>JALIRH010000004.1:19401688-24401688 GCA_023055505.1 Callipepla californica brunnescens | reverse complement strand
GTGCGCCCCTCTCCTCATCTCCCCTCCTTCCTGGCCCCCCTCCCCCCCCCCAATGGATCTCAAGAAAGTTGTGCTTTTTTTTTCTCTAATTTGTTTGTCTTTATTTTTCCTCATGCATTCTGTCTTTGAAACTTGGTTGTACATAACTAATACCTCCTCATCACTGCCCATCACGTGGCTTTCTGCATCCCATTGCAGTTTGCAGTCCTGCTAGTTGTCATACTAAAAAGGATACATTTAAATAACTATATGAAATACTTCTTAAGAGAAGGTGAAAGATAGATGACTTTAGCACTGAAAGGGAAGCAGAGAATGAGCTTACCAAGAAAAAAAAATTAAACTACAAGAATCTGTGTGAAACAAGACTCAAGAAAAGAGGGTAATTTCATTATTGATTAACAATTCCAGCACTCATTTCTGTTAATGTCTTCAGATTGCTAATAACTTTAGAAACTAGAATGACCTTTCTTCAGAAGGTCACAATAGCACTAAAATCTTAACAGCAATCTTACAGATTATATATATTCCATCACTTCCTTAAATTCAACCCATGTGCATCTGAATGGAAAACTGTTCAAACTCTGCTCCAAAATCTCTTTTAATGCCATTTTTAGAAAATATGTATTAAAGCTGTTTATCCTGCATAGTGCTATGATATTTATCAGACAATGCATTTGCAAATGAAACAAGACATTGGAAATAAAGGGGAATCATGTAAAGCATTGACATTGAACGTTGCATGTAATCCTTGAGATAGTATCAGTATTTTAGGGTTGTGGCACTTACAATCTTCTTACGTGAGTGTGTTTGAAAGAAAATGACACATTTTAATAACACGTTTTAATTACACTTTTGTGTATATTGTCTGAAGCTATATTATTATTTTTTAATAAAATCCAGATTTCAGTAGTTACTGTGTATGCACAGTGTGGAATGATGAATACCTTAGTAGGTGAGGACAAGTACAGTTTAAGCTATGCACAGGTGATTTAGTGTTATCAGTTGAAAAGTGCAAATCTCAATTTTCTTATAAACCTTGGTGTTTATAAATTTGTTTTTGTATTTTATTATTTTCAGGTCTCTGAAATATGTATCTTCTAATGTTTATACAGGAAACAGCTGGTTAAAAATGATTTAAATGTATTTATATTTATTTTCTACTTTGTTCTGATTTTTACCCCAAAAATATTCATACTTCTGATTCCAACATTGAAAAATTCATTTACAAAGGGAAGTAATAGACAGTAAATAAAATACTTATTATATTTTCCCACTTATGGTGCTCATGAATGTTTTTTTATACTTTGAAGTTTGAAAGTTGAAAATTTCTGAGAATTACAGATATTGGTGGAGAAATAAAGAAAAATGAAAATGAATTTGTTCTGTGTTGATTAGGTAATTCTGTTTACCTCCCAGTTGACTACAAATGTTAGCTTTTCTATTTTTAATTTATACAACTGATGGCTTCCCGTGCAGTACCGTTAAAATTGTCATTGACTAGTGTGCGAAGCTAGTTAAGGAGATACTGACTAACTGCTGATTGGTTAGTCTTAAATGGAATAGCTATCCATGTTAGTAGTAGTAGTAAGCAGGCAGTGAAGTGTCACCTAAAAGAAAGCCATGGAACTTTGCCACGTGTGGGGAAACCACACAAGTGAAAAAAATACTTTTGAATTTTTATTTCAAAGGGCATTTCACTTAATTCCTTTGTTGAAATCTGTTTTGTCACTTCAAGTGTTAGTAGCTGTTCTCCTGTCATAATATTTCAGTTACATAATGGAAAAAGAAGTGCTGTTTTTAGAACATAATTGTTCAAGTGATCTCTTAGTTCAGCACAGGCGGCTGTTCTGTGTCTGCTTTGACAATAATAATTGACACTAGTATAGCATTGCTGGATAGTACACTGACGTATCATATTACTCATGTTTTATCATCTTCCACCCCCTTAAAAATTTCTAAGGTATTGTATATTGGTGAACTCTTAAATATCTGTATAAAAATAAGTCGTTCTACATGCCAGTTTATGAGTGGTGTTATTCTTGATTAGTGGAGTAGCACTGGAAATTAAGGTGTATGTTTTATTTCTGTGTGACACAGTCGAACACTAAAAATAATCTTGTTCAACATGCTTATATCAAGTTTAGTATCACATGTTAAGAGGTAAATAAGGGCTTGGCATGTTGTGTCTCAAGCACAGCATCATGTACTATTTTGTTAAAGTCTGATATAATTATGAAAACAATAAGAGTGTTTTGCCTCAATTTTTTCACACTTGTATTTCCTATTCTTGAAATATGTCTGTACAATTTTCATATGAAAGACAAAATTCTTACACGTTTCAGTGGTCACTTGGAAAATGCTTCTTGGGTTTTTGGTTGCACAAAGTTTCAAAATTAAATGAGACTTTTAAAATTAAGATTGTGAATCAGAGGACTTGCACTGAGGACATGCTGTGCTAAATAATGAAATGAAACTGTATGTTGGCTACTGTTGTTTGAAAGAGCAGAGTAACAAGTTTTTGCTGTAAAAATTAAAATTTTGAAGAGTAGAATTGAGTAAGAGCATACTTCTATTATTATTATTATTAGTAGTAGTAGTAGTAGTATTACACCGTAGCTGGCATTGTTAAGGGAACAGAATACTTGTCCTGACGTCTTGGAGATATAAGCTCTGTGTTATTTTGATGCTTTCTTGAAAACAAGTGTATAGGTATGCAACTGCATATATACACACAAATACAATCTGTATGTATGTACATTATAGCAGTTACAGAAATATGATGTGTTAATTTTCAGCAGATTCTGTCTTCTAGTTCTTTAGCACTATAGGTTTTATGTAACTTCCAAAAATCTAGTTCTTTTCCTTTATTTTACCTTGTATTGTGACAGGATGACGAAGTAGTACTTCAGTGTGTTTCCAGCATTCACAAAGAACAAAGGAAGTTTTGCTTGGCAGCTGAGGGACTTGGAAATCGCCTGTGCTTTTTGGAACCAACATCAGAAGCTAAAGTAAGAACTAGATTCTCTCAGCTGATGTAATTGGTCAACAAATGTTAACCTATTTATCCATTAGTATAATTAATTGTAGACTCTTCAGTGTGGTGTTAGATGTACTCTTTGTATGCTTTTCTTTCTGTAACTGCAACGTGAGATTTTATAGAGATTTTAGATGTCCTTTGAGGCATACTTGTTTATTAATAGTCGTAGCCACTAATCTTTAACTTAACAAGCTTTTTCCCATCACTGCCATTGAATCAAATATCTTGCTATTCTGAACTACTTTCAGAAGCTGTCACCTATTAATTGTTGATGTTAAACGTTACTTCTACTTCTAACTACATGATGTTTGAAGTATCTTCCAATCCAAGCCATTCTGTTATTCTGTGAATACAACTCTAACAAATCTAAAGTTAGTGCAGTGGCGAATCATGGAGAATGGATTTTTCTTTTTCTTAAAAGGAGGTTGCGTTCATCTTAAAACAACAAACAAACAAAAACCCAACAGAAATACAGATGTTAAAATCAAAATTTGTGCTTTCAAACACACTTTTTGTCTTTTTTAGTATACTCTGCTCTGTTGTTCTTACATTGTTGTATTTATTTTTACAGTATGTTCCTCCAGACCTTTGCATCTGTAATTTTGTCCTTGAACAGTCTCTGTCTGTCAGAGCCCTTCAAGAGATGCTGACCAACACAGGGGATAATGCCAGTGAAGGAGTAAGTAAATTGACATCAAAGAATGTTACGTTTCTTCATATCATTTTATTTTTTATTTCTTTCCTTGTTCCAGATTTTTCTGGATGAGGGAACTTGTGTGATAGCAGATTCTTCATTTTTCCTATTTTCTTGGGGACGTTAATACTTCATTGCCATAATAATGTTATTTTTTAATATGGCATTGATGAACAGGTGCAGTTAATCTGTTGAAATATTTACAAAAGCAGTAACATCGTCTTCAGAGATCATTTATTATCATCAGACCACAATTGGCTATTGAGATAAAAGCAAGAGAACCCTTGGACGGTCTGACTTTCATGAATCTGATAAGAGTATATGAGATGGGTTTTGTTTGAATTATAAATCGTTGCAATAAAAAGTATTATTGTATTACAATACTATTTATTAATGAGGAAATCAAATGATGTAAAAATTCTATCTCATTTCACTAATTTAAGAAACTTGTTGAGGTGTTTGGATTTATTTGACTTATTCTCCCATGAAATTACCAGCTGACAATTAAGTTCTATCAGCAGAAGAAAGGGAAAAGTTTAAATCTATGTGATGAGTTCAGATTAAGTATGCATAATTATTTATTTTTGGTAGGTATGTACCTAGACTGCTTCATTGTAATTTTAAATGACTTAACCTGCACAAACAAGCAAGAACTGTTGAATAATCATTTAATAATTATGTCCTTTTGGTTTCTGTTTGTGTTTTTTTTTTACTGTGTTATTACAAACCTACTTACTGGAATGCTTGCAATGTAATGTAAGGTGAGATTGCAATGAATTGAAATGTAGCTGTATGTGTATTTGTTATTGCAAAAGCTTTGATTGTATCACTTCAAATCTAAGATACCCTAAGAATCCTAACATTCTAAGGAGAAGGATTTGCATAAAAATAAATGTACTTTATTGTGCATGATTTATTATTGATAAAGCTATGAAAAATAAAATTTTTATAAGCAACTGCTATTTGTTTGGCAGAATGGGACAATGTTACAGGTAAAAATTAGGCCTAATGGAAACCTCAGATGTAGATTTGCCAGTATTCTGGATGGTCTTTATGCCCAGTTGAGCAACTTCTCAGTTGTTCCCCTACCAATGAAACAGAGTAATGAGAGGACCTACACTCTCCACTTACTTTGTCACTAGACCATTTTCATTCATGGTTAAACATTTAAGAATTTTAAAATAAAATGTAAGTTCACTTTTAGTATTTTCTTCTCCTATTTAGTTGAACTATAGGTTGAAAAAAAAAAAGTGGAAATACCACATCTTAACATGAGCTGAAGCATTATTAATGAATTAATATTTGATAAGATTTTACATTGTTTACTTCCTATGACAGCTTGTACAATCGCTGCTTTCCAGCACTGTGATTGCCACAAAACTTGTGTAAATTAAATTCTGCGTTGCTCTTTCAGTTAGAATTAAATGTGGTAGTAGTCACGCAAATAGCTCTTAAAATTGACTAAGCTTCTCATGAAATTGTTGCAGAAATCTCAGTACAGTGGTTAAATATATATAATTATAATTTGAATTTTAACAGTTATCCAAAGCTTAATATTCTAAAGAAACTGTCTAAAACTAGTGACATAAGTTAATTTTTAAATTTTTTAATTTAATTACTGCAAGCATTGAAGATGATCTGTGGCACCTTATCCTTCTGAAGGTGTGAATTTAATTTAGCATCTCAATTAGCTTCTCAAGTGTATAAATTATAAAGATATTTAAAACGTTGCTAGATTGAAAACTCATTGTTTAATGTAGATCAGTATGTACTAAATGACTCAAAACTGGGTGAAGTTTATTTCTATTTGAATAATTTTAGTTTTTAACGTATGAGTAGAAGATTACTGTGTAAGAATGATTGACTGGTAAATCTGAAATTTTGCTGCTTTCATCAATTTATAATGCCATCTGTATTCCCTAATTTTTATACTGTTAAAGAATGGGGTTTTTTGGTATGCTTGTTTTTTGTTATTGTTGTTGCTTTTTCTGTAAGCTTATTTCTTTCGTATTTTGTGTAGAATTCACATCAGTTCAAATAGCAGTTGTGTATAATCAGATATGATATCCAAAATGTATGTAAACTGTAAACTCATACAACAGTTTAGATTTACACACAAAGGGAGCATTCCTTCTGCCCTTTTCAATCCTCTGAATTAGGCACAATTCATTAGACTAAAATCACGAGCTGCATTTTGTATTCATTGTTAGTGGTAATATGAGGAAATTTTATACATTGTAAACAAAATTTGTTCAGTATTCATGGTGGTATAAGCTAAACTTTTAATGGATGCGAAACTTATTATTTGCCTTCATGAGTAATGTTGATCCTAGGGATCCTGACCAATGGGATCCTGGGGTTTATTAAGAAGAGTGTGGCCAGCAGGTCAAGGGAGGTCATCCTCCCCTTCTGCTCTGCCCTGGTGAGGCTTCATCTGGAGTATTGTGTCCAGCTCTGGGCTCCCCGATACAAAAAAGACCAGGATCTCCTGGAGAGTCCAGCAGAGGGCCACAGAGTTGATAAAGAGCTTGGAACACCTCCCTTATGAGGAAAGGCTGTGAGACCTGGATCTGTTCAGCCTTGAAAAAAGACTCAGATGGGATCTGATCCATGTCTATAAATATCTAAGGAGCGGGAGGCAAAGGCAAAGGGCTGGACTCTTCTCAGCAGTGTGTGGCAATAGGACAAGGGGAAATGGCCACAAACTGAAGCATAGGAAGTTCTGTGCAAATGTGCGTGGGAATTTCTTCACAGTGCAGTGACGGAGCACTGGCACAGGCTGCACAGAGAGGTGGTGGAGTCTCCTTCTCTGGAGATGTTCAAGATCGGCCGGAACGCCTACCTTTGCAACCTGGGCTAGGGAGCTGCTTTGGCACGGGGATTGGATTTGATCTCTAGAGTTCACTTTCAACCCCTACACTTCTGTGACTCTGTGATTATTCAGAACAAGTGTCTACCACAAAACACCCACCAGAAGGAGCAGTCTGATCTTGTGCCTGTGCTACAATGTTTTAAGTAATACTGTTTTACCAGTGCAGTAAAATATCAACTAAGTTGAAAGTTGGTGCTCTCTGTCGTTGTGCTGTCAATGTCACACAAATGCATTTCTGATTAAAATAATGATGGGAGGTCTTTTCAGTACCTTCCAAGCTGTAGGCAACTGTGAACAATGTTGCAGAGAAAGTGTGTCTCCTTTTCTCCCATTATTGCATAGATTAGAAAGACAGAAAGATCACTAGTTATCAGCTAGAAACTCTTATTTTCAGATATCTTGATTGGTCAAACTTCCCATCAATTAATTGATTTGTGTGAAAATTAGGTCAGTAATTTATTGAAAACCTCAAATATCCAGTTAGAATAAACCTAAAGGTGATTAATGGTCAGTTTATAGTAAAAAACCCGCTAATTCACTGCGTGTAAGAGGAAAAATGAATATCATAATCATAAATATCTATTTGTTACCTACACAATGCTGCAGATTCATATAGTTAACACTCAAAATACAGCCTTCAGTGTTAGTAGTCCTGTAGGCTTCCATCAGGTGATTATTGTTGTTTCTAATCTAGGAATTCTATTGATTAATTATTTTATTACCTTTTTTTTTTTTTTTAATCTTGGTTAACTATGATAGCGATACATCAGCAGAAGAACTCAATAGAGTAATTTCATATAAGAAAGAAAATCTGAAATAACTAATTAACTCTACAAATATCTACAGAGAAATGGATGAGGCCAGGCTCTTCTTGGTGGTGAATAGTGATAGGACTGGGAGCAGTGACCTAAAACTTGAATGGAGGAAGTTTCATAAAAACACGCGTAGGAACTTCTTTACAGTAAGGATGATGGAGCACTATAACAGGTTGCCCAGGGAGGTTGTGAATTCTCTTTTTATGGAGATATTCAAGACCCAACTGCGTGTCTGCCTATGCAACCTGTTGCAGAGTATCTGCTTTAGCGAGGGTGTTGAACTGAGCGATCTTTTGAGGTCCTTTCCAACCCCTGCAATTCTGTGATTCTGTGTACCCAGAAAGTCTTGCTTCATACAATCTGAGACTGAGGATCTGAAAAAAAAAAAAAAAAAAGTGTCTGGTTTCAGTGGAAAACACAAGAGCCAGCAAATTAATCTCTTGGTCATATTATTTATTTAAATTTCAATTGGCTTGTTTCTTCTAAATAGTGAGTAAGGTGGTAGATAATAAAGAAGGCAGAGAGTGACAGACTTGAAAACCTGCAAAGCCTGTTGTCTGTTTTAACTTTCATGTTAAAATTCTTCTCTTGGACTTTGTTTGTTTTCTGGTCACTGATAAGGAGTCAGAATGTGTTAAATTCTCTGACTAGAGGAATCACACAGGAAATCCAGTTTTGCCTAAATCCAGTTTTGTCATAAATTTCCATATTCAAAAATATCAACTTGTGCTTCATTGAAATTATGAATGCATTTGCTTTAATGAATCTATTAAGTGCTAAACATGACAATAATCCTAGAAAGTAGATATCCTTCATAAATGCTTAAGCCACTTGCAACAGTTGCATTTTTTTTTCAGAAATCAATATGTGTATGTATGTATATGTACTTATTTTTTATGTTTTCTTAATGCCTCTGAGAAGTTTATAAAAAAGGTAAGTATTACCTTATTTTGCTTTAAGCATTTTTTGAAAATGCTGTGGTTTTACTTAATTATGATAAAGATTACATTACAACAACAAACTGTGGCCAAGGGCATTTATTCTGTTGGCATATATTTGGCTGTTGCTGTAGCTACTTCATTTATGATTTTTGTGAGGCAGAGGCATTTGATGATTTGCTTGAATATTTATGTTTATTACTTAAATTAAAATAGCTCTTCACACTGTCACATAAATCTGAATGTAGTTCATGCAGTGCATTGGTGTTCTAACCTTCTCTGCCATATTTGTAGGCAGCTCAAGGTGGTCACAGAACTCTTCTATATGGCCACGCTATACTACTTCGACATTCATTCAGTGAAATGGTAAGCAAAAGTGCACTTGCAAAGAAATTGATAACATAGAACTCATAAGTAGATGCATTTAAAATAAAAATAATTATAAAATTTCAGAAGAATTGTTTTTGATTACTCTTTCGTGCTAGGTAAAAATAAATACATTGAATAGCTTGTGATGTCTCAATACAATGGGAGTGGGTATTTATGTTTTAATTTTAGGTTGTTCAAATTTATTTCAGTCAGAAAGTTAACACTGAATTTAACATAAATTCTGTCCTCTGGGAATCCATTTCAGTGACTGCTCCATTAGCAAGCTGCTGCTAACACAAGTGAATTTGTCATATGTGTTGCTTTTTCCATCATAATTCACAAAATTATTTTTTCTTAGGGGCTGTGCCCACAAATGTGCCAGCTTTTAGAAATTCACAGTTATACAAAGTAGTAAAACAGAAATTGCAACTTTTCTCAATCTCTGACTTTTTAGTGGCCATGCGAATGTAATTAACAGAAACTGAAGAAGTGAGAGATGAAGAAAGCATCCTCCCTACTCTTTGCTGTACTGGAACACTTGTGCATTAGTCCTGTATATCAGTCTTTAGTTTCTTAACTGCTGTTTATGAAGTATACAAATTGTGATTGTCTGGATTTACCAGAGTTGAAAGTATTATTACTGTCTTTGGCACACTTGATATACTGTCATGCAGCACACCTTTCACAGTGAGCCTATACTAAGATGTTTGCCCGTTCCTGTCATAAATCTTGTGAAGCTTTGGAAAAGAGTTATATTGCACAGGATAAATACGCACTAAATTTAAAAAGATTTTGATGATTTAAGGAAATCAGGCAAAGCATATTTACAAATTACACTATTCTTTAATTAAAAAGAAACAAAAAAACACAGGCCTGATAAGAAGATGATGTGAATGTATTCTTAATTCTGCATGTGTGATACTATATACTGTTATTTCAATTTTCAATGAATTCGTTTTTTTACAGTATTTAACATGTTTAACATCATCAAGATCCCAGACAGATAAGCTTGCATTTGATGTGGGACTACGAGAAAATGCAGCAGGTATGACAAGTTATTTTTGAAGACAAAAATTTCACACATTTCTGCTTTTAGAAGATACATCTTGATTAATGTTACTGGAAGTTTGTGATCGTCATGTGTATGTGTTCACTATGAATACAGTGATTGAACTGATTTGAATCAGTTTCATCTGTAGACAGCATATTTGACATCGTAGATATTGAGCTACTGGGTACTTCAAAGAATTTGCTTTGAAGGATTTAGTACTTTACACTTCTAGGGTTTTAACTTTTCTTTATTATCTCATTATAATCATTTTTATAGCTTTCATACTTTAAGAAAGTTTTATTTGAAATCTGAAAGTTGATTAAACAGATTTTTCACTTTGCCTTATGCTAACAGCAATGTTGTAAAATTATGGAGTATTTGTTTCAATTCTACAATGAAATTGCAACTTAGAGTGGAAGTGATACAGAATATTGTTAATACAGTTATGAACATTAAGCAAAAGAAGTCACAAAATGTGATAGTTAAGACCAAGGTAGCTCACAGCAATTTACTGGCGCTGAAGGAAAAATAGTTCTGACCATTGTTTCGTAAATAATTAGTGGTTGTAAGAAAACATGCAACAGGAAATTACACCTTCAGTGATAACAAAGATTAGCTGCCAAAAAATAATTTTGAGGAAATAGAAAAATCTGAGTGGGTAGAAAAAAAGGAATGAGTTGGCTTTGTATGATGAATGCCTTATAAAACACAATTCTTCATTAGGTTGTTTCAATTTTGTACAAAAATGTCCTTAAATTTTGTAGGAGTTAGCTATCTTTTATAACATTGATAAGTATCTCTGTCATTTAGGTGAGGCATGCTGGTGGACAATACACCCTGCTTCTAAACAAAGATCAGAAGGAGAAAAAGTTCGGATAGGTGATGATCTTATCCTGGTCAGTGTGTCCTCTGAAAGATACCTGGTAGGTTTGTTTATCAAATGAGTGAACCAGATGGTGGAAAAATACAATCTGCTGGAGAAGTATTGGGATTCTTAGATTCTTACCAATGAATTTTTCTCTGCTCTACAAAATGATTTCTTTTTTCCTCTGTGAATGCTTTTCTTTACATTCTTTACATTAGATCAAGATTGTTTTCATGCCGTTAGCCTTCAATATTCTCTCCCTTGGGAAGTTTTTATTTCTCTTAATTGTGGAGTATTTCTGTATTTCTGCAGCTGTAGAGTTTAGAAAAGATCATTTTAAAAGCACATTCCTACTGATTAAAAAAAATGTATGTATTATGTGCACATCTATTTTGTTTTTCATTTCTGTTTTGTTGAGAGAATATATTTTATTAGTTTTAAGCATGAACTTCACTGCTTCCTGTTGTTATCTTCTTGTTTTAGCATCTCTCCATGTCAAATGGAAGTATTCAGGTGGATGCCTCCTTTATGCAGACGCTTTGGAATGTACATCCTACGTGCTCAGGAAGCAATGTTACAGAAGGTTTGGTGTTTTATTTATTTAGAGGTTTTTTTACCATTTAAATGGCTTTGTATCATATTTCATGAAGAGTAAATGAAGGAAAATATCTCAGAACATCAAACTGAAGAGCTTTTTTTAGAAAATGAACATGGGATAGGAGAGTGATGTTAGGGAGTACAGGGAAATACAGATATTTCAGCTTGAATTAACTGATAAAAAGCCAAATGAGTACTCCAACTCTGGATTTACAATGCATAACAAGTTGCATGAGAAGTGAAGACCAAGAAAGCAACAGATGAGTTTATGTTCTTCAGTTAACTTTGGAAGTAAGGGCTGATGAGTAAGAAAAGCCAGTAAACTTAGATTTTGTTGAGGAATTTCCATAACTCCATGCCTTGAGAAAGCAGAAGAGGAATGAGGTGCATGTGAAATGGAAAACAGGTTTCTCTAGTTTCTTTTTTAGTATCCTCATTGTTCCTTTTAAAGATACCTGCTCATTATCCTTTGTGGATCTCATAGCCATGATCCTTTATTTTCCTGTCTCCCATAGTCACTGAAAATGAACTCTATAAATACATTGTATTAATCAGCCTTAAATCCCACACCACATGGTGTGGTTTCTCACTAGGTCCTTTACTGCACTTCTCGATAATGTTTGAGAAATGTTACCTTATTCTATGTGTGAAACATCTTGTTCTGTAATGAAAGACTCATTCAGTTGATACTGCTCCCTATTTAAATGCCATGCTCTTCATTAATGTGGTCTATTGCAAGATTACAGAGAAGTCAGCCAAGTCTGAATATTCTCAAGATGTTTATGAAAACTGAAATTGTATGTGATGACTCCTGCAGATCTTCACAAAGGACTGTGTTAAAGAAAAGAGAACTGAAAATGTCAATGGGGCGACACTAACACTAGAAATAGAAAAAAAGAAATCATATAATTCATTTTCAAGTATTTAGTATTATATAATGCAGAAAATAGTGAGTTTTCACAAAACTAGATCAAAACGATATGCACAGCATAAAACATAGGAAAATCAGTACTTTTCTATATTCTTTCTAGCTTGTAAGAAAATATGTGAAGCATTCAAAGTACAAAAGAGGATACTGAAGTAACATGACAAAGTAAAGAAGTCTCATGACAGAATCTTTGTGATTTTTGAAATGCTTTTGATGGAACATAATTATCAGGGTAGTGTATTTTCTTCCCATTCTTTTTTCATTTTGACCTTTGTGGTAATTGGCAACAGGATAATTGCCCATTATCATTTTTCTTATTTACAAATTTGTATTGGATCAACAGCATAATATGAGTTTCATTCTACCCTTCCTACTTTATATATTTCATCTTTTAAAAGGCGTTTATTTAACGTAGAAGATCAGAATATTTTGGACAGAGGTTCTAATGAATCATTCTTTCCCTATACCATTATTTTTCTTTTCCGTTTTTTCTCCCTGATTTTGGCCTGTAGTCTTTGTGTTAATTTGTTTCAAAAGTTTACATCCATTAAGTTTAATTTCACGGAACAGGTAAGTGTTCCAGTGTATCCAGTTACTTCTGTGCAGTTTTGTTTCTAACACAAACTGTAAATTATAAGCTCATGAATTCATCAAATTATTTTGTACTATAACCATTTAAACTTTATTCAGGATGTGAAAACTGTGGTTTATATATTTGATTTGGCTTTTATGTAAAGCATTCAAATTTCAAAACAAATTAAGATTTTTTTCATTTTCCTTTTCTGTCCCAGAATCCTAATTCAATTTTAAAATGTTAAGATATTACTTTCTTGTTATCTTTAATTCCAGAAGACATTTTTTTAACCATAGAAGATACTAAGAAATTATCACACAGCTAATTGCTGGGTTTCTTTGTTTGTTTGTTCTGTTTTTTTTTTGAGGATGACATTTTCAGACGGCCAATATTTAAACTAACGAGTGAATGTGATTCTTCTTCAGGGTATCTTCTTGGTGGGCATGTAGTACGTCTTTTCCATGGTCATGATGAGTGTTTGACGATTCCATCTACAGATCAGAATGATTCACAGCAGAAGTGAGTGGTGTTGCATTCTTACACATTTTCTCTCAAAAAATAAGTATAGACCATTAATTGTCCATTAAGATTAGGTAAATTATATAGGTTCTACTGTCTTAATAGTAGTTTTTTTATTAGTGAGACATTACTATAATTTGAGAGACCTACTAAGCAGAAAATTTGTCATTAGTTCTTATATTTCTGAAATTCAAGTGGTTGATTTCTACCAAGATTTCAGCCTGTTTAGTGTGTACTACTATAAGTTGAGATCAGCAAACATTAGAGGGGAAGTTATTAATAGTAAAATCGGCACTGAAAAAATCTCTGTAAGCCTAGTGTCTACAGCATATTTCATATATGATATATATTGTACCATTTGCAAACTCTTTCTCTCTCAAATTGCATGAATACATTGATAATTAAATTGTACTACCTAGTCTAAATATCTCTTGTATTGAATTTAAATCTACATCTTTAACATAAAATCATGATTTATCATGTCTAGGGTAGAACTTTGCATTTTGCTGATAATCAAAAACACAACAAGGTAATTATTTTGGTATACAGAAAAAACAACATTAAAGGTCATACTCAACAAATAACATCTCTACACCTGTTGTAGCAAGTCAGGTATTCCTTAGGAAATATAATGCCACAAACAAATAAAGCGAAATTCTCAGTTTTGAATTTTCAATTTTTACACTTCTGTTGAGTGAAAAAGTTTGCAGACTCAAAGTGAGTGTTAGAAAAAGTCACCAACAAATATTCTCTATTTCTGTTCTCTTCCTGTGTGTGTGTGTATACATGTATATTTATATATATAAATGATGGAAAGTTTACATTGAGTGTGAAATGTTAAGTGAACACCTCAAGTGGAAAAACTAACGCTAGTGAAAATGTTAGGACCTTGATATGTTGTGGAGATCAGGTGTCAAATTCATACTAATATTTTCATTACCTGGTCTTAATGATGTTAGAATGAGCCATTTCATTATGTTCAGAAGTACTATATTGTATCTAAACTTCTGTATGTATAAACCAAAAAGGTATATATGTATAAAGACAGCAAGACGAATATGTAGGAATCATATTTTTGTCCCACAAAGCAAAGTTGACGTGTGAAAAGCAAACGAACAGTAATAGGAATAAGAGGGAGAGTTCTATAAAAAGTGTTATTTTTTAATACCTCCTTATTTAATCATATCTATGCATTTCATTAATACAATTAAATAAGCTTCCTAAGGTATGCAACACTGATAATTGTTCTTTTTATGAAAGAGACATTTAATTTTCTGTAGGCTTCTGTAAAGTATACTTATTGTTCATATGGGGACTACCCTTTGAAAAATATCGTGAGGTGTTTTATTACAGGACTAGGAAATATTTAGGCAAGAGACAGTGCAAGTCAGAAAGGAAAGTTTTGCAAAAGATAGATGGATGGAATGAAGGAGAAGCTGAAGGAAGTGTGATGTGGATCTATTGGAAAAAAAAAAAGTGAAAATTATTTTTTACTTTCAGTATTATTATTACCATAAGGCCACGTCGGTAAGGCTACTGTATTATTGCAGACAGAAAAAAACTGGAAGAAAGTTAGAGGAATTAAACAGTATATGTATTTAAATGTAAGAGGTAAACAGAGGATTGCCAATCAGAATTCAGTGAAAATGTGGTTGAGTTGAACCATGGATAAATACAGGAGGTAAAAGAGGGTAGAAGTGAACTAAGTTTTATAAACCAAGTAGCACAAACAATGGCAAGAGGCTGATCTTCTGAATCTTTTCCATAGGAAAGTACTTTATGAAACTGGTGGAGCAGGTGTTCGAGCAAGGTCCTTGTGGAGAGTAGAACCCCTTCGAATAAGGTACAATTTTCTTGGATTTGTTGGTAACTTTTGTTATGTTTACACCAGTTTCACAGAATCACAGAATGGCTGAGGTTGACAGAGACTGCTGGACATCATCTGGCTCAGCACCCTTGTCAAGTTGTTACACCTAGAGTATGGTTCCCAAGCCCACATCCAGGTGGCTTTTGGGAGCTCTCCAAAAAGGAGATTCCACAGCCTCTGGGCAACCTGTGCCCATGCTCCATCACCTGCATAGCATGGAAGGGTTTCCTGATTGCTCAGATGAACCCTCCTGAATTTCAGTTTGTGTCTGTTGCCTCTTCTCCTGGCACTGGGCACCATGGAGAAATCTGGCTGCATCTTTGTTGCATCCTCAGGTTTAGATACATTGATAAGATACCCACTGAGCTTTTTCCAGGGCTGAACAGTCCCCAGAATAGGATAGATAAAGATTCTTAAAGCAGGACATCATTAATATATTTGTCCTGATATACAATAAATGTTAGCCTGCTCATACTCAAAAATAAAAAGTAATTTATCAGTGATATACAGTGACAGTACTGCAATACTTTTTTGCCTGTGTCCCATGTCAATAATAATGTTGCTTGTGAGGTACTTCTGCTTGATGACATTGGTGCTTAGTTTTCATTTGTAATTTTAGAAGCATATGTGGAAATGAGAACAGTGATACCACTCATGGATGTCTTTCATAGACACAAACTCTGTGGTTAGTCTTCTCTTGTTGCAAATGAACTGAAATTCCTATGTTCCTTAAGGACACTTAGTATCTTTTGTCTTTGGTGGCTTTCTGCAATGCCTGTTTGTTTTTCTGACTGCAAAGCCAATGCCTGCCTTTACAGTTGGTGTATTTGTGATGACAAATAAAATATGTCCGTTATAAGTGGAGTTATTCTATGTCCTAAAGGAAATTAAACTTTTTTGGAATGTTGAGCCTCTCACTTAATTTTAATTCATTTATGCGTACAACTGTATTATAGTAGTTAATGTGTACATTAGTATGTATAATTAATGTGTACTAATGTGTACATTAGTATTTTTCAGAAAACACGGTGTGATTTTTAAAGATAATGTATGTAATATCCTAATAAATCAAAAAGTGGGTAGAGAGGTAAGAAAATTACAGAGATTCCTTCTGTACAAGGTTCCATTTGCAAACATATTACCAGTTTTACATCTGATGCAATGCAAATATTGAAATTAAAAGCAGAAAGGACTTTCTATATATATCATTTTAATTTCTGAAACAGGAAATAGAAATGTTAGTTTCATTTACTTCATAAATTATTCCTTGATGTTTCATACGTATAGTTGGAGTGGAAGTAACATCAGATGGGGACAGCCTTTCCGTCTTCGGCATATAACAACAGGAATGTACTTGGCTTTGAATGATGATGAAGGTCTTGTAATGTTAGACCGAGAAAAGTCAGACACAACATCTTCTGCTTTTTGTTTCAGAGCATCAAAGGTAAATAACTTTAATGGCAGTTTGTCCTCAATATGGAGTACTCAAATCAGTTGGTTCAATAACTTCAAAATTAATTTTTAATGTATAAATTGTAGTTTTCATGGTTTCTGCATTGAGATCCAACAGTAAATATTCTGAAGCAAGAATAACGAAGATTTCCTTGTACAGAAATGAGAATGATGGATAAATTCCAGAGTAAACTAAACTATTGACCAGTTTTAAAAAACAAATGAAACCAAAAACACTTAGGTCACTAATATGTTACAGAATACAGTTCATATAATCCAAATGTTTTAGAATCATTTTCGTTAGGCAGCATCTCATTAGTTTGTCATTCATTTCAGTTATGTTACAACTGAAACAAATTCAGTTCAGTTTGGAAAAATTCTGCCCTTGGTATTCTTTATGCAGTGTGCTGATAGGTGAATTGCAAGCAAAAAATTACTATTGATTTTTAAACCATATGTTGTGCAATTTAGTCAGCTGCTAGTTGCATTTTAGTAGATTTCTCAGCTGAGAAAAACAGTACTAATGAGAGGGGATGAAGACTGAATATGGAATTAATAACTTTACAGAAAGGGAAAAGTTTTTCCATAAAAGATGATGAAAAAATTTTACGTGCTTTAATAGCAATGCAAACAGTTGCTGTAGCTTCTACAGTTAGATATGTTCAGTTGGATATAAAAAGTTTAATGTTCTGTGTAATTTTGAATGTTGTATGGTCACTGAGGAGTAGAGAATCTCTGAAGTTAGATATGAAATAAAATCTGTCATTCAAGGTTTTGGCAAATACTAAACTTCAGTTAATATAATAAAGAAAATACTCCTTCTTAGCATTTTTAGAATGACCATGTCTATTTAATTAGCATGACTACACGCAGTATGCTAACAATTCTTATTTTAACCAATCAAAATAATTGAAAAAAGTATCAGGAACTGTGAGTTAGATAGCTCACCAAATAATACTTCTTCAGTTCCTTCTTCAGTGTAAAGGCTATGCAGTTCAGATTGTGTGTATGATATTGTGCAGGGCCATTTATTCCAGCTGCCATATTTTACAATTTTTTTGCAAATCAGAATGGTGAGTGTGCCAGGAATGCCACAGTTACTGATTTATCGTTGTGTTCAAAGTTTTATAATGTACTCACTGCTTAATTGTACACTGGCTTAATGTAACTGCTTTTGGTAGAGGGAAGAATAAAAATAACTGTATACGGTCAGGCAGTTGAGACCTGAACTTACCAGTGGATAGAGACTTTAGAGTTTCCAAAGACAATGGGAGCAAATAGTGGGAACAGGATGGTTAAAACTTCTTGAAGAAAGAGAAATATGGTTTTGGATGTGAATAATCCCCATTAATCTGGGTTGTAAGGAGCCAACTAAAAGAATGAGTGCTGATTACCTGAAGATTAAAAGGAGAAAGAACTTAGAATGAATTGTCCTACAACATTCATGCAAGTGTGACTGCCTTTTAATTTCTGCACAGAAATCTTTCACAAGGCAGTTGTGTAATGCCTTGTGACCGCAGAGGCAGCAGTTTTCCTACAGCAGATGGAATCCTGTTTTGAAATGGGATGTTCTCATTCCAACAAAGTACTTGGCTCACTGTACTCTGTTGAGCAGAACCTTGATTGTGCTTACATTTGAGCATAAACAAAATGAAGAGTGATACATGTTTTAAAATGTTTTTTTCTTTAAAAACTATGTTAGCCCATAATTAATATTTGAGATGTCATATTTTATTTCAGTGACTACATATACAGCTAACAATGAAGAAATTATTTGTGTAGTCTGAGTAAATAACATTCTAACACATTCAAAAGTCACAGATGACTCATGTAGAAGGATTTGATATCATTTTAATATTACTGCCAACATGTAGCTATCTTAGGGGCTCAAGATGGCATTAGGATGTCGTAATAGTTTAGTAGTAATCATAAAGTTTAGTTCGTTTTTGGAATAAGATGATAGACCTTATAGAGTGACCATAATTACTAGATTTTCAAATATTCATTTATAAGTTCATATTTTATTCTCACTATTTCCACATAAGCACTACTTATTCTGCTTATTTTATATGGGAGCAGAAAGTTGGAAGTAAAACTAAAATTACCTGTTTTTCCTTTGTTGACTATTGGAGTATACAAATGTATGTAGCAACGTATAGGTTATGGTAAACACACTGGCAAGATACATGTGCTGTATGTAACAGTCCTTTGCTGTTATATTTGTTGACTTTGCATCTTTTTTTTTTGTTTAAATTGCTGCAACAGATGGCAGTACATCTAGTGTAGTAGCAATGTGCAAGACTAAAAGATATCATTTGAATTTGCATACACAGATTAGTTTTATTAATGGTTAAGCAGTCAGGTTATCTAAGCATTTTTAAGGGTGTATAGGCAGGCCCTTGAAATATCAAGGACATTTTTCTACAGAAGACTGTTGAAAAATAATTGTAAAGATAATAATTTCATTGTCTTATTCAGTGTGCCATTGCTTACCTTCTCTTACATAGAATTCCTCCCATTTTCTAAATCTTGCTCCTCTAGTGTATTAAATGTCTTGTGAAAAATTCTTATCGTTGTCACATTTGCCCACCAAGTTCATTTATTACTTTTGTTCCAATTTTTTCTTTTTTTTTTTTCCCTCTATTACTGTTATTTTTCCTTTGACAGCTTTCAGACTGTGATGTGATCTGTTTTTTTCAGCTTGATTCATTTGTGGCCTCAGGGAGTTAAACTGAAAATTGGCTGTGAAGAGAGGGTTTTGGAAGACATTTTCTGGATGTTTTGCTGCAAAGATACAAATAACTTATAGATCATATTTTTTGCTACCTTTTTATCATCTTCCTATAGCAATAATCTTTCTAGAACTTATAACGGCTTTTAGAAAATACACCCTCACTTTGCAGACTGCTATCAAATGACTTGGCTAAAATCCTAGAGAAACTAGACAGAACACCAGGAGCAAAGCTTCATAAAGAGAAATTATTAAAAGTGAAAACAGCCTTCAGGGCCCCACAAACATTCTGAAATGTGGTATTTGTTTATATTATTTATGTTTAGTGTAATCAAAAGAACCAGTTAATTTTATTTTTAACAAACAGTATCTTAATTGGTACTGCTTGTTTCTTGACACAGTTATGTCAATTTTTGATAAAAATGCTTTAATTTTCAGAATGGTGTGTAGAGCTAAATAGTTCATTGCTGATAGTTAATGAATTTGTGCTAAATCCTTGTGCTCTTCATCATTTAATGCCCCCACTGCAGATATTTATTGAAATGGTTCATCTTTATCTGTATGTGGTAACGCAGTCTACATAAATATGGTGTGATATGATTTCCACATTGTCTTTGTGTTGTGAAGGTATCCCCAATGAATACATTGTAATTTCATTTATCTTGATGTTATAATGTGGTTTCAACTAAAATTATCATTGAAAGACGGCAGCTAGCTTCCATTTAAATTAAAATGGATTAGCACAATCAAGGTAGATCATCTTTTACTCCACAGATGTTGAACATTCACTTTACTGTAATGAAAGCCTGTTACATGTGTCTTTTATCAATGTCTAAACATTTTTCTTACTTAGCAAGAAATTAGCAACATTTTACATCTCAGTCTCTTGGAGGACTTGGAATTATAGGAAAAAAAAACAACCTAATACTCACTCTTTTGTTTAATAACAAACATGCACACACAGAATTTGCTATTACAGAATTTGCTGCATATTTCTGCCCTTATTTCGAAATTTAATTTCGAAAAGAAAACTGTATTACTGTAAATAAATTAAAATAAAATAAAATTTGCTTGCTTTTATAAGCTTGAGCTTAAAAATTTTACTGGATGTTCCACCCAAGCTTTGAAGTGGCTTTAAAAGAGATCTGAAAGAATCCAATTCCTCTTACAAAGAGGTTGAATGTTATAATAAAACAAATTGTATTTGTAAAAAATAAGGATATTCAAAAGGGTAATAATGATTTTCAGAAGTATTTTTTTCATTGCTGGTTATTGTATTACAGAAAGATCATTGCAAGTGTATTTCTCATCTGCATATACTAGTTATAAGTAAAAACTTAGCTAGCATAAAAGCATTTTAATTAAATTTTTAAACGTTTCTGCATTTTTGGTCTAAATGTTTTAGCTAATATTTGAAAAAATTAATAACATAATGTTCTTCAGACTCTACCAAATTGAGACTCCAATGAAATCAGTGATCATTGACTGATTAAGTTAGGTTAAATATTTAGGTTAGTTTTATAATTTTTTTTTAAAATACATATTTACTTGGTAACAGATTTTACTTGATGTTTCTTGGTCCAGTAGTTATGGTGTTACTTTAAGTTTGAAATTATTTTAAACTAATTATAAGCAGAATTGTTCGATGTTAGAATGTTGTTCACTGTACAATTCAGTGGTTTATCCTGCCTCAGTATGGAGATTAAATGCCAACTTTATGTTATGTTCATAGGAAATAAAAGAAAAGCAGGATTCTACTATTAAACGTGACATTGATGGAATGGGAGTCCCAGAAATAAAGTATGGTGATTCCGTCTGTTTTATTCAACACGTGGCTAGTGCCTTATGGTTGACTTATAAAGCACCAGATGCTAAATCGGCACGTTTAGGTCTCCTGAAAAGAAAGGTAATGGTTTAGGCTTTTCATTATTTGCTTTTTATGTATTTGTTGAATTAATGTTGGTTGTGTAACAGTTTTAGTCTGTCCTGCTTTGTTTTGTTTTTAATCATCCTGACGATGTGACTGTTGTGGGACTATTATTTTTTTTGTGTGTGCTGTTGTACTGTAAATACTGAATGCTTTCACTCTAAAAATGCTATCAGTGATCAATATTAACGTAACTGCATTACTGAAGAAAAATTTGCAGCTAAGAATAATGCTTAGCTATTTTTCTTACCAGAAGAAATGTTGAATTTAGGTTATTTGGCTGTTCTAATCCTTTTCTTTTTTTTTAAATCTGCCTTTAACTCTATAAGGATGTAAAGATGGAAGTCGTATACACTGCTGTTTAAAACCACTTGTATATATTTTATGAAATGAAAGTGAAATTTGTTATTTCAAAAATGGCCATAGAAAGTGCACAAATTTCTTAAGGGATGTGAATGAACAATATTCTGTCACATTTTATAATGTAATTGGGATGGTGTAGCAAGGGCATCAGAAGGGTTTCTGTGTGCTGTCTAAAAATTATGCCAGGTTTTTGTGGGTATTTATCTAAAGGGAAAATTGATATCTGCTGTTGCTTTAAGTTCAAATCTAGCTCCAGCATAGTTGAACTTAGTAGTAAATGTTGCTCCTTTAGCTGTATTGTAATTTTCATGATGTTTGGCACTGCAGCTTGATTTTCTTGTTAGTAATCTTCTTAAGCACTAATCTTTTATTCCATTATGCATAAGGGTAGTGAAGTTCTCTCCCTGACATTCAGAATATAGAAATAATGACGTTTCTTATTTCAACTGGAAAATATTTGATAAATATATAAACTTAGCGAATTTAATGAGTATGAAGGTACATGAAAATGTCATCTCTGAGTAACTCTTATATGAAGCTAACAAATTTATATTTAATAAATATATATTCAGATAAAGTGAGCAGCAAGTAGTAGCTCAGTATTTGTGCGTTTACTGTTTTCAGTACAATATGGAAAAATTTTTTAATTTGAAATAAACTTCTAAAGGGCTAAAGGTTTTAGAAATCACAGTTGTGCTCATTACTAACTTTCCATAGGTTATATTACACCAAGAAGGCCATATGGATGATGGTCTAACCTTACAAAGATGTCAGCATGAAGAATCCCAGGCTGCTCGAATCATTCGCAATACAACAAGTTTATTCAGCCAGTTTATAAGGTAGTTGTTACCTTCTTATATGCAATAATTTTTAAGTATTCTGTTATGAGAAGAATGCCTGTAACAGAATTCTTATTTCCTGTTTTCAGATATTTGTATTTAGAAGCAATTAATTTAGTTTTACTTTGAGTTTGTTATTTTGATAGGTATTGCTAATGAATAGATAAATCTCAGCTTTTAATTATGATCCTTTAGATGTACCTGGAAGCCAGACATAAACTGGGCCATAATCTAGTTTTGGCAAGTTTGAAGAAAAGATGTTAAATTATCTCCTCATATTACATTAACAAGGATTCTACAGTAGCTGGAAAATGAGAATATTCAGAAAAGCATTCTTATTTTTTTCTATTTCTCATGGTTAACGGAATACTGTAGTTAACTATTCATATTTGTCAAAACGAAAGGAAAATATAGATGGTTACTACTAAAAGCCACAAGTCCATGCAAATGAGCAATAAAATTAAATATAAAATAGATCTCTGGGAAGAGATCTTATTTCCCTCAACAACTTGGCAGTAGCATTTTATTAGTACATTTTTAGTCACACATCCTATTGACTTCTCTTTGACCTTAGTGGTACCTAAAGACTTTAAGACCAAAGGGCAGTCCCCTCTCATGAAATGTAAGCTGTATTACAGATTATATGCAGTAAGAACAATCAGGGCAAAAGGCTAAACAGCTGAGAAGAGAAAATTAACAAGTTCCTCACTCATTTCTGTTATGTAAATGATTGTGAACATTCCTAAATCTTTTGCTCAACCATTCTTATGCAGCAACATAAGTTTAAGGATATTCTAAGTCAGTAAAATCATTGTAGCAGAGAGACAGTAACTATTATCTGATTCAGCCAGTTTCTGTGGTTCTTTTATTTTTTTCTTAGTGGGAACAACAGGACACTATCACCCATTGCCCTGCCTGTTGAGGAGATGGCTCAGACTCTGCAAGACCTGATCAATTACTTCCAGCCTCCTGGAGAAGACCTGGAACATGAAGATAAGCAAAACAAGCTTCGATCCCTCAAAAACAGGCAAAACCTATTCAAAGATGAGGTAGGAAGAGATAACTTGTTAATTGAATTTTAAGTATATTGTGTTACAGACATTCAGAGCAATGTAAACACAGTCATTTATACATATGTATGATTTATAATATAAAAGTTATGTAGTTTATACATATATACCAACACTGTAATGCCACATATTTTCTGCATCAACACTTTGTGCAAGCCATGAACTCTATCTAATAGAATTTGAACTTAATACTTCTAGGCATCCTTAATCAGGTACCAGCATTAACAGAAATACTGAATTTAAAAAAAATTATATATATATATATTTTTCTCTACATGTTAATGCATGTTGGATACCCCAAATGATTAATAAAACTTGGATGAATGATAGATGATGTTTCTGATGTTTCTTGTCCACCAGGGTATGAAACAAGAATTTTTTATGGTTAGAAGTTGGGAGAAGACTACTTTTAGAAGAAGATATGTACTATATAATGGAAGAATTTCTGCTTTCTGAAATCAGAATTGCTCTTCATAAATTTTGAGGCATACTTGAATTCCTTGCAGATTTTCAGTACCAATTCAGTCTAAAATCAAACTGAGGTTAAAAATTTGTTCTAGTATTTTAATTTGTTTTACAGACTTTTTTTTTATTTGCTAGCAAAGCTTCTACCATTATTAATCAAATAAAATTCCTTAGTTTGTAGATTTTTTTTTTAAACAAAAGTTATACTTCTACATATGCAGTAAAAAAAAAATTGTTAAAAGGACAACATACGCATTTTTCACATGTAGATAATTTTCCTCCCTGTTATATACATCTAGGGAATGCTGGCACTAGTTCTGAATTGCATTGATCGTTTAAATGACTACAACAGTGCAGCTCATTTTGCAGAAATTGCAAGAGAAGAAAATGGTACAGCATGGAAAGAAATCTTAAATCTCCTTTACAAATTGTTAGGTAAGTTCTTCAATTAAACAATTCAATTAAAAAAAAAAAAAGAAGAAGAAAAACCCCAAAATAATAGGATATGTGTTATCTGTGTTCTGAGAACTGCTTCACTGCCAATGAATATTTTGTATGCCATTCACTTATATGAAGTTGTAGAATTGCTTCCATTTACTTACTGACTCATATTACAGAAAATAGAGATTGTTGAGCAATGTTGCAATGGAAAAAGAAATTCCAGCTAGTAAAACGAATTGATGCAACGTGCTAAATTAATGTCTTTTTTATTATTATTACTTGTGGTATGTATGCTGACATTAATTATTAATTCAAATATTTAGAAAAATTGGAAAATGGTTCCTGTATATGAAGGTGAAGAGAAGCTTTAAAAGAATATTCAGAATTCATAGAATCCATTTTTTTTTACTTGAGACTTAGATTCAATCACTAATAAAAATAATTAGGTCAACTAAAAAATTAAAGATTATTTTCAGTTTTAATTCCTAACTTTTTAGAGTGAACTGATCCAGTGTTAGAATAGAACCAAAATTCTGTCAGTGAAGTATGTAAATCTATTTACTGTCAAGTCACTAATTTTGTGCATAAGTTGCCCAGTTCCTCATATAGGAGAATCTTGTCTTCTGATTGAGTTTTAGATGCATTTTAATTTAATGAAAAAACAGTCTGAACCATAGTAAAATAAGCAAGTCAAGAGTTACAACTAGAATAAAATGAAATAGTAGAGCTTTGAAGCATGAGACTCAGAAGAAACTTGAGTAGCTCAGTAAGTAAGCTGCTTCTATTGAAATCTTCTAATTGCTTAAGAAAGTAATGTTATATAATTGGATTTTAGTGTAGTAGAGTTTAAAGAAAAGTAGGTTGGAAAAGAAACCTTTATAGTTCTATGTAGTACTTGATTTTCTTGATTTTTCTCTGCAGGTGCATTTTGAACACAGTTGTTCTGTCGTATTAAATACTAATTTTCCAAAGCACAAATATTTGATTATATATGAAAGGCTTTTTGTTTTATTTCTATGATCATTAATAAATTCTGGAAGAAAAGATGTTAAATTACTTAAAATACTCAGCTAGTAATGAGGTTTCTAGTAACCTTGTGTTCTATGCTTCTGAAGACTAAATGCTATCCATTCTGTAATATTTTTGATTTGAAAGTTAACCTAAAGAACAGTAACCAAACTGTGCTTGAGTGTAAACTTCATGTGGTCTTCCCACTCACTGGTAGGAAATATAAATCTTTCAGCCTTTGATCATGATGATTCTTGCATCAAATAAGGGTGCTGGATAGTTTCTATTACTAACCAGAAATAGGACTGTAATTCTGCTTTGCTCAGTAGGCTTTCTGTGAACTGAGGAAAAACAACTTCATGCTCTTTGGAAGTTATGTCAGTTGTTGATACTCAAATTAATGAAAGTCTTAATTTTATGTTAACATCACACTTAGGATAATGACCACCTTTAGGATAGGTTAGTTTCTTTGTTCATTTATTATGTAAATGTAGAAATATGTATGATCAACACTGGTGATATAAAAAAAGAAATCTACTGTTCCAAAATTGTATCTTGTGTGTTGTTTTTTTTTTTGTTTTGTTTTGTTTTGTTTGTTTTTAGCTGCTCTCATTCGTGGTAACAGAAACAACTGTACTCAGTTTTCCAGTAACCTTGATTGGCTAATAAGCAAATTGGACAGATTAGAATCTTCCTCAGGTAAGACTTTCATCAATGTAAATTAACTATCAATACACTATACACGGTTGTCATGCACGAGTAGTCATCAGAGCAGTTTTGCTGGGAAACAGCATGCATTAGAGAAAAACAAACTGTATCTCCATTGCTTTTTTTTTTTTTTAAATGAGCAAGGTGTTGTATTTAAACAGTTTTGTGTCACTGTTTTCTTCCATTCATTTGGTGTATGTAATATCATCCAATCTTTGTTTAAGGTGACTTCAATAAATAAATAAATTGGATCAGACAATATAGTATAAGACTACTCTCCCATTGCTATCAAGTAACTACAGAGTTGTTTGTAGATACGAATGCAAATAGCATGAAGATAAATATTTTGTATGAAGTGTTCAAAAAGCATCAAACTATGGCATTCTCCCCTCTAATGTCTTTATCTCTCTCATTGAAAGGAAGGATTTATACAAGCATTTTCTCTTTAAATTGTGCCTATGTTCAAATAAATTAGTGATTCATAATGTGCTTATGTCTGATATAGTTGACATCTTAATCATATCTGTAACAATTCTCTTTTTAGAATGTAGAGAAAATCTTATCCATTATTTACTGAGATTTTGGATGGTGTTTAGTTGTGCACATGATTAATGACAACATTATTACTTTGATCTTCATCCAGGTATTTTGGAAGTATTGCACTGTATCTTGATTGAAAGCCCAGAAGCGTTAAATGTAATAGCTGAGGAGCATATAAAATCTATTATTTCACTGTTGGACAAACATGGGCGCAATTACAAGGTATGTTTGGAAAGACTAAGGATGTTTTGATAAACTTACAGAGATTAATAGGAAAAAAAAAAAAAAAGGAAATGTCTACATGGAGTACCTTTAAACAAGCAAAATAAAATTGAGGTGTATCTACAATATTGCTTTGTTGAGATTTAAAATAATAATAATAATAAAAAAAAATTGCTTTCCTGTTTCAAACAGGGCAGGTATTCCTGGCAAAGACCGTAGCTAATCAAGAAATATTGAGAACCAGTCAAAACTAGTTGCACCTGTGATTTTCTATTAGCTGGTGTCTGTAAGCACCTGGACAGAGCAAATTGCTGCTTTGTGTCCCAGAGTTCTCCTAGACAGAGGACAAGAATGGCTGACACAAATGCTCAGTACAGCTTCTGCTTATGTTGGGCAACAGTTTCCAAAGTCAATCATCAGTGTGAACATGATGCTGTATCTTGGAGATGGTCTGTAACAGTTTGCCCCATTCAGTCCATTTGTTCTGCAGTGGCATATCAAAGCTCAAATTCATCTTTAGGCATCTCAGGATTCTTTGTTTGTTTGCAATGAGAATGTTGTGTCCCTCAGTTTTAAACACTGTTATTGTGTTCTCACTATGTTGCTCATTGTCAACTCTACTGTAACCAATAATTTGTCAGATATGTATGTAGATCTTTTTGAAACTCAGTTTTGCTTTATAGCGAATTCTTCTAAATATTTTACATTTCAAATTCACGTGGTTTATTTATGATATTGAAAGCATACTTTCAGAGCAGATTCATGAACAGTCCAAGAATTGAAACTCAGGAAGTTCTTTAGACCACAGTAAAAGTCTCAAAATATTTCATCAAAAATATTTCACCTTTAAAATTTGTAATGAGACTGAATAAATAATGTATTGTAGAGTGTTGGCGTGCAGCTGTACTATCATTGCTTTTTTATAATAGCAGAGAATGCAAAATCTCAAAAGAAGATTTGAGGCATTTTGCAAACCCTCTGTTCTAAACGTGTTCACAAATTTTATAGATTATGCGCAATCAATTTATATGAAAAGTATTTAGAATAAAAAATAACAATGATAATATCTATTAGATGTATTCTGAATGTAAATTAAGTAATTTTCTTGTTAACAGCATGTACAATAAAAAACATTACCTCACTTTTCTATTTCCTCTTTCAGGTTCTTGATGTGCTTTGCTCTCTTTGTGTCTGTAATGGAGTTGCAGTTCGTGCCAATCAAAACTTGATCTGTGACAATCTACTGCCAAGGAGAGACTTACTTTTGCAAACACGTTTGATTAATGATGTGACAAGGTATTTTGAGATACTTCATTATTATATTAGAAGAAAATGAACTTAAATCTCTTTTATAATTGTAGAAAATACTGAGAAAATCTTAGAAATGTTCCAGTTTTCAATATTGAGACACGGACTTTAAGATATGTTTACGTATTTACTTCTTAAAAATCCGTTTTTACTGAAATATGGCAGTTGTCTTGGAAACCATACTCAAATAAGAATTGTTAATTGATTTTGAGATCTGTTTTGACATTATATGGAAAAATGAAAGTTCCTTACTTCCCATTCAAAACACAGTATGGCTTTATCTAATAATTATTATAGCATATGTAAAGATACTGTGTATGTTTTAAGGGAGATTTTATTTCCTACTCTTGTTTTTTTTTAGGAAATTATCTTATTACTCCTCTTATAACTATACATTTTTCCAATTTTTTTTTTTTTATCAAGTGGAATGTATAACTTAGGAAATCATTGTGGAACAGGGTTATAGCATCATAAAATGAAGTGCTGTCTCAAATCAAATGCTGTAATCAAAATCTGGAAATCTACACACGCATAATATTTATGTATAGGTTATTTATAAGGTATTTAGAGAGGTATGTAATATTTATAAAGAAGTTGCGCAGAGAGATTGTGAATGCCCCATCTCTGGATGTGTTTAAAACCAGATTGGATGGGGCCCTGAGCAGTTTGATCTAGTATGAGATCTAGCAGCTGGCAAACCTGCCTGTGACAGGAGAATTGGAACCTGATGATCCTTGAGGTCCCTTCCAACCCAAGCCATTCTATGATTATTCGTGAATTTGACTGGTATGCAACAATATAACTCATATGCCACATTTCATATGTTACACTAACTGGATTATGTTTTCTTATTTTAGCATCAGGCCAAACATATTTTTGGGAGTTGCTGAGGGCTCTGCACAATACAAGAAGTGGTACTTTGAATTAATAATTGATCAGGTTGATCCATTCTTGACGGCAGAACCCACCCATTTACGGGTTGGATGGGCCTCTACTTCAGGTTATGCCCCCTATCCTGGAGGTGGAGAAGGATGGGGTGGCAATGGTGTTGGAGATGACCTATACTCTTTCGGTTTTGATGGCCTTCATCTGTGGTCTGGTAAGTACTTTTTTGTTCAGTTCCATTTGTTCTTGTATTCGGGGATTACCAAACTCTAATTTTCGGAATCTGTAAGTGCATACATGTGTGCGTGCATACACAACGTACTGATCTATAGTGAGGTATATTCAGAACTTCAGAATACCATGAAGTTAGAATTTTAGTTAAGACTGCTTTTCTGAGATTTTAGTTGGTACTGAGTTATGCCAGCCAGGTTGTTCAGCAGATGTTTTTTATTTTTACAATTTTAATTAAAAATGATGTTCTCTTGATCAAGACTAAAGTTTATTTGTTCAAAATCAGTGGATGTACTGATCTTAGATAAATTCATTATAAATGGATTTACACATACTTGTATCCATTCACTTTGTTTCTACAGCTGAAGTTGAATTCTATTATCCTTACGCATATGTTGAATAAACTGAATTTAGATTTCAGTAAATTAATTCATAAAGGATAATTCTGGCATTAGAAATTACTGACAGTATTACCAATTTTTGCTGTTTTTAGAATATGAATTTTAGTGGTGCAGCATCAAATTAGAATTTGTACTTATGCTTTTTGAAGAAAATATTATACATCAGTTTAAAGGAAAGCAGAAAACACGAATATTCTATAAGTGCTTTTTGTTATCTAAGAGACTCTTAGTTTGTATTGCAGTGAAGTGAATAAACTGCTTTTTATAAAGCAAGAGGTTAATGGATTGAAGCAATGGTGTTTTGTTGTTTTTGTTTTTTTTTTTCTCTCTAAAGGATCAGTGACATTAGATTTGTCATCTCATTAGCCATTCTTTGCTTATGCAGATTGAAGATTGAAGATGTTAGTGGGAAGAGTGGACATAACTGCATGTGCAGTTAGCTAGATTTGAATAAGAGCCCTGGAAGAGCAATAAGCATATAGAGGAGGGCTCATCTGAGGTGTTGCAGATTGACTAATCTTTGTGATAATGCATACATTAGAATAAGCAATCAGGAAGAAGTAGAAAATAGAAGAAACTTCTATGATGCTTTAAAGAATGTTTATTTGGAGTCCTGTGGTGTGCATAGTTAACTGGAAAAGAGACTTTGGAACTATGAGAAAGTTTTTTGTTTGTTCGTTTGTTTTGGTTTTTTTTCCATGGTCTTTCACCCCTCGAACTCCATGGAAAGGGAACTAGAGTGTTGTTTACTCTTTGTAAACAAACAGGTATCTTACAAAAGAGAACATATGGGCCATGTCAATGTACAGTGCCATAGAAACCACGAGCAAAGCACAAGTATCTAATTCTAAGAATAAAATGGCAGCACAGGAAATGCTAATAGTAGTTATGTTTACTTTCTTAATGTTTCTGAAATATTCTAAATAGTTTCAGTAAAGCAATATTGCATAAGGCTATAAAATAAGAAAATATTTAAGTATAGAATTATATATCCTAAATTCCATCAGTTACTCTCTTTTCTGCAAAAGCAATGAGAGGAAAAGGAAAATGGGGAATGAAACAGTAACTAGAAAATTTGTTGAATAGAAATTATTGCTCTAATTTTCTAAGTACATACTTATTCTGCTTTTGAAATTCCATAAAACAGTGTGTGAGCTCTGGCAACTAGATCTGTACTTAAGATGTGTAACAAACTTGACCGTGTTTATATACCAATGTTCATTAGCACTGTGTTGTTATTACCCAAGATTGCATTTTATCTTGCTTACATGTTTAGTAATCATAAATTAATTTATGCAAATGTTACAGGCTGTGTCTTCCTCGAGATAAATTTGAGTTGACAACTAAATTCATTTACAAGAATGAGACATGGATAAAAGAAATTCTGTTTATCCTATAGTTAGACCTATAGTTGAGATTGCAACATTTTGTTTTGGAGGGCACTTTGTAACATTTTGCTTTACCTATGGTTTTAGCTCCCTGTGAATTCATGTGGAAAAAAAAAAAAAAAATCTATTTAAATCTGTTTCAGAAAAACTTAAAAAAAAAAATCTCAAGTAAATGTGCAGTTTGTAGACGTGTCCTGATTTAACTGTTTAGTTCCTTAGGTGTTTCTGAACCCATGATCTCTGAGAAGTGTTGGGAAAAAATTGTCATTATTTCAGCTGTTGTGTGGACATTCATTAGTTACAAAGTAACATAATATTTTTTCTTTCAGATCCCTCTTGTGTTCAGTAAATGATTTTTTTTTTAACTTGTTCAATTTGTGGCATGTAGTCAACATTGCAGATTTATCCATGTTTGTCAGTGCTTTGTAATTCCTTACATTGCAGATAACTCTATAAATTAGAAAAGAGTAGTGTGGGGTTATTCAGTTAAAACATGTCATGAAACACATGCATAAAAATGCTTAATTAAATGTTATGGCCATAATTCTAACACCCTAATTTGGGAGTGCTTGACTTTTCAATTACATTAGCAAAATCTTTGCACAGGATTTTATGTGTAAAAATACCTCTGTGTATGTACATATTCATCTTTTTTGGGGGGGAAAGAGGAGAGGGAGGGAGTAAGTTGGAATGAATAGGCAATTAGAAATGGCTCAATAAATCATGAATACAAAATTAAATGATAATGGAATCACAATTATATAATGTTTGAGAGTCTCTTAAATCTCTTCTGCATTAAGGGAAAATTAATTGTACTTAAACTGTATTGAACAGTTGACTGTTGAGTTTTTAAGAAGTTTCAGAGACATAGTGCTTAATCACTTAGACTTCCTTTCCAGTTAACATGTTTTGAAAGGAATTCTGGGAGTTATTCCTTGGTGAATGATATACTCAGATACTTAAATGGGTCTAAAACCTGGAGTTATCAAATATGTATATAGATTGATTACTTCAAATATCTTATCTCCAATATTTGTTCTGTAATTGTGTTGTCCTGTATGTAACATTCTATCTTTCCAGCTAGAGAATACAAAACTCCCTGCGTTTAGTTTGTCAGTCTATTTAGTAAAGAAGACCTGGTCTACGATGGTCTTGATCTGGCTTTAGATAAGTCAGTCTAAGCCAGTGTCAGTGTAAGGAATTCTGCCTCCTGATATGGAGTATAAACCTGGATATTGGCCATAATCCCAGGTCCAATAAATATAACTTGAAATGCAAGCTCATCTTACTGTCGTATATAACATTTGTACTCTGAATGCAGTATGCAAAAGATATTTAGTTAAAGAAGTTTATCAGTTCACCAGATGAAACAGAATGCTTTTTTCCCATAACTGTTGTTTTTTTTCTTCTAATATTACTTTCTAGCTGGGTTGATTCTGCAACTATTTGGCCTTTTCTTAAGTGTATTGATATAGGCTGTTTGCTCAGTAAAACACTAAATGCTATACTAAATCAAGTGTGTGGTCCTGCCTGACTTTGATAGTACTTGATACTATGCTGTCCAGGTGAAGGTTAATATAACTTCCTAGTGTATGGTGATCGAACAGGAGATTGGAAGGAAACAAAGCGGCAAGTATTCTTATTCTAAGACACTGGCTGCTGCATTTTACTTGGGAATGTAATCAAAATAAAAAAAGAAGAGTGTATAAAGGTTGGTTTTATCAAAGCAGAGAGCATAATTTACTTTGTCTAAATAATCTTGCATCAGGCTACAATAGGAACTTGCATGATTTCAGCTGAGTATGTCCTGCCTTGTAAGCAGTGTCAGAGGCCTCAAGTGCTTTAATTCAGTTCACGCACTGTTCTGCCACACCAGTTTCAACAATATTTATTCATTCTCTGTTTTTGAAAGCAGAACAATTCATAAAACATGTGAGAGAAAGTTCATCTCTTTGTGCCTGAGAACAAAGCCTTGATGATTTCTTTGAGGAAATGTATTTATCCCTTCATTGTTAAATGTATTCAGACTTGTTTAAATGATGGTTACTTGGTTATTTTCATTGTAGGTCGAGTACCCAGAGCTGTGGCATCTGTCAATCAACATTTGCTGTCGTCAGATGATGTAGTTAGCTGCTGCTTGGATTTAGGTGTGCCCAGCATTTCTTTCCGCATTAACGGTCAGCCCGTACAAGGAATGTTTGAGAACTTCTGTACTGAAGGGTTTTTCTTCCCTGTTGTAAGTTTATCAGCAGGTGTAAAGTAAGTACTAGTTAATTGTTCTTCTTTTATCAGTTTTTCACCAAAAAATGTTATCTAATTTTATATAAACTTTATGCAGTATTTCAGTTTTCAACCAACTGTAAGGTGTAAGGGAGAAAGTATAGATTTCATCAAGAATGATTTCACTTTAGGGTGAAATGTTGAGCTTATTTGTAACCTGACCAAGTTGCAGTGTCTGAAAGTCATTACTATTATAGGTATTTGGAGACTTAGGGGAAATTAATTTTGTCTCATTCCAATTATCAGTGGAAAAAAGGCACATTAGAAATGCAGCACATTATTTGACACTAATTAAAAATCTTATTCAGCATTCTCAGCAGGAGGTTAAAAAAACCCCAAAAACTAGACACTAAACCGTTAGGATAATTGATACCGTATTCATGATAGAGAACTCAAACACTAGTGAAAAGCAATTTTTCACTCTTCTTACTGATGCTGCCCATATCTTGACTGTTTTATAGCTAAAATAATGGAATACAATCCTAAAAATCATCTGGTTTCTCTTAGAATTTAACTTTAAATTCTGTAAGGAAATCTGCAAATATTGTTGTACTTCAATGACCAAAACAAAATACCAGTACATCAACAAGTGTAGCCCTTGAACTGTTTGTTCTAACACTAACAATTTCTTTCAATCTGTAGCATATTTATTGCTGATACTAACGGGAAGCAGTTGTAGGAAGAAAATTGCACAGAATATTAAGAATACTTCAATATGAAAGGTTGAAAATTCTGCATTTTGTAGGCCAAGCCTAGGAGTTAATTTTTTTATACATTTGAGTTTTCAGGAGGGCTCTTTTTAAGCCTGAGGTCTGATAACCCTAAAACATACTTTTCAGAATGAAAGATATGAATGTTTCTTTTGAAAGAAGGCAAAAAGCCACGGCTTTTGTAATTGGGGCATTATAAGAGGTTCTGCAGAATTAGGATCATACAGTCTGTGTGGAAGGTTTGTGAAATGCAGTAAGAGTCAGGAGGAAACGATTCTCAGCAGGAATGAGTCCGTCCTAAACACTAGATGAGATACAGTGGTTTGTTGCAACTTAGAAGAATTTACCAAGTTGACAGGAAGCAACAAGATATTTATTGGGATGTGATCATCAAACTATTGCATGGGATTTTTTTACCTTTCTTTCTTTCTTTCTTTCTTTTTTGGTCTTTTGCCTACTTAGAAAGTTCTAGTTCTTAAAATAAAACTGACCTCCTTTTTATTCTTAAGGTATTTCAATCTGCTTGGAGACTTGCTATAAAGAGGGGTCTAAATTCAAAGTTCTCATCTCAGATATTAGCTGCCTTGGGATCATTCAGATATTGAAAGTAAATTATTAAATGAAATTAGGAAGTATATGTTTAGCAGAAGGAATCAGTAGTAGTATATTTCTTGTGGACACAGAACCATTTCAGACATTTGTGCTCATGAGCATCTTGTTTGAGAAAGCTTGCATGTCATGCTTTCTCTCTTCGCTTTAAACATATTGATGAAGTCTTCTACTGTTCATGAAATAGGTTGATTTGATAGTTCTAGTATATGTAGAATTGTAAGTAAAATTCATAAACTTCTGGTCATCCCATCACAAGAAATGCATGCATTGTTACATTTTATATTGTTTAACTCTATTGTTGGCCTACATGAGGACCTAACTATGAAGCTGAATAGATTGGGGCTTTTTTTCCCCTGGTATATTTTTAAATTTAAATGAAAAGTGCATCTTTGAGGAGAAAGAGAAAATTTCACGCGTCTATTAGGAATCCTGGCTATTCATTTGAAATTCATTTTCAGTAGCATTTGGTGTAATTTTGTTTTATTGATTTCTGTATTATGATTACAGTGCCTTTTGCTTCACCACATCCTTTGCATTCTTATTACCACCTGTCTGTGTGAGTCCACTGAGCAGTTATTTGAAAAATTTTAAGTGGTACATAAAAAGTCTCTATGGGATTTGGACTACCAGTCCAAATTAAATTAGATTTTCCGAATCATTTAAGTGCATTAATGATTTCACTTAATTTATAGCAATTTGATTTTAAAGAAGAAATGCATTATTTTAAAATATGCCCTTAGATTGAATAATTATTTTTGCTTTGGCCAAAATGGATATTCAAAACAGTAGATGACATTAATATAGAAAGTATCTGCTAATAGAAATGCTTGGTAATTTTTTTAGTCTTTATTAAAACGTGAAATAAATGACCACTTTATACCTGCTATTCAAGTAAATGTTTACATTTCTAAATGATATGTTTATAATATAATATAAATATGTAGTATATGCTGACTATTTAAGAGTATAACTTCTTGTTGCACAGAGCTCGTTTCTTACTGGGCGGACGTCACGGAGAGTTTAAATTTCTACCTCCTGCTGGTTATGCTCCCTGTTATGAAGCCTTGCTTCCAAAGGAAAAGATGAAATTAGAACCAGTGAAAGAATATAAGAGAGATTCTGACGGAGTGAGAGATTTGCTGGGTACGACACAATTCCTCTCCCAAGCTTCATTTATACCTTGTCCCATAGATACGAGTCAGGTATGTTACATATGCAGTATTGGGATACTAAAATATTTCTTAACAAATGTAATTTGGCAGTGCAAAAGCTAAGCTAACTTTCTACCTTTCTTAAGATAGTTTGCCATTTGTATGTTTTGCTGTATTTAATTGAACTAGATTATCTCGGTTCTAAAGGATTTGGTCAATTTGGAATCTTTTTTTACTTGTGGAATTGTTATGCTCTTTTCTTAGATTGCTCTTCCTTTTCATCTTGAAAAAATCAGGGATAAACTAGCAGAAAATATCCATGAACTGTGGGGAATGAATAAAATAGAACTTGGCTGGACGTATGGCAAGGTATGATTTGAATGACCTCCCTATGTATGTACATGTTAAATATCCTACCAGAAAACTGTACTTGGAACTTCAAGAGAGCTTTTAATGGTGGTTAATAAACAACCAGATTAAAAAAAAAAAAAGAACGACTTTTAATTGATGATCATGTAAAGCTAGTAGGAAATGATTAGGAGACAAATTTGCGCTAAAAGTAAGAAACATTTTAACACTACAGGTAAGAATCGCTGTGAAAAACTGCATTCATTGAGAAATGTCTTAACTATACTAAGATGATGAAATCCTACTGGAAGTTATACGAGTAGTGAGCTTCACATCAAGTTCTTTGGTTACTCTGATGCTAGAGATTAAAGAGATTACATATTCGAAGTGAGTTATCAAATGTAAAACTGTGAAAAGACTGGGGAAAAATATTATATACAAAATATTAAATTCAACAATTAGACTAGAATCTGTAACTTTCCCTAGTAATGTAAAATTCTAAGTATTACAGTCTGCTTTGAATTTAGGTTACTAAAACTGGCTTTTTATCAAGTTGAGATTTGCTGTGGCAGCAGTATTTTCGTATACCTATTATAACTGTATCATATTTTAAAATAATATTTTTCCTTCTCTAATGTTTTGCTTATTTCACTTATGGGCTTAATTTACGTTCTTTTCTCAATGAGAACTCTATGTTAGTATCTGTTAAAATGTCACTGTTACTAAAAAATTAGAGCTTTACTATCCTTATTAATGTTATCAACTTCTTGGAAAAAATGTTTTTGTGAATGAAGTTTCTAGTTGCCACTTGGATTAAAACACTTAGCATTGACTGAAAGAGCCTGTTTAAGAAAGTGTAAGAAAAGTATCCAATTGTCAGTAATACCAGAAAAAAAATGCAGTGCTTTAATATTTCAGAAAAAAATTGAGAATGTTACCAAATGATTCTTGAAGTTTTTTGAATGAGTGTGTACAATAGAGTACATTATGCAGATTCTTAGAGTATACGTAATAAATGAGTCATGGGAAAGTTCATTTGTATAATAATGAATAACTGTCATTGCGTAAAGATAAACTGTATTGTTCTATCTACTGCAAAGTATTAGCAGATATCTCACTCTATAATGGTCTCATTTTGGCTTCATTCTAGTATGAGGAAAATACTTTTTTTTTCCTTACAGATACGGGATGATAATAAAAGGCATCATCCTTGTCTTGTGGAATTCTCAAAACTACCTGAGACAGAGAAGAATTATAATCTACAAATGTCAACTGAAACCCTCAAGTGAGATTTGAATTTTAAAGATTTTTTTTTTCTGTATTCAAACATTTTATATTATTTTAAGATATAAAAACATGCTACATCATTAGAATATCTCATTGAAAGTGTGTTATATTGATTTTGCTTGAAATTCCAGAAACAAATATAGAAAAAAATATAGATCTAGAAAATTATGTCTCTATGGAGAACCAAAGAAGAAAATGTCACTGAACGCTTCCAGCTTTCATTGAAAGAGCATAATTTTTAAGGCAGAATTTTATTACTTTTAACATATTTTATTTAGTGTACTTAATAACTTAAAATAGGTATTGAAATTCCATTAATTTGAATGGCTTTGTGTTTCTAAAATATTATTAGTTCTGTGTATTTATATTAAAAACAAACTAAATAGAGAAAGTAAAATGGATGAGCACTACAATGTCACGTTTTACTACTGATATTTTTCTGTATTGTTAGAACGCTTTTGGCCCTTGGATGTCACATTGTTCATGCTAATCCAGCAGCTGAGGAAGATCTTAAAAAAATCAAGCTTCCTAAAAAGTATGTACATTATGCTAGCTATTATATATTATTTGTAACCAGAGGGTATTGGTAAAGCAAAAATAATAAGATCTTTAAGAAAAATACTTGATATAAACCCCATGATCCTTGTAGACTTATAGAGCCCATGGTTGCTCTGTTATATATTTATTATATATCTATATGTCATATCATATCATATATTATAACATATAGATATTTCAAAGTTGAAATCAACATTTCAGGTCTTTTCTATCAACTAGCAAAGTAGAGCATGCAGAGTATAAGGTGGCAAATTGATCTACTTGAAAAAGTTCATACCCTTTGCCTCTTATTACTAGTTGGAATTTACACTTCTCTTTCCCTCCTATCCGAGAAAGTTTGATCAACACATTGACACTTCAGATATGTTATTATTACATGTCTTGAAACATTTCCTCAATTCTGTACAAATAAGAAAAAAAATACAAGAAAAAAAAAAAAAACCAGAAAATGACAGTTGTATAAAGTTGCACTTGTCTTAGAAATGTACTTGTGTAATTATGGCAAAAAATAAAATCTTTTTTACTTCAGTTTTCATGTGGTAGTTAAACCATGACAATCAGGAAACTATAATAAGTAGTAGCAGTCACTCCAAGAGTGGTGAAAGTGGATTCAACATTACATCTACTTTTTTGACTTAAGGTCCTGTCTATCAACAAAACTTGAAGGCAGCAAGAGTGATTTGAATACCTGCTATACTGGGTGTTCACATTAGCTTTTCATCTCACAAGATGTCTTTTTTCCTGAAAATATTTTCATGAAAAGGTTAGGTTTTTAAACAGAGTAATAAAATAAATAGTTTTATGAAATGGAAGATAATAGATTAATTTGTTGGCTTTTGTTTTGTATGATTTCCCAAGGTCCATAATGCAGGCACTATATCACAATACTGTTTTGATACTGTTGTCTTCAGTAACAGAAGAAAAAAAAAATTAAGTCATTTTCTGATCCTTGTTAAAATACATACTGCCTAGATGAGTTATGTAACGAATGGAAGTTACTTAGTTTGAGCAAGAGAGTGTCTGCGTATGTTTAAAATAGCAGTGTGCTCTATAATCTGAAGTAGCTGAAGAGGAGATAATGCCTACTACTTTAAGTCTAGTAAACCTACTACTCATTAGAAACTACTCAGTAGAAGAGTGGAAAGAACAACAGTTAAATATATATTGTTCTTTTTGAAGAATGGTAATGTAATCTACAGATGTCTGTCAAAAGCACCATACTTCATAATACAAACATCTTATACACATAAAAGCAATAATTTAATGAGAGGTCTTTAAAGTAGAAAGCATTTGAAAGTTGATGTCATTCAGTAGCCATCTCTTGTTTTCACTGCAACTGTTTTGTATTCTCTCATACCGTGTTGGGTCACATTTAATTAGATTGTGTACAGATAGGTAGAAAATGAGACACTACAACACATTTTCTGTCCTTATTAATGGCTAAGTGCGAGGCAAGATTTTTACAAACAAATGGAAGAGTGGAAAAAGTGGAATAAGGAAGCAAATCGCTCTCTTGTTAATATTGCACAGAAAATTTTTAATATAATCAGTGGGATATCTTTGTTTTTGCTTGTTGACTTGCAGTTATATCATGTCAAATGGTTATAAACCTGCCCCTCTTGATCTTTCTGAAGTGAAATTGTTACCTTCTCAAGAATTTCTAGTTGATAAGCTTGCAGAAAATGCACATAACGTCTGGGCAAAAGACAGAATAAAGCAAGGATGGACCTATGGCATTCAGCAGGTGAGGACTTTTTAGACACGTTTGGAATAAGTGACAGACATAAGATTTTGTTTTCGAGAACACCATTTGGGAATGTTTAGTAACAGATTAAATACTGGATGTTTGGGGAAGTCTGGAAAAAGTGAAGGAGCGGGGAATGAAGTCTGAGTAGATTGCCAGGACTGCAGGGCTGCAGCTGAAGCCTTTGACAATCATAGAATATCCTGAGTTTAAAGAATCACAGAAACATTAAGCTTGGAAAGACTACTATGATCATCTAGTCCAACCATCACCTCATGCTTGTGACTGCTCTAGACCATGTTACTCAGTGTGACATCTACTCTTTTCCTGAACACTTCCAGGGATGGTGACTTGACCACCTCCTTGGGCAACCCATTGCAGAACCTGACCACTCTTTCAGAGAATAATTTTTTTCTAACATCCAACCTGAATCACTCCTGGTACAACTTGAGGCCATCCCCTCTTGTCCTATCACTAGTTATATGGGAGAAGCCACTCCCACTTTATCACAAACTCCTTGCAGGTAGTTTTAGAGAGCAGTAATGTCTCCCCTGAGCCTCCTCTTCCCCAAGCTAAACAATCCCAGTTCCTTCAGCTGCTCCGAACCCCTCACAGCTTCTCTGCTCTGCTCTGAACGTGGTCCTCTGCCTTGATGTCTTTCTTGCAGTGAGGAGCCCAAATCTGAACACAGAACTTGAGGTGCAGCCTCATCAGTGCTGAGTACAGAGGGACAATCACTTTACTGCTTCTGCTGGCTGCACTATTTCTGGTACAAGACAGGATGCCATTGACATTCTTGACCACCTGGCCACACTGCTGGTTCTTGTTCAGTTAGATGTTGACTAACACGCTCAGAGACCCAAAGGAAGTTCAGCTCACTCACATGAACCAAAATTCAAACCATATTTCTGAGAGTATTGTCCAAACACTTCTCGAACTCTGGCAGGGTTGGTGCCATGGCCTCTTTCCTGGGAAACCTGTTTCACTACCAAACCACCTTCTCAACAAAGAACTTTATCCTGATATCCAACCTGAACCTCATATGAGAGTATATATTTGTGTATTTCTCTTCTAGTCTTGTCTTTACATTTTTAGCATGTTCAATGATAGGGCTTAATATTCTTTTGACTTTGTAGACCTTTTCTTTATCTATATAGTTTCTTTCTTGTAATCCTAGCATTATTTTAGACTATAATCTGTCTCATTATGTGTATTCTTCATCAATTTAATATATGGTTTTTTTTGTTTTGTTTTTGTAACTCCTTTCAGGATCTAAAGAACAAACGTAATCCTCGGCTAGTGCCATATGCATTACTAGATGAACGTACTAAAAAATCAAACAGAGATAGCCTGCGTGAAGCTGTTAGGACGTTTGCAGGCTATGGTTATAATGTTGAGCCACCCGACCAAGAAATAGGTATGTGCATTCAGTAAGAATAATGACCTTTTTTTTCACCTTAGTGCTGGGAAACAAATTTAGATGCTGAAATAGATAGGCAAAATATAAAACATATCATACGACATCACATGACATAACAGTAGTGTATTTTTATTTTAGATGTGAATAAAAGGTGTAAATGTATATTTTGAATGTCTTGTATATTACTGAGTTGTGTTTATTTAAGATTGGTTTTCACTGGTTGTAGGATAACTATTAAATTTTGGTGATTTTCAGATTGGAGAAAAATCTAGGATGCATGTGGACAGACTAGTTTTCATTTGGAAATCACTGTTTAAAATGTTCTGATTAAATGGTTTGCCTGAGACAATTCATCCTTTTCTGTTTCTTCACGATGAATGAAAAGCTTGAACTATGTGTATGCTTATTGACAACTAGGAAAGTGTTTGAAAAATAATCAGATGCTGCAATTCATTTTCCAGACTGCAGCTGTAAGTTAAGAACAATTCACTAGTATTACCTTTATTATATTAGAAAAAGCATTTTAGCAGATATTTTTAAAAATGTAAATTCTTAAATGCGTAAGCTACATAGATTGTTTATTTTATTAATGTTTTCACTAAAGTAGGTTGTAAGCAGTTTTAACTACATTTTCCTTGGATTTTTGTACTGGATTGAATCTTATACTTCTGAGGTCATCTCCAGTCAGTTATATGTTTGTGGCTTCTGCATAGCATGACAGACATTGAAAATTTATTCTTCTAAATAGTGTATAAGCATTCATCCAGTGTAGAATTAGAACATGTTAGCCTGTGTATGCTGATTATTTTCCTTCCTTTTCTAGCATTTACTATGAAGGTACTTAAACTTGCTGAGGTAGATAGTAGCTCTTTTCAGAAATAGAAAACAGTGTATACAGATTGAAAAGATGAAGTGACATTTACAGTATTATCTAATTGTAAAGTGTTTGGTTTTTTCTTATTATTTTTATTATTTTTTTTACAGCTGACCAAACAGTGGAAAAAGTCAGCATTGACAAGATACGTTTTTTCAGAGTAGAACAGTCGTATGCAGTGAAATCTGGAAAGTGGTACTTTGAATTTGAAGCTGTAACAGGTGGAGATATGCGTGTTGGCTGGGCCAGGCCAGGCTGTCGACCTGACATTGAACTGGGAGCTGATGACCAAGCATTTGTTTTTGAAGGAAGCAAAGTCAGTGCATCTTACCCTTTTATTTTTAGCTACTAACGGCCTAAGCAGAAAATGGCAATATAGGTTTCCTCTGCATACTCCAATTACTGGAATATTTTTCAACTTTAAGATGATACTTCAAGCCTCTGTTTCATAGTATCTGCATTTTGGTTCATGTCATTGTAATTATGCTAACAAAGGTGTGTTATTTTTATCTATTTTCCTGGGATATATCACGCAAGTAAGGAAGTCTGTTGTAAACACAAACACAGTTCACCATTAATTTCCTTTCTTAAGCGGCAATTCACAAAACTAAAAGTTTCTTCAGTCGTGTTTTCTGTCATTTCTGGTTTTTGCACTAGCTTTCTTAAAGCGTCAGAAAGATGACACATGCAGTGTCGGTGAACACTGATTGTGATCCAGATTCTAAATTGCCTTTTGCACATTTCTGAAGTTAGGGTTCCTTAGATTCTCTATCTGAAATAACTTAGATAGTAATTAATTTAATTACCTGAAAGCCATGAGTCAATACTTCTAGTCTGAGAACTTGAAAGGTTAAAAAGTAAAGTATGAAAAATAACAAATTAAGGATGGAATTTTAAAATTGTTTAACTGGTCATTGAGACCAGGTTGTTACTATAAATGAACTTTAAAGCTTTATTCACTAAGAATTTTATCTGTCTATAAAACATTTAAAAAATTTCTATTCTTTACTGATTATTTTATTCTCTAGAACTTTTGATCTTTCTTCTCCAAAAATGTTTATTTTTAAATTTTAGCAGTTGTTTATTTATTTGATTGTCTTTTTTATTAGGGCCAGCGTTGGCATCAAGGCAGTGGATTCTTTGGACGAAGTTGGCAGTCGGGAGATGTGGTTGGTTGCATGATAAACTTGGATGACAAATCAATTATCTTTACTCTGAATGGAGAGTTGCTTATAACAAGTAAAGGTTCAGAACTTGCATTTGCTGACTTTGGAATAGAAAGTGGTAATTTTCTTTTTATATTTTCATGGGAAAATTAACAGAAACAGAAAAACTAGTCTTCAGCCTGAAGAAGGGAAGACTCAGAGGAGACATTATAGCGGCCGTCACGAAAATGGGGGAGGGAGTTTTTTAGATGGGGAAATGGTTTTAAACTGTAAGAGGGTAGACTTAGACTAGATATTAGAAAGGAATTCTTCACTGTGAGGGTGGTGAGATAGTGGAACAGGTTGCCCAGAGAGATTGTGAATGCCCCATTCCTGGGAGCGTTCAAGGCCAGGCTGAGGCTTTGAGCAAGCTGATCTACTGGGAAGAGTCCCTGCCTATAGCAGGTTGAAACTAGGTGATCTTAAAGGTCCTTTCTAACTCAAACCATTCTATGATCCTGTGGTAAATATCTGTAATGTTTATAGGTTATCTGCATTTCTCCCTAAATGAGAGTTTTTCTCAAGGCATAAGACTGAAGTCTGAGAAAGAATTTGTAGTATGGATGGAATTGTTGTCTTTTAACTGAAGCTGCTGAGGTCCGTATTAGGACTGATGGAGAAACAATTCAACAGCCTTGTATTTTTATTGATATTGTCTGCTACTTGGAAACTGGAAATATTTGATCATAAAAAAATACCAGCATTAAAGAAATCTGTATTTTTTCTAACATGAATGATGGACAGATTAAGATCGGCCAGAAATATATGGACACTGATGACGAAGTAGATTTTAAACATATATTGAGATAACTCAATTTCTTCTCAAAGTCCTTTGGGGAAGTTCAGTGTCCTGAGAGATTATAACAACTATTAAAAATTCAGTCTAGCCATGTTTGGTTTTTGGTGTCCAATTCATTATATAATAAGACTGGTTTATTCGCCTAAAAATAATAAAAAATATAACTGATCTAATAAATTAATAAGTAACTTGAGCAAATCTTGTTTTGCTTTTTTCAGATTGGATTGCTTAAGAAGATGCCACTTGATATTTTTTGTTCATGTTTTACACAAATCAGATCTTAGTAATAACAACTGTTAAAATGGTTTAATGTTTGAATAAATGGTACCGTGTGTGCAGTGTCCATTCACTGCCTAAGTACTCAGGGTTCTCAGTAGTAATTATGTTGAGCTCAGTGATTAATACTTAAGGTAGCTTTAAATTCTTGCTATCGTCATCATTTTGTGTGCTTTTCTTGAAGGAGCTAAAGTTCAGTTCACATTAGGTACATTCAGAATAGTAAGTTTGTGTTCTCCAAGTAACTTGCTGTGTGCTTTTATTTTTGTTGTGTCATTTCCTTAGGTTTTGTACCAGTTTGCTCCCTGGGTCTATCTCAGATTGGACGTATGAACCTTGGAATGGATGCCAGTACATTCAAGTATTATACCATGTGTGGTCTTCAAGAAGGTTTTGAACCTTTTGCAGTGAACATGAACCGAGATGTCGCTATGTGGTTTAGTAAACGCTTACCAACATTTGTTAATGTGCCAAAAAATCATCCTCACATAGAGGTAACATTACATGTTAGAGAGACAGCTGTATATCAACTGCTTGTTTAGCAAGCTGAGACGTTAAACCCTTACTAATATTTACAGTCATCATCAGATAGTTTGACATATGAGTCCACTAGGTCACATTAGATAATTCCAGATGATCTTGTATATCTCCAAATTCATTTATGGTAGCATTGTTATTTATGCAGATATAAGTATGTGAATTAATATAATAAATTTTTTTTTTTTTTTTTGAAAATGTTGTATGGAACAATTTGAGAATAATTATTAGTCAGTTTAGATGGAACAGTCTTCTCTCCAAGCTAATTTCATGATCTAAGAAAAATTTTCTGAATTCATTTCAAAAAATTTAGCTTAGCTCTTTCAGTTAGCTCATCCACTAGTTGCATACTATTAGTTATCAGTGTGTTTATTGGAACACTGATTTATTAAAATTATTTATTTATTTTAGATATGGAGAATTGATGGAACCATTGAGAGTCCACCTCGGTTAAAAGTTATTCACAAAACATTTGGTACACAAAACAGCAATTCTGACATGATATATTGTCGTTTGAGCATGCCCATTGAGTTCCGTTCGTCATTCAACTTTGGCATGGGTGTGGAGAATGCCTCATCTGATGCCCTCCAAAAACGGTTAGACTTATGTTTACTTAGTTATACTATTTCATGTTCTTAGTGAAAATTTAAAGTTCTTCTATGTTATTTTACATTCAAGATTTCATATTATGTTTTGCGCTGATTACACATTAAAGATGTATATTACTGTTGTTATTGGGTTTTTTTTGTTCTTGGTATCAAGTTCAGTGCAGAGCACTATATACAGATAACATCAGGGAATCTTTTCTGAAAAGATGAAATTTTCTTTCTGTGTTAGAGAGATTTTTAAACATACCAGGTTCTGCCGAGTTCAATTGAAACTTAACTTTCGACCTTAATTGCAACAAACTATTCCGGGTCTAAGAATGTAGCCTGTAAAGTCTTTGTGGGTTTGATTTACTGTTACCATGAGTACTAAATGCATAGCAAGCATGGGTTAGTAAGTATACTTAGTTTAATAAAGAGAGCTTGTATTTATTTTTATTTTACATCTATTTTATTACTTCAACTAATTTACTGATTTTCCACTATCTTTAGAAAACACAGCCAAGAATTTCCTGCTTCTTCCACCACAGTAAGTTATCACACTGATGTGCTTTGTTCTTGCTTTCAGAAATAGATTTAGTAGTGGTACCCTGTTCATTAGAAATTGATCTGTTGAAAGAAACCTTTTGAATCATCTGCTATCTTATAACATTCTGTATTAAGTAACATCCAGAATTCTATGACTGAGGTATAAACTTCTCTGTCACAATCCACTATTAAAAATTACTTATTTTGAAAAATTTATATTGAAGTTGTACATTGAGCTTTTTTTCACCGTTATTTGACAACTCCTTCAGAAAATATCTTTGTTTTAATTACCAATATGTTCTTTACCTCTTTTCAGTATTTTTATTCCTTGCGGATATTTGCTGGCCAAGACCCATCCTCTGTCTGGATTGGTTGGGTAACACCAGACTATCATTTTTACAGTGAGAATTTTGACATAAGTAAAAACTGTACTGTGACGGTTACTTTAGGAGATGAGAGAGGCAGGGTTCATGAAAGGTATGGATTTATTTATTACATATTAAAGATTGTATTTTAATATTGTTGTTTTAAGTGAAATATTCACAAGCTTGATGAAATTGAAAGCATTAATTTAAACTAATAATGTTAGTTATGGAGTAGAATTATTGTATGTTCATTTATATATGAATGTATTTGACTTAGACTTCTTAAAGTGAGTATATTCACCTTTAAAATTGTTTGAAAAAATGTTTTGGGATGTTTCTTTCTTCTAACACCCACATTTGATTGCAGTGGATGAAAATCTTTCTTCTGTATTTTACCTAAGAAAAGAGAAGCATGATTATTTCCATAATTTTAGAAATACTATTAGAAAAGTATTAGTACCTAATAGTAATTAGAAAACAAAACTAACGTTAGCACAAGCATCTTTAAGTTTCTCTGTTACTTCATTGAAAAGTACATCTTTATGAGCACTATCAAGTTCAGAGTGAACTGTGATTTGCTGTATTTTTTTTCTTGTTCCTGCAGTGTGAAGCGCAGTAATTGCTATATGGTTTGGGGAGGAGATGTAACTGCTCATTCTCAGAGATCAGGTCGCAGTAATGTTGATTTAGAAATTGGATGCTTTGTTGACCTGGCTACTGGAATGTTGTCATTCACTGCTAATGGAAAAGAGCTTGGCACTTGTTATCAGGTTATTATCTAATTTTCAGGAAGTTATCTACTAAGTTGATAATTTTGATGCTATTATATAGATTTTCTTTCTTGTTTAGAAATCTAAGTGAACAATAGTCATGTTACAGTAATGTTTTTTCATATATTATACAGTGGTGAAATTAAGATGCCGTTCTCAAAACAAACAAACGTATCCAGCAACTGATTTAGATCTGCAGCACTGTGACTCAGCATGATACATTGTGATCTTTAAGACTGGATTCAAATGCTGAACTGAAAATAAAATAATTTCTGAAATCTTTTCAAATACAAAAATTCACTGATTTTAGTATGGCATAAAGACTTGCACTATCCTTATAAAATGATGCACTCTTATCTTCCTGTTAACTCCTTCTGATTTTATCTTTATTCAAAATTTGCTTACAAGCTTTGTTTATAGTGAAATATTATGTCCAGCATAGATGTTAGATGTGTGGTGATCTGAAAAGCTGTGTTTTACCCTCAGTCTGTATTATGGGTGCATTTCCTGGAGTGAGAGACAAAATAATAAGTTTTAAATTGTCTAGATTTTTAAGAGCCATTTTAGAATGCAAGTGTTGAATTTGGTCGTAATTGAAGTGAATCAGCGTGCTGTCTTAGAAATCCTCATGTGATAGGCCTGTTACCAAATGAGTCAGTGCCTGTCTGTATGTTTGGTGGATCTATGAAGATAACTCAGCAAAACTTCTACTGCATTAGAGATTGACTGCATGTAGACACTGATTGTCACTTCAATACAGTGTCTGCAATTATTTGATAGTAAAATATAAGCTAAACAGTAGTTATTAATTATCACATTTGGGGATAAGATTCTTGTTGCCTTTTTGATTTTTTTTTAATCTCATTTGTCTTCTAGGTTGAACCAAATACAAAGCTTTTTCCTGCAGCTTTTGTACAGCCTACGAGCACGAACTTAATTCAGTTTGAACTTGGTAAATTAAAGGTATTAACTCATTTCTTTGAAGATGTTCTTTTAAATGTAAACAAATTATTTATGTATACTTAATACTTCTATGAAGATGATTGTTCACAAATTAAAGCTGTACTTATCAAAATAAACTTGAGACATTTGGCGAGAGTACAATAATGGTAGTTTTTAAAAATATGTTTGTTAATATAACTCATATTTCTGTGAGTTCTTTGCTATTAATAAATAGTTTACATTTTGATACTGTAAATTTGAACATAATGCTAAGTTCCAAAAATAATTCTGATACCCTTTGTTTCAGAATACCATGCCTTTATCAGCAGCAATTTTTAAAAGTGAGGAAAGAAATCCTGTTCCTCAGTGTCCCCCTCGTCTTGATGTGCAAACAATTACACCTGTTTTATGGAGTAGGATGCCTAACAGCTTTCTAAAAGTAGAAACAGAGCGTGTCAGTGAACGTCATGGCTGGGTTGTACAGTGTTTGGAACCTCTGCAGATGATGGCACTCCATATCCCAGAGGAAAACAGGTACATTTCAAAGGAACTACAACTGGAGGATATTAAGACTAGTGTTGTTTAGAATATGTCATCCTATCTTCCGCAGTATTGTATTTATGAATTTTAAGTAGGTAAAAGAGCCCAAATAGTTTTAGTGCCATGTGATGACATTTACATAAATAAGGAAAAGCATAAGTATTTGATTTTCTTTAAAATTTAACATAATCTGCCTTGAATCTCTAGACCTTTTAAAATAGTAATGTTGTAATTTTGATATAAAAAAAATGCAAATACAATTTTGCTGTTTGTTTATATATTAAAATCATGTGAAACAGAAATACTGTTTCATCTGCTTTGAGTTTACATGAATTACTCTTTTTGTTCTTATTGTCACTGACAAGATCCCAACTTTCTTATATTTTGCCTTCAGTGATGATAATAAAGATGTATTAAAATATATAATACTGTAACTAATGACAATCCAACTTAGAAGCAAAAGTGAAACAGAAGAGCCAGTTTAAAAGCTATAGATTTAACAGTTATTTTTCTAAATTAGTAGCCAGTTTTATTTGTCATTAATAAAATTAAATTCAAGAAATGAGAAAATAATGATAATAACATTAATACTGTGGGGAAAAAAATGAAATCTACAGCTTCAGCATTCTGAATACATGACTTTTAAAGACATGATTTACCATAGCTTCCAGAGAAGCTGCTCTGTCATGGATCTCTTCCTCCTTTTTCATGGACTGCTAATTTCAAATGATCTCATTAAAATATTACCATATTTGCTGTGGGATGCACATGATAACGTTTGTTAGTATCAGTCATAACACTAATGTTTTAAACTGGAACAGACCAAATTGTGTACAGATTATAAACTTTAAAAAAGAATTGTGAAATGAAAGGGTGTTTTTTTATTTTTTTATTTTTTTTTTCCATAACAGATGCGTTGATATTTTGGAACTTTGTGAACAAGAAGATCTGATGAAGTTTCACTATCACACTTTAAAACTTTATAGCTCAGTTTGTGCTCTAGGTAACACTAGAGTTGCTTATGCACTTTGTAGTCACGTAGATATATCTCAGTTATTTTACACAATAGATAATCAGTATTTACCTGGACTCCTGCGTTCTGGATTCTATGACTTGCTCATTAGTATTCATTTGGACCATGCTAAACAAGCCAAGCTCATGATGAACAATGAATTTATCATTCCAGTTACAGAGGAAACTCGAACCATTAAATTATATCCTGATGAAACAAAGAAGCATGGTTTACCTGGAGTAGGGCTTAGCACGTGTCTTAAACCAAGCTTTAATTTTTCAACTCCTTGCTTTATTGTGACCTCTGAAGAACATCAGACATCCAGCCCAGAAATTCCTCTTGACACTCTTAAATCTAAAGCTATAAGTATGCTAACAGAGGCAGTACAGTGTAGTGGTTCTCATATTCGAGATCCTGTTGGAGGACACATTGCATTCCAGTTCGTTCCTGTTCTTAAACTCATAGCAACATTGCTTATAATGGGAGTTTTTGATGATGATGATGTGAAGCAGGTGTTAATACTCATTGATCCCAATGTCTTTGGAGATCACAAGGAAGAAACAGAAGAGAGGACAGAGAAGGAAGAAGTTACACAAGTTGAAGAAAAAGCTGTAGAAGCTGGAGAAAAGGCAGTAAAAGAAACAAAAGCTCCTACAAAGGGCTTATTGCAGACAAGATTACCAGAATCTGTTAAGCTTCAGGTGACCATTTAATATTATATGTGCTATAATATTGGTGAAAGAAAGGTAATACTTTGTCTGTTCTTCAGTTTGTAAATTTTGAAATCATGGCTGTCTTTATTCCAATCTGCCATGACTTCACCTTAATAGCCAGATTCCACGTTGATGCAATTCTTTCTACACAGTATCTTCATACTCAAAGTAGGTACTAAAATATTTAATTAATACATGTATTTTGAAAGAGAATTAATATTTGTAATTTGAGAGCATGAAGTGAAGTACGGTGTGAATGCAGCATAGTATTGATTAGCATAAGAAAACTATACGCATTTGTCGACCATTCCTATATCAAAGGAAAAATGGAAAAAACTCTGATTTTAAACATCTGTTCCTGTGTATAATACTGTATAATATTTACTATAGTTATTCTTCAATTCGAGTATAATATATTAAGCTGTTGAACTTATCTGTTTTATTCTGCTCTAGATGTGCCACTTACTAAATTATTTCTGTGACTGTGAGCTGCAACACAGAGTGGAAGCGATTGTATCATTTGCAGATCATTATGTATCAAAACTGCAATATAATCAGAAGTACAGGTATAATGAACTCATGCAAGCCTTGAACATGTCTGCTGCTTTGACTGCCAAGAAGACTAAGGAATTTCGATCTCCTCCACAAGAACAGGTAATATGAAATGAATGAATGAATCTGAACATTAGTGTGATGATAAAAGTTCTGACTTCTGTACTGCATGAAAAATACTCAAGAATCAGAAACGATTTTGAGATAAAACTTATTAAGATGCCAGAAAAAAACTGAATATCAAAATACTTATACCAGTACTTCAGAAATCAAGCTCTAGACTGAAATTGGCTCTGGGTTTCCCAAGAGCATAGAGAATTTGAACATTATCATCCAACTCTGGGAACTTTTAGAAGAAAATTTGCTAAGTTATGTTGCTATGTTGTACTGACATTTGTTGCTTTGACATTAATATATTGGATGCACTTCTTTTCTGTGTTCAGGAAATAGCTTTATTATTAAGAATAGTGTATTTTTATGTCAGACATACTCAAAAATTACAAATGAATATTGCTATACTATTTTTGTTAACGTGTGTTAAAAATGTATGTTTTATGCTGATTTAAGTATAGCTATATAATAGAATGTGTTTTAGCCTCAGTACCTTTAACATATTTAAATACCCTTAAAGATTAATATGCTGCTGAATTTTCAACTGGGAGAGGATTGTCCCTGTCCAGAAGAGATTCGGGATGAGCTATATGACTTCCATGATGATCTCCTAATTCACTGTGGTGAGTAACAAGGTGCATCGTATCAGATATAAAATAAAAGTGCTTCTTTTTCTTTTTCCCCCCCTTTTATCCATCCCTTCCCCTCCCCCCCCTCCCCCTCCCCTGTTTTTCCCCCCTTGCTTCTCTTTCTTTCCTCTCCTCTACTTTTCCTTTTCTTTTGGAAATACATTACTGTCTACATGCTTAATTTTTCTGAAAACAATTTTGTACTTGCTACCAAAATTAGAGGAAACCTGTGACATTGTTTCAGGTTTCATTGTTAAGTATCTATTCAATATTTTCTGGTATTTTTCTGCTAATATATTGATTTTGGACTCAATTAGCAATAGCAAAATTATCCAAAAAGGAAGGTTAGGTTACCTTAAAAGATTTATGTAGGCATGTGTATGTGTAAAAGCAGATTAAAGGAAGGAAATTGCATTATAGATGTGAATCTTAGCAGTGGCAAATTAAGTAAAAAATAATGGATGTGGGATAATGGTGCTGCTTTAACTTATTTTCCTGATAAATTCATAACTGTGATAGTCAGTCATTATAAGAGTGTACTGAAGTGAAGATTACATTATGAGTTACCTGCTTTTTCCCCAGAGACTGAACTTGAATTTCCTTAGGGTATACACAAGGGTGAACTAAATAAAATATTTTGTACAACTTCAATTGATTCTCATCATTGAGAATTGATAAAAGAAACTTGTTTTTTTTACGTGAAGATCAAGCTATTTTATTAGACTATTGAGATCTTAGTCTAATTAAGGCAGTCATGGAACTTCAATTCCATTTACCATGACAAGAGTATTTATAGTCAAGTCAGTAAGTTATTACTGCTCATTCCCACTAATCATGCAGTTAAAATTTGACATACTTAGTCTTTTTCATACTTAACTTCTAGGCACTATGGTTATTCTTACAGTGCCTTTCATGGTCCTATGGTTCATGGCACAAATCTTATTCAAGAAGAGAGTAGGGTCTTTAGAGTGAGTTGAGAGCATCTAAAGTTCTTCACCTGGAGGACCGTGATAATGTTAGTAGTTTCTTCCTCATACTTCCTCGATTTGCTTGAAGTTGTTTTTAAATGCTTGCTGATACAGTCTGTTAGTTCTTTCTTTACTCATTACCCTTAAGACCAGTTTTACTCGTTTCATGGTATTATATTATTTTAGTGACCAATAATTAACAGTTTCTGATTACTGTTAGTAGCCATAATGAGTCCCATGATTCTGTACTTGTATTGCTAAGGCTTCTGATTGTGATCATATTTCTGGGTACCCTGTCAAAATCTCCAGCAACCATCCAGCTGTGAATTTGTGATAAGCCTGTTACTTTATTTCATCTGCCTTAGAACCCAACATAAAATGGGTCTGCATTTAGTTTGTGTTTTATCAGATTCCGTAGGAGGATGTTGTGTGGGATGATATTAAGATTTGTATCTGTAAGGCTAATTACATTATAGGTGGAAATTAAGTTAGTTTAATATGATTTGCTCTTGACAATCCTGTGTTGGTTGTCATTGATCCCTTCTTTTAAGTGTTTACCAGAAACTTAGTTTCTTCCAGTCCAGCATTTTTCTTCCAAGCATTAAAGTGAATGGTCTGTATCCTCTCAGCTACTCTACATTCTTCCCATTTTGTTTATGAAAGATACTGTGATCATTGTTGTTTACTTAGCACTTGAGCATGTTTCAGGTTTTCAAGCATATTTGGCATCAGAGTTCTCTGAGGACTCCAGGATGACTGAGATCCCACCTTTGCTGGAAATCAATTTCCTTGTTACCTTGAAGTCTTATTGCTGGTAGTGTTTTAGGGGAGTACTTTTGTTTGTTACTTTATCAGTTTGTGTGTTGAATGAGATGAGAAAGTAGTCCAGCAATTAAAATATTGTAATGATCTTCTGGATCCTAAACAGAACCATGTTGATACTTTGCATAGATTTATCATAGGTGATCGCCAAAGATAAACATTCTGTAAATCTGCATCCTGGCTTAGTCCTGAAAATCAGTACTAAGCTGTCACAGCTGCACATAAGACTGAATATGAGTTGTGCTTGGAATATTTAAACAGCTTTTTAATACTAAGTAAACTTTGCAGTCTAAATGGAAAAAATATGTATGCAATCAAGTAATTAAAGGCTTCATCATAGCAAATATACACAAACAGTCTGAATTAAAGTTACTCAGGCAGTCTTAATCCTAGTATGTCCTAACTGTGAGTGATTAAAGTTGCCAGCAAAATAATAATCCTCTATCATAATTTTTGTGTGCAATTTCTTGGTTGTAAACAAAATAAATTCAAAGTAGATTGTATTGTATAATATCAGTTTTACATTTAACTGGTTCCTTTGCTGGGTTAGAACTATGTGTTCCAGTGCACAGACCTCTACCTCTTAAATTAAGTGATTAACCAAAAGCAAAACTAGCTGCTCAATTTCTGAATGGGCTGCAGCTCTCAGATGGTGGAGAATGAATGATGTCTGGCATGGAGCAGTGAATAAGCAGCTGCCTTCTCTGCTCTGATACTGTCTTAACTCATTGTGTCTCTTTTCTGCTAATTTCAGATTTTCAAGGGTTGTCCTCTCAGTTTGTTTTGACTCCAAGCCTTAGTTTATGTTTTTCAGTGCCAGATCATCTCTTGCTTTTGTTAATGTCTTTGTCTTCTTTCTCTTCCTTCTCCTTACTTCCCGTTCGTATTTCTTCCTTTCTGTAGCCTTCCTTTAGTTTTAGCTTTTCATTTTGCCAGGCCAGTCACATTTTTCTCATTCCTCTAACCCCTTATGTATTCTTAGATTTCAGTTTCTAATTCTTTCATTCTTTCTCACTGCCTATGATTTATTTCTTTTTAGTCACTTAGTCACCTAGTCATTAAGTTCAACTGTTTTCCTTTGTTAGCTGTCACTTGCATACTTTCTCCAACCAAATTCTTTCATAGTTTCTTTTTGTATTATCAATTATAGCCTCTACAGGTTTTTTCCCCTCTTTTCAGGCTCGTACCACTTTAGTATTCTATTTCAAAGTCTTTTCTCAGTGCTAAGAACCACACTCACTTTAACCAGCAGCCAAACAGCAAAGACTTACATTTCATGACTCCCCAGTTAGTTCTGATCTGAAAGAAATGTGCTTAGTTGTTCCATGTAACATGTGATATGTGATCATTGCTAAGAGGTGTGAAAGACTTGAAAATAATTTGAATGGTTGTGAAGCAATGAATTGCACTTTAGTTAACTACTTGAAAAATAGTATCCCTTCAGATACGTTTCACTGTATACATTTTTCAAGAAAAACTCTTTATTGCTATTGGTAGTACAACATCTCCAAACATCTCTTATCTAACAGTTTTAATGTCAGTGAATGTTTATTTATGACTGCTAAATATCTCAAAAGTTGTACTCTACTGTGGGATACTCATGTATTTCTTTAGCTTATATTCTACATTATGAAATAATGAGTCACAGAGTTAATCAATCATGAATCAGAGTCAAATCTAATTGACATAGCACAATAGTAAAAAAAGACATCTCTTTTATTGTAAGAGGTTAAAAAAAACCACGTTAAATAATATATTATAAATCTGGATATAAAAAGTGTGTGCACTGAAATAAATGTAATTTCTTTTTTCCTATGTGAAACTTGCTGGTTAACGAATTGTCGTGTAGATACTTTGTCTCTTGAAATGTTAATCATTTTTATTATCTGCTAAGGTATTCCACTAGAAGAAGAGGAAGAAGAAGAGGAAGATTCCTCCTTGACTGGCAAACTTCGTTCATTAATATACAAAATCAAAGGTCCACCAAAACCAGAAAAAGTAGAGCCCAGGGAAGAAGAAGATAAATCACCTAGTGAGTTTTATTTCTGCATACGTACTTCTGTCCTGCATGCGTTAGATCATGTGATTAGCATGAGTTCGTTTTCTAATGAAACTTGATAGTGAACTGAAGGAGACTACCTCTTTGTCTTCCTTTTACCTATTAGTACAGTTGTTCTACTTATTGCATGTATTAGATGTTTCATTAAATAGGGAGGTAAAGCATAGATCGAGATCCTATAGGTTTTGTTTGAAAATTTGCATAGTAGATTAAAAGAAAGTGGAAAAAATTCAATTATAGCACAGCAATCTTGACTCAAGAATTCTGAATTAGACATGTTTTCATTTATAGCTTTGTGGTTGGTTGGTTTGTTTGTTTGTTTTTGAAGTCCAAAACATTTCTTCTTAAAAGCCTAATTCTATTTTGCTTTCTGTTCCTCTATGAGAAGTTGTCTACTACTCAGTATTATGCGACAAGATTCTTTTCCACTTGCTGTTTTTTATATAAAAAGGGCTAGCTTCTTACATGCAAGGTTTTGTTTTGAATTCTGACTGATTATATATGGGATACAAGTTTCTTCAATGCAGTCTCAAAAAATAGGTAGCATAGAACTCGCAGCCTTCTGTGAAGAAGATAAAAATATACCAGGTTGTTACTGCCTTAAGATGTCCTTATAACTAAGGTAGCGCTGAGACAATTGTTAGAATAAGACTGCAAGATTGAAGTTGGAGGAATTCAGAGACACACCTTTGTTTCATACACGATTCCATGTCAGATGCCATTCAGTCAGACTGCCCATCTACTGGCATCTGTCACACAGAAACAAAATATAATGGGATACTTGTGGGAAGGTTCAGCCACTACAGCTTAACCATCAACAACCACTTTTTTTTCTCAATTCGTAAGATATACATATGTTTTGTTAAAACAAAATTGCAAAGTTTGACAGTTGAATGTTTTTACTCTTGAATTCTAATGTAAAGAAAAGAAGTTTTAGTTGAATCAGATAATGCTGAGCATGACCTGATAAAATATGAAATGTCACTTCAGATCTTCTATCCCTAGCTTTTTCTATCCCAAAACTTGCTCACCTCCAACATATTGGCCTTTTTGTGGGGAGGGAGTTGGAGATACAGCCTTTTGATGCTGTGCCAACACCACTCAGTCATAGCAAAAATGCTGGTGCAATAGAAGCACTGTTCTAGCCACAAGTAAAAAGCCCAGCGCTGTATGGACGGTTTTGGCAAAATTTAACTCCATCCTAGCCAAACTGAATCTGTGTTTGCAAACCATTTTTGGTTCTCTAAATTGCTGGATTTTCAGAGAAACCAAGCATTTTCGCTAACACAAAGTAAATAAATAAATAAATAAAAGGCATACCTAGAAACTGATAATTTCTTTAAAATATTTGGAAGAATGTTATTTAGTTGGTTAACACATTTGAGGATATGTATTAACTTAATACTTGATAACTGCATCCAGTTGTTTTAGTGATAAAAAGCTAAAAATTGACTATTACATTTATTACTAGCGTCTCAATGATGCATTGCTTTTAATTAAAGGAAGCATTAAAATAAGAAAATGGTCCAGATATCTGTCTGCTAGTGTTTGTTACAAGAGTTACTTCAATTTCTATACTGCTTGGGAGCAAAACAGAGCTTTATTTTTATGTTATTTTATTTTATTTATTTTTCTTTGAGTTGCAGATAGGAATGCCCTACATCCTGAAGTTATCTCAAATTCTGTCTGCTTCATGAGAGTAGCAATTTGTCATTATTTCATCTCTGCAATATTTTATGTTGCATTTTGTTCTTTTGTCTCTGCTTCTTCTAATGAATTATTTACTGTTGTGGGTTCTGTTGCTGACAGGGAAGAAATTGTAGCAAAAGAAGTGCGTATATTCCTTCCTCCCTCACAGCTTATGTGTGCATGCAGACACATACATACATGCACAGAAATATTCTGAAACTGAAACTCCCTTATACATACATTTTCATTCCCTATTCTATATAGCACAGGAGGGGTGTTTACTCTCTAAATGGGAAACAGTTCTTTTCTTACCATTCCTCTCAACCATCTGTCTAAGTGTTTTGTTGAGCTGCTTTGACTTTCACTCCTATGCTTTGCCTCTGATAAATGTTATATATGGTGCAAATATCTATGTCTGCTTTTGGTTTTCTTGTCATATGTTTCCTTTTTTTCAACATTTCCTTAGTAGTAACTATAGTGAGTAATGAGTTCTTCCTTTAGAATGTAAATTTTTGCAGAGCTTGCTATGTGCCTTTGTGAATTAAGGCATTTTATTTACCAGCTGTGAGTTTCTATAATATCCAACAAATGTCATGTGCAGAACTATTCAAGTGACTAGAGGTTGGTCTACTTGAGGTTTGACAACAGGTCTTTGTACATACTCAGAACCATTAATGTTATTTCAGACAATTATTCCATCAAGAGCCAAGTAAGATTTGATGATAAAGCTGTTTTCCAACACAGAACATCCGTTACATGATCTGCCTGTTCATTCTTTAAAGCCCAAGGGAATGTGGTGGTTGCTTTCTGAAACAGCAGGTTATGTACTGAATAATGGGGCCTTGAATCATAACAGATGCAAATTGGACAAGGGATACCACGTGATCTGATTTTCTAGATGCTTCAATATTTCTAGGTATTTCAGATCATTTTGTCAAGCTGGAGTTCCTCCTTAAAAAGATGCATAACATTGGAGTACGCATGGGCATTCATATGTATATTGAAGTCACACAAAGGATGATGGAAAACTATAAGGAAGAAGCTGAAAACTGAATTATGTAATCCACATGTGAACTTCTGTCATCTCTCCCACTATCCCCCCTCTCCACGCTAGGAAATTTGGAATTCAAAAAGTGAAAAGAAATTAGTACATGAAGTATCCTAATGCTTTAGTGTGCATACAGGAAGTGGTGGTGTGAGTTGCATGTACATATATTGCTACAGCTGAAATTCTCTGTCCATGACCATCTGATTATGTATATTTAGTGTATAAGTATTCCTAATCAAGGCACGTGGAAGGAACTTTTTTCTACAAATAAATTTTCCTTTCCTCAATCATATGTTCATTTCTGCTCACAAATAGAGAAGAATACTAGTACTTTAAATTAGTGTTTAATGGTGAGCTTTTAAAATATATCTTAAAGCTAACAAGAACTCTTGAGTATAAACAACAAAATATTGTCAGTTATGGTGACAAGACTTCCAAGAATACTAAAACCTGAGAAGCACTAACACTTCTTATGGAAAGTATGAAAAATACAGGACAGTTGTGCTTATATACGGGTATCTCCTCAAAGAAAATTCAAGGAGACAATATGTTTTATATTTGTTCATTTCAAGTGAATGTGTTTGTTGCAAAATATTATGTTTTAATAAAAATTATAACAATATTTTAGTTACATGAAAATATCTGATGGCTAGCTCAAGCGCATAAAATTGCACTAATATTTGACTGAGTGCAAATACTTTCGCAGCTGAACTAGAAAACATCCATTTAAATTGAATCGAACTACATTTTTCCTCACCATAGCAAATTCCTATATAATACACAAGTTTGAATTAATTACTTCTTGTTATTTTTGTTAATTCCTTTTCCACTGTTATTTAAGGGGAGTAGATTTTATTGTAATAATTGTCAAACTAATGATTGTTAACTATAAAAACATCGTTAAGTAAATAGTAAGAGAGAAAAATTAGCAGGTGTAAGGATATCATATTCCACTTAGTATGAACAATGATCATTTTTTATAACAAGGATGGGAACATGTTTTTAGTTTTCAGGTAAAGTTACTAAACTCAGGGCTTAGAAAAATTGTTTTCACTGTCATTGTATAGGAAATGTATCCAACGTAGAACTGCTCCAAGCAATATGGATTGTGTGCTTCAAAACAGTACAAATTTTTAGAAAATATATCCCCAAGTGAGGTTTACCTTTGCAAAATAGGCGGGAAACACAGGTTAAATTCTCTATTTTAAGACAGTTTGCCTCTCCTGTTAGTGCATATGCATCATCATACAATTCTAAGATGTTTCCATATAGCTTGTTGTCTTTTGAAGACAGTGGAGATCCCTTGTTTGAATAACAAAGTAGTTAAACATTCATTAAATGAATGAATCACAAAAGCTACCCAAGACATCTAATCTTGCCCCTGAAAATAAAAAGAAGAAAGAAAAAGAAGGCTGTCTCATCCTTGTTTTTGTCAGTACTGTAAATTTAGAACAGACATATTCCTCCCCTTCTGACAGAACTAATTATCTTGCTGAGCCCTGTTTAATGAATATTTCTAGTATAGCTGGAAGCACATTTTCAGTAAAGAGTTCATTGTCTGACAAACTTCTTGATCAGACTTTGTATTCCAAACCTAGACTGATGTTCATCAAAATATAATGTTTCTTTGGCACTGTAAAATTACATTAAAATTGTTCCTAATGATAAATTTTGCAATAGAAAAAGCTCTGCAATTACAGCCGTTTTATAAATACAAGAATATAAATGAAATAAATAAAAAAAAATTAGCATTTCACTTACAAGGATGATTTCTGGGATCCTGATGAGCCAAGAAGTTTTTATAGCTAACGCTGATATATTAACTTGAACACTAATAGTAAGTTTCTTATTTTCCATCTCTAGGGAGCATCACACTACCAGAAAAGATCCAACATTATTTTTCCCATTGAAAATTCTATTTTGCTAATATATATACTTGTTTTTTTGCTTTCTTACAACTGCCTTATTGTCTGCTGTTATCTGATACTTTACTGCAGTGTATGTTTTTGAATTTTTGTTTGTAATAGCTGGTAACATTTTTTGTATTTGATCATTTTAGCTACACTGAAGGAACTCATATCTCAGACAATGGTGCGCTGGTCCCAGGAAGATCAGATTCAAGATCCAGAATTGGTTCGGATTATGTACACCCTCCTACGTAGGCAATATGATAGCATTGGTGAGCTACTTCAAGCTCTGAGGAAAGCGTACACTATTAGTGCTGCCTCTGTGAAGGATACCATTAATCTGCTTGCTGCACTGGGCCAGATTCGCTCACTTCTCAGTGTCAGAATGGGAAAAGAGGAGGAATTGCTAATGATTAATGGATTAGGGTATGGAATTCACATCATTTTATGTTTTAATATGCTTTATACTAGTAAATCCGTCTACTTTAGATCCTGGATGCAAATTACTGTTGTACTGAGATGCTGATGTGTACTGGAAATTTTTATTATGGTTCTAAGTTCATATTGATAGTGAGATCAATGTGTCAAAACTACTTTTTATGAACCTAAATATTGCCTAAAGAAATTGGACTATTTTTACAGCAGTGAAGCCTAATAAGTATTTTTTCAGATTTTTTGTTGAAGTTTTATGGAAAAACATGTTTTAGAAGATATGGAGTAAACAGATGACTTACATCTTCATTGGTGTCAATACCACACCTTTCCTTAAATTAAAGCACACGTTATTTTTCATGTGTAAATGAATAGATGTGCTGCTGTCCTTGTAAGTGGCAAGTTATTACAAGCAGCTAGGAAGAAAAGGCAAAGCATTGTGGTCTGAAATATTTCAAGCTGGTTAGTATTTTACTGATGGTAACTCAAAGTATTTGAACCCAGAATATTACTTATTTTACTCTTCATAACATTAGAATTGTAAGACTTTCCCTTTATGTAATCCCTGCTGGTATGAGAATATTTCTTCTCCATTCATATTATGACACTGTTCCTCTGAAATAGAAGTAGTTTTGTGTATGCCTATTATTCCTTATACGTGAAAAATTGCAAGATTAGGACATTCTTTATTGGAGGTAAATATATATGCATATATCACAGAAAGTGAATTTTTTTTAATTAAAATTAAAAAAAGAAAGAAAATGATAGTTGTAAGATTATCTAACGACTCTATTCATTGGACTTTCATCAGGACCACTGCACAATTTATCTATTTTATAACAGTTGCGTGGAACTGGCACTACTTTTACTATTTGGCTGTAGAAATTGCAGGGTTTTTTTGTAAAAATATAAAACAATAGTCTCTTCAGTTGAACTAGGCATTTCATAGGAATAGTTTATTAATTACTGTGTGACTTTGTCCCTGTTCCTGAGTTTTCTAAACTGAAGATTACTGAGATTTCTAAATGTATTAAGGACAACTTTCATCTAAACTGGACACGTCTGTAGCCCCCTTCCCTGTGGTAATATATTATGCTTCTATTTCTGTTACCAGTTTTCTGTGTTCATTTGAAATAGGCATGCTTTTTGTTCTTTGCACTTCTTATTCCCATGAAAACACATAAATTGAGTTCTGAGTTATAAATCAAAAATAGAGAATTCCAGAATATGTTAGAAGGAGAGTGGACAGAATGAAATTGTTAAAATACTCCTATTTAAGAGGACTTTTATTTCATTTTACATCTTCTCTCAGTGTTAATTTTGGATGTTTTGATGAAAGATGTTTAACTGATATCCTTGGAAAATAAGTCTCTTAGGTATCTTCTGCTTTATGATCTGAGGATATGAATTAAGCAGTGTTTCTGCAGAGGCAAGATTGAATTTGGATTTATGGATCCCCATTCTCTACTTACAACATAATAGAATATATTCTTTCCCACTTAGTTCATAACAGAATATATTTTTTCTTTAAACAGAACAGATGGTATGTGGAATTTAAGGATGAGGAAAGAAATGCCATTTGGAAATAATAAAAAAAAAAAGTTTAGATTGTTATTATATAGAATTTGTGAAAGTTGGAGCAATGGCAGCATATTTAAATGTTAATTACTTAGTTGTCAGATTATTTTGTTTTATACTGAAATCTGGGAATTTAAAATCATGTTACTACTATAAATGCATGTTTCTAAAATTTCTAATAAGTGAAAATAGTATTATTTGAAGATGTTACCTTTTCTCTCACTTCAGGGATATAATGAACAACAAGGTTTTTTATCAGCATCCAAACTTAATGAGAGTCTTGGGCATGCATGAGACAGTTATGGATGTGATGGTGAATGTGCTTGGAGGAGATAAATCTCAGGTAATTTCACTATAATTAGATTGTTAGTTTTGGATCTTTAACCTTTGCAAAGGTGTAAAAGGATGTTAAAGAGGATGTATCCAAAGATAAATAGATCTCCTTTATATGAGATTGATATTGCTTGTCCAGATTTAGCAATTCTTAATTAACGTAAGAAATTGAAAAGTTCCTAAAATACATGACCAACATTCTAGGAATATTTTTAAAAAGTAAAGGGTTGTAGGTATTTTATTTGTCTTTAATAGTGCTTTTAAAGGTGTCTTATTTTTAATTCAATAATAAGTTAGGTTCATATATGGGAGGTCTAGTTCTGCCAGGAAAACATCTTCATCTTAGATAGCGTTGTTAACGTTAAACTGTGTACTTAGTTAACTTACAGCAACTTTAAGCTGTAAGTTTAGCTATCCTCTTGGATATTAGAAAATATAATATATTCTGTAGAATATTATAGGTTACATGGGTAGATGATAGAGACAAAGAAAGAAAAATAGAATTCATTCTTGTTTTTGCCTAAAGGGCGCAGGTCAGATTACTAAAAAAAGAATCCTCATTGGTGATCATGAATTTTCTCCCTGATTTTGTGAATATCTTTAGGATGCAAATCTGCAACCGAGTCTGACACTTGAAGTGCTATATGTTTGTAAATTTATTAGATCTAGCAGGAAAACCTTAAAGCAACCATCATAAAAAGCATTGGACATTAGATATAAAATTTTAATGTGCATTATCAAGGTGTATTCATTGAGCAGTGTAGAAGACTTGTAGGAATCTTTTCCATAAGGACTATGTATCCTCAATATAATGAATATGGGTGGACAAACATTTTCAAATATTTTATTCTGCTGTGACCTAGTATTCTGGTGATTTAGCTTGTTGCTATAATACCATTTTTGTATAACCATGTTTGCTAGTCTGCAGATTGTTTTTATTATTGTTTTTTTTTTTTTTTTTTTTTTTTTCCTGAGAGTTTAGGAATAAGTCTCAGGGTTTTTTTGTGTATGGTTTTTTTTTCTTTTTTTTTTTTTTTAATATGTTCTCTATATATTCCTGCACAATGAATTTACAGCATTCTAAACCTAAGGGTGTAATAAACACAAAGGTTAAAAGGAAAAGCAAATCCTTTCTTGGATTACAACAAAAGAATATGTCATTTGCTTATCGCCTTGGTAACTTTGCTATACTTTCCTTGTTAGAGATGTGGAAAGATGAATTAGAACAGATTGGTAGTTAACATTTTTCACTGCTTTGTAAACGTTCTTCTCCAGCAGATCGCTTTTCCTAAGATGGTGGCAAGCTGTTGTCGATTCCTGTGCTACTTCTGTCGAATTAGTCGTCAAAACCAAAAAGCCATGTTTGAGCACCTCAGTTACTTACTGGAAAACAGCAGTGTTGGTTTAGGTATGTCTTATAGCTGTAAATAGTTAAAACCAAGACAAGGAATAACTGCATAATCTGTATAATGATTTCAGTGTGTGATGAAGCCTTGCTCATTTTTCTTCTTCTGTTTTCCTTTCATCTTTGTGTCTGTGAATTATATCAGTTACAGTGTGGTTTTATCACAGAAGGATTTAGGACCAAATCCACATTTGTTCCTCTTGGTATGACTGATTGGAAATCTAAGATTAAATTAGCCTTCTTTGATGCTGATCTGTTTCATCCGAGTAATGAAAGCAAGTTCCTTTTTTTACTGTTGCTATTTCCCTTTCCTCTAAATTTATTCCACTGATCTGAATTTTTTATTTTTATTTTCAATTAGGTGTTAGATTTTTGATGTGTATGTACTAGCTCAAGGAAAATTCTCTTGGCTGTGTAGGTGGTTATATTAGTAAGATATAGTAAGACAAGACAGCTTGTGATTTTACAGTGTTTTGGCTCTTCATAGCTATTATTTCTATGACCATATTTAGCCATGTTGAACACCAAAAATGGTGTAACAATGAATGAAATTAAATAGGTAACACTTAAGTTTGAAAGTGACTCTTTTAGCTGAATATATACATTAAAAAAACTTGAATTGGTAGGGTTGTACAGCTTCAGAGAGTTATAGAGACAGAATGTTAATTGACTAAAGACCTTGTATAAAATTTTTTGTAGTTTGCTATGCTGTTAATAATGTTTTTGGTTTTTTTTATCTGAATTCAAAAATGTGGTTCTTTATGGATGTGGATGGCATGACAGGAAAGAATTACAGTATTTAACACTATTTGAAAGCTAAGCATGTTCTTGGTTGAAGAACAGCCATACACACATACAACATGGTATTAATATGTTTAGATTCTAGTGTGATTGCTGCTCTCTGCTGCTTGACTGTAGTTACTGCAAGACTGATTTTTTTTTTCTTTTTTTTGTATTAACATTCTTCTGCAGCATTTCCTTCTATGAGAGGTTCAACACCACTAGATGTTGCAGCAGCCTCTGTAATGGACAACAATGAACTTGCACTAGCACTGGAAGAGCCAGATCTTGATAAAGCAAGTGATCACTCTGACCTACTTATTCAATAGTGAACTTGTAGTAGAATGAAAAGCGCACGTTTGATCATAGTAGTAGTATTTGAATGTGACCTTTTCAGAAATGCTTGTTTTAGTTATTTGCTGTCTTCAGTTAATATTAATTGAGCAATGTTTTCCCTGCTTTGGCTGTACGTTTATTAGGAATCAAGGTAAAATAGAACAAGAAGGTGTTTTCCTGTCTTCTTTATCCTAATCAATATTGTTATCAGGTAGAAAAGATAATAAGAAAAAAGGGATGAAAAAGGAGAAATGCATGTCAAGAAACATTGTTCGAGGGTGGGAGCAAATTCAAATAAAGTAAGAAGAGAAGGTAAAGAAACCAAGTGAGTTCATAGCTTAAATAAATAATAGAGATTGATAGGGATGGATGTAATATCTCAGAACAGAAGAGGAGATATATGAAGAAGGGAAGTAGAAGGAGGATATTAGGTTTAGCTGCAGAAGGAAATTAAATCCAAGATTTGGGTCATTGGCAGTGGTTAGAAGAAAAGAGAAATTATAGGAGAAGAGGGATGAAATAGAAATGGTGGGTACAAGGAGACCAAACTGTGACATGTGCTCTAACACATCTGTGGGAAATAGAAACTAGAAGGCAGAGCTTAATAAGATAGTAGACCACTCAGGAAGTCTTTGTGGAATATGGCAAAGGTAGAATTGAGGGTAGAATTTAGTGAGGGTATCTGGGTTGTGATGATATAGTTAATCAGCAGCATATGCAGTGGGAGAGGCAAAAATTAGAAAGTGGAAATAAAAAAACATATGATAGGGGTAGCTTGGAAAAGAGAATGGCAGGAATGTGCATGGAAAGGATATGAAAGCACAGAAATACATTAATTAGATAAAGGCAACACTGAGAATAATTCCCAACTTTATATCATCTGCAAGCTTGACAACAGTGCACTCTGTTGTATCATTAATGAAGATGTTAAACAGTTTTGATTCTGGGATACATTATTAGTGACTGTTAGAACATCACCAGTGACTATTGGTTGTATTTTCATGGAAAGTACTGTTGGGCAAGTCACTGAATCACCAATTTCAAAATCTACTTGAGAACTAAAACTATGTTCATGTGTTATCCTTTATGTATTTTAAATGAAATGAAGGTCACATTTATGCTGTTATCTCCAAGTTTCCTTTTAAAAGACTGAGAAAACACTTTATTCATGTTTCAGAAATTCAGTTTACCACAACTATTATTTATTTTTAATTGTTTTTCTTCACTGTATTGTGAGAAGAATCTGATTATTTTATTTTACGTTATACTTTCCAAATTAGCTTTTTTCTTGTTGTTGTATTGTTGTGTTAAGTTAAAGTAGTTTCAGAAATGAAATGTTTGACTTTTTTTTTTTTATTATTTATCAGATGAAACTGCTAGTACATTAAAGTCATATTATTTTAATAAAGAATCATGCATTGGCAGTAATTTTAGACATTATTTTTTGTATACATGTGTAAATGATTGCTTCTGTATTGCAGGTTGTTACTTACCTGGCAGGTTGTGGCCTGCAGAGTTGTCCAGTATTGCTAGCCAAAGGATATCCAGACATTGGGTGGAATCCAATAGAGGGTGAACGTTACCTGTCATTCCTAAGATTTGCAGTTTTTGTTAACAGTAAGTGAAATTTCTTGAGAATCCATGTGAAGGGGTTTTTTAAATTACTTTTCTGTCCATAGAATTATATTAACAGTCGGAGAGAGGTTAATGCATGTAATTGTTGTTACAAACACGGTAACTAGAATATGCTATTTATTGCAATTTTTTTGAATCGTCGTAATTTACAGTTGTGTTTTGTTTTGTTGCTCACTTTGCAGCTTTCATTATTTAATAGAGTATCCTATTAAGGTAACAAATGATCTTAGGACTTCTGTCAATAAATCAACTGTGGTAGAGAGGGATAGAATAAATTGCACCAATTAGGTGCATGAACTTCAGTAAGGTAGTCTCCGTCCCTTGTGGTAGGGGTAGTGTGAACAAGATATTTCCTAAAGCCATGAATGAATATATTCAAAATATGTCTGTCTGTAACCAGAATATACAAAAAACTGACTCATAGCCTTTTCTTGGACTGAGTGTAGTCAAACTTTTTTCAAAGTCAGGTATACACTCTCACTTTTATATGGAGATCATAATTCTGGTAAAACATATTGGCAAAGAATATCCAGCGCTGCTAAAATAATAGACCTATGCTTTCAAAAATAAGAATACATGTGTATATATTATAATATACATTACATATATGTCTAAAATTATATGGTGTGTGTATATATAGAACACATTTATAATGCATATTATAATACGTATTATAAATATGTAATTTAGGAAAAAAATGCAGCCCTCAAACTAAAAGAGACCTTTTGGAAGAAAGCATGTATAGTGCTAAGGTTTCTTTTTTGTCTTCAGGTGAAAGCGTTGAAGAAAATGCAAGTGTTGTCGTAAAGCTCCTTATTCGAAGACCAGAGTGCTTTGGACCAGAGCTTAGAGGAGAGGGAGGAAATGGTTTGCTGGCAGCTATGCAAGAAGCTATACGGATCTCAGAGAATCCTAGTCGTGACCTTCCCTCGCAGGGATATAAGAGAGAAGGGTAAGTAAATGTGAACGCTAGTTTGGAAAATGGTGATGTAGAAGCTGCTTTAATCATGCTAGAAGTATGTGGATAATAGACCCTATTAAGTAAGGCATTATACAAACACAGAACTTTAGAGATCCACACCCACAAACAGTTGTCGTACGGAATCCGTTAGGTATGATCTAGGTAAAGTGGAATGCTAGTTACAGAAACAAAGAATTCTGAAGGAGAAATTAAATGGAAAGGCTACTGTGGAATGAAGCTAAGGTAATGGTAGTGTGAAAGAAAAGGACAGCCTGGTATAAGTCAGTTATTACTATTCAATTGTATTTTAGTTCTAGTGATATAAAAAAGGCATTAATCTGTAGCCAGAGGCAATGTGTATATTTACACATCTATAGTCTCTGAATCATGGATCTTGCTTCAGAGAGGATCAATACACTTAGATTAGCAAAATGACTCACTGGTATTGCTGCTTACCTTTTAGTGATGAAGAGGAGGAAGAAGAGGAGATTGTACACATGGGTAATGCAATCATGTCATTTTACTCTGCTCTCATAGATTTACTTGGACGCTGTGCACCAGAAATGCACGTAAGTTCACTCTATCACTTGCTCAGAAAATGTGGGAGATTTTTAAACAGAAGCATACATGTCTAAGTAACCCGTTCCCTATTCAAAGGCTTTCTGCCTTCAGTAGGTGGATTTTATCGCATATTTTACTCTGTCTGTACTAATGTGTTCCCTGCAAGCTTTTCATAAAGATTCGGTGACTTGATTTCTTGTGCATGTTATTTTTGGAAGATTTGGGAAATTGTATGACTATGGAATTGAAGTATAAACGAACGTCTAGCATTACACTGACAAGGAAATTTTGGAAGCTGGCCCTTTACTAAGCCGTAAAACGACATAAAAAGTTTCTTTCTTGTGCACTGTTGAAATATAGTATCTACATTATATGCATATATTGGAAAAATAGTAACATGTAACGTGAGTCTTTTAGAAAATGTCACTTTCATCACTTTATCTGATGGATCCTTGGGAAGCATAGCCACATGGGCTTTTTTGCTTTCTTAGGAATTTATGATATCTTTACATTATTGATAATCAAAATTAGAAAAGATGAAAAAGATATAAGGTAAAAGATAACCTTTACAGTCTGCAACTCCTTTATAATGCTGCAATAAATTCAATTTCTGTGCATTTTTTCTAAGTAGTATGGTGTTTCCAAAATATATTTACAATAATTTTGGTATTTTGAGGAAAAAAATCTTATTTTACTCAGTACTACATTTCTTAACTGATAAACCTTTTATAACAGCTTATTCAAAGTGGAAAAGGCGAAGCTATTCGAATCAGATCAATCCTTCGATCTCTAGTGCCAACTGAAGATTTGGTTGGGATTATAAGCATACCGCTAAAACTGTCCACAGTTAACAAAGGTAATTTCAGTCCTTCAACTAGACTAGTACAGTTTTTATGAAAAGCTGCTGTCACGTAAGACTTCTGATGTGAAATAGAACAGTTTTATTGGTATTTAGAACAAGTAGATGACTGTTCTTCAGGCTTTCATTAGATGCATCAATTAGATATTCTCCCATGTGATTGGTTCTTGGTCCTGTAGAGCAGACAATGTAAAAACCTAAGAAATAACATACTGTAACACTGTCCTAGTGCTCTGTAGCAGACATTACAGAGAGGCTGCCCCTTTAGAAAGAACACATGAGTTTGAGCTCAGCCTCTCCATGCTTTCACAGCAACCAGCCATTTGTTTAGAGAGATTTGAGAGTGCCTCTCTACCAATTAATATCTAATTCTGAATTTGATATGCAAGAATTCTTTGAATTATTTTATGATGATATCTGTACCCACAAACTTCTATGGCAATAAGTTCCAGAATTTTGCTATGCATTTATAGCATTTTTAAAAAACCTTGTACTCTACTATAAATTTTATTGAACATCCTGGACTTCTAGTATTGTTGGATTGTTGAGCAGCAGTTATTCATTTACCTTGTCAGCTGCATTAATAATGCTCTAAAGCTCAGTTAAGTCCCGTCTGAATTTTCATTTTGTAAAATGGAAAAAATTTACCTTTTCTTACTCTCCCATCATAAATGCTCCATTTTAGTTGCACTTGTATGTATGTCCATTATTGCTGTTCTGCCATCCTGAGATATGAAATGTGTAATGTACACAAGACACTATACACAATTTGTCCTCATGATGTGCGCACACGATAGTTTGGTTTATGGTGTTGGGCTTTTTTTTAATCACGTACAGTAACAGAATGCTGCTCCCTTTCCACTGGTTCCCAGTATCTTGTTTTCTGCTACACAGTGTGTTGATGGTCTCACAGAATTTCAGTAATGACTTCAGGATCTCCTTCCTGGCTTGTTATTTCATTTCCAAGATCAGCATCATATATGCATGGCTTTTTTTTTTTCTGCATATGTATTAGCTTAGAGTTGTCTGCATTGAAACTCAGCTGTCTCTATTTTTTTCTAGTCTCTCAGTCTTATTACTGTTGTACATAGGTTTTTAGGCTCTTTTGTTTACTTCTGCAGGTCACTGATAAATCAGTATATATTCCTGTTTGATTGATTGAATAGGCTACGAACTACCAGTCTGTCATTTTTTTTGTAGGGCAAAATAACTTAATCTTCTCTTTCCTTCTGTTATACGTTCTGTTTCATAATAATTGTCTATCTCTCTTTTTGGACTAAAAAGTTGTATTAGTTATATAAATATATAAGTTCTGTTTCTGTTATTTTCTTTTGTAAAAGCATGTTCTTTCTAGTCTGTCTTACATGGTGCGAGATTTAAAATTATTAAACTTAAATAACTTCACATTTACTATATTCTTACTATTTGCAGTAATATTTTGCTTTAATTTTACCTGACAAACATTCTCTGTAATAGTAATGAAACAAGTAGAACAACTATTCATTCTTAATCTTTCATTTGAGATAAGAGGTTAATGATTTGTGAAATAATGTCTTTTATTTTGAAATAATTACCTTCTTTTTCAGCATAGAAGAAAACTAAATAAGGATATAACTTGGATCATTTGATTTTAGATATGAGATATGATTATGGTGTCTTCCCTTCCACTGTCTTGGTGTTTCTTGTTCAGTCAGATATCAGCTATTAAAAAAGCAATTATGTGTATTTGTATAGATGGCACTGTAAATGAGCCAGACATGTCTGCAAATTTCTGTCCTGATCATAAAGCACCAATGGTACTCTTTTTGGACCGTGTGTATGGTATTAAGGACCAAAGCTTCCTCCTTCACCTACTTGAAGTTGGATTTTTACCTGATCTAAGAGCTTCTGCTTCTCTGGATACAGTAAGTATTTTGCTATGGAAATTGGGCGTAGTGGCTGGATATAGTGAATCAACAAATTTAAAGGAATGTTGAGTTAAAAAATTTTTTGAAGGGCAAACACATGCTCTTTATTAACCCAAACAGTAACAGTTCAGTTACATTTTCATTCATTCATAGTGCTTGAGTTTTGATCGTAAGCATTCACAACCACTGGAAGTTCATACAGAACTCATAATGATGTTTAATGATATTAATGAAAGCTTACATTAATTATTCCATAAGTACATAGAATATTCTGTGATGTGCCTAATCATTCCTTTTAGTTCACGTGTCCTTCCAGATTACACTGAAGATTCATACATGTGTAGGTATGAAGAAATTGAGATGAAAAATGCTATGCAATGCTTGGTGATATTTTCCTAACCAGTTTATAGAAGGAAGCTGCTTCTCTTTTCTCTCTTTCCTCTTTCCATCTCTTTTGCGTCTTCTCTTCTCCTTTTCTTTTCTTTTCTTGGTTGGTTCAGAGTGCACTTTATTAATGAGAAAAGTGGATGACTTAGATTTTCTCAAGTTCATAAAATTACTGTCACTGTCATGGATATACTGGGTATACTATGCTAGCATCCAGCAACTAAGTGGAGTTCAGGAAAATGCCTGTTATGTTTTATAAACTTTTGTTTAGTAACTATTATTCCATAAGATACTAACTATCAATTACTACTTCATACAGGTTTCTCTAAGTACTACAGAGGCAGCTCTTGCACTAAACAGATATATTTGCTCAGCTGTGTTTCCATTACTCAAAAGATGTGCTCCCCTCTTTTCTGGAACAGAACATCATGCCTCTCTTGTTGACTCCATGCTTCACACAATATATAGGTTATCTAAAGGACGTTCCCTTACAAAAGCCCAACGAGACACTATTGAAGAATGCCTACTTGCTATCTGCCAGTATGTATACCTATGTACAAATTGATTCTTTTGGATGGAAATAAAAATATGCATTTCATTTTCATACATAATGCATATATACTGCATATAACATAGAAAGAAGAGTGTTTTATTCCTGCATGAATTAAGTGACCAGGCTGTATGACTTCAATACCCTTTCCACTGCTGTCTAAGCACATAAAGAGAGTGTAAATTTGGCTGTGTGATTTATCCTTCTGCATGTAAATGAGGCATGATGAGATTCTTTAAGCTCCAATTTAATCAGTCTGGTGTTTCTTTTCTCATTATTTTGTTCATGTACTCCTAAGGGTATTAAGTCTGTGTATGTATCACGTTTTTCAAAATACTTCTAAAAGTGGTTTCAATTTTAATATGCAAAATGGTTTCAATTCATATTTCATTTTGACTAGACTCAATGAAATTTTACTAAATAGATATATTTTTTTTTCTATTATAGCCACTTACGTCCCTCGATGCTCCAACAGCTATTGAGAAGGCTTGTTTTTGATGTACCTTTACTCAATGAATACTGTAAAATGCCACTCAAGGTAAGTAGTGTACTTTGTATAAATGTATGAAGCATAAAACTTACTTCATAATTTATCTTTATGCTTTCACAGAACAGGCTGCACTGCTCTCTAAAAAACAAAAGCGAAGTTAAAAAATGCTTTTTCTATGAGTTACTTGAAGTAGAGAAATAAATAAGTGTGGGCATAAATAATATTACATATTTAAATATTCAAACAGATATTGGACTTTCAGACTTCATGAGCCTGTATGACATATCACTAAATACCAACTAATCATTTCTGTTTTTCTAGCTTCTGACGAATCACTATGAACAGTGCTGGAAATATTATTGTCTACCTTCAGGAATGGGGAACTATGGAATTGCAGCAGAAGATGAATTACATTTAACTGAAAAACTTTTTTGGGGGATATTTGATTCCTTGTCTCATAAGGTAATGACTATAATTCACATTCCAGAATGGGATGACCATAGAAGTATTCCATTAATAATGTGCAGAGACAATTACAGAAAATGCCTTCTCAATAATTATTTCATGTAATATGGGAGATCTAGCAGTGATTGTTACCAATGAAGTAACATTCTTATAGAAAATAGAGTGCCGAGTCTTTAAGAATTTTCTCCAAGCTAGTGCAATATGAGATTTTTGTTTTGATATAACCATGTAACTTTCCACTGATGATTGCTTGCTGCACTAACATGATAATTACTCAAATCTGCTCTAGTCAGCCCTCCTAAACTTTTTATAATACTTTTTACTAGTATAAAGTAGCATTAATTTTAGGAAATGCATGTGCATACTAGTCTAATTATTGGTGCATGCACTGTAAAGCAGTGTTACCTATTTTCAAACAGACACTTGTATTTTGTCTGTTTGCTGATCATAGCCTAGCTTAAAATCCACCATTCCAGAAATAAATATTTTCCTGTATTACTGTCATCATTCAAATTTAAAATATCATATAGTCTTTTTATTTCTTTTAATGAGATAAATATTTCTTTTGTTTATCAAATAATTATCATAGCACAGTATTGTTCATTAGTAGATTTTAAAGCCTTTTGTGCATTTTACACATGGGGAATCTGAAGCATAGAGAACTGATTATTGCTCCTAGGCGTAATAATAATTTTGTCTGAGAGCTGGAAGGAGAGGCTAGACCTCCTGTGACCTGCCTCCTCTACCCTTTTTCTTTTCTTATAGTACAGTGTGTAGCAATTGACCTTGAACTTGTTTCATGGCAAATTACTAAGAATGCAAAAGAAATTGCACTGTATGTTTTTATCTCTAGAGCTAAATAGACAATTTGAATTCAGGAGACTAAATGTGCTAGTTCACCTTTTAACTTCCTATAGTAGAACACTTTTTTTATTGCCATGATTTAAACTGAAAAGAGTTATGGGGGTGGGAGGGAGAAATGACAATGGCTTCTCCAGATAAGATAGGAGTTAGTAATTCTAGAAGGATAAAGACAGTGTTTTATGAATAACTATGCACAGACTGTTCCAAAGAAACACCACCTATTTATTTTCATGGAAGCTACAACAGGCACAAAGAGCACAATAACACCATTGTAGCTGAGAAAATTCTTGTCTACAAAACCTTATTTATCAGCATAGTCACTATCATTAGTTATGCATTTTTACTAGTTACAAACAAGAGCATATATATGAAATGCTTGTAAAAATCTGCACCAGCTGAGGTGACCTATTGTTGCTGCCACCACTGTTCAAATGTACTCTCCACAGCCTCACTACACTATTTGGTCTCCATAAATGTTCAGCAGTATTTTCCACATTCTGTGGCTTACATTTCCTTTGTGTGCACTTTTGTGTCAGACATTTTGTCAGATCCCCCCTGCTGCCCTGTGTTGCACAGCAACAAAATTTGATGGAATATTGGCAGGAAGGTTCGAGCTCCGCTTCCTTACCACTTCTAGCACCATCAGCCAACATAATAAAATAGGAGGCATTACTTTTGGAGCAGCCTCCATATTCCTGTATTTTGGCAAATAATGTTTGACCATTCCAATGTAGACCTTACAGGCCTGAGGAGAGTTTAACATTCTTATGTGTATTGTATAAATTTACACAAGTGACAACATACATACTCTTAACAATCGTCTAAGTAGTCTTAAAATATATCAGGTTGATAGCAAGAAAAACCTCATGCAGCAATAATTTTGCTTTATGCATAGTTTTCAAATGTGTGTTGCTGTTTCTTTGCATCTTCTAATATTTGTACATATGTCTGCTTGGCTTTCACTAACATTTTGCATGTTTTTTTATTGGGTTTTCCAACCAGTTCCTATCTCTCCTGCAGAAGTATGATCCAGAGCTCTTTAGAATGGCCTTGCCCTGTTTAAGTGCTATAGCTGGTGCTTTGCCTCCTGATTATTTAGATACACGAATTAGATCAACACTGGAAAAGCAGACCTCAGTGGATCCAGAAGGAAATTTTGATCCCAAACCTGTCAACACAGCAAAGTGAGTTATGTAATTCACCATGACTTCTTTCCATATATATTTGTATGCTTTTCCTTTCTACCATTTCTTTATTCTTTGCACCTGAAGTTAGCTGGTGATTTAATTTTAATGATACTAATAATGATAGAGAAATGGCCTTTTAAGTAATTCTTTTGCCTCTTAAGTTCTAATACTTTTATATTCAGTTACTGAGTATCACTAATTGATTATTCTTGTTGAAGTCAAGCCCCTCCACCACCATAGTAATTATGCAATCTAAAATGTCCATACTAATACTGTCTTTCATCTGAGAATGTAGCATTCTAATTATACTAAATTTTTGTCATAAATCAGACTACAGTAATGTACAGTTGAACGTCCAAACTCTCATTTGTTTACAGCCTTGTACTTCCTGAAAAGCTGGAGTATATTGTCAGCAAATATGCTGAGCATTCTCACGATAAATGGGCCTTTGATAAGGTAGGAATTATTTTAAGAATGGTAACTGTCAGAAAAGAAATACCAAGTAATATTTGTGAGAGTTGTTGAAAAAAATATGAATAGTTATCAATAGGCACTTGTTCAGATTGACTTTAAGAATGTTATGTATTAATTTGACCTGTAATTTTCAAAATGCTCTGCCTCTGTGTTATCTCTGTTTCACTTCAAAAGAGGTATAGGGGAATAAATACTGGTCATTCAGAAAGTTATGCCTCCTATTTATTTCTGTGATAAGTGCAATATATACAAAGAGCACTAAAACAATATTTGATAGAAAAAGATCTCAGCCACAAAACTAATTTTCAACATAGTCACCACCATTAGCTATGAATTTTTGCCAGCAATGAACACAAGCCTGCATGCCATGCTCGCAAAAATCCACAGAAGCGAATGTGACAACTGCTACGAATGTGTAGTTGCTAGGAAAATGTTGCCCACTCATTCCATCTGTTATCAACCAGAACAGCTGGAGGTCAGAAGGGCTCTAAATCTCAACTATGCAGTGCATGTGATTGGATAGTAAAGCCAAGTTTGGCAGTGTCCTCCACAGTCTTCAAACTCTTTTGTGGCCTGGCATTATTGAAACGTTTTTTTCTTCTCTGGACTAACTCTGAAATTTTGAGCCTTAAGCTTAGTCAGCATTGTGATGTAGCAGGCAGAGTTGATGGTTTATCCAAGTTTGAGGAAATCCAGAAGAATCACCCCTTTTCTACTCAGTGTGTAAAGCAATGTGCATTGCTTTACACACTGAGGGCTGTCTTAACTTTTTCTTCAACGGGTAATGCACATGTTGCCACTGCATGGACTATGATTTTGACTCCAGCTGATAGTGGTGACACCGCATCTCATCAGTGGTAACAACACCATCCAGAAAACTGTCACCTTCAGCCTGGTTCAATAGGTACTGACAAGCTTGCAAATGGTATTCTTTCAGTGCAGTCATCTGGAACGTGGCTTTTCTTTCACATCCACCGCTGTTGGAAAATAGCACTCACCACCTCACTGTGCTCACATTCACTGTTTGGTCTCCATAAACATTCAGCAAGCATCCATGATCATTAATGGCAGTTCTTTTCACATGGAGGTTTAATAAAGTTCCACACTTCAGCCTCATACACACTTCCACATAAGATGCCACTTTGTCTGACTGCCCCCCTGCTTCCATCTGTTGCACAGAAACAAAATATTATGGATTATTAGTGGGAATGTTTAACCTCTACTACCATATCACCAACATCTGCCTCTGACACTGTGGGCCAATAATAAAATAGGAGGCAAAACTTCTAGAGCAGCCCTGGTATATGATTTTGATCTTTAAAATGTCAAAATGAAACAATTTATTGAAGGTTTTTTAGTCTTACAGCTAGAGAGTATATTTTGATGTTAATAAACGCAACTTTTAAAATTCAATTGGAAAAAAAATTAAATTTGAAGTTATTTCAATTTCTACAAGTATATTGAAAGTGTTTGGATATGAATATCTTTCTGAATACAAGTATGAATTTTAAACCTCTTTTTCATTCAAGAAAATCATGAGAAAAGATACATTACTTATTTTGGCAATTAGTAAAAATTAATGGCAGTTGCCATTGTTATACAGAAGTAACAATTCTGCTGTTGTGTGGGTCTATACATGCAGATGTTTTCTTCTGATCAGATGGATGCATGCTGTTTAATACATATTTCTGTGGCACAGTACAGCTACTGGAGCAGATCAGCAATTCAGTGTAAGAAATTAAACTTGCAAATTTGCATTTATTCTTTTGTGCTGCTCTCATTTCAGTATATATATATTTTTCAGACTAACAGTGGATGGAAATATGGTGTTTCCCTGGATGAAAATACAAAGACTCATCCATTAATAAGGCCCTTCAAAACTTTAACTGAGAAGGTAATAGAGAATATTTCAGCTATATTAATGGAAAGTAACTTGATTTGTGTACAGTACTTTTTCTTTCTGTTTTAAATACATAATATAAAAGGAGGTGAGTGAAACTTTAAATCCTATGGTTAAAAACAGGCATATCTAGATGCTACAGTGGTTGTGTGGATCTGTATATGAAAATCTATAGAAAAAGATGTAGTTATAGAGATAGACAGCCAAATACAGAGTCCTGCATACATTATATGCTTCCATTAGGGTTTCTTCATAGGCCTGAGACTATCTGTACTAAAGATACCAATTGCATGGTGTTTTTAGATTGTTGTGGGTGAGGAAATCTCTGACAGTAATTCCTGAGGTTAGGCTAAAGTGTAATCTAACATAACTGAAGACAATTCAGTATGGAATGGGAGAAAAAAATTAAACAAATTTAAGGAGGTGTTTCTGTTGAAGTTCGGGAAGAAAAATTCAAAATATTTTAAATGCTCTTTTATTTGAATTTCTTAAGTAGGCACAAATGTATTCAAGTCATCAAAACACAGAACCAGACTTGTTATTCTGTAACACATTTCTGCAGTGATTCATTGGGTGACTCAGACAAGTCAATTACATTTGTCCCTTTTGACCGCTTTTCCCATTCAGAAAATGGAGATGACAAAATCAAGAATTTTACTTTCCCAAGGTTTATAAATTACTTTGAAATCTTCAGAGAGGAGCTGAAGAATAGTTGGGTGAATACTTACTGAAGCCATTTGAAAAGAATATTTAAAGAGGATATTTGAAATTATCTTAGATTGGAAGCTTTGTACCATTTCCAAAATTGTCTTTCCTTAAAATCTGTCATGTTCTTTAAATATCACAAAAATTCTGGTTTATAGAAAGAGTTTAAATACTTTCATTAGGTTGATTTGAAAAGTCTTTCTTTGATGCCCTCAATTTTCTTTTCCACAAATTTGAAAATTTGTTATCTAGCATCTTTACTTTTCAAAGCTCTGATAAATTGCAGGCTCTTCCCAATTTTGTTTATTGATGGCTGTTTTTATGTGAAGACTTTTATAGATCAGTAAGTAACTAGATACTAATATAGCAGCGCTAAAAAATTCTCATGTACTCATGTATAATTACATATTATCAGTCAGTTAATTTATTGTACATTCTGCCATCGAGTTATTATTATTTTGGGCTGTAGAAATAAACAGGTTTCCAGGCACAAACTATGTAACTGCTTCAGAGAAGTGATAGTCTTTAATAGGCATATATCCCATTCAAGAAACAAAAAACAAACCAAAAATCCAAACAAACAAAAAAAAACCCCACTGTAACTACTTTAAAGCTTGTTTCTCACTTGAAAAGGACAGTAACCTGTCTGTAGATGTAATATAGAAATTTCTTCAGCTTTTGTAGTGTACAGCAGTTTATAATGAAGGACAGCTTATTTTTATTGAGTTTTTCACTACTTGCTAAATAAAGAAATTTTTTTATTCAAAGGAAAAAGAAATTTATCGTTGGCCTGCAAGAGAATCACTGAAAACCATGTTGGCCATGGGATGGAGCCTAGAAAGGACCAAGGAAGGAGGAGAAGCAATGTTACATCAGCGTGAAAACGAAAAGCTCCGCAGCATATCTCAGTCTAGTCAGGTATGGTGGAATTCAGAAGGAGAATGTATTGTGTGTCAATTTACTTAGAAATTATGCATAATATTTTTTTAATATTCTTTTTTAATGAAATGTTACTTACAACAATGGAGTTCCATGTCTGGAAATCTTGTCTCAATTATAATTAAAATATATGCTATAGCACTACAGAAGGGACAGAAAAAAAAAAAATATATATATATATATATATATATTTTTTTTTTTTTTTTTAAACAAAAATGGTCAAAGACCATATCTACTGGAGAGAGTTTTTGTGTAGTCGATCAAAGAATACATGGCAGAGTGTTCAATGCCTGTCAAGATTATAAATAGGACAGATAAATAAGTTTGCTTATTTAATACTTTTTGTTAGATCTACTGGTAAATTTCACAGGTAATTGTATAGTGCCCAGTGTTCTGGTGTGATACAATTTTCTTCATCTGTAGCTATTTGTGCTAACATGTTGTGACTGCCACTAAATATGTTTGTGTCTTGGAGGGTAAGGAAAACTGTTTAAAAGTACGATGAACAAGGTTTGACTGTGTGTGTTAGTATGTCATACCAATGTGTATCATGGATTCTGTTGTTTCTAGAAGTTCAAACGTTGCCTAGATGGAAACAAAATACAAAAATAAGATGAAAGATGTTTCCAAACAAACATGCAAAATGCATGATGTGATTCAGTACAGGATTTCAGCATTAATTTGTTTGAAAACACTGATTTGTGTGTGACTTCACATTTAGTCACATGAATAGGTTTGGTGCGTTGAAGTGTTCACAGTTAAAACATCTAAAGACTACATAAATCTATTGCGTCATTTTCATAGTCTGTACATTTCTATAGACAGTAATTTAACTTTTCACAGTGGTGCCTTGTCTTTAGTTGGTTCACTGAAGTTCTTGTGCCATTCTGACATGTTTGGAAAATGCATTCAGCGCCTCATAATTAGTCTCTTCTCTGAGTGAAAACCATACATTTTAAAAGCAGACTTCCATCTCATCCCAATAAAAAGACATCTAAATATCAGCAGATGTGATATTAATTTTCCTGCAAGCCTTCAGCACATTGCAAGACAAAGGTTGAAAACAATTTCTACAGGAATCAATAACAGGTGTTCTAGTTATAGTTACATGTATCATTATGTATATATAAAACATTCTATTTATTTATTTATCTGAAATACTTTGTACTTGAAAATAATTCTTTTTCTTTTCCCTCAGGGAAATGGATATAGCCCAGCACCACTTGATCTCACTAACGTGGCACTTTCCAGGGAACTTCAGGTTTGTATTTGTGTTTTGCATATTTTGTGTTGGAAAGACTTTTTACAGTTGAATTTAACAGGCTTTATGAGTGAGATTGTACTACAATAGCGAACAACAGTTGTAGTCAAAATGCCTGCCTCGTTTATAAATTTCATAAACAGATTTCAATTCTTTATCTCATTGTTGCTTCATGAGTTCCTAGAAGAGTTAGTATGAAGCTAGGGAAAAGGGACTGTAAGCAGCTTTTGATATATATTTAGCCTTTGCTGTGCTTACTTTGAATTGATACTCGCGGTGTTATGCAAAGACTCCTTTCTTTGCTGTCCATATGATTAAAAACCTGACAGAAATAATTCATGTTATTATTCCAGACAGCTTCATTGTAATAAAGAAAGCTATAAAATGAGATTATGCTTGCTTTATTGTTTTGATTTTTTTTTGTTTGCTTTTCATTACTTGAGCCTTATAAATACTTCTAAGGTGTCCTTTGTGATGTTAGACTTTATAAGTCTTCTTTTATTTTATGCACTTCGAACTGCTTCTCTTACATTCTCTCTTCCACCCTTATTTTTCAAGTCTTTTGAAGAATAGATATCTCTATTTGCCTCACTGATATTTATACAGTCTGCCTTTCTTTGAACTTTCACATTACTCTTACTTTATAATTATACATTGAACCTCTCTTCTTTTTTTTTTTTTTTTCTTCTTCTTTCCTAAGTTCATTCTGGGGTAATCTCATCATCTTAGTTAACAACCTCAGAGCTGCATATTCTCTTAGTTGTTTTCTTCATTGTGTTTATTTTAACTCTCCATCTCTCTGACCTTATTCCCTTAGTGCTTTCTTTCTTCCAAAAGTCACGGTGATCAGTACCTGTAGCAGTAACTCTCTTCAAAAAGTTAAATGTCAGAGTTCCTGTCTTCTACATTAAGACTTTCTTTCTTTCTTGACTATATGTACTATTATACTTTTGTCTAATTTTAGTCACGTGCCCATATTTACAATATCATAGAATTGTCTGAGTTGAAAGGGACCCTTAGAGGTCACCTAATCCAACTCCTCTGCTATGAACATGGACATCTATAGCATTCTTTCTTCAACTGTAGTCCTCCTCATTCTTGTTTTCCTGCAAATAAGTGTTTCTACATGAAAAATGAAACCACTGTATGAGTTCCTCTTTTTCTTAGTTTGTTTCTCTTTATTTATCCCTTTTATCTGTTTTCATGGCAATATATTACTTCAGTTAATATAAATCATTTTGTACTGCAACTTATTCCCCTTTTCCACTGTATATATTTTTTCAAGCAGTTCTATTTGTTCAGAAACTTGCTAGCTTGAATAAATTCATTATCCATTTATTGTTGTATATGTATGTCTACAAGTTTGTTACTATAACCATTTGACTCTGATGTCCTCTTTCAGTCTCTTAACTCCTTACAACTCTTTTTAGCTTTCTTTTATAAGAAGGGATGCTCATTTCCCTGTCCTTGTATGGTCTCACGAATGAGAATTCCCTTTCCTCAAAAAGGGAATTAATACTTTCTGTTATAATAGTACAATTTCACTGTTGTTTTTGTTTCACTCAGCACTCGTGACTAGTTACTTTATTAGATTATTGCTTTGACATTTCTTGTGCTTGCTTCTTAATTTTCTACTAAAATGCCATCTTTCATTCCCATTTTACCTTTTGTTTAGATTAATCTCTTGTCCAAGAGCTCACTGAATTTACAGTAAATCTTTGACACTCATCTTGAATCTTAGTGTGTCCAACATGCAGACTAGTTCTGGTGCTGTACTGACACATCATTATTAGTAACTTTCTAGCCAAGACTCAGAGCTAGTTTTCCAAAAATATCTTGTCTTGATGCAGTTTTCCCTGCTGATGTTCTAGGAATTGTCATTCTTTGATTATTTATTTATTGATTTTCCTGCTATGTCTGTTCTGGTTCTCTTCAAAACTTTGTTTTCACTCTCAAAATACACTAGAAATATACTTTTATAAAGGTTCTATATCACTTAGTCTTAGCTCTAATTTGTACCTTTCTTTGCAAGGCAGTAAAATTGTAATTACTGTGAATCACACATTTTCTTATTTTCATTCTCTCCAAAACAAATGGTAACTTCCTTGTGTACATTCCTTCCATCTTTCTCATGAGTATGGGGCCTTGGTTCAGATGTTCCTCCAGCAGATCTTTTCTTTTTGTTTCATTTAATAACTGTAGTTGGTACAGATATCGTAGTACTCTCTGAGATTGTATGTTGTTATTTTCCATCCTGGCTCTATAAAATGTTAGCTCTAAAATATGGTCTACAACCTGATCCTTATGAGTAAAAATTTTATCCAAGGTTCTGTTGTCTTATGTTTTGATTTCTTCACCATTTCTTTTTCTTAACTAATATAGTCATTCCCAACTTGCTTAGATAATTCCAGTGTTTAATATTTTCATGTAGTTTATTGTTTCTATGTTTGTCCTGAAATAAATGAAAGGTACTTCATATTACTTAGGTTTACTTTCAGTTTTTTTTTCATTGACTCTCCCTTCCTTTTTCTGTACGCTGTATAGGAAGTCAAATTTCACATGTCCAGTGGACCGTGATGCTACCAAACATTACCTCTATGTTAAATTGTTGCACTTGTCATTATTGCCCTCCATAAGTATCTGTAATGCTACTTCACTAAGTACTTATATGAACAGACTACAGACAGTTTGTAATACCTACTACAGGAGACTGTTAGTATATTTGTGTTCAAAGAGTTTGTATTTCCTGAAAAAGATATGTTTTTAGTTATTTTAGTGTCATCATCTGTGTGGAAAGATTTAGCTCTCTGTTCTCTATATATTGTCTTCCCACTGTCACTGAAAATAGCCTTTGGGGAGGATTGATGTCTAATACGTACATTCAGCCTAGATTCTTTTCATGCTAGTTCAACTCTTAGACATTATACAATTAGCAGACACTTTCTCTCCTTATGTTTTATAAGTCCATAACTTAATAAAAACTGTTTTATGGCTAAAACCACTTAAGGGCTAGAATAAAGTAATAATGATAATAATTATTAATTGAGTCTATTGCTGTTTTATTTGAATGCATTTTTGGATTTTTGTCCCACTTTACTGAGGGCAGTTCTTGAATGTGTGGACCAAGTCAGCCAAATGGGTTGTTGGTGATGTTGCTTTACCAAAGACCATAGACCATACTCAAGGCTGTTATATGAATTTACAGATTTAATTATCATTTTCTAATTTTGCATTATCTTGTTTTTCCTGGTGGCAATGTAGGGAATGGTTGAGGTAATGGCAGAAAACTACCATAATATATGGGCCAAAAAGAAGAAAATGGAGTTGGAAAGCAAAGGTAAGCCAGAATCCTGTGAACCACACACACACACAAAAAAAAAAAAAAAGACAAAATGAGGGAGAGAAAACAGTCTGAAAGAAATGAAAAACAATCCAAATTGAATAGTTTTTTGTATTTGAGGAAAGATAAACCTTAAAAAAAAAAACAAAAACAAAAACGCCCAAACCTTACAGTTCTCTCAACTCGCCACAGGTGGGGGCAGTCATCCTTTATTGGTGCCTTATGACACATTGACAGCCAAGGAGAAATTACGGGACCGTGAAAAGGCACAAGAGCTTTTTAAATTCCTTCAAGTGAATGGCATAATCATATCTCGGTAAGATTCTTATTTCACTGAACTATTTGCTTGCATTCAGTGCACAAACAGCGATAAGTTTCCTCATCTCATTGCATTCCGTTATTAACATAATTACTGTTTGACGTGTCTACTGTACATCAAACTCCTTGTTACTTTTATGTTGAGAAAAACTCATCTGAAATTGTCAAGACAGCTAACCTTTTTAATATGTCTGTGATCACATAAATATAACACGCAACATTAGAATATACTTCCCAAGCATTTGGCACTTTAAACTGCCAGTAGCAGAAATGGAGTTGCCAATGCACTGCTTTGTTAGATTGAAATCAACTATGTTTTCATTTGTGCAGCGATATCTCCCTGGAGTTCTTACGTTAAAACAGTTCTATTTTGGATACATATATCCACAGCTATCAACTCTCTTAGAAAAAACATGCACTCATTTTAATGTTTCTTGCTATGCAATTCATATGGAAGAGTTGCTGTGGGAGGCCATTTTCTGCTATTTATGAAGATTTACTATGTGGAGAAGATTATAAGGAACGGAATGCTACATAATACTATAACTGTTTATACTATTATCTTTATCAGTGCAATTTGTCTTCACACTTTTTAATATAGGGGTCTGAATGACATGGATTTGGATGCTTCATCCATGGAAAAAAGGTTTGCCTTTAAGTTTCTGAAGAAAATTTTAAAATATGTTGACTCTGCTCAAGAGTTCATTGCACATTTGGGTAAGTTAATGATTTTATTTTGTAAATAGTTTGATATATAAATATTTTAAATGCTGTGTCTAAATTTGTGGTGACTACTGGTTTTATTGCCTTCAAGAAACTGTAATTCTGTCTTTAAATTTGTAGATTGAGTTCTTGGACATCTTAAACAGTAGTTGACTTAACAGTTTCTGCTGTTTTGATTTTATTTCTTTGAAAGCTACATCTATAAGGTTATGTCAAGGAGCTATTGTGTTTTTTATAGTTAGACAACTTCTTATTCGTGTCTTTATTGTATCCTTGTAGAAGCCATTGTTACCAGTGGAAAAACTGAAAAATCTCCACACGACCAAGAGATAAAATTCTTTGCCAAAGTAAGTGATTTAGCATTTCATGTAATATAGGTATGCATTGTACAGATTGTGGAATTCTGTAATTAAGGAGTGCTTTAAAAATAACAGAAAGATGGTTTCCCATTTTTTCCTGGTAAGCAATGATATTTGTCAGTGTTGAATGAGAGAAGAGTAACCCTGTAGTATTAGATACAAAATAGACACATCTGTGTTACACTGTGTAATATTTATGTAACTTTTAATTAGAATTTAATACTTTAGATTTTAATTTATATGATGCCATGCTTGAAATGAGGAAGTACAATAATTACAGAATCTCTCAAAATATTTTGAACAAACTTTAACAGATCAGATCATTGTTGCTACGGTTATCATTGTGTTCTGTGAAAAATACATTTTGCATCTCTATTTCTTAGGTTCTTTTACCATTAGTTGATCAGTACTTTACAAATCACTGCTTGTACTTCCTGTCTTCTCCAACAAAAACACTCAGTAGCAGTGGATATGCATCAAATAAGGAAAAAGAAATGGTTGCAAGGTAAGCAGAAAACTAAGATATACACAGGAGGGTTTTATTTAAACAGTAAAAAATAAAGCTTAAGAATAATTCATGTAGCTTGCTTTATGAATAGTTCCAAAGCTTGCTTCCCTCAGATATATATTTTTTAATCAAAATACCAGATATTGAATAACATTCCTTTTCTTACTATTCTTTAATATGATTGAATAATTAAATTATATTTACAATTTATTCATTATATATATCATTAATTATATATAAATAAAACTATTTTTCTGTGTCATTTCCATCATTTCCACTTGTAATGAAGTTTTTTAATCCTCAGTGACTGTTTACGTGGGTTGATAGTGATAGGACAAGGGGGAATGGTTTTAAACCAGGGGAGATTTAGGTTGGATGAGTTAGGGTTAGTTTTTCACTCAGAGGTGGTGATGCACTGGAACACATTACCCAGAGGTGTTGTGGATGCCCCATCCCTGGAGGCATTCAAGGCAAGGCTGGATGTGGCTCTGGTCATCCTGCTGTAGTGGTTGCTGACCCTGCCTACAGCAGGGCGGTTGAAACTAGATGATCAATGTTAAATATTCAGATACTTAAAAAAACAAAACAAAACAAAAACCAGCTTAATGCTTTGTGAAGTTACACATTTTTTAAAAGTATTCCTGCTTAAAATAGACAGCTTTGGATGTTTTTCTAGTGTCTTATGTTTTGTGATGACAGCTTCTCTTCCTGGACACTAACAGCCTTATTAATGCTGTACCCAATATCCTACTAAGCAACTCTACTAGCATTGTCTCCTATTGACTTCATTGTAAGCTGAAAGCAACCTGTTAGTCATTTCAAATCTGGATGTACTGTGTTATCACTTGCTCTTTGTAGTGTTATATGGTATTCTTTGGTTTGACATGAGCTCAAAACCACAGAAGCTTGTCTACTTTCAATTCAGTTGTGAAATAGAGGACATAATTAATTGATTATTAAATTAATACAATAAATTGGATTGTTTTCCAAAGAGAAGAATGTAAAAAACAACCTTATCTAAAGTGCGTAGTAGCTCTATAATTGAGGAATGAGTGGGAAAAATCACAAAAATATTTTGCTCATTAATTTCATATTCATGGTTGTAAATAAACCCTTAGCAAGAATGATGATAATCTGTAAAAAGGAGCAGTGTGCATTTTCTGCATGTAAGCTTCAGAAGTTGAAGTTTCACACGTTGAGATGTTAACAGCCTTGCAAAATGCAGTCATTTTGTGTGAAAGAATGTTCAGAAGATAACAGCTGTCATAGCTGTCATAGCCAGACTATGGCACAGACATGACTAGGAGTATAAAATATGCAGTTTAATGCATGCATTTTCATTAGTATAGTTAGAATGATGATAAAAATTTGAGGAAAAAATAAATATATATCAAATCATTTAAATCTTTCTCACAGTAAAATATTACTTCTAATATCAGTTCTCCAGCATGTTAGCATTGTGTCCCGAGCCCATCTACAATGTTTTCGTGCACCCTTTCATGCTTTCAGTTGCACTGCAGATGATGTTCTGCTAGCAGTGAAATGAATATTAAATACTACATAATACACAGGAATAGAAAATCTACTAAGGGAAGATTTAGGTTGTGAACTCAGGATGGAATGGTGAAATTTAAATTGTTCTTATCTAGTTCTCAGGGAATAAAACAGCTTTTTAATGACTTTTATCCCCATTACTCAGGTTGTGTCTCTAATTCTTTTTTATTGTACAGTTAATGAAAAAATTAAAAATACAGTCTTTTTTTTCATGACTTGTATCTGTTTTACTTATTTCTGCTCATGTTCATGGCTTTATTTCTAGCTGGAAATGACATAAAATCAAACCTATACGAATAACTGCATTAGCATTTGGGTGAAAATCTTACTCTCAAGGAGTAAATGGAAGATGAAGAGCATGCTGGGGAGCAAGTTACTCAGAAATTGTTCAGAGTTTTGTCCTTTAACAAAGCAAAATCCAGATCAACTGTTTTCTTCTGACTTTTATCAGACTTTATCTTCATTTACAATTAGATATTTTCTCCTCAGAATACTTGTTAATTAGCACACCTCACAAAAAGTATATTAAAAAAAATTCTACTGGTTTGTACCACAAAAAAGAATGTGCTCTTTTCAAAGTTTTTATTTCAGCAAAATCTAAGCAAACTTTATAGGATAAAGAAAATAATAACTCTCTGGGGCTAAATCTTCCCTAAGGTGAATTTGCATTTCAGATATTATGAAACAGGACTATTTAGCAAACAGACTAACACTACAGATTTGATTACAAAGAAGTTTTGCCCAGGCCTTGTGAAACATCCTAGGTATGAAAAATCTGAAATATTCTTGCAGGACATTCTGTATTTCTTGCCTTTATCCGTGCTGCTGAAAGAGCACCTATAATGCACCATTTATCATCTATGAAAGCAGAGAACAATTCTAGTCTGTTATTTGGGGTTGAGGATAGTAAAGTGATTTTGGAAACTGGCCTTTAGTTAAAAAAAAAAATAATAATTAAATTAATATCCTCATGCTAGAATGTCATTAGAGAAGAAGAAATTTTTTTCTTACCATTGAATGTTTTCATGAAGCTTGGAACAGACTGAAGGATGACTAAGAGTTGATGGAGGTAAATACATGGGACATACGCAAGATGGTATTAGGAAATTCTTGGAGTGTAGATCATTGGGAAGTCCTTAGAGATCTATCCTGGACCATTTTCATCTGTTTGTTTTTGCTACTTTAGCTTGACTGTTTCCTCAGGTTCTTCATTCCCATTTCTGAATTATTGTCTGAAATTCTGCTCCCACTGTTAGAATTTACAAACAGCTTGTGGCCTTTCCTCATCCTCCCTAATGTTTTTCTGTTGCTTACACTGAGAAGACATCTACTTGTGTCATCATCAGAATGATAGCTAAAAGGAACAAAGTCAGGGAATCCCAGCCTGGTCCTATGAACCTTTGTTATATGTCTGTGGTAGAGTCTGGAATAAAGGGCATATAAAGGGATAGGTAGTCACATCCTAGGTAGATTTCACAGTTTATATAGAAGATAAGAGTTATATTCTTCACTGAAATATTCAAATAGTAGTCTGAGGATTGAGACGGCTTTCATTTACATTCAGTTCAGTCATCACTGTATTTCTACTTGAGAAACCATTCTGAAGCCTAAAAGATGTTGCTACAGAGTGTTAATACATTCCCCATTTCCACCATGAGCAAATACTTCATAAGGGAGATAGTATCAATCATTAGTAAATGATTGAGTGAGCAACAGAACTAATAGTTTAGTTTCTGCTGGATTTGTTTTTCGTTGTTGTTATGTTTCTGATTAAATCTCCCAGCTTTGGAATAAAATTTGAATAGTCTCACATTTAAATTTTTGGATATCAGAAAATGTGAAAATAACAGGATGCAGCTTGTAAGGGGTAATTATAGCTTCTCTCTTTCCTACACAATTGCTCACTTCTGCCCTGTCCCAAATTTCTGGAATTCAGTAATTTTTTAGACAACTTTACAGTGTCAGATTTAGTTGGAATCAACTATTTGACTCAAAGTTGTTCTAGAAAACTCAATTTAAAGTGAACAGTTTCCTTTTAATTTATTTTGCCTTTATATTTATTTTGCCTTTATAAAAGTTTGGTTTTCATTTTTCTACAATTAACATATGAAATTGAATAATTAATATTTACTCAAGTAAGACTGTTATCGAATACTTTTATTGCTAATTTTTTCTCTCTGGTGAAGGTGTGCTACATGCTATTTTCTATGGGAAATTTTGTATTTTAAGAATCAAACTGTGTTTTACTCTAAAGCTTTCCTTACTTTATTTGTCAAATTGCCAAATTTCTTTTGCTTTCCTTCGTTCCACTGGGCAGCACTGGCCACTTTTCAGTAGTACAAATTTTGAAAGTAAAGTTTATTTGCTTGTTGTTACAATAAGACCAGGCCTAGAACTGAACCTCCAATTCTCCATCCTTCCATTTTTCGACTTTTTTTTCCCTAAATTATTCTTATAATTTGTTTACCATCATCTTAGTTATTTTTAGTTTTAGTCTTTATATAGCAGCTTTACATAACAGTGTTCCTAACATACTGCTTTACTAAGCTGTCAGGTATATTGTATGTAAGAGTACAAGATGGTCCTCCAGTACCTGGTAAAGTGCACTGAGGTTTAGGAGGAGGGTATTTTCATTTCAATTCAGTTAATAGCAGTCTGTGAATGATCCTATGAGTTCCCTAACATCGCTCAGGTCAGATTTATAAAGCTGGAGAGATGCTGATAACGCTTTTGCAAAACATCTTCATAAAGGTGTGTGAAAGAAGATAGATGTCTAACAGGCCTGCTATTAGAAATTTAGAAATATCTTAGACTGCTTTGTCCTTTCCTAGCTAAGAAAATTAGCTATCCATATTTTCCTCTTAATGGGGAGGTATAGGGTTGTGTTTTTTTTTTATTATTACAAAGATCGCAATGACAATCTGATGTTACTATTATTAAGAAACAGCACCGATTTCTAAGGAATGTTTGCTTCATTTTGTTACATTCTAATTCCATTTCTGAAGTGTATCACAGACAATAAAAAAAGTCTGCCTAGCTGTCTTTATTCTTAGAAGTTAAGGTAGCCCTTTCTCTTAATGATAGTATTATTTTGGCAAATTGGTTAGACATACAAGCTCCTGATATACTTGCTAGAAATCTGAATTTCAAGATTACGTTTATAATAAGTAGTGGATTAACAAAGTTAGCAAAATATCTGCAAAGAATACCTTGTCAAATTTTTTGAATTTCTGAGAAGAATTGTAATTTTAGTTTCCCACAAAATGTGAAGTAAAACATGAAAATATTGCTCAGTTTTTCTTATCAGAATTTTTTATCCAGAAATAATTCCTAGCCATAAAGAATGACTCGACCATATAATATGTAATTGTTGGAATCTTCTATAAGAAATTTTAATGTCTCAAGTCATTTCAGAATTAGAGAAGCTTAGCAAATGAAAGAATGCAGAAGCTTCTATGATGCTGCTGCTTAATGCAATTATTTGACTGATTACTGTCATTATGGGTGATTATAAATACACCTTCCAGAAATTATATTGTGTTTCCTTTCATATTCTTAGTATTCTCTACACAAATCTTTAACCTTTGTCTTGTCTTGTCTTGCTGTTTTCTCTTCTTTTCTACTTCAGCCTGTTCTGCAAACTAGCTGCTCTTGTTAGACATAGGATCTCGATTTTTGGTAAGTTGTTAAGAAAGGTCTTGATAATCAAGTTAAAATTTTGAAGAATATCCAAGAGTTACTTCTAATACTTTAGTGGTTACTTCTTTTTGCTTTTCAAGATTCATCATATGCTAATTATTTTGATTCCTGTCATCCAGTACTTGAATCTGATGTGCTAATTTCTTGTTGGGCTGGGATGTAGGGAAATACAACAAACTTGTTTTAAAGGTAATGGAAAGAGAATTAAGAAAGAAATAAGATGTAAAACTGAGAATACTGTAGAGTCAAGTGATAAAAACGAAACCTAAGTAGACACTAGTTGCTCTTTTCACTCCTTTTTTACAAATGGGCTTAAAAAAAAAAAAAAAAGTCAGTTTTGGAAGCAGTTGTAACTCTTCCTGAAGTGACATGGGGCAAGAGATGTATTCCATGTCTTATTTAACCTGCATATTTTGAGTAGTGACATCTGGGATCAATAGATTATCCTACATTCTTTATGCTATTGTGCTCTCACAGTCTCTCTCTCTAAACAGGTAGTGATTCTACAACAATGGTGAGCTGCCTGCATATCTTAGCTCAGTCTCTGGACACCCGGTAAGTTGTAAATTTTTGTGACAACTACAAATGATATAGATGTAGCAGAGTTTTTCAGGGGCAGTTAGATTGTTTCTGTATTATCACTATTTGTAGTCACTGATAGTAGTATTGTCAATAATTCAGATACTGAACTCCAAATTAACATGTAGAGATATTCATCCACCTTATTTTCTTTTCTAAAGTATTGAAAACTCCTGTCACTCTCTCCAAGGGCATTTGAAGACAGTTGAGAAATATAAATTCCAAAAAACTGTGGAACTGCAAGTAATGATGCCTTTAGATATTGGAATAGTTTAGCATATTGATGGAAATCTATTATTAAAAATACTCAGAATGTATGAATATATGAATGTAGTTACGTTCTAGTGGCTTTTCCTAAGTACCATTAATTTGTACCATCCTGGCTTACACCCATTTATTTACTGTGATACCCATGAAAATTTAGAGAATAACTTTCTTGAGCTTATTGTACAGAGTGATTTTCTCCCCTCCTGTATGAAAATGCCTTCTCAGTTAAGGCATTTCCATACTTGAATGCAGATCACAACAATTGGGATGATAGTACTAAGAAAGTGTATTCTTTGCTCTTATTATTTTCTATGAAATACTCCAACCTAATTATTACCTATACATAGGTGTAACTGCCCTTTTTAGTTCAGAGCAGGAAGTATACTGACGTATATCTTCAAAGACTGATTGAATGTAACTAATATGGACACGTAGATCTATATGAATACTGAAAAATGAGTATTTTCCCATGTTATTTTTCAGAACTGTTATGAAATCAGGATCCGAGCTGGTTAAAGCTGGATTGCGTGCTTTTTTTGAAAATGCAGCTGAAGATCTGGAAAAAACTTCAGAAAATCTTAAACTTGGAAAATTTACTCATTCACGAACACAAATCAAGGGTGTTTCACAGAATATCAATTATACTACAGTAGCTTTGTTACCTGTCTTGACATCAATTTTCGAGCATATTTCACAGTATCATTTTGGAGTTGATTTACTTTGTAAGTATTTTATTTAATTTTGATGTTTATTATCTTACAATAACACAAACTCCTTTTTCACAGTTAATGACTAAAGTTTCCCATAGTAAATATGTTTGCTTAATTTTGTTGCATAATTTTACTTCGTTAGATTAAAGAAGACAACTCATTTTTATTCCTCGTGTTTTGTTGTTGTTTAGTTTTTTTTCCATATGTTGGAAAAACATTTCTTGTTCTTCATTATTTTATTTTGAAGTTTCCTTGATTTTTATTTTTTTCCGTATTTTAGTTTTAAAATTGCCAATGTTCTTCTTTGAGTTGCATCAATATGTTGTTCCAAGCTTTCTTAAGATTACAGTTCCAGGCCAGAAGTTGATTAAAAATGGATACAAAGAAAAAGCTTCAAGATGTGGGGAGGCTCTAGATCACGTTTCTAGAGGTTACTCACATAGACTGTTGTGGTTTAGTTTGAAATTATTTTCTGCAAACATAATCTGCACTATTTTATTAACAAATAATTGCTGGTCCCTTGGAATATCTGATGATCTGTCATTGTTTTTTATACTAAGGAAGTATTGTTGTATTGTTTAGCTGAATAAGTACTTATTATCTGCTTCTTATTTTTCTCTAGTGGGTGATGTACAAGTTTCATGTTACAGAATTCTTTGTAGCCTCTATTCCCTTGGGACTGGGAAGAACATCTATGTTGAAAGGTACTGAGTGAAAAACAGCATGTGAAGGTTTTTTGTTTGTTTGTTTGTTTGTTTTAGGAATCTATTCTTAATATATTAAAGCAGTTTGAATTAAAAGTGAATCAGAAACAGTGTGAACTTATGTAATCTACAATTTAGGTGTACTGTGGTTGCCTATATCTTAGAGTTCAGTTCTATGCTAAGAAATGCATAGATGATTTAACAATAACTAAACATTTCATCTTGCATATTGTGGTTTATCTGCAGGGACTTTTCTTTACATAGACAAAGCTAAATTTTTTCCATGGGCAGCTACAAGCTTTCCAAAGTTCGGTTACTGCATGTTAGCAGACATGCTGCTGTGATAAGGTCAAGTAATTAATATCTGTCTCAAGCATGAGTCTAAACAGAGTTCTCAGAATTGGTGTCTAGATCAAAAAATCCGTAGCACAGCCTTTAACTGTACATAGGAAACCCATTTAACAGTTACTTGCATTTTTTTAAATGTGAGTCTTAGAATTCCTTTGAAGAATCTAGTGGCTGTGATGTGCTTCAAAACGGGGATTTTAGACCCTCTTCCATTAGAAGAGGCTTATGTCCATATGTACTGCTTCAAAAAAGGGAACCCGAACTGCTGCTCTGTCACAGAAGCTGAAGTAATCCCTGACGCTTCCTTATGTTTCTGAAGGCTTTTGTTTAGGCACTGTACATGATCATATAATCAAAAGTTTTAAATTCACAGTCTGAGAGACACCAAGGAAATTCAGCTCTGTAGCCCAATTAGTAGAACCTCTACCTACATTTGCCTAATAACGATGGTCTTCACTTCCCTCTGTCCAGAGTTTACTCAGCAATTCTTCCATACAAAGTGCAAGTGTTTTCTGGAGAACAGTTCTTTCTTCCCACCCTGCGTGCATGTTGCTGTGTGAGAAAGATATTCTTGCACATGTGCACACAGTCACTTATGTATCCATTACAAAGCTGGACTCTTTCTTCTTTCTCCTTTTTGACTTGAAAATCTTAAATACCCTTTGACACAGATCTTGTGGGCAAGATAGGAAGTGCCTCACTCCTACTGTAACTAGGTGTCAGGGTGTTCTCACAGGAAGTAAAACATTATTGTGTTTTAGTTGGTTTTTGATAGGAAGAGCCCACAGCCCAGCCCTCTGCTTCATTGACCATAAACTCTGGACGGTTGCATTAGATGTGGGTGTAGAATCACTTACACCAGTTGCCTTCTTAGAAGAGTCTCAGATCAAATATATCTCAGGAAATGAGTTTGTCTTCCAAACTTTCACTGTACTTACTCAGAACCTTAAAATAAGGTTGTAGGCAGATATCAGTGTCTAGGTGGGTGGCAGGATTTTAAACACACTGCTCAGGTATTTCAGTAAGACTTCAGAGTGAGTTGCTGAGCTGACTTAAACTGTTACCAAAGTTAAGCAATGCTCAGCTTTAGAACCAAAATGTCATTTTTTTCTTTGACTTCAGGTCATACAACAAGGAATGCTTTTTTGAAATGAATTTACCTTAAAAGGCATGTCATAATAACGTAGTGATTCATTCCATTTGGAATTCTCTCTATATATTCTATATATAAACATATGCTTACAAAAAATATTTTCTGCTATTATTCCTCATAACATCTCTAGCTACACCGCACTGTTAAGAATTTTCAATTTTCACAACTATTCCACAAAAAGAAATCTAAAGATTAAGGGTTATGTTCTCCTTTCAGACCAGGCTACACACAGAACACTGTAACATCACAAAATCAATCTTCATTTAAGTAACAGTAATATGTGTATTGTACATGTATATACGTACATTTCGAGCAAAGTTGTGGAAAGAAAAAGTATAGTGCGATCACCAGTCTATTCTTTGCGCACATTATAGACAAGTTTTCTATAGCCCATAACTGCAGTAAGGAACAGAGGGCCTTTAAAGTAAAACGTTTTTGAATGTTTGAAGGTAGTTTTTTAAAAATGGGTTCCTGTACCGGTCTATTTTGCTCATCTGAGACATAAAATCTTTCAAAATTGTCAAAAAATAGTTTCTGCATTAGAATTAGTAACTACATTAGCATAAATGTTAGTGTAATTCTGTAATGTATACTAGAAACTGGAAGCCTAGTGAAAGTCTTTTCTTCTCTGATAACTTTTAGTATCTGTCACATACAGGCAACGTCCTGCACTTGGTGAGTGCTTGGCATCTCTTGCAGCAGCCATTCCAGTAGCATTCCTTGAACCTTCTCTCAACCACTACAACCCACTGTCTGTATTCAACACAAAAAGTGCACGAGAAAGAGCAAGTAAGTATTGTTCCTCACTGGAGGGAATGGAGGGGAGGTAAGTTGTTTTTAAAAAGGGAGAAAACTTCTATCACTGCTGTAAGATCACTTGTCCTTTTAACCTTGCCCTGCTTGGTTAAGACTGTTAACATTGTTCCTTTTGCTCGAACAGGTGTCAGTTTTTATTGTGAACAGGAAAAATATCAGTGCTACTTAGTTGTCTTCCCAGTACTCTAATGCAGTTCTACATAGGGAAATCCTGCTAGAATGTGACTCTGATTCTATGTAACCAGAAGAACACGAGTCCTTTTACATTGTTTCGCCTTGCATGCTTCTATCCCACTTAGTCTTGACAGATTCCAATATATGTCTCAAGCGGGGGACAGATGTGTGCAGTCTGTAAACAAGGTACACTTGAGTTTTAATTTTACTGGTAATCTTAAACTGTTTGTTGTGTGGTTTGTATGCTGAAATGGATTTTTCAGATAGATGTGGAAGTTGTGAATTATTAGGAAAATAATGGCCAGTGCTTTTCTAATGTTGATACAAGTTCTCAGTTTTGCATTTCTATGTAGTTGGGGCCAGTTACCAAACAACTTTAGGATGCTTTTTGGTAAAACCAAAGCTATATGGCTGCTATTGCCAACATCAGTTCTCTATGTATGTAACAGAAGGACATAAAAGGACTTATTTTATAACAAGTTGTGTCATGAAGTCTTAATATAATCATGTCTGCTTAATATGGTGACAGAATAAAAATGAGCTAAACTGTTCTTTGTAGTTTGGATTTAAACATAAATGCATATAGATGCATTTTGTTGATTAACCTTTCCTTTTCTGCCGGCAGTTTTAGGTATGCCTGATACAGTAGAGGAGATGTGTCCAGAGATCCCTCAGCTGGACGGACTAATAAAGGAAATTAATAATTTAGCAGAGTCTGGAGCAAGATATACAGAAATGCCTCATGTAATTGAGGTTATTTTACCCATGCTATGCAACTATTTGTCCTACTGGTGGGAACGAGGGTCTGAGAGTGTTCCTGAAAGTGCTGGGCCTTGCTGTACGATGATAACATCCGAACATCTGAGCATCATTCTGGGAAATATCCTGAAAATCATTAACAACAATCTGGGAATAGATGAAGCATCTTGGATGAAAAGAATTGCAGGTACTGTAAATATTTCTAAAGAGAATTTGTATCCAATAATATGTAATTACTGAATTTTAAATTACCATATTACCCTATATATATATATATATATATATATACATACACACACACATATATATAATTTTATATATAAAGATATATAATTTTTTTAAATCAAAAGTAGCAGGTTAGTTAGGTAAAAAATAGATAAGGAACAATAATAATTACTATTCATTTTAAGTTCATTATTATTGCTATGTATGCATTATAGCCTCACTGTAAGTGGAGACAGTGTAGTTCATGCAAGAATTTTTTATTCTAGTGAGCTGCATTATATTACTAGCATTTTAGCTTGCTGAAGTCAAAAAAAAGATATATATATATTTTTTGCCTACTATTTTAAACATTGTATGCACCCATGCCCCTCCCTCTCTTTCCCCCCCAAAAAGAAACAAACAAGCCTATTTTTTTGATGACTCTTTGTCTTGATCCCAATTATACTGACGTTTTTACCAGGTTAGTGATATATGACTTGCCAAAACTATGGTAGTTAAATTGCCCTGGTAGCCAAAAATATACTGGGGTGCATCACATCAAGCACAGCACAGTTAGTTGAGGGGATTGTCCCACTCTGCTCTGTACTGGTGTAGCATCATGCAAAGCACTGTGTGCAGTTTGGGACCCTACAATATCTGAAGGACACAAAACTAGTAGAGAGCATCCAAAGAAGGGCTACAAAGATGGTGAAGGATCTGGAGGCAAGATATGTGAAAAGCAGCTGAGGTCCCTTGGTTTGTTCAGCCTACAGAAGACTACAGGGAGCCCTCATAACAGCCTTACATCTTCTTTATGGTGAGCAAAGGAGCAAGCATTGATCTCTGATTCTGATGGTGACAGGAACCAAGGGAACAGCGTGGAACTGCATCTGAGGAGGATCAGGTTGGCATTAGGAAAAGGTTCTTCACCAGAGAGTGGTCAAGCACTGGAACAGGTCTCCCAGGGAATAAAACCTGATGGAGTTAAAGAATCATAACACCCACCAACCACACCCACAGAAATATGTTTTTATTTTATGGGGTTGTCCTGGATACAGACAGGAGTTGGACATGATTCAGATTGGGATATTCTATGATTCTGTGACATAATACTGAAATATATAATCTGAATTCATAGTAACTGGTGCTTAATCTCTTAGAACATATGGTTGAGAAAGTTGTATTCATAGTTAAATTAATAGTTTTACTTGTGCTTTAGAAATACCAGGAACACTATGAGCTTGGCTTTCTGTAACTATGAAGGATTCACTTTAATATGATTACAAGTGTCAATTGTGTATTAATCATAAGATCATCTGCATTTTTATGTATAGTTTATGCTCAACCTATCATAAGCAAAGCCAGACCCGATCTGCTGAAAACTCACTTTATTCCAACACTGGAGAAACTGAAGAAGAAAGCTGTGAAGATTGTGATGGAAGAGGAGCAACTGAGAGCAGACAGTAAAAGTGACACTCAAGAAGCTGAGCTACTTATTCTTGATGAGTTTGCTGTACTTTGCAGAGACCTCTATGCCTTCTATCCAATGCTGATACGTTATGTAGACAACAACAGGTAAACTAATAATTGAGCTCAATAATTAATCAACCCAATGTTATTACACAAGAGTATGCCCTTCAGAAACAAAAGCATGCCTAAAACTTAAACGATGAAGGGGCAAAAAGCTATTATGCTACAACTGAATCACTGTATGTACAGATAATGCCACAAAGACATTCTTTTGTGCATGTCTTTTTTTTTTAAGGAGGTGATAAAAGCATCTGGATAATATTGTATTGTCTTTGGGGCTGACCAGAAGATTTTCTACTCAACTTTTTACTTAAAGGTTATTCTGTGTCTATACTTTCTCTTTTCTTTGCCCCAGAAAATGCCCCCAAGATCCTCTTCTTCCACGTGTTGTCACCGAGGGATGGTGACAGGCAAAAATAAGTATTCAAGAACTAGGGTTTTTGTTGGAGAATCGTTAAGCTATCAATAAAAATGAACTCTGTCGCTGTGAGAATGGAAAATAGAAGTGACTGTTGTTAAATTCCAAGATTAACCACACAGAAGTGACCCAATCACTTAAACAGAACAATACCTATTTATAAGATTCTCATTTTTAAATTCTTAATTTTATTTTCTCTTGTTTCTTTTAATCAGAGCCAACTGGCTAAAGAAACCAGATGCAGATTCTGATGAACTCTTTCGAATGGTAGCTGAAGTTTTTATCCTGTGGTGCAAATCACATGTAAGACAAAATGCATACTTTTTCCCCAGTTCTCTCTATCCATTTAAATCTAAATGTAATACATGCAGATGAATGTAACTGCTATTTATATGTATTTATGTAACTGCTATTTATTTATTTATAGAACTTCAAAAGAGAAGAGCAAAATTTTGTCATTCAAAATGAAATCAACAATTTGGCATTTTTAACAGGAGATACCAAGAGCAAGATGTCTAAAGTAAGTTAATAACAATTTTTGGATCAATTCAATCTTTCACCATACGTTTAGTATGTTATAAGAAGTCTCTAAAAATCTATTTAGATTGCTGCTTCTCGGCAGATGGAAGAAACAAAAATAGACTTGCTTACTGATGATAGATGTAGAAACAGTTATGCACAATATAGGTTAAGTATCTTAGTTACTAAATATCTGCTAAATTTTCAAAGCTGGAAGATAAAAACATAGAACTTGAAGTAGTTGCACATACAGGCGTACACAAGTTGTAATATAGGTTGTTGGTCCTTTCAAAAAAAATTAGTGAAATAAGTGAAGAAAATAAGTGGGGGAAAAAAAAAGACTTGAACTTCTTGTGAATTTCAGTATTGTTCTATCAGATTTGATGAGAGGAGTGCTGTATTTGCATATACATCTTTATTCATACATATTGTGTGCCTAATGTGCACTGTTTTTCTTGTCTCTTATTAATGACCGCATTCATTTCTCTTTTACTCATTTTCAATATGATAAGATGCTGACATGATGATGGGAAAATGCATTTGTTACCTGCATAGTAGAGAAAATGTCAAGGTAAAAAGTGTCTCTGACATTAGCTGAGGAAGACTGCCTTACTCATAACAAGATTCACAAGCCAGTCGAAAACTAATTCCAAATCAGTATTGGTAAACACAGCAAAGAAACTTTTCTTTTATTCATATTTATAATGCGCTTAGAGAAATCCTCTTATGAAAGTATTCTAAAGGAGTGGGTTTTACTGTTTTGTATTTCTGTATGTTTGATTCTGTCTGTAACTTAGCTAGCACATAAGTCCAACTGTACATAATGCAGAGTCAGAAACAAAAAAAATCTCATTACATTTTGTAAAACAAATTTTCTACATTTTGAAACCTGGTTCAGGCAAATGTAGAGAATTCTGCATTTGGAGGAAAGGAAATTTTTAATGTGTTGTATTGTTTTCACGATACAGCTCCAAGGAACTGTACGACAGAATTGAGGTATCTGTCTTACTAATGAGGATTATACAACTAGTAGGCAAAGTCCAGGCTATGTGATGTTAATCACACACTAACATAAAACTCTGTACTTTATCATATGGTAATTGATGAGCATACATACAATACACATGTTTTGATATTTTTATGTTAGAATTGGTCTGAGGAGATAAGAATGAGATCTAATTTTTTAATTTCAGTTCATGGTAAATTAGAATCAGATAAAATAATATTTAATCTAAATTGAGTTACACAGCCCTACTGGTAACATGACATAAACTGTTTTCATACTTCAGTCAGTCTGCCATGGCAGGGGTGATGAAACAAATTAGCAAAACAAAACAAAAAAAAACAAACAAAAACCCCAAACCACTAAAAGTATTCCTCATGTTTTGATTTTGCTAAAATCAGTGAAATTCAGTATCAAGAATTTGTATAAACCATATTTGAAAGTGTTTGGTTTTAAGATTAGATACTCAAATACTTGTTGTGTATATTTTAAGTAATATATTTTTAACTATATAGATTTAAATGCCTGTGTAAATGGTCCTTCTCTTCATGTGGCTACAGAAACACAGGGAGATTCTACATTTTTATATGCATATAAATTTTTGTAAGCATACTAATGGAAAATCATGGAGTTAAAGGATGTTAGCCATGGTTATTGCTAATACAGGAGCAGAAATAAAACAGTATTATTCATGACTGGGTATTTTGCTAACATGGTCGCATAGATGCACAAGAGGTTGCAGAACAGATGATCATTTAGACAGGCATTTTTTTCATAATGACGTAAGTGCCATGATACAATACATGAGGCATCATTTACATATGTTGTATTGGTTTTATATATATGGCTTCTAATCAGGAAATTGGTAACATTTTATAATACATTGTGTAATTGTTCTTAAACACCGATGCATTTGTTAATGCTTATGTTTAGATCTGAGTATTTTTTTAAGTCTGGGATTTAGAATGAGCAAGAAAATATCTTAATATTATATCTTAAAAAATACCTTAATTTCAGGATATGCTACAGGGTTTGTTACTTACTGATATACTCACAATAGGGTAATCAAAAGTACTCATTATGTTAGGGGAATAAGGTTTTTTGTACTTTTCTGCTTGAATATGGATAGTTAAGAAAGTTACTACTTTGTGTATGACAACTGAATAATTAGCACTTCCCCTTATTACCAGTTCCTCTTTGCTCGCATAATATTTAATATTGTAGTTATATACAGTATTTATCTGGCATGAGAATCTATAGATAAATGTGAACATGAATTTTGGTACTGGCAATCAGTCCAAGAAAGAACAATTCTAAAGTCTCGTAAAGGGGATCTATGCTTATCTCAGACTGCTTTAAGCAAGTCTGACTTATAGAAGAGACATACCGAGTATTTTTTAAGGCTCAGGATACTGTAGTGATAGGAAAACGGGATATATCATGCATGGAAGGTTCTATATCTTCACATGCCATATGCAGAAAAAAAAAGATGCAGAGTGAAAAAATTAGCATTATGTTATTTTTCCAAAGCATAATAGTAGTGGTTCACAATTAAAATAAAAAAAAAATAGTTTAAAAAATATACAGTACCATTGTGTTTTGACTATAGTAAACTTGTTACTATTTTCTCAAATAAACATAATAACAGCTGAGAAAGTTTTTTAATCTCTCTTTTCTGAAAAAAAAAATGGCAGCAGAATGCTCGGAAGGGAATGGTAAGTTAGAGAACTTTCAGTCTGAGAGAGACTGGTAACACAGATTGTGTTGAAATAGTGAATTTGAATGCATTCTTTTCAGCCAATAACCTCTTTATTTGGTTGTTTTTTTGTTTGTTTTCAAAGCTTTTGTGGATTTCTGGATAAAATGGCATTTTTATTAAGTTGTAATAATTCCCTATAGTGCTTTTTAGTTATTTGGGACGAAAGACTTAATGTTGGCATTGACTTTTACACAGTAAATGTGTAATTCATATGCAGGCAATTTTTATGTGTAGGCTTTGGAATCTTGAATGTGTGACTGTATACATAACTTCAGTTACCAAACTCTTAAGTCCTAATGTTTTGTTTTTTTTTTAATCAATGTTCACTATTAATTTGTATCTATTTTTACCAAATCTTTGCATAGGCCTATTACAGAAGTCTGAAGCTATCAAATACCCAACTTTGTATACAAAACAGCATTATGTTTGTGCCCATTTGTAATCTGCAAATTTGTGATTATTTGAGGGTTTCATAGTAGGGTTTTCTGCAAGAATTTCACATCTACTCTTTGAGGACATTTCAGTTACAATGAATTTATTTCCTTTATTTACATTGTGGTAGATTGTGAATGGATTTCTTTTACGGTCATTTCTAATAAAGTAACATCTTGTCTTTACTTCCACTTATAGTATGCATCTGATGAGCAATGCCTGTGCAGCATCTACATATTTCACACATTTTCAGTAAAAATTTAACATTTGTCTGACAAGACAGTAACATGTCACCCAATGGAAAAAGTTCACGTATAAATGAAATGCTGCATCTTTACAGTGGTGTACTGATTTTGTTTACTACTTCTAAACATTTTTTTTTTCAATGGTGTTGGTCGGAGAAGGTAGGAAAGGGTTATATTGGTGAAATATTTTTCATTATTGTGTTACTTAGAATTATGATGACTTTGATCTTTTTAACAATACTGGGAAAAGATGCAATGATTATATAACATTATGCTTACATATTTGATGTGCAAATGTTAGTGTATTATGTCATGCTGAAAAACAACAGCTAAATTTAGAGATTCAGTCATTTAACTACAATTAAGCTGCATAAAAATATTTCATTAAGGCCTCATTCGATTATACATTCATAGTTTGTTCATTTTTAGCTACAAATTTACAATATTTATTGTCCGAGTAGAGCTGAGTAAGTTTATTACTAACCTGTAAATTATCATCTCTTCATCTCTTTTACTTATGTTTTTCCCTTTATTTTTCTTTCATACAGGCCATGCAAGTAAAGGTACAGGTCAAAGTGCATGATGTGTCTTTGTTTTACCTTTAGAGATGATCAGGCTCCAAGCATTCTTTCCATTGATCATAGCAGTGGCGTCACAAAGTTGAAGGCCCCAGTCCCATAAATTATATCAGAGTTAAAGTGGCAATATTTGACCAGAGCAGCTGAAATTCCCTGTAGAACACCCAGATGTTAATTTACTATAAAATGTAGTGAAGTAACATTTTGTAATTATTTTAGATGTACATTCCCCCTCTGCTGTCTTTCTGCATTCTGTTTTGTTTTCACTTTTTGTTGTTGTTGTTGTTCTTTTTTTTTTCTGATATATTGAAGCAGATAGATGCCTAAGTAGAGTCATCAGAAATGTATATTTGGCTTATGATATTCAAGGAGAATATTTGGGAGAAACATGCTATAACTTCTATCCTGTCTGCAGATGAATAGAAGATTGCATTATTGGAATGAAGTCCAATTAGATACAAAGTTCAGATGTTACTTTTTTTCAAAATTAAAATGGTCCTTCATAGTCATGTGGGGTGTGAGAATGCTTTTAAGCAATCCTTGTTCTCAAGGCTTCCTTAGTCTCCAGTGACCAATAGCTCATCTTCCTTTGCATCATTCATATCACCTTTTTGATAAAAGTTTATAATACAGTTGAATACTTTTCAGCTTACAGTGTGTTCTTCACTGTTGATGCAGCACCAAGAGTAAAGTGGATCCCTTAGCATTCTTATGGATGGCTTTCTCTTTCATCTTTCCCTTCACACTCTGTCCTGAGAAGCAGAAGCTCTGATTGTGAATTAAAGAGTTCTTAACTGAACTGGAAACATAAGTTAAAATTGAGGCACTGTGGTAAACAGTCCTGATTCTGATCTTGGTTTCTGTCAAACTTTCCTATAACTTTACTGTTATTTAGATTTCTCTTTGTGACTCTACTTACACATTCATCTGAAAGTTTCGCAAACAGACAGCAGAATACGATGGCAAAGGCAGAATGGATCTTTTTTTCCCATGTTTTAAAATGTTCAGGTTTTATGTTCACCTCTCTTGTTCAGACCCAGTTACTAAACTCAAACAAAAATAAGGAAAATTAGATGTGTAAAATGTCCCCAGGCATAAAGATGCAAAAAAAAGTAAAACCATCCTTTTCCCTTCCTTTCCTTTCCCTTTCCCTTCCTTTCCTTTTCCCTTCCCTTTTATATAAAAGTGTATATTTTTGTATTCCTTATTTAAGAGGCATAGTGACGCCACTGGAACACAGTGAAACATTGTGGGATTTGTTTGTCTGCTGTCAATGTAGAGTACAAATAATGCCATTACATCATTGCTTTTTCTAAGGCACTTCCACACTTCTAAAAGCAAAGCTTTGAGGCAGAGTACTCTCTTGCAATTGCTGGTTCCTTAAGAAAGGAAGCCACATCCATTGTGAGTTCCCTCTGACCTGCAAAATGCTCTCAACACCAGCTGCATACACAGGGATTCACCATCTAGAAGACAGAACCTGCCAAAATTTACCACCGAGTAGATTATGTACGGCTACCTTTTTTCCTTTCAGTGATTATTGTGATAATAGCATGGTAACAATTGATACAAATGAATTGCAATAAATTCTACTGTATCCTTATTTGGAACACAATATAACAAGCAAACAGTAGCCAGTAAAACTTAACTGACAGAGGGAAAAGGATGTGGAGGGTAAAAAGCAAGCATTCGCTGTTTTGTAGTGTTTTCTAAGCCTGGAGGCCTAGTCCTGAAATCTTGTCTTAGGCAAAACTCCCCATGTGTTTAATAGGAGTTTAATCTAGGTACAAAATTCAGAACTGGGCCATTTTTATGTTGTTCTTGTTTACCATATGTTCATTAAATATATGGATCTGTTCTAAAGATTCTGGTTCTCTGTCTTATAAATTACAAGTTGTGTGAAATATTGTTGTACACTGTCTATTGTAAGAAGATTGGGCAACTGTTTTTCCGTTGTTCGTTTACTTCTGTGTCTCTTTGTTTTCCTTTTCCTATCATTCACGATCTCTAAAGTTATAAAAAGGGTTAATTTTTCATTTCAGATTTACCTATATTAATGAAATCCAAAGTACAATGCTTTTCCCCAAAGCACTGTTTCATTGGCGTTTTATTACATTGACTCAAAGTTTGTTAGATTTTTCAGTTGAGGCAAATCAGACAATATTCATTCGTTCAGACCCCACCTGTCTGTATTTTTATGTAAGTTTCTAAGAAAAATATAAGCATCTTGAATTTATCTCTATAACTTCAAAAATAATATTGTCCCACGACTGAACCAGATGTAACTCTACAGTTGTTTCTGGTTTGAGTGGAAAAGTACAAAAAATATAGATAGATTCATATACACGAATGCATAAAAAACTGTTGCCATTGTTCAAATATTATTTTTACTGCATTTTATGCATTAGAACATATAAAAAGTATTCATTTACATTTCCTACGAAAGACTGTACGCTCTTCCTCTAATGCAGCATTTTTAGTTAATTATATACGCTACATTAGGAACATAGTTTCCTTGGACCATTAGGGGAAGAATGTGTTGAAGAAGTGTGTGGATGGAGAATAATTAGATCCATTTACCTTTCTAATATTTATTAAATTTTAATATATTTTATTACAGTCTGGAGGACAAGATCAAGAGAGAAAGAAATCAAAACGCAGAGGGGATTTGTACTCCATACAAACGTCCTTGATTGTAGCTGCACTTAAAAAGATGCTTCCTATCGGCTTGAATATGTGTACTCCAGGCGATCAAGAGCTCATCTCCTTGGCTAAGACTAGATATAGCCACGTAAGTGCATACTTTGTAATAATTTTTAATGAAGAATAAACATAATAACTTAACTTTGAGATGTAAATACCTCAGCAGTCAATATATTAAAACATGTCATTGCACTGCAAGCAATTACAGCTTCTAATTGTGAAGAAGACAAAGTGATATGCAGAGATAGCTACCATTATTTCTGTGCCATTTTCAATTTTTATACAATGCATGCTTAGATATATGTGTGGCAAGTGGACAAGTGAGCAGAGTGCTGCCCTGCAGAAAGGGATCTAGGGATTTTGGATGATGGTAAGCTCAATATGAATGGACAGTGTGTCCTGGCAACCAAAAAGGCCAACCTTACTCTGGGGTATATGAAGCACAGTAGGGCCAATTAGTCAAAATAAATGACTGTCCTGCTGTACTCAGCATTGGTGCAGCATTACCTTTGTGTAATGTGTGCAGTTTGAGGCTCAACAGTATAAGGATATAAAAGTATTATGGGTATGAACTATAAAACAATAGATATAAAACTATTTTGAAGTGCTCAAAGGAGGGCAACAAAGACAAGGAAGGGTCTGGAGGACAAGACGTATGAGGTCCCTTGATTTGTTCTGTCTAGAGAACAAGAGGCAGAGGGATTCATTCCTCATCCCTGCCTGGGACTTCCTCATGTGGGGGAACAGAGGGGCAGGCACTGATCTCTTCCCTTTGGGAAGAGCAATAGTTTAGCTAGAAAGCCTTCATCCCAAGCTCTTCTTGTAATATATGTACTTCTCAGTATTAAAACAGTAACTGTTTGATGTTGTGCGTGGTCATAAGATGAATCATAATCACAAACTAAAAAAATACTTATATCTTTCTACAGAGAGACACTGATGAAGAAGTCAAAGAGCATATACGTAACAACTTACATTTGCAGGAAAAGGTAATAATAAAAAAAAAGCTGTCTTAAAGATGCAGGTGTGGGATAGCACTTTTAAACATAAAAATTGCAATTGTTTACTATGATCTTTGTGTTGAAAAACAGAAAGTTAAAAGCTATTATAAAAATTACCATTTTATTATTTTTGTTTCTAGTATTTCCATGGCAATAGCTGGTTTCTTTATGGCTCTGGCTGGTATTTTCAAGTTTCAGGAAGTACTATAGAACTATAATTATATGGAGCTATATATAGCGCTATAATTACTTAAGTCATCTTAATCCAAGAAGAAAATAAAATTAAACTCCTAATAATCTACTCTAGCAATGAAATAGATACTATTTCATTCATTCATTCATTCATTTCATTCATACATAGATATGTATGAAATGAGAATACCTAGTATCATCTTGATTCTTAACAGATCACAAGCACATCTATATTCCTACTATTTAGGTGCTGAATATATTGTCAAATGTATTACGTTCAAAAAATTGTGCCCAGTGATCTTAAATAATTATCCAATTAATTCACTTTTCTTTAGCAGAGAATGACCATCTTGTTGCTATGAATTTGAGCTTACCTAAATTTAAATTAGACACACTAGTATTTTAATGTGTTTCCTGGTATTTACTTCTTGAGTGCTGCAAAAAAGCCGAAACTGGGCTCTTGTTGACTGTGACTCTTCACCTACTGAAATTCCAGCTGTCTTTGATAAAATCTGTAAAACAGCTCCACACCACACCGAGTACGGAAGTCCAGTAATCTCAGTGCTTCCTTATTTATTTGCAATACAGACATTTGTGTGCACTTGATTTCATGAAACAAAAACATAGAACCTTAGTTGAAGACTGAGCTCAGAATCTAAGGCTTTTTTTTTTTTTTTTTTTTTGAGCAACCAGCAAATGATAATTTAGACTAAACTGGGTATATCTGTAATACACTTCACTATGCCACAAGGCAGTGGAAACAGGCTTTCCCAGAACCTGTGGGTGTCCCATCCCTATAGGTGTTCAAGGCCAGGTTGGATGGGGCCCTGGGCAGCCTGAGCTGGTGAGTGGCAGCCCTGCCTGTGGCAGGTTAGAACTGCTTTCTGTGGGCTTTCAGGTCTCTTCCAACACAAACTATTCTGTGTTGTTCTCTAAGATAAATAGCGGTGGTTGTCAAATTCTCTGTCTTCATTCAGTACGTTAAGTATGAAATATGTTGCTTTTCAGTCTGATGATCCAGCTGTGAAATGGCAGTTAAATCTATATAAAGACATTCTGAAGAGTGATGAGCCTCCTGACCCTGAGAAAAATGTGGAACGTGTGCAGAGGATATCAGCTGCTCTGTATCATCTGGATCAGGTATAAAGTTACATGCCTGTACTCTGCTTGTTTTAAACTAGAATGAGGTTATTACCTTATAGAAATTATTTCCAGTTAAGCGAGTGTCATCATTAACATTTCCTGGTAAGAGCAGTTATTGCACATGCATGCACATACCCACACCCATGTGTATGTATGCAAAATTTCAAATGCTACTGGCTAAATGCCTCAGTTTTGGTCCAGGACATATCTGTCTCTCCAAATACACTCACGTCAAGGAGACCCATCTATGAGATATTCTCAAGCTTCTCTGAATAAACTCAGAGGTACTGCATATAATGCCCTGAGTATTTTTTTTTAATTACTTAAACAAAAGCAAAGAACAACGTGTTTCCAGATAAAGTAGAACTTTGTGGTGTTTTCTGACTTGTTAGCTACACTAATCGGTGGCTAGAAAGAAAACTCTGAATAAAAGGTGAAGAGTTTCTGTTGTATATACTGAAAGGTATTTTCCTGTAGGTTGAACAACCACTGAGATCAAAGAAAGCTGTTTGGCACAAACTTCTGTCAAAACAACGCAAAAGAGCTGTTGTTGCTTGTTTCAGAATGGCACCATTATACAACCTACCCAGGTAAATGGTGGATTTATTTGTCCATAATTTTGTTTACATTTCTCAGTGTATAACTACAAGTTTGCTCAGTGGTTAGCTTACGTGATAGAGATGAAGAGACACAAGTGTTGGTTAGTAATCAGCTAATTCCTCACAGCAGCAAAATACTTGATTCTAGACCAATAACCAGAGGGGGAAAAGGCCAAAGGAATTACACTGCTTCAAAAACAAAATGCTCCATTTCTGTGAGCTGTTATTCTCTGTATTGTCCCAAGTTATCTGTAAAAATTATGTCACTGCTGTTTCTGGCTCTTTTTTTTTTTTTTTTTTGCCTCTGATTGGTTGTGCTTTAATCTCCTGTGTTTATATAATTATTATTTAGGAAGAAAGAACAACAAATAACAACAATTTGTGTGGCTTTTCTATTGCATGAATGCTCCATGCTTTAGCTCATGTGAGGCAATCTTTAGATACTATGTCAGAATTATTTCAGTTGAATGTAGATACCACAAAGTCTGAGATAAACTGCACCCAGTGCTTAGGTCCATCTGCTGCTCAAAGCCAAGTATTAATACCATGCAGCTTGGTATCCTTTTCTTTACCCTGTTCCTTTTCAATACATCTGCTTTACACTCAGACAGAGCCTAAGACCATCACTAATTAGATTTGCTTCTTAACTACTTTTGCACTCTTTCACCGTTTGTGTTTAATATTTTTGTGCAGTGATTTATTTACATGCTTAATGTTAGCTAAAGATCTTTAGCTTTGCCACTAATATACTGAGAATGCTAGGTTTGCACAAGACAAAATATTTTACTGTGAAAATTAAACAGTTATGCAAACTGGCAGTTCAGGATTCTAGCAGCTTCTCTAAAATTTCACATTGCTTGTGGGCAGTGTTTACAGAGACAGAGAAAAATGAAAAGGCTTAAAGACAGCATGAGACCAAATCAATTAGGTTTGAAGTATTGACTGTATTATTTTTATAAGCTGTGAGATATTTTAGTATAAGATTTCTGTAAGCATTTTTTATATCCATATTATGGATTTATAAATAATTCTTGGAAGTGTGTGGAGTATATAAATACCCAAATGATAAAAACAGTTCATCTTATTTTTGTCTTAAAAATATATATTTGGCATTCTTAAGGTTGATGGAAAATGTGCCAAGAGCTCAAGTGGGCTATGAATCTAAAAAGTGGGGTTGGTTCTTCTCAAGCTTTGTGGTACATCCTATGGGGGAGCTTTCACCTCATTTTAGTATGAACGTGAAGCAGATCTGTACAGTTATTTCTTCCTTCAGTTTCTAAAAATAAACTCTGATAAAACTATATTTAGTAATTGATTTTGGTATATGTATTTCAAAATCCTCAATAGATGTAGAACAAAGTTTTAAACTTTATTAGTTTTATAGAAACGTTTTTCTAGATAAATCGTAGGATTCTGACAGGAAAATAAGGCTATCACTGTACTTCACACCTAATTGCAGATATAACTATCTCTGTCATTTAAATTGGTAAAGTTCTAAGACATCTTTGAACTCTAGGGATTTTTTTTTTTCAAGTCAAGTCTGATTAATTCTAAGAGCTATCTATATCCCTTTGCACTGCAATTTCGGATTAGTTCTCTTGTACTCAGTTTATTTCTAAATGTGATGATATATTTAAAAGGCAGTAAGCAAACTGGTTATGATTTTTGCCTAGAAAAGGTTAGTATCTTCAACGAATAATGAAATCTTTTGATAATTTTCTAGAGACTTAGGTGGCTTTCAATACAATTCAGTGTTAATCTATTTAAAACTAATTACATTCAATATGCAGTCTTGTGTGTGTCATTTTTTAGGAATTCCAGTAGGATCTTTCAGCAGTTTAAGTATCCATTCAAGTGCAGGTGTTCGTTAAATCACAGAAAAATTATTTTAACCTCTTCCATAATTACTCCAAATAACTCTCTTTTCTGAGAATTACCTCAAGCTACAAAAGAAATAGTACTTGTATTTTAAAGCAATTTTATTTTTCATGGAAAAAACATCAGTGAAGTTTGGAAGTACTGATTCTTCTGTTCTCTGTCTAATGAGTGACTTTGAAAAAGTACCTTGTATGATAAATGTGTTCTCCGAGATACCTGTATTTATGTTTGATATTTTAAGACAATTTGTATGATTTGTCATATTGTCTGTCATCTGTTATATGCACATAGATACAGCAAAGTTATACGTGGCAACATTTCATACAGTTAACAAATACATTCTTTCTGACTACTTTATTGAATTTAACTTGTACTTTTGTTGTTAGTTCTTCATTGAAAACCTATATGCTTTTCTTCAGACACAAAATTAGCAATTTCTTCCTGAGCACCTTTCAACGTGTTTGGCTGGAAAAAGTACATGAAAAAACTCAGTATGACAGGCTTATACTCAAGTTAACGGTAATGTAACTTGTGGAGAGCCTCTTCCTTATGCACACACTTATTCCTTCCCAGCCATGATTTACTGTTGCCATAAAACATGAATTTGTACAATTTTCAGAGTAGATTCTGATTGGTCAGTTTTTGAAAACTGATAATAAAAAGGCACCAGTGACAGCAAGAGAGCACAGAGAGTTGACTATATACCGGTGTCATTATAAAATAAGAATTTATGTGCATAATGTCTCTAGGCAAGCCATAACGTAACACTGTCAGTTTATATAGTTACTGGTGTAGGATAAAAGTGAATTTAAAGGCTGTGTGGAACAGCCTTCAGAATGTCCTGTAGAGCACCTCAAAATATTTTTTCCCTTAAATACTATACAAAGATAAAACAGTTTGGCCAACATTATGTGTAGTCTTATTACAATGCACTGTGTTTTCAGTGGAAAATTTTCTAGTTGAGTTAATACTGTGCAATATCAGTCAGTATACCTAAGAGTTCTCTAAAATCGTTGTTTTCTAGAGCAGTTTTTATGCATTTCTAATTCATTTATGAGTGGAAATAAGGTTTTTAGGGAATGGTTGTTCACACATAACATGCTGGAAAGCAGTTCATAATTATTTTGCTCCTCAGTGCCAGCTTCAGCCATCTCAATTTGCTAAATCTAGTAAATGAAATTTACATTTAGTAGGTGTATATGTTACCCACTTATCAATTTTTTCAATATGTATTTTTCCCACGCTTGTATTAAGTCACCAATCACACAGTTTCTCTCACAATGTCTGTTTGCACTCTTGAAGCCTTCAGAAGAAAGTTTTGTGTGCATGTGTGTATATTAAAAAGTTCAAAAATATATACAGATTTGTCATTGAAAGTTAGTTATGTTTTGTGTTTTATTTCACTGACCAATCAGAGGATCAGAATTGTACAAACATTTATCCTTACTAATCATTAACCATCTGAGCTGTTATACTATGTTCCTTTACCCCTCTTGATCTCACTTTCACAACCCCCCAGGCACCGTTCTATTAACCTCTTCCTCCATGGCTATCAGAACTATTGGATAGAAACAGAGGAATATTCATTTGAGGAGAAACTAGTTCAGGATTTGGCTGTAAGTACTAACATAATTGGGCATATTTTTCGGTGCCCATTTTAGTGTACATTTTATGTATCTATTATGACCTATATTTTATTTTAAATACTGTATACGTATGCATAAATTTATATAGTATGAATTCTTATGCTTCAGAGCATAAGGACATTTATTGCTATGGCCAAAAAGACATCCGTCCTGTGATGCACAGTGAGGTGCATCAAGGTGTCATATGCCTTCAGCTGAATTACGTGATATTCATTCCTGGGGACAGAAATGGTTTAGATCAACTATCAAACTATATTTGTGATTATGGTAATTCCTATGTTCCTATATTTTATTTATTTGTTTAAAGCTTGATACAATTGATGCTTTTCCCCTTTTCAATTTTCATTGATGCATAATATTTAACATTTTCAGCTTTTATGCAATTTTTTTTTTTCTTTTCTTGTTGGTACATCATAAAGAGATGAAAATATGTGCAGCCGTACTCAACAATTTTGGGTTACATGTGTACTTGGTGGAAGTGCTTGGTAAACTTGAGCGTTTTGTTATTTAACATTGATTCAGAAAAACTTGTCTTTCTTTTCCCCTTCTGCTATCAGATTATCTAAACTATTACCAAAGTGCCTTGGTGTTATCTGAACACCGTTCATATGAATATATGGCTTCATGGATCACATGAAGATGCATCAGGAGATGCTTCAGTGTTAGCAAAGCAGATACTGTGGAGGGTTTTAAAGACCAAGTAGTATAGAAGATTGTATACTACAGCTAGTGTATTCTTCCCATACTCTGAACAACTGTATGGGTCATAGCCTTTCTTTCATTTTCTTGCTTCTTTCTGCTGATGGACGGAATGAGACTATTAAGCAAAACTGCAATTACAATTCTTTCAGTTTTACTAGTAAATTACTCAATTAAAAACATAATTACAATAATTTTACAGTATAACAAACCCTACTAAAGGGTCAGAACACAAGTAAGATGAATGTGATACACTGCTCTTCTGTCAGTGCTAGCTATTTTTTTTTTCAAGCTGCCGAAAATGCTTAAAGTTGACAGTCAGAGTAGTTCTTATATTCTTGAATCAAAGTCACCTAGAACAGACACATGAAAGTAGTTTAGCAAACACCAGCTTGAATAAGGTGCTTCTGATAATACTGTTAAATACAGTTCCATGTACCAGTTGGTTCTGCTTAAGCTGGACTTTCTGGTCCAGAGGAAACTGGTCACAGTTTCTGCTGAATAAGGCTTCTCAAAGATTTTCTCTTGTCTTTTGCAAGTGAGAAACTTCTAATGGTATTATCAAAAGAAATCACACGTATCAGACTTTGTAATTCCTTCCTAGTTAAACAGGCAAATATTTTTTCAGGCTCTGGTATGCTGTTGAATAAGGTGACTACTGAAGTGAATACAAATTAGACAAACCAAAATTACTGAAATCCTTTCCTAAATTTATTGGCTCGTATTTTTTCTCAGTCATGAAGCTTAAGTTGTATATTCTGATATAAATCTATCAAACACAGACTTCTCCAAAAAAAGAGGAAGAAGAAGAGGAAGATACAGAGAAAGAACAACCTGATCCACTTCATCAGATTATCCTCTATTTTAGTCGCAATGCTCTCACAGAGAGAAGGTAAGAGCCGTGTTGAAAAGAGAACTGAGTAAAAATACACAGTAACTGAATTTCTAGTAATATTACATAAATGATCTAACATAACTGCAATTTGTTATTGTCCATGGCAAATAGTTTTGTTTGGTTCTCACTTTTCATTAGAATTATCATGCATTTATATTCAATACTACCTTTATATTGAGAAAAATATTGGAATTTTGGTCTTTAAAATGCTTGGGAAGTACATAATACAGAAATAGCCAAGCCAGAATGCTTGTAGAAACTAAGTCTACAAGAACTGTTGCTTCATCTCTGCTGTTAATAAATAAGTGTTCTTACTGTAAGTATTAATTACGTTTCATTCATTTCATTAGACAAGGTTTCAAAATATCTCTGATTAGCATGATTCTCTTTCTGTTTTGAATTCAGACTGTTGATCAGAACATGCATTTTCTATGAGTACTTGTCAACTGCTTCATATATTTCGTTCTTATGACTTCTGTAATCTTACCATCTGACAGAATAATTTGTACCTCCATAACGTTTTTCTGCACTTACAACAGGCAGTTATCTCTGCTTACCCAACATGACTAAGCTGGATGCCAATTTATCTAAACCATTTAACTGAAGTGACAGAGACTTGGTTTGAGATCAGAAAATACGTCATTTGCTCCAAAAGTAATGCCTCCTGTTTATTTCCATAGAAACTACAACAAAGAGCACAATAACACTAATGATAGAACAAATTGTCAGCTACAAAGCACTCTTTTTCAGCACAGTCACCACCATTAGCTATGCACTGTTGTTAGCAATGAACAAAAGCCTGCATGCCATGCTCGTAAAAGTCTGCACGGCAGTCTAGAACGTGGCTTTTCTTTCATACCGTTGTTGTTACTGCTGAAATGTGCCACCCACTGCCTCACTGTGCTCGTATCCACCGTTTGGTCACTATAAACATTCAGCAATTGCTGACGAATGTCAGTGGGTACCATATTTTCCTCATGTTGAATTTAATTCCACGCCTTTGCTTCACATGCATTTCCATGTCACTTCTCATTTTGTCACGCTGCCCCTCTGCTGCCATCTGTTGTACGGCAACAAAATCTAACAGTCCAGCTGACATCATGAGCCAAGGTAACAAAATATAAGAGGGATTAGATTCAGAGCAGCATTTGTAGATACAATAGAATTTTACAGTTGAATAATAATGGGATTTCATGTAGATATGTGTGTTTCCATTGATCAAAATAGTATTTGCATATTATCAGGAATATCTTTTTTATTACTACATCGTTAAATATTTTAAAATATTTTTTCTTTATAGCAAACTAGAAGATGATCCCTTATATATCGCCTATGCTGCCATGATGGCAAAGGTAACTATAATTTCAAGCTCCAGCCATCACTTCACTCAAATAGTTCCTAATGCTATTCAAGTATTTTCCTTGTCTCTTATGCAGACTGCTCTATGCTAGTAATATCTACATTTTTAATGAAAAAAAGAAAAAAGAAACAAAGATGTTAAGAGTAATATATGTAATAATAGTAGATGTCCTGCTTTAAAATGATATTATAAAATTCCAGCAAGTGCAATGCTGCTTATATCACCTGGCACAGGACTAACTCAAAAGCAGACTTGACAGTATTAGTTGATCCATGATTCTATCAAAAATTATTTTGGAGCTTGGATTCCATCAAAAGGAATTTGACAGTCAGTGTTTGTAACGTATTGAGTATTTCTGTGAAGGAAATTTTGACTACAAAGGCAAATATTATGGATTTAAATAGAGAGATGACATGAGAACAGATAACCTACAGTTACAAGAATTTGTATATAAACGAATATCAGCATCTTGGTGTGTATGGACAGAAATATGTAGAATTACAGGGATCTAAAATCTTCTAACTGGATTTAGTTACTGGTTCAAAAAAATCTTGGTATGTTTTGTAATATAAATACTGTTGTAGAAATAGCCATCACGTTCCATACTAAACAAAATTTTGTGATTTTTGTTTCTAACATGAAAAGAGCTGTCAGGAAGAAGAAGAGGAGGAAGAGGAAGACAAAGAGAAGACATTTGAGGTGAGACTTTAAATCTTATTTCTTTCTAATTGTCTACAGTGGAAGAAAGCATTTTAAATATGAGCACTAGAATAAATGATAGGATAACAGTGTATATTGAGTAGTTTGACTACGTTTTCCATGTAGAAGAAAGGCAGTGTGAGGACAGATATTCAACATCTTCAGGTTTTTCATCCATTGTATGCTGTTTGAATCAGTTCCAGTCTGTACTTCATCTTTTTTTTTTTTTTCTCCAAACTTAGGAGAAAGAAATGGAAAAGCAGAGAACTCTTTATCAGCAAGCTCGCTTACATGATCGTGGAGCTGCTGAGATGGTCCTCCAGATGATCAGTGCAAGCAAAGGTACTGTTCAGAGGAGAACTGAAGTACATAACGTAAGCATATCATATACAACTTCTCATGCATATGATATTTATGTCGTCTCCAATTTCTACATTAATACATAATGAAGCAAAATAAATGTGAATTGCAACTATGTTAGGTAAAATTCCTGAACTGCCTTTCTGATTGATTAGTTTATAATTGCAAATTTTATTGACAGTAACCTTGTTTTGACAGGTCATACAGGACCCATGGTTGTTGAAACACTAAAACTTGGTATTGCTATTCTAAATGGTGGAAATACAATTGTTCAACAGGTAATGCTTGCTAACTATCGAGTCTTGCTTGTGCAAAGGGAACAACTAATTTGGAGAATTCTAGTGTTCCGTTGTGTTTTTATCATTGTTAACTTAATTTCTGACTAAACAATGAAAATATATTTTTCTATTATATATTTCTTTTTATATTTTTGGTACAACAGGAGTGATATCATTCCTTACTAGAGATTTTCAAATGGTATTCTAGTATTTCAAATGGTAATTTAGGGCATTTTTAATTAATGTAACTTTAATATAGACTTTTTTTTCCCTCGAATGTGTGTACTCTAGAAAATGCTAGACTACTTGAAGGAGAAAAAGGATGCTGGATTCTTTCAAAGTCTTTCTGGTTTGATGCAGTCCTGCAGGTAAAAGCATAAATCATTTTATTACAGTTTCAGTTTTATTGCGATAAAATTACCTACTACCTACCCACTGCAGGTATTGTTTTAGATTTAAATTACACAAGTCACAGATTGTACAACTCTGCTTTTTATTGAAAATATTTGTGAATCAGAGGAATGCTGTATTTTTAACATATTTTTTCCAACTGAGAAAATAAAGCAAAATCTTTGTATGCATTTGAAGCATTAGTTTGGAGAGGCAAAAAAGCAAAATGTAATAGCTCCTTTACTGGTCCCAGATCCATCAGGATTTCTGGATGATTCTAAGGATGGAGAAAAGCCATCTCTGAAGGAGAGATAGGCTACTGGAGCTTTACTAAGCTATCAGTTTTTGCACATCTCTGACAGCCTGATAATCTCTTCACCTGAATCCTCTGCATACGTACTCAGTTTGTTAGAGGTGGCATGTGGCCACTGAGACCATGGCAGCCCATTTGCTTGCCAAACCAGAACTTCAAATTAGTTAAGGTAAAGGACTCTTATAAGGAAGGTGGAAAATTGTTGGTGTTTCTGATTACTCTTACAGTAGACAGCCTCCTTTTCTCAGCCATTTAGAGCAACAGAATAGTTCTGAAGCAGCAGACTGAATGACAAGAGGAGAAAATACCTGAGAAAAGGAAAAACTGGAAGAAATGATGGCCTGCGCTGCAGAAGTTATTACTTAATAGGTGCAGCCTAATCAAATAATATCTGTACTATCTTTTCTTTCACATTTATGTAAAACAATTTAGTAAGGACTTCCTTAAGTAGGACTTCAGTGAATATATTAACAACTGTGTATGCATATTATTCAGGACTTCATTTAAAAAGTTTTTGATAAAATGATTTGAGCACAGAGAATTAAAATGATGTTTTGAAAAATGCTTCACATTTTGTTTTTGAGGACGTCACTAGAACTTAAAACATGTTAATGCATTGCAGTTTTAATTGGAAAAAAAAAAAAAAAAAGTATATCATCCTAAAATTATATTTGAAGTATTTGAATGAAAATATTCTGACTTAGAAAAATCATCATCTGCTATTTCAAATGCTGAGCTGTGGCAAATTAGTACAAAAGCAAAAATTTCTGTGTATTTTGACCTTAGAAGGTACAGTCTCTCTCTCTCTCTCTCTCTCTGTATATAATATGTATATATATCTTCTGAATCTGAAAGAAAAGATTTCACTTAAGTCTTAAAAATAATATAATAATGCATAATATGATAGTGGTTAAATTCAGAGGAAAACTGTGTAACTAAGAAGTAGTTCCAGAAATGTTCATTTGGCAGACAGGATTAAAATAATATAAAGAGTAATTTCAGGTTCCTTTTCACTCATACATGAAACCATGAATGATGTTACTGGACAAGAAGCTGTATGAGTGGTTAGACCTGACCTGAGACTCATTACAGAAATGGGCACTGGAGCCTTATTTTCATCCTAAGCGCTTTTATCATTACTCATATTAAATAAAATACGAGGCAGTGCATGTCACATCAGGTCAAGTTAGTTATTGAAGGGCTGTTATTGAAGGCTTCCAGAAATTTCCTAGAAGATGGTTTTCCATTGTTTACTGCAGTACTTTTTCATTATTGTTATTATTTTTCTTTTAATATAAGTGTTCTTGACTTGAATGCGTTTGAGAGGCAAAATAAAGCAGAAGGCCTGGGAATGGTTACTGAAGAAGGAACTCGTAAGTAAAATAAAACTGATTCCAGTAGTGCTTAAAACATTTCTGCTTCCTTCTTTAAATAGAACTTAATAAACTTGGCTTGAGGTTTCTGTAACTGTAAAACTGAATAAATAACTATAGGTTGTTAAACTGAATATTCTTTACATTTATGAAATATGTAGCAATAATTTGAAGAAAAAATGTAACTTCCAATATTCTCATCTTGTGTTTTTGTTATTTTTCTTCATTCCACAGTGATCGTACGTGAGCGTGGTATGTTTGGGTACAGTTTTCAATACTATTGTTCCGAAAGTCTGTTGTAAATACAGAAAGAAATCTCTTTAACTGCATCTTCTCAGATATCTTTAGGTTTAGCATAATGGTCTACAGCAAGTTGTGTGTTCAGCTTTGAGAAAGTCTGATGCTTATTAATGAAATGTCATTCATATTTAAGGCACGATTTTATTCATAACTAACCATTTGCTTATTAGATATATAATGTGCAGTTTGTCTTTTTTGTTATTGTTTTATTGGTTTTTCTAACCACCGATGCATTGGAGTGCTAAATGTTTTGGCTTGGCTTTTGGACCTCATTTTTCTTTTCATTATCAGCCTATTTCTTTAAATTGCCTTAAAGCGGCATTTATAGTACTGTATTTTTAGCTAGAATCTTCAGTTCTGAAGGACACTGTAAGATTATGCGTTCTGCATATTTAATAATAGAATCTGTCACATAATCATTGTACCTGTATATTTTTAAAGGTGAAAAAGTGTTGCAGCATGATGAATTTACTCGAGATCTATTTAGATTTTTACAACTGCTCTGTGAAGGGCATAACAATGGTAAGCAAAACAAATTAATTTGGGGAAAAAAAGATGAGTGTAAATGATATGATGATCCTATTCTTAAACATAGCTGACTATGACTCATTCTAAGTTGTTTTTGTGTTGTTTTTTCTTTAATTAATTTAGTATTCTGAGAGTAAGTGATACACCAAAAATGTTAATTGTGGATTTTGATTTGTATTTTTAAGTCTTAATGTAATTTCAGATTTTATGCTGATAATTAATTCCAAAACCTCTTGCAAAGGCATATGGTTAACAGCTCTTCAGTTATGTTTGTGCTGTGATATATTGTAGTTCAATATACAGCACAGATAATGAGCATCTATAACAAGCAACGTACTGAAATAGAGTATCTTCTCCATGAAAATAGAAAAACAATCTTGTATTTTTCATTCTTATCCACACTAACTAAGCACAAATCCTGTCTTTATTTCAGATTTTCAAAATTATCTCCGTACTCAGATGGGTAACACCACAACAGTGAATATTATCATTAGTACAGTTGATTACCTCCTGCGCCTTCAGGTGAGGAAAAAATCAGAAGAAAATGGAATGTAACATACTTTTTTTTCCTTCAATTTTATAAGTTCACATTTTGATGAAACCAAAGATGAGGTTCCTCTCTTCTATCAGAGATATAAAATAATAACAATAAATAAAAGCATTTGGATTTAATTTATTTTGTTTTCTTTTTAAGATAGATGACTTTTCAAAATTCTTCATGAAACCGTGTTTGTTAATTTCTCTGTTTACTCTGTAGACAGCACAGTTATATAAAAATGTAAAAAGCTGTGGTCATGGGAAATAGATTAAGTGAACGTCAACTGATTCAACTTCTGGTGATACACATAGGCAGTAAATACTGCTTCCAAAATCCAAAATTAGAAAATGTAACGCTGTGTTTTTTCTTAGGAATCAATCAGTGACTTCTACTGGTACTATTCAGGAAAAGATGTTATTGATGAATCCGGACAACGTAACTTCTCTAAAGCTCTGGCTGTCACCAAACAAATATTCAATTCCCTTACTGAATACATACAGGTAAATGATATTAACAATGCAGTTCAGTGATTACATGATCTGATCATGTCCTCTTATAAGTTATTCTATAATTCTCTGGACCAGTGTAAAGTTAATACTAGAAGAATGGCTTCATATCTGACATGATTAAATCTCTTATTTTACATACTACACACCAAAGAAATGATAAGAAATTTTCTTGTGTAGCTTCATGGAAGCCTGAAACTTGATTGCTGTTTTGGTTTTTTTTGTTTGATTTTATTTTTTCAGGTAGAAGCCTCATGAAGGCAAATTATTATTTTAATTTTGTATAAGTAAAAAAATGTGTTTTTATCTTTTTAGGGGCCTTGCATTGGTAACCAACAGAGTCTGGCTCATAGTAGGCTGTGGGATGCAGTTGTTGGATTTCTTCACGTCTTTGCCAATATGCAGATGAAACTTTCACAGGTATTTGCAAGAGCAGAGTAATGCTTCTTTGCATCTGGTTATACAGCCAAGTGAACTCTGAATGCTGTGAATAAATTAACATACTGGTTCTCATTGACTGTGCATGAGTTATTGTCATGCAAAGTACACTGAGTCTTCCAACAAACATCTTTGTAACTCTCCTTTTATCCAACAATCATCACTGTTCACATATCTTTTCTTACACAAGACCACTCCTTTCAACTCATTTACACCTTTCTGTTAGTGACTGTGGCAACTTAGTCCCTTCCTCCCTGTTGCCAAAACCTGACAATCTGCTACAGCAGAAGCACCATTGAAAACGTGGTTGCTGTGCTACAGATAGAGAGGGCAATAGAAAAGCTGGGAAAGATTCAAAGAGGGAGGGAATGTGACAGTCAACTTGTCCATCATATCCACTGGAATACAGGAGGATTACAAACAGTGCTCATTTCACTGTGCACGGCCTTGTAGAACTCCACCCCACTCCTCACTTTCAGTCCCATCCACTCATTGAATGAAACACTGCAGAGTCACTTCCTCACCTGTGTGTCTCTGCTACCATCTGACTGCTCAGCCTTCTTGCTGCTTTACAGAAGTATATCATAATTATTTGGACATGTAAAATTTAGGTCCTTAATATTAGTCATGAACTAACATTATCGTCATATTGGTTTTGTCAGATTCTGTACTGTATTCTCTAAATTTACTGAAGTGCTAATTCTATTTGAGTGGCAATATGGTATTCCATTAAACATTCCCTGTGAAGTGAAAAAGGATGGTTTCATTCTGACAATACTGACAGATATGTGGAGCACCCAGCTTTGTGAGTTTCTGCTGTCCCTTATCTGCACTTCATTATTTTGTAATGCTTTATTAAAGATTTACTGCAGCAAAGGTATTATTACCGTAACTTACCACCCTATTGTTACAAGACTTCTGATAGCAATCATAATAATTACAAGGAAATTTTGCTGAAGAATGTGAACTAAATTCAGATGACTGTCCTGCATGCTGTTTGACTGCAAATGTGCTCCACATAAATACAAAGAAAAAAGCGACCATGTAATATTTGTTGGTTTATTTGTTATTTGTTTTTTGTTGTTTTATTTTTTAATACAGGACTCTGCTCAGATTGAACTGCTCAAAGAACTGCTAGATCTGCTAAAGGATATGGTAGTGATGTTGTTGTCACTACTTGAAGGTTTGAGTCATTTCTCTCTTTATGATTTAATATTATTGTCTCAGCTTCATAGTGTAAAGTCCAACGATTATGTTAATATTTCTAAACTTCTCTTTATTTACCTCTGATAACATATAATGCCAGGATGAAATCGATTTCATCTTTATTGAACAATTAGTCTAAAATATAAATATCCATGAAAAAGAGGTCTTCTGCATACAAGCATATTTGGAAAAAAAAAAAAGAGTTATGAAATGAAATATAGAGCTTTTGGTTCAGTTCTCAGCATGAAGTTCCTTTATTTAAAATACAGAGGCATCAAATAACTGACTGTTTTAACTCTACTTAGGTAACGTTGTAAATGGAACGATTGGAAAACAAATGGTCGATACACTTGTAGAATCATCTAGCAACGTAGAATTGATCTTGAAGTTTTTTGACATGTTTCTCAAATTAAAAGATTTAACTAACTCAGATGCTTTCAAAGAGCATGACCCAGATGGTAAAGGCATCATTTCAAAGAAGGATTTCCAGAAGTCAATGGAGGCTCAAAAACAATACATACAATCAGAGATCGAGTTCCTGCTATCATGTGCAGAAGCTGATGAAAATGATATGTTTAACTACATTGATTTTGTGGAAAGATTCCACGAGCCAGCCAAAGATATTGGCTTTAATGTAGCAGTTTTACTAACAAACCTTTCAGAGCATATGCCAAATGATTCACGCCTTCAGAGCTTACTTGAACCAGCAGAAAGTGTTCTTAATTACTTTGAACCGTATCTTGGCCGTATTGAAATAATGGGTGGAGCCAAGAAAATAGAAAGAGTTTACTTTGAAATCAGTGAATCCAGTAGAATGCAGTGGGAGAAGCCGCAGGTGAAGGAATCCAAAAGGCAATTCATATTTGATGTTGTAAATGAAGGTGGAGAGCAAGAAAAAATGGAGCTCTTTGTGAATTTCTGTGAAGATACGATCTTTGAAATGCAGTTAGCATCCCAAATCTCTGAGACTGATTCAGCTGAGAGACCTGAGGAAGAGGAAGAAGAAGAGCCTTGCTATGTTGTGGATATTGGAGATGATGAGGAAGAAGAAAAATCCCTGGAATCTCCTTCAGCTTTTGCAATGGCCTGTGCTGCAGTCAAGAAGAATGCTGCCAACTTTTTTAAAATGGTCACTGTGAAGAACCTAAGGAAACAGTACAGGAAAGTTAGAAAGATGACAGTAAAAGAGATGGTGAAAGTGTTTTTCTCTTTCTTCTGGATCCTCTTTGTAGGAGTGTTTCAACTGTTCTTTACCATAGTGTGGGGAATTTTCCAGATCCTTTGGAGCACTGTATTTGGGGGTGGACTGGTTGAAGGAGCCAAAAACATTAAAGTCACTAAAATATTAGGGGACATGCCAGACCCAACGCAGTTTGGAATCCATGATGATGTTACGGAAGCAGAAAAAACTGAAGGTGCTGAGCATGCCATTAGAGATGAACTTGTGCAGTTTGTGAAGGGTGAAAAGGGAGAAAGTGACATAATCTCAGATATTTTTGGCATTCCTACTAAGAAAGAAGGTGGCTCAAAACATGGTCATGATGCTGGACTTGGAGATATTGCAGAAATACTCGGTTCTGATATCCCGTCTTCTTTGGAAAACAATGTGCGTAAGAAAAAAGGATTACAGGTATGTTAAAGAGATTTTGCATTTCTTTCCAGAAAATAGTAATACATATATATTACTGGGTTTTCTATTAGCAGCTGAATCATCTGCGAGAGGATTTATTCACTCTTTCCCCACCCTAACCCTTAGAAGAATCAGGAGCAAAAAATGATTTCTGAATTATCCTTCATCAGTTTGAGAATTTCAGGAAAGCTCTCTGAGGGGAGGAGTTATACATGCTTGCACTGCATTTATTAGATGAGGTTCCATAAGAGAAGTAAAATGACCAAGGCAAGATCTATTTGGTGGATTCCTTCACTACATATGTACAAGAGTTAGGCACCCAGATGACCAGTGATGAAAAAGTTCTGTATTATGCATGAGAACTAGAAATGTACAGTTCATCAGTAGACAACTAAGCATTCTGAAAGAATTCAAGGGTAAGAGCTAATGCAGTTTTTCACAAAAGTGAATGGTAACAAATTTAGACACTTTTAGATTCCTCTCATAAATCTAGATCCTGAATCTCAGCTTTTTCAGTGAAGCTTAGATACCTGAACTGCATTTGAAATGAGCTTACTTTGGTCTGGCAACAGTGAGCTTAAGGATGTTTGAAATTCGAACCCCAGCTTCTCTATTGCAGTTATACATCTGTAAAGTAGTATATAGTTTTTTTCTTATCTGAAGGGGATGTTTTAAACATACGCTTGAATGATTTTGAGATGTGCCAGTAAAATTTTAGTGGAACATCTATCCAATTAAGATAGTTTGAGAAGATACACTGTGTACGTAAAAGTTGATTAGGTTTCTATCAGATTTCAGTTGCGTCAGTTGATTTTGAGAAAGTAATTGAGCTTTGTAATGCCTAATAGTTACACAGATCTTTTTTGGAGTTTTGATGCTGTCACTGATATAATAAATTATTCTTCATTTAATACTTGGAAAGAGGCCAATTGATTTTCATTTTCTCTACATCCAGTAGCTGCACTGAGTGTTTGTGAGGGAACATTTTATTTTAGGGTATAGTCTGCATGTAGTTACTTAAAACCATGACACCTGGTCTTCTGATAATAATGAGTAATTGAGTTATTCAGTCATCTGTACTAGTTACAGCATTAATAACACCGTGTTAAAAAATGTTATCAGAAGGCATGAAGCATTCACTGTTAAAATCTAGTCTGAGCTGTCTACTTAAATGAAATGTAAGTCTTCATAAGTGTAAACAGCCTAGTAATTATTTTATTTCTTAGAAGACAGTAACTAATGTTATCAAAAATCTATTTGAAAGGGTTCATTTTGACAGTTAATATTTTTCACAGGTACCAGAAACTGCAAAAGAAGCTGAAGCAGAAAGAAAAGTGGAAGCCGAGAAGGCTGAGTAAGTTATTTTTACACAATTCCTCTTTAATTTTTTGCTACTTCCTAATATTAGATCACTTTTGCCATTATTAATCCAAGAGATAATTTGAATAGGAGTGCAGTTTCTGAGAGGCCACAGAATGTCCCAGAGAACAACAAAATTCTAATTTAAATTTTTAGGCAGAATTGGACAATTCTGCACATAAAAGTTTATGGTCATTGTCTTAAAAAAAAAATGCCATAAATATGTTTAAAAAATGAGCAGCAATCCTGAAGAAAAGTCTGCAACTTGGCAATGCTACAACACAGTAATGTGCAGTTGTTTCAAAACTAATCTGCATTCAAAACCAAACGTTCTAAATTAGAATTCCTTCTAAATGAATGCATTTACAGTGCAGAAGTTTATCTGCGCATTTTGCTTAGCTGATCTTTCTTCTAGCATGGAAGATGGTGAGAAACAGGATAAAGCAAAGGAAGTACAGTCTGAGCAGCCAGAAGAGGGAAAAATGAAGAAAAAGAAGCGAAGGCATGGACAAAAAATTGAGAAACCCGAGGCTGTTATGGCAAATTTCTTCAAAGCTTTGGAAATATATCAAACAAAAATGCTTGTAAGTTTTTTTTCTTAAATTCTGTTCAACATTTATTCTTATCATAGAATGTTTGTTTGAAATCTAAGCAAGAAATTATAACAGAAACATTGGCATGAGGTTTCAAAAGACCTGCTGGATTGACTCTTTTGTAATTTTGTGATACTTTGTAGAGTTACATGAGTAGCAAGCATATAAATGCACATGCCTAATGGGACAGATCAGGTAACCTCCTGAGCTCCTTACTAGGGAGGGTCTGTGTTTCCTGTGAGCTAGTTTCTAGATTCTTTTATTGTACTTTCTTTAATAAGGAGCGCCCATAGTTCTACAGCACCTTTCTTTGTTCTTAATAATATCAAATCAAAAACTCCCTAAAACCTCCCCATGTAGTTTATTCCCTCACTTCTTTTGTAGACCTTCTTCTACAGCTTCTATTGGTCTTCTTATTGCAATTCCAAGCTCGTTATTTTACCATTAAATGGGAGAACAGGGTGCTAAGAAATGCACTTCTTGTTTTAACTGGCGTAAGAGAGCAGCACAGTTATGTATTTACTTTCTTAGAAAACTTAATGCTTACCTTCCTTATTTTGATGTTATCTGAAGGCTACACTAATCTGTTTTTGTTGTGGTTTTTTTTTTTTTCCCCATTTCATTTACAGCACTACCTGGCAAGGAATTTTTATAACTTACGGTTTCTTGCTCTATTTGTTGCATTTGCCATCAACTTTATTCTGCTATTTTACAAGGTAAGCCTTGCCATTATTCTTTAAATGTGTTTTGGTTCCTTCCAGAGGAATGTTTAGTGCTGGTTTTAGGGCTGTTTTAATGAAGCAGGTATTACAGTCCCTTCAAACACAAACTAAATGCATTTACCTATGAAGTAGTTAAAATAATATTTTAAGCTTTATATCTAAAATTTGTGATGTGAAACCTATTTTGGTTTTACTGTTTATTTTAAGACTGGAAATTTAAAATCCAACTAAAATAACTGTCTTTAAAAAAAAATCTCATTTGTTTTAAGGATAATGAGAGACTTGATTATTATCAGCTATTATATTTCTGCTTCCTCTATGAGTCCTACTGACTACAGACATTCTTTTGCTGGGAAATACATTGTACGTAATTTTAGAATCAGATACTGCCAGATAATTGTAAACTGTCAGATGCCTGCACTTGCTTTTCCTAGATTCTCAGTGAAATGTGATTATACGGAGACTTCAGCTGTGAAAATGAATTAACATTACTGTTCAAAGCTAATGGTCTTATCTACCATCTTCACAAGACAAGAGCAGGCTTTCGAAACATCAGTTATTAGGTAGAACTTAGAAATTTGTCAGTAGAATAAAGGAAAAGCTTTTAAGTTTATTGTGTGTATTTAATGTGCTTGAATTTCTCTTAGGTGACAGAAGAACCACTCGATGAAGTGGAGGAAGACTCTAATCTCTGGAACTCTTTTGAGGAAGAGGAAGAGGAGGAAGGAATGGTATTTTTTGTTTTGGAAGAAAGTACAGGTTACATGGCACCCACTCTGAGAGCACTGGCAGTTATTCATACGATCATCTCCTTTGTCTGCGTGATTGGATACTACTGCTTAAAGGCAAGTTGTGAATCGTATTACTAATCTACGTTTGTTAATGCACATTGTTCCAAAGTGATTTTCAGAGCTGAGATTAGAATACCTTTTTTTATCTGCTTCTTTACAAAGTAATATGTAGATGTAACCTAAACCATTCTATGCTTCTCCCACATACTAGGTCTAGCAGGGATGGAATTAATCTTTTTCATAGGACTGTGTGTTTGGATTTCAGTTTCAGTGTTGGGAGCATTCACATTTCAGTTATTGTTGAGCAGTGCTTGCGCACTGCAAACATTTTGTTTTCTTTATCCACTCCATGTGACCCCCAGTGAGTACTCTGGGAGTGGGCAGAGGCTGGGAAGGCTAACCCAAACTGGCCATGCAGCTATTCCGTATCATATAACATTATGTTCAATAAGAAAAGCTGGGCTGTTTTCCAAGGTTTGGCATTGCTTTGCCTGCAGAAAGTGGGGAACATCTTACATCACTTTTTTTTTTTTTTTTTTTTTTTTTTAATTCATGACAAAGGTTTTCTTGCTTTTCCTGCTCCTACTCTCTTCCCTGCTCTACTAGGAGTGGGGCACAGTGAGCAAGCAGCTGTGTGGGTACTTAGTTCTCACCTCAGTACCTGTAGGTAATTCACTGCTATGTGGCAATAAGGCAATATTATAGCTTTTAAACTACTCAGAGTTGAGAGCACTTGGTTTTATGTTCAAACGGTAGCCAAAATTTTGTCTATGCTAATCAAATCCTCTGTTTTACAAGGAATTTTTTCAAGGTAGTGAATGCAGCAGTGTCTAGAATTTTATTTGATGTTTAAAGTTTAATTTCATTGTTTAGTATGAATATATATGTAAATCATTTATGATATTCTAAGAGCTCCTAGGAAGAACTTGTTGATCAGTAGCAGAAATCAGCACTATCTATCACTGGGATGACATCACCTCAGTCACACCCCTGATCATTGTCTCCAGCTGTCAGGCTACTAGCTGTTGTTTGGGTTCATATAGTAGTATAAACAGTACAATGTAGATAGGCCATCACAGTTTCTAGAAATATATAAACCTTAACTCAGATGTCCACTGTCATTTTCATAGGTTCCTTTGGTTGTATTCAAGAGAGAAAAGGAGGTAGCTAGGAAGCTGGAATTTGATGGATTATACATAACCGAACAACCATCTGAAGATGATATTAAAGGACAGTGGGATCGCCTGGTTATAAACACACCGTATGTAAAATTAAGTATAAATATAGTTTATATATACTGTAGTTTATTAAGCCATTGATCTAGAACCTAACCTGTTCACAAACACCTACTTCATCTAAAAGAATGGCATTTTTCACTCTATACTAGATACTACAGTAGTAGATTCTAATGTGAAATGCTTCATTGTTTGTATGAATTCTGCATCTTTCTTTCCCATTTCTTGCTAACAGAATTTATATATGGCAAAGGAATTAAAATAAATCTAAAATAGAAATTGGAGACTTTGAGTAGGCCTGATAGGTGTAACTGCCAGGTTGTATGCATTAGCAAATATTACAACAGCCCAACGCTGAATCTAGCAGACTCACCTGCTGTTGTGTATATGGATGATACAGCTGCAGGCAAGAGAAGGAAAAATGTCAGTAGGCTCTTCCAGCTGTGCTGTAGCAGTTGGTTTGAGTGGTCACCTTGAATTTCTTTCCCTACTCCAGATGCGATTTAACCAAAATAGATGGATACATGATTCAGTCTAAACTGCCACTTAGAAATGCTGTCAAACAGGTTATTTCTGAGCAATCCTAGCACAGTTTAATTTGAAGAGATTAATTTAGAATTTTTATTTAAAGATAATTCTACAAGATAATTAATAGAATGAGACAATTCTATAAGCAACAGTCGATTGCCTTTGGGCAAATTAATAAAAAACAGAAATGTGGGTAAATAGTAGATTTTAATCCTCCTCTATACATAAATATGTTTCACCAATATGTTACATGTTTTTATAGTCTGAGGGAAATAACAGAAAATTATAAAAGAACAAATGTATCACATCCCTTAGAAGGTGCAATGCAGTCTTTGATAACATGTATGCAGGCATAAATAACTATTTGTTAAAACAAGAGAGCGTAACCAATGCACTGAGTTGGTGATTTTTACTGTGCTGTCAGACAGCCAAAATATCCACTTTTACTCCTGATGAGCATATAGTACTGACTTCCATGTTGAATTTGGTATTGAAAATACTATCTTTATAGAGAAAACTCTATAAGAAGGTAAAGCTTTATAAGAAAGGTAATTTTAGTGATGGTAGAAACTGTGCTTTCTCTACTGGGTAACTAGAACTCTTGCTTCATTTCCAACCTTTAACGATCGAAAGCAAGCTATTTAGACACCCAGCCGGCCTATCCCCAGCAAAAATAAACAAGAATTGATAGGATGATATATTGTCAGCTAATTCCAACTGACAAGCTGTACAGCCTGTTCTCAGCATGCTGCACTATCTAGTTAAGTTAAATGAAAGATTACGGCTAATTTAACCTGATAAAATGTTCCTTGGGATGGGAACTAACTCATAAGGTTTAGTGGCTATGTCTTCAGGTTCCCACTGCTGCAGGGAACACACTGCTATGGATATGCTGAGATGTGCTTTTTAAAAGTTAAAGAAGTATTCTGCAAATCAGAATAGATACCGTTATAAATGCAGCAGGGTTACATTTTGGAGTAAAAGACATACATGCAAACTGCCTACAGTAGAGGTAAACTTGGCTTACAAGCATGAGAAGTCAAAGAAAGAACTAACGGTATAGAAGATTGGAACAGAACATGCTGTCTGAGTCACTGAAACTGTTTAACTTTTTCTAAACCGTTTGTCTGGAATAATTTCATTCAGAAATTCTATTTGGAAAAATCAGAAATTGAACATACAGTAGCTGGGAAGCTTTCTTCAATTCCTTGCAGTGGACCAACAGTGTTCTGGGAACTCACTCTTTCAATCTTAAAGGTTGCTTTATTTTACCAGTATTGACCTTTAGCTTAAAGAGTTGCTTATTTATTTATTTTTTTTTCCTTTACTTGCCTATATTAGATTTCATTCTGTTGAGCAGCAAAAAGACCTCAGAGCTCTCTTCCACAGTTATCATTCTGATGGCTGCAACTCAGCATTGTTTCCTGCAACATCCAGGAAACTGAGAGAGAAAATATAGTAAAATATAGTGAGATTGTCAAAATGAAGTAGTCCTTAAGAATAGGAGTCCCACTGCTATTAAGGCAGTTCAAGAACATTATTTTTATGGTCAGATTGAAGGATAGGGAAACTTCACTGATAGCATAAAGGATTTTCTTTTGTAGGTAACAGCTGTTGTATTTCTTAATGTCTGTTCTATCTCTCCTAGATAAAACCAGTTGCTTATTGAAACACTGAGGTTGCTCACTACTGGAAAAAAAGCAGGGAGTTTTCAAGGAAACGTACAACACCTCTAAAATAGTTGCAATTTACTCCTCAACTTCTTTCTCTTTCGTATGCTTTTCTTGTAATTACCGGGGAGGATATGGCTGTTCAGAAGCAGAGGCTGAAAAAACCTCTTTAGCTGAACTGAAGCTGCAAGCTTTAGAATTATAAATGTGTTTTACCTAGTTTTGTTATGAAATTCCAGATCCAGTGAAAACAATGTGATAACACCTGAGAACAAGGTGACCACTAATTGATTTTTTTTCCAAACAATCATTGCATTTGTTGTGCTTGCAGCTTTTTGTTTGTAGCAAATCACATTTGCAACTGAAGAAAAAAAGGAAGGGAAAGAACTGATTATGCATTGATTACTACTTCAGAGAGGCTGTCCTGATTGCTGTTGTCCACACCAAAAGAAAGAGTTTTCATAATTCAAAGTGCTGTGCACGAGTTACTACAGATTTCGCTGTCTGTGAACACAGTATTTTTATTGTTGTTTTTCTTTTCCATAACAAGCTGGATAACTTGATATATCTTCGCCTTATCTATGCAGGTCCTTTCCTAACAATTACTGGGATAAATTTGTAAAGCGAAAGGTGAGCTTTTCATGTACAAAGAATTGAGAACTGAAATTTGTTTTATGGATGTCACTGTTGTGGTAAATCTCAGTGAACAGGTAGTTTTTTTGTGTAGGAGGGAGGAAAAAAGAACGCTTTGATTTAGTTCCTAGACTTAAACACACAAAATAACCTTGTGCTGTCAATCATCCATCTAGGTCCATTTTACTGCCATTGTCACCTTTAGGATATAAAGCCCACTCATCCCCTAAAAAAGAAAAACATGTCAGCTTAGATGATGGCAAATTATACAGAAGCTTTCAGATAATGGCATATAATGCTTCTATTTTTCTTTCGTATGCTTCCTACCCATCTCTTGTCCTCTTGGGAGTTCTCACTATTCAAGTAATGTTAATTGTGAAACAGTGGGGGTTTTTTTTGGTTCTTTTTTTTTTTTTTCCCAGTGTCTAGAGGTTGTGGGTTTTTTTTTTTGTTTGGTTGGTTGGGTTTTTTTTGGTTTTTTTTTTTTTTTTGGGGGGGGGGGGGATTTTTTTTTGCTTATTTATTTATTTGTTTATTCTAAGTCCTAACAGTAACTGTTAGCGCAGTCTTTCTCTGACCAAAAGCCTCTTTCCTTCCATTTTTAGGTTATTAACAAGTATGGGGACCTGTATGGAGCAGAGCGTATAGCAGAACTTTTGGGATTGGACAAAAACGCCCTCGATTTTAGTCCAGTGGAAGAGAGCGAACCAGAAGCAGCATCTCTTGTATCGTGGTATGACTTCAGAACTTTACAGACGAATTGTATGTTGTCGTAGCTTCCCTTTCAAAGATAAAAAAGGATTTTATATTGAAATTATAGTGATGTTTTCCTCTGCATGGAAAATTTGAATGGATAAGTCTTTCTTGTGAATAATTAAAATAAGCAAGTATGTTTTAAGATACACGCACAAGAAGCTCACCAACAGAGAGGAAAAAGAGCAGATAACAGGTATCTGGATGTTGGATAACTAAACAAAATTCAGAGATATAATCTTTCCTAGTTGATGAAGTCAGGAAGCCAAGTGATAGAAAATAGCCCAGTCACGTTTCATTAATGATTCACTCTCCTATGAGAGTTTGGCTTCTTTAAGACACGAAGAAGAATTTCTGTTCACCACTTACCTTCTAATGGTTACTGAAAACATTATTACCTTTTCTCTCGGTAATTTTGGCAACGTTTTATACTAGAGAGAACACTTCTTTAAATTTAAAACAAGTAGGATCCATATTTCATTACTTTTAATGCACATTTTCACAAGTCTGGAATAGGCCCGTGTCCCTTTTAGTGAAATCATTCCACGAATTTCAGATTTTATAAACTCTGCCTGGGTGCTGAAATTTAAAGAATTCTCTGTGAAAAATGAAGCACCTATAACGCCCAGATAATAAACAGCAAATCTATCTCACCACCTTCAACAACATGGATATGAAGTGTGTAAAATTTTGTTTGTTACTTGGAGAATTTAGAACATCATTTTGACACACATTTCAAATCTGGTATTTCCTAGGTTAAGTTCCATTGATGCAAAGTACCACATTTGGAAGCTCGGTGTTGTTTTCACTGATAACGTAAGTATGTTAACCTGGAAGGATATTCTTTGATTTATTCTAAACATGTACGTATGTCTTCCACTATCTGCTTTTGTTTTAAACAAATAACAATTAGTACTGAATTGCAGAGCCATTTTTAAACTAGTTTTTCTGTCCTGCCTTTGAGGCAAATGGCTTTGTGTTAGAATTTTCTTGTTGATTCCAAAGGGAAATCAATACTTACTGACCATTAACACAATGCAAGCATTTTGGAAGTTAATGGTACGTTCATTTAATTTTGTATAAATCATATTAGCAGTCAAAGGTGTCTTTTCTCAGATCAAACAGAGTACGTGCAAACTTACCCTTTTTTATTCTTGAATTTTAGACTTAAAGATAGTAAAGTGCCTTAAAAATACTATAATGCATTTTGCCTCCTTCAGAATCAGTCTTAAAATCCAAAGTACTGTGTAACAAGCTCCCTAACCAAACCAGTTTTAACATAGGGGATTTCAGTGCCTCTAATGTAAATGGTGAAAACTGCATTTAAATATGTATAATATAGAAGTGCCATTAACATAACTAAGCAATAAACACACTTCAAATGAACAGTGGAGTTGATAAGAAACAGTCTTTTTGAACATGCACACCAGAGAGGCTAAACTCAGATTGTATTACATAATTTGTACTACATTAACTGTTAATTCATTTCAAATGTCACTCTCTCTGCAGTCGTTTTTGTATTTAGCTTGGTACACAACTATGTCTATCCTTGGGCACTACAACAACTTCTTTTTTGCGGCTCATCTGCTGGATATTGCTATGGGTTTCAAGACACTGCGAACCATTTTGTCCTCAGTCACTCACAATGGCAAACAGGTCAGTACTGCACACAGAGGTTTGAAATGAATGCATTTTGTAACAATGTTAGAAAAAGTCCTGTGGTACCTAGGGAATATTACAATCCGGCCCACAAATACGTTAAAGAACAGACTCCTCTGAGTCCTCTGCATTTAATACCAGTTAATCCCTATAAAATATAACAACCTATACTCAAAACCTGCTTATAAGTAAAGCTGTATGTATTATATACATACAATAAAAATATGCATCATTTCAGAAGAATACATGAATATAAATTATGACCAAACCAATCCCTTCTGTGATGAACAGATTGGTGATAACTGACATGAATTCACAATCTCTCCATAGCTACAGTGATAGTAATGATCTGAGAACAACTGAGATTTCAATACTTAGCTAGTAAGAACATTCTTAGAGGTATGGACATTGTGCATTGTGGAATGTATGTATATATGGCACTGTCCACTACTGCAGCAGCTTCTATGGGGCATCACTCTTTGATCTTTGTGCTGTATTCCTAGCTTGCATACCAACAAAAGCAACCTTTACATTGATGCTTTTTTTCTTTTAAATACAGCTGAGAAACCTAAACCTAACAAAACTTCCCCAAAATTCCTTATCAAACACATTTCATTCTCAAATGTACTATATATTCTAAGTCCATTCTTACCATCTGTTAGGTATGTAAAAACAGATTGAGAAATGTAACGTTTTGAAAAGTCATAAGAACATCCTCCTTAGTTTAACTTGCATATTCTTGTGAGACCCTTTTCCATACAGTTTTGGCATGTGAGCAGTTTACAGTGCCACAACCTGTATGCTGATCCAAGCAATGGGGATATTTCAAAGCTATCATTACTGCTCTTTAGTTTCCTTCTCGCAAAACATACCATATGATAACTTTTCCAAACTTAGGGCAAAAAACTGAGCTAGTTCATCAGTTAGGACAGAATGAAATTGAAACCTGCACTCATGTCATGTCTCCATGTACAGCTTGTGCTTACTGTAGGACTCCTGGCTGTAGTAGTGTATCTTTACACTGTTGTGGCATTCAATTTCTTCCGCAAGTTCTACAATAAAAGTGAAGATGAAGATGAACCAGATATGAAGTGTGATGACATGATGACGGTAAGTAAAATATCACTAGCACACTTCAAATCTCATTCTGAATTCTCGTATAGATGCTTAAAATGAAATCACAGAAAGTCAGTGATTGGAACAGATCTTAAAAGATCATCTAGTCCAATATCACAAGAAAGAATCTTTCCATTGTTAAAGCCATCCATCTCTTCTTCTTGATATATAGTCATAATGAAAATGTTTGTGGTCTTAAAATTCCCTCTGCATTCTCCAGTGGTCTAAACTTATGTAGAGACAACATACACTGTATGTTAGCACTATGCCTGCTTCAGCTTGCTTACAGCTGATAATTTAGTCATAAAGAAGTCAAGGGTGAGGGAGTATTAAAGGGAGTGGTAATCTGTCATTAATAATTTTCCTTATGATTTCCACCTATTGCAACAGAAAAAAATAATTTTCTATGTCATAACAAAAGGCATTCTCAGATCTTTTGGTAAAGTGGCACAATTTCATGTACTGGAAACTGAACGTTATGAGTTTGTGGACACCTTGTTTCTTTCATGGAACGTCACTGCTGCTTTAAGCACAAAAATAGAGTATGATACCTCAAAATAAAGGTGTGTCATAGATTGCAACTGATGATTTTCCATATTGCTGAATGTTCTATCAGTCAACGTAAGTCACACGTTCAAATGATACGAAGCATGAAAACTGCCCGAGTGATATTGTTTTACATCATCCCTCTGTGGATTGAATATAATGTTCTGGTCATAAACTGAGTATACTAGTAATAGGAATTATTAAACTTTGTCACATTTTAAATCACTTTGTCAAGTGAGGTAAGAACATAAATTGGAATTGATTTCAGTGTGATTAAAATAGCAAAGGTACATCATGTAAGGGTAAGGCTGCATTCTGAAAGTGGATGTATAGTTTTGTTTAGTGTTTGCCAATGAAGGACCAGATTTCTCACTTCATGATAATTATTTAGCACCACAACTGCTGTCTAATGCGACTTCAGATCTCTAGTTAGTCTCAGAAATTTCCGTTATTTTTCAGTCATAGTCTATTCCTTAAGGTGGTTTACAAAATCCTGATGATGAATTGTATAGAAACATTACACAGACAGATGGATCCTAAAATGTTTACATAGTTTAAGTATTCACATTTTTAAAGACTATTCCATGAAGGCTTCTACCTTTAAAAAACAAAACACTCAGCAACATTTCTATAAAGCGGTTTCTTTCACATCAAACTGAAAAGAGACTGTTTCTGACATCAGAAATAACTTAAAGTATACTAAAACAGACATCTAGTAGGGCAAAATGAAATTATCTAGAAACCACTTAAGCACAGACAGGTCTACCTGCTGAAAACATATCAACGTTTCATGGCAATATTTCCTAAATTTCATTACAAGTCTTCAAAAGATGTCCTCTAGTTACTCAGAGCAAGTTTGAGCCTTAGGAATTAATAGTAATGGGTATAATATAGTTAAATAGTACCAAAGAGAAATGGTCTTAATCTGTAAGACCTAGGGAACGATGAGAGGGTAATAACTTGGTGCTGATTTCTACCGCTTTGTAAGTTTACTTGGAGATGAAACCACACTAGTTAAGATGCTTAGCAGATTTTTGGTTCAGTGTGTGATACGTGAACAATACTATGTCTTCTGTTTCTATAACTTTTGAGAAAAGAATTAGTAGAGCAGAATAATTCACAATAAATAAAATTTCCCAATTTTTTTTTTAGTGTTACCTATTCCACATGTATGTAGGTGTAAGAGCTGGTGGTGGCATTGGGGATGAAATTGAGGATCCTGCTGGAGACCCTTATGAAATGTATCGAATTGTCTTCGACATCACGTTTTTCTTCTTTGTCATTGTTATCCTACTGGCCATTATTCAAGGTACTTTCACTTATGTTAGCAGAAACTGAAAGAATTTAGTGTACTTAAGTTCTGCAGTGCATTTAAATAACATTTAAGTTTGAGGTAAGTTATGAAGCATTGCTTTAAAGCTTATTTCTGAGCTTGTAAAGCCATTAACTCTGAAAGTTATAAACCTAATTTATAAATAATCCATGATACCAAATACTAGAAAAAGTACTAGAAACATAACTTACCTGGGTTTTACGAATATCTTGATAACCCTCCAGCAATGACACTGCTTTGTGGAGGATCACTCTTCCTGCTAAAAATACCACTTAAACTTGGTAACTTGGTAAACTTTGCAGCTAGTCATTCACGTGGGGTTTTGTCTCTGACAAGGCGTCGTGGTCGCATACCTATTTCCTCCTTTCTTTAGAGGAAGATTTGCAGTTCTGATTTGTTTGCAACTGTGGCTTGCAGAGAATGAGACGTATATTGAATGACTGTCAATGCTGAACGCACATTGTATGAACTGTCCTAAGGTTGGCAGGAAAAAAAGTAAAACAGTTTTCAGGCAGTCTAGTGGCAAAGAAAAAATGTAAACTGTCTATATTTTTTAGACATTATAAATATTGCAGTATCTCAAATGACCTAACTTTATTCTTAATGCACTGGAAGTGAAGGAATAATGCTTGAAATGTGAAGCAACAGCACAAGCTGGTTGGAGGGTGGTGGTTGTCTGTGAAAGCCAATTCTCCTCCATTCAACAAAAGGAAAAGTTTTCCTTAAGAGAAAGCAAGAGGAATTCTCACTGCTGAGAGCACAGTGTAAATTAATCTGAGATGGCTGCAAACAGATATATTTGAAGTTGAATGATTCAACCTGGATAGTATGAAGTATGCCATACTTCAAATAGAATGGAAGATGTCTACCAGAGCTACTTTTATTGCAATTCTTGAAATAGAAGTATTGCTGAGTACTTAACCATTGCAACCTATCCCCTTGAAATAGGTCTGATTATTGATGCTTTCGGTGAATTAAGAGACCAGCAAGAACAAGTGAGAGAAGACATGGAGGTATGAGAAAAACATTAAATTTTTTTCATTTCTCTTACTAATCTAGATTTTTACAGTTATAACTGAGTCTTTGACTTATAACTGATTTGTAAACACAAACTGTGTTTCCAGACCAAATGTTTTATTTGTGGAATTGGCAACGACTATTTTGACACAACCCCACATGGCTTTGAAACGCATACTCTGCAGGAACACAACTTGGCAAACTACCTGTAAGTATATTCTTCTATTGGAATTATTATAGTGGGAACTTCCAGCTTAAAAGGAATTTAGAAGAATACTTTGTTGTGTGCCCTATGACAGAAGAATGTTTCCATTCCTTTCTGGTTTCCCCTGCTATACTCTGAGCTGATAGTTATCTTTAAAGTGCTTGCTTTACATGAGCTAGCTTAGTGGAATGATGGCTGAATGCACATCAGCCCCTTATGTTTCCTTTCATCCTCTGGAAGGAAAACCACATGTGGAAGGACAAGGAAGAAGAGTTTACTATCTAGTAAGTTGTTTTACGCTGGAAGACAATTGTGACTTTCTGGGGACTTGGTAAAATTGATGAAACCACCAAAAATGGTTTCTGATCTAAAAATGTTACTTCAGATATTACTTGCCTCCAGATTAGAGAACACTGATACGGTAGCAGAAAGAAGGTCTTCAGTTTGGTTTGGTCTCTATGAGTTATGTTGAAAATAATAATGAAAAAAATGTATTTCTGGAAAATTAGCTAAAAAAAAAAAAAAAAAAAAAAAAAAAACTGTACAAATCTGATCCTATAGTTTCTTACCAGTAGTGCAGCTCTCTGAAACCACTAAACAACTGGCACTAGTATACATCCAGACTGTTGCCAAGACTCCCAAGACAGTGGTTTCATACTTCCATTAGTGAGCATAGAACAGACCAAAGACGGTTATTGAAAATGAATTTGGTGGCAATAGTTACCCCTACAAAAACAATACCTACACAAGCATCATATGAGCAGAACCAAAGAGCCTGAACTGGTAGGCCCTTCTATGATGTCTGGCTTTGCAGTACAGTGTTGAATCTGAGCTTAAAAAGAACAACAAAACTACAGCCTGCCTCTTGGTATATATGTTTCCCGATTCCTTGCACAGTAACTGACTGCAGAATCAGTACACATTACTTACATGAGTCAGATCTCCTTTTGAATCCATAAGTTTTACCACTCTACAGCCTCCAAGCTTCTCTTACTATACTGGACCACTTGACTGGGATCCTGTCATTCACTGTAAATTAAGAACTGTCATTTTCTTAATATTAGAATATATAGAGAATAATCTTCCTATGTGGTTGCTTTTAATTGGAGAAACATTTTTAAAAGTCAGTATATGCTCCTTTCTAAAATGAAAACTTAATAAGTTTAATTCCAAATGCATTACATCAAAACTGGCTATATATATCTAAGAGCAACGTCACATTAAAGAGACCAGTGTTAGTACTCTACAGCCTTTCCAATTACTTCAGTTTTGTACATTTGTACACAAGCAGTACCTGAGATAAGATAGGTGCTACTTGGCTGCACCAACATTTCCAAACCATCTGCCATGTAGCGTATAAGCTCATAATCTATCATATTTACTAAATAGATGGCATAGAAACTCCTTCCAACATGGCAGTGTTGGAGCACATAAGAGTGGAAATGTAGGCCAAATTCAGGTGTCATTTTCAGCACTGACATGAAGAAACTGCTGAAAAACATTTTTCCACTTGTACAGATTCTACAGCTGCTAGCACGTTCACAGGAGAAGTCCCCACGGATAGCATTTACTTCTTTAAAACATCCTAGAAGCCTGGGAATGCCATTTATCTGCTGGCTGCCGCCATGAACATCAAAACCCATTCTAGGAAAGCTTAGGGGAGAGATAATGTTACCTGTTAATAATACCTGTTCCACGCACTTGTTTCAGGTTCTTCTTAATGTACCTCATAAACAAGGATGAAACAGAGCATACTGGCCAGGTGAGTAGAAAAAAAAGTTAAATATTTGTCTTGAAAAGATGTATCTTTCTTTTCCAGCCTTGTAGCTGTGTACCACCAGGTGGAACTGATGTACCACCAAAGACTGGAGTCAAATATCCCACTCCTAAGATTTGTGAGGAAGAAGAAAGGACAGGTGCAGCAGTGTGCTGTCCATCCAGTACTATACTGTGCTACCAGTAGTTAAATTACTACACTTATAGTCCATATCCATATATATCTACATACAGACAGTACATGAACATGTGTAAGTTCAGTTTGTTAGATCCTAAATGGAAAATAGTAATAAGCAAAATAAATAAGATATAATTAAATCTTATTTCAAGTAAGCTGTTACACAAATAGTGCAAAAGTACCTTATAATTCTGTCTCTTGCAACGCAGACTGTAGAGATTTGCTCTGATAGAACTAGACTGATTAATTTTCACTTACCCACACTGTATTGTTTTGTTGGGCTTTTTTTTTAATAAGCGCAGTAGCTGCTTACTGGGACAGTTTAGAGCACTGGCTGTAAGGAGTTCAAATATACGTTAAATTTAAATCTTGAAATAAATCTTCTTTATCGTTTTCAGGAGTCATTTGTGTGGAAGATGTACCAAGAAAGATGCTGGGATTTCTTCCCAGCAGGAGACTGCTTCCGGAAACAGTATGAGGATCAACTCGGCTAATATAACAGAAGAAACTATGTATTGATGGACTGTTGAGACCTGGTATATGAACTCCTTTCCGTTTCATGATGTGAATTCTCAGCCTGTCTTTGCTTCAAACGTCTTTAAACTTGAAGACATACATAAAATTTGAAAGAGTTTCATAGGCTTTTTGTACGTACCACGTACGAAACCATTCTTCTGTTGGAATTGTACTTAGAAAAGAAAAATCTATGGCAAGATCAAATCAAGCCTTCTAATTTAAACATGGTCTGATATTATGACAACTTTTCAACCACGCTGTTTAACCTAGAGTTCGGTGAGAGTGAAAGGGCTAAAAGATGTCTTAACTGTTTGACATTTAAGAACTTGAACATCGGAGGCCACGCCTCATATAAAGTACTTTAAGTGCTGTCCTGTTTTTGCCCCACAATATTCGCTAGTGAATGTATTAAGACACAGCTTGAAAAGCTTTAAGCAGATAAAAAGAAACATTTTCAAACACTTTGTTGACCTTGAATCATTAAGTGCCTTAAAACCTCCGTAGACATAGCTATGCAAACTTTTTATTTGTTAGTGTTCTAGATAAAAGATCCATTGACTGTATTGCTTACCTGTCTTTCTGTATGAAACTGCACTTGAAGTTTGTTTGTACACAACCTTCACTAACAGCTTATTAGATGCTGCTGTCACAAGACACACCCTGTATCAAAACGAATACAATTTAAATCATAGGCCAAAATAAAACGTTGCTCTATGGTCACCTGCAAATAGAAGCTGCAAGGTTTATGCATTTAATTTTCTCCTAGTAGAAAGTGCCCACTGCAATAAAATATTATAAACCAAATACTACGTTTGTAATTTCTTTCTAGTTTTTCTACAGAAAATGTGGCGTGACAAAGGTGATTAAAAACATGAATTTGTTGTGCATTCATTGGTTTATTTTAAGGACCACACGTAGCAAGTACAAGCTGGAACAAGTGCTCTGGCGCTTTGCTGCAGCCTACGTTTTAAGCAAAGAAAATCCCAACTTCATCACCAAATTTAGGCCTCTCTAAGACTGTTTTAGTCTTTTTAAGACTATCTTAGACATGACTTAATCACATCTAATCAAATCTCGGTGGAACAGAAATTGAGGTGCCTGCCAATAAAACCAGACAAGTGAAACAGATGAATGAAATAAAGAACAGGTAAAGGAGGATCCCACGTTCTACCTGGCACTTTAGCTATATTCATTTATTCACATACGGAAATTTGGTTTCAGGAAATCATGCTGTCCAGCCAATCTTCAAGCTCTTCCTCAGTAACACTTCTGGATGCATTCTGCTCTTGCTGTGCTGCTGTACTTTTCTCTTCTGGCACATCTGCTGTTGGAGGGTCTAGAAATGCAAAAGGAACAGACTTGAAAATGTGGAAATAATCATTCTGTAGTGTATCTTTTTCCTTTTTAATGCATGACTGAACAATCTCTCAAAGAATAAGTAAGCGTGAGACATTTCAAAAACAGGAGCAACAATTAATTAAAAACTATGAGGCAGTTTGATACACTCAGCCGCAGCGACACAGCTTCCACCTGATCCAAGGGGAGGCCAGATCTGCAGCACGGTAAGCGAACCCCGACTGCAACCTATTCACAGTGCTGACAGAAACAGATCTTTCTTTAATGTGGGAGAGCAGCAGGAGACCACAATAGTGTTCCACATCCCACATCTGCATGCTGATTGTGATTCCACATTTCGATGGTGCTGCATTCTTAAGGGATTTCCACTGTGCACAGTGTATGCGCAGTGAATATAGCACTGGAATGAAAGATTCTCTTCAGAGACGAGGCTTACTGTATTGCACGTGGTGATACCTCACATCTTCAACTACCTATCTTTTTGGACTTAATTACACACAAAAAATCAGAGATGCTAAAAGTTGTTACATCGTTGTAGGATGGGGAGAAGTACAACTACTCTCCATCAGAGCTAACAAACAGCAAAACAGGTTCCAGTGGATCAATGAATTTCTGCAATATGAAAATTTGCATGCGAATTGCATCTATGTAAAAGTTCAGTTTGTATTTTCAGTGCTAGTAACATTTGAAAATAACACTTGTAGTATTATCAGAAATATCTATCAGTTCCTCATTATATCATCACAGAGAAGTAAGGGCTGATAATGTTACATAAAAACGGTATTTTAATCTACCACTAGCCAAAACTCTGTGATGGTGCTAATTAAAAAAAACCACATTTTGCTGAATCATCAGACCAACACTGTTCTACGGCAGAATTAATGCTCAAAATGAACATCGTGACAGAAGCGAAACTGCAGGTGAGCAGGTCATAGCACAGCCCCAGATAAATGAAACACTATGACAGAGATGCTGATAGCATTACTGTTGACGCAAGTTCGGAGTACAAAAACACAGCTGAGAAAGAGAACAATGAAAAATAAATAAGGGCACCGGAAGGAAATGAAATCTTACCATTTTCCTTACTCTCCATTTTCAGATCTTTCTCTGTTGGTATGTTGTAGGGTAATGCACCGGACACAGAATCCATGGGAGCATCCAGATTTAGGAGTCGATCCAGTTCTTCATCCAAATGGTCACTCTCTTGCTTTGGTAGCAGCTGGGCCCTGTGCAATGGTTCTGGTGCACTTGTCACAGGACCGCGTTTAGTTCCAGGCTCCGATGAAGCAACAGAATCACCAGCAGGCTGAGAGGTCGTTTCCCTCTGAGACAAAGACTGTCGAAATTGCTCTCTCCTCTTGCAGTCCTCAACAACTTTAGACTTCATCTGTGGGAGCTCTGCAGGTGTTGATGCCTATGAATACAAGAGAGGACTTTGGAGTTTCTAATTCTTACACAGAAGTTACACAGAATATTGAAAATATTATGTTAATATTTTCTTTTTTCACAGCCTGAAGAAACATTTTTGCCAACATTCTTTAACCAGAGCATGTTTTCTTCACTTGTTTGACTGACAGTTCTAGCTGTTCGAACACAGATTAATTCATCAACCAAACACGTAAGTTCACGTTGGCTCTCTAGAAGAGTCAACTGAACTGAAAACTATTATCTAATCGGAAAGAATGTGAAAGCACTTTCAGAATCCTTCTGCGAGTTTTCAATAGCTGCTAAAAAGTGAAGCAAATATAAAAACATCAGAATAATTCCACATTGCTCAGATACCCGGCTTGAATTCCAGAACACTGCACATAGAGCGCTTTGTTTAAAGCTACCACTAAAGGGCTGATACAGGGGCACAGGGGTCTCCCACTTTGCACAACAGTCTCAAAAATATATTTACTTATAAAATGCATTCACATTACATTTGAAAACCACAACTAAAGTAAAAAATTCTAGTATTTATGTTTTATTCTGAAATATCCACAGAGTTACCTGCACAAGTTCAGCAGCTACATTCAACCTGAGATGCAGAGGCAGTTCCTGAAGGGCCTGGGCCAAAGACTGGCAGTCGACAGAAAGTGCAGATAACTGAAATGTGAAATCAACACACAGCACGTTTTTGTTAAATAAAAATGAAACTGATGATGTCTTCAGCATATTACATTCCTTAGTCCCACACATTGTAAGAATGTAAAGATCAATTTAAAAACACACACTATCTAAAAGATGTTGGCATTAATAGTGGGAATTCAGAGTTTTAAAAGTACACAAGTACAAAGCATTTTGGCTACATTTGGCTAAACACCTACAAAGCAAATCATTACTTAGTTAAAAAGAGAGGATGACAGTTTGAAGATACATAGGGGAGTGCTCCTTACGTAATGCCTTGAAAATCCAAAGTAGGAAACAATTCTGCAAGCTGACAGTGTCATAAGAGACTCTGGCTTCTGCACCGCATTTGCAAAGAACAGGGAAATCGTATGGGTCCAGTAACAAAAAACTGTAAAGAGTCAAATATCACTGAGTACCATGTAAGTGCATTGGGCAAGAGCTCTATACACTTGCAAAAAGATTGATGTGAATAAAATATTGTGAACGAAGGTGAAAATACAGATAGGGAATAAGGAGAAAGGCTGATGATGAAGGAAAAGAGCAGCTGAGAGGTAATGTAATGGAAATAGGAATTCAATATCCAAGTAGGTATTACACTATAAGTGGTGTTTGAATAAAAAAGAAAGAAACAAAGGATGAAAGCAGTGTTTAATGAATTATAAACACTTCATGGCATATGCAGCTATTTGTGCAAGAAAATAAGCAGAGGAATACTTTGTTGCTGCAATTGCCAGTTTTACTGAAAAACCCCAAACAGATAATTACTAGTTGCTTGATTTTTAAATTGCAGCATTCTGTAACATTCCCATTGTAGTTTATCAATGTACCAGAAGCAAACTCAGGTTTGCTTTTTGTAAGAATAACAAAGCGTTAATGTCACTGTTACAACTCAATTCCACAGTTTCCCAAACTGTTGCTTTGCCATTCCATTCAACGAAGAATGGGAAACATCTCATTCTGCAATTACATGTATGCCTTTTCTGCTCTGCTTTGTTCCCTCACATTAACTTCAGTTTATGATTCTATAATAACTTCATGTATATGCACAGTCGAAGATCTAGAAGCAGGTCAACTAAGAGGCAAAGGCAAGGAACCTGGAGCAGTAGATTTAGGACGAAAATAAGGATTTAGTCCAGCTTCCAGGGAAAAGAAGCAGGCAAGAAACTTAAAGGCTGAGAGAACGTGAAGAACTAGCTTATGCTGTGAAGCCACCTGGGCTAGGATTCTTGGACTAAAACAAGAAGTGAAAGACATGACCTACTTGAAGAACAGAATTTGAATGGGGCAGAATGAATGATTAGGAGTTAGGGGAAGGGGCAAAAGAATGTGCCCACAACACATAATTCAGTGCCAGACCAAATCCCAAACTGTACAGACTGCACTGGTAGACAGAGCATCTTTGAAATTGAGTGGCCATGCAAATCTTCACTCTGCTCACAATGGCTTCGGCATATAAATGAGCTAACATGTTCAGATCAGCTAAATGTTTTAATGACAAGTCTAGGAGGAAATCATGAAGTAATTAATATTCTGGATATGCACAGAGAAAAGGAAGCAAAGGTCATACACTGCACTACTGGCATACTACATACTGGGAAGGAAGGAACTGATAAGAATAGAATTCAATGAAAGACCATATCCCACTGAAAAAACATGATACATCAAAAAATTGCTGTGCAAGCCACTTGGTTGCATTTCCTCATCTTAATTTGATTTTGCAACTTTAATGTAACTTAAAATATCAGTGCTCCAGGAATAATTATTTGCAATATTTTAGGAAATAAGCATCAAATATTCAAAATTCAAGTATGTATTAATATTTCACGAGAGACTCAAGCACATAGCCATACTAAGAAAAGCTTCAAAGACAAAAGCCATCAGTGTGCACTTGCAGCCCGCAATGCCAACAGAATCCTGGGCTGCATCAACAGATGGGTGACCAGCATGGAGAGGGAGGTAACTGTTCCCCTCTTCTCTGCCCTTGTGAGGCCTCATAATAAGTTCTGGGGACCCTAGCACAAGAAAGACATAGAGTTGCTGGAGTGGGTCCAGAGGAGGACCACACAGATGGTTAAAGGGCTGGAGCACTGTCACGCTCCAATATAGAGGAGGGAGACGAGGTTCTTTAAGATTATGTGTATACCCAGCGTGAGATTAAGAAGCAACGGTTCAAATGTTGGTCCGACCAGTTTATTACCAATATTGGCCAGGGATAATAGGGAAGGGGGAGGCGGACATTGTTAAGGGTAATGGGGAAGGGAAGGTGAGCGATAGGAAAGATAGGAAAGAAGCAAGGGTTTGTACAACGCAGGGATAGTCACCAGTCAGGATCCTAGGGGCGGTCCGGTTGCAAGTGGCTCCGATGGTCCGAGGCCGAAGGGCAGGGCTGGCAGAAGCGGGGAGAGCAGCAGCAGCGGGCAGCCTTGAGCAGCAAGCAGTTGTCCGGAGAAGCGGTCAGCCCAGGAACAGCAGCAGCCAGCGCTGGAGAAGCAGCAAGGGGTCAACCCCGAGAGGGGCAGCAGCGAACAGTGATCAGCTCGTGAGGACTCTCCAAAGAGAAGGCCTCTTCCAGGCAGCAGCAGTGAGATCAGCTCGGGTAGTCCCTCCGAAGAGAAACTCCAGCTTCGAGAAAATCCCTCGCAGAGAAAATCGCACATCTTCGTGACTGCAGGACCCCTCCATTTATCCTCCAGATTCCTTCAGTCTACGTGACGAAATCCCATGCTGCAAGCGTCTCCTGAGATGGCTATCTCTGCACGGAGATGAGCACCAAACAAAAGAGTGTTCAGCGGCCATCGCTGCCAGTGTCTCCTGAGATGGCTATCTCCCCACGGAGATGAGTACCAAACAAAAGAGTGTTCAGCGGCCATTGAGCTGCCATTGAGCTGCAAGTGTCTCCTGAGATGGTTATCTCCCCACGGAGATGAGTACCAAACAAAAGAGTGTTCAGCGGCCATTGAGCTGCTGCTTATCTCTCTTTCGTTGCCCCAGGACATGTTCATCAGCAAACTTTGAGTCAATGGCATTCCAATAGTCTCTTACACCACCCCGTGACTCAAAGGTTGCTTAAAAATTGGACACTGGTGATCCATGATGGTGAGAAAAAAGATAGAAAGCAGAAGGGTAAAGGAGGGAGGGGTGCAGGGAATCAAATGTTTTCATATAATTGTTACAAAATTCCTTTTAGTCTTGGTTACAATTGTCGCCCTGATATGTTTCACTTCTCCATCAGCAGAGGAAATTGTAAAGTTCATAGAGGATACAACACGTTGTATTAGTTGAATAAAACATGGTATCATACAGGGAACAAACATAAGAGTTGCAATAGCGCACAGTACATAAAATAGAATACGTTTTACCCATGGACCACCTGGGAGCCAGAAGAAGAGGCCAAGGTCTGGGCTTTTCCAAGTTTGGACAGGATGTACTACTTTTGATATACCTAAAGCAATTTGTTTGCATCAATCCCATTATCATCAATCTTTAGACAAGTGAAATCATTTAATTTGCCACAGACACCCCTTCTTCAGCTAGCAGGTAGTCCAGAACAATGTGATGCTTAACTATTGCCACCCACATCTGTGAGGCTTGATCTGCAAGGAGATCTAGGTCATAACATTCAGTGTATTAAACCAAAATAACATAACCCCAGTTCAGTTTACAGGTAGTTGTTTATATGCATAGTGAAAACAAATAATGTCCCTTTAGTGATAATCGTGAGCTTCCTAACATTCACCCTTCACCCCCCCGCTCACTTGAGGGGTGAAGGAATTAAGTTTTCTGATGCCCCTGGTAGCTCTTCTGGTGCCGTGGGAGAGGCACTAGGACCTGGGGTTTTGCTTTCCTCAGATCTAGTCGGCCATCCAGTCACCAGCATCTCGAGCCTATCAGTTGTCAGTCCATCCATCAAATTTCGTGGAATGCCCTTTTTCCAGCCCAGAGTCCAAAGGCCATTACGTTTATGCTCAATGCTTCGCCTACCAGTTCTTAGTGGGCATGAAACCTTTTGAGTTTTAAGCTTTGGGCTAGGTGGCCTGAGGGCAAGACTGGCTGCAGCAAGCCTTACTCCTCTTGGCTCAGATTTACTGGGTGAAGGCACCACTGGCCCATATTTTCTTTCATAGTTAATTAACTCTTGGGCAACCTCCCCCCACGTCCATACTTTGCATCCTGTCTGCAGATGATTGGAAGTTGCAGTTCCTTCTAACATTGCCCGGGTTCTTTCTCCCTGAGACATAGCCTGTATCTTTATGCCTATGGGTTTCAGTGATTCTGGAAGCCCCCTGATTAGAGGGGTCATTCTCTCAGGATCAACGGGCAACATCATGGGTGATTCATGGTGTAACTGCAACTTCCTGTCATACATCATTTGGAGACAGGCAGCCTTCTGAACATTCTCTACTAATTGATCAACAGTTCCAGTAATGGCAAGGGGGTCTCCCCTTTCTAGGGGATTGAGACCACCTGCCCAATAGGCAGCTCTCTGTGTGAGGGACCAAGGAGCACGATTGTTACCAGTAGTTAAGAATACTCCTGGTCCCCAATAACCTTCAGCCTCTTTTTCGGTTAAAAGTATTTGATCTCCACCTGTGAGGCTGACCCTCCATACGTACTCTGTTTCTGATTCCTTAGGAGAGCGGCCAAAATCTCTTTTCAATTTTGCTAGCTCAGTAGCAGAGAAAGGGGTTTCTTTAATGCTCATTTGAGGATCTAAATCCTCACCATTATCGTATGAATACTCAGTTTTAATTAAAGGACGCAACTGAGCTGGGGAGGCTTCTAATTTGTCTACATTTGCCTTTATACCTTGCAATTCCTCCCTTGGATAAGTTATATCTTGAGGTGCGCTAGTACAACTGGCATCCTTACCCGTTAGCACTTCCCTTAAAGCTATTTGCAACAGATCAGAATTATGTTTTTCTCTTTCTAATTGCTCTTCTAGGTTTACAATTTGATTTTGCAGAGCTTTTATCAATTCCTGTCTAACATTAACTGATTCATGCAATGCTTGTAAAGCTTGGCTCTCTGTTTTAAGCTGCTGGTCGCGGAATTCTACAGCTGCAACCAGAGCAGAACCCAAAACTGCACAAATAAATGCCTTTCCTTTTCCAGGTCGGGTACGAGCATTTTTCTGCAGGACATTAATACGGTCTGAGATACTCTGCAGGTTATGCCAGTTTTGGTGTGCCCAGTCTACCCCTGTAAAGGAGGGTCTGGCACCATATCTTTCTAAGAGGTCAAATAATACATCTTCACCTTTCATTGTGGCACTGTCACTCCTTTTCTCAATACCTAGAAAAGGTCTACACGGAGGGAGAGAAGGGGTATTCAAAAGTTTAACACCTCACCCCACCCAGGGAGGCACAACGCACCTAATTAAGCAAAGATAAACACTGTCCCAATCACTCCTCCCTTTTGCAGAGAGGAGCACACAAAAAGACAAAAGCTAAAAACAACATTTTCTAAGGTAAATAAACTTCCTGGAAAAGTACACAGTTCCTCACTTCCCCAAGAAGTGCACACAAAGAAGGTTTAGTTTTCAAACACCAAATAAACAGTATCAAAAACACAGTTAAGGTTCAATATGCGGAGTGATTCTTCCTGGAGAGGTTCTCACATATAAGTTACCAAAATTATCACTCCTTGCAACTCCAGGAGGTATACACAAGAAAAGGTTAAAGTTTCAAACTTAAGTTACCAGATTCAGCATTTGGAGTGATCTTCTTGGAGAGGTACACACATTTAAATCAAGAAATATCACTCCTCACAACTCCAAGAGGCAAACACAGAAAAAGGGTTCAAATTATATCTGGAAGGACAACACTCTCACGAAGGGTATCCTGCCGACTACGCCAATAAAATGTCACGCTCCAATATAGAGGAGGGAGACGAGGTTCTTTAAGATTATGTGTATACCCAGCGTGAGATTAAGAAGCAACGGTTCAAATGTTGGTCCGACCAGTTTATTACCAATATTGGCCAGGGATAATAGGGAAGGGGGAGGCGGACATTGTTAAGGGTAATGGGGAAGGGAAGGTGAGCGATAGGAAAGATAGGAAAGAAGCAAGGGTTTGTACAACGCAGGGATAGTCACCAGTCAGGATCCTAGGGGCGGTCCGGTTGCAAGTGGCTCCGATGGTCCGAGGCCGAAGGGCAGGGCTGGCAGAAGCGGGGAGAGCAGCAGCAGCGGGCAGCCTTGAGCAGCAAGCAGTTGTCCGGAGAAGCGGTCAGCCCAGGAACAGCAGCAGCCAGCGCTGGAGAAGCAGCAAGGGGTCAACCCCGAGAGGGGCAGCAGCGAACAGTGATCAGCTCGTGAGGACTCTCCAAAGAGAAGGCCTCTTCCAGGCAGCAGCAGTGAGATCAGCTCGGGTAGTCCCTCCGAAGAGAAACTCCAGCTTCGAGAAAATCCCTCGCAGAGAAAATCGCACATCTTCGTGACTGCAGGACCCCTCCATTTATCCTCCAGATTCCTTCAGTCTACGTGACGAAATCCCATGCTGCAAGCGTCTCCTGAGATGGCTATCTCTGCACGGAGATGAGCACCAAACAAAAGAGTGTTCAGCGGCCATCGCTGCCAGTGTCTCCTGAGATGGCTATCTCCCCACGGAGATGAGTACCAAACAAAAGAGTGTTCAGCGGCCATTGAGCTGCCATTGAGCTGCAAGTGTCTCCTGAGATGGTTATCTCCCCACGGAGATGAGTACCAAACAAAAGAGTGTTCAGCGGCCATTGAGCTGCTGCTTATCTCTCTTTCGTTGCCCCAGGACATGTTCATCAGCAAACTTTGAGTCAATGGCATTCCAATAGTCTCTTACAAGCACCTCTCCTCTGGAGAAAGACTGAGAAAGCCGGGCTTGTTTAGCTTGGAGAAGAGAAAGCTGCAGGGAGACTTCCCTGCAGCTTTCCAGTACTTGAGGGGAGCCTATAAGCAGGAGGACTGACTTTTTACATGGGCAGATAGCAATAGGACAAGGGGAAACAACCTTAAACTGAAAGAAAGGAGATTTACATAAGGTGTGTCTTAGAAAGTAAGTGGAATTCTTTACTCAAAGAATGGTGAGGCACTGGAACAGCCCACTCAGAGAGGCTGTGGATGCCCCATCTCGGGGAGTGTTCATGACCTGGGGCCCTCAGCACCACAATCTAGTGGGGAATTAGATGATCTTTACATTCCATTCCAACCCAAGCAATCCTATGATTCTGCAATAATTTAGGTGGATCATGGGAGGAAGGTAGCTTAAAGGTTAACACACTTTCCAATATCCCCAATTAAAAAACGGTACACTACAGTTTCTTTGCTCTTATTTGTACTAGCATAGAGAACCTACATACAAATAATTTCAAACTTTGGTGGGTCGCACAGTCATTTTGTTTCCAGTAGAGGATATGGACTGTTAATATGAACAAATGAAACCACACCTGCCAATCAAATATGTGAATATATTCCTGTAGGTTCCATTACAGTCCTTTTGCTAAACTATTCTCCTGAATACACTTGAAAATGGAAGGCTGACCTTATATGTGTCAGGGGAACAAGGTGACTTATAACCCCCTTACTTCCCCTTCTCTGGACAGATTTGTGTTCTTTTCTTTTAACACTACTTAAAAACCAAGCCTGATGCCTTGAAAGTTCTTCATTAGGAAAGGACAAAACCCAAGAGCCTCCAGCATCAGAAACAAGTTAATAAATGTATCTACAAATTAAATAGTGCTATCACTGCATTATACCATTCGCTGCTGAAAGCACAACTGCCAACATAGCCTGTGCCAGGCAATTATTTGCACAGAAAATTTGGTTACCTGCTTACAGTATACGTTTTCTGTATCCCAATCTTTCTCTTCAGCAAATCGGAACTGCGTGAAGGAATCTCCTACAGAAAAGAAATTTAAAAAGATTTTAATTTTTTAAACAGCAAACTCCTGCAAGCTCCAAATCCTACAGAAATGCATTCAATCAATAAAACTCAAATTTTCAGCAATTTAAACCAGTAAACTTTTCTAAGCACAACTGAATGATGTCTTAATTTCTCATTTAAAGAACAGCACAGTAAGGATTACCAAAGATGAAACATGAAAGATTAGGGTTGCAGAGGGAGGAAAAATCAGATACAACCTACAACAAATACATACTCATGTAAAATTGGCACTGCCATGAAAACTTCTTACGTTCTTATGTGTTAAACTGTTCAATTAAAGCAGTAGTTAAACTATTTTATAACATCAGTTATTTTCAGCATATGATGAAAATAATAATTCTGGAATAAGTTATTACTTGTTGATAACTGACAATATTTCTATATACATATATGTAAACACGTGCAGTTTGAGAACAAACAGCTATTTATCTCTACGAATAGATGGTAGACAGTTGTTGAATTACTGTGTGAAGGAGATGAAATCTGATCCTGAGAATTCCAGATTTCCTGGAGAAATATGGTATTTTGTGTGCCACACTGTAGATGTAAGTGCTTAACTTGAAAACTCACAGCTGACAAAGGTGCCTGCATTTTCACTGCAAACAGCACAACTGCAAGCAGATCCCTCTGTCAGAGCATCTAGAACATTGCTTATAAGTAATGGTTAAAGCTAAAATTTAAGGAAAACCAGATTCACTCTTCATTTGTGATTTCACAATAGGCATCAAACAGTGCAAATTAATTTGTTTTAACTGCTCATATTTAAAAGGCTCTATTTAGTTACACACTTAATGAAGCACAGATTGAAAAATAATTAAACGAAGCGATTCTCAGAGTCCTCATGCTATTAGGAAAGAAGTCACGCATTTTCCTCAAGACAAAGAAGTAAAATTAAACAAAAGGATAGTTGGATGCTCTAGGTATCTGAAAGTGACCTGATGTAAAGCAGCTAAACAAGGCTACTTCACCAGGAAAATAAGCCCAGATCAAGATCTGACTTGTAATTATCTGTACTCATAAAGTCAAGAATAACACAGATACTGTATTGCTGAAATACAGGGTATGACTTAAAGGGTAGTTTAACTAGGCTCTTAAATAGATTAACAAAGCATGCCTTTCAAATGGAAAAGCAATAACTACAATTCACAGTAGCACATTTAATGCAAATTAGGTTAATGAGAATGTTGGTCTAACCAATTATCTTTTCACAAATTCCCTTACCCTGAAAATAACTTCCTTTTGTGTCATGAATACTAATCAAACATCTTGCAATGACTCAGAGTTCCTTCCAGCATAAGAACTGCTTTTCTTCATTTGAAATTGAAGAGTTTTTAATCTTACTTACAAATATTATTTGGTCTCCAAACACACAGTAGCTAAAAATAATGCATTCAAGTAAACCTTACGCATCATTTTTGATAGCTTTCCCAAGTCTTAATAATAATCCTTTTTATGAAAAAAAGAACCTTGCTATAGAAGAAAAGCAGTTCTAAAGCACCTAACACTTGAAAATATTTTAAAGCAAAATCAGTTGATTCAAATAGAATGCATGTCTCATAGCCTCATTAGCCCAATTATCTCCTCATACAAATATTCACTGAATAGCAGAATCAAACAAATCTTCCCTGTAACCTGTAATAAACATTTTCTAATATGTGAGATTACATCTGTATGAAAGCTGAAACACTGAAACGCATTTCAGTGTGAAAAGAGAACAGCCACATTAGTGGCATTATTTCGTTCACTTTAACTCTCTAATTCACTGAAAACAAAAGACAAAACATTAAAAAAGACAGAAGAACAATATCTGGTAGACTTAAAGATCGCTCAATAGACATTCAAACCGGGAGAAGGAATGCACAATGTAACAGTGGCTTTCAAACAAATGTGAAGAGAAAACTACAGCCTACCCGCCATTCTTGTGATGAATTAAGTGTGAGTGCATCTTGCTCAAAGTGAAGGAAAACACACGAGGAAGAGCTCCCGCTCATCTGTGCCATGGCTCTAGCTAGAAGTTTCTGGAAACAGCAAGAACTACAGAGCAGGCACCACTGTGAAATGTCATCAGTACAAATGCATGTTTCTAATGCTGCGATTTACAGAGTAGTCCATCTACTATTGATGCTTGCTCTAAATAACATATCTTTGAAAAAATACTACACTAGACACCATTTTTTCTCCTACAAAAGGAGACTAACATGTATATAAATGGACAACAAATATTCTTCCAACTGTAGAGAATCTGTTCTGCGAAGAGTTTACGCAAATACCTTTATACACATTGTAAACAGATATAATTGGCCAAAATAAAGTAGCATATATAATATCAGAACAGCCTTTTGGAAGACACAGCTTCATGGCCCTTGCAATAATGTCACTGATTTCTATTTCTACATTTTTAATTACTCTGCTTTGATAGAATACACACTGTAATGATCATCTTTTACTATGACTAACACTGGAATGTTCTACTTCAGCAATTTGCCATAAATGTACAGTGACTAACAGAAATTTTCAGAATGTGGGAATACAAAAACAACAGATAGACTGCAAGAAATCAACATCTATTAATTTTCTTCAGGTATTATTAAGAACAGTCTATTTCAAGTAACTGCAAGGTCTGTCTTTTATCAAGTGCATGGCAGTTATTTCCAAACAACAGGTCCTCGCCACAAATACTTCAGCACAACCTACATTTTCTGCTATTCACCAGCAGATTGCACAGGAATGCATTACAAAATCAAGAAGGTTCACACAACAGTTCAGCATAAAAATCTGAATTAATAAAATTCTAGAAGAGTATTTTAAAGTACATTCTCCTATTGTCAGCAGCAGAAGACCTTGAGCTCTGAGCAAATATACTGAAGTCAAGGATACTTGTATCCCACACCGTGAACCAAAACATATTTGTAATTAGACTGAGAAAGGAAAATGTTCAAAATTAATTCCCTGGCATAACTACACAAGGCTACTAGTCACATTAAAAACAACAAAAACGTGCAGATCTGACCAAGCAGCAGGATCATTTGATCAAGGTTAAATTATAAATTGTCGCAGATAAACAAATAAGGAGAGATCTTTAGAAACTGGTGCCAATTCTGGAACAAAGAGTGTCTACATAGGAAGAACAGAATGAACACAGAGGATCGAGCAAGCAAGCTTAGATACCAGCTTTTCAAATGAAGAGGAGGGTGAAACCAACCAGTTCCAGAGTATATAATGGTAAAAGAGAAAAAAGATATATACAAATTCTGTTTTTGTATTTTAATTCTTGAAAGTTAAGCAGAAGTTAACAAGAGTCAGGACAGGAAAAAAAAAACAAAAACAAAAAAGTACAAATGAAACGGTACTCAAAGAGGTTCAGAGAAATAAAGAGTTGTACCTGTGCTTCTGCGTGAAGACAGGTGACTACGATATAAGAGAAAAAATGGAACCCTTGGTGACTGGTGGAGATGCTAAAGGTTTGCATGGACTCAAGAAGGGACAGCAGGAAAATGCAAGAACTTTTGAAAACAAAGATTTCACATCTGGCTCAGGAAGTCTGTGAGACAAAAATAGTTAGAAAGTAAGAAAGTATTAAGGAAAGCAGTATATCAGATAGCACGTTCAGCTTACCCTGGTAAGATGAAGTCTGCATCTAATTAAATTTGTATCGCCACAGAACTGTAGGGGTTGGAAGGGACCTCTAGAGATCATCTAGTCCAACCCCCAAATATTATACTAAACAAAACAAACATCTAGTTTTTACTTACAGACTTCCACAAATAGTTATCTTAATTAGTCATCTTTTGATAGGGAAAATAGGAAGGAAAAGTAGGAAATGAACAAACTTATTTTTGTTCTGTAGCTAAGAGTTCTTTCAAATTGTTTCAAGCTCTACATCTGAAGTACTTATAACAAGAAAAAATACATATATCCATTCACTGTATATATCACACATGGAACTGTACTAATAGCATTAAGCAAACTCTGTTTTGTTATTAACGTTTGCACATTTCTGAAGATGTGTCACTACTTTTAATGTGTAATTTTTTCTTAAATACGTAATAGTGATAAGTCTTACAGCAAACACAAGCAGACTGCAGCAAAACTGCAAAATATTAAAAAAAATACAAAACAGAAGTACACTTAAAATTTTATACAAAGACAACTATTCATAAATACCAACTTCAACTTCTCCACTGTTCACTTTTTTATTGAATAAACATTAAAACGATATTTAAGTGTGAAGTTATTGATCTCCCCACAGATTAAACAAACTTTTCATTAAGTTTAAGCTGGTCAACTTAAATATTTACATTTTTCCTGATGCTTTATGACATTTCCTAGCGTCATTTTCCTCAGGTTGTTAATCTACAATATACTTAGTGATTTTTAAATGTCAGTGCAACCAGCTTGGTTGATTAGACAAAGTATAAAAATCCATAGGGTATGGTGGGTTTTGAGCAGTAGCTCTGAAGAGAAGGACTGAAAAAAGACAAAGATGAGCAAATTTCTCAGTGCAGAAACACTCACAACCATAGACAACTTACTTATCTATGTATCTATATCTTCTCAGTAGCAGCAGGATAACATGGCGGGAAACTCTCTCTAGGGACAGCGGCAAACAACTCTTTTGGATGAAAGGCATGCACTGAAACATGTGTCAGCAATGAACACTGGCACAGCCCAGAGAGGATGTGGCATCTCCTCCTTGGAGATCTTCAGCAGACACCTGAACATGGGCCTGCTTGGAATACTGTTGACTTCCCACACTTCTCAGTGAGGATACTGTGAGAAATTATATATATATATATGCACGTATGTATATTCTGTAACTGAAGACATAACCTCTGCACTTTATTCAGGAAGTTTCTGTATTTTCCAAATTACTCACAAAGCTTAACATCTACAGTGTTCCTAATTCCAAATATAATAAACTTAGTACTGTAGCTAACAAAATAAGGTTTTAAACTTATAACAAATATTGAATTTCTGACTTCTATTACTTATGTATATTTGGATTATTGATCATTCTACCTCCAGAGCAAACAGTGCATTCAAGTATATCATTCTAATGAAGCTGGAAGGTGAGAATATCACACAGATCATCAGATACATTTTTGCACTTGTTCTATTTAAGAAAACTTAACTAAGAGCAGTGCATTGCACATATATTTACATATCTGTTTTCTGCAGATATGCTGTCAGAATATTTGCTCTTAAAACTTCAAAATTATTAAAATATCTATCTTCTTTACAAAGAGCAGCAAACAAAACATCTGTTCCACATTGTGTGTCCTTCCAGAAACATTTTATTTTTCCAAGAAGCAAACCAAAAAAGATAATCTTACAGAAAAAAAAAAAGAACAAGCTTTAAAATACTTTATTTTAAGCAGCATGCTATTTTTGTTCTGATAATACCGAAGAACTTGACTCAATTAGAGAAAAACAGTCTGTCAACTATTCAAGCTTCAATTTTAAGCTTTTAAAGCCAGTCAATTTTTGTTGACGGTACACACAGTCTCTGACAGCACTCGCGTTATTAGAATTTCTTAACCCAATAAACCTGTACAAAATTTTTGTTAGTGTTTCTCTTTCATTCCTTACTCTGTACTTCACAGAACATTTATTACAAAATATGCAATTTTATAATCAATAAGTATTATTTATGCTGCTGTATACTGGATAACTTTAATACACCCCTTCAGAAACATTACTATTTTTCACAAAAGCAGAAATCACTATTCATGAAAGTTGCACAGTACACCATTTCTATGAGACTTTCCAAAGTATCCATAATTTATAGACTAAGGTGTAAGCCACAAAATATTCAAGCATTTTGATACACCCAAGCATGAGGCTTGGCTTTCTTGTAGTTATGAAAGTTTCTGCAAGATATAACAAGCCATACTACTAACAGAAGTCTGCAAGATTTTTATGTTTAATGTACTGAAAAATCAAAAGAGATGCAGCTTCAGAACACAAGACACTGGAAAATTTTCCTCTGATATGTTAATAAAATGACAACGATTAAAATTAGCAAAGAACAAATCTAGTGAAGTTACATTACTGTAAGGACAGAAAAGCCTGGAAAGTGTTTGCATATGCAGAGTACTCCTAGCTCTCCAATGAAGTGCAATGGCTTAGAGCATTTTCAGCATCAACTTAAAACTAACAGCAGACTGCTAAAGTGTTCACTTGAGATAAAAAAAAAAAATGCAAGCAAACAGCAGACTGAATTTCTTTCACTGAAGGCTGAGAAAGCGTCTACATTGTGGACCCTCTTTATGTTTGTAAGAAACATTATCTAACAGCAGACGCTAGAAGCTTATCTTTGTTTTTCCTCTACAGAGAAGTTTTCCCATTACTACAGATGAATTGTTCCATGTGAAGCTTTAAAACCCTGTGTTAATAGAATTAAGAGTTCTGTAAAGTGAAATGGAGAAAAATAATTCCTTACTATCTACAAGTCTTGGGGCCGTGTTAAAAATAAGTTTGTAGTTACATACAAGCTTCTGCTCATGGGTTGCATCTGGTTCTTCAAAGCATCAGAACAAATTTATCGCGAATAAAGACTGGATTAGCTAAGATATAAACACCAGTATCTCCAGTGCTGGGCCTTGAGCTTCCACTGCAGTAATTTACATTCTGTAACTTACAGTACCTCCTAGAGCACATCCTGCAGCCACCACACACAAGCTCTCCCTGCATGGCAGTAACAAGAAGTACAGCTATCACACAAGTTGGAAAGCATGCAAAGGTTATACAGTATGAAGAACTTCAGTTTTGTGGATGACAAACACCATTTGGGCTACACAGTTATGCAGACCTACAAATCACTGTGTATCAACCTTAGCACATAGTTTTTATTCCTGTATTTGTATAGAATAAGATTTAAATGTGCACTCTAGTGTTAATTTTTAAATATTCATTTAGATAATTTCTTTTCTCTAACAAAGGTTAGAATATTATAATTGAACATTAAAAAAAAATTAAAGTTGAACATAACAGTTTAACTACTGAACTAAGTCCATTGCATACTACATACAGTGGCACCTATGAGTCTCCGAAAGTCAAATTAAAAATTTACTTGAACAGTCAAAGCTCACCTGCACTTTATGTTTTTGGGACGTGAACTGTTCTAGCCTGCCAGCTACAATTTCCTTACCTAAATCTAATCCATTATGAGTCACTGTGGAAATTCTGTGTACCGCAAGACCATCTTAGACAGAAGACTCTAAACCAGGAATTAGTGCTCACTGGCATGAAAAAAACAAGAAAAAAAGAATTTGGGAAGATCATACACACCTCTAATAAAATTAATGTTTCAAGTTTAATCTAGTTCAATCTCAACAAGTCTATGCCCCCAAAATTTGGAAAAAAACACATTACAAAACTAGAAAAATGTCAGAAGGAAGAAAGGTACACTGGAGTGTCATCCACTATACTTGGTTATCGAAAAATAGGTTACTGTACTTTTAGAAATGATTTTTATTGCACTGTCCAAGACTAATAAATCATCAGTATCACACCTAAGAAAAAAGCTAAAGAAATTCAACAGTACCTTAAATGTTGACACACAGTGCGTCTCTCTGATTCTACAAAGATGAAGGCACAACTGAATATGACTCACACTCAAAATACACTTAAAAAAAAAAAATACTGTCAGCCTTAACAGAACTTATTCAATTCAGAGGATTAAAGAAGGCTTGCCAATTGATAATATTAGAAACAATCTCCTGTGACTTCTATGACTAATGAAATGCACACCAGGAAAGTTTGGAAAATGCCACCTACAAAATTCATGAGCAATCTTTCTGTTCATCTTGTGTGCATTTCACTGTGAGACTACAAGCAGGATAATAAAAAGGAGACAAAAGTCATTGGCCTCATGTTAAGCCAGACTTATTCAAAGATATTTACAATGAACATACTTAAAGTATTTTTAGTCCCAGACAAAATTATGAGTAGAAACCAATCATTACAAAGGTGGGTGTTTCCAAGAAGCTTCCAAGACTTCCTGGCCTTAAAAAGAATGTTTCTTATCTGTAGCAGCCTGGGCAGCTGGTTGTTTCACCGACACTACAGGCGTATTATATTTTTTGCCCCTACAAATGTGAAAGTAGTGGTCACATCCATCAGCCTAGGCTGTAGAGGCACCAGGACCCCTGGGATGGGCAAAAGGAAATCCACAGGGGCTGCTGAAGGTAACAGCTTTGTGTAACATCACTTTGCAAGAACAAAAAACTTGCTCTAAAATTTTTGTTCTGAATAAAGAAGCCAGACCTCTACATAAACATAATCACAGAAAGTATGGGGAGAAACAACAACAACGAAAAACAACCAATTACTTTTTATAATTTAATTAACACATTACTTCATACAGGAGTCCAAGTTGAAAGGGACTCACAAAGACCATCAAGTCCAGGATCTGGGCTCCACAAACAGAAACACAGCACCAATTACATTAGAATTCAGATGTTTTACTTGAAAAATGTTGTCTTATAGGATTTCTTTCTTCAGTTTGAGACCAGGAGTTGTAAAAGTGTCATCAAGAGTGTCATGAGAGTCAAGTATATAAAGTGCATGTTTCAGGTAACAAGGAAAACCAAAACTGTTGGGGCGATTTTGAGTAATAAGTAATTCCAAGTTACTTGACAAGTCACAGCTCTAAGTAGAAAAGTATGCACAATTAACTCAGTCATAAAAATATGACTCCATCCTGAGTCGTTGATTCAGCCTTGATTCAGACTGTTCCTGGAGCTAACACTTTAATGTGTATTGTCAGGAGATTCACAGGTGGATAAGCCCACCATTATGATCCATCTTCCAGAATTCCAGGAAGTTTTTGCCCTCTCAAAAAACAAAAAGGAAAAAACAAAAACCCACTCTACTCAGTTATTCTACAGACTGTAGACTCATTTAGCTTCTTGCATGTTTATAAATAAATAATGAAAAAAAGCCATTGCATGAGGTGCTACATGTCTGTAAGAGGTCATATGACCTAAAAGGTGACTACGTTCATGGTGGAAAGTGCAAACTTGATTTCACAGTGCAGTCTGCCATCCATTAACAGGGCATTTATTTATGGTTCTTTGAACGCAGAATTTCTGCCACAACTTTACAGGACAGATATAGCAAAAAATATCTGCTGCACACTTTTTCAGGGGGTACTTTTCATAAAGAGGATATTCAAAACAAGAAACAAGACCTCTTTTTTTTACCTACAGGCATATTATTTGCAGGCTGCCTTTGGTACCTTTTACATTCTTGGACCATGACTGCCTGTATTTGGCTGTCACTGAATCTGTACATAGAACAAGTTTTCACATCTTCAATAAGCCGGTCTTCACAAACGAATTGCACAGCCTGGCAGCATCCACAGTCCATTACCACTGTGGAGTCTTCCTAAATACTCTTACTCTAATTGAAAGGTCAAACAAATAAACTGCACAGGTGCTTAATAAAAAAATATAAATATGCTATATTCTCACTACAAATCTCAGAAGCTTTATACTGGCTAGAATAATCAGAAAGTATATACCCTTACAATTGCTGTTAATGGATATAAAATGATATGGATATAAAAACAGAATGGATATAAAAATAAATGGAGATAAAAACAGAAATTATCAGGATTAAATATTCAAAGTGTGCTTGTTTGGTGAACACTGCGTCAACTGATGATTTGTATAGGTTTCTCTACAGGTTTTAAGCACTGATGTATGTAGTCCCTAAAATCTGATCACAAATATCCCAGTAGTAAATGCTAATTACATAATTTTTTACTGCTATATTTTAAGTTTGTTGCTCTGGACAAATAACATCAAGCTGTGTGTTCATGTAACAGGAAGAAATATCACTGTTCTAGAAAAGTTTTGACAAATTTGAAGATTTAAATACAAGTAGTTCATGTTTAATGACATCAAGAGCCCAAAAAAGGTTGCTACATATGCCGATGTCATAGCTACTCAGAAATGCAAGACACCATAGGATATGCAAAAATTCTCAGTGTATTTTCCTTCCATCAGTTGGTTTACTGAAAAAAATATTTTTGGTTCTTAAACAGATCTTTGTGGAATTAAAATTTTAATACAAATTCTGTTTTTGAAGCAAATGTGAACTAAGTTATAATTTTCATCTAGTCATAACATGGTGAACTAGTCTATCTGGTACAATTTTGATCTCGGGGTATTATGTCCTTGGAGAGGAACATGAAAAATGAATGAGAGATCAGAGAATGCAGTTCACATATTGTTGTCTCTAAAGTGACACCAAAGAAAAGTTAAACTTCAGAAAAGAAATCTGTATTTCATGGTCTGAGAATTTGACAACTTAACCTTCTGGTGACACTATTTCCTCCTCTCACTGTGGACCAGTAGTTCTTAGCTCCTAAGGTCAGACACTCTAAGTAGATATAAAGTCCTTTTTTAAAGATAATGTATGAAAAATCATAATATGATCTTCTAATGCTTTATTAGAAGACCACTGAAAATAAGCTAAAACAGAATTCAAATACAATGTTTTAAAGTCTGAAAAAGGAAACTGTATTACTGCATTCTCATTTTAAAATATAAAGTACATAAATCAAATACATTAATAAGTACATATTACCCTACTTGGCAGCATGTTTCCTCTCTGCATTTTCCTGCTGTGAGCTACAACACTCCTCACCAGATACAGGAAAAAAAAAAAAAGTAGTATTCTTTCATTTACACATATATAAATGATGAAAGACTATGCTAACTAGCGTTAATGAAAATTGTAAAGTCTTAACAGTTTCAGAAATGGCAATTAAGGAACAACACCTAAAAATAAAAGATCTTATTTTAAAATGACTGACTTTTTTATGCATCAAAGTTGCATTTAGAAGTTCATAAAAATGTACAAAGCTCTACTTCCACTGAAACTGCATTCAGAGAGTCCAAAAGTTTTACGGCCAAAACTAATTAAAGGCCCAGCAATCTGAACTCTGACATATCTCTACCTATCCCCCTAGGTTACCTTTAGATAACACTCTTTAGAAGAAAAAATAGAAATAACACTTCATTGTAGCAAGACCTGAAGGCCCTGGCTGTGTAGCAGCGCATTCTCCCTTAGGCTGAACCCTGATTGCGGGGCCTCACCTTGCAAAACCCACTGAAGAAGTTCTGCTAGTTTATTGGCCACTTGTATAAAGGAAGACTCTTAGCACTACTGATCAGAATGAGTCTCTACATTTTTGTTTCTGAAACTGAAGAATTAAAAATGCAGTGAGCTCATTTACTTCAAAATGAATGTCTGAAAATGACATTATTTGCTAATAGTAAAAAGTCAATTCACTTTGAAACTGAGTATATTACTCAGAATAAAAGATTCTCCCAACGAAGTACATACAGCATTTACAAAGCTGAAGATGTAATATAAAAGCACAAGTTAAAAATGGGCTTGCATGCATTTTGCATGTGCTGAAGGCAGCACAACACACAGAACTATTGCAATCACTTCTCTCTTACTTACACCTTTTCCTTGGTCTACTGCCTTAGAGAAAAGCACTCATTTGTGAATCATCGGTGAGAGAGAGATAAATATTTCAGAATGCATTTTTTCTGACAAAACTGGGGCAGAGTAGCCATGCATTGGAATCTGAACCATTAAGCAGAATTTCATCATGTGTTTTCAAGGATGAAAGGGAAGAAAAATTAGATAAAAACATTATGTAGTAAAATCTAAGTATCTTCAGGTTATAAAAGAATGCATTATACAAATACAGAAATGTTAATTTAAGTATTTTCTAACTTCTGAATGCCTACCATACTCATCTTAAAACTGCCCTTTTAATCTATTATTATTACTATTTGCAGTACAGGTAAGGATATATTTGTAAAACCAATGAAGTAGCAATCTTTACACAATAAAAACTACAATGGAGCTGCTTACTTTACCAAACAAGATGCAATCTACTTTCAGAAGATTATGAAACTGTTTTTTAAACTTAACTTGGCATTATTAATTATATGCCTCTTACAGGAAAAAGAAGCTCCTGCATTTATGATATATCTTGATCTCACTAATGCTAAGTTGTAACTTAAGGAATGAGACACTTTTATCCATGCAAAAATTACATTGCACTGAAGTGCTGTTGTGAAAGTTTCAGAATAAATGCACACAAAACTTTTGTTTTCAGTACGTGCACAATTGATACAGTAGGAGTGTTAATGCAAGAATGCTATTTAACACTTTTTTATGTGTTAATCCTCTACACCTTCAAAACTTTCTTCCCTTTTCAAAAAAGCTTGTTCCTCAATCACCTCCCTGCCTCTGTAACTAACCTGGAGAACTTGGTGGCTCCACAAAAATAATACATTACTTAAACAACAATTTTGTTGTTGTTGTTTTAATTAAACTAAAAAGTCCCCATTTCCGTTATAATTATTATTATCAACATTCTATTAAAAATAAACGTTGATGTATTCCTTATCTTTTCACTTCACACAAAAAATCATAGAAAGAAGAAAGATTATCATATTAAAATGACTGGAAGTTGCATAGAAATTCAGTAAAGCTGCTGAAATGGGAGAAAAAAGACCCATAAAAACAGTATTTAGTAGGAAGCTTGAAACATTATGAAGGATAGTAAGTAAAAATATCTTCCCTCAGTTAATATGCTTGCAATTATCCGTAAGCAACTACAGTAAATCTGCTGAAATCAGTACATCCAAAACCTAAAATTAAGTTCTATCAGAAGTGGGAACACCAGCCTAACACCAGTTTCTCTTATAAATACTTTCTATTTGTAAAGCTAAACACAATGGAAAAAAATATCCTGATAACTTTCGAAGAACTTTAGTAAGCTTACTTCATAACTCTGCAATGCATACGGATGTTCTAAAGGGAAAAAAAATTGCATATAAACAAGGAACCTAAATGACAGTAAGGAGAGATGCTAGGATATGCCTCAGAACTTCATTTTCTGTCCAGACTAAAAAATCAGTAAATATACATCCAGAGCACATAAATAAGAAATCTCATATAACTTTTTCTAAAGGTACCTGCAGTAAAGATAGTGTGATCTTATTAATTCTGGCAATAAAAAAAATAAAGCCGGCTTTTATCTGGACAGCATACAGCCCGTCGACAGGCATCTGTATGTGTGTACATAGCCACCCCCAAAATGGCCTTTTGCTCTTGTACCTTTACTGAGATGCCTCCACCTCACATTGCTTTGTATCAGTGAGGAAGTAGACTGCATTTCTTCTGCATGAGAAGCACTGCTTATGAAACTATGTGACAGGCTAATGAAAGCATTCACCATTATTTTTAAAAGAACTCTCTTATACAGAGGAAATACTTAAATTTTCATAGATTATAGGTAAAATCTAAGATTTATATCAATATCTAACAATAAAATGAAAGCTTAGCTTGAACAATATGAGGTGAATATTGGTAGAAATTGCATATCAAGAAAAAATGAGATTTCGTAAAATCAGGTCAGAGCCTTCCTTGTCCATCACATTACAGAAGCCTTTTAATAACTGACCATTTTTCTAAATAGCATAATGCTGAATGATTAAAGAGAGGTCTTCCATTCTAGTCAGAAATTAATCTATTTGTTCTAATGAGAGTTAGCCATGCTGATTCCTCTTTCAGTACCAATGAGCCACATGGGAGAAAGCAATTATCATTACAAAGCTATAAGTATCTGTGTGTAGCTGCCACAGAATAAGTATTCCTGGAGTCTTTCACTTCCATACTGCAAACACTTCACACCTGGAAAAATCAAAGGTCCTACTGAAATAATAATTTTAATTGATAGATTAAGTACATAACATCAGTTACGGTACTAGAAGTTTCACTGCTACTCATAGATAAAACTATTTAAAAAACTATTTTAAAAAACTATATAAAACTGCAAGATGTTTATGCTGTCACACTGTTGTCTTGTCCTAGTACTTATAAAGCCTTACATTTATATATAGCACAAGCTCTATAAAATAACTGCAACAGAGAGCAGTTTTTCTGTCCCTTAAAATTAAATGTTACCCTCATTACTTAGCATTTTGAGGTCTTTATTATGCCCTTTGCCAATAGTATAGATCTCATTAAGTGGTTTATTAAAAGCTGGCGAAAATCTAGCACTTTCTGTTGCTCAAAGTAGCAAAGAAAATAATTAAAGCATCCCTCACTGCTACATGATGAAATGAACCGATGAAATGATGAACTGCTTCAGCCACGTATAAATGATATTCCATTAAAGCATAAAAAGGTGATTCATCAAATAGCATTCCAATTGAGACTGAAAAATTTCAACACATCCATGTGGGATGGGGGCTTTTTAAACACTTCTTCCCTTCCTATCACTGAATCCTACATAAGGCATGCACTTCCTCCATATAACACAATCTTCTCACTATACACATCTTTGCAGAAATATTACAAGCCCTTTTCTCTCAGACTCGTGAACCTGCATGTTATTTTTAACATTGACTAATGAGTGTGAAAAAAGCATTTCCAGGAACATGACTGACATTCTCCTAAGTTCATTCTTAACATAGGAGAGAACGGAAAACAATTTATAAACAAACACAAGAGTTGAAATTATCACAGGAATGAGCTGAGATATGAAGGAAAGAGAGACAATTTTCTATCAATCCCAGATCAAGTGAAAGTATCTTTTACTGTAATTAACTGTACTAATGACTGGAATAATTTGCTATATGAATGATACAACCAAAACCATACTCCCTATTGTTCCTAGAATACTTGAGAGCTTTTTCTTCCCCTTCGCCTTTGGGAGAGCTTAAGCAACTAATACAGTTTACCCTACTTTCAGTAAGGAATTCACACAAAGACTGTTCCTTTCTGCCCAACTCTCCAGCCTGTCCAGGTCTCACTGAATGGAAGCACAGCCTTCTGGTGTGTCAGCCATTCCTCCCAGCTTTGTATCATCAGCAAACTTGCTGAAGGTGGACTCTATCCTCTCATCAGGGTCACTGATGAAGATGTTAAACAGGACTGGACCCAGCAGCAACCCCTGTGGAACACAACAATAAGTACAGGCCCCGCACTAGACTCTGAGCCACCAGTCACAACCCCCTGAGCTATCTGCCAGCCAGCCAGTCCTCAGCCCACTCACCTACTCTACACTTCCTCAGCTTTATTACAAGAATGCTGTGGGAGAGTGTCAAATGCATTGCGGACATCAAGGCAGACTACATCCACTGCTCTCCCTTCATTCACCCAGCCAGTAATAGAAGGCTACAGGGTTGGCTGAGTACAACCTCTCCCTGGTGAACCTATGCTGACTACTCCTGTTGACCTTTTTTTCCAATTGCCTGAAGATGGCACCCAGAACAAGGTGTTCCATCATCTTTCCAGGGATGGAAGTGAGGCTGACTGGCCTGTAGTTTCCAGGATTATTTCATGTGCCTATAGGAAAATCTGTTTTTAAGATCAGCTTTCATAAAAGACCTCTTTTTGTTATCAAGATATTATCTCAAGACATAGTTAAAAAGTTTCCTTGTCACTGTCAAATCCTGAGCTGACTACACAATCTTCTGCTTACTCTGATTCACGCTAATGACTCTCCAAAAAGAAACTGTAAAGATATGACAAATAGAAGGCCACAACTTTCATGAAAATTTTCAATTAAGTCACAGAAAAACAACTGAATTTTTTTCTCTTTGACAACTTAATGCTAATGTACTTCTTAATTTGTTACATTTTGTGTTTCCTGGTTACTGGCTGAGTTTGGTAGGAATTCTAGCGTACTAAATTTCTGAAAACCTAGTTTACAAGGTCTTCAGGGAGAGGAATTCAACTTCAAGTAAAACTCATTGCCAAGCACATACATGTTATTACAGAATAAATAGCAAATAAAATGGAGCAAGGGGCAGTAAAAAATGTGCAGTCATTACCTTACTTGACTGATTTTCCAGTTCATACCTGTGTTATAACTCATTTTCATGTGATTTGGATTCTTTTACTGCTTAGGATTTTGTGTAAATAAATAAAGAGAGTATTTGCTGGGAAAAAAGATGGTGACAGAAGCAAGTTAAAAGGGTTAGAGTGGTACTGTCTGAAAATGAGATGAATATTTTTTTAAAAACCTCACACTTCCATTAATTATACACAATTACCTGTATGAAAGAGCAAAGACTGGAATGATGAATTTAAAATTATACAACGAAACAAAGAAGAAAATCTGGCTACTGGTTTCACTGGAATTCTATCTTTATGGTGGTCCAAAAGAATTGCTTGCAAATCAGGGAATAATTTACTATGAATGAAGGTGGCAGAACTCGTGCTTTAATATGTAATGCTATTTAATGGAGTATTTGTACTACCGCGTACAGTAAATTAGTTTGCAAAATGCATTATGTAAACAAATTACTGACATATAATTTTCTTAAGCTTGTAAAAGGGACAGAGGAAATGGTACTGATTATTTCCATTATTACCATCATTAGCATTGAAATTAAGGGGCAGCAGAAGGGAGCATTAAATTTTAAGTTTCTCTTCTTCAGTCTTTCAAAGGAGCCTCTGATTCATGACCAATTTTAGAAAAATCAAACTAAATTTATACTGAGGAATCTCTTTCATACCTGTCTAGGCTCATAAGATACCGAGGGCAAGTAATAAATTTTTGACCCACCTGGAAACAAAATAACAGAAAAGCATTCTACGTGTATCTTTAGGATACAGTCCCTCATAAGCACGATCAGCCATGCAAACACATCCAAAAACCTCGAGATAATGCTAGCATTAAAAATTAATACCAGAGAACCGTGTGAATTTCCAATTTCTCCAATTTCATTAAGATCAAAATTTCAGTCAACTGTTTATCTGAACACAGCTGGCAATGTTGAAATTAAACTCAGCAAGGGAAGAAAAGAAAGTAGCCTTCATATTCGCTTGAGCCTTCCCTTGCCTTCAGGCTCACTGCTCCTCACTCTGCTGAACTTGCATTCTGCAAAATAACATTGCAGCTTTTACCTATGAAAACCACTGGAGACAGCTTTTTGAGACCATTAAGAACTGTAAATTAAGGTGCTCTAAATTGAAGGTTTTTTCCAACTCATTTTTGAGAGCTTTTTGTTGGTGTTGTTTTAGCTTCTATCCTTTTGCTCTTATAAAGTAGACCTTAGCTTACTTAGAAAATTTATACAATTTTCTTTCCCTTGAAGTTTGACCTGACACCAAAGGTACATGGGATGAAGTTAGTCCTACACAATTGCTTTAGCTGTAGCTAAATCAACTACAGCAATTACAGAACATCAGATCTCAGCGCACCTATAGATAAAGCTCCAAATCACCCCTTGACTTCAGCTACATTATTGCAAACATACTCCCACTACCTCATGGCTACTGAAATTGATATATAAAATACATTTGCAACTTTTGTATAAATCTGGCTATTTAAAATAAATGATTTTAAAAGAACAAAGAAAGATTGATCATGTTTTATGATTAACAGTTAGGTAGCCTTTCTGGTATGATTTTTAAGGACCTCACGTACCTGGGGAGAGAAGAGAGGCAGCTTCTCTCTTTTTGGGGTGCCAAGTAGTAGCAGGGCTGAGTTTCTCCTCAGGTCTGCAAGGAACTGGGAGATGGGGCACTCAACTGCTTGAATTAAACAACTTTAGAGACTTACTACTGGTATTATCTCTTGAATATATGTTTACAGAGTTGAAATGGGGTTTACTGAAACATGTAACTGAATTTCATTTTAAAAGTAAAGACCTCACATAGAAGTATTTTAGATTTTAACCTATGTTTTTGTCCACCTTACACTTTTAAATGCTACAATTTAAATCAGGTGTACAAAATGAAATGAGGGAAAAGTAGTAGGAACAAGTAGACTTCCCTTGTCAATTAAGCTCCACTTAAGCTCAACTAAGTACTGAAAATTACTTGTATTTATATTCTTTTTCTGAAAATACTATCACAGCCTCATAATGCCGCAGAAATAATAATATAATTAATTTTGCCTCAAAAGTAGGAGGAAGAGTATTTTTAACTCAGTTTTAATGTGATGGAGATGCAATTCACAATATATTTTTTCAAATTTTTGCAAATCTTGACTTTTCCACAGGAAAACCCCATACGACCTTATTCTAAACAGATTACAGAAGGGAGTTCTAACAATCCTATCTTAGAGCTTTTCCTAAGTTTAACATGAAAAGGTCATCTTTTACCTTTTCAATCTTTGAAAAATAAATTTATAATCTTAATCCATTCATGACTTCTGTTTTAGATACCTAAATATGCATCACTTCTGATTAAGTATAAATAGGGGAAAGAAAAAAAAAAAATTGTTCGCTGTGGAAATGTTCATTCAAACTGATTCTTTCCCAAAGTTTTAGGCTAACACATGAAATCATAAGAGAAGAAAGACACTAGAAGTTTTAGGCTAGCAAATTTTTTTATGTTGGAGTATAATTTAAAGGTGCCTGGCAGATTTAGCAAAAAATGCAAATTTTAAGAAGATATTCTAAGATTTTGAAAAATGTTTTTCCTCCATTATCTTAGTTATTAATGGCAATAGAAAAGATAACTAAGTTTTCAGGGGATGAAAGACATGGGAGAGTGCACGTTTGAAAATGGGATCTGGAACAGAACAAGAAGATCTCTGGGAAGGCCACAGGATAGAACAAAATGTTGAAAGCAGAGTGTTATAAACGTAACTGCATTAAGTTACAAGAAAAAAAAAAAACAACAACTCTGAACCATGGGAGCTCTTCAAGTCTTAAATTTGAAAAAAAATTCTAAGATCTAGCAACTATTTGCAAATAAAGGAGAGTTCCATTTAAAAAAAATTTTTTTTTACATACTTCCCTGTCTATATACATAATATTGCGAAGACACAAGTCAGATGAAACATTTGAAGATTCTACTCTAAAGAATTTAAAGATTCTATTTCTATTTACTTGTATAAAAGAAATGCAAAATTATTTCAGGACTTGTAAAAAAAAAAATAGGTTGAAATAACAAGAACTACTACTTTATTCCAATACCATTTGGTATAACCTTTTTAAAATTATCTTAAGTTTGTACGCCACTAAGAAACAATGTATTTCAGAGAGCACTACTATGGCATTATCCTTCCAACATCTGATATTCCAAGCCATGCTCCCTAGTAAAAAATTTTGCAAACTGGCACATTGGTGTGGTGTCATGGTTTTATGATTTTTGGTACTGGTATTCCACATCATAACATCATGTATTGCATTAAGAGTTAAAGAGCTAATACTCCAGCTCCATAGATCATTGATAATTCCAGGTATACCTGTCTCAGAAGAGAAGAAGCACTACATTCCCCAGAGGACTTTGCGATGCTTTGTATTTTTACGTGTTTTCCGCTCAGAGGGAACAGATAAAAACCCTCAGCGGTCACGGGACACTCTCTTTCCTTCGGGATCGACTCAGCAGTGGGTGCTCGCTGCCATATCGCCTTCAGCGTTAGCGTAAGGCCTTCGGTTTATCGGACACTCTCTCTTGCTCATTTTATTTGATTCATTAGCCTCAATTCCAATTACATTGTATTATATTCTGTTATTTTGCTTTCTGATATCTTATTTAGTAAATTAGCTTTCCTCCTCAGATCGTTGCCGCTGTTTTGTTTCTAGGCCCATCTCCCTTTTCCCTTTTCCCTTTTTCCTTCCCCTTTCCTGAGGCGTGGGTCCCCCGCACCAATCGTCGTGGAACCGGGCCGATCCAGCCCGGTAAACCGTTGACATGTGGCTACCTACATTAAGGTCTACAGAAAAATACATTTTAGGAAAGTACATTCAGTGCATCAAATACTGATTAAAAAATGTTGACTTCTCAAGTTATGATCATGCTACTAACATCACTTCTACAATATTAAAGAATTATTTCAAGTTGTTTACATCTTCACCTTTTTGAAAACATGCTTTTGTTTATCAACTATGATCCTACCTGCAGTTTCCTACTTACATAGGTACTCTGCAACGTATAAGTGAATAGATATGCACACAAAATAAATAGGAACATTTATAAGCAAGCAGTAGAAAAAATATAACAAGATATCTTTACTTTTAACCCCTTCTCTTCGTTTAAAGCTAGAATGTATTAGGATCACTACAGAACAACATGTAGTGACACCAGCAATATGCACTGGATAAATTGGTTAGAAAAAAAAACGGAAAAGATGTTTCTCAATGCTGGAAAAGGTAATTATGACAGTTTGCAGTAAGTCATTCATTTCTTTCATTGCAACCAATAAAGAATAGCTACAGATGAAATTAAAGAGGAGGGTACAGGCTGTAAAAGGACAGCTACAAGCAATATAGTTAAATTTGCATAAAAGACAGAATTCTCACAAGCAGAAAATCACAGTGTGGTTCTCAACACAGCTCTTGAGGGCTTCAACACGTGGGGAATTAATCCAAAACAGATGTATGCCTGATGGGTGCAACCCATCACACAAATGAAAATTCTTAGCTGGGAAAGTAATGTCATGTCTAGCCACCTTGAATGGATTCTACTGAACATGGAATTATCTTTTCAAATAAGGAGAGAAGTAAGAAATGTGAACAAAAAGTTCACATACCAGTGAACAGCACTGCTTTCCTTTGTTCTTTTAACTACTGACACTAAAAAAAAAAAAAAAATCAGAAAAAAGAGTGTGCGCAGAAGAGAAGGACAACAACTTGGAGAGAGGAAATTATGTGTTTTCTGGTTTTTGTGCAGCTTTGAAAATAAAACGACACATACACGTTTTAAAAAGAAAGAAAACTATGTAAAATATGACCAAAAATTCAAGGATGTACCTTTGTCTGTAACCGCAAAAATCAAAATGATATGCAAGAGGTCTTTTTGTGTACAAGTCAAATAAAACCTACAGATAGAAAAACAACTATACCAAAATTATGATGCTATAGAAGATTTAAATTGGAAAGGGATTAACAGGATTACCTTTCAACTGTACAAGTGGGGGAAAAAAAAAAAATAAGATTTTCTTTTCGTTTTAAGCTTTCACCATCCCCAGTGTATTTTCTCTTCTTTATGTTTCCACTGATTTATTTAATTATCTGTTTTTAAGCTGAAAGACCCATTCATATATAGTGGGATATCCTAGATATCCACATAAATGTGATGCATTATGATAAATTATGTATAATTAATTTAAAATCTTCTAGGACAATAATCCACTTAACCCTTAATAGGTGACTGTAGAGCAAATGTGAAGACAGAAAAAGAAGCTAATGTCATGCATGCATGCATGGCAAAGTGCTGGTAACCAAGCAACCAGCAGGAAACATGTCAGAGGGAAAAAGCATATTTACAATCCTAACAGTGTCTCATTTATACACAGCTATAGATACCAGTTATGCAAAGGGAGGCTCACAAAGCAATCATTTCACTTTTTTCTTCCTCTCCACTTTGCTTCCCTGAAGATTGATTTGAGTTTTTATTTGGATTAAATTAAATTAAATCAAAATGCAAGGACTATCTTAATTCCACATTTTCATCTTGAAAAGAAAAAAATAATTGTTCTTTACGAATAGATGCACAAATATTGCACTCTGAAATTATCATATCCTACATATTCTACTTTGGTTTTGTCTTTTAATAAGATTCTGCATTAGCACTGGATATAAATTATTCATTTATTTTTGTACCATCAACAAAATACTTGAGTAAATCTACATATAATATTAAACATGACAAGCATAATATACATGTTCAGCAAGATTATTCATGCTGAGATGATTATTCACATACATGGCATATTTACAGAGCTACATATTTCATCTTTAAGTTCTTTGTTTTGTAAACTGAAGATTTAGTGCAAGTTGTGGAAGTTTATTAAATGCCCATAAGCAGTAACTATATTTTTTCTGATCAATTTATTTGGTTCTTTTGAACATAAAAGAGCAAACAGGAAAGTTTTCAGATAGATTCTGAGGTGTCTCTGAGACCACAGATATAGCAGAGGCAACGACTACCATACTTTCTTCTAAAGAATTCTCCAGACTTGAAAGAAAATTATTGCATTGATTAACTTGAACTACTCATTTGGGAAGCAGCGTAGGGAACAGGGATGTTAAATACATTCTTCTTATTAGTTCACTTTACATTTTCATTACTTTGATGTTGTTGCCTCATATTTACCTAAACACAACCATGGCTAGTGTCCATGCAGCAAAAGCAGTAGGGAGCTAGCTCCTCACTATGCTTCAGATGCCAAACACACCACAACACTTGTATAGAAGGGATAGGCAGGTTTGAGAGCAGAAGTCAATGCTTCACAGGCAGATTTCTGCCACAGACAAACACCATACTGAAGTATTCCTCCTAAATCGCACGTATAATTTCTGATACAAATGATGGTGCTAAAGAATCTACAGTTTATCACATACGAAGACGCAAATGACACAAAGGATTGCTCATAATTTTTAATAAGGATCTCTAATTAAAAATATTTATTGCTTAGTAATCAAAAATAAAAAAATAATGTAACTACGCAGTAATCTAGAAGCCCAGTATATAATTTAATTTTACTTGATCTCCATGATACTTATACTCTTTATTATAATCATGTGTACAATTCAAATCATGCTCACTACATTACTGGTTATAAACTCAAAGAAGATTTAATAAGATGACAATATAACCAATCTGATTCTGAAATAAATTTTCAAAAGGCAGAGGATGAAGAGAAACAGCAAAGAAGTACAGGTGGTAATTTCTAGGACTGCCAATGGCATCAACCATTTCTTCTTTCAACCATCACTGCAATAGGAGCATGTTGTATACAATAAAGAACAATACAACAATAAGCAGAAACAGAAATAATCTCACTAACTGTGACAAATATAAAAGAGTACCTCTAAATAAGCCTTGCGTGAGAAATGAACTTTACTGCTTCCTCAGTTTAGCAGTCACACATTGAAATGGAATGCAGAAATGGTGATAAACGTTTGTATGCTTTCCACTGTTTTCATTTCTACAGCTTATGTAGCAGTATGTATGTTTCATTCATATAAACCTATTTAGCATTTTTTTTTAATGTTCCTGTTTAGACTATTGCAACATCATTGGACTTGAAAAGGCTTTCTCTAACCACTAGAGCTTTTTTTCCTCCCAGCAGGTTCACCTGCTTCTATACATTCTTGGAAAGCATTTTTCTAACTTGTTGTTAAAGATCATCACTGACAGGTATTACATCAGAGAGTTTATTCAGAATGTTTCCTAGTCTTCATGTATGAAAAAATATCTCCTATCTACCTTAAAACCTGTCCCATTGCAATGCATTACATCACTTCAAGTGTGTAACACTGTGAAGATCTAAAAGGTCTCCCCTCTACATACTTCCAAATGCTGTCAACTATTTAGCTATCCAGTCACATTCAGTGAGTGGAGTCTTAAGAAAAAAAAACCAAACAAACAAAAACAAAAAACAAAAAAACAACAGAAGACAAAGCTTCAACACCCTCATGTTTTCACCTGTCAAAAACCTTCCCTCCCTGCAGCAGGACTTACCTTATTTTCTTTGCTAATATTTATTTCCAAGCTATAGCATAACTAATAGCAAAATGTTAATTGGAGAAAAAAAAAAAAAAAAGGTATTTTTAGTTACTCTTGTGTTAGAGTCTTTGCATGCTGTCAACCTGCTATTTTGCCCCAGCAGAAGCTTGCACTGTTCCTTGATGACACCAGGATCACCTCCTTTGTATCTTCACTTTGAAAGAGCCCTAATATAAGTCATAATCCTTGTGCATAATTCTTTTGGCTCCTAAGCTGCATTATTTTTTATTATTGTCTTTGTTAAAGGGAGAAATTTGAGCAAAACAGTAAGTTCTGTTCACATTTGTCCAGAGATCCAAAATGTTTTATTAGCAATTAATAAATCAGAACAGGAGTTATTTCTGAAGATTTTCCTTCTATTAAGGCAAAAACATGTGTACATGGTTTACACACTACTGAGTAAGCTCTTCTTAGCAGATCAGATTCAGACTTTCAAATTTCAGTAGTTGATCTAAGAAAAAAAAATTCTCCTAATGTTTTCCACAACCTTCACTTTTCCTGGCTTTTCCACCAAAACATTACAGATCAGTACTGCAGAAACCAGAAAGTCAAAATAATGACACCAAAACTTTCCTACCATGTGCTTTTTCATCACAACAAAGAGAATAACAAAATACATTGATTGGGCCAATAAACTAAAACATACCATTTTTCAAGACAGTCCTCCTAAAGTAATAATTTTATTTATGAATTCTAGAACAGCCTACTTTTCTGTGTGGAATGCCAAAGATTACAAGTAAGAGATTTATTACTGAATCATAAATGTTGAGAAAACTCAGAGCCAACCTTAAAAAAATTATATAAATACATATCATACCTACTTACAGTATGTTAGAACAGTATGTTCCAGTATGAGTTTCAGTAAATCTAAATTACACCAACTTGCAGTATCATCTGAAGCATTTAAAACTTACAGTGCACTGAAGTTGCCAAAAAACCCTGAGAAGCAGATGGGCATTACTGCTGTTAAAATGCAACCAGTTGCACCAGAAAAGAACTGGGTCTGTCATACTTACAGAAGAAATGTTTAATTGTCTATTTTCCTATTATTTAATAAAACCAAAAACAACTGTTTTTTTTTAAAGATTCTATTAACAACATCACTTCTTCTATTCTACTTAAGAACATAATAATAAAAGTAAGGAAATAAAGAAAAAAAGAAAACATTATATGGCAGCAATCAAATACAAAATTCCCAGCAGTAGACTACCTGCATCATGTTACCGTGATAAAAAAAAAAAAAAGCAGCTATTTTGATCATTTAATCTAATCCATAATATATTCTCAGAATCCAACTGATAGTTAAAATGTACTTTAATTAGTAAGAGAAGTAGATACTTTTAAGGCAGGTTGGATCATACAAATACATTAGTGTAACAACACGGTGAGATAACGCACGCACCATCTCATACGCATGCCAAATGGGGTTCCCAGGGGAACGTAGAAGACTCAAATAATAACATTTTAACTGAATATTTGTATTAATTTGCAAGTATTGAAATTTAGCATCTGGCTCTATTTTAAAGTGGCAGCCAACAAAACAGGCTTTCCCAAAAGCAACTCTCTGAAGCGTACTACAGTGAAATGCATTAGGCAATAGCACATGCATTAGGAGGCGCATGCATCAGGACAAACAACAGGGAGGGGCAATCCAGTTCAGCGATAATGTGGGCATACACCTGTATTAGTTCATGGAGACGCATGTCTCTGTGCTACAGATCATGCAGCTGGGATTGCTGAGACTTTCTCTGTGCTAATGCGCAGCCCTATTGCCTCCCACTCTGTTCTCAATTTCCATGCCTCTTTGGTCAGCAAATCTGTCATTTTCCACCCAAGTGCACCTCATGCAGGGGCTCACAGAATGGCACTGAGACATCAGCTTTTTGCTATCAGTATGCAGAATGCTCATGGCTGGGGAACATGTAATGCAAAACAAAAATATGAATCTTGTGCTCACTCCATTCAGAGACTTCACACTTGAGTCAGTGAATGGAAACGCAAAGATTCCTTAAAAATACACTTTAGATCAAGCACAGAGTATCATATTCAGAATTCAACTGACATGACCCATAAAATCATACTAAAAGTCTATTATTTTCACAATTGATCGGTCAGAAAGTAATGCAAAAGAGTTACACTTAGGTACCATTTTAAAAACTAGCTAATGAAAAGTTACTGTCTTTCCTCAGCCCAGAAGTAGACAGAAGAACTGCCTACTAAACATGCATTAAAGAAAGACGTAAAATTTTTCTTCAATAATAAGTCTCCTCTTCCTCTACTACCATGCAAAAACAGCTCAACTGCCTGGACTCATTAATCAAATACTAAAGTGTTGACTGAAAAGAGCTAAGTTATCTACAAAGAACATCCTTTCTTCCATAGAAAACTGCAAGTCATTACATAACACAATGAAAAAATCTTGAATGCTTCTAATCTTTTCTACTTACTGGTCCCTCAAAATGCACTCTCAGTGGTGCCCTTAACCACTGTTATTCCTGTTCCAAATCAGAGCAGTACTGGTTTCCTTTGTCCTTTAGGCTTTCATGAGCTATAAAAATAGAATTGTTTTTTAACTAGTTTGTGAAATTGATCTTGTTACTAAAACCCCTACAAGAAAGAATGAAGTATGTTTATACACTGACAAAATTATAGGATTAAAAATGCATAAAACACATACAGTTACATTATAGATTGGACATGTAATTAGCAAAAGAAAGAAAATTCCAACATTTTTGAATATTTATAAATTCATTGCAGAATGAGCTAGATTTTTTTCTCTCCTAATGAGCTGACAAATCGTATTTTTCAGTTCTTGATTCCACTAAGAAATATCCAAGCATATAAGAAGAGCTTTTACAAAAGCTTATACACTGTCTAAACGCAGGAAAAGCTGAATTATTTTCTCATACAATACAGATTTGAAGGCAGATGAACAGCAGGAAACAAACACGTTCTTGAAGACTTTTTTCTACCTTCCCTGGCAGACTACACAAAATCATTTCAAGTTTTTCACACAGCTGAAACTTTTCAACATCCCTTGGAAGACAGCTCTATTCATTTTCAGAATATGAATAGCTGTATCTATTGTTGCTTCCCAAGAAAGAGAATGGGGACTATACAACACCACTGTAAATCCACCTGAGACATCTGTTGTTCATCACGCACTACTACCCACATGCACTACTACCCACTGGGTCAGAATGACATACACAGCACTTAAGAGAACATTCTTTACATGATAAAAGATACAGGAAACTAACAATCTTTCAGATAAGGATGAAGCTTAACAAAATTCTAACCTAAACTCAACTGAAGAACGAACAATACCATTTCAGTGATACGGTTATATACCTAGAGGAAAGTAAACCCATACAATTTTCCATTAGCAAAGAGCCAAGTTGTTCTCTTAATCTCAGTAATTTTACAGCTGTGTGACAATTTTAGAAAAAGGGAACTGGTTTCAAAATTATATAAGATATCAAGTGAGAAGATAAAGGATCTATAGCTGAACACTTTCTGGAAACAAGCTGTACCTGGGCATTTATGGATAATTGCTTTTACATCTATTTGCAAATCAGGCTTTTTAAAGAAATGTTGATCTCTGTAGTTCCATTTTATTCTTCCCTTCAAAAATATACAATTCCTCCAGTGTCCACTCCTTAATACAGTGAAGATCAAAACAGGAAATACCTTTGAAAACAATTTTTTAGATGCTTTGGAACAATGTGCCCAAACATTATCATTAGTTCTATCGGCTCCATACTCCTGTTACAGAATACAACTGATGTTACATCTCTTATCTTTCATCATAATCTCATCTAACACAAAAGAGGCTTTTGCAGAGAATTTCTACCGATCCTATTTAACTAAGCAAGTTTAACTGCACTACAAAGTTCCATTATTAATTTCAAAATAAATGTATCTGGACTACAGTTTACCGACTGCATGCAAATGGAATTATTCCCTTCTATATTCTCTCATCTGAAGCGTACCATGAAGAAAACTACCAAGTTAAGTATGAATTCTGTTCTGATGTTTTCTTAAAAGAACAAAGCATTAGAAATAAAACTCTATCACTTCCAATAGCTTTGAAATCTGCAAAGGATGGAAGCATTTCCACAAATTCTTACAGTCTGGGCTCTTATCAGAATACAAATATGTGTATATATATACACACACACACACACACACACACACACAACACACACACACACACACCAAAATACTTTAAAATGATAATCAGAACCTGGAAAACAACTAAGCTGAATAAATGCCAAGGTTTAAAATAAAACCTCCAGGTAGAACGCCTCTGCAGGAGTTCAACGATCCATAAACCAGGGGGAGGGAAGGGAGACTAGAAGGAGTGAAAGGAGAACCTAACAGAAGATGATAAGTGAACAAATGCAGACTTCTGTGAAACCTAGTCAAAGACATGCAATTTGCAACTACTATTGTGTTGTGGCTTTTACAAAGTAGTTTCTTTATTCAATGGTTCAGGTTTTTTACTTTTCTTACAGCATTTAGAAATTTCCACCTGTAAAATCTAATAGTCAGATGGAAACAAAGCACCCCAAAATCAAATGTAAAAGTATGCTTTCAAAAACATAAGAAAATGATTAAAAATTAATTAGGTTTTGGGGAGAGAAAGGAAAAATACATTAAGAAGTTAAGCAAAAGCACAGGATGGACACAGACTAGATTCTTCCCTTATCTTGAATCAAATGGAAAGACTGTGTCAAAGATACCACAAAGCTTTTAAAAAGCTATTTCTACTTCTCATTTGTGAAATACATACACTCTTTCTTTGGTACTGTGTATACTTAAATACTTTATTAAATAGGATGTTTAAAATAAATTTAAAATACCCAAGTTCTTAACAAGATTTTCCTTTAAAAATTAAGTCAAAGAAATCAGCCTTTGAAATGAATAGCTTGCACTTAGTACTGAGTATTAAAGACAAATCAAATGAGTATTTCTTTTAAAGGTGCACACTGTTACTGAAGCTTTTAAAACATCAGTTAATTTAAGTGATACAAACAAATGTCCAAATATCTGCAATTAGTTGTCACTACAAGTGAAGAAGTTGCATAGATGAACTGAACAAGGGCTCCAAAATATCAGTGCTCACACCACTGCAATCGACTCGGGTACAAACCAGGCCAATCAGAACAATGAAAAATGTTCCTTAATGGAGACCCATGACATGAGAGAGAAGGCCAGCAACCTCAAGGGCATACATAACTATGGGGATCACCTTGTATCCCTCTAGAGAAACCTGCATCTTCTGCTCCTGTTTCTTCTCTCATGTGCCTGTATGCAAATACAGGCAGCACGGGGAATAAACAGGAAGAATTACATATCTCTTTGTGATATCTCTTTGTGGTCACAGGGCCATGATCTCATCACAATCACAGAGATGTGGTTGGACAGTCCCCATGACAGGAATGCTCATGGATGGCTATGAACTTTTCAGGAAAGACAGGGCAGCAAAGCAAGACAAGGTGGTGGATTTAAACTTTGTGAAAGAGCAGATTAAATTAATGAAGGTCCACCCAGGGATGAACGATAAACAAAAAGAGAGCTTACGGATGAGAATTACAAGGCATGCAAATTTGGGTGATGCCATTGTGGGAGTTTACCATCAGGCTGCACTGATCAGTAGAAGGAAGTTGGTGAGGACTTCTCCAGATAGTTGAAAGTACCCTCATGATCAAAGGCACAGGTTCTTGTCAGGAACTTCAATCACCATGATATTTTCTGGGAAAGCAACACAGCCAGGCACATGGAGTCAGGAGATTCCTGCAGAGCGTTGACGATAACTTTCTGATACATGCAGTAGAGGAGCTAACGAGGAGAGATGTGCTGCTGGACCATGTTCGTACAAAGAAAGATTAGCTGGGGATGTGAAGACTGGGGGCAGCCATGGCTGCAGCAATCATGAGAAAGTGCAGTCCAGGATCCTGCATGGAAGAGACAGGGCAAAAAGCAGGATTGCAACTCTGGACTTCAGGAGTGCCAACTTCAACCTCTTCAAGTACATACTTGGAAGTATCCCATGGGTTAGAGCACTGGAAGGCAAGCTTGTCCAAGAAAGCTGATTAACATTCAAGCACCACTTCCTCCAAGCTAAAGATCAGTGCATGTCATGGTTTTATGATTTTTGTTGTATTGTTGATATTCCACACCACAACATCATGTAGTGTACTGGGAGTTAGAGAGTTGATGCTACAGCTCTGTGGATCATTGATAGTTATGGATATGCCTGTCTCAGAAGAGAGGAAGAACTACATTCCCCAGAGGACTTTGCGATGCTTTGTATTTTTACGTTTTCCACACATAGGGAAAGATAAAAACTGTCTGCAGTCACGGGACACTCTCTTTCCTTTGGGATCGACTCAGCAGTGGGTGCTTGCTGCTTTCTCGCCTTCAGCATTAGCGTAAGGCCTTCGGTTTATCAGACACTCTCTTGCTCATTTTATTTGATTCATTAGCCTCAATTCCAATTATATTGTATTATATTGTATTATTTTACTTTCTGATATCTTTAGTAAATTAGCTTTCCTTCTCAGATCATTGCCGTTGTTTTGTTTCAAGGCCCATCTCCCTTTTCCCTTTTCCCTTTCCCCCTTCCCGTTGTCCGGGGTGTGGGACCGTGGGTCCCCTGCCTCAATTGTCACGGAACCGGGCCAAACCAGCCCACAGACCGTTGACAGTGCATCTCTAAAAAAGTAAGAAATCAAGCAAAGGTGGCAGGAGACATACATGGATGAGCAAGGAAACCATGCAAAACTCAAATGGAAGAAGAAAGTCTATAGAATGTGGAAATCTAGACAACTTGGGAAGAAACAGGAAAAGACAAGGCCAAGGAGTTAAGTCTGGTAAGGGAGGTCAAGGACAACAGGCAGCGCTTATTTAAGTATATCAGTAGCAAAAGGAAGAATAGGGAAAAGAGGGGTCTGAATAAGGTGGGTGTCCTGGTAACAGTGGACACTGAGAAAGCATTGTTACTGAACACTTCCTTATTTCAGCCTTTACTACTGAGACTGTCCCTTGGGAATTCTAGACTCTGGAGGTAAGAAAGGTAGTCTGGAGAAAGGAAGACTTCCTTTGGTCAAGGAAGATTTGGTTAGAGATCATCTACCCAAACTCAATGTGCACAAATCCATGGGACCTGATAGAATACATCCACGAGCATGGAGAGAGTTGGCAGAAGTGATTGATGAACCATCCTCTATCATCTGTGAATGATCACGGAAATCTGGAGAGATGCATGAAGACTGGAGGAAAGACAACATCACTCCAGTTCTCAGAAGGGCAGGAAGAAGGACCCAGGAAACCACAGGCAAGTAAGCCTCACCTGAAAGTTATCAGGTGTAGTCAATGTGGATTCATTTAAACAAGATAAAATCATGCTCGACCAATCTGGTAATGTAATTGATTATGAAAGTATTCAAATGTCAAAATTATTTCATAGTGAGGTATGAAATTCTCTTACTAAAGAGGTTATACTTTTCCTGCATCCCTGAAAAGCACCTTTGCTCACACTAACCTTTTAGCTAACAGGAACAGATGGGTCCAGCTGGATACAGGCATGATGGAGCATTGTGGTAGTGCAGAACATGTTGATTCTGGCAGATGGGAACCAGTCAAGATTAGTTTTAGACAAAAATATTTTGCTACTTCTCTTTAAAAAAAAAGAATACTGTTTTGAGAGGGTTTTTTTCCTATTTTATGCATGGCATTGGAGATCAAACAATAGCAGCTCTGCTATAACTTTGTTGTATACATTACAATCAACTACCTAGGCTTACTGTATTTCGTTTTTAAGCCTGTAGATTAATTACAAATTCCTGAAAACAGTAGCTTATAATGGAAGTGCTGACATAAAGTTAAGTACAGCAGCAAATGCTCTGCTATTATGAAGTTGTTATGGCAACTAGAAGGATTGAGTTGGGCAAGACAGAGTGAGCACAAACAATACTTAAGAATCTTTGATACCACCCCCAAAAAACTCTCATCATGTATTTTTTTTTAATCACTTATTCTCTCTAGTTCTGTAATGAGACATAAGCAGAAAATTTAGAGTGATTCTAATATACAAATAACAAAAAACACAACAATGAACTCATTTTAATAATGCATTAAGTATAATTTATAAAACATGTTGACTAAAAGCTGCTCTTAAAGTACCTGTCTCAAAAATAATTTTATATATTTTGTTTTCTTTTCCTTTCCCCTTGCATACTAGGGAGTATGATCAAGGTAATGTTATGATCCAGTAACGTGCTTGATGGTAAGGATATGCCTTTAGTTGTTTCAGGAAAAAAAACCTGCCGTTATCTGCTCTCTTTTCTTGATAATTTCAATGATATGCTTAACATGAAGTGTTTGTAAACTGATTCAACAAAAAATGTTTGTGATTTCACCTAAATAAATTTTTATATATATAAATACTGTTCTTGATCTTAGTCTTTTTTTTTTTCCCTCTCCCTTGCTCTTATATTGTCACTTCTCATTCTGTAGTCACCTTTTCCCATAACCTGATCTTTTACAAATTTTTTGTTTTTCCATCAGGAAAGGACAACAGAACCACAACTGTTGTCTAGAAATAAAAACCAGCCTTTCATATTGACTTTCAATATTTTAATTTTTGAAGATTTGGTAATGTTGTAACTGTAGTTCTCACAGCTTATTTCTATTTGCTTTTTGCTAAGGCAACAGTACACCAGGCTTGGATCTGACTGATAATGAAATATGTGCAAAACTGAAACACCTGATGTAGGGAACCTGCTTTGGCAGGGGGGTTGGACTCAATGATCTCTTGAGGTCCCTGCCAACCCCTATGATTCTGTGATTCCGTGTGATTTTAATTACAAGATTTATCCTAGTGAAACTTCACTGAACCAAATTTCCAATATGTTGTAGCAATAAAATCAAATCCTAGAAGTAATGTTAAAATCCTCATGATTATACATTTCAGTCTGAGTACATACAACAATACTTTCATTGTAAAAGTGGAGAAATTATTTGTCTCTCTTCCACAAGGATTTCATCTTAAAGCCACAAAATCTCAAATCTAAACTTGACTACCAAAACTTAACTCTAGAAAACAAAGCCCAGAGATGCCTCACAAGGCAGGAGTTGCACTCCATGTTACGATAAACAGACCCTTTTTAAGAAAGTACAAGTTCCTATTTTCACTGGGAGCAAGCAGATATTCATGTTGAATTCAAAATAATCTTAAGATTCAGGTTTTCATATTTAAAAAAAAAATAACTTTTGAAGACTGCTTTCACTTACATAAACATTTATCGTTTGTTCACTTATTTTTGGAAATATACAATGTAGTCTATCACTAAATGTGTTGCAGCTCTGTAGATGAAATTATTTAAGCAGGAAAACAATCACAATCTATTTTTGAAAGAGAATTATGTAAGCTGCCATAATAAACAATTACTGATATGAAGACACAACAAAACAAAACCCTACCTGTCCACTTCACCCCAAATGCACACACAAGAAAATAAAAATAGAAATAAAAAGAAGGCTGAAAAGGATGAAAAGTAATTTTGTTCACAAAAGCAACAACTACTTGCAGGCAACAAAGAAGTATCAATAATGAAGACATTCTCTTCAGAGCATAAGTTCTTCAGCCATTTTTGAATCCTGGTAAATACACCTCTTTTCTCTGAAAAATGACTACTGCAGTTATCAGCTTGTGTGGAACAGGTAATCATACAGACCTATGAAAGCTGAATGATAGCATTCAGCAAAAGAGATAAGAATGGGATTTTGATTTACATAGCATTTTGCCAGGTAAATGGTAAGCACATTGTATAATTCTTAAAAAAGGAAAATGCTTAGAAGCATTCCCCAAGAGTGTGAATTCTATTTTTTTTTTTCAAATTTGTTTGCAATACTAACATTAGCTGTTCCACACACAATAATTTTTAGAACCATTTCACTGAGTTATTGCATTTACTGATCATTCAGTTTTACTAGAAAAAGGTTCTTCCTAATATATTTAACAAACCACTTCTATACAAGGGGAAATATGGACTTTTACACTTGAAGAATCCATCAATATTAATCATAACTGGAAAACTAGTGCAGATCATAGTGTGTTGCTTTATACTGTTTAAAAGTTATCATCTTTGATGCTACAAAATTTCAAATCTCCTTGAGATCACCATGAAATTTCAGAAAGCTTTCACACACTTAAAACCGAAAATATCTTATTAAACGTTATTTCTCTACTCAATTCTAATGCTACATGTAAAAAGCAATATACTTAAAACAAATAAGAATATTATTCCCTTTACTTTTGATTTTCAGGTCCATAGTTTCAATACATTGCTATTCAAAGCTACCTAGTAGTAATTTTGAGGCTTCTGGCTATTAGCATTCATTCATGAATATTTCATTTTAACACCACTGAAAAACTAAACGATAACTGAAACAGCTGTGTGTCCAAGAAGTATAGGACTTGTCTTCACTACATAATAACATTCACTTGTTTGAAATGAGAACTGAATATAGAAAACTGAATGGTCATCAATCAAGTAAAGTGAAGTACACAGTCCCCTACATTCCTTATTCCCACCCTAAAGGTGTGAGAACTGACATCTTAACTGACCTTATTTACCCATGTAGAATCCTTTATCATGACACCGTGTGAGCGCAAGAAAACCAAATTCTGCAAGAATTAAGCATGTGCTACAGTACAGCTCACCAGTTATTAGATAACCAGTCAGAAGAAAAAACACAGGCATGGAGGAGTTTACAGTTGTGCATGCTTGAAATTTTTGCCACTTTAGACATAGATTCAGCACTTTCCACTACAGATATTATTCATATCCTTTAAATATATAGCTTATATACAGCTTACTCCTGTTTTAACTTCACCAAAGAGAAAAGATTTTCAGAATATCAAACTAAAAATACAATTTCTCTTCTTTGTGCTACACTCAAGGTTAAAAATTTCCACCAGCTTGTTCTTAGGAGTTTGAATTCTTAACTCTAAACATCACCTTGGTCTTAGACTCAAGTCTCACACTCAGGTATCGGAATCACTGCCACCTCCTAAACTTTTTAAACAGGCTGCTTTTATACAAGTTTACCCTCAACTCCAGGCAACTTTGTTTCTTCTAAGAGGGAAAAAAAAAAAATAGAGGTTTCATACATAAGTACATATGTCCACAAGTGTGTTTATAAGAAAGGCTCAATCACTTTGCACTTCAAGAGTACTTTATGGAATAATTACAGAGTAGATGCTTGAGTGCCTTGCACTGGAATTTACAAATGTGAGGCAAGCTGAAGGTAATAATTGCCCTTTGTCTCTTAAAAGACTAAGAATACCAACTGCATAAAGTTAATTCTATTGCTGCACAAAGATTGTGCCTTGTCATATTCCAGTTATCTGGAAGAGTTTCATAACAATCAGTACCTTCACAAAATATCTTAATAAATTTTGGACACACTCAGTTCAGTTTAGGCTATCAACTCCAGATATGCACCATAAGCTTAATCATGAGACAGAAAGTGTTAATATCATTTCAGAAAATGAGCCCGTCTCATCCTTTGCTTTCAGCATGGACTTTACATCACATACTCATTGTATCCTTGGCAACTTAACTCCTTATCAAAAGGGACAAGATTGACAACTTAGATTTAAAGTTACAGCCACCATGTGCTACTAGGATTGGAATTAGTCAGGAATGAGATTATCAAACTGAAAAAAAAAAAAAAAAAAAAAAAAAACAGAAAACAACACAACCCTATATCCAGACATTCTGCACTGCTTCATAACAAGGCAGATGAAGATAATTTGGAAAAGTTCCAAATGTCACATTACTTGCCCACATTCAGTTACCCCTAACGTCAGTAAGGTAAATAAAATTTTTACCCATACTCTCTTAGGACGAATTTATGAAGGGCTTACACTATAATAAAGTAAGTTTTGAAAAACACCTATCATTTCCTATATATTAATCTCAAGAAAATGGTTAATTAACATTAAATTAGACATTAAATTTCTAAACTAAATGGAAGCAGTTTTATAAGACAGAAGGCCAATGCTTAATACAAAATGCACAATGAATTTGAACATCTTTTTCACAAACACAGTCCTTTGAAAAACACCTTAAAAGAATTAATGTTTTAGGAACAAGGAGGAGACAACAACCAAACTCCTGGGAACCTATAGGCTTAATCCATACAATAAGGTATAAATGTGATTTTTCATATAACTATATCCAGTTTCCCTAGCTACATGAAGCAAAGTACAAATCACTTTAAAAACAATAATAACAATTATTATTATGGAGCTTTCATAAAAAGATAAGCAACCTCAACCTGAATGCAGTTTTTACCCTCATCCATGATATCTAATATATCAAAAAAAATTCTAGTCCATTTTACCTGACCAGACTCCCAAAAAAAACACATTTTTTTTTAATAAATTTCTTGATGAGAAGCTGTTTAAACATAAAGTACCTATCAAACCTAGTATTATCATCCGCTGTTTTCTTCTTGTAGACACTACTGTCCATCAGAAGAAATAATTAATGGGTCTATTATGCATGAAAGCATCATCCTGTCAATTTTCACTGACTGGTTTGAATAGCTTATATCTTGCTACTCATTGATGCCATGCGTGCTCACTGTCCTGAGAGATGACAAAACACTACACCCTTCGGGATTTTCTCCCTCTGTTCTAAAGCAGCATTTCACATCTGTGTCTGACAGAAGCATAAGGAGCTGAGAGAGGCAGACCTTCATCATTCTTCACAGAAAAACACTGCATGGGTTAAAACTTAAGACTTGAAGTCTACTGATTCCACATTTTGCCTACAAAAATATAAAACGTGGAGGCTACTGAAGCATGCATTCCAACTTTTCAGTGTTGGAATCATCGACAGAAAACAGATGGAATTTACTGGATGCTAAATCTTTAAATGAATATTTAATGGGTACTGAATACTCGAGTTAGCTGAAGTCAGTGCATTTGCTTCTTTTTTTTCTTTTTTTTTCTTTTATTTGAGGGGGGGACAAAAAAAAAGGGGGGGTTTGAAACATGCAAAGTTTGCAGGTTATTTTCTGCTACCTGATTAAAGCAGAATAAACAAAAATACTTAATATGGAAGATATCAAATACTGGAGATACCTGGAAATAAACTGGAAACAACCAACACCACAAGATGAAGCAGCAGCGAACAAGATGCTGTGGAAAAAGAAATCACAAGACGAGAGTGCATAATGCATTTCAAATTGAAGAAAGCTCCCTATCTGCTGAGTGAGCCTCAGTATATTCTGACAGAGCATTGATAAAGCATCAGTCAACTATACCTCCTAGGTAAGTTTCATTTCACATGCTGCTTAAATTGTTGATTACATGAATATATACCTCAATGTAAGTGCAATAAGTCATTTTATTTAAATTTCTTTAGAGTGATACTGAAGTTTAAATCCTTTCAAGACAAATATTTCATGTTCTTAGATTTCCTATGCTGCTCGAATAATAGTTGCTTTTTACTATTATGGTTATTTAAATGAAAAACATTAAATGTATTCTCTCCTGATTTGTACAACAGTGAAATAGTTTTAAATAGATATTAATCCTTCAAAATATTCTTTATACATATAACCATAGCTGTTTTAGAAAAAAAAAAATGTTTCTGTTAACATCAGCAAATAGCATTTACTGTACTTCATTATCTATTTAACCTGGCAAAGCAAACAACATTTTGCATCATAACAGTAATATGTAAAAGGTTATATTTTATTATAGGACAATAAATCATCATTTGTATTAAATAAAGCTATAAGTGTTGATTAATTTATTAAAGGAATTAATAATAAGGAAACACACCATGTCAATATACTTCAGTATGAAGACTGGACCCCAGTGCCGTAGTAAAACTACAAGAAGAAAGGCTCAGGTCACTTCAGTTATTTCACTCTTTTGGAGTATCTACTATATAATCCACACGGACATTAATTGTGCATGGAAAAAACTTGCAAAACAGTTTAGATTCTAACATCTAGCAGAGCTTGAAATATAAATAAAGCATCTGTTAGTCAAAAGGCTATGCTTAAATAGTCATTGAGAAAGATCTGTGCTCACACACACACACACACGCACACACACACAAAAAGCCCACCCTCTAGAACTGAAAAAGCATAAATAGCTTTGTACTGTTTCATACAGCACTTTACCATCACATCAGTCAATTCTGTATTTATCAGCTTTGAAAACCTACATCTTTGCTCATACTGTCTTTTCCTGATTTCGTGCCTTTATTTTTTTATTTACTAAGATGTAATGTTTCTATTTCCAGCACTGTTTAAAATGCCTCTCCTCTATTTCTCCCTATGTGACTTCCATCTTTCCTATTTAGTATATCTTTACTTGATGTATCCATCAATCCTTTTCCTGTTTATCTTTTTTTAACTTATTAAAACAGTCTCTGCCTTGCCTGTGGCTTGCTAGAAGACAGACTAAATCACCATTCATGGCCAACTGTTTTAAAACCCCCCAGTTACGCACAAATACCTTTTACTATGTGCTGTGGCATGTAACAGTACATGCCAAAGGCTGATAGAGCACCTTGATACTGAAAACCAGGACTTGATGCTATGCAGACCTTTTTCTCACTTCAAAAGTCAACAGTGTTCTCTCAAAATGCTGATGTTCCTATCAGGAAAGATATATCCAACAAACTTTGCAGTAGATGGGTCACCTCATGCATAATACTTTATAGTACCTCATACATCTCAAATTCCTTCTCCGAGATCCCAGTACTGACTGCCAAGATAGGGAAGAGGAAAAAAAAAGTTTCATAATCTCTAAACATTCAAGTCCACATCTTCTGCTAAATACAGGCAGAGAAGTTCCCACTACTCCTAACATTTTTCTATGTTCCTCGTTGCTGTAACTGGATGAGAACTGGATGGGAATTTTTGCTAGTGCACCTATCACTCACTCAGCCATTTTACTGCTGACAAGTTCCACCACCCGTGTGTGTCTCCAGTTTCAGCTCTTCCCTTTTACAAGTAATATCAACTGCTCCTTTCACAGCAGCTTAATAAAATTCTAACATCATCCAAACCTTTTTTTTTTTTTTTTTTTTTTGCTGTACCTCACTTCACATACTAAACCAATCCAGCAAGAGCTCTTCCTGCCTCCTCACTGCATCTATTCAACAAGCCTCTTGCCTAAGATACAATGACAGAAGACATCAGCTAAGAAGTAGGTTCTTTACAATGTATAACAAGTCAATATTGGCTCTGGGTTTCACTGACATCAACTCAGGACTTCTGTATCTATTGAACCTGGCTCAGAGTTGTCAGTAAAAGAGAACAATAACATAATTCAGGTTTTCATTCTCCAGCTACTGCTCTCACAATGAAAAAGTTGGACACTGCACGCCGCTTTTAGCCTCCTCCTTTGTAAAAGGTAGTGTTTATCATGTTTACTAACAGTTAGTCAACATGCTTCTTTAAAAAAAAAAAAAATAGATAATTCAATAAAGCTCTCAGAAAGCTTATTCAAAATGTAGTCTTTTAGAAACCGTTAAACAGTTGCAGCCGAGATTTCTTAAGGTCTCTGATATGAAAATGTGTGAGGAATATATTTTCAAAGAGCAAATGGAAAGCTTAAGAAGTCTGTATACAACTGTGTAATATTTTTAAAAGAAAAGGCTTTAAAGATCTTTAATTCTCTTACAATGCATTTATTAACAATTTCTAATTTAAGACAAATGCTATTTTCATTTTCAGTGTATTATTACCCTCACACAGCTTCAAAAAAGACAAGAATTCAAATGTATTACCTGAGCATAAATGAACAGTTCACTGTCAAGTTCCAAAAGCTAATTTCCATGCAAGCAGAAAATATATATACTTTTACAAAGTGTCTAACTGTATAAAAGTACCTAATCTGAAAGCACAGATTTGATATTTTCCATTTTCATTGTAATCACTTGTTCAAGGGTCACTAAACATCTGACAGGAAAATCTTTTCATTTCCTCTAAGTATTAAGTTTCTCATCTACATGCAATGGGTAAACCATGTCAAAAATAACTACAGTCGATTGCCTAAATGATGTACTTCTGCTCAGCAAAACAGCACACAGTATGTATATATCGGACGCTCATTCCAACTAATTCAGTAGGTAATGAACATCAAAGAGATGTTGTATGGTTTAGTGAGCCTTAGAGAAATTGAGAGAATGATACACAGACCGAAAGTCCAAACTACTCCATCTTAACTTAAAAGAATTCAGTGAGTAGCAGCACATACTTACAGGCACAAATATTCCTAAATTGAAATATCTTCTGTATCCGTTTCTATGTCTACACAATACAAGTACACAAAACAGGGAAACACAAGATAGTCTTCCATTGCCTTCGTCTTGTTAAAAAGTTATAATTACATAACCTAACAGAAAACAAGGAGCGAAATCCACAACTTCTGCTTCTACAGTGAAAACTCTGGTGCAAAAAAACTACTTTACCTTGCAATATTGCTGAATACAAAATTCACCATGGCCATCTGAATCTCCCTCAAACCCCTTGACTACATCCTCCCCATCACCCATAAATTCACTGTGATGAGAAAAAGGGCACAGAAGCACTTCAGGACACGTAGATAATACCAGCCAGCACTTTGTACTCTCTGAAAAAAATCTTCACATCATTTTAACGTTTGCCCTATATCATTAAAGATTATGTTTTCCAGAAAGTCTTTAAAAAAAGCATGCAGAAGCCTGAGAAAACAAATTACATGAAGCTGCAAAACACTTAGCTTGCTTGGGTAAATAAAAGGAAATAAGAGGCAATAGACAAATGATCTCCCTTCCTGTGGCATTTAATAACAGTTTAGAAGCCTACAATTGCATATCTATGCAACCAGTTTTACTAATAGCAACAGAATTAACAAAAATGTTTACATGGAAATCCTAAACAGCAAAAAACCTTTAAGATAATTTTTGATTTAGACCAAAAATCCCCTATTTTTACGGCATGACAAAACCTTCTTTCTAACTTGGGAAACTAAGCATCAGAAAAAATGAACCAATAGTCTAATAGCAGAATACAATAAGAACCTCATGATCGGTGCATGCCCCAGAACAGTTACAGTTATAATCATCTATTTCAACAGTTCCTAAGACCTCTCCACAGCTAAATCTAAATCTATAAATTGATATACATTTACATTAAGCGACTGTTTTTATTGAAAAACGGTGTTAATTCAAATTTCTTTTGTTCTCATTTGATTAAAATTTTTTAACCTCTTTCAGTAATCACTGCTGCTGACTATTCTCACTGTATTTCAATTTGAATTTTTATCGCTTCAATTTCTAATTGTTTCTTTTTAATCAGGGATCTTACAATATCTTGATTGTTCATACTATTTGAATATATTTATTGTCACATTTCAATCTTCTTTTTGAGGGGTATGTTAACTATCCTTACATTAAGTCTAATAATGCAAGAGATTTTTTTTACCTTATAAACAAACAAACAAAAAAACACACCATACACACAAAACAGTATTAAGAGAATATTTTGGCACTGCCAGCACTTTAAACACTTGAAAATGTGCCTTCAATGCAATCTTATTAAAACCATGCACGTAAGCAAAAAGAATCCTAACAATTATGGCATGCATAAAGGGAATTGAGCTCTCCTGTTTTATCAAAGCAACTTACTAGAAATGTGTGCTGTAATACGCTGTTAAGAATACACAAAACTTTCTAAACTAACTCCTTCAAGGAATCTCACTGAGCAGATCTTCACATTTTTTTTATCTAAAAGCAGGTCACTGGCTACGCTCTCTGTTTGAATGGGTGTGGTATACTGTAAAACTTGGATGCTGGGACTGAATGTACTTTTCTTATTGTATATCACCTACCAAATATGCTTATTAGTGATTTTCTCAATAATGTTTTGACAGCGAATAGAAACTCTGATCTACGGTAGGACTCCTACTAAACCCTTCAGGTTTCCAATAGAAACACTGCCATTTATTATTCCCACATGTGACTTTCAAGATCAGTGAACTCAGATTCTTAATCCATATACTTACTTACCAATTATTACATACTAATAATTTGAATCATCTTGCCCTGAAATATATCGTAAAATATCTACAGTAATTACACAGTCTATCTGTCAATCAAATCTGTAATTAGCTTAAAGAACTCAACCAGGTGTAGAGAGACAACTTCCACAAAGTAAAACTGACCAGTATTAGTTGTATTTCTACCCTTTTGTTGCAAAATAAACACACAGTTTGCTTCGCAGAATGAGGCCAGGCTAGAACAGTTTATAGTCACAAGAGAGGACACAGGAAAAAGACGTCCAGCCCTCTATTCATATGAGCTGGGATTTAATGGAAGTTGGAGGGCTTATATACCTTCACAGCAGATATAAAGTGCTTTGTAAAGAGGCCTATTAGGTCAAAAAGCATCTGCAAGGAAACTTTATTCCAACAGATGCAAACACATGTTCCTAATAGATCAGAACTTGCAGCAACTCCTTCAGAATACCGTGTCTTTGATCATTTTTTAGGTCTAGCAAGGCCTGTTTCCAAGCCTTTGGGATCCAAACTGGACAAAATATGTGACGTAGATGAGTCACCAACTTATTTATAAATTGATGTCATTTTTTCTGACTTGTTCTCTTAATTTCTAGGAAAGATTTCCTTTAGACTGTTAAGTATTAGCAATCACTTCAGAAGTCTTTGTATGTAATAGGATATTACTTCCCACCCACTCACAGCATGTACATTAATTAATCTTCATCTGAGATTAATTCTGTCAGTTGGATGTTTTTTCTATAACTCTCTGCAGTCCTCAGGATGCAGAGACAGTGCAAAACTACCTTCTAACAGTGAAGGTAACAGTGCATCTGAGATCAGCCTGAGAGCCCAGTGAGACAACCTTCCAAGAGTTCTGGAGATCCTCTCTCACTGTATAATTTTAAAAACAATTTTCAGACTCATTTTAAAATAGCAGCTGCACTAAAAGATGCGCACTAATTCAACAAAGATCTAGTTCATAACTTTTTTATGACTGCTCGCGCTATCTAGAAAAGTTCACCTTGTCAAAAATGGTTCTTGGGCTTTGTAACCGACGAGTTTTACTGGATAGGTTGGGGCCTTACTAGAGAATCTGGTCCACTGTTCTTTGAGTAATACCCAAATCAGTAAGATTTGAATTAGCAAAAGAAACAAAAGCAATTTTCACTTCCTCAGATTTCCCCAAATGCTACTAAAATTGATGCATTATGTTTGCTCTTTCTCACATTGTACAAGTTATTAATGAAGCAAATTTAACTGAACTACGTTTCTTGGTTGTATTTTGTGTTTAATGCCTAAAAGCAAATAATGAGAAATTCGGTGAGCAAACTATTAAAACCATACATGCTTAAAACGTATCGCAAGAAGAGAAGAGGAGGAAATGGTAGTGCTGCTAAGTTTAGCAGAGCCAAGCTGTCAGAACTCTGATAGTGAAGAGCAGACTCCAGGAAAAAAAAAAAAAATCCTAAACACCTATACATACTCTCTCTCCTTAATAGGTTGTTCATGAATTCTTCTACTCATTGTAATGTAAATTACATAAATCATCCCTAATACCATTATGGGGACGTCATCTTATCCTGACTGATATTGTAGGTGTACATTATCACTGTCACCAAAGTATATATCTCATCCATGTTCTGTCCTCCTTGGATTAATCAACTGTCCTTTCCTTTCATGATAAATGAATTCTATTCATGTAAAATTACATTTTCAGCAGTAGTTGCTCAATGCCTCAGCACCAGTTTTCAAAAAGGCATTACTCCAGCCTCCTAAACATATAGTATAGCTTGTTCAGTGAGTTATTTTTGTAACAGAACAAACTTACTTCACTAGACTTTTTTTTGAATGAAATATTTTCAGTCTGCAAACAGACTGGGAGATTGACAGGCTTCAGGAACGTAGCTCAGATTATTTTATTCCAAATACTTGAAAAAAATATATTATCCACAGCATCTGTCACTACGTAAAATATTTGAAACTGTGAGGTAAACATTTTTAAATATCTCTTCAGCTTTTTAAAAATTAATAAATATCCTCCACTGTTTATTATTCACAGCAGACTATAAATAGTCTTTAACAAAGAAGTTTGTAAACACAGTTATTTAACAAATACTCAAATTTTTCTTCCCAAAGGAATTTTGTTGCTCATTACCTCTTTTTTCTCATAATCAGTGTAGCAGTAGAAAATGGTAATATGATAATATCATTTAAAGTGGAAAGAACTGCAAAAAGATCAAGAGCAACTATAGGTCTCTACTATTAATAAATGGACAGTCAAAAGAAAATTCCTAAGATTTAAATGAAGTAATATAGACAAGCTATATTGATGCATGGGCAGTAAACACAAATAATCACTTGATTTTTTTTAAAAACAAAAGCAGCAACATATCGTAACTAAATCCAACACTATGGAGACTTTAAAATGCTTTGTCTCTACCTAAATATTACTTCCACAGAGATATTTATAAAGATCAATTTTCTTTGACAAGTTAAAAGTGTGCTTGTAAGTTACAGGGATGAGTTCTGATGCTTTCAGATTGCATTTCTACAAGTTAATTTAGTCATCTCATACTTGTAGGCAATTTTCCTCTAAGTGAATAGATTGTTCTTCTCTGAGATCTCTGCACCTCATTTTTTATCTGTCCCTCCTCCTCTTTCTTCCCCATAGTCAAATACAGTTCAGAGTAATAAAGATGGGATAGAAAGAAGATACATAAAAAAACAAGCATAAGTGAACACTTAGTAAGGTTTTATGGAATGAACAGAAGAACGGTAAAATAATGGGCTGGCAGAATCATGTGGAGTAACAACAAAATATACAGCAGGCAACTACAGTCTCTTACTTGCATTAGAAAATGGATTTTCTCTCCATGTTCAAACTGTAAATACATACTAAAATAAATCAGAAATAAGGATTTCTGGATTTCTGTTCCTCAACGTATTTACTACTAACGTTGAGGTTCCACAGTCCAACTCAACTCAATCCATTACACATGCATGCAACCATAAAAAAAAAGCGCACACTCCTTCCCTTAGTACTACCAATCCCTTTATTTCACTGATTCCTCAAGATCTTTCTCTTTCCACCAGTTCAATTGCATGCTCTTGCCAACTCTTTGGCTCTTTTCATGTACTCAAATCAGGCAAGTACATCCATATCTGGTGATGGGCTATAATATTACTGAAGTGCATCTCAAACTCATTTGTTCAGAAGAAAAGAGGTGATTATAATTTACTATTCAGATCAGAAGCAATGTAATACAAAGCAACTTCAAATTCATTACATTTTTAGTGATAAGAACTCTGCAGCTGCATAACAAGAACAACAAAGACAAACAATAAAAGTAACAGAGGAGCAGAGATGTGTAACAGACAAATGAAAGGATGAAAAAAACAAAATAACTTACAGCTACCTTCATCAGAATTCACATTTTAGCAGTGATAGACATGACAACAAAGCAATCAACATTCACATATTCAATTATTTAGAGATGAGAGACATCACCTAATAGCTACAGGTTTCTTTCATTCAGTATTTAGTGCACAGGAGCAAGGGGAGTCAATGTACCTTTTTTTATTTTTCCTTACAGTTGGAAAAAGCAGTGTTAGTCAGCCCATTTCTGGGGTAAGTGACAAATATTTTATTAGTTAGAGTAAAACACTTTCTCCACTCTCAAAGAAGTTATTTTTCCCACCTACTCCCATCTGAAGTGACAGGTGATAGCATAAAATGAAAGGGAACATGAAAACACCCTGCATTCTCACTGTTCTGCCAGTGACACCAGGTCCCCAAGTAAAAGCATTAGTTACTGCTGTATACAGTTCCTTTTCAGGTTTTGTCTCACAGGCAATGTAACCCTAAAAAGGGTACGTGAAAGGTGCAGAAAATTAATTATTTCATTTCTAAAAGGAAAAGTCCGCTTTTCAATATAAGAAAGTAAAAGGAAAATACCAGCTACATCCAAAACAGGAGAGAATGAATACACTAGTCTTTAAGAGTCTTCTGGAACAATCACTAAGCAGGTACAATTGTTTCCTGAATAAAACAGAAGGCCAAAAGGAGTAGGATGTGTTAATCTTTCATAAAACGTAACCAGTTAAGAACCCTCAGTGTAATGTGCAGAGACCTGTGACGATCACTGTATCTCAAGGTCCCAGACTTCAAGGCCATCCCCAGGGAACCCTATCAGCATTTTAGAGATTCTTCTTTTTAGGTTGGCAGATGACTTATTCACCAGACTGACGTGTAGTATTTTACAGAAAATCTAGATAATGATCAAAGGACAACATTGACACCTTCAGATTCCAAAGACTATTCACCACTTAAGTATAAATTGTGTCATGGAAGAATCACTCCTATTTTTGTATCAAACAGTTTCTGTCAAGAAATGAGAGAACTTAAAGCACATTCCATGGTTTAATAGCCAACCTACATTTGAACTCCATCACATTAAACTACTGTCTAAAAACTTTATTAATATGAAGTATATCTAGAGGAAAAAAAAAAAGAAAAACCTGCTCTAAAGACTCCATCAGTAAAGAAGTCAGGATAGAAGTGTTTTTTTACCATTATAATCATTTTGGTACACTTCCTTGAAAATGGGAAAGATGAAAATACAGATTAGCAACAGAGCATCTTTTCCAGAAAGATTACAAAGGGTACAATTACGAAGGGTCCAAGATTATCACTCTTGAACCCCTAGCATTTTGGTTACTTAGAAAAATTTAACCCAATTTAACTCCCATTACCACTGAACTGTCAATTTACAATAGTTAGCCTTCTGGTATCTCCATTCTGCCAGTATTTCCCCTGCAGAAAGTTAACCAAGTGCCTGAAGTAAAAAATTCTTCTTAATAAATATATGCAATTACTGCCTCTATCTTTTACAACATTTTTTTCATGACAGTACAATCAATACAATGATTACAATATAATTACAATGATAACAGCCTACTGAAACACGCTACCTTGACCCCTTACATTTTGCAGCTAGCTGATAAACCCTTTTCAGTCACACATTTTCTGCATGCTGAAGCACACACACATATTCAAGGAGAAAATACCACATTACCACAGTCTGTTTTCAATCAAGATCATTAACAGAAACAGAGAAGGTATGATCAGTTTCACAATCCAAATTATCTGTAGCAGATTCAGAAATACCACGCTTTATAAAATGGGATGATGAGTGTGTGTACTGTCAAAGGAAGGTCATCTGATTCACATTCCAGTAAAGGTTGAAAATGAGTCAGAACTAAAGAAAACAGTTTCTCCCTACTTGCACCTTAACTATGTCCTTCAAATAAGCTTTTACATTAGAAGAGACTCAAGTTCACATGCAGACGGTTTGCAAGAAAAAACAAGACAGAAGATTTCCCCTGAGGTTGGGAATACAGACAATACAAGTTTCATTTTGAGAAAAAGGCTTTGGCATGAGTCAATATGCCTTTGACATCCTTAGGAATCTTAGGAAATCTTCCTAAATCCGGAACAAAAAAATAAGCCCTTTATCTCCATAAAATAAAACAACAATAAACAAACAAATAATAATAACCTTTTTTTAAAAAAATAATCTTCTAAGTGCTCAGTGGAGCTACCTTCCTGTACAATACCCAGAAATGCCAGAGATGTCACTCTCCTGAGAGCTGAGGGTGAACAGCAGACAAGAGAACAGAACACAGGTGAGGAGTAGACACATGCTTTGGACAAGCATAAAAATGGAGAGGGGGTGTCAAGAGAAAGCGCAGCCTAGAAATTAAATGCATGAACAGTGAACACTTGAGCAACAGGATGAGATCAAAGTGGGGCGGAAAAAAAAAAAAAAAAAAAAAAAGAAAACAAGAGAAAATGAATAAATCTGGTTCTGGAAGCCTCCAAATCAGATTAGAAGGACCAGGAGATTCCAAGACATTGGCACCAAACGTGAGGAATAACAGGATGACAAATGGGGTAGGAAGAAAAGAAAGAGCTGTGACTAAAATTAAGAAAGAAATAGGCAGGCTGTGCCCATTAGATAGCTTCACACTTAACAGCCTTTCTTCCACTCCAAAAACAGAGTTTAGAAACATCACCGCTCCCAGTAAACAAATCTCTGAACAGCCTGATAGCAGAACAGGCCTGTCTCTTCTAATGCTGGTTCACACATAATCACACACTATATTCTGGGAGACATTAAAAAAAAGGGGCGGCCAACAGGGAGAGGGAGGTGATTATCCCCCTCTACCCAGCTCTTTTGAGGCCCTATTTGGATTACTGCGTCCAGGCCTGGGGCCCTCAGCACAACAAAGTTGCAGACCTCTTGGAATGGGTCCAGAGGAGGGCCACCAAGATGATCAGAGGGCTGGAGCACCTCTCCTATGAGGAAAGATTGAGGGAACTGGGCTTGTTTAGCTTGGAGAAGAGAAGGCTCCAGGCAGACCTCATTGCAGCCTTGCAGTACTTGAAGGGAACATAGAAACAGGAGGGGGAACAACTGCTTACGTGGGTTGACAGTGATAGGACAAGAGGGAATGCTTTTAAACTAAGATGGGAAATTAAGGTTAGATGTTAGGAGAAAGTTTTTCACTCAGAAGATGGTAATGCACTGGAACAGGTTCCCCAGAGAGGTTCTGGATGTCCAAACCCTGGAGGCATTCAAGGCAAGGCTGGATGTAACTCTGGGCAGCCCTGGTCTAGTAGTTGGTGACCCTGCCTATGGCAGGGGGGCTGAAGCTAGATGATCTTTGAGGTCCTTTTCAACCCAGGCCATTCTATGACTTAACTTACAACTTAATCACATCTCTGCTTCTGGGCATTCATCAACAAGGAAACATGATTATTGCAGCTAACCTCTTCTTAAAATTATATTAGGAAAAAGATATTTTTATGAAAAACAGAACAGTTAAGTCTGCTTTGTGCAATGAAACCAATCTGTTACATCCGATACTCTTACTATCCTTATCATAAAAAATAAAAATAGAGTGGCTCTGCATAGAGATGAAACAAAAGTAGATTAACTAGTACAATTAAAACAAATACAGAACATTCACATCAATCAAAAGCTTAATATTATCATAGAAGTGTATCTGATATGTACTAATGTCATTATTGGAAAAAGACCAATATTTTCCAGGCAAGGAAATGGAAGTATCTGCTCTGAAAAGCTTACAGTCAAATTCAGGTGATGTAACAATGGCTCAGGACCCTGCTCTAATTCAGGTGACTCAACAGCAGCTCAGAATCAACAGGAATCCGAAAAGGAAGAATGAAATAAAAAGTGATACATGCCAACATAGAAAATCACAAAGTTTATAGACTGAAAGGATAATACAAAGAAAGGGAGGGAAGTAGAAAGTAAGCAAAAAGGAGAGAAACTGGAATGTAGGGGCAACAACATACTGAATTTTGAAAACAAAGACAGGAACATTAAGCATACCTACAAGTCAGAGTAATTATCTTTCCAGTTACAGAATTTCACTCACAGGAAAGTCAGAAGCGATGATGCTACAGAAAACACGCTGAGCAATATGAAGCCTAGTCAGTCCAGCCTGAGTTTCAGTGATATTACAGAAAGAAAAGACATAATTAAACAGAAATAGTGTATCAATTGAATAGATAATTTCGTAAAGCTCTCAAGCCTCTGCTTTCAAGTAGTGGACATGAAAACAATAAGGATAAACTGTCATACGTTTAAAGTTACTGGCTTGCGATTTCATAACCAAAGCATAATTAAATCCAATTCACTGGAAATATTGCCAAGAGAGCAGCAGAAGATTAAGGCAAGAGAACTGAGAATTATATTGGTCAGACAATTTGTTAAATTCAGAAATTTGTAATTTACTAAATGAATGCAAAGTGTGAAAAATGAGAAAAAAAAATGTGAAAAGTTTGCCGCACTGATTTTAATGGGGACAAAATGTAATCCTTTTTGTCTGTGAACATTACTCTGGTTGATTCTAAATCATAAAGCATCCAAAATAAATAAATAAATAAATAAATAAATAGAAAACCTTCAGAAACATTGATACCTTTCATTCCTTCTATTAGCTATCATTAGTTTTGCAATACTATCACAGATAAAATAAATGGCCAAATAGTTCTGGGATATCAGAACACTGAAGCAACAAAACCCACATACTCAAGACTTTGCATTTCCTTATCTGTCAATTACATAGTTCTGATTATATTTTATATATACGTTGGGCAGCGTGGGGTAATGTAGATATCAAAACATACATGGATAAGTTCAGATCATCCATTATAAGAAAATACATTTATCAAGAAGATGTAATCAACACTTAAAATCTGGCACTTCCTATTTTTAGATTAGACAAAAAGAAAAAGACAGCTTGTCTGAGTAGAACAAAAAAAAAGAAAAAAGAATTTCTGTAATGTTAGTCATGTTAGGAACAGTGAAGGAGGAAGTACTGAGCAGATGGATAATCAGCTTACACTGATGCCAAGTCCTATAATATTACTGCAAATCTTTATAACGGAAGGTTTTTCTTCTGGTTGGGAAAGCTATACCAGCAAGGGAGGAGAGGGGGAGTTAGAAATCTTGAAACTAAGAAAAATGCCATCTCTATCTTCATGTACATAAAACTGCAGTTCTTCTCATGTATCTTAGCAAGGCCAAAGTTGTAGACTGCCTAGAGCATAGCAGTCACAGCAAAAAGCTTTGTAGGCGGAAATAAGTTCACTCTGGATAAGGAATGTGATAGGAAAATGGTATGTATCACCAAAAAGAAAAGGAATATTCTTATGTGCTGGAATGGGTCCAATAGGGATAAGCAAGAGAAGAAAGCACATCAGGGAAGTTCGGAGAATGTTTATGGAATGAGGGAGCAAAAGAACATTATGAGAAGAATCCAAGTAAAGCACATGCCTAGAACTCTATTTCAAACGCGCATATTCTCAGAATATTGAAGTGTCCAACTACAAGTCTGTAGCTGTATCATTGTAACTTTCAGTCAAGGCCAGTAACCTGCTACTAATAAATAACAAGTAAATAATACCTCTGTGTTCTAAGTCAGCTGGCAAACAGCAAGGACATTAAGTTTTGGGTCTGTTGAATTTTTGTTAAAATATGAAGCACTAGTAGAAAATACATCTGTTCTACACACAGCCATAAAGTCATGCAAAAATAATAAAACTCTCATTATTTTTAGCATAGAGCTAGTGCTCTCAGAACTGATAAGCAGCAATTTTTCTATCTAGACAAACTAGATATTTCAATTGTATAAGAAACAGGGAATCCAACAGTAACTTCATGCAGTTGTGGGATTTTGTGCATTTCTTCTGTTACATTCCATAGGAGGGCTGGGAGCTTATCAGCATATAGAATGACAATGCTTCTGACTTTATTAAACCTCTTTTCTGTTAAAAAGAAAGGTCTGATTGCTTGTATGCTGTTGTATCTATTGCCCATCTTCACAAAAGAAAGCAGGGTTAATAAGAATAAATGTCAACAGCAGATATATTTCTAAAAGGAAGTTATACAAGTTGTAATTACTGATCATTGAAAGTTTATATGAAAAACAACAGAAGTATCTATTCACCTATAACCCTTGTACAAAATAAAAGAATTTTCCCACTTACTTCTTCCTGCTGGGTCTGCTGACCAATGAGTAAAACTGCTCATGTTGGAAAACAGCAGAAAAATGAAAAGTTTGCGAGAAACAAAGTTACATGGAGACACACAGACATAAATAATTTCACAGAGCACACACACAAAACTAAAAATAGTAGAACTTGGCAATTAAATATCAATGCAAAATGGGAGCCCTGATATATACTGCAGTAATCCAAAACAATGGGTAAGACAGTTCTGAAAGAGAACGGATTTCCAACTATTCCCTTGAATTTTAAAACTCAAAGGATCCTTTTTGAGAATCAGAATCATGCCCGACCATTTCTGTTCTTTTCATTTGAAAAGAACACAATTACCACAGAAAATAAGAAATCTAGTTTACTCTGTACACTACAGTATGTTTCCAAATCTCTGCCAGTACATCCCTCAGATAGAAAACTCGTAAGAAACCCTATTTTTAACACAAGCTTTGCTCCACTACTTCTTCTGTTCAGCTCAGTGAAGATGACAAAAATACTGGAATATACTGCAATAGACTTATCAAAATTACACAGAGAAGTCCAAAAGCAAGAGCTTGCAAAGACAGAACAGCATTTGAGGGAATGGAAAGCAACTGCTAGCTCAAATTCCCATACTTAATTCCTATAATTGCTACTACATTCTAGTAGCTACTCTTTTGGGTTCAATTCCACATTTCTTACAGCACTTTAAGTGCTAGCTACATTCAGAAATTACACAAATTTCTTCACTATTCTGCCAGTTTTGTCTCAACTGCACAGCCTTTCTCTTTCTTACCATTTAAAGACAGCAAAATCATTCATCCATGTCCCAAAAGAGGAAAAAAAACACATTCAAAATTTATTTTTTTTTATCAAGATAGTCATTATACCTTACAAGTTGGCACATTATTAATGAAGTGTGAATGCTGGCAGCTTTTGGTTGTTGTGAAGTGTACCACCTTCAAATGAAAGTGATCAAGTCCCTGTAATAAGATTTCAGAATCACATTCTTAAACCTATGGCATCTACTCCCAACCAAAAAAAAAAACAAAACTAACGAATGACTGAAACCTATTTTTGGGCACTTTGCCCACATCAGTCAAAAAATGAGGACAGCTCTTTAAACATAGCAAGATTCTTCTAGCAAAGTGAAGTTATCCTATCATTTCCACTTCTCTTGTTCTTTATGCTTCAACGGCATTTTTACTAAATTGATTCAAGACATTCCCTGAAGGCTTACAATGGACTTGTAGTTTACCTGTTAGGCATCAAAAGCAATATAGGAAAGGTTACTTTGCTACATACAAGATTGATAGATAGACAGAATGATAAAAAAGGAAGTAAAATTATTTAGGAGGTGAAGTATCACCCTACTTTACACACAGATAGAATAAGGTCTAATAAAGTAGCTCTGTGTAGCTAGTGACATCAGCTGTTATCAAAGCCACTAATTACTTCATGCTTAAGACCATTCTCAGCCTCAAATTCTCCATACTAATGGTTTGCTTCAGGTAACTTTCCCTCACTCTCTCACTCTCCTCTCATACCAATTTAAAAAAAAAAAAAAAAAAAGTCAAATAGTCAAATACCTTAAACATTGTTCCACTATGACAGAACCTATTAAAAAAAAAAAAAAAAAAAAAAGCCTTTATAAACTCTTACTTTGAAAAAATATAAGCACTTCTCTGCCTTTAGTCAGCACCTTGACATCATGGTGGACAATCTTTTTGTATGAGGATTGTACCCCTAGCTTATTTCGTGAAAGATAAAACCTGACCTGGTCAAGCTATAAGCTTCTAGAATTCAGAGTTCCTACATACCTAGCAGCAAGACCTGCAGGAGCTTAACAATAGGTTTTTAACCTGAGCTATTGCCAAAGGATTCTTAAATGGCTTTAACATTCATTGTTATACATTACTGTTCATTAACAGTAATTGCACGATCTTTCTAAGCTTTCAAATGTATGAAAAATGGCACTTTGACTTCATTCCTTCCCCAGTACTTCCCTAGCTGCTTTCTGCTATTGAACTGGACTCACTGAGCAACTTTCAAATGCTGAACAGCAATGTCCTAATAGAAGTCAACTGTCAAGATGCAAGCTTCCTCTTAGACCACTACAAATATGTTATTCCATCCAAATGCCGAAGAAACCATACATCATAAGAACAAGAGTCCACAGCACTTCCACAAAAAACAGATAAATAAATCAAACAGCTTGAAATGTGACTTGAAAGACTACTTTTACAAGATCAGTTCTGCTTTGTAACAATGTTGCTTTGCATCACTTTGAATTCACTAACATGCAAAAAGATTAAATCTAATCAGACATCAGGAGAAAGACCATGAAGGCTCACAACACTCTTAATAGTAAATATATTGCAGCTTTGCCATAAGCTAGAGTCATAATTAAAGTTGCATACAATAGAAATAAATTTGCATTAGTAATAAGGAAGATGATTGGCATTTAAATTAATGGAATACATATGCCTCAAAAAACAAACAAACAAACAAACAAACAAACATGGAGAATTAAAAAACTTACAAGTACAAAGCAAATACTATTGAGATAACCTTCTTAAACCCCATAAGACTGGAAATAGATCTACAGTAATGCCATACATAACAGTAAAGATCTGTGCATAAGAGAGTAAATTATGTCACCTGTATAACTCAGTGCATTTTATTCCAGAGTTTTCTTTTAATTAACAAGCAATCACTGACATTTTAGCATTCACTCGCAGAACAAACACAGAACCAAACAATCAGTTCTAATGCTGCCCTATTCCTCTGCCAATAAGAGCTATGAAAAATTCTAACAACTACTTGATCTATTAATTTTTTTCAATTTGAATTGCAACACTAGATACTATAATCAAGTCAAAATGGTTTGATAACCCATCTCCTGATATCAGGGACAGCTAATTTTTCTGCTATTTGAAAGTCAGAAGAAGTGAGACAGAGTATTGGACTTAGAAAAACCGAAGTGGAACTACATTCTTAACATCTTCTAGACACACACAAGTTACATATTGCAAGTGAGGGTGATGGATCACTGGCACAGGCTGCCCAGGTGGGCTGTGGAATTTCCTTCTCTGGAGATGTTCAAGACCAACCTGGACGCCTACCTATGCGACCTGGTGTAGGGAACCTGCTTTGGCAGGAGGGTTGGACTCGATGACCTCTTGAGGCTCCTTCCAACCCCTATGATTCTATGATTCTGTATGTTCTCAGTACAGGAGAGACGAGGACCTGTGGGAGTGTGTCCAGAGGACCACAGAAATGATCAAAGGGATTAAACACCTCCCTAAAGAACAGGCTGAGAGTGCTGGGGCTGTTCAGCCTGAAGAAGAGAAGGCTTGGGGGGAGACCTGAGAGCAGCTTTTCAGTATCTTAAGGAGGTTATAAGAAGGAAGGGGACAGATTCTCTAGCAGGGTTTGTTGTAATAGGACAAGGGGAAGTGGTTTCAGACTAAAAGAGGAGAGATTTAGATTGGATATAGGAAATAAGTTTTTTATGATAAGGGTAGTGAAGCAATAGCACATGCTGTGCAGAGAGGTGGCGGATGCCCGTCCTTGAAGATGATCATGGTAGGATGGATGGGGCTCTGAGCAACCTGATCTAGCTGTAGGTGACCCTGCTCACTGCAGGCGAGTTAGACTAGATGGCTTTTAAGGGTTTCTTCCAACTCAAAATTCTACGCATCTAAAAGAACACAGAGATCTATTAATCCAGGCACACTATGAATGACTGAGAAAGAGTCAACCACAAAATAGATGTCACGAAGCAAGAGTTCACGTTCTTTTATACAAGTGTTCATTTCAGAATGGTACACTTCCTCCTACTTCACAGAAGCCTGGCTTTGTTCATCTATCAATATCTTCACGCTATCTACTTTTGCAGAGTTATCTACGTTAGCTCATTTTAGTTAGCAAATATAAATCATATTTTTAATTCTAAGGAGACTGTTTTAAAATGTATTTTCCACATTTATGACCTACTATCTTTACAAACATTGTAAGAATGTAAGTATAATAATGCAAGTAAATTTGTCAGATTTTCACTGCTAGGAACTCATCAAATTTGTACCAAATCAAAATTGTATGCCATCTCATTTGAAAAATCAAGTAATAAACAAAAATCAGTAACTATTCTTTCAATTCACACTCCTGTTCAAAAGCACATAAGAATATTCAATACATGGTTCTCTTTCTAACCATTTCTGTAACTGTTTCCTTAAAGTGTTACTGCCTCGCCTTCATATTCTCCCAGTTAACATATTATTATCACAATCTTTTCTTCAATATGCATGTATGGTGAAAGATGTTAGAAAAGATCTCATTTCACAACAGAATAAAATGATTTAAAAAAAATCATTCTGTGCAAATACAACAATTAGAAGTAGGAAAACTAAAGCAAAATAAAACAGTTTTGTAAAGTATAAATATCAATATGGGTCTTAACTGAAAGAAAAACAAGCCTATGATTTAAACTACACATTTAAGAACATAATACTTATTCTGTGTTTGAAGGTTGTACAACTTTTAAGCAATGCTTTCCTAACCATAAAGCTTTTCAAAGAGTCAAAATTATTTGTTTTTATTCAGCAGACAAAAATTCAAGCTCATTCAGTAATTCACAGATGTACCTAACCTAAAGAGAAAAATCTCTTGATTAGTATAACTAAAATCATATCAAGTGAATATTCTGGCATATTGAAAATACTATATTGTTTGCATTACAAGTGACTAAGTAATGAAAAATCAATTAAAAAAGACTACAAGAAATATGATCAGGCACATACAATGATAAAATCATTAACATGGCTAAGGCGAAGCATTAGCACTCAAACTCACTTTTTAAAAACAGGTATAAAACCATCAACATAAGTTTCTAATGCCCTCAGTTTTTTGTTTTTTTTTCTGTGTCTAATTGGCTATAATCTTCTACCATTCTATAAAACACAAAAATTATGGTTTTGACAACGCATAGATCACTGGATAATATAAATGATTGTGTAATAAGAAAGCAATCACACTCATTAGGTCTTTATCCTATTTTACTTCAAAAAACTTTAACCTGGAGCACTTTTTAAATCAAATGCACAACCAAGCTGAGTTGACCTACATACAACCCTCATCCTTTTTTATGCAAATCCAAAAAGATCTGTACTGTTGCTATAAAAATACTTTCCTCTACTCCCCCTTAAAGCAAGTACTTTGTTTCCTTGCCATTAATTACCCATTTATATTAACATTAAGAACAGTCACAATACAACCCCCCAGAAGAATGTTTATCTATAAGAAGGTAAAGGACATTCTAAAAGAAAGATCTATCATTAACAATAAGACTGCTACCAAGATCTCAACTTCAGGCATCCAAAGAATGTAAAGTCAATAAATGCATTGGTAATAAATGCATTGGCCCTTCACTTACCAGAAGTGCAAGTTACTGGATGTAAATAGCATTTTCTTATATCCTCAGTTCAAAAATACTACCTATGGCAACAGGCACCAATGCAGCTCAGGATAGTCTCTTGATTTAACAATTTTGAGTTGTAATACCTTTCCAGGCTATCTTACACACCCAACACTTAGGTCCATACAAGACCTCTTAACTCTCACTCTGCTTACCATGCAACACACCATTCAGAGAAATCAATATACATGCCATAATCATATTATTAAAATCAGTGATTTAGGCCCAGTTTCACAATACGCATGCAGAACTGAGCTTTAGATATTGATTCTGGCGTACAGAAGGAAACCTCTGAACCTTATTTACTTAATTCAGGTAATTTCTAACTTTTCCCTGTAAGCTGTGACTGAAAAAATCCAAGTATTTAGAAACTCTGAAATCTCTCAGACAAAAGTTGTACCAAAAAAAAGAAGAAAGAAAAAGCAAACAAAAAAGGTCAGATACTCTCTGTAGCTTTTTGCTGAACAGTCTTCTAACACAGTGGCACATGAAGAGTTTCTAAAATAATTTTAGAAAACTGTTCTTTGCGCTCATACTACCCGTGCACTGCTAAAAATAAATAAATACGATCCAGTACAGCCTGTCTCTCCACCTCTTTAGTCTATTATGTCCTTTAAAAAGCAGAAAACAATTGATCTTTTTTTATCAAAGAGATTAACACTTGCTATTCAGGCACACATACATAAGAGTGCTGATTACAAATCCTTGTCAAAACATACAACAACCAACAGCTGCTTAACTGCTCTGTTGTCTTTAGTCATTGTGGCAGCCTTTTTTGTTTTCTGGAAAACAACCTAATGGCTGAGATCACTAAGAATTCACTGTGAGCAAGAAGAAGCTCAAAATAACTGAATTCTGCATTCATGCTCAGACCCATACACAGTTTCACAACAAAGGTATAAATGCAGCAACTCTCTTTTACTTCCCATGCGCTTGACTCATTGGATGGAGCCCGTGGAGACTTCTAAATAGATCAGTGACAGATTTAACCAGGCAGATACAAATAGTATTCTCTAGAGTCCTTTTCACCATCAAAGAAGGAGAGTCAGAAAAACAGTAATGTTTCAAGATGCAAAACTAAAAAAAAGTATATACGGAGTACAAAGTACTTACCTGCCGAGCTAAGCAAAACACTGAAGTCTGTTCCTCTCTGTGACTCTCCACATTCTCTCTGTCCTTCTTTTTCTGCATCCTCATAGCGGTTCCAGTTTGAAACAATCTTTCTTCTTGAGTAGTTTTTCACTTCCTCTTTCTCTTCTTCTTCTCGTGATTCCGTATCGCCATCATCCTCTACCTGTCAAATTTAAACAGACAGCAAAGCCATTACAACTCAATAGCATTTAGCTCAGTATTTAAATAGCCATAAGCACAATTAACTACAACCACAAAATTCAAACCCAGTAAGACAAATCAGCCTCGGTAAGTGCCACCCCATCAAAATTTTAGAGCAGGTGCAACTGTACTCTTGAAACATACGTAATACTTGAAATGTGTTAAAACTACCTAACAGAGCTTTCTCTGGGGTCAGGCAGTGATGCTGGTGCAAGTACTGCTGTTGTTCCTCCTGTTCTGGAAGCCCACAAAGAGTTTCCTTTCTGATATCGTGTGGGGAGCAGAACTATGAATTTAATCACAGCATCTCTATCCAAGTGTCGCAGTGATATAGATGATAATTGAATGAAGTGCCTGATGTTTGTTGTGTGAAATTGAACAAAGCCAACATTACAAATATTACAGAAGAAAAGCACAGATAGGCTTATCTATGTAGTATTTTCTATTCTAACCGATTTCCTTCAAGGTCTGAACTCAAGTAATATGGAATAATTTAACAAATCCATTTCTTTCATGAAAACCATTTTATGGAAATACATGTGGAAAAATTAAATAGACTGCTGGCAGTCAATCTGCCAGCCCAAATACTTAGAACACTCTGGGATTGAAAGGGAAACTGACAACAGAGCCAACTTAAGATTCAAGCAAAACACAGTTGCTAAAGCACTTAACAATCACGGAACACTCTCCTCTGCGTCAAGAAAGCTCTCTTCCTCCAAAACTTGTGGTTTGTCTAGGACAACCATTGCTTCACAGACAGAAGAGTTTGCCTCACACTGGAAGGAATACACAACAGTGGAAGAACAGAGACAAGTTGAAGAACCGAAGCAGAACATACCATCTGCAGCGGTCTAGAGCTCTGAAAAGGTAGAGAAGGGGAGCAAAGAAAGAAGAAATTCCCTGTGTGCCTGCTCCCAAACTGACAGCTCCACTCTTTCTTCTCTCCTTCACTTCATCTCTCCTTTTACAAACCACAGTAGTGTAGAATTGCATACTGGTACAACACTGGACAAACCGGCACATCACACACGTTACAGAATCAGAACTAGAATAATGACTTCAATAAAAACAATCCACTCATATTCATAGAACAAGCTTCTTTCATCAGTGTTCAAGAGTCCTGGTTAGAAACAGCATGAAGGAATGGTAAAATCATCAAAGAGCAGAAAAACAGACTAGAGGCAGGCATACAGATACATTCCCAGCTGTCAAAAAGCTGACAAGAAGGAAAATATTCTGTGCATTCTCATTGGTTTTGTGTAATTTTTGGACAGAAAAAGAGATTTTATCTCTCTGTCAGAAACATATACTAAGATTTACTAAGATAGTTGTGAACACTCTCATTCATGCAGCCAATCATTTGAAGTCACAACTCTGTGTTTTTGGGGACAGGCCCAGAGCTACAATTTCCACAGAACAAAGGCCAAATCCACTCAGATTAAGATAAGAATGAATTTACTTTGTTTCTTTTTCTTCTCCTGTAAATTAAATGATTTACCAAAATTCACTGAAGCCTAATGGAATTTTGTGCCTGACTTAACTTAGAGGTGATGCAATTCACAAGTCAAAGAAAGAATAGTGCAACATAGATGAATTTGTGTTTTCTTTCTTTTCATTTTTAAGAAAAGATCAGAATCATCAGTCAGCTGTGCTCCTCCTACTATTGTAGATCTGTTTAAAGGATGCACTTCTTTCAGCCATCAACAAACAAGAGTATTTCCTTAATTTAACACACTTCCACTAAACTAATATGGATTCAAACTTAAATGCAAAATAATGATGGACTAAATTCTTTTTCACATTCTGTTATTAGCTATAATGCACACCTCAAGAAAGTTGAATTTCTCAGCAATTAATTTGAACTTGAATGAACTTGAACTTTAAGAAACAAACAACAATTCCCCAAGAGTGTTAATAAGCTCTGCACAGTCTAGTGCCTTCAGTGCTGACCTGAGATTTACTTTTCAGTTGTATGAACTTTAAATACAAATCCCTTTACATCTCAAATAAATATTTCAAGGAAAATTTTATATAATGCACAGTCCTGCTACAAGATGAAACTGTAAATAATCATACTTGGAAATTCAACATTCAAACAACTTAAAGATGCATTTTCACCATTAAAATTATGGATTATCAAAGACATTCAGACAAATTTTTGATCAGTGAAGCTTCAGAAAATAAATTTGCTTCTACAGAGATATGAGACAGCTACCATGTAAAGTAACAAAAACAATCATAAATCTTCTCTTCTTTCCCCTTATCCACCTAAGCTACCATTCTTGAAAGTGAATTTTAATCAGTACATAGCAGACTATCTGTAATGAAACAAAATGCCTCCACCTTCCCCTATTTCCCATTCTCAAATAACAAATGACACAAGCTGAAACACATTCTTGAAGTCAACTCAAATATAACCTTTAGAACAATATTACCCAGATAAGGAGAAAGATTTAGCCTTTCCAGCACATTTGCACTGCTCGGTCCTAGTATGCACAACGATATCTCAGAAAGTGCAATATTCATCAAGATAGCGTTATATGCATTAACATTTGCAAATTTCATTGCAGTTTTTAAAGTGGTGACAGCACACAAAAATGCAATTGCATAAAACCAGGAAACCTTCCATTTTTTTTGTCTTTAAGACGTGTTCTGCCTATACCTCAGCTAATTAAGGTCCTTCACACAACACCGGAAGAGCTAGGCTCCTGTGCACAAGACCTCGCACAACTTGGGGCCTATTGCAAGGATGTACGTTTATCATTTACCATAGCATATAACTCTGCTTTCCTTCTGAAGGAATGTAAAATGCACAGCACGCAGGACTCTAAGAATATTTTAGTACGCTCTCCTAAGACACTGAACCTGCATACAAGGATGAAGAAGATACCTTAGTGAGAAAAAATAGGAAAGCAAGATTTCTGTTTGACATTTGTTGCAGACAGGAACACACAATTGCGCATGTTTCAGGACTGAAAGTGTCAAAACGAAGTAAACAATATTCCGAACAGGCAACTTCCCCCAGGGTCAGCCTTGGGCACCTCCCTGGAACCCGGAGTGTTTTGAATCAAATCAAGGCTGAGGCACACAATGGAGAAAGTTCAACAGCGACTTTCCACATTCTGCTTCAATGACTCAAAGCACTCTTCTCTCTAAGTGCAGTCAGTCCTAGCAGTTAAGCACAAAACACTCAACGAGAACTGTTGAGCTCACTGCCCTTTTAAAAACCTGTCGGTACATCAGAAGTCAGAGCTTCCATTATGACTTTTTAAAACTTTCTGTAAGACTTTCTATATTACCTTTAGGAAGTCACAAGAGTTGCTTACAGTCCTCTTTCTTCCTGTTTAGTTCTACTAACTTTGGAATAAAAACGTTAAATGTCTAATCTTTGCTGGTGCTTAAAAAATTCTGCAGCAGCTTGGAGGAACATACAGACAACACACGCTCAGTTTATCTTTCTTTGGGCCAACTACCTTTTCCCATTACAGGCATTATTACATTTTCTTCCTTATTGATTTTGTTAGCATTTCTCCCAGTTTTCTTCCTCTTCACATAACATGTTAAAAGGTAAGAGTTCTGAGTCGGCTGTCTTGAATTCCCTCTTCCCTTCTAGGAAACAGCTGCAAAGCTGTGGCCAAGTCCCAGTGAAATTCAGGCTAAACTGTCTCAACACCATTTTTTCTTCTCATTGGTGTAAAAGGCTGGCAAGACGAAAAGGAAAACATCCCATGGACTCAATTTGACCTACAGAATCAGCTGTATCATGAAGGGACATATTTTAAATAGTAAGGTATCTCCACAGGGATGATTTCTCCTTTCCTCCTTATCCCAGTGTTAGCAGCATCTATTACAGCTACATACTCACAGCTGGAACTTGTAAGTTATAGGGTCAAAAAAACATTAAGCAACAAGGTTGTTCATTATCTTAGCACTTTAAATCATTTCACAGACTACAGTCGGTATGCAGAGGCTTGTATTAGTGGCAATATAAGTAAGGTAGCTGAAATTAGCCACTGAGTGAGTGGTTCCTCTAAGAACATATAAAGGGAAGTAAAATCACATGAACTGCTCTAATAAACACCTATCGCCTTTTAAATACATGGATCAAAAGTATTGCTGGTGTAACCAAACAGGTGCCTGGAAAAGGCACCTGGAATTATCACAGAACAATATGAACAGTATATAACATTGGAAAGTTGTTGTTTTGTTTTTTGTAACATCACTTGTTTTTGTTCAGAAAGACACAAGAGAATCCTGTGACAGCTTAATTTTCTCTCTCACTACAATTGACAGACTTTTAACGTATGATAGTTACATACAGAATAATAATATTCAAAAAAGTTATTCTGATTTTCCACATTTATTTATTTTCCCAAACATACTTATACACACATATATCTAACTCTTTTTTACTGTCTAGTAAGTAAACAGAAATTTTGTAACTTTAAATCTGAAGTTGTCAAAGGATTACATTACCTGGTTTAACCTGGTGGAAATTTAAGTGGTTCTTAAAATAGGAACTGTATAGTATATGAAAGAAATGTAGAATCTACATTTGGAACAATGGCAAGCCAAAACAGAACTGCATTTGCAAGCTGATTTCTTAGACTGATGAAGATACCTTACAAAAGACAAAAGTACCACAGCAATTTTATCAATACTGATGCATGTTTGTATGTGTTTAGAATCAAGATGCCCCTACCTAAAGGATGGTAGCTTTATGAAATTACCTATGCAGGCATCTGAAATTCAATGACAATGCAAAATGCAGTTCATTGTGATAATGGATTAACAAGAATTTTGCTTTTAATAATTTAAAAAGCATTAATAATTAACAATTATCAAGGTATGCATGTCGGTGAGTCTAGTAAATACATACTCCATTACCAGGGAAAATCTAATGAAGTATGCCATTGTATTGTCCTCTCCACCTAAGAATATTAATGATAAAATTCTGTACAGAGGAAAAAATCTATAAGCTAGAAAAAGGATAGAAACCACTTTAAATAACATAAAAGCAAGATCAGTATGAAGAGTAGAATACAATCTCCCAAACTACTCTTAACTTCGTACTCTTAATCTAGATTTTAGAAAAGTAGATGAAAGATTTACAAGATGTGGAGGAGCTGTTGGAATGGGAATGGATCCAGAGGACCATGATGATGATCAGAAGTACCTCTCCTGTGAAGAACGGCTGAGTTGGGCTTGTTCAGCTTGGAGAAAAAGAAGGCTCCAGGGAGACCTCATTCCAGCATTCCAGTACTCAAGGATAGCTTATAAACATGAGGGAGACCAACTTTTTACATGGTCTGATAGAGATAGGACAAGGGAAAATGAATTTAAACTAAAAGAGGGGAGTTTCAGATTAGATGTAAGGAGAAAATATTTACTCAGAGAGTGGTGAGGCACTGGAGCAGGCTGCCCAGGAAAGCTTAGGACACCCTATACCTGGACATGTTCAGGGCTGGGTTAGATGGGGCTCTGGGCAGCCTGATCTGGAAATACATTAGGGGAGTTGGAACTGGATGAGCTTTAAGCTTTCTTCCAACCCAAGCCATACTATGATTCTATCTTAAAATTTTCCTGAAAAAAAAAATAAGTCTTTTGCAATGTCATGACCTAAATCATAGCTTCTTTCAGAAACAGATAAGAATATTTTGCAATAATACTCATCAACATGCCAAAAACTGTGAGTAGTCACCTTATATATACTGAGTAACGGCACGATCATGTGCCAAGAGGCTCCAAGTCCTACTTCATCTTTTTTACAGACCTTTATTAGTGTTTCTGCTAGCCATAGCCACATTTTGAACAAATTTTACGTATCACTGAATTAGTTCATAACAGAAGTTGTTGTTCTAAATCTCTCCCAGGCAAATCTCTGCCCCACAGGCAAACAGCCTGGTTATTTTGTTTCTAACTACTGCATTAAACGGTGAGCTATCTTCCCTTTCAAAGCACTAGAGAAGAACCCATCAATTCTTATATTCACTTTCCCTTGGTATCTCAGAAACAGTCTGCAAGCTATTAGCGCACTATTAGCTGCCTGGTCCTTAAACCGGTGGCTTACAAAGGAACAAATGAAGCAACCTCTGCTACAGGTTTCTCTTAATGACCACGCAATTAACAATTACTGCACTGTTCACAGGAGGAAAGTTTCAAAAACTCCAAGTAAATAAGATTTAAGATTTTGCTCATTAGATGCAGGATTTTCCAGACTGCAAAGCCACCAGCTGAAGTTTAGCTCTTACAGGTTACATCTCCAAACTGAAGGGCATTTGACGAGAGTATGTTATCAAGAGCTGTATCATTACAACTGCAACATTTGTAGTACACTAATTGGGAAACTTGGTAGAGAATCAAGGAGTTGCATTAAGTGTGGAAGCAGTCATTTTGCCTTCCGTTTCTCTGGCCAAGCCATGCTGGGAGAAAAGAGCCTGTAAGAAGCTCGTACAGCTGCTGGCTATAGATAAAGAGGCTTTTGATTTTCTAAACTGGCCAAGCCCATACGTTTCCACCAATGGAAAAATCAATTGTATTTTTTCTTAAATTCAGTGGAACGGATTATCTGAAAGTTACTGGCAACTACACAGACTCATCAAGCAATTTTCTGTAAAACTGCCACGTGGACCTGCACAAAAATTGGAACCTATATTACTTTCAAATTCATGCTAACTTGAAAAAAGCTAAACGTTTTTCTTACAAACATTCATCCAAAAATATGAGACTCTTGTTTTATGTTTGCACTCAATCTTGACAGTAGCAACAGGTTTTAATAAAACCTCACAAAATAAGTACATTGCCACAGAGGTTTTTGCTTTTACAGTTGGATTAACGATCATTCCTACACATAGGCTGCATTTGACAAAATCAGGGCTTTTATATATTGCATACATATGGATGCACATATGTGAATGTTTTATGCCACATTCTAAAACAAAATAATATTTGGTATTTCAGAAAGGATAACGAAAATCTCTACAGAAAGGTATTTGTTCATACCAAATCTGCCATTCCTGAATAAAGATATTCTAAACCACACTGGAGATTGACTGTATTCAGAGAGGAGTCAATTCTTACGTGTTAACATGACAGAATCACTGCATATTCCCAAATATAAGGAACTCCAAACTCCTGCTTAAAGGAAAGTCAAAACTGAAATCAGGACAGATAGATTGGTGCTCTTCCACTCAGGCACTGAAAATCTCTAATAACATGCCTCTTTCTTAGCATTTCCTCTTGTTGTTTCCTTCTAGCATTTCTAAAACTGCAAACACGCTTGTATGAATAGTTTCAAAAGAAGCTTGTAAAGAACACACAAGAAGAAGTCTATAAGTTCAAAGGATCAAAGCTAATTGAGGATATATATTAACCTCAGACTTTTTGAGGGATATTGTTATTTTGGTAATCTTTGCCAATCAAAGACCAAGACAGCCTAGCAATAAGCATCAAAACCAAAAATGTTGAAGAAGAAACTTCAGGATCTCTAATGCAAGGGAAAAAATATGACAAAGTTTCTCAATGGTTGGAATATTTTTTTTGCCACAAGAAACTAAGACAACACTTTGGAAAGATATCCAATGCTTGTTACATTTGGACACAGATATTTTGTTACTCAGATTTTTAATTCAGAAGCATTGGATAATATTCAAAAAGTTTTTAAAGTCCGAATTATTTTAAATGTACCTATTTCACACACACACACAAAAAAAAAAAAAAAAAAAGAAAGCATGTAAGGAGTAAGACATCACTAACATCACTAACTGTCATATTTTGAAATCCACCAAAAAATAGCAATAGTCACCCAAACTGAGGTACTTTCAGTAAGCACAGCATCAAAGAAGAAAATCTGAAGGACACCAAATCGAACAACAGCCTTACACTGTGCACCTAAACTGGCAGAAAACTAATCAGTAGCATTGGTAGCTTTCTTGTCTTTCCTAGTGTCAGATTTCTGCTAGTTTAAGTCCAGGTATCAGCTTGCAGCTGAATCCGACAAGCACAAACAGGACAGATAGGCTGGAAGCAAGCCATAATACAGGGGATCTGGGAAGCAGGTCCTTCCTATCTAGCAACAGTTATCCACCAGTTTGTCCAACTGCACTGGAAAGCCACATCCAAAGCTTACATTTCTTGCAAAGGTAGTTTTCTAAAGGCAATTCTATTTTCTGCTTTTGATTAAAGACTCCTGGATTCTCTGTTAATATTCCCATTCCAAATAATACATGCACGAACACGGATGTTCTTAGCTGACTCCTTGTTTTTGTTTTTTAAAGAAAAATACAAAAAAAGAAGCTCTTGCTAAAAATATTTACACTGATTCGTAAAACTTGTGACTCCCTCTTCTTAGTTTCCTTTCTCATTAGTTTCTTTAAGACAGTCAGTGAGGTATGTGAAATGCATCATTTCAGAGGTTCAATATACAAGTATTAATGTTTGGTGCACATTGAGAAATTCTTCTGTCTTGAATTTAAATTAAAATACACTACATCTGTTGCGTTTTTCAGATCAATTATAATAACAGCACACTGCACAAAAATATTCACACAACAAAAATTAAAGCTGTACAGGGAGACAGAAACCCTTTTCTTCTAGAAACCAGAAACCCTAAAATAGTACTATATAAGTAACTCAGAAGAAAAGCATTCTGCTTTCGTCCCCATTTCACCGTGTCTGTACCACTGTCAGCAGCACAGCCCCTACATTTCTCATCTTCCATTGCTGCCATTTTATACTTGTAATTTCATGTGCTTCTGAAAAATGTCAGATTTCTACTACCTTTCTATCAACAAGCCAGCAGACTCACCATCACACATTTTTGAAACTAGGCCAAATTAGCACATTTATGGAGTGGCAACAAAGCAGAAGTTCATCAGTAACAAATATCCTCAGTAGGGAATATTTCCAGAATGAGAAAATTATTTCTTCTCAGGACCATATTATTCTCAGGACGAATAAACAGTCACATAGCATAACAATGAAAAATATATTATATTAAAAATGCTAAACACAAAAAAGATTTGCTAGTTGTATGCAAAGAAATAATTTAACAAAAATCACTGAAGAAATGAACAGTATTGAATAACGCTAAAAAAAATAAAAATGAGTCACACTAGACAAAACACGTTACAGCAATTGTGCATCAGAAAGACTCAACTCCCACATCTTAAATAACATTTCTGAGGCTAATACTAAAATTAATTTATTTCTTTAGACTGATGAAATCAGGAAAAAAGAAGAAAAAAGAGATTTAACTAAGCACTTGATAAATAGACATCAAAGCCCTTTTTCTCCATTGTCTTTCCAATGATGAGAGAAACACACGTGCTGGTCACTGAAAAAGCCCAGTTTTATTCCTTTCCATTCTCAGAGATGTCTGCAAACCACACATTGAGTATAGGAATGCCAAACAGGACATCAGCAAAAAGGTAACTCATAAAGGGTACACTTCTAAACACAGAGATTGAAATCCCTGCTTCATACTAGAGACAGGATTCCACCGACAGCACACCCACACCATGAAAAGCAAGCAGCCGCTGAGTCCCCCACTATCAGCTCTCCTTGTGCAAGTCACTGCTAAGCCCTCCCCGAGCACCAGCTCAGCATCAGTGAGGAACTGAACCACAGGGGTCCCCTCAGGTGCCATTCAATATGCTGCCCCTTAACACAGCAAGTTACTGCCAAACATCTGATTTATGGTACGGCTGCCTTAAGAGAAAGAGGCTCACACTGAATCCAGAGGCATCATAATTCAAAATATAGCTCTATGTCTGATAATATATCTCAACAATGCTTCTCCTAATCAAAAGACAGTGGTGCACCATCCCAGCCCATCTCAAGCTTTCAGTTAAATCTCTCATTAAATCACCCAACTACATCACCACTTTACAGTTTTTGAAAAAAATATGAAACATGCTCATCAGATCATATACGCACTCATTAGAAAACAGTACTGTTTGTCCAGAGGGACTGAGAATAAATGGGGATTGGGGCCAGAGGAAAGTGTCAAAACACAGCATCCCAAAGGAATCTTGCCCATAAATACAATCTACATTTATTCAGTTACTGCAGAACTACAGTATTTTGCCCAGAATGTGGAAATAAATTCAATTCACTTATGTGCACTTATCTGCATTCAAGCTGAAGTCTCTCACATCTCACGAGAATACAGTGACAAGATATGCTCTGAAAGAACTGACCTAATCTGTTTCCTCAGACCTCCCCTAATTTGCACAGCAAGGGAACACTCCTTGCAGGAGCAACTGAGCTGTAGGGTACACACCATGCAGGCATCCAAACAAGACTTGTGGGAAATGCAGACCCAAGTATTTAAAGTCCAACAGCAGGTCATTTATCTGGGAAGTGAAAAATCCTGACTGCGCTTTGTATTTTAAACTTAGCAGAAAGTAAGCTGCAACTTGAAAACTTTCCTCTTCTCCACATTCTCCAAATCCCTCACTTCATTACTCATAGCAGATTCAAACCTTTCCATCATGTTCTCTTTGCATCTAGAACAGACACTGTGTCCATCAACTGCCTTTTCACAAATAAGCATCAGTGGTAACAGTTCCACAATCTTGCAAACAAGCTGTTTCTAATGTAAACTGGCACATACAGAGATGATTTTGCCATATATTTTGAAGAAGAGCTAAAAATATTGCATTACTTCATTAAGAGACATTTCTTCTGCCTCCAACAGCATTTTGCAGTGGCTAACAAAGGATGTAATAAAGCAAGAAAATAAACAGTTATTGATAAGTGCATCAATCTGCTTTGCTTTCTCACTGAAAATAATTAAACCACTTTTCATTATACTCCCTTTTTTTTCCCCTTTCCAATTATTCAACAGAAAACAAGCATTTGTGAACACCACTTAATTGAAATTCTTGGCAGGCAGCGTAAGCAAATCAGTGCAGGAATTTGCAGATCCTTTTGCTTTTATGTCATTTTGTTGTTTGTTTGTTTTTTAAGACTTGCATACTGAAACATAAAGACAAAAAAAAGACATATCCTGTTTTGCTCATTGCACCTTCTGACTTTTTAACAATACTAATCACATTAAACAGTGTTACAAATATTAAACCCATTCTACCATTTTGTGATATATGTGACAGTAAGTTTAAAAAATACTTTTTACAAAAGCATGACTAGGGGTGAGATCATACACATTTTTTTTTGTTCACTGTGCTCTTCTATCAGTGTATTTACCTATTCCAGCTGCTGTAGTGAGCCTTCTGGGACCTTTAAATATTCTTTCCTAAAACTGAAACAATTTACGTCCAGACCTAGCCATCATATCTCTGATTTCAGTACAAATACAAATTTATAAATATGAACTATTTTTTTCAAGAGTTTTCAACAGAAAAAGAAGAAAGCAAACACTTTTTTTTTTTTTTTTAGACTAAGGAAGAAAGAGCCTCGAGAGAGGATCTTTCATGAAAGGCAAAAAATATCCCTGCAAAGAGTAATCCTCTTCACTGGTCTGCTCTATTGGTGACCTTTAGAGAGATCTACCAAAGCTAAAGAAAAGCTTAATTAGCTGAAAGGGCAACTGGGAGAACAGGTAGCATGAAGAAAAAAGCTTTCAGTCTTTCTTGCACACGATAAGAATTTTTGAGATTGATGAAATCCTAAAGACTGCTTCATAAATGTTAGATACTGGAACTCATCACTCTGGGTTAGCGAAAGATAGAATTAGCTAAGGCAGAGAGAAACCCTATTCTGAAACCTATGCCCCATGTTACTGGAATAATGCTCCAGTTAAAAGAAAAAAAAACTAGGTTTGAAGTATGATTTTAGAAGCTGTCTTATTAACTTTAAAGCAAATAATAAACTAAAAAAATTTCTCACCTTAATTTTTTTAATGTTTCATGAGTAATTCAAACAAATTGGTCATCCAACTACAACCTTTAGCTTCTCTAAATCCAGCACAAAAGATACAGTAATATGGAAGGTCCTAATGTCAGAAAAACAAGATGTTACAATGTAATCTTATTTTGCCACTGGTTTGCACGGTACAGTTCTAAAAAGTAGAGCATCCTGATCCTTAAGGCAAATCCACTGCAAAGAAGCTCTAAGAATCATTCAGACCTTGCTCAAAATTTATGCACATCCAAATTAGTAACAAGGGAAAGGACTGGGATATATTTCTTGGGATCCACAACGACTGCAGGAAATTGCATAGCACGTATCACATTTCCACTTGCAGCACAGTTCACAGTTTGCCAGTTCTAGGCATATTCTGCATACGCACAGCACAGGAACTACAGGAGGACCCTGCATTCCACTTGCAAACAGAGCTCCAGACAGTGCTCAGCTTCACAGACAACTGGTGGACAACTTCAACCTTGGCTCCACCAGAAGGGAAAACACTCTGAGCCCACCAGTGTTCACTGCATCCCACAAGGCAAAATTTTACAAAAGAAAAAACAAAAACCCTCACAGTAAGCCATTAATGTATATGTATACAATTAGCGAAAAATAAAATACTAAGGAGACGAGCCAAGTATTCGGACACTTTTCTTACTGGCAACATTTTGTTTTTAATTTTACCTCCACAAATAAATTTCACTTATCACTCTGGGACAGTGATTAATACTCTTGCAAACTGAAGGCTGAAGTGGAAGATTTAAGGACCACTTCTGTTGCTTCCACAGATATGTGACCCACTGCTACAAATTAGGAGGAATGTAAGCCAGTGAAGTATGAAAAGCAGACAGAATGTCTGAAAGAGAATTATAGAGGAAAACAACAAAAAAATATCAACTTAGTTGTGACAGAGCAGTAGCCTAGGAAATGCTGTGGCCCAGAATCATCACTCTGCCCATAGCACATCAAAGGCCTTGGAAATTCCAGGGTTAAGGAGAGTTTTGTTATAGACTGTAACTGTACAGTTTTCCTCTGGGGAAAGAGAAGCAAGAATAGAAACAGACCCTTGAGGCAAGGCTCTCGCACACTCCAGCAGATTCACTGGTTTTACTGGCAGGATGTATTATTACATTTACCTGCAAAAGACTTAAAGGATTACTTTTAAAAATAACAAGAGGAATCTAAAACCATGTGTGTTAATATACAGACGCACTGTTTACATGAAAGAAAACAATGGAAAAAAGCCCCATCCTCCCCCCCCCATGCATTACTATAGAATTACATAGGCCTGAAATCCTTTTGACTATGAAAACTGGTGAGAAATGTTCCTCTGTACATGTTAAGAGGTTCTAAACCACCACTGCATCAATAATCTGTAATTCTTATGTTCCTTTAACATGCAGCAAAACCTCCCGTGAGCTTCAAAGGGCCCCGCAGCACCATTAGAATGGCTGCAAACCCAAAGCAGGTCTCCCAAAACTGCCCAGCAGCTCTTATTCCTTGGGAAGAGGAAAAAGATTCTTGCACTTCTTAGAACTAGCATGCATGTTGATTTAACTTGCCCAGCAGCAAGGTCTGTTCTTCTACAATTTGCATTGCGACAAATGTCACTCAGATGAATTAAGAATATTATAAAGTATTTTCTAATCAAATTTCATCACCTCCACGAATTTGCTGATCCTCTCAGCATAAACATTTACGACCTCCCACTTGGATGTCCCCGCACAAAACCCTTTGCGATGCCCACTCGCGGCGCTTTTAGGTCAGAATCGCCACTCGCACCCGTAGCGCAAATAATTCCCTGCAGAGCTTTGGAGCCAACGCTGGGCGGACAGTTCTAACGACGCACACGGGCGCGATCCCCCCCCGCCCGGCGCAGCCACGCACTGCTCCCGCTGCCCCACCTGGCGGCCGCGCCCCGCAGCGCATCGGAGCCAACGCGGACCCTGAAACCCGCAGCCTTGCCCTTCCTTAAATGCCAACGTTTCGGCTCAACACGACGGCGAGCTCTCGGGAGAGCTTCTCCGGCGTTCAGGCCGTTCCCATTGTTGCCCTTCCTCTGAGTAACATCCACTCCGTTACGTGTGATAACTTAATTTCACAGAATCACAGAATCGTAGGGGTTGGAAGGGATCTCTAAAGATCATCGAGTCCAACCCCCTGCCAAAGCAGCTCCCTAGCCCAGGTTGCACAGGTAGGCGTCCAAGTGCGTCTGGAACATCTCCAGGGAAGGAGACTCCACCACCTCTCTGTGCAGCCTGTGCCAGTGCTCCATCACTGCACTGTGAAGAAGTTCCCACACACATTTGTGCAGAACTTCCTACGCTTCAGTTTGTGGCCATTTCCCCTCATCCTATCACCACACACTGCCGAGAAGAGTCCAGCCTCGTCCCTTCACCTCCCGCTCCTTAGATATTCATAGACATGGATCAGTCCTCCGAATTTAAACAAAACTGTCTTTCACATAGCAAAATATGGGGCTTAGAAAGCTAACAAAGCTTCAGGACGATCTGTTTTGAAGTCATCCAGTTACTACCTCAAAGACCTTAAGAAGAAAAGTGGAACAATAGTTCTTAACAGTGAGGCAGAAAAACAGAGGCACAGCGGTCAGATCCCTAAAAGAGAGCTCAGTATCATTAAGGTACACAAAAAGACACCAATCATGAAGCTGTTGTGCAGCAGGATGTCACACGTTAACCCGTTTAATAGGACGTTTTCAGTGTAAGTGTTTTGAGTTAAAATCAAAAGAGAAGTTACTAAAACAGAAAGGAAGAATAACAACAAATCCCATTAAACCATGTTATGCCAAGCAGTCAGGGATGGTTTTTACCACACATTCCCTGGCTCTGTGAAAAGCAGGTTTCTCCACTGTCTGGAAACTGTACAGAATAAGCTAATTTGGCTTGATAAAAAGTGCTCCTCTTCTTCCAGTAGAAAAAAAAATAATAATAATAATAATCAAAGAAAAAAAAAAAAGAGAAGGGGGGGGTGGAAAAAAAAAAGAAGGCTGTGACAAGCACTTACACAGCAGCTGAGCAGGCTCAACAGCCCTCAGCATATTCTTAAAACCCCTGACAATATTTTTATACACTGATTTCCATATACTTCCTAGCTCAAGTATTACCCGTTGTATCTATCCTTTTGGTTCAACGTTCTAATTCCCAGTGCCCAAATTAGACCTTCTTATGAATATGTCTTTCTTCTTGTCTTACCTAAAACATCTTGTTTCTGATCTGTTTGCAGCAACCTTTCTGCTTAATGGAACACTGCTAATACATACTTTTCCAAAATACCCTTTTTCCAGACTGTAAAAAGAACTAGATCCTTTCAACTTTCCTCCTGGGTCATGCAAGAATAGAAATAGAATAGAAATAGAAAAATTATTCGACTGGAAAGGGACCTACAAAGATTATCTGGTTCAACTGTCTGAGCACTTCAGGGCTAACCAAAAGCTAAAGCACATTATTAAGGGCATCATCCAAACACATCTTGAAAATTGGCAAGCATGGGGCATCAGCCACCTAGCTTGGAAACCTGATCTTTCTTTACTGTTTCCCTCACAATAAAGACATTTTTCCTGATGTCTGGTCCGAACCTCCCCTTTGGCAGCTCTGTGCCATTCCCATGCATCCTGTTGTTGGATAGCAGGGAGTAGAGTCCAGCACCTCCCTCTGTGCTTCCGATCCTTAGGAGGTTGTGGAGAGCTACAAGGCCACCTCTCAGTCTCCTGTTCTCGACAAACCCGAAGTCCTCAGTCTCTAAACGTGCTGTCACCACAGGTCCCTTGCTGCAGGGCAGCTCTCTCACTTATCTCCCAGACTACACCTGTGTACAGCACTGCTCCACCTGAGAAGCAGTACCTAACATTTACCCTTGTTCAATTTTATGCTATCAAATTCACCCATGTACCCAGATGCCCCTGCGAGGCCTCTGGTCCCTCCCGGGAGTCAGCAGCACCTCCCATCCTGGTATTGTTAGCAAAATTGCTTAGGGTGCACTTCATTCTTGCATCCAGATCACTGACAACAACATCGAACAAACAGGCCTAGAACTGAGCCCTGAAGAACACCGCTACCAACTGGCTGCCAGCCACACGCAGCAACGTCCATCTCCTAGACTTCACAGCCCTCTTTGTTCCTTCCCTCCGGACATTCCCCAGCTGGCTTGAAACTTGATGAGGTAGAAGCAGTTCTGCAGTGCCTGTGAAGCAGTCCTTTCACAATTCTCACACCTTGCACAGCCATTTATTTGTTCCCTAGCAATATTTACCCTTTTAGCAGCAATACTATTACTGATGGGAGCATTCTCCACTATTAAGCTGCCAGTTCCTTCACACAGGACTGCAGCATAACCAACCATGTATATTTTTCCTACCCAAATATAGCTGTGTGCAATTTGGCCTTGAACTGCACCTTACCACAGCCTCTTTCTCTCATTTGCTGAGGTTGTGCTGAACAGCAGTACTGTACTCCACCCTCCTGACTACCCCCCCAGCTCAGCACTGCCGGCAGGTTTTAAGACCGTCTTTTACTCCTCCATCAGAATTGTTAATAGAAATGCCAAATATGAGCAGACACAGAAAGTAAGCCTCACGGGATCACATTTAACAAACACCAATTCGACACTAACAGTAAAAAAGTTTTCAACCACCTGTTCACACAACTACCAAGAGTCTTAATCTAAATCCCTACACTCCAAATTAGGTAAACCACACTCCAGGGCACTCAGTCAGTGCTGCTTCATGCCTCATCAACCAGAGAAACTGCGAAGAAGGGAAACTCTTCGCACCTCGTTAGTAATTAAGTACAGCTCACAAACTGATATACACTGATCTAAATAAGTGTTAGGTTTTTTTCCAGTTGGTTTTGAGAACATTGACATAAAGTATCAAAAGATGTGTTATGTTCAAGATCTAGACAGCTATTTCTGTTCCTATACGCACAAGATGTGTTACAGTGCTCTAAAGGAAATCAAACACATTCAAAAAATCCTAGCTTTTGTTACTGCGTAGCTGCCTGTGAACAGATTGCTTTTTGCAAATGCTTAGACTGTAAAGGTTTAGTACATACTAATTAAGAGCAAAATTATCTTACGCTGATATCTTGGATGTTATTTTAGATAATTAAAAAGTCAGTAAATGCGATGATATCATCTCAAAATTAAGAATACACAAGGTAAGAAAGAACGCAACAAAATCAACACGATCACCTCTCACGTGTAACCAACACCAAAAGTTAAAAAAGAAACACTGAACTAAACCTGTCAATTCCAAGTGGCAGCACATACTGCATGCACATGCAATGAATAATTCTGAACAGAAAAGAAAGCCATAAGAATGTATTGTACATTGCAAATTTCATGAACATTAAAATAAAGAACAGAAGAAAGCTTTCTTAGACAGCCCTGAGGGGGATGTGGTAAAGAGTCAAAAAAATAAAACCGACTATGATATCCACTATTTTAGGGTGGTTTTTTTTTTCATACAGACTATATTTTATATACAGAGCTATTCAAAATTTCTGACAGTACATTAAAAAAATATATGAATCCTAACCACATTAGAGGAGTTAGGATAGAAGGAGATAATGTTGGACAGTTTTCAATGGGATTTTTTACTTCAAACATATTCACAATACTAAAAATGAATAACTGCAAACGTGTTCTATTTATTTAACGTAAACTAGAGAAGTTAAAACAGACGAGCAACAGAAAGTTACTCAAGCTGACAGATCTACAAAGAAATGTGCCATTTGGTGAACCAGCTGGTCATAATCAGACTTCAGATTAATACTATTTTTGAAACAAGGATTCAAAACCTTCAGCAGTCAAGCCAGTTAAATCAACATGCATGCTAGTTCAAGAAGTGCAAGAATCTTTTTCCTCTTCCCAAGGAATACTGCTTTTCCTCCCAGCTCTTAAACCAATTCCATGCTTGAGAGAAGCAGAATATTCTTAAAAAAAAAAAAAACAAAAAAAAAACCTGGAGCTGTTCCTTACAGCTGTTCAGAAATGTATTGTCTTAATGGCCAATAGAAACCATCAACCCTTTTAAGATGCTGACCCACAGATGAATCTTCTGGAAGAGCAGTCTACGATTTATAAACCATGAGTGCCCTGATCTCCTTCCACATCATCACCCAGAGGAGAAGGGAAGAACAGACTCAGCAAATACTGGGTCTTGGCAGAACTGGAAAGTAGCTGAAAAGGATTACAGCAAACTCACAGTAGTGTACAATCACATTAAGTGGAGTCCAGCCTTCATTGGCCCACGAAAACAAAATGAGATGCTAGCACGCTACCACTTTTGTGCTTTCTTCTCCCTGCCATACAGGTCAGAAAAAACAGCCTGGGCAGAAGGTGGCACAGCCTCCAGTAACTTCACATACAGTCACAGAAACCATTACATTAAAACATTGGAAACAACTCTGAAGATGAACATTAGTCTTAAACAAATGCAAATTACTAAAGACTATTACTGCCAAAACATGATGCAGTTTAATGCCGATTTCTTGCTCACCATAAAACTGTTACAAATTTCCAAGTTTTCAAATGAAGTCTGGTGTTGGCCGTGCCCTTGTGATGATTTACTAAGTCCATTCACCTATAATTTTCTTGCATTTTAGCACTCTGCAGGCTCAAAAAAACCCAAATCCAGTTACCCTCACAATCTGAAGTTGACAATAAACTGAAGATCTCAGACAACTAAAGCTTTAGCAATCAAAAATCACCCCTGTATCAGGCTTAGCAGCAGTAGCATATGAACAAATGTTGCATTAAAAAACTAAAAATTAATAAAGAATATATAATTTATAAAACATAAATATAATTATGAATACAAATTACAATTATTTTCAGGAAGTAAAACTAGATTGTCTAAATCCTAATTATATAACACTAGAAGAATCCTAAACTAGTAAGAAAATTGTGATCATGCACTCAGAAAACATGACAAATCATTCACATTCCCAGTATTACTGCCTGGCTCTCCAGGTATGTAATTTACGTTGCTAAAAACAAGTAGTGTTCCCTCTCACACAAACCACTTACACTGGGCTCAGCTCCCTCTGTCTGACCTGGTAAAGCAGGCGGCCTTGCAGAAGAGACCGAGGGCTAAGAGCTAGAAATAAAGGAGATAACTTCTTGCCAGATCAGAGCTGAATCCATTCACAAGACACAGCCTCACATTCACCAGACTGAAATGAACACACAGATGGAAAAAAAAAAAAAAAAAAGAAGACGAAAGACCTCCTTGTTCCCAAGCAGTACACGTTTAGTTTGGCTTAAACACTAGACATCCCCAGGTGCAGGCTGCCAGGTGTTGGCACTCACTGTGGCTAGATTAGTTAGAAGCATGTGGGCAAATGACAAAACCTGTGACAGGTGTGCTGAGAGCACAGAAAACTTAAAACCAGAAGGCTCCAGAGCAGGAAAACAATCATGCTTCAGTTCTGACTAGTGGAGTTCTTGGAAACCCCTCAGTTTTGATTCACTTCTGAACACCCAATCCATACTAACTTTGGCCTAAAAAGTCACTACAAGGCTATTCACTGGGCTAAGATGAAGAGGATATCGAAGTCATTGCTCAGGCAAAACATGTAAACCACCTAAAAAATATTTTAACTGATTCCTAACATATTTCAATCAATAATCCAGGGGAAGACAAGAAAAGCACACGTATGTTTGATTTCCTCACTGAGTGCATCTTTCAAAGCAGGAAGTTTGTCATGCTGTAGTGAGACAACACTACTGGAGAAAACACAGTTACGGACATGCTTTAAGTTAGTAAGAAATAGTTGAATGATGCAAAGAAAATCAACTCAGGGCAATTTTGCCAGCTAACACGAGGTGCTGAAACCCTACCCCATTGGTCTGTGGTGCATGAGGGAGTACATCCAGGACCCAAACCTCTCTGCACACTTCAGCACGCACTCAGAGACTCACACTGGGAGCAAGGGAAACTACCAGCCACTGCTCTAGTAACAGTATCAATTCAGCTGCATTTTTTTTTCCCTAGAAATGACTGTTAAAACCTATGTGCATGCAGTGACAAAAGGGACAAATATGTTAGTTTTTGAAAACCAGCGGCAACTATGGGTGTTCTAATACAGATAAAACATTGGCCGGGGTCAAGGGGAACTGCAGTGCCATAAAAGAGAATACAGTGGGCGTGACACTGAGGATGGGGCAGCAGCTGCTGCCAGCACAAACCCACAAGGCTGCGACTGCACCCTTTTTGCCAGCCCTGGGACAGTCATTGTTTCTATGTTGCAACAAAGTTAAAGGAGGCAAGGCAACCCTAACGGCGTACTGCCAGAGCACTCAACCCCAACATTAGAAAGCGCTGTTATTAATGGAAATTGATCTTAAAGGCGTTGATCTCAAACCATGGTGGGATGCATGAAAGATTTTAACGTCTCCATAGCAAACTTAAGGTGTGGGTGTGGCAGACACGCCTGCGTTACTTTTAACCTGTTAAAGCACATTATGTTTAGCCCAAGCACAGGCTTCCACTGGGACTAGCGACAAACGCGTGTTCCCGTGACTCGGGTGGGTACACTGCCAGCTGTCCCCGCGACCTCACGAGTTCCACGCAGGTGGGGAAGACGCACACTCATTGCAAATTGGAGCCACCTGCACCAAAAGCACTCAGCAACTCTTCACCTCTATTTGCAAACAGAGATGCACTCTTGGAAAGGGACGTGTATTTCGCAGCACAAAACCATAAATGGATTCGCCCAGAAAGCCACCACGCCGCAAAGCACGGGCACGGCAGCGACAAACCGCATCACCGCCTCCGCCCGCCGCTCTCGGCCCCGCCTCCCTCCGCTCCCGTGCCGCGGAGGGCGGGCTCTCGTCCGCCCCCTCCTTACCCGCCGGTGGTGCTGCGCGCTCGGCGGTGGCGCTGCTCCGCGGCCCCGAGGCTCTCGCTTCCCCCGGCCCCCGCCTCCTCGGTGTCCGTGAGCGCCGCCTCTCCCGCGGCCCCCGGGACCTCCTCGGCCGTGGCCGTCCGCGCCGCCGCTTTCGGCCGCCGGTTCGGCCGCCTTCTCCGCGCCGCCGGGCCGTCTGCGGCCGTGCCGGCCGCCTTCCCTCCGGGGCCGGCTGCCACCCCGTTCCGGCTGCATGGCCGGGTCGCTCGTGCCGCGTCGGTCCCCGCCTCCTCCCGGAAAGAGGCCGCGGCCGTGAGGGCGAGAGCGGGAAATGGCGGCGCCGCGCGGCGGTGCTGCTCGCGCGAGTCCGCGTCAGTGCGCCCGGCCGGGCCTGCCCCAACGCGCTGTGCTTGAATGTTCACAAAGCAGTGACGTTAAAGCTGCCTGAAGTTAGTTTCTGCACCGCGTGAGGGGGAAAAAAGAACCGAGCCCCCTCGACTTGCACACGCGCCCGTGCAAAGTCAAGCGTGTGAGGCGTTCCTGCACGCTCCGGACCGGGGCTGTTCGCTCTGCTGTGCCTGAGCTACACGGTCCTCGTGCCGTGCCCACGGGGGTTCACCGATCCCCCACCCCACACTTAACTCCATTGGTTTCCCTTTGCAAGCTGTCACTTGGAGGCGCACGTGAAGTTATCAGTATGTTTTCACGGGGTTTTAAAACTCGGTAATCCTCACAGCGCAGTGCTGCCAGAACTCCCACACTGTGAAATAAGGGGTTGTATATCTCTGCACTAGCGCTGCCTGTGGTAAGAGCTGCTGCTAGGCCTTAATGCACTGCAAACCAGTAAAATTAGCACGGCTACGGTACTGCACGCAAGCCAATAAATCTAGTAATGGGGAACATCACTGAGACACTGGAGCGATTCCATGTGCAGTCAACACCGGCCTGGCAGGCCCAGCGCAGAGCTAGAGCTAATAAACCCCATCAAACCCAAGCTGTGCCTGCATCTGCGGCACAATTCATCTGTGACATGAACAGTCTGCCTGCAGATAGCTGTGAGCTGACTATATGTAGAGATTTAACAGCTCGCAGTAATTAGTACTTACAGCTAGCTAAAAAAAATCTATCAGCAATATTTGGCAACAAATAACGAATATCATTACAACTCACAAGAGTGAAGTTCATGCATCAATAATTTTGAGGCAGATAGCAAAGTCATGGTATTGTGCGTGTGCATTTTGATTTAGTAATTTAATTTCAATCTCCCTATTATTATAATCTGTTGTGATAGACAATTAACATAAATTATGTTTCCATAGCACACTGATATCTCATTCGCAGACACTGTTGCCTCGAGTTACAGAAAAACAGAGAACAAAAGGTAACACCGCAATGTGTTATCAGAGAACTATGAGGCACGAGAGGATGCAGTATGAGAAGTTGATCCAAATGGTCAAAATGTCAGGAGGAGATCTTCACACGAGCTGCTTGGCTACTGTCTGTTTTCACAAGCATCAGCAAAACAGTCCATTAGGGAGAAAACATGATGATAGTGAGAGTGATTTACTTGGTGATAATGGCTAAGTTTGTGTCATTGATTATGGGGAACTCATACCAGCCGTGAAGAACAGCACTGGAGAAAGCACATAAGTAAGAGTGCTGGTGTAAGACTGCTACGAAGAAGAAAAATAGAAACAGAAGGAAAAGTGTGAAAAGCCTTAAAAAATTAAAAAAAAATAAGCAGCTAAGTTTTCATATAACAGCAGAGAGGACCACTGTGAAGAGATGAGCTGTTTCCAGCTCCCCAGAGTGACACATTTCATCACAACACACTTCTGTCTTTTGTTTATATATTGATTACAATGTATATACCATATCATCTGTGTTCCCCATACTGAAGTCATTTAAATCCAAGAGCAGTTGTGTTAGGGCAACAACACTTTCTGCTTCTCCTTTTGCTCTGTGGTTTGCAGTCTACACAGGGTAGTTTCAGAAGCGTTTCCTCCTAATTTCCAGTTTTAGAGAAGGTAAAAGACCCGAGAGAGGAGCACACTTGCTCACTTGCTACCTATGGCAAAAGACGAAGTATTACAATTTGTATTCTCCACTGTTCTGGGTAAGGTGTCATATTCTAGCAAAAATAAAAAAAATAAAAAATAGGACAGAGGTTCTGTCTCCTATAACCTTTCTAACCTGCTGCAGAACCTCAGGTGTTAGGCATGATTAGTGGGCATGGTGGAGATGGGTTGGGGTTGGACTGGATGACCATGGAGATCTTTTCCAACCTCAATAATTCTGTGATTCTATGATTTCAGTGTAGAAGACAGCCAGTTATGAGAGGCTTATTCATGCACCTGATGGACGTTCATACTTGATGCCTTTCTAAGACTGTCTGAAGGCTTTTCTGAAATCTCGCATGAGCACTGACAGTGTTTCAGGTGTGTCAGTTGTAGGGGCACAGAGAACATCCCTTTCTAGGAGCTCAACTGACTAAGTTAGAGCTTAGCTGGCTGAGGTCAGCTCCTCTGCTAATAAGAGCTGTTGTGAAGAAAGCCAGAAGTGAGGGCCTCCATCTCCTTTCCCTTGTAAATTTCTACAGACTGTAGAACCAGAATGAAAATTCTTCCCTCACTTAGGGCTCATTAGGACCGCTGTGTCGCTTCTGCTATTCTTGGCTGCTAGGCTGGCTCCTAAGGCCAGAGAAGCTAAGAGGACAGATGGTCGACATGCATGTGTTATGATTGCTATGGTTATTGCTAGGTTACAAGGCCTATACATGAAGTAAAATCCAGTTGAACTTGGCTCAGTATGCATTATGCATAAGCAGAATACAGACTTATGGGCATCTAAATATAATACAGGAGATGACAGAAAGACAAACACAGATGGAGTTTGGTTAGTGAGATAGCCAGTGGTCTCAGTATACCAGTAAGTTTACTGTTGTCAGATCTCATCACAAAAGATAATCTTCATGGAATGTTTGAAAAAGAAATGTGGTATGCGTATGTGGATACTTAGAAGGCACTAGATAACAAACGTGAAGGGAAAAATAAAATATAAAATAAAATATAAACGAGAATGGAAAATATTGATTATTTTCTGAAAATTCAGTAAGTGGCTATAAAACATTTATATATTCAGCTGACATTAGCCTATTCAGAAGCCCACTTCTTGACAATAAAATAGACGACAATGTATGAAAAGTACAGGCTGGAGATCTTGAGGGTAATGCAAGACATTTGCAAAGACCATAGAAAATAATGTTCCAGGAGCTAGGCTGAATGATGAAGGCACAAAGGAGTCGTATCAATGGATAGGAAGGACTGAAAAATAGAGATCTTTCAGAGAAAGAATCCTGAAGACTTAAAAGTTGGACTTTTAATAGGTGACCTATATGATAATTTTAGCTGAACCCATATCAGTTACAAAAAAAAAAAAGGGGGGGGGGGGAATCTTCTTACCTGTTTTCTTTTTTACTGACTAGATGGCTGGTAAATTTAAACATCCTCTTCTATTTCTGACTTTAAAAGATAACAACTATTTGATTATTCAAAAATTACACAGCCTAGAAAGATTAAGCATCAAACAAGTGATTAACATCATCAGATATGATGGAATAACTCAAAACCAGCAGAGATCTGTGAAAGAAGCTAATTGTCTGACTTGGGCATGCATTCTCAGAGGCAAGAAAACAGCAGTGAAAAGTTACACCATATTAGAGAGACTGTAGGAAGGTATGGACATCAGAGATGTTTATGTGAATATACCAACAGTGGTTCCTTTTCCTTCCACTGCTTATGCATTCTACAGTATTGTTTTTGTTGCAGTTTATCACTGAGGTTACCCACTGGTGACTCCTCTTCATATAACTCATTTCTGTCCTCAGCCCTACCTCTCACACACCCAGTCCTTCCAGCACTTCCATACCTTACCCTGCTCAGACCTTCCCATAGGGAAGTCAACTTATTTTTCTGAAAATATGTGGGGTTTTTTTGTCCTTGCCTGTTTGCGTGCCTCTTAAAATTCCCTGCTGCTAGTCCTAAGCACTTCTGACACCTAATTATTTCCCAGTGCCACCACGCCAGCATGTTTCTATATCCCTGTGCATCTTCAGTACCCTTGTGCTCCTTTTCTGCTGATGGTTTCCAAAACAGCAACTTCCTCAAGTTTTCCAAAGACAATTTTTGAAATCTTGACATGTCTGCTACAGAGTATTGTTAAGAAGCAACACCATGACTCACTGTCTCATTACACTGCAAAACTTGAAATGTCTGTCTTTAACAATATGTAGAGTGTTTCCTAAGGTATTAAAAATGTGAGAACTTGTGTGATTGAACATCTTATGAAACAATAGTTGTTTTGATTGCATTGCGAAATGACATAAGGTACAAGAGTACATTGTCCTAGAACACACATATGTGTTTTATTTATGTTCACAATGATAGAAACAATTATGACAATGCAGAAAGAGAGCACAAATAATTTGATGGATTGCTTTACAAGTTTGTCAAGGTAAATCTAGTGGAAGTTTGTGCTATTTAATGAGCTGCTTTCTTTTTCTCTTTCTTTCCTTTGATCTTAACAGCTGTCTCCAAAAGATATTTTCAAATACAGAAAGCAATATGCAAGAGTGCTAAGATTCTGACAACAATTGATCAAGAAAAAGAATGGAAGTAAATCTATTCAGCAATTCTACTGTTATAAACAGTTCATCCATCAACCATAAACAGTTAGAAGGGCATAGCCTCTGGGAAGTTATTACTATTGCCACTGTAACTGCAATTGTAAGCTTAATAACCATAGTAGGAAATGTTCTTGTAATGATATCCTTCAAGGTTAACAGTCAGCTCAAAACTGTTAACAATTACTACTTGCTCAGCCTTGCCTGTGCAGACCTCATAATCGGAATATTTTCTATGAACCTCTATACCTCTTATATACTCATAGGCCACTGGTCTCTTGGAAGCCTGGCATGTGACCTGTGGCTAGCGTTGGATTATGTAGCTAGCAATGCCTCAGTCATGAACCTCCTAGTCATCAGCTTTGACAGATATTTTTCCATCACAAGGCCTTTGACATACAGGGCTAAACGCACGCCCAAAAGAGCTGGCATCATGATCGGCCTGGCTTGGCTAATCTCCTTCATTCTGTGGGCACCTGTAATATTGTGCTGGCAGTATTTTGTGGGTGAAAGAACGGTACCCCCTGAGGAATGCCAGATACAGTTTTTATATGAGCCCATCATCACCTTTGGTACTGCAATTGCTGCTTTTTACATTCCAGTGTCAGTGATGACCATTTTATATTGCCGTATCTATAAGGAGACTGAGAAACGTACCAAGGACCTCGCTGAACTTCAGGGCTCTGAGTCTGTGGCAGAATTTGAGATGATAAAGCCTCAGAAAGCTTTCCTGAAGTCTTGCTTCAGTTGCAAGCAACAAAACTTAGTCAAAAGGGAGAGATGTCAGGCTTCCTGGTCTTCATCCAGTCGAAGTACATCAGCTACAGTGAAGGCATCCCAGGCAGCAAGCACATGCACTGAGTGGGCCAGGGCTGACCAACTGACCACCTGCAGCAGCTATGCATCTTCAGAAGAAGAGGACAAACTTGCCGCTGATCCTGTTTTCCAAGTAGCGTACGGGAGTCCATCTAAAGGTAAGGAAGAAGAGTTTAATGAAAGGGAATGTAAGGACATTGTTGTCAAAGACCAACCTGAAGAAAATGATTTTGAGACCCAGCAATACTTTTTGTCACCTGCCATTGGCCAAAAAAGTAAAAAATGTGTGGCCTACAAATTCCGCTTGGTGGTAAAGGCTGATGGCACTCAGGAAGCCAACAATGGCTGTCGTAAAGTAAAAATAACTCCTTGTTCTGCTGCTCTGTCCAAGGATCCTTCCATCAAAAGCATGGATCCAAATATAAATAACCAAATCACCAAAAGGAAAAGGATGGTTCTTATAAAAGAACGTAAAGCAGCACAGACTTTAAGTGCCATTCTTTTGGCTTTTATCATCACATGGACTCCCTATAATATAATGGTTTTGATCTCCACATTCTGCTCTGACTGCATTCCTCTGACGTTGTGGCACCTTGGATACTGGCTATGCTATGTGAACAGCACTGTTAACCCCATGTGTTATGCTCTCTGTAACAAAACTTTCAGGAAAACTTTTAAGATGCTGCTTTTCTGCCAGTGGAAAAAGAAAAAAGTGGAAGAGAAACTATACTGGCAGGGTAATACTCGGATGCCATAACTATTCCTATATAAGAGATACAGGGAAAAGTAGATACTAACATAGCTTAGTAAAGGACTTTTAATTCTGTATTTTCAAAGCTGTCCTTTTATATGCCTATTTGTTAAAAAAAGTTGTCAGCAAAAAGTGATATTTTGCATGAAAGTAGTATGCTTGGGGTAGAAGTCAGTGGTTGCTGACAGGGTGTTCGTGATTATGCAGTAGATCTGCATTAAAATTATTGTGTTTGGAGTCTTCTGTCCTTTCTTTCAGCCTGAGAAATTGCAGCGTGTCTCATAAACTTCTAGGAATTAGCGTGTGATTGTCATCCGGTCATCAGGTCAGGTTATCCAGCCTATCTCCTTGTAGTGCAGAACTGTTTCTTCCTATAGTTCCTTTCCTCTCTTCTGTATTGTCTGTTTTTCCACGGAGCAAGCAATGGTACATGTACTACTTGTTTTGAGACTTCATGCTATTGGAATGAAACAAGGACTATCTAAAGAGGGAAATACTGTTATCCCCGATACTAAGTAGCTAAGGGAGATTCTTAGTACTTCAGAAGAGTACACTTACTGTAGGAGAATGTAATACTGAGAAAATTTCCACTTTAAGAATATCTTTTCTGGTGAGACAGAGGAAGGGCTCATAGGGGAGGAAACAGATAATGTAGTTTATATAAAAGAATCCAATCCCCATCTCAGTTCCATCTTGCAAGTCAATGTCACCTGAAAATGGTGATAGCAGACATCTATGAATTTGTATTTCTTAATTTCCTGATACCTCAGAAGGAAATCTTTTCAACATATGTGGTAGTGACAGCAGTACTGATCAGAACTGACTGTAACGATGGACACAATTTGTCTATTTTCAGGGCGGAACATAAGTCAGATCCCTTTTGGAGTCTCTCTTTTGCATTCCCCTTGCCTATAAAGTTTCCCTTAATTATAGAACGAGGCAGAACACAAGCATGCACGGAAATGTGCATCAATGCTCGGCAAATTCACTTGCATATCATGAAATTGTTAGAAGCGATGACAGAATTTGTATTTCTGAAAGAAGAAAGATTTTTTGAAGTACTTTTTCGTTATTTATATAAAAGTATTGTGCTTTCATAGCACTTGTATCTCTAAATATCTTTACAAATAATGATAAACATTAGGTGTTATAAACAGAAGTTATCTCCAGTCTCAGTCTCCCAGTCCAACAGAACGTTGTCTGCTACGGCACTGGTGTTTGGTGACAGCCCCTCCTGGGGCTGTGGCTCCTGGGACTGCAGGTACGGCCACTGTGGGCTGGTCACCTGTCCAACCTGTCCACTAGCTGAGGTTTGCCTCAGGGCTTCAAAAGTGGTAAAGACATTCATGTGCCTGTCTGGTGTCAGTGTTAGATTGGCAGAAGTCCTGCACCTCTGACCGAATATGTGTGTGAGTGCGGGGCTGCTTTTAGCACAAAGCCACTGAATGGAGATGATCCATGGCTCGTAGTGGTGGAAAAATATGCTAGTGGTGAGAGGGTCTCAGGGGTTGAAATCTTAAAGTACACAAATACTTGCGAGTAAGAGAGAAATAACTCCCTGTGCCTCACTGAGTCCACATCATAAAGTTCAGATTCACTTCTAGCCACTCTATCAAAGGTCAGGCTGAGATGCTCTGAAGTATAAATTTGGGCCGATGTTGGCTGTTTAGCTATTATACACGTTAGTGGGTCATTGCCGTGATGAGACCCAGCTGCACATTCCGGGGATTACATTAGTCATTCTGAACGTACCATTGCTCTCAGCAGAATCATTCATATAATTTATTATTGCATCATCACGTATTTCCCTGCAGATACATAATTCCTTCATGTCAGCAATCACAGTACAAGTAATTAATATTTTTATCCTCAATCTCCAGAGGGGAAGACTGTCGGTGCAAGATAAGCAGTGTAGTAATGCAAGACTATGTTCTCTGAGTTCACTTGATTGATTTTTTGCCACACCACACTGTGCCTAATACGTTTTGTGCATTAGCATATGAATGCTTATTAAAGGAATGCATTGGTCTTTACAGAGACCCTTTCATCAATCTTCCTCTGTCACTCCCCAGAGCTATTCCTGTGTGCAGTACCTACGTACCTGTCAGTTAATATAGTAGGTAACTTTATACTACATTGGTTCAGACATTCAGTAAACTGTGTTTGATTTTTAGCAAACGAATGCGTCCCTCTGTGGCACAAGCTGTAGTTAAAGGCAAAATTCATGAGATAGTAACAATTTCTGCTAGTTGTGGTGTTGTTTCTAAAGTAAAGCATTGGCTTCTACTTCTGAAATTAAATTGGATATATTTTGTTGGTTTTGGCTTCTGTTGAACTAGAGTGTTCTGTAAATGTTTATGGATTCTGTGCTCAGTAAATGTATTACAATAGATGGTGATGGGTGCAACGGTGTTAGTTCAATATAACTGTGAAATGTGTGCTCAAACTCTGCTGCTAACACTCCACAGTGTGAGACGTTACACTGCCAAACCTGGGTACGTTGTAAATGCCTAGAATTATATAAAGAGATGTTTCTCGCTTTATTGTTATGTGAGATGTTTACCCTCAAAAAAAATAAGAAGCCTCAAAGACTCATTCGAGTGTGAGTTAGTATTTAGTTTCTTAATTTTATTTTGTTTTCTAGCTCTTTAAAGGTTCCTTTAAACATGCTGTGGGACTTTTGCAGTGTAAAACACTCTTGTTATCTGTATTTCTCTTTTAATGAACCTTTTACTGATCCTTTAATTGATTATGGCTATGGACTTGTGAGAAGAACATTTTTAAAACTGCATTTTATTTATACATACATACACATATATTTATGTATGTATTATCAATATAGCTGTGTGAGCATACATTCCCAAATAAGCTTTTCAGAGGCCTAGCACACTTGAATATTTTTAATATTGAATTTTCCCACGAAGGAAACTGATGCATTGTTTTTGTCCCTCCCTTTTCACATAGTATCTCAGAAACCCATTCATTTTACATAAATATACTTTATAGATAAAGAGTCAAAAGAGTTCACAGAACTGGGGAAGGCTGAAATCAAAAGAGACATAGAGAAAATACTACAAGAACCTGTAAAACAGAATAGAGCATATTTTGCCATTAACTTAATTCTATAATACAGTTACTAATCACAATTGTTCTACTCTATAATTATTCTATGCACTTCAAGCTGTTCATTGTTGAAAGGTATTTTTGTATGTGGAGTTTTGTTCCTCATCCCAATTGTACCCATAGTGTGAACTTCATTGGTTTATATGGACTTGAAGAGTCCAGAGGTACAGAGATGTACTTAGGCAAAATCCTTAATTGTTCTTCCTTATCACCCTATATATTCTGTTCCAGTTTTAGAGCCAAGCCTCATGAAAAGTCCCAGTCTCTAATTATTTAATGAATTATTCTGATCATTTTATCTCCTACACAGAGCATTTCTAAGAAATCTGTATCATTGCCTCCTTGTCAAATTCCATACGTGATCTATGTCAAACTAATTGAACTAATAAATCTTAATGCAAATGTCCCTAAGGACAGCCATACACTTGAAAGAATAAATATGGTACTGGGAGGTGGTAAGTATATTAGATCTAAATCAGAAGTCTTTACAAAAATTAAAGAATCTGATGTCAGTCTGAAGGATGGTGTTTTCTCTTAGAACACAATTATTATGGAATTGGCTTCTCAGTTTGAAACTCAGAATTGAATACCTGCAGACTCTTAACCGATTCCGTATTTTGAATAGAATTTTGTAAAACGCTTCCTTACCTTTTGTAGGAAACAGTTTCCAATCAATCTATCACCGTTTGGAATTTCCAAAATCTTCATATTGAATAAGAATGTTTGGACACCACTTTCTTCAGATTACTCTGTCATATTTAGGAGACGTTTGCACTTCTACCCACTCTGGATTATTTGCTTTAGGAAAACAACCAAAAAAACAGAATTATGTAATTCCTCTTACATAAAGAGGAATAAATAAAGAAAAATTTATTTTCTTTATTTTCTATAGAGATAGAAGTAATATGAAGGAGTCACTTGGGTATTAGGAAAACCAAATGACTTTCCTCAGATGTTCCTAATAGATGAGCTGGAGTTAACGTTTTCTGTATAGTCAGTGGCTTCTCCATTTGAAATGTCCTCCTAAACCTGAGCTCCAAAACAATATGGCCTGCTCTTTAAAAGCTCTAGAAAGAAGATGAGTGGATTGGGAAATTCCTAATTATTTTCATCCTCAGTCCTAAATCCAGCTCTTTAAGTATTTTCCATCCTTTCTTCACTTAGAAGCATGAAACGTACCACACCCCATGACTTCCATTAACACAGTTCAAGCACTGACTTTAATCTTTGTCATGGTTTTGACTGCTCATCTATTAATACCATTTATTACTATACATTAATGTGTTTCCCATACTGGAATTCAGTGTCAGCAGGTATCTGTAGGACTCCAGTACGTGCAACAGAGTGCCTCCAAAACTGGACGGCTGGATTTGGGCTGGTGATGCCTAAGTTTTTCATGCAGCGTACCTCCACAATTCTTTTCCTGCAAAACCCCCCAAGCAGGATTAATGAGCTGCAGGGCAGGTTGCTTGCCTTTGAGGATCAGGTGCAGCCTGCCGGCTTTCAGAGTGTATTTCCACATGACAATTATTCACACCCTTTTTTGTCAGTTGAGTGAGAATCTGGTTGTCTTGATGGGAACTTGGGCAAAAGCTATGGGAGACTTGATGATTTTCTTCTATCTTCATTACAACTTTGGATATTTCATGATGCAGCAGAATCCACATTAATTGACTTAATTACATCAATTCATTTCATACATTTATTCATTTCTTCTTCTATTATAATTATTTTTTCAAAAACGATTTGAAGGGGAAAAGATTATCTGCTGCAAAACATACATATGCTATGTTGGCCTCACCTGCTCAACTTATATATATCTCTTTCTGAAAATGTTGCAATGCACTATAAAAAATAAAATTTTATTTCATGACTTTTCCATTTTCTAATTATTTTCTCTTGTTAAGTAATCCTGCCAGTCTTGGTCTTCTCTAAACATGGTCCAGTTTATCTGTTCCTGAATTCATTTTCACGGAAATGACAAGATTCCATGTTTTAATTACAAAGCAGAACTTTGCCAGCATCTGTTGCCTGAGTTTCTGCAGTTGAAAATCTAAAATAAAATACAAGGTATTCAAATTATTCTTCTGGCAATTTGTACAATACAACAGTGAAAACTCTTAAGCAGTTATTCAGCTATTTCAATTATATTGAAATGTGTGAAATAACCCGATCACATGTACAAGTAAACAAGATTTCCAAGGTTACCGAATCCAACATCCTTTTATTTTTTATTTTAAAATGGATAAATTCATCAAGAAATTTAAAGGCTTTGTCTTTGTGTTACAATCAGGAATAAAGGCACTGTTTAAATAAGCTCAAGGTTGAGTGCCAAAACAATTAACTAGCACATGTAAAGTAAAGCCAACGCTACTCTTAACTCACAGTGGTATTAAAAAAAATGAAAAAAGAAAACAGAAGGTCTAGCTTTATCACTTCATGGAACAGGAGGAAAAATTCAGAGGAGCTGCGGGCTAGTAGCCTTTGCTTGGCCTTGGACTAGTCACTTTTAATGGGAAAGCTGATGAGGACATTAGGTGTGGGTGCTCTAATAAGGAGGAACAAAATACTGTGCTAAATAATTCATTAGATATCAGATTACTGAAGAGTAGAGATAAAAAAGAAAAGTCAGCGAAGGAGAAAAGAAGTCAGTGGAGATAAGGCTTATAGCAATTTAAAAATATTAAAGTATCTTTCACTAATGGTAAAAAGGAAAGGCTTTTTGCTACCCTATGGTACATGATACTCTCTGATAAGCATTTTGTAAATATAGGTAATTCCTTGAAATTTCTTTCCGGAATAATCTGTGAAGATGTGCAGTTAATGATGAATATTCATGCTGGAGCAAAACCTTCTAAAAATTTCTATGCATTCATGTGTATCTGCTACAAGACATTGCCCCCTGGATTTCATACCTAACTCCTCTTATGGCCAAAATACTATAAAATGTCTACGGTAAATATTTTGTTAAAGGTCTTCTATTCTCATTTTTGTGATTGGTAGATATGTTTTAGGTCCTCTCCTGGACAGTATGGCATTACAAAGCCCTTGCAGAGGCTAAATTTTTCATCATGGTTACTTATTTCATTAATGTGATTTTACTTCAGTCACTTGACAAAGAATCCATGTTCCATTCAAATGATACATGGCTCACCTACAGTTCCTCCTTCTGACATGGACAAGAGTTACTTGCATATGATAGGCTGTGGTCAACAGGTTTGACCATCATCCATGAAAACTTGCACAAATTCTTCTTGTTGCAGTCCTTTTGCCAGTATATCACATTCCTACGGTTTAGATTTGCCCCAGCGCAGGCATCATACCACCATCCTCCCCCAGGAATACCGTTGTGTTCTAGTTTGGCACAGTTCTGAAAGTAGTTGTCATTGTCTCTGTCCTTGGTGGTGAACTTCTGGTTGTCGTGGAGGTAAGCTTCTGTGTCCAGAGTCAGAGCGTCTGTAGCATTGCCTTTGTACAGGCCGACCCTGATTCGGTACTGAGCCTCTTCACCTTCAATACGGAATGGTTCGTACTGTCCCCATTTGATTTCAGCATTTACGTCTACAAGTTTAACTCCAAGTATGTATTGCACAGAGCCGCCAGTTAACTGATGCATGTACTCATTTCCTAACCAGTGGTTGTCATGAACAGAGCCAAATCCGTATTTGTAATCCTGCCAGGTCCTATCAAAGTCGACTGTACTGTTGGCTGTAATGTGCTGGATTACTGTCCAGCCACCATCCTGCATGTTGCAAGAGACAGCAATTGGGTCTTCCCTTGGTTGGATGATGTAAAGACCATCTCTGGAATTTCCTCTGGAGTGTTGAAAAATTTCAAAACAATCCCTTGGATAGTCTAAGAAAAAAAGTTTTAAATTAGATTTCATAATTATTTTTTAACACTGTCCTCCAGAGTGAGTGCATGATTGCCTTGATCTGGCTGGAAACTGACTCAGACCGATTTCAGTTCAGCTGGTGGGCATACATGGTTAAAAGGGGATGACACGAGGGCAGAACACACAGGAAAGTTTCCGAAAGGTTGTGTTATAATTTGTAATATAAAGTGCGATTTTATTTACGGTGCAAGTACGGTTGTAAAGCCAAAAGGTACAAATAGACTGTTCCTTTTCCTCCAATTCAGTCACTCACTTGTTTCTAGTAGGCATGTGATTATACTAGGAATTACTTGTGATTTGTATTAAATATAAATTGCAAATTCTTCGTTAAACAAAGACGTAACCATTTTATGTCTCTATTGGAAAATTTTTTAAAGACCACCCGTGATGCAGTATGACAGTGTTGCAGACCTAGGAAATTCTTTGTTATGTCCTGAAAATAACAGATAGGAATTTAGATACTGTATTTAGAACTCAGTTGGCTTGTTTTCAAACAAATCACTTTTCTGGAAAGCTGGAATATTTCAGGGAAAGCATAGCAAGAGCAAGATGTCATTATTTTTTTTTTCCTAAAAATTTTCAAAAAAACAATTAGAGGAAAAATATTTCCAAATATAAAAATTTTGAAAGCTCAGAAAACAACACTTTTCTTTGACTAAAGCATCGACCAGAGAACCCATCTAATCCTTTACTGAACACATTCTTCCCTGGTTATAGGCTGTCACATACCATGAGGGCAGCTTAATCTTTAATCAGCCTTTGTTTTGTTAGGGTAAATTCTGTTAGGATAAAAAATGTTCTGGTCCTTCATTGTTTTAGAAGGTTTTCAGCTGCAAATTTATCTCCTAGAATGTGAATTAAATTTACACATAGTAATGCAGGTGGCCTTATATGGTGTCACTGATTTATCCCTAGTCTTTTTAGAAACACTTCTGCTGATGAATTCAAGGACTGAACTTACAGCATTTAGTTTCCGTTAATCTAGACTTCAATCTCTGGATCTTTGTAACTGGCAAGTCCTAACCTTTAAGTAAAACCTGGAATTTTGTACTTTGTTTTTTATCCCATCAGAATCAGATATTCTTGAGTAACACTATTTTTTTTGTAATATTCTGTCTCTTTGTATTGACATTTCTCTACAGCATGCAAGGAATGAAATTTTATCTGCATATTCCTATTATTGCTTCAGTACCCTTAGTAGTACTAAAAAAGTTCACCTAGAAGCAAACAGTTCTAGCCTCCCTTTGACTTTATGGTTTACTTTTCTACCCAAGTCATTGCCCTTTTCAGCTTTTACTGAAATTACAATGCACCACTACCTTCTTTGATTAATATCAGTGTATGAAGTATTGTACCGTAGTCCTCAAAGATTCCAGCTGGACTAAACCTATTGAATACTATTATTCATAGTATTCCTCACTGTGTTAAATACAATCTTTTAAATTTGATATTCAGACATTTTCTGGTGCTTCTAAGCCACTCAGGGCAGATTTACAGAAGTATACAGGCTTTCTGAAGTCCTGCTTCTAGGCCTTTCATTGCTTAATAGAATCTCCAGCCATGAATAAAATACTTTGTCTCAATACTGTCTGCAAGAAGTTATGACACATCCTGAAAGAGAAGGGCTTCACGCATAGTCACATAAAAACTGGACCACAGTTTCCAGAACATTCACCCAGTAGACAGTCTGACTCCAAAACTGATCCTGGAAGTTTATAGAACGATCATTTAAATATATAGTGGTCTTCAAGCCAACGATATACACAGTGACACTTGTACTTACTCAGTGAATGTTATTTACGGAAAACAGAGCAGCATCTATCAATAAACTGAGAAAACTATTTAAGCTGGTTGTTACAGGATTAACTTGAAAAGTGAACTTCACAGACCCTCAAATGCCACCGGTCAAAGGAGGAAAACGAACCAAACACATTACTCCTTTTGTCTGCATTTTATTGTGGGATTTACTCCAGGAGATGTGTTAGAAAGCCTATCAGGTTGGACCAGGCAAGCTAGGTAGGCAGAGCAATATCTCAGTTATAAGCATCAATGAGGTTTAGGTCTTGAGGTGACAAATGTAATCAAGATATGATTGTCAGTGAATAAGTCTTTAAAGGCAACAAAATGTTTTTTAACTGTTAATTCCTCTTGAATTAGGTGTCAGTTGAGCAACGGATTTAAAGATTTTGAACTTTGGGATAGGGCATATTTCAAAGTACAGTTGCAGGGCAAGCTTTCAAATATGCTGAAAATATTCCACAAAGCAATTCAATAGAACACAGCACACATCCAGATCACTCACTCCCTTCATGAGTACCTTTTTCATTGATATTAGCCAGACTATCATAACCTCTTTGAGAGAGAAGGTGGGCATTAGCCAAGATCACTGCCTCTTTGGTGGTCACCGACGTGGTGCAAAGAGAGAGCAAGATCAGAACAAATCCCGCTGAACTCTTCCACAGCATCTTCCTTCTGAGTCAGTCCTCCTGCAGCAATCCACAGCTACAATACAGACTGAAACTGAAAATGAAAAGGTTTATGACCTTTAGTACAATTCCCTCTCTTTTAGGAGAAAGGTATTGAAACATCTGGTTTCAGCAAGGTGAGCCTCTGTCAAAATTAGCTTCTTCCATTTTTCAAGAGCATCTCCCTTCCCTGATGTTTCACACTACTTCCACCTGGTGGTTGTTCTGACGTGAAGCCCTATGTTGTGTCACTTACACTGTACCTCACATCCCTTACCTAACTATCTGTGACAAAATGTAACAGAAAATAATGACATAACTTAAAAGGACATCTTACATTTATCAAAACTGAAGTTTGCTTATTCCCTGTATGTGTAAATTGTATTGAAGCAGAGGCACTGATGGACAAGCTGGCACAAACAGAAGCACTATCTCTGCCAACTATCTGTAGTTCAAACAACATTCAATCCCATGCCTTCCTAGCACCGTGAATATTCCCATACACTGGGGAATTCACTTTAGCAGTTCTGGACAATGTTCTGGATGAATTTCCATCCATAGCTGTAAAGAGTAAGTCACAAGCTTAACTTACAGGCTTAAATCAGATCTGGAAAAAAGAAGCTCAATAAACAAAGCAAAAAAAGGAACTTTTCCACTTTTCTTCAATCTCCTCAAGACACAGGGGGTTTCAATATATAGAATCAAAAGAGTTTTGGGCCTCATTTTGTTCTCCTTCTTGGGTTACATTTTTAGTAACTCTTCATCCAATGCAGAAAGAAGTCTCAGGCTGTCATTGGGGTCCTCACCTAAGCAAATTCCAGTCTGACTGAAGAAGAATTTCTGTATCAGTGAAAGCTCGAAGTGAATTGGCATAACATTTCCCATGCTCTCTAAGGTCAAATTTGCTTAGAATTTAGCCAAACCCCTTAGGTGAAGGCTGAGTGTGCATCTCTAGCAAGGAGTTCTTTGGTCAGAGCTTATTTCCTGCCAGCGCCAGCACAGAGCCTACTCAAGCCAACTCCTTTCTCCACAGTGGTTTACATTGCAACAGAGCCACATTCCTCGTGAATCTAAAGGTTCAGCAGCAGATCCAGTAAACAATTTTCCAGAGTGAAAAAGAGTTGAGTGCATTTTTTAAAATGTTCAAAATATATCACTGTAATAGAAGTCAGGCTTGAGAATTAATTTTTATACTTACCAGACAGAAAACCAGCAAAACAGAATTTGCTTATTCTACTTACAGCTATACAGTAATAATTCTGATTTACTATTAACATTCAATTTCCTATTATATCCAAAGTAGGCCATTTGACATTGAGAGACTGTTAAAAAAATAATAACTTGCCATGAAATTCAGTGCACAGTTTCCCCTTACAGCACTTAAGTTGTGTTGTGTTTGCATTTCCTACTGTCATCTACCCCCTTCGATGAAACTTTTTATTAAAAAAATTATTATTATTAAAAATGACTGTAAACCTAAACCTACCCCACCAACATTATAAAGCTTCGAGAAATCTGTATTTGGATCTAGAACTTCAAGGTTAGCTGTTTGTTCCTTTCAGCATTTTTGTGCAAGTCGGTCTTTTTTCTTCCCTCATATTTATAGTGCCCATTGAAATGATTCACAGATCCATTTAGTTCTAGAATTGAAATTGGTGTTATGAGTTATTAAGAAAGCAACCGAGGAAAACAGCATTAGGAAGGCACCTTACCTCTTTCAGTGAAGCTTGACAGAGAAACAAGTGCACACGAGTGTATGAGCTCATACTCTACAGTTGTACTTTGCCTGCTGCTCAAGTCCAGGTGAATAAATCAGCTCCAACACATTATCTCTAAAGTAGAAAGGTAGCAAAATTGCATCTTCATGATTTCACACTGTGCTTACTCTGGTGCACTTTGCTCTGACATAACACACCTGCGAGTAAGAATGCATGAATCATAAAGAACAAAGTTCTTCCATAAGGATTAAAATAATATCATAACTAAATTAATTACCCTGATCAATACATAAATTATTTACCTGAAAATAGACATAGCAATTGCAAAGAAGTTTTGTTCCAGAAAATTATTTATGTTGCTTATAAAATTAGAGACATATGCTGAGAAGTACTACCCCATTTTGCACAGATAAATTGACCAGATGCTATATTGCTAATGACATTTAAAGTCATATAAAGTCAACTGGATTTTAAAGCATAAGGAGCAAACCAATCAAACCAACCCCAAACCATGCTGTTCCTTCAGGCTCATTCACATTAAAGCATGAAATTAAAACATGAAGTACTACCTCAAAGCTATAAATAGAGAAAAAGAAAGCAAAAGCAGAACAGGCTGGACAATAGGTTACTGTTTGAATTTCATTGGATTAAAAAAAAAAAAGAGTTTATTAACACTCATTTACATCAAAACTGTACTGAAATAGAGTAATTAATTGTTGCTATGTATTTTTGTATCGGAAGGTTGCATTGTTTATCTGGACAACTTCTGGATGATATCTAAACTAGAGTCAAGATGAGCCAACTCATTTGTACTCCTTGATCCAACCTGCAGCCCAGTTTGAGAACTTCCTACCACTGAAAAAAAACCCCACAATTAAAATGTAGGGAACACATCAGTCCTATGTAAGCTCTACTAATGGATTTGTTCTGTGCATTATTTCTGTTCTTCAATCATTCATTCTCAGTAAAATCACAACACACAAAGATTTATATTGCATACACAATTAAATACATACACGTAACAGAATGTATTATGGACGATTTATTTATAACATTGAAAACTCACTGATATTTCATTTTTAAAGTACAAGCAATGCTTTACTGTATAGGTGAATGGCCACTAGGAGTCACAGCAGTACTTTCTCTCTGGCACCATCAGTCACACTGAAAAGGTGAACACATTTTCTATGCTTCTAGCATCATCACAGATTCATAGAATTGTTTGACCCTTAAAAGTCATCTTGTCCAACCCCCCTGCAAACTCGCTGAGGGTACACTCAATCCCACTGTTGATGTCATTGATGAAGATATTAGAGAGCATTATGAAGCTCAGGGATTTTCTGATTATTGTGGTTTAACCCAGCAGGTGGCTCAGTACAACACAGTCGTGTGGAATGTAGGAAGAGAATAAAAACAAACAAACAAAAAAAAAGCAGCAAAGTAGAACTCATGGGTTGAGATGAAATATTTACTAAGATAAAGAAAATAGTTATGACCATATAAATGTACATACCAAGTGATGCGCAAGCAATTGTTCACCATTCCCCGTTGATGCCCAACTAGCCCCCTCAGCAGCAAAGAGAGAGAGATCGTGAACTCCCACCTCCTTCAAAACTCTTTCCATTTGATGTCATATGGAATGAATTATCCTTTTGGCCAGTTTCAGTCAGCTGTCTTAATTCTGTTTCCTCCCAGTTTCTTAGGCCCTTCACTGTAACTAGCCATGGCTCAGCAGGCAACTATGAACATCAGTGTGTTATCAGCACTGTTTATCTCCTAGAACCAAAACATAGCATCTTGCCAGGCACTCTAAAGAAAAAAAATCCTTCCCAGGTGACACTAAGACACTGATAGCCATGTTTGATGTATCTAACTTCTGGTTGGTATCAAACTTTAAAAGTCTTGGCTAGGGTACAAAACTACTGTACTGTATCTTTTTAAATAATAATACTTTGAAGACAAAGATCTTACTGGAATACCATGCTATGGAAGTGCAGAAGGCACCTTCCCACTCTGTCCATTTAAAATAACATTGACTTTAGTGGTGACAGATTTCCTATCACCTAGCTATAAATTGGGATACATGTTTGTTTTGTGCCTCTGATTTCTACGTTTTCCATCACCCTATAACTCCTCCCATTTTTTACTGTCTTCCTCTTTGCTTCTCTTCAGTTTCAACACTTTGTATCTGAACTGGCAGAACAGAAGTGAAGTGGGAAGCATTTAATTAGAAGAGAGCAGGGTAACAGCAGTTGTTCGCTTGTGCTCAGAAGAGTAGCAATTTATGTGGCTGAAAACTGTGCAAAACAAAAATCATTACATATTACCCCTCAGGGGGCACGAGTGACAGGCTGCACGAGGGGACCCTGTAAGGGGCAGGGAGTGTACCACACCTGGTGTGCTCGGCTGTGTGCCGTTGTGAAATGGACCAGTTGCAGAGCAACTCTGGCACAACCTGTCCCGCAGATGTCCCAAATGAAACGCCTTTCCCTACGCCTTCGGTTAGGTCCTCAAAGCGCCAGGTTTAATTACTGTGAGTAATTGGGCAGTTTTTAGTAAACATCATTTTATAATTATAACAACAATTAAACAAGTTTGTTCCAGAAAATACTGCAGTTATGAGTAACTATGGTGCTCTGCTCTTGATCAGTGATTTTGAGAACATTTTTAAAACCCTGAAAACGATGTAATCATTGCAAGGGAGGACTACTTTACATAGGTATGGTTTTGTCATACACAAGTTTTAAAATAGTAAGTATTGCATTGACTTATTAGCTATGTTAATTAAGATATTTAAAGTCTCAACGCAGTGACTCCATATTCCTTTCTCCACAATATGCTGAGGTCTCAATTATCCCTCTGAATCTGCTCGTCTTTAATTAGGAAACATTATGTTAATTTTTCCAATGCAACTCTTCTTATTTTTAATTTAAAAAACAGTTATCTTTATTTTATTATGAAATATTAAAATTAAATATCGAATAGAATATTAAATATTTGTATTAATTAAATATTAATTAATATATTATCTATATGTGATTTATATATTATAATTATTTATAGTATATATAGCTTTTATTTTAATATTATAAATATTTAAATTAACCTACCTTGAGAAAGGGAGAATTTGACTAAAATCGAACAATCAGGCTCTGACGTTAATTGCAAAAACAACCTGGATACCACAGAACAGCTAACTGGACTGTTTTTGTAAGGGATATGAAAAACATTCTTACCTGACCCATACAGTGAAGCCATCAGTTCCAGCAAGGTCAAAGCAGTGTTACTTTGAAAGTTAGTTTACTTTACCTTAGTAGCTTGTGTAAAAATATCAGCAGGTGCCAGTAAATATTATGACAGAGTACAGCACAAGATAGAAACATTCGTATCCAGGCTCCTCAAAAGGCTTCATTCAATTCAGGGGTTTATGGATTGGTACTGTTGCCAGAAACATAAGCAAATGTTAACTTTCATACAGCAATCTGTTTTTTGAGTTCCTTGTTAGGTTGAACAAAGCTCTAACAATGCAAACCATGTATAAAATATAACAAGGGTCTCAATGAATAGTTACTTCCAACACAAATTTTGACAGATACAGGTGACAGCTCAGCAGAGCGGGGAAGGACACGGGATGACACCAGTCCATAGAAACAATTGTTTGCCTTCAAACAACTGAAACTGAACTGCTTTGCAGCCTTGGCTAAATGTACTTTCATATTTTCAAACAGGAACAGCTACAAAACTGTTTGTAACCAGTTTTACTTGCTCTTCATTTTTAAGGTTAGACATACATTTGAGTGGGATGCTATGAACAAGTTGAATGCAGTAACACACCAATCTTCTTGATGTTAGTACACCAGCCTTACCTCAGGTATCTGATAAAATAAATAAATAAATAAATAAAAACAAGAACAACAATAAAGCCAATTAAATTGCTTGGTAACAAATATTCTTCTATTCAACAGTTTTAACCAAATATCAGCACCAAGATTTTTAGCAGACAATGTGTTGATCTCTGACTTGATTCAGTTAACTATACTGTTCAATTTAAAACACTGTAGCCTAACCTTGAAACATGTGAGTCTAAAAATGATTTTTCTCATCTGGGACACGAAGCAGTGGGGAGCATTGTCATGGCAACCATCTCATTTCCAAAGAGATTCTGTGACTTCTGTTGCTCACAAATGGAGTGGAATAGCTTTGAAAACAAGAAAAGGGAGGAGCTTGTCACAGAATTGTAGAACCACCGAGGTTCAAAAAGATCTCCAAGATCACTGAGCCCAACCACCCACCTATCACCAATACTTCATACACTTTATATTAAAGTCTATTACTTTATAAGTGATGGAATTAACACAAAGTTAAGTCCATCACATATAAAGAGGTGCAGAACAGATATGTATATATACACACACACACACACATATATATATGAAGGACAGCATGCAAATTTCATGTAGTACAGATTTGAGATTGAAAGAGGCAGAATTCTTTAGGTGTGTTTCCTTCCTACTAATAAAGTGGGTGAAAGCAGATTGATTTAGGGCTAGATACTGGGATTTAAGTTGCCCAGTGTATCTGTAGCTCCTCAAGAAAAATTTCCTTTTTCTTTTTTTTTCCCCCCTAAACAAAAAAAAAATTGTAAATAAGTTGTTTTTAAAATGTTTCCAGCGAACTTTGGCTGACTCTGTACCTTTCCAATATTCTCTTCAGAGTACACTTGCAGGGTTAGAAAAATTCCACAATAAAGGAAGACAAACACCTTACAAAGAAAGCACCGCAACTGAATCAGATCTTTCCATGACAAATGACCTCTCCACCATTAGCTGGTTACCTGGTGATAGAAATGACTGGTTGCTAACACTGATACACTTGAAAGCTCAAGTGATGTATACAATTATTTCTGCCAGCACCAGCTGAAAAGCACTTGCTAGAGCCATTTCAACAAGACCTTTGTAGTCCTCATAAAAATGAAGGGCAAATATATGTGGGAAAAAATAAAAAACCCTGTGTAAACAGCATGTGAAGAGAATCAGGGAAACAAACTGAAACAAAAGGGGGATATCAACAGTACAATGAAATCCAAGAACAATGAGCAAATTACAAGATGAAGTTTCTCAAGGAATATCGACCAGCTGTCCCTCGATTCACACACGTACCTTGCCAGCGACCCCTACAAAGCTACAAGTAGAAATTACTCTCATGAAAGGACTGTCTAAATGCTTTCAGCACATACACTGTGGTTCAATTCTCTGAATGCTTTTAGTAAATATGGCAGGAAATTATACACCTATTCCACCGTAAAGCATGTCTTTTAATAATTATTCCACCACTCATTTGAGGTCCTCCTCTTTGTATAATAACAATATTTACTATTGAAAAAAATATAACCCTTTTAGGAGGTTTAATCTTGATCCCACACTTAGATATCCCTCATCTTCACAGTGTTTTACCAACATAGCGAAGAAATTAGGACTGTATTAACTCTTACGTTCCACACCTATCAACTTGAAGCAATTTGAACCACATCTAAGGTGCAGATGATCAAGAAAACAGACTGGTAGGAAATCAAACACTCCTCCCTGCTCCCAAAGTTAGTACTGATGTTCAAATCTTGATTTTTGCAGGAATGTGAAATCTTAGTGATTATTTCTCAGGATTGTCCTTCCATCTGCATGATGACCATCTTAAACCCAAAAGGAAATGCTACACATGTATACTGAAAAGATTTAAAAAAAATAAATAAATAAATAAAGGAAAAAGAAAAAATCCTTAAAAGATTCCAGTGAGCTTTTCTAATATTAAATATATATATATATATTCATTTAAAAAAATCTTGAACTCTTTGCAAATTAGTTTAACTGTGTTTTATATTAATTTACAAAACTGCACTGTTTTAAAGAAATAGTTCAAAGCCAAATTTTGTTTTTTTCTCTTTTGCATATTCACTACCACTTGGCTGAAAAAAAAAGCTGAATGACAGCTTTTAATTTTTATTCCTATCAGACACGCAGAACAAAATACTTAATAAGAATGAGCTTGAGCTTAATTCCAATCTGTTTTTGTGCATCATCAATAAAAGAGGTAACCAGCTAAGTTCTACTTGCACAGGGAATTACGTTGTCATTAAAGCATTACAAGGGTCACTGCCAATATAATTTGAAGGAATAATACAGTTCTCAAAGTAGATAGCCTTTTCCTGAATAATCTTAAGTATTTTTGATGATAGAAGATTAATAATATCATATGGATTTTAAAACAAACAAAAATAAACTTAAAAAAAACAAAAACAAAACATCTATTTGTGAAGGAGCCTTTTACATTCAATCTGGAAAAAGACTAAAACTAAATACTATTCCCACAGACCATTGTTTGAGTATAATATCCTCACACAGTACCGGGTTTAAAACATCTGCTAAGATCTAAGGTCCTGCCTCTACAGACACTGAAACGATTAAGGACTTTTGATATTCTACTTTTCCCATAATTGATATTAATTGCTTTTTGTCACTTAAAATGTAATAACACATTTTTTATTTAGTCAATCCATATGCAGAATACGGGCAAAGTTTTTTGTTTGTTTGTTTGTTTTTATTTTTGCAAATATATTCGAACTGAAGTTATTTCAAAGAAAGATCATTAATAGGGATACATGCTCTGACGAGTGGACAGGTGCACGTTTTATAACTCACTCATACATAATTTGTAGACAAAAATAAAGAAACATCAATTTGAAATCTAGTCAATTTAAAAAGACTAAATTTCAGTACTGCCAATGTGATCCCCATTCCTGCGGGGTTTTAGTTTTCTTCATTTTTTATCATTTTTCTTTTGTCCCTTACTGCTACACAATATAAACAATTAGGACAACTCATTACAAAAGAAACAGAGAAAACCATAAAATACTCCACAAAATGGAAAACAAGCAACAAGAAGTACAAACAACGCAGAAACATCCTCAGTGCTGAGAAAACCCAACACAACTCTACCACTCACTTTCATAGAAAAATTGCAGGTACTACTTGGTCGACAATTTTCATAAAGTAACATAATATATGTTGCAAAGGATGGTAACTGTGCAACAGATGTCTCACACTGTGAAAAAGCACAAGTCTAAGTCTTAGTATTTTGGCTCCTGAATGATTCCTAGTTCTTATTAAAGTTTCTTAAAATGTAACTATTACATTTTCAGAGCTGTAAAGATTACTTTTTAGACCTTTCAGCTACACCTTTATTAGTGACATACTATTAGGAAAAGTCCTTCACTTCCTTGTTTCCTTTCCAAACGGTTCAGAAAATACTGAGGTATTACCTGAGAGAATCACAGCTGCTGATCATATGCAACCTCTATGAAATTACATGTCCCACAGCATCTAAGTGCAGATGATTAAATGGATCTTAGTCACATGGTACACTTTCTACTAAATTAGCAAATACTACGTATTTAAATTGCCTAGATTTCTTTGGAAATCTTGATACGTGGGAAGGGCTTCTGTAATAAATATGTACAAAGGACAACACGTAAATGTTTAATAAAGGTACTCTCTGGATTTTCTTCAGTAAGCTCATAACCATTCTGTTGGAATATCTCATCTTCATTAATAAACTGATCCTTAATTTTGTGAGACAAGCTTCTCATGTTATCTGTATGCACTGGGAAACAAGCGACTGTCATAAAGCCTGAAACTTGCACCAGGACCCAAGATACCTGATTACAGATCCTAAGCCCTCATCATGAATAAAGATCTGAATCACAAACCAGCCTTCCTATTGAAAACAAACAAAATCCACAGAACTTACTATCAGTTATCATCTCTAACTCATCAAAAAGATTAAAAGCACCACTAAATATTTTCATGGTTTAAACCAGGGATGCTAGATATCAGTACATCAGCTTTCTTCCTTAAATGTGATGAATGGAAACATCTTTGATGAAGTCATTGAACAAAAATGTTTCAAACTCCTCTGAATACCTCCCAGGCCATCTAATAAAATTGATTAATAGCTAAAAATGACTTCCACAAGGAAGGCCCCTCCTCCCTTCTACACAGTCTGTCAGGAACTCATTTGAAGTTGTCCACTTATTGAGAATATGACTAAATGAGCTATTAGATTACAGATCATTAAAGGTCAGAAGTTGAATTAATGACTCACGCTCACTGTCACAAAAACTGTGAAGTACAGAAGTACAAGCTTTCCTGTTGTTAAATCACCTATAGCCAGAGGAATTGTGAATTGCAACCAATACCAATATCAATACTGCTTCAAATAAAACAAATAACTAACTAAATATTTCATAGCTGATTTTAATATAGTTGGAAGAAAGTCCTGCATTTTGGAGTCCGTGTTAATAAACACTTAAAAGCTCTTAATGCTGATTGCTCTCGTTGGTTATTTTGCTGTCAGTCAACAAGATGTCAGATCATGTTAGGATGTCGTTAGTGGTTCCATTAAACAGCTTGACAGTCCAGTTCTCTTCCACCAATATTTCTCAGAAGGCTTTCAGAAACAGTACGTATTTCAGGATCATTTTAGGGGACTGTTTCACCACAGAAGCACATTTCTCAATCATGTCAGCGTAGCTGGAATAAATAAGCACTTACATGCTAGAAGGGAACAAAAACGACAAAGAGTTTGTCACGTTACCTACCTCAGTAATATCAACTGTATGTCTGAGACAGGTTAATCCACCAACATCCCGATATAAGAATTACGCTTAGGTCAGGTTTAATACCATCCACAAGTTCAGGATCATTTTTAGTTCATGTTTTCATGAACAACTTTTTATGCTAGGCTTATGAGCACCATGGGACTAGTTTTCAAAAGCCATCAACTTAGGGTTTCTTTGCTCACTTAACAAACACAGGACAGAAGAGAGAGTTGATTCTTCTGCATCTCAGCTGTCTGAGACTATGACAGTTTTAATTGCCCTCAGAGAAGTCAAAATTCCCGACAGGGAAAGACAGCAGAACTCTTTTAAACAAGAAGGCTTACTACTATTTTATTAAACTTGATGAAGGAGATAGGTTATAAAGGACAAAAAAAAAAAAAGATAAAAATGAATCACAAGCATTCTAAACCACACTACTATTAGAACTTGGGATTTCTGTAAGGACTACACAATATACCTGGGGCAGTGGTGAAAAATACTGACAGCTGACACAGTTTGAGGCTTCAGTAGTTTAGAGTAAATAGCATCCACATGTACAAAAGGAACAGCTATCTGTTAACTGGATTACCTTTGCTATATTACCAGTATATCCTGGAACCAGAGTAAGATGATTTTCTTGTTCCCACAATTCAATTAATTGTTGCTTTAAAATATTCATATTTCTGAAAAACAACCAATAGCACTTTTTAACATGCATAATACACAGTTTCCCAGACACTGCTTGAAGCAGGTGTTTCTATGCCCTATACATGTATATATACTGTACAAAGCTTCAGTCTTCTTACTATCAAACAATTCATTTTTTACTAACAGAAAAAGATTATAGTCACGTTGGGGTGGTAAGAGCTGCAGAAGTTCAAAGCAAAAGAAATACAAGAATACGACAATCTTTAAAGCAAGTTTCCAAACACCATCTGTGACTTGACACTAAAGAACTTTAAAACCTTTTGAACTTCCACTTTCAAATTATAAGCATCAGTTTGTCCTTTGCATGACAAGGTGTGCTCCTATCGGTCAGCATTCACAGGGAATTTGAGATGAAATAAGGTACGGAAGCACTGACATGTTTTCCAGCACTATACTCACCCATCCTCTGCCCTCTCTGTATTCGCAGACAGTTCTGACCACCATCTTTTAATGACAGCCTGAAGCCAGTTCAGACCGACTATCACATACCTGCAATGACATTTTACACAGCTCACACACCTGCAGGTCAGCTAATGCCTTCATGCGAGCAAGAATGCAATTCTGAATGCAACACACTCTCTGTTCTGGAGGACGAACGTAAACGAATTCTCACTTTTAGACAACTGCCCTTGTTCTCATTTTCTAAGGTGTAAAATAAAGTTCCTCTTACAAAGCAGTAAGGGATTGTTCATGATACCTCTCAAAGCTTTACTGATTTCATGTCACAGAACAAGCTGAAACCTGGCTGTTGTGCTTTACTGTTCAGAGCGAGCGCATCTACATGAATTCACAAACTCACTGCCCCGTGGCTCTAACTCCACAGAAGTTCCGTTTTCTCTTTAAACCACTCAGTGTTATTAAAAACGATATGAGGGCTCACACGGAAGCTCCTTTGGGCAGGTGTTTCCCCAAGAACAGCAGGGCTGGTGCGAGGAAAGATGAGTCGGAGGACGAAACACTTCTAAACACACGGACACGACACAGCCAGGGAGGAACAGTTTAGACACCTGAAATTGATACTTACTCTTCATACTTGCTTTTAAGCAGTGATTTCACTAAAGGCAAGAGATCCACGCAGCAGCCAACTGAAATATACGGTTTTCCTTCCTGTAAACTTAAAAAATACCAAGATCTTTCAGAAGTGACAGACCTCCGTTGTTGCCGCAGTACGTTCTCATGCCCCACTTTTTCTTCGTACCTGTTTGTAAGCACAGGAAGGCAGTCTACTAGGACTCCAAGGTCTTGTATCCTAGAAACACGGGAAATAAGCGTTGCCAGTCAGGCATTGGTTAAACTATGTTTCCATTCAGAAGTAATTATAGCTAAGTCACAAAATACAAGGAAATCCTAAAAGACTGCATCCTATTTGTTTTTCACTACTACTTTAAGAACATAAAGGAAGAGAGACTCAATTTTACCTCACTAGGTAGGCTACCAGTTCACTTATACTTCTCCTTCTCCAAAAGGTTAAAGCTACATTCAGCCGCAGATTCCTGCTGAAAAGAACTTGGGCCATAGTTTCATGGTCCTGAGAAACCTGTGTGAGGTTCAGGAACACAAAAGAAATTTACTGCAAAGTAACCAGCAATGACACAACAAGCTGCTCTATAGTACAGTAGCACAGCACATAGAAATATATTTTACCACCTGTACGATTAGGAGTTTTCCTAATAATAGCCTCAGAATACAAACTTCCCTCGGAACAAGGCACTGAGAGACTTTCTACTTTACCTAAAATCTGCAAGATTTTAGATAAAGATAAGATTTCAGATAAGATAAGGTCTGCAAACACCTGAATTTTGAGAACTTCAAAAATGTAGTTTGGAATAATATATGTAGTTACTCACGTCTGAGAGAGAAGCTTATTCTCAAACTGGAATTCAGGTTATTTTGTTCAAATATATCTTTGATTGGAATGAACACTGCACAATTGCCTACAATTCTCAAATCCAGTTAAACCACTATCTGTGGCCAGTAAGCTGGCCCTTTCGGTTTCTCTGTGCAATCTTGCTTTATTTTCTGTCTGCTACCTTCTGCCTTCTGTCTCCTTCTCTTCCACAGAACTCAAAATTTCTTTAAGCTCAACTTACCTCTGAAACAAATGCACTGTATTTGGAAGAGGGGCCTCCTGTTTGAGATGAACTAGAACTCAGCACGTATGTACGACCGTCATTCAGTTTTGCTGGCAGATTCCCTGCATGAGGCAGTTCATTTTTTTTACTTGCCATGTTACAGCCCCTTGATTTAAGGAACTGTTTCTTCTTATAGCAAGGCTTTGCAGTGTAACAATGGACATTTCTTTTAAATTGTAGACATACAGCTGTCCAGCTACACTACAGTCAGCTACAGATTTGTTCAGTCTTCGGAATGGGTAGGATTGTGACATCAGAGAGACTGACAGAGAACCAAAAACCACAACTAATATAAAAAAAGCATCTGGATAGCATAACAAAGTTATATTACCTGTCTCTCATACACATTTAATGGCCAGTAATACAGCAGATTAGCAGATGCTAAGAAAGATGACAGCAGAAAATATTTCCCCAAAGCACAACATTAAAAAATAATAATCAATGCTGATGTAGACAGCACCACCTTGACTGTCATAGATTCATTCATAGGAAACATGTAAGCACCCTGATATCAATTAGGCTGCACAGAATGTTCATATCCTGAAGGACTAAAAAATTCATTCAAGCGTATGTCATACAGATTCATAAATCCTTTGAAAATTAAGCAACAATTTGAATATCGATTTCTAAATAGTTATCTTTATAAGAAACCTCAATGATTTAAGAACTTTATTTAGTGAAAATGAGTTTAATTAACAACATTGTTTTATTTTGAAAGAAACTTTTGCACTAACCTGAAACGTTAAGTTAAAACTATGTGTTGTCATATAAACAGGTACTACACTTCAGGTATTTCAGTTTCAACAACTGTACCGAATTAAACAACTTATACCTGAACTTCTTGAATTTTTGACAGTTCCCTCGCCACGAGTACAACTAGCTGTGCTGGTCCTAAACAGCCTATTATATTATTTCTTATGGCCAATGTAACTCCTCTGCTTGAAGCCTCTTCAGCTCTGCCTCAGCCCTTTGATGTATCAGCTTAAACCATTCTGCAGCACGCTTTGTCATAACTGCAAATCTGAACTGACAGGGTTCTTCTAAAGGCTTTAGTTCTATACTGATTATTTAAAAAACAAAATACCCCCCCAAAAAAAAAAACCACAACTGATCTCACCCAGATGCAGTACACCTCTGAAGGCACAATGGAGTCATAAAAAGGAATTCTGATTCACAGAGGAATTGCCTGGACTCTGATACAGCAGTTTCAGGAAAAAAGAAAAGCCTTGAATATTCATATGCTTCTGAACTTTTATTAGAATCTTTTTTTTTTTTTCCCCTCTGAGCTCTTAAAAAAATATTTGTCTGATTTCTTTATTCTCCCTCTAAGATGGATTGAGACCCTCAACAGACGATGAAAAAAGAAGAAATGTTACTACTGTGAACTTTGTAAAAAGGCAAAACTTGTCAGTGTGATTAATTACTGAATAAACTGTGATTAAAACAAGATAACATAATTTCACTGCCAAACAATTCATTGATAAAGAAAACTAACTCATAGCTTGTATAGAATAATAAAACTAATTGCTCCACCTTCAAAGAACTGCTCCATGTCTTTCTTCTAAGTCCTTCAGTAAGATGCTGCTGAAATAAGTGGATTGTTTTTACAAAAGCAACGTGACGTCCGTGACGTCCGCTGAGCACTCCTTCCAGTAAAACCTTCTAACAAGCATACCTGAGGAGGCTCTTGTGTCTACTGGATACATTTTATTTCTTACACAAAACAAAAAGACCAACTAAGCTAAAACCAAAACTAGTAATAACAAAATGTGCAGTTTACTTCACTTAACTTCGCAAAGACGAAACTTCCTTTCATTATCCGAAAAACAACACTGGGTTATTTCTCCTCACAGGTATTGCTGTCATTCTAATTTGCGTATCATTAAATCTTGTGGAAAAAAACAAACTTTTCACGTTCCCTCTGAAGCTAGTAGGAAAACACAATATAGATAAAACGAGCATGCTCAAAGAACAGAATTTTGTGATTGACTTGGCATTCCTAGAGAGAGAGTGATATACCTTTTTATTAGTTTAGAGGAGTGGGACTTACCCTCTTAATATACTTGAAGGTTTTTCTGTCTTTTTTTTTTCCCTTACTTTTGTGCTCTGTTTGGCCTCAAATCGTATCACTGATAAGGTAAATGCACAACACAAAAAGAAACGTGGGAGTCGAGTGTTGCAGACATACTTGTGGTTAAGAAAGGAAATATCTAAGCTAAACACTGATCTGACAAACGTCCATAATTAACTTGACAGAAATAAAAAGACTTTCTGAAGATGGATGCTTTTCTTTTCCTTTCTTCTTCTTCCACAAAAGAATTGCTCACAGAAATAGATCAGAGCAGAAAACAACAGTAAAAAAAAAAAAAAAAAGAGAGAAGTCCTCGAACAGAAGTGACTAGACAGTAGTTTAAAAATAAAATGATTTTCAAAGTTACATCTGAAGAGCTCATACAGTAATTACACAGTAAACACAGAACTCAGTTTCGAAAGGAGGTTTGTTTCAGAAATTAACAAAAACACAAAACATTAAAGCCACCTTCACTCTGAACTCCTATCATCTTTGAATTTATTTTTATACTGCCTTACAATTAAGGCATGGTGACAGTTTGCTTCCCCACTTCCCCAGTCTTCCTCCCATCCCATAACCCTGCTCAAGTGATGACCTCTGGCAGCAGCTCCGATGGATGCGCGTGGTCACAACAGCTGCCTCAGGAAGGGCTCGGGGGAGATGGGAAACAACACAACAGCCAAGGGATAACTCAGCACACAATAGAACATGCTGCTATTTCTCCTTGAGTGCAACCCCTCATTCATTCCGCAACAGACACTCATTGCTGTTTAGCACATCATATAATTTATATAATTCTCTACACAGCATTAGTTAAGTCAATAACTTTATACAGATACAGTACAGAAGCCACGTCCTCTTCTGCTTACTGTCAAGTACAAAGCAGCTTATATAGACTTGAGAAAAATGAAAAGCTACACACCACAGTTGGAGCATACCGTGTTCTGTGCCTGACTAAAGGTTACAGTAGTGGCTTTTTGATATTTCAAGACAAATAAACATGATACCACATAACAAACTGTTGTGCAAACTCTGGTCTGGAGGAGGACATAACTACCTCCTTTTTCCAGAACTACTTTTCCCTGCTTTACTGCTACTGCCACCAGACTTGCTGGAAGATTTTGAAGAGAACAGTCTTGTCATGAATTCGGAGACATCTGGCAGCTCGTGGTTTGAATTCAGCATGTTCATTGACTGCTCCATTTCCTGCATGAAAAGATTACATAAAAACTCTTAACTACCAACTACTAAAACATTCCAACATACCATGAATGCGTAGAAAAGTTCTCAAACACTGTTCTACAACTTACAGCCTTCCCAAGTATGCATTGCTATGTATTTTTACGCAACTGCAGCCAAATGCCCAGCTACACACACAAACAAAAAACCCCAAAACTAAAAGCACCGGCATACAGAAAAAGTAACCATGTCTTAAGCAGCCTTACAGGGCAAGCAACTACTCATATAAAAATTGTTTTCTCCAAGAAAAATAATGCCCGTAAATACTTATTTTCAGCATTACTTGCTTCCATTTTAAAACAAAAGCTTTTGATTAGATTTTCAGATTCATATTCTCATAGATTTTGCATAATTTCACGTTTTCATGTTTCGCTGTCCCAATTTAGTACTGTTTGTGCCAAAAATAACACATTTTTGAAGAAACTGCGTATTTTTATTGCACTAATTCATACCGTCAAGCCATTATTGTAAAACAGCTAAGTTCTCTTCCTTCTTTCATGAGATCGTATATCTAGCTAAGCTTAATGTAACTTCTGCGTTCAGCATACGGGCTCTATGAGGAGCCATGGTACCTTTTTTTATTCTACATCTATACTTAATAATTGTGCTTGCTGTTGAAGTATTAAATTATTAACTTCCTATATAATCTAGTATTGTGCTGATCCCATAAAGAAAAAAACAAGCTAGCTCAAAAAATATAGTATAAGCTCCCTACCAATCACAAACAAAATGAAGTTAGGCACACGCTTCAGAATTTAATAAACAATGCCATTACAACTGAACTGAGAAAAACTACTTTCTCTCATTCTTTGAAGGTAATTTAAACGATAAGCAAGATTCTTTCAACTTGCAGTTCCTCCTTAACAAGTCATAGCAGTCAGCTAAACCAACTAAATTACTAAATGGAGCTAAACCAATGGAACTTCTCATTGTTTATCATCAGAATATCCTAACTGCATACAATGCCAAATTGGTTTTTAAAAATATAAGAATAAATTTTTGATAATTCCATTTCTGAAGCGTAGCTTGATTTGAAGGACATGCCACAGGTAGGCAGCATATATACATTTTAAAATCAGAATTAAAGCCGTATAGCTCTGGTATTTTTAAAATAAGCATTATTTTGTTAAAAGAAAAAAAGAAAAAAAAAAAAACTTCAGCCACCTATAAAGCACTACTGAAGACAGTGGTCATTTAGAGGAGTTTACGCTAACCAAACCCTGAAAAAGCAGCCACCCACAACAGACAAGGAATACTTCTAAAAAAAAAGAGGATTTAGCAAACACCTTGAATCTCCATTTTGTCCTAGCCTTCTGCTATTCGGCATTTGGCATGGTGAAAGGACAATAAATCAGATAATTTAATGACTACAGTGAGATTCTGAATCATATATGCTACTGTAACATCTCAACAGTCTTCTAAGCTCTGTAGTTTCAGTTAATGGATAAGAGAAATCCATATCTTACCCTTCATAACACAACTGACATTAAACGGCATCTGAGCATGATGTGCTAGATTAGAACTGTGCAAAAATACACTGAAAATTTTTTACTCTAAAAATAGCCTTCAAAAAATTAAACTTATCATTCTGAAGATATTTTGGAAACCGTCAGTCATGCTGTAATGCATTTGAAGTATTTTAATTCAAATGCATTCAAAACAATTTAATTGTGTGTCGTGCCATTTAGCAGCAAACTCACTAGTCTAAAATAACAGAATTCTTTATTTTAACAGCAACATAAATTAACTGCATAAACTATGAAATTAGACATCATTTATAGTCCAGTTTTAGCTATCACTTCTCTGTACCTTAAAATGTCATTACATTTGTTCTCTGTATCTCCAAACCTTTGAACCTCCTTACCCGTCTCATATCCGGATCGCTGGTGTTGACAACTTTAGGCAAAAGCACAAATATCAGCAACGGAAGAACCATCATCACCACCTATACACACAAAAAAACAAAAAACCAAAAAACAGTAAGTATTTATTCAGCTTGTGTGCTGCTAGGATATTTTTATATACCCTGACATCAAGATTTTAATTAAAATGCCAAGTTCTAGAACAACTGCTTTCTGAGTCAGTCACCCTGTACCAGAAATCTGACTGTCAAGACAGAAACCAGAAGTTCCACATAACAGATTTCAAACTTGGACCATTTAAGTAAATGTTTATCTTCTAACTGTTACAATTACAATCTTGACATGTGTTCCTCTCTACCCTAGAAGAACACCATGTTGTCAAAGGAACCGGGCTACAGATTGTTTTTAGACAAAATACATTTAAAAGAATTGCTATGCAGGGAAGAAAGTATATTAAAAAAAAAAAAAAAGCCAGAAAAAAACCTTACCAAACCAGCACCAGAAACCAACCGCCTCAGAAAAACAAACAGTGCACATCTTTTCTCAGTTATATTTGGAACCTTAGCATATTTTTCACCTTTGTGTGCTGCTTGTACATACCATAGGGTTCATGAGGAAGTCTGTCCATCCCCAAGATTCTCTCTTTATAAAGTATGAAGGAGGTCCGGAAGATTTCATCTGGAGTGGGTATGGCAGCCTGACAACTTCTGAGGTTTTGATATAATTCACATATCTTGCTCTAAGGAACAAAACATAAATAAATAATCTTTAATAATAAATATTAATCATTATTAAATATTCCAAGCAAGGTTTTAAAGACAGACTACCAATGAAGCCATCTGGTGGGCAACATCACATATGCCTCATTTTTCAGAAGCTTATTTCTCTCAGTAGAATTCATACTTTATATGACCAAATAACATTAATTTCAATATTAATTTGACTTGTCTAGACTTTATTTCAAGATAGCTGCAGGAAAAAACAGCAAAAGCAAACAAACAGAACTCCTTTTTAACTCACCACTTATTTTAAGGCTGTAAGATGAACAGAAAGAAAACAAACTGTGGTTTGGATTTTAGGAAACGTACTCCAGAAGCAGCCATGAAAGGAAGCTGGAATATGCAGTCTGAAATGGAAGCAATGGATCTATGGTGCTGTTTACACTACTTTTGATATTTTGCTGTCAGGTACACTTTGAAGATGAATACAGAAGCAAATCTGGAAAAGCTCACCTCATTTTACCCTTTGAAGTTATGTCGACTCGAACAGGCTCAAATTTATGAGCAGGAGATATAACTTCTACCACGTAAGACCCTGAAGGTACATCATGAACCACAAAGCTTCCATCTGTCCTGAGAAAAAAAAAAAAAATACATCTGATTGCATTTCAACATACTCCAATGCACTGGAGGGTATTGCTTTTATTTCCCCTAAGGAAGAAACTGTATCAGTTTCTGTTATTAATCTTTACATGATAATAACGACCAAAAAGAAAATTACACAGTAGCAAGTCCATTAAGGTCATAAACATTTGTCACAATACAAGCAGAAATGGCCAATCAACGTAAAGATTTTATATCACAGAATGGCTTGTTAAACCATGTCTTGCTGGAGGAATACTTTAAAAGCCTAAGTAATATTCAAAATGGTTAGATTTCTTGTGTTCAAGAAATTTACGATCACGAAGTTTACTTTGCAGTAAAATTTACTTTGACAGCAGTTCTGCTGAAATTAAAAAAATAAATAAAATAATATCCTACATAGTGTGGGTAGACATTAAATATGACTTACAAAGCATAAAAACTGCATTTTCTGCCCTTACTGCAAAACAGATAATTTCACTTTTAATTGCCTCTTTTAGAACTAGCCCACGCTAGAAAGCTCTGTCACAACAAAGAGGAAACTAAGAGCTCTGAATATGAACATAGAAGTGATTTTTAGACAGAATGCTTTTATTTTAAAGAAACTTGCTTCGATACTCAGTGAAAATAATTAAGAAAGGATACTTGAAAGATTCAGCATAAGCTGTCATCGAATTAAAGTACAGAAGCTTGTAGATTTCCTCCTACAAGCTTCCAGAAGCTTCCAAGAAGGAAAACTTTTGTGTCCTCTGCCTGTCTGAAATTAATATAAAATATACTCCTCCTAAAAATAATACTCAAAGTTAAGACCAAGTAAGTTCTTCAAAGGGAAAGAAAGTAATAAATTTCAATGCACTTGAAACTCACATCAGCAAAACAAATAAAAGAACCTCCTCAGAAGTGACTTCTGTCTTCATCTCAGCTCTCTATGAAAATTCTACATCACGTACAACATTTGGTTTTGGGCTCTCTCACAACCAAAAAAAACCAGTAACATGTAGGCAGATTTCTCTAGTTACGTGATGGTTTGAACCCCTAAAAAAATTTTCTGAGATTATCTTACTTCGCAGCCACATTAAGGACTTCTCCCTGGGGATTCCCTCTCAATTTTCCCATTCTAAACAGTAGTATTTTGATGAAATTTGAGTACAGTTTTTCAAAACACTCGTTTGACAAGGAAAGTTCTGATTTCAGCCATCAGAACCATTCTCAAGGAATAAGGAAGCTGAACATTCGCCTCATGGAAGAAACCCATCAGATTTATAAAAACGCTTGTAATAGAAAATCGCTCTTGAAATATTTAGCAGCAAGTCTTCTACGCCAAGTAGTTATTTCCCTCTTCTTGGTAACTGAAATGACATTCATTCAATAAATAATCCCAACTTGCCTGAGAAATGGTGACAAATATATCTTCTGATAACCCAAATATATTTAACCCTATCCATGAAAGGGAAGGATCCTTCTACTCAGCTTCAAATACTGCCATTAAGGAAGAAACTGCCTTCCTGTCACGCAGTTCTCAGCAGCAGAGTACCACCCCCGATTTCACAAGTGAACAAAGGACCACACGGCCCATCAGAGCTTTCTAGCTGAGACCTACCGCGCTTAAGGCGGCACAGTACACACACAGGTGTCCATCAGCTGAGGCAGTTCACGTGTGCTACTCACTTCTTGACTTTGCGCTATCACTGCCTACCCCTAAACGTACGAAACCATCGGGCACGAGCGCTGCGTGCTTTCAGCCGGGCCTATTTCCCCGTGTTTCAGACACCGCCACCTCCCACCAGGTACCCGCACCCCCTCAGCGGATCGGAGCCCGGGGTCCCCCCGCGGGATCTCGCGATACGCAGCGAGAAGCGCGCGCGACTCAGGAGCCCCGCGGCCGCCGCCATCTTGCGGCAGGGCGGGTTGCGGGGAGGGCGGCCCGCCCGCGGCGCTAAGGGATTCCCCCGGCAGGCCCAGCCCTCGCTCACTTCAGGAAACCGACGTGCTCCTCCCCGTCCACGAGCACCCGAGCCCCCGCGATCCAGTCCTGGGGCTTCACCCCGGGCACCACGGCCCGGCCCTCGATCTTAAACCGCTCCCCGGAGCCCGCGCCGCCCGGCGGCTCCGCCGTCCCGGCCGCCTCCGAGCCCGCGGCACCGGGAGCCAGCGACGACGCCGAAAGGCACAGCAGCAGCAGCAGCAGCAGCAGCAGCGGCGGCGACGCGACGCCGCCCCGCGCCGACATCGTCGCGATTATCGCGGCCGCAAGAGAAGCGGAGCCGGCAGCACGGCGGTAAGCTCTCTGCGCGTGCGCACGGGCTGCGACAAAATGCTTGCGCCCGAGAGCGGGGCGCTAACGTGCTGCGTCACGCGGCTGGGCCAATAGGAGCGAGCGCGTGGGGCGGAGGAGCGCCGCTCCCTGCCGCCGGGGGGCGCTGTGCTGACGTGAGGCCGCTTCACGGCGCCGCGGGGACGAAGGTGAGCGGCTGCCGCTCACTGTGCGCGGGGCGGTGCTGTCATGGCCGCCCTGCCTCGTTCCCCCTGCACGCAGCGTGCCCTGCCGCGGCACGTGGACCCACTGCCACGTGCACCTGCCTGCTCACCTGTTGCTTAACGCCAGAGTTAATTAGTACACGTTAGAAATACTCTTTAATCATTAAAGCATATTCGGAGATTAATAACATAGCCTTAGCCCTCAGCTGATGCTGAATGAAAACGTTTTACTATGCCAGGTGTGATGCTGAAATCGTACATCACTCCATGACAGCAAAGTAACGTGAATGATCTCTCCATTACTGTTCTTGAGCTGTACTTTTCTATTTTGGATAGCCAGGATGAATGAGGTCCTTCTGTCATACGAAGTCACAGAAGTTGACAAACCGGCACTTTCGGAGGTGGAAACATAAGTGTTCTATAAATGACCAGTGTTAGAAAATAGCTATTCTGAATTGTATGCAGTCACTTTTTTTTTTCACTTTGTTGATGCAACAGATAGTTAAGATCACTGAACAGCAGGATTTGTGTTGAAGGAAGCCAGAATGCTAGTTCCAGTATGACACCAGCGGAAGATGGCATTTCATACTGGTATTCCATATTACTGGTTTTAAATGGAGTTACTGGAGAAGGGCTACCTAAATAACCTTAAGGAGCTGTACTGGGATGCTCTCATACCATGCGGTGTTCCTGCCCCTCAGTTTTAAGGAGTTCATCAACCATAGGTTTGTGAGTTCCAAATATGAAGACCAAGAACATTTATAATACAGACAGAACAGTTAATTAAGTTTAATGGCTGGTGAACCCAAATAAAAGAAAACCACATTGGTTCTTTTTTGTGCCTAATCCAAGAAGCTTCTCAACATGCTGTCAAGCTAACAGACTGACACATTTGTTAGCTTCTTCTCTATTGTCCCACCCCTAGCCCCAAGCCCAGATGTCAGATATATCTTTGTTTTTATACCTGCAGAATTGCTAATAGCTGTATGGGCATGACATTTTTGTACTGGTAGGTAGTCTCTCTGCTCTCACTGTAGAACTTCTTTGCCACCTCACACAGATGCATTGGTTACCATATTTGGAAGTGTACAAAATTGGCTAAGTAATTTGTTTGGTGGATTGGTGCCTTTTCCATTAAGGTCAGCTATAACAGCATCTTATTTGAGTGGATTACACAATGATAATTTTAAGCTTCGATATCACAGTGTTGCTTTAACCTTCTAGGTAAAAAGAACCAACTCCTAAGAAAGTAGTACAAATAAAATAAATGAAAATGCTCAGGTACACACCTAGCAAAGCCTACAAGTGCTGCTTATTTTAGTGTTTTATCTGGGATATTCTTTCTTCCTGGGAGAATTTTCACTATTAGCCAGGTTGTGTCTGCAGCTTGATGTCAGGGGGATGCCTGATCAGAAGACAGATGAAACTGCCAAGCAACAAAACCATTTCATCAGCTTCCTCAAAGTGCAATCAAGAGTGACTTCCATGTTTGAGAGCTGCCTTCTCATTGATGGATTCGCTTGACTAACAGCTATGCAGAAACTGGCAAATTCCTGCTAAGCTGTGCCCTGTTCACAAGCACGTTCTCATTGCTGTCTGATTGGGCTCATTCAACCAGCTGCCACTGTTTGTACAAACCTGTCAGCCAGATGGATGAATCCCTAACGGGCGGAGCAGAATGGAGGTCTAGACTCATGTAATGCCATCACGCTGATAATACTGAAATCTGTATCCCCAGGTTCTTGTCACTTCTGATTTCATGTACAAATAAAAAAACAAAAACAGAGATGCATTAAATCCCTCTGAAGTCCCTGAGTGTACCACAATGCACAAGCATCACAACTGTTTCCGAAGAATCAAGTATTATGTTATGCTGGTGAACAGAAGAAGCAAGAGATTTTCTTTACCCAAGAGGAAAATGATTTTATACTTAGACCTTTCTTTTATGCTGAATAGCAAAACTTGCTATACACAAGCCTGCTTGCACTTTAGGACTAGCAAAGCATTTTCATACGCTTCAGTGCAACTTTAAACATTTCTGTGCAACTGTTCTGAATGCTTTTCTTTCTGTGAAGCTAATAACACTTTGGCTAGCATTTAATTTGCTTTTGCAAATGAACAAGATGCTGCAATTGATGCTGGCTTACTTTAGTACACCGGATGTTCACTGGGCCGCAGCCAACTGCAGCCCAGAACCCATTTCCTGCGTGATTCAGCCCCATGCAGAGCTGGTGGGGAAGGGAGCACCTGTGGCCACCTTGCCACATTGTCTCACCATGTTCTCTGCCTCAGTCCCCCAGCTGCTGTGCAGGTATCGAGGCCGTGGCCTGTACACCAGATAAACAGTGCCATTTCACAAATGCTCTATAGAATCAAGAACATGGACGTGAGAGATCTGAGAAGAGTGAGAAGCTGATGTGCATCAGAATACCTGTACCTGCATCAGTTACACTGACTTGCACGGGTAAAAACTGGTATTATCTTGAACAAAGAGAAACAAAAGCATCACAAACCAAGCAGCAGAGGAACTGTGCCTAGGGAAGCAGTTAGCACCAGGCCCAGCAGAAGGCCACAGCCAGCGAAAGCATTCACTGAGCCCTCCCCTCCACGATTAGCTCTACTGTAAATAAACGCAGAAATAACAAAAATTGCGTAGAACATTTCCAAAATAACTTCTCTTTTTAAAAAAACTCCTATGTGTATTGTAAAGCAGGATCACTCTGCCATCTGCTGGCAATTTACAGAGCTGCACAAGAAACATTTACCAGGAGTACATTTGCAACAGCGTTCATGCTGTCCTGAACATACGACCCCCTGAGAAGGTCCTACTTTCTGACTTGCAGAATTCCTTCCACTCTTCTGGTAACACGTATCCGAAAGCACAAACACGGTGGTACTGCTTTCGTGCACTCTTCATAATGCTGACACTGAGATCGATCACCGGATGATAACCCACTTTATCTGGTTGCAATTGATTGAAGTCAGACTTCATTCCACGGAGGAAGAAATTTAATTAGTTGAAGTATGAGGAAAAGGCTTTGAACCCTGCTTTGCTTTTTTTTTTTTTTTTTTTCTGGTAGGAAAGGGAACATAATTTCCCTGCTGTAAAGTCCCACACCCTCTCTTGCGGGCAGAACAAATATGGGCGTAACATGATGGCAGCATGGAAGTTGTTTTCATAGTGCTTTGAAGGGCTCATCTCCTGTTCACTACAAAATGTACTCCGTATCTCTTTTAAGCAGAATTTGTGCACAAACTGCAGCAGTGTCTTAAAACTACAGCATTTGCTATGCTGGCTATAACAGCAGCAGCAGCTTGGCATGGAGCAGTGCACAGGCTCAGATCCCTGAGCTCTGGCTTGTATGGATATCACCTCTGATCATTCACCCACTGTTCTATTGGCACATTCCTGGGACATTTGGTTTCAAAAAAATAAAATAAAAATAATTAAAAAATAAAAATGTAAAATCCTTGCTTCTTGGAACGTACTTTCAATGCCATGCTTCCTCCCCTTCCCCCACCCCTGGGATTCTGCTTACATAACACCACAAGGCAGCCACTCCATAACACAGCATTATCGTATCCCTTCCAGAATCATAGCTGATTTTTTTTCTTTCCTTCACTATTGGCAATTCAGCTCAACAAAACAGAATTCCTTCCTTTGTAGTTCAAGCTGAAGATATTCAAATGATTTGTAGAGTGGGTTCACATTACATGGAAGGTGTGACCCAGAGAGGCCATAGGAACTTTGGTGGGGTGTTCTACTGGAAGAGAATCCTATTCAACAACCGAGGAAAACACTTGGTCTCATCTGGGCTGCTGTAATTCACACAGCCTTGAGCAGCTGCCTGATTATGCTACAGCTGCTTCTATGCGAGGAGAAACAGAGAAAGGTCAGAAATGACACTGAGTTATCGTGGAATTTTGTGCTGGTTTTTTTCAAGGAGGTGGTTGGTCGATTTGCACCATTTCTAAGCCCACTCTTTTTTCTTCATTTTCCTTTTTATTTATTTGTAGTGGGAGTTAAAAGACTAAGTACAAGAGTCCAGTCGGAGCCAGATGAGCATTTTCCAGATGACAAACATTCTCATTGGTGAATTAAATACATCACATACACTGCTGCAGTATCTACTGCTAGCAAATTTGGATCCAGACTAGCTATGAAAGAAACAAAACCTGCACACTCACTTCATTTGACAAAGCCTTAGAAGCTTAGCCTTCAACTCATTCTTAAATAAAAACAAAAATAAAATTACAGCAGTTCTGAATTCACTTAGCTAGTTCTTGATCGCAGAAACAATGAATCAATTCTGCTTTTCTCAAAGCATTAGCTACTCTTTCTGCTTGTCAGCTTCCTTACAAGCCATGGAAGCACTGCTTCAGGTGCATTCTATTTGTGTGGGCTGGCATGCTGAGTCACAAGAGCCAGTGAAGCCTCACCACACTGCTTACTACGTCAAAGAACTGCTCAAATGAACACTGTGGTGAATTAGAGGCATTATCTACCATTAATCAATGGCAAACAAGCTAATTTTCTGTGTGCTGTTACATTGCTATTCAGTGTGTTAAACAGCTTCATTAAAGCAGGTTGACTGGCAGTTTTGCAAGCAGTGGTGGTTTCCTGCCTGACTAAAATAAATATATAGCAATCGTAGACGAGAGGTAACTAAGAGTCTTATCAGTAACCTGAGGTAAATTATGCACTTTTTGATTTAAAACGCAAGCCTTATCATAGAAAATCCTTCCAGTTGCAGTACAAAGTCTTGTGCCGATGAGGCTTTTTCTTTAATATTTTTTATTTAAGAGGAGGTAATTTTTATATTTCTCCTAACAGTTTGCAAATTTTAGGGAAAAACAGTAGCATAAGTCACTTTCAGATGTCCCTTCTCCTCCCTCTAGCTGTCTGCTGTCGTCATTTGTAAGTGGATTTGACAGCAGGCTCCTCAGGGAAGCTCTGTGTGTCTGGTGAGATCCAGGGCCAACGATGCCTTGCTGGGGACAGCAGGAGTAATGAATTCAATTTTGCATTTTGCTTTTAGGACTTCTATTTCAGGCAAATAAAACATCCATGAACCACAGAAAACTTGCTGTGGGACTGATTTAACATACCAGCTTTTACCTTCCAAGACAGAAAAATTCAGCAAAGCACCTTAAAATTGGCATTCACGTGAGATGACAAATCCTGTGGTTAGTTTACATTTGCATTCCACAGCTGTGATGTGCTTTTGAATGCTGAAGCATGAAAAAAAGTAAGCACCAGAAAGGAGAAGGAAAACAAACAAAAAATAATAAATAAACCCCCCAAAACACATTGCCAGGACTATTTTGTTCATGAAAGAACTATGGGAGAAGAAACTCTTAAAAATATACATAAGTAAAAATATACATAAGTAAACTGCAGGTCCAGGTCACACCTTCTTAGGAAAGGGGGAGGAGACAGCAAACAAAACAAATACCCCAGCGACATTCTCATTCCTAAAATCCATAATTTTATAAAATAAAATTAATAATGTGGCGCCTGATGAAAACAATTAGACCTTTAAGAGGCAGCAGCATAGGTATCTGAAGTAGAAAGCCCAGAGAGGCCACAGAGAGCTTGAGCTCAGGTGGATGATGCTAGCACACAGGTTCTTACACATCCAGGTATCCGGCTGGAGTGTCTTGGTGACAGGAAAAAGGTGGGGAGATTAAGTTGACTGAGTGCATGAATTTGAGATAACAGCCTCCTGGCAAACAAAAGCATAGTGGCACCTTGACCTAAAAGCAGCACGTACAGGAGAGAAAAGCAGGCACTGGATGATGGACACAGCATTAGATAGGAATCTGGACTATCTCCTAAGGGAAGTTCTGCTAGGAAGGAATCCTGACGAGATTCAGCAACAGGGTCTCCTTCCTTCACGAAGCCGATGGTGCGGGTGAAGCTCTGACAGAGCTGCAAAGTGATGAGCAGCAAACCTGGCAGCCATGCTGCAGCTGCTCCACATAGCTCACAGCCCTGGCATGGCTGACTGCTGGTAGTGCCAGAAGAAAAAAGCGAGCTATGAGACAGCAGCTGTGCTTTGGGCACTCCCTGAGGCAGAAATTACTGTTTATATTCCTTCTATCTCAACCCTGAATGTGGGAGCAAAAAGGTAGGGCTTGCTGGAGCCTTCCAAATTAGTTCTTCCTCCTCTCGCTCATGACTCTCATTGCTGAGATAGTAAAATTCAATTATACTGCTGCAAAGCTAACACAGACAGTACTTTCATCAGAAGTGCAATGCTCCTGAACACCTGGTGAGATACTGTTTCAGACCATTACATTCATTTCAAGTTCTGACTATGTTTCCTGGCCAGCGGCATCTTGGAGATGCACCCCAGGGCTAAGGGGTGGAAAAAAAAACCTGCTCTGCTATAAGCTATGAAAAATAGTATACATTTAATTATAATTAAACACATATTACAAAGGAACCAGACCGATCCTTTGGTCAGGAAAAAAAAAAACGTTAATGAGGATACCAAGAACTGTGGATAAACAGATTTCTATATATGGAAACCTATGAAGATCACAGTTCAGATTTGGTGATTTCATGGAGAAAAAGATCTTGCGATACTTCACATACACAGAATTACTGATTTCAGAACTGTTTAATCCAAACCAGGCTTGAGGCTAAACCCTCATTTTCCAGATCTTATATGAAACCATTGGCAGGCTGACCAAAGCATCAGAAATGCAAACAAAACTTGCATACAGAAATGTGAGAACACTCCTTGTTAGTCCCCAAGGTAAAGGTCAGTGTTAGCAAGCTGCCAGTCCCGAAGACAGCTCCAAGGGCGTTCTCCTATTTACAGTCCTGCAGAATGAAGAGGCTGAGGTCACGCACCAAACAGTCATGCAATCTAGAAAGCTGACTGCCAACTCCGGGGAACCCTTGATGTCTCTTTTATAATTGGAAGGAGGGTGGCACTATTTGTTGTCACCTGACCACAGCACGACTTTATGCTGGAGATGAGTGAATTCTAGCTTTTGACTTAGTTTTTAAGCTTTTAGTTTTTCCATAACAAGTACCTCTTTAACTGGGAAGCAACACACATTGCTTTTTATAATCCAAAGTTGAGAAGGAAAGAATCCCTTCACAGATGTTAAGGGAATACCACTAAGGGAGGTATAAGTGCACCACAGAAAGAAGCGTAAGAGAGAACTCTGCACAGTCCATAGGCATGCTTACCCAGCACACTGAGAAAGAATGCTAAACACACCCTCACTACACCCATCTCTGATCATTTTCTGTGGGGTCAAACACTGAAAGGCACAAGCTCACAAAAATGAGAATTCAAGATCTGAACAAGTTTAATACCCTGCACTCAGAGGCGAAGACGAGGAGGATAAAGAGCAAAAAACCCAGAACTAATCCTCATCGCTGTGCAGCATGATTTTTCCCTAACGAGCCACCAGTTTGCCAACTGCAAGCATTCAGAACTGTGGGCATTTTTAATTACTACTTTGTTGTGGATATATTTTTGAATACCATTTCTATTCACACAAACACTCCTAATACATTAAGTTTTGACTTAAACCTCATCATTGATACAGCCACAATACTACTGTGCATCCTTCTGCTTCCCCAGTATTAATACAAGGAGTAAACAAAGTGGTGTCATTCACATATTTGTCATCAGAAGTACAAGTATTGTGCTTCTGTCTTCTCTGTATTTTTACACCAAAACAGCCTTAAGCTGATTTACAGGAAGAAGCAGGAAGGCTCAAGACAAGATATCACTTGGGAAACAAGGCACACCAAGTACGAATGCATTTTGTTCTCACTTGGATATGTGACAAGGTTGATGTGGAGCTGGGAACTCTGCCAAGCAGATGTGCTTCAACACGTCAGTAGGGTGGAAGAACAGCCAAGTGGGAAGAAACGAGACTGTTCTGTATGCACCAAGTTTCCAACCTTCCCTCTTCAAGCGCCTCACTGTTATGCAATTAGTCACACAGGACCAGAAACACTTCCTGCATCACCAAAGGTGAATCTTCATCTAGCACAGGCATCCATCTCAGCCAGAAGGAATTACTGCAACGTGTTCAAAACCAAAGTCCCCTACTCTGAGGGCAGTACATGTTTTCAGCAGAACCCCTAGAAGCACCACCCCACCACCCAAATAGCAGGAGGTTTGCGGGCAGGACAACCAACTACTCACCTTATTCCTAGTGCTAGTACTGGCTGTTGGCATACAATTACTCCAGAAATAACTCTTGACAATAATTGCTTCAGTCAATTAAAAAGTCAGGCTTTTAGGCTTACCAGGGTAAAAAGCAAAACATAGAACCTGTTAGTTATTTTTCAGTGTTGCTTTAGCTTACTACTTTACTAACAATGGCAAGAACCTTTCAACACTGAAAATAAAATCTGGCCACTGCTTGTGCAAAGAAACAGTGCTTGTCATCATTTATGATACCTCAACAATGTTATTTTTTTCCTCCAGCTGGAGCATTAGGTGGCACACAGTCACACTGCAATGAAAATCAAGCATTTTTTCCCCTCTTCCTTTTCAGTCAGAAATGTAGTGCTGTTTTAAACAAACACAACACCTAAGCCTACTGGCTTCCAGACAAAAGTACTACAAGCAGAGAGAATAAGAAATAAATGTGTGCTCTCCAAACAATACACGCAAGCTGTTCCTTTCTGCATTCATTGAAGAAGTTCAATGAGCAAAGTAGCTTTAAGTTTCTTACCACCAGGAGTTAAGACTTCAGCCTCCCAGCACCATCATTCTGCTCTTATCTAGACCAAGCAGGTAACAGCACAGCTGGTTCACACATGATAACACAACTTGATAGTAACACAATAGAGCCAGCTGTTAGAAGGCGTAGCTGGGCAACTTCTCCATTTAGATCCAAGCACTTCCCTGGAGGAGGCAGTCCTCCTCTAGTCTTCTCTAAAAATTTCACTTACAGAAAATATTTTGAAAGCAATGTCATATGCAGAAAAGAGATGCTTGTTTAAAACAACAGAGCAACACAGTTAAAGCCTGTCGCCACAAAATACTATTTTCCTGATGCCAATATATTTATTAACTATTTGACTGTTGCCTTAAATACACTGAATATGTGAAAAAAACCTGCAAGAGCCAGTCACTGACTTTTCAGATGTGAAGCTACACTGATAAAATACAACTTGAAAAGTACCATCTGCCTAAACTACAAGAGACACTTGAAACTGTTTACAGCTCACATTAAAATACGATCCTAGGGTGTGTATTCCAACACACCCACAATAGCAGGCAGCCTTGGAATGTAACACTGTCTTGATAGTTAGTAGTTACACAATACGTACAGTGCTCACAAAAAGAAATAACCAAAATTGCTGCAATCTCCTTACAATCCACTAGCTTCAGTTCGAGTCAAGCACACAGAGAACAGGCTCCTTCTGAAAGTCACAGAACAGCATTATTGACATTCACATATTTGTAAAAGTATTTTTACTGTTTGTGTTTTGGGGACTACCACTTCCAAAGAGAAATCAAATGGCTTTAGCAGTAAGGAGCGGAAAAAAAATAAAACTGTTGGAGAACAGAAACTGCTTTCTTGCATTCTGTTACAGGAACATACAGATGCTGAAATAGGACGGCTCACTACTAGTGTCTATCCACCCCACATCACCCCAGGTGAACAATACCTGAACTAAAGCAGGGATCTGTGTTGATCAGAAACAAATATGTGCCACATTCAACTCAAAAGCAACGGACCTCATTTTGAAGTCACCAATTACATTGTTAAAGTCTACATAAAGGGATGCACTACAAAACTATCACCATTATGGAAACATAAATACTGTAGTAGCTAAAGTCTGTGAGGTCATTTCTACTTTAAGCGACAGTACCATATTATGGGTTGGTATCAGAGCACAGTTTAGTTCCTCACAAGGAAAAAAAAAACCAACACTGCAGCTACGGTTATTTAGACTGAAAATCAAATTCAGACTCAAGTTTGCAGCCACGAACGTCCACATCAAGTAGCAGATACTAATAAAATTTGTGCTGAAAGTTTAGCAGGGAAAGTTTCCACAATAGCTTTCAAATTCTTACCTTTATTTTGTCATCTTTCACCCTCCCACAACTCAACAGTAGACGTTCACAGTATGTTTAGACTACAGAGACGAAGAAACAACATCATTAAATGCTGAACAATGAATGTATGGGGGAGAATATATGGAAACAAATATCTGTGCTTAGACTCATCCCAAGGCAGAAAACAAAACAATTAGCAGGTAATTGAAATAACAGATAAGGATAGTACAATGAGCACTAGCTACACAAGCACACTTGCTTTATTCTCTCAGCAATTCTTCAGCTGCAGCCCCACGCGTAGGAAGGCAGACTGAATACAGATATTGAACTGTGACTTCTGTTTTCCTCTACCGGAGCATCAGTTCAGTGTAAGGTTTGCATGCAGGAACCAACTGCTTTCATAAGCTGAAGAATTAGCAGTGTTCAGAGGTTGGAGTAACCTCGCATCCATAGTTGTGATCTGCATTGCTCTCTACTCTCAAATAGATGCCTGAGCCATATGACTGCTTCTCTTTGCACCAGAAGACTGGAGACAAAATACAGCGGCAGATCTCCAACACTAGTGCATCTATCAGGATGAACATTGTACAGCAACTATAGGTAAGATGCAAGATGAATCTTATACAAATCTTTTTCCATACAAAGACATCGCCCTCTTCAAGAAAGGAAAATACCAAGAGCTAGCACCTAGCACCTGTCTTCAAAAATATTACTGCTTGTCAATGCAATACATGGAGTACAACATTCACCTGCTTCAGAGGCCAGAAAAAGAAAACAAGTTACTTTAGAACACACAAAGTAACAGAACTGATGTCACAATTAAGAACGTGGGGTGATGGGGATTTATTTTTGGCCTTCCCTATTCTTTTACCTCTCTTACTCCCCAGGTGTTAAGACCACAGACTCTGATAACAATAAGGCAGTCTGCAGAAATGAAAAGATAAGTTCCTTGGAAGTTGATGTTGATTTTTTAATACTATTAATGATTTGTCTGCACTACTGTATAGCCTGGAGCTGCAGCACCTGCCCATGAGAAGGTGTTCCGCTGCAGAATACTCTTTACTAAGAAAGAAGTGTTACATATAACCCCATCTGGAAGGAGTCATGGTTAAGTCACACTAGCTTCTTCATACCCAGCTCATTAATGGGGCAGCTTTTTCAGCCTGTTCTTCATCACTGCCTAAACTCTAGCAGCTACATTATATACAAATATTTTTATAAATATTTATCTAATATTTAAACATTTTAAACCCAAAACAATTTCCCAGAAGGCTTCTGTAACTTCAGTTTGGGGAAGGGAGGAGTCCCAGTTCACTCAAGTAAAAGCTTTCTGAACAAATAAGATCATTTTAAATAAGGCACAGATACTACTGACTTCATGTTTAATATTGTATTATTGATGCTGTCAAAATACAACTTTTGGCAGTTAAAAATAATGCATTATTTTATTACTCATCAATAATAACTCTAAAGACAATTTTATCTTGCCATTTAAAAAAAAGCACCATCCACAGTTAGACATTGTTAAATCCATGGCCATATGCAGAGTTCAGTGTAAGACTGTGTTCATATCTGTTACTAAGCTGAGTTTTTAAAAAGCACATTATTTTAATTAATTACTTCTTGTATTATCTGAATTATATGGCCATGAATTTTTTCACCTTATCTATTAAAAAAAGCAGAACAGGAAATTAAAAACTGAGTTTCCACCACCTTTACAGTATCCTTTACAGCTCCTTGAGGAACCATCTAAGAGCTTCAGCAGTTACCTCTGAAACTGCAGTCAGCCTCTGTTAGCGTTATATTTCAGTGCTCCAAAGAACAATAAAGAAATAACATTACTGTATTGTAGTTGAATTTTTACTTGACAGAAAAAAAAAAACAACAACAACAACAACATTGAGAAACACTAAGTTCTGCCTCAAAATCCTTGCAGTGTGAAATACCTCCAGTTACAGAAAATCCCAGCCATGTCCTACTATGCATATCTCAGGTGATCGCCCCAATGAAAGTTTCCATCTTGGGAGGTCTCAAACATTCTTCCCTGTAGCACAAAACATTTCATGGATAAAGACTATTCTAATAGCAAAGAGCACCAAGTTCTGAAGACAGATTTCTAATTGGTCTTCAGAAATCAGCAGTGATGACGTATAAATAAAAAATAAACTACAAATGAAGTAAGAGGAGGCCTAAAGCTGCTGACCACTACTTGAGTTCAAATATCCTTCGTTTCATTGTACGGTAAATAAAAAACAATCACAAAACACACTTGTCTTTTTGCCTGACATTCCAGTAAGCACATTCATTTTCTGCTAGTGACAATAACCCTTTGAAGTACTTGATCATTCCTTTTTCACTTTTTAGAAAGTAGATTTGGTGTTGTTTCTGTTGAAGTGAAAAACCAGCACTTCATATGCTTTCATTGGAAAAGCATGCTACCTAACCAGAAGATAAAAATGCAGAAGCAAGCCTTAAAATCAGAACTCCCTCAGAGCTACTACGGTACAGCTTTTAAATTAAAATAGCGAAGGACAGCAGTAGGACAGTAAAACTTGATAGTTTTTTCAATGCTTTTGTGTAGCTTTTTTTTCCAGTTTAAAGCAGTACTGATTTGACATCATTAAACCAGGTTAGTAACTGGCAGATTTTAAAAGCTTTTTGTCAGTTTCTTAAAGGAGGTAGAATATGAAGGACGTGACTTGAACAACAATGGCCTTGTCTGGCTGTAAACATTTCACAAATAATAGATAAAAATACCTACAATAGAAAGTACTGTGGAAGAAGTTCTAGAAATTATTTTTACGAACTTGAGAAGAAAAAAAAGATACATTTAATGTTTACTTATTTGCATATAGTTTAAATGATACAGAACAAGATATCATGTTAGAAATCCACATACAATATAAAAAACATCTGTTACACATTCACCATTCTGCTCACATTTGTATTAACTGTTTAACCAAGCTTAACTTCAGGTATTTATATTTGTCTTACACGAATTTTTGTATATGTGCAATGTTTTAGGAACAACTACACAACGTGAAACCCTGATTTTCGTAGCAATTTTTCATCACAATCTGAACATAATAGCTACTTGAATCTCAACACGTTGGCTTTTTAAACACTAGTAATTAAGGCATTCTTGCTGTATACTTTTTCAATAGTGCAAACAAAAACTGTCTTTAGTTTCAAATAAAACAAAGAACTGAATATTTCAGAGTTGTCTTTAATATAGTTGGAAGATAGTCGTGCATTCTGGAATTGTTGTGAAAAAACACGTAAAAGCTCTTAATGCTGATTGCTCTTGTTGGTTCTTTAGCTGTCAGTCAGACAAGATGGCAGAACCAGTTGAATTCATCTTTTTATGCAATGTTGTAGGAAAACAGTGAATACCTGGTAACTGAATGAATCCCAAATGCAGCAAAGGCATAGTTTTCATAGTGCACTTTCACCTCACTGAAGTAAAAGTTGCTCCTACTAGACATTTTTCCACTTCAATGTGAAGTAGACTGTTAGGATCTCATTAGTGGTTTCATTAAACAGCTTGACAGTCCAGTTCTCTTCCACCAGTATTTCTCAGAAGGCTTTCAGAAATAGTACGTATTTCAGGATTTTAGGGGACTGTTTCACCACAGAAGCACATTTCTCAATCATGTCAGCGTAGCTGGAATAAATAAGCACTTACATTCTAGAAGGGAACAAAAACGACAAAGTGTTTGTCACGTTACCTACCTCGGTAATATCAACCTGTCTGAGACAGGTTAATCCACCAACATCCTGATATAAGAATTACGCTTAGGTCAGATTTAATACCATCCACAAGTTCAGGATTATTTTTAGCTCATGTTTTCATGAACAACTTTTTATGCTAGGCTTATGAGCACCATGGGACTAGTTTACAAAAGCCATCAACTTAGGGTTTCTTTGCTCACTTCACAAACAGCAATGACAGGACACAAAACTATCATAATTCAGTGAGTTTATATGAAATAATTTTAGTCATTCTTCCCCCCCACCCTGCAGCCCCCCAACATTCTTAGACTGTTTCTTTGTTTCTGACTTGTTCAGGTGCCCTTGGTCACAGAGTACCCAGGTGAACCTTAAGGAGGCAAATGAACAGAAAGAACCTTAGAGAAAAGATGACAGGAGCTGTAACAGCTATGCTGATCCACCAGAAGAACTTGACAATCTCTACCAGAAGCTCCCATTGCTCTACCAGAAGAGAGAGTTGATTCTTCTGCATCTCAGCTGTCTGAGACTATGACAGTTTTAATTGCCCTCAGAGAAGTCAAAATTCCCGACAGGGAAAGAGAGCAGAACTCTTTTAAACATGAAGGCTTACTACTATTTTATTAAACTCGATTAAGGCGATACGTTATAAAGGACAAAAAAAAAAAAAAAAAAAAAAAAAGAATCACTAGCATTCTAAACCACACTACAATTAGAACTTGGGATTTCTGTAAGGACTACACAATATACCTGGGCAGTGGTGAAAAATACTGACAGCTGACACAGTTTGAGGCTTCAGTAGTTTAGAGTAAATAGCATCCACATGTACAAAAGGAACAGCTATCTGTTAACTGGATTACCTTTGCTATATTACCAGTATATCCTGGAACCAGAGTAAGATGATTTTCTTGTTCCCACAATTCAATTAATTGTTGCTTTAAAATATTCATATTTCTGAAAAACAACCAATAGCAGTTTTTAACATGCATAACATACAGTTTCCCAGACACTGCTTGAAAAGCAGGTGTTTCTATGCCCTATACATGTATATATACTGTACAAAGCTTTAGTCTTCTTACTATCAAACAATTCATTGTTTACTAACAAATAAAGATTATAGTCACGTTGGGGTGGTAAGAGCTGCAGAAGTTCAAAGCAAAAGAAATACAAGAATATGACAATCTTTAAAGCAAGTTTCCAAACACCATCTGTGACTTGACACTAAAGAACTTTAAAACCTTTTGAACTTCCACTTTCAAATTATAAGCATCAGTTTGTCCTTTGCATGACAAGGCGTGCTCCTATCGGTCAGCATTCACAGGGAATTTGAGATGAAATAAGGTACGGAAGCACTGACATGTTTTCCAGCACTATACTCACCCATCCTCTGCCCTCTCTGTATTCGCAGACAGTTCTGACCACCATCTTTTAATGACAGCCTGAAGCCAGTTCAGACCGACTATCACATACCTGCAATGACATTTTACACAGCTCACACACCTGCAGGTCAGCTAATGCCTTCATGCGAGCAAGAATGCAATTCTGAATGCAACACACTCTCTGTTCTGGAGGACGAACGTAAATGAATTCTCACTTTTAGACAACTGCCCATGTTCTCATTTTCTAAGGTGTAAAATAAAGTTCCTCTTACAAAGCAGTAAGGGATGGTTCACATGATACCTCTCAAAGCTTTACTGATTTCATGTCACAGAACAAGCTGAAACCTGGCTGTTGTGCTTTACTGTTCAGAGCGAGCGCATCTACACGAATTCACAAACTCACTGCCCCGTGGCTCTAACTCCACAGAAGTTCCGTTTTCTCTTTAAACCACTCAGTGTTATTAAAAATGATATGAGGGCTCACACGGAAGCTCCTTTGGGCAGGTGTTTCCCCAAGAACAGCAGGGCTGGTGCGAGGAAAGATGAGTCGGAGGACGAAACACTTCTAAACACACGGACACGACACAGCCAGGGAGGAACAGTTTAGACACCTGAAATTGATACTTACTCTTCATACTTGCTTTTAAGCAGTGATTTCACTAAAGGCAAGAGATCCACGCAGCAGCCAACTGAAATATACGGTTTTCCTTCCTGTAAACTTAAAAAAAACCCAAGATCTTTCAGAAGTGACAGACCTCCGTTGTTGCCACAGTACGTTCTCATGCCCCACTTTTTCTTCGTACCTGTTTGTAAGCACAGGAAGGCAGTCTACTAGGACTCCAAGGTCTTGTATCCTAGAAACATGGGAAATAAGCGTTGCCAGTCAGGCATTGGTTAAACTATGTTTCCATTCAGAAGTAATTATAGCTAAGTCACAAAATACAAGGAAATCCTAAAAGACTGCATCCTATTTGTTTTTCACTACTACTTAACGAACATAAAGGAAGAGAGACTCAATTTTACCTCACTAGGTAGGCTACCAGTTCACTTATACTTCTCCTTCTCCAAAAGGTTAAAGCTACATTCAGCCGCAGATTCCTGCTGAAAAGAACTTGGGCCATAGTTTCATGGTCCTGAGAAACCTGTGTGAGGTTTAGGAACACAAAAGAAATTTACTGCAAAGTAGCCAGCAATGACACAACAAGCTGCTCTATAGTACAGTAGCAGAGCATATGGAAATATATTTTACCACCTGTACGATTAGGAGTTTTCCTAATAATAGCCTCAGAATACAAACTTCCCTTGGAACAAGGCACCAACAGACTTTCTACTTTACCTAAAATCTGCAAGAATAAGGTCTGCAAACACCTGAACTTTGAGAACTTCAAAAACGTAGTTTGGAATAATATATGTAATTACTCACGTCTGAGAGAGAAGCTTATTCTCAAACTGAAATTCAGGTATTTTGTTCAAATATATCTTTAATTGGAATGGACACTGCACAATGGATGGACGACACAGTGGTTAAGGACTGACTGGATGGTTACACTCAAGGAGTTGCCATCAACAGTTGAGTATCAGGTTAGAGATCAGTAACAAGTGGTGTTCCTCAGGAATTCGTACACAGATCATTATCATTTACCATACTTTCTGGTGACACCTACTGTGGGATTGAACATACCCTCAACAAATCTGCAGACATCCAGCTGCATGGTACAGCCAATATGCTGGAGGAAAGAGGTGCCATCCAGCAGGATCTGAACGGGCTATAGAAGAAGCTCTGTATAAAATTCAGCAAGGCCAAATGCAACTTTCAACTTCAGCTGGGACAATCCTGAACATGAATACAGGCTGACTGACAGGTTGACTGAGAGGAGTCCTGCAGAGAAGGACTTGTGCATGTTGGTAGATGAATAATTTAATGAGCCATTAGCATGAGTTTGCAACCCATAACATTATCTCCTGCGCCGCATCAAAAGAAGTACAGCAAGCAGTCTGAGGAAGGTGACTGTTCCCCTCTATCCTGCTATGTGCGACTCAGTTTGCAGTGCTGCATCCAGCTCTGGGACCACGTGCATTAAGAGTAACACGGAACTGTTGGAGCAGGTCCAGAGGAGGGCAGTGAACGTGAACTGGGGCTGGAACACCTTCCCTGAAAAGACAGGCTGAAGGAGCTGGGACTGATCATACTAGAGAAGAGAAGGCTTAGGGGAAACCTTAAGTTCTAAAAGGCCAATGTAAAGGGAGCCTACAAGAAAGATATGGAGAGACTTGATCAAGGAATAGGACAAGAAGGTAACTGTTTTCAAGTACAAGGGTAGGTTTAGGTTAGTGATTTCTTTCTAATATCTGTGAGGGTGGTAAAGCATTGGAACAAGTCGCCCAGAGAAGCTGTGGATATCCTGTCCCTGAAGGTGCTTGAAGCCTGGCTGGGGCTTTAGGCAACCTGATCTAGGGAAAGGTGTTTTGACCACAGAAGGGCTGCTGAAAATAGAGGATCTTTAAGGTCCCTTCCAGCTCAAACCACTCTACGATTCTACAATTTCTTTACCCTTCTCCATCATCCAGCCTCCTCTCCATTCCAGCTTTTTGCCATTCACTCACTGCAGCCATTAATTTCAATGGTGTTTAAGGGTACCACAGATTTCTAACCTCCAGAGCACTCTCTTCATGGTACTTTAAGTAGAGGCTGCCATGAAGTGACAGTACAGTGACAGGTCGTGTTTTCTGTCATGACTCAGTTTGTTACCTAGTGAGGCCTGCAAGCGCTTAAAACTTCTACAACGAAAGAAGGGGAAACCCCAGCAGAAAAGAACTTAAAAAGCCCTGTCACAAAACATATTTATTTCATCTCAATCTGACATCACAGCCAGTTTCAAAATCTCTGCAAACATTTGGGTTTCCTTAAGTAACCTCTATAAGAGCAGCATTACGTAATCATTTAAGTTGCTTTCACACTGACATTAAGTGGCAGGATTACTACTGTTGGCAACTGAATCACAATCAACTGAGGAATAAGGACTGCAAAACTTGAACCAATCTGTAAGTTAAGAATACTAATACATTCAAAAACTTCCACAAATACACAAAGACGACTAAAAATGCTTACATTGAACTCAAATTTCTTTAAGCTCAACTTACCTCTGAAAAAAATGCACTATACTTGGAAGAGGGGCCTTCTGTTTGAGATGAGCCAGAGTCACTAGAGCTCAGCAAGTGTGTACGACCGTCATTCAGTTTTGCTGGCAGATTCCCTGCACAAGCCAGTTCATTTTCTTTATTTGCCATGTTACAGCCCCTTGACTTAGGGAACTGTTTCTTCTTATAACAAGGCTTTGCAGTATAACAATGGACTTTTCTTTTACAATGAACTGCTTTGAAGAGAGATAGGGGACTGGTCACCGTTTTTCCAACTGTTATTCTGAAAAAATACATGAGTGTTTTATTAGCAAAAGTAATTTTAAACTTAGTCAACGCTTCATACTACAGTAAAACATTATGAACTCAACAGTAATCTTACAGGCAAGTTCAGCATTCTACCCCCAGCATACGGCCTCATGATAACTGGATTATCAGAAACAACATCTACCACCAATATTGTTTGCCTGCTTTTTTTAAAACACAAACTCACCATTATGGAAAAGAGCAAATAACAGGTACTGGCAGTACAATTAAGATTTCTCATTGTGCCAGTTTGGGTGTTGTAATAAATTTAAATCGCTTCTACCTCCCTGCCTCACTCCCTCCTGAAACCTCAGACTCTGAGCAGCAAGATGCTCCTACCTGTTTGTGTACGAAGCCAGCTGTTTTGGAGATTTCTTATCCTGGGAGAAAAGAATTCAGAAGGACAGATTGTTATTAAACTCAAATGGAGTCACGGATTTATCACGACTAAATTTACCACAGATTCCCTCCCAGCCACCTTTTCTATTCTATTAAAGCACAGCTACATTTACACTTCTATGAAGTATTTCACAGTGATATATAGACATAAAGCTGTCCTTGCAACACTACAGTCAGCTACAGGTTTGTTCAGTCTTCAGAATGGGTAGGATTGTGACATCAGAGAGACTGACAGAGAACCAAAAACCATGACTAATATAAAAAAGCATCTGGAGAGCATAACAAAGTTATATTACCTGTCTCTCATACACATTTAATGGCCAGCAATACAGCAGATTAGCAGATGCTAAGAAAGATGACAGCAGGAAATATTTCCCCAAAGCACAACATTAAAAAAAAAATAATCAATGCTGATGTAGACAGCACCACCTTGACTGTCATAGATTCATTCATACATAGGAAACATGTAAGCACGCTGATATCAATTAGGCTGCACAGAATGTTCATATCCTGAAGGACTAAAAAATTCATTCAAGCTTATGTCATACAGATTCATAAATCCTTTGAAAATTAGGCAACAGTTTGAATATCAATTTCTAAATGCTTATCTTTGTAAGCAACTTCAATGTTTTAAGAACTTTATTTAATGAAAATGAGTTTAATTACGACATTTTGCTTTATTCTGAAAGCAACTTTTGCACTAACCTGAAAAACATGAAGTTAAAACTACGTGTTGTCATATAAAACAGGTACTACTTCAGGTATTTCAGCTTCAAAAACTGTACTATTCATAACATTTCAGTTGTGTACATAAACGAAACAGTGCCAAAAATCTTTTTGTCTTAACAATGAGTCACTGTGGGGATTTTAATATATCACCTCAATAAATAGGATACTGGCATCTTAATCACTGGTAAGCTTACCTCCCTACTACTTCCTCCGTACTCCATCAGACTTTATTAGCAGATTTCTTCAGCCAGTAACAAACGTAAGAGGTTACAAGGAAAAGTTTGTGACTTGCAAAAATCCAGTGAATGTACCTATGTCATTAGACAGTGTGCTAGATCGAGCCATATGACAGCAGGATGGCAGGCCCATTTCAGTGCAGCTATTTCTCCTACCCCACCTCTCAGATTTGCCATTTCTTAGCAAGGGAAAGCTTTCTGGCAATAGAACTCCTAACTGAGAACTTATTTTTCCTGATGAGACCGCAGGAAAGAAAATGAACAGAACAAATTTTGTATCTTCTGCTCGTGTGGCCAGCATGACACATCTGTGTAACCCCTGAGTGTGTCTATTACAATATTTCTCCCAATAGAACTTCTGTTCTATTGCACATCCAAACGCAGAACATACTCAGTAGCACTATGCCTCCAGTTCTGCACTGTGCAAAGCTATAAACTCCTGATTGAACATTTATTTCAGTTTCATTGGAGGACACAAATACCTTACCTCCTTCATGATCTTTTTAGTGGAAGAAGAGACTCTTTTCCTGGGGAGATCAACAGGACGACCTTCAATATGCAATACTCTCTGTTTTTTAACATTGTGAGCTTCAGATGCCATAATCTCTCAAATCCCTATTTTCAAGGGAAAGATTATTTTAGGTCATACTTTGTAAAACATTCAGTCAGTTTTCTTCAAATGCAACTAGCAAAAACAGTTAAAATAATTCAACTATTTGCAAGATATCCAATTATATTGGTAAACCAAGACATTATGTCCAGCAAACATGAGCTGGAAAGCCTCATTAGTACCATACCGATAAGCACTTCAGAATTCCTGCTTTTGTTTTCCCACAGAAACCCTCTTCCCCAAGCCTAAGAGACATGGATCTCATTCACAGACCACTACACCCGCACCCTAGGGTGCCATACAGGCAAGAAGTCCTGTAAAGACTAGGACATATTACTCACAAGAATTCTCTGCCAAGTCCACTCCATCTGCTGCCTAAAGAAATACAGTTGGCCTCTCAATGGTTTCCAAATGAGGAAAGACAGGTAGATAAAAAGACTTCATATTTTTCAGTGTTAGATAGCTCCCCTTACCTCACTGGCAATTCCCTCCCACAACTTCTCAGTGTATCACCCAGGTATTACTTGTGCAAAAAAAGAATGCTGTTTCACAGATGACTTGTATGTATATACAGTCAAGTGGTTTTCTGTAGCACTCCAGAAGAACTACTGAAGTTAAATCCCTCACAATCAACCTGTCAGATGCAAGAAGGTCCATAACTTCAGCTCCTAACGAATCAGTTTTGCAGCTATCACTGTGACAACTTATAACTTCTTACTTGCCTGTTTAATAAATCACCTCCTATTCCCTCATGCAAAGAAAGAAGCTGATTCCTGACGTATGAAACAACACCATTAAACAGGAATGCATTCTAAGTAAAAGTGGAGAACGGCGTAAGTTGAAAAAAATGTCTTAGCAAGGAAACTTGGTTAGGCGTGCATATCTGCTTCAGTACTTGAGTCATTTTCTTAAGCTCGAGTCCAAATATCTGAACTGGAAAGATGAGTTTTCACATGAAGCTGAATGTGTCCAAAATGGAAAAGTAAAAAGGATTACACACTCTGACAAAATGTGATGAGAGAACACGAAGCCTACAGCATCCCGGATGGATCAGGAAAAGAATGTAAGATTATGGACTCCTACTTTAAAAGCCAGGAACAAAAATCCCAAAGGGCCAACAGAGGATCAGATATAAAGGAACATCTAGTGAAGTACAATCCTTATATCTGTGCTCACTGCCCTACAGTTTAGGGCGGTCTCTCAAGTTTAACTTGTTCTGTTGGCGGTATTTAAAGACAAAGAAGCAGCAGCAAACATAAGCAAAATAAACAGCATAAGACACACAGAAATGGATAGCATACATCCAAAAGTTACAAGAACTTAGGAAGAAATAGCTGCGTTATTAAAAGAAGTACAGATCCTCTTCTGTAGAGCTGCTAGTGAGCCTAAAGGAAAATACAGTCAGTATTTAAAGATGGCCTTAAGGGAGATCCAGTGACATCCCTGCTGCACAAATTGGTAAACAATGCAATTAAGAACAGAATTAATAGACACAAATAACATATTGGGAAAGGGTCAGTTCGACTGATGAATGCAAGTCCTGCTTTGAAAAATTAATGGCAGTCTTTGAGTATGTGACACACACTCACAGCAAGTAGTACGCTACGGGATTCAGGAGAGCTAAAGGACAGATTGTACCTGAGATTCCAGAAAGTTTCCAGGAGTCCCTCACTGAGGTCTTCTGAGAAATAAAGCAATCAAGTGATGAGAGAGAAGTTTCTACATGGAGAAATACCTAACAGTGGTCTAAGTGGTTAAGTGGTCTAAGCAGGTGCCACAGTGAGACTGCTGGAATTCTGCAGAAAAAACGGTGCTGTCTAAAATACTCATACAGTGCCTCATAAAGGGGACAAACAAAGGCCGTTAGCAATACCAGGTAACACCAGAACCTAAAGATGAGGGTTAACTGACAAACTAAAGAACTGTGATAACAATAGCCAGAAACAAAGATTAGAGATGAATAAAGAGCAAAGCATCTATGCCTGCAGGTGTACAGAAATTCAGGGTTCACAAACAGAATTAGAGGCTCTGAGCTAATAATTACCACCCACAACAAGATCTGAATATACGACAGTTTGTTTTACACCACTCAGATTACTCAGAGCTCCATATGGATCATTGATAAGCACTTAAGTGGTCAACAGCACTATCAGACAATTTCCAGAATAGACAGACGCTCCTCTGCTTTACATGATTTAGAAAATAAACTAAAGATAAAGTGAAGCCTCTTCAGCTCTGCCTCAGCCCTTTGACGTATCAGCTTAAACCATTCTGCAGCACGCTTTGCCATAACTGTAAATCTGAACTGACAAGGTTCTTCTAAAGGCTTTAGTTCTATACTGATTATTTAAAAAACAAAATACCCCCCCCCAAAAAAAAACAAAAAAAAAACTGATCTCACCCAGATGCAGAACACCTCTGAAGTCGCATTGGAGTCATAAAAAGGAAGGCAGCACTAAGCGACTTTCAATGCATAGCTGTCAAAGGCAAGTATTAACAAACACTGCCACTCCCTGCCATCAGCCAACGTTCTGGGCACGGCCCTCAGAGGGGGGCAAAATTTTCTTTGCATGTTATGTAACCTTTGCATGTTTTAACATAACATTAATTTCTTGCAGGGCACAGACTAGAGCACTTTGCATGACAGCGAAACAAGTGTAAAATAGTTACATTTAAGCCATCTGCAATAGCCTCTAAAATAATCGTTCATGCCATTTTGTTCATTGCCAGAATTCTTAAAAGCTGCTTTTCCTACAGCATTCCACATACATTAGCCATCGCAGATGTCCTGCTGCTTCTCCCCCACCCCTCATGTTATACCAGGAGCACGTTCTCCAGGATGACAACGCTGATCCTTATTCGAATCAGATGGAAAAGTCAATGGATACTCCGCAAGGAGAAGAGGTGCATCTGAAGCTGAAACACATCACAGAGCCAGTAAAGAGCAACTAATTTTACTAATGATTGTCACACTTAGAAGGCTCATGAGTAACCTCTAAGAATGGCTATTCCAAATTTACTTCTGAAAGGGTAATTTGTCTAGAAAAATAAATTAGTGCTACCTTATGATGTAAAAGAGATTGAGTAAACTTGCCATCGTTTCCTTTAAGTCTGACTTGACAATTATTACAGAATCCATCCGTCTCTTAACTGCACATCCTTCCACATGCTTTCATTACGAAACATTTTTTTAAGACTCCTGTTGTAATTATGCTCTGGCAGTTCACTAAATGTTAGGTACTGAATTATCTTAAGAAACACATTCCTTAAAATCTTCAATCATCATTGATGTGGTGTTTTTGTGCAACACTGCAAGACAAGCCTTACAGATCACCAGGGCACAAATTCCACCCAACTGTACCTGTCAGGATACTTATTTCAAGTTTTAAGGTTCTTATTCAGAGAAAAAATTGACATCAACTAAAGTCACAGTACAGATCTACTACCTGAGTGACAAGTTAATGTCGCTGCAATTTTCTAAGCTCAATTCCCAGCTACATAGGGATGGGATTTGTTCAAGGCCTGCTGTCATGAGCAGCTATAACGAAGCCCTGGAAGCGACCACACGTCAGAATTCAATTAAGTTTAGTGAGGATGAATCCAGGCACGGGCCTGAGTACTCCTTACACAGTCCAGCAAGGGAACATTTAATTTCTAGAAGAATATTCTGTCCAGAAAAGATGAAAGTACCATACTATTTTCCACATCTGGAAGTGAAATTTAAAGGCATATTAAATTTTAAAAAGCATTAGAACATCAGAAAGTAGTATCACAGAAATAGACTTCCACTAACAAAAAGATGCTTTTTACCTGCTGATTTTTAACTATTAACACTCCAGGAATAACATGGTAGGAAAACTTCTACTGTTAACATTATCTGACAGCTGTGAGGGAAGAAACAGAGCTCTAATACATTGAAGTTCTCACATGAATGTTGTTGAGAAGCTTTAAGAAATCACCCATAAAAATGAAAAGCAGTAATTTTTTTTCCTGTTCACAGTGTAATCCCAATCTGTCGCAAGAATATTAAATTCAAACTCTGAGAAAGGTGCACTGGAAAACTAGGAAGCTCCTTCCCCTCCAAACCTATTGGAGTTACAGGTACCTGCCCAGCCCCATGCAGCTGAATGCAGTCTGTGCCTTTATCTTCTGGCTTGAGATCACATTAACGTGGTCTCAACCTTTAACATGACCCTATGCATCTTCTTATCATGAAATATTGACAGTGCCTAAAAACTTGCCTTAATTCAGACTCAAGGCCTTTACTCGAGGATCAAGATACAGATCAATTCAAGTCAAAGACATCCTAATTATTCTAACTGAAATCCAAAAGAAAGAAGCCACAAAACTTACACAGTTCACATGAACTACCGTAACACTACAAAACAAGATGTACGTAAACATATTTATATAAGGAGACCACATTGATTTTCCAGACAAATAAATATTCTCAAAGTTTACGAATTAAAAACAACACTAACTTGAATTCATTTGAATAAGCTTACAGACATTTTAGTCAAAAATTACACGCGCTAATTAATAATAAAGTAACAGCTTTAAGAGTTTGTTTTTTTCCATCCAGCAAGGGCTGGAAGCCGTGCCATCTGTTACACGTAATTCTCCCAGCACGGCTACCCACCCTTCTCGTCCTTCCCTGTCTGCAGCTACACAATGGGAAGAACTAAACCCAAGGCAGCGAGAAAGGCAACATTCACCTCCCAAAAAGGGGCAGTTTTTAAGCGAGTAATGGACTTATCCTAGCTCTGAAGCATAGCCTGCTACAAGAGCAGCAACAAAAAAAACCTGACCAAACCACCACACGATCTCTCTAACCGGCTTCACTCTCTAAGAGTTTCTTAGATGTACACTGAACGACAAGCCAAACTACTCCAACACGGCAGAAAGAGAGATCTGAAGCCCTTTTAAGAAAGCAATTAACACAGGCTCCTCAAGCAAATGAAGATGCCTCGTTCCCTCCCTCCCGTCGTTGCAATAAGGCATCTGTCACACCCAGGGCGCAGAGCGCAGCCAGCAGGCCTCACCCCTGCTATTATCCTCGGCGGGCCGCACTACAGCCCCTTCCGCGCTCCCACACGCGCCGGGCTGGGCTTCCAGCCGAGGCCGCCGCTTCAACAAAAGGCCGAAGCGGAGCCCCGCCGGAGCCGAGGCACACACACGCCTGCCAGGCTCGGAGAGGCGGCCCCGCTCCGCGCCCGAGGCAGCGGCCCCGGGGAGCCGGGGGCGGAAGGCCCGGCCGCGGCCACGGCTACGGCCCCTCCCCGTCAGCCTCGCAGCGCCGCGGGGCCGAGGAAGGGCCTCTCCGCCGCGGCGGCCCTCGCTCACCTGCCGCTCATGGTACCGCGCCGACGGGAGACACCGTCACGGGAAGCTACGGCCGGGAGCCAGCGCCCAGAGCCTGCGCCATTCAAACGGCGCCGCGCTGCATGCTGGGCCGCGCCCCGCCCCGCCTCGCTCCGCCTCTGGCACAGGGCGCCCTCTGGCGGCCGCTGCGGGCCGTGCCCGCGGAGCAGCGGGGGCGCCGCGGTCCCTCGCGGTCCGCGGCCGCCGTCTGGCCGGGCACGCGCCGCTGCCGGGCACGCGCTTCCCGCCGTTTTTCCGTCTCAGCGACGTCGCTGCGGTGTCGCTCAGCATTGGGAGCGCTTCCCGATGCGTAATGTTCCTCGAGTACTTTTATGAACCGGGAACCTCGCAGCCCTTGATGTCTGCCGTGTCCGCAGGCGGCAAATGACACAGCGCAGTTACGAGCCTGAGATGCTGACGCTGAAGAGAAGTCCACGCTGGCTGCGGATTATGGCTGCGTATAAACAGCTTCTCTGCCCCCGAGGCTTGGGCGTTACTCAGCCCTCTTTGATCTGCCACAGCATCTCAGGACATATCTGAGAAGTAAAGGTGGTGGGAAAGATGGACTATTTTTGTAATAAGCAGGGCAAAAGGTGAGATTCATTCTACATCTCCTTTTACTTCGTTCTTTTCCATCATAAATCCTGCTCTGAAGCGTAACATTCTGTCATGCAGCTGCACAACGTCCCTGCAGAGCTGGGACCGCTTCTGTACCTGATACAGACACGTTTCGGATTGGACAAGCTTTCTGTTCCCACTGTACCTTACTCTCAATCTTAGGGGAAGAAAGGATGGGCTTTGATAAAGGACTTCCTTTCTTCATTAAGTGGAGTATGACAGTTTAAATCATACCTTAGTTATTAAAACATTTCTTCAGAGTCTGAGGAACTCCACGATTATCTGGATCTAATAGATGACTGCATTACCTTTTTTTTTTCTTTTTTTTTTTTTTTTTCTTCTGGCTTATGATTCCAGCCTTAAAACAAGGTGGTCTATAAGATACCAGCTCATAGCACAACTACGCTACTTGAAGAAGGCATTTGATAGCACTGACATGGATATATATGCACCTATGGATATACAATCAAGTCCTCAGTTCAGGCAGTGTTTCTTCTCAGAAGTTTCATAACCATTCTGTGTTAAAGAGCTGCAGGATTCTTGCACTTTCGCCATTCTCCTTTTGAGCCAAAATGCCCTGGTGCTTAGGAATCTGTTCCAATTTCACATCTAAATTTATTCGTGCCCTGTTTGTCCTTCTTGTGCCAATACTCTTCTATAGTTAAAAGAACTCTCCTATTGTAGATAACAAACAGACGTCTGCTGTTACAGAATAACTTTTACCTTCTAGCAATTTTATTTTGCTAGGTTAAATAAACCAAATGATCTCCTAATGCAGGATAGCCTTTCTATTTGCTTAATCACCCTAATGTCAATTTTCTGTTCATTTTTGCAGATGTTACAGTTTTGGTTCACACTGTCTGGATGTACTCTGCTTAAAATATTCATGCTTTTCTTAGACATCTGAGCACTTCAGCCACAGATATCCAGGCACATGATCAGTAAGCATTTTTTTGTTCTTAACTGTTTATTTTATGCTCTTTTAAGAAACATGGTACCATGCTAATGAAAAAATTTATGAAAGGAAACGCATGAAATGTTGTTTTAGAGATTAGGATAATTATCACATGATCCTTGCTTGGGCTTTCCTGAACAGACTTTTCTTCTGGAGTTTCTCAGGAGCACATAGCTGAATATCAAGTATATTTTAGAAGGTAACTAAATTGAATGCTGATGTCAGGCAGAGTCAGAAATGGCAGAAGTGTTTCCCTGTATATTCAGAAAACAGAAAAAAAGAATGCTGTTTGCTCTTATGTGTGAGTGGTCCCTTTTTGTAGAACAACAATGAAATCCAAAGATAATGGTTAACGAATCAAAACATAAAGAAGATGAAATTGAAATTATCTCACGGAGAACCTTAAGGGACTTATAAAACATGGTATGGTTCTGTGGTGTACGATACACTGTGAGAGTCTCTGCAACAAGATCTTAAAACTGAGAGACTACAGAGAATGGAAAAGGAAACAAACTAACCAAGACTTACACATTTACTTTCCTCTGTAAATCTGGTTGCTTTTTTTGAATCATGTTTTTTTATTTGTTTTCACTTCTTCATGTTTATCAGTAATTCAAAAGCAATGCTGATGGCATCTTAAAAAGGCCCTAAAAATGTTCTCTCCCTGGCAACAACATTCCTTCTTAAAGACGGTACTTCTCTTAGAAAAAGATGTCAACACACCACCTTAACTATGTATGGCAGTTTTACATGCTCACGGACATAAACTCCATCCATATTGATAATTTCTATGTTTTTGTCAGTGCTTTCTATGGTTTTGTTTTGTTGTTGTTGTTGTTGTTGTTTTTCCTGAAATTAAATAACTGTGCATTAAGTTCAGATCAGTAATGTTGGTCCAGAGACGCTGGATACTTGATTTTATAACACTTTTTCCCCCTATAGATTATATTTCAACAAGAAGGATACAATCTGTTGTGTAGGCATTAACATACACACATATAAAATAATATACAATGAAAAATGTCAAAAATGTACCATATAAAGTGCAGTTTTATTTAGAAGACTGAAACGGTCATGAAAAATAACATGCCAAAAGGAATAATGTCTTCATAGGGAACGTGTGTTCCATAACAAATGAAAAAGGACAAGAACTTGATGCATTTTCTGTGTGACATAGTCAGAGATTTGCAACAAGCATTATTTTTATTCAGAATCCTCAGGAATGACGTGATCTTATGGTTAGCTTTTAAAGGGCAGAGCAACTGGTTTGTTCAGTTGAGGTTACCAAACAGAATAAAATTTTGGTTACTGGGCCTGGTTAGTAAGCAGCTCTTCTGAAAAGAAGCTGCTCTTCAAGTCCATATAGAAACATAATAGAAATTGTAATAAAAACATAGAAATGTAATTTCTGTTAAGGACTGAGTTCTATTTGCAGAAAGACAAGCCTTACTGTGGCTACTGAGCAATGACCAGGGACCGTCTAGCTGATAATATGAACAAGTTAACCACTCTAAGACTAGTTGTAGTCATTTCTATTAGGAATTCCACTTATTCCTATGATTTGCCAGAAGAGAAATTCTGTTGTTGAAGCTGAAGAAAGACAATGTCATGCTTTTTTAATGATTACTAGCAATGAATTTAAACTTCAATCAATTTTAGTCAAGATCTAATTAAGTATCTTCAAAGAAAACAAATTATCTGTGAGAGACTCCAGTTTATGTAATCTACCCTGAAATACTTCTTCTTATTTTTGGCATGAATAAACTAAAGAAAAATATGTCATAATTTAAAGAATGTGATGCGATAGGAAATGGTTTTGGACCAATGAAGGATATTTTCAGAGTTCAGAAACACAGCTGTACAAAAAATAGAAAAATGCAGATGATAATGAATAGAACTGCCAATGCACCTATGCTGTAAGATTTTCTCCAACTACCATAAATGAAGCTGTGTTAAACGTGGAGTGAGGAAATGGACATAATGGCATCTTATGGTGCCACTGAGGACTTGAGCCTACTTACCCTTCCCTCTCTCTTTCTCAAAGGCAGTTCTGTACAGCTGATTTCATGGCTGTCTGCTGAATGAGTCTGTGTGGCATATGGCACATTTCAATAGTCACATCTTCCGGAAGGCTAAAAGAATCTAACCACATTCAAGAAATTATACAGCAGTAGCATTTTGTAAGATCATGACAGTTGATCTGAATAATACTTTTCTGCAGAAGAGAAGGAATACAGATCAAAGCAGATGCAGCTCTAACAGATGGAATATAAGCATACCTACATGGAAAAAATATAACCTACTGGCTCCGTTCATATTCACATGTACTTGAAACTTATACTGATATTAAACAAGCACATATGCATTTCTTAAATAAGGAATTTCAGTCAATTGAGTTTGGATATAAACTCAATAATTGTTTGGATTGATTCCTTTCAGTTATCTTGAATTTCAAGTTATGTAGAATGTTTGGCATCTTCACAAATGTAACAGTAGGGGTTTTTGTTTTGTTTTGTTTTGTTTGTTAATTTCTGGCATAAAATAAAAATACTAATAATGATTTTGGACCCAGCACAGAAGCGGTGAAGGCACTGCAGCTGGTAGAGGTACACTGAGGGCTCTATCTTTTATTGAAAGCTGCAGAAGTGAGCTGCATCTTGATATTTTCTTCTTTTTGCATTTGCATTTCCTTGTTATAATGCCTCCTCCCTTTTCCAAATGACATTTCTCACTGCCTACTTGTATTTTCTGTTTTCCCCAGTGTCTATCTTTAACAAACTTTTGCTTGCCAGCTGCTGTGTAACAGAATGCAGTCCCGGCTGATGCTCTCATTTTACCAGCCTGGCTTCTTCGTCACTCCTCTGTCGGTAGAATTTAAATTTCATGATGTGTTTTGGCACTTACGGATCTCCTCTCACCCACACAGTAGATGTCTGTGAGATGTACTTCATACCTGTGGGGGCGGTAGTAACATCAAGGATACTAACTGTTTCATCTTTAGTCTTCAGGTTGGAGACAGGATGGCTCAGGCGGCTGGTAATGGGATAAAGCTTTTCCCCAGCTGAATTGCCAGCTCTGGGGCAGATTAGCAGCAACAGAATGTTTCCACCATCTGCTGTCTGGCCAGTGACCCCCATGAGAGAAATCACTGCCACTGGTGGACAGGTTTCCAAAGCGCACACATGCATAGAGCCCACACTGTGAGGAAGGTTGCACAGCAAAGGGCGCCGAGTGAATACGAGGGTTAAAAATCCCAGCAGGAAGGAGGCATTGAAAAGTTGGGCTGTCAGGGGATGCTCTTTCACTGGGAATATTTCTTTTATCTTCCCAAATAATTTGCTATCTGAAGGAAATGATGGAGTTGAGTAACTGCTTTGAAAGGGAGGAATATCTGCAATATTCGGAAAAGATTAGCTTAAAATTATTATGTGCAACGAACTATAAAGTTGTAGTTTAATATAGGAATCATATACCATTAATGACAACTTTGTATTTAATTCTCCTGATGCAAAACTATGCTTTCAAGGCAATCACTCTGAGAGAAACAGAACAGACAGGCCTTAATTTAAAAAAAAAAATGCATGAAGAATTCAGGATCTGATGTTCTGCATGGGGGCTTTTTACTTATTTATTCATTTGAAATCACATTATGAATTGTCATGGTTTCAGATCCATGATTAATATTGCAACGAGATAATACTGATTGTCTTCTCCCCTAAAGTGATGCTGTTAGATATTGTGTCTGGTAAAAACGGAAGGAAAAGCAGTTTTGGCTTGGAAATGTTATAAACCTATTTGGATATAAATGACTAGCATTGCTTATGAGCTTTGGCTTTACATTGCACTTTGCACTCGGCTGTCCAGGAACGGGAAGCTACAATTCACGAGTTAAACGGGAAGACTGGGCTTGTTCCTAGAAGTGACTCTGAACAGACCCGTTCGGAAATGAACTCTGCCAACACCTTCAGAACCTCGCGGTTTAGGAACACGTATCCCCCGTCCTTGATAGCGCCGCCCCTTTATCTCGGTGACGTTGGGGCGGAGCTCAGGCTCCGAACGCCGCGCAGCGCTGCTCGGTGCCCGCTTCACAGCCGCCCGCACGGTGGCGCTGCCGCCCACCGTGCCTCGCCGTTACAGCGCCCCCTAGCGGTCTTATTCGGCAGCGCGGGGAGCTGGGCAGCCCGAGCCGGAGCCGCCCTACCCGGACAGCTTGGACGGCCCGGCGGGCGCTGAGGATGCGCAGCTCGGGGCGGTGCGGCGAGGCTGTTTCAGCAGAGGCTATCAAACTATCTAAGGTCACGACCTTAGAAAAAACGAAGTATCAAAAAACACGCTCTTAGATACTAAGGATTTTGATGCCTTATTCTTTCTTGTCTTGGCATTGCGTTTTGAGTCCTCTCTGTTTTCTACACAACAGTACTTTCCTCTTGCTTCGTTCTAGTCTTTCTCAGTAACAGAGAAAAGAAAGTTTAATTTTCTCCTGCCTCCTCTCCCATACAGTTTCATCCTTTCTCTGGAACCTCTCTCAGCCAGCCTTACAGAGATGTCCAGATAGTGTCCAGGCTCTGCAGATTACCTAACCAAGAACAGAGAGGTTTCATTAAGATATGATGAAGTAACTCTAAATAAAAGCTGGAGTCTGTTTTTTTAATCTTTATTCTCTTTGCATTTCATATAGCAGATATTCTTTTGCAACTGTGACTGTTCCAGTAAAACAACCAGCAAGCCTCAATTCGTTTAAGTTTAGTGTAATACTCCTATGGCAAGATAAAGCAATCCTGTGATTATTTTGTCTTGTGGTAACTCCTTACCTCACAACATATGAATCATTATGTTCCTCAAATAGTTTTTCTAATTTACTATATTCTAGATGCAGACTCTGTAGGCTTTTTTTGGAATAAATACAGGAGTTAAATCTTACTATTTATAGTGCACGAGGGGTACAGGATGTAAAAGAAACAAGAAAAAGAAGCTTTGTGAGCTTTATAAAATGTCATAACACAAGGTAGCACTGGCTAGAAACTGGAATTCATCTTCCCTTTGTACATTGAGCATCTTCAGATTTCAGGAACAGGCTATACATCACAGTGGTGTGATGTCATCTATGTTTTCATAATATCATTTTACTTCTGCAGAAGCTGCAGAATAAATCATAACTTTCCATTCTGGAAAAAAAGACATTTCATGTGAAATACATACTGGTTTTGTTAAGTCTTTAATCTCCAATTATTATTATTTTTTAAATAGTTTGTCTTGGAAGATTCAGTTATTGAATAACAAACAAAAACAACAAAATAGCGCTGCCTCTAAATACTACTGAATTATTTAACAATTCTTCAGTTGTTTCAAAATCTTTACTGAATGTAATGTAATTTTTGTGCTGCCTTCTATGCCTTCATTCTCTTCAATTGAATTTATTTATTTCTCCCTTTAATCCTTCCATGTCATTAAATTTTTTGGATCAGCCTAATCCTTCAATTCCTGTAATTACTCAAACAAAGCATTTTAACCTTGTGGCCTTCCTGGACTCTTGCCTTTATTTCTTATGACGTGTAGGTCTCTCTTGATTAATGATGTTTACTGCTGTGTTTTCTTTCCTTGGATGCTCATGGAAAATTCTGTGCCACAAAGCTTCTGGCCATATTAGCACTCAGTATCACAGTCCCACTTTGAGCACTGGAAAAATAGTAAAGAACTCTTTCTAATATTAGAAAGATCCATCCCTTCTTTTAGTCAAAACTTACTGCTCTCCTTGTTGTAATTCCAAGTAATAGAAGTCAAAGAAGTCAAAAGCCTACATTTTGATTTCAAACAGCTATTTCCAAGTTCTTTATGTTCCTCCAACACAATGTTTTTTCTTGTCATTGGTAGTTTTTGTTTTTGTTTTTTTGATACAGCATAAGGCACAAAACTATTTATTCTTTGTATCTAAGAATGGCAGCAATGACACCTGAACATTCTTCTCAAGGCATATCGTATTCCTTTCCATTAGGGTAGTCCTAACATTAGAGTGGGGACATCAGTTCCTTGCAATACGATTTTTCACAAAAGATGTATTTGTAAGGGAGTGGTCAAAATTTACTGTAGTGTTGTATTATATATTTTTAAAAATTATTTTATTAATTTTTCTTTATTTTTTTGAAAGAGCCAGTAACTGAAATCAATCAATGCTTTTGTTAACGGGAGTGATATTTTTAAAAAAATGATGAAAAATAATGTTATTAAAGGGTCAAAGAAAAAGATTAGGTAGGAAATGTACAAAAAAATTACAAATTTTAATGAAACATCGTTGAAAGAAAATTACTTGTTGGTACAGTTGAAAACGAACATTAATGAATTGCAGGATAATAAATATTTGAGGTTGTTACCAAATGTGAGTAATTTTCCTCTAACATTCATGAATTAATTTAAACTACCTAAATGAACCACAGAAGCATTTAGAAAAATAAGTTGGCACCAGTGTCTTCCCATCTGTACCTGGCACAGGTTTATGCCTCTTCTTACCTTTTCCAGCATGCGTTTCAGACAAGCTCTTCCTAAGAAAATGAGTTCTCCTTGTAAGGCAAAGGCTAAGACAGCCTGCAAGGAACTGAGTGCCTGGGGCAATTTTCTCAATGAGATTTTTTGGGAGAGTATTCTTTCTGTGCTCAGGTGACTGAGCCCAAGCAAACGAAAAAGAAGTGTTAAGCTGTTTGTTCCATTTTTTTTTTTTTTTTTTTAAAGGAACTATAGTATCTGTTATAATTCATACTCTAACACAAAATATGTAGTTAGAGATAACAATTCATTGGAGCAATACAGTAATAGTAGAAAATTTAATAAAAATAATAAAAACAATAATAGTAGAAAACATTGAGAACTTTTGGGCCCACGCAACTTTTTTGCATGTACACCAAGCAAACTTCTGCATCAGTGCAGATTAACTACCCATTGAGATCACCTCTGCAGGATGCTATTCAGACACACAGTATGAGACAGTATGATGTAGTATAAATGAGAATAGGATTTCAGTTAGACTACAGTTAGAAAGTTACAAATGCCACTAATTTAAGGGACAAACTTGTGTCTGGGTAGGGACATGTAAAAATGGCAGCATTTAAATATTGCTACAAGGTCAGGTATTTTCCTCTTTCCTTTAACATTTGTCACAACTGATAAAAATATCCCGAATTTGTTGAAAATATCCTAGATTCTACACTGCTTTGGCTGTTAAAGAGAATTCACTGTGACTGCAATAGATTTGAGCTTGCTGTTACTTGCATGAAATTATTACAGCTGTGAATAGAAGCTAAAAGTGAATTAAATCCATTTATGGACCAGCCATACTTGTTCACAGTGAGTAATATTGAAGCCCTGCAGTCCTTTTAGTAATAACTATAATAGGCATTGTGCACAATGAACATCAGAAGTCTACCCTTATTATAACAACAAAGAAGCATCTGCTTTCTTCCTTTTAGTCCTATTCCCGTTAATCATAAAAAACTTGCTAAGTGAGCAACAAGTTCTAAACTATTTTCTCCTTTTCATGCAATGTTAGCCACAGCATTTTAATGTACAAAAATCCTTGATGTCTCTTCTACAGAATAATGTTGAACAGATCCTAAGGCTATCTCTATAATTCTTTCTTATGGTCTAGTTACCATCTTCTTATTGCCTTTATTGAAGTCTATCAAGAGGAAGAAAGAAAAATAATTCTTCTAGAAGTTTTGATTGGAGTAGATTTTAAACCCTTGGTTTCTGCAAATATTGGCTATGATGTGATGGATGTTCTGCCCATCTAATTGTTTTCTAAATTAAGGAGATATTTGGTTTCATCTGTTTTTTTTTTTTTTTTTTCCCCTGTTTACTCCTCTTCTATCTGTATTGTATAGTATTTTGTAGAATATTTACTTGATTGGTTACAGATTTTTCCGATCTGAATTAAAAATTATGGATAACTAAGAAGCTGAGCATTAAGATAAATAAAACTTTAAGAAATCTTAGCATTTTCACATTTGTAGACTATATTTTCTGGTCTTTAAGTGGTTTACTTTCAAGAGACAATTTCGTAAGATCCATAAACAAAAATAATAATTCTACTATCTTTTTGTGCTGTGAACCTGCTGATATGCATCTTCTTTCCAGACTGTTACTGTAAAAAGGGAAATAAGAGCTGAAAAGGGGCTGTGGTTATCTATTTTGGTCTGCTGCTATGGAGTCAATTGCATCTCTCTATACTTAATGCAAAGAGGTGCTGCCCCATTCACATTATATCAGCATTGATTTTAGGGGCTTATTTAATGGCCTTTCACCTTAATGTATGTGAAATAACATCTCCATTTTTGTTTTATATTTTACAATGCTTTCATTCTTAATTTAAAGAGTTTAAAACCATTAAAACTATATAATTGTATTGAATGAGAATTCTAGAGCTGTTTCTATTACTAGCTGATTTAAAACAGTGAAGATTTAAGACAGATAATTTCTGCAGGTTTTTTCCCCTACAGATAGAGGGGATTCTCAGAATTTAGGGAAATCATCTCTGTAAGGTCTCTGTAAGTGGTAATTTATGATCTCTTAAGAAAAAAAGCTGTACTCAAAATCAAACTCATTTACACCAAATAAGCTGTTTCTAAACTGCAGTGGAATTAAAATGTGAGATACAACCTAAAATGCTGCTGTATGCATCCAACACTGTGCAAAAATAATGTGCAGCTCTTATATTACTACTGTGTATCCAGGCCTGTAAAGAACAAATATGAGAAAGTTTCTTTTTTGCTGCAATACTGCAGCACTGTATCCCAGTAACATCATTTTATGACTTTGCTCTCTTCTGCCTGCACTGCCTACTTATTTCTGCCTTCCTTCAACGTACAGAAAGTTGTATTCTGTACTCAAATGCTCTCAGGCAAGTCAAAAAGTAGTTGGTTATAGTGCTAGTTTTGTTCTTTTGTTATAAACCTGCTATTCTGCATCCGTCCACGTGGTGTCTTCGTGGACTGTAAACCATTAAGTAAACACCCAGCTCACTCAGAACACAACTTTCCCTTTTTCTTCCTTCTCTCATGCACACATTTATTCGCAGAACTCGTGTCTAACCCACACGTGCATTCTGCAAGATTGAAAGCTGTTTACTTCGAAAGCTAGCTGTTCTGTTTTGTTGTTTTTTTTTCCCTGAAGGAAGGTGACCTACTGAAAAAAAAAATTAAAAAATTGGGGGCATTAAGAAAAGCCATTTTTATTTTTTCAAGGCTTTCCTTTTTATTTGCAAACACATACAACTCAGAAATAATGTTTTTCAGGATGCTACTATAGGTAAGCTTCCTGAATAAGTTACTGGGAGGTAAAATGTGAAGAATTCCCATGCAAGAAAGATCAGAGTAAGCAAGTTTGTTCAGACTAGAGAAGTGAGTTTGGAGATATGTAATCCCAGTCTTCCAGTACCTGAAAGAGAAGCTCTAGGGAAGCTGGATGCACTCTCCTTGCATGGGTGCACGGTGACAGGACAAGTGGCAATGGGTACAAGTTGCTTCAGGGGAAATTCCACCTGCGCATTAAAAAGGCATTCTTCAGGATTAAGAGCCATTTAACTTGAAGAGGGTGCTCATGGAAGCGGTACAATCTCCCTCACCCGCAGAATTCAAAACTTTGCTCCACAGCACCCCGCATACCTGCCTAATTTCCAGAGTCCATTATTCAGATGGCTTCCAGAGCTACCTTTGGATCTGGACTTCTTCTATGGTTATAGAATTCTTCTTGTTCACTACCTTGTAATTCCTTCAGGACTCAAACCTTCGTAATTCATTACATTTGCACAGAATCCTTGCATCATCCTGTATATTTTAAACATCGGCAATCAAAGAGTATAGAGCACATCTCATGCAAAGGAAGGTCTTAGCTATGTAGTAGAAATGTAACATACCGTTTGACTTGCTCAGCACCCCAAAGTAAAGAACATGAAGGTGCAGTAGTAACTATATGCTTTTTTCCCCCTCTGTGAAAATATCATAGAATCATAGAAGTTAAAAAATATTAGATTAAAAACAAACAAAAAAAACCAACATTCTTTCCTTTTGAAAAAGACCTGTCTATTTTATTAAATGCATTGCCTTAAGGATTTAGTTTGAGTCACATGGATCTTAGAACAGGTGGAAAGAAGTTTGTATAAAATGTTTCTGCTTCCTATATTAAGCATGTGTTGACATTTAAAATGCAGATACAAAGATTTGGGAGCACAGCACGGTATCTCCCCTCACTCATTGAAACTCACACTTTCCTGGTAGTTTTCTCACCCTGCAAATCTTTCCTTCCTTCCTGCGTGAAAACGTACCACAGTTTCAACAGGAAGGGAGGAAACAGCATTCAGCAGAATAAGCAGAACAAGCAGTCAAAGCTCATAAGTACAATGAGTCTTATTATAATAAAGCATAAATTATATTTGAGACAGCAGCATTTAAAGAGGGAGAGAGTTCTCCTTGTAATGAACATGCTCTAGTTTCTTTAGGGTTTAGTTACAGAGAAGTATTTTCCAGCCTGGCCTACTCCTTAGGAAATATGGGTGCATGCTTCAGCTCCTTCAGGAGAGGGGAAAATTATGCTGTCTCATTTTCCAGAAGATACTCATCTAGCTCTCATAGATAAAATATAGACACCTCCTCTAATGACATTAAAATGGAATACTTGCAGCTGCATTTTGTGTGAGGTCTGCTTGCTGCTTCATTACTCATTTTAGTCCTGAAGTCTGAATTGTCTTTAGACATTGTTTAGTTGATGACATTGTGACAACATCTTCTAGACTACACTTTCATTATGAGTAAATGTACATCATAGGATGATGACAGTCCTCACCTTATGGTTGTGCAGGTCAGGGATATGACAATATGTTCTGATTTTTATTATTATTATTATTTTTACTTCACATACCCGTGTTTCCTTTCCACAGAAACTAGGACTCGGGAAAGTATGAAGAAAAAAAAAAACAAAAAACAAAACAAGTCATACCCAGTGTAGATTTAGGTGAGAGTCTAGGACTACACCCCAGCTTGAATCCTGGATTCTGAAGAAACAGTGCATTTGTCCAGTTTCTGGAGCATAACTAGATTAGTAATACTTTAATTATGGTGATCCTAACTTTAGATCAAGCATATCAGACATACAGTGAAGCAAATCTGTAGAAACCTAGAGAATTTTCAGGTCAAGCACATGAGCTCCTACTGAAATCAGATGCTTCCCTGGGGTGATAATTACTTTAGTGAAGATTGATCGAGTATGCTTTTCTCTATTATCTTAACTGAATGGAATGATGGAACTTCTTACTGCTGATAGTCAAGATATGTAAACTGAGTCTCATATTTGGAAAGTGTAATTACTTTAAAAGAATAAGACTGCAATTTTTAAAATCAACTGTTAGCATGAAAGTCCTGACACTTGATTATGCTATTTTTTGGTAGTGACTTTTAGTTTTGTTTTTGACATGTCATTATTTATAGTAAGTAATGAAGGTGGATATCAAAAATACACTAGAACCTGCAGTCACGCAAGATTCTTCCCCATGCTCTCTCCTGTCCAAAAATCTTGTAGAATAAAAACAAATGAAGTAGTACTTTTTCAATCAAGATCTTAAGTCCTGCTGGATGCTTGCGTAAAACAAATACTTCAACAATATCAAGAAGAAAGTGAAGCTAAACCCCAAATCCAGTCCAACTAGAGGGATGATTACTATGTTGTTAATGTAAATTTTAGTAAATTGACAATGTGGTCAACTTTGAAGAGGAGTTTCACAAGTTTTTTTTGTTTGTTTTTTTTGGTACCTACTTCATTATATTCCTCATTAAAACAACAACAGTTTTCATTCAGTGGTAATAAAGCAGCCCAGCACATTCTCACATTATTCACACTCCATTTATCAGAGGAAGTGATAAATCACACCACCTTTACGTTGCATCCATCAGTAATATTTCAGAAATGTACACTTCTTTCTTTTCAAAACAACTGCAGAGAAAAGAAAAGCCTTATTAATCTCATTTAACAAAAGGTGAATGAACGTTTGAAGGGCTGTGTTCACATCATCTACTGCAGTACCAACCAGTGTAAGAAGTAATGATTTAAGCCATTCACTTTTCAGAGCTGCTAGACCTCGGCTGCCAATTCTGCCAGCAAAAGAGAAGTTGTAGAAATTTGTAGCACCAGACAATCCTAACAGCCTTGTTAACATTTTACTTAATATAGTAAGAAGTTTGAATACTCCTCAGTAAAGTCAGGTAAAAAAATTAGTATCTAGCTTTGGACATTTCTGGTGTGCTTACTTCATTATTCCTATCTAATTCAAGCTCCTTTTTTTTGTTGACACAGACATTGTTTGATTTTCTCAGATGGGCTTATTCTCAAAAAAAATGAGAAAGGTTAGGTTAATTTTCCCAGAATGGTGAAGCTAGCATCCTGCCAGAAAGGTGTTTTGTTTCTTTAACTTTATGTAGAAAACAGAAGCATGAAGGTAACCAGAATTTAAAATTCAAAATCATGCATTCCTTCTTTACTTCTGAGAACACATGAAATATAGTAGTCAAAGCAGAAATTGATCCAGAACTCCATGCTGCATGAAAGTCCACAGTATGTACATTAAATGCTTTAAAAATATTGAATACTAGCTCCTAATGCTCATTATTACCCCAGTACTATTTTTGTCCAGCTCCAAATCTTTATATCTGTTCATTGGTGAATTGACTATAGCCCTGGGACCTATAGTTTGTCTCTGTGATCTCTTTTCACACAGATTTCTTACACAGCATTTGGTGTCCTTAATTCTACAGCATCTGCTATAATACCTTACCAGTATTCTTCTATACTACATATTCATTGTAGAGTCAGTTAATTACTACAATTACTTAAAAAAAATAGATACAACTCAAAAAAAAAAAAAAAAAGTCAGGCACAGACTGCTAGTCATTAGAAAACCTGCTGTTCCAATAATTTAAAACAAAAGCTTCTGACTGGCCACAATGGCTTATGACCAAATTCTACAATTCTGTTCCTGAAACCTTACAAAGTTAATACAAGCCATGAAACCTGCTGGTAGCCCTGGCAACAATATATTACATCTGTAGTGTACTTTGTATGAACAGCTTCAGATACCTGATTCTGGGAAGCAGGTCTAAGGTTCGCCTTCTTAATGAAGGTCACATCACTAGTCAGGTGCCTCATTTCTAGAAGGGGCAGACTTGAAGAGGTGCAGCTGCTTAGGATGCTTCCTTCACTACCTTGCTACAAACAGCTTTCTCCTCAACGTGTGGGTTATGAGTAAGCTGAGCATTAGTAATTCTGCTTGCACTGAAAGGAACCTGGAACTAACAGAATTACATCAATGGTTCACTATGGATCAGAAGTCTAACTTCTTAGGCACATTTTTGTAGATTTCATATGAATACAGTGGACAGCATGAAATATGTAGAAGGTAACACTGCCTTTACTTCTGTACTTTAAGGAGTTCATGTGATGAAACTGAAGACAACCAAAACTAAATGAAAGCAGTTTCAGAGCAAAATGAACTCTGTAACTAAACCTTAAAAATGATTTCTAAAAACTCAGTAAATCATTCCAGAGGATTTTATGAAGGGCTTTCCTAAACATTTACATTGCTCTAATTTTTAAACGCTTCTAGCACCTCTCTCTCTCCTGTCAGCATCTTGTTTCTCTTACATTTCTTGAATGTTGACTTAATTCTAAGTTGATTTTTAAATTAACCACTGTTTCAAAATAGGCTCTTGAGACACTTGGCCAAGCAACGATTGCTCCTCTTATAACTTCATGCATTGTTTCTAAAAAGTAGACCACAGCTTTGATACAATAAAGTGCACTTGACATTGTAAAATTTAAAAATAAGAAAAGTAACAATTTAAGTCTGTAAAATCTTAAAAATTCCCATGCAAATCAGAAATCAAAGTAATATACAGTTTTTATTTATAATATTTACCTCGGAAATAAAGTCATAAACATCATTTTTAAGCTTGTTGTTTTAACATATTAATTCACTTGGCATTTCATTTCAATTATATGTTATCAAAATAGTTTTGTTTTAATAAAAACACAATCTGGCTGCAGGTCTGTATTCCTGTTGAGTAGTTGGCTATTCTAAATGATGTTTTGTAGTTCAAATATACTCTACTTGCCTCAGAAATTCTGAGTACCTCTTTTAAGGATAAAATTGTAATAACCCTCTGAACTCTTTGATGTGAGTGATTTCTCATGCATTGACATCCAAAGTGACAAAAAGGGCCTTTCTTCTGAAAAGTTAATGAGTCTTTTCCCATTCTGCTCTCATTTACACTCTAACCGAAGTTCTAGGAATCTTTGTGCCCAGTTACTGCTTTTTCTGTTAAAAAAAACAAAAAAAACTCCCATGGCTATAATCAGCATGGGATTTATAAATCCCTCTCATAATGAAGTGTGTTTTGAAGTAGCAAAAATTTCTGTTAAGAAGTTAAAGTCCCCTGCCAAACCCATACAGAAAAGTCAGCAAATAGAGGGAAGGAGCCAACACTTCTGACCCCATTTAGTTTCCTAAAATTGATATTTCACACAAATATTTGCCTTTCTACTCACTCATTTCATATATCTTGGTGAAAAAAGGAGGCTGTGGTTACTGTCCATTCAATCTTCCTCCTATAATTTTCATTTTCCTCACACGTCTGCCTGTAGGTCTGAATGGAATAAAGAATGAACACTCAGTTTCAAAGCTCCCAGAAACACTGTTTTAAGGCGAATGCTTTCACAAAGGAGCATCTCTAAGCTTTGTTTGATTTCCATTCATGAAGCAAAAAATTTGGTCTTTTTATCTAGTTCATTATTAGACAGGTAGAAATGTTCATTGTTTTCCTGACAACCCTTTCTATGGGATTTTGCAAGCAAAGCCAGCTTCTTCAATTCCTTATGGTACATGTATATCTGTTGAGATACATACTGGAATTTGTACTATGTATCACAAGTATTTCTTTGATTTCATAACTTAGTGAAATATGACAGTGCTGTAAAGGGAAAAAAATAAACATTCTTTCCATAAATATCATAACAGCTACTCAAACGTACTTTTATAGAATTATACTCCACACATTTTTTTGGAGTCATTTCCAGGCATAAAGCACTTGTCACTTTCTGCTGACATTGAAATGATCACCAGAAGTGTCGCACACACAGTCAGCACAAGAAATTTGTGAAAATGCTATCTTCACAGCATAGGTTTTAATATAGCAGGCTTCAATAAATCCTGCATATTTGTGTGTGCAAGAAGCTGTTTATGATGAAAAGTGTTCTTAACATTTTCTGAAATGCCACATAGAATTTTTATAACACTGGAAAATGTTCTATTTTAGAAAGCCCAGCAGGACAAGTATTGCAGTGGTTTTATAAGACCTGCACTTTGAAAAATTATGAAGTAAAACAGATGCTGTCACCTAGCTTATCAACAAGGAATAGTATTCTAAGAAGTTACATCTCTTTTCATGTTCTTTTAGGTACTATGATTTCCAAGTTTATGTTCAAAGAAACTGCATTTGTTACTTGTCCATTCTGACTTACTGAAAGTTTACAGGTCTTACCAAAACAGCTTTTGTGAGCTCACAGTTTTCATTCTGTGCAAAGAGTCATTTTAGTCTTTTTGCAATTGTAAGCTGTTCATTTTAACACTTAAATGAGACAGGGTAGAGCAGCCACAGAATCTTTATGGTGGAATCTCCAATTGCTGGAACTTGAATTAGAAAAAAAGAAATTAACAACCAGATTCAGTAAAGTTCAGCACCAAAACATTTAGCTTTTTAGGCATTTAGCCCATGGCATGACTTATCAGGCTGTATCTGCAAGCCTACTCTTCAGCATCATGGGGCTAGCAGCAATGAAAACCCTAACAAGAACAAATTTTGAGTTGTATCTCTAGCTATAGTTACTTCATGTGTAAGGCCAAGTTCTATATGGAGATTAACAATTTCATTTCAGGAGCAGTGCTCTTTCAGTGTACCTACTTTTCATAATAGGTTCCTAATCTTAAGATGTTTCCTCCTCCTTAAGAGCAGAAGGCAGTCATGTAACTGCTTGATTTTCAATGTCTTTTCTATATGCTTGTTGGATAAATGTTGAGTTATTTAATTCATAACTGAAAGAGCCTAACTTCTACTCAAATGAACTTGTTAATCTGTGTGAGGAACCTGTTCTCCTTATTTCTTCAAAATCCTATTATTTTGACCTTGCCCTAACTTAACTCTTTTCAAGAATTTGGCTTTGCAAATCTTTGAGTTACTAGAAAGTCAAAGATAACTGTTGTGAGTTTGAAGAGCACTTAATATACACTAGATATTTAATAATTTTGCTTTTTCATTCCTCCACCAATGAATACAGATCAAGTTGTACCACTCAGCAAAGTCATAAATTTGGAGAATATTACTTGTTTTGATAAAGAAAAAAAAATAGTCTTGAACCAGCACACACACACACAAAAAAAAAAAACCTGTTGATGCGCCTAATCTCACTTAACATGAAAATCTGAGTAGTTATGTTGGTTTTTTCTTTTAATTATCACTGATTTCTTCTGATCTATGGGCAGTAATACTAAGCAAGCACTCCTCTCCTAGAAAACAACATACTTCATAGGATCATAAAAGTTTAACAAACTTGTGGAAGTCCTCTATTTCAGTCTCTTGCTCAAAGCCTTTCCAGGGGTTCAGCTTCAGCTGAGCTGCATGCAGTAAAAAAAATGATGGAGATTCCTGTGTGCAAAGTGTTACTTGGTAGCCACAGTTGGGATACCACTAGGTTGATAACAAGAACAGCACATTCTGTCTTTAACTATCTTTGCTCCTTTAGTTTCCATAATTCTTTGAAGTAATCATGATTCTTTGAAGTAATGAGTAATTCAATATACCTGTGATCTTGACTAAAATAATGCAGAAACTAACTAGTTGAGCTATGCATAAAACTCATTTGAGCTCCTTTTCTCAAATTTCTCAGTGCTGTTCTGAAATTCTTAACTAAGAAAATCTTTACAGAACCATGTTCCAGACTCATGCTAAGGCATCAAACAAAAAAAACCTGTGTACATGGCAGGAATAGTTGCTGCATCATAGCCTGTGCTTACAGAATTTGTAAACTATGAGGAAGAGATAATTTTTTGTTGTTGATGAGAGGAAAAAAAAAGAAAAATAGATTAGCTGTTTAGATAGATTTCTGTTCCCAACAAAGGCACTACAGTACTAACAAACGTTAATTTGAGTGAAGTTCTATACTGGCAAAGAGCCAAAGTAAAGGATTAACACTGCTTTCTCGAAAGGTCTTACTCAGAATTAGTTTTATCATGTAATTGGATAAAGTATAATTTTCTGATAGACTGAGGAAAGTTCAATGCCAGCACTTCAATTATGTAAAAAAAAATAAAAAATTGTTAACTGCTGCTGTAATGTGATGGAAAGCATAGCAATAACAGCAGAATGGCAAAGTCCCAGGCTACAGCAAGTAAGGATTTGCTCAAATGCAACAGCTGCAGAAATAAAGGAAAGAAGCTACCTACCTTTTGATCTCAGGTATACAGGAATTCCCAGCAAAATACCTTCACCCCCACTGCCAACCCTTAAATGAGGTCTAAGAAGGGGAGGATCCTGGCTCCACCCCTCCTGATCACTCAGGTGTATTTCATGCACCTGAGCTCCCCTGCTATGTGCTGCACTTAATACATTGTTAGCTAATGGTTTCTTCAGCAATTTTATTTCTGGCTGTCACAACTCTTAAAGAAAGGACATTCAGATGTTTATCTTTGTTGACTGCAGAAATAAGAAATGACGTGAGAGTAGGAATTAATGGAGCAGCAGTATCCTGTGATGACTTTCAATGGGGCTGTGAAATCTGTAGCTCACAGAGTTCTGTTCCGGCTTCTGCATGGTAAAGAAAGCTAGGATCCCACATGGATTATTTTTTCCTCAGGTATGATACATACCATCACACTTCAGAGTACTGCATTTTAAGTGCTGTCTTTATTGACTATTTTGAGTGGGGCTATTTGACAGCAAAGGCAAAGCTACGATTCTAATGTACAACCAACAATTTTTAATATAACCTTTATATAGCATGAAATTTTATCTACTATTTGTACAGTAATGGCGATTCAAGCTCAATGCAAGCAAAAGCTAGATTAAGCATTCTTCTCGCCTTACTGTTGGACACACAGCAGCAGAATTCATCTTAGAAGAACAGCAAACTTCTTTACCTGGAAAGATGACAGCTTTTGATTGTTGCTTCCTTTTGGTACGAATGGCATCCCAGCTTGAAAATGGTATAATGCTATTCCAGTTAGGAGGAGAAACAAGTGGTGCAGTCGATACTGTTAAAACAAAGTTGAAAAAGAGTAAGAACTTTTGTTTCCTTCATGAACATGAGTAGATAAAAGGAGGACAGCATGAGTTCCTCAATGCTCCGTGGCTTTCTCAACAATTCTGAACCATAAAAAAACTCTTTCCATCTTTTTATCTTGGCACCTTACTGAAGGTACTGTTCCTAGGCTACCTTGCTGTTTCTGTTTTTAGATGTTCTGTTTTGCTAGATGATAAGCATTTACCTGTTTAATAGTAGTTGTGTTTATACTGGAGGCTTTACTTCTTTTGGCTATCTGGTTCCATAAAGGGATTTTATTTACTCTGTGTTTATTTCAGAGGATGTGTGCTGAACACAATCTTATTTTCAGTGAACTTTCCTTGTTCATAATTGTACCAAAGACAGGAGCTTGTGGAGAGAGTTTTGAATGACTTCTAAAAAGTGAGTGGAACTCTTTTTTTTTGTTTTCATTATGCTGAAGATCCAGGTAGTCTTTGGATTAGGAGCACGAAGTCAGTCTGCCTGTGTAGGAAAATGTGAACTGAGGTTGGTGCAATACATACTTCCTTCACCAAGTTAACCAGTGGAGACTGAGAAATGTAAGCAGTCCTTTTCCTTTACGAATATATGCATTCTTTACCAGGAAATGTCTCTTTTTCTATTAAAAACTTTTCTCAAAATGTATTCTCAGGGTGATTTACTCTGAGAATAATATATTTTTACTTTATTATTATGTAATCTCTTTTGAAGAAGTGAGCAGAAACATTCATTATCAGGTTTCCTTACAAAATAGATCTAGACATCTGATACAAAAGGTGTTTTCTTAGAACTATTCTGTTTCCTTTGAGGAGATTCTGATTCATGGGAAGCATTGCACTACAGAAAATAGCGAGGGCCCTACCTGATACAAAGAGCATGGGGAGCCTTTCACGTTTCTACACTCAACATTTTTAGAGTCTTTCATCTTTAGCCAAAGTCTGAAAGTTCTACTCACATCTCTCTTAAAAATCCTGGGAGGAGAGGTGGGCACAATTCCAGCATCCCTTCTAATCATACTTCAGTGTAATCTCTAGTAACATCAAAGCAATTGGAGGATGATGACAGAAAAAAAGTCAGCTAAAGTTCAGTCTCTGAGTAGACTGTGTTTGCCTTTAGACTAGTGTGTGAGGAGTAAGGGGTGGGGGAGAGGTGTCAAACTACTCACTTTGAACAGTTAGCTCTCCCTGAAATCAAGTCTGTACATATCTAGAAAATGAAGTTTTCCATGATTATTTGCCATTAAAGTGAGAGAAAACAGTTCATACAGGAGTTCAAGCATGTGACTTTTATCCTTTCTATTTCAGACACCTGAGCTTTGTTTTTAGAAGTGATGCTTAATTTAACTTTGTGGCACTTTTAGACAAATTAAATTAACAGTTGATAAGTTACTTGAATTGCATCCCTTCTTATTCAAATTCCCCAATACTGACTTATAGCCAAGTGCAGTTTTTATGTTCTCAATTGATTTGCAGAATGAGAAAGTAACTGATCCTGGCTGTCACCCACACTAGGATTTTGAAAACATGAACAAAATATTTATGTCCAGTTAGAAAAGCTGGGAGAGTACATTATTCCTTGCATAAAACCTATAGGTGGTGATGTGAGTTATTTTGAAGAAAAGTAGCCAATGAATGTGTTCAACTTCTCATATTATTTCCTTATTTTTACTATTCATTTTAAATCATGATGAATTAAATTCTGAAATTCTGCTTCTTTTTGTAGAACACCTGTTAAAAAAATTCATCACTTCTTACTCTAACTCCTCTAAAAATATTTTCTTGTTATTTCTTTTGTTTGTTTCTTTTGTTTTGTTTTTGTTGCTTTTTTGGAAGGAACTACCTCTTAATGTATCACTGTTGATTACTTTGTGGATAACAACCCATTTCTAACTTGAAGTTTTAACTTGTCAACATTTTCTTTCTCATCGTCTGCTGAAGTACCCTGACCAGTATCACTGCTGGTGTTCCCAAACATCTGGTTACTTAAATAAATGTTATTTATCACAGGAAAGATTTCAGATTGAAAAGAAAGATAGAATCTTCCTGTGAATTGTCTACAGACTACTTTGAAGGTGCCCAAGTACCAGCTATGTAGTATCAAACTAGTCTTAATCTTAAACTAGTCTTACTCGTAGATGCGTGCTGAACACAGTATAATTTCATTCCTCCTAAATGCTTCCTATGGAAAATCTTTTCTTCTAATTGTTGACTTTGTAATTTGGTTTCCCTAAAAGGGCAGTAGTCATCAGTAATATGTAACTGCTTAAACTCTTCCTTTAGAAAAAAGGAATGATAAATTTTTATGAGGTAAAATTAGCTAATTTTATTCATATATGAATGAAAACTCTCTGTAGTGTCTCAGGTAAATAAATGCCTTTCTGTTTAAGGCCCAGAAAATAAATCACTTTGATTTTACTTGCAAAAACAATTACACATGATCAAGCAAATACTGGGAAAAGGTTATTTTTATTTCCCCATTTCAGGTATTGGAAAGCAGCATTCTCTTACTCTACCTTGTTCTCACTTTTCTAATTCTACAAACAGACCAACTCCAAGTAAATGAAGACAATATTGCTGTCATTCAGTTCAATCTAAATGTGCCTTTTGGGCCACAACAAATACTTCCTACTTATATTGTTGTAATTTTCAGAGATTAATTTGTTTTTTTTTTACAAAAATCCCTTCCTAATTAAAGAGAAAAAAATGCCATACATACATTACTTGTCTGAAACCATATGGCGTTTCATATACTGACACATATATGCAGCGCCTACATAAGTTGTCTACTGTCTTAGGAAATCATAGAAATTAAAGGATGGTGTAAAATTTTCTTTATAGTTCATTTAGAATTTATTTATACTTCTATTTTTACACTTTATAAGGTGATGTAACCCTGAGTATAGAAGTGTTGCAAGAGATAGCATGGTTTCTGTTGTTTATTATGATTTAAAAACATTCCAGCAAGCTTTGATTACTCTTCAGTGGCATTGTATTGAGCATGGAGTAACCATTTGATAATTTCTAAATTGCAATGGTTATCTCATTATGGTTATGAGAATATAAGCCAAAATCAAATAATCAGATTTAACTCCTGTTTGTTGACCAAACTGATTTATCTCCAAAATACTGAATTGCTGCGGCTTTCTTCTAAAACTACTCCAATCAAACCAAACTCTACATAATCAGAGTTTGGCAGCATTACATTTTGAAATAGATATTTATGAAATAAGAAGGCAATTGAGTACTTCCTTTTGCAAATAGCTTTTCCATTTAATTGACCACAAGGAAGCTAAGGTCTTCAGCATTCCTTTAAGGAAACTTTTACATTTCAAGCATACAAAAAAGAGACAAAGGATAGACTTTGAACCTATAGCTTCCATTGTTTGAAGTCAATGCACTTCAAGCATATTAGAAAAAGCGTAAGAGACTGTCATTGATGGATTCTAGAGCCCAGTTTATCCCAGGTTTACTTGTTGCTGTTTTACTGGCTTAGTGTGTCTATATGAACTGTACTTTTAGGTAAACCTCAGAATTAAAGAAGCCCAGTGCATGGGAACTGTTGAATCACAGCCTGAACCACTGATTGATCACCTGAGGCAATTCACCTGTGTGACAGGAAGGGGTGGAGTCTAGCTCCACCTCTCCCAGACCCCATTTAAGGGCTGACCAACAGTACAGGGAGTTTTCTTGTTGGAGATCTTTCCTGTGTTGAGTTCCAGGTGAGGCCCAACCTTTGGTGACAGGTGAGCCCTTCTTAATTTATCTGGATAATCCATCTAAAAGTACATTAACTGTCTTGATTATACTGTTTGGTTGTTATTCATTTTGGGTCATTGCCCTATGGGATACTGTTCATTCAGTTAGTCACCCTACATCGCCATACACCCAGAAAGAAGACTGAAATTAAGAATGCGCATAGTATAGCAAGTATGAACATGTAGATTTTTCATACTTCTCCCTCATTTGGAAGTGAAAGAAACAGGAATAGATTTCTAAGGGAAAGGTCTATGACTTTGTTTACTCTGAGTTATGAAGATTCCAGATCCTCTTGAATGTTTGACAAAGTTATTTGAATGTGAACTCAGTTGTATGACGCAAGATGGCCTGTTGTTGATGGAAAATGGGTAGTTTTGTAAATTTCACAGTTTATGTATGCCTTTGAGGTTCATTCTGACTCAAAAGATGTCAAGTTTTTGCGAACTATACCATTTCTAGTCATCCTGCTTCAGTGGAAGAAACAAATATTATGCTAGTGTTGTGCTTTGGGCACTAATGTTAGTGAGTATATAAAGCGCTCTAGCACTGAGCTCTTCTATTTCAGCGCTTTTTAACTGACATATGCCGAGTCAAAAATCTCCTATCCTGACTAAAGAAAATGGTGTGAAAGCTTGGAAATTTGTTAATTGAATTACAGAGGCCTAGTTAAATAATATAAGCTTTTTTTTTTTTTTTCTGTCTAGTCCTATCTGAGTCAGTGAGGAAGAGTTTGACTCCTGGAAAGCTGAACTTAGCCCTCACTGGATATGCTAATAAATTCTAGTTTATGAATTGTCTTTGGTCATATACAACTAGATGATCATGCCAGCTTGTTCCAATACCCAGCTCATTTTATTAATCTGGACTTTTTAGGACATAAGCTAATGCTAGCCATGCGTAAACACAGAATGCTTGATAAGGCAGAGTGCTTGAAGACAGATTTTTGAAAGAACAATTCTTTTAAAGTTAGAGAGTTGAAAGCAAAAGTAATGCTGATCCAGCCTGGAAAATTTTCAAGCCTGTTATCATCAGAATCAGTATTAAAAAAGCGGCTCTGTGTGGCTTGGACAGCAATGCATTTTAATGCTGTGAAGGAGCTCTGAATGCGAAAGCCAGTCTCTGGCTTTCACTCTATATGTGTAGCTGCTGGGCATGTGTCCAGCCATTTAATTTAAGAACTGGACTTCCATCTGCTTCAGGTAAGGAACTCTAATGCCTTACTTGGCACTAGATGAGTGCAGTCACAGCAAGTGTCAAAAAAATTCCAGTTGTCTTGACTTCTTACCTTTGAATAGCAATTTAAGCACATCTCCCATTAAAGAATCTTCTGTTCATTCCTCTCACCACAGCAATATGCTACTGGATCAACAGAAATGGTGACATCACTTGGTGTGTTAGAGGTACTCAGCACCAAACCAGTCAGGAAATACTTGGCCTATTGCAGAATGAGGCCCCTAATTGCAAACATATGGGTAGTGTTCTGCTTCATTTCTGCTACTAATCTCCTATTTCAGTGGCAAAAACTGTTTTGTTTTCTTTCTTAGTAATCCACTTCAGACTTTAAATATGCTCCAAGGATGATTATGACTTTTGTAGAATGTGGGCCAAGCTTCCACTCTGGATTTGAGGCACAATTTGTATTATGAGGGTGTGGCAGGAACTATTACTCTCTGTAATGTAAAATGCTATTGGTGATAGCTGTATCAGTTAGGATCAGTAGATTATTCTGTCTTACAGAGCAATGGTCCTGGCAGTGCAGTGAATTGCAAATGGCTTCTGGGGAACTATTGTGTCTAAAATTGCTTTATGCATAATGTTCTTTTCTTGACTGAATTTCTGGGTAAAATAATTTTCAAATTGTTGATACTTACTTTCACAGAAGAGTTTCTAAGAAACAGACTACACAAAATTTGCAAATCATTCGCAAACTGATCTAGAAATTCATGTTTAGAATATGTACTATGGAAATAGGAAACTACGTAATTGACTGATGTGAATGTTGAAGTGAGTTAATACATTACTATTTTTCTGCAGTAAGGTAGATGGTTGGTCAGATCTCACTGTATTAGTTTCAGCTTCACAAATACATATGTAGGAGCAGCCAGCAAAAGGAATCTGTCTTTATTTTTTTTGTCTTCCTCCTGTATTGACCCATTCTCTTACAGGATTTGATATCTGGCATAACCCTGGTGGTGTATGAGTACTTCTAGCTGCATTGCTCCTAGTACAATTTCTGGCATGATTCTTGAAAGACACACTGAGGTGCTTTTTTTTTTTTTTTTTTTTTTTTAAAAAAAGTATATTATACAAAATACTGCATAAAAATTTTGTTGTGTATCCTCTCAGTGTCACTGATTCTTTAAGCTCCTGTTGCAAGCTGTTAGGAGGTCAAAAGTTCTAGATTATTTCTTTTGTGACTACATGTTATGTTGATAAAGAAATTTCCTTGCATAAGGAATAGGCCAGAATTCTTCCTCTGTTTCAGTGTAGCCCACAATGCCTGCTTGGGAAATGGAGCACTTGAAGCTGATGACATTATATATTTTATCTTGCTATTGCTTTATTAAATTATCTTCAGAGCTATTTTGAGCCAGATCATGTTCATAAATCCATGGAATTATTGTGTAAATGGGAAAGTGGCAGGAACAAAACCTGTCTTATGAAGCAATCGTCCTATTTTCATTCCAAGAAGAAAAAAGGCAACTGAAACTGTCAAGGAAGAAAAATACGGAGAATGTTTATACATTATACAAGTAATTTTTATAAATTACTTCTGAGCAGAATGTCTGTTTTAGGAGAGTTCATTTGTTTGGTGTTATTTATTTATTTGAATGACTGAGCAATGGACAGAATTAGATATGTAGGAGAAGCAGGAAGTATGTCTGAATGTAATTAAAAACATTGTTTTCCTAAAGAAAAGGTTGTGAAAACAAAGTGTTCCAAAGGAACCTTCCAATTTCTTTTTCTTTCTGTAGCTGTTGTTTCTTACTACTGAAAGTAAACAGGGTAGCTTATAACATCTTTGACATCCTCTCCAAGCTTTCCCAGAAGAAAGGTCTGCCTGGCCTCTGCCTCATTCTCTGAATTGTTTATCTGTCAGAGTGGAGTTAGTTCGTTCAGTTGACATTTCAAATTAAGTGTTGTGTCCAGTTACCTGACAAGTATTGGATTAATTATTTTCCAATGTGCAGTGTTTACTTCACGTGTGTCTGTCTCCTATCCTTGAAAAAGTTTTAGTTTGGGAGCTCGGTAAGTGTTACCCTCACCATTCACTTCATTACAATCACCTGTCACTAAGTGCGCAGAATGGCTGATTTTTTTTTCCTACAGTAGTTGTATCTTGTATTGTGCGCAATCACTAAATTTCACGTTTTATCTCTCCTTGTAACTTGTAGAATATTTCAAAATGAGTTACTTCAAAAACAAAACTGGCAGATGGAACAAGGCCATCCTTGCAAGAGCCTTCAGCTAAGTTTTCAGTGTTATTCTGCCCTTACAAATATTCTATCTTCTGTAAGGGACTTCTGCCGTTACCCAGCTGCTTACAAGCTGTGGTCCGGAGTAATCTGACTTGTGTTGCTTTGTGGTTCAGTGCAAGTAGAATTGCCATTGCTCCCTCTTCCAAGGCTGTCTGTGACAGAGGCTTCAAATTTTTGTCTGATAGCTATTATTAGATAATTATACAAGTAACTATATAGCTCTATGACTGGAATTCAGTACTGTCAGATCTTGTTCTGCTTGCATGTCTTTATTTTGTTCTACAACAGCACAAGAATTCTTAATTTAAATATCTTCTGTTGTTTCACTGTTTCAAAGTGCTAGAGCTAAAAGAAATTGGATTTTTTTTAAATTTAACCTATTTTTACACATAGGTTAGCAAGTTAAGAATTAATTTTGAAGTCCTGAATTCCAATTTTGGTTCAGAACAAAATTGGCATAATTGTAACAATTGAACAGTAAGTATTAATGTAATATTGAACATGAAACAAGCTAGTTTTTTCTGGGTTGGTATTAAATAAACACTGAGAGTGTGCAATAGTTCTGTAATACCTTTCACTACGGAGACCTTGACAAAGTGGGATGGTTACACACAATGAGGTCTTGAATTTAGCAGCTACTATTGAGAGCTTTGATAGCAGAGTGGATTTTTATAGGACTAGGATTAACTCTCGCACCAAATACAGCATTCCTTCACAGACTGAATACACAGGAACATAAAGCAAAGTATGGAAGAAAAAAAAATCCTGAAGGTAGGACTGATGGAAGGACTGATTTTTTTTTTACTGCATATCTTTTAATGGCACTTCCCACTTCTAATGTATTTTATCCTGGATTGTATCCAGTGTCAGAATAGGCTTACTTGGAAAAATGCATCTTGTAAGCAAGTTAGAACTCTTGGTGTGTTTAAGTTCTGCTTATTAGTGGATATGTTCAAATTAATGTCCAAAACAGTATGAAGTTCTGGAAAAGAAACAGACTGGGGTGTCTGAAATAGGAACAGACTGGAACAGAGTTCCAGCAGAATCAGTGTTAAAGTTCAGCATTTTCTTAAAGGGGTAAGGTGAAAGGTTCAATGACCTTCCATACAGCTACTGGAACTTTGTGCATGTGCACGGTCCAGGTCTACACAGATCTGGACTGAAATTTTCCATTATGAATCTTGCCTTGTTTCCCCACATGTGAAACTGGACAGAACTGAACTAAGTGCAGCTCTGCCTAGGAGGCTCCTACAACACTTTGGAGCATAAATAATATTTTTATCTGAAAGTGATTCAAATTCAGACAGCTGTGTGTAGCTGCTCCCCTGACTATTCCTGAGAGAGTAATAAAAATGACAGTTCTTTATAAATTACTGAACATACAGCTAATAAGCCTCAGGCCACAGAAATAAGAGATAGTATGTATTTTAGTAGCTATGAGATGGGGTGCATGAGTCATAAAACTGTGTCCAGAGTGGAGCAGTAAACATCTTTATTACAGCTCTGAATCTCATTCAGTGAGAGCTGATGTATGGCCACAGAAGTTGTTTTGAAGACAGCGAGTGCTGGACAGGAGCTGGGAACTGTCCCCAGCTATTATCAAGGAATTCTTTGGCTACTTGACTTCTGAGTAAACAACTGCTACAGATGGAGTGCAAGGCTGTAGCTTCTGTGCTGCCTCAAGGCTGATATAATTCAGAGCCCCCGATGTCTGCTGTGTAGCTATGCTGGGGCTGGAAGAAGTAGATTTGGGATGGCCGTGTTACAGTCTTAGCATTACATCAATATATACTTTCCTGTAACGTCTATGCAGAATATTGTACTTGCTTTATTTCTGCTGTTACCCTTGTCTGACAGGCTTAGCAATGCAGGGCAGCCCTAAGTGGTGAAAGGCCTCATTTTAAGCCTTGGTTATGAGCCCCCACATTTTGATAGAGAAAAGTTACAACAAACGTATAGTAATAAAAGCTTTTGAAGCAGCTTTTCTAGTACTTTTAATTTATCAGCTAAATCTTATACTGGTGTCAAAGACAAATGGAAGGCCTACTTGCCATGTGGTCTGACATCTGTACTGTGACCTGGAAATTGCACCTCTGAATGCATCTCAGCACTTCTTGCTCTTCTGTGGATGCTGCTGTTCAGTCTAGAAGCGATGCTGGCTGCATTTTCTATAGTTAGTGTTTATAAGTAGTAGTCATATTTTTTGTTTGTTTCTATTTAGGTTTGTCAAGACATTTTAACAGACTGGAGATGCCACCTTCATTTGTCAGTTATAAGCAGCTGGTGCTTGAGGGAAGCATTCTTCCTGCTCTGTCTAGTATGTCCTAGGTGGTCTTAGGCTGAGAGGCTTCCATATGGGAAGAAACAACAAACCTTTATTTTACTTTAAGAGAACATTTCCATAAAAAGATGAGATTTATGCCTAAGTGTCATTATTTTGGCAGAGGATCTTTTGAAAGACGTATGTAAGACATTACGCTTATTTTTCTAGAATAAGAAAGGGCAGGATTTTTTTTTTTTATAGCTTTATTTCTTATACAATGAAATTAAAAAAAACCCTGTATTTTAAAACTGGATTTTAAGCATAGCCTGGATTAGAAGGCAACAGTGTATTTGTAAGAAAGAGAAAACAAATAAACCACAAACCACTAAACTTGCAATACACATAGGAAGACAAAACCAAAAATAGCCCTGACAGCACTGCGTATTTTGTGGGGCTTATGGCCTCCGGAGCACACCTTTTGGAGGACAGCTGAAGCCCTTGTCACTTTCAAGTATTTGTCCTTTAGCTCAGAGATACTACAGAGCAGTCAAGAATTTCCTTCAGGGCAGCCACCGAGCTGATTGGTCCCGTGTCTGGTGCTGAAAATGTTGTTATAGCTAGTCTGTACTGCCCTGGGTTATTGCATTTTTTTCTTTCCTCCAGAACTGGATTTTTCTTTCTCAAATCTGATTGCTTTAGTGGAGTATATTTTGTGAGATGGGCAACTTAATGCCTCTTTTGGGCAGCAGGATTTTCACTTCATACAGACTGAAGCTACTTTCAAAGCTTCATTCAAATGTCTTTCTTTTCCTAACTGTTGTGTACTGGTCGACTTGCTGTGTGGTTGCCCAAGTACAATGTGTTCCCTGCCCATCCTGCTAAATCCCAAAGTGCATTGCAAACTATAGATCCCTTCCTTTTTTGCTTAAACTGCTCTTTACTAAATTGTTTAAACATCTTTAGAGAAGCAGAGTAAGGCAAGGCAGACAGGGACAGCAACACAAAATTTTGTGTACAACACTGTCACACAATACATATTTTGATAAAACACATTAATGCAAATACACATCATATCTTACCACAGTGCAATACTTTGGCAATACTTTTCATAAATGTATCTATGGAATTTCTCTGAGATTTTTTTTTTTTCCCTTTGGGACAATATTATTTACAATCTCTAAATAATTCATGTGTACTTACTTCCAAGATTCTAGTTTTTAATTCTTTCTAACATCGTTCTTAGTTCTTCTGTTGTAAGTTGAGATTAATTCTGTGCATTCAGGGGGAATGCTTGGCAAAATATTGGAATTGCAATCTGCTGTTATCCCTGAAAGGAGAATTTTCACTCACCTGAAAACCTGCCAGCATCAGTGAAGGAGAGCTAATATTCTCAGATGATGTAACTTGCACCTGTACCTAATCTTTCATAGTTAGAATGTAATTTTAATTTTAACAATGCTCAGTGTTCTTGGGGGTTGATGGATGCGGAGAAAAGAATCTAAGTCAATTAGCTTGTACAAAGTTATAGTACCCATGAAATTAGCGATATTCCTGTTGCTAGGAATGCCCCTGTACTATGTATCAGAAGGTGATTATGCTCTTCCAGGTGAGTCTCTTCACGAGAGGCAGTCCCCATTGTGATGCATGAGCTGGGTAGTAAAAAATACCCGCTGGGAAACACTCCGTTTTCTGCCAGCTTTAGAATTCAGCATTGTTAGGAATCCATCTGAGAAGAAACGGTAGCGAAAACGTTAACAGAAACCAGACAACAGAGTTAGGAGAGCTATTATGAAATTCAGTTTCTGTTCAGACAGTTCTCAGAAAAATAAATAAAAAAGCTGGAAAAAAATTCCTCCCGGTTGCTGAAACTGCAGTCTGAAGGGTGAGAATGTTTACTGGATTTTTTGCTGCTAGCCAGGGGATCCACAGAAAGCAAGTCAAAGTTTTATCCACGTACAAGTGCTGCTTTTGTTATTGGAACTCCACTGGAAGCTTTCAGCTGGAAAAGCTTGAAGTTCATAGGACTTGGGGGTGCTGATGCGAGCCCCCGGTGTGCCCTCGTAGCCTAGAAAGGCAACCATATTCTAGGCTGCAGCAGACACACCTGAGGGACAAGATGCCATCTAGAGAGACCTAGGCAGTCTCCATCAACAGGCACAGGTGAAACTCGTGAGGTTAAAAGGTTAAATCTGTGTGCAAGGTCTTGCACCTGGGTAGCAGCAACCCCCCACTGTCAGTACAAGCCAGGGAACAGGATAGAGTACAGCTCTGACAAAAAGAACTTGGGGGTGCTGGTGGATTGCAAATTTGGCATGAGCCAGCAATGTGCTCCCACAGCTCAGAAAACTATCTGTACCCTGAACTGTATCAAAAAGACAGCTAATAATTCATCAATGTATGGCTCTCTCCGTGCAACAGAAGCACACCGAAGACCACACCAATTTGGGTGGGGGTGGAGCTGCTGCCTCTGTGGCAGGGCAGCAGGGGGTGAAGTGGAGCCAGGACAGGTGGCTGGAATTAGGCAATTAAGCCAGCCATCAGCCATTTGCAAACGACCATAAAGCTGAGAGGAAGGTGGGCGAGGGGTAACAGTGTGAGTTGTGTGTTGATAAGTAAAAGGGGTTCTTGTGTTGCTGGTGGAGTATCTCATGGCTGCTATGCATCACTCAGCAAGTGGTGAGTAACTGCATATGCTGTACTTCTATATGTTATTATCACTGTTTATTTTGGTTTCTATGTTCTTCTTTTTCTAGTAGATTTGTTGTTGTTTTTTAATCTCAACGTGCAAGTTCTGTTTTATTTCTATCTTTCTCATCCTTCTTGGAAGGAAGGGAGGAGTAAATGGACGTGTAGTGCTGAGCTATTGTGCGGTTAAGCTACAACATCACAAATACAAATGACCCTTTTAATAGATGTTTGTTGCTCTGCTTACAGAGGTTGATGTGTTTGGCTTCTAATAGAGTGTGGTTCATTAGCTAGGCTGTTATTTCTTTCATAAAGTATTGTTTACTGTACCCTAATTATGGAAGGGTAAGCAATTTCAGTTGTTTTGTCGCTTGCAGTTCAACCTGTGTCTCCTTTGTAACCTTGAAACAAGGGTTGAGGGATGGGTAATTTGAATAAGGCAATTATTATAGCCATTAATGAGAAGTAGTTTCTATATTGTTCTGTATTGATCTCTTCTATTCTCTGTAGAGAGAAAGGTGTTTTTTTTTTTCTTTTTCAGCCTGGACAATGAGAAAAGGACTTGTATTTTCAAATGAAGTTTTGATAAAGCACAAATCACTAAGGGGGGGGGGGGGGAGGTATTCTGCAAATAATGGTTTTCAACTGAGTTACAAAATCACTGGGAAAGTGAAAGCCAGCTAAAAGCATCTAGAATTGCAGTTCAACTTAGTAAGGAAATAACGTGACATCTTAAGATGTCTAGTATTTTACTACATTAAGGTGAAACAAACCATGTTTCCAGTAGTGAGCACTCTCATTACTGGATGGGGTTACTGAGAATTAACCTTGTAAGCTGACAGATGTGGACCCTTCTTGCTGCTGGCTGAATGGCCAGAAAGATTGTTTGGACACTAAGAATGATATCTGTGGCAAGCAAGGCCAAGTCGGCAACCAGAGCAGAGAGCTGCTGGCTGGCCCAAGCATTTAGTGGCGTTACTGGTCTACTATCAGACTTTCTTGCCATGTCTGTCTATAGGAAATCTTCATCTTTGTGCATGTCTGGGATGACTTGTTTGGGATGCATAAACAAATGTAGGTTCAGAACAAAGTATTGGGTCAGAGAAGGTAGAATAAAATGTTTTTTTGTTTTTTTTGAAGTTTTTAAAATTCTCATATTTTAAGATTAATAAAAGCCAGGTGTGAAAGCTTGTGAGCATCAAAAATCCTATCTTTCTGCAGTTAGTTAAAGGGTGTGTTTCCTTTAAGCAGTTTGTCTTTTGAAATTGTGAACAATTCTAATTTGAATGAAGTATAATATTGTAATATAATATTGCCTTCCTGTGCAACCTGGTCCAGGGGGCTGCGTTGGCAGGGGGGGGTTGAACTTGATGATCTCCTGAGGTCCCTCCCAACCCCTCCAATTCTGTGATAATATAGTCAATGGCGTGTTTCTATCTATAACATTGTTTTAAATCCTTAGAAGTATGAAAGACTGTATGTTACGATAGAAACAGTCTGCTAGTGGGATACTTGTGCCTGATCTTTGCTCACAGTACGCTCTATGGAACATAATGACACATGGTGACCTTAGTCACAGAAAAACATAGAGTACCTTTTTTTCAAAACAAGGAATAACAGTAGCTCTGCTGTCAGTTTCTATAAATCTGGTAACAGAAGCTGTGAACCAGCCTTCTGTCGAAGCAATCTAATAAGTCATAAAGTTCGTGGGTTTTGTTACACAGTTTTAAATATTCACTTAATCTTTCAACCTAGCAAAACTGACTTGAACCTTCCCTAGGCATCCATTTTCTGTGCTAAATTACTTTTAATCAGAGTATGAATACTAAATTAGAGATATAAGCTGCTATCTCACAGTTTAAGATGATTAAGGAAAAAAATGGAATCTGAGATCATAATCCATTGTGACTAAAATCTTGAAGTAAAATTGGGTCCAATTTTATGAGAATTTTCTAAATATAAGCTTGTTTTGAATATCTGCTTTTCATTTTTAGTGTTTTTTTCTTTAAAGTCAGAGGAGTTGGACACTGGATTTAAAAAATCTTAGTCCGCATCTGAGTTATATCATGGGCATAGCCCAGAGTGGAATGTCAGCTCAGATATTTCAGTCAGGTTCCTCTCACAAGGTTCAGAAAGTTGTCTCATGAATCTATAGTTTATGCCTTTTCTCTCCAGAGACCAGTTAGATAGGATTTGCTCCTGAGGAAGTTAGGGAAACAAAACATTGTGTAACAGGATTAGGATCGCTTTCAATGTTTGAGCTGTTAGTGGTTTCTTAAAAATAAGCCTGTGGACTTACAATCAAGAATGCCAGTTTTATTTTTTAACAGTAGGGGTTGCTGTAGGAGAAGAGAGCAAAATACTGATAGCAAAGCACGAGTCTGATCTCTCAGCAATAGTGTATTAATGAAGTGAAAGGGTAGCCAGAATGCTTAATATAGAAAAGGTTTACAAAGGACTGATTGCACTTTTAGTGATCTTTAAAATCAGAGAATATGACCTTTTCTCTGTTAGTACTAATTGCTTAGTTAAAATCAGAAAAAAATCTTGCTTTATTTTTTTATCTGATTATAATTCTTCCATCCAGAGGGACATAGACAGGCTTAAGCACTGGGTCCAGGTGTACCTCATGAGGCTAAACACATTCACATGCAAGGTGTTGCACCTGGGTTGTAGCAACCTCCACTACTAGTACAAGCTGGCGGAATGAGAGAACTGAGCCTTGCTGAAATGGAACTGGGGGTACAGGTGAATGGCCAGTAATGTGTCCTTGCAGCCCAGAAAGCCAGCCATATCCTGGGACACGTCAAAAGAACTTTCAGTATCTAAAGGGGAGGCTATATGAAGAGGTGACAGGCTCCCTTAGCAGGATAACAGTACAGATTTAGGACAAGTATAGATTTAGATTGGATAGAAGGAAGAAGGCTTTTGCACTAAGAATGGTGAACAAGTTGCCCAGAGAGGTGGTAGAAGCCCTATCCTTGGAGACAGCCCAAGGTCAGGCTGGATGGGTCTCTGAGCAACCTGATCTAGCTGTAGGTATCCCTGTTCTTTGCAGGGGAGTTGGAGTAGGTGACTTTTAAAGGTCCCTTCCAACTCAAATGGCTCTATGAAAGATAATAATAAAAATGCAGCCTTTCACTTCTCATGACAGATTCTTACTCTCTCTGTACAACAACTGAATCACAGACTTGCATGCACTTCTGTGTCTGAACTGGCTGGTATTTTAGTTAAAATAATGTATGCTGCTGAGAACAAAGGATGGGATTTATAAGTATTTGTGGGATGCTACTCTCCCTTGTGTCTAGATAATGGGGAAAGCTGAGAAAGTCCATTTATGCACTCGTGTGGAATGTTGAGTAGCTACGTAGATATGAATCAGTGATGTCTGTGGTTTCCAATATTCTGGTTTCAGTTATTTTATGGTAGCTCCAGATTCTTATCAAAAAGCCCCCTGGTGTGCATTTACTGTGCACACAAAGATTTGTCCCATAAGCATCTGTCTTTGCTATTGATAGATTGGTACTGAGATTAAACACAGCATCTGAGAAGCAGAACAGCGTTGGGGGGGTGGGGTAAGAAGCACACTTTTTACACTTGAGATACAGGAAACCAAGAAATTGCTAGGAGGATGTGGTGGAAGCAGCTTTGGTTTGACAAGAAGGGAAGGGAGGCTGGGTAATACTAGTGTTTTGTGGGACCTGGTGGGAGGGTGTGTTCTGTTTCAGGCAGTGCTGGCAGGGGAAGGGTGGCTTCTCCTGTAATCTGGGCTTTAGCTCTCTGAGCAAAACAGTAGGCTAGAACTTCAGAGGAGAAAAACTTCTGCCTTCAGCAGGTCTGGGTGAGGTATATGGAATTATAATGCCTGTAGAGGAATATTGTGCGAGTTAGCACAAGCTAATTATCTGCTGAAAGCTCAGAGGTTAGTGTTTCCTTCTGCATGGTGCTCGCTTTTATAGGAGCATCTGTCTTCCAGCTGTCTGCAAATAGGAAAGGACACAGAACTGCTTCCTTTCCTACTCTGTCTGGGTGGTCAGGTGTGGAAGTCAGGATCTAAGCTGTTGTTTCTTATTTAACAGCTTTGTAATGCTCCCACAGATGTGAGCGCCCTGTTTGCTGAGTATAAGTAACTTGCTGCAATTGAAACCTGATAGAAAAAGCAATGATTTTAAGTCAGCCAAAATGCCTTATAAGGACACAGCTGTAAGCACTGCCTGCTCCTGGATTTGAGTCCTAAATCCATCTGAATATGCCAGACTGGAGCGATGACTCAGTAAGGCTATGGATTCCAAGGATTTCATCAAGCTAATAAAAGTTTAGGAATATAGCAGCAAGATGCCTTCTTTAATTATAAAACTGGAGATGTAAGTAGTGATATCTGCTGAGGAGCAGTTAGAGGTGATGAAATGAAAATTATGACATAGTTAAGACATTTGCAAATCTCCTTTATGAAATGAGGGCTTTTAGTATGGTGACAAATTACTAATTACTAATACAACATCATTTTAGTAGTTGAGCTGTGAATGTCTTTCTTCATGTTTCTGGTGTCAATGATCTCAAGGTATCTGATGCTGGTGAATATTTATTGTAATCTATTCTGTGAACAGTAAGACTCGTAATTTACAGGAAAGCAATGAGAGACAAGTCCCAACTCAGAGCAAATGGTACTAATGCTGGTGCGTTAGCTGTGAAAGATCCCATCAGTTAAATTTTCATAACATTAATAGCTGAAAGGACTGGCAAGTATTGCAACACTAAAGTATTAAGGTGTGATGGAGGCTTGTGACTAGAATTGAATTTCATCTGTAACTGCTCAAGGGTCTGTTCTCACAGGAGTATTTGGTACCCATGTGGCAGTGAGACTTCTCTCCTTTGTGATGGTGGAATGTGCAACTTCTGTGTATTCCATACTCTTCACAGTGCCCTCATGTTGCCACTGATTGCCCACAGGCAGCAGCACTTTGCTAATCAGAGCAGTGCCTGCAGCTGAGGTGCAGCGCTGACATGTGCTCCTCCTGCTTTTGTTCACATAGTGCTAGGAGACCTGAGGAAGTCAAAATGTAACATAAAAAAGAGTGGAAGACTAGTATCACAGATCAGTTGTGAACGTTAGCATCCAATAGATTTGACTTGATTTTTTTTTTTTTTTAATATATGCTCAAATAATGTTACTGCTTTATGGATAGGCCAGACTTCACAGTGTCCGCATTTGCAAAAAGCACGTAGATAAAGAGACTTTGTTACATAGGGCATGTAAGAATTATTTTCAAATGAAGGAGCAGAGTGTTTTTTCAGTTTACTAAATTCATTCAGCCCTGATATTATCATTTTGACCACGTGTAACAAGATGTAGTATAGCATAAAGTCTAATGGGGCTGAGATTGGAGCAAGATCCCTCAATTTCAGCTGTCAGTGAGTTTCTCTGGGTACGTTTTGGAGTACTGCATACAGAAACAATGTTTTGTACTTACTGCCTTTGCTTGCAGGTTGAGTGGCTTTTTTTCCCCCTGTGTTGCAGTGGAGTTGTGCCTCTATTGACAGGGTCAAACTTCATGTTATCCTGAAGTTGAGCTAAATCCAGTATTTATATTGCATCCTCTTTGGTTTAAGCATGGGTGAGAGGGGTTACTTTCAGATGCTGCAGCATCAGGTGCCTCCTACCATCATTGGCTCTCCAAAGGAGAGTTCTTCAACAAGAATTTTGGAATTCAGCCATAAGGCACGAGATGTGATCACAGGCAACTCACCATGACAGGTACAGTCCCTTGTTCTTGGCTTCAGGACTTCATATATGTTCTGTCTGTTCTAGATCTGAAAACAGACCATGCCCAGGGGAAAAGCTGAGGCAAAATTTTATCACACTCAGTTTTTGCATGATATTAGATGAACAAGGATACATTCCTATGCTCTGCTTAATTTTAAAATAATGGAACACATGTGCTGTGGTCTTCAATATATATTTGAAAAGGTTGCACAAGGCTTTACACAGTGTCTGCTGTTATCTTTTGAATGAGTCCTGTAACTAGTTTTGTACAAAATCTAATGCAAATATATACATAATTATTCTAACACATTTTAAACGCTGTCTTCAAAGATGCAGCTTAATTTCCTGGAGATGGAAGGAGCTGTATTTGAAAACAACTCAGGTCCGGATTGTGAAACACATTTTTGTCTTGCTTTATTTAACTTGGACAAGATAAATAAAATGAATACATCTTTTTTTTTTTTTTTTAATAATCTCCAGAGAAAAAGTTTTGTGAGTTGATGGTGCTCAGACAGTTTGCTACTGTCAATTTTCCAGCATGGTGATAACACCATGAGGTGTCTTGAGTGGGTGGGAGATTGAGGAGTGGTCTTGGAGAATAAATTAAAGTGGCTGGATCATGTTCAAGAAAAGAAGGAGCAAATTTGTGGGGAGACCAGGGGCTGCCTCAACTCTGACTGTTGTACTGTTGACTTGATCTCTTGAAGATAGCTACGTACAGTGAGTTTAAGTAGAACCAGAATGAGGTAAAATGGCTGAGAGACTGAAAGGTTGCCTTCACAACAATGCTCAGGTCCTGTTACGAAATATACCAAGTGAAGCTAAAGGGCTTTCTTTTTTTTTTTTTTTTCCCCATACTTAATAATAGCAATTTGACTAAAAATGGTTCTTTCAAAATTCACAGTTTTATTCCTTGTCTCTGTGCAATTCTGACCAGTCAGACAAATTTATAACAGGTATTTAAATTTCTTCCATACAAGGTCTGAATTCCTTTGAAATTAAGTTATATAAAATATGAAAATAGTTTACAGTTGAATCATTCTCATATTTTTTTTTAATATAGGTTTATTCAGCAAATTGGCTACCAGTTAAGGGCGATGGTTTCCATACTGTGATTTGTGGCATATTTAAAACAGATGGAGGCATCTCAAAGCCTGCTTTGTCCAAAGCCAAGAACATTTTTTTCATCAAGAAGTCTGAACTTGTTGCCACACAAACAAAATGAGTGATTTAACTTAGTGTCTACGTATTTTGGATTGGCAAAAGCTACTGACAAAAAAAAAAAAAAAGACCAGAGAGCAGATCCTGTAAAAATAAGAGTAGAAAGACCAAGAAGCACGCATGCATATGCACCACACACAGACATTATCTGTTGGCAGCTGTTCAACCTGAAGTGTTTCTGAGAGTTGGTGAGACTCCAAATAGTAGCGTGTTTTGGTGTATCTGGAAGAATCTCTTGCACTTCTGTTCCATCAGCATGAGGATTAAATCAATCAAACCTAGATAACGATGATGAGATCTAGATGCTGGTTTTTTTTTTGTTTTTTTTTTTTTAGCTAGCCTTAATAAAATTAAGCCTACATTTTCTTCAAGTCTACTTCTGATGTCCAGACTCAGTTGGACTTTTGATAAGAATCCCACTATGTTCTTGATCTGTAAAATGTAGAAATGTGGAGTGTAGATTACCAGCATGGTCAAACGTGGTTTCAGTAACAAACACAAACTATTGCTTTCTGTGAGATCTTTGTGAGCAACATAAGAATCAAGAATAGGCTGAGCAGGAAAGTGGGTTCCAAATGTCATTAAGAAAAGCATAATAAATTTGATTTAAAAACTAAAACAAAGCCACAGAATTTAGGCTGGTCTGAGAGCTGTGTTGTTGGATCGTACTATATTCTTAACTGCAGAATTATTTACTATATTACAAATTTTAGAAGTACGTGGCACAAGGTGAAATCATGAAATTCTGTCAGCACGTTTGTGAACGAGCAAATATTTCTCAGAAAATGTGTAATTAAATTATGGAACTGGCATGTTGGAGACAGCAAAGCACTACTCTGGATCCAAAAAAGAGTAAAAACTTTGTGAGAGTAGATACTGAACACTTGTGAGCATTCTAGTCGGCACAGGATATGACAGGCAACTACATCTGTACAAGACTGCGGCTACGAAGGCATTATAAAAGATCCAGGACTTTCTGGGTATTAAGCTGATGTCTGGTGATGGTCCTGTGCTGAAGTGGGAGTTTGATTCTGTCTTTGAGTAAGAAGAGGTGCTCATCCCACCACTTTACAGGCCTGTATTTCCTCCAGAACTACACCCAAATGTGCAACAGAGGAGTTTAATCTCAGTCTGGACAGGTACCCCATTTGCACAGGTAGGGAAGTGACATCCTGAGATATCTAGGGGAATTCTACTGCTATGCTGCCTAGGCTAGGTAGAAATTGGAAGAAATAAAGCAGTTATCTGGGTGATGAAATCTTGCGATGGAGAAAATTTTTATCAAAGAAACAACAAAATGGAACGTATATCTGGAAGAATACTAATACATCTAATTTTATGTTAATATTTCCTGCGAGAACCCTTTGCAATTGCTATGCATATTAAGTTCTGTGCCACTTTTTAAGTAGGTGGGGAATGTTGACACACAGTCGTGATTATCTCACAGGCTTTTCTTAATTTTGTACTTTGCTTGTTGGCCCAGTAGGACAGGAAATACCACAAACGCAGAAGGCAAATTCAGACTGTGGGGTACAATTTGAGTGTTTTTTTCTCCATATGAGTGCCTTCTTCTGTTAGCAAAGATAGGTCACTACTCTTCTTGCATTGCTGTGCAGAAATCAGTGAACTCAAGATTCTGAACTTGCTTGACTGTGCACTTCTTTAAATGGCATACCTCTGCTTCATATGTAAGTCAGATGTCATTTTGTGCCTGCCCCTCTGCTGCCAGCTGTCACATGACAACAAAATGTAATGGAATGTTGGTGGGAAGACTCAACCTCAGCTGCCTTACCACCAGTCTCTGCCTCTGATGACGTGGGCTAACAATGCAATAAGGTGGCATTACTTTTAGAGCAGCCCTTGTGTTTGGAAGATTTCAATGTTGTGGAATGAAAAAGAGCTATTAGAACTCTGGAGATTTTCATTTAGTTAAGCAAAATGTGTTTAACAAATACATGTATGTAGAAGATATTTTCTAAAATACAATAAAATGCACAAGGGCAATTAAAATGTGACTTAATGATTGAGAAGAATATTACACTTAATGTCCAAAACAAACAGTTGAGGAAGCACCTCATCAATTCTAAACTCATATTTAAAAAACACTGTGACTGTTTTTTATAGTTTTCTTCTGGCTCAATTTCAATAGAATGCATAACATGTACTTAGTGAGTTTACTTGAGTTTTCAGCTGTTGTCTTTAAAAATTATTGGTTTTAATCTAGGAAAATGTACAGCTCATGCAATGGCTATGGAGTTCAAAACTTGTTGAAATCCTCCAAAGCTACAAATAGTTATACCAGTGCTTTCTACTGGGAGGTGGGAGAGGACAGTGACATCACAAGGTTTTTCTTTATCCCTGCATATCTCTTCAAAATGATACTTTAGAGTGTCTGCAAATAAAGCCTTGTAATTTTGAGTTCTGTTTGGTTTGTCTGAGTCTTTGTAGATTGATGCCATATTTAATTTTAATACAACTTTATATCACTGTATTTAAGATGAAAACTAAAAACACAAGCCTTTTAAGGATTCTATTGCCTTTCCCTCTTTCTTGAATTTTTGTGGTTTTAGAATCACACTTCTGTTTTGAATTCAGCAACTCTGTTCTGAGAGAAAAAGTATTGATGGGGGGAAAATCTTTCTCAGTAACAATTCCGAATAGGGGAAATGCTCCTTATTGCAAAATATGACTTCCCTCATACCAAGCTTTACATACAAAACTAAACCATTTACTTCTAATCTGGAAGAAATTTACTGTGCCGACAGTAAGGATGGATTTTAACACTGTATCACAGGAGAAGTATAGAACTTTGTATGGCTTAACTTTGTGTACGTGATCCATGCTTGCAGAGTGTCTTCATTTTTACTTAAGTTTCAAAGATTTGTCAGGGATGAAGGTGTCAGATGTCAGAGATGTGGCAGTGATTTAGCCAGAATCTGACTACTGCAGCCTCTTTGTTGAAAGGTGAAGGCAGGCTATGAAGTAGATCTTTTTATTAATTTGGCACCAGGTTTTCCTTGTGTTGATGTCACCCCATCCTTCCTTAGGGTTAAAATGAGGCTTTCTGTGAGAGCAGTGTTTTTATTTTTATCACCTAATGGTCATTAGCAAGTGTGATCCTGAGCATGAGAGAGAATTTCTTTAATATTTTAACACTTGCTGGTTGCAGCAGTTCCTGTAAGAGGCTTACTTCGTGTCAGAGTTTCCTTAAACATAGCTAAATATCAGAATTCTACCTGTTTGCAGAATTGGATATATTTCGGCAGACACGAAAGGAAAAAGGTTGATATGTATGTCATTAAACTTAGTCTTGCCAATAGAAGACTTCATCTGCATGGATACCAAAAATAATCTTGTGAAAAACAGGAAAATATGATGTCCGTGCATTGGATGCATTTATAACAAATTCTGTAAGGTTTACATTCACCTGTGTTTTCTGGCTATATGTGTGCAGTTGAAATCCAAGATATATATTTTGCTTTGTCTTATTTTAAGCTTGACAGTATCTCTGTGGTCTGGTTAAGTAATTTTTTTTCTACTCCTTTTTCTAGTTTCACAGCATGTCAATTGCTTGGTGGATTGTGGCTAGGATTTGCCTATGTCAGGAAAGGATTTTAAAAATGAAGTCTAATATAAGAGCTAAAAACTTGATGTTACTGAATGCTCTTTTCTACAGCATAGAAGCTAGAGATTGGTTCTGTATTTTGTTCTGGATGGCATGTGTTATGTTCATGCGTGATTATTACTTTGTTGTTCTGTTAATACCTACTTTGCCAGATTTCTCACTGAACAACAGCTATTAAAAGACAGTAAGAGCATACCAGCTCATCTGAAATGGCGGCACCGGAGTTGTTACAGTGAATGTTAGTCAGTGGAAAATCCTTAGAGGATTTCTTACCAAGGTCTAAGGCCTGCCAGGCTTTGTGTTGAAAAATGGGAACTTGAAGTCAGAAGTCACATGTTGTACTGAGTGAGGCAATGGTCAACCGTTGAGATCATGCAGAGAGACCTCTAAGACAAATGCTCAACATGCAACTGGGATCCGCAACCCGCCTGTACTCATTTTACGCTATGTTCTGTGCTGTGCATCTGAGCCTGATCATATTTAGTTCACTGCATTTCAATTAGCAAAACCCTTCTTTCTTTACATGTTCTTTCCTCGTGTGAGTGCTTGTTTTTAAAATTGCTTTTTCAGAATTGCAAAGTGCTTAGATACGCAAAGTAAAGTGAAAGCTTATCTTTCAAATATGCATTAAATACTTGTTCTTCAAGTACTAATCTTTTTCTAAAAGCTTGCCTGCTGTACTTTATCTAACGTAAATTTCAAAAACAGAGAGATTCCGGAATTATATTGTTAACTAATGGAGTTTTCTGGATAAATGAGCAGAACTGAGTCTTAAAACACATAGAAAACGTGTATAGGATCCTTAATTGTAACAAGTGCTAATTGAAAGCTACTCACTTGAATACTCGAATACTCTTCTAGGGGACTTGTGTCTTGTATAGGTTGTTTAAGGACCTTTAGTATGAGAAAACTAAATGGGTTAATTTAACCAAAATTTCTGTACACGAATTCTTGATTTTCCTTCCATCTCATGTCTCCTCTGGTTATGAAAGTATGAAAGAAAGTAGCATTGAATGATCTATGTATGCTCTTGAACTCTAGTAGTAGTTCACATTGGCTGTCATCAGAGCATGTGGCAAGTATTAAATTGCTTATCAAACCTAAATCTTTCAAGTAGGCAATTTGAATCCACTTTCTATCAAGCTGCTTTTCTGCCCAATAAAGCATGCTGTGTAAATGCATTTTGAATTACAGATATTTGTAATTAAGATATGCCTCTTCAAACTCTTCTAGTGGTAAGCCTCGTTGGCTATACTGGCATTACCCTTGGTGGTCCATATAATAACTTTTTAAGTACAAAACTACAGTGTGAAAAAGGATTCTTTTTCACTTAATAAATACCTAAAAAGTAGGGCTCTGAAGGAAACTCCGAGGCTATAGGAGTTGCTCTGTAGAGAGATGGATATCATTTGGAAGTAATTTGCCTGCTGGAGAGATAAGGAGGAGAACACATCTGACTGTTGAGAGGCTTGCCAAGCAAAACAGGAATTGCACTTGACACTTAGGATATGTTAGCAAATCCAAGGAAAGTAATAATCTTATGTAGAAGCATACGAGACTGATACTATGCATAGCTTTCAAATGATGACCTTCAAGGTAATAAAACTAGTTTTTCAGTAGTACTAGCAATACATGAAAATGAGTTCTCTGCTTCTGCATTGTGTGAAGAAACAATGAAGTGTATAGCAGGTTTTCTTTATATATTCACACGAGAAAGTTTTGTTAGCAGTTCTTCAAACTTATGGATAATTCAGAAGACAAATTCATGCTACAATAGAAAAAGTGGAGAGGCAGTGAAATGTGCATATCTATTTTTTATATTAAAAAATGGCTTTATGAGTAGTAAGATTGTCACTCCTGACTTGTCAAATAGCTGCCTTCTTCTGAACTCCCAGAGTATACATACTGGTATACATTCATAGAGGAATTTTATTCTAGAATGTTCCCGTACTTTGCCTGTCATGACATTTTAACTTACGAAGCGTCTCAGTGGGCTGGACAGAGACTGGTTGAATTAGGCCACGGGTTATTCAGTGCCACCTGATGTCACACAGAAGGCCATAAAGCTGTGGGCTGTGGGTGGTTGGCTAGTGGTCAGCTGCTGCTTGGGGTCTGGCTGGAAGTCATTCAGAGATGCCAAGACCTTGTGCTGCTCATGGGCTGCCAGTTGGCTGGCAATTGTTAACTGGACATCAGTCAGTGAGTGGTGAGTAGTTGCATTGCAAAGATCCATCCATGGATTGGTAAAACTGGGCAGGCTTTATTAAGATGTGAATCGAGATTGTGTCCACATAGCATATATACATACATGCCTACTCATCCACTGTATGTACGAATTGCAGATATGAAGAGTGAAGGAAATACTCCAAATATCCTTAAGGATATCTTCATAATAGACATAGCTGTGAGAATTCTGTAGTCTTGTGGGAGATCAATCGGGACTCGGGCTCGCTTTAACATTGTGATAAATCTTTTTGTTTATTCACCTGCTCTTAACTCTGTTCTTTGTTGCTCCCTCCCCCTCATGATCACAGTGTGGTGGTTACAATTGCTGTAAGTTGCTTAGTTAAATTGAGTTAATTTAAAGACAGTGATTAATGTCAAAAGAGATAAAAAGGAATGTTAGTGAGGTGAGGTATTGTGAAACAGTTTAGAAATTAGTTCTCAAATTTATTATATCCACAGAATATTACTTGGAGTACTCCAGAGAGTTTTTATTTAAAAAACAAACAAACAAAAAAAAAACAACAAAACACAAGACAACATATTACAATAGGGGAAAAACATAAGCGTAAATACAAGTATTAAAATGAGTTAAATGGGATGGAACCCTCAGTATTAGGTAGTATAGCAATGGGACCTCAAAAGTAGGAAATGGCAGCTGGCACATCTCTTCATCTGTATCTGTTTGTCTGTCTCAGTAGAAAGCTCTTCATTGCTTAATTTCAACGCTCCACCTGTGGTCCCAGATGGTATCGGGAAATAGAGAAGCACGAGTAAATGAAGTTAGCAGATTCTGCTAAATAAACCATTGTGGCTGTTTAAGGATTTATGATAGAATGAGTCTTGAAAAGACAGGGTGAGACTCTCAACTCATGAAATGAAAAAAAAAAAAAAAGAAAAATTAGAAGAAAGTTTAATTTAATTTCCCCTCAACTGTGAAGGTTTATTGCAGTCTAGCAAAAGCTGAGATAAATAGCTTTAATTCCTTAATTCATGTATCTCCTGTGCTCTCTAGTGTTGGAATACTTGTAGTCTGTGTAAGAAATAAACTTCTAAGCCAAATAAGAAAACTGAAGTTAAGAATTTTCAATTAAGTAGTCCTTTTGTCTTAGAGCTCATTTTCTAAATGAAGCCCAAGTAAGACCCACCCACCCTCATGCTTTCTATGTCTTTTTAGTCCTGGTCCTGAATTGATTCCTGTTCCTTTTCATTTTGTCCTTTCATTTGTTGCAAAACCACCCCGATTTAGCAAGGCGGTCTTGTGGTAACATGTCAGTATCACTAGATTGCAAGGAAGGTTCATGGAAGTAGAAAGATTCTGATTCTTATTGTATTGCATAAGATATTTTGCAGATTTACTTTGCTATGTGGAAGGAGCAGGCTGCGTAAACTCATCACTGCTGGCTTTTTCAATGATTCTCTGGTGATAAGCTGAGTTATTTTGCGAGTTAGGTAATGGGGTTTTTGTAGCTATCTCGTTGTCTGAAGTTGCGTTCTGAAATTCTTACTCAAAATCTTTCTTGAGCTATCTTTGCCAGTGACTTACCAACAGCATTAATATGTGGTGAAAACACTAGTTTCTCTTGTTCTGTTTCAGTGACGTTCCGTTTCACCAGTAAAATGTACTGTGTCAGGAATGTTGAAGGTGATGGACGGGTACTGCTTTTGCATACACCGCTGTTACCCCCATCACAGTTCAGTAGTGGATGCTTCCCATAATGGTACTGTGCACCACCTCCTGAGGGATCTTGTTAGACACCCAGAACACTGGTCAAGCAAATGTGGCCAGACCTGGAGGAATGGTTGTATACTGCATATTTTTCCTCGAGGATGTTTTAGGTTCAAATTGGTGATACGGACTCTGTGTCCAGAATGATAATCCAATAAAAGCAGCTAATCCAGAAGGCTTACTGGACTGATTAGAATACGTTCCCAAGGGTTGTAGCTTGCCTGCTGGCCAGTGAGAGTACAAGATTTGTTAGGAACTACAGAATCTCTTGTTCTGTAAGCAGAATTTTCCTTTGATGGAAGGGAAGGGGTTGAGGTGACCTCAGTTTCTTCTGATAATAGTTGTTTCCATCCACAACAGTATACTTGCTATGCTATAGGTATCTCCTTTTTAAGGAGCTTACTCCATTGGTCCTCAGTAGTTGAACAGTGTCTGCTATCAGTTCTTTCATCCCTCTACTTTAAGACAGATTTGTGGTTGTTAACCTATTTCAGTGCAAGTATTATCAGTGCTGCTGCCCATTGCCTTCCTGTGCAGAGCCAGGCTGAAAGAGGAAATTGGGGAAAGTAAGCAGAAATTTTTGGAACATATTTATATGCTTTTAATGAACCTGCTGTGAGTTAATCTCTTGTTAAGATTTTGGCTAACTGGAAAAAATAGGGGAAGTTTACATTTTACAAAATCCTGGAGCTTATTAGTATTTTAAGGGATGCTCTTAGTTTTGATAAGGTGGTATGTAGTAGCAAGATCCATAGAGGGATCTACTTATGTCCCCAGCTGTACTCAAGGAGATGGCTAGTAGCAGATGCTGTGAAAGAGTACTGTTAAATAATGCATGGATGGGCTGGGAACTATCTCAAAAAGGCTATCAATGTGAGGTCAAGCAAGTCTTTCAGGAGAGAAGATGGATCTAACTAATCTTTTTTCTGTAAAAGTGATCATTCGGAGCTAGTACAAAGGAATCCCAAGCTGGACAGGGGTCTAAGACTGATTCTCTGATCCTCTGGATTTCAGCCAATGACTGTGAACTCTGTTACCCCCTGAGGAATGTGAGGATTTGGTTCATTCTTGGTCATTTGAGAGATCTAACTTACACTTAGCATCAATTAGAAGGAGTTCTTTTGAGGGGGGGGGAAACACTTCTTGCTGGTTCGAGTACATATGATTTTACATTATTACTAAACTTTACCACTGTTATTTTAATTTCTTCTGGATGAAACCTTAGCCTAATGGTTTACTTGCAGAACCAGTTCTTAAGCACAGCCCTTTGAATAGCTATGGGTGAGAGTTCTCTGTGGTGTTTTTGGTTTGCAGTTCTAGAGGTAGAACTTTTTCTGTGTTTCGTAATCCTTTAAACTGATGAATTTGCCAAGTCTTCCCCCCACCTCTTAATTTAATTTTCTTGCTCAGCCAGTGTATTTGTAACTGGTTGGAATCGTGTGTTATTTAAATAACGATTCCTGTCTGAAAGTAATTTCTGTCCTGTTTGTGGAAGAGCTGTGCACACAAAAACAAAACCTGTGGCAGCTTAGGATTTGTATTTGAAATCCTGAATGGAATAAACAGAGTGGAAATAAAAGCCTCAAAATATTGTGTCGTAACTTCTTGTTCTGTATTTAGAATAGAACTCCAAATTAGTAAAGGGACTAAGCTCTGGCATAAATAATTTTCTCTGTGTTAGCCAGACATGGTGGGAGCACGCTTGCGTCCTTACAGCAGTATTTAGACATTTCACATGCCATCCAGGTTAACACTAGTCAAATATTGAAGGACTGGCAAAGAAAGAAAAGCTGCTACTAGATCTATGTAAATCTGTTATAAGAATATCGCTTTCTATGGTCTCTGTCTCTCGTGAAGGAGGTTTGCTACAAAACAAACATGGTAAATTAACCCTAAGGTTGCCTTCATATCACCAGTATGTTAGAAAAGTGCTAAGATTTGTTAGACAATAAAAACAGAATGTATATTTAAAAAGTGCAGTTCATGGCTGCAACACTTTATTTTATAATTTCAGTAAATTACTTCTTCATAATAGACCTATATATTAAACATATGTTTATGCCTGTATCAGAATGCTGGAAGAAGGTATATTTATATCAACTTCTCAGTTTTCCCTGGAATGCTTTTTCTTTCTTCCTGTCCAGGTTTAGAACTATCTTTGAAGTATCATCAAAGTAATAAAAGAAAATGGCTAATATTCCACTAAAGCAAGGTAAATATTGTTTTAAACATTGGATTAGAGTAAATTTAATCCAGCCAGCACAGTTAGGGATTCATTGCTCTCCACAGCGCTACCTCAATTCCCAGAAAGAATGATTGTAAGCAGAAATATGATATTCTGCCAGGAAATCACTAGTTCCGAGTTATTAGATTCCAGCCTTGGTTGAGACTGAGGCAAGGAGACAGTACAGGAAGCATTCAGAGTTATTCCTAAGTGTGGCTCAACATATTTTAAATAAGCTGCTTCCAAAGGCAACAGAGCTGATGGACTGCAGCAACACAACTGCAGGTGCAGTGCAGCAGCCCTCCTGTAAACTGTGATTGCTTCCTCTTTTCCTATTAGGGAAAAGGATAAGCTCAGTGTGAACTAAAATATTTCATTCTGCTCTGTGATGCTCAGACTTGCAGCATTTGGACTAAAATAAGAGTTACTTTTTGTACTAACCTCTTTGTATGGGATTCAAAAGCTGCGTTCTTGCGTGGAGTTAACAAAATGTCAGTTATTGCTGAATAGCTTCTGCCTCAATCTGGATCTTAGACCAAAACTCTGAGGTTATTGAAGCTGCCATTAGACGTTAGTCTCCTGTGCTAAGCAGCTTTGCAGTTATCATTGAGAAGATACTATTGTCTACACACACAAAACAGATAATTCAAAACTGAAAAAGAAATATTCTTCACTGTATTTATCACCTTTAGATTGGACATAAGGGAAAAACTTTTCTCTCAGAGAGTGGTCAGGCACTGGAATGGCCTGCACAGGGAGGTGGTGGAGTTGCTGTCCCTGTCAGTGTTCAAGAGGTGTCTGGGTGAGGAGCTATGAGATACGGTTTAGTAGCCTGTGGTAGCAGTGGTAATGGGTGGATGGTTGGGCTAGATGATCTTGTAGGTCCTTTACAACCTTGTGATTCTATGAAACAGGGATCTTTTCTTTTTCTGTGATTTAGTTATGAAAATAGGTCTTAATAACTTTTTTCCAGGGAAAACTGATATTTTGTTTTCTTTAACGCCGTCTGGAGAAAACATCTGTTTAGTGAAGGCCAAGGAGAAAGTCCTGTGGTTTTGGTGGTTTGTCACATGGAACCTGTAGTTCAGGTATTTCATGTTCCTCTTGCCTCCTCTTCCCTGTGTTTCTCAGCCAGATGACATCTGCCCCTTCTGTTTTTCAGTACATCCTTTATTCTCTGACAGCTTTACTAGTTAAAATGCATTTAGATGTTCTGTTAACAGACCATGCTCTGTACTGGTCAGCAGTAACTAGAAACTATCACTGGAATGATGTTTGCATGATTGTAAAAAGCTTATTTCAAGCAGTTGAGTAGTGGGTAGTTATTTTAGAGAGTAAGTTCTTACAAGGTGCTTCCTACCATAGTCAGCCTCTGTAATGCTAGTTTTAGCAGGGAGTGAAGGACTGGATCAGCTGCACAGAAATAAGTTCTTTTCTATGCTATAACTGCAGAGGAAAGAAAAACCTTATTTTTCCTCCAGCTATTAACAATCAAGTCATTGATACTGCCATACTCTGGTGTTTAGGTAACCTGGGGCTGTGTGTACCAGTCTATGCAAAGCTGTTCAGGCTGAGGGGGATCCTCTTAACATTTGCCCTTTCCTCTTGAATCCCTGGAATTGTTCTAATGATTGTTCCATTCGCACAAATCATAAGGATCTTAAATAATGTGTGCTTTGGCAAGTGTCCCACGTTTCAGGCTTGTCTAGAGATTTGCTAATGATGATGGCAACCTCCAGGCAAGTCTGTGCTACTCTTCAGCAGCTCTGGTCTCATTTGTATGTTAAAGCGGCTCACTGAGAGGTTTTGACAGTATTGTAGTTTCATCTTTCTGATAGCCAGAAGTGTAATCAACACGTGAATTGACACAGTAATTCCATGAAGAGAATGTTTACAAAAGTCAGCGTAAAATAGAAAATCGCATTTCCAGACTTCTTCTCCTTGGTATTTAGTTCATCGGGCCCAATTGCATTTCAGCTGTAGTGACCATTGATGGGGATAAATGATAATAGGTACTGACATAGGAGAATCCAAATAATTCTCCTCAAAATTTGTCAATATCCATTCTGCAGCTGACCATGAATTTTTGGCTGGAATCTCTTGGAACTTGTTGATTTAGCAAATGTAAAATACTTTGAGGAGATGCTAATTTTGGTGGATGTTAATTTCAAAAAGCACTGGGGGGAAAAACATAGCTATAATTGTCATGTTGATCTGACTTTTTATTGGGGAGAACAGCTGGATAAATACTTTTTCTGAAGTTAATAATATGCTCTTAGAGGTATGAGATGCAACTCCAATGTGATCTTTATTTAATAATGTTCTTTTTCCCTCTGTAATAACATTCATGCTGAAATATTTGAGCCTGCCAGTCAAAGCAACAGGAGAAAAAAAAAAGGAACCTACAGAGAAACACAAGGCTATTTCGTTTTTCTTGGCTCTTATGCAAGGATATTACTTTTAAAATTGCAGTACTACTACCTCATCTGTCAGGTTAATTTCACTAATGTTTTCCATTTCCTTCTGTTGACAGCCATTAAAAGTAAGATATTTAATATTAATCCTCATCTCAGTAAACTGTTTAAGAAAATTGATGCGAATGCAGGATTTTTTGGGGGGTTGCATTCTCAAAGGCTTCAGTCTTTATACAGTCGAGGTATGGCTTTCCTAAAGTGACCTATTAGTTTACTTCGGTTGATGTCATAAATCCTTCCTGAAGACCTGCCCAGGAGACTGGACTGAACAGCCGTGGGCTGATGCTGGCTTTTTCTCCTTCTGCACTTAGTACGGCGTGTCGCTTGCCCATTGCGTGCACCTTACTGAAGTGGACAGTGTTATAAATGAGAACTTATTTCCTATAATGGTTCTGCCTCCGAGCCAGGGGCTGAGCGCTGGCTGAAGCCCCGGGGCAGGCCGGGTCAGCTTCCACTCAGGCCTTGGCCCGCGCTTCCGCCGCGTACCAGCAGAGGGCGCCCGCGCTCCGCCGCCGCCGTGCCTGGCTGCGGGCTGCCGCACAGCGTTGGCCCGGCGGGCGCTGGCTGCCGCTGCTGGCTCTGCTTCAGGCCGCGGGTCGGCTTCGGCACCCCTCGGGCGGCTCGACCTGCGGCACCTTCCAGCCCTCGGCGCCCACAGCTGTGATTCTAACACACCGCTGAGATGCAGGAAACGCTACTCTGCCCCCTTCAAAGCAGGAGCCAGCCGCAGCAATGGTTCTGCGTGGATGCCTGTATTTAAAGCGCGGATCTCAATGGTTAAAAACAGTATTCATTTCTGCATAAGTATAACCAGCATTCCTACTGGTGCTGAGTGCTTTTTTACATCTCTAATGCTGTAGGTTTCTAAATATTTTGTTTAGAAGACTTGGTGGCTTCTACTGTAGTCACAGTATAGTACTTACAGTGTCATGTATTTGAAAAGACTTGGGACTGCAAGTAAAAGAATTCCTCGGCATATACTCTGACAAATTAAATGTAGCATTGGAAAAAAAGTTAACTCCCCCCCCCCCCCTAAAAAAAAAAAAAAAAAGTGACTAGTTTTGATCAAATCGTTGTATCTTTTTAAATGCCACTTTCTTTAGCAATGTATCAGATAACTGATACACAGTTGTGTGGGTATGGGGGGCCGAGGGGGGCATGGGAGTCTTTGGAGCAAAGGAATGTGTATTTCATGCTTTAAAAATATTTGGTTCTGGCAAGCTTGTGCCTAGGGACACCATCTTTCATTTTGGAAGCAGAGATCTGAAAGGTCTGTTACTGAGCTGTGTGGAGGAGGGAGACCTTGTCATCTGAAGCAAGTTTCAGGGCTCCAATTCCAGATCCTCCCCAGTATCTACAGGGTAATTCATTTGAATCTGATGCTTTACTCAGTGAATCTGATGCTTTACTCAGTGGTGCTCATCCTGATTGCTGCATGGCGGTAGAAATCAGAAGCAAATATTCCACATCTATTTCTATTTTTCCTCGTGGGGGGGAAAATGAACACTGAGCCTAACTTGGAGCTGAAGTCTTGGCATCTGATTATTTAGCAGTCCATACATTTTAATATTTTAATAGGTGGTAGACTGAAGGTAGACTCTGGAAGTGGTAAAAGATATCAATTGGTTAATCTTTACAGGTGCTTTTTCAAATGCAGTGTTAGAAGCACAGAGCTATTGGTTGCTCTACTGCACCTCTAGATCTTCTGACCTACCATTTAAAAAGAAGTATGTTTTCTGAGGTTCCATCTCAACGGCAATAAAAGCAGCAGTGCTGGCATCCAGACACCATGCAGGGTTTGTGGTCTTTCTCAGTGAGTAGCTTGTATTATGGTTATAGTTCTAGATGTTAATATATAGAATAAATGATAGGCCTTGAAATAAAGGCCTGTAAATGTGGTACGTTGAGGGTATCTAATGACATCATAATTAACCAGAAGAGCAGGCTCCTGTGTTTGTTGTTGTCACAAAAACTTTCAGTAGTTGCAGTTCTGTCTAGGGCATCCTCTCACTTATTTCTTGCTATGATTCTGCAAACCAGTTTACGTTTCTAGTAGGAAACAGGTTGCTAGTAGAGGAGCATGTTCTGGCATCTAAAAATTTTAACTATTAGCATTTGTGTTTTCAGAACTTCATTATTAAATGTACTTTTCTGAATGTGACAGCTCTATCTACAGGAGGTTAATGTTAATCGGGCTTTTTTTCAACAAACCTACTTCTGTTTTTCTTACAGAAGTCAAGGGTGGGTAAAGAAGGTGATTTAGAGTGTTACAATTGTTTAAGAGTAAATTGATTCTCTTTGTAAAGAGGCAATGATTTTGAAGGTGTTTCAGGATGCAGCACGCTCCTTGTCTTGTGCACTGTAATACCTGGGTATGTTCTCTCCAAAAAATGGAGAAAATGAGACATAGCCAGATGGGTGTACGTGATGAGGGGAAAATGTAATCTGAGGATTATAGGAATCGGAGCAGTTCTGTGGCTGGATGCTGGCTAATTATATTTGACTTTAAAAAAAAAAAAAAACCTGTCTGAGTAGAAGTGATGACCTCTAGCTGTCTTGTTATGGGTTCAGTAATGATCCATGCCTCCAACTGAAGTCCTTCATTTTAGAGGGAACTTCAGAATATTTGAAAGTTTTTCATTTTTCTTCCTTTCCTTTTCTATCTTTCCAACTGCTGGGTACCAAATGCTGTGCTCTGGCATCATTAATTTGTTACATGGTTTTTCAAAATTTTCGATAAGAATATCTGCAGACAAGTGTTGCACCCCATCTTTTCATTACACTATCACTTAGTACCTTAAAATGTCTAAGAAAAGTAGAACAAGGTTTTGTTATTTCAGTAGGTCTTGCACTGCTGGAGCTGTGTGGAGCATCTCTGAAAATAATGTGCTTTTGAAAATATCAGTGATTCTATTGCTGTGTTCCATCCAAGGCACACTGTGATAATTACTGGTAATGACACCAGCTTTTTAAGCTCTCCCACTCCTGGAGTTATCTTAATACAGTAAATAAACCTGAATCCATCCCCTCAGGGCTTAAGGGACTGCATGAGCCTCATGAAAATAACAGCAAAGCAGTTCCTTGGCAGACAAGTTGCAAGCACTTCCACCTCCCATGCCACACTGGGAACCCTGAACCTGTTCTGACAGTGTCACTTGCAGCTTTGTTTTATGGGATAGTTTTCTTTCTTGTCTCCTTTACACATGAATCGTGATATAGATGTCAAAAGATGTATGTGATGGTTATAGTCAGATTGGTGGGTAGTTTTGTATGGCTCATATATGGGAAATAATGCAGGGCTGATTTAAAAAAACATACTTCCTAAAATGTTGGGATGATGTCCTTTTTGTAAAAATGCATTTATCATTAAATGAGTTCTTTTGTATCATATAACTTGGATGTAGATTCAGACAGTGATCACTTACTCAATTCCATTATCCCAGTCATTCAGATAGACAGCATGAAAGTGATACCTTTTTTCTCTGTTGTTTCTGGAGAGTATTTTCAGATCTAGCTTTTGTTACAGGGAAACACCCAGTCAGTATGTCTTAAATGGTAAGCAGTGTGCCAAAACCAGGGCGTCTTGAGGAACTCCTTTTCTCCTCAGGCTTTAGTGGTTTGTGTTAAATAGAATCTAGATCCATGGTTTTCCTGCTGAGGTTTTTTAAAAACGTTTCTTGAAATCATCTTTTGTGATTTTGTGCATTTGCTGAACTGACACTCTAGAATTATATAGCTTGCCATGGTTTTTTTACTACCTAAGTAATGTCAAATTCATCACTGGTACATGTCTTTCCACAGTGTAGTGCTGTAGTTACAGTGCTGCGTTTACACCCATTCAGGATTTTTATATAACATTGTAATGTATGTGTCACTGCAATTTTGTTTTTCTGCAAAATGCTATTCCATTGTTCCTGGTATTTTCTGTACTGCACATCAAACAGACTTGTTCACTGAATCCCTTCTCTATAATTCTGAGAGAGACGTCCCAGCAGAACAACAAAACCAGTATTACAAAAAGTTATTTTAAATGTAAGGTTTCATTCTCACGTAGCTGATTGTATTTGTAAATAGTAGTAATATAAAGGAGCAGCGTGTGATGTTTGCTTTTGGTTCCTTATTGCCTGCTACTGATTTACTCCAGTCCTGGCCGTGTGGTGTTGGTGTGATAAAGGTGCTACTCAATTAGTGCAGAATGAGGAGTAAGACACAAAGCCTTGTGACAACAGCTGTATTTCTCTAAACGGCCATCAAAACAGAAGGGCTGGGAAACAGAAGGAGGAATAGAGGTTTTGGGAAAGTCATCAGGGTGCAAATAAATCACTGAAATAAACTCTTGTTTATTTTAGTCCAGTTGTGTAAATAGGAAAAACTGAGCTGCCATTGAATCGCACTCGAAGAGCTGAATTGACTGCCACAGAACTCCTTCCTGCATCTGAGGTTTCAGTCCTTTGTTATCAGCTTGCAAATCTGTGCAATATTTTCTTCCTTCTCGTATCAGCAATGACAGCTGGAATGGGTTTCTTCCCATCCTCTAAAGAAGTCATACTGCCTGGTGCAGTAATCTGTCATGTCTTCCGCTTTGTTACTTTTATGTATTCATACAGGATTAGACTGTGAGAGCTCATGGGTTTTATTTTGGGAAGCACTGAAATGAAACAGAAAACACTATGTTCTGTTAGGTTCACCACAGATATGATTTAACCTAAAAAAGAGTGACACCTAATATAATGTGCAAGACAGACTGATCTCCAAACATATTACAGAATGCAAGTTATTTCACTTACCGTTGCAAGAGTCCCTGGGAATTACCATGACTAACCTTCCATTCATTTACAAGTAGGTAAAATTAAAAGGTTAAGGTGATTTTTGCAGGCATTCAATACAAGCTTAGGCTTCCACAGTTCACCTTTAAAAATGTGTCATTGTAGATCCATCTCTGTAAAACCAATGATGTTTGACACACAGACTCTTTTTCAGCAGAAAATACAGAGCGGGTTTTTGTAACAACTGGAGAGATGAAATTTGTGAAGTGATTGACCAGGTTTGCCTGCTAATAAAATGAACAGCTGTCTTAGTCCTGTAGTAGTGCTCTAACACCCACTTGAAATGTTTAGGCTTCCAAGGCTGGAGCTCACCAGACCACATGATATTCTCTCTACTGGGGAGATTTTCACAGATTCATCCCATCTTTCTGCCAGGGTGAAATAATCAAGTCCGATGTTGGATTCATTGAATTTATTTTGCGTAAAACAGTAACTGAACCAGGGACAAGGCTGTTTACCTACAAGTTAGTGAGTACTGTTTGTTTTCCCCTCCAACTGACAAATATGTAAATAGTTCTGGTAGAGATTACAATTTCAACAGAAGAACAAATGTGATATATATAATATTGGCTGTATTTCATTAATTCTGAATGCACAGAAGATAAATGATCATTTTTGCCTGTCTGTTATTTAATACCTTCACATGACTATTTTTACTGATGTTAAGAAATACATTATTGTGGAAGCATCAAATCAAGTTGGTTGTTCTAGTCCACTATGTTTTTTTCATCTTAAAATTTCTCAAGATCAAATCAAGGGTTTTTTTTCTTTTGAGTTCCATGGCTAAATGGACCACTCAGTTTTTTTACAACATCGGAGTTATTGCAGTCTGTCCTCCTCCCTCCCCTGGTCTCTGGCTTAGAAATCTTCATCTCAAACTTGTATTTCTAATAGGCTCTATAAGGGTTTGGTGACTACAGCTCTTCTCTTTGCTTTTTGAGGTTCTTGAATCTTGAAATTCAACTTTACAGAAGTAGCCAATTACAATTTGGCTGTTAATTCTTTCTTATTTAATAATAAAATGATCTTCTTGTGCCTCTGGATGTCTTGTAACTCCTTCTCTCTGAATGTGAATTTATGCCAATTCCAACTATCAATGCATTTTTAAGCCTATTAAGTTCTTTTCTTAAGAGAAACCTTCCTGTGCCTTCAGGGCTCTGTTCCCTGCCCCCAGTGTGAAGCCCTTCACCTCTGTGGGCCTCCGTTGCCCCTTCTGGATTGGCTATGGCTTTGCACGTTAGACAGTAATCTCAGTTAAGAATTCTGGCAAGTGCTTCCTGAAAATCCAAGTGTACGGTGTCCATAGCATTCCCTACGTTTGTGTTGGCAGGCACAAATTTCAACAATTCCAGTGAGCAAGTGAGGCATATCCTTTCCTTCCTGAGACCATGCTGGCTATCCTTGCTTCAAGATGTGGTTTACTGACCATTCTTCTGTTTCTGCAGCCATTTGCAAGACTTTCCCCCAAAATTTGTGGCAAATTTTCAAAAATAAGTCTATAATTTTCTGATGCTCTTTTATCGATGCTCTTTTATCACTACATCCTAAAAAATAATGCCTTATTTTGGTGTCTTCCTGAGCTGTCAGAAGCCTTTTCACACCTCTTTCAGTTTTTGTTTTTTTTTTAATTTCACATTGAGGAACCAAGGTTGTATATTCTCTTGAAATAATGGGCTTTTGAAAAGTGTTATTTTTAGTAGTAAAAAATCATTCAGACAAACGCTGGAAAGAACAGTGTCTTCAAGCCACTCCTATTTTGCATCTTTGGACTCTGCCTACTTCTCATATTTTAAAATTAATGTTGGATTCTCAATCATAAGATAACGGTTGATTTCTGAAAAAAAATACAGATTACTTTTTTTTTCAAGGTAGATTCAATCTGTATTCCCCAAAACCCAGTCTTCTGGTCTACTGTCAACAGTTCTTACATTGTAAAGGCCCGGCCATTCTTCTTGCAGCATGAGAAACTGTCAGTATCTTCTCTTCTGGAAAACTGGTTCAACGTGACTTTTCCTTGTTATTGTAAGCAACTTGAAAAGTGTTGTAATTACTGAAAATAAATAACCTAGGAAGTTCTGCATCTGGGTGGCTGCATCTGGGTCACTACTAGCACTTCATAAAAGTTTATCTACTGTAGGAGGATAAGGTCCATCCTTGGTCTGTGTTATGGGAAAAGCAACGTTGGCAAACATCAGCAGGATCTGTTATGCACTTGATCTACTCCATCTAGCATCCTCTCCCAGAACATCCAGATATGGTTTGGTTTACTAGATGAGTCGGGCCAGTTCCTGTTGCGACTTCACTCATAATTTTGTATTATCTATTGGCCTCTTCTAATCTATCAGTTTTCAACTGATGTTCGGACCTAGAGGAAAAAAATGTAGATGCATACAGGAGGAGTGTGTGCCTACTTGGAATCATTAATGTTTTGGCCTCAAAATAGTATAGCTTTTAACAACAACAAGTAAATAAATAAAAAATCACAGTTTTAATTCAAATAAAATTATTATGAGCCAAGTTTCTCTTTCATGGTGAAGCGTCTTTGAAGCTAGTGATAAGCTAATGCTCTCTGTGCATTTCTAGATTGGGGAAATGACATGAATGGATTGATAAATAGTAAGACGACTTGGCTGAACTTTGTGTGAGAAGGAATGTTTATCTATTTGTAGGTGTCAGTAGATTTGTTTTCTCAGGTCTTACTATTTCAGGGCTGTTCCCCTATAGGCAAGTCATCTTTCATCTTCTAACAATATTAATTTGGGATTTGTGCTTCCAAGATACATGCAGTTTGTTTTCTAAAATCAGTCGTTTTCCCAGTGTTGTACTATCAATTATATATTGCTTGTTATGTATTAAATAGAATAACAATGGTTAGGGTTTAGTATGCAATATCCAATCAAGTTAAAATGACTTCAAGCAATTAAAAAAAAAAAGGGGGGGGGGAAATAATTCAGAATTTAGCAAAATGGAAAACCTTTCCCTTTTTTTTTTTTTTTTTTTTGTGCCGAATTGAATTAAAACTCAGTTGCATTGCATATTATTCATACAAGACCTTGATGGTTTGCTGTTGCCAAGTGCCAGAGATCCACGTTTCATTTTTTTAGCACTGGTTTGCCAAGTTACATAAAGGAGATGTTTGCCCTCAGTGTTGTTTTTACTAAATTATTTGGAATGCTGTTTCAGTCTCCTTTGGGTCTTTTCATTCTACAGAGATTCTGTATTCTGTTCTTTCTGTTCAGCTTCCAATAATAGCAAATGTTTTATATCCAGAAATAATTTCTTTAGCTGATGCAGATAGATCCCTCAATGCCTTCATTCCCCAATACTTCATACAATCTATACTTGTCTTACCTGTCAAGGAAAAAACCTGTTAGGGATCTTCTACCACATGGGGCTTACCTCCATGTTCCCTTGATTTTCCTTCTATGACTCACTTGCTGTGCCCCCTGCTCTCCGTTATAGAGACATAATCTGTAAGTAAGCAAAACACTGTGTCAGAATTCAGAAAAACAGAGAACTAACTGTGGTTTAAAAAAGAAGCTTAGGCTGGCAGTTACAAGTGTATCCTCTTAGTTCTATCTGTCAAGGCAAAGTTGATGACATGCCATGGAGCATTTCAGAAATGAAGTAAAATCTTCCTGCTGATTTTAATGAGTGAAGTGCAGTCATGAAATAAAGAAGCAGAGACTGGCCTGATAACTCATGTTCAGAAGTGAAATATTACGTGCCTTAATTATGAGAATACAGCACTTAGTGCCTTGTCCAAATTTGATATTTGCTACATGCTTAGCTAAATTGAGTGTCTGCATGGGTACACTGAATGAGAGAGACCACAAGATTAAGTTGCAGGGACCCATCATACACAGTGACAGTGGCAATTACCAATTTTTATCTTTGAAGAGATGGAAACAATTCCACTGAAGAAAGGAAAACAAATATTTTGTTCAGTGATTTTAAGACTTGCTGCAATAGCATGGTTATTCTTAGGAAAAGAACCAAGTGCATCTACCAGTGCTTCATCTGGCAGCTGAAAAATAAGGAATCAGAATCCCTGAGTTACTGACAAAATAACTTGGCTATTGTGTTTAAAGGGCTTGTTTCCTAGTTGTTTTTTTTTGTTTTTTTTTCTTCTCCACTTAATGATCCCAATTTTCAGAAGAAATCCTGTGGTTCTGGGACTTCAGCACGTATGGGACATGCGTCTTTTGCTTCTGACTCCCTCTTTTATTTAAGAAAGTGTCAAAATAAGCAGAAGTGTGACCGGAGGTTGGTTTACGTAATACCACAACCTTCCCAGCCTTAAGGTACAGTTATCTATTGTAAGCTAAGCATTGCAACAATGTAAACAATGGTGTGTGAGACTAATAGTGGAACTTTTGTGCCAATTATATTATTAATAGTGGAATTTCAGGCACGTGTTTGGATTACCTATACATTTCAATCCTTTCCTGTTGATTCTTTCTAGCAGTAATTTTTTCCAATTACAGGAGTCATTAGCTTTTTTTGCCTGGAGACAGTAGGCCTTTAGTATAAGTAGGAAAAGAGTCTGTAGGATGGTTTACATAGCCATATCCTCAAAGGGGCTGCTGCATAGTGTATCGTTCAAAGCTTAACAGAGGGCATACCACAGCTAGAGGATGTAGAGCATCTCAAGGGTCTCTGTGGCTGTTTAACTCTTTGAAATAAACTGTTCCTTCCACCATGAGAAGGAAAAAATACACAGTCGCTTGCCAAAGCTGTGCAAACACATTCATCTAAATATTACTGATCAAGTAATAAAACGAGACATTCTAGGAGCAGGAAGCAGATGAAGGGGAAGAGGCCCAGTTCATTTATACAGTGATCATTTTTGCTTAGAGGCACCTTATGCAAGAGAAGAATGGTGGATAGGATAGAGATTCTGCTTGTGTAAACAGAGGACATCAGCTTCTTTATTGTTTTGAGAAGCAAGAAGTGCAATGTTAAATACTTTCAAGAGTATACACTTTTTCCTTGTTTTGGAAGAAGGGTGATCAATGTGGGGGTTGTTCAAAAATGCTGATCACCCTGGAAATGGAGCAAGGTAACCATTTACTAATGCTGTTAAAAACGTATGATATTTACCCTACACATGAATGAAATTTCTGGTGTCAGTGGAAGTTCTCAGCAGTTGTGGTGGTTTGTAGAAAGACTGTTCTACACTGTGCGTTATAGTTGTAAGACAGGACAAAAGCAGCCTTCTCTGTGGTAGACATGCAATCCATCTTGCTCTGTGTAGCTGTCAACATCACAACAATTCCTTCAGCAGAAGTTGTGTGTGAAGTCTTGCCTGCTTGAGGGCTCCTTGTACATCTGTGAGTCATTCCCCCCCCCCCCCCCCCCCGCAGGTAGCAATGGCTTAGAATCCTTCACAATACAACGCAAGCTCACTCAATATCTGTCCTTTCTCAGATATACAATATATAAGACATGGTTCTTTGTGCTTCCTCTGACTTGTCCTGGAACTAGATAAGACATTTGTCAGAGGAGCTTTCAGAATGAACCCTTATGTCTGGGAATAAGCTTTCAGGATTTATTGGACACTATATTCAATATATTTGTCTCAAGGTAGCAATGTATACAACTGATACACTGATATTCATGTGGTGAATTCCCATCTGCTGTGAATATAGCAAGTTCATCTTATCTGTAGTTCAAATTTAGAGAGAACAATATGGTAGTCAGTGTGTAATTATACTGGAATATGCTTCCTGTATTCTGACTTACACAGGTGTCGTATAAGTTGAAGCCCTTAAGAAATGGTATGGATTCTTAGCACTGGCTAGCCTGTAGTGATCTTACAAATTAGCGTAAAACTGAAAAACCAAAGAAGAATTTTACTATTTTTATTATCCTAATTTTTAATTTCCGTAAGTATTACAGTCTTTGAGTCTTCAGTATGTATTGATGTGAAAATGAGTTTAACTGCTAGTCAGCTTGGGTCTGATATATTATACAGAGTTATTGGAAATCCCTAAATGCTGCAAAATTTTGTGAGAAAATAGCAATAGAGGAGATTTTTTTTTTAATGTACTTTATTCAGAAAATACGAAATACTGCACATCTTTACCATGTGCACAGAATTTATTATAGCTGAGTAATACAGAGCACCCTCAAGTCTCTGCCCAGTGGAGTAATATCTTGGAAGAGAGAGAACACAGATCTAGCTGAGCCTGTGTATGCTAGTTCAAATTCTTGCAGAAGAATAGTTAGTATTTTGGATAAAAACAAAACAGCAACAAAAATCCTTGCAAGTTCTGTGGGCCCAGATCTGCCAAATTCTTGATGATCTCTTATAGTACAACTCTGAAATTAGGATTCTTGTTCTTCCCTCTTGTTAATTATAAATTGAGCTTGTAACGTTCTTTTTTAAGCAAGGTCTTAGTCATTTAATGACTCTGAGTTTGGAGCAGTGCATACCTGTGTTGTTTCTAGCCACTATTTTTTGTTGTTTTTTCCCTGTTTTCCTATATTGAAAAGTATTACAAAGGTGGTTTGTTGTAAGTGGCAGTAGATTGGAGTCATAGAATGTATGGCATTTCCTAATTGGAATGAAGGAATTTGAAGACCAAGACCCTATTAAGTGATAGGTTTATTCTTACTCTGTTATATACAATTTCTCTGTCCTGTTTGCATAATAACTAGTATGTCACCGATATTTATTTGCACTGAAGTTTTATTTCTTCTGTTTTTCATGCTAATAGTGTCTCAGAATACAAAGAGGCATTGGAAGTCTTGATTTTGGAGGAATCTCCATGTAATATTAGAAGTATGCTAATGCACATGATGTATTTCACTTGATCACAGCTTTCTTTTCTAATGATCTGTTTAACTGAGTATGAAAAGATTGTTATTGCCTTGAAATGTCTCTTCATCCTAGATAAGAGTTTGTTACAAGTAAAACGGGGTAGTAACTACTATGTAATAAAATTTGATGTAAAATAGGGTAGACAGCTTAGATGAAAGCAAAATCTGAGTCTGATTAAATCTATGCTGGAATCTACTGAATGTAAGATAGATGGAGGCACAGAGAGCTAGTTAGCCTTTTAAGGTGGCAGTTGAATAATTCCTTATATACTAGCCCTAGGAAGAAACCCTCCAGGAAATGGTCTAATGGTCTTGTCAGAAATTTAGGACAGCTGAAGATTAAAATCAGTTGTATTAATGTTCAGCCTCTTCTGCAATAGATAATGTTCCCTCGTCACCAAGTAAATTATTTAACTAACCATTTTTCATGTCCACTTATAAAAAAGTGTCTTCTCTAAATTTTCAGACATCCGTGATGTCTCTACATAGAAAAAAAGACAATAGAAAGTGAAATATATACTCAGTTTCTATTAAAATAATTATTTTCAGATGTATTAGAAACTGAAGGACCTGAATTCTCCATAGATCAAGAACAAAAACGCGGCCAATAGAAGGTTTAATGTATTTTTAATTTATTGCCTTCTCATGCCCATGAAGTACTATGACTTTAAAATAATAAGATGTTGGTCTTTAGAAGCTGTGAAATTGATTCTGATAAATTCTTTCTGATACCACACAATGTGTTGTTAGGAATATTAATAATCACACACAGGAAAAAGTTGGCTCACCTGCCTGGTGATAGTCTCTGGCTCCAGAGCACTCCTTCTCAGGAGACATTTTCCCTTCAGAATCTAGCCCTTAAATGAACCCAGGGAGGGGCGGACCCAGGCTTCACCCCCCTTCTGGTCATGTGGGAAGCACAGGTGAATTACTTGCCCCTGTGCTTTCTGGGCCAGCAATACACCTTTACCAGGTGCTCAATCATCTGTGCAGGTCTTGGCATAACTATTCCCTTACATAGGGCTTTCCTGAGATTTTCTGCAGACATACTGATACTTAATTTACTGTTTTGATTTATGATGCATGGAAAAGTGAAATGTCAACAAAAACAGCGTTAATTAAAGGCTTCTATGTTTCCTTGTGAAGCAAAAGATTAGGTCAAGTTTAATATTTGAGATTGGAGTGTTCAAACTACAAGGAATAGAAGAACCAGACAAAAATAATTATTCTCAGATCTTATCTATTAATTTATTACTTTTAAACCCATACTGCCCAAGTACACATGAAATTAATCTAGCTGTGGGAAATCCATTAGAAGGATCAGTCACTGGATTACTAGGAGGACTTATTCTTCAAGATGATAAAATTAATTTGCAGATTTTTCTGATGAGTGAGTTCTTTTCCACGTGGGACAGGGAAAATATTGCTTGTTTCTCCGTGGATTCTTTTATTTTTCTGCCATCTGAGTATGTTCACCAAGTGTCTATTCATGCAATCTAAACAAGACCTTTTAGACTGTTGACCTATCTGACTACTATGGCATGTAATGCTATTGTTCTTTAGATGACTGAAAATACAGAAAAAATGTCATGCATATAGAAAGTATATGAAAAATGTTTTAAGTTATTTAATTGGAGCTCTGTGCACTTTATAGACAGACATCTGTAGTGTGCTTTTGAAGGTTGTGAAGTATTGCTAATGTCTTACACCCATGCTAGAATTTCAGTTGTAAGGATAGTTTTCCTTTTAAAAATTGACAAAAAATAGAGATGTGCTATTATGAAAGAGGCCATGTTATCTGAACCAATTCAAACAAGAGCTATCATCTGGATGATGCTTCTGTGTCTCCATGGAGTACGTCACTGTCTAGGATTTTGCCTCAACAGGAGACAAATCATTTGAACTGTTACATGGGTATGATCTGCTATGTGAGCACTTGTATTACAGGAGAAGATCTGCTTGCTTACTTTACCTTGGAACTCTGCATTGCATGGAAAAACTTAAAAAAGCTTTGTGGCATTTGAATCAGAACGTCCTTGTGTGAGGTTCTAACTGCATTAGTTCAAATTTACAACAGAATTGTACTAAAACAATTCACTTCTGAGGATGAGACTGAGTTCTGCAGCCTCATATACATGGTCAGCAAAAAGGAGTGATTGAAAAGGTTTGCTGTGCTCCACCAAATGAGTGGTTGGGAATGATGGATTTGAAAGAGAATAATCTGTGGCTAAGAAAGGAAACCTTTTGGGCAGGAGGTAAAGAGTTATAAAATATGACTGTTTTCATCAAAAGAAGGCTTTTAAATATATTCCAAATACACTTATCTTGATAAATTATCAGTGCAAGCTTTTGTAAAACAACAACAACAAAAAAACAACACAGAAATAAAATAAATAGTAATTCTAAGTTTCAGTACTGAACATCCTGAATATAAAATATATTTTTAAACTCTCCCTACAGATCTTCTGTCTTAGGACCCAGTCCTTCTGGATCCTGACAGTGTTCATTTTAGCTATCTCCTTGTTAATGCAGTGCACAGCAAATGCAAACTGTGGGCATTTATATAGGTTTATAAACTAGTTAAAACACCAAATTCCAGAAGTATCGCCATTAAGAATACTTCATACTACACTGATACCTGAAATTTTCCTACAGTTGTGGGTGGGATGCGTTCTAGCACAGAGCCAGAATAAGCTGTACTCTGTCTCCATGCCAGTGTCAGCATGCAGTCATGACTGGTACTTTCCTGAGCCCTGGTAAGCTATGGCCACAGGGATGGCTCCTTTGGAAACTTGACAACCAGTATGAATTAGAACATCCTTCAGGACGTTTTCTACTGAAAGATGGCTGTACATCTGTTTGGCCACAGATGAAGGGAGTGATGAGATGGCTTCATGTCTCTCCTTGAGTTCTTTTACAGTATCACACGAGAAAACCCATTTTCAGACTTCAACAAACGTGAACATTGCAGAAGCATCTGTGTTTATTGATAATATTTTGGCTCTATTTGAATGTTTAGTCACCAGGACCAGAGGTTTTGTGTGATTTTTCTTTTTTAAAATTTTATAGTGATTTTAGCAGTAAGTTGCATCTTATTTCTTTTATCACACAGAGAAAATATGATTTCATGCTCAAACTGTTCTCAAACTTTCAGACAGCAGTAGTTTGCAGCTGGCTGCATTTCTGTCATTTAGAAATGAAAGGATGGCTATTTTTCTTTGCTACCTTTGGGTAGGGTCTTATAAGCTTGCAGCTTTTGCTTGTGGAAAATACTCTGTCACTGAAAATGCCTCTGTGTCACAAAATGAGTGATGGCCAGAGTTGTACAGGAGAGATACGACTGTAATGTCTCACCAGCCTGACCAGTGGTTTAGCTCTTTCACATCCCTGTAGTGAAAAGCTGTGTATTCTTATGACTTTATTTGTCTGCGAGATGGGTTTTTTGTAGCATCCATTTCAATTATCTGGTTTGTGGAGCTAAGACAAATTGGTTTTCCACTCATTATAGCACTGAGCACAATATGAATGTATTCATTCTGACAGCTGTACAGTTTACAGATGTTTACAAACGTATTGTGTTCTTTTGCAGACATCTTTTACTTGCAAAATGAAGTTAAATTTGTCTCCATTTGTAGCATTTGTCCTTTACAGGTGGTGCCTCCTTTCAGTGTTTCCCTCTTCTTAGGGTGCCTTTGATCATCTGAGGATTTCAGCAGACCGCAGCTGACCAGCACCACCGCAGGGTTCTATTTAAGCATCTAAATAAGTGACCATCACACCAAAGCTAACTGCTAGCTTATTTTCTCCTCAAGTTTCAAAATATTCCATTGCACAAAGAAGCTGAGTTGCCTTGCTTTAAAAAAAACAGCCATTTAACTTTTTTTTTTTTTTGGTATCTGTAGATGGCTGGAGAGCTCATGGTATTACTTATGTTCAAATTCTCTTGTCAAATTAAAACAAACATAACTGGAAACTTGCAATAACTAGGGTCCAACTGCGTTGTCTGATTCATCAGAATCAGCATCAAGTGTTTTGGAATCATTTGAAGTCATTTCTGTATGAGGATTAGTCTGTATGCTTAAAATAATGTAATGCAAAGAGTTCTACATTTTCTCGTAAGTCTGTATCAGAATCACTAGTTTTTAAGTATTTTTTCAGTAGACAAGATTTTGCATTTTTCCTGTATAGTTAAGAAACTGACTTGAAATTTTCCCCTCAAAGCCCTGATATCAAGACATAAGGAATCAGTATTGTTGAACATGAGATTTCACTTTATTCTCCTAGTAGACTGTACGAATATCTGTATTTGCATTTCACATAAACAGACCAGTGTTTTTAGTGTGCATGTGTATAGTTTACTGTATGCTAACATGTCTTCATGTAAATGTCTCTATATTTTTGCAATATAACATTTAGATTTACCTCTGAGATTTCCTAAATATCGTGAACTGTAAAAACAGTCATTTCTAGAAGAAACTCTAGAAGAATGACTGCTCTCACTTAATGAAATTTTTCATATTTTATGCACTTAAATACTCTTGATTGTTACTTTTTAAAATGGATCTCTAACCATGAAAAGTGAGGGGGGGAAAAAAAGAGACTGTGGTATAGGAGAGAACAAAAAATGTAAATGGAAAGTGAATGGTAGAAAAGGACAAAAAAAAAGTAAGAGAAGAAAAGGAAAGGAGAAAATAGTGAAGAAAAGGAAGAAGAAAAGAGTGGTGGGAGAAAAAGAAAAAGCAAGCAAAGATGCTAGGAAGACAGAGGAACATCAAGGGCAGTGGGAAAGAAGACAGATGGAAGGAGGAAGAAAGGAAAAATGGAAGAAAAAGGAAAGAAAAGAACAATACTGAAAAGGAGCAGGTTATTTGTAAAATAATGTATTTGACGAAGGAGAGCAAGGGAAGATGAGAAGTAAAAAGACAAGTCACCAGGTAGGGAAGTGGAATAAAAGAAGAGACAGAAATTCAATTTGTTTGCACTGCTTTCAGTTTTTGGATAAGGAAGAAAATGTTACATTTATGAACTTGAACTTAATTGTCAATTTCTTTAGAAGTGTCAATTAGAACAATGCTTCAGAAAGAAAACTAAGTCATGGATAACTGTAATAAAAGTAAAAGACGTAAGTAGCTTCCCCTGCATGGTATCTCAGCCTTTGCAGTCTCTGGGGAAACTGTGAGTGAAATGGCAACTTCATCTTGGTTACCCACGCAGTTCTTTTTGGTATTGTTAACTTTTTCTGACCTATCTCCATTTTCATGTTTTATTTCTGCTATCCAGAATCTATCTTACACTACGCATAGCTGGGAGTCTTGCTTTTAAGTGGTTGTACTGGATGATCTTGTTGGTCTTTTCCAACTATGGTGGTTTTATGATTCTAAAGGGAATCCACTCCTGCAGCACGCATAGGTCTGTTCAAGCTGTTTCATTACTGCTTGCCAGTCATGCTTGAATGGTGGCAACACTCTTTCTCTTTTCAATATAGTTTTACATCACTACAGTAAAGGAAAGACTCCAGCAGAGACAAGTGATGGCAGCCTCACTTAGGTCCTGATTGAGAATTCTAGTAATGTGCATGAATTTATACATGCATTTAAGTGCTTTGCTGGATGAGGGTATTGATTTACATCTCTTCAAACAGGAAATTTAATAAACATGAGGAGAGGGAATATTTTATATGGGAACACATGGAAGTGATTTCTGGTTTATATTAATGGATCTGTTTTTAATGTATGAAAATATGTAACGGCATAATTATTGGAAAGACAGCTAGTGAAGATAGGTATTTGAGCCAGGCCTCTACTAAGCTTATTCTAACTCGTTTAGATATTTTTCCTTCCATGTAGCTGTGATTTTTCTTTTAATATTTCATTATGGCAAAAAATACTATAAAATTAAAAAAGTTAATGCTTTTTTTATATATTATGAAATTTCAGTGATGAAAAAGAGCAGAAAAATACTGAATAGATCTTTTCCCACTCACCATTAAATTTTTAGAATACATCAGGACTATAGCACTGCCTTACTGTGCTTATATATAGCTTCACAAGCTCAGTTATCTGGGATCTGAGTGCATACAGGCTGAATGCTTGTATTGAGTAAACATTTGTGTGTGCTGATGTTCAGAACCTTACAACAGTAATTAAAAATGCATGATACTCGTCTACGTAACGTTCAACAGTTTCCTTTCAATGCTCCTTTACTACAGCACGTGGTCAGGGTTGCTCTGCAGTGAGGCACCTCCTTGAGGCTGATGCCTTGCTGTATTATTTTTCCGCTCTTCTTGATTTCTCAGAACAAAACAGAGCTGTATTCAAATTAGGTGTGCAACTGGGAAATAAATATCGCAGTCTGCCTGTGCTGAGAGAAAGATAGAAAAGGCAAGATAGGAAGTGTGGAGCTCTCTCTTACCATACCAATCACAAGAACAAGTTTATACGTAGTTAAATATGTTGTAATAATACCTTAGCATCTTTGCTCAGTGTAGCCGTTTTAAGTATACATCATATCAGCATATTGATTTTTCCTGGTTATTACTGCATTCCTCTTGTCACACAAATAGCTTTTTTATTATTATTATTTTAAATGTTGCAATTTTAAAATCAAAATGCACTTGTTTTTCCTTCAGTCTGGTCAACAAAACAAGTGCTTGTTAATATCATTGCTGAGCTGGCAACATGGCAGTCTTGTAGAGTACCAAAGGAAAGAAAATACCACTTGTAATAACAGATTTAGTATAATCACCCTTATTTTAAAGTGAAAAGGAGGAACCATGCTTCAGCTTAAAAGGACCATCCTTGTAATTATCATTCCAGCCGTAAATAAATATATCCCAACAGTGGTTAGTCATGGGTGTCTCATCATACACGTCTTCAAATTAAAATAGACAGTAATGATGCTGAGCATTCTTCCTGCTGGCTGTCACCTCTCCAGTGAACCAACTGGAGCAGGCAGTAATGCTCCACATTTGAGAAGCTGAAGCTTTGTGGCTATTCGCTTAACAGTTCCATGACTGTAGCTCTGACTGCAGGTCAGAAAGGGAAGACAACACAGTGAAGAGGTAGAACTGAAACGTGAATCCATTGGGATTTATTTATATTTTTTGCAAGCATGTGGAGATGCTGTCATGAGATTTCATGATAGGAAGTTGGCTTGCATTCCTCAGTCAAGGGGTGTCCAGGTCATTGCTTATCATTTCAGTAGAATTTTAAAACATCAGAGAAGATTTTCATCAATACAGTGCTTCCAGTAAATGTTATATTATGTTGTCAAAGTGAGTGAACACGAGATTTTATGCAAGTAGTAGTTTCATATAATATTAGTCTGAATCAAAATATCTAGACTTTATTTACCTCTGAAGAGGTTTCAAGCCCCTCCATAGATTAATATGTAATGAGTGAACAAATTCTGTAAAACATGCAGTGAACAAAATTCTTGTTTCAAAACTCTCTGTTACCATTGCTTGTAAGATACAAATCTGGATTTGAAGAATGCAGCTCAGCTCTGGTGGCAGAGGTAACTGAATGCTGAGACCTGGACACAGTACTACAGGTGAGGCCTCACCAGAGCAAAGTAGAGGGGGAGAGGATCACTTCCCTTGACCTGCTGGCCATGTTCTTTTTAATGCACCCCAGGACATTCATAAATGTTGTGTTTCCTTTATGTTAGTATTTAATAATTAAAATAATAAAATATTAATTATTTTAATAATTACTAATTTAATGTAATACTAGCAGCATGAGTAAGCTTAAATTTACCCTGGAGTTGTGGATTTTTAATGCATTTGTTGTCAGTGTTGCATGTATTAAGACAAGGAATCCTGTATTTCTTGGGCACATCCTGTTATGTCATGGAACATAGCTTGTATTAAATAACAGTTGGTTGCAATTAACCAGGACTGGCTCAAGACCAATGTGCATTTTCAGGATTTTTATAGGAAGTAACTTTGTGATTAATTTGCCACTATGAATAGAGTCATAAAAATGTTGTTATAATTCACAGAAGGAACAAAGTTGTAAAGTATTTGCCCTCAATTTTTCTGTCTATCATCTTTTCTGCAGTGGTGATTTTCCTGGATGACGATGTTTACATCTGAAAGAAAGGTGTTAGAGTGAGAAAACTATCATCCTTTTTTCTGCACTTTAGGGCAGCACTGGAGAATGATGATCCTCAATCCTTTTGCTTACTAAGCAGGCACAAAGTATATTTGTGGAAATGTAAGAAAAGATCAAGTAGCATACATTTTACAGTAGATTTTACTTCTGTTCTAGTTTGAAGATCCATTTTATATTCATTTTGGATACAAGAACAGATGGTGGCACAGGGGAGAACCTGATAGAACAGACTAACATATTTACTGTCATTGCCATAAGCTAGGTTTTATTGGAGGCTAGTACTGTGCTTTAAAAAGAGACACATTACTTTTGTGTAAAGGAAGCTATTGAGTTTTTTCAAATGTTTCTGTTCTCTGTGGGATGCCTCTTGCATAATTTTTGCTTCATTTTGTTATTATGCATGAGGACTGTTGGACTGTTCTGTGAGTAATATCTCCTATGTTGTTATGTTTGTTCATGACACCAGAAGTACATGTTATACAGGTTGAACTTTCCTGGCAGTATTCCATTACATTTTGTTGTTGTGTGATGGATGGCAGCCGAGAGGCAGGCTGACAAAATGGTGTCTGACCTAGAAGCACATATGAGGTGAAGATGTGGCATTGAACTCTTCCATACAGAGGAAAAAATTGCACCTGTTGATATTCACAGATGCTTTCTGAGCATTTATGGAGCCCAAACAGTGGATGTGGGCACAGTGAGGCAAAGGGTGGTGTGTTTCAGCAATGGTGATAGTAGCAGTGGTCATCTGCTGATTGAGATTTTTATGAACATGGCATGCGGTCTCTTGTTCATTGCTGGTGAAAAGGCAGAGCTAGTAACTACATTAAAAGAGTCTTGTAGCAGAGTTCTCTTTGTATGTGTTGTAGTTTCCATGGGAACAAATAAGATATTACTTTTGGAGTGACCTATGTATTGAGAGAAGAAAACATAGTGAAGCAGTGTAACTGTTCCAAGGACACACATAGCTTACCTGCAAAAGTTGACAACTCAACAGACAATACTAGGAAGTGAGAAATACAAGTGGAATCCTTGTTTGCCTGAGTTGATGCAAGGACAGAACACTTCAGAGTCGGATAAATTTGGAGCCACGGGACAACTGGATGTCGTAGCATGAGGACTCTGATTTACATCCTGCATTGAAGGAACGTTTCCTGCCGGAATTTTCACTGGCAGAAAAGAATTTCCACAGAAAACTTAAATTTGGTCAAGAATAGGCCCACGTGTGGTTTACAAATGCTTTTCACTGATTGTGACAAAACAGTCATTAGAACGAAAGGTCTTGTATGGATGCAAATCAAATTCTCCACCTTGAAAGTATGCTGTTTTTATTAGCACGGATAAAGAGGTGTTGTGAGTTCTAGACAGGGTGCGACTGCTCTGGAAGCTTCTTCTCAGGAAGCTGCCTTTGCCAGAGTCTGTCCCATGCCATACATGCCTTTTCTAACCAGCTATCATATCCATCACCAAAATCTAATTCTACTGGAAAACAGTCATTCTTTCCAGGGCACAAGGATTTCTGTTGAACACTCCATCAAGATGTTTCGTATTTGGATATATGCACATACTTGTGAAATAAAGCCAAATCTGCTTAATAGGCATTGTTGCCAGAAATTAAGCACCTATATTTGGGATTAGCCAAGTGCCTGGTGGTTACCTAATGCTAGAACTTTGCTTTCTTCTGACTAACACTGTAGTCAGGTAGGAAGAATTCCAAGAACAATATATTCCTGAGGGGGTCCTTCCAAGGGAACACTCTGTGCACATTTATGAAACACACTGAAATAATCACACTAATTTATCAGCGAAGCATTCGGTTACCTAATCTGACTACTGCCATGTGTGCCCAGAGCCTGAACTTTAATATTCCATAATTTGAGTTATTTTGTATCTAGGGGTTGCTTTGAGCCTCTACTAATGTGTCCTTGAAATAACAGGTCTTTGAGCAGAAGGGCTGTGACTTTGCTTGTTTTGCTGCTTTACTTAAGTCAGCTCCATAAACAGTATGCTAGATTAAAACACCTGGTAATATTTCAGCGCTATAACAAGATGGATGTTATTGAAAATGAGTTGATGCAGTATGAAACTTGATAAGTCTTTCTTCATGAGAAAGCATTAGACATCTGATTTAGAGTATACAGTATGATTCCTCTTAAGAGATAATATGCAAAGAATTGAGAGAAATGTGTGGTGTTCTTCCCAATATTTAAAAACAAAAACAATAGAAACAGCTCAAATTGCCAATGCCATGAAACTGACATTTCAGTTTTTAGACTTTGGTTAGAGTTACTTTAGCTTTTTTTTTTTTTTTTTTTTTTTTTTTCAATCATCATTACATTTAAAATTCTTCCAGTTCTTAATGACATTTGCAGAGGATTGACTTGGAATATTGTTCACCTACAAATGAACACATTAGCTGAAGTTTTGATATATTTCTAAAGAAGGGATGTGGGAGACTCTAGAAGGAGGACATATTATTCCTGGACTACCAGCACTACATTGTGCTGAGGCCTAACAGCCCCAATTTATAAATCAGGTTCTGTGTGAATACAGAAGAAAAGTTAACACCATGCCAGTGTAAAGATTGAATCAGAGGAGGGAACAACTTGGGTAAATCAACAGTGTTTTGATAATCTATTTTTCTCTGGGCATGTTATCGAAGGATGGGAGGTTTACTGCTTTCCTCAAATGCATCTTAAATTTGCCTGATGTCAGACATCAAACAAAATAGATCCTTTCCTGGAGTTTGGTTATTTCTAAAATCTCCTTATCCTCAGACTCTTAAGAAAGCTGCAACCTAATAGAGGAACACTGGCATTTCTTCTGAAGGAAATCCATACAGATACCTGCTTTTTCATAGGAAAAAACACAATGGAAATATGAAATCAAACAGAGTTTTAAAGCAAATACACAAAGAAGAAAAGCAAAGAAAATGTCTTTTAAATACAGAAGTAGAAAGTAAATTAATAATTTGTGCTCTGTCAGTCAGAGCAATAGGAAATGTCACCCTTTACCTCTGATTTCTAATTTCTTTCAGCGTAAATAATTGGCTTTTTCCATCATGTTTTTTTTTAATTGTTGTTATTATTATTATTTTCCTTTAGTGAAAAAATGTTCCCTTCCAGGATTCCACTCTGCCTTCATCTTGGCAGAAACTTCCCACTGTCCTTAGTGTCCCTCCATGCTTATTTTAAATAAAATAATAATAAAAAGAAAATATTTTTTTTAGTTTGAGCTAAGATCTATGCTTTAACTCTCCTGTAACAGTTGCTTCTCATAGGTTATCCAAATGTCTGCTGAAGTTCACTACCTCCAAGTCCACGCAGATCTGATATAAGCATCTGGCTGAATGTCAGCCTCTAAAGGTTGTAATTTATGATTCACGGTGGCGTGTTTTTCTACTATTATTTCAGTAATAAATATATAATTTCAAGGACTACTAGAAAGAAATCCTGAAATACTCACTGAGTGAAACTCCTGTTAGTTTCAGTTATATATACCTGGGCAAATTTTGAAAAATGGATTCAGTATTTGGCTGAAAATGAAGGACCTGAAATACCTATTTTTCAATTCATAAAGACTGTTGATTTTACTTGTCATCTTTTAGTGATTTTGACATGGTACCCTCTTCCACCCGATAATTTACTTGTGCTGTTTCTCCCTCCCATCACTGTTGGAACTGAATGTACTTTAGGTATTTTTCTCCCAGTGATGCCAGGACGTAAATTCCTTTCTCAAGTGTTTGTGAACTGGAATAAAAGTGTATTCTGGTTTCTGGCACATACATAAGCTGGCTACTTTTCCTTTACATACTTGAATGATCATAATAGCTTTCCGTTACTTGTTGGTTCCTGTTACTTCTGTGATATCAAGGAATCACAGTTAAAGAATGATTGCTAAAATTTGAGCTGACACGTAGTGAACAGTTAAATGGACAGACTTCTATGGTTTAGCACATTGAAAGGCTCCTCCTGTTGGTAAGTCAAGTTGTGTTACTGCAATAAGGTCAGTCCATGAGTGTGTGCCATTTTGTACCAGAAGAGAAAGATGAAATTTGATGCTCAGATTCAGTTTCAGTTCTTGATGCACCTGTTCCTTATGAGTAGCAGAAGGATGTGTGGCAGCTGCTTATCTATTCATTTAGACCTGGAAATAGCTTCTGGCTACAGCTGGGAGGGATTGGAAGTGATGCAGAAAAGTAAAGAAACAGGCTAAATTTATGGATAAGATTATTTCTTATTAGTTTAGATTAGTTCTTGCTGAGCATTAAATGCGACTTACTATTCTGTGACTCCTTACCACCACATTGTGACATGTATAGTCTTTCTTTCATACCATGTAGTGTGTTAGTGCGAAGAAAGATGTAGATCAAACAGCATGTGGAATAGAATTAAAGCTGGAAGATTCTGCTTGCCTGGATCATGCCATGTTCATCAGTGCAGATGCCTGATAAAGTGTTGTTTATCCACAAATGATGTTTTTGTCCCTGAGATGAAAAGCAGCAAATGAATACTAAGGTAGACTCCTTCACTTCGAAAGTATCATAGGAATTGATGTCCAAGAGTGGGAAGGCAATAATCTATTGTCAATGTTTTCTCAGCTGGATGTGTAAATGCACTCCAAACAGGTACCCATGTTAGGATGACTGAACTGAGAACCTTGGGGGGCTAAAGATCATTCAAAGTTATTGGGCAAGCCAACGGTACTGAAATAGGATCAACAGACTATTACAGGTCTATTGCTGTTAGTGCTAGATGTGTTTGAAATGCATTTAAGTTAATTATAACTTGTTCTGACTTCTATAAGCAAGTGAAATTGTAACATTTAGCAAATCTTGCATAAATGGATCTGGGTTTAGCTTTTCTGTTTTATAACATTCCATGAGGGGATTGCATAAGCAACATCTGCTTTAGAGGACTTGAACAAAATAATTTTTTCATTCTCTATCTTGAACATTCTCTATCTTGAATATTCATATTGCATTCATATTGATTTCTGTTGCTTAGTTAAGTTTTCAATGTTAGACACAATGGAGCATTAATATCACTTTTTTAGAGCAATGTGTGTCCATCAAACTGTGAGCAGAAATCCCGACCAAACATCAGTGGCATCTTAGTGCATTTGAAAATGTGTTCTACTGGCATCCAAGTGAGTGGGTATTCTAAACTACAAATGTAATATTCTTTTTATGAATCAAGCCAATTGCGATGCTGGAAAATTTGATGTGAAGCTGATTTTTGTCTGCAGTAGCTTACTTTTACTACCTAATATTTATTATTCTGATAAGATTACAGTAACAAGGATTCATTTTGACTTACGAGCAGTGTAGTTTTACAGATTGGTTTCAATGACTCACATGCTGAATTGTTCTTAATCTTGGCTGTTTTTTTGTGGTTTTTTTTTTTTTTTTTTTTCCTGGGAGTTTCTTGCAAGTCCATCCCTGAAGTTTTGTCTTGCACTTTATGCTTTCATTAAGAGGAATATTGCTTTTGGTGAAAGTGACAGCAGTTCTTTGACAGACTAGTTGGTTAGACTTTACTCTGCAGGTCCTTACACAAAATATGACCTGTGAATATATAGGTAATTTTAGCATCTGTAACTGGCACCTGAAATCATGCCTTACTTATGGATCGAATTTCAGTCTCACTGATTTATCTTGCTGGCATGCATCATTGCCTAATATTGTTATTGTATTTTATGGGGTATTCTTTGCTAATTATCTTGCTCTGGGAAGATGGTTCTTGATATTAAAAGAGAAAAAAGTAATTAAATAATAAAAGCGTTCTATTTAGTTTTCCTAGTTTAGTTGGATGGATTACATAAGGTAGATACACAATTATGTAGTTTTAGAAACTTAAACAGTGCAGTACTTTTAACAGAATATCAGTTTTTTTTTTTTTTAAGTTGCTGGGATTACTATTCAGTGAAATGACCATGAGCCAACCCATTTAAAATGATTCTCTTGGAGGTTCCATAGCAAGAATCTCTTCCTGCCACGTGCTAGCTGTTTTTCTTAGAAATTGGCATTGTTGGTTTGTTTGTGATGTATGTCAAGTAACTAACAAAACAAGGAGAAAATTCCATATTAATTCATGCTAACTCTTTTAAGAGGATGTGATGTTGTGAAGGTATTTTTGATATTTCTCAAATAACTATCAAAACAGAAACCAGCACTGTGACTAATTGTAAGATAAACACATCTCCACATTTAAGAAGTTTAATATTAATCCTGACTACCTCCAAGATTGTCCTTTGTTTACACAAATCTCCGGTGTGGCTTAAATTCAAGAGTTGAAGCATATAATGCTGTTCTTCTGTATCTTGACTATACTGAGAATTTGAACAAAATTCTGCCAAAGTTGTTTGATGTATAAACCTGCACTTTTAGTTTTCTAGAAGTGCTATTGTGTTCCAATTAGAAATACTTTTAAGTGTGAAAGTATTTAACAAAAAATTGTAAGTAGATAGTGCTCAAGCATACGTAGTATTGTTCTTGAACAGTACAAGATCTTGCTACTGTTTACTGTAAATGATCTGTGTTCTGTGATTTTTTCCAGCAAAATTTTTAGTAAAGCATATGATTGTCTTTGTAATAATACCTACCCGGACTCAGGAAATACCATTTCATAGCCTTATCTAAAAATTAAAGGAAAATGAAATATTTACTGCTGAGAAATTGGTTTCAAAATGCTAATTTGCAATTCACTTACGTATGTTAAAAGTGACATACAAAGGCTTGCGTGCTTTCTTCAGAACCCTATAATTTGCAGTGCTTATGTTTTAAAGGAGTTATTCTCAAGTGATTAAAATAAGCTTCTGTCAAGTTGATGGCTTAGGGAGATAAGCTGTTAGGATTTATTGCTTGGCTACAAAACAAAATCCTTTGCTCTAAATTATGCAGAAAGTATTTTTATTTTTGTAGCTGTGTTTTTTGGAACCTCAATTAGTTTCATGCAGGAAGTTTTACCTGGGTATTTGTATATCAGTTTAAAACTATACTGTCCATTTTATAAATTTCACTGCTTTGATGGAAACTTCAGAAGTTTTCCATTCATTTGAATGTATAATGATTCCATGAAGTTTTGTAAATCAGCCTTTGCAGGGGTCTGTAATTCAAATATCTGGACTATGCGTCTTAAACTTCTGCGAGTCCTGCCCTGAATGCTACTTTTGTATGTAGGACTGAAAGAATCCTATGTGAATCTTTAACAATGACTATGTGCCTGGATTTTTTGAATGTGTCTCATACTATCTATTGCCTGAAAACATAGAGTTACAATTAATTATTATCTTTAAGGTGTCAGAGAGAAAACTTTTTTTTTTTTGTGAACAATGTCTCTTATACCTTTTTGTCTACAGACAGTACTATTCTACTAACAGTTCTTTGGTTAACTGTCCTGGTAAACAGCAGTGTTTTGAGAAATCGCTATTCATATAACAAAGCAGTTCCTGATTGTGAGGCATCCAGTGATCCTTCACCAAATGTTTCTTCTTTTCTCAGTAATCTCACCCATGGTTTCATGGTCAGGAGTCTGATGTTTTCGCCAGCCTCCGTACTTGCTGAGTCCCTGGGCAAGAGGGGGACAATAAACTGTTATTAATACTGCTTGTTAAATACTACTAGCAAAGCTATTTATATAGTCTCCTTTGAGCAGAAGAGCGAAACTTAGAATTAAAAAGGATAATAAAGCAATACATTTTCTGAAAAATGACATTAATTTTGCCTGTCCACTGTACCTAGTATGCTAAGTTTAGCAATACCACCACCAATTCACAATTGAATTTACAGATATTTGCTTTCAAAGTAGGTGTATTCTTTATATTTTTAACATATTAATGTATTGAGTCATAAGAAAACACTGGTCTTTCAAATTTAAACGGTATTTCTAATGAAATCACTCAACTCTAAATTGTGACTACTAAACTATTCAAGAATTTTAGAGAGATGGAAGAGAATCATTTTCTTTTGCACACAATTTTTTTTGTATCCTTATTTAGTATAGAAATAGATTAAATAAAAAATACACATAATAAAAAAATTGAGTTCTATATCTGCTCTGTTCATTGGTTACCATTAAATCTGTGCTCTGTTTTACTGCTGTAACAACTACATGTCATGACTAAAAGCATTGCTTATGTCCTTCTGTATATGTTGTCTAGAAAGTCTGTATACTACACTAAAATGTTGTAAATAACTTATTTCTAAAATATACAACAAAGAGTTTATTGAGAGCTGTATGGAAGGCGTTGCTCATGTCTGTTTATGTCGGTTTCCATGTATTTACAGTCATGCAACTTTGAAAAAGAATGGTGTGTAGCTCTATGTTCAGTGCTTTTTTATGAAATAATAATGTGTGCTTTTGCTAGTTCTTCATTTGTGCTATTCATAAGGTTAGACTGCAGTAAAAAATGAGCACAGTCTCGTGTTCTAGCTTTTCCTGCTATGCTCCCACCTACATATGATTGCCAAGCAAATGCCTTTTATGTTTTGTGTTGTACTGCCGCTGTGTAGGGATTCTCTTCTGCTATATGATCAGGCAAGATGCTCTTTTAAATCGAAAATGTGATTCTTCATATAACTAGTTTTTCAAACAAACTGCAAATAAATTTTAGGGGTGAGATCCCTGCCACCATTCTTCCAATTAGTAGGAAGGACCAATAGACATATCTCAAGTCCTAAGCAACAACTGCTGGGTAGGTTAAAAGCCTGTCCTGTACTCTGATCATGTTCTCCTGCTCTTTTTCAGTTCTGCATAGATAAAACGCTAGTTTTATTACAATCTGGAGGAGTTACGCCTTTAATATGAGCAGATCCCAAGTTTCAGCTCATAAATATCAAACTTTATAGACAGTACCATGGAAGTATTGTTTTCCTGTCATAGTGATTGATCTGATATTTTCCTTCTACTCTAGGGATCAGCATCTCTGAGAGCTCATGTGTCGGAGATCAAACATCTGTCTTCATAGTGCTACTAAGAACCTATTTGCATTTTGTGTTTCAGATGGGAAAACTGTAAACACTTTGAGTCTGGGCAACTATACTGAATTGATATAAGCCTTCAATGAGGTTTGCAAATTTATAGAAGTATTTTCTTCAAATTCCATATTTCATTTTGTTGTGCTATTTCTCATTTCCCTCCAGAGGAAGAGACTCTGATATATTAAGTGAAGCATGGCTCCTATGCAGTTCTTGGCAGAACAGGTTTCCCAGGAGAGAATGATACTTTGCAACGTTGTCTAGACCTGATTGATTTATGAAGTGTGTTTGCAGATAATATAATTATTATCTCAGCTTTAGTATTCTGATTATCTAAAACAAGTCTCTGTGTCTCTGAAGAGCTTTTTGTTTGAGCTGTTGTGATGCCTACAAGAGCCTTTGTAGGTTCTGAAAATATTCACTGCTTCTTTTGATCTGTCTCAGTGTAGCACTACATAAGAAAGCAATAACCTAAAAACTTTCATATGAAATGAAATAGAATTAGCTATTGCGGCTCGGCATCTGTTGGATGTGCTGTGCCTGAGGTTGTTGGCTTAGGCCTTGACAACACTGAGATTAGTTTGTCAATCCTGGTGCTGAGTTGCAAATGTCAGGATTTGGCTTCTACTGGCAGGAACTCCAAGGATAGGAGGAAAAACTTTGTAAATTGTTCAGAGCTCTTTGGAGCCAAGAGCTGTTTTTCAGCTGGCTTTGTAAGCAGTATTATTTAAGTATTTAAAGGGTACTGGGAAGTGTGAGGATAAGTGCAGAGTAAAAGGAGTGGAAAGAGTAAGGAAAAATATCTATCTCTAAAGTTAAAATAATAAATATAAGCTTTATATGCAAGTCTCTCCAATGAAGTTTCTCAGTGCTCACAGCCATTCTTTCTTTGCTGAAAGGGTTAGTCATTCTTCAGTCAGATGGTTCTTTGTTTTGATTTTGTTTACTATTCTCTTTGTTGCTTATTTTCTTGAAATATGTTCATGAAAACTAGGCAATTATATGTTACTAAGATTTATTAGGTTTTGGACGATAAATTGTACTGACTCTTTTTCTTGGCATTACTTTCAAAATATCCAACCTGAAGTTAACTGGGAAAGGCAGACAAGGGATGATAGGGTTTTTTGTTCTGGAGGAAAGAAAACATAGCATGAAGTCAAATAACGGAGCTTTTATTTGTGAGAGGGAAGCAGTTTTCATCATTCCTCAGTAAGCGTAAAAATGTGAAGCTACTGCAGTTTTGAAGTACCTTCATGGTGAAGTCATTGAGAGCTCTAAGCTGATGAGAATCTAACAAATGTGATGGGGTTCTGAGAAGATAATACACAAGCTACAGGGACGTTTAGAGTTTAAATTAATTGGCTTTATGGTGTCTGCAGAGACTATCCTTGTGATATCTTGTGATCCTGAAACTAAATATGACTAAATCTTATTGTCTTGACTTCGATAGGACTCCTTCATAAGTAACTAGTCATTTTCTCTGCTGCCTGCTGGTCTAATGGATTGCTTTTATAAAATCTCTGGTTTTATATTAATGGACATGAGGCATATAAATATCTCTGCAGTCAACAAAACTGTTTCCCTAGAATCAGTGCCAGCAAGCAATTAAACTAAATGAATGAAGCTATCAACAGCACAAAGCAGCAGATCTTACAAATACAAATGTTACAAGCTTTGTATGCTTAATCTACACGTTAGTCAGAATTAAAAATATTTGCAAATAAATATAATGGCAATGGAATAAGATGATTTTTGGTATTCAAGGCTTTCTGCATGATGGATATCCTTATACTGTGCCTGCCTATCAAGTAACCTGTATGAAGGAGACCTGATTTTGGTACACAACTTTAGCAATTTTGCCCGCACTGTGGGTAGCTGATCCACAGCCAGTGTGATTGATTCCAGTGATTGAAAGTACCTAAAACCAAGCTCTCTGCGAAGTACCACATGATATTTTTGTTTGCACCTACGTAAATTTGGTGGTGATTCCTACGTTGTCCTGAAGTCAACTTATAATTTTGTTCAGCTGATGGCTCATATCCAGGTATTTATTTTATGACCTTGAGAAATCTCCTCCTATAACATGAAATTTAAATGGTAAACTTTGTAGTCAGAAGACATTGACACGGAGACCCTCAGAATGACAAGTAGCAGGGAGCTATCTGAGAAAATGGGGTAGTAGCTCAGGTTCCCTGAAGATTTTGCTAGTCAATAAAAGAGTTGAGGAAAAACAGCAGATGACATTTAATTATTGTGGCCTTTTCACTGACAAAATATAAGCATGTAAGAAAGCATCATCAGTTAAGATTTTAACGTTAGTCTCTAAAAGTAAAAGAGAAATCTGGAAGAGCTGTTTCTCCTTTCTATTTAGGAGTAGAGAAGATCTAAGAAAAGTACTGACAGGTGACTTTCTGCTGTGTATTTTTGCTGCACACTCTGCTGCAGCAGTCTTTTAAGCTCAGTTCTGTTGATTACATTAAGTAGTCTGTGCATCCTCTGCTCTGTGAGATTCTGCTGCTATTTAATCTTGTTATTTCTGTTTTACAGAAATTTATATTTGTCTGGTTGTTTTTTCCTGGTGCTTTTTTATTTAATGGCACATTAATGAACAGCTTATGCATGACAATCCTGATAGATACCACTATGCCTAATGACATAGAACCAGTTGTTGCACTTGAAGAATAAAGTAGATAACGAACCAAAAAAAAAATAAAATAATAATAGCAATTTGAGAGACTCAGGCTGTTGAACCACTAAGCAAGCAAACGTCAAAGGCCAGAATCATCTGGCTGAGTAGTCTTCACATCATGTTTAATGAGTTCAAGCCTGGGATCCATGAAGAAAAGCCTCCCAGCCGCTCCTCACTGCAGAACCGTGTCACAGAGAATAGCAAAGCCTCTAGGAAAGCAAGTTGAAACTGGGAAGCCTGCATGCAATGCTTGGCATCATATAAAGATTTCAGGCACTCGTGTTTAGCAAGGGTGAACTCATGGTGACTTTTTGCTAGTGGAATTGTGGGTGAACTGCAACACAATGGAAAAACCTGTTAATGTCACTGGAGCTTTGGTAGGGAGGTACATGTAATCTTTGCTCTCTTATTGTACTGGGTATCAATCTAGTGCTCAGCAAAGGGAAAAAGGTGTAGAGTTTGCTGGAATCAGGTACTTTCAAGTCTCTTATTTGTGTAAGATGAGTAAAGAAGGGGAGGAAAAATAAAAACACAAAAGGGGAACAGAAAAAAAAAATGTCAACAGAGAATATTAGAAATTGACCTTTTTTTTTTTTTTTTTTTTTTTTTTTTTTTTTTTTTTTTTCCTTCTAAGTATTCCCAAGCTGGAGGATAAAACTCTCACTCTGCAATTCCTGCTTTTTAATTTTTTCCCTTTCCAATGAAGAAATAACAGTGGGTGTGCAGGGGAAGCCTACTTTTGGAGCTGTGACCGAATAGTACCATTTTACTCTGTGCATACTGATCTACAGAACTGGAGCTGTGGGGAGCAGGAGCCAGGCAATGCAGTGGTCATGAAGCCAAATACTGGCTGCAGCTGAGCAGTTCACAGGGTGTAAAATTAGCTGTAGTCATTCTTCTGCATAAATAAGACTAGCAAGGGGTAAATAGCCATGATAACATCTTGCTGTGCTTTCATTGTAGTTGTAAAAGGGCTGTACAAATATAAATGTGACAAATTAGATTCATTAATTTGGTATTTGCAGATGGGACTTCTGATTCAGAACTCCTCTATTTTCAGCAGGATTTCGTACTGATTTTCTAAGTACTTGTTGACTGGTATACAGGCACAGAGATAGGAAGTCTGAACGATATGGTTGTCTTTTTGCTAGGAACTTACTGATATTTTTTTGGGAAGCAAAAATAAATGTCCTCCCTGAACAGTTGCAAAAGTCTGCAACAGACCAAAAAAATTTATCAGTAGACATTCTTGCAAAAATAACTTAGTTTCTCCTTATTTCTTAAATGAAAGGGGCAAATTATGTAAAGGGTTGGGTATGTGCTTCTACCCAACCTTTGATCTTTCTCATTTGGTTCCTTTACTTTCTGCCACAGATCATTGGAAGGGACTGCTAGAGTGAGCAATATCTTACATTTAGCAACAAACATTTTATAAAAGACTTTGTACTGAGAATGGGCTTTCTGTTTGAACATATGCAGACAGGTACAGCTGGTTAGAAGTAATATCAGCATACCTGCTTCACCGTTTATAAATGTTACATCGCCTTCCTCAAAACTGGAGCTCTTTTCTGAACTAAGAGGAAGTCAGTAAAGAAAGAGTTATGATTTTGCATAAAGGAAAACTCTCCAGACAGAACTTTGAAACTGCAGGAAATGGTAATAGTTACGAGAACAATTTTCTCACAGGAATTAGTCAGAAGATGTTTATAAGGTTTTTCAAATGTTATGACAGTTTTACGCCATAGCAAAGCTATTTTTGTTGAAAATATTTAAACACGCTCAAAGTAATGGACTGCGTTCCTCTTGGAATATGTTTGTGTGATTTAAGCATTATCTTGGGTTTATTCTGGGGAAAAAAAATAAAACAGTAAAATATCAGTAGCATACGAATAGAGGGGTATATTGATACAGTAATTAGAAAAGTGGAGTGTATCTTCGACAAAACATTTTGGACATCACGTCCAGATAAAAGAACATCAAAAGCTTATTCACAGTATATTATGGTTCTGGCTTCAAATTTTTGCTCAGAGGAAGGAAGTCTGGGAAGTCTTGTGATCAAAAATTGTTACAGTTGTGGCCATTGCTGTTTGGCCACCTTCAGAAGATTGCAGTACAATTACCATATCTTTTTTCACATATTTTTGCTCCTGAAGTCATTGTTGTATTTGAACCAATGTGGTGGTTCTGCAGCAATGACAGCAGAAGGAGAATTTTAAAATAATATGGACTAGTGCAAGGCTGAAATACAATACTTCAATAGTGCTAGAAATAAAATAAGCTTGTCTTATAAATTGGCTTGAATTTTGAGTTCCTTTTTTTTTTTTTTTTTCTTGGTTAATGCAGTTTCAGTCTCTGTTACATGGCACAAGATTGCTTTAAATTTACCACATGCAACGTGGAAATGGCTGCTATTAGTTATTGTAGGAGAAACCATGTCATTGTCATGAAGATCTCTTAAACTCTTTGATTTACATGTAGTTTCTTTAAGACAGTATGTTTACTGCTGCCAGAAATGCACTTTATATAATGCTTGTATATCCATTTACGAGTTATGATTTTGTGTAAACACATATCTATGCCACTGGTGATGTTTGAGGCACTTCTTTACAGCAAGAGAGGAAGCTGACCAACTTCTTTCCTTTAGAATGCTGTTTTCGGACTATAAATTGCACCAAATAAGCACACTATTACCAGTGAGGCTTGGAAAATTTCTAACTTCTACCTAGTCAACTTGGGCAAAAACTTGTGTTAGTCTTTCTAGTGGAGATATTTCTGTCTTACCAGCTGTCCTCTTTCAGTTGGATTTACTTGAAGCATTTTATTAAATATGAAGATACTTACAAAAAAAAAAAAAAGCAAAGTAAACATGATTTTCCTTATTTCCTTAGGCATGGACAAATGTTAGAGTATTCCAGTCTGAGGAGGCCTCTGCAATTCATAGTGCCATTGCTATTGCTGATCTAAGAGAATACTCTGCTTTTCTTTACCTTCTAGACCATTGAAAGCCAAAGTATCATTTATTAAAAAAAAAAAAAAAAAGTATTTTCTGTTCGCAATGTTTTTATTCCTGTGTTACTGCTGAAAATGAGCAGCTATAGCTTCATCTGACTGTTCATGACTAGAAGACTAACAAAGCTTGTAATTATCTTTCAGTAATTCAGAAAGGTGGCTTTCAGGCTAAGGAAACAATTTGCTTCTTTGTGAAACCTCTAGAGAGCATGCAACTGCTTGCTTGTGTGCATTGATAAATTGCCTCTGTAGTTTACCTTACTTAGTTTGATGCAAAACTATCTCAGTCCTTGCATGAATGAAATTGCAAGGGGTGAAAAATTGCCTTGCATTTTCTAATATTCTAATATTGGGATTTTTTAATTGATTTTTTTTTTTTTTTTTACATTCACAACATTTTGTTGCCATAAAAAAAAAAATAGTGACTTATGCTTGGGTGTGAAACTTGTCTGTGTCAGTCTAAGTCAGAACAGCCTGAGCTGCGTGTCTGTATTTTGGTCTTACTTGCAAAAGAAGACTCAGCTCACCACACAAAGCTCCTCTGTCTACAGACTGAGTAACAGCTATATGATACTCCCAGACATACCTTTCCTAGCCACATGACTTATTACCATTCCAAGTACTGAAAGACTGTATATTTCTCTTTCCTGTTATTATAAATTCCATGCAAAAACTGAACTTGAAAAATGCAGCCAGATATTTGCGAAAGGCTTGCATCCAGAAGAGAGAGATTTTCTAGGATCTCTTCTGGCAGATTAGACATCTTCAAGCACTCAGATGGCCCTTGGGGGATGTGTGAAGAACCGGCACTCAAAATGGGGTGCAAGAAAGAGAAATGTTTTTATGGCCATAAGAGGCAGTGGCCTGAGGTGGCCCCTGAAAATCAACATTAGTATGAAAAAGACTTCAGTTGCATGAGCAAAGTATAAGGATGAGTTCTGTGAAAAGGAAAGGTGAAGAGGAATGTGGCAGATGGAGGACAGGAGGGGCAGCGTAAGGGGAGCAGAGAGGAAAGCCCAGGATGGGAACTGGGCGCAGTGAGCTCCAAGAGAGATGACAGGTAAACAACAGAGAGAAGGGGCTGTGGCTGTGTATAATTCATGGCAGAACCTCAGGTAGGATTTCTTTTTAAGGAAAGCAGGCCAACTAACTTCCTGAGAGGGGTGACAGTAAAGAATAAATAATATTTCAAAAGATTTCTTTGTACGGATTTGCTACAACATTGAGATTCTGGAAAGAGGAGTCATCAAGTCTTTGTGAAGAGAAGGCAAAAGCCCTAGAAGCGTGCAGGACAAAACTAGCGTGGAAGAAGGACTGAAAACAATATCCAAAGTATGAGGAAGTAATAGTAATTTTTGCTTTTCTCCAAGAGAGAGAATTCTCCAACTATTTTTGTTCCTGGCATTAGGCCAAAGAGTGGGATTTAGCTGTCCCAGAGCAGCAACTACATGGGTATGAAACTGTTACAACTGCACTAATTAGGGACACCCTACCCTACGCCTCCTTCCTAGGCCCCGCCTGGGGCTCAACCTGCCTGTCCTTAGAGCAGTCCAGTTAGCTGTAGTTTTTAAGCTGAGGTAATTCCTGCTTCCCCTTGGTGCTCCTGCATCTCTTCCTCTTGTTGTGGTGGTATTTTAATTCTGATTTTAATTCTACCTAGTGCTGAGCATTACAAGCGATGTTCTTGGTAAATTAAAGCAAACAAACCAGAATAATTGTGTAAAAAAGTAAGGAGCTCGCAGACATTTAAAATTGTCATTTCAGACATATCTGTCTTAAGGAAGCCTGAGAAGATGCTCCTCTCCAGAGGCAGTCTATATTTTATGTGCCTGCCACTCTCATGAGAACCAGTAGTATTTTTAAGATGGACTTTGTCATGTAGAGCTAAAACGGCTCAGTTCCATAGTTTGAGTTTAACACACTTTGTGATTCAGCTTAATTGCTGCTGTGGTAGGTAGTGGTAGCCTTACTGCCCCATTATTTGTATGTTTCCATTGTTTTCCGTTAAGCTCCATATTCAGACAGAATCCCTTGGTCTTTGAAGAAAATAAAGTACATAATATTTGCGATGAATGATTCCCCTTGATCTCATTCTCATGGGGTGAAATCCTCCCTTTGATTGACTTGGAGGAGAATTAACTACAAGGGAGCAATGGTCACTGTCTATTCATAATTGTTTAGTCATTTATTAGACAGGATGCAAATCTCAGAAATGCTCTTTGCTCTTATTTATCTGCCTAGTGTACCTTTTATCTGTGGTGGCCTAGAATTATGCATAACCAAATACACTGCATTTTTAATATCAGTCAAAAAGCAGCTAATGTTTTTATGCATTGTATGGTTTTGTAAGTAATGGCAAGGTTTTCTCTATTAAAAAAAAAAAAAAAACAAAAAAACAAACCCTGCTATAATTAAGGCAGTCAATGAATACACTAGAGAAATTTAATTCCTCAGTGGCAAACCATTAGCATGTCTGGTCATCTGTATCTGAGGGAAAACAAAATAGCAGATATCGCATAACTGAGAGCAGAAAAGGTGAGGCAGTAGTATAAGAAGTCCTTCGTGCTGCTTGTGGCTGCCTTCAGTTATGTAATTTATAGCGAAGTACACAGAAGGAGAATTAAAACTAGGGGCACTAATTGGACTGTGGAAGAACAAGGCCTTATTAGCTGCCCCTATGGAGGTATAAAATATAGCAGTCTTGTATAGGTAGGTATTCATCTGTAGATGAATAGAGGTTGCACATTATCCTGAATTCCCAGCCAGCATTTTAATTCAGGCTGTGCCTATAGTATGTGGCTGGCCTGAAACTCTAACTGAATGCTGAGCTGTCAGCATTCTCTAACACAGTCCTCCCATTCTAGGACTAAAAGTTGTCCTTAGGGTTTGGATCAGAAGGAAGGCAAGTTCTCTGTGTGAGATCTTCCTTTTCTAGTGCAGATGGAACAGCTGTCCAGCATACTTAAAACAGGACAGAGAGGGAGAAAGTAATGGCAAAAAGAAAAAAGATGTTACACCAAAGCATCTGAATGAGCTGCATCTTGTGGCGTGAAGATGCTTCTCATGAGTTGCAAAGGCAAGCAATCTAGTTTTAATTCTTGTGGATTTCAACTATCCTGGTCTTTAGCATCCTTTTATGTCCATGTAATTGGACAAAAGAAAATAATATATACTTTTTTCCTTGTTCACAAGAACATTACTGCTTGGAAAGTAGTTCTGTATTTACAGGGGTTAAACTAGAACTTAGAAGAAGAGAGCCAAGAGACAATGACAGAACCTTAAAGAGAGTCTTTTTTCCTATGGCAGTGCGGAAAAATGCATTTATTTTACTGCAGCTGCTAAGCTAGTGATTCAGACCATATGTCTTTTACTTTCAGCAGTTATCAGTTTCCCAGCAACACAATATTTTCAGTAGATTGCCTGTGAAAACTTAGTCTATATGACATGTGCTATAGTAACTGCATACTTGTTTATAGGAAATTATACCCAAAACAGTAGCATTTCATGTCACTGATTTTGATGGACAGTAGAACTGCATAGGCTTCACCCTTGAGAACGGCAGAAATAACCTCACTGACAGTGGGGCAGTACACTTTCGTACAAGTGCATTCCTCTGGGAGATACGCATTTCCTGTCTGGTTTGTCTCTTTCATTGTCTCTGAGATCAGAAGTAACACAAATAATTTCTACACAAGTTAGGCTCTCTAGATTAGCATGTTCGTGTGGGCTATGTAGGCCCATACCACGTGTACAAAATCAGCAAAATAGTAAGTGAATAGAGCCTGTTTCTTCAGGATTTTTGAGAACTGTGAAATCATAAATGCTTGAGTTGGAGAGAACCTTTAAGATCATGCAGTTAACAACCTTCCTGCCATGAGCAGGGCTGCCTCCCACCAGATCAGACTCTCCAAGGCCCCTTCCAACCTGGCCTTGAACACCTCTAGGGATGGGGCATCAACAGCTTCTCTGGGCAACCCGCTCTGATCGTGGACATAATTTCTGTCTTAGAAAGGAATCTAGAAAACTAATATAGGTGTTTATATATGATAGGCTTCAAATGTATTTCAGTAGGATGTAGGCATTTAAATTTTCTTCCTCAGAGGCCAGTTATGAGCCAAGATTTATTTATATGGACACCAGGCAGATGTACAGTCATTATATACCCTTAAAGCCTCAAATTCCTTCTTTGAGCTGTAATTACTGGTTTAAGAAAGGGTGACATATTAGTAACCATCACAAGTGCTCTGTTTACAAATAGTCTCTATTTTGTTTATTTCATCAACAAATAGACAGAGTTGTTTTTGCTATGTAGCATGCCAGAAATAATTATAAAAATTATAGGCAAGGAGCACAACATCTAAATGAAGTATTTCCTGATTTCCTTGCTTCATCATGTTGCAGCATCAAACTCGGCAATACTCTTGACAGGTTTCTGAATCTTCTTCTAGTAGCAAACACATAGGTGCAGTTAATCACAAAATCATTAGCTCTCTTTCAGTTGCCAGTTTACATTTACACTATGGAAACACCATATACATATTGGTGTACCCAGTCTTTACTCATCCACATACAGTCACTGTTTTTGTTGAGAAGTTAGAGCAGAGTTGTTCATTTCAGCCACCTGTTCTTATCAAGCTCATTTCCTTAAGGACGTGTTGACAAGCTTTTTTGAGTATGGATCCTCTTCCATCATCCCTTTTCTGCTTTTTTCCTATTTTTTTTATTTTTTTTTTAGATTCAGAAGAGGACATTTGTCCCTTATCCAAGCAGGTCCCTCTAAATATTTTGACTTAATATGAGAAGTTCAATATATGCTATCACCAGTCATTATTTTATCTATTTCTGGTAAGCAAATAGCAGTCTGAAGGCCTGATTTAATATAACTTGGGGTAGTTGCATTATTTTAAGTTTGCTGCTTTGATTTCTAGCAACAGGGACTTGGTTCTCATTGTATTGCATGGGAAGATTGACATATCTCCTGCATATACTTAATTTTCCTGCATATAACATTTATGATTACCCTGTGTTCATAACAACTGAAAGAGAACGGTAATATGAAATCAGACCTTCTAAGGAGGCTGAGGCTATTTTGCCAAGATCAACACCATATACCAGCTTTTACTTCAGGACGTAGTCTGTTAAATATCTAGCAGATTTGTTTTTCATCAAAATAGAGTTAATATATTATATGTGGCCCTTTAAAGGCTACAGGGTTTCTGAAAAGGGCTCTTTGGGGATCAGATTGCATTCATTGCAGAACTCAATATGGAGATGGTGAAGCTCATTAAAGAGCTTTATGGCATATACTCAATGCCACTACTACCACAAGTCTACAAATTTTTTCCAAATTACAATTCCAGTCATATTTTGGTTTCTTCTGAGCAAAAACAAGTGACACTGTAGGAAACTATAGGCTAAGAAAAGAAGGAAATGGAATGTGTTTCTCCATTTGACTAAGTCCTGCTAACCTGCAATAATATATTGAGTATCACTGCAAAAACAATGCAAATGCCAGACCAAAACACAAAACACAGTATTAGACATAGGCCACCCAGTTTCAAAAAAGGATTCAAATTCCAGTGACTTTGGTCTGTAGCTCTTTGACTTCTTTTGACTAATCTCTCCATTCAGAATGGTCAAGTCTTTTCGTCCGAATTTTTTTTTCCTTCTTACAATTATTATGTTTAATATGATGTTCTTAATGATGTACTTTAACACAGTACATTGTAATAAATGTTGAAGTTCAGGCACTGGAATTGGAATCTAAGAACAATTCAAGAATGAAAGCAGTGGTTTCCAAATGTGTCACTACTTATTTAATTCTTTATCCTTTTATATAATTTCCAAAATTCTCAGGAAACTACAGTTTGCTTTTTGGTGTGCACAGAACCATTTCAATTTTGGATTTTCTGAGCAATTCAACATCTATTACAAATATATTGACAGGCTAGTAATTTGACAGCTGCTGTTATATAAACTGCTGTATCTACATTGTTCTTGTTTTCGCTGAAAATTACAGTGATTATTCACCAAGGAAATAACTAAGTGAAGGTAAATGATGATCATCATCATTTATCATAAATCAAGTTAATTTGATAAAAATGACAGAAAAATAGAATTTTTGGAAAAAAAATGCTAGTTTTCTTGCATTTCTTTACCTGTGTTGTAAAATGGTGATGAAGAGTTGTGGAGGACTGCTATAGAGGGTATGTATAAGAACTGCCATTAGTTCACAGAGGATCTCTAGAACAGGCGCATGATACTGGGAAATGCAGTGTAATACTCAAAACTGTCTTTTCCTATGTGTGCAAATTTGCTTTTTATTTCTGGAATTCTAATTGGTGAAGTGTAATGTTATTTTTACCTTGGGCCTGCTGTTACAGAAAGCAAGAAAGAAATTATAAAGTCTCATTTGAGAGTCTGCTGGAAACCGTGAAAGCTGAATGCCCAGTCACTGGGTGAGAATACTAGTTCCCACTGTTGGAAAGCATAATTTAGGATTCATGTCATTTTGTTTGTGTAAGAATATCTGGTAGGTTACAGTGATAATTTTGCTGAGAATCAAGAAGATAGACAGCATAGTTTATTTTTTATATTTTATTGGCTATGGGAAACTGGATGATTAGGGATGTTTTAGAAATGATCTGTTGGCATGACCAAGCCAGGCTGTTTATTTTATATTCCTAGCACTGCCACGAAGCCACTGTTTTGTAGGGTTATTGAAATAGATACTGTCTGGGGCTAACAAGGCTTAAAGGCCTGCACTGCTGTGACTCTTGTCCTGTTCTGTCACTGTTGTCCTCTGACATCCAATTCTGGAGGCAACATGGGCTGAACAAACTCAGATCTTTTACAGGCAGTAGTGCAGAAGGGCTCTTTACAGCTACGCGATGTTTATTCTCTTATTCCACTTTTGGACTTAATTTTAAGGGTCTTTTTCAACCTAAACTATTCAGTGTTTACTCCCCTGATGCTACCTTTCAGCTGATTTTGAAGCTACTTAAATATTGAAAGTTACTATACATAGATGCAGTGCTGACATATGTAGTGCATATGTAACGTTCAAACTAAACTGATCAGTTTCTACAGGTTTAAATATGAATTCTGAAACTAGAGGGTATTTTTGTCCTTTACTAAAGTATCTCATATTTACTTACATCATGCAAAGAAAGAAAATGGAATGAAAAATTAAAAAAGGGTGGTAAGAGTGACCACAAATTCAGGACTTTGGCTGTTCTGTTGGATATTCTGTGCAAGAACTATAAAACAACTGAACTATAAAATTACTCTTTATTCATAACTCATATGCTAGCAAAAGAATTTATGCCTCCTGCAATATTTTTGCTAGGATTTATATTTATTGATATTAATAACAATGTAAACAGCAAGAAGAAATTTAGAAAATTAGAAAACCTGTTTTTTGTTCTCTTAGGTGCCATATGTATGCATGGTACAAGACAGCCATTCCATCAAGGAATCTAGAATCTTCAGTTAGGAGTTGTATTAAGACCCACCATTTCTGAGACAGAGAGGCAGCCAGCGCTGTGACTACAAATCTAAACACAGAATGCTTTATGAATAACTTCATTGAGAGCACTGCTCCTGAAAGTGCAACACGATGTTGAAAATTTAAACAAGAAAAAAAAAGGAGAGGAAATTATAAACTACTTGCATGTTTTAGCCATGGTCCCAGTCCAAATTCAGGGAGGAATAAAAGGTGAAGGTGAAAGGTTAGAGACATTATAAGCTCTTGGGTAAAGTGATAAGGAATGAATGAGAAAAGACATGAGAAGGATGAGGGTGGAAGGGAATTTTAAGGGGAAAAGACAAGAGCAACTACATGTTCTAAGTTCTGTGCTAATTTTCTATGGGATATAGCAGACAGGATATTTTGATACCATCATCCAATTAGGAAAAAAGTCTTTGTTGTTTTAAACATGAAAATTTATAATCTCATCAGTATGCCTAAGTCAGAGTTGTTAGAAAAGCATCCATCTTTCCATTATGGAGGTTTCTAATGCAAGGTTGCTTCTTGTTTCACAATATAATGAATGCTATTCCTGTCCTGTAACTGTGTAAGATGCATAGAACTTTAATGGGAAACAGAACAGAAGTTTTGGTTTTTCAATTTTAGGACAGTTGTTCTTTTGAATCTGTTGCCATTTGACAGTTATTTTCTAGAGGAAATACTTGTTTTCTTTCCCATTAAAAGTATTTTCCACCATAGTATTTTTGAAATGAATTTTTCTCCGATACTATTTTGAGTATTTGAACATACTATCGTATCAGTATATGTTTGTTTCATATTTTTAGTATTTTTCTTCCACAATTATATGGAGAAGAAGGATTGTTAAGAAATAAAAGGATTAAGAACATGCAAGTGGCACATATGTAAGAATTTATTTTTTGAAGCAGGATTTTGTGGCAAAAACATAGTTTTTTTTACATACTCAGTAATTACAGTCTTCCCACACATTTGAGCTTCTCTGTGCCTGAAAATATATCCAAGAACAAGACACACATAGCAATCACATATTCAAAAAGAAATTCTGTAGACTGTTAGTATGGGTAAGAGCTGAAGAAATCTGGATAGTTGGCTAAGGGGTAGGCAGAAGAATAGTTGGTCATTCCTCATGCTTCTTGTTGATTGTGTTTAAATGTCCTTTTTTTTTTTTTTCCTTACCTTAGACATTCAGATTTTCCTTTTCTTCTTATTGACTTTAAAAAGCCAACTCACCTTTTCTCCAGCACTCTATTCTCATGCCTTAATATTTCTGCAAGATTGAATGATATCAGAGAAATTCATTGTATCTCACCTTCAAAAAATTCTCCATCTTCTCTATGATAGAGAAATAAATATCAACAAATATCTCTGTGGATCTCTTATGCCAGGCAATGAGAAATAGAAGCCTTGTTTGGTCTCTGCCTGTCTACAAAGATGAGATATTGGCCTTGGCCTTGAGAAGGATTGTAAGACATGAACTGATGACATCTGTAGTGTCACTGGGGACAGTTCAGAGAGACTGCATCAAATGTGCCTGAAGTATAGAGATCCCCTATACACCTGCATAACACGCCTGTGATGCACATCTGGTAGTTCTGACTGGTCTGATAGTAGGTCTATAGCTCCAAAAGGTGCATCTCTCCAAATCTGTAGAAGGAGAAAATTCAGACCACATTTTCACCTCAGGCATTTTGTAATAGAAGAAACCTTACCAGTAAATCCATCATAGATGGTAAAATGGAAAATATTTTTTCAAAGGAACCTGCACTACCACAGAGCTGATACTGTTTCTGCAGCTCCTTCCCTTTGCTCTGCTTAGCTCTGAGCACACTTCATAGCATCTATATACTACTGCACTTACTACTGATATAACATTCATTATAGGCTAAGTGAAGAAGTTCTGATTTCACCTGAAAGACAAAATTGATTACTGTGAAGATTCAGTAATGCATTTAAAAAGGTCAGCAAATCACATGCCTGCAAACTTTGACAGGACTACTAAGATGAAGTTGTAGATATTAGTACTGTCTAGCTTAATTAACCAGTGGCAGATAATCATTTTTCTGTGGTGTGTGTGTGTATATATATATATATATATATATATATATATATATATATATATATATATATAAAACAAAAATAGATCTTGGTGTGTAGGGTAGGCCCCAAATAAACTCAGAGAAACCTAGGAGTCTTCACCTCGATAAACCCAGTTACTGTGTATGAACATTAGAAAATGACATTCCCACTCCTGGAATTTGGTTAGTATTGAAATTCTTATGTTGAACATCCAGGGCTTGAAGAGCATTTGTCTGGAAAAGGCAAATGATTTTGCACAAAGAACAATACAGTAGCTTATTATGACTATTGGACCACTGACTAAATGCTGTGAATGTAACGTCTGAAAAGGCTGCAGTTGAATGGCCAATTTGGGAATTGAAATTTAGGGTCTAAAATGTTTTTACCTGGACATCATGTTTTCCTGTCACTGGAAATGAATAACTGGCATTGACTTCTGTGCATTGATTGTCTCTAACGTGGGTAAACAAGGCCTTTGGGTATACAGTGCTTACCACAAATCATGGCTATGCTCTGTTGTTTTCTCAAGTTTGCCATCTCTCTCTTTAATTATCCACCCAATATGATTATTATTTTTTAATACTGGATATTCAACGATTTCTGTCCAAATTCTGGACAGAAACAGAAGACATTGATTTTAGTGTACAAGCACAAATAAATATGTTTAAACATACATATATACATATACACACCATTCAACTTACATTGATTGCTGTATTATTCTAATTCAATAAAAGTACATTTGTGTACTGTTCTTTTACAAATTCATTTATAAATATAATATAAACATAATTCTAGTCTAGAAGACAGTATGATGTGAAAGTATAGTAATAGATAACAAAGAGGAAGGAAGATAGGTGTTGGGGATAAAAGTGTGTCAGATTCCCCACAGATTATATGAATACAACAGCTAAATTAATGAACAGAGGAAAAGCAGGTTGAACAGTCTTCACTCCTGTGGTGAGGATTTCAGACTAAGCCAAGTAAAGCAGACGTAATACAAGGCTCCTATTAGGTTTCCTAGCTGAGAAAGAATGTTGGGGTGCAGTTATAATTAAGAATGTGAATGAGAGGCATAAAACAGTAGCTTTAAAATGCAAGATGTGATGAGTAGGATGCATTATACATATTACTTAAGAACAGAGTAGTAATATTACATTCATTAAAGTTTATCCATTTTAATTTTGTTACTGAATGATGGTTGTTTTTTTGTTTGTTTGTTTGTTTTCTGCATACTATGAACACATTTTGAAATATTCATTAAGTTGTTTTGAACTCTCTTATTCAAGGAAAGCACAGCGTATTATAAGCAGCTGGGCAGGAAGAACTTGTTTGCTGGCGTTGAAGGAAATGTAGCTTACCTGAATTTAATGTTTGAAACCTTACTTCTAGAAGAGAAAGCTCACAAAAATAAATAACTAAGCACTGTTTTACATACAGCTTGGGCATCTGAAGAACTTAAAAAATAATAATAATGATAATGTAGGTTTTTTCAGGATCAGTATGTGAAAGCCAACTTTTCCATATTCCTCTTATTATTTCTGTAAAATATGTGTATATTTTAGTCCTAAGTGTGCAGTCATATATAGTGCAATCCTATTTATTTGGCACTAAGATTTGGTTACTTTTATTTGACTTCTTTGACCTCAGTAGCCCTGATATAAATCTTTTCAACAGCTTGCTCTCCTTCAGCTGCTGAGGATTCTGCAAGGCCTTATCACTGTTCTCTTTGTCCATTTACCCTGAGGAAAGCTGCAGCAGCATTGACATCAAGTAGCTAGAAAAACATCTGCATGTGCATTACATTCACTTAGTTCTTGGGTTCAGCTCAGCTAATGAGCTGGCTGCTTCCATGTAAATCAAGTCAACCCTAAACAGTTAATGCTTTCATCAAGTAAGCAGCGCTCTGGAGTCTCTTTGAAGGTGGGGCCACATTCATTTCAGTGGCTGAAAGTTGCCCATATAAACACCCCATCTCAAAGATGTTGTTCTGTTTTTCAGACAGGCTTACAGTTGTTGAGAGGAAATATGCCACTGTGCCAGGTACCAGAAGCCAGACCAATTTACTTTGAATTTGGGAAAGGAGGAGGGGAAGAAAGAAAACACCCAGCAAAAATCCCATGAGTGGTTTTGGAGACATTAACAAAACAGAAAGCATTAGAAGCTGAGATCACATCTGGGATTTATCACTGTGTTTTGATAAACCATTGGGCTTAGCCAGCACTCTGTCCTGCGCTAAGGGATTCAGGGAAATTACAACACACATGTTCTCAACGGAGTTTGTCAGATCAACTTTATACTTGAGCGTTTTAATTACCCACATAGACAAGTGAGGAGAGTTCAGAGAAAGGTGACTTTTTCTTGTTAAGAAAGTTAAGCATTAAAAATATTGCTAGGGAGTGTAATTAGAAGAATGACAAATGTTAATTGGTTTGAATCTTAAATTAAAAACAACTTCTGGGTCTTCTCATAGAGCAATAAATTCAAATTGATTAATACCAAATTGGTATGTTGGCATATTGCATGTAAAGAATAGGTGCAAAAAGAGGATATTTAAAAAATTTATTTGTCTTGGGTTAGGTGCTCAGGGCCTTTCACAATGCACAGGCTCTGAGGTGTGAAAACTCTGACAAAATTAATTATGCAGAAACTGAAATTGTTGCTGTGTTGCACATCTGAATTTACTTTTAGTTAATTTAAAGGACTCTCTCACTTTTCTTGTGGTAGAAGAATACTAGAATTGGCAGAATATTGAGATCTTATATCATACTTAGTCTTCTGAAGGTGCTTTTCTTCTTGCTGCATACAGTTCCTGTAGGTTGTGAAGACTCCATGTTAGTGACCTGTAATTTCTGTGCATATTGCTTATTATTTCTATCTTTCTTTCTTGAGTTTGACTAGAAATATTTTTTTTCTTTGGTTCAGGTAATTTATATAAGATACTGAACAGTATTTAGCAAAGATCTAAAACCCCTCAAAACCTTGCTAGAAATACCTTAATTGGAGGAAGAGTGATTAAGAACAAGTAGGTAGGATAGATGTGAGGTCTATCAGTTAACTAGTTCTAAACTGATCTTATATGCGCTTCACTGATTTTGAATTCCTTTTTAGAAAAAATAAATATTATATCAGACTAGCAGTCCCTGATACCATGTTTGTTATCTCAGATCAAACTGTAGGTCCTGTTTTGTGTAGAGATATGGTAATTATTGTGAATAGTGCTATTGGCTTTTCCACTTTTTACCTCTATGTTGCCTATCTCATAGTAAAACATACTATTAAGAATATATATGTATATATATATATGCACACATATATAATATGAAATATAGGTTTTCCCCTAGGGTTTCCACTCAAAAGGAACTTTTTTCTAAAACTTGTTTGGTTTGGCGATTTTTTTTTCCTATTTATTTATTTATTATTATTTTTTGTTGTTTGTTTGGTGCGTTCTGTTGTTTTTGTTAAGAATAGCTGGGGGAGAGGGAAGTAGCAAATGTGGTAAAGTATCCAGTTAAATTGTGTTTTTATTGGCCTGTAATATCCTCTATGTTTACCTACACTCCTGTTACCTATGTACATTCTGTTATGGGCTACTTTGCTTTTGTAAGTAAAAGAGCATTCATGACTAAATCAGGAAGGTGTTAAACTACTATGTATTCTGAAAGAACTGAAAAACAACTAGGGTAAACATAGGCCCTTTGTAAACTAAGATACCATCATGTCAACTGCCTCCTGTGGGCCTGGCAACAGCAAGGTTAATTGACAGGCTACAATGAAATGTTAAGTCAGCCTGTAAGGGGTTCTTAAGGACAGAGGATACATTTTATTTAAAGAAAGTATCATTGTATCTCCTGCCAAACTGAGGTAATTTCCTTCCCCTTTCTATACTTCCTAGGTTTCCAGATTTATAATTTTTATGGCATTTGCCAAAGCTCACCTGAAGAAAGCATTACTCAAATAAAGTCTAAAGGAAATATTTTTGTTCAGAATCCAGACCCATAAAGAATAACTACTGTATGTTTAAAAAAAAAAAGTGCAATTTTACTACTAATTATGCACATAGGTTGAATAAATAGACCACTGTTGCTGTGTTGAATAGAAAATTCACGCATTGCTGCTTGCAGCAATGCCCCAGCATTGCTTTCTCTATCACTAACCCAAATAAGGGGTTTCTTACTGTGTGATGTTGTTTCTCTTTTCTTGGAAGCCAGCACAGATTATACAAAACAGAACATGCATACAATCCCGTTGACTGGATGAATTATTATTTTCAGTATCTGCTTCAGTTAGTTACTCAAGAACTCAGCTGTTTCTTCCTTGGAATAAAGGGGCTTTAGTTTAATTGAATATACTGAAAATTTATAATTCAGTGGCCTCAGAAAGATTGTTGGCACCAACGATACTCTTTAAATAATTTCAAAGAAGAAGCCCAAAATTTGTCTAGTGTGGGCTAGATTCATAAGGGCAGGTATGCATATAAATTTAGAAGTGCCTCTTTCAGTCATAAAGCTCTCACGCAGCTGCTGCTTAGAGCTGTAGGAGCATAAATTCCCCAGCATCTACATTGCCGTTGATAAAGCCTTTTTTCAGTTCCTGTACCTGCTGCAGAGCTCTGTGACACCCAGCAGCACCAACCAGGAACTTGAGCACAGCCATCATTCTGAGCAGCCCAGCTTCCCACAAGCCACCTGTAGGTACTCATTTCTTGTACTGATAGTGAAGGCAAACAGCTTTGGCATTTGATTTCTGCTGGGTGGTTAGACAAATATGAATCAAGCCCTTTGAAAAATGCCATGATATTCCCAAAGGAGTGGAGGCCCTTTGTGGTGCCAAACAATTCAGATCATCTCTTCTAGCCAGCATAAACGCATGCAATGAAGATTGAGGGACCCAAGAAGATAGGCTGAAATCTCACGAAGTCCCTGTCCCTGCAAAAGACGTAGAACGTGTTAGAGTCTGATATTCCTGAAGCTTTATGAGGATTTTTGGGTGGTCCTATGCAGAGCCAGGAGTTGGACTCACTTGTCCTTTTAGGTCCCTTCTAACTCAGATTAGTCTATGGTTTTGTAAAGTAACGTCTGCATTGCGACAGTCACCAAATTCCTTTTTCTAATACTAGTAAAATAGGTTGTTGTCATGGTGGTGTGGGTCTTCTTTTGTTGTTTTTGTTTGTTTTGTTCTGCTGTTGTATGCTTTCATTTTTTTATTTTTCTTTTTTAAGAAAAAGAGCATGACCTCTGCTTTTCCTTCTGTTTCAATTCAGAGTTAGTAGCCAGCAGATTCTTCAACTATGTCCTGATTTCCAGATTTGTATTTACAGAAAAGCACACATGCTCTCATCTATCATCTCTTTTTTGAGTATGCAATTTTATCCAAGAATATTTCATGGCAAATTACAAATCCAGATGAGTCACTGATTTCGACAGTGACCCAAATCTGCCCATTTTATGTGTAAGAATGTTTTGTACAAATATTTTTCTTGGTTTCATTAATTCCCAAAGCATGGATTCCTCCTTCTCAATGTGTTGAGGGCCATGAACAGGTGGACTGCCTGTTGCCTTTGGCTGGGGCTGTGAGGTGAGAATCATAAATGCTGTGGCCGTGGGCAAATTGTGTCACTGAATCAGATATTGCTACCTGACCTGAGTATTTTGAGTGATCTATATAGTGTAGAAAGTTCAAAACTGCACCTATACCCAACAAAGAATTCTGGAGTCAGTGTTTTCCTGATGCTATTGTATGTGTTTTGAGTCTTGTGGTTGCGTTTTGGAAAAGGTTTTGGGTTCCACTAAGTACTGTAAGTGCCTAAGATATCTTAGGCTGGCATCTCTCAGTTCTGTACTGCTAATAGCGTGCAGTCTGAGACAAAGGTGTTTCCTTCTGAATTTGTTAGTGTTTTTTTTTAATCTGAATAGTCTGGATTTATGGACTGAGGCCTATGGGATTAGCTTCAGCAGCAATGCTGGGTCGTGTACTTAGGTAACAACAACCACATGCAATGCTACAGGCTTGAGAGGCAGTGTGGCAGGAAAGCTGCATGAAGGAAAAGAATCTGGGGGTACTAGTCAACATCCAGCTGAACATGAGCCAGCAGTGTGCCCAAGTGGCCAAAAAAAGACAACTTGTTGGCTTCTAACAGAAACAGTGTAGTCAGAAGGACTAGGGAAGTGATTGTTACTTTGTACTTGGCGCTGGTGTCATGGTTTTATGATTTTTTGTTATCAGTATTCCACATCATAACATCATGTCGTGCACTGGAAGTTAAAGAGTTAATGTTCCAGTTCCATGGATCATCAGTAGTTCCAGGTATATGTCTCAGAAGAGAACTGTGTACCCGAGAGGACTTTGCATTGCTTTGCATTTTTTCTTTTTCCATTCAGAGGGAAAGATAAAACTGTTGGCAAGTCACAAGATCCCTCCCTTTTCCCTTTCTGCTCATCCTGGCAGCGTGTGCATTCCCTAACAGTCTCATCTTCAGTGTTAGAGTAAGGTTGTTGGTTTTCTGGACATTTTCTCTCATTTTATTTATTAGCTTCAATTCTAATTGTATTGTATTCTGTTGTGTTATTTTGCATTCTGATATCTTATTTAGTAAATCACTTTTTCCTCATCAGATTGTTGCCACTGTTTTGTTTTTAGGCCATCTCCCTGCCCATTTCCCCTTTCCCTTTCCTGGGAATGCATCTCTGCCCCCTCCCCCCACATTCATCAAGGAACTGGGCCTAACCAGCCCATAAAATGTTGACAGCTGATGAGGCAGCACCTTGAGTTCTGTATCTAGTTTTGTGCCCCTCATTACAAGAAAGACATCGAGGCCCTCAAGTATGTCCAGAGAAAGGCAATGAAACTGTGAAGGCTGTGGAGCACAAATCTTACAGGGAGCAGTTGATGGAACTGTAAAAGAGATCAGGGGAGACCTTACTGCTTTCTACAACAACCTGATAGAAGGCTGTAATGAGATGGAGGTTGGCTGCTTCTCCCAGGTAACAGTGATAGAATGAGAGGTAACAGCCTCGAATTGTGCCATGAAAGGTTCAGGTTGGATACTAGGAAAAAAATGCTTCTCAGAAAGAGTGGTAATGCATTGGAACAGACTGCCCAGGGAGATGGTTTAGTCACTGTCCATGGAGGATTTCAAGAACAGGGTAGATGTGGCACTTAAAGTTTAGTGGGCACAGTGATGATAGGTCGGTAGATGGATTAGATGGTCTGAAAGGTCTTTTCCAACCTTAATAAGCTTCTGTAAAGTAGTTGTCATTTTATACTGTCTGAAAATAGATCGGATTTTTTTATGAAGAATGTTATCAAAAATGTAGTTGGAATAATGCTTTATTTCAGCTTTCTTTCTATAGAATATATTCAAAATTCAGACTGTTATGATTGTAAATGCATGAAATTATGTATGTTTATGTTCTCACAGGTGTTAAAATAGTGCTCAAACCCCTTCCTAAGCTCCTGAACAGGGCTTGAACACAAGGAGAAGAGTCACTCTGGACAATTTCAACCCCACAGAATTAAGACTTACAGAATCAGAATCTTCTTTTTTTTTTCCTTCAGAAATAGTGTGCTTCACAAATTCTGCTCTGGAAATTCAGACTGGTATCAGAATTAGTTCAGATACGTTTAATTTCTCTTTAAAGAATGCATAAGCTTGTTATTTAAAAGTTGTGTGTGGTTTGGTTTATAAATTTCTTCTAAACAAATCTGCGTAATGATCAGTGAACCACTGTGTATTGCCTCAAGTCTCACAATTCAGTGCTCAAACAACACATCATTTATACAGAGCTCTTCTGTGCTCTATAGGTAACAGTGCCTGAGAAGATACATTAAGGGAAACAGAAGGCTCCTCTTCCTCATCTCAGCATGTTTGGCTGTAGACACCACAAGGTAAGATGCTTTAAAATGATGTTACACAGTATGGCAGTTGTGTATTTTTATGTAAGATTGTTTATTTTTGAAGCCTAAAGGAAAGGAGGTAAGGGTTTCCTGTATTCCATACAAACAGCTAGGTCACTGGATAGTATAACCTTGTGGTTGTCAGAGGAAATTCCATGTAACTATACGTGATTATTAGACTCTGTCTCTCAGCTTGTTTTCATCATCTCATGAAAGGCTCTTGGGAGAAAAGTGCAAGGTTAAATGGAAGTTAGAGCTCAGTCCTGGGGATGTGCAGAATGCTTCACATATTCCCCCTTCCTCCTAAGAAGTTAATGGGAAATAAATTTCAGGTTTTCACAGCAGGTGCATTGCACCTCCAAAGATCAGTAGTGTCCGCACAAGGAACATTTCACTCCACTGCTGCTGATCTTCTTGAAGTGGTGAAAAGACACTATGAAATACAGTCATTGGAGATATGTTAGAAATCAAGATGCCGCAGGTGATGGTTTTGGTGCTAAGTGTTTTCTCCTCCAAATAACTAATAATCAAAATGCCATCAGAACACATCAGGATATGTATTATGTATCAGGATATACAAGAAGGGCTACATTTAGATAGAAGTATCTGTGAATAATAAAAATCATTGCAAACAAGTAAGGATCTGGTGTTAGTCTTTGAAAATAAATGAATATTAACTCCTACACAGCACCTGAAATCTAATCTAGGAAAGGTTACTCTGTGTTCATAAATATATTCCAGGCAGTATTGGAATAGACACTATTCTACCTGTGGTTGGTGCAGCAGTTTATGTTAGTTAATGTGTTAGTTTTATATTGGAGCAAATATCAGGATGCTATCTGTAGATGTTACATTGATACCTTTGGGGAAATTTCCATCCCACTGAAATCAGAGGAAGTTTAGTCTACATTACATTCTTTAAATGTTCTAAACTTTTTAATATTGACTTAAATTCTTTACATAAAAGTGAATGAAAAACTACAAGTCTTTGATGAGCACTTAGTCTATTTCCAGTACTGCCATAAAATGACTTGGATGAGTATTAAATGAAATAAATATGTTATAGGCACTCTTCATTTTGATAATTTGAAGATAATTTAAATAATAGATTTATTTATTCTTGGTGTTTAGAATCTTTTTGTTTTTTAATCAAAATAGTAAATAATTTGCCACACGTTGCAGGAATTATAAGCATTGTTTTCCCTACCAAAGAAATACTCAGCTAATAGAATTGTGTGCATAAGATGAACTTCATATGATTGTCCACTGCTGTGATCCTGCTGGTGTTGCTAACATTGCTGCTGATGCAATCCTTGAAATTCATTTAGACTCAAACTATTTCTATAACATAGACCTCACAATATGATTTTCATTGAGTGTTGAAGAATGAAAGAGTTTCTGTCTCCCCTGGCCCCTTCAAAGCACCAAACTAACACCACAGATGGGTGTTCACTTCTCTGATGGAGAACTCAAAGAGATTCATTACTTCTAACAAGTGCAGTAGTTTTATGTCAGTAGAACAGGAACATTATTAATTATTGCTATAGGCGAGGATACAGAATGTCTTCATGAGCTTTAAGGAATAAATTTGAAATTCAATGAAGAGAAGTACAAATGTTTTTTTCAACCTAAAAAGTGTAGTCCAACTGTTGCTTTTAAAGATCTTGAATTCAGTATATAGTATGGGAAAATATCAGAATCTATTAGACATTTATTTAGTTCATAGATTTTATACTATTCTTGTGTTTCAAAGGAGGAAAAAATAGAAAGAAATTGCTCAAACTTTTCTAAGACCATAAAACACAGAACAGGTCAACTGAACTCATTATAAGTTAATAAGTGAGAATACTTAAAATGAAAGTCTATCAGAAAACCAAAAAGAACCCAACCTGTAGAAAATTATATGATCAAAATTTTATACTGGATTTTATAAAACTTAGGAGCCTTAATTTAGTATTTCTGAGAAATTTAAATATTACAGGATGTTCAAGCATGGAAAATATCTCCTGCTTATCTGTGAAGTTTTGCAACATTAGCCAAGAACTCTCTAATAATTTGCATTACACAGACAAATGCAAGACTGACAGAAGACCAACACTGTCTCTGTTGTCTCTGCTTACAAGACAAAAATAGTCTTTACTGAAAATACACTTAAATTATACACTAAAGGATCTTGTAGCTGAGATTTCACTTCAAAACAGATTTGTACAGAGTACATTATATTTAGTGAAGTGACTTGAAATAAGTATGCTATGGTTACCGTTAAATGTTGCCTTTTGCCAACAATGACCACATGAAGCATCTGAGATCACAACTGTTTCCCCTGCAATTACAACAGGACATGTATTTGTGGTAATTTTGAAGTAACCAATGAGAGTGTTCTTTGTCTGTGGTACTTGGACAAGTACATTGTAAATAACAAAACAAAACAGGAATTGTGCTTAAGATTTTAGTGAAATAAACATACATTTATTGCCAAAAATCTAATTTGTACACCTTGGAAATCACTAATGAAAAAATATGGAGATGAAGAAATGTGTACTTTCAGCTATTATTTAACGTTGTCTAAATTCATACGGCTGTATCCTAACAATGGAAATCCAAGAGGCAAATTATGGAAAATGCTAACAGAGAAGCTGCATGTTTTGTATTCCCCTTAGATATCTCCAGGAGTCTTCTGCGCTGTGATAAAAGAAAAAATGCTCCCATTAGTAAAAGTGTGTGAAGTAAGAACAGTAGAGGAATACTCAGTATCTGTAGAGTGTGCCCACCTTTATTTCACCAAGAGGGAAGTGGCTCTGTTCCCTCACATTTAACTGAATTTCATGTGCCGTCAGGAAAGACTTGTGCTTTTAGTAGCTCCATTTGTATGAGGAACAGCTCTTCTCTCTGCATGAATTTCTTTGACTGAAAATATTGCTTTAGGCAAAAAGCCACTCTTTCCAGGTTACACTCTCGTAAGGAAATGAAAAACAGCTCATGTTGTAATAAGAACAGGTTTCTGATGTTTTCGTCTTGTGTCCCAGAAATACCAAGAAATCAGTCTCTTCAAGGGTAGGTACAGATTTAAAAAAACAGGGAAAAAATGTTTAGTCCAAGGGGGAGTAAAGCTTCATTTAATCTCAGCCAATTTAACAGTTCCTCAGTCTTTCTTCTTATCTCCCATGATTTACCAGTGGTTTCAGATGATAGTCTAAGATTTATTTCCCATCAGTGCCAATTTAACAGATGTGCTGTAGCAAATTGTTTGTCCCAGTCATGCCAAATACAGATGCAATGCAATTTTGCTCTGACTTGAACATAAATATTGCATTAAAAACAAAAAAAACAAAAACAAAAACCTTGCATAAGGACGTGAGAAGCAATTACCACATCATGTAAAATGACACAGAACAACCTGGGGACTGAATGCATTGAACTTACATAGGACAGAAAATCTGTGTGACTATCAAATTGCACACCCAGACTAAACATCTTGACCACTATAGAAATCAGTGTTATGATTCCAAATCTTTCCTTTTTATAAATAGAAGATTCCCACCACAAAAATAGTTGTTTGGATAAGTAACTACACAGATCCTCTGTACTTTGTTGGATGCTGTACTGACTTTGCTTCTGATGAGACACAAACATACACAGTGGTGTAATTAAATACACACTGCAGTGCTTGTTGCAATAGATGTTACCGTTGTATCCACGTGTGCTCTGAAGAGCCAGCTCGCCTCTGCCAAGACTAGACAGAGGTGGGAGCTGAAGCTGTACAGAGAACTAGCACTTCAGCTCTGTGTTGTGGTTAGGAATGCTGTGTTTTACTGAGCCTCCTCATCAGACATCTTTAAGATCTCACTTAAGAATTTTAAAAATACGTGTCACTCCAGGAAGGCTTTATGACTGAGATGACTTTGAAAGAAGTCTTACTAGCTTGCATTCTGAAATGTTGGCTCTTTCTAAGGTTTGGTCATTTCTGGTAGGAGTGTTAAGAGCAGATGAACAAGTTGTATAGAGGAAGGAGTACCGCTTAGCTATGACTCACTTTTGAAGATTTCTTCATTTCATATCCTGGGGGGCGTGCACTAGTGTCTCTTACTTTAGCTGGCCACAGGATTTTATACAAATACATATGAAAATAGCCTGGAAGCCATATGGGTTAATGATCCATTGTTGAATTCATTGTTGGCAGATCTCCACTGAATGTAAGACCTCCAGACAGCTCTTGTTCAAACTAATAACAGAACTATAACTGCTGTAAAATATCAGATTTATTGCCACCAATAGATTTATTATTCTTGTATGCTGAAGCTTTCTATTTATCTCCCAGCAGGATAAAATACATAGGAATGAAATAGCCACTCCCTTAGCTCTAGTGCCAAGAACTATAATGTATATGTTCAACCATGTGGCACCCTGCCTTTCTACAGGTCTGCTGAATTATTTTGCACCACACATTGCTTTTACTGAAGATTAGCCACATGGGTGTCATTAATTTCATAAAGCTTTAGGCAAAGGAGTCCCACCCATGTACAGTACTAATCAGAATTTGTACTGCACTTAGGAAGTTAAACAGAGAGGGAAAATCATTGGTTTTAAATTCCAACTTATATATTAAAAATTAGCTCTGAAGAAAAAAAAAAACAAAAAACATCGTGTGATGTGAATGTACAAATTAATAGTTCACATACAATGTTTTCTCAGTATATTAGTCAGAATCATCATCCCGACCTGGACTGATTCATTGCTTTTTTTCAATTGAAAATGTGTTCATTTAATAAAAATTGACTGCACTGTATGTGCTTCTTAGTAAAGCAGATTAGAGATGTGAGGAGAATATAACAGCATACTAAATTAAAGTTTGGACAGGCTTGTTAAGTACAAACCAAGCCATGGCATTCAGTACAATGATGGATAAATGCTAATGATTAAAGAAATGTTGTGTGCTCTGGAAAAGTATACTTATTCTCTCTATTATTTAAAAAACATATTTCAAAAAAAATTTTTTTTTTTTTAATTTCATGAATGTGAAAGGTCAAACCTTGGTACTTAGCCCAGCAAAGTAGGCTGTAAAGCTGAAAGTACTTCTGGCCCTTAGGACTGTCTGCAACAGGATGAGCTACCTCTCTGAGCAGCCAGTGCTGTGAAGGGAACTTACATGTTTGCCAAGAGCTTCTGTGTGGTTCTTGCTGTAAACAGAAACAACTTTATTTGCGACACAGTTCTTCTGGAATAGAATATTGGGCATCATTTTTGACGAGGCACTTCAGATGCTTACTGTCCACTAGTGTTGCCTCTAGGATTGCACTGGTGCACAACAGTCATCTAAGACTGTGTTTTGTATTCTTTGCATTTTGTGGACATCTATTGAAGTTGCTTTGCCATCTAATCATCTTCCATAAATATCAGTGATGTTTTATATGGCCTTTAGAAAAGTGGTAGTTTGAAAAGAATGCAAATATACCTTCCAAACATAAAATGTCATAATCAAAAACTTGAGTACATTGGTTTATTGTCTGTTTTTTTTTCTTTAGGACCTATTTAAACCATTACTACTGATGTTTGGTCAGAAAAAATAGCTAACTGCAAAGCAACGTTTTTATTTTCAAGGAAGTCTGGTTTTATATAAAGATGATAAACACACATCTGGGCCTTCACTTATGAGTAATTTAACATAACCAGAGTGACTGCTGCCCTGAAAGGCAGTCTGAGGAAGATAGTGTGTCAAAACCTGTGGTTTGACTTACGAAGAATACATTACCTTGCCATCTGAATCCAAAGCCACATTTTGAACCTTCTTCTATTCTTGTGTTCTGTCTGACATTATGTATATTGCTTTACACATCTTAAGTCAGAATTGTATGGTTGGTGTGAAGTTAAAACTACAGTCCGTTGTTTGTGGAATCCACAATATATTCTGTACTACCTTACAAATGGAGTTAGTTCTACCTGTTCAAAGAAAATTTCTGGCTCGAGTCACGTTCTCCTTATCTTGCTGCACACTATTATCAGCCACTGAAAGATGCTTCTTCTCACCATTGCCTATTAAATGCTGAATCTGTCTCATATAGCTCCTTATGGACATGCAGTGATTCCTTTTGGATCCTCTGGGATCTTCACGGTGAGCTAGTAGTAACGTTCTCTGCCGTTGACCTTCACGCTCAAAGAATGTCAGTCCAGCTGGGTTTGTTCTTGCACTTTTCTTGTTCTCACTAATGCCTGTCTGTGCAGCCCACAGTAGATTAGGTGAGAGATGGACAGTGAAGTACCAGAGCAACGTGCTCCGTGACTGCATAGCTGGCAATCTGCTGAATGTAATGCTGAAAGGGGATTTGTCATTCAGCCTATCAGATTAAGAAGTTTTTATACATTGTGTAAATGAAATAGGAATATTTTTACTTAGTTACAGCTGTGAGTAGCCTTTATCTGTACTAAGCTCTAGATAGCATGAATCAATAGGAAGTGAATTGCTTCTAGTTCTGTAATCACTACTCAATCTCTACATCTGAATATAAAGTCAAAACCAGCTCTTGGCATGAAATTCTCTCAAACCTGGTAGTTTTAAAACTTGACTTTTTGTGAGATTTGTTCTCATATACCTAAACTTTAAACATTAATTAGCTTAACTAGCCAGACCTACGTCTTGAGACCTGCTTAACAGGCAGTGCCAAAAAATGCAAACTACAGTGTTCATTTGTTAATGTTCTGAAGTGTAAACCTTCAATTAGAATCTAATAAGCTGTTACCTTATATAGGACATCTTTAAATATTTGGTGTTTACAACATAGTACTTGTACATATTGATGAAGCTAAAGGTATCCTTTTTCAAATGACAATAACAGTTTCAGATATCAGGATTATGATTTGATTCTGAAAAATACTGAGAATCATTCTGAAAAACCACCTTGCTAAAAGATATGGCTAATGAACACCAATAATCAAGAAAACAGTTGTAAGAATCCAAAATTAGTACTGAAGTATTTACATTTGCTCAGGTGAAAAACATAACGGTAGCTGAAAGGCTTTGGAGCTGATTTTAGTTTAGAATTTCCGTTTCTCCCTTCCCATTGGCATCTCTGTGAGTACAGCAAGCCACAGAGACCTAAAAGGGGGTTATAGGGGTCTCCATGGTATTTCTGTGTTTCCACAAATACTGGATCTTTGTCCTGTAGCTTGATATAAATGGAGAAAAACATGATTTCCTTGGAGTTGGGGGGAGGTGCTTTTGATGCTAAAACTCCTTTGTTTAATCCAGTCACAAAATGACTCAAAGGAGTTATGCTCATCAGAACTCAAAGTTCTTCAATAATGTGTGCTGCAAAGTGATAGAAAATGTTAATATTATGTATTTTGCTTTCTTATTCTTACTAATTACATTTTTACAGACTTACAGTTCTGGAATTCGCTAATGCAACTCCTGCAACCACATGTATCTGTGGGTATTCTGAGGGCCTGAATTTTGTTTTGGACGATCACAGTTCAAATTATTTGAAAGGTTAGGTTCCTTCAAAGGGCTTCATCTTAAAAACAGCCTTAAAAGAAGAAAACATAATATCATCTCGCAGCAATAATTCCTGTTTTAAAATACAAGCCATTTCTAGTCAATGAGCACAGAAGAAAATTATAACTTTTAACTATTTTAACTAGTCATTCCTTCCTGCCTTCTTTCCTTCCTTTCTCATATTTTGGAAACCAACTAACATTCTTCCTAAAAAAAATTACCTAAAATCTGTTCTTGGCTAGCCATTGTGTGTGCCGAGGTTTTGATACTGAGAGCAAGTTAATGGCCAAATTATAAACCCTTGAGAATTAGAACTCAGAAGACAAACATTAACAGACCCTTAACTGCAGTAGCACAAACCAAGGTGCTATAAATTATGGGGTGGTGGTGTTAAAAGCATTGGCTTCCTGGTATCTGGCACCCAAAACCTGTTCATTGGGGTATATATCAGGCTGCAGAGAGGTTGCCACTTGGCCAGTGTTCATCTGGCAAAGCTGTTCGTTTAAAGTTCAGGCCAGTCAATGGCTCAGGCCTGCAACTAAGTATTTTGTTGTTGTGCCATGAGAAATATTTACCCTTGTCTGTTTTATTTTTTTCTCTTCCCCGCAGTCAGTCATTCTCCTACCTAGGATTTCTGTGTGAGACAATACTTGCCACGTTTTGAAGCTATATGTATGAGCAATTCTGGTGCGTTATTTTAAAGAGCTAATTTCTGTCTTTGTAAATGTATATGCAGTCAGGATAGCTTCATCTATTTCTCATGGATCACAGGCATATACTTGAGGTATGCTTTCCTTTGCAAGAGCCCATACTATGTTTCTAGCCAGGCTTGAGAGCAAGCTTGAACGCAGTCTTCTCAAAAACTTTGCTTTGCAGCCTTCATTAAGCTGAAATAGTAAAAAGAATTTTTATCCCCTTTCTACACCAAGAGCTACAGTTTAGCATAACTCTGTGCCTTGTACAACTGACCTAGCTCAGAAACTCAGCAGCACTCTTCCCACATTCTGTTTCTGTCTATGACAGTAGCAAAACTTTTGAATGCAGTCAACTAAGACAAGCACTCTGCTATTAGAATGTGCCTTCTAAAAGAGTAAACTAGTGGCCTCCCTTCTAAGTTTAGCTCTGCTCAACTGAACTCGTGTGAACTCTCAGATACCCTACTTGTACACTGGGGGAAAAATGACTTGCTTCTTTGCATGGGACTGGTGAAAAGGTCATTTACTTAAAGAGCAGCAAGTTTCATAGGACAGCTATGCTGAAATGTTAAGGACAGTAATTCCTTGAACTGCCTGCAAGTCATCTTCTGGAGTACTTGAGGACTGCATCCATACAAAAAGCAGTCTGATGAAAAGTCCTGTTCCTAGAATAGCATGTGTACTTAGTTTGAGGGCTAGTAAATAATTGGCCACAAATAATTGTGATAAGCAAATGCACTCTACATTCCCATGGGAAACTGTAGAAGTACTTGGTCGGATCTAATTCCTCATTCTGCCACATAACAGATTACTTCCTATTGTTTTTTTTACAAAGTTATTGTGGTGCAGAATTAAATACTTTGTCTTTCATTAGGGGAAACATAAAGTTAACATCTGTTTAACAATAATATGGGAATGTATGGGATAGCCTCAGCAAAACGCTGTAAACAAGGAAAGTGACAAAATTTAATACTGACCATTATACACAGTATTTTCATATCTATATTCACAGGGCAAATAACCAGTGGTACTTGAAGTATAACAAAACAAATTCAGACTCCTTATAAGGAAAACATTACTTAATTGCAACTATTTATTAGATTATGGAATAGCTTCCCAAGGGGAAAACAGGAAGCTTATTGTCTGAGTCATTCTAAAAGAGCTTCTGTAAAGCAGTGGAAAATGTAGTGAAGAAACAACGTTTTGACAGAAGATGGAGCATATTGCTTAACACATCTCTCTTTGCTCATATTATGATTCTGTAACTTTTAGCCAGATCCTAAATCTGAAAGTTAACATCCTCTGTGATAAAAACCTGTCAATTTGATCTCAGTCTGATTATGGTTTAGAACTCAACTCCAAAATTAGGAAGCCCAGGAGTAGGGCAGGGTGCATCTTTCACAGTAAAGCCAGAAGCCAAGTTTATATCTCAATCTGAAAAACTGGTAGGCTCTTCTCTGCTACAGATATATTTTGCAAAATTTTAAGAACCTGAATTGAGCCAAAAATGAGTTGGGCATGAAGAGTAAATTTTTATGAATACGGGTGAATTATAAATTTTTAAAAATGGATGTACCCTGATTTGACTGTACTGGCTGAATTCCACTTTTACCCTTTGATTTTGTTGAAAGCCAGCCGAAGGGGATAAAAAATATCGATGCACCAAAACTAAAACACACATAAGAAGTATTGGGAAGTAAATCACATTTGTTCCATGTACTAATTAAGTGTATACAAACAGTGCCTTGGTTCCTTCTTACTAGTAATTACAAACATGGTGGTTAAAAAATAAAAATTCAGAGAACATAAAGTAAAACTCAAGAAAAGTTCATAAAAGGTCATCTTAGTTTTGTTATTTTTGCTGTCCACATCACTTTCCTCTATCTACTTTTTCTTCTGGTTTTGTCAGCAGCAGAAAGAACCAAACTTGAACAAAATAACTGTCATTGATTAAAACACAGAATTTCAGAAATCTCAGAATGGGTTGCTCCCAATGAATATCCAGACCAGATTTCAGAAAACTCAAATTGCCTAATACTTCATAATCATAACAAGACTGCAAATCATTCCAGATACTTCAACAGTGAGCCAAAATTACACCTTCCTCCAAAGGGTTTCAGTCAAACTTAACATATTGATTAAAGGAAAGACAACAGAAAAAATAATGATAGTTAGTAATAACGTTTATCTCTTTCCCTGTGATAGGTTGGGTACTTAATATATTTTCTTTTTAATTCTTCAGGCATTGCATAGACAGAATTATAGAGGTTTTGGATAGTGGTGTTTGGTTTTTGATGGGTTTTTTTTTTTTTTTCATTAGTGCTTGGCTGTAGAAAAGCTTTAATAAAAGTCTAGAGATGTTTCTGTTTTATTTTAAAGAATATATGAAAGGAGATTCTGTTCAGGGAAAATAGAAGAAAAATGTTGTAATAAGAATTCTCATTCAGCACACAACTTTTATTTACACTTGGAAGTAGTGAGCACCATCTCAAAAGGGAAGTGTTAACATGCATTTCATATTGTTGATAATCTGTGAGGAACACAAACTAAAATTTCAGGAAATCTCGAGCTCAGGGACTGCTTCCTTTCTGATCTGTAATATTTCTGCCAATTTCTTCATGCACGAGACAAAACTATTCAAAATTAAAATGAATGAGAAAAATATGCAAAAAGTAACTTTATCTTTGAACAGAAGGTAGGAACATACACAGCTATGGTGATCACACTTAAAAAGCTAAATGTAACATGATTGGAATGAGACTGAAAACTTTTCCTAGGCAGGGCTGTCTTTTCTCCAGATTTCTTTAATTTCCCTTTTGCTATTGAGCTTCTTTTTACTGTCCAACAACTTATCTAATAATGAGAAAACAAATACCATTCCTTAAAAGTATGACCACATGCTTCCTTCATGGTTTTATATATAGATGCACAAAAGCAAAACTCTTTCTTATGCATGGAAATAAAGCATTGCTTTCCTGTACCCAGTTAACCTAGGAAATTGTGGCTGTCAGCTCTCTTTTTCTGTGTGCAGTTCTGGAGTACTCCAGCTAGTTTTGCAGTAGCAGTTGATGAGCTAGTAATTATCTTGACTTGAAATCTGTGATGCTAGGTTAAAATTAAATATTTCTCCTATAATCAAGAACTGAGAACAGTATATAACTGGCTCCTACTAAAATATTACATTTTACTAATTAAGTGTGTAGCTGGTAACAGTACTGCACAAGGTTTGTTTTAGGGATGGCATGTTCCTGCTATGGGATGATAGAAGCCCAAGAAAACATACATTAAAAATTCGTAGCCTACGTGAAGGATGCAAGTTCAGTAGGCAATAAAACTTGACTTTCAACAGTGCAAGAACAGTTTTTGTTTTATGTGTTCTGTCATCTCTTTGATTTCAAAAGGAGTATTTCAAGCAAAGCCCTGTTAATGCTTACATTGTTTCAATTTTAAAAGGAACCTAAATAGAGGAGAGAGAAACAATTATGTAAAATTTCTGAATCCTGTGGAGGAAAAAAGAGTGCATTTGGAGTAGATGAAGGTGTATTTAAAACACATGCATGGTCAGTGGTGTTCTCTATTGAACGTATTCTGATAGTTTATTATGAAAATTGACACTGTGGTTGTTCATAATGAGTATGATTTCTATTTTAAGAGCACTAACTATGTTTTAAGTGCTTCATAGATTTATGAAGGAAGAAGTTCCTCTCTCCCAAACAATTTATAATTCCAGCATGAAAGAAAGTTTGTTTTGTAGCAACTGGATTTACTGCTCTGTTACATTAGATGTTACTCAGAAAGCAAAGCTTTAGGGTTTCTTTAATATTGAGGTATAAGTATGAGGCTAGCTCTAAGCCTTGCTTAAAGATAGCCTGTTAAGTACTCTGCTGAATAATAGTGCCTAAGTGCTGAAGTAAGCCTTCATATTCAACCTTTGTTTGGGCTGACAACTCATGTTTGTTGCAAAAGAAATTAAAAAAATTTGAATTGGAAAATGTGATGGGACTGGATTTTGAACTGATAATTAAAATTCCTGAATGTAGTTTGCAAAAAATAGATTTTAAAACAACCTATTTAAATTTTCAAATACCCTTTATTTAGTTATTTAAAATAAATTCTCCCAAGAGCTTAGGCTGTATATAGAAATGATATTTAAAATGCATACATATTTGTATGACTGATTTGAATTTGAAAGGAGAACAGGTATTAGGAATAGTATACACCGATTCCCAACAGCCAAGTCTCTTAGAGTAATCATTTGGTCTACCAGAAATACTTTACTGTAAACAGGGCTACTTTGTGTCTGTGGGAAGGAAGTGGACATACTGAAAAATAGAGGAAATACTTTTGCCTAAACAAGGTAAAAATGCAACAACATGTGCAACAAAGAGGCTTTGAAGACATGTAATAAAGCAAAGTCCAACCCTGGCATAAAAGGGGTCATATGGAAGACAAATTCTAATATGTTACTGCTAAATGATCAAGACAGAATGACTGATTAAGTAATGTGCAATTTTTAGTATCTTAAACTTCTATCAGCTAAATATTGGATGAGAACATGCAGCATATAAGATATTGTAATGATGTGTGGAAAATTAAAATTATTTAGGTACAGAAGCGAGATGTTTCCACATATAGGTCTACTCCCTTTTATCTACTACATAGTAAAAAGAAGACTTTAAACTCAAGAATAAGTTCAGAGATGGCAAGTGCATACGCTTGGGCAGAAAAATAAGTATTGTGTAAGTATGGTAGTCAGTATGGTAGAGTCATCTCCTTTAGGCTATAAAGAGTCAGTATGGTTAGTCTATGAAAGATAAGAGGCAAGCAAATTATCATCCTAAGAGTAGTCTCTCCAGAGGAACATGTGTCTGAAGACACAACACTGCTATTTGGACAAATTCTGGTCACGGACCATGCTGCAAGGTAGACCTGAGAGTACTTCATTTACCTGTTCTTGAAGGTTTTGATGGCTGAAAGTACATAAAATAGTTTCAGAACTAGGACTAACTAGAAGAACGTCCATTTATTAAGTGTATCTAGAATTAGAGGTCTGTGTGTCCTTCAAATATGCACTATGGAAGCACTTTGCAGCCTTTCCTTTTCAGACATATTTATCATGTCAATGTTATAAACAGTTTAGGATTTAGAAAGACATGAGAAAAGACCTATGATACAGTTGTGCTATAATAGCGTTGATTTTCTAAAACAGAACAGCATGTTTCTTGGTGCAGCCAGACAGGCAACTTGCTGCCAGGTTTCCATAATCGCCTAGGATAAAATGACAATCATTTAAGAGCTGGAGTGCTCAATACCATAACTAATAAGGAGTGGCAGAATGCAGAAGGAGAGTAGATCCACAAAATTCACCTGGGTAGGGAAAGCTTCTGTGCACTACAGCTCATAGAGTTGAACTAAACTGGTTCTTTGTTTGGTTTTGACATGGTGCCTACTTTCATAGCAGTACAGCCTTAAGGAATGTTTTTGCTATCACCAGCATAAAAGCATCCAACCAAAAATATAATGAATGTCTGTCATTTATACATAATCTACTCATTTGTGTATGTCTGTGGGTATATCTTATTTTTGTGACCAAGTCACAGGCATGATTGCACACGTGTGCAGGCATATACACAGTTTTGATTTTCTGTTTATAGGAAAGTCACTGTAAGAGAATTTTATAAACAGATAGTGCAGTGTGGACCTCTCAGATAATTCATACAAGTGTTTCAGTTCGTTTGTACTTGATGGGACATTCAGAATATAGGAATCTATCACAATGGTACATTGAGCTTTAAGGATAATCTCTTTTTAAATAAAAATCTCATTCTGCATACTGACTTGCTTACGTTTAGCATCACAAAACTGTGATAACCGTCACAAGCTCTGAGGCTTAGGATTTACTTTCTAGCACCCATGCAACACTTGCTTTTCTCTTCTCATTTTCTAGACCAGAAATTTTAATTGTTCTATTGTGAAAGCAGGAGAAATGGTGAAACCCTGATCAAGAGTTTCTGAATAATTGACTCTGTGATTCTTTGGAATGGTATGAGGAACAATCAGGAGCCAGTTCCAGCAGACACAATGAGATCCTCTATTGCATGCTAGAATCATAAGTCATGAGTAATCTTACTTTGTAAGTCATAAGTAATCTTGCTTCTCTGATCATAGAATTGTGAAGGTTGGAAAAGACCTCAAAGATCAACTAGTCCAGTTGTTACCCATCACCACTATGACAACTAGACTACATCCCTCAGTGCCACATCTAAGTCTGTTCACAGGAACTTTAGAGCTGAGAAACGAGAAATCCTTGTATGGCAAATGGAATGATAAGTAGCAGGAAATGATGATAAAGCTGAAATTGTGAAGCACATTACCAGAGTGTGTCATTGGCAATAATGCAGAGGTGGCATCCACCAAAAAATGCGTGCCAAAGGAAAAAATGCTAGCAAATAAAGTGAGAACCAAGCCACTGTCTTTTATAGCTGAAGAAAGTAGATGAGCCATGGGATCCTTCTAGGTTGACGTGGAGGCAACAAGTTACATCGCTGACTTTTCCCAGTCAGAGAAGATACAAAACTGACAATCTGTCTCCTGTGGCTTTCAAGGTATCCAAGGAATGTTTCGTAACGGCAGAGTATTTAATCCTTGTTTGCGTTATAAATTCCAGTTCTGCTCATTGCATTTAGCCTACCTAAATGACTTGCATATTTTCAATTGGAGAAAATTATTACTCACTTCCTTAATTAAATTAAAGAATTTCCCTATTGTGGAAAGCCTACATGAGAAGATTTTTTTTAAATTTTTTCTGCACCAAAGGTGGCAGTGTTTCAGGTGAAAGTGAGTTACTTCAAAATATTTTTGAATCCTTCTGATTTACAGCTTCACACAGACACAGCAAAATTGTAAAAGAAAAAATTCAATTTAAAGCATTAATACGGACTGCATTTTTAGAACTTCAAACAGTCACAGATTGACATGCATTTATTATCCAGCAATTTCTGAGGAACTTGATGTATATTTTATTCTAATATTTGGTTGTTTGTTTTTTTTTCATTAAGTTCTTTGCTGCTACTCTCTTTGGATCATATACAGCGACCTCAGAATTTTGTTATGGTCTTATTTCCTTCCTCTGACCATTCAGTTTCAGAGCCACATTTCAGCTATTTCTATTATTGCCACACCTCAGGGTGTTAATAATAAACTTCTTAGTGCAACTTTGATAGAATTGCATTTTTGATTGATGTAATCTGGAAAATGTGTGCACTGATGAAGTATATTGGTAGCACAGACAAAGAACTTATTTAAATCCTAAGATAGGCTTATCTGATTAGCAATGAGCAGATGGCTTGGAAAGAATCCAAGACCACTGACACTTACTGTCTCAGCCTGCTATGCTAACATCAGGTATTTTCAAGTCAATTTTGCCACAAGTGATACTAGAAGAGAAATATTCTCATGCGATTATGCTATTAAAAATCCCTCTTGATGCTTTCCTGTGCAACCTTCTCTAGGGAATCTGCTTTAGTAGGGGGATTGGACTAAATCTTCAGAGGACCGTTCCAATCCTTCTGATTCTGAGATTCCCCAGTAGAGTGGGAGAGCAGAACAGGCCATCTTTTTTTCTTTGTTTGTCAAGACCCTGAAGACACTGATGGACTTACCTGTCCCTAGGGTTCCCTGACCCTTGACCATGTCAGCCCCAGGGCTGTCAGGCCTGCCTAGTGAGGTTGCAGAAAGGCTGGGCTTCAAGTTGCTGCAGCCATACCGTACCTGACCACAGGCCCTGCAGAGCTGTGCCTAACTGCGGGCCCGTAACCCAGCCTGAGCCTGTAAGAGTGATGGGATAGGCCTTCAACCTACTGGTGAATTTTAGGCAGATATTTAGGAAATATTTACCAGTTAGTGAATATCTGTTCTCATGTGCAAATTGCTTATTCTGATTTCCCATTTGAAGTTCTGGTGGATCTTGCACAGTTAGGAGAGGGACATCCTGCACCAAAGCCCAGGGGGCACTTCAGTGTGTTAAAGAACATTTTAAAGGCATTTATCATTGTGGACAGAAAAAGCTGTTTCTTTCCTGTCCCTCCCTACTCGTTTGCCCTTAGAAATTGCTGAGATGTTTTGACTGAAAATTCCCCAAATAGCTCAAATAGCAGGTAACTGTATGGACGGTTTCTAACTAAAAGTAGAAAAAAATCTGAACTGAAAGCTAAAATTTGGCAAAGTTGTAACAAATTACATACAACTGGAAAGAGTCAAAGCAGCTTTAAGAACATAGGTGGTGCTCCCTGCCACACCTACAATTCAGACAGCTTATTTTTCTTAAGCTAAATTCATCCATTGACAAATTTATGAGCTGCTGAGCGTTGTGTTGTGTCTGGGATTCAGAGTTCTTTGAATTAACACAGGAAAGCATCTTTTACTCTGAGCATGGGACATACTTGAAATACTGGCTAAAACTAATTTTCCAAAAATTGTATAAAACAATGTAGCCCCCTAAACACAGGCTGACCATACTCAGGCTCGCCTCACTCCCTTTTGTAGAAAGCATCTCAAACGTTTTGCTCATATCATCTTATAGCACACTTACGATCTTGAGGAGTAAAGAAAATTAGATTTTCTTTTTACTCTGCTGGAAAAAAGCACAGGGTGTTGTGTTGAGGCTTGAAACTTTAGAATTTCTGAGAATTATTTATGTTCCAGTGATTGCTGCAGCCACAAAACCAGGAGGATGGAAATTAATGCTGTGCAGCTTCCTTCATTTCACTCTCTAATCCCTGCGTAGTGTGAATCCATACTTTCGGCCCATGGATCCTTCTCTGAATTGCCTCTTGTACCATTTCCTTTTCTGAGAATTAGCATAACTTGAATTTTGGTGTATTGATCTTCCATGTCTCCTGTGAATGTATCTACAGCCTCTTTGTGCATGTTTTAGGGAAAAAACTGTCTCTAGCTGATTAGCCCAAATAAATTGTGTCCCTGCTTGCTGAAAGGGAGCATGGGTAGACAGATTGGCTGCTGTTATGTTGCGTAACTGTTTTGACAGAATGACACATAGCTGTTTAAAATTCACATGGACTCCCCAAGTTCTATCCAACCTGCCTCCTCCTTCAAAACCTGGATATGGCCCCAGCAGCTGTTTTCCCATGGGATCAGGTGTGCATGGGTGGGTGGTTTTTGACGTCTGGTAGTTGTCCATGAAAGAAAAAGAATATTCTGTTTTAAAAGGAAGATTTAACACCCAACATGTCTATGCTGTTTCTAGACATTGATGGTGTCTGCAAAGGAATTCACGCAAATTCTGCAGTTTCTCATTTGACTAAATTCACTGTTGTCAGAACCATTACTCAGTTAATGGTGTCCAGAATGTGGCCCATTATGTCTAAATGGCTGAGATCTGTAAACAGCGCAAGGAAAGGTAAAAAACTGCTGAAAGGCTAATGAAAGCAGCATGAGAGACCATTACGATCTTCCATAAACACTGAGCAACTGAAGAGGCAATGGAAGGGATTAGTTTGTGCAGCAAAACAGTTTTGCCTGAGGTATGCCAGATGTCTGAACTGCAGCAGAGTACAAAAAGCAACATTCAGGACTTAGTGGGTCAATGAGAGTATCCTTCAGATTTTTCTGCCTCCCATGCTGGTTTGTACATTGAAGAGTAGATCTTATGTCTTAGGTGTGTTCAGAGCCATCTTCAAGATAACATCAAACCAAAGTGAATTGTGATTGCTGTTGTTATCTGAGACTAAAATCCTTCCTCTAGGAAGTACTGCAGTTTCTTTTTCTTACAAGTAAAGCTGTTTCCTCCGGTAGAAACGTACTGATTTGGTACAGTGACTTGGATACAAAAAAATTTAATATCTGCTGGAGTCTTAACTTTGGTGGTTTCAGACTTCTCTCTCTATGCTCATCAAATGTAAAAAATTACATTTTGACAGCCCTGGTTAGCAGCATGTTACACAGGAATAATACTGTACGAGAAATACAAGATCTTCAGAAAACATGACTGAAGTGTGTAACTGATGTAAATAAGTAAACTGAGAATGCTGGCTGGCAAAATAGCAGCACTTTGTCAAATGAATGAAATTTAGCTGAGAATCATTGATTTGGACTAGTTGCACTTTTTCTTTTAATTAACAGATGTAAGCACACTACTGTTTCTTCACATTAGTAGGCTACCTCACAAAACAAATACCAGAAAAGCAAAGTCCAGAAATGAAAGACATCCATGGCTTTGTAGTCATTGTTCAAACAGTGCTTTAAAACTGGGGTGTTAAACACTACTGGGAAAAAATAATAAGTAGATAATGTGGTTTTGTTTGTTATATAAAACAGTGAAGCAGGTGCATCTCTTAACTGTCCATAAAAGGCCAGAGGTAATTCTGCATTCAACTGAAAGAATTCATAATGAGAAGAGTGATATGCAGAGAATTTATGTTTCTATCTGAGGAATGTGTAACTGGAAATAATGTGAGCAATTCCTTGACAGTTCATATTATACTTAGAAAATATGATAATAATTTCTACAGTCTCTTCAACCTGGCTCATTATAAAAGCTTCCTGGATGCTTCAAGCAGAAACACATTTAGGAACCAAATATATCAGTTGCACTGCTTCTGCAAATTAGTTTACAGTCATCATCTTATTCACAAATTTCACATTGCTGATTTCTGTTTATTTTCTTAGTCCAACAATTTTTTAAGCATTTCATTAGACAATTAATAATATTAAAAGTTTGTAAGTGGATATCAATTTTCATTCCCAGCCTGAAAATTGCTTCCTTTTGAGTATTTATTCTCTGTTTTTTGCAGTTATTATGATTTCATGGAGAGTAAAATTAAAAGCGACTTTAGTTAGCTTGCTGCGTTTTCATTAACATGGGATATGCAGATACTCACATATATGAACTTTGCAGGAATCCAACCTCTCCTAACTGTCAGGAGAGCTCACCTGGAAGCTTGCATCATTCTGCCATTGGAAGAATGGAGAGAAAGCAAATACTCTCAACACTGAGGCAAATTATAAGTCTGCACTTCAGTGTCTGTTATAAATATCTTGCTGAGTTAACCTGAAAAGCACTTCCCAGTGGCGATAAAGCTACTCTAGCTTTTGTTTAGTGTCAATATCCAACAACGACAACAAAAAAAAGATTTAAATCTCTTTGTTCACATAAATCATAGTGAGAGAAAGCATACTGCTTTAGCAAACTCCCCATGTAGTCTTCACATCTGTCCTTAAACTGTTAACTTTTGCTGCACTGTAGAATGACTTTTCTTTGCCATAACTTAAAATGGTTTTAAAAGTGGTTTTAAATGTTCAAGTTTGTTTTAATTTCTCAGGTGTTGGTTGGCAAATGTGCATGAAGCATCTAGTCTTTTCCCTTCCTGAGAAATGAATTCCTACTCCTCCTCACTGCCCTTTCACAGGGGCCCTGCTATTATCATTCCTGTCATATTGAAAATATTTCTTCCAGCTGATGATTGAGGATATTTCCAGATACCTCACCAAGGACTTGCTAACTAGAGATTTGTTTTTTTTAAAATTCTTCTGCTGGCTGTTATATCAAAGGCTATTTATAGAAACACCAGAGCAATAGGTGACTTTTTAGGACTGTGAGACAGACTGAGGTTGTGGATGCTATTTCCCATTGCAAAACAGATATTTCTGGTAAACCTTCTGAGAAGAGCTTGCAAACTGGATCCATACTCCAAGCTTACATTGAGAGGTACCTGCCAAGGTCCTGAATCTGGATGCTGTTCAAATTCTGCAGGCTTTTATGGTGCTCTGACTCAGTAAAGTAGGTTCCAAGCAGAGGGTGCTGAGTAAATTCTCTTTATATCACGAGCATTTCTACTGTTAGCATCTGTGCAAATCTGTAACTGAAACAGTTATAGTATGATTTACATTTGCACTTGAACAGAATCACCTAATCACTTCACCTTGGTGTACTCTGTTTAGTTTTGTTTTTTAGTAGGGAAAGCTAGCTTGCTTTTCTAGCATCATCAGAAGTTTGTCTCTAACGCAGTGCACTGAACAGAAGAAAAGTGTTACTACTCAGAAAAAGGCTTGTTGGAAAAATTCAGGATAGTTCAAGCTTTTGTTGAATTTTATCAATCTTATCTTCAATGGGAACTGCCCTTAGGTTACTTTCAACTACTCCATTATTCAACACTGCCAAAACCCCATTTTAACAGAAGTATGAAATAATGAACTTCGTGAAACAGGAATAATATTTACCTGAATTACTCCTAATTACTCCTAAAGTGCATTTTTTATTGAACCATTGCTGTTGGGCTGGTAGAAATTTGTACAGTTGATATTATTTCCTTTGTATGTTGCATGTTAGCTGGCTTTCAAGTAAAGCCAGAATACAGTTATGAAAAATGGTAAAAATAATGCTGGGAAAGTCACTTAAGAGAGTGTTTCTAGCAACTTACTACATATTATAGTAACTTTTTCATTAATAACATATTAATAATGTGTTAAGCTCTCTCATGTTTTCAGACAGTTTATTTTTGGTGTAACTTTCTGGTTTATACTAAGCTGAATCTGAGTCAGACCCAGAATTACATCAATCTTTCTTCCCCATTCAGGCATTAGTAAGAAATACAGGGAAGATGTCTTTCCCTTTAATAAAGAAGGTAGGAGCAAGACTTTCTGTCTGCAATTCAGAAATGTGAGGGATTCATATGAAGTATCAGTTTAGAAGTTCATGAGATAAGGCTGGTATCATCTCTTTTGCACAAGAGAGTGCAAGTAAAATGAGCCATTTCCTGAATTGTAGTTCATTCAGCTGTGCTCCTTGGACAGAGTGGTTAGAGAGGCCTACTGAAATAATTTACACAACTCCTTGTTCAGTATTTACTTCCATCTAAAAGGTAATACTTTTATGGTACCCCTGAACTGAGCTTACAGTGTAGGTCAGTTAGTTTAAAATAATTGTCAATTGCCTGTATGAATGTAAAGAACTTGGCCAAACTTGCTGCTAAGTTATAATAAACAAAGGCAACCTGAGGCTGCTTGCTGATAAAGCACACACAGACTTAACTGAAGGGAAAATTTGGCTGATGATTAATAAAAGCTCTGAATGAACTAACATGTATTCTGAAGTAAATGGAAATGAAAGATAGCTTTATCCAAAAGAGTGTTTCTTTCAGACAAACTCAGGTACAGCCTTGCTCCTCAAATAAATCAAGAGAAAGCTAGAAGTTCATACTTTCTGGTTTTCTAGAGTCAGCCTAGATCAGACACAGAGGGCTGAGTCAGGCAGTGGCTGGGATGCATGCACTGCGTGGGAGGTCAGCATTAGACATCTGAGAAAATCTGTCATGCATAAGTCTACATCTACTGTTTAATGCACTAAGATATAAAATGGTCCCCAGACAGAGTCAGGCAGAAAATCAGCAGTCATTACTACTTTCCATGCAGTCAGGAACAGTGGAGGGCTTTGTATATTGCAGTGAATGATCTGGCAGGAGTTGCAGATATGACTCCATCTGTAATGCATCTAGGTCTGTTGAGCTCAGCCAAGCTGAACTTCATCTCTCCCAATCTCCAGTAGCATTTCAGTAAATAGTATTTTTCAATACATACTGTGACTTTGCCAAGTATTCTGATGCAGATTGACTCATATCCCATGTAAAATGCACACTGGTTGGACCCACTCTGGATTTGCATGGCGTGGAACAGTGCCACTCATTGCTGGGTCTTGACTGTAACTGTCTGGCTCTACAGGAGAATGCGAAATGCTTTTGAACAAATAACCAAAAGATACATTTTAGGGCTTGTCTCTGAAGTAGAAGGCTTGCTAGGAAACGGAATTAAAGGATGGAGAGAGTCTGGTCTGGACTAGATGGAAGGAAAAAATAAAGGTTTTTTTTTTTTGTTTTTTTTTTTGGAACATTGTAACTTTCTGGAATTTCTGAGGTTTTCCATTACAAGGATGTCTATTTGCACATAATAAATCTAATTGTAAAAAAATGGAACCCTGTGGGTTGATCAATTTTGGTAAAGTAATAATAAATGATAAAGCATGCAACATTCTAATGTTTGTTTAACGTATGATTATCACATCCAAAGCGTAGGCTGGATGTTTGAGCAGTCTGTTTTTTTGATGAAGCCATATCAGTCTATACATTAGCCAGCATATATAAATAACAAAGTGTTTGGGTGATATTTCAGTGTAGCTAATAAAGAAAACAGAAGGACTATCTGTGTTCAGAATTAAATAATGCATTTCATTAATTGTGTTTGACCTGTAATCAGTTAATACATTAGTTCATATGTCAGAAAAAGTCAATTTTCTTCCAGATGTTGCACTATATTTTTATCACCCAGCTGGATATAGTATTTTTTTCCTTCTCTTTCAGTAATATCTGATTACTTATCTATCTTAGGATCAGCTGAACTAAACTTCTTGTTCTTGATTTCCCAGACACTAGGTAATTCCTTATTAATTCCTAGGCATTTCTTAGACTTGCTTGGAAATGAATAAAAGAAAATGATGGTACTGCCAGGAAATAAATGTTTGATGCGCTAAATTGGATTTCTTACTATATAAAGAAGGCTTAACTAATCTTTTTCTGAGTGTGTAATATGGCAGTGTTTCTTTCCTCTTAGGGAGGCATTTGTAAACCACTTAGCATTAAGAAGAAGAATTTTTTTCGGAAGCAGTTCTGAAAAGCTACACCATAGTAGCACTCTTTGAGATATATGTGAAATCTAATTTTTCCCAGATATTTTTGTAACAAGGATAAGCAGAACATGAGAAAAAGAATGTCCCTGAATGAATATATTTGTTTTATCATTTTAAACATAATATTTGTACAGTCCGATTTTGAAATGTTTGGGATGATACAAAAGATACAGATTACTCTTTATTTTATATCTTGATCTTAAAAGTCACCTCCTACCTGCCACTAATGTATGTAGGTTGCTCCAAAAGCAAATCCTCCTGTTTATTTCCATGGAAACTTCAACATCTTCAAGAAGCACAATAACACTGTTTGATAGAACAAATTATCAGTTAAAAACACTTATTTTCAACATAGTCACCATCATTAGCAATGCATTTTTGCCAGTGATGAACAAGAGCCTGCATGCCATGCTCGTAAAAATCTGTATCAGTGGAGGTGACCCACTGTCACTGCTGCTGAAACACAACACCCACCACCTCACTGTGCTCACATCCACTGTTTGGTCTCTACAAACGTTCAGCAAATATCCATGAATGTCAGTGAGTGCCGTTTTTTCTTCATGGAGGAATTCAGTTCCACAATTTTGCTTCATATGTACTTCCATTTCAAACGTCATTTTGTCGTACTGCCCCTCTGCTGCCATCTGTTACATGACACAAAGTGTAATGGAATACTGGTGGGAAGATTCATATCACCAGCATCTGCCTCTGACATCATGGGCCAACATAATAAAACAGAAGGCATTACTTTCAAAGCAGTGCTCACATACGCAAACCCTGTAGAAGGCCACATCTGAAGTTTCTGACTTTTTTTTTTTACCAAATAGCATAGCCAGTCACAATGAGAAAGCTGCATTTCTGTCCTGTCAAAGGTTTTGCTTTTCATTGTTGCTTTCCACAGCTGAATGTTATAAAGTCTCTGAAGTCTTAAAGGTTATGGTTAAGACTTTGTTATTTGCACTCACATATTTATAGAGCAAGTATTGCAACATGCCACAACAGAAGAGCAAATGCTATGCCTTTCGTGTTGATGACACAAATGCCTCAATATTGTGTAGCACCTAGTTTTGAAAAACTGTCTGTCGATGACAATAAGAAAAACTTGATGTATGCTCTAGCACAGAAGTTGCATGATCTTTGGCCTTTTTGTGGTATGTGACAATTATAGAATACGTTGCCAAGGAAGCTTCATGGCGGAATAAGCTTCCAAGTTATCTGTTGTGTTTCTGACCTTCAAGCATAGTTCTGCACGTACTTCAGATAAAGACAGTCCCATTTAGGACAATGAAAATACTTGGAGTTAGCTATCACTTGAAAGCTGCATCGTGGTCATGCAAGCCTGTTAAGCTTTATTCTGTGACATAAGTAGGCGATATGAGCTATAGACTGCACTGTCTTGTCTGAAGAATCCATGTAGCTGAGGAAAAAGAAAATGAGGCCTATTAAGTAATTGCAATATGAGTACTGTTGGATACAGCTTGGTCTGACACAGCTGGGAAATGTTCACAAAGAACATTATTAGAGTTGCCAAAGGCTGAGTATTCCATTAGTGATAAATCAAGTATGAGCTCTTGTTTTTCAGTTCTTTGTTAAGTCTATTAGACTATACTCTGTTCCAAATGATTGATCATACAAGGAAAATATTGTGAAGGCATTTAAGTAAGAATAGAAATAAGACACTTGCTTTCTGCTTCTCATGAGGGACAAGAAACTTAGCTGTCTGTAAGCATTTCACACAGACACTTAACTGTTGTCATGATAGCTATCGTATCATAACACCTAATTAGACAATAATAAAATAAACAAAAGCCACACATATAAATCTGATCCTAAATCAGCAGCATAATTCTAGAAGTTCCTGTGGTGACAGCCATACACTGAATGAGCTGAACTGTATCTTCTATTGCATGTCTTGCTAGTGTATTTAAACTTGCTGAAAAAAAAAGGCAGAGAATGTGCAGGTCTCATCATCTATCTGTCTTGTTTCTTAAATGAAAGAGGCAAAGAAATGCAGAACTGAACTAACCTTATTCTGTTAGCTAATACTTTCTCTTTGCATGCCCATACTTGGGAGAAAGGCTCAGAGAAGTTTTGAGCTTCTTTAGGCAAAAGGTTAGAATTTGACACTCCTTGTTGTCCAAAAATAAAAAGGAAAAATAGAAGAAAGATTTATTATGTTTTGAATCTGCTACTGGGTGTATTATTGCTGGATTTTTTTCTTTCCAATCAAAGTCCAAAGGATTTTTATTTTTGTGTGGCTCACCACAAAATGTAATATTTTTTGTTTTCTTTACAGAACAGGAACACAAAAGTGATTCAATTTTAGAAACTTTTTGGTCAAAAATAGGTATGTCCCAACCCTTTCTCTCTTTACGGTATGTGAAGTCTGGTCAAAGTATAATATTTTTGCCTACTGTTAGTTAGATTAAATTTCCCAGGGCAGACAGAGTGTTGGAAGCCAGAAAATGAGTATCCTCCTGCTGCTTCATAAACAATATCACACCTAGCTGGGGAAGGCAGAGCTTTATAGGAATCTTGTTTTTAATGGTGTGTCCTTATTTCCCCTCCTTTATTGCTTTCATTGCTCTTATTACTAAAAAATTATATGGGCTTTTAGAGTGATGATGTTATAATGTAGATATGGTCAGACTATGCATGCATAAGAAACTGGTTGCAGAAAACATCAGGTGGAGTAAGACCAATTTAAAACAAGGAAAAGAAATAAAAACTGGAATGTTAACCTTGGTAACAAATCATCAGCTATCCCTAAAAAGCCTTTGCCTGGATTTAGAAGGAAAAAAATGTAGGTTTTCTGTCTCTTACTTCACTTTTTCACAATTAGAAAGTTGCAGTTTCTGATTTTCAGACTCGTTCTATGAAGGCTCTGTATAGGACAGCATTCAACTTCAAAGGAGGAGTTGGAACTGACAAAAAGTACTTAGGTACCCAGAAGGTGTGGCTAATTCAAAAGATGTCTTGTGGGAAAATAGCCTGTCACCTGGAGTGAGCCTTTCTTTGTGCACAGTGGTATGAAAGATGTGGTAAAAACTGTATCCTCACATATCTGTAATGTTGACTTGAGCCTGAAAAAAAATAGTCAGCCTGGCAGTGTACAACTGCTACCACTATATTAGTTACTGGCATTTATAGTTCTTGGTTTTCAAAGTGTTTTGAGCGGGGATTTTGTATACAACAATTACTATACTGAGTGTTTAGTGTAGGCATATGATCAAATACATGAAAATATGATTAAATGAAGGGTGTGATTCATATCTGAAACAAACTTTTTATGAATTTTCTGAATGTGAACTATTAATGCCCTTGGTATATATACTGATGAACCTATAGGGACTGCTGTGAATGTTAAGTTTCCACTGAGGAAAGAAACAAAAGTACTACCCTGACTAATCTTCATTGGAACAGACAATTTATTTTGGAAACAAGCACACAAACATTTGCAGATCCTAAACCTGCTAGAACATTAGGTAGTCTCCTAGGTATTTATCCTCATTGCTTTAAGATATGAATCTAAATTTTCTAGCTCTGTTTCAAGTCACTACATCTTTAGTATCTACCCTGAAGGACCTCAGAATACAGAAAATCATACTCTTATGCGCTTCTTTGATAGGATATCACATCATTGGTCTGGAGTTTCCAGTTCTTTTCTTTCTCTATCCTTTAATTTTTTTTGTAACTCTGTTTTGGAGTGGGATTGATTTTAGTGGCAAAAGTGTTAGCTATTTATCTAGATTCATTCATGTATATGTTCCAGAAATCCACAAAGCCTTGTTTAAGGTATTCTTGATTTGAAAAGTTTAAATAGACAAAATTATACAAAAGCATTCTCCACTTCCCTGTCCGGCAGCCAGCTCATCAAAATGAATCCAGCAGAAGAAGACTTTAGTGATCATTAATTCAAATTGTGAGACCCTACCTATTTCCCTTAGAGCTACAGAAAGGATTTAGGATACGCAAGGCAGTAAGGTTCATAGTTATTCTCAGTTTTTTTCTGTGCTTCACTGACTACAGTGTAAAGGCCAAGGAGCTTGCCCCCTTACCCTGAATGAAACAGTCACGTAGAGGGAGGAAATCCAGGCGTAAGGGGCTGATTCAGTTCATGTAAACAGAGGAGCAGGTATGGATTTCTATATTCCAGATGAGCAGGCTAATCTTGGAGATAATTGTCTGATTGATGACGGTGAAGAAAACTCCACATAAATAAAGCAAGTTTTCAGTGTCTCAGACTAGGATCAGGCATGTGATTTATCCGAAAGTTGACAATTTAGCATTTGCTGATTATGCTAGTTATGTATCGGACTCACTTTGCTACCTATTGATGAACATCAATCAGCAGGAATGCAGTTTCATAAAAACTTCACTTTCTTTTGTTCGGATGCAGATAGGGCCTGGCAGAAAAGCAGAATCGGTGGTGCTGATCATAGCACCTATTTCAACATATTGCCAAATGAAAAAGGGTTGATTCAGGGCTTGACTTCACTAGTGCTACTGTCATGAAAATAGATCCCTTGCAAGTGTGGACACTTCACGACATGAGAGCAGATCTGTGAAATTCAAGTGATGATAGCACCCGACTAAGGACAGAACTTCTGCCATTTTCTGGAAAGGAAAACATTAGGTAGCCTCATTTTATGGAACTCAAAAATATAGCTAGGATACATCCTACCAGTCTGATGTCACAGTGTTGGGACTCAGCCCATATCTTCTGCTTGTGTTTCTCTTAACCACGCTTGTTCTTTTCTTAAACACTTTGCACAAGCACATCTTTGTGTGTTTAAAAAAAAAAAAACCTCAGCACAGCTTCTCTTAGCTGCTGCAGCTGTGCAGCATCACCTTAACTGCAGCAGACTTCTGAATTCATGGGAGAAACAAGGCAATCTGCTTCTTGACCAGCTGAGAATATGCTGAACTTGTATCAATTTCAGATGTCCTCCTGTCCCTCAAACTGCCATCAGCTGGACAGACCCTTTTCGCTAGAAAGCTGTGACAAATACTGTCGTTTAGTGCAACTCAGGGAGAGCACAGCTGGTCTGCATTTGACTGAAAACTTTTTCCAGCAAGTCACAGAAAGTTTTGTGCTGAACTGAATTCCAGTCTCAATAAACAAGTTAAATAAAACCTCCTAGAAGTGCCTTCCTATCTTCGTGCATACTCACTTGTCTCCAAATATTTTCCCTAGTCACGCTCTGCTCAATGCAAAACAATAACATAATTATGTTCTTTATCAGGGCTGCCTGTACTTGAAATTATTCATATGTCCTTGAAAGTCATATTAGTTATGATCTTTGAGTTAGTGGCACAGGAAAAAAAAAAAGAAAAAAAAGAATGACAAGGCTATTTGGGTAGTTATTGTTTATTGAGTGCTTTGCTCATGAGAAATTTGTTGCTGGGAAACATTAGTGTGGGTCATCTGTTCTGCTTGTTTGCATAGTTTTATTCCACAGTAAATGTGAATAACTTTACTCATCAGTGGAAGATAAATGAAGAACTGCACGTTAATCCCTCAGTGTCACATGGAGAAATCATGTGGAGAGTGTTAACACATTTTATTTGTATTTCAAAGCACCACGATAGGAAGTGTTCCAAAGTTCTGTCTATTTTGAACATTACATACAAATAATTGCAAAACAAAGTTTCTGGTTTCAAACTTCATTTATTTAAGCTCACATAGAATTTTTCGCAAACCGAGTTGCCATTAAGTATATCTGTGTCATATATAATAGCCTTAATAATCCTTGCTTCCTTGAATTAGATATTTACTTGAAAAGGAGTCATTTATTTTCTAGACTTGGTACACATTGGGATGTCCACCCAGTAGGAAATTCCAGTGTTTCATTCCTTGATTTCAGTTCCTATCAGACTGAGTACGTAACCAAATTGCAATTTATGTTTTCTGCTTATGATGAGACACTGCAAAATGGGTATGCAGAAATAACCGTTTCTCGTCATTTGTTAAAAAAAAAATAATGAAATGACATACTTCAACATGGAAAAATGAAACTATTTTTATTTGGTTTGCTGAATTCATGAGAACTTTTTTTTTTTTTTCATTTTCACATTGAAACGTTGTGTTTTCTTAGATTGTAAAGTATCTACTGGGTACACAGATTACCTCTCAAGAATGATTTTTTCTTCCCATATGGAGCTTCACATACATTAATCCATTCAGCCAAATCATTGGACCATATTATGCAAGGACTTGGCTGGAGGAATGTTTCACACCTGTGAACTAGGGGTATCTGAGCCTGAACTGTCTTGAAACAATGCTGAAGTTAGGCCTTTAGATTCTTAATCTTCGCCTCTTAGGTTTTTGTTGCTGTTGTTTTTAGTATTTTCTTGTTTTCAAATTCAAAAATAGTCACAAGGGGGTTTGCTTTTTTCTTCCTGCCTGCATTCCTGCCTGCCTCTTTTATTTTGGTTTTGTTATTTCTGTATATAACTGAAACTGAAGTATTGTTGGTGAATAGAACTGTTTGGCTTCCTTTGTTACCCACCAGATGTTTCAGCTGTTAAAATTCTCACTGAGTCTTGCTTTCTGTCATAATACATCATGACAATTGTTTTAACATTTGCTGCAAAAATGGCATTGTCTGCCATGACCTACCAAGATATCCGGTTCCTTCTGTACCACGGCATGCTTCGGTCTCTTAGAGCACTTCAGTGCACTACTGTATTCACTGCTGTAGCCTGTTAAGCTACAGATATGGCAGAAGAAATATGATGGAGTCTTCCCACAATTCTGTGTCCCCCTTTTGCCTCTAGAGCCCTATGTCTAGATTGTCTATAGATTTGTGCCTACATGTCACAATGTCCAGTAGTTAATTCACTGATGCATTCATGATGACCACGTCTAACATGATGCTCACATTTAGAAAAATATTACTGTTGCCAAGACTTACAGCCACAATATTAATGTGCAGTGCTGCAGTAAAAGCTTATTAGATTCTGCCATACACATTCATAATATGGTAACACACCAGCATACTTGGTCTTCAGAAACCACACAGATGCAGAACATTTTACAGAGCATATATGAGACAGTTTAGAATTACTGCAAAAAAGTTCCAGCATGTGGAGGAAGACAGATTGTCTAATTCTGAACAGCACTTATGAATAAAGTCATGCAGAATTTGGGTACATGTACTGAAGAGAATCTTAGCAGTGGTCTCCCAAGGACTAGTTACAACTGAAATGTGATTAAATCCGACAAACACAGGCTTCTATGAGTACTGGAGATCTAGGTAACTGATGTCCATCAAATCAATAATTAGTTGTATGGTAAAATTAAGGTTTTTTAAACCGTGTGCTGTGTGCCATGTTGAAGAAACATTATTATTTTTCTACAAACAATCTAAGAGGGAGACTCTTACACAGAGCATGGAGCTAGAGGTGTGTTGGTCCAAAGATTAAACAATTTTTGACAATACCTCCTCAGCAGCTAGTATTATATTAGGTTATTCATTTACCTTTCTTTGATTAAAAAAATCTACTGAATATTTTTATTAACAGTGTCATATATTCTGATTAGTCAGTAAATCTGACATCTCATCTATATCCTGCTGAAAGAGTATAGCAATGAGCAATTGGAGAAACTGCCTGGTAAGCAAGCTCTAAAACACAAACAAAACATTATCCAAGTACTGAAGCCAAAGAAGTTAAAGAAAAGACAGAGCACAGATCTGCTGTCACTAGAGGAGGAAAAGCTCTTTTGGATTGCTGTTATAGCAATCAGATGGCAAATTTAGCTGGGCTGTTTTTCTTATTATTAAATCACAAGCCTAAAAATATCAGGTCAGTGTCACAAATAGAGCTGGGCAGGCTATTTTTAAGGAAAATTTATTTAACAAAACCTTTGTACAGTGTGACTGACCCTTTAAGTCCACTGACTGCTGTATTGCCTTTGGCAGGATCCCAGGAAGGGAAGGAGGACTAAGGAGGTGATAGAAAATGTCTGGAGCACTCAAAAGTACTGTTTCAGATCTAGTGATCAGTAGCAGAGGAAGAGCTGAAAAAGGCTGTTTCAGAGCTTAGTCAGGCAATGTGAGATTGGGAACAAAGAAAAACTGTGATGGAAACAGCAGTGCAAAAGACTTCTGAAGTGTAGAAATGTGTAACAGGAGGCATTGGAAAAAACTTGCTACGAAGTGGAGTAAATAGCAGAGTAGGTGAAATCTGAGGAACTGAAAAGGGGACAGTCAATTTTAATTGATGACACGTGAAATAGGTAATGGACAGAAACGTCCTGGGGAAGGCTCCACAGATCAATGCGGCTTTCTGCTCTTACGCCTGGTGCACGTGCAGCAAGGATTCTGTTTGTCCAGGCCTTTCAAACCTTCTCCTTGCCAGAGGACTCATGCCTGTTACCAAGCCTCTGTTCAAAGATCTCTCTCAATTTCTAGCAGATAAATTGGACAAGGATCCTGTATGCAGGCTGCCTTTGAGATTTTCTGCCTAGCCACAGCTGCTCTGCACATGCAGGCCACAACCAAAGTTAGGGCAGAGTATGGCCTAATTTCCAGGCATGCCAGTGGGTCTGAGCTTTGCATCCTTATCCCAGCACATCTGCTGCTGCACCCAAGGGCTGTGGGCAGCCGGATGATCTGAAGGCTGTCCCAGCTGGATGGCTCAGAAGCATCCTCTTGCCATCCTTGGCCTAGCAAGGAGGTTTGCATGAGCTGAGCTGTCTTATCCATTGTTGTAATGTTCCAAATATTTTTGAATGGCCAGGAGTCATTTGCTGATGCTTCACTGTCCACTGAAAGATTGCTCTTTGTAATCGTCTATTGTAACTGTACTTATCCAGGCATACTGTCTACTCCTTGTTTGTGAGAGTGGCAGATGGATAGTGCTTGGCATATACTGAATGCTTCTTGTGGAAAACACATGGTTTCCATGAACAGTCTTCTGGGTATAACTTTTGGTGCAAGCATGTTTGTGACAGCTAAATTGAATCTGGTAGTGTTTTGATTAGAGCCACTACCAAAACATCTAGCCTTACATACAAGTACTTTCATCTTCTGCACTGTTTGTTAAGTATAATAGTGGAGGTACTATAAAGTCAAGTCCCATGGCTGAATATTGCTTGCTCAAAGACTTACATTATTTGCCAGACTGACAACTGATAAGCAGACACTACTTTTAATTAATACAGAAGAGAAATCCTTGCTTCTCATATGCTCTCTTAATTTTTTTTATTGTTCACTGGGACTATTTGATTATCTCATCTGCTGTTATTCACGATGTAGACCAAAGCATTTCATACAGGTATTTTCACAGGGGAGAAGTCTTAACTGCTTCATGAAAATATATGCAGAAAGTTAGTAATTTTTCTAAGTTTTTTGGTAACTGTGGACACTTTATCTTCCTGAAACACGCACTGACAATTTATGCCACATTCTATGCTATACCTTTGGTACAGATAGACAGGTTTTTAATAAAAATAAAAAAGCAAATCAAAGGAAAACAAAAGAAGTTCAACTCAGAGAGACTGTCAGTGGAAAGTACATGTATTTAAGTTCTGTACTGCTTATGTCTCTAGAAAATTTTCTTTCTCTTACCCAAAGGAGATGGGGAGGGAACAAGAAGATTATTAGGGAATTTGAGTAGATGTTAATTTTCAAGAATAGTAGAGTTGTCATAATGCTGCAACATTCTTCCATAATTTGAATGTGATGATGTTTTAGACCATAGACAGATTAGTCTGCGAGTTGGGGCCTGTGTTTGAATCTCCTCTGGAGCAATTTGATTGCAGGGCAAAAGTGGTATCCAGAGATGTGGAATGGATACACATTCTTTAACTATATCAGTGCACAATGCAAAATCTGTGCTGACCCTGGAAAAGAACAGCCAAGAAGAGCTATGCAAGTTCACAGAAAAGCAGATTAGGAGTATTTACTATTCTTGATCTTCTGAGAGGATGATAGCTTCTGTTGGCAGAGCAGAAGAGGCATCCAGGAGAGCAGCTGGATTTCTCAGACACAGTGTGATATCCAGCTTCACTCTAGGGTGCTGTTGTAGCATCTGAAAACTTTTATACATAAATTCTCAACAGCCCTTTGAATTTGTTTCTTTTTATAAAGGAATGCAGACTATGGTTTTGGAGATTTCCACACAAATCCCTCAAAATCTGAAATAGAGTGGATTCCAAATCCTATTCTCTTTGAGAACTTCTGTACAAAAGATGAACGTTGTTACAATCTGAATTGTAAGGCTAGCTCCTTGATAAGCACATCATGGATATTCCCAAAAAATAGCAGGGAAAACATTTACAAATTAGAGTTTGGAGATTTCTGTTGCAGAATTGCTCTTCTGTTCACAACTCTCCAGCATTTTTGTCTTGGGTGTGTATGCCAGTTACATAGTCAGGGTACTTCTAAGCCAAAGCTGAACATTGTGAGCCCGCTGCTGGTCTGTTCCCCTCCTCACAGGAGCTGACCTTTTTATTAATAGTCTTCCCCGCAGGTTGATCTTATACCACTCTTTTGAATCACTGCCTCATGACTCTGAAGTTGTGGGGCTGGCGTGGTCCTAGATATAGTCTTAGAAATCCCATCTCTGCCATCTTCCAGTCCTCATTTTCAGTCTGAAAAAAAAGTATCTCCACTTGCCATAAACCAGTGCCAGTCTTCAGTGCCTCAGAACTTCTTCCTTATTTATATGAATAAAAAGCATACATGTATTTTCTGTGTAAGAACATTATTTCAGATGCCTCTTTGGCAAATAAAATGTTTAAGAATTGGAAAAAACAGACTAGCTTGTAAATGCTGCCAAAAGCACCGATCTTTTTTGAGGGCAGACACTTTGAATGCTTCAGGTGGCAGAAAACCACTGAGGGATATTTTTCAAAATATAAAGTACTGTCCTTTTGAAACTGCCCAGTTATTTGGAAGAATGTAAAGTGTATTCACAGAATACTGGAATCCAGCCACCTGACACTGCTTGAGTAGGAAAAGTTATTGCAAATCAAAATTGGACTTTGGAATTTAATAGTATTAATAAAAAGGACTGAAGGAAACTCTTGCATTTGAGTAGGAGTTTATTTTTAGTTTACTCGGTAGCTGAAAATAGCATTTCTTATGCATAGGAACCACATTTTGCCTCTGGTGTGGATGTTTCTGTCTGGGCAGACTTGGAAGAGGCTACTGGTCACTGATGTACTATCAGTTCTGCACTCAAGGCAATACATACTTGCATTGTTTCGGAAGTTTAATTAGTTGAATACTGAACTCACAGTCAGAAGAATAAGCTCAGAGAAAATAAAACATCTATTTGTCCTATGCAGGCATTCTCTGAATTGCATTTGGAGTGTGCCATCCTTGCTGTCTATCAGCTCTTGCAAAAGTCTGTCCTTCCTCACATTTTTTCTTGTGTGTGTGTTTTTATTCATGCTTCTCTTTTCATTGCACTCTCTGTGACAAAAGTTCAAACAGACTTGGGGAGAGGGGTAGCAATGTAGGCTGCAGGACTATTGGACTAAAACAGTAAGGATCGTGTTCAGTATTGTCTGCCTTGTTCTCTTGAGCTGCCCTATAAATTATCATTACACAACTCTGCAGCATGAGCTATAAAAATAAGTATTGAGAAATGAATAGGTCAGAGAATGAGAGTGAGTGCATTCTGTAGTGATTCCAAAACCACAATTGTTACCCTCTTTCCTCCTCTTCCCCCAGAAGCAGAAATGAAATTACGTCATTTTACCTAGCTTTATATGTCAGATTTTCTGTAGTTCACTCATAGACTCAAGAGTTCAAGCAGTTCAAGAGCAACTTATTCCTCTTTTACCTTCCTTTCTTCTTTTCATACTTTAATGAAATGCAGCCATTCATGGTATATCGGATTCTTGATATTTTTTCATTATAATGAAAGAACTTGGGGTTTTTAGACATATGCCTTTGAAAGAGATTACATCAAGAGCTTTTTGGATTGCAGTCTGACCTCATAGGAGATAGAATATATATATATATTAATGTCAGTACTGCCATGTTGGCATAAACAGATTGCCACAGTCAAGGAATCACTACTCAGAAAATGGTTTTGTTTTTGGAACTTAAGCAGTTGACAGCTAGAGGTGCTAATTAATCAAAAAATTGCATGTGAAGCTCTGGTGCATAAGATGAAACCAAGAAATTATTACTGGTTTAATAAATGGAGGAAAAGAATGCTCTTAAATGTTGAGATCCATAATGCTGTGAATTGTTTCTTAAAGAAACAGCTATGTGAATTAAGCCTCTCCAACCATTCAGAGCAGTGAAAATCCGTTATACGACAATTCATGTAACTTTTGAAAGTGAACACCATAGTAACACAAAACATTCTTCTTTCTGTTCATATGTAGCCACACTTTGCATAGAGAGGCTGACAGTGTGATTGTAGAAGCCCTTGCACTAAGCTGCACAGCCAGCCTTTCCCCCATGCCATCCATCTCCAGAGTAGAGCAGTACAGCTTGTTAGCTTAGCTTAATCTTAGTAGAAAACACTGCCTATCAATTCTGATAATGGATTATTCTTTTATATCTTGTCCCACATATTCACTATGTATTCAGTGATTTTTTTTCAAATAGTGTTTACCCCTGGAAATATGAATATCATTACCAAGGAGAGACTTGTCGTATTCCATCCCTGGGCAACTCCTAGGACTCCTAGTTACAAGAAGTCACAGTCTAGTCTTGAAATACTTGCTTCTGTTCATGGAAGGAGTTTTGTAAAACCAGCTGCATATCAGAAATCTGCCTCAGAATGTAGTTCATTACTCTTTATGGCACCATGATTCCTGCCCATTCAGTTCTGGGTACCCTAGCTTGAATGGCTCTTTCAGGGTCAGATGTTTCAGACCAGACCCACTTCTGTCAGTCATGGAGAAGTAGGTTGGATCAAGAGTGGAGTCACATTTCTTTCCCCAGTGGCCCTGTGTAGTGAGCAGGCTCTTCCCATGCTTGTGTCAGCCCCAGCCCCAGGGAGACCACCAGAGCAGTCAGAGCAGTCAGGCTCAAGGGGAACAGGCCTACAGAAAACATGGCAGTGTCATGGGCTGGCTACACGAAAAAAGGAAGGTTCAGCTCCCCAAGCACTGCACTGAGGCCAGGTAACTCAGTGATGCTTCCCGGGGCTTTTTCTCTACTGTGAATGATGAGCTCCTTCAGAGTGCAATCACAGCAATAACTGTCTAATCTTTTTACTCTGGCTCATACTTACAATTGACCTATCAGTCTCCACTATTCCAGGAGCCTGGCAATATACATATCCCCCCAAAATCTCTTTGATGAATGATTAATGGAGGCAGGTTCCTAACTGGCACTCTAAATTATCTTGCTATGGCCTTGCATCTAAGTATTCAGCTGTTGAAACATCTAAGCTGGGTGTGTCTTCAGCCAGTCTCTGACAAAATCAGGAATCAAACCCAGCATCCTAGTTCACAGACATTGTTCCTGTAACCATCAGAAAACACATTGTGCTTTTCTACCTGTAGGTATTTTCCATGATTTCAGTTTCCTTCCAAAACTCAGACCTAAAGCTGCCTGTACAATCTAACTCTCAGACACACATGGGAATTTTTTATAAACTACAGGTATTATCAATTGACTTTTTTTTTTTAAGTTTTGCAAAACTTGTCTTCATTTGACAAGGCACATGATTGCTGCCTAGAGAGCTTCTAGATTACTGCCTATTTTGTTTCTCTTGGCAGCAGTTGTTATAAACCTACTGGCTTTATCTTTCACTTCCTGGGTTGGGCCCTCAGCTTTTTCTGGGGGAGCACAGTGATTCTTAACCTCTGTGATAAGACAGATAAAATGGTTCAGGTGCCACACATAGCAGCTAAAAGCCCATTTTCTCCTTGTGGAATATAGCTGTAATCATATCTGGCCAGTAATGATGCGGTTTTCTCTATCTATCCAGGCTTCATGTCTTTGGGAGTGCTTATGCATGACCTTTCTAAATGTGGATGTTTGTCCATTTAACTATCACCTTCTGTTATGAATGGCATTACTCAACATGGATTTTTTTTTTTTTTTTTTTTTTTTTGTATGTGTATGTATGCAATGTCTTACAGATATTACTAGTAGTTAGTTACAATAAGGTCAAGATAAGAGAGGATCTTTGTAAACAATTAGTTACAAAAACGTCAAGATAAGAGAGGATCTTTGTAAACCTCTAGTCCTGGTGTTGTTCTTCCAGTCTGAGAAATGGACTAAAGAAAGCACCTGTTTGCACAGATGCTATTATATGCTGCTACACTGAACAATGAAGCAGTTTGTTCTCTCTTCATTCCTTAGGTATGTATATTGCAAGCTTGTATATGAATTAATCTTCCTATTTAATTTGTGGTTTACTGGTTAGTTTTTAGAATTGTCTTCTATGTTCTCATGAATTCCAAAGGGTAACTTCCGTGTTTGGCACACTGGAGAAACAGACAGCTAGATCTGGAAAGTCTCATTGCACTCTTTTTATCCTTCAATGTCTGTGACTCTTTCTTCAGGACAAAGTGGAAAAGGAGAGCACAAATCTAAAAGGAGAAAAACAGTGTATTACATATTCTGGGAGAGTGTGACAGATACGATATGTAACCTCAAAAAACATCAAAAAATCTAGCACTGTATTTTGGAAGTCAGGACTAATTTCTCAGCATATTTTCCAATGACGCTCTTTAATTTCTACTTTAGTAAACAGAACTTTTGACAAGGCATTCTTTGAATAATTAAAAAGGAAATGGTCAACAATCTGAAAGAATTCCAAGACAGAATGCAATATTTACCAGCCTAGGGAGTTAGTTCTGGAGGACATTAACTTATTTAGTAAATAAATGTGCAAGTATAAAACAACTTTATGGGACGTGTCCTCACTTAGAGTGCTGTTTGCAGCCATCATCTAGCTTGAATTTGAATGCTGTAGGACATGTAAAAGAGTTCTAGTCACAATCTATCCTGTATAGTAAGAAATCTTGTATGTGATAAGGTTATTGACACAACTATGCCCCAACTACATTTAAAAAAGCTTCCATAGAGCTGATTTTTTGCTGTGTTCCATAAATAAGATATATTAGATATATTATCTGTACTAAAACCTCACAAATTTTCTGAGAAAAGCTATGTTAGATTAAAACACTAGCAAAAAGAATAGTAGCTGGACCTATGGAGAACAGAATGTGCAAATTTACTGGAGTTACGTACTCTTTGTGTCTTTGTGTCTCAGGACTTGAGTATGAAAGGTGTGAAATACTGTATGATGGATAATATATTTTCTTGGGCAATTCAGTTAATCTAGAAAGGAGCAAAGCTGACCCAAAACCTCGTAAAAAGATAAAAAATAAAGGTGTTATTGAAGCCCATTCTTACTGGTTTGCTCCATTTCTCAGTGGGTTTGCACTAAGACAGTGCAAGTTTGTCACTAGGCTGTTAGTATCTTCTCATATTTCATCCCATATGTGCGGCCAGCTGTTTCTGTCTACCTTCATTGTTAAGGCCCTTTTAGAAATACATTCCTGCATAGCAAGACAGAGAGGGTGCATTTCCTACTCATACCACACGTTTCATTACTGTGGCAACCTTTTCTCAAAGCAAAGAGAAACCAGCCAGTTACATAGCTTCCTGAAATTATTCTAGTGATGTGCAAGCAAAAATCAAGCCCTCTAAAACCATCCTAATACAGATCCAGAACACTGCTGAATGAGTGCGTGCTCATTAATTGTCTAAGAGAGAATGTTAAAATGAGCAATTTGCATTTTCAATTAGTATCTGTACTAGTTTTCCTGCAGTCTATGAACACAAATAAAAAATAAAGTAATATGTCTACTAACTGGAGAATTTGTCCACTTTTATTAGGTCTGGGAGCTTTCCCACTCTCCTAAAGTGTCAGGGCTCTCTGCAGAATTGGTGCATACATGCAAGGAGGTTGGAGCAGAGTATCAGAACAGCTCTCGAAGGGACAACCAACAAGGACTTCAAAGTGTACAGTCTCTGCAGAGAGAGGGCAAAAATCTGAACTGCTCTGGCACTCTGAATGCTCTGTTTCATCAAAGTACTGAGACTAATACATGACTTCAATTGTGTGAATGCTTTGCTGAAATCAGCAAGATCATGAATGTGCCAGAAATTAAGGGCATACTTTAGTGCTTGGGCAGACTGGTGTTTTGTTGAGTTAGGCTACTCTGGTGGAGATGCTGAACATGTAACTTGACAGTCCTCCCACTTCCAACATCTTAAGCTTTTTACCATAAACTCTGAGGTACAGATGCAGAAATTCACCTAAATATCTAAACCATCTTAATGTCGTATCTGAGAGCAAAAATTTAAGCTCAGAAATCTTCAGGTAAGAACTAAGAGAAATGGGTGACTACTTTCATGGTAGCAAATGCTTTATTTAACACAGGCTTAAGATGCATGTTGGATCCTGATAGCATTCGTAAGGAGCAGGCCCTTTTACTTTATATTTGTAATAATGTCTTTCACGCTTGACTTCTCACACTGAAGTCTGAAAAAAATGAAAAAAGCTATATAAGCTTGAATGGTTACCTGGTTAATTGAAAGAAATTAATCAACATTTAGTAATTTAATATTACCCTATTCCTCCTGGAAGCACACTTCAGTGCTTCACAAATAGCACCTATACTAGGATTTAAATGCACCTATTTGGTACAGCCTTCTTTCGCAGTGAATAGATATTGTAGGCAGTGCACCTGTGAATGAATTTATATGCTCTCCAGTTTGCAATGGTGATCCTTCTTGTATTTTTTTTTTCTGTATTCACTACACTTCAAAGAATCCATTCTATATTTAGATCCTGTATATCACTTTGCACCATAAAATCTGGCCTTGTTTTAAAGCATGCACTTTAAGCTTCTCTTATCATAGGTATTTTTTTTACTCAAATTGCAAACACGTATGGGATCTTTTCACTGTGCACTGATCACCTTTTCCTTCATTACTTCCTTTTTTTTTTTTGTCAAGTCTAAATGAGAAAAAACAAGAGGCTTATAAGTCAGCTTGGATCTCTAACCACTTGATTCATCAGCTCAAATGTGAGGAAGACCTGGACAAAACATGAAGTATTTATTCAGTTAATTACTGATGTATTTTCTGTAATTAATACCGATTATTACTTAAACAACTTGAGAAAAGGAAGCAAGGACAACTTCTTGGCTATAAATATCAGAGCTCTGCCAATGTATTTAAGGAGGTCAAATGACCTGACAACTTGCCTGCACCCTCATCTGGTAAAATAATAAAGAGGCTTAAGAATTCCCGTATAGTCTTCCAATTTAACCATGCTAAGGGATTTCTTAAAAAGAAATGTGGTATGGGGGGAAAACAAAGTACAAACCTAAAAAGACAACAGTGAATATTATTTTAGTCTCTTCTAAAAAGAACAGCTGTAATAAATTACTGCATATTGTCCTCAACTCTGTTTTTTCTTGGCATAGATAAGTTTCCACCCAGCTAATTAGAAAGATTTTCCATCTTAAGCTTTTCCTTGATACAGTTTTTATATGATCATGTTGTTCGGTCAGTTTCTTACAGATGTGAGAATGCTGGGAAGCAATGCTGTATTATGTAAGCAATTGTGTTGCTGATTTGGTTGTGTTTTTTTAGTTAGTTTTGAAAATACCCTACATAAATAACTTCACAATAGGCCTGATCTGTTGCAGTCAGTGTGAGTCTTTCACTGACATCAATAATCATGTAGCTCTTGTATGTGCCACTTCCAGTTGTGTTTTCCTGCTGAGATTTAGTGAAGTTGATGGAAATAGCTCTTGCATTTTCATAATTCTACATAGGTGGTAACTTTTGTGTTCACAGAGTATCTTCTAGTCCAGCAAGTTTTACCAGCTGTTCTCAGGTCCAGGAGAAGGACCTGTATTTCTACTGTGAGGGCACAGATAGTGCATCTGTGCTGGACCACCAAAGCCCAGAGACTTCTGCCATGCGATTCCACAGTTTTGTTTTCAACTTCTGTGTGCTGCTCTGAGCCCTTACACATCTCCCACCTCATGTTGTTAGAGCTAGCTAACACTTATAGGCACTGCTTGATTCAATCACTTTTTATTTATTTATTTATTTACCAAACTGGTTCCCCATACCAAAAAGAGTGAAAAAGTGTTTTTATTTGGTTATAGATTTTTAGTTAATGAGAAAACATTAAATCTTCTAATGTCTCACTGTAAGTGGGTGTTCTGATCTGCATAAAATCAAAATGACCTACAGCTTGCCAAAGCTACTCATCCTAATTGTCTGTTTTGGAGTAATTGTGGATTTCATAAGGAAAAGCCTAGTGGCTGATGACAGCTTGAACGGGAGAACAGTGGGGTTTCTCCTGTGGAGGCTGATTCATACACAGAACTAGAAAAGGGATGGTAGGAGGAAAAAAAAAAAAAAAAACAGAATGGGGAACAGAAAGGTATAGAACAGTCCTTGCCTAGAGTCTGGTCACTGGAGAGAGTTTACCTGCTTACCAGTTTTCAGCTTTGAAGCACCTCAGTAATTCAGTAATCGGGAAAAAAGAAAAAGCATCAGGGATGTCGGAAGGAGGAGTTAGACTAGCCTTGCTGCTTCTCTTCACATAGCAGGGATAGGACAGCAGTGAGCAAAGGTCAGTATGGGTCATTCAGTCTTCCTGTAAACAACGGCAACCTTTTTCACAGGCAAACATTGCTGTACATCACATTTGGTTGTCTCCATATAAAGAACAAAATACCACCTTCATCAGTTCCCCATCAGAGTACAGTAATGAAATGCCCAGCTGCAGATACAGCAAAATCCATTCCAGTTCTGCTCAGTTATTGTCTGTCTCATCTTCAGCAGATGGCTGGACGGTGATGTCTGCAGTAATAAAAATATTAAAAACAAAAACTGCCAGCTGAATTGGAAAACTGAGTAATTTCTATTTTTATAATGTGGTACATGAAGCCATTATTTCTGGAGCCAGTAATGGCCATGCTCAGTAACAGCCATGTGAGAACATTTAGCAGCAACAAACTCTACTGCAGTGCTCTATTCCCAGTCTTCTGCAATGAGGGGGTGCTCACAGTGTAGGCAGACTGGGCAGGAAGAATTTAGCCAAAGCTTGTACTGCCTTCGTATGTCACTTGGAAGTAACATGGTAGCTGTAACATGTTGGTAGCAGCGAGAGGCATTCTTCCTCACTGAGGAAGAATACCTATATAGGCTTCTATATGGCTCTGGGGGGAATTCCTGCCATGGCCATGCCTTTGGAGCCTTCTGCTGCACTTGGGGTTCTCTCCTGGTTCCCTGATGTATGCTGTTTGTCTCACTGTGGTACATGGAGTCAATGTCAAAATAAGCACAGTTGTTAAACTGTAAAGCAAAACTGCTCATAGACCTTTTTCTTCTATGTTTTGGATTATATAATAAAAATTGGCTAAGCATGAGTTGAGAGCTGACTGAAAGTTTTGAACAGATGATTCCATATGAATGCTCAGTGGATAATTATCTTAATTTTCTTTACACTGAATAGATTTTTAAATGACAGAAGATTCTTTGGAACTAATTCATTCACTCATGTGAGCAATATTGGGGTGCGAATCATTCCCTCCTGGAAGGTGACATTCTGTGTTTTCATTGTTGAGGTTCATTGCCTGGATCATACTGGCAACTTCTGTGACATCTTAAACTCTTCAAAACACAGATTAAGACTTTTGAAAATGACAGGTGATTTCCATAGCTGTGGGCTAATAACCCAGTTTTTGAAATTCCTGATTTTCAGGAATTACTAAGCATCCTTCTCAAATGCAGACTCTGACAGAGGTTTCTGGGGAGGTTCAGCCCAGTTTCATGACTAATGGGGTGGGGGGACCCATGGGCCTGAAAATAAAATAATGGTAACAAGGTAAGGAAGAAAAACTATTTTACTAAATATGGTATCAGGATGAAAGATAACACAGTATAATACAACATAATTGGAACTGAAGCTGATAGATCAAATAAAATGAAAGAGTATCCAAAACAGAAGACCTTACTCTAATGCAGAAGGTGAGATGGCTAGGGAGCACACATGACAGTGATGAGCAGTAGAAGAAGAGGCAGTATCATGACTTGCAGTGAATGTCTTCTGGGATATGTAATTCTCCTCTTTTGAGAAACAGGTCCCCACAAAAATTGACAGTCCACAAAACTGGATCATTAACTCTTTAACTCCCAACGTTCTACATGGTGTTATGATGTGGAATACCGATAACAAAAACCATAAAACCATGACAGACTCCATGAAGGCATCTTGGCTGTCCCATGCAATCCCATTGTCAATACAGTGACTTTTAGAGCATACAAACAGCTTATCAGCTCTGTTACATTTTCTAGTCATAATGTTCATGACTAAATGTTCCAAATGTTCCAAAAATTATCCTTAGATTTGTACATTTGCTTTTTTTTTTTTTTTTTTTAAGAAAGGAGTTTACTTTGTTATGAAACAGTATCAGTTCTCTTGTCCATAGAAAGGCTAGTGGAGGATCGGAGGATCTGGAGCACAGGTCTTATGAGAAGCGGCTGATGGAACTGGAATTGTTCAATCTCAGGAAGAAGAGGCTCAAGGGGGTCCTTATAGCTCACCTTAATGACCTGAAAGGAGGTTGTGGCAAGGTGGGGAGGTCTTCTCCTAGCAAACTAGCAATAAGCTGAGAGGGAATGGCCTCAGGCTCTAAGGCAAGAGGATTTGTTCGTAAGCTTTAAAGGGTTGAAAGGGACACCACTGAGTGAGAATCCACACAGACATAGCTGGGCCTGGCACAGAGCCACTCCACATTGGTTGAACCAGTGTTAAAATTTCTAGCTTGCAAGCAATTAGAAATTTCTTACTCATTTTTTTTGCCTTGAACCAGTGTTAAAATTTCTAGCTTGCAAGCAATTAGAAATTTCTTACTCATTTTTTTGCCTTAATTCTAGTTGCTTTTTTTTTATTATTTTTTTAGTTTTTTTTATTGAGTTTTTTGAAGTTGAAACATAAGAGTGCATTCAGGTAATCTTCTTTCCATGCTATGCAAACTGAAAGCAGGTTATATTTTGTAAAATGAAGCTTAATCCTTGATACTAATTTTTCAGTTCTAAATATCTATAAATTTTTTCCATTAATTAACTATAACAGATCATTAGCTACAGTCATTTCTCATAAAGGGAAAGGACTAAACTGGCAACGTCTTAGATGCTGTAGGATGCAGTTTTCATTTTCAGCAATCAGACATAGTGCACAGTCTCTTTCCTCCTGACACCTTTTAGCAAGGAGATATCCTGGGCTGGTGCATACTTCCTATTCTACCTCTGAGGGGAGCCATTATCCAACAGTTCTGATTAATGCCATGGAAACCATATCTTTTTTAATCCTTGAGGAATTGCATGAGCCTCATTCTACTTTTTCTTAAGAGTCAGAAGTAGGTCTGAAGAAGACCACAGCCCATGTCAGTAGAACATGAAGTAAGATGAGTTTCTTTGCAGTACTTTTGCTGTTTTCAGTATGGCACAAGAAAGAAAAATAGTAAAATGAATTTGCACGTGATAAATAACGTGTAATTATTTTTCTTCTTAATATCAGTTTGTCTGTAATTTGGTGAAGTTCATTCAAGAGAGAAGATATTCTCAACTATGCCAATGTTTGATAATATATAACTGAAAATGTTGATTTCAACATATGTTTTAATGGTACATTCTCCATTCTGAAATTAAGAACACATTCTGAAATCTGAAATTTCATTTTCAGCTGAAATTCTGAGTGACAAGCGTCATTTCTAAGACCACAATTTCTCTTGGAAAAGTGGAGCAGAGTTGGAGGAGGAGATGGAGGAAGAGATAAAGCAACTCAGCAAACAGATGGAGAAATGGAATAGAATCACTACTGGTAAGTTGTGCCTCGGTTTGACAAAGATGTACAGTGACTTCTTGCATTTTGCATAACTCTCTAGTCCTCCTGAGTTTGGTTTACAGTGGTTCTTAAGTGCTGAATTGTCCTAATATACTCTTAGGAACATACTTTATTTTTTCATGAGACCAGATGGAATAGAATCACAGAGTCATAGAATCACCAAGGTTGGAAAAGACCTCCAAGATCATCCAGTCCAACCATCCACCTGCCACCAGTATTTCCCCACTGAACCATGTCCTTTAGCACAGCATCTAAATGTTTCATGAACACCTCCAGGGACAGTGAATCAGTCACATCCTTGAGCAGATAAAGGATTGAGAAAATGTTATTCTTAATTACATTATTCTGAGAAGTCCTTAAAAATGTCAACAAAGAGTGGCAAGTTATGCAGTTCAAGGTTTTACACAAGTCCCAGGGTTAGAAATCAGTGAAAGCTTTTCCTGTACTTTGAACATGTGCTTATTGCATAGATACGTACTTAAAATGCACACTAAATATGTTTCATTGATTGCAGTAAAGTCTCGGTTGTGTAAGAAGTATTAAAAAAAACCCTTGAAACTGGATAAGTTTATACATTTGAAATACACCAGTGTTGTTCTTGATTATTTCTACTTGATTTCTGGATTTGTTTTTATTTTTATTTTACAACTCCTAGAGGAAAACTGACTGATAATGTAACTGTGAACAAAATATTTAAAGGCTCTAAAGTAATTCAAAGCAAGTGGCCTCGTCTTCCTTGCGTTTAGATCCAGCCTGACCAGGTTCAATAAGTGTGACCATGCCAAAAAGTGCTTGGGGAGAACCCACTGTCAACTTTAACTAAAACGAAGAAAAAAATTCAGGACAAGGACAAAACCATGAATGAAGTAGCTGTTGTAGTTGGTACTTCTTTTTTTTTTTTTCTCAGCAATGTTCTCAGAGCAGACCACAGGTTTCTATCTTCTATTCTGAGACTTAATGATGGAGCAAATTGTGAGGTTTTGCAAGGAACAGAGACATATGGATTTTAATTTGGCTGAGACCACTGCTAGATCAGTTCATGCAGACTTCAATAAATAAATAAATAAATAAAAGAGAGAGAGAGAGAAATAGAATCCCCAAAACCCAATCATATGATAACTTCTGGCTGAACTCCTGCCCAATTTGAACTGTAGTCAAAACTTTAGTTAAGCTAAATCTCCCTCAGCCCCAGCTTTCAAATAAAACAGTTGTTATTTTTGTTTTGCTTTTTTCCAATTAAGTGAACAAAGCTCCTTGGGATGTCTTTAAACATCATTGTACTGATTCACTCCAAAATAATAGTAGGTGACTTAGACAAATGATCTGAGTGACTGATTCCGTGGATGGAGAGAGTGAGTAAGAAGTGTACTCTGCCCCTTGGCTGTCATTCACTGCTTTATCATTTCTCCGCTCACATCCCACCAAATCTGTTGATTATTGCTTTGGACTCTCTATTTAATAAACTGCATTAAACTCTCCCTGGAAAAAAAATGAGCGGTCTGGCATATCTGCTTTTATCTTGGCATAATAAGACATTTTTCCTAATCAGCTGATTTGGAGAGAAGTTTGCCATGTTGAAAGTGGGGAGAAGTTTCACTCAATTTGAGTCGAACTGCCTGCTGCTTACAACTATACAACTCTTTGCTGACAGCTCATGCACTTAGAATTTGGGCAAGATTCGCAAAGCCCTGAACCAAAATAACATATTACAGTAGTTTTTTGAGTGCTTGAAAGGCATGACGATGACCTAAGATGAGCATTTAGTCCAAACCTAAAGATCTGTTCCAATATATTCCAGTCAATCCTTACCTTGGGATTTCAGACTAAAGGCAGGAGTTCAAAATGTGCTTTTATTTATGAACACTGGTTGGAAGATACGAAGAGAGCAGAATAACATTCTATTCTATAGCGATAAATATGCTTTGAGGTTCTTTCTTAGATAACTTTCTAGCCACTTGTCTTAATGTTTCCTCACTGATGCCATGCCATCAGATGTCAAAGGGATATGCTAACTATCAAGACATCTTGAAATTTAACCTGTAATCTAGATATAAGACAGCTTTAAATTCCAGCCAAAACATACTGGCATTTACCAAATTTGGAGAGGAAGACAGTGCACTTCAGACTGTAAGTTAATTTTTTTGTTTTGGAGTGATGAAGATTTTACTGTAATTGCCAGTCACATGCTTTGTAAATTGCATAACAAAGGTTTTATTATTCCACTTTTTTTTTTTTTAAGCTTGGAAATTGAGGTTGAGATGCTCTTTCAGTTCTTAAATGTTTGGATAGTTAATGGTTTGGACCACTTCAGAAAGGAACAGATGGTATGGATTTATTTGATTCCTACTGAAGGGTGCTCCTGGAAACTGCTGACGTGACAAGCAAACAAATGAAGCTTGAAATGGAGGAATAGCTTAAGCATAAATTTGTAACCATTACCTTTTTGTTTCTTTTCCTGGCTAACTAAAAGACTTTACAAAAGTTGTACATACATGTGAAACATACATTTATACCAATTTAGGTTATAAATGGCTACCATCCCAATCCACGAAGCAGAAAGACACAGACATTTAAAAATGTCACTTAACAAAGCATTATTCCATTCTTAAGAGTGGAAAAGGATGGAGGTAAAATCTACAGCCACCTGTTGTGGACATTTCTTGAGCAAGTCAAATCGTTTTCTATCAAATTAGAAATATGTAAGCTATCTTGTATATCATTGTGCTCCACCTACTGGCACGCTATTTATTGCCTTAGTACAGGTATACAAAAGCCTCTCTATTAAACTACCCTGCTAAAAGTGTTCTGAATTTCCAGGTATTTTTTCATCCGCCCTCTAATTCTTCTTGTTACCTTTTCTTCATTCTGATAATTAAAAACAAAAGAGAAGAAATAAAAATACTGAAAAAAAAAAATAATGGAAAGAAAAAGATGAGAAAGGGAAAATGCAAAAATTACTAACCTAAAACCTGAAAAATATGTGGTTTCAGTACCTTTAAGATTTTTTCAATTTCTCATTGAGATGTCAAAAAAATGTAGAGTAAACATGAAGTTTTTTGAATTTTTCTTGAAACATACTTGCCATTTTTCACCCAGTGCTGCTGCCAACTTTCTGACTGTGTAATACAAACAGCTTTTCAGCTACTCCTACAATGGAGCATTCAGAAAAAGATGCATGTGCTAATGGCACCTGCACAACCACTCATTTATGGCAGTAAAGGAGCAAGTGGACATGCCAATCAGATAATATATGCAGTCTGGATAGCTATACACCTAACTGCCTGCCTGTGTGTGGTACCGTAGCTAACTGAAGGTACTGGGGTGACATGGAGGCTGATATATTCTCCAAGGTGCGTCCATTTCATACACAGGAGGAAAATGATTTTACAGTATCAATATTTAATATACATTATCAGTAAAGTGTAAAATTATCTGTTACCTTTCTAAAGCGCAGCTTTCAAAAAATAAAAAATATTTAGGACCAGTACATTTCTTAGCATCAAAAGTAGCTCATTCTTTTTCTTGTTAAACAAATTTCTGAAATTCTCTTTATATACACAGTCATCTACTTACATTAAAAAATACTGTGTGTATATATGCATACATATATATGGCTTATCCATATATGTGTATATATGTGCATGTGCATGTGCATGTGTGGTATTTCCTTAAGGTGAGCAGATGACCACAAAGAAAGCGTTCATCTCTGATACTGAACATATTAAGGCAAAGGGGATATTGGCTAGACACACTTTTAGAGATGAGAAATAATTCTTGCCACCAGTTTTTCTAATGAAGTCCATCTGCAAATAACTTTATTTTAGTTCCAAAAAAGATTTCAAATAGCTTTTAATCCAGCTGAACTTTTGAGGGATTAGCTATTATGTTCGCATTACTTCTTTCACTGACAAATGATTTTCAGGAGCAATTCCATGCTTGAGTAAGTTCACCAAACAGAATATTCCATTTCTGAAATGAAAAAATATTTATAAAAAAAAGCAAAATCTACTAACACCACAAAAAAAAAAAAAAAAAAAGCAAAATAAACCAACCCCATCAGCCTTCTACCTCACTATTAGTTCAGTTTTAAGTAATCTTATTGATTGTACAAATTTTACCTAGTATCAATCATTTAACACGGTGGTCATTAGAGTTTATCGCTTACTGTTTTCTTCACTCATCTGAAAAAATAACTGGAGGGACGCAAAATATATTTGAGGTGCTTCTGATTGATTCAGTATTATCTTTAAGGAATTTACTTCATTATTTTTGTTTTGCTTAGGGAAAATGTAAGTAAATGAGCGTATGTTGGGGAAAAAAGTCTGCATGCATTTTCCTTCGTACTTTAGGTAAATTAACTGATTCTAGCTTACTCTTCAAACAGAGAGTTAAGTTTCTAAATTCTCTTAGAACTGTGTTAATAATAGGTTATACCCTTGTATCAATTCACTAGACGCAAAGTGTTGTTGCAGTTCATTGTGTAGGAAATGCAAGAGTATCGACTGACAGCGTGTGCGGCTTTTGCTGGGTGAATAAACTGCTGTAATCTCAACTTTGTGTCATTGAAAGAGGAGATATAGGAATATCTACCCAGAGGCAGAGTGCCCCTTCATTCAGTTTGTGCTCATTTTCAGGCTGGTGGTCCAGATAAATGTGGTCTAGGTAGTCTAGATAAATGTTTGTTACAGTCTCTTTTGTACTAACATCAGGAATTTTAGCTGCCAGCAGTAGGATATTAGTTTTAGTCTTACAGTGCATTTCTAACTCATGCAGCATTAAAGAAAATAAAACAACTTTGATTCTTTGTATGTAGGGCAGTGTTGTCATCTGATGGTAAATGGAATATCCAACTACAGTTAAAATCGAGGTTCTCCAACAGAATATTCTTCTACAAGTCTGAACATTCAAAATTGATGCGTTGATTTTCTCATTACTGCAATCCCCAGTAGGTTGTTCCTGATAATGATGCTCAAACAGAGGTACACCCTGGTTTGATATACTCTGCAGACCCAAAAATCACCTCTGCAATTTTCCCAGGAGTGTATGTGCAGCAATCTGCCCAGTGTGCCTTCAGACAGTGTCAATTACACAGTGTTCTGTGGTCTCTCTTCTCTCCTTCTACCTCTTACTCACTCAGAAAGAGATTTCTAATAACAAGTCAAGAGCATACACACATTTCTTGTAGGAATCAGAAAAATAAGAGGATGTGACAGATGAAGCAAAAAGGTACTGCCACTGCCCAGGGCAGCATCAGTATTTCTGCAGGCTGTGCAGAGGATGGGTGTGGTTGCATAGAACAACTGCTGAGAAAAGAGCACAGGGCTCACATGCATACTAGATGCTCAGCAAGGCATGGGGTGGTAGGCTCCTGCTGTACTGGGTTTCAAATATGGGACCGCTTGTCAGATGCAGCTTATCTGGCAGCCTTGAACTTGGTATTTTGTTGGCAGTGGAGTAGCAGTCCTTAAATAAGAGTGATTTGGACATTAGAAGGAAGCAAAAAGAGATTATACTGCTTTTCCACCACCAAAGAACAGGCCTGCAGCAGCTCTGGTACTTTCCACTCTCACTGTGGGTTAAGGGAAGCACTGTTTCCTTTGGACCTCTCCCCAGGCACAGGGCTGTGTGGGAGCTCATGTCATGGCAGGAAGAGCATGTGCTGTGCTCACTGACGTGGCATGTGTTATGGCATTTTTGGACAGTATGTGTGAATATGGAAACTGTTGGGCACAGCAGTGGAAGATCTGTCACTTGTCTTATGGGATATACACTGGCAGACCCAGGAAATTCCTGGGGATCATCCACATTGGTGAGCATACAGAAAAAGAGGTTTCCTGCCTGGGATTTCAGCTAGGGCATGGTGCTGTGTGCAGAAAGAACCGGACACTGTGTGCATTGTCAGAGAATTTGGCCTCAGGGGAGCTAACAGGGATGCTGTGACAGGACACTGTGCACACAATGACTTATATTTCCAATCAGGATTAATAATTGTCCAGGCCATCAAACATAAATAGCTGGTGTTTAGACAAATGAATTTTATATCAAGCTTTTGGTCATATGTATTCACGCACTGCCACATCAATTGAAAGCAGGATGAGGGCCATCAAAGGAGCACTGGTTTATGGGCAGTCTGACCTGATGGGTCCTGGGAAAAGTGTAGGTTTCAGTGCTGAGTACACAGATCAGCCAGGCTAAGCCTGCATGGGAAAGGAATGGCCAGAATATGTTGCTCATCATTATGGCATGAGAGGAGTCAGTTTAAAGTTTGTGTATGAACACACTCAGAGATATGTATACTCTTCTGTGTTTTGTGTTCCCCTGTTTACTGGCATGTTTACTAGCTGTGTGAGCAACACCATACCGCAGAGTGGTTGTTCCAGTTGCTGTCACCAAAGCAGTAACAGCCAAATGCAGAATTTTGTTTCTGTGGGGGAGATGGATGCCATGGGGACAGAAATCACAGACCTAAAAGCCAGTGAATAAGGCAATGGAGAGTTCACTGGCTCCAAAAACCCTCCTCTCTGGCAAGCTAAGCTCTCAGTCCAGAGGTCTGACATTTATTTTCCTTTGCCTGCTCTGAGTCACGCAGATTCTTTCTCTCTGTGATTAGGTGGGAAGCACACTGCCTGGCCTGGCATGACACTTGTACAGGTGGCACCTCTTACTTCATGTTGTTGATATTCACATTGGCTTCAGAAGAATATCTGGCAAAAGCTATCAAATGCTTACCTCAGTATAGAGAATTGGAGGCAAAACATAGTTAGGAGATATGCTAAAACATATGTAGTAAATTATAGATGTGCCTGTATGGAAACTAAATAATAAGTTCATTCATGCAATTGACCTTAACTCAGAGCAAAAGTTCAAAAAAAAATTGAATTAATCTCTCAGATTGGTACTCTGAGGACAACGTTTTGTTTCTGTTATAACTTTAGACACTGACCAGATGGAATTTCAAAGGTGTCCTTGCAAAAAAAAGAATCTCTTTTCAGAGAGATGTTACAACACTGTAATTCACAGCTACAACACTACCATGTCTTTGTGCCTATTGAAGTTGCTGGTAAGGCACAAACACAGTGAGAAATTATGGCCCAAACGTGTATATAATACCTCTGGCTTTTAGAATCCCATGGGATTAAATTCTTAAACATTTCAGTTCTTCTGAGGATGAAATTTAGCATTTTTGTTACAGTTCCAAACAAATTACAAGTGGTTCTGATGAGCTTTTCAAACCCCTGATTTTTAGAGTAACAAAACCATGAGCAGCCGGAGAAATGAATTGCCCCCATCAGACTCTCCCATTTGGTAACAAGTGTGCAGGAGCTCAGATAGGCTGCCAACACTGCAAAATCTAAACAAGTCACAACTGTAGGCAAAACACTTGTGTGTCTGCAGCCAAGGAGGGGCACTGCCATCTGACTTGGAGGAAAAGCAAGAGGAAAGCATTGTTGACTCACAGGGACAGGTGGAGGAACAAAGCAGTGGCTTTGGTTTAATCATGGAGTTGACTGTAAAGGAAAACTTTTATTGCCAGGTGATTAGTTCCATCATCAAATATCTTGTTCTTGACTAAAAAAAAATGAATATTTCTCTTTGATGTTCAACTGACTTATCAGCATGCGAGCGTTTTTCTGGCACTGGCACAGTTAGGAGAACCATCTTGGTAGGCCTGACCCAAATGTCCCTGTAGTCAACTGGTTAGGAAAAAAAGTTAGTCACTGGAGTGCTCTTATAGTGAAATACACAGCATTTGTTACCGATCTGTGTTATGAATCAGACTAATGGCTAAGAAAAGGCTCTATTTCCTATTGCACCTTCATTTATGTATTTTTGAAGACATGAAATTATAGTCTTTCTTCAACGTTTTGAGTTAGAAAGCTTTTGTTTCCTTCAAGCTGGAACTTTTTAAAATTTTGAAATCTTAGTAAATTTAGGCATAAAATGATTAAAGACAGATCAGCATTGTCAAAGGATATTACAAAATTATAGAAATGAAATGTTCCAGCTGACCTCAGCTCACATTTTTCAGATTTTCAATTTGTGGAAATTATTAACATTTTTGTCTTTCATCCTTAGCTGAGAGGGGAAAAAAATGCCAGCAGCTCAGAAATATCTGCTTTAGTAGCAGCAGAATGGAGTTTCCATTTTTCTTCAGTCCTATTTAGTTGCTCTGTTTTGAAGTTATTTGCTAAGGGCCACTTATTTCTGTATTTTATAAAGGCTTTCTAATGGAAGACATGTAATGAGGCAATGGAAGTGGCAAAGTACTTCCTGACTATGAAGACCAAAGCAGCTCATAATTTGTATCCCCTCCCTCCTTTGCTTCTGCTCTGTTTACTCCCCAGACTGGCATTACTCCTTGTATTTTTATTGGGCAGACAAGCAAAGCACCTTGCTGATACACAAGCCTCTGTCAAACTCAGAATCCTTAATTAAGGTTTGGTTAAACTTCCTGCAGACTAAGTTTCAAAACATAAGAATATTTTTAAATGCAATTAAAAATCTTAATAGATTTTGCAAAAAGCTAATCCAGAATAAAGAAGATTCTTCTTTGACAACATGCAAATAATGGAGAAAATTCTGACCACAACATCTCTGAAGCTCTCCCCAGAGTCAGAATGGAATTTTTATTGCTGCGCTGCCTTTTTAGTCTTGCCACTTTTGAGCACTTTTAGTTCTAGAAGCAAAGTCTAAATACGTGAGCAAAAGTTTCTGATTCAGTTAGAAGCAACTTGTTCAGCCTATGATGTTTATGAACTGCGCTCCAGTCCAGTTCTTTCAAACATCTGCATTGCTAAGGTTTCCAGGAAGTTTTTCAGTGCTATGACATATGTTATAAGAAGCTTTATATGTCACAGTGAGGCTAGCTACCATTGCTTGCTAGTAGAATTTATCCATCTTTCTGTGTAAGGGCCTTTGTCAGTGCCTGCACAGTAACAAATACAATGCATGCTCCAAATGAAAGCTGTGACCAGCCAAAGACACTTCTCAGCTCAGAAGTCACAATTCTACCTTGTCAACAAAAGAATTCCATTAAGATAAAGTTTGATTCAGTAACAACTTACTTTCAGTAATGTATAAATGCATCAGCCAGTAATTACATCTTTGGACATCCAAACTGAGGTTCAGTCAGTGTGTCATTAAAATACATTAGTTATTCTCCACTTTCAGGGAAGCAAAGTTTTCTGTTTAGATTACCTCAGTAATCACAGTCATTATTATAGCACAATCACTTGTGTTATAATCCTCAGTATGAACATGAGTAGTAGTATGGGAATTCATAGCTGAGCTGGGAACAGATGCCAGGTCCCCCTGTAACCAGATCCACACCTTATTATTTCAACACCATATAACCTCAGTAGCTACCTAACCCAAGGGCATTTCAGCTTTTCCTCCTTGATTCTACATTATCAAGTACATCCAACTGTGATTAGGGATTTGTAAGACTTGCAAGGCTCAGAAAATTGTCTTGTGCCTGAGGTAGATATCCTTAAATGTTCACGTGCTGAAAAAGATTTAAAACGTAGCTATATATTTTGACCACAGACAAAGAGCTGTTAGAAGGGAAAAAATCAGGCTTTTGGTTGGTTATCACCACTGAATCTGCAAACATTGGCTAGAAATAGAAGTAACAACGAACTGCCAATCTCTCCTTCCTCATAAATCTGAATACTATACCCTGTAAGTGAGTAATTACAAACTGTAGAACTAAAGGGGACATGATGTGAATTTCACAAATTCTCTACACAGCATATTTTGACCCAAATTAAAGTCAAGAACACCCATTAAACAAAAAAAATAATTGCTTGATCTTATCCTGATGCCAAAAAATGCCCTTTCAGGTTATCAGCATCTAAACACAGTCCAATTTCTATTAGGCCATATTTATTCCTCATTTCTTATCTGAAACTATTCACGTAAAAAATACAAAATTTTCATAAATATTTTTTCATTATGCTTGATTTCTAGCTGTTAAATTAATTTTGTTGAACCGTTATTGTATGTTTGAGAGTTATTTATTCACAAACAAGCCTCATGCTAATTTCATATACTTTTCTCATCAAGTATTAATACTGTAGGCCTCCTTCTATTATTGTGAACTCTGTGAAACAAACCCATCACCAGTTTGCTGTAGCAATCACCATCATGCCTAGTGCATCACTGCTTCTAAGCAGATAAATCTGGTGTCTTGGCAGAAAGTTAAAGCATGGTTTGGCAAATATGTTTAGGCTTTAATGCTGTGAGTTGTCCTTTCCAAGCAAGAGTTTCTGGGTGGTATTTTAAAGTTATGCTGTCTGCTGCTGTTTTCCTGGATAAGATAACACTGCAACGTGTCTGTTTTGAAGAGGCCTTGCTTTATGAATGCTGCACATTTATTGATCTCTTCTGTTGACCTTTTTTGCCACCCCGTAGTGAAAATGACAACAAATGAGCTCATACTGCAAAGGCGCAAATACCTCAAGGTCCCTCAGAGCACAACCAGGCCAGGGAGTGTGAGCTGAACCTGCAATAGGGAACAGCTGAACCTAATAGCTGACCCCTGGCTTTTGGCTCCTTTACAGTTGAGGCCCAGAAAAGGACATTTCCACATGCTCAGCTGAAGAGTCAGGTGTGAAACTGCGCAACTTGCTGGTTTTTAAGGAAAACTCACTTCTGCCAATGGAAGCAGGAAGGTGTTGCTCCCTCGGCACAAAGCATCCACAGTCACATAACTGACTGCTCCCCAAGGCCCCAGGGGAGGGTTTCAGTTCAGCTCAGCATATTCTGGGTATCTGGCTTCGGGAGAGGGTGGAGGGAGAAGATGAGACACCCTGAGGAGGTCCTTCCCTTTTTGGCACCTCAGGGTCTCTGTAGGCATTTGGCTTCCCTCTTTCTAGTGCCACTTGGTGCCCAATGACACAGTCCCTGCTGTGGTCAGTGAGTAGGAGGCTGAAATAAAATAGGAAAGATGCACTGATTCCATCTATTGATATACACTGAAGTGGAGGGATGACTGAAATAGCACCTGCTCCAATACTCACACTTGCTGCACTTAAGGGAACCCCGCTCTTTCTGATAATAACTTTCACTTTCAGCACGACAGATTTGGTTAGCTAGATTTCAGTGGAAACTTTACTTTGCCCAGCAGCTGCAGTCATGAATCTGAAATCAAAGAAAGAGAAGGAGAGAAAGTATTTATTTGAAACCTTCAAGGAGCCACAATAATGGCACTTCAAAAAAAACCCAAAAAAAACCAGACTCATTCTTCAGTCTTTTCCAACTTAAATATTCAGGTTTAACTTTAAACTCTGCTTACTGGATATTTTTGATATTCAATAAGACATAAATTTTCATAAAAATCTAAAGAGAAAAAAGTAATATGAAAGAAAAGAAACATCCAACTTCTTGTCAGTTCAATTATGCTATTTTTATGCCGTGAGACTATGAAAGGTGAGATGCAGCCTCACTTTAGTAACATGCTGATAATCTGTGTTTATGTTTTAAAAAAGTACAAAGAAACATTATTTTCAAAGACACTTTCTCCCTTCCCATACTAAGTTTGTGCTTATATCTTGTATGATGATGTCTTATGAGTTTAATGTTGACATACTGTTTTTAAATGTACACAGTTACATTTGTTGAAGTGGGAAGAAATAGAGGTTGCTATGCAAAATTTAGCACAATTCCGTCAAGGTTTATATAAGAGACCAAATCAGGCCAGGATCCGTCAACTAGAATCTTCAAGAAACTTGGGAAGTTCTTTTCCCCATTTTTGCTGCCACCACTGGTGAGCAACTTGGTTTTCCTTTACAGGCTTCATTCCTTACTCTGCCAGAAGAGTCTTGGCAAGCATTTTTTACATGAAACAGACAGTCTGTAATTAAATGCTTGTAGATGGCTGAATACAGTGAATTATGAATGCTCTGGGACATATAAACATCCTACAACAAGAATTTCTTCTATAATTTGAGTGAAGAAAATGAATGAATTCTAAGCACAACTCAATATAGTCTGTAAGACAACACAGCAACACTTCTCTCCCATTAAAATTGTACTGTTAGACTACTATACTTCTACCATACATTTAATAACCTGTGATCACCAAAGAAAGAACCATTTTTTATGTTTTATTACAGAGCAAAGAGCCAACGCACCCCAGACCACACCTCAGACAAAAGAACAAACAGGAAACGTGTAGAAATTAACAATAATTCTGGAGACATGATCTTAACATTTTTGCTTTTTCCCCCAGATAATCCAGTCCTTCCTTTCTGCAGATCCTGTATCAGCAGGCTTATAGTAAGGTAGATCAGCTGTTAATCTTTCAGTTGTGGTTTTGACTTGCGCACCACTTTGCAGCAACAGATGAAAGATACAGAGAATTCTTCCATTGCTTGCCTAAGAAGTGGAGTGAAGCATTTGTAGATTCTGTGCTATGTTAATAGCACAGAATAGTAGCTTCATTGGAATACTTCACATTGTACAGATGTATCTACAGGACTTTTGGACCAGAGTATTCATCTTGGCCAGTCTTTAGCATGTACACATTGTACACTGCCTAGGTGCAACTTTCCCATTTGAGCCCAGGTTACAAGTGGCTTTCCATTATCTCACGTTCTAATGGAATATTTAGTGTAGTCTATAGGTATATAAAGGTAAACATAATGCATCTGGATTGCCACTCTAAGAAAAGCAACGTGACTCCATCTTAAGGGCATACACCAGCTCATGTAGGAGCATGTTTAAAACAGGTTGGGAAATGTTGAATATTTGGTTTTGATTGGAAAAAAAATATTTTGACATTTCTGAACTGATTTTTTTTTTCTAAATGTGTTGGTTTTTGGATGAAAATAGTTTTAAAAATATCAGCTTCTTTCCCTATGAAGGAAATTTCATCTGTCAACTAGCTGTACCATCCAAAACTAGTCAAAGGCAGGAATAAGTAGAAAACTAAATAGGTACTTCTCTTTCTATTGCTGAGCCCAAGTTTAGTTCAAATGGAATCATTTGGATTGGGTTGCTGGTCTTCTTTTAATTGCCTGATTTTGTAGCAGTAGCCATGACTATCATAATAACCAAAACAAGAAAAACATGGAATTGGACTTAGTACATTTTGTCAGCCTGTGAAGAAATCCAACTCAAACTCTCGCTCCTAAACAAGTGATAATTTTTTTTAGGTTTGACTGAGGATTCACAGCTTCTAATCTCTGCTGCCATTAACTACATCAGATACAGTTATGAAGAATGATCTATAGGCTTACATATTTATCTAACAGGTTCTATACCACCATGGAATTATTCAGTTACAAAGAGAGAAAAAGTGTTTTTATGCCATATTCTTTATCCATAATTTTTGGAGCATATGGGATTTCTGACTGGCAAGTCATAGTGCTCTGATTTCTGAGGTTCCTTCATTAGGAGGTGAAGCAGAAACACTAAATCACAGCCTAAACCTGTGATTGAGCACATGCTGGGAAGGCAGGGTCAATCCAGGGGAGCTCAGGTGCATGCAATGATTCATCCCTTCCCAGACGTCATTTTAGGTTTGGCAGTGCAGGTGAGGGTATCTTGTGGGAGGTCCCTTCTTACTTGAGGCCTTCTAAAGGTAAGTAGTTTTTTTTTTTTGTTTCCATGCCCCCCTTTGCTCCCATGTCTCTGGTTGCTGTATTTGTGCTTGCTGTCATTTGCTGCAGCATAGGGTTGTGCTGTTCCTTTATTATTGCTATACTTTCAATCATATTATACCATTATAGGCGTGATCACTGGTAGTTATTCAGTCAGGAAGCTCATCCTTCTAATCCAGTGGCAGTGGGTTCCCCTGAGTATCTCTTTTTCTCTATTATATTTCTAATGTCAGGACCTATAAAATATCCGGCATGAGTTTTGCTATCAGCATCTTTGTTTGTTAACTACAGCAGAGGAATTCTTTTCCATCCATACAAAGTGATTAAGAAACATGGAATGTAAATATACTGAACAGTAAAGGTATTCAGTAAAGGTGCTGAAAGTCAAGGTTTGACTCAGCATCCTGGCTGGTTTTTACTTACCTTAAAGAAACACACTTATTCTGCCTAATAAGTAAAAACTGAGAGAATGTGAAGGATGACCTACAGAGAAGATTAGACACGACATGACCACGCGTGTGTCTGTGAAAGGAAGTTTGCTAATACTTACTGCCTTCTTTCTAGAGAGTCGGACTTTGAACTCAGATATGTCTAGCTTCAAAATTTCCTGCCACTGCAGCAGACCTTCTGCTTGGAAAGGAACTGATCTCACATCTTCCTTCCAACTCCCTCGGGGTCTTTTCCTACGTAGTTTTGTTGTTATCACTGTTGGTGTTAAACTAATCCCTCCACCATCATTCTTCTCTGTTGGGCCTTTCTGTGTTCTTCCAAGTATATTTGAATAAAGCTTTCTTGTTTTACAGTAATGTTGGAGTTAGGACTGGAGAAATACTTTAGACACAAGAGAATTGCCAACAATCCTTATTTTCTGAAAGAAAAGTAGGATGTTTCTTGGCAACACCATCTGTGAGAAATGGGATCCTCCCAAACATTTGGGAAAAATCCCTTCTGCCAGCTCCCACACATCACATTATTTTTCCCTTGGTGTTATGTTGTCTCTTCGAACAATAGCTTATGTGAAGATGTAGAGATCAACTGAGTCATTGCAAACTTATTACTTATATTACTTGTCATCTTGAGTGTGTGAGAGCCACAGTGCTGCCATGGTGTCTGGAAGCTGAAGGCACATATGTAAGTCCTTGGTAGAGGACCCTGCAGCAATCCAGGTATCAAACGTGTATGTAATAGCCTGGTATTGCTGGCTTATTGCTATCTGTGAAAGGCTGTAGGAAGACATAACATTTGGGAAGTTGCACTTGAGGTAACAAATCTCAATCAGGTCTGAGACTACTCGTGATTCAGATCAAAATGTGGGATTAAAATAGCTGTCTTTACCATCAGCATGTTCAGCCTGTGCTACAGTATAGAGCTGAATGTGGAGTTAAAAGATCTTTTTTAAAGAAAAAGCTGTTATTCAGTGTTTCAGGACATACTGGGACATACTGTTTGATCCTGTTTTCTTTCACTCTGTGCATGCGTCATTTCTTTGTTTCTAGTGAACAGCAAATTGAGTGATGACTTTGAATCTTGAAACAGGTGAACTAAGTGTGAGGAAGAGAGATGATGGGCCTGGGCACAGCACAGCCTGTTTTCCCAAGCTCTCTCCCGTCCAGCTCAAAAACAGCTTTAAAAAAAAGCTTTTTTTTTTTTTTTTTTTTTTTTTGAAAAGGAAAAAAAGGAACAGTAAGTGCCTGAGATGGCAGGGATTAGAAAGACCTAATTTTCATTGCAACCGCTTTCAAAGCAGAATTTGAAGCAAAACACGGAAATTAAGTACTTGGAAGAAGAGCGGATTCTTTTCAGCTCTCCAAATGGGAAATTGGGAGAAATGGAGCTTGAGCTTCTTGTTGGAAATGCATCTTTTGTGAGGGATGAGAGAAAATTGTAAGGGACAGATTGGAGATATGATTGATTGCTTGTGGTTGTGACTTTTCAGCAGAGAAAAGGAAAGGATGTTTTTAATTTCAGGTTTATGGAAAAATCTCATAAAAGAAAGAAGAGTGGTAAACATGAACATGAATATGACTCAGGGCATTTAAAATGTAATGCAAACCTAAAAATGTGACCAGCGACAACCAGGCAGACAAACTATAAATATAAGTAGTCATGAGAAGCTGGCCTGATATAAATGGCCTGAGGAATTTGAGGGGGAAAAAGTACAGTACATTCGAGGTGTTGAACCCAAGTTCTAAATAAATACTTGAAACACTCACAGGGTCGAATATTACTATTTTTACCAATTTCCTTCCAGAAGACTCTGTTCTGGACAGCATGTCTGACCTCCTGCGTTACTCAGGTCTTCTAGTTTATCTCAGCCATTTCTTTATCAAGCCCCAAACCCTGCAGCTGAATTAGCCCATCTTCCAAAGGGCAAGACATCTTGCATAAAAGATTCCAGCTGATGGTTCATAGAGCTCTGGCCAGTTGTGTTTTCTATTAAAACCCTCATCCATTTTCCATGTTGAACCTTGCAGCTTTCAACTTCTAGCTACTGGGCCTTCATGCATCTTTGATTACCAAATGAAGTGCTTCTTAAGTGTCGATTATTAACCGGGTTGGTTGGTTTGTTTGTTTTCTTTTTTGTTATTCCCAGTTCTCCACGTTTTATCCATAGAGTGTAAATGCTAGTGCAGACAGGATTATGCGAGGAGAAGCCTCTTCTGTTAAAACAGATGTGTGTTGAACCAGATATTGCAAAGTTCCAAATAGTGGAAAAAGTAAGCTGAAGAAGATAATGCTTTAAAGTATAAAACTGTAGCAAATAAATGGAAATATTTCCCCCACTGAAGTAGGACCCTTGTGAGAATCGTCAGTGTTTCTGGAGCAAGAAAGTTCTTTCCTGTGTACTTACCAACACATAGCTGAGTGTTTTTAAGATCAATAAGCAACTAGGCAGGTGATTTTACTTCACTGACCAACTGTACAATGCTCCTATCCACTTTCATACCATGAAGAAACCCTCAACTTTTAAAAATGAGAGAGGAAGGAAGATTGTCCAGGTCTAGGTACTTTGCATTCAGACATACTTAAAAATTTAGTGGTAAGTATGTTTGGCGTGAGTTTGGAGTCAAACTTATTTTACACAATATCAAAATAGGCAACTTCTGATTTCATTAGAATATCAAATTGCAGCACAGAGTTATTTAAGATTCCTGCCAAGCTCATTTGAAAGTATTTCTTTTCTGTTCTTTGTTCAAGATTTACCTTTTTTACCTCTCTGATAACTGAATATAAGAATTTTCATTTATCTATGGTTTGTATTATTAAACTTGCATTAGATTTGAGAATAAATCTACTTTAGAAATGTACATTAAAGAATGTACTACTTACTAAAGAATTGCTATTGCATATTCTCCCTCTGAGAAGCACTATAGTTCTCCTACCTGTGTTGCAAGTTTGTTTTTTATTTTTAAAGTGGGCTTTTTTTTTTCTTTTCTCCACATTCCTGTTAGGAAGGCAGCTCACATCTGACAGTCTTATTTTCATCTTGCCATGTAGGAATGTCTAGTTTCAGTATAAAATAATTACCACATGCCTATTAGTGTGCATGGCTCAGCCATTGCAGCCTGGACAGATGTCAGAAATGTGGGCACATATTAGACAAATTTTTGTATAGCCACAGATGAGTAAAAAAAACATAACAATGAATTCCTGTAGATGGATAAGAATTAAAAACAATTCCTTCAGAATAAGAGGCAACATGAGGTGTGCATAAATTTGTTTTCTTCACTACTGATAGCAAGTGTTATCTAGATCTAAGAAGAAGTTTCTGTGAAATAGTTCACACTCCTGAAGGGGGGATGGCTTTGAAGTTTCTTCTCAGTACTAAATAGGATTTCTGCTCTGTGGAGTTCTTTATTGGGAGGTGCCTCCTGCAGCAGCTTTTCATTATTCACCCCTCCGTACCCCCTGCAAGACCTTCCCATCTCAGCATGCTCCCTATTGTCCATTTTCCCATAGAATGCAAAGGAGGAGAGGGAAAAAGTCATCCATGGCTGAAGGCATTCTGTCCAAGTTCTGCACCAGTAACATCACACTGATCAGTGTGCACACTGCTCTTTAGAGGATAGAGGATGACAGGGAAAGCATAATAACACTTTTTACATCCCCAGCTTACTGGTCCTTTATTGATTTATGGCTACAAATGTACATGAAGTATTATGAAGCTTGTTTGCAGTTATCTGCTTCCCTGCCAGTCAGTGAGTCTCTCTGCTAGCAACTTCACTTCTAAGTCCGAGAGCAGAAAAGAAGTCTTCAGATGTTCCATCTTTAGATAGCTGGCACTTCATTGTTGTTAAAAAAAAACAAGTAGGACCTATTTCAAGAAAACATTCTATTGACAAAGCTAGAATAGTTCTTTTGCATACCTGACATCAAGAGCCATCATGGTTTCTCTATGGGCAAGTTCAGCATGAGAGATTTCAGGTTGTACTTTTTATTTATTTATTTATTTATTGGCCTGTCTGCAAAGGGATCCTGGAATGTGGTACACTGTTTGCTTTCTACCTTCTATAGTGTACGTTGTAAGCAAAAATATATGTATTGAAAGATCTCCCTTACCAAGATTTCTATTCTTCGTGATGTGAATAGCGGATAGACTTTCACTCCTGTTTCTTCCTTTAAAGCCTTTCTGGTCCAGTAAATCTGAATTTGGTTTATTCCACTATTGTGTTCTTGGATGTTTATTAAACCCTTGTATGTGCTCAGATAGACTAGGCATGTTTCTGTTGGTGATTCGAGGAATAACTGCTACGTATGTATTTGCTTTTCCCTTCTTTGGGAAGGGAAATTTAAACTTCTCTTTTTGTCCTGACTGGGTTAACTGGATGGTCTAAACAAATTCAGACTGAGCAGCCTGATTGGAAGCTGTCAGCTGAAATCCAGGCTGGAAGCTAAGTGCCTTGCTTATAGGGATGACGCTCTCTTCTGGTACTGTTTTGTGTTATTGTATTGTCTGGTGGAGCCCTCATATTTCTTGTTTGGTTTTTGTTTGTTTTCCCCCCATCTTATAGGCAGGATTTGTGGGAAAGGTGACTGATAATTATTTTCTGGAACATGATGAAAGTGTCTTTCCCAGTCTGATGATAAGTAAATCCATTTTCTGGTGTCTTCTAGAGGCATCTTCTCAGTGTGATTCTGTTTTTCAAACCAGGAGGATGATGTGAGTCCTTCAGCTCTTGGTGATGCATGGTAAATGCCCGCTAGAGGTTTTCTCCCTTTGCAGTACTTTGTGCCTTACATATGATTCTGTGGAGATCACATTCAGGTCGAAAGTGATTTTGAATGTACTGACCTTAGAAGCAGTGCTGATGAAAACTTTGTTAGAACTTACTGTCTTCAAAAAAGCTTGACTATGATGAAACAGGATGTGTTGACCAGATTTTAATTCATTGACAGTACTTTCAAATGCTTAAATAGTAAATCAAATTATCTGGCTTCAGAAAACATTTGGCAGAGAAAAAAAAAATGTTTTTAGTGTCACCTGAGATGTTTTATTAAAGGGTAGAGTAACAAGGGTAGTAGTTGATGAACTCAGATTTGGAATTATTTCCAATACTTTTCAATAAGGAAGCCTCAAGTTTTTGGAACGTTATGCAGCTCATAAGCAATCACTGGATGTTCTGTTGGGTTTCATTTAATCCCTGGTTGGACTAGTTCCTCTCCATTTAGTAGAAATACAGAGCAAAAAACAAGCAAGGGATGTGCTATGATTACCAAGTTAATCCAAGGGTTTTATTTTTATCTTGTTTTCACTCTCTTTTTCTTAGATATATGCCTTGTCTCAGCCTAGACAAGTGAGTACTTCAGTGAGAGGGCTTTTCTTTTGTTAATGATATGTTCTAGATTTCCATTTCTGACAGACATTACAGTACATCATATGTAAACACTCATTGCTCAAAGAGAACACAAAATAGCAAACAAGATTGTCATTTGCTCTCTTTGCCCTAGTTAAAATATTAATTGTTTGTACTTCTGGAGTTCCTAGGTACTTCTGATCTTAGCCTCTGGGCCTGTTGTGTCACACACTGAACAAACATACAGTAAAAAAAATCTCTGCTCTGGAATTTAAGGTTGGATGCAAGGGCAGGGAAAGACAGTACGTCTGGGAATTTCTTGAATTATAAGAACAGTAAGAAATTAATCTGTTCTTATACTACTGCGTGTTTTATCTGTATTTTAGATTACAATTCCCAAATACTTCATGCTATAGCAAAAAGCTCATTGCTACAAAGCTAAATTTCTTCAAACGGTTCACGTAGTTCCAGCCCCTCTGCTATAGGCAGGGACACCTCTGTCCAGATCAGCTTGCTGAAAGCCCTTCATGCCTTGAATGTGCCCAGGGAGGGGACAATTCACAACCTCACTGAGCAACCTGTTCCAGAGTCTCACCACCCTCACAGTAAAAAAATCTCTTCCCAATACCCTGCCTGAATCTGCCCTTTTCCAAGTTAAAGTCACTTTCTCTTGTCCTGTTCTTCTTTTTTTTCTTTTTGCTCCGATATATTTCTTGCTCTTGAAGAAAAGTCACCAGTGACCGAATGGAAAAGTTTTGTTTTCTAATCTGAAAGAATGTTTTTATGACTATTCAGAAATCTAGTGGAAGCTGCGTCTTTCCAAAGAGATGTACAGAAAATACTATAAAATCTGGGCTTATTTTACTTCATTTGTCAGTTTTGTAAACTTACAGCATTTGGAAAAGGATTCAGATTTCTAAATGACATGAATTATAACTTTAGTCAGAGAATTTTATTTGCTAAGAAACATAAAGCATATCTATAAGATTTCTGACAAAAACTTAGAGGAATAATTAATTCTGAAATTAAAAAAAAAATCTCACCTCAATTAGATAATTTCTTCCTTTATAGTTTGAAACAAGGAGGAAAGAAAAAAAAAGGAAAAAACTCCTCCATTCTGCGTCACAGAGGTAGCTTCCAAATGTGGGTGCTGGATGTGTATGATTATGTCATTGGGAATCCATAACGTGAGACCTCAGAGTTTTCCGGGGCAAAAGAGCACCAGGTTCAGCCCGGGTGTTGTCCATATATGGCTGCAAAGGCCAGCTGGAGATTGTGCGGGTGTAGCACGGCCGTCAGCACATAACTGGGACAGAACAGAGGCATGACAGTGAGCTCCTGCCAGCAGCTGCCTTCTGGGAATTTCAGGAATGCCCTCAGCACTTATTCAGCAGGAAGCTATTGGTTAAAGGCACACAGCAGCAGTCCTGTGTGTTTCTTTACTGAAGAAGCTTGGGTCCCTTTGAAACAGATGTTACCTAGTTATGTGGGTAAATGATTGTGTTCATGGCAATATTAAATCTTTTAAATAAGATCTGATCTTTACTATCTTTTTTTTATTGTCCACTATTTTTGTGTAAACCAATGATGTGTTTACTCCCTATGCAGTGGATATCTACTTCTGAAATAAATGTAGTGCATTTGAATCTAATGATAGCCATTATAAATAGCCATTTCTTAGAGTTGTGAGGAGTGCCAGATCAGAATAATAAGTGCTCTGAGAACAATTCACAATATATTCAGGAGGTGCTTTGACAGATAACAAATAACAAAAAAATGATTTATTTTTTTTTATTTGAACAAATGTTTATATTTGTGAAGGACGGATTACTTTACCAAGAGAATATGTAGGACTTCAAGGCTGTCTGTGAATGGACTGTCCAGCCTTATGAAGTTGCTCAAAGAAATGTACATAGATTGCATCCTACAAAAGCACATTCCTCAGGACTTACTCAGAGCTTGTACATGATGAGTGAAAGAAAAGGATAGTAGTCCTGTTAATTTAAATGGTACTAATTATGCATGCTAAACCAGTCTGAAAATGGCCTGAAGATTTGCTATCTTGCAAGCTTAAACTTTTGCACAGCTTTATGTGGAATGCACATGTACAGCTAAGACTCAGTGAGAACTGCATAAGCTACTGGTCCAAACCAGGTTTTCTGTGGGGGAGAAGGTTTAGCTGTTTTCTGAATCAGAATTATCCTTAGATGTTTGTTTGGGTTTTTGGTTTTTTTGTTTGTTTGCTTGTTTTTTAATTAGGAGCATATTCAGAGTTGAAGTGGTCTGACAGAAATCCCATGCACCTTTATGCAAGTTTACTTCCTGTGTGTGTAGATATGTGTGCAGGTGTATATGTGAGCAGTTTTCTGTGAGTGCTACGTAGCTAGAAGGAGATAAATCACATCTTAGAGGCTTTTTACCATGGAAGCACTTTGCATTCTTTGTTTGTACAAACTGTGATCTAACATCTGACGTAGGGTTGAAACTTCTATGCATACCCAGATACCTAAATAATAGCTTTATTTTAACTGGTCTGGTACACTGCCAGCTCCTCATACTTTGACCGGGAGCCAGATGTTTTACAGATTACTCAAAAGGTGTTTATGTGGGCAAATATAAACAAAAAGTCCATGCAAGGACTAAAGTTTGCAAAAGGCTTTTGGTCTGTAGCATCGCTGTAAAACACAATATCTGTAAACATATGTATTGATTATAAAGATGATTTTGAAAAGAGACCTGTTACAGCACCAATTTATCTGTGCCCACTGGTTTGAGGGAACTGCCTCTTATTCTAGGGCCGAAAGTACATATTTCACCTCTTACCTTCTTCGGCAGTTTCTTACCAGCACTTCTAATTACATGGGCTTTCCTCTGGTGCAGTAGGACAGCAGGCCACAAGTGACAGAAGTCTCTCTAATTGAAGCACAGAAATAATCAAATACTTCTTTGTTTTCACCTAGTTTGACACACCATCAAGATCCACTGGAAACTAGTATTTGTTTGCTTCATTATAAGAATAGAAGCAGAGATGCATCACCTTTGCCTTCTCTCTTTCCACTGGTAGAGATCTGTGCAGCTTATCATTTGTTAACAGAATGGGGAAGTGTTAACACGCTATTCTTTCATAGTAGAATAGCCTCACGTGTTTTTCATTTTCTGGTTTGGAAACTCACAGAAAGATTAGTGCTGGCATGTTGTTAAAAAGACTGATATGTCTTTGAAGTGGAGTGCTGCGTCTGTCATGATCTTTCACCAAATAACAGTACAAACCCTGATTAAACACTTTTTTTTTTTTTAAATGAGCTTCACTTTCTGCATAGGAAAAGAGATTTGATATTTTACCTTTTCAAATGATTACCTTCTGATGGTATAATATAATACAGTAAGACAACTGTAACAGAACATGCTAGCTCTGCAAGAAACAAACATAAGCACTAAATTATGTCACCACTACCTCTGTTCTTTCTTGATAAATACAAAACATTATTGCAAATCTCAGTAAGTTTAATGTATAGACTTAAGTAAAACAGGCACAAGAATTGCCACTTCATTTTGTATTTTCTTATGATGGCAAGTTATGAGTATTTGCTATTGCAAATCTAATCATCTGCTCACAATCTGGAATTATATGGAGTTGTCTGCATGTGTCTGCACTGACACAGATGCGTACCAAGTAACTTACACTTGTATTCTTTCTCCTCCATCAATTGCTCCTGGCTACTAATCAATGGGAGTTACCAATTCTCAGTATTGAAAAGGAGTATTATTGGCTATGTTATATACACAAAGACAAGCAGGCCAAAGGAAAAATAGAACAGTGATGCATCCACTCGTGTACTAACTGTGTGATTGCACAAGATGCCACAGTTTCTTTGGGGTGGGTTATGTGCCCATTCATCTTGTGTTTTCCCAGCCTAGCCCTGGTGTATTGCAATAATCAAAGAGGAGTCCAGCAGCTCCAGAAGTTTCTATACCATTTTGCAGAAATAAAATTTGGGTAGGACAGTAAAGTTCTTCATTGTTTAGGAATGCTTGGGATCCGCTAGTAATCCTGGTGATCTTAGGGGCATGGAATAGTCGTTATGGGCCTTTCATAAATTTGGCTGCTTCTTTTTCTGTAGTAAAAGACAAAAAACAAAAAGGTCTGGAACACAGATTTGCACAATGGTTATAGCCTTTAACTGTTGGTTAGGCACAACACTATTAGAAGACAAACTATAAAATGTATGTTTTTATATGAGATCTTACTCTAGAAGTTGTCAGAGTTGCCCAGAGCTGAAATTTAGTCAAACTTTTTCCTTCTACCTGCTCAAAAGCTGCAAAATATGGATAGGATTGCAAGGATAAAGGGAAGCCAAGAAAGTTGTCTTGAATTTTTCATACATTTGTCCTTTATTTCTTGGAAATAAAGGTATAAATGTCTATAAATGAATGGTAAACAGCAACTAATTAGAGCATCTACATACTTCCATCTGATTTCAATATTAATATGACTTTTATAACATCCACTGACTTCTTTACTGAATAGAGGACAATTTATAAAATAAGAAATACTAACACATGAAAAACATGTTGATTTTGGAGGATTAATAGATACATACATTTAAAATACCAGGTCAACTATTCTGAGTAGATCAGGAATAGCTGATGATCCCATTCATTTGTTGTACTTGCTTCAAGAGGAAGAGCTGAAATACATGCAGTACTAACCCTTGTAGCTGAGCTCAGAAGCAATATTTCTCAAATTTCACATTATATGGATATCCAGAAAGCTGAATGACACTTTTGTCTGTCTTCTCTCCTACTTTATTTTATAACAAAGTATGCACAGCAATAAAGATCTGCTGCTCTTTGTGACTGTACTGCAGGTGGCAAGTTCTCTGCCACCTTTCTTTCTTCTCCCGACTTTCATCAGAAAACAAAGTGCTGTTTTAGTGGTGATTACTAAATAAGTTTTGCTGTACCTTCCTTTATCCTACTGGAAGGTTAAATATGGAGTGGGAAATTCTTGCTCTCATAAAGCAGAAACTCAGCTCTTCCAAAAATTTGTGATATAATAAAAAAAAAATTTCTTCCTTTTGCTGTGGTTTGCTGAAGCTTGTTTTCTTTCATGTTTTATAATAAGCCGTGGCATTTAACGATGCCTTCAATAAACATCACTAACATTTTTTTCCTCTCTAGCTGCCAACGATTAATCTTTTCTATGTTTTCAAAGAATTTGTTTTATGCCACAACCACCACTACAACTTCCCACAAAAACAATTCCTAGCTAAACCCTCCATTTACTCCAGTATTTATTCAACAGAAGTCATTTATTGTCTTACAAGCACCAAAGTGAGCACTCTCATCAATTAATGGAAATATTTAGATACCTTCGTTAAAATCTTTACCTTCTTTTCTTTGGTTAGGAAGGATAAAAGTGGTTCTTAAATAAGTTCCAGCACTAGACGCTGAAAATAGTTTCTTCAGATGACACACTGCTCCTTTATAAAAACAGATTGGCAGTGTGGGCCAGATGTGCCAGGCAGGGTGGTGCAGTTAGGCCACAGTCAAGGCCACACTGTGCTCTTGTTTTCTTAGTTAGAGAGCAGTTTGTCAAGGCAGGAATAACTATTACGGATGTTTCCAGGTCAAATGTACCAGCTGTTTGTGGGTGAAGGCCTAGGCTTAAGTGACAAGGTATTGCCATTTGCACAGATCGTATATTTAGGTGTAATTTTTCATGGTAAGCAGGTGGCATGTTTTAGAAAAACAAAATATCATGCTTCTTCAGAGCATCCCTGACCTTTTCAGCCAGCCTTTTTATGGAAGCTATAACAGAGAGTAAAGATGCCTTCCCTACGTGACACCACTGCTTCAGTGCTTCTTTCAGAAATAATTTCTTTACTGTTAAAGCATTCCTGTTTGTTCCAGTAAATCCAGTAATGACAGAAATGAATCTTTTCCAACCTAGTTTCCTAAACGCATGAGTGCAGAGGGAGGAATTTAAACAAAAACCAGAGCTATTGACTATTCATCAGGGAAATATTTCATATACACAGTGAGGATTCCTTTACCAAGCTTGTACTTGAATTGTATATTCAGTTTACATCTCACAGAGCTCAGTTCCCAAATATTGTACAGCTTAGCGTCCTCTCCCTGACCTTATTTTTCCTTTGGGATACAGCAGAAGCATAAATAAAAGCTTCTCATCTCCCATATTGATTGGAGTTGACTGCTTCCTTTATGGCAGGGCTGAGGAAAATAAAGCTCATCAGCTCTAACTTCATACTAATTACCACACAAGTTTTTTTGAATATTAAAACTAGACAGCATGAAGTAGTGAGAAAATGTATGGCCTGCTAACAGTGTTTGAAAGGTTTCTTCCACCCTCAAGAAAGAAAAAACTATCCAAACATGGTCTATGGCAACTCATAAAAAGAATTTACACAATGTGCAAATGAGGAAAGCCAGGATGAGGCCCTGACATGGTAGGCACTAAGTCCTCCACCAGATAAAACTTCCACTGGCTTCCACATCTACAGTGACAATTTATTATCTTAACTACACCAGTTCACACTCCTAAAATGACTTTCAGCTACTGCTAGAGTTAGTTATTACTGATTTCAAGTAGTGAGGACAATTCTCACTACTTGACAGCAACTGAATTCAGAGCTCAACTCTCAGCAGAGAATGGCCCTGCTCTGCAGTGATGGACACTGGAACCTGTTCATTTCCTTGTATGCCTCCCTATGGCCAGAAGTTCATTCTCTAAAAACACAACCATGCAAAAATTTGTTTCAATTAATCCAGGTCTCCTTTGAAAATCAGGAATTTACTCCACTAACACAAAGTCTCTGCGATACGTAATTAAATCACATTATAGCTGGTACTTGACGTTTATGTTAACCTGAATGGTCTCATATTTCTTCAATCTCTTCATACAGCAGTGTTCAGATTATGCCTTGCTTTGCAGGACATTTCATCTAAAATGTGCAGCAGGGAATTTCTCAGGGGCTGAGAGGGAAAGCAAAAGAAGCTAATATTAAAATGCAAATTATTGCAACTGAAAGGATGTTCTCAGTTGATCTTCAGTTAGTTTTTACAGTTTATATCCTAAAAATAGAAAAGAAGTAACTGAAAATAACACGTTACATTAAAATCCAGTAACTTTGCCTCTCTTGTATTCTCAGTCTTTGTTTTGTTTGGAGACTGGTACATAGAATTTTATCTATAAATCAAGCTCTTGGAAATAAACTTGCTGAAATCACAATCAGAATTATATTTATGTGATTATTTTTGTGACAAGTTCAGTAAATATGTTGTTATCAGATGTTTACTTGAGAATCTCATTTTTTTTCCTCAGCTTGGAAAAATGTGTTTCAGTCATACGAGAAAACTAAGCTTAACAAAGCAGCTGCCTGAACAAGCTTGCACAGCAGCACCTTTACCACACTGTCCAGTTTTTTGAATTGTCATGGTGTTGTATTCTTTTGCTGTTCCCAGCAGCTGACACTTGGACACTCACAGACCTCCTGTGTCATCCCTCCCCAGACTGATCCCATTTGCTCTTTTTTCTCCTTGTCATTGGTCCTTTTTCCCAGTGCTTTGAGCCATTTAAGGCTGATGGTCTCTTGCTCCTAATCACTTCACCTTCTCCCAGCAGAGCAAATACAAATCCTGTAGCCATACTCTTCTTTATTATCATCTCACCCTGTTTACATTCAAGCTTTTCATGCTAACTTTAACGTTAAGTACAGCAAATCTATGTAAGAGAGGAGCACACAACTGCATCATATTTATTCTCCTTGTGTTCCCATTGGTTATTTCACAGGCCTACTCCATTGAGGATGTAATGCTCTCAAAGGAAAGTACCACAATAATAGCAGGATAGCAAAGTCTTTGGCCACAGCAAATGAGAACAAGCCAAAATGCAGCAGCTACAGGTACAAAAAATGAAGGAAAGGATCCGCTTACCTCTAGAAGGCCTCAAGTAGGCAGCAATCTCCAGCAGGAGATGCCCTCACTTCCACTGCCAACCCTTAAATGAGGTCTGGGAAGGTGTGGATCCTGGCTCAAACTCTTCCACTCGCTCAAGTACATTTCACCTGATCTCCCTGGGATTGGCCCTGCCTTCCCACCAGGTGTTTAATTACTGGTTCAGGCCATGACTTAGTGTTTCTGCTACTGAGTGAAAGCTTTTTAAATTTCCAATCTAAATTCACATTTTATTCTTTGTATTTTATATCTCTTTGTTCCTTACTGAGGCTAATTCTGGATAAAATTCAGAAAAATAATTTTAAATCTTCACCTTTGTTTCACTAAATTCAACACAATGTGAGGTTTTCTTCCAGTCCTCTTGTTTTACCCAAACAAGGGGGATGAGAACTATACATATATTTTCCATTATTTCATTTTTTCCTCCCAGTACTGATTGCAAAGGCATTAATACATTCTGTCAAAAATGCCTCTCCTAATATATCCTCAAATTGCTTAGACATTTGACTTTTTTTTTTTTTTTCCCCTGGAAAGTCAGTCATCCACTGATTTATTAATACAGATCTTTTTCACCTTCTTATATTTGCTTGAACTTTATTCCAGACTACTTGATGAGGCATTTCAATATAGGTTACAGCAGTTCAGCTCACATTTATTTATTTTTAACCAGTAGGCCTTGTATGGGAAAGCTGAGGGCCTGTTATTTTCTGTTAGTCATGAGCTCCCTGTGGATTTTATTAATAAATTGCTATTGCCGTAAAACCACCCCAAAAAGTACTGACAACATTAAATCACTAATTCCTCTAATCAATTAATTTCTGTTACAAACAGAAGTACTAGTTCTGCCTATTAGCAGTTGAGTAGTTGTTTTGTAACTTTAGCTATAATTTACTGATAACAAGGTAGTAACAAATAGTTCTGCCAATCATTGAGGTTTCCTTTAGAACTCCCTACAGACTCAGCCTAGCAAAACCATGGGAAAAAGTCTTCCATTTCTTCTCTGACACTTGTAAAGTCTCATGTACGGAATGTTATAGATTTTTAACATATTAAAGAAACCTATTGCACATTCTTGAAAGAGTGTGAAGGAGTCTCTTAAGACTTTGTTCATTTGGAACATATAGCAAATTAAACTATTAGTACTGCGTTAGTCTCCACGAGAAATATGTTACAGCATTTCACATAACTCTCCAGTCTTCTGAGATTTAGAGTACCATTCCATTCAGTGTCATTGTTGACATAAATAACAATAATAAAAATCATCACAAGATGACTGCTTGTAAACACGTGCTGTACTTTGGACTTAAGTCAGAACAACAGAGACATCAGCACAGCTGTAAAATGTCACTTAACTAGTAGGCCCATGGATTCCCTTCTAGATGAGTCGATGAATAGGTAATGTTTGAATGTTTCATCACAGGTTAAGAAGCTGTGCCTGACAAACAAAATCAATTGCATAAGGAAAGAAAAATTCCACATTACAGGAGTCAGTATAAAAGTACATTCCGTGTTCTCTTATTCCCTAGTGAAGGGATAGCTAACTTTCTAGCAGGAAAGGTTGACTCATCCTGTTCTAAGTGAACTAAACTTTGTTTTGGAGAAATTGTAATTGTTTGTCTTTTTATTTTTTTCATATCACAGATTTTTCCATTTGAAATGGCACTAGACATGGCATTTTGGAGATATTTAGGGAATAAACTTATAGTGTTTGCAACTTAAGCACATGAAATAAAATTGTAACTTTCTTTATGCCACACTTCTGATCTTAGTACCATGGCAAGTTGAAACACTGCCTAGGCAAGATGACAACAATGCATGCAGAATATTACTGAAGTATATTTTTGAGATCCAAGCCTAAGAATAATTTAAAGATACATCAAATAACATATTTACATTTCAAGAATGTATCAGATTTAGAAATGCAACCCATAGCCTACAGAAGTATAGATAACTGTACAAAGGATTCAAAAGGACAAAGACAAAATAAAGGAGGTACCACAATAATTAAGTAAAAAGTCTAATGTGACATCTTAGCAGTAGTGTGAGCATGAACTTCAGTCTCCAGTTCAGTTTCATAAGCTCAGATAATTTCCACTAATTGTCATTAAAAATCTTACCCAATCAAAGCAGTCTGCATGCTAACCAATATTGCCTAAGACATCTCTAAGAACATCTGTTCAAATCAGTATTGATAGAACCATCCTCACAGTTGGGTAAATTGTACTTAACATTTCCAAGCGAGAAGATAACACATCAAAACAAAAATAAACAAACAAACAAACCAACAATGAATTAGCTTTTAGACTTAAGCAACAATTGCAAAATGCTTTCTTACTTCTTGAGAAGCCTGATTATTTTCCCAGTGATTAGTATATTTTTTTCATCTACCTGTCTACAGCCAGGAGATACTGTAAAGCAATGGAAAGTGCAGCAACAACAGAATAGCAAAGCCCTAGGCTGCAGCAAGCAAGGCCTTGCTCAAATACAACAGCCATAGGCACAGAAACAGAAGAAAGAATCTGCTTACCGGGGGAAGTCCTCAGGGAGGCAGGAATCTCAAGCAAGATACCCTTGTCTCCACTGCTAATCCTTAAATGAGGTCTGAGAAGGGATGGATCCTGGCTGCAACCCTTCCAGGCACTCAGGTGCGTTGAGTGCACCTGAGCTCTCCTGCATTGGCCCTGCCTTCCTGCTAGGTGCTCAATCACTGGTTCGAGCCGTGACTTGGCATTTCTGCTACACATACCACTACAAGTTCTTTACTGAGGTTCACGCTTAGAACTGAGAAGGAGTGCTACTGAAAAAGCATACAAAAAACTATACTACAATTGCTGGCAGCTTGAGTGTTTGGAATTCCCATATAGATTTTTTAAAATAATAACAATGAAACAATAAAGAGAACAGTAAAAATTGTTCACTTCCTGAAAAACTTGAGTTTGGCCTTAAAGAAATTGATTCCACAATACATAATAAGGAGAAAATCCATATGGGAGAGATGAACAACCAAAATGGGCATAGACTGATTTAATCTCAGCACACAGTTTTGTGTGGGATTTAAGCAAATCCTCATAGAAAGTACATGGAGAGACTTTGCTCAGTTGGAACTAGATATGCTTCCTTAACACACCACTGGTAGGAGGCACGTTTACCCTGCTATTGCTTTGTGTTCTTCCTGCTACGTGCAGAAAAAATTTCTGAGTTTTTTTGGACATGTTTAACCAGCACTGCATTCAGTCTAAAACAAAATAATTATTTTAAAACAGAAAGTTAGCTTGTATTTAAAATGAAAGGCAGAATCTGACATCTTTTTAAATCACAGCATGTTGAAATGTCCTTACGTACTTTCATAATGTTTAACTGCCACTACTTCTAACTTGCATTTTTCCTTTGCGAAGGGAGAATTCCTAGTGCTTTGTGTTTGTTTGTTTTTTTGTTCTTTTTTTGCTTCCAGTTTAGACGATGAGAAAAACTATGAAGAAGAGATATGTGAAACACTCCAGGCTCTGAGGTGTAATATAGCTTAGTCAAACACCATTTCTTATTTGTGTATACATTTATTTATTCATTATGATTTCATAGAACCTGCATCAAACTCTTCCTAGTGTCCACACAGAATGGGGAATTTTTAAGTATAGAATAGAATAAAAGAAATGCACAGCTTTCTGCCTTCCTCTATCTGGAATCTAATACTTGAGGACCAGGCACGTGAAAGGACAAAGGTTAAATTCAGTATGTAAGGAAAAGGAAAGAAATATCTTCCAGGTATGTTACTTTTTATCTTTTTGTTTCTTTTCATGGCTGATCTTTAAGACAAGCACTTCAAAAACTCAGAAAGTAAAGAGTACCAGGGAGATAACTCCCTGACCAAAGAGCAAGCTTATGTTACCAGTGAGCCTGTATATGAAATATAAGACAATGTGGTAGTTTCCACAGTAAGCTTTGAGAGTAAATCCAGTGACGTCAAAGACACAACACATTTTATAACTGAAGTAAATGAACTGTTTCTAAGGCAAAAAGATATTTAGCAATTGTACAAACATCATATTCTAGGCCATTGTTTTAGGAGAGTGTTTGGGGGGTCCGAGCGCTGCTTTGGCAAAGTCCTTGTGTGCAGGGCTTGCTGCCAAGTGCAGCTGTGCAATGACAAGTCTGGAATGTCCTCTGAGTAAGGCTGGCTGCAAAACTCTGAGGACTGGAGGAGTGGGAGGTTCTCAAATAGCTTGAGAAATATGAAAGCCTCATTCAAAGATTTAAAAAAATCATTAAATCTTAGTCATGTAACAAGGAAACATGAAAATAACTTTGTAACAATGCTGCTGTTAATCACACTAGAAAACAAATTTTGCATGTGTTCAGCATACTTCCGCAAAGGTTGAGATTTTCCAATGTGGTTTGTGAGAGTGGGTTTCAAGTAACATTACAATCCATTATGTGAAGGATTCTAATCTATCAGGATTCTGTTCTTTCCGTAATAAACTCTATCTTCATATTCCTACAGAGTATAACTAAGTATTCCAGCTTCCTTCCCATCTGGAATGCATGCTTTTCGTGTTTTAGTAGTGTTACTGTCTCTCATGTTCTTCAGGCTCAATAAAAAGAGTCACTGACTGTGCAGTGAGTACTTGAGTATAAGTCTACTACTCAGGTAGCTAAGAACAACTTCTGTACTTATGACCTGGTTTCCTGACTTGAAACCTGGTAAAAGAACATGCATTCCAGCCAAAAGTTACATTCAGAAATAAAACTGTATCTATACTGGCCAAATCTTTAAGAGAGGCAACACAGAATAAAGGAGTCAATGCCTATTTTTAACTGTATCGCACACATTCTGTTTAAAATAGGAAGGAAGTAACTAGAGGCTCTGAGCAGAGATTATTGATGCCCCCATGGTAGGAAGTGATTTTGGGAACCAGAATGTTTCTGAATACTCCCAGCTGAGGAGTAGGGGAGTGGAGTAAAGCTGATGCTATTGTTTAGATACGTACAGAAAATTAGTTACATATAGCATAGTACATCCCCGACCAGCAAAGGCTCTGAAAAGTGGTATATATGGTAGCTTCATTGAATAAGCAAAATACATTTGCTTGATTTTTCATATTCCTACTGTAGGTAGGAATCTTTCTAAGTCCTTTCACATGTGGCGATCGGTTAACATTCACTGCTGCATGAGAGGCTTCAGAGAAGTACTAAGATACTATGCTAAGGAACAAAAGTCCTGTTAATGGTACAGGAAAATCTAAGGTGCGGCACTCTTCAGTCAGACCAAATGAAGTCAGGAACAAACGGACTCATGTACAAATCAAAGCTCAAATGACAACATTTGAAACTATTAATTACAAATGTTTAATTCTCAGGGAGTTTCCCTCTCTAGTGTCATCAATCTGTTCTACCAAACTAAGTTGAATTGTAAGGTTTTTCTTTAACTCTGATGGAATGAGTAAAAACAAAACAAAACAGAACAATTAATCTATAAAGGTGTGCTCCTTTATGTGCTACAAGTCTTACTGTATCATTTTTGAGTCTTAGCATTTGCACAAGTTGAAGTGAGATCAATCCCCGCAGATTGGAACCAGCCTCAGCACAGTCACAGTGGCCACCAACCAAAGCTTTCACTGCTCTGTATACACCGTATTCTGTCCCAGCTTCCCACAAGACAGTAACTAAATAGATGAGAAATGTGGCTTGTCTTAGAAATGCAATACTGCTTAATTGCAGACTGCTTCTGGTTAGAGGTACTTGCACATTATGAGCTTACAGAAGAGTAGAGTTCATTATCATATTAAAAAGAATCACAGTATTTCTGCTTGGTTCCCCTGCCTACAATTCAGCAAGAAGACTGGAGGAAGATTATTGGGAGCTTTTTGTGTACTAACGGCCATCTGCAGGATGAAGCTAAAGGGTGTGTAAAAAGTATAGCTTTGTTCAGTTTCATGGGAACAGCAGTACAAACAGCATGAGTTGACCTGAGCACTGAGACATATGAATTGAATTCATATCAATCAAATTATGCAGTAGTGATTCATTTCACAGTGCCCACTGGAGGATGATAAATGAAAGTCTACCATGAAAATATATTAAAAGAATGTAGTAGTAATAGTTTATTACCTTGCTGACAGGATACTTACAACAAGTCACTTCTTATAAGGAGAGATAAGAATCTCTTGTTAGAAGTTCATATATTGAAGATGTCAAAAATCCCCTTCTCTATTTCTATGTATTTCACACATGATCATTATTTTCTGAAGGCATTGAGAAATCAGTGCATATTAATCTTTGTAACAAAGCTCATCTTAAACATTAAATGCAAGAAAATTCCAAGTTATAACATTGAATGTCATCGAATATTTAATAACTTCCTTTTTTATTTCTGTAGCATCAGGGAATTCAGCAGCTATTCAGTTGCAGAAGGCCTGTACTTCCTATAGGGAAAGAAGCACACTGTATTCAAACCATTGATCTCCCAGAGTGCTGAATACAACCTCATCAGGATTACATCTTCAGCACTGACTTCTCCATGCTACATGTGAGAAGGATGTGGTCATAGTTTCAGCTTTGCAGTGAGAAATGACTGACTTTCACATAGGATTTTGGTATTTCGAAATCTGGGTTTGTTCCAGTTTGGAACAAAAGCCAAGCTTTTCATAATTATCTATGAAAGGCAATAAAAGTCTCAGCATGGGAGCAGGTCATCTCATAGGCTTCCCCAAAGCATTGCTCCTGTGAGTGCTGAGATCTCCAGAGCCAGGATGGGAAGGGTACTGCCCTAGGAGGCTCTTCCTGCCTGACCTGCTCCAGAGCTGCACCACTGACCTGCTGTAGCCCCTTCCAGCAAGCAGCTCCCGGGCTGCCTGGCATCCAGGAGAAGCAGGAAGATTCCAGTGCTAAATTCCAATTAGTCTGAACTGGGAAATTCCTACCAGAAAAAGTTTTGTCAGAACTTTTCTAGTTTGTTTCATTTGTAATGAAAGCTTTGTGGTTTTGCTGTAGAGGAGATTATTTTGCTGTGTCTAGCATGCTCCTGGTAACTCTAATAGTGCTGTGATTTGGGTACTAGAAATCATAGAGAGGATAGAAGGAAGTTGCCTGATCCCTCTCCATCTCAACGTCAAAGAATACAAAATACCAAACAAATTTCCTTTTACTTTAGAATCCTTTTCTATACCTTAAATGAAGGTTATATTGTTTATAATATCATCAACCTTGACACAATATTCCAGCAAGAAGCAGCACCAGAAACCATACTGCTCTGCAGGAGGAACAGTTGTACCCTGGTGTTACTATTTTCTGCAACAAAGGGCACAAGTTCCTCTGTACTGGTAGCAATGGAGACCTGTTTCAGTGTATCACTCTGAAAGCCATGCCTCCTGTTTATTTCCATGGAAACTACAATAGATACAAAGTGCACAAGAAAGCTAGTTGATAGAGCAAATTCTCAGCTACAAAACACTAATTTCAGTATAGCCGCCACCATTAGATACTCATTTTCATCAGCAATGAACAAGAGCCTGCATGCCAGCAACAAAATGTAATGGAACACAGGTGGACAAGGTTCATCTGTCATCATATCACCAACACCCACCTCTGTCATTGTGAGCCATCATAGGAAAGTAAGAGGCATTACTTTCAGAGCAGCACTCTTAATGAAAAACATCTGTGAAACAGATCCTCATGTCTTTACAAAATTTTAATGTCATTTTGTCTTTATTGATATTTTAAGAGTTATGAATGCATGTGTTCGTCCTCCTCCCAAATAAAGTTTGGGCTTTAGCACATGCAGCTCTTTTGTTTAATTGTTGCTGATAGTTGTCAAGAGACAACAATGAAGTGCATGGATCATTGGGATATCCAGCAAAATTCCTCACAGACTGCTTAATGGAATTCTTCGCTTTTTTGTTTTCAGTTAAAAAGTGAAAAATAGTGAGATGCAACTTTTAAAAATAGAAGATTGGATTTTTTGATCAAAGAAATGTAGGAATAAAAAGCGTTGACTACTCTTGAAATCTTTTGCCTTTTTCCATATTTTACATATTTTAACAGGAAAAAAAATAGAAAAAAAAAAGTTTGTTTTTGCTTTCTTATCCAAACTAATGTAAGGTCTTTGCAATGTATAGTATCTCAAACCAGGAAGTTCTGGGAGACATTGCATCAGAGGCATGATCATCCTCAATGCAGAGTGGTGAGAGATGTGATCACCTGAACTGTTTTGTGAGATATGAAATCAGTGCTTGGTGAGTTGGCCAATACATACAAGGTCATGATGATTTTCTGTATGGGATATGGTCAGACAGTTGCAAAATACTGCGAGGGACTAGTACAAATAGTGTTGTAATTTCTTATACATGCTTGATCAGAACTTGCTTGGCCATGATCAGAATTCAGGATTCCTCACACCCATATACATATTTGGCAGCCTAGGACACACTTGTCTTTTGTCAGCAATCAGAACTAATGGCAAAATTAAAAACTAGAACCCCACTTGAAAAAACAGGCTGAGAACAGAATAACCAGAGCTATTTGCCAGAGTCAGGTCAAAATATGGACAAAGAAAATGATGGCTTTCAAATAAGGTCATAAATTTGATTGAGTTGCATTCCTCAAGCTGCACCAAAACTCAAGTTTTATTTGTTTAGACAGGTTGTAAGCAAACATTTATTACATGAGAGGATGAGAACATGGCTAACAATAATTCAGGTCCTCTTCCATGTCATGTCAAACCACCAAGTCTGTCTGGAGGTGGAGGAGATGATGGTGGTGTGAGCTTGGGCACTGGAGGAAGGAAGGGAAATCCCACTCTGCAATTCACCCAAACTAAGTTTTACTGCAGTACAATGCCTTTTGCTCTGCTAGCCCATTCATAGCCAGACATTCTTTAGTTTCGTTACGAGTTTCTAGTACTTTATGTGTTTACCTTGCTGTTTTTCATTAACTTTTCCTGTTAGCTGCTTGAAATGATCTGTAACTTCAAGAGTTGCCGCAGGACTAGTAACACAGTACACTACAGAAGTGTACTGTAAAATCCTGTAAGGACCACTGGGAAGGTTTTGTGAAAAGCATTTTGTCTCCCCAGTAAAGCCCAAAGATAAGCAAAGCTCCTCGTCCCACTGGAATAATTGCTGGTTCCTGCTGATGGAGACCTCAATGGGCTCCAAACCGTGGAGACAAGAGAGCTCAGGGACAAGTAAAGCAGCTCTACTTACTAGACCAGTGATGGTCTAGTTCTGCTTACTAGACCCTGCAAACCACATTACTTAGACATTTTTTTTCCACTCAAGATAATAGAAGTGCATCTGTGCCCTAAGATCATCTGAGCTGAAATGTGATAGACAGATATAAATCCTAACAGGAGCCAGCTAAAAAAACCTACACCTACAGAGCTGGCTTACTGAATTGTTTTCCCAGCAGATGGATGGTGTCAAAGGAGAAACATGGTAGGAAGTATGCTAAGTATAATGCCTGAGTGTTGCTAAAATGACAAGACACAGATAGTCTCCTTTGGCTCATGGTGTTTAATGTCAGTGACAATAAAAGCGTAATAAGGATGATGTCAGGCTATCGTTAGAGCAAGTTTGTTCACAGAACTGTGATGACATGCACACGGAATCCAGAACAGCAGTGAGTCATTCTGCTGAAAGAAAGTAACGATGAGAGAACTGAATAAAGGGAAAAATTCTATATAATTTCTTAGCAATGTAGAGTGGGAGGGAAAAGCCACCTCAGAGGATGAATCAAAGCAAACTCTAAAATGGAAAAGTAAGAAATGTTTATTTACTGAAACTTGTCAGGATGAATTCCAGCTTGGCAAATATCTCCCTCCAAGTCCCCTAATACACAGGAGAAGAGCACTTATCCTGTGATATATGGAAGGTGGGGAGAAAAAAAAATACTAAGAAAAACACAGAATAGGGATTTGAAGTACCACATACTGAAACCATTTTGAATTTGTACCAAAAAAAGCTTTTTGGCTCCACGCTCCAAGGCCTGCATAAAGTAACGCGATTCTCCCCAACCTCCAGAAACCAAAAATCATTTGAAGACAGGGGAACTTACACAGATCTAAAATGATTGCACTTTCACTGAATCATGATGCACTCATTTATACATAGGCACTGTCAGGCTTCTTTGCCAGGATAGCTGCCAACTGTGCAGATCCAATTGTTTATCACTCTATCCAGCTTTGCTTTCTTGTTAGCCGCCTCTGTCCATTCTAACTATTGTTTCTTATCATCTTCTAAAATAAAAGGGTCACTGGGACCACCTGGCATTATCTTTGAGACTACGAACTCTGCAAAAGATTGTGTCTTATAAATGTAATACAAAATTCAGTAAGCAGACCATGGAAAGCAGGTGTGTATATATGTGTATGTATATGTGCACGCGCGTGTGTGTGTGTAAAGCTGTAAATCACAGTCATCGTAGTTTTTCATCAAGCAAGTGAATGCATAATGGCTTTGCTATATTTATCAGATATTCAGATTCTTGGAAGTTTGCTTGTGTCCCAGTATGTTGCTGTTTGTAAATGTTTTGTTGTGTTTTGTACTGTAGACAGTAAAGTACACATTAACAAATGAGGCTTCTTCTTTGATAACTATTGAAAACCAAGCCAAACACAAAAAAAATAGTGTGTTTTCAATTCTATAAATGACCAGAAATATGATAAAGCATGTTGCATACTTAATGCTTCACTGGAATGGCTGCAGCTTTTAGGTGTAAAACATACAGATGAACTATGAATACAGTAAAAAATGTTGATGTTATGAATGCATTTTGGAATGTACATATTTATTGTAATTGTACCCGAGGTGCAGATTCTTATAAGAAATTTCTACTAATGAGCTAGAAATCACAATAATGTGATCATTTATGTGAACTGATACTGCAAGAGAAATTTCAGCTAGTCTTAGAATTGGTTACCTGAGGTTCTGATCTACTAGTAAACAAACAAATTCAGTAGCAATCAAATCACTAAATGGTTACTATGTAAGAAAGTGCTGTTTTTCTCTGTCTGGAAAAGAAAAATGTTTGCAGATTGGACCATCTGCTGAGAGCTTCAGAGATTAAGAGAATCTAGATACATCAAGAAAGCAAAGAGAAGTGTTTCTCTGAGTTCTTTGGAAATTAAGCACCTGTAACTTAATGCTGTCTGACATACTGAGATGCTCTGATAGGATCTTGTATTTTATTTGGCTTTTTAGCTGTGAACAATCTAGAATGCCTGAATAGCAGCTCTGTTCCTGCTCCAGCAATCCTTGTATGCTTTTTCAAAGGTTAGCATTTTAGAGGTCATGGATGAATAGGTTAATGAAATCTTTATTAAAAAAGGTTTTGTTTAAACTCCTATGCAGCTTTGGAAATTCTAGTCATGACAATACTCTTGCTCCTCTCTTCTACAGGCCTTCTTGTTTTGCTTTGGTTTTGTGTTGTTATTTTTTTTTCTTGTGTGGATTAAATTACTTTTGTCTCTCTCACCAAGCCACGAATGTTGCAGTTGAAAATGTAAATAGAGAGTTTCTTATTTCTTTTTCAACTAAAGGCCTGCATGAAAGAAGTATACTGTACTTAGAAAAAGATGAGGCTGGGCAAATCAGAGTCAAGTATCTGTATAGGTTGTTGGGAATGGCACTCTCATCCAAATTAATTCTCATTCCTCATCTTGCAGCTTACATCTGTTGAAATATGGTTTCTGTTATGGTTTTGGAATATTTCCATTTACTGTAAGTTTCAGCTGGTATTGATGAGGTCACTGTTTTCTTTGTAATAGTTCTTTGATAGAAAAAAAAAAACCAAAAACAGAGCACAATGGTACGTTCAAGAAGCATGTAATACATTATTAAATTAATCATAGGAGAGCTGCACTGAGAGGTAACCTTGGGCATAGCCTGAAGGGACAGCTGTCCTCTCACATGGCAGTGCGTTCTCATGTAATTGCAACAAGTGTGGCTTCCTGATAGATAACAGCCATGGGAATTGTGCCTACCAAAGCTGCTGCATGCAGCTGTATAAACCAGATGAACCGACTCACGAACAATATGCTTTGAGTAAGGTGCACTATTCCTCACACACCTCTTTATAGGATATTTCTGCAGCTAATGTTTGGGCAGCAGAAGACACACTCCTTGTACCAACTGAAATGGTTAAATTGCATAAGGGCCATGCTTCCTTTACAGTACCCTGAGAAGAAACCTGGATGACAGCCAAAAGCCTTATCTAGATGGGGTCATTATTAGGTATTCAAGGTAAGACTTCAGAGTCAGTCTGCAGGTATGTGCTGTCTCTGAAGGAGCCATTATGCAGTTTCCATGTGCCCAGGCTTCTGGGGACATGGAAAAAGGATAATCACTGTTTCTACACATGATACCCTCCAGCAGTCACACTGCTGTGGTGCAGTTATAGTTTAGCATATGGGTTTTGTTTCTTAAAAAAAAAAAAAAAGTCAGAAATACTTGGGAACATCATTCTCATGTAAGCAGAATCTGGATGTCATTATCAGGTAACTATATCTGATACAGCAGAAGGAATTATCTGAAGTGTGAAGTCCTGCTGTACCATACCACTCTTAATAAATACAGATAGAAAAGGATATTCATGCACCAAGCATACATTATACAGCTTCTAATTAATTCAAATATTTTGAAGTGCACTGTGAAGATCCCTTATCTTATATTCCAGAGCTTAGTAAATTTTATTTGAAGAAGGGCATCGACTTTTGACACAGCCTGGCAGCTGCTGATGAACTGGCCACACTTGACAAGCAAGCCACTGCACACACAAAAAAGAGAATAAATTTTTTCTTCGTAAGATTGGCTGAAGTAAATGAACAAGAATCCTACAAGACACCAACTTTTGAATTATATCTAAGTTTTTACATTATGGAAAAAAAAAAAAACAATTAAAAATGTTTTCTTTATGTAGTATATTCTTCATGAAGTATTAAGGCATTTCCATGAACTGGTTTTGGTTTCTTAAAATACGTTTTATGGAAAATAATTGTTTAATTTGTCATTTTTGCATGCTGGAAGGTTTCATGCTGAACAATGACTGCATTTGTTAAGTACTGTAATTGAACGTCATCTCCAGTACTTCTTTAAAAATTTTCCGTAAAAAATCTCCAGTTATCCATTGTGTTTTACATGCCAGAGTATTTCTGTCCAGACAGAAAGTATGTCCATAGACTACAGCTCAGACTTTTGGTGGTAAGTTTCATGCTGTCCCCAGGTTAGCCTGTGAAGTGCTGTATTCAGCAATCCTTCATAAAAATAACGTTCTTAATTTTTGTTTGAGAGATTACAAACCCCACTTTACTTCCAACTAATTAGGTTTAGATCTTTGTATATGCACTTCAAATAAGAATCGGTTTTTAGTGTAAATCTGAAGTTATATAAACACAGAAACACACTGTTAAAGTGTAGCTAGGAGAGTACTTATTGCAGCAATCATTCAGGAAGAAGCATAAACAGGACAAAAATATTTACTATGTAACAAGGCTATCTATGGAACTGTACCTATTCTAGGGAACTGCAGATCATTAAGCATGTGCAGATTCCTGAAGGGCTTTAAAAGGAAGACTGATGGACCAGTTGGCACATACACAAGCACACCTGCACTGCAGTGTTTTAGAGGAAGTAGGATTATTTTTATAACTTGAAATTTTCAAGATATACATTTAAAGGACAGGGAATGTCCAAGAGAAAAAAAATATCTTTGATTTCCTCCAAATAATATTATTAAATCCTGCCAGTGAGCCTGTGTATGTGTGCATACTCTGTCAAAGGCATACACAGTTATGCATACCAGAGCGTAAAAGGAAATAAGATCTTAAGCCTGTAAAAGCATACAAAAGATTTTAGAATGGTGAATTAGATGAGAAAAATGTTAAAGGCAATGCATTTTAGGTAAGACAGATTCAGTTTTAAGGCTTGCAGAAGCAATCAGTGCCTTTAATAAAGACAGGAGCACATAACGTCCTTCAAAAACTTGTTCTGATTGGTTTTTAGAAATGCACGAAATCTAACCGATTCTTGCTACTGAGCTCTCCTCCAGTCATAAGAGAGGAAGAAAATTGGCATGCTTAAGCACAAATTTGGCTGGATTAGTAGGAAATCTACTGTAGTCATAAATGGAAAGTATTCAAACTAAAATGTCAGTAGTAGAGGATGACAGGAGTTAGTGTTAGACATCCAGATTTGAAGTATTTACACAAATACAATGTAGACAGCAATGTGGAACGCGAAGATTTCCAAGTTTGCAGATAGCACTTAATTAGCAAGTACTGCAAATAACGAAGGAATGTGCTGAAAGAAATCACAGACTGAAATGGAAGAAAACTTTGAACTGTCAGGTGAAAGAAGCTCTAATTGCATTGGAGTTTTCAAAAAGCAACACAGAAAATCATTAATGATAGGCTTTTATGCATGACTTAACCACTACAAGTTTTAGTAAGTCATGTATACGTCGTTGTTGCTGTTGTTGGTTTTATTGTGACATTGTTTTGTTGTTTTATTTCTCAGAAGCCTTAGACTTCTTACTCTAATGAGTGAGTCACAGAACTGCAGTCATTCCATCTCCATTGCAGGAGCTTTGGCTCAGATACACCAAAACACTTAGGCATTTACAAGGATTTTGACAAAAAAAGAGGCCAAAATCACTATGCAACTATTCCACAAAAAAGAATCTACCAATAAAGTTCCCCATGGTGCCTTATGGTCTGCGTCTTTGTACGCTCAGCACAGCTTTTGCTTTGGCAGTCAGTTGATAGGTAGCTGCTATCTAAGTCTTGCACACAATGCTCATGCTCATGCTGAGCCAAGGAGGCAGAAGGATTTTCCCATTTCCTCTTTATGCCACAGCTCAGTCCTGCAGGTCAGCTAGATGGAATGCTCAGCTGACATATGTGAGGAAATAGGTTCTTAATTCATCCAAGGATATTCCTAACATCATGGAAATCATGATTCTGCCAGCTTCCTTCTCAGGGTGGCCATTCTCTTGTTTAGCTAAATCTTGAAAATTTCAAGGGATAGAGATGCCCACCTCTCCTTTGGGTTACTGTTTCTGTAATGTGCTACTTGCTTTATTAAAGCCTTTCTCTTTCTAGTCAATCTGAGCCTCTCAAGTCACAGTTTGTGCCAACTTCCTCTTCTTACAGACTACTACTATTGAGAAGAGCTGGACATTTTCCTAACTCCCCTTCAAGCAGCATTAGGCTATGTTTATATGCCCCCTTGTTTAGCCAAGTAGGCCTTCTGCTGAAATTCCCCATCTTAACATGCAACAGGACAGTTTGTTCCTGAGCTCTTAAACAGTTTTCTCTAAAAATCAGCCAGCTCTCTTGGGCACCTTTTCCCTTTATGGCCCTTGACCAGGTGACTCTGCCTAGCACTTCTCAAAATCGGCCAAATCTGCTCCCCTACTCCACTGCCTCTTTTTTCCACCCTCCTCCAGATGCCAAGCTGCCATGTCACAGCCAATTATACCCTCTCTGCCTGTGCTTGTGCTTAGTTCTTTCCCAGGACAGGTGGAGCCAGTTTGTCCCTCTAGAATTTGCACTGTAAAATTATGGTTTGTAATAGAAATAAGAATATTCTCCTTAATGTTAACATTCCTTACTCTGCCTCATTTCAAAATTCAGTGCATTCAGGTTGATATTTAGTGAAAAAGCAAAATGCTGCTGCTGTAAAAATATAGCACTGCAGGTGACCGTTAGGATTGTGAGCTCCTGCAGATAAACTGTAAATTTTAAACTGTGGGATCGCAGTCCTGAGTTTTACAGAAAGTTCACCTGAAGTGCTAATATTAAAACAAAAAGGACAGTACACACTGCCAGCTGGAATTCTGCTTATGATTTGAAATTGAATGAAGAGTTAAAAACGAAATATATCAAAGCATTCTCAAACATTCTCCCTATCTTTTTCTTTCCTCCAGAAAAAGTAACCTGATCTTTGGGATGTATACAAGAAGGAGATTTTAGGAACAATTGGTCTGACACCAAGGGATACCATTTTCTTGCTCTTATAATGCAGACAGCTTCTCCCACAGAAAACAGACTGCTGTTCAAAATTCAGAGCAGTAGAGAGAGTCAGTGCAATGTAGTGGTTACAGACTAGAAGCTGAAAAATGTAATTCAAACCCACCTTCACTGAGGGCATTGCACTGACCATTTGCAGACTGGTCATATCCCTGGAACTTAAAAAAAATACAAGAGAAGTATCCGTGCTACACACTGTCCTATTGCTTTGTGCATCTCACAGGTGTTACTGTGAGTTCACAGTACCATGTGGGTTTTGCATGCAGGCAAATGAAAAGTTAATAACAGGCAACATGCAGAGATAAGAACATCCTGTTCCATGCTCTTCTATTCCAACTTCATTTATCTGAGGTCCAAATGATTTCACAAATGTGGCAGTGCAGCAGTAGAGCAATCATATTGTACACTAAGCAAAGAAAACGCCCAGATTGTGTTAACCAACAGAATTCTGAGCTCAGCTGCTGTCTCTGGCTGCGCCTGCCCCATCATCTTAGTTTGAGGTTTGAACTTACACTTGATCCCAAATTCCTTAATCATCAGATGTGCCAACAAGTTGCTTCTACTTGCTCTCCCACTGAGAAAGCCAACTGGCTTTTCAGATAGGGAAATTCAGGCACTATTTTACATTTCTTCTGTATAGAGAAGTAATATGATTCCAGTGGACTTTCTTACTAGATTCAGATTCAAATCTGAGCAGGTTTACAGGTGATATCAGTAGGCCTATGGTTACCAGGTTTTAAAAATACCATAATATCCAACACTTAAGTCATGTGTGTAAGTATGTGAGCAACATTATTATTGGCACCTTTTATTTATTGCTCTGTAATGGCAAAGAAAATTGTCTTCCCAAGTCCTATCAGGTCCTTAAACATGGGCTCTACTGTTCTCAAACATTATTACTCAGGACAGCATATTTTTGCTCTGAAAAGCATCACAAATCATAGAATTATAGAATCGTTTGGATTGGAAGAGACCTTAAAGATCACCTAGTTCCAGCCCTCCTGCTCTGGGCAGGGACACCTCCCACTGGATTATCCCAGATACCATCCTCCAGTGGATAATGGCTGCCATCACAGTAATAGTAAACAAAATCTGGCAAATTTCTGGGCAGTACACTTCAAAAAATTATTGCAAGTTCACAAGCTAAGCAAGTTGTCATCCTTATAAGCCAACATTCAGTTCTCACACCCACATCTAAATTTCTTTATATGTGTCAAACCTGAGATAATCTTTACTCTCCATCTGCACAACTGCAGCTTTCACCTGGTGAGTGTGTCACCTTGCTCTTCGGATTGGAAAATGCCCCTAAGGTTATTGCAAAGTTATCCTTGTACCTATCCTTGTACATTGTATCTCTATCATCCTCTTCAGCTCCATCCACACTTACTCTTTTCTACACCACATTAAAATGCAAGACTCTTCATTTCCTTCATTTTTTCAGTACTGCTTGGTTAACTCTGCTTATGATTGAATACTGTTCTGTACCCAAACAAGAACACCTACACATCTCTCATGTCTCACTTTTCTCCCTTCATACTTGCAAGGTTATCCCGTTATTTTCCTCCAGACTACTGGGCCACCATACTCAGAGGACAGTTAGGTAATACTGGACTTCTTATCTGCTTAGCCCACTGTTTGCACTATTGACCTGCAGTCTTCTTCCCAGTCTCCTTTCTACAGGTTTATTGTTTTATGGCTCACAATTAGATGTGAAACTCTCAGGGATATAAGCTTTATTCTTTTACTTCATGCATATGTAGTATCCAGTACAATACTTCGATGAGTAAATTTGTAAAAAAGGAGAAGTGTATAACATGTAGTTTGTGCAAACATAACATTTGTGATGTTTTGTTCTGGATTAATAGATCATAACAGAATTTGAAAAGGGATATTTGAATTGCCCTAGAATGTAGGAAACTTTAATTCATATAACTCATAGAAGTTGCAGCCTCTTTCAAGATTAGGCTTACTACTCATAAAAACAGATGGAGGTAGCTGAGAAAAAGCATTTCCTTCTTTGGCATGAAATTGTCATACAGGCTGTCAGTCTGCACTGGTGCTAGGAGTCCTAAGCTTGGGCTAGCAAGTGAAATGGTAGATGCATGTACATCCACCTGAGGGACCTGCTTCCTCAGGAAAAGTTCATGAGAGCAGTGTCCTTCATCTCCTTCATGCTTCATTCTCTTTCAAGCAAGATAATCTGTAGATGCACTGATGTCAAGCAAACAGATGAACCAAGTCCAGCAAGTGAATACACAAAACAAACTTTCATCCAGCATTTCTGGCAGAAAATTACTTGAGATTTGCAAGAGTTGCTGTTAACTCCCTCCCTGAAAATTCTCACTGTTTCTGCAAGCTCAAACAGATGATTTTGCCGGGTGAGTGCCAGGTCAAGTCCTGCTTCCAAGAGTGCTTAATTAGTCCTGTGAGGGCAAACGGTTTCATCTGGTCACACCAAGGACAATCTCTGCCCTGCTGGGGCAGAGCCAGCTGGAGGAGCGGAGCTTAGGCTGCCTTCCAACCTGTGACAGTATTTCAGGCAAGTGCCCATGGGTGTGCCAGGGCAAGACCTGAGCATTCTGTTCCCTAAGTTGCTACGGTGCCCTCTGGTCTGCTCTCCAGGCAGGATGTATATTACTTAGGGCCTGTCCAGGCTTCACTGTTCCAATATAGACTGTAGGATCCAGAACTTGAAAATCAATGGGTTTTGTCCTGTTCATTATTTTTTTCCTTCTTTTATTGCCTCTTTTATTTTCATCTGGGTATGGAACCAATCATATTTTGGAAAACTTCAGAATGCTTCAGGACAAGAAAATGATTCCCAACCATAGGTTGTTGCTTTTGTTAAAAACATCTATTTGCATAAATAAATAAATCACAAATAAATAAGGTCTAGTCTGAAAATTAAATCTACTGCTGTATCTTGACCATTTATATAGAAAAGTATGAAACTTTTCTAGTGTTCTGATTTATATTAATACATGGAAGCATATATATGCTTTTGCTCAATTCATAATGTTTCAGTTAATACTTCTGATCTAAAGTGTGTTCTTAGCTTTTACTTACAGGTCAGTAAAACTAACAAATAAGAAACAACGCTGGCTTACTTTGTGTTTTGAATGACAGTTAAAAACAATCTGAAATTCACAAAATATTGTTGACCTTTCAGCAGTAAATCCAGACAAAGAGAAAGTGGGTCAAACTGAAGCCATTTAAGGCTCATCTTGAAATTAATCAGGATGAGTAATATTTTCCTTAGTAATAGTAACTGTTTTCCTGTTGATGGAAAAATATTATTTTCACTTGTGTGTTCGATTACTGGTTGAAATGATTTAGGCTGATAGAAGCTCCAAGAATGACAGCTTTGCACATGAGTTCAAATTGGTAAACAGGAGAGGAAAGTAAGGAAAAGGAAGAGGGACTAATAATACAGCCCTCTGTCTGCTTGATCTATATAAATGTTCTTGATAAGAAATGGTTGCTTTGAGGGTCCTTGCCCTGAGGCACAGATGAACTGGAGCTGTTTTTGCAGAGATCTCTGGCAGTCACAAATGGAACAAAAGGTCTGTTGGTCTCCGTCTGTCAGTAACGTGATGTTTACAAGAGAGAAGAGCACATTATTGGACAAGAGTTTGTTGAACCAATTGCTTACATCTGTTTACCTGGCTGTCGGTTTACTGTACAGACTATACTCTATTAAATAACACGCACTGTCTGTCTTTCACAACTAAACAGATGTTTGCAGGTCTGATTAGGTTAGCTGATTATTGGATTACAATTAAACATTTGCTTTTTGTTTCTTCTTCCCAGTAATGGTTTTCTAAGATCTGTCAAACTGATGAAAAATAATGTTATGGTATAGACCAATATAAATGAAAATGTAAAATATGGCTTAAATCCAGAAGAACCAAGGATCAGAAAATTTGTCATTCTCCCTTAATTACACCTCTCAAGTGTCTGTGTTCTCTGATGGACAGAGAAATATATAATTGGAAAATAGTACTCTGTGATGTAGCATCAAGGTTTATCTGATAAAACATTTATGTTCTCAATTTTATATTACCGTGGTCTCCTGTGCAATAGAGCTACAAATAACAAACGTCAATCAACATACGGGAGTCTGTTTCCTTCATAGAAGGACCTTTGAAGGGCTGAAGTACCATTAACAGTCTGTAAAATGGAAGCTTATAACAAAGCTTAAGAGAACAAGCAAAACATTTCTGTTTTCCAGAATATTGTAACTGCATTTTTTAAAAAAACACAGCTGTCATGAAGGTAGCATGGCTTTTCACTGTCTCATCTTTTTTCCTAAATGGACAAACTGCTCAGTCATCTAAAAATGTGTTTTTGTAGCGTCATCAACAGTTAAATGCATTTGACACCTTACATTCTACTTATATTCCACTATTTGATGCTTTCACATACTGTTGCAAACATTCTCATTAAATAGAAACTAGAACCAAATAGTAATGAAGAAGGTTTTTTAAGTTGCACAAAGGCATTTTCATATATAAAGCAGATGGGTGCTACAGTCAGCTTCTTGGAGACCAGGCCTGTGTCTGCTAAACAACTTTCTCACAGATGTTGTCTTATGTTAGCTTAGAAATACAACTCTATGCTTGTTTATATTTGCATAACCACGTGGAATACAGTGTGATAGAGCCAGTGCTGCTTAACCCATCCATTTTTCTGTCCCTATTGACCTCTGCCTTCCCAATTATCTGATCAGGTCAAACATTTAACCTCACAGCTCAGAGATCAGCTAAGCCTTGCCCTCATTTGACCCATGTGAACAATAATAAGACTCCCTTTCCAATAGTCTTTGCCCAACCAACTGAGCTACAATGGCAACTAACTTGGCAAGGTTTACAGCCACTCTGAAACTCCTTAGTGTCTGAGGAATGTTAATAGCAGAACAGCTGCTTTCAAGAATCTCACACTTAGTGTTTTCTGTATTAAGAATTTTACTAATTTCTCCCTCATTGTTTGTTCTCGTATGATGTAAGACATAAACAGATCTACCAACCTCAAAAATGTGTTTTTCTTTCAAAGGGAGTAATTTCTTTACAAAAGACAGTGTTTAGTTAAGACGTCTAAAAAAGTTTTGTTTTCTGCACAAAGGTCTAATTTGGTTTCTTCAGTTTCTAACATATGGTTTCAGCAGGGTTTTGGACCAGATGGCCTCCAGGGTCTCTTCCAACCTAAACTATTCCATAAGTGTCTTCAGTTCTTGAAGTAAAAGCTGAGTTAGACTCTTGTGCTTTGGACTGCTTAGTACAGCACAGACTGAAGCAAACAACTTCAGCAGCTGAACTAGATGAGCCCTTCCAGTTTTTCAGTGCAGTTCTAACCTATGGTACACAAAAGTGGTTTATAAATCATGTATCTCGGTTCTTCTTGCTCTGTGCAACCAGTGTAAATCCACCCCACACTAATGAAGTGCTTCCTTCCTCAGAGCAAAGCTCTAGTTTGGCATAGGCAAATGCCCACCACTCTAAGTATAAAACAACTGATTGACTTCAGCAGCTTTTGCACTATGCTTCTGTCATGAGTAAGAAGATAAAATATGGTATATTAGCATCCAAGTGGTTTATAATGGGAACATTATATAATTCAAAAGGAAAAATTCAGTTTTCCAGTGAGTTACAAAGTTCTGTTTTTCAGCTCTAGGAGGTCATGAGAGCATACCATTGGAAATGACAGCATTCATTTACTCTACACACTAAAATACAGCATTAAAAATATAAAAACAGGTCAAAAGCAAAGAGACTGAGAATTGAAAGTGCCAAGGTCTCACTGTATGCACTCTTAGTACCAGACCCTTACTTGATCTACTACAAAAAGCCCAGCTCACTGCAGGCTGACATCTTGAGCATTACTGATGAGAGCCTTTCACAACAGCAACTACAGAAGCTTAGCAATCCTCTATTCAGCGTATGCAGACTGGGATTTTTCAAAATTTTGTTTTCTCTTGAAAGAGTTTGATTTATTCAAAATGCAGTCCCATATGAGCAAGAGCACAGGCTGGACACCTTAGTCACCGCTGTCAAATTTTGTTTCTGTTTCCAATCATTAAAATTTCACCAAAAAAAAAAAAAAAAAGGTAACCATTATATTTTGATATGGACAGAATGATGTATTCTCCCATAATTTTGTTCTTGGAAGTAATCATTCTGACTGAAATTTTCCAGAAAGATTCAGTCTGAGGCTGATACTCAGTATGCAAAATTTCAAGCCAAATAGTTAAAAGTTTGGCAAAGTTGCAAGCAAAAAAAAAAAAAAGAAACAATTTTGTAATGGAACTTCTGGACAATTTTAATAAATGGTGTCACCAGTCCACTCTACCACTCATACAGAAGGCACTTGATATTTTATGGCTTTTCTGGAAATCACGAACATTTTTTTCATTCCCCAAAAATAGCTTGGTACGGTATTTCTGGATTTCTTGTATTCACAAGTATTCCAAGTGACTGTTGAACACCATTAAATACAGCACTGGAAGCGTCAGTTTCCCCAAGGAAGAAGGAAACATATTTTACAGGAATGAGAAGATCTGAGATTGGGCATGTGGAAATGCACATATTCACAAGACTGTTCACTCGCTTGCACTGTGGCAAACATTTCCACTAAAGATGAAAATAATTCTGATGTAATTCCAGAAGCATTAAAGTTTTTAAAATTATTGCCAGAGTCCACAGACACCACTGAGCTTCATTTCCTTTGTATATATATAGAAGATGCTATTGTGAAGCTTCATACTGCATCAATACTTATTTTCATAAACAGTGTTTAAAAATTACCAGTATTAGTTCTGAAATTACAATTTTTATGCATATATACTTGCATATACACACACACACACTAAACACAGCACTAAGTACACTGTGTCCATACTCATATACTATTTTGCTGGGCAAATTCAGCACATTTTTATAAGACCATCCTTTCAGTTCTCTGAAAAGCAGTTTGTTCCAACCTAATGTCACTCCTTTTCCTTATGATGTTGTTGAAATGTGATTTACTAGATTAACTTGATACACTAGTTCTTAATCTAGTACTAACAGTAGTCCCTGCAAGTACTTTCAGTGCCTGATACACACCCTGATACATAGTTCAACTTTCAGGGGCTTTCTGAAATCTATATACAGTGCAGTGTATCATAAATGAAGAAGCTAATAGGAAGCATTTTCAAATTCTGGGAAACCCAAAGGCAATGGTCTCAATATTGATTACTCAGTTTGTGAACTATTAAGCAGATCACTCTGGAAGTGTATTTATTTCCAAGGAAATGAAAATAAAGACTACAATAGCACTATTTGATAAAGCCAGTTATCAATTATATCAATTATAAAGCTACAAAACACTCTTTTTCAGCACAGTCACCAGCATTAGCTATTCATTTTCACCAGTGATGTACAAGAGCTTGAATGCTGAGCCTGAATACATCAGCACTGCCCACTGCCTCTGTCACCTCTGTTGAAATGCAGCACACACCACCTCACTGTGCTCACATCTACTGTTTGATCTCCACAAATGTTCATGAAGCACTGAAGAATGTCGATGGGTGCAATTTTTTCCACATGGAAGAATTCAATGCAATACCTTTGCTTCATATGCACTTCCGCATCAGACACCATGTTGTCAGACTGCCCCTCCACTGTCATCTGTCACACAGCAACAACATGTAAAGAAATATTGGTGGGAAGGTTCAACCTCTACTGCCGTACCATCAGCTTCATTGATGCCATGCTCCCCTGTCCCACAGCAACTGAACTAAGTCTGTTTGGTTTCACAGGTCAGGTGGTCCACAGACAAAGACAGCTTTCACTTAACTGGGCACAGGTAGTGTCAGGTTAGGTGAATTTATTCAATGTTTCCAATAACTGGTCGTGGAGCTAGCCAGTAGGAAATAAAAAGATATTTTATGCATTATTTCCTATCCTTAAAAACAGTTTAATTTATAAAGTGGCTGAATTTTATCAGAATCTATGGAGTAGTTCAAATGTTCCAAAATATTACTTGTTAAATAATGCAATGAAACTGGTAGCAGAAGCTACAACCTGGAAGGCTTTCCTACTGTTCTCACATCTCCTCACCTGTTGTGGAGTATCTTTAACCCATTCTCTGCTCAATTATGCCAGCTGGAAACCTTCCTCTTGGCCTCATGAGAGAGGGCAACTGCTGAGCAGTGTCTACTCACAGTCAGCACATCACCCAGACTGCCACTCTCAAGACGTGAGCTGATGTTGTACTATTTAGAAAAGAAACAGAAAAGAAAGTCCTTTAACCTGGCTGCGCTGCTAGGAATCTCCTTAGGTATGTAGGAAGTATTAGCAGTTTGGTCACTTATTCCACAGAAACAATCTGCCATAAACTTCATGAACTGAAAGAAAATGCAGGCGTATCCATACTATGTCCAAGAAGATCAGGCAAAAAGCAACATGCTCTGGGGTTTGAGTTGTTTGTTGGGGAAAAAAAAATAAATGGTCTCATGAGTACCATCCAGGAGGCATTTTGCCACTTGCCTGTATGTCACATACTGCTTCAGCAGATGAGAAATAGAGCCTATTCAGACAAAAAAAACAAAACAAAACCAAAAAAACCAGAAGCTGATATAGATGAAGGATTAACAGTGCACGATCTTAATTGCCTCCCACACTTAAGACTCAGTCTATTGGCAGAAATATGTGAGAAAGAGTGAATGGTATGGCACGATGATTGATTGAGGGGTACTGGTGGCTCTCACGTCACACGTGCTCACAACCTTCCAGCAGAGAGCAGTGTATGCTGGAAGAACAGAATGACAGCTTGGGAGACAGCTGCAGCTAGGTCAAGATCCCCCTGTACGTCACATTGTAACTCACCAGGTTTACTCCTGCGGAGGGAGGCCTTCCAAATGAATAAAGGACAAAACATCTGCTCCTTCCAAGAAGGTGAACCTTCACAATCACTATGTTTTAATCCTTTCAGTGATTCAGTGCACTAAGATTCACTGCCACCAAAACTTGTGTTAGCTTTCAAGAAGGGTAAAAAACCTTACCACCAGATTACTGAAAGTGGGAATTAAAGTGTGTCTTCATAACACAGAGCAGAGCTGTGTTTGAGGTATCTGGATTAGTTCCAACCACCCTGAAAATACTGCTAGCTCCTGCCCTCAGAGCATGGCAGCTGTGTGGTCAGGCGGCTTCTCACTCTTGACTTATTCTGCCTAGGCAAGGTAATCTCAGAGCAGTAGTATATTGTGTTGCGATGAAATGTGCTTTTCAGTGCCCTTGTATAACTGTGTTGTGCTTTTTTTTATCTATCTATCTATCTATCTATCTATCTGTCTGTCTGTCTTATTCTCCCACCACTAATTCAATGATGCATAAATTTTCAGGTCAAATAAAAGTAGTAGGAAGTGATTCTGGCAAGGCATTTTAGATTTTATGAAAAACCATGAAGGTAATGCAAGGCAAGGGAATTCCAGTTCAGAAGAGAATTGGGAGTTAATTGAGTGAATTATAAAGGCTCCTCCTTTCAAGAATATTGCTGTATTGCAAGAGACTGGGAGCAGAACTCCACTCCCAGAAAAGCAGTAGCTGCTTCTGTGACCTTGAAGCATAGAGATTTTGTGAGCAGAAATTGTTCTAACAGTCCATTTCTGAGGTTTGTTCGAGTTGATGGTTATAATCTTCTTTTCTACATAGACCTCAGATTTAATGTACTTCCAGGGCGATACACCCCAGTATCAGAGGTTGACTAAGGTAATTACTAAGGGCACAGAAATAGAAAAAGAAGAATGGGGCAGTTTCCAAAGACTAAAGAGAGATCACCATCTTCTTTGGAAACAGCTTGCTATGTAGCAGTATGTCCTCTGAATCACCACTAGAAAAAAGTGTCTAATAAAATGATTATTCCTCAATGACTTCTCTTTTTAAGTATCTAAACATCCATCTTATTTTACATCGTTCTCTTGGGAACAAGACAAGTTTACCCGTTAATGGTGTGCTCTCTGAAAAATTGATTTCATTCTCACAATCACTGAAAACCTAATGAAAGAGCTGTTTGTATTGGAGTTAACTTATCATCTCTGCAGAAGTCTGTAAAAGCAAAGTCCCTGAACCCCCAGAAACCCTTGGCAGTTGTACGTTCTTTTGAAAGATCTGAACATGATAAACTTAGCCTCATGCTTTGGTTTGCTAATAATTGTGAGAGAAATGAAAAAGGAATCTATGTCTGGATACAGTGAGTGCCATTCTGAGAAACTGAGAAGGAGAACAGATGGTGAAGAAAAAGAAATTTGTGGTTGAGTTTTCTGCTCTGGATTGGTGTAATGGAAAATGCTATTCCCCAATCACCTTCTTGACTCCTATTTATTACACAATGTCCTATTGCTTTCCAGTTTAGCTCATGCAGGCTTTCATGTTTCTGTTGAACAATGTCACAGACACTCCAGGCCAAAAAATTAGATCTTTTTTTTTTTTTTTTTTTAATCATGTAGCCAAGTCTAGGCCAGACACTAAGCTGGATAAAACCACAAAGTCTCAGTAGAGACAGTATCCCAGAAATTGCACTTCCTCTGTCTACTTACTGATCAGCAAAATGCCACATCTTTAGCCACATTTCTCTCCTTTGCTTTATTTTTCTAACACTAAAATACCAAAAATCCATTTCCACAGGTTTTGTTCCTGAACAATGGAATTCTCATAAACATTGAGTTTGCTGGTGCTTGCTTGAAGCAATACTTTCTCAAGCATCATTATTCCTGGACGAAATGGAATCACTTTTTTCAGGGTAATTGAAGGCATAAAATGCTTCAAGGGCTGTATTCACTAAGAATCACAGAGAAGAAAGGCTTCAGTAATTGGCTGAACATTACACTATGTATCATTACATCTTTTCACATTATGATCCTATATACAAGTTTCTTTCTTGAGTTTTCAAGAAGTTATCATCGTAAGGTGTAGCCTAATTAATTTCTTTTTTAATCCAGTTGTCATAATACATTTCATACACACTAAGGAGGAAAACTATTTCAGAAATATTTACCTCAGATCAGGTCACATTTTCAGAAGATTGAAGCTAGCAACACTGTGACTTCATACCATTTAGTGCTGCTCCCCCTTTTCAAAATGTGTTCACATTTTGTAGTCTACTTTTTTAAAGAAAGAGCTCATTTTGTGAGCTGAAGTGATTCAGTATGGAATAAACAGACAGGGCTCCTCCATAGCAGAAGAATAAGTTGTGGATACACAGAGTTTCTTCAGGCAAGAGAGATTAAAGGGAGATTGAAATAAGAAGACATCTTCCTTCAAGGACTTTTCACACTTATTTTACAGCCTTGAGTACCAGCTCTAGCATTAATCAGAGATTATACATGACACTAAAATACTAGAATGTCTTTTCCTAATCAGGTTCAGAGGAGATTTAGCCTGAATATGTGATTTCTGCATGAGTATATGTGTATGTGAATAAGTATGTTTAAAGTTAAGCTCGGCTTTCTGAGGTTTCCTCAGCGTTGCTTAAACCTCATTTTGTTGCTTGATGAAGAATACCTATCACTAGTGCTGTTCATTTGAAGTTAATTTTTCAAGCAAAAGGAGGACATAAAACATGCAATATGGTTGCTATCTAGCTCCCTAGCTTCTCCCTAGCTTCACAGATATTATAGTAATAACAGTAGTAGAATAAAAAGGAGTAGAAGAGAGCAAGTCACTAAAAACTATCCAGCATAGAGGCATGTCTACTTTGCCACAGTCAGCATAAAAAATTTACCTGCAAATGCTCTCACTCTCGCCTCTGACTAGAAAAAAAATCTTGTATTTTGGATATGTTTTTTTTTAATCATAGGCTTCTATTCTAAAGAGCAGTAGAATCATATAATGGTTTGGGCTGGAAGGGACCTTTAAGATTATGTAGTTCCAACCCCCTGTTATACACAGGGACATTTCCCTCTAGACCAGGTTGCTCAGAGCCCCATCCGGCATGGCCTTGAATGCTTCCAGGAAGGAGATGTTCACAGCCTCACTGGGCAACCTGTTCCAGTGTCTCACCACTCTCACAGTAAAGAATTTATTCCTGATATCTTGTCTAAATCTGCCCTTCCAGTTAAAAACCATTTCTTCTCATCCTGTTGCTACATGTCCTTATAAAAAGTCCTTCCTCAGCTTTCCTATAGATCCCTTTCAGTAATTGCACAGGTGTTCTCCATTCACTCCAGGAAGGGAAAGAGCAGTTCAGGAATAGTTCTGTAAGTCAGTAGTAAAATACCAACTTATCAGAAGATAATAGGGAAATTACAGCGGGAGCAGAATTTCTGCCTGAAGTTAGGAAGGCTCTTATAGGGCAATGGCCTCATTATTACATTTCTTTGGAGACTGCTCTGCATTCATTTTTGTAGTAAGCTGGAGAGCTTGGAAGCAGTTTTCTTGCTCAGACTGCTGGCTGTTGAGCTTGTCTGATGTAAAATCACTTCTAGCTCAGGCTAAAATAATTTTTCATTGCAGCTGAGACTGCTGTCAAAGCAATATATGCTTCTTATGCAAATGTTTCTTACAAAGTTGAGTCTCTTCATGAAATACTAAGCAGGATCAGCTACAAAGGGGCTAGATTTCATTCTTTTTCTGTTCACCAGATGCAACAGTAAGGCTGGGAAATATTGTAACGAGGTCATAAAAGATTAGAAAATATAGGTAGAGTGTTTGCTGTTGTTGTAGGCAGAGAAATGTAATAGCATTCATGCAAGTTGAAATACCAACTCCTCACCTTAATGAAACACCTTCTATATGGATGGCCATTTTGCTTTTTATGGAGAAACAGAAGACTTTTTTTGTACCAGACACAACTAAAATAGATAAAAGAAATAGCACCAAGAATATGGCGTTGCTTCTTGATAACAGCTGATTCCACCAATATTAAGGATGCAGGCAAAATTTTCCTTTGTTGTAGGAGTCCTGAGAGCCAGCATTTTAATTAAAAAGGACATGCCTGGGGATGCCTTTGGAAGTGTGTTTCTTTACTGTTCTGAAGAAGATCAGTATCTTTTCTCAACTAATTGCCTACAGGCATATTTACAATGAAGATACCCCCCAGTTTCAAGATATATGTGCCTTTTCAGGCACAATGCACCAGAGCAGAAGACCTATGACTTCATCTGTTTTCCTATTTTTTGGAAAACATTTCTGTTTTTCATGTTGATAAGGACTATGAGGAAAAGAAAAGCAGTTTTAAGTAAGGGAAGCCAAAGTGCTCTTGAAATTAATTTTCTATTTTAGATAGAAATGCATTCTGAATTACCCATCAATGAAATCTGCTACACCATCATTATCTAAGATTTAACTGATATTTTAAGTATTAAAAAGCAAACAAACAAACAAAAAACACAAAAGCATGAGAGAGAGAAAAAGAGATTTCTTTTCTGCTTGGAGCTGAAACCATTAAATGAATATTTCACTTCAGTGTGATTAACAGAAGTTTGTCAGGTCGTATTGCACATTTTCAGACACACACTCTTTGTAGTTTTGCCATAGTTGAAAAGACATGGGAGTATGTTTTTACTGCATATGTATTTCAGACTTAGCGTTAAGCAGAGTGTTTTAGAGTCCATTTGCAGTATGGTTTAATGCATTCAGCTGTGTCTGAAAGTTTTACCTACATCTGTGCAAGCACATCATAATTTAGGAAGCTTCTAGATAAAACAGCTCTTTATGACCTCAGAATACCTGAAGGAACGAGGATGCAGACGACATAGAATCATTTAAGCTGGAAGGGAAATAACTGTTCTGGTCAAATAAATTAAACAACAGTAACAATGTTAAAATTATAGCACTTGTCAGCATATAGTACCAGGATTCTGTTTTCAGCAGAGCAAAAGACTGTTTTTCACTGTTATTGCAGGGGACAAGTTTGAGGTGGGATATGGGATCTCAGTGCTTTGGACATTCTTTCTGATATCTTAAATTAATAGAATTGATAGAAATTTCCAAGGGAAAGCCACCAGAATTCAACTGGTTTCTAATCCCTACTGAACATGAAGAGAAGAATATGTATAGGTTGTACCTGTGAAATGCCTCTAGAGAAGAACCCTGGTCTTACTGATATCACTGCTGCAGTACAACTACTGTCTTTTGTAGTCATTCCTTTTCTTGTTTAGGTTAAATCCATTCCATTTACTGGACTTACTGGACAAAGAAATGGAATAAGCAGTGACTAAGGTAAGAGATGTGCTGCTCTGCCTCTGTGTCCTTAATATAAACACAGAGTTATTACACAGGATAATAAGGGAGGGCTAGCTCTCTTCATCTTGTATGATTGAAGCTTTTATTTAGGCTGATAAAAACATTGAATCAAACATGAAAGAAACTAGAGATCCTAACCTGAGAAACAAACACTTCTGTCTTTAGTGCCAGCAGACCTGTGAGGATATTAGCTTATGAGCTCATAAAAGAACTCTTAAAACATGTCAAGAAATTCCCAGTCTTTCCTGTTTCCTACCTCAGAGCTCTCCTACTGGGGATAACCATTGCCCCTAGTTGATTTCCTGACTTGAAATAAACCAGTTTCCCTGATCTCTAGCTGTCGTGTGAACTGATGGAGAAGGTCTCCTTCTGGAGTCTTCCTTTATTTGGTTCTTCATTTCTTTGCCAAATGAAACTTTCTTACAGGCTTCCCCAACTTATTGTAATACTCTCAGTGCAGCTATGAATGCCTGACTGAGCAGCCACTAACTTGTCCCAAATCACCTGAATATGTTGACTTGACAGATTAATGACAAGTGTACAATTCACCATCTCTTTACCTGTTACTCTTACAAAAGACTGTGAGATGGTTGTCGTTAGGTAAGGGCAGAATATGGATTTCTTCATCAACAATTCACACGTCCTAACTTTTCAGTTAAGCAGAATATTAAAGTAACTAAGCTGTTAAGAGTTGTCTTCAAAATCCTCCTAGTCAAAATAAGAGAATTTCAACCCCCAAATGGAGATTGGTATCCACTGTTAGAAAACTGCCTCTCATAACCTCATTTCAAGTTAAAAAAGCCTTCACAATTGATCCCGGAGTACCTATATGCAACAGAGAAGTCAGTAGTGTATATAGTCTGTTCTCTAGGTGTATATAGTTTATCAAGTAGACATAGAATGTTATGGTTTAAATCTGTTTTATATTTTCTGGTCGTAAAGATTTATTTTTATTACTGGGCTATTCTTGGAATATCTTTGGTTTGTATTGTATTCACCATGTTCATGATGTGTCTGTCTCCTCCTCTGTAGATCTCTGATATAAAATATTTAGGGAACTTTCATGTAGTCAACTTTCAATAAAAATACCTATCAATTATCCTTTCCCTGGAATCTTATTCTTTACAATAAAGGGATGATTATGTGGAGAAGAGGAGAAAAAGATGTAGGCAGTTACCTATAAGAAAACAAAAATACCTATTCCTCCACAGTTTTATTGCTTAGCATGAAGTCATATGGTTTGGGATATCTCTTTGGTCAATTTGGTTCAGCTGCCCTGGCTGTGTCCCGTCCCAGCTTCTGGTGTATCTCCAGCCCCCTTGCTGGAAAGGGAAGAAAGACCTTGGTGCTATGTAAACACCATTGAAATGCTTCTACAAGCAACGGGAAGAAGCCTTGTGATGGTAGGCCCTGGTTCACCTGGGGAAATACATCCAGCATGATATTTGTTGGAAAGGCAACATTAAGAGGTACAAGTAATTTGGAAGGTATTTGCAGTGTGCCAATGAAAGGTGTTGATGTTGGACTAAACAGCTAGGGGGACCCATTGCTCAAAAAAGGAAGAATTGATATGAACATCTATGACTGCATCAGCTGCAGTGGCCATAACAGGGTGAAAGTTGAGATCCTGAGGAAAAAGAGGACAGAAGTAGTTTCATAATTAATTTTATCTTCAAATAATATAAAACTTTCCTGAAAAGCAAAGGCACCTATAAAAGCTGACTAGCTTTTAAGAAAAACCTCCTGAAATCTCAATAGTAACTCATGCCATTTTGCAAGAAAGCATGCAGGCATAGCAAGAAGGAACAAATACTCAGCTGAATGAGGAATGCCTGACTGAGCTCTGTTTTGAATATGTGCAAGGTGAACAGCTCTAGCTGTTCTATAGATGAAGTTCTATGGTCAGTGTTCCATATTTTCCCTGAAGACAATTCTTAGAGATATAGATTGAACTGATTGCCTACAATGTTGATGGAATGGCCAGAGCACCAGGCAGCATGGATAGCAAGCAGAAGAGGAGTCAGAACTGTTCCAAGTAAACCAACATCATGGACTATACTAACAAGAGTGTGCAACATTCAGGAAAAGCAATTGTTTTCCTCTACATGGCATGTGTTTGGAGTACTATGTCCAGCTTTGATCTCTGTCAAACATACTGAAGTTCAGTGGAAGGCTACCAAGATTATTAGGGAGTATGGGTAGTGCAAGAGAAGCAGAAAGAACTGTTCTCAGGAGAGGCTGAGGGGAATCATTGTCTTCAACTTGCAGGGGAGGGGAATATGTTATAGAGAAGATGTAACCAATCCTTTTCTCGGAGATATATATAGCAGAAAAATGACATGCAATGAAAACAAATCACAGCGTGGGAAATTCTGTATGTATAAGAAAGAAAAAAATTCTTCCCAATCAAACGATACATCACTGATAGAGGCTGATCAGAGAGCTTGTAGAATCTCCACCCCTGAGCACACTAAAGATTGAAATGTATATGGCTCTGAACAACTTGCTGCAACAAGGCAAATGAATTAAGATGTATTATTTTCTCCTACATCTCCGACAAACTGCTCCCACTTTATTTTCTGGCTCCCGTGACTCTTCTTCAGAGGGTTTTATATAGCTCTTATGAAGCAGTGTAGACCTCTATGTTTTATAACATCAAGCCTCCTTAGAATCAGATCTCTAAGTTTCATAATCACAAAATTGTAGGGGTTGGAAGGGACCTCTCGAGATCATCTAGTCCAACCCCTATGCCAAAGCAGGCTCCCTAGACCAGGTTGCATATTGAGAAACCATACAGCATGTACCACAATCCAGGTATCCCTTCAAAATAATTATGACAGTCCTACTATATTATTACCCAGGTACATAGAGCAACAACACAAGGGCTGCAGAATCATACCCTTCACTGTGATTTTATTAGTAGCACCAATACTGAGACTTATCTGTGCGTTTGTGGCCATACACACTATGCTAACCAGAGCATGGAGATTTAAAGCAGCCACAGTGGTGAAAATGGGAGGAAAGATAACTCCTTTCAGTTTGAAAACATAACTTGAGGGTAGTTGCTGTTAATTAAGAAATTGTTGTGGTTGCATCTGTGATTTATCTTCTGTCTTTTGGTTAACAGAATTTACTTGCTACAAAGCCTTGGCAACCATAACCATGTATTCAGTTATCTTTAAAGCATGAAATACAACACATAAAATAAGATTCTGGAAGTTTTAATCATTCTGATTAAAGTCTAAATAGAGAAAATAGAATCAAAGTTATGCCTTGAGGAGTAAGCTACAGCTCAGTTTGAGAGAGTGGCAAAATAAGACTCAAGAAGACTTACTAAATGAAAAAAGTAAACTCCTGGCTAATTAGCTTTACATCAGCAAGTTAACTATTGGCTGAAGCCCATCACATTTTGTGGAATGTAAGCAGTTTATGTTTTGATCCAGGACTTCTACTCTTTGACAAAAAGCTTTAAGGTCAGTTTCACTCCCTCCTTTTCTGAATCTTTAGATTACAAGACAGCAGTGGGGAGTACCTAAAGAAAAACACTACCTATCAAGAACTTACAGAATCAAAAATGAAACACTTATTTTCCTCTTCAAATATTTACTGCTTCTTACTCACTGCATCATCTCAAAATGTAAGTAAATTTTCCTTTTGTAAAGATGCTTCACAAACAAAGCAAAATACTCAAGCAAGCATCTTTATAAAATAACTTTGCTCACTAGTTTGTTTTCCTGTGTGTGTGCAATGAGTACTGCTCTGACTAGACTGCTGGCTGTGTGCCATTCAGACATGTAAAGGCACTGAGACTGAAATAAATGTTCTTAATAATTTCACCAAGTATCTTATGTTGCAGCACGATAGAAAACACTGGAAGTACATTAATGGAAATTTTATCTAGTTGTTTTGAAAATAATGGCAACATAAACTAAGTAAAATGAAGGTTCTCCCTTAGAAATCTATATTAACTCAACCTATATTACACCCATTGCTGTTCTTAACAAGATAAGCAATAGTCCATAGCTGTTTTTCCTGTAAGAACTAGTGGTATCCATATGCAAACCTTGTTCCCAACCAGAGATATCAGGGTTAAATGCAATTCTTGCTCTGATAGTTCTGTGTTGCTCCACAGTCTGCCCAGTATGAATAATGGCAGTTTGATCTGTACCAAGCCATATTTAAAAGCATGCCATACTATTTTTGGCAATTGAATGTGAATGCAACTGTGAAATGTGTATCTTCATATACAACTGCCCATTACATATTAATAACACAAGATAGAAGGCTTGGCATCACCTAAATTCTACACATTTGTGTTGAATTGAAAAGCAGACTGTTGTCCCAAAAGACTTTTACAGTCTTTTACAGTCACCAATCCTTTCTTAGTGACTGAAATTTATGCAGGCACTTCCGAATTCAGAATGTAACCAAAGGATACATGAGGAAAACAGTGATTAAACACGTCCAGAATATACTGAAACATCAAAAAAGATGAAAAGCAAGGGGTCAAAATGATCTTACCGTCCTTGATCTCTTCTTTCTTGTGCATTTGTTTGTGGGTTTTTAATGCTTTTGCTTCAGTAAATGGGTGTAATTTTGTTTAAGATCATCCAGAGAAAACTTAAGTCAAGATGATACCCAGACATTTGTTAATGCTTTAAACTGCATACTGTGTTAGTATTTACATCTAGGCAAAATAAACTACTGTTTTGTTTTAGTAGTTTGCTGTATTCATGTTTACTGGTGCAAATACTGATAGCTTTGGAAGATCACAAAATCACAGAAATATTCCAATTGAGAGGGACCTCAAAGAGAACTCTAGAGTTGACTTCTGCACAAAGCAAGGTTTTCACTGAATTCAGGCCAGTTTGATCAATTCCACAGTTCCAATCATGAATTATCCTCAAAGAGACAACTTTTCCTTATATTTAGTTGGAATTTGCCCTGTTTCAATTTGTTATCGTTGTTTCTCATTCCTCTACTCTTCTGCTCAGCTTTGCTCTGTCTTCACAGTAACCTCCTTGTAGGCATTGGAAGGTTACTATTAAAAGCTGTCTGTTTTCCAGACTGAACCAGTTCATTTCCCTCACTCTGTCCACAACAGGCAAATGCTCCAGCCCCCAAACATCTTTGAACATCTACTGAACTTGTTGCAATCTGTCAGCATCTTTCTTTTGTGGAGGCCCATAAGTGGATGACCTGTTCCAGGTGTGATCTAACGATGGTTGACTAAAGGAGCATAATCAATTACTGTGACTATACTCGTACTGATACAGCCCATTATGTGGTTATCCTTCAGAAGACAAGCACCACAAACCTCTTTCTCAAGGCTAAGTTTAGGTGAACTGCCTAAATGCAGTTAGAGCATGTGCAATCCTGCTTGTGCATGTACCTGTTCTCTGGATGACCAGAAGGCATAGAAACTTCTACATTCCCCTTTTCTTTCTTTAGTAAGAATAAATGAAAACCTTTTCAAAACTTATATTTTGAGAAGTAGCACTAATGTACCAAAATTAGTTCTGCTATATTCTCTATTTATTTATTAATAATTAAAGCCTTATTTTTCCAGATATGCTACTATACAAGTCATTAATAGATATAGACCTTACTTTGCTTGGCAAGGCTCAGAGTGTAAAGCTTCTTAACTGTATTTTCCACCTACAGTCTTGAAGGTTTGGCAGACAGTTAACAAATGGGAGATCCAAAGGTAAGTAAAATTTCTGGCATTAGACTAGAGTGTACTGCTTAAAGCTCAGATCCACCAGCAAGCTGAAACATGGTCTGTAAAGGATAACTGTTGTATTTTCTCACAATGTCCCATAGAGCACATGCCAATACATATAGAGCCAAATTCTGCTGTCAACCATATCAAAGCAAATCCAGAAGTATTTCAGTGAAGTTCAGTGAGTTACATTACATTCATGTTTATGTTCAGAATTAAAATGCCCCTTCTAAGACAAGCTGATCACAAGTCGTTACGAATAAAACACTCAAAGCCTGGAGATTTATCAAAAAGTTGTACCTTGCAGAGAGCTTTAAGAGAGCCTGGGTCAGAGCCTAGACTGTGGATTATCAAGTTGCCATCTGTGAGGTAAAGTAGAACAATTATCTTCATTCAGATAGTCAGTCTTGGCTCTAAGATGATACATCATAGCTTAGGCCTCTTATATAGGATCTGACATGTTAGGGGTTGGCTGTGAGCAATTGCAGACAGATACCAACAGCTACAGACCCAGTTTTATTGTGCACTACCTTCTTACACCATAACAACCTTAGTATGTCTGTGAGCCCTACATTTTCCCTTTTCTCTGGAAATATATTGTCTCAACCAAGAATCTTGTATTTTCATAGAACAGAATGACAGAATAATTTGAGTTTGAAGGAACCCACAAGGTTCATCAAGTCTAACTCCTGGCTCTACACAGGACCACCCAAAAATCAGACTCTATGAGAGCATTGTCCAGATGTTTCCTGAACTCTGAAAAGCTAGGCATCATGACTATTTTCCTCTAAAGGCTGTTCCAGTGCCTGACCACCCTCTTGGTGGATAACCTTTTCCTGATTTCTTGAATGCTAGCTGTAAAATGTGGAGTAGAAGAAATGCTGTTAAATTCATCACCCAGAGAAAGAAATAACCTTCTATTTAAAAAATGGCTGAGAAACATCTGACTCAGCTGAGTGCTGCTGGTTTCTATCTCCAAATTTGTTCTTTTTTCTGTCTAGATATGGTCCATCAGTATTCAGTCATCTCCATGAGTGCCATCTCATCACTCAAGACCCCACACAAACCTCTGTACTAATCTACTGCAGTCCCAGAAGTTCTTGTGTCTCCTTGCAGTACTGGTTTCCCACTTTCTTTTCCACGAGGATGTTATAACATCTACCACACTGATCTCCTCACCCCAAGACATCCACTATCCACCATCATAATACAACATACATAGAAATCTGGCCAGTTGTAACTCTGTATCTCTTTTGGTGGTGAGAGTTAGCTGTATATGGTCATTATCATTGTCATGAAAGTTTCAGACCTGCAGAGTACAGCTGAAGAATCACAGACATTTGAGAAGACAAGGGTGGCAGAAAGAAGCAGACTCTTCACCATCCTGCTCAGAGGCTCTTTGTACTTATTCCCCTTTGTCCCAAATACCATTCACTGACTTGCAACTACCCAGGTGGCAAACACTGGAATCTTCTGCCCAAGGGCATCCAAACCTACACTGCCTAGATAGTGCACCCATCACCTGACTGCAGGCTGGGTTGGACTGGGGAATGGAAGGACTCTTCAAAACACTAATGAACTGTTCCTAGGCAGCCAAGAATGAAAAGTTCATAATCCATTCCAGCTGATGATGAGAATGGGAGTTTGGTTCCCCAACTTCAGTCCCTTAAACTTCATTTGCATCTGATATTGAATATTCAACTCTATCATCAAACCAGTGAGCAGGAAACAAAGCCCAGGGCTTGCTCTCTTAGACAAGTGGCCTATCCACCAACATATGGCAATAGGCATAATACTTTCTCTCTGTTTACAGTTCACTCTATCCAGCAGAAAGACCTCAACAGAAAGGGCAGAGAAAGTGTATACAAACTCAAGAATCGCATTCTAAACAAAGCCAGTAAAGGCAATTGCATATGTTTTCAAAGCCTGGACTTAAAAAGTCTAGGAGATTTTCCTCCAAAAGTGAATTCAGTGAGTCACTGAGGTAACATCTGTACTGAATAATCCAGGCAGACAGGCTGAGAAGGAAGGAGATAGAAAAGAAGATTTTGCAGAAAAGGTGTTTAATTCAGAATAAATAGCTAACCTGACACCGTAAGCCTTAGTCTTCTTACTCTAAAGTATGAAACAAATCTTAAGTAAGAACCAAGCAATAGGCAGGATAAGCAAATTAATTTATGTCTGATTTAATTGCAATTTGATGTCTCAGATCTTTTAACTAAAAGCCAGACTTCAAAGGTTTTCTCAATAAAGCTCTGTTCTGTCGCTCTATTCACTGTGAGATGGTGTGGGACAAAGGTGAAGATAGAAAGAAACATAACTCAAGCTGCCTCATGGCTCACACACTATGAATCAGATACCTCAAAGTACCAGCATATCAGGCTTAACAAACTGAAGCCTTGTGGAGCATGGCCTGCCAGACTGACAAGAGCCACAGGGTCAGAGAGTGTATCATTGCACCTTGAATTCTTTGGTTCCCTTCAGCAGTTACCTCCCTGCAAGGAATAATTGGAAGAGAGGTATCACAATATCTTAACACTGAGGTTGTGTATTTTCTGCAGCACTGTAACCACTGGGTTTTCATGCAAAAGTAGTCACCACAGTTTCATATATGTTTGGGATCCATCCGTGACTGCTTTTGATCCACCAGGCCTATACTTCATCTCACCAACAAAAGAACTTCCTATCTTATTATTACCACAGGTAAGATGCTAAAGCACAAAAAAACTGAGTTGCGAATCTAAGCTTTAAAGTATAACTCATCTTCATGAGAAGGACTACCAGAAATAACAGTTAGAAATCAGTAAAATAAGAGAAATAAATTTCATAAGGAAAAGAAAAATGGAATAGATTTTACTATCACTACTAAAATAATTCAGTATGGATATATTCCTTTGTAGTATATCCCACCTTGCTTCGTAGCTTAAGTGTTCTAAGAAAGGGGAGATATTGTTCAATTAAGCTTACTGAATGACTCAGTACTCCTGTCCATGCTGACATTTTTGTGGATCTTTCAGTTCTAACGGAGTCACAGAACTACAAGCAATATAATATACTATTTACAGTTGTATCTTATTGAGATGGTTTCGCAGCACTTCTCACTGACAGATCTATCAGCAGCAAGGAATATTTAAAAAGAAAAGGCTGTTCCAAGGAAGGGATGCTGTTGATAACTTCTCAGTTGAGCAAAGGTGTTGAATTGGCCTGGAGAGATTAACAAGAGGCAAAATTGGGGAAACTGCTTTACTTCTTAGGACAACAGAAGCTGCACAGTTGGCTGCTTGCACTAAAGGACCAATGCACTATTCAAACTCTAATCCAAGACAAGTCCATCTGAGGCAATTGCCATTAATTAACCTCAGCTGCAGTTAGACAGCTGAGCTCTTCTAAAACACTCTTTCAATCAAAACACTTTGCAGAGATGTGGTTCAGCTTTTTCATTTCCCTGCTCTGACTCCAGTCCTAATTGGTCTGTGGGTGAAGGCTCTGCCCTCTTCCTTATGCTAGCTCTGACTTCTTGGTGAGCAAGCTCAGCTCACAAAACTAGATGGAACTAGTCATTCATTTACTGAGTGACTTTTGTCACTTCAGACATTGAATTAGCTTCTTACTGGGCATCTAATGGATGCCACAACTGGCAGAAGTGAGAAGGTGTCCTCCGTGGCGGGAAGGAAGTACAGTTGAGCAAAAGGAATAGGACCATGCCTACATATGACTACAGTCAGTGTGAGATAGACAGAGTCCATTCAGATAAACAGCCCCTTAATACTTCCCACGGAAATACCTAAGTAAAATGCATAAGTACACATACCATGCCCCCAACCTTTATTCTACCCTTATGGGAGACAAAATTAAAAAAAAAAATCCCTCAGTATGTTCAAGGTGAAATAAAATCACCTCTTAACAATGGCACAGTTAAATACAGTTGACTTGGCTGGCTAGAAGTAACCCTATGCATTAGATAAGGAGACATTTACACTGTAAATGCTTCTATTCAGTGCAAAAGAATGCAATAGCAAGCATCTGTCTGAGGCCAAAAAAACAATGTGTAAAGCTTTTTGAATATGAAGAGTCCTGTATTACAAGTGGGATCTGTAGAACTCAGCACACAAGTGTCTTAAATTCTCAAGGTATCCAAAAGATCACCCAACATAGCAGCAGCACTACAGCATCAATAGGAGTCTGTACAGTACTGGAAAACCATCAGGATGACTCAGCACTCATGTCATTCTATACTAGATGCGCTGTCTCCTGGAGAAAATAAAACCTTTTCAGGTAAACCCACCAGGATTTGTCTCAAATAACCTTTTATTTTATTTATTTATTTTTGCTTATGTCTGTTCGAAACCTGACTCCATCTGTCCCTGAAGGAACAAAAGTCTTGTAAAACTGAGTAGAAAATTCAGATTACACTTTATGCATGGCTACCACATAAAACCCTGCAGAAGACTGTTCCACGCTTGTAACAGCTCAGAAAAACTGTTTCAAAATGAAATGTCAGTGCATCTTATCCACAGGAATTTGTCACTCAGCAGACTGTTCAGGGATTTGCTAAACAGAGACATAACATATGCTAAGTGTATTTCACTCTCCTCTCATTCCTGGAAGGGAAGGCTGCCACCCTGCCTATGCCTGCCCAGAGTCCTGGGGAACATCTTTGACTCAGTTGCCGCCAACACACCGTGTTCAATCTGTGTCTAAATATAACTGTTTTTTCACACCATCTCTAAGGTTTTGACAGTTTTTTTTTCATCCAGGTTCTCCTCATTTTCTGTTCAAAGGACGAAAATATTCTCTTTGTCATAAAAATTTCTCAATTCTCTACTACTGTGAAGTCTATTAAAACTTGAAAGGTTTTATTCTGCCAGTGCAGCGGCACATTGATAGGACTGACAGCATGAGATTCAGTTACATGAGCAGTGCCATTTCAGACACTGTACACTTTCCATTGGTACTCCAGGGGGTCCTCGAGTTCCCCCTAAGTTCCACAGCGCTGTCAGATCTGTACAGTTCTCTTGGATGGTGGAAGGCATCCTAAATGACACTGCACACTTTCATTTAGACAACTCTGTTTCTCTTACATTGTATTGTTTACTTGTTTCCTGCCTTTATCCACTATTGCAATAAATCAAATTTAGGAATGAAATGCAGCAGAAAAGATCCTGGTGATCTATGAGAATTAAAAGTCCCGCACATTGATGCATGCAAAAAAAAATATATATATATATATATGGTGAAGGATGCTACTTAAAGTTTGGTGCTCAAGCAGGAAGGTGACAGTGGCTGTACCTGTGGGCAAGAGGTGGGACACACAACTCCATATGGGCAAGCTAAGTGTTGCAAGAGAGCCTGAAAGTTTTGTGGCTGTAATCAGCTGTCGTTGTGTTCATAGATTGTTTCTTTGGTAAAATTGAGGCACAATCTTCACATCAGTTGTCACATCGTTCCTCTAGTGTATCACTAGGAGTGCACCACAGATCACATTAGCACACTATAAATATACATCAGGAATTCCAGACTATGCCGATTTTATGTGCATCCTGATCATGATCATTTCACACAAAGCTTTAAGTATTCAACTGACAGGGAAAAAATAAAATAAAATAAAAAGCAAAAAAACCCACAACTATGTAAAGTCTGTTTAAAGACCAGTTTACAAAAAATAAAGCCTCCAAATGTATAAGCATGGATTCAGAATTAATAACTTGATGTTAAGTTAATTCACTCATAATTTACCCACAAACCATACAAACTTCACCTTCCTAAGCAAAGAAGTTGAAATTGTACGCTAACGAGACCAATGAAAATGCACAGAAATTCACAGGTTTTTCACATAATTTGTAATCAAATACTCTTTGAAGCCAAATTGCTGCATGTTTGATGTAGGCCTTGATTTTGTTGAAATTGCATGTACAGCCAGTACAAACAGTGCAACAATCCTAAGCCTTCACTTGGCTCCATAACCATTTTTATGGATTTTTCTACATTTATTGCTGGTAACATCATTCACAGAAGCCAAGCTGCATTTCTTTGTTGGTTCTGTTCTTGATTTACGGGCCAGCTCTTTGATCAAACTCTTAAGAATAAACAGTGTTTAAATTCAAATGATGAAAGTAATCAGAATATTTACAGTTCTCTAAGTTACTATAATTCCAGCATCAAGACATCTCATGATCTCAAAATGAACAAGTCTCTTACTTGCGTTTCCTTTCTCTCTAAATATTCATGATTTTGCCACACTGCTGCTTAATTCATCTCATAGATATTTTTCGTCTTTACTTACCAGAACACATCAATGGAGCCCTCCTGAAGGTCAGCCAAAGAGACGGATTTCGGCACAGATTTCCAATACACTGAAAGAAAATGAGTAAGGGACACATGTGAGAACATTGCAATATCCTTCCTGCATTTTCCAAGTTGCACTCCAAATGAGATAAGCGGAATGTTTTTATGTTTTTAATTGGAAAAAGATAATCCACGACAGTGAAAACAATTCTGGGTAAGTAATAAAAATATGTTTCACAGCAATGTAAATAACACTGAAGGTATGCCACTGGAAAACAAAGATGACAAATCGAAACTGCAGTGTTCACAATGAGACAGTTTCCCATGCGAAACTGCTTGTTTACATAGAGATCTGAAATATACATCTGTAGGTGCAACCCATCATCTGATTATACTTCAAATTTTCTAATTTTCACAATTAATACCAGCTAAGACTTTCCAGAGGAGGACTGATTTTATAGATTAGGGTTATAGCAGTTCGCAAAAAAATGCAGAAGGAAAATCACAATTGATATTTTTTACATGATCAAGGTCATTTCTTATCTTTCTGGTATTCATTCTCACAACAGGCACAGTTTTCATTTACGAATGGACACAACTATGCTTAGATATAGCATGAAATCTTGTTGCTTTATGCATGATGTTGTTCCAATAAATCAGTATAACACCCCAAAGACCTCGTTACAACAGCTGATATTCCTTTAAGAACCAGTAACATTTTTTCTTTCTACACACACTGGTAGGAATAGACATCAATAAGCTGCCATATACATACTAACAAATAACAATTTTAGAAAGAAGAATATGCTTAAAGAAGTCAGAATTTTTACTGCCTTGTTACAGGTGCAAAGCCAGAAGTGTAGGGTGGTGAGACCAGCTTCCAGGCCTGGTGGCTGAGCTGGGAACAGACTCCATGTGGGTGCTCTGCCACTGGAGTTGCAGGAATCCAGCTGCAACAGCTTTGCCCTCACAGCAGAGGAATTTATGAGATATAGTAAGGCCCCACAGATCCCTCCTTCTGATTAATACAACTTAAATACCAACAGAGGCTGACTGTCTTTTGAATGGTGACTGTGAGATATAACCAGAGAAGAGTCTATGTTGAAACTGTTTTGAAATATTCTTGACCTCTGAAAGTGAGACACAAATTCAAGTTGTGTTTGAAGCCACATCTGCTTGACAAAAATTCTCGAAAGAAACAAGCATTCTGTCTGAAGAAACTATTTTTGTTTTCTGGTGGCTGCTATGACAGACTTTCTCAAATAAGTTTGTAGCAATTTAAAGCACTCTTGGTCTCATTCCAAGGAAACTGTGGCAAATGTGGTGGGCTTCCTAGGAAGAGTATGATTTAGAAAAGGTTGCAAATGCTATGTGAATTTAACTGTTAGCAGGGTTGTCCTCCCTTAGTGTGTATGTCTCTCTACATGATAAAGGCCTTTTGAAAAGTATGCAGTATCAGTTACAAGCCTGCCAGTACAAGCAAGTATGTATTGTTATTAGGTAACTTTTTTCAGACATATGGATAACAAGGCTGATTATCCACTTCTATGCAGGCAAAACACACTTCTACAACCCAGAATTGTGACCAAGCAGCATGGAGTCTGACCAAACTACAACTGCTTTTAAACTATTTCTGCTAAGATCCCACTGACATGAAAAATTACAAGTAACATCAGGAAAAATATCCCTTCACCTCCTGTCCGTCACAGCATTTTCAATGCTTTTCAAATGAAATAATATAAAGAAAATACTACACTGAGGGCCTGAGAAAACAAGGCAGAGCTATGGTCTGTATGACTTAATTTTCTCCAAGACAATTTTATTATAGAATTAGTTGCTTACATCCAAATTAAATTTAGTTTGGAAGAAATTCCTAAAGGGCATTTGTACTATACCTAGTTTGCCATAGGTTTGCCAAGTGAATAGGTTGGAAAGAATTGCAAATGTGTAAAAACAATATAAGTGTTAACAAGCCTTATACATCACATGTGTGAAACAGGTTAAAATAACATAATTCATACAACAAAATGCTTTTTTAAAAAAGTAATAAATGGTCCTATATATTAACATTTCACTTATAAGTTAAGACATTTTTTTCTTCCCACATCTTTTAGCTAAAGAATAGTCCTGATTCCTTTTCCTGAGTGGAAGGGAGTCAAAGGCAAAGGAGTCTCAAGATAGGCTGTGTGTCATTATTTGGCAAGAAAGAAGATGCACAGAGGAAGAGCCAGAAGGGTTGAGGACAGCAAAGACAGTCCAATGGCTGAGTTACATGCTCCCCAGGAGAACTGGATTCTATCTCTAATTCTGTCAAAGAATTTACAGGTGAAGCTTACACCCAAGTACTAAGGCTCATATGAGATGCTGCTCCTGACGCTGAAATGTCTATGTCAGGCCCATAGTTTTAGGAGAGAAAATCCATCCTGGATCCCCCATTTTTCCACAATTTCCTGTACAAATGGGAGCCTCAGGAAGCTTGGAGCAGATGTTACACCACTAAACATGCAGAATGGAAATAATTTGTTAGGAGAAGATGAAAGGAGTCTATCTGAAATTCTTTCCTTTCTGGATGAGACAGACTCCTGAGACGAGAATTCAAAGCCCAGAACCAACTTTAGGTTCCAGGCTAGCACACAGGCATCACTATCTGATAAAATGTCACCAACTTCTGCTCCCAATGCATCTCTAAAGCTCCTTCACGTTAGCTGTCTCTTCTCCTTTTAAAGTATACATCTTCCTTCTCTACCACAAGTGATAGGAGTTTAGAAAAGAGACGCCTTCTGAGTTGCCATGAACGAACATTTCCTAAGTATTTTGATACATTGTGGACTTTTTTTTTTTTTAATATATATATTTTTTAAGTTTCAGCAACCTGAAATTCCCTTTTTCATGGCTTTGAAGCATTTTTTTTTTTAGCTTATATCTGTATATTTTGGATTTTGGAGATGCAGTAAGAGGAGAATGCGTTAACAGATTCCCAGAAGTTTCTTAATCATTCTAGCACAGAAGTGAGTCAAAGCCAGAAACAAATAGGAAATGAATACAACTCAAGCTGCAACTTTTCTAAAATAAACATGTCAAAACAATGAAATTCAATGCCTTCTGACAAGCTATGTTTGTATTCTTTGTTTATGGCTTTCAGTAGTAGTTAGTATCAAGTAACCATACAGTCAGCCTCCAAATGAGGCACATGGTGACAGAATTCAGGCAAATGAATACCTGGGAAAATCCACATTTCTCAGTAATTACAGAGCATTACTATACCTGTGGTGGCTGTCTAGTTTACTGTCATGAATACAGAGAAAGTACATTATGCAGAGAAGGAAATTATAATTATTCATGCTACGCATACTCAAAATTAACACGTAATGTTTTGTCTTGCTATGTATTTTTCACAACTCAGAGTTCATGGTGGAGAGCCCTTCCCTCCATTAAATTTAAGTGTTCAACAAAAAGGAAAAAGTCAGTAAGGACAGAGTAGCGCCACACACAGCAGTAATTTCAAGATAAAAACATATACCTCCTCTGCTATTTCACTTGCCCCAACTGCTCCCAAGTCAGACTGAGGAAAGCAGCCTGCAAGACAGGGCCTGCCTTGTATTGAACAGTATTTCTAGAGGCATGTCTTCCTAACTCTTTCATCCTTCAGTGACCTGAAACACACTGCAATAAAGTTTTGCTTCTGGGTATTCATCTCAAATTGAGATTCTAGCATTAGTTTACACGTTGCAAATGACATTACAGGAAATGTAAAACATCTCTGCAGTTTAATCTTTTAAGTGTTCTCAAAAGGAAAACAGTTCAATGGATATTTGTTTAACATCTGGCATGTTTGATCTTTCTGAGAAATTGTCACGTGAAGCAGTCTACTACAGAACCTTCTTATAATCTTTCACTGATTACCTGCTACTGGGCACTCCTTGAAAGAGAACATTAGATTAGAGATCAAACAATGTTTTACACGTACAAAATTTGATTATTGAATTAATGCAATGCTGTTAATTGCAAAAAGTTGACTATTCATAAATCGAAGCAGAGTAGCAAAGAAATCTCAATCAAATGAGAAAAAATAAATTTACAGCACAAAGCTTGGATGAAAACTTTTTTCACCTGCTTCAGTTTCTAAAGATGGAATACAGTTTCCATTTTATGACCCATTTAAATAACATTGTCATTTCATGAGCTGTATGCTTTTTACTGCTTTTACTGAGTAATAAGTTACAGAAAACTCAATTGTGACACCACTAAATTATGCTTATAAACACTGAAATGCAGCTAAACATCAAAAGGAAGAAAATGAATGGTTAAACAACTGGAACAGTTCAGGAAATAGATTTTTTATCTTTGAATTTATTGGGTTAATGTGCACGTTTATGAGAGGCATATGCATAGGCATTGTGCAAATTGTTGTTAGAGGGACTATACAACATGAAAGTAATTATCATATATGCACACAGCATGTAGTTTCATCTGTTCTTGAAAGTGATGCATCTTCTCCGATAGCTAGACAAACAGTCAGATTCCAGGCTATTTGTGAGCTAAAATTATGGTTATAAGAAAAGGTTTTCTATTTTTACCACAAAAAAAGCATAGCCACAAGCTTTTGCATTCTGTGGCTCATTACACAAAGTCTGCTCTGAAAGTAATGCCTCCTGTTTTATTACATTGGCCCACAACAAGAGAGGTGGGTGTTGGTGGTACGGCAGTAGAGGCTGAACCTTCCCGCCAATATTCCTTTACATTTTGTTGCTGTGTGACAGATGGCAGCAGAGGGGCAGTCTGACAAAATGGCATCTGACATGTGCCACACCCACTATACGTATATTCTGGATTCTGTACCTTCTGATTTCCATCTGCTTGGAATGATGGAAGTTGGACTGCGTGGGCAACTTCTTCATGATTTTGCTGTCATAGCACCAGTGAAACAGTGTGTCACTGGAAATAATTTTTTTTCATGTATTCACATCCTCTTGAAAAACAATACTGCATCCTGCAGTGTTATTACTGCAGGAACTGGCACTATATGCATTCCTTTGTTTTACTGGTAGTTTCACTTGAGTGTATGTGGAAATGGCCAGCAATTAGATTTTAAGGCGCATCTCTGCATGTCATGTGGTATTTCTGGAAATATTGCATTTAAATTAAAAAATAATAATAAATTGTATTGTGGTCCCAGTAAGGAATCTGTTATAGTGCTTGAACTTTGTTATAACAAGTGTCCCAGCAGTGTTTGTCGAGCGATGGCCAGACGCTACAGCAGACTTATTGATTTAGTGGACTCTCCCCATCCGGTATTTAATCTCCCAGTATCCACTCCCTGGACAGTAGCTGCCACTGCTATTTAAAATGAGACTCTTATGGTTCAAAAGTAGCACTTCTACCTGACATAAAAGAAATCCCCTTCTGAATAAATCAATGGGATTTGTGTTAAGTGAAAGCTTGTCTCATCTGACAGTTTCTTACTGAATATCTTGCCAGTACCTCCCAAAAAAACATAGAAAGACTCTGGCAAAGAAGTGAGACTGAGAAGAGGGTTCTTTGTTCCTTGAACTGCTGTACAGTTGGAAAGTGAAGATATAAAGACTTCTGTGGTCACTGAAGGCTAGCATTTCCTCTGGCATTTCTGATTTGACAAATGAAGGGAAAACAAACACCCTGACCATAGGAACAGAATGGCAGAATCATTGCAAATCCAGAAGCAGACAATACTAATAAACAAGTGAAAGTAAGCTTTCAGTGGTATCCAAAGCAGCATCCGACTGAGGATCTGGATCAAAACTTTCTCTAGAGATTTATGTAGGACAAAGAGCTTTTCTGTTCTTTCTTTGGGCACCTGATGCTAAATCCAGATGGCTGACTCCTGGAATTGGACAGAGTGACTGCCCGCTCATTTGTTGAGAAAATATTTTCCCTCAGCCAAACATGAGCCAATTTTGGTATTATTGAACACAGATCTAGGGAGCAAGTAGCCACATAACTTTTTCAACTTATTCAGTTATTCATCTAAGTGAGTAAGTTAAGAAAATAAAGCCAGGAAGTTTTCATTCTCCTAATTAATTGACAGGCAAGATAGCCAAATGGTTTTAAATTTTAGGACTAGAGGGAATGGCTTCAAGTTGAGGGGAGACTCAGACAGGACATTAGGAAATAATACATTTCTGAAAGAGTGGTCAGGCACTGGAATGAGCTGCCCAGGGAGGTGGTGGAGTCACCAACCCTGAAGATATTCAAGGAATGTTTAGACGTTGTTTTGAAGAACAGTATAGTATCAGATCAGTATATAGACAGTTGGACTGGATGATCTTGTAGGTCTTTTCCACTCTTGGGGATTCTATGATTCTACAAAATAAAATTAAAGCTGTGTTCATATTAAGTAGTTAATTTCTCTTAAAGCTTTCACTTTCCTCTTTCCTCTTCTTCCTTTCCTCTTTTTTTTTTTTTTTTTTCTCCTAAGGATGCTTTAAGGATGCTTCATTGTCTGCACTCATCCTATGCCCTCATCAGCTAAACAACTAAGTTAGGATATCCAGAACATTCAGAAAATAATGTTTTGTCAAAAAAAAATCCTAAGTATTTATGCAGTACTGTTATCAATGCTATGATTGCACTATGTTAGGTTTGTACATATGTACAAACAAGCCAATATTCCAGGTTGTTACTGGGCCATTGTCATCAAAGAAAATGCGAAGACTTGAAAATTAATGCCAAATGAATGGATTCTTTCATTTGAAAACAAAATCCAAATCAAACATCCAAATGTTTGAGTCCCAAATATTTCCTAAGATACATTGCCTCTGAATGTTGGAATCTTTAATTAAAACTTGGTTTACAGAATGAACCCTGATTCTCAGAACTGCTGGCTATCACTGACTGGATTGATGGAGTAAAGAAACTTTGAGAAATTATCAAGATACAGAGTTCTTAATATTGTTATGATGAAAATGAATTTGCCAAATAACCATATTTGGGAATATTGCTAAAAATGTCTAAGAATGTTAATAAAACTACGGGAATATTAGGTCAAAGCTAAAAAAATTAAGTGAACATCCACTGGAATTAGTACTAAGAACCACACCAGGTGACTAACTAAGCACTTGAAGTATCAGTCAGAGCTACATCACATTCTTCAAAGCTTTTCTTTAAAATAGAAAGGGTTAGAACTATCTGCTGTGGGAGATGTTTTTGGTTGGTTTTTTTTTTTTTTTTTCTTTTTCACAAAAAGAATAATTTCTAAAATATACACCTAATTTTAGATAATGTTAACAGAAGTCATCTATGAAAAAATTATTAACAATCACAACAAATCAGTGGGAATTTCTTACAGTCAGTGGCTGTCTTCATTGGTTCCTTGCATTCCCTTCTCTTTCCTCACCAGCTCTGCTCTAGGCTGTCTCTGCAAGCACTGCAGGAATCGTTTGAGGACTATCAGTGTGTTGGGCTTGCTGCAGTCTCAGCAGACTGCTGCCAAAACCCATACTCCCATTGGTGTAGATCCCAAAGGGTTTGCACACTTCAAATAGAGAACTTTATGTGCTATTTACATTTAAAGAGGTATCTGAGCATTTGATTGAAAAATAAGACATTTTTGAGTCTCTAAAGTCAGTCCTATTAGCACAATCAAATAGTTTCAGCCCTGCTACCAGGAGCTGCATCTCTATGCAGACCCCACATCCTTCAGACTCTGCCCATTATTGAGACTTGTCAGATAGATCATCTGGAGGAGTCTCCATGGCTCTCCTACTTTGGCTACCACAATATGGCACCTGGGTTTTTCTTTCCCTTTCAGTTCTATGGAGGTAGGGAAGCCCTCTGCTTGGTGGGTGTTGAACCAGTGGTAAGACTGAAGAGTTATGCTGCCAGCAGATAAAACTATACTGTGGACTGGATCAATTTTGCTCACATTATAGAGGACAAAAGTAAAACATTTGTTTCTACAGGACAATACATCCTTATCATTTCTTCCCTTCAAAAGGTTACAAATATAAAACAAACAAAAAAATGGCAAAGTAATAATAATAATAATAATAATAAAATCAGAAGAACTGAAATAAAATATTTTGGAACTATTTGTTTAATACACACACACTCAAAGTTGAAATTCATTCTCCTTTTCACCTTCTTTGAAAGGTTGCAAACTACTGAAAAAAGAATTCACTAAATTACTGAAGTTCAATATTTCCTGCAGACCTAAGAGTCTACAACACCATGTAGCAAGCAGTCTATCAGAAGAGCTGTTTGCTCAGAGGACAGGTCTGCTTTACTTGCCAAGTAATTGTAAGTACCAGCAATATCAAACCCATGTAATCTCTGGTAAGATACTGATCTTTCCACTTTCCCATATTCCTCAAAATGTGGTTATGCTTTATCAAATACTATGTAGGGGTGACAAAACAAAGACAGGAGTCATCATAATGAGGAAGAAAAATGCAAACAATATGCCACCCATTGCGGAAAGTACATCACTCTTCTGGGCCTTTAAGACTAAAACCTGCAGCTGTCATCCCCAACTGTTGGCCCACTAATTTCATACCAATGCTTGGAAAGTGAGTCACGATCCACTTCCCCTTGTCTTGAGTGAAGACATGTTGCTCCCTGCCTCCTGACTCTGAACATGTGTCAGTATACAGAGGAATTTTCAACCAAGAATCCTAAGATAACACTTGAAAAATAGTATGTATTTCAGTGCTACAGTTCTCTGGCACAGTGACTGCTTTCTTGTCCTACATTTGAAGGAATGGTTAATTAGGCCACCCTATCTTCCTGGAAAATTTTCAATCTTTTTCCTTACCCAACTCTGTATTTCAGTAGAAAAGGAGAAACCACTTCAAAAGATTTCATTTGTCCTTTCATAAACAAAATCAGACTGCCAATACCTCAAAAGTCTTGAAGAGAGGCATAGTGGCCCAATGTGGGTTTTTGGTGGTTTTTTGTTGGTTTTTTTTTTGCCATTGGCTTTTTGTTTTTGTTTTGTTTTGTGATGCTGTGCTCTGGAGTAACACAATCTGTTTCAAGTTTATGCATAAAGACCAGTTTTCATTCTGCCCAATACTACAGGGTACCAGGCTCACTGAAATAATATTTAAACAGTTGTCTAAGTCAAATGCTGATTCAGTGTTCCAGCTAAGTTTGCCATTGACCAAGCAGACAAATTTATTCTGGATAACCACCAGAAAGAACCTAAGTATGGTCACTTTGCCTATACTAGAGAGCTCCCCTGCGCTCCCAAGTTCTTGGACGGGGCAAGCACTTTGACTGTATTCCAACCACATAGGGGAGAAGAAGGTATCTGTACCCTGAAAGCACAATCTAAGTGTAAACCATGATACAATTATACCAAGAGCAAATTGAGAGACTTCAAAGATGCACAGGTACAAAACTATAGGTAGGCACAAATGTATTCCTTTTACCAGATCTACTTCAAGTTATAACTCCAAATACACTGATATCAGAGATACATTTAACCATTAACAACAGGCAAATTTTTTTAAATGTAAAATGGAAGCTTAATTATTCACTTGTAGTCTGCATCTTTTTTCCTGTTACACACTATACAGGCCAGATTAAAATCTTTAGTTGAAAAAAGGTCCTATAGGATATTTTGGTTTGTTACTTGGCTTTCAGAGGGAAAAAAGTAACATTAACTGTTTTTTCTTTCTAAAAGAAATGTATGTATTAATTTTAAAGGTGATAAAATAGATTGAAAAGTATTAATGCAGGAAGTGTTTTCTATAAGTTTTTCTTTATTAAATTAAGAATTTCAGTAATTATTTTTTAGAGATTTGGGCAATAAATCAGTAGAGTCAGACAAAAATATTATTTTTAGAGCTCACTTTCGTTAGTCCACTATTTTGTTTTGAGTTCTTGAAATTGGAAAATACTCATCTTCCAGAGCTTTTAGACCAACTGTTTTAGACCAACATTTCCAAGTAGGTTTGACTTGTTAGAAGACAGCAAAAAACAAGAGGAATAGAGTTCTATTAGCTCAGAAAGTTCCCTATCTTTAAGATCTTCAGCTAAGCATCGAAAGAATGTTAGTAAACAGCAAATAAAAACTGTTTAAGTTGAAAAAACCTTGCAAAAATAAAATCTAAAATCCAAAAAGTGGTATGAAAATAAGTCATTCAGGTAAAAAAAAAAAAAAAAAGAGTATATTTCTTTCTGAAGAAGTTCTGCGATGGTCAGTCTGAAATATTTTCATATTCTCCTAAAGGAAAGTCAAACTCTTTAAGTTTGACCTGTTTTATATGGCACAAGAAGCAGTTCCCAAGCTGCTGCCAGATTCCTGTGTTCCCATTTTTCATATTCAATCATTTGTCAAATAAGGAAGAGTAAAAAAAGAAAACAACCCATATTTCTCCAGATGTTTATATGGAAATGGTGAGCTCTGTTACTAATAACATAAACTGGCTGATCAGTGTTCAGTGGCTGCATAAAATTACAGATTTTTTGGCTGAGCCTAATTTTAGAGATAGGCACTGAAGAAAGCTTGATGATAGATCAGTAAGTGTTTACAAAACTCTTCAGTAATGCAAAATCATTTAAGTACATTGTTTTAAAATGATGACAGGTATTTCAAAATAGAACCCTGATATTTGAAGTGTTGTGGTGTGTGAGAAATAGGATGAGAATACAGCACACCTAGATGCCAGAATGGGTGGCTGTTAAAGATCATTTTATTGGCATAATCTAAAGAAAGCCATCCGCTCTATGGTAAACATATTTCAGGAATACTGGTAGCCAGCATTCCTGAAATATATCACAGCTCAGAAGTGAGAACCTCCTTCACATCTTCTGCATCTGCAGAAGTGGCAAATCTTGCATACCAGCAACACTTTTTTTTTAAATAAGGAACAAACTTCTCAAGAAAACAGATTAGGCAATGTTGTCAACCTGTTGAACAATTTTAAGCAAAACATTTTGAGCAAAATCACAACACAGCCTTGGAGGATAATTCTGCAAAACATGTAGACTCTTCTATTAATAATTAAGTAGTAATGTTGAAGAAAATTTCTGACTTCCACTAAGCTGTCAGTCTGGAAGAAGTTGAGTTTCAGTAGGGTTTTTTCACTACAGTTGTTACCATAAGCCAGATAATACATCTCCTCAAAATGAAATAAAAGAAGAGGGAAGAAACAGTAGAAAACTTTGCTTATGCCATGACACAGCAAGAACCTAACTGATATCCAGGTAGCAAGCAGTGGTAATGCTGCTCTCACATGGCAATGCCATGATCTACAGAAGACACAGTTTTTGAGATGATCTTTAAAGAGTTGAAATAAGCTCTGATCACATTTAGAAAGCAGTTAATAACACGTACTGTAGATAGCCAGCCAATGATGAATCCAGGTGTAAATGCATAAGGGCGTTTTTGGAGCTCAGACATCCTGCCAGTTTGAAAATTTTCCACTCCATTCTAGATAAAGGCTTACATATATGGTATTTAGTGTTGATAATTGTGATGTCTACATTTAGGGTATGATATATTATAAGCCACATTTGGAATGTATTCTTTCACTTGCAGTACTGGGGCTGGGTTGTACAATTATGGTATTTACAGAATTGTGGTTTTGTGAATGTTTATTGGTCTAAATTCAACACCACAAGCATTTACTTCTTCAGACAAGGTGCTTGTCTGTTAGAAAGGGTGAGCTTTTCTCTCTTTGAAGTAAACACTGGCATTATTCCTTTCACACAGTGTAATGTATTTCCGATTTCTACTAGTGCATGTGAAGGAAAACTCAAGCCTCCTGTTTTAGACCAGACATTTAACTAAATATCCCACTACTACCACAAAGCTCTATCTACCTGGGAATTAATGATCTCACTGCAATTTGTACAGGAATGCTGGAGTAACCCTGATGTTCTGAACTGCTTTTAATCACTTTTTTCAAAGCATCATTGAAATGAATATATCACAGGCAGTTTTGCTTAATTGAGTTTGAAGATGGTTTTAATTCTTTACAAGTAGAACTGCATCAAAAAATTAGTTTCCTGTTGCCATTTGTATTGCTCTAAAAAATACTTTCAAATTAACACATCTTCTGAAAAACCCAACAGGTTTATCTTTCGCATAGTACCTCCATAGAAAGCCACACATGGGAAGCACTGATTGTAAGGAATACTTTTTTATTAATGTTACCCTGTAACCAGATGTAATCATTTCATTCTATTGTCCAACTGAAGTGGATTCCATCCTGCTCAACTTGCGAGCTGCAGGCTTGGAAGTTCTCCAAACAAAAAATTCTGAGAGCTGGGATGTAGAAGGAAGGCAATTTTATCAAGATACTTTTTCAAGTAGAAAAAAAGGCCAATTTTAAGTCATTGTCAGCAGCAGCTTAAAGGTATATACAGAAATATACTAACACTGAAAATTGAAAGACATATTCTACACAACTAAATACTATTTTTTCTTTTATGCACATACTGTTTCACAGACTTGTACATACCTAACTTTTCCTAGAAGGATTCCAGTACAGTCTTGAAAACATTCTCCCCACATATACTACAATGACAGGCCTTTTATAGGTGAGCCAAATGAGAGATGAGATCTCTGAAGGCACATAAGCATCTCACTGCTGTGGAATGGTATGGAAGCCAATTAATGCGATGCCTCACCTCTGACCTAACATCAAGAAGTAGAAGAGTAGCCAGTGAGAAGGCACATTCACCTACATGATTATATTTTCATAAATTTGTTTTTCCTTGTTTTGACAAGATTCTAAAAATATATGTGTTAAAATAATCACTAAATTATGTTAGAATTGTTGTACTCTACTCTCAATTTAGTGTGCAATGTACAGGTATTATACAGCGAATTTCATAATGACTAGGAATTTTAGTCCTAGGAATGTGTAAGCACAGTTGTATAATAATAAGCATCTGAGAAGAATTGTATAAACTTTTCAATGATATGAATTCTGAAAAGCTGATTCATTTGCTCTATTTTTTCAAAGACAATACTTCAGAGTATTTATTCTCAGCCTGTAGATGATTTCAAACCTGTTCCTTTTACTGTGGACCAGAAGTGAGGCTTCTGTGCACATAGTGTTTCTGTACTGTTTTTTGTTTTCTTTATAGAATGAGTGGATCTTTACTATAAACATTGTTGCATTCATCCATTTATGACAGATAAAGCGTTCCCATAATGATCCGGTCCTTTTCTATAGTCTTGCTATATGTAGCTCTATTGTTATCAGCTAGTGATTGTGGTCTATTTTGGAGAGTCTGTGAAGAAGGAATAAAAAGGAAAATACTGTCTTCATGGTTTACATTTCCTCTGGAAATCATCTCCAGAGGTAATCATAAAGGATTCAGGAGGCAAACCATAAAAAGGCTGAAAACTAATGCTAGGCCTGCGCCAAGTGCAACATTTGGTGTTTTTGTGGCAACTGACCCTTACAAGTGAAACCTCTACATCACAATGCTTGCTAGGTATTCCCCAGACTCCTGAAGGATTTTGCATAAGCACACTCATATCCACACACAAATAGAAATGGAACAATATTACAGCAAGTAGGAAGGCACAAACACAGGAGATCAGTGATTAGCTGGAAACATGAGTCCCTTCAGCCAGCTTCAGTAACTCCACAGTGTTGGTGCACAGCAATGAAGGAGTCACCAGAGAGAGAGAGAATCAGGCAGAACATGGATCCTTCAAGCAAAATACAGTATGATAGCACAGTTACCTTAAAAAGCAATTTAGCATGTCTCAGAGACTGACTTTTCATGGGTTTTGGATATATTCTTGTTATGAACTTCGCTTATTCTCAGTACTGCCAGTAGTTCAAAGAACTACGATTTTATTTTGGAACATAACAAGTTCCATTCTTTCATTTACTGAAGTTGGCAAAAGCAGCCCATAATACCTAAAGCATTATTATGTTATTTTAGTGAAGGGATTATTCAAAGGCCTTGGAGGAGCAGAGTCTTCTGGTATGTATACAGTGTGCCCAGGCAAGGGAGCAGACAGTCCTGTCCCTGAATACAGGCTTCTTTGAATTCCACAGTTTTTATAGATTGTAGTATTTTTGCCACTGATGAACTAAAGCCAGAATTTATATTCTCTTTCCTGAAATGGTTACTTAAAAAAAAAAAAAAAGGACAGTCATTATATCCTTCAGAACATTTTTAAAGGATACTATTATATTATTCTATTTAGACATTTTTGGGGTAGAAACTAGAGTCTGTAAGGTCACATTCAACCTAAGCCATTCTATGATTCTATACCTTCATGCCAACTCTTTTTTTTCTGCTTCTTTCCTGCAAAAGAGCAACATAAAACACAGCTGAAGCTCTGATTCTCCTTGCTTTTGGCTAGGTGGGCAAGAAGCATTCGGGATTCAGTCTAAATTAAATCTCCCTGCATAGTAAGATGTAGGATTTGGTGCTAATTCTTAAGCTTAATCAAAGAGCAAAACAGTTTATGCCTGGAAGCATCAGCGTATCTCACAAGAAGCTGGGTGCTTAAACTCAACCTGAATTCAGGTGCCCAGAAGATCCCAGGTACTTGAAACAGGTGACATGGCAGTCATTTTAGGAAGGCCTTCTGGTACTCTGCTGCCTCATCCTTCCCTATGCCAGAAGGTACAGCTGGAAGCTGCAGGGAGTGCCAGGATCCAGCTGTATTGAAAGGGGCAGCTCAAGGGCACGTGCAGTTTCCTGTGGGAAATCATCAGGTCCAAGATCAAGTCAACCTCAACATAATTCTAGAAATATGGTACCGTATATGAACAACAGTTTTGGCCTTTATGCCAACTTGAGAGCTGCTGATGTTTGCAATATGACCACAAGATTCAGGCTTTTATCTCATTCAAAAGAAGACTGGAGATACAAGACTCTGATGATCCTTGTTTTTATTCATTCTTCTTTTGTCAACCTTGTCTTTCCCTGACATGTTTAAACACACAGATGAACACTGAATAGATTTAGAATATTACTTTTCCAAGGTCTAGGAACCCTGAAACAGATACTGATAAAACTTTGCAGCCATGTTAGACTTTTTTCTTGGTGAACTTGATTAAGGAGGCCTTAACGCCAATGAGAATTAAGTTAGCTAGCCCTCACGTATTACAGCCTAATGTGTAAAACTTACAGTGACAGTTAAAATAGATGAAAGTGGCATCCAAGAATGATAATGCAGATGCTTCATGTCTTGGTGGTATAAAATTGAAACATACAGCAGGCACAGTATATCAGTCCAAAGTAAAAGGTTTCTGTCATGAATTCACCATCACTGTAATGAAGTTACAGACATTTTAACTACCACTTCTACCACTTTAAACCACAGAGCTGAGAAGGAAAACAAAAAAGTAGTGTTCTAATAACTAAACTAAGCACTTAATAAATAAAAAACACAAAGCTACTTTCTGTGTGATATTTGTTCCCTGAGGTTGCAGACTGGCTTGTTCTGCGTACTGTTCTCTGAAAAAAAATTGGTCTCAGAGCCCAAGAGCAAGTCATCTGCAAAGTTCATTTCAATGATGGAATACAGTTGTTGTTCATCCACTTTTGTATATGTTCTGCTTATCTTCACAAAGGTAAACATCTCAGGAATGTCAGAACTAAAATATCTACAAAGTTATTTCTAGCCATCACTGTCTACATATCTGAACTTTTTGTTTTAGGTATGCTTCCATTTTCTAATGAAATAAGGAGTTTCTAAAATGTACACCATGTACATCAAAAGAGTTTAAAGTAGTAATTTGAGGATTCTCATATTTATGGAAGACTTGTGAAAAATTTACAGATTTCAACTACACAGACTCCTTTAGTCTTCCTTTGTTGTAACTCTTAATTTTTTTATTTTAATCTGAAATGCTCATATCACAACAATGATTTTATTTTCTTGGACATTGTTACTATTGTTACTATTGGAAAAGGCACAGGTTTAATTATCTCACTTTTTAGAGTATTTTAGAGCATAGCGTACATAACAATCATTATAAAGCATACCTTTCAGTTAGTGAAAAATAGCTATGCAATAACAGATTGCCTCCTCTCTGTCTCACCCCCACGAAACTCAGGAACTGATTAGTTTTGCAGATGACCTCCCAGCTTTAACCAGACACAATAGCTCACTTTTGTCAGTGACATCTGTGCACATTACTGGATGGATAATGACTGGACGAAACCAGTGGTGTCTGTCAGTCTCTTCCTTACCAGCTCTTCCACTTACCTTGGCCAAAAATGTATACTATTATTGAAATAGGCAATCTGGCACACACACTATTAACAACTCTTTTCTTTATCTACTGAGAATATTCACTGTTATAAGCTAGCAGCCATCACAACACAACGAAAGGAAACATCCTATCCTGTCCCCTCCTAGTTATCAACTGAAAGCAGTTCTGATCCTTGAACCTAGATTTCCAATACAGTTCTCTTATGTTTTCCACTTAAAATATTAACAGTTTTTCTGTTTTAATGTAGGTGTCTCTCCAAGAATGCAGGAATGTGTACAACCATGTAGTTCACTGGTATTATTCCAAGAAAACAGTAAATACCTTACACTTTAAAATCTTCACAAATATGCTCACAAAATATATGCTTATCTCGCCAATCAATGCAGCTCTGCTCAGTTGAAGGTGCCCTAAAGGTCTTCTACAAATTATTTCAAAGTGAAAGAACCACAAAGAAAATATGAGTTTCAAGCTTTGATCTGGTAACAGCCTCCACAGGTGTCAGCAAGACCAGTATACAACTGGTTTTGAACTAAGCTGTAGAGAGATCAAACCAGAGAGCTGGATGAGCACTAACTGCATGAAGTTTAATAAGAGTAAGACCTGGATTCTGCACCTGGGAAGAGGTGACTCTGGCTGTACATACAGACTGAAGGATGAGACCCTGGAGAGCAGCTCTGCTGAAAGGGAGCTGGGAATCATGGCCAACAGCAAGTTGAACATGAGTCCATAGTTGTGTGCCCAGACTGTTAGGAAGGCCATCCATATCCTAGGGTGCATCAAGCGTGGGGTTGCCAGTCAGCTGAGGGAAATGATTATCCTGCTCTACACCTCAAGTACTGTGTGCAGTTTTGGGCTCCAGAGTATAAAAAGAACATAAAACTATTAGTGTCCAAAGGAGGGCGACAAAGATGGAGAAAGATCTGGAGGGGAAGATGTACGAGGAGCAGCCAAGGTCCTTTGGTTTCTTCAACCTGGAGGAGACTGAATAGAGACTTCATTGCAGCCCATTGCTTTCACACAAGGGGGATCAGAGGGGCAGGTGCTGAGGGTGACTGGGTACTAGAACAGAGTTCTCAGCAATGTGGTGATAGCACTAACCTGGCCAGAGTTTAAGAAGTCTAGACAATACTCTGAGACATGTGGTCTGATTTTTGGTATGGAGCCAGGAGTTGGACTCGATGATCCTTATCTTTCCCTTCCAGTTTGGGATATTCTGTGATTCTATGCCCTGTGCCTCACTGAGGATATTAGGAAGCCTCAGATGACAAATACACAAGTTTTTCTTTATCTATAGGCATACATAAAACTTATGATACACCATAGGGACAGTACATACGATGTACAGGCTCTGAGAGCATGTGATAAGATGGCAATGGAACAGTTTTGCTGAGCCTGAGCAGAAGCACACAGAATTCACCACAATGATTTAATACAATCAGGAAGCTATGAAACATGTGGGATCTCATACATCACTTTATGGAAGACTGAGGTACAATTTAAATAACACAAACCTTGGAACCATTAAAGAGATTAAGGTGGAAAATGGACTATTTCAGCATTGCTTTTTCCAATTGGATTCATTTGGGGAGTTTCTAAACAATAAGGAAGATTTTCTTATAAATCCTCCTCAGTTTGGCAATAAACTTTGTTACCTGTTTTGGTTATTCAAGGCATACTTATTATTATAGGATCACATTAGTCCCAGTAATATCGGGTTTTACTAATAACCCACTCAACAGAGTTGGCAGCAGGAACAGAGGAATTCTGCTCAGATTTTAAAAACCATACCATAATTCAGTGATGCGTAAATTAATTTGAGAATCTGAGATACGCATTGCCCAAGACTGGGGGTGGGTTATGGACCATTAGAAATAGGATTTCTGAAGTCCAAGGTGATGACTAATTAATGGATCTTCTTTATCATCATCACAGTACTACTTGAAGGCAGCCCAGTAGATTTTGTGAAAATAGCTTGGTGCTGAGTCCGAATGAATGGATGACAATTTCTCTTCTGAGTATATGAAATAGTTATTGTACAGCAGTAGCTCTCCAGCAACCAGACAGTTGTGTTTTTTAGCCTTGGGTGAATATTAGGCAATTCCAGGTAGCTCATCTTCACAGCACAGCGAGCATAAGCTACTTTAATTTTAGCCTCAAGTCTTCAGACAGAAAGCCTTGTTTCTCAAGTAGATAACTACCTATAAATTCTGAGCTTACAACTTTGCAACATATTCACATAGCCATAAACTTTGACTTTTTGGTAATAGCCTGCATATTTCAGGAACCCCCTGACCACATACCACCCCTGTTTTGTGACTTCAGTGAGATGGGAGAGATAACAGCTTACTCTGTGGAGAATCACTTCATCCCCTTAGGTCAGGAGGAAAGAATCAGGTCCACAAAGGTATGAGGTGTCTAACTCCCAGTAGGAATTTATCCCTAGTGAGGAGCCAGGGAGCTAAATACTCTTTTGTCAATTTAGACCTCAGCTACCAAATAGAGTCATTGTGGTCTACCCCCTAGCTTAAACAAACACCAACTGAAACTTGTCACATATGGCACCTAATTTTGTCAAAGTCTGCCTCAGAAGTACTCAGCCTTCACTTTATCAAAAAGGCTTTTGCCAGAAACAGCAGGTAAGAAATTGGAAGAAAATGAATCAGAATATCAGGATGGAAGTGGTGCTTTTTTTTTTTTTTTTCTCCCACAGTGAATTAATAATTGCTATTTTCAGAGCAGCTGGAACATTACCAAGGATAAAAGACCGAAACAAAGACAGCTACAGAGAGACGTTCTTTCATAAAGCTAGTAGAAGCAAGCATCTAAAGGAGAGGCTAGATGTATTTACTGGATGTACTTTAGCAAGTTTAAATAGAGAAACAGTGGAAGAACTTTTACAACAATTTATATGAGCTCAACAGTGATTGCATTTTAACAGCTGCCCCTGGTCCTCTGGGCCACTGCACTGTAATGGAGTCAGTTTTTCTGCTGAAAGAAAAGTTTAAATTGTTCACAGAGTCCTTGAAAAGGTGTCAGTATGAGAAGCTGGAAATTTAGGAGCTAATGACTTGAGCCCTGGAAAAAACTGTCACTGCTTTATGTTCCTCTATGGAGATAAAAAAAGAAAACTTAAATTCTGTCAGAACCCAAGCTTTTTGTACAATCAGACACATATTTAACCTTTGCAAGTTAGGATGAATATCTAGTCTCATTGTTTTCCATGTAAACTCAACCTGATGGTATGTGATGTTTATGCCATTTTTAAAGCCACAGGTCACGAATGATTAAGAATGACCTAGCATTATATTTTTTTCTAGCGTTTCCATATTGCTCACTAATTAAATCCAGCTACTACTTTGGGGAGATGACTTATCCATAATGTTTTACTAGTACATGCCATAACATCTCTTATCAGGAATTTATATAACTAATCACAAGAAATTGCAGATGTTTACTTTAAAATACTGCTGGTGACTATAATAGAAATGCAAATCTTAGTCATTCAGTCATCAGATGATTCATGAGCATAAAGGAAGGCAGCGCACTCTTCTGCTAGGATGTGGAGCAAACATAGAAACAGAAACACTAGGTTGGAAAGAACCAACAAGATCATCTAGCCCAACCATCCTCCTGTCACCATCCCTACCCACTAAGCTACTAAATCATATCTCTTAATATCTTACCTAGACACTTCTTGAACAGTTTTAGGGACGGTGACTCCAACACTTTCCCAGGCAGGCCATTCCAGTATCTGACCACTCTTTCAGAGAAAAAGTTTTTCCTCATATCTAATTGAAATCTTCCCTGGCACAACTTGTGTCCATTCCCTCTCATCCTGTCATTAGTTATCTGGGAGAAGAGGCCGACCGCTCCCTCACCACAGCCTCCCTTGAGGAAGTTGTAGACTATGATGAGGTCTCCTCTGAGCCTTCTCTTTTCCAGAATAAACATTCCCAGCTCCTTCAGCCACTCCTTATAAGACTTGTGCTCCAGACCCCTCACCAGTTTTGTTGCCCTTCTCTGAACACGTTCCAGGACCTCAATGTCTTTCTTGTAGTGAGGGGCCCCAAATCTGAACACAGCACTCGAGGGGCGGCTGCACCAGAGCCGAGTGCAGGGGGATGATCACCTCCCTGCTCCTGGTGGCCACACTATTTCTAATGGAGGCCAGGATGCCATTGGCCTTCTTGGCCACCTGGGCACACTGCCGGCTCATGTTAAGCTGAACATCGACCAACACCCCCAGTTCCTTTTACCCTATACAGTCTTCAAGCCATTCTGCCCCAAGCTTGTAGCATTGCATGTGGGTATTGTGGCCAAAGTGCAGGACTCAGCACTTGGCTTTATTGAACCTCATCCCATTTATCTCAGCCAAGCTATCTAGCCTAATAATTGCAATAAATAAATAATAGCAGCTTAATATTTGATTCAGTGTATAATTTAAGACTTAAAAACAAAAGGTAATGAACATTTTTAAGCTTGAATTTAGACTATAAATTTTCCTTCCAGAACATATTTAATCAACTATAACCCCCTAGTGACATCACAAGCTGATCTTATTCTCATAATTCTTCATTATGAGCAATTTCCGTAGTTTTAAATTAACCACTGATAAAGTTCCCAGCACTAGGAAAAAAAAAATTCATCTCAGCCATATCTGAGATGATTGCTACAAATTCTGAAAGAAAGACAATCCAAACATAAATAAGAAAAATTACATATAATAAACTGAAATACTCACAAAGGTAGACTAGGCCAGACTTAATACAGACTCTAACATCACTTTCTAGACAAATGAAATAGACCATGTATCTTTAGAATTCTATACAGCCTCTCATTAGAATAGTACTGAGTAAAAATATGATTTGCAATTTGTTCAGGTGGAAAGCTGGGTAGTTAATTTTTTAGGCAAATGCCATAGACCATCTCTCTTTAGGTTTAGATTTAATATTTAAGAAAAGTGTTTGAAGCAGTTACATATTTAACCATCATCTTTCCAAATGAGTTGAAAAAAAAACCCAAAAAACTACGGTAGTCTTAAAAAAATGATGCTGGGAGGGAGAAGAAGTGCAGGACAGGCTCCTAAAGTAGTTAAGGAACTACTAGATATAAGAACTAATAAGAACTATTTAAGTACAGTATTTCATCTGTGATGGCAGAAAAATCTGGCAATTGGTTATGAGCCATTATAAATAAAAATTATAAATAAAACAGCTGTTTTTATACAAATACTGCATTTTTATTTTTCCTTCTCTAAATTTATGGTTGCAGGAAGGGTATGAAAACTAAACAGAAAGCAAACACAAAATTTGCTTTAAAAGGATTCTGAAATCTTTTGCTGTTGTCAGTCTTTGACCACGTTTCTGGTCCTCCTTTCCTGATGCACATCACAAAGCAAAGACTTGAAAATTGTCTTTTTCTCTTCAAGCATGTAATATTTCGAAGATAGATATTTTTAGTAATTGATATTTATTTCTTTATTTGTCAAGGTTGAGTTATTGTAAATAATTTTACAATCTTGACAGAATTTTATGTTTTAAAATAAAGTGACTATGATTCCTTATGCTCCTGTATATTGCCTGTCCCCACTGAATATCAAATGACCAAAAAACTTTAATTCAGCTTTGCAGTCAGCAGTGAAGTTACAAAGATTATGCTTGGGTTCTTGATATGTGGCATAACAGCCTACAAGAATATTAACTTTTCAAGAAGACAAAAAAGTGAGTTTCCTAAATAAACATACATCAGCCTGTAAATAAAACTAAGAGAGCAGTGCAGAAAGCCTGTTTCTTTTAGATAGGAAAGGTAAAATTTGGAAGACAATAACTTCAGAGGAATTTAACTTGTAGCAAACTAAGTCAGATTTTGTGACCTCTTAGACAATTATTCTGTGATTTCTAAGTAATTTTTTTCCCCTGGAGAATTCACCTAAAAACACAAATTAACATTAACATGTTGTGCAAATCATACAATTACCTTCAAAATGGCACAATGGTCCCTTCCAACTTCTACAAATCTGAGATTATGTGGCATCTCTTTTCCTAATATTTTCAACTTTTGGTGAAAGTGGTGTAGCTTCCTTAGCAAAAGGAGTAAGACTTAGGGATTACACAGTAATAGAGGGTAATTGTGGCACAAATCCTAGTCACATGTGGATTACTGGAACAACAGTATATCACTAAGGATTGGGCGTCAGTCCATTGAATTAGCCTCTAGTCTGAAGCCTTCTCCCTTTTCAGAAAACTTGAAGATGTTCGGACAACTCCAGCTAACAGATAAAAGCAGACTTTGCAAACAGTTCCTCTTCCCTCATACAAGATGCCCTATTATCTACTGCAAAAAAAGATCTTTAAAGGATTTTTATTTTTTCTCAAAAAAAAAAAAAAAAAAAAAAAAGTACATGTCTGATCAGTGGTGAATTATTCACAAAGAAAAAAAATATTGTTTAGAAACTTCTTTTAAAACTTCATGTATCTAAGCTAAGGCTCTTATTAAAGTAACTCAGAGCAAAACCTTTCAGATATCAATGCTATAAAACCTTAAAAAAATGTCTGTGTTTTTCAGGTAAACACAGTGCAGTGAAGTAAAAAGCCAAACAGATGAAGTCAAAAGGCCTCGAAGCCGTTCTTTCTAATACTCATCTAGCAGATAAGACATCAGGAATGACCAGATTGCAAAAAGGCCGCCTAAGATGGTAGACAGCCTGAATTTGTCTCTGCAGCTAATGGAAGTGTCATTCCAGGATATTGTTTGTGCAGAGAGGCAGTGTAATTCTACCTCAGATAATTGCCATTCTACCATTTTTCTATTCACATTCCAGGACTGGTCACCAGGGCACAAGCTGTTCTTGGCTATGTGTTCCCATACCATTGCATACTGACAAACAGCAGTTCAGATTCACACAAGGAAATCTTTGTGGTTAGAACCTGAACGTCTGTGGATTAACCTACCACTGCATTTAAATCACTGAAAAATCAAAACCCTAATCCTCATGCCTGTGGGAAGAGAATAACATACATCTTGATTTGGTTGCCTTTGTAATAATTATAATTCCTTGCGGGTTTACAAAGAAAAACAGTCACCTAATAAGCCTGCAGATTAAAAGCAGAAGCCTATGCTAATAAGCTGGAAGAGCCAAACTCTAATTTCATTTTCAAATGTGCCTCATTTAATGACTTCAGAATACAGCTCAAAGTCTGACTCAACTAATTTAATCATCTCAAATTTAGGCATCTATTTTAACTAGACTCTAAAATAAACAGAGAAAATGTAGAAGATCTTTAAAGATAGAATCTAAAATAGGTACAATAAATTCTCTCTAGATGTGCATCTCTCTGGTAGCTCAAATGAATCCATTGTCCTTTATTATATATTTACTGGCTTACTCTTAGACTAGGGTTTCTCAACATTCAGTAGAAGATAAGCATCTTCAGTATATGATTCATCACACTTCTCTTCAAAATTTATTTTGGAACAGGATAAATCACTTCTGAAGTTGCTTCTGCATCTCTGCTGACTAAAAGAACTAACGTGAAATAAACTCCCATTAAAAGTAGCTCAAACTAGCTAGGATAAATGTCAGCTGCAAACATGTCTATTACAATTGCTTAAACACTTATACATTGTTTTTAATCAAGTCACAGCGTTCAGTTTGATCATTATTAATTAGCTGTGTAGGGAGACAATCCTAGAGACATTACTGATTTAGAAGCTGAATGTAACTTTTAAAAATTTAAAATGTAGAGTGTTTCATCTGTTTAAGTAAGATCAACATAAGCAACTGATTAAAACATCTGCTAGCACATGATTATTAGTCTAAATAGTAGGCTGTGTTGCCATTCAGCAAGACTGGGACAGGCCAGAGAGTTGGGTGGAACGGAACCTTATGATATTCAACAAGAGAAAGTATAGAGTCTACACCTGGGGAGAAATAACTACAAACATTAATACAGGTTAGGGAATGACCTGCTGGAAAGAAACTCCAAGGAGAATGACCTGGGTGTCCAGGTGGACAAAAGGCTGACCATGTGCCAGCAGTGTGCCCTTGTGGCCAAAAAGGCCAATGGTATCCTGAGGTGTGTTAAAAAGTGCAGCCAGCAGGCTGAGGAAGATTATCTTCCCCCTCTACTCTGCCCTGATGAGACTACACCTGGAGTACTGTGTTCAGTTCTGGGCTCCCCAGTTCAAGAAAGACAGGGAACTAGAGACTGCAGTGAATGGCCACAAAGATGATGAGGAGTATCTCCCATGTGAGAAAAGGCTGAGAGACCTGAGAGTATTCAGCATGGAGAAGAGATGACTGAGAGGAGATCTTCTCAGGAGTTTCTTTCTCTGGAGATATTCAAACTGCCTGGAAGCTTTCCTTTGTAATCTACTCAAAGAAACCTATCAAGCAAGGGTGATCTCCCTTCCAACCCTTAAAATTCTTTGACTCCATGATTCTTTAAATTGAACTGGAAAACATTCAGAATTTGCATTGTGATTACTTCATTGGCAGGTATAAGTTTCCGCCAGTTCTATCAGAGCAATCAATCTCCTCCTGCTGTTTTTTTCTGATGAGTCATGACAATTCCGTGTAACTGCAATAAATGGCAAGTCAGGTTGAACTGAACCAATACAACTGTTTTACTTTACCTTATAATTCACTGACTTACTAAAACACCTTCTGCATATCTAAACAAAGACACTCAGTCTTTAATCTTGGCAGGAATACTGAAGTTTACACAAATGAGCAAGCTGAGCACACAGTGTGAAACAACTGCAAAGCTCATTTTGCTAAGAATAGAGGTACTGGGGCACACACTGCTGCCACACTACACACTTGCTTTTACAGAGAAGTGACAATTTAGTCATGAACATAATAAAATGGAGTCATTCTAACAAATGCAAATTTTATAGAGGAAAATTTCGCAGATACTTCTTTTTCCAACTTTTTTGTTCATCTGGTCATTCTCATTTGGCGTTTTGTTGGTATGTTTTAAAGAAGTTTTTATTGTTACATAATGACAGCTATGTGAAGAATGGTCACACATACCTAGGCAATGAAAAACTGAAAGGAAAGATGCAGATCATTTACCAAATACCTAGACTGTGAGTCAATATATTTTTGGATGCCTCAAGTTTTACCAGTGTGTGATGGAAATTACTAAAACTGAGGACAGCAAGGCAACTGCTGGTAAATTATGGTTTAGAATTAAACCAAATGATTCAAACCTTAAATTAGCAAATCAGTAAAATGGAAAGAAAGCCTAAATAAATACATACGTACATATATAAATACGTATTTTTATATATTGTAAAGAATGAGAGAGAGAAAGAATGAGTTTGAAAAGGCACTTGTTCGCAGCAGTGAGATTTAAAAAATAACAGGATCCATAATCTTACCTTGTCAGAAATTGTCTGAAAGTCTATTTAGTGACTAATGTGACTTGTCTAATTCATTCACCATTTTTATCACTTGACGTCTTATGCTGTGTTTCACAGCTGGAGAGTAAACATGCCAAGATTTGACATTCTAAGTAGTTCTAAGTAGTATTTATGTCCTAAACATATTTTCTGAGCAAATTGCAAATTTGGCTTCTCCATTTAAGAAGACACCAAAGGGCATCTGGCTTGGCCAGTCTCCAAACTGGCTGTGATACCTAGGAGGAGTTTACCTCAAACTAACTCTTTCATACGGTCAGCCGGCAATCTGAGAATGGTAGTAATATTTTTGGAGATCCTGGTTTTGATCCACTATAGAAAAAAAGTTAATGGGTTTAGCAGTGTTAAATCAAAAGCTTTTGGAAAGATATCCACAAACCAGTTCAGTGTGGAAATATTTTCTTGTTGGCTTAAACCCTTTAGCTTCTCTTGAAAAAGGAAAAATATACGACCATTTATTTGTAACATAAAATTCAATGAATGTTGGTCTCAAGATTACTTCTTATAATTTAACATACTAAATCAAATCTTTGATTAAAGAATGGCTATTCTGAAATAGAAATTATCACAGCTAAGGCTACATTTTATAGTAGGAAGGGGAGTAATTTCCACAGGGTATGTGTGAGAGTTCTGCTGTATGATTCTGACTGAGCATCTTCTCTTCCAAAATGCTAATAGTTAAAGAAAAAAAAAGTTAAAAAAACTGAAGAAAGTTAAAAAAAAAAAAAAAAAAAAGCAAACAAACATACAAAACAAAACCCATTTCAAAGTTCTCAAATATAAATTGGTAAAATTTAATTACCTGTCCAGTTCACACACTGTTGGAAAAAATGTCTATGTAAATTTGAAAAATAATAAGAAAGCATAATGCATCTGAAAGATGCAGAATCATAGACCCTCAAAAATGAAATCCTTTGAATTGCCTGAACACAAATCAGCTGATGAAAGTGGTGAAGAGTAAATAAGAAATCTCAAAAAAAGATTACACCAGAGATTTGTACCATGAAATGGAAGAAGGGAGTAATAACATTCTGACTCTGTGGTCTACCAGCTTTTCCTTACTATGAATGTTCGCTTAATATTGTCTGTGAATATCTATTACCAAGTCCTTATGAAGGTGTTTTACATATTGAGTTGGGTTTTTTTGTTGATTTTTTGTTGTTGTTATTTTTTGTGGGTTTTTTTAATCAGAAAAGGCCACAGAAGTTCAAGTAGGAAACAACTGCCCATATATGCCAGTGACCCTCAATTTATTCAGTCCAACTGTACCTAAGCTAATATGGGACCAGAATAAATGCCAGACAACCTGATTTCTAAAAGAACTTTTTCTCTTCAACATGGGCTGGGCCAGACTGTGATGACATCGGCAGGTTCATGAAATGTCAGAATGAATTAATGAGAATACCAATATCTGAATATAACACATTGCATTTCTTGTAATCAGACACAGCGATGCAGATTCACAAGCTAGTGATGATTTTAAACCCAAAGCTATCACCCAGAATGCAGTTCTAAGTGTGGGGCTTTTCACTATTTCAAGAAACATTCTAACTTGGGATTTCATATGCAATTCCTTCATAAGGAGTCTCAGAGCAGAAGGTCTGACTCAACCTAATAGACTTTTTCACTTACCTTGAGACTAACACTCATAGCATTTTTATGCATTTACTTAACTCTTCCTTCTGACTTAATTAAAAAAATATATTATTCCTCCTTTTTTAATTACTCTCATAGACTGATATTTTGAGGGCTTCTTAATATTTCAAGTTTTCTGTTCCCTGCAGTTAAGTAATACCAGGAGCTGACAGATTCGTGCACTGCAATAGATCGGTTACAAAGTGTCGTTAAATGTTTTCAAATAATTTATTTTCTTTGTAAAATTCTGTCCAGTCTCATGTATTTACTGGGAAAGAAGAAGAAAGTGAGAGAATGAGTGAATGAGTGAACAAACAAAGGAATGAATGATAGCTGCAAGTAGAAGACATCTGAGATCAAATTTTTTAGGGTAATTAGAGAATTTGATACCTGTGAGAAACAGGTCACATCAGGATTACCTACAGGTGGCTGACTCACTGTAGTGTATTTACACTATCAGCACTTCTCTAATATTACGGTGGATTTTCTGGGAGGAAAGCAATAAATTAAAGATTCCTACATGAGACAAAAGAAGAGGAGTACAATACACTTGTCACATAAACCCCTCTTTCTGTTTATCTCATATGCTGAAGGCAATTATCTCTCTCTTTTCTGAATCCGCGTGCCATCTGGAGTAGTGAACAGAGCAAAAAAAATGTATTTTCTATTCCATTATAGAGATACTACCCACATTGCTATAATATACTGTCAACATTTTTGTTTTAAAGTTACATACAGAAGTTAACTGTGAATATACTGACAGTAGATAAAAATGATAGTACAGAAGTTTTCACGGAGTACAATTTACTTTTCTTTACATGGTTATGTAGTTATAAAATGTAATATATTAAATATAAAATATAGTGTAAGATAATTTGGGCTTAGTTAACAACGGTAGAGAGATTTTATCAAGATTCTGTTGTATTAGAAGTTTTACAGATTTTTAGTTAGATATTTCTGATAATTCCTCCAAAATACATAATTTGCTTAAAGCAGACTGGGCTTTTTTTTTCTTAGCAGGGCTTTTTTTGAGTACTACATTGAGTACAGCTGCAGCACTAGCCTAGAATTTTACACCTAGGTTAGCATATATTTTCTCACAGGGATAGTTTCAAACAGCAATCAAGCAGTTAGTTTTAATGTGAATACAAACTAATTAATCTACTGTATCACTGTCACATGCAGTGATCGTAATCTTTGCTTTTTTTTCTTATTTTATTTTGTTCACACTATAAATTCACTAAATATAATGCAAAAAGATCCTAAGGGCACCAGCAAAACAAAAACAAAACAAAACAAAAAAAGTACAAACAGTTTTTTTTTAATATCCAAGACTAACATCTGCTTCACAAATTGGTTATAGGTATGTTGGAGACACGGAGTACAAAGGGAAATGCCAGGAATGGAATTTTGCACTTTCAAGTCAGACATAGGAACAAGATTCTGGTCATATACACTTCTCTCAGAGAGACACCAGTGAACCAACAATCAGTGAATCCCCAGCACCCCATCCATGTGGCAGTATGGCCTGAGGGAAGTTTGCAAAGAAAATTCCTGCGTTTTACTGCAGGTATGGTCTGGTCAATCTGCAGATCTCCTGCACACTGTTTCATGTTTTATCCTCAGCATGACTTCAGCGTCTACCCTGGAGCACTCCCAGCCTGCTTCCCAGTGCAGGAGCAGGAGTCCTGCACAAAACTGGCATTCCAGGCAACCTGTGTGCGCAGCAAGGAGAGACTTCTAGTCAGCAAGAGGCATGAAAAACATAGAGGATTTGCTCAAGCTACAGGGAGAAGCCTTCACCTACTTTGTGATCCACTTCTGTACTCTCATGACAGTATCTCCCTACAAGCTTTTTTTAACAATACTCATTCATTTCATGACAGATAGCGCCTGTCCTTACAAACCTGGCAATCCAAAAAATATTCACTCACAGAAACACCTGAAAAACAAATCAAGCTTACTGCTCCCAGGGAAAATCTTCAATTGGACTGTGGAGTGTTATTACCATCTTACTTGTGTTCTACCTCTCTTCTGTTCCACACCTCTCTCTGGCCCTGCCCTTCGATCTTTCCTTCATGCCTTTATCTCCAGCTTCATACGCTTATTATCCACTAAATATTCCTTTTTTATATATGCAAAAATGTAAGATATCAGTCCAAACTAACAACTGAGTCGAAACTAGGTCTCCTTTGAAGGCTGAGTACTGTAATCACATAGCTGTTAGATAAATGAGTTTGTTTCTGTTTTTTTAATCATTACTACACTTACACACACTGAAAGTGGTATTCACTGACGTATTTGCATAAATACAGATCCTGCTCCTGACTTTTGAGGATGTCCAGGGGATTTGGACTCATGCAGAATTTAGGTGGGCATTCTGTGGACTCCATATGGACTGGGGCACCTGGGATAAAGCAGGGGTGCAATTGAGGGCTCTTAGGGGCTTAGGACAAAACAATTGTCAAGGATGCTTACAGAAATGAAGTCACATCAAAGATTCACAACACTACATGAGTAAAACAAGCGCAGCATGTAAAATAATTTGCATGTTTAAATGATATTGGGAGGTTTTGTATCAATTAAGTGGAATAGATATTTGGTCATTCACTTGTCAGCTTAGCATGTATATTCTAAGTGGATAGGAAAATCTGCCTTGATCTCTCATACTTCAATTTCAGTATCTCAGGTTTACAGAATCAAGGGATTAAGCCAGACATTTGCAATCTCTGCAAAGACAGAAAGAGAAAGAAAGAAAGACAGAAAGAAAGAACGACAGAAAGACAGACAGACAGAAAGAAAGAAAAACAAGGATGTGATTATGACAACTTATGTGTGGTATTCTTCAGCTGAAGTTCAGAGATGAGAAAACTCTGCACCTCATTACAAAAACAGTGTCCAGTACTTATAGATCTAAGAATTTCAATGACATTTCAAAGAATTATTAGAATCAGAAGCATCTTAAATCAGTGCTTGAATGGCATTTTTTAACTCACATAGTTTAGATGTTTCTCCTGGCAACATATCCTCAGTGTCATTATCACTTACTAAAATTTGATACCATCTACAACCTGAGCCTGAATTCCTGACACACAGTACCAGAGATGTAAATACTATGCCAGACCAAAGAGTAGCAGAGTAGCGTGTTTTGACAATCATGAAGACAGACGTTTTTCTTTGGCAATGAGGAACTCTCAGAAAATATGTAAATGCTGAAGCAGTTAAATTACGTGCAACTTATTCAGAAAGGAACTTAAACACACAGCCCTAAGCTACCACAGTGTGTTTGGTTATGTATAGCACTGTCAAAAACAAAAAAGCAAAACAAAAAAATTCATCTGCTTCTAAAAATTCCTTGCTCAATTCTAACCTGAAGTCATATAACACCAGAATCTGATCCTCTGATATCTAGCTAAGACCATGCAAGGAGGTAGATGCATGAGAGATCTTTCTTTATGTTTCTTTATGTTACTAAAAGACAATATTCTTTAAATCAGGATTCAAACCACTGCTGGTGAAATCTATCCCTTTGAAGATGCAAAACTCCTGCTTTCATGTTCATAGCTACATGATGCTATAGCATGATTTCATATTAAGAAAAAATAACTGAAATGTAAACAGCTCCATGTCAGCTTCCCATATTTTTTGCATTGTGATTTATTATAGAAAGTAAGGAAAAATGAGAAAATACTAATTCACACCCCATCTTGGCTAGGGATCATGTTCAGCCATAATTTGCGCTCGTGTGCATTTTATTCCTTGGACTACTTGTATTTTTCTTATTTCATTGTTCAACAGAACAGTTAAATTTATTATCACTTTTAGTCATCCAGGTGGATTGAGAGAGTATAAAAGCAGTAAAGCTACCAATTTATAGAAGATGAGTGTCTAAAGGTAAGATTTAGATGCAGATGATTTCATGTAGGGAGAATAAAGTAGAGAATCAGATAAGGAACATATGAGGTAAAGAGAATTTAACAGGAATTTATGGCATTATTTTTAATTATTTTTTTCACTGGGCGTGGCTGTTGAAATTCTATAATGCATCTTTAATAGTCTGTATGTAGTTGCTGTTGCTATTAAAGACCTAGATGAATGAAAAATCTGCACAGGATTATAATGAAGTTTCTATTAGATTTATTTTCCCTTCCAAAATGCCTATTTATCTTTCTTAACACTGAAGAAAATTGAACGGGTGATTACAGAAAACAGCCATTAATATCCCAAATAAATTCCTCCTAAATGCTCTGTATCCCCAGGATGTAGTCACTACTTACTATAATTGAGGGGACCAAAAGCAGGGAATGAGGGAAGAGTAAATAATTTTTATATTCAACAGAATTCTATAACCTGGAGAGAAAAAATAAAAAATGAAAGCCCTAAATCTTTGCAATGTCATAATTACAAATTGAATTATTGAATCTTTAAGTTTTGTTTACTTACAGGTGTAATTTAATGAGTGCTCTAAAAGTCCAGCCATTTTAGAGTCATTCTAGCTTTAGGTTTTAGTTACAGCATCTGTATTTCCATATCAAATTATTCAGTGTAATTTATCTATGCGATTTTTTTCTGTCTGGTATTGAGTACTCACAAATGCTTTGTGATTTCTAGGACCTACAGATCCAAACTGCTACTAGCTTCCATTCCAGAATCCGGAATACATCCTGGAACACTGTTGGATCAGTTACAAAAAAATGTATGGAGCTCCAGCGTGTCAAATGTTGTTTTGACGAGCACTTAATATTTTCCATGTCTGTCAGTACCATTTCTGTTATTTCATGCCATCATCTTTGTTTATGTATGAGGCCCAGAGTGTGTTTGGGTTGGTTTTTTTTGGGGGGGGGCAGGGAGGAAAGCGAAGATTAGAAACTAGGAGCAATGGTTTGCTTGCTAAATATTCCACATTAGATGGGAGCCTCTTCAGTTCAGGTTTTCAAGCCTCTCCTCAGTGATTGAGACTGAACACTCATTATTGGTTTAATGGCACAATGTAATGAAGCAGCTCCTCTGTACAACTGCTTACACCTCATCCTGAATCTGTTTATTCCTTGTCCAAGCCATCAAGCTAAATGAGAGAGGCAGGGATAGAACAACATAAAAGTTCTAGGGAGAAATGCCAGTGATATGTCTTGTGTTCACCTGTTTAGAAGACGCAGTCACAATCCAAATCCTCCATCAAATATTTTTATATTCCCTCTGCATACCATGTACAACCCAGTGACAGAGGTATGCCTCCTGCTTCTCAAATTGCACCAAAGACTTTTTGACATCTTCTCCATCTGTGAGATCAGTTATCAGAAGGAACAATTTACTTAATTACCAAACTATTTATGAATAATTTGTCTAGGACTGAAATTCCTGCAAGAAACTGATGCTTTCTCATCACCGTTTAGAAGATATCATCTCCAGTTACTGTCATATATTGAATCTAAATATCACTATGTCCATTCTTATGGATCTCACATGAGCATATCACATTTCTTAAAGGAAATAGAATAAAGAAATTCTTGTAACAAAGTAACCACATTTGACCTGACGGAACATGTAAACCTTCTATATAAACCTCAGAAATGGTCACATGAATATTTAAATGCTTGAGCAGCAGAACAGCAAAAATCACACCCTTAATTCAGACTTATGTCTGAATGAGAATCTGAACACTACAACCTCAGCACAGTGCCATTCTCACTGACCTCTCTGAATGAGAATCTGAACATTACAACTTTAGCATATGCTTTTAGCATAATTTTTACATTCCTCCATTCTCGGCATGGCAGGAAATCAGAGAATGAACATCATTCTTACACCTGAGTACTACTAAAGTTAATCTATTCACATACAGTCTTAGCACTTAGAGTTCAAGTTCTGATCCTGAATCAGATCCCCTAAAAGCACTTCCAGTCTGCCCTCAGTCTTCTTCCAGCTTTCACAGCTAAGAGTAATTATGCCCTTCTATTCATATTGTTATGTTGTGCATCAGGTAACAGAAGATGGAATAATAAAGGCTCACTAATTATGCTGAGCCAGCTGAGAAAGTATCTGACATAAATAAAAAGATGAAATGTTTTATTAATGCTGCTACATAAAGTAGCATAAATGAGGAAATAAGTACTCCTCAACCACAGCCTGCCTAACCAGCTGAAAGCTTTCTTGAACCTTTTCATTCTCTGCAAAAACTGCAACAGTAACAAGCTCAACACTTTAGGTCACAAGTGACCGAGCTCAGAAGAAACAACTTTGAAAATGCTTTCAAATACATCCTTTTCACTCTGAGGCGAGAAATTTGTCAAAGAAAATTTGGCTAGAGCATAAGCAACCGGATCTCTTCAATGCATTCATTCTCTTGTGAAAATTAATAAGCATCCCCTTACAGTAAAACGTTGCAATTGTCCATTAGAAAGGCATTTATCAGCCTGAGAAAAAACTCAACAGTCTATACAAAAAAGTTAAACTCCAAAATGATTGGACAACTTTTGTCTCAAAATCTGTCAAATACAAGTGCAAGGCAATTTTGTGATAGTAATGGTTGGTCTTTATTATGACTACGACATGGTTACAAAATGTGGTTTATATTGAATGGGGGATCTGAAAGAATATTCATTATTTATAGCTTAGTGAAAGGCTTAATTATCTCTAAAGAATAAGAATTCACCGTTTCAGAGAATCTTAGAGTTATAAGTCATTAGCAGAGGATGAAGTATGGAAAATGTGCAAAACAATTAGTTTGCGTAGAAGGCATAGTATATTCAAATAAGCAGTGCTACAAAAAATAAAAACAAACAAACAAACAAAAACTCAAATGTGGCCAACACAGTGATTCAATTTTTGCAACCTCTGATGTTTACAAGAAGTTCTGTCACTCCAGGCAACAGAAAAGTATCATACAGTCAAGTGCCTAAATACTGCATATGAAATAGAAATAGGATTTACAATTCTCAAACAGTGCTGTCATAGATAACGCTCACTAACGTTCCAAGATTTTACAAAACGTTGCCACATCTAGGGTGGATCTCAGTTTTCAAAACATTCCAGAAGTAACAGATGCAGTTAATGAGAACCTTGCCACTAAATATATCTTTCTGATTTTGTTGGGTTTAAAATACTCACTGATAAAATGCATGTTATCTCTCCCAAAAGGTACAGGAAGTAAGGGTGAAGATACAACATTCCTATGATGTTCAGTCAGAAGAAAAGGCTAGAGGTTTCAATTACGCATCTTTTGAAGGAGACAATTCTGCTTTTGGTTCATAATTATTTTATATAAGCCATATTTTTCTTGGATCGGTTTGAAAGCCTACCTCTAAGTGCTGTGACTTTATTATGTTTATCACTTGCTTCACTTTACTAAGAAGCCAAAGGGGAAAACAACAACCATCAAAGAGAACCAGGTGAAAGATCTTTTCCAACTTTAATGATTCTGTGATTCTAACTAATTTTACTTCCCAAAACTATTGGTAAGACTGAGAATTGACTTTGAGACTTTATTAAAGAGTATAGGGAGAAATACCTCTCTCTAGCTGATAAAGAAAAATCCTTTGATCTCCAGACCTACCTAAATTCAGAGCGTGAGTTGGAGAAAACTGGCTAAAGATCAATCCAAACAAAATGGAAGAGAGACTAATAGCTGGAAAATATCTACATTTAAATAACAATTAGAACTTACTGAAATTTGTGAGACATAGCTATGTTACAATGATGTCTCACCAATCTTGCATCTACTAGCAAGTTTCTTCTTTTCTTCTTAGCACAGACTGGCTGAAGTATTTTTTAATATCTGTAGCTGGCAATCATTTAGTCTACAGTTCTCCTAATTTTTTGAGCTTTTCATATGGATCACTATCCTTGCACTGTTTGGTTTCTTCAATAATATTTGACAGACTTAAGAAACCTGATGGTTCTGCCTCTGCAAGTGAAGGGCTTTCAATCACAAAACTATCCACTCCAGGCAGTCCTCCATAATTTTCAAATGCAACCCAGAAAACAGATTTTTCAAAAAATGAGATGTGTTTTCAGGTTGAATTGTTGATGCTTCTTGCTTTTAAATAAGAAGTAATGTGTGCTAATTACTGAATATTAAATAACATATCCTCATTTTTCCCCTGGTTATAGTTGTAATAGAAATACAATTGTTTGTAAACTGCAGTTTTAGGACAAGTATCTTGTAAAATGTAAACTAAACTAATTGTCACTAATAAAATACTTGGAATTTTCCTAACAAATACATACCAGTCTCTGGGCCAAGCTCTGAAATTCTTACTCATGTATTCATCAGAACTACAATGCATTCCTTCTGCTTTTGTATTTCCAAATGAAAAAAAAAAAAAAAAAAAAAAGGAATCAATTTCAACACATTATAACCATGAATGCATTGAAAAAGATTTTCAGAAAGACAGAAAATAAAGAGATTGGCTTAGCTGGGAGCAACTGCCAAGAGAGGCATGGGAAACCTTAGAACATATCACATTCAAATGCACGTTCAAAGCAGCTAATTGAAATTTCATTAACTGGCCAAGATTTCGACATTCTTTGCCTCAATTCAAAGTACTGATTGTAGTGTGCAAAATCTGTCAGAGATTTTAACATAGAATGCCAATAATCTCTGTTTCGCGCAGAGAAGTGAAGCTCTTCACATTAAAAAAGCTTTCATTTGGAAGATTTTAACAGACTATGATCTATAGACAGATATTATGGCAGTTTGAACTTTTTATCTATCACAAGGCACATACAGAGTATCATTTCTGCTCCATTAAAGAGCATACAGATGTAATGTATTGCACCATTTTTTTCCTGAGGAGGAAAGCACTCCTTAATGATAGAGACCTTGACACTAGAAACTTTTAAGAATCATTTCCTATATGGGCTTTGTGAAATCCATGTAACACCCATTAAATTCAAAGCTTTTTATTTTGTCCATCACTATGGTAAAAAAAATTGGAATGTGTCAAAATCTAGTTATGTCTAATTTTAGATTAATCATCTTATAGACTAGATATAGCCTTTGTTTTTACCTTTTAAATTAAAAAAAAAAAAAAAAATTTCCAGCAGCTGAATGTTAACTGTATAACTTTGGTTTTGTTTCTGAGTAGTGCATCACCTTACTTGACTGGAAGTTGTTGAGTGGCTTTAAGGACATACTATACAATAGTACCTACGAATGTACCACAGGATGACTATGAAGTGTGCAAATTCTTCAATAAAGATATCATAGTGTGCCACGGCCAAATGCATTTCAAGACTCATTCACTTGACTTCATGTTACTTACCTATTTCAGACAGTGTCATCAACCAATCAAAAAGAAAAGCTGCCAATTCTTATTATCTATACGTACATAGTAAAGCTTGGGCTTTTCAGTTGACAAAAGTATCTCAGATTGTACTTCTCTACTCTGCTGCACTGGTCTTTATCTACATCTTATGAAAAATCTAGCTTAAAATACAACCCTTCAAGAAACCCTATGTGGTTTTAGACATTTTGTCACAGTAACAATGAAGTGAGATCACAGCATTAACATATCTCAAATACATTGTGCTAAGGTTGTGCTAAATCCTAATGAACAACTATATCACAACATCCAGTACGGTGTTCCTATGCTCAGGTTATTATTTTTATCACCCAAAGTATACTCACAAAGTGTTTTCTTTACCATCTGCTAGGTATGTGTTTGAAAAGAAAATGCTATTTTAAAATCAGTTTTTGTTTCACAAGTGCCAGTGCCATAGCAAACAAGACTGATACCAAAACAGTATTTTTTTTCCGAATGACATTCAGGTACTGGCTTCAATTTTATAATCATGAACATTCATTGGAAAACTAATTTTAAAGATCTATTCTCACCAGGTAGCAAAAGCGTGTGATTTGATAATGTAGCTAATAAAATTAGGATGTATTTTCTCATTTTACGGTAGTATACCTGCAATTAGTGGTTTCACAAAGGACTTAAAAGCTTATCCAAATAAATTACATGGCAGATAGTTTTCCCTAAGGAATCAATTCAAGAAAATTGAAAGATATTTTAAAGCCAATTGTAACTTGAAAACAAAAAATGAGAAGAAAGAAAAGTTTTTCAGACTTTCCAATGATTATGTAACAGTGATTCCCTTGAGGAAGAGCAAAAAGAAATAGAAAAAGATGCCACCCGTATTTCTACTTAGCTACCTGCCTTCACCTGTGCAGTTAATTCAATTATGCAACGTAAGATTTGATAGTATAACCCATTTTATTTCCAGATTAAATTAGATCCTAATTTATTATGGCCTTTGCCCCAAACCCCATAAGAAAGAAAGAGTGCTTATCAATTTCAAAATGTCAGCTGAATCATTTCCCTATGAAAATACAGCAACACACAATTAATATAATTTCACAATTAAAAAAAAAAAAAGATCTGCCTTTTATTTTCCCCTAAGAATCTTGTCTTCGCATCTACCAAGTAAATTTTTCAGGAAAAAAAAGGGGACTAGAATTTTTTCATCTGGGCTTTTCTTTATTTTCTTCTTTGAGATGAGCATTAAGATTGATAGTGTAATGAATTAAATTATTAACTTATTAAAATGCATCCAATTTTGAGCAAACTCCTTAAACAAGAAAAGCAGACCCTTTTGAAACAAAGGTGATGGAACTATGGAAGAATTGATGAGGATGAGAGCAGAGGCTTCATAAGTTGGTAGTTGCTACCTCTTCAGGCAATAATTTTATTTTCAAAAGCCTGAGAAGGAGAAGTAGGAATAAAGGCACCTATTAGGTAGGGTGAGAGGCTGTTATCTGGATCACCAACCCAAGTACTTATAATCTGTCACAAAATCAATGCTCTGTAAATGCTTGGAGTAACCTGGTGAAATATAGCAATAATTAAAAATACTCAAAGGAAATATTGGGTCTGAAACCTTCATCCTCTATTTCTAACTAATACGCTGGAATGGCCTTCGCCACGGTTGGAGACACTATTACTGTTAACTCATGAGGGTAAGGTGTGACATTAAAGGCAAACAGAACCTGATCTTTCTGAAGGAAGACAAATCTATAGTAAATGAAATGTCTGATGGCTAATTTGTACAGTTCCAGAATCAGGATCTAGGCATTGGTAGAAATCCTTCAGACAGATATGACAGATTAATTCCGTGACAGTACTCACAACTGAAGTGGGAATGATACAGAAAATGATTGAGAAGTCTGTCTCCATAGTCTAACAGGAAATTACTTGTACTAAGCACCTCTTTTAAGAAGCAAAATATAATATCATCATCATTTGAATTACTGACTGTAAGAACGTACTGTTCTTTATTCCTGAAGTTATTTTGACATGAAAACATGATCATCTCCTAAAATAAGGGAAATGTTTGGTGCCAAGGAATGCTAAAGCAATTTCAGGGTCTAGGGAAAGGAGTGAATTGTGTTAAGTATTCATAAAAGGATTTTCACTTCAAAATGATAGTTTTATCATCCTAACACCTAAGGTGAAGCAATTTACTTGCTTTACCCTACTTTCCTACAATTAAGATTTTAGTAAAAGGTTCCAACTGGTTGAATTTACATGCACATGCAATACAAAGTCTCCAATCCTGAAGTTTTAAAAATTCTGCCTGCCAAGCCTCCTGTAATTCGAGATGAAATTGCCAACAGTTAAATACAGCTCTTGCTGCATTAGGCATTGACATGAAAACCCATGGAATGTATCTTCTGCCAACAAAGGTTCTCATCTATAATAATTGTTCAAAATTATGGTATTTTTCTGACACTGATTTTGGCTTTTTTTTTTTTTAATTAATCTTTGGCCTCCTAGTAGATAGTTTTTATGTATGACTCATTTAAAACAATGACTCTCCGTTAATAAAATATTTACATTCAAACTGCTTTAAATATCTGCAAATTAAGCACAAAAAACTCTAGAAAATGAATACAGTGGAGGTGATAATAGAAACTGTCATGAGCTCTACAATTTTAGAGTTGGAGTCTCAAATCAAGGAAAACAGAAGAGGATTATAAAACATTAGTTGTGACTCTCATTTAATTAGGCTCAATTTTGTCTAAAGTTGAGCTGAATGGGTAAAAGGTTGAGACAGAATGATGTCCAAACTAACATTTTTTTTCCCATTTAAACAATTTTGATAAACTTCAAGCATCTCCAACCCTTGCTGAAAATATCAGGAGGAAAGGACATAACTACAAAAATTTCTAACACAGTGTAATCGTTATGAATCAGTCTTGTGGGCAGTTGTAAGAAACCATTCTCTCAGGTTCAATTCTTTTTTGTCTGGATTTATGGATATTTCCCTAAAGAAAATTATTGTTTGTGTTATATTCCAACATATTTTAAATATGTGAAAAACTCACAGTTTAATACTGCATAAAGACTGGGCTATAGAATTCATATTTTACCACTACTGTTCACTGAAATATCTTCAGAATTTATTTATATAACTTTATTTCTATGTAACGTAGAGTCTAAGATGCCAGTATTTTCCCATAAAAACTGATGCATTTATCAAAAACATGAGGACATGCTAGTTCCTTGTCACTTTTTAGTCCTTCTCAGCCTTGCTTCACTTAATGAAAGAATGCATATTCTACCTTTTATGCAGTCTGTTGCTGATTATTCAATGAAACCCAAAAACACTTCAAGCCCAAAAGAAATTGCAAGAACTGTAGCCAAACTATTATCTTTTTTAAAATTTTGGAAGCCAGAATTTCCTGATCTCAAAATCTCAATTCACAGGGAAAGTCAGTAGAAAATATTGTTGCTCAGATAGTTTAAATTAGTGTCAAACTGGGATTTGGATACAAAGGCAAGAAGTAACAGGAACCTGCAATGCATTCCAGCAAAAAAAAAAAAAAAAAATCAGTTCTAGAGTGGAAAACGACTTCAATAATCTGATTCCATGTGACTTAACCTAGTATTTTTAATACTACAATATACCAACCCTGATATTAGCTAAAGAAGAATTAAACACACTGCTTATGCACTATATTATAATAGTCCAATAAAAGTGACTTTGTAGCTAAATTTTCTGAAGAAGCAAGACTACATGGTCCTAACAACTTCTCTAAGCTGATTTCAATCAAAACTGACAGAAGGTAAAGACACAGCATTTCTACAAGTTTCACAGAGGTAGGTTAATGGATAAGGAAAACAGTGTGTGTGATGTAACGTCCCACTGAAATCAAGTAATTTAAATAGATGTCACAAATTAATAGTCTGCCACTGAAGTAACACAGTTCATTATCAGAATTTAGAGAGCAGACAAAAGAACATTAAATATCTCACTGAATAAATGCAGAGGTGCTTGAATGATTAAGCTCTATTATGGGTTAAGTCTAGAAATTAATTCTAGTGAATTATATGCATGTGTGACACAATTAGTGGGAAAGAACTTGAGTTCATGGGATAATCAATCTTCAGATGTTTGAAAGCCTTGTAGTAAAAATAGGAAAATAAAAATGAAGTAATACAATTTAAGCATCCTTACTTCTGTCTATCAAAGAAACACAAGTAACCCAGTTCCCCAAATTTTCTGTTGGATAAATCATATGTCAATAATTACAGGAGGAGAGTAATAACCAGGAATATATTCAAGACCTCGGACTATAATATATTTAAAAGGTTGAACCCAATGTAAGCCACTGTTACAGGATGAAGCTCTTCTCAGTTTATCTAAAACATATAGTAAACAATGAATCTGAAGTTACCAGAATATGGGATTGTATTAAAAGTATCTGAAACATTATCCTCTTGTCTCAACAGGATTTTCCAACTTGTCCTCAATGAAGAATACAAATTATAATTCCATAATCTGACTGGATCCAAAGCACCTTCAAAAGCTGAGCTTTTAATTCAATAAAAAGGGCAAAAGACCAACCAAAGAATCACAAAAAAGAAGACCATAATGTCACTAGACAATACTATTCCTTTTCCTTGCAAAATTCTGAATATCTTCCAGACTTGAAGAACTAGCTGTGCATTAACAGCACTGCATGGGGAAAAGTTCAGAGATGTACGCATAGACAAAACTTCACATCTTTCTAGAGAAAACTTGACTGAGTCTAGAACAACACCTTTGTTAGTTTACAAGAAAAGCTCAGAAAGCTGCTGAATACTACAGTTCTGGATGAATGAGAACACCATGCACTATACCTGACTAACATATCATTTAAAATCCAAAGTTTAATTGAAATCTTAGAAGTCAGAAAGAAACAGGCAGTTTGGACATCAAAAATTAAATAGAACATCAGTTCTGTTTATCTCCCTACTGATTACCTAATCCATACATGAGGGATAGATTCAGTATGAGAGTCTTCAATGCTACAGCATGGAGAAGTGCTTCTGCTGTTCTGTAGATGCTCAGACATCCTGACTGACATCACAAGACATGACCAAATTCAGCTGCTCTGCAGTGGTAGGTCTGCCTGAGCTGATGGAGATTATTTCTTTTGCAGAACTATTCACACTGGAATTTAACAATGAAATTGTCTTTAATGATAATTACGTAAGTCTTACTAAAGCTGCCAAAAGATGGATGGAATTCACAAGCCACTGGGAGGTCTCCTGGAAAGCTGCAGGCTCTTGGTATCCACCTCTAAAAATCCTGAGTGACATGTATATGGAATAGCGTACACTGCTACCAACTAGTAACGCTTAATATATTTATGCCATGGCACTACATATGCAGGTTTAACACTACTGCACATCCTGTAACATCTTGCGGTTGTGCAGGTGTTTTTAAGGGTAAATTAATACTCTCCTGACTTTGACAATGATCAGAATTTGAGGCAGGTTTCATAGTTACCATACCCCTAGTGATGGAACTGCAGAATTACAACAAAAATGAATAGAATAAAAAATTACTCACCTATCTCATTCCCATTCCATTTACTAAAATCAGGTCAAAGAAATTGAGATGTATTCTGCGCGTGCAGAAACAAACAAGCCAAAAGGTTCTACATCACCTTGAAGAGAAAAATAGGTGATGCTTTGTGTCTATTTCTAGATTTAGTACAAGACATTGCAGCGAAATTTGACTCAGAGACAAACAAAAAATAAATGCCTATTTCAGATCAGACTTCTTTTCCATTTACCCAGTGTACAACAGTAATCTGACTGAGGTCATGGAGAGCATGCAACACTAATGCTATCATCAGAACAATACAAATAATTTTCAAATTATATTTTTCATCCTAACAGAGAAAAGATAACGGGAACAAGGAGAAAATAAGCTTTTGAAAATTCCTGAATGCAGTAACAATATTTGTGCTCACCTAACATATGAAAATTTATTCACGTAATAATCATTAATTTCTAAGTGTCTGTCAACACAATAACACTCATAGAACACGTTTTGGAGTCTGCTAATAAAACAATTTAATAGCCCAGGACTGTGCACTGTGCTGTGACATGGTAGAAAATAGGTAAAATTTAATATTCCTAATTTTTATAAGCACTGTTACACAGTAACACTGTGTAACACAATATACTTTACAGGAACTGAATGACTTGAAGGGGGAAGGAAATTAAGTAAAAGAGGCAAGCCATGTTCAGCTTCAAAACAGTAATAAAATGAATCTGACAAATCCAGCATAGAAGAGAATGGCATAGGTGTAGATACCCTTGTCAAACATACTGCTCTCTTAGTCTTGCATTACTCCACTAATTGGAAAGCATTCCCAAGAACATTTAAACTGGACTTCAGTCAGTTTCTCTAATGTGTCTTCAGGGGTGTAAGGAATTAGACCTAAATAACCTTAATTTTGTTCTGTTTCATACATTTACTTTTGTTCAGTGCTGTTTGAGGACCTCTTGCACTAGATAAGGTGAACTAGTGAACAACATTCTTTTTCATCTCAGTATACATAGTACATCATTTTTCCTGTGATCTGATCTAGAATCTTTTCTGTTTTCCCCAAAATGAGACTTAAGTTTTAGGAATAAAACCTGGTGTGCACATTGCTTTACAAAGATTTAATCTTCTCATATGATGATACCATGACTTTTGGACAGTGGACAGTATAATTTTACAGTAGTATATTTAATGGAAAAAGGGTGTCTCACAATAACCACTCTTTTATGATAGCTTAAGAAATAAGCTGTGGAAATAATAGGATAAAAGTAGGTGAGAGTAAACATGAAAACGATTCCTCTCAAGTGACACACTAAACAAGCAATTACATGATCACAGTCAGTGATTTTGTCACTACATTTTCTCTATGCAAATTTTCAACTATTGAAAATTTAAAGTGATACAGTGTTATACTTAGATTATAGATTATTAGATTGTACTTAGAACAAGTAGATTATTAGATTATATTTAGATTATACTTAGAACAAGCAGGACTATTCATTTTAAGAGGAGACCAAGTCTGCACAATTTTAAAACTGAAACATAAAAAACCCTTTTTCTTTTACGATGCACAGTTTCATTTTACAAATAAATAGAAGGCTGTTCTGGAACCTCATAAAGCTGCAACAAGTTTAAATAGTTACTTTGCACTTTGTAACTTACTGAATACCCAGTGATCTAAATGCTGGCTAATACTAGTGTTTGATGAAAAGCAAGTGATTTTGTATTTTGACAGACTTTTCTTCATTATTAATGAGGTAACACTGCTAACATAGCTAACATCTATTTCACATTTATGATGTTAAATTGCAAAAGTCATTTCCAGTTTATTTAAATCTGGGGGGGAAAAAACCAGCAAAGTAACCTATCGCTGGCTGTCATTTACAGCCAGGCTCTATTTTAACCTGGCTGCATAATCTGTGCATGAAAAAGCTGTATCAATTGTGTGAGTAGAGTCTAAAATTTAGAAAAACAGTCATTGGAAGCGGGTTTTACGTCTCCTACTTCTTTTTCTGCTTAGCTGCTAATTGGCTTGTTAAACAAATTTGTAGTAGCTACTTATGGCCTGTTTTTTGGATCTCTTTTCTAACAAAATCATCAGGGATTGTGCTCAAAATCTTGGAAACTTCTAATTCTTGAACATTCAAGCTCTGATCCACTATCCCTACTCATCATCTCAGGTCTCTTCAAGTATACCTCTTGCCACATTCATGCAACAATATATAAGTAACGCCAATGAGACCTATTTCACAACTGTGATAGAATATTTCTAAGATATAAACACTTGGAGAATTAGAAATTATTTTGCAATAATACAACTGGGATAAATATAAGAAATAATAATAAGTATGTAGCACAGTCTTTTTGCTTCTGTTTATCTAGTTATTGTCTACATGAAACTCTATTATGGAAGTTATATCTAGAAGACACCCATGCAATGAAGGTTACCTAGACTTTTAGATTCAGGTTAACTGAAAATGACATCATTAAATACCAAATGACTGTACTTTAAAGAAATAATTTGTGCCAGAAAGAAAGATTATGTTCTTATTTTGCCTTCCTGTGATGTGAGAGCATTCAATTCTGCATCTCTTTATAATTAAACTCCTAGGGAAGAAGGCAGAATCAATTCACATTTGTCATATTCTTCTTTCTCCATGTTCAGCATGTCCAATGGTAGACTGAATACTAAGATATACAAAGTTTAGACATGTATCCATTAATCCAGCTTAAAAAACAATCTAACAACACCACCACAACCCTGAAGCTACATGAGAAAAAATGAAAAATTGTATGTTTGATTTTTTGATTGAAAAATCTTTTTCATTCACATATTCTTTGCTGATTTACATTTCATAACAACCCTGGCATTCAGAAATTGCAAAGTTATGGCTTTTTGAACAATCCCAATCATTTTCATTTCCTCTTGTATTTCTCTGCAAAATCCCTATTTTATTTCTTAGCTAGAATTTTTTTTAGATGGACTTTACATGAATTCTTGAACTCTTGACTAAGAAGAAATTATATAATGTGATTTAATCTTAATACTGAAGAAAGAAAAATCTTCCATAACTACAAATTCTAAATCTTTTCAAAAGATTCCTATAAAGCTGATTAGTTATCTGCTTAGGGAAGTCCTCTTTTTATTTTTTTCCATATAAATATTTAACACTCACTTATGAAGACAGAGACCAACTCTAAAAAGAAATAAAACAAACAAAAAGCCTTTATGAATAATACAAAAATGGTTCAGAATTTGAATAAGTTTACATCTTCAAAATACATCTTTTATAAAGACTATTTACAAGTTTGTGCCCTAATTTTCCCCTTACTGTTATCACCTCTGAAAATGACCAACTCACCTGGAATCTGCACAATTTATTATGCATCATTAGAAGTTTAAATAATATAACACACTTCAAACCTGTACAGAAAGCTCTATTTTCCACTTTGGCAAGCACATCTGCAATTAAACCCTGTGGAGTCTAATTCAACCTCTTGGATTCAGAGGCAGATGCATTAGAGAATTAAATTTACATCACAGCTGGCAAAAATGCACACCAAGGACAATAGAATTGTTTTAATTGTTCATAATGATTCCTCATAAATCTCCCAATATTACCACAAAAATATACACTGTAATATAGCAACAATCTATTTCCATCTGAAAGAAAAACTGCTGTGTTCAGTCCAAAAATAGGACTACATACCCAGTTTTGGCCATTTCACAAGAATAGCTAAGTCTCTCATTCTAGTTGATTAGTGTAAGTGTATTTAAGGCTTTTGTTAATTTAAAATTATTCTTTCCAAAAGTCTTCATAGTTCTCTGACTAACTGATAATTATGTATTTTTTTCACAGAATATGTATTAGAATAAATGTTTCTTTAATCTTCTCTAGTTCGGGGCCTGAACATGTTCCCTTGAATTGAATTCATTCATCTAAAGGTTTGGGCTTTTTTTCAGTTACTTAAATTATTGTTCTCACCACTCTCTGCATTTAGTTCAATTGTTTCTCCTAACAGCACCATTTAATTTGAATCTCCACTGAAATGTGAGGTTTACTTATACCAAGTTGTTTTCATTTTTCCCTTTTTATTTATTTGTTTGATTTTACATCTCTGCAAATCTTTCAGGGTTTACCAAACTTCTGTGGAGCAAACATGAGCCTAGAAGCAAAGCACTTCTTTCTTTGATCGCTTTCTGAGCCCGTTCTCAGTTACCAAATTGCCTAACAATTTACATTCAGATAGAGCCCAAACTTTTCAAAGGAGCCTCATATACCCAAGTTCCTGTTTGCATCATTCCTGCTAGTCAAGCAGAGATTCTTAGGCATATAAAAGGATACTATGGATTACTAGAAAATATGATGAACTCAGCTCATTTGAAGTTCAGCTGATCTCAAACTAACAGCTATCAATATGAATGCATGAAAAGCATGACTATAAGAACTGGAAGACTAGAGGGGCCCTCCTGCTGGCCCCTCTAGCAACATCACATTACATCTCCATCTGTACATGCGCATTCTGCATTTTTGTTTGTGAGAAACGTTTTAGAAGATTGCAGAATCCGTGTTAAACCGTTATCCACAACCATGCACACATCGATAAAATTTCTTCACACAGCATATTTGTGTTACATGTTGCCTCACGTGTTCCAGATTTTTTCTTTCAAAGGATTACTTTTTATAAGACTCATTCCTTTTTATCTCAGTATTCTTATGCTTTAGAAAAATACCAATTTCAGCTATTACTTAAAAAACAAAACAAAACAAATAACACAATGAACAACTATAATAAGAAATAACAAGCAAACTGGGAATATCATGCTGTCAAAGAATAACTCTTATTTACAGTGCTCCGTTGTTGGATAGACAGCTCTTAAATGAAGTTAAAATAAACTGTCAGCAGTCTTTCCACCACTGAAATAGGAATAATATTGTTAAGCAGTCTTAGCTTTATGTTCTGTTTTCCAGTTACTGATTCTTCAAGCAATTTACATTCTCCAACTACTCAACACAGGTATGTCTTTTTAAATTCATATCACTTGAAATATTCCTCTGAAGCTTTGGTTAGAGCCTGATTCACATAAAGTATTGCTAACAAATATTTAGCACTAAGGTATTCCTTTCTTTATATACACTGAATGTTTCTGAAGTTAGACTTGTACATTTGTTTCTGTGCTTTAGTATACATGAAATTAAACCCCAGAATTACAGATGATTCCGAATTTAACTAAAACACAAGACTGAGCAGCTTGCCAAGAACACAACCACAGTTCAGTTTCAGTGATGGAAAGAGCACGTTCCTGCATTTGCAGGTGTTCACTTTTAATTATCCTATTCTATAGTTTAAAATATTGCAAACATGTAAATGAGGCCTTACACAATTTTCTTTTGTCTGTTTTTTTGTTTGCTTAATCTATTCCCTACCAAAATATGTGTGCAGGTAGGGATACTGCTACTGATATATGTCAATCAAGAGATTGACATTCTCACTACTTTCTCCTGCCCCTTGCTACTAAATTACTTTGACAAAAGATTTATTACCAGTGTTTGCTATTGATTCACTATTGCAGCCTCCCCTCACCAGTTCCTCGCACTGTGGCACCTGTAACCTATCTATAAACATACAAAAAACAGATCTGTTGCCCAGACACAGATGAAGTAACATATGCAGGAACACTAACTCCTGTTTCTCTTTCCAGTAATTTCATTCATATATGAAATTATGCAGGCGTCGCTTCTAAAAGGAATTTGAAAAAGAAATTCAAGCTTCAGAATTTCATCTTTCAATTGTCCACTCAGGGGAGACCACAAGAACTGTGACTGCTAATAAGGGACGTTTCATCACATGAAGACAGGATTGAGGGATAAATAATGAATTATCCCACCTTTGATCACACACATCACATAAGGTGTTAATCTTGAGAGATACAAATTGGACCTATTGGACTATCCCATGTGACTCCATGACACATTCTCAAGCTGAGATATGGGGCTTTTTAACAGCTGGAGCTCCCAGAGAGATCAGTTTTCCTCAATTCACCCACATGCTGTGTGTTCAAGACATAGCTTTGTGAACTATAAATATTTTCTGCTGGACTGACCATTCGAGCAGATGCTTTCACCAGCTGAAAGAAAACCAAAAACAAATATTGTCCTTTTGTTGTCTATCATGGGCTAATTGAGCAGTTAAAAACCAGTAGGATGTGGTTTACTGTCAAATTCTGTCATTGAGCTCTGTAGCACTGGCAACACATCATATCACAGGCAGATGTCTCCTATGGAATTTGCTCTCTTGTTTTTTGCCAAATCCCAGCCTTATTGACCTTCAGAACACAACATAAATCACCACATACTGTTTTGTTTTCATTTGCAGCTATTTGGGAGGTTTTGTATTTCATCCCAAATCATCTGCAGCAGAGCTCTGTGATGCTTATTGATGTTCTTGCTCTATCATTTCTAACCTATTTTAAGTGTTTCTCAGGAGCAGCTGTCAAAGTAGTATTTGCTATAAAATAATAAATAATAAATCTCATTTTTGCTACCAAGGTAGCACCAAGTCCTTGAAACAAAATATAAGATATCTTTGGAATGTGAAACAGTATATTGGGGATCTTGCTCCATGTAAAATTGTTTAATCGCAAAACAGGAGAAACTAAACAACCAGTTAGATTACACTACAGCATCCAGCAGATAATCTCTATAATTTTTTTTTTTTTTTTTTACTAAAAGTTTGACCTCTCTCAGGGCATGACCCTGTGTCCCTCTCTCAGAAAAACACATAGATATGGCACGCAGTCCTGCCACTGCATATGCGTTAGAAAAATTTTTGTGGATGAGTGTGTTTTATTTGTCAGTAGTCTTCATCAGGTTTTCATCCCGTATCAGTGCAATGTTTGAGTAAATCAACCCAGAGTTAGATAAACTTGTTAAAGAAAGTGCTTCTGTATAAAACTCCTTTCAGAGATGCACAGAATATACAAATTAACTGATTGCTCTTCTCAGAAATTTAATAGTCTTAGATAGGCAGGAATATTTATCTGAAAAGAGGCTCTAATTATTAAGTTTTCAAAATAAAGTGTAACCCGTGTTGATTATACCTGTATATTTTTGTATGAATATATTGATTCTTTATTTCTAACTGCCAAAAAGCAAATTTATATACAAGATTTCAGTTACAGAAATTATTTAGGTTTTTTTTTGTGTGAATTAAAAGCAAATTATGATGCTTTTAAATTGAAAACCTGATCAGAGGTTGTTTCACATCCAAAACTGCTAAGTGCTCTTTACTATATTCTGACTTCACAGACTGAAATCTTCACATTCTCTACAGCCAGAAAGGAGAGAGATTTTCAAACGTGTTTGCCAACTGAAGGTCTGCTGTCAATAAAATTCCTATGACAGAAGTGTTTCATGCATGAGTGTAAAGAAGCACGTCTCCTTCCCCGCAGTTTAGCCCCTGACACAGACAAGCCAGACTCAAAACAAGTACATTAGCACTACACTGCATTTGACCTAATATATCCTTTCAGCACAGACAAGCAACCTTGGTCCATGACATCCCAGCATGGTGGATGTCTGCTCAGCAGCAAGCACATCTGCATACATCTGTGTCAGCACATACAATCAGCACTTCTGAAGAGCCTAGCTAAGTCTTTCAAAATGCACTCCTATGAGGCACTTAAATGGATCATTAGGTTCCTACATGCCCATTGTCTGCCCTGAAGTTATTCTGTAGGGATGAACCTACTGGACCTTTCATCAGCAGGGCAGGAGGCTGATGGAATCCACATATGGCCTATAACAAGCATTAGATCCACCCCAGTATATTCCAAGGCTGGGACAATACAAGATTCACAAGTGTTCAGAACACTCTTCAGAGGTTGCTTTAATAGCACTAAAAAACTGTTACCAAAAAAGGAAAAAAAAAAAAAAAAAAAAAACAACCTGGAAAATAATTTAATTTACTATTTTATATTAAAACAAAACAAAACAAAAACATACAGATAATTCAGGAAATAATTTTTTTCACAAACTGTATTTGTGGAAAAACAGATACAAGGCTTTCTCACAACTGCAGATCATGAAACACTGACTGCATTAGATAAATATTCACCTCTGTCTGGATGGCTACTAAGAAGATAGAAATGAATAAAACCTTAAAGAGAAGGCAACACATCTTTTACTTTTTCCCCACTCTGCACAAGAAAAAAGTCTGCAAACATAAAGCGTTCATTTCTATTAAATCTATCTTTACTCAAAATCTAAGATGAAGGCAGAAAGCGGCACAGTATACACTGTCCTCACATAAGGCCCTAAATAGGGAAGTATTCATGTTCTTGGTTGTGGCTCTACGCACACACCACTCTACTGAACAGGCCAGCTCTCTCAGCTTATGGTTATTGTTCTGAGTTAATATGATATGACAAGTCCAGATGTTTGAAACTGATGCAGCAATTGAAAGACTGGGAGTAATAAATAACTTTAAAGGACACATTTAATTCAATTTATAGTGGATTTGGCACTGTAGAAGGTATGGAATTTCTAGCTGAGTATGATACAGAAACCATTTAATGCTCCAGGGAACTTTGGAAATCAACTAGTGTTAAGGAAAAGGACACTGTAATAAATCTGGAATTCTTTATATCTGTTAATCAACAGTCTCAGCATTGCATTGTTATCGCATGTTGTATTATTCTAGAATTGCCTAGTCTTGAAATAATGAGCAAAAAACTCTGAGAAATTCACCAGTGCTAAGTAGACTCATGCTCTTTTTATTTCATTTTGAGTTTCAAAAATGCATGTAACATGATCCTCGGAAAGTAATGACATTGCTGCCTGACTAATGACTTTCCTAAGAATGCATTACACACCTATTTCATATTCAGCCATCTTTGATACCAAGTCAATGTATGAAGGCCATCCATTCGTGTAACCACTGACTTACATGTATTTTACGCTCCAGCACATATCGGGACAAGAGGAAAGTAATTTGTGTTTCTTTACTACTAAGGCTGTACAGCTACATATGAGCTGTTTATGTGTTCTTATTAACAGGGAACTTTTAGTCCCGCTGCTAGAACACATAACTATGTCCACATATACCTGTATATATGTGTGTGTGTGTGTGTGTGTGTGTGTGTGCATATTTATACATCTATTCCAATGTCAATCAGAAATAAGTGTTTATTGAAATGCCTGATCCACATGCCTGCCAGAAGACATGTTAAAGGAGTTTTATTTTTATGGAAATGTTTGTGCTCAAAGTTGTTCTCAGGATCTGCACTATTTTAGCCTTTTCATTCCCAATAGACAAAAGAATCAGACCTTCTATACAGTGAGATGGTTAGCAGTGCTGTTCTACAGAGATGTTTATATTATTCTTCCATCCGGAGGGATAGATACTATTACAGTGAGACCAGACCTTTTCATTACCTTCAGAACTGAGGAAACAGCTCCAGAACTTGTATCCCTATCCCTGTGCCTTTCCTCTCTGTGTGAAACAGAATTTCCTCCTGTCATTTAACCTTCTCATTCACTAACTAGAAAATACAAAAAAGATGGTGAATTTCAGAATGAGGAATACAGTTCTCTGTTCTAAATTTTGCTGCAAACTGTTCTGCTATTATTTTTAAAGCACCAGTATATAAAGCTTTAATGTAGGTCATCCAGAAATGCACTAATATTCACCTAGCTCAGACTCAAACTGCTCTGTCTTTTTTTGAGGGATAAGCAAGTCAACCACCATCACACATTTCTGCCTTACCTTAGATCCTTTGGTACCTCACAACAGGTTTGACACCAGAAAGTGTTTTAAGTGTCCTTTGATATTTTGAGCTATTCCAAAGGATCCATTCAGTATCAATATTTTCTTCATAATACAGCACAGATATTCAAATAATCAGTGGCATTCATTCCCTAGCCAATATCAAAACAGCTTGCCTTAATACATCAAGTGTACTGAACTTATTTCCATTAGGTCCATGCAATATGACCACATCTATCTATTCATCCTCCAACTATATATACCCCCTTTCTTAGGATTAGTGTTAAAAATACCTACACCATAAATATTTTAACTACAAAACAATACCTGAAAATAGAAACAGAGAAGTTCACTGTTTTAGCCTAATCATTATCAACCTGCAGCTTACACTTCCAAGCATTCCTTTCTCTTCCTCTTATAATGAATTTAAAGAACTCAGTTACATCCTTTACTGTTTCTTATCTTTACTTTCTACACAATTTGTTTAATATTATATTGTTACAACAGCTGCTTTCATTAGATAGTAACACTTCTTCACTCCCTTCTCTGTTAGTGTATCTTCCCAGAGAACATTACATCTCATCTTCACGTGTTTTTGGAACACTCATTTCTGAAGTGGTTTTCTTTTTCAAAAGCATTTTATTTTACAGCTTCCTTACTTGGGAACAACAAACATTCATTCTATTTCATTCTATAATCACTCCCATCAGGATTATCATCAGCCCACACCCAAAGAAAGCATCCCACTATTTGCACTGGTGCAATCCACAGCACCATGAAACCTTGAGGTGCATCTTTAAGCCCTATGAGATTATTCAACACGATGAGGCATTGTTGTATCATATCAAAGTTGCAGAAACAACCTAAAGTACAAAATATTTCAACGGGCAGTTCGTACTTCACACTCTTCTTAGGAAACTGTGAAACTTGTTTTACCTCAAAAACTCACTGTTTTAAACGTAACAAACAAGATAACACTCCATCTCCTCTCTGATATTCCCCAATTCATAGCTCAGTGTAACTTCATGAGGTGTTTTCCTTCCCTTCTTATGAAGAATACAAATGAAAAGTGAACTTGAAAAATAAGAAGATTCTATAAGTACTGCTAATTTTTATAGAAAGGTATGATGGGGAAGGATCTCAGTCTCTGCTCTAGACTCACAACAAACCTAGCTATTTTATCACAGTCACCTGTAGGAAATGGCATATACTATCCATCAGAGCAAAATAGAAGTCAGACCAAGCCCAAATAGATTTATTTCCACACTCGTGGTACACCAGTTCTGTCATATCCAGAACTGCAATTTCCTCTTTTGCCAAGGAAAAGACAAAATTTATTTGACAGTTCAATGATCATAACCTCAGAAAAAAAAAGTTTTCTTATTCTTTCCTCCACCCTCAGCTGCATTTTCCCTACATACCTCACATTGCCTTTAGCAGCACTTCTGAGACAGGCTGTACAAAGTTGTGAAAAAAAACCAAACATACAACATGTCCCCATTTTGCCTAAGTATACAGATTTCTTCATATCTCTCCTGACTGCCAAGATAATTCCAACTGCAGAGGTAACTATGCCCTTGATTAACCCTTTCTGAGTTAGTTAGAGTACATGCATTGATGCGGGCATTTTAATAGATACTTATCTTTATCAATATGCACATACATAAGAAACTTATGCACCCTTTGTATTACCGAAACTCCTAGAATGCCAAAGTAAATTTGCATTCTGACACCAGTTTTACCACAAGCCATTCACTGATAATAACTGTTTAGAGGGAACATTGCTTTGCTATTTCCTGCTGTTTGTACAGATATTTGGTTACTTCTTCAACATGGAACATACCAAAATTTGATAGCTAGGAAATAGAGAATTTAATAAAATACTGTAACAAACAGTAACACTTGTTATAGCAACATTATTCTTTATGGACTCAACTGTTGCTGACAGGCTACTACTAAATCTCTTTAAAATCAGTATCTGTGATTGCAGATATGTAGACTCTATTTGAAAATGTGAATTCTGTATTCATAACTTTAATATTTGATTTTTCTTGCAGCTCAACAACCTATGACGCAGTCACCAGCATTGATGGTTGTCTTACTTGGAGATGCAAAATAAATGAAGATTACCCTGTTCAGAATAATTTTTTCTTCTTCCATAAGCATACATCATCACAGAGATTTCTTAGGACTCTTTTACACTTGAATAGATTTCTAGTTCCCAATCTCCTGACTACTGTCCCTTGTAATCATCCTTTTGGGCACCAGTCATGCAGCCAGAGGTATTCCTGGCAGATCAAAGATGGTACCAGGCTCAGGAGAAACAAGGATGAGGAACAAGGGCTCAGGTAGTTTTTCTGGTCCATAGTAAATAGCCAGGAAGGAACAGATGCATTCAACTGCCAACCAATAAATGCATGACAACATGACTGACATCATCCAGCAGAGGTATGTTCACAAAACTTTATATGAGACACAAGGAGGCCTTCTTAATACTCTAGCACAGAGAGCCTGGGCAACAAAGAACTGCAAGTCCAGGGTATTTGGGAGGGCTACCAGAAGAGCAAAATCCAGGAGATCTGATGGTATGAGGCACACAACTAGGACAAGATCATGGATGGGCAATGACTGTTTGGGAAGCTATGAAGAATACAATCTCTAACAGAGAAGCCAAGTACACATGTCTTTTGAGAAGCAGAGGAGGATGCTGGGTTTGCTTAGACAAAGAGAAGTTTAAGAAGCAGCTGCAGTTACTTGGAGGGAGTTACAAAGATGACAGGCTCTTTTGGCTAATGGCAGCTGGTAAAACTCAAGAAAATAGGTACAAGGTGTGATCTGGGTGGCTCAGAATGGAAAGTAAAAAAAAAACAAACATCATTTTCACCAGTAAGGTGGTCACTGGGACAGTTACCCAAAAAAGACTAAGAAATGCCTATTAGGTTTTTAAAACTTGAGTAGATAAAACTATGGCTGATCTGACTGCCTTGGCAATAGTACTGTTCCATGGAGAGACCTTCTGACGTCCTTTCTAACAAGGATTTCTGTGATTCTAGCATAACTTTGCATACTTCTTCTGGAAAAAGGTTTTTTCATTGTCTTTTAGTACTAAAGTTTTCTATCCAAAACAGGTCAGGAAGAAAATCTGATCACTCAATTTCTTAGCCAAAGGAATGGGAACTGACCAATTTCTGCTAAATTAAAACCTCACCACTGTTTCTTTGGATAAAAATAGAAAATAATTTTAACACTATTGCTACTTCTGTGTTTTTCAGAAAGTAATTACATAGTAACAAACTGAATTACAATTCAACGTTTTTCCATGAACAGAAACAAACATTTTACTACTGCACTCAAGTTTGCTTACACTAATGTTCACTGTAAAGAGTGTGTTTCTTTATGCTGTTCTTTTCTAGTACAGACTGCTTCTGTACAGATGTGCTGGAAAGTAGCTTTCCTTAGGGAAGTCAGGGTGATTTTTAAACTAGGCAATATCAGACATCTTTAGGAAATACGATGAGATAAATACGTGGGGATACATTTCTGGAAAAGGACAAGTCTGGAGCCCTTTTTCTGACCTTACATCAGGGACCTAATACTACAAAGCAATCCACTAGCAATTTTATGACAGCAAAGCAGGAGGCTTTTTCAAAGTAAGCCAGTAGTACTGCCCTGCAAACAGTGTTCTCTCTCAGATACATTTCCAAAACATAATTACTTGCATACATAATGCTACTGCTACAGATCACAGACATGTATTTTAAAGCAGAGAAGCTCATGAGGTTGAAGTGACAGCCTTTCAGGCAATTTGGCACCGAAAGTGTACACCACAGTCTGCCTAGGACGGACTGTATGGTGAATTCATAAGTGCTGTATACTTAATGGAAGCAGCAGCTTTGAGAAAGTCACTAGTTTATCTGGTAGCTTAACTAGCTGACGCTTCTGGTATGGTATGTCCACTTCGCAGGAAATTCCAGTTCACTGAGGCTGATACCAATGTTACTATTGTATCACATGTAAGAGAAGCGATAATTTTTATGCTTTTTTTGCATAAAAGGAAAGCAAGCCTACACGTCAAATACCAGAATGGACAGATTGTACAAAAATTAAGGAAATAGTAGGAAAAAAAAAAAAGGCTAAACAATGTGCAAAACTCAGAAAAGCTCTGGAAAATGGATTTTAGGTGACTTTCACCAGGAATCTCAAACTTATTAATCAAACAATTGAGCAAATATTTCACCTGAAAAATATGAGAACAAACAAGAAACCCTACAAATTAAATGTGGAAGGAGCTTTCACATAAGTTCATTATTCTCTTGCATTCCAAAAACCTTCTGCACCTGGGATCAATATCCAGACAGTAATATCATCTTATTAATCACTTTCTTGACTAGCCTTCATTTAACAAAAAAAGAGACAGGACAGAGTGATGTGCACAGCAACACTATAAGACTATAATGCTCCAGAAGCTATTCATAAGAACAAACTTATTCTAGCACCCCGTGACTTATTTTTTTTAGCATACACTAATTAGGCTCCACTTTCCTGACACTGAACATACAGCTTCCATTCAATAATAACTGCAGATGTGCAGGCTCTTTAAATTCAGGTTGTCTTATCTTAGATATTTTTGTTTACCTATAATATACTACAGGGCTAGATCCTCTAAGATATTCAAGTACCAACGTGAAATTGATGGAATGTCAGTGTCCAAATACTTTTGTAGATTTTATTCTAAAGGTAAAACTGCATTTCAAGAACATATTTTCAGCAGTTATTTGACTCCCCATTTTCAGCCTACCAGTAATAATAGGCCATCCGAACATCTCTGGGAAGGAAAAAACAACAACAACAAACACAGAATTGTCTCTTTTCTTTTCTCTTTTTTTTTTTTTTTTTTTTTTTCATTTTTAGTGCAATCTAGAGTTTTAATACTATATTATTAGCAATAGATTTCAGAACTTGTAAATTCCCTGAGAAAATTCTGACACTTTCACTTCAGCTTTCGTACTGGATCGAGTTTGTCATTCATTAATAGTTTCTGTTATATTTATTTGAATACATCTGAAAGAGCTTACCCCACTGACACCATTTACTGGTGGTGAAATGATCAGATGGGAATATACTGACTTCAAGATAGTATGTGACAGGTACATCCCATCCATGGCTTGTGGGCTGCACACAGCCTGCCCCTTGCCCTGCAATGTAAAAATGGCAGCTCTTCCTAGCAGAGCAGCCTAGGCACATATCTACCACCTAGCAACAACCAAACTGTCAGTGTACTACCATTAGTGCTGAGTCAGCTGAAACCAGGGCATAGAGAGGGCAGTGCTGCCTCAAGTGATGGCAAATGTATGCATTTTGACACAGTAGCCAAACACAAAACTCTGAACAGCAAAGAATACATAGCCTTGCTTTTCATTTTGAAAACAGGTTTCAAGATTGAAAAAAAATATATATGTTTGTGAGACCATATCCAATTGGTATAAACGTTCAATGTAAATTTGCAAATAGAAAGTTGTTGCTATCAGATATTCCACTCCAAACTTTGATCATGTCTCTTTCATAGAGACTAGACTTTCATAATCCCACTGTTACCAGAGAGAAATACCCTTCTCTTCGCAATCACACCTTATTCATGTCACCACTTTTTGGCAGCACACATTTTGAACTGTTATTGTCAAGGATGAAGTACAGGAACATTTAAATTTCATCAAAAGTCTTTGATGAAAACCTATAGATCTTGCTTAGAATTGCAACCACTGCCACTGAACCCAGCTAATGCATTCGTTTAACAAAAACAGGGTCAAATGACCCAATAGGTTTATGTTTGTGTTCCTCTCTTTTTTTTTTTTTAAATAGGAAAAAATATTAATAATTAAAATGTTGTGTTACTTTTATATTTACAATATTCTACGTTTTATGAGAGCTGCTGTGAAAGTAATGCCTCCTGATTTATTATGTTGGCTTGTGACGTCAGAGGCGGATGTTGGTGGTGTAGCAGTAGAGGCTGAACCTTCCCAACAATAATCCATGACATGCTGTTGTCGTGCGAAAGATGGCAGCAGAGAGGCAGTCTGACAAAATTGCTTCTGACATGGAAGTGTGGGTGGAGCATATGTGTGGAACTGAATTCCTCCATGCAGAAAAAATGACACCCACTGACATTCACAGACACTTGCCGAATGGTTATGGAGACCAAACAGTGGATATGAGAACAGTGAGGCTATAGATGGCATGTTTCAGCAGTGTCAAGAGTGGGTCATCTCCACTGGTGCAAATTTTTATGAATGTGGCAAGCAGGCTCTTGTTCACCATTGGCAAAAATATATAGTTAATGGTGGTGGCTGTGCCAAGAAATATTCTTTGTAGCTGAGAATTTGCTCTATCAAAGAATGTTATTGTACTCTTTGTATCTGTTATAATTTCTATGGAAATAAATAGGAGGCATTACTTTTGGAACAATCTCTACTTGCAGAACAAGACAATTCCTATTTATTCAATGCAGTCCAGGTAAGCCAAAAGGTTGGATATCCATGTTATATGACTTTCACTAATATGATTGCTATATAATGGCCTCTACATTTATTTGTAGAATGCTTCAGGTACAGAGTTTAATTGCATGAACATATACTGCATTGACTCATGTGAATAAGGAGACCAAAGTTTCCTTTGCCTTTCCCAACCAGACTGCAACAGTCTCACATTTGAATTTATATTTAGCTCTTTATTTGATAGACTTCCATGGTTGAAAGGTGGGACTTTCTCATCCATTCATTAGTTCCACCACAGGAAAACACTGAGAAAAGCAAATCTGCAGGCACAATGCCACGTCTGTCCAGAACAGCTGAAGATGATGAGGAGTTACAAATTTAACAGTGAAATTTACCTTGGGCTATTGAGTTCAAGTTCTGACTCAGGCAGATGTCTATGGGAAATGTGCCTCTGTGGACTGTAGGGTTTTACTCACAATAAATTCAGGGTTTTATTAGTTGACAGGTAAAGATACCTAACTTTTTCAGGGTGATGACATTTCATTTGACCTATGGAATACATGTCTAAAGCCATAAGTTTTTTTGCTTATTAAAGCATAATTTTGCTTATTAAAAGGTGCTATCACTCATTACTACAAAAGGTTTTGTTTTGTGCCAAAAAATTCAAAACTGTGCACAAGGTGAAAGAGATCTATGGGAAGACAGGAAATGATTAATAAAATATCAGTGAACATAAGGAACATCTATTGCCAGTATTCATCATGAAAATCTTTGATCATTATTCCGTTTTTTTTGGTTGCTGTTTTTTTGTTTGGTTTGGTTGGCTGGGTGTTTTTTGTTTTTGATGGGAACAATCACAGAGAAGAATTTCGTAAGAGTTAAGTATATTATACTGAGTTTCCACTGAACATTATTCTAAGTCAATGAGAATACTAGGATGATGTAATCTAGTTTTCCTTAATTGAGCAACCCCTAAGCTGTGCATTAATTTTATAACATGAAAATATTTAGTCAATAGTTGGATAGTTAGAGATGTCTGAACTATAAATCTTATCAAAATACTTGGTGTCATCATGTGCAGTTTTAGAAAGCAACAACTACAGAAGCAAATACTATTGCTAACTCCAAATAGTTTACCTGGCTCTGGGATTAAAAACCAGGGGAAAAATACAATAATTTAATAGCTCTAGATATTCTAGTATTGTTGCCCTCCTAAGACAACCAGGTCTAGAATATTACTGAATGAAAGCTGAGATTCTCCAATACACAGCAGGTCTTGGTGTTGCACTGCATCTAACTTCTGTTAAAAGGATGAGAAATGAGGCAGAGTATATTCTATGACAAAATGTTGAAATTAATCTGAAAAACAACTCCAAAATAAAATACACAATCCACTAACAGTGGGATTGCAATCAAAGCAATCCAGAGAATTCAACAATCTGTCATCAGCTAGTTATGCCAGACTGCCTCCCAGCTTGCATTTGAACGTCACAAGTGGAAAAGAATCCATCCATTTGATTATATTTTTCATCTATTTCATTTGCACCTAGAAATGAAAAGTAAAAGATATACAGGTCCATGCCAAGAGAAAAGTTCACTGTTTGAGATTCTAGGTAAGTGCTCTTACTTCCTTTCTTGGTTTGTCATCACTAGCTCAGACACAGATGAAAATGAGCAAGATGAATTATGAGTTTCTAAAATATGGGAAGTACAGAAAATGAACAGCTTTTACCAGCTTGTGGCGATGAACACTTTTCAAATAATCTTGGTTTACATCAACTGTCGCATTGCTTACAGAATTTATGATAGAAAAGAACTCAAAACAACACATAATGCGTTATTTGACGCCTATTTCCAGTAATACTGAGAGATAATCATAACATTACTATGTGTGCCTCAGCATAACTAATTTTGGCTTGGACTACAACATAACTTCACTTAGACAAACACAGAATGATGGAAATAAATCGTGTGAGCAGCTGATAGAAACCACTGCCAACATACCTCACGTGTACTCTGCAACAGATGTGTGATAAAATAACAGCTACTACAGTAAACACAAAGAGATACATCTATTACCTGCTATAAAACAGCATTCAAGCCTGAAAGTATAAGGCATTAATGTATTTCTCAGAACTTCTCACACAGGGAAAATTTGGCATGAAGAATAAAAACAAATTTCTATACAGGGCTAGACTTTAACAACACACCTTGAAACACATATGACACTCTTTACACCAGGGCAACCTTAGCTCAAAGGATGACACACATAGAAAAGTGTTACCTCCCTGACTGCAGAGAGGTAGTCAATATGTATTCCCCTCATGCCAAGCAGGAAACATTTAGAAGTTGCCTTTCTTTTTTTCTTTTTTTTTTTTTCTATTTCTTTTTCTTTTTTTTAAACCTTTTCATCTTTTATGGTTAACTCTGACTTATTCTTGCCCTCTTGAAACAAGTTTATGTGGTAAACTCTGGGGAGAATACCAAAATGTCTAGATTTCATAGAAAGAGGTCTAATAACCTACACCCAACCCCAGAATGGAAATGAAGCATTTTAGAGTTTATTTTATGTTGCGACTAAATAAAAACTGACAACTGAAGACAAATGTTATCCGTCTCCAACAGAAACACTCCTGACTCCTTACCATGAAAAATCTGCACTTTGAAGCTTTTGAAATTCTAGCGAGCTTGTGTGTGTGTAAACACACACAGACGGAACTCTGTGAATAAGCTGGAGGACAACAACATATTAAATCTGTCATCACAAGCCATGCTAGTTCATTCTTAATGCATTCATGACTAACAGAAGAAAAACAAACCAAATCAAGCTTGATTACACAATCAGCATTTCAGCCAGTGTTCTGTAATAAGGTGGCTTCAAAGATTGGACATATACGCTAGACTTTTAGAGGAGGATCCTACATAAAAATATTGGTTTTGAAGACTTGTGGATCTTTTGGAATATACAAGTAAGTTTTGAAATCCTCCAGATTGCTGGTTATCCAGGAAATATGAAACGGATGTCTTTGAAATAACAATGAGTTCATCTCCTTTTATCATTCCACTTAAATGTTTCCGAAGAAGAAAATGTTTTACGATTTCTTTAAATCACCACTGATAAAATAAGAACACGTTCATGTTAAAAGCTACATCTTCTGGGGTTTGAGAAAAAATGTTCTCAGATTGCAAACAACCACAAAAATTGCTCACCAAACTTCAGTAACAGTTTTTGCCATAACTAACTCAGATATCAATAGCTACAATGCAAAAAAAAACTTAAGTCCACTGCATTCTATCTCTTGCTTCATACAAAATGTATCAAATCAGAATTCATTTTTAAAATTAGAATCGATTATTTTAGAATCATTTAATAACTATGTTTTTATCAGATGTCTGCACAAGCTACGGCCTGTATTGCTAAGTTCAAGGTTCCGTTAGAAAATTGCCTTCCAAAATTTCAGAGTGACCTGAGTTGCAGTGCAACAAATATGTTCAAACTTCTTCATGTGAGAAGTTGCACCAATTAAAAGAAAGCTTTTACAACAAATTGTCACCAAGGATTCCCTTATCCTGGGAGCTTTAAAGAAAATTTCCCTGAAGAACCAGAAAAAGTAAAATGAATAGGAAAAAAAAAGTAACGGACATTACCTTACACTACATAATTTTAACGACTGTCACGTCATACATTGATATGGCAGAATTTCTGGTGGAAAAACACCCAAAATGAAGGAGCAATCCCACCCACAACTTTCCCCTGCTCTTCTTCTGTTTTGTGAAAGTGCTACTCATGAACAGCTGAACCAGCACACAGCACCATAATCCAGGGTCACAAATTCTGCATCTGGTTTTATCATGGAGTAACTGTATAGCACTTGCTACAAACTGAAAATTCTTCTACTTACGGTTTCACGTCTGTACAGAGCAGGACTATACCTTACTTGCAGTGTGGTATCAGTTGCCACAACTAGGTTCAAATTTGAGACAATGGAACAATAAAGGAATGGTGCCCTACTATTCATTTTAATGAGTCAAAAAGAATTAAACTGGAATCACATTACCACAGGACATCGCGATTACACATAACTGCTAACACTGCAACACCTGAGGGATGCGTGTGGATATCAGTTTATCTGTAGAAGTTCAGCAGGTTGGATCCTTCTTCCTTGGCAACATCTTTGAACAACTTTTATTAAATGCAATCTGCTCAATTTGAATAGAAAAGCTAACTGATGCCAGAGAATAGATTCAAGATGAAAGCCTGTCCCAGGAAGAACCATTGAGCTTCTTCTGGGCAGAACAGCCTAAAGAGCAGCAGAGGTATTACTCAGTGGTGCTCTGTCTGTCTCTTCAAGGAAGCACATAAGAGAACTATTCCACTAGACCAAACAGTGTAATTCCAACTTCTTCACCAAATTACTGTTTCAGTTTAAATGACAGTTGTCTGTATTCTTAAATCAAAAGGAACTTAATTCACCTTTAATTGTACAAAGCAAAAATGAGGAAGTGTCAATCTTAACACATTTCCTTCTCATCATCTTTTTTGAAAAGTTCTGCATTTATGAAGTACAATAGAATGCACAAAACTTTCTAATTTTGTACTTGGGGGTAGAAAATTACTGTCACTACAATTCTATAAGTCTGTAATCAGAATTAATATGGTTTAGCCCTTTATCATTGACCAGGACTCCTGTTCTCTAGAGATTTCTTTAAAGGACCCTGAAAATCTTTTTGAGAAGGCTCCTTGCTCAGGGCTTGGCTTCCACATAATCCATTTTGGATCATATAGAGTCCTCTCAAGATCAGTCTCTTCCCACTGTTATTTTGTTATAAGCGTCAGATGTAACTGCACAAAGGAAAATCCTTATTAACTACTGACAGTGTTCATTGATTTGTTCTCACAGTTCCTCAATAAATTGATCTGGAGGAAAGAAAAAAAAAGATCTTTCTTAGAACTTCTGAAGAAAAGTGTAGGAATGAATTCCCTCCAGTGCTTTTTAGTTAATGAGAAAAAAAAAATAGTCAACTTGGTAAATTGCAGTACCAGTACTTATTCAACACTAGGCTCATCAGAATATTTTCCCCATAAAAACACTGCAATCAAAAACCATTTCCAAAAATTTCTTTTCTTAGCTTAAAATGTTACTGTTCTCTTTGATAATAACTCTTTAAATTCTTCATTTCCAGGTCTGTAAAATATGCATAAGAACACTTACTACATGGTGAAATGTCTTGAGACCATTGGTAAGACTATTTTAATGTGGCCACTATTACTTCACTGCCTGGCTCACTGCATCCTCCTGTGTTGCACCAATAAACATACCTTGAAGACATTCTAGCTAGCATTTAAAATACACTTCACTGCTTTGTTAACAGACATATTCATCTGACAGGCATTAGAATGATTGAGTTTACCTACTAGCTCTTAAAAGTCCTGTTCCAAACACAGCCTGTGAGCCTACAAAGCTTCATTGTTTGCTTCCTTATAGGTGATAATGAAATTGGCATCTAGTTTCCACAGCTGAGTGGTTTCCACAAGGCTTTGAAAAAGTTGTTTGCTACTACTAGTATTATATAACCAGCTAAGTTTCAGCATGCATAAAAGCTTGTTCTTGTCAAATACCTTATCTCCGACATTGTATTAATTACTAAACATGAGTCATACCAGGCATCAGACGTGCGCACTTATACAAGATACACTGTAAGGATTTTTCTACGCACATTGTTAATGCATTATCCTATGACTTGGGCGGCCCTTCTTTTACTGCTATACAAGTGGCCCTGATGCACTTCTGCCTATAGACAAGCAAATATTACTCAGGAATCTGAAGAGAAAATCATAAGCAGGCTGCGTTACCAGATAGGAATCTTGCCTTGTCCAGATAATCATTAAATTGAGATTTAAAACTTTTATTATCCATGCTTAAGTCAAGATGCAAAGCACTGAGCATTTTGACCCGAGTCCAGCAAAATACTGGATCACATGCTCAATCATGATTACATAAGTACTTCTACAGATGTCAGCAGAGTTAAGTAGGTGTTCTAAAGCTTAGTTTTATCAGCAACAGTCTTCAGCATTTTGCCAAATTCATTCAGCAAAGAAAGATCTGAACACAGGATACAATTACCTTGACAATATTATGTATCTACTTTAAGGATAACAAGGAGTAGCTATGGTAAAGTACGATTTTTAAGTGAGTTGTTTGAAAATTAACATATTCTTTAAATATAGCTCAGTCAGAACTGGTATATTCTAGCCAAGGAAAGAAGAGATGTGTCTCACTGTGGTATACCAGAATAATAGTAAAAAGTTTTCTAACAAACAAAAATATAGATGCATATTCACTACAAAATATCAGAGAGAGATCACAGACTTGCACCGTCTCTGTTACCTCAACAGACAGGAGCTGTGTTGGTGCTCCCAGCACACTGAACTGCAGCTATCACAATGTTCTGAACAACCACACTGATATTTGATAATTCTTTTGAGTTATAAGCCGGAAGAACTAATAAATGCAGAGCAGTTCCTAAGAACATACTCACCCCCACACAGAAGTCTTTGCCAGACATTTTTAGAGGAGGTGAAATAAATTATACCTTCAGCAACTTTTCAACTGATGCAGTATCTTACCAAGAAATAGGGGATAGTATGAGGCTCTTTTAATCGAGAGCGGAGTCCATGAGTAGACTGAAATCCAGCCTTTTCAAAAGGACTCTATTCTTCCATAGTCCTTTGTAGCTTATTTTAATATGAAAATATTAAATGAGTCCCATATGTAAACTCCTAAACATCATCCTTAGAACAGGATTTTAAGCCTTTACGGCCAATAGTTCATCTCAGAACATTCCACTAGACATCTCCTGAAAATCAGCAATGAGACCTAGAAAAGGATTTGCATGGAAACTGGAAGATTTGAGCTGAAATCACTCATGTCTGAATTCACTACGAGGATTTGGATGACCATCTCCTACCTCTCAGGTATCTTTTCAGTAGTCACTCAGCCAAGCCGCTTTCAGCCTCCACTGCTAAAGATCTTCTCACCTGCAAGGTAAGGTAATTAGATATTAGCCAGGGTAAGAAATAGAACTCAGGCCACTTCTATTTCCAGAACAGTCTCTAACTTGGTTGAGGAGCCGTTCCCTATGCTCACTGAACACTGTTAATTGCTGTATAAAACAAATGGCCTTCAAAAACATGTGCAAGGCGCAACCCTCCCTCTGTGTCAAAATGGTGGCACTATCTCAGGCAGGGCCTGGAGCAATCCATGGCCAGGGAGGAGTTCTCCAGCTTCCACCCAAGACAGGACACTTCTGAGGAGCTGCACAAGAGTACAGATACAAAATAAAATAAAAGAGCAGTAACAACAAACCAACAAGGAGCAGAGGTCAGCCAGCCAAAATCTACATGCACAAACTCAGGCTCCTGCACCATTCCTCACCTTAATGGAGGAATGAGTGTAACCCATAAGGAAAACAAGAGTCGAAATTAGGAAAGTGGGAGGAAAAGTGTTAGGCTAAATTTGAGCCCGGGGAAGAAATAAGAAAGGTAAATTTCTCAACCAGTATCTAATCTCTGATGAGTTTTTTTTTCTGTAAAGGCAGAGTCATGTATGCTTGCTAGCTCGGTAATGACAATCATGGCATGTTTTGTGCTCTATTGCAGTCAGCATCTTTAAACAAAAACAACGACAACAGAAACAGCACATCAAAATAAAAAATGAATCCAGACAAACAGCTTTTTTACATTGCTAGGACAGTTTGGAGTCACTGAGGCCAAGCAGCGCCCACCCCTGAGGTTTTGGCTCCGGAAAGTGACTAACTCCCCTTATGCAAATAAACAAACATCTATCTGTTCTTGCATCTATACCTCAAAAAAATAAAAAATAAAAATCTGTAAATAGCGCAACTTAAAAGCTCCTGTGAAATACAGCACGAAGCTGTGAAAAGAAGCATACCATTCCACTGCTTGCAGTAATTTCAACTGCAAACTTGAGAAGCCCAGCTGCATTATAATAAACAAACCAGCTGAAATTCGTAATACCAAAACCTTACAAGTCTTATCTGACTGTGCAGACAGTAAGGCAGGCATACAATTGTTCTTAACACATGCTAAAAATTCTTGGTACCACAATGCAAATGGTCTGCAATGAAAAAATATCAGTGCAAGCAATTCTTCAAATCTTGTTCCAGATTTCCTTCTTTGCTTGACAAGCAGTGTCTTTCCTGCTTCTTGTGCTGCAGCAAATGGTTATGTAGGTCTGAAGCAAGGATGAGAACACACTCTCTCACTGAGAATATTTTCAAGCAGTATTTCAGAAATTGTGTGCAAACACTGTGCCAGCTCTCTCTGACAGACAGAACAAGTGCATTTGCAGTTATATAGAAAAGCAGGCCCTTGATGGTTTCTTCAATCTTTGATTGAAGTTCAATAAGTTCAGTATCAGAATATGAGACGACATTTTAGTGAATGACACATACCGGCTTCCAAAAATTCCATACTTCTAATTTGCTACTAAAAAGTTACTACATGTGGGGGGAGGAATAATTGTCCTCAGAAAGAAATTCCATATAGAATCTCTGCTTCATCTAGGAGGTCATTTTAACAATATATCTTTTCCTCAAAAATCCACAGCTCTGAGTGGCATTGTTTCTGTATTTTATGTCAACTAAAAGATTCAACAGACAGTGAGAGTTCTACACATCTACAGTCACCACTGCAAAGAAACACAGCCAATTATACAGCCAAGTATACAACTGAACTGTAAAGAAAATTAGTGTTTGTTGTGTAATACACAGTTCCTATAAATGGCAGAAGGGTTCAAAAAACAGTGCAAACATCCTCCATCTCAAAAGTTTTTGCTTTCATAGCAACAATTAGCTGATAATTCCACTTCACTCAAAATAGGGCATTTTCTGGTCACGTAGAAAACCTGTGCTGAAGTTTCTTGCTTCAGAATTCAATATTTTGCATTTTTCTACCACATCCATTTAAGTGATGATATAAACTATTATTCTATCAAGACTCTTTTTTTCATTTTCTTCTTATCATGTTCTCTTAAAGCATTTTAATGAAGTTATAAACAAAATTATACTGCTTTTATAAGTTTTCAATTCTCTGATTAATCCAGCTAACCCTACTTCTAGTAGAGTGGTGGTTCAGATTATCTGGTGAAGCCCCATTAAAACTAAACTATTCCATGATCCAAAAATGTTATCTACCTTGGATGAAAATTTGGATCTGAGACAAGGTTCACTAAAATATTCTGCATCCACTCACAGTATATTTGAGTACAATTCACTATTTTATCATAAAAGAGACAGCGGATGTTCATTTTAAAAACTAAACAGAACTTGCTGTATTAAATGTAGACAGCGAGCATGTTGCTGACAGTTGTAGAAAAAAGTTTTCTGGTGATCTAACTGTTATGTAACACTTCTTAATATTAATTAAATCACCTTCTGTACCAAATATTTATTTTTTCCATGATGATCCCTGGGAATACAATGTGTTTAAGGTACATATATTATTATGTGAATTAAAAATAAATACAGGGCTTTCAGAAGAGCTGATACCTCTCAAACTGATTCTTTCCTAGTGATCTGGGGGCAGAGCTTCACCTTAAAAGTATATGAATTATTTTTATTTTGTAACTTCCTTTTCCTCCAATATCAAATCGTGAACATTTAAAATCTGTAACACATTTCTACACAGTTACACTGAAAAACTGGGCAACTTTCAGCCAAGATAAATATCTTCTGCAACTTCTTCAAAATTCCATCTAGCAAAATTTAAGCTATTTTTTCTATCATAGACAGATCATGATTGTTACAAAGAATATTTAAAGAGGAGAAAGTTACATAATATCGCAAGGGTAGCTTCAAATGGAAGAGAGCATAGATTTGGCTCAAAAACTGAACTGACTTGACTACTCTAAGATGTTTCATAAATAAAATACTTTCATAACAAACATGAAAGGTTGCAACACTCAGAAAGTCCCAGAACTCCCAGGAAATTATTGCCAACGTCACAGCATGACTAAACTTTCTAAAAATGATCTCAAAAGAATGAGGGTCAAAAGGAAGGGAAGAAAAAATAAAAATCAGTAAAAAAATATGTTTTGCCTTTCCTTTTCAATCAGTCTAACTGCACAGATCCTTAGCAGATGCATGCATCGTCCCTCAAGTTTCCCTCTCTTGAGACAGGTTACAGCTACATCATTTTCTCATGGCCTTCCAATATTTTGTCCTGCTCATAATCCTTGCACTGTGCGACCTCAGGAAATCTCCAATCAATTCACCAAAACACACCCACTCTCACTCCCCTCTTCTGCATTTTTCCTGATTCTTCTTACATGAAAGAACTGTTTTCCATGACCCAGAAGCTGGATTTAGAGGCAGATAAGTTTAAATCTAGAAGTGTTTATGAGAACAAATAATGATCTTTATAAACTCAAAAACAATTTTTTATAGCCTCTTAACCTTTTCCCAAAATTCTAAAATGGGCTTCTCTTCTATAAAACCACGATGATAAAAGACAACTAAGGCATGCTATTGATACTGTAAGCCAAAAACACAAGAAGTTTTTAAAAAACAGAACTGCAAAGACATTTTTTAAAATATTTATTTCAATCTCGTTAATGACCGAATCACCCAGGGAAGTTTATTCCTAAAGTGACACGGCATAGAAAATCATGGGAAGCTTGCTTGCTTTCTGATTACACTGTGGATAGTCTGAAAATCCCTGTCATTTGAAGAACCTCATTTTGAGGATTTCTCACAAAGGAGTGGAAGCAGCTAAGTGATGAAGAACAGTCTTGAAGTGAAAGCTAGGCCCTAGATCTTGGGAGAACTGAAACCACTTTCATAATTAAGCAGGCATGTGAACCTGTCATTTTTATGGACTGTCCCTCCCTACAGTCTGTAGACTGAGGAAGATGATAGATCACGCACATGTCATCAGGACACTGATCTATCGATCATCTTATTTTTATCACAATAAATCAAGTACAAAGAGTACAATCTCAGTTGAGGACCTAGAGAAATACACACACATTTCCAAGGCCCCATCATCCACATTCCTACACTCCAAAGGAAAAAAAAAAAAAAGAAAAAAAAAAAATTAAGAGTTTTACTGTGATATTCATCTAATGAATTAGATCAGAAAAATAGTTTGCATGCAAAATTTCACTCAAATACAGCCTCTAAAAAACAACGAATACTCTGGTGCTCAAGGAAAGGCTGTAATTATTAAACATATTTTCTTGAAGATACAGTCTGTATTGGGCATGCACAGTTCCCACACAAAGTATTTATCTTCTAGCTGAATTATATCACAGGCCAGTATAATCTGTCTCAAGATTTAAGGTTTTCTGCATTTCCCATGCTTGTAGCCAGTTACCACTGGGGCACGGGGACAAGCAAAACTAAAAATGCAACTAAATTTTCATAATACACTGCTCAAATCCTGCCAATCCTAAAAAAAAAAAAAAATCCTGAAACTTCATATCCCTTCTTCCTCCCAGATTTAAATTTGTTTCCCTGCTTTTTAAATCTTCCCTAGGATAAGAGGTGTGCCAGATTTCAAGAATGCCATGATTTCTCTTTCTACTGGATACTGGGGCTGCAGGGGTGGAGATGGTAATACTGTGTCAAAATTCACGTTTACAGCAGAGTTGTGGTCCATCTTCAGTTACTGACTGATTGCTGCCATTCCCCTTCAGTAACCCACTTTCTTCCTAATGCTATGCCATTAACATTCTGAAATATCAATTAGTGGCTTTGAGGTCATCTCCAGCACCTCAACTATGTCAGGATTCTTCAAAATATGGAGAGAAGAAACATGAACTTTGTAAGATCCCAGAATTAGCTGCAGAAACAGAACGGTTTTGATGAAACCACATTAAAAAAAACAAAAACAAAAACAGGTATTATACTATTTGCACACAAAATGTCTAAATTGTTACCAAAAATTTCAGCATGTATTCCACAAGAAAGGTAGTTAGAGAAGTGTAATCTCTTGTAAAGAGACCATAGTTATCTCCAGCTCAGTGTGTGATCTTCAGGACAGGTCTCAAAAGCATAAAGAAGCACAAAATCTAATGCTCTTCCTCTCTGAGGATGTGCTCCTAAAAATATCCTTCCAACAGACAGAACACTACAGCATGTCAAGGGAGGGAGAGGATATCTCTGCAAATGATCCGTTAATGCTGCTGCCAAGCCCTGTATTCAACTAGACTGGAAGAGCAACTCCAAAGACTGCTTACATGTTCAGGATCTCAGGGGGTTCATGTATTTTCAAGGGTAGTGTGCAGGACTTGCAATTTTCTTCCCAAATGAAACTATACTAGTGAGAACTTGACAAAGATGCCTCTCAAAGCAATTATGGATAGTGTGTTGTCACTGTGAGTTTGCCACCTTCTCAGAAACTGGAATTACACTCGGCCAATTTCTGGTAGTTGCTGCCTCCCTCAAGTTGACTAGCTCCAGATATAAATGATATTGTACAAAAAAAAATATCTAAGCTCTGCCATTAGTTTCTTATTCTGTTCTGGACTGGCATCACCCATCTGATTTCTGCCCCTTATTTCTGGTACACGTGGAATGCCTGCATCTGGTTGTGTGTTTTTTTTGCTGTTGTTGTTGTTGCTGTTTGTTTGGTTTTTGATTGCTTTATATGTGACTGGAAGTTTACCTGCTAAACAAACAGAAACAAAGGAAGTATAGAAGAAACATTATCGGGCCTTACAAGGAAGCACTATTGGCAACCACAGTAACCTCAGTATTTTAGGCTAACTAATCAATGAGCAGTGGTGCAACAAATAACCATATGTGTTAGGATAATAAGTTTAAGGACAAATTCTGTCCTTGTTAATTCTGACCACTATTTTGAAATAAAAAGCATTTCAATTACTCCATAAACATTGTAAACATAATAAATAAATTGACTCCAAGAAAGCTTTAATTAACAAGGCACAAAACTCTAAAACATCGTCAGTTCATTTACTGAAAGAAACTAATGATTCTTACCAATTTGGGGAAAAAAACAAAAAACAGCAGCTTGTCTGTAATTGACTCAATTACAGGAATGGCCTGTCAACACATCCCACTTTTTCCAGCTGTTTGTTTAATTTCATACACGGTTGCAAGAGCAGTAAGAATAATTTACTATAATGAATGAGCTATAGTGAGTTGGAGCCAACTCTATTTAGTGTGATTTCATTGATTTGTTTGGTTGTTTTTTTCTTTTTTTTTCCTCCCTTTTGGCTTATCTTACACACATATCTGCACTCCAGGATAAACTGCACATTGTTACCTTTGATCTTGCATTCACACTGGGGACATACAATGAAACCAAATTTGAAATACCTACGTACTGTAAGTCTATGGTATACATATTATATAGATACTTTATACCTATTTTTGAGTCATTTATGAAAAAGTAAGACTAATTTTTCTTGCCAATCTTTAATTGAACCAATTAAATAGGTCATTCTCTATAACCTGAAATAGTAATTTCAACTATGACACTAAAAATACCTATGCCCACTTTAAACTTGAAGTAACATTTTCAGATGAATAACAAAACGAACTAATGAACTTTAATATATATATTTTAAAATTTTTATTTATTTATGTACATCTGCATAATGAAGATGCCTTCATTGTTTTCTGGAAGGAAACATTATCCTTACTGCAATCAGTTGAACAATTTCCCAGCAGACAACCAAAATATACACGGATATTGATGAAATACATATTCCTTCTCAAATAAATTCTTATTCGTATTCATTCTGTTCACTGAGCCACAATCAATCTGATTTAATTTGGTGAGATCTGAAAATGATTTCATTCTTCAGTGTAATCTCAGCTGCTGAGTTACAGCCTAGATAGTCTCATGACAGACTGAACCACTGTGACACTACAACAACTAAGTAGAGCAGTCTGTTTTGTTCTATTGCCATAAAGTGAAGTTCTCTTTGGCAGAAATCCATGGGGGATATTGGTAAAATTACGAATTTACTCCAGCATGAACTTTATAAGAGAATAGCACAGGATTAAAATTCTGCATAACTAAAAATTAATTTAGTTTAAAAATCACAATCTGAGAAAAAATTATTAGTTATAGTAACTTCTGCCACCTGCAAACAAGTGGTTGGAACCACAGATGGTGATTTTAACAATAAAAGGGAAGAACCATTTCTGATCAGGATGCTACAGAAGAAAGGCTTGTGACAACCTATAAAAATAGCACACTTTGAAATCAATTCCATGTGAGAGTGTAAGTCTGCATCCAACTGATCACAAAAATAACGAACACTGAGCTCTTCCACCTGCCTCCCATCACATACATAGTAACAAAACCATCCTGGGCTTCTCTCACAGCAAACTCCTCTCTATTCAGAAAAAAATCACATAGGCACATTATGTTTTTAGCATGGACTTAATCCATTCTGGTTCAACTGTGTATATCCTTAGAGACTGAAACTGCTTACAGTGTTTTGCTGACTCTGGGCCCTATTAAGGTTGTATTTTAAAGTATGTGAAGTCTTATGCTATAGCTACAAACCAAGAGTTTACCACCACCTCCATACACCTTACATTTAAACAATTTCTTACAAATGAAAGGATTCATTGATGAACCACTGGCCTGCATCAACAGCTCGGGAGGAACTTCTTTCTTAACCACTGATTTAGCTCAAATTCTGGCAGGAGAACATGCATCATATTTTTTAACCACACTTTTTTTTTTTTTTTTTTTCAGGACTACATGAAATAAGAATTCTCTGGAGCACACAAAGTGCACAACGAACTGAAACACAGGTTATAAAGAGACAGGATGACCCAAGCTCAAAATTCATTGGGCATTTTGAATTATACCCAGGTGTTAAGCATAAAAGCAAGGCATACAGCTTCTTAGACAAATAACTGCAGGGGAGCTGCCAAGGGGCAGCTTCTTACAAAACTGAATTATGCATCAGGAGGCTGAAAAGAGGTGGAGGAAGACTTTAATTCTCTTTACAATATTTTACATCATCAAAAGAGTTATTTACTATGGAACAGATCCACAAAGGGGATTTATCATCACTGACATAATACCTACCTTTCTACTACCTCAGGAATTTATAGCTATGAACAAGGCAATTCAGCTCATGTACCAAGGAATTGCAGTCAAGCAACTTAAAAAAAAGAGTTCCACAAAAGCAGCACATAGTTTAGAAAGCATTTAAACTAACAAGGAAATGCTTTGTTAAGCCACAACCCTTATCCAGGATAAAGGTGTTTTTCTTTAAAAGAGGAGTGTGGTTCACAGTTTTCCAAAATTTTTCCTGGAATTCCAAGATGTAGCTAACGGTTCTTCACAAACCACAGCTAGAAGTGGTCACAGAGTAGCATGGGAGATCGTTATTTCAGCTCCATAAAATTATGTCCAATTAAATCCTTGCAGCTAGGGTGTTGAAATTTGGCTTTCCTACAGAACGTGTTGTATAAATTGCAAAGACAACGATTCTCAGAGTCCTGAATGAATTGGCCTGTTTTAGTTAATGCAACTGTCATTCGAACTGATGATACCATTTTTACAGTCCTTTATTTAACTTTTTTTTTTTTTTTTTTTTATAAAGCAGAACCACACCTAAAGCCCATGAGATTTGACATTCTTTTAGTCAGTGAATTTATCAATTGCTAGTCACAGCAGGATGATTCTGTACCAGGAGCAAGGATGTCACTCCCAGTTACAACCAGAATCAGACAGTCCCTCTCATCAGTAAATCAGACAATTTTAAGAATAATCATCAGATACTTCATTACACATCTCTTACTAATCACTCTCACAAATTAAGACCTTAAATATTATGGCTAGACAAGACATAGAATTACGTTAAGAAATAGTCAAAGACTTTTGCTCTTACTCTTGTGTAGTCTGTGCAACTTCTGTGCATGATGAATCACCACACTGGAAATTTGCAGGAAAATAAGATAAATCACTAAACAAGCTGTGCATCACTAAACAAGCTGTGCATAGCTAGCTTGAGTGGATAGAGTAATTATGTCCCGCCACTCAGCTACACATTTCCTGAAGCACTTCCTTTTATCACAGTCAATGGAATTTGGCAGGGATCAAAATCAGGTCACCTCCAGCTATGCTAAGTCTGCCCAGCTCAAGCAGACTGACAAACGAATGAAGGCACTTAGTGAAACCACTTATGTCTCACCCTAATCAGAAAAACAAATATCATAATGACTATCATCATTCTTTCATAGACTGAGAGTCCAACAATTCAGTAAATGACAAATCAGATACACTGAACCTTTGGAGTATGTGTCAGTGCACTGATCAGAAAGGAAACTGTGGGGACACCTGAACACATATGCTTCAATAGCAGCTTTCCTTCAGCACTTCACCCTTATCCTCTCTGCTAATATCAGCATCTACAAACAACACAGGGAGCCGTATTTGGAAAATGCACCTAGGACACAAGGAAAAATACCTTAATGGGGGAAAAAGAAGGGAATACATTCTCAGGGTCATTTAATGTTTCACACACTTCCCAAACTCAGAACTGCAGTTTATTAGAAGACAACTTGGCATAGCTCAGAACTAAGTCAGAGTTGGAGAGCTGGCATGAAATAGGTAAAATAATCCAAATCTAATTCCACAGAAAACACTGTGATCAAATCTTTTAATTGTACAGGTTAATCCATATGTCTATGGTCTGCTCCCCACCCCTATGCAATTTATTGTGTCTTCTTTGAAGCATGAAAGGAGAATAAATAACTTTTAGAGATGCATATTAGTCAGACTACTAATATGAGTAAGTCTTGCTTGAAATTCTTTTAGGCACTTCAGTATCTCAATTGCATTAAGGTCACATAACTAGGCATTATATAGAGCAGGTATATTCTGTTTCTGGAGACTTAATGCAAAACAGAAGTGATACAGTCCAAGAAAGTACAATGCTGTTTAAACCATTCTACATGAAGCAGAAAAGAAAACCATGACGCAATTCTTTGGTATGGCAACCAGCTGTCACAGAGTCCCTACCTTGTACCATCTTTTTAAGCAGCTGTTCTTACACCCTCTCCTGTGGCCACATTCCATGAGTAAAGAGATGAATTTAGAATAAATAAGCCTTTTTTAACCAGCATTCTGGCACTGTTATCTTCCCCATTCCTGCCTTTATGATGAAGTAGAAAAGAAGTCATAATATCGTACTGTATAGATTGTTTTAGACATTAAACTGCTTTTGAACTAGCAGAATCAAAACAATTTGCACACATTTCAACAAGGCAATTGATGCTGCTTTCACTAAGCCAGGTCAGTATCTCCTTGAAGTTTTCAAACAATAGCAAATATTTTGTGCTTTGGTGCATGAACTTAAAAGCTGAGTTTTTTTCTCATTCTTACAGTACCCTGTTTTATGTCTGTTTTCAGACAACTAGATCTCTCCCACTATCACGCATGCATGATAAGAATTAATAGGAATTGAAATGAACTGTAGGGATTGGACAAATTCGTGCTCTGACTTTATTCCATGAGCCAAGATCTAACAAAGAACTAAATTTGAAAAGAGTCATTAGAAGTGAGCAGTTTTGATTCTATGCTTGGCTCATTCCCAAAGAAGCTGAGTGCACGTATATGCCCAGACCTCCCTAGAAAAAATAATGTATTTTGTTATTTATATTCTTTTCTCTACTCAAGTATTGGGAAATAGTTTCATCTCAAACAGATAGGTTTCCAGTATTTAGCATATTAATTTAGCTTAGGTGACAATACACAATTCAGAAAGCTGCCCTACACAGCAATTAACAAGAAACGGGAACACAAGAATTTTAAGTATTCAAAGATTTGAGCAATACTGCTACTGTTAAAGCATACGTGAATTATGGTATTGGAAGCATCTGTTTATTCAAATACAGTGTTTGGTAACCTTAGCAATACTCTATTTTTTTGATGCCCCACAAGTCAACCCCTTAATCTTGTGAATTTGAGTTTCCTTAAGAGTAAAAGAATACAATCAAGAGAAATTGATCTATCTTGATAGGTCTTTACTGAACACATGTAGAACTGTTCAAGACCTTCAGTTTCTAAAACACTGTTAATCTGAGAGATTCCAACAAAACAAAAACAAAACACACTTGGAAACACTTCATTAGTCTGGCTGCATAACTGATTGATCTAGGAAATTCTCGCCAAACATTTACAGCTTACTGCCTCCTCCAAATTTTAAGAATTTTAAAACCTTTTTTAAATTACTCTGTTAAGTGACAAAGCACCATATTATGCTAGATACCTCATCAACAGAAGGCTGTTTTGGGAATTGCTAAATCTAAAACTGTTGCATGGCACTTTGCCCTTGATCTGTATCACTCAGAGAGCCAAGCATACGCATGTGATCAAGAAGCCTGGCAGTAAAGCACTGAGCAACATCTCGAAGACAGGTGCCGTGAACTACAGTTGTTAAATACAAGGCACCTGAAATTTCAAGCTCTTTTGAGACATCTCATAAAGCACTTCAACAGTGGTAATTCCAGAATTTTTGGTATCTTTCATCCACGTGTTTCAGGAAGTAAAAATAACAGGCTTTTCATTTTGTCTGCTTTCCTAGTCAGGGAATGTTCTCTCCCACCCTGCAGTCATCAACTTCTGCATTCTTTTAGGGCTTATAAGTTTTCTTCTCTTTGTAAAAAACAGATTCAGAACCTCCTACAGTTTGAAAAAGAGTAATGCAAGAGAGGCACTTCCATTTCACTTGAAACAAGTTCTGACATCAGTTAGTGACAGCTTACAGAAATCTATAGTTCACATTTCCCCATGGATTTATATAGCACAGCTTAGGAGGCACACTCCCAAACATAGCGCTCTCTTCCTAATGATGGGAACATCTTCATCCCTGGTGAGATCTTACGCCACAATAAGTGAAAGTCACTGTGTAATCTCCTTCCAATTGGCTGGAAGGGTCAGCATTAAAATCGGCTGAAAAGCCACAGAAAGAACTTGGAAGTGAGACTAAACTGATCTTCATGGTTCAGAAGGAGATGGTATCTGACCAGAACAAGCTAAATAGAAATGAACAAGCAAGGACTGGATTCAGAATAGAGGCTGGGGTTGAATATATTGGTACCACATATTCAAGTACAAGGAATGAGTTAAAAATAATCCTCTGATTAAATGAAGGCTACTGTTCTTTTGCTGTTGTTGTTTGTTTGCTGTTTTTGTTTCATGTTTATATATATATATATATATATATAGTATATATATGTAACAACAAATGAGGCCATTTCTAGAGAAAATAGTTTTCACAATTAAAAATAATATTCTCATTTCCACAACTAAAGAGACAAACTGAATTCCAGCATTCCCTAGCTTTTGTAAATGTCATACCACTCCTTGAACATCAGATAATCTGCATATCAATATACTTAATCTTGGGTGGACAAGTGCTCGCAAGAATAAAGGACAACACAAAGCTGAAAAATTAATCTTATGAGTTATATTACCTTTACATCTTCCAGACACAAAACATAAAAAATTGAAAGAACAAATGATGTAAATACCAAAAAGGGCATGCTTCTTAGCTGATACTAAGAATATATTTTCAATATTTGGAGAAATAAATTGACCTCTGTTTCCCAGAAAACACATAACCTTGAACCATTGGTACTTCGGCTGGATGTTCAAGCAGTCTGATTTTAGCATATCAAGGACCTGTAACAAGCTAGGAAAAAAAAATTTTGAACACTAGGATTTATTTTTTAAATAAAATTATAAGTTACTACTGAATAATAAGTGATTTGTTCAATCACTTCAGCTCTAAAACGTCATGTTGAAAGAGAAAGCTTTTTGCCACAGTGGAGTTAAATACATATAGCAATGCTCTTAAAAAAAAAAAAAAAAAAAGAGGTTTTCTTGGCAGATGTAGTTCTACCAGGACTAACACAACCACTTACTCATGGAGGAGCCCAGACCTCACCCCACTCAGCTCCCTGGTGGGACCATCATGCTCCCAGCTATGCTCTGTGGCTCTCGGCACAGGCAGCACCTTGGACACTAGTGCGTCACCAACAGTTCCCTTCTATTTTGCCCTTTCCAGAAGCATTGTAAAGGTGGATTTTCCTAGTGACATAGTATTGCAAAATACCAAGCAGAGTATTTTTTTTTCCCAGTTAAAGTTAAGATTCTAAACCTAAAGGAAGAACTTCTTTTAAAAGGTTTTATAGTTGCTGTCATCTCAGTCTTCAGTCTCCTATTCTCCTTTATGACATTTTTTGTTCTACTTCCAAGCATCATCAGGAACTATTTCACTCACGTAAACATCATTAATTATGTGAAGAAATAATTACAGTCTGTTGTGGCAGATGCAGTTCCACAGACAACTTTAGCCAACAAAGAAAAAAGGGAGATGAGATTAGACCTTGACTGTTGTTGTCCTACCTGATACAAAGCTTGCATTTCTAGATAAATAATGACCAATCAGTGACCATATAATCCAAATTCCAGAATGGCCTTACAACTATCTAAAGTAAAAACCTTAAACACTTGTATCCTAGCCTTGAAATAATTCAGGCTTAGTATGTACATCTACAGCAGGAAGAGCTGCTCTGGTTAGCTGGCATGAAGAGGTAGATCTCCAAGTGCAGTGAAAGTTCCAGGAGACAAAGCATCAGAAATTCTATAAAGTAAATAAAATGGCTGAAAAAAAATGAAGTAGTTGCCTACAGAAGACGGAAGTAAACTCAAAAAATAAGGGTAAAAGGAAGAGTGAAAAAAGTGGAACTGCTCCTGGCTTCTGTGGTGAGATAGTGGCTGCATTTCTGGAAATTCCAATATCACCTTAAAGAACTGCAACTCTTCAGCCAAACGCTCCCTCAAAAGTGGACCAAAATAGACTGTGTGTTTATTCATAAAATAATAGCCTTTCAAACAACTGAAGAGATCATCAATGATCTTGATCTCTGCAGAATTTTTTCTTAACGCAAAACAAACAAAAGCCTCTTTTGTTATTCAGGACACTTCCGCAAAGGTGTTTTTTTCAGGAATAAACTACTTCACATCATTGTTAGCAGATACAATTCCATTCAGTTCTTGACAGATTATTTCATCTTAATATCTCAGCAATCTTTTTATGTGCTCTCCTTTGCTAAAGTTGTTTTGTTTTTTTGTTTTTGTTTTTTGTTTTTGTTTTTTTTTTGTTTGTTTGTTTTTTTGAAAGGCTCCCTCCTCAGATCATTGCCACTGTAACATTTTCAGGCCCTCTCCCTTTTCCCCTTTCCTGGAGCATGGGGATGTGGGTTCCCCTGCCCCAGTCATCATGCAGCCAGGCAAAACCAGTCCATAAACTGCTGACAATTACCTAAAGAGGAAAAACTAGACACCCAAGCAAGATTATGCCATCTGGTTCTCCATTGCAGTACAATTTCTTTGAGCGCACCAGCTGTGTAAAGGAGGGATTGGAAAAGAAATTGACACAGATAGGTCCTTTCCAAGTCAGCAGATACAAGTTAAATAACCCCAGAGACTAAGATGCGTATATTCATGTTCTGCAACACTGAATCATCCACTCTGATGTGGATGATGTTGATTAACTTAGCAAAAAGAAAAAAAAGAAAAAGAATTTTGCACCTTTTTCCAAGACTCAGTGCAATATATCTTTGTGCTCCTCCCAAGATAACATCACAGTTCATGGATACTATTTCAAGCCTTAAATTCAGTCATACTTAGAAGTATCAAAAAAAAAAAAAGTTATCTTAATTTTTTTTCAACTTTTACACATCTTCTATGCAAAAACACAGGCATTGTTTTACTAAAAAAGAAAAGAAAAAAAAAAAAAAAGGAAAGAACTCCCAAATCTTTTTGAAACTCGGCTTGGAGCTTTTAACTAAATCCAAAAAACGTTGAATCACATCTACTTTCAAATTTTGCACAATTGCTTTTCTCGTGTGTGGTATCAAACAACAAAGCAGTCTTACACTTTATGCAAAGTATCATTCCAGCTGTGTAACTGAAGAAGCCATCCCAGTTTTTTTTTCCATAAGCCATCCCAGTTTTTTTTTCCATAGAGAAAAGTGCCCCTATCTTCTCCTCTTATCAGCAGCATTCTGGTTTCAGTGCCCAATATTTTTTCTGAAACAGCTGAGGATTTTATTTGGACTCTGAAGTGAAAAACAACTGACACTTGTCCAGTATTTTCCTGATGTAATTGTGGCTAAATTTTTACTTTTGCAATCTGGTTGCACTTAGCATTATTCTTCCTATTTCCAAATTTAGGTTTATGGAACAGATCTATTTCCAATAAGATCTTTCACTGAAGCCCTACCAAGAATCCTACAGGCTGGAACTTCCAGTGCTGCTAGAATTAAAGCCATCCTGTATATTATTCATTTCAAAAACCACAGCTTTTCATCATGTGCAAGTTGGAAAAACATGTTGAAAAAGCATTCTGCAAATCAAGTTCGCTAACAATTCATAATTTGGCCAGAAAGGTGTTTTGTTTTTCTTAATCTTTTCAAGTTGCACTGGGATTGCAACAAAAGTTTACTGTGAGGCAATTGGATATGAGAAGTCTACAGCCTATAGAGACATAGATACTGTTGCACATAAGCCAAATCCTCACATGTGGTAGTAGCAGATGCAGGATAAATCACAAGGCTGTGTCACAAACTGCATCTTGTTCGTGGCTTTTACCACTTTATTCGCCTTCTGCCAACAAATCCATTTTCTCTCGGACTACTTGTGACATTCCAGTCCTCTGAGCAGTTCTAAACAACCATTGTTTTTCCAAACATCAGCATGCCACAAAAATGCTTTCTATTTCTCCCCTAAATACAAAATTTCTCTCAGAAAATAATCCTGGCCTGATACGTACACTGAACATTATCCAGTCTTGCTGGTTATCTACGCAAAGATTTATGATGTCATTCTGTGACTTAAGTTAATTTTAGAAGTTTCATATCAGGCAATAGAATCCTCAGAAAGCAATCAAGTCATTGGTTATTGAAATTATATGTTTGTTTGTTGTCTTTGGTTTTTGTTGGTTTTTTTTTTTAATAGAAACCCCTTATTTTTCTAATTTGAATTATTTTAGTGATAACATTTTTGTTATCATTTTTGCTTCTATTGGTCCTTAGGCTTAGACATTCAACTCCAGAAATAAGATATAAGGTGCTTTTTTTTGTTTTAAGAACATATGTAAGAATATATAAAATAAAGAATATACTCCTGCCTCATTGGAGATGAAACTGGAGAATTCTGTCCAAGAGTCCTGAACTTTGTTTATATTTTCCCTATCTAGCTCTCAAGAAGGTACACATTTCCATTTTTATTCAGATTTTGGTTGCTCTGCAATGTGTTATGGAAAGACAAGAAAACTGAGTTTTCTAGTAATCTTCAGTTCTATTAGAAAATTATGACAATGACTTCAAACGAAAACAAAATCTCCTAGGTTTCACTGGGACCATTTTTCATCCAGGAGTTGCAGCCCGTCAGAAAACAAACACAATTAACAGCAGTTTCAGTGACAAGCATTTTCCACAATGTTAATTAGCAGAGGATGTGGCAACTACTAAAGTCTTGCCTCCTGTATTATTTAAGCAGCTTCTTGTAACTCTGATTCCAATTCTCACCTAACTCACTCTTATTGAAAACACAGCTGTCATCTAATCACTTATAGAGAAACCTGCAAAGTAAATGTACTCCTCTAACTGGAGAATATAATAGATGTTTAGTTCATCACATCTTTTTTTCTCTCAAAGCAGGTATGCAACTAGGAATTTAGTCTAGGAAAAAGATGAAATAATTAGGAGATTCACATCTGCCAGTTTTATTGCATTTATAATTGTAAAATTGCAGACAATGTCACAAAGGAAGAACTTGGATATATGAATGCTGTAGAGCATTGTTGAAAGACCTGGATGATAGAAGACCCCTTTGGCAACATCACGAGGGAAAAAAAGAATAACTAAAGAACATGAGAAGTGAACAAACATTTTGCTAAGCAATTACACTCAGGTAGACCTACTGTGCCCAGTTGTGGGCTCCCCAGTTCAAAAACACAGGGATCTCCTAAAAAGAGTCCCGCAGAGAGCAACAAAGACAATGGCCTGAAGCATCTCCTATATAAGGAAAGGCTGAGTAACCTGGGTCTGTTCAGTCTGAGGAAAAGAAGGTTGAGAGGGGATCTGATTAATGTTTATAAGTAACTAAAGAGAAGTGGGAGGCAAAAGGATGAGGCCAGGCTCTTCCTGGTGGTGTGCAGCAATGGGACAAGGAGTAACAGTCTACAACTTGAACATCGGAAGTTCCATACTAATATGTGAAAGAACTTTTTTATGCTAAGAGTGATGGAGCACTGGAACAGGTTGTCCATAGGGGTTATGAAGTTTCCTTTTATGGAGATATTCATGACCTGGCTGGATGCCTACCTGTGCAGCCTATTGTAGGGTACCTGCTTTAGCAGAGGTGTTGGACTCTTATCTCTTGATGTCTCTTCCAACCCTTGCAATTCTGTGATCCCGAAAAAACAAATTGTGTATGGCAAATACCTTTAGGTATACAGCAATCAGACCTTTTGACAGAAACTGATAAAAGCATTCTCAGGTTTGTGGTCCTAAACAAAATGACAGCTCAACATCATGAATTTAGCAACAGTAAAACACCTAGGCAAAACAGCCTGGGCAATTGCTGGGCAACAGGCTAAAGCATTTTTATTTCTTCTTAAGTATCATAAATAAAAACAATTGCAAAATATACCATCAATACAAGCAAAAGTACTAAGAGGGGACCACAATCTAGAAAAAATATGCACAGATAAGAGACTGTCATTCAAAAACAGTCACTTTAGCACAGTAGAGTCCAGAAGTAACATAGAAGAAGGATATTAATTGGTCAATACAGATGAAAATAAAAAGGTAAAATACTCTAAAAACATCACAAGATGCCCTGCATATGATTTCAGGCAATGAAAAGGGAAAGAGGAATATGAGCCAGAAAGAACATACAGAAATAAAAACGTACAGAGGAAAACAAATGAGAAACTTCTGCTCACATTTCTTAAGAAATATCACTCCGAAAAGCAAATATATCAAATTCCAACACAAAAATTCAAAATAAAAAAGAAACACAGATAGCACAACCCATAAAACAGGCTGATTTCCCTTTAATTGTTGCAGGATAAGCAGCTAGACTTCCTGTTTCACGCATAGTAATGGACAGTCAACTTCAGAGAAGGTCCACTGAGCCTGATTTTGCAAGGAGCTGAGGAGACTTCCTTATTACTAAAATCAGAAGGGGCTGCATGGACCTAAATCCTTCCTAATAGAATCCTAAGACTTTTCCACATAGTTACCATGGGTGAAGGGGTTACACTATATTGTGGATGAATTAGATGCTTTAAATATTAAAAAAGATAAGCCAGATAGTCTAAAAAAATATTATTAAAGACAGGCCCTTTTGTATTAGTACATGAAAATAAATCTGCATTTAAGAGCAGAGTACCCTCACAAGATTTAAAGATATCAATACAAAATAATGGATTAGGCCCTGGAAGATCCTCTTCAGTTTGTCCTGAGGGAAAACTTTGAACACATTTAATTAGAAAATATTTAAACCCACTGGAGAGTTTAAGAAATGAGATCAAACCCTGGCACTAGAATAAAGTATTATTTTGAGTTTTAGTTTCAGAAAAAAATATGGAGTATGAGAACAAATGGAAAAGTTTCTTCATTTTGTTAAAAACTTCACTATTGATGATTTGCTTCTTCCTAGCAGCAAGCAATTCATCCTTCTCTGCTGGCCACCCATAAAATCACCAGGAGATGAAACTCATAGGTAAGGACAAACAAGTCACACCTTCATCAGAGGAAAACAGTTCTATTTTTATTAAGCCTGTGGTTGTTGTCATGCCTGTAACATTTCACTAATTGGGATACTTGTCATCTGTAGTAGTAACATACACTTATCTACATCTCATAGATGAAAAACTGAAGCACACAGAGACAAACCACCTATTTAACCATCTGAATACTTTAAGAAGCAAACTGGCATGCAACTAGTATTGAAATCTGTCTCGAGGTGACATACCCAAATGGCTTTGAACACTACAAGCATAGAACTAGGTTTGCTTCTATAGTGTCATCTCTGAGAAAAAGAAGAGAAAAGCAAGGAACAATGACAGATGGTGATGAAAAGCCATTTGATTTCCCAAAAAAAGGCACACTGTGGAATACATTGAGTCTTCCTCCTCTCATTTCCTACACACAAGGACAGAAAATATCTTAGTGAATCCAATGTTGGATTGTTAAATAGTCACTAGAGTAGCCAAATCAATACATGAACAGTTGTCCTTTAAAAATTAAAGGCAGAAAGAAATCATACAGAAATGCACTTCTAAAATTCACCTAATACCAACAAAAATATCTTGGGGACATCCTTGTGCTCTTCAGCAAAATAAGCTACTCTAAAATTTCCAGTAAAACAGTTCAGGAGACTTTCTAAACTTTCATGTTCAACGCTTTGAGCAAAACTCAGAAATGCAGCAAAGGCTATCAGTGTCTTCACCTGCAACAGGAAAAGTAATTGCAGCAGGTCAAAGGACTTGAACCTTTCCTTCTATTCTATACTCCATAGCAGGAATGCCGGGTCCAGTGTAAGAGGAACAAAGACACAACGGAGTGAGTCCAAAGGGCTATAAAGATTACTGAGTGGCTGGATAATCCCTTGCACAGGGAGAGGCTGAGATTTCTGGGGCTGCTCAGCCTGGAAAAGAACATGCTTAAATACCTGATGGAGGAATCATGACAACAGAACCATAAGTGACAGGCCACTAACTGAAATACAGAAAGTTCCACTTAAGCATATGAAAAAGCTTTTTACTCTGATAGTTTCCAAACACTGGAGCAAGTTATCTGGGGACAGATGGACTTTCCATCTTTGAAGACGCACATAATCAAACCAGACGCAACTCTGAGCACACTGCTTGAATTTCCTTTGCCTCAAGACCAAGGGCTGGATAAAACTAACCTTTCAAGGTCCTTTCCAAACTCAGCCATGCTATCAATCTTCAGGAAAAGCAGTGGCAGGGAAGTACTATAATACTTAAATAATAAAATCATACAGGTTAGAAAGGACCTCTAAGACATCTAGTCAACCCATTTACCTGCCATCATTATTGCCCACTGAACTCTGTCCCTAAGTACTATGTCTTCCCCTTCGTTTAACACCTCCAGGGACAGTGGACTACAGCACTTCCCTGGGCAACCTGTTCTAACGTGTAACCACTCTAAGAAGACACTCTCCCTAATTTATACTCTGAACCATTCTTGTCCTATCAATCGATCAGTTTCTTTGCTAAAAATTATTATCCTACACCAAATTAAAAACTTCACCTCTAATTTACTAATTTACATCCCAAACCACACTAGCAAACCCAATTTTCTTCACCAAGAGGGTAGTTGGGCACTGGAACAGGCTCCCCAGGGCAGTGGTCACAGCACCAAACCTGCTGGAGTTTAAGTAATGTTTGGACAATGATCTCAAACATATTTTGAATTACGGGTGGTCATGCATAGAGCCAGGTTTCAGATTCAGTGACACCTGAGGGTCCCTTCCTACTCAAGATACCCTATGACTAAATTTAAAGTACCACTGTGTTTGGAGGAGATGGTTGTTACTGCAAATAGGAGCTTGTAAAGGGAAAACCTAGATAAAAGCCACTTAAAGAGAGACATACACCCCTTTACTTCTAATATGACTTATCTCATTTACTGATCCAGGCTGGTTAAGAAAAGTCATACAGAAAAATGTCAGTACTACTTCAAGTGAAAAGCTATTCTAACACAATATTATTGCTTAACCAGCTAATACCCTTTGTTCTCAAATGACCTGCCTATTAGATGCATCATTATACGCATGAGAGGTTACTTAAGGACAAAGCTAATACTAGAGGAAACCTCTGGGTCATAACCTCAGTCAACTCCACAATGAGAGCTTGCTAAGAATAAAAAGAAATTGGGGGGGAAAAAAAAAAAAAAAAAAAAAAAATCAATAGAACTGAACAGAAGGCAATGCATTTTTTTTGTTTTTGTAAATATGTATAGGCACACAGAATTTGAGAATTATACTATCAATATATAGTTACGTATGAAATAACTACTGAAGGCATTCAAAATATTTTATTATGGATACACACAAATAAAGACTTCATTAGCCTTAAAAAGCACTTATGTGAACTCTTGCAGTAGCTTTACATGAACTACTACTCATTATCCATAACACTTTTACCCAAATATATCAAAGCATAGGAGCTCTAAATAGCAAGGGTATAGAAATTACAAATAAACCATTAAAAATAAAAGTGAAAAGTTCTATATTTCAAGTAAAAATTCCTTCTGACCACTTGCAGTGTCCTTATGTATTACTGAACACCATAAATTGACTCAAGTCACTCTATTACCCTTACCTTAGAATTACATCTGCTGATTTCAATCAGAATCCCTACTGTATTTTTAAATTTTTAAGAATTTTGGTTTAAAGAAAGGTAAACTGATATTTTTCTTCTAAGCAATGCTTTTTTCAACTGAAAACATTAGCTGCTGAGGATATATCCTGAAATTGACCTTGTGTATAGCTTAACATGTTTATCTTTCTGGTAGAAGGGAAATAAATAAAACAGTGTCAACGGTTTACCGGGCTGGATCGGCCCGGTTCCGTGACGATTGGTGTGGGGGACTCACGGACCCACGCCCCAGGAAAGGGCAAGGGAAAAGGGAAAAGGGAAAAGGGAGATGGGCCTAGAAACAAAACAGCGGCAACGATCTGAGGAGGAAAGCTAATTTACTAAATAAGATATTAGAAAGCAAAATAACACAATATAATACAATGTAATTGGAATTGAGGCTAATGAATCAAATAAAATGAGCAAGAGAGAGTGTCCGATAAACCGAAGGCCTTACGCTAACGCTGAAGGCGATACGGCAGCGAGCACCCACTGCTGAGTCGATCCCGAAGGAAAAAAAGAGTCCCGTGACCGCTGAGGGTTTTTATCTGTTCCCTCTGAGCGGAAAACACGTAAAAATATAAAGCATCGCAAAGTCCTCTGGGGAATGTAGTGCTTTTTCTCTTCTGAGACAGATATACCTGGAATTATCAATGATCTATGGAGCTGGAGTATTAGCTCTTTAACTCTTAATGCAATACATGATGTTATGATGTGGAATACCAGCACCAAAAAATCACAAAACCATGACAAACAGATAAAAACAGATCTATCAATTAATTCCCCAAGATATTGGGCAGGGTATTCTATTACCTGCTGCACAGAACTGAAACAAATGAGCTCTGCTCACCAGAAAGAGCTGTCATGTGGAAATAGATCCCACTCAGTTTTCTACATTAAAAAAAAAAAAAAAAATCAAAGCCATGAAGCTTGTTCCTGCAGTTTGCAGAACTACTAGAATGCCACACACCAGCTTGTCTGAAAGCGTTTCTGTGAGGATATTGCATTCATTTTAATCTTAGATTTGATATGATTTGGGAGTTAAGAAGATTATTGGCTCCAAGAAATAAGTACACTTACTATCACCTGCTAAACACGGTTTCACTTCCACAGGACTGCCTTTGCAGTATGAAGACATATTTTTGATACTGCTATTTAAGTGGCAACTTTGAAAAACATTTATCTGTATCTTCACACACTCCACCAGATCTGCACACACTCCGAACCAGCCAGGGACAAACTAATGAAAAATCACACTACCTACTCCAAAGCAGAACAGTGCATAAACTGTAGTAATACAGCTGTAGGAACGTTCCAGAAGGGGTCACATCCAGCTCAATAGGACAGAGCATTTACAGAATCAAACAATGCCAAGGATTGGAAGAGACCTAAAAAGATCATCTAGTCCAATCCCCATCCCAGAGGGGGAACACCTAAATTAGGTCACACAGGAACATTACCAGGCAGGTTTTGAATGTCTCCAGAGAGAGAGCCCACAACCTTGCTGGTCAGCCTGTTCCAGTGCTCCATTACCCACAGCATGAAGAAGTTTTTTCCCATACTTATGTGGAAGCTCCTATGTTTCAGCTTCCACCCACTTCTCCTCGTCCTACCATTGGATGTCACTGAGAAGAACCTGGCTTCATCTTCCTGACGCTCACCCTTTACAAGTTTATAAATATTAATGAGGTTGCCACCTAGTCTCCTCCAAGCTAAAGAGATCCAGCTCCCTCATCGTTTCCTTGTAAGGGAGATGCTTCACTCCCTTATTCATCTTCGAGGCACTACACTGGACTCTCAAGCACTTCCCTGTGCTTCTTGAACGGAAAAGTCCAGAACTGGACACAATACTCCAGGATGCAGTCTTAGCAGGGCAGAGTAGAAAGTGAGGAGAACCTCCTTCAATTTACTAACCACACCCCTGCTAATACATCTTATTTATTTATTAAATCAAGCCTCACCATTTTTAGGGAAAATAAGCTTAGAATACTCAGGATAGTCTATAAGACTCATAGTAAGACCAGGTGTTTCTATCAGTAAAAATAATTTTCAGCATAATAATTGCACAGACATCAAGACTTGCTCGCTAACTTATAAGCATTAGAGGAGAAAAAAAAATTAAAAACAGACATCCCTGACATATAAGTAATTTATACGTGGATAAAGGTACCAAATTTTAGACCCCTACTCTGGGACTAGGATTTTCATAAGGACTAGGATTTTCATAATCTGCTCATGTTTTAAAATCCCAATTAAGAATGAAAGCAGTTAGGAAATAAGACACAGTAACAAAAGGATTCTTCAACAAAATAGTAAACCAAAAGAACTGCCATGAAGCAAAATACAAAATGGATAAAGCATAAGAGTACTTTAAAAAATATATATCTATCTCATTCAAGAGCATTGAGTTTCTTGAGCTATATTCCTGTTTACAACACTGAAAGTTTCCCCTTATTTTAGTAAGGAGAAGATTAAGTCCTTAATCAGCAGCTCAGAGCCTCATGAAAAATACCACTGTGAGTTGGTTTTAAAAAGTATTTTTTATTGTGAAATGTTCCTTTGGATTTATAAAAGGAAAATACTTTGAATTTTTTTCTTTTAAAAGAATAGGCTCCAGACATTTGGAAAGTATCTGCTCTGAGTCACAGGAACAGGAGTCTGCGAAGTACCCCTTTATGCAATCAAGCCACTCACCCTTCCAGCCCTATATGCATGTCAGTACATCAGATGCACTATTTTGGGCGTTCCACAGGCACTCTGAGATCAGACTTGGTCTTGGCAAACTTTTCAAGTCATGTCTTGACCTGATCCAACACTTCAATCTCACAAAGCCAGAGCTTCTAAATGTTCCAGTGTCACTGAGCAGGTATCCTAGCACAGAGTCAGACATATCAAAGAACCCTTTGACTGCTGAGTTATGAGGAGACTCCCTTCTTCTGAGCAAAGGGGCCAAGGAGAGAGACAACATATTTGCTGTGTGAGCTTCAGAAGTTGCATACTATTTGCAGAAGGGGTTATCTTGTGTCCACACTCTCTGATCTAAGCTAATGTTTGTTTACAGAGACTGCAAAGCAGGAGGGCTGGAGAGTAGGAATGTTTCACAGTACTACATGTGGTCTCCTCTATAAAGGGGTCTTTGATACAGTTTTCTGGGGTGCGGAGGGAGCAGTCACCTGTAACACCCACATCAGGAGATGCCTGTTTACAGGAAAATGTCTAACTCCTTTCACAGGATCTGAGTGATCATTTGGATGTATATTTTGCTTTCATAGAGAGAGGAAAATAAACCACGAAGTGTATTATAGCTCAGCTCAACCATTTTTACAGCTGGTGAGCCCAATATCTGAAATCAAACACACTAAAACATCAACTTTAATGACTACTACATTTTTTTGCTCACTACTAGTCACATTAGGTGGCGTCTAGAACTTTGAGGGTCACATTTTTCAATGAAAAATTATTTTCTGTAAGTCTTAAACAAGGAAAGAGTAATGTTTAATTCAAATTCTTACTAGAGTAAGTGACAACTGAAAAACAGAACTCCCTTCACCGTAACCTTATGTTTACACATTCAAATGTTTTAAATTACTCCTTCCAGAAAGTAAAACTACATGCTGTTACCTTGACTCTTCTTAAATACTAATTGACAAAATGAATTTCCAAAATACTGACTACAGGGGCAACTGGAGAGAACTTGCGCGTCACTGAATTGCATATAAAAATATGCACTGAGTTCCTCATTTTATTACTTTCAATTCCTTTATCTGATCAGACAGCAAACCTGTGACATATATGGCTCTATTTGTATAATGTAAACCCAGGTTTGGTTTAATGGACGTAAGTGATGCTTCTCACCGTATAATCTGTTTTTCAAGTAAAAATAAACACGCTGAAATAGTCCTGAGACTCAGTGCTTTCTGCAGTAGCATTGACTATACTTGCCTTTTTGTCTGTATGGAATTTAAATGCTAATTTTCAAAAGTTTGCTCCCAGAACAGTCTATGGACATTTTATCTACATTTCTATATTGCTCTGTATAGTAACAAAGGGTCAGCTTCAAGTGTTTTACTTTCAAAAATGAAACAAGGGCACTTCTTTTACATCTCTCTACTTGAAAAAATTGCAAAAGCATCCTTGCCTATAAAAAAAAAAAAACTGCCTCAAAAATTAACCTACCTGAACTACACTGATGTTTTCATAACAAATCCAGGAAATAAAATAAATCTGTTCTCCTCATTTAAATAGAGTAAGAGGGCTTTAAATGTGATTTTGTAAAACTACACTAAGTTGTGAAGGAGTTATTAAAAAATTCCAACTAATGTGAGGTATTCTGATAAAAACCCTCTAAAAACCCATCTGTGAGGATTTAATCCATCTACAGAGTACTCTTTCAAGTACTAGGCAGGCACCACAACTGATTAGTGTCTTAGTTTAGTTGCAAGTCATAAAAAGGACACACGTTCAGCCACAGCCAGGAACACTGAATACAAAGGCTGCTCCAAAAGTAACATCTCCTATTTTAAGATGCCAGAAGTGGATGATGGTGGTATGGCAACAGAAGTTGAATCTTCCAAACAATACTGTTGTATTTTATTGCTGCAAGACAGATGGCAGCAGAGCAGTAGACTGACAACATGACATCTGACATGGAAGTGGATACAAAGCAAAGGTGTGGTACTGAATGCTTCCAAGTGAAAAAAAAGTCATCCATTAATATTTACAGATGCTTGCTGATCATCTACTGAAACCCAACAGCAGATGTGAGTACACTGAGGTGGTGGGTGGCGTGTTTCAGCAGTGGTGACTAACATGGAAGAGAAGCCACTTTTTGGACAGCCACACAGATTTCTACAAGCACAGCATGTAGGCTCTTTTTCATTGTTGGCAAAAATGCATTGCTAATGGTGGCAACTATGTTGAAGTACTGTTATTCAGCTGAGAATTTGCTCTATCAAGTAGTTTTATTGTGTATCTTGTATCTGTTGTAGTTTCCATGGAAATAAATAGGAGGCATTACTTTCAGAACAACCTAGGCACACTACACGATCTCCATGTACTCAAAGCCATGCTTCTGTGTCAGTCCCAGAAGACCATGCAGCAGTAAGGTGCATGCTACAAGGAAGGGCTGAGATGTGTAGGAACTGCCTTTTCTTAAGGCAGAGAGCTAAAGACCACTTCAGCAGCTATATTTCTCAAGCTACACTCCCTGACCACTACTGATTCCTCTGGCCTTCTGCAAAGCTACGCACATTCAGTCCACAACTTTTTAATCAAACCTGATCGGAAAGCCCGCAGATAGTGCTAAAATTCACACAAGCTACATTCAGCTTTTCCATCAGAAGAGGATGACATCAGATCTTTGTATCCTGAAAGAATTAAAAAAAAAAAAAAAAAAAGACAAAAGACCTGTTCACCTTTTCCCTCTGCTTAGTACTAGTTCGACATATGAACAGGGAGCTGTTAAGCATAAAAATTTAACAGCAATAACACAAAAAAGCAAGAAGAAAAAAAGTGTTAGATGCCATTCCTTGCTAGCTCTCACAACTCCATTATATACAACAAACAAGCATTTCAGGTCCTTGTGAGATGAGCACTCCCGTAAGATTCAGCAGTTTGGAATTCTGTAGTGCTTCATAAACCATCAATAGCATTAGCTGGCTGAAAGCCAACTCTGTTGCCCCTTTTCATCAGCTTTGCCGAGGACACCACTAACTTGATTTTGCTCTATTTCACACCACAGCATTGTTGATGGGGATGAACTCACGAGAGGCACTCTTACAGATTTACAGTTTCTCCAGCAGACACCTTGAGAGTCTACAACACCCCATGACCCAGGAGCATTTGGAGCAGAACATGAAGAACAGAACACTAATCTTAGTTACCTGATGTCTTATTCTAAAACAGGGAATAAGAAAAAAGCTCACATTATTCTAGGAACCCTATCCAGAACCTAACTCTGGAACTGAAGACTCGGTTCACACTTGTCAGGTTCAACATTAGGGTTACACAAAGAAAATTAGAGGAAGTCTACAAAAGGCAGAGAAAAACTTTTTTGAAGGTCAACAGCTTAATGGTAAATTCAGTTGTAAAAATGCTTTAAAGCTTCTGTTTCCTGAACATGTTTCAGATAGCACCAGATACCACCAGATAAAATTTTTTGATGCTCTATTTTGTTCATTGAGCATACAATGGTGGTCATCAAGATGCAAATGATGTAATAGCCCATTCAATCACTGTGACCAAGATGTGCATGAAGAAAAAAAAAAACACGAAGAAAGCAAGGGACTGAGCTTATTCCGGGAGATGCAAGAAAATACTAGTAATAAATACCATAATTTGAGAACTCGGGAACATCAAGCATCAAGTTCCACCAGATTCACATATATCAGTCTGCAACTTGCTACAGATGGCTTTAGCAGTTCTTGCAATTCTGTTCTACACATGAAATACATCTTTGATATGAATGTAGATACCAAGGAAATCAATAACTGCATTAATCCAAATGAAATCCAGACTCTCTGCTATTCCTCCTCCTCAAGCCTGCATCAACTTAATACTTGGCATCCAACACAAACATAGAAAAATCAAGCACAGTACAGAGGGTGGATAGAAAACAGAGGCTGGGGACAACTTACAACAGAAGTGCAGCTCAATAGTTTCAATTTGTACCCGAGTCCAGGGAAAAGCACAGGTATGATATATAACATGACATTCAACAACATTTTCCTTGCTTTCAAGATTCACAAGAGTAACAACAAAAACAAGATGTCCCATTGGTACCACTTTAATCATTAATATGGAATACTGGTACAACCAAAATTTCAGTAAGCAAGATTTTTTTAAAAAAAGTAAATATTTAGTTTCTGGAGAGCACAAACTAACTTATCCACCTTGAATCGTCATCTACATACAGATTTAGGATGTTCATATGACACTGCAAACTCTATCATGCTTATTTCCAAGAAACCCATACCAGACCAAAGTCTTCCAAGTAAATATTGATAGTATTGATAGCAAAAAACAACACAAAAAAAAAACCCACAACCCTACTGTCCTGCACATACAGCCTTCCCTCCATTCATTCATTCAATAAACTTTCAATTATGGAAATACTACTTAGTTCATCTTCTCAAATACAGTGTGAAACTATATTGCAGTGTTGCACACCAAAGCTAATGGGATAGATTCAAATTCATAATTCACATAGGAAATAAAGAGTTTGCTCTCTTAAAAGTAAAGTCATCTTTTCCATCTGTAAGGTAAAAAATAAGCCCATTGCATCATTTTCAGAACTCATTCCTGAAAATTCCTTTAAAAATACCAAAAGGCATTTAAATCCTTCTTTAGATATATCCACTTGAGTGACAGATTTATTTGATTTTCAGGGGAAAAAAAACAATGATGTATTAATCCAGGAAAAATGTGTCTGATACTTTTGAAGTTTAAGGTCAATGATCTATATATAGCTTATAGTTCATTTCCATTTTTCCAGTATCCTACTCAGGAAAGATGGAAAGATGTAGGACATTCTAAGCAAAATGAAAATACTTTCACTAGTAAGAAAGTATCACTCTACTGTAAAATTTTAAAAAGGGTACATGTCAGTTCTGCAGCACTCCACCTAAACTTTTCTTATTCTTTTATGCATTATTCTGCATAAATAAGCATATATCGCTCTACTTATCAGTGTTCTGTTTGTTTTTTTTTTTTTTAATCTTGTTCTGTTTTTGCTTTTGAAAACTCTATTCAAGAGAAAGAAAATAGAGTGCTTAAGGCCCTAAGCAAACTCTACAGGAAAACTAACGATTAAATATAAGCATAACTGTACCTGAGGCAATAAAATGAGTAACAACTTTCTCAGAATCAGATGTCATAAGTAGTTGAAGATGACTGAATGAAGACAGTCACATGAACCATTAATTATATTCAAGAGCAATGGAAAAGAGATCATTTGCCAAACAAAAATATAGAAATTATTGGTATTTTTGTCACTAAGTATTTTAAGACTCTTTAAAAGTAAAGGAATTGAGTACAGTTTAAAGATGTAACATTAATATGTGAAACACTGCATGAAGAAGATAGAGAGTAACAATTCTACAGATCTGTAAGAAGTATTGAAAAGGACAGATGTTTTTGGAAGTTGATACAATGATTATCAGAAATTCATTAATGTATTGTAAAACATTACACACAGATTACAAGACATGTTTAAAACTGCATTATTCATACTCTCCTTGTTCAGCTGAACAATTACATTGTACAAAAAAAGCATGAGTAAATTTGTTCAAAAGTTCCCACCAATAGCAAACAGGTAGTAATCAGATACATATATATTTAAGTCATCTCTTAAAGAGGAAAAGGACTACCAGATTTATGCCTCAAAAAAAAAAAAAAATTCTGCAGAAGGCTTAAGTGAGACTGCGAGATACAGAGATTTATCTAGTTAGTTCTAGATGTCTAATGCCCATTCTATTTTTCAGATTTTTAAAATAGTTTCCATAAAAGTTGCACAGATTCTCTGCAGAAGTTGACCTCTTTCCTGTTGAATACTTCAGTACAGAGCATTCCTGGAAAGGAGGAAACTGAAGTAAACCAAAAAAACATTTAGTTCTCCTTAGATCGAGAGACTCTAGACTACGTTGAAAGGAAAATTTGAGCTGCTCTTGAACTTTCCCTTGCCAATTTGTTCATACTGTCTTTGCCCTTAAATAGCAGCTCATACAATTTTTCCTTACTCCAATTCACAACTGATACAGATAGTCATAAATTATCATCTTACTATAACAATTACATGCTTATGTTAGCTCTCAGTATCTCAAGAAAGAGCCAAATGCCTTCCATAAATTCTTTTCAGTGTCCTGCTTAATTCTATTAGAAATCTGTAAAGACATTTTCACAGCATGTAGCTGCATGTTCTGAAATTATGATGTACTCACTTTGTGAAATTCAGATTAAATCTGGTCTGATACTGCCAGAAATCAGAAAGGGAAAAGTCCTAATTAAAAAGTTGAATTCATAGCATGTATGCATTTTACAAGGAATCACAAAGACTGTGTGAACTATAACTTATTTCCTTTTCACTTTCATTATCTTTCTTAGTGGTTTGCTAGCACAGTCTTACTGAACTGCTCAATAATATGTTCTCAGAAAGAATAGCTCAAGACTTCTGCCCAAGTCATGGGAGTACTCTGCCACTGTAGCACCACAGGTCCAGACTCAACAAGCACATTGCAAACCTGCTTTTTCAGACTGCAGGGATAAGATTCAAAAATTTAGCTTTGCTTCTCGGACACTCCTTTTCCTGCTGCAGTACCTGGATCAAATTTCTTGTATTTCTATATTGAAGCACAATTCCTCTTAGTGCCTCAAATGTTGATACTGGACTGGATATTCAAAGGAAGGGTTCCCCACACACTCCACTTGGCATCAGTAGCATGATGTAAGTGGGTTGCACTCAAGACATGATGGGCTCAGATAGGAAGCCCCAGTGATCCAGGAATCTTGGTGATCATCGGCTGGTCCAAAGGCAAAAGTTTCAGAATCCTGCCAGAAGAGGAAGTAACGCATGCTGAAGATCCTTTCACTATGTAATCAACTACCAGAGAATTAGAAGAAATATGCGTTGTTCAATGATAAGTCCTTCTGTATTTAGAAACCATTGGAAGTGGAAGGCCAAAGTAACTGAAGGAGAAGGTGAATCAAGCCTATTGGCTGAAGTGAAGGCCACCCAACTGGCTTTAGGTAACACTAAACAAGAGAAGCAGCCAGTTTCCAACCTCTATACTGACTCTTGGATGGTGGCAAATGTCCTACTGGGGAGGTTACAGCAATGAAAGCAGACCTGGCAGCACAGTAGTAGACACATGTGAGTTGCTGCACTGTGGAAAGATATCGCTGCCTCAGTAGAGAGCACAGTTGCAAAAGTACATCACATAGATGTGATGAAAATGATTCTCACCACTGAAGAGGATACAAATAATTAGCAGGTGAATCAGGCTGCCAGGATTTAAGTGGCTCAGGTAGATCTGGACTAACAGCATAATGGTGAACTACTTCTAACTTGATAAGTCCATGACACCTCAGGCCATGAAGGAAGAGATGCAGCATACAGATGGGCTCAAGATCAACGGATGAACTTGGCCATGGATGCTATAGCACAGGTTAACCGTGAACATAAGATGTGCTACAATTAAGTAAGCCAAGCTGATAAAGACTCTGGTATGGAGAACAATAGCTGAAACAAATACAGTGAGACAAGTTGATTATATCACTTTCCCAAAAGCCTGCTATGGCAAGCACTATGTGCTTACAATGGAAACAGCAACTACAAGGTGGCTTGAAACATATCCTACGCCACACACTACCACCTGAAACACTACCCTGGGCCTTGAAAAGCAACTTTTATGGTGACATGGCACCCCCAGAAAAAAAGAACAAACATTTCCAACTCAGCCACATCGCCAACACCAGAAGAAATAGAGCAGTATAAAGAACATTTTCAAAATCTTAAAGCAGCACTCATAGACAAAGGTAAGTTGTACATTTGGGAATTTCAAATCAAAAGCTTCTTCATAGTACTTTATTGTGCAATATTTGTTTAAAATACGTTAGTTCCATCTGTAACATGTGTAGACAGTTCAGAAGGGACTATTCATGTTACTATTTAATCATGTTGATAGTTGCTTGGAGTAGTTTAAGCTGAGTTCAGAGAAAGTTTTTGCAGTTTTTGTTCGAAGTACAGAATGTACAGGGTAGATCAAGTTCTGATGTGTCATCCACCCTACACACAACCTCTGGCCAAAAATAGGGAATGGCTTGTAAAGGCACAAAGTTTCTGAATGACAACTTCAGTGAAAAATGCATACACTTTAAGTCACAGAAAAACTATTTAGGAAATATAGCATGAAAGATCAAGTCAGTAAGTTCAAGGATCAGCAAAATGCTCAGTTATTTGCTTATATATAGTAATTTTAAAACTGCTTAGTCCAGGCCAAGTTTCTCATGAAGTTTGAGCCTGAAAGTTTTTATATGAATACAATATACCTCTTTTACTCCTAGTATTTCCAGTTTCTAGACACACAAAGGCAATAAGTTCACTGTTACACTACATTCAAGCCTCCTAATTTATCCAAAGTAACCTCTGCTAGAGGAGATGCCCAAGTTTGCTCACTCACTAGACAAAGTTCTTGCGCCTTGAAGGACAATTCAAAGGAACAATGATTCAAACAGCATTAATCAAGGCAGTCTCAGGAGTAGCAATGAAACCCCTCACTGCAAATCTCTGGAGTTCATCTTCTGTACTCACTGGAATTCTGGTAAGCTGACATTATATAGCACTGACCAAATTATGAAAACTCTAAACAGAGAGAGACTTCTAACCCTTTTTATCTCTTGCTATTAATCCATTTGGGGAATGAAACACACAGAGACTGAAAGAGTAAAATATCACAGATGACATTTTTTCCCCTTCCTAGACCAGATATACAGTGAATTTCAGTCATCAGAGCATTACAGTTCTTGCCAGAGTAGAAGTGCTTGACTTTGGCAAAACGAGGTATGACAGAACACAGGCAGCAAAACAAAGGAGCTCGACCTAGATGTAGACAAGACATCAAGAAAGGTGAAGAAACAGTGCTGTGGGAAATCTGATGTAAAGACATCATTAGAGCTGAGTATTTCAGTTCCTAGAAAAGGTAACTGCAAGCTTTAGGAGAATCACTATAGAGTACCAGTCAACTGTATGAGCCAAGGTGGACTCACTGCCTTCTGCTTCTAACAGGATTGGAAAGCCAGTTCAGACTTCACCATTAGGCTTTACTATAAGTCATTACATCTATGATTCATGTGAAGAGACTCTGGAAAAGTTCAAGCATTCCCTCTATCTACTTACATTCTGAAAGTGGGAAACTTCTTTCCCATGAGAAAAGGTAAATCAGTCACCATTTGGGAAACTCACCCCACGTCCCAGCACTTGCCCTTTCCCCCAAGCTATCTTCCAAGGTTTCTCACTCCAAAAATCTGCTTGTCAATGTGCTACTGAGCATGTGGTTGGAACTCAGACTATAAAAATGAACTGCAGCAAGGGAAATACCCCATCATTAATGACAGAAGTTGCTTTAAGATACTAAAGTAGGAAAAGTGAAACAAATGGAGCAAGCAGAACAGGAGACTCCTCCTTTAGCATCCCTTCACTGGGGAACCTCTCTTACCATAAATTAATATTAAAAATATTCACTTACAAAAATAACCAAAAATGTCTAGCACAAGGATAGAATGAGCAAAGTTCCGACTTCAGATGGGGGATTCAAACCTCCCCTGTCAAGACAGGAGAGAAAAAAGGACAAATGATCATTCAGCCCACTCATCCAACTCCCATGCCAGACAGTGACTTCACAGTAACAGCACATTTCCTAATATCCTTTCCCATACAGAGCTAGTTGGTTTGACCCTCTGTGGAGAATCTGATATGGAAGGCAAGTATACTTGTAATCAAGGTCCAGATTCCAATCTTACTAAGTAAAAAAAAAAAAAAAAAAAAAAAAAGTTGCTGGTTAATATCCATGCCTCTAAACATACAAGATGTAGGCATTTAAACTTCCTTTTTGCAGAGTGGTATGCAAATTAAAAAAACCCTCAAATTTAAAAATAATAATCTGATTAATTGTTCAGCTCCCTGAAAGAAAGCTAAAAAGACTTGGATTTTCCTTCTTCCCGTTTTGTTTTTCTTTTTTTTTATACTTCAGATGTACAGTCTGTGCTGTTTTTTTTCCTCTGAAATCCCTCTAAATACAGTCAGTAGCCAGATTAGAGAAAACAGATTAAATAGCTTGATGAAGCAGAGCTGTAAGCTGCAGAAGGAACAGACATGGGAGCAGCCCTATCAACTCCATTACCTTAATCACTTTGGTCCAGCAACAACTGTAAGGGGCCCGAAATAAAAAGGAAAACTTCACAGTCTAAAAGGAGGAGAAATACCAGCTAATGCCTCATTCAGTCTGTACTCACTTTTCTAGAAACTTCAGCCAATGACCTTCAGGGTTCTGAAGTTCAATCCACCAGATATAATGTATCTCAGATCTGAAATACTACATCAGAAAACTACTGACTGCACCAGAGCAGGCCAGTGCTGTTACTCAAACGCTGAAATTCCTCACACTGAACAGCTGAGAAGCATTCTTTGCAGCACTCAGTCCCTCCACATCTTTTCTTTTGTATAGATTCCTAATTAATGTCTTTGCTTTGTCTGTTAGCAAGTTACAGTGGAGACAGAGAGAGATTGGAGGAGGCTGTTCCATGGTGAGCTAGCACCACTATAGACAACACAGTTTTGACAACTTACGTCCTGGCCATCCTCAGCCACAAGCACAATTTCTCAACTATTCCTCCACAATAACAGTATTCACCTTTACCCAAAACTCTGAAGACACAAAAACTAAACTCTCAGAAGAAGAAAAGAAACTAAGACCTAATTTCCTGAATTCTCTTGAACAATATAATTAGTGAGGTCTTAAGGGGAAGTTTATCTGTTTCACTGGACTACTTGTAAAGGAACATGAAATGTCTGAAATACGTCTTGCATGTGCTAGGAGCTATTTGGTTCATTTATACTGCTTTGTCATTCTTCACAGGCTCTTCTGGCCTCCCCCACTGCCTCTGTTGGTCAGAGGAGGCCCAGCGCCCTGCCATCTGCATGCCAGACTCCTCCACCAATGCCAAACCACGCCAGAAAGGACAGACATTCCCCAGGGAATGTGCTAAGGCACTGCTCCTCTAATGACCTCTAATGAGTTGCTTCTGGAATTTTAAACAAGCCAGTGAAATAAACGTTGCTCACACAACTAGATTAAAGAACATTTTTGTTCTGGGAAATGGCTATTTTACTTCTTAGTTAGGCAAGAAAAAAGGATGAGCTGGATATTTTGGAGAGAGCTTGGATAGTTAATCAGAGCCTCAGTTTACTACAGGTCACAGAAGATTCCATGCTTTTATTAGCTCATCTCCCCCAACTCCAGCCACTGTTTAAAAAGGTTAATTTGCTAAATGAACATAAAATCATAGAATCCTTAGAGTTGAAAGGGACTTTCTAAAGGTCATCTTGTTCAACTCCCCTGCAATGAACAAGGACAGAAAAAGCTAGATCAGGTTGCTCAGAGTCTGGTCCAGTCTGGCCCTGAAAGTTTCCAGGGCCAGAACATACACAGCATCTCTGGACAACCTGTGCCAGTACCTCACCACCCTCATTGTAAAAGACTTTTTCCTTATATCCAACCTAAATCTATCCTCTAAGTCTGAAGCCATTTCCCCTCAACCTATCACAACAGAACCTACTAAAGAGTCTGTCCCCTTCTCTTCTGTAGCTCCCTTTTAGATTCTGAATGGTCACAATCAGGTCATTTCAGAGCCTTCTCTTCTCTAGGCTGAACAGCCACAACTCTCTCAACCTGCCCCTGCAGGAGAGATGTTCCATTCCCTGAATTGCTTTTGTGACCCTATCCAACAGGTCCATGTCTCTTCTGCACTGAGGACTCCTTATCTGTACCCCAGGTGAAGCCTCATTAGAGTAGAGGGGCAGGATCACCTTCTTCAACCTGCTGGCCACACTTCTTTAGATGCAGCCCAGGATATGGTTGGTTCCTGGGCTGCAAGGGTATATTCTCGACTCATGCTCAGTTTCCCAGCCCCCAGAACTTCCAGGTCTCTTTCAGGAGGGTTGCACTCAATCCTTTTATCCCCCAACTTGTACTGGTAGTGGAGGTTGCCTCAACCCAGGTGCAAAACCTTGCACTTGGCTTTGTTGAATCTCATAAATTTCTTCTGGGCTCACTGCTCAAATCTGTCTATGTCCATCTGGATGGTATCCCATCTCTAAGGCATGTTGACTGCACCCCATAGCTTGGCGTCACCTGGAAACACACTGAGGGTGCACTCAACCCCACCACCAATGTCATCAAGATATTGAAGAGTATCAGTCACAGGACTGCTGGGGGACACCATTTGTCACTAATCTCCATTGAGTCATGTACCACCACTCTCTGAATTTGATCCTGCAGACATTTTTTCATACATTGAACAGTTCACCCACCAAATCCATGTCTTTCCAACTTGGAGAGAACAACGTTGTGGGGTACCTTGTCAAAGTCCTTACTGAAGTTGAGATAGAAAACACCAGTGGCTCTTCCCTTGTCCACTGTTGGGATTACACCATCACAGAAGGTGATTAGGTTGGCCAAGATTAAAAAAAAAAAATTTAAGAAAAAAAAAAAAAAAGATATTTCCAGTCTGCTAAGTTCCATCCATGTAGATTCTTACACAAATCTCAAGAATCTGTACCTTCAGAAATTCAATAAATCTTACTGGCAGAAAATTAATTATTAAAATAATTATCTAAACACATTACAACCAAGAACAGCCAAAGGCAAGAGTCAGACATCATTTCAGACAGTTGTAAAAATGTTGGTCAATTGATGTTGGAGCAGTTAGAGAAAGAAACTACCAACAATCAAGCTTTGTGCTGTAAACCAGCAAGTGAAGTAGTTTAGAGAAAGGAACCAAACACAGCATGTTACAGCATAAGTCCCTTTAATTGAAAGGGAACAAATACAGACATTTGCCTAGTGTCCAGGTCAGTCATTTCTAAAACACATATTACCGCACAAGCAAGTAACCTGCCTTCAAGAAGTCTCACAAAGGACTTCTTCATTTGTGAATATGGTGGCCCTGAAGCCTTGTGTATGCTGCTAGCATGAAAAGTCCCTCAGCATCCTTCACTAGTTATGGCTTAGAACTAAGCACTTATAGAGCAAAGAAGCAAGAGAAGGAATAGCTTTGAGAACATTAGTATGAAATGAGCTCTTCTGATGAAGGAAGCAAAGCCCCTAAGAATGCATTATCTACACCCAAATTTTTATGATGTGCTCATTCACAGGTGAGATCCAGGTCCTCAAGGCAATGGCTGAGAACTTTCCACAGCTACACCACTCAATAACAGAGAGTTCATCAGTGATGATTTACACATAAGGAATCTCAAATACACATCTATATATAACATAGATAAGTCACGGCATGATGCAATCAAGAAAGATGAGTCAACATAGCAGTTGAAACCACATACTGGGAAAGTTTTTGCTGTTCATTAACGACTAATAGTAGTCAAATGTTGTGACAATCCACTTGCCTCAGATTTCCTGAGTTCATGCTCTCTGTACATCATTTTAGCCTCAGGTTTCTCAAGGTTCCCTCATTCACTCCCCCACCCCCATTTAAAACCATAGCTGTAACAATCCACACCCAGGAATTCTCTAAGTCATGTTATAGCACCTATTACTTAAACATAAAGAATGTCCTACTAAAGAAAGCTGTAAACAGAAAGACCTTATTCATCACAGCACAATTACACAACAGTTTAATAAACTGCCATGATCCTTCTCATGGAATAGCTCCACATGAGCAAAACTGCACTTCAGTCTGGCAGACTAATTACTTAATTTTGCACATCATGATAATTTTCTGATACTCAGAAATCATAAGAATTTGATTCTGGAGAACAACAGGTAAGCATACTCTAAGGTTTTAATTTTCAGTGGAAATGTAGCTCTCCATCTCCCCTGACTGTTTGAACAACACATTTTGCTGAAAATTAAACCTGATATGGAAAACAACTTCAAACTGCAGAATAAACAAGTTATTTGAAGCACTGATCAAATTATTCAAATTTGACTGTAGGATGCTTGACTTCCTTTTCAAGAAGGCAGTTTCCCATCCAAGTTACATTGTAAAATGTCCAAACCATTAATTGATGTAGCTGCGCTACCCAGAGAAGAAACAGACTATTTGTCAGTGGTACTACTAACAAACAGCGTAAAGTTTTTGGCTTGTTATCAGAACAGCAAGTAAGCCTGTATTTGACTCTCATGTAAATTATGCTGAATAAAATGAATTTGGTAATATCACCCAAAGCAATTCAAACATAACTGAACATTAAGTGAAAAAACATTTGAATCAGAGGTGCTTTCCTGAATCAGACATTAATGCAGAATGACACATGTCTAAGTAGCTACTATAATGGTTTCTTAGTCTTTACACCTGAATAGATGAGCACTGGCAGACCAAGCTTCAGCATCACAGCAGTACATACCAGATGGTGGGAGAGAAAACAAGCACATACTCCAGTCTCCAGACTGCAAAGTTTAGATGTTTCCTTCAAGCTGCAGAAATAGATCATTTCTCTGCCACTGACCCCATTATGGAAACAATAACCTCCAGAAGGAAATGGAAGCACTAGAACAAGAATTTCTCCAACCACCAAACAAGATTTTCTGCAGCTCATCTGTCAACACTCTTACCCCTGTGACATTTGAGGTGACAAACGCAATGGCAAAGTATTTCCACTGTTAGTCCATTCACTTGGCTTGATTAAAATAACACTTATATCAAGAAGAATCCACAATTAATAAGTTCTACTGTAAATTAATCTCTCAATTGAATATTAATGAAAGGTTCTAGACTACTAGCATTGCAGCCAGAAACCCTTCCTAGTGGTAACAGAGAGCAATCACGCAAGTCTGCCCCATGATATTTCACTGCATTTATCAACACTGAATAGACAGCTCTTGCCCTGAGGAAAATTCAACTGTTTGGTCACCCATGCCTTCTGTGTCTGGCATGAAGAACAATACCTACTACCAGCTGAGAGCAGAGTTAGAGCAACACAGACCAGCTTATTAGCACTGCCCTGGGCAAGGGTTGGGAAGGGTGGAGAAAAGAATTCTATAAAATAAATCAGACTGCATTAAGACAATTTAACTAGTAATTCAGAAAACAACTCTTTACTGAAGAGAGAGTAAACACAGCTGCTACTTCTGAATGATAAGCAATCAAGCCACGATCAGTCCAGTTTCCTTTTGTTCCTTCAAGATCCTCAGTAAAAAACTATTTCTGATCCAGTACAACAGCTGTAATACCGTATAGAAGTGCACTAATACTCTAGGGAGATGTCCAGTTTGAGAGAAAACATTTCTACAAAGCTAAATTAAATATTCCTTCTAGATTTTCTTTGTGTTATCTCAGTACTGATGATTTACAGATTTCACAGGAAGCCTCCTATCAGCCAAGGCATGACTGCATAAGTCAAGAATCTCCATATTTCAGGGAAATGTGTAGGCCAAGTGTTTGCTGGACAACGTACAGATATAATCTGGGAATGCTCAAATATTCAACATTAAGTTACATTTCCTTTTTGTGATGTCTTTGTACAGACGCTGCACTTTCACCGGAACCATGCCCTTATATGTAGAAGCTTCCTATGACGTGCAACACAGTACCATACATGCCTTCCCTTTAACTCATCAATTTTTCCAGACTGCTCCCACTCTGATCAAAAGAACGTCACTATGCAAATTGCATTAATCTGTTCCAGTCCTTGAGAATGTACCAAAAGTCACACCTACAAAGGCTAACACTTCAGAGTGTACAGCAGTGCAAATACTGCCATGGGTTTAGGCCAGGAGAAAGGATTTAGGGAAAAAAAAAAAAAAAAAAGAGCTGACGTCTTAGTGATATTTTTAATATACTGTCACAGAGTATACGTGCCCCTGGAGACTCACTCTGACTACACTACAATGGAAATAATGAAGCAAGGAAGCTCAGGGTAAATGACAATCACGCGTATCTAGAAGGAAACAAATTAATAAAAAGCCTTAAAAATAAAGATTGCAGTTTGTAACAAAGAAAGACTATAACACAGCTTATAACTTTCACTCTTTGCTCATTATCACACTAAATCTACAGGAAGGGCTGTAAGGTGGATCCATAGAACTATAGGCCTGTCAGCCTGACCTCAGTGCACAGGATTGTTATAACAAATCACCTTGAGCAAGATCACACCGCATGCGTGATCCAGGTGGTGACCAGATATAAATGATAGGCTCCAGCACCAGCCACTGGGGAACATCTCATTTAGTATCTTTATTAATGACCTGGACACCAAGTAGGGATGAAGTGTCAATCTGCCTGAACACAGGAAGGCCCTACAGAGGGATCTGAATAGGCTGGATTGCTGGGCTGTGGACAGTGGGATGAAGTTGGACAAGATCAAGTGCCAGCTCCTACACTTTGGTCACAACAACCCCATGCAACACTACAGGTTTGGGTAAGGGTGGTTGGACAACTGCACAGGGAAAAAGGAACTGAGGGTGTTGGTCAACATCCTGCTGAACATGAATCAGCAGGTTGCCCAGATGGCCAAGAAGGCCAATGGCATCCCAACTTGTATCAGAAATGCGTACCCAGAAAGAGCAGGGAAGTGATCATTCCCCTGTACTCAGCTCCAGTGAGGCTGCACTCTGCGTACTCTGTTCAGTTTGGGGACCATCACTACAAAAAGACACTGAGGCCATGGAGCATGTCCAGAGAAAAGGACAATGAAGAGTCTGGAGTACAAGCCTTACAATGAGCAGCTAAGGGAATTAAGATTACTCAGTTTGGAGGAGGCTCAGGAGAGACCTTATTGCCCTCTACAACTACCTGAGAGGAAGTTGTAGCAAGGTGGGAGGTCAGCCTCTTCTCCCAGGTAACCAGGATGAGAGGGAATGGCCTCGAGTTGCACCAGGGAGGTTCACCTTGGGCATTAGGAAAAAAATTCTCCATAAGAGCAGTGAGGCACTGGAATAGGCTGCCCAGGAGCTGACTGACTCACCACCCCTGAAGAAATGTGGATGCTGTCCTGAGGAACAGGGTTTAGAGGACAACTTTGGAAGTACATAGATGGAAAAGACCTCTAAGATCATTCAGTCCAACAAAGCTTAATAATGCTGTGATTCTATGATAAATATTTCATAAATATACATCAGAGCAGAATACTATAAGGACATTCTAAATAATGTCTTCCAATGCAATACTGTTTTAATGCAGTGTAGAAACAGTCATCTCACACCAACTAGTCATCTACTATGCTACTGTTACCTACTTCAAAAAACAAAGTAACCTTCATTACACTTCATCACAGAATACCACCACCATTTTTCAACACACCTGTGCAGAAATGGACCAAAAAGTTACAGACTTCACACCTATGCTACCTCAGTGGAATTTTTCCTACAATAATTAAAATAATACTGGGACTCTGAACACGTGAAAGAAATATATAGGTGAAAAATGAAGTATGACAAATTCCAGTAGTGAACTAGACAACTACAAGGATAGGTGGCAGCAGATATAGCTGGTTTAAGCCAGTTTTGGATCACCCAAGAAAAGCAGAGGTCACAGTCCAGTAATAAAGAAGAAATCACTTACTCCTTTCTGAGGATCAGGGCTCATCAAACACTCCAAAGGAGGCAATCTCCATGTAGAAACGCTTCCCCTGTGGCTGCCAGCCCATAAATGAGGCTAGGAACCCAGGGTCCACCCCTTCAGGTCACAAGTGAATTGCTTGCACCTGTACTCTCAGGACTGGCTACACCCCTTTACCAGGTGTTCAATCCCTGGTTTCAGCTGTGACCTAGCTGTTCTCATGCAACAACACAACATGAAAGAAATTCATCATAAGTTCCTCATAACAGAAACCTTTTAAATCAGTATCCAGATATTTAAAAACCACCTTCCTTTCATCTTTGCTGTCTAAGCAGAATTCTGATTTATTCTCCTTCTCTCTTCTAACTAGCCATTTTCCTTTCCAGACTACCATATCTAACTGTCACAGGCTTTATTTAAATCACAGCATAGTGTATCAGCAATTCTCAAATTAACAAGTCAAGTAAATAGTCCTCTGTGATTCAGCTCTTTGGCATCTGTATTAAAAAAAAAAAAAAATCAGTGTTCAGTAATCCCTTTTTTTCCCCCCTCTCCTATGACTTCCAGTGGTTACTTAATCCCACATTAGCAAACAGAACAAAAGACGTAGAATTTTCTAGCATTTTTACCCTTCTAAGGGTGAACTACTGCAGCTTCTCACGCACAAAAAGTAAATCGAGAAAAAAATGCCCAATAATTACTTTTGCAAAGCCTCACTGCAGCCTCATTAAGCAGGTCAGAGGACAGTCCCTCTGGTTACAGATATATACAGGAAGGGAGAAAGCTCAACTTTAGCTTCTTTCCTAAAAAATGAGTGAAGGAGCAATCAGTGCAATAAATCAATAACCCTTCATATATGATCCTTACAAGTTAAATGCAATGAAGGAAAAGTAAAGAAACTCAAATATCAAAACATGTTATTTCACTGCAGATGTAATTATTACTTAATAATTATCAAACAATAAGCAGTTACTCCTTATTTCCCAAGTGGAAGAATCTTAGGGTGAAGTCTAGTTCAGTTTATCCTGTAACTTCAAAGAGAGGCAAAACAGCTGGAGCAGATTTTAGTTAATACTGCCACCATCACTACAATGTTCTGGTCTTATTACATATAATGATAGTATTAACTTTATTTATTTTTAAACACAAGAGTAGAAGATCAAGGCAAAGCAATCAGTAAGGTACAAATTTTGTTTACTGAAGCTTCCATAACTAAGTCATGTCAAATTTGATTCAAAGTTACACAAATCTTATACCTGAATGCCAGAACAAAACTCTGACCACAAATGAACTCAAAACAAGATCATGAGTAAGCCATGGAGTAGAAGAGAGGGTAAAATGGTAAAACCAATACTTGTCTACTTTTTTTTTCCTGCTAATTTCTATGCCAGTCTCGACAACATTATGATTCATTATTTTCATCAACTCCTGCATCAAGATAAAGGTTATAGTCTCACTCAGTCCTCTGGCTAATGAGCAAAGCATTCCACTAGCAACGTATCCAGTGTCTGAATTATCAGTTGCACCTCAAGATTTAAGTAATAAGGAACTGAAGCCAGGATTTACTTTCGCTTCACCTCTATAGTTTATCTCTGGACAATTTGCTACATGCAATTTGTCAGTTTTCAGGCAGGGCACAGGAAAGCCAATGATAAGTAAGTCTTTCATAATGCTTTTTGGTTTTTTTTTTGTTTACAAAAAAATCTAAAAATTGAAGTTCCTTCATTATTTTTTTTAACATTAAGATTTTAATTTTTTTTTAACATAATGGAAGGATAACAAATTATAAGACTTCAGTTCATATTTTAATAAAAAGGAGAACAAACTCATTCTGCATTAAAAACCATTCTCTTTTAAAATTAAAATAAATTGCATCTCAGCCACTGCCTACCAGCAGGTTCTACTCTGGAGATCTAACTAATCCTGTATTTCAATATTAAGATTACCTAAACAATGCATGGCCAGTTTGTACTACAGATTACTCGCTTCCTGCCTCTGCAAGTACTGGATTTTTGCAGTCTTTCCTGCACTCTGTGAACTTACCAGAGTTTCATCAGATTTGTTTTTACAACTCAGAAAGAACTTATTTTGTCACTGCAAGCCCCACCTGCTTTGTCTTGCTCCTTCCCACATCTACAGTAAGAGATGCAACCACAACTCCAGTAAGATGAAACTTTTGTTAAAAAGACATGAGAGAAGTTTTTAATACAGAAAGAAAAAGTTCAAAACTGAGAAAAAGATCAATATAGGACTGCTCCAGGGTCCATGGAATATGACAGGATATGGAATATGACAGAATATATAGCATACATATAACAAGCTTGGATATGTAATCTATTTGTCGAATTTCAAGTGCTCCCTTATGTGATATTTAACATTCCCAACATTTAAATACCAGTAAAACATGCAATAATAGAAACATGCATCATAGAAATGTGTGCAGAGCTACTCTTCAGGGTGCCATTCAGTGCATTTTATTCAATTTAGTGAATCACAGTTCCAAGGATTTACATGAACTGAAATGACATCCTTCCATAAACCTTCAAGTGTCTATTTCCTGCACTGAGCATGCAGATACCTGAATTGTGAGAACTCTAGAGGATGTAAATTAACAGAGTTCAAACCTACAGAAATTGATCCTGGCAGAACATGACTAGTCTTAGAGTGGCACTTAAGATTCCAGCCTGATAGCAAACAAACAGTATCCAACTACAAACCTTGTCAGGATTATGCAATAGTGTGAAGAAATCACTCTCACATGCATTTACATTCCTTTACCTTGGTTACCTAAAAACACCAGATCTTCCTTCCATCGATTCAAGAGAATCAATTTGCTGGCTACAGAAATTAAAAGCTGCAAAACCACTGCCTTCACAAGCACTCTAGCAACACACTAGGCAACTCTTAACCCTGCTCAGGTCACAAATCCAAACTTTTTCTTACAAATAGGAAGTGCCATTTCATTTACAACTGCTGATACAAATTCAGGTGATCAACTCAATTTCTGCATGAATGTACAGGAAATTCCCATTACACAGTCCATCCTTATGGAACAGTTATAGCTTTATGTACAAACACCACAAGATAAATACATCAATTAAGTGACAGAGCAATATAAAACACACAAGTAGCTTCCCACTTCTCGTAAAACCAGCATATACTACTTTCAGAGACTTAAAGTGGATGTTTCAGGCAAGTAATGTCTTATAGTACTGAACAGGAACACAAGACCCAGATTTATTACAGGAGAACCATACCTGACCAATCTGTTTGACTTTTATGACTGAATTTGTGAATAATGGTAAGGGATATCAGTAACCTCAAAGCTTTTGGCACACTCCCCCGTATACTTATATTCAAGCAAGAACATTATTGCTTGAATCAGTAGACAGCTAGATACAGGTGAACAGCAGGAGTCTATCCAGGGATCATCCTGTTAAACACCTTCATCATCAACCTGCAGGACACAGAGCAAGTTTGCAAATAGGACCAAACAGAGGACCATCAATACTCTTGAGGGAACTGCTGTCACATACAGCAGTCTGAAGGAAAGACCTAGAAGAAACAATGAAATTTAAAGGCAAATGCAAGGACCTGCACTTGAGAAAGTAGAGCACTCAGCACCGATGAAGACTAGACTGACCGGCTAGGATCAGCAATGCTGAAAAAGACTCAAGTGGACAGGGAGATCAAGCAGCATGTAAGCCAGCAGTGTGCCTTGGCATCAGAGAAAAGTCAGCAACACCCTACGCTGCATTCACAGAAACATAACCAGGAGGGCGAGGGAGGTGACCAAATCTTCTACACAGAGATCTTGACAGACCACATATAAATCTCCTGCATGTGGCTTTGGTCATCCCAGCATACAGTAGTGATCACTAAACTGCAGTAAATCAGCAGAAAGTCACCAAGATTGCTGGGGGAGGAAGCACATGCCTTGTGAGGAGAGTTTCACGACCTGCCCACCACAAGAGGGTAACATAGGTACCATGAAGACAGAACCTGCCTTTAGCACTACACAGAAGGAGGAGAACAGACAAGAAGCATAATTTGAAACAAGAGAGGGTTAGAGAAGATATAAAGTGAAACATTTTCACCATGAGGACAGGCAGGAAGGCAGCAAAGCAAGTCATCAGTAGAGGCTCTGTTGTCTCAAGTCATGCAGTATTTCAAGATAAGAATAGAAAAACTCCTGTATTGCCTGTCCTCAGACCCACAGACCTTGCTTTACGCAGCAGGTTAGCTAGGGATCTTCCAACATCTCTGTCAGTATCATGCTTGATACATACAGAAGAACAATGATTAACATGCATTAGATATACACACACACAACATATATACAAGTAAATACATGGAATTACTGACTGCACTCCCCCAACATCAAATTCCCTTGTGGTACACACTGAACATCCCCATTCTTCTGCATCACCCACCAGGTAGACCCAGGTCCCTGAGCAAAGACAGTTCCACGGAGAGGTTTGCCCTTTCCAGAAGCTGGAAGTACCCAAACTGCTTTTTAACTCTTAACGCAATACATGATGTTATGATGTGGAATACCAGTACCAAAAATCATAAAGCCATGACACTTCTTTCAGCTTTTTCTTTTTTTTCCCCGATTAGCTGACAAACAAAGAGGCTTATTTCCAAAAAGGCACCACAGCCTTAAAAAAAATAGGGTCAAGCTCCAGAGATTTGAAAGTCAGGCAAATTGTTATTTCAGATTCTTCACCAGCTACTGTTAAGAGTATTTTGTTGCTCCTTCTCATAAGTAGTCTCAACCATCTCTGTGCAAGCTCTAGTTACTAGATCTTACTTTCTTACAAGGATTCCCCATTCAAACATGATTTTTGTTTATGAGAACACTTACAAAAATTTCCTTGCTCTTCTTTTGCCATAAGTTAACAATCAGTGTTTTCTTCCTCCAAATCTAATTTCCTCTCTTATTTGGTATTATTTACAAACTATGTCAATTTAAGAAATTAGCACTGGACAGCTGCACCACTTAAAATTTTCTCTAAACCAAAGCATAAAGGGGAATGGGCTCAAAGATCAGCTAAACCAACAGTTAAACTGCATCTGTGCAAGAGGGTGAGAAAGGAGAGAAGTTAGAAATGCTATTAGCTAGCTGCACATAAATACTAAGAGGAAAAATGAGGACCATGCCCTCTCCAGGACCAGCAATATATCTCTGCTGTACAGAAGCCATTCTGCTCTTCACTACACAACTGAGACAGACAAAATAGCTACAACAGCAAATTATACCAGGGAGTTACGGAAACATCACTTAGCAATGCTTGCCAAGCGCATGGAATTACTAAGCTCTAACAAAATCAAACTGAGAAAAGACTTTTAATAAATACTCCAAAACAAAAAGACATCAACAATTAACATTTAGATTTACATTGGTCCTACCAAGAGTCACAAATATTCTTTGCACTTTGTCCTACTACATCACTGGGAATTCACAGCTAAATAGGCACAGGCCTAGCCTCAAACAGCAGGCTCCAATGCTTACTAGCACTAGCTCAGCCTTCTCTTCTAAAGCAACTTGCTTCCCCCTAATCTTCTCCAGAATCAAATTCAAACCATGACTTCTTGCCCCATACTCTCACCAGAAGAAACAGATACAGTTGTTACCAGCAATACTATGAAAACAAAGTGAAAACAAAGCACTCCCTCCCAACCAACCTTCATCCCTTCCCTGAAAACAAATCTCCCCAGAGCTCACCCTGGCACCCATCTTCCTCTTCAAGCAGGACCATCTCTCTCCCAGGCTTCCCTCCTGCACTTCAGTAATGAGGACTGCCAGCTGGGGCTTAATGCTCAGCCCCACCCTTTGCCAGGCTCCACATGCTCAACACCTGTGGAGCAGGCAGGCAGAGCTCATGTGCAATCAGCAGCTGTTAAATTCTATCATTTCAAGTGACTTCGCTGTAAAAATAAGTACCCTTCAATCCCACCAGATTTTTTCCTTGCTGTGATTTATCCTTACTTACTGTTTTTGTATAATAAAATGAATGCACAGGTAACATTTGTACAAGCTGCTCACAAATATATGTAAAAAAGACATAAGAACAAAACATTTCAAAAATCAAGGCTGGCAGTTACTATCTGTTCTACATTTAATGTCTTATGAAACTAATGGGAAAAATCCAATTTCACCAGTCTAGAAATGAAAAGTGGCCCTGAGATCTCGCTCTTTGAACACTGGGTATTTTTAACACTCACCAGGGTGGGGCTTTGCCAGCTGGATTTATACTGTTTGTTGGTCTGCTGTTACTACATGCAGTATAGTGAAATATGCTTTTCTTACCAGATTAGATGCAATTTTGCAACAGCATACCACAAGCTAATTAAGAGTATATAGAAATAAACGCCTCCTTAAAGATATGACTTATCTTCTGAGTTCTGCCCATGTATATATTTTAGTATGGTTCTCCATAAACAGTACTATGTTATTTTACTCTCAGAAAATTCTGAAGGACACTTCCACGTTGTAATAAACTCTCAGAATCAAATTCCAGAGATCATTTGTTTCAGAAGTCATGATAAGGTCTACAGCTGCTAGTGTAAACCCCTGGGGTCCCACTGAATTCTATAGAAAGCCTCTAGTCCCCAAAACATTATTCATGCAGCAGTCAGGACCACACAAAACAAGACGCAAGTTCACTACACTGATGGAAATAACATAAGAAAATATGGGCACCTTGGCAGACTGTTAGATTTTTCTCCTTTGAAATTTTTTTCCCCACCTCCCACCTTTCTTTAAGCTCCCTTCACTCTCTCGTATCTTTTCCACCAGCTCCTTACCAATGAAAAATGACTTAAGGTGGGAATCTTGGATGAAAGAGACACTTTTGATCTTTCCCTTACTACTTCATTGAACTACACAGAAAGAAAAACTCCCACTGCTGCTACTGGTAAAAATCTGTGTAACTTTGCTTTGAAAAAATGCTAGTATTCATTCACTCTTTATGCTTACTCTTTTATACCCTGATTTGTACAATTCAGACTAATTGCTTGATTCTACTTCCTATGAAAAGAAAAAAGGTCAAAGATTTCCTTCTATTTGTACTTCTTCTATAAACATATTCTCATCACCTTTTTCATATAAGCCCAGATATTTTACATTATTTCTGTTAAAAAAAAAAAAAAAAAAAAAACTTCTTTGTTCAAATTTGTAGTCTTCACTATTTCAACCTAATATAAAATGGTTTCCTGGAATTCAAAACTCACCTTTGCTAGACATGCAGTGATGCAATACTACGGATAACACATTTCAGTCTCTGAATCCCTTGGTGTTTTCAGAACAGTCTGGCAGCTGTGACTGTACTTAAATGAAAACCATCTTTCCTCTTTTATATAGAGTGTGGGCAAGCTATAAGCTGTAGATGCTGAAGCTCCAGTATTCTACCTTACAGTTCTGCCAGTAAAACCTGTAACTCATCGGGAGAATGAGTAACAGTTGTAACCAACTCCTAAACAACCCATCAACTATGGGTGTCACGTAACTAAGTAATCACACAGCTGAAGCCTGTCTTCAGTACAGGACACAGCTTCATTCAACGGCTGCAAACAGTTAACAAATTCAGAAAAATCTGTCTCTTCAGAGCAAGCTGGCTAATAAAAAAGAGGACTAAAATCATCTGTGTCAGATTGTTTGATGCTGTCATGACAAAATCAACAATAAGCAGAGCAAAATTCCTTGCCTACTTAACTCCTTTCTTGTTCTCAACTGGTGGGAGTTTAAGTTTTTAGCAATATCCAGTCACCAATGTTTTTGCAAAGATGTTTTTTGCCACAATATTTTCTCAGCTAGCAGAGGTTGGGATCAGTAGTAGGGCTAACCTGGAATGCGTGGCAGGAAGATTGATTTATTTTGTCTTTGACTCTTTCATGCTAATACAGGCGGTTCAGTGCAGCAATAGGCAGATTTGTAATGAGATGTGTTGGAGACCCATGCAATCAAGCTGCTTCATACTCCAGGAAAATGCTGACTATACTACAGTAACTGCTTGGGTCAGGAGGCTCTTAAGATAGGGATTGTTCATACCATGTATAATAAAAGCAACGCAAGTAGTACTACATTTCAGCATTTCTGTGAAGCTTGTAGTATAGTAACATATTATATTCTTTGTTGCACTCAGTGTCATGCAGCTCTGTCACAGAAATACAGTATACATAAAGTACTGTAAGCAAGCTGAACAGGAGTTTCCAATATCTGATGTTATACATTCAGTCCTAAGATAATATAGCGTTCAACATGTAACACAAATACATTTACATTATTCATGATTATGCCACAGGAAGCTTTCCTGTGATTTCTGGGCATTGTTATACTACAAAGGAACTTGTTTTCATACGGCTCCTTTATCAGGCCACACTTTATTCTGACTTTGTTAAATTAGTGCAGGTTCCAAATCCTCATCAAAATTGGGGATTATTTCCAGACAGAATCTCAAAACCTACAAAATAACTCATAATGAAATAAAGAACTATACAGTAATTACGGTTTTTCATACTTAATATCATCCCTTATAACAGTAATCTCCTGAAAACTGAATGCTGAACCTCCTTCCATCCCTGAAGACTCAAAAAAGGATTTTGCTTGTGGTAACAGTTTAAACTGTATATATCATTGTAGACAAAAGAAATACACAGGACCTGATTTATGGTAAAAAATAAGTAGTCAATAAAATGCAGAAATTTTACAATTGTCAGCTGCATTATCATACATCACAATGGCCCTTTCATTATTTATTATTTATTCCAGCAGAAAGATAATACCATATTCCAGTGACAGCGTACAGATTTTGGAATGTTTTGGTTATATTTAGTTAATTTTAGTATTGTCCTGGCATATTACTTTTTAAAATTAAGTCATTTTTCTTTTTTCCACATGTAGCCAATGATAGCCCTTCTTTGCAGAGAACAGGAATCTCTGCACATGAAGACTGGATTGATTCATGGACTGAGAATGACTGCCTGAATGTTCAAGCTCATATGCAATATCTGCTGAAATTCCCTGTAATCCATGGTCCAGATCACCTAAACTATCAATAAGGTACAAGAAGGCTCAATGTGAAAATAAGGCCCCTCTATGTGTGACAAAAGCACACTGAGTTTAGTAGTTAGAAGAAAAACAGATGAACAGTAATCACAGGAGACAGGGCTGAAAATCAAATCTGGACCTCTTGGATTCTTTCCAGAATTTCATTCACTAGAATGTGTCACTTACAAGAAGCATGAATCAAGATGTGGCTAACGATCTACTAGCAGAGGACTTTCTGGGCATCTATGGAAGCAAGCATAAGGTTCAATGCTGTGCACCAAGAATTATGTTTATAATTTAGAGATTTAAACTAATGTATTGGTTTAACCTTGTCTTGTGTTCATTACAGGTTGTTGGACGTTCATTAACTGTTTGCTATCAGTAGCCACACCTAAGCAATAACCTTCAGAGTGGACTGTAACCTGGCATTATCTTGGTCTGGTTTCCTACAGAAGGGACAGCTGAGTGATCCAGCTATTATACTGTCTGTTTCCACTCACCCCAGGAACTACGGATCCTCCCAGTCTTTTTCATCAAAGTTTGATAGTGGAGTGGACATTTTAAATACATCAAAGTTTAAACCATTTATTTAAAAGGGTAGAAGAGAAAGATTCCACTTTAAAAACTGGGTGAGACCAGGAAGAACTCAGCTGCTGTGTATTCTGTTTGCAGATAACAAGGCAAACAGCAGAGGTCTAAGACCAAATATTCAGCATATGTGCTGTCACTAGCACGTGGGATGCTGTAAAGAATGCAGGAGAATCAAAGACTATTTTGGTATTCAGCACTGAAGTATAAGCATAAATTAAAAAATAAATCTACCTGAAGCTGTACTTCCTTAATTTCACTGCTTGTGTATTGTATTCCTTTCATAGTGATAAGACTGTGCTTAACAAATTTAGAGAGAAAAAAAAAGTGGAAGTTCCAAACCTCAAAGACTTCCTAAGCTAGGAAATAACAGCAGCATTGCAGATACTGCTGTCCAGTTTAGAATGAGGTAAATAATTAAACGTAAAACTTGCTTGTGATAGTTGCTGACTGTCTGTTATATCAATTCATCATGCTTCCTTTTTTGTTTCACCCTTCGTTCTGTTTTACACAAACAGCTCCAAAGCTTTCTCAAATTAAAGAAAATAAGCGAGCAAACTTTTCACTTCTCCTTTTTATTCTGTACAAATAAACTTGTACTTTAGCCACAGAAACTTTCACCTTATTCGGCCTTCAGATAACTCTGCCACTTTCCCCAGTGCATTGCAAGATGACTTTTGCAGTCAGTCGGGAAAATTCCTAGAGATTACAAACAGGCAATTAAATTAAAAAGCTTTGGTGCCCCTTAGAGCCAGTGTCAGTGGTGAAGTAGACTAGATTTTATTTTATTTTACATCAGTTTCCAGGGAAAGAGTGAGTAGTATCTTAAAGGAGACTACATGTCCAGTCTCACCTTTTTACAGGCTGGACTTTCAGAAACCATGACAGGATGCTGCATAAGCAAAGAACTGAGTCCTTACATATAACTCACACTGTGCAGGACATTTTCCAGTAATTTCATATAAGAATCTCCTGAGAGATGAATACAGACCAATCTTAGGTATCATTCCTCTCTTACCAGAGCACTGACAGAGTAAGGACACTTTCAAAGCCTGTCATTTCTTCCACACCTCATGGACCCAGGTTAACTTTCTTAAATTGCAATAGCTGGGAATCTGCAGAGTTTGGGCAAATCTAGCTTTTGTCCAGAGGGTAACCTTGCTGCTTTTAAGTCTTCACTGCTGCCCTTGCATTCTACACATGGGAGTGGGTTGTGCAGTTGGTGCTCATGCAAAACTCCAAGAGACGTGGCAGGGACGATAACATAGAGTTCACACACAGGATCAGCTTTCTAACCCCTCAAAAAATGAGAATATCTTTTTTCTTTTACTTCTGGACAACAGCCAAATAAAAATGCTGCTGCCACTACTGTTTTATTTGATCTATTCAATACTATTTCAACATATAAAAATCTGGAATATTTTAACAGCCCTTGAAAAGCAAGTTTTTGCTACTGATTTGTGGAAGCCTTATTTCTCACAGATGTGGCCTGTTAGTTTACCTAGTGCACACCTTCAAATAGAGAAATGGCACAAATTATAAAAACAATTTGTGGAGGATTCTCATGAATCAGCAGAAATGCTTTGAATTTACCATCAGTATTCAGGTTTTGCTCTTGAATGAAACCAGCAGGGTTATTAATGAAAACATTGGTTTTGATGGGAGAATTAATATCTCTTGATATAAATAATGCATATGGCATAAGTTCAGCTTTCTCAGGAAGAAAGTCAAGGGGACAGCTAATGTTTTTAAAAGCCTGACCTTTCTCAGCTTCCACTTATTGTCCTGACTATATGGATTGGCCAAATCTCCTGCCTGCATTTAAAATATCAGAGGTTTTTTTCTCTTTTTTTGTCTGATGATTGATTTGGGGGACTTTAGTGTTCTAACTTCTCACCACTACTCTTCCCTTCTTACCTAGGCCACTCAAATAATAAATGACTCATGTGAGTCTGGAAGTGACCTACTTATAAGGAAGCTCTTAGACTTTATCTCTTACATGCACATGCCCCTCTGCTGACACTGAGTGCTGTGCTCTGTCCTCCTAGGTAAGGCAGTGTGCAAAGTGCTATGAGGGTATGAGGGTAAGGTGATGAGAAGATCCCAGCCAGCAGTTAACAAGCACACAACATTCACACACAGCACCATGAAGGCTGGGCCCCTGCAGAGGAATACATCCTACCAAGATAGTGCTATCTCTAAGTGAAGGCAATTAGTCTAGGTTTGTCATCTGGGCTTCTCCTGTGTCCATGGGAAATGGAAAGTCCCCTTGGACAGGTGCATCTGGCTGCCTATCTTAGATGCTTGCTGTAGGAGGATATCTCATCTGACTCTCTCCATGCACAGTGGGTTCCTGGTGGAATGACAGCTAAAATTAGGCACTGCATGATTACAAGCAGAACAAGTGGACATTTCCACTCTTAAAGAGGGAGAGGAATAAGCTTTCCATGCAAAAAGCACGCTGTGTTAGGAACATTCTTAAACTTAGTATCATTAACTGCCTTCATAGATCTAAACCTTCAGAGATGGACAGAAGAGGAAATCAACAGCAGATAAGGAATTAGCTGGATGGTCACAGCCATGTGGTTGTTGACAACAGCTTTATGTCCACGTGGAGGCTGGTGTAAGTGGTGTCCCCCTGGGGTCTGTCTTGGGACTGGTGCTCTTCAACTTATTTATCAGTGAACTGGATAGTGGAATCCAGTGCACTGTCAGCAAGTTTGCTGATGACACTAAACTGAGCAGTACTGACAAAATACAAGGAAGGGGTGCTATTCAGAGGCACCTGGACAAGCTTGAAGGGTGGGCCCACAATAACCCTAATATAAGGCCAAGTGCAGGGTATTGCACTTGTGTCAGGGCAATCCCATAAATCTGTACAGGCTGGGAGAAGAACTGAGAGCAGCCCTGTGGAGGACAGAGCCAACAGTACATGCTTGCCAGAAGGCCAACTGTATCCTTGGCTGCTTCAGAAGAGGGGGAGGCAACAGGGAGAGGGAGATGATTGTCCCTCTTTACTCTGCCCTCATGAGGCCTTGTATGGAGTACTATACCCATGTCTGAATTCTCCAGTGCAGGAAAGGTGTAGAGGGGGCATCCCTCAAGCATCTCCCCTATGATGAAAGGCTAAAGAAGCTGGACTTGTTCAGCTTAGACAGCCTCCATCACTGCTACAGGCTACATCACTGCAGCCTTCCAGTACTTAAAGGGAGCTTATAAACATGAGAGAGACCAACTTTTCACACAGTCTGGTATCGATAAGGGTGAACAGTTTTAAGCTAGAAGAGGGGGGACAGAAATTAGATTTTAGAAAGAAATTTTTCACTCAGAGGGTAGTGAGGCACAGCACAGACTGCCCAGAGAAACTGTGTATGCTCCATTCCTGGAGGTGTCCAAGTTGGATGGAGCTCTGGGCAGACTGACTTAATGGGTGGCAACCCTACCCATCGCAGTGGGGTTGGAACTCGATGACCTTCAAGGTCCTTTCCAGCCCAAGCTATGTTATGATTCTATGAACAATACACACTTCATTAGAACTGCTTGGGATGGACATGCACACATTAAAAGAAATTGAAGAAAACATTGTCCACGGGAGCCATTAAAGCCATCTGCATAAGAAGCACACAAGGAAGAGCATGGCGCAGCAAGCAAAGGAGGCTCCGGAAGAGCTGTACACAGCAGCACATGTGGCACAAACCACATGAAAGAGGAACAGCATTCCCTGCTGCCAAAACTGCCAAGACAAGCAGACATGGAGCAAATGGGAGCAACAGTGTAGTCAGAAGTGCAACAAGCAGACAGCAAATCATCACTGAGCTTTGAACAGACAGAAATGTCTGTTACTCAGAGCTCACACCATTTTTGAGGCCTTCTGCTTGCTGATGACTAAACTATGTGTGAGACCTTTGCATTTGGTTCCTTTTTGGTTGCTCCAAATGGTGCTTAAAAAATCCAATGTGCCAAGGAGGAGGCATGGAAAATCAAGCCGCCCATCAATATTTCCTAAACTTGCAGTTTCAGATGGGCTACAAATAATGTTAGAAGCAATGCTTTCTTCCTAGCTCATTACATCTGATGTTTCCACGTGAACACAAAACATCTAAGTCAATCATGCTTGTGAAAGCCTAAGAAAAATGCAGTATTTTTTGTCTTTTTCCCTTTTTTTTTTTCCAGGGATATGAATGTCAGTTCTTAATTTGAACACTATTTCATCTGATTCCACTCATTCATCATAAATGCTGTTGCTCTTACTGCTCTGGTGTTATCACAGTAGCAGAACTTAATTAATTTAATCACTGAAGTTCTAACAAGAACATCTGAAATAAACTCATATGTTTAACTAGTTGTTATTTTGAAGATATAGTAACTTTTCTCTGAAATCTTAAAGTAATTCAAGATTCGACATTAAAATCTACATATAAATTGACACTAAGATGATCTGCCAAAATATTCCAATTAAGTTCCATTAGGAATAAACCTGCTACATATAGCATAGTTAAAATGTACCATAACTAGGGAAGAAATCTTATCTGCAACAGATTCTACTGCTGTTTTTTTCACTCAGTTGAATCTTCTGTACTTCCAAATTCTACATACTCTCATTGAAGAATTAAGCCCCTTCTCAGAACTACTTCTGGAATGTCTCTGCCAAGATCTCACACAATGAGTTGAGAGCATGTCCTTAGCACATCATTATAGATAGTCCCTCATAATTCCCTCTGCTCAACAGTTAGTTCACTGTTCAATAACTTCTCATCTGAATCTAGTTTTGTTTTGTGACATGGAAGGGAAGAATGTATTCAAGCATACTTAAAAGGTTGTACTGAGACTCTGAAGACAGGCAGCATTTCAAACTGATCATGGAGCTTAAATGTAGAAGAACATAGGCCTTAACACTCTCCAGAATTTCTCTCTTTTAGATCAGAGAAGGAAGACATAATGTTTACTTTGGTTCGCCACCAAAGCAAATAAATACAGAAGTGCCTGTTTCTATTCCTTAGGCAGACAGGCATTCCTCAGTACATTCAGATGTACTCTTTAACTGCAGCTAACCTGGTTCTCAGGTTCTCAAATGCGTGCATGACTAAGGCCAGTGGGATAAGTATCATTAACATCTGAGTGGAACAGTAAAACAAAAAAGGTCTTGTATACTCTATATTGTGTACAAAGGAAAAGATTGTATACTGTACGTAGTAACTCAGTTTACACCATTTAACAACCTAACCTCCGTCCAGTTATGTCTTTTTAAAGAAGCTCTTTTTACTAACTTTATTTAGATTTTTTAGTTCAAAATTCCCCTCATGCAACATCACCTGTCAGAAATCCAAACAGAATGAAAAGGCCAAATGAAGATACAATTCTAGAAGTAGCTACTTCATCTTCTTGCAAATTAAGAGTGGATTAAGAACTGAATAGGATAATAAGCAACTAGTGAGAGCAAGATGAAGGGGAATTATATACTGCTGAGAAATTGGACAGTAATGGAAAATCCTGCTCAATGAGATGTTCCCTAGCTTCATTACTCAAGATTAGAGTTAAATTCTGGCCACAATAAACAGGATTCTGAACCAGGATATACCACATAGAACCATCACTGGTGTGCCTTTTCAACTCTACTTTCACTCTTCCACTCATGGCAGCCAAATGCTGGAACCATATTTTCAAGGGGCTTTGAAAGTTATCTGGACAAAATATTACATGGAAAAAATATTTCCTGGAGCAGTGCAATTTTTAGGCTGCTTCTGAAAACACTGTGTAACTCTAGTGCTAGCTTAGAAAACATTTCAGCCATGTATCTATTTCCACAAGTCCTCTAATTTTCCATTTACCATCTTATAAGGATGCAGCTGGTGCCAGGTCTTATTTGCACTCTTCTCCCACAGACATAAGGAATCATTTCTTTCTGATGTATATCCCCCAAATCTCTTGTCTCCCCAGTCAGTTCTTCCACATCTTCCCTAAACAAACCTAAGTAGGGTCAGCCTGGCTTTGGCCAGAATGAGCCCCCATCCTCTATGGTCTAGCTTTGACCTCTATAAACAGCAGTTCCAGAGCTGCTCCTGCCTTCTCCTCCTCCTCTTCCCTATATACACATCTAATACAATGCCCTGACTGCGCTGTGGTAACACCCAGGCTTCATCATAGCCCATAAAAAACTTGCAGAGCAACTGACCTTTGTTACTGTGGAGGAGAAACAAACAGGGGCCAAGGATTTCTGACCCAAAAATCAGAGCCCAACCTCCTGTCTTGTATCATGTGACCTCCAGAAATACCTCTTTGCTCAATCTTGTATTTAAAAATGAGTTTTGAATTGTCAGAAGAGTATCCACTGAGTCTGCAGCAATACTTTGCACACTGCTTTGAAAGACCAAAAATTTGAGCAAAATCTTGGAAGAAAAATATCTGCAAAACACTAAAAATCTGCAGTGGAACAATAATCATTTTCATTGTCAGAAGTCCCTTTCATGAGACAAACAAGGAACCTCCTTTTAGCTTTTGCCATTGGCAAAGAAAAAATAGCATTTTTGAAATAAATGTGCACAAAATGACCACGCTGTGGTCTGACCCAAAATCCAAGGCAAATTTGAATCTACATTTTTGAAAGACTTCCAACTACATCTGAATTGATATTCCTAAAATATCCAGTTTGTGAAAAAAACCGCCACAGTTTCAAAGGAAGCTGTGTGCTTTATCTATTTCTATAACATAAAAGTTTTTAAAACAGCAGTCACTGATGTTGGCTTAGTAGAGAAGAAATACTGTCAAGCTGGCACTCTTTATGACCTCTCAGATTTGGCTAATATATTTCGTCAATTAATTTTTTGCTTATGGGCATGACAATCCTATACAGGACTACTAAACATCAGACATCACAGGTGGAAGAGAGAGAACACATTAGCCGTATAAATATCCATAAAATGTTCCCTCTCTTGTACATTTACTTAGCTGTACAACTCCGGGGAATCAGCCCTGTCTCACTGTCGTCTAGTTAAGAATTCTGAATTAAATGGTCAGAAATTTCAGTTGGGTTAGTTGGGTTTAACTAACTTTAACTAACTTTTCACATTATAAATATTATTATTTGGGCAATATTAAATTTATATTTAGGTCCAGTTTATAAGACAGAAATGTTGTCACTTAAGCTATTTAGTATCTGTGGTGCTAAGAGGAAAGAAGGAAAGGAAAAGAATTAGAAAATTAAAAAACAAAGGAGCAATAAAAAGAAGGAAAAGTGTAAGGGGGAGAGTGTTAATTCCACAGGAGAGTAAATTATTTCAGAAAGGGAAAGTCAGAGAGGTTATTTACAGCAATAAATTTTCATAGATAAGAGAAAAAGCCATGAGTCACAGTGACACAACATGATGGAATTTAATCCAGCTGTTTATGTCCTATGGCAACTCCAGATAAGTAATATCAAAAAAATAAATTTGGAAATCCAGATGGCAATAAATATTTTTCTCATCAATAAGGAACAGATGCCAAAAGGACTTCTAACACACAAAAGTTATTATACTGCGATCCTACCCCCTGGCTAGTACATGTTAAAGTGAAAAGCTGGACAAGACATTCTCAGTTTCTTTTTTAATTTACTTCACATGCTTCTCTTACTTATTCCTACACTTGTGTTACTGTGTTAATCCCCGCCTGCAGACTGAGCAATGGGTGTAGGTATATCCTTTATTTTATAACAAATTTTAAAATATAGTATAGGCCATAAAATGCTATGTAAGAGCAACTATGGTCTTCTAGTTAATTGTCAGGAAACAAACCCTACCTTTCTGTCCTACAGTAATTTTCTAGTATCATTATGAATGCAAACATTTTAATGGACATTCTGGTCATTTTTATATCTCTTTGGAGCTCTCAAAACATCTGTCTAGAAAAGATAATGATCTTCAAACTTATGTGAGAAACCAAGGAAATATTTTCTGTTGTGAAAGCTGAAAAGTGCAAATAAATTGGAAAAAAAAAAAAAGGTTTCCATTTAATCAGAATCAGAACTTACATTTTAATAAAATTATATTTAATCAGCATTTCAAAAGAAAATAAAAAAAAACAGCCCTGACCAAATTAAGAACTAACAATGATGTCCTCCATTATGGAAAGAAGGAAAATTCCTTTCTTTTTCAGATCCTGGAAAATTATCTGTTCACATTTGCTTCTTAAATAGCCTTGGATATATGCTTTCCTGCAATGATATTCAAGTGCTTTTATTCTTGATTTTGCTAGGAGTAAAACTAAAGGACCATTAGCAATAACAAAAAAAACTTTGGAAATGCATATGCAAAAAAAGAGCACAAGTTAAGACTACATAGCCAAGCCTAGATGTGTTGTTTCCTAATAGGCATTCAAATTCATGACCTTGACAGTGTTGACATTTTGGCAAGAGGTAGTTATGCATAAAAATCAGTACATTAGTAGCTACCCTGTGGATGTGTCATGTTCTTCCAGGCATGAAAATAAACTACTTCCAGAATACGCTCACTTTCTTTCATAAGCCCTATTTTAAGGGACAAGCATACATGAAGTGGTGCTTACCCCTCATGACTGTTCTTGGAGTAGTGTAGATATTCCCAGTTGTTTTCATTTCAACACCAGCTGTGAAAATTCACTAGAGAGAAAAATAGCTGCCTGTATTATCAGTGTCACTAGAGAAGGGGAAAAGTAGTACTATTCCTAAATCCAGCTGCCATGGGAGGCATAATGGTGCCTGGTAGTTATGCCAAAATATTACTGTGAACAACCACAAGACTTCCAGTGGAGGCTACCAAAGTTAGTTCGCTGTATGAGTTGCAATGAAACCACACACCTCACAACTCCCAGTGGTAACGTGTTGGCATTCTCATCTGAAGACAGGTGAAATAATAAATCTCAAACAAAAAATTACATTGTCATATGGAACACTTGCTTAAATAATAAATCAAACACAGAACTTTAATTGTAGGCTTGTTGTCTCTTCCCACTGAAAAATTCTGTTTGGGACAATACCTACCTCTGAAAACTGACAACTCACTAGTGACAACAAGAAGCAGAGCATTACCACATTTCCTCTGACTCATGCATGTAAATCTTTCTGCCTTTGTTGCCATGTAGCTAAAAGTCAAGGAATGTATTCCAGAGATGGAACAAAAGGATGGCATTTCAGCTAAAGAACATGCCACTTTACTAGTACTTATCAAGTCCCGGTCCTGCTAGAAAAAAACATTAATAAATTAGTTGCTTGGGAAGTGCACAAAACTATTATAACTATTGTCTTTCTCTAGGCTATTCTATGGTAAAAGTGTTGGGTGATAACAAGAGCTCCATATGACATCTGAATTTGTGAGAGATATTTAGATGACTTCTAGCAAAGCATTTAGGCTTTCAGATAAAAGCAAGGTATCTTCTGTTGATATAAATCCATAATGTTCTGCTGAGGTCAGCTAAAGCATGAGGATATACGTACAGGACAATACTGTTAGACACAGTATGATTAGTCTGTCACATCTATATTTTCTCTGTAAAGAAAAAAAAAAAAGGTGTCTAAAAGCAATCTTAGTGAAAGCTGAGCTATATAATCAACTTCATATGAGGAAATGTATTTTCTAGGGAAAAAAATCATAATATAACAGTGCACCACTATAATTTCCTGCCTTTCCCATCTGACCATCTTGTATCCAAAAGCTTTGCCTTGACACTGGAAAGCTATCTAACTGAATGATGATGCATCTATTTCTGTTAAGTTAGGATGTATCTCAAATATAATGCTCTAAGACCAACAATTTGAATGCAACAAACTCTGTATAATGTCTTTGTGATACCTCATACAGTGCTTGTGAAGGGATGTTAAAGCATTCACCAAAATTACCCTTGCTTTTTTTTCTTCAGGAATTTTACTTCCTATCGCAAATTTCTGCGTTTTTTAGGAGGAAACTTTACTTGCCTAAGCATGGCAGATAGCATTTAATTCATATATACCAATGACAGTGGGGTGTGCAAACCCTGCACATACACAGAAATCTAAGAGAAAAACGATGAATGCATAGGATCTTTCAAACCCTGTTCTAAGAATACAAGCAATCAAGATTATTTTCTTAGCCTCAGCTTAAGGTGAAAGATGGAACACAACTCAATCACATTCTCAAAACATGTGGATCGAGGAGATAAAGGCAAGTAGGAAGAGGTTTGAAGGTTGAAATACATAACTGAGAATAATTTCTTTGCAGTTTGCATAGCATTGTTATAAGATATATTCTGAGGGCTCAGACTAGTTAACTAGTCTTTCAAATGCAGCAGTTCAATGCTGCTGTGGTTTTCATGCAGGTATAATAGAGCAGATGCCCTAGAAGCATATAGGAGGCCTATGCACACACTGCAGCACTTCTCTGCTGAACTTAGATTGCTATCTGGAATATTTGGCAGCAAATAAAGTATCAATTAGAGCCAGGTCACTGTAGCATGAGTGAAGCTTGCTCCAGCCAGAAGGGAACAGTTCCAATCCTTCTTCTTCTTAATTGTTTCCGACATCTTGCAAAGGAAATAAAGCAACAGAGAAAAGCATTCTGCAACAACAAAAAAAAATCTGTTTATATTTCAAAGTACCCTAGGGAGAAAGGGAGAGATTTCTCACCTGTTGCTTATTACCAAGAAATGCAAAAAAGTCAATAAAGTAAGTCTCTTCAGTATCCACCTTTCCTTCTTTATGTCCAAAAGGTGCACAAATGCCCAGCACAAAGGCGTGAACACATCACAAATTACTTCTTCACTGGGATAGACTGTGGACAGGCCATAAAGCATGAATTATGGCTATTAATATCCAGTAAGGGAACATCAGTTACAATATTGCAAGAACATCAGACAAAACGCCCATCAAATGCATACAGTAAATCAAAAGTATCGTAGACAGTACTAGAAACCAAAATATATAAAATTATTAGCTAGTTTCAAATAACAAGGGTCTATTTTGAACCACTAGACTTGAAACAGGGACACTATGCAGAGAAATTTTAAGAGGTAAGTAAATGTACCTTTTGCTCAGTCTGGAAAGCATTACATTCAATGCATTACAATCCTGTTTATTTTCTTTTGCTGACATCTTAAGTGAAATAACTGGTGTCACAGACTGTTGCACAAAAGCTTGAACTCACAATCCTGACCAGCTTGCTCAATATAGAACTTTCTACAGCGTCTGTATCAACCACTCTACACTCTGCACTGAAAAGATATACGGAGGAATTCAATTCATCCAGAATGTAGGTATCTGGACCATACTCAATTTCCATTTTAGCTCTATGCAATCAATGGAAAGAGACAGAACCACTCAGCAAGCAAGACCTTCCAGCCATCTTAGGCACTTTTCTTTCAGCAATGGAATACTCATGGCAGTATCCATCTCTATTTTACTTCCATCTCTATTTTACTGAAGAGAAGCCAAGACAATTTAGATTAGATGTCTAGCTTTTAGTTAACTAAAACTAGATGTAATGAATTTCACTTACAATGCAATTCTGTCAATCTTCTTAAACACCAGTAGAGAAACTGGCATTTTTCTGTTTGAAGACTTTCTCCAGAATCCAAACAAATTTCTCCCTGTGGCTATGAGCAGATGAGTACATTACCTAGCAAAAGCACTAAAAACAAACAAACAAACAAAAAAAAAACAAAAAAAAAAACAAAAAAAAAAACCAAAAACTGTGCTGTCCCAGATGGAGAGATGGTATCAGTGGCATTTAGTCTTTAAGTAATAAATTCTCTGCATCAAAGTCAGATCTAAAAACATCAGGATTGTGTGTCCAATAAAGAACCATTCTTATGATTTAAGCATCATTTTTAGAGGATGCTTTCATGCTTCCACATGACTACCAAAATGAACTTGTCTGAACTCAGTTTCATCTTTCATATTACTGCACTGAGATTCTGAGTGAGACTGCTTCTTTGTGCTAGTAGTGCTGTCCCTTTAGAAACTTCTGAAATGTAGAAGGGTCATCATAACTTTGTAACATCCACTGGAGAAAACTGTATTTGTGCCTCTGCTCTTCCCCAAACGACAATGCTCCATCAGCAACCACAAATGTCTGTGCACTGACATCCATTGCATCCTTAACCTTTATGAGGCTGCAGACAATTATTGTTCTCCAGCCATGGAGCTTTCTGCAGAAAATGCCCATTATTATTCAGACTTTTCTTCAGTTGTTTTCTGCCTTATGCTGCTACAGTGGAAACTCTCATCTTTCTAAAAAATTCATGAGAAGAAAAAAGGAGAGCAAATGTCACATATTTGCTATATCAACTCATAAAACCACAACACAGACAAGAAATGGGTTTAAGCCAAAAAGGCTGGAACCACATCCCAATCTGAGCCCTCCTACAGAATGAGCAGACTGAGATCCTCTGTTCTGGTCTGGATTCAATTCTGCTGTAGATGGAAATCATTTATACTGATTAAGAAAAGACTTCCCAGAAAAACACAACAATACTGAGTTCAAATTCACTATCTTTATGTGTCTCCAGCTCCATAATAATAACATCTAAGAACTTGCAAATCTCACTGGGCTCCTCACAAGTAACTCTCTGGGGCAGAAGGCAGGAACAGGCAGACTTCTCCATGCAACTCATAAGCTATCCATTGAGTTGACAGATCAGCTCATTTACACCACCCTTTGCACTGTTTCTGCTTTAACCTTTGTCTTCTTAACTCTCTCCTGTATCTTGTTCTCAAACTAGAGAGCCGGCTGATAGTATGACAGTGCTGCTGTGCTTATATGACAGACTGAGCACTCCTTCTGAAGCCAACCAGACTTCCACTACAGTTGTATTTTGCCCCCTCTAAGATTTTGAATCTTAGGAAAAAGGAAGGATTTGTATTGGCTAGTCAGTTTCCTATTTTATACACATGCCACAACTCCATGCAGCTCAGAACAACATCAACTCCCAGCAGATGGAGTCCATTCAAATGAGATATTGTCGACTAGTCTGACTTCCACCATTTGGTGATAAGAGATCTAACCCAAGGTAAGGGGATGGGGAATTTTTTTCTTAATCAAGCAATTACTGATATGCTACAATCAGTGTCAGTTCTACTACTATCTAACTTGTCAGTTATTTTATAAGTTATTTGTAGAGCTTCGTGTCTGTGGGTGGGAGTGTTTCATTAATGTAGATCCAGACCTCAGGATCTGACTGGACCCCTTAAAACACCTTGCATCACTGCAAAGAATGCTCACATAAAATGAAAATAAAACCAAGACTCTCCAGCATTATCTAAAAACAAAATTTGAATTATTTTATCTTCTAAAAATTGGAGAATCACAATGCACTGGTTGGTTCCACAGTTATTACATTAGGTAACACAAAGAGCACCTCCTACCTTCAGTAAATTACAAAGTCAGAGAAGTCTGAATAGACACATAATTCACCCTTCCCCCTCCACATTAAGGCTCCAAATTAGATCCATATTCAAAACCGTAGTGTTGGTAGTATATGTTTTACTCTCAACTGACTTGTCTCAAGGAAGTATAAATAACTGGAAATTGCAAGAACCTACCTTCACTACAACTGAAAGAGTATCGTGGCATATATCTTTATTTGAACATCATCTCTTCAGAATAAAGCCTGAAAATAGTGCTGAAAACAATGACTCATCCGATGCTATAGCCTGAAGCACATAGTGACAAATACAGACAACTACATCTGCACATGAATTTCTATACAGCTGAGAAAATAATTATTACCTCTGAAATGGTTATATCAGTCATAGAAGTTGTTTGAGAATCCCTACATCCCCTCTGTTGAATTTATGTATGTTCTCCATTGTTATACTGTGTGACAGACACTGGGATATTGCCAGTCATTCTCCTGCTTTAGACTAAGGATATATATATCGGGAAGCCATAAAACAACCCAAAGTACTTTGCAGTACAAGTAGATTTGTTCATTGATAGTTTTTCCAGAGCCATGAGGCCTTGCAAAAGATTTGGTAGACTTAAGCACACCTAGGAATTTAATGAGTCAGAAAAGAATTGGGATTTCTCCAAACTCCTCTGGGAACTTTTCATGCATCTCTTAATGCTGGTAGTCCCTGAGCAAATCTGTATCATCATCTACTTTCTTATGGTAGTGCAGACATTCATGTCTTGGAAATGCAAGCTGACACGAGGGATGAGGCTGAACTGCAAATTACAAAGCCGTTCATGGAAATATTTACATGTACTATTAATAATGATTAAAAAATATAATAAAGAAGAAAATAAAAGAAGAGTTATAAAAGACACTACCAAGCCAAACTTTTCAACATAAAAACAAGCAGCTACTATGGCAATTGGAATAACCCCAAATTACCCAAAACTTGGAATTAGTGTTTATTTTCATCTTCTGCCCTCCCCTAAAGCCTCTTAGCGCTATAAAGACTGAAGTCAAATGCACATTTGATGGGAAGACCAACAAGCAGGCTCTGGCTTTTGCTACACTGGCTCCCTGCCACATTCAAACCCAGTTTGCCCAGACAGGGCTCCAGCAGTCCCCTGCTACATTTTTGCATCTCTGAGGACACTGAATCACCCTGTGCTTTTGTGTACTCCTCCCACACACAAGGTCTCATATGAGGCAACCTATCCTTCCCTGCAAAAAAGCTGTACAGAGATTCCCTCATGAGCATGTGTAATACTGCGGCTGAACTGAAGGACAGAATCCAGAAAACCCAGAGACCAAGTACAAAGCCAGCGTGGGAGCAAAGAGCAGAGCCTTGAACTGCAGTCCCACCAAGCACTGTACAGTAGCATGGGACTAGGTCAGCTGTCTATCAGATTACCAACAGCACAACACTCTACAGATAATGGAATGCTAAGCAGGCAAACAGACTCAGGTTTTTTTTTATTATTTTATGTTTCCCTTCAGGGAAAAAAAAAAAAAGTCAAGTTTCACTCAGAACGTACTCACTTTCCAATATCACTTGCCATGTGCTAATTTCAGTGACTTGTTTAAAACAATTCTGGGTCCCTTTTGGAAAACATTTCTGAAATCATCTTTGGGTAGTCAGGAAGGTTTATGAGTAGATCTTTTCAATGTTTTTGTACTAAAGGAAAAATGTGTTAGTTCTACAATAGGTATTATAAGACAATGTCAGCTAATAGGGATGCATTCTCTGGATTCTTATAGTCAATAATTGAATAGAAAGTCATTAACTATTTTTAGGAAGAGCAAATTTGTGTTATTTAGAATGCTCCTGTTAAACCATAGTGCATTTAAAAGCAAAGTGATGCCCAGGTATTTGGAACTTCAGGCATGTAATAAAAATGGGCTTGAATTTTCATGTATATACGACTAGTAAGTTTAATAGTGACAGCAGAAGCAGAAAGGACTGCATCTTGTTGGTTCATCAGTTCATTTAGCGTGGATCTTTTAAAATTAAGAGTTCCCACACATCTTCCAATGACATTTCAACTGAAGGAATATTTGATACTGCAACATTTAAGTAACTCAGAGAAGTTGCATATGAAAAGTAATATTAAATAATTTGCTACTTTAATTTTGTGGGAAGATTAGTTGGGAGGACTTTTGGCAAGCAGAAGAATTTGGGGGAGATTAGGGAAGGTTATTTTAGTCACAGATTTGCAAAAATCTCCTGCATTAGGAAAACTTAGTTTTGTTGCGTTCATTTGGCTTGTCTCTACTCAAGAAAACACCAAACTTCAAAGGCACCTGTTGAGCTTTAGAGAAGTTCCCGTATAATTATTTATACATATAGTGCAGTATCCTAAAAGGGGAGACAATAAATATTTTTGTCATTACAATGATATGTTGAAGGATTTTCTTGAGCCATGCTAATGGAAGAACTCCATGGCTAAGTAAGTAATTTCCATCTGTCACTTCTATGACTCTTGTATTTTCAATGTGATGTGGTTCAAATGTTCCATTTTGCTGTCATGAAAACAATGTAATCCACAAATTCAGTAGCTCTTTGTGGATCAGGGATTCATGAAATTGTATTGAAGGCTTGCATGAATTCATTTTGTTTGGGAAGGTCTTTTATATGACAAAAATATTTTTGCCAACAATCCCAGTTAAATACTTTATACAGGTATATAATTTATATATAATATTTAACGATCTATTTAGCTAGAGACTGTGGGAATGTGACAATCTTATTTCATAGATGTCAACATAGACATCTCCTAGAATACACATTCAACTTCAACAAAGAGGAAATTAAACAGCTTCAACATCTCAAATAATGTCAAGATTGTGTTTCTGCTAAGACTCACTCAGGAGTTCAATACATCTGAATGCATTCAAGTTTTCAAATCTCACTGACAACCAGCAGTAACATACTGTAGGCTTCTCAGTCCACTTTAAGTGACAGTTGACAGAGAGCAAGAAACGGACATTTCAGGGCTTGAGCTTTTGCACCAACATCTGACCGATCAGCGACAGCTTTGGTGTTTATTTAAAAGTAAGCAAATAAATACCATAGATTGGGAAGCAGAACAAACATTCTGAGTGAGTAATCTGACAGACAGGCTACCACAGAAGGTGCGAAAAAAAAACAACACGATAAGCAACATAGTGGAGCAATGTGCTAGATTATTTAAATTCTCAGCCACTGTTCAGTGTAGACACCAGCTTTCTGATGAATTGCAAGGCACCTCTCCTAGCTACATCTGGCTACATTTCATCAATTAAAATATTAAAAAAAAAATACTGTTTCACATGCTTTAGCATCACCTCTTGTCCCTACACCACCTCAGCAAATAAATCAACAGTTTCTTCCAGCCCCTCTCTTTCTATGCATGTAAGTTTCTGTTTCTGACAACTGACCTACTGAAAAGCAAGGAAAAGGAAGCTGTGAGGAAGGGAGAAATGTCTGAAGCTAGAAGGTGCCAGTTACCCTGGAAGTGAGAGATGCTGATGGTATGCTGGGGTGTGGTGGGCATAGCTCATGCCTGCATGTCAGGGGACCATCAGGCATGCACACAGGATGCCATTTTTAGAAAGCTTTATGTGTTTTTGTTTGGAAATCATGACTCTTGCTTTGACTTTGGTACCTGCATAAAAAATTGGGACAGAAGATGTGTTGGTACAGACTACCCAGGCCATATTTTATTTCCTGAATGGCACGCTGATCCCATCACACAGAATTTTTCCCTTTTCCAGCTCCACACAAGTTGATGTCAATTTTCATGAAGCAAGGAGAATTAGAAGATTTCAGCAAGATAAAATATGTGTGCTAGCTGCTGATAACAAATAACGTTGATCACACAGAGGGAAAGAGCAAATGAACAAGACATGAATCAAGCCAGTTACCAATATGTTCAGAAGAGTACAGGAGGAGACAGCTCAGTCAAAACTTTTGCAGAAGTTTAACATCAAACTAAAGTTTGTTCTCATATGCCACATTCTCTGACTTTTTTTTTCATAGATACATGGGCTGAGAATCACCATTTTGCAGCTGCCAAATGCACTAAATCTCCCATCTTGTTCTCAAAGAGGCAAACCCTCTAAGACTCAGTAACAACTAGCCTGCAAAGTGAAAACACCCCAAAGCTCTGCCTGCTAAATCCACGGACACAGGAGTAAAATTAATTTATCATCTCACAATTAGGTATTTTGGCCAAGGGAAGATGGAGTAAAGCATGGTTTTCAGTTTCACTTTCTTGGGCAATACAGAGTTCCTTAGCTGAGTTCCTTAGCTTTCACTTGTGACATGAGCAATTGCAGTGATAGGGAATCTTCCTGAGATACAAAGGGAGACAGACACTGTTAATGGCAAATTTGGTGCAGTAGACAGAGGAAAAACAGTCCTGAAATTCAGAAAAGGCTGAATCTGGATCTGACATTTATGGTTTAGACACACTTCTGGAACAAACAGTCCTGCTGTGCATGCAGTAACAAATGGATGAGTGATTCAGCACAACATACTAGCCTGAAACAAAGATCTCTGTTCTTCTGGCCAAGAAGTGGAGGGTCACACAGGAGCATGCAGTAGGGCAGAGTCCTGGCTAAAAGCTCATGGAAGCCAGTGGGAGGTTTCCTGTGGCTCTGAAACCAAATTCTTCTCTGTTCTTCAGATACACTAACCCTCCCTCCAAGCTGGCATGTCAGCAAGCAGACATGTCAGAGAAGCCCAGCAGAGCATCCAGCACTGCTAGGATATAAAAAGCCCCAGGGGTGCCCAGTCCGCTTACCTATCTTGCTAAGCATTTTTTTTTTTGTGTTGATTTTTTCCTGTCTTTCAGGGTCTGCCTTGGTACTGTTATTTGGGCTTCAAAGATTCTGGAATTACAATCATTCCACATTTCTGCCTTGAGGACAACTGAAAAAAAAATATGTTAATAAGATTCATAATCCTATGAACTATATGGAATAAATTATGGGGAAAACTGTGACAGTGATGCAAAGCCCACTATGCAAAAATCCGCTGGGTATGACTTTTAGCGTTTTCTATGAATACCCTGAAACCATTCTTTAAACTGATGCTTTTATCCAACAGCCACTCAGATCTGGGCAGTTTATAGGTCTATTATATGCCTTGCCAAGAGTGCTGTGGTCATACTCAAGTCCAAACAGCCTCACAGAAGAAAATCCTCACTGGGACAAAATGAAATATTTTGGGTTTCTATGACATTTGGAAGGACAAGAATGTAACAAAAGTCAGTGCACAGCTGACAACTGGCATCAACTATGCCAGGGATCTGCATTTTCTCTTCCTAAGATGAAGAACATTAGTGACAGGAGACTACAAGTGACAATTTGGAAGGTGAGTCTGACTGTGAATTTAAACACTAAAATCTAACTATAAATCAGTTCAAAATCACAACTCTCAAAGTAAGCATTGGAGGACAACAGAAAGGAGAGAAGGGAGATCCTGACTGTAGACCTTTTACACATTGCTAGGTGAAAAACAACAAGGATGAAAAGCCACACTGAATACAGGGAATCATTTGTCCAAAAGGGTAAGTTCATACTGCAGCCCAGAACAGAAATGGGATAAATGTGCCAAATACACCTTTATATCTCTATAGCTGCTATTGGAACTTAAAACATAAGGCTCTCTCTCCATATTAAAACTGACTGCGATGCAAGTTTTCTGCAGTGTCCTTCAGGTTCATGGGCCCAGGAACAGGCAGAAGAGAAGGGGGTTCACCTAGGCATAGAGCTTTACACTGACCTCTGTTGCCCTGAAAACCATTTTTCTCCTTACCCACATCCACCACTGGAGAGTGAAACTTGAAGATCTGTTTTATTCTGCTCTTCAAAACTAGTCTGACTGGACTTCCAGATGACTCCCAGCATCTGTCCCTGATGGGGCACAGTCATTACCTCAAGTTGATCTTTTACAGAACTCGGTCTCTGCTGTTTTCTTGGCAGCGGTGCTCAATCTCTTTCCAGATCAAATAATCTGCCAAGCAACATTTCACCACTGCTGTTTCTCATGGAGTGCAAATAGTCTTGAGTTTTTGTGCCTACTGTGCATACCAGGTCCTTGTGCTTGGGGAAGCTTCTGTGGGACTCAGTTCAGACTGTGATTCTTGCAAGGTAGTCGTGGCCACAGACTATATCCGAAAGAGCTCAACTGGTTCACAAATAACCTCACTATTTCTTCAGAATGAAAATTAAAGGAGATGGAATGGGCACAGGTAAGGAGCAAAAACTAACATCTAATGAACATACTGCTGCTGAACCAGTGCGACGTGGTGTCAGGTTGTGTGTGCATGTAATTGAGAGGAGGCAACATCCTGCAGAATTCTGGAAAAAAGAAGTTTTACGGCCTCAGAAAGTTTAATATAAAATGTGTGAATATTGAAAACAAAATGAAATGCCATGGGACTGAATTTCACCTTTCTCTGGAAATCATTAGCCACAATATCTATGGCTCCTCACCAAGAAAATCTTAAGTTAATGCCTGGCATTTTGTGATCTTAATTCTTTAAACCTAATTTTGACCTGTATAAGATCTTGAATCAAATTTTTTTCTCTATATAAACAGCAAATACCTAGCTGAGGTCATATATCTTCTATCTTCAGCATATCACTTCCCTCACCAGGGATAAAAGCCAAGTTTCTTTGCTGGCCAATGACAAAAACTTCATATAATTTTTGAACTCTTAATGCATAAATACTCAGTTGGTTCACAGAATGTCACAAGGGCCCCTTCTCGAAATTCCAGTCTAGTAAGGAGATTAAGCCATCTCATCCTTTGAATTACAGAAGACTAGAACAACACTTGCTGCTGTTAACTCAAGAAGAAATTTCTGAGTTATTAAGAACAGTCCTTTGTTGTAAGTAGACTTTTCAGTGCCCATATGATAACTGAATTGAAAGGTGGCATTTTAACCATTGACTATCCCATAGTAAGGTCAAAAAGTACATGGCTAGAGGAAATAGTAAAATATATTTTTCTTCGTCATACTGAATGCTAAATGATATCACTTGAAATTGTTATGACAGTGTGTATTTGTCAGTTTATTTATAGCTAAGCTAAGGAACATTGATGATGCTGTACAAGGCACTGCAGGGGACAGTGCACCAATTTGATCATTTATATCCAGGACAAATGCCCAGATGAAAGTTTTATGATGATACAGAGAAGAGTAGACCTGGAATATATGGCGTAGGCTGCAAAACAGAACAAAGCTTGGTTCGAAGGGTAAAACACTGGAGATGAAAAAGAATATTTCATCTGAATATTGTGAAAATGACAAACTGATCAACAGTTAGAAATCAGAAGGTTTCTCACTGACGTGAGATTCTATAACTCGCTTTCCATTGGAGTAGTGGAGGCTTTCTAACTTTTCTTAATATATATTGAGCTTGAAAAATAACACATATAGAATTAAAGAATCATAGAGTGGTTTGTGTTGGAAGGAACATTTAATCAACTAGTTTCAGCCCCTCCTGCTATAGGCAGGGTTATCTCCCTCAAGACCAGGTTGCTCAAAGTCCCATGTAGCCTGGCCATGAATACTTCCAGGGAGGGAGCATCCACAACCCCCTGAGCTGAGATTGCTCAGACTGGAGAAGAAGAGACTCAAGGGAGACCTTATTGCTCTCCATAAATACCTGAAGGGAAGCTGTAGTGAGCTGGGGGTCGGCCTCTCCTCTTGTGTAACTAGTGACAGGACTAGATGGAATGGCCTCAGGTTGCACAAAATTCAAGTTGGATGTTAGGAAATACTACTTTTCTGAAAGAGTGGTCGGGCACTGGAACGGGCTGCCCAGGGAGGTGGTGGAGTCACTGACCCTGGAGGTGTTCACAAAATGTTTAGACATGGTGTTGAGGGACATTGCTTAGTGAGAACTATCGGTAGCATGCAGTTGGTTGGACTGGATGATTTTGTAGGTCTTTTCCAACCTTGGTGATTCTGTAATTCTATTATCAGTGCTATAGCAAAATTCCACTAAAGACAAGGAAGGGCAATATCTGAAGGTCGTCTTCTTATACCAAAAGAAATGTGAAAAAACAGAGGAGGTTTCAGTTAACAAACCCTTTCTGAGCCTAAGGACTTCAAGCATTTTGAAGAATCCTATTCTTACAGTCTTCCTCATCTTACATGTTCCCATATTCTTTAAACTGATACCAATTTCTAACCCAACTTTAACTTCAAAACAGACTTTTATTTGCAATGACAATCTTGACTTAGAAAACATAACATTATCCTGCTCAATTTACTAACAGCAACAAAACCCAATTAATGATTGAAACTGTGCCAAAATAAAAAGCTGAGTTTATTTTGCAGAAAAACCTGTGAATGGTTTAATAAAACAGCAGTCTTCCTTAAAACTAGAAGTACAAAAAAGCAATTGCATTAACCCCTCAAACAAATTATCAGTGACAGCATCACATGCTAAGCCTGAACCCAGAAAAAAAGGGAAAAAAGAAAAGACCACCAGAGGAAAAGTAACTTGTATTGTTCTTTAGCAACACAGCAACTGTTTGTTCTTCTGGTCATTGCAAAACACAACTACTCTACTCTTCATATGATGTGACATATTCATACTGTCAGTGATACTCCTCCCATCTCAAGGGGATTCTTTTGTATTTCTTTCTCCGTTCTTCTCAAAAACAAATATTTGCTCCCATTCAGCACCTCCTGAGTGCTGATCCCAAACACTTTTCTAGGAAAGTATGTTCTAGTGTATGTTCTTTTGTATGAACAACTTCTACACTAATCTACTTTCTTTCCCCACATGACTGGATTAAAGTTTTATGGGGCCTAGGGTAAAACCAAACAATAAGAATAATCTTACTGTCACTGTCACTAAGTTTCACAGCGATTCTGTTGTGTTTTTCTTCATTTATTTCATCCTTTTCCTCCTCTTTTCTTTAGATAATTAATTTCTCTACTTGCTGTCCCTCAGTCTAAAGTCTTCCCTGCTGTTCACATGAAAGAGTGTAAGTTACTGACTGTTGAAATCTTGAGCTGAAATGCAGCCAGGTCAAGATGAGGTTATATAAAAGTCTAAAGGCAACTTTTTTAGGTCACATTCTCAGCAGCACGGATTCTGAAAGTTTCAGTAAGCAGACTGCACTTAACACTCTAGTTGACAGTATTCATTCAACTAGTAGTGTCCACAGACAGTTTTATAATGTGTATTTTTACCATGCACGTACAAGCACACTGTAAAGCACATCCCAGACTACCTACAAAGCCAGGAATTTATTTGTTCTCATACACAGAGAAGAAACTTCAAAGCAGCTTTTTTTCCCAAAATAATTTTTAAACAAAACCGCAGTTATTTTTTTTTATCTTGAGTGCATTTTTTTGTTGTTGCTTTCTTTTCTTTCTTTCTTTTTTTTGCCATATGGAGACGATCCCGTCTTTGAAACGATAGACAAAATGCCTTGTCATTCTACATACTTTATAATGTACATGTTTGTTTCCTTTCCTAAAACCATCTCATATGCCAACTCTGACTGTGATGAATCTCCAGTAGACAAAAGGTGTTTACTTTGCTTTTTTTCCCTAGTAAAATGACCTTTACAGTATTTTGGTTAAGCATTCTTATGACTGGAGACTTATCTGAATGTTTGAGACTTGAAACCCCTTGGGAACTCTTGGGCTCTTGGGAATGCATTCTGTTTGGTTGCAATTCCTGAGAAAACGTGCATTTATTCATAGCTGTGAAAATTAAATAGAGCCTATGACTGTAGGCATAAATGGATCAGAAGAAATCTACAATGTAGCTCTAACACTAGCTGCAAAACAGATCTTTCAGAGCAAATTATATTTTCCATGTGCATTTCTTTACATAATAAATGTACATACTCACATACCACATGGCTACAGATACGCATTTTTATCCCATGACGGTATGTTCATAACATTACAGCATTTTATGGGTTTATAGTGTCTCAATACAGACTCCACTGAACACCATTCACTGTTCTGCATTAGCGTTTCCAGATCATTTGGTCTCACCAATGACTATATTTTTGCATGATATATCATGCATCCAGCAATAGTCTTTGCTAAAGTTTCAGTAATGAGTTCCATCTCCAGCCAAAAATAAACACCACAGAACAAATTCTTCACTTACTGAAAACTTGGAAAGAGAATGTAACACAAAGCAGAAGAAAAGCTACATGGAGGGAGATAACTCTGTCACTTGATCAACAGGCTGGAATGGTTCACTATACCCTAGATATCAGCTTTCTGGACTTACTAGATTAATGCTCCGGTACATCTAGTCCTGGGGTCCCCAGCCCAAAAATGGTGTGGAGCTACTCAAGCAGGTCAGGGGGCTGAAGCACCTCTCCTATGAAGAAAGATTAAGCTTTCCAGTACCACTTAATCCTGTGCAGTGGCACAGGCTGCCCAGAGAAGCTGTGGATGCCCCATCCCTGTAGGTATCCAAGGCCATGTTGGATGAAGCCTTAGGCAGCCTGATCCAGTGGCTAGCAACCCTGCCCATGGTAGGGCCATCACAACAGGATGATCTTTGAGCTGCCTTCCAGCCCAAGCCATTCTATAGTTCTATGATGATTCCATTATTTTCTTAACATAACATCCTACAGAAACACTCAAAAACAAAAAAAGAAAAAAAAAAACAGAATGAATCCTAGAAAGAGTAACTCTGCCATTCTAGATCAGAGTCCAGGCTGTTATTACCAGCCTCCTACTTACACCCTCAGCAGTAACTCTCTGTATACCTACATACTCTGTCACATCCTCTTGTTGGCTTTTGACCATCTGGTGGAATCTGTGAAAGTGATCTGTTATTTGACAGAGATAAAATTTTATCAACCTCTTTGAATTCATAATGTCATCTTGTATTTGATGTACTATATGTACTTTGTGATGGATCTAAAGTTTGCAGTACGGTCCTCATTAAAGAAATAGGCAGTTCAAAGTACTGATGTGACTTGCCTCATCACAGCAGGCCAGGCAAGTGAATGGAAGTATCCAGAAGCTCATGCTGTCTGTACTTTGTCCTGCCACCAAGCGATCACGAGTCTTCTCCTTTTGCCTATTCAAGCTCAAGTTTTCTTACTACCTACTTGAATTTAGTTATTCATCTTTATGTAACAACCTTCATGGTTTCTCTGCTGATAGACAAAATTATGTCTTATTAAGTGCCTATGCAGAATTATACAAGCTGGGAAGGCAAACTGACATTCCAAAACATGGCAAGTTTCCCACTGTAGAAATAACAATGGTAATTGCAGAGTTCTGCAACTATAAATATATTTTAACTATGAAGAAGGAATGGATGAAAATACTCTTGGTGCTGCTAACAACCTTGCAAGGTGAAAAAGCTGCAAGTTAGTGTTCTTAAAGCATCATTTACAGGGAGGAAGTAACAAGGCAATGGGCTCTGAAATCAGACTAATTGCCATAAATAAATTAGCGGTCTCCCTATAAATGTATCAATGCATGCACTGTTAATAGTGTCAAAATTTCCTTTTCACATTTACAAGTGGTATGCTACTTAAAAACCCCATAATCTTTATGCACATACTTTCTATACTTCAGTTGTACATATTCAGTTATATAATCCCCATTAATCTATTAATACACAGTATCTTGTTTACATATGAAGATGTTCAGGACATAGAGTGCCTTTTTTGTCAGATAAGATGTGGCTAGCAATCTTTTCTCATTAATAAGGATGTCATTTAAGAAGAAAAAATCATACTGATTGACAATGCAGCAAGTATATAAAATATTCAGATAGTGATGCAGCCAATCGCAGTGAGCTCTTCAGGCTTGAGACTCAAAATCAAGGTTAGAACTGGTACAGCAACATCAAACTAATAGCACAGTGTAACTATTCCAAAGAGCTAATGCTCTTTCACTTCATGCCCATGCAAAAAGGCATCCAGAATTCCCTGTCTACAGTTTAAGTTCAGATACTTAGCTAATTGGTTCCAAAATCTGGAGATCCAAGCAGGTCAGGGAATTTCTCCACAAACAGGCCTTTCCTTACCGTATCATAGGCAATGGGGTTCGGATTTACAGGGTTTTTTGTTTTTTGTCCTCCAGACTGCATGGGCTACCTGACCTCAAATAATATCTTCCAACAGAGAAAAAATGAAAGCACAAAGGCAAATGCCTACTTTTTCATGCCAATCACACATTCAATTGCCTTCTTAGTCTCTGTCTTCCAAAAGCTCTGATTAAACATGACTTCATACTTGTTCGTAGATCGGTCGTTCTGTACAGCATACTGCTGGCTCAGAAATAAACATCTTGTCAAATGCAAAGCAACACAGACTAATTTATTCAGCAGTAGACAGGCTGCTTCCATTATGTGGTAAACTGAAAAGTTACATGCTGATTTATTAACCCCAGAAATTAAATTTCTTCCTGATTTTAATCTTTTTGTCTATTTTTAACTAAAAGCAGAAATACCCTCTTTATCTCTCCTTGGGGATATATACTTTATTAAACAAAAAATGTACGTTTTATCTGCATATGTTTCTGTAACTGCACTGAGGACTGTACTTTAGTCCTGGTTGCTGGCTTTCATTCACATTCTGAAATATGTTCTAGCAGCTCTGGTTTTGTTGGAGCTGTATGTTAAAAAACATTCTCTCTTTAGCATAGCAAGAAGTTGTTCAGAACCACAAAGCAAGTACTTGGTTTTGCTATCATTCTTAGCTCATGGAGTATGTTCATAGAAAGGGCTATAAGAGACAAATAGGTATGATGGAATTCACACTGCGCCTACAGCTTTTTCTTGGTAAGTAAATTCAGCGATGAGAGAGAAAAGCAAAAATTTAGAATTAAAAATGTCCATGACTAGATGTGCATATATGCAAGCAACAATTAGCAGTCTATGGGAGTATCTCTATATTGATGGTACACTTGGCACCATTCTGTAAAGGCAAGTTTCAGGCAAGTAAAAACTCCTAAGAGAAAAATTCCAGTTAGGATCTCCATATCGTAGCATTTATTGCTTGCAAAAAATGTTAAAACTGCCAGTGTGAAGCAGTACAATGCTTCATCTAGCCATTGGGGACAGAACTGAAAAGCAAGATTTAGTGTTTGTCTAAATGGACAATGCAGATGGTCTTCTGCTAGCTCCACACACACATTGAGTGAGCCAGACATGCACCAGCTGTGGTACAAAGACTGTTAATAGGCATAGTTGCAGGCTATATATTTTACTTCAGACGCTTTGCTGAGACATAGGATAACGCACACTTGTAGATATAGATACTCAAAATACATTCCAGTATCTGCCTTGGCTAGATGCCTTCAGAAAAGTTTCTTTGGTCAAAATTTTCTGAACAGCCTTCAAGTTGGGATACCTCCACTCTTGTAGAAAATGAAGACTTACCAGATTTCCCTGATTTAGTTAAGGCTGGTATGTGGGGACACAAAACTGGCACTGGCTCATTTTGAAACTGTTACTAGTACTAATAGCTCAAATTTTCACCCACACAATCGAATAATGCAACTCTTCACAAGTATTTAGAGAACATTCTTAGATACTTTTGTTGTAAATAAAGTAATACTGATAATAATTTCCCAAAAGATTATAAGCTTTTCTGGCTTTCTCTGGATAGGCCTATCAGATTCTCATTTTTCATATACAGTGGGAAAAGTGGCTAAAAAACAAGTTCAGATACAAAAAGCCCTACCCTACCAACAGTCTTGTAAGCAAAGTTAACAAAGGTGAAATTCATCATAATGAAGGCCTGCTCCCATACTGAAGAGCAAGAAATCAAATACAAAGTAAAAATAACTGGCAGGGCAACAAAAAAACACTGACAGGACTTGAGGCTTGTATTAAACTGCATAAAGAATATAGATCAATGATATGATATTGCTGCAAAACTAAGTTTAAATGAAACAAAAATAGACCACTGTCATGATGTATGGGAACTGCTGAATCACAGTCCTAACCACTGATTGATCACCTGAGGCGAGCCCTCAGTCAGCCACAGAAGCACAGCTGAAGACAGTTCACCTGTGTGACTGGAAGGGGTGGAGTTTGGCTCCACCACTCCCAGACCCCACTAGGGCTGACCACCACTAGGGAAGGATCTCTTGTTGGAGACCTCTCCCCTGGGGAGTTCCAGGCAAGCCTTGATCATCAGTGATAGGCGAGTCTTTCCTAATTTACTGGTTGTCTTTATGCCATCTGGATAAGCTATACAAAAATATACCATCCACCTTCATTATCTTGTGTGGGTACTTACCCTACACATGCCATCAGGACTATTCTACGTTAAAGAGTTATTATTTCTCTTCACTAAGCCTTATAAGGCTTTAACTGGAACACTGCATATACTTCTGGTTACCATGTTTTTTAAAACACTAAAGAAAGCTGGATAAGGTCCAAAGAGGAGAACAAGGTTCAGAAAACGTGACTGATGAAGAAATTGGGTTTGTTTAGTCTAGCTGACTGAAGAGACATGATAGCAGGCTTTCATGCGTAAAAGATTGCTTGTAAGGGAACAGCAACCAGTCTCAATTCCTGCTGAAGGAAGGGCAAGGAGAAATGAGTCCAATTTGCAAAAAACAGAATTGCATTATGGAGGCACCTCTACAAGTAGAGAGGTGTGAGCAAATTGCATTGGTAGATTTACAACAGGTTGGGCAACTACCTACCACTTAGGACAGTCTACTAGACTTGAGCCTGGTTAATTGCAGAAGACTGGATTAGGCTGACATTCATCTGAGATCTGACATTTTCTACTCTTTTCTCTTACATTACTGGTTTCATTCTAAAATACTTTCTACGGTACTTTTACACAACCATGCAGTAGTTTCTGTTCCTTCATACTTGTTTGCCATGTTGTGGATCTCCCCACCTCAGTTCTTTGTTCTGAGATGCTCGTAGCAATCCCAGTTCCTTTTCATAATGGCAACCTCACCTACCCACTCTACATTCCCACTTTCCTGTTTACTTCACTTACTTATCATCTGGGTAAAAGGAAGCAAACACTGACGCTGTTCAGGGCTACTCATAAGTAAAATCCACAGCTGGAATAGCTGACTGCTTCACAGAATAACCTCTCTGACACATTTATCTGGGAATCTGAGAAAAAAAACTCCAACAATGGAGCTGTCTCTCTTTATGCAACTGCCAATTTTCACATGACTTACAAGAACCACCTGGACAATTCTAGTCTTTGACGGATCATTGTTTGACTCTTTAAAAACAGATTTAAAGTTATTATGTGAGGAGTTAACAGTGGTCTCCTATGCAGATATAGACAATTCAGCATGATCACATATGCCTCATTTCCTTTGGAAATTCAGCAAAAGAATTCTACCCCTACAAACTCTACTTTATCCAAATCAAGGATAAAATAATTTGGATGTCTACATTCCTAGTAAATACTACCTCTGCTGGGTTCATTCACCTGATGTGCTTCTGTAACAAAAGGAAGCTAGGAAAGAATATGCTGGGATGCAAATTTATGTCCCCAATGTGTCCCACAGATGCTTGTTCTTTAGTTCATCTTTTCAGACCAAGTCTTTAGCCTTCAAAAGGGCTGTTTGAGTTTTTCCTCACCACAGGTTAAATGATTTGGTTTCTCTGATGTTACTGGGTGTTGCCAGACAGTGCTATTTCAGATATTCTAAGTAGTTCTGTGTGAGCATGGACATGGCTGGACAGTGGGAAATATGACTTTAATTTTTGCAGTGGTTAGAGGAAGGTATGTGTTACACATCACAGATGTTTATTTCATGGATGAGATTCTCCAGAACAATCTGATCTACTCCACATGCTGTGTGATCAGGCAACAACACAGCATCAAACATTGCAAACGCCACTTCCTAAAAAACTTTCTCCCATTTCCAAAAGTAATTATGTGAAACGATTTGGCAGACAACTTTAAATTGCTATATGTACTATGCTATACGTGATTTGAATTTAGGAGATGTGAGTCATAGCACACTCACATAAATAGAGCAGTAGAATAACCTGACCTGAGGAATTTTATTTGTCTTATTCATGTGAGTCAGTCAACAGGGCTAATGACATATGAGTAAGGCTTTGTGGGATTCAACACTGCTGTTATGACCTCTGGGATAAAGAAAAGGCCAGGAATAACCAGGAACTGGAAGAAATGTGCCTATAACTTCTAGGCATTTCCCATCTCATGTATGTAAACCACACAACTGCAGTTCCATTAGTAGTGTGCATGGGAGTTTAAACTGGGGCGTGTCAAGGCTTCTAAGCTGTAAACTTCACGGATCATTTTATATGCTCAAAATGATCTGTTGGCAGGACTTCTTACTTCCCAGCCCCCAAGGCATTGTTTGTAATAAAAGCCTGCAAATAACTACAGCGAGCAGTTTTTTATTCAGTCTCCTTCCTCAACATGAGACAGAGCTTCCAGTCTGTGCTCTTCCTAAACTGTCTGCTGTCACACATGTGCAATGTGTAACAGCTGCTTTGTCAGACCCCTGCAGACACTTATGAGGAATAAGGGAATGAATAAAAGCCAGCGCTTCTTATTCTACGACTCAGTAGGAAAGCTGTGTTCATCTAGATCAAGACCATAGCACAGGTAAAGTGTGACAAAGGATGCTCTATCAATCCGTTCTCATGAAAGGTGAAAATGTAGACAGCTGCACCTATTGTGACAATGGCCTTAGGAAATTACACAAGCTGCTTATTTCTCTATTTCAGTCCCTCCTGGGCACTGCATTTTACACAACTGGCTTTTAAGAGACTCCCAGGCATGTCACTTCCTGGTAGAAAACTACTGCTTCTTCCCAGGAACATATTACTGTTTATTAATAACTTCTCTTAGTTATTCTAAATGTGTGCAATGACAGCACAGACCTTTTTAATATATGTTCTAATATATATTATTCACTTCTTCTATCACATGGCCATCAGCATGATACAGCTATGTGTTGCACGGATACTTTGATGTCATTCTCCCTGATGCTTAAAAGAAGTTTTGCAGTACTAAGAAGTGCCATTATTAGGTGCAGTGCAATGAACCTATGATTAATTATCGCTTTTGCCTAATTAAAAGAAAAGCACAGAGGAAGACAGCACTTTGTTCCCATGTTGTAACATGCTGTCATAAATTGTATAGTTGAGTTCAGACTGATTGTGTAACATTGGTTAATGCTGGAGACAAGAGATGCTCTGATTGATAGGCGAACAATAACTGAAGTTTCCTCTTTCCTTTGTGATTACCTGGAAAGGAATATAAGCTCTGCAGCTGCTTGTTTACAACACATAAAAACTCACTGGGTCACAGACTGCTGACATGCAAATGAGCAGCTTTCAGTCTCTTTGTGGGATCAAAGGTCCCAGTACATAAATGTATAAACACATGTACTTATGCTCACCTCTACTGAGCACAGTATCGGAAAACACACACCCACAAGTATGCTCTGAATTTTAACAAAAACTGAGGAAAGTCTACTGTGTCCTTGAATTTCAATACGTGCTCTAATGATTCACAGGCTAGAAGTACTCTGTCAAGACAGAGAATAGGTGCCTATATCTAAGGTTACCTTTGATCCGTTGCTGACAAAGGCACTGTATGAAGATGCCTTTTCACTGGGAATGCTGCTTTTTGTCTTCTTTATTTCTGCAGAGACAAAGGAAACCGAGTTGAAGTACAGTAAATGTTCTTGGTTTCAGAAATAGAGTAGGGGAGTGGTTCATACTTCATACTTGAAATTCTAATTCTTGAAAAGCAATGCAAATTTATTCTAGGGTAACAAGCTTAAAAATGATTGACTGGCTTTACTTTTTTTTCTCTGGTAATACAGGAGTACAAAACTGTATGCCACTGCTGCACAAAAATCCTGTCACTACAGTTAATCCATTTAGAGGCTATTCCTCTGATCAAACTGGGCAACATTTGCCAGCCCCCAGATCTGACTAACAGTCGATAAATATCACCCACTATAATTCAGAGGAAATTCAGCTGTCAATTTTGTCAGCTACCTGTCCATTAATCAGAGAGCCCCAGTTTCCCACGCATGTTCTGGTACGGGAGCAGTTCTGCATTCACTGCAAGTATTTCAAAGATAAAAAATATCCAACCTGACTTTTATACACAGACAGATGTAATGTGCATAGGGAATATGCCTGCACTCTAAGAAAGCTAGTTAGCATGGTTTCCTTGTCAAGGCGTCTTGGAAAATAAGCAATTTTTCACTCTAGTTTTCATAGAGTGTCTCTTTTAGAGACATTAGATGAATTTGCCACATAACAATGAGTTAGATTCCATGTCATAGGGGAATGGTTATGTCCTGGATTCAAAAACACACTCCTCCAGCAAGTACTTATATCCTTTGGCATCTAGCCATCACTATCTTTACTGACACCACTAGGAACAGCAACAGAGAATACGCCACAAAGGGTAATCATTGGTGAGATCTTCCTCAACCAATTGGCACTGAATCCAAACTGTCAGCTGTTTCTGCAGGAAACACAGAGCACCTCTAGCAGAGAGGTTTGTGTCACCCTAAAACAAACAAGGTCTTCTGAAAACTCTTTAACAGAGGAAGGACTTAACCAGCAAACCCAAGTCTGCCTTTCAGATGGGAAGAATAACGAATCCCCCCGGAAGCAAGCCAAAGGAATTCTGTGCAACTTAAAAACATTTTAGACCTTTGCTGAATTGTAAAATAATGAGTTTAGTTGTTACTATCATCATCATTATCTCTCTAATGCTATTCCATTAAGTTCATAATTTCTATATTTAATATATGTTCATACTGTACACATTTATTAGAAATTATATTGTATACTTAAAGCTTTTCTTCTGCATTACTGAAACAGAACAGATAAAACGGTGTAAATTATTTTAATATCATGCATTTCAGTGGCACCATTTTACTGAACTTTCTATGATCTACTACCCCTAAATAACAGCTTCAGGACAGGTTATTAAGAATCAATTTTCTATTTAAAAAACTTTAAAAGAAAAAATACTTTTTTTTTTCCTGTGTGCTAGGTGATAGCCTTGTAAATAGATTCCAAACAAGTCTTATCTAGAGAAAGATTCATTTATAATAGCAACTGCACTTCTCTGTGGCTTACCTTGGAATGAAATCATACTTGAAACCAACTGACTTATTCCTTTTAACAGATTTGCACACTAAAATCAGAGCAGACCTGCTATTCATTTATGTGGAACATCCATGGTACCGGCTACTGGTTTTAGCACGGATCCCATTCTTGAGCACGTTAAAATGACAGCAAATAAATTCCACTACAAGAATTTCAACAGATCAGTCCTGCCTTGCCTAATGGAAATCCCAGTATCAACTATAAGAGTGTAAATTGGTATTATCACCAAGAGGTCAACCAAGCTAAGTCTAAACACTATGATAAAAACTTGAACCTAGAAGTGTTAGATATGACAGAATTACGGGTGAGATTTTGACTTTTGACCTCAGTTACTGGGATGTATTTCTGGTTTAATCATATACATTAAGTTTGATTTGATTTCCTAAAGGCATTCTGTAAAATTTGAAAACAGGTCCAAATGAAAAAATTGGATCTCAATTTGATTACTTTTCAAAATTGTGAGGAATTTTATGAGTTTTTCTGTGCTCTATGCAAATTGCTAGGTCATGGCCTGAACCAGTGGTTGAGCACCAGGTGAGAAGCTGTGGCTAACCCAGGGAGCTCAGGTGCAAGCAATGCACTGGAGTGACTGGAAGGGGAGGAGCCTCGGTCCACCCTTCCTCACCCTCATTTAAGGGTTGGCAGCCAGAAGAGCAATATTTCTCTTCAGAGACTGTGCTCTTCTTGAGGTGTTTCCAGTCTTCAGAAAGGGTAAGTTACCTTCTATGTTGCTTTCTAAATGAAATCTTAATGAATACCTCTACAAGCATGTTCCTGTCCTAGAAGTACTGTTGCCTTCCATTGCTCCCCAGGCTCCAATGCATTTTTTTTTTTTTTTAGGTATCAATGAACATCTCGTGTTTAGAATGACCATTCACTGAGGTTACAAGGATCTCTTAGAGAGCATTCTGACAAAAGATTGGAAGTTCATCCACACACCTTTGGATGAAATAAAATATATGCATAAGGTGTTCTTTTCTGCTTCGAAGTGGAAGAGTCTGGATTGCTTGCCCCAACTTCCTCTCTTAATGTAAAAACAGTTTTGAGGTTCTCTTACAGCTTTTGAACATGACCTCAGCTTGACTTAGGAATGCATGATGAAAAGCCTGATCAGAGCCTTCTGGGCTTAGAAATGTGTTAAGTATAGAATCATTAAGGTTGGAAAAGACTACTGAGATAATCTAGTTCAATTATTAATTAATTACCACTATACCACTCAACCATCTACCCTTTTCTCAAAAACCTCCAGGGACAGCTCCACCAACTCCCTGGGCATCCTGTTCCAACACCTTAACAGTCTTTCAGAGAGTATGTTTTCTTTGTTTGTTTGTTTTCTAATATCTAACCTGAAACCTCCCCTGGAGCAACTTGAGGCCATTATTTCTCATCCTATTGACGCTACCTCAGGTAAGAGGTTGACCTTGCTCTATTATAACTTCTTTTCAGGCAGCTGTAGAGAGCAATGAGACCTTGATAGGGCCCCTTTGACTCCTGTGTGATAGTGTACCACAGGAAGCTACTGGCACACACAGGGCTTAGTGAACTGAACACTGAGAGTGATGCTTCAAGCTTTCCAAGTGGGGTCAGACTCTCTCTTCTGCTGCTGTCTCTTTTTTTATTTAGTACACCCTGGCAGGTTTCTCCTCATTACCGGCATCTCTCCCTGTTTCTTGCTCTTAGCTTTTTATTTTATGGCACTTGAGGTTTTTCTTCAATGAATCACTACGTAACGGAAGACCTGCTTCAGACAGCACGCTCTGTTTCCTAAGTAAGAAGGGATGACACTCATTCTGGCTTCCCCCTAACGTACGCTGTCCTGTAGCTATCTTGTTCCTTCAGTCAAGAATTTCCCAAGGCATTTCCTGGGATGATGTGCAGAGCACTGGTGCCTCGTGCATCAGCCGGGCCAGCAGCCTGATGTGTTTCACATAGTGCAGCTCAGTTCAGAGCCCGATCCAGCCGGGGTTTGGGGCTGCCAGGAGTGCCCTGATTTCCCCTCACCGCGCATGCCGTCGGCACACGGATTCTTCTCATTCTCTGACACTCGGCTTCCAGCAGGAGTTAATGCCAAACACAAAAGGGCCGGGGAATGCAGAGGAATGGCCGTCAATGAAAAAACAATGGCCACTATTTTGGACTTGATTACTTCAGAGCCCAAATCACTTTTGGTCGCACAGAGTGTAAGAAGGGTCTGCCTCGTTCATGTTTCAAGAGCTCTCCCCTTACCTGAAATCTGGTTACTGGGGCCATCCCTGCCCGGGGCAGTCAGTCATTCAGTTCGCTAACAACAGCCCGCAGCTCGGTGCGGCACACGAAGCTCCCCGACCCCGGCTCTTTCTCTCCGTGGCCGTACGGGGCGGTGAGGGGAGAGCTGCCGGGGTTTACGCGCGGAGGAGGGGCGCGCGAGGCGGCCGGTCCGCTGCGGCTCGTGCCCCGGGGCTGCCGCGTGCCGGCACCGCGCTCCCCGCGCTGGGGCTCGCCCCTAAGCCGCTTCCAGAGCGGCCGCCGCCTGGCCGCGCGCCTCGTCCGCGCCACGCTTCTCCTCCCGGGCGCCGGGGCCGAGGAGCGGAGGACGCTCCGTCGGGCGCCGGGACGAGCCATAAAAGGAAAAGCGCCGCCGACGCCGCTCGCGGGGCGCCCCCAAGCGGCGCAACCGAGGGGTCCGCGGCCGCCGCCGCTCGCGGCCCGGCACGCGGCCCCGCCCCCGGCCCGCGGCGGCCGCTCTGCGGAACGCCGTCTCCGACCGTTGCTCGCCTCGCGCACGCCTCCCGCTTCCTGCCCCGCCGCCGCTGATTGGCTCGCCGCGCGCGCAGGAATGCGAGCGACCCTTTAAAGGCGCGCGCGGCGCCCGGCGCCCGCAGAGTCCGGGCAGCGCCGACCCCCGCGGTATTTAGCAGCGCCGCACGGCACGCGCCCATCGCCGCTCCCAGGCGCGGCCGCCGCGCTCCCCGGAGGATATCGCCCGTCGGTGGCGGGAGCCGCCCGCACGCTGTCCCCGCAGGTAAGCGCCGATGCGGCTCCCGCTGTCCCGGGGCACCCGCTCCGCAGCGCGGAGCGGCTCGGTGACCTTTTTCTTTGCGGCCGTCCGCAGGTCGGTCAGAGGCAGATGCTCGCTATGGGGCCGGCCGCCGTTCTCGTCCTTCTCCTCGTGGCGCTCGGCGGTCCGGAAGCCAAACGCACGGCAGGTAAGGGCCGGCGCGGGGTGCGTGGGTACGGGGAGCCGGCGGCGAGGGGCGGAACGGCGCGGCGCTCAGAGAACGAAAACATTGAAGTAGCGGAGCGGTAGTTGGTCACGGAACTTTGTCTGCCGTGGAATTCGTGCGGCCGTCTGAAGAGAAGCTCTCGAGAGCATCTCGCTCACCTGATGCGGGGCGGAGGCGACGGGCGGCCCCCGCAGGGCTTTGCCGGCCCGTGGCTTCTCGGGCTGGCTGCTGCGAGGACCCCCCGCCCGGCCTCGGCGAGCCTTGCGCCGTGCTGTGCCTCCGCCGCCGCTTCTCCTCCGCCGGAGCCTAACGAGGTGTCAAGAGTGCCGCTACCTCGGTGTCGGTCGGCGGGTACCCGGCGCTCCTGTGCCTCCTGGCTCCTTCACAGGAATGCGCGGAGTGCCGCGCGCGGCTCCCGGCGGGACTGCCTCCAGAGAGCTGCTGCCCGTGCTCTGCGTGCCTCGCAGTGCGTGTTGAGCAGCCCTAGGAGTTGAATAACTGCTCGGCTTCTTCTTTCCCGTGGCTTATGATGGATACTCTGATCTCTCTGCAGAGTCCAGGGGTGATGATAACAGCGTCTTTGATCTCTTTCAACTCGCTGACTTATCTCGCAAGGGAGCTGGGCATCGGGCACCCGGGGTGCGCATGGTGAAGGGGCCGGTGTCCTACAGCCCCGCTTACCGCATTGAAGATGCCAGTCGCATCCCTGCCATCCCTGACTCCAAGTTCCAAGACCTGTTAGATATCATCCATGCTGAGAAGGGCTTCATCCTTCTGGCCACTCTCCGGCAAGCCAAGAAGACCAGAGGCACACTGCTGTCTGTGGAACGCAAAGACGGCTCCGGTCATGTCTTCAGTATAGTTTCAAATGGCAAGGCAGGCACCTTGGACCTGAGCCTCTCTGGTGACGGCAAGCAGCAGTTAGTGTCTGTAGAGGATGCCTTGTTAGCTACAGGACATTGGAAGAACATCACCTTGTTTGTGCAAGAGGACCGGGCTCAGCTTTATGTGGGGTGTGAGAAAATGGAGAATGCTGAACTGGACATTCCCATCCAAAACATATTCCCCAGGGACCTGGCCAGCAGTGCCAGGCTCCGTATTGCCAAAGGGGGAGTCAACGACAACTTCCAGGTAAGATTTTTTCCCTTGCATTTTTGCCTAGTATCTTCAGTTGTATGCCTCGAAGGTACATTATTTGACCACCCTAAATGGTTAGAAAGTTGTAGGAAATTGGGAGAAAGGGTTCTGCTTCCGTGCATCTCACGTGGTCCACCTATAAATCTACTAAGCCCTCTTGGTGGAGCTTGAAGTGTGAAGTATTGGACTTGCAGAGAGAACTTTCTGCAAGAGTAGGTTCCAAAGTTTCTGGACAGGTGGTTATAGCTTGACTGCTCAACTTATTATACAAGACTGAGAAACTGATGCTTTTTTTCCCCTTCCTGTCTGGTGAGTTGCCAGGTTTTTGTGGTCAAGGCTGAGAATGTTAGGAAGCAGGCCTTGCTCTCACTCAGGAGAATAAATTTACGTGTTTCACCTTGCCATCTGTCTGTTGTGAAATTACTCATGATGAACTTAAGTGAACCTTATTGTCTACAAGCTCTCTCCGTGCAAGTTTCGCGTCTTTCCCTTGCAGTTGTTGCAGGTAGCTGCAATTCCTTCTTTCTCCACAGGGACAATTGCAGAATGTGCAGTTCGTGTTTGGAACAACTCTGGAAACTATCCTGAGGAACAAAGGCTGCTCCAGCTGTAAGTCTGTAATCTTCTGAATCCGGTGACCTATTAAATAGAAGATTCCAAAGTACATTAAAAAGACAAGCTGAAACAGAACTCAGAAGTGTGCTGACAATCTACATTGCATAAGAAATAATAGTATTTTTCTGGAGATCATAGAATCATAGTGGTTGGAAGGGAACTCAAGAGATTGAGTCTAAGCCCCCTGCCAAAGCAGGTTCCTTACACCAGGTAGAAATACCCTAATGAATGTGGTGGCAGATGTATAGCAGGTGCTACCCTAAAATTACAAATTTATATGGCAAAAAAAACCCAAAAACATTTACTTTATGTAAACTTTCTTCTCTCTTAGCCACTAGTGCAGTCATTACTCTGGACAACCCCATGAATGGTTCCAGCCCAGCTATCCGCACTAATTACATTGGCCATAAAACAAAGGACATTCAAGCGGTCTGTGGCTTTTCCTGCGATGAACTAACAAACATGTTTGTGGAACTGCAAGGGCTTCGGTCCATGGTTACAACGCTTCAAGACAGAGTTCGCAAAGTGGTAAGTGCTTGTTAAATTCACAATATGTCTGATCTGTTATTTAACGAATTATAAGTTGTTCCTTGAGCTTAGATAAACAAGTAATAACTTTACTTAGCTATGAATTTGTGGAAGGAGATGATTTTTCTATGTTAACTTGTAAATATCTTTTTTCTGCTGCCCTCCCTCCCACCTGCTGTTCAAGACTGAAGAAAATGAACTGATTGCTAAAGTGGTCCAGATCACTCCTGGAGTATGCATTCATAATGGGATCTTGCACAAAAATAAGGAAGAGTGGACTATTGACAGCTGCACTGAATGTACTTGCCAGGTAAGATTCTTTGCATTCATAAGTTCTCTGTATATAAATGCATGACTTTAAAATTAACAGATAATTCTGAATGACATTCTTTCACTTGAACAAGTGAATGCTACACGAAGCAGGTGCTATCATACCCAGAGAAGTATTCAGCTTGTCATTTTTACCCTATTAGATCTCTTACAATTTATATATAGTATTACAACAGCAGCAATTTAGAATTATACTGAATGTCATGCTCACGCAGATGTTAACATGCGTTTAATTTCAGAACGTGGGGAATGCCTCTGCTTTCTGTGTATCTACATGTAGGTTTACAGATCAGTATTAAAAGAACAAACAGTATTACCACCTTTCTCCCCACAATACCTTAAATTGACACTTTATCCTCAATGAACCTCCTGCTGGCTTTGTAGGGAAAGACATTCTAGTGCTCAGTAAATGCTCTTAAACTTACTGCTTTTTTCATTATATAATGAATGCTTCTAGCTTTGTCCCATAAGCTGTTACAGGTCATGTGCAACAGAAACCTTTTTCCAGATTTCAGCTGAGCCCTGAAAATCCCAGGGTATCTGAACTAGATATTTATAACCCGCTCTGCTTTTATTCTTAAAGTATATACTTGCAAAGCATTTCAGAGTATCAGCCTACAAAAAAGTGGGATAATCTTTCTTGCCTCTGTTTAGAAGCCAAAGGCTGAGTATCTGTAAATGTACAATACAAGGCAACTGACAAAGGTCTGCATTTGCTTCTGTAGGTCTCTATCTTCAGTCTTGCACAGTTCAGTACTGTGACTTCTGCCTTTGCTCATCTTCCTGCCAACCCTCTTATTCAGTGTTAGCTGTAACTGCCTTAATACAGTCATTTGGTTGGGAAAAATGGGAGCTTGAAACAGAAATCACAAGGGTGTTCTTCTGACAAAGCTGCTACCTTCAAGAAGAAAAACTACAGGCTGTACTTTAGCTCTCCTTGAGATCGGAGATGGGTGTTCCTACCCTGACTGCTTGGCTTAAAGATCAAAGACCTTTAAGTATAAGTTATAGATTTTTATGGCTCCTCAGCCAAGTCTGCTAAACTCATTTTATCTTCACCATGTAATCAGCTCAAATCCATATTAACAGAAAAGCTGACTTCTTGGTTCTTTCCCTTGAAGTCTGACCTTATACTTTCGGTATCGTATAGCAATAGTTCTTTACTCAGTCCTTTGTTCTAGCCGGCTTCTGGTAGTCATTCTTGACCAATCTATTCAAAACAAAACTATGTCTTTTAACTGAGAAGTAAACAGTATGGATGGAGAGTGGGAATGTGGTGAAGTTGGACTAAGAATAGCTGGAACTACTCTTGAATTCTATCAGCTCTAAATACAAGGCTTTCTACTTTAGCTGTGCTTCTGTGTCTTCAAGCGCTGGAGAAAGATGATAAAGATGCCCTGACTTTCTCAGCTTTGAGTTTAGACTCCAGAGGTATGCTTTATATCCTGCTTGTTTATTGAGATTCTTTCAATTTTTTTTTTACAGAACTCTGCCACTATATGCAGGAAAGTGTCTTGCCCTCTCATGCCTTGTTCCAATGCCACTGTGCCTGATGGGGAATGCTGTCCCCGATGCTGGCGTAAGTATTTAAAAATATGTTCACTCCTCTCTACAGTCAATAGCTTCCTCTGCCTTAATAGACATACACTCCTCTGTATATCTGTGTATAGATGGTAACTGGATAGTCTGCATCTTTAATTTGAAATTCAAATGACTATCCTCTACTGAATAGCCTGTAATAATAGAAACCTGTTGTATTAATTTATAATTGCTACTTCAATAAGGAATTGCTATTGTCCTATTGAAAATTACCACACTTCAGAGTGGTTTTAGGTGTCACTGCATTTCTGTAGGGAAAGAAGGAGTTTAGGGATCTGTTGGATCAATATCATTAAGAGAAGTAAAATGGAGCTCTGAAATCCAAAGAATATAACACATACATACATGCAGGCAGAACATATTTTTGAGGTGTATTAGGTGCTTTAGTATATTGTATTCACCAGTGAGTACTTTTCAATTGTGCGTGCGTTCTGCATCTCAGCAAATTAAAATACGTTAGCCAACAGTACTGCTACTCTGCACCTGCAGGGCGTATTTATAATGATATTTAATTGGGTTTCTGGACAATAATACCTCTAGCTATCAGTGCTGAGTAAACTTGAGTTTTCTTAGAAACCTTGCTAAGCTGACTGTGAACTGGTATCAGTGATTGACTAACCTATGTACTTCTCTGAATTCGTCGTTATTATGTAAAGCCATCTGAAGTAACTTAGGTAATACATGTAAGCACTGAAACGTTTGAGTTCTTGACCTTTACCTTGTACAAGAAAGGGAGATGCATGCAGATATTGAGGGCAGTTGTGTGCAGTTTTTTCTTACAGTAAAAAAAAAGCAGGGGAAGGGGTTGGGGAAAAGAATATAGAGAATACATACTTGGCGTCTTATTCAGGGCTATAACAGAGCTGTGGATCTTTACAGCTAGCGACTATGCAGATGATGGGTGGTCTCCTTGGTCTGAATGGACTTCATGTTCTGTGACATGTGGGAATGGGATTCAGCAGAGAGGGCGTTCTTGTGACAGTCTCAACAACCGCTGTGAAGGGTCTTCTGTGCAGACTCGAACTTGCCACCTTCAGGAGTGTGATAAGAGATGTAAGTATTTGATCTGTTCATTCTGGTAATAAAACGTGGGTCACTTTTATTGGCTTAGTATTAACAGCAAAGTTTATGCTATTATGCATATTGGAGTGCTGGCGTCTAGCTTTAAGGACTTCCATTAATGAAGTAAAACGGAGCAGATGATACAGTAAATAAACATGTCTGGCCCAAGTTCTTAGATTAAAAATTGACACCAGTTTAGGCGTGCAGTTTCTCCAGCAGTAGAACAACTCGATCTGTTACTGTACCAACGTTCTCTAACATAGAGCCTTTAGTACAATTCTAATGCTAACTACATTCTAAGTGCTTTGAAGCTGAAGTCTGTTTTTCAAAAACTCTACTAACAGATATCTCTTTCTGTAGTTAAACAGGATGGTGGCTGGAGCCACTGGTCACCATGGTCATCATGTTCAGTCACTTGTGGCACAGGCATGATCACTAGAATTCGTCTCTGCAACTCTCCAGTACCACAGCTGAATGGCAAGCCTTGTGAGGGTGAAGCAAGAGAAACCAAGTCCTGCCAGAAAGATCCTTGCCCAAGTAAGTGTGTCCAGGTGCTAGTTACTATTTGCTAGTTTAAAAAATGAACTTCCCAAATAGGAAGCTGTGAAATAACAGATTTCTAGCAGCCTTTGTTTTTTAAACTTTGTTACAGGCTTGGTAAAACATCATAGTTTAGATTTATATGAAATTAAACCACTTTCTGTATCAGCTGTGGTCTGAGTTTTCCATGGAATCTATTGATGAGGGCTGCCACTCTATGAATTAGGTCAGAACAAGGTCTCGAGTACTCTCACTAGAGAAGGAATATTCCTTAGCCTGAAAATGGTAATTTTTTTACTGAACTTAAAGCCATACAAGTCCCCTAATTTCTGCTTCTCCTTAGTTAATGGCAACTGGGGACCATGGTCTCCATGGGATGCTTGCACAGTGACGTGTGGAGGAGGACTTCAGAAACGCAGCCGTCTCTGCAATAATCCTGAGCCTCAGTATGGTGGGAAGACTTGTGTAGGTGAAGCTAAAGGAACTCAGGTCTGCAACAAGCAGGACTGTCCAGTTGGTGAGTATTCTTTGTCCACAATCATCTAAAGGTTGTGGCCAATCTTGACTATGCTACTTAAAAATTATGGCCTTAAGCCTTCGAACTGGCATATGGCATACTGGCAAAACACAATTGCAGCAACATCCCTCATCTTAACTCTCGTTTGTTTCTCAGATGGGTGTCTGTCTAATCCCTGCTTTGCGGGAACTACATGTACAAGCTCCCCTGATGGCTCTTGGAAGTGTGGTGCCTGTCCTGCTGGCTACCATGGTGATGGTATCCACTGCCAAGATATTGATGAGGTAGGAAGACTAGAAAAGTTTTGTGACTTGAAAGGGAGAAGACAATGGGAAAAGAAATACCAGTGTTCTAATACACTGTTTTCCTTTATCTCAAACTCTTGCATTTCAGTGCAAAGAAGTTCCTGATGCCTGCTTTGTCTTCAATGGAGTGCACAGGTGTGAGAATACTGAACCTGGATACAACTGTCTGCCTTGTCCACCACGTTTCACTGGGTCACAGCCATTTGGTCGCAGTGTTGAGGATGCCATGGCAAACAAACAGGTATTGTCAGCCTGAGAGCTGTGCTAGGTTACAAAACCAAAGCTGCTTTCCATGAACACTGGATGCGTTTCAGGGAAGATAGAATTGGTACATCATCTGTAATTCAAAACAGAAATTAATTAATGCTTCTCCCATTGGAGCGCAGTATAAATTATAAAAATGTCCTCTCCAGCCATGGAGAATTCTGACATTATGCACAATTTTAAAGAGAGCAATTTAATAAGTATTCATTTGCAGTACAACCGAGATGTACCTTCAAGGTCTTTTGGTGTTTTGTTCCACTTTTATATGAGTGGTTTGAACAAGAGAAATAGTCCTAAGACAGGTACTGGAGTTACGAGTGGAGAGAAAATAATGTATTAGTTTTTTTCTTTCCCTACTGAAACATCCTTGATGAAAATAGGCACGTACTCTTCGCCTTGTCAGAACTTCTCGGTAAAAATGTGATTAAAAGATGTTTCCAGTGGATTTAATTTCAGTGTGGTCTTCTAGGTCTGCAAGCCACGTAATCCATGCACGGATGGAACACATGACTGCAACAAGAATGCCAAATGCAACTATCTTGGCCACTTCAGTGACCCAATGTATCGTTGTGAATGTAAACCAGGCTATGCTGGCAATGGCATAATCTGTGGAGAAGATACTGACTTGGACGGATGGCCAAATGAAAACCTTGTCTGTGTGGCCAATGCCACTTACCACTGTAAAAAAGTACGTTTATCCTGTATTCCTATAGAATGCTTCTAAATTAGGACCATAGAAAATAGAGTCTCTGTCTAGTTAGAGCTATTAATCTATCTTCTATTTGAAACTAGTAAAATGTCTCTCTATTGCTGGTATTGTTAGGAGGTTCTTAATGTTTTATCACCTATATCAGCTTTCATCTGATAAATATCTATATATTGGGGAAAGAGCAAGAGGGTAATATCTAAATCTTGTATTTAAGCGATTTAGTCTATTGCATTCAAATAAGTATCCTCACTATAATGCAATTAGCTCAAATCAAGAGATGTCAGTAAATAACACTTATATTTTGGATATTTTGGGTTTTACCTAATGATTATATCTGCTAAAATCCCCATTATGCTCATGTCAGGAATAAACATGTGTACTTTATCCATGCTACAGGATAACTGCCCCAATCTCCCCAACTCTGGGCAGGAAGACTATGATAAAGATGGGATTGGTGATGCCTGTGATAATGATGATGATGACGATGGTATTTCTGATGACCGGGTAAGACAACAGAAAAGGAATGCCTTTTAGAATGTAGCTTTCCTGTTCCTTCTCTTAAGGCCTTCAAATGAAATTGCTGGTACTGACAGATATTCTAGAAACCTTTAGATATGCATAACTATGCAGACTAACCTTCTGCAGCTACTGAGCTTTGAAAATGAATCTTTATTTTCAGTTGACCGTTCCCATGCTCAAATAAAGCAGTTGTGTGTTTTGAGATAAAAGCGTTCCTGTTCTGTCTGCTTTCTCTTCTGCTTTTTGCTTTTCCAGTTGGATCCTGCTCATGCTGCTGTATGTTTAAGTATTAATTAGACTGTTTTTAAAGCTTGACTTCTCTCTTGCAGGACAACTGCCCATTCATCTACAACCCACAGCAGTATGACTATGACAGGGATGATGTTGGTGACCGTTGTGATAACTGCCCCTACAATCACAACCCTGATCAGATTGACACTGACAACAACGGAGAAGGAGATGCGTGTGCAGTGGATATTGATGGGGATGGTAGGTGTCACACCTTTACACAGCCAGCCAGATTCACCAAATGTATACAGTGGTATCACTGGTTCATAGCAGAAATTTATACTTGAACACACAAGATCTCATCTCTGATGTTTTCAGGATACAAAGGCTATTGAAGTAACACTTGAAGCTAATGGAAACTCATTCCAAAAAATATGCATTTTGGCACAGTTAAATTTTAGCTCTGTTCTTACAGGAAGTAGGAACAGAAGCTAGTGATTTAGTCAGTTTTCAATCAGATTATTTTCAAAACACTTACAGGATGTTATCAAAAATTATCAAAAAGTGTGTGGTGACTTCGTATGTTCCTTTGAAGTACTGTATATTTTGACTTGTGTTTACAAAATCTTCTTAATTTTGCAGGGGTCCTTAATGAAAGGGACAACTGCCAATATGTCTACAATGTAGACCAGAGGGATACAGACTTGGATGGTGTTGGAGATCAGTGTGATAACTGTCCACTGGAACATAATCCTGACCAGGTAGAGGATTTCTTTTATACAAATAGAATATTGTTGTTCAGATATGTTACAATACAGAAGATATTATACCAAAGTATAGCTTAAGTTTGAGTTTACATACTATTATCATAAATTTGCCAAATAGTATATTTAGAAGTATTATTCCCCCACAGTTCAAACACTAGCAAGGTATTGTTCCAAAAAATAATTCTAGAGAGGACCCACAAGACTACTGTGTGTACAACTCTCCAGAGCACGTTTCTTAGTTTTGTCGGTTGTACTGACCCTCACTGTAAACATATGAAATACCTGGGAGCATTTTATGAAATCAAAATAGGTAGGGAATATCTTTTCAGTAGCTTAATGTACACGTAGCCCATAACATGTGTAGGATGCTAATAATACACAAATTCTTCATTACTCAAAGCTCTATAAATTATAATGAACTGCAGTGCTTGGCTGCTTCAAAGTCCAGTTCTGATCTTCCTAGAATAGAAGCAGTAGCCTGAAGTCTTAAACTTGCTTTCAGGACTTGCAGGATATACTATACATTAAAAATGCTAGAAGCAGTTAACTGATCGGGTAATTAAATACTACTTGGCACTTTGATTTAAACAGTCCTCTCATAATCTTTGTCCTTCAATCCAAAGCAGTTACATTTTTTTTTTTTTTTTTTTTAAGTTCTATTTTCTACCAGCAAAGGCATCTAAGCTTGTCTTTGCCCTAGGGAAAGGGAGCGTGACACTCTTTAAACTCCCTCCTGAAATTTAGGGGGAGTACAACCTCTCATACAACTTACTTGGTTGTACTGGCCCACCAAGTACAAGGCTGTAAGGTAAACTGCTTCAGGAAGGTAACTGGAATGACTGAACTGTTAGAAAAGGGGTTGCAAATCAGGAGATCTAGTTTAGTACTGTCTTATAGCCTAAAAGCAGTGTTGCTTGAAGGATTTAAACTGAGACGGTAAACCTTCTTACTCTTATTTGTCATTTGCTTAACTGCTTTCTCATCTCAGGGTACAAGGTGACCTCTGTTGCTTTCTGCCCCATGATTTTCAGGCAATGTTTCTTAACGTTCTAAAATTTTAGGTAAAACGGAAGTATTGGAGATGTGTTCTTACTAAAGTAAAGAGAAATCCCAATTCTAGATATTAAGGCTCATAATCCAGATGTTTTAGGTGGCTTTTAAAATGTTCTTTGTTTTTTCCTTTTATTTTTTTTAGGAGGATACTGACTCTGACCGTATAGGTGATGAGTGTGACAACAACCAGGACATAGATGAAGATGGTCATCAAAATAATCTTGATAATTGCCCTTATGTACCCAATGCCAATCAAGCTGATCATGACAAGGATGGAAAAGGTGATGCCTGTGACCATGACGATGACAATGATGGTATTCCTGATGACAAAGATAACTGCAGATTGGTTGCCAACCCAGATCAAGCGGATTCTGATGGTAAGATGACCACCAGTATCTTCCAACTGTTTGATGTGTTTTTTTGTTTTTTTCAATGCAGTTCAGGGTCAGACAAAATTTCAAAGTGAAAAGATAACCTGCAGTAATGGTAGTGTTCCTTGGGAGTAAGGAATAAAGAAAATACACATCAAACTAACTTCATACACTTGGTGATATCAGGCTGGAGCAAAAGGGACATTTATGCAGCAACAGTTCTGTTTTCTGTAGTGTGCCAGCAGTACCTGGGCAGTCAGAGCTCTGTAATAAAAGTTTTACCTACCAAGCTGTAAGACTTGAAACTATGCTGACAAACAACGAAGAATGCCTGATTGCTCAGAATAGTGAAATTTCATCTGTCTTGCAGGTGATGGACGTGGAGATGCTTGCAAAGATGACTTTGACCAAGACAGTGTGCCAGACATTGATGACATCTGCCCTGAAAACGTGGACATCAGTGAGACTGACTTCCGAAGGTTTCAGATGATTCCCTTGGATCCCAAAGGAACATCCCAAAATGATCCAAACTGGGTTGTACGTCATCAGGGTAAAGAACTGGTTCAGACAGTCAACTGTGACCCTGGCCTTGCAGTTGGTAAGAGGAACACTAACTCTCACAAGCATTACAGAGTTTGGGGGTGGAGGTGGGATGGAAATTGAGAAACTGTTAAGGAATTGTTTAAAAGTCACATCAAAAGCAACAATATCTTAATATCTTCCTCTTCTAATGTCCATGTAGGTTTTGATGAATTCAATGCTGTGGACTTCAGTGGCACCTTCTTTATCAATACAGAAAGGGATGATGATTATGCTGGCTTTGTATTTGGCTACCAGTCTAGCAGTCGATTCTACGTTGTCATGTGGAAGCAGATTACTCAGTCTTACTGGGACTCCACACCAACCAAAGCTCAGGGCTACTCAGGTCTCTCCATCAAGGTTGTGAATTCCACCACAGGTCCAGGAGAACACCTTCGTAATGCTCTGTGGCACACAGGAAACACTCCTGGCCAGGTAAAGGTTGCACTGATAACCTATGCTTCTGTACTGCACTGTAAGGCATGTTGTTCTTCCAAAAAGTTAGATGTGCTCAGGGATCCACATGTGCTGCTCTGAATGGGATAGTCTTCTTGGCAAAGACAAATAACAGCGTAATTATTAATAGGCAGTAGCATTGAGTCATTTGTTTCTGGACTACTAGACTAAATTTCTATTTATATATTTAAAAGTTAATTTAGATATAGGTGATTTCAAATGACTCCATTACAGAGCCTAATGACGAACTCTAAACATTTGCTACTCATAAAGAGACCTGCATATCAAAATAACGATTATCTTATTTCAGACCTTCTGGTTAACTGACCTATTCTTCTGTAGGTGAGAACTTTGTGGCATGACCCTCGTCACATAGGCTGGAAAGACTTCACTGCATACAGATGGCGCCTTAGCCATAGACCAAAGACTGGCTACATCAGGTGAGCATTGTCCTTTTCTCTAAGTAACTGTCCCAAAGAAACCAGATGTCTATAAAAATAAACCTAACAATTGAATCATCTCTGACAAGATTCTTTTGTCCCTTTGTAGAGTTGTAATGTACGAAGGAAAGAAAATCATGGCAGACTCAGGACCAATCTATGATAAAACTTACGCTGGTGGTCGTCTAGGATTATTTGTCTTCTCTCAAGAAATGGTGTTCTTCTCAGATCTTAAATATGAATGTAGAGGTAAGGAAAACTTTTTATTTAAGAGTCCCTATGTTTAAAAAAAAAAATGGTTCAGAACGCTGCTCTCAAGAGAAATAGGACAGATCTAAAAGAATAAAAAGAGCTAAGAGCGAAAGATCTATCATTTTGCATGAGTTCATCTCAAGCATGTTTTGCAGATAGAAGCGAGACACCTTTTTGATTATATGTTCAAACTTTTAAACTGTGAATTAGTTTAAAATCTTAATACCTCAGTCCTGCTGGGTCAGAGGGAATCCATGTTAAAATACAGTTCATTTCTGGAACTGGAATCTGTAACAAAGAAGAAAATTAAGTAGAATGAATCAATACAGGTGACAAACTGCGAGGTGAAAATGCAAAATACTTGCTAGCAAGAATAGAGTTCAATATGCGGAAGGCTGACAATAAAAATAAGCAAAGTACAATCTACACAGAGCGTTCTACTCTTGCAGGTCAGTGGTAATACGTCCATGTGACCAGTTCCACGTTGCCCTAGTTTGCTTCAAATTGCGACTTTGTTAGGTAATGATTACATAGACTAGGTGATAAAATTTAACTCCTGAAAGTGCTGAAGTACTGTCTTCATTCTTTAATCTAGACATATCTGTAAGGAACATATGGATAATGTCTCAGACACAATCATGCGTAGTACAGAAGTACCTTATCTTTTTCTCTCTTTCTCGCAGATCCATAATCCCAAGGTTACTGGATTCAGAGACTATTTTAAAATGCTGGTATTGCACCTTCTGAAACATTTAGCCTTACAAATCCTGGGACCATTATATTATTCCTTCCTTTCTTCCTCCTGCATAAATGTGGACTCGAAACATTACCTGCCTCAAGAGAATGGTTTTGAGAGAATAGAAGTGAAACATACTTGCATCTGACCTCTGAAATGGAAGGAAACAAATGTCTTGCAAATAAGAATTTTCTTCACTGAAAAAGCACACTTCTTTCAGTCAGAAAGACATTTGTTTATTTATCACAGTGCATTGTCACTGCTTCTAACTGGAGGTCCCATGGAGTAGCATTTTGTAAGAAGAACATCTCTGGATGTGCTGTGGACTACTTAAACTGAAGACCTTTCATTGTGTGGGGAAAGGGGTTTTGGGTGGGAGGGTGAACTCTCAAATCTTTTCTTCGTGGGGGGGTGGAGGTTTTTTAATGGGGTCTCTGCTACCTTGGTTTACATCCATTTAACTTGCAGAAATTATCCTTTTGTATGTTGCATCTTTCAGATGAAAATAGCCCTTGACTTCTTTTGTGGTGAGCTAGATCAGCTGCTCTACAACACAGGACAAAACAGATATCCCCAAACCCCCCTCCACAAAGGGAGGAGACAGGAGGACACAATTGGCACACTGGATCGCACCAGCTTTGGGAGAACTGGGATTTACGATAAGATTCAGTTTCCTGGTTAGATGCAGATCTTTCTTACCTTTTAAACAATTTCTTTCAGCTGTGGTGTGAGAACACCACCATCTCAACTAGCACTGTGCTGTCCTTCGGGAAGAAACCAGCATGTGCTTTGTATTTTATGGTTAGCTTCATATTTTATGGTTAAAAAGGCACAAACTACAACAGTAATAAAAACATTCCTTTTCTACATGCCATAGATGCTTTAAGCCCCTCGCTTCAGAGGGGAGGGGAAGGGGCCTGTAGATAAAATACTGAAATTGTAAAATATTTATTTTTAACTATCCTTGATATTATAATGACTGAGGGATTATTGATTTAGGAAAAAAAAATGCATCAAGACTATCCACCATTATTACAAGTCTTCACGACTGTAGGATTGTAAATACAGATTATTTATTAACTCTGTTCTATAGTGAAACTTAGAGGGTTTTTCATAAAGCAAAATCTTGTCTGGAGCAGATATAGTGGTGATGTTTTAGTTACAAAGAGCAATTTTCCCATAATGGCTTTGAGGCACAGGGAAAAGCAGCAGGGTGGGGAATGGAATGTTTGTTTTTCTCAGTCTGAGCTCAGCATTGGCTTTTCCTTTCTTTGTGCAAGGCAGTTGGTTGCCTGGCAGGCAACTGTTCTGCAGTATTAAAACTCAAGTCCTTTTAGATGGTAGTGGTTCCTGTCTCATCCATAGAGCTAGGGCTGGGGGAATGTCATTTAGTATTATAGCAGTTTAGCACTGCAAAACGGCAGCAGTGTTTTACCACTGGTCAGCAGGACTGACTTTCCAGGAGAATAACTGGCCCAGAGGAGGGTGCAGAAAGAGATACAGTGATGATGGTTTGTTACCATCCGGTTTTGCTATTTGTGTCACTGCACATAAGTTATTGGAACTAGCAATGTGCAGCTACAAAAGAAGGAATTATTCACAGCCCAGACAGAATTTCAGGAGCTCCTTGCAGAAAAGGGAGAGGGCTTGATGTGCACGAACAGAAGACTCATTTCCCCAGCAGAAGGGGCAGCATTCTTACACCTATGTAATTTCCTTGTCTTTACAAAAAAGGAAAAGAAACACAGTGAAAGTTTTACGTACAAATATTACCTCATTATTGTGTGACTGAGAAAAACCTTTGGATTAAGCAGAGTTCAAATGTCTAACAAACTTTAAAGCTACTGTAGTTCTGAAGAGTTAATGCTGTACATAGTCAAAAATTTGTTGCGGAAAAGTATATTCCCAGTAAGGAAATAGCATTGGAAAAGTGTCAAATACGATTTCTAATATTGTGTTATATTTTTTTCTTGTCATCTTGTATACCATTGCTTGTGTTTTTATAAATTATTTTTCTCATTGCCATTGTAATAGTTAATCACATAATTGTGTAGATATGCTATTTAAATAATTTATCATGAAATGCTACCTGTAGAGTTAGTATTTCTATTTTTATAAAATATTTGCACAGTGAACTGAAGTTTTTTGCTTCCTTCTTCCCAATGTTGTTGTGTTGTTTTTTTTTCTAGTGTTATTTTCTAAGAACCTGCTTTTTTGTAAACGTTTTTAACCAGTTTCCATTTTAAAGTTGTGTAAGATGTACAGTAAAACTTCTTACAGAGAACAATAAACCACAGTGGACATTTATATTTATACCCGTGTCACCCAGTGTTGTTCATGCTTTGCAATATTTCTACAGCTCACGGTCACGCTAATACGTTGCTCTGTTATCTGTCAGAAATCGGGCTTCAAATTAACGAATCTCAATAATCTTCCCACTAAAGCTATGACAACAGGTTTCAGTTTAGGCATAACAACTTCTCCACCTGAAAACTTTTCTGTAGTTAAGGGGTAGTAGCTCAATTCAATCCCAAAGGCATTATTGTGGACTCCTCTAAGTGTAGTCACAGCCACGGGGCCCTTGATAAAGCCACAAGGGAAAACAACCTTTGAGGGCTGTTAATCATCTACTCATCCCTAGCCAGGCCTGCCTCATGCTTTTCTTTCACATGAAAAGAGGCATCAGGACAAACAGCTGCAGAGGCAGATGCCTATCTGTTCAAGTCTCTTCCAGCCAGACTGCTGGTGTAATCAAAAAGTTGGTGATGTGGCACCATCTCAGCTAGCAGCAGTACAGTCAGCTCCTCAGTCCTTACTTGCAGCAGTGTTTAGCCTCATGAGCTCTCAAGTAAAACCATGAATTTTCCTGGACTCAGTTCTACTGAACTCTGATATCAGCAGTGTTTCAGTAAATATCTTGTCACTATATTTTATCTCTGTTATTCTTGGCAGCCAATGCCAATGACCTTCTCTCAACCCAAGCCAGCCTTTCATGCTAACTTATTACATGCATTTACATAGTATAAATCATTGCAGTGTCTGAACTGGAGATGATACATGTCTTAACATAATAAAGGCATACCATATGTCTTGTGTTAACAGATACAAGTCTACCCACTTGTTGCTTGGGGAATGTGAATACAAGAGGCCACAAAAAGCTACAGCTGAGGCTAGGTGCAGTGCTTGCCCAAGAAACAACTGACAGAATGTTCTGATGTTAGAATGAAAGCTGCAATACAGAAATTAGCTGATTTTAAACCCCAATTCATTTCAGAAAAGGACAAGATAGATTATAAAAGAGAGCATCTTAATAAGGTGATACCTAGTTCTTTTTCCCATCTTTTCTAGAAGAGAAGGAATAGGTGCACAAAGCTGTACAATTAGTTAAGCAAAGTTATGAAGAGACAAAGAGAGCTAATTAGAAGTGTTCAGCAGGCAAAGGTCTTAAAGACAGATAAAATATTCCAAAGGAAACCCACAATTAGAGAAGTGGCCCAGAGAATCTTGGACTTTCAAATTGATATAAATGCCAGGAAGCCCAGCCACAATTTGTCTTTAATTTTTCAACTGCTTTCAAGTTCAAGAACCTCTCGATTAGGCAACCTGCACAAGAGCTATACTGAGAACTGCTTAGATACAGTGTCAGTCTGCCTCGATGACTCCGATTGCAAAGGCATATGGAGAGGCTATTTCAGTGCTATTGTAAAATTAGGGTAAAATGCCTCTGGCGATACCCTTCCCACTAAAACTATGCATACCAAATAAACAAAGCAAACAATAGGAAAATAACGGCATAGGGTGGCATTTTCACAAAACAGCGAAGACAGCAAATTTTTAAGTAGGGGTGGGGAGGAGTTCTAAGTTTAGAATACTTACTGTTACTAGAAAAATATATCAAAATTACTCATGTACTTTAGCACTCTAGAAATTAACATACACTTGCAGTATCCCAGTTCGTTGTTTGTTTGTTTTTTTTAAGCATAATAGATAATGTACTGCAAATTCCATTGCAAGCAGCGAAGTATTTTATGTAGACTTAAATGGCAGGAAGCCTTTTATTCTAAATACCACACCTGGATGGTAGCCAATCCCTCACTGAAACGTATAATTGGATAACTGTCAGTTATAGCTTTAGTAGTATTGAAGTGTTCCTATTTTATTTATAGAGGAAACAGTTTTCCTGACCATTAAATCTAGCTACAAATAAAGAAAGCAAATATTTTCAACATTTGAAAAAAAGAAAAAAAATGTTATTTTTCCTAGATCTCAAGAATGTCATAGTTTAACAAGTTCCCAGGCAGCTGCCAAACCACCTTGTCTGCTGTGCCACCAAACAGCATGATGCCCGGAGCTGGGCAGGCCCCTGCCTGGTAACCACGGTGGGAAGCGCTGTTGAAAAGGTAAACTGACTAACAGATTTTGCACTGAAAAAGCAAAAGAGGGAGACCTCATTTAAAGTTGTGGTTAAAAAAGCCTTTCTAAGAAGAGACACAAAGAGAAAGGAGAAAGTGTTACTGCATAAAATAGAAAAAAACTTACCATTCTTGAAATTCAGCCTCGAGGGTGGGGGGGGAGAACACATTTTGGAGACTCAGAAGGCAAGCAGCAGCCATCATGTGCCTTGGAAAGAAGCATCTAGCAGCATTCCTTGGTGGGCTTCATCTCCTTCATTTTGGGGGGGGGGGGGGGGGAGCATTTTTTATTTGGTTTGCTTTTGCTTTTCTTTAAGATGGAGTTGCAAGCTTTTTCACCTCTTGACAGAATTCCTTTAAACTAAACTGGAATTCTAGACATACAAGAATATTAACCATAATTTCACTCTGTTTAATCTTTGATGTCTATCGCATCAGTATTTTATTTTTCATCTGGAATCTTAGCATGTCACTTCTCTTTGAAAATGGAAAAGATCCTCAACTGCTATGCACTGCCTAGTTGCACACCTACACTGAACTTTTTGATACTAAAATCAACACTATCACTCTTTAAATCATCCTACCCAAATGTATTTTCAATCTAGATATTATATATGTATAAGTCACAAAAACGAATCACTCTGATTTTTCTACTTCAGAGGAAAACACTTTAGAGTTTGTTATTTAAAAGCACAAACCAAGCAGGACTGAAACATACACATCACAGTAAATGTGTATGTGTATGCTGAGAGCTGGCCACCACAACCACCAGCACTATACATACGTATACTCCTGAGGAGATTCAGTGACAATGGGAGAATAGTTTGGTCCTCCATCACTAAGCAAATCAAAGATTAGCACACCAAAACCATCCCTTCATGGTTTGTTTTTTTTTGTTGTTGTTGTTGTTTTTTTGTTTTTTTTTTTCCCATGAGTGTTATATTTTTGAACAAAATTATTTACCTCATGCTGTAAAAATCACAGTAGGACATAAGAGAGTACAAAACAGACCAAATCTATGCACACAAAACTTATTTGTCAGTGTAAAACAGGTCAAAATGTCTGAAGGACATGTTAAAAAACCATGAATTCTCCTGGGCTCAACTTTGCTTTGATCCTGGTATAGGTGACATTTCAGCAGATAATCTTGTCACTGTATTTTATCTCTATTATGCTTCTTACCAGTGAGACATTATGCCAAATAATTCTATTTCCAATAGTTTAGCTTAAAACTAGGGGGAAAAAAAATGATATTACACCTGTAACATCAAGTACGAAACAGCATCTTTCCAAAGAACTTGCTATTTAATAGAATGCCATGGCAACCAAGCACAGGTAAATAGGTAAATGTTATGCTACCAATTTTTGACACAATCTCAATTTGGGTGCCCAATGTAAGCAATTTGGAACAGCACTCTGAGTGATCACAGCTGGTGTTGGGTACTCAGCACTACACAAGACCTGAAGTGCAATTGCAGAGTTCCTGTCAGAGCGTGTACATCAGACGTCATTCAGAATAACCTGCTCACCTCCTGAAAAGCCAGACGTGAACAGAAGCTGTATTCATGGCTTCATGGATACTGAAGTGGAAATGCTTTTCCACGAGGATGCTTGGAAAAGCTTTTTCATAACAGTGAGAGATTTAAGATAACAAAATCTGCGCTAGAAAAGTAAGAACAAATTATTTCTCTTAACATGTGCCATAGGCATTCTAAATAAAAATTTCAAACAGAACTTAATTTTTCTCAATTATTACACTAGCCTCTTAATACTGTTTTAAGGAGGACTCTGTAAAACACTTAACTCCATGTGAATATAACCAGGCTGTGTTTATGGCCAGTGGATAGCCCTGCATCAGCATTGCAAAGGCATATAAACTACTACTGAAAAAAGCTTGCTGGAATTGTTATGATTATATTTACAGTATAGAAAACAAACTTTGGCATAGATTTTTAATTTTTAAAGATAAAAAATATAGTTAAGTAAAATTGCAAATCTCTGTGAAATCTGCTTAAAGCAATCCTTCCACAAGGAGCAACGGGACAATGCAGAATGTTTGTTTTCCATGGGCTTGTTATTATTACTGCAAAACAAGTAAAACTACTAGGAAATAGAACAGTGCATAGTACTTGGTAATCACGATGTAAATGACATTTTTAGTTAAAGGAGAGTAGGTTCGATTCTGAATGATCACCACTCCTGCACAAGCACTCATCCTCTCAGATTGGCAGCTTTGCAAATGAGATTAAAATCTCAGCCAATATGTGCACTGATTTAAAAATTCAGATTAACTCCAGTATGCCATAATGCAGCCACTGTATCATTTATAAATCTGCATTGCTGAATATTAAATAGCTAAGAGAGTAACTGAGGAAGAATTTTTCCTTTCTGTCAAATGAGACCTCAACGATAGGAAAATCTATGGAGTTATTTTTGTTAAAATATCTCCGCACTCTCCTTCTCCAAAAATACCTCTAAAAGAGAGCCTTTAGTAATACCTTCTTATTCTAACATTATAGAGCATAACATGAGAAACTAACCACCAGCTCACAATACACATGTATAGAACTCACGAGAAATAGTTGAAGAGTAGACAAGCAAAATGTTCTAATGAGTTGCTGTTATTATCTCAAAGATAAATCAGCTGTACCACCCTCACTCCAGCCAGCCATTGCTACAAGGCTTCACATTCCAGTCACTGCCAGGCAAACTTCTGAATCCCCTCACTTTTAGTCATACCAAGCTTCCCAAAGGAGCTGTGATATTTCCTGATTTCGTTACATTTCTGAATAAGGGGATATGCCTGTTTGTCATGTGGTTTCAACTCTGCAGGACCTCAGGACACAGCTGTGCAGACTGGTCCCAACCCCAATCCAGCAGAGGATCAAAGTCCTACCTTTGGCCAAGACTACATCCAGCAGATCAGCATTGGGTGCTTGCTTCCTTCACCCAGCCACAGGGCTCACTGGCAGATCCCATACAGTAAACTGTGCCCAGATCACTGAGGTCAGGTTCAAGCTGACTTCATGTATACAGTACATTGTGTGTAAGGAAAAAGTGAAAAACTATTTCATACATTTTACACCCACCTGCATGTCTACTGGACAGGCAGATACACAAAAGCACATGTATAACTATTATGCACATGTACAATTATTTATTACATTCTCATGAAATTTATTGAAGTACAAGATTTTATACTTCAAAATCAAACTGTAACAAATGGATAATAATTTTCTCTCAAGAACTGATTATGTCATGGAAAAGTTCTCAATGATGAGAATTCATTTCCTTCAGAGAGCGTGAAATGCTGTATCAGTAAAATATCATTGGTGGAAGTCTAATGACACATTTGGAAAGGCTGTGTACTGAAGCACATAGTCACTTTTCCCTCAACTTTCAATCTTCGTATCATCTGTAAAAAAGAAAGAATCACATGCTGAACTGCTGAAAGCACAATATTATTCATAACAGGAAGAAGTGAAGAGCAAGATCCTATAATTTCATGCAAAAAAGTATACTTGTTAATAATTATGTTTTTCTTAAGATGTATTTACAACCTAATGTATTATAGTACATCTGTATCACAGACCATATTACTACAGAGACTGTGAAAATAAATTGTGATAAATCAGTTTTACACAAATATTACTTTTATTTGCTTACACGGTATAAACCAGGTGTAGCAACCCAGACAATTCAACTGTCCACAAAAGATTATGGATATATGTGCATGAATCTTTTAGAACTGCTACTATAACAGAGCTCAACTATGTATCTTTCTTAAAAACAAACCTGACAAGTTTCATAATTTCATCTGAAGATGAATTTACCTTACACTGGGCTCCACTGGGATCTATGTTTCTCAATTCAATCAGCACATATAATCCTTTCTAAACTAATAATAATGGGTTTACCTGTAGAATACACTAGGCAAATCTACCATCTTGATAAGCATCACAACTTAGCTCTTATGGCCAGAAATAACTGTTTAAGATGAAACTGTGTCACCCCTGCCAAAAACAAACAACATAATTCTGTGGAAAGACAGAATGTATGGGTTGTTTTTTATTTAAGCTGTACATTTTCTTCTAAGCAGCATTTTGAGAAAAATAGTAAGAATGGTTAAATGTTAATTCTGGATATATATTCTAGTGTTAGACTAATTATTAACTGAAGATAGTAAATCTGAACTTAATTTAAACTTCAACTTACAGATGACTGCGAAAATTTGGCAGTAACGTAATAACAGTTACAAAGCTACCGAGTGTATTTTAATTTGCACTTACTTTTGTTCTGCCTGTTTACTCCTGTTCACACCATTTTTAAATATCAGACTCAGACACAATGACTCAGTGCTTGAAGAGTTAACAGTATCTGCAAGGAATTTTCCTTGGTTTTGTTTTTAAGTTTTCAGTGAAAATGAAAAGATTAAGAGACTTCTGAAAATTATGAACAGTTAAGAAAAATGACCATAAAGCAAGTATGTTAATTAACCACACAGACTGACATCTATGTGGTAGAATATTATGCAGCCACTACAGATACTGATAATTAAAATACCACATTGCATTGCTCTGACACAACATATAATTATGATTCAAACATATTTAAATCATTATGCGATAAATCTAACACAAAGTCGCTTGAAAGACTCTCAGGCTTTCACAATGAGACATCACATGCAGAAAACTGCTAATAGCAGTGTGCTTTGCTGAAATCTCTTTTCCTTCTTGTGCAATAAAATTACTTCACATTGACTATGTCTATAACAACAGCATAAACAGTTACCCACTCACTTCACTATACAGTGGCTACAGTGCAGGACATTTTGCTCGAGTTAACACACTCCATCTTTAAACACTAGTGTAACAAAGGAAGATGGTGTACAGGGCTCTGATTTGTCTCTGACTGTACTACCTATACTCAGTCAAAGTGAAGAACTTTAATTCATGTTAGAGCAGCAGGTCAAGCATGAGTTTTTCTCACTGTTGACTGTTAAGAAACAAGATTGATGATGTAGTACCTAGCCACTTCAGTCCTACACCAGATCAAGCTGCCCCTGGCACAGGTGGCTCTCTGTGATTCTCCAAACCATCACCACTACCACCTGCCTGTCCTCTGGGGGCAGGCCACCTCCCCCCTTCTCTGCCTACACTCTTCAGATGCTTGCATCTGCATGAAGAATGAGGCTGACATGTAGTGTTAGCCGAAAACTAACCAATCCCAAATAATTGCATTTCTTTAAATAGTGTAATTTTATCTTCTTTCTGTTGAAGCTATGACCTAAATATTACTATAGGCAAATATATCAAAAACTTAAGTCTAAGTAAGCAGCATAAAAAGAGTAAGAACAAATTTTCTTATTTCCTGATAGGCGAAATCACTTTTTATAAAGATATTATCATTCACAAAATCACAGAATTGCAGGGGTATTCTCTTCACTGCAGAAAGGTTAACTCTAAACAATCAAAGAAACAGTTGCAGTTAAGTATTAAGATGCTCTTCTAAACTACTAACAAAAGGGAAAAAATAGTCTCCACAAATTCAGGAGAGGATACCAGTGCAACAAAGACCTATTCTGACAAAATTAATTAATTCAAAATACAGTTAACCTGTAGAACTTTGATTGAAAACAACTTCATATTGTCACAATTTTATGAAAGAAATGGGAGATGTAGATGTACCTGCCTGAAATGTGGCTTATTTAAACACTTTGTTTTCTAGAAAGATAAGTGGCCTTATGCTAAAATATAAATATAGATTCAAATTGCTATATCAGTATACAACAAAGGATATAAAAATAGAGGTGTATCCAATATCTTCTTCACCTGACAGGGTGAACTTAATTTTTTGCTAGCAAAAGTCTATTCTTTCTTTGCTGAATTAAAAGTCCTTTAAAAAATCATGCAGTATTTACTCTTCTTGATATTTTCTACACATATATTTAAAATAAAATTGTTATTCTTAATATAAATAAGTCATGCTTGTTTCTACACTAAATAGCTTACCTTATTAAAGACTGGGAGAAAAAATTCTCTCCACAGAACAGTAAACATGACTTCTTACTACCAGAAAGATAATAAAAATTCTAAGTACACCGTTTTCTTGTTCAGAGAACTGATCACCATCATTACTATGCTTCATAGGAGTCAGCCACTATTAGCGAAGGATCTTGATAAATGCTCTGTTATTTTGTTTATGTTATTTTTGGCGTTCTATAAAAGTACCTCCTTACCCTACCATAATAACCAGTGCATATTGGTGCATACCTTCGGTGAGAACCTGCTTGTTTCTTTCATCACCATAAAAAGCCTATTCTAAAGGATTGTTAAGGGTCTCACCTCCTTTGGTTTGCAGTGGTATGCTGAGAATGTCAGGCCCTGTGGATGGCTCATTGTTCATGCCGATGCAGTATAATGGTTCACCCAAAAAAGAAGGTTTCTTCAGCCTTTCAGTGTTGAGTGCTCTTGACATAAAGTAACCTTCAGTAATACCCTTATCTCTCATCTTCTGTAAACCTTCTAGGTCATCAGGTTCCTCTGTTTGGGCCAGTGAATCCTTTGATAAGTGACTATCAGCCAATGCTTTGCTGATATAGTAGCTAGGGATTTCACTCTCTGCATTAACACATGAGCTTTTGTCTTCAAGTCCAGCCTTTTCCAGAGCTGTTAACATCCCTACAATATGGTCTTCAACTAACATTTTGGAAAGAGTAGATGTGGAGTGAAGAATGGAGTCTTGACTTGTGTAACAAGGGGGACTTAATCCACAAGAAAGAGATTCCTGAGACTTTGGCATGGTAACATTGCTTATTGTTCTCTGAGGCTGCATACATTCTTCCAGAAGGGTTTTAAGCTGCTCTTCAGAGAGGCCCGTTTTCTCTTCAGTCTGAAAAAAAAAGAAAAAAAACTTTCTTCTGTCAAAACGTAATTAATGAAAAGCAGCAATATAAAACAGTTTGAGATACAAAAGCACTGGCAGAAGCCTTAAGTTTATACCAATGTTTTTTTAAATTCAAACTGAATTTAAATACACATTTACATAACTGCATAGTTTACATAATATCTCCACTGGGTTCTAGATAAATTAGGTGGTGAAATTTAGGAAAAAAGCCTGACATCCAAACGGCACTGAGAGGCCCTTAATTTTGCCAAGAGTCTTCCACAAGATATCACCGGTTTATTTTTTCATATATTTTGTTTGGTTATGTATACATACAGACACACACACGTGTCACTGAAAGCAAAACAACACACAGCTAAAAGTCTTTTGACTATCAGGGCAATACTGGACATTTCTTAAAGCTCATTATTGAAGATTATGACTGATATTAGCTGATATGGTGAAGAACAGGGCAGGAGTTTTGTTTATGGAGGTTTGTAACAAGGGGTTATAGCTTTTAAAATCCTTAATGCATCCTGGTAATAGAGAAGGAAAATACTACCTGACAATTTCAAGCTGATAATGAAAAGCCAAAGCATATTCTAGATACGCATATAATATAGCTGTCCATAAAATATGATATACACAAAATATAATCATAAATACATATGAAAATATTATAAACACGTAGATTGCTCCAAAGGTAGTGCCTCCTACTTCCATGGAAGCTACAACAGATCCAAAGAGCACAATAACACTATTTATTCGAGCAAACAGCTGCAAAATATTTTTTTTCAACATAGTCACCATTGTTAGCTCATTGTGCAAATGATCTATCAATGAATGTCAATGGATGCCATTTTTTCTGCATGGAGGAGGAATTCAGTTCTAGGTATTTGCTTTGTACACACTTCCATGTCAGAAGCCATTTTGTCAGATTGCCCCTCTTCTGCCATCTGTCACACAGTAACAAAACGTAATGGAATACTGGGAAGAAGGTTCAGCCTCCACTGCCATACCGCCAACATCTGCTTCTGACACCATGGCCCAATATAATAAATAGGAAGCATTATTTTCAGATTAGCCCCTCTAATTTGCAACATCACATGGAAAAGATGCTCTCTATATCCAAAAGCTTGGTTTTACCCAATGTCCAAGAGACAGGCTCAGCTGACAATCTGATGAACTTCCTAAAGCTGACCTGGTCTGTGTCAAATAATGATTTTATTTACTCAGTAATAAACACTACACAGAACTGGAACTGCAGCCATTTCAGAGGAGAGATCAGTATCAAATCTCTGGCTGAATTTTCATCCTGAAGATCTTTTAGCCATGTACATATGTGGTATGACTCTGATTACAACCAGATGAGATCACAGCCTGAGTAGCACAGCAGTGTATGGATTATGTCTGAAAACTACTTGTTTGCAAATGAGGAAAGATTTCCATCTGGTAAAAAATACTATTTATTTGTTAAAGAAAGTGTTATGTCAAAATGAATCAAAAATACATTTCAGGTTACTTTCAATCATCATACTGTGTTTAAATGTTCACGCATTAATGACATCTAAGACTGAGTACTATATATTCATTACCATACAATTCAGGCACTGGTGTTGTGCTTTATATGTTTTATAGATTCATTTAACTTTTTTTTTTTCACTAGTCTTTTCCTATGTAGACTAATTCTATTCACAAAGTCACTTTGAGTTCACTTAGAAAACATAAAAGAGTAATGTATTAAAGAAGTTGAGACATTAAGGGCATTTAAACAATAATAAAAAGCCTCAAAAGACTACCACATGTAGTCAGCCCTATATAAATGAACATAAAATCTAGTAATCATACTTAGACTCAGCTAACCTTGATGTCAATCAATATACTTTTGATAACTAAAATCAAACCACAACCTTAAGAAGAGAACACTAACTCAGGTATAAGAGAAAAAAAATTCTGACCCCTTCAAAGTCTTTTATTTGGCTCTAAACTTTAATCCTAGTGAAGAAAATAACAATGAAAAATATGTCAGAGAGGGAAAATCAATTAGTAACAAAAGACATGAAAAATCAGAAATTAAATGTGGAATTTTTAGAATTTTTCACTATCAAACTAATTTAGTAGCATGTTGAATTTCTTAGATTTCTTGAAGGAGTATTTTATCTTGGAGACAACATTTGTTTACAAGTAGTTATTATTGGAATGGAATTTTTGTAAGAAAAAGATGCACTCAGGTATGGAAACATAGTATCACAGCACTACTGGACACACAGGTACACCTAGGGTATTATCACAGAAAAGAATACTATGCTATGTAAACATAACTATATTTATATAATAGAAGATCCTCACAGCTGGAGACCCACATGGATTCCCACATGTTTTTGAGTGTGTGGTTCCACACTTACATATTTCAAAATTATTGGCTAAGACCATTTGGAGTTAATTTTATGTGACAACCAGGCAACTCACTCACTGAAGAAAGGAATTCTGCATCTGGTGAGAACGAATAAGATAAAAATAGTGAGGGAGATCATCTTGTTATACCTTTCTTTTGTCATTCTTTCCCTACTGCCCCCAACTCTAATCTTCTTTTCCTTGGACAAATTTTCCTTTTTCTATGGCTTCTATCACCAATTAGTTCAGAGTTTACTTTGATTATTATCTGAAGGTTAGGGGGGGAGATGTAGTACCTGAGGCCAGTGGGGAGGGAAATGACTTTAATAGCTATAGAGTGAAAAATACTTGTAATGGTGTGGGACTGTCTTCCTCCTGAGCAGCCAGCTTGCGTGCAAAGCAGTATAAAATCCTATTTGGTTTTTGTTCTCTCTTTGTCTCCTCTTCCCTTTGGCCTACTGTATAAGACACGTTTGCAAGGATGCATGTTTAAGGATTGTATTTAATACACCTCACAAAAATTAAATTTTAAAATAATACAGGCCCACTGTTTGCAATTTTCTCCAGACAAAATCATTTTAGGGTTAAGGAAAAGCATTCAGCAGGAGAGAAAATAGTTCTTAAATAGCCATGAGTAATTTACGCATAAACCAACAGCAAGAAATTCATATTGAAATGATAGCAGGAAGGCTGCTGTTGAAATCAGAAAAGAGTTCAGAGAACAGAATAATCCCCTAAGGAGAGTCATCTCACTCTAAAAAAGGCTGTGCCTCTGCAACTAAATGAGCATCTTAATATATGTAACCTCATAATACTGTTAACTCTATTAGGAGACTGCAAAGTACACATTTGTACTCATTGTAAGAAATCCCATCACAACTCACTTTATCAGTTTATAGTCACAAGAATTAGGACCACTAAGCAGTCTTTGGGAGACAGTAGTTTCCACTTCTCCCAAGCCTTCACTGCCCTCACTTAAATAATTTACAACATCTATACAGAAAAAATACTTAACGATATTCCTTTAAAAACAGAAGGACATAAAATTAACGTAATACAAAATGCAGAAACAGACTACTAGACAAGGGAAAATGAGCTATTAGGCCTGGTTCCCATTAGAACCTGGAAAATCTTTTAATTGTTCTGGCTAATTTTTAACAGGACACTGAGTCCTATTCATTTCCTAGGCTTTTTATTGTTAATGATCCAAAAAACTAGTTCCTAGTCAGGAGTTGAAGAGCCTGCTAATGACCTTTACTGTTTATGTGAAGCTAATTTTTTCACACACTTGTGGCACCTCTCTGACTGAAGATTTCTTGTTCCTCACTGAATTCCTCGGTGACATGGGTCTGTGGAGAAAGCCTTACTGCATGTGGTAGGAATGCAAACTTGTAGGCAGCTGTGGACAGACCTGCTGTGACTATGGATTGCAAGTTCAAAGATTTAGGATTGTTTTCCTCATCTACACAGTAAGAGACAGACTAACGCTAAAAAGCCTCATCAGATTTTACCAGGAGGAGAAAAACAAATACTTCAAGATAAATAACCATAAAATGACACACAGTACACGAAGAAGCACTAGAAAGGCAGGACTATTTAAGGACTTACGTAGCTGGCAGCTGTTTGTTTTCTGTTGCTTTATCTGAAAGTATCATAAACAACAGTTCTCCTGATATTTGCTTGAAACAATTCACTTTTATGCTCTAATCTGTTTATATGTTTATGGAAATGTAAGACTGCAACAATCACTTTTGAAGCAGCCACTTTCTTCCTGACTGAAAGACTCCATGCTTTTTACCTCCATCTTCTGTCCTTCTGTTTGTTACACATTGCTTTCTCTTATTTTTTCCCATGTTCTATTTGTTTAATGGCAGAAGAAAAAGGTCTGGTAGTTCATTTTATGTAACTGCTGCTAATGAAAGCCAGAAAGCAGATGGGACAGAAGTTCTAAGGCATGAAAACAGAGAGGAACACCAGAAAAAAAATGAAAGAAAAAAAGAAAAACATCCTTGACTGAAAAGCGAATTCGATTTGTAACATCACGAGACACCACAACAAACAAACAGCCTTAAAACACGATCAACAATTTAGAAGAGAGTATGAATTTCATTCATAAATGGAAAATAGAAAAAAAAATGAAGGATTTTTCCCCTTTCTCAAACAGAGAGAAAACATAACAGATATTAAAAGCGGACATGAGTTCATAGACAGCAAGGAAAGTGAGTGAAACTGTGGAGAGACATAGTAATTGCAGCAGTTAATTCCTTTTTTTTATTTTTAACAGATAGCCTATGGGGCATACATGTATAGATAATTATGACAAGTCCTTGCAGGCAAAAATAATTTAAACATGCATATTTTAGTCATTACAAAGAGGCATAATAGTTTTTTTTGTTGTTGTTGCTGTTTTTTTTTTCCTTTCCTAAAAATATCTAGTTAATTGCTTGTGGCTTAAATTTGCAAATAATGGAAAACTGCTTCAGCATCTATGCCACACCCTGCAGACTTTAGAAATGGAAAGCAACTGGTTGCCAGGGATAACTTAGATAAATAAATAAATAAAGCTGAAATAACTTTTACAATAGTTTTTGTTTGATAACATGGACACTAATTGCTTTTACTCACAGCTATGGAGTTTTCATGGTGTTACACTAGGATGTAACGGGATCAAAATCTCTTCATTAACTGTGAATTTCTGCTTGGAAGCATCTGGAAATGATTTCGTAATTATGAAAATTCCAGAAAGCTTTATTTTGAATTGTTGCAGCAGCCACAATGTACTTCTTACCCTTCATTTACTGAAGCTTTCAAGTTTAGTTTCATTTCACCAGAGATTTTGATCTACAGGTTGTATAACACTTTCCAACTGCCTGCATACTAGTAGTGAAGTTTTTACACATAGGCATCAAAATCTGAATCAAACAACAAAGTTTCAAGGAGATAACTTTAGAAAACAGAATTTGGAAACATCACACAGGTCTAAAGTCCCTAAGATTCCTATCAAGCAACTATTTATTAATTAAAAATTAATATTTTAAAGTTTTAAGGATTACATATCTATTTTTCACAATTGCAGACATGCATTTGAGGAAGATTGTTATTCTGAAGCTCCACTTTCATTAACTGGTTAGACTCTAAACACTATTGAGAAGGCTGGATTCAAACCTACACCACTAAAATATCAAGTAACTCCATTAGTATATTGGCTGTCTCTTTTGTTTTAGGAGCTATTATAATGTAAAACCAACGTGAATTATGAAAGAAAGCCTGCTGAGCTTTGAATTACTGTTGCAGCACAATGAAATACTTTAGTACTCAATGAAACTAGAAATTGTAAATATTAGACAACAAAGCAAATCACTCATAAATAATAAAGGAAATTTTGAATATATTCTACATGATAGCTACAGACAAAAGTAATTAAAGATAATAAACATTATTTTAAGCTGTATTTTAATTAAACAGATATATTTTTCCTATTTAGCTAATCTTTTACTAAAATACCTGAGTATGAAACTATGACTAAAACTAGTGAAGTGTTACCCTCTCAAAACATAAACTACTATACTCAGGAAAAAAAAAAAGATTAAAACAAAACCAAAAAAGCATTTTTGCTGTCAAAGTTATAAGAGCCTAATTTTAGTGAGTGGGAAGTGTTACTATCTATGCAACTAGGTCACCTGAGTGAAAGGAAACAGGCAGAGGTACTGACTTCAAGTAAAAGGCATATGTCACTGAAAAATCAACAAACCCTAGTAGCGACTGAACGGTAATTAAGCAGCCATTCTTCATATAACATAACTAAACATAACTAGCATAACTAAAAAGTTGAAGAATGAAGATGTCCGAGGAAGTCATATTGTAAGATATATGTGTATAACGCTAAACTATGATAAAAGTCTCTGACTGAAATTCAAAATTTATCTACTCCAAGGCTGTCAACAGGTGTCTTTTTTGCAAGAACTCAGTTCTTCTAACTCCAGATTAGTTCAATGCTTAGCTCATCTAGTTTACTGCATTTAAAAATAACAGCAATAATAACAGTTGAGCATTCTGTCACTTCATGACTCACTGCATAATATTTTTTCTCATTTCTAAAATCTTCCTCAACTAATGGATAGTTCCCTGTTTTTACAGCATTTGACTTTACATACTTCCAAGCCTTCTTAGGTTAGAAAGCAAATTAATTTGAGCACACTGACCATCTTTGTAAAATCATAAGATAAATTCCTGAACTGGTATTTACTATCAATTAAACTTAATAAGACCTTCATTTTATTGCCTCAAATGAAGAGAAAGAACCTCAGAAACTGTTTCCTAAACATCTTGTTTTGTGTTTTTAATTGTTTGTTATTACTCATTTAACACATTTCATTCCTTAGAACTAACTTCCCTGCATGTTATTAAATTGTGGCTTTAATTTGCAGCAAATCCAGTAGAGCAGACAAAAACGCCTTGATGTGGTTGCAGCTGCTTCCTGTTAAAATATATATATTCTTTCCTTTTTTGCTCACGTTGGCTTTTTTTTTTTCCCCCCCAAAAATAGATACAATGCAGCATAACAGTATCACGGTGCCTTACTATATCTATTTTAAAATTCTCCATCTTGAGATTTTAAGAATACTAACAGGTCTATATTTTATTGGAGAAAAATACAAATAGGAAAAAAAAACAATAACATGTAGATTTGTTTGTTCCGTAACATATGGTACTTCATTGCACACACTAAAACACCAATAAAGGTAATAAAATCCCTCAAACAAATAAGAAGGAAAACAAGGAAGACACAAACATCTAAACGACTTACATAATTAAGTGTAGTTTAGTCTCACTATAAACAAAGGGATTGCCCCAAAGAGCAGTAAGCCATGAAGACTCAGCCAAAGCAATCACAGACTAGAGCATAAAAACAAATATAATAACACATTATATATTCTAGGAGTTCATATTTCATTACATTCTCTAGAGAAACTCTATAAAGTGAATCTTATTGCAATTGGTCCTATCTCAGCACCTCAGAACAATGACTTCTATACCTGAACAGTGATACACACTTCGGAGATGTAATTATTCTCTCCCACTAGTGGAAGTATATATGAAGTATATATGAATAAAGCTGTGCTGTATATGGAATAACAAGATACAGCAGCATTCGCTAGGGAAGTAAGACAGGTATCCTACCTAGCTAAGTTAAGGAAAAAAAGTTTATTTTACAAATGCAATTTTCTTACTATATTTTTTATTCTGGCTTAGCTTTCTTTGTCCTGTTGTAGTTATCCTGAAGGTAAGCAGAAGAGAGTATATAGTATTGTAAATATGGAATCCTAATTCACTATTTAGTCCTTGCCCACTTAAGAGTTCCCACTTACTGCTCATGAAACATTTCTGACCCCTTCACTTAGCAACATGAAAAACTGTGGGGCATTCTTCCTGAGGAACATCCCACCTAAAACCTGTCAAATTGTCACTGTTTTTTAGAGAAAAATCATTGCATGTGTACTGATGAATGTGTAAGACTAGAGATAGCTTTGCCACTTCTCAGTCTTTGCTTATTAGAGGTCAAAAGAAGTGATACAGACTTTGATTTACTTTTTACATTTGATGGGGCATGTTGCCACAGGGCAAGAGCAAAGTTTCTATAGGGAATGTCAGGTTGCAGCTGCGCTTGTCATTGTGTGCATATATCTTACAAAGTGATGAAAAAACATTCTTAAAGAGCATTAAAAATAATATTTTCCTTTTCTAAAGAACAGAGAAATTTTGAAATGAGGTACTTGCATCTGGCTCTTCTACTTCCATTCAAAAGGAAAAACCAAAAGCCTTTAGGAAGAACATGACGAACGATGCTGCCCCAGGGAATAGATTTCATTTGGTGCTTCAAGCCTGCCTGCACCCATTTCTTGATTGGGGGTAATCCTTTCAGTAAGTACAACAATGAGTTTAACCTCAAAATATTTCAGTACACAATGTCAGAAAATTTACATTAACAACATAACAATAAAAAAGCTAAAATCAAGATAAAGAAAGTGCTGACCTACTAATATTCTTAATGTTTGACAGCTTCTTTTTTTCTAATCTGAAATGCAAAACAATAGTATTATTCATTTTTTGTCTAACTACACAGATCACCCTTCTGCAGGTCTAGTTAAAGTAAATCCCAGTTTTAACTGTTATTAAAACAATAGCAGGTTTTCTTCAGGCATGTACAGCAGAAGCAGTAAATGTGTAACTGTACCAATGACCATATTCCCACTGGAGTGATGAATTTCCTGTATTATTATAACTGATATGCCCATATTTTATGACCTTGCCTAACTAGAAATAGCACAAATGTAGTATGAGCGGGTAGAAGAACTAGCCTCCTTATTTTCTTCAAGGGAGAGTAGGAAAACTTCGCTGTTATTTCTGCCACTAAATTCGTTATAGTTTTAAATTCTCCACGCTTTTGAAATAAAAACCACTTTCAGCATTTTCTATTGTTCTTTTCGTCAGTCACATTGTCCTGTCTCATGTCTCGGAACAAAGACATCTAGGAAAGTACATGCACTTGAAATGTTGTGATCCCTCATTATTATTACTTGTATTATCACAGTTGCTTTAATGAGAAGCACAGACTTGCCTATCTGCAGAGACAGAAAGCCAGATGTCTTTACAGAGCTACGAGGTCTGATTTGACTACAGAAGCTATGTGCCCAAAGATACATAATGCAATGATGCAGTATGCATATTTCCTTCCCTTCTCCCTTTTCCTTTCCTGGAAAAAATCCTCAGTGGTAAAAAAAGAGATGGACACAATGTTGTAACTAGAGGCAAGGATGGCATCCAACAGGTGCCACCACTGCACTGTGCAGATCCCTGTACTTCTGGTTGTCAAGTCACAGGTGCTCAAACAGCATTGGTGAACATGTTCTAAGTGCAGGCATACCGACTCTCCTGCACCAGCAAAAAAATTATTTTGTTCATTTAATAATCTAAAGCTTTTATGATAGAAAGAAAGGTATTTTTTAAACTATCTAGATGATACAAAAAATTCTAGTGTTTGAATTTTTCAACCATTTTCTGACAAATACATTCATGTAGACAACAGATGTAATTCAAAAGAGCTGTGTAAACACGTTTCTAAGAAATTATACTTCCAAGGAAATTAATACAATTCTAGAAACAATAAACAAATTACCAAAAGTAAAATGGTAAGGCAGTTTGTAGCTTCCAGGAAAGTCAATGTTTTTGCTATTTGCAACATGTAATTGCTATAGGAATAGCTAAAATGTATTTTAAATTGTTCAATTTACTATCATTTTAAGTCAGAATAATCTTGTTGACTTCATTAATGTATACCACTTCACAAGAGGGAGACTGTCTTTTACTAGGAGAAATAGTAAACACAAAAGCACCATTAGGTTCATGTTTTTCAGAAAGAAAGTTGTGTCAGCTTATCATGCATTTGGGATACAGGTGACTCCACTAGAGCTGGAATCTGTCTTTTGCCCATGAAGTCAAAGTTCACATGTCACTCACAAGATCTGAAAGATTAATTTACGAAAAGCCTGTGTGATCACATTACAAGGTCAATGGCTTAAACACAAAGCCCTGTGCACCCCAATTGCTTGGAACTTTCTTTACTGCACACTGGAATTTTCTTTGTCCAGTTGGCTTGGAAAAAAGAACAAAACAATACAATACGAAGTTCACAGCTGTGTTTCTGATGAATTAACAATGACACTGTTGGTTTTAGAGGATACTACACTACTCTGTTATGAGGAATCACAGCTACCGAGAAAGCAGGCAATGACACAATCGACTGTTTCATGTGCATCTTCCAGGCACTTAAGCAGAAAGTTTTATTCCTAAGACAATTTATTCATAAGACTAATTTGGATATAGAGCTCCTGTTAAAACACACTGCAAAAAGAGCTACACATACGTTTTGAAACAGAAGAGCAGAATCTAAGGCTGGATTATAAATACATGAAAGGCCCTAACTTCCTTAACAAAGAACATCCACTGTCTGCATTAGCATGCTTTTCTTTCAATCACGCTACTATTTTAACTTTCTGAAGCAGTTTCAGTCTAGATGCCCAAACAATTCCAGTTAAATGTACCAAGATTCTGATTCAAACTCAATTCATATAACAAGCTTCAACAAGAATAACAGATGCTCCTAGGAAAACTACACCTCTAATAGCAGCAGTTTTCTCCCTTATTATACTGCCAGAATAGCATACCAGAAGTTCTGTACATCTGATTTCTTCATACTAAAGAAAATATTAAAATATTAAAAAATAAACACAAATACTTAACCTATTGTAGCTAGAAACTTGAAAATCTATAAAAATACAAAGACTGGATACAGCTGCAATCTGGGATGACAGTGCTGTGTATTAGTACAGTCACTGCAGCCTGATTCGGTCTGTACTGCCCAGAAGGTACGATTTAAGAGATGCGTATTATTACTGCTAAAATAATTGAGTTTTAATAAGGAAAAGCTCATAATGGTTATGAGCCACACAATGATACTCTGTTCTTTTCAGAGCCATCAGAAATCCACTCCTTCTGGAATTTTAAGAATGCATTGTGGATCTCACTGGTTTGCATGGCAGGAGCAACAACCAACTTCATTTGTCTCATTGAGTCTCTTCATTTGTGTAACCACGTACCGTACTAAAAACCCTGAGATGGGAGTTCTTTTAATGCACCAGATGCAGTGCATGTTTTGCTTTACTGCTGAAAGTGCACTCATTAAATAGGCCATTTACTAGTAGTTTTGTGAGAGGCTAGTACACATTGCCTAGTGGGAGCACTAAGTCCTCATTCTAAACAAAATATAATAAAAATGGAGTTGGGAAGGAACATAACAATAGGAATTTTTGTATTTTATACTCAGTTCACTCTTAAGAAAGATAATTAAGACACTTCAGTCTCCCCACTTATAGCTGGATGTTCTAAGCACTCAGTTATAACATCTTGCACCTTTTCAGGTTTTATCTCTTTGGCTCCCCCAAGAATTTGACATTCATCACTTAACAGCCCAATTTCAATGATAGCTATGAACAGTACAGTAATGCACTGAATCTGTTCTATAACCTATTGAGGATGGATGGCTTCTCTTAGAAGATAACAGATGCAGTTTCAAACAGTAGACTTAAAAGAAGTAAATTTCGTTCTCTTGTTGCTAGGCAGGTGTTTGAGCCATAAGAGATACAGAGCAACTAGAAGTCATCTTTCTTGCTTGAAATAAAAGCATTTTACTTATGTCTCGTTTTACAAAATTTCTCTAGGTTTTTTAACTGAATAAGTCAAAGGCACGTGTCTGAAGCCCACAAAAAATAAAAAAATAAAAATAATAATTAAAAAAAAACCTTAAATTCAAAAAAAAAAAAAAAAAAAAAAAAAAAAAGAAGAAGAAGAAGAAGAAGAAGAAATGGAGAGTCCAGACTGCTTTGTTTGCTTGGGTTGTTGGGTTTTGGTGGGTTTTTTTTTTCTTTTTCTTGTGTGGGATGTTTGGGTTTTTTTTTTTTACTTCTATCAGTTAGCTGTAGGCTGTTCCCAGCTCAGTAAACTGGCTGCTCTGAATATTATTCTAAGCCACATAATCCTTCCCCTGAACAGAGAAAAACCCTGGCAGAGAAAACCCAGGCATTAGCATGCATTCATTCAAACTAGCTTTAACTGTCTTGCCCAAGGTGGGAGAGCACCACCTTGATGTTACTAGGGCTTACATGGTAGAATTTTAATTATCAGAATCTTTAACAACAACAAAAAAAACTTCTCACTAATGTCAAGGAATCAGTGGTTTAAGTAATTCTCACTGCATAGATGTGAGAGGAGTGAGGCTGCGTGTAAGCAAGACTGTATGTATATATCCACCATGCCCCTTATTGCAATAATTCTAATCATGTACTTGTTTATTTACAGAAACAGCAATAAGCTGCACACGATAATAGTACAAAATAATACAGTATTACAAATAAATTAGTAGGTAAAGTGGATGTGTATAATGCAAATTCCTATTCTGCAGAATTAGGTAGTTAATTAAATAATAATAAAAAGAATCCCAACATTTGGCTCCAGGACATGCAAAGAAAATCTGGATCACTATCTACCCAAACCACAAAATAGACCCATATGTTAATGGAAAAGAACCATATGGAAGAAAATACCATCTTTCAACTATATCCAGGAATAACCACCAGGCTCAAAGAATCCTAATCATTTATATAATATGGAAGATTTATTTTCTCATGACACAGGAAAAAAAATTCATGCAGAAAACTTTAAAAGATTACTCTGGGAAATTAAAAAAGGAGTGGTGGTTACCAACTATGGCACTGATAAAACAGACATAACGAGAAGAACTGAAACAGCAGCTTCTCAAATTAAGTCTTCTCTACTTCAGATGACCCCTTACTGGATAAGACTTCTACTAGGAGGGAATCTCCTGGCTTTTGGACTATCCCTGGGGCCAAGTACTTTACTGCCTGAGCAAACACAGGCATATGGTAACAAAGCTGAGAGAGAAAACCTTGCCCAGCTCTGGGAGTTTACATTTTGTCATAGAGATATTATATAAAGCCAAGCCTGCCTGAAGTTAGAACATTTGTAAAACATCCCAACAGCTCCTAGGGTAAGAACAGTTTAAGATTCAGGAAATTAATGATCCATTTCACTGCATCTCATCCCAGCTCAAAAGTAAATTTAAGAAAACAACAGTGGCTATTCCGAAGCTCTTTACTACAGTAAGTTCTATCTACAGTTTCTATCATGCATTAAATAAAGACCAAAGATAGACAGCACACTGATAAGAGGACGGATTATTTCTAGCATTGCTTTTTCATTTCTGGCTTTTTCTGCACAGTATTTACCGTACATCACTTTACCTATCTGAAAAAATGTAGCTATACAAGGAAGAAAATGGCCGTGTTAAGAAGTCTGACAGGACAGCTTTGAGTTTTTGAAACAAAATATTATATGATAAGAAGAAAGAATACTATAGCAACCTGTGTGATATTGTATGTGCTCACACTGAGAACTAAGACTAACAAACTACTTTGCACAAGGCTATTTTTTTTTAATTAATAAAAGTGCTTGCAAAACTGAGATTACTACAAAAAAAAATTACAGTTTGAGAAAGGCAGGTACAAATAAAAGTCAAACAATGAAGAGAAAACTGCATTCCATATTTTTTCCAGAAACAGAAACTAGAAACAGTTGATGAAATGTTGTATCATTTGAGCATTAAAGCAAAACATTTTATTGAGAACCATATAATGGTAAGATCGCTACAAAATAATGGAAAAGAAATACGGATGAAAACACACACACACACAAAAGTGCCAACATAAAAATGAAGGAATATTTAATTCAACCTCCTCTATTATTACTGTCTTCGTAAATTATGACATATAATTTAGGAGCATATACTTATACTATCATCTTCTCTTCACTTACCTCACACAAAGAAAGATAACATATGCAAATGGGGTACAGCCTATTCACCAGCACGCCTCTTCAAATCTCTGCACATCCATTGTCGCACTGTAATCACATCTGATTTATTAGTGCAGTTCAATGAATCCTTTATTGTTGTTTAATCCTGGCTGTTATGTCCTACAACTACCCAACTACCTACACAGTCCCTATTGCACAGCAAGTCTGACACCACAGATGTATAAAACTGTACTAAAAATGACAGTATTATTAAGCATCCTAAAACCATTTCTAAAGACGAGTATCAAAGGTAGCTTTTTGGATGCCACTAGCTTGCATATTCTGCAGTATTAACTAAACAGAACGTGATGTTTTGGATATATGAACAATTCAAGTTACAGCAAATACCATTAGATAATGCCCACAGCATGTAAACGTACCCTTTTTTCCTGCTTGCTTCATTATTCTAGTCATATTATGACAAAGAAATTGAACAGAGCCACAGACAACATCCAGATATGAGAATATATGCTAAGACTTTTCAAAAGTATCATAAAAAATCAGAGCCTACTGAAAAAAAATCTGAAAAAGTTCTCAGGAATTTTGACTTTCTAATTTTGGCTTGATCAAAGGATTGTTCAGGTTTCCTTCAGAAACATCAGAGAGCAGTTCACCATAGTTTGATCATTCTGTTCATCCTCTCTCTTGACACAAGAAATTATTGCAAAGTAGTATTAAATACCCTCTTATATTTTCCCGCTTGAGATAAATTCTCTACTATAAAACACTAAACTTCTAGTGTTTCTATATAGCCTTTAGTAATTTTGACAAGGATATTGCCCTCAATATTCAATACAGCTCTAAAATACAGATATTTTTTAACTTCTATTGTAGTCCTTCCCTTCTTCTACTCAACCCCATGATTAAAAGCAGACTCTGTAAACCAAATCAAAGTCAAATGAATTTTGGCAAGACAAGCTTTCAAGCCACTAAATGCATTGAACAACTTCACATACTTTCTCTCTAAGAAGCTATGTGGATGCTTTAGTCAGTCCAAACTTTCTGTATCTGTTACTAAAATATAAGATGAAATTAAGCTTACATAGTCAAGTTTAATTCCATTGCTCCTTATTTCTACAGAATCTTATAAATGTCTAGGTTCACATAAATCTCATTTGGTCTTCTATTGAAATCAAGACCTTAGATTTGGTTACCAAGGGCCCCTACTAAGCCCATTCCTGAATATTTCCAGCAAGGAAGATTTTATCACTTATCTGACATATCTGTTTAGCTGATGTCCCAGCACAGAGTGATTTTTATCTCAAAATGGAATTTCCCATGAAGGAATTTGTGCCTGTACCCTCTTGTCCTGACACAATACATCCATGTGAGAAAAGTGCCTCCATCTTCCCTGTACCAATCTCTCAGGTGTTTAAAGACTCTGATTAGATCCTCTCAGCCCTTCTCTTCTCTATGCTTAAATACATCAATTCCTTCAGCCTTTCTTCGTATACCATGTTCTTCAACCATGCTGGCAGTGTTTTGCTAGATCCTCTCCACTTTTTCAGTGCCTCTCTTGAACTAGGGGGGAAGAAAATTGGAAACAGCATTCCACTTCTACTCCAACAAGTACCAGATGGAGCAAAATGCTTACACCCCTTGGTCTGTTGGCTGTACTCTTAATGCTGCAGTCCCAGACATCCTGACTTAGTTGCTGCAAGCACATACTGTCAATTAATGAAAAACCTAATATTCCAGCAGAACCAGCATCTCCAGTCTCTCAGAGCACAGCCTCTGATGTAGCTTCCGTAAATTAAATCTTACCAAAATCCAATCTTCCAGCCTGCCGAGACCTCTTTATGGTGACTCTTCTTTTTGGCATATCTGCCTCTCATCAGAATGCAACATCTTCCACAAACTCAGAAAATGAGGGTACATTCAGTCACATCCTCCCAGTCACTCATGAAGTTATTAAATGGTGGCAGATCCAGTTGCAGCCCCTTAGGAACACCACTCTTGAAAGGCTGCCAGTTTGAATTTGAGTCAGTAGGTACTGTATTTTAAGCTTGGTAGTTTCAGTAGTTTTAGACTACCTTGTGGTAAGACTGTCCAGTCCATACCTCATCTCAGTGCTTAGTTTTGTCCCCTACATACGTTCTTAAATATCTGCAGCCTTCTGAAGATGATGAAATATAAACAATGCCTATAATGTGGAAGCACACTAAAGCCCAGTAGCAAAGCTAGAACCCAGGAAACTTCATTGCTTTACGTAGCCACTGAAATGTACACACAGAATTTTATCTTTTTTCAATGCAGCTGTTTAGGTCAAAAATGATATACGCCTAAACAACATTTGTACTAATTTGTTTTAATTTCTTGAAGGAAAAAGACAAATTATGAGAATAATACCTGTGAAGCACAATTTGGGAACTACTGCCAATAACTGCAGTATGATTTGGGTAAATCTGCAATAAATTTGAAATACTTCCAAAGGAGCATCTGAAATAAATTAATGGAAAGCGAGAAATTTAATACTCCTAACCAGTACATGATTTTACAGCCCTTTCTTAAAGAAAACTGAACAATATGTGCAACCATCAATAACCACGAGGAACACTACTTCACATTTTTTCTCCTAATAATAAGTCAGTTACTTTTCCTTTTAACACTCTTGGTACTTCAGATCCGTTTAACATTGCACTGTTCACAAACACATCATTTTCTGGGCTTGCTAAAGTATCTACTTGCTTCAGAAAAACAGCAACAAAACACAGGAAGACATCTTAATGTAAACTGCAAGTACAAGAAAGAACTTTTCAGTACAACACTGCTTTGTATCAAACACCCCCAATGCATGCAAGCAAGTCCAACGTTGTGTCTGGACTGTCTTTCAATAGGATGGCCACTTGTTCATCAGCCTACACACAAAGTATCTAAAAAACAGCTGTTAGAATTAAAAGCATAGCTACAGAGAACACAATCTGGGCTAGTCATCATCAAATCTGTCCGGGATCTCCAGGGCAGCATTTGCAGTTCATGCTGAATCCATTCTAATTACAGGTCTGTGATCAGCACCAGTACCACCAGTGCAGACCAAGTACTGCCCAAAGTTGCAGTCCTAATCCTGAACTACAGAGTGAGAGACTGATTGACACAAACCAATCAATATCCTCTGTCCCATTAATCCTCACATAAATTATGTACTTTACCCCTCCCCTTCACCCCCAGATGGTTTTAAGGGCAGCTGATGTACCAAAAACTCAGTGGATTTGTGCTAAATATCTTGACTTTTCCAACAATGCACACGCAAGTGACTAACGAGCTGCAACCTCCCCCAGTTTCTTTCTTCAGCCACGAAGGAAAAGCCCCAGAATGCAAGTGAGGGAAAAGCTTCTGAGATTCCCGTGAAAAAGTCTAGACATAAGACATCTGCACAATAAAACTGAAGTGATGCTTGCTATATTCCCTCATGAAATCCACATGAATTGTATAGCTCAAAGGTCATTTTAATCCTCTCAGCCTCGGCTGAAAGCTCTTATTTTATTCATGAAACTGTAAACTAATACTGCTACACAACAGACTTCTTCAAAATCATTGTCTCTACAGCTTTTCTCCCTATCTACTTTATTAAATATTAGTATAAAAATAAGAAGGTTGTCTCACAGATTGCTAATTCTGTGAGTTTAATTTGACCATGAGAAATTTCCCCAAGGTTTGACTGATTAAACACATTTCAGAAGTCAGACTCCTCATCACTCCCATAATAAAAGCTTCAAGTACCACTACTTGTTGGTATCTCTGTAACGCAGATCCAAGGTCCTTATAGTGTTTCTTATTTCTCAAATTCTGGGTTTTCATATTCACTTCCTGCCTGGACAGCACACCTATTCTTAATCTCAACAGGTGGTTAATTAGAGGTGGAATACAATCTGCTTTCTGATGAGAAATTGCTGCGAGCTCTATTAATGCTGATATCGCAAACCTTTCTAAACAGTTAGGATCTTTGTTCTTTGAATGTACTCTGACAGTAAACGTACTCATGAATATACCGTAATCTAATTCCCCTTATCACTTTCTCACTAATTAAAATGAAGACTGTATGAATACAGAGAGATAAATGAAAATTAGTATTTTAATGAATGTACACCATCACGTTCAAGAAGGTTTAAAATTCAGTTGTTACTAAAACTTTTTTTAGACCATCAGCTTTTGCTTGACTTTGCCTGCCCTAACACTCACATCACCTATAACAAATGAGACATATGCCAAAATGTTTAGAAAGGTTAAATGATTGAAGTGATAGGAAAAACATACTAAGTACATTGAATATGGATATTAAAAAACTGAGGATATCATCAGAGGGAATATTTAAATTTCTACATTTAATATTACATAAATATAGAAGAAAAGAAACCTAACCTGAGTGATTTTTTACAGCATAATCAGAAGCACCTTTGGTTCAGACACAGTACAGGAGATTTGACTATCTCCTATTTCACGATTTAGCTGGCTTTTTGAAGCAATAACTGATCTTTGTAATAGAGAGACGTATGGAGGCTCTATACTAGCAATCTTACTTACAATGAGACAGAGTTGCAGTTGAAATTGTGATAGAGAGATCCCTTGGTATTTTGGGCATACAGGCTTTCATTTTACCACTGTAACCAAATTCTAGAGTGGATAATATTCTACTTAAATTCTTCCCATAGTTTCCACTGGAGAAGATATTTGCCCTCATTTCCTGAAACAATGCTGTTGCTGTGCTCTATTAAAACAATCGCTATAACTCTGCTAACATCTGTGAAGGTTTATGTTTAGCGGTGGCTTTGTTTTGACTTTTAATGTGATAAGAGACAGTAAAAGTAATTTAAAAATGCCAGGCTCAAGTAAAATGGAAGTCAGTAGGGCTTAAAAGTGTTATTTTATGTAGGAGAGAAGGTGCAAATCTTTACAGGTTAAATATTGATAAGCACATTAATCCACTACTGTGAGGAAAGCCATTCCTACCTGACTTAGCTTTCATTTGCTTGAAACATTTTCACTACTTTAACGCGATAGGGTGGCAGTCATTGTTTTCTGGGGCAACTAACAAGTCTGACTCAAAATTAAATGCAGTAAGAACAGATTACAATGACAGCATACCCCACTGTTTCAAACACCTGTACAATCTTCCACCTTAAAAAAAAAAAAAAACAACAGCATAGCCTAGCAGCTTTCCTCAGTTTCTTCTTATTAAGAAAATAAATCATTAAAATGTGAAGTTCGTTCTTTGCAAAACACAAAACAAAGTACCATGTTGAACTGACACCTGTAAATACAACTTCCGATACATTAAGGTGAAGAAATTTAGAATAATAGTAATAATTTTTTTAGAAAGGCAGCAATTTCTTGTAAATTATTTTCAACTTATAGTGCAAGAGCTAAACTGCAGCAATGAATTTCACGCATACACAAACTTGCCTTCCAAAAAGAAGGAAATAGAGTCAAAGTTGAAGTATCAAAAAAACCTTCTGAAGTGGGCAGTACCATAAATTGCTGCAAGACTCACTAGTTTAGACATACGAGAACAAAACAGAAAATTAAGATAAGTAATTTTAAACAGGAAATTATGAAGTAATTACAGGCAGATAATTTAAAATGTACCATAAGCAAATCTGATGTTGAAATTATTTTTAAATAAAATAAAGTAAGGAGTTACATAATTTGCAGAAATAAGTAGAAGAAAACTGAATTCTTCAACAGATTCAGCTGTTTAATTCTTCAGCTGATTTTAAGATGTCTTGTTTTTTCATATTTTCAGATGATGTGAACACATGGAAGACTGAATACTCTAAAAGGCAAATACCGGACACTCACACAAGTGGTTGTTCAGTTCCTCAGCAAGCATTTAACATGTACTCACAGACCTAACCTCTTGCTTCAGACTTGAGCTTGGACATATCAGAGGAACTCTGATAATTCATCTAGTCTGTTCATCAAGTTAGAGCAGCTGGTCTGCCCCTCAGAACATCCAGAAACATCACTTTCATTCTTGCTGAAATGTGAGTTACAACCAGATTACTCAGGATTTTGAAATCTTCCATGGATGAAGAAGACAGCAAAATCTTTCTGCCCATGCCATTTCACTGCATGATTGCTCTCATGATGAAAAAGCTTTTTCTTTCATCCAGTCATTTCACTTAATGCCTGGGGTCATACCATGCACTAGCATGAAAAGCCTGGCTCCTTGTAGGTGTTGGAAGGTTGCTGTTATTAGCTGTCTTTTCTCAAGGTTGAATTAAGTCCAGTTCCCTCGATCATTTTTCACAGGGCACAATCAGCCTGATGCCTTTCCATTGTAGTTTATTGATGTTTTTCCTAAAAAAGGGAGTTCAAAACTGGACACAAACTCTAGATATGTTCTGAGAAGTGCTGAGGAGAGCAATCTATCACTTCTCTCATCCTCCTGATTGTGCTTCTGTGAATACAGTCAGGATGCTGTTAATCTGCTTTGTCTTTAACGTACCCTGTTGGGTTCTACGCACCATGACACAACTGCCCAACCAGGATATCCAGGTCTTTTTCAGTGGGAGACTGATTCACAGACAGTAGGTTCCAAGCCTGTACTGTTGCCAGCAGTTCTTTCTTGGGTGAGGGCCTGCTTTTGCCTTTTCCAAATTTCAGAATGTTCTTGTTGTTTCTTCAGCTTACTGAAGTTCTTTGAATTGGCATCCCTACCTTCAAACATATTGACTGATTCTCCTTTCTCTCCAATTTTATATCTGCAAACTTGACAAAAGCACTTTTTAGTACTTTATAATTACTGTGAATGAAAGTAGGACACCTTTGTAAATAATACCAGTTTAATCCCATACTCTGGAAGTCATTATCAGAGCTAAGAAGCCTGTAACTAAGTAAAATCTATACAAAAGTTTCCTAGACTCTCAAGAATATGTCCATATCTCCTTCCATTTCCAATTAGTAGCCAAATATTATTTAATTTTCTGAAGTGATGGAATTTTATGCATTAACTAAAGCTTTGTAACCAGCTTAAACCAATTCAAGTCATTACAACCAAAGAACCTGAAGTTACATGCCTCTACTGACTGGCTGGATTTCTGCCATTCACACTTACTATATAACACAATAGCATTAATTGATGTCACACCAGAGGAATTTTCCTCCCCTGGAGTCACATATTCTACACAGGCTAGCATTCAGGACAAAAAAAAAATTAGTACCCAATTTCAGGTTTGTGCTGAAATACACTGAAGAGAAGCAAAAAAGAGATGTGTATTAGTACTCTAAATTATCTCTGTAATTCATACAAGATTTCCCTACAGTACAAAGTCAGAAGCAACAGTGGACTAAGTCTTTCTTACTGAAAGTAAGTTGGACAGAAATAACAATGTTTAGTGCATTGGGAGCAATACTGCAGAAACAAAAGGAGTTGAAGGATAAAAACAGTCTGAATTTAGACAAGAAAGAAGCATACAAGGATACTATCAGAAAAACTTCAGCTTTTTTTTTTTTTATATTTCTTGAAGCACTATATAGTGATCCACTCTTCTTATTTCGGTAAGGAATTTCCGGTGAGGAAAAGAATCTCATCACAGTTAAGTGCTGTGATACGCAATTCAACAAAGCACTGTTCACAGACATTGTCTATTCATCTCTGCCACCTAGTTTTGAATCCAGTCTCACTAATGGCAACTAAAAGCTTCTTGAATTTAAAAGCTTTGCAGACTACGAATGTAATAAACATACAAGGCCTCAGTGGGACTTTAAACAAATAGGGATTTGTGTTGCGTTTTAAAGGAGCATGGAAAGTAGCATGCTTGGACTGACCCAAAGAGAAAAGTTTTTAAATTTCAAGAACTGGAGGAAGTATTCTACTATTCTGAGAAGTCTAGTAGCAAACCAACCATATAGACAAGGGCCAGTATCTATTTCATCCAAGTATTTATTTCTAAAGCTTGTTACAAGATTCAGTATTAGTAACTTCTATTTTTAAACACTGCTTTTTGATTTCAAGCATTCATTTAACTCTTTCCCTTTTTTTTTTTGTTTTGTTTCCTAATCACACCCACAGATAGATTGTTGTTTACAATTCTAAATAAAAATCAAGTTTCCAAGGTCAGTTATTATTACAGAAGTCATCCAGCTGGATGGAAGGAAGTAAGAAATTTTGAGACCAAAACACTTTTAGAAATCACTGCACAAAGCAACTTGTTTTAATAAAATAAACTCAGACCTTTTACTTCTGTCTTGGGAGTAATCGAGTCTGTTCACTTGGTCTGGGTACAGACTGGCAAGTTGTTGCCCTGCTACAGGTGCTGATGATAGAGAATTTCCCATTCTATTTCCTTCTCTGCAACAAGAAGAGGAAAAAGAGCACTAAGGAGATTCTCATCTGTGCTTACACTTACTATATTTTCTATGAAGTTTCTACAGTAACTGTAAATTTGAATTTTCTTGAAGGAGACGCAGAAGAGAAAGATGCTCTAACATAAAATATGCAGAGGCAAAAAAGGCGGGATTAATAAACTAATGAAGACAATAGAAAGCATGAGAGTGCTAATAACTAAAAGATACTGTAAGAAAAGAAAGGATGGTGGATTGCAAACATAATGGTTTTTGAACAGCTCAAGAAATCATTACCATTGTGGAAAAAGTAGAGAATGAGGAAAGGAACAGGAAATCAGAACAGGCAATCAGAAGTTGAACATGGGAGATAGTGATGTAGGCTATAGACTGGTTTGTTTAGCAATAAGGACTAGTATATTATAAACTGGTTTGTTTAGCAATAGGGATCAGTATATTAGCTTAAGGACCAATATTATTAGTTTAGCAAAAGGAATCAATGAGCGCTAATTCTAAAACTTTCCATTTCAACTCTGGTTGGTGTGTGAGCAGCCTTGTTTCCTTTTAATTCTGCTTCACAAGAAGCACTGCAGTTATAATAGACTACTTTCTCGTTTGCACCCAACAGGTGCATGGACATCTTCCTCAGATTTCACATATATTGTTTTGGAAGTGCTCATTATGGCCTAACAAGCAATGGAAAGTTGCCAAACTGGGAAAAAACAGCTGAAGGTCAGCCAAAAGTCTCAGTGATGAAAATGATGGTGGAAAAATGGGGATAAAATAGGTAGGCATATGATCACCCTAAATGCAACTGTGCGTGCCCGGAGGGATATTAGCATATATTAATGAGTTCTTGGAAAAGCATGAATATGTATGTCAATGTACTGAATATGTATGTCTTAACTGTTCAAATGTCGAAGCTGCACTCAGAAAGAACATGCTCGTTTGTCAAGTTGCCTGGTATGTATCATGAGAATGCATGAATGCCACTTTCTAACACTGCATTGAGCTAGTTTTCTTCCTGTATTTCTTAATATTGTTGATGAAAATCCAGCAGTACTCTAATTTGAGAAAAATTAGAAAAATTTGGGAAAAAAAAACCTATTTTCCACTTTATGAAAACATATGTTTTGCCTCATAATTTCACTAAGATTCATGAATCAGAAGCCATAGCTCTGCTAATCTTAACTGCCTGCTACTTTACCACCTGAAATTACCCATGTGATTACGCAAGAGGAATCTCTGCAGTAAAAACAGGGCATTGACACACAAAAAGCAAACAACAGACTTTCAGAAAGCTAAATGCTGGAAACTCTGCACCCCTTTTCACTCTAGCAATTCAATGCTTTTAACATTATAATATTGTATTCAATATTATTGTATTGTCATATTGTATTCAGAGATGGTAGTATATTTATTATGGATTCCTATATAGCACAGCATTTAATGAATGACTTCCAACCACAAATATCTCACAGATATGCCTAAAAATGAGATCTGAAATGTTCAGGAAGTGCACACACTCAGCCATTGCTAACTAGTCAATAAAAAACAACTAAGTGTTTCTATTTTCTTTTGTGGGAAAAAAAAATCATACATTATATGACAGCATTCTTTCAAAATACTGAAGGGCACCTGCACAGTATTACTCCTTCTGGACTTGATAACACGAATTTATTCACCACCATTTACCAGTAAGGTAACTTACTCATGGTATAACGATGGTAATAAAGAAGTAAAATCAATTTATTTCCCTAAAGGGATCTAAAAACCCCAAAACAAAATCCATGGAAGCAATCAAAGGAGGATAAAGCAATGACAAAGGAGAGACAAACTGGTAATCAATTAAGTGTCCATGTACTGTCCTGACTATAGCAGTCTAGATGATTCAGTAAGTCAGTCCTAATACAGTCATCATCATTATCAACTGTACAAAGAAACAACTCTAGAAACCAAATACAATATCCCTACTGAAAGATAGTTACGAAAACTAATTAGACATCCAAATTCCAAAGGCTTCAGCATGAGCTGCATATACCTATACCTCTAGAAAATCTCGTATTTCTCCCTTAAAAAACAGCGCACATATCTCACTGTTCCTTCTTCAGTCATGATGAGTTTAAGACCTATAACTGATGCAAGATAAGGTACCGTCTTCCAAAGTTTTTAATCCTGTTTGCAAAAATACCAACTTTCATTTGTAATACGAACTTTCTTTAAAAATATGAACAGTAATGAAAGACAAGCAGAGGCAGAGCTTTTACATGCTCAAATGTTATTAGAAACCTTATGCTTATAAACCTTATTACCCATGATCCTGTATTAGAGCTTTACTCAGCTTAAAAATTACAATATTGTAAATTTTAAAATATTTGTTAGCTGCATTTCCCACAGACTTTTATGACACTTTTCATATTCTTCTTTTCAACAGATCATTACTGCAAATTCTACAACCCAGAGGGTTTTATAGTAAACATGGCAAAATGACAGAATTCCTCTGCCCATCCACAAACTAAGCCACTTCTGAAGATATCCTTCTAAATTAAAAAAATAAATAAAAAAATCCTTATGGACTGCAAATTTATATGGTGTGCTTCCTAAGAATAATCATCATCTGAACTTGTCTCTCTAATTTTCTGTCTCTATTTGTCACTAAAATAATTAAAAAAAAAAAAAAAAAGGCGGTCAAAAGTAATATATACATAGAACTTCAAATTTAAAATTGAGTTTCTGCTAACATAAAAATGGTACTCAATTAAGTGTTTTTAATGTTAGTAACATAAAAACTCATCAACTGCCATCATGTATTAAGATAGAAAATAAACAATTGGATACATTATGAGAATAACAATGAATAGCAAAATTTTCTAATCCAGGGAACATAGTCATAGATTTCAAATAAATCTTATTCAAAAGCTATATGACTTTGAAGACATTAGCAAATATTAACAACAGAGTTATTGCTGTTTCACCACAGAATATTTGCTTCATGCTGAATAATGGCTTGAAGTTATATTAATGAATTATTTCCCTCAGCTTCTTCTTCCTACTGGAAACTTGAAAATAATACCTACAAAACATTACTTATGAAAAGCATGTCAGGGGATCTGTTTGGTAAAATGAATAGAAACAGTCATCTCCTTAAAATAATAAACACATCAAACATACAGCATTGAAAAATGCTGATAAGCATGATCTAAAAGATTTAAATTTATTACCTATATTTCTTCCTTTTAGAAATACATTTCCCCAACAAAAGATTATGCTGCATCTATTGTAATTAAACCTGCAGTCATATATATTTCTCATAGCTATGTAATTTAAGAAACAATATTAAATCTTTGCAGTAAATCACCTTCAATATTTTGCATGCCTTTGGTATTGAATTTTACGTCTGCAGTTGGAGGGGGGGAAGACGATTGTCTTGCTATTACTCAGCAGGATACAGATTCCTTTTTGTAAGTGGAATTCCAGACATTCCGCCTGTTTCCCATAAAAGTAGAAAATAGCTGGTCTCAAAGTAGATCAGTAATGTTATATCCAAATAGCAAAGGTACAAACAACACACCAACAACAAAAGCAGCTCCTGCACGAGAAATATTGCTTGGGCTTTTTAAGAAATAATTCATCACTTGTCTGACATAAGACTGAAATTTTTTGACTAGTAAAGAAATAAAGTAAGCTATTGGAAGTCATATTTTAAAAGTGACTGGATTCAACAAACTGCTTCAAAAGTGAAACAAAGGAGAAGCTATCTTGTTTCCACTGCTTCAAGTCAGCCATTTTACAGGGCTATAGCTACCTTACAATACTTCCATCTGATCATGCAAAAACTCTTTTCATATGATTAGAGCTATGCACTTAATTGATTAAGTATACAGAATGGACTCTTTCCTACTGTGAAAGCAAATGTCCTCACTACTATGTTTTAATGTGGTAATTGTATATGCAAACATTATTTTGCATGTGAAAATGACTGCACACAGCATATGTGCACTATGCACAGCTGACTGATACAGTAGTGTTGAGAAAATGTAGCCATGGTTTCTCCTGCCTGATTAGACAAGACAGCATTCTAACCATACAGACACATCTAAATACACTTATACACACATAAAGCTAAAGCTCGAACCTCAAACTTCAAACATAGAACAGTCATAATATTTCTGTCCAGTTTTTTAGTGTAAAAAAAGCAGACTTGGAACTACGTTATTGTCACAAAAAGGAATACAAAAACCAAAGTATTCCATTTGCTGTATGAAACCAGAAGACTGAAATTACATTTTTCTCCCAGAAGATATTATCTGTTTGAGTTTTCTTAACAAATTCCTTGTAATGACCTAAAACTTTTGCAGAAGTTTTTTCAATTTTTGTTACTTAAAAAATTTCTCCTAAGCATAAGCCACAATAATTCATTGCCACTTCTCTGTTTTCATAATTTTTAGCAATGCAAATTACAGGCTTAATCCTAAAAACACAAAGAAAGCCTTCAATTATCAATTCTTCATTAAATTCATACCTCAAGTATGGATCTCCAAGATCACATTTTAAAATACCAATGTGAGAAGCAAAAAGAGAATGACAATCCTTAAAATACAAATCCTGCTTTCTTTCTGCAATTGAACATTTTTATGTATGTGCACATAATTATGATACAAATAAAACAAAGATCATTTTAGAAAGGCTACACTTCCATATTAGACAGTAAATGCAACTAAATCACAAAAACATCTGTGAAACAATCTACATCGCAGAAGCATCCTAACACACAAATACCAACTACATGTTTTAAATAACTGTTATGTTTGTTATAGATAAGGAAAATAAATGCAAGGAAAAAAGTTTTCGATAAATATTATTATATATAATCATATGTCTCCCACATAGGGCACAAAAGACAACTGAGTAACACTCATCTGAAGTATTACAATTTGAAATCCAATAGGAACTCCTAACAATCACTTTACTTGTTGCACTACCAAAACCCCACTTCCTACAAGGTTTCCCTTACTATCCAAGGCTTGTTATGCAGACATACATCAATAAACCATAAGTCATACTTAAAGGATGCCAAAAGACGGAGATTAACTGTTGAAATTTTAGAAACCCTCAGCCAAATTATTGTCCTGCTTCTGCTTTTAGGAACAGTAATATTAGAGAAACACTTGCATGACTTGCATGTATTGTTGTTGTATTAGGCAGCAATTCAGTCTTCCACGGATAGTGGGCTTAGGAGATTTCCTACTTCCTTTATTTCTATATATGAATGGCCCTTACAAATATTAGAAAGAAAGAAAATTTAAGATATCTAGAATGAGAAAGTATTTCTATCTTCAGCATAGTAACAGATTCAGTTGCTTTGTGATACATACCTAGTTTAAAAAAAAAAAACAAAAAACAAATGATTTGGTGCAATCTATTTCAAAACTATGTATCTGCTATTTTTCATGTTGAACAAAAATGTTTGTAATGATTACATAAACGGTTTAAACAATGTGTAAGTTAGCAGATCAGAGAAATCCAAGACATAAAGCCACTGTTTCCATTATTGCTAGTTTTCTATTCCAGATTTCATATTCTGCTCAAATACAAAATATATACAAAGAAGATTTATATAAACACTTTCAGGAAAACTAATTTGATCTGGAATCATTATAAAATCGTTAAACAATTAACTAGTTTAGCTGTAAAGATCATTATGCATAGTTGTGTAGTGACAGGACAAGGGGTAACACCCTTAAACTGAAAGAAGGTAGATTAAGATTACAAAGAAATTCTTCACTGTGAAGGCAGTGTGGCACAGGCAGAGGCAGCCAAAAGAAACTGCGGGTGCCTTATCCCTGGAGGCATTCAAGGCCGGGTTGGATGGGGTCCTGGGGATCATGACGCAGGGGGTAGCAACACTGCCCATGACAAGGGGTTGAGACTATATGATCTTTAAGGTCTCTTCAAGTCCAAGCCATTCTATGATTGCTTAGCTAAATAAACTGTTCTTAAAAGAAGCAGTAACTCTAAGTGTACTCTAATTTAAAAAGTTCTTAAAAACTAGAAGCAGCAGTCTTCCCCTTGTGCCCTCCCCTGGAGAGATATTTAAGATTATCTTATTTTGAATTCTATGCCACAGGTAATATATTCCATTTGATTCATTCTAGATTTAGACAGGCAATAAATGGTAAAGGAAATTACCACATAAATGACATTCCTCAAAACTAGATGGGCATGAGAATGATGAGTTGCTATTTTATCCAAGCAATAATACTCATCCTGTATTTAAAAGGTAGAATGGTATTTTGCTCAAAATGAAAGGACAGCAGTCTTCTTTCTAGTTCTTCACTAAATTGGTAATCTCAGTCTAACAGAATATTTTACACTATTGTTAATGAGCACTGACAGACTTTTGCAGCTCCCTTGAATGTTTCAATGGGAAAGGAAATGAAATTCTTTCAAATACTTTTCAGGAAACCTTATGCCCCAGTACAAACACTGTTCATGGACGGCACCTGAGGATACATGCAGGACTACACTAGACACTAGGCTAAATGAATTTCATTCACTTATACTGTGCACTTGCTCAAGTAACATCAAGGTTTTCTACAATCATTGTTTTTGCTAGTAAAGGGAAAAAAAACCAAAACACCTAAATACAGATGCTTACAAATTATTTAAGGAAACTCCCTCTCCAAACTTACCTAGCACCTCACTAATGCTCAGAGTAGACTAATATGCACAAGTAACTTTGCTCTCTACATGTAGGGATCAGGTGAAGGAATTGGTAACACAAAGAAGTATGGCCTTCTTGATAAAAAAAAAATTTAAATGCTGAGAGTATCAGTTTTCAAAAGTATGATCTTTGCACAAAAAGAAATCTACTTTCTTATTTTAATTACTGTTTAATTATTTGCAGACTGCATTTTTTTGTGCCAATGTAATGCTAGGTGAAATATGGATATGAACTACTTTAACTCATCCTACACTAGATGGCTATGCTAGAATAATACAAAGAACATTCCTACTATTTCACTCCAAGTGTGATTTTTAAGTAAGTTTTCTTTTGTGTCAGTAACAAGTTAACAAGAATTGAATTTTATTTATTTGTTTGTTTCAAAAGAGAAAATACTAATAGCTTTCAGCTGTGGCTGACAACAAGCTGTTGTGCAGATGAAGCAAACTCATTGCATGGAGCATTCATTTAACAGACTTGCCTAATGACTAATTAGACTGCGCATTAAATGCTGCCCTACAGATAATATTTAGCCAGTTTAGTTGGACAATCTTGTTAAAATCACTACATTCAAAATGTAGCTTCCCATACCATGAAAGCCGTGAGAACAGGCAGTAGTCTTGGAAATTGTGTATAGTTGTTCCTACAGTACATTGCTTGTTACCTGCTTTTTCCCCTCTTTTAAACTCCGCTTAAAACCATTAGCACTTTCACTGCATTACAGAGCTCCAAGTCATTCCCATCTTTACTTTATATCCCATGCTTCCTTTTGTCACCTTTGGTCACACTTAGAAAAAAGAGTGCAGGCTTTTTTATGGCAGCAATTTTTCTGTTTGTTTTTAGTGAAAAATGACACAGCTAGCCTTAAGGATGTATAAACATGAATTAACACAATCAAATTTTCAAAAAACATACATAAACCTGTATTTCTGCATGAGATTCTGGTATTCCATACCCAAGGTGTATAACACTACTTAATCTCCACTCTAAAAGTTTACATTGTTAGTTAGTTGTTTCACTTGTTAATGTTTCAAAGAAGTTATTACTAAGCACATCAGATAGGAAAAAATATTGAAATGGTAGTATTAAGAACAAATTGAATTGGAAATTGTTAGCTTCATGCTGTGTTCTAGAAATAAAATGAGAGGAAAACATAAATAAAGATTTAAACTGGACATTATGATTTGTTGTCCTTTTTAAGGAAATATGTTTTCAGCTATTTGCACAACCAACAGAATTCAGAAAAGTGACCAAAATTATTCCATGTTCAAAACTGACTAAACATCAGAGGAACTGCAGCTCACCATGTGTGGTAGCCTTCTACATGTATCAGGAGGCATGGAGTGGTGCATCACTTTGCTTAGTTTGGTTAGACCACTCACACACACTAAGACATAAAGAGAATCACTACAGATAATAAATAGAAAACAAAAGCCTAGAGACATCAGAGAAAGAAAAACAAGGTATCAAGAAAACTTTCTATATAATCTAGTCACCGGAGTTAATGTAATTGGTTTTCTCAACATCTTAGATACTCAACAAACACTCAGTGCCACATTTTCAGGCACCAAGTATTTTACCTGTATTTATAGGTATTTTTCTGTAAAAGAATGACAAGTAAAGAGCAGTGAATCAATAATACTTAACAGTTAAAGGATAGAGGTGGAATGTAGTTATTTCGCAAGCCACGTTAAGTTCGCCAATACTCAGACAGATTTTTCCTCATGAAATGTTGCTTCCCATGATTTTTTTTTAATTACTCTATGGGATTACAGAGAGGTCAACTGTGAAAGTACAAGCAAGATTTAGCCTAATAATTTTCTACCTGGCAAAAATCCAAATAACAAGTACTACAATAAAATTAGTAGTTGGGATTTGTTTTATTGTATGTATTTACCTGTGAAGCAAATTTTAACAGTGACATATTTCTAATAGTTAATGCAGGTCTTTCCTCCCCATATTCTCAGTCCTGAGCAATTGTTTTCATTCACTGTTAACTGGAACTTCCATGAAGGTTTTACCACAACTGACATTCCAAAGGCAGCTGTTTAAACTAAGTATTTACTGAAAGGTCTGAGTATCAAAACTGAGTAGTAATTTCAGCATTAAATTTTCAAATGACTCTGAACAGGCAGAGCTATATGATCACTCATATTCTTCTATAAATTCCTTAAAGATTAAGTGAGATTACAGTGTGTTCTAAGCAATTTAATCTCTTAAGAAGATGCACATCCAAAGTAGCCCTGATGAAGATAATTACATAGTAAATCTTAAAAACAATGTATAAAGCAGATAGATGTACAGAAAAGAACTATTCAAACAGCTACTCTATTTTTTTCCTCAAAAAGATCTTGCAGAAAAGACAGGATTCCGCAAAACAGAACAAGTCATCTAACATCATCTACTATCTGCCTCGTAGACTAGAGATACTTGTTCTCATTGTTTAACTGTATCTATCAATATGCTCCCATGAAGACTGCCCTAATATTTAACAATTCAAATACAAGCTATTAAAATAGTAGTTTATTGTTACGTAGCACCTTCATTTCTAAAAGACGCTGCAGCTGTGCATGAACCTACATAAACTTACCAGTTAAAACTATTCTTAAATCAACAGTTCAGCAGCTGGCAGTAATAGAAAGAGGGAGCAAGAAGGAGAAGAACAATTGGCTGAAAAAGAGGAGTTACAGTGAGAATGGTAAAATTAGCTGTTTCTCATGTTGGTGTTTCCTCCTACTGTACTTAAATATAATTCTGCTATTTAAGTATTATATATGCTATTATTTCAATTCCGTTTCACTGTTTAACTTTCTAGTTGCATGTGAACAACATTAAAGGAAGTCCCACTCCTCTAGATAAAGAAAACCACCAAAACAAGGTTTCATTCCAAAAGCACCTTGAAAACAGAGAAGATAACTCTAATTTTCCAATTTGCATACACTAAAGATACGTTTTGTAAATGTAGTATCTGCAGAACATTTCTCCTTGGAGGTGAAAAGGTAAGCATAAAATTAAAATATCTTATTTTACTATCTTTCTTTTTAAAAAGTCAGAAGAGTTTTCTATAAAGAAGTAAATAGTTTTCCAGGTTCACCCTTTATCTAGACACAAAATACCATAGTAAAGCTGAAGATAATTAGCTGCATCTTAACCCTGATGGCATGAACTGCTCTTGGAACTAGTTCTTTCCATGACATCAGAGTTAAAGAATACCGTATTGAAAGACTGTAATGTCACCAGCTTTGTCAACATTTCACTGAGAGACTCCAGTCATGTTACTTCATGTCCACTATATGAAGAATGACATACAGAATTCTCCAAAATGCTCTCACTGTGCAATTCAATAGCAGGAAAAACAAACAAGTAAACAAACTAAAAGACAACACAGATAAGTAATATACTTCTTCTTCAGGGGCTTTTACTTTGCAACATTATTTTTCTGATTTTGAAAAGCACTAGGTGTTCATTTTTATCTTCTCTGCCACTCTTCACACATGCAGTAACTTAACACATAGAAGAATATGTCTAGTTTGTCAACTTCATCTGAGTAATTCGTACTTGGACACTTGATGTAAAAATTTAAGGCTTCACAGTGATCAGAATCAAACTAAATTAAGAACAAAAAGCAAACAAAAATAATTCCATCACCCAGTTCAGCTCACTATCGTAGCTAGATTTTCCAGAGTAGTTTAATCCCATTAAATCTCAAAGTAAAGCCTGTTGTGACACAAAAGAAAAGTGCAAAGCTTCCAATTTAAGGACTACTTATAAATCATTAAAGCAAGAACTCATATAATTTGAAGCATTAGAATGTATGCTGAAATATAATTAGTGGCTATGAATCAAACCTGGATGGATTAAACTAATTCCTGGAATGCTATTATGGAGAGTACCTTCTGGAGAAAGAATGATCCTTCTGTTTGCACAGCAACTAAACAGCTTCAATTTACTTTTAGAATAGAGATAAAGGCCCACCATTTCAAAATGTGGTCTTCTAAATATAATCACCCTGAATTATGCCTGTTTCACACTGCAGTACTTGCAACCTGGTTACAGGCAGCAGGGATAAGGCTGCACTCTGCTTATTTCACTGCTTAATTTTTATGGTAATTACCACACCACAGCCAGAATGGAGAGCATCTGCCAAAACCGAAGGCCCCACAATAATAAAACTGACATGTGCAGTGATATTGCTGAAGTGCTGACTAAGAAACTTCTTTTATCTCCTCTTGAAGCTGTAAAATGGTATTCCTGTTATTACTAGCAGGGAATTTTAACAGCCTTGCATTTACAGCAATTATGTAATACATGCATGAAACAATAGAGTTTCACATCACTTAATAAATCCTTGAGCTCTCTTCGCTACAGATTTCTCGCTGGCTGGATTTCATGGTCTGGTGGTTCTATCTGACCTTCAGAACACTGAAGTATACAAACTACAAAAGCACCAGAAAATTATTAGAAACAACTGGCTTTTCTCCATGTTAGATCTATTTAATGAAGAGAGCATGATGCGTAATCATGGAGGTTAATTAAAAGATTTGCTCACTCACTTTTCTCTGTAGCTAAACGATGCCATGAACCTCTGGCAATAAATCAAGAGAGATACAGACATTATTTTTCTTACCAATAACATTCCTTTATCAAACAACCCTTGCTTAAAAATAGTTGTAATTCATATATAATGTGTAATAATAAATATGAATTCAATTTATCAGTTAATCATTTGTTAATTTTTATGAGCATAAAAATACTTCATTAACAATGGAAGTATAAATTTTCATTTTAGCTCATTTGCCTGCTTATCTAGGTATTTTATATACATAACATATTTAAACTTTTCTTTGTATTATTTTTGTGTATACATAGTATATATATTCATGTGTGCTGTATAGAAGTGTGCATGTAAATATATATATAAATATTTTGTAGATAATATACACAGGCTATTCCTGTAACAGAACTTATACCAAAATATATATTCACATGGCATAAATCTCTTCTCCCCCTCTTCATAAAAGTCATTTGACAAATATATCCATTCCAAAACAACAAACACTGTTTCAGTTTTAGGAACTTGACCATAAGACATGTGGTAATGAATTCACCCATTTGGAGTTTATTATTACTACATAAGTTCATTTTCATAAAGGTTCTACTCTCAATGATATTTGAAAAGTCATGATGATAGGTGAAATCCCTGGTGACTGGAAAAAAGGCAAGACCAAATCCATTTTTAAGAAGAGTAGGAAGGATGACTCAGGTAACTACAGACCTGTTAGCCTCATCTCTATGGCACAAAAATTATCAAAGGGGATGGAACACCTCACCTGCAAATTCAGGCTGAGCGAGCTAGGGCTATTTAACGTGGAGAAGAGAAGGCTCCAGGGAGAATGGAGAGCTCCCTTTCAATATCTAACGGAAAGCTATAGGAAAGAGAGTAACAGACTCTTCAGCAGGGAAATGATTTCAAAGCAAAGGAGGGAAGACTTACATTGGATATAAGGAACAAGGTTTTTTTTGCAGTAAGAGTGGTGAGACACTGGAATAGGTTTGCCCAGAGATACAGTGAAGACATTCAAGATCAGGCTGGACAGGGCTCTGTTGTAGATGTCCCTGATTATTGCAGAGGTGTTGGACGAGATCTTTAAGGGCATATTCCAATTCAAACAATTTTATGATTCAAATTAATAAAAGACATATCATTCTGAGAAAGTAACTAGAAATCATCATGGCTCTGCGCTTCAAATTAGTCTTACAAATACAGTAAGGTTGAGATGTACCACTTTCTTTTATTATTACTTTGGAAAATATCTAACAAGTACTTACATTTCTTGCCAAGTTGTCAAGTTTCAAACTGAACTCATTCATCCAAATTTTACAGGATTTCATTCTCACTAAGTGAATCTAAGATTTTTTCAGAATCATAAGTAATACTATTTTCACCTGGGAGAAAATATTAGCATGAAAACTAAATGTTCTTTATGTTACAACTCTGCACACATGAAGAGAGTAATAAGTTAAATAATGCAGTAATAAAATGTAAATGTTGTACTCATTATTAAGATTTCCTGTTTATTGATTGTTTCTCACAGCACTTCTGGCAAGAATGAAGCAGCTGCTAGAAGTTGATTATAGATGATTTCAAATCAATAAATTACATAAACTCAATAATAATTCAGTAAATGCTATACATGAAATAGATATTTAATATTAAATAGTAGTTAATTAAAATCTTACTGATGTTCCCATTTTCTGTGAAAAAATTATTAAATGCTAGAGCCAGTTACATTAAGTCTGTGCAAAAGTAAGTAATGTTGTGAACATGCATTAAAGGCACTCAGAAATATTTTTTATGCTTTAATATTGTATATGAGAATTCATTGCTGGAAATTGATGCTTTCAGGGAAACCTGTAGTAATTATAATAAGTTTTAAAATAATGATCAAGCTCTCTATTAACTTGACACGCTGATCTTCATCTCAAAATGTATTTTCCAATTATAATAAGGAAGATTCTACTAATGGTATACATCATAACGCAAAGGAAAAAAACGAGAAGCAACTCCTTTCCTATGCTTTGTCTCAGCTGCTTTTGAACAAAGTTTGTGGGTTTTTTTTTCGTCCTACAACCTCTATATTTTTACCACACTCTTTCCCAGTGTCTAACATAGAATCTCATTTTATTCTGTATAGTTGACCTTTCTTTCTTGTCTTTTTTCTACTACTTTTTCTTTGTCATCCTCCCACGTAACTTGCAATGGTATATCTCAACCTTCAGAAAAGTGGTCCTTAAATGGAAAAGAGGAAGTAGGGTGAATAAATTATTCATTTCATCTGGAATTTGTCTACTACAGACAAAGGATTAGGTGCAGCAAATTCAGTCAGTTTCAGAGGAAAAGATAACATAAAATTATATAAACAACCAAGATCTATCACTATTCTGATGCACATTACACCATGAAATGTTTGGCTTTTTTTAAATTTCCAGCAATAAATAATAATTAATTTTATCCTGTGATCTCCATCCCCACAAATATGCATTATTCTGCATCACAAAGATGAGAATCACGCCTTCTGGAGTATGATCCTGCAGGCAATATTTAAATATGATGACTGTTAGCAATATTTACCACCTTTGTATTTTCATTCCACATCATTACATGATGAGAAAATGCATGAATAATTAACAATCGTATAAGGTATTTGGCCACCAATTTCCTAAACTTGTGAAAAAAAATACTGCTAGGGATACACAGGCATCTGTTGATACACTTAAGATTAACCCAACCAAATTTAATTTGTGGCTTAAAAGAACGCATGGGAAGAAAGCATTTTTTTTTCCTTAAGTACCAGTTTCTCAGACACACTAATGATTAACTAACGTTAATACGTACACAGGTGTGTGTGTATATATATAATAAAATATACAATATAATATAACACAATATATAAATGCATTACATATATATATAATATACATAAAATGTATTTGAAAGATATTTTAATTTATATATTCAACAAAGATGACAAAAGAAGCATCTGCAGCTTATTTTTGGCATCAAGGAATGAGCCTCCAGGGTAAGACATTTGAATTAATATCCCATACTCAGCAAAGGTGAAATTATCTTAACAACTTGCTTGGACATGCATTTAAACCTACTATCTGCTATGAAGAAATTCAGCACCTCACCAAACATGCTACTGGATTATCACAAATGGTCGACTAGTAGAAGCCCCAATTGAAAAATAACAACATTTATTATTCTTTCTATATAAAATTCTTTTCATTAATGCTCAGCAACACGCATTTGGCAGCTGAACATTTTTTGAAGCAGCAGTTAACAATGCAATTCACCAAACAAAGATAAGCTCAATGGTTTCCAGGAAACTGAAAGATGAAAGAATGTGGAGAGAGTCAGCCATGGTTTCAAATGAAGAACAAGTGAACTAAGGTCAAACTAAAGCCTAAAAAGAAACTCAACAAGGGCCCAGAAACCACAGTACAGACACATTTCAGTTAGACTGAAATTTCACAATGCATTTCAACAGTGCATACAATACATTCTTTGGTATATTAATTCACTGGGGACAACTTTTTCAAAGTAAAGGAGAAACTCTGATTGCAAAGCCCAAAGTTTCTTTACTTCAAGCATATACTTCAGTAGATTTTCTGTGGTGGTGGTGTTTTTTGCAATGATTTTAGCCTTATCTTTGTAATGATTTAAATCCTATCTTCCAGCCTTTGTGGACTCTGTCATTGATGAAACCATAAAACAGTATATATGAGATAAAGCATAGCTGAGGGATTCATAAACACGATAATTTCAGAAGCCAGAATCCACTACATATCCTGCTCCAGAAAAATTATGAATTTATTCTTCCTCCATGAAGAGGTCAGAATACATCTGCAATTTTCAAATCCTGTATCTAAAAACGATAAAGCCCAATACAGCCCTACATTCAGAAGAAGCATCCCTAACTTCTGACAGATCACTTCCTCCACTGATACAATTTGTTTCCAGTTTTACACAGAGAATTACAGTGGTTTAGGAAAGAGTAAAGACCTTTAAATACATGAATTTTAAACAGACAATTTAATTAGCTAAGCAAGAAAGTTACCTGAACATTAGAAGCTGCATAGCTGGTATCATGCCAGAAATGAGAGATCTCTCACAACCTGTACTTTACAACCAGAAATGACATTTTCACAAGTATAGCACTCCTTAAAACCATGCCTAGGCACTCCTCCACTCACATATAGCAAAGAGTGCCACCTATTGAATCATAATTGTTAGTTCCTGAAATATTTTGGAAATATGCCACTATCTTGCATCAGGAGTTACCATTCTATTTCATCCAATCTTCCTTAATAATAACTGCATTTTCCAGAAATAAGACTATATGGTATTAAATACACAGAGCCAGGAAGGTAGCACCTTTTGGTATTACAGTCAATCAGTTCAGAGTTCCAAATACACAGTCTAGCCAAAGAAAAATGTCCACTATGTTGAAAATTTTGAAAGTAGACTGATAACAAAATATACTGTTGCAATCTGATCAAGTCTTGGAACAAACCCATTTATATTCAAAACATTTGAATGAGTCAGCAGTTCACTGCATTTCCCAGGCCTATTGGAGACCAGCACAGTTCACAGACGCACTTCCTCAGATTGTGTTTGGCTCATTAACAAGGTCAGTGGTGATAAAAAGTGATATAAAGGTCAATGATCATGAAAAGATGACAATTCACAAACTTGCTGTATCTGCCTACCCGTTAACCTACTCAATATACTGAAGTTCTACATAATTCAAGTTATTTGCCACCCATTTTTTAACTAATGGTAACATAGTAGAGACAATCATTGAAAGGAAGTTCTACTATTGTTTCAGTATTTTGAGAAAAGAGCAGAAAAGAGCTAAATATGTTTATTTACTGTTGTGGCACACATGCAAGTGAATGATCTCTAAACAGATCACTGACTGTCCTCTCATCCAATATCTTATTTCCATACACTGCAGGTATGTAAAAATAATTTATGCCAGTAAGAACGTGGTTTAATTGGCTGCTTTAATTTTCTTCAGTGCAAAAATCAGAATGCACGTGGTCGTATCCATGTCACCTTTACACCTGCTAAATGTCTAATTATATTGGGTGTGCTGTTCTATCGCAGACATAAACAGCAGCAGAAGTTTTTGCAACTGTAGCTACAGCACTATCAGGAAATAAGATTATACCACTGCAGTCATGCTGCTATCTAAGCTCTAAAGCATGTGATCTGCACTGAAGATTTCTCTCAGAGGGCAATAAAAGACAATGGGAATAATATTTATCTTAACTCTGATTACTGCAGAAGGTAAGCCCACTACTGAAGCCAAAAGTAGACTATATGGATTTTTTGTCTACCAATAAGAAGTTGATTTATACAATATATATCCATTAAAAAACTACATTTCTTCCTTTTGATGCAGTGATGATAAAAAACTTACCCCCCGTGAAATGTATAAAAATTCTTGATCCTTTCTCTTGTGGAATCAAGAAATCATCAGGTTAAGGGGAGTGTAAAGACATCTCGAGTCCAATCTCTTGCTCAAAGCAAGGTCAGCTCTGAGATCACACCCAACAGTTTACTGTTTTGTCCAGTAAGATCTGCAATATTTTTAAGGATGGTTTTGTCACTGCCTCTCCAGGCAACCTGTTTACCATTCTCAATTACCCTCAGAGGTAGCTTTTTTTTTTTTCCTTTAAATTTGATTGGAAGCTCTGCATTTCAATTTATAAACTATGTTCTCTTGTTCTCCCATCAAGTAAATCGGTAAAGATACTACAGTTCTGTCCGGGACACCATAATCCAAACAAAGTCTAAAGAGTAGTGAGTAAACAAGTGTAGTTGTTTCCTTAATCTCTTAACTATGTTCATGCAGATACAGTCAAACAATCTCTTACCCTTCATTTCTGCAAGGCATGCTGCTGGCTGTGAGCAGTCTGCCAAGATGTCAGGTCCTTTTTATCAGACTGCTCCCTGGCCAGCCAGACTTCAGTTTATGCCAATCTTGAGAGCTATTCCTCTCCTGTGTAGACCTCTGCATTTGTCCTCAATGAATTTCTTAAGGACCTTGTCGGTCCTTTCCCTAGCCTAGAGTCCAGGTTAGTGGCACTCCTACCCTCCAGTTTATCAGGTAAATCTAGACATTGCATCACAGAAAGCAATCAGTTTGATCAAGCATTACTTACTCATGCTCACTGACCCCAGTTACCAACTTTTTCATGTGCATAACTGTTTCATCTCAATTACTGGTACTGATACCTCTTGCAAATAGCAAAATAATGCAATAATAAAATAAAAAAATCAAATTAAAAAAAGACTTGGAGACCTTCATTCTTAGCTCATAAAAAGACCTATGAGGGATCCAACATATAAACAAATGCTAACATTGGTTTTCAGACCAAATGACAACAATACCACCTTAGGACTTCATTTAGCTTTGAATATTTTACATATTTTCTCCCCAGTTATTTTCTGTACAAATTGCTTCATAGCTCTTATTTAACAGCACAAATTGAACAGCACACTTACAAAGTGTACACCAATGAGGACTAAAATAATACAATAAAATCAAGGCTTTGAGGTTTCACTGTGACTAGATTTTTTAGTTAAATTTCCTTACTGTAACTTGAATAATGTAATAAATGATACTAATTAAAAGGAAAAGAATTTTAATATACTATTTAAGCAGGGCATGTAGTTTGGACTTGTCTATTTTGACTCTGACTTAGTTTACTTCAGCCTAAGAGGTTAATAATAGGACCCTCATGAACTTTACATTGTATGTTCCATATCTACTTGCACTTGAAGTAGTAACAGAGATGAGATGTATTTGTTCTAAAAGAGTAATTTTTTTAACCACCATTCTCCTGGAATGCTCCTATTTTAATGGCTCTTGCTTCTAAGAAATCCATGCATCACATGAAAATTAAGCACAAGAATACACAAAATTAATTCAGTAGAACTAAATCACACAATATTTTTACCAGACTTGGTCCTCCAACAAATACTGAATTATAAAATCCTTAAAAAAAATGCTTTAAGGATGTATTTGTACATGTGTACTTCTTCACGATCTCTTTCAGGAATTTACAAAAGATTTCAGAATTAGATTTTGTTGCAAAGGTGTGATAAATTTCAAAGTTTTCTAAGTGAAGATGTAGAAAAAAAAAAAAGAAGAAGAAAAAGACAAAGGAGACTTACAAAATTTCTCTCTAAAGATTTCAGCTGATGATCTATTTCTTTCAGACGGTTTTGTTGATCACGATATTCCTTATTGTCTCGTAGAACCTTTTCACCTGGAACTACCTCTAGCCTTCTGTTTGCATAAACCAGAGACTCCTGATAGAAAGAAGGATAGGGAGAAATTAAACACATGACTTTTTATTCCTTCAAAGCCTGAAGAACATCCTTTTGATTTGAGGAAAACATGGAAATCTTTAGAATAACATGTTAGATTGAAATCTGGCAAATGCATTTTTATTAAGCATATTTTCAAATCCAATAGCCAAACATTAGGCTGGACTTAACTTCAGTAAGAAGTCTTTGTCACATTCAAAGAGGAATTTCTTTGATTCTTAAATTCTATTGAAATCATAAAAGTGCACTGAGAAGCAGAGGTTAAGAAGCTCACTCCGTGCCAATTATACTGGGACCAGAATTAGGCCATTGCTGACAACTCTTAGAAGAGAATGAAAGAATCAAAACTGAAATGACTTTAGGCCTGGTTTCCTGGACATCACGGTAAATTAAAAAAAATCCTCTGTATTCAACTGCAAGTTAGATGTACAACTGTCATTATACTCTTGGGTTACACATTCTCATATCCTTCAGTAGTTTTGAATCAAATTTTGCAATTAATATCAATGCTGAACACATTCGAAGTTCAATGAAGTATTATTACACGCAAGAACAGAATTGAATTTAGATTACTGAAAATGACAAATTTTTGCCAAAAACAAATGGCAAAGTTACACTGAAGTTGGAAAAAAAGCAGGGCTTTCTGTTGCAGATCAAAGATCCTATATAAGAATCCAAATAACCTGAATAATTGTAAAAAACCTGTTGGACAATTCAATCAAAAGGGTCATGAGTAATCATTTATGAAAAACAGCAGTTTAATAAACACAAACAAGGAAAACAATTCAGAAAGTGTGTCTAATTGGAAAGGAAATTCATCTTGGCAGTTTCTCAACTGCAACATATTAAAAAAATTGTGAAGTATTTGAAAACAATTTTTCCGTATATCAAAAAAACCCAAACATATCTGAGCTCTCAGATTTAAACCACTGCACCTGAAAATATTCTTAACATAGTGCAATCTTTGAATATTCATGTTTGCAATCAGCAACAGTTGGCTGTACCATAATCAGAGATTTTTCTTCCAACAGACATAGATATAAACAGCAGAATCTAATAGTGACTAGAATTTATCTAAACTGAGCTTAAGCTTAATGCAGACCAAAATCTGTTGATACTGATTTTTATCAAGTCTGGCTTCTAAATATAGCAAGAGATCATTAAACACAATGCCCAACTGTAAGAAAACTACATGGCAGAGCATTAAATAAAACAGTGTTAACTAATATATGAAACAAGGATAGGATCTTTATAACTGCAATACAGAAGTCAGCAAAGGAGACCAAAACAAACACACAATCTTCCTCTAGGAAGATAGACTGCTTCTGTATGACTTTTTCCTTCCAGGATTTTAATACGAGTGAAATAATTCTTGAAACCATTGGGAATGGAGAAGGGAAGCCAATAACTAGAGGAAAACATGAAGCTGGAAAGCCTTGCACTATTTTCCTGAAATGCCTTACTCTTTAAAGGTCAGAGTAAAAAATCTACAAAATGCAGTTGAAGAAAATACATTACTAATACACCTTTCCCTGTAGTTTCAGGGAAGGGATGGGAAGAAAAGACAGGGGATGGCACAATTGACAGTGTGAAATTAACTGTAAATTATTCTAAATTCTTGAAAAGAGAGCTTTGAGAATATTTTCACTGAATTTCATTCTGAAACTGCAGTTGTTACAGCATTTTCATCATTGAAAAGTAAGCCTCTGTTAATAACAAATAATATTTTTACAGTGATCTTGATGAAGTCTTCAGAAAAAAAATTCATAACAAACCAAGAGTATAAGAAAGGCTGTTTCCAACATTAGCCTATCTCCAGCAAGGAGATCCTTACAAGGATCCTTACAAGAGATATGTACAGAATGGAACAGAAATAGAGCCAACCTGTAGTGATAATTTCTCAGTGTTCTACCCCAGACTAAATCAATTGTAGTTCATGGACCTAATTCCACAGCTAAGACTGCACTTTGACACAGAGCAGTCTTTGAAAGACCTCTGTTCTATATATGTGTTCACTTGCATTTTGAACAATGTATGCTTTTGCATCCACAATGGCTTCTGGCAGAGTCATAGTTGCTATCAACACATTTCAGTTGTTTAAATCTGCCACTTCCTGGTTTCATTCAATTCTACCTGTTCTTGCATTGGATGAGATGGTAAAAAGCTGTTAGTGTTTATTCTCTGACAAGCATCATTTTGCAGACTTCAGTCACACTTCCTCTTACACATTTTTCCAAACTGAAGAATGCTGCTAAGTCAGTCCTTGTATAGAGACCATTCAACACTTCTAACATTCTGGTAATCAGATTTTTATTTCTTCTAATCTGGTTATGAGACCTGAGGACCTCAGGGAGCAACTATCAAGCTACTTAGTAACACAACAGATTTGTACAGTAGCATAGTGATTTTTTTTTTTCTGTTTCACTCTGTATTCTTTCCATAATTGTTCCTAATCAGCTCATATCATACACTGTGGAGGGGTAAACCCCTGCTTCCATAGAAGGAGCTCTTACAGTCTCATTTATCTCATCACTGAATAGTAACTGATCAGAACTCACACCGCTGAAGCCAAGTTAATACAGCTTTTCTCCACTCATTTTTTTATCTTTTTTTCTGAAGATATCTGAATGAAAGGCAGTACATGAGAAATATTCTACTGTCAATGTCTCAAATGCTTCAAAAATTGTTTATCTTCATTAGATATTAAGATCCATAAACCAACTAAGACGATGTAGAAAATAAAAGTATTACACACAGCAACTTCTAAAGCTGTAATGACTGTAGTGTAGACAGAAATATCCAGTATTTGAAGTGGCTAAGTTTATGTTTTGCATTTTTTTCTACAAAATTTTTAAAATTAAAAACAAAAGTAAACAGCCATCTAATGAAATATACTTAAAGAAGAGAGAGCTTTAGAAGTCATCTGTTTCAATGAAGAGGAGGCATGGAATGCAGGCTATACAGCAGTTCATTAATGAAAATATCAGAATGAGTTCAGAATCTTCCATCCTTCTGAGTAATTATTCAAACTGTTAACTAAAGTTTTGCGCTGTAACTGAACAACAGAATTATTTCTCTAACAAAACGAAGCCAACTGGATATGAAAGAACTCAAGATAGCGAACAACATGCAAGTAATTATCTTCATAAGGTAAGAATGAATAGATATTGCTTCTTAAATCACAGCCTCCATTTTATTTTCAGGTAGTTTTCCAGTTGTTCAAGTTGGTAAGTGTATTCATCACACACAGTCTTACACTTAATATTCTATCATCCTACCATTTTCCTGTCTTCTAGGATTATATTCAATTTAATTTGTTCTTCCAAAAAACAGTGAGTAAGATAAAAGCATTTTTAAAATTTTTAATTAAGTTGGCATCAAAACAAAGAAACTTTTCAGGGAGAAATTAAGTTCTGATGAGAAACATTTCCATGTAAATGAAACATTAGTCATGGAAAAGCATTCTGAATCCAGCTGGTCTGATTGCACAAAAAGATGAATCTGTATGCTTCTAACAGCTAAGCTATGGTAATGTACAATAATTGAATCCAGTTGTTAAAGATTTCAGAGTCGGAGAATACTTCCTGTATCCTGCCAATGCATCTATCTATAACCAGCAGGAAGCTTCCCCCCATTGAGCTGATGGTGATCAAGTGTTTGCTCTTTGAAAGTGGTACCAATGAAATTATTGGAAGAAAAGAATGTGCTTCTTTACAATAAGCAACTCATGCTATTTTCATTTAAATTACTGCTAAAATTCTAAACAAAAACCATAAGCAGATGGTTATGTATCGATTTTTTTTTCCAATATTCCCCATCACTAGTGCATTATACTCAACTACAGCAGATGAAAATTCCACCTCATGGAAATCAGAAGGAATCTCAGCATAGACTTATAGAAGAATGATGTCACTGAAATCAGTCTCTTCACCACTTTCCAAATCAGAATTATTTCCTGTAAGAACTCTAGACAGGTTCAGAAAAAGTTTTCAGCTTTACTGAAAGTACAAAAAGATAACAAATCAGAGATGAAAAAGACACTCTGATACAGGTCCAGCTGAAGCTTTTTTGTTGGTTTGTTTTTAAGAAGATAGCAGAAAACTGAACAGAAATGCACTTTATCTTCAAGATAACATATATAAAAGATAATTTAACTAACTAGATGACATCTATACAGCTGCAAAATAAGACAAAAATGCCACGTTCAAGAGAAGAGTTAGCATAATAATGGATACTATGGATACCACAGATAGTTTGCCTTTCATCAGCCTCCAAAAGATATTCACTAGAAAGAATTCTGGTTTCTCTACATTGCCCATCTACTTTCAGATATCAGAATTGATGCTTTAAGATTTTTTTTAAAAAACAACTTCTAATGATGAAAACTTCTAGTTTATAACAACATTAGAGGATATCAACTATGATCATCAGGGCTGTTTCAGAAGACTGTGAGCAGTAATGAACTTAGAACATGTAAAAAATATGCCTTTTGATGTAAAGCTATCTAGATTCAAAATAGTTGCTAATTTTTCAGCTACTGAAGCATGTTGTTTCCTGCTTTTTGAACAAGCAAATGCTTAAGGGACTTGGAAACAGAAGATGTTTAGAATGAATTCACACAAGCAAATCCAGAACTCGACCTGCTCTCACTGTGATTGTATCAAGGTACAAATAATCACAATCAAGAATGTTGAACTAAAAGTTAGACCCCATACAAAGCTTCCACAGTAAGCAGCCAGGTTTCTGAAAGTTGACACAGCTATTTTCTCCTCCACCTACTTTTGAAAACACTAAATAAGTACAAGTCCAGTCACGTCACAGAGCCAGATACAATCAGACTGCACCTATGAAATTAGGCATCATGAAGAACTCAGCATTGAATTCTCTAATGTGAGATTGGCAATGAAACTATGGTACACACCAGGCACCCAGTTCTCTCACAAGAGCAACAGCTCTGAAGATGCAGAAAAACAGCGATACAGGTGTATAAGGAATTCTGGTGTTAGCTAGAAAGGCAGGAGATCATGACACTTATGGAATTAGACAACTGCACGCTTCTGTTTTGGACTTACACTATTAGCATTCTCCTAAACCCAGTTTTAAATAGCTAAAGCTTCCTATTCACTTCAACTTATGTTTCTTCTGTCTATCACAAATTTATAAAGCCATCTATAGGTAGTTCTATTCTTTGGTAACTTTCGCTAAAATGTCTCACACGTTGTAGTTTATCTGAACAGCAAAAAGACAAACAGAATCCTGTTTCCCAGTTCTACAGTATATAAAAAGCCTTCTGCAAAACAAAGTTGAAGGATAACTGCTTTTTCCTACGTATGGGTCATTTAAAAAATTAACTGCCTTTCTTTTTTGGTTGTTAATTCTGATATTATCCAAAAAAGTAATGTATTACTCTTTTCAACAAGTATATGCATAAATTCAAATTTCTATTCAAATACTTCAGAGTTTTGACCTCGAATGCAGTAACAATCATTCAAACCAAACAAACTTTGTTTATTCCCAAACAAAGCGCTCATTATCACAGGCAGTATCACCAGTTTCAAGGTGGTGCCTCTTAGTAAGCTCAAGATCCACACATCTTTGTCGAGTTCAGGTCCTTAAGCAACAGCGCCGCGAACAACTAAATTTACCGAGTGATCAACCACTAGAGGGAGTTGCCGTTTCACGTATTAAAAGCGAGGAGGTAAACGATCAGCTTCAAATTGTGGCTCCTCTGGAACTTAACAGCGATATAAAATATTACTTCACGTCAAATAAAACCTAAATAAAGTCCAGAAGTAAGCCAATACAAAACTGGCAATAAAATATTATTACATTTTTGTTTGTTCTGGCCATGAACTGTACATTTTAATAAAGTGAACAAGTTTTGTGCAAATAAGTAAAAGTAGGATTTATGGTATTTTATGTAGCTACTTTCCCCATCATTCACCATGGACAAGACTCCTAGAACACTGGAAAATTTGGTCTTTGATGTACAAAATTCAAACAAACATTTCTCAAGGTTGAGGCTTCTATGCTTCTTACTACTGAAGAAAAGGGAAAAAGACAAAAAATCCTTAAAAAAAAAAAAAAAAAAAAAGACAGATCTCAATCCATGTTTTACAGGCTTTAACACTATTTTCTCTTCTAGTTCACTTCTGGAATCACGAGATAAAAAGAAACCAAATTCTAATACCCAAAGATAATTATCATAGATAATACGCTATCATGATGACCAAAATGCTGAGACCATTTTGCAGATTGAAATATCTGAAATATCAATTTTTGCATAACAAATCTGTTATGTCAAGCTCTTTTCTGTAACATACCTGATAAATTTGGCTTGGAGAATTTGAGCAAGAGCTAGAAATTGCAGAAGAATCTCCATTAGACAGTAGTATTTGAAGCTTCAAGTCTATCTCATTTAGGTGATGAAATTCCATCGGTTCAGGTGTGTAACCTTCTCCTGGTGCTAGCCAGACACATACGTCCTCCTGTTGAAAGATACAGAATATATTTAATCCTCATTCCCAAAGGAAACAGACTTTAAAAGTAGTTACATATTATTTATTTTTTGAATAAACTAATGAACTAATTTTGAATGAACTAATGATGTGTATCATCTCATCCAAGTTAGTTAAACCTTCAAAGAAGTTTCATGCTATGCTATGCCACGCCTATCATAGCTTCCATCCATGAACAGACTCCTCCCCCTTCTGTGGGCTGTGTATGTGTTGAACATAGGAGACCCAGCTCCTTTTTTAAGGAACAAGAGTTTACCACAGCCTATCCCACACAGAGATCTTGTTCTCTGGTTCTGTACAGCAAGCAGCACTTTTTGATGACACTGATATCTTGGAGGTGGTGTACACCTTTGCAAGATGGTGCAAAGGACAAATTAAGTTGTTTGACAGAGGTAGATAGACCAGTCTAAGGACTGAAAACACACACACACACACACACACACACACACACAAATCAACACAATAATCTCAAGTTGTCAAGGCTAATATTGAAGCAGAAAAGCACAGCTCTCATAAACTGCACTAAAACTGTCAGTAAACACCATCCCAAGGCAATTCAATTGTGCCTCATTTGAGCAAAACTAATTAATCTGGGAATACTGTATTACAACTGAAGTTGTCCAAGGGACTGGACAAAGAAATACCTACACAGCAAACAGTAAGATATATTTATTTATATATTAAAGGGACAAATGCATGTCAACAGGTATAAAATGAGAAGTTCTCAACTTCACTGAAAAGCAGCATCTTGGCAAGCTCCTCAATCAATTTTCACCTCAGAAAGAAACTCTGGCAGCAACCACAGAAGACATCCCTCTTATACACAGTCACATATCCATTTTACACTCCCAATCACACTTGCACAGAAACACACGCTAAAAGTCATTTAAAAGTCCACGTAAAGTGGAACATAGTACAACACTCTCTATTATCCTCTGACAGAACTGGAAGCAACAGACTACTGTGCAAGTCAAAGAAAGAAACAAAATCAGCACCTACAACTTAAAAGCATAGTACTTTTCTATCTGACAAGAGATCAAGAAGAAACACACAATCATGGAGTGACTAAAGTGAGAAAGGACCTCAGGTTCCATTTGGCCAAACCCCTGCTCAAGCAGCAGCGCCCAGAGCAGTATACCCAGACCCATGTCCAGGCAGCTTTTGGAGATCTCCAAAGACAAGGCTTGTCAGCCTCTGGGCACAGGGAGAAAGAAAGCCTGAAAAATCTTAGAACTGAACTTGGAAATGTTGATGCTATGGCAGAAATCACCTGGAGTCAAATCTTAAACCAAAGACATGAAATGCAATGTGAAACTTGCAATACATCCCCAAAGAACAAAATAAGACACACATGGGAAAATCTGATTTCCTACAGGAACTGCTTTAAGATCAGTAACCACCACCCTTCCAGCACACCAGTAGGTTATCACAGAAACAATGTGAGAGGCAGAAAGCAGAGGTCTCTTCCTGATAGTGATTTACATAATTTCTCCCACTTGATTGCAGTAACATCCGACTAAGCATTTTCCCAGTATAGACAGCTGCATAGGCCCTCTTAACCCAAACAAACGAGTGCATATTCATATATACTGATTATCCACTCAACCTGCTATTCTTGTCTCACACCCAGAGGAGTGGGTCTGCATAACCACTATTCGCTGGGAATGACACCAGCAAATTACACCTCTGCCCTGATTGCACAGAATCATCAGTTAGTATCTCATCAGGACAAGGCAGGGAGACAGGGGAAGAAGAGAACATACTGTTTATTTCCTTTCTTTACCATAGCAGAAGAAGAAAAGGACTGTCACCTTTCTTACTTTAGCCAATGCAGCTGGACCAGCATAAAAGTCAGAATGAAGTAAGATGAAAGCAGCCATCAGCTGGACAGCTATAACGCTGGGCCAGTTTGGAGCAGACTAGATTACTCATTAACTGATAAGTTTCTTGTGATCTTTCTGCTATAAAGCAACCACAAGAAATGAATCAGCCATAATAAAATTCAAATGTGGCAAAGAAATCCTTGTCTGAACTAGAAAGGTTTTGAGTAGCTAAGTATTATCCTTGCTTTTATTCTACTTTGGCAGTAAATTCAGGAGCTATTTTCTTTAAAGAGATGACGTAGTGGTTACTAGACTAACCCACAATTACAAATTCTTGTCTGTTATATCAAGAACATATAGCAATAAACACCTGTAGTGACCTATTTAATTACTGAATATAAGTAGAACAAGCTCTATAGATCCATGTCCAAAGAACAGTGACATGCACCAGACAAAAACTGCAGATAAATGTCATGATTTGTCTTGGCAACTTAAGAATTTGTACAGCAAAAAAAGGCACACATTGCTAATCATAATTTGCACTAGCTATTTGGAAAAAACACCTGTCTAATTTGTGACCAGCTTTAAGAAAAAGAAAACTCAGTAACTACCTCTTCTGAGAGAAAGCTTCTGCAACAAGTAAAATAATAAACACTTAAAAAATAACCAATCACAAAGAACAACCACTGTTCATTGTCAGAAAGCTCCAATGTTTATTAGCTGAAGCCTTTGTAAAAGATTATCACGTCCATAAACATTAACAGTTATCAAATGAAAGATCATGTCTTTCAAAGAAGAACAGAAGGGATGGTATTGTTAAGCCCCAACCCTCCCAACATGAGGAGAAAAACAATCAAAACAAAAACAAATCAAAAGCCCACCCTCTCCCAATAGCTCTTTCCTACTCAGAGGCTGGATGAACTAGTTCCAGTTCAAGATTCTGACTCTTACCTGAGCTCACTCCTTTACCTCACGTTCAGAAACAATAGTTTCTAAAAATGGATTTTAACCACGTTTTGGAAAAGAGTTGAGAAGAACAGCACCTCTTGGATGTGTCACGGCCTTATCAGAAAATAACTCTGAATAAAATTTGGACAGAACTAAAAAAATAAAAATGATGAACTGCATCTGCTTCTATTTATTGGTCTTGCGTGAGTTGTTACCTTTCTGCAAAATAATTTACTAAAAGAATTTTAGTAATATGAGCACTGAACCTAAATGATTTATTGCTCTTTCTACACAAAGTTCCTACCTTTCTTCATAGGGGCAGTGATTCAGCATACACTTATGTACTACGACAAAATTTGTAACATGTTAAGTACTCAAAGTACACAGACTTTGAGTAATGTACATTTAAAGTAAAACAAATTTTAAAGGTCATATAATTTCTTTGAACAAAGCCAGTATTTTTCCAGCATTTTTCCTTATTTATAAAAATGCAGTTTTCTTTAAGTATTACATCAAATTTATATTGAGGATGATGACACTATGAAAATGCCTATCTTTAGCATGTTTAATACCGCCTATATTTGAAAAATAGTGTAAGTTTATAGCATGATTCATTTTTCAAACAAAACTTTATCTTCCTGTACTAGCAGCTTCATGATAACTTCCATTTAACATAGAAAGGTCCCCTACAACTGCAACATTTATATCAAAGAAGTAAGCAATATAGACTGTCTTCTAGTAATGAAGAGTAATGTCACAATATAAATGTCCAATATTTAAGTAAGCTACTGGCTTCTTTGTATATTTTTTAAACAGACTGAGTTGGAAGTCACAGTTATCTTTCTAAATGCACACAAGTTTCACTGTTACATATTTCCACAGTTACTGCATCCTGAAATTCATATCCCAAGTAAACTCTCAGATTTTTGCGGTTGCTTTTTTTTTCCTGGCAGCAGTTGCTGAGCCCTCTACCAGAGACTACAGTGCTAAGCACTCAGACTGAGATGTAGCAACTTGACACCTTGCACACAAATTATATATAAAAAATAGACCATATTCTGTGTTTCTAAGGCTCCTTCCACCCGCTTTGAACATTTCCTGAAAGATCTGTTGCATATTTCAGGCCTGAGAACTTCCAAGTAGTAGCAAATAAACAAAAAATAAAATAAAATTTAAAAAGACAACAAAAATTCCAATTTGCTGACAATTCAAATGGGCTAATTCAGCTTCACTCTCATATCTTTGTTGGTTTCTTGACAACAACACAAAAAATAAAATCAAATTTAGACTTACAGTAAAAATAAGCCAAAAACAACTAGAAAGTTTATATTACAGTTCTCATACCTCAAGATCTTGCAATAAGCTTCCATCTTCTGTATCTTTCAAGAGTTCAATTAACCTTTTCCTTTCTCCTTCAAGCATAGGTACCTGTTTTCCTGAATCCTTTGCTAGCTGAAATGTTTACATATAGAAAAAGAAAAACCACAGATAATAAAACCTCCAGAACTCCAATAGTTCACATGATGTTTTTAAATTCTATGCAATTAACATCCAACTTGTTTTTTTGTTTTTTTTTTTAATCATAACACAAATGATCTCTGACAGATAATAGAATTATAATCTTATATCAGTCTTCGACATATATACAGGCAGAAGTGCTGGATAAAAAACAAACAAACAAAAAACTATAGACACTTTCCCTTCAGGGAAAAGAAAGTTTGAAAATCAAGGCATCCATTTTCTGTCAGAATTCAGCCTCTGCAAGTTGAAAGTTCCATGCATGCTGTACATGAATACAGCATTCCTAATCCTCATTTACACATAAGAACAGCTACCTGTAACTTAATAGAAAATATATTTAAAGAAAGGAATTCTTAGGAAACAACTGTCCTCAAAACAAGCTATATCCAGGCACAGACGGAACAATTTGATTTGCATTATTCTGCAGTAAATACATAAAAGCTGTATTAGGCCTACTCTGAAAACATCAGCATCCAATATGAGAATTATATTATTATAGTTTTCTCCTGTAAGAAACAATTTCTAATAGTAACATAGTTTTCGTATACTGCTAATTAGTTTTTAATATTCCTGATAAAGTAATCTGTCACTATAAGTGGATATATGCTACTTTTTCATTAACATTTAATAAAATATTATTGATTGTCCATTTAAAGCTTACCTCTACATTCTTCTTAATGAAATGCTGACTGTTTTTACTTCTATTCTGTGCCGGTTTTTCTGCTTGATTCAGGAATTTGTTTGTTTCTATTTCACTTGGATTATCTGAAGTTGGAGGAAAAAAAATTCTAAACTATAATTATTCCTTTTCTCATTCAATCAGAGCTGCAATAACATTAATTTCATTTAAATTTTTAACCAGCTTGTAAAGTGGACAGACCTAAAATTTTTCATATGCTGTTTTCATAACCTCCAGAAACTATATTTAAAAGACATAACAATCATCAAAGACGAGTCCAGTCTCATTTTTAGGCTTTTATTATCTGAGATCATACAACACTGGGAAGGCTCAAAATACTTTTGGATTACTAACCTCAAAAATGTTAAACATGGTGGCTTTAAAAGCCCTGGCATTCCTTTGAGCCCTAGCATTGTTTCACTTTTTTCATCAGTACAAAACCAGACAGTAACTTTTGGGAGACCACAGAACTATGTGGAGTCATAGCAATTACATTTTTTTTTAAACAGAACAGCTGAAGAACAGATGATATATTTGACATTATTACAACACAGCTTATTAAAAACTTTTTTAAAAATAAAACTCACCATGGAATTGTATGCTATTAAACAAACAGCCACAAACATTAGCTGTCACAATTAAAGCTAATGATGTTCTGACAACTTCTCACGTAGGTTTTTCTCTTCAACAATGGATTTTTATCTATCATATAATTATTAGCATATATTATGTAATTCAGAGACTTGCACTAGTTTTAAGGCAGCAATTCTTTTACATCCACCAAATATTTATCACATTAAATAACAAGACTAAGCAAATACAATCAAATTCTTAGCCTCAATAACTATTTGAGAAGTATATGTGGTTATTTCTCTAGAAAGCAGAGAAATAAAAAATAGAGTGGGCTATTTCATCAACAAAAATAACCTCAGTTTAACATGCTGGATTATAAAAGATAAGCCATCATCAGGTTCTAGCAGCTTATTCTTATACAATTGACATGGAAATGATTCTTCTGCAGACTGAGTAGACTGCAAACTCCTAAAGGTCTAAAAAAAGAATTCACTGTGTTTTTTTACCCACATATAATCATAATCAAATAAACCCTAGTAGACTGAGGTATGTGATCTGAGCAAGAAAATTCTGACACAGTTCAAATTCACAACCATTTACTGAAGGCAATCCAAAATATCTTTAATGTTACCATGTAAGACCTTAAATCTATCAAGGAAATGGATTGTATTAGAGTACGAAAATTAAAAATATGTAGTCATTTCTATACTGTCCACACTGCTACCAACAGTAGTTCAGTCTCAAGGAACATCTATTTATTATGTTTGTCATCTTAGTTACTAGTAAGATAGGTCCCTTCTCTTTAAATGTAATGCTAGATGACAAAGAAAAAAACAAAGCTGACAGCAATGGCAGCTGAAGTTACACTACTTATGCCAACACAAGTGAGAAGTTACTCAACCACACATATTTCAGTTTCAAATAGGGAAATAACAGTGAAACAAAAGCACAATTCTGTTTATTTTGAAATACTGGTTACCCTAACCACCAGCATCTGATAACTCTAAACAGTGCCTGAAAACAAGTAATAGCTAAATAATCAGCATAGATGTTTGATCTTTACCAGAAAGCACTTATTACAAAAAATAATAATAATTCAGAACAGTTGAAAATGAAAAACCTATTTTAAGTGATTTCTTGAATATAAGTTAATGAATGAACAATTACAGCAACTTTGACTAAACATAAATACAAGTTTTCACAAATATTTTAATGAAAAATGATACATTTTTACAATGAATGCTGTACTTCCATCAATCTACATTAAAAAAAAAATTACAACTTTGAAGTACTTTTTTTTTTTTAGCATATTGAATAAAATTCTTGGGTAAGTTCCAAATAAAGTTCTTCTATTTTGTCATTTGAAGTAAAAAAAAAAAAAAAAAAAAAAGAATTACTGCCAATCCGCTAAACAGCCTGCTGTTTAAACCCAATTTCTGATTTTCTGCTCAGCTACAAAGGCCAAGTCTTTATTAAGCACCCATTGTACATGCTCTTTTGCCAGATAATAAAGCTTACCCTTATTATGCTGGGTTTTATGGAAGGCATAGTCTTCTGGATTAATTTGTGTGTGAAATATCAAAGCACGTGTTTCATCCTCTTTAACATGAGAGGGATCTGCAAAGAAACGTTCCAAGCACAATTCAAATAAATTTATAGAAGACCTGGCTTCATACATATCATGCTACAAAATCTCCTAAATAATAGTTTAACGATAGTTAAAAATGTACTTGGATAAATTATATCATCATCACATTTTTCAAGAAATAAAATGGAAAAAATGGGGTAGTGTCTAATGAACAATAACATAATAGAATATACATGTTGTTTCACATGTCTTGAGTTTTTAACAACTGATGAATATACATACAGAAGCACATATGTGACAATTACATAATAGAAAATACAGCCTAAGGCCATGATATTTCAAAGTCTCCACAGACAGCATGTGGTTAGTTACAAAGAGGTTTAAACGAGAATAAAGTACCCAGATTTTCACAGCTGGTGTCTGCCTCTACATGAATTATTTGTCTTCCAAGTGGCTTAGGTCAAGGGTATAGTCTAGGAGTGTTCAAATATATCTTAGGCATGCAAGATTTGTTTCAGTTACACAAGGAAAAAAAAACAATAAGTCAACTGGAAGCCTAAGTTAAGAGCATTAAACTACAGCCTAAAAGTTTAGCACTTAAAGAAAAAGACTCATATTGAAAATAACCATAAATATCACATACGACAAATATGTTTCTCACAATGAAAAAGCAAACACTAACCTGTAATAATGAAGTTATGAAGTTTAATGAACTCTCCAGACAGTACAATTTTGTTTCACAGAGAACAGGGAATGAATGTAAGGCCAAATAATTAATTCATGATTTACATTTCTGTCATACGTGTGTGTCAAGCTCATGTGACACAAGTAGGCTGGGACTCACAAGCTATTACTGATTTTGTACCCTAAAACTTGTGTTCAAATTCAAGGACACATTAAAAGCTGTAATTAAACAGCTCCTCTATATAATTTACATAACGTAGCTCTTTGACAAGTTGCAGTTCTAAAAGCAAAAAAAAAAAGAGTTGTATTCTATTTCAGTATCAACCAGGACAACTATCAGGGCCAGCAGTAATTGTTAGACATTTAAATAAACAAAACCTGAAAAGTAAAGCATAAGCATGTTACAGAAAACTGAAGACAAAGACCAGGTTGGAGGAAAAATATAAATCTAAATTAAGTAGAGCTTTGCAGTTAAGGTACACTAGATGCACATGGCACGTGTGATCTCACATCAGGAGTTACCTTTGAAATAAGAGAGGATTTAAAGCGTTTAATACTTGGAGATCATTAGAAAAATAGTTTTGCTTCACTACTGTTTTTTGCTATATGCTGACATCTACTGGAGACTTTTAAAATATCATCCTTAGGTTCTGTGTTTTTCCTTTAATGACACAAAGTTTAGTACAGAAATGTTACCCTGTAGTATTTGACCACGTATTACTACTGTTATTATACACACACTTGCACATACATTAAAAAGCTCAGATTATTGCTCGGCAATATCCATTCAGTCTTCTAATTCTTATTTTCTGCCCAACATGAAAAAGGAAGGATGCATGACAATTCTGTTTCCCTTCAATTGTTTCAGACAAGAAACCCTTATCAACCAAGGTATAGAAATGAAGGCAGGACAAAAAAATGTGGACACCTGACATAACTCTGGCACCAAGGGACGTGTTCAGACAACAAATTTTTGAAAACTACTCTTTAGTTTTGGCAAACACAAACAATCTGGTTTTGTTCCTCCCAACTCCCCAGCAAAGACACAGTGTGCAGGATGCCTATGGTTCATTCCAGCACCTTCCCCAGTAAAAGTCCGGGAACAGAAATAAAATGGAAGACATTTTAAAATAGCCAGGTTTTTTGTTGTCGTTGTTCATTTGTTTTTATTACTGGACATTCTTGAAGAAAACTAGCAATAATTCATAGCATGCTTAGACCATTTGCTACAGAATTTTAACAGAATCATGCCCTTTTAACTCAGTAAAAAATTCCTCAGTACCATTCAGCTTTTCCTTCCCTATTCTATGGTTTTACACAGTATTCTCTAATTTTAATCTGTCTTTGTTATGCATCATATTCCACAATTCTCTGTATCATTAACCATATTTACCTTTTCTTCAGTTAAAAAACTCAATCCTTAGTCAGTTGTCTACCTCCAATTCTGTCAGAGAATTTTCTTAATGTTTTAATTTTTACTTAAGATAGACGTGACTGTATTTAGACTGCTATATTTTAAGATGAAAGACTAAAATGTAAACACTGATTCTTATTAGTGTTCATTTCCACTTTGAGTATTTTTGTCTTCATATCACTATGAAAGAAAATATTATCTGACTTTCTGTTCTTTCCTTACTGAAAATAGTTTGACTGCCTAATGCAGTTTCAATTTTTTAAACAGCCATCTATCCTAAATTTTCTTTCCTAGAATTTTCAAGGGAGAAGAAAAATAAAAGCAGATTAAAATATCTAATTTTATTATTTGTATTCTTTCTTTAGAATCATGCCCTATATTATTTGACATTCATTTTGAGTTAAATTCTCTGTCATTTTCAGGAAGTTAAACTCTTACAAGTGAATTTAACATAATCAGTATCAAAGCTAATTTAAATGACTCATACTCCTTTTTCTACTCTTTGGACCACATCCCAAGGACCATGGCTGTGGACACACCTTCCTCTGTTATTCTAAAACACATACAAAGGATGCTCTGGAAGAAATGCCTCCTATTTTATTATGTTGGTCCACATGGTCAGAGGCAGATATTGGTGGTATAGCAGCAGAAGCTGAACCAACACTCTGCCACACAACAGAAGGTAGCAGAGGGGCAATGGCATCTAACATTAAAGTGCATATGAGGAAAAGGGGTGGAATTGAATCCCTCCATGTAGAAATAATTGCACGGACTGACACTCATGGACACTTGCTGAACACTTATGGAGACCAAATGGGGAATGCGATCACAATGAGGCATTGAGTGGCGCCTTTCAGCAATGGCAACATGAATGACAAGCAGTATTCCATACAACCATGCAGATTTTTACAAGCAGGGCATGTGGGCTCTTGTTTATTGCTTGTGAAAATGCAAAGCAAATGGTGGTGACTATGTTAAAAAAACAGTGTTGTGTAGCTGAGAGTTTGGTCTATCAAACAGTGCTATTCTGCTCCTTCCATCTGCTGTAGTTTCAACAGAAATAAATAGGAGGCATTAGTTTTAGAGTGACGTACATAGCCAGTATCATCACTGGGACCCACACATTTGTTTTTTCTCTTTACAATTTCTGAAAAGGTTCAGGCTTTCCCTACCTTTAGTACTGTCAAATCATCAGAACCTTACCATGGCATTTCCATTGCTTCTTTCTCATCATCTCTCCCACCCCCACATTAAAGTTTTCTCCAAAACACACGTGTGGCAGGGTCCACATCCTTAGAACTCTTTAAGCAACAATTTTAGGCCTAATATATTTTTTTTAACTACCAGCCTTTCCTACATTAAGTACACTAGCCTGGCAAACTCCAGGCTAAGACCACCAGCAACCATCATCAGTGACATCAAAACTGATTTTGTAATAAAAAAAATGATTTCCTTACTTACTGCCCAGACATTCCAAAATGGTAAAGACATCCAAACTTTTCAACACATTTCTGGTCTGCGTTTTTGTTACAACTACTTCCATTATTTTAATCTACTAGTGTCCTCGGTCATGTGTGCCCTCAAGTCATATGCCTTGGCCACCAACTTGAAAAGTGCAAGCTTTACCTATCCTGGACTTCTACTCTTCCACTCCCTTGATTTTATTCTAAAGGTTTGAAACCTTTCCTTTTATTGCATCCAACAAAAATACAAACATTAATCAAAATAAAGAATAATTAGCTCAGGGTATTTAGTTCTTTTTTTACCTACCAGCTGTATCCTGCCAGGAGATCAAACTTAAGAAAAGTCTTGTGTTTTCTATCTCCTCATGGATTCCCATGGTACTGACGGACTATTTAAAAGAAATAAAGCATAAATATATCAGGTACTAGTGCATATATACTTAAAAGTTGCAGCAATATAGTCTGCTTATCAGGTCTAACACTATAGATTTTAGAATCTATAAAAAATTTTTATCTTAGGTTTTATCATTTACTTTCTGCTGTTTTATTATTGAGGTTATATGAACATCTCCTGAAGCTATGACAAAGGCACTGCAAAATTTTAAAGCCTCTATTGTGCATTGTCTATTTCATGAAGATACAATCCACAAGGTAAAGAACTTCCATAATGGTTATAGGGTGCTCAATCCAAATGCACTGACACCAGCCGCAACCATGACATTTATATATGTCACTTATATATGACACTTATAAATGACACTTATATAATGACACTTATATAATGAAAAATATGTGACACTTATAAATGACACTTATATAATGAAAAATATACCATATTTTAACTTCTGAGGAAACACTAAATCTCATGGCTTAAGTGACATTTAACTTCTAGAGGCTATGATGGAAATGATGCGAAGGAATTTGTGCTGTGTTGTTCTCATGCCTTCTTCAAGGAACCATCTCTAGTTGCTCTAGTATAGAAAGTACCAAAGGAGACTGCTTAAGAACTAGAACATTGTGAAGGCTCTTAGCTCTGTGTTCACACCTTGTCATAATCTGCTAGTGACGAGCTCAAGCCTAAGACTTGGTGTGGTTTACCAGAACAAAGACAGCTATACACTTGACTACTGGCCTTACCGATTTTTAAGGATCATATCCCTGTTTCAAACATAGCCAATAATATAATAAATATAATATATAATATATAATATATTATATATTATATATTATATAATAATATATAATATAATAAAATATATTCAAAGTTACATTTTAAGATCAATTTATTCACCTTAACGAGTCAATCATTAATTATTTTGTAAAACAACAAGCCTGTGAAATGTAGTAAACGTCTAAGACAGTAGTCTAAGGTATATTATTTACAAAATAAGCAGCATAACTCTAACCTTAAGTTCTTCCCAGAGCTTTGCTCTCATTTCCTTGCCTTGTTTTTTAACTGCTTTCTCTTTAACATGCCTTTTTGCCAGTATTGTGTCAAGCTTATTCATTTTCCTTATAGCTGCTCGAATCTGAGGATCTCCTGCCTCTTCAGAACCCAATAACATGGAAGAGTTTGCTGTAGATTAGATTTTAAATCGTTAGCTTGATATACTTAAAACAAACAAAAAACCTCAGGAAAAGTAGCTTGACAACAACTGTAGATGAAAGTACAATATATATATGCTTAAGAATAATTATGTCCATTTCTAGACCAGTATGTAGCAGCAAAAAATAAAGCCTCTGTAACAGATACTAAATCAAACTCCTAGCCATAGCAGCTGGATATGTCGTGGGGGAATAACGCCGTGTTTTGAGCAACTAGTTTAATCGTAACAGAATAGTGACAGTATCTCCATGTTATCAGCAACAGTGGCAGACAAAATAAGCTTACAACTCAACAAGTTTTTCTTTCATGCCAGCTACTAGAATACATGCTGAAATGTCATTCGTTAAAATAAACAATTATGGGGTTGAGAGAGACGCAGTAATACCTCTTCTAAACATTATAGAAGTTTTAATCTGAACTTATATCTCAAATAAAGCAGATTCTGATACTGGTTCTAGACAAATATTTCTCACATAAAATGGCGAAACATTACAGAAACTCTCATTATTTAATCAAAATGCAATTTTGTTTTGTCACATATTTTTCTTAATTAGACTATAAACGGTAAGAATTAGAAATCTGCATTTCTCCTTCCTACAGCACCCTTCTACTCATCACTCTTTTCTGGTAGAAAAGCTAGAATAGAGGACACATTTATAGCACTCTTCATATCCCACAGACTTTCAGGTTTTGGAGTCTTGCATTAATTTTCATTTTCTACTGTTTACAGGTCAAAAGCTTTACACACCATGTGATCCCAAGCATTCACTGTAATACATTAGTCTACTATACAATACTAACCAAGCTCCAGGAAAGCCTTTATGAAAGAAGGTAATTAATCAGTCACTTCTTTCAACTGGCCTGAACACTGCAGATGGATTTGGATTTGAACTACTAAGTGAAGGTTTGAAGATGAATTCTATACAATTTCTGTTTTGAAGCAATGACTATTATGTGAGATGATCACCACTGTTGCACTAGATAGAGCCACCACTGGATTCTACCACTTTATTACAACGACCAAATCTACACAGAACACAAACGCTATCACGTAACCAAAATTAAAATACCTTTAAGCAAGTAATTTATGTGTAACCTCTTGATTATAGCAATGCATAAACATTTTCAAAGAATGATCACAAGAAAATTAACATAAAAGAGCTTCATTCCACCACACTCCTTGTAAAGCAGTAAACCGTTGACAAGCAGAAAAGCAATACCTTCTTTTGTATTACTTATTTTTTCTTGGGAAGGTTCACAGACTTCTGAAGTTTGTGTTTCAGTGCTATCATCTCCGGAATCTGAATTAGAAACACATCCTGAAAAACACAGGAAAAAGCCTTTCACAATTGCACAGATGTGAAATAAGCTTTTAAAGATAGTGGTGAAAATGTTAACAATAAAGAATTTTTTTTTTTTTTTGTCAGTTTGGCATTGCCACAGAGACTTTATCTCCAGTGAACCACTCCCAAAAAATACATTTGGGTTCATGTTAAACCCAAGAACAGGAAGCACAGCATTTCTTTTGACACCAATTATGTAATGAAATCTAAGAATGAAAAGGATATTGAAATTCTTTCCTTCACATCATGGCTTTCACTTCTCTATTTTTAAATAGTCTGAAGCTCTGAAAACTTATTGTTATTAGCATTTACGTAACACCAAAAGAATTCTGTCCAAAACACTTCTATAAGTGCTTTTATTATTATTATTACTTACGTTGTTCAGTTGCTAAATGACAAAACTCTCAAAAATCATTACCACTTTTTTTGATCGATGGACCATTATTAGAATATAAAGTTTCTTACAAACCATCTTTGAAAAGTTGGATTAAAACATTTCATTGAAAATACTTTCTATCTTCTTCACAGTGCAGTGACGGAGCACTGGCACAGGCTGCACAGAGAGGTGGTGGAGTCTCCTTCTCTGGAGATGTTCAAGACCCGCCTGGACACCTACCTGTGCAACCTGGGCTAGGGAGCTGCTCTGGCAGGGGGTTGGACCCTGTGATCTCTAGAGGTCCCTTCCAACCCCTACAACTTTGTGATTGGTATCACGGAACAAATGCAGATGATTTCTCCCAATTTTTTAGGCCACCAGCCAGGTGCAGGTCACAGTTCAGATTCCACAAGGCATATGCTGTGACATCACAGCTATTAACATTGTATTTCAAAGATGGGACTCAAAATAATAAAGGCATAAATTTCAACACCATTACTCTCTTTCTCTTCTGGAATTTCACTTGTTTTGCATATGTTTTGCTCTCCAACAATAGAATTTTACTCCAACTACAAATACACGGTACTTGGTCTAATCACAGCACAAGTAAATATTAGGCATTCCCACATCAAACTCACTGGGATTCAGCACACGCTTCTGAAAAAAGGTCATACTCTCTACTTCCTTATTGCCAGAGTTCCCCCCACCATCACCTTTGTTTTCCTCTGGTGAGCAGTCATCTAAGCTTCTTTGCTGACTAACACCCAAACTGACAGGTGAATCAACCTATAAAATAGAAATAAATCACTACCATTTAAACAGAAATCTTGGGGGAAAGAGGGAGATAATCACATTAATCACATATTATTACAAAGGCCAATAATACCTCTACGTATCACAGTAGCTAACTTGTTTTCTCAGGCTCAACATTTTACAGACGGTTTGACTAGGAAGGAACTCTTAAGATGCATGCTACTTCCGCTACAGCAGAGTACAGCCAACCAGTCTGTACATACAGCAGCTTCATCCATTTCCCAGTGTTGTGGGCACTATGCACCAGGCAGTATCTCCACCTCTTTATCATATTATTGAGTTTTTCCAGCTCTTTGAAAGGCTGATATGCTTGTATCTAATTCATCAGTCTCAAGAGATGGCAATTTTCATGAGATTTGTTAGGATGCTTAGGTGGGAACTTGGATTCAGAGTTATCTGATGGCATCCTTAAAATCTGTGAACCTACAAAAAATATTTTAATGCGTTTATGAAGCATCTAGGCACGATGACTAGAGAAGATGGATGAACAAAAGTACAACACTGCTGGATAAACCTAGCAAACCAACCTAAATCTCAAATTCTCAAGTCTCAGTCCCAACATCTTAGAAAGTATATCACATAAACCTATTCCAGAGACTAAGTTAATCCAAGTTACCAGTTTCCTCAGAAGATGGACAAAGGTCTTACTTCCTATGGAATTTATTACATTACTGGAGCTGATCTATAACTCTCAGAACATTACAATTAAAACAAAACAAAAAAAAAAAAAAAAACACTTTTAAATAGAAGTTATTTACTAATCTGATTAAGTATATAGAATCATGGAAACACCAATGTTGGAAAAGACCTCCAAGATCATCCAGTCCCACTGTTCACCTACCACCAGTACTTCCCCACTAAACCAGGGCCCTCAGCACAACATCTAAATGTTTCTTGAATGCTTCCAGGGACGGCGATTCCACCACCCCCCTGGACAGACCATTCTAGCACCTGACCACTCTTTCGGAGAAATTTTTCCCTAATATCCAACCAGAATCTCCCCTGGTGCAACTTGAGGCCGTACGGAGGAATACAATGCAATTCTCCAGACTGTAACATTGAACACATCTTTCTGCAGCCATCTTAACGACTTAGAAATTAAAGATCATTCTGTGCACGCAGGAGCAGTTTGTACTCATGGGGTTTCACAACCACAGACCCCAGAACTCTGTATAAAGCGCAGAGAGTGGAGTCTCATTTGTTCAATGCTCTGGTAAGAAAAAGAAAGCAGCTGAAAGTAACCAGAATTACCTTGGGCAAACACAGTTCTGCTGTCAGTAACTCCGTGGAGGCACTTAAATGCCTACAGCTGTGGTAAGCTCTCGAGCGAGACGCAGGTCGTGACATGTTAACCAAGCTCCCCCTTGTAACGTCCGTTGGGACCTAAAAACTGAAGGGGGGGGGGGAAGAACAAAGCCTTCCAAACTCACCATCTATCAATAAGACGAGAACACGAGAACACTTCAGGTGCAGCTCCAACAGATTTCAACCCCCCCCCCCCCCCACCCTCTGGCAATTCAGCGCTGGGAGATCTTCCTCGTGTTCCAACGCACGGTTTCGGTGCGAGGAGTAGAAACACGCAGCAGCAGGGCAACCAAAGCATCCAAACGTGCTTACTGACAAAAAAAGAAAGAAAGAAACCCGTCAAACCGCACACGTCCCACAAGCAATCCCGCAGCAGCCTCAGGCGCGGCGCGTTGCGCGGCCGTTGGTGCGCGCGGCCGCGCCGTTGCCATGACGGCCGGCTCCGGGCGGGCTGCGAGTTGCTTCTCCTTCTGGCAGCGGCTCACCTACGGCGCTCGGGGAAAAAAAAACAAAACTATTTATTTATTTTTCACACGACCATTGAAATTAGCGCAGCCCCAGGGACAAGACGTGAGAGCAGTCCGACGGGTCAGACCCCTGTGAGCACAGAGCGGACCGTGAGAGCCCTCGGGCCTCTTCTTAAAGGTGGAATTTAGCAAACGTCGTCAAATGTTGAAGAACCTCAAGTATTACAAATGGCAAGCGTATTTATTGTGACGCTTGAACTAGTAAAATAGAGAAAGGTATACAATCTTTTATTCACCTTTCTGGGAATATGTCAATTTTGCTCCTTGAGACAGACTTATCTGAAGAATGATGGGAATTAAAGAGGGAGGGAACATACTGAATCAGAGCAAACTCTGTGTTTAAAAAGAGCGTAAGAAAAGCACTCCAAAATGTGCTTTTTAATCCCAGAAGATAGGTTACAGCATCATGACAACACGTTTAGACAAGCTGTCTCGACACTGAGAACACGGTCACCATAGCAACAGAATTCATTTATCCTTTTCTCCGTAATCCAGTCAAGAGAAACATAGGGAACTTGTTCCCTGTAGTGCTGCCTCTCCGCTGCTATTCATACATCTCTGCTGAGCAGTGTTTTGCTACACAAATAGGCAGCCAAAACACTGGCTTACAGGGAGGAGGACAAATTATATCACGAGTTTGTTTAACACTAACTAGTTATTTGTCTTTGATATTTTAAGTTTTCTTTACGTACTCACCTGAAGTAGCTTTTCTTTACAACAGGCAAAACGTTTAAGGTAGATTGCAACAGTTCCACTACTCAGAACAGGACAAGCAGATGTATAACTCCCCACATTAGGGGAACGAACAGGTCCTTGCAAAGGGCAGATTATGATCTCCTGACTGGCGCGTGCCAAGACAAAGGCAAAATATCAGGAACTCGAGGTTGTATTCTGACTCTTCCGGAAATCTTTGCGAGGATGAGCAGCGTTCTGCAGTACACCCCATCAGCAGGAGTGTTGCGGTGGTACCCTGCCAGCTGAGGAGCAAAGGCTGAATGGGAATGCTGAATCCAGAACCAATGGTAAAACTCCCACGGTGTCTAATAAATCCAGGTTTTCATTCTTTGATTTGCATTGAGAAAGGTTCTGTCTTTCATGCTGTCACACCCTTGTCTGGAAACCAGCAGAGTACAGAAACAGGAGTTCTGAGCATTTTGCATTGCACCACATCGGTTCAAGGGGCCTAGAGCAAGGAGATCCTCCAAGTCCCTACAGATAGGGTGTGGTACAGGGAAAACTTTCAGGTCATGGTTTCACAGAAAATAGAGGCACAGGGGAAAAAAAAAATGTTGCTTATAAGCACAATGGAATTTTTGAAGTCACCATCTTGGTGAGTTATCTTTGGCCATAGTAATGCCACAGAACAGCCACGTACTTAGAATTGGATCCAACTTGACAATTCTGCTTTCCTTAAAGAAAGTCCACTTAAGGAACGAGAGAGCTGCTCCTGTGTACATACAGACAAACTTTCATTGAGCTGGAGAATTCTTCTGCATCCCACTCTTTTATAGCTGTCCCTAAAGAAAGCAATCAGAAAAATGTGTCTTCTTCAAGCATCCTTTGCTCCCTTTGGTTGGCTCAACAGCTTAAAACAAGACACAGCACTAAGTGGCTTCCTGCTGCTTCCTGCTGCTCCTGCTCCATGGCCTCCTGGGGCTGGGGAGGAATCCACACCTGGAGTTCTGCAGCTTTCTACAAGTTGTGCTTTGTTTTGTGTCCCTAAACTGTCCTTGAATTATGAATTAATGAATACTACACTAATTTTATGGTCTCAGTTTGATAATTAGGGACCTTGTTTTAACTCATTTAGAAATCCTGTTAATCCCTACTTCGGCACAAGGAATGTCACTGCAAATAAAATAATTAGAGGCTTCCAAACAGATAAAAGTGTTCTAAGCTTAAATGCAATGACTTCAACAATACTTTCTGGGGGGGGATTTGGGATTTTCTATGGCCAGAAAAAAAACAACAAAAAAACGCAACACATTGTCTCATACCAAATCATCCAGTGGTTTACAGTATGCCTATACAATAACTCCAGCAAGATGAGATGGCAGGGATTTTGCTTTTTTAAAGTTAAAACCTGCTACCCAATCCTGCAGCACGAGGTCAGGAGGTGGGAACTTCAGCTGGGTTCTGTGGGACGTGCAATTGCTTCCAGAGCAGGTTGTTGGTTGATTAAGCCGTGGGACCTGCTGTGGTTCCCAGCACTCCCGTGCTGCGAGCTCTCATACCTTTCTATCCACTCTTCACCACACAGCCTGCTCACATGGGAATATTTTCACAGGAAAGAGGGAGCAGAATTAAACAGACTACAGAAATCCAGACAGCTTTTTCTGCAAAATGTTACTGATAGGCATATTTTGAAGTACCTTTAAAAACAGAACAAATGCATTCATTAAATTACCACAGTTTCATACCAGATAGATCCGTTTGTTGTTACAGACTAGAATGCTTGGGGAGTTCCTAGAAAACAACTGCTTTTCTCTGCAAATTTATCCCATAGTGCAAAATACAGTGTAGCAAAGTAGCCAATCAATATAGCATTATTTCGTGCTGAAGAACTGTGTTTTTCCAATTTTTACATCAAGCTTATTTGAATTTAACAGTATTTTTGAGAATATCTAGGAACTTGACATTATTCCCCTAAGTCTTCTTCTCCCTCTAAAAGATTTCTTCCTTTGCTTAATACAAGCTCTGTTTTCCATTTTTCATCTTTAAGTGGCAGAAAAGTGACTTTTGTCTTTCCTTCCTTAAAGTTCACTCTCCGGAATTAAGATTTATCCTTTCAATCTATTCTCAGTGCCCAAATTACCCCAGGCTTTCCTTTCTTCTGTTCTCACAACTTTGTTTGGTACTTCACTTTCTTCCACCAGTAATCAGAAGAGAAAAATATATCTTAAAAACAACAGTTATAACAACAATGAAAAACCTTCTGCTTTTCTTTAGTACAATGATTAAGAAGAAAACAAGTCTTGATTTTTTTTTTCTGTCATATATCAAAGAATGTTTTGCCCTGTAGAAATTGTTTGAACAACAAGCCAACAGACATCAGCACAGTCTCAGAGGTACCACTGCCTTCAAGGAAATGAAACTGCACAAGACACATATTCCATCTTGCACACAGCATCTCCTGAATTGCTTTTCTGATGACAGATCTCTACAGAAGTTGCATTAGGAATTTCACAGTTCTTTTTTTTGTACTATGCAAAGATGGGCTTCTATATATTGCTTCCACTTCTCTTAAAAATTTGTATGGATAAACTAATGAAAGACGGACCAAAATAAAATATTACTACCTGTTACATTCCAAAATAATTTATCAGGGATATAAAAGCCACCTCAGTTTTCCAGCTGAAAGCTTTCCATCTGCTTAAAAACAAACCAACAAACAAAGCAGAACCAAAACAATCAGCACACAGTTTTTCATATGTGTCCTTTTTGAAAGAAATTTTGTCTCTGAAGTGCAAACTCAACACCAACACCTCACTTTCCAGATTTAAAACTAAATTCTATGCAACTTGGCTTTTCAAATTTATCATCAGTATTTTGATTAACACAAGAGTTGGAAGGGACAATACTGAGTTTGTTTTCCTCAAAGGAAGTTCTGATCCATGTAACCATTTACCCACATTCATCAGTCACAGAGACTTTGATCAGTGCCTATGTGCCAGTAGGCTGTAAAGACTGAATTTAATCAAAATTCATAAGCACGCTATCTCTTTGCTTTTGAGATTTGGGGTATTTCTTTAGTGGACTCTTTTTTAAATAAATTTATAAAACAATTTTTTTTATCAGTACTTAGAGAAATGGTATCTATGATTCTTAACTACCCCTGTCACAGAAGGAACAGCTTTTCCTGGATTATTTCTTCTGCCTGATCTCAGACAAGTCATCATCTGCTTGGCAGAGCAGCTTGGGTTCCCACCACCCATCTGCACCACTGAAGACTGCTCCTCGCTTCCACACTGAGAAGTTCTTGAACCAAGGGTGAAAACCATTTACGGAGTAATTGAGAATTTAAGTAAAACATTTGCTTTGAACGTCTTATAGAACTCCATCACCTCAAAGCCACCAGAAGCAGCCGACTTGCTCCCCACTCTTCAAAAGAAGCATAGGCACATCTCAAAATTCTGTGTTAGCAGAATTTTTCCACACTGCTAACAGTAATCTGTAAGATTTGCCAAGTTACTGTGAACTCAGCAAGACAACTTACCTTGTCCTTCGAAAAAGTATTCTTTAAAAAGCTACTTTCCTGACAGGTAATAACGGCAGGTAAAGATCCCACATGCACCAAAGGGATACACTACAGCAGAACCACGAGGAGTGCTGGGTTTCACTTGTGATTTTCAGTTTTTCTCACTCACAGTCAACAGTGAAAGCAGATAAGAAAGAAGGGACAACTACTTGCAACTGAGCAAAGGGTTACAGCTGGGGTGGCAATAGTTTCCAAGTAACAGACAGTAATACACTGGCACGTTTGAAATTCACACAGTACGAAGGAAATGGGAAGGCAAGCTACAGAAGGATGCAAACAGTGAGCTCTCAAAGAAGGCTGATGTGCTGATGTCAGACTCTAACTAGAAATTAGGCACCAGATTCGGAAGTCTCGTTCATACACAGGTTGATTGAGTCTGTGAGACAAATGGAATACAATAGCTTGTATTTATACTGGTGAAAGTAATAGCAAAAGCTCACTCACTTAACAGTACTGAGACACAGCATTAGCAAACCTCACATTTTGAAGTCCATAATCACCTTAATCACTCAACAGTTCAGTACAAGGCTGTAAGCAATTCCAACCCTTTTCTATCATTTGCTACTTTTCCTATAAGAAAACAAGCTGAGTGAACCAACAGTTAGGAGTATATTCAGAGGGCAACCCCTGGCTTACGTACACAATACTTAACACTACTGGGACATTTGAATATATCCTTTATCACAGGATCAAAAAGTTACATTTATGCCCTTGGCACATACATTCTTGTTTATTAGGGTCAGGATTTGTCCTGCATTGTCTCCAGTGCAGTTTCTACTAAAAACTACAAGAATTTTTTTTTCAAAGAAATACTATTTCTGAATTTCTCATTCTCAGGTTTGTGACACACAAGACAATTTGGTATCCTTGGCTTTGCTGAAGTTTTCAATGTAAAAAATACTGGTTTAAGTTTTAAAAAGGTATAGTTGGGCAGATACTTGCTAAATAATTTATGCAAGAGTCCAGCAAGTTCTATTTTTAACACTGATTTCTGAAATCAGCTTAATAGATGTACTTCATAGTCCTCCTTACTTTGTTAATGAAACATGCAGATGAAGCTTGCTAACTTGAGGTTAGGTCTTTTCCATTTTGCATCACCTTGTGCTCCCTAAAGCCTTTCCTATTAAGCTTCTTTGATATCCAGTCCATCTTATTATATTAAGAATCTTCCCAGTGAACTGACTGCTGTATTTCTGTACTTCAGACTTCAGGATAGTGTTTCCAAAGCCATGTGTACTTTCTGAAAGCTCATCAGGAATGTATTATCATAAGTATTTCACAAAAAAAAGAATAATGATCTTTCAATATATTATTTTCATGAAACCATATAAATAACGAACACTTGTATGCATGTTTCCCTTTTGTTTGTTTAATTATACTTGGCACACACACACACAAAAAAAAAATAAAATCAGCCTGTTAACAGATTTCAGCACAACAAAGATCCATGGGATCACACATATAAGAGAAGGTGACCTTTGTCAGTCACTTAAAGCTCCAGCTCCTCTTAAGAATCCACTTTGGGAAAGATACTGACTTTATTGTTTCTGCTAATTTTTCTCTCTGCTTTACACTTGGGCTGCTTTGTCTGGATCAGCTCTTCAGGGGTATTCCCCAGAGGAGGCAGGAGTCGCTTCTTACTGTTTCGACTTTCTGACAGCCACTGTGGAGGCAGCTCAAAGGGTCCAAAACCAAACTGCATGGAATACTTGTCATTTACCATATCAGCTTCTGCGGGCACAGCTGGTGCCACCTGAGCTGCAGAGTCTGCAATTGTCTGTGGTATACATTTTTGAACTGAAGTCTCTCCTACCTCTGAACTGGTGACAGGAATTTCTTTCTGCTGAAAGTCACTAGAGCTGACAGATTTGGTTTCGTTGTCCTCATCTTCTGTTGGCTTGAAGATTTGTTGCTGCCCAATATGAAACATCTCCAGAAGCTGGCTTCCTGAACGGGCGCTGGGCTCCAGATTAGCATCAGCAACACCACCTGAGCTGACGATATTTCTCCTGCTGTACCTTCGGTGCAGCTGCACTATCATCCCCACTAAGCACTTTCGTACAGATTTGTTAACAGTTAAAAATAACAAAGGATTGGCTAACAAAGAGACCTTGGGCAACCAAATGGCAGTGAGGAGCAAAAAGATGGAAACATCCGAAACATTGAGTATGGTGCGGTAAATCACCAGAGTCACATAGGGGATGCTGCAGAAAATAAATATCACAACCATAGAAAGCAGCATGGCATGAAGCTCAGCTTCTCGCTGGGAGGCGTAAGGGATTGAAATCGTATTCTGAGGTGTCCTTAAGGCAGCTATGATGACTTTTTTCTTCTGGCTGGCACTCAGCGCCCTACGAATAAGAATCATGAAGAGAAATACCACAGCCACCGGTACAATCACAGTGGTGATGTTATAGATGACAACGTAGATCAAGTGGCCAAGGGAGTAACTCCACGATTCGGAGCAGGTAGACATGGCGTAAATATCAGACACGTTGGTCACAGCAAATACTGGAATGCTGGCCACTATTGCATGGGCCCAGATGTAGATAACCAGGTCTCGGGATTTTGCATCTGTTATTTTTCTTTCCAGAGGGTATAAAACAGAGTAGTATCTGTTGGGAAGTTAAAATAAATAAATAAATGTCAATTTTAGTGCACGTTTTGCTTTTGGAAAGTCTGTCACAAAGATGTCTGAGCAAAATGCCCCAGATCCTTCACTGAGCTTCTAACTGACCACCTGCTTGTTAAAAAAAAAAGAAAAACAAACAAACAAACAAGAAACAAAAGAGTCTGGCTTTGTGGATAGGTCTGCAGAAAAAAAACCAGAATATTTTTTACGAGCTATAGAGCTTGATTTGTACAGCTAACATTCTGCAGTGATATACGTTAACAGATTAACAACAATTTTACCTAAAAACCCAACTGTTTTAGTAAAATAAGCCATATCACAACAGCGTCCACCCTTCCTTAATAGTATCTTACAGCCACTCTCAGGATGATAGAGCTGAGGAATCAATGACAACTAACAGTAAGCAAAATAAATACAGTCCTATGACTTAAGCAGTCCAAAGGTACACTTCTGTTTTAGACTGATCTACATATAAAATTTCTCTGAATTAATTCTGCTTGTATCAACAGTGGCTTTTTTAAAAAATAAAATTGAAAAAATATATAGATTTTAAATTTGAAATTGGACAACCTATGACAGGCATTGGTAAATTCTTTTAATATGCAATGGCTTTCAACTCCCACAGTTGAAAATGTGCACTTTTTCTATAGTCTAAGTAGTCCGTCTTCAATTTCCTCGGTCTTACAGACCAAGAACTATAAAGAGTTAAAAAGAAAGGGTTAAAAACTCCTTTTAAGATAATTTTTTAGGCTCAAAGTACTTTATAGGGCTGAAAAACAAAGCTTATCAAGGATTATCATCCTGGAGAATGTAACTTCATACCTGTCAAGAGCAATGGCTGGAAAACTGAGGATGGTCACCGAGCAGAAGACTTTGTGCAGAAACTTGGCAATTTTGCAGAAGAGCATCGTATAGATCCACCAGCAGCAGTGTGGACTGGCACTAAGAACAATGTCAAAAGGCACGCAGACGAGGCTGGCACAAATACCCGAGCAGGCCAAATTCTTAATGAATCGGTTCGTTACAGATTTAAGTACTGATGTTCTGCAAGTTGACCACAGCACCATGATGTTACCTGTGAGCACAGACAAGAAGGATAACAAAGCAAATAAACTCAGCCAAATGGACAAAAAATCCACTCCCCCCAAAACAACAGTAATTTTAACAGATTTGAATGTTCCCACATAGTGCACATAAAATGCACCTGTTTGGAGTTTGCTAGGAGTTAGGCCAACACACTGCTCAGACTAAGAAGTCAGGGCAATTGCTAGCAGCTCTGTACGCCAGCTAACTGGAAGCAATAGCACCTCAACTGCCTTCTTCTGGCTTCCAGTAATTAACTCCAAAAGTCTCTAATTCATTCAGTGCCTGGGAAGGACATCCAAACCATGTTTTCAAATGCCTTTTCTGACTCATGCATGAAATAAGCCATTCTGAGTATCCAAATACAGAAATCTGCTACAGTGCTCATTTTCATAATCACAACATTTATTCATTATTATTTTTTTTTTAAGACAATAGACTCTTAGTAAGCAAATACAAACACGTTTGGAAGTAGATTGCAGTAATTTCATTTTCCTTCCACTGGCCAATGTAAGGCACATACAGACCTCTGGGAAATCACATCCAGAAGAAATATGCAACTTTTTTTTTCCCTAAGATATTGTGTATATACAATTTGTTTAATGGCACAATTACAATTACAACATTAAACAAATAGGACAGGAAAAAAAAAAAAAGACTACACATAACTTCACTAAAGAACACTGAGAATGCATTCCACTTTTGGACGTTCCAGCCCCACACATTTCTTTCAAGTAGGGAATGGAAAGATAGAGGAAAAAACAGCATCCGCTAAAACACTTATTCTCATCGTTGCATCAGTCTATCCGGATCTCAGAGAGACATAACACAACTTAGAAACAAATCTTTCACACTCCAAATGCACACTATATGATCATGCCAATTAAATAAGCTTAATGCACACAAAAGGGTTCCAAGAGTCAGGGGCAGCTGGCACCAGAAATCAGGAACTTGTCTTCAGTGAGCTCAGCTCCCTGAGCCAACACACTCAGTGCTGCACTGCACACTTTGCCACAGCAGCAGGGCTCTTTTACTGCTTCTGCTCGTGGGAGACATCCCTTGCCCAGTCTGTGCAGGCACTGGTAGGGATGTTAAGAAGATAGAAGGCGGTGAGCAGCAGATAAGCCCAGGATGGCTTCTGCCCTCATCCTCTTGGCACAGCTCCCTTCCTCCCAGGCAGGTGGTGCACAGCAGCTGTGGTACCCAGGCAGGACAGTCTCTGCCAGTGCAGCTGAGCCAGCACACAAATAACCTGGCCCCAGCCATCCACCCATGCTGCACAGACATGTCTTTGGCTCAGGCTTCAGCATTTACAAAGTGGATTTTTCAGTGCTGTCTTCAAACAGAGCCTTTAAAGACCCGCTGACAGCAGCAGGAAACTGAACTTCAATGCACACTAAAACTGGAATGTAGCAGAAGAAGATGCAAGGCAATCACAAGAAGTTAGAACCACATATTTTTAAAGATATGTGCAGGTTATCTATTTCTAAGCAAGTTCAATTGAAACTGAAAGCTGCCTAACGTTACAGCTAAACATTTGTCACATAAATATCATAAAAGCAAGACACACACACACACACAAAAGTTTTTTCCAGAGGGATCTGTACAAGCACTCTTTATAAACTTACAAGGTACCAGACCTGCTCTCAGAACACATTCACCCTTTCACAAAGAAAGGAAAGGAATAAGCCTGAGACACCTGGGACAGTTCAGCCTGGAGAAGAGAAGGCTTGAGTAGGGATGCTTAAAAATATCTGGAGGCTGGGTATCAAATGGGTGGGACCAAGCTCTTTTCAGCAGGGCCCAGTGACAGAACAAGGGGCAATGGGCACAAATAGGAAAACACAAAGTTCCAACTGAACACGAAAAAGAACTTTACTGTGAGAGTCACAGAGCACTGGAACAGGCTGCCCAAAGAGGTTGTGGAATCTCCTCTAGGAAATAACTCAAAACCCACTGGAACACTTTCTTGTGTAACCTTCTTTGTGGAACCTGCTTTAGCAGGGGCTTGAACTAGATGACCTCCAGAGATCCTTCCCAACCCCTACAATTCTATACAACGCTCCCAGTAATTATTCACAGTGTATTTAATGAAGAAACATCTCTTAAGCACATACCTCTTGATGATACTATTTCCCAACTAATCAAATCCCATGTATTCTTTTCTCAAGGTATCTCTTTCCATAGGGCACTAAGCTCTATGGAAGTCATCTCACCAGGCAGAAGATCCAAGGCCAAAACTAGCCAAATCATGCAGCTGTGTGTGTTGGTTTGTACTACCAGTAAGTGCATAGAAAAGGCTATAGCATGATACAGGTAATAATATTATTCTCCTTGGGTTTGTTTCTCCTGGAGACACAGTGTGCAGTGCCACCAAATCAAATCATGGCCACCAGCACCAGAACACCGCTCAATAAGACAGTTCCTTTTTTACACTACTGCAGCTGGACAACATGTAGAGTTGAGTTTTCTACTAGCAAGAAAAGTCATTCTCACTGCAGGCTGTATCAACAACTGCTTCTTGTTAACAATACATGTTATTGACACTGGAAGCTCCTCGGAGTTGAAACAATTGATCTAATGTGATGGTCAGATTTGTTAGTGTTTCAACTGGGTAAACAATATACACCATGAGAGAAAACATCTTATGCTACTGAGATATGAAAAAGTAGTTGCAGCTTCCCACGAGGAACAGCTATACCATTCTTTGGATTGACTTTTCTCTCTAATCAATTAAAAATTAGTAATAATAATGATTTTATTTGCAAAGTACAGCTTTCCTGTGGCTGCACAGAAAACAAAAATGCCAACAAGAACATATTTTCCAGATGGTCAACATGCATACAAAAAAAATAATTAAAAAAAAAAATCACTAAGACAAGTACCAAGAAATTACAGTCAAATTTAATTTCTTGGTGAAATGGTGCCATTTCAACTAAAGCACAGAGTATTAACACTGAAGTCTACCTCACAGATGTGCTATTTAGATCTGCAGTATTTAAATGCCATTTGCAATTTAATTTTCTACATACTGCAAATTCTTTTTTTTTTTTTTTTTTTTTTTTTTTGTATCTGACAAAACTTTGAGTTGTGTATTTACCAGCTGATATATTTAAAGAACAAAATCCTCACCTGGTTTTGGCAGGTGCTACAATAGGTTCAAGAGGCAATACTCAACCCATGTTACTTCAAGTTTCCTAAGCCGCTTTGAGATATTCAGCCAGTCAAATCACTGGCTTTCAAAAAGTATCCCTAACTCTACAGATATTAAAGAAGTATTTATCACTATTAATAATATATTATTACTACAATGCAGTGGGAAAGATGATGTTTTCTCTTTTTTTCCTCTCTTTTTTTTTGTAATTGGCATCTTTCATCACCTGAACTGTACTGATTTTATAACCTTACTTTAAAAGCAAGTTTCACCCTTCACTAGGAATAGATGAAAAGTGAATGGAAAAAATAAATAAATCAGAGGGCTTTAAAAAAATTCTTCAGAAGCCACTAGACAACTCCTCCCAAGCTACAGGATCATACAGAGAAGCTTGATTAAAGACTCTAGTTTTTCAACTATTGAATTACTTCTACAAATTATGTCATATTGTCACTTATACATCACAGAGCCACAGATCAATGAAATTAGCTCTGGTGCTGACAGATTCTAGATGTAAATGGAAAGAAAAAGGCATAAGATACAGTGCATCCAAGAAGAGGAAGGGCTCTTCAGACAGAAAAATAAATAAAGAGCTTGAAAAGGGAAAAAAGGATAAGCAGGAAGAAGAGCTCCCTTGGGACCACAGCAAATTAATGAGAGAATATCCCTCAGGGAAACAACTTCTTCCCCCACTTGCAGCCATGAGTCATTTGAAAATTAATAAGCCATTCTGACCTGATGAACCAGATCAGTTTTTGTGTAAACTGGCAGCCTTTTCTGCTAGTGCTTCCAAAGTATTTACCATCATGCAATTTCAAAGTCACCCACTCAAGAGAAAAAATTACACCAGAAACTGTTTAGAATCAAAGGTTAAGAAGTTTAAGAACAAAGCACATGCATTTTCCATTTTGTTCATCCTCACCTTTCAGAAGTTACTCCTTCCCATGTAAAGAGGATAACAGCCTTCCAGGCAACAAGGTCATTCAACAAAGGTAATTGCACTTGGAATCTTCTCCCACTACAAAGACTCACTTTCTGCTCGTTCTATACAAGTCATTAAATGCTGAACCCATGAAAGTCACCAATCTAACATCAACACCGTCCATGGGCTACAACTGTGTTAAAGCTGCTGCATGTCCTCGCAGTGGACAAAACTGCCATTTCTTATCAGGGGCTCCTTTCTGAGGTGCTTCCACTGGAAAACAGGCCCCAAGCCACATAACTTTGGATTCTGAATTCAAGGATACATGGTCAGCTGGGAGTCACTCAGGGAAAGTCAGGGTGAATGAGCAACTGGAAAATGCAGCATGTTGCTGTTCAGCTGCAAGTCAATGCCAACTGGGACATGAGCAGCATTTATGCTCTGTCACATATTATGGTTCATATCTTACATGGGTTGCAAACAAAGAAGATAAAAGCGTTTTTTCATTCCAAAAGGAGAAGTATATTTGGACTTTTGAGCTTTATGGGCTACGTCTGCACAAAACTCCTACTATATCTGGATGGCTGGCAGCCCTATCAGTACAGACTGATGAGGAGGAGGGGAGCATACAGGTTCTCTGTGCCTCTGACAGTATCTCCAGGTAAAGAAGAGGAATGGGAAATAATTAACGGCAACCAACATGAGAAGCAGCTCTTTTCATGTTAAAAACTAACTATATGTACAGAACCTGACCAACAATGTTATTTTATTCTCTTGTATCACAAATATAAATAATTTCGTTAAAATCTCCACACACTAAATTATACTGTATTCAGATTGAAAGGGTGATTGTTTCTAGTCATCCCCTTCATTTTTTAACTGAGAAATATCACAGTTAGGCAGACACATAATATGTGAAGTTGCATGTAGGTATGATGAGAAAATAAATGCAGATTGGCATGATGTATCATGGTGCCCAGACAATCCCCTTCCAGCCTTCATGGTGTTTTAAGTTCACCACATTTGCAAGGAGTTATGTTCTCTGAGTATTAAATGTTATCAGAGTGTGTTATTTGTGATTCAAAAGAGCAAAAAATTATTTTTTCTCCCAGATTGTGCCCTCTTCAGATTTCATTGCCAGATATGAACTGTTGATTCAGGAATCAACAGCTGAGATAGTTTTGCAGTAATTGCTCTTTGGAGTAATTCATAAAAGGTATGAGACTCCTAATAGTACCTTTAAAAAGCAGAAGGATGATCCCCATGGAAACCAGAGTTATCCAAAACAAATGCATTTGCCATTCAGCCATCCAAAAAAAGAAATACTGCTCTTTGCCAACACACAGAGCCCACTCTATTAGCTGGGTATGAAAACTGTCTCACATATTTAACATTCATCAGCACATAATTGAACAAAAACAAAGTCCGCACCCCAACAAAATCCTTCTCACAGCTTGCCCTCCTCTGTATGCCAATTTTTTCCTCCATCTACAGTGGGTTACTCGGGATCAAAACATCTGTCCCACCACACTGCCTCCTGAAGCCTCCACTACCCACATTCAATGCAGTATCACTGAAAAGGAGCTGGCAGTCCTCTTTTTAAATAAAATAAAATAAATTAAAAAAAAATAGCCAGCAAGCAACAAATAAGGCTAGACACTGGGCTTCTGTTATTATAACCTTTCCTCAAAAACAAAAACAATCTATTCAAAAACTCAGTTTCTATCAACAGGATAAAAAATTCCAGTTGAAACACCAGGATAATTACACTCTTCAATTTCAAACATTTTAATTTTCTCAGGTGTTCCAAGAAAGGTGCTTTCTGCAGAACTTCCTGCTAAAAGGTAAGCATCACTCAAAAGGTAATCCACTGGAAACACTCTTGGCGATCCAAGATAAAAAGGTATCTGCTATGTCCCTTTGTCACATATATGTTGCCTGCATACTTGTCTCCAGTGGAAGCAGGGATGTGCATACAAAGAAAACTTCCTGAAAACACATCAAAATTTTTCTTGTGTTACAGGTAACTTCCTACATTTAAACACATGATATCAAGTAGTTAGTCTTACTTTATATCTAAAGTATTGACTTAAATGTATAACACAAAGAACAAAAAAAATGGATTGAAGATAAACCCACATAAATCAAGTTAGGAATCACAGTCAAACCCAGCTTGGGGATGAACTGTTCTGGGGGAAAAACATGCTTACACAAACAAATTTTACACCTTCACTAAACCAGGGTAATCATATACCAACAACAGAAATTTTGCATTAAGATTTTGGCTTTACCTGAAGCAAAGCCTTTCACTAAATCTGAGTAGTGAGCTGCACTGGGTGGAAATGCATTCAAAAGCATATATACATCCTGCAAAACAGAACTGCCTAACGGTATAAAATATTTTTCTGCATAACTGAAGTCCAGCAATCACAAAAATCTTAAAACTTCAACACTCCGTTAAGTCTCTGAAGAAAGTAACATAACTCATATGGCTGTTTGGCACTTTTGTTTTTCCCCTCACTGGTAGCAAATTACTTCTTAAGTGTTGTATCTTAAAGACCAAACAAAACCACGTTTACTGAATTGCCTGTGTTTGTAGGCCCTCAGTAGTTTATCATTCAAACATTTAGGTCTTAACGTGGCATCAGGATAGAAGTCTGCAAAAATGAACTCAAGATTTCTGGGAAGATGAAATAAAATTAGAAACCATCTCTGAAGACATTTTAAACTGTTCTGACAGCAAACATAACGTGCATGATATGACAGTATCTGTAATTTCAAAGTGACCAAGGGAAGTCATCATTAATACAAATCTGCGACTTTCTAAAATCTTTAGTATTTTATGGATTTACTAATAGGCAGATTCTACAGTAACTACATTATACTTAAGGTCTCAGACACCCACTTCTATTTCTTTCAGACAAATATATCTAAGAGGAGATGAGAAAACACTACACTGGTAATTGCTTAGTTCCTCAATCCCACTGCCACTTTTCCATCTCACATTTTGTACTTATGTCTCATTAAATGAACACAATTTCCAGGCAGGGAACAGTCATTTTCTCCTTTTCAATAAACTGCAATCCTTCAACAACTGCCACGATGATTTAAGCCAATCAAGGAAATAACCAAACCCACTCATTCTGCTGAAGTACACTTGACCTGCCTGAACTCCTCGCCTGTTTTAAAACAGGTGACCTCAAAGAACCTGAAACTCCTTGAAATCCATAGAAGGATAAAAGTTCAAAGAATATTGCTTCTGCAACCTCAGGACCTTAGATTGTTCTTACATCAGGGAAATATGACAAATGTGTAGCACTGGCTTTGAAACCTAAGCAAGGAAATTAAAAAACTGAAAAAGAACATCCAGATTTACCGCTCTCACCATAACAAGAGTATAAATCTTTTCAAGGCTATTAACTTTTTAAGACATAGTGCCTAAGGGACTAACTTCTTTGTATTGCAAAAATACAACCAAATTTTTTTAAAGCCAAGAGCTTTGTGTGATGCTCACAGCAGACCCCATGATGTAGGGATTATTTATTTTACCTATTCTGAATTCATTTCTTTCTAGTTAGACAAGTAAAAATATTCTCTACCTAAAAGGAAATGATTCAGAAGAGGTAAAAACATCAGCCTCCACATCACCAACATAGAGTAAAATTATTTGCAGAAGTAGTACTTGATATACATCTCCTTTGCCAACCTGGTACGACACTGAGCAAAGCCTCTCTGCACCAGGCTTTGTGCCAGCTGCCCTCAGAGAAGCAACCCAATGACCTTATTAAACAGCCTGAAGAAGTCAGATCCAAAAGGGCTTCTGCTTGTGAAGCTCTGGGAAACTTAAATTGTACAAAGCAACTCCAGCGCTTGACCTGTGTTGTAAGCTGCTGTAATATCCATAGCAGCAGGAACCACAGCTTTCCACCTTCCTCTCCAGACCCTTTGACCTCCCATGTTGCATGTGATTTATTCCCTCCTGCCCTCACCCTGATTACCTGTACAAAACATGACCAGATGAGAATGCAACAGACAAGGTCCAGCAGAATCCTACTTAGGCAAAATTATTTCTTCTGCACCCAATACTCCTCCAGCTGTTTACCCAAGATATTAAGGCAAAACTTGAAAACAAATTAGTTTTTGTGCCATACTATAGTATAGTGGTTATCTGAAATTCATACTTTCTAATAGAATACAAGTAACCAGATAATTTGGTTTAATCTATGGTTAGTTGGTCTTCCCTGGCTTACTTATTAAGGAGGAAAAAAAAAAGAAGCCGGACCTTCTATCATCATTGGTAATTGAGGCTATCTTGCACTCCAAAAAGGAAGAAAGATTCCCATATAATAGAACCAATTTCCGTCCTCCTCTGTAGCTGAAATTATAGTTTGTAGCTGAAAGGCATCTTAGTAATGGCTATTTCATGAAGAAGAAATTATTTTGTCCTACCACACAGTCCTGTGCGTAGTTTTTTTTCTTTATACAACCAGGAAAGATCTGAGGCCATTTCTGCACCAGTTTGACTGTACTCCCCAGACTTCGAAGTGCCAAGTGAACAGAGGCAGAACTGTATTCTTTGTACAGCTCAGCCATGCAGCCATTCATCAGGTCAGTAGCCAGGCACATTTGCTGGGCACATTTTTTATATACAGATGTCTTCTGTATATAATTCTACAGAAATCAACAATCAACTTTCTAAATACTCAACTCACCTACCATTACAAAACAATGTATTATTTATATTCCAGCTGTTCTCTTTCATAATTCTTCATGTCTCACCTTTATTTTTAGAAGGCTACAATTTCACTTCTTCCTTTTTGCTTTGCAACAACAACAACAAAAAATACAATGTCAACATGATTGGGAATGTTTACAGGATGCATTTGTATAATTGCTTCTCTTTTGTACTGAATCATCCACTATCAGCTCACAAAAATGTTTCAGATCTCTACTACACAGAAACAAACAAACCTAAAATAAAAAACAATCCAGCAACTTCTCTTGATGACTGCAGACAGACACCAGCAAAAATACATGCTGAAAATCAATAGTAATTTCAGATCTTCTGCAAAGGAACAAAAAAGCACCCATTTACAGATGAAACCCTTACAGTAACAGCAACATGATTAGTTCTAATAACTGAAAAAGGGAACACACAGATTTTGTACTGTTCCAGGTAAACTGGAAGACCAAGATGAAGTCTATCCATTTCAGTTGTCCCTGGAAAATTGCTACTGCAAATCTGAAAGGCCTTCTAAGAGCACAGGGAAAGAAAAAGTCCTTTTTTATTTATCCATAGACATTTGGCATACTTCAAATAGTGACTTGTATGCAAGAAAAATGCATGGATCCTTTCCCGAGGCATATGATAGGAGAGATCTGAGACGTGCAATAGAAACAGTGATCAGCCTGAATGGAAGATAGATGGAAATGAATGCGAGTGTGAAAGGAGCAGCAATTCCCAAAACGATGAAATCAACACGGAGAAGCCACTTTGCCAAGGAATTACAGGGGGTGAAGCAACCAGGCTAAAGGCAGAAAACACTCCTGCAAAAACTGCTGACTTTACTTTAACCAGAGTATTATCTTGATACAAAATTTTAATTGCTTCTAAATACGACTGTATGGGTTCATTTATGAAGATTATTTGAATCTTACTATGGGTTTTATTTCACTGATTACATTCAGTAACGACTACAGAAACAAGTCAACAATGAATATGTTCACAGTGCAAAATCATGTCACAGCTAATAAAACAGTTGTATTGTTTGGATTTGAAACACACTTGAGTAGTTTTATTTAAATAAGAAGCTCAACATAAATCACTGATTCATAGAATGGCCTGGATTGAAAAGGACCTCAGCCACCCTGCCATGGGCAGGATTGCCAACCACTAGAGCAGGCTGCCCAGAGCCGCATCCAGCCTTGCCTTGAATGCCTCCAGGGATAGGGCATTACAATCTCTCTGGGCAATCTGTTCCAGTGCATCACCACTTCCGAGTGAACAGCTTCCTCTTAACATCTAACCTAAATCCCCCCTTATCTTAGTTTGAAACCATTCCCCCTTTTCCTATAACTATCAACCTGTGTAAACAACCCTTCTGTTTAGATGTTCCCTTCAAGTACTGGAAGGCCACAATGAGGTCTCCCTGGAGCCTTCACTTCTTTAAGCTAAACAAGCCCAGTTCCCTCAACCTTTCCTCACAAGAGAGGTGCTCCAGCCCTCTGATCACTTCAGTGGCCCTAAAACTATTATTAAGGACCAACAAATTTCATTGAATATATTAAATGAGTGGTGGAAATAAAAAAAACAGGCATGTGGCGCATGCTTACTTAACAAAATAAATACAAGTATGACATCCAAATGCCACTCAAGTCCCAGAGCAAACCACCGCTTTATCTGTACTAAGAATTAACTATGAAAGCACTCAAATGCAACCTGATGAATATGTATACAAGCTATTTTCCCGCATCAGTTCTATCTGGATAGGTCATTGCATTAAAAAGGCAAATTAATGGAAAGGAGTTAGACGTTTTCCAAGAGACATTGTAAGAAGCCATTCAGGTGTTGAGGTGCCTATGCAAGCGTAAGTAATGCTTAATGGAGAGGCATTCAAACAGCACAAAGCACCATTAGAGGTTACCTCTGATTTTCCAGTGGGAGACCACGGATTGGCACCGCTTTAAACAGGTTTGCTCCCAGATGCATACTGAGGAAAAATACAACAGAATCACTCCATGAGCTTCGCAGTCAAGTCCAACATAAGCAAGCAGAGAAGCAGAGGGTTTCACAGTGCTGGTTGCTTTAGACTACCAGTACAGACACAGGCAAGCAGGAATAGAGCTCATCTGGTCTGTGCAGAACTAAATCTGATAAGGGGGGGGAGGGGTAAGAGCTGCAGAAAGTCTCTATTTGCCAGACAGCCATGCCAAAAACATATATGAACAATTTTCAAGAGAGAAAAGAAGTTCAGAGACACTTCCAGAACCAATCCAGAATCAATGTCAGAATAGAGGGAAAAAATTAATAAAACCACCTCATCATTGTATCAGTACTTAATTGTTTTTGTACACAGCAGGAAAAACAGCACCTTGTGTTCTAAGATACCTTAATTAGGGTGACTTCGTTTTCACAAACTAGCATATAGATTTCTTCCTTCCAATTGTTAAAATGATGCTATTTTCTTAAAAAAATAAAAATAATTTAAAAATAAAACATAAGGAAAAATGATCACTGACAGACTGCAACACTCCACTGCTCTCCTGTAGAAAAATATTGAAGACAGGGAGCTATACAACAGCCCTCTATGCTGTCCTGCCAACTCACTAGTACATATGGAGAAATCCAAGAAGGCTCCATATCCATGACACATTTAGAGCACTGCTAAAGCTTTAAGACTACCACAGACTATGATGCTGCTTTAAAAACTTTTGTTTTCCCTACATATGAGAGCTGCCTTCAGAAGAAGCCTCTTTTCTAAAAACGTACTGCAAGACTTCAAAAGCAAAGAAAGACGCTTGGAATTAAAGCAGCAGATGTTCTAGACTGAAAGTAAAGAAAGAAAAAAACAAAAACACAGCATTTTACTGTGAGTTTACAGCTGGCTCTAGAGCCTCTTCAATGTAATTTGAAGAATCGGAACATTGATGAGAACAAAATAGTTTCATAAGGACTCACAAAGACGTTGTTAAACCCTGACACATACTACCCCTGAGTGAGGAAGTAGTTCAGTTCCAGAGACCCCAGCAAAGCCTGTACGCTGAGGAGAGAAAAGGTGTCATGCCTGTAACCTAAAAGAAGCACAGTGTACACTTCCCTGACTCCTACAGATTCATTTTAGTGAAGATTACTCCTTTTGAAGTTCATGCTTCAAAGCAATCCAAGAACAAACAGAACAAGAACTTCTGGTACTTGAAGGATGGAGAGATTAATTTACCATTTCAAGTTCTATTGGTAAAATGTGCTAATGGAGATGTAACTCATAACTACCACGGTTAGAGATGTACTTCATAAAGCATCTGGAGTATACACAAATGCAAAAATATTAATGCATTTGAGTTGTACATATCTTAATATTTACTTTTAATAGCTGTTTAATAGTCTACATGGAGGTCAACTTGGCAGCACAGGGCAGTGAATAACACCTCTACGTCAATATTCTCTTCCAAGTTTAAATGCCTAAACTAAACAATTCATCAACTGTTTTACATCTAATTTCCAAATATCTGGTTTTGTTTAAGTAAATAAATAATCTCTTGGGCCAAATACTTGGCCAGTGACATCTGCCACATCTCACTAAAATATTTATGGCAGCCACATAGCTGTAGTTTATACGCTTTCAAAGCATTGCAGACCATGCATACCTCAACATTTTATGGGCCATTACAAGCATCAGTGGAGGGCATTACTCTCTTGAGGCTCTATAGGACTTGAAAATGATAATCTGCAAAGAAAATGGAAATCAAAAATTAATTTTATAACAAGCACCAAAAGAATTGTGGAGTGACCCAAAGGACTATTTCTATTCCTTGGAAATGAGCAGACTTAACTGGGGAGCATTTTTACACTCTATCAATCCCAGGCTGCCTGACTTATGAATTAGTTATAAAACAGTTGATTGATCTATGTGGGGTTTTATCACTTTTAACTCTTTGGTTAGAGGCTTCACACATCTTTGAAAAATAGATAAACAAAAATAGCACAATGTAACTGACACTAAAATTATTCCCTTCACTGTAATGTTTGTTTTGTTAATATATTAACAGTGAAAAGATAATTTCTACCCCTCACATGTTGCTGGGAAACAAAAAATATTGCAGAAGAAATACAAACATCCTCCTCTTTACCCGCATAAATATTCTTGGGCTATTTTCTGTTGGCAAAAATTCCTTGTCACACTCAAAAATAATCACATACTATGAAGACTGTTTACATGCTTTGTTAGTTATAACATATATTAGTGGATAGTTTTTCTTTTACAAATGTAACCTCCCTCTGTTAAGTGGTATACTTGCAAACATTACTAATTTACCAATTATTTTTTTATTTTTATTTGTACACTGTCTAAGCCATTTATTTATTTTATTTATAACTTTCCAGGCATTTTCAATCCCCACAACCATCTCCTGTGTTTCACATTGGCTTAACAGGTGCTACGGAGCTTTTCAGAGGATGAAGCAGAAAAAACAAAACCTAAAGTTACTGTTTCAGAGCGAAGATCCACAGATACACAAAGTAACAATGACATACAGATGGTACTGGCCAGGAGTAGCAGAGCTGGGGACAGAAAGAAAGAACAGCTTTCAGACAAAAGTCACCCCTGCCTGGTGCTGAGAGCCATGTAGTCCTTTTTCCTCTATCATTACACACAAAAGCTTTTTATTTATTTATTTGTAATCAGATTTGCAGAACCTCAGTAGGATTTTTCTCAGTGAAATGCAAGTAAACAAAATGAAAAATACAGTGGAATCTACGACAGATGTGAAAAACGATCTTCAAAGCAAAGTTTGTGACTCTAATGATTCTCTTTCTGAGTCAGATACTTCATTAATATTGCATTGTGTACACAGTTCACTTCTTGTTTTGATTGAATAATGGTACTTAGCTATTGTCACAGGCATTTTCTAACACATTTAACCTCCACTCACATAACTTCAAAATTAACTTCTCTACTAGCACCCACAAAATATCACACAGGCAGAGGAAAAGCTCCAAGGTAATATCAACTTGTTTGGTACCTAGCAGCAGGACTGTCTGGAGTCCTTTATTTTGTTTTTGTGCTCAAAATTGGTCTACCCTTCTGAGTTCTGTAACAAACAAACAAACATACACAATAAATTAAATAAATAAATAAATAACCACAGGGGAGCGTGTAGCGTATCTATCAGGAAAATCTCTCATTCTATACCCTACATCTTGCAAAATAAATGGGTGAAGACAGGCTTAGTTCTAACCACACTAACCTTGGAGAGGTTGCCCGACTATCTATGAACTTCTAGCTGTAAAAATGCTTTTAAAAATCCCAACATTTCATTTGTTGTGGGGAAAAAAAAAAAGTATGCAAAAATGTAGACATTACTTATTTATTTATCAAACAACCCTGGAAGGGCAGGCCAACATTTCTTACTGAGGAAGCATTAGGACACCCCAAAATTCATTAATTAATGAAAGGAACTATCAAAATTTGCTCTTTGCAATACGCCAAAGGTTTTGCTCAGCAAAATAATATTTCAAAAACAAAAACAAAAAATATGCAAAAAGTAATTATGAAGAGTCTAAGTGCTGATTTCTTACACAGCACTGACACCTGTGACCTCTCCACTTTGGGTGGAGCAACATACCCCCACCACACCCCGAGTCACTCTGATCTGAGAAAACAGATCTGCCAACAGTTCTGGTTTGCCGTTACTACAAACATCGGTGCTGTCCTTGTTAGTAGCAGTACACAAATGAACAGTTACCCAGTTTTAAACTCATGTCTCTATGCATGATTTCTATTCTATTTTGAAACCACTCTGATCTTATAAATCCCTTCACAGAAAGAAACCAGGGCAACAAAATGTGATGGAATATTGGCACAAAGCGTCAATCTCTATAGCAATACATCAACATCTGCCTCTGACGCCATGAGGCAGCATAATAAAATAGGGAGCATTACTTTCAGAGCAGCCCTTGTATATGAAACTTTCTGGTGTGTGTTTCTTGGGTAACTATTGCTGCCGCACAGGCCTCTAATTTAATACTCCCCATTGACTACAGACTCACTGCTAGCATACGTGATTGCTACTGCATGCTGCTCCTGCAGTAGTTACAGTGCTGAAAAGACAACTCCCACAAAATACTTGATCACATCCAAAGGGTCAGCAACAAAACACAGAATCAGAAGGTTAAAGAAATAAAGAAGATGAGGGAAAACTCTTCAGTCTGACCACTGCTTTCTCCACAGACCAAAGGCATTTTCTGTTACCCACTTCCAGAACTATAATCAGATTTCAGTCTTTATTTCATTTCTTCACATTTTCTTCTTTGCAAATGTCAGAGGTAAAAATTATAAAAATAAAAAAAAATAAAGTTGTATTTTTTAACGCATGCTCCTGAGATCGTCTCAGTTTGCAATTAACCTTTTAAGCACCCCTGAGTAGCAGTAAATTATATAAGAGACTCCCCAGGTCGTGGCAGAATTATTCCACTCAGTGTAGTATCTGATTAATCAGAAAAACTCAAAGCACTCAACAGCCAGCAGGGATTTTCTAATTAAGACTCTTCCAACATAGTGAATCATTTTGTAAATCAAGAGTTATTTTAAAAATAGCTTAATTGAAGCACAGAATTGTGGGGGGGTTTTATTTTAAATAAGCTTATGGAAATTTGATTCTCAGAGCCTCCAAAGATACAGCTTGGCCACTGTCTACGATGAGAGATGAGAAATAGGAGTACAGAGATTAGATCACAGGGTTCTCCAGGTAGCCACATTACTTTGGAAAGTCACTCATGGAACTAATTTTGCAAGAGCAGATAGTGATTCCACAGACATCAAACAAATCTATTAGAGCCCTCAAATAACAAGTATAAGCTGAATTTTCCCTTCCACAAGAAACAAGACCTAGATTTTCCAGGAAAACAACACACTTCAGAATGTACGTGGTGTGTGATCATTTCCCATTCAAAGGACACTGACACTGGCTTAAATGCACAAAAAAAATTATTCGTGGGATCTGTAGCTGACTGCAGACATAGCTATCAATGCTCAGAGAGAAAAACAACAGAGAGAAATCGGAAAAGGAAAAACTCTCCCCTACAGACAGTGGAAACAATGGGGTCCCAGAAAACATGTCAACTGAAAGTCCTGGGTACGTCATGGTGGCAATGCTGAAGATGAAGCTGATGATGACTCCCACCATGTTTTTCCCTAGCAAAAACAGCACTCTTCATTAAAATCTACTCAAACCTCCTGTTTCTACCTGCCTCCCCACATACTCATGACACTGTTAACACTGCATGGAGTACATAGGATCAGGTGTGAGAGCTGAACACTCACTGTTTGCTAAGCTTTGTGCACAAATATAACTAAGAGATGCCTACTAGATATTTAAACAGCTGTTATCTACTTCTGCATTCACAAAGTCTGTTGGTTTTCTTTTCCCCAAGGTGCTGAACTTAACAAAAAAGAAGAAGGCAGGAGCCATTTTCCTGCTGATGGCAATCACTTCACAGGTGAACTAGCACTGTCAGCTCTGAGGTTTGCAAGTGGGAGGCCAGAAGCAAACAGCTTGAGAACAAAAGAAAAGTACTCAGGACAGCATGGGTGAAACCAACACAGTCAGGCATGTGAAAGGCCAACATTACAAACAGCAGGCCACGATTATGAAGGTTAAAACACTTGGGAAACTGGGCAACAAAAAAAAAAAAAAAAGAAAAAAAATCTCAGCACACAATGCCAGTATACTTGTCTCCAGGGAGTGCTAGCTGAGTTCAATGGCACCCCAACACATAACAACTGTACTCCACCACCAGGTGCAAGACCATCTGAACATTACTTTCACCTCATTCTGAAAAGAGGTGCTGATACTGAATAAGAGTGACTGTTTAAAACAGATTTATATAAACAAGTGCAATTTGCTTACAATGGTAAGCTGCTTGCCAACAGCAGCTTACACACAAAATGTACAAATTAACCACTATATTGCCTGAATAAGGGGAGAAAACAAGAATTTGTTCTTAGAAAACATATTAGACACATGATCTCAACTATTACGTTGCTAATCAAAAATGTGTAGAGATGGATACTTTCTGTTGCTGTTGTTTTTGCAGCCTTTTGGGATAATTTGCTGTCTCTCCCAGAAAACCTGCCTTTAAAAGATGACTGTGTTGCAGAAAAGAATCAGTTTGCTGCAGTTCAAAATCAGATTCTTCTTCAGCAAGCTCAGAAAAGTTAGCGATAAAGCCAAACGCACCAACTCTATGGCTATTACGAAACAAAGATACTTTAGAAGTTATATTCTTTTAAAAGCAAGCAAACATGCAAAACAATTAATTTGAAGACTTGCTATTACCCTGATATTCATCACTACATATTTTGTGCTAGCAGCTGAGAACATGCAGCAATATGGTGGCATCCTAGCCACCTGAGGCCCCAACACTGAGCACCTAGAACCACGTACTGACTGCATGGTCTATGCAGACTTGCTTCATGTTCAGGCTGTTTTATTAGCCGTGCAAATTGGCTAACGGCAGTGATTATGCTGAAAGATAGGGTTTTGTAGCTGAGAATTTGCTCCATCAACAGTGTTATTGCGTTCCTTGTATCTGTGTCAGTGGAAATAAATAGGAAGCCGTACTTATAAAGCACTCTACATTTCACTTCATCAGTGATTCTAGAATGCTTACAAAACTGTACTATTATTAACTGACTGCTATGCGAAAAGCTACTGTCTTTACATGGTGTCACATGAATAAAAGACCACTTAGCAACGTATATAAATACTAGGGGCTCTAGGGTTCTCTTTGCCATTCCTATAAATTTCCACATGCAATTTCTTCATTTTAGGCACTACCACCAAGAAATGTCTTTGACCTTGTAATTTGCATTTTTAGTTACAAAGCAATCAACTCGTGACAGCTGGTTTAGGGACAATAAAAATAAGGCATTCTGAGATAGCTGCTTACTCAGATGTGTCCATATTATGCTCTAACACATTACTAGAGAAACAGAATCTAAAAAAGTCAGTAGTTTTTTTGGCTCCTTTAGAACCTGAAATACAATTTACTTTCATAAATGATTGAAATAATCACAGCAGGTCTCCAGAGGCTGCTTCCATACGCAGTATCAGTCTCTGCTAATTGCATGAGCGCTTTAGTATCTCTTTTAAACAGATTCCTCTTTTTTGCTGACCACTGAGGAGCTGGAAGGAGGAAAGGATACCTTTTCAGTCCATTTACAGAACTCCCTTAACAGTCAGAAGATTTTTAGTGTTATGATAATTTCCCTTTATTTTTTTTTTTTCCAAATTAAATTGCAGGCATAAAATACTGATCTTAGTCAAGTCTGGCATGAGCACTACAGAACCATTCTGGACAAGAACGCAGATAACACTTATAAGTGAAGTAAAAGAACATGCTGTAACACACTCTTGAGATCGGCAGCTTTTTCTGAACATAATATAGTAATTCTGACCTGTACAGGATGTTCCTTACTATGCTCCTTTTTTTTTTTATTAACACATTAGTGTTTGGGTGAAGCAAGCAAAATAAGGGCTGTATCTTTTCAAATACACGCTCCTAAAAGGAATATGGACATGCAAAAGAAGCGTAGGTGGCAACAAACCACTATAATTTCCTGTTAACTGTCAGTCATACAGAAAACTTACTGGCCACATGTGTCACATCCCAGACTTCCCCTTCACAAGAGGCAGTAATGCATCTGCACCAACCAGGCCACTCCTAAACCAAACCAGTCAAGCTGAAAATTATAGGAGTATTCAAATTAAAAACTGGGGAAAGCCAGAAGGCAAAAGAAACACCTTACTGACAGTGATACAGATTCAAAGGGGTTGTACCTCTGAAAAGGCAAACCAGGCCACCCCCTCCTGTTCTAGAGGCTTCTTAAAAATACAGATACTAACTTCAAAACAAAACAAAACAAAAAAACCCACCCTACCTCCCTATTTTCTACTTTTTCACATTAATTCAGTCAATAGTGCTAGAAAATTATCAGTCCTCATAGGACTTCCTTGTTTGCTCTTCAGTATCAGAAAAATTATCCAGTTATGCCTTAAGTGATGCAGACACACAACAAAAACAAAGCCTGTTGGAATCTGAACGTGAGCCAAGTGACAAAAGACAAAAAGCAAGATTGCTTCTCTAAAAAATTGTTGAGTTCGTGAACGGAATTGGTTTGACAAACAAGAAAATAAGTTGAGGGTGGTAGAGCAGAAAAAGAAGATGAAATCCAGAGCTTCTGCTCCCTCAAAATTATAAGCTTTCACCCAACACAGTTGGCAAAACAAAGTCTGCATTTCCCAGGAAGTACATCAGGTTACTCATGATGAAGAACGTAAACTACAGTGACAAAAATAATATGAGTGATGAAGCACTTAAAACAGCAGCAAGCCACAGCAATCTCCCAGAAATCCTGTACGACAGCAAAGGACCATGAGCAGAGAGTTAGGGGGAAAAAAAAGAAGGAAAAAAAAAAAAAAACATTCCCTGTCACCACCATTTCAGCCTAACTTCTGCTACTACTGGAACTGTCATCTGTATTGTCTGGCTGACTATGAGAGATTATATGTGATTTCTTTTCCAGACAGTTTTCCAAACCTGAATATTCTCTTCACTGCAATGTTTCAATGAAAGCTGCCAGGCTCCAGGGCACCATTTCCCGACCCGCTTTCAGCTACTAACTCCAAATTAAAGGTGTTAAAAATGTAACAGAGCTAATGGGAAAGAAATAGGCTGTACACGCTAAAAGGATAGCACTGGATCAGCAGTGAAATGGAAAGAGGTACAATGTTTCTCTGGTACTTCTGCTATTTGCAAATGTTCCTGCTGTATCTCGCCTACTCTGAACATTTTTAAAACTCCTTTCTTGTCACATATTGAGACAGTTAAGCAAAGGAAACTTAACACAGAGAACTCCCAAGTCTCTGCACATTCATTTCAGCTGCTAACTCAGCCACAGTCTACATCACACAACTCAAAATGCATCCATTTACAAGTTCTGTTATGGGGGAGTAGGGGGAAAGTACAGCATGAATGCAAAACATTATTCTTAGATAAATTAATATCCTTAAAGGATGCATATAAAAACAGTTTTGTTTTACCCACGAAACACTTCATATTGACATGCCTTCTACAATTTATGGTGTGATCTCAGAACATCTTCTATAAGGAAAAATAAAAATAGGAATAATAAAAAAGTTTTTTTTGTTGTTGTTGTTTGTTTTTGGTTTTTTGTTTTGTTTTGTTTTGTTTGTTTTTGTTTTTTCCAATAAGGGCACTGAAGCACTCAGCAGGCTGCCCAGAGACATGGTGAATGCCCCTGCCCGGGATACATCCAAAGTCAGGCTGGACCAAGCTCTAAGCAACCTGACAAAGCTGTAGGTGTCCCTGTTCACTGCAGGGGAGTTGGGTGAGATGACCTTTAAGGATTCCCTCCAACTCAATTTCATGATTATCTTCATATTCAAATAAACTACCACCTGAACCTCTTTGATTATGTTAGATAACACAATTCCAAGCTCATCTCCATAAACAAGGAAGAGGACAGAGGCACAACAGCAGCAGAGGAGCCCCTGCCTGACTCAGGCTGTGCTGGGGAGCCTCAGCCGGATACGTGACCTCCAGTTCCTGAGTCTGGGTGAAAAGCTCTCAGAGTCTCCATTCACACTGAGGCTATTAGACCTGGAGTGAGATGGCCACTCTGGGATGCTGCAGATGGGCACTGTGGGAGCATACAACACCTGTGGGGAGCCTGTAAGCACCAAAGGCAGAGGGAGAGTTCAGATTCCTCTGGGGAAGAATAAGTATGGGCAGCTAAGAGGAGAGGAGGGTAAAAGCCACTTATAAATTGCAATCCAGAAGGCACATCCGCTTCTTTGCCCATGCTCTGCACCTGATTAGCACAGTCTGTCCATTTGTACAAACACAACTCACAATGAAAAACAAAGCAGACAGGGAAAAGACGAACAGCGATAATTTTCACCCTGAGCAGCTGCTTTAACATCCTGAACACGTGTGATGTGTGAAGACATCACCTAACCCACAGCACACACAAGAGCAACACTCCAGCAGGCAGCATCATCAGGGCGTTATAAACTTGCAGCTACAAACCACTGCATCTGGCGGATTTACAGCTGGTGCACAGTTGCTCCTCCGGCCCTGTTTCCAGAACTTGGTGCAGCTCAGAGGAGGCCTCGGCCAAAGCCAGAGGCAACATGGCCATCTCCGTGGCAACAGACCCACAGCCGTGCACACAAACCCCTCATCACTGACCCCAAAATTCAATTTCTCTCCAATAAAGCACCACCCTGCAGTACACCTGACAACACACAAAAAGCACAAGTACAGTATTCCGTGCAGACTTTACCAAGGATGCAAGCTGAACCAGACTTATTGCTGCAGGGTCCATGACACTTGAGGCTTGGAAGCACTCAGGAAAACACAGAGAAAAATTATTGCTGCAATGTTATGATACTGAAAGATGTTATTATGTAATTTTTGCATGTAAATACTGCCACTTGTGTGATGCTTCTTACTAGATCTGCTTTTTTAACTCCTTCTACTGTGCCAAACTTAAGCTATTACATCTGATCTACAACAAAGAAGATGTGCACAATGTGACTGGATTAGAAGATTACATCCAAAAACTGCTGCAGCTTTTCTCAGTGACTGCAACAGAAACAAAACATCACCTTCCCTATTCCTGAGCCTTGGTGTACTTCCCCTCCCCCCCTCCCCGCCCCTCGATGATTATACCTATTTTGGAAGCAGGGATATATATTTTTTTTTATTCTGGAGCTATTGCACATGTCTCCCTGCCTTTGAAAATCTACTCCATCTCACCCTTAATCTTGTACCTGCAGTATTCTTTACTACAAGATTCCTTCCTTTGCTCTTCATAGAAGAGGCATGTGGCAAACAGTATAGATATAAATGTTTATTTATTATGCTAGTATGCATTTACCAAAACAAACACATCACCTAGACTGTCAGTTCATTTAGGGCTGTACACAAAAAAAAAGAATTAATGTATTTACAGATTAGGTGACATGAAAATTGCATTTTAATTTGCTTTATACAGATATCAAGGCAAAGAGATGAAAATCAGATTTGAGGGGAGAGCGTGAAGCCAAACAGCTGCTGGGAAACTCTCGGGAAGAGGGACAAGCCCAAAGCCTTGCCTCTGCTCCTTCTGAACACAGACCACAGCAGGGGTTGACTTCTCACCTGGGCATCCGGTATCTGTTTCAAAACCATCTTCTCCCCAGGTATGCCTCTCTGAGCACATAGAAGAGACATGGAGGTAACCAACCAAATCCACAGCCTCCCCAAAATCTTCCCTAACCACTAGAATTCAAATCGTATTGGAGCATCCTCAAGATTTCTTTCTGTACTGTACCAATTTCTTTCAGTACAGTACAGATTCAGGAAGACAAAAGAGCACATAACAAGAAATCTCCCTCCAAAACCACAGCAAAGGCACTGATCCACAATGTCTGGGCAAACTTCCTTGGCTTGTAATTATTCGAAATACTTTCTATGAGATCTTACTAACTGTAAGATGCATATCCAGTCTGCAGACATTGGCACTACAGAAATCTCTTCATTTCCAAGATCCCCTTCCAACACCTGCAGCCAGCCACAGCCACCTCCAGCAACCTTTCCCTACCAGAGCTCAGAAGCAATACTCCTTCCTTCTGTTGAAGGAAGGTCTGGTTTCTGGGCTAAATAGTAAGTCCCTAGAGACTGATTATCTCTAATGGGAACAAATACATTTGCTTTATTGAGTAATATTGCTCTATTCCTACATTCACAATAAATTTCATCTTGAGAATCCTCTCTGATAAAATGGAAGCCATTAAAAACTGTATTAGCTTTGAAAAGGAGCCCTGCATCACCTCAAGGGAGGTGTGGAAGAGAGAGAAAATACAAGGATATTTTGATTTGTCATTCAGCATTTGTTACCCATTTAAAAGTCATCATCCACACGTACCCTTTTTTCAAACTAGTGACAAACACAGGGGTAAAAGCAGTAACTCCATATTCTCCTAAATCTACAAGCTACTATTTTTCACTGTTAACATCTTCAAATACTCTATTTTCATAAGCTGTTCACTCACTTTTGAATAGCAGCCAAGAATATATTAGAGCTTTCTGCTGCTTTCTTTTCATGTTGAAAGAAGGTGACAAAGGGTAAGTAATTGTTTGAATTCTAGAAATAGAAATTTCAGGTTAAAAATATTTGTGTTTAACAACAGGCAATGTATAAGTTTTGCTCCACCCCTCTGATTTCAGACAAAGATCTGAAGCCTCCATTTCTTTTGAATGCAAGCAGCCATGAGTAACTCCAGCAGCGTTTGCAATCCCCTTTGCAGGCTGTCTGCTCTACATTACTGAAACATATCTCAGTGCTAGTTGTAGTCTTACCACGCTGTAGTTAATCCTCACAACACTGTGCTTATTCAAAGTTCAAACTAACTGAGACATACACTCCCTGCCTCTGGACCCACGTGCATGCCAGATGCTGCTACCAACCTCCCAGGTGCTACAGATGAAGTAAGAGAAGTACACAAGCTGAGATATAAGTTCATCAGCACGTGCAAAGTATTTTGACTTCCTCCCAGAAACTGACAAACCCAGTCAGGCATTGTAGACAAAAGGGGCTTGTAAGTCTTGAAGATGTAGTAAATCTTTCCTTTATACAAGTAAGCCAAGATGCCAATCAGGAACTGCAAATTGATACAATTCCTCCATCCACCCAAATCCCCCGTTTGAAATCTCACAACGTGTAGTACCAGCGACAAATACGAAATTCCCTTCAAAGATGCACAGAACCATAGAAACTAGCACTGTTGTTGTCCTTACCAGAGAAGAACATCTTGAGTATCTTGTCCTTTACAGAAACCATGAAACACCCACCATAGCACGGTCTTCTCAAAACACAAGGGAAGCTAACACAGGAGGGATTTCTCCTACTGTCAGAAGTCTCCCTACAGGTCCTGAAGAAATGCCTCCAACAGGACGTGCAATTTTATCCATTACCAAAGCAGCTTAGGCACACACTGAGGATGTGAGATGCACAAGTCCAAATCACACATCCTCCCTATAACAAGAGTCCCCCTCACCTCATGCTTAGGGGAAGGGGGGAAGGGGAGGCAGCTTCTCTTGGAGTGTTCCCTCTCTGCAAGGTGGAACTTCAGACTCTCCAGAAAATCGTAATGCTATTTCTGTAGCTCAAGGGTTTTCCAGAGGCAGAAAAGAGACAGAGACACCATGATTTCTTCTCTGGCTTTGTCCTAGGATAAGCTTTGGGAAGCTCTGTGATCATCATCATCAGCCTCTCTTCAGCTGACCTGCAGATAAACCCTGCATAACAGGTCCAAATCAGAGTCCATCTCTCAAAAGCAAACTGCAGGAGTGCTGGATCCTTGACTTACAGTATGACTTGTGAAATTTACGAATCTGGTTGTTTTGGTTTACTTGATTTAATTACAAAACCTCCAAGCCACTGATGGCTTAATTACATCATTATCTATGGGGATTCACCATTATGGAAATGAGTCCAGACATACAATCCAAACGGACATCCTTAAGGCTCAAAGCCCGAAAAACAGAGAATAAGAACTGAAATACAGGCTTCTCTCATGCAGTTTTGTAGAGATTAGGACACTGCTGTCACCACTGGGACCAGGCTTGCTAACCTCACCTACTGTCTGCCAGCTATCATTTCATGCCAGGTACTATCCAACATGCTGCAATAAAAGCATTTTCACACACTAACTTCACAGTAAAAAGAGAGGGGGAAAAATAATAACACTATACAATTACTCCCTCTAGGCAAGAGGAATAAATGAGGTCACACCACTCAGCAACTGGCAGCAATAACCAGTATTTCTCTCACTGACCAAGCCCACAGCTCAGCAGTGTTCCGAGGCAATGCTCATCACCTGTTTAGAAAGAAAGGAGTTAGGTGATACAAAATATTATCAAGAGGAAATAAGAGCCACATAAATTTCAGCATTGCTCAAAATCAGACAAAACCAAAACATAAGAGGCCACGGCAAAGACCTACTGAAATTGCCCAAGAGAACTTGGGGCATTAGTAGCGACCAGTAACTACCCTCAGCAGCAGCAGCCTTCCTTAACTGCTTTCCGAGCAGCACTAAGCAGGACATCGCATCTTGGTGCGGCGGGAAATGCACACCTGCTAACAACGCACTGGAAACTGGCTGTAGAAACGCAAAGTAGCAAGCACACGCGTTTGTGAAGTTACACAGAGCATTGCACCGTAGTTTACTACCAGCACGCACATCCTCAGTGGATGATAACACGCAGATAAGGACGCTCGCTTACAGCGCGAAGTGCTTCCGAAGGATTCGTGATCCGCAGCACCCGAGCGCTCCATCGCTGCAGCACAAAGCGGGTACACCGTAAAACTTGGGTAAAGCACTCCGCACGCTTTCCTATGACAACAAGAACCGGTCCCCATTGCGGTTGCGAACAAAGGTACAGACAGCGCGCTTTTCCTCACGTGCGTTCTGAAAGCTCAAGCCGCAATACCTAAAACGTAAAACGTTCCGCTTTCCACTTGCGACGAGCATCTTTCATAGCAGTCACTCGCACCGCCGCCGGGCACCCGAAGCCGCAGAGGCGCGGCACTCACCCAGCAGGGAGCCCACGAAGATGACGAGCTGCGCGGCGGTGGCGAAGTGGCGGTACGCGGGCTCCCCGCCGCGCTCCGCGCCGCCCCACGCCATCTGCGCGCCGCTGCCGTTCGTCGCCCCCAGCTCAGCGGCGCGGTACGGGGCGGGCTCGCTGCCGTTGGGCGGAGGGCGGCTGGCGCCGTGCCCCATGGCGAGCCGGCGCTGCCCCGCGGCCGCGCCGTTCCGCAGCCCCCGAGCGACGCGACGCGGCGCGCCTCTCCGCCAGAGGTCGGCCCGCCGCCCGCCTTCATTCTGACCGCGCTCCCGGCGGCCGCCGGGAGCGGGGAACGCGGGGTGGGCGCGCGTGAGTGCCGGGGCACGGAGCACGATGAGCCCCTGCGCGACGAACGCGGCTCCGCGCCGAGCCCTCCCGCGGGCGGCCCCAGCAGGAGGGGCGGCCGTGCTCCCGCCTCCGCCGTGACGTCGGGGCCGCCATGCTGGGTGCGGCGCTGCCGTGCCGGGGCGCTGCGGGCGCTAGCGGCCGTGGAGCGGAATAGCGGGTGGGGTCAGAAGCGGGTTCTCGTTTGACCCCGATGGCACGACGCAGCCGCAGTCCCAGCCGGGAGCATAAGACCTCGGTTTGAATTAAAATACAACAAACGATGCGTGCAAGCGACTTGTTCGGGACAGGCGGAGACGAGCACGAGCCGCTCCGCACAGCGGCTGCCTCCAGAGGCGGCCTGCCCGTAGCCAAAGCCCGTACCCGGAGCGTACGTAGCGGGCAACGACGCGACACGTGGTGCGCGGCACCGAGCCCGGCGTGCCCGCACCCCCCGCCGCCCCCGGCACGCCTCCCGCCGCCCCGGCCCCTCCTCCCGGGGGCGCGGCCGTGCCCGCTGTGGCGGCGTGGCAGCGCCGCGGGGCCGCCCGCCATGGCCGCTTCCCGCCGCCGCCCGGGGAGCTGACATGGCCCGGGCGAGCGGCGCGCCGCAGCCGCCCGCGGAGCCGGCGGAGAGCTACCAGCTGCGGCAGGAGAACGAGCTGCAGGCGCTGGAGTCCATCTACGGGCCGGACTTCCAGGATCTGCGGCGGAGCCAGGCCTGGAAGGTGAGCAGGGGAGCGCGCTTTGCCGGCGCGGGGTGCCGGGCCCCGGCTGAGCGAAGGCCGCACTCGTGCTCCGGGTCATTAATCCCCTGCACGTAGCGTGCGTTTTAATGAATTGTCAGCTTAAGGAAAGCTGCCTTTGAGTTCTGTCCTTAATGACTAATTACGGGCTGCCTAACGCATCCCGTCGGCGCACGTTGCTGAACTCCGTACGTGGGGCTGTTTCCTCATACTTTCACTTCGTAGTATTGTTTCTTATTACCCAGTGTACTGCTCCTTACTTTTTTTCCATCTTTCTTCAATGCACACAGTGTCTTCTGGAGAACTGTTTTCCAGCTGCATCTGGTGGCACAGTTTTCCCGTACCTGGATATACCATTTGCTTACATGATGATGTAACCCCATAACTTCACTGCTGCCGTGGTCTGTTAGCTGCCTTTGGCTTTGGCTCCTGCAAAACATCATGGCTGATGCTCTTCTGTACACCCGAGCCTAGAATTCTTGTGGAAACTTGTAACTTCTTGAGGTGGTGGTGGGATGTGATGCTAGCAGTGCCAGTAGCTTGCTGCATTTTCACAAGCATTCTTGCTCTCAGGCCATTTGAAATTTGTACATAACCTGTGCTTTTCCCTCTTGGAAGTGCAAAAGTAGAGGGGATACCAGCGATCTTTTAACCTGTTCCCATATTTGTTATGCTATGTGATGTTATTTCTTTACCTGTTCACCATGTTGCAAAGATCTATTCCCTTAAAAAAACTTTATAATTGATTGAAGAATGTCGGAATGTTTACATGGGCATGTTTTGTTTCATTTTAAAACAGGCAATTCCAAGGAAACAGTGGGAAGACTTGTTACAATTCTGTTTTATGCCCAAAATAAAAGAAATATGAATACAGAAATTTACTGTTCGTTTGTCTGCACTATGATTCCATAGTCTGTTGCCACAATGGAAAAGAAAGTGCTGACTGTTATTTGTTAGCAGTCTGAAACAAAAAAGAAGCAAATTCATTCGTATGTTGAATTTATTAACTTGTGATGTTGCATAAGTAACCTGTCCACGTGTGGTTAGCCTTCTCTTGCTACTAGCCTACAGGAAGCAAAAGAGGAGGATTCTCAAACGCTTTCCTGCTCAGTCTGACTCGCCTTGCTGATAAGTGCTTTTACCTAAGGAAGTTCCCAAGTACGCTGGATGAGCTGCTGTGATGATCCAGTTTGCTCTCGCTGAGCAGTATCACCATTCATATATTATTCTCACGGGTTGGGTGGCCTTGCCTGAATTCTGCTGTAATAGTGGGAGCGTGGTGTGCAGTGATTCCTGCTTTCATTGGAAACCAACGGAAACAAAGACAGCAATGGCAAAATAAACCCTGTTAAACCTAAAGCTTTCTTTTCTGTTATAGGTACGACAGCCTCCTGAAATTAATTTAGTTCTGCGTCCTCAGGGATTGACTGGTGATGATGAAGTGTACGCCAAGGTTGATCTGTGGGTCAAGTGTCCACATACTTACCCTGATACGTGAGTGAACATTATAATACAACCTTTTTTTTCTCTCTCTTTTTTTCATTTATTTGTTTTCATGTAGGTTGAAAAACATGTAGTTACACCATTATTCTTATTCTTGCTTTCTTTATGTCAGTATTTGTTCAGGCTGTGGTATTCTAAAGTTGGCAATTGTATTTCTTTTACCTGAGTTGGATGTGGTTTCCTTAGGTCCCTATGTCAGTGGCCGTGTCCACAGCACGGCAGCCTTTAGCCCATCTGTTTGTGCAGCACACAAGGGGAGCACTAACTGCAGCCAGGTGCTGAATCAGTGGTGCCCCGTAGCACAGGACAGAGAGGCCCATCTTGGTTTGGTTTGGTTTGGTTTTGGTTTAAGTTAATATAGGTACAGATGTCTTCCTTGTTCTTGCTTGTTTCTTTTAAGCTTTTATCACCTGTATAGTGGGGATAAATAGTGTTAGCATAATACTGAGGTGGCTAAAATTTATTTGTAAAGCACTTTATATAAGATTGGAGCCGTGGGAGACTGCAGGGGTTTTCTTGCAAGGTCTTCTGTTACTTGTAACTGCTAAGTTATGTGCAGCCAGCAGCTGATGAGTATAAAATAGCATCTCTGGCTTTATCCTGCATTATATATGTAATGTTTACCTACTGCTTATTGAGCATTAACTAATTGTCAAGTGACAATAAACTCTTTTCCTTTTCCCTCGTTAACCTTTTTTTTTTACCAGCCCTCTGTATCTCACATAGCTTTTTACATTCTCTCCCCCTGTTCTTCCCCTTTCTCTCCTCCTCCTTTTTCTTTTTTTTTAACGAGGACCTTGTTTATGTTCTGTTGCTGTCTCCCAGTGTTCCTGAAATACAACTGAAGAATTCCAAAGGCTTGTCAAATGAGAAAATAAATGAATTAAAGTCCAGACTAGCTGAACTGGCAAAAGAGTGCTGTGGAGAGGTAAGAACTTTTCACATCTTGAGAAAGATAGCTGGTCCTAAACAATTCTAAAAAAATGTATCTATAATATAAGGAAATGCATCCAAACTAGAAGTATTTTTCTTCACTTTTGTGAAGAATATTTCTATTAATGAAAGTTCAGACTATGAACTCATCAGTCTCCTGTTGCAGTGGGGATGGAACAGAATGGTCCCTTCCAACCCAGGCCGTTCTAGGCCTCTACAATAGTGCATATTTAAATAAGGTAAATAATGTAAGACCTTACGTGTGTTTGGTATTAACAGTACCTTTTATTCTGCTGCTGAGGGCTGAAGTTATGCAATGAGTTAGTACCAAACATTGAATTATTTGTGAAAGCGAGGTTTGTGGTATGTTTGTTATCTCTAGGAATGTTACAGGTGAACACATTTGGTTTGCTCAATTTGCTTTTCTGAAAGTGACAGTGACTGCTGTAGAAGTTGTTATATGTTGAGGTGGAATAATATTCAGCTTTACATTTCCTAAACTTGCCAACTTTACAAGTTTGGCAAGGGCTTGCCTCCCTTGTAATGTTGCCATGTCAGTGTCTTCCATTGTTATACTACACTGCTATTTAGTTGACCAATTTTAATGCACTTATTCTCAAAAGAAATCTAGCCAGATACTGTTTTGCTCATTCTGTTTAAAAGCCAAGAATTCTGGGGTTTTTTTTGTGTGTGTGTTTTTTTTTTTTTCCCTAGAAATTAGCAGCTTAACAGTGTCTTCTGAGTTTTATTTTATTTTTGTGTGTGTGTGTTTGTAGTGACTGTGCTATGGACAGCTATAGCAAATGCTAGAAACAAGGTTCAGAATTGCTTAAAAGCTGTCTGATTGTAATTTTCACCATCTGTGCTACTGTGGTCAGGGACTTTCATGCTACAGTTCATTAACAAATAGTTCTGACAAAAATAATGAAAATACCTCTGGTAAGTAACAACCCAAACAGTCACACTCTGCTGCTGTACTGCTTTTCCAAGTTGGGTATCGTTTTGTTATGTTCTTTGAACTGGATTGAACTCTGCTTGTCATTCACATTTGTTTTCTTTCAGGTGATGATATTTGAACTCGCAGGCTACATTCAGTCATTTCTCAGTGAGTATAATAAACCACCTTCCAAGTCCTTTCATGAAGAAATGCTAAAAAATCATAAAAAAGAGCAAGAAAGGCTGGCTCAGGAGGAATTGCGTAGGGCACAAGAAGTTAAGAGAAGAGAGGAGCAGGAGGTAAGAGAAACTGAAATGTGAATAATTCTGTATTTTATTTTAACAATAAGGATTTTGTCAATGATCCTGCATTGGCATGAATTGTAGGGAATTATTAATTCGTCAGAGCTGTCAGCATCAGTAGGTACTCCACAAACTATCTGCTGCGTTTATTGTAACATCTTACCGATGAGTTTTTAACCCCAAGAAATACTAGTGCCTGGAAAAACTGGTTGATTAGTGATCCTATGGAAACCATTTATAAAGAAGTTCTTAACAGAAGTCTGAGTAAATGTATACGTTGGGCGTGTTCTGTCTTAAACAAGGAAGTAGTAGCTAGGCAGATCCTAACTATTCCTTCACTGTAGGGTGACTGCTGTATTCACTGTACAGGCTTCTCTAGTGACCAGTGTGTTCAAGCCAAGATGTCTTAAGCTAGAAGGACATATTTACTTTTCCCTAGAATTGACGGGAATTGGTCACACAGAGACTTGAGAAGTCAGTGTCCTACATGTTTAACAGGCTGAGTTTAGAAGTTGCACTGTGTTTACTGTTGCATGTCTAACAGCACTGAAATTCATTTCAGCAACGTGAAATCCTTAATGAGATTCAGAGACGGGAGGAAGAGAAAAGAGAAGAAAGAAAAAAGAAAGAGATTGCCAAACAGGTATTTGTTCTGAGCAGGAATGCAAAATACAATGCAATACCTTTTTTTTTTTTTTTTCCTTTTAATTCCTTCCATCTCTGTAGCACTTATTTATAGAAATCTGAGAGTTTTGTGACTGAATTTTTTGAACATTTTTCCTTTTTCTTCATCCAATTCTTCTAAGAGATCTAAGTTAAGATAGCATCTTCTGTTCTTGGTTACATGGAATTTATTTCTGAAATAGAACCATTACAAGGGAAAATAGTTTAATTTTTTCTATGCTTTTTGTGTACGTGGATGAATAATTTCAGACAGATATAGAATAAAACTAGTTGGTTGACATGTCCCCAGTTCTGTTGCAAAGCACCTTTATGTTCTTGCCCGCAGGCAGTGCTGAAGTGTACTGTCTGAATCTCAGCATTTCTTCCTCAGCCTTATTTCTAATAGAACTGTATTTTCCCTGGGCTCTGTTGACTTCATAGAATAATAGTCAAATATACCCAGAGACTTCAAGGCTACTTTATGTATAAAGTGTGTATAAATACTTTATGTATTTATTCAGTATCTTTCCTGACTTTTAGGAACGTCTGGAAATAGCTGCTCAGACAAGTCAAGAAAATTCTCACAGAAGAGATACATCAGGGTACAGAGTTGCTTCCAATTTAAATGGGAACTGTTTGGAACATGGAGTGAATAATAAACAACGCCCAAATTCAGTTGGGCGTTCAAAGTATGTATATCAGTGAATGTGCATTAGTTATCAGTGTCTGTATTTGGCAGTTGTTTCTGTACAATATTGGTAATCAAGAAATCTCTTTTCCTATGTCCTTGCTAATCTTAGTATACTAAAGTGAGGCACTGTCTGTGCCTGGTGAGGAAAATGCTTAGTTTGTTACTTAATGCAGAACACATACAGCAGGCTTACATTAACTTTCCACAAAACCATTCTAACATTGTCTTCTTTTTTTTTTTTTTGGTATGTTTTTACAAAAAAATACAGAAAGACTGAGTTACTTATACTGACAGTGATGAGAATAAACAAAAACAACAGAGGAGCATCCTGGTACCATACCTGTAGAGTTAAACAAATGCTGGCCTGTTTAGTTTTCTGAGGTCTACACAAGATCAGTTCTGTCTTTTCTTTGTATGCTTATGAGGCCTGAAATTTTGCCTGCTAGGACATAAACTTTCAGAATATCATTTTGGACTGTATTAATTTTATAACTGAAATACATTTGAATTCAGAAAGCCAAATGCTTTCTTTGTATGTCTTTCTTTATTCTCAGTACTGATGAGAAATGACAATTCCTACATATGTGGCATTTTTTTCTTTCTATTTTTAATCAGTATTTTGACAGAACTTCTACTTCACTCTTCATACATTCCTGTGATTTCTATAGTGATTGCATTTATTTGGAAGAAATAGCAATATTTCTATTAATTTCAAAGTGCATTGTATCCAGAAGTAATGGAGGTTGGTTTCAGTTAGTGGTCTGGAGTTCTTTCTGATCTCATGTGCAGCTCCATAGGTGCATGTAAGAAGGTTTGGAATGTATCACTCATTTTTTTTCCCCAAATTTTCCCCTTCTTTGAAGGATGGATTTGGGGACTAAAAGCAAATGGGAAGTCCATTTTAAGTAGGGAAAAATAATTAAACTTCTCAAAAGTGCAAGCATTTGCAAGTGTTACATTTTGAAAGACAATACAAGTCAAACTTAGAAATTTTGCAGAGTAATGTTATGGTAGTAGCTGTTTTTACTACTATTACTGTTTTTCTCAAACTGAAAATGTCATCCTGAGCTGCACAAGTTTTAAAGTTTGGATTGTACTCCTTGCTAATCAAGTTCCTGAATTCGAATGGGAAGTCTCAGTGTAATTTATTGTTGTTTATATAATGCTTGATTGCTATTCAAATGTTTGTGCCAGCTTGGTGTCTTTGATGAATGTTGTTGTTGGGTGCAAAAGGGCCTGAAAGCCAATCCTGTTGCAGAAGTGGTATCTTTAGGAACTACAGATTGTAACAAAAGTATCTTTTTGAGACAGTGAAAAATATCATGTTTACGCTGCAGGAGAGAACGGCAGTTTTCTGTTGGTAATAATGAAGAGTCCCCCGGAAATCATGAAGTTCTGAACTTCAGCACAAGTGGTGCTGGGCAACTCACTGTGCATAAAGGGAAATGTCTAGGTAAGCAAAAACAATTGCAATTTGACAGGCTGTCAAGGGGTAGAATGTGAACTGTGCCGTCTGGTACAAAGTAGCCCTTGAAAATGAAATGTGACAGCCAGAAGTAGTAGGGAGTAACGGGAAGTTACTTTTTGGTAAATTTTTAAAATGTCACTAGGATTATTTTATGCAAAAATCTGCTTTTCCAGAATCACTTACTGAACTGAACGGCTATACCAAAAACTCGCCGTCTCAAATTTTTATGTTGTCTTCATAGCTAAAATAATCCTAGAAAAACCCTAGCTTGATTTAAATAGTTAGCTTGTCAGATACACACGGCCACCAAGCAAGAAATCATCTTAACTTCCAGTAATGTGAAACCAATGATAAGAACAGGGAAGAGTACTCAGTTATTGAAATTTGAAGTTCTTAAAACATGCAGCAGTTTTTGCCAATATGCTGTAGTTTTCATTTCCCTATTGCTAGTTTATTTTGCCTGCACAGCATTCACATTCATCAGAGATCTTTTGCAGAACCCACATAGGTACAGATTTTGTTCAGTTGTAAGTAGGTTTGCAATTTTCCAATTATAAAAACCAGTCTTTCTTTAGCATTTGCAGAAGTTCTTGCTAGCAGTAAATAAGCTATGTTCCTGTTTTCTCCCTTTGTGTTTAGGCAAGGATGAACAGCTTGGTAAATCAGTCTACAATGCCTTGGAAACTCACACTGGAGATTTTGTTTTAATATATGAATGGGTTCTACACTGGCAAAAGAAGATGGGAAAATTTCTTACAGCACAGGAAGTGGAAAAGATAGAGAAGTGTAAGAAACAGGTAACACCCATATTTTGTATTTGTCTTAATAAAGTTTAGATAGATTTTATGATTTTGTTGAATTTGCTAATTTATATTGAGAGGGTGGTGATGAGCCTCACAATGCCACTGTTCAGGAGATTTACACCACAGAGGAAGCTGAATGTGTTGGAGTGTTTAGGAGTGTATGTAAAACACAAATCAAAGGAAGTGAATTTGTAAGTATGCATTTATAAAGTAGTAGAAAAATAAAATACTAAAATTCTGAAGAAAGAGGAAATGAAACATACCTGACGGAAACCAAAGTTGTTCTTGCTCCTTGTCTACAATGCTCTGATATGTCGTAGACTTATTTTTGTATATATTATCTATTTTAGTAATTGCACGCTCGTGAAATATGACACAATGCACATTATGTTGTTTTTCTCTTAACAGCTTCAGGGTGCAGAGACTGAGTTCAGCTCACTGACAAAGCTGAGTCACCCAAACATAGTACATTACATATGTATGAACCTGAAAGAACGGGAGGATTCAATTGTGGTGGACATTGTGGTGGAGCACATAAGTGGTTTCAGCCTTTCCACATACTTGCACAAAGAGACTCCAGTTCCAATTGAGCAGTTGCGCCATTACGTGAGCCAGATTTTGTCAGCTCTTGACTACTTGCACAATAATTCAGTAGTGCACAAAGTTCTTTGTGCTTCCAGTATCCTGGTAGATGCTGAAGGAAACATCAAGGTGACGGACTACAGCATTTCCAAACGCTTAGCAGATATCTGCAAAGCAGATGTTTTTGAGCAAACCAAAGTTCGTTTTAGTGAAGATTCTCTTCCCAGCAAACCTGGAAAAAAAGGAGATGTCTGGAGTCTGGGCTTGCTTCTGCTTTCACTCAGCCAGGGCCAAGTAACCAAGGAATATCCGGTTGCTGTTCCTAATAATTTACCTGCCGACTTCCAAGACTTTCTGGAAAAGTACGTGTTTGCTGCATTCCTTTATCTTTTTCTCTTTTTTTTTTCCTCCTTTTTTTTTTTTTTTTTTTTATGACTTGATCGGTGTTTCAAAAGAACAGTCAGATCCCAGTGTTGTTAGTCAAAGGTTTTAGAGAAGAGGAGTTTTCTCTCTAGGATCATGCTGCTAATCTGGGGTTCAGGAGAACGTGTGTGGTGGTCTCTTCTGCTCTGTTCTGCCATGAGCTTTGTGTGTCTCTGTGGATAAGCCCTTTAGTCTCTCTTGGCCTCTGATTCTGTCAGAATGAGCCTCTGATTCTGTCAGAATGATAAAGGCGATCATTTCTTAAATATAAAGAGATCTGTTTGAGCACTTAGGCCCAATTTGGAATAGCTCTTTCAACAGTTTACTTTTTCTTTGCTAACAGATGCGTTTGCTTGGAAGATAAGGAAAGATGGACTCCTCAGCAACTGTTACAACATAGTTTTATAAACATTCCACGAATGAAAATACCTGTAGCAGAAGAAAATCTAGATGGTGAGGAACTTGATTCATTATGTATTCTACTAAATAACTGGATGACATCTCTGCAGTTAACAGAAAAATTGAACTGTGCTAGATCATCATAAGAACGTGTTTCTGCCAGTGCTTTACAGTAACTAATCTGGAAGTTTAAGACCACACTAGCTTTTATGTCCATGGACAGCTGGTGTGGTCAGGCTGCTGTGTTCTTACGAGCAGAGGAAGCGGTGTGGTATAAATGCCAGTCTTAGTTTTCTTCCTGGAAGATTATGTTCCAGTGAAACATCTTTTCTCACAATATTCTGTTAGAGTCAGTTCCTTTGTCCGCTATAATGTTAGTAACTGAACGCTGCAGTAAAGTTTATGTTTATACCGGAGCTTACCTCTGCTCAGCAGAGCACTTCTTATTTCAGGTTTAGTTGCACTTGGTTATTTCGGGCTTATCTTTTTCCTAATGCCTATCTGCCAGTGCCTAGTGCCTTACTACCCGTGCTGGTAACTTTGATGTCTTCGTTACAGATTCGGCAGGTGTAGACTGCATTGAGACAGTTGTGCCCAGCAGCCAGATATCCAGTGCTTCCTTCTTCACAGAAACACAGAGACAGTTTTCACGCTACTACAATGAGTTTGAAGAGCTAAAATTACTTGGCAAAGGGGCTTTTGGAGCAGTCATCAAGGTGTGGTATAAAAATTATTTCCACTGTGAAATCCTTTTTGGGAGTGAGTTTGTTTTCTCTGAAGCAAAACAGTATGCAGTGTTTGTTTGGTTTTATGTATGGTTTTCCAGTGCGCTATACCTGGATTGTGCTTTTTGTCTGGAGTTGAGTAGGCTGATAAATTTTGAGAGAGATTACTGGGAGCCCACTAAGAGCCCCATCAGTATGGACAAGCTTGCATTTCAATTGCAGTTGTTTCCATGGTGAAGGGGAAGCTTCCCACTTCCACAAAATTACTCTGGGTCTGGCTGTGCTTATAAGAGTTCGACTTCAGATGCGATCAAATGTTTCAGGTGCGAAATAAGCTCGATGGTTGCTACTATGCCGTGAAGCGTATCCGCATTAACACTGCCAGTAAGCAGTTCCGGAGGATTAAAGGAGAAGTGACCTTACTTTCCCGTTTAAACCATGAAAATATTGTGAGGTATTACAATGCTTGGATAGAAAAACACGAAAGTCCCGTTCCCATTGTGTCGTCGTCTGAGTCGTCTGAAGACAAAAGAACGCCCACCAAAGCAGGTCTCATCCTTACTGCAGAGGAGACAAACGATGTGGAAGCCAATGCTCCTCCCCCAGTTCTGACCAGTTCCGTGGAATGGAGTACTTCGTGTGAGAGATCCTCCAGCAACAAGTTCAGTGGGGCTGATCAGGAGTCCAGTGATGATGACGATGATGATGGTGATGGGGTGTTCTCACATTCGTTTCTGTAAGTAGTCTTCATCGTTAGCACAGTTTAGTGTTCCAAGCTTGTGTCTTTTATCACTGTCACTGTGTTAGGGCCAACTCACTGCATTTTTCTTCTGTCCTCCAGTTAAAAACAAAAGTACTGTGTTTGCAGGAGCTGGGTAGCCAGGGAGAAGATGATTTGTAGTTACTGTTAGAGGAAAGTTGGTTTGTGCTTCTGGAAGTTTCTCATCATTCATTTCGGAATGCATGGCTGCTTATTTTATCTGTGTTGAATTGTCTTCCAAGCTTAAGATGTAATTTTTTTCAATAAACTATAAAAATTCCTTCTTTTGATTTTAGTAACATATTCAGTACGTGCTGCTGTGTGTGGGACGGTCCTTTGGCTGGTGTTGTTCTTTTTGTTTAAGCACTGCATTGTAAGTGAAATGTTTTGCTTACTGAATACAGACATTAAATCCTGCTGTTATATGCCTTTTTGTTTTTTTTAAGAGACTGAGCTTTCAAAGGAAGTTTTGCTTTGCAAGCGGGATGCATTTGGTTTGCTTTGCTTAAGGCATATAGGAAATCATTCAACAGCAGCTCTGATTGACTTTTTTTTTCTATTTTCCCCAGCAAATATAGGTTCAAGGTTTCTTATTAAAAGTTTCTTGGTAATGTCTGTTTAAGGACTACTAAAATGTTTTTGCTTTTTTTTAAATAGGCCAACTACAGACTCTGAAAGTGAAATAGTTTTTGATAACGAGGACGAAAACAGTAAAGGTCATCCTCCAGTAAGTACAAGGATAAAGCCAGTGAAAATGGAAATATCACAGAATTGTCTTTGGCAAGCTAACAGATCATAGGCGAGGTTTTGTTTCGTATCTGCCGTCAATAGATAATCATGCAAGGTTGTGCTAATGACAGCAAATATTGTGCTATCATGAGCTACATAGAAGCGATTATCTGATGCAGCTAATCTGGATTCTGATTCTCACAGTGTCACTGAGCTAAACATGATTCATTTTGTAGCCATGAGCCTGGCTATTCTAAATGTGGGATTTTAGTTTGTACGTGATTTACCAGCTCACCATCTGCATTGTCTTACGTTGCCTGAAAACTGGAATTCCATTCTACTTTTAGGGGACATAAACTAGTGTACTTGCTCTCACTAGCTACTTTTTCAAGCTGGTGACATGTTTGTAGCAGTCAAAAAGAGATGGAAGGTCAGAGTGATGTGTGTGAGATTACAGTGGTTCTCAAGATTCTGAATCACATCAGTTGCTGTAAAAGTCAGAGGACTCTGTCACAGAAAGCTAATGGGCAGAATTTTCTGCAGCATGTAGAATCTGTTACTGCCAGTGCTGATGGTTTCTAAAGTGCTCTTATCGATTCTTGATTTCCTCCTTTGTGTTAAAATGTACATATATCGTGTTTAATAAGGTAGCAGTGCACTTTCTGTCACAGAGGGATAGGGAAGATCGATACATTATATCAAAGTTGTTAATTTTCTCCTTTTTTATTATTCATTTTGCTAAGTATGTTTATTTTAGTACATTCTTATTTTAACCTAACATACTTTGAGATTTAGATTTTGTCCAGATATTTTGGAAGTTTTATTCCTGCAGTGTCTAGTTATGGCAAAAATGTTACTTGTTCTCATTTGGAAAGTGAGAATTGGGTCACAATTTTCTTCTAGCAGATGTAGAAGCAGTGGTGTTACAAAAATGTCAGTATATTATTGTACTGATAATAAAATCTAGCTATAGAAGATGAGTTTTCATTATGTTCTACTCAATGAAAATGATAGGATGCTTAAAAAAACCTCTGGACCACTTCCTGTAACAACTTTTCTGTTACTTTTACTGCACTGAAGGATGAAGAAGGCAATGAGAGGAATAGCCATGAAGAAGAAGACAGGACAGCAGTCATTCAAACAGTGCATTATCTGTACATCCAGGTTAGGCTGCTTGCGTGTTCAGGTGAAAGGATGCTGTTTATTCCAGTCAGCACAGATTAACTGCTGTTCTTTTGCTGTTGTTGTTATCTTGATTATGGTACTGACATTTAAAGAACAAGACTGAATCCAATGTTGTTTACACAGTAGACTATCTTTCTGGAAGGTTTGGCTGGGGGAAGGCACTCTACAATGCTTCCCATTGTTTTGTACTGTACTTGTACTTGTACTTGAAGATGTAGTTTGCAGATGTGAAAACTTCCTTGATCTCTTCAGAGAAACCACAATGTATATACTGTTTTTAACAGGAAATACAGTAATTTGCAAAGCTATTATGTGACCCTAACAAAAGAGAATTCATGCAGGTTTGAACCTTCAGGCTTTACTTCTGAAAACATCTCTTTTCTTTCAAGAGTTAGACTAACAGGGAAGTTAGCAGTTGTGTCTAACTGTTCTGTGTGCAATTTTTTATAAAGCAGTTACTGGTAGCCCTTGTCAGGAAGGGAGATGCAGCTAGATATGGAATTACATTTATTTTGTTATGCTTTTTATGATTTTATGCATGTGCTATATGTAGCATGAAACAAAGCAGTCAAGGAGCCAAGAAAAGTAAAGCCAGAGGTGTTTCAAAGTCTGGTTTGAGTTGTGCCCAGGTTGCTTTCATCTTGTTTTTAATGTTGTGATTGAGAACAGACTACTAAGCAAGCTAGTACTCTTGCTCCTGAAAATGAGCTAGGACTCATGATTGCATATTTTTTAGCTAAAACACATCTCAGGAGAATTCCAAAGAGCTGAGTGTTTAGTTGATGTTATCTGCTTCTGAGCTGTGTTTTATGGAGTCGGGCATTAAGGTGCTCACAGATTTAAAAACAAAACAAAAAAAACAAATTTCTGGTAGTTCTTTTCCCTTACACAACTCACTTTTTCCCTCTCTGTCCTTTGTATCCACAACTGAAGATGGAATACTGTGAGAAGAGCACATTAAGGGATACTATTGACCGAGGATTATATGAAGACACCAGTCGGCTTTGGAGGCTTTTCCGAGAAATTCTAGATGGATTAGCTTACATCCATGAGAAGGTTAGTAAGCGTGACAGCTGTGACCCACCCGTTATTTATGCTATGACCAGTCTGTTCCCTTTATTCTATTCATTTTGAACATTTGATCCTATGTAACTGCGTTTATTAGTGGTACTCCTGCCATTATTATTCAGTTCTAGGGTTTTGGAATATAATACTGTTTTTTCAGTCTATTATAAAGAATGACATTTTGTATTGTTTATTGTTTCTTACGCTGTCATTCTTTGTTGTTGTTGCTCTCCTGCTTTAACAGGGAATGATCCACAGAGACTTGAAACCTGTGAACATTTTTTTAGATTCCAATGATCACGTGAAAATTGGTGATTTTGGTTTAGCTACGGATCATCCAGCAAATGCAGTGAGTACAGCCAGAAGTGAATTCAGCAACTTGCCTTTGGTGTTGTAATAACCTCAACGATGAAAATAGATAGCAATCGTACTGTGAATGCCATGATCTTTACTGTTTGTATCTCTTTTCCTTATTCTAGGCAATCTCTAAGCAAGAAGAAAATCACTCAGATAGCTTTGCTAACTCTGACCCATCAGGTTAGTATACACAGTAGCTTGTTCTAACTGATTTTAAGCGAAGTCTTGCATACTGCAATCTTATGTACTCTGTTACAACTTTCATTCTTCCTTTGAAAATAAAGCGTGTTTTATAAATAAATATGTTTTTATAGGAAAGCAGTACAACTTCTAGATGGGTATGTTACATATAATTTGGCAGTTCTGCCAGTTATTTGAACAAATTTGCTTGCACTACTGCCTTCTGGCACAGACTGATGCTTTTATTACTGTGGGATATATAGAGATCCTGTATATCTGTTCCATCTGCACTTCTGTGCTCTGTATAGGATAATTTCAAGATCTGAGGGGTTTTTGTTTGATTGTTTCTGTTTTTATTTGTCTGGCTTTAACACCTTCCATATAGGGATGAATTGTGTGCTTTGAGAAAACTTTAGTATATCTTCTGGAAGTCATAAGATGAGTTCTTTGGAAGTGAAATTGAGTTGTATTATTGTGCACTGACCTACTAAAATGATCTAAAGCAATAGATAGGATGTAGACAGTATAGACAGACACATACACTTCACATGTGAAGTTGAGAACTGTTTTGCATACTGCTTATGTCTGGGTATCTCTTAGAAAGGTCTGCATTTCATCCTGGAAGAAATGAGGACAAACGATGAGTGAGTGTTGTTGACTTTGGTGCCACATTTCTTACTTCCTTGAAACTAATGCTTTCATCTTTTGCTTTGTAGGCAATTTGACGGGGATGGTTGGCACCGCATTGTATGTCAGCCCAGAGGTCCAAGGAAACACTAAATCTACATACAATCAGGTATGATTAGACTTAACTAAAAGACAGCATGGAATCTAAGGTAGTGGGTACACTGCTTGTGCTCAACAAAGGTGAATTCAAGATGGGAAAGTATATGGTGGGAAATAAGCAAGGGAATGAGAAATATTCCTCTAAAAATAAGGTAAAAGGGTACATTCAGAGCCTGTGATGTGACTGTGGCTATATGCAAGCAAGCTGAAGTTGAAAGGAGGGTCTTTATAAATGAATAGGTTAGAAATCTGAGTGTCTTTAGTTAAAGCAAAAGGTCATCATTAGAATTGCTCTCCTGGATTCCTAGATTGCCATTTTAGGGGATGGCAGTTCATTTTTTTCTATCACATAGGATCCAGTTTATGTGCACAAAGAAGCTGAATTTCAAAGCGGGAGTGTTTTCAAAGTGAAATGGGCTCCTTTTTGTCAAGGTAGTGCTGTGAGGATAAAAGTAATTGAAGTCTAACAAGTCTTAATGGATTGCATCCTTTGAACAAGTTAAACAGAAAAGCAAGTGAACAAATGAAGGCAACCACACCTTTCTCATGCTGCACTATAATGTGAAATTTAAGCAAAGCATTTTTTTTTGCTGTCATCTTCCATGGAAATCTAAAAGCAATACCTGTGAATTTTGTATTTTTTCTTCCCTAGAAAGTGGACCTGTTCAGTCTGGGTATAATATTCTTTGAAATGTCCTACCACCCCATGAGTACTGCGTCGGAAAGGATCTTTGTCCTTGGTCAGCTAAGATTAGTAAGTAAGGGTACTAAGGGTAAATTCTGAGCATCAGATAGCTTAAAGAAGCAAAGATGTTTCCAGGGAGAGTGCTTTGAGCAAACAAAACAAAAACAAACAAACAAAAAGAAAAAACTGGGAGCTCCTAGTGACATTTTCTTCATGTACTTTTGGATTTCCTAGTGTTATTATCATTAGTCACTGTTCTGTCTCACTGAAATTAATTTTTACATTGCAAAACATTAGAGGTGGAAACTTCAACAATAAACAGATCATGGCTTCAGTACAGCTGGGTTTATACCCACTGAGTTCTTAAGAACCAGTTTGCTTCTTGTTAAATAACTGAGTATGGACTGTCTCTATTCCACAAAACGTCATACTTGCATTTCTGTAACATTCTTCTTCCTGTTAGCTCTTCAAACTATGTTTACTATGGTTTCTTTTCTGGTTTTATTTCCCCCGTGGTCAGTAACACTGCTGGTCACTGTTTGAAAATGTAGCTCTTCATGTAAGACCAGCTTGCACAAACAGTACTGGCTGTTCTAATTCAAATGTGGTTGGTTTGTTTGTTTTGTAGCCCAGTATTTTATTTCCTCAAGACTTCGATGAAGTCAAGCATGCGAAGCAGGTAATTCTGAAGACATTTTAACTAGTAGATACCCCTGTCAAGACACACTTATTTCTTATTTTTCCCACTTAATTCTGATTAGTGATTCCTGCCAAACTGTTATTACCTGACATTGGAGTGAAGTAAGAAAAAAATCTCAAAAGAATATATGAAGTTGATGTGGAAACATGTTTATACACAAAATTCCCTGAGTGCAGTCATGACGAAATGCAGAAATCCCCAGCATACCTTTAAAGCTCTGAGGGACAATTTTTAGTTTCTGGGCACAAGGTAATGGCAGCCGTGTTTTTTTAACCCTTAATTTAAATCTTTGAAAGAGATCCATGTCACAGAAAGGGAAGAGATATACAATGTAAATTGATGCTTTAAGTTTGAATATTGTTACCAAGAGCTATTCTAGAAACTTAAGACAATGGGTACTCATGGATTTGAGTAGTTTCTTTTTTCCTTTTTGTTCCATCTTATTTAGTTCTGCCTCCAAGAAGTGATAAGGTGCAGTGTAATTTTTTTCTGAATCATCTGAGAAAATTTTTTTCCTTGTGCAAATGGACTCTTTCTTTCACAGTCAGCATTAACTTTTTGTCAGTTTTGCTTGTGGAAAAGCAGTCTGTCTCACTAATGCCATAAAATTGTTTCCATCTTACACAGTTTACTAAAATACACTCCTTAGTGTATGTAACTCACAGACCTTTGTTATGCACACAGTTCTGTTTTCTCTTTTAATTTTTTTCATAGAGATGCCAGAGCTTGCATAACGTAGGACAGTAAACATTATGATGAGTTTTTGTCATCCCAAGAGATCTAAATGGACTAACAGATTTCTAAGTTTGTTTTAGCAGTTATTTATTCAGGTAGTGATGACAAAAGATAGTTAGAATAAGCAAGGAATTACCCAACCTGAAGATTCAAACCCAGCTTTCCTTTTTTTTCCTGTATAGTCTCAGTATCTTATTTGTGTGATGTGACTGAGAATGCTCATTTTAAACTCTGATAGCATAAGAGAAATTATACAATTGATTTAACTTGCAGAGATTGGTTATTACCTGGCTCCTGAACCATGACCCTGCAGCAAGACCAACAGCTGTGGAGCTGTTAAAAAGCGAACATCTCCCACCACCACAGATGGAAGAGTCTGAGCTTCATGAAGTGCTCCACCATACCTTAGCAAACGTGGATGGCAAGGCCTACCGCACCATGATGAGTCAGATATTTTCGCAGCGTATATCTCCAGCTATAGACTACACCTATGACAGCGATACGCTGAAGGTTTGTAGCTGCTGAGGGCTGATGGCTTTTTGCTTTTTTTTTTTTCATATGGTGAATTTTTAAAAATCAACCACAAAAAAGTTACAGTTGACCTCAAAGCGCGTGTGAGATAATTGCATTCTCTCTTAAAATCAACCTTCACCTTAGTTACTATTTAAAGCTACAAATTTGCATCATGGGAGCCAAATACCAGCTTCCTATTTAACCTTACATTGACTCTTCAATGAAGAAATAAGCTTTATTCTAAATCTCTGTTAAATTAATAGTACTTAACGTCAGATTGCCAGCATAAATGGCTGGCTTTGAGTATCTTCCCTTTCTATTGATGGAAATAGAATTCTCTAAGTTCTTAAATCTTTGTAAAGAAGTTCAGGGAGATGGCAAAACAGGGCTTTGTATTGCTACTGTACAGTTGACTGTAGCGAAAGAAGACAGTAGAAGTTTTTTGCCTATATTATTAAGTGGAATGTTCCTTGCAAATAAATTAAACATCTGCTTTTTATTTGTGATGGTTTCAGGGCAGTTTTTCTATTTGGACAGCCAAGATACAGCAGCACGTATGCGAGATTATCAGCCGGATATTTAAAAGACACGGTGAGAGTGCTTACAAAAGTTGTTAGTTTCTCTTTTTCGTGACTGAATGGATTTAAGGGAAAGAATGATATTGCTGCTATCATGAGTCACAAAGTATGTTCAGTAGTTGTGTGTCATTTGAAATTTTAAGATGTTGGCATCCCAGTAGCTGTTAACTTCAAGTCTGATATATTTTCCATTAGATTTTATCTGCCACCTGTAACAGTTAGAAGCACTTCCTTCTATTTGGAGCTTTTTAATTTTTTCCCCCCAGGTATTTTTCCAGTGATTAGTGATATTATTTTTTATAGTAGAGTTCCAGTGAAGATCAGATTCAAATAAAACGATGGCTGCAAAATACAGCCAGAGAAAAATACTTCAAGGAGTGTGGAAGACAGAACACTGAAGTCTGTTTGATAGGTTTCTTTAATCGATTTTCCTATTCCACCACTTAAGGATATTTAAAAGAATGTAATTTTAAAAGGTACTGATCGAGATTATCATGCCCTGCAAGGTCGTTTATGAGTTTGCAAACACAGATGTTCTGAAATGGGAGGTAACAGCATTTTGCTGTTTTTGTGTAGGAGCCATCAAGCTGCATACTCCACTGCTAATGCCTAGAAATAAAAAACTGTATGAACATAATGAAGCTTCCTATTTCATGGATCACAGTGGGATGCTGGTCATGCTTCCTTATGACCTCAGAGTAAGTAGTATCTTCCCTGCTGGCAGTGCTGAGTTTCAAGAGTGCTGTTTGTCCATACATTTGGCTCACTTAGTTTGGTTTAAGCATAAACTTTCCCTACGTGCTGAAGCAGTACATCGTTCAGGATCTGTTGTGTTTTTCTTAATGCTGCCCTCCTGCTTTTGACAGCTGAAGCCATGTCTGTTTAGGAAAGAGATGCACTATTTTCTGTTCTCTTTTTTGATCACAGGTGAAGGTAATGCTACATTATAAATGTGGTAGATGTCTATGCTGCTTTTTTTTTTTCTTGTGCATACTTCAGACAAAAAACATGACCCATTTTCATTGAAGATATTCTCATCCCTTTCTTATTTGTATGTCTTTCTAGAGAATGTGCAAAATTCTGTCCAGTTTTGTGTTCCTCTAGAACGTACACAGTTGAGCATCATTCCCTGAGGGGAACTGCTGCATGTGCAGCTGAAGTCTTAAGTGTCCATGACTCAGCACTACTCAATTATAGGCAATATTGGTATAGATAATTGCTTTGCACTTAATTAAGACCTAAGTGCTTTAAGTTTTAGTTTTGTGTTTTATTACTGAGAATTAAATGACCTGTCCTTTAATCTCCCATACGTTAATTTAACGTCAGTGTGACTCACCCTTCCTTTGCATTTAGAACATTCAGTTATACAGTGTGATTCACAGCAAAGCACTTGTGCACCATCTACAGTATTTGTCTCTCTTTTGAACCTTTTTGTTTTGGAAAATGTGTTGACCAATGATTTATTAAACAATCAATCATTTTTTTTATCATTATCTAAACAACAAAATACCCACTAGCACATCTTAATAGGTTTCAGGACAAGTTTATGATGTATTTTGTCCTTCTCCGAGCTATCGTAGGAACGTTTTTTGTTGGTTTTTTTTCCATGTGTTTGTGTGGTTGGTTGGTTGTTTTTAAGATTTACCACCAAGATGATTGATGCTATTTGGCCACAGCAAATATTTATGGCATTATTACATGTGAGAGTAGAAATGCTGATTGTATGTTAGTAATTAACCCCTCTGAAGGATGTAGCTAGACTGGTTTTCTCTGAACAATTTTTATGTATTTTGTTTTTCAGATTCCTTTTGCAAGATTTGTAGCAAGAAACAATATATCAAACTTGAAAAGGTAAGGGACGTACAGATGTTGAGCAGAGATACTGTGCTTGATGACAGTAAACACTGAAGATGCTGATTTGTTCTTCCTTGTTTCCTTCAGATACTGTATAGAGCGAGTTTTCAGACCTCGGAAGTTAGACCGCTGTCATCCCAAAGAACTTCTAGAATGTGCGTTTGACATTATTACATCTACTGGAAATAGCTTTCTGCCTTTAGCAGAAACAATTTATGCAATTTCAGAAATCATTCAGGAGTTTCCAGTGCTACAGGTAGATTCTCTAATTGTACCTTTTGATTTATTTATTTCTTATCTCTTCTTTTATCTATTTTTCCATCGTTTTAATCTGTTAATATGCAGAACTTTCTGTTTACAGGCTTTATCAGTAGTCAGGCATAGAACACTGTCGTGTGTTTTTGTAGGCGAACTTAAAATGACTCAAAGGTTTGTGTGCATCAGAAATATTGAGTCCCTATAGTGCCACTGAAACAGAGTCTACCTTCTGTCAGGCGAGTAATTACTACAGAATGGGACAATTCTTGCTGTTCTTTATCTATATGGAAGGAGAGGTCTGAACAATTGGAGATGTTACTGAAGGTTTAAAAAATGTCTTTGTTGTGAGTTTTCTTCTTGTGTGTTTGTTTTATTGTGTTTTGTTTAGTTTTTAAGTAAATAGGAGTGATAATAAAACTTTCTTCTTGTTTCTTTTTTACTCAGGAAAGAAATTACAGTATCTACTTGAACCACACCTCCTTACTGAAAGCTATACTTTTGCACTGTGGGATACCAGAGGATAAACTCAGTCAAGTTTACATCATTCTCTATGACGCTGTGGTAAGATATGAATTAAAATGAAACTGATCTTTGTGATCATAATTTAGAGTACCTTACTTTGAGGAGCTGTCTCTAAAAATGACTAACAGGGCATTGCCAGTGTAACAAGAAACATCCTATCATATAAAAAGGCTGCCTACCTTTGAGCTGTGAACTTGGGTTAATATGTTCTCTGTTACTTCTGAATTTGGATGTTTTAAGATAATTTTTAAATATGTATTCATGAGATAAATATTCACCTGTGTAGTTAAGAACTGGGTTTTTTTCCACTTAACAAGCAGAGAAAATAGATGAAGTTTATTAACTACTAAGATAGATGAATAGTTCATTAACTATTAAGGCAGTATTTAGATTTTTAAAAAGTGTATTTTTAATGTTTTTTATTTATTTTTTAAATTATTTAGTTTTATTTATTATTATTTTAATTAGTTTACACAAGAATTCTTGTATTCATTTACACAGAAGTGCTTTTCAAGAATAGTTTACATTGTATTTATACTTCTTCCTGTTCCTTACACTAAGCTAAATATGACCTCACTAAACACAAGTGGAAGATGTGTTACTTATCAGCTTCGCTTTTCTATGGTACACTCGAAGACTGTAAATACAGCCTGCTGTTAAAAGCCTTGCAACCTTGTGTTCTAATTCTTCACAGCAGTAATGTTTGCTGTAACTTAACCGCTCTGAATATGTTTGCATCTGTTTCTCTCTCAGACTGAAAAGCTAACCAGAAGAGAAGTGGAAGCCAAATTCTGTAATCTCTCTCTCACATCGAATAGTGTGAGTACTTTTAATTGGGTGTTAAATTCCCTATAACTTGCCATAAGCTATGGATAGTTTATTTACTTTATTACTCAACTGGGAGAAGATCAACCATTAAATCCACTGTCCAAAACAGATTAATCTCTTTGAAAGTGGTTTGTCCTGCTCTCTGTTAAAGTTTGGCATGTTTCTCTCTCCTCTTAAACATATTTTTGAGGCTATGGAAATAATGAAAGGGTAGATGGAATACTGTACAGTGACAATGTAGTAAAACAAACTGAGAGAAACGGAAAGAAAGCAACTGTTGGTGAGCGTGCACACAGAAAGTTGTGCTGACTTCTGGATGCCCCACTGATAACTGCACACATCCATTCCTTTCCCCAACTTGGTAGGTAGACAAAGGCTGCTAGGTCAAACAAGCCAAAAAAATGAAAAGCTGATATTTAATTCACACAGACAAATGTATCTATTTTTTTTCCCAACATGATGTATTATGGGCACCTTCAGTGGTGCTCTCTGTATTTACTATTTTTGTTTTTAGCTTTCTCGACTCTACAGGTTCATTGAGCAGAAGGGAGAAGCAAGTAACGTATTCCCATTTTTAAACACAATGATAAAACAAAAGCCAGGTGTGACTCAGCTGCTGAAGCATGGTATGAAGGATCTAGAGGAAATAACTGGTCTGCTAAAGCAACTTGGAATAAAGCTTCAGGTTTGTAAAAACAACTCTGTGAGCTGTTTATACGCTACTGGGCCGTGTAGTTTAGCACAAAACAAACTAATGATATTTTAGAGTAGAAAAAGCACACCTGCACATCTTTGGTGGCAGGTAATAATACTGATAGCTGTTTTGAGAGATGTGTTTGAAGAACAAGATCTTTTTTCAGTTGGAAGCTTCTGGCTCCATTTCTGTCTAATTACAAAGGGATTTTCTTCCTAGCCAAGACTGAAGCATAAAGAAATGTTAAGATCTGAAATAAGCTGTAAATATTGTTTAAATGCAGAAAATTGGTGATTACTGATCATCTTCCACCTTCCTTAAGGCTTCCTGTTCAGAGTTTGTGTTTGAGTTTTCTTAAGCATTAAGCTTAAAGCATTATTTCCTTTTTTTTTAATTGTATCTCAATATTATCTAATTTCGGAGATAATATTTCTGTATGTCTTCCTTATGTGAGAACAGTCTTGTCAGCGCATACAGCTAATAGGACATGAACTGCATTATCCAGTTATGGAAGAGGAATTGTTCACTTATGCATTTTTATTTTACAGATTTCCATAAATCTGGGACTGGTTTACAAGATACAGCAGCACAATGGTATTATCTTCCAGTTCATAGCATACATCAAAAGAAGACAAAGAACTGTGCCTGAAATTCTTGCTGCAGGGGGCAGATACGATCATCTGGTATGCGTACATCTCTATTAATGAATTTATAGGAAAGGAGAACACAAAGAAATGAAAACTGAAAAACCTTTTTGATGTTTTCCAGAGATAACTTTTTGGTTCTTTAGTTTTGTCTTTTTTTTTTTTTTTTTTGTCTCGAGATCCCACAATTTAGAGGACCACAGACAGTAGGACCGGTGCCCTCAGCTGTTGGAGTCAGCATAGCTATAGATAAAATAACTGCTGCTGTTTCCAGTATGGAGGATACTGTAAGTTTGGTTTTGGGGGGAGAGGGGTTGGTTGGTTGCTTGCTTACTTCTGACAGTAACTTGCCTGTAACCATAGATGGGTGAAAAATAAGAGATTCAGATGTGTTTCAAAATACCGTACTGAAAAAGCAAACATCAGGATGTCATTTTCTTTTGTCACTCCAGATAGAATTATTTAATACAGCAAGGGAACAGGGAATCTTCAGTTTTATAACTTTTTAATGTAATGGGACACTTCTCTCAGCTTAAGTGTTGTTTCAGATATAAGAATACAATTGTAGATATTCAGCTATTCTTATTTTGCCTCTTCCAGGGAAGGAACTGTAAGAAAACAGACTTTGTATGTCACACGATTTCATTTTGTTGTGGAATATGTTATTTCATTAACTTTTTTTTATGTAAGAATAAATTAATATTGCTAAGTTCATCAGGAAGGGAAGAGCAGTATAGGCCAGGAGGCTTTGCAGGATGAGGCTGAGCAGTTGCTTTTTGTCGCAGAGTAAGCTTCAGCACCTTCCAAATGTGCTTAGGTGGCTGTAGAAAGAGGTGACCTAACCTCTTTTTCAGGTTGTTAGGTTCTGAAGAATGAGTCTTTAGTTACTTCTAACTGCATGAATGAAGCAGGAATGGCGGTCTAATGGCAGATGTCCTGTGTTTTTACTCTTCCTTTAGATCTCTGTCAGCTCCTGTGACTTGCTGGTTGTAAGTGCTGGTCAGATGTCAATGGGGAGAGCAATCAATATTGTTCAGAAGCTCTGGACTGCAGGAATTCCAGCTGAAATAATGTACGACTGGTCCCAGGTAGAATTTCTGTCTACACGTATTGACTACGTTGCTGTTTTCAAAGATTAGCACAGGCTGAGATCGTCCTTTTTCAATTGTTTTCGAATTATTTTTAACTGACTCGCAAAATCAGAAAACTGGGAATGCAGGTTGCTATTTGGGTAGAGTCTCTGTCTCTGTCCTTGCTGTCAGTGCTCTTCCTCTTTAGCTTCCAGAAGTGTTCAAAAATGTGCTGATGAGCTCCTCAGAGCACAGTGAAATTAGCTGGCCTTCCCTGATTATAACTGAATCTAGAGCCCAAGGCGTATTGGAAGCATGGGGGAAACTCATTAAATTCTGTGAGAGCTTACTGGCCTCATTTAAGCATATTTTGTATCAGTGAAGGCAATGAAGGGGGTGACCTGAAGATGCCACCCTAACAGAATGGATCTCCAAATAGACCTTGGTTGGCTCCAGAAATCTTCTAAATCTGCTGAAGTGCACGATAGGCATTTAAAGTCCACAGTGAGAGCAGCTGTATTTTGCAGACTGTTCTTGCATCTTTATCTACGCTGAAAGAAGACTGGACTGCATTTCACTTATATTCTGTTACTTATGATTCCTGCTGGAGGACAGCTAGCAAGGAGGAAGCAGTCATTTACCCCAAAACTGCCTTACTAAAAGGGCTGTGTAGCTGGGAGAGGTGCTAAGCATGCCTTGCCCATGAAGTGGATCCAGCCAACCATTCCATGAGGGAACTGGGACTGCTGGGCTTAGGCAGACTGCCTAGCGTGCAGACTTAGATTTTAATTCTTAAGGAAAGTTAGGTGAATATATCGACACAAAATGAAGTTTCACCTCCTGGTCTTGTTAGTAGGGCTCACTCAGAAGTTTTTATATTCAGTGTAACTGCTGCATATAAAGTTATTGTAACTGAAGATGGGAGAGTGATTATTTAGGTGATTATTTTATAATCTGTTAAATTTCTGTCCCACTCGCCCTGCCCTCTTGCTGTTTCAGTCCCAGGAAGAACTGCAGGAATATTGCAGATGCTCTGGGATTACATATGTAGCTCTTGTATCAGACAAAGAAGGAAGTCACGTAAAGGTAAGTGGGCTATCAGAGGATATTCAGTGGTGTTTCAGGTTAATAAATGTTCTATTTTTTTAATAATTCTTAAGATCATGAACATTACATTTTTTCTATAAAATATTTCAGTAGATGGAATTCCAGTAAATGTAGGTTTGGTTGCTAAGTAGTAGGATGTTTTAAAAAATTAAATTAAAAAAAAAAAAAGCCCAGAACCAAATATGTGGTTATTAATACAATATTTGCACCTCTGAACCATTTTGTTCAGTGTTATTTATCGCATATGAGATAAAAGCAGACAGTTTAAGCTTTGGGAATATGGAGTAAATAGTTGTAAATAGTAAATATAGAGTAAATGAGTTGGTTGAAAATACATAGAAATCAAAGATTTAACTGACAGTGATTTATTACTGATAATGACAGCTTCTTCCATTTGGCTGCTTCACCTTTAATAGGTGAATAACCCAGTTTGGTCTTGATTCCACTTGAGACGTTTATTCATATGCTGTTTTAAGAAACAACTTTAAGAGTCACTGAAATACATCATAGGTGAAATCCTTTGAAAAAGACAGACAGACGGAGAAAAGGATTTTTGAATCTGACTTAGTAGATCACCTGGTCCAGAAACTGAAAACTAAAATCTGTGATGAAAGATGTAGTAGGTAAGTAAAAAACATATATAAAAATTGCAAAGTAAAGACATAAGTTTGATTTTCTTAATTAAAGAATTGTAAGATTTACTCAAACTTTGATTGTATTCAGTAAAGAGTAAGAGCTTTACTTTTTCTTTCTGAGGGGAAAAGAAAGCAGAATGCTGAGCTACAGAGTTTTATTATTAAGAGACTGATTTCCCTTTCAGCTGTTGTACTGAAACACAGTGCTTCACAAACTAGAAGACTACATATCCATCCATCTCAGGTGCAACTAGAACACCAGTTATCATTTGTATGGCAGGGCTGCTTGCAAGTTCCCATTACTGTCTAGGAGTTATTGACATTCATGCACTGTGTAATCAAAGAATTTAAGCAGCAGGTTCCTCTCATTTTGAGGCAGCGCTAACAAATGTGTGACTCCAGCTCAATTGTACAGCTCCACTGGCACAAGTGAAAGTAACACCTGGCAAAGACTCGGGGTATGCAGCAGGACTACGTGTCTTTGCTGGAATTACTGTTTGTTGTGACCAACAGCAACACAGAAATCACAGGAAAGGCAAGACACGCTGTTACACACAGACCACATGTACACACATTTATACATCTGTATTACGTATATATGTACATATGGCAGTGGCAGCAGGGACAGTGTCTGAATTCTAGTTTGTATGAACAAGCCAACAGACTAGATACCCATAATATTTCTGAATTAACAGGAAAGGAAATTTTTGAGCTTGAAATGCTTAACTTAAAAATATTTTGCACAGGTGGATAACAGCTGCTGCCCAGCTCCTTATTCTTCCTTGACCTGGCCTCTGCTAGTTGGGGTGTTTAGCTATGCAGCTAACCTCATTCTCATGCGTTTTGTGCCATATCTATAGGACCTATTATTAGAAGGTGTGAAAGAAAAGCATACTTTTCTAAAGACTATCTTTAAATCCTGAGAGCAGAATACAGAGAAAAGATCCTATTTAGTAATAATAAAAATGCATTATTTTTCAGTATTACAATGATTACAAATCATTGTAATACTGACAAAGCAAATGCATCCAAATAATCAAAAGCTTATTTTAATTTATAAGATCCCAAGTATAGATTTGATATTTTAGTGTCATCAATATCAACTCTCAGAAGTCTGTAAGTTGATTAAATTAACGACTTAGAGACAACATTTTCTTAAAATACTCTAGCATTAGGATCCAAATCTCTCTTGAATGGTGGGGAGCACAGCTGTCTGTAGCTAAAGGAAACACAAAGGTTGCAGTGCTGTTGTTCAGCAGTAGTCCAATCAGTAGCAATACAAAAGTTTGTCATTTGCTTGGCCTGCTACATCAGATTTGCTAATGTAATCTTGTATGATTTTCTGTCTATTCCAGAGTAGAACATAAATTTAGCTATTAGAATGAAATAAGTGTGTAGGTGCCACAGTCTGAAACCACATGTTATCAGAGCATGCCTTCGTTATTCTTAATTTGTTTCCTTAACTGTGCTTGTTAATTTTCAGAGAAACCTCAGATAACCTCTCAGTACCAAACCAAAAGGGATCATTCGCTAATATTTCAGGTATTTGGTCTCTCCAGTTATTAACCACTGAAAATGATTTCTCTTTCTGTCTGTTTTTGTTAGAAAACCTTGCTGGAACATACAATCTGGAAGTATTGCCAAGGTCAGAGTAGGGACATGTTTTCTAGCAGTGCATCTGGTTAGAAACATTTCCCCCTACTCACAAACACTTTTCAAAGCGATCTAAAACTGAAACTTTCTCCTGGGACTGTGCATTAAATAGCTGCTTCAATCTTGTAATAGCTTTCCTTTTTGATACTACATATACTGAGTTCTTTTGTGAATTCTGTCAGTCATTGGAACTGCTTTCCAGTATGTGTGCATTTCACCTCCAGTCAACTAACTGTACTTATTAGCAGCTTTCTGAATCGTACCCTACACGATAAGCTTATTAACGTGTGAATTCTCTGTTCCTTGCTACTTTCTTTAAGAGAACATAGAACGTAAAACTCTACATTTGCATTTAGGTGCATTTGAGTCACATGGAACTCTCGTAGTGCCCAATGTCAGTGTTATAGCTCCTGAAAAGTTATCTGCCAGTGCCAGACGTCGTCAGGAAATTCAGGTACACACACACCCCAACGTTTTAAGAATTGAGCCTCTAAAATATAGTATTATTGTAATGTAAAAATATTACATGATGTGATGCTATAGAAACAAGGATCAGTTTGCTTATTTAGGGTTAGTGGCTTCAAGATATTAGAGAACAGAAGACGATATTAATGCCAGACTGCAACTATTCCTGAAACATGCTAGCTTTGCAAAATGATCACAGCTTGCTTGCTGTATACCTGTATACATATTTACACTTGATGTATATAAGCATTAAGAGGAATGAGCTGTACTTTGCTGTGGCTTCCACTCATAGGCTCTCACCTAATGGCCACGAAGGCAGCTTGGAAGTGCACGTACCGGGCTTCACAGCCTCATGTGCAGCCCGGTCTGCTTTGGTGCAATACTGATGTTACCAAATCTTCATCGTTACAGCAAGAGCATTCAGAGCCCCAGTCTCCTTCCTGTCTGCTTATCAAGATTTGCTGTGGACGTTACTGAAATACTGACAGGAAATTTTAGATTTAAAATGTAGTTCTGCATCTCGTGCTAGAAGCAGCCTCTTCTGTCCTCATAATCTGTGAAACAGAAAACAGACGTACCCAGCCTGTGTCACAAAAGCAGTGTATTACTTCTGGCCATCTTTTGTTGGCAGGTGCAAACAAGACTGCAGACATTCGTTTCTAGCTTGCAACAGAAAACAAGTGAAATTGAGATTCTGGCAGTAAGTATTTTGGAAAAAGCTTGAACTGATTTCAAATCTGTAATAGAATTGGCTGATGCAGTCTGGAACAAACTGCTACTACTAGCCTCACTTTAGAGACAGCAAATTAACCGAAGGAAGCTCTTGTCCATATGGTTTCTTTAATGCTTGAGAAGTATCTCACACTATAGGTATTGGACAGCTGTACACACCAAAAAGGAACAAGTACTAAGGTGTAAAGTCTTAAGCTGTACTTATCCTGTTGTGGTAATTTCCTAACTTGTTCCTGCTAGATTTGTTCTTACAGTTAAACTGATACACCTGTTGTATATGGCTTTCAGACTTTGGTGTATGCTTTTCAAGAAACATACTTCCTATTTGCTTGTGCCTATGTGGAACATTCCATGATGAAATCTGTCATGAACAGTTTGTTTAAAATGTTTAAGGCCTTCTATATTCCTAGTGCTGTCAGCGTGACTGCTTCTTTGTAACTGAAACAATGACTCCCCTTAGTGCAGCTAATCTCTAGTTGGCAAACTGATGATAGAAATGTTAAATATTTGTTAATTTCTTGGTATTTCTGCAGGTAGATCTGCCAAAAGAAACTCTGATACACTTCTTATTATTAGAGGTAAGCAATTAAGTATTGTAGCTGGAACCCTGATGGAATAGGCTCTTAACAAAGATGAATGTACAATTTACCTGTTGTAGTTTTTCTCCTTTGAGGAGTTTGAATTAGGCTTTAAAGCTTGAAAGCAAGTTTCTACCCAGAGAGCTTAACTGAAGCTAGAAAAATCTTTTTGTCAAATGCCCAAATTGCGCAGGACACCATTAGGAGATCCTAATCCAGAGCTCTGGATTTTCCCCAGAAGTTATCTGAGATCCAAACTTACAATGCATTTTCCAAAAGAAGTAAGCTTTAACTTGCAGTTTCACCAAAAATGTTTCTTGAAGCTACTGAACCACGGAGGCAATTGATACAAATGCAGTAGCTGAAGCATCTCTTACCAAATCCAAGGTAAACAGAAGACGTATAAGTATTATATCAACCCCTTTAACCACTCAGAAGCTACTCGATTAGGAAAAAAAAGTGCTACAGACAAACCTCCTTCTCTTCACTGAGAGCAGTAGCTTTGAAGTCAGAAGTCTTAATACAGTTGGAGACATCTCTGTCTTCCCCAAAAACACAAATGGCATCCATCCTGTAAATGGATGTAGATCAAGCACTCGTTGCTCCACTCTTCCAAAACCTGGAGATACTTTATCACCTCTCTCTTCAAAAAAGGGAGCAGGCGCGTGATCAGCTTCTATCACTCAATTTTCACTGCCCTTATGCTAAAGTTCTCATGTTCCAGCCACCACTGCTGAAAGGATAGAGTCTCTTTTGATTGCTGAAATGTTTTAACAAAGTAATAACTGTAAAGTCTCATTCTTCACAGCTTTTCTTCAATACTAGAGGCAAGTTGCACAAGTTTACATTAAATATATTTAAATACTTTTAATACCGTGTGTGATTAAGGAGCACTGACATTACAAAGTTCAGAAGACTGAATGCTGCCAGGAGAAGTACTTCCTTCACTACAGAATACTACAGTTCCTTGTCATTTTTCTCCTTAGTTTGATGGAGCCAGACATGCCTTTGATGCTACTGTGAGACAACTGATGTCACGATGGCCAAAACAGAGATGTTCATACTTGCAAGCAATTTGTGATGAAATTTACAGTATCAAAATGGAGAAGAGGTAAATTTAAGTTCTGAGTATAAGTACATAAAATATCCCACTGATTTCTGCATTTCAGTTTCAACTAATAAGTAGTTCTTCATTTGTTCTGCCCTTTCCCTCTCCCCGAGGCAAAAAGAAATATTCAGGAAGTATGCCTGTTTGAGTGCTATTTTTGGCTACAACAGAACAAAACTGAGGGTTAACATCACCTAATCCTCACCTCTGGTAATCCAAATCCTGTTTCATAAACCTTTTCAAGAAAGTCTACACTGTACTCATTAATTGTGTTGCTTTGTTCAAACAACTGGATAGTAAAATATGAATACATTCAAGCATATTTCTACCCTCTTTTCTCGTGGGTGGGACTTGCAAGTTTGAATTCCCCTTGTTGTGAAGGAATGCAATTGGAATCTGACACCAATTTAAAAAACCTGTTTTTGTTTCCTTTGCAGGGCTCCTGCACTCATCCTGTACAGTTACCGAGATGAATGCAAGGTTCTCTTCTAGTGCTTAAAGCATCTTTTATGGGATGCTCTTACTAATAGACAACAGTGTTTTCCACAAAGGAATTTCATTTGTAATATAAATGTAAATTTATTCCAGAAAATGGAAATAAATGTTTTATAGGTATTTAAGAAGCAGTGTGACTACAGCCACAGATATGTATTACTGCGTAATTCTTGCCCCCGTTCAATGGAAATAATTAGCAGCTGTGTAAGTGTAAAATGACTTAAATCCAGTTCAGAATGCCATTTATGTCCATATGCAACAGAACTGAAATGAAAATCTCAGTTCAAGGATTAAAGAATATGTATTACCTTCCACTCTAAATGACTTTTGAAGAAGAGCTTTTGTGTAATAAAAGGTTTGGCTACGAGGCCTTTTTGAAATATGTATTACGAAGTTTTGTATTTATTAATTCATCTTAAGTCTCTCTATAGAACAGAGTAGAATCTACCAAGTTGAACTGTGCGAGCCTGGCTGCCCACATCTGTCCTGCCCTCACACTTTTCCATTCAAAACAAACTAACGAAAATTAAACCCTATACAGAAAAAAAACTTATTTTAAACCTAAAGGTCCTGAAAGTAAGACATAAGAGAAACCTGCACGTGCTTAGAAGCAGAACAGAAGCTTTGAACTAGCACACTTAAGCTTACAACCCAGGTGAAGAAAGCCTTTGAAGACGTAATGATTAGAGGAGTGTACATATTTAAAGCTAAGCTCCACTACCAACACATCAGGAAAAATATTCTAAACAAACGTAAAGATGAGTAACAGCAGCCTTTGCTGCTGTAAATAAAGCATTACACGTCACATTAGCCTCAATATACCAACTGAATATGCAAAAAAGGAATTTATTTCCAGACGTATACGGGTATTTAACCTGTTTCTGTTTAAGCAACTTGTTCCTGCTTCTTTCTTTTAAAACATACGATTGTCCTCAGCACTGCAGGCTCAGTGCATTAAGAAATACCTACCTACTTCTGCCTTTTTCTGGTAGTGAAAAGGAGGGTGAAATTAAAACACATAAAGCAGTAACTGCCATGACAAACCAGCCCAAAAACCTCTAAGAATTGTGAGGTTGTGATAACAACACACAGAAAGTAACTCTGGTGGTTCTGATCCTAAAGTTACAGATAACAGTATTGTTCCTGGCCATTCACCAGACACGTCACATCAGTCATTACAACTAAATCCATTTCTCATTGTGTTTAATAGGAACAAGTAAGCATTCATCTTTTACATCTGCTCATATGAGGGAATTACTTTAAGATGTGGAAACAGGGAAATCCAGATCCCTGAATATGTTGAAGGATGAAACTTAACAAAACAAACGTTCAGGTGACACGAGCCACGTCTGAAGGGATCACAATGCAGCCCCTGCCCCACCCCAGGCTCAGCACAGCTGGATTAATGCAGAGTAAAGGCACAGCTGCTAAGCTCCGTGTGAGCTCAGAGACAGTACTGGCTGCCTTACAGACACTTGCACCGCCTCATGAAAACAAGTCCCTCAAAATAAGACAAACAGGAAGGCTGCTGTTCCTGGTAATACGCTGGCACCCACCTTGCCTAGTGCTACTGCGGCTCATCTCTAGCACTGGGAATCTGTCACCAGACTCCTGCTCCAGTCTCACTCTGCTCACGGTGCTGTGCGTTACTCTTCACCCCGCGTTATTCCCCATGTGGGTTTTACACTGCCCACTTGTATAATACAAAACATACAGCAGTATAAGTACAGAACTAGATGGCAGACAAGTGTAAAGCTATTTTGGTAAACTCTTGTAAATACTCCTGCCATACAACATTTCTCAGAAAGCACTTCTGCTTTCCATTAAACAAAAGTACTGATCACATCCCAGTATCCTGCTGGAAAAGAAAAGCCAAAGACAAGTGGTAACTCAAAAAGAAATGGACTTTGCTTTGAGCAAGGGTCAAGTCTATTACAGTGATGGTAGGACACTGTCCATCACTGCGTTGCTTTACTCTTCTTGTTTTTGCTTTTCTTGTCCTTTTTCTTCAACCCATCCATGTTAGCTCTCAGCAAATTAGAATACGCCTGAAACAACAATTAGAACCATTAGAAGAACAGATACTGAAAAACATATACCAGTTTACAGATTGTTCATGGGTATGTATCTTCATTTTCTCAGTTACACATCGCCTTCCTCTACTACCCTGAGAAACTAACTTTAATGGTTTAGAAACAGTAAATAAAACACAACTGCATTTTTTTACATGGATGGATGCGTGCAGTCTGAGATTAATCTGTAAGCCAGTTCAATACTGAACCAAGCTGGTCCCAGCTCTCCACTGTTCCTACTGACTACTCCCCACTACCTACAGAAAAGGAAAATAGAAGGCTTACAAAACTTACCATCTGGAATTTATTTACCTCCTTTGAGCTCACCTACAAAAGTAATACCAGAGGTTAACCAAGAGAACACTGGCTTCTACTACAAACTATCAGTACGTGCTCACCCACCACTAGCTATCTCTTCAGCAACAGCTGGAACAACTCACGACAATGTCACAAACACGTACATAGGCTGTACTGACACGTCATAACATTTCACTGACTTAGAAAACTGAAAACACTCCTAATAAGATTAAAGCAGTCCTGTGAAGGCTGTCCTTCCCAAAACCACGTGCCTTCAAATGGAAAGGAGGTGAAGAAACATCCTAACAAAGAAGATTTGCTTTCACTGTGGGGCCATACCTTAATTGTATGTGGAAGCACAAATCCGGGCATGAAATGTTATAGCCCAGATTCTCTCAACTATTTCCAAAAGTAATGTTTTTCCTTGGATTACATCACAGAGGAAATCTGAAGTCAGCTAAAGCTTTTCCCAATCTCTCATTCAAAATAAACACATCAGGTTCCCTACTTCAAAAGTTAACATTTCCTGAAACACAAGTAGTTCTGTGAAGGCGGAGGGGGAGAGAGTAAGCAAACAAACAAGCAAAAAAGAAACAGGCATGCTAAGCGAGATTAAGGCTTCAAAGAGTCTGCCCCATACCACATATTCCTGACAAGAAACAAGAATCCTTTTCCTATTTCAGTCAGAGAACATTCCATTGTTTGCTGGTTGCTTCAGTAGTGCCTGGCCCACCTTCACTAATTCCATCAAGCTCTATGAGAAGCTGCCCCTGTCACCTGAGGCTGACTGTAGGACCTTCCTCCCTGGAGCCATGCCATTTGTTCCTATACCACAGGTTCTGCCCCGTGCCCTTCTGCCCACACCATCCTTACGTCTTCAGAAGCAGTTTCCCCTCGCCCTCCCTCAGCACCCAAGTTTGTGGAAAACAGGCACAGTCCCTGCTTGCCCTGCAATACTGTTTTGAAGCAAAAAAAAACAGTATACAAAGTACAACTAAACAACTGTCCTATCTATAACAGTAAGTGTAACATTTTGGCAACCCAATTTCAGCTGTGCCTTCAGCTACTATATGAATTCGTGTAGAACAAAGGAGGCAGCTCTTGTGAAACCCACATAAGGCAGCTTCACTTAAATATGGGGGTGTTGCAGAAAAGCCAAGGAGGGCTGCTCGTCATTCTAACTCAGAGCTGTCACTCACCACTGTGCTGATTTTCTTCTTTCCATCAGTTGCTCTTAGAAGACACTTATTATCTGCTGGCTCAAAACTTTCTACGTGGCCTTTGCGTGGAACTGGTTTTGTTCGACCATCATCTGTATTGGAAAACAGAGAACGTTTACTCATATATCACCAAAATCATGGGATGCCCCCTGACCTGAGATGTTAAAAACTGCCCGTGAGATGAGTAAAACACCTTGGAATTTTGGGCCATCTGAAGTGAATCAAAATTTTTCAGGCCCCGTCCTCTGCAATTGCAGGGAGGGCCTGTCACATAAACTAGCTCTGCTTGAAAATTAAGTCACACAAACTCTCACACAAACACACTGTTATAAACTGTTTCAGCAGCACCACACTTCAAATGTGATTCAAACTACAGCCCTGGGTACCCATCACAGAACCGCAGCGCATCCCAGACTGGAAGGAAGCTCAGTGACCGCCTGGCCCAGCCCTTCATGGCGGGAGCACAGAATCACGGAATCGGAGGGGTCTGGAAGGGACCTCTAGAGATCACAGAGTCCAACCCCCTGCCAAAGCAGGTTCCCTAGCCCAGGTTGCACAGGTAGGCGTCCAGGTGGGTCTTGAATATCTCCTGAGGAGATTCCACATCCCCTGGGCAGCCTGTGCCAGTGCTCCGTCACCTCACTGTAAAGTTCTTGCACACATTCGTGCGGAACCTCCGGTGCTGCACTGATTGTTCTCACAGTACGGAACTTTCCTCTCACATCCAATTGGAAATTACCGAGAAACCTAAAAAACGTGAGGCACGTTCCAATTCCCTGTTTTTTGGAAGCCTAGGAGCTTCCAGTCAGCGTTTAGCAACTAGAAGGCCTCCAACTGGAAACGCAGCCCCAGGTCACCAGCACCGTCCCCGGCTGCCGTGCTGCTCCTCCACACGCTGTGACACACACCCGGACCTCCCAAAGCACGCACCAGCAGCGCCAACACCGATTTCAGCCGCCGCCGCCACGCTCAACAACACTTACATTTCTTCAGCGTGATGAAAACGCTCCCCGACGTCCTGCACTTCTGGAAGAGTCTCGTCAGCTCCGTCAGGAACTGCAACACAAGCACACCGCACCGCCCGGCTGCAGCCGCGCCCAACGGACCCGACGGATCCCTCCGCCGGCCCGGCGCCACACACACGCAGCCCCGGCGAGGCGGGACCCGGGCCCGGCGCACCGCGGGGTTCCCCCCGGCCTCTCTCCCCGCCGCAGCCGGCGCGGGAACACCTCACGCGGCCGGAGACCGCCCGCGGCCCCACCTGCTCGCTCTCCAGCAGCACCATGGCCGCTCCACGCCGCGCGACACGGCCGGAAGCGGCGGGCGCGCGCTCGCTCGCCCACGCACGCACGGGCGCATGCGCCGCAGCGCTCCCTCCCTCCCACCGCCCCTCGAGGCCCCGCCCCGCCCCGCCGAGCCGAGCGGAGCGCCACGTCAGCCCCGCGCTGCGGGAGAGGGGGGGTGATACCCAATACATTAAACAGACGACGGACGAGCGACGTAGAAGCAGAGCCCGTCCCCAGAACGCGCGTTCTGGCGTTGGCGCTCAGCTCCCGCGGGCTGCTAACCGAGCGCCAGCAGGGGGCGCTGTGATCGCGCTCAGCCCGCGCTGCGCACTGCCCGGGGCGCCGCCGCCGCCGCGCGTGTGGGGGCTCCGTTCTCGCGGCGTCCTCGCCGTGCGTGTCCCTGTCCCCGCGGTGTTTTCCCACCCGTGATACCGGCCGCTGAGAAAGGAAGGCTTCAGGTGTACAAATCCACCTGGCGGGCGTGACGAGCTGCTCGCTGCGTGAGCTTGTTGTCACGGTTTGATTTTCGGGAGAGACCTGAACGGGGATGGTGCAGTTGCGTTGCAGATTGTTGTAGGCAACTCGTGGAAGCACAACAGAAACGGGAAAAAAACTAAAACAGTTGCAACATACTCCCTCTTGGAAACTACCATGGCCATAGAAACCGGGAGGCAAAAGAAATGCGTGCCCACTCACGCTTGCCAAAGGAGAAGCCCTCGTCCAAGTGCCGACCCTTCAGTGCACCAGTGGGCTCTTGTGTGGTCTCCTCACTTTCCTGAACCACAGATCCTCTCTCCTAAAGATGAGGGAAGATGGATGCTTATACTTATGCAACAAAACACTGAACGTCCTGGGATGAGTGCAGTTTTCCCCCATTTTGCATGGAAGTCTCAACCTGCTATTGGGAGCTGCCATAGTTGTTCCAATGTTAAGCTAGCTATCCAGGCAGCAGTAGCAGTGCAGCTACCGTACCAGCGGCTGCACAGCTCCTTGCAGGAATTTCTGATGGCAGAGGCTCTGATAGCAGTGCATGCTGGGAGAAGGGAGGAAGGAGAAACCGCTGTCAAGAAGCACTTCTCTGCAGGCAGACAGACTACTAATTCAGCAAGGGGAGTAAATATTTCAGAGCAGAGGAGCAAGAAAAAGAAACCACAAAGTAGAGAGAGCACAGTTCCAGACAAAGGGAATACAGAGAAGGCAAGGACTACTGTTCAGAATTCACTGAAGACTAACGTGTGTTTCCAGCATGCAACTTACTTACTTTATGCATTTAAAACATTAGAAAGGTTTAGGAATGCATGTTTTTTGGAAAGCCTTTGTCTCAATGTAGCTTATGTACCAAGATATGGGGAAAAAAAATAAAAATAAAAACTGAGAGATTTTGACCCAAAGTTGTGGTTGTTCAGTTCCTCTTAGCATTGCTTAATGTCTGTAAAATACAGATTATGGGCAGAGGAGCTCTGCCATCTCCTGTTCTCCACACAAGCGCTCACAGATGATCACATACTGTAGCTCTCATTGCTATCCTTCAGTTTGCTCACAGCCCCTCTCTGTTCACAAGGTACCGGGGTTGCTTTTGTACAAATTGAAAGGCCTTGCCTCTTAATAGGAGACTTTGCTGTTATGGTATAGAACTCGAGAGAGTTATATAAAGTTTACATTTTTCAAATGTATTGTTTTATCAGCAATTTTTGGAGTCTCGCTGCTAATAAAAGCAGCAGTTTTATTGAATTGCTGAATTTGTTTCCAAAAGAAGTGCAGCAGAGGATTTTTTTTTTATTCTTTGGTAGCTTATCCTCCTGATTGTGAAAGTTTTTCAAGCCAGAATGTCACCATTTAATTAGGGGAGAAGCCTTCATCACAACTTGCAAACAAGGTGAAAATGGAATATTTTTAACAATTCCTTTCCAAAAAAATAGATGGAACTAGAGAATGCTGACACTGCTTTAATTTTGCCAAAGGCTGCCAGCACTCAGAGGGAATAAGCTATTCAGCTGGTGAAAAAGTGCTGAACAAACACTGAAGGAGCTAAAGGGATACTCCCAATCACGATACACTTGCTTTTCGCTTTATCTCCTGCCCCAGTGTAATACCTTCTCCCTCACCCTCTGCCTCCAGAAAAAAAAATATATAAATAAATAAAAGAGAGAAAATAGGTTGGATTAAAACAGTAGCAAGAGGAATGGCTGGATCCTGAGAGCTGGCAGGGGCATTAGTATTTTGTAACCTGATCTGTCACGTGACAAGAGACAGGCAATAAAAATAAGCTTCTACCAGCCCTCCTGTTTGCTCAACTTTATTATGTGGTGTCAGTGGAGATAGACTTTTTTTTTTTCTTTCTTTTTGGCAAAAATTTAGCAAATGAAGCCACCTGAATCATTAAATCCTGAAGGAAATCTGGCAGGGAACTGGAGGAGGTTGCTGCTGTGCTTCCAAGTTTTCCTGGAAGCAAGCTTGTACTGAAAAGAAACAGAGGTGGGACCTTCTCCTCTGCTAAGTGTGCTGGGGGGGCAGGAAGAGGAAAAACAGGATGATCAAAAGTAAATTGCATTCTTGATCAGCTCTCTTAGAAGTTGGCAAAGACCTATTTGAACAAACTGGAAGTTTACCTCTCGTTAGGGGCTATCACACGCACAAATTCAGCTGCCACACAACACAGTGAGCAGAAATGTAATAGCATACCGTAAATTACCGTTTGCTCACCACGCTGCTCAAGATGAGTTAATAACAGATAATGACCCACAATTCACAACTGGATCATTTTGGTAATTCACTTTGATGTGTAGGTTTAAGCATGCCACGTCCAAGTATAACCATGCACAGGAAAAAAAATCAGTATTACAGCAGAACACCAGTAACACACACACACTCTCCTTGCAAGTCTATCATTAGTGCTGTAAAAACAGAGGTGCACACCTCGGTGCCCTCCTAGCTTCACCAGATCTGAGATTAATGGATAAAGGAAAAGCTCTCTACTGCCAAAATTTAACAGCCAGCTGCTTGGGCAGAAAGACAGTTAACCCTGAGATAGCTACCAAAATGTACTCAAGTTGAGTGCTGGGGAAGTAAAGCAAAATTCTAATGAGCACAGTGAGCAGTTACTCTTTCTTTTCTAGTGCTAGGTTGACTTCTGACATAGCAACTAGCAGGTTACCTAGGTGCAGGTGAAAGTCTGCCACCAAATCTGCTCTTAACCTTCTTTAGGAAGGTTAGGAAAAGCAAAGGATATGCAGAGGGGCAATGGCTGGGGAGCTACTGAACTGGTATGTGCGCTAAGTGATATTATTTGCCTGATCAGCTAATAATAGCAAGAATGAAAATGAGGTTTTAAATACATTATAGATTCAGGAGGAGAACTAAAGAAGACATTTTGACAGCTCATCTAGAGAGCAGGGCATGCGACCGAGAAGACCCTGAGGCAGAGATCAGCTGCCAGGGAGAGTTCTCTATAAGAGCCAGGAGGTCTTCTGTTGTGTCAGAGGAACATGCCATGAGCTCTATGCTAAACTTGGCTGTTTGTCTTCATGAATACTTCACATTTTCCTTAATACTATTCCATAGCATTGTTTTCAAAGAATTACTTTCATTGTGTGACAGCAATGTTAGCTGTGATTTTTTTATTTTTTAATGATGGAGACCAAGAAATAGAAATATTTCTTGAAACTCAAATGCATCATATTGTTATTATAGTGAAAATGGATAGTTTTCAGGGAGCAGGGTTGGGGAGGTATGAGTGGACTTGTGCTGGAGGCTGTGCATGTGAGGTGTGCAGCCAGGCTGCAGCTCTCCCCTGCACCTCCAGCGCAAAGAACCACTGTGCCATGCTGTGTCTCACACTGAGGGGTAACACAACTCACAGCTGAGAGTGCTGCACACGTGTCAGAGCAGTTCCACAGTAGTGACATGACAGTGGCATCCCTTGGGATTCCAGGCAGATGGGACACGTGTAAAGCAAGCCAAATGACCAGGAAATGGTGCCACACTTGCCACACATAGGTGCTTGATGTGGTTGAGCTCCCAGTTTACATTTTCCATGGCCAACATCACAATAGCTCAGAGGCTATACCTCATTTATTTAATACTTTTAAAGGTAGCTTATTATCAGTACTTAGGGATGTGAGTTTCAGTGTGCACCTCACTTACATTTTTGGAATATTATTGGAATACAATAGCAGCTAATGGCAAACCCAGGCCTGCATTTAAACCAGGAGAAAGTTTTGCATTTTTCAAGCATACCCCATGCATGTACTTTGAAGTATGGATTTTCACACAAGACACTCAAAGACTTTCTGAAAAGAAGCCATCAAATTCATCTCTCTTGCAGTCCCACTGACGTCAGTACAGTCATAGTGAGATACAGGAGGTCAGAATTTGGTAGCTGTTAGCGTAACTTCTCTCTTCGGAGCAGTAAACAATAAACCACAATTTCATTAGGGTTAAAACTTTTCTATTTACCTTTAAGTGAGTTTCATGATATGACCCTGAAGTCTGGTTTCTGCAGGTCTTTGTAAGTCATCTGTGAACTCCAGCAAGTTGTTGGTAGTGCAGGAGAAGGCCCGTACAATATGATGCACCTTCTGGGTGCTCTAGAAGTGATATTTACCAAACCTCACAGCTCGTCTCCCCAAAAGAGAGAAGATATATAATCATCACTTCATTTTGTATGGCAGATTTTTAAGCAGACATCGAATGTCTGGTTAAGAGCTGTGCAAAGCATCAGGGAGGTAATTAAGCTGGAGCTCAAGAGTAATGAGGTGACAGAGATTGTGTTGAGCATCATTTCTTTCACGTTGATGTGTCCTACTTTAAAAAACACAGAAATGCAGTTGTGAAAAATTTCCACCAGACAGTCCCAGTGAGGTTATGGGATTTTTTTTTTCTATGTACACATTAAAGAAACAGGTTGAAGAATGTCACACTGTATTTAAAGACAGAAAGAAAGATAAAGAAAAAGAAAATAAAGGAAGAATAATGAAAAAGGAAAAAAGAAAAAAAAAAGAAAGAACAAGAGGGAAGGAAAATGAAAAGGAAAGGGAAAGGGAAAGGGAAAGGGAAAGGGAAAGGGAAAGGGAAAGGGAAAGGGAAAGGGAAAGGGAAAGGGAAAGGGAAGGAAAAGGAAGGGAAGAGAAGGGAAGGAAAAAGGAAAAGAAAAAGGGAAGGAAAATGGAAAGGAAAAATGAAAGAAATGAAAAGAAAAAGCCTTCAGTGGGAATAAGGGAATTCTAGGTCAACAGAATGGCACTAAGGAGGACAACATTGTCCTTGATATCAGAAAGCACAAGGAGATGAAAGTGAGTCATTATAAAAGGAGCCACAAGGTCCTTGCTGTCCTCCACCTTCACTCTCCTCAAAAGGACAGGCCTGCAAGCAGCATATATTCTCTTGACACCATGGGGTGTTGGTTTCTCAGGAAGAAGGGGGTCACCTACAAACTCTCCAGCACCATTTCCTGTCTTTGCTGAGGCTGCCTAAAGAAACAAGACCTGGCTGGACTTCTGAGGTTTAGGGATCATAACACGAACTGCCATGCCTGTAAAACAGTGGTTTCTTCACAGCCTGAGTGATGCGTGACGTGAGAGCTGCACAGCACAACAAAGAGGCAATCAAGTTAGCTACCAGATGAGTGAGGTGACAGAGATCGGCTGAGACATTATTGCTCTCATTTCCATAAGCCCTCATATTGGATAAACAGAGACAGTTTTGACCGTCATAACCAGATACTTCCAGTATGACTCCCTTCTTTTAAGACCTGCCAAGTTTACCTGTTTATTCAAGTTTTACTTGTATTCTTCATCTTCCCTAATGCTCCTCCAAATATCCAGATACTTTCTAGGAACAGTGTGGTGGGGAGGCCGCTCCAGCAGCTAACAGCTGGGCTGCACTCACTGGGTCAGAGGCTGGAGGCAGCAGTTTCCTGTTTTGCTGGTATTCAATGCCATTTAACAATAGGGGGAAAGAAAAAAACTGCAGGACCTAAGCATAGCAAAGCTGTTTTCTTCATGAGCTGTCTGCCTGTTCCCTGCTCTGCCCCAGGCTCACCCCCGCCTGGCAGGCCTGCCTGGCCAGAGGAAAGGAGGCGGCAGGGAAAGGAGGCAGAGGCACTGGATCCTAAGGGAATGAGTGCTGGAAGGCATTTCTGCCATAGAAGCAGCATGGACAGTTTGCCAGCTGGTCTGAAATAGCAGACTGAATATTGCTAGTTGCTGTCCTTCCTCCTGCCTCCCACGAGAGAAAATGAGATCCACGTGCAGTACTTCTGGAACATCACTGTCAGCAAGAGTCACTCATGGCTTCTTACAACACTCAAAGTTTAATGTCCTCCCAAGTCGATGGTTTTAACTGTGTCTTGAGACAATGGTTTTCAGTAGTGGTCAGTTCATTTGAGTAGGAACTGCACTAACACACCCTTCACTCTGCATTTCTTACTGCCACCCTTCTCTAACAGTCTGCTAGGTGCCAAATCCCTAGTCTGCTTTTATCAGTTCACAACGTTCCTGTGCTCTCATGCTCTCCTATCTCCATACTCAGACAGCATCCTTTGCTACCATGCTGGAGCTTGGCTCTCATGATCCCTGTCCATTCCCAAATTTAACCTCACTTACTGGCCTTATTTTTCACAAGGATCTCCTGAGATTAAGGGTTGCAGGGTGTCGCTCTGTAAAGCAGATTAAAGCAACCATTGTAACTACAACTGGAGTTACTCAAAAACAGGAAACACAGGTACGAAAACAGTAATTTGAGTTTGTTGCTATCCCTTTCCCTTTATTTCATCATCCCCCTGTTTTCCTGAATACATGTTGTCTTCAGACACACACTGAGCGGCAGACAGGAGCCGCAGGGAGATTAGAAGTGGCAGGCTCTTTGTAAGCGCTCAGGCTATAGAAATACAAAGTGAGTCATCCCTGCTTGCAGTGGCAGGTAGCTTAGCCATCACCATTCACAGAGCCTTAAATGCAACCCTGCCAAGGAAATTCTCAAAAGGAATGCAGGTACTATAAATGCAATCCCTTTGTTACTGCCCACAGCCTTAAAAACCTGCGACAAGTCCTACAGCTTTCAAAGCTCAGGAATGGCGTTGCTTGATGATATGGCATTCGGGTAGTGCAGTAGGTTTACAGAACTGTGTGCCAGAAACCTCCACGTCAGAGGGCTTTATTTCCTTTTTTCTCTTTCCTTTCCAGCAAAGTGAACATTTCCAGGACGTGAACTGACAAGAACGTCGTGATTTTTCGCATAGAGCTCTGTTGGTGAGACACACTAATGCAGGAAATCTACCATGCTTAAACCTTACAATGACCAAACTGTATTTTATCATCACCTGAACTTAGCAGAAGAGCTAGAAGTTCATTGGAGGAAGAATGCTCTCAGTTCTTATGGGGAACATCACAAAGATAAAGTATTTTCTAAAATCCACACTTTACCTATGCTGAAGTTTTACCTATCATTGTTTTGTATTCAAGATATGCTTTCCTCTAACCTTCATCTAAGAGCATCATTAGAACAAGTCCCTCAGAAGGCAGCCATCACCTGTCATTTCTGCTTGTGTGTCCTTACCCGTGGTGTGCCTCCTGGGAGCATGCCGTGGTGCTTTTGAGGGAGGATCAAGAGTATGTGGCAAAGCAAGGGCATGACAGCAGCTACACATGGAGCAAGTGCTGTCCTTGCTGTCCTGAATGCTGCGCTGCACTCAGTGCTGTTAGGACAAGTTAATTACCAGGCTAAAGGAAGATAATCAAGATAGAGAACAGCATCATTATTTGTCAAGATATCAGTTGCTATTTCAGGTGTCTGTTGCTCTTGCCCAACCAGTTTGGTTGTTACTGGTGTATTAGTCATCTGACCATGTTTAACATCAATCTTTCACTCCTAATTATGCACTCAACTGCAAGCTATAGTATAGATTGCTCTTTCATGTAATTACAATATATAACTCATTGCTATCTATTGTGTCTAGAGCTCAGACTTCAGAAACAAATTAATTAATTGCACTTTCTGCACTTCTAGGCCAAGATAAGATTTTTTTGCTACTTTTCAATAAAAGGCTCAGCTTTTTCCCTAGCACAAACAGATTGCCATAATAAGAATCCTGTCATCCTCTTCATTTAGAGGCAAGTAACAGACATTTTATCTTCACAGGGCGCCTGATTATCAGTATCACACAGTTATCTTTTGGCAGAGAAGTCCTGGCAGCAAATAGCTGCTTCAATCTGAAAGCGATTAGCAGTTCTGCACCAGGCGTGCAGCAGTGGTGAGGCAGCCTCCCGCTCACGCTGCAGCTGGGGATGTGGAACATGCGCCTCTCCAGAAGTCAAGTGCTTCTCCATTTGCCATGGTGACAGGCGTAGTATTTCATGCCTGTCAGTGGCATGTGAGTTGAAGCACTTGGTATGAATCCAGTGACAACTGGTTTGCTGGCAGATAGATGTCAGGGTGGCCATTGGACTGTCCAAGTGCAAGAGTCTAGAGAAAACTAGCATTTTGGTGTATCTGTAGATAAGGACTTCCTCGCTCCTCAGATGACCAGACTCCAAACATGGCTTCCCCAAAATCTTGCTTCTTGAGCATGGATAGTGTGATCCTCCCAGAGATGTGGCTGGAGCACAGGACAGATGTTGGCTGCCACGTGCTCAGGCTACAGGAGGTAGCTTCAGACAGGTACTGAAGAGAAGGTGCTCTTCCCATGGATGATCTGATCACATTCACCATTTTCTTTTCCTGCTGTCCTGCCTACAAATTTTTTGGAGGATTGTTTAAATTTTGTTTTGTCTTCCATTTTTTTTTCCTTCCTTTTCCCTCTCCCTTTCTCTCCTCCTTATTATTCACTTCTCTGTCCCTAATTGCTGTTCTTTGCTATCCCTTTCGTCACGTGCCTGGCTGTCACCCAGGAGGATTTCACCATGCGAGGCAGCCATTTCTCTGACACTGGGGTTGTGGAGCTGTGGTGTAACTGCCAGCTTTGGGAGAGTCCTGCTAGTCAAGACAGAATCTTTCTTGCACTGGAAGAACCTGAGAAGAAACAGCCATTGCCGGTGGGAGAGCTGTTGTGCTATTTCTGTTAGTGTGCAGTCAGTCAGGGTTATTGTGGGAGTGAGGCACACCTCTGTAAAACAATGGTTGCTTTCCCAAAACACTCACAGTTTAAGTGATGACAGCGTTCTTTCATAAACCAAGCACGCTTAAAATCTCTAGTGAAAGCTGACAGAGAATGAGCTGGGGAAGTCCCACTGCATGCGGAATGAAAGTTCCATCTCTCCGGGTGAGAAAGAAGACGTGTATCACTTTCTCTCCTTTACTCCACTGTTTTGCTGCTGGTTGTAAGCTGCTGGACAAAACCAAGATTTCAGGGAGCGTACAGACTGCAGCTTGTTCTCAGCTGATCCTGTTGCAGGGAGCAAGTTCCTGGCTATTCACGAGCAGTAAAAATAAACAGTCTGGGGAAGGCAGGGAGGAGGGAGGGAGACTGGAGGGTACTGAGGAAAGAGTAGGAGCTACAGCAGCTGGTGTTTTCTTTGCTGGTTCTTTTCAGAGGATTTAGGCAGGTTGGAGATGTAAGTGATTAATGTTGAATGATAGCACCTTGCCCCCCTCCTCTTTTTGGAAGGAACACAAGTCTTTATGCGTATCGCTGTTCTCTCAGCTTTAGCCTTTCCAAGATTTACACACTCCATCCACTCTGGTGCAGTGCTGTGGGGCTGACAGCACATCTGGGTGTATTAACTGTACACTCTGTGGTTTTTACAAATGCCTAGGGTTTGTTCTAAATGTTTTGAAAGGCTGCTCTCAAAGCCCTGAGACTTCCCCCTTGGAGCTGACCAGACCCAAGACAATGTACTGCTACACAAACTGCAGATGGGTGGTTTTTCTAGCTGCTTCTTCTGTGCCAACCCTTTTGCAGTAAGTGGCAAACTAGAAACTGACAAACTCCAGTGAAACTTCCCTCCGTGATGGCTCCTGGACTGCCCCAGGACAAAGCACATTTGGGAAGAAGGGACAAGTACCACAAATCTTCTTCTGTCCTTCTTCATCTGCTTGGCCAGGTACATCCAGTTACCTTGCCCCTGGCTCTGCTCGAGGGCAGTGGCATCACAGCATGCTCCTGTGGTGTCTGAACCAGAAGCCTGCTTTGATCTTGTCTTTCTGGCACTGCAGAAAAACACACAGCAGTTATTGACAGGCAAGGCAGATCTGTAGCTTCTATCATCGATAAAAAAGAATTTCAACAGAAACTTTGTATTGTAACTTAAAGAACGAGGTTCCCATCAGGAACAAAAGTTAAGGAGACATTTTTTTAATCCTTTATCTTAAGCAGGGCTGATGGAGGCTTAAAAAAAACTAAGAATGTGCCAATGAAATTTAATGAAGACACAAAGTAAGCAATTAGAAAAGCATTACTGCCATTATGTAAAGCAGTACCAAAATCTAATTCAGAATATACTATTGTCACCCATATTTACTGTAGTTCAGACTAAAATAAATGATCAGGAAATGAACAGTCTGTCTTAGAATACCATAAAAAATATAGCAACAAACCAATGAAAACAGGTGAGCAGTGACAGGAGTCTTTAAATATTTCTGAATAAAAAAACACAAAAAACTGAAAAAGAACTACTTAAACTGAAGCATGACCTTAAAACGAGAATAAAGCGATATGAAACAATGACTTGGGGGAATAAGCTTGTATTAAAACTTTCTACTAGATTTATTAATGGCAAAGTGAAAAACAAGCTCAGAATGGCACTTCACAGTTAATTAGCAATGCTCTCTGATGTGGAAAAGCCAGTGGGTCCCTTTCTATCCCAAGTTCTTCTATGGACTTCATAGATGCTTATGAACCAAGAACAGCATGTGAGTTTACTCTGCGTGATTTAGCTGTGATGATCAGGACATTGATCAACACCCCATTAGGTCCCCGGAGGAGAGCTGAAGTTTTTCATCAATTTGTTTGGGATCCAGACCAGGCTGAGGGGGTCTGAAGGAGAACTTGTGCTTTATCATGTGGCTGTTGGTAGCTGCTTTGGAAAATGAACTGTTGGATTGTGGATTACCACTGCCAAAAGATAGTTGTGCTGGCAATCTTTCTAGAAAGCCTGAAGACTGACTGGATAAGGAGAATGAACAAGCCAGTAGCTTGGTGCATTTAGCAGTGGATGCTGGGTGGATATGCTACTGCAGTCAGATGATTTTACCTGTCCTGACTACAGAAAAAGTGTCTTGGTCTCCAAGGCTGCCGATGAAGTACTACTTAGTTGATATTCCCCACTGAAAACATGACCAGAACCATTCTAGATGGCAATGCCCTGTTATTTTTAGGTAGCGTCTGGCACAAGTGATGATCTGCCTGTGAGGAACATGCATGTACACGCACTTCACATTTTACTTCTGACATGGCCCTGATTTATGAGGGCATGAATTACATGTTTGCTGTGCAGATGCCCCTCTGTTGTGCCTCCCTGGTGCATACCGAGACATGCTCATCTCTCAGTGTGTGCTGGGGTGGGAGGAGAGGAGCCCTGGTAAAGGCTGAGTCAGTCACAGACATACTGGAGGTTTCTTCACTTTGAGATCCAAGGCTGGCTTTTGCCAAGACAAGTGCTGGCACATCCCACAGCAGAAAGGAGGGGAGCACGGAGGAGGTGAAGAGGGGAGGAGAGAAGACCAGAAGACACAACTGATTATCCTTTTTTTCTACTACACTGGTCCTGTGAGAAAGGAGGAATTTATAATGCATACACACGCTCCAGGATTTTCAAAGACTGTCTTTAGCTATATATCATATTTCCAGGGGTCAAATGTTTATGCATTTTGTCTACAATAGTAAAAACATGTATTTTTAATACAGAGTGACTGATCGCACAAGTGAGCCAGAGAGAAATACATTAAAACAAAGGCCAGACACTTCTCTTCTGCTGCAAGATTAGCTGGATGGCAGAAGCTTTGCTCCCCACCATGATGCAATGCCTTGACTACATTGCATCTTTACTTCCACACAAAACCAAACCACCTTGAACAGCAGCTCATGAGACTTGTTTATTAGGCTTATATAGTTTTTGAGAATTCTTACATCTTTTGATATGTAGACGCTTTCCCTGTTTCAGTCTGCCCACATCGCTTGTGTAACCCACAAAGCACCTCAGCTGCAAGCAGCACAGCATGTAACTACACAACATGTGTGTGAATCATGTTGCAGCCATACCAGCAAGCTCTGTCTTGAGACAGGGAAAGTCTTGAATACAACTGAAGTTATCAACTATAAAAACAAACGCAGTTTCTCCAAACAGGTTATGGAGGAGTAATATAGTCTGATCCTTAATGCTGAGAGAAAGAGAACAAATTAACAGGTAACCACTGCACACAGAGCTCTTTTCTTACTCTTAGGAAATCCCAAGCACTGCAGATGATCACCACAGGCCATCAAACACAGTGTATTATCCAAACAGCTTTTTAGCCACTTCCTTTTCAGGGGTGACCCTGCCATTCCTACATGGGGTGAAGGAAGGATCTCTGCTTATGACTTATCTTTATTTTTCCAAATTTTAGGGAATATGGTGGTATTTCTTCTGCTAAAGCCAGAAGTTTCATTACAGCCTGCGGGGAAAAACAAGTAAGTGTTTCACAGAATAATAAATGTTTCTCTCTGCTCCTGCTCAGAGCACTTAAAGACAGTTTTGTTAGTGCTGGGTGTTAGGCTCACTCAAGAGTTGGAGGGGAGATGCTGCCCATAGGACAGAGAGCCCTGCAGCCCTTCAGACAGCTCAGCTGCCCTGCATGGACCATACAGCACCCCACAAGCCTTGTGGTACCCACCTGGCTCTGCTTCCTCTTCACCCCAGAGTGGCTGACATGAGGCGGCCTGTGCTAGGCTCTCATTTTCAGTGTTCAGCTGACCCAAGTTCTTCCCACCCAAAACTGCGGTGCGTGGGACTTCTTGGAGCTGCTTGTAAAGTAAACCCACATGGTCCATCCCAGCTTGGACTCATCTTTCTGGGTCACCTACTGCACGCTACATAAACATGTGAACTTGCCCAATGACCAATTCAGCAAAGAACGTGCTGAGGTGTGGGCCGTTAAGTAAGGGTGATTCGCAAGAGCTGAAAACATGCTTGGCACAGCACAAGGCACTGAGGAGGACAAAGCCCAACCTCAGTGTGAAACCGTACCCGACTCCCGCGTGTGTTTGTACAAGGCAGGCGGCTCAGGAGGACAGTGTCACACTTTCATGTGTGTTTACACAGGGCCTAGCACAACAGAGTCCTAATCCAAACCGGAGCTCCTAAGTATCACAGCAATGCAAATTAAATAACACTATTAATACTCCTTCCCCCTGTGCTCACTGGGTCAGGCACGAGCAGAGCTGCCCCTATTCGGAAGGGCCAGAGCTTTGCACCATGCTGAGGTGGCTCCGGGCTCCCTCAGCACAGCCTGGCCGCCATCCCGCCTCCCGCTGCGAGGTGAAACGCCTTAGCATGGGCCCTAGAGGAAAGCTAATTTCATTTATCTTGTGTTTGCCCCAGCTGAAAGCGCGTGTGTGTGCAATTACCAGGGTTCAGCTAACACTGGTATTTCAGTAAGCCACAGCAACTTGGCTGTGTCAGTCTATGGGTCCTTTTTTTAGAAAACAGATAAAATGGAGTTGGTAGAGAAAAGCAATTTGCTGACGTTTGCTGAAAGCGCCTTCCCCAGTACTTTATAAAGTGGTCAGTGAGACTTTCTGTCACAAGGTTTAATGAAAATTTTACAACTTTTAGCATAATGTTTTTACATAATGTTTCTGACTAGATCTGAAAGAATACATTTCAGTCATTCCCATCTATTCTTTAATCCAACGTTATTAAATGGCTCATGTCCCACAGGCAGCACACCGCATAGCAGGTAATCCTGCAGACATAAAACTTGCAACCAGGTTCACCTCCTGCCATGAAACTTTGCCGTAGTGAACGAAAGTTGAGGATTCAACAAGGTGAGTGTGGGCTCACCTCTTCTAGATACAAGATGCTGGAAAGAATTATTGAAATAATTAAATATGTACACCTACTTCATTAATCAAGGACATTCCACTTGAAATTTGACCCCTCAGCTGACAATAGAGAACCATCTTCACAAATAACAACACTGACAGCAAAACATAATTAGGTATATTATCTGACTGTAACATAGAAAACAATCCATCTAAAACAAATGTGCAGCATTCAGATAATTGCATCCAACAGATGTCTTCAGTTAGCTGCTCATATAAGGGGGATATCGTTTGAGAAGAGGCGGCTCCAGACGCTACACAAGATTAGCATGTTACCTTTTAACTTCATAAAGTTTTAAATATAGAAGTTTGAGAAGGGAAGCAAGATGGTCATTTGAAAAACACCTTTTCTTCTTCTTTTTTAAGGTGAATGTTGAGAAAGACGAGCAATATTAAAATAAAACTGTGTCCTCAGTACCTAAATGAACCAGGTTCACAGTCTTTTTCGTATTGTAATAGTATCCCCAGTGGGATTTGCTTCCCGGACTGTTCCCAGTGCCCTCCCCCAGCACTGGGAGAGGAAAAATGCAGTGTGTTTAATGCCTGACGCAGGAGCAGTCTTGTTATTGTGGCTGCATCACCCCTCCAGGACACAGTTCAGTAGGAGTTTGTCATGTGGCTGAGCAGAAACGATGAATGCAGGTTTTATGTAGTTCATTCCCCAAATACAAAGGAACAGAGGGATGGAAAAAAAAAACCTCACCACGTTCTATGGCTACAGGCTGCAACAGTATACAGTTCACAGCCTGAGCTCTACATTGATCACTGTCAAGCTCCTGGGCTGCAATACACCTGCGATCACTCCCCAGCCCCAAGCAGCAAGCCTTTACCTGCACTCCTGCCTTAACCACAGCACCTCTCCCCCTCTAAGCATCTCCTGCTGTCTCACCCCTCTTCTCTAAGAGGTGGGGGCATTGAGTACTTTAATGATTCCTGGCCTAGGTCTGGGGAAAACCAACCTGGTCCTGCCTGAGGACAAGTGGATGTCTGCCAGTTAGTACCCCTCTCAGACACGCACACTTGTTTCCTCCCCGCCGCGCTGCATGCTGCCCGCCTTACCTTGGGCATTGCTTCATTTCCTGTTTGCTCCCGCCAGCCACTCTGTGCCATTATGCAGGCTAATATCAAACGGGTGGAAGGGGTAAACACTAAAAAAACAACCCAACGTGTCCTTCCTCTCCTCAATGGGCACGATGATATTGCCAGGAAATGGGTAACAGCTGCAGGTGCTAGAAATGAACTGCATGTATAGGAAGGTCTGGAGTCTGTGTGTTCAAAACATTCATACAGACAATATTTACTGCAAACAGACTATTTTAACAGGTGAGCACTACCACAAAGTCTCCTTCAGAAAGCATTCTGCTGGCTCCCCAGAGTGGCACAGTGGGAGGGAAGCAGCCAGGACAGCCCATGAGACACAGAGCCAGATGCTGCACTGTCAAGTTTGGCACTGTCACCTTCCAGGCTGCCTTATTCTCATCCCATTTCTCCCCATGGGATTCTGGGGCTTGGCTGCAGGAAGGGGTGGCAGGACTGGAAAAGCAAATGTCATCTTGCTGTGGCAGATCCATACTTAAGTCCATGCGTACCTAGGTCTGCTACGCCAGTCCGATCTGACCGCACGAGTCGCAGATGCTGGGCTAGGTTAGATGCTCAGGGAAGCAGTTTTGCTATTAACTAGATGATTTAGGTTGCAGATATCCACGCAAACATCACTGCAGGCATTCTTTTCGCTAGGAGAAAGGCAAGCAAAGCATAGCAATCACAGGAGCTGTTGGCTTTACTTGCTCGCAAGTCTGGGAAACAGTATCCCTGAGCCCATTTCATCAGCTTTCTTTTGGAAATCAGTACCATTGTCAGCTGTCAGTAACTCACTCCATTTACCTGCTCACAGCTTCTCAGGAGGACACAGCAAAGCCTAAGCCGGCTAAGGTTACTGAATGATAACAGCAGTTCTTAAGTCAAAGGGTATAATAAGGCTCTCCCCAGACAGTGACAAGCTTTGGATTTCTTGCAGGGGCCAGTGATTGTGTCTGTTTGTGCCTGCTGGTTGCGAACTCTCCCCCTTCTCCTCCTCAGGTCTGGCTCTCCCCCCCCAAACCGGGTTGTGGTGGAGCTGGGAGGCTGTGGGCACTCGATGCTGATTAAATTCTGCTGACTGAGGAAGATGTCAAATTCTACCCAAAGCAGAGAGCCGCCAAGGAAAAGCTGCTTTTCTTTGCTTTTGACAGCTGGAGCCATGAATTTAAGTAGAGGTCTCACCTTCAGGCAAGTCAACAGCTGGGCAGAGAGCAGGCTTTCTTAAAGAGAGAGTGCACCGTATTTTCTGGAGTTCAGTGCTACCAAGAGGTGAACGAGTGCACGAGAACATTTTGTTAAAAAAACAGGTGCAGCTGGGGTTTTGTTGTTGTATTTTTTTTTTTCTTTTACTAGAGAAGGACCAAGTAACAAACAAGAAAGAGGAAATGAAAACACAGTCTTATTTCCCACCCTCAGCGTTTCTCTTCTTCCATTTCCCCTGTGAGTGCTTACAAAGGGGAGGCAAAGCCTGTGTCTGTGCAGGAAGTTCCTGAGCTCTTTCCCTAAGAAGACTCTGATCTGAGTCACATCTACTTTCATGTGTGTGTACCAGCCTTGCTGGAGGAAGTGGTGGCTCTGCTGGGTGCAGAGGAGGAACTCGTGCACTGTGGGGCCAGGCTGAGTGGCACCTTGTTTTCAGTGCCATGGGGAAGAAGCCAGAACCCTGAGGAGGTTCAGACCTCTTAGGAAGCAGGGCCAGGCACAGGTGTGAACTAAACGTAGAGGGAAATAAGCAGTGCACAGTGACACGACCACAGTCACATAATTCATGACTGCATTATGTATTATCAGGTGCAGTTATCCAGTGTGTGATATACACCTGCTATTGCCCTTTGCTACACCTCCACCTCATCAATAACGCCGTGGGTGCTTAGGGAGTGCTATGGCTACCAGACAAGAGGTTTCAGCGTACTCAAGTACTCCCAGTCCCTCTTGTTGAGATGATAATTTCAGGAAGGGATTAGAAATGAGTAGGACCAGAGGAGAAGTAGGTAACTCTGTTTAGTCTGCACTCGTGGGCAGGGATGCACTGGGCTCCATATGCTGACTTCAGGGCTGTGTAGGTTCTCCTTGCAGTAGCTGTTTATACCAATAACAGTCCTCAGGCAGGGTGAGGAAACAGGCTTCGGTTAAGCAAGCGTCCTCATCAGTAGGGATCACAGCCATGGCAACTCTTCTCTCTAACACAGCAAATCCTGTTGTCTTCCCTTTGCCTTCTTGAAGACCTGCACAGGGAGATATGTCCTACCACAGCCTCTTCTCTAATCATTAGAACACATCCCAGAGAGCTGGAAAATGTGAATTTCAAGCCCTTCAGAAGGGAATTATGTCTTCCTCCCCAGTAATTTGGGGATGTGAAACAAGAGCAGGACAGTACTCCTTTTGATAAGGATGGAAGAAATCTTAATGGACTTCATCATGTTAAGACTATCACTTACTTTGATACTTCTAATTTATATCACGTGGAATCCAAGAAGGAAAGGGAGGGAAGGGCAGAGGGCATCATTTTAGTTTCTGGATCTCCATCGACTTTTGATGTGGGATAGAAATCACACTTGCCTGACCTGCAACACTGAAGTGCTGGTAAGCACATATAGTAGTAGAACTTTAAGAGTGCTTAAATAGGACATTTTGGTGTTAAGAGTTGAAGTACCTACTGAAAACAGTTATTTGCAGAGCTAAGTAGCACCTGAAGTTCCCAGAATTGCAATTTAGGGTATAGGCACCACAGCTCTGTCAGATCCTAACCTAAATATAGATAGACAGGCATTATTTGGGTTTAGCCTCATTCATGCAAGCAGTATTTCCTAATTTTTTTTTCCATCTTTGCTTTAGTTCCATCAGCGGTAAGAAAAGCAGAAACTCCTGAAGGTAAGTTGGTAAGTTACTGCAAATGAGTTGTCTCATAACCATTCTGCTATCATGTCATAAGGGGAAGATGAAGTTCAGCTTTTGTTGTCATTCCAACCAGTTACTGCTCAAAACCTTTGCTGAAACTTCTGCCAAATCTAAGTTTTTAAACATGCAAATTCAAAGACATTTGGAAAAGTAACTGAAGCTGTATTTCCAGCAGAACTGAAAAACAGAGGCTAGTTTCTGCTCTGCCTGAAAGCAAGGAGGATGAAAGTCAGGTGCCATACTTCTTCCTTATTAGATTTTCTGCCCAGTTTTACAGCCTCCTACTGTTAAGGGGGGGTTCTGTTAGAACAGAAACTTGGATAGGTAAATATTTTTCTGAATTTCATTTTTAAAATGCTTAAGGAGCACCACCTCAAATAAGAAAGATGCTGGGTACAGCTGAAACCAGTCAAAGACATGAAACAAAACAGCCCAGTTTGTTGTGAGAGGTGCAGCAGGGACTGAAAGCTTTGTGATTTTAGAAGAGAAACTTAACCATCAGCACATCGTGACATTTCTGGTGTGATGCATTATGATGTGTGGGTGGATTGCCATGCCACATGTTGTTATTTCAATGCATTATCATCATCAGGGCTCTCTGAAGCGTTGCTGCGTTTCAGCAGAACATCATTATCTTCTGTGGCAGCTTCAGCTCAGCCAATCCTACCAGGCTCACAGATAATCAGCGTATAAAAAAAAAATCCAACTTTGCCTAAATTTGCATCTTAATGTTTCAGAAAACTAGATAACTGGAAGTAATTTCAAAGCAAATGATTTCAAAATATAGTTTACATACGCATTCATACGGGAAGCCTGATTCTCACTTCAGTCATTTCAGGGAAGGGAAACATGTCTCATTACTTTTGCAAACAATCATGCAGTTTCAATTTCAGACAATAATTGTAATTAAAGAATATATCAGAGAGAATCGTAACATACAATTTTATTCCAAAAAGACAGAAATTTAAAAGTATGAATTACACATTCTTCCTCTAACTCCTGCCTACCTTTTGGGCACAAGGAATGATCCCACTACAAATTTTTGTCAAGAACAGATGAAAATAACAGGATTAGCTTATGAAAAACAAAGGACATCTGATCTTACAAATACCCTGGTAAGTATCAGCCAGTCCTTCCAAACACAAAGCTCTGAACTAGCACAGACGGAAATCACAGTACAGAAACTACAGGGCATACAGTCCACAAAGTTAGTTGAATTCAAAAGAGAACCCAGAATATTTAGTCTGCAGTCATGTAAGCTAGGATCTTTTAAGCACAATTGTGCGTGTATCAATTGGATAGCAGCTTCCCACACAGACCGCGTCCTGAAACGGTGCTGAGATTATTTCACAAGCGTGAAGGACTTCTGTGTTCCTATTACCAGGAAATAGTTAATATTCTTTCCCACTGGGGCCCACACGCACCTGCACAACTGTGGTGTGTGGTTTCTTCTTGCAGCTGCATCTGTGACTGCTGCTGTGTAGAGGTTTTGAAGTGTAAGTGGAGAGTTCACAAGACTGCCCTTCGGTGGTAGTGCAGCCTGAAGGGCTGCTGCAGGAGCAGTGTAACTGCTGAAGCAGCTTCAGCAAAGTTTCTCCCCAGCTGCTTATACTACATTCCCATACTACTCATACTACATTAAAGCACATATTAGAAACACTCATTAATAATTTATCCTCCCAATATCATTCCAGAGTCTCGGCCACCCTCTGGGTGGGTTTTTAATTATTTATTTATTTATTCCCCCCCAAAAGAAGAAAGTGAAACTATGAGGCCTTTAATAACTATTTCCCTAAGGTCACTAAGAGCAGGCCTGTGGTGGAGCCAGATATACAATGCAAAACTTTCCCAGCCCTGTAGGTTGACTGCTCAATCACTGCTGCTCCTGTAGTCTGCTATCTGAACCCTTTGTGCAAGAAGGCAACTATTTTCATCCCAACTAGTAAGAAACCATGGTTCACAATATCTGCTCCTTCTCAGGAATGAGAAGATTACCAGGGTCAGCAGTCAGAATAGAGAGTTATCAGCTAGCCTGGGGCTGTGGAGCCATGATTAGGATCATCTGCTATTAACCTCAGGTGCATGCTCTGGATGCAGTGAGAGAAGCTCAACTCAGCTCTGCATTCAAGATCTGTCTGGTGTTAGGGGTGATGTATGGGAGGGAAGAGATTGCGTTCACTGATTCTACAAGGCGATATGATTTAGGGGAGCTGTAGGATTGTTTTACTATATTTCAGTCATGTGACTCCCTGAAGGCTCATATACCACCAGAGGATGATTCGAGCCAAAGAAAGGCTTGTCCTGTTCACTCATTTGTACCTTTCCTTCCCCTGGTATGGTCACAGAGTGACAACCAGCTCATGAGCCAAACCATCAGCCTTGGAGCTGACTGAGATTTTTCTCCTTCAGGCAAAATTTTTAAGCCAAGGATTTCAGTATAAACCACTCTTCTCAAAAAGTATACACTGTTATCCTTAGGTTTACAACTTTCTGGAAGGAAAAAAAAAAAAAAGAAAAAGGAAGAAAATGAGAGCGCACATACACACTTTATCACACGAGGCAGGCAAACACAGCTACACTAAGAATTACTGCAAGCAGTTATTGCTGCATTGTCACATAGGGAGCTTTGGTGTTTGCACAGTGAGCTGCTCACTTCACGCAAAAAGATACTGAGGCAAGAGAATCTGTCAGCAGAAAGAGATGCTGGCTTCGATTTCCTTGTGTTCCTTTTAGTGTAAGAATTCACTAACAGTAGCTGTATTTTGGTTAAAAAGAAAAAAAAAACACCAACACACTAACAAAAGAACCCAAACAAACAAAATAACAACCTCAGCATAAATCACCAAGGTTTTTCTTTCTTTTGAAGACTTGATTTCCCCCCCCGCTTTCTTGGCTTTGTTTTATTTAACCTAAAATAAAAGTCCCTTGAGTTCTTTTGTGAATGAGAAAAAAAACTATCCCCCTGTTGCACAGCAAGTGGCCCTGTTTATCTGTTATGGATGAACAAAAGTTTGAGGAAAGGTTCGTGGGAAATATCTTATTACTGCCACAGACCTATGTCTTGCTAAGAACCCCATCAAGATGATACACCTACAAACACATAGGTAACAGGTGTCCTCTGCCCCCAAATAACCTGCTCACAAAGAAAACAAGGCATTTTCTCACAATACCAAGATACAGATTTTGAAAGTCCTGCTCAGAGCCTTAATACATGCAGTCAATCCCCCTGCTCAGCAGCATTCCCCCACCCTGCCTACACTGTCTGAATGGCCAGGGTACAGTGCAGCAAGCTTCATTTGGACAAAAGAAAAAGGGGGAACAAGGCTTCATAGTCACCTGCCCTTTATCAAACCCAGTACTCAAACATCACAGCTTCCTTTACAGAAATGAACAGCCCACCTCCAAATTTTTGTTCTGGTATCTGGCACCTCTGAGGAGAGCAGCTTTATCATTTGGTCAACAGATATTCCAGGCAAGTCACTTTCCTGTTGAAAATATTCTACTTTTTATAGCTTATGCATAGGAACTCAATGTTCCCAGAACTCTCCTGCAAATAAATACACCCCACAAGAGACAAAAGAATCAGGCAGATTTACACTATTCTTTTTTTTTCTCTCTCTCCACCTTCATTCCATGCTCACTCCATTTTAGGCTGAAGACAACAACTTCAGCAGGAAAAACCTTTTTACCTCTAATGTGGCCCACCTGGATCCAACATCTGGTATTAACTAGCCTGAATGGTGATTAAAAAGAAAAAAAAAAAAAAAGATTGCCTAGCTATTGTCTCAAGTCACGGTTGGAGATAGCCAGCTTGGACACCTACCTCTGTGAGGGGTCTCACAGCTGTGAGCAATGGGAGAAAAGCGGTGCCTTCCTCTGCACTTTTGTGGGACTTGAGGCTAATGCTGCCAGTTGGCTGATGAGGCTGCTGCCTGCCTCTGCCCAGCTCCAGGGTTCCCCATCCCACAGTGAAGAAGCGGCTGTCTCCAACACAGTGCCCAGAGGCTCGCTGCCCACAAGCTGAGTCCCCAGGCCCAGCTGAGCTCTGCAGGGCAGCCCTGCCTTCCTCTCGTGTGTTGGAAGCCCAGCCATCCCATACTTGCTCCCCTGCACCTCACGGGTGCTGCTTTTCATCTGTGCCCGCTGTATTTCAAATCCGATATTAAATGCGATGAAGCCATTTGCCTCTGGCTGTACTGAAGAAAATCATCCTACTACCAGTAACGCCAAATAAGGAAATAAAAGACATTGCTTAGTTTGCACAACCTTTTATTTTCCTCCTTAGGACTATTTTTAGTTAAACAATTTTGCGCCAGAAGAGTTCTGTCTGTGTCCAGAGCTGCCCTGGTCATCGGCGCTGTTACCAGGGACTTGAGCTTTATGGCCCTCATAACTGCAGAGGGCGAAAGGTCGAGCCGTGGAGCCTTTGTGTCAGCTCCACATTTCTCTTTAAACACATGTGAGAGACAAAGCTCCCCTGAGACCCCATGGAAACTGCCTCCGGGGGCGGGGAGAGGGTGAGAGAGCACTGGCCTGGCAGATAAAAGCAACATCAAAAGGAGTGGGGAGCAGCTGTCCATCTGGAGATGCAAACTTTTTTCTTCTGTTTTGGAGAAAGAGACTGTCTCAAAGGATAGTCTCAAAAAATTTTGCATGGAAGGGAAAAAAAAAAAAAAAAAAGAAACAACTCACAAGGGGAGGGCAGAAAAGCCCCCACAGCAAACAGAAGGAGGTGCTGCTTGGCAAAAATCCCAGGCTGAATCATTTAAATCACTTTTAGTGCCTCCAAATGCAAGTCGCTGCCTCTGTTTATAGAGTCAGAGTGAGAGACCTGAAGAGAATACATTTCCCAAAGCAACATCTGAGCTCGGGAATGAATCAAAACCAACTTCGTATGCTGCAAACCCCCTTCCTTCTGACAAAGCTTTTGTTCTGATGCTGGGTTTCTCTTAAACCTACATCTCCACAAGAAAAAACCCACAGCCTGATCACCAGATAGCTGACGGTGTTTATGACAGGGCATGTTTCACTGCAGACTCTCCAGTATACCTGATGATCAATAATAAACACTCCACGGAAAGATAACTGTTGACCAGCAGATCAACATAAGCATAGTCTTTCCATTCTCAAACTGACAAATTCCACTTCCTTATCATTGGTTTTACAGACACAAAAAACACTTTTCCCTGCTTGTAACTATAAAAATAGTTACTCAAAACTGCAGTCCAACTCAAATTCAGCAGCAAGTTCTAGTCTGTATCTTAAGGAGTAGCAACAGGAGCTCCTGCTTTCCTCTGAGATTTCTCAGCACACATACTTGCACCTGAAGATACTTAAAAAGATGCTGCCAGTATGTTTCACCTTTCAGTACAGGTTGAAAGTACATTTTCAAAAAGGTATATAGAAATTAAGAGAGCCTAATATTTTTTTATAAACCCAGTTCTGTTAGAGTTATGAATCTGAAGGTTTTTAATTATTTAAATACCCAAGGTTAGGCCAGGCTGCAGCTACTGGAGACTGCTTTAAAATATACTTCATTACATAAAGATGTTGCAAATGGCATGTAACACATTTATCTATGCTGTACAATTCCTAACATGAAAATACATGTTAGGAGGTGCCAGATTCCCACACATTAAGGAACCGGCATTATATTTGTGGGGAGGCCCAGAGAGGTGAGGCCTTCCCTCATGAAGGGCATGTAGCCATTTGCAGATGCTCTGCTCCTTCCTTCTACCACCCAGGGCTCAGTGCACAGGCACCCCCATGCTGTCCCCACTTACAGAGGTGAAGCATGTGCCTGGGGCTGTTTTAAGCTTAGTCTCCCTCATGTTCTGTGGTTCAGTATGGGTCAATGCCCATTAAACTCAAGAGATGAAAATGGATGGATACCACAACGCTGCATACCTTGCAGATGTGGAAAGGTAACCACAGCATTGCATCCCTGGCCAGACACACTTAGGAGAAACATAGTTACAAGCCATGGGCAGGGTCAAGTACCTAACTGACCAGGCCAGCAGCCTGCTCTGCAATGGCAACCTCTCACACCATGGTTGCTCGAGTGCCTGATAGAGTGCTGCTCTGCAGCATCTGTCCCAATCCCTGCATCTTGTACACCAAGCATGAGGCCAGTACTTGCATTCCCAGCTACTCTGATTCCCATCTCATGCCTCCCTGCTGCGAGGATAATAAATTCCTCACATACGCGTGCAGTGCGCAGCAAGGCTGCGCATCCGGGGCGGTAGATCAGCAGGTCCCTGATGAAGTGAACTGTGCTGGCTGGCGAGTGGCCAGGCCGCCATGGCCTCCTGCCACAACCCCTGCCTCTCACAGTGCCGGCCTGCCAGACACGTCCTCGCCTTCCGTGACAGGCCACTGTGTTGTCTCACGTGCTAGAAAAGAGTTGAGAGATCTGCCTCATCACTGAGAGGCCCCTGTAGGGTCCCCTTTGCAGTCCCTACTCTGCATCATGATTTAGAGAGCCCAGTGTGTGAGTTTCCACATGGTTTTGGGCCAGGTCTGCGGCCGGAGTGTCACAGATTACATGAGAGCGTTCTTAACCTCCCCTTCATTCTGGTAGGGATGCTCTGTGTTTAGTCTCACTTCTGTTTTGTCATCTATTATAAACATCACCTGGATAGACAGGTTCTCTCCCCGCACCCCACGCGTAGCAAAGCACACCACCCAGAACAAGCCAGCATCCATACTTGTCGGGATGCTGCTGCCAATGGGCTCTCATCAAACATGAACAACAAAGATCTGCAGTGAAACAGTCATCACCGGCTGGCCCCAAAGCCTTTTATCTGGAAGATGCTTTGTGTGCTAGTCCTCAGGTATCAAACTGCTACTTCCAGCCCCACTTTGCTGATACGTCCCTTGTCCCACAGTGGGAACAGGCACGGAGCCACTGTTTCCAAGCGTTCAGACTCCCAGTCCCACAAGCTCTCAAGTTGGCTCTGGTGGCTTTGGTGAGGAACAAAGAGATTTTTTTTCCCCAGCACCGAGTTATCCTCCATAAACCACATATTCAAATTGTGGTGAAGACTGGAACTACCCATACATCTAGCATTTTCAGACATGTGCTCTTTTTCCACACATAAATATATCCAGTTGGATCTTTGGGGATTTTTGTCTTTTTAACTTCATAGATTTTTTTCACATTTTTCCAAGGCCCATCACATCAAAACCCTCCTGCTGCACATCTGAGTCTCAGACAGGTGCCCAGGAATCACTCTGGGGTGCATGGGAAAGGCAGTATCCCAACTTGTACTATTGTGCACATGCACTATGTTAAAAAAGCCACGTGAAGGAAGCCCAATGAACAGGTCTTCTGTGTGTGTACTGCCTTCTATTTCTATATATTTGTATACCTAAAATGCAAACAACCATTCAAGGCACATGCAGAGTATCTGTCACTTCCTGGGAATACCAGATTTACCCTGCACTTGTTACACTATGTGCTTACAGTACATCTGTCTGCAAAATCTTGGACAGAAATTGCAGAGCCTTAGAGTAGAATTCGATGTAAATGTGTTATAGTTTCCCTGGTCTATTGGTAGTGTCTTCCCACGTATGATAACAGGTCACAGCTACAAGCTAGTACTGGAGTGATCTCTGATCCTTTGTGAGCATCTTCCAGCTGTGTCTAGGCTAGAAGCTTCTAACATTGCCCACTGCTGTTGTGGCCACTTCTGCTTGCGTGGTGCATGCAATACTGGGGCTATTCATCATGACCCCATGTACGAGAGTTGCACCCCATAACTCATTTGGCTTAGATGGACTTATTCCACAGGTAGACAAATAAAATTTGGATCGGAATCTGGCCTTCATTATAACTGCATGTATCCCTTGACTAATATCAAGTATGTTTCATCTTCTACAAAGCTTTAAAATGCTCTGTGCACTGCTGTAATGAAAGCAGCACAATAACTGTTCTAATCAGCTGAACCTGAGGCTGAATCTGTGGATTCAAGACAAGGTTTTTTTCCTGGTGGCTGGACCTACACTGAGACACATGCTTCTGCTGGATATCCATCTGAGTCTGAATCACCCTTTTTAGCGAGCTTTATTTAAATATGTATTAAAAACAAAAACAAAAAACCCACAAATGCTTACAAAAACAACTGACAAAAAATCCTTCCAAACTTAAGGGTAACCTTAAAACGTCAGAATACTAATTTATTTTAAAAAGTCCCACCAGACCACGCACAGACTCTGAAGAAACAAAGTCCCAGAGGAGCATAATGGACTGAAAAAAAAGCGTTAAAGTTTGTTTCTTTCTTGCTCTTTCCTCACTAGCCACCACATGTGCTTTGGAGGATTTGAAAGACCTTGAAGATTTTTTGGTGTTGCTTCTACGTAATGAAAGTGCTAATGTTAATTCGGCACTCTCATCAAGCGTGTAGGGCCTTCTACACGGCCTTTAGAAACCCTTTTCCTGATTCTTTGTTTTGTTTTGTTCGAGCTCTGCCTGTAATGAAGGGGTTACTGTCTCGTACAATATAACAGTGGGGCTGACTTGGCTGGAACAGACATTAACTTCCACAGTAAATCTGGCAGGAGCTGGTAATTACAGAAAAAGCAGCCAGGGGTCATGGCCAGCCAATGCTCTGGAGTAACAGAGCAGAAAATCAAAACAGAGGGGGAAGGGAAATCATATTCATCATAGTCTTAGGGCTGAGGTCGGTCTCCTCCAAACTATCAGGAGCCTGTCGTCAATTGTTATGTTTAGAAGGAGCCTCTGGAAGATGAGGTAATAATAATGTTAAACATTAACTTGTTAGTGCTCCCGCTGCACTGGAAATTCACCTCCACCCCAGCACAGCTGGGAAGGGAGAACACTCGGCCAGAGAACACAGTTCTTTGATTGTACTCCTACGATTGTCCCTTTTCTGTCAGTTTTCTAATGCTAACACAGGACCCAAAGGTTCCTGCTTCACCTGTCCTGCACTCTCTCCCCTAGTCCTGCGATGTCTCAAAATCCTCCTCTTGCAGCGTTTCTAGGTCTGCTTCTGCCCCTGCAGCCACTGCAGAGCACAGTAGCCATGGTGAGGACCTCTGCCTGCATGTCAGCACGCAGGCAGCTCCCCAGCACCCTGGCAGAGATTTGCACATGGAGCAGGAGCAAGCATCAAGTGCATGCATGGTGTATTGGTAAAGCCTGGGAGAAGAGAAGGCTGTGGTTGCATTACATGGTCCCATAGCAATTCAGAGCTCTGGACTCTAGTATTTCTCCTTATAGCCTGGTCAAAATGAGCACGTGCAATATGGCTGTGCCTGAAAGCAGCCTCACGCTACCTGAGAGCCCATCCATGAAGGACTGAGGAAGTATGAGAAGGGTTGTAAAATACGAGGCAACTTACACATGAAATAGTCATTTTCCTCTGCTGGAGGATGGGGCACTTCAACATGCATTTGGTTCTCAGCTTGGGCTCTCACATATACACAGACCCTCACTGTGCCCTGCTGAGAAACTCTGTCCCTTGTTACAGCTGCCTGGAATAAACTGACATCTCATTGGAGAAACAGAGGGAGGAAAATGGACTTTTATCCCTGTCTGTGGCACAGCTTGGCACATATATGCTTAGAGCTACCTGTCCTCACCTAGTCCTTCTGGAAATTGGGCAGATAAAACCTATTTTAAATTTGTGCTGAGGCTTATGTAGTCCACAAGAACAGGGCACTACTGGCATCTTCGAAAGAAGACAGCTTTTAGAATGGGAAATTGAACCACCAGGAGCAACGTAAAAGAAGTCCAAGTCTAATACACATAGAAAGGGACACCTCTGGAAGGTGTCACCAGCATGGGCAACCTGCCTGGCATCTCCCCACTCAAGTTACTCTGCAAGTAGTGCTGGCTTTGCAGCCATCCCATGGGCAGTAGGCAGGGAAGTGAATCACGCACCTGTAAGCTGGCAGAACAGAACAAGATGTAAATTACAGCTTTTGCAGTTGTACACTGATTAAGACTTGCTTGCTGTACCTCATATTTGTATTTATATAATTTGGGGGAAAGAAACAGGTATCAATCTCAGATGTGTTTTATCAGTAGTTCCAGCAGATGTGATCTAGTCACCGGGACATAACTTATGGTGAGGAGCTGGAGGAGGGTTTGCCTTTGTGCTGATGATCGCAGTGGGTGATAACCACAGTGTGGCCTTGCCCACGATTCACTTGTTCTTCCAGGCTGCTCAGTGGGCTCTGGTTCAGCCCGCAGAAAGGCACCCCAGGGACAGGGCTAGGCCAGGCCACGGCACTCATGCAACACTTGTCTGAGCTGCAGTCTGTCCTGTGTACCTGCAGCATGAGCCTCTGCAGGCATTGCCAGCTCGGGCTGATACTGGGCCTTGGTGAGCTTGGAGGAGACCAGGTAGCAGCAGAGCTGGTGGGCACATGCTGGAGGTGCTCACCTGGGTGGGGTTCATCCCATGTGGCATTAGCGGGCGTTCTTTGCTGGGATTCAGCATCTGTACAATAAGTCACCTCCCTGCACAGGGTCAAACCAAATGCCACTTGAACATTATCAAAACATGAAACGTAAGGACACGCAAAAATACTAGTCTGGGAATCTTCAGATGATGTGGGAACAATTCGTACTTTAAATATAAATACAATTTTCTCTAACCTCAGTGTCATGATTCAGCATTTGTAAAGTAAATAATTTATAATAACAAAAGCAAGAAACTAACGGGTTTGTCTGGGATCAAGGTAAAAACAAGTTTTGCAACGTGAGGGAGATGAAAGGTAGATTATCATGGAAACAGGACATCTTGATCCCACCGCTAGGGAAAAGCTGAATCCTCCACCACAAAACCTCATCTGAGTCATTGTTTAATGAACTGAGCGTTGCACAGAAACTCAGCTCTGAGCTCTTTCTTTCAGATAATAAAAACAATGCTGATATTTTTATATTGAGTTAATGGTCTTGAAGAAGAACCACAAAATTGTACTTTGCTGTACAAACTCCTCCTAAAGAGCAGAAGTAAATCTGAAAGAGTAAAAAAAGATCCTGGATGTGCTGTTTGTGTAACCCCCCCGAACCTCTCCTTTCCCTCCCACACTAGCACCTAAACCCACTTGTGTGCTTGTTGGGAATTACAAGATCTGTTCTCAGGGTTTTGGGTTTTACTGTACAATTCAAAGAAAAGCAGAAACCATTCTGCTCTCTCGTGTTTGCCAGCTCCGCTGACACTGAAGAAGAGAATGCCAACATAGCTTAAATCTCAGCAGACCTTTACAGAGCTGGCTCGGTGCTTCCATCCACATTTTACAGCTGGAGAAACACGTTCAAAGCGGGACCTTGACAATACCAGTGTGCTTTTACAAAACGGATTCAGCTGCCCTGGATTTAGCAAGATGAGCCCTGGCATAGGCACATCTCCATTTCTCTGGCAACAGATTCCCAAAGACAGCTGAAAGACTCCCTGCCTATAGCCATCTCCCAGCAGCGCTAACACTGCTGCTCCAGCATTACCAAGAAGGGATTTTTACAAAAGTTTTGTATGGGTGGGGAGAGCTTAAAGCAATTTGCCCAGTATCAGAACCAGGAAAGGTAGCTAAATCTCTAGCTCCCTGCACTTAAGGATGTGTGTAGACAATTGGGCTGGGAGCTTGTCATCACCTCTTATGAGGAAAGTGAAAGGGGGAGGCCTCTTGGAGAGCATTAGTGCTTTTATTGCAGAGAGATATTACAAAAGATTGCACGGTGGAACATGTTCCAGAATCAGGAGGGAACTCAACCCTAAATCTTTTGATTCTTTTTGCAGCTGGAAACATGTCACAGCAGGATCCACTGCAGGTCCTAGTGGTGGAAAACAATGGAGATAAATGGTACAAGAAGATTTTTCTCATATAAAAAAAAAAGTTCTTTTTGTCTCTAACATGAAATTGTTTTCAAATCAAGTCTCTCCCTGATGCTAGGAAAATGACTGCGACAGGTTGAGAGATTAGGTGTGGTGTGTGAAATAAAAGGGAATTCGGTAGTCACTTGAAGAAATGTTGATAAAAATTACACTTCACTGCCACTTTCCTGCTTAAAAACCCATTTTCTTATATTTTCCCTGAGCTTCCCTCCGCCACAGGTTTCCATATTTGGACAGCAATATTTTGATACCAGGAACTCTAAAATTCAGTGAGGAGCAGTCTGAGAGCTCGACTCCCTCACCTTGAACCTCCTTGGATGTGGTCAGGGCGTAGCCAGCCACTGATGTGTGAAAGCCAGCATTTGCTTGCTCACTCATTTGCTTTCAACCTCCACCCCCCATAGCCATTGAAATGTTGCTTTTGGCAAGAACTGGGGCACAGGGGAGGGACAATTACCACGAGCACTCATTGTTTGCAGAATGTTTTTCTTAATGCCTTAGAAAAAAAAAAAAAAGGGTCAGGTTGAAAGGTCATCGGACCTCTTTGTTTTCTTTGGAATGAGAGATTCAGACCCTTCAGAAAATGTTTTATTAGCTCTTCTGAATTTCACTTTCTGCAGAGGTTTTCTCTCCAGGCAGTGGTTAGAGGCACCAGCAAGGAGTGCCCACGCTCATCAAACTGAAGGTGATTTGAGGAGAAGAACAAAATCTGCTCCTTGACTAGTGAAAAGCAATTATTTGATTCAGATCTTGTTATGAAAGAAAAACCCTACTTATTTGCTGTGAAGGAAGTATTCCGAGAGCGAGCAAAGGGCTGCAGAGTCAATTTCACCTCACCTCTGTTCAGCATTAACTGGAATACTCCTCTGTTTGACCCAATGATCAGATCACCTAGTTGCACCAGGAGCGTTTATAGTCTCATTTGTAGATAACAAATGTTTACATGGCAAGTCTGCACGAGGCTGCATTTGGCACTTCAGCCCCCAAGGAACAGCGCTGGGTGGCGAGGGCACAGCAGTGCCCAGAGGAAGCCGGGTGGTGGAGGTGGTGTGACAGCAGGCTGGCACTGAGCTGAGCAGAGCTCAGGCTATGCCCTTGTGACTCCGTTTCTCTGTCTGGAAAGACACAGAAAATGAGATTCCTCTCCATTGTAAAGGGCTTTCAAACCTACTGACAAAAGGCAGTATTCAGAGCTGGAAACCATTCTTGTTTTTCTCTGGGGGCATTCAGTTCAGGACAGGTTGGGGATTCAGCAGTAAATGAGAGTGAGAAATGCTTGTATTGCCATTTACTGTGACATACATGTAAAATGAAATATTTAATCCCCTTCATATTGGTAACTTTATTGACCACTATATAGCTGGTAAAGTGTATTTTTTTAAGAACCCAGGTAGTTCTAGTCAGGCACTAAGAAAACCTGCTTTCTTCCTGCTTTTCATTTCCAGCACTGCAGTCATCGCAATGTAAAAGTCCCAGGCTCCAAACAAAGATGTTCCTTGCAGTTAGGGCCATCACAATGGTCCGGGGGGCCCTCTGGGACTGAGTTCAGACTGTCTCTGAGTGAGAAAAGAGGGGTTTAGCATATAGCCCCCTTCTTCAGAAGACACTGAAAAAAGTAGTTATTCATTCATACTTCTCAAAATGCTTCGCAGTGGGAGTAAGTATCACTTCCTCTTCTTCCTGTACTCTAGTATACAAGCACTAGGCCAATCTGATGCTGATAACATGTTTACAGCCTATTGTGAGGATGTTGGTTGCAAGCACGGGCATGCCTGTGTATGGCAATAAGAATACCCATGTCAGAGATCCAAAAAGATGGCCTGATTGAACCAGTACATCTACAAAGCATAGTGCAACACTAAAGGAAGAAATTAGCTCAACTTTTAGAAGCAGGACAGCTGCGTCAGCAGGGCATCCATGCTGGAGTTAGCCTAGCTGATAAACCTGCTAGCTGAAACTGATGAAATGCTCTTCCAGTGCGGTTACTGGACTTCCAAGCTTGGTAGCTTTTCTGCTCTGGGAGAGAGCTCAGGGGTTGCTGCACCATAGTCCATAAAAACAATGCAGCCACAATTTTTTTGGATGTGAGAACTGGGGGATGACTTTACCAGCTGTCCACAGCCCCCTCTTGTTTGCACCTTCTTCACTAATGTGTCTGGGTGACAGCCTTTACCCAGTTTAGGAAGAGGATGGCTTAGCAATGGCTCCCAACAGACATCGGCTCCCTCCCAGTGCATGCCATTAGGAGGACTTTCCTTTCTCAGGAGACGTCCTGCCTTTGGACACAACCCTCAGCTCAGAACCAAGTCCAAATAAAGCTTTTCTTTACAGAAGTCAATCTGTCTCCCTTGCCCAAAATAGCACTGCCCAGCTGCCTGTCCAGGCTGTCCTCTTGGCAGTCCTACCAAGCCCTGTTTGACCCAAAGACACGAGTCTCCAGCTAGTTGGCAGGACAGGGATGGAGCACAGTCACCCACCCAGACAGACTTTCTGGTTTACTACTTGGTTTGAGATGACAGTCCTGATTCCACACAACAAATCTGCAGGTTGCAAACCAGAGTGGCGTTGAGTTTGGGGGACAGGCACCCTGTGTGAAAACGAGCTGCAAAAACACAGCCCTGACCCTCTCAGCAGGCAGGGTGACCAACGCCCTGGCAGCACGGCGAGCACATTTACTCTGTTACCTAATCTCCAGCTGTGGGCCCTGCGCCGTGCCAAGTCTCCTTTGGCTCTGTCTAGTAATAATCGTTTCTGGAGGGCCGCCAGGGCCTGCTGCCAGTTCCAGTCACACTCTGCTAATGCGAGAGGCAGAGTTTATTAATTCATCGCCAAGACCCATTGTCTGGGACGCTGCCTGGCTGTTTATTTACTCCAATATGGTCTGTATTTACTCAGACAGAGCAAGCGAGGGGACTTTGTTTAACTTTGTAAGACCTTCTGCTGGAGGAGACATGTGACCTTATGCAGAACTTCAGATAAATGCTCGGAGATCGGGAAGGACTTTTTTTCTTTCTTTTTTTTTTTTTTTTTTTTAAAGTGTGGCCTCAAATAACACCGGTAGCCGCTATTGACAAACTGTAGCGAAGTGTAATAAAGGAAAGGAAAACATAACAGAGTTCTCATCTGAAATACTTCTGCAAGTGTTCCGAAGATAAAAGGAGAAAAACAAGCCCGTGCCCTAAAACCGAGGACACCAGACACGGACCTGCGGCAAGGGGAAGGGCTGCGCCCAGGGAGAGGGACAAGCCGAGACATGTCGGCCTCAGGCCCGTCCCCGCCTCCCCGTGCCGCAGTGCCTGCCGGCGGGATGTGCGCGCCCCAGCGGGCCGCCACAAAGGGCCGTGCACGGGGTGGGCGCGGGGCCGTGAGGGGACGGGCTGGAGAGCCCGCAGGCAGCGTCCTGTGGGGAGATTGCAGGCGGTGCTGGTGTAACCCCCGGCGTGAGTTTCTGCTGGAGGAAAGGTGTCTTCTGCTAATGCAATTGCAGCTGAAGAGTAAACACGGTGTTTTCTTCCAGCAATAAACCTGTTTAAGGACTTCCTGCCTTCTTGCCCTTGCTCTCACCTTTGCACCGCACCTTCGTTTGTTGGGAGATTGTGCGGTGGATGGAAGCTTTGCAGGGATCTCACTTTAAGGAGCTTTTGCTCCACAGCATGTGGTATTTGCTGTCCTGACCAAAGCTCCTTTGTGCACATGTATGCTTCAGAAGCTCTGTCCAAAATAAGTCCACTCTACTATTTAATTTCTACTATTTATTCCACTATTTTCTTTAATGTGGTAGAAATCGTGCCGGCATGTACATGTATATGTGCACACGTGTATATACAAACATACAATACAGTGTGTATTTATAGAAAATGCCTTTGAGAGTGGGGGCAGGGAAAATACGGCAATCTGTGCAGTGCATGCTCTTGTCTGGCTTGTTTTAAGTCAGATCCTCTGTGCTATTGTAACACAGTTTTGTATTTAATTTCCTGTGTTTGTAACTCAAGCCAACTTCCAGTGTTGCTTGTGTGAGTGTTTGTTTGGGTTTCTCTGAGGGCCTTTCTTTTGTTGGAAAGTGTGAGGATTTTAACATAGCTGTTAACACCGCACTAAAACGCCTGATCTTGTTTTCATTGGGGCAACTGCTACAACACCCTTCTGTTGGCAGCGGCTGACGCTGGTTCCTGCTTCCCACCTCGGCGTATTCCTGTCAGGGACGCCATGGGGCCTTGGGGAGGCTTCGGGCCCACATGTCTTCAGGGCAGCAGCAAGCTGGGACGGAGCAGGTGCATCTTCTGTCTGCAGTTCTGGAGGTTTTCTGGACACATCCTGACACCATTTGCTTACTGGGAAGCTTCATGAGGGAGCGTGAAGAGAGAGATGTGGGATAGTGCCAAAAAGGCAGAGGGGCACGTGTTGCCTCGCACTGGCTTGGCTTTTCGAGGCTGTGAACAGGGGAAGGCACAGTGAAGCTCGTTGACCTTGGGTCTGCGGCCTACTTGCACCCTTGATCTGCAGCTTTCCCAAACACCCAGACAAGAGCAGGTCAGTTCCTTGGAGGTGAACATCTGGGCTGGGCAGAGCTCAGCCTTCTCTGTCACACCACGCTGTCACCCATGCTCTTCCAGAGGGCTCATACCAGCACCTGCTGGTGCTGTCAGCGAGGCTCCTCATGTGTGTTTTCAGGACCAGCCCACTGCACTCCAGATGAGTAAATTTTCCACGCTTTCAGGGCTGGTATTCCCCAGTGGTTTATTTGGAGTAGCATGTGAATCCTAGTGGATGTGTAATCTCATGTTGACCATTGGGCCTCATTTGTGTATTTTATTAGTTAATTTTTAAACACTGACCTACAGCTCTGGATCCATTTTAAAATAATCCAAATTATAAATAAACAGGCTGCCTAGCGTGGTCTTGGAACAATAAATCAGGAGAAAAACAATTAAACAACAGAAAAAAAATAGGTCTTGAGAGAAAACAGACACTGAAAAAAAGAAAAGGCACACCAACATGTATTCTAGGGGGAGAGGCAGAAATAGTACAAGGCTGAAAGAAAAAGCAGGCAAGTTTAAGAAACTTCACATGATTAAGAAATAAAGAAAAAAAATGAAAAAAGAAGGATCGCATTCAGGCCATAAATAACACAGCATTAGCACGTACATCTGTGATAGGCTTAATTACAACCAATTCATCTTAATGAAAAATCAGTGCTGTGGACAGCTCTTAATATTCACCTTCACTGCTCATGCCTGCAAACTGAGCATGTGTTGTTTGCTGCAGATAGTGGAGGGAAATGCAAGGGTGGCTTTTCATATGCCCATCTGATTTTTATGACCATCAAGTTTGGCAACACAAGTGAAGGCATTTGGTTTTCCCCTCAGAAAACATGTTTAGCAGTACAGTGAGCAATAGCAGTTTGTTGCCATTGTGTCCCATTCACTCATGGACCTGAAAAGTCATTCTTTACATACAGTTTGTTTACTTTGGCATCATCTCCCTGGCAGTAACCAAAACTTCTTGTTCCAGAAAATACAAGAAATCTTCTGCAATAATCTGTGATTAGGAAAGTTGTTTCTCCATTGCCAATAGCATAAGTTTGATTTATGCTCTTCATATCACTTTTCTTCTTTAATCTAATGTTAGAAGTCAGTTCTCTTGCACAGAAGCATGGAGCTTCGTTTCTTCACCCTTGGACTCAGTGACATGGCAGTGAGTTCCACAGACTTCATACTAGTTACATAACACATCTAACAAAGGCAGTGCTTGGATGCCAGCATACCACTGGGCCAGCAATGGAATGGTGAAACTGGACTGCCACCAACAGCACTGAAGGGAGCAAAGCTGCCACTGTCCTTCTCGAGATATGTGTACTCACTACTGATGTGCAGATGCAGCACCAAACTCCAGACCTTTTGCTAGACAAGTTGGGTCAGCAAGCACATTCTTCATTTCCTCTCTGCTTTCCCTAGCAGTACCTGACATTTTCAAAGCATCAGGCTCTTTGTAAAAGAGCACAGAGGACTCACTTCTGTAGAACACCAGGTGTTTGCTGCCACTGAAGTTCTGCAGTAAAACTTGCCTAGACCAGAAAGAGAACTGGTGCTTGTTTTGGTCCTTAATCACTGAACACTGTATCCATCGATTTAAATGCACTACAGCACTGTGTCTTCCCTGTTTTCCATCACTTCCCCACTTGCAGGAGGAAAGGCTGATACATCTAACTCTTCAGATACCCGCAGCAGCTTCAGCATACCCTGTCCTAAAGCTCCATGTTTGCCTCAGGAGATGGTTTATAACTTCCTGGAGCACAGTCTGGGTACAGCACGTTGCACACTGTCTTTGATGAAGCCTTTGAAACAAATTATCCTTCCTGTTCTCACCACAATACATGGACAAAAGCAATGAGTATCACCCACATATGCCCCATTTCTGGCATGCTCCAGAAGAGCAGTGAGGTGGTCTCTGGTGGTAGTTAGGAGGACCTATGTTCAGGACCAGTTTTCAGCTGTGTATAGGTCGTCCTTTGAATCACAGGCTTTCCATAATGCCAGTCCCACAGCTGCACATACTTAGAAGCATGTTCTTCCTGACTAAATTTCCTAACCTTACTCCATGGGTCAGTTGGTATACCCAGACCACACTCACCCCTGTGCCTTCCAGCAGTGGAACCTCAGTGCCTTCACTCTGCAGTTGGGAATTTCCACTCCACTTCCTACAAAGGAGGAACATCTTCCCCTCAGTTTTGGCCAAGCAAAACTTATTCCAGACTGTCCACCTGTGAGAGCAACTATTTCAGGAGAGCACTGCACTGTTGTGTCAGACCACATCTGACAGGGACGTGAAGCAGTCAAGGACAGCAAACAAAGCTGTTTCCACATATCCTGGGCACTTCATGAGACAACGCTTTCAACCCCCTCCTGTTAGCAAGGGGATTTCCAGTGGAACAAAGACAGACGGCTCCAGGTTGCAGAATCTTAATACAGGGCGATGTGGTGCTTCAGGCTGGGGAAGCTGCACCTCAGTGATGGATGGAGGACTGTTAAGAAGTAACTAGTCTGATTGCTCTGGATGGCAGGAACTGAATGGAAGCACCCAAACTTCAAAACTTGTAAGTATTCCAGCTGAACACCTTAAATCAGATGTGTTGAATCGTGTTGAATACCACTTGAAAAGCACTTTAGCAATTCCTCCTGCACTGCAGTGCGCTGCATGAAAGTATAACAAACAGGACTGATAGGAGCAAACACTCAAGTATTTGCTTATGTGAAATCTGTAATTGTGAGGCTATCAGTACGCTTGGCAAGCTGAAGGACAAAACAAAGGATTGATCAGTATGTACAGGGCATTTGTGGTTGCTTCTTCTGAGAAGCAGACTCCTGCCTGTCTCAGCACAGTGCAGAATCTTGAAGCATAATATCCCAAAGCACAAATAACTATTTCCATCAAGGAAAAATCTCCAGTGTTATTATTTGTGTCAGACTGTGGAGCATGCTGCTCCTGAGCCCCACCATACAATGCGTTTAGCACACATAATAACTTAAAAAGGGAGGTTTAAAAGCTGAATTAAATGTCCTTAGACACCCAAGTTATTCCTATGCTGTGAGCTAGCAAGAGCTAGCTTTAATTACCTCACTCAGGTACTGATAATGAAGCACAGATTAGCTGCTCAAATATTTACATTTTTCTCAGGCCAGCTTTCCATCCAGCGCTGAGTCTCTCATTGCTACTGGTTAGGCTGCCAGTTCTGGCAGACCCTGCATAAACAAGCCACACTGCACCACCGTCCTGAAGCAGAAATGTGTACGCAGCCTTTCACCCCAAGATCAATGATTAGAATCTCATATGCCACGGCATCAAGTACAAAACTATCTGAAAGTCCCAATCTGCATGCCACCAAGCTCTTCCCATTATCAGTTTTCTCCCAGGTACACTCCAAAAGAACATGGGGTGAAATTTCTTGAGGCAAACACAGAACTGGCCTTGTGGATAGTGTGGTATATCAGCCTTTGGCACCGTGCACCTGATGCCTTCCATGAGTGCAGCGCTTATGGCCAGCATGTTGTTTGCAGATGTATGTGCAGTCTAAGAGGTTGTGGATCCAACACCATCTGGCTGAATAAATAGCCAAAGTGCCTCTTACATTGGGCTAGGGTCAGACAAGTGTCTCCCTAAGTCACACAAGAGTGGCACAGGAGAACATTGCTTGGGAAGCCATTTCAAAATCAGTATCTGCACATGGAGTGTGTGCGCAGATGGATGATGGATATGCTCCCTGCCTCAACACCCAACCCAGATGAGAGTGTGGTGGGTAACAAAGGCAGACAGCACAGTTCTGTAGTGCTATGGCTGAGGAGGAAAAAATTGCTGCTTGAGCATTCAGAGACCAAACCAGAATAATAAATACTACTATAAAGGGCTGAACTAGGGACTCCAAGTACCTGTAACATGATAATGCTTGGAAATGAATGGCCTCTGGAAGCACTGAGTAAACAGGTCAGAAGGTTCAGTGACTTCACGCAGTGGAGAGAATAGAAATTTCACATTAAAGAATGAGGAGGAGCCAGATAGCTCTCCTTGCTGACAAATGAAGGCCAAAATGGCAGCACAAGCTTCAAGCTATTAGGGATTCAACACTGGGCCTTTCACAGCGGCCTCTGAGCACCTGCTATTGCTTTGTTATCTTCCAGAGGAAAGGATTGGAGTTTGTTTTCTGTTTCCAGCTACCTTTGCTGACTGCTGCCTCAGTCTTCTTGCACAGGCAGCGAGAAGCAGTTATTTGCTGGGTCAGCTTTAGATCCCTGGCTTCTCTATGAATCTCTCACTGGGCTACTTCTATTCTCAAAGAGCCTTCTAAATAACATATACAGTTTCAAGCCAAAAGGGAATTATGCTGTCCAGGCAGCTGTGCTTTATTTGTGTCAAGGTGGGGGCACTAATGTGTATTTGGCCATTCGGAATCACAATTCTTTCAACGTCTTCTAAATCTCAGCTTCATCATTCCTACAGAAACAGTGTCTGGTAACTATTCCAGCAGCTTAACTATTAAACTGCTGGAACTGGTTTCTTCTGTCCCTGCCTTTGTGTATGCATTTTTTCTTCTAACAGGTTAAAAAGAAGTTTGCGCATAACTTCCCCACCTAGAATCAGTGTGGTACAATTTACCATTTTCATGTGGTGGGGAGTTTTGATGTTAAAAAGTTGGGTGCAAAATCATTTCTTTGAGAAGCTGATGTTTCTAAGCTGCTATCATTTCTCCAACTAATATTTCCTTCTGTTCTCTAAATTTTCTTTCCTTAAAGCCTTCATTCTATGGCCCTGCCAAGCTGTCTATATTTTCTTAAATTCTCATTTCCTCTGGCACTCGTTTCTTTCTTACAGTTACAGTAACTTAAAAAAAAAGAGAGAAAAAAGAAGGAAAAAAAGTGATTTTGCACTGAGCCCAATTTCCAGTCTGTAATCTTCCTTTTTAATATTGCTTTACCACCCTCTGAATTCTCATGTTTCTGCTTGCTGCAAATTTACCTGCTAGGCTTGGAAACTATTAATTCACTTCATTTTCAGAGTTGTTTGAGAAGAACTAAAGAAGAATTGTTCTGGTCTGACTCCCTTTATTAATTTCTGTTAGCCGTGCAAAGGCTTAATTTCTGCTTTGTTTGTTACTGAAGGTATTCCCTAAGTATTCCCACTTATGCCTCACTCTGTATTTCATAGCGCCAGCATTTCTGTGTTAACTCTCTCTTACTTCCTCACTGCCTCTCCCCAACATGAGCAGGGTGCGTGTGTATGTGTGTCATGGTTAAGTCCAGTTCCTGAAATGGATGTTGAGCTTTCAGGATGAACTGTTTGCCTCTGAGCACAGTGATGAATTAGATATTCAACGTACCATGTTAGATAGAAGACTGTTTTGTGGCTTAAGATTTTTCTGGGCTACATGAGTACTCCTTGCTTATCTTGGAAAGAAAGTAGCAGAAGAGCATCACTAGAAAAGAGCTGTGAAAGTAGTACTCTTTTCTTGTGGAGCATTAACACCATAAATCAGGTCAATGACCAAAGATTTAATTTCTAACAGTATAAGGAGCATCATTTTCCCCCTTTTAGTACTAAAAAACTGCAAAACTTTTTGAAGTATTCTGTATCTTCAAAATACAGTGAATAAGTAAGTGCATTCTGGTCATTATTTACAGAGATAAGTGAGTCATCAAGACATCATTGCCCAGACTTTCAAAACAACAAGTTCATGTTTTGCGTATTGAGTTCTCCATGTGCTTACCATAATTGCAGACTTATCACAACAAGGAAACACGTAAGTGGGAGGCATAGTTCAGGGCACTCCCAGTTCTCTGAAATTGCTGAGTCCGTGTTGGTGGTGGGGTGGGGAAGGACCTGGGTGTCCTGCTCCCTCAGACCTCACAAAAGACCTACACTGCCTTCATTAGTGTAATTCTATGATCAGGACTTAGAGAAGAAGATTTTTGCTGTCATCTGTCTCTTTCCACTTGCAGTAAACTATAGTGACAAGACTTATTTTCCCATGAAGATTAAGAGGAGGAGGAACATTAAAAAAAACTTATGGTTTGGCTGCACCAAACCAAAATGACTTGTTACAGTTCTGAGAGCAGAGGAGGATGCTCTTGCACTTGGGACAGAGAGATAATCAGCAGGAGGAGAAATAAGCGATCCTCATCTTTACGCTCTGTCTAGAATTCTCTCTCTCCCTCTCCTCCTCCCTTGACATTAAAAATGTCTGATATCCACAACTTGCTTCCTTCAGACAAGATAGTTTATCATCCCTGATGTCCAAGAGGTCCCGCCATGAAAGTTAACAAAACACTGAAGCAACTCAGGAAAACTCAGATGTGGGCCACAGAAAGGTTGAAGTGGAAGTGGATGAGCAAGCAAAAAAGATGAATTCTAGTGTGGGAGTAGAGGGGGAGGAGAGGCAGAAGAGAAAAAAATCCTAATTGCATAATTGAAAGACTATCTTCCTTGGGCTGTCCAGAGAGCTTGGGAAAAATAAGAAGCAGGAAATGGGGAAGATGTAAACTCAGAGACTTTGGTACAAACATGAGTAGGTGGCAAGAAACTGTAGAGTGCCACCATCAAAATGAGCCCTTGCTGCCCCTACGAAAGCTTGCAGGGAACATCCTTTTTCTCCTGAAAGCTTTTTGATTTACATTACAGCATCTGAAACTTCAGAGCTGCTTGCCTTCAGCTGTTGTATTTTCAATTACAGTGGGAGGAGTGGTACTCATAAAGCATGCTGCAGTTTTGTTTACTTTTGTCAGCAAGAACTGCTTCTGTTTGGAAGGTCTATTCCAAGCAGTTTTCTAATGTATTTTCTATAAGCTTTTCTGATCAAGAAGTATTGGAAAACATGTCCAAAAGACAGAGGTAAATCAAACTGTTGTATGTAAAAAGTGAAGGACAGTAGCTTTTGTCTCTATTTTATTATTTTTCATTCTGATGATGAAGGAGCTGATTCTGTTTTCAATTTTGTATATACTTACGTTGCTGGCTTGCACTGTTGCAAATAGGACAGCCTGAGATCCAAAGAGGGAATTATTTAGCAATAGCATCTCCTTTTGGAGACACATCAGGAAATCTCTTTAGGGTTGGGTTAGGAAAAGGTGGTCAAGCATGAAGAGAAGGCAGACATATCCAACAAAGACCCCCAAGGTGTATCCTCCTTGGCTGTAAGCCTAAGTGCTGTGCTCCGATGAAGATCTATTACTTTATGAGCATAGTACATTTAAAGCTTTCTGCATCAAGCACCCTCAAGCCACCTTCCTGTAACTTAATTTTATGCACATTCTACACACTGCAAAGGAAGACAAAAATCACAGTATGTGAGATACTTGTGAGGGCACCTACAAGCAGGTCGCAGGAGACCACTGGGAGCTTAGGCGCACTCTCCTGGGCAGAAATGTTTTGGTGACTCTTGCTACAGGGGCTGTGCAGTGCTGCTCCCAAGAAGACCAGAATTCTGGGATAGTCAGAGGTCTTGATGGGGAGTGAAAGCTTTTGATAACACTATAGGAACTTGGCCTCTGTGCGTTTTTCTTTCTCTCTCTGGATAAAGTCTTGGCAGCTGCTCAGAGTCTATTTTAAACAAAGCCAGTGATTTCTGGAGAGATGGAAAACACATGAAGGGCACAATGGAAAACAATCAGAAAACCTGACTGCAGGACAGGGGGAAACAAGGGTGACAAAGAACACTGCTTCCTCCTCCGGCGGGGAGACAGGACAAAGTCCTGTACACCACCACTCTGGGGCTTCTCACTAAGCTGCCATCTCAAGTCGTGCTCAAAACACAAACCTCTCCTGTCTGATCTCCTCTGCCCATGCTGCTGCATGGCACTCCTACCGTGTGCCTCGGTGCTGAAGGCTGCAGAGGGTGGCAGCTGTGACAGGAGAAGAGAGAAGGAGCCACAAACAGCAATGCAATGGTCAAGTCCATCACAAAATCTGGTATACAGAAAGCAAAAATAAGTTATCTACAGAGAATGCAATTATGGTCAAAACCATTTATCAGACCTATAGCCAGGAAAGTGCTGTTTATAACTGTCAGCACATACAGAGATGAATCTCTAATTTATGTATGCTGCAACATTATAATTTCTGATTGAGAAGCCTCCTTTCCCATTGAAAGGCGTGATAACAAAGCCTTAGTCACTTGGATCTTGTGGGACACCCACACAAATCGTTTTACTGAGCTCAGCTGAAGACATAAGTTATGTGTATAGCACAACCAGTGGGGCATGCTTTGGCTTGGTGGCCTGTCCTGGGCCACTTCCCTCCTGTCCCTGGCGTTAAGTGCTCCTGCAGTGCCCAAGGTAGCCTGCATTCAACCTGAGCCTGGGCTGCCTAGAAATCCCCCATGCTGGGACAAGCAGGATGTGCACAGGACCTCTCCTTCTCCGGTTCCCCACAGGAGGACAAGTGAGGGGCCGTGGGCAGCAGAGCCTCCAGCCAGCACCCAGGGCCAAGTTCCTACCTGCACAGGGGGCACAGAACTATGCACTAGGGAATCCAGCGGGCAAACAGCATGGACAAGCAACCTGTATGGCTTCAAATGTGCTTGTAGGTCCTGTCTATACAGTCCGTATAATCAACTGCCTCTGTTGCTTCCCTTACATGCAAAACATTGCTATTACGTGCCAGGTAATCTCTGCTTGCACTGTAACCTCTCTGTTACAGGGAGGCTATCTGTGCTTTGTTTTGGAAGGCACCCAACTTACTTTCAAGCATTCAACAAGCAGTCAAGAAATGATTCAGATGGAGAAGCAGAAACATAACTTGCCTGGGCTTGACAGTGCTTTTTATCAGCTCCTTGCTCGAATCAATTTGGGCTGGCAATGACTGAAAGTAGCGACAGTCTGGATAGTGTTTGGTAGCCCGCAAAAGCTGTTGTTATTTTGTTACTTCGGTGCAATTCTTTCAGGAAGTGTCCGCAAGAAATAAATAAAAAATTGTATCACATCTGCTACTGGTTAGTATCCTCTGACACCACTGCAAAAGGCAGATCAAGGACTGAATAAGCACAAAAACTCTGGAGAAAGAACTTTGGAGATGAAGAATAGGATATATTAGGTTTGGCAACATTATAACCTACCGCAAATTTAAAAATTGTGAGTCAGCCTCAAAACAAAAACAAAAACAAAAATCACCGCTTAAAAACTGAACTAGAAAATGCTTTTAAAAGTCTTTTTTTTTTTTTTTTTTTCTCTTGTCTTCACATTCCCAATTCTTCCTGCCCATTCTTAGGGTCCTTGTCAGTTTACTAACATTGCCTACAGTCCAAAATTTCTTGCAAGTGAGACAGCTTTGTTGAAAGTCAAACATCAGAAACCTTCATGCTATTCTTGGCTCTGGGAGCAGATTGTGGTCTAGCGGTTACTAGCATCATGGCCAGCTGAAACACACCCATGTTTGGGTCATCTGCAAGACACAAACCATGGATGTCCTGTTGCAAGAGCACAGTTTTCCAACCTTAGGGCTAACAAATCAATTGCTATTACAGAAGTAGGAACAAGGTCAAATTGTTCCACAAAGCTCTCTTGCAGAAGTGTGACAGCATGGATTGTAAGAGGCCCTAATTTGGGATTTCCTTTTGAAAGACTATGTAGCAAGTAGCTGAGATGGAGTTGTGTGCAATAGCGACACGGGTCCTGTTCCAAGCCTTTCTCAAAGTATTCTTGAGTCTCCTAGCTGTCAAGTAGGCTGTTAATCCCCTGAAGCCTTAATATATGGATCAGCATGCTGAAGGGTGTCTCGGGCAGCATCTGTACTGTAAAAATGAAATGATGGCTGACATCAGGCTTACTTCTTTTAATAATTTTCTTCCTCTGAATTGTGGAAAGGCCTTTGAATTATCATCATGAAACTTCCTGTAGTGAAGGACTAAACCACATTCTTTATGGCAGCTGACAACACTGAGGTAGCACAAGGATGTTTGTGCTTGTACTGTCTGTGATGTGTTTACCTGAAGATAAACAGAAGTATCCATCCTTTCCACTGAGATTGCCACCCATCATTAAGTTAAAAAAAAAAGTAGTACTGAAAAGATAGGGCACTTCTCCTCATGTGTTTTGAGGGCACTGATTGTTAAATGTTAAGAGATGACCCACTTTTAAACCCACTTAGGACATGTTCCACTTCATATAGAGCACACATTCCTCTATGTCCTCTGGTAAGCATACAGAAAAGTGTTGAACCTTTCGGTATAGCCAATTAATCACTAGCTGGCAAGATGAAGTGCTCTGGACAAGTACCAAGTAAAAAAAAAATAAAAAAATGAAACGTTAGAAACCATATCTTATAGCAGACAAAGAAGTGCAATGCACAGAAATAATGTCCCATTATAAAGCATTAACAAAATGCACTGCCCTATTTCACACAGTGGTGAAAATGTAGAAGCACAAAGACAAAAGGGAAGATAATATCCCGACTCCAATCTTTCCAGTGCTTGACTTTCAGGTACCTAGCCTGTCCATCAGCTCCACTGCCCTGACTTGGGCACCTGAGGTGATCCCCAGGCAATGTTAGAAGCAGTAGATCCCTAAAAGCAGAGCCAATGGAAGGGCCACTGAGGCACAAAGAGAACATGGGCAGTGGTGCCCAGTATAGCACTGCTCTCTAGACTCTGGATACCTCAGAAAGGGCACTTCCTCAGTCATGATTCAAAGGCTTGAATCCTCAAATTCATCTGACAGTAAACAGTAACTGGAACATGGACTTTTACATTCATGCCATGACTTCCTTTCCTCATGACAGTCATATTCACTCTTCCCCTTGTCACTGGCTACCATAATATCCAAGTGTTACAGCTTCATCAGGAGAAGTTCAGAGCAGCCCAGCATGACCTGTTGCACTTCTAGGAGCAGTGAGTGCCAGGTTCAGAGCTCATCTAGCAACAGACAACAACTCTGGATGAGTTACTGGCTGACACTGGAGAAAAAAGGATTGTCTCCGGCATCCTTTGTGAACAGCAGTTTGGAGATGTGCTCTGAAAAAGTCCACTGTGGCCAATACCTCAACTGGGAGAGGCAAAGAAGCCTGCAGATCACACAGGGCTTCGGCATGAGATTGGTCCTGGGATGCTCAGTGCTTGCTGCAGAATTTTGAGCATTTGGGGAACTTGAATATAAAAAGCCTTTCCAGGGTTACGCAGCAGCTGGGTGAGACTGAGGATATGGACTCGAGTACCAAAAGACACCGCTAATTACCTTTGCCCCTTGCTGGATCTAATTTTGTGTCTTCTGTTTGTCTCTCATAACCACTGTAATAAAATGTAGAGCAGGTTAACTGACTTCAGGCACCTTTCATTAACATATCACAACTCAGTGGGACGCTAGCAGTTGTAACCCGCATCTAAGAAGTCAGGGAGACCTGCCATATATGTGAGCTCTGGTAATCATCCTCCAGCAAGGGACAGCCACCCAGACCAGCTCCATTGATGGATGGTGAAAAGCCAGGCGCTCTGCTTTGATTTCTTCTCCTTTTACAGAGCAAAGTGAGTTCCTGCAGAGGTGATGAAGGTGGCTCAGCTCTGGAACCAGCAGCTAAAAGGAGTACTAAGGTTCCCCTCAGGGCAGAATAGCCGGGGGTGTCCCCTGGTGATGGCTTCCCTCGCGGTGTCACTGCTGGTCCTCCTGGGGAGCCAGTAAATGTGGTGCTGGACACCCTAACATTCTCCATTTACCAAAACAGATGACTGCAGGCACACTGAAGACAAGTCAAGGAATCCAGCGAGCTCTGAAGTACTCCAGCTATAGGAATGACTTTGGTAAAATCTTGCAAAGTAACACAAGGACATATAAGTAGGGTATTGGAATATAATTAAGCAGAAGACATTAGGATGGATATTGGTGGAAAACCTTCTGTCAGTGAGATTTATTAGGAGGTATAGCAGCCTCCCGTGGGAAATAGTGGAAAGATGCTCACTTGGGATGTTTAAAATCAGACTAATGGAAGTGCTAGCACACACAGCATAGAGAAGATGCTTGCAGTGACAGTCAGGCTGAGCTCTGTGACCCACTTCTGCTAGAGGAGCTGTGAGAATGCCTGGGGAGCTGAGCAAGTCATGAGGAGCCATGGGACTTCCTGCAGCACAGCTGCAGGCTGAACTGCCAGGAAGGCTCTGAAATGCTTTCTATAAGGACAGAGTCACAGCAGCTTCTGTTTCTGTCCTTTGCAAAGTGGTGAAAGTGGGAACAGAGCAGGCAATGGCAGGAGGAGTAGGAACATCCCACATTCCCCCAGTGTGGCTGCACCTCTAGCAGTATCTGCTGAGACCCAGCCACGAGAGCAGCAGCCTCTCATAGAGAACCACATCTTGATCCTGATGCACTCTTTGTCTGGTAGTGCTTGCAGAGAAGTAAGTCTGACTCCAGCTGGATGTCCAGTTTCAACTGTTTATAATGAAATGAAGTTGTCCCATGCTTCAAATTGTTATCAGTGTTCCTGCCCCTTTCTCTCGTGTTCCCAACTGGCAGTCTGCTTGTCCTGCTTCCCAACCGGCTGGTGGTCTCCTGAGGAGGAGCCCTTTTTGCTACCAGGCCCTTGCCTGGCATCCGTGGCAAGGAGGCTGAGAGTGAAGTGCTCTGAAGATGGAAAGGCTTAATGAGTGGGATGACCTGCTGCTGGACTCCTGCACATGGCTGCTGGAATTGGAACGGTGGTGTTTCAGGCCTGTCCTTCTGAGCAGCCCTCAGCTGCATGGAGGGATGCTGACCTGGACCCCAGTCCCCTGCCCTCACCCTGCTTGGGTTCACAGCCCCATACCATGGTGGGTTGTTCCAGTGAATCATCTGTAGTAATTTAAAAAGGTGGTGAAGTAACAGAATCGAAACAAGCTATTACTATTACAGATTCCATTAACTATTTCTGGCTCTTTATTTCTGCTGAAATTTGTGCAAAACTCATGTTATAAAAAGCCAAGACTCATTGTCCAGTTATCAAGAGCTAACTGTCTCCATGGAACATACTTTCATGACTGTTGCTGTCGTGATTTGAGCAGCAGACATAAACAGGGTCATCTCCAGCCATGGTGGGTGGATGTTTAGTTTATAGCGCTGAGGTTAAGAGTGAAAGCGTGTGACTAAGAGCAGAAAACAGAGGAGCCTTTGTATACATCAAGAGCCCTGAGGCAAAACACAGAGAAGGAGAATGCTGACACAGACTCTAATGGAGAAAGAAAAGAGTCCATTATAAATGTTACAGAGAACATAATTCTTTTAAGAGAAATCAAGTTTTAAGGGGCTTATGCAGGAGAATACGAATATTGACGTCAGTGCTCTATGCCTGTCAATTTGTTGTCTGACTCCACATAACTATCAAGAGTGCTGAGCATCACATCAGGTGGAAGATAACTCAGTGCCAGAAACTACCATCCGCTATTTGTTAAGTTTCTGTTGGAAGCAGGTTTCTCTGAATTCAGACTCAGGCCTTTCACCAGCAACCACCAATATGCACAATGCAAGAACTGCATCTCATGTATTTTAACACCCATCAATTCCCACAAGTGGCCAAAAATCATTTTCAGGACAATTTTTCTTTCCCAAACATCGTATCTCCATAAATAGCAATGAGGAAGGAGGGCAGAGGGAGGAAGTGGGCTGGATTGTTTCAGAATTACTCAGGTAAGAAAGTACCATGGGAAAGCTGGATAGTAGATCAGCTTCCAAGTTAGCATATACATTACAAAAAGTAAGGAGTGGCGCATTTACCGCACTGTAAAGCAGCAGTATGAGTGCTTGAAAAATAGTCCCCAAACCAAGTGCTATAGTGGCTTCTAAACTTCAGCAGACAGAGTCATGAAAATGGAGCGCTTTGTGCAGTAGCTTGCGCAACCGAAGAACTTTCTCGTCCTCGGAGTGCTTTATTATTTTTAACGAGGCAGGCAGAGCACTTTGTGATAAACATTTTTTTCCTTGATGCAATAATCCTACTTAAACTTTTTACCTTGTCCCTACAGCATACCACTAGGAAGTTCCTAACAGACCTCCTTTTCTCTTAAAGTGCTAGTCATGCTAGTGCGTAAAGCAATGGACGCACCGCGGTTTCCATGTCTGGAAATAAACTGAAAATGCCATGCTAATTTGAGGGCTTAAGGTTTTGAGAAGAATACAACATTTCTGAAGTACATTTTCTGGGATGTCTTCTTTTTTTTTTCAGTCTAAAATAATTATATTTACTAGCATCCATTGTAATAGGAATGTGCCAACCTGCAGTTTTTGGTCCTAATGCCTACCCCGGAAAGGTTTCCATGCAGTGACTCTACTCCGCCATGGTTGGATGACAGGCAGCAGGTTTCGATAAATCTAAACCAAACAACCAAGATTGATCCGTATCCCAGAAGAAGGAGAGCAGTTCATACAACTGTGCACTTGCTTTTGTTTTGAGCAAGGTGCATTGCATCCTGCTGCTCTGGCAAATCCCTCTGGGGTACCCTTACAGTAGTTCATTTGTAAAAGCTATTATTTTCTTTGATACAAGACTTAATAAAGATTTTAAGAGTGAGACTTTAATTAATGGCAAGAATTTAATGAGAATCAGGGAAGTCAGAGCCAACACGTCCATCTAAGTCAATCTCACTTCTGTCCCCACGTATCAGTGTGTTACAACAGGCTCTTTCATAGTCACATGATACTGGCCAGGGGACACACTTTCAGCAGATCTAATATAATGAAAAGAAAAACTGTCTTTTTCCCCCTGTGGTCTTAGATGCACATGTGGCTTTTCATACCACACACATCATGTGTTCTCAGAATGAAAGACCCTTTTGTGACAGGCACATACCAACAGAGGCAACTTAACATCGAGTAGGATTGTTAACTCAGTTTCCTAAAGCCTCCCAATGAGCACTATACAAACAACATCACATTGGTGGAGGCATGTGGTTGAAGGAATATGACCAACGATATTATAAATAATTTGTACTATATGGTTCTCCATTTCTGCTCTACCAAGATTAACCGCCATTACTTAATGGATGTAAGTTTCTCCTTCCATGTGGGAGAGGCCTGATAATTACTAAAACGTATCTTGCTGTCCTTAGTAATGGTCAGGTCATCCTCATTTTTGTGTTCGAAGGGGGTCATTACAAGCCCTCTGAAAGTTGCAGCAACCTTTGTCCGCTGCCTTTATGCCAGAAGACCAGCAAGAATGGTACCTCACTCAATCAGTGCCTTTGGCCTGAGGTGCCTCTGAGTGTACTTGCCTGGGCAGCAGGGAAGCAGCCATCAATCAAAGGTTACATTTTACAGATCTGGCACGCTATGCATGTCTTAAGAGAAACAAATTCTCAGGTTTCGAATTTGAAGCAGCAAATTAATAGTGCAGCTCCAAGTTAACTGCACAGCTCCACCAGCAGCAGCTCTCTATCCATTCATGGGAATGTTCTTCTTTGAAATATTTTGTAACTTGAATTGTGCCTGAGGATAGCAGTCCAGCCTGGAAAGAAAATCTTGCCTTTGCTGTAAGGCTTGGTTTTAGGGTGTACGTGAAAGGATCTACCAAGTATTTTCAAAATTGAACAAGCAAAACTACATCACCACTTTAAGTAACTCCAGAACTGACCAGCTGTAGAAATGCCCTCTGCCCCTTAAAAATAAAACAAAGAATGCAGATAAAGAATTTAACAATTTTATTAAAAATTGTACCAGTTATTAGAAAAAAAAAATTCCAAGTATTAAAGTATTAAAAAGCACCAAAGATAGAAAGCACAAAGCAAATATACTGCACAGATACCAAAAACAACAAAAAAAGAAGGAGCACTGCCCAGTCACCTTTGGTACAGGCAGGAGTCCTGGAGGCACACAACCAGGATAAACAAAATGCTACATTCTCACTGGGTCTCAGTCCATGGCAAAGAAGGTGTGTGCACTCCAGGACTAATCCAGACAGAAATCTCACAGGAGAGCATCAGAATAACTTCTGCAGCAGGACAGTATAATATTCTGGTGAACGTTAGAAATCATGGGGAAACCCTCCACTGTGGTTACGGGAAGTTTATTAAGTACACTGCAAATTCTAGCTCACTTGACCCTTTTGGTTTTCCAGATGAAGGACTCTGAAGTTTTACATGTATCCCATAAAATTGGAAAAGTCATGCAGGAGGGGAAGAGAGAAAATGTGAATTCACATTTCACACTATTCTCATCAGTGAATTTTACCTAGAAACAGAATAGAGAGTAATACATACCACTGAAAAGAACAGAAGAAAAGATACACGACTGGTATCACAAAAAAGAATCCCAATAGTCTAGACACCCAAACTCAAATTTAGTGGGAGGATTTTCAAATGCATCCAGTGGAAACAGACATTCAAATCCCTTGGGTGTTTTGAAATTTCCCTATCTGAAGCCTAGCTTCTGCCTCATATTTAAAAAGATACTGACAATGCCGTCTTTATATCACACCAGACTCTCCCCTTTTGTCTTTAAATTTTCATTTCATAACTGTCTGATAAAAACTGGAGCTGAGGAATCTGTGATGATGCTCTCCTGGAGCTGCGTCTACAAATCAGGGAGACTCCTTTAGATTTAAGAATAACTTTGTACATGCAACATCTTCATAAGAGATTTTAAAAACAGTTTAAGAATCTACTCTTCCCACCCTTCCATTCCCCAAAGGCAGCTAAGGGTCTGAAGACAGAACTGAAACATGGCTTTAAAAAACAGCCCACAGAACATCAGGTTTCGCTTCCCAGAAACCAACTTCCAGCATAGGATTCACAGGAAGAGACCCTCCTTTCTGTGGCTAAGGAGGAAGGTGAGGCACGTGGAAGAAAGAAGGGGTAGGGGATGTCAGACTGCATTCAGTTTAAGAACACACACACGCACACCCATGCGCACCCACACACACAATTACATTCCAGTGCATTTGATGTGTTTGGTCTTTTCTGCTTTTCCTGGTGGAGAAGAACTGAGCTGTGTAACACCTGTGTGAACACACGCAAACCAAAGAAACAGAGACCACTGAAGTCTTTAGGAACTGTAAAAGATTGTTCTGTGATCTTTTACCAATTCCTTGAGGTATTTCTTCTTGCTAAAACAATCAAAGGCAATAGGTAGGCATTTTTGCAAATGAGCACAAATGCCAGTTTGAAAGACTCTTTTGAATGACATAAACCTTTGTTGTCAAATGATGCTAATACTCTATAGTGCTTGGTCCATGTGCAAAGCTCCCATTAATATCAACGAGCAATCCATGGCCCTTTTACTTATAATCCTGCAGATAATATAGCTGGTAAGATAAGGCAAGGCCTCCACATTTCCGTGTTCTTGTTTGGCGTCTAGCACATGTTATGTGCTGTCTGTATTTTTCCCTTTAAGTATACCCTCAATAGCACACCATCCAGCATGTCACAGTCTCACCATTCCTACAGCTTCGGCAAAGATTTGGTCAGGACCAGTAGCAGAAGGATGGAACTAATTTTGCAGGGTTGAGGGGGGTCACATTGCAACAACTGCCTCAAGTAATGTTCCTTTTCCTTAAAAAAGGAAAAATCTCCCAGGTCTACTCATGGGCAGAATATGCAGAAGAGTGCCAAGACCCACACAGAATGAATTTCAGTGTTGGCTATAGGTCCAGTGGCTGCTACAGAATAACTTGGGCTGTATTAACTTCACATGCACACATCTCATATAACTTTAATCCAGGTTTGAAGGGACAAAGCAAACAGCCAATAGAAAGAAAGAGAGAAGTCTTCACAATCACCCTTTCTGAATTAAGAAGGACTGGGTTCCTCTACTCTAGTCCCTTGCTGATATGCATCTCCAAAGCAAAGGCTGATAGGGAAGTTTCTTTCAGGACTCTTCTACAGAGAGTTTAGCCAACATCTAATCCACTAGGCTATTTAAACTGAGATATGTGAACAGTTACGCAGGAATTCAGTGCTACCAGAGATTATCAGCACCTCGGGAGAAGTCTGCAGCCCTGCACACAAAGCCAAAGGCAACCCTTTCTATGCAAATTCATGTTCTCTTCTGCCTTTGTTGTAATCTATTAGTGGCAGTTTTCAGCTATCCCTGGGCAGTCACTTTGCGATCACTGGCTCAGCTTTCAAGAACTGCAGGAAACAAAAGTAAAATCAACAATTCCCTACTAGCACCAGGTTTACTGGATCCAGGGATGCCCAAAAGGGTGAGAAGTTGAGAAGGGACACCAAGATTTCCATCTCTTGAGGACAGAGAGCTGAGCTCTGAAACCATTTTGGAGATCTGAGAAAAGCAAGCAAGATACTTCAATGCTGCTGATATTATCAGCAGCTCAAGTTGGTGGGGTTGGTTTGTTTGTTTGTTTTTAAGAACTGGTTGTTAAAATTAGGCATTTGTAGGTATTTGTCTGATTGTTAGACTATAGGTTTACAACACAGGAAAACAGTATCCCAGTTCTTTCATGAAGACAACCCAGTATGAAAAAAATCTGACCGTATTCCTTCACAAACAGAACTTATTCCATGCTCCTTGGATGTGTTTCCCTGAACAATTGGCCTGTGTCTGTGGTCACATTGTAAGAGGTTCTCAATGTATGCTGAAGGGTCCTTACAAACATGGGATGGGTGTCAAACAAAAGGATGATCACATGGGTGATGTACATCTGTGTATTTGTTGGTAAACATGTGAAATCTTTTCACTCTCCAGAGAAAACAGAATCATCTGACCAGGCCAGAAGGAAAAAATAAATAACAAGTACCCATTATTTCTTCAAGTAGGTGAGACTGTAAGCATGAAACAGCTCCTTTTCCTCAAGTGAAAAACCAGACTGCCCCTCAACATCTACATGGAGCAAAATAAGAATTTTGGGTTGACAGAGCATATTTCCTTTCTCCAAGATATGCAGATATGGAATATAATTCAAATATATTATCAGAGGTTGCAAATCTCTGGCAGCAGTAACCATCATGCGTATTGCAGGAAGTCAGCCTTTGTCTAGGAGTAGCTCTGTGTCTCCAATGAAGTATTGTTGTTCGAGGAGACCTTAACTTCAGACCTTGGCATGACCAATTTTGATAAGTTTGTTGTTACAATGGGAAATATGGACTGGCAAAGTTGTGTCTTTCCCTGAGCCAAGAGATTCTATTCAGGCAGTCAGACTGACTGCTGAACAACTTCAGGTATTTGTTACTCCACATTAAGAACAGTTATATCCTAGAATAAATGGTAGGGTCACCACACCAGAAAGTGCCAATACCAGACCTATCTTTCCAGCTTTCATCTTCACAGCAGATCCTGGCATTATTGGCCTGTTTTGCAGTCAAGTCAAAGCAGAGGGGAAGCGGAAAGCTCATGATGTTTTTTAGGTGTCAGATGCGCTTGTTGAGTCTTTCACAGTTTGTGGGGCTATTATGATGAAGCTTTGGTCTACTGGTCTGTGACTGTGCTCGATAAACGGGCCACGGCACCCAGTGGGAAAATGCAAGCATCAAGTCCTAGAGCATGCTGGCACATGCACAGCTGCATTGCTCCCTGAGCCTCAGCACACCCACCCCAGCCTCTTTAAGACTTTTCATTTTAAGAGTCTTGCCCTTAGCATCCACTTTCTTAGGGACCCCAATTCAGTCTGTTCTCACACTACCCCTCAGGCTTTCCCCCCATTAAAGTCCTTGTTCTCCAATGACCAGCGTTTACTCCAAGCAGACCGTGCAAAGCAAGGTATGGAAAGCCTCATCTCTGTAAACATGGGTAGAGAGTGGCTTCTCATACTGCTGCAACATAGTCGGCAACAGATAGCACTTGTATCCCTCTGGGTAATTCTGTAGTGCACATGCTTAAAGAAACAATTAAAAACAAAACAAAACTCCCTCCCCCCCCAAAAGCCTCCCCCCCACCCCATCCTAAAACTCACCCCCTAAAATATTACTCGAGATTCATTTGCATGAATTATTAATCATCCTGGACAAACATATTACTCTAGCCCTAGCTAGAAAAAAAACAACATAAAAGGAGAAAAAAAGCTTTTCTCATAAACTCTCGTTATGTTGCAGGAGAGTGATTGTGAATATATGAAAGTGAAAAAGGCTTTGAGGCCTCTTTCAGGGAGCTAAAGCACATTTTGCCACAGTAAAGCAGGATGCAAATAAAGAATATGGGGCTGGAAAAGAGGGAGAAAGTCCAAATTTAAATGTGTTCAGCAAATGATTACCGTACACTATAGTGCATTGATGACACTATACAAAATACCAGAGAAAGCATGAATTACAGAAGGATAAGCAGAGAGGGATGGAGGATGAAGTGTATGTGCAAGTAAACTACTCTTCTCATACAGTAATGCCTATTTTTCAGAGTTGACCAAAAGCAGAAAAATTTCTCAACAGCTGAAGTTAACATTTGTAATGGGGTTAAAGAGCAACTCTCTGGACAGATCTTCCTCAAGCTAGTTTTGTAATTTGAGAGCTACAACAAGTTGCAGTGGAGATATGGAAGTAGTATAAAAAAAAAATAGAAGTCTGTATTGCTTTTTCTGTTAATATTTTACCGTAGTTACCACTGGGTTTGTGAACTAATGATACTTAAGGCTACACAGAGGTAGTCTTAGATTGTTAAGGCTGCATCCTTTTGGTAGGGTTATTTTCCTGTGCTGGCCCAATAGTGTCAATCATACGGACAAACTTCTGAGTGCACATAAACCAGGAAGCACTAGAAGGTCTCTCGTGAAGTAATATTATTGCTGCTAGTCAGCATACGCCTCCAAACACTACTTAGTGGAGTAATGGACAGATTGCTTGTACAGTATGTGTGTCAAACTGGCTGTTAGTTAATGTTCCTGTCAAATCCTAAAGCGATTCTAATTAGACGTCTGGGACCTAAGCCTTCCTAACCAACCACGTTATGGTGACAGGAGAGAAAAACAAACAAACAAAACCACTCATCATAAAACTAATAAAAGCATTTACAATAGCACGGTAGAGAAATGACACGTGTCATATTCCACGGTTTTCAGTTTCACGCTGGCTTATGGGTATTGTGAATACTCAACTGGAAGCAAAGAGGGACAAAAAATTAATAGCCACCAGTAACTCCAGAAATGTTTTTTAAGAACATTCTACTGAAACAGTTTGGTCTATTGGCAGCAATGACAAAGAGTAACTTCATATGAGAGAGCTGCAACGGGTGTCCAATGGGAAGATTGAGGAGGTTATATTTCTTTGTGACTTCCTCTCACAGAAGATGCAAAGAAGTAAATCCATTCAGAAAACAAGTAACCTTCTGAACATAAGCTACTGAAATGTTTTCATTGTTCAAAAGAACTTTCATCACGGAGGGATCATCTCTGCTTGTGAAGATACCCAAAGCATTGTTTGATGTTCAAAGTCATCAGTCCTCAGACATCATTTTTAACTAGCAGTCAAAATGACACCCCTGCACTCTGTCATGGAGTGACACACAGGGCAGAGGAAGCTGTTAGCCTAATACCTGCCTCTCCTGCACAGAGGTTATCGGTGCGGGCAACCAGCAGCAAGCTTTACCAAACACATCCACATTCTGGCTTTCCTTCGACAGTGTTGGACAAGAGCTCCCCGCCTCGCGAGGCAGGGAGCAGCAAAGAAGAGTCCATGAAACCCCAGACTTGAAGACGAGTATAAGAATTTCAGAGTCCTCACATCCGGCCGGCGGTGTGCATGTCTCTCCCCCGAACCAGTGTTTGTTCAGTGCTCCCTGCAGACTGGATGTGGCCTGAAACAGGTGGGTGAAGCTCACCTCTGCCCAGTGCGGTTCCTGTTCGCCTCCACGTTTAAGGCCAAGTTGTGTAGAAAGAGAAAAAGCTGCCACCACACTTGATTTCTGTTCTGCTGATGCTGTAGAGAACAGTTGAAACAAAGTTATTTATATTTCTAGAATTGCAACATACCACTTCTCTTTTCCAATAACAACTCAGTTACACTTTTCAAGAGCAGACACTTTAATCCCATCAGCATAACAAGGGGGTGCAGCAAGGGATGAGAGGAGAGAGGGAAATGATAAGTTCTCCAGAAATAATTGTAGCTCTAACATTACAAAAAGAAAAGAGCAGATCCTTTATGCATTGTGCACAAGAGGATTAAACTTTTTTTTGCTTGTAGGATTTTGCAGAGTTTAGCCAAGTGCTGTTTTTAATCAGATTGGCTTCTGAGCCTTTCAAAAGCCCCAGCTGCATGAACAAACAACTTTTTTTTTTTTTTTTAAAAAAAGCCCCCCTTCACCCCAAAAGTAAAAAAAAAGTAAAAATATAACTGGTGATCCATCTGTAAGTGATTTGACACCGTGAAGGTCAAAGGGTTAATCTTCAATTTAAACCACACTGCTGAGACAGCAAAACTCTGATTTCATCTAGTACAAGAAAACACATTCGTGCACACACACACTCCCCCACCCTCCCCCCACCACATTTTCCTTCCCAGCATCTCCAAGATAATACTGCCCTTTTTATAGCCACTTTTGACAGTAAGCCATAAATAATCAGCCTTGGAGCCCTTTCCTACTGACTGGAGCCAATTAAACCTTAAGCAAGAACATACTTGAAAACACACAAAAAACCAAAACCAAGAGGTTATTTCAGGTCCCATTGTCAGGGAAGAAACATGGGAGTTGAGTTTCAGGGGGACACCAGACTCTATAATGCAGCTTTGGGGCAGGGACACTGTTCCTTCTTTTGTTAAGTGTAATCGCCCTGCAAAAGTGGCTCTTATTATACCCCCACCTTCCCGCACTTTAATGGCATCTCACACAAACAGGTGGGTTTCTCTTTACATTGCTCAGCCTGAGATACTATTTCACCTCAATAACCAGCTCTCTATTAGAAGTCAGGCTTTTGTTTTCTCATTCAGAATTCCATATTTGTTAAGCAGGACTGATCATTTCTGGAAAACAAAACAAACCAGCCCCAATTTCCCTCCCCCCCAATCCCCAGCAGACGAGGAATCAGAAGACTGGCTTCCAACAACTTTGCTTCGGTACACAGAAGTTCATAAAAGAGCACTGAAGCACATTATATGAACAAGATGTTTCAACTTAGATTAGCCCAACAGGGCAGAACAACATGGTTGTAAGGCATTCTTTATGTAATCACAAATGGGGGAGAGAGCTGCAGCAGGAGATGGAGATGAGCTTTCCAAAGCCATCCCAAATATTAAGTTATATTCGTATTTAGGCATAAATAGATCTGTATCACAAGTATATACTGAACCAGCCTCAGAAAACCTGTGCCCATCTTGCACCTTAGCAGTTGTTCATTCTTCTTAGCCTCAAGACTTACCAGTTGTCTCCCGGATTTAGAAGAGTTCACACAGACCTAATCACACATCTAAACACTACAGTGTTTGGTGCATAACCCACAGATGGCAACTCTAGAGCCTGGTATCATCTATTTCAAAGGAACCAGTCCTGGGTTCAGTCCATACTGCCCAAATATTGCTAGGTTTGCATTAAAACAGCCTTTCATACACGATCCTCTAGGGCTGGTTTACAGCCACCTAAACTGTTCTCAAAAAGCAAGATGCTTGTCCTTCCTTGTCAAACTCCAGAGACCTTTCTTGCCCTCCTCCATACTTCCAAACCTGCTCAAGCATGCATGTGGGACCAAAATGTTCTGATGACATCTAGACAACATGCATTTATCAAACTACTATGGCTTAAGCTGAATGCTCCTTTAGATGTTTGTGGTCATGGTAACACACCGATGAAGCGGCATGCAAGTATGATACCTTCTTCTGCAACTACCACAAACACTGATCTCTGCTTGGAGAGCAGAGTGGACAAACATACTACAGATGCCTCAAAGGGAATCCTGTTACTTTGGCAAATTATTTCTTTCTATTGGGAGATGAAAGAGAAGATAAGTGTATTACAGGGAACTGGTATCAGAGATTCAAAAACACGATTAAAGATGCTAAACTTGAAATACATCTCAGCTGATCTGGTACCTGCAATTTTAACTACCCCACCCTGTCAGGAGGACAACTGTGTGTAAAAATCCCTGTATTTAATGTCTCACTCCATGTAGGAGATTGCTTTGGACTTTTCACAAACCACAGCAGATTTCTGAATATTCTGTCTTCTTCTGAAGTTTTAAATGGTGCTGTAGAAAAAACAATTGTTATTTCCTATGATAGGTAAAGAAGGCCGCATTCAGGGAAAAACAGAGGAAGGATAGAGCTTCTCCTCCTCCTGCTTTTTTTTTCATCTGTTTGCTTGAAAGGAGCACTTTGAAAAAGTATTGGGTTTTGTTTGGTAAACAAAAGTTTTAGATCTCTACTTTCAAAAGAGTTACAGTCCTGCAGGAGAGCAAATGAGATGTGGTATCACAAACACTAATTCTAACATCAAAAAGCAGTTCTGAAGTTAAAAAGCACTAATGCTAAAATGCTAAACTTTTTTTTTTCCTTTTTTTTTAAATTCATACTCTGCTGTGTTAATTTCACTGCCTGCTCGAGCTACTTTTTTGGTAGAGCATTTTCTTCTTTCTCCAGTTAAAAATGTTTCTCATTATTTACCTGAGACACTCAATGAGATTTCCGTACAAAGAAGAACTCAATAAGAATCATTTAAATGTGCTTACCCCTGCTTATAAAAATGCAGTATCTCAAATCATTTTATGAAGGATGTTGATATCATTCATTTTGTATTGAAATGAAAAAACTGAGCATGAGGCAACTCACTGCCTACAACCTTCCAGCAGGCCAAGGACAGCTTTCTAGGTTTTATGCTTAGACCACAGCCTTCTATTTTCCTGGGTCCATATTTAGCCAGCATTTCCTTCCATGGGGCTGTAACTCACACACACTTTCACTGGCTTGCAGACTGAAGTAGTCTGCTTGCATTGTCCTAACCTTGCACGGTACTGGAAAGGGAAATGGAGAACGAAAATGATCAAGGCCAGAACTGATCTGTCAATAAAAGCTACCTTTCCTATTGATCAGGTCATCCTAATCCATCTGATCCATGCCATCACATAGTCAAAGCAATGCCTGTGCCAGCACAACAGCAAGGCAGCCTCAGGAGAAGAGCAAGTTGGATGGCTTCTGTCAGGGACAGGCCAATCTAACAGGGCTTTCATAATTATGGTTTCACTTCAGGGCTGGTCTGCTTTCTGCAGCACCAATTCAGCATGGGATAAGAGCCACAGAATGGAAATGGCAGGTATAATTTGCAACAGAGATAGATAAACCAATTTATGGAAAGAACTTCTGAGCCTAAAAACAGTACTTTTCACAAGTTTCAGTAGCTTTTCCCTAGAAATGCCTTTGCCAAGACCAAAATACTCAAGTATGTCAGGACTGGTGGTTTTCCTTTTGGTGGGGGCAAGTTTATGGATTTGTTTTTGGTGTTTGTGGTATAATTCAGCTGCCAGGAAGGACAGAAAAACCAGGAGAATGACTCCATGAATTCTGCATCTAATCTTTTTCAGATGTGGGATGTTTCAAGTAAAGAAGTAAATTCTTATAGTCTTCTAAGAGTCAGGACTACTGCAGCACAGGATAGTATTCTTCCTAAACCTTGCTATGCTGATTTGACCCTCACCAAAGCATTTCAGCACGCAGACTCACTGCTGCAACAAAATGTCAGATAAACACTTTGCTACTTCTGTGTAAGCAGAAACACAACAAACATTTTGAACCTTCTTTCCCTAGGCCAAAAGAAGCTCCTTCTACCCTCTACACTAACCAAGACTAGAGTTGTGAAAACAGTAAGTCAACACAAAGCTGGAAACACATAAAACCATTTCCTATTGCAGCTGCTTTTTAAAGGGGATATCCTTAAGAGACTGTCTGTCTGAGATGTTAGCCTGAATGCTTCAGTGAGTCACAAGGAAAGGGCATTTTACAGGAAAAGCATCCTATGCAGCAGCAACAGTACACTAGCAAAGCCTGCACTGTGAACTGTGCTGACAAAAGCCAGAAAACTGATAAACAAAAAAGTGACAACAACTTTCCTGGAAGCAAATTAAAGGGAGACAGAACTGACTTGGCATTTATTCTCTCCTCATAATTAATACTCCTAAAACGTTTTACACTATCAGTATACCAACATGCATCTGTTGAACAGCACCCCAGATAGCAAAAGTGTTTTACTCCCACCAAGCCCTTGAACGTGGTGCTCAAAGGAAAATCAGTACAGGTAATATAACTTAAAGAAAACTTTGACCCTCTGCCAACTCCTTGAGCCCTTGGGCATAAACGTTTGAAAGATTAATCCTATTATTTCTTACCATCTGACAGAGGAGCCGTCGCTATATTTGAAAAATAAAGAATATGTTCATCATATATACACTGTATATATATATATATATATACAGTTATGATACATTCCTATCACATATAAAGAAACAGGCACCTGTCTGCCCTCCTCAGCTTACAAGCAACTTTTGACTTTACTTCACAGTTTAGAGATGGTTAAGGGCCAAATTTTGATCTTATCTTAGCTGGAAGGATTAAAACACAAACATAAATAGCAATATTGTAGCAAAAGAAGAATACTGGCATATGTGCACATAAAAACATCATTCTTTCTTTAATGACTAATACCAGTACCAGCAGTAAGTTGTTGGGATTTTATTTATTCACTGAAAACAAAAATACTTGCACACCGGGAACAGCTGCTGACTCATTGCTGAGGGCTGTTTTGGCTGCCAGGTGGCTGGAGGCACATTGTGCTACCACAAAAAGTGCTTCAGCTCACAAAGACTAGAAAGTCACAGTCCCCACAGCAACAGAGGTTACAGAAGGTATCCCCACAGTTGGAGAGAGAAATGGAAATCAAACTCAGGTCTTTCCAGCTGTGATTGCTAATGACCAAAGAATAATGCATGTGTTAAAAAAAAAAAAAAAAGTAAAAAACAAACAAAACAAAGCGAGACAGTAACAGAGAACAACAGAAAGAAGAGCATGGCAGCACAGAGGGAGGACAAGGAATTTCCTGACTCGCAGAGCCTGAGGCTCAGTTGAACTGGTCAATATTTGAAGATGAGGGACACATTCTCCCGAGCGAGGCTTCCTCGGCCACAGCCCCAGCAAGCTTTGCAAAACAAGATAAGCAACGTGTGTGCTTCTGCAGGGAAGGATTCACAGGAACAGAAAAACCCGGCAGGGAGGGACATGGTGTGGGGCAGAGGAGGGACAGTAGGAGCACCAAAGATGGGCGCTGGCCAGGGCAGCAGGCCTTAGGCCCAGGCCCGCTTCGGACGCAGGTGAGCCCTTTCTGGTGCGTCTTGAGGCTTACAAACAAGCAGGCAGCTGCTGGTCTGTGCCTTCCTCTGGGGCTGAGCCTGCAGGAAGTGGAAGCAGACAGGCGCCATGGCAACAGCCAGCTGACTGTGTGTTGGGAAGGGCAGCCACCGGCCAGAGCGTTCCCAGGCCCGCAGCACCAGCCCGGGGCACGGAGAGTTATTTTCCACCGCCGAGGCGGGAAGGAGAAGGTAAATAAGGGTCCTGTATTTCCACAGGCTGCACCTGGTGCTGCCTTTCCCTCAGAGCTGTGCCTGGGCAGGGCTCGCTCTCCACCATCCTGGGGTCAAGGGTGCCAGGTGCCATGCAGACATCCAGGCCACCTCTGTGCTGCTGCGTGGGCTGAGCACAGGAGCAAGGCACCGCGCAGCCAGGCAGCAGAGGCAGATCTGTTTTCTTAACATTTAAACTGGCTCTGAGACACTGTGCAGTGCACGGGAAACACCCCCTAGTGATTACAGTGCACCTCGGGCTTTCAACAAAGTAAAGCTCTGGAAGTTTTGCAGGACAACAGTCCAGCAGGATGAGCGAAACGGCAGCGCTGCCCCGCACTGGGAGGGGGAAGGGGAAGCAGGGGGCAGGCAGGTGCAGCACCACAGCCTGCGGGCACAGCCGCCTCTCGTCAGCAGCGCGGATGACTCACAGGCTAAATTTAGAGAGCGATATAAACACGGCAGCCACAGCACAAATACTGCCCGGCAGATCCATTCTCACGCACTGCACCCTCGTCTCCTGGCTCGCTGGGGTCAGCGCAGCCTTCAGGGGCTCACTGCTGCTCTGGGGCCTCTCGGAGATGGCTGCAGCTCTCCATCACCAGCCTTGGGTAACGAGTTACATTAGAAGGGCTAATTTGGGGTAACAGAAGTTGCCTCACTGCTTTATTTTTAGATCGCTATTCTTTTGGCTGTGGTGCGGTCCTCAGAAAGATTACTTTGCCACTGGCGATGGTAGCTACCAAGAAAGAAAAAAAAAACGAACAGCAAAACAAAACAGACTACTATAAAAGGCTAGCAGGACATTCCCCTTCAGTGGTTTGAAACAAAGGAGGACTCTGCAGTTGGACCCTCACTTCTCTGTCTTTCTACCATAAAACTTAATTGAGTAAAATGCAAACATGCACGCTCCTACCATAAATAATCACTCCAAGGATCTCATCATCCCCCTAAGAGACGACAGTATCTTAATAAGATCGACCAATCTAAACAGAGGACTGCAGGCCAAACTGCTGGGTTCTCTGCGTGATCTCAGACAAGTTTTAACCTGAGTTTCCTACTCTCCCACACTAAAAAATAAGTGCAATATTAACTGCAACTATTTCTAAATTGAAGAATGATTTCTCAGCTGCTGCATTGTTATGAGTAGAAAGAACATTATCACTACCACAGCTCACGTGGTACTGTGAGAGATGAAGAAATGCAGCACAGCTTGCAAAAAAACACTGCAATTTCACAGAACAAGAAGCACCATACACTATTCAAACCACACAAAAATGTATCAGGTGATGCTAGAAATACTGTAGAATAGCTCACTGTATATCACTTGCACTGTCCCAAAGTTATTTCATATTCTTTAATGGGTGGCAAACATGATATTTTGAGAGTGTAGCCCTACTGCCTGAAAAAACCCCAGGTGAAGAAGGGATTCCCAGCAGCCTGTTATGCAGCCCTCACTTCTCTCCTGCCACCAGGCTTCCTTACTCTCTGCCCAATTCCTCTACCAGGATCAAGCAAGAAGTTTAACTTTTTTAAACATTCCCCACTTCTTCAAAGAGGAAAAAAAAAAACCCAAAACAACAAATGTAATATACTTAAATCTTTTGTCAGACGAAAGTGTAGAGAAAAAACAATAGATTATGCTGACGCAGAAGTTAGTTTCGTTATTAAACTAATGTGTAACAGTTGCATGCAATTGCTGCATCGAGTTCATATAGTCTAGTCTCCAAGAGCAGCCTTGTGTGGCTGCCTGAGGAAAAGCAAAGAGGGCAAGTACATGCAATAGCTCCCCCTAATACTCTTTCAGCATCTAACTATTTTGAGCTTACACTTCCTGAGTCAGATCTGGTTTCTGTTTACCTAGTGACCCTTTCAATAGCTATAAACTTGTTCCAGTTACCCCTTAACCCAGGTAAAGCACGGTGGTGCACAGTGTTCCTTGACTAGGAGTTCTATTGCATGGAAAAAAACTACCTTATTTACTCTGAACTATTAGGTTGACTTGATCTCGCCTTGTTCTTGTACTGGAAGAAGTACTACTTCATGTCACTTCTGATTTCAGATTAAAATAGCTGACTTGCCTTGTCTATTTCTTGAGCTTATCAGTCCTGGTCCTTTTTTTTGTTTTTTCCCATAGAGAAATTTCATTATCCTTCTTCGCCTTTGAACCCTTCACAGTTCTGCTGTTTCATTTTTAGAAGACAGTAAATCAGTACTGTATGCAAAATTCAAAATACAGGAGAAATGTGGTTCTATACAGTGTCGTAGTTATGTTCTGGCTCTTCATTTCCATTCTCAGTACAACAAAGTATTTTATTTCAGGTCAGAACTAAACGGGTCAAGCAAGTTTCTGTTAATCTAATGTCAAATAATCAGCTTCACAGGCAGCAGGATTTAGGAAGCATCAGAACAGGTGCTAGGCAAGGGGCAAAAGGTTGCCATGTCATTTGTGTGTACAAGTGAAGGTGCACTTCCAAGCTCACCTTCCTGTTTTGGCAAATGATACTGAAGAAATATAATAAAATTAAGCAAAATAAAATAAAACAGAAATCTGCCTCCACTTTCCCTTCTTATCAAGATCCTGACTCCATCAACTGCTCTCCCAGCATACTCCTTTCCTCAGGCTTAGGATTCCAGTTGTATAGCTTTGCCTCTCAATTTTATCAGCTTGATATTCTGCCTCTCTCCTATCCTCTACACTGGGCTCACCTACTTGGAGAACCCTCAGCCTGGTACTCTCCCATCCCATGCTCCTACATACTTGGCCAGACACTCAAGCCCTGCAACATCTTGAATCCCACAGTGAGCAGAGTGGAACTGAAGATCAGCTGCTTCGTACAGCAGCAACAGATACCAATCTACAAGATCCAGAAAAAGAGATATTGAGATGGACAAACCTATTCAGGAAACAAATGAAAGCACTTACCCAAAGTCTCAGAGAGACTGCAGGTACAAGTAAGGTGTTACTGGTGCTACAGGCTCAGCTGCAGGACAGATTGGGAATTTCTACAGTACTTAAAGTCTTTTCTGACTTTTTTTTTTCTTTTTTAATAAAGTGTGAAGTGATGTAAAGGAGAGTTTCCGGCAAAAAATAAATAAATAAATAAATAAATAAGTTTAAAAAATTAAGTTTAAAAAATTCCCTGAATGCCCCCAATAAACAATGGAGAAAGTCCGCTGGAGTTTTGGATAACAAATTCATGGGAAGTGCTGTGTACCTTTTATGCTCAACTAGGAAGCTTCTGACAAGACACCCAGGCTCCCTATTGCATAAGCAAAAGTGCCTCAGAGGAGGCCTCAATAATTCTCATGCGACACAGAGGGGGAAAATATGCAAAAATGTAACAAGTTTCACTTTCAAAGGAAAACAACATTTCCTCCCATACGTTTTCAGTATCATTAAATTGAGACAAAGGGTACAAAGTCTGTTAGCTCGTCCACAACTGAGCAATACAGGCATCCAGACTCTGCATCTTGCTTGGGTCCACTGCACAGTGACAGCAAGAGTTATCTGCTGAATCAAGTTGGGAACTGTCAGAAACAAAATTTTCTGTAGCTAGATTCATGGAAGATTTTTTTTTTTTAGCATGGTCAGCATATCTAAATCAACTGCAGGATTCCTGATGTGTTGGAAAGGGGCTTTGTTGTTGTTTGTAATGTACTTATTTACTCAAGAAAGCTCAGCTCTGATTCAGCATCTGGTTCTCATTGAGGGTCAGCTTTTTTTAAACCAAGCTTTCCAGATGGGTTGAGTGAAGCACAAGGAGGTCAAGAGACTTGTCTGAGGTCATACAGCAAGTCAGTGGCTCTGCTTGGACTGGAGCCCAGAACTGTTCAAGGCTACCACTCCTTGACTCTTAAAGACACAATTTCATTCCCCCCACAAAGCAATCACTACAAAGATGTGGGAAAAAGAATGGTCCCCTCAAAGCTGCAGCCTGCTCTGAAAGTTATTTGGGAAAACCTGTAGCGTTCAATGTCTGAATGGATCCAGGTCAAACTAGAGGGGTGCAATACCAATATTACAGTGTCATCCATCTCAGTCTTATGTAATCCATGTAATCCTACAGGGCAGCACTGCACTGCTGCTGCAGACTGTAGTTCTACTCACATTCCATCCAGTGGTGCATCAGTTCAAGAAATTTACTGTCAGGCAAAGCTGAAACATCTCCTCAAGGCAAGAGAGGTCAAGTACACTCAGGACCTGAGGAACAGCCCAAGCACTTGTTGCCATGGCCTGGACAGGCAGTGCAGTGCTGCTCACTGACCAACAGGGATTCTTGGCCCAGCTCTGTTCCTCATAGCCACCAAGTACACCCTTCAATCTCAGTCACAGCCTGGGTCACAGTAGTCCAGACAGAAGGCATACAGACACCACGGCAAATGCATGCTTGCTCCAAATGAAGAAGAATGCAACTGGTGCTCTGCATTGCTTTCAAAGGGGCAGAGCAAGAAATGCGGAATGGAGGAAACATTGCTAGAGGCTACATAGCCTCAGTCAGGTAAGGGCTAGCTCTAAAGAGCTTTAGAAAACATAGATGGTCTTGCACGTCATTCTAAAGAGCCCTTCCCTTCCAAATCTGGATTAACCTCTAGCAGGATGAACCTCATGAGCATCAGAGCTCATGAACACTGAGCTTTGCTCAAGTTTTTCCTATAATAAATTCTGCACCTTAAAAAAGATTAAAGTCACATAGCGCTAGGGAATGTTGTGTTACTGCTCTAGCACTGTTCTAAGGATTAAAAAGTCAGGTTTTAAACCACTATATTCTGCTTAATACATTATTAGGAAATAAAACCCTGAAAATGGTGTATATGCCAAGAGCAAGCATAGGTGCAGCCAACTTTCTTATTCTTACAAGATGCATACCCAAAAATCTTCTGCATAGCCAAGAACCACAAAACAAACACCATGCAGCCAGAGAGCAGAGGGAAGAGATAACAGCGACTCTCTAGGGTTCCCAGTGTGGGATGGGGTTAGATTGTGCATGCATCTGAGTCCAATGACAACTCAGTGACGTCAACCTCAGCAGCAACTGCCCGTTCAGTTCCCTCTCACAGCCAGGGATGTACATTAACCAACAGCCCTTGTGTCAACACAGCCTTGCTGCTTCAGGAGCAAAATGAGAGCCATACCTGAACTGCTGGATTGTCTCACAGAACTCAAGAGCCAAGTAAGGGCAACTCTTGAGCTGGCCTCGTGAGCTACTCCAACACTGAAAGTCTTTCCCTAACTCCTGCTGAATGAGAGCATATTTTTTCTTTTCACAAGTTCAGAGATAAGATGCCCTGCAGTCTGCAAAAAGAGGCAGAGGTTGTTGAAAAACAGACTTGCTCTCTCTCTCAGGACTTCACAAGCCCACACTGGTGTGACTAACTTTGTGGTTTTCTAAATCTGATTCAAGACATCACTTTAGAAAGTTGCTTTTGACTGAATGTTTGAGACAGGTTGGAATGGGGCACTCAAATATGTGTTCAGTTTTAGAGCAAGCTATATGACAGCTAGCTAGTGTCTCAGACTGCCCTTTCCAAGGCACAACACATTGTAAACCAGCCCATGCCTCTGCAGACTGCTTGTTTCTTCAGTGACAGGCTGGAAAGAGTCACTGCACACGGGACATAGGGGCTGCATGCAACCGTGCCAAAAACCATAGGAAATCCTCCACTCGGGGCTTGGAGGGGACTGGACACTTCAACAAAACACTCCCCAGGGAACAAGTGCCTCAGACACTAGTATGGGGCTCTGTACTTAGTTTTTCCGACAAGCAAGAAAGAATTCCCTAGCAGATCCAAATGCCAAGGCCTATCCCAGGGTCGGGCTGTGGAGAACCACTGGCTGAACTATTCCACCCTCAGTTACTCTGGATTTCTTTGGTTTTGTTTTTAAACGTAAATGGCTGAACAGCTCCCCCCCTTTACAACTTGTTGCTCTTCCAGTCCAAACAAAGACAGCAGAGCTCCTCCTCCGCTGGCTGCAGGATTGGGTAGTGCAGGCGGACGCCTTTGTTTACTAACTCTCCCACATGCTTGGCCGACACGCACTGGGGCTGGCTGCGCAGCCCTAGCTGCAGCCCTGCTACAGCGCAGGAGGATGGCAGCTCCCCGCGGCCAAGAGGCAGCAAAAGCCAGACCAGGGGCAGTTTCAGAGGGCCGCTTTGGGTGGGCATTCTCTGATGCGTTTCCAAGGCATAGACTTGAGGTAGGTTCACTCCTCGAGATGCAAGGGGTCAAGTTACAACCAGTTCCACCACTTCGCTCCAGGGCTCCTCCACTCCGGAGACATTAGCTTTCCCTTTGCTGAGACAATCTGGCTGTAGATAGCTATTGCTATGAAAAGGTGGCACAGGGGAAAACCCCTTCAACCAACAACGCATGCTAAAAAGCTTGTGGTTGTTCATCATTTTCTGTAATTTGCAAAATGACATTCATAGCCTGATCTATCTTTCTACAGGTTCATTTTCCTGTTACAGCTCAAACCCTCCTGCCGTTTGAAGAGTCCTGTTTCCCCCTTCTCTTTCTTATCACAGAGACAACTAAAACTTTGCCCAGCTATAAGCCACGTCCTCTGAACAGGGCAGAGCTCTTCACTTACCTTTGAGAAGAATTGCAACAGGCTCCAAGTTAACAGCACCAGCTCATAAAGAAAAGCTTCTTGTCACTCTCAGAAGTCAGCAAGTGTCAACTTCTTCATATGCATTTGGATGCACACTACAACACCTTGCTGGATTTACATACAAGTAGAGAACTGCTGCCAAACTTTGACCACCAAGCTCTGCATGGCTGGAATTTCTATTTGTTTACAACAGGGGAAGGGAAGGAGAAGGGAGAAAGAACCCGGGTTTTTAATGGACATTGGTTTTGTTTCTTTAAAAACAGCATAGCGCTTCTTATTACTTTTCTTTAAAAAAGAAAAAAAAAAGAAAACAAGATTCTGTTTTTCAGATCTGATGGCATCTTACAGCTGTCTTTTGTTGTGAGGAAGTTGGTCACACGTCTGAGACACTAGCTAGGACTATCTCACAGAGGAGTTGCTAGCAAATCTAAGCATGATCATAACACACTCTAATATTTGAGACAGCTATCCCTAGACAACGAGAAGTGTCAATATAGACTCTAGGCTTGTTGTCATCTCCAAGACGAGGAACTGATACAAGTCACAGACAGCCAACTGTACCACAGAAGAGAGGATGCTGGTGGTAAGGAGAGTAGAGAAGGAAAAAGCTAGAGAACATCAGTGACTCTATTGCTGATGAATCAGGACAGCTGGAATAGCAGACAACAGCAGCTACCTTTCCAGACAATAAGTGCAGTTCTACACATTCTCGTTCCTCTACCTGAGGATCTTTCACAAAGAACCATCAATCTAGCATAAGCCAAATACACAGGGATAACATGCCATATTGTCACTGCTGGCAGCCTGCTGCTGCCTTAGGCAACAGCCTGCTTAGCGGATGCCTGGAGCCAATCTTCTGGAGCACCACTCTTGGATAGGAAAGACCCCACCTTCCCCTCTGGAAACACCCTACCCTCTGTATGTGGAGCCGGTGGAACTGGTCTGCAATGCACTGCAACTTCCGTGCAATCTGCACCTCTGTACGCGCCTCCCGCTGACCTTCCTGAGGCTCCTCTTGGAGATTTGGATCCAATGCAAAGCCAACTGGAGGGACGTGTAAGCGGTAACCAGCATTCCCTACAATACAGATACCACAAGAGTCATTTTCCCAGCACAAAGAATAGCGCTTCTATTTCGTACTACACTTTAGGCATACTGAAAGAGCTGCACATAATCCTGATTTTTTTTTTAAAGTCCAGTTTCTGAAGCTCAAACAACTGCATATACCATAAGCATGCAGTACAGATTTAATTTGCTCAGCCTTTAATTACACTTATATCAGTGAAGCATAACATTGTGTTGCCTCCCCTAATCAAATGATTGGTAGGATCTTCCACGTGGTTCTTTTTGCTTGTTTATGTTTCAGACAAGTTTGTTTTTTTTTCTTTAGTGACAGTTTTACATTTTTTTCAACACCTTTGCCTTAAGTTGTCCCACTTTAAGGGTTACTGCATGTTTTCCTTCAGACTTCTCTCAGTTGTTTCTTCTGGTGCTTAGTGGGACTGATGTGAATTAAAGCTGGAATGGATACACAGTGCTGAGTGATGTCCCATCAGTTAGCAGTAAAGTGCTAAAGTCTGTCCCACTAAGTGGGAATTTTTTTGCATATTCTTCTCTCCATTGCAAACTTTCAGGAGTTTTTCTTGGTGGATGAGTAGTTAAAAGAAACCACAGGTAAATGGTAGGACATAAGGGATGGTGAACACTTTAATGCTCGTCAGCAAAATAAAATGACAGGAATAAAGTGAAATAGGAAAAAAAAAGTGGAAGTACAGCAGAAGTAATCAGCAAGTGCCTAGTTCCTGCAATGACAAGCAAGGGTAAGAAAATACAAGTTGCCACTCTTTAGGGAATAGGATGAAAGCAAAACAATTTAAGTCTTCTAACTTAAAGCACTAATGAAAGAAACTGCCTGAATGGGGAAGTGCTGAAGGGACAGTTTCCTTGCTGAAAAGCTGGCGACGTTGGAGTGCTCTTACCATAGAAGAGTCTCCGGGGCTCTTCAGTGACTCCACAAGGCAACATAACATCCTGACTGGAAGAGGACGGGCTGAGTGTTTGAGTTGCCTTGTCCTGCTGCTCAGGATGCCTGACACCGGGACCACAGCAGTGTGTGAGGGGAAATAGTTGAAACCTCCCCAGAAGGCAGCTGTAGGACTGGTTCTGAGTGAAAATGCCAGTTGCAGTCATCTCACCAGGCTGACCTGCAAGTCCAAAGTCATCAGAGTGAAACACGTCATCGTCCAGCCCATCCAGGCTAGAATAGTCCTCTTCCAGGTAGCTGGGGCGATCCATTGCTCCTGCAATAAAGAGACATTTGAGGAAACAGCTAAGACACAACAAGAATCACATCCAGGAGACAATGCCTTCTGCTCCGACAGTAAAACACAGCTCTTGCTTCCACACCTGCTACCCCCTCCCTCCCAGTGCAGTCCATCTGGGTGGGCAGGAGAGGTGAGAGACTCAGTGGTAAAGGTCGGGGCTTTGCAGAAAGTCCCTGCGTGCCTAGACAGAGAGAGACAAACTTCACATGTCTGAGACTCCACTCCAGGCTCCAATCCCACAGCTGGTCACAGGGTAGGAGCCAACCCCCAACCTCAGCACATAAAAACAGAAGAAATTCGGTTGTAAAAGGCAACCCCAACCCTCAAACTGCCCTGTGCCAGTCAGCTTCTTTGGCTTTGCTCTGCTTTGTCCTGCTCCACTTGAACTGTATGGTTTGCCCCATTCACTTTTTCCCCCATCTGCTGAAGTAGAGTTCATAATCACAAGGCTGCGAGGCCAGGCTTTTGAAAAATCCTGGTGGCTGTCAAACTCACAAGAGCTGGCAAAGCTGTTCCTATGAAGTTCTCAACAGCTTCTCCCAAATATAAGCCAACTTTCCCTTCAGTTCCCATTTCATCCCTCAGCTCAACTTGAGGCATATCCCAAACTTGGCAATGCAGCCACTTCATTACCCCTCTTACCCTCAAGCCTACACGGACTGTCACTGCATTAGTTTGCCCTACTACTAAAGGGGAAAACAAAACAAAACAAAAAAACCATTTGCCAGTGTCAGGCTTTAAAGCAGGATTTCCATAGTCACCACAGCAAATGCTCCCAAGCTCTGCTGCAGCACAAAATTGGACAAAGATGGTGGAGGAAAGATCCCAAATAAACCCTAAATCACTTGTTTCAGAGCTCTTCACAAACATACAGTAATTAGAAGCAGATTTTCCAGAAAGCCACAAGTCCCTTTACTGTTACCTGTGCATCTAACCCCATTGGAAGACAGACTCCTAAGAGATCCATCTCCAGGATTTCCACCCAGTTCCAAACAAGGCAGTGAAATTCAACTCTTCACGTCTCTTCCTTTGCTCTGGTTTGCGAAGCATTTAACAGAATGGAAGACTAGCAAGAGGAATTTCAAGCCTGAAGGAGACATTAATAATAATTTGATAAGAATGCGTTCAGTGCTCCCCTTGGATCTCCCATCTTTTCCCCCCAGGTGAGCTGGGCTCACACGCCAGCGTGTGAGAGGAGACAAAGGGCCTGAGTGGGGCACGGCCGTGTGTGCAGGGCCCCAGCTGAGGGGCACTGATTTGGGTTACTGCACCCCAGCAGCCCTCCCAGCCCTCCACCAGTCCCAGAAGAAGCCTGCAGAACAGCCACCAGCACCACGGACGGATGACAGCCACGCTGCCTTGGTGTAACGTTCACAATAATCTCATCAGTGGCTTAAGGGCAGCGCACCAGAGGGCATCACGGGTCCTGAGACAGCGGCACAGATCTGCCCGTTCTGCCATGGGAGCACATCTCCTGACAGAGAGGCAAAGCGATCGCGTATTTTATCTTCGCGGCAAGGTCTGCCAAGCCTAACCCGGCAGGACCCAACGGGACACACGCGGTCATCACAACAAAGCGCAAGAAAGGCAACAAACACTTTCACGAAGGGAGGTTGCAAAGCAGCAAGATTTACCGGTCCTCCCACAGCCGAGGCAGAACTTCAGAGCGCTTAGGGAGCGCTGCAGACAGAACGCCAAAGCGGCACAGAGGACAACTTACCCTAGAGCTCTCACTTAAGGTCTTCCCAAGAGCCCAGAGCACGGCCCTGCGAGCGACGGCCGCCGAAGCGGAGAGCCGCCCGCGGCAGCGGCGCGTCAATGGGATTCCTCCGTGCGGCGGTCACATGCCCGCAATGACACCGCGCGGCGGAGCCGGGGGAGGGCTCAGCACACGTGCGTGCCAGCGTCCAAAACAAAGCCGGCCGCTCTCGCTCCGGCACCGGCGGAGCCTTAACTCCTCCCTCCCCACCACGCGAGAGCGCTGCCCCGCGAGAGGCGATCGCGGCTCCGGCGGCCGGGGCTTCCCACGACACCCCGAGCGGCTCCAAGCTCCCCCAGTCCCGCGCCGCTCCCCGACCCCGCTCACGCCGCTAACCTATTAGGAAGCGAGCTCCGCGCGGCCGAGAAACCCGCGCGGTACCCACGCGCGGGCAGCGGGGCGATCGGCAGCACGGGGAGCACACGCACGTTACCGGCACGGCCGCGCCCGCTCCGTCTCGCGCCGTCCCGGGGCGACCCTCCCGCCCCGGCGGCGCTGTCACGCCGGCCCCGGCGGCTCCGCGGGCACTCACCGCCGAGCGGATCGAGACGGGCGTCCCGCGGGGACGGGGGCGTCCCGGGAGCGGGAACCGCCGCCGCGCCTCCCCGCCGCCAAACTGCCGCCGCCGCCGGGCGCGCCGCGAACAGCTGACGGCGGCCACGCCCCCGCCGCGCGCTCCCCGCCCCCGCCCGGCGGCCAATGGGCAGCGGGGGGCGCCGGGCGGCGAGCGGCGCCGCGCGAGGGGGCGGCCCGCGAACGGGCGGGAGGGCCGGGCTGAGGGCTGTGAGGGAACAGCGTGCAGTCCAGAGACGGGAGCGGTTAAAAAGGAGAGCACTCCTCACGTAAAACTGCTTTTCCACTCCTAATCTTTACAGGGGAAAAAATATATATATATACGACACCAAAACGAGTTGCTGTATCTGAGGTGGGAACGGGGAGGGGAAAAGAAGCTTACATCTGTTAGCGTTCAGCGGGACTCGCTGTGCAAGCACTGTTGGGTTTAGAGCCCTGTGAAGCTGCTCTCAGCCTGTGCCTGCTTCCACAGAAACCATCCCGAGGCATCTGAGAGCAGAGCCGCTGGCACAGATGGGCTGGGAAGCTGTTGGCTGGGCTTGAAACTGATGGGAGTTCGACTCCAGCAACAGCTAGTTGTTTTCAAACAAAACTTGTATTTCTTGGCTTTATATGACCTAGAATATTCCCCTTCACTTTTAAAGTATGAAGGGATTTAAAAACGTGAGGGATTTAGACTCAGGAAATACTTTAACACGCTTGGTGGTTATTCCTGCATATCAGCGGTGCACGGAACTGAACACCTGAGGTAATAACGATAACTTCTCCTCAGCGGAAGATTATGAAAAAGGCCAAAGCTGAGACCCAATGTGCCAAACAACAGCTTGCTGTTGTTTTGCTTACTCCGCCATTGTCTGTAGCCATGGTTTGCAGGTGCCTTCCGCTGAGTCAGGTTGCCTTTCAAGCCTACATAACCAGATCACTTGGAAGGGAGATTCTAAAACCAAGCTGTGGGCTGAGAAATGTTAATTGCTGTCAAGTCTGCCACAGTTATTGAGGTTTGTAACTTAAACTCAGGGGAGGGGTTAGATTGGAAACTGATTGTCAGCAAGGTGAGGTGAATTACCCTGGGTTCCTCATATGACACTCTCCTGAAAGGGTTCTGTGAGCCTCTTTGCTTAAACACTTCAGTCACTGTGATTTTGCGTGAGGCAGTTAAAATTGCCATTAATAGGTCAGCAAGCTAATAACATGCTCCCTCTCCAAGAAACCCGTTTGTCCATGATTCTTGTTCATTAGTTCATTTTTACTTCTATTTGCCAGGAGGACTGAGCTTTTCCTTCATTACCAGAGAATCAGTGCACGTCTGACTTGGACGTCACCATCAAGAGAGAAAGAAAGAGGGTTAATTTCTTTCATTTTCCTAAGGGTCTGAATCCTAAGTTAACAAAGCTTAGCTGCCCACTTTTGGCAGTCTAGGGAATTGGGAGTGAGAGAGGAAGGGAATGCTATCGATAAAAGCAACAAAAGGCACTCTGTGTCTTCAAGATGTTCAAATTTTGTCACACTGATGGTCAGGCACTGGCAAAATTCCAGACGCTGGAGGGCTACTTCTACTCGTAATTTGAATGTGCATTGCTATAAATAAAAAATGAATGCACTGCAATTCCAACAGCTTATGTCTTCCAGACTGACTTATAACTGCCTGCTGGTTAGGCTCATTAACAGTAAAAACAGTACCTGATCGGCTTTGTTTTCATCTTGGTAAGCTGCAGTTGGGGCCACACTTTCTATCCCCAGAGGCTGCATTTTGGGAACTCCTACTGTGTTGAAAATGTATGGAAACTGAAATCTATGCATATAATCAGGCTGGATGGTAAGAGAGCTCAGGAAGGATATTTGTGCCTTTCAATGATTAAAAAAAAAGATATGGCACCATTTCTAAGAGAGGGGACTCAGAGGGATTCCTTGAGGAAATTAGACATTGTTAAGAAATGGCTCCGAGTAAATAGACCGAAACCAAGACAGAGACAGTGAGTCTGAAATGGAAAATTGTGAACTGAGGGCAAGTTATACCACCGAGCTGGCTGCATTCTGCAAAGGGAATTTCTACAATAGCACAGAGACGAGCGTCTTACCTTGGAACCGGAGCCACGGGGACGGATGCTCTGCCAGATTTTTTTGCTCATTAATGTACGTGGCAGTAAGTTCATTCAAGAAATTAATCTTAAATCATGTGGAGTAGTGCTCCACTACCATCTGTGGAGCAAAATATCATGCCAGCCTGTGTCACCCTTTGGTTAGCCTGCTTTAGTGCTCAGAAGACTAGTGAACAATATTGCTTCTTTTATTTAGTTACTCCCTGTACCCCTACATATCCCCTATGTTTCTTCAGAACTGTTTCTCCTTATTTTAGTGACAAAATGCTATTGTCAGCATTGTTCTGTAATTGCAGAATGCAGTGTAATTTTAGGCACAGGTCTTGCAAGCTGCTCTGCCTGGGTGGGCTCCTGAAACCCACACAGGGCCAACTTGATGTTGGTGGGGGTAGTCTTTGCTAAAGCCCCACCTTTGGAAACCAAAAGCCTGTATCATCATCTCAGTTTTCATTTCTATTTTTCTAGCTCCCATGGTTGCAGTGGGGAAATTAAGAGTAGCCTAATGGATCATAAAGCTAAGCATGAACAGGAAAAACACTCGGGGTTGATTATTTTGTTATCTTAAGGACATGGGGTCAATCTGATGATTTTTCAGGGGGCTTTGTGTGCTTAGGATCGGAAAATGCAGCACTCTGCACTGACACATACCAACAGGCCTACTAGCTGAATTCTCCTACCGCAGAGACTGTCGTTGTATGATGCAGAAAAGCCCAGCTTGAATTTCAGGTTTTGACTGTCCTTGCGCATTCCTCACACAAGCTAACCTTGTGGAGAGAGTTGGCCTTCTCTGTGACCAAAGGGCTCGCTGGGCTCTGTGTGCAATGCTGATAGGCACAAGTGTTGCGCGTTTGAAAAGGTGCATTGGGAGAGCAGAACCACTTTCTGATTATGAATAATACTGAGAAGATATTGCTGCTGGGATTTTCTTCTGCAGAGCCTTTTAAGAAGGCTCACTGGGGCCTTTTAATTTCTCTCAAAGCAGGACCGAAACACTTTTCTCCCCAGATATTGGCAGTGTCTTGGGAAAATGCTTTACCTTTTCTCAGGCTTGTGCCTGGTTCTTACTGCAAGCTCCCAACAAAGGAGTTTGTGTTTTGCAGTCAGTGGTGCCTATGGTCAGCCCTGCCTCACAGGCAGCTGGTTGATGGAAACACCAACAACTGGGACTGAGATGCGTGCCAGTCTGTTCATCGCTGAACGTTCTCTAGTATGCTGGAATGTGTATGGAGTTTTTCCTCCCTGAATTTTCTTCCTTTCCTCTCTTTTCACAAAGACTTGCTGTAGAATTTCACTTTCTCTAAGGAGTTGTGCAGACCTACAGAGACTTTGTACAGAACAGGATTTCTACAGCATGCTGAAGATGTAGGGGAAAGTTCCCCATGGAGATTCACCTTCCTTTCCATTAAAAAAAGAAAGAAAGAAAGAAAGAAACAAAAAAAGCATTTGTTGGTTTGACTTTGACTGTTAATGTTAAATTCACTTGTCACTTCAATTCTCATCTTTGGGTTTCTTCTATTGCCTTCCTTTTCCCTCTGATTCTGCGCTCCTGTCCACTTTCTTCTGCTTTTCCTGCCACTCTCTTATAAGCTCGCTTCTGCTTTGTCGTGTTTCCCTCTTGCATTCTGTACCAACTCCTGCAGCATAAGCTCTCTCAGATGCTTGACTCTGCTACTGGGACTGCATGAGGGGACTGTTGTAGATATTAACATAAAATGAGCATGCAGCGTTTACAGAGTTGCAGCTTCGTTCTGTAAATGCCTGTGCTGCTCCTTGCCAGGGATAAAGGAAAACTGACTTCAGAGGGATGTGATCTGGCTGAAATACTAAGAGCTCTGTTGAGCATTGCTAGTAACAGACACTGAGAATACTCAGGAATTACCAGATACACTCACAGCCTGGCAGAATCAGGTCTTTCCTCTGTATTGCTGCGTGAAAGATGGTGGTACTGCTGAATGTCACAGCTGCCTCATGTATAACCTCTGGGGCTGGCTCTGCGCTTTTCACTTTGCCTTCAGGACTCTCTGCCTGCATAAGGTTGTTTGATTCTGTGACTAGAACCCTGCTGTAATCTATTCAGGTGGAAGAATCTAATTTTGAAATAAGTTAAAAAATCAAAGTGATACATTTAATCACATTAAAAAAAAAAAGTCCCAGTCCACTTTCCCATTGGTTTTTGAATGACAGTAAAAAGCCCTATTGTGGGACACGTGCACGTATTTCAAATCCCTTGATTTTTTATTATTCTCAGGATATAGATTAGAGAAGCCTTTGCAGAATCAGGTCCTAACAAAGTACATCGCGTGTGGTCCCAGTAGAAGTAGAACACAGATGTGTTATCATTCCATCTTGTGGAAGAGGAATACCGCCTCAATGTCGTGTGTTCTGTCAGAGAGCTGTCAGAGTGTGCACACTGGGCTAAGTGGAACTTTGGCTGCAACCAGCACACTGTATTCCATTTATTGTGGTAAATGCTCAGTGTTACTTCTTGAGGTTTGACCTCAAAAGCGTTTGGATGGAAAAGGGTGGAAAAATAGTTTGACTCTCCTGAATGTGAAGATAAAGCGGAGAAACTTGACCCCTAGCATGGAGGGTTTATGTTTTCTATTACATTGTAGGACCGTTGTGGGTGTTCAGCACAGTGGAGCATATAAGTCCTGGCTGCAATAAAATTTAAACTGAAGCAAAAAAGTATAATTGGCAATAAAACCAGAATTGCCTAATTCTGCCAATAGTTCAGAAGGAATATCTAGTGTTAGAACCTGCCAACTGCTTGATGTTATCTATTTATTTAAAAAAAAGAAAAAAAGAAAAGAAAGAAAGAAAGAAAGAAAAAAGAGAAAAAAAAAAAGAATATAAATATGAAAAAAGCAGAACAGAATATAAGAAAAACATTTCACTTTGCTGCTCCAGTCGTAGGCTTTGCTATCAGTTTCATGAAGAGCTTACAGGATGTTGAATATTCAGCCAGCTCAGAGTACCTTTTAGCAGAGTCTCTGGAACTGGAGACACAGTTGTTTGTGACTTCAGATCCCTCGTTTTCATATGCAAATCTATATTCTTTGTTTCACCCCCTATAGAATATTCTTTCTGATGTTTTTTATTGTCTTCAGATAACGACGTTAATAAACTCTCCTTGCAATAGAAGTTCTTTTGTGTGTAAAACACAAACGTTAATGATAACCATGAAGGCAGAAAAACAATCCACTTTCGTAGGCAGAGGTAGATGAATCTCCTTTTGATTCTTTGATTTTATATTTTCACTATATTCATTGTAAATGTTGCTGTGTGTGCGTGTACCCGCTAGTACTAACATAAAAAACTGACAGCCTGATTCTTCACCTAGCAAATCCAGTGGTAAATTACCTTCAAATTCCAGGAAGACCAGATTGGTTAGACTTAACAGTTTTGGTAGGAAGCAAGCAAACAAACAAACTACTTTCTGAAAAACATCCTTACGTGGAAAACAAATCTAAAGGCAGTTTGGCAGATCGGGATGTCTTACATTTTTTCCTGAAGGACTCTTTGCAACTGATGATCTCCAAGTCCTTCACAGCACTTCTAATGCTCCTGAAAATCCATTTCCCACAGCAGCCTGGGGGGGCGGTTTTGTGAAGAAGTTTCCTTTGGACTCGAAATCTGAATGTGCAGCTTGGTGCTCAAGGTAGAAAGCAACTCAGAGGAAACTCAGCATTTTCTGTGTGATATGTATAAAGCATCGTAGCTCACCTGTTCTCCTTTGAGTAGCTGGGTACAGCTGTCCTGGTCCCAAGATCACAGAAAAACTTTGTCTGAAAGGGTCCTTTGGTTTGACTCCTTTTTTCTTCTCCCCTTTTTAACAGCTGGTGTTTCCAAGAACAGACTTGAAAGGCTGAGATAGATTTTCATTTTTAATAACTGAGCTTCAGTTTCCCCGGGGAAAAACATCCTCCACTGGAGACAGGAAGGTCCTGTGTCACCCAAATTCTTTATTTATTAAAGAGAGAGATGAGATCCTCTTACTAAACTACAGTAATGTCTCTCCTTAAATCTGGAGAGGTGCTCACTGTTTCTTTCTTTGTTTCGCTTCTGTGCCCTCCCTCCCAAGAAAATCTGTCCAGTCACCCACTACAGGGACCAAGTTGCAGCAGGCAGGGGCAAGGGGGGGGATAGGGAACCTGTGGAGACGCAGCACACAGTGGGAAGGCTGGTGCAAGGTTCAGGTGCTACTAATGATTGATTATTTAATGGAAATCCCTTTAAGTGTGCTGGCGTTTGGCACTGGCCATTCAGCAAGAGGGAGCTTACCTTCCCTTGAGCTCGCTCCAGCTTGCTGCCAGGTGCTGAGGGTGGACAGAGGCAGAGCAGATTGATGGACGTGGAAAACTCAGAACATGAAACTCTCTGGAATGATTTTCCTTATTTCCTTCCAATTTTTAAAATGATCTGTTTTTGTGAAAATAAGAGAAAAATTGGGGGATTGCTTGCTGAAAATAGGGCAGTCTGGAACAACAGAAAAAAGAGTGAAACACTAGGCTTGTCTCCTTTTTAAAAGGAGACATAAACATAACAGTTTCAGAAAATTCCATGGGAAAAGCAAGTTTTCAATTGGGTAAATGGCATGCTTCATTTTGAAGAGCTGCTTTATTGGGAAGTACCATACCCCAAATGGCTGTCTGTATTTTCAAGCGTCTGTGTGTATCTTGGGTACTGAAGTCACACCAGGGCACAGACACATATTTCAAAATTCAGCCCAGAATTTTTGGTGCGAGGGAAAGTTGGTGGGAAAACAAAACTCTCTCTTTATTGACGGGAAGACGTGCTATGAGAAAATGGGAAGACTGAAAGCTGATCAGACACCAATGAACCTGAGGGCAATGTAAGCTTTTGCCAGGGTTTCAAGTAGGCGGCAGGCCAGTTTCAAGGGAATCGCTGGAGGAGAGGGCAGAGAAGGGGGAGAACGGTGCCAGCAGGGTGTGTGGCTGGTCAGGAGGGTCAGGTCACACCTCTTGGTGGTCAGCAGGGATGAGGGAGAGAAGTGGGGTGATGGAAACGTAGCAACCTCTCTCCCCCTGCGTGATGCACTTCAGGCTGTTCCCCAGGGAAAGTGTAGTGCTGACTCACTGCTGCCTGCCCTGGGGCTAACAGCAAGGACCACTGCTGGCTAAGCTAGCTTTCATGTTCTTTCGCCCTTCTCTTTCCTTACAGTTGTCTGCTATTTCTTCTTTCTTGTATTTCTGCCGTTTCCCAACTTCGTCCTGCTTTGTGTTTTCTCCCCTTGGTGCTCTGCCAGAGTCCTCTTTCCTTCCAACACCTGGCCTCATTTTTCTGCTGCCTTTCCTTTGTTCCCTTCTGCCAAGGAAGGGGACTGGGCACACCAGCATGGCTTGCACCATGAGCAGTACTGGCTGCAATTGGTGCTTTCTGTTGTCAGAGGACTTTCACCAATAGCATGGTAACTGAGAGGTCTAAAGCTGAGGTCGAGTCCTCTTTATTGACAAGGAGGCCCAGGGAGCTGCCTCATCCACGTGCTGAGTGATTTTTGCTGCCCAGCCTGAGATTCTCCTAAAACAACTGGGCAGGTTAGACAACTACAGCATTTCCATGTATGTTTTCCTGAAACACTTGCTTTTTCAATATGTAGTACTAGCTGATGTGTCTGCCAAGGACACCTGGAATGGAAGTGGAGGGTCTGAATCCCTTTGCCCACTCTCAGTGCAGCAGGGCTGTAAGGTGCACAGCGCTGCTGGGTTATGGCAATGACGCCTTCATGCGAGCTGGCCTTCAGTTCCAAACTGCTGAGTCATACTATTGTGTTTTGGGCTTTTTGTAAAGCACTGTACTATTTTGGAAGGGAAATCACAATGGAGGGATATGTGAGGGCCCCCCCGGGAAAGCTTAGTCCCTGCAGAACAGGGGCTTTGCTTTGTGCTGGCGGTCTCGAGGAAGCCCCTGCAGCCACGGCCCAGAAGAATGAGCAGCCTGCTTCGAATTTCCTTTCAATTCACTGCGGCTGGGGAGCAATGACTTAGGAAAGGGCTGGATTACAATACCGGAGAAAGGTTACATCTCATGCCTTTTTGTGTATTGGCTTGGAGCTGTGCTGCGACAGCATGTTTTGAGAGGGTATTTGCCTCCACATGCACACCGACTTTCTGTATATTAGATGATTCCCTCAAAGCTCCCAGTCCCCAGATTTCTACTGTGATTTCTGTATGCACAGGTTATGTGAGCTCCAGTTCTTATTCCTTTGTAGTGTTTCATTCCCTGCAGATAGAATTTTGGAAATTTTTCTGAAGAATTATCAGTAAATCCAGTGCTCAAGTGAAAGTAAAATTAGATGTGTCAAGAGCAGAAGGGAGAACATGGGAGTGAATAAAAGCTCCTAACAAATCCTTAGGGGACTGTAGGCAAATCATACTGCCTGCCTTGGGACTTAGAGTCTCTATTGCTAAAATCAAGATATAATTTTACAGATCACTGTTATAACGCTTTGAGATCTGGAGAGAAAACATATTAAAGAAGTGAAAAATGTTATTACTGTATTACAGGAGAGGTACATTTTCTTAAATTGCTATTGAGCTTTAGATTGTATGCTTCTTTATCTCAGTTTTATGCTCAGGTAGCACCACTGGCTGAACCAAATTGAAGTTGCACTTACTCAACAACTGTGGCTGTGAAGTCATGTTGTATCAGTAAATCTGTCCATGCCAGAATAATGACCATGGTCTCAGCTTATTCACTGCACAAAACACTGCCTCTCCTCGACCTGTCTTTAAGCAAGTAAGAATGTTGCCTAAGCTCCAGCGGGATGTCAGTTCTTACACTTCAGTCTGTCAGTGGCTACTCCAGCCCACCTGTGTGTTCTTTTAGGCATTTCTTCTTGTTAGTAGTTTTTCCAGTGTGTCCCAGATCTAGGAGAATCCTACAAATGATTCTTCATATATTTAATGTATTAAGATGCTAAAAGAAGCCTTGCTGGTCCACTTGTACAATGAATGCCTATTAGTAAGAAAGCTTGAAAATTATGACCGCTTTCTATACATAGGGCCGGGGCTAATTATCCTTGCATAAATTTGTGATGAACTCCTCTCTGCCATTTCACACTCTCAGGGTCCAGGCAGGGTGGTCACCAGCCTGCATGCCAAGAGGGATCTGTGATGTCTGAAGAGCAAGTGCCCTCCAGCAGGGACTGGGGGCGTGAAGGTCCCCAAGGGATGCTGAAGGAACAGGCATCCCAGCTAATGGCTCAGAGGCAGATTGGCATGTGCCTAGTAGAAGTCCTAACTATGAGGAATATGCTTACACGAAGGATAAGCAGGATTTGTAAAAACAAACATAGCTGCAGGCAGACACATTAAGCCAAATTCATTCCTAGTAAAACTTGCCTGGCTTTCACTGCAGGAGTGAATTTGGCTCAGTGTGTGCCCTTATCTAAGACTAGGGCTGTGACATCTAATATGTACAGATATTAACACTGTATATACTTGGAGCCTTTCATTTATAAATGGATTTGCAGATAAATTCTGTCTGGCATATCAAAATTTGGATCCTCTGAATCCATGTTCATGTGTACGTGCCATATGGCACAACCTATACTCTCTGTGCCTATATATAGAATGTAAATATAAGCGATGGGGGGGGGGGGGGGGCAGGGGAGGCCTTGGCCCTGATCCATTACACCTGGCCTTTCGAGCGCACCATTAAAATTTCATGTTGTTTTCCTCCAGTGTCTCCTGCAGTCTTTGTTCCTCTCAGGCCACTGCTGACCAGCACGCCTCCTGGCCTGGCCGACAGAAAGCCACGGGCTCCAGTTTGTGTTTTGCTGCTCTTGCAACTTCTAATGAGCTGTCAATCAATGGCCTTGTTTCTTCGAAGCTTATCTTGTGACTGCTGAGAGGGGCCAGGGCTGGGGGTATGTGCAAGTGAGAGGCAGAGACAGCAACATGTATTTAAAGTGCTCTCTAGTTTTACAACCAACATTTCTGTACAGATTATTGTCACATTCAGGCTCTCTCTGTAAAAAAAAAAGTCACTCCAGATTACAGCACATAAACAAACTGTTGCTTTATTGTGAAGGAAGAGCACTAATCTCTGTGCCTTATCAAAGTCATCTCATAAACAGGACAAATTACCTTGCATCAGACTGGCTTGCAGGTCACCTTTTTTGGAAGAAAGAAAGGAAGTTCATTTCTAGAGATGAGTCAAAAGTGGAACTGTTTTGCTAACCCACAACAGTGTTGGAGAGCTTGTTAGAAAACACAAACTAGTTCTGTTTTAGGCACATCTTTGTCATGCTGGTTGCTCAGCTTCAGCACAGAGCTGCAGGGAAAAGTGGAAGAGGCTGAAAGGAGCTGCAGGGAGCATGCGGGCAGCCCTGTGCCATCACTGTGATGGGAGTGCACCCTTAACCAGATGAAGTTTAACAAAAGCAAGTGTAGAGTCTTGCATCTAGGGAGGAATAACCACACGCACTTGAACAGGCTGGGGGATGACCTGTGGAGAGGAGCTCTGAGGAGAAGGACCTGGGTGTCCTGGTGGATGACAGGTTGGCCATGAGCCAGCAGTGTGCTCTGGTGGCCAAGAAGTCCAGTGGGGTGCATTAAAAAGAGCGTGGCCAGCAGGTCAAGAGAGGTGAACCCCAGAGAGGTTGTGGAGTCTTCTTCTCTTGAAACGTTCCAGACCCACCTGGACGCCTACCTGTGCAACCTGGGCTAGGGAGCTACTTTGGCAGGGGGGTTGGACTTGATGATCTCTTGAGGTCCCTTCCAACCCCTACGATTCTCTAATTCTGTGATTCTCTGCCCCTGCTTCAGTGCACCCTCTCCAGTTTCCATTTGCAGAGTAGAACTCTGACAGCAGCTCTTTTCTGTGAGGACACTTAGCAGCCTGTTTGAAGGCATCACTACAATGTTGCACCTGAACCTCAGTTACATCAAAGATACTTCATTTGAGGGGGTTCTCCTACCGATTCATTCAATTTGATACATTCTGAAACTGCGTCTCTCCTACTTGGCAGTACCTATTTAACCCTTTTCATTGGCGTCCCTGAGGGAAAGGAGAGTGAGAGCTAAACTGAAGGCTCACAGATCCATGTTAACCAAACAGCTTTGTTTCGTACCATTGAAGATGCATATGAAATTTTAACTTTGGAATAAAATAAGACAACAACACTCACATTTCAGAATAGCTGAAAAAGAAAAACAAGTGAGGCTTTTACACACAGTGTTGTAGCAGAACTGAATTGTATGGCTCTTCTTGGAGACTGAGGTATTTTACTTAGTACTTTAGTTTTCTTGAACAGATTTAACGTAAGTAATTTCTATTTCTAATTCCAGGATAACCATAATTCTCTATTACTTTGATGATGTAGGACAAGTCTCAGAAGCCTTACTGCTCTCACCCACTTCTCTAACACTGTATCTTCTCTACACCTCTGTGCAGTGAGGAGACGCCTTCACCTTTCACAACGGCATGAAACTGGGGCTCAGGGAAGCCAAGAGCCACTTGGGAAGCTGGTGGGGGGAACAGGGACCATGCAGGCAGCTGACACCACACACCTTTTGCTTCCTGTTCAACTTTGCGATGTCAGCTACCATTCTGTTCTCATTCCAGATTCTTTTGTGCACTAGGTTTAAATGTCAGACAATCTTATAAACAGCTGAGCAACATTGTCAACTCATACAACGAATCCTACACTCTTACTATTTTTTTAAAACGTGGATGTTTAAAGAAAATTTTGCCTTTTTGTGCTTTGATTCATGATTGATTGATATTTAGTGCTCCTAATACTGTTATTCCCTCATGCCTCTGTGGTGAAAATATCCAGTTAGCAGAATAACAGGTGCTGTAGTTAAACTAGTGCACCAGGAGATGGCCTAGTACTGGCACGGCTGCTGCCAGCCTGCCATTTTTACCCTTAAAACTCTGTAGCATTTGAACATGGCTAAAGGCTGAGTGATGTACCATGCTGCTGACCACACCTGATCTAGCAGCCTGGCGGAAAACAAGCAGTGTGCCTCCTGAATACTGACCATGGATACCACGGGCATGGGGGCTGAGGCCCTTCCAGGTGACTGTGCTGCTGCAGCCCTCTGCTCACAACCTGCCTTGCAGCTCACAGTGATGCGGTAGTGGCAGATCCTGACTCCTTATAATTGACTGTGTACAGGCACCATAGGGGTCATTCAGCTGTTGGGCCGTGTGTGCACTCCTGACAGCTGTTCTCCATTTCCAGCAGAGCTGAGGAATTTTCTGTGGGCAAAGCTTGGCCCTTAGGCTGCCAGTTTCACCCTTTATAGGTGAAATTTGAGACTTTCTGGGACTACAATGGAAAATCCCTTTCTAAATGTCATCTTTAATTATTCTATCGCATAACTCTCAGTAGGCCAGAAGGACTCTGTCTGACTGCTTGCACAGTTGGAAACCCGGGGTGCTGCCTGCCAGCTGTGCTGTACAGAGATGGCTGCTGCTCTTTGGGCTGCAGGAAGGGGTCTGCTCTGAGGCGTGCAGAGCAACATGCTGCTCATGGCTCACAAGCAACCACCGCATCCCTAAGAACAGGATTTGAGCAGTGTGTTTTGCATCCAGCGGGTGGAGGAGAGAGAATCCTTCAGCACAAAAAGCAGCTTTACAGATTCAGAGGTTTGTATTTTTATTATCGAAAAGCCAACACAGCATTGGTGCTTTGCAGCTTATGCATGGACTCCAAGGTCCCCAGAGCTTAAGAGTCAGACACCTGGAGATTTTCTCTTGTTTAGTGGACAAACTAGTTCAAATGATGCAAATCTTTCCCAATGAGCTTAACCGAAACTGTCACTGGGCTTGCCTCTGATACCTGACAGGTGATTTTCTTTTCAAAAGAGTAGGATTGAGAAGCCCACGTAGAGTAAATACATGTCAGCTCCGAGACCTTTCTCTGTGGTTAGAGGAGAGCATGCCTTATTTAAAGGAAAAGTGAGAGAGTGCGGCTGTCTGCATGGCAGGTAGCATGCCACGGCCCCTGTGAATTATTGAAGTGGAATCTGGAATGCACACCACCACACCGGGACTTCTGCAGACCACGTCTCGTCGGAAGAAATGACTCTCGCTGGAGAGGTAATGGAGAAGGTGCTGGCCCAAATCTCCATAGTCACGGCCTAGATGCTAGGTCAGGAGGGGCACTCCTCATCGCACGAAGTATGTGGGATCTGAAAACCGGGCACTGTTCCAAGGCCTAAACACAAGCTGACAGAGATTGTTCAGTGATGCCAAGAGTATCCAGAAGCTTCCCCCTGGAGGAAAGGATTTATGAAACAAGGCTGTGACAGCTGAGAGACTCTAGAAATCTCCTCACCCACTTCAGCATGGACAACCTAGAGCAGAGCTGGCTACAAATGGCTACAGTTCATGACAGCTTCTTCAGGTAATTAATGGCCTTGCAGCTGGGCTGGCTCAGCGCGGGCAGCACTGCCATGATAACTCCTGACAAAGACTGTCTGGAGGCTGGAAAGGCTTTTCTAACTACTGAAAAAAAAAAAAAAAAAAAAAAAAAAAAAAAAAAAAAACCAACTAGCTGGCAAGTATTACCACTAGCTTAAATTCCACTAGAGTGGCACTCTTCTCAGCTAATTAATGCTAACAGCTTTCTGACTACTTGTGTTCCATAGAATCCATTCACTGAGACTAAATATGTATCACATCCTTTCCAAGGAAGCAGGTTCTACCTGTTAGCAAGAACATATTTTGCAAGCTCCATAGCTCTCTAATCCAACCTTATGGGAAACAGCATAATCATTCTTGTGAATTTTAAAAAGGAGTAGGATTTTTGCATATGAATTTTCAAAGTTTCACATGTGAAAGTTTGCATTTTGCTACCTAGTCCTCTTAAATTTAAACCCAGCAGCCACTCTGGGCAGATAGAAACAGCCTGAAATCATATACCTACAGAGCTCCAGACTGCTGCCTTTTGGGGACAGAGAGGAGTTTAGTTGGATGGGGGAACATGCTTGTATAGCTGCAAGTGCAGGGGGAGAGAATGGTTTATTTAGTTGCTTCTCAATGTCATATCTTTCTTAAGTGTTTCTAGGATGCCCATCTCATTAGAATCTGAGCTCCATCTCAACTGTCTGGAAGGTAGTAACAGAAAACTGCTATTTGATCTCACTCCTTCTTATCTAATCTCATCTATCAAGAGAATGCTCAGCAGCTTGGTATCTGAGCACCTCAGAGAAATTACATGAAGTCAACAACCTTCTTTGGCATCTCCATTTTGTATTGGAAAAAAAAAGTGCCTCAGAAGAAGGAAATCCAGATCAGTGCTGTGTGATTCAGTTATGCTCACCTGCAGGGAGTTTGCAGAGGATGAATGGGACAGAATAGCTCCTGTGGGTGGAAGAAGCTCCACTTTTGTGGAAGTCTTCCAACAGCCACATCATAAACGCTCATTAATTATACAGATACAGAACTCAGCAAGTTCAGCGTTCAGTGCAAATGTCTTAAGATGTTTAACAGATGGTGAAAAGTGAACTGCAGGTAAAATGTTGGTCCCAGACTGCTTAGATAGCAACAAAGCCAGAACTGCAGTCCTTGGGCCTGGATCCAGGGCAATAAATTTGCTATGCTGGCCTTGATGTAGCCTGGGGCAAGGCGGCTTTATGGCTCAGGTGGCTGGTGGCCCGGGCTGCCCAGTGGCTCTGGTTCATCTCAAGGCACGGTGCAAGGAGCAGCTCTGCTGGCACTGTTCAAAGAGCAGCTGAGGGATACGAACAAGACATCCACCAGAAGGTACATTTGTGAGATTTTGCCATAGTTCAGTGCTTCAGTTTAAGCCACTGATGATACTGCTTGTCTCAGCTTCTGTTGCTGCAGCTTCTGCTACATGACTTGTTAACAAGAGGTCATTTGCTACATGAATTCAATAATTTCTATACTCCACATTCATTTTAAGGTCTGCTGTGATATATGTTGGCCTCCTGAGAAATAAGAAATCTTAATTTATATCCTTACAATTAACTCTGTTAAGTACTCACATCATTTAGAAAAGATTTTGAAGTAGCTAAAGGCTATTCTGTGCACCTTCAAGTCCACAGTTCAAATGCCCCATGAAGTTTAATTGCTTTCCTGATTGTGGCCGATCAGCCCTGCTCTCTTCAGCAGGGACCTCACTTCCCCACGTGCTGTCAGTGCCAGCTGAGACGGCCTGGAGCCTGTGCCACGTTATCTCAAGTCAGGCTGAGCTAGCGGTGCCTGGAATTAATAAGGGATCATGTGCTTGAGCTCTATAAATAAATGAAAGGGACAGAGTCACCCTAGGAGCCTCGTCACCTTTTAGGCACTCATGCATACTGTAAGTGTACTGGGCCAGCACAACAGCGCAGGAACAAAATGAGCAATTAATTAAACAAATGTAAAGTAACAGAGGTAACAGAGTCACTATCTGTGGAGTGGGAAAGCTTCCCAGAGCTGTGTCACCTGACCAAAGCCTGCGTTAGGAGAGCAGGGTGGAAAGGAAATGAGTAAAGATGAACAAGCGGGATTTAAACAGATCAAAGGCCATGTCTGAAGCCCAGGAACACCTCGCTGTGTCCTCAAGGTGCAGATACATTAAGTCATCAAGAGCCGCTTCCCAGAGATGTCTGTGCACACTGTCCTACATGAACATGAAGCGACTCGAGGTTGCCTGGCCTTCAGAGGAAGAGGGACAGTCATGCCCTGCTCGTGCATACCTTGCAGTGCGGGGTAGCAGCCTACCATGCAGGCACCAGGCGGCTGGCACTGCCACCCTTCGGTCTGTCTGTAGCCAGGCTCACCATGCTGTGAACTGGTGTATCCCCATCCTTGCTTACACCAATAAAGTGGTGAAATGCTGTCTGAGGCTTATGGCAGCCGTGGTCAATTTTCTGCTAAAAGAGCAGTCATTTTGCTAATCTTTGTTCTGTACCTGAGGTGCAGTATCTCCTGACAAATGAGGCCTGCAGCATGGCACCTCTGAGCAGAAGTTGGACTGGGTGGCGGCAGTGTCCCAGTAAAACATCAGCAGGTCCCACTGTATGAGTAAAGCAAAGACATCCGGGTGTCATTGACTGAGAATCAGTCCTCCAGACAAGCACTGCAAATCTCAGAGTCCAACATGAGGTGAGAGAAAACCCACTCAGTCTTTCTGCCCAAGAGGAACAGCAGCATTGATCTGGGAAAAAATGTTCCAGTACTGGTGTCAGGAGAGATTAAACCATCCAGCTCTCGGTTTGGCAGAAGAAAAGATTGATTTCTGACTGTGGCTACAGGCAGTATGAATGAGCAGTCTGGAAGTGATGAGTGCACATTGGGTAAGTGTTTCTTAAAAGTTAATGATGATTATATTGAAACTGTCATTCTGGAGAACAGTGATTTTAAGCAACTGTGTTACACACGAGCACTGCCCAGCAATTCCAGTACAAAGGTGTTGACCAAAATAATGTATGGAATTCACTGATTTCCCAGCGTAGGTATGAGTGCAGCACACATAGATGGTTTTGTTTGTACATAACCTCAAAGAGATATGCAAAGCTATGGAAATGTGTGATGAAACAAACAGTTCCTAACATTATCTGTTGGGAGTGAGAATTCAATACCTGTTCCAATAGTCAGCTTTGTCTCACACTGTTCACCTAACAGTAGGTGGATTAATGGTCAGTCTGAATGGAAATGCCAAACACCTCACAGGGAGCAGAAATGAGAGCCAGAATAAGGCCAAGAGTTTTGTTCTCCTCTCTTGACAGTGTAATTCTACAGTGATACTCTTGACTTTTTTAGAATAGATCGTGATTCACAGTGCTGTGACTCAGTGGAATGGCAGTCCCTAGGCATGACATTAATAAAGGCACTTTTTCTTTGATCTAGCAATAAAGCTAATCTCTGTACAAGAGCTGTAGAAACTGATTGGTCTGTATCTCCCATGATGCAATGTCCCCTGCAATGCAACTGATGCACATTTCCTTCTCCAACACAGGAGATAAGACAGATTAAAACACAAACACACAGAGACTACAATGATGGAGTTTCAAACTAAAAATACCATGTTTCAGATTTCCAAGAAAATGCGGTTGCCTGGGAAAAACTCTCTACATTTTCTGCCTCATGTATTTTTTCACTGATGAACAAAAAAGCCAAAGCTCTTCCCATTATGGTAGTATTAGGAATTTTAAGATGTTTCTGTACCTTTCATGCCTTCAGTAAGTTCCTATGGTTCATAAGACATGGCATATGTTGAATGGCACATCTAAGTATGGTGCTTGTCACTGGGGGTCTGCCTGGGGATGCAGAGGTGAGCTGTACCATTTGCTCAACTGCCTCCTGCACTGGTAGAAGAAACTAGGGAAGGTGCAGAACAGAGGAAGCTTGCTAATGCTGGGGTCTTCTCCTCAGTTAATGGCATACTGAATAATCACGGTGAATTCACAGCATACTGAATTGCTGCTGCCCTTTATCTCTGGCTTATAAAGGGAACATGTGGCTCTGATTTACCTTTCCCCACACAAATTACTGCATGGGGGAGTAGCAAGGGAAATAGAAGGCTAGACATAAAAATTACCAAGCAGTTTTTGCTATGTCTAAAGAAGCCCTCTAAGGGAAAAATTATAAGGCAAAAAAATTGAGCAAGAAGGTTGTAGTGTTATGTTCTGTATATGCAAAAGCAAGAAAACATTAGGGCAGGCCCTTGGCTGCTGTAAGCAGTGGTAGCTTCATTGCATAAATGGAGACAGGTTGGTTTATACTATAGGTGAACTGTTACGGCACCATTATAATTTCTAATGAGTGGTTTTCACTGTTATTAATTCAGCTGGTATTACTAATATAGCTATTGGACTGTCCGGAATAAGCTATTTTAATAATTAAGAACAAGATTCCATACTGTTATCTGAAGCTGTCTTTTGAGTCTCTGAAAGGTGCTTTTGAGGACTACCCTTGTGCAATGCCTCCAGGCAGATCTGAATGTCTGCTTGAAATCCCCGTCTAGACTGGGAAAATGAGCAGCCCTTAAAATGTGCTAATGGGTACACATACGCTGGCAAGTTTTAAAGCACAGGAGAAAAGGAAGATGCTTGCTCAGGGTGTAGTTCCTTGTACAGCTGAGCCACATTAATGCCTTACCTCTGACAAGGGGGAGAAATTCTATCCCTCTCCTTCACCCCTGCTACACAGTGCTCCGCTGCCTGGCCTGCTCACTGCTCTAAAGCTGGTGCTTTCTGGCCATTTCCTACGAAGCCAGTAGAAAACTGATGATAAAAAGAACTGCATACAGCCATGGTGGTGGAGTAAGCTGGCTCTGCTGACCACAGAGCCAGATTTGTGCTGAGGCCAAGTGTATGGCAGGGAGGTGCAGTGGGTGGGCAGGGAAGGAAGGAGCTGAAAGTCCTCAGCAGCGGCTGTCAGGTGGGTTGCTCTGTTCTGCCCCTGGCATCTGCACTGAGTCTGGCTTGCAGGAGCAGGGATGAGAAGGTATAGTGCCTTCTGGGCTTCACACGAGGCACTGAGGCATGTGTGCAGACGTCAGTTGCCTGCTTCAGAAATTGTAAACTGGAAATGAAGCTGCAGTATTCATCTTAATTCCCCATTCTGCTGAACAGTTTTCAGATACTTAGGGAGAAGACAGTCTTTGCCCTTGAACATGGGGCTTCACAGCCCCATGTCACTGCTGTGGACTGTTCTGCTGGCTCTGTGTGGGGGATATGCCTGCTCTTGACTCCACACAGCCCATTTCTTCCATGTAGGCCTCTCTATTCAGCTCAGCCATGTCCCTGCTTCTCCTATCCCCTCCTGCCCTTCTCCCTTCCACCCCTCCAGCCATATTTCTTCCCTTTTGAGCTTCCCCAGTTCACCACCTTGTGTAGCAGGGCACCCTGAGAGCTTAATGCCTTTCTCCTCTATCTTCTGGGCTCAACATTCACCCTCTGCACCAAGCCTTGTTCAGTTTGGGCCATGTTCACCACTCCAATCCCTGTCCCCGGACTCCAAGAGCTCAGGTTCACTCAGCCCCTGGCTCGCTGGCTGTTGACACAGCTGTCTGCCTTAGTATCTTTCTTTCAGATGGATAAAAACCGATCAAGGTTTGGCTCTTGGTTAATTTTTGTAAGGCATGTGGCCTATTTTTCGTTACAGAACGCTTGTTTATTCTGTTCCTTCTGGGTACGATAGGATCTTGCTTACTGGGATGCACGGTGCCCCTGTTCGCCTTGGCAAGGCTATCTGCATTCAAACCTTTTTCGCAATAGTCATAAAAAGAGGGGTAGAAACACCGCGCCTGGGGCACAAGCTGTTAGTTCAATATAAAGAGATTTAAGCAGGAGCAATGGGAGAAGGAAACAGGCTGAATATCAGGAAAAGCTCCTGCCAGTGAGACGTGTTTGGCTGTGAAATCTTCTCCCAGGGGAAAGAGGTCAAAGCCTCATTGTTTGGAAGCGGAGCTGGTCAGCCCTGCAGAGCAGCGCTGGGGTGCAGGGAAGGGCAGCAGCTGTGCATGGTGGGGCAGATAGCGTGGGGGCAGCGCTGGGTGCAGCGGGGAGAAACCAGGGGCAGGGGGGCTGCAGGAGGAGCACAAGGGGTCAACAAAGGGAGTAATGGGGCACAGGAAGGGAGGGAGGACAAAGGCTGGAGAGAGCAGGGGAAGCTGGGAGGGAAAGAGGCAGGAACTGCAGGCACACAGGACAGGAGAGGCCGGTGAAAAAGGCAGAGTAATACTGTACGTGGGCAGTGATGAGCACTAACAAGGTCTCCTGGCTTTGTTGTGAAGTTGGTGGCCTTGGTTGGGCACAGCTAGGAGATGAGGGGGCAGAGACAAAGAGATCATATTTTCTCGTGACATTTTTAGAGAAAATCCCTTGTCCTAGGTTACTTTGTGTGGTATTCTCCTTCTGTATCTAGATTAAACCAGGATGTTCCAATGCATTTCCTGGCAAAACAGACAGGCTAGAAAAGCCATGAGATCACGGTTTTAGAGCATTAGCTTAGAATGTGAAGGATATTCACAGGCAACACCTCAACTTCTTGATGCTCTTTGCCTGATGATATGAACTGGAGGAGACTGTCACGTTAACATCTCACCATTGTTTATTGACTACTATTTTTTGTTCTGAAATTCCACATGTTCAGTGACATTTCATTCCTCCCACTGGAGTGAACTCTCCACCACGCAAATCCTGTTATGATATAAATTATCTGCGGCTCTTCAGCCACCCCCGCCACATACTCTATTAAAACTCATCATTAGTTACATGGCGTTTGATGACCTCTCCAAAGCTCTTCAGTACCACAGAAAAATAAATTCCCTGCTCAATTTCTTTTGCCATTCTGTTATTGGTTTCCTTCTCTCTAAACCAGGCTATTCAGTTAATTTTGCCGAGGTCTTCTACATAGTTTCTGTACAGATCTACAACTCAAAACAACAAATGTGGTTGGTCTGCCAAAAACTCAGGTGCTTAACTTTTCCCTGGGAGATCAGAAGGGTGAAAAGATGCAGGGCCTGCCCAGGACCCAGAGACACACTGCAGGGCTTGAGCTGCTGCCGAGTCCCAGAGGAATGTACCCAAGGTCCAAATCCAGGCCGCACTCCTACAGCCCTGCTCCAAACACTTACATTTAATTCTTACAAATCTTTTCCAGTGCCAGCCCACAACGAATATTGTATACTGAATGCAAGAGTTGCCAACTTAATTTGAAGAAATTGCTGATAATGACAACATTAATTGCCTTCTCATTCTGCTTTTTATCTTCATTGTTAATCCTTTCTCAGAAGAAAAATCCTACTTGGATTACTAATGACAGTTTCTTTGTTCTCTCTCTCTCTCTTTTTTTTTTTTTTCTTAATTGCCCTGAGAGGACTATTTAAAAGAATATTCATGGCAGAAGTACAAGCTGGCAGAAATGTCACTAAAAGGAAAAGCTTTCTGTAATCTTATCTCTGGCTCAGTCACCGGGACCTTCGGAGCAGTGCAGCTAAGCTGCCAGTTTCAAGGCTGAAATGGTTTTGTGATGGTTCAGCACAAACGGAACCAATCTGACATAAATCCATTCAAGTTCTTGCTGCCTTTTTTTACCCCGCGTTTACAGCAGCAGGGATCAGGATCTGATGTTTGTCGGCCTCTTTCACGGGCAGAACTCGAAGCAAAAGAGACAAATCAGTTTTGTTAAAGTTTGGGGTCTTTCTGAGAAAGGAGTGACTGGAGGGCTGCAAGTGGGACGCTGCCTCTGCTCGAACTCAATCCGGTGAATCGCATGGAGCAGTCGCCGTCCGAACGGTGAAACGCACCTCTCCCTCAGTCCCAGTGGGTGAATCTCCCAGCATCTCGCAGCTGGCAGTAAGAGGCTGTCTCAGCAAAAGCAGCAGACGCCGGCAGCAGGGGCTGCGCTGCTCTCTCACACCGACTCCGGCGGGGCCGGGCCGGGCTGTGCTCGGGCAGCCGCTGTGCTCTGCGGTCGCTCGTGTTCGTGCGGCCGCGGGGCAGCAGCGCCGCTCGGTGGCACATGGTGGAGATAGCAGCTGTTGGAGAAATACCCACGCTGCGCTCACAGGGAAGGTTAAAGCAGGCTTGTATCTGTGCGTGTTCTCGCCTTCACCTCGTCCATCCTTCCCCCAGTGCTCCGTCCCATGTACACGCTCAAACAATCCCTTTGGTTTTCAGCATGAGACAGAAGAGCTTGCAAGCTGTTAATGGAATACTGCTGTATTTAAATGTTTAGTGTAAAAAACCCTTGTCTTTGATAAAGACAGAAGTGGTAAAACTTGTCTTTCTTCTTTCTTTAGCGTTCACGAATTAGGAAGTTAGTAGGTTCATCAGTGCTTTCTTACAAGGCTGCAGTGGACAGCAGGAAACTGAAAGAACAGCCAGCGTGTTTTTCCCATTCTACACTATTTTCTTAAAGGAGACTCAAGTAGAAACTATATGGTATTTTATTTATAAACATCACCTCTGGTCCAGATCCATAGGAACCTGGCTGCACTTCTAGAAAAGAAGGTAACGCAGGAGCAGCAATACAATAAAAATACAAACCCTCCCTCCATCTCAGCAGGCAAACCTGGCTTCCAGAAGCACTTGGCACAACCTTCCTCTGTTCCTTGAAGGTCAGAGCTCTCATTCAGATGATAAGAGCCCTTTTTCCCATTGCTGACTGCTATTGGTAATGTTAAAGATCATTCTATACTATCTCTTGGCCATAATAAAGATAAAGAAACTCATCTGTTCTGATGCAGGATTTTGCATTCATTAATGGCACAGTTTGCAACTGAATTTCTTGTTATTTGTATTACAAGAGCCCATGTGTACAAGGAGGTTTATCAGTTCACCTAGCAACAGGAATTACATTAACATCACTTCAAGCTCAGAATTAAAGAGACAAAATTCAGTGCTCCCATCAGAAGTGGCTTGAGTTCTTCTCTTTATGTCCCAGTTATCTCTGTTTTCTTCTTCCTCCTGATTCAGAGCATTCAGATGGGGTTTATTTAACATTTGCCCACTTTGCTGCATTAGTTCCTCCACCCTAACACTACTGAGCATAGCTAGGTCTTGTGTGAGGAAGTAGCAGGGCTGTGAGATACCAGAAGCCCCAGGGATGGGAAACTTCTCTCTGTTGATGAGCCTCCAATGGGAGCATGTTCCTATGTGTGCTCCTAAAGTAAATGCCTGATGGGGGACAAAAGCTGTATTAGTATGCTCATGAATGCCACATCCTAAACCTGACAGCCCGCTGGACTCACATGTGCCTACTGGAGAAAGAAACAACAGAGTTAGGACCACAGCAAGCCATGTCAGGCACTGCTCATGCAGAATGTGAGAAATGCAATTATTCTGACCTTCCTCTCCATGGAAGGCAGTGTATGGAAGGCTTATGGAAGGCTTTCCTCACCTACAAAGTGCTCACTGGATTCTCACTAACTAAATTGGCTTCCTCAAAAATGTGATCCACCTTTTCATTTTCTGTAACAAGATTCTGTTAAACAACTGATAACGGTTGACAAAAGACAGAGATAAACATTTGTGTATTGGTTTTGAATAAATATAGTTGTGGAATATGCCTATGGGTGTATGTACGTGTATGCATACTGACACATTTAACAGGACATGAGATTTTTAATCTGTCTGGGGTACATTTTTATCTTTTTAAATGTACGATAAAAACTAGCTTTGTTTACACAGACAGTAACGATTAATAATGCTGTGGTAGAGGGAATTAAAGCTAAGAGAACATTTACTATAGTAAATTGCTGTTTCTATAGATGATTCATATCAGCTATATGAATATTTAGTTTGTCTAATTTGTGATATGAGAGAATCACGAAAGTTTTGTCTCAGCCACAATCCAATATTGGGATAATAAATATACAACACTGGACACATAAAGCCTCCATATTAGATGAAGTTCAACTTAAATCTACATTCATAATACGCTGCTTGCTTTAAAGGATCCCCATTTCTACCTCAACATTGTTTGCATCCTTTGATTCAACACAGTGGAAACTGAGCCTTAAAGGAGCACTGAGCCTCAGTCTCAGGGCTGGGAATATAGCTAAAATCAGTAGTTACACTACTGACTGGTATTGAACTGAAAACCAGCCCTGTTCAAGGCAGTGAAGATGGCCATTATAATGGAAACATATTCTTGGCATGTGGTGCTGTTCAAGAGAAAAAGGATGACTGCTCGACTGAACTCTAGAGAAATGGATATTCTAAATATAGAGTGAGACGGTCACCCCCAATTAATTCTGAGGGATGAGAATGCTAAGTTTTATTTCCCATTAGGCTGGAAGGTCAGCTTTCCTGTTTGTTCATTTTAGTGAATTCTTATTTAATTATATCATAACCTGGGTGTTCAGTACAAGGTGAAGTGTTACTAATCAGCAACAAAATCCTGACAAAATTGCACTTGTAACAATAAAGGTCTCGTGGCTGGTATGGAGGTGCCTGGGGTGCCCTGCAGGCATGGTCCCTGTGCTTTGGTCCAGTAGCAATTCCATGCTGAGGGAAGACCAAACAGTACATCCTCGTTACAAATGTTGGGCTATTCTGCAAAGAAAAATGGAAGTGTAGATGGTAGTGTAGACTGGTATTCACCTCCAGTGGTGACAACAGGGAAACCATGGCTGCATGCACTTGAACCACAATCCAGCCTTTTCCTATTTCTTCTTACACTGCCTAACATTGAGATCAGACCCCAAATGTCATGAAGAGATTCAATAAACATGATCAGTCATCCCTTTTCTCTTGAAACAGCACCAAACTCCTCATGGATGAGACATCCAAACTGCTGGAGCACATGATAAAGCAGGGCAGTATCTTAGGCAGGACCCGTTCCAATGAAGGTCGCGCACAGAAAGCTTGAATAAACATCAGATGTAAATCTCTAGTAACAAGCTTTTAAAATGAAGCAGGACAGATGTACTATGATGTGTGAGTGAATTAAAAATTTAGTCACTCCTTTGTCAGTGGTGTAACTATTTCCCAGAAATTTACAGACATAATTCATAAGTAGGATGGTATTTCATGTAATGTTATCTACAACTTCTTCTTTAAATTGCATGTGTAATTGTGTTTTTGTTTGTTTGACTGGCTTGTTTTGTAAAAGCTCTAGGCACACTGTAAAATGTTTATGTCAGCTACTTCTATCAAACTCACTCTGACTTGGTAAACATCCTCACAAGACCTCCTCATCAAACAGCGTCCTGTAACTTGCAGAGCAGCAGAAGATGTGGCTGAACACACACCAGCTGTGTTTATATCTAGGCTCTGATCCACAAGTTGATAAAGAACCAAAATATTCATTAACTTCAATGAGCACTTCCCGTCTTTAGAAGTGCATAATCAAAGCTGTACAAAGTACAGCCCAGATTTTTCTGAGCAGTTTTATATTAAAAAAATATGACTGGAAGATAAGTATGTAAGTCCACGTATGCAGATATTTTTGGATGATTTGAAACACTAAACTGTTGTATTTTACCCAAGAAGGGATCAATAGTAATAAAATTACAGTACAAATACTCAGTTAAGTATGGTTATCCAACCACTGAGACCAGGCTGTTCTACAGATCTGCTAATAAATGAATGGAAAATGTGGTATTTGTTTCAACAGACAATTGGAATTATGATGATTTTTCTAATTTCATTTCTAACTTCTCTTGAAATTGTTGCTTCTCTCCCTTGTCTTGTAAAGACAAACAGAAAAACCAACAAGGCTCCACAGTTGGTATAAGGAGTGATGGAATTTTTGGGGGGCATTTTTGAGAGCATTGAAATGGAATCGTAGGTGTACTGGACAATTCTCTCCTGCCTATCATGCTCCTGGCACAGAAAGTGACTGGGGGGTCAGCAAATGGAGACAGGATTCCCTGAGCTCCAGTGTCACCAGCTATTGCCAGAGAAGACTGGTTCTACTGTCAATGGGTGCATATAGACAGTACACAAGGAACCAAGATATGTACCTGGAAGTTTAAACCCAGATGGGAAAACAAAAACACTAAAAAATGTCATTGTGCTGTGGTGGCCTTTACACTGAATGAATCTTCCTTTGTTAAGCATTCCGTATACGTCATATACATAGAAGCAGTGTTTTTATTGATATTTGTAAATATAGAAATTGAAAATTGTGTTATGATGTATTTATAGGACTAAAATATATTCTAACCAGTTCAGTGAGAGGGGACGCAATGCTACTTTTTACATCATCCATCCTGCTTGCGTCAAGAGCAGTCAGGGGCTTCATGCTGGCAGAAATTGCAGTGACTCAGGGATGCCATGCCTAGATCAAATTGAATGTAAATGTAGGAGGCTGGTTCATTTGATACAGATAAATTTAGATTCAGTGGTTCATTTTATACAGATAAATTCAGATTAGGTCTCTAAAATCAGTACACTATACATTCAACTCCCCCAAAAACGTAATTGCATATACCTGATCAAAGCAGAGCACTCTAACTAGAAAATAAGCGTGCCTTTCTATTTTTGCTTTGAATCCTGCTTTATTTTTTATTAATTAGAGGAGTAAAATGATTTGAAAGCATTTGCACAATCCAAACCAAAATCAAACAACCTTTTTTTTTTTTTTTCCTTCTAATGAAATTAATTAATTACTGACGTTTCTTAACTCACGTTTTTCCTCTTGTAACATACTGCCGTACAGCAAACTTAGGTCTCTGATGTAGCCTTTAAAATCAGGCTTGCAACACTGAAACGCTTTAGTTAACAGTACACAAGTAACTAGTTAAGAGCAGCTCATCTATAACGAGCAGGGATTGCTCTGGTGGCAGCGTGACCACCAGAGGGCATTTCCCCAGCTGGGCCACGCGTGCTAGTCATGTCCCACTGTGCTACGCTGTTTCGTATAAGAGTTACTTTCATGCTCACTGTCTTTTCCTGTCACTGGGAATACCGCATCCTTCCTGGACAATTAAAATTTGCATTTCTATACCCAGGTTCTTATTTCTCCAATAATTGCTTTCTCAAAGCAGATGAACCGAAGGGTGGAAATTCGAAATGATCACCAGGCTATCTAGTCTCTTAACTTAGAAAGGGGAGCAGGAGATGAGAGGCGAACAGATAAGGAGGATAGACGATACGTGTGGAATAAATAAGAATAAGAAAGTTAACTGAAAAGCAGCAACGAAGGGTTGGAAAAGAAGGAGAAAAGAATATCTAAAATTCTGATTCGAAAAAATGTCAAATATCACAAAAATGGGAATTTATGAGCTTCTGAAGTTTTATTAAATGTTTTAGAAGTGCTATTTTGAAAATGAAACACATGAAAAAAGGTGAATCCACAAACGTGGTTTTGCCTTTCCTTACCTACTATGCATGTTTTGAGATTGTCTGGGGCCGTAACAGTGGAGCACAAGAGATGCAGCTGGGTGCTAGCTCCAGAACATTGTAAAACCCCTGCCTGGCCCCTCCCAGTTTCCACTGAAGTGCTGCTTTCTGTGCAGATGTGCTGACCTGGCTGATGAAACTCTGGAACATTTTACCTACCCTGATGAGTTTATTCCCTCTTCTCCTTACTTTCCTCTCTTTTTGGAAAGGGCATGTTACTTAAATTACTGGAAGATGTACTATTATTTTAACTGTGAATATACTATCCTGATGAGTTCCCCTGTGAGACTGTTAGAGAAGGTGCCTTTTGTTGCTTTAGAAATGAAGTGACCATTGCCATTGCTGACACCAACAGGAGTTACAATTTTGCAAGCAGGGAGCATTATACACATAAGCAAAATCGGGTCAGCTAGTCAGAGTACTTATAATCTCATTTAAAATGAGATTTACACTTGGTCAAAGAATGCTTCTCTGTCTCCTTACACTCAGGCTGGCAGGCCTTGTAATTCTTAGGCTGGTTACTAAAGCTTAGCTAATTGGTTCTTGTTAAGGATTTCATCTGAATTTCTCTCAGAGCAAGGCTAGCATCTAGAAGGTATTGGTTCTTTTACCTCATATTAGGGTTGTTGCAGTTTGCAGTAGAAAATTGCTTAGTGTTCCCATCTCACTCAGATTCAGAGAGAAGCAAAAATAGGTGAAAAATATATCCCCTTTCCTGCAATAATAAAACCTTTCAGCAGTAATTTTCACATAAGCATAATGTTACTCAGCATCATTCAGGAGAAAAACAAGCTCATTTTAGGTTCTGCCTAAAAGAGGCAAGGGTTCTGAGAAATGCTCACCAGGTCAGGTAACCATACATTATCACATTGGTGTAATAACACACATGCAAAAAATGCTAAATCAGACTTGTGTATGCAGAATGAATTCAAAAATTTTCTAAGATTTGAAATGTTAAGGTTATTTTGATGTGCTCTTTGTAATCAATATTGAAAAGTCGTGATGGTATATGCAGCTATGCTGTAATTAAGGAAAGGAGATTCCCAGTTTCAGTTACTATTTGACCCAGTTTACAGCTCTGAAAAGAGAATACTGTGCCACTTCACAGTGAGTTTCCATCTATGAGATTCTTTTTCCAGCAATGAGGGCTAAAAGCTGTCACTAAAACGGAATTCCGAATATGCTATGTGGACTATTTAAGCATCCCAATTGCATAGTATCCAGCCTGTGAGCTTTCAATCACTTGATATTCTCTAACTCAGATCATTAATTCTGGGAGGCAAGCCTGCATGTCTAAAAAGAGGATATCTGCTCCTGACTAAGGTTTTTTTTGAGCTACTGCTATAAAAAGAGGAACTTATCTGTCTGTGCAAGCCTGCTCTGCATCCTTTTTTGTGCTGTACTTCTTTTATTTGGAGAAATCCTCACCTGCCTTCTAAATCTGAAATGCAGCATTTCAAGCTTCTGTCCCCAGTGCACAGTGCACTCAGCTCGCTTTGGAGACAGAGCCAAGGAAGCTCTGTTCTGGATGGATCCCTCCCTGCTGACACAGCAGTAGGGCAGGTCTGTCAGGCAGCATTGTGAAGGGGCAATCAGTGAGTAGTAGGCTTTGCTTCCCTGCAGCCCAGGTTCCTGCACTTGAGATGAAGGCAAGTCATCAAAAAGCAATTCACTTCCTGGCAGTCATTGCCTGAAATCAAGCTGGTGACTTAGCAGCATCTGATATTCCTTGCTACATCCAAGAAACTGAAATTTGTTTTGCTTGACAGTTCCTCTCTACTGTCTTAGTAAGGCTTAGTTGGTGCAGCAGTTTCTTGCTATCTTTTTGCCTCCTTTGCAAGCAAAATGCTAGAGGAGGCAGTTCCAGATGTTACCACTTTCTCTAAAGATGAAGATGTAGATGTAGCCGTAACTATTTATACACTCAGATTTCTCAAGATCCTTTCATGACTGTCTTAGATTTCTCCAGTAAATATTATCCCCTCAGCTATCTTACTAGACATAATGCCTTGCAAGCTCTTGGATTTGAATCATCTTCCTTGGTAAAATAAACAAATGAATTGGAGTGTAAATTTCCTACAAACCTCATTGTTTTAAACAGCACAAGACATGACTGCAGTTGGCTAAGGTGCAAATGTCATAGCGCTGCACTATATCATTCCTCCTCAGACACTTGGTAATGCAGCACCTTGCCTGTAGTTTCAAGGACTAAAGGTTCACCAGCTACTGATATCTGCAAGTCCCATCAACCTGTAGATTGCTGGCTTTCTTGCTCAGCATGCAGGCCATATGGGAGGAATATTGAGAATATTATCTGAATAGTACAAGATGTGTTCGGTAGCGTAAATGATTTCTATGAAGATAAAAATGAAATAAGACATAAGATAAGAACTCATAATACCTTTCCTTCTTACAGCCAATAGAGTATTCATGCAGATGAAAAGGAGTAGGAATTCTTGAATACAGGTATACCAGATGTTTTCTGTAGCATTCTTACTTCTAGCTGTCAACCATTTTTTCTGTAGAAGCTTCCAAACAGTTCATTAAAACCTCTGTATGTATATAGATCTATCTCCTGCTACAGTCACCTCTCTATAAGTCTAGACATGAAACTGATCCCTATGAGGATTATCAGTATTGTATCTATCCATAAAATATGGAAGAGTGTTATCAGTCAGTATTGTAACTATGCATATATATAGAAGTTTATATACTATCAGATATATCTAGGTAAGCATACATTCTACACAATTCTGTAGGTTTATCTCTTTTATTAATATTTATCTATGCTTACATATGGTTTATAAAATATTAAGCATTTAATCTCTTCTATTACATTTTACCTGATAGATGTTATTACTTGTGCAATTATTTTTTGTGCTTTAAGGGCTGCAAATTTCTGTCAAATATGGTACGTCCCTAAAGCAAATCCCATATAACATAACCAACCAGCAACTATCTTTGAGGCAGAAAATGTGGGTCAGCTGGCATTCACAGTGCTCTTCAGAACAAGGAACAAAGTTTGGGCACAAGCTGCAGCAAACTCCCTTGGGAGTACCAGGGCACACAGGGTATGTTTCAAGTCAAGTTTCAAAGTTCAGCAGGATTTCAGCAATGAAGAGCATTTTGTTGACTTTTCTAGTAGAGAGTTTATTAACCCACTGCATCACACAGAGCTACAATTCCTTTTCCAAACTTCAATTATCATTTAATTTCAAGTAACTTAAGACTAAGCAGGTAAAAGAGATCGTGGCTAAGTCTCTGAACGTTTTTCAAGCTCCAGCAAACATTTTATCTTTGAGCAGTTGTATATTGGGCGCTGCACAGTCACCATTATACACCCCTTTGAGTTGGCTCTCTTCTGAGAGATCTGGAGAATCTGATAGTGCAGAAGCAACTGGCAGCCTGTCTGTCACATCTCAGGACTAAGGCTCTTATCTTCAGATGCCATTTTTCCTCCCACTGCATTCAGTATTTTCTGCAGCTGTGACAGATTGTAATCTAAACCAAGGAGACAGGTAAATGAAGACCACAGACGTCAGAGAAAAGGAAGCATAAACATTTTCAGCTTTCAAGTACTGCTCACATTTCTTACTTTCCCTCACTGGTGAAGTTCAGCTCACTCATAAAATCCAAGAGGGCTGAATGCTTTCAAGTAGGGACCCCTCAAAAACATTAATTGTGCCTAAGCTGTGATAAATGTGCACATACTGCATCAGCTCCCTTCAGACACTCTTTCTCCCCATGGAAACCAGAGGGCTGACACTCAGCTTTGCCAGAGCCAGGAGCAGGTGAACAGGCCTTGATTGCCCTCATCAGCCTCACAGGGCCTTCACTCATGCACCTCCACCTGTTGGCCTGGAGGCTGCATTTAAGCAGCTGGGGAGAAATTTCTCTCTAGACGGTTCTTCTTTATATGCCATGAGTGAGTTTGTGAGTTCTTGTCTCTGTACTGCTTTTAACTCTGCCTTGATACTGCAGATGTGTCTGCTGCTGGATGGGCTATGCCTCTCTTTGTTCAGGTAATGTTAATTTTTTTTTTTTTTTTTTTTTTGGAAGGGGGTGTGGGGGAATAGTTTCCTTGTTGCTTCCCTGGCTCTGGTTTTCCCTGCCATTAGCAAAGGCCTAGTGTGCTGAGCCTTGTATCAAACTAAGCCAAAGGGAGTGCTGTGGAAGAGAATGTTGACCCTTATATCATTGTGAGTCTTTTTTATTGTGCCAACTGGCTGTTTTGTGCTGGTATCTGTGTAGTTTACAAGTAGAAAACAGTGCACAAAGTCTGGAAATGAATGCTGAAGTTTCAATGCTAGACCAAGGAGTCACAAAATTGTTTGGGTTGGAAGGGACCCCTAAGGGTCACCTAGCCCAACTCCCCTGTAAAGAACAGGGGCACATACGATGAGAGTGCAATGTTCAGAGCCCTGTCAGCTTGACCTTGAGTGTCTCTAGGGCTGGGATCCTACCACCTCTCTGAGCAATGTGTTTCAGTGCTTCACTATATTTATTATTTTATTCTAAAAGAACTCTTTTCGAAGTCTCCCCTCTCATAATTTAAAAGCATTTCACCTTATCCTATCACAACAGTTGCTGCTGAGGAACCTGTTCTGTTTTTTTTCTCTTGGCCTCCCTTTAGATATAGGAAGGTCACTATTAGGTCTTCCCAGGGCCTTCTCTTCTGCAGGGTGAACAGTTCCAGCTCTGTCAGCCTGTCCTTGCAGGAGAAGTGTTCCATCCTGTGGGTCACTTTTGTAGCTTTCCTCTAGATTTGCTCCAGCAGTTCCATGTCCCTCCTGTACTGAGGACTCCACATTTGGACACAGTACTCCTTTGCTGCCTTTGAGTGGACACAGTGGTGCACTTAGTGCTGACTGCTAGTTACTTGCTGGAATATATAAAACCACTTTCTGTATAGAAATCAGAACATATGCTAACAACAAAATACCTATCTCATGTTTAATTTGTGTGCTTTGCCACAGTGGCTAGTTCTAGGTGCTGTATTGTGATGAAGGCAGTTATAGTCCTGTGTAGTGAGTAACCTTAGTTTAATCAGTGTGCCTTCATTCTTCTTTGGAAATATGTCTGAGTGCTTACTGTGTATGTATGTGTTGCATAAATCATGTCCCCAGGGCTGTGGCACTTAAAGATGTTTAGGTGAATGGGGGTGACCTGTAGCTCTGCACTTAAGAGAGAAAAAGAGTAGTACTACCAAGTGAGACTTGCAATCTTGTATCTTATATTACAGAAATCTTGCTGTGACTTCTGTAGTCTGAACATTATAGATTCTTCTAAGCAACATATAGCTTCTAACAGAACTTAGCATTTCTCCTATGAAGACACCAGGTGGAGTCTAACTTCTTTGCAACAGCTTTGCTTTTTAAGTGTAGAGACCTCTTATCCTAATAACCTTGTACTTTTTTCTGTTCTAACACTAGGGACCTTGCGTTTTTCTTCCCTGTACCTAGGATGCTTTTTCTTGGTCAGGTTTCATTCCATACAAACCAGACTGTTTTAACTTTTACTCTGAGATTGGAGTATAGCCTGGAGAGGACAATGCTGTCTCCATACTTTTTTTCTCTTTTCCTGCTCTTAGTCTCCTGTTGCTTTGCCCAAAGAGCTATAAGATCAGAAGCTAAGCTTTTGCAAGTCCGTATTTGCTTCAGTGTCACATTAGCTGTTAATAACAATGTAGTAGACATCTTTCTTTTACACAAATGCTATCGCTATTGCAAGTCTCTTCCCAAAGGGACAAATCATGGCTGAAGAAGGGGTCACTCCCTTGGTTGGGAGGAGTGGATTATACTTCAGACACTTGAGTGGTAGAATATTAACACAAGTTCCCAGATAGATACTTCTTGTGACTATGTTAATTTGGGATGGAAATGTGAGATCTGTAGGACAACAATCAATCTGTATTGATTGTCTTCCAGGCATCCTTGGCCTTGTCAAGGGATAGTAAGAAAGCAGATCAACATCTAATGATAATAAGTATGCAGGAATCCGAGCATCTGCTGCCGAAAGCATACAGTGTTAATGGGCAGAGTAACAGTGTAGTTCACTTCATGCAGAAATGTGTTACCTCCTTGTTTGTGGATAGAGCCTTTCCCACTCGCAGAAGATTTGCTTTGTTTTAAACCATACTCTGCTGGTAGGAATTGTCACCCTGAAACTGAAAGGTATTCAATGGGCTTAGATGACACACGGCAGTACAAGGCATAAGAGTCATCATTGGCATCAAACCCAGTATGAGTTTTACTAAAGGTTTTGTGGCTGCAGTCCCTCCAGCTGATCCTATTGTTACAGGGATTTATTTTTATTTTTATTTTTATTTTGCTAAGCAGGAACTGCCAATGACAACAGTATATATCTCCAGCTACTCTGGAGATATATACCTGGTAGCCCAGGTAGCCCTTATGCAAGGATGCATCATCTGGTGTACACAAAGTAGGGTGGCTGGTTTGTCCTGTCCCATAGGAATCTTACTGTCTCCCCCACTATGTTCTTAATCAGTGTGGTATTGATCCTCATAGGGCACTTTTTCTGAACCCTCCAAACTGACTTCAAAGTCCTGTTTCCTACTGCCAGCTTTCAGATATCAGGGAGAAGGACTGTTGAGTGATAGAAACAATTTGTAATTCCCATTGTAACGTAAGGTTTTTTTGTTCAAAGCTCAGCTGATATGACATTAAAATTAAAAACTTGTAGGCAATTTTTTTCCAAGTTGATTTGTAATGCTAGCTATTAATAAATACATATTCATCTGATGTCTTGGTAGAGGAGTACTATCTGTGGTAATTGAGGGGATTCAGGGCTGCAATTCATTGTGAGGGCCAAAAATAGTGTAGACACCAGAAGGTGAAGAGGAGTCAGTTGCAGGGTGAAGCAACCTGAGTTCTGAGACTCAGTGCCTTTCTCTGAAGAGAAATTCTAAAATGTCACTTGCATGCTAAGCTGGTCCATTGGCAGGAGGGCAGCAACATGCAGCTAGTGCTATCAGGGCTAGCTGCTACTACTACCCAAGTCTGGAAAGGGTAATAAGGGGGGCAGGAAGGTAGCAAGTCTTGAAGGAAGTTTCACCTTCAGGCTGTGCTTCACTGTGCTGATAAGAAGATACTGGATTTGGCAGAAAGGTGGTGAAATGAACAGACCGAACAGAAGTTATTAGAGAAGTCATTTAGGTCAGATGCTTGTTTTGAGAATGACTGCATGCTTGGAAGGTCCTTAATACAATAGCTGAGGTTACATAACTGCCTTTGATTTCTTACTAATCTGTAGCAACATCACTGCCTACTGCCGACACTTTGATAGACTGAAAGTGTTACTGTAATTTCCTTAAACATCTTTCCTTTAGCTATGTCTAATGATACTTAATTTTTTCAACTGAAATTTTCTGTTGTCGCTTATAGCAGTTCACCTCAGAGGGAAGGGAGCATTACTGTAAACAGAGCTCTAGGCAATAACTAACATTTAAAGCAATCCAGCTCAAACTAGGGCTCTGTGACCTCCTATGTAAAACACCAGCAGCTGTCAGCGCCCTGTTTACTCCAGCACTTCTGCTGCTGCTTCTGGCTGAGCTACTGCTTTGGTTTGTACTTAAAATAATCAGAACAGGCATTAGGGAATAACTATTTCAGCATAAGCCCAGAGCTATTACAAGCCTAGATTCACACCAAGAGTCATTTTAGAATGTACAACTGTAGTAAATTTCCACTTGTATGCAAGCCCTTACCATGGGAAGGGAGCTCAAGCAAATGCTTCCTGATGTAGACAGGCTCTGCAGTGTTCTTGTTGCTTGGAGTCAACTCACTTGGGAAAATTTCCTTAAAGATGCATGAACAATGACAACCTACTAGTGAGATGAACGTAAGCTGAAATAACTGGGAACTTCTACATATTTGTTGACTGTACATTTGTGTGTCCTAATTGCAGTAGGATATAAAGATCTGGCTGGTTTTGAAGCAGGCCATGGGTATGTGGCTCTGATTGCGGAGGAATAAGTGGAATAATATGCCACTGAACCAGTAGACCTGACCAGGATTTCAGAAGTGACAGGCAGCGTTTGTAAATGAGGTGCCCCAGAAGCTGGTAATTACAGGGGGAGAAAGGTCTCAGTGGCAGTGGAGTTCTGAGCCCTGTGCTTGGGGGTAGACCTTTGGGAAAAGATTCATCAGCAATTTTGTGTCTATTAACCTCATCTGTTCAAACCTGTGAAGGATAATACACAAAATAGAATCAAATCTGAGGAAAAAGCTGTTTTTAAGAGAGGTTTTTTAGTAATCACAGGAGTTTGGCTTATTCTGTCAGTTTGTACGGGTTCTTTCTTGGGTGTTAAAAACTTGCCATCTGGTGGGTGTGGTAAAACATCAGGTACGTGTGAGATACTGATAAGTGGGCAGGGGAGACCTGTGTCTGAATGCCATCTTCCAGGTGTTTCTCCAGTGGAAGAACTTCAGTCTTTTTTATAGACTCTATTTGGATGAAATAGAACATACATCAGTGTTTCTAGTATGCCTGGGCAGTGCCAAGGGATGCTGGAGTTTGTTTTCCTTCTTAGCAGATGCAAAAAGGCTGGAAAACAAGTAGCTCAGTTTGGATCAAGTTGAGTGATGCGGTGGTGAGGGTGTTTTCTTCAGCAAATGGAAGATGTGTTCCTCAGGGCAGCTGTCCCTCTAAAAATGGAGGGAGTGTATGGGAGATGTGTTAATAGGAGATCTGAGCCTTAGGAAAGTCAGCAAGGGAAGAAGCACAGAAACAAGGAAAGAGTGTTTTTGTTAGAGGATTCACCATGGTATGGCCTCCATTACAGTGGACTGTAACAGTTAAAATCTCCTCTCACAATCACAAAGCTGATTGTTCCTTGCTCTACTTTGTGGCTCTTCAGCCACACGCTTGTGCTTGTTGTTGCCACATCCTCTTTCTCCAGCTTCTGGCAGATGTATTGCAGCTACCCCATGACCACCAGTTTTCTCAGTAACCTTTGGGTTAATCTGGTATTAATTACTTCAGCATGCTGAATACTTTTTTCCTCAGAATTTTCACTCTTTCTCAACTTGTACACTTCTTATCAGCGTGTATTCATTCTCTCTTGAGAGAAGTTGGCACACCATATATGTTCTTCAGTTTTCCTATGAATTATTTAGAAATCCTAGCAGTGCTGATGCAAGGAATGGACTCAGGCCTGGAAGAGAATATTTGTTCAAATACGACACAGATAAACCTAATTCCCTCTGTTTTGACAAACATTCCAATACATAAGTTGGATCTCAATCAGATTTCCAAATGCTAAGTGCTTGACTTCACAGTTTAAGCTGTTTGTTTTGATACACAAACTGCAACTGGAGCCTACAAGCCTCAAGATTTCAAGTTCAGATCAGGCTGAGAGTCCAGCAGTAGGACTTTGCTCTATACTTGGTGAGAAGCCATTTGCTTCTTCAAGAGGTTTTACTGTTCCCCAGACACAGTTTTCTTTAATGTTACTTGCAATTCTTTTAGCAAAACAGATGGTCTGCATCACTCTTCTGTGTTTCTTGGCTTGGAAGTATTCACTGTAAACAACTTAAGGGATTTTTCTTATTGCTAAAGCAGGTTCAACTTCAGCAGTAAGTTCAGTTTCTGGACTAACTCATCTAAAATATAGATCTATGTGCAATCTCTGCATCAAGCAAAACATATTTGTAATAGTCACTTAAAGAAACCCCATGATTAGTCTTCAAAATCTCTTGAGAAACTTGCTGCCTGAGTTAGTCATCCAGAGAAGCAACAGCAATTTGGGCACAGAGAGGCTTTTTTAGGTACTCTGAAAATGCCAGGTAAAAAGATGTGCCCTGAGGTACTGATCTGTTCTGCTTAATTTCTTGACTTCATCTCTGTGCATGTTCCTTTCATGCCTTTTTAGCTACCCTGCTGAGTCCCAGTCAGACTAATATACATACATAATCACAAATAACCACATCCATACATACACTGGTCTGTGAAATTTGACTGCAGAGTTCTTTGAAAAGCCTCTCTTGGATCTTGCTGTGCTTAATCACTCTTGCCCACACTGGCAGGTGGCTTCACAGGAATACCTTCAAATCTTTCAGTGCTACTGGGCATACTTGCTGATTTCTGCTTTCTGTGCTCAGAATTAAGAGAAACCACTCACTCAGACAGTGGATGCTATTTTGGTTTGCTCTTATGACTGCTTGCATCAGGATTTTTATTACTTTTGCTACTTCCACAATGTAATAACTGATATAGAGCTGCCTGATCCAAGTAAGCTCCTTGCTTGTTCTTTCCATCCTTGCCAGCTGAAGCGGGTTTTTATCTTTACTGGGACACTTTTCAGTTTTGGCAGCTGTCTGCCTTCTTGCTCACAGCACTGCTGCTTTGCAGGGAGTCCTGGATTTTGTGATTCCTCAGTTCTATATTTAGACTGGTGGCACAGACAGTACTTAGGTTTGCCTGGAGGCTTTCTGTTTCATTGTACTACTAGTTTTTAAGTCTAGTTCTTGTATCTGATTTCTTCCCCCCCCCACACCCATAAGTAGAGAATGGCAGTGTTACTAACTTTGAGGATGGAAATGAACTGGAAATAATTTTCTGAACTTGATTCTCAGGTCATTTAGGCACCTGGGCATCAGTTTTCTTTATTAATATCCATCTTGCTTGAAAGTTGGTTTACACAGTTGAAAAAAGGAAGGGAAAGTGGCAATGCTGCAAAGCTACAGCAACAGTCTACTGCTATGGGAGGTGAACTGGGGATTTGCTGCAGGGAAATAGACCTATGACCGGAATGAGCACATGTGCTCTGGTGATGGCTGTGGTTATTTTCAGTGAAGTTGTTTCTCACATTATTTCTCCTTCACTGTTTAGCCATCAGGGGGTAGCAGCCTGTCAGTCAGTGTTCTCCTGGGTTGTTATGAAAACAGCAAATGCCATCGCTGGTTTTTCACTGGGGGGTGAATGAAGTGTTCAGTAAACAGAATGTTCCCACCTAAGGCAAACTTTGTTATGCTGAGAGGTAACCACAACTCCTTTGCTGCCTGTCATCAGTTTAATATATTTAACAGAGAATCTGGTAACAACTTGCATAGCACCTCTTATCTTGAAGAATCTCAAAGCTTTATGGGGATTTTTTCCCCTGTACTGTTGAAACATAAGCTTCAAGAGCATCCAGCAGCATGAATAGTATAGGGCAAGAAATGGAATATGGAAGTAAGCTGGTAGATACTTGTTTGTTTAAACAGATCTTAGTGGACAAAAGTATACAGCCTCTGAATAGCCAACAAATTTATCCTGTCCGTATGCTTCAAAATTGCCTTAAAATTCAGTCAAAAGTTCAACCTTCACAGTCCATGTTTTATTTAGCCTATGAATAAACTATTTTACATTAGGTTTGTACCAGCTTTTTTGGTTTCTGTTAGGAAACAATATAAATCCCATGTCAAAGTATACAACCATCCAGTAATTACTCCGTCATGCTTGCCATGTAAAGGATAAAATTAAAGGCTCCAGTCTCAACCCTAAATATTCTGTAGCCTAGGTAGACACAAAGGAATACTAGTGAAAACAATGGCTATTCCTGGTAGCAAAGGTAAAAAGGAAAAGCAAGGCTTATGGACAGAACCTTGAGGTACAGGATAACTGTAATAAGGTCCTAATCCTTATCTCAAACAGAGTGACCTCAGCAAAAGAAACTGTAAGGTTGCCTGGATGGGTTTATTTGTGTAACACCTGATTTGCCCATATGTCCAGATCATTTACAGCTGAATAAAACTGTGGAGATGGTGAGATTAAAATTAATAGGAATCCACCTGTAATTTTATTTCCTAGTGAGTTAAAAGGGTAAAGAGACATGAGTATAAGGAAGAGCCCTAAGATGTCAGATTAGGCCAATACAGGGAGAAAATGTGAGTGAAATGTTACTTCATTATCAACCAGATAAGCAATATCTTGTCAAGGATTCGAACTCTAATTAGAGTTGAAAACCAAACTTCTTCTGTTCCCTGTTGCTCTACTGGCCCTCCTTCACTTGTAGCTGAATGAGAGCTAATAGTAACAGACAGCAGTGAGGGTGCCCACGGCAGTTCAGGAGAGTGAAATGGTTATTCCCAAGACATGTTGTGAGCAGGCTACTGGGGCTTGGGAGCCAGTATGTGTGGATAGCTGTCACACACCCTAGGATCATTTCTGTTTTTCACAACGTGCCCTACAAGTAATAGCTCGTTTGTCCTCCAGAGCCAGTCCAGTAATCAAACTTGTTCTTGTAGATGTACCCACACTAACATATGTAAATAGGAATATGCCAGCAAGAAGAAACGTTTGGGTATCTTTAATAGGTTCCCATAGCTGTGGGTTGTGCTGCTTAGGTGAGATCTCATTGAGAGGTAACGAGGTTGAAAGTCAGGTTGGGATGTTCAGCAGGGCTTTCAAGCTTAGACTGAGAAGCTGTCAGGATGGAGCTGAGGAGAATCTGGTAGCTTTTTAGATTCAGTGTTCTTTAGTAACTGCTGTCTCTGTAGGGTAGTTCTTCACCTCAAGTTCTTTGGAAAAACTTCAAACAAATGTGAGACCGGCTACCTGGCTCAGACCTTGTCAAAAAGGATGTCCTGGTGTGCTCAGCTGCTCCTCCCTTTGCTTCTGCTGATGTGGGGAAAAGAGTCTACTCAGGCCTCCTCCACAGCACTAATCCATTATTAGTTGGATGCCTAGGCTGGAAAATGTGAACATTAATCTTGTTTTGTTTTTACATCAAAAATCAGATCCTTTAGGACCTGTGTAGCACAGAAAACTCTAAGTAGCAGAGTTAAAGCATTTCAGACATTTGTGTGCAGTGAATGAAGGTATTTGATCTTTCCTGAGCGTTCTGTTTCATGTACTGTCTTTAGACTAGCTGTCTGCCACTAAAAGGGTTGTAAGTAATCATTAACTTTTTGTTGTAACTGAACTGGCTGTTGAAGTATTACTGTGCTGTGCTCTTCCAAGCTAACAAAGTCAAGCCCTGCTGTGAGCCTGAAGAACTTAAGTTTTTGACAATAACACCTGTGGTACTGGAGATAAAGTGGGGTAAGATCTGATTATGCTGGGAACTAAGAGAGAGAATCCCACAGGGCTCAGGAACATCTTTCTGCTATTTGGCAGGCACGAAAATGCTTCTCTTCCAACAGAAAAAGGCATTAGTAACCAGCTGACTAGTAGCAAAAGGAGCCACTTCAGGGAACCCTGGCAATCAACTCCATCTTCCCTCTGAGAATCTGGCTCAGCTTCTACTGTGTCCACTGCTGTCACACAAACTTAAAGTACTACTGCCATCTACAGGGGCTCCACTCGTTGTTTTCATGCTTCATTGCTGAGATTGTCAGAAACGAAGTATTCCCCCAGAAGCTTTCCCACTGTTATGTCAGATTCAATGATTGGTTTTCTTTTCTTTGCCTTGATGGGCAAAAGACCAAAACTTCAAATATGTTGCAGAGGGGCTTCTTTGGTCTGTGCTTAGAACATCACATGGCAATTCCATTACTTTCTTCTCAGAAGTTTACTCTTGCTTATCTGTTACAGTAAAGTAGAATTCTCCTACCCCATGGTGAAAGCTTTGTAGATCTGATCAAATATCAAAAAACTTCACGGTGGAAGGTGTGACTGCAACATGGAGCTGTACTGCTCTGCAGCTTGATGTTAGTCTTCTATGTGCTCTTGCACTTTAAAGTTTAAAGAAAGGGCATCAGTTAAAAAATCCAGGTTTGGGGAGGGTGAAAATACATCTGGAAGAGATGACAGTCAAATGACATGCAGTGGATATTTCTAGGCTAAATGAGCTAGTCCGGATCCATCCTGGCAGAGCATTTGGTACTGGAGGTGCATAAAACTAGGTGCAATATGTGCTACTTACATCAAAAGCAATGGGGGAATGATGGCATGAGTTACTGGTTGTGTTAAGGCAGTTGGTAACAGATGAATGGGGAGGAAGGACAGTACTGAGTATTTGATGCTACAGTTGCATATGGTCATGGTGTTGAGTGGGGTACAACCGAAAGGCTGATAGACCTGATACAGACTCAGCAGTGTAACTCAGAGCCTAAAATATAGTATAGAGTCAGATATTTGGTGAGGAGTCATAACCTTTGTCAGGCTGTAAGATTACAGAGCTCAGCATCACTTGTTCATATTTTTTCATTTCTATTATGAATATCTAAAAGTCATGTTTGCAAGAATGAGTTTTAGGAATAACCCCATTATATGTAAGATCCAAAGACTGAAATAAATAATGGAGAGATTATACTTTGTGACAATTAAGACTTCTAGCTGCTCTTATCCCGGGGAAAATAGTGGTTTTTTTTTTTTTTTTTTTTTCCCAATTCTGAACATCAAGCATAGGAGATAAGTGAACTGCTGACTCCATCTAGTCTTCTCTCTGGCATCTAACCAGACTGTTTTTCTTCTCACTTGAAGAGCTCAGTTTCAGGTCATTTTCTATCTATTTTCTTGATACTTTTGACAGGATTCTGTCTATTTTACATTCAGTACAAGCTCACTTTCATACTAGAGATAAAGTAATTAGGATAGACAGGTAAGATATTTCTTCACATGAACTGAAAGCAGGATTAGAATGCAGTATGAGAGCATTATAAAACAGTATGCAAGTCCGAAGAAAGGCCAGACTCAGAGTTCTATTTTTCAGTAATATTATTTCTACTTGCTCACCTGCCTGTTGCAATTGCACTCAGAAGTCTGAAAAGATTAGTTATACGGGATATGTCTTGACCCTGCAGTTCTCTTGTGCACTGAGCCCTTGCTGACTGCTGCATGAAGACAGATGGGGTTAATTCCCAGATGGGAATAAATACCACAACTGAAGTACAGCTGAGATGTGGCTTCCATTTGTCTGCTGAAATACTGTTGTAACTACATAAACTCAGTAATAGGTCAGGCCAAATGACCAAGAACTGTTCTCAATCCAATGAAGCTTGGGGGGGGGAATGGAGAAACAAGTTACCTGCTGCCTTAACTATTATGTGAGATGACGGGAAGTTAGTAGTGATTCTTACTCTAGAAGTCATATTAGTTTTTACTTTTGTCCTTAGGATACATTGTTTCCTAATCCCAGAAGGTAGTGCTTTGACAAACACTGGACAGTAAATTTTTGTCATTATTTGAGAGGATAAATTGTTCTTATCTGAGTAACGCAAGTAATACTCAATGGGTTCTTTAATACTTAGGTTCTTTAATACTTAAGAACTTATCTATACTGGCATTGTTTCAGAAGGAGAGAGAATTTTTTTTCTTTTGTAGGAGAAATGTCTTTTTCCTTTAGCTGGTAAGAAAAAAAGCAGCCTTCAGAGATCTCAGAATAGAGCAGAAAATGAGTGGATGTTGGGAGCTAGCTTTCCCTTGCAAGCCCCCTAGATGCCCTCCCTTATACTGTCCTGTGACATCAACAAGTATATTTCTACCTTGAGAGGCAAAGATGAAAGAGGAAGGAAGAATTTGAAGGAAAAATATGTTCCAAGAAAAATATAGGGGCAACAGTGGAAGTTCTGAGTACCCCTTGTTTTGAGTGGCTGCCTTTTTGATAGGTGGTAGCATCATGCCCAAAAATCTCATTACCCTTTTCAGAGCAGCACTTTAGTTCAGTATTGTTTCTGCAGGCACTGAATGCTTTTTAAGCCATGGTAGGTGGGAAACCTGGAGCTGCTTAGTGCACATATTGGGTCACACAGCCATTGGGAGCTTATGAAGTGGGAGAGAGCTGCTGCCTGTGTTCCCTTCTGGAGCAATTGGTAGCACAATCAGTACTTGCTTGCTGGGGCTGGTGTACAAGCTCACAGACCACCTTCCCTCCCCACGCATGCACAAACTGACACCACCTACATGTGTGTACATCTATAAGCACGTACAAAGATAAGTTCATTTTTGCAGTGGTCTCCTGGTAGGCTTGAAGTGAGGCATGCTGCTAGTCCAGCCGGGCCAGCTTGCTGGGCACAGTGCTACTGAGCTGCCCCCAGCTTGGTGAGTCAGAGACAATGAGCACATGTCCCTACACCTTGTCACAGGGTCCCTTTGGCCTTGGCATCCCTGAATGTTGCTGTTTGCTACTAAGTAAGTGGTTCTGAGCACACAGCTGAGGGGAGCTGTGGGTAGCTGAAAGCTTTAACTGCTTCAGCTGTTATTTTGGCAGAGTTCTGTCAGCCAGAGCTCTGTCAGTTTGCCACCTCTGACAGTGTCTGTAACACATGCTGCTCTCCAGGCTCTATTGAGGCCCACCTTAAAATGTAAACATTGTAAATATAGACTCTGACTCCAGGCTTTCCCTCTGGACCACAGAAAACTACATTAAATAAGTTAATTTCTGCTCTAGATAAAGCATTTATATGCAAGAAGTTTTATGAAATGAGTTAATGATTAGCCTTCTCTCTGCAGCAATTCTGCTCTGAAGAGGACACAACTACAGAGCAGAAGAAAGATCTTTAAGATAGTGCACCTGTCTTGTTGGAGAAACAAAGCGAATGGTGATGGACATAAAAAACTGAGGACAAATATGAAATGTTTCTGGTTAATCACTTAAATTATGGAGCTATCATATTTGCCACGGAGTTACATGGGGTAGTGCAGGACATCTCAAGGAGTGTGGCATGAAGCTCCCTGAGCAGATTTAATTGGGTTTAGTTCTTGTGAATGGCTAGCTGAGGTCTATCTGGTCCTAGCTGTGTGTTAGCATGGTGCTGCCTGAGTGCTTGCACTGGGCCTGGGCTGGTTCTCTTGAGGGTAGCTGTGGTATTCCCAAAGCCACAGTGTGGCTCATGGGTGGCTCAGACAGCCTGGTCCATAGATAATGGGGTGGGAACTTCTGGTCTCTGGGTACTGACCACCTTGTATGTCTACACCTATTGCTATAGGCATTCCTATATCTGTATCTGTGTCCATGTTTTCAGATTAATTTCTCTTGCTCTCAGCTGTTGTTCCTATCTACCTTCACTGTTTTCTGCGTCCTCATAATAAATCAACAATGGAGAACTATTCATTCAGCTGTCATCCATGCTTCACATTATTTTCCACATCAGGCGCATCTGGAGAGCTTGAACAAGGTTATCATTGCATTCTTAAAATAAGAAGGCAGCAGGCACAAGGTCAGGACAAAGGGCTTTTGTTGAAAAGCTCTGTATCAGAATGAACAGAAACAATGTAACTCAAGTCCAGGAATTAAAGTGTCTAGGGACATCAGTACTGCTTTTCAAACTTTCAGACTACTAAGTAATCCTTTTCTAAAAATGTCATTTTTACTATCACTGTAGCTAGCACCAGCTGTCTAAGAAAAAATCCCTTCAGTCTTTTGAGCTTCATAGAAGAGTATTTTGGGCAGAAATGGTTCATGTTGGGTAAATATCTCCACATTTTGTTGAAACGATATCTCACACTTAAGTGCTCATAAGAATGTTAGAACAAAATTATTTACTATGTAATTTTCAGATGCAAATTATTATATCTTCAGCTGAGAAGTGGTTACAGTTCTGAATTAATTTACCACTTCCTAGTCAACTAAAACATGCCTGCATTCCTGTGAACCCAAATGTTTATGTAAGTCCTGGGCCTAGTTTAATGAGTTTGAGAAGGTTTCCATGCCATGGATGCTAATGCTCATAGTTGTTAGTGGCACAGCTCATGTGCAAGCCAATTCTGTCTTCCTGCAGCCACATCTGGAGGAAGAGCAACACAACCAGCTTTCTAACAACTGATGTTGCCTCTGTTTGAGCAGGATGGGCCTTAGTTTTCCCACTGCTTGCCCTGTGCCTGGACTTGATCCACAGGTGCAGCATGTGCTGCTGCTTGTTAATGTGCCTATCCCTGTGCACATGCTCAGCAGCAAATCCCTGCCTATCCAGAAGCAGGAGAGGCTTACTCACCTGCACCTTCTGTAGGTGGGTACCATCACCCTGGTCAGGGAGGCAGAGGCTGAGATGTGCCCAGACACTGCACTGCTTGCATGTAGCCAGCCCCATGTGCTGGGAGGGGTCTGGCATCCTGGCAAAGTAATGGCTGGGAGCAGGCTGATATCACTGGACAGGATCCCCTGCTCTAGCTGCTTCCCTGGTAACAGCAGAGCAGAGTGGAGAGATGGGGAGCTGGGTAAATGGCTTTGCTGACTGTGTGTGAAATGAGACTGAGCACCTTCAGCTGGGTAGGGCAGCTGTATGTGGTCAAATTGTTGAGTGCAGCACCTTCACTCTAACTGTTAACTTCTGTAGTGATTTATAAAGGCATTTCTGTACTCATGTCCTGGCTTCTGCTAGAGCTTACTAGGACAGCAGATTTTGGCAAAGGGAAAGGCTTTATTTCCTTGCTGGCTCTTACCTGGGGTGGTGAACAGAGGCTCTTGAGTATCATTTCTACCTCTTGCTTGCTGAGACGGAGCAAGCCTCCAGTAAAAACACGAGTGTAGCTGAGGAATTGTTTCAGTATTGTTACACTCAAAAGAAAGATTAGTATTCAGTAAGACTAAGGACCAAGTCTGAAAATCAGTGTTTTTTTTTCTGGTTTGACTTCTGGTAAGTTTTTAGTCTGTGCAGAGAAGTTTGTTGGGCCTTGTGACCCTGCTGCTTTCACAAGGGCAGGCTCCCTTAGGTCTGCTCTGCTCTGTCCTGGCCCCATAGGCTCCTTTGCTCTCAGTTGGATCTCTCGTAGTCCTATACCAGCAGCTCCTGAATTTCAGAAGCCTGACCCTTCTGACCCTGTGAGCCTAACACCACGCAAGTGGCTTTGAAGGAGCAGCAGAGCTACAGACAGCCCTGGTAGCATCACAGGTTTATTCAGTAAAATTTTCCTTACATTTTTTTGAAGAATGTGCCAGGTAAAATGTGAAATAACTATAACAAAATATATGCTTTTTCTGACCCAAGGGGACAGCAGAAAGGTATGACTACCTCAGAAGCCCATTTGTGTTCTTTTGGCTGTGCTGTTGCTGGGGCACTGCAGAGGCATGTTGGCACTTGCATGTGCCCCACAGGCTTTGTGAGTCCAGCTGCTGCCCCTCTGTTCAGGTACAGCCATAGCTGTACAAAGGTCCATGAGGAGTGTTCTTGCTGCATGTGCAGTGCTGAGGGTGTGGTACACACAGGTGCAAGCTGGGAGTTAGCTTAAGCCAACCACTGAGTCTTGCTTCACTGCTGATTGCTACCAGTCTGTGGTAGCAATCTTCCTTCTTGGAGAACTTGCATGATTCCTGTGAACCATGTGCAGATCAGGCCAAGCTTCAGTAGCTGCCCAGCCTGCTGTCTAAATAGAGTAGCAGGCAGTAAACTGTTCTAAAATAGCTTATGCGTGTTTTGTTAAAAGGGGCAGCAGTTCATGCTGTAAGCCATAGGGCCATACACTGTCTTAGTTAAACTCCATGAAATATCACTGTTATAGGGCTTTCTCATTGTATGCCAGGTACGCCCCTCTGCTAGTGGGTCTGGCAGTGTGCAAACAAGAATGAAACAAAAATAAAAGCTTTCTTCTATGCATACAGAAACAGAAAATGGGTAGCATGTATATCTTATCTCTGTTTTAGTACTATTTTCCTTTTTTAGCTTTTTTTTTTTGTTCTTTGCTTGTTGTTTATGGTTTTTGTTACTTGCAGTTCATAATGATTAATTTCATGTTCAGCTCAATTACTTTTCATAATTTAATAAACCTTACCTCTGTTCAGATAATGGAAATATGATTGAGAAACAGTGCAAAGCTTGGTCTAGGAGCAGGAGTTAGGTTAGGAGGTTAGCAGTGCCTCATCACTTCTTGCTCGTTTTGTTTATGTAAAATACAATTTGTCATGTGCTGCAGTGTTTCTGCAGCAGCTGACAGTTAGTGGTTCCTACAGGGTAAGATGACAAGAAGCGCTTCTTCAGCTGCCAGCTCCTTCCCTCCTGGCCTCACTTTTTCCCTACACAGAGGCTGTAGGGAACGCCTGGTGTTTCTTTTCTGCTGCTCCAGGAGTATGGGGGTTCTTCTTCCAAATTGTGTCACCAAACTGCCCCGCAAAGGCAGATGTTTGAGTGGGAGTGCCTGGGACAAAGCAACCCAGAGGCCCCTCACCTTCTGTTCCTCATTCCACAATTGAGCTAAAAGTCAGGGAAATGCTGTTATTTGTGATAATGGAATCACAGCAAAACTATTCTAAAACAAAAGGGAAACATAGGTGTATGAGGGGAGGAAAAACCACTAAAATCTACTAAATGTAACTGGAACTGTTGCACTCAGAACTGGGCTTGAAGCAGCACTGGAAGCACTGCTGAAGTGATGTTGCATGAAGTGCCCACAAAAAAACCTAAGTCCTATGAAAATGAATTATAGATGTGTGGAAGTCTATAGACTGATGTTTAGTGTCAGGGAAACATCACTTCCTCATGAATACTCTAAAATTCCTGCAGAAAATTTGGGCAGAGCCCTCAGATTCAGGTGAGTGTGGAAAGCTACCTGAGGAGAGCTTGTGTGCAGGAGGACTGCAGATCACAACCTGACTCGCAACGAACACTGAACACTCAGAAGTGTCAGTGAAAGTTTCCACCATGATATTTTGTAGACACTGCATAAAATGCCATGGATCTCCCCTCACGCAGAAACTCTGGTGTCTCTTGCATTCTGTCTTGTGCTGGGTACTGCTGGCATGTGAGGCAGGCTTTTGGTCCACTTTAACTCCTGTGATGTGCATGCCCTGGCCTGGAAGGCACTTTGTGGCCCTACAAACAATGAAGGGCTGTGGTTCCCTGTGTGTCTCTCTTCTCCCTTGCTTTTGGCTGCCCCAATGGCTATGGACTGACCAAGCCACAGTGATGCACCTGTGGTGGGTTTGGCTCTGCTGGTAGAGAAGTGCAGGAGGCTGTCAGGCAAGGGTTGGCTGAGGAGGCTGTGGCTGGGAGCATCCCTGAGTGGTGTGCAGGGGGAAAATGTCTTGTAGAGAAATGCTGCTGCAGTTGTGAAATAAATAGTAGGGCAACCAAAAGGAGGGAAATCACACATTTGTGTGAGCAGAAATAACTAAAAGCTTGGCAAGATGCCCTGGTATCCTGTAGATGTGTGAGATGCAGGCTGATTCATACGTGGATTTTTGATCAAAACTACATAGTTTCCTTACATGGCAAGAAATGGTAGTGAACATCAACTGAGAATGCCAGTAGATGAGGAAGAGATTTTGTAGAGGAGTTTGAAATATTTAATGATTCTACAACAGTGCTGATAATATTTACTTTGATGATTTGCTGACAAAATTTCAGGTGTGAAGTAGTAAATAACTCCAGATTATATTCTGCAGGGAGAAAACGTTCTTAGTTCCAAAGCAGTCTTCTGTATCCTGAGATACTTTCAGATTTCACATCCTGGGCTCTGACTCCCTCCTGGCTGTGCTTTCATGGCAAACTCACGATTAAAACACGTTTTTCCTGTTTTTCAGTACCCTGTGCTCCTAAATGCCTTACTCTGCTCTCCTTGTTTGGTTCTCCAACAGTTGGAGAGCAGCTTTGAGACACTGCTAGTTGCTGAGCAGCGATGTCTTGAGTGGAAAACCTTCCCTAATAACCAAATGCATCCTCTGTTGTCTATCTGTGATCCTCAGGAACGGACCTGTTCTGGTAAGTTAACCAAAGATCTGTAGATTCAATTTAAGTTTATTCAAGAAAATGAGCATATGAAAAAATGATTGCTGTTATAGATAACACAGCCTCTGCCTGTGATCACTATTTAGAGAAACAACATTATGATGCTTTGTGCTCCTGTAATTCTTTCCCTTAATTATCTCGAAGTACCTTATAAACAACTATAACCCTTACAGCACCTGGTAATGAAAGAAATGTAGTGTTTACAGTTAGGCAAACACATAGTTAGAGCCAAAATTATGAAACATGAATGCTTAAACACAGCAATTTGAAGTGCTGTGTGCTTTAGTATGTGTTAAGTATGTCTGTCACCGAATTTAAAGAAAGTAGAAGGTGTTTTCTAGGTTTGTGAAATAAAAAAAATTCTATTTAACCATGTAGGAACATATCTGTGCCTGAATTTAGGTAACACATTCTTAAGTTTAATGTGGTTTATTGTATTCTGTAATTATGAAGGGTGTGAAATAAATCTTTCTCAGGGCCCTGCATCAAAGGATCCCAAAAGATGTAATAAACACACTACACTCCCAATGGCTTTATTGCACTGGAATGTGGCAACTACCTCACAGCACACAGGAGTTTTACACAACACTGTACAGGACAAGGTGAAGAAGGCTTTATTGAGCTGCAACTGCAGAAAAATCTAGGTCAGAAGGATGCAATTACTTGAGCTGACCGAGAGATGGAAAAAATCTACTAATGCTCACTTGAGCTCAAAAGCAATGAGGGTTTGCTTTCACTTATAGATGTGAATTTAAGCAAAAGCTTAAGTACTAGCAAAATACATGTTGAATTGGATTGTTCACGTTATACTTCAAATGTGAAATGTATTTGTAAGATTCAAAAGACACTTGGTGCAGAAACTACTCCCACAAATGACTAGCCAGCACTGAATTAATGTAGAAGTTATCTTGTAAACTGTTAGCTGTGAATATTTATTAGCTATTTGTATAGTGAAAATGTTTTCCAAATAGATTCACAAATATATAAGATTACTGTGTGAATTTTCTGAGCACTTTGTGAGTGGAAGTGTGCAGACCCAAGTATCTATCAGAAATGAATTTCCATTTTGTGATCCTGTTCTTTGAGAAAGGATACTTTAAGTGCAAGAACCAGCACCAGTGTAAATTATTTAAACTGCAACATCAGATGATCTGATATATTTTAAAACATGAGCACTTCATGGATGCCACTCAACTATAGGAAATGAATATGCAGAGATGCCACTATTCTAAATGTGAGTCAGGAGAGGATGAAACAGGCTAGTTCCCTGTTTTGTGCTTGAGCACTATTACAATAATTAAAATAGTTTTCACAAAATGGCCAAGAGATCGTTTACCATGTGAAATCTGCTAGTTGCCCAGTCTGCTGTAGCCTGGGAGTAACAGAATCGAGCACAGATTTCACACACAACTAAACCACAGAATTCTTCTGATCTTGCAAGCATCTTGTTTGATAAATGTGTTGTAATATTCAGTGTATGAAGCAATACAGGAGTGTGGAGCAATACAGGAGAATTTAAACTTTTCTTATCCTGTATAATTTACAACACATTTTATAAATATATCCTCAACTGAAGGGGAAAAAAAAGGTGATAAATTTCCCAGTGATATTTAGCTCATCTTCTATTTGCACGGATCTAACATTCACAGATAACAGCTGAAGGGGAAAATGTTAGTAATGCTGTGTTCCTGTATCTGGTTTTTGTTTGTTTGTTTTAATTTTATTTTACCAAATGATTCAGAGCCATATCTGTCAAAATATCTTGCTGCTTGCTTTACAGCTAAAAATAGGTTAAATTAATGGCTACTTATATCTTTTTAATAAAGCAGGTGGATGGCTTTACTGCCGGTGGATATTGGAACAGTGTAAACCACTTACCAACTATTTCTTTCATAAATATATATGACGATTTTAGGCATTCTGACAGCTCTTCTAGCTCAGAGAACTTTATACAGTTCTGTAACAAACCTTAGACTGTACTCTCCAAATACAGATGGTAGCCAGAGTTAGGATTTCTACTCCCATTTTTAGACAGCTCTGTAAAAATGTATAACTCTGTACGATTGTCTCATTTTTCCTAACAAACAATATCAAATAACCAATTTGACAATTTTGAAAATAAGGCTCTTTCATCCTAGGTCACAAAGGGTAGCTTAAAAGTCTTAAATCTTGGTAAACTTGAGTCCTACATTGAGATGTTCTGTTATTCAAGACTTGGGGTCTCACGAAGGCTTGCTTGTTAAGTTAAGCAGACCGCCTCTCTCCTTTTGTATTTGTTTTGTGTTATGAAACAGAACCTGCAATCAGAAGAGCCCTGAATTTGGTCAAGCCTGTCTGTTAACCTTAAAGATTTTTTTTTTTTCTGTAGGCCTAAGATTTTATGTATTTTACCTGAAGCAGTAATTTACAACTCTTCTAAAAAATGAGTCCATTAGGAATGATACTTTGTGACATTCAAACTGCATAATTTATAAAATGATCTACAAAAGTCAGTGATGAATTCATACGTAATGACAAAGGATAGGTTTTATGAGGTCTAGAAGCTGGGGTGGACTAACAGCAAAGACTTGAAATCATTTAGCACAGTATTCTACACTGGAAAATTGTACTCCTAGGAGTACAAAAGTTCATCGAGCAGAAGGCAGTAAAAGCATGGCAACAAATCCCCCACTAACAGCAATAATGTGAATGGGAGTTTAGCTTGAATGTTGCTGTTCCCAAAGGAGTCTTTCAAGGGTTAAGTTTGTATTAGGAACTTCTGAATCCAGCACAAAAGATTTTAGGGAAGGGCATAACAGAGGTAGACCAATGCTGCAGTGTGTGGAAGCGAGCAGTGAGAAACACTTTCTGAAGGAAGAACGGTTTTGGAATAGAAGCCACAGAACCAGCTCCACCTGCACCATGCTTGTAAATATTTCTATGTAAATTACTAGTTTAACTAGGAGTGAATTTTGAAGGAGTGCAGTGTGGGAGTTACAGAGGCTCTTCAGGCCCATGAGGTTCTGATGCAACCTGAAGGTGCCAGGTGCCATCCATAGGAATCTGCTGGAGCAAGACAGTCTTTCAACACTGCCTCCCCACCAGGGAAACTAACTGCTGGGAGCAGCAGAGAAAGAAGAGGAAAGGTAGCATAAGTAAATACGTGAAGAGACATTTTTTGTTAATGACTGTAATACTGAGAAAGGAATAGGCATTCAAAGGTGTATGGGGATTGCTAGGTCACAGACTGAACCACTGAGCTCCAGATGAGAAGGCGTGGCTAACACAGGGAGCTTGGGTACAAGCAGTGCACCTGAGAGTCCCTCACTTCAGGGTTAACAGTCGAGGGAGCAATGTCTCTTTAGAGATCATGCTCTTCTCAAGAGATTATTTGTCTTCAGAAAGGGTGAGTCACCTTCTTCTGTATCTCTTTGTAAACTAAACTTTAACTAATTTATGTGTGCTCCTGTCCTCTCAGAAGGCATTATCATAACCTTTCATTGCTCCACAAAGGGATAAAAAGAAATATGAGAAAGCATTCACAAAGAATGCAACTACTTGCAGAATAATGATTTTCTACTTTTTCCTGTCAGGTGTTCCTGTGTTTTATCAGCACTTACATAATGGTTCCCTAGAGACCGCATAGATCATTAACCTGGTGTTAGATACAGAGGAGCATTAACTAACTTCTTAGCTTTAGGTCTTTTAATTTTTCTTTTTAAAAGAAAAAAAAAACTGTCTTCAGTCTGTTTCTTCTCACATATGGAAATAATAAAGCAGATACATGCATGGAGTAAGGGCTATGAGCTTGGTTAGTAGCAGTCTCTTCTTCTGTTCAGGTGACCTTAAGGCAAGTGACCTACCAGGTTCTTCACGTCCACCACATCAGCTGATAGGAACCCAGCTGGAGTCCTGAATCCATGTGACAATGGCCTAAATGTGCCTCTGCTGAGTGGCTAGCACTTGCAACCCCTGTCTGTTGTACTTGGGCTGACTCAGCAGCCCACACAAACATGTCGATTGTTGTTTGTTGCCAGCAGGATTCTTCAGGAGACACCTAGGGACACCTGGAGGTGATGGTTCCTGGCAGTTGGGAGACTGCTCCTACAGCTTTGCTGCAAACCTCTTCCCATTTCTACTATATTTCTAATTCTTGAGTCTCAGCCTTTTCCCTGACATAGATGGCTGCAATATTTTCATGTTCTGGCCCAATTGCTCACAGATTATGAGCAGACATTAAAGATCTCTCTGTGCTGTCTGCCTTTGAAAGATGTGCTCTCAAACAAGAAAGAAAACCGTGTACTCATGTCATTTCTTGAATTGTGGAACTACTGAATGATGTTCTTTTTTAGGTCTCTCAGGTTAGTGGAGAAAGGAGAGAATGAAAGTGGGGAAATCAATGAGGAGGAAGAAAATAATATCCTTGCTGAATATAGACTGCAAGAGAGAGCAGTGCTTTTAAGGAAATGGAGGAGTGAGAGTGAGCAATAAAGAAAACTATGTAAATAGAAGCTACAAGAAAACTCCTCTGGAAGCCTTAAGTGTTAGAAGAAAAGTGTATCTTGCCAGATCTGACAGATCACACAGCCATTCATTACAAAATGACAAAAATAGAGAAAAACAAAATGCAGCACACTTAAAAATGTTGTTTCAAGAAATGCACAAGCAGTGTGATGCCATGCTAGGAAAGCAAGTTGGAATTTTTTTTAAAAAACAGCTTTCTTCCATGTCCCAAAAATGTCATGCAGCAGTACTGTCTTTTCAGCTATGCATCTCTGTGAATGTACTTGTAAATTATTGTGATTAGATACTTAAAATTTGTTTCTGAAATGCATATACCTATGATTCAAAGTAGTGCTGTATGCTTCATCCAAATGTTCATTTTCCTTTAAGGTAGCATTGTAAGATGGTTAAGAGATAACAGCTTACTCCCAAACACAAAGCCCAGTTAAAAAGAATATCAGAAATAATGGAAAAACAGGAAATGGAAATAACAAAGATACTCAAGACTCATTCTAAAATGTTAGCTGTATACAACCTTCTTCCAAGCAGGTTTAAAGCCTTCCTATACTGAAGGAGCTAGCTGTAGGGTTTCTTTCACCCCACCAGTGTCTATTACATGCAGCCTGTGCTGCCTTCTCGTGGAAATCTGTTCTAGCTCCTTCCTGGGTGAGGGGCTCTGCCTGTGAGCAAGTGAAAGCAAGGTGGTCTGCCCAGTCTGCAGGGAGACACAAAGGAAGAGCAAGCGCTCTGGTTCTTGATCAGTCTGTGGAGTATAAAGAAATACAAACCAGATGATTTTCCTGTTCTTATTTGGTATTCAGTGCACATTCCTTCCTTCTTCTTCAGCAGTCCCTGGCATTTTAGCTACCCAGATGCTGCAGCATTTAATCAATGATTCAATACACAGCCCATGAGATGTGCTACGACACTTCAACAAGCAACTTCTAGCTCTCCGTGGGGACAGAGGATCTGAGTTGCTGTCAGTCTCCTCTTGTCAGTTATAATTAACCATATATCCATTTACATACATAAATATTTATACACAAAGAGGAAGCTTCCTAGTGCTTCATCAGATCTCTGTTTATCACAGTGGATTCCAGTGACAGCAAAACACAATCTAGTTTTGTTAAGAACTCAGAATTTTGAATCTTGTAAATGCTGATATTGTGGCCCAGATTTTGAGAGGCTGAGAACCTGCAGCTTCTGGGGCCACTTGAAAATTGGAGGTGCACAGTGCTTCCTTCATTTCAAGGAGCTGTTAACAGTCATAATACAGACACGGGGAAATGGGCAACGGATTATACAAACATTTTACATAATTTTGCTTTCTTTTCAGGCTTGGAAAAAAATGGATCATCTTGAGCATATGTAAGGCTTGTGTATTTTAGAAGTCTTCTTTTTCCTGCAAATCATTTAGGTGGCATGTGAATTTAGTAAGAAAAGAAAAATTTAGAACTTGCATTGGACTTAGTTTGGTTGAGAAAAGACATTTCCTTAAACTGCAAAAGAAACTTGAACAGGAACTGGAGGGCACCAGCAGTTCTTGGAGAGAGGCTAAGCAGGTAGAGTGGAATGTGGCTGTAAAACTGAAGCTCTTGTTCAATATTCTAGTTTGTCACACATTGCAAAATTGACTGCCAGATCTAGGCTTCTAACTGCTAAATAAGTTTGTGCAGTCTGAGCGCATCTGTTTTTTCCAGCTGTCTTATTTGCTCTAGTGAAATAGATTCTGTCTTTAAATTTAGGCTATCATGACCACCGCAACGCTCTAAATAAAAAAAATGCTTTTTTTTTTTTTTTGTTGTTGTTGTTTTCTATTGTTATCCAGGGGTCATGCCATTGATGATGAACTGGGATTGCCTATCCCACCCTGCCCACTTCCTGGCAGCATGTCCCAGTCAAGTGCTGCGCTCAGGGAGCTCCCAGAGAGCCACAGCTGAGGTGTTCAGATGCGCACCCTCCAGAGGGATCCTCACAGGGGACCAGGGTGACTCAGGTAAGGAAATAATTATTTTAAGGGAAAGTGAGGTCCCTTATATGGGAGGTAGGCAGGAAGAAAGCAATTAAGCAAAGCAACCACTAAGTCATCTGTATCGTTAACGCGCTATGTCTGATCTATCTAGAAAGCTGGTGGTAGACAACCAATTTAATGGAATTTATGTTTAGCAGTCTTCTATAATATCAAACAGTCAAAATGAGGTTTCTAAGAAGGGATTAGACATATAAATTAGAGGTATCCTCTGGTAAGGAATAATTTAAATTTAAAATTCAAAGGGAAAGAAAATGTAATCACCCTTAACATCACAGCTAACAGCAGAATAGGAAATATCCACATTGGCTCTCACCAAATTCCAGGGAAAAGAGTTTGGAGAAGAGCAGAAAGAGAAGTTTGGTGGGAAGAAAGTTATAGAGAGGAGCACAAGAAATGATTTAAGGAAATGAAAGACAAAGATAACATTTATCTAATCTGCTTTAAAAGACAAAAACGTTTCTGAGAGTTCACAGGAATCACCACTTTCTGGCACGAAGAAGGGAAATAGTTCTCCTAATTTTATCTTGCATGTACTGCATCCTACAGTTCCTACCACCTCTTTCTGGTCTTCTTTAGGAATGGAAGGTATTGGTTGCAGTAGTAATAGAGAGAAATCAAAGCCTTCAAAGGTCGGGGACTCAGAGCCACTGTGGGCTTCTGTTAGAAACAATTTCAAATTATCATCCTAACCATCTCCCACCTTATTTTGGACACAAGGTGTTTTCTTAACTTCAGGAGGGGTTGACTGAGACCTCAGCCACTGTAGCCTTAGATAGTTGTAGAAGAAACCTCAATCTGCACTTCTTTGTATGTAGGTAGTTATGCACAGGCACACGATTCATGCTAGTTGCTCAAACTTAACTGTAGTCAGGCTTCTGCAGAAAAAAATAGTACAGACAACTCATTAAAATCTTGCTCTGCTATTTGCAAGCAAAATAGACTGTCAATTTCAGAAAAAAGAAAAAGCAAATCAAAACAAAAAAAGCAACCAATAGACAAAACCACACAGCTCTACATAAAACAGTTAGTTAATGATAATTGTTATTTCTACTGTATGCTCTCTTAAAATTCCTGCTCTAGAGTTTTCAAGTAATTTTGCATGGTGACATATAATTGGTTCCTGTTCAGTAAATTGATTGCATTAGATTGAATTGTTAATTGCAGTTACTGTTGCAAAAACAAAATGCAGTTCATCTTTATGAAGCACAATAGCCACCTCTCATGTGAAATAAACAAAGATTTTTTTTTTTTTTTTAATTTGGAAAGTCAAAATTATCTTTAGGAGATAAAATGTATTAAAGAGAATTCAAAGACATTCAAAGATAAGTCAGGGGATTTAAGATAGATGGACTTAATTGCCTAAGCTGAAAATTTCAGTATGCAACTCCTCAATGCTGTAGTGGCCCAGGCTCTGCAGCTGCCTCCTTTTTAATTCAGTCATTCCTCCTGTGTCCACAGTTCTGCTTTTTGGTCTGCCAAGAGCTGCTCCAGCTCCAGGAACTATTCATCTGTTTCTTATCTAAGCCTGATGCTGTCCAGAAATGATGCAAAGTGTCACTTCTGGTCCCAAGGAGTCTATTGCACGTCTACTGTGTGTTTCATGTGCATTCTGAGGATTGGTCCATTGTATCTTCTTTCAAGGCAATAGTGAAGTTCCCTCTCATTATATGTTTTGTTTAGCCACTGATATTCTCACCCAGGTAGAAAGTTTATTTCCTCCTCAGCCTGTAGGTGCTCAAAACACCAGTTCCCACCTTGCAGGGCAATCCATGACAATCCTAGCTATCCCTCCATTTCTGCTGTGAGGAGGAAGATACAAAGCAATGAGGTGACCAGTGACAGAACACGGAGACCGATGGTGCAGCAGAGAGAAACACTTGTCTCTTAATTCACCTCCTATTGCATTTTAGAAGCAAATGATGATCTCTGCTATGTCCCTACTTACTGACAGCAGTACTGCTGAACTCAGCAGCACTGGAGGCTTTGTACAGCAAACCGTGCTCCATGCCAGAAACTTGTTACAAATTCCTTTCTGAAAGACACAGAAAAGCACTAGATTGATAGTCTCATCTGTTTCTGTCAGTAAACAACAGGCACAATGACCTGCATCACTTAAAGAGGCTTTTCTTAGCTGACAAGTGTGGCTTAATCACTACTAAAAACCATCCATATGGTTTTGTCTAAAATGTTTAACAAGGATTTTTCTTAACAAAGAAAAATCCATCAAAATCTTTGAAGAAATCCTTGAGAGATAAATACTTGTGAATGCCTTCTTCCTTTGCTGTGTCAGATAGGTGCCTGCATCTATAACACCCTATGTGTTAAAGAGAAGCAGAGCATAAGAAGTAGAAGGGATAACTTATAAAATGACTTCCCATGTGTTACTGCTTCAGCTGTAGAAGTAGATCTCCTATGCCATGATTGCCACGTCTCCATCCATTGTAGCCTCTTTTACAATTTGAAATCTTTCAAATCAGCAATGAATCCGTGTTAAAAAGCTTGGAGGGACATGGCCACTCAACCTCCTTGTGAGAGATTCAGTCCTTTCATTGGACTACACTACTCAAATCCAATTCAGGCTCTGATTTGGGAGCATTTTCTCTTTTTATGGCTACTGGTCATATTTAGTAAACATGTTAAAGTAAATGTGAAATATTGATATCATCTATAGAAACGGTCTGTAGGCATGAAAATAGAATGGAAGAGTTCTGAGAGTTTTGAACCAATTCCAAAATTCTTTATTTCTGTGGCTTTGAATAAGTCATTTCCCTTCCTAGTTTCCTCAACTGTAAAATGAAATGAATATAACTATCCTAGTTTTGGAATTAACTGACATTTCAAAAGTTCCATGAAAAAGTCTGCCTCATTTTTATTTAACTGTTTTATCAGCAGTATCTGCCACTTAGGGGTAGAGTACATTTTTGTACCTGAATTTCCCACAACCCTTTGAGACCTTGCTTATAAAAGAATTGATGATATGGAACTTCTTTTATTGATTTGAGAGGATGGATTTAGCATCTCAGCTGGCACATGTTAGGTCCCCTTTGTTTGAGATTTATCAGAATTTATCAGGTGGGTTTCATGACCGTCAATAAAGTCACGAACTACCATGTATAAATAGGTAATGCAGAGCAAGAAAAAAAATGCAGTAGTGGAAGATCTGCCAACTAACAGTCTTGTGAAAATGCTAAGTGCAGCTTCAAGAAACAAAGAGTTTATTTTGCTTTCAGCCTTACTTGAAACTATGCTGGAAACCTCTTTGAGCACCAGTCTTACCGCATCTCTTAGATTTATCCTCCTCATAACTAGCATCTTAATCCTGACCATTAATGTACACTCAAGCCAAGACTGGTCCATCTGCCACATACACATCCAGGTCAGCTGCCGCTGTTGGGATCAATTGAGATATTCATGAAAGTCTTCCTGATCCCATGCAGTGTATGCATATCAGACACATTTTTCCTCTGAGACTAAGCATATTTATATCTATTCTCAAAGTTATATTGAATTGTTTATTAGGCTGAAAATATTCTTGCCTCAAAAGCCTCTAGAACTTATGTATAATATATTCAAAAATGCACTTAGTGAATAATTTTGTGAGAAATGGCTAAGGTCTGAGACAAAGAACAGCTAATTGCTACTGTTTGCTTTTCATGTACACACGTAACTTGTGGGTATTTATAGAAGTACATTTGCCTCCAGAGTATCACCATCCTGCTTGTAAATATTTTACTTTCAAAGAGACTTGCACAGGCTGCCCAGAAAACTGCAGTGTCTTTATCCTTCCAAACCTGACCAGATACATCCCTGATCAACCTTCTCCTGTTGGCCTTGCTTGGAGCAGAGAAATTGGACTGGAAGATTTCCAAAGATCTTGTCCAAGCTCAATCTTTGGATGGTTCTAAGTGTGAGGTGAGCCTCAGTGGTGTAGGGAGGCAAATGGTGACTGTTCTGTTCAGAACATTTCGGAATTTGAATTAAGGGAGAGGCCAAGCACTTGCAAGGGTACTCAATTTTTAGGGTCTGTGCAGTAGAGAGAGAGAGAGAATCTGAAAGTCATAACAGAAGTAAATTAGAAGGCCCACAAGAGGGCACTTAGGAGAGAAAGGGATTTTAAAGGAGAAGGGTCACAGGACGGAATGCCTGGGAGGACACAGTAACAGTGCAGTTTCACATTACAGCATTAATTCACTCACAGGGCCAAGTTTAGAAATAACTCCACTGTCACATGTTTAATTAGCAGTGAAGGTTCAAGATATGCTGTCAGTTAAAGGGAGAAGCCTATTCTTCCTCCCTTCTCTTATCCAGTTCTTTCCTAATGGCTGCAGTCATGAATTAGATCATCTCATTAAAGCAACACAATATTGAACTGCCACAAGAAAATTATTGTTACTCCGTTAGTGCAGTTCAGTGACCTGGATGCATCTTGAGCGTATTCAGTTGCTGTAGCCAGTGCAAGTGAGGGGAAGGAGAAACACAGCTGTGAGAGGTGAAAGGGGCAAGATCATCCGCTTTGGCCAAGCACTCAATTGGAACCAAGTCAAATTTATTAGACATGAAAAAGAAAATGTTATCTGAACTACTCCTGACTGAGTGAGTGCCTGTTATGATCGGGCAGTGTGGTTGCAGTGCTCCTGCGTGCACTATGGCAATTTGCTCTGCCTCATGCTGCAGCAGTATCTGCTCAGATAGGATCTTCTTTGAAAACCCCAGGTAGGAAAAGGCTCAAAACTACTTTGAAGCTGTTGCAAATTTCAGCGTGGCCTTACAGAAATCCCTTCCACAACTAAAAACACTAGTGTGTGAGTTTAATATAAGTTGATTAATACAAGTTGAAAGCTATCAACATCTCCAAAATGTAAGTGTCTCAAAATCATGGCACCGTACAGCATTTACTCACCAGTACCTGCTCTGTCAGGTAAAGCAACAGCTTATAAAACTAGAATTCTAGTATTATTTACACTTCTTAACAATATGCAGAGCATATTTTAAAGGGTCTCTTAAGTGAGCCTCTCTAGAGGCATCTTATTGTGAAACTGATGATACAATGAAGAAATACCAGGATTTTCTTCTGCTTGGCAGGCTAACCTTATTACTCTTATTTCTATTACTCTTATTTCTAGCACTATAATAGTAACAGAAACGAATAAAAATAACAAACAAAAGAACAATGGTCACAATTCAGTTACATCCTACTAAACTAAGCTGCAAATCCTTCAGTGGTCTCACCTACCAAGCAGGTATTTTTACATACTTAGCAGCTTCCTAAGTTACACTGCAACCTGACCACGAGAGACAGGAAAACAGTTCCAGACATTTGAAGGTATTCTCCTCCTTTGAATTCTCCTTTCAAACTCTACTGCCATTCCACCGACATCCACCTATGATTATATGGGCAAACACCATAAAACAGGAGGTATTACTTTCAGAGCAGCACCCATATATTTCATAGATGATTTTAAGATACTCTACCTATGTCTTAGGCTGATCAGCCTGCATAGAAATTAGTAACAGTTAGTGGAAACGTTGATCGTGGCTCCTTATTCCTTGAGATCATTATTTGTAGAATAGGCAGAAAATAAAGAAATAAAAATAATCCCTAATATTGGATTATACACACCTTCACGTGCACATGTCTTCAGGCGCTTACATAGTACTCTCCATTTCATGAAACTGCTGTGATATAAAAATGTAAGACTATTTTTGTTACAGTTGGGAGAAAAACATCTGGATTAGTACTCAAGTTAATGTCACTCTAAAGTTAATGATACCTGAAATCTGAGTACAGTCTATGAACCGCAATGAAAGTAAAAGGATACCCTGCTCCCAGAACAAGTCTGTTTGCCAGCTATGACAAACTTAGAAGGGTCATCTGGTTGAAAAAATGCTTTCTAAGTAGTCATCAAACTTAGCTTGACAGGCTTGTTCATGGTATGCAATCCTAGGGCCTAAAGATCTTGTCTCAGAAACTGTAAACTTAAAAAACACAGTTATGTCAATAGGAATCAAAGGAAACTTTTTGTGATGACAATTCAAAATCTGCAATGAAATAAGGCTGAAAGCAATAAATAGAGCCCCTGCAGAGCTCCTTTAGGAAAGAAAAAGGATCATCCAAAGTGGAAATAAAATGAGGCAGTTGTTTTGCTTTAGCACTCTGATCCACCAGATTGTTGAGCGTCAGGATGCTAATGCTTTAATCAGCAGCTCTCTGGAAGAAGCAGACTATAGAGCTACAGGTTTTGAATATGAAGAACCAAAGCTGCAGTACATGGCTAAGCTTTCTGCTGTTGAGAAGTAAGAAAGCGCTTTGCTTCTGTAAGATGTAAGTATTCCAATACATAATTGCTAGCCAAAGTATAGATTGATAATAACCCTACTGTTTCTTCGATTTCAGAGAGATGATGTAGTAAATAATTCAGAAGGATGTTCTTAGTACCAATGTACTGCCTGTGTATGAGCCACACCTTAAAAAATCTGTGTTTGAATAAGAAGAAATCAAGTTAACCATAGTTAACACCAATTAATGGTAGATACAAGAGAAATAGTGTTATCAATATCAATATGTTGTTACTTGTGTGAAATTGATTAGCATGTTTTACTGAGGCAAAGCAGTGTACCGATGCCCTAGAAAAAGCATGTGAATAACAGAAGGACATTTTTACAAGTTACGAGTTCGATAAAAGTGTATTTGTGCTGCTACATTACACATTTTAAACACAGAACGAAAGCCTGCTCAATAATATCTTATTGCCATCTATTCTAAATAGAAAATGACACACCCTAAGATAGATAGATATAAAAAGGAATATTTCTGAGGGCAGAGAAAGACAAACTGATTTGCTATGTGCTTCTATGGGCTATGACCCAAAGATCATTTGGCTCAAGGCAGCTGACAGCTCAATAATTTCCTCTGGAATGTAAGCATCTCAGAAGATGCCCATCTTTCCTGGGCTATCAGTGTGAAAGCCCCATTGAAAGCAAGGGTTATCTTTTCCTATAGTGAGACTGGGTTTATATATTCAATCAAAAGAAGAAAAGATTGAAAAGATTTACAATCAAGTATAACAATAAGTGGAGTTCAACCTTTGTCGTTATGAAAGACCAGCAGAGATTGATTGGGAACATTCAGCTCTTTCACAAAGAGTTTGCACCGTGACTGTATTTCAGCAAATAAAGAATTGCATGACCCTTCCTTTCCAGGGTACAAGAGGTTTGATCAGCAGCCTGGAAGGAACCCAGAGTGCTGAAAGAAATAGCTTAAAAACAGTCAATAATTAAAAAGTCTGAAGATAAGGTTGGAGATGGAAAAAAAACAAGAGTGTGGCATTTCTTGAAGCACAAGCTGAGGCAGATCACTAAAAAGTCTATTTTGGGGGCATGTAAAACAGTGACAGAAGTTCATTGTTTAGCAGTGTCACCGGATTTGGAGTCATTGAGTTAATTATCAAGAAGAGTTTCAACTTAATTTGTAAGGTGCAGTTATCCAGACATTATTATTCTTCAGAAAAGCTACTTGAAAAATATTCAAGTAGTATTTTGTGTAAGTCCCTGGAAAAGTATTCACACAACTTCACCTGGAGTAGGAACTCATTATATAGTATAATGGTTCTCATACAAATTCAAACGTACTCTCATTACTTCAAAAAACAAATAGGATAATTACTTCTGTTCCCTATTGCTGACATCCTCAGTAAAAAAAAAAAAATCACTGAGGTGGAGTTTTTCCACAAAACTTTATCAACATTGACTTTTTAAGTCCTAATTCTCCATTACTGTTCCTTTGCAAGTTGCTTCCCTTTCAGCAAGGCAGTGATCTACCTCGTTCTCTAGTAGATTAAAAAAATAAATATGGAAGATTCTTAAATAAGGAAGATTCTTAAATAACATACAAGCCTTAATTATCACATCTGGTGCTTCAGAAATCACCTCCTTTGCACTGATGGCATATGATGACAGAGCACAGTCTGTTCTGGAGTAAATTCTGTGGAAGTCTGGGAAAGTGCAATCTATTAGATAACATATTGTGCACACTACCCAGATTATGGTCCGGATCACTCATTTGCTTCTGGGCTATTTTTGTTCTGTCTTTTTTTTTTTTTTTTTTTTCTGATGTGCTGGGTATCACTGGGCTGGAACACTGAATCTCTGGAAAAGTGGATCCCCAAGTTCATGTTTGAAAGCCATCAGGCACCGTGGTTGCACATTCATGCAGTGGCCTCAGGCTGCCAATGCAGGATTCGCACAGCTGAGCCCTTTGTCACGAGTTCCAGCTGCTAGGCCTATATCTCTTGTACATGCAGCACAACAATCCTTTTTCAGGCTGTGAGGTCCCTTGTGAGGTGTAGCTGGATGACTTGTTTTACTGCCTGGGCATGTGCCTTGCAGTGATGTTCAGGCTCACAGGAACAGCACTTGCAGGATCAGTTCCAGCTTCAACTTTGACACAGAGCCCTTGCTTTATCATGTGGGCAAGGGTGACCTTTTCCCATCATATGACTTAGCAAATTGATTTGTAACCAGGGGAAAGGAAGACGCTGGAAGAAACATGTATGTATTTGAGAGAGCTGTTGGAGATGATGATAAGAGATATGCAGCAATAGTCTTTCCCTCCTGGAAGTATATTCTTGATGAGTATATTCAGAAGGAAATTTAATTTGAACAGTCATCCTGAATTCAGATTACCTTAACAATAAGGGCACAATTTACAGTAATTGAAAAGACAGTGTTTGTCATCAGCTTTAACAGCTGTGGCTCTCGAAGTGTTAGCAGTGCCCACACGCAGTGGCAAAGTGCTTTGTGGATGAATGGTTGATCTCCAGCAGTATTTCTTGACCAAACAATTCGAAAACAGTGAAGGAGAGGATACTTTGAAAGCAGACAAATTTAATTTCTAATCAATCTTGAAAGCTCTGTAATTCAAGCGAAACACTAAGTAGTTTTGTTGGCTTAGTTTACAGGACTGCTGTATACTGTCACTGTCTTGTTTTATCTGGCCAGCATGGATTTATCCTTGGAGGTAGGTAAATAAAACCAAATGCTGTATTTTGCACCTTGACAAAGCTCCCTGTTAAGGTCACAGGTGACATCCGACCAAATTCTGAAAGCAAGATCAGGATTTCCTGTTCTATGCTAACTTTAACATCTTATGAGGAGTACACTGCAGCTGTTTTCAGATCTATGCCTTGCTGTTTAACAGTGCTAAGGGTTTCAACATTTTTACGTGTCTTTTTAAACGTGTTTTTTACATGATTAGTATTTAAAGTTCTGAGACTCTTGTTCTATACAGGTTCAGCTGCTGTATTAATTGCCATAATTCTTGAGCATGCTAGAGATATCAGTACAATTAATATCTGTCATGTACATTTAATCTTGAGAAAAAGTGAAAGGAAGAAAGGTCATACTGATAACGACTGGCATTTCTGCAACATAAAATTATGCCTCTGTTTTCTAAGTGGCATGCCAGAGTGAGCTTGCCTAGCCAGGGGCTGGGCTGGGGTGGAAGATTTTGGGACGCTTGTATTTTTTACTCAATTTCCTAACCCTTAGGAGATGAGTAATAGAGCTTAACTAATTTCTAATTGTTTCAAAATATACAAGCATATAGTAGCATATCAGTAATCTTAGCCAACATCTCATCTCTTCCTTTTCTAGAAGAAACAACTTCTAGGATAACTCACTTGCTGGAAAATATGATTTCAAGTGATTAAAATTTGGTAAGTACTTACAGTGACCGAAAAGTAGATGAGAATTTAGAAGCATTGTAATTAAATATGGGAACAGGATCAAAAGAAGTGGTAATACACCAATTTTTTTAACACAACTGTCTCAAAGGAACAAGAATTTCATCTCACAAGCCATTGGTGTAGTCAGAAATGCCATCTTTTTTCCCCAATTGGTCTCCCTGGGATGCCATTACCCTAGGTGTGGTAAGCTAATAAAACAGACAGAAGAGTCAGATTCTGTCCCACTTGTCCAAACTTCCACTGACTCCCACATCCTACTCATTCAAATTACTGTTCTGTCTCTGGAACTCCTTAGACCCATCCGTGAGTTATTTTCCTGCCAGAATGTATTAAAATCCTTCAAGGATTCCTACTGTAGTAGTGAAATTCATTAACTGCCGTAGGAGTCTGATGACCACTGCACCAGAAAGGGATGAGGATCAAGTGTGGAAAGAGAGAGGTACAGGAGAGAGGAGAGTGGAACAGGAATGATGAGGAGCAAAACTTCCCCCTTTTGGCTGCAGTAATGCATCTCAGCTGGAGCTGCCCTTGCAATTTCATAGCCTTTCTTTCAGGTACAGCCGTACTAGAATGTGAAATGCTGACATTTTCAAAAGACATTTTCATTTCTCTTTTCAGTGTATTTTTTTTTTTCTCTCTGGAAATTGCCACTATGACTTAATAAGAGTCAATCAGTTAGGATCTACATGTAAATCAAAGAGAAAAATTTCATTTCTGATTGAACCAAATGCTTTGTTCAATACAAAATATCAAAATATCTTCTACTATACCTTATTTTACCCAGAAACTTTTGCATTTGCCCAATGATATTTTAAAACCATTTCTTTTTGGTGAGAAAGCATACAAACAAAAAATTCATTATTGATTTTTTTTTTTCGCCAGATGGGATTGATTCTGTGAGAATGCCTGGCTTCATTTATGTAACTGTCTTCATTAATGCCAAGAAGATCTAATGTGAGTAAATTTATTTACATGTTTTAGATTGTAAAGTTCAGTACTGACAAATGGAGCCAAAAAGAAAAAGAATTAATTTAAAGGTGCAGGGGAAGTGGGTGCAGAAAATAATAGAGACAGAATCATTAAGGTCAGAAAAGACCACTAAGGTCACCGAGTCCAACTATTGCAGGAGAGAGAGAAAGAAAAAAAACAAATAAACCCACAGATTTAAGTCTTGAGTGTCACTAACTTAGTTGCTTCTAAGATAGACATGGACACAGAAACAGTCCACTTCCAGCCTCTGTTTCAGTTTTAGGTTAAATGTTGATTAGAATCAGCATTTGAACTCGGGTCTTATTTTTTCTTACCAGTGTTTGCTTAAGAAAAATGATTAACTCAAAGTAAACAAGAATAACTAAAAAGCCTCAACCCATCATGAATGTCTGACAGCCTGCTGCCTAGCATTCTGAGAGGTGTAGGTTTAGATTTAGATTTCAGGCCAATATTTAACAGGAGATCTGTAGCAGTTTCAAATTCCCAGGTCCCAGCTGAACACCCTGTTCAGTTTCATATTTCTATTGAGGTGAGACTCAAGTGTATGCCCATGTGCTGCTTCATGAGGAACCTCAGGAGACTGCGATAGGTCCTTAATCAAGAAATCACGATCCCACAGCATCCATCAGCAAGTCAGCTGTAATGCAACCTGAATAGCTCCATTAGCCTTCTCTATAAACAAGAGTAATAGTGGCTTATCTTGCAGATGTCAGGATAAATATGTTGATTGTGATACGCTTGGATACTATGGCAATTAGATTAGTATTTTAAATAGGCAGTGCAGAAGGACAGAAGGAACTAAAGCCATAGCAGAACTGATGAATGTCACAGAAATGAAAAGATGTGAAGAAAGGTATGAGCTGAAAAGTGGTTTTTTTCTTTTTTTTTCTTTCCCAACTAGTACTTGAAGTTTGATTAACTGTGGAAGAGGTAGGTATTTTATATCAATCTGAGTACATCAGGAGTTAAAGAAGTGTCTGAGTTGGAATTCAGATAACAAAGCGTTTTAGAGCAAGACAAAAGCTACTACACAATATATGCAGCTTTGTCTAAAACAAGCAAACAACAAACAAACAAACAACAACCCCCTGATAATACTCAGGTGATATGTATTAAAATCTTTCTGTATTTAATACAAAAACAATAATGGCTCATAAATGTGCCACGCCACTTGGACCGTTTTGTAATCTTCTGTGGGCACATAGAAAATGTGCACGATGGCAAGCCTCATTTACTGAGCTATAATGCAAAGATGTATGAGAAGCATTAGTAAATAAGGCATCAGTTTTATTTTTGAGGCATGAAAAACCAACCAAATTTATAGCAAATGAACAGACATTAAACCTTCTTACACTATCACTGACTAAGCATGAGCCATGGTACACATTCTTACTTTTATAGACATAGTCCGCAGACCACAACAAAATATTAATAGAGAAGGTATTGCTGCTCACTTTTTACCTGAATTTAAATTGGTATAGTTGCATAAGTCTGAAATCTAAAGAATATTTTGAAACCAATTATCATAGTATTTTTCAAAAGGTGCTGGATAATTTGATTTCAGTTTGGCTGGCAGGAGGTTGTAGCTCCCTTCTCTGTATAGTGCCCTCTTCTTCCTTAGTTTTAGTATATTTAATGTTTCCATACAATTTGAGCAATCAACAGGATAAGAGCAAGCTATCATTTGTTCAATTTTGGCCTTGGTGTGTAATGATCATTTACGGCTAATTCATTATGAAATATTATAATTTAAATGTAGGTTCCTACCTTTCCTTTCCTCTTCCTGCCTTATTTCATACAGTCTGAAATTGTCTCACTTATTAATGCAGACCGAAATTTCATACATTTTTTATTTCACCTCTTACACAGAAACAAGGGGAAATACAGATGAAGGAAAATAATGTGTGGAAAGAACTGATTCAGCTAATCAGAATTCTGAATTTAGTTTACATGAGATCGAAAACATTCTCCAGCTTTACATACCGAGGTCCTTAATGAGGCAGTTCTGTCAAAGTGAAATTTCAAAAATAGAATGTTCCTGTACGGTGTCTTTAAAATCTATCTATTCTTTGTGTATGCTAAACTCATCAACAGCTATTCTAAAATAGCTACTGTTTTGTAGCAAATGAAGCACAGACAATTGAATGTGTCAACACCACTCATTTTAAGTCATACTAAGATTCATTTATTTTTGTTAGGCACCCAGACTACTAGTTAATCCACTGAAGTGCATTTGTAGTCATGCTGCAAGTAATGCATACCTCTCTCAAAGACCTCAGTTCTGCTCTTAGACAGGATGTTTGCTGGATGGTTGTCAGTAAGGACTGCAGTGACACAGAAGAATTGGTACTCGGAAGTGTCAAGCTTCTCATTATCCCTGCAAAAGTCATGAAAAATTACCTTTGGCTGGCACCATTTCCAAATATTTGGAAGTGGAAGCCCTTGTTTAATGTATAAGAAAGTCCTACTTTGGCAGATGAAATATCAGGTGGGAAATATCAGGTGCGCGTTCTTTAGGATGATACAGAGGACCAGCTCAGTGAATGATGGACAAAAACAAAAGCCACAGGGTCCTCAGGACCTCCACTGCTCCTAAATGACAGGTTCAAACCCTTAGTACCAAGATGAGGGTATATTTCAGTTTGGGACCTGCCTGGCACTACTTAAATTCTGTCTGTGATAGTCTGGATAGAAACAAATGTTTCTCCTCAATACAACACAAACATCTATGCCCTGGACAGAGATCTATGCAACATTAATTTCCAAAAACTCACAGAAAAACAAACATTTCTTCAACTGAGTGGCAAAATCTCACCCCCATGATCTTATCATAGGGTCTGGCTGAGGAGTTTTATGCCTTGGTTCACCTTCTGTTCTGTATCTCAGAGTCAGTATACCAAATTCCCCTGGTGCTGCCAGCAGTCTAAGATTTGCAGGTCTTAGGTTGCTTAGGGAACATGGAACAGACTTCTAGTATATTCACTACATTTCACCCTGGAGGTTTCTTCAGTACTTTCCTACTTTTAAGAGGGGAGTATCCCAATCAGTTCTAATAGTTATTCCACATAATCCACCCTGTCACTAGAGTCACTCAAGTTTCTCAATATTTATAAGGAATTGGGGAGGTTATGCATGGTCTTGTTATGAGAATTTGAGCTTGAGGGGCTCTGTTATAGGATAAGATGATTGGCTCATAGTTATAGTAGTTAGCAGTGCAATGTTGGGTGTAAAGGTGAGACCAGAGGAGGAAGCTGGGGAGTGTACCATCACATGGATTTACATGGTTGTCACTACTACAGAGACATCAAAATCATACCACATAAGCTCTTATAAACTTCACTCTGCCAGATGATGCTGTTTCTGAGAATATGCATGAGGTTGCCTCCTTAACATATGGTGCCATTTCAAAAATTACACCACGGCAGGTATCTGAGTAGGAGGAAACAGTGAAGAAAAGAGGCTGTATGCAAGGATATCTGCATGGGTCACACTCCTTTAGGAGTTTTCCACATGTCTGTCATTGCAAATATTGAAATTGGGTATGAGATATGTTGTGTTGTGGTTTGTTACCAAGTGAAGGAGTTAAGAACTTATCTCAATTTGTAATATTTCAGGTGGATGTGGGGAGTCTTTTCTTAACAAACAAATCTGACTTTCCAAATCAGATGCAGTGCAAGAAGTAATGCAGTTTTATCCTAAGCAAACCACACACTTTTCTTCTCACTAATGGTTAGGACAGTTTCTGAAGCTGGATTCCTGCTCCGGACTGGAGGTTTAAACCCATAAAGTCCTCAGGAGGCCTAGGCCTCTATCTGGCAAGGATGGTGTGGCAAGGATGGCACATGGAGATGGCTGCGTGGTCCATGAGGACATTCACATGATTTTCTGGTCTTAAATAATATAGCTAAAAATGTGATATATGTTCTGTTCTTTCCTCCAGGTGCTTTCCTAAAGGAAGAGGCTGTTTGGAAAGATTGTCTCTTGTCCCTATTTTTTTTAGAGTGATGAATATTTTGTTGTATCAGTGGCTATGCAGAAAAGATGTTTATACTATCCTAGCCACACTGAAAAACCTTTGTTTTTTAAGGTCTCAGAACATAGCTTCCTGACCCTTTATAGACTGGCATCAATAAGTTGGAGGTGGAAGTCTGTTTCCTATTACTGAACCACTGAGCCAGCTAGTCTCTTGACCTTACTTGGATTTGCACCAGTGGCACAGAAATAAATTGTTCTGAATTCCATAAATGATTCATTAAGCCAGTACTTCATGACTTCAGCTGGATCTATACCAATGCCAAACAGTCAGATAGCTGTGCCCCACTGCTGTGATAGTAAAATCTAAACAAAAAATAATAAGAGTTAAGAAATTAAATTTAAGGAGCCACCATGAAAACAACAACCACCTCAAGTTAAACACAACAAAAACCTGAAACCATAAAACCAGCTGGTCTGACAATAAAATTGTGGGAACACTGGACACCTACTACAACTATTGAGTACCCTGTTCTGATAACTGTCAGTGAGTTTGTAAAACATCCTTGCTCACACTGTAATCAAAAGAACAAACTGCCACCTTCTGTTAATCACACTGGTCTGTTTTTTCCTCAAGTTTCTGAATATACATAACTGAAGCTTGTCTTTCTCATTGAACTTGTTCCACCCAAAGGAGTCATTAAAATATGCCTAGTATTTATGCTAAGAAAGCCTACTGTATCAGCTAGTGGACATGGAACAAACATGGCTGAAAGAGATAGCTTAATGAAAGAGCAATCCTTTGTTAATGGACAGATATTGATAATTAACAACTGGCAGACAAAGCAACGCAAAACATTTGCTGAGAGGTTAGCAAATTGAGCTGTAATTTATGGTGGCGTGACCAGGGCAAAATGTGACTTCCAGTTGTATATTGACTTAGATGATAAAAACTTGTTTTTCTTTAGACAGTCAATATGAACTCTGTTACAGAGAATGTCTGTCTGTAGCAAAAGGGCTTTCTCACACAAATTTGTTTGTTATTCTGTTGAAAACTGCAGAAAATCATCCTCTTACAACCTTCTCTTGAGCTATTATGGATCTGCCTTTATATGAAGTCTAATTTACAAGAACTTTCATACCCCAACATTAAAACCCCCTTGTATTGATTTCAGCCCCTCTCGGGCTCGGGCTTTTAACATGTTGCAACTTACACTATTCCATTACAACAGTGCAGTCCTCCACCGTGTTTCCATACAAAGAAATCCCACACAAATCCCACAGAAAGTGCTAATGCTAACATTGCCAGTGAAGTCTTAATTCTGCCCCTCCCCACTGTCCACAAGAGCAACACATCTCTCAGCTACACGGGGAGACTGAGCTGCCTTCAGTGTTGGGTGTGAAATCCTCTGTGGGAGGCTACCAGGTGTCATGCTTCCTGCTTATACTTCAGATAATTTCAGATATATTAGAGAAAAAACAAACAAACAACTTTTTGCTTTGTCTGCAGCAGAATATTCAACACGCAGCGACCAAACCCGTGAAGGAACAGAAGTACGAGCACCAGCGATGCGGTATCTTCAGTAACCATGCTGTTTTGGGTTCAGGCTTACACCCACCCACATATGTTGTATTATACCATTGCATAACCAGAGATCTCAAGCGCCTGAATTCTCAGTCTCTATGGCTGCACGCTGCAATTCCTGTGCCAGTACGAAAATAGTGGTATCATATGCCGTCAAAGTGCTACTAGCGTGACTTTCCCTGAGACACGGGGTATTTCTTCAGGCCTTCGTTTCTGCGCTAGAAATACACCCGAGGAAACGATACGCTAAAGTGGCAGTGTCTGAAGACGTTTGTTTGAAGGCTATATAAATGACAAATGCTTTCAGTAATTGCTTGTTAGCGTGGGATAAGTTTGCGATTACAAAGGTGGTACTGAAATCACGCCGATGGCATACGAGAATACAAAACTCAGCTGGAATCATGCGGTTTGAACTTTGGCTGCGGGTAATCGTCTGCGCAGTGTTACTGTTAACCGTGGAAGACGTCTGACCGTGTATTTGTGCAAAGGGAACAGGTCCACTCCCGGCGTACGCAGCCCGGCAGCCCGCCGGGCCCCAGCGCCTCGAGCGCGGAGCGGCGCCGCCTGCCGGACGGACCCGGAACTGCCGGCCAGGGCCAACGGGGCAGCGGCGCGCCCGCGACCCCCGCGCCCGGCCCGGCGCCCTCCCTCAGGGCACGGCGGCCGGCGGCGGGCCGGGCGCTCTCGGCACTCGATTAGCTCCGCCTGTGCGGCGCGCGGCACGCCAGTCTCGCGCTCGGCGGCCGCCGCCTCCCTCGTGCTCGTAACGGCTCCGCGCGGCCGCCGCTCGCCCCGCCCCTTCGGGTCTCGGCCCCGCCCCGTTCACCCCCTTTGCGCTCGCGCCGCTCTCGCGTCCCTCCCCCCCCCCCCAATCCCCCCCACCCCCCCCCCGCTGCTGTCAGTGCGGTGGCTGCGCCGGGCAACATGGCGTCGGAGGGGATGATTCTAACGAACCACGATCACCAGATCCGCGTCGGGGTGCTCACAGGTAACGGCCGCCGGCGGGGCCCGCGCCGGGGATCGGGGGGGTGGCCGCGGGTCGGGCCGCGCCGTCTGGCTCCCGGGGGCCGCCCCCCGCCGGCCGCCGCCGCGCAGGGAGCCGAGGCCTCGAGCCGGGCCCGGAGGCGGAACGGGGAGCGGGGAGCGGGGGCGGCTCCGGGAGCGGGAGCGCGAGAGCGGGCGGCTGCGGCCGGCCGGGCTCCGCAGCCCGAGGTCGGCCCGGGGCGCCCCGCGTGGAGGGGTGGCGGCGCGGGGGGTGGGCGTCCGCCGCAGGGCCCGGGGCTCTCCCCCCACTTCCCGCGGTGGCAGCGGGGCCGGGAGGGCGAAGGCGTTGGGGAGGGCCGCCCGCGGACGGCGAAGGGAGAGGGCGGGAGGAAGCCGGGCCTGGCGGCGGCAACGGAGAAGCGGCCCGGCAGCTCCGCCCCGGGGGGGGCCCGGGAGCGCGGCTCGCCCCGCGCCTCCGCACGGACCCTTCCCGGCGACGTGGGGCGGCCGCGGGTGGGGGAGGAGGGCCGGCGGGGCGCCGCTGCTCCGCGCGTGGGGTGCTCCCCTCGGAGGCGGCGGCTCGGCGGGGCCGGGAGGAGCCCCGGGCCGTGCGAGCGGCGGTCGCGGGGAAGGGAGGGGAGTGATGCTTGCGAGTCTTTTGCGCGTCAAGCTTGGACTGAGAGAGCCTGGGCCGACAGCGGCGGTGCGAGCACGCGTAGCAGTCCGTATCTGTTAGCAGGAAGGGGCCGCAATCCCGGGAGAAGGAGAGGGGAGTTGCCGTGGAAGTTGCGCGCCCGCCGCGTGCCGGAACGGGCCCTCCTGGAGCCCGGCCGCGAGATGGCGAGCAGCGGGCGCTGTCCGCAGCCCGGTGCTGAAGGCGGCCCGGCCGGAGGGGCGCGTGCCGGGGGCTGCTGGGGGGGGGGGGGCCGCGGCTGCCGTGCTCAGAGCGACGGAAGCAGTGCTGCTGCCCGATATATCATCGCAGTTAAAGTGAGCAGGAGGCGTCTGCCAGCAAAACGTGCTTTGCGTATTTGTACAGCTTCACGCTGCGTGCCTTGGGTTATTATTCTGTTTTGATTGGTGACTTGTGATAATTTTCACCTGTAAACGTTCCCACAATGCCCTACCGTTTGTACTACAGATTCGGTTTGAACACACGGTTAAACTCTTACACCTGTGTGTCATAATTTGAAATTCTGTTGAGAAGAGTGTGTGATCTGATTCGATTCTGCCTTGCTTTTAAAGGGAAATCAGTAGACAAAAGAACAGTGCGTTTTTATCCCTTTTCCCCCTAATGCCATTGCTTTGAATTGCATGCTGAAAAATTTTGGAGATTGTTTTCCTGTTATAATGGGGACGCTTTGGTTTCTAAAAGCTTTTCTAGATTCTTTTTGCTGAAACAGTGTATGCTTAGACATGAGACTGAACTTGATATAAATATCTTAATTATCTCTGTCCAAACTTGTTATCTTCTCTCAAATTTCTTTTAACCGGTGGAAGAAAGCATCTGTACTTTGGGGACACGGAGCACCTAGTTTCTGCTTTTTCCAGTTGTGGAAAGACACAAAACTTTGGAGTCTGTTTTTGCCTTTATTTATTTTTCCATTAAAAAATGCTTCTTGTCCCCTGTACAAAAGAGTAAGCGTAGCAATGGGTAGGTTTAGTACAAACTTTATTTTTTTTTTTTTAATAATTTAATCATTTATAAGAGTACAGTGATTAGAAATTAGATGGTTAACATAACATGACTTCCTTAGGTTTTCCAGTTAGGATTATAGCCGTATGTCGGGTTAGTTGTCAGTCTATATACATGTGGATTTATCATGGTAAGCATTGATGTTCCTATCAGACATGGACTCCTTACTTCAGCAAGTGCCACTATTGCACCTCACAGTTTTATTCAGATGGAATTTGAACTCCTTTGAATTGATTTGGAATGCATGTTTGTTTTTTAAATGAGGATATTAAACAAATGTTTGGGTGTGTTGCTAGCCTTGCCTGATGTCAAGATTGAGGCACATGGCTCTACAGTGTATTAATACAAAGTAGATGTTTGTCTCATAGCTTAGATTTCATTGTGTTCAAGAGAATGTATTGTTGTACATGTTGCTTGACAGAGTTTTGTGTTTATGTGTATTTTGCTAGTTTCCTACTTAGGAGGAAATCTGTATTTCTTCACTCAGGACTCAAGTGCTAGTCATCAGACTGGTAGATTTTTCAGATGGAGAATGAGCTAGTGGGTTGGTCTCATGGTGGCCTAAGCTTTGCCATTCAGTGTTCCAGGTATCTTCCTTTAAAAACAAAAACAAAAACCCAGAGAAACAAGAAAGGTGAGGTAAGAAAAAGAGGAAAAAGAAGTGGTAAAAATTGTGGTGAAGACTGCAGAATGTATAGGCTGTCTGTGCAGTCTTGTACGCCAGTGCAGCCTCTGTAAAATGCAAGTGCTGTTATGGCTTTACTCGGGTTGTCTCTTGCAAGCCTTTCAAGTCTGGCAGATCTCTCGTAGAGCGTTTGTTAATGAGTTACCATTGACGTCAAAATATTAAACCTGGATAGGTAAATAGTTCTGTAACGTTGAAGTTGGCTGGAAAAGGAGAGTAAATAATACTTCGTAGTGCCTGGACTTGAACCAACATTAGGTCACCCTTCAGTGATGGTGACATTGATAAAAGTTGCATAATCTGTGACCCTTCTTGTTTGGGGTGACCCTGAGCGGACCCTTACCTAGAACTGAGCCGAGAGATCTAAACGGTGATGCTGTGTCTGCCAGCCTGATGGAAGTGAGACTCTTGTCTCTCTGGTTCTACTTTTGTTCTGTCTTTTCTTCTTTCTAACCCCGTGTTCACCTCCTGTATCTTTCTTCTTTTCTGTTCAGTAAGCATACAGTGTTTACTGTTACATGGAATAGACTGACCCAAAGGTGGTTACCAGCAAGTGCTTTTATCACACTATTACTCATTTAAAAACCAAACCAACCAAACAAAAAACAAAACAAAACAACTCAGTAAAATATGGAGTTGACTGAAGTTCTTACAGTGTTTTGTCTCCTCTTGAAAGTTGTCTCTACACAAACGGCATTTTCCTGCCATTGCTCTTCTTTTTGCACTGCTTCTTGCTTGTTTTGGTAAAAAAGAAAGTAAGCCTCAGACCTTTTTTGTGATAGTTTTACCTTCTTCAGTACGTTGAAGAGGTGATGATGTACAGCTTTCTACCTTAATGAGACTTTTTTTAATTTAAAGTAGTTAATACTTGTAAGGGGTTTTAGCAAAGTGCAGCACTTAAGGTTTCTTCTACTTATTCTTCCACTAAGTAAAGGCTAAAATGATTTCACTGACAGCAGTGTACCCTGGTGGCCAAGAAGGCCAATGGTATCCTGGGGTGCATTAAGAAGAGTGTGGCCAGCAGGTTGAGAAAGGTGATCCTTTCCCTCTGCTGTGCCCTTGTAGGCCACATCTGGAGTTTTGTGTACAGTTCTGGGCTCTCCAGTTGAAGAAAAACAGGGAACTTTGAAAGGCAGTTCGGCAGTGGGCCACAAAGATGATGAGGGGCCTGGAGCATCTCCCTTATCCTCATAAAGGAGGATGAGGCAGAGAGGCTTGGGACCTGGCAAAGCCTTGTTCAGCCTGGACAAGACTGAGAAGGGATATTATTGTTGCTTCTAAATATGTAAAAGGAGGCAGTCAAGTGGATGGGGCCAGGCTTTTTTTAATGGCATCCAGCAACAGAACAAGGGGCAGTGGGCACAAACTGTAGCATAGGAAATTCCATCTGAACACGAGAAAGAGCATTTTCACTTTGAGAGTGACAGTGCACTGGACCAGGCTGTCCAGAGGGTTGTAGAGTCTCCTTTGTTGAAGATACTCAAAACCTGCCTGGAACCTTTCCTGTCCTGCCTGCTGAAGGGAACCTTCTTTAGCAGCAGGTTACACTGCCTGGCTTCCAGAAGTTCCTTCTAAACCCTATGATTCTGTGACAGCTGTAGCCATCAGCCTGTACAGCAAAGCAGGCAAAGGTTGCCGGCAGAAATTTAGACCTTGATTTGGTTAGCCTCTTTAAACTGTAACATGAAAGGTTACATTAGCATCTTCAAGTGTATGAGCACGTGTAGTTTATTGAAATAGCGCAGCAGATACACATGATGACTGCATTTATTACTTTGTAGCAAATACGCTTCTCGGAGTGTCAGTGCCTTGTCTGCCTGGGAAACCCTTCCAAACAAAGTTGAGTGCATCTGAAGTTAAGTGATGTACCAAAAAATAAAATAAAAACAACCAACCAACCAAAAAAAAAAAAAAAAAGCCAAAGAAATAAAACAACAGCAAAAGACCCCAACTATAACCAAACAAAAAACATTAAAAAAATAAAACTTATCTTTGAGAAAAATGGGTAGCGATATATTATAGAGTGTTAGTGTCTGTTAAAGACTGTTTTAGAAACATACACTGTTGGTTTTCCAACTAAAAAATAATTTTCCAGTCTTCACTGTTATAAGGTGAATTATCATGACTTTCCTTTAATACTCCACATAATTAGCATGCAGGTTGTGAGATCATCAGTGGTGATGCTGTTCACATTTTGGATGTTCATATGTCAAACTTTCTCCCAGAGGCCTAGGTGGGAGGGTATGGGTTGGCATTAAGTTTGTTAGGACTTACTATCAGATCTCCTTAATTATCTAAAAACAAGTTGCTATATATATATATATATATAGCATATATAATATATATATATTTGCCTGTAATCATATAAATTATGATAAATTATTATAAATAAATATATAAATATAATATAAATATATAATTTATAAATAATATATATATATATTTGCCTGTAATCTGCCTTCCTGTCAAAACTGCATCTCGGTGGGCACTCATCTTCAAAACACAGATTCAGATCGGTACTTTTGTGAGGAACCTCAGTTTTCTTTGCAAAGCTTATCTCAACAAATGAGCTGAAGAAATACAGAAAAGCTGTATTTCCTTCACCGATAGCAGTAGAATGTTTCAAGACTAACCAACATTGGTTTTCCTCTTTCCTGAGCGTAAGGCTGTCATAATGTTAACTTTACCTGTAGTAAATACATTACCATAATAACTCTTGTATTTGTAGCTGAAAGTCTTCTTAAAAGCATTTCTTCCTGATTTTTTTTGTTGTTGTTTTTTTTGTATGATTATGAGGAAAACCATCTCTGTTTGTTGATTGTAAGGCATAAAAATGCCCAGTTTCCTTTTTATAATTTCAGTGTTGAATATGACTTTCCCATTTAAAGAGGAAGTAAGTTCTGGATGTTTTTAAAATTTTGTAATTTTAAAATATACAACATTGAAAAAAAATTGATGAATGGAAACAGTGATATGAGGCTTTTACTCACTATTTAATTTGCTTGCTATTATAGTCTCCTTTTGAATTCAAGGAACTGGAGACACTGAAGTTAAAGATATGTAAAGCAAGAGATTATTTCCCTGTTAAACACTCATGTTTTAATTAATACCTTCGTATGAAAGTAATGACCATTAATTTGGGGATGTGTGTGTCCTTGAAGAGTGGGAGTGAGAAGTCACGTGTAATCAGTGTTTCTTGATTTGCAGTTTATTTTTCCAAATACACAGTTGAAAGACTCCCATCTTCTCCCATATTCCATGCCTGTAGTTCCTATACGACTGTACAGTTTACTCATAACATCTTCTTTCCTTGCATTGCATTTGTCTTCTTTTCCAGTAAAGATGGGAAACTTCCTATGTGTACATTAAAAATTATTGATTGCTGTCAAGAGTGGACCTAATGCGAGCTAACTTTGTCGTGGCATAACCTTTAGTTGGTTTCCCGTTCTCGTTAATGGGGTTATAATACAATATATGATTGTCAGTATATGCTTTAGAATGTTTGATATGTGGATACCAAATTTTGCCCCTTAATTTTGATTTAGCTGTATCTTTTTGTTTGCTTTTTTGAAGTAAGAGTAGGGTGTATTTGTTTAAAGGTTCTTTTATAGCAGAGTAGGATTTCACTGGTAACTTTCCTGACGTTGCCTCAGATGAACTTAGAAAGAGAGCAGTGCTTAAATCTGAAAATGTGTCTTGAAATTTATAATACTTTAAAAAGGCAAAAATGTTTGTTGTGAAGTGCCACTGTGAAGCAAAAGTTAAAATTTTCACTTTGCTTTCATTCAAACTATGAAAGTGTATTTTGAATAAATGGGAGAATTATTTTTTCTAGTTCAGATACTTGAAACAGCTTTCTTGACAGGGTTGTAATTTTGTTGGTTTTTTTTTTTTTCATTTGGGCAGAGATTGTATTTCTTATCTTCCATTCGTGAGATGGATATTGTACAACTGGAGGATATGGTAAACGAAAACTAGAACAAATTGTAGCTCAGAATTTACAAGGTCCTGAAGAGTGGATTAAATAAAGCAAAAAATTGGCATTCTGTTCATGCATGTAGATTTAGTATGTGGGTCCTTAGTGGTTCTATTCAGATGCTCTTGTGCTGGTATGGTCGTGCTTGTGGCAAAATCCTTATAGAAAAGCCAGCAGAATGCCTGAAAAAGCTTTTCTTGGAGAATAGAAGGGTAGTAATTACATGGGAAATGATAAGGAAGGACTTCTGTACGTGGGACGTCTTCATGTAATAAAAAAGTTTTCATAAGTCTTCTGTTTGTTTAAATCACAAAACATTTGAGAATAGTAAGTTGAAGTTTATAGGGAGCAAGTAATTGCATAAAAAGTGCTTGGGAAAAATAGGCTTTGTTAGGCACATGTCTTAGAAAATCTCATTCTGCAAGTGAGAGCTGTGTATGTGATGTGTTTTCTTTGCTTGTTTTGCTTAAATACTAATTTAATTAAGCTTATTTTTTGCCTAACTTGCTAATCAAATGGAAAAAATTAGCATAAGCCCTAATGAATAATGTTCTGTGTACACTTTGCAAAATCTTGCAAATCAGGACTCTGTCCTATCATTGCAAAGTGGATGATTAATAATAATGGCCTTTTGAAAGGAGTGCAATGCATTTTTGGTTTCTAGTACTAAAAGATAAATAGCAGAACTTCCACTGGCTGGCTTCACTGGTTTAGTGAATAGGCTGTGCATTACAAAATCTATTTTTGAGCAGTAAAGTGTTTTTGATGTATGCCAAGATCTGAAACAACGTACCCAGTGCTAATTTAGTTCCATATGCAAGTCTGTTACTTAGTAATTGTTAAAAGTTTTGTGTTTAATATGACACTTCATTATGTACTTAACATACAAATTATATTAGTAGATGGATATAATAATGCAGCAAGTACTGCATGTGTTTGACTACCACTATAGAAATATGTTTGTCAAACATATTTTAATTTTCTTATTAAATCATATTATTTATTATGCACTTGTTTGAAGAAACACTGTATACAGGCACTGAGTGATAACATATTTTGGGCTTTTGAGTCCGTAGTGTGTGGTTATGAAATTCCTAGTTTTCTTTTTTGTACTGTATATTGAAGGGAATTTAAATTTTATGTAGAATATTTTCACTTGTCTTTTTTTTTTTCTTGTATTTATTTTGTTGGATTTCCTCTGTATTACATGTGACTTTTGAAACTTAAAACTGGGAAGCAGAAATTGAAGTATGTGGTCTGGCTTTTGGTGGTAGTAGTGCTTTTTGTATATTTTTTAAATTTAAATTTATTTTTTGTTTAATTATTACTTTTTATCTTTGACTTTGAAACATAGGGGATACAAATTTGTGTTGAAACCTCGAAATTGTGCGACTCACCCCATTCTTCAGGTGTTATGGCAGCCTGAGCTATCAGTATCTTTAGTAAAATCCTTGTAATTATTGCCTGTGGTTATGGCTGACCAAGGAAATATAATGGCTGAATGGCCATTAGCTCTGTGTTCTCTATTGATAGAGGGAGGGATTTTCTTGGTGACTATTATTGTATCTCTGTGGTTGCTGAGGACTGTATCTTTGTGGTGCTGGTTTTGAGGACCTGGAAATGCTCTGCGTCCTACCTGAATGATGCAATTTATTTACTAGGACGTGAGCTGTTATTTATAATCGTTGTATGAGAAGCTGTATGGATGAAGGACAATATGCATTCTGTAGGGTTTAGAATGAACTGCTGTCAAGTATCCTGCAGGTCTGACTCAGAAGGGAAAGGTTCCTAGGATCACTGCAAATGATGCTGTGGGCAGAGATTGCAGTTAAAAAGAACAGCAATGCTCCTTTTTTCCCTCAGCAAGATGCTGTTCATGCCCTGGGATAGAACATTTAGAAAAGGGTTGATATCAAGATCTGAGATGATCTGTCATACGGCAGTGAAGCCTTCATCTAGCAATTCTTGGGAAGACCTTGTGATACCTGAACGTGGCAATATTTATGGATTTGGAGGACCACTGCACTTCTTTTTGGCTACCTCTTATCCCTTCCTGAAACAATTTTCACTGGCTTTTGATGACAGAGCAGCCTGTAGAAGAGAAGGCGCTGGTATCAGGCCAGCATCCTTTAATTCACAAGTCTGGTCTTGGGAAAATGTGGGTGCCATTATATGTTGTTGGAAGAAGAAAAATTTAAGGAGTTTAGATAGATTCCCACTGACATGGCTTTTTCATATGCTGTAGTGAAGTGACATAGCAGGGTAGGTGAGTGAGAAGCCACAAGTAAACTATACGCTCTCTCTTGTAATCTTTATATCCAGGAATAATCAGAAGAAGGTGGCAGGAGTACGTATCTGGCAACAAAAATACCTGTTGCTTCCAGGAAAAGCAGAAAAAATGAAAATTATATATATGCACATATATATTTTACATTCTTTTTTTTCAGCTTCTTTCAACTGCCAAAATACTCTAGGTAACACTTAAAATAAACCTACAGCAAGTCAAGGGTTCTTGAAATCGGCCTCCTTGGAAAAATGAGGTTTAAATTAAACATATGGAGGAGGAATGTTTTGAAACATCTTTAGAAGGTAGTCAGGGACAACGTGTTTCCATAGATTATACTCAGAAGAGTTCAGAGATGCTGGAAAAATGTGGCCGCAGATGCTAGTCTGTAACCCCGTCTGGGTAAAACTTCTGTACTGTTATTAAGCTCTGATTTTATACTTTAAGAAAATTAAGAGAATGTACCAGAGCAAATGGTATGTAAATTTGGGTTAGAATTTTTCTGTAACCTCTGGATTTTTTTTTCCTAGCATTATCATGCTGTCCTTAAAGAGTTCAGCCTCGTGCAGTCATTCTGATGATGTTCCTTTGCCTTGGTAGATGGATGTAATAGATGAGTGAGGTATAACTCCCTGGTTACTAGGTAAATCTAAGTGAAAGTAGGTCCAGTTACCTGTAAAATATACATGATGGTGGGCTTTTGATGATCAATGTGATTGAGCAGGCTGAGAAGTCTTGGGTAGGGAGATTTTCTTTCCTCCTATTGTGAGGGATTCCAAACTATTCTGGATATGCAAACATTTGGTCTGGCATTTATTTATCAGAATAAAGAAAAGGAGAATGAATCAGAAGATTTAGGAGGCTGTTGAAATTTATGAGAGATCCTAAAGCTTTTTCAAGTAAACGTGACTACAGGATAGTGCTATATGGTATAATTACTTGGAGGAAGACAGGGCTCACAACTTCAAGGAATTGGGAACAGTCGTGTTAGTAAGATGTGCTCAATTATTTAATGTAACACAGAATCTAATGCTATTCAGACATCTGTTTTTAGGAACACGCTCTGTTCCACAGTAAGGAGGGAAGCAGTAAAGAAAAGGCCACTGAAATTTCAGCGGGGTAAGAGTTAAAATGATTACTGGCACCTCCAGTGTGTGGGACTTTGTAATCCGAGTAAGACACAGGCTTTTTTTTTTTTTTTTTTTTTTTTTTTTTTCTATTTTAAGCATTAAAAATCAAAATGGAAACTGAAGTTCATATTAAAAGCAGCTACTGAGAAATCTCTTGTTCGTTAAGCTTCTAGGATGCTCACCTGCCTCTTCCTATTTCTTTATACCAAAGGAGATGGCTCTAGTTTATGCACAGTGGTTTCAGTACTTGACTTTTCTCTTTGGCTTAGTAGTTGATGAAAAGGAATTAGTGAAAATACTTGTTGTCATTTTGCCATTGTTTTGTCAGAAGAGGGTTTGAGTATACTTTTTTTTGAGTGCTTTGATGAACAGCACATCTTTCTGAAAAAGGCATCTGTGGCAAATTTCTGTATGGCATTAAACTGGGACACATGGATTGTCCTTAATATTAGAAAAATCCCTTAATTCCTTGAGAGCTAGTCTTATGTTTGGTTATTGTTATGTGAAAGATGCTGTGACGGCCCATCAAATCATAAGGAAGATTTTGGATATGAAATAGCAATCATTTTCAGTATTTCTGACCAGAAATACTCCTCAATAATTTTAGCAAGTCTTAATAGTCAGATTATCCCTAGTCTCCTTTGTTCTGCACTGGATGAACACCTGCTAAAAACATTCCACTGATATTTTAGGCTCTAGAAAGTAAATTCAGCTGTGCATTAGAACAATGTGCAAACAAAAAACACTTGAAAATAAATGGGTAACATCTCACTAGCATCTAGAAAAGTATGTAACAATTAGAGAAAACTCTTGAATGCATCCTGTGTTGAAGGTACTTTGAAAACATCAGCCTAGAGCCATTTGATGCTATAGCAAAATGTATAATATAATTCATTTGTAGCATAAATTTCAACTTAAACCCTAAATGTCAGTGTTAAAAATAGAAGCTATTTCAGTTAAAACAAAACAACAACAAAAAACACAACAACCAGCAAATACAGAATTTCTTCATGTCTGGATAATTATATGCTCTTTCAATTCTGCAACCATAAATACAGAGTTTTCTGAGTTCTTTGGTTTGATGCTCTTTGTACATAAGACATTTGGCTGTAACTCAGCAAGGTAACTTACCTTTTGTGGTTTGATTCAGTCAATTTCAGCAAAGTCCACGTAGAAACTAGAGCAGTCTATGAAAAACAGATTTGTAGAGCAGCACACTCAGTACTGGGACTCCACGTCCACATGGTGGTTCATGGTGGCTTGCTTCACATGTGCTCAAATAAGTAATGGTTGCAGTGCACCAGGTGCACCCTTGGAGTACATCTTTTTTTGCTATGCCCAAAAGGAGTTCAGCATCTGTGCTTTCATTCTTCTCCGCAGTGTGAACCTGTAAGTGGTGATTGAGGACTGGCAGTATTAAGTAAAAGTATTTCAAAAGTCCTAAATAAATGACATGACTGCAGTTTTTTATAAAAGCTATAAATGAAGTAATGACAGAAAAAACATGTTTACACTAACGCTTAGTTTGAACAGGCCCTGTCTGTACCTAGCTGATTTATCTGTCAGAAAAATACGTGCAACACTTTGTCAGGGATTTTATCTTCCTGCATTCCCTACATCTCAAGCTGTGCTATTCAGAGAGACTTTTCTCCTGCTGTAGCTGGCAGGAGTCAGTAGCTGCTCACCTCCTTTGACCCTGACAGGGCTCTGCCCAGGTTTGCCTCGACTGCCAAGCGTTTCAGAGTGTGTTCTTTCTTTTGTACTCCCCCACTCATGTATTTGCTTCTGTAGAGATACATGCTGTAATCTGACTGCTGGCTGTTGTGGGAAAGTGTGCTGCTGCTTCTTGCTGCCCTGCTTTACAGTTATGTGGCCTTGTCTCTGTTGCACGCTGGTTCTGTCCTGCTGGTTCTCACTTTGTACAAAGCCAGGCGAACTGGCTAAGCCCGCAGAAAGCTGCTCTTTTTGCAGAGGAGGGATTAGACACTCATTTTTCTAAGTGTTTCCTCCTTTTTTGCAAGTGATGCTTTGTCAGACCAGGTACTCTCCCAGTGATATTTGTCAGCTTGTCCTCACTGACAAACAGAGACTGCCTTCACTGAGTAGCAGGCAGGGCAGGATTTGTCCATTACAGGTAACTATTTTCAGCAGATGATAACTCAAGATATTTTCCCACTTTGTACATAAATTTTGTTTTATCTGTGTAATAGCAAGGTGAATATGAAAATGAAGAGCTAAACATTTACTAACCTCAGGACGTTAGGGTAATCTGAACATTAGGCTGCTTCAGTGCTAAACTTGGGAAAAGGGAAATACTATAGTATATATCTTAAGAGAAGTTGAAAGACTGCTTTTTTAATTAACATGCTAAATTTTAATAGTCAAAACTTTTTTTTTTGTTGTTGCAAGTTATACTGGCTACAGCACACCTGATAAAGAGAACTCATTTGAAACTTTTTTCACATTATTTATATATGCGTACCCTTTATTGAAAAAAAAAAAAAGATATATGCCAAATTACCCATTTCTACTAGTTTTCATTTGCCTCCTGCTAAGCAGCCTTCTTTGACACTATTTAATGTCATCTTATTTATGCTCAAAATAGTTTTTCTCGGAATATCTTTATCATACAAATCAGCTTGCATGATAATTTAAAGGAGGTTAATATGATGGCTGTACGATGGCTGTAGATGCGCAACTTCTCTTTTCTTGGATGCCTGTACGTGCACCAACTATTGGAAATGTCTGCATGCAGGATAATTTTCCAACTTCACTTTTGTCGTGTGTACCTTCTTGCTGACCAGAACAGTCATTCCTTTCATTGTCATGCTCCTGAATGAACTCTTGCGATGGAGTAACTGCAACAACCAGTCACAGCTAGTTGGATAAGTCAAGCTTGGGGATTCTTGATGTTTCCTTCAGAAGGGGAAGGATTGGGGTGAAGTTATGTGATTATCATCAGGAGACCCTGTGCATTTACTTCAGGCCTTATTTCTCTTAAAGTGAGAAGCCTCCTGGTCCGTGCATATCCAATATTGTGTATATGTCCACGGTTTCCGTGGCTACTAATTATGTGTAGACTGTGTTTTTGGCATCCAAATGTAGCGCTTGGAGATGAAGCTAGCTAGCTAAACTGTATTTTTCAAGTTGCAACATAAGTAGCATTTTCAGTATTAAAATATGTTCATAGTGGAGATCAAGAGGAACTGTGCTTTAAAACAGCAGAAAATGTAGAAATTCTCTTGTCAAAGAAAAAGCAGTGCTAGTGCTGAAAGCAACTCCTTCTAGAAGAACAATTTAAAGGTGAATTATAAAATGGAATTTTATGGGAAATGGGAGAAAAAAGAGAGTATAGAGGAGGCTGTTGATGACAATGCTATATAAATGTGTGATGTTATCATATAAAGTATAGCTTCTAGCAAAGAATGTAGAGATTGGGGTTTTGCAGATGAGGTGTAAAGACTGTTATCAGTACACAGATTAGCTACACAGGAGAGAGATTTGTATGCTTAATAATTATGCCTCCAGAAGCATCTTGTAGTGAATGGGATACTTCAGAAGTTTAATGTAACACGTTAAGGAAGGCACCATTAGAAAATGGTTTATACCAAAGCTTGTAATCCCAATTTTAAAGAGACTCTTTGAATATCCATCACCAAGCTTCATGCAAAGTTGTCAAGTATTGGATCTTTTGGGAGTTCTGTATAAGAAAGTTGTCTGACGCTCTGTTTTTGTGGTAGTGAAATTAATTCCACCTAGAGATGTAATGCTGTATGTGAACTCCCTCTTATACTTGCAAAATTGTTCTTATATATGGTGAACAAAGCTGTGAAACAGTCCACTTGAAAATGATTTTCCATGCTAGTTTTTAGTCAATTTCTCTTAGCTTACTGTGGATAAATGCATGTGCACGTGGTGGTAATGGGAACAAGTTGCAAGCAAGAGAAATAAGGTGGGGTTGTTTCTTTTGGTAATAATTCAAGAGAAAAATTGACCTTTGATAAAGGCACTAGTACCCCATGTGCTTAGGGAGTGAACTGCTCAAAACCTTCAAAACTTGTGTTATTGCTGTGACTTACTTTTTTCAAATTGAAGTTGAAAAAATCAGGAGTTTCACTGTTAAGAAGGCTGATCACAAAGCCTTGTGCACCACTCATTGTCTACTGATTGCAATTTCAGAATCAGTGGCCTGAGGCTATGTACAGTGGCCCAAAAATTGTCTTCCATGTATCTAGCCGTGCTCACAGAACGTTCGCTGTTAGTTTTAGGCATGCTGCTTTTCCTTGTATATTAAATGATTAGCATCCTGTTTTTCAAGTGATTGTGCTACTTCTGTTGATACCTGATTGATCTGTGGATCAATTTCTACTGCACTAATGTGTTCTTTCAGGAGAACAACAATCATAGAATTGTAGAATGGCTTGGGTTGAAAGGGACCTTTAGACCATCCAATTTCAACCCCCATGCTGTGACAGGGTTGCCACCAACGTCTCCAGGGACGGGGCAGCCTGTGCCAGTGCTCCACTGCTCTCTGAGTAAAGAATTTCTTCCTAATACCTAATCTAAATCTTCCCTCTTAGTTTTAAACCTTTCTGCCAATCAGATTAGGTAAAAAGTCAGTCTCCCTCCTGTTTGTAAGCTCCCTTAAAGTACTGGAAGGCCTCAATGGAGTCTCCCCAGAGCCTTCTTTTTCACAAGCTAAACAAGCCCAGCTTCCTCAACCTTTCTGTATAGGAAAGATGCTCCAGTCCTCTGATCATCTTTGTGGTTCAACAGCAACATGTCTTTCTTGTTCTGGGATCCCCAGGCCTGGAGACATTCCTCCAGATCTATAGAATCTATTATTTTAATTTCTTTATTAACTTGCATTACGGAATTACTGGTGTGGATATATACATAGGTGAGGTTTTGGTGTTTTATTATGGTTTTTAAAAGTATTTGCAGGACTTTCAACAGGACTTCTCCCTCCCTGCCACTCTTCACTTTAAGCAAAACGCTTGAGCACACTGCATTCTTAATACTGGCAAGAGAAAAAGAAAAAAAAAAAAAACATTTAAGTAATACATTTAGCTCTTCCTTTAAAAGCAATAGAAGATGAAGAAGTGGGGCCAGTAGATTCTTTTGCTCTCTTCTTCCATGTCTCACTTTTTGTCTGCATTCAGTTTAAATGGTGCTGGTTAAATACTGGAAGTGTCTTTTCAGCCCTCATCTGTATTTTTATATTGAAAATACTTTTAAATACTTTTATTTCTGTTCTTGTGTAAGTTCTGTTCTTTGTGAATTGTCAAAGGTGTACTTCTGGACTGACAGTAATATCTTCTGTTGCCTACCATGTGAAATCTTCTGAAGTGTTTTTTTTTTGTTTGTTTGTTTGCTCATTTTACATTTTTTTTTCATTATTTTAACCATTATCTGTATGAGACTTCATCCAGAGTTTGTCTGGTCCCAGCCAGACCCAGTATAGTAGTACTGTTGGCATAATTTAAAAGCTTTGACTTTTTATTTATTTATTTATTTTTGAATATGGGTTCTTTATTTTGGATTTAAGCAGTGGTCTTAGCCTCTTTAAGTGTCAGTATCTAGGAAGTTTTAGTAAATTGTTGTAGTATATACTGTTAAGTAGCATATAGGGGTTATGTCTTTAGAAAAGGTGTTTTGAATCAAATTAAAGGAATGAATTCTGATGTTCCAAACTACCTTGTTGGTTGGAACTGATTCACTGCTTCCATGATCTCAACTTCCAAGTGAAATTTGATCTGAAGAGCCACTTGCTTGGCAAAAAAGTTGAATAGATTCTTTATTCCTGAAAGAACAGATGAGGAGAGGTGGAGGCAATTGTTCTATGCGTAGTTGTAACGATGAAATACTTTTCTTCTGATTTTTGTTTTTTTCAAGTAAGTACATACTTGTGCTAGCAAGTGCTTCACACCATTCGACCAAATACATCCATAAAAGGAACAGGGGTTTTCAGAGTACTCTTTTTCAGAAATCCTTATTGAAAGAAAGACACTTTCCTGCTTATTTCCTATCCTATAGTTTTAAAAGTCTACTGAGAGAAGGGGAATCCTTACAGTAAATTAATACTGTTGTATAAAGGATTATTTTTGTGGCAGAAAAAATAGTGATTTGTATTGTGACTTTTTTTTTCCCATCATCCCACACTCAGCTACATCTGTGATGTTTTGTCTGGTGATTAAGCTGATCTTGCTTGCAACTCATAGGCTCTGAGCCTGCTCCTTTTAGTTTCTTCCTCAGTCTGGTGTTGGGGCAGCAAGTTAATACTGTTGTGGAGATCTCAATTTTATTTATTTCTTAAAATAGAAATGGAAGAGATTCATCTGTGTTCTCTTTGCGCACACATTTTTTGTTTTTAATTTACTTACTCTATCGAAATTAAACTTTTTTTCGGTAAACTAAGTTAATAATGTAGAGAAGGTATTTGCAAAACTAAATAGGCCTCTGTGGGTGCAGCCTTTACTGGGCTACTCTGCTTTCTTCAGTAGATGAAGTCAATTCAAATTGCATGGCCTCTCGTACATGAAAGTCCTTGCTTCTCAAAATACACCGAATCTATTTTCTTTGGTCTCCCAAAGTGATCCCAGATGGGAGAGGAGTGTTTCTGGTTGTTTTGTTAGAACCCATGGGCCTGCACTTGCTCTGTTCTGTTGTGTGTTTTGAGTGCGTGTGGACACATCCATGTGTGCAGGCAGAAGTATGTATTTTTCAGTCTGATTTAGGGTTTGGAAAAGAGGCTCTGCCCTTAAATAATTTGAATCCTTGTTAACTTCTAAGAACAGAGATTGGTCTAAATGCTTGCGTTTTGGTAAGGCGGAGGTATGGTATTGGATGAAGCTTCCTAATCTGGGTTGAGACTGAAGAAAATAAAATTATCTGTACAGTGAGCTATGGCATAAAGTCTGAAGGTACAGAGCTTCTGAGCTTGTATCTGTGCTTGCAGTACATTGTCTTCATACTAGATTTTGCTCAGCTCTATAATAGTGTCTTGGTAGCTTTTCAGTTGAGTTGTCTGAACATTCTTTGTTTTCTTTTATGTGTCTTTTCAGCTACCTGGGAATATGTACACCTATGTAGCCTTGCCTAACCTGTCATTTTTATGTATCTTCTGTTTCTTTCATGACAGTAGCAAAGCCTTAGCATCAGCCTGCTGTTGTAAGCAAAAAACTCTTTAAAACTCTGTTTTTGTCCTCTTTGTTTTCTTAAATATCAGAACAGAAATTTCCAACCTTTTAATGACTCTCTCACTATTGTGCTGCCTTCTTGTCAGATAATCTCTACTAATTCTTAGTGTGCATATTCTGTTCCTTTCCAGGACTCTGCTGTGTATACAAATGGCACTGCTGATACTCAGCCCAGGCACATTATCACTCAATGGCTGTGGTTGGCAGGCACCTCCAGAGGCCACCTGGACCAATCCATGCTCAAGCATGCCCAGAGCTGACTGACTAGGCCCACGTCCAGGCAGCTTTTAAGTACCTCCAAGGAAGGAGATGCCACAGCTTCTCTGGGCAACCTGTGCCAGTACTTGGTTACTCACAATAATAAAGTGTTAACTGATACTCAGAGGGACCCTTCTGTGTTTCAGTTTGTGCCCATTGCCTGGTGTCCTGACATGGATCATCGCCTGAAAAGAGTTTAGCTCTATTTTCTTTGCATCATCCCTTTAGATATTTGTGCACATTAGTAACATGTCCCTGAGCTTCTTTTTCTCCAGGCTGAATAGTCCCAGCTCACTCCTCTTGTTACTGACCTCCAACTAGACTTAGGGCCACTGATCACTGGTCAATTTTGTGCCCAATGGTTCACCCAGTTTTTGATCCACCTCTCTGCTCTTCCAGCCTATCCTTCATCTGCTTCTCTGTGAGGATTTTAAGGGATACAGTGTCCAAACTCTTGCTGAAGTTGAGATAAACAGTTTCTGTTGTTTTCCTCCCATGTACCAAGCCAGCCATTCCCTTCTAGAAGGTGTCTTTTTTTTTAGGCTGAGCTCCTTGTTCTGCTTACGTTTGTTATTTACCTGTTAGTCAGATGTACAGAATAGTCTCGTTTATCTTTGTGTGGAGCCTTCAGACAAAAAGCACCTGTATGAAATTTTATAGCTTGTTTCACTAATCCATCTACCTGTCCCTTTCTTTAGAAATACAGGCATTATATGCAACGAAGCAATGTCCCACTCTGTGACTTTACCATAGATTCTGGTATGCAAAATGTAGGATGAGAAAAGACTACATCTGTTTTTGATTTATATGTTGTTCATTATTTGTTTTCCAACAATTTGTCAATAATGTTAATTTTACTTCTAACACCTGTTAGCTTTTTATAGATATTTAAGGGTCTTTGGAGATCTATCTTTTCTTTCGCTTCAGTGGTATCAGAAATGGAAATTCAGCTTCCATAATTTCTTCATAGGAAAAAACTAAAGTGAGCATTTTAACTGTGTTAGTTCAATTTAAAGTCAATGTAATACATCTGTAATATTTCTCTGGGCCGTTACACAGCTATCTAATGTCTATTACTGTGCATTGATGATGCATCTTAAAATACAGGCTAGGTTTTTAATGATGCTAAGTGAATGTGACTGAAGAAAACACTTTTACTGTGTGCCCATTTCAGTAAGTTTTTCATTTAAACATATTTAAAGCTTACAGTACTGCATGGATTATCACTGCTGTGTGATTTATTCCACACTGAATGTAATTTCAGATATTGAATTGTGACTGGTAGAATTGCTTGCTGTATAAATCTGTGTGAAGCTCTTTCTCCCAGTATAGATCATCTATGATTTATACATTTTTGCAGATTTATTTTTCTTTCTTATCTACTTTCTAAGTTCTTAGGTAGAAAGTCTTGAAACTTACATGCCAGATAGGCTATATGCTAAAATATGTTTTTTTTCCCAAGCCTGTGAGGACAGAAACGGTGGTAAATTAATACATGAGATTCTTTAATAAGGTTGGATTATTGTATTTATCTTGCATTCACTCATGATTACGTTTGTCAGGTGTGAGTTTTAAAACATGACTTACTAGTGAAATACACTTGTTGATTGTTTAAGAATTGCTGTAGAAAACTATCATAATGTAATGTAGATCCCTAGATTTCACAGTCATTTTGAGCTCTGTTTGGTATCTGTAAGAATTTAATGTATGGCAGTTTTTACAGTTATTAAAACAAAGAAACAACGAAAACCACCAAATGTAGTGGTTGAGAGTACTCTTACAATACCTACAAAAATTTCATTTCACTTGGCATTTGTTTGTTGAAAGGTGAATGTTATTTTAAGATTTTTCTGTGCTTGTGTATGGTTTCTTACTAAGCCTTCTCACATTAAGTTCCCAAGTTTACATGTCTTCAAAATGTCACTCACACAGGCACAGTTTTGCCTTTGGTCTCATTCACTTTGGTTCCTTAGTTTTTGCAGTTTGTTGGCTGAGTAGCTAAGATTCTGTAGATTCAGTTTGTTTATTCTGTAGTAAACAGCAGACTTTACAAATTCATCAGTCATTTCAAATCAGCTAATTCAGAGGAGTACAATTTTGAACATTAAGAGTAAGTAATGTAATTTTATTACATGCTTTGCTCCAACAGTGTTAAGAAAGTTTTGATTTTCTTCATAATCTGTCGTGAACATTACCATAGTTTTACCTTTCTGGGTAAGAGCTATACTGCAGTCACTAAACTGAAGGGACAGACTTGCAGTAAAAATATTCTAACATTAATAACTACCACTATCAAACTTCTTTATTTACTGGAGCACTGCTAATCCACTGGAAATGACATACACGTTATGATAGACTTCTCCTCTATTCAGAATTGGTGAGGCCATACCTGGAGCACTGTGTCCAGTTGGAGGTCTCCAGAACAAGACAGATATGAGCAGACTGGAGACTCCAGCACAGCACAAGGAAAAGTGGAGCCAGGGTCTCTCTGATGCCTAGTAGCAGGACGTGAGGCAATGAGCACAAGCTGGAACACAGGAGCTTCTCTCTGAATGTCAGGTAACGTTTTGTTAGGATACAATCCCGGATATCCTTGTGTAGGTGTCCCTGCCTGAGCAGGATGTTGGACCAGATCACTTGCAGAGGACCCTGCCAACCAAACCATTCTGTGATTCATGATAGATTTTTTGTATTCCTCTTAATTTTTTTCATCTGGCTGCATCCCTCCTTATTCCAGGGAATAAGAGTTTAGATGAGAAGTTGAAGATACAAAGCACTGTTACTAGGCTTAACTTAACGTGGCATTCAAAAGTATGTAATGATTTCCAAAACAACGAACAAACAATTCACAGTTAATTCACCATAAGAGTCAATAGGTTAAACAATGAATTTCATGTGTGTTTTAAGGCTGGAGTGAAGATTTTTGGATGTATTTTGGGTGGAGGGAAAAATACTAAATGATCCACAAGGTGCAAGTTGCTAAAAGAAAACGTCTTCTGAAATAGATAAATTAACTTTATAATGTGATGATAGATGTTGAGGGTGGGTGGAGTTGTTGAGTGTTTGTTTTAGACATGTTGAGATGAGTCTACTTGTTGGGATGCCGTGGAGAGCATATTCTATTGATCCACTTATACAAATACTCACTTGGGGATACCATAGTTCCAGTAAATGCAGAGGTAGAAGTGGAAGATGCCCTAATGTTTTAATTCCCAGCTGTGTATTTACCTAGCTGTGACATAAGAAGCTTGTTTGTATCCAGCTTTTAGTCTGGTAAAGTATGTTTGAATCCCTGTGGGCTAACAGGGAGTGAAACCCACTTTTCCTTGCCTCTTTGGTACTTGTTCAGTCTGGTGTGAATCTAAAAGAATAGCTGTACGTTCGTGGTCCCAAGCCCTGGGTGGATGCTGGTGCTATGGGTTGTGCTGTCACACATCTCCCAACAACCTTTCAGTGAATGTGTGCTGTGTACCTACCTGGGTGTGCCTCTTGCTGTTGTCTGTAGTGGACCGCCAGCCTTCTAACTAATTCGAATACAGCTGTTATTTTGGCTAATGAAGTGGTGTTTGTTGGACTGCTTTGTAAAGGACTAGAGGGCCTGAATTCCAAGTGCATGCAAAAATGCATTTATTAGGCGCTACCATACCTTCAGAAGCCATGCAGATAGAGAGAATGTCACAAAAGTTTATGACGTGTTTGAATGCTGTAAGAGCAGGAGCTCTTGTTTTTGCTGATGTTTAAAGGAAGATACTTTTAACATTCAGAAAACTCTGGAATCACCCAGCCTGGAAGCTGTGGTAATACACCTGAAAAGTAAAGTTTTCCATCTGGTCTGTTTAAGTTAAATGCTAACAAATGTATTTTTCAAGAGGAAGAACAGCTGCCTGTCTTGCTTAAAAGGTTTTTTGCTTCTGTGATTTCTCTGATGTAGTTGTGTTCCTTATCTTTCCATAACAAAGATGACTTGTGTAGGCTTTAAGCTTGTAACATGCAGGAAAAAACAGGGGGGGGTGAACTCTCTCTACCTTTCTCCCAAGCTCTTATTTAAATACTCTATAATTAATAAAAAATGAAAACTACAAACTTTTTTCCTAATCTCAGTTTTGAGCTTTATTTGATAAAGAAATCCACATGCAGTGCATTGTGTTTTAGTTACACTTAAATGTTTCGTTGTTATAATTTTCTATCTGATTTTATTTATAGCTGCAGCTTTATGTAAAATTGAAGCTGAAGTTGCTCAAAGTGATTGCTGTCAAGTTTTTATTTTTTCATTTTTTTTTCTTGAAAAATATACACTGTGTCTTTGGCTTCCTGAGTTGTTGTTTTTATTTTTTTAATTCTGGTAAGAAGATCAATCCTGAAAAACATGAGTGCTGACACAACCTTGACCAGGTCTTAGCTAGTGGGTGCCTTCAGAATAAGACAGTACTACATCATAATTTCCTGATGAGTTTACAACGTCGTGATGGCATGTGCTCCCACTCACAATCTATTTTAAGAAATGACAGAAGCACTTTCTTGTAATTAATCTTGTACTCAAAAATACCAGATTGGAATGAAGAATGTATACAAAGAACAAATATTAAAGGCTTTCTCGAAGAAATGTGGCCCGCTTTGCTACGCAGAACTTTAAAAAAAAACAAAACTGCTTTAGGTTCAGTGCTGCCATGGCTGTTACAAATTGCAGCATGTGTTTTGCAATTTTATGAGTAGCTGAGCATCTGATCTCTTTGCTAAAGGTTGTTCTTTTGACACTGCTTTCAGTTTATCAAGAAAACAGTTTATTTCAAGCTCAGTGATTGTAAAGAGCAAGCATTAAGATGAAAACTCTTCAGTATGCTGCAGATCCTGACATACTGGACAACTGTATTTTCCCAGAATGTAAGGCTCATTCATGAGGATAATCTGTGCAATTAATGTTTGTTGACTTGACCTTAATTAGGAGAGTACAGGTTTTATAAATCTGTTAGTTTGGATTAGCTGATAATATTTTAACTAAAGACATTAAATTCAGCTGCATACACTGCAAAATATTTGAGCGTGGAAAGCCTTTTGTTACAGCTCTATACAGCACTTAAAAAGCAGGATAGCTGTGTACACTGTAAGGTGGGAGTAATAAAAGAGAGAGCCAGACTAGTACTGAGCTAAATATTATAAGTTGGCCATTGTTTTTTTCTGGTAGACTGAATTATTTTAACTACTCTCCGTGCTGCTTTCTTAACAGGTTTCCCCTTCTCTAGCTGCAGCTCATCCAGTGTGCCATTAAACATACCTCTTTTCCTAGAAGGGCCTGTGGGGATGTTGGGAAATGGAGCACAGGGATGAATTGACTTTTAGGGAGTGGAGTTAAGGAATCTTTAGGTCTCTGTTACAGAGTTAAGATACTTTTAAATGAAGGAGTGCAGTTAGAATAGAATGGATAAGTAGTTGTTTTTTTTTTTTTTTTTTTCTTATAGTGGGTTTAAAAGCCTGTTACCTCGAAGTATCACTCTGCCAGCGTGTAACATATGAAAGGAGCTGATTTGGGGAAACTTCCTAAAGAAATCTGATCTATACGGCAGTGTTACTTTTCTAAGATTCAATTCATAGGGATCTGCTCAGCTAAAACTGAGATCGTTGTTTACCTGGAAGCTGATATTCCAGTTTTACAAAGCATTCAGTTCTGTACATAGAGATTGTAAAATAATACAGTCACCCCTCTGAAGATAGTGCAGTCGTACATTTTACAGAGAAGGGAGATTTTTTCTGCAGGGTTCTTCCTGGGAGCAAGTTTGGCAAGTTTAGAATAATTCTGGTAGATAGAGGTGTCTGTGTGGTTTGTCATGGGGTCTCCAAATTGAATGTTTTTTGTTGCTGGTTGTGAGCAGTTAGCCTGCATTTCTGGGGCATTTTTGTGTTTTTTGATGTTTGTGTACGTGTGTGTGCCTTCTGTAGAAAAATGCAACATATGCAGACTATACTGAATTCACGGGGAAAAATGGCATAGAGAGAGACTTCATTCATGACTTAGAGAATTTCATGTAAACTGAACACAAGTGAAAGTTAATTTAATAAATAGTTTTGAAGAAATATTCTAAGAACTTGGCACTGTTGCTATTCTAAGCTTGGTACTGTTGTCTGTTCTATTAAGCTATTAATCTGTTAAGGCTTTCTGAGGGAACATAAATGAAGTCTCGTAAAGGTGGGTGCTGACTGTCAAGAATGCCAGGCTGAACTATATTGCATTGCAGTCTGATTACTTTGGCCCCCAAAGCACTGTAACCCTAACGAAACAGAGCTTCAGCCAAGGGAGTTTCTTTATTGCACGAACACATCAGATTAGCTTACTGTCAAGCATAAGACATCTTCAATGCCAGTGTGGATTGGGGAACTTTTCTGTGTCTTATGTCTGTGCTTGATATATTTATTTTTTAAGATAAACCAGTGATGATTTTCCTATGGAAGTCCATCTTTTCGTGCTACAACCTCCCCTCCTACTTTGTTGCTAGGCGTTCTTCCTTTTTTTTTCCCCCCACTCCTTAGTGTACTGGAGTGCAGTAGCTGCGCTGATGCTTGACGATACAAGTGAAACTCTGACCTCTTGGTTCCCTCACCAACCCCAAATGCAGTTTTGGTGACTGCCATCACTACAACAGTTTCCATGAGCTGATGCAGCAGCACCTCTGTAGCTTCACCTCCTCTTGCTTTAGTGGCATGGCGTCCATTGTGCCTCTGTCCTATTTCACCCAAGTAGTAAGGGAAAGCCTTGCAGCACAGGGTAACTGCTTCCAGCGTCACAGCACATCTGCAAGAAGCCATTATTAGGACAGCTTGACAGACCTCACAGCTGAGGTGGGTGAGTCTCCAGCAGTTTCTTCAGCTTCAGACCCCACTTCTTTTTGCAGGAGTGTGAATAATAAAGTAGTGATCAGAAAGCAGAAGTACTGACTGTGTGGGAATGAAGCAAAAAAGCAAGGTTCCCTTCAAAGTTTCAAATTGCTGTTTCTAAAGATGGAATGGTGTCCAATTGGTCTTTCCATCTACCTTCTTCTACAGGTTAATTGTGGCTTGTCTCTGACTTTGTATGTGCATGAATCTCAGTTCTGGACAAATCTGAGGGTTGTACTAGACAGTGATGTGAAATGTGACTAGTACAATGTTCTAGATTAGTTTCATTTGCAATTAAAAATATTCTAAAAGATATTTAAAGATATTTATTTAAAGATACTTGCAATTTGTTTTCAAAAAAGTTAGAACATTTTTATAATGCCTGGACTCATTCACAAGTGCTTCGCTTTTAATGTATGTTTCTTAGCTGATGTGTCACAGATCAACAACTGGTCTGCATAGGTTAATATATCACTGTGACTACAACAGGATTTTTTTTTTTTGTGTATGTGTGAAATGTTTTGATTTTACTTCTTGAGGCACAGAATACTGGGAATTAACTATCGATCAAGTAATTTTCTGCATTTTCTGTAGTCTTCTTTGTACTTATGAAGTTTTTCTTTATAAATAGCAAAACCAGTTGAGGTCTATATTATAAACTAGTGAGTGAAGGATCTTTTCTCTTTGAAGAGAGAGAGGATTGATAAGAGGCAAGTAAATGTGCCATAGTTGTCTGGCTGGTGTAGCTGTACATGCAGAGCCCTCATGCAGATACTGGGTGTCCCAGTCCAAGTTCTGTGTGTGCGTAGCTGTGGGCAATCTCCTTCAGTGACAGAGGGAGACAAAAATCTGCTTTTGTCTGTGGCAGCTCCCAGTTCTTCATGCTTTACTTATGCTTTTTTTTGGAGAGATGTTCTGTGCTCTTTTTCCTCCCACTTAACCTAAAACTTAAGTTTCCTGAATTTCTGTTTATCTTTAAGCATTTTTTTTAAGAGTCTAGTGTATGTTTGAGCCACTAAGGAAAAAAGGCTCACGGTATAAAGAGGTGTTGGTATTTCCAATTCTATATGACTTTTCTGTTTTTATTCTTCTGGCACTAGCCCACAGTGTGACAAAGTCTTGTTTATATCTTTTACAAAGTAAGAATAAGTTCTTTTAGAACAAACTTTTGTGAGATTAAGAATTTATTGATTGAATTGACTCAATGTAAGAATGTCACTGAAAGTTTCTTAATGACGCTATATGAGTGATCAGGGTTTCTTATGTTTTGGTAGAACAACTTCCAGACTTTGCTTTGTACCAACTAACTGACTGCCCTTATGATGTGAATATCACCAGTGTCTTCTAGCATCTTTTTCCAGCAGTAATATCAAATGCTGATTCTGTATTTGCATTTCTTGATGTGAAAAGAGAACACTGATTTCTCACAAGTCTCACCCCTCACTTGAAAATAATTAGACCTTGCATTCCAACTTGTTAGTTCAGTTTGTGCAAACAGGGTATGTTTTCTATTTTACAGCTTGTCATTTGTGAAGTGTATAATGAAGCAATCTTCTTGCTGGGCAGTCCTAGTATGGTGTAATGTGCATGTGCCACATTTTCTTTTTCTCTTTGTAAAATAAATAAATAAAATAAAATAAAATAAAATCCAGTGGCTGGGAGGGGAACATTTATTTATTTCACATGTTCCTACTGAATGTGATTACTACGATAGTGGCTCAGACTGGAATCTGTATAATGTAATATCATGTTGTAGTAGGCATTAGGGCTACTTTTTTGTTGTTGTTGTTATTTTTTCTTTTTTTTAATGTGTTTATAAACATACCTGAAGAAGAATTTAAATTCCTTTATATAGGCTTTTAATTTGGAAGCTAATAAGAAATCGTATGTCATGTGTATGATATCAAAGTTTTACAAGCAGATCATTTCTGTTTATGTGGTGCTGCTATGCAAGTTTTTGTTCTCATAAAAGTGCACAGCCCTTTCTGGTTAGAATTTTATATTAAGATTTGGATGTTGGATTCATAATTCTGTATGACAATTTAAAAACACTTCAAAGGTGTTGTTTCAGTTAAGTAAAAGGCTGCAAGCATGTGGTTTTTGCTAGTGTATGTTTAAAAGTGAAATACTTCAGTGTGGCTATTTAGCAGCATTCCTTTCTCCTTTAATTAGTTGATCCTCTGGTTAAGAGTCTTACTGCAGGCGTTGTCTTCCATTAGTTATTTTTCAACTTTTTGAATATTTTCAATCAAATATGATATAGGTCTAATAGTACGGAAAATTTCCACTCTTGTATTGAATACTGCAACCTGTTGAGGATGTATACTTTGTTTCTTTCAGCTTTTGTCTCTCCTTGCAGTTAGTTATTCATGAGTTTTTCTTGATGTTACCTATATATGGAACTGACACTTTTCCTCCCCAGTATGTTGTAACATAAAGAAAAAATAGTGACTCAGTGTTTGTTAGACTTGCTTAATTTATTTTTCTTGTTACTATGGCAAACTATTTTCCCAATTATGGGAAAAAAATAATCAGAGTGAGACTATATGAAACTTAAGCAAGTAGCCTAAAAGGAAGTCAGGAAGAGCAACTGAAATGTTTGTGATGCTGTGGATCTGTGTAAAATTCTTGTATTACATGCAGAACTAAAACATGTACTGCAAATCAGTGCGTTTCAGTTGGCTGAAACTCACTGCTTCCATGTGGTGCCGCTTATTGGTCACAGCTTTATCTAGATCTAAGGTCTCTTGCAGTGCACCGCACTGTTCCTTCAACCAGCAAACCTTTATTTCCATTCTGTGGAAGCCAAGCTGTGAAGGCGTGAAGTGGTCCTGAGCTTTTCCCAAAATGGAATTGGCAGGTGGCCATCATAAGGGACATTTCTAACCACTGAGAATGCTCTTGCTTTCCCAGTTTGTAATGTAGTATCAGAAAGCCAAAAAATAAGAGCTGCTATGTCAAAGCTTCAGGAGAAAGGAAGTTAATAGTAATAAAAAGACTCAATACAAAAGGCAAAAAATAAATCAGAGGTGCAGTTGAGTCAAAAGCAGAAATAGTAAGGCAGTCCCATAATAGACCATTGAGAACCAGCTTGCTAACAGTGTAATGCCTAATAATAACCATAGTTAATGCATGTCAGGAGCAGAAACCCTCCCAAAATATTGGTGGGGCAAAAAATAAAAGGAGGTTGAGGAAAATGGAGTTATAACATAGAATTTAAATATCTTCTTTCTGCTAATGCTCTGTGCAGAGGTAGAGGAAGCAACCACAGACCAGGAGGTCTGAATTATGCTTTGAGCACATTTCAGAAATGTAGCAAAGACTGTCATATTTTCAGCATAGCTACTATTGGGAAAGTATCAAAATAACTTTCCCTTGGGTTAATTCTGTTCAGTCTGATGGAGGTTTTTTAATTTCTCAAGATGCCCTCTATGTGAGTGATATGATATAATAAACCTGTACTTTCAAAGTGTTTCAAAGGACTAATAAAGAAATCAAGCTGTCTTACAACAAAAAGGAAGGTCCTTCCACTTCTTAGTAGCTGGGTAATAATTAGAAAAGTGTTGGAATAGTCAGACTTCTCTGTAGAGATGTTTGCAACCAAAATTGTTCAGGGATATGCGCTGTAAGCTGTCATAGTTAATGTAAGAGAATACAAAACAGGTTCTGTTCTACTCACCCATTCTCATACTGAGAGTAGTAGGAGGCATAAGTGAAATTTTGAGTTATTAGTTTTAATTATGCATATCATTACAAAGTCTCTGAAGTTAACCTGTACTGAGATAAAATTTGTGCTTTTAGTTTCTGTATTAATGCTAAGTAGTGATGAAATGATTTTTCTTTTTTAATAAGTAAAAGGAAGAAGACATGCTTTCCATTCTAAGAACCTAGGTAGGGTAACACGTACCTTTTCTGTTTTTGTATAATTGTATAGAGGTTAGCACCAACATTTGTTAGGCTATGAAAGGCAATCATATAGCAGATTTGAGTCACCTTAAAATAAATAAATTAGCAAACATTTAGGGGTTATTCTGATTTCTATTTGAGATCTGGAAAAGCACTTCCTTCCTCTGTAAAGTACATTCAATATTGACTGCCACTAAAACTGAAATTTATGGAGAGCGCTGCATTATTTGTAATGATTCCAAAAGCTCATTTGCCTTTCGGTAGTTCTGGTTTTGTGTTAAGTTACTGACTGGGGGTCGGGAAGGAATTTTCTCATATTTTAGATTAAAAGCTGTTGGACTGTTTTTGTTTTTAGTACTGGATATAATTACATTTCTGGGATGATTTGAATTTGCTAGCCATGCTTCCATGTAGTAATAAGCTCTGTAGTTGGCGCCGAAGATGGGCACCAAGGGCTTGTAAGGAATTAAGTGGTGAGTGGTTTTATGCTGTTTTTAAAGCTCTTTGTATGAGAAACTCCCATAAGTGCTGATTCTTTCTGTCCTGAAATAGGAATTAATGTGCATAAAAGACATACTGTTTGTTCAGTCTTATTTATATAAACAATACTTTTTCCTTAATTATCCATCTATGTGTTGTGTGTTTTTTAGATAACAAATCCTAATCTAACTTGGGACCACCAACTGTTATTGTGATGCGAGGAATATTTAGAATCAAGAAGCACTGTCGCTGTCCAATTAGCTTCAAAGATGCTTAAATGCTGCTGTAATTACACTAGAAAGAATGTTGTTCAAATGTTTCTACACTTAGAAGAGCTTTGTAAAGATTTAATTCTTATACTTATTTAACACTGTGTTGTGAATTTTCCCATTAACTTCAATTAAGCAGATTGGTACTTTGAGTGGAAGCAAATATATAAGCCCTCACAGGACTGTATTTTAAGTGGTGAGGCAATATGTGAATACAGTTGGCAGAGCAAGAAGTATCAGCACGTGTCGGTCTGCGTAGTTGTCAGTAGTCAGAGCACACAAGTGGCCAGTCTGTGTCATAGGACCTCCTTTCATCTTAAACTGTAAATCTGAGCCTTTAGTTTCAAATTATAACATACTGCATTTTCTAACTTCAGCAGAAATGCAGATGTGTAATGTTACCTGATACCATGTTAATGTTTTGTCTTTTAAAAGATGCAGGGAATTATGTAGAAGTCTGAAAAGTATTTCAGCAGTGAGCTATTTTATAATGAGGACCTTGTAAACTCTTTAGTCTTATTTTCCTAGGACATTAATTTCTCACAGTTACACTGCTGTCTTTCACTGTTCTGCCTGTTTATGTATTGGTAACATTTAAATTCAGTAACCTTTACAAATTAAGAGTGTGTGCTTTTATTTTTTTTATTATAAATAGTCGGGTGTATGAATATCTGGGTCAAAAATCATAAATAACAAAGAGAAAGCATGCATGATGGCAGAATAACTAGTGAAATTGAACTTGCAAAGTGTATTCCACAGATGAAAGATTGGATTTGAATGTTAAACTCCCTGCAGTAAAGGGGGAAAAACAGTACAGACAGCATGAGGATGAAGTGTGAGATGGTGAAGGCAAAAAGTATCACTGCATCTCTGATACATTCTTCTGCCAGTAGTAATGAAGGCTGCACCAAAATTAGCTTAGGCATGAAATTAGTCATTTGATTTAGTTGGACCTAGTGAAAGATCTGTGTTATAGATTTATGTTTGTGTGGTACATATTGATTGAGCAATCTCAGACCAATTATAGGTTTCATTTAATCTGAAATGCTTGTAAATAAATTAGAATTAACTAAACTTGTAACAGTTCAGTTGGAAGGAACCTATGAAGATTGAGTCCAACTGCCTGACCAATTCAGGGCTAACTAACATTTAAAGCACTTTATTGAGGGCATTATCTTAACTCCTCTCAAACACTGAAAGGCATGGGGCATCAAGTGCTTTGCTAGGAAGCCTGTTCCAGTGTCTCACCACTCTCAAAGTTTTAGCTGTGTATTTCTGAACTCTAGGGCAGACCTTGGCGTGTACACTCCATCTATAGCATCTTTCTTTCTTGAGATTTTGTAGGAAAATGCAAGTCTTAACCAGAACAGGGCTGCACAGCATGTTGGCCATCTGTAAACACTGGCTTTTTGCCTTCTGCTACAGACTTTACCCTATATTTGGCAAGGAAGTAGGAGAATTCAGTTCTATTTTCATCAAGTAGTAGAAATCCTTGCCAGTTTAGCAATAGATGGATAGAAGGCTTGGCACTACTGTTGATGCCCATTCTTCTGCTTCCAATCTTGGCCTGGAGTTTTTGGCAATGTAGGCTTCCCATGCTGTCTGTAACCATCTTTTTTTACTACACCTTGGATGTGGGGAAAAAAGTCATGGGGTAGAAACCATTTATTCGATGGGCAACAGGTTTGAGTGTGCTCAAAATACACTCTTTAGGAAAAAACAACAACAACAAAAAGCAACAAATGGCAAGCATTTTTGACTCGAACATCATTCTCCAGAATATCATGAATTCAGATTTATTATTTGAGGTATAGTTTTCACTTGAGAGGTAACGAAGTTAGTCTAGTTCTTAGCCTGGAAGAAAATTTGCCATTGTAAATTTGGCACAGTATACGAAGTTTTGTGAAGGAGAGCTGATGTATTTCAAGGAGATTTGAAGCTTCCAGTTCTGTGCAAGAGATCAACTGAACAAAGAGTTTATTTTTCTTTATAGTCTGTTATAAAGGTTGGTGTTTTATCTAGCAATTTATTTTTTTTTACTAGTGTTGGGCACTGCTGCCATGGAGATCTTGGAGAGCAAAGTCCAAAAGATATATCGTCAGAGAATCACCTTTCCTTTTTTGACCTCAAAGGAAACTGTTTGGACACTGTAACTTGGTTGTGGCACTTTTTGTGAGACTTTTCTGGGGACTGTGTTCAACAGATGATGAAGGGCTTTGGTTTAAACAGTAACTTTGTTCTGCTCGTATTCTGATAGGGTTTTGTGGTTAGGCTAAGAGGTGATGTCTAAAGACTGTTTAGAGAAGTGGGCACATGCGAACTATAAAACTTCTTGCAATGCTAACCATACCTGTGGTATGTTTTAAATTTTTGAATTGGCTGAAGTTTGGGAAAACTTTATAAATATGCAGACATTTTGCGATGTCTTCAAATAAAATAAAGAGTATTATCAAAATAGCCTATATGTGACAAGACATAAAGGTTTAATATGGTCTGTAAGGAAGAAAGCCTTGTGTCACTGTAGGAGTTGAAAAGCATGTTTCAGACAGCTTTAAACAATTTGCATTTCTAACCAGTCATGGACATCATTTTGCTTCTGCTAACTAGAGAAAATCTGAATTTCCTGCTTCCTTGAGCTGAATAGTATCAGTATCGTTAGATTTTAAAACTTCATAATTGAGAAAAATTGAATAAGGAAGACATCTCTCAGCTGCAAGTGCCTGAAAAAGGAGTGAACCCATCTAGCTTCTGGTATTGGTATAAGGAAGCCTGTATGATTCTAAATGGCAGGAAAATAAGTGGTAATTTCACCATGCTAGAGGCTGATGATGGGTACAGGCATTGTATTAATGCTCACTTCAAAGAAAGAATATTTAGATTTTATTGCCTGTTGGATTCTCTTCTAGAGAAGCTTTACTAATTAATCTCTTTGACAATAGAGCTTTGTGATCTCAGAAGCATCAGCTATCCCTTTAGACATGACTGATATCTTTCCATTTAAAACAAAACCACCAAAACACAAACAAGTTGGATACTTGCTACTGAATTGGATTTCCGCTACGTAGCAGTAGGCAACCAGATATATTTTCCGAAGCAGACCTTGTGTTCCTGTTGCTAGTATTGCCTGTCCTTGCCTGAAGCACCCACAGAACAAACGTACTTTTGATCCGAGAACAGTAGAAAATTGCAGTGGACCAAACTGAAACTCTTTTATTTGTGTTGTACCATCTGCCAGCAGTGAGCAAGAGAGTCTCAGAGGCATTTATTTCAAGTTTTTTTTTTTTTTTTTAATTCAGAAAGATTAAAAAGGAGATGTACACAGCAAGACAGCAAGATACTGCATGGTGTCCCTAAAAGTCATGATATTTACATGACTGGAACACCTATTATATATATATTAAAAGAAAAAAATAAAAATGCTAAAGATGCAGTGCCATTCAAAAAACAGTGCTAACTGTGCAAGTTCTTTGATGTCCTTTCCAGCAGGGAGGTTATTTAAATATGACTTTTTGGTCATCAGCAGTGGTAGTATTCTTTTTTCTTTATTAACTTAGAATTTTTGTTGAATTTTACCTTCCCTGGTATACTTTTCTGCTTAAATCCCACCGGTGAATACCTGTATATTTTTATAGGTGAGTAAAAGAAAATATCTACTTCTTGAGCTGAAGAATTCTTTCAAGTATATATGAAAGAGAGCCATAAACGTCAACCTCAGTAGACAGTCTTTGAGAGTGTTCTTGTTTCTGTTTTGCTAAGTGACCAGATGACCTTCAGAAGTCCCTTCCAAACTCAGCCTTCTGTGATTCTGGGTTAGTTGGCTGTAACAAAGCTCCTAAATCAGCTGTAAAATGAACCTGTTATACTGACTAGCTAGTTAATAATGCTCGTGGAAAATATTCTTTGAGTGAACGTTCAGTGGTCAGACAACTTGAATCCTGACTGATAGGTTTGACTAGGATTACTGATAGGACCTAATCTGCTGATCTGCAGTTACAGATGCTCTTCTCCATATAAATAATTCTAAATAAGATTTTCTCTACTGTCAGTTAACTGATTTATTTGTTTTTGACATGTTTCCAACATATTTTTTTCCCCCCTTGTTCTTCTGTACCTTTTACTCTTTTGATGTACTCATAAAATTGCACCCTTTTAGCTCTACTTTGCCATTTCTAATGATTGTTTTTTTTTCTTCTTTTTTAAAGTAATTAATACAGATTTCTTATTTTTAATTCATTGAAATGGCTGACATGGACAAAAAAGGACTTCTAATTCATGTAGCATTATTTTGGCTGATTTTTAAAAGCAGGAACAGAAACAGGAGGGGCTGGTGGATGCCAGACTCTCATGGGAGCTGTTGACAGTTCAGAGCAGCCTTTGCTATGTTCTCTTGCTTATTCAGACTGTCCTTTTCCTGAATTAAATACAGCTTTTTCAGATGCTGGTTTCTCTTACGTAGTATTCAAAACAACTGGAAGTAGATCTTACTTATTCTGGAGACCTTAATAAGTAAAGCCTTCTATTCCAGTGTCATTTTCTAATGCCTGGTGTTAGTTACATCTTCGCAAACACAGGCAAAGCTCTAATTATGGATAGTAAATTAGGCTTTACAATCTCCAAGCTGTTCCAGGGACATGACTAATATTTTAATGGAAATGCTACTAGAAATCACACAACAGGGACATGAACCAAACTCAGTGAATGCTAGTACAGAGACTAGTATTTCAGCACTGAATTTCCAAGTGTATATACCGCATCTTATACAGTACATCTCCTGGGTCACTGAGTCACTTTTTAATAATAAACCCTACTTCCCACATCCCATGGTGGGCTAACATGAGCTTTAGGACTCCTTTTTTTTTCCTTTTTGTTTTATTTCATTTTTTCTAATTGCAGGGGTTAGATACTATTGAGCCTTGAGAAAAAAAGACTCAGAGGGAATCTGATCCATGTCTATAAATATCTAAGGAGCAGGAGGCAAAGGGACGAGGCTGAACTCTTCTCTGCAGTGTGTGGCAATAGGACGAGGGGAAATGGCTACAAACTGAAGCATAGGAAGTTCTGCACAAATGTGTGTGGAAGCTTCTTCACAGTGCAGTGATGGAGCACTGGCACAGGCTGCACAGAGAAGTGGTGGAATCTCCTTCTCTGGAGACATTCAAGGCCCACCTGGATGCCTACCTGTGCAACCTGGGCTAGGGAGCTGCTCTGGCAGGGGGTTGGACTCGATGATCTCTAGAGGTCCCTTCCAACCCCTACCATTCTGTTATGGTCGGATTCTATTGGTTGTATCCTATACGGTTTATTTCATTAAAGTGCATTCTTTCCACTTGCAGTTTGATAAAAAGTTGTATCAGAAGACAAACCAGCAGGGTCTGGAAAGGGTGAAGGTGAAAGTATGACATAGGAAATAGCTTTCTTTTGTGGCAATTGCTGTTCTCCATCCCCACTGTAGGATGTATGTTCACATATCAAAACCATCCCCAGTCAGTGTCAGCACAACAGTTTGGGGGAAGCAGTGTAAGTTGGATTTGTTTACTGTTTCTGACTTTTTTTTTGTCTCAGTTGACTGTGTTTGGCTTATTGATTTCTTAAAACATTACTGAAGAACTCATTCTCTTGGTGTTGATGAAGGAGCAGCAGGGAGAGGCAGGAGTTAGAAATGAAGCTGGCATTGCTGGTGAAGTTGCACAGTGTGGGCTTTGTTTCTTGGTGAGGAAAGCCATCACTGCAAACCAACTGAACAAAAGACTGTCCCCAGAAAACTTAACTCTCTGTAGTGCTTACTACATCCGATCAAATACGTCCACTAATTCATGTGTGATGGTGAATCCAGAAAACACCTGTGAGTCTCAGTGTGGGCCAAATTTTGCTTGTTCTTACTGAAGCAGCTTGTGCATTTGTGTCCCTCTTTTCATAGTGTCCTAAGTGGCAGCACTCCTGCCCATCAAAGGTGTAGCAACTCTGAACTATAAACAAGCTATTTGCTTTTGTATTTTCTATAGTTGAAAATGCCTGTCTCTTAAGCTCCCTGTGGTATGACTTTCAAGGACTTGTGTTCCACATAAGCAGTCTGAATCTAATGGCTTTCTGTCAGAAGCAAACAAAACCTACTGAAGCAGAACAGAAAGAAACTGATAAAGAAATAGCAGATGAATTTGTTTTTGACACACAGTTGCTCCTAGAAAATTGTCTTCAACAGGTTGTGCGCAGAACACTTGAAATACTTCATTTGTATTTGAAGTTTGAGAACATATGTTAGCATTGCCCGTTTGTTTCTTTTCATAGAACTTATTCATATTAATATAAGACATTTCCTTTTTACTCTACCCTAATTCCACTTCTGAGAGACACTTGTTTATTCTGGCATTCTATCTGTAGTACCTGTTTGCTCTGAGAAGCATGCATGTCCCCTTCCTTTCTTCAGCTAGCATGGCCTAATGTGAATGTGAGATTGCCTTCTTTGTGACAACGTTAAAATCGCTTGCCTTATCAAGAGGGTCCTCTGACATTGAATTATTATATTACATTATATTATTTATTTCCAGAATATGGAAAATTTTCATCATTGCTTTTTTTTCTTAAATCTTTCTGATGATTAGAAATGAGTTTCATAGCACTTGCTTTATAAACATAAGGGACATAGAACCTTTCTTTCTGAGTACTACTGAAAATACCAAACCTCTATTTGGGCACCATTTTTTTTCTCCGTTCTGTACACAAAACAGGGGTTTATCTGTTGATAATCCTTTGAAGTCGATGAACTTGAGAGGAATGTGTCATTTCATTCCATTTATAGAAGTGCAGAACTGAGATTGAGGGGAGGCTGCAGGTCAGTTTTATTTCTTTCCTAGTTTATTTACTGTCATAGGTTTGTTTGTTTGTTTAAAATGAGGGTTTTGGAAAGATCCACAGAAATACAGACAACCTGGACTAGGGAGGTGTGCATACCTGTGGTGGCCCAAGGAGTTGAGAAGAAGAGTAGCTCTTTGGAGATGTTCCTTTAGACCCTATGTTTTTTTTTTCAGGGCATCTTTCTCCACAGATCTCTCAGATTTAATAAAAACAAAAAACATGAAGTCATACATTCTAGCAGGCGAAAGATAGCTCTTATGTTGTCAGTGTTCTTACATGTTTTTTTTAAAAATATGATGCGTTTGCATAAGCATCCCAAAACAGAAGACTTCGTGATGGAAAAGTTATAAATAGCTTTCTGTACACTATTGCTTTTTTTAAAATTGTATTCTTATTTTGTCATCAGATAGTTTTCAAGAACTTTGCTCATAACAGATCAGATCAAACTTTTGAATCATGTATTCATATTAAATTGTAGTAATAAATATGGGTGATATTTCAAGTTGGAAAAGGCAGAAATATGCACAGAACAAAAATCGTTTAAGTTATTTAAAAGTATTCTGGGATAGACTTCCCTTCTGTGTGCTTCACAACAACACTATATATAAAAGGCTTAGTGAAACAAAATCTTATAATGTTTATTAGAAAATTTAGTGTATTAACATCAGAACTGTCAATTATTAGAGGTTAAAGGAGCTAAATCTGTTAGTGATACAAAACTACTGCCACTTAATTTGGTATTAAATAGGGACATACTGTCATGCTTTATCAGTTCTCACATATTTCTACTTTGCTGTCATGATCTTTGAGAAATCTGAAGTGTCTGAGAAGAACAAAGTCATTTATTTACTCAGTTCATTTAAAATTTGGTATTTTTTTTTATTTCCATAGGTCATGACCATTAAGTATGTAATGCCTAATACAAAATATCTTCCACAATAACTTCTGTTCATTTTGAGAGCTATATATTATTTCTCTGTCGCAAGCTGTTTAATTGCATTTCCTTTTGGTTATTGGTGCCTTGCTGTGAGAGTTTCTGTGCTTCTATTGCACATTAAATACCTTTTATTTGTCTTACATCTCCTTTGTCTTGTTCCGCAGTAATTTTGAGGTATATGAGATCTTGGTTGTTTTGTTAAGTGTTTATTCATATCTGAGCTTATTTGTTTTTAAAAATTATGACATATACCTTAGTAATTTGGATGCATTTTTACATTAACTATCTCTGCATAATTTTGAAGAATATTTATAAGGTATCTGTTTATGTTGGTGTTGCAAGAAAGCAGTTGCACGTACCATTGGGAACTGGTTTGAATTCTACTTAAGTTGGGAGATATATATATATATATATATATATATTTGTTTAGCACAACTGTATATAAATCTCATCACTTGTGTAGAGTGCATATTTTTGAAACAGTTTTGAATGGAGAAGACTGTAAATCATGCAGAAAAATCTTACATTTCTACTGACACAGTAGCAGGGAAAAAATGTCCTAATTCCCAGTAGTCTCTTCTTCAAATCTGAGGCATGTTTATTACTTAAACAACTTACACTGCTCAAGGTAAAAGAGGTAAGAGGACCGCTTACCTGAGGGAAGATGACCTTTCCAAAAGAGATAAACTCTTGTATTTGAAGGATCTCTATCAAAGTAGTGTTACATCCAAGAAGCAGGTCATATTAATTGGTGTTCATTTTGTATGATACCTTGGCTCTCTCGTAGTGTTATGCGTTTACTAGTTGGACCTGAAGTGTCATACAACTTTGATGTCATGTTCAGTTTCAGTATTTTTTATTTTATTTTAAATTTTTCCTAATTATAAAGGGAAGAAAAATAGGAGCTCAATATGCTTATGGAGCTACAATATCTTTCGCGCCTGCGTAGACCCTTAATATGTAGAGTGACTATTTAGAAAGAAAAATCAGTTACTGTAACAAGAGAATTCCACAGCAGATTTTTGGTTTTAGATCATGCTCTTTCATATATGGGGAATTTGATGAATGTATATGAGTGTTGCAAGAATTGGCAAGTGAATGGCATAAAGAATGGTCAGATAACAACCATATGGTTTTCACTGTGTTAAGGTAAATTTTCAATACATGATGATGTATAAACAGATGCTTTTTTTACACAGCAGAATGAAGTATTAATAAATTGCTTTCTATGCAGGTACAATTTCCTTTTTTTTTTTTCTGACAGGTGTGTATGTCAGTTTATCCTGCAAACTCTCTGTGGCAGCACTCTTTTTTAATTACATTCAGGTAATACCTGTAAAGCATCCCGCAGAGGGTATGTTTTCAATTCATGAATGTGTTTCTACTCTGTACTTGTAAATTTGTTCAGCAGTAAATTTCATGGGATGTCTGCACCTGTACGTGAAACTGTGTTGGTATTTCTAATAACCATTTGACTATAAGGCAGTTTCAGAAATATTTTATTGGTAGTACTGGTTTGCAGGCTGTGAGTGTATTTAGAGAGAGTCCTCTTTAATTAGAGTCCTTTTGTCTGATTGGCTCTGATACAGTATACCTGTAAGTTTCTACCATCACAGCTGTTTCTATGGAAATTAATTGTGGCAATACTTAGTGAATGAAATGTGGAATTTAAGATTAATTTAGAGGTAGAACACTTGCTCTCAATCTTATTGATTGGCGTGATTAATGGGAAACTGAAATCATGAATCTTAACTGTATTGTATTAAAATGTTTGAATGATTGCTTGAGTTCTCTGATTCTTTCAGTAGATTTTCCTGCTTTTATCCTTGCGTGTGTGACTAAAACTTGACCTGCAGTACCCTGTGTAAATCTTCTGGAAATGGATGTCTTGGCAATGCCATTAAATGTTGGAAGAGTAGGTGTGGGAAATTTGGTAGGAAAATGGGCAGAGGAATTTCCAGTCATCTTTGGCTCAGTGAGGAGGATATGCTCACCCCGGGTTTAACACTTGTAAAAATAATGTCAGTCAGCCTTTTTTCTTCATGTTTATTCCAATTACGCAGACTATACCAAATTCTAGCCCTTAGCTGGATGTCTAGCATATGGCAATTGCTAATACCTGAGCTAGTCCATATTGTTCAGAATGATAGAATTTGTGTTTTCTAAATATCTCATTTGTCATGTCACTTACTATTCAAGATCATTTCAGCCACATAGGAAATAAATTTTACAACCTGGACTGTGCAGCTGGGCCATTTCAGCGATCTGTAAATTGGTTAAATATTTCCCTAACTATTTTTAGGGGGAATCATTTTAAAAGGGTTGTATTTATATCCCTTTTCATGTGGAGGATGAGCTAAGCAGAGGTGGAATATAAAGCAGATAAGGAGAATTTATGTTTCACAGCTACAGGAATGGCATTCTCAGGAGACCAGTTGTCAGTTTCCACAGATGGTTGTCAACAGCAGAGCCATGTGAACCACTAATGCCTTTCTGAGCTAATCTTGGCATTTATACAGATTAGAAGGACAAACTATTCTCTCAAGCTGTCCACTAAACAGAGTGCATTGCTGATTTCACCTTGCTTGTTTAGAAGTTAAGTTTGCTTTCATATTTCTGGAGATTCAGACCTGGTATTCTTTTAGCCATGGGATGTTGCAACTGTTGATGTTTTGTGTGACTTGAGAAATTATTGAATAAATTCACAGAAGAAAAATCCATGAGTGCTTCTTGCTCAGGAACTTCTTAAAACCAGAAGGTTGTGAAGCTGGGAGAGTATCTTTAGAAGCTTTGGCTTTACTTAAGTTTCTCTATGGCAGTTGTCTTGCAAGTAAAGAACCTAATCTTAATTACTTTTTCCTCACTGGCTTTGCCAAATTGGTATCCACAGTTGTATTTCTGATCCTGATGACTAGGGAAGTTCAGTCTTATGTAGTATTACCAATACTGGTAGCTGGCTCCTGCTGGCCAGGCAAGGTCCTGCTCTTCAAAAAGTGATTGATTCTCTCTTCAGGTAGCTGTGAATTTTGCCTGTTTCTCACATAACTATGCATGCTGGCTGTGAAATCCAGCTGTTCCTTATGGCTTATCTGTAATTTCTGACACTTCTCCCTCACATCAGTGTCCGTCCCATCAGCAGTGTCTCGTGTCTTACACGGCTTGCTGTGCCTCAGTCCTTGGGCCTTGCTGGCTGCCTCACTGTCTGCCTGCAGCCCTGCTGCGAGGAGATCTATGCCCCTGGGGAGGGCTGCATGCCCTCTCTGCTCACACCGTCAGAGCTGTGCTGCTGGTGTGGGTCTGAGGAGCTGCGTGATCACACAGACACAGAATAGCCTTTGCTCCCACTTCTGTAGCTGTTCTTAGTAATGAAACCATGCTGTGAGAGAAGCATCAACTGTGGCCAAAGACAGTAGTTTGAAGATCAATGAACTTGCAAGTGTTAATGACTGGACAGGATTAAATAATAGAAATAATTTTTTTGTGTTTCCATTGAGATTCCATAATGTAACTCTTTGTTCAGAACTCTGAGTGAGTGCCTCCTTCAGATATATTCTTTTGCTGCTGCCTTTTAAGTGCTCCTTAGGAATAAGACCAGGAGGGAAGATTTCTCTGTTTTATGCTGCAACAGGAAAGGAACATAAGAGGAGATTCTGGTAAGAAAGTAATCCTGATAATAAATATAACTTCTGTGGAATTTAATACAAATTTTTATGTCTTGGAAAATGTGTAATGTAATTTCTTTATTTCTTACTTAGTATTACCTAGTATTCTATCTTCATGAAATAATGATAGCAGAAATAGGAACCCACTAAAACTTTTTTTTGCAATGTGAACTAATATTTAGAGGAAAAAAACCTCAATCATTTCATGGACTTTACCAGTTTTCTCTTGTGACTGTAACTACAAGTGATGTGTGAGCCTAGTAGTTAAAAAATTGTGTCAGAATTTAGAAGGCAATCTTAGTTTGCAGACTTCTTCAGTTCAACAGATGTGTTCTTGTTTTTGAAATCCGTGTTGTGTATCATACAGTTTTCAGCTGTGGAATGTGACTGTTTTGATGATGTGCGTGATGTACAGATCTGAGATACAATTTTTCAATAGAACTGTTGGTCAATGACATCAACAGATAAGGATTTTGTCACAAGGGAATTTAGCAGGAAATAGTCATTTCCAAACAATGCAGTTCTACTATTGCATTATTAACTAGTGACTTTATGATGGGGTACAAGTTAATATATCATTTTACAATAAATGAACCCTGGCACAGAACTTTTCTATTTGCTGTAATGTGCTCAAAGTAGTTTTACTGAGTTTGGGGATAAATATTATGAAAATAAAAAGGAAATTCCTTATAGTCTTTTCTCACATGCTTCTGTATTTTGAACTAGTCAAAACTTTGAAAGTTGGAAGACAATTCAATATTATATTAAGAAATTTAACGGTACTTGTTAACTGGTGTCCTCTTTTATTTATGGTGAAATTTGAGAGGGATCAAAGGGATTTGTTTGTATACACATTCTTACAAGCACCTGCAGAAAGCTTCTTGTATAGAGCTAATAAATTATTTTTCGGATGGAGAGGATAAATAAATTTGAATGCTGTGAACTGTAACTTCTGAACAGGTTTATGGACACCAGTGGTAGGTTATTGATGTTTCTTGAGAAGAATAATAGAATAAATCCCACAGTTTAACGTATTAAATGTTAAAAAGCATGTTTGCTTTGACTTCCCTTATGCCTAAGTGAAATTTGCTGATAACAAGGAAAACAGTGTTTGTATTTTTAATATGTATTACCAAAATCGTTTTCAAATCTGTAAACATTCCACCTGCATTGTGGGGGAACTGTTCATTCTGTGCTGTGCTGAAATAAAAGGATAAACATCTTGCACCTTTATGGGCTGTTTGCATTTTTGCTTGCTGCAGGAGATCTGAGAATGCTGATAGTGTTTTATTGATTGCAGTGAACAGTTGCATGTTAATAAATGACTGCTGGTGCAGCTCAGAAAAATAACAGGACTTGCCACTTGACTGCTAAAATGGGGATTATTTATTAATTTATTTGTGACAATGTAACTGTAATACTTGTTTCAATCCAGTAAGCGAATTAAAGTTGACAAACTGGGAGATAGGAAGATCAAATCTCCTTCAAAGACACAGGCTATGGTTTTATTTCCAAATCTTTTCCTCTTAAAGCTCCATCTGGCAGACCTGAGTTTCTGTATTTAAAGGTTTCCTTATTATAGTTTATATTCTTTAAAAAAAACAAAACAAAACAAAAAAAAAAAGCTTTAGGGATGCTAAGATCCTGCTGTGATTTTGTTGTTCATTTTTAAAGGAAAAAATTCAGTTATTTCTCCAAGTATTGACTGACTTATGGATATGGCATAGGAGTTCAGAGGCTTTTAATCAGATTTTTCAGGGAAAAAGGATGAAAATCGCAGACTTTATATTTCTGTCTATTTTTAAAGAGAGCTGCATCTCAGCCAGATTCAAACTCTAGTCAAGTTCTAATCTTTTTGCATGTGTGTGTAGAGGAGATACTGGTAGCGTTGCAGCAAATTCCCGCCTTTTTCAAATGTATATCAGTCTGGTCTGACTTCCTATTCTGTTCAGGACCTGGAACAAAACTCAAGTATGCATTTGTTGTGTAACTTAGTTGATAAAATTCACAGCTCTGTTATTAGCAGAGAAGATCGATCTCATATTTGTAGAACCACTTATTTACATTTTTGTTTTATGCCATATTGAGAGAGAAATCTTAACCATCATAACACTGTAAGCATTTCTGTTTAGCATTTGTACTGAGTTTCATTAATTAGTCATCGTGCTATTTCTGAAGAAGAAATATTTAAAATTTCACTTCAGGGAAAGGAATCTCTTGTAGCAACAGATGCTTTGCCTTGTTAGTAATGGCAGAAGTCTTTCAGATGCATTTTATGGCTCTTGACTGAAAAAGCAAGATTTTAGAGGATGACATGGAGGAAAGAATAGAGCTGTCTGTTATTGGTTCTTATTTCAGACTTTAGCTCAGACTGCAGGCTGCAGCCTGCTACCTTCCTACATCTTGTTATCTTTCTACTTTGCAGCATATTGTTTACTAATTTGGCCAGCAACATTTGAAGTTATAGCTGTTACTGTAACTCCTTCCATTTAGAAATTGAAATTACAACTAGCTTAACATTTATTTCACATGCTGCTCTTCATTGTATGCATGTCAAGAAATGGCATAACTATGATTTGTGCCCAGAACTGCCATCATCCATCAGTCAGGTGGATAAAGCCCTTGAAACAGTTTGGGTGTGGGTGAGCAATCTCTGTCTACACTTGAAGTAAATTTCAGTCCTTATTTTATGAAAGAATGGACGTGAAGAAGAGTAATCACTTCCATGTCATACAGACTAGCAGTATGCAATGGGTATGTCAGGTGTGGAAGTGTTTTCAGAATTTTGGGGTGGCAAGAAGTTGGGTGCCCCTCATTCTCCATGGTTGGTGGGAGTTAGTTTGACAAGTGTCAGGCTTGGATGTACAACAAAGAATTTAAATTTTCCAGCCTGACATGGATTTTCTGCCTGGGGGCAGGTGTCCTCTCCTCTAATGATATTTCACTTGAAAGTGAGCTGAAGAATTAAGTTTCACTTAACAGCTGCCTGTCCATAAAGACATTTCTGCCATTAAAATTTAATACCAGCAAAGTTGTGATTATCTGTGGACATTAAGCAAACTCTGCAACATATATCATTGCAGAAGTATCCTGTTAATTTCCTTGCCTGTCACTGAGTGAGTTATTTTGTATTTCTTTCTCTACTTTATTTTTTTCTTAGCTTAGAGAGTGTATATCAAGTATGCTGAGGTTTGATCTAGAGTCCCTTTGTGGTACTGCAGCTGTAGGGAAAGCAATAAGACTTGTGACAGATTGCATGAAGAAAATTCCCCCAGTACAGATGCATTTTGTTCTACCTAATCCATTTTAGTCATTTATTTTATAAAATTCCTTGTGTTGGCAGAAGCACAGTTTTGCTGCTGAAATTACATATATCCTTAGTCCATTTTCTAGTGTGGCATGTCAGTTGTGAACTACAGTGCTACCTGTTCACAACAGGAGAAGTGTGTGCGATCAAACTATGCTCAGTACGGGATGTGTCATAAAGTAATAACTGTTTCCACTTTAGAGGAAAAAGTATCTTAATGTTTGTTTTTATTTTTTGTTAGGGAAACCCAATTGTTCAGTCTCCCATCCTTTCATACTTTTTCCTTCCCCTGCAGGATAGGTAAGAAGAGTCAGGCTTTGTTATTCAGTATCTTTGTAAAATGCTTAAACCTCGAAAAAAACCCCTAACGAATGTGCTGTTCCACTTCTTTATGTGAAGAGGAGAAAGAGAGCTGTAATGTTTCATTCCTTTCCCTTCTTTAATGATAAAAAATCTAGCCTGCAGAATTTTGGTAGCAGTTGTTTAGGCTGCTTAAGTATTGCAAATTCTGAAAGAAATTAATTAAAAGAGCCAGCTCAAAAACTTAGGCCTCTTTTCTGATGTATTTCCTTGTCCTTTACATCTCTGTATCTTTTATAATTGATAGTATTTTGCCTTCTGAAATGTTGCTTTTTTGTTTGCTTTTGTGATTGTCTTCTGCTTTTCTGAGAATTCTTCCAGGTGATTTGATGATTTATTTTATGCTCTTAGTTTTTAGTGCTTTTTCTCCATTTGTTTCCTCTCCAAAAGGTCTTTTCTTACACAGTGCTGGGGAGGATATTCAAGTAGTACTTGTAACTATTATCTGTACGCTGACTATTCATTACTGGTGAACTGACTCCTTCATTTAAACTAATAGCCAAGTTGCATTCCTACCTCCGTGACTGTTCAGTCTTCATTTTAAACAGGTCTGACACGTATGAGAAAGATAATATTTAATTAATGTGTCACTGGTGCTATGCTTGACAGTTGACCAGCTTTAGAAAAATTATCGAAACATACAGGTTACTGAAGCAAAAAGCAAAAGTAAAACTCTTGTTCTACATTCCTAAAATGAAAACAGATGTTTCCTAGTTAATTGTTATACTTCTCAGAATATCTAGCCAAGAAAGATAACCAGACTTCCAAAAATACCATGTTGAAGAAAATAAATGTTTCTGAAGCATATCGTTGTGTAAGCTAAATCATCTCATTTACATATTATTTCAAAGTAGATGTGGGACTCCTACCCCTTTCAGTTGTAATTTATTCTGGATCTGACTTCTATGTTGTCTTTGACACCCTACCAATTTTCTTACTATTCAACTGTCAGGTTTTCTCTCAAACACTTCTATACATTTTATAAGGGCTGCTCCAAAAGTAATATTTTATGGTGTCTGCCCACAGCATCAGAGGCAGATGTTGGTGGTATGGCAGTAGAGGTTGAACCTTCCTGCCGGTATTCTGTTGGATTTTGGTAATGTGTGACAGATGGCGGCAGAGGAGCAGTCTGACCAAATGGTGTCTGATACGGAAGTGTGTATAAAGCAAAGGTATGTCACTGAATTCCTCCATGTGGAGGAATTGTGAACTTTGTATCTTGTGGTTTCCATGGAAATAAGAGGCATTACTTTCAGAGTGACCTACATGTCTGCTGCCAATTATGTGTGGAAGGAAGATCTAGCCACTGCCTTTACTTTTTAAAGTTAATCTCAAAAAATTTGCTTGAACATCTGAAGCTCAAAATACTGCTTTGGTTTAAAAAAGGTCAACTTTGATTTTTTGAGTGATGTCAAATGCTTCTTCCAGTTTTCTCCCAGATTTTACAATTCAAAGTGGTTATTTTTAGCTTCATTTTCCCATACCTGTACTTTAGCCTTGCTTACTCTATAGAGATGAATATTGGATGGAGTAAGAAAAAGTGCCCGTGTTTTTGACATGCTCCTAAGCAATGAAGTGAATATATCAGAAAAATTCTTGATAGGGTTTTGCTGCTTTGAATTTGCTTTTTTGTTGTTGCTTGAAAGTGATGTGGAGGTGATCATTAAAACGTGGGGTGAATGCAGTCTGGTGTTGCAGCTTATTCATATAGTTTTTTCTTTGGCAATGCTATTAACAGAAGTCAAGTCACTGTTTAGATGAGTCAAGGGAGGAGGTGTTCAGGCATGGTGTTCCATCTGCACAATGCGGCGCTTTGTCTTGGATGTGTCAACAGAAGCCCTAAGTGTGTTGTCTAGCCCTCTTCATATCTAGTATCGCTAGTAGTTTTGGCTTTTTAAGACTGTAGGCCTGGAGGATTAACTGTCTTCTAGTTTTCCTGAAAAACAGTTTTCCACTTAATCTCTCAGGTCTTCATTTTCACTGTGTTTGGAAAGGATATTTGGGTCAATGGTATGACAGTTTCTACACTTGACTCTCACAGAAGATGCAAGTTTAAAATAAAACTTCTGGTATTCACGTAACTATTTATTTAAGTAACCATTCTTTCACTTCATCGTAAAAATTTTGTATACTAGTGATGTTTTTCTTCCTCCTTTGGTCTGCAGTCACATTATCATAGGATGTGGGACCCAGGTTGACAGCAATCATGAAAGCATGGGATAGAGTACTAGTGGGAGCCCTGAATGTTCTCTGTGGCCTGGACCTATATGACTGCCTTCTGGGCAGGGGAAGGTTGGGGCTGCTTCTAAGCACAGGCCCTGACCCTTGCTCCTTACCTGAGCATGCTGTGCTGGTGGCAGCCCTGCTTTGGTCACTTGACTTCCTGGCTTAACCTCAGATCTGCTTTATTACTGTTGTTTCTGTACTTCTTGGAGGGTGCCTGGGCTGCAGTTGATCTGTCAGGAGACCCACTCTGCCTCAGCATGAGTACTACAGCACTGTGTTGCATGTTGGTTAGGTCACAGCCCTGCCCATCTGGTGACATCTGTACCGCTACAAGAGGTAGCTGCCATCAAATGTAGTTAGCATACTCGAACAAAAAGAGGTGATTTTGTCACGCATGCTGTGGTTAAACCATGGAACTTCTTGTTGTATAGTGTTGTGGTTGCTAAAGGTTTGTGAAGTTAATGAAAATGTTCAGCTGGGGAAAAAGAGGTAAATACTGCTTCAGGTATTTTGTGTCTGAAAAGTTAAGGTCTGACAGAGCGCTCTGCAGAAATACAGAAACGTAGAATGTAGAAAATAGAATGTAGGAACATGCTGGGCTTAATGCTTTTTAGGTGTTGTCTGTTAGCCACTATACAAGATCCTGAGCTGAACAGACATTTGTCTGGTCCAACACAATCGCTCTTGTGTTCTTAATGTGAGGTTATTTAAATGTTTTGGGGACAGCAGTCGCAGCGATGTTATGGTATGCTCTTGAGCTGACGTTAAAGAAGTGTTACAAAATGTTATTGCTATTCTTATCGTGCTATTCTCAGTACAGTTCATTTAGCAGCAGTGATTTTTATGTTTTTTCTCCTGCAACTAGAAGGTAATGATCCTTTGTTCTGTCCAGTTATAACTGTAGCAGCAAACGAGGAGATGACATGCAGAATTAGGTACTTCAAATTCTTCCTGATCATTCATGGGGGACTTTTTTCACTTTAATACTTTTTACTGTGTGTTCTATCCATGCAGTGTTTAAAAATCGGAGCTATTTTAAAATTAATTTGAAAGTGAGCCATTAGCTAGCTATTCAGTGACTGTAATAGTATGTGCAAGAACAAGTCACAAATGAGGCATTACTTGTTTGAAGATAACTGAGTTCCACAAGAAGGAAAGTTCAGTATGTTTTTGCTTTGTTCCTACAAGTATACCTGGCTTATATGGTCAAATGTTTGAGCAAGATCAGGCTGTAATAAAGAATTTTACTAAGTAAAGGAGAGAGAAGAGCTTCTTATGCCAGTGAGTGTACTGGCATACAGTTCCATTTAGTGAAGCAGAACACATCTTGTTGGAATATTCTCCTATCAGTTGAGGTTTACATTTGAAATCCAGGTTTTCCCTTTTCTCACTTGGTCCTTTAAGGCTTATCCTAGTCAGGAGAAACAGTTGCACAGAGTTGATGTGCCATTTTCTTTAAGTTTCAAAGAAATCTGCTATCTGATTTTGCTTATCTGATTCAAGAGAGTGTCCACACTCTTGACCTAGTATTTTAAGGTAGATATAACTAGATTTGGTGTAAAGACATGGTTAGATAACTAAAAAGCTTATTATTACCATCTGGCTGTAATAGCTGAAATGAATATTTTACATGCATATTTTTTTAAAGCCAATTTACTTCTTATGATTTAGGTACTAACAAAATAGTATTTTCTGTTTTACATCTTTATTCCAGAAGTCAATTTATGTTCCTATCACAAACCTTTCTCTGAACTCAAATAATTCTCAAGAGTAGGGGGAAAATCACTCTTCCTTTTTTTCTTTCCCATCTAGAACATTATATGTGTTGTAAATGAGGATCTACCTGTCTGATAGTAGCAATCTCATTTGAGGAATAAAATGTATTTTGTACCCTTACACATAATTTTGCTATTTCTGAAGCAAATGCTTGCCGCATTGTCAAAACCCATGTACTGACTTGTTTTTCCTGTTTCTCAATTCATCTGAGTTTCAAATTGATTTATACATTAGGAGCTTTTAAGACATGCTCTACAAAGGGAGACAATGAAAAATCTTGTCTGTTATTTTTTATTGTGCATCCCTCTTCCAAATATTCCACAAACTATTAAAAACAGACAAACACAAATTGTTGTTAATAAATACCTGTCAGTGATTGTGTAATCTCTCTTTTTTTTTTTTTTTTTTTTTTACTATAATGTTTAGCTAGAGACTTCATTGCTGGTTTTGAGCTCTATACCGGAAACAGGAGATGCTGGAATAATGCAAAGTGGTTGATGTGACAGAGCCTTTGTGCAAAAACAAGTAGGAAGGTATCTTGAAGTAGTGTTCAATAAAGGTCTTAGGAACTAATATTTACACATGTTTTAATTGAACTGTGCTTCTTGGTGCCAAGTTTTGAGATTATGTACAAAAAATTAACTCCAAGATTTTTTTTTTAATATGTAAAAACTTCTTTTTTTTTTTTTTTTTTTTTTTAAAGCAAGTACTTGGAATGTGGACTGAACTGGAAGTTCAGTTTCCAGATCTTACTCAGCATAGGAAGAATTGCCATTAGGTAGTCATTCTTTCGTAGACCGCTAGCCAGTGAGCAGTAAACCACTAGCACAAAATCCAATGGGTAAGTTAGGCAGTAAAGAACTTGCTCCTAGCTGTCCTAGCTTGGGAAATAAAAAGCCTAATTTGAGTATTCTGGTTCACTGTGGTTGTGCAGTCTTCAACTCAGTCTACTCTCTCGTATCAGTCTACCTCAAGAACTGCAAGTATTTGTGAATAGGAAATATTCTTATGGTCGCAGAGTTGTTCCTTACTCGTGGAACTGGCTTTGGCAGCCTGCGGTGTTTGGGAGGCTGTTGCTTCTAAGATGTCATTTCCTTCCTCATCAGTTAGTGAAGACAAGGAGAGGATTTTGGCTACAGAACACCTACATGTATTTATTAGGTATTTTGAAGATAGTCATGCAGTTATATAACTAGAAAGGAGAATGTCCACATACATAATAAATCCTTGCAGGTATTCATCTTGTCAGGTTGGTGTCAGTCTGGTACTCAAAAAGGCAGATTTGATTTTGACCTTGAGCATCAGGAAAGCAGAAGAAAAAATTCATGGAAATTCTAAACCCTGATCCATTACATGCAGTGTGAAAGGGCACACCTCTGCTTTCCAGCAAATGGCTCCTTGTAGGGCTGTAAACAGCATATCCAGAGTAAAGCTAAACCTTCTGTAGCTGCTTTCTAACTGTGTGAAAGCTGGGAAGAGAATGTCAAGGATAGTTCATCTTTCTGAATGTTTGAGGGTTGGGAACTCTTCAAGCCAATGTATTTGATTTAAATTGAATTCTGAGTGATTTTTTTTGTTGTTAATTTTTCCCCATGTAGAAGGAGCAGTAGCAGACTATGGAAGAATGGGTTCATGTTTTAACAGCTATAATTTCCTTTTTTTTGTTTGCATGGGAAGGAGAAATAAGATGTACTGTGAATATGTATGTCTGAGCCTTTTGGAAAAGTCCTATTTTGTTATTCTAAAGTTCTTTAATGTAAGAGACATCAGAATGTCATAGCCTTCTGTTTATCCCACTTGGAAAACATAGCGGATGCACAGTGTGGCTGACGCCACTTCTACTTCCTCTTTGAGGGAAAGAACATTAGGGAGGAGGAGCATGGTGCTAGGGAGTCATTTGCTGCTTTATAAGCTCAGAGAATCTGCAGAAGTAATTTAGGCTTATCTTACAGTTTGCTGGCTATTTCATCTCTAGATGAAAATAAAAACAAAACTCCTTGCCATCTTGAAGAGGACAGCTTTTCAGTATCTATTGTGTTTTGGAATAACAGTTTGCAGGTGGGAAATCTCTGAAATAATTTTTTTGAATTTACTATTTGGAATAATAGGTTGATGTTTAGGTTTTTCCATAGCAGTTCAGTAACAATTAATAAAGCAGCGATTAATATTTTCGTAACATTTTGGTAATGTAGAGCACCCGCCCCATTGGAAGGTCGGTTACTCTTTAAACCACTTATAGAAGACTAACAGGTAAAAGCAAGTTTTGTATCTCAGATTATTCAGAGCTGCTGATTACAGATTCAAATTCTATTTGTGAACAAGTTTGTATGTGGGTTTTTGATTAGCTTTTTGAGTTTACAAATACCCAAATGACTGCAGATAAAAGACATTTTTCTCTCTCTTTTTCTTTCAAAAAAATAGATGTTAATACCTATCATATTATCCTTTAAAGTCTGTCAGTGTGAGCCTATTTTCCTTTTACCAATTAAAATTATTGATTTTAATTGATGCATGTTAAAAGCCAGTGATACACTGGCATTAATCCTGACTGTCAGTTTATATCAAGTGTGGTGGTTAGGTTACATGATATACAAGGTTTTTTATTAAGTACAAACACAAAACATGCCAAACTTTAGGAAAGGTAACATGGGAAAACTTTGCACTAAGATACAAATATTGCCGCAGTAGAAAAGAAAATTGTTTTCCTTCACTTTAAGCAGCTGTTTTGCTTACATTTATGTCTAGCTGGCATCAAGATTTTTGTTAAAAAATTCTGATAGCTGTCAGGACAGGAAGTGATTGCAGTTAGACTTCCAAAAGGTAATTATTTGCAAAACAGTTGAGTCAGTGAATAATGCAGGAGAGCAGTTTTGGAAGTGCTTTTTAAAAAAGCTGGTGATCAGTAATCTCGGGGGAACAAAGAAAATGAGGGTTTGAATCCAAATGAAAACAGCAAAAGAAAAACTTTTGTGTGTATGTGTATTTATTACCATACACAGATCCTCTTGTAAGCTAACCTAAGGGTGTAAGCCTTGCATACGAATGGATTCTTGGTTCTGTGGATGGGAAGCGTCTTGATGTCTGACTCATTGCACAGAGAATGAAACTTGCCTCAGGATGAAGAACCATTTCAAGATCAGACCTTACGTCACAGATGGGAACATTTCTGATAATTTCTGATAATCCATCTTTGTAACCATTGGGTTTGGAGGTATTTTTATTTGAAGTATTGTGAATAAATTGTTTACTTTGTGTCCATAATGTTTTCTGACCCGGCAGAATTTTATGTTTGTGGGATATCCTGACGTGACAATCTTCAGAACAGAAATACTGGGCTGCTCCTGCAGTTCTTGCCCTTGTAATACTGTTCTTCAAAGCATGCATGAGAGAAAAGCGCAACTGCATGGAGGTGTTAGTTACAGTGATGCAGCTGATGCATAAAATTCTCTGTGGAACAAAGTACTCTAGTGGTTACTGCTGGGAAGACTCTTGGGAATTTAGGAAGATAATGGGGGACCATGTTTTTGCCCCCCAAATGTGTAACAATAGCTTTTAATTGTTCTTTTCATATGAATAGTTCTTTTAAAAATAAGTACTTAGAACATTTTTGTTTGAGGAAATCAGAGGGAAAATAATATGATGATGGATATTAAATGATAAGCAAACACTTTAATTCAGCTATCTACTGCGAATGGGAATTCTCATTAGCCTTCTTCTTCTGCAAAATCACACTGGTTTATTTCTAAAGCAGAATCCATTTCTAGCAGATAGTCCTGACAAAAATATATTTTCATACTAAATTATAATGACTGTTACTATAAAACATCCCATGAGAAGTATCAATAAACGTAGAGTTACTGTAGGTGACAAAAATATCTTAGAAAAATGTTAGTCAAAAGCAGTAATGCTTCTTTGGATTCCTTTCTGTTTATAAACTTGAAAGAGAATGTACAATATATTTCCTTAAACAGAGGAAAAAAAAAATGCTATAAAACAATGTAAATGCATTTCCAGCAGTTATTACTGAATTGAGGGATCCTGTTCAGCTTTTAACTTTGCATTTAGAAACTGTGTTAAATTAATTACTGTTGTAGAGGTTACAAACCTCAGCACATCAAAGTTGGCGAGAGTCTGAAATTTACGATGTTTGTCTCCTTAAGCCTGAACAAGATCTTAGTCTGTAATAATCAATGTTTTCCTTTCCTATGGGAGCTTCATTCATCAGCACTGCAAATATTATAGCTATGCATTTCTTCATAATTTCGTCACTTCTTGTGATCAGTAAGTCTCCTTTACAATCCCACATGCCATACTATCTCTATATCCCATGGATAGATCAGAATATTATATAAAAGAAAAATAATCATCACATAATAGGCTAGCATGTTATAATGCACCATGGAAGTTTGTATATTTGATAGCTGGAAAAATGTTGCAGTAGATTTCTTCTGTCAACTGAAAATGGCAGAGGAGAGTGAGTATGACAAGTCTGTGTTGACTTTGAGATAACTGTAGACTGTCAATGTGATATAGCTAAGGAACAGAGATTTGCAGAATTAAGTTGTGCTAAGCCTCTTTTTTTTTTTTCCTTCTTTTTTTAAGCCTTGAGAAATAGTCTCCGCGTCTCCTTCAGGTCACCGCTGTTTATTTTATCTCTGAGTGTTGAACAGAAAAAAATTCTATCACCAAACCGAAAAGCAGACAGTTGGTAGTTGCATTGAGCATGGTAGTCAATTCCTACTGGGTCACTATTTCCAAATTCCTTACCAGAATTCCCTTAAAAGAGATGTTTCAGTTCAGGATTTTATGTGAACAAATGCCAAACAAATTTGTATCAACTGTGATACAAAAGAGTTTAGAGTAGTTGATGCTTGGAATAACTTTTGCCTGGACTCATAAGAAAAGGGTAGTTATTTCTGCTGAAAGCATGATCCTTCAGCAGCTGTAAGGATCAGACTGAAGATACAGACGGAGATCTTTTATGTATTTAGGCTGCAGTTATCATTGTTGAAGAGACTTTTTCCCATATACATTTTTTCCTATTAGAATTCTGGACTGCATCAGAAGAGGGGAGCTCAGTAGGGAGAGGGAGGTGATTGTTCCCCTATACTCTGCCCTTGTGAGGCTGCATCTGGAGTACTGTGTCCACATCAGAGAAGATGTAGAACAGTTGGAGCAGGTCCAGAGAAGGGTCAGGAAGATCAGAGGTCTGAAGCATCTCTCTTACGAAGAAAGACTGAGGGATCTGGGCTTGTTCAGCTTGAAGAGAAGGCTCTGAAAGGACCTGATATCAGCCTTCCAGTATTTAAAGGGAGCTTTTAAGCAGGAAGAAAATCAACTTTTTATGTGATCTGATAGTGATAGGACAAGTGGGAATGCTTTAAAGCTGGAAGAAGGGCAATTTAGATGTTGGTGAAATATTTTACTGTGAGAGTTTGCACAGGCTGCCCCATCCATGGAGATTTTCAATACAAGGCTGGATGTGGCTCTGGGCTATCACCAAAGCATAAAGATCTGTGCAGCACACTGTAGCGGTTTGTCACTGGTGATTTTCCTGTCTCCAGTTCCTCACAGGGAGCCTGGTTGTGATCTCTGACATGTGGTTCCATGCCTGCACTTTGCCATTGAAATGCAAGATAAGGTTTTAAAGCAAAATCCACTGATGTTTTCACCTTCCTTCAAGGAATGACTTGGAGTTTCTAGGTAATAGCAGTGAAAAGTTCCAAGAAAAATAAAAGAAAAATAAAATCCTCATAAGGAGGAAACTAAGGGTGCTTTTACCCACATTTAAGTTAGAAAATGGCTCCATCCCACATCTCCAAATTGATTGATAAAAGGAATTTAACACTTGTGGCCATCAGCTAGATTGTCAGGATTTTTCTTTACACCATTTTATGTGCTTCTGGACAACTATATAAGTAATTAGAAATCTTGGTTAATGTCAAAGGCAGCAGTTTCTACAGTTGATTTTTTTTTTTTTTTTTAATTCTAATATTCCTCTTTCTAGAAATAGAGGATAACATCTCTATATGGAATGAAAATCTGTATACACCTTTTCTTGGATTTTGTGTTTGGAGAGGAAAAGAACACCCCCCTGGAAAGTGCTGAGATATGTGAATTATGGAACTGAAAGAATCAACTTAAAATCTGTAATTTGTCCCAACAGAAGACATCAATTTATTCAAAACTTAATTTGAAATACAACTCTTCTGGCAAAGAGCAGCAGATAGTAAAAGCTAGCAGTTTGGATGGTCTGTGTGTGCAGACTCTTAGGGTTTACGGCAATGTTTGTTCTTCAGAAATCTTATTTACAAACCTGTATTACTAGTTTCATAAAGTATCTATCAAATCATACCTGTTCCTTGGAGAGACCAGTCTGGTAGCAGCAGCCAGAAAATCTGTTTGTAAAAAAGTTCTTAAACTTGCTAACTGACAGATATACCTGGTTTAGCCAGGGGGAGCACAGATAGAAGAACTCTACAACCTGGGACACCTTGCCCTGGGTGTTATGAAAAGCCTGTAATTCTCACAAAAGAATCCAGAACTGCAGAATCCAAAGAAAACTACCAATGTTTTACCTCGACAAGCAAGTATGCACCATGGTACTTGCTAACTGCTGTGCTGGAAATTTCAGTTATGAGAGTAGACTTTGATGCGTTTCTGACCGTGACATAGCTTAGGAGTCAGCACTATGGCAGACAGACTGACCTGTGCTCTACTTTCATGGATGGCTTTTGCATCATATTATCAATGAATGACACTGGCTGGAGACCACTCTTGCTGTTGCAGCATGACAAAAGCATGACGTTATTACTAATAGTCCCTAATAGTCCTTGTCTACTCTTTCAAGGTCGGCCTTCTAACGGGACCGTTTATGCTTATTATCTGTGTTGCAGCAGCACCTAGTGGTTCAAATTAACATCAGGAACAAGCTTACGTGGCCCATGATGTCGGCTGGAAGGGCTTGCATTGAAAATAAAATGGAAAGAGTAGGGTAGGAAGCCAAGGCAAAGAGCAGAGAAATGGTTTATCAGTCACAACAGCAGGACAGAGGTGGAACCAAAGAAAGAAAGAGAACTAAGTATCTATCTAGTGTTTAACTTCCCTTTTATGCAGACAGATGTTCTGCATAGCCCTTGGTAAATCAGTGCCTTTGGAAAATAGTTCTGTTAAATGTAAATGTGTTTACTTTCCTTCTTGGTTAGTCTATGATCCTAATGCTTTGGCTATGGACAAACACTGCAGCTCAGCTCCTGTTGCCATATATTATCTTCTGAAATTCAGAGCATACTATTAGGATTGCTTGCTGCATCCCAATGCATAATCCATCTGTACTTGGCTTCAGAAATGTGTATTGTACATTTGTTAGTATTCAGGCTCCATTAACTTCCAGGAAAAGGATTGGTAAAGAAGGATTAGTTAAAATTTCCAGGTATATGAAAGACGAAGTCATCAAGAGTAATCAGCATGAATTCACCAAGGGGAAGTCATTACTGCTCAACCTTATTAAACTTCCATGATGAAATGAATGGCCTGGCAAATGAGGGGAGAGCAATGGGTGTTGTCTACTGTGACATCAGTAAGAATTTCAACACTTATCTGATAAAATCTTCCTGGAGAAGCAAACAAAGCATGGGCTGAATGAGCTGATGGTCAGGTAGATGGCAAAAACAGTCTCTGGTCATTGAGTGGCATAAGGTATAAGTGAAAACTGGGAACTAGTTGGTGCATCCCCTGGGTTCAGTCCTTTTTAATATCTTCATTAATGACCTGGATAATGGATCAGAGCATATGGTCAGAAATTTGCTGATGACAGAAGAAATGGCTTAGACACCAAATATTTGGGCTGCTATCCAGACGGACACAGCATGGAGAAATGGGCTGACAGGAGGTGATCCTTCCCCAGTGTATCTTCTATGAGCTGAAGGAGCTGAACCTGTTCAGCTTGGAGAAACCTTGGAAGGTTGGCAATGTCTATAAATACCTGAAGTAAGGCTGCAGGGAGGATAGAATCTGTGTCTCTCTGCAGCAAGCACGAACTGGAATATAGGAGGGTACCTCTGAATACCGGGAACCATTCTGTGCTGTGTGGGTGATGAACTGCTGGCACAGGGTGCCCAGAGGCTGTGGAGTCCTTTCCTTGGTCAGCTCCAAAAGCTGCCTGGATGTGGGACTGGGTAACCCTGCCTGAAGAGGGATTGGACCATGTGGAACCGGAGGATCATCCCAACATCAACCATTCTGTGATTCTATGAAATAATATGAACATTTGTAATGGGTTTTTATTTTTATGAGCTGTTCTCCTTATTCATATAGGAACTTCTTAACATTTTTGGTTCTGTGGAATCCTGAGCAGTTCTAAGAGATTTTTGTATCAGTCTTGCATCTTACCGATTCCAACCCCCCCCCCCCCCCCAAGTTCATATATATATAAAGATATATAGATACATATATAGATACATACATACATACATGCATACATACATATATATATATATATATATATATATATATATAAACAAAACTATGACAACAGAAATCTTAACAGAGTTCGTGATGTGTTGGTCCTGGTGTTCAGATGCTTAGAAGATAGAAATTTTTCTAAAAAAATGAATTTGGAGAAGTGAAATTGCAGATGATTAACTAGCCCTTTCTTACGAAAAGTATAGGAGAATATTTGAATTGGTGTTGGGGGAGGAAAGAGGAAGATTCTAATAAAGAGTTCATTTCATTATATCTTTTGGGTGATAATTAGATTTACAGATTTGACCTAAGCCATATTTTGTGAAACAAGGAAGAAAAAGTAATCAAGTACAGAAATAGGGGTTCTATACTTGTGGCATAGATGTGGTATGCAGCTGCTCTTTTCTGTCAATCGTCTGAGGGTTGTTTTGCGTTACAAAAGCCTTTTTTGTAAAACATCATTCTGTATGAAAAATTATAACAAGTCTTGTGTATCACAACCTATTAAATTTCCCTAAAACAGTGGAGAAAAATAGGATACGCATTTCAAAGCGAGGATTATATTTTAAGTCCAGCACATTCTTCTAAGGATATCCTCAGTGACGAAAGCAGGATGGTGCTTCCTGTTGAAATAGCTATTTTTTGTGGGTGAGGTAGAAGTTAATCTTTCAAGAATGTTGATAGAGCCCAAGTGATTTAATTAACAAAGTACTACTAGCATAATAAAGGGATTATTTAGCAGCTGAGAAAAAAGAGAATTTAAACTACACCATGAAATAATAATATACAGATCTCACTTTCTGCTTATGTTTCTCTTGTCAAGCTTCCTACTCGCTTGTTTGTCAGCTTTTTTCACACTTTTTTTTTTTTTTTTTTTTTTTTTTTTCAATTTCTGCTCTGCAATGTCAGTACATGGTGTAATCCATAAGAATTCACCTGCTGTCCCTTCCTATCCAGCCATCACCTTTTTGGCTTCTTGTATCCATGCCAATTTTTGCCATGTGGCCTATTGTGAGTTAGTTGATTTATTTATTTATTTATTTTAAGTTCTAATTTTCTTTTCCGTAACTTTTGACTGCTGGCCTGTGTCTAGAATTTGAGCTCCTTGCAACGTGGATTGTTCCTTCTTGAATATCTGGACAGTACTAGCACATTGTGGCCATTAACAGAAAACTCCAGGCTTAAGATCTAAGCCTTCTGGAGCTGGACTGCAGTCTCAGAAATAGAGTTTGAATTTTGGGTGATCCTGTGTGGAGCCAGAAGTAGAACTTGGTGATCCTTGTGAGTTCCTTCTTGTGTGAGAGATTGATTCAGAAGTAATCTCTGGCAAGGAAAGATCAAGAGGAAGACTGTGATGGGTTGCTGTATGGAAAATGTGAACTTCATTGGTCAACGCTGTTAAACTGTAGGAACATCTTGTACTTTAATGTCAGGAAGATGCTCTACTTTTACTTTCCCATTGTAGTGCTAATAACTTTGTGATCACTTCTGGGATGATTGCTAGAATTGGGATAATACTAGAAATAGTTATTTCTATTATCTAATGGAATACTAGAAATAATTTTATCTTGTTATTTCTTGCAGAATCCCTGCAATATATAGTGAAAAAGACTTTGTGATAAGAGTGACAGAGATATATGCTGTAATAGATATCTTGCTTTTGGCCTTTTTTTTCCAAGTTCAAAATAACAAAGATTTCTGTCAAGACTGGGAAAATGTGCTAATTGCATCAAAAGTAAGTTTCCTTACTACAAACACTTGCACCAACTAATCAGAAAACAGAGTAAATTGAATTCATAGTGATGTATATGAACTTGTGAGTAAAGCACTTTTAATGGCAAATATGTTCAGCTGCCATTGAAACAAAGACCATTTTTAAGCTTCTGTTGCTATTGCACTTCCCTTCCCCGTATCACGTTTGTACTGCTTGTAGTGTATGATATATATACATTTATGCAGCCTTTCAGAACAAGAACTAGAAAAGATGTATATGTTGGAGTTATTTTTCTTCTTGTAGCGTACTTCTGTGTTCAGTCCTCTTTATATAATGATTTGATATCTATTAAAACTTGTTTATGGAATTGTCATTTTCATAGAATTTCACTTTATAGATTTTTTTTCTTTGAGTTTCAAATCTCTATTCATCAGATGCCTAGTAGTGGACAAACTAGTGAGGGTCAGGCGTATTTCTTGCTACTGCTTAATAGTGCGTGTAAACTTGTCTGTTTATAGAGTAATCTTTATTTCTGATTTCTAGATAAATTCTATAAATCACTTTTTTCTGTTTTTTCTTTTTCTTTTTTTTCTTATTTAACAGAATTAATCTCTGTCAGTCTTTAAGATCTGATAGAAAAAGCATTCATTTTTAATAAAAAACTACAAATACTCAAGTTGAAAAAAATTTGGTACTGTAAATATTATTTCCAAACTGGTGTATTAGAAATATATCCTTACTTAATTTTACTTAATTGTATTTGCAATATTTGCAATAAAGCTAAAAGAAATAAATTCAGAACTTCCAGTGAGCAGTACCCATGTCTTTTTAAATTTGATTCATAGATTCCTTTGTTTTGACCTTTGCTCTCTGAATAACTGTATCAGATAGTCTGATGTGTCTGTTGGCCTATGGTAGGACCATTAATAACTTTTAGGGAGTTAGTATCATCATTTGAAGGACTTAATTTTAAATTAAAGGTGTTTTTTGTTGTTTGCTTCTCAAGGACAGAATTGAAGTAGACTTTATTGCAAACATACGAACATAGAGACCAGAGGCTAGGAATGGAAAGGTTTCAGTTATGAAATATGGAAGACTACAGTGCAGTTGAAAGAACTGCACGTGCATTGTCTTTGCATTGTGTTTGTTGCAGAGATGATGCAGTGGGGACCAACGTATCTGATTATTACTTTCTGATTAGTTAAATGTTGAAGCTTATCTGAGACGATTGGAAATGGTAAGACAGATACTGAATCATTTTAAATTAAATGAGCATAATGCATTTATAATATCTTTGATTGATTTAGTTGTTTCTCTGGTTGGGTTACTGCAATAAATGCGAGGTATGAGTACTGTACTTGGTGTTAATAAGCTATTGAAATATGGGAATTTCATTCTTTATCTGCATGTCCATAGTTTCATTATTACAGTGCAATTTTTAAAGCTACAATATTTCTGGAGAATAGTATTGCAAAGAAGAAAAACAGAATTATTAAAGCCTAAAAGATTAAAACCCAGTGAAAAGTGACTGTTTTGTACACTAAAAACAAAAAGAACGAAGAGTGGAATTCTTGAATAATTAAGTGCTGGGGTGATGAAAGACTGGCATTGGGTTTGCTAGGATTTCCTGCTGTGCTGTTATGCCATGACTAATGTTAGGTGATCCTGCCTTTCATGTAGGTTTTGACTGCATAGCTGGGCCTAGGACTCTCTTAGGCAGACTGGAGTGCATGTCCCTCTGGTGACTGGGGGAAAGGATCCAAATATTCCTTCACTCTCTTTATGACCCCATTCAGGCAAGGAAGTGCCAGAAGAACTAGTAACTGGAGGTACATAGTGGAGAACAAGGAGAGAATCAAATTCCTGAAATAAACTTTTTCATCTTTTTCAGAGCATACACATATACTGTGTACAGTATATGCTATTGTTTTTTTGGCTGTCCTTACTCCATGCCAATAGCTTAGACTTTTTACTATGTGCTAGATTTTCTAGACAACTATCAGTGCAGTCAGGACACTTTTTTTCCTAACTATTTATGCAGTATTTTATTTTACACTACCACTTCACCTTATATTGAGTTAATTTTCATTTCTGAATCAGTTGTGTTGTTTTAGTCATGCATCAAGGAAAGTTACATGTTGCTATCATTATTTCAGAATTTGCCTGAATGCTCCGGAGTGGTTCTGTCACTGAGGATTTTTAATTGGTGATAATACCCACTGTCTGCATGAGAACACACTGAGTGGTCATGTAGTGATATTATTGTGTCTATAAAATATACTAATTTTAACCCGGTGACAAATTGAAAACACCCACCCCTTCTTTCTTGCCAAATTTTAAGAAATATTTTATAAAACTAGAAGGAAGATATACCACTGAGGTACCTCCTGTTTCTTTTCTAGAACATTAGTGAGAGTGTGTCTGTCTGAATCTTTAATCCAAACTTAAATATCAACTTAAGTATCACAAGACAGTGTTTTGTGAGTCTTCTTAATGGAGGGGAATGGAACAGTTAGTGTTGAATTTGGTGGGGTAGTTCATGTAGCTGAAGTCTGGAACTGTTGTCCTTCATCCATGATATGAGGTTACAAAAACAGCTCTGATGTTATTTTATGGTGAGCTGGTTTAGAAGGGAGAGCTCTCTGCAAAAACAGCTTCTAGTGCTGATTTACTCTCATCTTCCTTTTTCCTTCTTCTTCCTTTTCTTCTTACTGGAGTGCATTTGTTGAAAGTAGCTTGCTGCTGCTGCTGTTCTTGCTTTCAATATATTATGTATATATATTTGTTTACCTCTTTATCAACTCAAACCAATAATTAGGCAAAATTATATTTTCCAGGGAGTAACTTGAGAGCTGAGTAACTTAAGCCCATGTCTATTCCAGAGAGTTCAGTTATAGTTCACTTGAATATACAGTGTAGAGGCATCCATAATTTTTAGTTTATCAAGATAAAAATTAATCCTCAAAGTAGGCATTTGTAGGCAACAATCTGTTTGCTGGTATCAGCCATGAAATATTTTGGCAAACCAGTTAGTTTTAAAAACAAAAATGCAGATCTTTTTGTAGAACTGCAATTTTCAGTTGTGCAAAGAGGTTCTCGTGTGTGGTAAATCTCTCAAATCCAGGAGTCAGGCTGAGGTGAGATGTAGAATCAGGAGGTGAAGGGAATGGGTGGGGAAGGAGCAAAATGAAAGTGTTAAGTTAAACTGATACTGTTTCTTTAGACCTTCGTTACTGTTGCAGTTCTTTGCTTCAATATAGTACCTTCCTTCCTAAGGTTACACTCTTCGCAAAAGGTGCCAGATCTAGAGATAGTTTTCCAAGAGCGAATTTTGGTGCAGCAATCCAACTTTTCTGAGATTTTAGTTTTGCAGTAGTTTCACAGTAGATTAGGCTTTTCCTTGTAAGAGAAAGAAAAGGCCTCCATTGGCCTGTCAGTGCTAGCTTTTCCTTGGCATTGCTCAGATGTACTGTGAACTGATGGCACGACTTAAGGCTTGTCTGCCAGGTATAAATATTATTTTAGCAAGCTTACATAAAACTTCTCTGTAACTTTGACAACTTGATCCAAAACAAGAAGTACCAGGTCACTGGCTGTGTGATGAAGTTCACCCAGTTTGCTTTATTTCAAAGTCTGATTCTTGGAGCCATCTGCAGGCATCTCACATAAAAAGAGTTGGACTACATTCATCCGGACAAGCAGTAACTGAAATTGTTTCCCAACTTGTATTTTACAACCTATTTTTGAGAATTTAAGTTTTGGGGCAATATTTAAATCCTTGCAAAACCATTTTATTAAATTATTTCTGAAAAATATGTATTCGTTCCAGATGAATACTGTGCCATATTTGTTTCCTTCATTATGGAACTATTTTACTGTGTTAGTGTTGAACCATGTAGCTCTATCTTGGAGTTTTTGGAGAATCCCCAGTTCACTATAGCAGAAATCATGTTACAGTAAAAAAAACAAAAAACAAAAAACAGCAAGTTGTTGATAGAGCATAAAAGATGTAAAAGTTAACAGAGGCAGAGTTTTGGGGAGCCTTCATTTGCAACAGAGGTGCTATTGACTGTATTACACAAAGAGAATTACAGAACTGTAGGGTTTGGCAGGGACCTTTGTTGATCACTTAGTCCAACACCCACTAAAGCAGGTTTCCCTAGAGTAGGTGGCACAGGAAAGTTTTCAGTCAGGTTTTGAATATCTCTTGGGAAGGAGACTGCAGTCTGTCTGGGCGACCTGTTACAGTGCTCTGTCACTCTCAAAGTGAAGAAGTTTTCTGTCATGTTCATATGGAACTTCTGATGTCCCAGTTTGTGCCCATTGCCACGTTGCTGGGCACTGCTGGAAACAGCTTGGCCTCACCCACTTGGCTTCTACCCTTTGGATATTTATAAGCACCAGTAAGATCCCTCTCAGTCTTTTCTTTTCATGACTGAACAGCCTCTTTCCTTGTACAGAAGACGCTCCAGGCTCCTCCTCATCTTTCTGACCCACTGCTGGATTCTCAGAAGTTCCCTGTTTTTCTTGAACTGGGGAAGCCTATAACTGGTCCTAGCACTCCAGATGTGGTCTTGTCAGGGCAGAGTAGAGGCAGAGGATCACCTCACTCAGTCTGCTGAACTCACTAAGCACTATAGGTTAGAAGTCTTAAAGTTTCTTATTAGCAAGTTGTATTCTGTTACCCACTGTTAATGCTTTTTAGCATAGTCTATTGGTAAGAAGTGTGTCTAGTCCTGGCAACAAGTGAAAAGACTTGTGAAATTCGTTCCCTTGTAGCTTAGTAACAGGGTTGCATTAGTACTTGGGCAATTAGACATAATTCCTTAAGAAAGTTTGCTTCAAAATGATAATGAAGTGAAGGCTTCAAGTGACATTTTTCTCCATCTATTTTGTGTAGAAGTCACCAAATAAAATATCAAATGTAGGATCAGGGTAACCTGAAAGTGTTAGATGGGCTGAGCTTAGGATACCTGAGCTCACTGATGCAGGGATTATCTATATGATCAATAGCTGATCCTTTGATTCAGTGGAATGTGTGTGCGCAGACTTCTCTTGCACTTGTCCAGTGCGGTGAAGAAGAATCTGAAATAAGAGTTCAACAACAATGAATATCTGATATATCTGTTTTAACTGAAAAGTATTTTTCTTTCCTCTATAATGACAAGCACACTGAGAATGACAGTCTTAAAAAAAATAAAAAAAATCACATAACATCTGAGGAGAAAAATGAAAATGTAGATTAGAAGATGAGGAGTCTATTGCAAGTCTTTGCTTTTGGAAGCTGACTAGGTGTTACAGCAATTGAAATCTTACTTAAAAAAAATTTTTTTTTGTTTCAGCTTAGTACTTACATTCACTCATCTTTCTCCTTCTAAATGATTTTTTTAATGATCTCAGGCTTCTCAGGGCGTCTGGCTTCACAGCATGCTGCAATCACCTTGCCTTTGGCCCTAAAGGCTGAGGAGTCCTCCAAAAATAAACGGGAAAAGCCAGAAGCTGTCTCCTCAACTTAGCATTTTCTTTTAGCTTTGCTGAATGACTGCATTTGGTTGGTTCTGCTCTCCTAATGGTATCTCTCCAGTGAGAGCTTCCCCTGGCAGCTGCTGCCTGCTGCTGTCTGTTGAGATGCATCCGCTGTGATGCCAGGCGAAGCCTCAACCCTGCTGCCAGCTCCCCTTCTCTTCTTACTTATAAGGGCTTTTTAATTAGTTGTCCTGCATAGTGTTGGCTTCCTGGCTAACTGTAAGCATCAAGAACTGCCGAGAGCACAATAATTCTGAGAACTCTTCTAAAGAAGTGAATGTATTTGTTTTTCTTGCAGCTCTATACATAAAAACAAAGGAAACAGGCTGGTGGTCGATAAACCTGTATAACTCTTCGAATGCACAGGCAAATCATCAGTAGATGTGTTTTTCTTTCTTTCCAAGTATGTACGTGCCAATTGCAAGGTTTGAGATGCAACATAGCTTGTTTCTATGCAACAGAGAATTGCATTGTTGCAGAAGAAAATTACTTGCTTGTTATTTTAGGACTATGAGAAGGTACATGAATAGCATTCTGCAATTCTGAATATTTGTATGTCAGCTCTTATCTTTGGACGTACCCAAATTGTCCTGTCTGTGTGCGGGGTAGTGAGTTATGCCTGTGCTGAAGGAGAAGCTGTGTCCCCAGCACCTGGGCTGCCCCTGCGGTGCTGTCGGCTCAGCTCAGGCTGTGCCCCATTGGTCTGATCCCTGTATGAGCAGAGTGTGTTCGTGCAGGTGGTCACATACGTCCCTTAGTTTTTTCTGGTTTGTTTTTAAATTATTAACACAGAGCTAATTGAATTCTTTAAGCATCTGTTTAGAACTGTGGAGAGTATCAGTGCGAAAAGATACTCTTTCAGCTTATTTAATCTCATTACATACTCATTTTTTTAATGACTGAACTTCATCAAAGTCGTAAGGGAAAACCCTCCTTCCTCTCAGCTGGAGCATGTAACGCTCTGGGGATTTGCAGCAGTTTCAGAAGACATCTTTCAAAGCTTTCAGAAAGTAAATAAGGTTCAGAACTCCTGCCTCACGCAGTGTTTTGATTACAATTTGTCTCTTTTCCACATCATAGGATAGTTTTATTATTTACTGATCATAAACCACTGATTAGGATGGATGGTTTTAGACCTGTGTGCCAAAAGCAATTTTTCTTGTAGATACCTGAAAATATTTGAATATATTTCTTACATCTCTTCCATTCTGTACTGAAGTTATACAGAGGTTAGAAGGGACATTAAAGTGCATTTAGTTCCAGCCCCTTGCCAAGGTCAGGATTGCCACAGCTCCTGGATGGCTGGGCCAGAAGCTTGGTGAGCAGCGGCACACAGTCGAGTTGGAGGACAGGTACTAGCAGTGTTCGCCAGGTCAGTGCTGGGTACAGTACTGGTCAGTGTCTTCACTGATGACCTAGGTGATGGGGCACAGTGTGCCTTCAGCAGGTCTGCCAGTAACACAAAACTGAGAAGAAGAGCTGATAATCAGATCATTGTGCTGCCATCCAGGGGCTGGGGGGCTGGGGAAACAGGCTGACAGGAAGCTGAGGATGTTCAAAGTTGTGCCCCTGGGGAGGAGCAGCCCCAGGCACCAGGACGTGCTGGGGTGCCCCATAGTAGAGCAGCCTGGAGGGAAAGGAGCTGGGGTGCTGGGGGACAGCAATCTGCCTGTGAGTGGGCAGCCTGCCCTTGATGCAGAGAAGGCCAGCAGTGTCCTGGGATGCGTCAGGAGGAGAACAGGTCAGGGGAAGTGATTCTTCCCCTCAGTTCAGCATGAATGGGGCCATACCTAGTATGATTTGTTTTCTTCATGTCTTGTGAAACAGATATAAAAACCATTCTAAGAGATATGCTGTGAAATTGTTTTCACAGGTTAAGGAATTTGGTCATTGTAGTAAATCTTTTGTGTTCTGTATGATCTGATGTCTAACTTTAAACAAAAAAAGGGAAAGTGGGATAGTCCTGCTGTTGCTTCTTAGGATCCCTGAAGGGTGGCCAGCCCAAAAGAGAATTAAACAAAACTGAAGCAAGAATGTGAATTTCAAGAATATTTTTTTTGTTAGATTTGAGATGTTAAGATGTGATTTGTGAACTACACTGAACAATGAAGTATTTACAACGATGAGTGTGTTAATAGGAAGTGACATTATTTATTCCAGCATCAGAAATATATTTGTGCATATAGTTGCCACTTCTGTGAATTACTATTTCTTTAGAACAACATCAACCCCCACCAAAAACAAACAAACAAAAATCAAAGAGAAAAAACAAACAGGGAAGACCTGTAGAGAAATTTTACCAATATTCTTGTAGTGAAAATGGTCTATTAAAAGGACCTGTTCCTTCAACGTTAGAAAGCCAACCAACTTGTCGTCAGTGATGAGACCTACATTGTACATACTGCTTTTGGATAAGAACTTTCTTCATCCTCACACAACTCTTTAAAATATTTCTTGTTTCAATTTTACTGGTGTAAGCAAAGAAATTATTGTTTACAATAATAACCAATAGGAAACAATGAAGTTCCTTTTATCTTGCATTTATGTGAAAGTTTATGCAGCAAAATAAGAGAACAGATCTCTCCCAGTATATTGCATTCTAGCACCCCTGCTCTGACTCCCTATATTGTTTTTTGATTTCTGGGTTTGCTCTTCGGTAGCCATCTGTTCGTTTCCCAAAATAGAACTGCTTGTCTCTCAGTTTAGCATTTTTCTCATTATCCATTATACATTTTAACTTCCCTTTGAATGAAGCTCATTTTAATATGCTCTGCTTTTTAAAATACATTACTGAGTCTTCGTACGCTAAATAATTTAACACCAACTTTGAAATTCTTATTTATGCCAACACATTCTGTGATACTGAACACTGAATTCTTGTTTTTCTGTGTTCTCTGTTGGCTTAATTTTTAAATATTTTACTAAATATTGTTTCTTTTGCAACTAGTCAAGTATTAAATCATAACTATGCTAGTAAACTGGAAGGTGTTTTTACTCAGTCACACAGAAGGTAATTCCAGTTACACTCCCCGTTTGCAGTGGTTCAAGACTATGTATGCATTTCTTGACTGACTGCTGCCGATGGGATCACATGGATTGAGAGCCTTATCTCTCTGTATGGGCACTAATTTGCCTCTGCTCTCTTCAACCATTGATTTTCCTGTTATTGTCTTACTATCTTTGACATCTCTGATTTTCTGTAATGACATCTGTGACTTGGAAAAATTTGCTTGAAGAAAGAAGTGTTTGGAAGGGAAAAAGAGTTGGGTACAGGGAGATGGATGGATAGCACTGAAGTAATTTCTATAGCCAAAAGTGGACATCCTTACTGAAGGAATTTAAAATTCTTATGTTTAGTACCTGCATGTGGGAGTCAGAAGTTTTCTGTTGAAAGTCTCTGTTAGTAGTGGTGTACAAGTTGGCTTTGGGACAACTCTAATACTAAACTTGTGTATCTCCTTTAAGAAAAAAAAAAAGTAAGCAAGCATTTTGCCATCTTCCTTTATTTATATGAAAGAGCAAAAATCAACCCAAAGTGCATTTTATTCATTATTTTCCTGCGCTTTTTGATCTTTTCTTTTCCTTCTGATTATTTGCATTTCTAAGGAGACAGACAGTGAATAGTCAGTATTGTAGCCTCCTTTATTCTCAGGGTAGATCATTCCTACACCACATAAAGGATACTCATGATTGATTCCTTCTGCAGAAGCTTGGTATCTGCAGGGTGGTTTTTTTTCTTACATATAGTTATAAAATCTTTTTGCATTTTCTTCACTGTTGACTAGTAGGAACGTTTTAGGTTTGATGGTAGTGGAATTTATCTTTTCTCTGTGTTTTTGTTGTTCGTTTTTGTTTTTTAACTTCAGAGGAACAAAACTTGTAAGTCTGTCAAAGAATTAATTGTCTTGGATGACATCAGTAGCGTAGAAAAATGTCATCCTTGCACTGCAGAACATCTTTGAGTACAGAGTGTGAGATGAGATATACTTAGTTCATTAAGTTGATCAGGGAGGATACAGCTGGGTTTCAGTCTGTTTAAAGTCAGAAGCAAAGTGATGAATTCTGCTATCTTTTCTCAGAAATACCTTTATTCCAGTCTGCGGTTTCTGTTCTTGTTTGTGGTATTATAACCCATAAAGTTTTAACCAGATGTGTCTGTTGTTTTAGAGGCCAATTTGGCTCTGTTGCAGTAGTACAGATACTGGAGAGACTTATTTTTTTAGTTCTACTGTTTGTTGTATTTGTGTGTTTTGTACCTCTCTCTGAGATATGAGAATATAATACCAGTGCACTTCTTACAGGTTTGATGATGATGTTTTTTTTTTTTTTTTTGACAGTGGCTTTAGCTATCAATTCAACCCATGAAATCTTACATATCTTACCATGATGTAAAAAGTGTTAAGACAGACTTGTTCTTGCAAATCTACTTATTTACTAATTTGGAGGAACATTCTATCATTCCATTTTTCCTTGGAATGTGGTACTCATCCTAAAATTCAGTGAGGAAATCATAAATCCTCCTCTCAGTTGAGACAGTTACAAATAGGTTCAACAGAAAGCACAAAACACATCAACATACAGATCATAAGGAGATACAATGTACATCTTGGTCATTGCCATCATTGTTTTTGTGAAAAAAACAAAAACAAAAACACCTCACTGTGGTATGGTAACAGCTGACTGTGTTGTGTGGTAATTCTCTTTCATGTGGCACTTAGAACAATTCTGAGCTGAGGAGCCAAGGGCTGTCTTTCAACTTGGTGAAATGGTCACAAATTAAATGGGAATATCACAAACTGCCATTTCTTCAAAACAAAGATAAAACCTTTCAACTATTCTAATATTTTTGCAAGCTACTGGGCTGAAATAAGAGAGTTTATGATCTGCTGAACAGGAGTTCAGATTTTCCCTACAAACCCTTCCCAGCCTAACTGCCTGTTCAGAAGAGGAGATCCTCTGATCCCTCAAGAGGTAAATGCAGAAGAGAACAGGGAGTCCAAAGGGAGCAAAGTCTCCTCTGTACTGGCAATGTAGGAAATGAGAAACCTGAAAGAAGAAGCCTGAAATTAAATTCTTGTATACTAGCTTCATTTCTCTCCATAGATGCCTTTTAGATATTTAAAATGCAAGGGAGAAAATGCAGGAGACAAAATGGGGGAACAAAATGCACTTGCATAATGAACAAGAAATATTCAAGAAAAGAGTCACTTTATTATCAAAATACTCAATTATTTTCCAGTTTAAAATGAAAAAAAAAGCAAAAAAAAAAGCAAAAAGAAGAACTGGAAATATCCTGTTACTTGAATGCCTTTATAACTGTAGGTAATCCTGGTACCTAGGGAGTTCTCAATAATGCTGTGGTTTCTATGCAGTACTTTGTGCTTGGTTGCCTTTCAAATAGATTTACTGGCTTTCAGATGTTTTAGAAAATATTATGGCACCCCATTTGTGGCAAAGTACATTTAGGATGTTTAGAAAATCTTTTAGAATGCTATTTATAGACTCTTAATTTATGTAGTAGCTTATCACCCGCCTGTTTTTAACATCTGACAGAATTTCTGTACTTGCATTCTGTAGGTCTTCCTGCTTAGTTTTTTTTTTTCTTTTCTTATGTAGCACTATAAAATGTGATGATTGCCTGAAAACAGCAATTCTGAAAGGAAGGCAATGCTTCTGCTGGCAGTTCAAAAAGCAAGCAGGTATTACAAATTATTTTAATAGGAAATTCATGCGAGTTCTCAGCTTGTTGATTATCTTGCACAATGCAGCTAGAAGCTATAAATGTTAATGGTACCCAGTGTTAATGGCTTTTCTTTCTCTGTTTTAGAAGCCAAATTTTTACATTAAATCTTACATTACATATGAAACAGAAGCCTGTTTTACAGAAGCATAGAATAATTGAGGTTGGAAGGTCAGCTAGTCCAGTCCTCTGAACAAAGCAAGTCTGCTAAGATCAGGATACTGAGGGAGTCCTCCAGAGTCTTGACCTCCACTAAGGATAATTTTATAGACATTAGATACAATTTTATATATGTATTTATATGAAGTCAGAATTAAGAGAGGAGAAAAATGTTAGAATACGAAGGTCTTTCTTTGGAAAACATAGTATTGTGTTGGGAAGCTTAAACTAGGATTTGTTCATGAATGTGAGGTATAATCCTTGTCCTATCATTTCTGCAGTCATCAGTCCAAAAAACAACTCACTTTTCCCCAATGATGAGCTATTAATTTTTATTTGATTAATAGTTTTTGAAACACTGAATGCCTTTTTTTTTTTTTTTCTGAGATAAATCTGTTCCGTTTCTCATTCTCGCTCTATTCTTCCTGCTTAAGGATTTATATAAGTGATTCTCTCAGGAAAGTGATTAGCAAGAATTCGGCACAGTTGATTTACGGTATCTGCTATGATTTTGTAATTCTGCAGATACAAAGAAAGGAGTAGTGAAAAATAGGAATTCTTGAAAACTGCAGACCAAACATGCTTTTCGTGCATACCTGAAAATTTTAAGACTGCCTTTTATTATTAGTATTTTTTAAATGGATTCCTGGAGGGTCACAAGGGCGTGCTATTCTACTTGCCACTGGTATAGGTCTATCAGATGAGCCCAGATGACAAGCTATACAGCCTTCATAATGGAAAGAGCTGCACATTCACTGCCCATGAGCATATGTCAGAGGCTGCAGTCCCAAATACTGCACCATGCCAGCAGGCAGGAACTCCAGGCCTGGTGGATCATGGGCCTGCATTTGCAGGGAATGCTGACTCTGTGGGCTCAGATGACCGGCACATTCTCAGAGCTGTGCTGCTCTTGTCTACTTTCAGGAGCTGTTGCCTCACCTGGCCATGCAGAGCTGCTTCTGATTGCTCCTTGCTACAAATAGGGAGACTGCTGGGTTTCTTTTGAGCTGCTGTAAATTGAAATGGCGGTTAGAGGAGCAAGTGTTTACAAGGGGTATTATTCTCCTACAGATGCCAAAATGTCATGCTGCCATCCTGACAGCAGATTGATTTGATTGCCAGTATAAGCCAGCATATTAAAGCTGACAGGCTGTACAGGTTTTAAAGACTTCTCCATTTTGTTGCTTGCTGCAGGCTGAGAGTGAAATATTGTTAAAGATTAGAAATCAGCCAAGAGAGGGAACTAAAGGCTAAGTGTAAGCAATCAAATATCAGACAAGATTATCTCCAGAGAAAATTATTTTCTGTTACGGAGTGGAAAAAAAAAAGAAAAAAGATATTGTGTTTATTAACAGTACACAAATAGGGACAGCAATAAGATGGCAACATTTGTACATTGCAAACATGTAGTTGGGAATAGAAAAGCCTGTGACTCATCTTAAGGAGACTAAGGTAAATGAGTAGCATAGTTATGACAAAAAATCATGTTTAGGTAGCTAAAACAAATGGGAGGAATAATTTTAGCTGCTTGCTGCTTTAGTGATTCTAATTTCATTGTAACTAATAAGGAATGCAATTTAAGCATGGCTAATATCTAACAGTCAGAAAGAATACAGAACAAATGGACAGCTAAGAGTTTAAAAACATGGAAGAATGCTCACAGAAAGAAACTTGCTAGTAGTGCTGTCTGGGCTCCAGCCCTCCAGGGTGAGAGCTGTAAAGTGCAGGAAGGCATTTTTTTCATGCACACACAAAATAAATAAATAAATAAATTAAAGAAAGGAAATGTAAAACTGTTATTATTTTTTAATATTATAACATTTTTAATGCAGTGTATGATTTTTCTCTTAAAAGCATTGTATTAAAATACATAAAGATAGCTGAGATCTGTCTATCTGACTGTGCTTCATGATGTAGGCTTAGATAGTGGCATTTGGGCACTTTAAGTGAGTGGGGGCTGCTCAGGAATGTGCCTCTGTCTTGGCCCTGCTGCATCCAGGCTGGCCCTGGTGCTGGTACTGCTGCCTTCAGATCTGTGTTTAGAGGGGCTCCTCAGATTTGTTTCTAACCTTCCCCTCTCTTACATTTACTGACCTTCTATCTTCTTCCTCCCCTTCCTACAATTTTTTTTTTTTTGCAGTTTACAGCCAAAGAAAGTGCAACAAATTCTTCTTATTGGAAGTCCTTGTTGAAAACAACTTATTTCCAGTGAAAAGTAGTGGGTCCAAAAAGTAGCATTCCATCAAGAATTCAATATTCATTGCTTCAAGGAATTTAATCTTTTTTATTGAGTGCGAACAATTACAGATATTGATAATGTGACATCTCCAAAGATTTCGGTGTCCCTAATGGCTTGAGGTTTTCCTTGTGAAATTCACCTCTTCGCTTTACAGAAGACAGTGTTGAAGTTCAGCTTATTAGACACTAAATGAATGTTACATTAAAACTCGATACAGAATATAAAGTCTAAAGGCCACACAAATATTGTGAAATTTAAGCAATAAAAGATTTGAAAGCCATAATCCATTAGATTAGTGGAAAAAATAGCTCATTTAATTGCTCCTAGAATATGTGAGAAACCTTGGTGGGGGAAGAGATTTAGATGTTCATAGCCTTCAGAGAAGCTCTAACATAAATCTAACATAAATTTTACAGCATTAACAACTGTGGTGTAGCTGGTCTCTTGTGTTCAAGAATTCCTTTGTTTATCACTAGTTTGAGCAACTTCTTTGCTGCATGGAAAAATTATTCGTGAGGTTTCAGCCATCTACCTCATGGAAAACTTACTCTTTTCTTCCTTTTTTTTTCCCTCTGTATGACACCATCCTTTATCTCTTCATCTCGTGTTTATTCTGTTGATGTATTTACATAAACACATCAACTACAACCATACAGTGCTTGCATTATGTTAAACTAATCAAGGAGGTATTTTTAATTTCCTTTAAGATGTCTTTCTTCATCATTTTAGTAGTCCTTCTTTGCATTTGGCGTTCAGGTGGTGGTGTTTCATCCTTGTGTTTTCTGGAAAAAAGTTTTGCATTCTCTTTTTTTAATGTTTCAATGTATTTCTGTCTTAATATCTCCCCATTTTTCACTAGATCACCTGGACATTTCTCATCTGCTGTTCTTCCAGAAGATGACCTTTTTTTTTTTTTTTTTTTTTTTCCTTTATAGTAGCATTTCTTTGTCAATCTCTGTCAATCTTTGGCACTTTATAGTATTTCAGCTGTAGGGAAGGGGAAGAAGACTTGTTCTGTTATGCAATACAATGATGTGTAGTTTGAAGAGGCTGCTATGGAATGTCCTTAAAGGTGTCTTGAAAAAATCTTTTTGCTGAACATAATTATATTTAACTTTTTCTGTAGTTCAGTGTATGACAAAAGCTGTGAAAACCAAAGCACATACCAGAAATATTTACCAGGTGTGAATGTTGGCTGTACACAGGGAGTCCAGCTAATCATTACAGTACTTCTGTATTTAAAACCTGTGAAATGACAGCTGGTAGTTTGTCTGGTCAGAGGATATGGATAAGTATATTGCAGTGGTGTTTGCTGTTGTGGCAGAGAACACTTGCAGGCTAAAATGACTTTATTCCTGCTCTTGTCTACAGAGAATTTGTATTTGGGAGTGGGTTATAATATATGAGTTGAAATTGCACCTAGTCTCGATAATATAGCTAGTTCTGAATGCCCAGAGAAAATTAACTTCGCTGAGCTGGGGCTTCTTTATTTCAAAACGGCTAATCTCAGCCATGTAATGTCTTTCATCTGCAGAGTTCATCTCATAGCACATGAAAGTGGCATTTATCTTCCTTTGTTTTTGTATCATTTATTAGAAACTGATCGTGAGATTGGAGCCAGAGAGTGGTGCTGGCTTAATATCTCAGAGGAGATCAGTGATGAGAGTCATTAATGACATCGAGAGTGGGATTGAGTGTACCCTCAGTAAGTTTGTGAATGACACCAAGCTGCATGGTGTGCTCAGCGTGCCTGAGAGACAGAATGCTGGCCAGAGAGACCTAGACAGACTTGAGCAGTGGGCCCAGGAGAACTTCAGCCTGGAGAAGTTCTGGGGGGAATTTATAGTGACCTTCCAGCACCTGAAGGGGGCCTACAGGAAAGCTGGGGAGGTTCTTTTTATTAAGGGAGCGTAGCAACAGGATGAGAGGAAATGGCTTTAAACTGGAAGAAGGTAGATTTAGACTAGGCATTAAGAAGAAATTCTTTACTGTGAGGATGCTGAGACACTGGAACAGGTTGCCTAGAGAGACTGTGGCTCCCCTCACCCTGGAGGCATTCAAGTCCAGACTAGATGGGGCTTTGAGCAACCTGATCTAATGGGAGGTGTCTGTCTGTTACAGGTGGGTTGGAACTAGATGATCTTAATGGTCTCTTCCTACCCAAACCATTATATGACACAATAAACGGCGGTGAAGCCTGGCATAGGTTGTTCAGAGAGGTGGTGGATGCCCTGTCCTTGGAGACACTCAGTGTCAGTCTGGACCAGGCTCTGAGCACCCTGATCTAGTTGTAGGTGTCCCTGTTCATTTCATGGGAGTTCGGCTAGCTGACCTTTTATGATCTCTTCCAATTCAAACGATTCTATGCTTCATATTGTTTCTTACAAAAAGGATTCCCACTTCCCAGTAGTGATTTCTCAGGAAACCAGCCTGCGTTATTTTTGCCATTCACAGGCAAGGTATTTTTGTAGCAGTTACAAACGGTTGCAATTTGCAGGCACACAAGCAGTTTCTTTCATTCTATAAAAACATCACGAAGATTTGTGTGCAGAGATGTAAGAGGTGTGCTGTTATAATTAATTTTCTATCTTCTGCAGTAAATCCGATGAAGATGCTACAAAATTTCTCTAATATGCCATTTGTTTTTATGTATGTTTTCTGTTTGACATGCAGTCACTTGAAGAAAATAACAATAGCGTAGAAAAAAGGGTTCAGGCAGGACCATTCATCTCTGATGTTACTGATCATGGGGCGGGTGAGATGCCTTAAATGTATTTTCATGGTAGGAACATCCTTCTTTACATTCATATTAGGACAGGAATTCTGTGTCTGGAGGGAAATAGGCTTTTAAGGAAAGATATTCTGATGTCTGAGAAAAAAACAGTTACCTTTTACACCCTAAAACCTAAGAAACAGTCTTCTGTTAGGTTTTGAATTCAACTGCATGTGCAACTTTAGCAGTGATTTCTTGCCATGGTGTTTATAAAGGCAAATTATTCAAATCTTGTTCAGATATTAAAAATATATTTGGGCAGAACCACTTAGATCTGAAATAAACACTGTGGAAAATAACCACTTTTACAAACTTTTGGGACTTAAAAAAAAATAAAAATAATAATTCAGATTTTGAAACAAGGCAATCAAGTCTTGGGCTGTGTGTTCATTTAAATGTTGTGTTCAAAATTCTCTCCAATTGTTTTTTAAACATGAGAAGCTGGATGTGCCTTTTGTGTATGTAGTACAATTTGTAGCAGCGATGCAGTTTCCTCCTGCTTTTTTTTTTTTCCTCCTCAGAACATTAAACTCTCTTGGTCATGCATGATCATTCTGACCTTTCTGCTATACCATCAAACATCGTTTCACCTGCTGTCTTGTTTAAATAACTTGCATTTCCATCAGAGTATAGCATTTTAAAAACAGATGCAGTGTTTTACAGTTTCCTAAGCACTGAGAAATGCATTAACACCTTTGGTCGATTGTTTCAACCCCATGTTACTGTGAACATTTGTTTTTCTTTCTGTGCTAGAGTTTGCAAGGGTGCGAGGGAGTGTGGCTGTGCTTGTACGCGGGTCAGTGAAGTGCTCTGAAGCGTTCCTGTGACAGCTGTTAGTCCAGCACCATTCTGCTGAGTTATTTCATACGCTGGAAACTCTCCTGTTCCTGCCAATGCCAGAGATTTAACTGGAGATTATAGTCAAACATTGTTCACAGAAATTTTATTTTGGTGAATATTAACCATGTTCAAAGTTCTTGATTCCTGAAAGTGTGTCAAAACTAGGCTTTCATTTTAAATGTTTATTTCAGACACATCTTTTTTACAAAGTACTTTAATTATATCCAGATAAATAATGGGCTCTTCTATTGATTAAATAATTTTATGTTGTTACTTTTTTTTCCCACTTGTAAGGAAATTTTTAGATCAATTGTCATGTGTCTTCAGTTGATTACTTTCAGTGAAGGGATATGAAGAAAACAGTAGAAAAAAATATGTCACATTTAGGTTAAATCTTTAATTCATTAGAAATGGTTGAATTGTCAGTAGTGGGGAAAAAAACATCATTGACCACCATTGCTATTTGTGCTGTATAAAGACACATCAGTTCATCAGTCATGTAGGATTTAACCAGTAGTGAGAATACTGTGCTTCCTTTCATTGCTGAACTTGACAAGAGACAAATACAAGCTAGACCTCTTAGCTTAGGGGACTCTTTGTCACATAAAATCTGCAATATAGGCAATTTGTGATTTTGCTGATCTCTGATTTGCTCCTTTAGCTCAGCAGTTTGAGATTTTTTAAATGCAGTAGTGGACTAGGAAATGAAAGATTTCTGAAGGCCCAAGGTGTTCAAGGGGAGCGTCACTCCCATACTCACTGCGGTTGAATTTCAGTTTAGCGTAGAGACTGCCTCTGGAGGAATGAGCCATGGGTACTGGGTGTGCTGCTGGATCTACAGTTAGTATTTGACTGAAGATGTGTGCCGGCTGCCTCAAAGACTTGTGTCTTTGATATGGGGTGTCCTGAGAGGCTTTCTGGGACCACTGGTTGTTACAGTGTTGGGGTACAGAGTGGGTAACCTTTGAAGTTACTGCTGTGCACAGTTAGCTGTGAGACTCTGTGAAACAGCTGTATTTGGTACCTGTTCCCAGATACCCCAGCCCCTTCTGGAGGCCTTTCCTCCAGCTCCTCCTTCCCAGTAGCCTGACAAACTGTGGGCTGCTGAGGTGTGTAGGCATAATTGGGTAGGGCTATCACAGTGTGCATTTTACTCTGTGCAAATAAAGAACGTATTTTAGGAACGATGTGCATTTTTATGTTGTTGATGGTGCACATGAATACTGATAGATGTAAATCAGAGAGAGAGTCTCTCGCATTTAGAAAGCAGTAGGAACACATGCTTTTGCAGATGGCTTTAAATGCATTCCCTTTCATCAACTATAAGCGAGGCTGCATTCTAAATCAGAAAGTGAGCAGTATTGCATTTCTTATGAGCTTTACTCAGTCTGGCTAGTTACCTTGCTAACTAGGGAAAACTGATCTTTACATTGATTTTGTCATATCACAACCTCGTTTTTTCAGTGTAGTTAGAAATAGCTATAATTCCTTTGAACAGATGCTCGTTTATTACAGGGCACTACAACTATATTTCCACCTCAGAAATTGACTGTCCCATTGTGATAAGTGGGTCCAGGATTGAGCAGAATACCCATGCTGAAACAATTAGCAAACATAAAGGAGTTTCAGAGTGTAATCACTACTTTTTTTTAAAGTAGTGAAAAAAAACAAAACACATTAATACTTTTAAACTTTTTTTGTTATTTCTGTGATTGTTCCCATAAATATAGCTGTTGAACTTTGTATGTTGATTAAAAATATAGCAGCTCAGTCCTTCTGATTAGCTAAAGAATATGGAGCCGTGCATGATTAAGGATTCTCCTCTTAAGTGTATCAGTATCTGTACGTACAGTGTTGTGTTTGAGACTTACTGTACCCAGAGCTGTAGAAGTATTATGGGCACCAGCTTGTGACCATTTATTTCTTCGTACTTTGTGATAGATTGTTTATCACTTTCAATGGAGTTGATTCACCTTAAAATTAGCTGAAATGACACTGAAAATCAGACCTTACATATGAATGTCAAATGACACTTAACACCAAAAAACTTTATTAACTAATCAATAGAGCCATATTTCATTTTTAAATTTCCACCTCTTTTATTTCTCTGTTTTGTTTTGTTTTGTTTTAATTTTATTTCTTTTTTTTTAGTGAGTGACAGTTGCTTCAGGAACCTTGCCGAGGATCGTAGTGGGATAAACCTTAAAGATCTGGTCCAAGACCCTTCTTTGTGAGTATCTGGCTCTTATTGCTAAGCAGAGAAAAACTTCATGATATCATTGTGAGTTTTGTAATTTTATCAGTAGTATTTTGATGCAGTACACTTACTGTAAGCTTTAATGATAATATGCTTGCCAAGTTGTTAGACTTCAATACAGTTTCATATTATTAAAACCATTTTTTCTACCTACTTCTGATCATGAACTACATCAAGTGGGCATCAACAGTAGAGGGTACATAGATCATTCATCAGAGGAAACAGATTGTGTGTGCTGGTATTTCTGTGGAGAAAGAGAATATACAAAGTCACTCCTTTTTGTTGAAGATCAAACTACTCAAACTACAATTAGTTGATTACTAAGTAATTATGTTTTTGCCAGTTATCTTTAAATACAACTGATATTCATTTTTTTTCCCACTACTTATTTTGATTTCAATATATGAGCATATGAACTGTTCTTTCCTTGTGAAAGACTAGTGGTCTTCATCCCAGTATGATATCTTCCTATAAAATAAACTTCAGTCTCATGAGCTCTGAGCAAGGCTTGACATATTGTCAAATTTGGTATTTTTTCTTCAGTTAACTTTAGTACTGTCTGAACATTTTCTTGCTAATGTGCACAAGTGTACCAACTGTTGTGGAAGAAGGGGAAGATGGGGAAAAATGTGCATCTCCTTAACAAGAGTGATAGCACACTCTACAGTTGGTCCTAACATGATGGACATTTATGCTAGCAATGCACATTCTTTAGTAGTTGTTGAAAAGGAGTAGAAAATAGAGTGTATTTGACATTTGTTTCAGTTACTGGGAAATTTTAATAATTGAAATAGATGCAGAATTTGTTTTGCCACATTGATAAAGATAAATGATATACATTCGTGCATACATGCATTCTTGGAAAATCTCTACATACTATGTTTAATTTTTGATAATTAATGGAAGTACGGTGAATAAGTAGAATTGTTGCTTGAGGCTGACTAAATGCAATAAGTACATTTTTAAAAATTACTATCCGAGTGTCAAAATCAAGACTAATTCAGAAGACTTCATTTTCAGCCAAAATTGTCTTTGGGGTGTTTTACTTTCCCTTAGATAATTATGTGTTGTGTTTTGCACTGCAAGTGGGCTTCTATGCTACCCTGTTTTGGTACCTGTGGAGGTACTTTCAGAAAGGATGGATTGTGCTTTATTTTGAGTTATGATTTTCCTTTCTTGCCATTTTCAAAAGTGATGAAAATCTTCTAGCTTCCTTCCCTGATCATAACTTGCATGAAGAATGTAGTAACGGGTTATTGTAATCTACAAAATAAATTCAGTGTATTTCTGTTGCTCGTACCATAGAAGCTTAAGTGACTGCAAAGTGCCCTTTTTATTGCTCGCTTTGAAAGATGGAAAACATCTGCTAATTCTCAAGGATTGTTGAATGCAAGATAAGTCTGCTTCTTTCTGGAATGACAGTATCATAGAATGGCATAGATTGGAAGGGCCTTAAAGCACATCCAGTTCCTGTCCCCTGCCATGGGCAGGGTTGCCACCCGCTAGATCAGGCTGCCCAATGCCCCATCCAAGAGGGCCTTGAATACCACCAAGGATGGGGCACCTACGGCTTCTTTGGGCAACCCCCATTAGGGGTATATATACTTGGTTTTGTCTTTCCAAGTGGACATTCTTGCAGTTGACTGCTGACTACATATTAAGAGATGTTGCAAGATGTGTGATTGCATGAGTGAATCTTCAGAGGTTTAAAAAAAAAAAACTTTCCAAGTAAGGCTGAATTGTTCACCCCAGTCTTTTGTAGCTGACTCTTAAGGTGCCATGGTTACTGAACTCTTTATGATGCAGGAGGAATGCAAAAGGACAATATGGGGCTGAAGATTTACAGTGTCAGTTGAAAATACGTTTTAACCTTTTCTGAAATGAAGTTTAATTAAAAGCTTTAGAGAGCATGGCTAAGACTTTAACCTGTAGTGATAGCTGAAATAACAAAATAACATTTAGTTAGTGCTCTTGACAGTTTAGTATCTACATTTCAGGAATTTTCTGGGGCTTGTTCACTTTGTCTGTAGATCAACTGGCTCTTTTCTTTATGAAAGGCTGATAACAAAGGAATTCTGGTGCTCTCATTGCGAATGACTGTCACTCTAAAGATTTGCATTGCATTTGTAATATGTGACATTAATAAAGTAATTTAACAAAGCACAAAAGGTTTTAGGCTCATTAGCATACAAATACTTAATTAGTGTATACTTTTATCAGAAAATCACATTAATGGCAGACAGGCTAGCAGTTGAGGTAGAAATGTAGTATGATACATACCCAGAGCATAGTATAGAAACAAAAGTTAGTTTTTATATTAGGGTGGCTTAATACATCAAGTAAAATGCATTTTGAGTGGTGTCCATCTCTTGTGAGTGTTAGCTGTTTAATAGAGTTTTCTAGGCTACATTGGCATCTTCCTTGTTGTTTGTCACTTCTAGCTCCATCACTGACAGAATGTCTCTTATCACAGAAAGCTATCAAACAGATGATTTTTTCTGCAGGGCTGAAAGTGTGGCTTCACAGTGGAATGAGACTCTCTGCAGACAGCGTTGTGGGGTTTTGGGATTAATATCTGAATTTTATCAAGTGTGCTTAATTATCAAGGTAGTTATTTTCTTTTTCCAATTGGTGTATCAGCTAAAGCTGTCTGGACTCTGTAAACTTTATCTGCATACAGTTCTCTCATTATTGGTAATAAAGACTCGGCTTTGCAAATTAGGATACTGAGCATTTCTTTCTATTTGTATGTATCCTGCTCTGTCAATGAAAATAAATAGAAATACTGCTTGAGAAAAAAGTGTATCAAACATAAAAAGTGGAGTTTACTGAGTCACTGTGGGAGAAGGAAGCGTTCAACATTGTACATTTAAATCACATTTTGTAGTTAATTACAGAAAAGTTGAATTTCATTAAAACATTGATTAGAGGGCCAACTGGGAAGTTGATTAGGGATGTCAGTGCTGTTCTTCATTTGCTGATGTTCGTACTGTGTACAGTATAAAGTTTTGGAAACAAACCTCTAAGAAAGATACAGAGGTGTGTAAGAGGAGGACAAGAGGAAAAGACAAACTGCAATGTATGATGTGTTATTTAGTTTAGAGAAAAACAATGGAAAAGAGGAAGTATATGTTGGCTAGAGTTTATAGAAGATATTAGAACCTTTCCTTTTTGGCCAATGAGAAGGAATTAGTTCACTTTATTTCAGATGAGATTGTTTGAATAGTTAGAAAAAGTTCCAAATGTCAATATGATAAAGAATCACAGAATTGTAGGGGTTGAAAGGGACCTCTAGAGATCATCTAGTCCAACCCCCCAAAAAATAAAGAATCTATGTCAGAGAGTGTCAGGAAGAACTGTGCAGATTGCAGACTACATATATGTAATACTATAGATTTTCATAGAGTTGGAAATGCATTTTTTTTCTTTCTTCTAGGGAAAAAAAAAGTATGCTTTTGTGCAGTTTATCATGAGCACAGTTTAGTGTGACCAAAAAAACAAGGTAGAACTTATTAGTATTGCTTTATAGGTAACTTAATGTAGGTAATTATATTCAAGTCTATGGTTTTGATGATGGCATGCACTTCAGGCCTGCCTACCAGTCAAATAACACATAAAAGATATTTAGAATTTTGCATTCCTCATGTAAGCATGATCAACATTAGAAGGCCATAAGTGTCTTTCCACGGATGGTCCTAAACAGCAGAGCTGCAGGCAATCAGGCCATATGGTTACTGATGCAGATGTTCTTCAAACTACATTTAGGCTGAGGCAGAATTCTGTCACACTTCTGTGGGAAGATCCTTGAGGCTTTGTAGCAAGGCAAACATTGGTGTTCAGTCAAGGAACAGACAGGAAGCTGAGCAGTTGAGTTTATTCCTTGCTTAGGAGCAGACTGAAAGTTGCTTTCTTTCTTCCACTCCTCAGCACAGTTTTGTTGGTAGGTCAATCAGTGTGGCCTGGTAAATTAATACTAAATTTCTTGTAACTGTAAGTTACTTTAGGTAACTTTACTTTAGATACACCTCTGAAGCATGACAGTCAGGTCAGTAGAGGATTAAGTATGTACATCCACCTAATTCAAGCAGAATGTAGATTTTCTGAAGTTTTAGCTCATCACTTTGTAAGTTGTTCCTTTGAGCTCTAGCCTACATATAGAAATACAGTTTGTAAAATAGATGTTTATATTGAAAGGAGGATGCTTTTAAACTTTCTGTGAAAATCACTAACTGCAGCTGTGCATATTCACTGATACACATTTGTTTGCTAACATCTGAAGAACTTCATTGAGCTAAGCATGATTTGAGAGGGCCTGAGTAGCTTCCTTCCATTTTAGCAAAAGGTCTTCACATCTAAACTGTGTTTCATATCGCCTTCAGATTACCTCATGTTAATGAAAAGAAATACTGTATAAATCAAAATGGAAAGTATAGCTAACTTCTGACAGGAGAACTGAAGTTTTAATACCTATGCAGAAACTTAAAAAATAATTCTTTCATAAAAGCTATGGGAAGAAATTATTTATTCTTCACGCAACAGTATTACGATAGCCAAAATGTTAATAATACAGAAGTTTTATTATGTCTGTGGTAGATATTCCTGTTTGAACACTGAATCCCACTTGTTGACAATAGAAGCTAGAAGTCATGAAAAAGTCATCTTTGTCACTGCCTTGTATTTCATGTACGGAGAAGGCAGATACTTCTTTTGGGGACTAGGTAAGAAAGTTTTCAAGGTTGTTGCCTAATCTTGATGACTGACAGTCAGTCCTCTGAAGACAGTGAGGTAGTTCTTGATGAACTCTGATTATATATCTAACAGAAGACACAAGCTGTTTTGTAGGATTGAAGATGTGATGAATACAATTTTAAGACTGTGAATGTAAAATCTGTCCATATCAGTCTTCACTTGAAGGAAGCTATCTAGCAGTTGTTGGTGATTGTTGCAATTTTGTGAACAAGTCCCCGTTTCCTGCAAGCCTTTTGAAAGGAGCTTGCCATTTAGGTGTACTGATTATCTGAGAGAAGTCTCTCTGATCTTCTCTGTTACATTTCAAGAAGATAATTTTCTCAACATACAAGACCCCTTGGCAGATTGTAGCTGTAGCTCCCTAGCTAAGAAACAGCTTCTGGTAGAGGTATGCAGAATGAATAGTGTAAAGATAAAAATAAGATTAAAAAAAAAAAAAAAGAAAAAAAATTATTCACCATATATCAGAGTTCAAAAGTGTTGACAGGAAAAAATTCAGACAGCAGGCTTGGAAAAAATAAAAGTACATACTTAAATTTAGCTGAACTGAATATCTCATAACTTGTGTAACATGTGGAAACTTGGAGTATAAGTAGTTGATGTTTAAAAAATATATATAAAAAACGTATGAGATTAATGTACATACAGTATCAATCACATTCATGCATCTTCCAGCAAAGCTGAAGGTAGCAAGGGGCAAGAATTGTTCACCAAATGCAAGTAATGCTCCATGTGATATGTTTATTCCCTAAGCACTTGTTTCAGACCTGAAAGTGTATGGAGTTGTGTGGACCTTTAGGCAGGGCTGGTGTGGCAGTTACATTCTTTCTGCAGACATAATCATTTCATAAGTAATAGAGCATGTGTGAACTTAGAACATTTTTATATGGAGTCAATGAAAAATTGCCCTTGAGAACAGAGTAGGCTTCCCTGACATGGCTGAAGTTAAATTTGGACCTCCCAGTAACGGAGGCACTCTCAGCACAGGAGCTGTAATAATGTATTATACAGGAGAAAATTTCTCTCCTTTAGTCTCACTACTGAAAATGACTAAATGCTCTTCTGAAATGCTCTTTCTCCCTGGACACGAGTCTTTTCGTAGAATGGGATACATTTTGTCAAAGCTATAAATACTTGAAGGGAGTGCTTAATTAGACAAGGCTTCTATTGAATTTGTGTATGTATTTGCATATAGATTAAGTTAGCAAGGAAAATGAATAAGCTGTTTCTCACAGACTGTAAAAGAACTCCAGGTTTCAGATGTAAAAGAAGTCTTTGCTGCAAATGTTAGGGATGGCTATGTCATCGAGATACAAAATTTGCTACTCACATTTTTATATGTAGGTTGCTCTGAAAGTAATGCCTCCTATTTAATTCTATGGAAACTATAACTGCTAGAATGAGCTAAATAATATTATGTGATAGAGCATATTCTCAGCTACAAATCAGTTATTCAATATAGTCATCATCATGAGCTGTGCATTTTCGCCACTGATGAGCAAGAGCTGGCATGCCATGCTTGTAAAAAAATTGCACCGATAGAGGTGACAAACTGTTACTGTTGCTGATGCTGAAACACACCAACAACTGCCTCACTGTGCTCATGTCAACTGTTTGGTCTCTGTAAATATTCAGCAAGTATCCATGAATGTCAGTAGCTGCCATTTTATCTGCATGGAGCAGTTCAATGCCACACCTTTGCTCCATACACACTTCCATGTCAGGTATCATTTTGTCAGACTGTCCCTCTGTTGCTGTCTGTCACACAGCAACAAAATGTAATCAAGTACTGATGGGAAAGTTCAACCTTTACTTCCCTACTGTGAAGATTCTTTTAGTAGAACCATTTCTCTTTCCTGCTCATATTTAAAAAAAAAAAAAAAAAAAAAAAAGGACTTTTCTAACAGATCATGGAAAGACACTCCCTATATGAATTACTATTAACACAGGAAAAACATTTGCTGTAATTTTGTTTTCATATATAGATAAAGGCAATACAGGATAGTGTAATTGAATGATTTATACCACTGTTGTTCTGGAATGGCTGCATTGTTAACAATTTGAAGCTGAGTGGTAGCGCAAGCAGCTGTTGTGCCTGTACCATACCTGGAGCTTTGTCTCTGCCAGTATTATGTGCATGGCTTTCAGGAAACTCTGTACTATGTGTACTCTACTATATATGCTATGCTCTGAAAACTAGGAGATATAAATACATTTTAATTCCACCTTTAATAAAAGTTGCATAGAAATTAGAATTTCATTTTCAACTAAATCTGCATGATTTTCAGGGTAAAATTAAAGACTTCTGAAGTGTTTTCAGGTGTTTGCTCCAGAGAACAAACCATTAAGAAAAAGTCATGTGTTTGTATTTTCAATAATCTCAAAACTGTCTTTTAAGTTAATTAAAACGTAAAACAGAGTATTCTTTGGATATCGTTTGCTTTAAAATTCTTTATCTCAGGATCTTTGAACATGGAATTCATTCTGAAAATAAAAGTTTGCCAGAAAAGTGCAAAGGCATGCAACTTGTACTTTTGATGTACCTCTTTCTGGCTGAGGAGTGAATGCTGTTGTACACAAGCCTTAGGCTGGTGGCTTTTAATGGCCCTTCTCAGTGTGGGCAGATGAAGAAATGCAGTTGATGGACTGATTCCCCTTTTTACCAGTAGGCTCTATATTATTTTTCAGAAGTTTACAACATCAAAAATACAACCTTAAGGAATTAATTTGTGGCTAAAAGGTCGGTAGGATAATTATAATTCATATTCATGTTCAAATAGCTGTGAGTATCCCTGTGTAATTCATTATTTGCTTATACAAAAGCATTAGTAATAGGTGAACTGTTAAAGATTTGGAGGTTTCATGTCACTTTACATTTTAAGTATTTTTGCATTTCTACAGAACATTCAGTTCTTCATTTTGAAAGAATTTTGTGGAGTGTGTTTTTATGAAATCAGAACTAAGATATTTTCCCTTTTTGTTAGTTTCTCAGTCACAATGAGATATGTGCCTGCTTCTACCTACACGGTTAAGCAGAACATTTTGAAGACGCTTACATGGAATAGAAGTACCCCCCAATTTTTTCTAAACCACATAAGAAAAAACATAATCTCTTCTTACTTAGAGTTTCCAGTAATGGATAGCTAAGTGATTTCTGTGTTTGGAAGGTTTTTTTTCCCCTTTGTTTTCTTCAGGGTCCCATTTGCAGTTCTTGTACTGCCCCGTCCTATGCACACTTCAGGCTCCAGCCAGTGCTGCAGGTCTTGCACTCTTAACCCTTTTAATTTATATACCAAATTTATTTTTGCCCTGAACAAAAGGGTTTTATTATCCTTTCCGTGCAACATGCGAATACTAATTATGGTCAAGAGCTAGAGCTCTTCTTTCTGGTCACAAGCTTCATTATCTTTTATATCATTTTATTTTCATGGTGGAAATAAGGGAACAAACATTATGTGTACAGTGCTGCATGCGTAGACACACATAACCTATTTTTAAAATATTGATAGTGGTCATTATATCAGCAGCACAGAGCTTACTGTAAACTCAGTAAGATTTTGTCATAGGGTTTTACTAGGGTCTCACTGTGGCTGCATGGTTATCAGCATCCTAGCTTTTTATTATTTTGCCAGATTGGATATTTCTGCACAGCTTAATATACCAACATATTGCAAAGGGATAGAACTAATCTGTGGCAATGCTAGCAATACATAGAAGTGCCTTTCTATTTCTGCAATGCAGTAATGTCAGCCCTTAAAATTTGTTTCAGTGGCATCTCAACTGAAGATTTGAATTACTTTAATTTCCCAACAACCAATCAATTTTATCAGTTCATAATCCAAATGAATTAGAACTGTTTCTGTTCAAGACTTCATTTTCTGCAGCAGTGGAAAGACATTAATGAGAGCTGCCCTTCCTTATTAATTGAGAGTTCCTTAGTTTATCTGAGGCATATTTATTTTTCACACTTCTTTTTCTTTCTGTCATTGTCATAATGTTACTCTTCACTTCAAGGGTGTGGCATTGTATACAGAGCCTTCTTAGGACTATGAATTTTTTTGTTACTTTGACATGTGAAGTCATAGTTTCTTTGTACTGTTCTGCACAAGGCAGCCCCCTTTTTTTCTACCCAAGTTTTTTCTCTTCCAGATTATTAAGTGCCTTAATAGGCAAGCAGTTCTGTCACCCTATCCCCTGTAATCATGGAATCATTAAGGTCAGAAAAGACCCTCAAGTTCTTGAAGTCCAGCCATCAACCTCACCCTATGTCACTAAACTGTGTCCTGTAATGCCACGTGGACACATGTCTAATACAGTGGGTTTCAGAAGCCTTATGTTAGAACTGTGGAGAAGAAATCATGAAAACTTCAGTTATCAATGTTCAAATATTATTTAAAAATACCAATTAGGACCAGTTTTGAAACTTAATGTATTTGGACAAGAACTGTGACTGTAAGTATAAAAACAAAGAGCTTAGGCATCATTTTCTTCTAGAATTACAATATTGCAAAGGAATTTGTGTTTCCTGAGACACGGACAAAAAAGTAACAATCACTACTGAAAACTGTTGTACTGTATGTTCTACATCCTTGAGATAAGGAACATAAAGGCTGAAGGGTTTTGTGCTAGGTAGAGGGAGAGAGATTGTTCATGGAGGAATTGCTAAAAGTGAGTCATGCTGATCAAAGTCTAATAATCAGGGCATTTCTTAAAACTTAACTTTACAGACAGAGGTTGTTTGAAGTAGTAGAAAATAATACTTTCTCTGATTAGTACTGCTATTTAGTTTGCAAAAAGAAAGATACACGATGAAATAAGACTAGAAATTGTTATATAATGGAAGTATTAATATAAAATGCTGATTTTTTGTGTGTGTGCGTGCATTCAGTACTGCTTGTGATTAATGGAAATACTGAGTGAATAACTTAAGGGATCAAGTGGGGCTAAAAATACCAGGCAAACACAAGGAAGTCCTGAGACCTTCATGAAGGAAAAAGCAGATCATAGAATCATATAATAATTTGGGTAGGAAGAGACCATTAAGGTCATCTAGTTCCAACCCACCTGTAATAGACAGATTACTCCCATTAGATCAGGTTGCTCAAAGCCCCATCTAGTCTGGACTTGAATGCCTCCAGGGTGAGGGCAGCCACAGCCTCTCTAGGCAATCTGTTCCAGTGTCTCAGCACTCTTACAGTAAAGAATTTCTTCCTAATGTCTAGTCTAAATCTACCTTCTTCCAGTTTAAAGCTATTTACCCTCATCCCGTTGCTGCGTGCCCTTAATAAAAAGTTCTTCCCCAGCTTTCCTGTAGGCCCCCTTCAGGTGCTGGAAGGCCACTATATAGTACCCCCCAGAGCCTTCTCTCCAGGCTGAAGAGCCCCAGCTTTCTCATTGTGTCCCTGTAGGGGAGGTGCTGCAGCCCTTTGATAATCTTTGTGGCCCTTCTCTGGACCCATTCCAACAGCTCAATATCTTCCTTGTGTTGGGGGTCCCAGATCTGGATGCAGTACTCCAGATGGGGTCTTACAAGAATGGAGGATCAGAATCATCTTCCTTGACCTGCTGGTCACAATTCTCTTTATGCAACCCAGAATACAGTTGGCCTTCTGAACTGCAAGTGTGTGATGGCAGCCCTTGTTGAGTCTTTCATGAACTGACACCCCCAAATTCTTCTCTTCAGGGCTGCTCTCAAGCCATTCTTTGCCCAGCCCCTGTTTGGGTTTGGAATTGCCCCAGATACAGGATGTCGCACTTGGCCTTGTTCAACTTCATGAGGTAGGCATGGGCCTAACTCTCAAGTCTGTCCGGGTCCCTCAAGCATCCCTTCCTTCAAGCATGTCATCAGCAACACTCAGCTTGGTGTTGCCTACAAGCTTGCTGAGTGTGCACTTGATCTCACTGTCCATATTGCCTACAAAGATGTTAAACAGCACCAGTCCCAGCACCAATCCTTGATGAACACCACTCATCTCCAGTCTCCACTTGTTAATTGAGCTGATGACTGCAATGCTTTGAGTGCTACTATCCAGCTAATTCTAGTAATAACTGTTTTGTACTTGGCTGGTAAATATGAATGAAATGTTGAATGTGAAATTAAACTGGAAAACCAAAAGAAAATGCGATATTTGATGTCAATGTGTTCTTAAAATATTTCACTAAAGAACTTTGTTAAAGATTTTATGATGCACAAATGTTTTCATTTTGCCTGAGTTGCATATTTTGGTGAAAAGCTTTCACTAGCATAGGTAGCCCTTAACCAAGTTTTTTGAGAAAGATCTCAAACTGGTATAAATGAGTCAAATTTTTTTTACTCACAGATTTGTTAGTACTAAACTATTAATTTAAATTATGCTCATTGAAAAGTTTGCACACAGTTTCTAACTACACTGTTAGGACATACAGTGTATTATATATATTGTATTTAAATTGTATAATTCATAGAAGTTACATAGTGCCATATTATATCCTTTTGCCAAATAGAGATGAGCAAGTATAAAGGTGCTCTGTCTGCACTCTGAGCTGGCTGGCTGTAACATAGCTGTCTTCATGCTGAGTACCTGCCAACATGCTTTCCCTCTCAGCATGGTTTATTGGTTGTGGCGGAGTGCCATTCTCATTGTGGTTCAGAGTTGGCTGTCATCTGATGCGGGATGCTGGCAAAGCTTTCTGAAAATAATGGATAAGCAGACCCAAGATTTTTTCTTCTTCCATCTCCTGCATTTAATTGTTCAGTTGTTAGCAAAAACACTGAGAACCCTACCATAAGCATGGCAAAAAAAAAAAAAAAGCAAGCTTGCATTAGAATACATAATTTAAATTACTGTTACTAGTAGTTGTTCAGAATTAGGATTATTTAAATTTATTTTGATGAGGAGGCTGCTAGCATTTCATGCTTACCTTCGAAGTAATGTAGTGCAAAGTTGTATTACAGACTGCATTGCTGTATAAAACAGATCTCTTCAATTACTGTGTGTTTCTATATTAGAGCTACTCAGCTGGTTATAGTAAGAGAACAGATTGAAAAAAAAATGGTGGGATAGAAATCCTCTGTGTCTGTGTTCATGTATATATCAGTTCTGAGGATGAAACTGAGCTGGGACAGGAGTAGAAGAGGCAATGAAACTACAATGCTGTATGAAATATCTAGTTTAAGAAGGTGAAGATGGTGATTTGCAGTTAACTTCGTGGATGGAAATTTTGTAGGTACTTCCTGACTGCAGAAGATACTTTGGGAAAATAATGAAGTTCATGGTTAGGAATGACTGCAAGTCAACTGTAGACAAGACCACAGAAATAGAAGTCATCTGATGATTTGCTTGTACCTCTCCCTTCATCTCTTCTGCAGCAAAGAGCATGAGTCTGTTGCATAACATTTGTCTGGTAATGGACTGTTAGAGTTCCCAGTAGGCTAGGTGTGGGCCACAAATAACTGAAGAGCCTGTTGATGTGCTTTAGCTTTGACGTAAACTGTATCTTTGGTCTAATTTTTTTTTTTTTTGGTGACTTTTCAGTCTTTGGCCTTTCTTTAAAGAGTGTCAGCAAAAATCACCAGTTAGTGCTGATCTTCAATTGCATATGTGTTCATGGGCAAAATTTTTAAAACCAGAAATTGTTTAAAGGAAGAATCAGTACCTTCCAAACAACTTTGTAACACTGCCTTACTTTTCACAGAATAGTAAATAGATGAAAGATCATAATGTCATGATTAAGGTGTGGAGTTATTGCAGCTATGAAATGCTTCTTGATGCTAATCTACATTATTGCTGTACTTCATTTGGCACTGATAGACAAGTGATCAGACTGGAAGAAAATGAGCTAGAGCAGTGCCTACTGTTTGTCCTGGTATCTTTTAGAAGAAAATATAAATGACAATACCGTTTGTTTTAAAATAACCTAATAGAATCTACTCATGGCATTCTATAGGGGTTGAGAGGGAAATCTAAAACGAGGAACCTGGAGTTCTCCGTTTGTAAGTGGTATTTAGTCCTATTGCTTTCTAGATCTGTCTTTTAGGTTGAAGTGGAAGAAATGATCTGATTAGTTTAGTTTTGTTTGATTTGAAGGAGATGTGGTGAGCCTTCTTCTCAGAATAGGCCTTTTTCATTCTTTGATTTCTTGACTTGATAGTGCCCACGTATATATAAGCTCTTTGATCACAAATGTAAATCCAAAATGAAAAAAAATCCCTTTTTTTTTTTCTTTTTTAATAAAAGCCTACTTTTATCTTGGAACTAGATTTCTTTCTCTCCTGAGAATACTGCAGCTGCTAGAATTGTTTTATCACTGTAGGTTTCTTCTTTTTGGCTGATGCTCATGATCTTTTGTTCATGCTCCCTACCACTATTATTTATTCTGTATTTCAGCTTCTTGCTTTGGAAATCTTTTTTCTTTTCTCTGAAATACTCAAATTTTCTCCCGACCTTCTTTAATATTCTGTCCTCTCCTGCATCCCACTTCATTTTCCCTACCAAGGCTCCTGAATATTTCTCTCTTGGCATTCACTATTTCTGTGTTACAAAACCATCAACATTTTTTTTCAGATTGTAGGCATGGTATAATTTTTATATATCTTGAGTTTTAAATTTTCTCTGAAATCTGACCGTTGTGAAAAACAAAATCAGTATTCTAAAAGTATTAGGATAGAGGAATCCTCATAGTGGCTTTGTCAGTGTGATTTCTGCTTTTTTTTTTTTTAATTGTAAAAAAAATGATCTTTTCATTGTGTTTATTTTGATGCTTTTAAGTGTTGTGGTGTACTATTTTTATGTAAAATAAAACTAAATGTATTAAATTTATTCTTGGTATACTTCTGATATACTATTATTATCATCATTTTGCTTTTTTTTTAATATCCTGTCTGTGTAAGATTTGACATTCTCCTGAACTTCTATTTCTGCCTGCTCCTGTGATGTATTTAAAGTTGAATCATTTAAGAACATTTTAATTTCCTAAAAGGGGTCATATGGAGTACAGCATCAATAAAAGATCCTGTTTCAGTCAGGAGCCTATCAAGTGAATGTTCCATTTTCTGTCCTCGATATGTGCTTGTTTCCTTTGGAGCCCTGACAGAGTGAGTTCTGTTGTTCCGTTAATATATATAATCTCAGTCTTGGCAGTTTGAATGTTGCAGTCTGTGTACTTCATATATCTATAAGAAATATATACATATATAAGAAAATGAAGTTGTAAGAAATTTACCTAACTTGCTATCATTTATCCCTCTGTAGGATTAGCTTTCCTTGATAACTTGCTTAGAGGGGCCTATCCTAAAAGCTTGGGTTCAAGAAGATAATCTATTTTTGTATCCAGTTCTTTTTTGTAGCCACTTTCAACATTTTGTTTTTGTTCTGGTTGCCATCTGGGAGTCCGAGCTGCTGAGTCATACATGCTGTTATTTCATATGTTTTTTATTGTTATAGCACCTCAGTGCCCTAACTGTAAATTAGAATACATCTGTAATAAGCTCTTTGTAATTATAGAGCACAAGAACAGTGTCTGAAACAAAAAAAATGCAATGTCAGACAAAAGAAAACAGATTAAGCGGGAGGTCACACACACAAAAAGAACCAATAGTGGTAGAATGTTAGTTTAGAAAACAACATTAGATTGCCAAAACCTAATTATTGTCAGATACTTTCAGTATACATTATAGCAAAAGAATGGTAAATGGAAGAACTAGAAGTAAATTAACTAGTTTTAAGTATGTTTAGGGACCTAGGTTCCTCCTTCGTCTGTCAGAGGATAAGGGGGGTGGAAATCTCAATGGGGTTTTATTGCTGTGACTAGCTGTGTTTGGTGGCAGCCAGCATTTAGTGACATTTCTCAGGGGTCAGTCCTGGCATCAATATTCTTTAATGTATTCCTTAATGACCTGGATGATGGAGCATATTCGACCCCTGCCAGCTTTGTGAGAGGCACCAAATTGGTGTAGCGGTCAGCATGCTAGAGAGCAAGGCTGCTATTCAGAGACAGGAGAAACTGTGCTGTCAGGAACCTCAGCTCATCCTGGATGTACTAGAGAGAGTGTAGCTGGCAGATGCAGTTGACTGGATTTGTTCAGCCTGGAGAAGAGAAGGCTCTACACGGTCTTTCTATTTGTCTGCAACTGCCTGATTGAGGATTCAAACAACGTGGAGTTTGACTTTTCTCAGGGATACTCAAATAATTGGAGAGTCAAGAGAAACAAGTTGGGATGTGGTAATCTGACTAAATATAAGGAATTTGGCATTCTATTTAACCATAAAGCTAGTCAAACGCTACAGCTGTTTACCCAGAGAGGCTGTGAAACCTCCAGCTTTGATGTTCAAGGGGCAAGTCCCCGATACATTAATCTCACTGAGGCTGCTTTGAGATGACCTCCAGAGGTTTCTTCCAACCTACATTACTCTGTGATTTGAAAGTGGATAATGATTGCTGGTGTCAGTGTTATGCTCATGAGTGATAGAAGAGCATGGTCCTGTGTTCATAACAATTTTTCGGAGTTCAGAATTATTTTTATGTTAAAACAATACTGCTTCTTCAGAACTTGAACCTAAAAAGAACCTAAACCTCTAAACTAATATTATCTTCTGACATGCATTCTGACTTCAAAAAGTAATTTTGTCCTGATTGTTTTTGCTTGAGCTGCATATTTTTTCCTCTGGAAAGAAACTGTTAAGCTTCATGCAGGCAAGAAGCTAATATTCCTTAAATAGAAATTCTTAAATAGAAATTACAATAATAGTTAAATGATAACAGTTTATGGAAGGCCATGTGTTTTCAGATTCTTTCTAAAGGCTTTAAGGGCTACTTTGAATTAAAAACAACAACAACAACAAAACAACAACAAAAACCCTTGCTATTATCACTTCTTTTTAAATACAGAAATTGCATTCAGGAAAGGCCCTCTTGTTAAAAATATCTAGTTCCTGGAACTAAAAATGGCCTTATTTAAGGGTAGGTGTAAAGTATGGTTGCATTTATGGGTAGTGCTGTCTTTAAATTTTTACATGCAAAGAACATTGTCTCATACTATTTATTCTTCGTGATTTATTTTATCTTACCTTTTGCTGTATTGTTTCAAAGAAAGAATTCATATTGTTCAGGTCACAAATTAAGCAATAGATGTATGCAAGATGTAGAGTGTTAAATAAAAAAGCAGGAGCAGTGTTAGATTTTTCATTTACTACTTAACTGTAAGCATTGTGTAATAAAAGGGATTTATACATTAATTTGTAAATTAATACATTCATTATTTGGTTTTGCTAATCTGCTGGTGCCTAGTCATCTTTAAATATCAGTATTCCAATATTGGTCTAAATTATCAAACTTGTGTAAATAATAAATTATGAAATACCATCTGACCTGTAACGACAGTGATGTTTCCTTTCTTTCTGTTCTTTGTAAATAGTTTAGATGAATTAAAATTTGGTCTGAGAGTTTCTATAGGTTTCTATAAAACTGATATGTTTCATTTGTGAAGATATGATAGAAAGCACGAGGGGTATCCGAAAATCCAGAGAAGAGGGAAAACTGTATGCATGAACTCCTCAGGGGTGTGTGGGTTAAGAGTCATTTTGTCTTTTACTCCAATTGCTAATCATCCCTTGAGCTATTTTTCAGCAATGCTCTGTTCAGCTGCTCAGTTTCTATTCTCCTTGCTAGCCATACTGCCTTTTTGTTGTGTTTTGTTGTTTTTCGTTTTAAATAATTTTCACAAATTATTGGAAAAATTGATGCGTGAAGAAAATTGCAACATCTTACCGTGGTCTGAATGGATTCTCTCTTTACAAAACAGTCTTAGGATATGAATGTCTGTGAAGGCCAAACATACATACTGTCCTCAATGTCTTTTTGCGTGTAGAATTGTCCTAATGATCTTTAATTTCCTTCCTCCATTGTGGTTCTGGAAGTACTGTGTTGTTATGTTAGTGCTGGTTAGTCATTTCCCTAGTAATAGATACTTAGTCTTGTAATATATGGTTGTTCAAGGAAGCAAAATCTTTTATCTTTTTCAATTTGGTTCTGTGATACCAGTTAACAACAATATTGAAGATGCCTCCAAGCTCTCTGTGGTACTTGTCAGTGGAACTGCAGGATAAGTTTCTCTTAAGACTATTCTCCAGATTTATGAAAGTAATCATTAGCTGAAAAAGTGTGATCAATATGAGTATGCTGAATGTTGATAGGACTCTGCTGCTTTCAAAGATCCTGTTATGTCACCATGAATTCTAGACTACATTTCTGCTTTGGGTGATATATCCTTCTGACACTTTGGCTACCTTTAACCAGGCAAACTGACCACAACTCAATGATATGGAATATAAATGACTACACTTGAAGGAAGTTACTTAGTTTACAGAAATATAAATACCACAGTTCTGTTTTCACCCCTATTCAGCTGTACTGGTGCTGGAACTGAGAAAGAAATCAAATCTCTTCCTCCTCTGTCTTTTTTAGTTTAGGGTTGGCCAGAGGCATGCTAAAGTCATAAGGGCTGTTGCAGGCATTGTCACCCAAAGAAATATGATGGTGTCTACCATTCATATGTGTTCATTATCATTGTGAAGTCATATCTTAAAATAAAGAAATAAATTTCATTTTATATGAAGAAGGTTACTCTTCTTTCTAAATATCATACTTGCAGAGGTATAGTTATGAAGAAGAAACGGGCATCAGCAAAATGGTGCCGGGGGGATCACTTTATCTAGCTTCCATTTTTATTCTTAAAAGAATGTCACACAAAATAGAGAGCAGAAGAATGTAACTGATAATGACTTACAGGGTGAGTTAAAGCTACAAGTAAAGAGAATTTAACCATCACTTTCCTGAAATGGATTTTGCTTTTGCACGCTATTTAGAAATATTTTATTTGTGTTTCTTAGTACTTGAATCAAACTAAATTTGTAAATCCATACATCTGACACTGTCCAACATCCACATTTCCCTTCTTGCCAATTATTTGAATACTGAAAGAGTGTAGTTGTAATTAGTTGTGACGTGAGTTGAGACAATACATCAGTAGCTTTTATATTCTTCTGGAAACATTTTATTGGCATTTAAATGGCCAGTTGCAAAGAAATAAGGGAACGATTACTTCAGTAAACAAAAATGAGAAGGCTGAAAACCCTTATATTTATAAAAATATTGTCAGTAGCTTTAGTTTAAACCTTACAGAAGTATTTTATGAGCTGCTGAACAATATGGATGACGACTTCAAAAATGGCTAGGTTATCTGGAATGGCAATAATTATACTAGACGTGCAGTAAGGTCTCACTTTATGTGTTGTCAATGATTCTATTTGTCTACAGAAAGTTCCAGTAGGTATGAGGAGGGATGAATCAAACATGAGGTGTTTTTTTCCCCTCCCACATTCCCCAGCCGATAGCATACACTGAAATTCTGTTATTGGGTCACTGCTTTAAACACAGGTTAGTCCTGCCATTTAGGCCACATGAGGCAATACCTAAGCAAGTACACCAGCATGTTTAGGAAACAAAAAACAAAAAAAGGAAAAACAACAGTAAATTCTGCCTCCAAATTTGTCTGTCTAGAGAAATTTAGACAGATAAAGCTGCTATTAATTGTGTACTGGATTATATTAATGCTTCATATCCTCTGGAATGTGGTGGAGATAATTGTGACATTAAAACTTTGGAAAGGTAAAATATTGTGAATGTATTTTGTCTTCAAGAATAAGAGCAGTGCTTGTTATCTATGCATCTTAAAGTTTTTGAGGCCTACTATTTGCCCCGTTTTCAGTCACAGATGTAGGAAAGGAGAATGAATTTTCATTTCAGTGAATTTATTACAATCCAAGATAGAAAAAGGAGAAAGCACATGAAAAAAGCACATGACAAGACTGTCTTGACAGTCTTCCATCAACTCCACTATTTACTTAATTGTAAAGAACCAATTTGATGTAGAATCTGGAATGATCAAACCTTTTCCATGTATTCTCTGCTTTTTTTTTTCTTCCTAAATTTGGGTCTTCCTGCTCTCACCTTTAGTCATTATTGGCAGTTTTTGGAATAAAGATATTTTCAGGATGCTTTTCTGCCTTATCACAGAATGGACTGTGATTGCTTTTGTCAGCCTTTCATGTGCAATTCATTCCAGCTTATTCTCTAACATCAGGGGTCCTTGCATTTCCACTATTCCACCTTCTGATATACGTCCTCAGCCAAACTTCATCTCTTTTTAGAACAAGCATTTAATATTTATTACCCTTGGCATAAACATGTGCATGGACTAAGTGCTGATAGTTTTTAGCTTGGTTGTCAAAGGGAAGACAAAGGGAAAGGGAGATAAACACTGAAGTTAGTGGAAGTTAGATATTGGGGTGTGAGAAATGCATATACATGAAGGTACCTTGGGATAGGTTGTAGAGGATCATATTTTTAAAATCCATTTGTAATGGGTTATAAATCCGTTCCAGAGATGGCCAATGCTAGTTTGTAAAAAAAAGAAGCCTTACAATTTCTACTTGTTGTGGGTCAACTTATCCTTCCAAGGGGAATCTTAGTATTTCTTTAAGATGGTCTCTCTTTTACAGATGGGCAGAAGCAAATAGAACTCTACTAAAATGATTATCTGCAAAAATAGCTTTATCCTTCTGCTTAGTTTTCTGCAAGCTGTTATGGTAATTTACTAGTGGAATCTTTCATTTCCTTATCATATTGCCTAAATCCTTTAATTTGCAGTGCCTTCCAGGAGAGGCAAAAGATCACTCTCAGGCACCCAAAAATTTTGCTTTCAGTTGAAGTATATGAGTATTTCATGACAGGCTATTGCTAGCAATCTATATGCAAATGCTGAGTGTCACTCCTAGGTGCGTACTTACTAGAAAAATACCTGCTTTGCTGTACCACATTATTTCCTATAGGATGAAGTAAGATCAAATGTAATTATTTTCTTTGCCCTTACTATAAATACTTCATACAGTGTTTTCAAAGTCCTTGGTCTACGAACTAAATCCCAGCATGAGTATTAAATACATATTTCTTTATCTAAGTGGTGAGAATGGGACTGTTTTTGTGATGATTTTTGTCTGCTTTTGCATATTTTTCTCTGAGGAAATTTTAGATCTCTCTCATGTTGTTTAATGAGCTGGCTGGTCAAGCATCTGATGCCCCAGTGGGAACTTTCAAAGTCACTGAACACATTTTTGCTTAAATCTAGCTGACATTTCTGTCTGTTTGATTTAATGTATGATTTCCATAGTTAGATTACCAATCAGATGGAGCATAGTGCAGTTATTCCTCTGTGTTATAAACAAGCATGCATCCAGCAGAAAAGTGGCCTTTTTGCTGTTGGTCTACGTGAAAAGACCATTTTCAGATTTTGCTTGCATTTGGGGACATTTTAAAGTCAGATTTACTTGAAAATAAAATGCACCTGTAATGAAAATTCAGAGTGCAGATTTAGTCTGTTGTATTTCATTCTTAGCCCATTCCAGATGTAGTGCTTCTCTCGTAATCTGGTGTTAACTACACTATTACACAGAATAATATAGGGATCCCATAGTATCTACAGGAGTGCAATTGATCACAGTTTTATTCTAAATGCACATTTTCAGATGTTGCCTTGTGCAAATTTTCCATGTATGTATTCTGAATGCTACGTGGTCTGACAAATTTAAATGCTTTCAAAGGCTTAAAAGGAGTTTTAATTTAGAGATATCTATATTCTTTGTATTTAATTTCATTCCCTTCAAAGATCTTAAAATGTTTGCCATGTGCATACCTCATCTCTTGCTATGAAGTATGCCAATATAAATGGTAAGGGTTTTGAGCAATTGTTAATAGATTTGTTTAGTGAAAATAATTATTGTGTCTCACAGAAGACTCAACATTTCTCTTACTTTTCCTCAGTATCTCTCTTCATCCTGACAGTACAAAAAGAAACACAAGCAAATGCTAAATGGTGGTGCATCCATTAGCCTCATGCATTTTGTTTCTTTTGGGGGTCATTGCTTGTACACCTAAATTTCTTGGAGATTCCTCTTCTGTGCCTTTGTGTGGCCTTATTAGGCAGCAAATAATCTGATAAGTGAGTTGAAAAGGGAGCATTCTACAGATCAGTGTTTAGGCTGTCCACAAGAGCACCCAAAACAGTGGTGTGTAGGTGTTCCCCATATCCTGAACTAAACTAGTTACCGAGGCAGTGCATGTCTGCAGTCATGTTATTTCCATGAAGTTTTTGACTTTAGTATGTTGAAGTTAGCCTAATAGGAAAAAAAATAACTTAAAATTAGGTTTACATGGATCTATTTAGCGGATCCATTTTTCAGAAAGATTGAACATGCTGAATCTTCAACAAGTATTTCCCCATGTACACCCTGAAATAAGCAAAACTGTTTTCACAAAGCACTTTGCAGGCTCTTTTCTGCACTTCGTCGCTGGCACAGAGCCAGCGATCTGAGCTCTAGCCTGGTTTTCTTTAGCTGCCAATGTTCTCTTGTGTAGGAAGTTAGCCCAAAATAGTATGCCTTCTTACTGCCTCCTCTCAGGGCACTTTAACAATTTCTGAAAGGTCAGTAGAAACCAGTATCAATTAAAGAAGCTGTGTGTGTGCTCTAATGTGTATGCACACTGGTGGTGGAAAGCAAAGCTCCTTTAACTTCAAATTCTGCTGCCTTTCCTATGGAGCTGGGTCTGTAGGTGCACAATGATTTGCTGATGTCTCATGGGTCACCACTATGCTGGCCCAGTTGGGTCAGCTTCGAGTGATGTCCTGGTCCATTTACTCTGGCAGGAGTAGTAGTGCATATCCATGTGTAACTTTTCAGTAGTCTTGGATAACTTGACCATGCCTTCAGAATTAGCAGCTCCCAGGTATATTCTCCCACAGCTGTTCTGCTTGGTCTATAAATCAATCAGAAGATCCTAATGGTAGATAATAAATATGTTTATGAGAAGGATCTAGAAAAAAATTGTGTGAGTTTCAGAGTTTTTCTTTCTGTTTTAGAGGAAACAGGGTTTCACTGAGAAGTTTAGTGACAGCATGGTATCATTTAGACAGAGTAATTATTCTGAAGAAAGATTAATGGTAATTAAAGTGGCATTGGAGAACTTCAGCAAATGACAGCAGCCGCCAAGCTGGCTGTACTGCTATTTTTGGAAAACTGACTTCATTGCATTCAGCATGACTCATTTATTAAGTTAGAATCAATAACTCAGCTTCTTATGGCAGTCACTGAACGTGGAGTAGTGCATTAAAAGTGTGTTCATATCTTTGGTCAGCATTGTGATTATAAAAGCTGAACAGAATTGGTTCCATGCAGGTTCACAAGTGTCTTTACAGAAGCCTGTTGTGGTTATGCAGTGACAGTGTAATGCATCCCCCTGCATGTACATAGACAAAGAAGCAGAGGGGCAAACCAGTCCAAAGTTCAACTTGGAACTATAATGGAAAATAAGTTTGTGACAATTATAACTTTATATCCGGAATAAATTATCCTTACTAACAGTTATGTTTTATTTTTCAGTAAGCTTTGTTATCTTGCATTCTCTTCTGATTGGTATGTTGGGTCTGAACGTTATATCTGGGCTGTGTTTTGTTGTTTCTTGCCTCCATTTGAGCACAGTTCCTCCTGGTTTTTAACTGTTCTTAACTTGGATGGAATTCAAATCTTCACTCTTCAGTGATACTATGATTTTATTTGTGAAATAGTAAAGCTTCCATTTGTTCCAGTGCAACTGTATTGACCTCACTTCAGTGTATTTCCTATATTTTCCTAATTTCTGAGGTTGCTCTTGCAACTCTTCTTTGAAAGTTCTTTTAAATCCTTTTTGTGAACTTCCTCCTCCAGTCTGTGCATTACATTTCATCCTGAGATGCATTTTTTTTTTTTCCATAAAGTTTCCCTAAAAAAGACAAAAAGGTTGACTGTGTACTTTCACAAACAGTTATGTGTGATTTCTCATTTCCTAATGATTTTTATGTGGTTGTTTGATTTTCTTGTGTCATTTCTAATGGCTATATGTAGGAATGATTTCTCTTCTCTTCTGCAAAGTGATTAGGGAATTGGGGTGTCTGTGTTACTTGCACAGAGTGTGATACAAACCCGATGAGATAGACATGAATATAAATTGTGGGAATTTTCAGAGATTATCTTCTACATACACACACAAATAAACTAGAGCTAACTAGTGTTTGAAATAATTTCACTGTTACATTAAGTTTGGAAGAGAAAATTTAGAGCATGAAGTCTCTACAGATGACTTTTTTCAGCTTAACAAAAGTAGCTGGCTGCATATTTAGCTTTGCTCTTCGTTGTCTATTCGATCTGAGAGAAAATGCCATTTGTGCTCTAGGATGCTGGCTGTTATATTGTTCAGCTCGAGAAAAATGTAACTATAAAAGCAGACTGTGAAAGATGAAGAGTGAATCTGCATGAAAAATGGATCCCTGTTAAACTGAATTTTGGGCCTTCTAACATGCGCTATGCTTTCTTATATTCCAGTGCACAAAATGTACTGTTGCAAATGTGTACTCATGCTAGCAGATCCTTTGCTTTTCTGATTGCAGTGTAATTGCTTCTTGAATTACTACAATCAAAAGAAGTTAATGTAAAATGTTTTAATAGTCTGTGAACAAAATCAGTCTGCAAGAGAGATTGCTCTCAAGAAAATGAAAAAAAAAAAAAGATTGCCAGACACTGTTGTGTATCATTCATTCTGTAGGTACCTTACATAGCTGAAATCTCCTGACTGACCTCTGTCCTTTAAAGTGTTAGCATTCAAGTTGAGGACTTGCAAAACAACATGCAAACTTCAGGACATGGTGCAAATAATAGTGACGCTTACATGTAATTAAGGGAAATCTTTGAAATCTGGTATTTACATTAGGGTGGATGTGCTGATTAATGCATTGAATTTCAAATCTGTATTTGTTAACTGGATCCTGCTGATGTGTGCGCTACCTTTAAACTTTTGTGAAACTGATGGCCTAATTTTGAACAGAAAGTCAAATGTGTTTAGTATGTTCCTCTGTATTACCAAATTTCCATGGCAGTACTGGATCTCTCTTCCAGTAATTATATGTTCTGAAATGAAAAAAGAATGATAGACTCCAAAGCACTTATAGAATTCTATATTTCTCAGCCTATTGTTCTTTTTTCAGTTTCAAATTTGGTGCTATTTATTAATGTAGCCTGGATTTCTAAGCTATAGATGTCATTGTAAGATTGAAAACATCTTTAGCTGAGGGGAGTTGGAGCTAAAGGTGCAAGACTATTTAAACAATATCACGTCTTTTGATGCATTTTTCATTTTCAAAACTACATAATGGTAATAATCTACATTTTGAATATAATTGCATTTTGCTCTTTTACGTGGAAGGTAAATATCCAATTCACTAATGTACAGCAACTACTTTAAAATGTACTACCATTTGGATCAATACTTGACAGGTTTTAAAGAATGGTAAATTCTCAGTGCAAAATTTGCAGAAATATTTGCAGAAAATGATGCTCATTAATGGTTTAAGCAAACCAAATGAGTTTCCTGAGTCAATTATTGCTTTAATTGTTTTTTTTTTTTTTTGTTTTGTTTTGTTTTGTTTTGTTTTTTTCTGATGTTATGCCAAGGGTGCCAGTAAGGGATTTTCTACTGGTGGAGATCTGGCAGCATAAGCTCTTTTCCTTCTGCTAGGGGACACAAATCTGTGGAAGTTAATATTTGGGTACTTTAGACAGGAATGGATCAGAAACAGTTAAAAAAAACATGTTCTTACAGGCCACATGCCAGTAGCAATGGAACTGGTCAAGTGCAACTCATGTTCATGACATCTGAGCTATTCTTTGTTGTGCTGTTAAAGGAAGCCTTTTTCATGGTGTTTAAAGCAATTTTTTTTTTACAGTGATCCCTGTTGATGACCTTTGAACAAAGATCAGATGCAGTTAAGAGTAACACCTCACATCTGTACTTGCAGAAGCAAAGAAAAATTCTCTTGCTTCTCTCCAGTGTTCAGTTGCATTGAGGGTGAGCAGCAGAGGAAGTTGCAGAGGACATAGGAAAGACTACATTGTCTGACTGTCCCTGATAAATTTGAATGCTGTAGTGTCTGAATCCTGTCTCTGTCTTGGTAATCATAGCTGATAGTATTTTGAGCCATGATGGACTTCAGAACTGACTTTTCCTATGCAGTCTACTTCTGTCTGAAGCCTTCGAACAGTTCATTTCTGGGAGTGACTGTAGAGATATGGATAGGTTGGATTTACAGGGAAAATCTGAATGTATTTTCTCTGTTACTCCTTGTTTCCCTTTTTGAGTAAGCAATGTGTGTAACAATTTCAAGATGGAATATAAGGAAACACATCTATGTAGAAGTGCTGACAATTGTAAGGAAAACTTTTATAACGTGAGGATAGACACGCAAACACACATTTAGTAGCTCCCTACTGCTTTACAATATATATTTTCTTACGTGATTTCCATTTCTGTAGGACCCAGAAAATGACTAGTGTTGCTGTGCAGAGCCAGCAGGAAGGTCATTAATGCTGTTATATTTTTAGGTCTGAATTGTCACTATCAATGATGCTGCTTCATAAAATAAAAGAAGCCATGTTTGCGTATCTCTGGGGAAAATACAATAGTAACCATCAAATATTAACCACCATCTATGCTACATGGTTCTTATTCTTTTTCAGTGTGTGGATGATTTTTTACCGTGAGCATTTGCAGGACACAGACAAAAATCCTACCTTTTATCATAGCTTTTCAGACAATTGAATGTGAAGCAAAAAAACAGTTTTTCTATATCATTGCTAACCATTTTCTGTTAGTAATCATGAACACAAAGCTGTGAAAACTGGCAGATTTTTGGGGTTTGTACAATTAGAATATTTCAATGTCTAGGGTTGTATTTGTATACACATAAGGTACACTAGCAGTTTAGTAAAATACTGAGCACAAAGCATGTCACGCTTAAAATATTCAAACTCTTCCATACAACATAGGAAATAAATATGATGACTGATGTCAGTTAATGTACATTATAACATCCTGGCAATGGTAGTTCTTCTTGGTTGATCTACTTTTTACGTTGGAGTTTAGTGAAGGACATCTTGTATCTAAATGCTTATTTTAATGACATGAAGGAAAAAGGTTGGAGGTTGGTTTGGCTCTTTTTCTTCTTTTTTTTTTTTTTTTTTCTTTCTGTTGTTTCAGGGCTGGGTGGGTTTTACTTCTGAATTGATAGGTGAAATTTTTTTGTGTTTTGGAGTGAGTCATGACACTGGTAACGTGCTGTGCTTTGTGTTGCTGATTCTGAGAATATTTTCTTCTCTCAATTGCAGGTTGGGTGGGACTATATCTGCATACAAGATAGTGCCAGATGAAATAGAAGAAATCAAGGTAAAGTATTACTGCCTTTCAGCACTGAATTTTTTTTGCTTGGAGAATTACAGAAGTGTTGCATTAGAAAGACAAATTATTTCTTGCTTTGAAATGCCCGAAGAATACATAGCCTGTATTTACTATCCTGTTTGACAAAAGCTGAACACAGAAAACAAGAATGATTATAAATATTGCTTATCTGCATTGGTTGCTTATCTGAAAAAAACCAAAACAAATGTAACCTAAAAAATGTAAATAAAATTGAATGCTTGCTCTTTCCAGAAATTTATAGTCCCTCTTTTAATTGATAAAATATATTTTTAGTAGGTATTAACCTTGATATTTCGTTATATATCCAAACCATTAAAAAATAATAGTTTCCTTCCACTTTACTAACAAATGAATATATTTACACTGCTGGAACATTTTATCATCCACTCAATTTTAATCTAGTGGTACTGAACTAAATAAAAATTAAAAAAAAGAAACAAAACAACAACAAAACCCATAAGTGATGTCTACAGTAAAATACTAAGATCCATATGTAGGCATATAGAATAGAATTTTATTTATTTTTAGAAGTGTATCTTACCCTCATCTTAAGTGGGCTTTAGCAGGTTTGATGCCAAAAATTTGTGTAATTCAGTGCATCTGTGTTTAGGTACCTGAAGACAGGTCCAGGACTTTCGTGAACATTAACAATAAATAAATAAATAAATAAATATTTAGCATTCTGTTGCTTCTGAAATCAAAACCACGACCAGTTCTTTTGGTATTATTTCTACATTAAAGAGGTTAGAATGAAATATTTGGTACTCAGAATCATCAAAAGCTCTTTGATTTATAAGGATGATAATGATGAAATTACACTCAATGCAATGGAGTTTATATTTTATGCAATGCTTATTATTACAGAATTCATTTTAACTGAGTCCACTTTAGCAATTTGTGTCAGTTCTTAAATGTGGTAGTGTGTGGGAATTTGGCCTAAATTTGTTAATGTGGTTTCTGTAACTGCTGCTTTATTCCTTTCAGTTGGCACTCAGTTGTTCTGACCTATTGCTTTTTCATTATTATTCCGTTGTGCTTGTCATATATTTGTTTTCAGCTGTGTAAATAGATTCGGTATTGTAAAATACAGTAAATGGAAGTGGTTGCATAATTGTTTTATCTGGAAATGATTTCACGGTGTGTAAAGATGTGAGGATTTATTCTTACTCAGTTAACATCAAACCCAATATAAGCAGATGCAGTGCAGCTGCTTCAAAATCAAAACCATCTCTCCATGATCAAAGTCAATATGTATTTCCCACCTCCAAGATCCATGGACTCCCTCATTCAAAATTACTAAGAGGAACATGACCTATGAATTTAGATCTGACATTTAGAGTTGGGCAGTAGAAGAGAAGAAAGAAGGTTTACAAAACTTACTGAAATTGAATGATAATTTCCTGGTATTCAGAGAATGGTACCAAAACTGTAAAAAAAAAAAAAAAAAAGAGAAAAATCTTAAACTATGGACTTTGTCCTTTTATATGTATTTTTAAAAAAGGACATTAGATTTGGATTTCTTGATGTTGAAGGTAGAATTTCTGGCTTCATTGTGCAAACTGATTTCAGTTAGTGAAGAAAAACGGAGTGCTAGGAAATAAGAAATATATATTTTTGGGAACTTATTGAATTAGGTATGCTTGTTAGTCAAAGTTTGTGTTTTCTCCAATTGCCTGCTAAGGAATGAGGTCTGTTCTGATTTTTCATTTCTTTCTCACTTAGCTGGTGTTTAAATGCCTGAAACTGTAGAGAATAGCAAAGGGGTTAAGAACCTTTATCAATGACATCTGTTAAACAAGCATGTAAGTGTGAAGGGAAGATTGTATTGTTCTAAATCAAACCTGATTGGAAAAAAACACCTGCATTACTTGTTTGTGGTAGCTGTCTTGTCTTGTTCAGGTAATGGGTAATGTTTTTTTAGTTGTGACAGAAGTCAGCCATCCCATCATACCTTATGTGATTGAACTTCTCAGGATATGATACAGTAGATGTTATTCATGTGAAAAAAGGCACGGCTGAAAGATGCTGTGACACTGTAGCAGTGAGTATAATAAACAAATCTATATTGAGATGGAAGAGTTTGTGTGTATATTTTGAATAACAACTACCAAACGGGGAGACTGACCATCCTAGCAGTAAAGACAGGGGAGTCTTAACTTCAGAAGGGTTCTTCAAGCAAATTAGAGTGGAAAAAGGAAAAGTAATAAAAGACAAAGCGAGATTATTGGAATGTTACATCTAGAGATGATGTCATCTTCTTCCATGCACAGTATTTCAGTTGTTTTGTCTCAGAACTATCCCTCCCCTGTTTAAATATGAAATGTTAGGAGTTTTAATTTGGTAGAATATGCAAGAAGAATAGCTCTGTTTTTATTATATGATTTATGTTGACAGGTTGCTGAATTAAATTCAAGGAGTTTGAATAATCATATTTTCTGATCTCACAAAACAAACTGCTTGCTTAAATGACAAAGGAGCATACTTTATTAGGCAGAGAGCAGTAATTAACACGACAAATAAGTAAGAAGTAGTTTTGACAGCATTTCCATATATTCTAGAAAGGGTGGTAGATTAACCTCTTTTACAGCTCAAAATAGCTTATGAGGAAAACGAGTACAGATTTACTGATTTCATTGATGCATATTATTACTTCTTAGGTAGGGTACTGTTGTAAAAAGAGATTGTCTCTCTCAGTTTGGGAAAAGGAAAAACTATGTAAGCCTTAGTATACCTGTCAGTTGAAATGTTTCCAGAGAAGTTTAAAAAAAGAAAAAAGGAGTTTCTAAATGTAATAGCAATTTCTAAACTAACTTGTATAATGAAGGTGCCTCTCTGTGTGTACATACATATATATATATGAGCTTACTTGTCCGCATCACAATGCTCAGTAAATTTTAGTATGTTTACAATGTTTCCATTCTAGTCTGTTCAGAATATATTTATCCTTACATTTGAGTCTTTATAAATGATTTTACTATGTGTATATTTGTAATGTGAGATCATATATTGTTTATGAATGTAGAATATTGTCTGTATATGTGCGTGCATATTTCTGTGAATGAGTATTTGCTCAGTGTTGGGTAAAATCAAGCTGTGCTTCTTAGTTACCAATGTTATGTAATGACTCGGATAAGAATAGACATATGAATTAGGAGTATTTATGACAGAAGAGATAGTATTGCCCTAGCCACCCTCATACATCTTTATTAGGGCTGGGAAGAATTGAGTGGAACTAATCACCATCGCAGTTTCTTAGGATCTGCATCAGTCTGAAACTGAGCATGATGCAACTTAGGTTGCCTGTTTTTGTGTCACAGATGCTTACGTTCACAAAGTGAGGGAACTCAACGGGTAATCATAAAAAGATCACAGGTTTCCCCCCCTCAGAACTCTTCTGGAAGATAGAAATGTCTTCTGTAACAGGATCTTCAGGAACAGTGCTTCAATCAGAGAAACTATCAAAGCAGGAAAATGTGTGGATTCATACCTGTCATTTTTTCATTCTTGTCATTTCTCTATCATAGTTAAATCAGTAATTTTAAGTGCTTGCTGGTTTTAGGATACTGCAGGAATTGATGAAGACATGAAATGTAAGAATTACATCATATTTCCGAAAAAGTGTAATTGTTTTGACTTTCTCTAGGTGTCTGTTTTCAGTGAAATTACTCATCCTGTAAAAAATGTTCTTTACAAACTTGCAAAAAGGGAGTGTTTTTGTTTTGTATCTGGACATAGTTTTGCTTATGCAAATAGTAGTGTCTTTTGATTTACAGTAGCATGACAGATGATTTTTTTTAGTTGTGGTATTTGATCATTACAAAGTAAATATATGATGTTGTGAAGGATAGTTCTTCTAGAACAAAGCTTTGTGAATGAGAATGCTTAAAAATATTTGATTTGCTTGAATTTGCAAGTCAATACCAGAGACAAATATAAGTGCTTCCCCATATATTTTTCATGTAGGATTGCATGTATCTGGCATTGGATTTCATTCTTGTGTCACTTGAGCTCTGAGACAGATATTCCAGTGTAGAGAACGAGATAAGATTGTTACTTCTTCTGGTGGCAAATGTTGAATAGTCTCTTTTTAGAAATATTTTTTAGTATTGGTTGTAAATTTAGACATAAAGTTTTTATGGACAAAGATTGGATTTATTTTTAATCCATTTGTCCACCCTTTCACACAGAGATATGCTTTATACTCATCAAAGAACACCTGTAATTTTTCTGTAGATGATCTTCAAATAAAAGCATATGTGCATGAGGTCTTAAAAGTCTACATTCAAAGCCTTTATCCCAGTGTAATGATAGAATAATTCTTTTTTTCCTTAGAAGCATGTTTCCTTAGTAGTTTAATGTGAAAAGTTCAGTTCTTAAAGGTCAGTTACTTTAGATGACCAATGAATGCATGAGGTTTTAACTTGAACTTTCTCACATGATCTTACTAAGGAACTTATGAAGAAAGCAGTTTGTGTTAATGCAAACTGCATTTCAGAGCAAGGATGGTTTTTAATTAATAGAATAAAATTATTTGAAATTATTACAAACAAAATTAGTCTATCCAGAGGCGTTCTGTGAGATCTTCTGCTTTGTAGACCCTGTGGCATCACATGGCTACGTAATATTGCATGCTAGAATCTGTCTTTTATGCTGATAAGAGTAGCTGATGAAACTTATGCAACCCCTGTATGCAGCCAAGATACACTGGCTGCGATGCCTCAATGCATTTTTATGTTTATCGATGTGTGGAAAAAATAAGCAGCAATTTGTCAGCATGTGTCTCTTTGTTGTCCTATGTTACACTGGATACTGGCTTAGAATCTGGACTTTCAATGCCAGGCTTGGCTGGACTAGTGGGACAAATGTCCAGGCACACTCTTACTCCAGTGAAATATGAGTGTTTCCCTTGAGTACCTCTTCTATTGCGGCAGAGTAGGGTGTTTTTTCTTGTTTTCCATTTACAAAACTAGCAGTTATTGTGGATGTCACCTTTAATTCTTGGATTGTTTCTTCTGCTCTGGTAGGTTTGAGACTTATTACTTGAAGAAGGACATGATTGTTTTCCATGTCCAGCTACCTCAGGTTTTTGTTTAGAAAGTGTTTAGGGAGCCCTTAAGGGCTTTTAATCAGTTTCTTTAGTCGTCTGTGGAATGTGGATGTTCATGCCTTTCATAGACCTCTAAACTGAAAAATCTTGTGTACATAAAGAATGTAAATGCAGAGATGACTGAGGTCTGTGTACCAGTAGGACAAAATGTTTCAGCTCTGACCTTGTGTATGTTCCTGATATTTGATGGTATTTCTTTTAGGTTCATGGAGTTGCTGTCAGTACTACTATTACTGACCTATTCCATTTTTCCCCTCTGCCTGAGAGAATTGCTTGATGTAAACCCAGAAAATGGAGCAAGTTAAGTGTCCATTTCTTTTGGCATCTACTGCTGAAGAGGACAGTCAACTCCTTTTTTATGTTATTTGGAAGAGACAGCAGACACTTAGGGATGGCTCAAATTTCTTTACATCTCTTAATGATTGAACTCTGATCACTATTGTGACTAAAGTGTGTATCAAGCACTCTTCTGCTTTTCTGGCAATGTCTCCCAATGCCTGGATTATGGTATGCTAAGTATACTCACTGACTTTCCACATGAAGATAGGGATTATCACTTGTTTTCTTGCTATCCTCATTTTGAATTTCAGAGGCTATCCTTGAATACCTCATGTCTCCAGACATGGAGTTGAAATGCCACATCATTGTTTTAGCAGTATTATAGTTTACTTTCCAAAGCAAGCAAAACAGTTCTTTAGTTCTGTAAAGAGATAAGCATCTTTAGGATGAAAAAGAAATAATAGCTGAAATTTAATCTACTAGACAAACCAGGGTGGTAATGATATTTTGAGCCTTCCTGGTTAGTCAAAACTTAATGCATTCTCAGTCCTGTTGCCCTTAAGAGAATAGATTAATGCTCCTCAGATTATTATAGTTCTGTTTGCCAATTAAAACTTTCTTAGAAATAAACATTAGAAATGAGAAACAAACAGCAAGAGGTGATACTCTTGTTCACAAGTATCTTCTTGATTTTCAGCAAGCTTAAATTAAAAAAAAATCTTTGCTTCTCTCTGTGACCATAGTAACCAATTTTCTCTGAAATTCCTCCTGATTTTCTTTTTCAGTTTTTGCTATGTACATATCTCTCTGTCAGACATCACCTGAAATCTAGTTAGGTTTTGAGGCATTTTCTTGTTTTCTTTGAGGCATTTTTTTGTTCCTCTCTTAAGATCCAGCGTAGTGGGCATTTCTTTATGTAGCTTCCATTCTCACTGGAAATGCCAATTCTTAAGTAGGGGATTACTTAACCTGAATGAGAAAACATGGATTAGCTTCATTAAACACCACATTGCTTTTGGCAAGTAAAACAGTCTTATATAAAGGCCCTTGTCATTTTTCATGTGGCCTGTTTCATTAAGTCTTGTTTCATTATAGTTGCCCTGTTATAATGTATTCTGGTAACTCTACTTAGAGATCTATCAAAGAAATGTAACACTGTCCTGTCACAGCTAGTTATATTACAATTGGTTACAAGTTTGAACAAGTCTAAGGGAGACCTAAGGCATGATCTTTTTAGTGTGGTAAATAATTTTTGCACTCTTTTTGACAAAAGAGTGTTGGTAGAATGTATGTGTATGTGTGTGTTCATATATATATATACATGAAGAAAAAGACATCAGTTGTTTATTAAAAGGAACTTTCATGTTCTACAGCTGTTTACAGATGGTCTCATAATGGTCTCATAGTGAATTATGGAAGTTATTAGATGTGGAGAAATTGTGTGTAATTAAGTACATTGAAATATTCAATGACTGAATGATAAAACATCTAATGCAATTAAGCAGAATTCAATGTTGTGATGTGCATAGGATGCGTGAAAAATCCTAAATTTGCATTTAAAACAGCAGATGCTGGTTGGACTATTGTGATCAAAGAATGAGGTCTGAGAATTGCGTTTCAGTGTTCAGGAGCAGTTGGAAAAAATGTACTAGGAGAGGAACAAAGGTCAGAACATAAGGTCTTGTCTCTGAAACTCTTTTGTCCCACCATATACAATGGTGCATGAAGGTCTGATCCTTCAGTTGCAACAATGGTACAGAAGGGCTAAAATGGTTTAGCATCAAGTGTGATCTAATTTATAGCACTACGTGCATATGAAGAAAGAATAAAGACAGTGAAACTGATATGTTAACAAATGGCACAAGAAGTTACATTCAGCAATGCTCCTTTCTAGATTTATTGCGAATTTTAAATAAGCTCTCATGCTTGATTAATGCAAATTGTAAGACTGAAAAAAAATATTCAAGCTTTGACTGTATGTATTCTATTGGTTGAAAATTTACTTATTTTAAGGCAATAAGAACAGAAAGGTTTTTTCAACAATTGCTGAAGTCAAAACTGTATTTCATCATAACACAGCAGTCATTTCTTCTTTAGAAACTGATTCAGTTGATAGAGCTTTTTCCAAAAAAAAAAAAAAAAAAAGATTTATAGCTGATTAACTACAGAAAGTTCAGCTGAAATAGTAGAGTTTATTTTGCTTTCATAGAATGCTTGGAAAAGTATGTTAGGAAGACACTAATGATGACGTGCCTCCCTGTAATATGTAAACCTGTAATCTATATTAAGGCAGTGATACTTAATATTTGACTATGTTTACACCTAATTAAACATTTCTGATGATCAAATTTTTGTGGTACTCTAATCCTATTTGACATTATTTACCCTATCACCTGACCATTCCACTGTTTAAAATAGAGGAGTAAAAATTTAAACTTCCTTTTTGAAAATTTCATAAAGGAATTGGGTAAAATTGACTCTAGTACAAACCAGATACAGTGAATCATGTGGCTAGAGGCATTTTGTTTGCTCAAATACTTTAATTGTCAGGTGCAAAAGATGTATCTAAATGATATTTGATACAGATGAAGCTATATTTGAGAACATACATAAAATGGAAAATTTTAAATGAATTCTTTAACTATGCTATATAAGTGTCTCACCTCAACTCTGACAGTACAATGGAGTTGTAAAGCTGGCTTTATACAAAGTCATTTCTTATAGCTAAACAAAATCAGAGCAAAAAATGTGGAGATATAGTTTATAATGCTTTTCTTAGCTCTAGCCATCAAATCCCTACTGCCAAGAACTGAACATTTATCTTGGGCCATGTCTATATTATCATTTCCTGCAAATGGATGCAACTCTATCTACGTAGTTAGGCATTTGCTTCTGGGAAGTCAGCATTTATATTGGTTACTCTTCAGTATGTTTCATTTGAAACAACTTTTAGTGTGATTATGTGAACTGAATGTCTTGTAGCAGCTGGAGTGGATTACATGTGCTGCTGACATTCATCTTTCAAATAAGTTTAGTTCATATTCATATATTTAGAATCTACTTTGTGATATGAAACAAAGTCTGGGAAGCAGGCAGTTGTCAAAAGTATTCAGTTGTTTTGAACTAGCAGGCTGTAGTAGACATGTCCTCAGCCTCCAGAACATACATTCTCATTCTACAGTGTGTTAAAGTTGCAGATAATTAGAGATTCGTAGTATAGTGCCATCATTACCAATGTACTGCTGTTGCCTAAGCTACATATTTAAGTGTGCCCAGCCCTGCTGGCAGGCTGTCTCAAACAAAATGACAGTCTACACCAGTGATCTCCAAATTTATTTGATGGACAGAAAAGAAAAAAACAGACAATAAAAGAACAGAGGCGTTACTTGGACACATTAATACCTATTTTACTGAATATTCTCTTGAAAATAATGGATTGAAATGATCCAGATAAAATTTGCAGGCTAGAAGGAATATAATCAGCTCCAATAATAAAAACATACAGGAGGAAAAAAAACACAAACAACTTTCTCAAGAACATCCCACATTTCTTTTGTGAGATAAAAAGCTTTACTGTGTTAATGAAAGATAACCACAATATTTTATCCGATTGTCCAGTTTATGTTAATCTGTGGCATGATTTCTCTTCCTGGCTTTTACTTACCAGAGCTATGAAGTGATGACACGAGTGCAGGGAGCAGGTATTGTCTGAACTGAATAGGTTCATCTTGAGTGCAGGCATCAGGTACCTGAGGAAATGAGATCAGTCTGGTCAATTACCTCAGAGAATTATGGTTGTAACAAAAGCCAGTTATTTTTGCCACCACCTGTGGAGACAGCGTTCATTATGTATTTGATTAGATGACAGTGGCATTATATATTTTTGCAACAAGATTAAGTAGTTTGCTAACATAATGTTCTCACATTAGAATGTGTTTGATGTAGCTTGCTGTGGCTAAAGTCTGAATATTTGCTTTCTTGGAATATCTTTGATCTCCATGTGGGAGTGTTTCCCAGCATGTGCTTGTCTAGGCAAGAAACATGATATGCTTCAAGTTAAACATTCATTGAAAGTTAAAACAGAATGTTTATCTTTTTCACTTTTTTTGTCCTTGAGCTTTTCATACATTATTTTTTCTGGATACCTCTGTGATAAAGTAGCTAGCATTTTGATTTTATTTCCTGTGACTGCATTTCTGTATCTCTGAATTATCAGTAGGATTTTCAGGACTTCACTGTCCTTAGTGTATAAAGAAGAGAGTACCAAAGTCAGCAGAGTTCAGTAAAGGTGCAGTGCTTGCCGAGTTTTACTTTTTAAAATACTTTCACTTAAAAAATATGCAAGGATTTCTAGGATTGTTCTGTCAGAAATGTTTGCATTCAATTTCAGATGCCTCATCATTGTGACAAACTTGGGTGGAGTGTTAAGATTACAAAGGTAACATATATTTGCTTGTGACATTTCTGCAAAGACTGCCACTTCTGTTTTCTCTTGTTATTTATCATCTGCTTTGTTAGTGTTGTTACATTCTGTCAAAATAGACTTGCATTTAAAAATTACAAATATTTTAAAAGTTTAAATGTCTTGCTTTGTTAGTATTATGATATAGATCACTCTACGAAATGCAAGTGGTCTGCTCCCCTGTAGAAATTTGTACTGCTCAGTATTGTCATTTGGTATGGTTCTTCTGCATTCCAACCAGGAATGTGGTCACATTAGTTTTATCTCATTTCAAAAAAGTTAGGATTAGCAAACATGTATCTGTCTTGAAAAAGAAGCTATGTGTATAAAGATATCTTATAACAGCTTAACATCAAGATATTTTAAAGTCTTGTCCTTTTTTGACAAAAAACAATTCTTTATGTATTTGGGGTAAGGAATGTCTTCTGTATGTTAATAAAAATTTATAGGGAATAATGCTATATAGAAAAAGACAATGTGTAAAAATAAAGCTGAGTGTCATTTGGGACACTGAAGCTAATGCTTTAGGTTTACCGAGTACCTTCAGGCTGTAAAAGACAACAGACATTTGTACTTGGGCTGATTTGAAGGAAAGATGCTAAGTTTAAAATGAGAACTGAAGAGAACTACTTTGCATACAAAAGCTCAATATGTCTCTAAATACTGGGCAGAACTATGAATACTTCTGTAGATGACAAAATCAAAGGGATGACAGTGTTTCAGAAATGAAAAAATATCTACTGTATGTCTAGTTAGAGGTTTTATATTCATGATGTCCTCACTGTGTTGGTTTCTGAGAGAGCAAATATAATGGGATGTGTTGAAGCCTTCATTGCGAACAGGACTGGAAAGTACTCAGGACAAGCACAAAGTCTGAACGTGCAGCCAATAACTGATGTACAGGCATGATGTGTTTATCATAATGGCACATCTCCCTACTTTTGCCATTTGACCTTAAATAAAAATTCAGAGATATACCTCTTATTTTTAAGTACCCAAGCACTTTTACGATGCATTCTCATATTTAACATCCTTTTTAAAAATTACTTGTATTTAAGTATGCTGTCTGTGTGTGAATGTGTTCAGAATATTTTGTATCTTAATATTTAAAAAAAAATGTTAGTACCATAAACTCTTTCACATATAATCCTCCGTCCGGAGAAGGAGTATATTAGCAAAGGCACTGTCTTGATAACACCAAAAATTGACCTAATTTTGTTACAGTTCTTCTAAAAGAATGGCAATCTCATACACAAATGGAAAAATAAAGGGAAATGCAAGGCTTTTCCTCTTAGAATAAATAGTTAACATCAGACTAGTGTTTGTTAAAAATATTTTTAAACTCACCCTTTTTGCTATATTTCTACCAATGAAAAGAAAATGGGGCATATTAGACCATGTATACTGCCATCTAAGGATGGCTAAATAGTAGAAAAAACTGAAATAAATATTTCTAACTGTCCTTATAGTTATAAATTTTGAGCATGTTTGAAACACAGAACAAATGAATGATCAATTATCTTCAACTTTTATCCCTTTTTATTGTCTTAATATTCTAAGAATATGTTCTGTCATCAACGAGTACAACCTAATTCATCAAAGTTAACAGATTGGATTCTTGCTTTTCTCACACTGCATGCATAATATGTTTTCCTTAAGTCACTTCACCTTCTGGGTTTCAAAATCAGGAATAAGATGCAGTCCCTCAAACATTATTTGTCAGGGAGTTTCATGTAATCAAAAATTCTTTGATTCAATGATTCTATGAAATTCCCTGACAAAAGGTGTCTGGGTAGGAAGTTCATTTTATAGACAGAGTGGATCATTGCTTACCAAAGCAAATACAAAGTAAAAGTAACAATATTAGTTTAAATTGAAACTGCAGTATTAGCAATCTTTCTACTGTACCTTTTAGGAAAGGTTAAATTAAAACAGTTCTCCAGATTGGTGCTTATTTTCTTTAACAAAAGTTTCCTTGAGAATCTGGTTTACCTCTCTCCTTTGTCTGTGATAATCAGTAGAGAACTAAAAGTAACATCCAAAGTCTGAAAAAGAATTGAACATTTTCTTATCGAAGCTAAGATAGACATTGAAGTCAATCCAGTGAACAGAGATTACTGATGGAAAATGCGCAAAGTCATCATTCTAATAAGGGATTGTGTTAGCCTGCAATTGTTTCTCAAGCAGAATAATATCATTTTGCCAGTACTGTAAATGTGGGTGGCCAGATGGTAACTTGCTAGTTACAACCTTCAATCCAGTATATTTAAAAGAAATGGCAATCTGCTTTTCAGTGCCTCACTTATATCATGATTTTTATATTTTTTTCTATAGGTGTTCAAAGCTACAATATATTAAACTCAAACTTCCCAAGATCCAAGTAATGGGATAGAGAAGCAGGTGTTTTTATTAGTAAAGTTATTTATGTAGAGAATAATGCACTGCTAATTCCAAAGAAATATCTTTGCTGTAGCCAGCGCTCTTGTGATGACATGGAAGTATTTTGAAATAGGGGTGACAGACCAAAAATGTATAGAATGTTTTTGGAGTTAGAAGTGAAAGCTGTAACAGTGCCTAGAGAATTAATGGATTGCTAAATGATTTCTGACATTTATGAGATAATAGCTACAGTGGCTTGGAAATTGGCTCCATATTTTAGATTTGCTCAGTACTAGTGATCACAGCTGCAAACTGAAAGTCCTAAATGGAGAAAGTATCAAATATTACACCTAGATTCACAGGTGCAAGTGTAAAGGCTCTTGAAATAACATTCCTTTGGAATTCTGAGTTTTCTGCTAGACTCTAGGTCCTGAGTCACACATTTGTAACTCTTAGGAAAAGAACCTCTATCTTTTTTAATGTGTTCTAATACAAGAGATATTGCTAGGCCTGTAGAAATTGCTCTTTAAAGACAGAAATAACCTAATAGTTGCAGGAAAGAAGCAAGGACTTCTGCTATAGAATCAGAAGTGGCCAGCACTGAAATAACAAAAGGATTCAAGGTGTCTGGTTTTTGTTCTACACTGTGTGGGGGAATAGAGAGAGGAAAAAAAAAAAAGTGTGTATACACAGGCTTCTTTCTGGATCTCACTAAAAAGGCTCAGCAACAAATGGCTAAGAAAATATTTGCTTTCACAAGTCAGAATAGCTATCAAATGAATTTTATACATCCCTTCAGATGCTGGGAGCCCTGTGTTTGTGCAGCATTGGATGAATCCCCAGATGGATTCAGATCCTGTGTGTGGGTAGAGGTTCCTCTTGTAGGTCCTTTGAGCTACTGTATTTTTTTCTTACAGGGAGATAACTGTGCATAAAGGATGTCCTCTTGAGAAACTCTCACCACATTAAGTAGCAAGGCCAGGGTGATGGTGTGACCTTCTTCACTCAGTGAGAGCTGCCTGCCAGGAAGCCATTGAGGTTTCCTTCAGCAAGAGGATCTGTGCACTGTGACCCAGACCCAAAGAAGGTGCTGGGCACAGCACAGCTCTCCATCTGCCTGCACAGATAACTGTTTGGTGAATTACTGACTCCTTGATTTATGGTGGCCTCTGGGTCAGGATCACTGCAATATTAGAAAGATTATAAATGGAAGACTGTTTGGTCCTTTAATTTCCAGAGGGCATTGCCCAGTTCTTGCTTACAGATTCAATTTCTGGCATGCTTTCCTTCATACACTAATTCCACCTACTCTGTTACTGAAAATACAATCTGGATGACTCTTCTGACTGTGTAGGCTCTTCCTCTTCAGTCTCAGCAGTAAAGTGGCAGTTGTCTCTGCAAGAGAAAGTAGTAGTACAGAGATAGCATGCACTGCATGCATCATAATCCTCAAAGTAGATTGTGTGGGAGATGATACAACTCTTTCAAAGGGGCAGTATGATATTTTTACTTACTATTGAAATGATGCCTTTATTCTAAACTGCACTGAACAGATGACTGCAGTGTGACTGTAACAGATCCAGAAAGGGAAATTTTGCAATTAAGAAAATAAATAACAAAAATTACGTACATAAACATTTTCATGGTAGAGACCATATGTTAAAATGGTATGTGTATAGTGCAGGTGGTTCACAGTGAAAACAACTCAAGTTTCTTATTCCTCTTTTTTTGAAATATATAAATAACTCAGTATTTTAAAGGTTACTGCTTGTGTCTTCTTGCATCTTTAAAATAAAGAACAAGCACTTCCTAGTCCAGAGGGTTTTCCATGGTTTCACAGCTCTAGAAATGACTCATGCTTTAGCAGGGTGGGCTCTGTTCCTGTGAAGCAGCAGACATTTCATATGCATAAGCTCCACTTACTTTCTGATTCAAGTGCAGAGGTAACAATGGGAATGCACTTCTTCAGCTGGAACCTGCTGTACTTCCAACTGCACTCCCTAAACATTTCTATAATTACTGAATCTCCCTGCTTACCCGTTTGGAAAGCTAATGAAAGAAAAAAGAAAAAAAAGTGCATTAATGTGTTCTCTCTCCATTCTTTTCTGAGGGAAACAGGAGGAGGGAGGCATGACATACCATTTATGAAGGTATAGTGAGTAATTGCAGCATCTGTACGTTAATTGTCATGCTTAAAAGAATGACATCATCTAGATAGTTATGAAGATTTAATAAAAACATCAGATAAAGTAAGTGAAAGAAATACGAAATTACTTTGTAAAATGTTTCTTCAATACATCTCTCAAAACCATTACTTACAGTGGGAAATGTCTGCTAAGATTAGCACAGTAGAAGTCATTTGAGGTTTAGAACTTAAATGTAAGAAAAACATTTCATAAAAAGGATACTTCAGGGTTTGGTTTTTCATGTGCTAAGGAGTTAGACTTCATAAATCATTAATTCTTCTTGAAGCAGACCCTGTAAGGGCTTCAGTTGTCTTTTACTATTCCCTCAGTACTGCAGCTTTTAGTTCTGGCAGAGCTCTTGCTTTTGCAACTGGAGCATATGGTACAAATATATTCAGTGCCAGACCGTTTAATTAATTAAGCAGTAATTCATTCAAGATTAATTGTTAAGAATACCTGTATTCTTAGTGCAGGTGTTTCTTATTGTGAAATTAGTAGTGCTTGTTTCAAAAATCAATCATGAAACCGGTATTTTTGGTTAGAACTGGCATGTTTGAATTTTGGGGCTGTAAAGCATTTCTGAATATAACAAGACTTTCTCTGCAGGAGTCAGAAGTCTCAGTATGATCACTGCGACTATCTGTGGAGATTGTTCTTCCTGTAACAGAAAGTGTTCTATATTTGTCTCACTCTGATAGTACTGATTAGTATTTCTTTTATGATTCTTAAATTTCAGCTAGTGAAGTTTGGCATCTGTCTACCAAAATGAGAAATGGCTTGCAATTCAGGTTAGAATCGTCCTTTCCAGTTCTCTACATGTATTGATTTGAACTGTGTTCATGTCTTACTTAACTTCTATGCTCTTGCTAACTTTCTGAGACTAGATTAATCTTGATTGATTCCTTGAAGCAATTGCTTTACAATGTTTCTTCTTATTCTGTTTGCAGCAGCCATGCCAGGTTAGGCAGACTTCTTACTTCTTCTCCACCTTGGTCAAATCACAAAGATAAATAGTTTTTTATATATTTCAAATTTTAATATATTCTGTGTATTCACGTATACATAATTCTTGTCATCTAACAAAGTGTTGACATATCTGCCTGTATAACACCACATTATTTCCATGAAGTTAGGACCTTAGGAACAATGGAAATTACAGTTCAAGTAATTGTACAAAGCTACTGTAGGTTGCTTGACATTCTGCTTATTATTTTGCCTGAGCGATTTCCCATTTCCATAAAGACATGTTTGAACAACCTTAGAATCCTGGCAGATTTTAGCTTCATTTATACCAGCTGCAGAAACAGTTGGAAGATGATTTTGAAATCTCTGTAGGATTTTGAATGCTTTTATTACCACCTGACTCCAAGTAATTCTGTTGTTAATATGTATCAAGAAGAAATGAACATCTTTTAAAAACGTTTCAAAAGAAAAATGACCATAACGTTTCAGCTCTTAAGGGAAAAAAATATATGATTCTAATGTGAGCTGTTCTGCATCGATTTTCTCCTGAGTGCAATAATCAACTGATATCTTTGATAGCAGTGGGATCAGCTAAGGCTGAGACACTTCTGCAAGCTGCAATGGAAGTAGAAGATAGCTCATCACGTTCCATAGTAATAGTTTTCACCTAGAATCATGTGTAATAGCTATAATCCTTTCAGTTTAGAAGAGAGATTTTGCATACCCTAAATCCTGAAAAGGTCTTCCCTTTGAGAGAATGGCCTTTTTGTTCAGAAATAAATGCCAAAATATTATCTCACTACTTTTGTAGACTTTGGATGCTAATACTGCGGAGTTCAGGAATAAACAATATCCTAATCAGCAAAGAAGCCTATTACTAGTTCAATCTGTTAATCTTCTATTATTCACTGTAAGTAAAAAGCACGAGTTCACAGAAAAAATAATTTTTCTGTAATGATCACAGTTAGTTATTTTTCACTGCCTTCAGCAGCAGTCATCAAGTTGTTTGCTCTAAGAACCATTGATGAATCTCAACTGATTTTTATCCTTTCCATGTTTCTTTTAAGAATCATTTTCATGATATCCAAGATTACTTCTAATCAACAGGTAACAGAAAAGTGCAGACAGTCTGATGAGTTCCAGATTACTTTAGTTTTCTTTCCTCTTACATACTCCTTTCTCTTCCTTGTTGATGTCTCCCTACTGCAGTAATTTATCAGAGCAAAGTGTTCTTACCTAGCATATATCTGGAGAAACAAAAAGCACTGCTTAGTTTGGAAAGAATGGATTTTTTTCTAGATGTTTTGGTGTTCTCTGGAAGCTACACCTGGCATTGATCTTTAGACCTGGAAAATAATTTGTTACCTAAAAATGGTTCTCTATAACTTCTTCTTTATTTGCGTGTGGTAGTATTTTTCTTGGGAAAAATATCTTTATATACATATAGTGACCTGATGTATACAGGGATCCATTCTCAGTCAAATTGCACACAACTGTAATGTTTCTGTACAAATGCTTTTTTTTTATTTTACATTACTCTAAAAATATGAACACAGATAACTCCCATCTGATTTAAACTGAGGAAATAGATTTTAATGTTTCTCTAATAAGCTTCATCATGGCAAAATAACACTTCTCTGAAATAATCTGAACAGTTTCATGATGATGATGAATTGTAGCAAGATCATAACTAAATTTCTTGATAATGTCTGAAAGCAGTAAAAATTAAATGAAAGTGATTTAGTTTAAACTTTGTCAACATGTCTGGTACAGCTAATTGATGACACCCCAGCAATGGTTGGTTAAAAAAAGAAAAAGAGGGAGAGACTAATCTAAGTGCAAAAGCTTTCAAAATGGATAAGGTCTGGAAAATTGTCATCAAAGGTCTGGAAAATTGTCATCAAAGCTATGAATTTAATAAAGTCCAAGGAATTTAATCATTGCAAATTCTAGGATTTCCTTAGAAGTATGGATGTTGATTATGGGGACATCATTCTGAAGTAAAGTGGCTAAGTTGAGGTAAAATGCTAAAAAGCTTTTATGATTTCTAAAGTGAAGTCAATTCATTTATGAAATGAAAAGGAAAATTTGTGCCAGAATGTGAAGATTAAAAATGGCTCAAAGGTTAACAGTTTTGGTGGATTGGACAGCTCATTTAAATGAGGTAAACATGCATCTTCAAAGTGAAAATTCAACTAATCTGTTACGTTTTAAACCATACCAACATTCAAAATGAAACTCAAATTCTGGCATGTTGAAATTGCAACAAATAATTTTATGTATTTTGGTACATTGTCTAAACACAGTCCTGTGAACAGTAAATAAAGTAAATAAAAATAAAGTGTTGCTTTGCTTTTCATTTTGATAAAGAAGTCTGAGAGGAAGTTTCAAATTGCAAAAACAAATATCATCGATTTTTTTGTATAATTGCAACTCAATTTTAAGTCAACAAAATAAGTACATTACCTGCAAATTTCCAAATGCAATGTATAGGTTTGTGGTCAGATCTTTTACTCAAAAATTTGGTAATCTGTCTTTACCAGGCTTTTATAAACCTGATCTTACTGGAGAAAAAAATACCCCTCGCTTCACAATCACATCTATTCATGTCATCGCTCTTTGGCAGTACCTGTATTTGTGAACAATATTTTCAAGGTTGAAGTACAGGAAAAGTGAAATTTCATCAAAAATCTCTGACAAACACCTTGAGAAAACTCACTGAGAACTGCAACCACTTCCATCAAACCAGACTGATAGATTTGTTTCACAACAACATGTTCAAATCTTCCACTAGTTGTATATTTTTGTTGCTCTCTTTTTAACATTTTAATAAAAATATGTTTTTTAAAATAAGTTTTGTTACTTATCTACATTAACTATATTATATTTTTTATATGCAACCCAAGACAATTCCTCTATATTCAGCGAGGCCCAGGCAAGTCAAAAGTTTAAAAACACATGGTCTAGATGTGCATACTCTATAGGAAAACTGTATTGTCTCTATGCTATGTCTGTTGCTGCTTGATCTCAGATCTTTTGGATTATTTATTTGATGTAGTTCCTTTGACTTCTTTTTGTAATTTGCTGAGGCTGCATCATTGCTCTCAGTGGTTGAATGCATTCATTCTCACACCTCACAAGACTGAGTTTCCTTAAAGAGCTGATCAGGACATATCGGACTATTTATGGTACAGAAGTCTTGGAAAAGCACTGCGTTATGTGGCTCCTTCTCCCTCTTAAGGCCTTAAATTCTTACTCCTTCTGCTTCTGTTTATAAAAGTGCTGCATCCTGTGACAGCCATCTGCTGGAGAAGACAGATCCTTGTGGCTGCCATTTGACCAACTCCCTACCTCTGTAAGGGTAGAGTATTTTCTTCAGTCAGCCAAAATTCCTTCTTGAAGTGGTAGCAAAGTTCCAGAGCAGCCAGGCAATGAGTTCTCTAGTACTCATTCCCAGGTCTTATGCTTCTTGAATTTTATACTTCACATTCTTTATTTCATTAGAACCCAATTGTTTCTCTTCACACAGATCTAAGTCTTTTACGTTATTTGTTTGCTTGTTGTGCTGTGGGAATGTCAAAAAGTTCAACTTGCTTCACAGAACAGTTGTTCAGATGGTTATCTGGCTGTTTGTGGGCTTGTAACTTGGACTTTCCCCTGTGGCCAAAACAAATTCTTTCAGAACCCTGGGAAAACTCGGTATCTGTGTCGCATGGTATTAGTATGTGTGCCTTGGGGCCACATGGAGTTCCGTCTTCAGTTCCCTCTAGCAGTGTGTTAGTAACAGAAGCCAGGGCTGGCTCAGCCTTTAGTGATGTGATGCTGCAGTTGTTTGTGTGGGGACTCAGGACTTCTCCTGGGCAGTAAAAGACAAAGGTAACTGCTGAGAGTGCGTCATTGCTGGAATGTACATGCAGACTCAAAGAAGAAAGGTTACTAGTCAGTAACTGATGTTCTTTGAGAGGTATGGTCTGCATGTACATTTGTCTCCTACCTGCCTTTCCCCTCTTTCTGGATCTCTTTCAGGTTTGATTGTGCATTTAAGAGGAACTGAAGTGGTGGCGGATGCACTCTGCCCTATATTTCATGCACCAAGCAGGACGAGGGGAGGCGCTAGAACGCACCTCCCAGGACACTTCAAGGCAGGCCACAAGCTCGCCCACTCTTAGAATATATATATGGACTAAATATCTCAAAGTACAGCAGCTATTGGTAGGTAAATTTTCTTTACTGTATTTTCACAGGTGAACTGGTAGTTGGTTTTTTTAGTTTTTTTTTTTTGTGTGTTTTTTTTTTTTCCATTCATCAATTCTGCGGATGATATGCGTGAATAATGGACACATGGGGAGTATTTATACCAGAAACTGCATTAGAAACACTGAGGTAGTTTCCTGTCTCTACAATGGCTTCATCTCTTGTCTTTGTCCTCAAATTCAAACTTTTTTAAGAAACTTGAATATTATTGATTTGCCATCTACATTGAGATTTGCAGAGAAAAAAAAAAAAAAGCAAAGAAAGAAAAAGAAAAGTTTGGAATTTTATTTAAAAAGCAAAAGGAAACAATATCTTGACTAATAGTGGCTAGATGTATAAATTAAAAGGAACAATTTACTTACTGTTAGAAAATGGAGCTAGGATCTGTACTGGGTTCCGTGAGAATCAATTGCATGTTTACAACAGTATTGTAGTTAAAACTTCATAGTTACAAAATAAAACATATGTTTCCATTACAAAATAAAACATATGTTTCCATTTGAACACTTTTCCCACAATTGGGTCCCTCATGTTTTTCACAGAAGCCTTCTAGAGGCTTTTCAGTCCATTGTGCTTACTCCCCATTAAGCAGAACAAGTAGACGTGGGAATAACTTGGCTTAAAGTTAGGGGTGCAGATTGTCTCTGCTTATAGATATGCACATGCAAGATCTGTAAGTGCTTTTTTATACATACAGTTGTCTGTGCAGTGCAGTTATCTATTTGGAGGGGTGTTGGAGAATATGACTCTTACATGTTTGTACTTGGAGTTTTCTGAGAAAGTTGCTTTCATTTACAGTGACCCACATGCTTTACTGATTCCTTAGATTTGAAGCATTCAGTATTGTTTTGGCAGCTCGAAGATATTTACAATTATCTTTCTGTAACTTTGCCATTTCTGTGTTTTTAGTAAGATTAAAGTATAGGTTATCAGGTCTTAGTTACAACCAGCAAAGATTGGTGCGTCTGCTAGTTAGCGGTGCATGAAACCACCATGTACTTGTACTCTAGACATGGGTGCATGTAGGGAAAATACTGTAGAGAACTCTAGCTATAGGACATGATTTACCTGTATTTAAAATCAACTTGACTTTTCACATTCTGTGAAGAAAATAAGAAATAAACAGTCTTAAACAATCTTAAATAAATATTAATGTATGCAAAGGGAAAGTATGGAAAAAGCCGTCTTGTTCTGCACAGTCAACCTGAGGTTTATGGCTCCAAAGCCAAACATTTGTATCTTACAATAACAGGTCTTACTGTTGCTTCACTAAAGTAAATCTTGAAGAGATTTTTGATTTTTTTCTCTCTGCTGTTTATGTGAGCAGTTTTTAATTTGTTTCATTGTTTTATGCTTTTTTCCATTTTCTTTTTATTCTAATTGCTATATTAACTTGTGTTGTTATAAGAATAATCAGTGAGAGTAGAATATTGGCAAGGAGGCTTTCTTAATTTAATTTTTAAGTGGCTTTAAATAAAGTCTTAACAAAGACACATGAGTGTTTTTAACCAGTAATATTTATTCCAGTTGATAAACGTTTTAGAGAGAGATCTTTACTCCTGACAAATATGAAACATGTTTAATTTTATTACTTTTGTTAGTAAACTTTTATTATGTAAAGATGGGCATGTGCACATATATGCATACATGAATATATATATCTTCCAAATTCAGAGAGAATTCAAAAACTAGATGTGTTTGCAAAATATCTAGTTTAGACTCTTCTGACTCCTCTAAGTCTCAAACCCTTCATCAGGGCATCTGAGAAAAAGAGTTACACTGGAAGTTGTCAGATCCTTTCCAGTTAGTAGTCGTCATTTCAAGAGTGCAGCATCCACTCTAGGAGAATACCAGTGGTACCAACTGTAAATGGAAGCAGATTTTCTTACAGAATGAAGCCATAATTTTTGTACCACACTGCATATGTAAGCCGATGTTTTGCATTTGATCTATACCCTCTTCTAGATTTTAATTCAATCTGATAAAGTGCACCAACAAATCAGTTTTTCTTTTTTCTATCTATGACTGATATCTCACTGTAATTAGCCTGAATTAAGAGTTTCTTCTTTCTGAGAGCAAATCACAAAACAAAATTGGAGCTTTCCAGTGTCTCATGCAGGAATCAGTCTTGCATGTGACCTATAATACCTTTACCATTCTCCACTGAAATAGTTTCAAATTTCTTTTCCTAGTCTCAGTCCTCAGAAAGTGTTGTCACTCCCAGTACTGCTGGTTTGATGAACAAACACTAAAGTGTTTGCACATCTCTTTGGTTTACTTTCACATTTACATTGGTGAACTCTGTTGAGCATTGCACTTCAGTCCCATCTTTTTTTCTCCCTCATTTTAGGAACAATTGTAATGAGTAGTAGCTTATAAATGGTTTCATTACAGGCTTCATAGGTATGCTGAACCTTGAATTTTTTGATAGCTGCAATTTATTTCATAATGAAAAATGTCTATAATTATATTTCCATTTTTAAAGAAGTAGACTTTTTAAAGAGGTAGACTTTTTATAGAGTACATTTTTATGACTTTTTTCCTTTATCTTTTCATTTCAGTATAATAGTTGTACTTTTACTACTTTCTGTCTAATGTTAGCTTACTATTAGACAGCAGTGTTTAAAAAAACAACAGAAAGTTGACTTTAGTGCTGAAAAGTACAAATATATTTCCAAAAGACTACAATGGTCAGCAAAATATCAAAAGATGAAAAGCTCTGTTTACAGACATTGAAATACATACTTGGGTGTTATCCAAGTCTTTTCACTACAATAATTATGTTGTGAAAACAGTTTTTCTATTTATGTTACATTATGCCTTTATTGATGAGGGAAGAAAAGAAGGGGTGGAGGTACCAGAAAATGTGTAGTGTATTTTCATGGTATTTTAGTATTACATTTTCTGACATCTTTAAAGCATTTTAAGATTGATTATTTGCAAAGTGGTTGCTCCATGCATAGGTGCATCTTCATACATTTAAGTTTCACTGAATCTTTCAAGAAATAAGTGAGAAGTCAGGAGCATAAGAAATAGAATCTGCTAGGGAATAAGTGTAAAAATATGAAATTAATTCCAAGAGTAACTTGATGTTTTTAAAGTTCTTTTAATCTTTTCTTTAGCCTTCTGCTTTGAATTTGTGTGTTTTATTGTATATTTCTGATTCATGCAGAATTGCATGTGTTCTCTCACGATAAGATATCAGTGTTGAGTTGGATTCTGGAATAGTTCAAGCCACAGGACCAAGTAAAATATCTTATAAGATCCTAGTCCGCCAATTTCTGAGTTCCTGAAACTCTGTGATCAAAATTGCATCCAGTTTTCTTAACAGATTTCCAATGTGTAGAGTTGCTCTTTATTGATATATTTTTCCATGCTCTTACTCATTATAATTTCTTCAGTAGGATAATGTCTTGTTGTTGTATAAGAAAGTTAAATGGATATTCACTGTGATGTTTTGGACAATTCTTATTTTTTGACCTGAATTACTAAGGAAAATAATCACAGGACATAATGTAAATGACCTCTGTGTTTAAGAAAATCGATTTAGAAGTCAGATATTCTTTGCATTTTTCAAACATACTGTCCTAGAGTAAATATGATTTATTTGTGAAGAAAGCAGTTACATAATTGTAAAAAGCAAGTGGGCTTCAGAAGGTCTATGTTGGAGAATTTTCATGCAGGACCTCTGTAATCCCTATTTGTTTATTCTGTTCTATTATTTGTAGATGTTAGAGGGTGGTACATTCATGGATTTTGGAAAAAAAAAAAACCAACACTTTCTAACAATCTTGTTGATAATGCTTTAAGCAAGGTTCTTAGGTTTTGTGGAGGGGTCCAACAGAAAGAATGAAATAGCAAATACATAGTGAAAAACGTGAATAACTGTTGGAAGACCATACAGATATGATGTATTTTCAATCTTTTGTCTAATTCTGATCAAGAATGAATGTGAAATATATGCTTGAGTCCCAGTATATTTAAAATATTTAAATACAGATGTCACTGGTCAAGATTCTATGACTCACCCATTGTACAGTAGCTGAGTCTAATGACAGTTCTGCATTTTGGACATGGAGATGCTGAAGTTACCTTCGCTGAAGGATGTATGTCTGAAAGTCGTGTTGCTATTACTTGTCTGAAATGACCCATAATGTTAGTTTACATGCAGTACAATAGGATTGTATCCTGTGGTCTTGGATTTTGGGTCTAGAGTGTCTTAATGCACAATTTGCTGTGCAATAATTATATCTATATAGCATCAGTCAAACCAAGTATCAGATCAGAGATCTGGAGGAATACTCATTCGAAGACACAGTGAATTGGTGTCTATGAAAAGCAAACAGCATATATAGCTGGGCTGCAAGCAGCAGGGAAGTGAGCACAAGGAGCCTTCCTTTCTCAATTGATTGGAGTAGTGTTTTCTTTTTTTAGATATTTAAAATGTAAATGAGAATATTTTGTGGAATAAAATTTTGTGAGGTAAATAAACAAACTGAATATCAGTCTCAGGTATTTCTCCATGCTTTTAAAAGATCTTAGGGGTACATATTCTAAAATATAATTAAACGCTAACTTATTGTATTGTAGCCACTTACTTTTCTTTTGCTCTAAGTAGAACTTGATAAATAATGATATGTAAGAATGAAACAAATTAGTTGCTCAGTTTCTGTGAAAATTTAAGTTGTAGAATGATTTCTGTAGCTTTGTATATGCTAACACAGTGGGTTGTTTTTTTTTTTTTCCATTAACTGGAGTATTACTGAGCTGTATGAGAACAGATGAAGAAATTACTTTCACTTCTAAAACTTGTTGGACTTCATCAGGTTTTTTTGTTTGTTTGTTTGTTTTTGTTTTTCTTTTATAAAAATAAAAAAGCTTCATAAAACCCTCTCTGTATCTCTCTTTGTTTTTTGCTCACAATTTATTCTAGATTGTGGTAACTTAAAAATATATGTATAAAGTTAGGCTCTTACTTTGCCAAACAGCATTTCTACGTTGAAATTCTCTCAAGCGTTCCCTGATAATTGCTGGTGCTGAGAGTCAAGATAAATTATGTCTTAAGATGATAAAATAACTCAGAGAAGATGTCTATTAAAAAAAAAAAAATAATGTGTATCTGTTTTATTGAAACTAAACATTCAAATTGCTGCAGTTGCCTTTGTTTAGTTTCAAGAGAATAAGGATAGCTGTATATATGTAAGTAATCAATCTGATTTCTGCCAGTGGTTACTTTGCTGTGTAATACGTTGGAGCTCCAAGCAGATGCTCAGCTGCTTTGCTTGCCCACTGTAGCATAGGGTGGATAATTGATATAACCACATTGAGACTAAATGCATTTTCTGCTTATGTCACTTTTTTTTTTTGTCACAGTTTGAAAAGTAGGTTAAAATGTCATTTTAAAAATGAATGCAAATCAAACTTAACATTTCTCTTGTATCATGAGTTCTGTGTTACTGTAAGGTATTATATGTATGTGACTGATCTCTTAAGCTTTCTTATTCCAGCTTTAGAATCAGGATGTGCAGTCCTTTTGCTATGTTGTAAGAAATAAATAAAATATACTTAAAGAGCAGATGAGTTGCTGCTTCATGTATATTACTGTATTTTTTAATAGTCAAACTTGCAAATAATTAGTTCTTGCTTTGTTCAGGCTGTTAAGAAGTAGAGCAAACACAGAAATTGAAGTTACTGTTATAAGAATCAAACATATAAATCGAATTAAGTGCACGTACTCTATTTATGTGTGTTGAAGAATTGTATTTATGTCTCAGAATCAAAATAAACACTGATATAAATGAACAACCATGAGTTTTTGATTTTCATTTTAGAACAAGAAATGGAGAATGGAATTCCAGTTGCCACTTCCAAAAATATTATGCCTGATGGTATTATTCTGCCATATGTTGGTTATAATACTGGTTTAGTAATTGTTGAAAATGCCATGAGTGATTTTACAATTTCCTTGATTTATTTTATGTGTCTCTGTTTATTTTCAAGACAATTATTCAGGTGTTTTCTGAGATAAATGTATCCCAGGTATTTCTTGCTAAATCTGACAGCTTTCATCTTCTCTTTCAGGAGACGCTGATAGATTGGTGTGATGAAAAGGAACTTAATTTGATTTTAACAACTGGAGGAACAGGGTTTGCTCCACGAGATGTCACCCCAGAGGTGAGTTTCTCCTGGAAGGAGAAAAACATGCCCTTTGATGTAGAAATCTATAAATTGTGGGGCAGAATGTTAATTCTTTCTGAAGTTTCCTCTGTAGCTTAAGCTAGCAGAATCTCTAGACAGGTCAGCTGATACACAATTTGGAAGCAGAATATGCTATACAGAATACTTAGCAAGAGAATTAATATGACCTTGGTTTCTGACCCAAAACACTTTTCAGACTAAAATATAACATAGTAAAATGGATTTCCAGTTGCAGTAGAAACAAAACAGAATTCTAACAGCACTGGTGTAATTTTCCTTAGCACTGCAGTGCAGCACTGCTGAGCAAAAACATACATGTTGCATTTCTTGTGTCCCACGCAAGAAAAGTGAGATGAAAATTCCAGTTCCTTTATTCTCCCTTAAAGGCTTCTGCATTGACAACTTCATAGGCTAGAAAATGGGAGAGAGTTTATAGGGGAGAAGAACTGTGTAAAGCTGCTATTGCTTCACTCGAAACCACATTGTCAAAAAAGCTAAACGGACAGAAATGGAGATAACCTCCATCAGTAAAAGTTACACAGGTAATTCAGTTACTTTTCATTTTTGTGGAGCTAAGGTAAGGAAAAAGTACCAAAGCATCTACACGAATGAAACTTAACCAAATAACCTCATGGCCCTGAAATGATAATTGTTATTGAATTACTTGGTATTTATGGTTCTAAATTAGATTAATTTGAACTTATAAAAATCATCTATCCCTTCTGATTGCTTATGTTCACAGAAGGGCAGAAATACAACTCAATGCCTGAAGTATAATCTAGCATATTTAGTTTTCACATAAGTGTTAATGTGAATTTACAATTGCATATGCTTTTAAGAGTAGTTTTTAGTCCATTATAACAAGCCTACAATCCTCTTTATCTACAAAAGTGTTCTGTTAAGCCTGACTGTAGTTTAACTTGTTTTGATTAGGAATATTTAAATGCTTTTAATTTGCTGTATAATATTAGTGTAACTAAAAGAAAAACATAAAGGAAATGCTTGTGTATTTCTGATGTTTTTTAGATTGTATATTTTAACTAAAACTTAAGGATCTTTGTAAAAGAGAATGGAGACAGTATGACATAACCATAGCATATTAGCTAGTGAAACTGAATTTGCAGGTGATTCACATTGCTAAAGCAACACAAAAGTGAAAAGAGTATTGATTTCATTGGTCTCTTACTTGCAAAGAGTATCATAATGGTTTATGAGGCTGTGTACCAGCACTGTGTAGAAGGAAGGTGAAACTCCAGTTTTTCAGATTTATTAACTTTATGCAGAGTTCGTTAGTAGTGCCAGAGGAAACATATCAAACTGCTTAAAATGAATTACAGATTCTGAAGCAGTGTTTGGGCCAAGGAATTAACAAATGAGAACCTGACGTTAAAATATCTGGTGTTCTCCTTACACTGATTCATTACTCAGACTTAGTAGTTAATACAGGTGGTGATTATTTGTTTTACTAGATTAGATGTTACAGTGGCCCATTAAAAAAATTACTTTGGTTGTTTAAATCTTATAGTATTTAGTAATAGCACATTGATATAAGTGTTTAAAGGGAAGAAAATTAGTTTTCTAATAATTTCTTAGAAGTAAAATATTACGTCTGTTTTAGGTCAAAGGGATACATACCTCAGAAAGGAAAAAATCAATATATCATCATCAAATGTACAGTAACAAATTTCCAGAAAAACTTACTGTAGGAATGTATTGTGTAATGAGGGTATTTTATTATCTGATGTGTATGGTGTTTGTACAACACGCTCACCCGTCATTACTGAACTGATAATTAAATGATGTGATCATGACATTGTGCTAGTGAGATGTCATCTTTAAGACATGATTTTAAACATACTAATAATTGAACCTGATTGTGGAAGATATTTGAACATTTTTCCTGAGATTCGGGATAGCAGTCCATCAGGTCCTATTTCAATTGGAATGCTTAAATCCTCCTTCTCCTTAATCTTAATGTACAGTCTCAATTAGAAAGCACAGCTTTCCACTTTGTTTTCTGATCATTGATACTTAATTGCTACAGTACTGTAAAAGGTAGAAGTTGATTTCTGAAAGTATTTGCAACCCAAATAATGACATTTTTAATTGATTAAATTTAAATTAAGTTCCCTGCATAATGTATCTATAAAATTTGTTTGAAACTTCAGAAATTTGTGATTAAGACAAAAAAAAAAAAAATCAATATTACCGTTTCCCCGCTCACTTTGTATTTTGAACACTATATCTGAATGCTACAAGATTATTGCATAATTTCTGTGGTTTATTATGACTTTTTTCATGCATTGAAATAAGTGACTAGAAGGGTATTCATGCTATCTGATTTTAATTATCTGTCTCTCATTCCTGAATTTATTACAATGGTCTAACGAGTCAATAAGGAGAAGCTTTTAAGTTAGATATTAGGATTTGTGTTTTCAGTAGTGGAAGTTGAACTAAGCAGATGGCATATCCTTTGCCTCCTTGTCTATACGACTAGAAGCGATGAAATGAATGTGGATAGATTAAAATCAAAACAGTCAGTGGATGCCTGAATTTGGAGGAAACTCTTGTAGATGTTATTAATGAATGCTGTAATCCCCCAACTTCTGTGACAGTTCATGGTCAAAAGTAGAAACTTAATTTTGTAGATATAACAAGATCTTTTTTTACCCTCTTCATGTTGCATATTCTTTCTGGGGATACTATTTCAGTCCACACTGGTAATTCTCATACAGTCTCTTTGTTGATATATGAATGTTGCTTGACAGAGGTCAAGGTATTACACATTGTCCAAGTTATTCAGGAAACTTTTTTATTTCCAGATGCAGACATTTTCCACTTGGAAGATATTAATGAAACCATACAGTATTTAAAATATGTATATGTTAAATGACGTGATGAATTTTTTATCATGAAGTTTCCTTCTGATTCATAAATGTGTTTTTTCTGTTGCTGTCAGTCAATACAAACGAAAAATGCATTGAGGCACTCTGTGTAGTCATCTGTCTTCCATCTTCTTTATTTTTGTATTTATTCTGTTGCAAAATTAATTTGCCTGTCTTCTGGCTGTTTTCTTATCCTACATGTCTCCTGTAGCTCACAAGTCTTGTTAACCTCCAAGTAAGACTAGTTCTGTTTGCTTAGATAACAGCAATAGGGGGTCAGCCTAGGCTAGGCCGATGCTAGAAATCTTTGAGCTGTTGTTGTGTATACTCACAAATAGTTCAAATATACTACAGATAATTGTCAGCTTTGAAATTTTAAGACAGTACTTTTAGAGAAGAAGCACAGAAGAGCTCTTTTCTATCATGAAAAATCCTGCAGATGTTTTCTCATAGTTCTACTTCTTTTCCTTTGCTCTGGAAAAATAATGAATATGCCCTTTAGTTTTTGCTGGTTGTATGCCACAATATTTTAGACTTTTAAAAATATATATTTGGAGACATACTTGTCTTTATTTGATCTGAAAATGTATGCATATCTATTTGTTCTTTCATCAAAGTCCATGAAAAAAAAACAAACAACAAAAAACAACAAACACTATTCTCTGGACCTCCTGTTTGTCAGCATTTTTCAGAAAGAAAGCCTGCTTGGAATGAACAAAATATTCCAAACCTAGCCTTACAAACACCGCCTTGAGAGAGGAATCTGTTCTGCCTTTCCCAATGGTGTCTTTCACTGTTACTGTTTCCCGAGTTTCTCCTTTGAATTTAGTGTGAATTTTTCTTCAAATATTTTGCTTTCCAAATTCCAAAATTCCAAATTCCATTTTATTTTTACAGGCAACTTTTATCTCTCTGTCCTTATGTTTCTCTGTCCTGAGTAGCATTTACAATCTTTGTATCTTTTCATATGCTTAGTCTGATGGCTTGTTTCCCCTTCAACTTTGTTAATGAAGCAAGGCGCTTGTTACACAGTGGGGTTTGTGATGTTATAGATGTATTCTCACAGCAACTTGTGTGTTCCCCTCAAATGAACTAAAATCCATTGAGATATTTCCATTTAATACATGATTACTTCAACTATGAAAAGTTATTACGTAGTTTTTTTCATCCTTTCTGACTTAAACAGTGCCTTCCAAGACCAGCACGATTTCTAGTGGCATTCCTTATGAGAAAGGGAACACTTCTGTGCTTTTTTAACAGTATTCAACTCTTCTTCATGTGGTTACTGGGCCACAAGAAACTCTTTTTACAGTGTCTGTCACTTTGTGAGAATAATTGAAGTCTTTGCCTTCATGGGGCATCAGCCTTTTGATGGTAGGAGTACTATGAAATATACAACCTCTAATTAGCCAAGCTGCTGTTTCGGTTTTCTCTATCAACATTCAATCTACCTAACAGTTTTAAAAACTTTTTAATAATGTGATTTTGTAGTCTGTTATAAAACTGTGGTTTTCCATATCTCTTCGTGGGAATTTTAATCCCTTTTAAGTGTAATTTCTTTGTGGAGATATTATATGATGATGTACACTGTGCTTGTATGCTTACTGCTCCTGTAATGTACAATCAGACCTTTCGAGAGCTATGGTACTCCATATTTCTTTGGAAATTATGTTTTCAGCTTAGCTTGCTCTTTAAGAGTCTGAATTACAAAACCTTTCCAGGTGTAGCTAGGCAACAAAGACATTTCAGTGGAGTAGTTTGTGATAAACTCCCGAGTTCTGTTTCATGTTTGACTTTTATCATCAACTTTGTATGGCATCATTCTCTTTTTCTTAGACTTCTGGACAGTTCCTAGCTTACATGATTAAGTCTTTATACACTCTAATTTAGGTTTTTTTTAATACAATTAAGAAAATGAAACACTGTATTGGATGTTACAGAAATCTGAATATGTTTGTGTGCTCTATTCAGTTAACCAGTATTTCTATAGCTAGGCTTCACATCTCAGATTTGGAAGGCAGTATTACAGCAGAGCAATTGCAGAAGAATTTTCACTAAGTAACTGTTACCAGTGTCTCTCAGAAACAGCAGCACATTGTGAGCTTACAGCTGGGTCTTAGGAAATACCAAGCTGATTTTGCTGATTTGTGACGTCCTGAAAAGCACAGTTTTTCTTCTCTTGTTGGACTTTCTTAGGAAATCTTAGGTACCAAAAACTCTCATAGTCTGCCGAAGAGGTGTAATAAAAGCTGCTAATAGGAAGCTGAAGCCAGAAAAATTCAGTAAGGAAACATAATGAATTTTTTTTCTGTGTTTGGATTGGTTTTGTGTGGATTCCATCCATCTATCTATCTATCTATCTATCTATCTATCTATCTATCTATCTATCTATCTAGCAATGAGAGATTAATCATACAAACAAGTTCCATCCCCACCCTAATCCCTTCCCCCTAAAAAAAGAAGGGGTTCTGCTTCAGTCCTGTCAAATGAAAATTGATGGATTGTGGAAGGGGAGTTTTATAAAAACAAGTTATAGGGGATTCCTAATGGAAGTCAAGGATGAGATTTAATGAGTTACAATGTATAGAAAAGCCATACTAGCTTCTAAACTGGTGTTCTATGTAAGTTGAATGAAGAGAATCAAATGGATCCTGAAATTAGTGGATAAGCAATTGTCTTTCCCAATTCCAAAGAGATTATGTGAATTACTTCTCTGTCTGTTTTTGAAAATGCAAACCATTGATGATATTGGCTGAGGGTGTTGGGATACTTCAAAATATTTAATTGATTTTTTAACCTTCTTTTTAAAGTTGTCTGACTATCATATCATAAAGATAATTAGAATAGTATTCCTGTCGAACACTTCAGAATATTATAGGCCATTTGAAGATCAAATTTCATTTGCTTTATTTTATCTTTCCTTAGTGCTCTGAGCTAGCAAGTAGAAGTTCCACTTTCAGTCTTTCAGATAATTATGGAATGTTTGCAAGCATGCAGTGTCAAAGAAAAAAAAGGAAAGCAGTTGTAAAACAACAGTGGGGAATTAAAATGTTTAATATAGCAAAGCCACAGTAACAAGCCAAAAAATCTCACTTTTGTATCATAAGTTTTCCAATTACATTTTTGTTCCAAGGTAATTTAAAAATGAAAGTGAGTGGACTAATAGTTCATATCCCAGTGATCCCAAACACTTTTAAAAATATACCCAAAAGTGCGATATGGACATAGTTTAAAGCTTATCAAAGGTAAGGGTTCTCCCCTTATTGACATTACTGATACATTGTCCGTGCTTTCAATGTAGTGACCAGAGCTCATATTGATGAGTCTTCATTAGTTTAAATTGGCTGGCTTGGCTCCATTAGCAGTGTAGCTGCCACTGGGAATAGATCTTGCAGTCCTTTTTTTTTCTATGACTGAAGAAGAAATCTTTGTTTACCATGGTTCCTCTGCATAATGAAATTTCCGACTTAGGACTTGGGGAATTTCTGCCTTTTAGGCTTTTCTGTTGGAAAGTCTCTCCACAACAGGTAATAGGGAACTAAACAAAATTAAACAGCAGGTTAAGGTAAAATAATATTGAAAACACTGTTAGGCCTATAATTATGCAATTCTCAGCCTTAATATGTCTTTTTTTTTTTTTTCCTTGTCACGGTTTATTACAAATAGTTTAATAGAAGATTAATATGGAGAAAATTAACAAGAAATTTTTCTGAAGGCAGCTTAAAGAAGTGATAACTAGAAGGTAACTGCTAATTTGAATTTAAGATATATCCCCAGAATACCAAAATAACTCTGTTGGAGTAGTTTATTGTTGTTCCTAATGCTTATTGAACAGTAGAAGATATCTCATTTGCTCCTTGCTTGTTGTGCAGGAGCCTTTCAGTCCCTAATCAAAAAGAAACCTAATGATAATTGTGCCTGTACCTGCTTCTGCAAATTCCTACCATGTGGAATGATGTAGCTTAAGTGTTAATTAAAAGTACTTGGAGAGAAAAACATGACTACATAGTCACTCAGACATAGAAGTCTTACCAAATATCAATTAGAAAAAAAGTACACTTTTAACCTTAGTTCCGACTGTTCACAGTTATTTCAGCTTCCTCACACTTCATGCGTATGCATATGTTCTTTTTCCCAATTGTTTTGTAGGGTGAATGCCGAAATCAGTACTTAAGAGCACAATCTGCTGCATTCTAGTTATTACTGATGTTTAAACTTCTACTAGATGTAGAAAATACATTTTTTTATTCCACAATGGTTCTCTAAGATCAGTTTGTGATAGTTCATTTTCATTGAGCCTTGAAAGATATCCCTTTGGAGAGAAGACACTAGCAATATTGCTTTTAATGCGGTTCAGCTAATTAGCTGCTGGTAGCCACAAAATCAGGAGTTGATAAAACTGCTAGTATGTGCTTATATGCTCTAAATACCTTCTGCTTTGTAGTATCACTAAGTGTTCTTGCTTTTATACTACGTTGCTCCTGGCTAGTTTAGACCTTTACTAGCCATATAATGTAAATCTCTTAGCCACCTCTGCTTAAATTTTCTGCTACTCTGTTCCAGGCCCAGATAGTAGTGTCTGGGGTAGGGAAGTTTGGATATGGAATACATTTCTATTCTATGATTTCTACATCTGAAGTTTTGTTAATCTCTACTTTTCCATACATGCCTTACTGGGCTAGAAGGCAAATGAATGGCTGATGCCCAGAGGATCGGTATGAATAATGTTTCAACACCATAGCCTGTTACTACTTTAATGTATTCCTTAAAAGCTTTGTTGCTTATAAACATGTAGCAATACTGTTTCTGTGACCTTTCCAATTCATAATTCGGCAGTGCACATTAGTACTGATGATTCCTTTATTTTGTCTGAGGTTCTTCACTGTTTGCACGAGAGGGAGGAGTTTGCTTTTGGTTTTGTGTTCCTGCCTGATCAAACTGACTGTAGGTTTCCAATACTAGTATTAGAAATTACTGTGTTGGCAGTTAAGTACAAACATAACATAGGCTTTTAAGAGAACAGAAATGCTAGTATGATTCCTGTTTGCTTTCCTTTTGGTGACTAGCAAGACAACCCATGACTGAAATGACAGATAAGTTAAGTTGCTGAATCTCATTACAGCTGTTTTCTCAGATCTTATATTTCAGAGTTGACTGTGTGTTTCTGAAAAAGAATTTGTTTATACAAAACAGCCGTGTTTAATAACAGAGTGCTCTGTGCATCATGTGTTGGATTTTTGCAACTCTTGCCACAGATTATTCCACAGGTCTTAAAAGACTTGAGCTATTCTATAGAGTGTAGTATCTAGGCCAAATTCAAACACCAGCCTAGACTAGTGATGAACAACAGTGAATAAAATAACTTGTTCAGTTTATCTTACAAATGGCCAGCATTGGCTAATGGGTACTCCTCGTCATCTTCACAAGCTATTTTGCAGTGGATATGGGAATGGGATCACAAGACCATTCCCTTTCCCCTCTTATACACCTTGTGCTAGAGGTAAGTGTGGTTTGGGGAAGTAAGGGTGGGATGTCATGAGATGAGAGTGAATGTGGTCTTCTTAAATTTTTCACAAACCTCAGTAAAGGCATGTATCTGGGGATGGACAAAGATTCAGGTGAATTTTTATTTTTTGCCCAAAGAGGTTACCCAGTCCTAAATTTACATGATTTCCTTGAACTGGGAGTTAGAAATCCCTTTTCTCTTCTGTTTTTCTGCTGCAGAAATTCCCAACATTCCCATTATGTGGGCTCCAGAGAGGGGTAAGCAACATCTTCAATCCCACCCAATCATTTCCAAACTAATTCTTTGCTAGTATTTTTTTGCTTTTTAAATCATCATCAGAAATAGCTCTTAGATGCATTTTTCCCATTTGTTTGATTTTCTTGTGAATTCTCATATTTTTGTTTTATAGGAAGGTCCAATGGCCTCCCCAAGTGCTAGGGTCAGACTCATCTGCTGTTTCCATTTGTGTGCTATTCTCCCGTGGATTTTCATGGTTCACTCTGTTGATCTAATCACATTGTCAGAGGGTGAGCATCTAGATTCTTGGGACTTTTTCATTCATGGTACCTTAAGTTATTGCAAAAGCACTGTCACCCTGCTGCCTTGTCAGTCGGTTAACAGGCTTATGTTTTATCCTTGCTGACAGTTGCATCCAATTACTCATGGGCATTGGTCTTCTGCTACCTTGCCTGTCTGGGGACTGCCTAGCACTCAATACTTTCTCTTCTCTCTACTGCTGGCTGTGTGACATTGTCCTCCCAAAATCTTGGCCCTTTGCCTGACTGTCTGGCATTACCTCTTGACTAGCTAATTGCTAGACTCTGACTACCTCCTGCCCTGCTCATCTGCTGAATGGCGTGTGTTGCCTCCTTATTGTCCCTTGTATCTGATTACTACTCGTGGGCAATGATTTTCCACTGCCCCGTCTCCCACTTGGAGTGCCTGACATCACCTTCCTGCTGAGTGCATCTGCTGACTGCGGAGTTGTTCTTCTGCTGCTTGGCACACCTGCTGTTTGGTACTGCTTTATCAACTTGCTGAATGTCTGGCATTTTCCTCCTGCCTTTTCACATGCTTCTTGATTATAGTGTCCCCTTGCTGCTCTTTGAGTCTGCTTACTCACTGGTACTTGCTCTTTTGCATTCCTGTCCACTGCTTTTATGCCTGGCATTTTTGTCACATTGTTCTGCCCACCTGCCTAGATTTTATTCCTAAATATGCATCAGTCTGAAAAATTAAGAAGAAAAGTAAGGATGGGGAAAAAATACTGTCTGATTCCTTCATGATCTGATTCAGTTAAACATACCAGCCCAAAAACTGATCTCAGTACCTGCATTCAGCTTTTTCATAGATCTACTTACTCAAATCCCTCTCCCTCCTTAAAAAAAACAAGCAAGCAAAAAATAAAATAAAATAAAATAAAAAGGTCCTAAATCTTAATCTTTACTCCATCACCTCATTTGATAGGTACTGCTGTTCGGCAATGCTGTGTTGAGTATCAAATTCAGCACGAAAACAAATCACTAATGTTACATACGGTAATTCTTGCGGAATATATGGAAGGTGGGTAATAAAAGAAAAAAATAGCAAACAGTATGTTACTGAGGCTCAGAGATTAAGGGCTGAATGTCAATAGGTGTCAATGCCCATAGACACTGGATCAAAGGAGCTAAATAAAAACAATTACAGGTCTCTTATTTGAAGCATAAGTTTGTAGCTAACCTAAAAAAGCAAAGTGCAGTGTGTTCTAGTTGTTGTTTCCTACTCTGCTGAGCTTTCTGTACTGGAAGAACATTTGGTTACTAGTTTACAGAAACCTTTATGTCACGTTTTCACAGATTAAGAACCAAAGACTTGACTGCACGTGTAGGATCCATGGTGAGGGTTCACAAATCATTGATGGAGCACAGTTTTCTGCTTCTTTTCTTTTACTGCCACTCACTTGTCCTCTGTTTCCCTAGTTCTGCAACAGTTTTTAACTTACTATGAGTGTTTGTAATTTAAATCATGCTTTTGAATCCAGTACTAAAACGGAACTGGAGTAAATACTTTCTCATAATGAATCCTGTCATAATTTCATGATAAAGTCTTCCTACACTTAAAATAATTGTCATATCTTATTAACTTCAGCTTTTCAGCTCTCAATATATTATTATATGTTATACAGTATATGTTGTTTTCTTGCTATCTTCAGAGATACCCTAAATACACTAACTGATGTCAATCCTTACCAGCAAGCCAGCATCCTTGATTTATTACCTCTTCACTTGTGCCAGACTAGCTGTTGGAACTGAGAGGTATCCTTTGAGATTACAGCTTGCTTCTGACACCAGCTTGCCACTGGAGAGTGGCTCCCAGTGTGGCAGACAGCCACAGTGAGAGCCAGCAGGGACTTTCTCCCTGGTGTCACACTGACTTCTCAAAATCTGCTATATTGCTTTCTTCAGCTCCAAGGAACTTCAGGACAATAATATCCTTTCAGAGTCCTTGGCTTCTCACTCTTACCAACCCTTCCCTGTTTCTCCAAACATATTTTTTCACAACTTAGCAAATTCTTAAAAACAGCATGCTCACAGTCTCTCACTTCCCACCAACTTCGCACTGTTGAGGGTTCTGGCTAAAAGAACTGATCTCAGTGGCAATTCACTTTCTGAAAGTTTTAACTCTTAGTGTTACTTAGTCTATTTTGCTTCTTTGCTACACTGTTGTTTGAGAACTGGCATCAAATGAGGATGTTAGAAGAGAGAAGAGCATTCACTATTGCACTGTAGGCTGCTAGACAGTTATTTGACCTCATTTCTTACCCCAAGAACTGCAAGTCCTATCATCACAGGCGTACCATTTCAATTAATACAGTTTCTCTAAATTTATGTTACCTCAGAAAAATGGCCAGTTTCCAAATAATATATAAATCTATAAATTTTAAATGAAATACAGAATAATTCAGAAACTAAGGATAGATAATCACAATGCTTTTCCTTGAACAGAATGCATTTTAATGACAGGATGAGAGGGAATGGCCACAAGTTGTGCCAGGGAAGATTTAGATTAGATTTGAGGAAAAATTTTTTCACTGAGAGAGTGGTCAGGCACTGGAATGGCCTGCCTAGAGAGGTGGTTGAGGCACCGTCCCTAGCACCGTTCAAGAAGCGTTTAGATGAGGTGCTAAGGGATTTGATTTAGTAGCTTAGTGGGTAGGGATGGTGGTAGGAGGATGGTTGGACTAGATAATCTTGTAGGTCCTTTCCAACCTAATGTATCTATGAATCTATGAATTTTTTCTGGTTGAAAATTGTACCAACTGGAAAATTGATGTATTGCTGGTTCAGGCAGCTTCACAGTAAAAATGTCCGTGGATATCCACTTTTCATGTGTAGTGATCATATATAATCATAGAATAGCCTGGGTTGAAAGAGACCATAATGATCATCTGGTTTCAACCCCCCACCATGTGCAGGATCACCAGCCACTAGACCAGGCTGCCCAGTGCCACATCCAGCGTGGCCTTGAATGCCTCCAGGGATGGGGCATCCACGACCTCCCTGAGCAACCTGTTCCAGTGCATCACCACCCTCTGTGTGAAAAGCTATGGTAAAAATAGTTTAATCATTTTGAAAAATAAATTAAAAAAATATATAGATTTTTAGTCAAGAAAATACAATCTAGTTTGTGTCTTGTAAATGAGCCAAAATTTGGCCCAGGAGTTTTGGGGCTATGACTTTCTTTTCAAGAGTGAAAAATATGTATAGCTAACTGCCACTTTTCTGTGATCTGACTAGTTATTTATCTTAGATGAATCAATAAAGAATTAATACATGAACAGTAAAAACTAAAATTAAACTCTCTCCAACACTTCTACATTGCATGCAAGTTTAATGTTTGTGATTTCTGGAATGAGAAGGACAGAGAAAGCAGATTTCTTTGTTTCCTTGGAATTTTGTTTTCTGTGGTATCTTAATGAGAAGCTGCTGTTAACTCATCAGCACTCTTTGCAGGAAGAAGGTAGTTTTCTTTTGATATTTTAAGCATTAGTAAGATGGACTTAACTACCCTAGCTGGAACTTGTGCATTTTTCTCAAATAATAGCTTGTCACATTCTTAAAACAGCTTAATATTTTCTACAATAATATTTTATATCCTTGTCTCTTTTCCTTGTAAAACAAATAAAAGTAATGAGGATTTTTTTTTAATTTAACTTGTTCTACTCATAGGATTGAGAAGTTAAACTTTGGTACATATGTTTTCTATGCTATTCTGCATTACTGTCTTTCATCATCTGCGTACCCTATATTGAATGTGATGTCTGATTTTTTTCTGAAGTTAATATTTCTAGAGCTATTTGTGGTTGTTCTCTGAATGTGAGCACGTTGTTCTGGCAAACAGTCATGGGTTATCTTTGAGAGCTATTACATGACTGTTTACCTATGCATTTACATCTTACAGCTTAAATGATAAAGTCAAATAATAGGTAATGGACTGAATGTATTCTTTAAATACTATCTATCAATCACAGGGCAGTAAGGCCAGAGTGAGTTTATCTGAAGAGTGTTATGTTTCAACTTCTGTAAGAAATTTTTTCATCTAATTATGTCCATGAGAATCTTGGAGAATAAAAAAAAAATATTCAGAGCAGGAGTTAAATAATACTGTACAGGAAATTGTCACTTTCGTACTCTGTTCAGTTTTTCAGTTCCAGTGAGCACATCACTCATGTATATCTACATCAGCAACTATTCAGGCACTAGATACATGAATTACATTACTGGGTCTCACTAATTGTTTTTGTGAGTTTTGATGTTATGGCATAAGTTCGTGAAAGGTATCATCACTGTTCTTTATCATTTACTTGGACAGTGAGGATACTATTTAAGGCAGTCTTAAGAGAAAGTGCTTTTAGCAATTATTGTGTTTGCAAGGTAAATGCTTGAAAAGTTATCACTCAATGCACCATCCTTTGTACTGTAGAAGATGCATTTTAGGAGAGATTTTTTTTTTCAGTCTTCAACATTGTTGATTTTAGATCTAAATTTTTTTGAAGAAGACCTGTGGCAAAAACCCACTGGAGTTCTGTAGACAATATTTATTCTTAATGGAAGGTAGCGAATAGTAGGAAACAACAGACAATATTCCTCCCGTTCTCAGAAGCACTACAAAAATATTTATTTAGAGAATTAAAATTGTGGGTATACTTTCAATTCATTCACTTCCAAGGAGACTGGGCAAATTCTTAGGGGAAAGTAGTTTAAATTTCTGTCTGGTGACTTCATTCTTTGTGTGTGCTTATGAGGATCTGAAAATGATAGGTTTTTGTCCTCTGGTATCATAACGATGTAAGAGGGATGGTTTTGTTTCTCTTTTTGCTTAACACACTTTTTAAAGCTATAATGAATCCAAGGTGGGCCCTAGTTTATCATGAAATTAAAATAACTCTACCCTGTTTCTTCTTTGATATAGGTAAATAGCCTAGAATTTAGTACACATAACCTCATGTACAACACAGAGTAATTTTTAAACGAGACACAACTACCTAATGTTGGTTAATGCTCATTACATTGTCAGTTGCAGTAACTGTAGAATTCTTACTGATACTGATTATTATTTCTGCTTGTTTCTCTCATTTCTACTCCATGGTTCTGTGATTAGCTGAGAACAAAATTTTTTCACTTCTGAAGTTTTGTTCTACTTTTAATTTTTAAAGACTTTTGCAAACATTGTGACTGATAACATATATTCTTGCACATAGAATGAAATACAGAGTAACTTGAAATAATTTAGGGGAAATTAAGAGTATAATAATAAATAATTTTAGTGGTATTTTTTGTAGTAATAGTGATGTGTCACTATCTTTACCAGCTTGTCTTCATCTGTTCTACTTCTGTTGAACACCTGGGGATTGATTCTTATGTGAACCGGGTTTGAGGTGGGGAACACAGCAGTTTGCACATTAAAAATAGGGCTGAAAAAGGAAATAGCAACCGGGCCCTGCTTTGGAACCAAGTGCAAGGACATGTTTTCAACTGTCATTTTCACAGGTTCTTCTTTTAGCTTCTTCCCCTTGCAAATACTTTATCTTTTGACACTGGCTTAGGGCATACCATTATAGAGCTTTAACATCCTGGATCAGTTGGGCTGCATAAATCTACATAGAGCCTAAATGCCTTCCTCATAGAGCATAAAAGCATTTATTAAGTGTTTTCTTTGTTTGGTTAACTCTTTCTAACAATGAATATTTTGTTGGTTTTATCACAGTGTATAGGGATGAACAGTATCACAAATGTAAGACCAGTTTGGATGGTACAAATACTTACTACTAAAATTTCTGTTTATCAGTCAGGATTGTAAAAAAATTGTTTTTAACATTTATAAATACTATAAGTTACACTTAGAAGTTGCAGATTGCTTGGTTGTCTAGTTGCAGCAATTTCATTAACATTTTCACTGTATAAATGAGTCAGGTAAATCACTGATTTCTGAAATTTATGTAAATCACCTACAGCCAGGTTTGAGTGAAAACCTGATGAGGTACAGATACAAATTACAAATCCCACAGTGACGTATTTTCTGCTGTATTGATTTAACTTTACTATATATATAGAAATGTGAAGCATCTTCCCCAAAATGTTTGCAAGCTGTAAGCAAAAATGAAGCTGAACTTTACGTAGTACATCTGTTGAGCATTTTGATTTCAGTTCAAGAAGACAAGGTCTCTGAGGAAAGTTACAATAAGTATTACTGGCTTAGATCTTCATTATCTGCTATACTTCTAGGTAATTGTTTACAAAAATAGTGATATCACCGGAGTCCAACAATTACACATATTAATGGCTTAGTCATGCCTAAGTTACTGAGGTATTGTCAGAGGTATCTCTGTCAAGCAGTTGCATTTCTTTTTGCATGTGCAGTTTAATTATTTTGATAGAATCATTTGCCTGTATTTTTTTATAAACAAGAAAAATATGGAATTAGCTCCAGGCTTAAGAATCTTATGCCACAAGCATTAGGTAACAACAGATGTTGTCTTGGGTCCCAATGAAGAGAGTGAGGGAATTTGAAGGCAAGTTGTAAGCACAAGGAATCATAGATACAGGGAAAAAGAGAGGAAGATTTTATATTTAATCTAATCTATCAGCAGTAATTGCTGTGACACTTCTGTTCCTGACACAGGAAAATTTTGTAAGGTCATTCTGTGAAGTTTGAGATCTTGCTGGCAGCAGAGTCCTTGTGAATATGCTGAGAAAGCAAGCAAACTTCAAATCAGTATTCAAATAAGCGCTGCAGGACTATTGTCAGTGGAAATGTTATTAATGTGTGCCAATACATCTGTTTGTAAATTTCATTTTCAGATGACTGCATTCATCAAGGTTTCATCTATCTTTGACTATACATCAATTTGAGATGGAAGAAGAGAAGGAAAAGGAACAAGTAATGTTAGGTTTCCAGTGAAGTTGGTAGAATAAGCCACCATAAAGCAGTTGACAGGTTTTGTAGACCCACCCAAGCAGCAGTCATGGATGGCTTGTTGTTGAGGAAGCAATGGCTATCGGGATAATTCTTTTAAAGGAATGTCGGTATATTCATGTTATATATATTCACTGGTGTATTTGGTATTGACAGTGATAAACCCTGCCGGTTTGTGTGAGGACAATAGAGGGCTATTTTTATCTGTACTATATGACTGTAAAAGAACAAGGGATAGTCCTCTGACAAATCCTTTTAGAATTCCATATTGGTCCTTGGCACAACAGTAGTAGGGCTGAGAGTATTCAAACTATTAAGCCTATGTTTGCCACCTTTTGCGCTTTGATATTATTCCCAGAGTTGCTTTGTCTAACTGTTAGAGTAGATTATTTGAATTTTAGTATGATTTTTTTGTTGAGAATATTCTTGTAGTACATTAGAGATGGAACGATTAAAGTTTCGGCATATCTTCCACTCAAAAAAAATGTTCCTCGTATAAGCAAAGATGGCTTATATCACTAGAAAGTTGCTGACTTTGATGACAGTTCGAGTGACTTTTACAACCACTTTAGCTTTGGTTGCAGGGCAGCAGTATTGTGTATGTTAAGTTTTAACCATTTTTCGAATTAAATGAATAGTTGGACAAAGAAAGCTGATTTTGGAGGGCATTAGAGAACATAGTTCTTGTTAAGCCTTCCATCCATTGAAAAGATACGGTATATTGGGGTATAGAATTAAAAAATTCAAGGAAAGACAGTATGATGGAAGAATATGTGATTGAAAAGTGATGTTTACCCAGTAACTTTCCGACACATCAAGAGTAACCAAATGCTGCAACTTTTATTTGTTATTGTACAAAGAGAAGAAATGTATAACTGAATTTTAGATAAGAAGCTGTAATCAGTCTAGCTCTGTGTAAGCTCTGTTTTCTCACCTGCAAAATAAGAGTAAGGAATTAGACAATAAATTCCAATTGCTGACTTGTGAAAAGGAATTACAGACACATGAACTCTGTAGTAGAGGTACACTGAATAACCTTTAAGATGGTATCTCATCTGCAAGCTGAGCAAGCCAGTTTTTGTTACTAATAGATACACTTATAGATCTCATTAACAGACACGACTGAAAATTCTGTTGCATATTCAGCTGGTATATCTTCATATAGTTCTTCATTCTTCTGAGGTTTGTGACTTTGTGGTCTACAAGTTTTGATAGAGAGGGCAGATTGGTATTTTTTTGGTTTGTCATTTCTAAGACTTTTGTATAAAATGTAAAACCCACAGTGCAACAATATGTTATCTGTGCTAATTCTGTAGCCTGTTAAATATAAATTTGTTCATTAATTTGCATAAATAGCTTTATGATATGCTATGGAGAATCATAGATTTGAAGTTTTTCAACAGAAATATTTCCTAACAGAGGCTATCTCAGTCACCTTAATTTAATCAGATTTATTATGACTTCTCAGTCTCTTATTTACATTTTAGTTGAAAAGATAGAACTGTATTACTCTCTTGAAATGCTGAAGGGTATATAAAATGATTTCTCAGATCACTACTTACTTGATAGAGGTCAAACTTCACCATGTTTAATACCTGAAAGAGAAAGATAAGGAGTTTCTGAGCATTTCAAGAAAAATCCTAGGTGTTATAATTAAATCAGTCTGCAGTGAGTATATCCTCCACGAGCTGCCTGGAAGGGCTTTCACCTAATGTAATTTATATGAAGGAAAAGAAAGGCAGTGAAGCAGCAGAGAGCTCTCAAATCAATTGGCAGCAAGCCATCTGTTAAGCAACCACAACTACGTCAAAGATATCTAAAAATATATCGGTTGGTTTGGGAACAAAATGCTCTAACTCCAATAAAAAGACACTTTGAATACTATCAAAAATATGTTTTGAAATATATTGGATTTATTCATATAGCAATGAGATATAAAACAAATGTTCTCATAGGCATTGTTACTAAATCCTGAAAAGTGATAGTTTAAAATAATTATCTAATTGTTAATGTCACTTCTCTCAGGAACAGAAGTTTCATCGCTTCAAGTCCCGTTCTGTCCCTGGTCCCCTCTGAGTCTGACAGTTGTATGGTATTCCTTCTTATGAGTTTTCCACTCATTTATTTTCTGTCCATGCTGTCTTATTTCCGTCCTACTCACATCATTCCCTTGCCCTCACTGGGCTGTCTAGAAGAGAAGGTGCCAGTACTGTGGTCCCATGCAGCAGGCAAAGGCAAGCAGGTGGTGAGGCTACCAACCCCGCTGCAGTATTTTCTTCTATAGACTCCTGAGTTTCATGTCAAACAGGGAAAAATCATGAGATAATGGCATATCTTAAAACTGAAAACCATCAGATATTGTGACCTAAAATAATATCTATTGATACCCTGAAAACATCTCACCAAATTTATATTAGAATGCTTCAGTTTTGTCCATTACTGTAACATGTATACTAGGTTTTCTGTTAATATGCTCAGGACATTTCTCCCTCTTTCATAGTCCAGCAAAACCCCAGTCATCCTCTGATCCTGTCCAAATGACTGAAGAAAACAGTGGTGATATAACAGTTAGGTGCTTACCTGTTGATTTTCTTCATTAGTATCATTAGAGACATCTGAAATTGCCCATGAAACAAAGTATTACAATCTTAATCAACCTTGCTAGAGTATTGGTAAGACGTGGAAGAGCTGGGTCACTGTGAGGCTTTAACAGGATACCCCTGTGGGAATGCTGGTGCCAGGCTGTAACTCTTGGGCGGGACACAGGTGTGACAGACTTTCCATATCTCTTTTCCACACTTCCTTCAGTCTCGAAAGATGTTTCAGAAAACTTGTCCAGCAGCACTTCAGTAGACTTCTAGGTGGAACTAATAGCCCTTACAGATAGATACAAACTATCTGCAAATCACTGCAGCATCTTTAATATCATTCATACATTTATGTATGGCTAGAGCGGGCTTCCTGGTGTGATGGTGATTCCGTCTTCTGTACACCACAAATTTAATTGATGTGTTATTTAAGGACATCCTGAGAGTAGACTTTTCAGTGGTTGATTTCAAGAGCAGATGTCGCTGTAAAAGATGTTTATTTAGCAGCAGCCATTTTGGTTACATCTGTCCAGACTGTAGGAAGCATTCCCCTGTCTGTTGAAGTCTGCCTGCAGAAATGAATACAAGCATATATATTTTGAAACAAGTATTTTTAGAAACTTATGTTGAGGGTTGCACTGCTACTTGGACTTTCTGCCCTTTCAGATTTTGCTGCTGCTTAGTTTATACATTTTTAATAATCACATTGGCTGCTAGCAGTGACATTTTTTGAAGGTCATTTTTCTTGTGAAGTTAGAGAATGGACTTGAATTTCATTCAAGGACTCCCAGAGCTGCAGGGTCATTGTTTGTGGAACTCTTTTGCATCTTGTAATACCTTTGAAGCCTATTTAGAATTTTAACTAATGATATCTTCAAAGCGTCCCTGTGCTCAAGGGCAGAAAAGAAATCTCAAAATGCACTTTATATTTAAAACTAGTTTTGAATGTCTTTGAAGCATGGCATTAGCTGAAAATAAAAGGCATAGATATATACTTACTATGTATGCACACACGTTTCACAAAGTTTTTCATTGTCAGCAGTGTTCTTACAACACTGCAGAGCATTTTTCTTCAGAATTTTTATTGCATAATAGCTAATTTAGTATCTCAGCTGGTACCTTTTGGCACTCTTCCTCAATGCAGATGTTTTAATTTTGTCTGTATCTCTTCTAGCCTGCTTCTTTCCACTTTAGTAGAAAAACATATGCCAGGTTGAATAGCTTATATGTATACTTGTTTGTTTTTTCCATTTCTATGTAGATATGCTAGAAATAAGAGACTGTGGTATCAGTTACTGAATTGAAATTCTTCGGTTTTGTATAAACCAAAGTTCCTGCTTCCTACAGTAGCACATACCAAGCTTGCTTTTTGATAAAATATCTAAAGATTTACTTTGTAGTTGTGCCTTATACCTTCTGATACTGATGTATTTCTCTAAAACACATTAAATGTTAGTGGTAATGTTTGAGAATATGTCCAGTGAAACACTCGTACTTTGTTTTGGTTTATTTTGTTTCTCTGATATACGTATTTATTCCTGTAAAGTGTTCTTGCTGTATGACCACTGTTTTGGATGTCCAACCTTTTGCCTTTCCTGGCCGCGTTGAATGAAGAAAAATTGTCTTGGTCTGAATAGACACTGGTTGCTCTGAAAATAATGGCTCCTATTTATTTTCATGGAAACTAAAACAGATTGAGCACAATAACACTATGTAATAAAGCACGTTCTTAGCTACAAAATGCTATTTTTCAGCGGAGTCACTGCCATTAGCTATGCTTGTGTACAGAATCCTGCATTCTCTGCTCCTCAAAATATGCAACAGCAGAAGTGGCCATTGTTAGGGTCACCACTGCTGGTACGCACCACCCACTGCCTCACTGTGCTCACAACCACTGCTTGGTCTCCATAACCATTCTGGAAGCATCAAGGAATGTCAGTGAGTGTAATTTTTTCCACATGGAGAATTCAGTGCCACACCTTTGCTTCATAAACACTTCCATGTCAGATGCCATTTTATCAGTTTGCTTCTCTGCTGCCATCTGTCACATGGCAAGAAAATGTATGGAATTCTGGTGGGAAGGTTCAGCTCCTGCTGCCATACTTCCAACATCCACCACTGATGCTGTGAGCCAACATCATAAAATAGGAGACATTACTTTCAGGGTAGCCTTCATAAAATGTGTAATATAGTGTATAAGTTACAAAAAACTTATTTTAATCTTTAGTATTTTTATTCAAATAAAAAAAAAAAGCATAAACTAGTAGGATATTTTATTTTTTCAGAACAAATGGATCAGTCTTTTTCCATGAGTTCTCAAGGTGCTTGTCAGAGATTTTTGATGAAATCTTAGTCCTCCTTTGTTTTACCCTTGAAAACTAGTGCACATACAGTCAAAAGTGACGACATGAATAAGGTGTGACTGTGAAGAGAGGGATATTTTTCTCTGGTAAGATAGGGCTTATAAAAACGTCGCGGATAAACATCACATTTCCTCTGAGTTGAATATCTGATTGCAATTCAGTGTGTTCCATTTGAAAATTTGCAGGTAATTTATTTATCACAACTGAAAACAGAATCGCAAATATGCAAAAAAAGAAGAAAAAAGTTATTCAGCACTCTTAACTCTATTCTAAATTTGTTTGTCAAAACAGAAAGCACAGCTCTATTTTTTTTGCTGTTCATGGGACTGTGTTTAGCTAGTGTATCAAAATGCATGAAATAATTTGCCATAACTTGCGTTAGCACTGCATTGTGTCCTCCTCATGTCCTAATTTCAGCTCAGACAGAGTTAATAGCACACTGACAATTCGATTGTTGTGAGCAATGGGTATGCACCCAGTACTGGGCCAAGCCACTCAGTGGGGCATAGCTCCTGCCTTTATAGTGTGGGGCAGGGTGGGCTAGCTGGACTGGTCTGCAGGTTGTGCATGATTGGATTACTGGATCCTTTTTATAGGGATGCCATTGAAAAAACTTTTACGTCATGTCTTCCTTCTCTATGAGTTTTGTAAACAGTGCTTATAAAAGTATAAAGATCTGATTTATAATTTAGTCTTTCCCACAAAGTTATTTGTCTGGATTTCTTCCATTATATTTGCTATATCAAACTGCCAAGAATATTTAGCTTATTCAGTGTGTCCTTACATTTAAGACATGTTTTTCTGTCTTGATAGCTGTGCCATTAAAGCATAGTAGTTTGACTGGATGTTTTACAGCCGCTTTCTTTGTTTTGTGAGCATTGTGAACATTTTAATTGTGCCAAATAATGTAGAATCTTGAATCATAATGTGAATTCAGTTGATCCAATGGAAAGCTGTGAGAGAAATGGAAAGAGGGTAGGATTGTAACCTTCCTTTGAGGTATTTTGGCCAAAAACAAATTGGAAGCTGGAAAAACAAAGCAGGTTGGGCATTTAAGAAAATTTGTGTTAGAAAAGGATTACAGAAGTTTGTGAATGCTCCTGGAAAATCATTTTACAGTTGATATCCTGTGTAAGAAAAGAACTTAAAGTAGAAGAATTTTCAGACTCTGCTTCCAGGCTTCTCAGTGCCCACGGCATAGAAACTGCTTGTGAATAAAAGCCACCAGCCTGTTTGGAATTGCTGTTTTGCTGACATGATCAAATGGGAAGGCGTCAGCCTCTGGCCATTATCATTACCATTTTACTATTTTCCTGCTTTTCTGCTATGTGGGTTTCCCTTTGCAGTTATTTTGTTTTGTTTTGTTTTCTGCACAGACCAATTTACCCTTCTTGAACCTGGGAAAATCTCAACTGGAAAATGTGACAGATTGAGGAGAAAGAATAAATCTTTATATGTAGTCTACTATTCACTTATTCAAAACTATTCTTTCCTTTCTGCTAGGGGGAGTTGTTGTTTATGTGGTATTTGTTAGTATTTCCTCCATATATAGGGTCTTGACTTGTAAAATTTTCTGTAGATGTCCTTGCAGTAAGTACAGCTAACAGTGCTTTTTCCCAACCCCTTGCCTTTTCCTATATTACACAACCAATAGAAAATTCTTTAACATATTCCAGTGCTGAGAGTTAATCAAGGGCATCTTTTGGCTCCGAATCAAGAAAAAAAAAAAAAGAAAAAATTTTCCTACCCAAATTTTAGTTTATACAATACTTTTCTAGACCCTGTTGTTTTTCACTCACTTTGCTCTTTAATCTTTGATTGCAGGCCACTAAAGAAGTAATAGAGCGAGAAGCTCCGGGGATGGCTCTGGCAATGCTAATGGGATCACTTAATGTAACTCCTCTGGGCATGCTCTCTAGGTAAGAGTATTTCCTTCAGTGTGAATTATTTCCTTAGAAATATACAGCGTAGTGGGATGACTATATAGAAATAATTGGAGATTGCTGATGTTATCAAGACTAGAACTCTTAACTTCAGATAAGTGGCCAAATTCCAGAAATGGTAATTGCATTCTCTTATTTAATTCCCTTTGTTGTGTCTGTTAAACACAGCATCTTTCTGTATTTTCTATGCTGAGCTATTTGTAATATTGATGCATGCTGTTGAACAGCTGTCTTTTCACCCTAGAGCTGTGACATTTCAGTGGTGAGTGAAGAATTCTTCTGTGTGTTGTTCATCAAGTACTAAAATGCAAAAAAAAAAAAAAAAAAAAAAAGAAATCTTGATAAATATAAATGCATTATTTTGATATTCCTTTTATTCTAGTATCAGCAAAACCTCTCTGGATATACTTTCAGATTGAATACATTAAATCCTAGATTTAGTATTTCTTGTTAAATAGTTAGCAACAGATACTCCTGGTGTTCATATTTATCAGTGATACCTCTTGTTATCCTGTAGTTCATTCTGGAGTTGTTTTTTTTTTTTTTTTTGAAGATCATCAGAATTATGCATCATTTTCCTGTGGTAGTTTTATTAATATCAGTATATTTTGTAATTTAGTTTATGCTTGCATGTCATTTCAAGATGAGGGGCTGTTAGAGTTTTTTTTGTTTTCTCATTGCATAATAAGAGCATAACAATAATTACATTAGTACTATATAAGGAAGATACTTTCAAATCTGTCTGAAACTCTGTATTCAGATACTTTGATTTATAAGGATGTTTAGGTAAGAATTTTACAAAGCAAAGTATTTGAAAACTTTACATGTCACTTTGTGTATTTCAGGTGACAATATTACCAAGGAAACATCTTCAGATTCCAAACTAGCAAATATTTTTGTTTTTATATCTGACAATTTTTGATGTTGTAATTGGTGTATTTTGAAATTAAAGCACCACAAAGCAATAAGAAAGAGAGGAGCAGTTAATCTAGCTGTTTTGTTTCTGATGAAGAGAAAGATATGCAATTAGGTGACACTGAATAACCAAGCTTAGTTTAGGGTGTGGTGTGATAAGGATAACTGAAAGGATGTTTTGATGGTAGTGGAACAAAAATGCTGGATAGCAACCTGACTTCTGTACATACAGCAGGAAATTATTCCTTAACCTCAAGCTATTTTCAGTAGTCACTGAAGACAGTGGTGGGCCATAACTCCTCTGTGAATGTTTAATGAAAATGTTTTGTCAAGATACTGCATGCAGTCATGTTAGACCTGTAAAAAAGTTCCAGTGAAAGCCTTACTTCAGTTCTAAATGTAATTAGCATAGAAAGGGGCAGTATCTTTATAGCGCTGTTCAGATCATAAATTTAAGTTAAGCACATGTGCTATGAGGAGTTTTTTATTGAATTCTTCCACCACAAGCTTGACTGTTTTTAGACTTCATTTTTCAACGGAATTCTTACAGATACTTATGCATGTAATTTACCAAAAAAAAAGAAAAAGAAAAAATGAAGAACTTTGTGTTACAAAATTAAGGTGATGCTTCTGTAAATTACGTGCTGTTTTGAAAATGTTGAGGTTTATCACTTGAACTTTTAGAAACTGTTTTAAGTTATTGGCTGTCATCCTGACTATGGGCAGCATTAGGAAGTGTTGGATTGTTTTGTAGACTACATTCACAGATACTTACAGCAGATGTGAAGCCTCTGAGATTCTCATGCTGGGGATCCAGATAGTTACAGAAGTTAACTACTGGGAATTATTTTGCATAAGAAAAAATCCAAGGAAATTAGCTACTCAGGAGTTTGGAAATATTCTATCTATCTACATATATATTTTCCTGTCTTCGCTTGTGGTTCATGCTTATTTTTGAAAGAGAGACTGTTACACAGTTTCTCTCCATGTAGCTTCCATATTTTTATGGTTTGATTTTTGCTCTTTTCTTAGCTTTATATCCTAGCCCTGTTTTTTCATCAGTTTTGGTAAACAATGAAAAAAATCAGGAGGCATACTGCTTTTCCTCCAGACAAAATCTAGATATGTTGAGTTTTTTTGGAAGGGGGTGGGTTTGGATTTCTTTTTTTTCTTTTTTCTATTTTTTTTTTTAAGTATTTAGATCAAAGGTAGAAAAGGCAAACTCAGAATAAGAGGAGCCCCTTCAACACTTGAGCATATAAGTTCAGCACTGCATCAAGACCTAAGAAAATTGCTGCAGACAAAAAATAAACTGTTGAATCTTCAGTAGTTATTTTCTTCTTTTATGAAGGAGTAAGAGACTCTTAGAAAAAATTAGATTTGAACTACTTAAATGTAATTTTCACTTGAGAATTACTTCCTACTGTGCTTTCCTTATGTTGTATCTTTAAAAATAATAATAAAAAAAAAGAATATATGTTCGAATTAATGCAACCAGCATGACTTAGTTGGTGTTTTTTTTTATCTGTCAACAGAAATAGTGTTTGATAACCATCAATTACTTTACCAGGCAACTGTTTGAGCAAATAGCAATGTATTTGTTGGAAGTAAACAACAGAATTAAGAGTGCTACACAAAACTAGAAAAAAATGGAAATCTAGCTGGTGTTTACACTATCAATTAAATGTTAGAATTTTCCATCCCTTGTCAAACACTTTTTCTCCTTTTCCTAAGCTGTTTTGTGAGAACACCAGCAGTAGATATAGATGTTAGAAATTGATTTGACAAATTCTAATAAATTACGGGATTTATCTTAAATGTCTTCTTCTTTCTACCGTGCAGAAATTTGCCTACAAAAATTTCACTGTGAATTTCTTTCTTCTCAGGCCTGTATGTGGAATCAGGGGGAAAACTCTCATAATTAACCTGCCTGGTAGCAAGAAAGGGTCACAGGTAAGAATTGTTCTTGCTGATCTACTACTGAGGACTGATGATAAGTAACTCCCATTGTCCAGAATGGTAGGAAGTACCTACTACAAGAAGTTTTACAAAAGTTAATTGAAATGCGTATTTACAGAATGCAGCATCCCTGTATCCCTGCAGCAGGCAATACAGTTCTTATGTAATTGAAAGTACTGTGCAACCAGGACAACATTACTTATAGTGCAAGTGAGTGTTCTCTGTATCAGGCAGTGTTAATGAAGATTCTAACAGTCTCTCACACTTCTTGATTTCTAGTCAGCCTGTGCCTGACACGTGAGTTTTCTACAGCTTGCAAGAAAGCACTCTTTCACAGAGAAAAAAGAGGAAGGCCCAGTGTACTGTAAAACTTGCTGGAGAATTAAGAATATTCCCAGCTTTGGTCAGCAAGAGGGGAAAAGGAGTTTAATTTTCAAGAGAATAGGAAATCTTAATAGTTTGGATATTGACTTGATAATATAGCTTCTTTGCTTTCTGCTTATTAATGTCAGCTTAGATGGAATTAACAGTTGATGTCAGGTGTACCACCTCACGTGGCACTCTCTTGCAGTGGCCCTGCAACTCACTGTTGTCTTGTGTAGATGCATGAACAGTACCACCTCCTTCTCATTTAAGTGATGTCTCCTTTTGAGAAGATGCTTATTTTTGGATTCTTGATTGCCAACACTGCAGCAAGCATCTCTGTGTCGATGTACCTTCCCAGCCACTCTTCTAGGTTTACTGTGATGCAACTTTTATGTATTAGGAGAAAAGAATGACAAGAGTAGAAAAAAAAAGTAGAAAAAGAAGCGAAAAATTATTTTTCTTTTGAGAGGGATGAATGCCTTACATCATTAAGTTAAAATACAGAATGATAATTCTTGTCACTGCCTTCTCAGTTGTTCAGTAAAACCCGTTCATATGTCTTGGTTTTCCTGCTTCCTGTTTGTTATGTTGGCATATAGTTGTCCAAAAGGAGCTATTTATGATTCACGTTGAGCAAGGCCTTGTGTTTGTGCAAAAATCTGCTCTTCATTCTTTTGACAGTTCAGAAAATCTTCATCAAGATGTTGGCCATCATTGTGTTATCCATTTGGAGGGAGAGTAAGGGTGAATGAGTGAAGGATGAATGTCCAAATATTGAATTAGGTACTTTGTGATATAAGAAATCAGGAAGTGTATGGAGATGATAGACCTGCTGTCAATATACAGCCACAGTGCACAGCTAGAGATCAGAGACTGCAGTAGAGTACAGACCATAGCTGACACAGTGGAGCCTGGATAACTCATTGCAAAAAAAAATGCCACAATTCCTTCCACATTCTTTGCCATTCTCCAGTTTTTTAAAAGCCTGTCAACATTATTATCAAAAAGTCACAATGTTCACTTGAATTACAGCAGTTTCTGTAGTAGTGATCTTTCTTCTTTGAGAGAGTTCAGATAATATAAAACCTGATTCAGAGCCTAATTATCACCCATTCCAACAACAGTGACATCTGGCCTAATACCCCTAGAATAAATGTCAGCATGCACATTTATGATGCTTGTTACCAAACTACCGTCTCAGGTTTAGAAGCTTAGCTTCAACTTTCTTTTGCTAAAGGATATAATTCTCAGCCTTGAGATCACCTTGATTACCTTAGTGATCTTTGATTTACCTTTTCAACTTCTTTGAGGTAGATCCCCTCGCATTAGGGCAGTGTACTCACTTATGTATTCTGACAAGCTTGAGGTAACTGAACCCCCGGGGAATAGAAACCTCATGTCACTGTTCTGGAACATAGATTGATGTGAAATGGGTCTTTCATTTGTATCTTATCTTGCAAATCACAAAGTGCAGTACCGATTCTTTATTCTATTCAACAAGTGAGATGTGACATCTCTTGTCATGAATAGAACTTGTCATATACAGAGGGACAGTAGTTTTTGTAAACTGTACACAAGTTGATGTGTACATGATGTACTTACAAGATATTTTGAAAACTGTTTTTTTCCACCAAGATTAGTCAAGAGACACTTTCTTTAGAAGCAAAATTTTCAGGACCTTCATAGTTTTGAATAACTATTCTACTCTTACAAGTTAAGTATCTGTTATGGCGGCAATCATTTCCATAATGAACGTGGAAGAAAACTAAGTTCATATGTTTGATATCTCTTATATAATATTACTTGAGAAAGAGCTATTGCGGTGTTACTCTTGAGTATCCGCTGTGAGTGGTAATTTGTTCATAATTGGAAAAAATTGCCTTTCTGTGAAGAATGATGTTTCTAAGGGCAAGACAGATCTTCACAATTAAACATCAGTAGGACTCTCTCTGGGTTAGTAAGGTTCAATCTTTTCACTCTTTCCATCTGCATAGTTGGCTGATAGCTCTGGAAGGGCATCTTTCTTTACACATACTCTGCTAAACTGAATGTTGGCTACACAGTGATTCAAATCTGCTATAACAGATTCCCATGTCAATTGTGGAAATCATTCTTCAGGGCTCATACTACATCAGCAACACTCTTAAAGAGCGTCTGAACACAGCAATTAAATCCACACCTTAGAGAATTGGTGTAATGGTAAGAAGCCTGTGCTTTTTTTTTTTTTTTTTTCAGAAATCTGTATTTCTTATGAAAGAAGATGATTAAGTTGCAATCTCTACTGATTTTTTTAGTGTTCGGTAGCACCCCCAGTGTACCAGGTGCAGGGAAAAAAATGTCTTTTTCTGCCTGGAGGTACTCAGACTGAAGTTAGGTAAGGAGGATGAGAAAAAGAAATAAAATACGTTAATAAGTATTCTACCAAAAGTTTGAAATACAATTGATTAAAAAAATGTAATACTGACAGAAAATAAAACTTTTTTTTTTTCTTAAGTAAGAAAGATTGTTGTAAGCTTTATTTATTCCTGTGATATTGATCATCTGTACTGTCACAATTTATCTAAATATAAAACAGCTTCAAAACATGAGAGTTCAGCAAAGACATTTAAAAGATGCATAGTACAGAAAATGCTGTAACAGACTGGTTCTCAGGAACCAAATAGGACAGGTTGTTAACAGGGATTTCTCTCATTCTTCTCTTTTATTACTTGCGAATGTTCTTTCCATCTTATTAATACAGTCATGTAAGAAGCTTATATAAAAGCTATGAAATTGCACCTGTATGCTTATTTCACTAATAAAATACTAAGTATTAATAAGATGTGACAGCAGTGTAAATTTCCATCTCAAAAATGGACATAGTGCAAAATTGAAGGAAATGAAAATGAGTAGTCTGAACTGAGTGTGTAAAATTCCATCTTGCTGTATTTTCTCCTCTTTTTGTGAGTGCAGACTTCACTTAGGACAGGAGAACTTATTACCATTCTTAGCTCAAAACCAATACTGTAATAGAAGGAAGAAGACCACTGCAGTAACTTCAGTTGAAGTGTGGCTATTAACTGTTTACTTAAGCTTGATCAGAGCACCAGAATAAAAATTTTCCTTACCAATGAGTGTAAGCCTTACTGTGAAAGGAGTAATCAGGAAATATCCCATACTGTTTGATACTGGAAATTACTCTGTTGGAATAAGGTCATAGAGTCAAATTTTAAATTGCTGATTTAAGTTTTAATCTTACAAATAGGTAAAATAAATCATTTTTACTAGTGCAAATTTTCAATTTCTCTATTTCATAGAGAAAATATCCAAGATGTCTCCATTGTCGTAGCAATGTAACTGTTCCTACCTATACTTCTAGTAGCCAATTGAAATAAACATTTTGATAGGTATTTTATATAACACTAGTGTAACACAATGGAAAGGAAAAAAATCTTGTAATTCAAAACAGAAAGTTTGTTGGTGTTCCAAATTCACCATTTGTTACTGTACCCATGGCATTGTCTTTGCGGTCATTGGGGATGCTAGCTTGGCATTTCTGCTTCACTTCTAAGCAGCTCTCTCTGCTCTATTGTCTAAAACAATGAGTATTAGAAATAGCATAGCTGGGAACTAACTCATCAGCAGTTAAGTCAACAAGGATTTATTTCAGTGTTAGGAGAGGGGAATATGCTTTCCAATGAGTTAATTCTTAATGTATGTTTTCATTATTTGTAGTCAAATCTCAACAAGTCAAATTGTTGAAAATACTTGTTACAGTATCTGTTTACAAAATGTTTATGATTATTTAGTTTCTGGACACTTTAGAATTACATTTTGAGAAGTCTTCCTTAAGGTTGAAATGAAACAAAAGATGAAATGCGTCAAAAGGAATAATATCAGCTTCCTCTATCAACTTGTACATTCCCTAACTGTATTGTCTTGGCAATCCATTGTGACCTTGCCATCATTTTCCAGTAATTCAGTATATGTATGCAGTATGCAGACGTGACATGAAGAAAACTCTTTACTCTAAGGTGCCAGGGAAGAGGATGAGACGCAATAGTCATAAATTAAGAAGAGCAACTTTCAGCTGGATAAAAAGAGAAAAAATCACTACAAGGATAATTAGTCATTAGAACAATTGTCCAGAATGGCTGGGGAGTATCTGTTCTTGGATTTTTTCAAGACTAGGCTGTACAAAGCCCAGACCAACTTGTCTGAATTCAGTATTTTAATGACTTTCTGAGGTTTCTTGCAACATGAATGATTCTTTTATTGGGTGAAATAGCTAAAGCTTGCTGGAAATATACACCTGCATGAAACAAGAACTGTTTCATAGCATCTGTCTTTTTTCTCTTCTCCAACTATTCAAAATGAATTTTTTGATTGTTTTTTTAAATCACAGAACAAGGAGAGTTTTGAAAAATAGATTGAAAAAGGTAATTTTTTTGGAGTTACTTAAAACAACAATGACATCAGTACTGCCTGTGATTCTTCCAGACTGGAGGATAAGTCCATGAATTAAAAAATTCATAACAGTGTGTAAAAGTACAGTTACAGCAACCATTATGACACATTCTCAAATTGCGAAAGAGTGTAATAGGAATTATTTCAAGCTAATAAGCTTGCAGGGATAGAGTTAATGTTTTAATTCTGCATTTCTGTAGTATTCTGCCAACTGCTATTAATGTTCTTCTGTTTTATGTATTCATTGAAATTTTAACTCTTGTTTTCCTAAGTTTTAATCCAGTGTTACATTAATTGCATTACATCTCAACTGTTGTTCAGCTTACTATATTTGCATGAAAAGGAAAAATTGTATTTCCAAGTCCTCAGTTCCAGTTCTGGTGTTTCTTTAGCTGGTTGGTTGTTGGGGTTTGGTTTGGTTTTGTTCTAAGAACAGTGGTAATGGGCAATTTGGGTTTCATTTACGATCAGGTGAAAATGTGAATCAAAATCCAAAATATCCCCTAAAAGCAAATCTGAAAAATCCCTATTATTTGCTTCTGCAGGTAACTATTCATAGTTATTTCTCTTCTTGTGCATAGGAATGCTTTCAGTTTATACTGCCAGCCCTACCTCATGCCATTGATCTTTTGCGGGATGCCATTGTGAAAGTAAAGGAGGTACACGATGAGCTAGAAGATCTACCTTCACCACCACCTCCTCTTTCTCCTCCTCCAACCACCAGCCCTCACAAGCAGACTGAGGACAAAGGAGTACAGTGTGAGGAAGAGGAGGAAGAGAAGAAGGATAGCGGAGTTGCATCAACAGAGGACAGTTCCTCTTCACATATAACTGCTGCAGCCATTGCAGCTAAGGTGAGTCTGACTTGTTTCCAAGAGAATCTTTAGCTTCGCTCTGGTACTTTCCACCAATATCATTTGCATGTTAAGACTACACATCCATGCTGGTGTGCTCAAACAGATATATTCTGGATATGTTTCATAGAAATTTATCTTCCTAAGAATATATGAATGCTGTTTCAGTGGTTGATCACAGATTTCATAGGAATTATTTTGTTGATAAGTTGTATTTTAATGAGACCATTCTGATGTGACGATGTATGTTTAGTGTTAGGTTTAAAAAAAATAATTCAGAAATTCTCAGACTCCTGTATGTGCAACTTCCAGTGAGTGAGAAATTAAGGAGTCACAGCAAGATTCAGTAAATCATATTTTCCATTTTATAGAGTCATTATTGTTTTTTTAAAAACACTGATAAAAAGTATGACAATTAGGTAGCAGGTTAAGTAATAACCTCTCCAATCTACTGCACAAGAGATGTCACAAAATTAAATGTCATCACGTTGTCTTTAGAGCCTCAGTGTAACTACTAATTATGGATCAACATTACTTCAACATTACTCAGATCAAAATTATAAATTGGAGACTACAAAAGGACAAAAAAAAAAGAAGTAACATTTATTCTGAAATAATTTGTTCTATATTTAGAATTGTTTTATATTTATTACTCACTGTACTTCTACTTCCAACTATGGGAACTGAAAGTTTAAGTAACTCAAAATGCTAATAAAGAACTTCTAAACCAAAGCAGCAACATTCTCACTCCAGAAATGTGAATTCAGGTCTGATTTCTAAGTCAGCTACAGCTGGAGGCCATTATTTTATAGAAAATCCTGATTGTATACGTCTTCATTGGGCTGAATTAAGGTGATTATCAATTGCAACTCTCAGTTTATATTAACACAGTTTTAAAATTCATTAATTTCTTTTAATATAGTGAAGAAAAATAATTTATGCAATTTTAAAGACAGAAATTATCTGACATCTAAACTGGTTGTGTTCATGTCAGCTTGACATTTCAGCATCACGCTTGTTTTCACCTCACTGCCTTTCAGTCATTTGCTTGTTTGGTCTCATATTTTCCTGTCACTGTATTCATAGCTGTTATGTGTTGTGCATTAGAAACATCCATCCTACACCAGTTCAGCAGTTATTATGGCAAAAGGTGAACAGCCCATCCCTGGTCTCATCAGTTATTGCCATCATGCAGCAGGCAGTGCAGAAGAACCGGTAAGATGCACTTCCAAGAAGCTTTGCACTAACAGTAGTTAAAAATACACTGCCTGCCACCTATTCTAACAGTTACTTGTTTTTTACTCTAACAAATACATATCAGTGCTTATCGGTGCTATCTTTTGAAGAACACTGCAGAGAATATTCTGAATAAGATAGAAAGCTAAACAGGATAAATATCACGTGCTTTGTGTCAGTTGGAATCGTTTAGCTGCTGAGATAAAAATTGCTGTAAAGCCTGTTTCTGATTAGTCATCAACTTTATCATCTAATAGACTGAATTATTAAATATAATCAAAAGAATCTCCTAAAATCACTGCCTTAGAGCTTTTTCTCTCTCATTTAACTTGCTTTGCGTCTTTCTCTCAAAAGCTTGTTTGTCAACATAATACAAGATTGGCACTGGGCATCTGTCATATGTTTCCATTGCTTAGTTTCTCTTTTATTAATATGTTTTGTTTAGAAGTAGAATTTTTCAAAATATTCAGGTACAGTAGATTCATAAATAAGAAATCACTGGATTTTTGTGAATAGTAGGCAACTACTTCAATGACTGGTAGAAATCACTACCAAAGTTTGAGTCTAAACTTGAATCAAGATAGAGTAAAGGCTCTAGTATCATTGGAATCTGAGGAAAGCAGTTGCCCTAGCAGTTGTCCTATCCAACCAGTTCATTCCGTCTGTCAACAAACTAAGTGCAAATTCTTAACATTAAATCATAAGTTCTATTTATCAGAGTCTGCACTTTCTTGACCCTTGGCAAATAGTAATTTAAATCACCAATCAAACAGTGTATATCTGTATATAAAACATGATTGCCATGTCTTTCAAAAAGTCATGTAGGAAACATGAAGGATGATAAACCAATATAAATCTACTTTTGAAAAAGTTGATATCAGATGAAATTTTAAAATTAATGATTGATGGATGTAATGGATATCTTTCTTTTCATTTCTCATTCATTTATGTTTCCATCAGCATGTTACAAGTTTTTCAACTCCATCTAGCTGTAAGCAGAAACTTTTTTCACTCAACTTCAGTTTTCACAGAATCACAGAATGGTCTGGGTTGGAAGGGACTTCAAGGTTCATGAATCTCCAATCCCCTGCCACAGGCAGGGCCACCAACCTCTCCATTTAATACTAGACCAGGCTGCCCAGGGCCCCGTCCAATCTAGCCTTGAACACCTCTACGGACGGGGCATCCACGGCCTCTCTGGGCATCCTGTTCCAGCACCTCACCACTTTCATCATAAAGAACTTACCCCTGACATGCAACCTAAATCTTCCCGCCCTCAACTTAGAACCATTTCCCCTTGTCCTTCTGTTTTCTACAGATATACAGATTCCTAAATTTATTTTTTGAGTAAAAAACTTACTAAATGTCAGTAAAATTAGATATTCCCTGTCTCATGTAACATGTATGCATGAAATTATCAGTTGTATTTTGCATTTTCTTCCTTTAATGGACAGTGTATGTGCATTATATTTTTTATATATTTATGTTGGTGCAATTTACACATTAGTATTAGTAACTTCAATCAGCAGGTAATGGTGATTAGAGAGAGTCTTAGTGCTATTTTTAGCTAGAAAACAAATTCTGCTGTCATGCTAGAGAAATAGATATCCTGGGAGCAAATTTTCTAACGGCAAGCTAACCTAAATCACCCATTAAGATTTTGAAATTGTGAAAGCTGTCAAGCCAGAACTTAAGAGTTCTAAATGGGTTTATATATAGTTTTATGACAAATTTTATTTTCAGCAAAGATAGTGATTAGGAAATAATCCCCATTGAAAATTTATTCCTGTAATCATCTTTTCTCTTTGTCTTCAGCTTCCTTTGCTGATTAATGTCCTAGCTGAGATTTCAGCTAAATTTTAATTTTTCCACAGGCAAAAATTAGTACTGCGTGTGCATTTCAATGGAGACTAGAAAAGTCTCATTTAAAATTTGTTTTGTTTTTATTCTTAAAAAGATGATACCAGATAAAATTTTGGTGGCAGAGATTGATGGATTAAAAAGAAAATCAGGCACTTGCTTGAAGGAAATGAGACAGTAAGAGGTGTCTAATTATTCTAAAGTAACCAGAGTTAACTCCAGGGAGAACTGGATCATGGTATTGTTTGTAAAAGCAATATTGTGTTTGTATTGTGGTATCCTGGAGCATGTAAAAGATGTAATGGCCCATACCCAACCATATCAAGATGTATGCATCCTTTTATCAAAGAAGGGTAAAAAAAGATTTAAAACTATTCTTTCTTCTTTGAATTTTATGTCTTTGTCAAAATTGAAGGTTTTGCTAATGTACTGAGATTAAAAGTAAGTATTAAAAGTTGTGAATAGTTCTGGAGCTATGACAGAGTAAATCAGAGCTGCCAACCTTTTAGCATATTTAGCTTATTTCAGATAGAATTGTAGGAGAAAAGGAGAACAGAAAGGAGATAGTGCTTCTGAATAGAGTATCCTATACTCTGTCTGATCAGAATACCCTCGTGCCTTCTACTTATACTACATATATAAGATCTTATTTGCAATTTATACTACTGCAAGTTAAGGTCAGTTTGGTACAGTTTCTAGAGCAGAAGCAATCCCAAGCATAACCTTCCACAGAGAAGAGAAATTACTTGCTTTGTAATTCACAGTGAAAATTGCAGCACAAGTTACTAAGTACTAAGAAAACTTCTCAAGAAATTTTTTAAATACTGACAGAAATTGTCTGGCAAAAAAATATGCAGCAGCAGGCAGCTGGTATTATACTGTGAAGAAAATCCGTTGCCGTAAAACTTAAGTTGTAAACACAAGAAAGTCTAACATATGGAGAAGAGCTTAGGTTCAGAAAAATCCACAAGATATAACCCAGTGTCTCTAAGTTAAGGTTGCAAAGTTAGATGCAGTTATTGTTTATAGATGTGAGCCAAGGAAGTTAAGGAAACAAAAATGATGTAAAAAAGGAATATTTAGTGACTTGAGCCTTAAGATTGGCCATTTCAACAGGCCATTCAACAGGAATATGACATAAACATCTCCTACTTAACAATCAGTCTGAGAAAGTATGAGGGCATGAGTAACACATCTGTGGACAAATAATGTTTCAATGAATTTTAAATTAGTTTAATAACAGTCCTATGACCAAAGAAAGAAAATTTGTTTGCCATTAATTGTTACCAAAGTCTGTGCAAGTTCCTGAAGGTAGATGAAAGATACTGTAAGTTCCCCAAATGGAACAGCTTTGGTATGTCAATTAGTATGCAAAACCACCATTAAGAACATCCCATGCTATTCCTGGGAATACGTCTGTTTCATTTTACTTCTCTTTCAGTATCATCCCTGATTGTCTCCACAACTCAGGAATGTGAGATTACTTTGGGACAAGGAATTCTCAGAGGAGATATTTTCCAGAGGATTCTGTTTGCCTTACTAGGCAAGAATGCTCAGAGATGTCTAGATGCAGACTGGTTACAGCATCTCCACTTTAAAAAATAGTGCAGGGCATTCTAGCTGGAAATGATTAAAATCACTGGTTTGACTTGTCACTGGAGCTTCATTTCTTATTTTCTTCTACTGCTCACTACTGCCATTTCCCCCAGTAGCATTTTAGGTGGTTCTCTTGGAACCTGAAAGTCAGGCTAAACTAATAAATTCTTAATGAGTCAAGAGATCATGTCATATGTGTCTCTATACATACTCCTTAAAAAATCTGGAGTTAGTTCTTATACATTTTCATGAATGTTGTGATGGGAAATTAAATTGCAAGAATAATCTGATGTTAGAACTGCTACCTCTTAGAAAGAAATACGTTAAAATCTTGAAAATAAAATCAGAATAAAACGGTAGAGTCTTTTATAGCAGAATATCTGCTGCATTTTGTGTGTAGTACAGTTCTCCTATTTGAGGTAGTTATCATTTGAATGTCTTATTATTTTACACAAAACAAATAAATAAATAGAATCATGATGTTAAACTGGCAATCCAGTCAGTTATAAAGTTGGTGTGACATCTTCATGACTAGATCCAAATACTGCAGTAATAAAAAGCAAGAGACTTTCTAAGACTCAGTGTATACTAAAGATCGACTCTTAAATGCAGTCCTCTAGCTCTTTTCTTTGTAATTGATAATAAAACAGAACAGAAAAGACAGAAGATTAAAAAAATACATTCATTCATATTACTGAAAATATTCTCGTTGTTAAAAGTTGTTGTAATTCCATTTATCTGAGTGAGTTAATGAGACCAGCTAGAGGATCTGTTACTGAAAATTCCATCTTAGAAATATCCAGCCTTCTAGTATATTATGTGAAAACAAAGATTGAATTCATTTTGTATACAAGCAAGGACTTTGTATGGAGTTTTTTAATGCTTTTGCCTATATTCTCTTCAGAGAGGCCTGCAGGTTCTTCCAGTACAGATTTTACAACAAGAATTTGTGTACCTGAAATAAATACTTTAGTATGTGAAGTGAAGTGTATGTACTCACTGTATGACTTTTCTTCTAAGAAATTTATTTACTGTATGACATTTCTTCAGAAGGTTTCAGTCATAGCTAATAATTGGTTTTCTGTTTGGAACAGATAAAAAATGAGAAGTCTACCTCCACCTATGTCGTGGTAGAAGTCACTGTTGGTCATTGTTGGGCTTGAAAGGATTGGGTTTCAGGCTAAGGAAAAACAATCTTGTTATTTACTGTTACATCTTGTAGTATAGCACATAAAAGGCTTTCAGGACAAATAGTTTCTTCTGTGCTTCTTCAGTTAGGATGTGATTTTGCTTATTTGCGATGAGTTTGTTACTGAAGAGAACTTAATGTTGCCACTGCTAGCAATACATATGAGGAAGTGTGCAAAATGAGTGGTGTGTTCCAAAAACATTTTTTTATACAAGTGTATATTACTTTTTTCAGTGAAGTTGACTCTTAATTCCATCTCTCTTCTTTCAAGATTCCAGATTCCATCATTTCTCGTGGTGTTCAGGTGCTCCCACGTGATACAGCCTCCCTCAGCACTACCCCTTCAGAATCTCCTCGTGCCCAGGCCACCTCTCGTCTCTCCACTGCATCCTGCCCAACACCAAAAGTAAGTATGTTTATGCCTTGCAAATTCCACGCTCATACATATGATATGTGAGGTTAATGTATTGCTTCTGCTAAGAAAGGTTGGTTTGCATGCAAGAGATGAATCATTCTCAGTTGCAGATAAATCCAAGACTGCACTTTATTCCCTGTGCACTTTTGCATGATTTAATATGTGGGTCTACCAACATGTTACGATTACTGAAGTTTCATGTTAGCTCCTGCAGTATCAGTCATGAATATTTAATCATTAGTGCCTTGAATGTGTTTTATATCCCCAGGAACATAGATAATCCTGCCACTGAGTAACATTAAATAAGTAGTATTTTGTTGACAAATAGTGCGTGCAAATTTTTAGCCTGAGCTGGGGCAGTTCTCTGCCCTACTTTATTACTGATTAGTTTAAGACAGTTTCAAACCAACTAATTGTGCTCAACCTTAGATATTTGCTGCCTGACACTTGGAAACCAAAAACAGCCTAAATTTAATAGTAAGAAAGTTTTAATGCCAACCTTGTGGGATTATTGTTCACTTTTTACTGATTAGACTTTTTAAAGTGAACTCTATTATATTATCTTTTTAAAAACCTTAAATTGCATACATCAAGGATTAAGTGAATTGACCAGTGGCAAGGCCTGTAATGTCCACCTGCAGCAGGATTCTTTTCAGCAGAAAAAAGCTCTGCCAGAATTTGCTTCGTATGTCCATGTCACAGTGATCTTTTTGTGGTACCAGATGCAGACATTCTAATAAACTCATAGCAGATGGTGAACAATAACATTCTTCCTCGTCTAATTTGTGATCCTTGAAGACTATTCTGCTTGCTAAAATGATTGCCAGCATCTGCTAATTCTTCTCCCCGCTGTCTCATTTTTTTCTGTTAGCAAACAAGATTTACAGGCAACCGCCCATGTAAATGTTTTGGTTTAGTCTGTAGGAGAGTTCTATGTAGTACTCACCTTTACTGTAGCAGAGTCAAAATTATTGTGATAGACAGCATACTAAGCTTACTACATTCTGCTTTTCTTAAGAAGATATTCAGGGAATTATATCTGCATGCAGTTCCTTCATTTTTTACTGAAAAAACTGTCAGTTGTCTGATGGCTAAAAATAGAAACTCGGAGCTTATTATATTAGAACTCTTTAGCAGAAGAGGAATACAAAACAGAAGCTGTGCTGAGTTTCATGCCTCTTGACGAATCAGAAAGGTCCAAAGAAAACCAAAAGAGAGCAATAACAAGCATATTATAGTGTCAGCATTGCTAATAGCTGAAGATTAAACCTCTGTGTTTTAAGGAAGGTATTGACGTGGAAAGCTGTGAACCTTATCAGTTGTGAAACAGAGTGCATTCTTCTAGACCAGACATTTCCAACCTGTGGCCTGCAGACTGCATGTGGCCCAGGACAGCTAATAATCAGCCACCAGCCTGGTGGCAACTCTTCCCCCACCAAATGTCCTGGCCCAGCCCTAGGTGTGCACCCATCACTGAGCAACATCCAAAACATCAGCCCAAGACAGTTCCTCTTCACTGGTCCAGGCAAACCAAAAATTTGGACACCCACGCTCTAGACAGACTTCAAAGATTCAGACTACAGAAGGGAACTACATGAATTTTGAAACAGAGTAAAAAATCTGAAACTAGTTGGGATGAGCTCTTATAATTACGTAACACTTCAGTATTTTATGCTAAGCTCTATTTTTCATGTATTGCTGCAAAATCAGATTGTGTTCCAAATAGGAGAGACCACACCACTTTTAAAACAGGAGTTGCCATGAAGCATCTACCTAGTCTAGCTTTTCTTTAATGTCTTCCAGAATTTGTTAGTAGAAACTGCTTTAAGGAACCCAACTTTTAACAGCAAGACAATAAATGTGAAGACTAATCTTAACTGCTCCAGTTACCTGGAGGTTGGATTTTGCACAGAAGCATGAGCTCCTTTGCCACTTAGAAAGCTCTTTGTTGTATGTATTTGGAAAAAATGAAAATTCCTGCTATTTTTGGTATCCTTTTATTCAGTCTTTTTATTTCCCCTTAAGTTCTCAAACATCATCTGAATTTGTCTAGAAATATGGTTTATTCTTATTCACCAAGATTTTCAACATGTCCAAACATCTTCACTTGCCATGTTTTTACTTCTGGATCCTGGCTTTCTAATAATGCAGTATAATGTAATTTATACAAAACCTCTTGATCCACTGATTCACACAGTAGTGTGTATAAAGATGAACTGTAACGTAACATCTAGTTGATATCCCACCTTTTCGATCTGCAAAGGTATATCTTTTCCATATTCTCACTTTGTGGTTGAGGATCTCGCTTCAGGGCTCCTAAATGTGTGTATGTGAACTGAAACAAAGAAGGGGAAGTTTCAGCAGAAAACAGTTTAATTTTCCTTGATTATGGTTACTGTTTTGAGTGGTGCTCTTGCCAAAGAATTAGTGGCACTAGATTTCTTTGTGAAACATATTCCAGATTATTTTGTTGCATCATTTTCTTGTATCTTTTGTCCTAAATGTACATAAACCCTTGCATCTCTCTTACTGAATTTGATGAATACCAGAAAGTTGTGTGTCCCTCTCAGAAAAAAAAAAAAATAGAAATCAAGCTTCTGCAATGATGGGAGCACCTATATTGAATAAATGTAAGTAGCAGGTTACTAATGCATGGGCGTGTTGGAGAGAAGGTATGAGAGAGTGCATTACTAATGCTCTTGATTGATCTGTTATGAAAAGTCTTTACCTTTTCATAATTACGTTTTGGAAATAAATAATGTTGTTTATATGTACACACAGAGTATGTAGATGGGCACAAAATACAAGATTTAATTTTAGATACCTTAATTGTTTATACTTCATCTTTGATGTTTTCTGAAAGTCTGTCTGTAAGGAAGTAGTAAGCAATGAATAGTCACTTTAAACCTGTATTTTTCAATCAGTCTTCAGAAGTTAAATTTCCTGCAAAAAAAGAAGAAGGCAACAGCAAGAGATTGTGGGTGCCCTCTCCCTGGAGATGAGGTGTTTAGGGTTGGGCTTGATGGATCTAGTGGTAGATGTCTTTGCCTGTGGTAGGGGGACAGGAACACGATGATCTCAGTGGTCCCTTTGAACCCAAACCGTTCTGTGATTCTGTATTTTTCACTACAAGTTCTTTGAAGGTTTTCAAGATGAATTTCCACTGGGACTACTCTATCTGTCATTATATACATCCCCAAAACGAAGCAGACTTCCTTGTGTTAGCATTTAATAAATTCCTGTAGAATGCTTTCCTTGATCTATAATTTGTGTTCAAGCTTTAAGCAATATCCACTGTGGCTCAAGGAGCATTTAAAACATAATTATAGAGGAAAGATTCAGATGGAGAGGCAATCTTAAGTTGTACTCGAGGGAAAACTGCACTAACGCTCATCTCCTTTTCAGTTATTCAGCCCTAACAATCATAGTGATTGTGATATATTTTTATCTTATACAGTATAGTTTTGATCTTCTAAAAGTTTTAATGCTTTCTCACCAAGGTCAGGTGAATTTGCTAAATATTCATGTGACAGAAGTTTAAGATGATGCAGTGTGGCTTGCGAGTTTTTTATGTAATTTCCATCAGTTGCCTTGTAAGACCTTCAGATTTTTTTATACATTTTTGTGAATGTCATTTTCATGAAATTAAATGCAGTGTTGTGTTCAGATACAAAAAAAATGCAGTACCCAGTGTAAAATACCTTTTACAAATGTAAATGAGAATGCTTGCCTAGTGTCGACACTGGGGTCTTTTTTAAAAAACTTGTAGTGTAAAATTTTATACGTAGAGCTTCAGATAACTTAAAAAATATATATACGAATATTCTTTTAAATTATCCAAATAAACTGAGTCATTGCTTCAAAATTCTGATTTTTTTCTAATCTTAGGGATGCCATTAGTGTAAAAGAAAATGACAGCTTTCTAGTTCAGGCCTTTGCTTCTCCCATGCATAAATGATGTAATCACTATGCTTTTTTTTTTTTTTTTTTTTTTTTTTTTTTTGCCAATACTGTGTGTCAAAGTCAAATGAAGCAGATATGGAAGTCCAAGGGCTGGATTTAAATTATCACCAGGAGTACATTTCAGTGATAAGAGGTGTTCAAAGTGCTTCACTTTGCCAGATCATCAGTCTAACTGATGCTCAGTTCTTCCACTTCAGTGTGCAAAGTTTCTTTCAGTGTATCTTTGATCATGAAGAAATTTAAGAAACTCATTATGGTACTTTTAAGAGTGATGTTTTTTCTATCTCACTACCTCATTCCTTACATTCATTACATTCTGCTTTAGAAAAATTCTTTTTTCTTTCCTTGCTGGTTATCTGTCTTTCCCCTGTCTGTCATTTTTAATTTAAACTGAAACAGATAAAGCCCTTAATGTTGCCTAGATATATGCTAACAAATTTGTAGTCATGGTAGAGATCTTCTAATTCCTGCATGAGTTTGTAGGAATCTGACAGCTAAAATGAGGAAGCATGACTTATTTTCAAAGTTGTTTTAGATTTTATCAAAACAGTTTTCTTGTCTATCCATCACTCCATAAACATATTCTTCTTAGCATAATGGATTTCATTTTGCTAGTTAATCGCTTTCTGTCTCCTAATAAGAACTGGTTTTTTGCACTTTAATCTTGATAATCTCTCGTGCTTCCATCAACATAAACATGATGTTTTGAATACCTTTTTTTCATGAGCCATAGCTTTAATGCTGAACTTAGATACTGGTTCAAGTTTTCAGTCAAATGAGCAAAAAATGAAAATGAAATGGAACTATGATTTATATTTTTGGTCTAGTGTCAGAACTGTTTACTATACAACAGCCATGCAAAGTAGGCTTGGGAAGATGATTTTCTATCTTTTACTGCTTTTTCAATAGAAGAAAGATCAGGTTGTTTACCCAAAATTAGTAAGTAATGAGATACTGTTCAGGACGTGACTTGCAAGCTGTAGTTTTATCCATAAGTTAGATACTTTGTGTAAATTAGGTAGAATAAATTGTACATTTTTTTAAATCATGATGTATACTTTTTAAAATGATCATCAAAGTGAAAACAATATTGAAAGTATGTGAATATATTTTAAAGTTCCTACACTAAAATTCCCATGTTTTCTTTTTTTATAATTTGGAAGTTTGCATATGCTGTTGTCTTTTCTGCTTAGGAACATGCTTTTGGATTTTTTAAGCAGTTAGGGTGGTCTAGGTAGGTGAAATCATACTCTGAGTACTTCAAGGATTCTTGCTTTTTTCTTGTGAAAAGGTGGCTGTTCGTAGACGCAGAGGCTTAATTATACATTTTATCCTGCTAAAAATTAAAAATAAATAAATTAATTAAAAACCCAAAAAGCATAGCAATGATGCTGGGAGAATGTCTATTGCTTTCTAGTAGTTACTAGCCAGATTTATTTAAGATGAGGGTTCCTGCTTGCTAGCATGTAAGCTTCTGCATCCCCCCAGGTTCCCCTCAGTAAAGTGCAGTAGTATTTTTCAAATCTGTTACTGATTAAAATATAACATTATTTTACATTTTTTTCTTGTCTTGCTTTATTTTAAATTTTGTTTAGGAACTCTGATCATTGTTACATAAAAATGCAAAATTCCACAGATTTGAAAGTGGGAGATGGAAAGATGCATCTTGGTGCGCTTGGGAGGTCAAAAAAAGAAAAAGACCAATGGATTATAAATAATGAAAGTAAAATCTGCTTAAATCCTTCCTAAAATTAGAACTTTGGAGAAAAGCTGAAAAATGTAGGAGATTTTGCTTGTTTGTTTGTTTGTCTGATAATTCAAAATAAAGCCATCAAGAGGTCTCAGAGAGGCAGAATAAAGAATTGTGCCCTAAAACTTAAGCTGAAAACTGAATTTAAATAGAATTACTTATTTTAACTTAGGTTTTGTGGTGTTCTTTTTTCTTGAACATTTATTTTTCAAGTAGTGCCATATTCAGCAATCCATATTAAATAGTACAGCAGTGCTGAAATTCAGTTCCCTTCTTTGTCTAGTGTGGCTAATGAAGGGTGTTAGCAGAGTTGTTTGTACTAATCTAGTGCATCCAGAACAATTCCTGAATTCATGGAACTCAGCTTTACACACGGAGTCATATGAAGAGTCTCGAATGTGCAAAACGTTTCCTATATTTGTTTTTCTTGGCAACCAATTGGTATTTTTTTAAGTTACCAGATACCACTTAGTCTTGTGAAACCTTTAAACATATCAGAAATGCACTTTTTAGTCTTTCCCTGAAATCTTGTGTTATCAGTGCAAAAAAGCATTCGAGAAACATGAAATAGAATTTGATTTCTTCAATTCAACAATATATTTACTTGTTTGAAGGGAAATAAAATGGTTATTTATCTATTTTTGATCAGTTTCAGGGTAGCATTTCATATTCTCTGACAAGAATTTCTGTAGCCATTTTTTGATACTGAGATTTACAGAAACCTGTATGTTGCAGTGAAGAGCTTTTTATTTGAACGTACAAGTGGTGAGTTGTAGAAAGGTATCTACAGGAAAGGTCTACAGCAGATCAGGGATCCTGGAGATCAGTAATTCAATACATGTTTGGAACATATTTCTCTCCAACTACTGCATTGGATGCTGGGCTTCCTATTGAATGCCTTAGAGATTAATGAAGGTCACTTGATTACAACCAGTGACAAGTTTGACGAGATTTTAGGCCAGCTGTTGGCCAACTCTTTTCAATTTGCACCATTCATTAAAGTTATTTTGCTTTCTACTTTTCTTTTTCTTTTAAAAATGATTTTTCAAAATGCGAGGAGCACTTCCAACAAGGAGTTATGTGCATTAGCATTGCATTTCTCATTTGCTTTGTGAAGTTCACATGGAACAAAATTCACCTGGCGCCTTCTCAGACTTTAGTTTAATTCAGAAGTGCCATCTGAGTGAGCAGAGATTGACATGGCTCACTAAGCACTTATCATCACATTGTTCTAAGCATCTGCAAAGTGAACTGAATCCAGGATCTTTCCACATTTTGTTCAGTTTCTCAGGGTACCATTGGACTTCTTGAACTATATCTATCCTATAACTTTAATAGGTACACTCCTTCCGGGTTTCCTTACAAACCACTTCTCTTTTACAGTTGAGTTCTTCAAGTGGTGTAGATATGAGGAAATATATGTGGCAAGAAGCTTTACACAGATTTTCCAAATATAGCCCCACCTAGCAAAAAGGTTGAAGCACAAGACATTATAGATATTTGAAAACAAACCTTAAATGCACTTGTCCTCAATCTTCTTTTTAAAGCTCCACTGATCCATCTGTTTTCAGAAAGGTGGCATCTTTCCTTATGACACTGGGCACAAATGCATCATCTTTCCCCTAATTCTGATGCTGAAGGTGGTCAAAGAGGGCAACTTTCTTAGCTGATTCACTTAATAACTTAGCTGTCCCTCCATTGGATTGCTTGTGACTGACTTTGTTGATGTGATAGCTTTCACCATTACCACCAAGGTGTTATCTGATAGAAGCTAGCTTATTGTCTAAAATGTTTAAAGGACACTGTGCTTTATTGAAATATGAACATCCCTGTATATTCTTTTAGAATATACTCTTTTATGTGCAGCTTTTAGAATTTCAGTTCAACTTAGGCAAAAGAACTACATATTCAGACTCAACTGTCAGTTTGAGAGAGGTATATATACTTAGAATTCAGAACAGTGTCATCACCTTGGATTAACCATATTTTGTTTTTCGTAAGCACAAACTTGTTCACTGCGAAGTGGAAGTAAGGATCTAATTTTCATGTAACCAAAAGTCCAGTGTAAATGACACTTAAGAGATTAAGTTACTGGGAAGAGTGCATAATATGGAATGTTAGTAGTTATTGCAATCTTTTATGACCCTGGCTGCACATTTTACCTATCAACTTTATGTAGATTTCTGAACATTGAGTTCCACAGAAGTCAATAAATATTTTGAAAAAAATAGGCTGCCACATGCGGGTGTAAAATAACCAATGTATTGCCAAAGCTCCTGTTTAACCATGTGGTCACATTATCTTTGCTGTTCTGTGGGTTAACATTGATCTGTTGGTGAAAATCATGTACTAGCCTGTAATGCTGCAAGATAATTGCACTACTTTGTACCACTGATTAGTCCATGTTGACTGCATTTATTCTCTAATCTGCATATGGAATAGTATGAGAGATAGTGGGTAGTGTGAACAAAATGTGTGATAGCATGATAATGATGTTATGTTAGCATCAATTGGCATTCACGTACATTACACTTCTGTAGGTTTATCATATGCAGGAAAGAAGTGCAGCAACCTTAATAAATCACTTATGTCAGTGTAATGCATACAGGAGAATAGTTTTATTGTGTGAGAATGTTTATCTGTGTAATGGAAGCATTTATTCCCTTTGTTGGAAAATACTCCACATTTATTCAAGGAAGCCTCAACTAATTGGCACTAGTCTTGCCTAAAACTGGAGAAGTAAAGCTGCCTTCAGCTACAAACACTTCTTTTTCATGCATGAGTGTAAATGTTCTATGTAATGCATTTTTTAACTTAAAAGAACATGACTTACTGCAATATTAAAAATACATTAAGCTCTTTGTTAGCAGTCAAAACTGCTCACTTTCTGGAGAGCACTGGGAAGAAAATTGTAACGGGGGTGTAGGTTTCTGTATCAGTATTTTCTGCTGTTGATCAGGCAAACAAAGTTTGTAGAAAATTCTGGACACATCAGTATTTTCAGTCATTTTATCTCCAGTTAGTTCTGCACCATGAACTCTGACAAACCTTGCAAAGGGTCAGAAAAAGCATCTTAGGCCTTCATAATACGCTCCTTTTCATTCACTTCCCTGTGGTGATCTGGCCAGTACAGCAAGTTTTTTGTTCCTAGACAGCTGATGCAAAGTAATTGTCAATTGAATTATGCTTCTGAGATATGTTTCTGTTAGTTTGAATGGTGTGAGAGATTTCAAGAAAATTTTTCAACAGAATATTGCAATAATATTTTGCATAGGATAGCTTTTATGATTTCTCTTCATCAGTGGACTGCTTTCTTCTCTACTTGAATGTGCAATATCAACATGAGGATCCAGGCATTTGATAAAAATTGCCAATTGCTCCTAAGTACCCATGTTCCTCATGTATTTTGCTCTTCCAGAGCCTATTTCACATGAAGGCTTTCTCAGTATATTCTGATTCATTGTTAATTTCTCATCTGTAAATTTTAATTTTTTTGATGTATTTGTCTTAAAGCTTTTTAATGTTATTTTTATACATACACCTATTTTTTCACTGAATCATACATCTTCCCTTTAAGCTACATTAGATTGGAGAAAGGTTTATCCCGTCGTTATTTTTCCATATTCTGCCTTTATTTCTTGACAGATCTTGGAGAAAAGAGATAGATTTGGAATATATTGTGGTTAAGTGGGAAAATAGTTTTTACACAGTTCTTACATGCCCAACAAATGACCTGAACTTTGTTTGGATGCCATATAATATAACAAATTGCTTTTGATTAATGTTATGCCAACACTGCATGCCTGTACCATTACAGAATGTGGAACTTAACATCTTTTTAAACTGATGCTGTAAAGAATTTCCATTGCTGGTGTTCAGTGTATTCAGTTTCTGAATTAAATAATTTGATCATATAAAAATGACTTGTCAAAATGTATTAGCCAGGATTTTAGAAAAAAGTCTGACAGAAATTCAGCCTTTTGCTGAAATCAGATCTGAAAACACACTTCTGAAAGTTGCAAAATTCTGTTTACTTTGTCTGAAGCAGTAAGTAGGGAAATATCGGAATAGCAAGTGCAGGATATTTTTTATCATTTGGAAAGGGAAGGAGTCTACAACTGAAATGGATATAGCTAAGCATTCTGCTGTTGTGGAACTTCTTTAAACACATCCAAACAAAGCTGGACTCTCAGATTTGCCAGTGCTTTGCTTCTTTGTTCTTTGTGACCTGTGAGTATATCTGCTTCTCTCTATATATTCAGTTTTCTAAATTCTTTTTACAGAAGTAAAACTAGGGATAAACAGGTCCATTTCTTATTGATGCTATTAGAGGATAGAGGAATAATAATGAAATGTATACGAGACCTGTGCTTGGAAAACATGACTTGTCTGGTTTTTGGTGCCCACAATTTTCATTTATCTTCTAATGAATCTATTATGTGTATTTGATCAGTCTTTGCTCGCTCTTTGGGTCTGGTTTCCCCACTTCCTGAATTTTCTTCCACCGGCTTCCCATCGTTATTCTCCTGTTATAACCCTACCTTGTTCTTCAGGACAGGATACCTGTAGCTTATCCTTAGCTCTTAACTTTTCTCACCCCTTGTGAATAAGAGAGGGATGTAAACATAATGCATGTCTTAACTGTCAATGCATTACACCCTGCCAGATTCGTAGGGATATTCCCTACAGAATGCATTTCTTCCTTCCTTACAACTCTTTCAGATTGTTCCAAAACCTTCACTTCTTTCAGATAATGTTTTGATAGTAACTACTTAATATTGCTTCTACCTTATCTCTTTATCTCCTCATTTTGCTGCATTGTGATATAAAAATGATGACTAGTAATCATAAAAGCGGAAGCTGAACGTTGTGCTTTCAGTTTCACTGTTCAGGTTCTTTTTATTAGATCTGTATTTTGCTTAGAAAGAAGATTTTTTTTTCACTTAACATATGATTAATAGAAAAATCAAAGGACTCAGTTTTAGATCACACAAGTTACTGGTGAGGATAGATGTAGATATATTTTTGATTAAGAATACTTAGGTGCGTAGTCTTTCATTCTGATCTTTTGTAGTTACTAGTGATTGTCTGTGGTGGGGTTCTTGTGTGTTGTGTCTGAAAAATGAGGAGTGTATAATCCATGGTCGTTTTCTAAAATTCTATTTTTTCGACCAACTTCTAGAACTTTAGACAGGAGTTAACCAGAAGTAAGGATGCACCTGAATTCCTTTCCATGCCATTTGCCATGACAGAAAAGTATTGTTTGTTGATTTTTCTTTTGCTTTTTTTTCCCCTCCTCTAGTAACACCCTGTTGAATGCCCATAACATAAGTAGTACAGTATATGCTGATTTCATAAAACTCTGATTCGTCCCTTGAGAAATATCCAAGTTCTGTGCTTCTTTTCAGGTTTCCCTAGAAAACATGTTACCGTGCATGTTGTCTGTGCCATTAAGTTTACAGAAGAGCTGACCTTAAGCTACTTCCACTTGGTTTATATTTTCAGGCATTCATTATTTCTTCACTTGCAATCTGTAGAACTTGTATATCTTTCTTTATAGAAGATCAACAGATTGCAAGTTTTGAAGAGAGAAAGATTAAATAATTTAACTTATATGTACCTACAGTATCTCATTTCTAAGCCCTAAATCTTCAGAACAACTTGAGCAGCCACACTACCCACACTGGTAAGTAATAGAATAAAACTTTTTTTTTCCTGTGAAGGGCATGCATACAGCTGTCACTTAAATCTTTTCCCCTCGGTTCTAGGATATATAGCATTTTTTTTGTAATGTCTTTATTCCACCTTGTAATTCAGACTTTGTAAGATTATCAGGATTGATTTTTTATTATTTTTTCTGTTTTCTAGTTCTCATTCTTTCAAAGCAAAACTGAAAACATTATATTTGAAAATGGTGTGCTATATGATCATATTATACTTTCTGAGATTGACAGTTTTTGTATCAGGATGCTGGGCCAAGTGTCTTTGCACTAACTCATGTCTTCTTTCTCCTCCTGAGGGTGGCTTTTTTTGTTGTTGTTGGTTGGTGGTTTTTTTGCCTCTTGTTTTTGATTTAAGAATTATATAGCAACTAGGTTGCAACTGCATATATTTAAATTGAATCTGTGTTCTAAAGGAGATTTTTTATGAATAACAATTTGTTCTTGGTCAGTATACTGGAATTGGAGATTTACACAGAGTCCCGTCAAGATTCAAAACTGATACTATTCTAATGCAGTAAGACTAGGAAAGGAAAGCAACACCTTTCATAAATGTTTCCAGTGTACTTTACTAGTGCATAACTAGAAGAACTAGATAGATACTTAGAACTAAATACTGAAATGATTAATGTATCATTTAGGTGCATTAAGTTCTTCCAATTCTAGTTTAAGTTAAACAAACATTTCTTGACTGTGTTTTGACTATGACATTTTTAAGTTGCCCAAGGATCAAAAAAACTAATAAGCAGTGGCAGTCTAACTTTTACTAGAGTGTCCTGGCTGGCATAAAGCATAGTTAAATTTCCATGGATTGTTCAGTCTTTGGCTTCCTTGGTGAGACTTTATCATACTGGAAAGGGTGTAGTTTGAAAGGTTTCACCTCAGCTGTGTGAGACTTGGTTTTATATGCACTATGAAACAACCATCAGGTAACAGATACTCAGTTCTGGCTTGACTCAGACTAACAAGCAGATGAATATCCCTAAGGTCATTTTTATTGTCTTCATCTTCTCTACCTCAATTGACATGACACCAGTTTAATTTTTTAGTAAAAATTGTTTATTTACTGGATTCAGCAATTCTGAAAACAACTCTGGATGTAAATAAATGTTTTATTTTGTGTGTGTCTGCAACAAAAGGCCTTTTGAGCATCTACTTCATTTGTTTCTTCCACTCTCTGCATCATCTAGGAAAAAAAAATATATATATATATATAATAAAGGAGGAGTAATCAAGTAGTAGATGTATGGGGGAATTTTATACATTGTATGTTTAAAATAAAAATCTGATATTGGTCTGGCATTAAAATTTTCTGGTTGGGCAGCATACTTTTTAACTGGGAAACTTGATAGCAGTGGCTAACATCTCTAGGACTGGGACAACTGAAATTTGTATTGCATTCTGTCAGGTATCAATAGTGATACTTGTCAGGCCTGATACTTCCAGTTATAGCATACTACGATCATATTATTTGTTGAAGATATAGTGTTGTTTGTTTGGTTTTTTTTTTCAGTTAGAATTTTAGAACTTCATTATTCTCCATATACAAAATGGATAAGTGACATGTATTCATTCAAAAATAATAGTGAATTCAGCATGCAGAATATATGCCAGGTTGGTAATAAAGTGGAAATAAAAAAAAAGGTCAACAGGGGAAGATTAAAATGACATGATAAAACACCATTTATTTCAGAAATTAGAGTCTGTGTCTTTGTCCTCTAGAGGTGTCTCAGAGAGTCAAATTGATGTCTTGCATGTACTGCTAACTGATTGTGTGGAAATTTTTTTAAGTTCACTTTTTCTTTATTCTTCTGTCTTTTTTACCCATCTTCCTCCATTGTAGCAAATTAGACGGCCGGATGAAAGCAAAGGAGTTGCTAGTAGAGTTGGATCCCTCAAAGTAAATATGTTTCTAACATTTATTTTGCAAATTTTCTTCTATAGCCTACATTTTTCCTTTTCAAGGGGGAGGTGAGGGGAGGGAGGGAAGGGGCTTTTCCATTTCTCACCATCTCATCATTTTTATTTCAATACTCTTATTGCTGTTGGGTCACATTTTGTTTGTTTCTGTGCTACACATAGAACAACCTACGGAAGGCCAGTTAGTAAGCTTTGAATGTCACGAAATACAAAACAGCAACAACTTTCTTGAAGTGCCTATAATTTGATGATCATGATTAAACCACTTCTCTGTTGTATGTTGTTTGTCACTTAATTGCCTGTTACATAGAGAAGTGACTTACTCATCTTCAGACTACTGCTTCCCACCTAAAACATAATTTAACTTTTATAGTGCTCGCACTTCTTGCATTTAATTCTGCAAAAGACCATTATAAGAAAGTTGAATATTTCATCCATATCTAGCCTTTAAATCAGAAAGAAACAGAGCAGATAAAGAGGAAATGAGAGAGATTCGTGTAAGACTAATAAGAATGGAGCTACTGTTTTGTTAATAATTAGTCCCCTTCTCTGCCTTTTTGTTTGCATAAACATACTCAAAACTTTAGGACATGTAGCAGGCAGATATCTAAATCATTACCTACCCATGTATAATGTTACACTCTAATAAATGATTTAAAACACAGGACATAATTTGTACCAGGATACTGATCACATGCAGTCCAGGTGATTTTGTTAAGATTCCATCTCAACAGTTGCCTCCTTCAGCCACCCAGTTTTCCACCTTTTTTCCACTTTTACCTCCTTTTGGCACTTTCTAAAGCGCTAATTCATTTTCCTTCTGCACTCTCCTTGCCTTTCCTGCCTTCTTGTTTTTTGGTCTTTTGTTTTTGTATGTGTGTGTATTGCCTTTGCTCCAGGACAAGCCATCCTCTCTGTTCTCTAACACTGCTCTATAGCTGCTCTTTGTGAAAATGGTATTTCACTGAGCATAAAGAAGGGGAGGGGAAAGATTAATTATGCACCTCTTTCCAGTAATGACACCATTTAAACTGATCTCCGTATAGAAAAGAAGCCAGTTGCTCTTTGTTAATACAAGTCATGCCTAGCGGCATCTGTAGCATTCCTCACTGTCTGTGAGGCTTTATCTTTTCATCTTGTGTTTTGGGAAGAAGTTTTCATTGCAGTGTAAATGAGAAGAGCCCTGTACGTGAATGAGGCATTGTTTCAGTCCCAGACATGCAGTACCACTGCATACACACAGGGGAGAAGACAAGATAGTGACAGTTTCTGTGCTGATAATTCTGAATGTCATTACTGTGACCTGTGCATCTTAATGGGTCACCACATGCACTTCTACATGCATAATGTGTATACATATGCAGAAAATGTAACTTATTTAAGGGATGGGATTCACCTCCTATTTGATGAATGTTTATTGATACCTAGTTCAGGATTCTTATTTCTGTACCTGACTGCTCAGGATTTAATTTCACTGCCCCAAATATGTATTTAGACCCAAGACCTTACATAAATATTCATATAACGGGAAATACTGTCTGGGTATCCATAATGTGAACATTTGCCCCTTTGAAATCAAAATACATTCTCAAATTCTGCCTTAAAAATAAACAGGCAAATAATCAGTGTAGCTGAGATCCAGCTGCTTTAGAGTGATCAGTCCTTTAATTTCTTTAAATTATTTCTTGTGCTGAAAAAAGAGCCATGATAATGAAGAAAAAATATCTTATTTGCAGTTTTGAAGTTTATTGAACTTGTATGTTTGTGTTGTTGAAATCACTTTGATGTCTTGCAACATTTTGCCAGAGGCAGTGAGAAATGTGTCGTGCTATGATTTTAAAACAAGGAACAAAAGAAAAAAGAAAAGAAAAGAAAAGAAAAAAAAAAAAAAACAACAACAAACAACCATGACCAGAAAACAGGTTGCTTTTTCAATTCATTTTCTGATGTTTACATGTAGCTCCATCGAAAGCTGGAGGAGCTCAGAGATCACCTAGAAGGCAGTGTCAAAGGATGCTCTCTCCGAGCAAATGTACGATTTCACTCGGTGATCTGTTTTTTTAAAACTTCTGCTGGCTGGTAACACTAAGTCTGATTGGTTTGTCCTCTCATGCCCATCTTTTTCCTTTCTCTCTCTTTCTCCCTTTATGTTTTCTTTCTTTTCTAGCTGGAATTTCATTTTTAATGTGTTTGAGAAACCTGGCTTAATTGACAGGATTTGTTTAAAAGAATACTTCATTTTGATGAGTGCTAATCAGACTGCTTGGCTTTAATACCAGCTAAAAAAATCCCTTTCCAAAACTGAAATTATTATGTTTCCTGGATATTAGGTTTATTCATAGATACCCTTAGTTTAGAGGAGAATGGTATCTTCTGCCTGTGATTGATAGCCCTAGATGCACTACGGTAAACCAAAAGCATATTATGCTTACATTTGCCTCTGTCTTTGCCTTTGATTTTTTTGGGTCCCTACATCATCCTGCAAAATAGGTTAATATTTGGTTGAATGCAAGATATGCAAATTTGGTTGGTTGTTTTATTATTGGACTCCTCCAATACAAAAACTAATGTTTCATATGTCTAATTTGTTGCGTTTCTTCTTTAATAAGTGAAATACTGTGAAAAAGGATCAGGATCTATCTTATGAGTAATGATACCTCTGTGAAGTTAACTATTTTTACAGAATCTTTAAAAATGCGAGTCAGATCCAACATAACAATGTAGGCATAACTACCCCATAAACACACGTTTCACCTCATAAATGAAGATCAGCCTCTCAGCAATTAATTTTACGGAAGAGATAGTTTGACACATAATTTGATGTATAACAAAAATCAGAAAAAAGGGACAGTTATGAGCATAAGAGATGTAAAAGTTGTAGAAAGCCACTTATCCCTTTTAACATCCATCCAGTGACGCTGCTCAGAAGTTTCTTTAGATTCTTGTCCTGTTTGTGTCTTCCATACGCTATGACTGTTGTTGTTACTCTCAGCATTACCATCCTAATGCATAATCCACTATGGTTATACAGTGAAAGATGATTTTGGTAATGATAATAATTTGATAATTTCTACCCCTTTTGGATGACTTTGCATACCAGCTATGTATCTGACATAAAGTTAATCTCCACGTCTTTTCAAATTGAAATCCCTGGGCTTATAATCTTTTGCAGTTCAATTACAGGGAAACCAAGCTGTTAATATATTGCAGTGTTCTATAAAATAAATTTTGTGAAAGCACTGTATCTTTTCACCAACAGTTCTTTAGGAATCACATTTTTGAGAGAACAAACAGTGATATTTCAAATTTGATTGCATGATTTCATGGTAATAATCAAAACAGAGCAAGTCCCATTCTTAAATCCATGATTTAGTACTAGTCAATAAATGAAAAACCATGCAAAAAATGCCATGAGATGTTGTACTATAAAAATGTTGTTATAATCACACTTTATTCCATAGAATGTCACACTGAGAGAGGTTTCAAATGAGGAATTGGTAACATTTTAACTACAGTTATTGTAAGAACTAATTGACATGAAATTATCTTGTTCCTTTGTGCCATTTTATCTGTTATCATGTAGCCATACCCTACACAGTGTTATTAAGGAAGTCAGATCATGAGTTAAGATATATGCCATACATTCTCCTTATGCCCTTTAAGTTTCTTAAAATTTAAAGAGGACACACTGCAAGTATAGTAACATATAATTAAAATCTGTTGCTTTTTCACTGCCACTGTGATTTATGTTGTAATAATTGGTATTTTAGATAAGCCAGCATTTTAAAAGGCAATACACAAATGACTGGTCAAATAACGAAGAAATACTTAGTAAATAGTGGACAGCTGGAAAGAAAATGAGAGATATGTTAATAATTCATAATGATGAATATTTTTTCATGTCTTTCATACTGTTTTTGGAAAGGTGTTTAGATGTAAGTCCTTAATTCCCCCTACAATGTAGTAAATGTATTAAATTGTGTGGGAGGGGGAACATATAGTATCTGATGGCCAGCACACAGATGAAAATTGAATGCTATTGCACATTACTATATGCTGTTAAGGTGGAACCTTTGTTTCAGAATGAACTGCAAAGAATTCTCCCACATTAAAGGCATAAGTCATTGGAAATATGTAGAAATATCCCAGATTCCACCAGAAGTACAAAAAGCCTGCTGGTACTTAAAATAATATTGTACTGAAATTGTGCATGAAAATTTGAGTTAGTTAAGCAGTTTTGAGGGTTTGAGGGCTCATAATTTTGTAAATCTACCAATATCAGCAGTAATAAATATTTACGTAAAGGGTTACCTCAAGTCTCATTTACTGTTTCCTTTTGAGTTCTTCTCTCATCTTCCCTTCAGGTATTCCAATTAAACCTTTGAACCTCCCAGAGGCTTGTGTTTGAGGCTGAACTTAGACATTCTTTAGAAAAGTTAGTGTTCTATCATTTGGAATTGTTGACATTTTTTCCTGTTCAAATTAATGTAGCAGTAGCAAATAAATTACATTAGATGCTGGGACTATCGACAGTGAAAGAGCTGATTGGGTCATATTTTAGAACTCTTAACATCTGCTTAAAATTGATACTTTACTGGAAGTGTGGGAAAGTTCAGTAGAGATTCAACAGAATAGTAGTGATTCAGTCTGGATTTTGAAGGTTTCAGGTTTTTTGTTATTTTTTGGTAAATGTTCAGGATAAACTATACATAGGTCACCGTGAAAGTAATGCCTCCTATTTATTTCTATGGAAACTAACAGATTTAGAGATCACCGTAACACTATACAATAGAGCAAATTCTCAGGTACAAAACACTAGTTTTCAATATAGTTGCCACCATTAGCTATGCATTTTTGCCAGCAATGAACCAGGGCCTTCATGTCATGCTCATTAATGAGCGATCAGAATTGATGATTTCTACAGTTTCCAGGAAATTCAGAGGGATCATCCCTTTCCTGTCCCAACAGGCAGTACTCAATTACTTCAATGAGAAATTCACATTATCATTCCATGGACTGTTGCTTAGACTCCAGCTTGTAGTGGTGGCACCAGCACAAACTTCGTGGTATTCCAGCACTGCCATGATTGTTTCTAACTCATTGATGCTGATATTCTGCTTCTTATACAGTTCCCTGGTCATAATCCATTGATTTACATGGATGAGCTGATCACAGTGCTTTTCATTTTGTGGTGTGTCAGCTGTGCATGGCCGTCTGGAATGTGGTTTGTCATTCATGCTGCTGTCACCACTGTTGAAATGCACCATCCACCACCTCACTTTGCTCACATCCACTGTTTGTTCTCCATAAATGTTCAGCAAGCATACATGAATGTCAATGGATGCCATTTTTTTCACACAGAGAATTCAATGCCAAACCTTTGCTTCATACACACTTCCGTATCAGATGCCATTTTTGTCAGTCTGCCCCTCTGCTGCCATCTGTCGCATGGAATATAGGTGGGAAGGTTCAGCTTCTGTTGCCATACCTCCAACATCCACCTCTGATATCCTGGGCCATCATAAAATAGGAGGCATTATTTTCAGGGCAACCCTCATATTTTAAATACAGGTTTTAATTCTGCAGAAATATATTATGGAAATCCAATCAGGGAAAAGACATCTAAATCTAATATAGACACTCAACCAGCATCACGCCAAATCAAATATTCTGGTTTTGACCGAGAAACATGTTTTCAGCATTCATGGCAGAAGCCAAACTCTGTCCATAGATGATCTTTAACGAAACCTGGATCATCATTTTTCAGAACTGTGTCTCACAAAATCTACAATCTCCTGCATGCTTTGTTCTGTCTTAATATTAAGTACCTGCCTTCTTTGATCGTGATTAAGAATTGTATTTATGGAGCTTTTGTTCCTGATCATAATATTCAGTTACTGAAGATCTGAGTCAAGGCCTTCAGACAAATAACTTATTGCTCTTGCAGCCTTTGAACCAGGTTCTCAAGTTGGTGTACATGAGCATAGCTCTTTTAAAAGTAATTATCACAGTGGGGGAATTTCTGTGACTGACATAAATTCCATCCCCCTTAGCTTGAATGTTTGCAGCTCAAATGATAATTTGCCTCGATTAAACTGGAACTATAAACCAAGAATAAAAGGAATGATATGAAGTGATTAAATACTAAGAGGAGTAAGACCTAAGTTAAATGTTAAGATTTAGATAGATATTAATGAAAATATGATTAATTAGATCATAGAGTAATAGCAGTTTCCTTATAGTAAACATCCAAAAGAAGATAATATATGTATGAAAGTACTTACCATCTCCCCTGTAAATTAATGTGAGGAATAGGTAAGATACACCAAACTCTTCCAGATTTTGTGGAGTAAGACTCTAAAGCTCATATAATTGCTGTTTTCTTTTGTTTAGTTGCTAATGCTCAAAAAACTGATGCTGTGTTATTTCTTACTGTTACTGCATTCTTTGAATCCTCACCTTCAAAGCTGAGGCTAAAGGATTTTCTTTTGCCATGCTATTGCAAGACAAAACAAAGGATCAAAGGGTGGACATTATTGATGAGAATCTTGCTTAGGAACTCTTCCACAGTTCTTAGGTGAATAGCAGAGTTCCTGTTCTAAGCAAAAGCATACCTTAGATTTCCTAGAAAGCTTTCAGAGTTGTCTGTCTATAAACAGACTTTGTATTTGTTTGAAAGGAGATCTCCTTTTCTTCTGTTTGTTTTTTTTTTCTCTTTTAACAAATAGTAGTACTTGATTTCTTAAAACTGTTTTCTGCTCTGTTTTTCTGAAGTAGTTTTCTAGTTGTGACTTAATCCTGAAAACCATCTCACTATACCATATTCTAATTAAAAAAAAAAAAAAATCAAGGGAGGAAAGTTCCGAGTGCATACAAACATTTAAGATGTCATTAAGTCATTCATTTCATTATTATCTAGTTAGAATAAATGAAATATGTACAGAATACTGGAAAAAAACAGAAGTATTTGCAGTGAGAGTTCTAAAAATTTTCACTGAGGGAGAAACAACTACAGACAAAGCATGTAATGAAGACTACTGTGAGTATAGAATTTTCCTGAAAGCGGTCTTCTACTTTTTAGTGAAGAATTATTAAATTCTCATTTGACATTGAGGAACATTCGTGAGTGACTTTTTATGAGTGTTGTTTTTTCTGCTCAGTCCATCATAATATTTAAGTCAGCAATTTCTGTGAAAATTCTTGCTCAGTTCTTTACCGTAAATGTATCTGAAGTGCTGTGTGAATAGCAGTTTTGTTGAAGTCTAAGGGTGTTTTTTAGGGACTTCTGATAATTCATTTTTCCACCTTTGAAAAAAATTAAGAGGAGATTTTTAAAGCATTTGTAGGAACTGTGTATTTTTAAATTGCATTAATTATCACAGCTAGTTGTGATCAGATCATTAATCTAACAAAAGTTAAGGAAAAAAAAACTACTATGTAATTAAAACATGAAATATTTTCAAGCAAAGAAAAGATTATTGGACTCAAGTTAGCAAAAGAAATCTATAAATAATTGGAGTCTCCTTTTGTAAATTTATTTGTGATCTAGGAGTGACTTACTGGTATTGAAAAATGGGTGTCTTGTATAAGCAAAGCATTTCCAAAGCAATCAGTGAAACTGTAGTCTTGCCACTTAACTTGTGTCTGCGTTTAAAGCTTTTGACGGAGCAGTGTCTCAAGAGTCGCAACTGTTTACATTGCTTAGAGACATTATCTGCAGATTTCTGCTGACCTATACCTGACAGTTAATCCTTTAACTTTACAGTTTATTCTGGTTTTGTTTTGTTTTGTTTTTGTAGGACTGAGGTTGAAAAAAAAACCTCTATTGCCAAAGATCTGGTTCTGAGCAACTAAAAACAGAGAAATAAAGGGAAGAAAAAAGTCTCTAATATATTTTCACATTTTTCCTTTGCAGAGTTGGAATAAAACCAGTAGTGTTAAATGGAAGAGGCAGGTAAAGCTTCATTTTAGAACACCTTACTGTCCTAGGGATAGTTTTCTTTTCACATTATGAATTAGTTAGAGGAGGGAGAATTGACGATTCAGATTCATCCTTAGTTTCAATTACTTCATAAATGCAAAACCTTTTATTTATTTCCTTTTAAGAAGCTTCCACCTTAAAAGGCATAAATTTGGAGTTTCTGAAATAGCTGGTCACAGAAACTTAATGAACCCTCTGCTGCTATCTCAGTGCTGGAACCACCCATACAGAAAACCTTCTAAGACCCTGACTGTGCCACCATTTCTTTTTTAACAATGTTTTCTTTTCCCCACTGCACAACCAGGCTCGGCTCCCTTCGTGCTCATCCACCTATAGTGTTTCTGAGGTATACTTTGCACGTATTCTCTCACACAGTCGACCTGCTCTGCCATCACACTTCTTTCATTTTATTTAGTTTTTTTCTTATTTTGCATTGCACTGTGCACAAATGGGGAAAAATCAGCTTGCGGGGGCAGAAATTGCATGATCAACCTGCAGCCGTGTTCAGCGTACCAGTCTGGGACCACCGTGATATGTAGTCAAGCTAGGCAACTAACACATAGCATACCAACAGAAATTATATCATTAAAGAATCCTTAATTATGCCTTACATTAAAATGAGAACGCTTTCATAATGGACTTGCCGATGTCCAGGCTGCAATAAGCAATGAAATTGGAAGGGCTCTGTAAAAATGAACATTGTTTGTCTAAATGTAGGTTGCCTAAGAATATCTGAAGTTTATTGTTGTTTCCAAAAACTCTGTCTTGGTTCACTGCCTTCCCAAAATGCACATCTTGTAAAAACTTCCTTATCAAATTCACTATAGTCTTCTATAATAAAAGACATAATACCACCTTAGCAAGATTTTACAAGATACATTTAATTGTAATCAGGATGAAAAAATATGTAGATTATTTCAGACTGGCTTTTCACACCTTTTTCAGGGGAAAGGTATTAAGTATAATCCATACTATCATAGGAAAAAGTCAAAATTTATGAAATATTGTCAAATCAGTGCCGTGGCCAACTATGTGAGGATTAGGCTTCAACTTATAAGTGATTAGTGGATGAGTATCAAAACAGTGGACTTGAGATTTTCAGTAATGTTAAAGCAATTCTGACCATGTAGAGTTCATTTATTTTGTATTTTAAAATAATCCATTAAAGTTGACAACATCTCCTAAAAAGAGTACAGTTCACCCTATCTCATACTGTTGGACAAGTTCTAGACCTGATATTATTATGTCCTGTTGATGGACATCATACAAAAAGGAGCTCAGCTGCTCCTAATCAGGACTACATCCTTATCAGGATGAGCTGTGTGTAAGCAGTACCTTGCTGACACACATCTGACTTGTATCAGATGATGATACAAGTGACACCTTCTCAGGCAATGACTCCTAGCCTTATCCTTATTATTAAAAAGTTGTTTTCTAGTTTCAGTGAATGACCAGACAAAATATCTTATAAAAGTTTTTAAGAAGAAAGATACTTAACAGTTCTTCTGTTGAAGACATATAATTGTAGTCTGGCTTCAACAGCAGACAACTTGTTTTAAAGATGATCAAGTATCAGTTCTTAAAAGCACCTGGTACGTATTCAGCAGTTAAGCCTCATTACCTCATTTCATTTTTATATGAAATCCTTGCTTTTTGATCTTGATTAACATTTAAACAGCAATGTGAAATATAGTAATGCTATTCACATGTACCGAGGCAGGGAACAAGAAATGAAATGTAGTACTTGCAGGTACAAGGAAAATACCATCTCCATTTGTCCAGTCATTCTTCTGAATGATCAGTATGAAATTTAAAAAAACAAACAAAACACTGAACTTGATGTCTCTTTGTTTCTGAAGATGCCCACTTAGATAGTTCTCTACTGCAAAAATGGTCGACATGCTCTTTGAGATTATGAAGAAAGTATGCCACCTCCAGAGAAACTGTATTCTTTCTTTGCCTGCAACTTTAAAGCCATTTGTCCTTTTTCCATTCTGAAGGCACCACTGAAAGAAATACAAGCCAGTGTGTTTTCTTCAGTGCTGGTCAATATGTATAGCTGTTCTGCTTCATCAGATTCCAAAAACTATTTTGCTTTCTCCAAAGCTATCAGAATGTGTTACTGATTCGTGATTTTGGAATAGTTCAATTCTGCCTCAACTGAGAAAGGAAACTGGAGTATAAGGTGTTCAGAAACTTAGTGAATGCTGTCCACAAAGGAAGTCTTTTGTGACTCGTACTGTAGAGTCTGCTAGCTGAAGTATCATGGTGGCATTGAGAGAATGACAAGCAATTCATCCTTTATATTCTATTCAAAGGGAAGATATGAATATCTAAAAAACAGATAATCTGGCTGTGTGGCAGATCTTGTGGTGCAGTTAAAAATTTTTCAGCTGATCAGTTTATACTTATGAAACATATGAGCAAGACATCATCTGCCTTCTTTTAAACTGAAGGTGCAAGAAAACGTGAATACATTCTTCTTTGGTGGCAAAATAACACCCTATGCATTTTGGAATGGGCTGTGTGAGCCAAGCACAGATCCATAGAAACAAGTCAGTTGAAACTGAAGATCAGTTGTAGCTATTTGAAGATATAAGGAGGCAAGGAAATCTGTTTTTCCAAAAGAGACATTGTAGATTCATCTTAAGAAATTTGGTTATAGTTTTAGTTTTTGAGAAATGCTCTTGAATTGGTTGCACTGGCAATTCTAGAACTAAGGTAGCCAAAAAGAAAAATGAGTTTATTATCAGGGAATTTTTTATGCTGTTACTTACAAGATCTTTAATTGAAGAAGTAGAAGATCTTCCATCAAAAGACAAAGTTGGAATCTGTGCGTTCTGCATTGTGAAGAGTTTGAGGTAGAATTTGCTCCCTGATTTTCTTCATAGAAATATTCTTGTAGGGGAATGAGAAAAACATCTTTTTTAATGGTTCTTTTTTATTGTCACCAGTTTACCCTGGTAGAACTGTGGATATGGTCAACTGATGTTGGTTTGAAAGGAAAGGTTTTTTTAAAATGTGCTCTTACTTTTAGTAACAAAGTTTTTCACACTTTGCTGAACTCTACGCATTTTAGGATAGCAGTACTAACCACCTCCCTGATCTCAGTAAGAACCTTAACAATTCCATTTCTCTAGAATGAGAAGTTTTCTCTGGTTTTACTTAATTAAAGCAAAGTGAATTTCTTTAAAAAGAGGTTCTGAGGTTGCAAGAGAAATAGAGCTTCAATACTCTAAAATGGTGTAACAATATAATCTAAATTCATATTCTCTTTCACTTCACAAGGTGCTATAGTTTTTCCCTCCTTTCCTGAAAACCCATTAGTTTTATGCTTGTAATTTTTGTGTTACCAGTAGTACTTAAATGATCCTTATAAAAGTTGAAGTATTAATTAGGAAGAATGCCAAATTAGCAATTATACAGTGCAGTACATGTATTATGTATCTCTAATTTAGTCCTTATCCAGTTGTTACAAAACACAGTACATTTTATTTAAATTCCAGTGGTTTACTTAAGAACTGAATTAGATCAGATCAGGATCACTTACATTTTTAGATGTACTTTGGGTTCAGCTTGTTTCTTCAAAATACTGTTCTTAAAACTGGAAAACTGACTGACCAATCAAAGAAGGCCTGTAGTCTCCTAATTTATAAAATTACACCTAGGTAGTATTCTACAGTAGCCCCAATTTTATATTTATTTGTATCTCAGACTTTTTATTACCAGCATCAATCTCTCTCTCTCTCTCTTTCTTTCTCTCCCTCTCCTCTGGCTTCTGCATGTGCTGTGTGTTTGGCTAAAAGCTTGATGAAGGAAACCTACTGATCTGCTGTTTGAAAGTATAGTGGCAGTGAAATGCTATTAATGAGCAATCCCCTTTTTTCTTAAAAAAAAAAAAAGCAAGAAAATAAGAATTATTTGCAAAGGGAATGTCATCTGTTTTATTTAGGCTTACTGTGTCTTATTTAGGCTTATTGAATGCTTGTGTTACAAAAGATCTGCAAGTTGTGCTGGATTAAGTATGTTACAACTCCTTATACTTTTTAGTCCTTCTTTTGAATTGGTTTTCTTACTCACTTTTCAGTGGTAATTCTCCCTAGATTGCTAACTAATTTAAGTTATGAGTTAATTTGTTCTGATATTATAAAGTACAATTTTTCAGCAGCAATTTGACAGATAAAAATTTCAGAAGAATACATTTACCTACAATAATTGGCTGTGCAATTGTCAAATAACTGAAAAGATCTTCATTCCATTCTTAGGCACCATAGAATATTTAAATAAAGTTGATTTTTAGTAAAATTATGAATATGCACTAACTGAAAGGAAACCTCTAAATGAATATTCACACAAAATATCTGACACTTGAATTTAAAGTCATTAACATTTTGTTTCAAGTACTGCTTATGAAAATTATTAGAATAACAGGATGAGATAATTCTAAGAAATAAAAATACATTTGAAATACCGTACGTCGTCTCTAGGCTTTCAGTTATAGTGAGTAAATTAGGTGGTTCTCTTATTGGTCACATTATTAGGCTGGTTTTCTATTCAGTTTTTTTGCCCTTGTCTTACACATAATTTTAAGTGTATAGTAAATAGACTTGACAGGAGTAACTCAGAGTTCAAAGGCAAATAGTGAATTTACAAACAAAGATAGCAATGCATCGTAATTCTGAAACAGGCATTCCTTTTTGGTTGCTTTTTCTTTTTTAAACTTTTCAATCTTTATATCCACTGGAGATTTTGTTGTTATTATTTTTGCAATATAGTTAATTTTTAACAAAAAATTGGTGGTTTGGTCACTTCATGTGGCAACTACAGTCACGGGGTGACATAATTTAAACAAGTGTTTCAAGATACAGAAGGCCATGACCCCAAAATGTGGAGCTGTGCCTTTATTTTCTCTGACATAAGATCGTTCCCATGACATAACAGATTATTCTTCAGCAATTAAGACTATACCTTAGATAGGAGAGACAAAGTGAAGTAAATATAACCAGTTCCTCTCAATTCTCTGCTTTCAAACAGAATCCCAGCAGAGAGAGAATTTAATTCAAAACATGACATAGAAGTACTAATGCATTGTAGAAAAACCACTTCATTAAATTGGGGTTGCCTACCCCATTGCTTTACGAACTCCATAGAGTTCTCAGTAGCGCTCTTTGGAAAGATCTTCAGCTTGAAAAGAAGAAACTGTCATGAAGAGAAATTATGCCTTTCTGTCTCTGTGATATCTGCAGCTCAAAAAATGAACATAGCAGAGCCAGTAAGGATACATTAATCCTTTGGGGCTTTGTGCAATTATACCGCTACAATCCAGTCCTCTTTTTCTGTATTATATTTTTGCAGTTGCTAATGGAATGGTGAGTTTTAACTAAGATTAGAATTTGGAAGTATTTCTCTTTTAGACATGAACAAGAGTTCAAAGCTCTCTATTTGGTATTCAGTATTTTTAAAATTACATTTTTTCTGTTCCACTTTGCATTTTTTTGAAAATAGTACTTTCCTTTGGGCTTAAGAAAAAACAAATGGAGTAGAATTCTGAGTTTTAGAAAAACCTGGTTTCCTCAGGAAACTTTAAAATGCCAAACTTTTTGAAAAGCCAGTGATCTAACATCCTTGTCCATTGAAAACAGCTGTACTACTTCTATCGTCATTCTTATGCAGAAACATCTTATATAGCATTCTTTCTGCCATACCAGGACAGAGAGTCATTCTTACTACAAGAACTAGATGTCATATAAGGAAATACATTTGTGACAGCTCAGGAGTGAAGGTATCGGAAAACTTCATATTACATCAGGAAAGAAAAGTCCATTACAGTAATTATCTTATCAAAGTATAAACGAATAATTTCAATTAATGCCATCTTAGGTATTTACAATAGGATTCATTTTTAAAATTCAATTAAATGCCTGTTCCTTTATTTCTAGTTGTGCTTTAAATGCAGTATGCTTGTTCATCCACTGCACAGCATCCTAGGTTAGGACATCAGTAATTTCCATGTTCAAAATCATTCAAAATAAGTTTTACTTAATCTTGCAGCTTCACTGTGCATAGTACTTACCTTGTGATTTCTGAGAACAAAAAATACCCGTCGTACAGAAGCTTTGCGCTTGCTTTGCTGTTCTGTACTTCTAAGTTCACTCCAAGCAATAGGTTCCTTTACAGAGAGAACTGTTTAACATTCAGAACAGCAGTAAAAACTGGTCCTTTGAAAGACATATTTCCTATTAAAGATATGGCTTTAAAACTTACCTACTCAACCTGTCAAATTTTTGTGCATTTGTTTTTTGTTATTTTAGTAAAATGCTTGTCCACTCTGCATTTGTCAAAGAGAGAATACATAAAATTCAAGTGACAGGAAGTTTAGGCTCTAAGGAATCGAATAATAAGATCACAGATATATATCAGATAATACTCTGTGCATCTCTATATTATGAAAATCAAGCAATTCATAAATAATTTCCATCTATCTCCACTTGAACTTTAAAGTTCTTTGTTTTTGTTTCGTTTTCCATTAACAGACAAATGTTTATGTTTCAAAGTTAAATTCCCATTTGTGAATTTTTCCCTTTCTTCTCCTTCCATCCCACCTTGTGGCAGAGAGGTGTAATCAAATTAGGCCAAGTCAGAGAGCTAAGACTATTGTATTTTTAAACACAGTTCTGACACAGGCTGCTCACCAGCATACAATACTTGCTATTTATTTGTATTTTACCACTTAACTGGTTGTTTCAGAAGCTAGTTGTTCATTTGCTTTTTTAGATTAGTAGTAGCTCTCATTGCAGCTGCTTTCTTAATTCAGCTCCCAACAGCTCCAGCATTTTGGAGTCAGCTTCAGTAGAACTTCTGGAAAATTAGCCTAGATAATCAAATCAAAGTGAATCACAGCTTCTGTTACATTGCTGTTATGACTTTGGGAGCATCCACTGATAGAAATGCTCTAAGTATGAGCTAATGTTTATGCGTCTCTAGTGGACAGTATCTGTTTTTAACACATGGAAATCAATTTGGATCCGTACAACACTGTCAGTAATGTATAGCTTAAATGTCGGTGGATTCCCATAAGTGCTCTCTACATTATTCTCGTATTTTCCATTTCTTTAAATACAGATTTGTAACTTGGAAACAAGTTTTTCCTAAGCCTAATTAACATGGAGCTTTTCATGAAAGAGCTGGAGGAAAGGAGTGTTGTTATCACTGCACTGTCATATTCCTTTTTCTTCTACCAGTTTCCAAGATTCAGTACTGCTAGAAGCCCAGCCAGATAAATGTTCTGCTCTCAGCCCTACGTGCCAGGCACGCAACAGCAGTGGAGAGTCTGATGATTGTGTGTTGCTGGACCTTGCAATCTGGACTGCCAACTTTCAGACATCACTGAAGGAATCTTATCCTTTTGAACCTTAGAGGCTCTAACCACAATTCGAAATGCAGACCCCATTCCCAGTGAATCCGTATTTCTGATTGCTTTCAGAAAGAATTGCTAACCTGTGTTTGGCAGCATTTGCTCTGTTCCCATCTCCTTTCCATGGCTTATGAACTCTCTGAAATCAAGTTATTCATCCATGAGGATTCTGATTTCTCTTTAAGGATTCTCCTCAGAGGAATGTAGTGAGTGTTTCTGCTTCAGCAGACAAGCAGAAACATAGTTTCGCTGCAGTTGCTGTACTGGTAATTTGCTTCTCAGAAGATAAATACACAGTCTGAAGCTTTGTTTTCCTTACAGCTCCTTAGTTTGGATCTTCATTTAAAAGTACTGTATTCTTTTTTTATATTTGAAGGTGTAAAAGTCTGAGGTTTTGTCTGAGAACTGTATACATCAGTGACTATAAAGAACACCACATGTAAGGTTTTCATCATCTTTATTTATTGGTTCTTCCCCCTATACCCGAAGCCTTTCAAATTTGATGCTCCTAGCTCAAATAAAAATGGTACACTTAAGCAACATGAATTAATTTATGCAAAAAACATCACGTTATTTTACATAACGTGCATGCTTTCTTTGTAAAGCAAAATTTTGGTTCTTTGTCACATGTGATGCTAAATGGCTACTCACTGAAATTTAAAAACTGATTTCGTAAAAGGCATTTACCATTTGTAGATACTGGGTACGTATATAATTACATATAAAGATTTTGTGATGCAGACTTTAAAAATCCTGTCATTAAATTCAACATCATATCTTGATAATGTTTTAATTTTCTTTGAAAACCACAAAGACAGCAATTTTGTAGCCTTAAACCATGTCAGTGCCAAGAACATTCTTATTAGTGTAGAGTCATGCGGGGAAATGAAAATTTTGCTTCAGCTCATACAATTAAAAATGTTGTTCAGCTATTCATTATAAAATGATAAGTAAAATATCCAAACAAAATTGCTTTTGAACGCCTATGTAGAAGCTGAAATTTAACTTCAAAGATGCTTTAAGAATAGAAGAAGATTGATAATACCCTTCTTGTGGACTCTGGGCCCCAAAATTCACTGACTGGTGGCTTTTAAAGCACATCATTATTTTAGTTTTATTGCTGCTGTTCATGTGTTCATTTTTTTCTAAAACGAATGGAAAGGACGTTACCATGGTAGTCAGCTTCAAGAGGCTGGACTATAAGCATCTAAGACAGGTCCTATGCTTTTTTAGAAATTGCAAGTTTGATTCAAAATCCTCTGAAATTCAGCAAAATGATGCTTTTTTTTACTCCCAAAGACCTTGGATCAAACACGTCAAGGTCCGTAGGCCTTGGACCAGGTAGAAACACAGCAGAAACTCAAAGTGACAAACAGATCTTATCCCTTCCCCACCAACACATTTTTAGATATTGTCAGTATCTCAACATTAAAACCCAGATATAGCAGATGGGGTGAATGGGGAGTGCAGTTCTCCCCGTTTCAGTTCAGGTTATACAGTTGACTGCTGAAATAGAAGCACGGTGCTGTACCAGAAAGCCCTGAGTGGGTACCAAGGAAGATTTTACTGCATTCTCTGTCTCCGTATTCATACAAACTTCCAAGCTTTATGCTGGAAAACCTTCTTAAATCATTTTTAGAGTTACTCATTTTCTCTGTGTCCTTCATGAAACATGTACCAAAGGAATTTTACATATGCTGAGCACACCAAATGCAGTTGAAATAAATAGCAGCTCAGGGGCTTTGCATTCTGAAATAAATCCAGCTGTAGGCATGTCAAGTTAAATTTAGTCTGGATGTCTCTATGTCTCAGTTTTGTGCTTGTAGAGTAAAATTATCCCTCGGCCTCACAAAGATTTTATAAAAATAAATTTCTTCACGTGTACAAGGAGGTTTATTATTTTAGAACAAAGTATACCAGAGAAATTATAAAGTCTTCAGTAATTCCCCATTAAAAACAGTTTAGTAAGTAAAACATGAAGCCACTTTTTGAACAGGGAGATTACAATGGAATAGCCTTGTCCTGTCTTATGCCAATGTTCTACGGAAAGTAATTATAATGGAATCATAATACCTATGTTTCCAAGTGCTTAACTTACAATTTGATCATATTTGAACAACAACAAAAAAGTTTTAGAACTCATAAAATCACTTTGACTTTTACAGCATTCAAGAAAAATAGTTTCTGTGTTTACAATAGTTTGAAAATTGAGTTGTTTTCATGGTGCATTGGAATTGGCTGTTGCTGGGTCATGGAAGAGAAATGCAAAGTTGAAATTTCATTTAAAAGAAAACGCTTCTAATAGAAATGAAACTTATTTCAAAATGTCAATCTTGTTACTGTATGTCAAGGGTTAGGGAATAATTTATAGTGTGCTTGAGGACAAGAGTTTTATATATCACTTCTGTATTTTTAGCTCTTGTGATTGACAGCAGCTTAAAAAGACAGTTGAACTGGAATGGGGAAAGAAGTTGAAAAAGTCTTAATACCAGTTAGGCAGGATATAACTCAGACATCTAACACGTACTTCTGTGGCTGATTGATCAGTCAAATTGCCAGGGTATGAGATTGTACCAAAATAAGACTGAAAGGTAGCATGACAGTTTTTCAGCACACAAGATTCTCGAAGCTCTAAGTATGGTATTTCAAAGGAAGGAATTCAAGGAGAGTATTTGACTTATCTTACCAGTGGGTGTTCTTCAACAAATGCAGGTATAGTTATCTATGTACAGCATTACACATGAAAGATAATGCTATAAATTATTTTTCCCATAAGCCTGCTATTAATTCATATTCATTATAAAGCCAGCAAGAGTTTAAAAGTATAAACACATGCATATGTATGTATACACACACATACACAGCAATTGAGTTAAATTTTTAGAATTTCTCCTCCTCTCAAATGCTACTGCTTTTAAACAACTAATTGTTTAGTTTATGATTCCTTTTAGTAATAGGTACATGTGTAAGCCAACTAGTTAGTATTGTTTTTACCTTGCAGAGTATTTTCTGTCAGGTTGCCAAGTTATTCCTTCTCTCGTAATGCCCTGGAAAGATGGGAGATAAAAGATGAAGAAAAACTGGGAGCAAATACAAAGTATCTCTGTCTTATTGTTTAAGTTTTCATAATATTTTTCAAAAAAACATTCTTCTAATAATGTTCAATATGCTGCACAAATAATTGCCATTTCTGTGGAAAGGATGAAGGGCAGCAGGAATCTCCTTCTCTTATGTTTTTTTTCGAAATAAAGTGCAATCACTTTGCCTTTATTCACACCATCTACTTCTGAAACTGCTTCATATTTCCAGGACATTTTGGTATTACTTAAGATTTTCATTCAAACAAAGATCTCATTCGCAGCCAGTAATACAAGTAGCAGATTTTTTCTTTTAACTAAGTACGGTGTTTCTGGAGATGTTTTGTGTCTTACACATCCCACTTAGATTCTGTTAGCAGGTTAGAATGTATGTTAGAGTGAGGCACAAACTATTTGACATTAATTTTTATGTCTTTATTTGATATAGGCCTTAGCTTATATAAGATGCATGTTCTCTTCAGATTTGTGTGTACAACTTGATGTCGCTTCTCTGAACAGAAGCACTATGACCCTGAATGAGCCCTAAGCAGTCCGCAAAATGTCACAGATACATGCTCTTTGTCTCCACTGCTGTTCGTATAACATATCCGTTTCATGTCATATACTCTTAAAAACATGAAATCCAACTCTTATTTTTTTCTTCATATAAATGGGCTAGATGACCTTAAAGGTCCCTTCCGACCCAAATGATTCTGTGATTCTAAATGTAAATCATAAAAACTTCTGTGAAGAAATAATGTATTTCTTTTTTCTTTGGCATTTTTTATTTTCAGCTATCAATCAAATCTATGCTGTCAGTTTACAGTAGCAATTTTACTTTCCCGTTAGCTTTCTTGACCAGCAGTTTACTATTGTGTTTCCTTTTTTTGCTGTATGTATCACAGTTTTTACTTTTTTTTTATCCTTTAGGGAGGTTTTCACTTGCAGTTCTTATCGATGTGGAAGATTTTGTTCGATCCCTCTTTTAGTTCAAAACATTTTTGTTTTGCTTCTTCAGAACAAGGCCAGTTGCAATTGAGGGAAAATGCATAATCACTGTTTGAATCCCAGAAGACCATCCTTTGCATTTTGATCTTATTTTGTTTCAAATATTGGATAATGTCTCCTTTATTATTGCTCCAATGAAAGGAACCAATGCAACCCTCTTGTTTCGATGGTGTGTTCATCAATCCATTTCCACTGTCCTGTTTCAGAAGTGGTTAGCATGAACACTACTCTGGTTGTAAAATGTCACATATGTGGTGATAATCTACTGCAAAACAGGGATAAAAATCAAATAGATCATTATGTGAAAAGGTGGGAGACTAGGAAAAAAACTCGGAAAAGAGAATTTGAAGGTAGAAAGGCATATTCCAGGTTTGAAGATGACTTTTCTTTAGTGTTCAGGCCATTAAGCGTAACACTTAATGTAAGTTATTAAATGTAATACTTAATAAGCAGCAAAAACTGGCTTCTGAAGTGATTTTGCCTTCAAATGTTTTATGCTTGTATCTTCCAACTGAGTGAATGAGTAACTGCTTTTGTAGACTGACATTATTTATTTCTAAATTTTGGTCAGGAGATCACCACCAAAAGTGCTTCTCCTTTGTAAAACTATCCCAATGATTAATACTTGCTGCTCTCAGATTTCTGAAGTTCATTTTCCTTTCTGATGTTTTACAAGTATCAAAGAAAAAAACAGTTCTCTCACTTTGAATTGACTGTTGTCCTGGCAGTAAAGCATACTCTGATGAGTTAGTTGCACATTCAGCTCAGTTTAAGAGAGTACAGTTTAAATAGGGATGCATTCCTGAAATAGGACAATTGCATCTGGGAGTAGCATTGTTTAATGCTCACTATGTTTTCAAGTATACTTCAGCCATGACTTTTTTAACAACCACATTTAAGTATTCCGTTTTAGTTTAATGATAGCAATTCTGTCTGTTCTTTAGATTAGATTTAATAAAACTTCTTCAACGAAACCATTACATGTTATTATTTTTCCAGTTTTCCTAATTTAACCTTATGTATACTGCATAGTGGAATAAGCCAAAATTAATACATTTTACAGTGTTACTACACCATTTTGAGGCTTTATTATTCTTACTTCATTTTACATATTTAGCTGCAGATACTCTTTAATGTAATATTGCACTTCTCACCTCAAAAAAGTACTGTAGGCAAGGGAGACCATGCAAACCACTGCAGTTACAAATCTGTTTAAAAGCAGTGCTTAGAGTATTTGAGAGACCATTCAAAAGTCATATACACAATGAATACTGTATAGAACTCAGAGAATTCAGTTACTAATGTAGAAGGTAACCAGTATAAATCGGGTGAGTACAATCTGAAAAGAGGATTTAGCCATTGCAATGTGTACTATACCTTGTGTGGGAATAAGATGTTTCTTGCCACTTAAATGTTTAGCAGTATAAAATCTTAAGTAACAGTGATGTGAAACAGTAGTGTTCTGTACTGAAGGGCTAGATTCAGTGCCAATCACCTCCTAGGTAAATCACACTTAGAAAAAGCAGCTACATCCCACAGAATAAAGTGTTTTGATATTACTACTGAAGTTTTACATAGAGATTACATGAGTTATATGCTTGCTCACTTATAGTGTGTGCAGCACCTCGTAAACAGATCTGGCATTTATGAGATAATAAGAGGAACAGAGTTCCTGAAGTGTTAACTGCCACTCTGCTTTGTATATTCTGCTTCCTTCATTACAGCTTGGCAAAATCATTCCCTTTCCTGTACCTTGGTCCTCTGTGTCTGTGTATGTGTTTGGGTTTCTGCTGGTGGTTCCACATTCTGCATGCTTTCTTAAAAGCAGAGCAGTATGCTCTCCCGTAAATGATAAAGATTATGGGTTAGCCTCCTAAAGTCTCTGTATACTGAGAAATGGGCTCTTTCTGTTGGTGATAAATCATGTTTTGGTGTCATTGTTCTGAATTGTTCTTCATGTTGTACAACTGAGTTGAAATGTACTCACATAAGAGTTAGCTTTTCATATTGGGTTGGAAACTCTTCATCTTTGTGTAGCAATTTGTTTTATTATAACCAACGGCTTCTAATTGTACCTCCCATAATGAAGAGCTGACTTAATACTCTGTGCTAATCTTGTTATGACTTTTTAAAGGTAAGTAATTTATCTCACCATTCCTAATAATCATGGTAAAGTGTTAAAGGGATTTTGTTTTGTTTTGGGTTTCTTTATTATTATTATTTGTCACTCAAGATTTTCACTTATAGCATAAACTTTTCATTGTTCCTTTTTTCTATTTTTCTTGTAACCTTTTTTTTGACCAATTTTTGTTTGCAGCAAAACATATCATGTAGACTTATATAAATCCAGTTTAGTGCAGTCATTAATTTCATTTTTCAGAGCAATTGTGGTTGATAGAAATTGTCAGCAGGTTTCTTTATTTTACCATTCCCTTAATTTAGTTTTGAGTACCTTTTTTCATGTTCGATTTAATGCCTCAGCCTATGGGAGAAGGCTTACTCTACATTCTAGCATGATAAAATTATATCTCAAAGAACATAAAGTCCAATTTTCAACTTGCTTTAAAAGAAATTTAAAAAGTAATGTGAGATGACTGTTTTAGGTTTGGTTACATTCTGCCTGAACTACGCAGGGGAATGGTACTGAATGACAGCCCGCTGTATCTTCTGCCACGTAACACTCTGAGCCAAAAGGTGGTAGAATGGATAAACAATAGAACTACACTTTCCCTGTGTAAGGAGAGGCAGCCACAGCATATTACTTCTGTGACTGCCTGTCAATGAGAGTAATTATAGTAGATAACAGTATATAACTGATCATTTGCCCCACTCAGTTATGGTACTATGTGCAATGTGTTATGAATTCTTTACTTTGCAGTAGCTGTGAAACCAATACTTTATTTTTTGTAAATGTCACAAATGAAGTATTAAAACAGATAATGAGTATTATAAAAGGCACTTAAAGCGTATAACTCCATTGATACAAAGCTCCATTACAGTTAAAACTCTATGTGTTAGAACATTTGTGTGTTTTATTCAAAATTGTATTTTACTGCAGTTTAATTTTAAAATAGTGTTTAGGATATCAATGTGCAGTTCATATTAAACAAGCAAATATTACTTAATTATGATGTCAGTTATGTTAAAACATGGTTTGTATTCTGCAGCTGTGAGCATAGGTTGGGAAACAATCAAGTCTAGCTGGTCAAGCCTTTTATTTTATTGTCATGGATTCCTCTTCCACAGCTGCTTTTAAAATTTGTGGGAAGCAAATAATTTCTCATACTGCATGTGTTGCCCATCAGGTGAGTGATAAAATGTAAACTTTAGGTCGGTTGTAAGAAATCAAAAAGTACATTTAAATTTGTCACTGAAGTCCTCTGTGTGCACAGAATTAAAAAAAAAATGACCTGTAGGCAGCTGTATGAAGCCAGCTGTCTTTTGTTACCATTGTCATTCGGACACTGTAAGAGCAAATCTTTTGTCAGCACGTACTTTATATTAGAAGATTTGATCTGCAAATCTCAGCTGCTCTGTTCATTATAAATCTCTTGTTTTTGTCCATACACTAGCTCCACTATAGGTTGGAAGGGCTTAAAGATGAACTCAGGAGGAATAGAGGCTACAACTCGAGAGTAACTATTACTGCTCAAAGGAGCTGTTTTCCATTCGCAAACATTGCTTTGCGCTATGGGTTTGGGCTCCTTCTGTTCCTCCACTTTGTTGAAGACTCTCTCTTGACTTCCATTTTACTTCTTTAGCACTGTCTTTGTCTGCTAACATTTTTCCTCCTTCTCTAGTAGCTTTAATCTGTGTCCTTTGGATCACATATTTTACTTAGTTTATTTTTGTAGATTGTTTCAAAGTTTGTGTTTTATATTTTTGTTTTTATGCTTTTTTTCTTTAGGACTATGTTATCTCACTGAGTTTCATTCTGCAGTTTGCTGAATTGCTTGGTTATTTTTCAGCAGGCACATTCCTCGTTTTCTCTTTTCATATGGTTTGCAGTGAGAAATAAGAGAGCCTCTTCCATTCTATACAGTAGTCCTACACACATAGGCCTATGTCTCCTTTGGCATACACTGTCTTTTGGCTTGCCACGTCCCATCCTGCTTCTCTATTTTTCTCTCTCACTCCGTGCCTCTCTCTGTTGTGCTTCCTGTCTGATCATTATACCATCCTTTTGGTCCAGAATTGTCCTTTGATAAATTACAGATAAATATTTACTTCTTCCAACAAGAGTCCATGTCACGCCTTTGAAATTTGGTAAAACAACTCTGGGCCAAATTTGGGCATCATTAATATTTTGTTTGCAGTTTTCTCGTGTAGTATTTTTGGTGGGAAGGAGGGAGGTTTTGGTTTTGGTTTGTTGTGTTTTTTTTTAGATGAGAGTTTTTTTCAGGAAAGGACACCATAATCCACTCTAAGTTGCAACATTACTTTCCATAAGTTATTCCATTATAATAAGTAGACTGTGTTGCGCTGTAGAATCCAATTTTTTATGTGAATATACATTTGGGGCAAGCTGCTGTGGAACGGAAGAAAGAGGTTTAGAAATGGGCACAGCTCTTTTCAGCCTTAAATGGCCGTTTCGTTATGAAGACAGCCTTTAGGGGGCTGAGTGTGTATCATTCCTCATTAACTGTCAGACCATACATATTCACATTCAAAACAAGTTTTCTTTAACTGCAAATTCCAACTGTAGTCTGAAAATAATCTGGATCCATTCCTTCATTTTCCAGCAAATACAAAAGTTCGGCAAGGAAAATTGCACCCTCAAGTGTCACCTGTGCTATTCCACTTCTTTCACTATTTGTACTTGGTTTCACTTTATTATTCCTCTCATAGAAATTTAACTTTGTAGCTGTCACTAAGGTAAAAACAAGAAGGATTCAGTTCATACTCTTTAGTGGTTCATCTTCCTGTGAAGTTTGTGTTAGTTTGTATGCAGCTGGGGGTTTGTCCACAAGAAGAGCTTCTTATTCAGGTGTCACCAGCCCGGTCAGCTGGCCTGCCATAAGGCAGATTGCTGTTCAAATTTGTCTGTCTGAAAACTTGCATCCAATGTTAGTATATTATGTGGTATCTTTCCAAACCTGAGCTGACACTTCAGTGAAGTTCAGATTGTGTTGTGTTCACAGGGCTGATACTCTTCAAAAACACATTTTTTAAAATGTGCACGGTAACCAGATGGAACTCTAAATACCCATGTTAACAGAATGTTAGTGAATGTGAACCCTCCGATTTCTCTGCAGTCAGTCATATCTATCTGGAATAGCACAGTGGCAGTAAGCGTTCAGGGAGAGGATTTATGGAGAATCTAGCTGTCATTCTCACACCATTACGTTTTAAAGTAGAATTGCACTGTGAAATTCATACTGAACATAACATTTCTTTTAACCAAACAGAAACAAGTATATTTATCTGGCTCCAGAGAGGAGCTGCTTACACAGCTATGAGTTGCCTATGCAATTTGAAGGATAACTGAATATTTTCAGAATCAGTTTAATTCTATACAGTACCTATACATTACCTATAGTGGAATTTTTACACTGGCCGTGATAATAGTTATTTAAGCATTTTGTCTAGTCATAAAACAGAAGACAGATTCAGAATTACTGTAATGACAATTGTACACGAAAATGTGGATTTTTCTGTTAAAACTGGAGCTTAACAAATAATTTTAATCACTGTGTTCTTTGAGTTTACTCTATTATCTGCCCTTAGGCCATCTTGGGTTTTTCTTAGAGGGGAAGTTTAAATTGCTTATATTAGATTCTGATCAGCAGCTAATACACTTGTGCTTAAACTTATTTATTGCTTGTAGAGTAAGGACAAATGTTGCTGAGAATATGTAGAGCCTCTGTCTTAGGTCCCAGGAGCTTGCCCATTTTATCTCTGTATTTTGCATTCTTGTTAACTTCTGTAGCTCATAGACTCTGTGCTCTCTCTGCAGGTCCAGTCTAGGTGCAGCAGCAAGGAGAACATTCTCCGAGCAAGTAAGTACTGAAACTTCGTAGCTGTGTTGTGCAATTAACACTGTCCACAAGACAGCAAATTATAATCAGGTGAGAAGGATAAGGCCAAGATGAAGGGGGTTGCCAAAAGAAATTTAATATATTAAGGCAATGAATTCCAGTCCAAAGAGAAAATAAAAGTGCACGTAGCTTATAGTGTTCACATATTAATTGATAGTGACCTTTTAATTATTCTTCTCATGTTGTTTCTCTGATGACACTGATGTCCCTGTTGTTTACAAGGATGTATTGTTGTAAGTGATGCTGTGTGTGGAAGTGAGTGCAAGGAAAGAAAGAATCAACACTCAAGGGTGATAAAAATCTCAAGTTGAAAATACACAACTTTTATTTTCATACCTGAATGTGAAGTTCAGCGCATAAATTCCTCTGGAGTACATAAAACTCAATCAAATAATGAAAAGTTTAAGAATTCAGACTTGAGCCAAATAACCTGTTCTCTAATGTGGAAAATGCCTTTCCTTTCCACTTTATGGGAATCTTTTCTAGTTCAAAAATTTGTTCAACCATAAATATATAGATATATAAAACAACATACATAGGAAGTTGTTTTGGTGATAGGAGAAAGGGCTATTCACTACATTACACAACCAATTGACTTAGCTGCTTCAGTGCTAGAGGTCTGTTTTGTCTTCTAAAATGCTGCTTGATGTAGGTAGTCACCTGGTATTTGTGATGGATACTTGGGAAGGTCTGAGGAGTTGTTTAATGTATCTGTATGATGCCTTGAAACTGAAATTTAGCACTTGTTTCTAGGGGAAAAAATGTATAAAAGATGAGTGGTTACACATGCATCTTTAGTTTTTCATTCATTGAGGGTATTCATTTAAGTGCTCAATCTGAAGGGACCCTTATTTCTGAGTATGTGTTTTCTTGGCTTCTCTTGTATAAATAATGTGTGTTACTTTTGAAACAAAGTTTCCATGTCAGAAATCAGGGTATTTAATCTGTTTTCAAGAGGCTCTCTTACTGGATTTTACCAGAACCTTTGCTGTAAACAAATGACATAGATTAGACACGGAGCTCCAAATCTGATGGTGTACTCTGGACAACATTCAAAGCATTCAGAACCTCTGAATTCATTCAAGAAGGCTTAAAAAGGTCAAATGTTATTTTCTCAAGTATTAAGCAGTGAGTTTAAGATAGGAGTAGAATATAAACATGTTTAGAGGAAAGACTACAGTTTCTAAAGAGATATGTGCTTCTGAAGAGATGAAATTCTCTCTAAAAATAAACTTGAAGATCTTTTTATACGTCATTTATAAAATAGTACTTAAAAAAAGTACTGTAGTAGTAACTAGTGTAAAATGATGCATATTCTCTTATGAAACAGAAGTTTTTAATCCTGTAGGCACTACAGAGGAACAATAGGAAAGGAGTTTGATTTCTGTTTTGCTTTGTGTATTACTAGAGTAGCTACTGCCACAGTTCTACTGAAAAAATGTTAACCACCGTACTTCTTGATGGTACATAGGTCACAGAAAAGTAATACCTCCTATTTATTTCCATGGAACAGATATAAAGAGCATAATACAGCATATTCTCAGCTACAAAGCACTATTTTTCAAGGTAGTCACCATAATTAGCTCTACGTTTTCACCACAATCGTAGTGGAATATTGGTGGGAACGTTCAGCCACTATTGCCAGACCACCACCATCTGCCTCTGAGAATGCAGGCCAACAGAATAAAATTGGAAGCACTGTTTTTGTAGCAGCCTCCACACATTATTGCCAAGCAGAGTTTCTTTCAGTGACATTTATGCTGGGAAAGGTCTGGGAGCATTTCCCAACACTTTTTTTTTGTTGTTTCTTTGTTTGTTTCTGTGCCTCAGAAATGCTTTGTTTTCATTTCCCACATTTTAATGAGATTTCTAACAGAATACAGGAATCAGAATGCAAAACATTAGATTGTTGTTGAATCCAGGAACGCAGCCTTTCCACTAGTTACACTTGCCTCTTACGATACTTTAATTTGGATCAGTTCTCAGTAGTTTGCTTGTCAAGAAACTTATGTTTAAGGGTGTGAAAAATCTTAATACAGTTAAATTATATTTATTCAGCTGTTTCTCACTTCCTCGGTATGACAACTACTATGTTGGGGAAAGGAATTAAATGAGTTAGAAATTATTTGTGCTTGACAAATTCACAGCACCTGCTTTATCATCACATTATCTTCTAAATAGTTACAAAGAAATTGTTTCAATAATTTCTTCCAGAATCTTTCCTGGGACTTGAATTAAGTCAGCAGTTTTATTTGTCTACACTTCTTCCTCTGAAAGATTGTAACCATTGTTAATGGCAAAGAAATGAATTAACAAAGTCTCCCACATAGCAGATTTGAACAAGCATGTGTCAGCGCTGAAAGATGTTTTGTATAGAGAGACATTACTGGTTCAGCAAACTTTTTTTTTCTGAAGGAAAACATAAGATTGCATGGTTGTTTTATAGAAGACCATACTTAGAGCAATCATCTGGTTTTTTGTTTTGTTTTTTTTTTTTTTCCCAGAATGCGAAGGAACATACAGGAGAAAATGGGATAGGTAGAAAGCTATTGAAAAGCAATATAATGTCATTAAAAACGGCTTTCTGTAATTTTTTTAATGCTATATTACAATTTATTGTGTTTCAGAAATAATTTGAATTAGTTACTGCACTAATTAGGACAGTACTGGATGGAAATGAGTTACAAGCAAGTGAGTAGAGAGGGAAGAAACTGGGAAGATACTAAGGATGATCAAAATGGGAACAGAAGTACATGAGATAAAAATTGTCAATTAAGGAATTCAATAGGACTGAAAAATGGCAGACAAACAACTTTCAGATCCTATGAGCATGCTGAGGAGTGTCAGTGGTAAAGCCAAGTGAAATCAATCACAAACCATAAATTAGTGTATAAAATGTCTATTAGAATTGCAGTCCGTCTTCCTACTGTGAAAAACTCTACTGAAAACATCTTCAGCATACAGCTGGGCATGGTATCTCACGATGCTTAAATGTCTCTTTGTTGTTCTTATTGCCTGGATAGGGGAGGTGGCCAAGTGCTGATGATATTTTAGATTAGTTTTTACATATAATTGTTACCACATCTTGCACTGCTAATGAAGCAGTTCCAATTAAAGTCCCTATTATACTTTTCATAGTCAGAGCTCCATAATTCAGTTTTGTTGTCTTTGAGCTGCTGGCTTCTTGGACTTTTCTTACTCTTTCAATAAGATTTCTGTAGAATCACCTTTTTTTTCTGGAAATCTTCAGATTTCTTCTGCTGTTCTATAGAGTTTTGTCCTTAATCACCTTTCCGTAAACTTTTAGACATTGCTATGACATGTCTAACACAAATTCAGCCACTCTTCATGTGGAAATCTCTCTATAAAGTTGTCTTGTTTTGCATGTCTCTAACTTTGATTCCTAGCCAAATCCCCAGTAAGATTTACCAGTCACTATGGAACAAACACAGTCCCCCTTAGCACTACACACTGATATTACCTGAGCTTCATCTATGTTGTACACCTTGCTCTATTTTCCTACAGACTGTGCCTATTTTTATTAGTGTCTTTCTGTGTAAATCTCGAGATCGCACTTTTCCTCTCAATCTGAAGTAATTCTCAAGGTTCTCCCTTTGTATTTCTAGATCATCCCATCTGGCTCACAGAGATACCCTCTTGTTACAGGCAGATCCATTCAAGATATTTCTACAAATGTGATTTTTGGCTTGTATCTCTTACTCTTGTTTGTGCATTACTGCAATAGTTCCTTCTCTTTTGTTGCTCATCAAAATCCTTCGAAGCTTGTTGTTCTTTGTTCTCCCTCAGCATCAGGAAGGCAAATACCCTGCTGGCTTCATTTTCAAACAACTTTTTTCACATTTTCTTCCTTGTACTTGGGAAAGCATACTTTATTGATCAATTCTTCTATCTTCACTCACATCAGAATTTAAACATCATTTTGCTTGCAGTCACTGTGGTGACTACAAAATCTTGCCAATGGATAGGATGCCCGCTGACTTGAAATGCTGTCTGTTGTTATGACTCCCATCTTAATCTTACATTACAAACTCACTGGAACGAGGTCCATTTTTATGTTTTGTTTGTGCACAGCACATAGCATATTAATGTGTTTGTGGAGCATGATTATACATATATTACTAGTAGTAATGATCTGTGTTAAATCAGTAAAATCCTCATAGATTTTTGGGCTGCCAGTGTTTTAAAGACAGTATTAAAAATCCTTATTTACATATGTTGGAACAACATCAACTGCTTTAAATTTCCAGCCTTTATATGCTGACAGTGATAATTTCGCTTTTCTGTGTTAATTTTCAAATTTTAATACCTGATTCAGTTGCTTATTTTATCTGGGTTTAGTCATAGCTGGGGAAGAAGCATTATTTGTGTTTAAGATGTGATATACAGAATCTTCTGCATACCATTGGAGTCAAAGGTGTGGCATATTAATATTCTCTCCAAGGACATTATTGTAGGTTTTGAATGGGAAATGGATTAAAAAAAACACATAATGGAACTCAACTGTGGAAAAAGTCTTGGAAGAACGAATTAATTTTTTCCTGTGCAGTAGAACAGATTTAGCTTCAGATTATCATCCGCAGTGTTAGATACCATGGTGCTCTCTTTGCAGGTCACAGTGCTGTTGACATTACGAAGGTAGCAAGAAGACACCGCATGTCTCCATTCCCATTAACATCTATGGACAAGGCCTTCATTACAGTTCTGGAAATGACCCCAGTGCTTGGAACAGAAATCATTAATTACAGAGGTACTGTACATGTAGTTGTTTGTTTGTTTTTTTTTGTGGGAAGTATGGTAATTGTTTCCCATTTTTACAGTCTTCCTTTGTTCTTGTCCTTCTAGTAGTTTTTGTGAGAGATCTGAGACTCTCTTCAGCAGAAATTACTTTAGGAAATGATAATAACAGGAGTAGAACTCTCCTTTCAAAATCAGGAGAATGTGGACTAAGCTCAGTCCCGCTTCCTGAAGGAATCTGTAATTGAACTGCAGTGAAATCTGTGAATAACTTTTCTCAGCCTGTGGCATATGCAACAAAGCTAAAATCAAGAAGCCAGAATTTGCCTTAGTGGTGGATGTAACACTGGACTTCTGTAGATGCCAACTGGCTCCAGACTGAACTGTGATGATTCGCTCTCTTTTCTCACTGAAAGAGACCTACCCCTTTCTAGTCTGACATTAATGAAATACAAATCAGACTGAAGTTTGTAGGGACAGGGAAACCTCCAGCAATTCTTCCTGTTTTTCCAAAGGTGTGGTGATGAGCAAAAAGTTAGTGGCACCACAGGCCTAAAGAGTGAAAGGTTATCAGTAGATTCCAGGTATCAGAGAGGTACAGATGGTTCCTAATTTGCAAATTGTCTTCTGCCTTGCAAGTTCAAAGATCACATATCCTTTACCAAATCTCTGTGCTGCTACAAGCTTTTGAGACGTCTTCATATTGACAGACTGATTTAGTGTACGCACTTGGAGAAGATACTGCATATACTTCATTCAGAATAGCACCAAAATTGGACCAACAAGGAATATGCATATTACACACTGCTCTGTCATAATGGTATGCAGTTTAGAATGCCTGGGCACACCGATTTGATATTTGTGGTTAGCTGTCTGTATTCTGTGCCTGATCTTGAGGCTGCTTTTCGATGACAAGTGTATACATGCATTTCTTGTGGAAGATGACTGTGAATGTAGGTAGGATTCAAAGTTTTAATGCCTTACAGACTGCCAGTTTCAGTCCTGCTGTCACTTGGATCCTTATTTCTTTCTGATTTTTTTGAGTTTCTTGTTAAAACCTACTTTCATTGAGAGTGGTGCAAGAAAGGAATGGTGCTGCTGTACAGTAAAACTGTTCCTCATACCAGTTCTTTTCTGTTGTAACATGCAGTGTGAAGTCTACTACCATTATTAATTTTTAAGAACATTCATCCTTTACTTACGATCCGGGAATTTTCTTCATTGATGTACACTGAATGTTGTAATAAAAATATAGAGGGAATATAAAAAGTCTTAGTAAACCAGGATTGCTTATTAAAAGAGTTAGTCACTTACAGGCCAAACTTTGTTTTTTTTTCATTAGATTTAAAAGCAGCATTTTGTGAACAACATAATGAGTCACAGAATTAGGTACACTCATTTAAGAAGTATACATATGAAAAGGCATTTGTTGTATATAAATCAACATGACACTTAATCTATTAGTGTAATAGTATCTTAATTTGATGACATGTAGGCAACAGAATGTAATGGAATGTTGGTGGGAAGGTTCAGCCTCTACTGCCATACCACCAACATCCACCTCTAATGTCATGATTTGAAAAAGTGTGTTTCATTCTCCAGTTCTGTGTTAGAATCAGAAAAATGGGGGCATCTCATGAAGCACCTTGGTGACATCAAAACATTTCAAAATGTTTTGTGAATTTCAATTAAAATTAAGTCAAATGGGGTAATTCTTAAATGATTGTTCGTATAAAGGGAAGTAAAGAAGTACTTCAGATTGTCCTTTGGTTGCTGACTAGCTTCATTTTAAATGCCTAAGGCTCTAGCAAGTAGTTCTTACATTTTTCTCTGCTTAATGACATTCATTCCCACCACTGCCTGGCCATTTATTCACTTCAGATATTGCATGGCAGAATGCCAGGAACATACTGTCCAAATTTGCTCTGATTGGTGTGATTTTGCATGCAGATGAGAAGTAAAATGAAGATACAACGTGCCTACTAAAATTAGAAGCATCACTTTTGTATGAGATTCTGTGTGTCTATGAGCAGAGGTTGTTTTTACCAGGGCCTCTGAAAGCTGCCTTTTCTGTGCTATTATTTTAATGTCTGTTCGTTTCTTTCAGTGCAAATGTTCAAGCTTTCAGTGAGCTGAACTGAATAACTTCCATATTGTGTATCATGGTGATAAACAGAAGTGCTAATAGCAATCACAAAAATGTTTTTCTAGTTGCTGTAATATGTTTTACTGGAATTTTCATGGTAAATTGTATTTCAAAAATACAACATAAATATTTGCTTGAGGCGGAGTAGTTGATACATGAGCGCAATGATGTTAGAGTTCCTGTAATTATAAATAACTGCTTACTAAATCACATTGAGTTCATAAGTAAAGTAAAATACCACTTCAGTGCAGCTGAAAATGTTCAAAACACGTTAGGTACACCTCCTGGCAAAATATGTCTGTTTCATTTGAGACCCAGCTAGGTCTCCTGCCTTCCTAGCAAATGTTAGGACATAGATATTCCTGTCAGGCTGCAAAACAAGAAACATTTTTTACTCAAATCTCTTGTTTTATCTGATATCCTACAAAGTGCTTATCCATACACATTCACCTGGCAGAGGTACTCTTCTGAGTACTTCTGAGTGAAAGCTTCTTCTCGTTCCTTCACACCGTCAGGTGGATTTTGACTTCCCATACCGCAACATGCTCCTGAGAGCAGTGGCCTCTGTTATAGAGGAGCTTCTTCTATTTAGACATACTGGCATCCACCTGATTTCAGCAGTTCTGACCCTTCCTACTCCATGTAGTCAGAAATGTATTAAATCCTCTTTGTCACCCTCCCAATGCATGAAGGGATAAGATAGATACATACTTTCCACTCCATTCCACATCACTCCAAGAAAGCTCTTGCTCGCACTGTAAAAGCAAACAGGTAAAGTACACTGGACTGAGGGGGAAGTAGTTTGTGTCGGTCTCTATAGTGAGGCAGAGCCATATTACAGCTCATCAGCCATGGCTGCTAAGTGAAGGGAAAGAGTATGTTTGAGACAGCTATTAAAATATTTAGAAGTACTACAGCGTAAATTTACATAAATAATCCTGACACTTACATTCACTCATCCTGTATTAATCAGAAAAGTTATCAGCAATTAGGCAAAGCTCATCTATTGCAAAGCTCCTTTTTCAATTTATGGAAACATGTCCGTCATTACTATTTATGTGCTATTCTCTGGGCTTATTCTATTACCTTTCATTTTTGCACAAGAACTTAAAAATTGAAATACAGAACTACATGTAATTTTAAGAGATTTCAGGATAAACAGTATATTTTTTTCTGTTTGATCCCACGTCAGAGCTATTACCTCTGTGTTTGCTTACTTAGCTTTCAGATCAAATGTCAACAGTTTTGCCATAATGGATCTTTTATTGCTGCTCCTATGAAAAGATCCCAGTTTGTTGGATTTTTTTCATTTATGTAGAGGTCTGGACAGAAATCAAGAACCTGACGGATCTACTCATGAGATCTCTCACATACACATACGTTTCATCCAGAGCACACTGCTGTCACTCAGTTTTCTTTTTCACTAGTTTTAATGACCTGGAGCATGGTCTTTTCTCTTTCTTCCTTTATAGATGGAATGGGCCGAGTCCTTGCTCAAGATGTATATGCAAAAGATAATCTACCACCATTTCCAGCATCTGTAAAAGATGGCTACGCTGTCAGAGGTAAAGTCTCTTTTCCTAAACGCGCAGTATAGAGCCAGGAAACAACATTTCAACATGTCTTTAGTTCGTTTTCATGTTTTGTCATTCAAGCAGCGCTAGTATTTTGGATCCAGCTATAGGTGTTTTGCTTCAGATTTGATCCAGTTCATTGCTAGAGTCACTGCTATGTACAACACAACTGATGTGAAGGAAGTTCAATTCAGATCTTTTAAGTACATACATGAACAAGTGTACATCTGTGTGCTCATAGACATGTACCTTTGTTGCTAGTGAGCTCCTTGGAAACACAAAGAATTCCATGAAAGTAACAGAACATCTGTTTCTGAATAACTGATTCTTCTATTTCTCAGTTGTTGATTTTTTCAGAAATTTCTTATTGTAGCTGTCACTTCATCAAACTATTACAGATCGAGCTTCCTATTTGAGAATTGTTAGAAAATTTTGAAAAATATATATCAGAGTGTTATCTTAAGCACCTCAAAAGTAATTTGTACTTCAGAAAAAAATCAGTTACTGCATCTAAATGAGCAGTGGGGTTTTAAGGAGCAGGCAGGGAGCTGTTTCCCCAAAGAACTGAATCTATCTCTGCTTTGCCAGTAGGTGCTCTGCTTCTCTGTGCATCTTCTTTTTTTTAATTATTATTTTTCCCTTTGTAAAGGATGACTAAAGATACTTACTTAAGTATCTGTAGAAAGAAATTAAAATATATATGAATGTGATGGAACATTATCCTCGTAGTGACTTCCTTGTGGTAGGTGTTGAATCATTGTAACACCATGCTGAAATTCAGATGCAGTAACCATTTTTCTTTTAAAGGCATTCAAATGTCTTTTTTGTTACTGGCAGCTGAAACAATGGAAAGCAGCTGTCCATGAAACAGACTGCCAGGCCAGGCAATGGATGAAGTCCAGTAAGCTTTCCTGTGGACATTATAAGAAAATTAACTTTCAGGTCTGCAAGACAGCTTTGACTGGAGCTGTCTGTTATGCATGTGTGTGAGAGACAGGCAGTCCAAAATGGCCGTAATTGTGGCAAGAGAGTGCAGATGTAGCCAGAGAAATACAGGCAATGTAGTACTGAGGAAAGATGAGGGGAAGCTCTGAGTAGCATGCTGCTGACAAGGGTCTTGGGAACAAGAGAATTCTGTCTTGCAACTTGACTGCTACAAGGTAAGGGAAAGCAAAAGTATTGCCTCAGAAAACGTGCAGAATGATCAGAATAGTTGTGAGCTCCATTCTTTAGGATTGTGACAGACAAGGCCCTAATTTTGGTGGTGGATTCAAATAGAATAACAGTATTATTGTTCTTGTAGATTTATTATCTCAGGACATGAGAAACAAAGCTTGTAGACAGAGATTATAAAGGATTAGCCCAAAAACCTTGTCCTGTTTTTCAAGTTGTGTCAGTTTTATATCATCTGAAACCTTGTTTCCTCATCATTATTAATTAGGGAATAAAATCTAATTCAGTAATATTTTATCAAGTCTAAAATAATGAATCCATTAAGGATTTTTTCACTTCTTTTGGAGTATCATTCCAGTGCAATTTTTAGGTTTGACTACTGTATTCAGTAGTATTACATTCAAAGACAAGTAGTGGGAGAGTCTCTCCGACTGCCTGGAGAAAAAAAAAAAGAAGGCCAAATGTAGACAGGTATGAGAGAGCCAGAACAACTTCCTCATTGCAAGGAAGATCTGCTGTTTTATAGAAAAGTTTCATTTAGTTAAGAATATAGTTCAGTTGTAATGCCATGCTGTCTACATGATTCTGTATATTTAGCAAAGAAAGAGCTAATAAACTTGAAAAATCAAACAACAGTTAATTTTTAAAAATCTCTGAACCATTCACAAAGAAAGCAGTATTGCTAGCATCAACTGCTTAGAAATCACAGGTTGGAGATTCCTATATTTTATGTGTTCTGCATTCTTAGGTTATGCTCGTTCATATTTTAAAGACTTTTGCTACAACTAGAGAACTAGAAACATCCTTCATTTATAATGGCAACAGACTTTTTATAGTCGTTTGGTTCTAGTGCTGGAGCCTTCAAAGGAAATATCACTAATGCAACTTCACTGTAAGACCTTTGAGGCAGGCAGAAGCTTGAACTTTGCTACTAATCATGCCTTTAGTGTCCTCATAAAAATACAGATTTTACTAAACTAGAAGTCCTAAAGACTTTCAATTTGTTAAGTCAATGATCTCTGACTTCTAACTTTCAAAATGTCTTCAACAAAGTGTTTAAGGTAATTAGTTCAATACTGCTTCCTGAAGATACAAATAATAATAATAATAATAAAAGGTACAGTACACAGATTTCTAATGCAGGATTCCAAGTTATATTATCTTAGTCCTACTGCGCTTCAGAAAATCCACTCAGTGTAGTCTGTAACCACTGCACCTGTCTATGTTTTCCTCCGAAAGCAGAAATAGAATCTAGAAATGTCAATAAAGTAGATAATAGACTGACAAATTATGTGATTCCCGTGTGTTAGTTTCACATGGAGGAAATTTTGCTCACAAGAGGACATTTTTATACATGTAAGCTCATGAACTCCCTTAGATCTTTGTTATTAATGTAATTTCTCCTCATTTTTAATCCTTATTCCAGATCACGAAAAAACTTTCTGTTAAAAATACTATGGCATCTGTAATTTTCAAGATAATAAACCATGACTTAAAATCTAAAATCTTTGCAAAACTTCAGTAAATTCTGTTATAATGAAACTGAAAAACTCAGTCTTAGATCACTTTCTAGCTCTCATGCTCTTAATTTCTAATACTGTCATTTGTTTTGGTTCAACCTTTACCATTTGTACTGTCCATCTTAACAGCTGCTGATGGCCCAGGGGATCGATTCATCATAGGGGAATCCCAGGCTGGAGAGCAGGTGAGTACAATTTCTTTTCTCATTTTTCTTTTTAGTGCATTTTTCTCTTGTAAGGTATTGCTTTGTATTTTTACAAGCCTCTCTAGGGCTTCAAAACTCAGTATTCTTGGAGGTGGCTGGAAGTAGGACACAGCTGTAAATCCTCCTGCTGTGTGCCTTGGGACATGATTTCAAACAGTAAGGTAGTACGGTTACATAAGGAGCTAACAAGGATATCCGAAAATACTTCAGAGCATTGTGCTGACATGTCTTATAGGAGCACATACAATAATGTTCTGCCCTAGAACAAGGTTAGAGGACATAAGGTTTCTCGTGGTATTGCAATTCCTAAACAGAGAGAAGCAAGATTTAACCCTTTCTTGCTGACAGATTTTGAAATGGACATCAGCTCAGAAACTGTTTCCATGAAGTGCTTGCATATTTCACACTAATTCCTGCAAACAGAAGTGTAGTTAGAATTTTGTAGGAAGCCTTTTAAGAAAAGTAACGATCTGAAGCATCAGAAGCTTGATTTGCTTCACAGGGAAGCCCAGCAGCATAGCTTGCAGTGTTGTTCTTTTTCTGTTTGTTTAAAGAGTCCTTGTGCTCTTTAGCAGAAAAATGGATTGAGTTCAAGAGAAAGTTGGGGTAGTATCCGTTCATGACCTGCTGTGTCATATAAATATTCATTAGTAGAGACTTTGATTCTTTGCCAAACTCAAGAGTACATTTGGTAAAATTTCTATACTAATACTAGGATGATTGATAGAGAAAAGAATCAGTCATGTTCTACCACTTTTATTATTGTCAATTTAATTATAACTACTACCTTCTGTTCAAGAGAGCATGGGTTAATTTAAAATGTTTCTCCAGCTGTTTCAAGTCCCAGCTTATAATTCTGTTCAAAATCTAATGTATGTGAAATGATGGATAAATGGAGTAAGCAGCGGGCAAACGAAGGATACGGTTTGATGAGGATTTTACACTATGACCTGTAAAACTGCTAACACTCAAGTTTTTTTCTAAAACTGCTAAGTCTCACGTAAAATAGTTGCATTTCAAACAGCTGTTTCAGGTTTTAGAGGCATTACCTGTTGCAGGATTGTACCTTTTTTTTCATGGAGTTGAACTGCCTGTGTATGCATAACAAACGCAACATTTGACTGTGCTAATCATGGTAGATAGAATCATGTGCATGATAGACAGATGCTTCATCTCCCATCCCTCCTCATGAATTATACTTTAGTGGCAGAGGCATTATCTCAGTAATACTCACGTGAACTTGAATTAATGAATCTCTATACGAAATATGTAAGATTACTTAAGATAGTAGTAATATGTAGATCAGTGATTCCAGTATTTTATATCTGCCTTAAATTTTTAGTCTTTCTGTCTATATTTTCAAATGTTAGTCTAAAAAGAGGGAATTGTCAACTATGTCTACAACCTTTTCATTATAAAACATCAAAACCAGCAGAGCAATCATCTTCTATGTTATCATTTATATCATTATTTACCTGTCGTCGGTATTCTTATTTTGCTAGTTAAAAATCATTAGAGCACAGCAGTGCTTACTAGCAGTACTGGTGAAGCTGTGTGGGCTGAGAACTGCCCACAGGTCTGAGGGGTTTTGATGTCGTAACCAGTTCAGCAGGTTTGTAGAAAGGATGGAAGGGCAAATGGAAGATTGTTTCCCTCCTACAAAATTCAGTAGCTCACAAATATGTATCTACAGGGACAGTCTGTCCTACCAGATTAATCGGAGTGGAGGGCATGCAGAGAGAGAACAGTTCCAGAAATCCCAGCGGCAAGTAAGAAAAATGAGGCTGTTGACCTCTGAATAATTGGTCAGAGGTTTTCTCTTGGGCCAACACATCTTCATGTTCATCTCCTTCCCAAGAAACGATTTATAGCCATGGAAGTCTCTTCAGTCTTATTTCACCCTTCAGTCACTCTCAGCAGCAACATAGTGCTTTTCATGTTACAGACCAATTAACTGAATGATTCACAGCAGGGAGTTCAAAATAGGTTTAGATTTGGCTCCTCCTGTAGGGAGAAAAAGGTTATGTAAATGCTACTTAGAGAGGAAGAAAATGGGACTGAAAACTACAGAGTGGCCTTGTAGTCAAGCTGGACATTTCCGTATCAATCTGTGAATTGTATATTATTTTTTCTCAATTCCATTTCCAGATGGTCATGCTTATATTAACAGACATTTTTTATTTAGCATTGAAGGAAACTTTCAGACACAACCGTGCTTTGGAGAGGTTAGGGCACATTTGAGAGCACTAGGCAAGAGCCATCAGCACAGACTCTGTGAAAAACTGGACCACAGGGAGCAGTGATTTTCTTCCTATAGAGCTGAATAGATGAGGATTAGAATTTCCTGGAAGACCAAAGATGTTTTTAAGAGGAGCTGTGACTAACCATAATGGATGGATGGAAACAGACATTTTTCACCTTTCCATTAACTTGACCTTTTTTACAGAAAGGAGCATGGGTCATTGTAAATCTTGCAGGAGAGATGTAATATTGTGCAAGAGAAAATGCCTGAGATGAGGCTATGCTTGACAGATTATTTCTGGTTTTAGTCAGTAATTAACATAAAATGCATTATCAGTGATGAAGGTGAAGGATAGAATCCTGTACTGCCCTATTGCAGGTAAGTGTGAGATCTCAATGACCTTTAAAAGAGCTTCTGTGAGACTGTTGTGCATTAATATGCTTTCTGAGAAGTAATAATTTCTTTACAGTGTCTAGCACAAAAGGGGAAAACGACCCTGTCTTTTCTCCTGTCGTTTCTTTATAAAGTTCACCTGATCAAATTCCCAAAGGACAAAAAGGAAATGAAATATAGGAGGAACACAATTGATTATAAAAACAAATGTTACTGTATCATAAATTTGTTTAAACACTTTACATTATTACAACTCAAAAAATTAACTGCTTCATATAGTAATAAATATCCAGGCTTTTGGATTTTACTGTGCATTTTATCACCACAAGTACTGTTTTCTGGCGGAGTCTTATGCATGCATTTTATTTGTTCTTGAGGCTGAAAAACTGTATTTTAAATGGGTGAATTTTTAATACAAAACACTTATTCTTTAAAATTTGCTGCTAAAATACTAATTATTTAGTAAGTTCAAAACAGTATTACTTATCTGTAATGTATCTACAAGTATATGCAAAAGAGCTTCCATACTCCCAAGGCATAAGCTTTGCTTTTTGCAACATTTATTGTCTTAAAAATCAAATCACCACACCAGACAGGACACTTAGATTTAAGGATATTCAGTGTAAGTAGCTGCATCTCAGCTATTCATCTGTAGCTCTTTGCATAATCTGTGATGAGAATAATATTTGGAAAAAAAAAAAAGTAAAGTATTTCTTTAACCTCATTTATGTTAGATACCAACTCTAAGATAACATCAGTCTTGTCCAGAAAGCACATAAACCATGGCATGTTGCAACTGTGAACCCTTTTTTCAGTTTATCTTAGCACTTTATGTTCTACTCAAAGGATGTTAGATTTTCTTTACACTTAGAAAAAGGCCAATATTCAGTCAAATCCAAGCATAGTGGTTTCTTGGGATATATAGAGCATTACAGTCATAAATTAGGTACAAGCTATTTACAACCTTCTCCTGTTGCCTTTGTGCCAAAGAACAAAATACAGCAGCCTTCGAAATACACACATTCCGAAGGAATATTCACATTTCAGACATTACTGCTGTGCTGAAATGGAGTAGAATGATGGACAAGGCAAACATAGCTATGCACATTTGAAACGTTGGCAACCTGTTTAGGATTTACATATGTCTAACAGCTTCCTGTTGAAAGTCATAGAGTGTATTACTGCTGTGCATGAGCAAATAATAGTGCTTGGGCATTACTACTTAGAAGTCTATGGGTAGCTATCAAATATGTGCTAATCACGCTCAGTCTGAGAAAGCCTGGACACACTCCAGTGTTGTGTATAGAATATAGAGTCAATCTGTACAGGAATTATAAACGTGACATTCACAGAATGTGTTGGAATGATCACAGCTGTGTGTATCACATACACTAATCACAGTAAAGCCCAAATAAGTTGGCCTTACTAAGGCATTGTGTGGAGCAAGCGTTACATTCCAGCAATAAAATCTCAATTCTTATACAGCTTCTTTTAGTTGAGCTTTATCACAAATATTTTTGTTTTCTGTATTTATTTTTCATATGCTTGTGGGCAAATTGCAGTTTTACCCTGGACTTTGAACATTTGTATTAAAATAGGCTCCCTGGTGTGAAATGTTATTAAAACCACATCACTTGCTTTATCCTATTGTTCTGGTATTTTTCTATTCTTTATATTCTTCTGCTGAAACTTTGATGTACTGTGACTTTACATAATCGTAGAGCATTATATATTTTAGACCTTGCTAAAGCAACCTTTGCAAAAATAGATAGTCCATGTGAACTGATATTGAAGTGTCTCTCATTATGAGGAAATCTGCTTAAAAATCAAGCAGCAGGTTATATCAGAAAACATACAGATTTAGGAAGGGACCTTAGGAAGGTTTGGGGCATCAACCACCTCTCTAGGAAGCCTGTTCCAGTGTCTGAACACTCTTACAGTAAAGTTTTCCCTGCTATCCAGCCTGAACATCCCCTGGTGCAGCTCTGTGCTGTTCACTCATGTTCTATCACTGAGTAGTGGGGAGGAAAAATAGTTGCCTCCCTCTCCATTTCCTCTCATCCAGGACAATCTACATAGTTTTTCCAGGGACGGAGGTTAGGCCAATAGGCCTGTAGTTTCCTGGATCTTGTCTTATTGTGTCCTACCTTCCTGTAGGTCAGCGTAACAACAGCTTCCAGTCACACAACACATAAAAAAGTATAAAAGAAATTCAATACTAAGGACCAGAATATTTTCCAGATGTAAAATACTTATCTAAAGAGATGTAGTAGCTTTTTGCTCATGTAAGCTTCTGAAGGTCTCTATCCAAGTGTAACACTTCTGAGCCAATCAGAATATCAGCATATTGCTTTATCTGAAGGTTATTCTTGTGATAGGAATCTATCTGTAAGGAAAAACTGAAGCTACCTGATATGTCACCTAAAAGCCAGTTTCTAATGGTTTTCAAAGATGTTGGAGTTTGCTCCTGTCAATACCACTAGCAGTATAATGAGATTCATGCCATATCAAAGTTTTTTATTCTTTCAGATTACCCTCATAATTTTCATATCATTTAAGATTTTTCTGTTCAAAACTAAATCATTTTATTTTGTTTTTCAGCCAACTCAAACTGTGATGCCAGGTCAGGTAATGCGAGTTACAACCGGTGCTCCAATCCCTTGTGGTGCTGATGCAGTGGTGCAAGTGGAAGATACAGAACTCATCAGGGAATCAGATGATGTGAGTTATAAGTTAAAACTCGTTTTGCTTTTGAGTGCAGCAGCATGTCGCTCATGATCCAATCCTGTCAATATGAAAATAGTCCTGTGGATCTGTTGATTGTAGAAGTTCAAGGAGTTTCACATCAGTTCCTAGTAGCAATTCTGCCTTTTTAAATGATAGTAACACTGCCACAGACCTTGCCTGTCCTGACCTTGATTTTTCTTCGTGGTTGTTATCTGCTGGCGTCAAAGTTGCCAGTGCTAAACCTAACTGAATGAAGGGCAAATGCCTCTCAGAGATCCACAGAATCTTAGAATCATAGAATCACTAAGGTTGGAAAAGACCTCCAAGATCATCTAATCCAACCATCTATGTACGACCAATATTTCCCAGTAAACCATGTCCCTTAGTACAACGTCTAAACATTCCTTGAGCACCTCCAGGGTCAGTGACTCCACCACCTCCCTGGGCAGCCAGTTCCAGCACCTGACCACTATTTTGGAAAAGTACTATTTCCTAATGTTCAGATTGAATCTTCCCCAGTGCAACTTGAGGCCATTCCATCTAGTCCTATCACTAATTACATGGAGAAGTGGCCAAACCCCATCTCACCACAACCTCCTTCAGGTAGTTGTAAGTCTCCCTTGATCCTCCTCTTCTCCAAACTAAATAATCCCAGTTCCCTCAACCACTCCTCATAATGCCTGTGCTCCAGACCCCTCATCAGCTTTGCTGCCCTTCTCTGACTATTCTCCAGGGCCTCAGTGTCTTTCTTGTAGCGTGGAGCCCATGACTACAGTCCAATTCGAGTATGAAGTGTATTCACATTTTGAAATACAGAGCAGTGGCAATTAGACATTATATTTGCTTCTTTTCTACTGAGCTCACGTTCAGCAGCAGATCAGTCTCCCTCATACATAGGTCACTCCAAAGGTAATGCCTCTTACTTATTTCCATGGAAACCACAAAAGATACGAACAGTCCAATAACACTATTTGATAGAGAAAATTATTAGCTACAAAACATTCTTTTTCAACAGTCAGTACCATTAGCTGTGCATTTTCACCAGTGATGAACGAAAGCCTGCATGCCATGCTCATAAAAATCTTCAACAGTGGAAGTGACCCACTGTCACAGTGACCACTGCTGAAACACACCACCCACTGCCTTACGGTGCTCACATCCACTGTTTGGTCTCCACAAGTTTTCAGCAAGCATCAGTGAATGTCAATGGGTACCATGTTTTCTGCATGGGGTAATTCCGTGATACACCTTTGCTTCATACACACTTCCATGTGAGACACAATGTTGTCATACTGCCCCTCTTTTGCCATCTGTTGCAGCAACAAAGTGTAACAGGATATTGGTGGGAAAGTTCAACTCTACTGCCATAGCACCAACATCCACCTCTGATGTCACAGTACTATTGCACTAATTGTGTACACACAGTTGTCTTAAAGCAAAATGCCTTTTATTGATGGAGTACGGGCAGTGTCTGTAGACAGCTCTATCCCAGTTTGCCTTAGACTACCTAAATATTGTTCTCTCTTTCCATGTGTTCACAGAACTCTTTCTGAAACATTACCTTCACTTAGCCAGCTGTGATTTCAGGACACTGTTGTCATGTTTGCCATCATCTGACAGTTTTACCAGCAAGCAGATATCTCTTCTTTACACAAATTCCAAGTTCAGTTTTGGAATGAAATGTGTGCGTGGTTCTCTGCGCATATCAGCCTTTGCTCTGCTGCTGTTCTGACAAGCTGCTTCACTTCAGCATAGCTTCCTGCTAGCATTGCAGATGGAGCTGGCATGTAAGCACATGAATTCGAGCATTTACAGCTGAGGAAGACAGCAAAAACTGAAAGATATTCTCAAGACTTTTTTTCATGCCTACTTACTGTAAATACATAGATTTTTACATCTGACGAAGTCTGCAAGCTGTCTAGTCTGGCCTTCTTCCTAACACAGAATTTCTTGAGTCAGTCCTGCTGTGAGGTTCCAGATGTAGATCTGTAAACTGTATTGTATTACCACTTGCTAATAATTCCATTTCCTTTACTGAACAAGTTCTGTGTGGCCTTTGCCCACCTTATCATGACAAGATTATCACGTGATAACATGTTATTTCCTACTTCCTCCTTGGATGTCTGTCATCCTGGATTCCACTGTTCAAGTGCATGTTCTCTGTCTGTGGGAATAGATTATGTGGCTGTGTGTATAAACTCTGTATTTCACAGCAAATGGTCAGCCAACTTCACTGTTCTTTTCCCACCTTTGAGTGTGAGGTAGAATTCTTCAATTTTTTCTTTTCCTTCAATCTGTTACTCTGCTAATCCTGTAGGTATTACAGTTTAGTTAACATGTTATTTTCATCTCCTTTTTTTATGCCTGGCTGGCTACATATTTCAAGAAGGTTTTTCTTTTTACAGTTATGAACTTCAAGGCTGGGATTTAACTGAAATGAAATCTCTAACATCTGAAAGATGTTCTTCTGAAAAGACAGTACTTTTAAAAGTGGCTCTTTGACCTCTAGTTGTGATAGTAGTACTTAAACCACCATAGCAGGGATTCCCCAAATGGCTGTTGAAGTCACAGACCTGAAAGGAATAGCATCTATTCAGCAGGGAGAATTCTCATTGGCTTCCCAGATGCACGGTCACTGAGAAATCAGACCTTGCAAGAACATTTATAAACACTTTTTTCTTTGAGTTTTGATGTCGCCTCCTTGAAAAAAAGGAGGTTAAAATGATCAGTGAAACAAGAGATCCTGCACTGAGAGTGAACATCAGTATGCTGACTGTTAACAACTATCAGAGTAAACCATTTAGACTAGTTCAAAATATATTAATATACAGCAAGAGCAATACTGCCCAATCCACATGAAATGTGAGATATTCTCAGCATAATGTCGTATCTTTGTCTAGGCCTTACTTCTAGCAACCATGGATTATCATGTATTTGTAAAGAATTCTGGGATGTTCATCAGTTCCATAAATAACTATCTCTGCACATCACCCAGCTGTCTGCAGTCATACTTGCCACAATGCTTTCCAAACCTGGGATTACAAAATTTCTCAAAAGCATTTTTTCCCTTATTACCAGTAATCCAGGGACCCTAAGGAGGACTTTTTCCATTACTCAAATGTATCAGTGGCACTTGTCTTGATTCCTTAGAAACTGCCTAGCTATTTTCAAAATGTTATCAAAGACATGGAAAATTCACATCTGACCAACCATCCCCAGAGTGTCACAGAAAATATAATAATTATTAGACTTACTTTTCTTGCAGATGTTCATCGCATGCCTAAATGGACTTTTACAGCTTCAGACAGAGATAAGGGAGATACAAGAGTGGCTTGGGCTCTAGCACAGCCATTTTGGATGCTAGCAGCCAAAAACAGTCTCTTCTCTCAAGCAGGAGGGTCAGGTATTAAAAAAAACAGAATTTGTGTTGACAGTGTATCTTAGATATACTATGGTGAAGTAAGAAATAAGAACTTTTCAGAGTTTTTCAGTGTTGTTCTTCATTTTCTGGTTTTCAGGGGTTTAAATTTACCTATTTTCACAGTATATGTACAGAATGTAGTTTGTAACACGAAGTTACCCATAACTTTGAGCCTTTTCTTTAAAGCACTGAGGGATTTGCTTTGAACTCTGAAAATGCAGCCCATATTACTTTTAAGAAAAGAAAGCAAATTCAAGTGTCTTCCCTTCAATAAACAGTACTCCAAATGGCATGACTCACCTTGTTTCCATCATAATAGTAGTGTCTGATTTATGAATTTGAGGAACTTTAAGTATGAAATACTGCATCATAATATAAAAATACAAATTGTGCCTGCTTAAATACTTGTAGACTCAGTGCTACTGAGCTGCTGGCACAATCTCAAATTTGAGTATATTTATCATTAAAAACATTTACAGGTTTATAAGTAAACTGTTAACAATGTAGGTCACATACCATTTATTGACACTGAATGAAACACAAAACCATTGAAATTCTGAAGAAGTAAACAGAAATATTAAAGTGGGCATCAGACTTCAGGACACTCTCCTCTTCACAGTAAATAAACATGATGAATAGGCCTCTTTCTGGTAAGCACAAAGCTCTCAAACAGAAGTTTCCACTGCACTACATGAAGATCTTGAAACAGTTAGAGCTTGTATCACCTCCATACCTTTTTGTGGAAGTAGTGGCATTTTGTCAGACGTGCTCTTTTAAAAATGCTGTCTTTGATATAAGGTTGGCTGAGAGGAGAAAGAAACCACTTGGCAGACCAGATTAACAAATACAAGACATCACAACGGAAAGGTATATAAACACAGGGGTCATAAAAAGAAAGGCAGGTAAAACTAAGCATTCAGTGCTGGTATTTCCCTGTTGAGCTCATCGAAAATGGACTTTTTATAAACTTCTTTAGTTTAACACCTATTGTGGCACAAATAAGGAAAACAGTGGCACTTAGGAAATTATAAGGTCTCAGTGCAGTGAGTACTGTGAGCTGCCTAGAAATCTGAGACATCAAAACTGAGTAATCTTGTTTGAATAACCCAGCTGACCTTACATGATCTCCTTGTTTTTACAGGGCACTGAAGAGTTAGAAGTTCGAATCCTGGTGCAAGCTCGACCAGGCCAAGATATCAGGTCTGTAAACAGCCTGTTTCATACACAGTAAAACATCTGTAAGGAATAGAACGGCCGGTGGTGATTTTTACGGTCACTGTTTAGCTTTAAATACTACTGACATTTTGACAATCTGACTAATGAACATCCTTGAACACTTTTCACCTGAAGTCAAACCAATTGAGGAAAGATGCTTTCAGTCTCATTCTGTTTTTCATTTAATCTGTGCTATTATTTTCAGACCTATAGGACATGACATTAAAAGAGGTGAATGTGTGCTGGCTAAAGGAACTCACATGGGTCCATCTGAGATTGGTCTCTTAGCCACTGTTGGAGTAACCGAAGTAGAAGTTAACAAGTTTCCCGTGGTTGCAGTCATGTCAACAGGGAATGAGGTAAGAAAAAACATCAGGGTCTGAATAATTCTTACCTTCAGCAGAAGAGAAATAGTGTTCTGGATAATGGCTTTCACCCTATCCCCAAATAGACTGAATTTTTGAGCTATTGTAGCTCATGCTGACACAACTCAGCTCGTGCCAACATGAGGTATTTTTGTGAGTGATCAACTCATTATCAGCCTGTTGTGTTTCCTTCCCCACAGGATCATAGGTTCTTGCTCTCTCACAAATCTCACACACTGTATTTGCCAAAATTTTGGTAATGCATCCAGCCTTGTGCCAGCTGCTTTCTTCCTGCCAACCAGAACCTGTGGGGTACTCAGGGCTATAATTTATACTTCCAGTCGTGACTGTAAGAGTAATTTCTTTTGAGCAGCACTGCTCTGTAGCTGTTGTGTAAATAGCGGGTAACTTGTCTCTGAATATTGAATGATACTGGTATATGCCCTTCTGCTGTATTGTATCTTAATATTTTCATTATTTGTAGCTCATGATGAAGTTCAGACGATCTCTTCTAGCCAAGGCATCAAAATATAACCATTATCCACTTAGTTTTATTCTCTACCTTATTATCTAACATTATTGCTGATACATTCTTATTTATGTCCTATCAGTATTATAGTCTCACTATGTTCTACAAAAGAATTCCTAATATATGCAAAATACATGTTTACATATGTAAGTTTTGTAGTAGAACTTCCAAAACTCTCATATAAGGCACATGTTAAGGCAGTTGCCTTACTACTGTCCTAAGAGAAAGATTTCCATGCAAACAGTAATTGGTATAAGAACAAAGCTGCAGTTTCTGTCTATTTTTCCAATGCGATTTGAATTACATCTTCATTGTAAAGTAGAAGATGAACTTCAAATTTTCTTTTAATACTTCTAAATCTGGATAATGGCATCACTGAGGTTCCTGTAAAACCATTTAAGTACAAGGAATAATTTGGACACTTCAAGGTTTGTTTTGATATGTAATGTTTGAGATTAGAAGATAAGTAACCATAAGGAGATAGCAGGTTTTGCAGACATGGATGGATAGAAACTGCCTAAGCAAAATGGAGAATTAGACTTCATAAGAACATTGCATATCTTATTACTTTAAATTCACTAACTCACTTTTCGGACATATTTTATGATTAGGTATCTATCTGACAATGTCCTATCCAATCTGAAGAAAATTCTCATCCACTTAAAAAAATAATGTTCCAAGGAGGTTGACTAATAGCATTCCTGGTTTTATAGCTACTGAATCCTGAAGATGATCTCTTGCCAGGAAAGATTCGAGACAGTAACCGCTCAACTCTCCTAGCTACAATCCAAGAACATGGCTATCCAACAATCAACTTGGGAATTGTGGGAGATAAGTAAGTACAATATGTTAGTAAGGATGTAATTTCATATTCATGCCATTCACTTGACAGCATCTGTGAAGAAAAAATATACCAGAGAAACTGTCACTCGTTTTAAATATCACTGAGTCACATCAGTGCATATCTCGGAGGAAGCATTTTACTCTTTTCATTAAGTAATACTAAGAATAATAATTTGATAAAATTTTTGCTGAATGTCATTTGTCTTATTTTGCCTTCTGATTGTATCTATTACAGCTGCAAATTGAATTTGTTGCTGCAAGCACTGTATTTAGTACATATGAAAACCCACCTCTGTGGAGACATTTTTACAGGAACTATACTTTTTTTCTGATTCAGTAAAGGTAGAAGGAAAATTCCGCTCAACGTTTATTTTCCAGGCCAAAATTAATTTAATGATTTTTTTGTGTGTGTGTGAAATACGAGTTTCTAGTTTATTCCTGAACATTTCCAGGCATATGTCAAAGTATTTGAAGAGTTGCTTTTTATTTTTCCCTTCTACTGGTCTCTTTGTTTTGATTGCCATAGAAAGTACCCTGTGATTAGCTTTTCTGTTCATCTGACAGTGATTGCACCTTGTTTCCCACTGGTAGTAAAGTCACATCTTCTGTTGACAATTGTAGAATAAGTGATCGAAGTGTTCAGTCTTCTGTTCCTTCCAAGACTGTGCAGTGACTGTCATCCATGGCTTGAGTGTCTCTTCATAACCTATTTCCTCAATTTGTTGAGCCTCAAAGGCTTTGAACTGGCTTTCTTGTTTCTCATTTGTGCTATCAAACCCAAACCAGCAAAGCTGGGAGTTGTTCAAGTTCATCTCCACTCATAGAAATAGGGTATTCCTTGTGTATGATTAGAAGTAAGGCCAGATCAGAAAAAAAATATTGAATCTCAGCACCCATATCTCACCTTGACTGATGACATAATTCCCAAGAAGGGAGACAAAGTTCCTGCTAGGGAACAGCTTTTTTCAAAGCCAATCTTCCCTAATGCACATCATTACTTAACAGGAAGTACAGCAGGTCGAGGGAGGTGATCCTGCTCCTGTACTCTGTGCTAATGAGACCTCATCTGGAGTATTGTGTCCAGATGTGGAGTACAGGAGGGACACAGACCTGTTAGAATGCATCCAGAGGAGAGCCACAGAATCAGATCTAAGGGATGGAATACCTCTCCTAGAAGGGAAGGTTGAGAAAGCTGGGGCTGTTCAGCCTGGAGAAGAGAAGGCTCCAGGGAGACCTGATAGAGAGGTCTGTCAGTATCTAAACCAAATTTGCTGGAAAGTCAATACCATCAGAAGAGACATCTAACTTAGGATCATCGTGCAAAACTGCATCCTTTTACTTAATCACCTTCAAGAAGTTTTTCAATACCTTCCTACTTCATGGATCTGGAGATTCATGGGCACAGAATCTGTATGAAGATATTACTGAGAGCTTTCAAAATTAAGTACAAACTGTTCTAGTGATATAAGAGCCAAGTATGTTTTTTTACTTTTCTAGAATTTTCTACATAAATGTTGTAACCCCTTTTACATGTGTTGGATACAAGATGAAAAACAGAAAACATAATATGCCAAAGGTAGACAAGTGTTGCAGCTCTGCTTTTAGTTATGAGAGAAATTGATGCTTTTGAATTCTCCCTAATAAAATCTCTGTGTCTTGAGATAATATTACCTTGGCCCCGCGGAGAAGGACTTGGGGGTCCTGGTAGATGAGAAGGTGGACATGAGCCAGCAGTGTGCACTTGCAGCCCAGAATGCCAACTATATCCTGGGCTGCATTAAAAAAGGGGTGGCCAGCAGGGAGAGGGAGGAGACTGTCCCCCTCTACTCAGTTCTTGTGAGACCCCATCTGGAGTACTGTGCCCAGGCCTTCCAGAGCTTGAAGGGGGCATATAAACAGGAGGGGGAACAACTGTTCACATGGGTTGACAGTAATAGGACAAAGGGGAATTATATTTAACTAAGACAGGGGAGATTTAGGCAGGATGCTAAGAGGATGTTTTTCATTCGGAGGTGGTTATGTACTGGAACAGGTTGCCCAGAGGGATTGTAGATGCCCCACCCCTGGAGACCTTCAAGGCAAGGCTGGATGTGGCTCTGGGCAGCCTGGTCTAGTGGCTGGCAATCCTGCCCATGGCAGGGGTTATGAAACTAGATGATCTTCGAGGTCCTTTTCAACCCAGGCCATTCTATGATTCTGTGAAAGGTAATAAGAGATTATTTTTAAGCTTTCAGTTTCATGCTTGGGGGGTTATTTCTGCTGGGGTAGTTACTTTTAGTTCAGAGAATAGAAGCAGTGAGCATCCAGTTCTGGATTGATTTTGTAATAATATGTAGCAAGTTTTGAAAGAAGAATTGGTTACTACTGACTTAGTGAAGAGTCCTCACCCCCTGATACAAGGACCTTACAAGTCTTTTGCCTTTCTTTCTCACACCAACATACCCAGATCGTATATTTGCATCAAAATGAATCTGCAGTCAAATGGAAAATCTGATTACATGAATAAGTCTGATAACCAATATAATTTTATCTCATTAGATAGTGAAGTTACTGAGAAAGTGTTGTCCATGTGGATATTTCAGTATATATCATTCTGACTAACACAACTGCTTTCATGGAGTACCTTAGCACTTGAACAAATGCAAGAGACTTGACAAAGAGATCTTGTGAAGGAAACAATTTTTTGGTTAGCATGTCTGTGGAAAAGATGAACAAGCCTTTAGCATCTGTTAAATGGTTTACTGGAGTTAAACCATAGATTATATGTGTTTGTGTGTGCTCATGTATATGTGCAGTTTATTTTGTACGTATTTACGTATGTCAACAGAGAGTGAAAAAGAGGAAGACTCTATGCGTGCTTTACCGACAGAACAGATGTAGTAAAACACTAGCAAACTATGCTTTCTAGAAGGGAAAATTTAAAACTTGTAATACCTTCTTCGAAGACCTCACTGTTATGTATTTCCCCCTTTCTCATATTTCCTTGTTGGGACTTATATTTTTAGCTCCTTTCTACTTCTTTTTGCTTATACATTTTACATTGAGAAAATTTTTACATTTTACAGGGAGCAGCACTTTCTGTACACCATAAGCACTGACTGAAGCTTGAGATAACTGCTAATAGGAAGCATAGTTGAGTACCATTGTTGCCATAATGGGTCAATTTTCTAACAAGGTTGTAAATTCTGTCAGTCACATGTAAGAAGTTAGTACTTAAGCATGAGAATTGTTTTAGGGTAGTATTTGCAAAGATGAAGTTAGAGGTAAGTATTCCTATATGTCATTTCAGCATATGAATCACTCAGAGATATTTATTTAAGAAAACAGCACATCCAGCTGATGTGTGAACACAGTGACAGCTGCTTCAAAACGCAAGACTGTGATACACATGAACACACTCCAGCAGGGAATGTGAAAAGATGGAGGAGTATGGAACCTCTGCAGGTGGCTGCAGAGTAGTTAGGTTCAATTTAAAAATGTCTTTGCATCTTAATTGTTTGTTGTTGTGTTTCAAACTGGCCACTCAGTCTCACTTCCATATTTGTATTTTCAACTGAAACCAGTTTGTTTTAACTGTTAACCATTTTAACAGTTTCTGAAATGGTCATTGTTTCCATTCTCATAAATTCTGTATAGGACTTGATAAATTGTATATAGGACTGTTTATTTAAAATTAAAAACACTAGTCCAAAACACATAGATGAAGTCTGTAGTTAAAACCCTAAATGCAAGCAGTAGGAGAAAAGAACAACCCTGGAAAAGAGGTTTGTATGTAACATAGCTGATGCTGTTATATAGCTGAAGCTGTCTAAAAGCCATTTTCTCTGTCTGTGGTCTTACCACATGAAGACCGAGCAGTCTGAAGAACACACATCTCTGAGGTTAAAATGGAAGATATTCCCACAGAACTACTCTAAACACAAAAAATACATGTAAAGTCAAAGAAGGGAGAACTCTTCTGATGTTGTTTTTACTGGTATGCCTTGCATCTTTGTCTGAATCACAGAATAACTTGCTAAAAATTAGAGAAGTCACTGATCAGCTAACCAGTTAAAACTGACACTCCAAAGTACTTTTGTTGTCTCATGTAGCAAGACCAGGATAAAAAAAGGCTTCTAATTCCATTTCCTTTGCTTATAGTATCTGAAATTATTTGGTTCTTTTGAAACCGTTAATAAAAACAGGAGGGTTTCTCAGTTCTGAGCTGTAGAGCTTTACTACCCCAAAGATCAGCATATTTTTGTGTCTTCTGCTTTTATTTGTGGTCTTTCTGTCCACTGTTTATTTAAAACTATGATGTTTAGCCCTAGCAAAACCTGCAATAGAGTGAGCCTCTAGTTTAGAAAGCCATCTTCCATTTTGACAGTTTTCTTTCAATGTGAGACTCATTTTACTAAATTTGACAAATAATTTTGATGACATTTGTAATGAATTCAGTTTCCTTGTATGTTTTTACCTTTGTCTGAGTTCATTTTTCCCTTATCTGCATTCTTTTCTGTCTTTGTATTTGCTTATCATCTTTCCTCAGAGACACATTAATAACACTGGCTGCTTCCAGCCACATTTTCCTTTATGAGCTTGTGATTGCACAGTGGAGATAGGAAGAAACTCTTCTTTTTTCGGGAGAGAAATTTAGGAAATTCACTTTGTCTGCTCAGTTCGTTTAGAAACTGATCAGAACAATTATAAAATCAGCAGTGTTTTTTCTTTTATCTTGTGTGATAAATTGGCACATGACAGCTTGTCTGCATTAGAAGTGATTGATTTTTCATTTATATACCTCTCTTTTGTGATATATTGGTTGACACAGAGCTCCTCAGTGACAGGTGAACTCCTTAAAAGTCACATTTCTTGTTCTGATATTACTGTATAATAGTCCAAATTACAGTCTGAAAGAGTGTCTTCATGTTTTGGAAGGGAACCTAAGACCTGACTTATTCAAGAATATAGTCTGCTTGCGTCTGCTCAAATTTCGTATCTGTCTTTTCGAGTTGTGTGGGTTGCATGTAATTACCAGCGTTATAATTCAGATGAAACATCTGGAGTGGGGGGAGAAGAAACTGCTCTAAAATTTTGCATGCAATATTGACATGTCGTATATCATTATATAAGTTAGAATATGAGTTGTAGGCAGAATTAATTCAGACACGGTATCCTAGCCTCTTCTCTGCACCAGTTTAATGTCCATCTTGGGTACAGTCAAATACACTATGAACCAAAATATAAATATTAATGTATTAGAATTCTTAATTTGATTTTACAGAGGACTGCAAGGAAAGGTCTGTTAGAAGAAAGGAAGCAAGTCAAGTATTGTAGGTGTTCTGGTTTTTTTTGCTGAACTGGCTTGAGTTCTACATGTGCTCAAATGATGGTGTTATGAAGTGTGGTCATAGCCTAATGAATCTGTTGAAAGTATTTCAGAGAGCGAGGTCCACTCTTTCATCTGTCAAAAGACTATTCTCTTTTTCAAGCATAAACACTTAATATCTGTCACAAATCTCAATAGTCAGTAAGGCAAACCTCAGATGCTTTGTCACATGTTACAGGTAATCTCATCTAATTCACATTTTGAAATCTAGAAGCACAAAGAAGCATGTGAGCCAAACCATAAGTGAAAAAAGAACTTCATAAAGTGGGCATTGTCAGCCCAGGGAATCTTCCTTACTAGTAGGAAACCACATAGTTGGATGCAAAGTAGAATTTGCACTGTAGAGGTGACTAGGGCCAGGCTAATGCAAAACTGTGTGTCATTCTTGTAATTGTCCACAGTGGAGTCCTGGGCTTCTTTCTGTATTAGCTTTTCTAGAGTCATAAGCCAATAGTAGAACATGACACTGAACAGCAGATAAAGAGGACAAAATACAGTGGAAGTCCTATATTTGAAATTTAAAGAGCTTGGAACTGTATTTATTGGAGAAAAATAAAGCCAGTTGTAATTCACTGTGTCACTTGGGCACATCAGATGTGTCAGCTGACCATCTTGTAGAAGATCACTGTGAGAACCTGAGTATTATTTAGATTTCACAGCTTGACAGAAAGATTTCTTGATGTTCAAAACTGCTTTCCATAATGATGATCAAAGCAAAAGCTGGGATTGCCTATGAAAGTCTTTTGTATGTCACTTCTTGAGACACAGTGACCCTATACCAAGAATGAAGGACTGACTTTGTTCTCTGACAGTGAATGGGTGAACAAATGTGGGACTAAAGCCATTTCAAAAAATGGCTATCGTAGGAAATCTGTCAGAAGGAGACTGACATCTAAACTTATAACCTGAATGCTCATAATATTTTTCCATGACTGACAAACAACTTTAATAAGCATCTGATCTGTCAGAACCTTTCTGTGATGACCTGTGAGAAGAAACCGGACAGGGTCTTACAAAGGTGATAAAGAGAATTTCAGATTCCATGTTAATAATGTCAGTCTGTATCCTTGACAGTATAACATAATGCAGTCATACTGGCCCAGTCTTGTCCTTACATCCGTCCATCAGACAGGATCTTTGTGTGCACAGAAGTTATTTTTGAAATGATAGACTGCAGCTGCTATGTGCCGGATCAGCTGAGCCTAGGATAGGGTCTGGGGAAAGTTGTTAAATCTCCAATCTGCTAAAAAGAAGAAAGGGCTCAGGAGCTGCACAGTGACTGTTCATCATTGAGTTCACTTCAACCTTGAACATTTTATTTTCATGTTTTAAATACTGGCATACATAAATTGTCATGTCCTTTTTTTTTTTTTTTTTTTTTTTTTTTTTTTACATTTTACATGTAATTGTCTAATATTTTGAGACAATTAGAGAAATAACAAAGTCCTTTACTGAATATAAAAGTACTTGTCTGTTATCCATGGAGTATAAAATGTGTATTTCAGGTATCTAAAAATGATTTCTTCCCAGTGAAACTGACTTGGAAGAGGTACATGTAAAAGGAAATGCAGACTCCAAAAGCATAGAAATTCGAAGCAAAATGTTAATTGTTTTAAATGTAGTCCTAACTGTATTTTTTTAAAGTTCTGTAACTTTTTCAGTTTGAGAGACTTTTTTTCTAATTCTGCCTCATGAGTAGAGTAGCTGGGTATGGAGCTTCTCATTAATGAAGTGGCATCCCTACTGACCACAAAAATGTAAAAATAGGATAAATACAGCCCTTTGTCCCTTGTAGTCAAGAAAGTGACGTTTAATATGCCCTGAGGCCATTTTCTGGAATAGGAAGCCAGAAAGCTCTCTGCATTGTAATTTAATATATCAGGAAGTGCTATAGATTTCTATTTGCCCCAAATTTTCTTTACCCTATTTTCCATTTTAAGCAGGTATGAGTAAAATATTCTCCCATTATCTATTGTCCTTCCTAAATGTCAGTCTCTTTAATGCTTCATTTTTATTTTTTGTTCCTCTGGAAGTCAAGAGTAAAGAAGTTTCTCCATAGCTTCTGCAAGGAAAGATAAACTACAACGTTGGCATACCCAGCTGACTCAAACTTTTCCGTATCTTCACTCTTCATCCTCGCGAGAAGCCTGTCCAAACTATCACAGAACTGTCTTCCCGTATAACCCTTTCTCTGTGTTGGCTGGTCTCACGGGGATGAAGCATTTCCCAAGGTTGTTTTGAGTATTCAGAGCTACCAAGGGGGACACAGCTGGGCAGAGAGCATTAATTTCACCCCAGGAGCCTCTCTCCTTCCCAGGCTCTTTATTATACCCCTTCTGCTTCCTTTACCCTCAGGAAGCCAGATGTTTTTAAAGAAGAAGGGACACAGAGCTTCCAGAACACTGCGGAGACAGGCCTACCAGATTGGTGAGCACCATTTTTAAAACACTTGGGATGTGGAGGCACATGCATGCTCACAGGCAGGCTCAACTAGGTGTCTGTCAGTGCAGAGCTTTGAGCACAGATTTTACCAACGGTTGCCATAGAGGAGCAAGTGGTATTTTATTCCGTCCGTTAAATGCTTATGCACCAGTGCATCCATGGCTCCACAATGCTGATAGAATTATATTTCTGATAATAGCAAGAATGTTTACATTACTCATCAGTAGTAGGAGACACCTTTATCCTTCGAAATAGAGCAAACTAGGAATAAAACTGCTTGCAGGTAGAGTGGAGTACTACTTTAGAGAAGACACTGTTATGACTCTTCATTACTTATTTTTCTGCATGCTTATTTTTCCATCACCATGCTGATCATCTCTAGAACAGGCTAAGAGGAATGTCTGAGAAATTTTTAAACAGTCCACTGTACTTGCTTTTCCAGAGTATAAGTACAGTTATAGACTAGGTCTTATTAAGGGGCTGGCTTAATAATACCCACTAATTTACAGCATTTCATCTCCTATCACAGATAAGCCAAAGGCAGAGTAAACCATCTGTAATTTTCTCCATTAAAAAAAATTTAAAAATAGTTTCTATGGCTTGATTCATGTAGGAATTAAAAACTAAAAGCCTATTGAAGGCTAATAACTGAAAATTTTGGGCATGAGAGGATTCTCACTGAGGTTAATTATCCTGTTTTTATAAGAAAAGTGTGGAGGATTAAATTATATCTTAGCATTTGCTTTATATACTGTAAAAACAAGTTTCCGTACTCATTACTGAATCAATCTGTCATAGACTTAGCCTTCAAAAGTCTCATTCTTGTTTAGCAATTGGTTGGTTGTGCTGAAACCATACTGTCATAGGTCTAGATCTTCATTAAACTGACTATAGAGAACAGCTCACTAGCATCTTGTTCCGCATTCTGCATATCCCAAAAACTTAACTGCAATTAGCTTACAAGCACCTGTAGCTTTAAAACAATTTAATGTGTAGAACATGCCTGCCTTTATCAGAAGTGGGCCAAATACGAAGAAAAAAAGAGCCCATTTAGTAAACCCTGCTACTTGTAGCAGGAGTAACGAAAAAATGCTCCTGCTTCTGAAGCAGGAGAAAACACTGACGGCATTCTCTTACAAGAAAAACATCCCTATGCTTGAAAGAATATGGCCAAGTGTTACAGATAGAAATGAAGTTGTAGTTTCTTCTGTTGATTAACAGCTGTCAGACAAGATGTCTTTCTTCTGTTCCTTCTTCCCACTTAGTTCTAATAAGCTGTATTTTACTCATCTTTTAGAATTTGTTATGTTTTAGTGTGCAAAAATAACTGCCATACTTCATATGTCACTTCTTAAAAAAAAGTATTTGTTTTAAGACACAGATGATGAGAAGGAAAACTTTTAAAAGGCCCTTTTCTATTGTCCCTGGCCTGTGGATTCCGGGTCATTTTTCTCCTAAAGACAGACATTTTTCCACATGACTAAGTTATGATTCTGTAAAAGGCAGAGCTTTTCATAGAAAGCCTTCATTTTGAGGCACTGCCTTTAGGGACTGCATTGCTACCTATAGAGTCATGCCTACTGTAGTTCAAGGGCAATTATACTAATTTACAGTGAGAATGAAGTTAGCTCTTGTACTCTTTCTTAAAATTGAATAAGGTAAGAAATTCCATGATAACTATGCCACGACACCATGTGTCATACATCTGCATAAGTCAATTCACATATTTCATGACTGCTCTGAGATAGAAGTAACTGCAAAACCTTATTTACTCTTCAGATTCACCTGAGAATATCTACAGTCATATCTACTGATGAGCAATGTCTTTGGCATTGATTACTGTATTCTGTGGTGTAATCTCCAGTCACATTATTTCTACCTGACTACAATTGCTGAATATTTTCCACTGCAAAAGTAAGAACTTGTCAGTGAATCCATGCAGACTAAGAAAGAGGATAAAATAGAAGTTATTATCTTTAGTATGGAAATCCCCTTCAACTTCCCAGAAAAACTAGTGAATTTCTGGTAAGTATTAGAATTGAATCTGTAAGGTCATTACCCGCAGTTATTAAAATAGCCAGGGATAATTTATTGATTAATAGAAGCCAGAAGTTCTCAGACTCTGTCTTAACAGTCTAGTCTGGACTAGAGTGAATATTGGTACTGCTGTGAACACCTAAACATCATGCTTTTGTCTTCTGACACTGGGAAAATAGATATCCAGAATCAGTTTTCCTAAAAAAAGGAATCCTTTAACATTTCAGTTTACTCCAAGACAGCATTCTAACAGCAGCAGCAGCAAAGTGCTCACTGGTTAGGTCAGCAGCACCTGGAGACTGACACCTACTGTCAAGAATTTATTCCTTTTCTTTTAGTCTCAATGAAAAATATCACTGTAGTTCACAAGAGTTTGCAGATGAATACACGTGAGCAGCAGATGAATGTGACACAGATCCAACCATCAGTGATTGTAGTGCTTTCATATACGAATGTGCTCCAGAGCACATAAGCACCTGGCTCCTACAGTATGGGACGTTTTCCTGTTATATCCCCGTTCCTAGTTCTAACATCTCTGGTCTTTTGTCATTCTGTCATATATATGACTGGGAACCTTCTGAAAACAGTCCATGAAAGCAGTGGAGTAAAGTATATTGTCATCCAGATACATTAAGGCGTTAGACAGATCTTACGGTAACTTCAATAAAATAGTTGAACTCTTCTAATCAAAGTCTTTTGGAGTTCATAAACGTAAACATGAAAAAGATAATTCTGAGAAATAGTGTTCTTATTTACAGCAGCATCAATTAGAGGAACAGTAAAAAGTAAAAAAGGGTCCTTTTATGTTGCTATCAGATAATAAAACTTTCATAGTCAATGTTAAACAAGCCAAACACTATGGTAATGACTCCAGTTTTCCTAACAAGCTGGCTTATATGCTTAGGAAGAACATTTTGTATCTTTCCGAAGGGTTCCAGAGAAATACCACAGAAGGGAGAAGGAAGAAATGTTATGAGAATATGATGGAATATAGTAGAAAATTTTGAAACAAATACAGTTCAAGAACAGTTCCCATATGTTCTTACATACATCATCAAAGATGGATCAGCTTCTACTTTGGAAAGCCATACTAGTCAAAACACAAAATTCCTGTTACATTCAAAATATACTCTACAGAAGTTGGCTTTAGCTGGCTAAACCTAATATGATATGTATTCACTGTTCTGAATCCTGCAAATTACTGGTATGCAAAATATTCTCAGCCATGAGGTGAGAAGTGGGTAACAGATTTTGTCTTTATGCCCAGCTGCATCCATCTGTTCATTTTGAAATCTGTCACCTCAAGAGAATGAGCACAGGAAGAAAAATGAGTTAATCATAAAGGATCACATCTATACCCTGTGTTTCTTCAAACAGAAATGACACTGAGCTTGATGAGATCTCCGAGTACAAGAAGTACTCTTGGCTTTTTGTTGTTTTGGAGGTGTTTCTCCTTTTTTTTCTGATATGGAAGTAGAAAGTTTATGGGGATCTCTGCACACAAGAAGAATTTCTAGCAGTTCTTGTATCACTGTTAAATAATTTTGTCTTCTGAGAGATCTGTTTAACAGAAAAGAGACCTCAAGAGATGCAAAACTAACCCAAGCCACTATTTCATGTGGACATGGCCTAAATATGCTAAACTCTGCTACCTCCAGATGGCACATGGACTTTTGAAGTTTGTGGTCAACTGCTGTAGAGAAGCAGCCGATCTGCTTTGGTCTTCAGCATGATTGGTGTAGAGCCACTGCTAGCACTTCTGCTTTCACTCTATGTGCAGAAATCTCTAGATCATCTGCATCTGTGAGGAGTCATGTTTAAAAGTGATTATTTCAGCACATAATTGAAATGTATGAGATACTTTCAAATGAAGTAAAGCAGTAGGAAAGGAAAAAAAAAGCTCTGCCTTGGTAATCACAATAAACACTTCTGCATGCATCATGGTGCATAACGGTGCATGCATATCTTTTTGCATGTCCACTCAATGTATTTAGAAGGCACCATGTTTTAAAGTGCTGTGTTAGTTTGCATGCACGGATTTTGCAAGTAGACTTTTCCAAAAGGATTTATAAAAGCCTGAGTTGATGCACATAAGAGGATGACTATCAAAAGTATTTCTATTAATCATCCAGCAGCAGTAGCTGTCTGTGGCAAAGTACTAGGACTGGAAATGACTGTTAGATTATAAGGTAGTTTTGAAAGAATGAGATTACCATGGCAAGAACTTGGTGGAAATGGTCCTGGAAATCAGCAGCGAACTACAGCCACTGTCACAATGGCTTGATAAGTCAGTCCTAACTAAATGCCATGGTTCAGTTTTGCAGGGTTCATACATTTACAGCAGAGTGGTAGGTGATGCAGCTCACAATTTCTTGTTAATTTGTTTTCTAAATTAAATGACAAAACTGAACAGTTTAATTGCACTTATCTCAAACTGCTGTTGTTAAGGGTTGTACCGCAAGAAGAGGTTGACAGATTGATAATTAACGACAGTAAAGTACAACAAAAGGATCAACAGAAATGAATTAACAGCAATAATTTTATTTGAAAGAGAAAATTATACTGTAATTTAGGGTACTTCAGAATAGCACTTAAAACAGAATTCTTTGGTCCTGACTGTACTGTAGTTATTTTCTAATAGAAAGGAAGGAAATCTTGTATGTGGTTGATATCTTTTTTAATGAGGCTTGTATCATTGTCTTGTTCACGCTCTTAAGCTCTCATGTATCTTTTCAGTTCAGTGACAGCCCAGTAACCAAGCGCTGTGTAACAGTTTTCCACAAACCAGCTCTGATAATCAGAATTTGTCATGAACATGGAAGGTGTTCCCATTCTGGTACACTACTAGCCTCCAAAAGCTCTCTTCAAATTAATTAAAACAAATGGCATGTCAACTGTAATGTCTGTATATACTTAGCAGATCTACACATGCTGTTGCCACTATAACAGATACCCTCCAAGTAATTTCCAGATTGTACTATTCATTCTGTTAAATAAAACTGAATAAAGAGGGCAGGAAACTGGGGTGATAAAATAGAAGGTATGTTTATCAACTGACACAATCAGTGGAGAGTATTAAGATATACTTAATAGTACGTGGGCTCTTTCTGTAAATCCTTATGTCTTCAGCTTCAAAAATTTGTGTATGAGGGCTGCTCTGAAAGTAATGCCTTCTATTTTATGATGTTCACTCACTATATCAGAGGCATATTTTGGTGTTATGGCAGTAGAGGTTGAACCTTCCCACCCATATTCTGTTATATTTTGTTGCTGTGAAACAGATGGCAGCAGAGGGGCAGTCTGACCAAATGGTGTCTGACATGGAAGTGTGGATGAGGCAAAGATGTTGCCTTGAATTCCTTCATTCAGAAAAAAAAATGGCACCCATTGACATACATTGATTCTTGAACATTTATGGAGACGAAACAGTAGATGTGTGCACAGTTAGACAAGCTGCATTCTGGATGGCCATGCAGATTTTTATGAGAGCAGCACGCAGGCTCTTGTCCATTGCTGGCAAATGTGCATAGCTAATGGTGGTCACTCTGTTGAAAAGTAGCATTTTGTAGCTAAGAATTTGCTCTATCGAGTAGTGATTTGTGCTCTTTGTATCTTTGTAGTTTCCATGAAAATAAATAGGAGCTATTATTTTCAGAGCAACCTACTCACAGTACTCATACTTGTGAGGAAACGATCTGCTCTAAATTGAAATTTCTTCCTTTTTTGAGAGACAGTTTGGGTTTGTGCTTACTTACCTATATGAATAGTTTCATAAACTGCATGTAATCCTTATAGAACAATTTTCTTCATTGTATTTACAGAAGATGCTGGGACGTAATCTGAAGCACACAGTGTGTAGTTTCTTTAATCAATTCCATCACGTTAGAGAACTGCACACTCTTCTCTTGCACAATGTCACTCCGACTTTGAAAATCACCAAATGAAACAGAAGAATTTTGCCATCTGGAAATGAGACTTCCCATCAAATCTCTTTTACACTGATTAAGGCATTCACCATTATATTTGAGCACCTGTTACAGTCGTATCCACAGGAAAAAAAGTACACAAGAATGGCACTTTCAGAAGACATTACTAAGGATTTATTGTAGTAAATTAGACCATTAGTCTAGCTAATCCAGTATTCTGGCCCTAGCAATGGCCAGGGTGTTAGAAGAAAGCTTCTGATTTGTACCTTCTCCAATGGTGAGTGTTACTTCTCAGCTTCATGGTGATTTCTCACAAGCGCGTTAGAACAATCTTGCCCTGTTATGCTCAGTACCAAAATTATTTTGTCTGTTCTTCCAGAAGTTAATAGTCTTCCATTGTTTATTCCATTTCTATGTCAATCCACATGGAAAGCTGCTCATTTTTTATGCAACAAATGAAATGAGAAGTAATATCTTTTTATCTGATCGTCAGAGTTATCTGAATGATAACTCTCTCCACTAAAGCAAGGAAAATATTTGCTACCGTGTTGATTGAAGATTACTCCACTCAGGAGAGTGCCTTGTATTAACTGTAGAGGAAGTGAAAATATCAGCCTCAAGCAGGATATAAAGAAGGTTCAAGAGACTTAAGTGACAAAACTATGCCAAATACAGAAAAAAAAAAACAAAAAAGAAAAAACCAAAGAGATGCCTCTTGCAAAGACAAGGGATGAAATTCTGCATATGTTGCCTAAGGAATAATAATAATAATTTTAAAAAACTAACAGAATCATTCAGTTTATTATAATATTTCTATCTTATCTTTCATAAGGAGGAATCCAATTGAATTTGCAACTAACTGAAGAGGATATACAGTGCTGTAGGTTAGAAATAGCAGTAGATTTCAGAAATGTTTTTCACATTTCACATGTGGTAAAGAAAAGATCTAGTATACAGGATATTCTACTGGAAATGCCACAAAAATGACACACTAAATCCAGTAATCTTCAACTTTTACATGCCATGTTATTAAAAAACCCTATAATTAACTACTCCAGTGTTATGCTACCCTCATAAATAAAGCCTTTGCCTGATTTGAGATTGGGCTTATATTGTTTTAGTTCCTTCCTTTGGTAAGTAATTTCATATTTCATAAATATATAATTCAGTATATATTCAGTAAATAATTTGGAGCATTTCCTTTCTATTTAATGGCAGTTAAATACGGACTTGTTTGCTTTATACTGTTCCTTCCACTGTTCTCAAACCACAACCAAAACCAAGCACACTTCTAATTTCAGAATTATTATCTCTTCAAACAAGTGATCTTGTTTCCTATGAACAACCTTTAAATAATTAAGCCAGATCAAATGAAACAGCCTGGACCAAAGTCCAGATAAGATTCTCACCTGTACCATAATGTAGTGAGGAAACTACACGTAAAACAGTCTTAGCCTAATACTAATGCCATAAGTATCTAACTGTCACTGTGTTTAAGGAAGGCCTATACAATATGTATAGTCACTCCTTCCTTTAAAAAATGGCAGTATTTCATTATAGCTGGTTACTACTGTAGCTTGTTGCCTACCTCTTACAAAGAAATATACCTAAGGAGTGGATACATACATACCTGTGTTGCTCCAGAAGTAACATCTCTTATCTATTTTCATGGAAACTACAATTGACACAAAGAGCACAATAACACTATTTGATAGAGGAGATTCCAAGCTACAAAACACCATTGTTCAACACAGTCCCTGCTGTTAGCTGTGCATTTTCAGCAGTGATGAACAAAAGCCTTCATGCATGCCCTGCACCAGCAGAGGTAACCCACTGTCACTGCCACCACTACTGAAACACACTACCTCACTGTGCTCACATCTACCATTTGGTCCCCACACATGTCAGCAAGCGTGAATGTCAGTGGGTGCCATTTTTTTCCCAAATGGAGGAATTCATTGCCAGATCTTTGCTTTGTACACACTTCCATGTTACACACTGTTTAGTCAGACTATCCCTCTGCTGCCATCTGTCTCACAGTAATAAAATGTAACTGAGTATTGGGAAGTTTCAACCCCTACTCCCATTTCACCAACATCTGCCTTGGACGTCGTAGGCTGACATCATAAAACAGGAGGCATTTCTTTCAGAGCACCTCTTTTACACGGAAAAGCTGTGCAGCGTAATCACAATGTGTGCTGGCAACAAGAGCGCTACACGAGTAATTAGAAATGATGGAGAAGGGGTCCTGAAGTTTTTCTGCCTGTAAGACGACCAAGATGGAGAAAGCTTATGGTGAATTAATTCTTTGGTGAATAGATGGAGGAGTGTGCAGGTTTGAATGGAGCTATCTACCCAGTGAAGGAGTTGTCCTTGTATCACATAAAATATAGTGCACACAGCACCAAAATATGCTAAGTACTGCTTAAATCATATTTTAGCAAGCTGTGGGCAAAGATAAGATGCTCAGAGGAAAGGCTTCCTCTGTCTGAAACCTTTGGAACACACAGATTTTATTAGTCTCTCTGAATGGCCAACCAGGGCTTACACAGTATTTTTGATTTTCCTCTTTCCCGTTCAGTCTCCAAAAGAACCGTGATGATTCTATTTTGCATTGACATATAGCAAGAGTTCACCAAGTTCAGCATACATGCGATCTGCAGCCTGAAAAGTCTTGAAAACCCATAAATGTAATTTGTAATTGTAATGTGATAATTAACTGAGATCCTGTATTCCAGATAAATTCTTCTGTACAGTCACTAGTGTTACTGCCAGTGCTTTGCACAGCATTCACATAACAAATAGCCTCTCATGAAAATGATTTTCAGGATCTCTGCTATTTGATGCTTTTGAAGGAACATGACATGCAGTCATAGTAATAGGTTAGCTTCTGGTCAGATCACAAGTGTTAAATGCAAAGTACACAGTTAGTGTCTTGGTTTCCTTTAGCCTTCTTGTATAGTTTGTGTGACAGTTTCTCCCCACGTGTCTTTAAGCTCTGTGTTAGAACAGCACTCTTGTTAGATAGGTAATGGCTACTTGAGAATTATGATTTTAGTTCAGATTTAAAAAAAAGAGAGTTTTAAGACACTGAAAGTGAAATATACTGTTTCTATCCTTCATCTTTGCAATTATACGGTTTTTATGAAGAAATATGTCAGCTCCCTACTTGCTGTTTCTCATGAAGGTAAATACATATTTGAACAAGATGGATTATGGTTTTTCAAGATGAAGTCGATGTGCAGCTGCCTTTTCTGCAGAACCCTCAAGTGATAAACAAAGGATTTACTTACTCACACTTTGCACTGATGGAAGTTTCAAGTGGAGCCTTACCCCCCTTTTCACACACATCAAATAAGTTAGATAGTACTGCAGCCTGCTTGGTGGCCAGTCATTTTCATGTGTCAGGTCCCTCTGCTTAGCCCTGTCAGTTGACCTAAATTGTAATTTGTATTGCTACGAACTGTGCAAAGGGCATGTCTTCATAGATTTGTACTAGTGTTCTTCAATCCCAACCTAGTCCATCCCACCATCCGTTATACAAAGCTCTTAGATAGAAGGAGGGCTACCTGTGTGGTGTATGCTTAATATAAATGTAGTTCTTGAGTTGAATAGAGCAGTGCGGAGTCTTCAGAAGGATAAGATCTCAGTATTATCCTAGTTGTGTATCCTTTTTAAAGTATGTGGGTGTATATACACCTATATCTGTGCACAGAGATGCTTCTTACACTGTAACTCATAGTAGCTGTGTGCCACTAATATGTTTACCTGTTCTTTTCTGTAGCCCAGATGATTTACTGAATGCACTGAATGAGGGTATCAGCCGTGCTGATGTGATCATTACATCAGGAGGCGTGTCTATGGGAGAAAAGGTATGCTAAATTTAAGTATAACTTCCTATAATATTTATAAGATGTTCAAGCCAGAGTCTGTTATCAGAGCTTCTGCTTTTGTATCAAAGTTTTCTAAAATGGGGTCTTTTTCTTTTTTTTTTTTTTGGAACATTTAAGTGTGAATTAGTTAGGAAAATAGCTTTCAATACCGTCCTCACCTGATTTGTTCCTATTACTGTACTATAGTAGATATAGTGCAAAGGGAAGATTTTGTTCTTGATCTAAGTGATCTGCATTTTTTTAACTAAGGAATTATTTACGTAGTTATGATGACACAGTTGATAGGTTAATAGCACATGAAGACAACAGACTTCTTTCTACTCTTAGAGCAGGTAAAATGTAGGTTAAAAAAAAAAGCTACTTTGCAAGTACTTTGAAAAGCAGCTGAGTACATAAATAGCTCTTTCTTATTCAGTAGATCTATTTCCTATATGTGCCAGGGCTATATCTGTTACAAAAATAGTTTTATCACATTTTACTCCTGATAATCCTACAGAGGCAATACATGTGAGACACAGTAAGCTGATATATTTGCCTTTTGAATCATTAACAGAATTGTTGATTGAGTTCCTGTTGGTAATCCCTGTGCCAAAACCATCAAAGAAAATAGGGATACACAGATGCTGGTGGGGCGTAGATGAACCTGCAGGACATTTATTAATCATGACTTATGCGAAGGAAAACTCAGATTACTTTTTGATCCCAGACTGAATCTGTGAGTTTGGCAGGTAAAAGAAACATCTCTCCTTTTATAAATAACAGATACTGAAGTCAGCCATTAGGAGATGACAAACATGAGTGCTGTTTTTGTCACTTTTCCAAGTAGAAATCATACTGTTGGATATGTCATGGAAATGATTAACAAATTAACCAGTGCCAATTACTTTAAATTCCATTATTCCTCTCAGAATTCCTAGAAAAATATCGAAGGTCAAGCACTGGTCTTTAATTTGGGACTGTGGTGACATAGTACAGACATGGGAACTCTAGAAAGAGACTAGACTGCTGAATGATCTTACAGGCATTTACGCCTGGCTAACTTCTCCCTAGCCTGCATTTTAGGCAACTGCATGAAGTCAATGGGCCCTGTATTCCACTGTCAGTTCTCCCTCTGATACTGAGCATTCAAAACTTTAAATGAAATAACTGAGCATCCAAAAACTAAATAGCATATAAAAATGTAGTTAATGCAGTCAGTAACTGAGAATTCATGCCTGGCTGAAAAAAGTTGCTGCTTTCCAAGTATTTGAACAAAAAAAAAAAAAAAAAAAAAAAAAAAAGAGAGAGAGAGAGAGAGAAATGGGAAAACTGCAAGGGAATTTCAGATTTACTGCTTCCAAAATCTGTCTTAAGATGCAGGACATAACAATTATCTGTTGAGCCTCACTAAACACAACAGACAGTATACTACATCTTTGAGCAAAGCAATTTTCAATGAAGACTGAATATATAATTCCAGTTTTCTTAACTGTATCAATTCTACTTAAGCAAAATTGTTTTTGAACTAATGCAAAAGCTACCCACAGTTTCTCCTTTCTAAGAAACTTAGGATAGTTAATCCCAACCACTGTGAATTATGCCACATCCCCGAGAAATTAGAGTCATTACAGTATCCTGGAAAACTATGATTTCTACAGTGCAGTCCTGAGTTCAAAAGTACTAGGAGATCTCTTATTCTGCCACTGGATACTTTCTGTGGCAAAAGATAAATAACCTGATGATTTTAAGGCTTAACTTTGAATCATAATGGCTATTTTTCCATCTTTGACAGACAGAATGTTTAAGTAGCCTATTTGTGGGGTCCTTTAAGATTCTGTTGCTACAGCTGACTTTTAAGTAAATATATTACTTTGTCCTTGTAGAGTCGGATTTGACACCTGAAATGAGTCTGTTCCTCACATCTGATTTTTGAAAATACTTTCTTTCAAATACTGGAAATTCCCAATTGGACTGTAGCACTTTCAGAATATAGCAAGTCTTTCATCTACTCTTGATATCAGTTAATTGCTTTGAACACTTAGATGATGTAAGCCACTTTGATGTTACTTAATTGATTTTCTTTTTTGTAATTTAAACAGGACTATCTTAAACAGGTGCTGGATATTGATCTTCATGCACAGATTCACTTTGGCAGAGTTTTTATGAAACCAGGGTAAGAAATCTTTCTAATGAGGTAGCTTGGAGGGAGACCATATTCAGGAGCAGTACTACCTATGTATCTGAATTTGTTCATCTGCAGACTGTTTGCTCTGAAATATTGTCCCATTGTTAATACTGCTATAAGCGCTAGAATAAGGGGAATTGGAGGCACTAATATTACAAAAATAAAATTGAGAGCCTTATTAAAAAAAAAAACAAACACAGCTTTGTAACAGTTTAATTTTGGTATAACTTATTTGTTGATTTGGCTTCTGACAGTAAGACAGAATTTTTGTGTATTCATTCATCTACTATTGGATATTTTCTCAACAGAAGCAAAATTACCATTTGTTTTTTCTTTTCTAAATATTTTAAATAATAATGTAATGAGGTTTCAGTCAAAGTCCAGTGCAGATCATAAGTAGTTTTCCTTTTCCATAGCCTGCCAACAACTTTTGCAACTTTGGATATTGATGGCGTAAGAAAAATAATCTTTGCGCTCCCAGGTAAGAAGTTTTGTGGATTACTTTTGTTGCTGTGCACAGATGGCAAGATGTGAAACAGAACAGCGATGTTTCACAACACCTATGTATGGTGTTCTTACTCTTGTCCTCATATTGTGCTTGTTAGGATACAGGCCTCATGATTTTTTCCATCCAGCAATTTCCTTGGCTTTTGTAAATATTCTGTGCAGGGGTGGTTTTTCCTACAGCTCCCTCATGTTACCAATAGGGATTCTTTCAATGTCAGAACATCCACCCGAAATTATTGGAAATGGAGATGAGATCTGGAGAGCACCTAGGAACACATCACAGAATGGAAGTTGTTTGTCATGTTCATACTTTGGAACATGAGAGGGCAGCAGTGCTTCACCAACTGCATGCTGGAGGAAATCAATGAGTTCAGAATAAATATTTCCTTGGGAATCCATCTATAAATCTCTGTCCTCTTTCATTTTATTCTTCTTGCTCTGGTTTTGCTTAGATTTCTGGCAGTAAGGAATACTCTTTTGATTAGCTAGTGATGTGTGGATGTCTCTCTACTGTTTTTTGTCTCTTGTTTCTCTCTCCTGCTTCAGTATGTGCTCACCAGGTCGGAGATAATGGAACATCTCTCTCTCATATTATTTACATCAGAACTGTCTTTTAGGGAAGACTAGAGTCTAAGACAAGAGATGTTTGACAGAAGTTGGTCATACACCTTTCTTCTGAGCCAACAGAAATCATGTAGAGCAGTAGAATTCTCCTCAGCAATTGTGTTAAATCTTCTTGCAACTGTTAGGGAATTGAAAGTTATTTAATAATACCTATTCTTCCATTGGTCTTGGAAACTTTAATCATGAATCCAGATCCATATCAGCTTGAACTTATACCTGTGCACAATGAACACTGGCCCCACCTCAGATAAATCTAGATGTAAGAAAGGTAGCTGGAGAGCAGAAGCAAATGGTGGGGCCTGAGGAGCACAAAGCAGCTGTGATGAGAGCAGAATTTCAGGACACCATTAGCCAGAGACTATAGCTTTGAGGAGTTTAGCCACATACCACCCCAGGCTGAAGTGAACAGTTCCCTGTACGCAGCATGAAAAGCTCTTTAGAATCCTTTGGGGTATGATTGTTATAAAAATAGGATATTGCTTTCACAGAGTAAATCAAGAGGGTTTCACAACCACTCTTTCTTTCTTTCACTACCAATCTTTGTCCTATAGGCAACCCTGTGTCAGCTGTTGTCACCTGTAATCTCTTTGTTGTTCCCGCACTGAGGAAAATGCAGGGTATCCTCGATCCTCGGCCCACTATTATCAAAGCCAGGGTAAGAAGCTTGTCCTGTGTTTAAAAGTTCTCTCAAGCTGTTGAAACACCACTGTTTGAGCTCAGAAAGACAGTCTTGTTTGGGAGATCTGAATGCTAGGCCTATTCTGAGAAGATGAAGGAAGTTCACAGAAAACAGAGGCACAGACTTGAATCTATTAATGTTAATATGCAGTCCTATAATTTCTAAGAGTGAGATGGCTAACTAGTGGAGCAAGATGCTTGCCAGTCAGGCAGGGAAGACACTTCTCTGTAAAAAACATATATTTGTTTTTAACCTGTGTTAAAAAAAAAAAAATAGAGACTATTATGGAAATTCTTAGAGTAAGGTAGCTCTGAATTAAAAACTACAAACTTCGAAGTCTTTCTGCTCTTGAGCAGATTGTTTATATAAGTAATCCACATGATCCCCCCCTAAACAATGTAATTTTTTTAACCTATTAATGCCACTCTCATAAGAATTGTGTATATAGTAACTCTTTAATAACTGGCTTTGAATCTATATTAAATAATGTGTTATTCTCCTATTTTTGCTTTAAAGAAGGTACCAAAGAACTGATTACCTTTTACAGTTTTTCTACTGTTCCTGGCTTTGCAGAAACTCTTCTCTTACTGTTCATCCCTTGTGTCTCTCTTACATGCTTCCTCAGTAGTCCATGTTTTTCTTTATATCATGGCTAAAGAGTTGTAAGACAAACCAGTTTGCAGCATTCCAGTTTTGAGGAATATGATGCTCCGACGTGACCCTCATGTTTGCATATATTTTCCAATGTGCTTCTATTAAACTGCCATTTTTAGCAATCTCCTTTATGGCTTTTCATTTCAAAGACTGGTCATTTCCCTTTTGTCAGGGCTAGCAGTGTTTTGAATGTGAATAAAATTTTTATCTGTACAAAATGTGAGCCAGAGACTAAATATGATAAAGCTTTTTTTCCAGAGAGATAGTATCTTTGAACTCTCAGTAAAAGAACAGCTTTTGAATATTTCACTTAATGCATGCAGACTCCAGCATACTCTTTGATATTGTAATATCATACTTGTATCTCCCTTTTATAGTGCAGTCTCTGCCTCCTACAGCCTTTGATCTTGCTCTAGACACCATGTAGCCTAGAAATGCAAGTTTTTTAAAAGACTCTTATTAAGGAAAAAAGATTGAACAGATGATTCCATTATCTTAGACAGTGATATCTGAGTACATGACATTTTCATCCTTTCTTTGCTTCTTCTACAGTTATCATGTGATGTAAAATTGGATCCCCGCCCAGAATATCATCGGTGCATACTGACTTGGCATCACCAAGAACCACTACCTTGGGCACAGAGTACAGGTTAGTGCCCAGTTACACAAACTGACATACACACTCACAGGTCCTATCAGTCCTCCATGCTCCCAAAGAAACACATTCTTTTGAGTTGGTATATTAAAAAAAAAAAAATCTAGATTGTGCTGTTTTTAGTCTCTGTACAATTTGAACTAGATAAACAAATTGAAAAATGAAGTAACTCCAACGTTAAAATAATTTACAACAACAAAATATGAAGTACAGGTAAAGACCAAACAGAATAAAATATGGAAGGCTGGAAAGTAATCAGCAAAGGAATGAGAGTTTTGAGAACCAGAACAATGGGAAGCTGACGAATCTCTACATAATTGTCTGTTTCTACCTACCTTTGAATAGATACATATCAGCACCATTAATACATTAGCATATCTTTGTAAGAACAGCTCTTGTTTACTACTGAAAAATGAACTGGACTTTTTCTCTCACCCTTCTGTAGGGAATCAGATGAGCAGTCGTCTGATGAGTATGCGCAGTGCCAATGGACTGTTGATGCTACCTCCAAAGACAGAGCAGTATGTGGAGCTTCACAAGGGGGAGGTGGTGGATGTCATGGTCATTGGAAGGCTATGATGTCACCAGCAAGAGCGAAGCTTTGATGCATGTCCACATATCATTGACTGTATCCTGTAATATGCAACGGCACAGCTAGTTTTTCTGATTTGGATAAAAGTTGATCAGTATAGTCAACATCTTGAATTATATTTCAAATGGAATTTAAATAAATACCTTTTAAAAATCTTTAAAAAGAAATCTTAACAAAGAAAATTTATTCTGATTATATCAAAGCAACTTTTTCCTTTCCTTGCAATTGCTTTGTGTGTTCAATGCTAGTTCTAATAGCGGTAGCTTTTAGTAGACAGCAGTAGGTGCCTGCAGAACTTGTGTTTTTTCTCATCTTTAAGATACAACTACTTATGCTCTTAAAACAAGGCTGTCTGCTTATTTATACTAGCGTAGACAACACTTGGATTTCCCTTATCAGTATGCTTCATAACCGCTTCACAGAGAGCTTCTGCTTGTTCTTTATCTTGTATCTCGTGTTGATGTGCACAGTGCCAAAAGCAGAGTGGCTGCGCTGGGAACCCAATGAAGCCCCGAGGTTTCTTCACCTCGCTGTGCATTCAGGGATCTCTCCTGTCCCAGCAGCCACCCAGCTCAGTACTCTTGGGCAGTAACTGGATACCTTTTATTTCAGCAATCAAAAAATTGCTTCCTTAAGTGCTGACAGCCTTTTTAACCAATACATTTAAAAATGTACAGAATTAAAAACAAAACAAAAAAAAAAAATCAAAGACTGATCTTGTACAGATATTAGTGTTACCAGCATTCGTGTGGAAATTAAATGAGCAAAGAAATAAAACTAATGTTAAACAACTCTGTACCATAACATTTTCTGTAATGATACTGAAACTTAAATGAATAAAAAAAATCCTCAATCATTATTTAAAATTTCAATTGTTTAGTGTTGTCATTTGAACATCACAATGAAAATACCATTTTAAGAGGATAGTTGGGGTGAGGGAAGCAGACAGGAAGAAGGGAAATGGTAAATGGAGTCCAGTGCCTCTCCTAATGTACAGTATCACAAGCAAAGAGGAGACACAAGGTGAGCTTTCTCAAACTTATCTCCCAGGGGACAAAATGGAAGCAGTGTTTTTGGGATTTTACAATTGTACAAGTATTTGGGGGAATTTACAATTGTATCAGTAAAAGATGGAAAATACTTTTTTTTCTGTTTAAATTGCATAGCAGTTGCAAACAGCCACTATTCTGCTTTGTGTGAAATTTTACAGATCTTTCATTCTTTCTACATAGTGTTCTTTCTCCTTTTGATACTGGGAATTCTCAGCCCTTTCCAGATCACGTGTTCTGGTAATTTCATGTTTCATCTATGATTAGGATCATATTGGTGACACATAGCATCTTGCTCCTTGGAATGCATGGATAAAACACAATCCCATCAACTCCATTAATGAATTCAAAATATTTGTCCACAGTACTGCTGGAGGACCTGGGAACATCAACACAGAAAACTGCGTTCAAGACTTGACTCAGTGGACCAGAGTTGTAGTTCTTCAGTAATAACAGAAAGAGTCCCTGAGGCTGGCTTTAAGTACTTCCCTTGCAACAGCCTAAATACTCCCTGCCTCACAAAGGTACAAGGTGGTACAAGGTTTTGTAATGCTCTCTGGCCAATATTCAAAGTTCTGTGTAAGAAAATGAGCTTTATAATTTCCTTTTTTTTTTTTTTCCCCACAAAAATACACTTGTAGTTTTCTTCTTTTCACATTATTTTCTTCATCACCCATACATGGGAATGATCTTGTGTAGAAACAATGGCAGTGGGTCTTTTGAGTCCATGTCATCCAGCCGAAGAAATCCTACAATGACCTACAAACAACTTTTACATCTTGGCCAGCTACCAGAGCTTTGATTATACTGTAGGATGGGAAACATCATACCAAAACTGGCCTTTTCTAAATACTAATTTCAAGACCTTAATTACAGAAATTACAACATAAATTCTGTCTTGATATTAAAATATGCTAGACATGAAATGCCTTTGATCTCTAGGTAGTTATTAGAGAGCTGTGTGACTCCAGAGATTACTAATTAACACAGAATCTTTAGCCATTTTGATGCTGGAGCTGAATGGTTGCACTTAAATTATACTGCAACATAGGCAGCACTTAAGGACAACATACAACTGGAGTCACTTTGCAGTTCTGTCTTTGTCCTCCTCATCCTGATGCTCTGCACTGAGTGTTAAAGCTCATCTTTTTTGACAGGTCTCAATCCAGATGTGGTGCTACTTGCCTCATGGCCACTAAAGACAGCCCCTGAAGCTGCAGGCAGCCTACATATACCCTTTGCTGACCACATCAGCTCACAGAAGCTGGTATGGTAGTAGTGTTAAGGGCTGGTCCGCATCCTCTTTGGGAAAACTCCTCAGGCTTTCTTCTGACAGCACTTGCAGGGCAGGGAAGGAACTACATCTGGGAGCTGAGATTTGACAACATGACATCTTATTTTAGATACCAGACACCAGGCTAAGATGGTCCAGCACTCCCTATGGCCCTCCATTATCTTTAATACTTTGCTTCTCAAAACCTGTCAGCTGAATGGCTTGTGAGGTTTTGTGTTAGTTAAGAAAAATACACACTAAAGGAAAAGAAACATACTGCAGGTGTGTTTGCTTACATCACAAGAGCACTGAGATGTTTCCAGGTAGCTGTATTTGCAGTTTACAAAGAGAAGACAAGCACGGAAAAAGGAACAGTCAGAAAGCAAAACAGAGTATTGGTTAGTGCTGATGACACATCTCTCAGGATGTACACAAAGCAGTCAAGTTCAATAGCTGGTTTAAAGGTAGAAACAGTATTCTGGATGTATTTCACCGGTATTTTTGCCTGTACAGCTTTATATTTCCCATTAGGAGCTATGTGGGAGAGTTAGAAACCAATTCAGACTATAAAGCCAAGCAACAGACTGGTGTGGCATACAACAATCCTAACAGTCTTCTTAACAGACAAAAAAGTAAGAATAGGAAAGAAGAAGGTAGATGTTAAATGCTTGTGCACAAGATTTTACAAAAAAAAAAAAACACTATTTTTTGTTTTCATGAAATTTGAAACTGCGTGAAAGCTATCATTTATGCTGACACTTTCCAAAAATTTGGTATTCTCTTCGCTAAACAAGCAAACTAGCTGAAGTCAATTAGCTTTATTCCCACAAGAAAAAAAAAAAAAAGGAAATGTTAGCACTACAGGTTAGAAGAGAAAGGGTACTATACATATAGTGAAAGAAAGCAGGGATCAAAGTCACAACTAAAGAACAAAAAAAAAGGGGAGGTTGTTTTGGGAAATGTGCAGCAGCTGATGGCAGTCAAAGCAGCAAAGGAGTAGAGACAAGGTACGTTTTCCTACAGCAGTATTCGATCAGTAGGTTGCAATTAAGTGCCTTAACCTCACATCAAGAACATGATCTCTAGTAACTGTAACTACTGAACGGTTTGGCAAACCTCTTCACCCTGCTGAAGCTATCCAGCCAAAAAACACAGTATTTACACCCTTTCAACATCATGCTGCCAGTAGCTTAACTTCTACATTTACTCAGAGTGAGAAAGCCACATCGTTGTTTCTTCTATTTTCTTTTATATTTTTTTTTTTCCTGCTGTGAATTCTTCAGACTTAATCTTTGTTTTCTAATAAGTATATCCCAGCCTCCACCCAGAAAGGTGAGTCCTTATGCTGGATTTAAAACATGTATGGAAATAGAAACACTTCCTGGCTAAGTCAAAAGCCTGTGGGGTTTACAAATGTTACAGCACCACAATGTGCTGCTAGTTGCATGTGTTCTGAAAAGGAATTAGTGACTCATATTCAGTATTAGAGTAAGACTTGCCCTGTGCATTCGTGCCATATTGCACACAAGGTGACAAAACTCTTGGAATACAAAGCCTTCAGAGGGCAATACACACACATTCAGTGGCTCCAGCTGACAAACTGGTCAGGCTGGGGTTACTTGTATAGCACAGCACTGCAGAAAGACATCCAGCACACTTGGCCTCTATGCAAAAACTTATGTATCTGCATGGATCCAACTGGGATTTGAAAATTCAGGCAACAAACTTATTTTTACAGAGTTAATTACAAGCAAAACTGGGGATTGGTTGTATACCAGTAACTCCACAATAAATCCAAACATACCAGAGAAAGTAAATGCTCTAGCATCATCATGATAACCAGTGATTTCAAACTAAAGTAACATCAAGGAAAGTGTAAGAGGAGAGTTTTCTGGAAGACCATTATTAAATTAAATACACAGTGAAGCCACCAGTGGAAACAACACTGATCTGTTACCAGCCAGTGGAACACCAGAAAACTGTCCCAACTCAACTGAGAAGAAAGCATGCAAAGTGCCTCCACCTGTGCCTGACTTTCTCTTTGTGGATTTTACAGCATCCTAAGGTGTGACGGTGGGACACCATTACCAAACAGACATCTAAAAGATCAGCAGGACAAATGAGACCTAGCACACCAAGGATGTAAAGCTTTTCAAAAACAGCATAGTGTTACAGGTTTAACAAGCATTCCTAAGCAGGATGTTTGTCTGATTCACCATTCTGAAACAAGCTAGTAGGCTCATTTGCAGGAGGGACCCCACTTTGCAGCAGTGTGCACACAGGGCACTGAGCCAGGAAAAGCCAGCCAAGATATCTGCAGACACAGCTTCCGACACTGGCAACTGCTGGCTCCAGCAGGAAAAGGCAGCTTCTGTGGGACAAACTCAAGAAACTGCAAAGAGGAAAGCAACGTACAGCCAGAAACCCCTGCACTGTGTCACCTGAGAGCTATTAGGAAAAAAATAAGTAAATATTTTCATGAAAAAAAAAAAAAAAGTTATCTAAGAGGTCACATTTCAGGAAGAGAGTATACATTCACTGCAGATATATATATACACCCTCCAAATACTCCCCCAGCACCCAGTGTTTGTTACAAGAATTCACACATCTTAACAGCATGAAGCATTGTCTCCTCTCTTTTGTTCTGAATCTGCCACCTTCCACTTTTCCTGGATGTCACTCAGCTTTCATGTTGGAGTAGGCAATAAGAAGCCACCCTCACTTTGCTACCCATGTTTCTGTAGATAACCCTTGTCTGGATTAAGAATCCAAATCCATGTAGCCTGCCCTTTGTGTGTGGTCAACGCTCCATCTTAAAGGATCAATAAATTGGATCTTTCTTGTCGTACCTCTTTGAACCTTCTTCAGTTTTACTATAGTCTCTGAGACAAGGAGGCAGAACGGCATGCACAACTAAAAGGCATAACTGTCTTTTATAATAGTCTAACAACTCACATCCTTCTCTATTTCCTAATATTTAATTACTGTTTTTCAGTGTTTCTGACCAATGTGCTTTTATAGATCTTAAAATACAGGTAACCTTAGTCTCATTCTTAATTGAATGTGGTCAGCCTATAGAAAAGTAATTGTAGGTGACAGCTATGGAAAACATCTTGCTCATATGCATCATTTTACATTTATCTGTGTTGAATAATCTCAACTATTTCAACACACTTCCACTCAATGTTGAGCAATACATCTGCAGCTCCTCATAGCTGTCTTTATCTTCAACACTGCAAACATGTTAGTATCATCAATAGTCTCTATCAGTTCACCATTTGTCCCTTTTCTAATATATTTTAATATATTTATAAATATCTTTATTAGCTGAAATCTTCTAGACTACTTCTTCAAGAAAGTTCTGCACCACAAAAGTACAAATAGGACAAGAGGTATTTGAATCCATATTTGCTACTTCCTAACTTTTTGCTCTTTCAGGGGAGATAAGGAGCTCAGGAAAACTTACAGCAACATATAAGCATTCATGTTACCTGGAGCATGTACAGAGCAATACAAACACATGCAGCTGCTATGCTGTCACTATCAAAGTCTTTGCCAAAATCTGAGGAGATTTTCAGGTGCCAGACAACAGAGATAACATCAGATATAACAGATGAGGATCTGTTCTATCCTGTGTGAAATGCCCTGTTTTGGTGATTTGGCAACTACGCTATAATACTGATACTTCTCCTTATAATGCCTGATCTTTTAATGTGGTTTATTGCCAGCTAGACTGCCCACTGATAGGACAGCCTCTAGGTTCCAGTTAAGGATGCTGTCGCATTACTCTGGAGAACTGCCAACTGACCTTGCAAATCCCACCTGAGACAAGACCACCCTCATCCATATACAGAGAAGCTGCAAAATAAAAAAAATGGGGCTTAACATTTTTCCTACAGCTGTTCTGTTTTTGTATGGAGTTCCTGCAACAGGTAGCTCCACAGTAAACACTGCTGGGAAATCTCTTGGGATGTGGCTCTGCAGAGCCTGCTGGTCAGTGAGCATGCTGTGCTCAGAGGGATTCCCACACAAGAACTTGCAGAAGAGCAAACAGGAGCAGTTGGTTGTGGTGCACTGTGCCTTTCTGAAAGCACAGCTCTTCAGGACAGCACTAGGCAGCTGATTATCACAGAAGGCACTGAATAGACAGAATAAAAATGGCCTGAGTGCTATTCACCCGCCAGTCTTTCAGAAGGGGAAAGGGGTTTAAGCAGATGCAATACTATTTGAACTCAGTTAAATACAAGGTTAGTTAGCAGTGTGCATCCATGAGTGGTTTTCTGTAATTTATACCCTACTGGCCAAATCCAATCAATTTTCCCAATGTGCTATAAAAAGCCACTGAACAAAGCAGAAGATGGGATTCAGTATGCTCTTGGCAGGCTGTGTTGCTAGGGAGTCATGCCACTGCTTTCTCCATTAGCTGGAGTCTTTCTTAGAAGTAGTAGCTAGAGTTAGATTAAAGCAAAATAACAAAAATAAAAGTCTTTTGTTAGGGTGCGTGATGGAAAGCAAACTGACAGAAATGGTACATAAGAGAATGCAAATAATACACTGCCTCAGCTACACCCATCACAGGAACCTTCATCTTTTCAACATCTCATTCCCTCAAGCCCAGAGGAGCACAGGGGCGTGAGGGCAGGTGGGAACCCAAATTAAGGGCTGCCACAGGTGGGCTTGTCCAGGTGTGAAACCCACCAATGTGAGGCAATGGGAGGACTCCTATGATCACCCCTCAGAACACCTGGAGGCTAGAACACTTTACAGGAGGAAGGAGAGTATATTTTAAGATTGCACAGGATTTTTTGTATGTTTAGGGGAGGAACCAGAGGTGGTGAAAGCGATGGGTGTAAGTGATTTTGAGGAAGAACATATGTAGGAGAATAGAGATGAAGGAATAAAAAAGCCAGCCAGGTACAAACAGGTATACTTGTCTGGCCATGCCCTGTGCCTTGTCCACATTCTGTCATGTCTTAATAACATTTCTTTTCCTGGGTGAATAATGAGACCATGTCAGGAGCTAACTGCTGAGGGAGCGGGGGAGTTCCAGGTGGCTCCTTGAGAGAGACCTCTGGGTTGGTTGAACTAGTGAGAATGAGACATATGTGCGTGTGTGTGTGTATATCTGCATGAGTGAGGGGTCTGTACCAACCAAGGAGGGGCTGCAGCCTCGGGGGCTCATATGTCCATGTGCCAATCAACTGGTGAGACTAGAATCCAAGGAGTAGTTACGGGGAAGGCGGAGTACCCATGCTTGATCTTATTGTTGGGAGCCAGGAGCACAGAGCTGCAGAAGCTTCTCACCCCATAACTCATACTCCCAAAAACTATACAAAATATGTCCTGAAAAATAAATAGCAACTCCCTTTAGAATAGCCAATAGACCAACAGCTAAGGAATTACTCTACTGCTTCCTAATGCAGTTTTAGCTCAGACTCCCATAGTGCTTGTACTCTGCATTCCAGACAAGAGCTAAGCATACACATGCATTCAGGGTAGGTAGATAGGACTTGCAGCTTCTCTGTTCCAAGTAAGTGCAGTGACCACTTGACTGCTGATTCAGTCTCCTCCAGCTCAGTTGCTCACTTGTTCTGATGTTTAGAATTACATTTCCACTGGCTAAAGAGACAAAAGTAATACAGTGCTGGAAAAACTATTTGTTCTTGCTGCTGATATACCAACCCTATCTATCTGCCTATGCATACTACACAACTGAAATCCTGCTGGGAAACAAAAGCGTCACTGTCTTTAACACCAAATCAGAGTTGTATAGCAGAGAGAGCAAAAAGGATTTTTGCTGGGCACTGCTGTGTCAGTGCATAGTACAATCAGACAGAAACTGTCTTAAGGGGTTTAACCTAAGAAAACAGTGAATGTGTACCTACACAAAGGAGGCTGCAAAGAAGGTTACACAATAGATCTTCAAACTGTCAGACAACATAATTCTTAGTTTGCAACATCAGTACTCCTTCAGCCAGCCTGATAATCAGTCATGACCCAAAACCAAAAGCACCAGGTGTTATCACATTAGGGTGACAAAAAAAAAAAAAAAAAGTTAACATTAAGAACTAATCATAACAAAAGGTCAGAGAAGCTGAAACTACAAACAAGAACAAAACATCTGAGAACCCACACCACTTTAAATTAGCTCGTTAACACCCTGGGCCTGTGCCAGGTCCCAGAGTGCACCAACAGGCTTTAACTGCTCTGACCAGCCTTAGCTGGTATCTCCACTCCATCACAGGATGCTACCTTCTATCTTAGAGCTACAGGGAAGCTTTAGTCTATGGCCCCAGCCCTCCTCTGAGCTAGGTTATAGGTGTGTTTATCTCTAGGATGGATGCCCATGAGCATGCATTACAATCCTATCTCTAATTCTATCCCTAGTTCTATCTCCTTGTGTTCCTGCTGCTGATGTGAATCCTAGGATAGAGCCCCAAGATGAACTTAGGATCTTGTTCCTTGTCTCATCTCATTTTGTCTTGACTTGTCTTGTCTTGCTTGGGCTTGTTAGTAGGTCCTGTTACCACCAGTCTGGCTCATTTTACTCTTTTTGGATCCTGTGGGTTTGGGAGACTGTGTCCTGGCTGATGAGTGCAATATTTCTGCTACAGTTAGACATGGTTTCCAGTTCATAATTCATTATAGTCTTAGTTTGCTTTTTTCCTGGTAGCCTGTACTGAGAGGACTGTATCAATGCAAGAATCTTTGATGCAATTATGTCTTTAGTATGTTTGTGTTAGAAGGAAGTCTACACTGCTATCGCTATGCCATAATTTAACCAAGTGTTGTGGTTTTATGATTTTTTTGTTATTGGTATTCCACATCATAACATCATGTAGTGCATGGGGAATTAAAGGATTAATGCTACAGTTCTGTGGATCATTGATAGCTCCAGGTACATCTGTCTTAGAAAAGAACTATGTACCCCAGAGGACTTTGCATTGCTTTGCAGTTTTCCGTTTTCCACTCAGAGGGAAAGATAAAAACTGTTTGCATGTCACGAGATACAGTCTCTTCCCTTTTGGACTGACCCAGCAGCAGGTGCTTGCTAGCCATCTTGTCTTCAGCGTTTACTGTAAGGCCTTCGGTTTATCAGGCACTCTCTTGCTCATCCTATTTATTAGCTACAATTCCAATTATATTGTGTTATTTTGCATTCTAATACCTTTAGCAAATTAGCTTTTCTCCTCAGATTATTGCCGCTGTTTCGGTTTTAGGCCCTTCTCCCTTTTCTCTTTCCCCTTTTCCTGGGGTGTGGGTCCCCTGTCCCAGTTGTCATGGAATCAGGCAGAACCAGCCCACAAACCATAGACACCAAGAAACAGAACTGCTGCTAGGACTGCTGCGAGCACAAACCTAGTGATGTATTGTGATGCCACCAACGATGGTTTTCCAGAGCTGGGAGAATTCTACTGGGCTTCACAGGTGGCATTTGTGTACCCTTGTCCTCTCTTTCTGTACATATACCCCTCTATCTAAACAACGAATTTATGTGAGTGAAACAAAGTATGAATGGGAAGCATAAGTCTACTACATCTGCTTTTCTGGGTTTTCGGATTTTTTCCAAAAATTCAGGGTAGGGATTTTCAATTTGTATTGGTATTTTGTTACATAATGAACAGTCTTGAACAAATGATTTAATTTTGGTATCTACTTAGAATGATAGCTTGTTAGCTCTCTAATAAAGATTTAGGAAATGTAAGCAATGAATAACCTTGACTTTCCCCACCACTCCCTCCCCTCTGTGAAGTATTATGTTACTCTCCCTTTGTTAGTCCACTTGGTTAACTATCAGAGAATTTGAACCTCATAGCATCTCTGTCTTCTTCCTGACTCCCAATAAACACATATGCAATCCATGGGACATGAAGATAGAAGTCACTTGCGAAATATGTCTCTATATTCATTTGGGGGGGAGGAAAAAAATGGCAAAAAGGAAGTACAGAACTGCAAAATTGCTATTAAGTTTCCCTCTGCACTTTAAGTGTATGCTCATAAAAATGTGTGTGTTCAGGGGAAGTGTTCTGATTTTTAGTAATATAGTAAAAGCTGTCAGAAAATCCTGTATATATTTAATTTTATAATCCCAATTTATAAACTTTGGTATTTCTTTTATTTTTAACGTCTATTTATTTTTGTTTTGTGAGTAGGCAAAATGAGTCACGATGTTGATTTTAAAAAGATTATATTAAGTCAGAAATCCATCACGGATGACCTCCGGAAACTTCTTAACCAAGGAGAATATGATCTTTTTGCCTCTGCTCCCATGTTTGAAAGCAGGTTTGTTCAGGTAAAAATAAATAATTCAACTGAAATTATTTGGCATGCTCAATATAAAATTGATCAAATAAGTTACGGTTTTTTTTCCTTCCTCTGCTGAACAGTTTTTCCTCGTTCATTTATTCCCACCACGTCTATTCTCATTTAGAACAAAAATAAAAATATAGATAAAATATTTCTCTTCTCACACATGGTCATTCTGATATCACTTTACAGATGACGATCCAGAACCTCAGCAACAGTTATGCTGAAAATTAGGGGTCAGTAAAGAGTGATGTCTTCATCTTTCTTTGTTAGTTCTTGCTCTTTCCTGTAGGAACTACTAGGGCAGTGCTAGCAATTTTCTGGTCCTATGCTAGCTCGTTAAGGTTGTTTAGCCATCAAATTTAGTTCAACCTAACCTAAACAGCTGCTAACCTTCCTCAGTAATCTTCTCACTACTCCCTCCCTCCTTTCAGTATCCTTGATTGGTCACAGAGCCTTATGTGACCCTTGCAGCAGTCTGCAAGCCTGCAATATTACATTTCCAGTGTATATAAAATGTGAATTCTACTTGCACATTGTACATCAACAGAGCTTTTTCATAGGATTTCATCACCTCACTGTGATGACTGCAACATCCTTTGTTCTTGCCTTGATTAACTCAATCTTGCATTGTTGATACACATGCAGAATGCTAATTAGCTACAAGTCTTTGTTTTCAAGGTGTTTGACTGATCCCTGCTTTATTTATCAGGCTCTATTTATTCTCAAGGAGGCTGTTGCCCTAAACAAATAGCCTGAGAAACCAGCTTCATCACTGACTCATCTTCATTAAATGTAAAAAATAATAGCCTTTGATCTATTTTTTCATATTCCATGTCTCACACTTGGGAAGAACTTCTACTAGATATCCACTAATTTAATACACTGTTAGCCCTCAAATTCCTTCTTCGAACACATTTTGTCTCTGATGTCTACCAAAAGTGAATTCTGGCAGTGGTAGATAATGTAATTTGATCATGCACATCAGTTTTTTTCTTTGAATTTTCTCATTTCTCTTTTTCTGTCATTTTATGTCTCACGTATAAGTTATCTGTGATCTTTTTCCATCCTGTATTTTTACAGCATCTAACAAGATCCTGGTTCAGAATGAGGTCTCATTAATATCACAGTAATTCTGATAAAGACACTGAACCATTATCAGAACAGAGTGCCTCTTCCATCATGTTTACAACAAAATAAATTTGAGATAATAGTAGGCAAGTCTTTTATTACCTCAGCAGTCAGATACCTAATGACGGGGGAACTACACAATAACCAGTGACCCTTCTTCACCCTGGTTCAGCTTTTTTCCTCTTTTTGCACTCATATGTATACTCATCTCATTATTCCACTCTCCCTTCTCTCCTTGCCACTTCCTTACGTAAGCTCTAGGAATCCTAGGCTGAATCACTGTGAAATATCTTTGATATATATTCTCAGAGAGCTCTCATGGTAAATGTCAGTGTTCATTTTTTTGTTGTTGTTGTTCAGATTAACCAAAGAGGGGAACTGATTGATCTTCATAATCGACCAGCCTGTGTGACCATTGGCATGTGTGCTGCCAGTTCACCAATGCCCAGTGGAATACTGCTAGCATGCAAAGAACCTGTGTTCCCACTGGAAATAATGGAAAATCTCCAGAAATTCCCAGAGCATCTGCCTCAAGTGGAAAAGCTAGCACTTACCAGGTGAGTCAGCACTGAGAAGGGTTAAATTTAAGTCCTTGAAGAGTATGTAAGAAATATGTATGCACCCCCTTCCATATGGTGCTGTCTTCCTTTTATGAATCAGGTTATTAACAATCCTCACATTTGCACTTTCTTCTAGCACTAACACAAAGTCAGGAGTATCACTGAAATTCAAGGACACAAATTTATGCCTCACTCTGGTCATCATCTGGCCAATGCTACACACATACATATACACAGATGGAAGCTGACTGAAAAACACCTAGTTAAGTCTTTTTCTAAACACATCAGAAGCTGAAACCTGGTGAAAAGATTCAAGGGACAGGAATGACAAGGAAAAAGACGGTGGAATAAAGGCACCGTAAAGAAGCTGACGTTCTTTGCCTCCGTTCTGTGCATTGCTGCTCAGCATTTCTTCCATAGTCAGTATCATTGAAAGAGGAGTGTCCAAATCTACTCACCAACTTTCCACTGTTTCAGTTTTCACTTGTAGTCTTATTCTATCTTAAAGTCTGACAAACATAATATCTTCTTTTAATTTTTTTTTTTAGATTCTTCCCCTTGAAGTTTGTAGAACTCTCTGTTCACAGCACAGATAAGCAACAACTCATGTTAAAACTAGTAAATGGCCGTTCCTATTATCTACAGCTCTGTGCTCCACCAGACCAACAGCAGCAACTATTCCACTACTGGTCAAAGCTAATCTCCCTCCTGAAATCTCCAAAAAATACTAGCAATACCAACGTCAACATAATATGTAAGGATTCTGGCATGAGTCGTGAGAAAGCTCCCAGCCCCAGCAACCCAACAGAGAACGTAAGTCTTTGGCAAATAGATACCAAATCTTCAAGCTGAACAATTAGAAAGCATAGCTTGTGTCAGTATTTTTTACTGTCTCTCAAGCCAAACTCTTCACGTGCTTTGAAGTATCTATAGTTCTGTTTATCAAAGCAGCTGGCTTGTTGGAAACTCCCTACAAAAAATTGTAATGGTCTACAAATACCATACTATAAAATGTTTAACGTTTAGTATTTCCTCGCGGTTAGGGGTATGTTCTTAAACGGATCTTTGGGGCTGAATTCCACAACTCACTGAAAAAAGAAAAGCAGGAAACAAAAGACATGGCATAGCTGAGACTTATGCAGAGACTGCTAACAAATAAGCAAAGAGGGCAAGAACAGTTAGACAGGGAGAAGGCAGCTGTTTGCTGAATACGCGGCATAGAAAGGACTGATATATAGAAAATGATCATGAAGTTCCAGTTGTGTTGATCAGTGACGTGTCAAGCATTTTTAATGTCTCTTGCTACCGTATCTGCTAAACTTTCATTTTTCTTTCTAGAGCATGAACCCACAAAACGTGTCTAACCCTAAAACAGAAAAAGCTGTTACTGAGCAAACCTCCTCCAATCAAGTTCCCTGCTCAGATAGTGTGAGTCCCACAGAAAAGAGTAGAAGGGAAAGGGCAACCTTCAACAGCTCCCAACAAGCAACCAGGCAAGAAACCACCATGCAATCAAAAAATATAGATCTTCTGCATACAAACAGTAAAAGCAAAGAAAGAAGGAAAAGCAGGTAAGCGTGGTTGGGAAATGATTCTGGCACAACTCGGTTTCTAATGCTGAGCTTTGAAAATTAAAATGTGTTGAAGTTTTGTTTTCAGAAAATATATTATTGCAACACCTTTTCAGACCGCGATTTTCCTGACATTTTAAAAGAGTTTGGAAGCTGAAGAATATTGGGTGGTGTTTCTAAATATCTATACCCTGGCTTCCCAGATGTTCAGGTTCTTCTGAAAGACTGTTTCCATGTGCCTGCACTTCAAAGCAATGCTTACTGCATCATTTAGCAATAGATGTTTCTACTACAGACAGAAAGAGTTTAAAATAGCATCTATTTAATACTGGTACATAACAAGATTTTAGGATAAGTTTTTTTCGTTGTTATTTTTCTTTGTTTGTATGTTTTAGTTGGCAATAGTGTTATCCCTTTGGTTTTCTACAATAGCATTGTGGTTTTTCCTGAACTTTTTATTTATTTATTTTTAGGACAGACAAAATGAAGTCAAAAAATGGAAAAACACTGCAACCTTCAGGTATTATAGTTTTTTTTCTGATATTTGGTCATTTTCCCATTGCTATTCCTACTTCAGCTTCCCTCATCTATTATTGAGTTGGGAGCCGTCTGGAACAAATTTTTCTACATCTGTACTGCCAATAGAATAACATTAGTATAAAAGTGAAATAATATTTTTAGAAAGTACCCTGTGCTAGACCCCCTGTTCCGAACACGCACCTCACCTCGCAGGGTTCAATGTCAGGTTTCTTGTAGAAGCCTTGACACTTGACTTGTTTGGCTGATGTCAGCTGTGCAACATCGCTGCAAAATCAGATGAAGTACACTCCAGTGGGAAGGATAAGAAAGCTCTAAGCTATAGGATGTCGCAAAGAGATAATGTTGCCCCACATTTCCTTTTCTAATGTGCTGTAAGGCTTCCCAAAAGCCCACGGTAGAGCATAAACTTGCTTTCAAGCAGTGTTTCTGCAGTGTCCTCAACCATGAATGTGTGTTCCTGGAAAGATATGGACATATTTTGGAGCAATCTTGTCAACATCATACTGGGATTAGCACTAGTGTCCTTTCTGACATTCTGCGTTTCTGCATAAGTGTCTACATTATAATCAGCTACAACAAGCAGGCATATGAAAGACCATTTTCTTACTGGTCACCATTTGCCATATTCACAATTCCCAGTTTCTTATCAGTGATTATGCACTGTTGCCTATGCCTGGCAAGAAACAACAAAAACTGGAGTTCTTAGTTTGCTGATGACCCCACACCTTGTGTCTAAGCTCAAGGTCATTTTGCATATGAGTGAATGAATGTCTTGAACAAAAGCTTTTGTGGTCTTTCCATTTTACTAAGTTACGAAAGATTGAGTGATGTCTCTTGTCCGATCAACCTCAGTTTTTATGACCATGGTGCTACTGTATGCTTCTCTTTTTAGCTGGAAAGTGGGCTGCATGCAATCCTTTGACCTGGCTAAGAAAATTTCCTGTTGTTCTCTCTTCTTTCTGTAACAGTCTTCTTTTAATTCCAGCCTCACCCCCTCTGTCTAATTGTTCCTTTTCCTCAATCACTCACATTTTTTCACCTTTCCTCTGATTTCTGTTCCTGTTCTCTAGTTTTGGACTACTCTTTCTCTCACCTTCCACATTTCTCAAACGCTGTTCTGTGGCTTTTCCTCATATTAAACTATACCTCCCTCCAAAGACGTATTCTCCCACTGTGTACTTGTCTCCTCTCTTTTTCTTCATTTGCTGATCATACTTCTCCTGATATGCATTCTTCTACTTGTTTCTGGTTTTGCCATGTTGAGGCATAGGCAGCCATCTCCTCTCCCTAAGCTTTCCAACCTGCAGACTCTGTTGACCTCAGCTTGCTGATCAGCTTTCAGTAGAGAACGGAAATGATCTTTACATCCCTTCGACCAGCTGAGAGGTATGCCAATATCATGTCAACTGATACTAGCTATGCACAGACTTTTTACGCCTCTCAGGTGTTCAGCAAGGACTAGAGATTATTTCTCCTTAGAGGTGAGTAGGTGAGAAGTAGTTTGTAGGAGTGACTGAAGGAAAATAGCATGGGAGAGTCTGAGGCAGTTTGGAACACAGAGCAGAAGTGCCAGTAAACTCCCCCACTATTTGTAAACTGAACAGAGAAATAATCAGAAAAGATTGAAAATCAGTTGCCTCTAGTCAGTATTCCCTCTTTTGTGTTTTTTGCTGTGTGTTTATCTTCTCCATCCTTTTCTCACTTTTGACTCCTGCTTCTTTTCCATTTTCTACTTTCCTGCACTGTTCTGAGCTCATCCTCATTGTGGTTTTGTTTTGCTTTGTTTTCAGGAAATCAAAAGAGTGGCAGTAAGTCAAGTGTACGCTGCTTCAGGTTATTCTCCAGATGATTTGTCAGTGAGAAGGGATAACAGAAAATAAAGCAAAGCATCCTATCATCAGATGGTCTTAAAATAGGGAAAAGACATACAGAATAAAAAAAACTGATGCCGCAGACTTCAATTTACAATTTACTGCTGTAAAACTAACTATAACTGAAACACAAACCCTGTGTGTCTCTTTAATTTGCAACTAGCAGTAACAAATATATTTTTCCTTAATGGTAGAATTCACATTTTTTTCAGTGTCTGAGGCCACTTCTTCAGGGAGAAGACTCTGTAACATGCAGCAGAAGGCAAAGAAATTGACACTTGAATTAACAGTAATGCTTGAGTGAGGCTTACACATTTGTATAGCATTGGGAAAGCTTCTCATGTACGTAGTTTTCAAAAGACTGCAAGAAGACAAGTGATAGCGAGTAATACCATATTATGAATGCAAAATCATGCTAATACAGGTGTTATTTCTAATAGTGAACTTCTAGATGAATGTGTGCAAATAACTTTCAAATGTTCTTCATTCCTTGGCTTCTTCATTCATAGAATGAATAGCTATACGTAGCTAGACTTGTTTTGAAAATCATCGTGCAACCTACTACTGAGAACCATTAAGTATGGGTTAGATATTGTTGTTAATATTGTTATTTAGACACCAATAAGCATAGCATTCCTTCTGGAATACTGAGAAGCAGTTTTTACAGATCAAGCTTGCTGCACGACAAAGCATTTGGCATTAAGCCAGCCCAAATCTTACCTTCTGTGACTGTACTCACTACAAAAGGCAAACAATCTACAATAACGAACACATGTACCCTGCATTTACCTTAGCAATGAGTAGCACAAATCCATAGTGCACAGAAGCACCTAGTCAGTTTTGGTGTGTGCAAAAGGCTGCCACCAACTGAGTTACCACTATTCTTTCAGGCAGCATCCAAGAATTGATGGGAGATATCCCAAGGAGAGTTCAGTTTACCTTGTGCTAAAAATTACAGTTAGCAGTCCGGCATGGCAACATTTGTTCACATTAAAACTTCTGCCAATTTACACTGTAATTCAACTTTTTTTTTCCCTTAAAAATAATAACAAAAAATTAAAAATAGACCTGCTCCAGCCTATCCACTGTACTTTTATTCTTTTCTTCCTACCTCACCTCTGTGATCATCAGACATTTCAAACTTTGCCAGCATTGCTCACAATTCACAACTGTTAGTTCAAGAACCTTTTCTAAGCCATGCGATCTGATGTAGCTGTTTTCCATTTCTCAGTCCATCGTACAAAAAGCATCTGAAACTCTTCCACATTTACGGACTGAAGCAACAACAGATAGTTACCCAAAAAACAAATAAATTATCTGATACCCACTCTTGTTACTGTTTTTGAGACTTTTCTGTGCAGTTTACAGCACATGAAGTACTTTAATGAAATTCTGAAGCAAAAGGTCTTTGTAATCATAGCTAAACATGGGAGATGTAAGACTTAGTAGGCTCTTCTGAAAGTGAGCACAGAGGATATACATAATTCATAGATTCCAAGAAGACAAATGCCAATCTAATGTTCCTTGAGAAAATAAATTAACTGAATACTCTTTGAGGCAGCCTCATGTAATTAGATTCCAATCTACAATGCTATGAGAAGCAAGTGGTAGTAAATTCAAATTCTAGATATCACTAAAACATGAACAGGACTGAAATATCATTCAGTATACATGGAAATTCCAGTGCTATTTTCCATGGTGGAAAAAACTTTCCATGTTTTATTTATCAAAAGAACATAGTTGCATTTATTGACAGGAAAAAATCCTTAGGTGGTCCCTGGGAAAATAGCTGTATAGTGTATTTTCTGTTTGAGGGACAGTGAGTATTAGAATGGTACATGGTTTATGATGTACTGTTGTCAGCTACATGAACAAACAAAATACTGCAAGAACAAGGATCGGTAACAGTAATTTCACAACTGTAGAGAGACTGGCTGCAGATGCTTGCCATCAGTGACTTTATACAAGCAAAGAGAAAATAAAAACTGTGGATCACTGGAAAACTAGTGATACGTATTTTGAATACTTTTAAATAAAGCGTACTGTATTTAAAAAGTCTATGAATTAATCAGAAACAACTGTTTACTACCACAGAAGTAATATCTATGACTTACTTCTTATCAAGATATGCTGCACTGTGTTTCCTTTCACTGACTGAAGACACAGAAGATCAGACTCAGAAAAACGTACTGTGCTTCCAGAAACAGTCTCACTCCTACCCTAACCTGTGGTAGCTTTGACAGACCTCAAAGGGACACAAAGCACCATGCAAATGGTACTGTTCAGCCTCAGTTCACCAGAATGCAATCTAAAATGCCCTCAATCAACGATGCAAAGAATACTTAACTTCAAAGTACCAGTTTTCCCAGATTACAATGCTGGGAAGGTTGGATTGTTGCATAGCAAATGCAATAAATAATACTGTTAATTGCTGAACCTGAAGCAAAGAAAAATAATCAGCATGGTTGCTTGCTGGGTTACATACCAAAAACAGTCTTACACTGAGCTGATTCAGAAGATTGGTATGCAGTATTGGCTCAAGATGCCAGTGCAAGCTATCAGCTCCTCTGAAAGAAAAATAACTCCTGGGAGAATGACAGTCACTGAAGATCCTGCAAGCAGTAGCTATCAACGTAATATGTTTGAATACATTTTTTAGGAAATACTGCAAAATAAAGTGGTATTAATGTAATATGTTCCAAAACAGTTTTCAGTTTGAATGACTTTTATTTCCTCTGCAACTTCTGTCAAGACAGAGATTCTTGAGAATGGCATAGTGTTTTCACTGTAGCCTACAGATTTATCCAAGAATAATGAAGGCAGTCTACATTGCTATGGGGTAATGATTAATTTCTGACAGTGTGAAAATGATGTCTTCCTTCCTTAGAGATGATTGTGTAGCTGTTACGGCTTTCTTGGGAAAGGTAATTTAGTATACTGGCTTTGTTTATGGCAGCAGATGATAAATATATTTTGGTGCTGTCCCTTACAAACCTTTTCACAAATTAAACATCTGAAAAGTGCCTCTGTTGCCCAAGAAGAGGTAATGATAATCTATTGGCATCTTATGTCTGTATGGAAGACATTATGCTCCGATCAGTATGGATATCTATGAAGGAACTGGTTGCCATACCTTTGTTTCCTCTGTGACAGAACACACCAGATTTACGCATATGATACCAAGGTATATATGAAAGATTTTTTCTCTGCCAGTATACAAGCAACACACACACCAAAAACCCAGATGTCCATATTAATCTTAAAAATTAAGGATTCTTGGCTGAGGCTGGGTTTCTTTATGTTAGTACATCATGCAGCTGAAGGGACAATTTAGAAAATTAAGAAACCCATACTTCATGAGTTATTATATGCTGTAGTTTCAGAACAGCAGTTCTCAGCAAGTTAACTGACAGACAATGAAGTACACATGTGAGGACTACAGGGAAATGCTATAAAACTATGTGCGCTCACAGACCCAAACAACCTCAAACTGAACTAATTCTTTATGTCCAGACCAATATTATTATTTATTATCCGTATTGATGGGTTTCAAGGTATATCTCCGCAGTTTGTACCCACCATTTTTAGTGTCATACATAGAGACACATTATTTCCTACTAGCATATTTCTCAAAAATAAAAAATAGTCTAAAGAGACTTAGTTTCAGAAAATTTCCAGTATAACTTAGCAGTCATGCAGATGTTTAGGGTTCAAATAAAAAAGATACTAAAGATTGCTTCAAATGCTGGGGAACAAACATGCTGCTGGACATGTTGTTTATAATCTGCTGGAAGCAAGCTCAATAGCTAGGGTAATAACAAAATGAAAGCTTTAAAATAATAATTCTGAAAAGGATTCTCCCTCATAAGAATTTTACATTCAGACATCAACATGGATGACAGTACATACAGAATACCTGCTATTGGGTGTCATTAATTAAAGTATAGCAGATATGCACTAGGCAAAAACCTATACAAAATGAGATTGATAACAAAATACAGTGTAGAAGATTATTTCAGTGAAGATTTAGAAAAAGGGAACAAGAAGTAGAAGGACAGGGCTGGTTATGCATACCTTACAGGTGTCCTACTGTATATCTGATTTACTCTCAGAAATAATATTTACTGCATTTTGTGTTTATATAGTACACAAACAATATACTAGAGTGACTTACTTTTGAATAAAGTCATAAAGCTTAAGCTCATAATGTAGCATTATCAGGTAGGTGGGTCCCATCATTAACATAATTACTACCATTAAGCTGCCTTTCAGGAAAGATGGCCTCACCTAGGGAGAATCTAAACACCACAGATATCTTCATTCATTAGGATTTACCACTTAAGTATTTTTCATAGGTGGTGCTCTGGTTTAACTCTGGAAGGCAGCTCAGCACCAAACAGTTCACAGTGTCCACACTGGGAATGGGGAGAGAATCACAAAGTACAACATCCTGTGTGTTGAGGTGAAGACAGTTTACTAAGTGAAGCAGAAGATATATGGGCCAGCAAAGCAAAACACAATTAATTTGCTACTTCCCATTGGCAAGCAGATGTTCACCCATTTCTAGGAAAGCAGGGCTCATTCCATGTAACAGTTTCTTGGGAAGACAAATACCACCACACCAAATGTAAACCCTTCCCTTCTGTCCTCACAGCTTTTAGTACTGAGCATATGCCATATGGTAACAAACATCCCTTAGGACATTGGGGTCAGCAGTCCTGGCCACGACCCTACCCAGCTCCTTGTGCACTCCCAGCCTCCCCAGGCAGGGCTGCATGAGAAGCTGAAAAGCTCTTGGCCCCGTGTAAGCACAGCTGAGCAACAACTAATTGATTCATTTTTATCAAATATCCAAAACACAGCATCAGATGAGCCTCTACAAACAAAAATAACTCTGTGCCAGACAAAACCAGGACAAGTGGTTTCAACTGTTGAAACTTTTGTTGATTCTTCCCATAGATCTGTGAGTTTTTTCTTTCTTTACAAAGGTTTTATAAGAAGCTTCACAGGGCAAAAAAAGTAGACATAAAAAAAATAGCTTTTGCTCTCTAATCACAGGTTAAAACAAAGTAATTAAACTGCCAGATAAACTCAGCAAAAAGTATGTGCATGTTCACACCAAGGCAGGTTCACACTAGATTTTGAATAAAATTATGACTTGACTTTGGACTTTAAGATACGTTCAGCCTCAAAAAGGCAAGACAGGGAAGAGCAAAGCGGATTTTAATTCAAAGTAATAACTGGTATTAATGGCACCGTAGGAGACAGTTTTCCAGAGATACATCTATCTACTATGAGTCCTTATAGATTTATTCTAGATCAGTTCAACAGTGGACAGTTGCACAAAGGAAGGCACACAGGCTGAAATAATATCAAAAAGTTAGACGCATAAAAGTAAACTGCAAAGATGAGGAGAAACTACTCAAGGAAGGTCAAGAAGCAGCAAACAGATGTAAAGAAACAGATGAAGTAACCACGTATTTGAATGTAACTCAATAGGGAAAGGCAAAGTGATGCCAAGAAAATATAATTTTTATCACCCATTATCTCTCTGGAATAAACATTGTGCCCCAAACCATTCTATGAACAGCCACACTTCCAGCTTTACCCATCTTCTGGTTCCTATGTAAGTGCTTAAGACTCCTCAGTGAGAGACAAGTAATACTTGCCAGACTTGAGACATCTCTTCTGGAGATTAACATGTTTTTTTTACTGCTGAACTTCTGATAGGTTTATGACTCATCTGTAAATACTGTGACTTCATGTGCAATTTTGGATCTGAAGTAACAGAGGACAAGGGAAGCCAGAAAGGAAGATATTTCAGCCACCAGATAAACATGAATGCAAAATGTAGTTAGTTTCTGGATAGAAAGAAAGGAAAAATTCTAGATGTTATCAAGGATTAGAACATGACCATATTTTAATCCTTAATATTTGCTGTTCAAATTCAAAGAAGGCTGAAAGAACAATGGTTTGCTGTATTGATTTTGAAACTCAGGGATTCCGTTGATGTGCAGTGGAAGCCAAGATATTCTTTTTCTTCCCTGATATATAACCTAGCTCCTAAACTTTTAAAGTTTGCATTCTTCTTTGAAATACTGGATATTGGACACTGCTAGCCCTGTAGGTAAACTAGTACTGGTATTACATTCTTTCAGATGACTGGTTCATGTGGACAAGTTAATCCCCAGAGGTCTCTTCCTAGTCCTATGATTCTGGTATTCATGTGTCCTGTTTAAAACAACAGATTTGTAACCAGGAGATATCATATAGCTATAAATCAAAATGGAAAGGATACTGTTATCTCCCTTGCAACACAGGGATAAGTCTGAATAGGAAGCAGCCTACTTTCATTCATATTCTGTTAAAAGTGACATTTAAATGTGATTATCCAAGACACAGACTGGCAATATCTAAAAACCAAAAAAATCCCTGTGAAGTTCTCAGAGACAAGAGGAAATCAGCCAAAATTAAAATTAACAAAACCTCACAAGAGTTAAAGATTGAGAAGTAAAGGGTGTCAAGATAACAACAAAAGCAGGAGAAAGGTTAAGAAAAAATGGTTAAGAAAGAAGATAGGATACAGACTCTGGCATCAGGAAGGCAAGAATTCTTCAGAGATTGCATTAAAAAATATTTTGGCAGATAAAAAAGGGATGACACTGACTTGGAAGGGATCCAAGATGTAGTTGGAAGAGAAAGTACATCTGTTGTACAATGGTTGTTCAGTGAGTTTAGTGATAAAGAGTTTAGAGATAAAGGGGAGGAGAGTAACGGGGCAAACAGATGGGGATTAGTTCTCCTCCAGCCTTCACTGGCATAGGCATTGTGGACACTATGGCTTTTGAAAGAGCATTCCTTTTTGCAGGGGTAAAACTTAAATTCAGGTACAGTGACATAAAGGGGAATTTTTATCTAATCCTTCTGTGATTTTTCATTCCCCCTCCAGAGGGCAATGGTTTCAAAGAAAACTTTTTCTCCTATGTTTGGCTGATGTGTCAGCTTGTCAAAAACATTTATTTTATCTTGATTACAATCACCAAATTTAGACTGATCAGCACTTACGTCACCACCTTGCTGGCCAACACTGATGCTAACACGTAAAATTCAGTTAACTGAATTTAAACATATTTTTTGTGAAAATATATATAGATTTGTTTGTGGAATGAAGACATTAGCCTTAGAAAAAAGATGTTCTTCAGAATTAAAGTTGCCTGAATACATTGTTTCTGTAGCTCCAAACATCCTTTCCTGATGCCACAACTGCTAATAATAACACTGTTAAAATTAAACCTCTAAAATCAAGATGTTCTAAGATCCAAACACACAAAAGTTTTCAGCTGCATATTTCTCTTCTGTTAATTTCTGCTTATCATTTAAAACTTTGAAGAATAAATGGAATGTTTTATTTATAATACTTTAAGCCATTTTTCAAATTCCTTTGAGAACTATCTTAGCATTCCTCATACGAAAAACAATATGCAGCTAAGATGAAACAAATGACTAAACACTCTGATTTTCCCAATCATCTTTTAATTGTCTTTCCTCATCCTCTTATTTGCCTTCTTTCTCTGCATCTATTTTTTCTGATCTGCATATTTTGTTAAATGCAAGGTGGTTTTTTTTCTCAAAGCAATTTTTGTGTTCTCAGCGTGCCAACCGTCAGCACCCACAAGGCAAAATGAACCAGCAGATCCATCCATTTAAATTGCTAACGTTGTGATTTAAAAGAGAGAAGTTATCTGATGCTTTACAAATAATGCTGCTGATCCAGTATTCGTATGACAGCTTCTTGGCCTCATGGAATATTTTAATCTGCTGGAGAGAATTAGCCAAGTACTCCTCATTCAAGCATCTTATGAATGGATTTGCCAGATGGGCAAAGGCTAATATTAGGGTTTGTGAAAGCCAGAGGAGGAGATTGGTTACCAAAGAAACAAATAGATCCTTAAGCAGATATATCCAAGAGATATCCCAAGCTCAGTCTTAACCTGGTCTGGCAATCCATTCTGGCAAAAGATGAAAACTTCAGCTACACAGCCAAGAGAACAAAGTTGGAGGAAGAGGAACTGTCATGAATCTTTCTTTGCTCTACAACAGACTGCACAATATAGTGAAGAAAATTCACTTAAACTCGTATAAAAATTACCTTTAGGGCAACATGCAAACTAGAAATGATGAGACTTTCTGTGAGGGAAGGAGAAGTGCTATCAGTTGAGGGAAGCTGTAATTAGAATTAATGATTGCTTTTTTAAATCTGTTTATCCTAACCTTGCGTGTAGATAAGATGTTAAACTAGAGATTGGTTTGGATGAGGATGGCAATAGTGAACAGTCGACTGCTAAATCTACGTACTTTTTGCAGCCATTATGTATTTTATACAAGTATCATACTTTGAAAAAGTTCTCAGAAAAAAAAAGTTTTTCCAAAAAGGTTCATGTGAGCTTTCACTACTTTCATACAAAGGTGAAAAGAACCATATTCAGTTCTGTTCAGACAGTAATAACTATATTACATTTTCCATCTGTTTTCTTTTTCCAATTAAATAACCCTGCAATGCACTGATACTTAAACATTGTGTAGTGCTGCAGTTCTTCCACTTGTCACTTACTGGTCAAACTGGAAAGACCCAGTTAAGTGCAGTTGCAAGGCAGCAACACATTACTATCCTGAGAAAGGCAAACAAAAAGACATTCTGAAAATAGCAAACAAAAAGATACCCCAGGAAGTTTGAGCCACATTGTGAAAAGGTATAATGCTTTCGGTGTTTCATCCATAGGTAACGGGTTGGGTTGCATGTTAGTATCAAGTCAAGCAGACTGCTTACATGGTAAGAAAAGAAAAGCATAGCATCTGGTTTTGTGACTTGAAAAGTTGCGCGTGTTTATAGGGGATCCAATGAGAACATGGAACAGGGTAAAACTGTAAGAAGCTGAAAGTCTTTATTTGAATTTCACTATAGAGAATGATTCACAGTGAAATCATAAAGTTCTAAATGGTTAAACTGAAGAAAACAGAAATGAACAGTAGACCTTTTCAGTGGCTTAAGAAAGTCTCAGTATGTTACAGTCAAGAGTAGCATTTATTTTAATGCCATAGGTAATGACGTAGGTGGGCCATCCTGAAAATCCAGGGGAGGGAACACAGATTTTAGCTCAGTTTTCGTGGCTTTGTGAAACGCAGCGTTGCTACAGAGCACCTGGTAAAGCTGCTCCTAATGCCCTCTTACCTCTGCTCCTCCAAACACTGCGTTCTGGTTATCCTCGGTGCCTCAGCCCCCCCTCACCCACAGGCGGGCTCTCCCATGTGCATTTTCACTCCAGGCCTGGCTGGGGCCAATCCAGCTTGTCTGTCCACAGTAGTGCAGGGAGAACAGGGGGAATGAGGAGAAAAGCGGCGGTGAAAGGGGCTGGAAGTGGCACTGGGGTGATCAGGGCACAGCTCCCACAGAGCTGTCTGACGGGCAGCGAGGGCGCAACCCCTGTGCACGTGCCACCACGATGGCGGCCGTTGGGGGCGACCGTTGGAAAGCGGCCCCGCCCCGCCCGGCCGGCAGGGGGCGCGCGCGCTCAGCCGGCCCCACCCCGCCCCCGGCCTGTCTGGCGGCCAGCGCCTGCCCGGCGGGAGAGGCTCCGCGCCTGCGCGCCCCGGCCGGGCGGGGCGGGGCTTGGCGGCCCGAGCCGGGAGCGGGCGGGGCGGTCCCGGGCCCGGGGTTGGCGGCGGCTGCGCAGCTCCGCGGGGGCCGTGGTCGGGCGTCTCCGCGGGCTCGGCTGGGGGACGCTGCGGGAGGCTGCGACTTCCAGCGGGCGGCTCGGACGAAGCGTGCCGGTGGCGACGGCGGCGGAGAGGGAAAGAAGGTGAGCGCTGCGCGACGTCCGGCGTGCGAGCAACAGGTCCCGCCGCGGAGCCGCCGGACCCGGGAGCCTCCCCGCGGCGCAGGCCCGCGGGCCGGGGCCGAGCGAGCGGCGGGGCTGAGCCGAGCTCGAGGGCTCCGCTGTGATCCCCGCGCCCCACCGGCCCGGGCTGTGCCGCGGCCCCGGAGCCCGGCCCGCGGGGGCCGCTGCGGCTACAGGTGTCCGTGCCGCGGGGCGCCCGCAGCCGCTGCCCGGAGCGCGCCTGGGCCGGGCCGGGCCGGCTCCCGGGAGCCCCCTGTCCCGGAGCTGCCGGCTGGCGGGCCGAGGCCGCGGGGAAAGTGTCCTGCCTGTGTGTGAGCGGAGGTGTGTGCTCGTGTTCCGAGGTCGGAAACTCGCTTGCACATCTGATCTGCTGGCAGCGCGGCGCTTCGGGGTGATGCCCCTGCGGCGAGATCGCCCTGCGCTGGATTGCAAAGCTTTGCGGGGTTAGATTGAACTAGGTGTTATAGCAATGATTTCCAGCGTGTTTTGTAGCCCGCGGTGGCTCAGGAAGCCCGTGCGGATTGCGTTCTTGCGGCAGCAGCACTCCTGACTGAGGAGCTGCGATATGTCCGGGCAGCAACAAAGAGCGTGCAGACTGGCAGCTCCTCCAGCCGGACGGAACCGAAAACAAAGTTAATTTGGGTATGGCTTTGATGGAAACCACGAGCTTTAACTATCCATACACGTGTCTGTTTAAAAAACTTTCTTACGTGTCTTTTCTGTGAGACAGATCCCTTGGAAAGGTCTTAATGAGGGGTGTTTTTGGGGAGAACATCTATTAGTGTTTTGAATGGTAATTCTTAAAGCCTCTTCAATGGAATTACTTGAGCATAAACTAGTGTGCATGCATAGCTGACTGGCTGTGCCAAAATACTTCCATTGGTGTTGACATACGAATGTCTGTGGGCAAGCTCTGTAAAAAGTTCTGGTGGTGGTTTAAGTGCCTTCTGCCTCAGTGCACGGCTGTCTGTTCTTTTGAGGCACCTTTCTTCTGGAGGATTGAGATGCTTTCCCTGAATTTCTCAAAAATAGGCTAGCTTTTAATTGCCATTCGAGCCTGGCTGTGTTTTATATGCATTAACTGTCTTCCAACATGCTGTGATCCAAATAGCCCTCTGTATTTCATGTGTTAAAAGGTTAAGTAATGGTTAGTGTTGTAGGTGGATTAACAAGGCATCAAATATTTATATTGCAGCACTTTGAACCAGCATAGTAGAATGTTAAATTTAATTAACGTGACTGTTATTACAGTAATACAGAGCTAACTGCTAGTACGTGATCACTTAATTCCTCTCAAAGTAATTCTTTCAGACTTGACGTCCAGTGCTTCTCATGCTGCCTTGAGTTAGGTAGAATGGCTGTGGGCAGTAGTGCTTGGTGTAAAGAAGCAGGTGCTGGTAAGGGTAATGATTTTACCTAGACTTCATTGAAACTGGTTTCAAAAGATCCGAGCTTACTTAAAAATGTAAATGTAAGTATTTCCTCGCTGAACCGATTTATTCCATTGGAATTGGGAGTGGCTACTCGGGCCATTGGGGGGTGTCGGGTGTCTTTCATTACCACAACAATACCTGATGGAGAAATGTTAAACATGGATACAGAGGTTACCATTCATACCGAGGGTTATGGACGCAGAACGCTTCGTGTAGTCTGTGGTTCCTAAGAATCTCTTTTCTATACAAATAGCTATAATTTTATAACACCCTGCTTGGTGCTTTGTAATTAAAGTCTCTTGCTGGGGTTTGAAGCTGCAGTTTGTTAAAAATCCCACAGAGTTTTCAGATGTAAGTTGTTACAATTTCTCCTTAAAGACTGGGTCTTATCATCAAGTACTAACAGCTGTAACTACCTGTTTCAGCTACTCGTCTATTTTTTTCGGTTTGCGCTTGTGATTAACTGCATTCTTGTAGAATGTTAGGCTTCTGGGATTCTGTAAGCTGAGATTTCCAGCGATCTGCTACTCCTTAGATAGCAGGATCTGTATTTATATTCATATGTTGTGCTTAAAATCCTTAAGTATTCCATTAACTGGCTTCTATTTTCTTTCTTTTTCTGCTTTTATTAATGCAGTAGGTAGTGCTGCAGAAGGGCTCGGCATTATGGTTTTTGGAACAGTAATGTAATTACAACTTTGGTCATTCATTAGGAAGCCTCAATGTTACTTGTAAATATAAATTAAATACCGTTGTATTGTTTTCCTTCTATTAATGAGCAGGGAGATGTTTGTATATTCAAAAACAGTTGCTGGTACACCTGTGAGAGCAGAAACTGTTTTCAGGGAAGTGTTCTGTGATTTAAAACTGGGTATGCTGGCAGTGTTTTTTATATTATAATCTGGTTCAGAGCTTTCTTCAGCAATTGTGACAGCAGTGTTTTATCTGTGCCTCCTTCCTGCACTTCCAGTATAGCTATGTGATAAAAAAGTTTTAAGTCTAGGTACATTAAAATAGGAAGTGAAATTCCAAAGAGCAAAGATGACAAAAAAAAACCTTTAAAAGAGTATATGGTAGTTTATATACCAGGCTACTTGAAAATAAGCTTCATGGGGTGTCTGGATGTTTTTTTCCTTGGTTGTTTTGTTCTAAACTGGAAATAAGCTGTGTTTATCTATAGGTGAAGAGATGCTTTATGTACCAAGGATGTCTAATGGGAAACTAATATGTAGCTGTGTAGGAAGAACAAAATGACCAACTAGAAGTTTGCATCAGGTAAATTTAGAAAGCAAATAGATACTGTTAGTAAAGCATAAATGTACAAGGAATGCTTCTGTTCTTTGGAGTGGGAAACACAGTAAGTTTGAGTACCTGGGCAGTATGTTGAGATGTGGGTTCAAATCCTTCAGCTATCTGAGGGAGCTTAAAGCCCACAGTCCCAAAAGGAACACCCTAAGTGGCAGGTACTGGTGAGTGTTTTGCGCTGAGATGCTTCCAGGTGCCAGCCAATTTCGTTCTTGAGGGGTAGTGCTTGGAAAAGGACTGTCTGACGGGCATGGTCAGGCACAGACTGATGTTGTGAACCCAGGTTCCTGCTTGCAGGCACAGTTCTGAATGATGAAATTGCGTGCTTTGCTTAACATGATGCAAAATTCTGGGAGTTTGTTTCAAAGCGTTCTCTTCAGTTGGGTTCTTGGCTAAATTTGCCAGTTCCTACAGATGTTGAATCTGATGTTTGAACATCTGTAATTCACCCTTGTAGAAGGAAGCTTGGTTGTCTGTGGGCTAAGGCTAGTAGGTGGCATGGCATTTGGATTCTGTTGTGGTCCTGATTCTTTCTTGTAAGTTGCCAAATAATTAGATACAAAAATACAATTGTTTCATCGTATGTGCAATTATCTTTGAAAGAAAGATCACCTGGATGCCATGTGTTTCCTGAATTAATTTGCCTATTGCATAATCTGAGTGTTCTGGTAGGCCATAATTGTCTTACAGAAAGTGCTGAGTGAGAAATAGTTACTGTGATTTTTATGCTAACAATTTCAGTTCTTGATTTTTGTTTAACTTTGGTCTTTTTTTTTTTTTTCTCTAATTTCTTCTCTATAATTAGAGAATAGGCATGACAACTGGAATGCACAGCAGTGCAGCTTATGGCTGATATCTGTGAACTTAAAAGTATTCTTTTGCTATGCTTTATCAACGCTGAAAATTCTGACGGAAGGGTGATAGATGGACATTATGGAGAAAAAAGGTCTTGAGAAAAATAAGATGGATAAAATACGCAGCTTTTCTTTGTCTTGCTTCAGGGGATGTGTCTTTTGGGGATGCTTTGGGAAGTTCATATGTATTTGGCCATCACAGACAACTCAGAGACCCTCATAGGCGTTTTTTAGGAAAAAGTAGTTTAGCGCTGGCAGTGATTTCTGATAAGGTTATTTTAGAAGTGGTAGGAGAGGTGCTTCACAAGAGGCAGTAAGGGTACTCAAATATCGTATAGTCAGAGTATGTTAGCATCTAAAGCTTATAGCTGTATTTGCATCAGCTGTTGTGTGAATAGTCGATGTGAATTCTCATTTTCACGGTGTGAAGTTGTTCAGTGGTATCTTCATGCTCTGAAGTGTTGTATTCAGCAGACCTAAAACCTTTGATAACCCGGAAGTGCCAGAGCAACCTCAGCAACTGCTCTTTGGCCTGGCAGTGCCTGCTGGGAGGTGAATGTATGCATTCCTATCCTCTTTCTGAGGACTGGAAAGGACGTATTCGGTGCTGGTAGTGTTGAGATGATTAGTTCTGGAGTTATGTGCTATCAAAGGGGAACAACATGCTACTTCCTAAAAGTGTCGCTTAATTCAGTAGTATGCTGCTGGTGATACATATATGGATTATTCTTAGCTATAAAATGGCATACTGGCATTTAATGAGGTATGGGAAAGAATAATCAAAATTCATCTTGTTCAAGGTTGAACGGTGGGTAAAATGTATCTAGTTTGATGCCTTAGTAAAAATGCAGGTAAGAGAAAGGACTTCACTTAATGTTTCCCCCAGGGACAGTTCTTGGTCTCTGAGTAATAAAGAGATCAGTCAGTTGAGCTCTCATCTGTGAATGTAAAAACAAAGTGTTTTTTGAACTGAGATAATCTTCACAATCAAGGACAGTGAAAGTAATATGCCTTGGTAACTACTTATCTATTTGTCAGTTAGTTAGGAACCCATCTTTGGTGCAGCAAAGGAGAAACCTGGGGAGAGAAGCATCTTTTTCTTCATGGCAGTTAGGGTACTGAGTTGCTGAATTCTTAACACTATCGGTATCATGACAACTTTGTTTTTATGATATTATATTACTACATGTAAAACTAATGCTTTACCTTAATATCAAATGATTCAGTGTCCCTTAGTGTCCCAGTGGAGAACTTGTGGTCACCCATGTTTATTTCCTTTTTATCAAGTTGTTCTTGCTTTGTCTGCTACTGCTAAGGAAAGTTGAGATAAATTAATCATGAGTTAATGCACTGTATCTTGACTAAGAATACTTAAGCTGCTTTTGTAGGAAAAAAAAAGTTACACATGATTATGCTGTATTTAATAGATGTTAACTGCAAATTTAATATTGTCAAAAAGTTTTCAGAGAGCAAATCTCTCCTTTCCCAGTTTATGAAAGGACATGATGTCAGCAGGCAAACTTAGTCCTGTGTTAGTGAGAGAATGTAGTGTTAGTGGACATCACATGCTCTCTGTAGGATAAAGCAGTGATGGAATTGCTTAGTGTCAATATGCAGTGACATTTACATTTTGTTTAAATAGTATTAGAAGCTCCCAACTGTTGGGAAGTGAGTGGAAATTGAACTGGATATGTATTTAAAGGCGGTGGTGGATGTTATGGAATAGTTAAACGTAATGCAAGCTTGTACCATTTCATTTTTATTTTATTTTTTTTCCAGTAATCAAGATGTGTTCTAAATCAGTAGCCTAATTACTTACAGGGAGGAATTAGCACAGTCCCTTAGAGTAAATGAGGTAAAAGCTGATCAGGTTGGCATTGTCTTGCTTGTTGGGATGAGTAAATGACTTAGGAGCCCAGTAGTATTTATCTGTTTTGACCAATGGAATGATCTGTTTTGTCTTTTTTTTTTTTTTTTTTTTTTTGAAGAGCTGTAAACAGCACTAAAAGTCTGTTTGAACCTAAATTGTCACTATATTAGTGGACCTCCTTCTACTGAATTATCACCTTGATTCCTGCCTGTTCTCAGACTGTTAAGTATGTGCTGTTTTCTTTATTGGAGACTTGATGGCCGTCAGTCGCTTCTTGTCACAGCACATTCCTGTGCTGTTAGGAGTACTACTGAAGTGGTTGGATGCCTGACTTCAGTGGAAAGAGGAGAAAAGTGACACTCTTGAGTCTTCTGCAGTGTCTAATAGACACTTTGTACCTTCTGACGTTATGTTTCTACTTTGTTGACTCATCAAGCAAGATGTAAAGATAAAGGACTGAAAAGTATCTTAAGGAAAGCTAGGAATCAAAAATAAATAAATAAATAAATGGCATGTGTCCTGGTTCCCGAAAGAAAAAATCGTGAGAGTGTTTTTAAGATAACAAAATGGATGGAAAGCTTCTCAAGACTGGTTATTTCAGCGTGTTTTGTAGGTTACTACTTTCTTTAAGCTTTTGCCAGGTTTCATGTGAGGAGAGGTCAAAATGAAGTGCAGCTGAGAGCTGTTTCTTCTTGACTGAAAAAGAGAATGTTGCACCTGCTCTTATGATGTTACAAAGTGTCAACTAGGTGTTACTTTAGTTTGTAGCTTATGGAGTCATTTTTAGTTTATGTTGTTTGTACTTTGATGTCAATACATTGTTTAGATGTAAGCCTCTTGCTATTAGAGTAGTGGTATGATTGATTTTGAGTAGTCACGATATATTGCTTTTCTGTAGATCTTTCTGTTTATTGCGGACTTATGTTTTCGCTGTGACTGTTTTTTTGCAGCTTTTCTATTTGTTACTTCGCATTCTGTACTTCTGCAGCCCTTCAAACGTGAGTCATTCTCATTGCTGGGCCTCTAAATAGGCAATACAGACAATATTGACAAGGAAACAAAGGCGTTTTTGTTGTTGTTGGACCGCAGCATTCCTACACAATGATGAGTCTTATGACCTTTTGCTTTCTTGTTCCCATCAAGTCGATGCCTTGTGTCTCAAGGTTGGATCAGCCTGTAAAACAGTAGCTATACTTAACATTTCATTTTGTGGTGCTGTCTGTATTTTTTCGATCATCTTATGCTTACATTCTTTTACCTGTAATTATGACTTTGATTTACCTCTTCTATTTCTGTAGTAAATTTCTCTGTAAGAATGAAGTTAAACAGGAATACTGCCTTTTTATGAGGCATGATGAGTAATAGCTAGTATGATGGGAAGCAGGGTAGCTCAGTGCCAGGAGCACAAGAAAAATTTTTACCACTTGTGTGGTGAGATGATTAGATGCCTATTAAGTGTAATAAAATTGAGAGCACTGGTTTCTTTAGAGCTGGTGAGAAAGTTATCTTTAACCATGGTATCTGGTTTCCTCAGTCAGACATGAAGTTCTAGGCTAGCTGGACCATTGATCTGACCCAGTCAGGCATGTCTGACATTATCCTGAACAATTTCAAACCATGTTTTTTATAGCTTATTAAAATTTGTTCTATACAATTATGGCAGATAATTTCAAGCAGGTACTGTACTGTGTTGGGCTGTGTGTCATGTGTGTAACAAGGTGGAACTGAATTTGTTTTAATGGAAATGAAGAACTGGGAGATAGAGCAAGGGAGAATCAGAACAACTAAATATCCCAATCTGTCTTATCTAGTAAGGCACTCAAACTGCCTGTAAACCCTTGTCCTCCAGAGTGTTGTATTTTGATTTGTGGAGGGTGGATGGGAAGAATAGTCTGCAAAGTTGGACAGTAAGGCCTAATAACTGTATGCAGGCTCTTTTTTGTAGCTTTGAGTCTGCTTCCTGGCTGATCGGTGGTGGTTTTTATTTTATAAACCTTACGTGAAATGTTGTATGTATTTAACCATAATGAGAAGTGTGTGGGCAATAACTGCCCAATACAGATTCCGGTAATTTTATTTAATAGGTTGTGTAAAATCTGAAATACCACCTCTCTGGTAGTAAAGTATTAAAGATTTGTGTATGACTTTATTTAATTGAACAACTTGAGTTACAAACTTGCATTTACGTGTAAGTCACTTTCAGGCTTCTGGGTGAGAACTTTGTGTTGGTGAGAACTTCATAAGGTTTCTCCTTCTGTCAACATTATTGATGTTTTTTTTCTGTACAAATATTTAATGAATGCAGCTGCATACCTAAGTGGCTGAGTAGTGAATGTAGACTAGTTTTGTGTTCCCTCTTAAGTGCACATTCCTGTCAAGTCTTAGAATGATACTTAATGCTGTTCTTTTGGTATTACGCATATCAGAGCATTTTACAACTTCTTTGGCTGGGACAATTAAAATTCCATACCAGACTTAAGTTCTTGGATTTTAAAGCAAATTTGAGTTCAGTATTCAGCCTTTAAGGTACATAATGTGACAAATCAGAGCCTGTTCAACCTTATTACTAATTGCTTAACACTTTGCATGTTATTTTTCCTCACTTTTTTGGTATTTATTTTCTTGACTGGATTTGTGACGCATCTGATTCTAGCTTCTTAAGAAGATGTCTAGCTTGCAGCTATGGCTCTGGACCTTCTTAATGGATTTGGTGGTTTCTCTTAGCTCTTCACATTCAGCTTCTCTGCTCTAGTTCGTTGCTTGCGGGCATGACCAAAATGCTAGTTCCCAAGTCATTTAAGTTCATAGTGTAATCTCTGAGGGAGAGGACCCAAATAAAATGTGTAGTACTGAAGTGGCTGAGGTGTCAGCACATTGCTTCCTGCTAACTCTGGCTTTTGGGATCAGTGATCTCTGACGGGAGCAGAGTCTACAGCTGAGAATAGTAGCTTAATCTGCTACAACAAGATTTGCTAGAACTTGTGTATCAGCATCTCTAAGCTTGCTGTTCCTTCAGTTCAGCCTATTATACAGAATTTTCTTTTTTTTGGGGGGGAAAAAATGCAGGGAAAAGTAATCATTTGCTTTATCATTTCTTGCAACAAATTCTGTCTCTAACTTCAAACCTGTACGTTGAGAAAGTTAATGGTCAGCAGTAATGCACTGGATTGTTTTATGCTATTCCAGATATTCAGGGTTAGTATATTATTTGTTAGTTATATTTCCAAAAAGTTTTGGCAGTTAAAATTTGCACTGGCTTTGTTTTCCACATTTGTAGTGTGGCATCATGCAGAAGGGCATTGCATTTGTTCAGTACACAGAACCACTGTATGACAAACTGAAAGCAAAATAGACATCAGTTCAAAAAAAAAAAAAAAAGAAAATACAGAAACTTATTCCTTGCAGTAAGACTCTGAAATATTATGCATAGGTGCTATTTGTATGGATGCTTAAAATTTAGAGGAACAGTAAGTCTACAGAAATAGTCTGTGGGCTTAGCTTGTTAAAATTCAGTAAGCTAATACATGTCCTGTACTTGTATTCAAAATTCCAGAACTGTTCTTCAAGGAGTAGTAAGTACATGCTTAAAATTATTTGAGCTATAATGCAAAAAGTATTCATAAATCTCCTAATTTCTCATTGATTTTCCTCACATATTATTTCAATAATTTGTTAGGTGTTGGGTTTGTTTTTTTTTTTTTTTTTTTTTTTTTGAAACTCAGTGTATTTGTAGGCTCTGAATATTGACTAAATGTCTGGAAATCATTATCTCTGTTTTTACAGAAGTAGAATTTTATAGATATGACATATCTGGTTTTCATTCTGTGAGTCCTAATTCTGTAGATTTCTGTAGAGATTTCTGTGGAGAAATCTGTAGAGTAAAAATATTCTTCATCCAATGTGAAATATCATCTAATACACCCCAAATTGTTAAAATCAATGGATTGGAAAAATGCATGTGAATCTTTTGGTTCTAGATCAAAACTTGTAAAAGTAATAAATGAAATCTGACCATCTGCATCTCAAGCTGTGGGATACCTGAACCTTCCTAGTGTAGCTCCATTATGCCGTGTCTGCAGAAATAAGTATTGATACTGCAGACGTTGTAGACTTAATAGTGATGGAGCTTAATTCCACTCTGCTTGCATTGCTGAGAGGACTGGAAGTTTCTGGGAACCAGAGGAATACAGCCCCTGACAAACACTGCCTTTAAACTGAGTGGAATAAAACAGTTTTATTAAACAGTATGTCTGTTGAGCAGGTTTGTCAGAAGGACCAGCGGTTGCTTTGCTTCCGAAAGTTGTGGATGTCTTCAGCTTTAAAAGCGAAGACCGTAGATGTGAGTTGGGAAGAAGGCATTATTGTAGGTATTGGGGTTCCTCAGCAATTTGACTGTTTTCACTGAGAATCTCTGATGGCTGCTGTCATTATTTTCAAATGAGTTTAAGTGATATACTGACCTAACCTGCGTTGTAGCTATATAATTTGAAGTGGTGAAGCAGAAGTAAGGGACAACAAGTACCTGTATCTCAACATTTGTTAACATGTGATGGTAAGAAACAGTAGAATTTAGAAGCTCTGTCAAGACTTGTAGAAAATCAGAGCTACCTGCTTCCATTTGCCTCACAAACAGTTGATTTTGGTACTAAAGATGAAACCCGGTGGCCAGAGTTGCCAGCTGATTGCTCTGAGTAATTGGCATGCAAACAGTGTTGCCACTTTTGTTTGTGAAGTCAGTATTTTTTGGACGTTGTTTGAAAAAGTGACTGCACTTTTATGTGCTCGGGTTCCAAATGATGCGGTAAAGTCACTGTAGCGCTCTTGGGTTGTTCGAGGGAATTTGTCATTCTTTAGATTCTGTTGTTGGTTTTTCTCTAACAAAACATCTCAGTAATTAGATGCTTCTTTGGCATGTTCTTGCTGTCAAACTATAAAGCATATTCTTGGAAATTTGTATTTTTTCTTTCTATTGTTGCACAAAACGCATTTTAGGAGTTCTCAGAGGGGATGGTAGAGAAGAAAGTGATTTTCAGAGCTGCTAATGGAGAACCTCTTTGAGGCACTGGAACAGTCATCAGAGGAGCTTCTTTCAGATAAGCTCTAGTGCTGATTGCAGAGTACCTGCTGAGTGAGGAGATTGTCTGACCTGTCAGGCTGAATAGAAAAGGAGTATTGCATCAGAGCGCTATCACTCTTGAGATTTCTGGAAAGAATTCAGAAAGAATTACATTTCCAGAATTGATTTTACTGATTTTGAAGGTGACATTTCAATTCTCAGTTAAAATTCTGTATTAATACTATTTTCAGTATACCTGTCTCTGGAAGACTTAACAACTTCACTGTTGGGATATCTGCAGGAGCATCAGTTGCATATAGTGCTGTGTAGAAGATTTTAAGGCTGGCGTCCAGATGAGCTTACAGCCTGTCTAGGATGCTACAGAGCCCTGTCATGTGCAGTAGAGTTGGTGAGAGTGTTCTGTTGTATGAAAGCCCTGTTACTTCGCAGGCAGAAGTTCATGGTTAATTATAATAATAATTATTACAATGTTTTCACATCACTCACATTTGTGCTGAACCCAGGCAGTTCAGTGACACCTATTTGTTTTTTTTGTTTTGTTTTTTTTTACTTTCTCTGTCCGGTCTTCTGACATCTTACCTGCAGTCACTGTTGTTACAGAAAGTATCCAAATCCCTTCCTGCCTACTGGGAATGTTGTCTGTGCAGCCGTTAGATTGTTAAATTAAAAATTGTATTAGAAAACTTTTGTTAATTGAATTTCAGTCATGTCAGACCTCTTGATTATATTTGCTCACCCAGTCCTATGGGAATTATTGATTGATTGAAAAGTATTTGGATGTATTCTTCATTTTTTCACAAATATTTGGATTCCTTTGTGTATCATCCTCAGGAAAATCTCGAGGTCACATCTTTGGTAAGCAAACCGTTTCTGCTCTAACTCTTTTTGAATAGCCTGTTGTTTGCTAAATAAGAAGTGTGTGATTTAACTTCTGTGGGCTGTTTCTTATCTGTACATACCTTTTGTGTACTTCCTTACTTTGTTTCATTTGCAAACAAAATCACAGACTGGGCCTCTGGAGGTCATCTGGTCCAACCCCTTTCCTCAGGCACCTTAGTGTGTCCTGACTAACTCACAGTACTGATTTTCAGACTCTTTCAAAGAGAATGAGCAAAAGCTGTCCCACAATGGGCTTGTGCCTTGGTTGATTTGCATGACAGAAAGCTGAAACTTCCCAACTTCTATGAATTAAGTTGGCTGATTTATTTTAAAAGAGAATAGCCTGGTCTCCTTTTTAGTAAAGAGGATGTTTTCCTCATGATGTGACCTAGTACACTTGAAAAAATATCACTGGTAGATAACTTAAAATAATCTGAAACTGTAGACATCAAGAAAATACTGCTAAAATAGTAGCCTTATATGTTTTGGATAACATTAGAGGACTGCACATCAAGTGATATTTAAGGTTTTCATGTTTGTCAGAATGCAAAATTTCCTGTGTGTAAGCAGAACCTTACATTTGTAATCCTAGTCCTAATTCCACAGTTTTCAAACTGAGAAAGCAGGTAGCATTCACTGCCATCTGGATTTTTAATCCGAGGTGCAGGGAGTAAATTGGTGTTTTAATTCCTGTTAGTTACCTTTGGGTATTTCTGTCTTCCTGAACCTTCTGTTGCTAATCACACAGCACCGTTCTGGAGTGCTTTTGGATTGCATTTGTTCTTTCAAGTGCACATGGTGTTTTCTACTACACATTTTGACTAGTATTCAGATATGAATGGTCTCTTCTGTACCCAGTAGGAGTTAGCAACAATTTGAGTTATGGATTTATAAAAGCTGAAAATTGTGATTGTGTTGGTGATGAAAGGAGACCACAGCTTTATGTACGGATGCTGTTGACATTATAACTTTTTGCTACTAAGTATGGGAGACTTCTTTCTATCTGTTTTGTTCTCTGCCATTTCATCCCATCAAGTTGCCTCATGAAGAGAGCTGCTAATGCCAAGAACAGTGTAGAGTAAGTGAGGTTTGGAATAACGTGAAGATCATTTTCATCTTGCAGAATGATACCCCAAGATCAAGTGAGAAAACTAGTAGGAAGGAGTAGTGGCTGTAACAAGATCATTATGATGCATGGATGTGTGCATGTTTTTAGGGATGGATAGTGTGTTTCGTTGCATCTTAAAGTTGCTCAGCTGTGCTGCACTGGTGTATGTCCAGAACTTGCTCCTGTTAACATTTGAAAACGTATTGTTTAGGAAAACTGCTTTCTTTGGTGATATAACAGTCTCCCCCACTTACTAGGCAAGAAGAACTGGAAGTGTTCACATTTAGGATATGAATGAATTTTCTTGATTGAAATCCACTCTATGAACCTGATTGTTTGTTAGAATGACTGGAGCAATGACTTGAATAGAACATTGTGCTACTGTTGGGCTGTGGCACCTCACAGCAATACTAGGAGTTTCATCTGCAGACTTTTCCTCTTGTTTGCAAGGCTGATTGACATCAGACCAGATTGCTGTTGATTTTTATTTCGATTTTCAGTTTGAATTTTGTCACACTACTTATACCGGAATCTGTACTTACACAGGATCTCCCTGTCATACCGAATAAGCAGTCTTTTTCTACCAGTGGGTGAGGGCTTTCACTGTTTACTGTTACTATTTGGCTGACCCCTTTGATCTGAAAAACTGTGTGTCAAGACGGTGGCAGCTTCCTGAGGGGCATGTAGAAACAATGGTGTTGGTGCTGAGCCATGCATCCAGGGAGTGATCTTGCCCATCTCAGTTCTATCATTTTAGCCTCGCTCATTGGCAGTGGACTCAGCTGTTAGTGTAAGTAGGGAGTTTCAAACAGTTCAGCTTTGCTATTCATTTCATTATTGCTTGTTTTAAAAACTACTCACATTTTTCTGCCCTTATGAGCTTCTCTCCATAGAGCTTAGCTCCAGACTCTTCCCTTTTTCTTTCCCTGTATTTTCATATCCTTCTCTGGCTTTTCTCATGGAAAGCCAAGATCCATCCTCACTAGCATTCAGAGCCAAGATCCATCCTCACTAGCATTCAGAGTCTCACTTTTGACAGTGGTCTGTGGAAGCAGCAATCCAAGTCTTGATGCCTGATTTTACAACTGTACAAGAGCCCCAGACTGCTGTTAATTACTGATTTTTCTTCACCTCTAAAGAAAGGCACCCATCTGCTGTCTCCACATGAGAGGGCAACATTCAGGAGCATTGTTTTGTGAGAGGAGTTACCAAGTAGTTCTTCCATTCTACATTTTTATTGTAAATGTGAATTTAGTAAAGAAGTACCTAATGCCCAAGGTGGTGTTCTTTTTATTCAAAAGTTAGCCATGTAACACCTGTTAAAGGCTGACTGAATGAAGACTGTGTTCTTTAAACAAAGCAGAACTGCCAAATTCCTAGATAAACTAAATTATGGGAAATACAGTGCTAAGATTGCAGAGTTGAATAGCTCTTTCTCTTTGGTTGGATGGCATCAGTGTGGTCTTAGGAAGCTTTAACTTCCAATGGAATCAGTATTGCAGTTTCTTCGGAATGAAGCTGACCTGCAGTTAGTAAAGTCACTGCTGCCTGAAGTAGCTGTAGATGACAGCTTTAAGTCTGCCAGCAGGATTACTGTGGGATACTGAAATTTTCAGATTCAAAAGTACCTGATGATTTTTAAATACTGGAACAATACATTTTATTTTTTTAATAGATCTATCATCCATGTTGCTGTGATGGTTATAAACACATTTGCATCACTGGTGTTTAGAACTTGTACAAACTTTATCTTTGGGTATTTATTGGGTTGGGTGTGTGATTAATTCTTCCAAGCATTGCTTAGTAACTTCTTTGTTATGTATTCAGTGCCCTTTTGTGTAATACCTGTACACTTTTCTTCACTGAGTGGTAAAATGCAAAGATAGGCAGCATTGGTGTTCTCTTCCATTCTTCCACTATGAAATGTCTGAGTTACTGATAACTGACATCTGTACCAAGAGGAAAAGCTACTTGTTATGGAAAAGCTTTACTATCTTGCATCCACTAAATCTGAATTGTACTTGTCTTTTATGCGTGCCCATTTCAAATAGCGGTAACGTGCAAGATATGTTTCTTCTCTTCAGGTTAGAAGCTTGTTGTAAAAGATATGCGTGAAAGGTAAAGTGTTCAGAATCTTTGAGACCAATTGGCCCTTCCTCAGTTGTGATGTCTGTCTTCTTATACTGTTATGATTTTCTTTGATGGCTGATCATTGTTGCAGTTGATGGTAGCAGGTAATACAAATTTATGGAGCTAGTTTTAGTTGTCAGGTGCTTCGGAAAGTTGCAGTGATTGGGCAAACTGTTTTTCTTTTTGAAAGAATAATAGTGTAGTAGTGTACTGGTTAATGGAAGCAAGTGTGAAGTATAGACTAACATACCTTTCAGTGTTTGTCCATTTCACTGACACATGTGGACGTACTAGAGAAAGGCAGAGTCATTGCACCTCTATATATGAAATAAGTTTGTCTCTCTTCACGTAGAATGGAGTTGTGCATTCTTGTCAGTTCATCATTGTTCTTTACTGTTTTTCTTTTTCTGTTTTTGTTTTTTGTTTGTTTGTTTTTAATTAAAAGAACTTAAAGCTTTCAGAAAATGAATTTCATTTTATTGATTTAGCAAAAAAAATTCTACTGTGATAAAGCTCTGAAGCCACAGTGGTTATTATGCTCATGTGTTCCATTTGCAGAGGTATGTTCCCATTGGAGTTTTACCTTAATTTTTGTTACTGACTGATAAAATTATGCCCAAGAGTCTGCTTGCATTTAACAGAAGAGAGAGGCAGTTTTTATAAGGTATAAAGGCCTCAACTGTTATGTTTTTATAGCCTTTGCAAAGTTTTTTCATGCATTTTAATGCATTGGAAGTCCAGTGTTGTAGGTTATTTACAAAGCATCCAGTTTTCACATCTTGTAGTGAAATCCTGCTCATACTTTCTGTAATGTGTTTCTACAAGCTTCTCTTACAACCTGTCAATGTGCAGAGATGTTTCTTCTTTTCAGTGGAAACTCCTTTAACAACTCTCTCAAGCCAGCTGTTCAGTTTACCATTTTTGTTTGTGAGTAAATGTGATTAAAGATGAATGCGTATTTCACACTCAACGGTGTTCAGAAGTTCAGATTATCCCTTTTAAGAGGCCAACAGACTTAACAGTCCTTTTTACTTCAAGAAGAAATACCAATGGTGGTTGTAGGTGTGTGGAGTTGTTGTTGACTGAATATTTTTTTCTAGAATGAAAAACTCCTATATATATATATTAGTGGCTGTTGTTAATATTTGGGAGGGGAGGGAGTAGATGAATTCACAGAATATGGTTGTGAGATGAGGTTCTGTCAGAGTTGTGTCCCTGGTGTCAGTCTGTTGCTCCTGCCACTTGTTGTTCGTTTGATCACCTTTCACATTACTGTGAGCTGTTTCAGCATGCAACTTTGACCAAAAAAGTAACCAGGAGAACAAAAATATTTTGTAATGTTCTTCAAGCTTGGTGAATTCACTAAGGCAACTTGCAGAGACAGTTGAAAGCTACAGATCTCTCAGATATTGTTGGTTGCCCAAACCAAAAGAGGAGAGGGTAAGGCAGCAATCAAGAGGGTTATGAGACTGCAGTCTTTGGCAGTAGCAAACTAGTTCAGCTTAATGGTCCAAGAAAGCTACTGACAGGCTCTTTCATGGTTCTTGTCATAAACTATGCGATCTCTGTGCGGCAGGATCCAAAATTAGGGCATACTTAAAAGCCTAGTCAGCGTTCTGTGCTAGCAGTTGAGAGTTAAAGCTGTGCACACACATATTTGTTATTTCCCTGAAGAAATTATGAAAATATTCATGAATCTTAAATAATGTGACTGGCAAAATGTGAAGAAACTACAAAACTTTGCAACTCGAATATTTTTTCTGTATGCAAAATTCTGTGTTCTGTCATTGGTGCTGATATTTTTATGAATGAGAAATGTTCCAGCAAATTTAATGGACACAAATTCACAGTGCGTAACGCTTCTGTGCGAAGTGTAATTGTGACTACATTTCTTTGGGGATGCATTTGCCATGGCTGCCCAAGGTGCTTATCCTGTTTGAGCCTGGGTTTTTGTTTTATTTTTTTCATAACAAAGGTTACTGTCTTTTGTCTAGCACCACATCTCTGCATAATAATAATATTGAAGTGGTATCATAGACAAAATAGACATCTGCTGTGTGGCTGGTACACCTTGCTTATAGTGTCCTCCAGAAAAAGCAAGTGTAGATGATGGTAATCAAGGAAAACCTTGAATGGGGAGGTGGGGGGGGGGTGAGGTGGGATATGGAGGGCAGTGATCGTGAAGGGAAAATACTTCATAAGAAAAATTTCTAAAATTTATGCAGCAAATTGTTTGGGGTTTGCTCAGTGGAACTGTCACTGTAATCTCACGTGAGTTAAGGAATGAAAACTTGTGACATCAGAGACCTGAATATCTAGAATGGTTTATAGAAGTATCCTATAAATAGCTAGAAAAGAGCTCAAATAAAATCTGGTTTGTTCTGAGGGTGTGGTGAGTAGTTGGCTGTGAGTTCTATGAAGTGCAAAGATTCTCAATCATAGTTTTGTTTACCATTTCTGATCTTTTAGAAGTTTTCAGAATTTTTACAAGTTTCAACTCATTTTTGTGGATAGAAAAAATGTCAGAAGTTGTTTATTCTCACCCCCTTGTAACTCAGAGTGACATATTGGTGGAGCTAAGCAGATTAAGGCATTAAGGATAGTAATTTAAAGGGAAAAAAAAAATCACTTTCACCCGTTCAGCTAATATTGCAAGTATTTACTATTTGTACTGTTTTACATAGTGAAGCAGTAACAAGTGTTGACTATTAAAACTACTATGTTGAAAAAAAACTTGGGGATTAAGGTGAGAGCAGGACACAGTTCAGCGCCAAAAAGGATCCAATGTAAAGGGATGAGCTTGGGGGGTTGATCTTACTAGATATTTGAAACAGCAACAAGGTGTTTAATTTTACAGAGCGTATAAGCACAGTTTAAAACAAGGACTGGCATGTTTACTTCTAAACAATGAAATCTGCAGTCTTAACAGTCTGTGAATAGGTGGTAAAGAAATGGCTGTCCTCTTATCATGTTTCTGGCTGTCCTGCAAGATCTTTTAACGACCCTTGGAATTCTAGGAATTCCGTTACTCTTCATTTGTTATGCTTTAAGGTTTCTAAACATTTGGCATTAACTCTCAATTAAAATAAATATTTTTGCGTGTAACTCTTTTACATTCTTTTAATTCTTATGTCCACTCATCTTTATATCAAATGTTAATTGTAGGGTGGGGGTAGATGGTGCAAAAGACTTGATTAGAACTGGGTATTCAAATATATGTGTACTCAGAGCCTATTAGTCTAAGTCACAGTGGGATGCTGTGGTAGTAAATCCGTGTCATGTTTTGGGGGTCCCGTGGGCTTCAGTCCATTTAATTAACTATAACTTTGGTTGTTTCTGTGGGCTACTTTTTGAAACGGAACCTGCTTATTTTTTACATTTTTATTTATTTATTTATTTTATTTACATTTTTAACTGATGTAGAGACTGCCCTCTGCTGTACTCTTTGGTTAAAGGAGAGTTTAAGTCTTGCAAGCACTAGGAGTTGCTGGTAGATGATAAAGTATCAGAATATGTAAAAGCGGTATTATTGATAACAGGCTAGCAAAATGTAAACAAAGGTCAAGTAGTATGTTACTGAATTTTAAAATATCCTTAAATGACCTTGGCAGGTGTCTGTTTTCTGTCTAGATGTGAATTACGGCAATAGGCTGCTTGAAGCCTTTTCTGATTTGTTCCTCCTGCTCCTAATGCATCTGCAGTCACACCAACTGAAACTTTATTTCCCTTCATGTTTCTTTTTCGTTTGCTTTAAAAGGAGAAACTAAACAATGCTGGTGCCCAAATACTGGGGTATATTTGAAACAAAGGGAATGGTGGCAGGTAAGATGTTTGTTAGTGTTATCAGTAATTGTCTTTTATTTTGATCAACACTGAAAGCTCTTTAATTTTTTGTAACAGAGACCAAGGCATTTATATCCTGAAGGAAAGTGTACTTTATTAGAAATAAAACTTCTTGTGCAGTGGTTCTGCTTGACCTGTGCTATTGCTTTTAACAGATAAAAGGGACTCGCTATTGAGATACTAATTGAGGAAGATTGCTGCTAACAGAGCATGCAACATGTGTCTTTCGCAGAGACATAGGCAAGAATTTGAGTGTTGTCCCTCTTTATACAAGTTATTTCTCTTCTAAAAATCAGCCTGTTCAATTTCTTAAAATTTAGACCATACTTATTCCAAGGGGCTTTGACTGCTCTAGACCTAGCAGATTTAAAGTATATCATTGAAATTAGGTTGTGGTGGTGTGTCCTACATCTGTCTTAACTAGTGCCTTCAGGTAACTGAGGCACTGAGGCTGTGAGCTTTTCCTTGAAGTGCTGTTTTTCAGAGACCTTACTGGCAGCATTGCTGTTCCTTAACTGAGATACACACTTGATATGACTCACAAAAGGTGCTTTTTCACCTCTGGATTTTATCAGTCATCTTGCTTCCTAACAAGGTTGAAGAAACAGCTGCCCCATCTCAGAACTGCAGAAGGAGAAGGCGAGTGCAGTGAGGAGCCCAGTGTCTCATGTATGATTTAAGTCCTGCAGCTCTTCGCAGGAGCGTGGTGGGAGCAGACACAGCTCTTGCCATGGGAACGAGCAGTCCCACTCCAGAGAATGGCAGCAGAATGCTGAGCTGGTGTAAATGAGGAGCTGCAGCTGCTGCCTGGAGAGCCCTGGCTCAGGGGGAAGAAGTGAGCAAATGTCACCTCCCTGGGCCAGGTGAGTGTCCGGCTGTTCTTTGGGGCATTTGGCAATGAAGAAGACTAGTCTGATAATGACAAATCCCACGTGCAGTATCAGTGTGATACAACAACATTCTAACTGTTCCCCGTGTATGTATATCAGGCATATTGTGAAGCTGGAGTCTCTTCTCAGTGTCTGAAATTTCAGTTTCATCATTTGTATTGCATTTTAATGTTGTAAGTTGACAGTCTTATTTCCTCCTGCACAAGTGTAACCTAGCTAGCAGTAACAAAGAAAATTGCTTTCCTTTTGAGGATTTAGAGCTTCTAGCTGTTGATCCACATACCTTGCACATTGAAGTGAGCATGGTATGCTAAAACCTTTTGGCATGTGTGATAGCCCTTTGAAATACACATGTTGAACTGAGTTGCTGTGCTTGACAGGTTTTCTAATGAACCCTGGTCTGAAATGATTAGAAGGAAGAGCCAGCTGGAAATGAAGGAAACATTTTCTTTCAAAACCAAGCCTATGCTGCAGCATCTAATTAGAGAAAATGATGTAAAATATTATAGACCAAAACAAACATACTAGAAGTCAGAATTGATTGCATTGCAAAGGTACTGCAAGGTAATTTTCTTTTGCAGAATTTTTAAACTTAAGAAAAATGTTGTTTTTACACCATTTGTGTGAAAACCTGTCAAAGGTTTTGCTAATTATTTTTGGAAAAGATTAGGCTGCTCAAAGAAGTACGCGGTATTCCAGATGCTGTTGATCTCCATGTGAAATCTGTGAAGTGTTTTCCTCTGTAAACTGCAACTTCAATTTCTTATCAATTAATAGTTAAACTTGTGCTCTGCAGACTGATTTGTGTTGTGCCTTCCTTTACATAATTTGCTTTCAAGCCTCTTAAGCTTGAAGTGCTGCTGTGGAAACAAATGATGCTTGGGAGATGATGTGGTGAAAGCTGGGAATGCTGTTTCTACACTGAATTCAGTTCATGGAATTACTGAAATTCTACTTGTAATTTTGGTGACTTAAGTGTTGCTTGTTTAGAAATGTGAGTAAAAACACTCACTGCTAAGTGAGCCACTAATGGTCATGGTAGAGATAGCTGGCATTATTCTCTGCTTGTATTTTCTCAGTAATTCATATTATCAGGAAGTGCCTTGTATGTGATTTTAATCAAACTTTGTTTTAAATGACTTCAGCAACCTGGAATGCCGTCCCAGTTGCTTTTAATGAATGTGTTACTGTGCCTATCTGTTGTAGTTTTGTTGTTGTACGTGGCTCTCATCTGATAATGAAATCCTTTGCATTGTGCTCAATGATAAATGTGTATTTCTTACGTTTGTAACAAAAGTCCTGAGTTGGGCTTTTGTACTCCTTACTGTGGCAGAAGTACTTGAGCCTGGCTGGAGGTGAGTGTTGAACTCCCTTGCAGTCATTCAGAATTTACTACTTTAATGAATTTTAGAAAGGGAACTGTTAAGCCTAATCATATTTTGCTAGAACTGAAAGAATTTTTAAACATCGCCAAAACGTAATGCAATCTCAGCCTCTAGAAAATGTCGTTTTTGCTTTGTGGAAGTTGCTTAAACAAAACAGATTTAATTTTACTGTACAGAATTCCATTGCTAAAGCAATTAAGTTTGCTGTGCACGCCAGCTGGAGTTCCCCGAGTGAAAGCTCAAACCACCTTATATAATATTTCCCTTCTGTTTCTGTCCATAATGGTCTTTGTTTTATTTTAACATCTGCCTTGCCCACCAAAGTGATTACTTTCCTATATGTCTGTTCTTTAAGAGAGCTTTTTGGGTCTGCCTTGCTGAGTAGTGTGTTCAGCATTCATGGTGGTTAGAGGAATGACAGCAACCTGACATTGCTAAGGACTCAGTAGGAGGGTGATTGCTTAGCTTGTATTTCAAAAAATAGATGTGGCTAGCAAGACAGTAGCTGTATTTTTTTTCTTTAATGTCACTATTCTGAGCTTGCACTGGAAATTGTTTGCTTTTCATAATTACTTCACAGTGAAGTTCTTCTGTAATGCCAAATGTTGTTGGGAGCAGGTAAAACACACCCTCTCCATCACTGTACTTCAGTTAGCTGTTTGTACAAACCTTCCTTTGTAGTGCAAAAACTCAGTAGTAAATGTGAGGAGAAAACATTCTCCAGTCAGACTTACTTCATGAATTTGGGCAGAAAGCAGTCATAAATGAACTTGATTTGGAAATATCCATTTGTCACGTGACAAAACAAAGGCTCCCCTGCTAGATATGGGCAGTTCAAAGGGGGACGAAGCTGCAATTGAACTCTATCAAACTTCTAGCAACCAAGCTGTGTTACACAGACTTGTGTACGTCTAAGGGTTGTGCAAGTTAATACCAAGTCCTAAAGCAGACTTCTGTTAAGTGCAAATATTATTCTAAGTATTTCCGACCTGATGTAGGAAAGACGGTGTTATTGAATGTCTGTAAATTCTACCCTTTGTTTAAGAATTAGTGGAACAAAATGCTTTTTCTGATGTCCCAGGTGATCCACATCTTGCAGAGAGCAGACTTGGTGTACCAACCTTGCTTTACTGATATTATCATAGGATTTTTAAGATTGTGAAAGAAACCTTCAGAAAGAAAAGTCAGTAAAACTCTTGCTGTACTTCTGTACTTCATAAGACTTCTAATGTGATGCTTACTGGTTAGAATTTAATTTTCTGTTTCTGTTGTCTGCCCGCACTTGATTATTATTTTTAACCTTAGCTACAGCATTCCTTGATGTGGGGACTGAGCTAATGCTCTACCAGTGTCCTGTTTTACATTTAAATTCCATAGGACCACTGTGGAGAGGAACTTCAGAATTGATCTGAAAGGGTTTTTTTCTCTTTTGCGTTGATGAATAAGAATGAAATGCTCATTTCATTTGTTGCATTTGTCAGTACCTTTTTTTCCGTGAGTCATTATTTGTGGTATCTGAGGTAGGCTTCAGAAGGCAGAAACAACAGTGAGCTCAGATTTGAAGTGGCTAACCCATTATCCTTTGATTAAAGGAAGTTATTCTGACATTCCAGACTTGTAGCATCCCTGCACTTTGACAGATTACAAACTAGATATGTTTGGTGGACTTGATTTGGTATTTCGGCCAAGTTGAACTTTAGGTTGCCTGATAAATGAGATTTCAAATCTTTTCAGTTATCTGGGTATGATTATTTTGCCAGTACTCTAATTTTTTGCTACAGACGTGGTTTTCTGGGATATAAAAATTCCCTTCTTCGAGAGCTCCTGGAACTCTTACTTTTTGATACCCGTTTCCTGAATATGGCTATTAATGAGACTGCAGGGGGACTGTGGCACCCTAACATTTGTTTCTTTCTTAACTTGTTTAACTCAGATCTTAAACTGAAATTGAGCTGCCACTTGTATTACAGGCCACTTGTATGTCTCTTTTTTTTGTATGCTTGTGACACCTTACATGGAAAATTAACATGAAACAATATTACTGATGTCTGCATATTACTTATATTTACCTCAGATTATATTTTTGTTTCTCTGGTCTTCAGCATTTATTGTTAAGTGAAAGGGGTGTAAAAACTTCTCATTCTATATACAGATGCATAAGTTTTTGTTGTGTCACTTCCCAATTTAATGTCAAAACATGCTCTCTCTTAGGTAGCTAATGATTTTAGATTTGATAGGGGAAATGCAACTCATCTCGCCTTAAATGCTTTTGATACAAAATGTTAGTAAGCTTGTTCTGTGTGGTGTAGATTCTGTGGCATTGTTTAGCTTTCACGGTAAATGTTGTGGTAGTTGCATTTTATTTCTTGCGTGTCTTCTGGTAGAGTTTTGACTTGTGTAGTGTTGGGAGAAGAAGTGTTATTCATTTGGCCACCTGAGTGTCACTGTGTGAACTTCTTGTTTGCCTTTCTCTGTTGTTCAGAGACCACATTTTGGCTCAGTGCTAATATAACTGCTTCTGAACACTTAACTTTTGTGACTCCATTTATCTAAGGTTGTTCTTTTTAAACCGAGCATTAAGAGGAAGTTTTAACAGGCCCCAGCTGACTGTGCAGCTTTCAATGGGCTTTTCTTTGTTGCTTGATTTTTTTTTTCTTTTTTCTGATTGAGAAAATGTTGAACATTAAAAACACTTCTGCATGTCAGTGCAGGGTGCCTAATCATTGTTAGGAGGACAAAAAAGATTTTTCACAGTTGAAAAATGCTTCACTATTGTATTCTTTGGATTTTTTTGGAAATTTTAGTATCTGGTTCTAGTAGCTGGTTGAGAAACAAGTGAAGAGAATTGTTTTACTGTTGCTGTATGTAGCTGCATACCATTAATGAAAATGAAAAGCTGCACATACTTAGAATTGCAAGCTGGCAGTGATTTGCGTAGGAGTGTCTGTTGCTGTTCCTACAAAGCTGCACTAATGGTATTTAATTTTCAACTTAATTACAACAGAAGGAGCCTTCCCTTCCTCCTCCAAATGCAAACATTTGGTATAGGAAAGGTTTCCTTTTTGTCCTGGTCCTTACAGTCCTTTTGTGTAATGCAACTTTAGGGTTTTTTGTAGTATTTCCCTTCAGCTGTTAAATAATAGATTCACAAAAAAAAAAAAAAAAAGCTTAAAAAATTAAATGTAATTCTGTCTCTTTGCAAGTATTTATTTTCTTTTCATTGAGCATCCTGAGAATAATGTTTCTGTGGTTTTGTGATACAAAGAGGAGGAAGAAAAAGGCAGTGTGGTGTAACACACAGGTATGATATTTAAGAGCTATGTGGTTGCGTTTATCCAAACACTGAAGTTCTTTTTCTCGAATCAGCAGGAATGAGAAACTGTATCAGGATGGTGAGGTTACTTGGATTGTAGCAGAATGCCACTACGTGCCTGTCAAAAACAGTTATTGTACACTGCCAAATAAATACATGTGTATACACAGATGAAGATTTCTGTTCTTGTGTATACACAGATGAAGATTTCTGTTCTTGTGTATACACAGATGAAGATTTCTGTTCTTGTGTGCTTCCTGCTTTAGAGTGTGTCTGTAGGAAGCGTTAAGGGTAGCTGCTAACATAACTCATGCTAAGACTTTATCACTACTTGGAATTTTGTAAGTGCAGTTCCAGTCTGCTTTAGATGGTATCTTTTGGAAGAACTCTGTGCCAGACCTGTCTTCTCTGAAACCTGAAAGGCATTGTTTTCATGAAAATGCCTCAATTTGAGAGCAATAAATGCAAATATTTGTACATGTTTACAAATCTTCTTGTGAACATTTTGTTTATAGCAAGTTATTCATATCCAGTGCTTGTAGTACCATAGATATAATTTGTGTTGGAATTTTTAAGAGTGAAAGGATGCATTAAAACTGAGTGGGAATCTTCAGAAAACTGCTTGATTTGCAGTTGTGTATTTTAAGTGCAGAATAATCCAGTTCTTTTATGTGGAATTGTACAAACTGTTAGCCTTAGTTTGAACTGCTGATTTTCCAGTGCTAGCATGTGAAAATTTCTAAAGCAAATGAATCAGGTTTGTGAGGGTTCTGTAGTTCTTAGTAAGGGAAGAAGTATAACGTGGAGAGAGTTCACATTCTCATGCTTGGAGCATTGAAGAACTGTCTTAGGTATTTTGTTGTTAATGCAGATATTTACTTTTTTTTTTTTTTTGTCTTTCACTAGATTTTCATCCTGGATGCTTCTTCAACTGCCTTTTGGTGGAAAGGATATATTTTTGAAGTTATAATGGATTTTACTCAGCAGCATAACAAAAACTGGCCTAATAGTAGCATTTCTGTTTGAAGAGGATAGGCCTAATTACACATAACCATGACAACTTCCCACATGAACGGACATATCACAGAAGATTCTGACACTGAAGCAAAAAATGTGGATCTTGCATCTCCTGAGGAACCTCAGAAGCACCGAGAAATGGCTGTTGATTGCCCTGGAGAGTTGGGCTCCAGGATGATGCCCATGCGACGGAGCGCTCAGCTGGAGCGAATCCGTCAGCAGCAGGAGGACATAAGGCGCAGGCGGGAGGAAGAGGGAAAGAAACAGGAATTGGACCTCACTGCTTCCATGAGGCTTAAGAAATTAGCACAAATTCCTCCAAAAACTGGAATAGACAATCCAATATTTGACACAGAAGAAGGGATTGTTTTGGAGAGTCCTCACTATACTGTGAAGACACTGGGTAGGTGTTAATGGAAAAAAATATTTAATTGAATATTAATGTTGTTCTTTCGCATGGAGAATGTGATTTAGATAATTCTTCATACTCTAGGTCTCAAGACTTCTGATATTTTTCATTTGTCATTTTCTTCATTTAGCCAAGCATTAATGTACACCTCAGCAAGAGCTTCCCAAAAGTGATCCTTCAGGGAGACACTTAAATGTGTAGAGTACCATTGAGTTCATTGGATGTCTCCATCCCCTTAGGGTGGGGAAAACCACATATCTGCTACCAGATTGTATTAAGTTTGATGAAGCACACATCAGAGCAAACAATGCCATCTAAAATAAAATGCTAGAAAAAAGCTAAGGTTTTTTTTGTAGTGAAGCATGTCTGGTTTTTTTTCTTATTCTGTTTGACTTGTGTTATCAAGTTGTCACCTAATATAATTTAAATTTTTCCTTTAAGTGTTGGCATTGATGATGAAGAGCTGCTTGCTTTGACTGTTAATCTAAAGACTTTGATACGAGTATTTTTAATGCTAGTAGTTTTTATATAAATATGTTCTGAAATCCTTCATTTCATAGCTTTTATCGCTTTAACTGCACTTAAACTTTTCCTGTATAACCTTTCTTCTGCAAATCAGAACATCCAGTCAACTACAGTGTGTACCTGTTTTAAGATCCTTAATGCTTTAGAAAATAGATATATCTGTATTATAAATGAATACATGAGGTCACACACAGAGCAGCACTGTTCACTAGCTTGCATGGTCTGTTCTTTGAGCTAGGAAAGCTGGGGCTTTTTGAAGATGCAGCAGTGTAATTGACTGGTTTATGGTACATCGATGTATGTGACAGGATGAGGGAAAATGGTTTTAAACTGGAAGAGGGGAGATTTAGACTAGATACTAGGAAGAAATGTTTTACTATGAGGATGGTGAGATGCTGAAACAGTTTGCCCAGTGAGGAGAGGGGTTATGAATGCACCCTTCCCTGGGAGGCGTTCAAGGCCTGGCTGGATGGGTCCTTGAGCAACTGGTCTAGAGGGAGGAATCCGTACCTGTAACAGTAAGCTTGGAATTAGGTGGTATTAAGAGTCCCTTCCAACCCAAGCCATTCTGTGACTTTATGGTTGCACCAGGGAGTTGAATTAGGGCTTTTCAGTCAGGAGGAATCCTAATGTAATTTTGACAGAGATAATCATGATTGACAAGGAAGTAACAGTAGGAAAGTAACAATTCTGATCTATCAGACGTAGGAGTTGAGGATCTGTTGTTGTTTAGCACTCCTAAGAGCGGGCATTGGATTTCAGTCAGCTGTCATTATGAGTTGCTGAACACTTTAAGGAAGAAAATGTTGTACTTGAAATACTGTAATCTTGTAAGCTATATAGTCCAATCTCTTTTAGCCATGAGTGCAGTCAAACTGAGTCAAAATTTGGAATTTTGCTAGGCACTTCTCCAGATAACTTGGCCTCTTCTAAATTTTTTTTCCTCTACTCTTAAGCATGTCCTTTTTGTCCAGTTTCTGGATTAATCATTCTTACATCTGACATTTCTGCTGAATTTGAAATGAAGCTGCCTGTTCCCGCCTCTCACCAAGAGGCTGGTGAAGTTACCTTATGAATATATATACATATAAAATAAAGAATATCATGAGAAGGACTGGAGTCCATTTTAGTTAGTACTTCAGCTTTTCTAATGAATTAGAGAGGTTGGAATTTTTAAAGTTATGTACAACTTCATTATCTCTTAAAAAAAAAAAAAACCTTACTAGTCCATGACTTTATCAAAACAAACAAAAAGGCTTGTGGCACATGAAGTGCTTCATATTTAGTTTGAATTTCTGAAGCATACTGCTTCTAACACCTGAATTTTCACCTTGACAAATTTCCAAGCTTTGGTAGCAGAACTCAACCAGTGCTAGTGAATTACAAACCTGTTAAACTACCGTTAATGTTGCTTTAAAAAAAAATTATATGTTTTTAGTTTTGAAAACAGCTTTCACCTAAACAATTAAAAAATCAAGCAAATTGGATTTTGTTTATAAAGATAAAATAGCACACTTAATTAAAACTGTTTTAAAGGGCATGTTTATTATCAAAACAGGATGTGATTTAGACAGCTGACAGGGTGGAAATACCTTTCTGAGCTCCTAGAACATTCTCGTTGCTGAATTATTTAATTAGTTTGTTCATAGCAAAATTTTAAGAGAAATAGTATTTCTCTTAAATGTAGAAAATATTTTGTACTTCTGCTTATTCTCCTAATTAAGTAGCTTACATTTCATGTAAACCTTTTGTGTCTAAAGCAAAAGCTGTGTTATTTTTTTGGGGGGGGTGGGGAAGGAGGAATGATGCTGCATGTTTTTTTTTTTTTTTCTCTTTGGGCAAATCTTACTTACAAAATGTAAAGCATTGTTTTCTAAAAGTTGATTTATATTTGTAAATAGTTTTGCATAAATTACTAGTATCCTTAGCCCTGTTATTCAGGTAGCATATGAGGCATTAGAGGGCATATGGAGTACTCTAAAGAGATCTGTGAGGAACCGAAGAATTAAGATATTGGTGGTAATATATAAGAAACCCAATAATATGCTCTTAAATTTGCTGCTTGTAACTTTTTGTGTGAACTTGTAAACTGAAGCAGTTTTATTCTTGCTCTTTTTCTGATCCAATGTGTTAAGCAGTGACCATGGGTCCTCCCCTGCAGTTGTGTGTTTTTTTTCCAGCAGTCTTTTTGATGAATATGTGTATCGCACTGTGCTGTGTCACATTCCATTTCTTGATCTAATGGGAAAAGGCTGCAACGCTTCTTGAAAAAGAAGAGTTGAAATTAAAAAAAAAAAAAAGTTCATGGCTAATTGATCTGCAATGTAAAATGGACTTTTTCTGCCAAAGAACCTTGACTTTTTCTGTGAGTAATACAAGATACTAGTTGTTTACTGAACTACTTCCTTCTGTACAACCCTTCTATTAGGGAATGTCTAGAGATAGTCTTGCTACCTGGCATTTAAGAACAACAAAAACAAAAAACCTTCAGAAATATAATCTGTGACCTAGAATTCATAAACAGGGACCTACAGTGACTTGCTAGCTTTTATGCCTTTGGAGCTTTTGCTGTTCCTATGGGGAATGTCATATGATATTGTTCTTCTACATCCAGCACTGATGAAGGTTGAGTGTATAGGGAAATAAGTTGGTGGGAAGAGTACTGTGGTTGATTTGTAAGGAAGGACAAGATAGAAGGAACTTGGAAAGCACTGAAGAGAGAATTTGTAGAGGCATCTAAGAAGAGTACATCTTTTTTACTATAGTTGTATAATAATGTCTATCAATCTGCATCTGTTTCTATCTTATATGGAATATACATTACAAGGTCTGTGTACATACTTCAAGTCTCAGGTGTGTAAATGTGTTAGAGAATTCAGAAATAATTGAATAAAACTATTAATGCTTAAGGAGTATTATAAAGAAATTGAGTTCTCTAATGCCCCGTTTCTTTGAACCTAGTAACAGTAACAACAGAATTTTCAGTTGATGTTTAAGTGAACAGGGACTAATAGAAATCTGAATATCTGACTGTTTTCCTCGTCTTTATTTTTAATACTTGAAAGCAGTACTCTCGAGTCTCAGTAGAAAAGGTTGCTGAGTCTGTTTGCATACTCCACTTGACAAGAAATCTGCCAGATTACCACATGCTATTTAGCAAATATTCTTGCCTGCCTGGTGTTCTTTAACTTTCAACCCAAGCTGCATTTCCCTGTGCAATGAACAGTAGATTCTGTACACGTTTCCCCAGTAAGATGCTGGCCTTAATTACTGTTATGAGCTGTACTGTGTTTCCCTTGTGGAATATCCTGCCCTACCTCTCTCTGAGCTTTCAGTTCTTCTTCTCACTGCCCTTTGTTTCCTTGGTGGTTATAGAAAGAAGCTTTTGGTAGGTAGGATGCTTTTTACGTGGCTTCAGAATGCTTTTAGAATGTGACTTTTTTTTTTTTTTAATTATCCTGGGATTATTTCCTTACTTTTTTTTTTTTTTTATAAAGAAGAATTGACTTTCAAACTCAAAATAGGAAACTTTCACGTGCACTGTGAAATTAAAAACTTTAAGCACGTGTAAAGGCATATTATCTTGGGCTTCACACTTTTTTTTTTTTTTGCTGCCTCTATCAACCATTTTAATCTTAATGCTTGAGAAGTTTGATTTGAGTCTAGCCTTGTGTTCTATGTACTGATGGGTTTGCGGCTAAAAATAGGTAAAGGAGGAGTCTTTACGAAGTGTCTGTGTTAGTGATCCAAATCTACTGTGATTTTTCTTGTAAAAATACAGTATGACTGGCTACTTGATTCCTGTTTTAATGTTCAAAGTGAGTGAAAGAAGCCTGTGATAACTCTAGAAATAATTTTTGAAGCTGACATTTGGATACCATTAAGGGAGATTAATCTCAGTATCACCCAACAGTTTCAGATTTTGAGATTTTATTTGTTAGTCATTAATAATAATCTGTCTTACTTGAATTTATTAAATTAAGTTGAATTTATTAAAATGACTGTTCAGCCATGATAGGCAGTTGAAAGTTTGACTTTTCAGATGATGTGTGAGAAAAAGTATTTTATTTTGAGGCTTAGAACACCCACTAGTTTTTGATCTGCTGGGGGGATTTCTTACATGTGTTTGAACAGATATTTAATACACTTCCTGTACCTTATTTAATGTATTTTCTCAAGTACTTAGTGTTGCAAATTGTCGTACTTTGAAGGAATTCTGAAGATTGGTTTTAAAAACATAAATTTGTTGACAAGATTTATAAAGTGCATTATATTCATTTTTGAAGCTCAAGAACATAGTTTGTATAGTATTCTACAGAGACATAGAAAACAGCTATTAAAATGTTAAGATATTTTATGGTCCAAATAGAACTCGTAATCTGTAGCTGAAAAATGTGGAATTGCCTTTACAGCAGAAGACTTACATGTATATAGTAGACTTTTTCTTTGCTTTCTTTTTACCTTGTTATTTTTAAACTGCCAAGACAGAGCATAATTTTGTGCTTAAGAATTCAGCGTCATTTATTTACCAATCATTCATTCTATAAGTAAGCGATAAGTTTTCCATGTACGTGTAATGTATTTAAATTATTTAGTGTACAGGGAATCAAGATTAGTTTAGCAAAGCAGTTATTTCATGTTGCAAAATAGTACCTCTTTAACATTTAGTTATACATGAGCTGTAGTTATTGAATCTTTTACATATCAGTGATTTCCTTCAGAGAAGTACTGCTCCTATTATTTGAAATTCAATTTTAAACTCTATATCAGCTTGTTTCTTTTTCTTATACTGCCTTGTGGTCCTTGTTTTGATTCCAATGTATTCTGCTGATAACTATGAGAGAATAATGGCTAAGTAATATATTTGCATATATTACTGCTGATTTAAATACAGAATGGCAATTTTTTTTTTTTTGTGAAACTGTTAATGCAAGCAGTACAAACATTATCAGTCTTTAACTTTGTGTGTTGGTTTTGTTTTATTTCTTACTAGAAGTGGAAGAACTGTTAACTTCCCTAAAACATATCCAGCACGTCTTGGTAGACCCTCAGAGCCAAGAGGATATCTCTCTCATCTTACAGCTTGTTCAAAATACTGATTTTCAGAATGCATTTAAGATACACAACGCAGTTACAGTGTACATGAACAAAGCCAGCCCTCCATATCCTCTCATCTCCAATGCTCAAGAACTAGCACAAGAGGTATGTACAGTATGCATCTCTTGTGATATATATACAAAGCATGTAATCATAGCTGTTGTTGAAATGTGTACTTGGTGAACTTGTCTGAGTTACTGCATGGTAAGTAGAAAATGGAGTCCAGTTGTCACTGATTGCTGTATCTAGTTTTTCCACATTTCCAGAAAAAACAGTAACTGGAAGAATACTCTGGGGATAAAAATGCCCTTTTTTATGTGAGTAGTTATGTAGTAGAAGAGGTATTATATTTAAACATAGAAAAGGGAACAGTTAGGGAAAGCTAAATTTTCACACTCGGAATTCTTTATTCCTGCATTGGGAATTGCATTGCAAGTTGTCTGTTATTCTGAGTTAAGTACCAGGGCTCAACTTGGAGGAAAAATTGAAGGTATCTCTGAAAATGCTACTGTACTGGAAACAGAAATTTTGCTTTAAAGTCAGGTGCTTTAATACTTTGTTTTACTAACTGCTGCGATTGTCAGATTATGTTTAAGTTTTTTTCTGATAAGACAACTCCCTTACAAGACCAAGCACATCTTTTAGAAATTATTAAACTGTGCTTTTACAAATCTACTTTAGTAAGATTTAGTACTTCCATATTTTCAGTGAGATCATAAGTTTTTGATTTCAGTCTATTAGGATTTTAGCTGTTTTCTTTGAGTCTTCATGGTTTGAATGTAGGTAAGAAGTGCCTGTTTATAATAGCCTCATAAGCAGTAGAAGTAATTAACAGGAAATGCATAATATACAAAGTTGCACAGAACAGAAAGAGTATCAGTGAAGGTGCAACAGATTGCATTCTGCAAAGCCATCTCCCCGGGTGGGATGAGTGCACCTGCTCAGACCTGGCTGGAGTGCACTGGCGCATGAGCCACTATGCACATGTTCTCTAATTGCTCTGAGATGCATCAATTCCATTTCAACATGGCAGCAGGGTGGCTTTCTTAGTGTCTGGTTTTGTTGACTTTGCAAGTCAAAGAAAACAGTGTTGTTGCAATCTTAAAGTTCTTCTGTAGAATGAATTAGTGGCATCTGAGGAACCAGTAAAATATTCTCCGAAGGCACAGTTTGCTGACTGATCTGCAGCTCAGGCTTTTCCTGTTTAGGTCTCATCAAAGATTGCACCAAAACCAGGTGGGAGCATTTTTCCTGTGAGCTTGCCTCTAGTTGGTCAGTCTGCCTTTAGGCTGCTCCAGGATGCTTGCTAGGTTTCATCTGAGTCTGGAGGAACCTTCCAAGTTAACTTCTGTTTGCATGCCACTTCCTCATACTCACATCTTACTTACAGACCTAGTTTGAGTTTTCACTCAGATGCAAGTCGGAATTTTTAAATCTCTATTCATACATATAATGTTAGAGAATAATGTGTTAAGAAATGTGGTTGTTTTCCCCACCAACCCCTCTCCTTCGTGGGTATGATATCTGTTTATTTAGTGCTTAATGGAAATTTCCAAGAGGAATATATGCCTGCCAACTCTAAATTATTCTGCAAGACGCAATCTTCTGTTGACATCTGTAGTGGAATGGCAAAGCTCAATCTATGTAGGGAAAACTGCAGGTTGGTTTTCAAATGTTCGTATTCCTTCCTGCTGTCTTCCCTAACTCCCCCATTCTGAACACATTTGTTGTGTGTTTTCATCTGTTGTTGTTTTTCAGATAGTTTCATAAATCCTAACATCAGAAGACAGTGCAAAGCCAGTTCTTTGTCTTAGTAGTAATACATAAAGGCATTTAAGAATTAAATACTTTGTTTATGTAATGGAATTTTGTCATCACCTGGAAGACTATTTCATAAATGATGTATTCCTGCTCTCATTTTGATGTTTCAGCTCCTGTCTGTGCCCTGTTGCAGCCTTGAAATTCCTGAAGGGGAGTGTATTGCATATGTCTGTGCATATTTTCAGATGTAATCAAGATTCAGCTTCTGATTTATTTAAGCAAATTATATTTTGCAATATATTAAACAACATCCTGAAATGATTAAGCTGGAAATTCAGGACAGATATTTCTGTGACCAATGAAAGTGTCTTGAGGAAAAGCTTGAGGCCTCTGTTCACATCACTCTGTATTTCCTAGTCTTGTTTGAACAGATGATCTTATGCTCATTTTTTCAGACCTGTTATTCCTTAATGAGGTAATGATTTTTTGCTTCAGGAAAAGTTATTTTCCAGATGCATACATCTCCAACAGAGGTAGTGTGCCCAGTTATTTTGTAGTTTTTTTGTTTGTGCCCTTTGCTTTTTCCACCTCTAAATATAGGCTTAGGAAGCTCCCCAGGACACAGTTCTTTCATCTTTCCAGAGCATTACCTACTTAAAGGTGTTTTTAAAAAGAGACTTGGAAAAACCTGAAGTACTGATAACATCTCGATGATGCAGAACATTACGAGAAAGAAAAACAGTATACACACACAACATTAATTTTAAATGACAAGTAATGCTAATGTGCATATTTCAGTGCACAGGTCATCACTGTCAGTGTGCAGCTCTGAAACTGTTGTAGTACGTGTCCCTGTTTAAAGCTACAAACTGCTCTGTTGGAGGCTTTATGGGGTAGAAGAGAACCTATTCTAGAACTCATGCATCTGTAGCTCTAACAAAAAAAGACAGTAGCTACAGACACTCTCATCCTCTGTTTAAAAAAAATAAAAGGAAAGATCTAGTATAAATTAAACACCTTTTCTAAGGTGTAGTTTGAGGGGGATTTTTAATTGTCACACTGAACTTAATTCAAGTATCTGTTTTCATTTACTTTTAAGATGTTTACTTATTTGTATAAAATATATTTGAACAGTGTGTTGGGAAAAAATTTTGCTTTTTTTTTTTTTTTTTTTTTTAACTTAACAATACATAAATGGAATGGCACGTTTATTTTGTAGTCCTGGAGGGAATTCTTCACGTTAGTACATTTGTAACTTTCCCCATAGATTTTGGTAAGCAGATCCCAACAGTTCAGGATTTTCCTTTCTTCTTGTTGTTAAGAAACTTCTATTGAATTAAGAAGGTGGAATGGAGCATTTAGGCTTAAGGAATTTATTTTAAGGAGCTAATCTCCATAAAATGTTGTGTAGTCCATCTCTTAAACAAAAATAGCCGGTAAACATCAAGTGTAATTAAATTGATTTTTAATCCATTTAAACTTGACCAAAATAGAGGTAAGGACTATGGGAACATGGTCTGAATCTTGACCTTGTTGAGAATATTTGATGCAGCATATAAGGTAGTTAGTAATTTTTGGCTTATGACACCACATGTCAGATGCCTTTAATATATTTTTGCTATTAAATATATTGAACAGACTAGATTTATATAAACTATGTTTCTGAATACCTGGTATTGTTCACTTCAGGAAGTGTAAGCAATTAAATTAGATCAGTTCTTCTGAGAAGACCCATTCCGTGTTAGTAACTTTCAGTATCAGTTCTTCAGAATGTGGATGTACCTGGCTCCCAATAGTCCTGCTCGTTTCTGTAAGCTGCAAGACTTATTTGCAGGTGTGGTTATATTCTGAATGGTCATTATCACTCCAGTGTGTGCCCTCTGGTATGTGCCTCACAGTGTGCCTGCAAACTGTGGCTTTTATATTGACACCGTATTAATAGATTAACTTTTTTTGAGCTGTTTGAGCTCAGGGTAATCTAACTGGTTTGAAAGGTTAAGAAATAGTATTATTGCCACATGCTTAGCGTGAAATGCCTATACTGTCTGTGGTACATATATATACTTTGGGAAAGTCAGCCTAGATTCAGATTTCTTTCCCTGATAAGACATGGAATTCTTTACCTTAAATAACAAAGCAATCTGACGTGCAGCAATACTGGCATAGTAAGTGCTGCACATAGCAGACTGAATCATTCCTAATGCTTCAACCATTATATTAAACAAGTGAATAATACATGTTTCTTTTCCTTAGGAAAGAGGCGGAGGAGCTGTTAGTTTTTGAGTAATGTTATTATTCAAAGAGTAAATTCAGCTGCAATAAAGGGTGTTGTTGTACAGAGAATGGCTGACTGGTTGGGTCAAGTTGCAAGGCATGGAAAAATAAAGGAGGAGGGGAGGTGATGTTCTTAGCATCTAAACGTATATATGCTTTATTTTGCACCTCAGTTTCAGGCTGTTTAATCTGTGCATCATGTAGCAACTAGCAAAGTGTTACTTCAAATAATATATAGTTTAGGATTGTTTTTATGTTAAATTTATTGTATAAATTCACAAAGATGTGCAGATTTGGTTCTGAGATGTAATAATAATTATGGACATAATGTAGAGCATCATGTCCTCTGTCTAATACTTAGCATCTGGCCACATGTTCAAAATGTCTTGCATGCAGGACTTCTACCTGGGGAAAATAGCTTCCTGGCAGCTGTGGAGAAATTACTTAGGTCAAATTGATGTGAAGCTGAATTCCTTCTGTTATACATGGTTTTATCTAAATTAGTTCTTACATTTAGTTCTTGATTTTTTTTTTTTTTTTGGTCACATTTTTCATCCTTAGCAGTAAAATACTCACGAGGGAAAGAATTTTTTCCATCTCACAAGAAGCTGCTGTTATGTATAATCTACTCTTGATGCCTCTGGCTTCATTAGTGCTTTTGGACTCTGGTGCAGATTAGTCAAGAAGATAATGTCTGTAGAAAGTATCTTCTTCAGCCTTGTCTTTAGATAAAGGGGAATTCACTGCTCCTGGCTTTCCTTTAAAGCATACATGGATTTTCAGTATTTAAGAGATGACAGTAAGGTCTGCTTAACTGAACAGGAATGCAAACCTTTTTTGGCAACAAAAGCTGCTTGAGGAAGAACAGTTGTTGTCTTATTGTGGGTCATTCTGTTTCCTTGGGGAAAAAATAAATAGCTGAAGAAAACTGGTTTGCTGAGATGTTGGTATTTTGAAGTTTTGACTCAGAATTTCTGAGGTAGATGTTCCAGCAAGTGCTGCAAAACCTGTCTTGGAATCTTTGGTCTGGCTGCTGGTAGGATTACTGGGTTAAAAATAAACCATCTGCTTTTAAGGAAAAGGAAGTGTCGTCACATTAGTGAAAAACCAGTCCAGTTTGAAAGATGTAGTGTATTTGCATAGTAGACTTCATTGTGGCTAATGATGCTGTCAGGTTCCTTTCTCAAGTCTAACTTTTGTGTACATCTCTTGTGGTAGCTGAGCTCATTGTTAGCTTCTGTTGAGAAATCCATGTGATATACTGGATTCCAGGTTGCATTCAATAGAAAATCACCGAAGCTCAGCATGCTGGAGTCTCACTGTGCATTTTCCTAATGTGTACTACACCAGGCGCAGTGCGTCAGTGTACCAATTATGTGTGCATATTTTACTTGCAGTAAAATGAATAAGTGCGATTAGAGTTTTGTGCTTCAGTTGGGGAAGGAGGATTCATAAATAACTGGGTAGAGTGAGAGCTTTACTGCTTCCTTTCTTTTCAGGTACAGAGTGTTTTAAAACCCAGTCACCACAAGGATGGGCAGGAACTTAATGCCTTGCTGAATGCCCCTCACATGCAGGTAAAACAAGATGGGATTTCTGATTTATGGGATGTATATCCTGATGTTGTTTTGAGCATGTTTTATTTCTTGCAAATTGTTGGACTGGCCGGGTAGGGATGGATGTAATTCTTCATCTCTGTGCCAATCTCTTTCATTTTTCTGAGATGAAGACCTGCCAGTTTCCCACACATAATGGCAACTTTTGAAGTGTAGCACATAATTGCATTCAACCCTTGTTGTATTACAAGGTAATTTTCATATGAGCAAGGTAGCAATAGATAAGTAATGTCAGCTCATGTTGCACCACATGAGCTAGTTTACTTTTCTGTTTTTCTGTGATAGACACAGCTATTGCACTCTTCTCATAAGGTGCATAAAGTGAGTTTTGTCCAATGATGAAGTAAATTCATGAGTAGTTTTGACTTGCAGTAAAATCTGTGCTTATGTATTCTCTTTCACATATGTAGTAAAACAATGTCTGACTTTTTTTATTCCTGGAAGGAAAAGCCATAAGTATAGTTACAATTTTGTATTCCAAATAGTTTTGTATTATTTTCCCAAACTGAAAGCAAAATTTTTGGCAAGTAGAAAGTGTATAGCTGTGATAAGCCTTTCCTATTGCTTGAGTTGTTTTGCAATATTCTGTAATTGTAAAGAGCTTTCAAATTGTAGAATTTAATTGATTGTTACTGTTTTGTATGCGTACAAAATGAGAATTTTTTTGTAACTGAGCTGATTTTGTTTAACACTAGGCACTTCTACTAGCTCATGATAAGGTTGCAGAACAAGAAATGCAACCTGAACCTGTTGCAGATGAAAAAATTTATGAAAACGTTGGCACGTATGGAGGAGAGACGGTTAAAATAGTTCGCATTGAGAAAGCTCGAGATATTCCTTTGGTAGGTATTGGTACCCACTCAGCTATATGTAAAGCAGGTAAGCAGTCTTTGCAGATAGCTGTGGAAGTCTTAGAATTTGAATGTGAAAGTTATGTTTAACTGAGGAATCATTTTCTTCCTCTCCTGCCTGGATGAGAAATGGTCATAAATGATTATTTCATGTGCATTTTGATGTAGCAGTAGACATGTTGCCACATAGAGCCTGTATAGTTTCCATCATGTGGATTTGGACAGGGTTTTATTACATTTTTTATATATATATTTATTTAGCTGCAGGAAAGCTTTACATTACTGTGCCAGTTACAGAAAGCTGTGTTTTGTTAGTGTTCTTTTTTAATCTTCTATTTTGCATCTTTCAAGTAAGTGTTTATGAAAGCTTTTTATTAAAAAAAAAAAAAGACTCTTACACTGTAGAGTAGTTCAGTTCTTTAATCTTTTGTACCACTTAAAGAAGCAAATGTGGGTTTTTTGTAAGCTAGAGCATCAGTTGCATACATCCAAGCTATTACATTCATTTTCTTTCAACAGAGAAATGTCTCCTCAATGGCTTGAAGTGCTTACAATAGATGGCTTTGAGTTTGTGATATGTAATAAATTCAGAATTTGTTGCCACTACACAGGGTGCTACTGTTCGTAACGAAATGGATTCTGTCATCATTAGTCGGATAGTCAAAGGAGGTGCTGCAGAGAAGAGTGGGCTGTTACATGAAGGGGACGAAGTTCTGGAGATTAATGGCATTGAGATTCGTGGAAAAGATGTTAATGAAGTTTTTGATTTACTGGTGAGTTGGGTACTTTGTTTTCCCTGCAAAAAATACTCTTAAGAGTGAAGTCTGTTAGCTCTGCGTGTCATTTGTCATCATATTTAAAGTTAGAAATTTTCACTCTTATACTTAGTACTCACACTGAGGGCATTTCAGGCTTGCTTTCTAAGCCAAGTGCAATTTTAGGAACTATAATAGCAGTTAAATGTAAAAATGAACCTTATGAATATTGAAGAGTCAGGGTATCATCTTGAGACCTGTTTTAATGAATTCTAAGAAAAGCTTTGCTTTGCTTTGAAAAGCCATGATTTTTTCATCCACCTTTGGCTTAGTCCTCAGTAAATATCAATAAATGTGTACCTGCATGATTTTAGTCCTGTCTGGCTGAGGCAGAGTACACCATCTTCACAGTGTGTAAGCTCAATATACAGATGAAAATCAGGGCAAAGACTCAGGTTCTGCTGTAAGTTGCATTGTTGTAGGAAGTACAAGCACTATCAATAAAGTCTTTTAGTGTGAGACTGCAGTTTTTAATGGATGCTGTCCATCTTTTCTGACGGTGTTGCTTAATTAATGAATGGAGGTAGACCAAGTGGAGAGAATTAGAGGCAGAAATTGTTTTCTTGAGCCATTTATTTGAAAAGCCTAGAGTTAGCATGTGATTTTGGATCAGAGGTGTGTGAGATGGTTAATGCAATTGGCTTCATTGCCAGCTGCATTTTCAGGAGAAGACATCCATATTCAATTACATCTTTGCTTTTGAAAAAAATGTTATGTACATGCTTAACAGATAATTATACAGTAGCAGTTTAATTCTCTGCTGAGATCTTGTTCTGCACTTAAATAAGTCCTGCGACTTAGAGTTACAGAATAAAAGATCTATATAAATACGTATAAATATTACATTACATATCTTTATAAAAGCAGTTGGTGAAAACCTCAAATTTTCCTGGTTTAAACTAATTTTTTAGCGTATAATAATTTATATGTTGATATTTTTTTTGTTTTGGGGTGTTATATTTTAGAAGTTATAGAAAGTTTCAGTCCCCAAAGAATACTGAAGAACCAAAGGGAGAGACATTTCTTGCATTCTAATTCTTGCCTCACCCCTCATGCCTAAAATGATAATTAACTGGCATGTGACTTCAGACAAGGCTGCTCATGCTATCACTGTGAAATTCTGCACATTCCTCAAGAAACTATGCATACTGACTGAAAATGGTGGATTTTCCTTTCCTGCAGCCTAATAAGATTGCCCTTGATTATGGTTACTTCATTTAAGCCTTTAGTGTCAATTTTTGGTGATACACATATATGCTTTAGTTTATGCAACATCTGTAGTTAGGGCTCATGGAATGTTGCATAGAAAGTGAGACACACAAGCCTCTTCAGGGTTTGGCATGTGTTTTACCTAGGTGTTTGTTATGTGCAGAAATAAACTGTGTACAAGAGCAGGCAAACAACTAAGATGCCTCTAAAGCCAAGGCATGTATTAAGTTCTCCTTTCTTTGTAGATGCTGGCAGTTTCAATGTTAGGTACTTATGCAAGATTTGAGCTCTCTGGTTAAATTTTTAGAAAGTGTTCTGTATGCTGTTAACACTACTAAAGTATAAAAACATTCTAGAAATGTTTAGATTTAAAAGCACTGTCATGTTTAAGTAATTTCAGGGTAAGAGTTTCCTATGTATTTTTTCCTGCTAGCATAGGTCCACTTGGTATTTTCAAACAGAACAAGGGAATGGAATTCTTGGTACTCTTTATCTTAAGACTCTTGCTTGGTACAGTTGCAAGTGTTCTATTTAAAATGGAAATAGTTTATATGTAATCTGGAACTCTAGACTTTTGTAATCTGAATTTCAGCATGCGGATTTCTAGACTGTTGCTGAATCTCTCTGCATCTGTGTTAAAAGTCTTTACTTTTTATCTCAGGCCGACATGCATGGCACTCTGACCTTTGTATTGATTCCCAGTCAACAGAGCAAGCCACCTCCTGCAAAGGAGACAGTTGTAAGTAGCTTTACATAACCTTGGTGATGCATACTGTTTTTCCAGTAGTGCTTAGAATGTTGTTTTGTAGGTTATTTACACAGCAAAACAGGAAATTTCAGTCATTTAAATTGTTTGTTACCAGACTTGCACCTGAATTGTTGAAAATGATAGAGACTGATAAGCTGAAACATATAGTATGTTTTTAACTGTTTCTAAAATATTAAGAATTTAATAAAATAATCCCACCTATGCTTCTGAAATTCTATTTGGAACTTCTCAGTTTTTTATATATATATATATATATATATATTTATATTTATATATCAATTTAATTCATAGAATTTAAAAAACGTTCTGCCGTAATTTGTGAATGTGCTTTGTGGAGAAAAAAATGTATAGTGTATACTTTATTTAGTATCTTTTTAACTAACAAGCTTTTCTCAGCTTCAAGAGTTTGAAGAAAGATTGCACAGATTTGTCAAAGCAAAAAAAAAAATCTTTAGATGTTCAGAGGGAAAGTATTTTTAAGTGAAACTTAAAAGAAAGTCAGAGAAATGGGTCTCATTCTGTGTGTTTGCTGTTTAAATATAAGTAAATCGGAATATCCGTGATTCTTTTGAGTGCTAAGGACTTAGATTTGTAGCTAAGAGTTTTTTTGGTTCCTAAAGTGGTAGAAATACTTTGTAGGCTCTAGAATTAATAAAACTTGAAGTTCAGGCTTTTATCCATTCCGATATCTCCTATATACCATAGATAGTGTGCATTCTTTAGGAGTTATCTTGGAGCTTTTGTATATCAAACCTCTTCTTTAGTCACAGGACGATGGAGGTGTAACTCTTCTGAAGTCACAGATTTTTCCTGTTTTTATGTTTTTAACTTCCACAGATACACGTGAAAGCACATTTTGACTATGATCCTTCTGATGACCCTTATGTGCCCTGCCGAGAATTAGGCCTCTCTTTTCAAAAAGGAGATATACTCCATGTGATCAGCCAAGAAGACCCAAACTGGTGGCAGGCTTACAGAGATGGAGATGAAGATAACCAACCACTGGCAGGCCTTATTCCTGGTAAATAAAGACATAAAAAAAACATTGAATGATGCTTGTTCCAATAGTCATTGAGGCAATATTTTGGTTTTGGTTTTTTTTGTTTTTTTTTAAGGACTCATACCCACATCCTTACATACCTGTGACTTTGAACTTTTTGCAGCAGAGCCCACTGTTTCATAATACATTTATTTAAATGGTTGACCTTTTAGAAGCATCTCCATGTATAAATGTTAAACATTGAGTAAAACCACCACCTCCACGGCAATTCATGTTTCCTGAATTACTCTACACTTCCTTCTTCCTTTACCCTGGCAACTTTGTGGATTCAGAGTTCCCTCTGCTGGCAACAGCAACAAAATTGGTCTTCAAGCTCCTTGTTAGATTTCTCACCATTTCAAACGGTATCCTTGAATAACATGTTTTGAGGTAGTAATTTTTCTACATGTTTTCACTTACCCAAGAGCTTCAGTTACTGTACTAATCAAGCTTCCGTTCTAACTGCTGGAGGCCTTTGAGTAATTGAAGTTTCAGAAATTGAAGTCAGTATACAATTTTTTGGCTTGGAGTATGCACTGTGTTCCAGTTCATCTCAGATCTTAGCAGATGAACAGATGTTTAAGTATACAAATGTCATAAGATAACAGCATAAGATGAGAGGAAAACTGATTTTAAATGTAGCATAGTATCTTTTCAAGCTGAAATTTTAGAAATGTAGTGTAATTGTAACACATGTCATGTTAAAAATAAGACTAGTGTGTCATAGTGATAAAAAATGTAGCCTTTCCCATATTTTCAAATTTTGGATAAAGTTAACTAGAAAAGGATGAGGCTGTGCAACTCTCATTTGATTATTATGTTTTGGAATCAATAAACTGTTTTCTTATCAGCTTTGACCTCTGCAAGTCTTACTTGAGGATTTTTAGGCTCAATTTTTCTGTCTATCCATTCAGACAAATTTTAGGATGTGATGGGAAGGAAATCAATTGAGTCCTTAGCTGCCATTCACTACTAAATACAGTGTTGTTGCATGTTAACACATCTGAAGAAAGCAATAGTCAAACCATATGAAAACTGTAAGGAAGTATATGAATGCATTTGGTGATAGTGCTAGGTGTGCAGCTTGCTTCACAGCAAATATGGAAGTAATATTAATTAACAAAGCATTGTAAGAATACTAGAAAACAGCTTAAAAAAATCCTGAAAAAATGTCAACCAAATTAGGCAACGCTAAAAAGTCAACAGACACTTTTGTGTGAATATGAGTTATATATCTTCCAAATACTGTCAGTTTTTAAGGGTATTGTTAATGTACGTATTCAGATAAATTGTGCTCCTTGCTGAAGCTTGAGTTCAATTTTTCAGAGATTCATTCTATTATGGTGATATAATTTTATATCTTTGTGACAAGCATAGTTTTCCCCAACAAATGTCTGTTTTATGACATACTCTACTGGAAGCATCAGAGATTTAAAATTACTTAGCAAAATGAACAAGTCATTACAAGAAGATACGGAAATAGACATGCACTTATGACTATATACAGTAAAAGTTTTCAAAATCTAACTGCTTTTTTATGGTTTCTTTAAAATGCTTTCAGGAAAAAGTTTCCAGCAACAAAGAGAAGCAATGAAGCAAACTATAGAAGAAGACAAGGAGCCAGAAAAATCAGGTTAGATCTTTGCTTTCCAAGGAAAAATGTCTTACTAGTATTGGTGTTAATTAGCGTTATCTGGAACTGTTTCAGTGTAGAGTTCCAGACAATTATCTATTTTTATATTACTAATGTGGTGGTGGTGGTTTGAAATTACTGATGTAAATGCAGGCCTGAATTTAGTTGCATCAATCAAATGTTTATTCCTAATTATTGTGCACAATGTAGATTAGTCTAAGGGGATTTGGAATGTTTCCTTATTCTTAAAGAATTTTACATACTTGTAGCAAGAGTCAGTTGAAGCTTTTGCTGTGTGGGATTTGCTTCATACACCCTACTGGTGTAATAAACTGAACAGCCTATTGTTTTCAGATGTGCCAATCCAGATAGTTGTTAAGATAGGAAGCTTTTTACTGCATGGGTATGTAATTATGATGATTTTATTTTGGTTAGGAAAACTCTGGTGTGCGAAGAAGAACAAAAAGAAACGGAAGAAGGTATTATACAATGCAAATAAAAATGATGGTAAGTAACATCTTTTATGTAGTGTGCATTTATACATAACTATATAAAATAGTTAATAAAATAAAAATATATAAAATATATAAATATAAAAAAATATATATATAAAATATAAGATATTATTTTTAATATATTTAAAAATATAAAAAAATGCTCTTGTGTAAAGTGTGGAAACGCTTTATTTCCCCAAAAAGGAAATAAATGTCTTGCCTTACTAGACAAGTCATAATCTTGGGGTTGCAGAGGGGAACTTCCTGAAACTTTGTGCTGTAGGACAAGTGACACATTCAACGAGCAATAATATGTTGACCTTTTTATTGTCTTTCTTTCAAGATTATGATAATGAGGAAATTTTGACTTATGAGGAAATGTCACTGTATCATCAACCAGCAAATAGAAAACGACCTATTGTTCTCATTGGCCCACAGAACTGTGGCCAAAATGAATTGCGGCAGAGACTTATGAATAACGAAGTGGACCGCTTTGCCTCTGCTGTTCCTCGTAAGTTTGATAGGCAGATATGATTGCTTATTCTAAACATTGCCTACACCCAAATCCTCTTGTGATGAAAATTGTAATTAGGAGTTAGGGGTTTTTGAATAGATTGTAGTCAACTCTTTGGTGAAGGGCAAATTATGTCTTGTGTAGTAAACGCTAACCTTTGTAAGTAAGTGCGAATCCAGTAACCCAGATTAGTGCTATGGAGGTATTATATGACGTGCATATTTTTCAGTCTGAATAAGATATTCTTTTCTTAACTGTTTTTTCTTAGATGAATATAAGACATCTGAATGTAGGCTCAGTTTTTCACAGTTCAATCTTTTCAGGAGTATTTATTACATAAAATAAGTGTATTTCTTGGCTATTTTAATCAAATACTGATATTTCCTTTCCACTTCAGCGCGTATATATCATTGTGTTTATTTTTTGTGACTTGTTTGTAGATACAACTCGGAGCAGGCGAGAGACTGAAGTAGCTGGCAGGGATTACCATTTCATTTCCCGACAAGCATTTGAGAATGACATAGCTGCAGGGAAGTTTATCGAATATGGAGAATTTGAAAAAAACCTTTATGGTACTAGTATAGACTCCGTGCGGCAAGTGATCAACTCTGGCAAGATATGCCTTCTAAATCTTCACACTCAGGTACGGTGGAAGCTGTTGTGCTTCAATTTTTGCAGCTGCTGTGAAAGACTAAAATAGCTATTTTAAGCTGGTGTAAAATTAGACCATCTCCAAATTTATTCCAACTTTTTTTTCAGTGATTTTCAGTTGGCTAGAGCGTTTTGTGTATTTTCATACAAGGAACAAGAAGGTTGCATTCATAACTTTTGTGTCTGGGATGTTGTTTTCCCAATACTTGTCACAAGCTTTAGGTATCTGAATTGAAAAATTAAGGCTTGTCTCTAATTTTTGCAATTCTTCTATGAGCTCTAGGGTGTTCGAAGATGGAGAAGCATTTGGAAGATTCAGACTACAGTCAAGTTCTTGTTATTTGTCATTTCTTAATATATGTGTAGCCTGACAAAAAATACTCTAAGCATGTAGTGCGTTTGGCTTCTGTATTTTAATCTTCCAAACAGGAAAGGTTTAAACCGGAGTTTTTTAAAGACCTTTTCTCACAATTAAAAGTTTCTAGTACCGTAGCATTTTAAGGAAACTTGCTTCAGTTTAGATTACTTGTTTGCTTTTGTGTTCTGAAAGATATTCCTTCAATTTAAGGGAAGTTCTTGAACAAAAGTAAATGTTTGGATTCCATAAATTTGAGAAATAGTGGCATATACATTTTGTAGGAAATGGTGACTGAATTCTGACCGGTGATAGTAATGCTATTATGGTTAATTGGATGGAAATTTGTTAGATATTCAATTTTTAATACTTTTTCTACAGTCACTGAAGACACTACGTAATTCTGACTTGAAGCCATATATTATATTTGTTGCACCACCTTCACAAGAGAGATTACGTGCTTTGTTGGCCAAAGAAGGGAAAAACCCAAAGGTAATATATATAACACTTTTTTCTGAAGCCATTTTGCTTTTTAATGTATATTTCTAGAATACTTCTGTTGAACAAATTCATATACTCTTCAGAAGAGTGTATGTGATTCCATTGATTTCCATGTATACCTTTCATGGTGCTTCTCATTGTCTCTTATTGGTGAAAACATTCCAGTGACAGCTGCTGCCTTTGGCTGCTCAGTGTCTGCAGAGCTGCGTCTTCAGAGGTGCACCATTCACGCTTTCACTTTCTGCTGTCTTCTGTTTTTTTCAAGAAGATAGCAGGCTTAGTGACCAAACTGATCTTTGAGAAACATGTTTGAGGAGCCTACCTAGGATGCTTGTCATAAAAGGAGCAGTGCCATATCTTCCTTGTTTTCCTCAGTCCAGGACTGTTTTTCTTTTACTGGATTGCCACTTGTGCCCAATGAGAAACAGTTGCCTTTGGCATTAGAAGTGTGTGGTAATTCATTGTTGTCAAAAATTTAGCTATAAATACCTGGTAACAATACAATGAAAAGTCCATGTGTAAGGCCTGACTTGTTACCTTTCCCATATTTTGTTGTGGGGGAGAGACTTACACACGTGCAACAATTCCCTGTTTTTGATTTGCAGCCGGAGGAGTTGAGAGAAATCATAGAGAAGACAAGGGAGATGGAACAGAACAATGGTCACTACTTTGATACAGCAATTGTGAATTCTGATCTTGATAAGGCTTATCAAGAGTTGCTTCGGTTAATAAACAAACTTGACACAGAACCCCAGTGGGTACCTTCTACCTGGCTACGATGAAAGAGAATAATTCCAAAGGACAAATGGACTTCAGCTGAGTAATCATTCTAAGGAGATGGCATATAGGTCTGCCCAGTTCTAGTAACAAGTGTCTGAGCTCTGGACCTCAGTGGCAGCATCCTTTCCAAGTGAAATTGTGTATTATTGAAAATATATATATATATATTCATTAATCAGCTTGAGAGCTGATTTTTCTGTTCTAGTGGTTGTCCAAGTTTTCTTTTTCTGTAGTCTAGAAATGGAGACCTTCTCAGTACTAAATTCTAAAGCTTTAGATTTTTCTAGCGACAACTTTTATACATAAATCCTCTTTTTTTCTACGAACTCACCCGTAGGGAAAGCAAAGATTTTAAATGTGTGTGTATTTGTATATACAGCCTGCGTTGTCACATAGTTATAAATATGAATGTTATTTAACACTTAACTTAATGATTTTCTGGGACATTATAGTAGGTTAGGAGTGTAATTCTGTAGATTGTTGGGCAGAGAAATAATCTACATGTGAACAATGTGATTAACAAGAGATCTGTCCTTTTCAAAGAATTGAAGAACAAAGATGCCACTGTGGTCTGGAGCTGCCTGGTGAGGCTTGAATTTATATTCTAATTCTAAAAAACATTCCACTTTCTAATAGCACTGTAATTGGAAAATGTGTATAATGTAAATATTTCAATGCTTGTGTCTTCTTAGTCAGACTTTTTAATTCCGAGTTGACTGCACATTAATTTTAGGTCCAATTAAAGATGAATTATATTGATCTTTTAGATGTGATATTTTTATGGCATTTTCCTTAAAACGTCGGCTGACTGGAGCTGCTGTTCTCCACAGATCTGTAGAGATATTTAGAAGGGCAGAGATTATATTTTTATGTAAAATATATAGTTATAAAACACTGCTTAGAAGTCAGTTGAAGTTCTCGTGTTTGATAACAGAATACTGGCTAAAATAGGCTGATGTGCTGAACATTGGAAGATAAGTGGGTTTTTTAATCTCTGCAAATGGTTTGTCTTGTGGCTGTTGTTCCAACTGATAACTAACTGGAATTAAAATAGCTGACAGTAGCTATTGTGTTCTAGACAAGTATTGTAATTCACTAGCCAACATATTGTCCTGCATTTGCTCACTATTGCAGTAAAAATATGTGTGAAACACTGGTAACTGACTGAGGAGTTGCAACAAAAAGGAATACTTGTTAAAACAAGTAACTTGAGTGAACAGAAGGCAAGGTCTGTATCCTAGTGTGCTCTGCTAAACAGGTCAGATCACCCCTGCGTCTTCAAATCTGAGCTATGACATTAGTTAACTATAAAGGCTACTTGTCTGCAGTGGGGGGTGTTCTGTTGCTGAAGCTAACTGAACAGTAGTATCTAGGCTGTTTGGGTTTTGAGTAGCACAGCCCTTGAATGTGAATGTCTCTTAATGTTAGCCATGGTGTTTATTACTTCCTACAGGTAAAACACTGGAGTTATGTCAGTTTGTAGTTCATTCGTGTCTAATGCTGAAGGATTTAAGTAGTAGTTTTTTTCCATTCTGTCTTGCATGTTTTTAAGTTCTAATGGAACAAACTATACCTGCAGCTGAACAGAAACCCCCAAGAATATGGGGAATATAAAGAAATTGTAAAATATTTCTAGTTAGACAACTAACATTTTGTATTGGAAAAAATAGTGTGTGCTTCTGTCCTGCTGCAAACCAAGGTTATTTGCTGGTTTAATATTTAGGGCTGAGAAGCAATTGAAGAGAATAAGAAGTGACCCTTTAGGGAAAAAAAAAAAGGGGGGGGGGGGATTGAAAACTTCATGTTAGGAAAAAAAATGTTGATATAAGGACTAGATAATCAAAATGATAGAGTTTTTTGCCTCACATTGCAGGCACGTTCTCAGTTTCATACATAGTTTGAAAAGTACAATGTTCAGGTATATTGGATGCTTCATAGGTGACAAAATGCTCTTATGAATTCTACCCTTCTTCTTTTTAAGAAGATTGTAGATGTATTAGGCTCTTTGGTACTGACTGTGTAAGAGTGGGACAAAAAAATGGGAAGTTGTAAAATTTGTTGCTTAAGGGTAACTTAGCAACACAGATACTGTCTAAATTGCTGCAGTCACAATCAGCTTGAGATGGTTGCTGAAACCCCCTTATGTATTCAGTGTTGTAGCCAGTGTCAGTCTCAGTAATTGCTGTTCATGTATTTGATGTTTTTCTCCCCACATTCTCTGAAATGTTGCATGAAGGCTGTTCATATAGCAATAAGTTCTTGAATGTAGACTTAAAGAATGTTGAGGTTCAGTTCTACTCTTAATTCCCAAGGCACACAGTACTTCCTGATATCCATTTAAAGAGGTGCTATGATGTTTATAATCAGTGTTAACTGTCTGCTGCTAAAGGGCTTTAAGCAGCACTGAGAAGTGTACCTGACTGTCCCATCTGCCATCAGTTTGGATCTGGAACTACCTGGTATAAGAAATTACTCTGCCTTTTTTATTATTTTTAATGCAGATTGTGTGTTTATTCCCTTGAGAGTAGAAGAGAATATGCAAACTTCATTGATGAAACACTTTATCATGGGCCTTGTAGTGAGCTGTATCAGACCAAAATGAAGGTAATCTGCATTTTTATCAGTCCAGATTTAATTAAAAGTAAACATTAGTTGAATTGTGTAAAACTTCTGAATGTAATTACATGTGACTTCTTAAAATGTAAGGTGGGGGTTTAATGCCTTAATTAAGGTAACTTGACTCAGACGTGTGGTTAGCCCCACATTGTACTTTTATATGTGTATCTGCATTCTGTATTTTGAGACATCATGAACTGCACACTAATGTAAAAATGTAAAATATTTCTAGATTTAAAATAAATCACTGTACAATTTTATTGCAGTAGTGAATCTTAGGAATAATCTTACTGCTGTTTTACTCATTGTGTGAAAGATGCCCTCTTTACTTTACCCACCAGGATGCTAGGGGTTGAATTCCTTTCTGGTAAATTCAGATGCTTTCTCAACACAGCTTTACATATCCGTTAAGTTTTCATAGGGACATGCCTATCATCTTGTTTGAGAGCCACAGAATTTCAAGTGTCAGAATGCAGCAAGTTGCAGAATATAATTGTTTGCTGATTTTTGGATCAACATCTACTTGATATCAATTTGAAGCCATCTTCTGTTTAATTCTGCTCCAGGTAAGCTAATGAACTGCCATACTATAAATAGCCATTTGTAGAAGATGGAGGAATGATGGTGTTACAGAGCTCTTATTCTAAAAAGGTGCAAAGAATGGCTGCTCAAACAGCAAGTACAATGCTACTGTTAGGGGGCCTGGGAGGAAAAAAGGGTTACTTGACAATAGACCTGGTTACCCAGGATACTGAGAAGGCTGAGGTATTAGTGACTGACAGTACGCTGGCACAGGCTGCCTAGAGAAGCTGTGGGTGCCCCTTCTCTGGAGGCATTCAAGGCTGAGTTGGATGGGGCTCTGAGCAGTCTGATCTCTGGGGGTGGCAGCGCTGCCCACGGTGGGGAAGATGGAACTTGGATGGTCTTTAAGGCCCCTTCTGACCCAAGCTGTTCTGTGTTCTATTAAACCAGTTCCAAGCTCTTAAGACAATCGCCTTTTAGAGTCAAGAGCCAGGCATAACACATTCAACAGATAGAACTTTTACTTGTTTCTAGTACAGACAGTACACAAGTTGGCAGAATCTCTAATTAGAACCATAGGTGTTTTAGGCCACTGATAATGATCGTGCAACAGAACTAAATCATACAAGACTATGGATTTCATCAACAGGTTAGAAAACTAGTTGCCTTCACTTGCGTTTTACTTCAGTTGTACCAGTACCTGCTTTAAGCAACTTTCACACGAATTCACATTTTAGCAGCAAAGAACAATGCATGCATCTCCCTCCTTAAATAACATTTTCCATTGCTTGTTGTAGCAAGGGAAGTAATTAAAAAAGAATCTGCCTAGGCAAATCCAGAGCCATCCTGTAAAAAGAGCAGTTGTGGACAGCCATTCCTATTAAGTGAAGAAGCAAACTGGAAATATAACAGACCTTGCTGATATTAAAGCACCTTATTTATCTCTCCTTTTCTTCCAAGTGCTGCATTCAAGTTCCCAGATTTCTAATCTCCCAGGAGAAATCCACAATCTGGTCAACTCAGGCTTATACACCAACTGAGAAGCCACATAAATATGATTGAGGTGATGTCCCAAGTTATACAGCAATTGGGCATTCTGTATTCTAGGTCCCCTGCTCCAAACACAACTGTATCAGGTTACTCAAAGAGAAGGTCTTCGTCCTTCTCTTCCGCTAAGAGATTGGCCGGTTCGCGTTCCCCACCAGCAGCCCTCCGCAGCTCCCGTTCTTTCTCAGATTTTTCTTTCAATACTTTTTTCTTTTCCTGGATCTTCTTCAACCTGTAAAGAGAAACATGGTATATCTGTGAAAACAACATGATGTTTCCATAAAACAGACTAGCAACAAAGTTGCCATACACGTCTGAAATAAAGCTCTCTGGAGAAGTTCACTAGGAAGTGAAAATCCTTTAAGAAATGCCAAAAGACTCTTATCTGTTCTTATGCTGCCCTTAAACAATGTCCATCTTCTCTGCAGATTTACTTATTTAACCAAATTCTAAATGATATTCTTGACCATGAGCAAGTACTGCATTATACTACTCTGCTTTCTTGAATGAAGGCAATTTACATTTGTTTAATTTCAAGTCTGACATCTTTTGCCCAGAACACTAGTTTCCATGATGAGGTGTCCTTAAAGCAGAACAACTCAAGAGTACTGTATTCCATCACTTCCACTGGAGGAAAGATGAAATCAGCTATGTACAACCTAGTGGTAGAGCTACATATGAAATTTTGCAACAAGTAACTGCAGCTCTTCAGTTGCCCAGGTCTGAAAACTCACTGTGCAGTAAGAACAGGAAAATTTTTAGCAGTGTTCTTTGCCTCACGTCCACTCTGTGGTACAGTATATTTGAGAAAAGGAACATTCTGGTCTTGTTTTACATAGTTACCTGTAGAATTCCTCTCGTTCTCTTTCATCCAGTTCTGTGATGATATAGGAAAGAGTACGCTCGATCCTGGGAATAATCACTAAACAAACATAAATCAGGAAGTTGCTGGACCACTGCTAAATTACCTCGGAACTTATCATAATGCAGTGCACAGAGGGTTATTTAAAGTTCTTCTAGTAATTCCTTGTATCAAGGCTTTCTGGATGCCTACTCATCCTATCCAAATACAGTAAACACATTGCCACCTTTCTACCACATTCCTCCATCAAAATTTCTTAAGTTACGCTAGGAAATACTACAAAAATAGTTATTAAAACATCTGAAGACATAGAGATGTCCCCTCTTTTGTTTCTAGTCTACATAAATCACAGGTCACTGGCAGACACTCCAGAATATGTTTCTGTAATCTTTGCTCTGTAGGTTCTCACTACAACCTCATGAATAATATCCTGTGTTTGCATATTCACTTATCCCCATGTATTCCAGCCCCCTTGCAATATGTTTTTGTAATGATTACTCAAGAGTTGAGTACTTTGAAAACCAGTTGAGACTGGTTTCAAATCATACTAACAGGAAATCAGTCAAAAGAATAGCTTCTAGGACTCAGCTCCACATCTTGCATGGAGACACAAAAGCACTATGCATCCCAAAAGGAAAAATACTCACCGTGTTCAATTGCATTCACACGTCGATTTGTTATTTTAATGGCTTCGTCCAAAGTAATGAAGGATGTCTGATGGAATGGGAACAAACAAGAAGATGAACTCAGCATTTCCATCTATTCTACACACAAATCAAACATCCCTTGGAAACCAAAGCTGCTCATTTTACACGCTACATTCTTGATGGAAGCAGAATTGTTTCTACTAACATTGGTGCTCTTATTGTTTCTTACCAGGTTATATTTGAACACTGAACCCTAACAGCTTCAGCTACTGTTTATACTCCTACCACTTCCTCAAAGTTTCTTCTTAGTGTTCTAGAATGTTAAGAGGTAGTATAAAACTATTTTATGGCTGAAAAAGGGTTCAAACTTGGTAAAGCACTGGGGCTAAAAGCTGACAATACAGCTGAAAGTAATGAGCTACAGTCATTGAGTCTATACTTTCATTTCAGGACTGAGAAATCAGAGATCCCCGTGTTTCGTTCTCCCATCAACCTGTAAGGAGGCCAGTTCCACAAGCAGCTCCACAGCTTTGGCGTAGTTCCTCTTCAGCTTAGCCAGCTGTTCTCCACCCCTGGCCAAGCCAGTCAGCTCATAGCCTGAAAAAAAAAAAAACAAGGTTTGCTGCTAATGCTACCATGGTGTGTTCTTACTAGATAAAAAGCTGTATCTGTACTTTACAAACTAAAGGGATGCAGACAGCTCAGAAAGTGACAAGATAAAGCCTCTAAGAAACCTATCTTCATAATGGTTTGTGCTACTGCAAATCGTTGTCTATATTCACTCTTAAGATCAACCAGACTCAAAAACATGGTAAACAAGGCTTCTCCTCATCTGAACAACTCGCTCATTTAGTAAACTAAAGTCTGCTATGGCCCATATTTAATCCCTTAACGTTAGAGAAACAGTACAAAGCCAAAATAGCCTTGCAAACAGCAAAAGATAAAGAAGTACTCTTCTTCCCGTGATGTTAACTGACTTATCAGAAGGCGTGGCAGGTGTTCTTCTATTAGCATGGAACAGCTACAGATGTAGTCTGTATTATGTTTACTTGTTTTGTACTACTTACTGTCGCCTCCTTCCTGATAATGCTCAAAAACTGGCAAGGTCACACCTGGCAAGAATGAACACATTTGTGTAAAGGGACAGAAAGGTTAATATATATATATATTTTTATTTTAAGTACAACACATTTTTAGTCCATATGCTTTTAACAAATTCTGTAAGCTTTGTTTTCAAAATCTTCCTGTACACTTTGAAAAGATAAAATTGTGCTAATTCTGCTATTTTAATATGGAACTTCAGTGTTATATTGAGATATAACAGATCCAGACACATGAAAAAATCAGAGTATTCCATTTTATTCAATATTCAATTTGATATTACTGTTTTGTACTTAGAGAATCACAGAATCATAGCAGTTGGAAGGGACCTCTGGAGATCATCCAGTCCAACCACCCTGCTGAAGTAGGTTCCCTACAGTAGTTTTCAGCAACATATTCCCCCTGCATAAGGAATACTTTCAGCATTCAATCTTGATTAATCTTTCTTGTTTTATTTAAAAACAACTACTGATATTTAATTTTCTGAAATGTATTTAATCTTGATACTTAAATTCCTCATCTATTCTCAGTAATGGAAATTTCTCTATGGAAATTATGCTCTGTTTGAAGATCCAAAAATTAGGACTGCAGTTTATGTACACTCATTTCATTTTATGAGAGGTAAATGACTAAACAAAGAATTATCTCCTGTGTCCGAAAAATCTTATTAATAAGCGTTCTTACTGTTAGATGAATACGAGAAACAAAGAAGAAATGGTGTTTGGAGATGCTCTTGTCTATTTCAGAATGTACTCCCACAGCTCCCCTGAAAGTTGAAATGCCTATTGTCTAGAAAAGAGTCACCTGCTACGTTGTCTTTCTTAGCTCTGATCTTGACTTGAGCTTTGTTCACGTTTTGGATCACAGTGGTACTGTAAGGAAGAAAACATGTATTTTAACCAGAAACACCAATGCAGTCCAATACTTCATCATTACATTAGTAGGTAGCACTGTTTCCAGTTCAGATCTCTGCAGTCGTGGTTTTCCAACAATGTTTGGAAACAAAAAGCAGCAGACTTCATAAAATGTAACTCCAATTATACAATGCATTTATAAAAAGTAGCACGTTATCTATCGAATAATGCTAAAACATTCTAATAACTTTTAACCAACTTGAGACTTTCTTCCCACTGAAAGCAATTTCAAGGCTTTAATGCAGATCAAGACCATAGCGCTCTTCATTTTTATAAATCCATTTATCTGTTCTTTCAGAACAGTAATGAGTTTGTTTACCCGTTAACTCTTACTATGTTAACGAACTAAAGCTAGTACAACAGTTCACCTTGAAGGATTCTGAAGTGTCGTATGGTATTCCAAGAACAGGTTACTGTACCAACTCTTCTACTGGAGTACAATTTACTTACAGGGTGGAATCTTACTGTTGTTTATAGCTAAACATTATACCTGGCTAAGACAGGAAACAGCACAATATGCAGATGAAAGAACAGAAATGCCTTTTGCCCTCCAGCAGCACATGGCTTTCTACTGTGTCTGACCACTGAGCTCTTCCCCATTAATTGGTGGTACCATCAGCTGAATCATTAACGCTTCCCCAACTTTATTACACAAGATTGATGTATGCTTGAATGAATTACACAAATTGCCTAGTTGAAATTGTAATTCATTAAAATACAATTAAAAGATCTGTTACTCCTATCACAAATAGCTCTAGCTAGCCCTAGTCAGATGAGTCGTCATAAGAGAGGAGGCTAAAATAATTAATAGCACCTCCCTTTACTGGGAGAAAACGTTGGATATTAGAGCTCAACCTCAAGTCCACAACAAAAATCAAGATAAAGAGTAATCCAATATCTGCTAAATGTTGCAGTTCATCTGTGTTTTAGATTCTAAACTTAAAAATCAACATCCTTTTCCAATCAAGAATTTGTGCATAAATGCTGTTAATTTTTCAGCTTACTTTTCTCATACATTTTCATCATGCACATGATCTCTCTCTTACTGTTGTGTTTCTTTCCACAATGGAATTCACTTGTCATGTCCTACCATTCTGCTGGCTTTTTTTTCCTTTTTCTCGTTAAAAGTTAATTTAAGGAATGTCTTATTTCCAAAAGAGAAATCAACCATTTGTTGGTCATACATTCCCATGCCTAGGATGCCCGTAAGATCAGCAATTCTCCCCCACCTGAAATCTCCTGCTGTAAACTTTGCCTCAGCAAGTGAAAAGGCAGCTTCTCTCATCACCTCGCCCATCAGCAACTTAGTCTGTTTTAAAAAAAGAAAAAGGCATCAAATACAAGGTATATTCTTTTTTCCAAGAGAAATGACTAACAGCATAAAGAAAACAATGGGAAATTTAAGAAAGAAGGAAAGAGAAAGTACTCTCCAGTTACTCTCAAACTGCTAATTAGAATTTCCAAATGACTGGCAAAAAGTGAAATACAATTAAAACCTATTCAGTATAGTAGAAGAGAACACGATCTGCTAAGGTCTACTGAAACGTTATGAATTCATATACCACTGCAGACAGGAAAGCACAGTTATGCTCGTCTGTCCTCAGCAGCATCACTTACAAAGAACAGGTTACCCACAATGTTATCCTACATTCCGCTTTATCTGATGAAGTTAGAAGAATGGAAATGCACAGCTGGCAAACACATTTCAAATCAAGTGAGCCTAAGGGAGAAAAAATCTGATGTAACTACCTCGATGATTTTCTTAAGGATCTGCCTGAATCGAAGTGTCAAAGCATCAGACTTCTTCTTCAAGAGGTTGCGACCTGTTTGAGCCCCCTTCAAACGAGCCTTCATGATGGTCTGAGCCCTATTAAAGAAATAAAATGTCCTGCATCATCCAAAGGCATTAAGGGAAAAAACTCAAAAACTCAGGTCCATGTTAGAAAGCTTTGTATGACAAGTTATGAAGCAATGGAGAAACATCAGCATTGTTTCCTGGATGGGAAACGATTAATTTATTTCCAGTAGCAAACTTCCAAGTTTCTGGTGCAGAACTAGAAACTGAAGAAGCATCCAAATCTCTCTTCCCTCTCAGTTGTGGAGTATATTTAATATGAAGAACCTTTTTGATTTAACTAATATTGCAGTTGCTGTGCTCGTGCTAGCTTAAGCTTCTGTTTCATACATGGAGCTACAATGCACAAAGGACAACATTCAGGTCTGTGAAGAGAAGCCAAAGCACTTCCTCTCTGACCTTGGAAAAAATAAGCATAATTAAGACACTACCTACACAGTGAACACAGTTATTTCCCCACTCTGCTGCCTTGCTATAAGAATGGCTCCATTGAAGTCTATAAGAAGCACACACGCTTTCTGAATGTCCATAAGAAAAAGTCCAAGAACAAAAAAAGCAACTCGATACTCCCAACGAGCAGATCACTGTTATCACCTTGAACTACCTTCACACTCTGCTCACCACCTCCCAGAGACCAGCTCCCTTTCTGGTTCAAGCAAGCCCTCGCAGGCTGAGAAGGCATTAAAAAGGTCATGTTTACCATAAAGGTGGTTGAGCAGCTTCTGTAAGCAATCCTAGCCAGCACAGCAGAGATCGCACCAGCAGCACATAACAATTCTGTTCTGTCAGTTAACAAAAAGCTTTGTTGCGGAGGCAGGCCACCTGTATTTTTAACATCCTAACTTACATTCCTATCAACTGTCTGCTACGTTACTGGTCTATTACCTCACTGAAACAGGGATGGGAAATGTTAAATCCTTGTACATCACTGTCTTCCTATCACAGTGATGTAGCAGCACACAAACAGATGTGTTGGAAGAGACTGAGCTGCCTCGTCCTCAGACATGTAAAAGGAGCTGTACTGAAGAGCAAGAGCAGCTATCTTGGTAGGCACTATCATTTACTTCTGACTTGAGGTTCAAAAGAGAACCCTTGCCATACAGCACATTCATCTTTCCATATAAACTGTTATCTGCTGAGCTGAAACAGGAAGGAATGGTTATGATTTTACACTTGAAGTTTCCATCCTGCAAGACACCCTCTATAGAGATTATATCCGGCCACCAGCTTCATTTTATGCAAGAAAATTTGAAGCAGCCTTTCTCCCGGAGGCTTTGCGTCCTGGGAAGTTCTAAAAAGGAATGTGACGGCCCCATTAAAACAGCACTGCTAACAGTGCACCAGGTTTAAGCGCTGGTGCCCGTTCCACTGCCAGCTGCTGCGCTGAGCCCCGTCAGGAGACACCTGACTGCGTGACAAACCGCCTGCTGCCACCATCTGCCACAGTACTGGAAAAATCACTGCCCGCCGCACTTCCCTTTTTGCTCTTTTCGGTGAAGGCTCTCCGGGCAGCCTCCCGCACAACGGCATCGGCGTCCTCGGTGTAAGAGCAAAGGGCGGCGGCGGTTCGAGCTGCGCCCACCACGGGCTGCCTGCGCCGGCGGCCCTCGCCCTGCTCACAGCTGGCTCACAGCCGCCCGAGGACCCCTCCGGCCGCTTAAAGACGCCATAACACAAGAAGCCACCGCGGACCACCCCCCTCTCCCTGAGTGGGCGGCACTCACATCCGCGAGGGGAAGATCTCGATGCGGTCCTTGCCCGACATGCTGACGCTGCTGGCGGTACGCCCGCTCCGCCTGTCACCCCCGCGGCCGCCGGTCACGTGACGCGGCGGAAGGCGTGCTTTCCCAGGGGGCGCAGCGGCGCGGGGCGGGGCGGCGCACGCGCGGTGCGGGTGGCGGCCGTGCGCACGCTGAGGCGGCAGCGGGGGGTAGCGCGGCGGGCAGGGCTGCGAGCGCAGAGCGGGATCCCTCGGCCGTCGCCAGGTAACGGCCGCTTCGCCGGCGCCCTGCGGCCTCTGCTGTCGCCCTACGGCTGGACCGCGCTGGTCCGGGAGCGGGCGGGCTCGGGAGGGGTGCGGCGCGGCGCGGCGCGGCGGAGGCCGGGCCTCTTGGGCCCGGAATGGGGGAGAGGGACCGGCGGAGCCCCGCGTGGCCCTGCCCGGCTCCCGGGGAGCTCCCGCTGCCGGGCCTGGCCCTGCTCTGCCCGCGGGCCCTGCGGCTCTCGCCGGCGGCCGCGTCAGCCACGCTGCGGCCGAGGGAGGAGGCCGGCCAGAAGTCGAGCTCGTTTCGCCGGCTCCTGCTCCTGCCTGTGCAGCCGGGCGGGGTTGGAGCTTTAAGCCTCCACGTTTCCAGCGGCCTGGGAAGATCAAGGAGCCGTAGGATGGTTTGGGCTGGAAGGGACCTTTAAAATCGTCCGGATCCGAGCCCCCTGCTATAGGCAGGGACGTCTCCCGCTTGACCGGGTTGCTCAGAGCCCTGTCCAACCTTCAGTGTTTCCAGGGAGGGAACCCATGTTGGGGCTGAGGGCCTTCCCGTAGGGGGCCGGCACCAAACGCTTGTGTGTGAGGAGAGAAACAATTGCAGAGCTCTATTGGTGTGTCCTTGCTTACTTGCTGCAAATGGTGGACTAGAAAAGGGAGCTGTAAAGCACTGAGTGTTTTTTTCAGGTTTCAGATTATGTGGAGTTACGTTCAAGCTCCACTGTTTCTGTAGCTCCTATTTTATATCCCCTTTCTGAACATTAAAAATGAAAATAACAATACTGTCTTCTGTATTGTGTGGCTGTGTTTTATGTAGCGCTTGCCATTATCATCTCGCTTTCTTTGCTAATTCTCAGTAGCTGGGAAGCACTGGCACCACTACTCTAAAGCTCCAGAGCACCACTCTGATGTGGTGATGAAACAGAGCTGGAGGAAGCGTGTGTTTCACTCAGCCTTGTAGGCTCCTGCCTCTAAAACGTTTTAAGTTTCTGGATGAGTCTTTCAGGTGTATACAAAAGGAGTGAGGCTAACCTGGTTAGCAGAGATGAGTGCATGCATTGCTGCCCTCATCAGGGAACTGCAGTTTAAGCATTCCTTCTTTTGCTCTGTGGTTATGAAATATTAACACTGTACTTTTTTTCATGTATAGTGAAGGAATTCTGCTTTGTTTTTCAGTTTATTTTTCTCTCCTGGTTACATATATTTTTATATATATATTATATTTGTATGTGTATATATTTTACGTAATATATATTTAGGTTTTCTTTTGTGGATTATTTTTTTCCTTTAATCATTTTTAAAGTCTGTTCTCAGTGTAGTGCTTCGATCGTGTCAGGCTACTTCTGCTCTAATTGTTTCCTTTATTTCTTCAGGAAGCTGATAGTTGGCCTCTGGAGTAGTTCTGGCAAGATTGTTTCAGTGATCTTGTGCTGAGTTTACCCAAGCCTTATCCTAATTTGCAGTTTCTGGTATCAGTGTTCCTCTCTGTCCTTACAGGTCTTTGCTGCATTGTAGCACTAGTTTAGGAGAAGGCAGTGATTTACAGTGAAATAAGTCATCCCTGTTTCTTTCTGTTCACACTTCAGAATGCCAGCTCTAAGCTGTAGGTTCTACCAGCATAAGTTTCCAGAGGTGGAAGATGTGGTGATGGTCAACGTTCGATCCATTGCTGAAATGGGTGCTTATGTCAGCCTGCTGGAATACAACAACATTGAAGGCATGATCCTTCTCAGTGAGCTGTCCAGAAGACGGATTCGTTCCATAAACAAACTCATCCGCATCGGAAGGAACGAGTGTGTGGTGGTCATAAGAGTTGACAAAGAGAAAGGTATTTGGGGGTACTATGGGCTGTATCAAGGCTGAATTCATAAAGAAAAATGTGGATAAATTTGGCTGCTTAAGTGTGCATGGTTCTGCCAGGAGTTCTTTGTGTGAAACACTTGAGCTAAATAGCCCATCATCCTGCTGTCTGATGTTTAATGACCATTTTTACCTTTGGTATTTGGGTTAATTAAGTTCAGTCTCATCTGCAAAGGTTTGCTTAAATGGATACTTGACAGCTCAGTGTTTACTCAACAAACTATAGTGAAGTGGAGTTTCCTTTTGATATTTGTGCAGATTTGATGTCCTAACTGAAGAGAGGAAGGTCATCTAATGTTGTAGTGGAATGTAATGTTTGCAGTCCACCCACATGCTGTGCCACAATAAGTGTGTTGAATCTTGGCTATAAAATAGAGCACATGTATGTAATTATTGCATGCATTCTGTAGAAGGTCATAATTGAGACTGTGCAGACTTGATTTTTTTCCTGCGTTCTGAACATTCAATCTTTGACTTAAAGGTTTTTTCAAATATGTTTTCTATTTGAAGCATGGTTTTTGAGCTTCGTTCTTTGTGTGCTAGTGTGTTTTTTGCATGCAGTAACAGAAAGGGGATCACAAATTGATGAAATTCTATGCATATTTCTTCTGAGCTGGGAGAGAAATTATTCTTAAGGCACAAGCCTAGGAGAATGTGATAGAACAGTTTCTCTGTTGTAAGCATTTATGGTTGAAAGAATAAGCTGATACACTAATTTGGAGTGTGATTTGATCAAAATCATTCAGCTTCGGTTTTGTTACTTTCTTTACCAACTGATAAGGGTTGTGGAAGTAGTGGCAAGTCTTGAGCCAGGGTATTTGTTATGCTCTCCTTGTGGAGCAGTTAGACTTGGTTTGCACAATGTCTGACGATTCCAAAATGCTTTTTCCCTGGTAGGTTACATTGACTTGTCAAAAAGAAGAGTTTCTCCAGAGGAGGCAATCAAATGTGAGGACAAATTCACAAAATCAAAGACTGTGAGTTGCTTTTCTATATTCTGGCACTGTATGCTGCTGTCTTCTTTCCTGAATTGCCAAAACACATAGATGTAAAGTAGTAGGAAAAATGAAGTTGTGCTCTCATTTGTTAGGCATACTCTGATCATTGTTTCCCATGTAATATGTGTTATATATATACACTATATATACAGTCTGTCTGAGTGCTGTGGTAAACTGATTATTAGTTAATGATCAAGTAATGTGACAGTTGAAAATTTGTATTCAAAGGATGATATTTAAATGATAGAAATACAGAAGCATATCCTAGTTTAACACACCAGGCAAATTTTAGTGGAGAAGGATGCAGATAGTTTAAGGCATGGCATCTCACTCGTACTGCTCTGTGCTCTTAAGATTCTGAGAAAAATGCTTACCAGTATTTATTAATTTGATTCTGATTTTTTTTATGTACAATTATACTGACTGTACTTTACCGGTCAGTTTCCATGAGAGAATTATTTTGTCTTTGAAATTGCACAGCAGAAGTTTAGATTAAGTGGTTTTGGTGTTTTGTGGGTGCCTAGAACTCTGTAATTAATCCCTGAATATAGGGAAAGATTGTTTTGCAATGTCATCTGCTGTTCAGAATCTGAACACTGAATCATTGATATTTTTAATTGTCTGTTTTTTATCAGCAATTTGGGTCTGGTGCTGTCATCTGCAGAACTCAATTTTATGCTGTACAAACTGAGTAGAAGTCAGTCATTATGTAGAGTGTGAGAATGGATAAGTGAGGGGGAAGGTTATTTCTGTTTGGCTTTTTTTTCTTTGTAACATCCCACTTGTGTTCAAGGTGTACAGCATTCTTCGCCACGTTGCTGAGGTGTTGGAGTACACTAAGGATGAGCAGCTCGAGAGTCTGTTCCAGAGGACTGCCTGGGTGTTCGATGATAAATACAAAAGGCCAGGATACGGTGCTTATGATGCATTCAAGCATGCAGTCTCGTAAGAATTATTTTTCTGTCTTTAAGATTTATTACATAATGGCAAGGAAGTATTTTCTAGAATAGGTGCATCTTTGTTTTTTAAGGGGTCAGTCAGTCAGAATAATGTCCTGGTTCAGTATGCTTTGTGATTCTTGTCATCAGACTTCCAGTTGCTTAATGCAGGTTTCCCTCTCACTACTTTCAAGTTTCCAAGCTCTTGAGAAGGATAACTCAGGAGTTTTTTTCTTTTTATCTGTCTTCGAATATCCAATTCTGCTTAAGTCAGTTTTCTAAAAGCAATAACAGAATTTGATATGGGTGAATATTGAGGCACTCACTGAAGAATAAGAGAAACTCATGATTACAAGCACTGAGGAGATCTATATGGCTACAGATGAGCCTTTAATGTTTCTAGTAGAAGCAGCAGCAACAGTATTGGTTTCTCTGTCAGAATTTACTTGTTCTTAGACTTAGTCAGGTGTTCTCATCATATCTAGTTCTGTCTGAAGAAGTTGTATCTCTTGCGCATCCAAACTTAAAGAACGAGGATAGGATTTATAAGTTCAGAAATGGATTTATGAACAGAAGGGTTGGAAATAGCAGTTCTAAGGGAGTGTGTGCCAAGATTGCTAATTATTAATATTTTTTATTTATGATATTTTTCATTTACTTTCAGAATGAAGCTATTTGGTTTCCCTCTAAAGATTCTATAATGAAATTGGCAGCACAAAATAGATGTTTCAATGCGCATTTCTAGTTTTACTCTTTATAGCTCCTAAATCATTTATAGTTCCTAAACATCAGTTTAACACTAGATGGCAGTGAGAAGATTGTAGAAAATTATATTGAGTCTAAGAAGCAGGGTGATTGGCAGTATTTTTCACTAGCTTAAAATCATTTTTGTTACTTTGGATAAGAGAAAACAGCTATAGACCTTAGAAGAGGACCTTTTTTATTTTCCTATTTCAGAGATGCTTGGGATAAAGCTAATATATCAATAAAGAGAAATGATAGCTTGTGGGAAAAGCTTGATCCTTTCTTTAGCTGAGAACGTAGCCAGCAGATAAGCATCTGTGATCTAGTTACTATTAAAAATAACTAAGGAATAATGTGCAATGAGTATAGGTTAGTAGAAAGATGGAAATCTTTCCTTTGAGGGAATGCTGAAGTAACTCAAAAAATCTCATGTTCTTCAAGAGTTTATCTTCACACTGAAGGAAACGCAAATGGCGAGCAACTAGGTGTGTTTCTCACGCTGTGAACAGTGTACAAGGCAGAAGTTTTTTGTTTGATTGGTTTCTTAGGTAAAGGAGAGGAACAGACTAAGAAAACTGTCTGCTCTGCTGTGCTTCCATTATAAAGTACACTGTAAACAGATACTTTTTTCTTCCAGTATTTTAGTGTACTCTTAAGAAATTTGCATGTTCTCTTTGCTAGTAGATCTACATGATTATGCATAAGAATATTGAAATAACACCAGAGTTTCATGCTGTGTCATACCCTACTTCAGTGTAACTTCTGTACTATTTCTTTTCCTGGCTTAGAGACCCTGCAATCCTGGATAGCCTGGATCTCACGGAGGAAGAGAGGCGTGTACTGATTGACAATATTAATAGACGTCTGACTCCACAGGCAGTCAAAATCCGAGCTGGTGAGCTCTTTCCAGATTGTTTTTACTCAACAGATTTTGGCACTTGAAGTAGATGGAATCTTGTAAGCTGTAAGCTCGTTTCAAACTAGTGGCTCATGGTGCTGACTTCTGAATGAAGCTGATCTTACAGAATTAAGCTGTTCATTGAGAAGTTATGGCAGAATGTCTGTATGGATCCTGACTCAAAGTCTGAGGTGGTTTGGCTTTTCCACTGCTCCCACTCTCCATGTGCAGATTCCTTGGGTCACAGAAGTTGTTTTTATAATGCATAATGCAGTTCTGACTTTGCTTCACGTGTTTTTCTTGCTGATAGATTGCAAACCCCTCAGCTGGACATGATAGTTTAAGCCAAGCCTGCGTGTAATGTATTCATACAATTTGAGCGTCTTTGTCTCTCAGTAGCTCAGTGCTGGGGCAGAGCAAGCACATGACTCCAGTCTACTTAAGTTGCTGTATAAGTGTAGATCTGGTTGTGTAGCCAAACAAACAGCCTAAAAGCATACTGGCTGTTAAACACATGGTGAGCAGCATTGTGCTTTTAACTGCATTCAGAAATGGCCTTTGTTCTGCAAGCATGCACTGAAGAGCAATAACACATTGATTGCTATGGATGGAAGAAAAGGTGTTCCATATCCATGTGACAGTCAAGTTAAAAAGAGAGCACAGGAAGTAAGATGATGAAAATATCATTGTGAATAAATCAGTTGCTAAGAAGCCTTATTAAAGCTTAGCTAAAAAGCTTTTCAAGTTTCTGCCACTTCTGATAACTTCAGAGGGTTTTTTTTGTGTTGTTTTTGTTGTTGTTCTTTTTTAATTTGTACTGATCTGTCCTAGATATCGAAGTTGCATGTTATGGTTATGAAGGTATAGATGCAGTGAAAGAAGCTCTGAGAGCAGGCTTGAACTGTTCCACAGAGAACATGCCCATAAAAGTAAGTGTCTGTCTTAATTATGAAATCCAAAGTTTTCTAGTGCCCTGAGGCATTGGACCAATTGTTCTCCTGTCTAGCACATGCACAAGACTTCCTTTCAGTTATGTGGTCCCAGTTGTTCCTGTGAATGTGCTGCTGGCATTTCAAGTTCATTTCAAGAAGCTGTTTTTATTCTCTTCAAGTAATTGTCTAGTACTTGCATACTAAATTCTTGCTGTTCTTTTATGTAGCCTTATAGCAGGTAGGGAACAAAATAAGACTGTAAGAAAAAGAGCATTTTGTCCACATATACCTAAGTATGAGCATCCCTTCCACCAAACATGAATTTTTCACCCCAGCCATTTTAGGTTATTCAGTGTGTTACTATTAAGTGTTTTGAAATATCTTAAAAGTACTTGAAAATATTTTCTTACAATGATTTCTTGTAGGAAAAGAAACAGTGTACTCATCCAGTTCTCTTAAACAAACAAACAAAAAAAGCAACCAAACACCTCTTGGTTGTCACAGTTTTCTAATTGTTTGAAAAATTAGTGATAGACTGCTTTAATGGTGTGGAAGGTGGCATTCTCAACACTGTGTGTCTAAATGAAAATAATACATAGGAATAATTGGTTTTTGTACCAGAAATTGGGCAGTTTGTGTGGGGTTTTTGTGTGATATTTCATCCCAAGTTCTGTATACTTCCAGAAAGAGCTTTTCTAATGGGAAAGTGTTTCCTTTCTTCTACTGAGCATGTTTTACTGTTGTTTATTTGGTTTGCTTTTCCTCCCTATGATGTGTGATAGATCAATCTGATAGCCCCTCCTCGATACGTGATGACTACTACAACGCTGGAGAGAACAGAAGGACTGTCTGTTCTGAATCAAGCCATGGCTGTCATTAAAGAGAAAATTGAGGAGAAGAGAGGAGTCTTCAACGTGCAGATGGAGGTGAGAACGCTTTGCATTCTAGAACTGATTTACTTTTCTTCATAATGTTTTGTGAGTAAGATTAGTAGCAAGAGAAATTTAAGGAAGAGAGATTAAAAAACGTGAAAAAATAATTCAGGCGTGCAATTTAGTACTCCTTAGATAATCAAATGGCCAAAAATTCTATGTTTCCTTCAGTAAGCAATCTCTGGATATACATGTGATCCCTTGATCTAGGATCAGAACCACCAACCATAATTTTCTTTTCCTTCTCAGTCTGCTAATCATGCTTTTTAATTATTGTTGTTCATGTGTTCTGGTTTTTGTTACTTTTTTTTTCCAGCCTAAAGTGGTTACTGATACAGATGAGACTGAGCTTGCAAGACAGTTGGAAAGACTGGAGAGGGAAAATGCTGAAGTGGATGGAGATGATGATGCTGAGGAAATGGAAGCGAAAACCGAAGACTAAATACTGGGGGATATTTAGAAGAGAAGGCATATAAAAAATTAGAGACCCCATTACAAACACCCTGGACTAAGTGTTTCCAGTATTGAAAACTTCAAATGCGAGTACTTGAAGAATGTTACTGGTTTAAAAAGACCAATAAAGCATCTCCTGAGTAAGATTTGATGGAGCAACTTATAAATTGAATCCTTCAAAAGGAAGGTGCCAAGTCACATTGGAGATGCAGATCTCACGACCACAGGGAGGCTGCAGCTCCGTGCTTAACACATGCATAACAATTCCAGATTGGTGATTGCAGCTCAGTTAATGATGTTTTCTAGAAGCACGAAAACCAAACAGGTTGAACATTTCTACACAGAATGTATTTGAGCAAAGATTCAATAAAGTTCTGGGCTGTGTAACTTGCAGATTTTTTTGCTCCTTTGTCAAATTGCCTGGAGTGTTGTGGTCAGTTGGCAGTTCCCCTTTAACGCCAAGAAGGGAATACTGAAAAGGGCTTTGTTGTTTTAAATCAAGGCAAGAATTAGTGGGATTGTGTCTTGGTTTGTCTTTTTCAAGTTTGTTCATGGAGATTTCTGTAGAAGAGTATTTTTCCTCTGCATTTAGGAGCTCTGAACTGGTAGGCTTTGAATGTAGCATGTTACAATTTCAGTAAGCATAGTTGATATCTGAGGAATATTGTTACTTTGTTCCTGTATGCGAGCATACAGGAGTGTTCTATGAATTTACTCATACTTCAAAATGGACAGTGCTGTGTTCTGGGCTGTTGTATGACCTTCAATTCTGCATATGCTCAGTCGAGTTTACACTGGGCTGAAGTATTCAGTGAGCAACCAGTTCATCTCAAAAGAGGAGAAAATAGATGTGCTTTCCATAAAGTAAAAATCCTGTTTGCCCTTGACCGTAGGAACTGGGGGGACAGTTGTTTTTAAAACTAGAACTTGTCCAAATTGCTGGGTGTGGTTTTTTTGTTTTTTTCTTAATGTATTTATATCGTTCATAGTTATATCCTTTATTGTACATCTTTTTCATATTTTGTGCTGCTAGAGGAATAAAATGCATGAAATATGCATTTTTAGATGTTAGGACAGCCTTGCCATGGAAGGGACAGATGTGACTGCAGGCAGAACTTGGCCTGTAGCATCAGATGTGAGGATCTCAGCTTGATTTTCATATCTCAAATTAATTGCAAGGTTGGTGACTTGGAAATGGTTTTACTTAGAGAATCTTGTAAGGAGTCATTAATACAGAGAAACACCGAAATGTGAGATGGGGTCAGACACTCCGTCTGGTAATGCAGCTCTATATCCTGTTTCTGATAAGAGGAATTAGTGGCTGCTGAAGGAGGAGTGCCCTGCTTTCTGGGGATTGCTGTATTTTGTCTGGTTCTCAGTGGAGTGAGAATTCCTTGCTTCGTTCTCTTTTGATTCTGGCCTTCGTTATTTTCCGGATGCAGTGGGAGTGGCATGTTGTTCTTTGTAGCCAGATCTGTATCTCATTTCTCATAGATTTTTTTGATCCAGAAAGAAGACAGCTGAACAGCTGTTTTCAAACCCTGCCACCTTTATACATTTAATTAACAAATGCTTTTGTATCAGAATACTCGTGAGCGTTTGTCATCTTCCACTTTCATCTAGAAATGTTTCATCACTTTTCATTTTGATTATGCTTTCATCTTATTTCAGCCCTGATCCACTCAAGATGTAATGGCATCCTTCACCAGAGGGCAAAGCCTTAGCATTTTAAGAAGCTGTTTGGAAAAACCTCCAAGTATGTAATCCCCCCATGTAATGCTGTTCACATTATGAAATGCAGTGGGGATTATAGAGCGTACAATGGGGATGTCCTTCGGGTCGGTTCTCCTCATTCTTTGCTCCTTGGGGGACTAAAATGGAGGTACCAGTAATGAAGTAAAGTCATCTGTGTTACCTTTAATTGTGAGCCTGTGATCCCGACTAGTCTGCAGTTGATGTGATAGCAACATGCTTTGGACAGACAAGAGACTTTCTGGGTTTATATGGTTCAAAGCTCATCCTTTTCTCCTGAGAGATTTAAATGCTAGAGCTTGCCTCCCCAGCACGTGTCCGAGCATGACAGGCACGTGCTATAGTAGGATCTTCTGACCCATTTCACACCGTATGACCCTTTTCCTACAAAGCTGAGAGATGTGCTATTGCTCAGCCTCAGGGAGCATGGTACGGACAGTCAGTTAGCCTTGCATAACCTCTGTTGAATGGGGAGGGATGGATGTGTGCATATACGAATATCCCAAGTATCAAAGAAACACTTCCAAGCGTTGGAGGAAGTGAAGGCTCTGCTTCATCAAAACTACATGGTGCCAAACCTGACCAGCCAGAGGGGCTTTTCCTTCACCACACTTCATCAGTTTGACAATAGAATCCTCCGCCGTTAGTGGTGGTTTTGCCGAGGTACAGCCGTAGGGCTGTGGGTGGTCTGCGTGCAGGAAAAATAAGTGCTCTCTCACTCAGAACTTGGAGCAGGGCTGGTTATTGTGCAATTCTGAGATCACTGCCGGAGCGAGAGCTCTCTGCAAGCTCCTACCTGTCCTCACCAGCGTGGAATTGCCTTCCCCAGCTGGTTATGGGCTGCCTGCAGTAACAAGCTGAGCAACGTGAAGGCAAACCTCAAGTGCAGTGCGCTGGAACATGGTATTCCTGGAGCCAGTTACGTAAAGCATGCTGGTCTGGGAAACAAATGCAATATTAATGTATTGTTTCTACCTAGGTTCTTGTTTTGGTTTGGTTTGGTTTGGTTTTTTTAACTTGTTTCAGCATTGGTAACATCTTCAAGTGCCTGCTTGTATGAGTAGTGCATATACTTTAAGTTACTACCTGAAGTTTAATGGCTGTGGCACACTGCAGCTGTGTAGATGGCTCAGTTTAATTCTGATGTACAGAGCATTTAGTGACATTATGTTATTTACTTCTTTTCTTCTGGCTACGTCAGTTTTGTTCCCAAGATTCTGCTTCTGAATGCTCACTTCTATTTATGTATATACTTACACAAATACAGATTGCTTGTTGTTTTTTTGTTAAGAGCAAAGAATATCCAGTTCCTTTGTACTTCAAGGCCAAAACACTAGGAACACTTTTCTTTATGAAAATTTACATGAGTGTCTTTGGAAACACCGCATACCTGCAAGAGAAGCCCATCCTCTGGGTGTCCTGTTAAGCTCACTGTATTGCTTCAGACTTCAGCCTGGGATCTGGCTTACACGGGGTGAGTGCAGTACAGAGGGGACTGCTCGCTTCAGGATGTGTTCCTGCTTTTGAGATCTCAGCCAGCATGCTTTCTGCTCGTAGGGGATTTCTGGTTTTTAATGTTGATTAGCATGCAGTTGCTCACTGTATTTCTCATGATCTATGTAAGGTCGTTCTCTGGGTGGTCTCCAGTATGTTGACATGTCTGAATACCTTCTTCAGCATCTCCCTCTTCCTCCTTGTCAGAAATACAGTAAAAAACAAGGTAATGACTTGCTTGGTCCTTTTCCTGGGTGCATGGCAGTGTGAGCAGCAATCTGAGCAGAGTGCAAATACAAGAGAGCTGCTTCAGAGAACGTGGCTGGCTGGAGAGATCAGGGTTTTTTTCCTCCTTTTATTTTTAATGCATAGCAACAAGTGCTCTGTTATGCTTTGTTGTGCAGTGCGTCATGCTTCTTTATCACAGTCTGTACCTTTATCTGCATTTATCGCCTCGGTTTGGCTACAAGTCAGGAAATGCTCACGGTACAGCAGACTGTACACTGCAGCTGTCTAATATGCTGTTACTCATTCTGACTGGCTTCATCAAGACCCTATCAAATACATTTGTCATGGCTGAGGTTTTAAAAAATGAACTAATGGTCAGGCTCACATTCAGGCACGAGAAGGCACTGTTTCAGAGATTCTTGGGAGTTTCAAGAGGTCACCGCACAGTGTTTGCTGATCAAACTGTTGTTCTGAGAACCCAAGTTGTTGATTGCTTATGGATTTAGGCTGTGAAATTGAAGTAGGCATTGTTAGGAATTCTGGGGTACATGTCCAGTGATCACTGAAAGCAGGATGGGCTCTGGGAGACTTTGGGACTTCTTCAGTAAATTTCTGTCAAAGCGATTCTGTTAGGTTTGTAAAATTCTCCTTGTGCTCATTGTACCTGTTACGCTTGGTGTGCTCTGTTCTGTAGAACCCTCTAAGATGCATTATCAGATGAGACACTTAATTGCACAGAATGGCTTTGTCAGAAATGCCGAGGTGCAGTTCTATGATGCTGCTTTTATCTCCATGCGGTCCCCATGTCTCACCTCGGTTGCCATCATGAAGCTGCTTCCTATGTTGGCTTACTCACTGCTTGCTGTTTTTTTATTACCCTGAATTCGGTGGAATTCCTTTGAGATCCTTTTCAGACCTCCCTTTGTTTCTCTCCCCAGAGGGCAGGTTGTGCACTAGAGCCAGCTCAATGTTTAACTAGCATCTCATAGGTGGGAAGAAAGCAAGAAAGAAGGGATGGGAGCATACGTCACGGTGGAGGAGGAGGGTCACCGAGAAAAATGAGCTCTCCTCAGCTCCAGGCATGCAGAGGGAAGGGCTGCCAGGGCCTGGGTGCTTCCTGGCAGGAAGAAGCTCTGCTGCCTGTGGGCCGTGATGGAGGAGACCACTGGAGTCCTGAAGGAGGGCTTTCTTGTCAAGCGGGTAGGTGCGGTGGCCTCCTTCATGCTGTTCTCTCCAAAGGGGAAAGCAGCCCCTGAGGGCTCCATCGGTGTGGGTTTGAGGGGCCCCTTCAGGTTCCTACGGGGGAACTGCGGGACCCACAGGCACTGACTGCCCTCCCACAAGTTCCTCGTGCTGGTGTTCGCCAGAGAGAAGGGAGGGAGCTATCAGCATGGCTCAGTTATCAGAAAGACGGGCACACCTCTGCAAAGAGCACGCAGAAATATTTCCTGGCGGAGGCTACGTGGCAGCAGGGAAGTGGCTGTGGAGGGGCTGGACTGAGGTGCTGGGCACAGCTTGTTTTTTAGTGGGCACTGTGCAGGCTTTGCTATTCTGTATGGGAATATGGGGAACAGATTATCCTTTCATAAGAGGATGAGAGCAACGCAAACATAGGAATGTGTAGCAACTTTCTTCCACACCTCCAAGTTCCAGTGTAAGAGGTGAGAAAACAACTGGGCAGTGTGACGGGTTTCAGCCTTTCCCAGCACTTCTGTCCACAGAACCAAGTCAGCCATCTCGGGGACACCAGGGGGTGTCAGCAGCCTTCAGAACCCCAAGACTCAGTGACTAATATGGTCTTTGCACGCTCCGAGTGCAATTCAAAGGTTTGTTCAAAGCTTTGCCACGCCTTAGGAAATGCTTTTCTGCACTACGTGTCTGCGCTTCTGGTGCTAACATGATGGTAATCCTTGCCAGGAGCTCTGCTGGCAGGCCAGCTGCGGGCCATGTGTGGTCCGAGCTGCTCCCCAGTGCCCCTTCCATGGAGCAGGAGGAGCAGTCCCTGCTCCTGCTCTTGTCTCCAGGCTGTGGTCGTGCTTAGCGGCTCTTACATGGCTATAGGGTTTGGGATGGAAAGCCAAGGGACTGTGTCAGTGAGAGGAACAGGGCATTGTCACCATGCTGAGCTGAAACTACAGAAAGTCTGTGAAGTTTGATGAGAAAAAGATCAGAGAGAGGGTGAATGAAGGCAACTGAGGGATGAGGGAAAAAGAATGGGAAGAAACACAGAGAAAAAGAAAAATAAAGGGCTGGGATCAGGTAAAAGAAACAGATTCCTTAAGGAGAGAGTAGATACAAGAAGAAAGGCTCAATGGGTTATAAATGACCAAATTAAGTATTATAACGATTTGTAAAAAATATGTAAGAATCAGGTAAAGTTACAGAAAAAGAAGGGTAAAACCACAGCCTGAAAAAGAGGAAATCTCCAAGAAGGAAAGAAAAGAACCATAACAAAGGAAAGACTGACAAGGATATTTGCAACAGGTGAAAAAGACAGTGAAGAAGGTGAAGGGAAGAACAAAACCAAGCTAGACAAATCGTGTTTAGTATAGACTCAAAGGCATTAGTTCTAATGTGCTTTGGATTTCAGAGATTTGTTACACCTCTTTTATTGGAAACTGCTGAGCTTCTCCTTTACTCATAGCAAGTTAATGGTCTTTGATTCCTGCCACAACTGGACCTTGCATGTTCCTTCCTCCTGGCAGTGCCCACCTCTTCCAGCCTCAGAGCTTCCTATGCTCAGCACTTTGCCTGCAGGCCATGATTCTCCCTGGTCCATAGGAAGACAGCCAGATCCCTGCACCTCAGGGCTGGACCTGACCTGCAGAGAGAACTGAGCCTGCCTGGTACCCTACCTCACACATCGTGCTCTCCTATGCACTTGGGCAAATGGCAGCTGGGGGCTATTTTGGGGGAGGAAAGAATGAGTATTTCATTCTGTATAACCTCGCATGCTTCTGGCAGCAGCCTTCATTCAGTCTTTTGCCAGTGAAGAGAATAATTCCTCTGCTGGAAGCAGTAGCACAGGGAATGCTTCAGCCCAGGAGGTAGGCAGCCTCCCAGTATCAACAAGAAAGAATGCAAGGAAAAGGCAAGTCACTCTTCTATCCTCACTCTGTGATTCTATATTGATGGAGCTGTGTTATTTCATTACTAATCATGTATTTCAGGGAGAACAGGACTCACAACAACTTCTCATGATTCCTTTCAGTTTGTTAGTGATTTATGGTATTTCATGAAAAAGAAGGAAAAAAATAAAAACAATTTCCTGATGCTTGTGTTAATATGTGGATTTCCTTCCCTCTAGGGTCATATTGTACATAACTGGAAAGTAAGATGGTTCGTTCTGCTACAGGATAAGCTGCTGTATTATAAACTTGAAGGAGGCAAGAAGGAATCTTCTCCAAAGGGCAGGATCCTTTTGGACGGCTGCACTATCACTTGTCCATGTCTGGAATACGAGAACAGACCGGTATAGCTGGAAACATGCATCTCTCCTCTGTGATACTCACTTTCTAATGTCTCCCTTATCTTTCCCCTCCCCTTGATTTCTTTGATTGTTACAACCATATCACTGGGGTATGTATTACCAGAAGTAGGTGCAGCCAAAAGCAAACAGCCATTTGCAATGTAACCAGGACTGGAAATTAACTCTTTCCTTGTGTCTTTGTCATCCCCGTGCTCAAATCTGGGGCACATTCATCAAAACAAAGTTTCTCTAGCGCCAGAACAAATGCACTGGCATACGAGTATGTGGACAGTGGACATGAGCAGCTCAATAAAACCTGAGAAGAATGGGGCAAAAATGGCAGCTCATCAGCCCAGTAGTTGTCCTAAATCCATCTGTCTCCACGGATTGCTCCTGCCCGTTTCAGATTCCCTTTTCCACCCAGTGGTAGTTTGCTGCTGTGGAAAGCTTCCAGCAAAAAGGCTGTGGAAGGGAAAGTGCCTCCTCTGCTTCTTCGCTCACCCGTGGACAGCTGTCACACAGACCTCCCTGGAGTGAGGCCAGAAGGAAATGACTCTGTCAATTGCTTACTATTTCAGCATTTCTTGTGGCAGAATAAGCCTAGAAAGAGAGTCTGTAGTTGTTCAGAAACTAGAGATCTGGATGTGAAGGCTCTGTGGTCGGCAGAACACTGCCATGTACTCTGGTATCTGGGTGGTGTGTTCTCTTCCAGGCTCATACTCCATGCACACAAAACCATGTTTATAACTGACAACTCAGGGATTTAGGAAAAAAATAAAAAAATTAAAAAGATACACCCCCCCATCTCAAAACAGAGCTGTGCTCAGCATCCTTCAGCCCAATTGTTTCTTGCTACTACCCAGGCAGGATGCCATAACACACTAATTTCTCTTGGATCAGTGGTGAAAGAAGCAAAATAAAAGTGAAGAGCTAAACACTGTTTCTAATTTGCATTTCTCTCTCCACAGTTACTCATCAAACTAAAAACAAAAACCAACACAGACTATTTCCTTGAATGTTGCTCTAGAGAAGAGCGAGACTCTTGGGCTTTGGACATCACTGGAGCCATCCATGCTGGTCACCCTGTGCAGGTGCAGGAGCTTCACAGAATGAAGAACTCTTTCAAACTGCTAGAGAACATCAGCCTCCAGTAAGCGTTCATGTTTTCTCCTTCTGCTGTTGCTGTATTCTGCAAAGCACCTGAGCTGGTTGGGGTGAAGTGAAGCTTCTCTCTGCACAGATCTGCTCCTTCACCACCAGGAGCTTTTACACTGGCTGTTCCATCCTGGGTTTGCATGCATTTTAGCTGATGCACAGGAATGAACTTCTTCCTGACCCTAAGTTTTGGGTGTATGGTGGTTCTGCGCAGACACATCACTGCTGGCTTGAAGGCTACTCAGCTACAGAGATATTCTGGATGGGTGATCTATTACCTTGCAAGTTGTAATGTCACAGAAAGACTGAGAGAGAGGACTTTGCGCACACCATACTGGTGAGCTCTCAGAGCTGACAGAGACCAGGCTAGGATTTTTAGGATACGCTGTATTGAACAAGAATTTCTATTAAGAAACGGAAAAATGGCATTAATTCAATTTGTGTTGAGAAAGTATATGGAATCCGACTCTAGCTCTATTTGAAGTACTTTGAACTGAAGGATACATTGTAGGGCATCCTGCTTAGTGCTCTGCATTGGAAGAATAAAGTTTTGCTACGCCATACTTAGCTCTAAGGGTCAGGGAGGTGTCCAGGTTTTTTCACACCTTTGTGCTGGTAATCGTCAGGTATCATAGGCTCAGGCAGAAGCATGTGACAATTTCTGCCCATCTTTCTAGTTATGTAACTTTGTCCTCTGATCTCTTTTACAGCCACATAGTGGATAAAATGCGTGACAGCAGTACTGGAATTAAGCTGACCCTCAATGTGGAGCAAGGCAATAGATACAAAGAGACCTTCACAGGTATGCCTGCTACCTCACCTCTGAAATGCTGCAGGGACAAGGGAGCTACTACTGCATTGCTTTCATGGTGGGATTGGTTATGGCCCAGTGGAAGGTACTGGCGCAGATGAATTGTCCAATGCCTTTTCTCTCATGCTATTTGGTTATATAGAAGCCCACAGAGTACCCCTTGCTTTTGTCACCCTTGCCATTCACCAACAGCCTTTGTGACAGTGCTGAAGTGTTTCAGCAAATGAAGGTTTGTAGGGCAGGAGACCATCTATCTGCCCTCGGAAAAGCACATTCCCTTGGTCTGAAAGCTGCCTTTCTCCCCACAGGTTCCGCTCTGGTGGACTGGCTCATCTCCAACAGCTTTGCCGTGTCACGGTTTGAGGCCGTCACTTTGGCCTCCATGCTGATGGAGGAGAACTTCACCAAGCCTGTGGGGGCACGCAGCACCGGGGCCATGCGCTACAGCGACCTCTCTGAGCAGTTCCTTGACGACTCCACAGCACTGTACATGTTTGTGAGTGATGTGGCTGCCAAGTGGCAGCTCCTCTGCCCTTTGTTTTGATTTTGTGCAGAAGCAAAGGGGACATGCACAACATGCACCCACAGGCTAAATATACAGGTGTGAAAACAAACAGAATAAGCAGCTCTGGGCCTTTAGTAGCTTAGGACTGGTGCTTCTGTTGGAAACAAACTGCAGGGATACGGATTGATCTACAAATCAAGTAACGTAGTATTAAAAAGGGTGCAGAGCAGAATTTGATCAGGAAAAAGTAGCTAAAAACAGATCAGTTAAAATAAAATGCAGAATCTTGTACTTGAGAGTGCATTTAGATTGAAAACAAATGTGAACCATCTTTTCTGTATTTGCAGGCTGAGACCAGTAAGAAAATGCTCAGTTCCAAGGAAGAGCTACAATTTAACATCTCCGAATTAAGCGGCACGATTGTGAAGCAAGGATACTTAGTGAAACAGGTAAATACAGACTTTGAAGGATCATTGGGAAGCAAGAAAAATGACAGCTCATACAGTGGAGAATGAATGTGTTACACAAGCATGGTGGTACAGTTGTATCCTGCAGAGTAGATCTTGCTTACCAACACTATTACCAGAGATCATGAAGTGGAGAGTTTCTGGTTATAAATATCTGAGCTGTGGAACTTGCTGCTCTGGCAGGATTAATTGGGTATTCCATATGTGCTGAGTGTATACTGATAGGCAGAAAGCTGCAATCAAGAGTCCCACACAAACTCCACCACAGCTGTTACAGTCACACCAAGTGGATTCGCTGTTCCTCTGGTTTAACTCACCCCATGGGGATTTTCCAAGCAGACACGATATTCTGGGGACCACAGACGAATTTCAAAGCAGAGTACATTGTTTTTTTGCATGAAGTGGACATTAACTTATGAACAGTTGCTCAGACACTCACACTGATGCCTCGGTGGGGGTGAGTCCTGCACTTTTTCCAGGCATAATCACCTGCCTGCGGTAATTGCTTATAGGATTCCCCCCTTACTCTGCAAGACTTAGTTTCAGATCTTTGCTATGAGCAAAATGAGGATCAATCACACTGGGACACAGCAGAACACAGCCACCCGCAGGTGGAACCCCACCTGCACTGCACAATCACATTGAATTTGAAGTTAACAGCAGAAGCTGGTTATGTAATTACTTGGTCATTTCGCTCTTCTTTTTTGGTTCCTAGCACAAGAAAGAACAAAGAAAATGTTAAAGACGAATATGAATAAGGAATTAGAATGGTGTTAAGCAGAAAATCCTGGGAGTTATTATAAGTCAGAAATGTCTTTTTCTTTGTTGGCTGCAAAACATCTGTTTTTCATCACCTATTGAGGCTTCCCATACAGCCTGCATGAAGATGGCCACTGCAGGATGTATGCCCTGGCAGTAATGTTAATCCTTCTGTTTTGCAGGGACACAAGAGGAAAAACTGGAAGGTGAGGAAATTTGTTCTCAGAGCTGATCCTGCTTTCTTGCACTACTATGACCCCACTAAGGTATGTGAATGGGGAGTTGGTACCCTCAACAATCTTCTTGCACATCTAAATATCATAATGAAAATTCAAGACAATTATGCTATGAATGTTTCTCTTTCCAAAATCTCCTTCTGGATTCTTCTGTTGATTTCCTGGGAAATAATCCTCACTGGCCTTACCCTCACAAGTTGTCCCCATATGATTCTCTGTTCCTGCATCCCCCATCTATCTTTTCCCCATTGAGATTCCTTTTCCTTAGATGTAGGGCAGCAACCCTGCAGTTACTCTTTTGCTGTACACACACAGTCTGTTACAATGCTCCTGCAGGGATTCTTCTAAGACTGCAGTCTTTCTGGGCGGTCATTCCATCACTTGACAGTAACACTGGCATTTCCTCTGTTCTTTTTACATCCTTAAATAGGGTTTCCTCGATCTGTAAGTATTTACAGGAATTTCTGCCACTCAGATTTAAATTTGCTACAGGAATAGGAGAGTTTACCCATTTATCTTAATGGATGTAACCATTGCAGTGAGAGTGAGCCAGAAGATCATGTAGATCCATCAGCCCCTGACACACAGGGTACCACAAAGCTCAGGCTACTAAGATGAACATGTATAGGAAAACTTAATGTAATTTTTAAAGATAACAAGCAGACTAACAGTTTAAGATCTTATAGACCTTATTTATTTATTTATTTATTTATTGTCTGTTTGTTTGTTTTGCCTGCTCACTTTTGGGGGTTTTGTTTTTTGTTTCTTTTGCTTGGTTGATTGCCCTTTTTTCCTTGTTTGTTTGTTTTTTGCATTGCAGCTTGCCCTTGCAATGCTATACAGTCAGACTGCAGAGTCCGAAGTTCAGACACAGGATCTTTTCATCTTACAAGGAAAAATAATCAGGTTTTTTCCCAAGCAAGCTCAGTGAAAAGCTTCAAGCTAAAAACTTGCAGATATTTTTTGTTTGTTTTAATATGGGCTGCTATTGATAAAACTGTGCATAAGTTTGAAATGTGACAGTTAGCCTGTCCTTTGTGCTTTTATTTAGTCTCCACCATTCTCAACTCTAACAGAGAAAGTCTGAGGCTGAAACAAAATAGTAACTCATCAGTAACATGTTCTGATTTTTGTGACTTGGATGTTCTGTATCCAGAAAGACCAGTGTTGCATCTCCACCTCATAAAAATGATTGGTGTGGTCTGGGAAATGGTTTTGATTATGGTACTTTGCAGCTAAGTCTCATCTCCCTTGTGCTGTGTTTGTTTGTTGCTGTTTGTGTTTTTGTTTTGTTTTGTTTGCTTGCTTGATTGATTGATTTCAGGAAGAAAACAGACCAGTAGGTGGATTTTCTCTTCGTGGCTGTCTTGTCTCAGCTCTGGAGGACAATGGAGTCCCAACAGGTAAAGCAAGAGCCTCTAGACTTTGCTACATATGTGCTTATGCGATAGCATTACAGTCGCTGGGAGTGGTTTGTGGTTTGGCTAGCTGTACAAACACATGAGCCAGCCTTTCTCCTCCCCTTGCAAGAGACAGAAAAAAACATGCCATCAGAAATCCCCACACTGCATGGCTGGGCTGGGCCCCACCAGTAGGGATGTTATTGTTTGTTTGTTTGTTTTTAATTGTTTCTGCATATTCTGAGTGCTCCCTTTTTATGGACTTTTGTTAGTCAGGTGACATACAAGAGTCTCAAGAAACACATCAGTATTCCAGAGTTAACAGCTAAAGAGAAAATGCCTTTTTGGATGTTACTGGACTCAAAGTCTTAAGGAAACCCCTGATGCTGTCCCTTTTTTATGTACCCTCTCTATTTGTATATACTCTCCTTTGGATCTGAGAGAATCCAGATTTAGCAGAGACTATATGGCTTTAGCTGTCTTGTCTGTAATGAAATGGCAAGATCTGATACCTTAATTCACTATGTTCAAATTCCTCCTTATTAAGAATTTGTATCAGCTGCAAAACAGTTTTCTGTGAACTTTCCTGATCTGTCAAATTCTTTTTCTCGGTAGGAGTGAAGGGCAATGTGCAAGGCAACCTCTTCAAAATCATCACCAAAAACGACATTCATTATTATATCCAGGCCAGCTCCAAGGCGGAGCGAACACAATGGATTGAGGCAATCAAACCACTGACATGAGTAAGATGGACTCCACGCCAAATGGCGTCACCTTTGTGACCAAGTTTCCTGCTCTCTTTGTCTGGGAGTGAAGTTTTTTTTTTTCCTTAGACATTATATTTTTGTTATGTGTATTGTCACAGCACCTAGCTGGCAGATCAGAATCCTAGGTGGCTAGGAATCACGTAGGACTGGAAGTATTTACCATCTAATCAAAGAACAACATGTGGATACAAATAAAGATGCTTTACAAGGAAGCAGTAGGACAGACTGTTTCAAGCTGGAAGAAAAAAAAGTCTTTTGTACAAGTATTCAGTCTGTATCTGTCAGATACAGACTGCTTTATTCTAAAGCAGAACTGTCTTGCTCCTTTCCCCTTTATAAAGGGCTCATCATCTTAACTAGTTCAGATGGACTGAATCAAGGTACTTAAACTGAGTCACAATCATGAAAGACCCTGGTGTCTGAGGCTGCCTTTCTTGATACACCATGATAAAACCTTGTTCAAGCTTAGCTCTGGTGTCATTAAACGTACATCACAAAGGAAAAAAAAAAAGTACAGTGCATTTAATTCTCTTGTGCTCTTTAGATGAAAAGTTTCTCAGGGATCAATTGGAATATGTGAAAATAACAGTCTCATAGACCTTAAAATTAGAGTACTATGGAAAGTGAGAAATTGCCCATAGTGTCAGAGTAGAACTGAATATATGAGATGATCAAAACTTCCAACCAAGCTGCTGATATGCTATTTTTATAAGATTTCTGTTGTCTGAGTAACTGTATCTGACAGATTCTGCAGAGTAACTAAAACACTCTAAAGACGGAATGCTTCCCTAAAGTCACAGAGGAATTTGGTAGTCCTCTATCCACAGAACCATCTCTCTCATATTTGTTTATGTATTATAGCAGCCACGTATTTGGGACTATTTTCTAAATCTGCAGCCGTGAAATAACAGCACAACATATGCATGCATTTAAATACTTATAATAGCTGGTGAAGAAGTTTGCTAGCAAAGACAGTTTTAATCATATGCAAAAATGGATAATGTGGTTTCAGCTACACATTCAATTTCATAGGACTGATCCAGAGAAGAGTATAAAATCCACAACTGTTGAAACTTTTCAAAACAAAACAAAAACCAGTGTGTTTCAAACATATCAGCAAATGAAAAAAGACAATTCCCTTTCTCCAAAATCAGAGGAGAAAAAAGATTAAAATATTTCTCAGACAGAAGAAAGTACATTTGTCTCTGTCCTCTGGTAATATTGTGAACTTCTTTTTTTTTTTTCAAGCCACTTTGGTAAGCTTGACATCTCCTGTGATCTGCAAAGCTTTCACCAGGTTCAGGGGCTGGATGCGGTGAGTGAAGTCACAGAGCTGCCGTCCATCAAGCAAGACCTTTATTTGCTGATGTTCACATAAGAGCTCCATCTGCAATGGAAAAGGTCAGGGGAGGGTGTTAGAGACTAGCAGCTGAGCTGATTTCAGCGTGTGTGAACTTAGAACCCCTGTGCAATAGGGAAAGTGAAGCACAAAGTCTACCAGTTCCCTTGAAATGCCTCTAATAAATAACCTACTCTATGCTGAGGTAGTACTGTAAAACTCTTTATAAGAGAGCTCTCTCAGTAAAACTAGAGAAATACATGAATCTCTCCTGCAAGAGCTTGGACTGTTGTTCTGTGCCATATGAGAATACACCATTGCTGTTAACCTGTCAGTTTCAGTAGTTAGTCATACATACAGCTCTCAGCCCTTCTCCCCTCCACCCTCTTCATAGTACCCCCAAAATTACCTTAAATGTGTCTCCTGCTATAAATGGGAAGTAGGGTATATTCTTCTCTTCCATCCCCCACTTCCCATCAATTCGTGCATTTCGAGTGATGGACTTCTCACTAAAGTTAACTGTAAAAATCATCCCAACGTCTTTATTTGCGTCCACTGGATCACAGAGCAGAGTCACTGAAAAGCTGAAAAACAATTACATGACAACATAAAAGGATGTGGGGATCATAGCTGATATCTACAAAGACTAGAGATGTTTATTTCTTGTCAGATTGAAACACAGGAGGCCTAAAGAAACTGCTCACAGGTTTAGAAGCTGCAGAAATGGCTGAGAGTAGGCCATGCCTTCTTTCTCCTAGTTTCTAGCAGGATGCTAAGAAATTCCAGTTTTGTCTTCCATCTCTTCTGAGTGAAGTCAAACAAGTATTGGTGAGTGACTGAATTCCAACATTTCACCAATGGAAGTGCTGGAATTAATTGCCGAATGTGAAAAAAAGTGATGATAGCACATTTGCTGTCATCTAGATGTTCACTTCTTGTGCCAAAACTACTATTTTTCAGGTGGTTTTGATTCCAAGCAGACAGCCTAGATACAAGTTTTGAGTTGAACCTGTTCCTGGGACAGAAACATCATTTTTTCACCCCCTCTAGTTCATATTAGATGAAGGCAAGGAGTAGAAATGGTGGCGGAGCAGTCAGAAAGGTGTAAGAGTGAATTGTTGTTCCACCTTTTCATCTCAGCCAAGGAGCAGGAAAATTAAACAGAGCCATAAACCATGAATCTCTATGACTTCCTTCCTCCCAAAGACACTAAAGAAATCTTTTGAATTTAATACAGAAAAGAGCATATGACATGGAGGACCTCTCCATCAGCCTCTTTACCTACCTCTTGGGGTTGGAAGGTACCATCCCTATGACAGTGATCTTCATGGCAGGTCTCAGTCCGCCTTTAATTTCACCAACATATTGCTCCACCTACAGGGAAGAGGGGAAATGGGCTGCAGCAGGTCCCCTCTGACAGCTTTATTGTATTTTTTATGTAAAAGAGAATTTGTGTGGATCTGCTTTTCACCCATTCGCTACACTGGAATGCCAGAGCTACATTTGCTTGTTCCAAGTAATCCTCTGGTTGTTTCGAGGGTCAGTGGAGAAACTAATAGAGGCAATGGTTGGCAAGGAAAAATAAGAGAGAACTTCAATATAAAGTAATGGGGGCATTTAGAGTACTACGCCATAGTGTGTAATCACTCAATTTGCATCGTTCTTGGAGAGAAGCTGCTGTGAAGCACTAAGAGTTATTAGCAGTTTGTGTAACACTGATAATTTTCTAAGCCAATGCACAACAGACACTCTCACAGATAACACACTTTATTCTTCTAGTATTCCAAAGAAAAACTTCATTTTTTTTCCTAGAAGACTTGCACAGTATACATATATATGATTCAGTAATTTGGCTATTAGAACAATTACATTTGCATGGAAACCCATGGGCTTTCATTCAAGTGTACATTGCTGTGAGTGTTTCATACATGTTGTCAAATTCAGATGATAGGAAAACATGACCAGTGTTACAATTTTAAATTATTGAGTGCTAGTTTACTTGATGGGAACACAAATTAAAGATGGAAAGCATCTCATCTATACTCCATTTCCTAATTCCAATGTACTACCTATGCCTTTTGCTAAAACAACCTCAAGCAATTATTTTCCCTTCTTGATATTTAAATCCAGCCAACATTTACCACATCCCAGATGTATTAATAAACCCCTAGCTCCTAACAATGCCAATGTTGGAAGAAATGGATGAAAAAAATCCCTTCAAAGGTGTCACCAGTACTGATGATCGTTAACAATGCACATTTACCCTTGCAGAGCTGTGCAGGTAACTCAGTAGGTGTGTTATGAATCCTCACAACAAAAGCGAAGTATCAGCCACCTACAGCTCCTCAAGTAAGGAGAGTGGCTCTAAGTAGATACTTAAAATCAAACTGGATAAAGTAATTTCAGAATGGATAACAGAGGCTAAATGAACTTCATCATACAGGTCCTGTATCACATCACAGCTCCTTTCTTGCCTGTGCAAGATGTTACCCCAAACTGAAAGTACAGGTTGAGAAATAGTTGGCGTACTGCTGCACCATAGGAAGTAGAGTCAATCAAGGCATATGGGATCAGACTAGAATAGATCAAACCATAACCATAAGGTCTCAGCACGTTCAGCTCTTCCAGCAGCTCAGGGGCTGTCCACACACAGCCACTCAGCAGAAGCTGAATTGACAGTATGAGTGAGTATGAGTGAGAAATACTCAAGATGACACATAGCCAGCAGTGAAACAAGCTCCTGCAGCACCTTACAGGGTGTACAGGTGAGTCCCAGAGCATGTGCAGGGACATGGCCCCCTTCCCTTCCCATATTTTCCATTCATGAGCCCTGGGGACCCCTTTGCTCACTTACTTTGGGGCACCTCTCCTTCTCTGTCATCACTGCTGTGCCGTACACACTGCCCTCCGCTGCAGGCGTCCCTGGAGGAGCTTTTCTTGTGTGATGACAAAAACAAACAAAAAGCCCAGAATAAAGGGAGGATGTCGGGAGAGGGGGTGAGTTATCTCTGCTGAGCAGTATCTGGCCACCACCCAGCCAAGCAGCTGAGTCACAGCCCACATGCCTGAGCGCACCACAGCCAAGGGTGTCAGCAGCAGCATGGAGCACCCGGCCACCCACCTGGAGGACCAGGCATATCCTGCATGTCTGCATGTAAAAGTACTGTAAAAGTACTTACTGGTGTGTGTGCGTTTGTTTATATAAATATATGGGGGCTGCTCTGAAATTAATGCCTCCGGTTTTGTGATGTTGGTCCATGACATCAGGTGGTACAGCAGCAGAGGCTGAACCTTCCCACCAGAATTCTGTTGCATTTTATTGCTATGTGACAGACAGCAGAGGGGCAGCCTGACAAAATGGCATCTGACATGGAAGTGCATATGAATGAAAGGTGCGGCATTGAATCCTTTCATGAAATTAGCACTTGCTGAACGTTTATGGAGACCAAACAGTGGATGTGAGCACAGCGAGGTGGTGGGTGATGTGTTTCAGCAGTGGTGACAGCAGTGTGAAAGACAAGCCACGTTCCAGATGGCCATGCAGATTTGAACGAGCGCAGCATGCAGGCTCTTGTTCATTGCTGGTGAAAACGCATAGCTAATGGTGGTGACTATGTTGAAAAAGAGTGTTTTGTGGCTGAGAATTTGCTCTATCAAATGGTGCAACTGGGGTTTGTATCTGTCGCAGTTTCCATGGAAATATATAGGAGGCATTAGTTTTGGAGTGACCTACATAATATATTTAAGTATTGAGTCTTCTTATAAAATACATTTTTATTCTCCTCCGATCCTCTTTCAAAGGAGTAAATGTATATATCCCTATGGAAAGCAGGAGAGAGACGTACACACAGTGCTGTGCATGTACCCAAGGGATAAAAATACATGCATGTACTTCTCAGTGCACACCTTCCTCACACTCTGCAAGGATGCATCGCATATTTACTCCGTTGAGAAAGGGCAGAAATGGCATCAGAACATACAGTTATCTTTACCCGTGTGTGTTTACACATAAATATTCCAGTATTTACACTCTGTGTACACGCAAACACACACCCATCCAACAGGTATACCTGCCAGCCCCCTCCATCATTAGCTTTAACTTTTGCTTAGCCCTGACGAGGCTAGGCGCTTGGAACACGCGATGTTTGAAAGCCCCTTCCAACCGAAGACTTGTAACTCTCAATGTCCCTTACACACGCGCTGAGGGGGCGGGGCTTCTGGGCAAGAGCCAATCAGGGCGGCCCAAGCTCGGGGCGGGCGCTTAGGTGACACCAGGCTCCCGGAAGAAAGATGGCGGTTTGTTTACCTTCTGCCCCGGCCCGGCCAATGGGCGCGCGTCTTCCGTGAGCGGTCAGCTGACGCGGCTCCCAAGATGGCGGCGGCGGTGCTGTGGTAGAGCTGGTGCCGCCGCGGTGCCCGCTCCGCGTGTCCAGGTGCGAGGCCGCGCTGGGAGGATGCATCCCTTCGGCGAGGAAGAGGCGGCCTCACTGCAGCGGCTCTTCGGGTTCTTCTGCGAGTGCGTGCGGAGCGGGCGCTGGGAGTTGGCGCGGGCCTGCGTGCCCCAGCTGGGCCGGTGGCGGGGCGACGGCCCCGGGAAGGTGGAGGCCATCCTCCGGGCGCTGGTGGCCTGTCCCGCCGCGCTGAGGTGAGGAGGTGCCGTTGTGCGCGGTGTGGCCGCTGGGGTGCGGGCTGCTGGAGGCCGGCGGGGCGTGGGAGGCGGAGGTGTTAGGAGTAATAAAGTGCAACGTGTAAGTAATGCCAAAATTCGGTGTTCTTTTCCTGCTAGAACTCATCATCAAAAATTTGGTCGTCTTTATGGTGCATAACAAATTTAAAAAGCAGTCAGAATAAGCTCTGACTAACCGTGTTCCAGGATTTAAGAAAAGGGAAGAATATTGCATGATCTGGTATATTCGTGTTTATTGCTTTTACAGGTGCGAACAGAATTGCAGCCCATGGAAAACTGCATGGCTTTGGCTTCTTGTGCTGGAGAAATGGCTTGCAAGGAATCAGGTACAGGACTTAGTTCTAGCTGTCTTCCAAGTGTGAAATGTCTTCCCAGTTACTTATTTGAACCTGTAGGCTTTCCTGCTGTTGATGGCATCGAGCTTTCAAGGTAGTTGGAGAGCTCTGTTGTTTTTGCTTTTAACAAACTTCTCAAGAAATTACTATTAATCTTTGAAAGTGATTTTCTCTTCTGCAAGGCTTATTTCCTTGGGTAATAGAAATTGGCCTTTTATTATTGAGTGTTTCCATCGCTTGAAAGCTTGAGTTTATCAAGTTCTGCATTTGTGTAGCACTTTTCTCAATTAACTGAAGAAACAGTTCCATCATGAGACAATTCTTCATAAGCTTTTGATACCACAGGAGTTTAACATGTGCTTTCTATATCACTGTGACCTGCTTCATGAGTGAAAAAGAAACTGATCTTTTTTCCTTATTTGTCTTTGTTTTAATTTGTATGCTGGGTAGTGTGGTCGTACGTGTATGTTTGGTGGTGTGTTGTATTTTTTTTTCCTTTTCTTTCAAATTCACTTGTCACAGCCAAAAGCTTTGCTCTTTCTTTGCTATTTTAATGAAAGATATCTTTAATTCATGGTATTGCACTTCCTGGAGAAGTGACATTTATCTCTGATTCCAGTGGAATCCACTGGTGCAGCAGCAGATCCTAGATGTGTAATAGTCTCCAACTGAGAATTAAGTGTCTCCAGAGAGATATTTGTCTGCCTGGAAAAGTTAATGAAATAGCAAACATTCAGTTATGATAGCAAAGATAAATAAAGCTTGTGTTGGTTAATGTCCTCCCTATCCTCTTATATTGTTACAGAAAACTGTACCTGTTGTTCTTCGGAGAGAAACAGAATTTTTATTGTTCTTGGAAGAACTGCAGAAAGATGTCTCTGAAGAAGTCCTGAAGGTGAGCTGTTTAGCATATCCAACTTCTTGTTAGTTATGCAGAATGTCCAATGTTTTGGGGATTAAAAAGAAAAATACCAAAAAAAACCTCATGTCTGTGTATATTTCCATCTAACCTGCAAGGTCATGATAGATTGAACCCTTGTCTCGTTGCACAGAAATATGAGATTAATAAACTTCATTGTAATTTCTTTCAGAGGCATAATAGTAGATAGTTATCTTTTGATCCAGCTAATAATAATAAAAATTAAAAAAAAAAAAAGGGCGTTGTGGATTAATGTTGTTTTGCTAAGAGGTAGAAGAGGGTAGTGCACCTGCCATCCCATAGGAGCTGCTGGTGTCAACTAAGATGTTGGTGTAAACTTACCTATGAGCGTAGACCAATGTAGCATGGCTGTATGTTGCAAGTTTCATTCTGTTTTGTTTTGTGTTCAAACATCCATTCTTCTAGGGAGACTACTGGATGACGCAGACTGTAATTAATGGATTTCCTAGTTAACTAGAAGTTTCCAAATTGTTTTATCATCTTGCTTTCGAGTTCATCCTATATATCTTTAGTAAAAAAATATATATATTATCTACAAAGTCCAGAAGGTGTAATCTTCTGTTCTTTCTCTGCCAGGAGCTGTTTGAAGCATTTGTGTGCACCCAGAGCAGACATGCTGGAGACATGAAAAGAGGAGATGACTGTTCTCAGAGATTCAGTTTGAATGTTGTTTCTGCTCTCCGAAAGCTTTTGTTACGTGCTCCGCAGAGGGCACAAGCCCTGCTGGAATTCTTCCAGGAGGATCAAGGGACACACAGCCTCTCACTCCAGCAGTACTGCTCTCTGCAAAACATCTTCGTTGAATTTCTTCGTGACTCCTTGAAATCTCTGCAGAAGCTTCAGTGCAATTCTGAGATTTCAGAGCTCGATCAAAGAGAACTAGTAGATATAATTTATTCTGTTCTCAGTATGGTGACTTTTGAGGTGGAGCACCAGGCTGATGAGTTGCAGCACCTATTCAGGGAGCTCCTGGATGTATGCTGGGCTGAGGGAAGCCCACTGAGGGAAGAGAAGCTACTAAGCTGTATGCTGAGGAAGAGGAGCCGTGGCCTGTTAAACCTATTTAGCAGTGTTCTCATAGAAAAAACAAGAGAAAAACTTCTGGTGTCAAAATCATTGGTAAAAGGTTTGTTTTTCTTCTTTCTTTGTTTTGATTTCTTGTTTAACAATCCTTTTTAGGCATTAAACAGACATTAAACTCAGGCAGTGCTCTTGCTGAACGCCTTAACTTACAAGCCACGGAGTCCTGTAAAAGGTGATGCTAAAGTGACTTAAAGCTAGGATCTGACATAGGTCTCTTCCTACATTTCTGCAATCTGTACTGCCCTTCTGTCTGAGCATTTCCTTTGCCACCCATATTGTGCTCCATTTTTATTTCTTAAGTGTTTCTCTGCTTGTAGGAAATTGGCACTCCGTGCGTGTAAAGTTCTTATTGGTTCAGTTCCAGCTCAGAGTGAACAGTGTTGGAGGATGTTTTATTTCAGGCCAGCTCGTTTTCCTTCAATCACAGAGATTGCTGAAGGGAAGGTCAGGCTGGTGTGGTGTTGCAGATTGGCATTTCTGGTAGTGACTACAGATAGAGCTTCCTTGTAGGACAGAGAAATAGGTATGTGATCCCCATCCTTCTTAGTGGGAGTAATTGAATTTTTGCTTTGCATGCAGTTCCTGTGCTGGATGAGGCTTTGCTAGGCCCTGTGGCGCGTAGTGTCTCAGGACAGAAGTGAGAATTTATGCAACAAACAGATAAGATCTGAATGACAGGAGAAAGAAATGTGCTGTGACCTGAGCTAACACAGGCAGCCTGTGTGCTGAACAGGCTTCTGCTAGGTTTTACAACTGTCCAGTATCCTGGTTTCTTTTCCATCCTGTTTCTTTTGCACCGTGCTTTTTTGCCTGTTTTTATCGTGATCTAGTAACTGTATCTGAGCTGAGCATTTTAACTGTTAACATGAAGCTGGTTAGCGTTCAAGAAAATGTTGAGGGTTCGTTAGTTTAAATTAACAGCAACTCTGCTTCCTCTGAAGATCCTGTTCTATACTGGAAGACAATCCTGTGATGTTTTTTAGGTTCATCTGAGCAGCTGGATACAGAGCGAACCATGATGACTTTGTTCTCAGATCACAAAGAGGCTTCTTCATGGAAGACAGCATATTTCTACTGCTTGAGCAGTAGCAAGCACTTTCTGGAGCAGATTCTGGTACGGCCATAAAACCATTTAGGGAGAACCCCAATGGAAACTCAAGTCAGTCCTTATATCTGGTGTTTCACAGAAGCGTTTCTATTTATCCCATGGCCTGAATCTGGTTGCTTAACTTTTTAAGGTGCTAGTAGCTGGAGCGGTGAGGCTGAGGAGTTGGCAAGGTAAAACTTTGTATTTTAAAGATTGTGATGTTCTCACAAAATATATTCTGGTAAGAGTAAAGTTATTTGAGTGTATTTACGTTGAAGGAGTAGAGTCCAGGTAGGCAGTAACTGTTTGAAAGTGGATTTAAGTTATTCAAGTTGAACGTAGCTGTATTTCTTAGAAACTTGAATGAGCAGTTTATCTTATGTAACGCTCTTGACAGAGCTGTAATCCATAAAAAGTAAGCAGTTGAAATGATTTTTTTTTCTTCTGTTTAATGGAATAGCAATTTGACAGCATGTGAAATACAACCTCAGGAAAGTTCTGGATGCAAAGCTTCGCTATTTTAGTGAAGCTAATGTTGAAATGGCTTCTTACTTACAGAACTCTATTTATTATGAAGTATGATGAGTCTTTGCATCTTGGAAAGATAAATGTTTCTCACTTTTGTTTTCTAGGTGACAGCATTAACTTTGCTGAAAAGAGAAGACTTCTCAGGCCTGAGCAGCTTATTGAGGAGAGAATTTAACCCCCTCAGCCGCCTCTTGCTATTGCTGGGATGGACTCACTGTCAGAGCTTGGAATCAGCAAAAACATTGCTATGGACTCTTCACAAAACTCAGGTAGTCAGCAGAAAGCAAGGGGAAATGTCCCAGTCTGAATTCAGTGAATACAGTTTGTATGCTTAGGTTGTTAGCTGAATCTCTGTATTTATTTACTTCTGTGCTTTGCAAGGAAAAAACTACAACCTCAAATTGTGAGAATCTGAATTGTAGATTTCCTTTAAATGAAGAAGTAGAGAGTTTTCAGTGAGCATTTTAGTGTTCACAAAAAGGAACTTAAAACTAAGATGCTAGAGTTGCGTGTAGGTAATGGTGCTGGATGCTTTTCTTGTTACTTCTCAGCTGTGATGGATATATGATTGTGCAGGTGATTATGAAGTTTATCTCACACAAACTGTTCAGCCCTTTGCTGTTAGCATAAGAAAAAGACAGGCAGTAACAGATGTTGACTAGTTTTGAGAAGAAACAGAGGGCGTTTGATCAGTGTCACTTCATCCAGTGAATAGTTTCTGGACGGTGATTGATTGTAGTCAGAACTAACCTGCGACGGGGAGCTTGGAAATTTCCGATACCCCTTCTCAGAATAATATGGTCAATCACAGGATCTGTGGCTGAAATAACCTCTTTGCTTGGTAGTCTTCCTCAAAGAGGAAGACTGACAGTTCTAAATCTGAAACTGTAGGTGCAGTTCAGGTGATGTTTGCTAGCAGGCAAGTGGCGTGAATGACAGAGGTGAAGAAACAGGGAGCCCTGTGCTGCTGGATCTTTGGGGCAGATCTGGCATGATACTGACTTAAGGAAGTTACAATCTAATATCTATTCAGTAGCCTCTGCTAAATGAATGCCTTGAATTTGGTTTTAACAAGCAGGCATCTGCAGTAGACGAGCACATGGAAAAGGAGAGAGAGTGCTATGTGATTAAGTCTAGAGGTTGAAGTTTGTTTTAAGAAGTGTTAGTTTTGTCTTTGAAAACTCACCTTGAAAAGCAAAGAATTCACCTTTGTGTGGTCTGTAAGTGAATTGTCCAGAGGCTGATGGATTTTGATGTTCCTTCAGAATAGCCTTTTTTGGTTCCTTTCAAGTGCAGAAAATTGCTGATTTTATTACAAAGTTAGACCTGGATAGCAGTCTTATGAACCCCTCATATTTCACGTGAGCTTGTTTCCACTGTTTTGTTAGAGGATTTGTAAAGGGATTCTTTTGTTTGTCTTTCCATTTAGGATCTGTGCAATGATTCAGTACTAAAAGATTTCTGTGATGGGCTGTGGGCTCAAGTGGAAGTTCTTGAATGGTGCATACAGCAAAACAGGTGAAATAAAAGAACTTTTTTCCAAATTGTCTTGCTAAAGCTGCCTGCTTGTTAGTTGCTTTTATGTGTACAAATAGAAATTACACTCTCTTTTGTGAATCTTGACTACTCTTCTCCTAGTGACTGCATAAGACAAGCTCTTGAAAATACTTCATGGGCATTGCTAACATTATTTATTTTTTTAACTGCTGATTTGGGTTCAATCAAATTACAGAGAGGGAAGTATATCTTTAAACATGGCTGAAGGAAAGATCTGTGTCACCTCTTTGTTTGTTCTCTCTTGCAGTATTACTATCCCAAGAAAGGTTCTTTTGCAACACTTGCACAGTCTGGACTGCCACACTGCAATATACTCTCTTCATCATCTCACTGATCTTCTGACTCTAAATGAAGAGGATGTTATTGAGCTGCTTCAAAAAGTTCCTGCCAGAGACCAGCAGCTGCAGGGTAAATTAATAGAATAATGAGAACTCAGGAAAACCCCTGGTCCACCAAGTGTGTCCTGCTCAGTATTTCTGCCAGGAAGAATCTATTCTTTTGACCTATTTCTGTAAATAAGGAGGATGTGTTTATTGGTTCTTTTAGGATATAAAACTAGAGATCATGTGGAAATTAGTTTAGAATCCTCTAGGAGACTAAATTGTCTCCCAGAAAGGAGTTATGAGATCTCTTCAGTCTCACAAGGACACCCCTTTGAAAGAACCTTTTCAAGGTAATAGGATTTTGCACATGCTCAGAAATATATACACGTTTTCTACTTCTTGTGTTATAAAAATTATATAATGGTTTTCCTCTTTTGTTACTCAAAACTGAGTTAATTCTAAAACTAACTTTTGTTATTCACTGTTGCTTGTGTTATATAACAAATGTAGCTTGATCAGTAAGCGTGTGTTTTGAATTTCAGCTATTTCTGCACTTCAGTTTAAAACCAAAGGTCAAAACCAAATGAAATTGTCAGTGTCTGCCAACAGCTTCATTTGTATAAGATACAATTTTTTTCTTTTCTTCTTTTTTTTTTTTTTCCTTTTCAAATCTTTTCAAATCTATTTAAAGATTTACCTATTTTCTTTCAGGCTGTCTTTATGTCCCTCTTTCCTCATTTCTCTCATTTTCCCAGTTTGGTGCCTGGAACTGCCTGATATTGCTGGTCACGTCAGTTTACTTAGAAGTGACTGTCCTTACATGCTTGCTTGCAGCTGATGTCCAGTTTTGACTGCAGTTACTTTAATACTGTTTTCTGACAGAGCCTCTTAATAATGGTTCCAGAGTCCTGCCTTTTGAAAATAATTGGGTTTTTTTTTCAGTGTTAATGATAGGTTGTTAATCAGATGTAACACTTAAATTCTTTTCTGTTTGTGAAGGATTTATGACAGAAGTCAGACAGGAAGAGGCAGTCCTGTTAGATCTTCTGGGAGCTGCATGACTGTAGCAAATGAACTCTGGCTGTAGTTTCTCTTGTTTCATATCCCCTTAATTTGCAGAACTAGTTAACGAAGGCAAAATTTCAGTGTTCAATGTTTTCAGTATAATTTAGATAATTGTATGAACACAGTTGAATAGAATCTCCTTTAAAATAATGTTTTGGACTTTAAAGGGAGGATTGGAGTAATGAAGTTTTAATTTGTCTGATTTTATAGTGTTAACGGGCATTTTTCTCGTCCTTCTCTCTTCCCCTTCTTTCTGATCTTGCTGACTCATCTGTCAGCTGCTGTAGTGAAACTGAAGTGGCAATAGTGGCAGACATCAGACCTCTGTCTCCACAAACTTGAGTCCACTTAACACAGTGGTGTTGAGAGCTTTTCAGGTGCTACGTACCAGTGGAGATCTGTTGCATTGTAGTGGTACTCTGGCTATGTAAATTCTGAGGATTCATGCTTGAGTGTTTTCTCATTTGTCTGCTACTGGTGTTAACTGTTTTCACAGCACTGCTGCTGTTCAAAATTGCGCTGTTAGAAAATAGGTGTTCAACTGTATGAGTTCTCAGGGCTTTGTTTTGTCTGTTCCACAGTTTTTGGCTGGTGTCATTTTTCTTTGAAACCATGTTCTAGCCTTGTGGAGGACAGTATCAGCACTTTCTAGGTAGTGCTCTTCAGTCGCAGCATTTGGATAGGGACCTTACCAGTGCATCGAGCCAGTCTCTGTTAAAAATGCATTTTGGGTTCTTCCTCTGCATGACAGTAGGTAGAGTGGCAATCTACCCCTTGTATAAGAATGGAGAATAGTGAATTCCAGCACTTATTTAATGCTGATTTTTTTTTTCCAATGCTGATTTTTTTTTTCCATTTCTTTTTGCTTTTCAGTTTTTACTTTTGCGTGGTAATTTAATTCATTTAAAACTTGCGTATCAAAATACGACTGCGCATTGCCTTCCTCTGTGAAGGAGATGCTGACAGGACCTCTATGCTATTTACAACTCTGATATTTTGCTGTAGTTAAAAGGAACCTTGTGACTTTTGGCATGTGACAGTGGTACTTCCTTTCCTTTGGAAATAGCAAAAGGGGAGAAAAGCTGCTTCTAAGTTGCACTTAAGAAACTGCAGGGCTGGGCTTTTTGTTTAATCAATTACAGTTCATATGTGGTAAATATGCCCAGCTATAGTGGACAGAATCAAAGGCAGTGTCTGTTTATTAGAACAAATGTGTAGAAACTCTAATCTCATTAATCATAGCCAGTCTACACTGTCTTCTACATTGTCTTTCTACTTATCCATTGTGTGATAGAACATAAAATTCTAAAATGTTGGAGCAGTGTGTTGGAAATGTAAAAGAGCAGTTTAACCCCTTATTTCTAGTGAAATGTTTCATGGGAAGACTTTGATCATTCTTGCTGTAGCCATGCCCTGCAGCACAAACTAGCAGAAAAATATATTATTTTAAAGTGCTGTGAAGTAACAGTGGAGTAGAGCAAAACTAGGAAGGAGGTGACACTGGGGAAGAAAGACCCAGGAGAGTGTGGGAACTGTTGAAGACAATTAACTTTTCTCACCTGCTGCTCTCTCACCAACCTTGTTTTCCTCCACAGTAGCACCACTCTCTAATGCTCTCAGCCAGCAACGCAACCTGGCGCTCTTTCGAGCATTTTGTGCCATGAAGTATGCTATCTATGCTCTCTGTGTGAACTCCCATAAGCATTCCAAGTGCAGAGATTGCATACGCAGCCTTCTTTGTGATGCCTCTGAAGACACAGCTTCTGGAGAGCCAGCAGGTGACTGACTTACTTTCTCAGTTTCAGTGGCTTTTACTTCTGCATTTGCTGTGTGCACGCCGTGTGTGTTCAGTGGGCTATGGGTGCTTTGCAAATGAGTATGATGGCATTTCTGAGAGGTCTTGTTACCTTTCATAATGATGGATGTGGATAGAGCAAGGATCTTTCTTGTTCTAAAGCATTTACGTTTATTAGATGAAAATACAGTGCAAAAAGAAAATGATAGATGTAAGATGTTTGTGGCAGGGCTGCTTTTATAAGAGCTCATAATTTCCCAGGAAGTTCCAGTTTCCCAAAAACTGGGGTTTTATTTCTTGTGACTGAAATGTCCGTAATCTGAGTTTGCACATCATCGCATGGGATGATGATTGGTGCTGCTCAGAGGAAAGAGTCAAATCGTTTTACCTTTAGAAAGATAAACACGTGTACTTGAAATGTGAAGGGATGATCTTCCCTGTGCTACTGGGGCAGTTGCTCTTGTGGGGATTTCCTTAGAGGGCAGACATGGGAGGAAAGAACTCTTGGAAAACATTCTAAGTGTGCTTTATTTTTGTTTTCACATGCACAGATTGCTCTCCAGTCTTTTCTCAGTATCTTGTGAAGTGTCACCAGTTCTTAAGGAGTGTTCCTGTCCCTCTGCGCCTGGAGGTTCTGGAGAACATCTTCTCCTTGCTTTTTGTTTCCTACAGTGACCTCCACAGTGAGAATGTTTTACCTGAGGACTATGCAGAGGATGATGATCTTGACAAAAAGAGTTCTGCTGTGAGTGTAGAAAGCAGCACCAGTCGGCGGTCCTCTGCCTCAGAAAGTCCACAGCACCTAATAAAGGCTGAAAAGAAACTAGCTGCTCGGACAGTCCACTCAAACACTCAAAGTCTTCCTGACTTGGAGCTGTGTGGTAAAAGCTGTGAATCCTCTAAGCTGAACTACCCAGATCTGAAACATTTCACCAGCAGCGTCACTGGGTTTTTAGTGGACGATGTGGCCATGGATGCCTTCCTCACATTGCTGCTCAACCATCTGGAAGAAATTCAGAGTTCTCTCCCATGGGACTCCAGTAATGTTCTTCGTGAAGAGCTGGAGCTTGTTGAGTGCTTGAACCTTTCTGCAAGTAGAGATGGCTTTGGAAGTCGTGTGTTACAGTTCTCCAAATACCTTTCTGAAGCACACTGGCGATATAAGGTAGTGATGAGCAACAGAAATGCAGGTAGGCTTTGTGTTTGGCACTTCCTGGTGTATCAGTGCTGTTCTGTTACAGCTCTTCAGGTGGTGTCCTCAAGACTTAAGTTCCCTGAGCATCTTGGTGAAGGAGAGTGCATTTTGGCAGATATTAGGGGAGTGACCTAGTTAGAGATCACCTGATTTCTGTGCCACTCTCTGAAGAGGATGATCTATTTTAATCAGAAAGTTCAGGCTTCCTTTTTTTTGTTTTTTCCCTCCTCTCTCTCTTCTTCCCCCTCACTTATTGCTGTCAGATTTCTGCCTGTATCATAGTGTAGCTTATTGCATATCAGAGGCTGGGCAGCATGCTCCAAGTGCAGGAATGTGGTGGCTGGAGAGGAGGGGCAGTAATACTTTGGGAAACTGTTTTAAGTGCGCAGGCATGAGTCTGGCAGTGATCTCAGTTGTGTGAGATTGTGTTCTATAATCACAGCTGTTTGACTGTAATTAAACCACCTCAGCCCTGTTGATAGCTGTTGCTTCACAACAGTGGTACTGAAGCAGGGCTCCTGGTGCCTGCTAGTTTATATTTTGCTCTTAGGGAAGGATATCCTCTTAGCGTCTCCAGCATGGAGTTTCAGATGCATAATGCACTGTTTTTTTTGTTTGTTTGTTTTTTTCCACAGAGATGAAAGCTGTTAAGGGCATCCCAGTGTATTTGTTGTGTTACTGCTTTGCTTTTTTGGGAGCAGCTTTCCCTGGAACAACTGCATTCAAATCCTAATAGCAAATCTAGCTATCTCTTTTGCTATTTTAATTATTCTTTCTGCCTTGTTTCTAGCTGCTTATGTGCATTGGACTATACCTATTTTTCTGTATAGTTGCACTCATTTGGAGTGTGTGGAAGGTACAGTACATTCTAAGCAACACTGAATGTATGTGTTTGAAAAAATGCATGCATTTGTCAAATCAGATTAAAATTACTTCAAGCTACTGACCTAAACCCTACAGCAGAAGAGCTTTTTAGCTGAGATCAACCATATTTCCTTTGTTTGGAGATCTGCCATTATAGCTGTACCTGTGTAGATGTGCTGATAGATTCCTCAAGGTAGACAATGACTGTGTTAGTGGTCTGTCTAGCTTTTTGATAAATATTTGTCTAAATGTCTCCTTTTCAGAACATCAGCCTGCAGTTTCTCGGAGATACAGCTCTTCAGTTAGGTGCTCCAGCTTTAGGAAACGAGGTAGATCTCAAAGATACAAAACAGGTGAGTTGAAGAAATGACTTGGAGAGAAAACACTCTGAAACACTGTAGTGCTGAGCTCATAGCTGAATAAAAATAAATTTAATGACCTAGGAGCATAGAACTAAATTTATTTTTTCAACTAGTTTGAAGTGTCTTAGTTCAGTTCCACTTGGATTGAGATTACTTCCCTAAAGCTCACCTGCACAAATAAAAGATAACTTATTTTAAATTCAGCTAAGAAAGTAAATTCTTTAATATGTATTCTGAGTATTTGACTTCTTTCCTCCTCTAAGAGTTCTTTCTTTCCTCCACTGCATCCAATGACTGCTGTGTTTTCATTCATATAACATTAGTATTTAGGGAATAAATTCACAGCTATCTTTGTGACTTAAATTGACAGCTGAAAGAGAAACTTTTCTACTTAGCCCTTAGAAGGTAAGCCTGGTTTTGGGGTCAGCTTTAAAACATAACTGGTAATTTATCATTCTTACCTAGCATTTACTCTTCATCAGCAATTTTTTTACATTTACTTTGAGCATCAGAGGTATCTCATTTGTGAAATAATTTGCAGTTGCCTGCCTGTTATCTGCACTAAATTCTAATTATCTTGTCTATAAAAAGCACATTTCACATGCTTGTTTTGATTTGTCTTTATTGTAGATGGGAAAGAGGAAACTTCCAGTCCATCGTGGGAAAGTACAAGCAGTGAGCTAAGTGCCAGTACCTCAGGTATTAAACCACATAAGTGGTATTCCTTTGTCTTGTCAGTGTGCCATGATGAAATTACTTGTATGACTGATTAATGTAAATTACTGCTCTATACAGGACAGAATTAGAACTATTCAATTTCAGAATTTCCATTTTTGGCTGACAATTCTTTTTCCTTAAAAATTCCACCTAATTTGCTCTGGTGGTTTTGTTTTAAATAAGTATAGTGCTGGGAGCTGGTTGCAAACTAGTGAAAAGCTTTTTTTTTTCTCTTTTTTTTTTTTTTTCCTATAATGGTGTTTGTATTCATTCTCTTGTCTCGCAGAAGGAAGTACCAGTAATGTGTCTGGCTCAAGTGATTCGGAAAGCAGAGCAAGGTCACAGCTGCAAAATCCCCTAATTCCTATGATGCTTTCCCCACCAGAATCACTGTTAGTTTCTTGTGTTTTGAGAGGAAACTTCATGGAAGCCCATCAGGTAAACAAGTTGCATGTACCTTGTACAATTTAGAAACATAGTTTGGTATTGGCATTTGTGGTTATGGTGGCTGATGAAGTTCCTGCTCCTTCTGCATTAGCAAAGATGGGCTGAAGCATCTGCATTCCAAGAGAAAGGGGCACTGCAGAAGTAGATGCAAGCAAAATGAACAACAGTATTCCAAATACAAGGATGCTTTTTTTTTTTTTTTATATACCCTGCTGTATAAAAGCACCTCTTCTACGGCTGATTTCTCAAAGCATGACAGTGTTTGATCAGAGCTGGCCAAGCTTAGTGTTTCAGCGAAATGGAAAAAGTCAAGAGGTTGTGTGAGGCCAAATGAGGAAGGAACATTTGAACAGCTTGCTTTTGTCCAGTGAATCAAAATCATGACTATCATTTCTTTTAAACTGAAGTTATATTCCATATCTAAATTGGAGCCGAAGTGCTGAATGAATTTGTCAGGTGTTATGTTTTGAGGCTAAAATTTGGAGTACTGAAAATAGAGACTTGAAACTAACAACCTACTCACATATAGTTGTTGTTGCTTTTCTTTTTTGGTTGATTTTTTTCCCTCAAGGCTAGTTTTTTGTGTGTGACTTTTGGGCTGATGCTCTGAAAAATATCTTGAGGTGCATCAGCGATTAGATCATCTGCATAAAGCAGGGACCTTGCTGAGTTTCAAATTGCAATATTGAAGCAGTTAATATTGTTTGTTGTTACACTAGTAGCAAGCTGCTGCTCTACTCATTAGTTCTGTCTGGTGTCAAGCATGCCACTTCATCTTTTCCATAACTAAAGGGCCAATAAATGTTTGTTTCGTTTTGTTACTCTGAATGTCAGTGTTGCAGATGGTAAAGAATTCAGGCTTGGTTTGCATTCTGTTGTTGATTTGCTAATAGGATCTTGCACATCCACGCTCATCTGTGGTCTCTAAATCTCTAGAAGGTATTCCTTGCTGAATAAGAATTTGAATAGCTTAGTTGGGAGGTCTGACTTGCTATGTAACAATCCTTGCTACGTTGTACTTTGTGTTTAAAAAAAAAAAAAAAAAAGTGAGTCTGAAAGTGTCTTTAAGGCTGTTTTCCAGGCGCTTCAAACTCAGAGGAGGAAAATAAATACTATTTTTGCCTGCTGAGTGCATGCTTTTCAGCTGAAGTACCAGTTTTATTTTATTCCCCCAACTCCTTTAAAAAAACTCAGAAGTTCTTTGACCTTTGAAAATGCCTTTGATATGTTCTGTAGTAACATTTATTGCTATTTGTGAAAGGTGGCTTTGATGTTCAATCTGGATTCTTCACCTTGCTATGGAGAGTTGGTTTTCATGGAGCGCTACCAAGAAGCGGTGCGAGAAATGGCCAGAGTGGAGCACAATATTGAGAATCAAGTGTCAGATGGTACTGGAGGTATTAGGAGGTCCAGCAGTGGCCGTTCAACATTGCAAGCTATTGGGAATGCAGCAGCAGCTGGTAAGGACCGCAGCTTTTTTCTTTTTTGGTTGCTATTTATTTTTGAGTATGTAGATAAGATGAGGGAGGAACGGAAAACAAGAAAGCAATTTGAGTGTTACAGAATCATAGAATCACCTAGGTTGGAAAAAACTACAAGATCATCCAGTCCAACCATCTGCCTATCACCAATTGTTATCTCTAAACCATGTTCCTCAACACAATGTCTGAACGTTCCTTAAATACCTCCAGTGTTGTTGACTCCATCACCTCTCTGGGCAGCCCATTCCAGCAACTGACCACTCTTTCAGAGAAGTATTTCCTGGCATCCTGAATCTCCCCTGGCGTAACTTGAAGCCATTCCCTCTCATTCTATCACTAGTTACAATAGTGAAGAGGCCATCCCCATCTCACTAGAAATTACAGGAAATTATGGAGAGCAATAAGGTCTCCCCTCAGCCTGCTCTTCTCCAGACTGAGTGCTATCATAATGAATGGAATGATTGTTCAGAAGGGTAGGTATCTCTTCTTTGATAATAGGAAATCCAGGATGCTGAAACTTACTGTTGACACTCTGTTAGTTTTCCACAGTAAAAATTTTGCAGAGCATGTCATCAACTGAATTACTGTGATGAAAGATTGGAAAAATAATTATCCTTGCCAGGATCTGAGATTAAAATCCTGTTTAATTAGTGATTGTCTGTTTTCCTGACTTATGTAGGTATGGTGTTTTATTCCATCTCGGATGTTACTGATAAATTGCTTGCAACTTCTGGAAGTCTTGCCCCTACTCTCCAAGAAAACTTCTGGATCAGCAACATCCAGCTGGAGCACACCGATCCTCTCTGGGAAGTCCTTGAGGACCTCAGTCCCTCAGCAATGGCAGCATTTGACCTAGCTTGTACTCAGTGCCGTCTTTGGAAGACATGCAAACAGCTTTTGGAAACAGCAGAAAGAAAACTGTACAACAGCCTTGAAACTCGGGGTAGGCTTTTGACTTCTCTGGGAAACACCTCTATATGAGGTGATGTTTGTGCTAACACCAATGTCGTAGTAACATAAATAATACAGAATTAGGTTTCGTTTTCTCTGTTTCTTCATTCCTAACTTCTTTTTTGCCCTGTTTGTCCATTGACTTCTCCAGGTCACCGACCTGATTTTGTTGTACTGCGTTCTGAAAGTATAAAGGGTTTCCCAGTGTTTCTTCAGCAAATAAGTAAAATTCTCAATTATTCCTGCGCGTCGCAAGGGCAGTCCAGATCAGGTAGTATACTTTGCTGATAGGATTTTATGTTGGGGTTCTGCTTACAGATTTCAGATTCTTACCTTTATTGCAATGAAAAAGTAATAAATTTTTCATTTCTTAGTTTAGTACTTCAAACAAAAAAGGAATGGAAGAACAACAAAAAAAAACACATTCAGATTCAATTCTGAGTATCTGAGTCACTTTGAATTTGACAAACTAGTGGTTCTAATGGAGTTTGGGTTCTGTGGGTATTTTTGTGCAACAATGTGTCCATGTTTGTTATAGTTGGTGTTTCTTTTTTCCTTGTAGAGCTCTCAGAGGAGAAAATAGGCAGTTATTTTCGATGCAGTATTGTAGACCTTCTGCAAGCATGCTATCCTGCTTTGACTGAAGAAAGTATTACTAATGAGATTATTTTATCACAGAATTTGGATCAGATCCTGAGAGCACTGACACATGTTGAACGTTCTGTAGGTGAGCTGTTTTTGTGGTCATGAAGACTGACAGATGCATCTAGACATTTATTGAGTCCTGAAAACTATCAGTCTAACTAATGCTTTTTGATGCGTGCGTGAACAGCTAGGTTGCTCTGAAGATAATGCCTCCTTTCTATTTTCTGGGGAAAAAAAAACAGGTGCAAAGAGTACAGTAACACTATTTCATGGAGTGAATTGTCAGTTATGAAACTCTTTTTCAACGTAGCCACTACATTAGCTATGGATTTTCACCAGTAATAAGCAAGAGCCCCTTACCATGCTTCTAAAAATCTATCAGCAGAGGTGACTGCTGTTATCACTGCTGAAACACACCACCAACCACCCCACAGTGCTCACATTCACCATTTGATCTCCATAAACATTCAGCAAGTGTTGATGTCAGTGGGTGTCATTTTTTTTCTGCTTAGATGTATTCATTGATGCACCTTTGCTTCATATGCATTTCCATGTCACGCTGCCCCTCTGCTGCTATCAAAATTGGTGGGAAGGTTCAACCTCTGCTGCAGTACCACCAGTGTGCATTTCTGATACCGTGGGCCAACATAATGAAATAGGAGGCATTACTTTTTGAGCAGCCCTTATTTATGTTTGTAAAATTATAAATGTAAAATGTAAAATTTGCCCTTAATTCTTGCAATCCAAGCATTTGCTTTCTGAACTAAAATTGTGAACTTGCCAGAGAAGAATGGAAAATGTGAGGTGGTATTTTTCTTTTATTTGTACTCATAGCGAAGAAGTCTTGTAAGTGTATTTTAATCTGTCTGTTTATACACAATTGGATTTATTCTTACTGCTTCTTTTTCTATAGCTTTTACAAAAAGTAGATAAACATTTAAAGTTAAACGTGTAATATAACGTACCTTCCAGTTTTCCTAGGGGTTATCAAAAATGGCTTGTCCTTTTCTGAATGAATCTTCCAGGGTTGTGCTTTCTCTGCCTTTTCTCAGAGTTCTCTTTATTTAATAGTACTAGGATCTTTTTCTTTTGGTTGTTTTCTTTCAATTTTTTTTTCATATGTATTTTCTCCAGTTCTCCAACCTCTCCTTTCTGGCATTTAGTGCTTGCTTAGTCTTGGATCTGTGTTTTTTTTTTTTTTCTTAAACCAGACTCTAAAGGGAGCCTGCTTGGCACCTTGGTGGAACAGGCCTCTCTGAAACCTGTGGAACTGGAGAAACACCTTGTTTGGAATCAAACACAGCTCTTACTGAGAACTCTTGATCAACATTTCCAAATCTTGCCGGAGAGTAATGTAAACACAAACTTTGTGAAGATCTTCTTTGACTACGTTACTACACTGGCTGCTGTTGTGTTACGAAGTCTGAATGCAGAGCTAGGTAAGGTGTTTCTACTGAAAGACTGAGTACAGGTGAAATAGCTAGGCTGTGTAGTTTGCCTGACTCTAAGAGCTAATATATAAAATGTCTCTTTCCTAAAGATGCTTAGGACCTATACTTAGGTCTTTTGATTTCTACTTAGTATACTGCTTTATTTCTTAATCCCTATGCCACTTACGGCTAACATAAAAGTAGCTGGTGGCAGTGGATTAATCAGAACAGTAATGTTAACTGCTGACCCAGATTCTACACTTTGAATGAAACAAATGACTCCTGCCCTATCAAGATTGCTGCCTCACAAGGAAGGAATGATTTTTTTTTTTTTCTTGTAGGTTGATGTGTTGTGTACTTGCTGGCTCTCATTGCAGTAACCGCTGCTTGCTGCCCTATGGGGGTAGGAAGGGAATGTGCAGACAGCTGCACAGAGATAACCAGGCAGAATTCTTGCAGAATCAGTTGATAGTGGTAAATGAAAAGAAATGCATCACCAGCATATAAAGCTGTCAGAAGAACAGAACTGTTCACTAATAGGGGACAAATACTGTTTTGTTTTTAACATTGGCTCTAATTGAGCTGCGCTAATGTGGAATACCACAGTGTTGCTTTCTGAGAATACTTTTCTACTAGGATAAATGTAGCTGGTAAAGGTCTGTTTCCAGACATGCTGATTCAGCTGAGGCCCCTGCCATACCAACTTTAGTCGCTGTATGGACATGATTAGTCCTCATGGACTGACAGGGCCAAAAGATGTGTGTTATTTAAAGGCTGTGTGAGTTTCTGGGGAAATTTTTTGTACTGTAAGATGAACAGAAATGGTGAACTTGTATGCTGAGTCACTGTAAACAGACTCTCCTATCTTAGTATGCGGGTATTTCAGCAATACTGGAGTTTCACTCCTGTAAAAGCAGCTGTATTTCTGTAAGTTTCCTACCACCTTTGCTCACTTTGACTCGAACAAGACATGAGCTTACTAATCTGTATCCAGACTCCTCAAACCCATACTGCGTATTTCTGTCTCACTACAAAGATGTATTTTGGTTCAAGTATGCAGTCAAGTTGAAAAACTGTTGGAACATAGATAATACTTAAAAACAGAAGATGCTCCACACTGCCAGTTCTGGTAACTGATCTGATTATCTGATTGTAAAAATGTGAGCCAGTGGTGCCAGGTTTGTGAGAGGCATTTTAATCACAAATGCCTTGCAGTTTACTCTGGATTTACCTCACTAATATGAATGTGGACCTTTGTAAACTTAGCCTGAGTCTGAAACCTCTTCTGCTGTTAAAATTTGTGTTCCTAATTCAAGACTTGGCTATTCTATAAAGCTAATATGTATTGTAGTAAATTTTCTGTATTGCTCTGATTTTATTTTTATATTTTTAAAGACTTATCTGCAGAAGTGAAAGTGGGGAATCCTTTCATACTGTTACAGCAGAGTCCATCTCAGCTACTTTCTCAACTCCTGTTTGAAAGACGGGTTCAACCTGACAGGTTGGTGCTTTTCGGACATACTTCTCTAGGTTACTTTGATGCTTGTGATTTTGGACCTTCAGCAAGTTTGAAGTTCTCTCTGGCTGCTTAGTAAGGATGTACCTAGTCAGTAGCTTCTCTGCCATCATAAAAGTTCTTGCTGGGTGGGCTAGAGCTCTGTATTTTGAACAGTTGCTGCCCATTCAGATAAGGCAGTGCCTTTATATAGAATTTTTTAATTGAATGTGTGACTGTTCCGAACACTGAACTTCCACCTTAATTGTGTAGTACAAAATAAAAGATACCAATGAGACTTAAGAAGCACTAATAGCAAGATGTTTTAGTATGTCACACTTAAGTGTAAGTCAGTACTTGAGTATTAAGTTTGCTTTCTTTCAAGGAATGGCTGCATAAGCTCTGAGTTATCAGTGTTGTGCTGTATGAATTTTCTCATATTATATAGGTAGATATGTGCTCTTGCCACAGGAAAAAGTATCAAGGACTTGTGTTTGCAAAACATTTGGAAGATTTATGAAAAGCTGTAATTGTAAAGCACTGTTTATATGTGTTGGGTAAGCTGGTTGTTTTCAATCCTGCAGGCTTTCTTCGCTCTTGGCTAGAGAAGAGTTGAGCTTGAATGTGCAGCAAGTTATTGTTAACTGTTGCTGTGAAAGGCTGTCCTTATGCAATTCAAGGCAGAAGGGCCAGGCAAAATGCCTTCTGACAAGCATCAGCAACCTGGCACACCAATATGCAAGCTCCTGCCTGCCAGATGTTGAAATACCTTTCTCCAGTTGTGTAATGGCCTCTGAGGATGTCTGTGCTCAGGCCCCATCCTCCATGGCTGACTTGAGCCAGAACGCACTCACTGCCTCCTGCCTGGATTTCCTGAAGTCTCAGTCAAAGCTAACAGCCACAGTGGCATGTCTAAGTGCTTCTAATATACAGAAAATTCCCAAATCAAGTTTATCCTGGATGGAATTCTGGGACAAACGGGAATTGCCATTAGGTTTGGAACAGATTTCCAGGGAATGTGAGGCATTGCTGAAGGAGTTCCCAATACTGGAAAGATTTCTGCTTGCTATGTTTGAGCCTCTTCAGAATCAACAGGAGGAAGGTGGCAGTTTGGCTGGTGTTTTGTCTGGCAAGACATACATACCTTTGGTTCTCCTAGGATTGCATTCCTCCACAGCTGTTAAAGTATTAATGGAAGTCTTTGAACAAGCACTTGCTGCAAAGGATTGGGCTAGAGCTCTGAAACTCTTGGATCTGTACAGTCAGGATGAGGAGGAGCTGGTCAGTGTGAAGGATGCTGTGCTGAGCTGTGCAGCTGCTGAAGGTAAGAAGGATGAAGTTCAGTGTTCCTTTGGATTACTCTTCCTCTTTTTCTTTTATGAAGAATAAATCCTGAAACAGGAGGTAGAAATGGAGGTAGTACTCCTTGAGCAAATCTGAAAACAGAAGCAGATCTCATTCTAAATTTGCTATCTCTGATGGTGTAATTTGTTTTGCAAATTTGCAAATCGTGATGGTAAACTTACCCAAAAACAATTTAGTACAAGAGAACTGGAAAGTGTCTCAACTGTAACTTGCATGTGAAGACCTGAATATGTGGGGAGATACTAATTATAGTACTACTCTTAACAGATTATCTCTTACAGCAGTATAATTGTCACACAAGGAAGATAAAACTTGTGAAAGGAGAGGTCTTTTGGGAGCCTAAGGATAGTAAATGTGCTATGTTGTCTTCAGTTACTTCATGAGAATCTGACACTTGGCATCAGTCTAATATTGGTTATTCAGCTGTTCACTGCTTCTTTTGGTTGTGCCATCCTGTGCAGATAAGGGTGCTTCTGTTTTGTTTCTTTTATCTCTGCCAGATTACACCAACTGAGCTTTAAACTGGTGATTTGTTTTCTTTGCAGGTAAGGATGGTTGGCAGTACTTATTCCCAGTTAAAAATGCAACACTGAGAAGTGTTCTGGCTCTGCGCTGTCTAGACAAATGGCCACTTGATGCCTGTTTGGAAATTCTAAATTACTGTATTTCTGAATTGGACATAACTGATGAACTGAAAGCAGATCTGCAGAGCAGGAAGAAAGAACTTCAGGTTTATCAAAAGGTACAAAGACATTCCTTAAGTAGCCAGTTTCTTTAAGAAACAGGCAGTAGGGGAAAAAATATACTTGCCCTTTTAGTTTAAAAAAAGTTTGACCATCTGTTTAGGATCTATTTTGATGATGGTTTTTCAAGTCTTTCATTCAAAACAGATCATGTGTTTTCAGTACTATAATATTCAGCTAAAACCGTCTGCCATCTTTCATAACTTCTCAATTCTCCTATGATACTTCAAGTCTTCAAATAGTATTATGTAATATTTTTGCTTGAAGCCACTGAATTTTTTAAAAGTTTGTTTTCTCTATTCTGTGCCACTGTGAGGACCTTTAGAAGCTTTCAATGGAGAGTCATTTTTATTTGCTTGAGAGATGTAGATATGTATGGTGTACAGAACTGCTGGTCCAGTGAACGTACTTGTATTGCAGGTAGCTTTTATAACTGCAGGATAGTTTAGATACCCAAGTGAAGTCAGACTAGCTGCCTTCGGTTTGTGCTGAACTGCAAAAGGTAGATGGAGCATAAGGGGAGTCATAAATCTCTGCTCTGCATGGTGGTGATTCTGCTAGCTATTAGTTGGCTTTCTCACTGTTAGCACCAGCACTATGCACATACTTTTTCACCTGTGGTCATTGCCATGTAGTAGTATTTTAGAAACTTTCCCGTACAAACCGGCTTTGCAGAGGCATTAATAGGTAAATACTTCAGAAAGTATTTTGTTTTTCGAGGTGGAAGTGCATTACATCATCCCTATAAAAGCCCTAGAGATAGATGTGTCTCATTTTTAACTTTTTGTTTGTACAAAGTAAAACGTGATATGAGCCACTCAGCTGTTTATCTAGACTTGATGATTGTTGTGGATAAAACTTTTAAAATGTTTGTTACAATAATTTCCAACTTTTTCAGATTCTGAATTTGCAGAATGAACCACTGTGGAGTGACTGGCAGGATCTGAAAAAAGCCTGCACTGATGATCCCCAGGCCATCATGAATATCATTCTGAAAGCAAAGGTTAGGCATAAACAGAATTCATGTGACTAGTTAGGACACATTAGACTTCGGATAAGTTTTTTTAACTAGCATTTTAAAACGCTATCAGCAGAAAGCTCCTCAGAAAGAAGGATTCCTTTACTCAGTTCTTTGTTACAGAAACAAATCTGTGCTTAATTTTCAAGATTTATGTGCAGTTAATAATCCCTTGATTCTTAATCTGAGACATCTGTTCTTTTCTGTTAAAATTTTGAAGATTTTAATAGTAAGACTTTTTGTGTAAGACTAGCTTGATTATTGTGTAAGCACTAATACTGTAGATCTGGTTAGCTTGACAAGTGTCTCCTTAGAAAACCAGTTTGCTTACTGTGTGATGGGAAGGCATTCTTTGTGGATCGTGACTGGCAAATTGAGTCATGTTTGTCCCTTGTCATTTTAATTTATGTTTGCGTGAGAGAAAGGAGTCTGAGCTAAAGAATTTCTTGAAGCTGATCGTATCTTTGGGGGGGGGGGGGGGGGGGGAGCTGCTGTATTGGACAGGAGTTTGTTGGTTTTTTTTATTTGCTTAGTTGCTTTTGTTTGTGTTGTTCTTTAGGATTATGAGTTGTGTGAGGAGTGGGGGCACTTGTATCCTGTCCCAAGAGAAGACTTGATCAATCTTCACCGTGATCACCTTCTCCACTTACTGGAGACAGGAGACATGGAGAAAGCTTCACAGGTAACAGCAGGACTCTCTCAGCCTTACGTTTCAAGGTCAAGTAAGTTGAGAATACGGTATTCAGACTGTTGACTAGCTGTTTTTGTTTCTGCTTTTAAGGAAAGCTATTTGTTTAGATATTCATCCAAAATCCTGGCTTTAACTTGGTCTACTTTAAGTGAAAATCTAGCTTTGCAATTCCATTATTGGACCTAGAATTTTCAGTGTGTTTAGAGCTATTTTAATTAAATGGAAATACCAGGCCCCTTCTGCTTGAAAAATCATAATGAAGTAAAATAGGCAGTGAGTAGTCTGTAAGTGGGTGATCTAAATCATATGCATAAGACATTTGTGGAGGTTAATTAGCTTGCTGGACTCTTGTATGGCAGCAATCTGTTATTCACTGACTTGCATTAAAAAAAAAAAAAGTCTTCAGGAACATAGTAGGGATTTATCGTGTTTTGTATGTTTCTAGCTGTTACAAAGAATAGAAGATCCTGGTATTTGCCTTGCCATCAGTGAACAGTCCCTTGACCAGCGTCCTAGCTTGGCAGCATCACACTTCTTAGCTGATTACCTCACAACCCACTTCTACAGGAATCTGACAACAGCACGCCGTAATGAAATCCAAGCACTTTACATGGGTTCGAAAGTGAGTAAAACTTCTGTGTTGTAGGATTAACAGCAAGGTATAGAAGTATCTGCTTCTAGATTTTTTTCAGGGAATTCTCACCCTATCAGGCTCAAGATTCCAAGTCTTAGAATCCAAGGAAAGGTTAGAGATGGCCTAAAACTTTTTTCGTTTCTTGTAGTTCTAGTATTCTGAGATGGTTGTAGCTACCAGTTTTAACAGAGCGTTCTTCTGTCTGAGCTGTGTGAGGAGGTAGGTACCATGCAGACTAAAAGAAAGGGGAAAAAAACAACCAGGATTTTTGTCAGGACAGATTACTGTAATAAAATGTACTATATCAGAAGAAAATGCAGATCATTCTGCAATATGCTCTTTTCTGTAGGACTGTTTATGGCATCTTACTCCCATGCTTTGCACAACAGTATCAAACTTTGTTTTTGAAGCATGATGTAATTTGTAAAGAGTTTGTATTAACTAGTCATCTTTAGAGGAAGCTGCTCATATTCTCATCTTTTCTCCATCTCATTCCTTCTGAAAGGATGGAAGGATAAGGATAGGGCTAATGTTTTGGGGTTTTCAGCTGTTTTCAACTTCCTCTGAAGTGAGACAGGGTTTGATGGAATCTGAAAGCAGAAGCTAAATAAGCTGCTCACTAATTCTGTCGCAGAGCTATAAATAGGCCCATTAAGTCCCATCTTCAGTTTTTGGGTTCTGTATGTTTTTTTTCCTCATCTAAGCTGCTTGGTTAGTTTCTCGTATTTTGTCACACACGAAATCAAGTTTGGAGGCATAAAACTCTTTTTTTCTCCTATTTCACAGGTATTGCTGACTCTACCTGAACTCTCCCGTGTTAACTACTTCCACCTCTCCTCCAGGCCACTGCTTATGGTGGAACAGCTACTCATGAATATGAAAGTGGACTGGGTATCTGTGGCTGTGCAGACACTACACCAGCTCTTAGGTGGACAGGAAGTTGGCTTTGCTGTAGAAGATATTGACAATTTGCTCTCAAAGTATGCAGAGAAAGCCCTTGACTTCCCCTTTTCATTGAAAGAAAGGAGATCAGGTGACTGTTCTTTGTGTATGCTATTTTATTTTTTGTTAAAGGGTGGATTTTCACCTGGAATTGTGCCATAACTCTTTTAGATGCTTGCCTCAGTCTCCTCCTTACCCAGATATGTTCCTGAAGTGCTTGCATTTCTTGTAGGTGTATGTTTTTGTCATGGAGCCAGGGGTTTCAAAACTTTCTCAGTTTTTTCTGCTGCTCCATTTCTTCCTCTTTTTGTTTAATGTTCCTGGCATAGCTTTCTTTTCTAGTCTATTGACCAGTTCTCATCCATGTTGTCTTCAGGTCAGCTTTTGCTTCTGCATTTGAGGGTTTTGTAACTGGAACAGCAGAGGGTGCTGCAGATCCAAGTCCAGTGGTTTCACTGCATAAAAAATGCATTATGTGCATACTTCTTTGTATTTCTCTTCCTGTTCCTCATGTTTCTTCCTGTACCTGTATGGTACTGTCTTGCTTTTATGCCACTTTCAAAATACTGATATTAAGGCATCAGGCTTCTGCATGTGAAATGACCTTTAAAAGTTGCATGTGTGTTCCTTCTGCTGCAACGTGAAACACTTAATATTTGACATGAGTATCTCGTGTCAACTGATTGTTATCACAACTGATACCTTCTGTCTGCTGATTTATTCCAGAGCCTGTCAGTAGTCCATTGCTTTAGGGATCCCTTTCTGTGTTTTATATAGTTCTGCTGTGGGTTAATTTTCTTGAAAGGTAATAGTGTGTAATTACTCAGCTAACCTTATTTGTACTAGCTTTGTTACATAATTCCTATGAGTGATTTCTTGTAATCTTTGTAAAAACAGATAGGTTTATTACCAATATTGTTCTGTGTTGTTTTTTTCCTGTCCTAGATTCTGTGATACGTATTCAAGAAAGTCTCTGTCAAGTACTGGAGAGTGAACCAATGTCTAAATCAGGATCATCAGAACTATCTCTTGCCAGCTTTACTGGTAAGGTTTCAATGCCGCTTCTTTTTGTGTGCTTTCTGGAGCACAAAGAAAGGCAGAGTTTTTCCACAAATACTTCATTGTTGTGATAAAAAATGAGTTCTGTACTTGTTAATCAAACCGTGGTAGTATTTCCCATAAGAAATTTTTTCTTTTCCATGTTAGCTTTTGTTTTACAGTTGAAATCTTATCCTTGTGTCTATTTCCTTCTTTCTTCTGTTGCTTGAGTTTAGTTTAGTAGATCCCACTTGTGACCTGGGGAAAAACAGTACACCTTCTTATTGTCTGAGGGGGCTCTACTCACAGTCTTCAAATACAGTGGAAACAACATAGTTTAAGCCAAAAGAACTGAAGAACATATGTTCATTAAAAGCAACCACAAATTCTATAGTTTCCATTCTGCATCTAATGCTACAGATGCACAGAGTACGTGTTGTAAGAGATGTAAGGCCAGTACTCTCAGGAAATGACTAACAAGGGGTATCCTCAGACTGGTGATTCTCAGCAAGTGATGGGTCTGATCTAGAGCTTGGCAGTGATATCATGGTCTCCAGTTCAGAGTTTCTAGTCCTGTATCCTGAACTGGAAATTCTGTCGTTTGCAGACATAAGATGACAGCAACATCTTGGATTTAGCTGTGCAGCTCTTCAATTTTTCTACTTATAGTGTCATTGGAAAATCTGATTGTGTTGTCCCGTTATGTCTGTTGGTAATTCAGGTTGTACCTGCATGAATTAGCTTTACAAGAAGAGTTTAAATTACTGTTACTTTTAGCTTTACTAAACAGTTTAAATTCCCTTTCATGTTTGTCTTACCTTGGCTTCTTTTAAGGTGTCACCATATCTGCAAGTCCCAGAGGAAGTCTGCAGCAGAATTTATCTCAGGAATTTGTGCCACCTGAGAAGCCACCTCCAAAGCAGCAGTGGATACCTGATGATACTGAAACAATATGTATGGTGTGCAAAACTGAGCGCTTTACAATGGTAAGGAGCAAAAATTAAGTTCTTAGAGTCGTGACTTCTGAATGGGAATCGTTGCTCATTGTGTGCTTCTAAAACCTGTCTTGTGCTTGCACAGTGTACTTAACTACATTGGTGCTCTGAGGGAGAAGGTTAATTTGAGTTTTGAAAATGTGCTGACAGTCCCTTATATTGGTTAGAAGCAGCAGAATTTATTCAAAGTGTCTGTTGTTTTTGGATCTGGAAGTAAGGTTATGTCAGAATCTTAAGTGATCAAAGCTGAGACAACATCAACAGTAGAAAGTCCAAAGTGGTGAAGCAAGTATATTAAACCCCCAGTTGTTCTGTGTGGCTTTATTTTTTTTCCCTCTCCTTCCTTCTTCTTTTCTTATAGCCTCCCTGGTGGGGAATTCTGTCAATGAGAATAGATCACTTTATAGTTCTAAAAAACCTTGTGATGTGTGCTGTTTCCTCTTGTCAGGTGAAGTAAGTTTACCCGTGAGTGGAGGCAGATATAGGAGGATGCAGTAGAGACAGATGAGCAAGTTCTTTCATTTGCCTACCCATGACCTTGTGTGCTTAGTTTAACAGACGTCATCACTGCAGGCGCTGTGGCAGGCTGGTGTGCAGTTCTTGCTCTACCAAGAAAATGGCAGTAGAGACTTGTAGAGAAAATCCAGCTCGTGTATGTGATCAATGCTATGGTTACTACAACAGGGAACATCTCCCTGGCTTGGTACAAGACACAGACATGTAAGTCTTTTCATTCTAGCTCTTTAATTCTGTGTACGTAATGAAGTATGTGAATGGAATTGAGAAAAACTCAAATCCTGGTTCTGTCTAGATAATATGATACCATCAGGCTTTGTGTCAGACAGCTGGTAGATTTTCAGGTTTACTAGGTGTGGAGGGGAACCTCTGCCTCAGTTTTCATCAGTGTTCTAATATGACAAGAGCCAACCAGCAAAGTTTCTTTCTTTTCTTGAGCATCAGTTCATCATTAAATGTATGTTTTGCAACAAAGCATTCAACTTTCATTCAGCAAAGACTGTTGTGATAAGTGACCAAGCTGCTTGCAGTTTACTTAGCTTCTGGATTAGCATCTCCTGGTGACTGATTCTGCTGAACATATCTTTGGTTTAATGCTGCTCCATAGTCACTTGATTATGACTTCTTGAACCCCTGAGGATTCAGAAGCAAGTACGTATTATAAATTTTGAAACATGGCCTCAATGAAAGGACTGGCTTTGAATGATAGGTTTTCATGGTGTGGTTGCTCTCAGCTGAGGAGTCGATGGTGATTCATTGTACTTCAGTTCGTTCAGCTGCTGAAAAATGTGAACTTTACTATTCATTACCTCATCAAGCCTGCTAATGGAAGTATCAGCCAAGGCAGTATCAGCAGGCTTGCTAGGAAAAGCAGATCTGAGAGGATGAGTAGTCACCTGGAGATGGATTCGCTTGAGTTAGAATGGTTGCTTATGCTACCAGATCAGGTCAACAGAGCCTAGCTGTGAGGTTGGTCATGTTTTAAGTGCTTAAGTGTTAAGATGATTAAAAAAAAAATAGTTCTTTGTATTAAAACAAAAAAACAAGACCCTAAGAAAAACAAAGCATCTAAATATTACAGATAGAGACCTGCATCCCAGAAAATTAATTTGATCTCTGGTGTATTCTGATATTGATCAGTTCTTGTTCTCAGCATTATCTTTGCTATGATGGAATATAGCCTTCTGTTGCACCTACAGAAGAGTTTAGAAACTAATTACTCAGTGTAGTAGTGTAGTTGAAATACGTTATTTAGAAGCAGAATCTTACGTTTCCGAACAGCAGGGGGATGAGGACAAGGAATAAGTTGGGGAGGGTAGGGAGAGAGAAATGTTAGAGTTTTACAAGACAGTGTTTTGAAAAAGCTAGCCATGTTGATTCTTTGAAAATTTTTTTAAAGTATATTTTTTCCTGTGTGTTGGACTAGTCACGATGTTTTCTTCCTTCTATTACAGCACAAAGGAAGGTCAGGATGAAGTGGAAGGTAAGTAATGGAGTAGTATTAAAATTCAGTTTTTTCAGTGCCTGATCATGTGTGGAGTTAGAGGAGGCAAGCTGACTCATCGAGCAGTAGCTAAAGGTTGAACACTTCTGTTGCAAAAATTTCAATGGTATTTTGTATGAGTGGGTAGAAATTAAGTATTCTGAACTATGAATGGGAATTTGTGATTTAGGAAAAATGTATGAGCCAATATAGAGTGGGCTGTTTTTGTGGGTTTAAATGAAGGAACTGAAGGAATAGCTGGAGAAGACACCTTATGTACTAGATACAGTCACAGGGAGACTGTGGTAGGAGTAGGAATTATTAGCCTTGTACAGAGCTGTGGCACTCTCCAGACAATTTCCAGGAGTGGGATCAGTTGGTGTTGATCTATGTGTTGCTTCAGAGATGGTCAGTGTCATGGAATTTGGAGTCAGAGAGGTGTCCCTAGTGAGGGTCTGAACTATCCAGATTGTGTGTAGAGAAATTCATGCAAGGCGAGTTTTCAGAGAGTGGCTGCCTTGTGGGTAGAAAGCAGGTCACTTAGCTATCTGTCATTAGAGGCAGGAGGGGTTGCAGGACAGTACCACTTGGAGCAACCAGAAGATGCTCATTTCTTTTTCACCCAGATTAGCCAGTGGATGATGCTGTTTTCTGTGTTCCCAGATCAATTTTTACTTTCCCAGGCTATTTTGCTATTTCTCCATCTACAGCAGCCAATATCTGTTGCAGATTCTTTCTTTGTCAAGCTGTTTTCCACCCTGCCAGGGTATTTTATTTTTTTTTTTTAACTTTCCAGATAAGCCTGTTGTTGCTTTTTCTTGCTTTTGTTGAGAATATCTTAGGATGTCTCTGGTTCTCAGCTATCAAGGTGCACTTAAAAGATACCAGCTGCACATTTCAAGGATGTTCTGGGTTCCCAGGTTTGCAAATGTTTTCTTCTGTCAGCATTTCAGTAAATATCGTCTTCTGTCAGATGTCTACTTTGTATCCTGAGTCTTTAGCCAAGGCTTTTTGCTGCTTGTACAACAATTCTACCTATTTTTTCCTTCCTGACTGCAGAAACTCCTAATAATGAATATTCCACTGTGGTGCGAATACCCAAGACAGCTGCTCTTGAGTGGTTTCTTTCCCTGAATGAAGAGGAGAATGAAATTGTACGCAGTGAATTTTATTATGAACAGGTGAGGTCTGCAGAAGGAGAGTCCAATATAAATGATTCGCTGGAGAACTACCTCAACATTCACGTTTGTCTTTCTTTCCTAAAATTGTCAGGCTCCCAGCTCTTCCTTGTGTATTGCTATTCTTAGCCTGCACAGCAACAGCATAGTGTGTGGCCACCAACTGATAGAGCACTGCTGCAAATTGTCCCAAGGGCTCACTAATCCTGAGGTAGATGCTGGACTCCTTATGGACATCATGAAGCAGTTACTCTTCAGTGCCAAAATGATGTTTGTGAAAGCTGGAAGGAGCCAGGACCTAGCTCTCTGTGACAGGTGATTTATCAGATATTCACTAGGATGTATTATCTCCACTTGGAAGTAAAGGGTGGGAGGATTCTTTTGATTGTGCTGTGGGCATTTTAAATAGGAAGAGAAGTTCATAATGTTGGAATAAGAGCCCGGGCAGCAGAACTTCAAGTAATGTAACTTTGTAATGATTACTGAGAAAATAGAGTAGGAGAAATAATTCACAGTGATTGGGATAAAATTTTTACTTCTCTGTTTTCTGCTTTCAGTCTGTATTTCAGTTTAGGATTTTAAAGCTGTGCTTGCTGAGAGCTATCATATTAATCTTTCCTCAGTTTTTGTCCTAGAGGACTTAAGGTGACAGGTGTAGTGTATGAATTTCACACGTACCACTTTGATTTTTAGAATGCTAGTTGATGTCTGCAGTCATCCTCTTCCAGTGCTCCACCGAATGTTGGGAAGGAGAAAATAACCTAAAAAAGAAAGCACAATGGATAGAGAAACCTGCTATACTGGTGATTTAGGAACCAACGTTCTAAGAGTTGTCTTTAAAAGAACATTGTGTCAAAATTCTTTGTATGTATGTCAATAGCAAAAGTTTAAAATAAATAAATAAATAAAAGCATTTGTTTAACCTTTTTTCCCCTAGCTACATCAGCAAAGTTGATGTACTGAATATTTTGGTTGCTGCTGCCTACCGTCCAGTACCATCTTTGGATCAGATTCTTCTCCCTGCAGCAGTAACAAGATTAAGAAATCGGCTCCTGGAAGCAGAGTACTATCAGCTGGCTATAGAGGTAATGACAGTAGAAGGGTGTGAATGTTAATTATCTTTCTCTAGTGATTTTTGTTTTTCTCTGAGTTCAGATGGATGGGATTTATGTGAAGCAGACAGCATTTAAACTGTTGTGATCTGGGAATAAGTTTTTAAACAACAAAGAACATCTTTTCTGGGCACTGGAAAAAAAGGTTTTCTGAGAAGGAATGTTTCTTCTGCTGTGGGGCAGGCTCCTAAAGGGAAAAATAGGGGCTTTGATTCCTGGTACGGTTAAAATTGGGATGGGCTGACTGCATGATGGTGTCTTAGATCCAGTAAAAGGGCTGAGGCATCCTTTGTGGCAGAGTTTTAGCTGAAGCTTGTATGTTTGATCTTACTTGTCTATAATAGCACAGCAGATATTAATAAGGCACCGTTTGCAAGAGTTTACTTGGACACATTTGTCATTGTTGCCAATTTTTATCAGAGTTCGTTGGGTGTGGTTTATCTTCCCCTGTTCCCAGGAGTTTGTTAGTCTGTCTGTGGCATTGCAGTTTCTTAGGAACAGAATTATGATGCTCCAAATAAATAAGGACTTCAAAGGGTTGATTTAAAAAAAAAAAAAAAAAAAAAAAAAAAAAGAGAGAGAGAAATAACATTTGTATTTAAAGGGAGCTGACTAACTAAAAAAAGTCAGGAATAAATCTGATCAGCAGAGCTGTGTGCAGTAAAAATGTCCTGGCATCTGCTGTTGTTTTGTTGTTAAACTATAAACCCACTGTTTTTACAGTTTTTCGTGTAAAAAACCAATGCTTTATGACATTTTCATATCAGAAGCAGATTTTCTAATTTTAAAACTGCTGAATTTCCCAGACGTGTGGCTACTTAACTTTGTATGACGAAAACATTGATTTGGAGATCATGAGTATTTCAGTAGTTGGCATTTCATGCTATAGCCTTGACATAATCTGACTGTGATGAGCCAGCTTTCCTATTTTCTGTATAGCAATATTAACAAATTGCTTTGAATTTAGGTTTCTACAAAATCTGGGTTGGATCCAAGTGGAGCGTGGCATGCTTGGGGAATGGCTTGTCTTAAAGCTGGAAATTTAAGTTCAGCAAGAGAGAAGTTTAACCGATGTTTAAAGCCACCAGTGGATCTAAATCAGCTGAACCACGGGTCAAGGCTAGTCCAGGATGTGATACAATACCTGGAGTCCACGGTGAAGCCTGTACTCATTGTGGTGAGGGTCTTCTATCTGCTATGAGAGCCTATAGCAAAACCAAGTGTTGTTGCTTTGATGCATTTTTTTGCAGCAATGTATTATACCGTATCAGATATTGGGTTTCTTTCCCTCTTGTCATGATTACATGCTGTAAACTAAATATTATTGAGAAATTCACAAGCTGCTACCTCACAGTGAATTTGTGACTGAGCAGCAGATCATGGGATTTTTTTTTTTTTGTAGTAAATGGGGACGTACTTGGTAGAAGAAGCTGTAGTGGTTGAAATGTTATTACTAGAGTCTGAGAAAACTTAACTCCATCTGACTAGTATTTTGCGCTCCTGCAGTAATGGTGTTTCTCTGCTAAAGTATTAATGTAGCAGGAATTCAAAGCCAAAAGTACAGATGTGATCTCACTCCTTTTTCGTTGGCAGAGAGCATTGTTACATGATTTGGGATGAGCTCTAGAAGTTCAAAGTAGGTATACCATAAAGCCTTTTAGTACTAAGTAACTACAGAGTCATAATGATGAAAGGCCTTTTAGTAGTAAATATTTTCAGAAAATAAAGCCTGTTTGAATAGGTTACTGAAGTAGCTGCTGCGGAGTGCTTTGTTCTGTTTAATAAACAAGTTTCTTGTCCATCCCTGGAAAGTGAGCTGTGCTAGCTGCCACAACTTTCAGCATGTCTATTGGTAGCACATTTCCAATCTAGTGTTTATAAAAAGCATTACTAGAGACTGACCCCTCCAAAATGATGACTGTTTTAAAGACAACAGCAGAAAAACTTGGTCTGGTTGACAGTCGAAAAGAAAATGTTCTTATTAGTTGTCACTGATGGCTGATTCTGTTCTAACAGCAGGATGATGACTACTTTGCCACACTGAGGGAACTTGAAGCAACACTGAGAACAAGAAGTCTGTCTCTGGAGATGATGTGTGAGGGGAAGGTTCAGCACAACAGCTACTATCAGGAGTGCTTGTTCTATTTACATAGTTATGGAACCAATCTGGCAATAATAAGCTTTTACATGAGGCATGACTGTATGAGAGAAGCACTGCTTCATTTGTTAAATAAGGTGAGTAATCCAGTGCTCCATCACCTAAAATGAAATTTGAAAAGCAGCTGAGAGGTCTTCAAAGCCAATTTAAAATGACATTGAACATCTCGGGACCTTCTGGGTGTTTTTCTGGGAGTTTTTCAGTGTTCTGAATGTTATCGCTCAGGCTATCCAGTGACTCCCAGGAATTCAGTGACATGAGAAAGTAAACACAAGGCCTAAAGATCAGTGTTAATGTGTTTAATCTCTCTTCCTCATTGTGTTGAAACAGTGGCCTTTAGAGAGAAGAAAAGCCCTCTAGTTTTCCTTTGTAGAGTCGCTGTATCAACAGTGCTTTTTTTCTGCAAGGCTGAAAATTTGTACCCATTGTTAATACAGATGAGAAGAAATAAGGAAGATTTTGAATTCCAACTTGCTGGTAACTTGGGATGCTTTATTTCTGTCTGTTAGTACTGCATTTTTTCTTTTTTTATCAGACACCCATGTTTGCATTTTTGGATGTACTAGGAATATGAGTCAAGGACAGAAATCTAGAGAAGCCAAAATGTGGTTTCTGATTCTGGCTGCAGAAAACTGTTTATTGTAGGGTTTGGGAACAACTGGAGAATACAGTTTTGTTGATGTTTAAGCTAGGAAACTACCATTAAATATTCCAACAAAGTTCTTTCTGCTTCTCAGGATATGTGTTGATGTGAATCCATTGTATTTCCCCACTATGAAAGCTGCTAAATGCTTGAGTGATTCGGAAGGAAGGAATGATTGCTTTTGTATTTGTATTTTTCTGTGATTGTTTCATTTATTTTTTTTTAATAGTTCTTTTTGGGAATGTACAGTTTTAAGTACTGAATTCTACTGTCTTCAGTTTGCTTATGAGCTTTGTCATAAGCTTCTATTTTCATCTGCACGTTAAATTTCATTTTTAAATATGTCTTTTGTATCACTTTAAAGAGGAGTGCTGGTGAAATAATTTTGCTAGTTAAGGAACAAGCATTGAAGTTACTTTAGACAGACAGTGCAGGCTTTGAGCATGGAGGCTAGCAATGATTGCCTGAACTAGAGAGTAAGTTACTTTAAGGCCATAAGGTATTAGGTTTCTGGCAAAACATTTTGCATTTGAGTGCTTTTAAATCTTGTTATTTTAAAAAAAGAAGAAAAAAAAAAGTATTAAGTCCATATCACATCTTTAGAATTTTTATTTGGGCCAAGAAATAATTCATGCTTTTTTCCATCATAACACACAGGGCTGAATAATGATCAAGGACCTGAAGCACGTGACATATTAAGAGAGTGGCAGGGATAAGGCTTTCTTGTTTATTTGGTTGTGGGTTTGTTGTGTGGGTTGTTTGTTTTTTTTAGGTCTGAGGAAGACCAGGTGAGAGGAGATCTTGAGTGCTGGTTTCAGCTGCTTAGTGAAAATGAGTCGGTCTTACCTCACATGTACAGTACAAGAAGCAATGGACACAATTTGGAGCAAGGACACTCCAGCTGGGAAATGGGATTTTATTTTTTTAATTTTGCAATGAGGATGTTTAGGCATGGGAGTAGGGGCCCGGAGAGGCTGTTGAGTAGCCCTACTTGGTGGTACTCAGAGTCTGACTGGACAGGGTGAGAGGCCACTCTTTGTGCAAGGGTTTGAACCACGGGACCTTCAGAGATCCCTTTCACCTGAGTTACCTGTGGATTCTGTGATCTGTCCCTTGGTGGTACTTTTGTATAAGGAATATAACTGCACCACCACAGCTGCTTTACTTCAAGCCATCTTTCTGATGTTTGTGCAGGAATCCCCATCTGAAGTGTTCATTGAAGGGATCTTCGTTCCAAGCTATGAAAATGGAAAGCTGCATATGTTGGAGAACTTGCTGGAAACCATTGATCCAGGGCTGGAGAGCTGGGGGATGTATTTGATTGCAGCCTGCAAATACTTGCAGAAAAAGAACTACTACCACATTCTGTATGAGTTGCAACAATTTATGAAGGTAAGAGGAGAGTGATTGCTCTTCTCTTTCAGAGAGATGCTGAATGTTGTCAGTCTTTTGTTTGTTTACTGTCCCGTTTATTTACTTTGCATGCTGCACAAGTATATACTTTGCAATCCTGAAAAACAGACAGAAAGCATAAGGCTGACTGAAGCTGAACTGCTGTGTGTTTCCATCACAGATCTGGCACAGTGCAGTAGCTTATGTATTGCTTTAGAGAAAGCATTGGCTGCTTTGAACACTTCGGTAGAGACAAGGATTAGAGAACATGGTTTGTTCTGATCCATCTTAGCAAACAGTATATGTCTTCTAGGATCACGTTCGTGCTGCCATGACCTGCATTAGATTTTTTACTCACGGAGCAAAATCCTACACTGAACTGGGAGGCAAACAGACCTGGCTCGTAAAGATCAAGGACCATCTCAAAGTTTACCTGCAGGAGGTCTCAAGAAGTTCAGGAAGGAAAAAAATGGTATATACTTTCCGGAAGAAAATGTCTGCTGCAGATGTATCAAGGTACCTATAAACAGATTCTGGATTCCAGATTACATGGTCTGGTGGCAATATGACAGGGGAAATGATTCTAAACTAAGAGGGGAGATTTAGATTGGATGTTAGGTGGAAATTCTTTACTCTGAGAGTGCTGAGATCCTGTAACAGGTTGTGTGGAGGAGCTGTGGATGCCCCATCCCTGGAAGTGTTTGAGGCCAGCTGGATGGGACCCTGCTACAGCTTGATGTGGTGGATGGCAAGCCTGCCCACAGCACGGGGGTTGGAACTGGATGGGCTTTAAGATCCAATTTGAACCATTCTGTGATTTTCTGAATAGCTCTACAGAATAATGCAAACAGAGCTTCCCTGCAGCTTTTTATGTCTTGAGTGCACAAATCTATGAAGAATTTATTGCTGCAGATTTGGCTACGCAAAAAAGAGAGAGTGTAATGGTGACTAAAATAATGACTGTTCAGAAATAAATATGGTATTTTGAAATGTGTTCATGAAAGTAGTAAGTTCACAAATAGTAATTGACACATTTAAAAATTTAGAGTTTTTTCCCTTATCTAGGCACATCAATACAGTTGATCTGCAAATGGAAGTAACAAAGTTTCTGCATCGATGCGAGATCTCAGGAAGCTCTCAAATGACAGATTCTTCCTTGCCCACGCTCTTTGGAAATAACAACATGAAAATGGATGTTGCTTGCAAGGTACATACTGCTATTCCAAACACAGCATTATTTTTTACTTCTGGTACTAATGTGATACACAGATTGAAACATCTGATGGTTGGTGCAGCCTCATGAGCAGGTTCCTTGTACACATATTCAACCTGTAGTTAATGAAAAACTGGTATTTTTTTCTCCAAGTACTGGAGAATGCCTAAAACCTTCCATCACTTTTGCTCAAAATTCAGGCTCTCAGAAGTGGAAGATACCAAATACTGGTAGAAGTGTGCATTTTGGTTTTACATCTGATGTGTTTTGAAGCAAGGCAAATAATGCTGCTGCTGTTATCTTAACTTCAGCTCGGGCTCAGCTTCATCTGTTGCTTACCCAGCATTCCACAGTGAATCAATATGCAACAATAGACCTTATTTACTCCAGTTCTTGCTGGGATGGTGCTGTGCTCTGAAATAATTTCTTTTCTTTTGTCCTCTGGGCAAAATCTGGAAATGCAAGTGTTGTTTAACTGTGTATCAAAAAAAGGGATGTGCACCCTCAAAGTTGTCTGATGCCATTCTTTTCAGGTCATGTTGGAAGGCAAAAATGTTGAGGAGGGATTTGGGATTGCATTCAGAGTCCTTCAGGTATGGTATAACAGGTATTACTATTAAAAAATAACTTCCTGCAAACAGCAGTTGATTAAGCAGAATACTTCTTTGCCAGCTGTCTGGCAAAAAGGGAAAATATCTTACAAGAAAGTTCAGTAGTTCAAGTCTTAAATGTCCATGTGTTTGGAAGAAGTTTGATAAAGAAAGGAATATTCTGCCTCAGTAAGAGCCAGTTAACTTGGAAATGTTGTACAAATGAATTATGTGGAACTTTTGTCTTGCACCTTTTTCAGTGACTTAACAATTGTGGTTTGCCAGCATTATGTGAGTAGGGAGATCTGACATGATAGGTCTTTGCATTTATGGCTGTCCAAACATCTCTGCATTGTTCTCTGAGCAATAACTGTCTCTGAGTCTTCCTCTTCTCCAAGACTGAGTAGAGGCTGAGATGCTTACAGTCAGTGTAGCACACTACCTCTCAAACTTTTCTGTACTTCTCATTCCTGAGTTGCTATAAGAGCTAAGCAGAGTAGTGGTGGGTTGGGTAGGAAAGGTATTTTATCAGAAGAAATAAAAGTTATTTACCACCCTGGAAAAGGTGACCATGCCCTTGTTGTTGAACAGAATAGTTGCTAAAGAGTATTGCTTCATGCAGTGCAGTCTTGCTGTTGTCTCCCATATGGGACAAAGGATATAGTATGGCTGCTTCTGGACAGAGGTGGCCCACTGACACAGTATCTGTGGCCCTGATGCCTGTTACATTTGTGACCAACGCTTATAGTTGGCCCTGCTTCTTTTGCAACAAGGAAGGCAGAGCACCTCTCTGAAGTGAAAAAAGTAGCACTTCTTAGTAGCAGCCATTACTACTTTCCAGCAAAAGATGGAGCAGTAGGTTCAACTGCTTACCATCACTTCTGTTTTCTTTTTTTTTTTTTTTTTCTTTTAATCTTTTATTTTTATATTTTCCTTTTTCCCTTGCCTTTGTGGAAGGATCAGTATTCTGCTTTTCTTTCTTCATATGAGAGGTGTGTGATAATCTGATGCCTTAGTTTTCCGCGGTAGCTGCTGACAAGAAATATAATGGAAGCCTAAGTGAGGTAGAGGTGGGTTGGGTAGGAAAGATCTTGTCAGAAGCAGTAAAATTGACTTTGCCACCTCAGAAAGGAGGTGACAGTGTTCTTGTTCTTGAGCAAAAATGAATTTTTGCCGTCTGATTATAAAGAAACTTTGAGCCAGTCCTGAGCAGTGGTGAGTGAAAAATCAGTGGCCACAAAAAAAAGTTTTCTTCTTTTGGAGCATGCTGTGATATTTTGTCCTCAACAGAGATTGTCTTACTTGTGTAGAGTTGCTGAGGCTGTACTGAGAAAGCCTGCTGACAATATTTAACTTGTTGCTTTTGTGTTCAACTGCCTGTAGGATTTCCAGCTGGAGGCTACAGAAGTGTACAGCAAAGTGGCCAAGCAGCTGGTGAAGCAGCAGAAGTACAGTGAGATCCGGCAGCTACTGAAGTGTGTCAGTGAGTCTGGAGTTGCAGCCAAGAATGATGGGGATACCATTATCTTAAATTGTCTAAGTGAATTCAAGAACATACCTGCTGAGGTAATTCTGTCCTGCCTGGTGTATCCCTTTTGAAGTACAATGGGTGTATACAATACAGGCTACAGGGACTACTGTGTAGTGCCTGTGTTGCCATTCTGGTGATTCAAATATTCTGGCTCTGTACTGCATGCGTTGTTTCAAGATGAGCATGTTTTCGTTCCTTATGCTACCTTGTCTGAGAGAATATAGATTGCTTAGCATACTCCTACCCTGCACTCCCAAGTAAGTATTTGTGATGGAGAGAGAACCTTTGTCTGACAGGACCCTGCCAAATGCTCCAAGTTGGAGTGGAAGGGGGTTGCCTTCAGTGAAGCTTCTCTGGCTAATACAGAGTATGTACGGTGACAGAAACCTTCTGCCTCCGTAGGAAGCCATTTTAGGTTTCCCTTTAACTACCACAGCGTCTTTTCCATCCAGTGAAGGAAGCATAAGTTGCAGAATCTCAGGGGTTGGAAGGGACCTCAAGAGATCGAGTCCAACCCCCGTGCTAAACAGTTACCCTACAGTAGGTTGCACAGATAGGCTTTCAGACAGATCTTCATTATCTCCATAGGAGGAGGCTCCACAGCCATTCTGGGCAACCTGTTCCAGTGCTCCGTCGCCCTTATCATAAAGTTCTTCTGCATGTTAATATGGAGCTTCCTATGTTCAAGTTTTAGGCCACTACTCCTTGTCCTGTTGCTGCATACCCTAATTTGACTAGTAGAACTTGAAGGGGACGAGAGGTTGGCCTCATAGTGTTCTCAAAAGATACCTCAGACTTTGCAGGCAGAAGAAGCTGTGGTAAAGGGAATAATTAGGCTTTGTATTTTCTGTGTGTGCAGCAGTGGTGTTTGGGTAATGTAAGCATCTAGCTGTGATCTCAGCAGCCTTTGCTCTAGACAGTGCTTTGGTTCCTTAAGAAATAAAAGTTTGCAAACCATAGTCACTTAAATGTGAACACTTCTCCCTTTTCCCTTTTTGGATACAGGATCTCGATAATCTGATTCAGGATATGGACAGTGATGAAAACAAGGTAAGTAAAGGCACAGTAGAAGAATTCCTTTAGCAAGAGCTGAACAGTCCAGCCTTGATCCCCAGGATACATGCTCTCTTCCAGCATTTTCTTTCTCATCCTCACTCCAGTAAAGGTTTTGAAGGCCGCTTTCTTTTTTTTTGTTTGTTTTTCCTTTTGTGATAAGGAGTTAAATGATAAAATGTATATCAGAGTTGAAGTTTTTTTCTGAGAGGAAATGAGACTTGAGGTAATTGATTTCTTTGTTAGCTTGAATACCAGCCTGCCAAGCGCCTGGAGAGTTGCAGATAAATAAGGAAACTCTGAATGCACATTTATAGATGAAGAGGCTGTAGATCAGAGTTGCTGACTTTTGTAGATCCTCTGTGGTGTAACTAAGGATAAAATCTTAAAATTTCTGACTCTGTTCTGTTCTGTTCCAACTGATGAACTTGGTGTTTTATGTAATTGAAAAATGGGCTTTTAATTCTGCCATTTGTGAAAAATTGATTATTGAAATAGTCATGTGTTAGCTGTTGTAGAAGAATAGAAGAGCAATAGAAGAAAATGACTTTTATAATCTTTGCCGTGGGATTATGGAAACTGAATGCATGAAATAGAATTACTATTGTTTGTTTCTTGGTGATTCTGTAAGAGAGTTTCTGTAAGAGACAAATTTAATGAAACGTACATCTGTTTATCTTTTGCACTGGGATCCATGCCATGTAATACTCTGCCTTGTATTATGCTTTTGCTGCCTTCTGTGCCAGGTTCCCGAAGAAGATAATATTCTAGCGAATCCTTGCTTAAGCTTATTGCGTTAGCTTACCTTAGCTTTCTAATTGAGTTCTCCCTGCCCTTTCTGCTCCAGATCCAAGCCTACCTGATGTGCAACAAGTTGCGTTCTGCCTATCTGGTGTCGGTGAGACAGGAGAAGAGCAGAGCAGTGCAGCTCGTCCAGCATGTGCGCCAGCTGGCAGAGAGCAGTGGGGAAGATGTTGTACATGCCATCTGTACCCAATGGCTCACAGTGCACCAGCCCAAAACGAGAAATCGACTTGGCCAAGGCAGCAGGAAATAATTGATGTTCACCATCATGCAGAAGGGGAAGACTTCAGGACACCTTAAAGGCATGCAGTGCAGCAAGTCTCTTGGTAAAAGGGGAAGTCTTCTAACTTGGGGTAGCAAATGGAAGCTGCTGGTGTACCTCTGGTTAAAAGGAAGGGAACTTAATTACAAGTGCCAGTAATCTGACAAGTAGTCACTACCTCAGGGTGTCTTTTGGCTCTCTTTGATTTGAGTAGGGAGAAGGATGGCAGTTTCAAATGAAACAAGCAAGATTTTAGGTCTGTGGAAGAGAGCGCTTGGGTTTTTTAGAAAGGCACTGATCTTTTTTTCCTCTCTTTTTTATTTCTAATCCAGCAAACCTGCATAGAGAGAACAGAAAAATCTCAACAGCTCAATGTAACCTAGAATATAACATTTTCTGTGATTATGGGTTTCCTGTAAGTTTTGTTTTGTTTTGTTTTGTTTCAAGATTTGAGAGATCTTTTACAAAAACTAAAATTCAGGGATGGTTTTTTAAAGCCTCCATGCAAACTATTGCTAACTTCCTTCCCCCCACTCCCACCCACTGCAGTGTGCTCAACTTCCTTTTTAGTTTCTTTGACAAAGTATGAACTGATTCTTCATGGCAGGTTTCTACTTCCCTGTTGCACTGTCTGATGTATGTATTGCACATGAGTCCTTACAAAATAGATGAAGTTGTAAATGGCATATCTTGCAAAGGGCCTACAAAGGGAAAAGTCCTTTAAAGTAGTTTTTAAAAGATCACCTACCTCTTTCTTTGCTATAATATCCAATAAAGTGTTGTGATGCAGCTTTATCACGGAGCAGATGCCGGTAAACTTTAGGTATGGCAGAAAATATGGAAAGATAGAGCTGTGGCAAAACTCAGCAGTCTGTATTCCTGTCACACAGGAATTTTAGTTTTTCTTACGAGAATAACCTGTCCCTGCCAGGTATAGCAGAGCGCATTAACTAGATGTACTGGGTAGATTACAATGCCAGGTTGGAGTGCATTAAAATGTGAATAAGGCAGAATTTCATAGTATAAGGAATGGAACAGTGGCTTCTGTGCTAAACTTGTGCGTGGTGGGGTGCCGACTGTGACGAGAAACAGGGCAGAAGTCTTAGGTTTAATCAGCAGACATCTTTGTGTCATTTCTGTGTTGAAGGATGCTGAAAGAGTCAGCTGATGCTCTGCTCAGAGATGACTTGGACATGTTAAATGAGCAAAAAAGACAGACAGCAGCAGGACCTTCTAAAAGAAACAAAATTCAGCAAACAAACTCTTGTGGCTATTAATTTTTACTTTAGCACAAGATGGGAAAACTAATTCACTTTTGTTGTTAACTGTTAAGCATTTGACTGACTTTTGAAGAAACAGAACAGTTTCTGCAAATAGTTTTCGGTTATAGAATAACTGAGACTGTCCAGTAAGGGTTTTGTAGTGTCCCCAGACTCAGCACAGTGACAGAACAGACTTCCATAGCATTGGGAAGGACTCGCTCCATCCCCTTTGGGTGCTCCATTGCCACCACCATCTCTCCCAGAGGTGCACCACTCACTAGAGCAGGGCTAGAAACGTCTCTAAGCTGAGCCGTCAGAAATGACCACATGTAGATTTCAGAATCCCCCAATCACAGATTTGCACAATCTCATTAGTGAGCAGTACCAATGAAAGCTGCTTTTGTTTTCCTGGCCAGACTGACCTAGCTTGCCATCAGCTTCGAGCTGTTAGGCTAATCCTAAAACGTGACACTATCCATCAATTTGATGACTTCTAGCTCTCTTAACTATGGGATGAAGTTCTACTATGGGTATCTGGATATGCTTTGCTGTAACACTGTTCTGCTCCAGTTCCTTACAGCTGAGAGTGAAGTTTGTCACACAGACCAGTCAGTTCTGTACCTGCCATTCTTCTCGACTTCTTTGCACTGTACTTTATGCACTTTATACAGTGTTTGCTGTAATTTGATGTTCTTAACCTGGAATTGTAGGGAATCTTACCAGCAGAACTGGAGTTCTGATCCTGACCAACTGCCTTTTGTCATGAATAGTGCAATTATCAAGGGTTTGAATTTTTGAGCTTCAGAAATGGATTGAGTACTGCCAGCTTAAAAACTTTCTATAGTAATGACCACAGGCTGTTTACAAGGGGGGCGGAGGGGGGAAGGAGAATTAATTGTCATGATTAAAGGTTTCAATATTTCAATATATTTTGTTTGTGTTTCACCTCAGCATGGCTGAGTCTTTTGTTCTAGATCTGTACTTTGTATTTGGGTATGCAGGTGAACTAGAAGGGGGAAGAATTGTTGTCACACAAAAACGTGCCTCTGCTATAACATTCTCAATACTTAGAGCAACTGCAGTATCATCACCTCTTCAGAGGTCACCCCAGTAGCTAGCTCAGCTTATATGTGTACTCTGACAGACCAGTAATTCTCTTCAGGCAGCTTTGCAAGTTAATGCAATTCTCCCTTTACAGTGCTTCCTTTAAAGCAGCTAAATGAGCTTAAGCTCTCCCATTTTTACAGATCAACCTGAAAGGTATAAATGACTTACCCAAGGTCAGAGAGGGAGGAGGCTCCCCTCTATGGTAACATGTAGTTAGGTCTATTGAATCTACAGTCTGATTTGTTTGAGAAAAGCACTGACCTAAAAGGGGTAAATATGACCTGGATGCTTTCTGCTTGTTTTTTTTTAATGGTTTCTGTTGCTTTTGAAAGCCCCTTTGAAGATCAGAGAACTGCACAGAGCCTGCATGGTAGGTAAACATTCCACTGCTACATTATTGTTGTGGGAGGAAAAAAAGTCAAGCACGGAGACACAAAGGAACTTCAGAATGTCACCTAAAATTAGTTTTTTACATTAGTAAGGCAGGTGCAGATATCAGAAAAACTAAGTGAATTGCATCAGTGTTTCTGAAGAAAGTTATTTTCCCGCTGTAAAAAGGAAATGGTTTTATTTAGTATTGATCAGAGGTGGATAGCTTCCATACAGCATTAATCATGAAGTTAGCATTTGCTTCCGAACACTGGCAGTTGGTCAGAGGAATGTTCCAACGTGAGTCTAAATACTTCTGGATTTTTTTTCCAGGAACAAGATAATCCTGTGTGCTATGGCACTCGCTGAGTTAAGCAGCTGAGAAACTCTTTTTCAGAAATAAGCTCTGATTATGGGTCCCATTATATCAATTTTCACTAGAGCTCCAAGAGAGTAGACTCCTGAGGATGTGGATTGACTGAGCTGCCTTTTGACTGTGCAGGCTGTACAGTACTGTGAGGTCAGGCTGGTAGCCACGTCCCATAACTGCTGGGATTTGTTTTCTTTCTCTGACCTGTGACTAAACTGACCATAATATTAGGATGGCAATGGCCCCTGCTTTAGCTCCAGGTAGTTTGCTGACAAAGCAAATGCAATGCTAAAGCCTCAGTGGAAATTATTTGTTGTTTCTCAGTGCAGTTGATTTCCTTTTTCATTAAATCTGACATTTTCCAGGTTTGTAAATCACTTAAAGTACAGCTTGGGATTTTATTAGGACAGGTTTTACACTATCTTTGCTTCGTGTTTCACAGCAGAGATGTTAAATTGTTTTGAATAAAATAACTAGCCATTGCCCAATTCACTGTTCCTGCAGCTTTTAACCTTCCAGCCAGCTGCACTGACAGCTGTGTTCCCAAAGGATAAACCAACCTTCAGTTAACTTACTGCAATCAGTGGGCAAGATACTTCACAGGCTAGAGGTGGAGTTCTTACAGAGAACGTGGAAAATGATCCTTGATCCCAATTAGGCCAGTACCTGTTTGTGTGCTTGTGAGCATTTATATTACGTGTAATTGCCAGAAACATGAACACTTGTACTCTGCTGTGTCAAATAGTAGGAACAAAAAATGACCTCGTAAAGCATAGGGTTAGTGTCCTAACTTCTTACTATTACTGATATGGAAAAAAAAAAAAAGCCCCACAAAAATCAACTTTCAGTACAGGTGATCTAAAGCGAAGATGACAATCTTCATTTCTATTCTAAAGCCACAGGACAACAGCCTGTGGCCGTTGTGTGAGTTACCAAAGGTTGCTCACTGCAATGGTGCTCTAATTCTCCAGCTACAGGAGGGGATGCTTTGCTTTCTAATCTCAATCCTTAAGTGTACCATTCCAGAAATTCATATTGGGCTGCATCCACAGAACCATCACAAGGGCAGCTGATGTACCAGCAGTTCTCGGCAGCAGTGCTCTTCCCAGGAGTAGCATCACTGTGCTCAGCCAGGTACACACAAGAGGCTGCACTGCTCAGTCCCACTGGATGCCAAGGAGCTCACAGCTCACATTCCAGAGCTTCTTTGCTGTCTCATCATCCCGACCCCACGGAGATACATATGCTGGCTGGCAATCACTGTAAGAGGAACATTATTATTATTTTCTGTTTTTAATTCAAAGATCTCCATCTGTACACTGATACGGCTATGGTAAGGTGAGGGAATTGCTTTCAATCCATGAAACTTGAAGGCCAACTGAAGAAGAGCATGGAAATTGGGAGCCTGATTGGGAAGAATCTTTCCCGAGTGGCACTAAGAACTTAGCAATCGAGTCTAGCTGTATCTGCCATCTTGGTATTTACAAAGCTTTACGTATATTCTGCTATATACCCGTGAGTGTAAGTTCTCACTAGTCTTACTTAAGTTTATAAATGCTTACCAGGCTTGTGCAGGAGTATTTTTTCTAGCAAACTATAATTAGCCCTTTGTTCTAAGCTGGTTGTCCCATCCTGTTCATCCCATGATATTACCACTGCATGAAAAGCAAAGCTGCCTCTGACCATAATACTGCAATAACCATATATGGTTTCACATTATTCCCATTTCCATTATCTTCTGAATTACAGCCCCTTCTCAGCTCCTACAATCAGGCAGTACTTTTTCTGGACTAGGGATCACGTGTTCTCCTCTGTAATGTTGGATGCTGCATATTACATAGAAATTTAAGAGAGCAGATGAAATTGCATCTGATGAACTGTAAGATTTCTACCCATTCTAGTTTTCTTACATTCCAAAATGCACAGTGTCTGATGTTTCTGAAGACTGGCAAGACTGCTTTTTTAATAGGTATATATTGCCTGGAAAGCTGAAAGGCTTTTGTGGCCAATCCAGTGTAAAACCAGGCCTGTGTGAGATTTACTGTTAGAAACTATTCTTTTCCTACCAAGTTCAAAACTGCTTTTCTGACTCTAAAATCCACCTAAGCTTTCTGTACTCAAGTGCAGTACCCCACTTATATTCTCAGAAGAACAGTCTTGCAGAGAAGATTAAAGCATCTATTTATATATTTAAGTCCGATTAAGATAAATGAACACCCAAGTGAAGATCAAAGTCATGACAGAGACTAATCTGGTTGCTTATCACAAGAAAGGAGAGCTTTGCAAAGAAGCAAAGGCTCGAGTACTGTGTTCCAAAGGCAAGAGTATTTATGGGGGGAAAAAATATCCGTGTTAATTTCCTAAATACAGTATTGTTGTACTGCTCTACACCCAGCAGGAAGCTGATGGACTCAGCTGTTGAAGCTGCAGATTCTGAATTTAGGATGTTAATGACAAAGAATTGTTCTGAGCTGTAGTTTTCCTAGGGGAGAGGGTATGATTATGCAGTGTCCTGGAGTAGGTGAAGGGAAATCTAGAAACAGCAGTTATAGCTCTCTCTACAAACACAACTAGTTTTTTTGCTCCAACAGGGTAAAGCCAAACTGGTCTCTCCCTGATTGACTCAAGTGACCTCATTAACTAAACAGCTCTGCTGCAGACTGAATTACTGCAATCTAAGGATTAGAGCTCTGCAACCGTGACAGCCTTTCCTGCACTTGGAGGGCAGTTATATTCCTCACATGAAAGGAACCATTGCACAGGTCAGGGATCCCTTCTAACATAGTATCAATTACAAGAAACCTAGAAAGGATAGTGCTCTAGTGTTTCTCTCACCCTCAATCTTATTGGCATGAATTATACCAACCACTTATATCGTCTCCATTGACAGTAATACTCATTTTCTCAGCCACTCGGTTTCCTTCCACGGTATATCACTCCATCAGCTTTCACCCACCTGAAATATTGTCCTGTCACAGATTCCAGCTCCTCTGCTACTGCACAGTACACACTGGTTTGAGCTCCTTCCCATGGAGTCTTCAAGAAGAATGAGAATATCCTCCACAGCCATGTCATTACAAATGAGTGCCGGACGAGCTCAGAATGGACAGAGCCGGGATGGAGAGAGTTTGCTGTGACTTTAGTGCCTATGGTAAAAGAAAGTAACTCAGGACAAAATGCACACACCAGCCTGCCTTTAAACAATGGGCTATAATACCCTCCTCAATCCCATCTGCAAATATTCTGCAGTTTACAGGAGAACCTCTGTGGGTAAAGGACTGCTTTCTGGAGTACTCCCTCATCCCTTCCAAACACTGCTGTCACCACATGCCTTCTGCACAACAGTGTACTAGGGAGCCTGGATGCTCAAATAACAGGAGCTTCCATTAGGCTTTAGGCAGCAAAAGATTTCTTTGATTTACTGTACTACTATCAGAGAAGTTTACAAAAAGGATAGAGTAACATGGCTGATCTGTTTGTTGCGACTTACAAGATACTGTCTAGCCCTGTACTTCTGTTTTACAGGCCTTAGCCACTGAAGGCAGCTACAAATGTTTGTCCACTGCAGATTGCAGTTTGACACAAGTTCAATTCCTTTGTTGTTGTTTTTTTCCTCTTCAAATTCCACTCACGTAGCACAATTGTGTGCTTGGATGCAGCCCGTTTTTGACAAGCCCCAAATTAAATCCATTCAACTGTGTCAGGCAACTGACCTCCTGTGCCCTGTTGCTGTAAAGACAATTAGTGCTTTAAGTTTCCTAGTTCCACAGATGAGATATTATTTTTCCTTTCCAACAAAGAGCTGTCAGTGCCCCTTGTCTCAAACCATTTCATTTCTGCACAGACATTTTCTTTAACCCATCCTCCTCCTCACCCACACTGCTCGAAAGCTAAGAAGAAATCTACTCCTCTCCCTGCCGGCACTTGCCTTGCAGCCGCCTTGCCAGCTCTCGGGTGAAAAGGACATTGGCCAACTTGCTGTGACAGTAGGCGAGGCCACGATTGTAGCTCTTCTCACCGTGGAGGTCATGGAAGCGGATTCGGCCTCCGTGATGAGCCAGTGAGGACACGTTCACTATGCGTGCTGGTGCAGACTGCTTCAGACGCTCCAGTAATAAGAAGGTTAAAAGAAAATGACCTGGAGGTGAGAAAAAATTCAGTTCTTTTCTCAGGGTTCACCCACTGGAATGTTAAAGTACTTTCAACATGGTGACTACAAGCTATAGCTTTCCTCCTTTCAAGCCCGCAGAAGAAGACCTGCTAAGTCAACAGCCCAACTTCTAAGGGGCCATTATGCTCTGCTCCTCAGCTTCAAAAAGCTGGAGCTGTTACACATTATGGATGTCCCAGGTAGCACCTACAGATTTTTAAACTAGGTCTGTGACAAGCAAATACGTTGCATTATTCTTCCTCTTGACATTTTAACTCCAACGAAACCAGCTTACATCTCCAGAGTTCTGACTCCAGCCTTCTACTACAAGAACGAAAGATGAGAGCACCTGGAAGCAGGATTTCCCACTAGCATTTTCTGACAGGTATGAAATAAAAACCTGACTCCACTGGCCTTACCAAGATGATTGACTCCCAGGTGCATCTCAAAGCCATCAGCAGTCTTGGAGTAAGGACATAACATTACCCCAGCATTATTGATGAGGATATGGAGTTCCTTCTCCTCTGCAAGAAAAAAATAAAACAGACATCAGTTGTTATATTCAGAGATGGAAGACAGATAACCACAAGACAGCCGAGAAAGAAAACCCATGCCCAAGTAGCAGCCACGCTGCCTCTGTACAGGAAGGCTAACTCTCCTACCACCAATGGCCTCTGGCAAGCCCCTGCTGCGAAGCACAGTAGCCAACGTAGCACAGAGATGCATGCATCAGGAATCTGGTGTTAACTATAAACCACTAGTACCAGGACAGAACCCTCTTCTTGCCTAAAGACACCCACAGTAATGGAGGGTGGAGCTGCCCTCTCATTTTTCTGCCTTTGCTCAGAACAGATTGTCACACAGAGCAATTCTAGAAACAGCAAATGAAATCCGTACAACAAAGGGGAAGATGCTTTCATAGTCACACCAGCAGCGTGCAGCATTGCACAACACCCTCAGATTCTGCCTTTGAAACACCCCTGATATGCATGCAGTCACACAGGAGGTCAACAGCAGTGTAGGAACAGAGCAGGGCAATACTGCTCCCAGGGCAATACTGCTCCCAGGGCATGCGCTTTGGAGAGCAGACAGCAGTTGCTGCTGGCTAAATACTCACACTGAACACACAAAGAATGACCCAAAGGTCTTACCTGCTAGAAAGCTGTTAGCAAACTCCCGGATGGACCTGGTATCAGCTAAGTCCAACTTTTTCACAATGACTTCTTGATTCTCTGTCTCAGCTCGGATTTCACTCGCTGCAGCTTCTGCCTTTGCTAGGTCTCTGCAGGCAATAATCACCCTTGCACCTGCAAGGAGGAAAATACAGAACACAAGCAGAAGTCACTGGGAGCACACTGCATGGCCAGGGCTGTGACAGAGGCTGACCACTCCGTGCTTACAACGTCTTGTTTCCTACAGAACTGACTTCAAGCACAAAAACTCTTCTCATAGATTGCTAGCTCCAATCCAGCCCAGACCTGTTTTTAGACCAGGAAAATACACACTTGAAGTCCCTCTGTCCAGCTTCTCCTAGGTCAGGTGCAGGCCTGGTATGACCAGACTGTGGCTGTATGGGAGCACCAGGGCCCATAGCACACAGCGGTGCTTGGATTCCAGCCAGAGCCATTTCTAACAGGCTGTGAATGGGTAGTTTCATTGCCTTGCCAGTTACTGTAAATGATTTAAACCAATTTAGCCTGAAACGTGAGTAACTGAAACACACAGCAGTGGATCTGAGCTGTTTCTGAGAACCACGCAAGGAGAGTCCTGGTCCTTCCCAAGTGGCCGCAGTGCTGAGCACTTCCACATCCTGAGACACGGTGTCAGGGTTTGAGCAGTGAAAGCAGCGGAGATCTGGGGAGCTGCGCTTTGGGGGTTACAACCTCTCGAAGAAGCACATCTGGCCCTGCCCTAGGGACCTTCAGAAGACGGCTCTCGGATGGAAACTCGGCCCCGGGCTCAGTAACTGCGGGGGCACTGTGGCTCTGCACCGGCTCACATCAGTTCCAATTAGCACCGTCTCTTCTAACTGCGGTTAAGCCAGGAGAAGGGATAAGCAGCCGCTGCGGGGCACCGACTGTACAGAGAGGAGCGCACGGTGACCCTCCCTCGGACGCAGAGGGGGAGAGCCGCACCCGCTCGCAGCGTGCCGCCGACTTGCCTCTCCGGGCGAGCTCCCTGGCCGTCTCCTTCCCGATGCCGGTGTTGGCGCCCGTGATCACCGCCACCTTCCCGTCCAGCCTGGCCGCGGACCTGCACTGCCCTCCGGCCACGTACCGCCTGCAAGAGAGCGGCGGGGCCCGACGGGAGCTCGGACTTCGCGCACGGGCCGGGCCCGCCGCGACGCCCCGCTCCGCTCCGCTCCGCTCCTCCCGCGCCGGTGGGGCCACGGCTCCCATTGGCTGCGGGCCGGGCTCCCTGCGCCGCGGCCAATGGGCTCCGCGCGGCGCCGTGGGGCGAACCCAGGCCACCGGCGCCCGCCCGCCCCGCGCCGCTGCTGCCCCGAGCCCCTCCGCGGGAGAGGCGAGAGTCGGCTGTCGCCGCTCACACACGGGCGCTAACAAAGTCCTTCGCATTTTCTCCTCCCGCCCGAAAAGAGCCGCGCGAAGCAGCCCGAACGCGAACCCCCCGCGGCACGGAGCGCCCCGGGAGCCCCCCCCCCCCAGCGCCCCGCACCTGACGTAGGGCGCTGCCGCCAGCACCAGGAGGGGCACGGACACGGCGGCGCCCAGCACCGCGCCCCAGCAGCTCAGCATCACCGCCGCCGGCTCCATCCACGCCGCACCAGCACTGATCGCGCCCGGAGCAGCCCGCCCCGCCCCGCCTGGGAGCAGTGGGCGGTGGCCGCGCGTGGGGCGGAGCGGGGCGGCACCGCCTCGAGGCCGCGCGTAGCCCCGCAACTACAGCTCCCGGCGGGCACCGCGAGCCGCCAGGACTGCCGCTCCGGCGGCGCGGGGGCGCCCCAGTGCGCGGGCGCACTCCATTGCGCAGCCTCAGGGCCCCGCGGCCGATGGCGGAAGCGCGGCCGTAGCGCGTCGCGCAGCTCCGGGGCGGCGGGAGGCGGTCGCCCGCCATGGCGATCCGCGGCCCCGCGTCTTCCGAGCACCTGGAGCGGCTGCACGAGATCTTCCGCGGGCTGCACGGGGAGCTGCGGGCCGTGCCGGAGCGGCTGCGGGGCGGCGCGGCGGGTGAGGCGGGGCGGCTGTCGGCCGTAGGCTGAGCGGGGAAGGGGAAGCGGCGCCGCTGCGGCGTTGCGACTGAGGCACGGCGCGGCCTCCCCTGCGCCTCGGGTAGCGGGCTCTGCATCTCGGTATGAAACCGTAAAGCTGAGAGACAGCTCATATCTCTCTTTCTCCAGAGATATTCAAGACCCTCCTGGATACTTTCCTTTGCGACCTGTAGGGAACCTGCGTCAGCAGGGGGTCGGGCAGGGTGATCCCCCGAGGTCCTTTCAAATCCTACAGTTCTGTGATTCAAAGCTGCCTTTATTTTGTTGGCAGTCGCCGAGAATGAAAAGCATAAAGGATGAAATACCCTTTTGTGGAGAAGGGCCCTGGAATCTGGGTATTATTTCCGTAAAATTAGATGGCAGAAGGAGAAGGATGACATTCTTTGCTTCCTTGAATCTCCGCCCTAGTGTTGGGAAACGAATGGGCAGAGACCATGTGCACACATTGCAAAATGCCCAGAACACTTGAATCTGAAAGAACAAGAAATTTCTGGCAGGAAATTCTTATTTCCTTGCAGAAAGGAAAGTGATCAGTGCTGTGAAGAAAAAGTAAACCTTTGCCAGGCCTCTGAATCCATTCTATTCCTAAACAATGAGTTTTGAGCAATGGGTTTAAACAGAGTATCAACAGGCAGCCATTTCTTCAGTGCTTGGAGATCATAAACAGATTTCAAACTGATTTTTCAGACGTGCTTTGAAATGTTAGTATGATGGATTTATGAAAAATGAGAAACAGTAATGTTTATGGAAAGTGTTAATGAGGGAGTTTAAGCGAAGTCAGAAGTTTGTCTCTTTGATGAAGGTGTTTATAACAGGCAGGGGGTTGGACTCCATGATCTCTAGAGGTCCCTTCCAACCCCTACAGTTCTTTGATTCTGTTATTCATTGTTTGCTGCCTGTGTGCACAGGACGGGCATGGGTCTTATTTTTCAGGCTATCCTGAAAAGTCTGTGGGACAATAAATGGCATCCTGGCATCAACTTTGAGATGATTGGTACCTTCCCAGACTGCAGGGAGGACAGAATGTGTCGTTATTACATCCTTCAGGAGCAGAAGTTTGGAAATCTTATCTCACCTCTGTGAACAGGATAACTGAAGTAGTCTACTTGTAAGGCTGTCTGTTCAGTTTAATCAAATCAGAATTTCTACCCAGGTGACTGTCTGCAAGATTTTATTTAAGGCTGAACTGCTCAATTCTGAGAGAGGTGAATGAAGTTATTGTGTATTTGTCAGACTTCTGATGGAATTTGGTTTAGTTCTGCAGCATTCTGCAGGACTTTCTGGTGGTGATCTTCAGCACTTTCACAGAAGCTGATAAAACAGATTTTTGCTCCAGTGAGATATGAGCACTTTCAGTTCTACTTTGACTGAGCTTGCACATTAGAAAGGTATGATGTATTTTGAGTGTGATAAATGCTATGTCTTTAAGGTTTGAAGCAGGGCAATGATGAAGCCTGTTCCTTGGCCTCGAGGGCTGCAGACACAAGGATGTGAGCAAATGGCAGTATTAAGCAACTGAAACATGTGGTTTTGTTGGCCGATTCAAACAGCTGATGTCGTTCCAGAAAGGAGAAGTGTTTGGGCATTGGGCTGGGAACCAGATCAGGTGTACTGAAGGCATCTTTAATCTCAGAGCTCTCCTTAGAGTGCTTGTCCTGTTTCAGTGGTTGCTTTTAGAGGACTGCAAGGATGCAAGAGCCCAGTTTACAGGAAACTTCAGGCATTACTTGGAGCTGATGGTCGTGGTGTTCTGTTCTAACCCAAATGAAAGCTTCACCCTTCAGTAGTCTCCTGAGTGTGTACAAAAATATGGACTATTAATGAGGTGTTTACAAACATGTCCTCTTAGTTATTCTTTCATGTTTAATGTTTTCAGCAGGCAGAAGAGTATTTGGGGTTTAAAAAATGCCTTATTTTGCCTACCGGAGCTAGTGGGTGGCTGCAGAAAAGAGTGGCTTCTCCCCTCTGTCACTCTTCCCCAATTTTTGATAGGTCATAAGAACAGGCTGTTCCTGTTTGAGGGAAGAGTTGACCTGGGGCCTCTACAGTCAGCCATTGAGGCAGCTTTGTTGTCTACAAGAAATCAAGTTCTGCTCTTATTTTCTGACGTGCTGCTTTCTCTTCCACAGAGGAAAAGAAAAAGCTAGTTCGGGAGTTTGATGAGAAACAGCGTGAAGCAAATGAAACGGTAAGCTTGAGCTTGGAAGCGTGGCCTTTCTGACCACTTAGAATGTTGATTACCTTACAGAGGACAGTATCCCAACTTTTACTTTATTTATGTTCTTGTGTTGGAGACAGATGTTCCATTTTTTAGTCTGTTTGATTCATTGGTGTGATTAATATGTCTGTGTTTGTATATAGAGACAGACAAGTACTCATACTTTTCTGTTTGGTGCTCAGTCTGGTTATTGCCTTCCCTTTGAACAGGGAGTGTTAGAGCTGGAGGTTGGAATTGCAGGCAGGATGTGAAGGGAATCTGCTTTATGGGATTTTTTATTGTTGTTTGGTTTTTGGTGTTTTATCTTCACATTGGTGTTAACCCACACGATCTTCCTGCAGTAGTCTGGTGGATGGCCAATTGTCAGGGACCTAAAATGTTTGCAGCCTGTTGTATGGGCTTCCTGAGCAGTAGGTGACATGGGACAGCACAAAAAAAAGCCACAACAAACCTGGGAATTTGTGTTTCTTGTCACATCACACTTTTCTTACTGATGTGCTGCTTGTTGGCAGCACTGTGCTAACTTCTAGCTTGATGAGGGTTGTTAGCTTGTTTTATTTCACCACAGCAGTTGCAGCAGAAATCTCTGGCTCCTCCTACAAGAGCTAGGTTTCTTGTAGGTTACACATTTATATTCATGTTGCTCCGTTGGACTTCTGTACAGCAATTTGAGGTACCATATAGTTGTTCTTGATGGACTCTGTCAGTACTCGTGTACTGAAAAGTTATGCTTTGAAAGCTCTGCTTTTTCCCTTTTAGCAAAATGAAGTTTGGTTGAGTATTTGGAGTGCATCTTCATAGGTCTGAAAATCCATCTCTCTTACAGTGAATTCATGCACCCGAAATCTCTGTATGCAGATCCAGTAGACAGACTCAGTGTGTGAGCTGAGCAGCTCGCCTACCTGTGCAGTAGATGCGCAATGTGATCTGATACCTGTCCTACAGACGCTTAAACAATAAGAAAGTGAGAACTGCAAGTTTTGAAGTTACAGAGTGACATTTCAGAAAATATCAATCTTTAACCTTGAGAGTGAATACTTTTTCTTGAGGCATTGTACAGCTGAAACCTCAGGTGTGCTGAGCTACATTGGAAGAGTGGTGTAATTGATACTAGGTGAGGGGCGTGGGGTTAACCCTCCCTCCCCCCAGTCATAAAAACACATCAGTCCCTTCATCTGGGGGCGAGTTCTGAGTATAGCTGTTCATAAGAATTAATTTGATGCTTTAAAGTAAATTTTCTTTTCTTTAAGCTTCGGGAAATGGAAGAAGAACTGAAGTACGCTCCTCTGCCATTCCGCAATCAAATGATGAGCAAAATCCGGGCGTACAGAAGGGACCTTTCCATGTTCCAGAGGGAGATGAGAAGCACAGATTTGGGATTGGGCCCTGGAATTCAAGGGGATATGAAATATGGAATCTTCTCCACAGAAAATGAACAGAGTGTGAGCAGCTGATAGAAATTGTATTTAAACCTTCTGTGATTGTTTACAAAGATGTTCCAGATACATTGCTTACAGTGTTTCTACTTCAATCCACCTGCTTTCTTGCATAACTGCCTCTGTGTCTCTTTGTGTGTAACATGAGTATCCTGAGGAGAAGAAAGGCCTAGAACTCATAAAAGAGCTTTTCTGTTCTAAAACAAAGATATGAGTGTAATCAAAATGGTAATGTGTGGTTGATTACCTACAAAACGTATTTTTAAAAAGAGACTCATTAAGGGTGCTGAAATACATTATTTAATCACTCTCCTGCTGAGAGGGAGGGTTAACTGATCTCAGTTTTAACTCCGAAAGAGGATGTGAGTCACATACACTATATAGGTTCTTCCATAGAGTCTTCTCTTAAGCAGTCTTTTTTCCTCTATTATCTGGGAGCTATTTAGTCTTCCTCTATATTGTGCAGTATGGACATGCTGCTACAGTGCAAGAAGTATGCCGGTTTACCATATCTGTGTACATGTGTTCGGGGTAGTGAGACTGGATTTGCTTACTGTCTTTGAAAGTGTTATCTATATAGAGAATTTGTGGAAGTGTGCTTTTTGTTTCTTTGCCTTAGTAAGAAAGGTTTGAGGGAGTTTCCATAGTGTCTCATTCTACAGTAGCTAGACACATTTTTGCATTTGATTCCTCTTGACTTCTAAAATGCAAGAGCAGGATGGTAAGTCAGACTTTCTGAAGCTTAAGAAAATATTCTGTTTTGAGCTACCTCTTCACCCCGAGGTCAGCAAACATTTCTTACTATCTGTAGCTACTGGCTTGAAAAGAGGAGCTTTGTTACTTATCAGTCCATCTGCTAGTGCTTTTTGTCTGTGGCTGAGCAAACTCCTAATAATCTCCCTGGCAACTAACTGTAGAGTCACAAATAAGACTGATGTTCAATCTGAACAAAAGGAGAAGTTAGCATCTGGAAAAACCCAGGCCCTGTTTTCATACAGATATTACTTGATAGAAAAGTGAATTATCACAGTTTTTTTGTAGCTAAATGTCTTAACTCTTTAGCTGCACATCCTTCTTTTTCAGTATGTCAGAAGCTTGGTGTTTAATACTTTAATAGTAAAACATACGTTATTTTTCAGACTAATCTACAGTCACAGAGGGTGCTGCTTCTCCAGGGAACAGAGAGTCTGAACCGAGCCAGTCAGAGCATTGAGCGCTCACACCGGATTGCTGCTGAAACTGATCAGATTGGCACTGATATCATTGAAGAACTTGGGGAGCAGCGAGAGCAACTGGAACGCACCAAGAGCAGAGTAAGCAGGGAACAGTGCTGGCTTAGTGGGAAGTGTGTGCCAGTTGTTGTACTCAGAGACCCTCAGATGGGGCAAGCCTGTTGGTGCTTTAACAGGCCAAAAGCTGCCATGTTGCTTTGTTGTGCACACAAAAGGAACATCTTCCTGTAGACTGGCCCCAAGCATATCTGCTACTGTGTCTGTGCAAGGCCAGGTGATTAAACCCATCTACTGCTGCTTAAAAATCGAGCATTGCTGAAAAAATTACTGATTGAAAAATGCTAGGGAATTGCCTGCCACATGAGATTAACACTAAATGTTTAGATTTGGAAGACAGTAAGTTCCTTTAAGTAAATGAAATTTAATGGCAGCAGCTAACAGTATCCTTGCAATATGTGAGTGCTAGCTGAGGCGGCAGTTCAGTTCATTTCTGAGTGTTACCAGGCTGAAATGGATCATCCATTAACAGATCCATTGGGTCACACAGGCTTGTCAGGGCAACGTGTTTGTTTTCTTTGCTAGAAACTTAATTGCATTTCAAACAGTTCTAGATGTGCACTAGAGGAGGAGAACATGTTGATAACAGAAGACAATTAAACTGACAACTAAATTAATGAAAGAAATTTAATAATTATAGGTAGTGTGTTCATAAATTGCATGTAGTCTTTACATGTACCTAAGGGAACATGTCCCTGACAGTCTTAAATTCTGCCTTATAAAGGACTGTTGCCTTTGTACTATGCCTGGAGAGCAGTGTTCTCTGAATTTTGAGAGTATATAGCTAGCACTGAACACGTTCTGAATTGTAACATTTACGCACCGAGAGATTGCATTTGCATCTTTAGAACTGTTTGTTTATTCGACTGGCAGATGACTTTTGTTTCTTCTTAGCTGGTGAATACAAGTGAAAACTTAAGCAAGAGTCGTAAGATTCTGCGTTCCATGTCCAGGAGGTGAGTTGCACCTGACTTAGAGCAGTGCAGTGTTCAGAAGGTAGTACTGGTGCTTACCAGTTTATGGAAAAAATACTATAGTGTCAGCTGGAACTCTGGGGAGATTTTAGGGCATGTGCAAACTGATTGCGTGACTGTGTGCAGGTGCTAGTTTGTCTTTTTTCCTTTTTGATAATTACTTACTGGAGTGCAAGGTAGGTGAGTGCATGCTACTGAATTTTTGCTGCATGTTATTTGTATGCAGTTGTATTAAGATAATACTGGGGCTGTAACCATCAGAAATGACAGATCGTAGTGATGGGAGGGATTTTGACTAACTTACAGTCAGTTTCTAAAGGTGACTTTTGAATAGTGTTTATTCAGGTTGGCAGATGCTGTGCCTTAAATCTTTGCAGCATTAAGTGCTTTAGATGTCTGATGACACAGACAAATCCATTTAGCCCACAGGAATGCCGTAGCATGGCTAGACTGTTACTTGAGAGCTCTGAGTTTGACCCTACACTATTTTGATGACTGAAGCCTTGATTGCTTAAATGTATTTATGGTTTAACTGTGTGGTTTTATTATTCTTATAAACCAGTTCATGGAATATTTTTTCACTAGGTACTTCTGGTCTAACAAGCTTTTTTCTTTACGCTTACCATTGTTTCCTTTAGCAACAATTTTCAAGGGGGAAAGTGCATTAAATTGAGATTTTTGGTCTTAATTCAACCGTGTAGTTTCAATTAAAATTAGCACAATTTAGAGTTTAAAACTGCAGCAGTTCAACTTTGGTGTTCCTTCTTGCTTAATTGAATGAACAGGCACACGCAGAGCGGGATGCTCTGCCTTACTGGGGAGCAGGGACAGGAGGAAAAGGACAGAACTACTGTTATTGAAATAAAAGATGGAATACAAAATTTCAGGAAAAATTAACAAGCAAGAAGGCAAGCTTAGTGTTTGCCCATTGAAGTGTTATTTAAAACAGTACTAGCTGAAATGGGGAATGTATGTTCTGAAGGTAAGAAGCAGCTTTTTTTAATTTGAAAACAACCTCAGATTATTTGTGTTTTTTTTTTTTTTTTTTATTATTTTTTAACTCTATAGAATAGCCACTAATAAGTTGTTGCTGTCAATCATCATTATCCTGGAACTAGCCATCCTAGGAGGTGTGGTCTACTACAAGTTCTTTCGCAGCAGATGAACCTTGGTGACTTATGTTTTCCACTGCTGAGGAATAGGATGGGATGTCTTCCCTTTGACTGTCTAAAACTGAACTATGAGACAGCATGCACCACTGAAACTGTACTGACACGAGAAAAACAGTGAAAGGAAAAAAACAGAGACAGACTTGCAAACTACCGGTGAGATTACAGAGAAGGTAATAAATATTTTATTGTCTCAATTTGTATATACTTTACTAAATGAATAAATCTTCGTATGTAATACAGTAGCCACTGATCACGTGGAAAAACTACTTTTATTTAAAAATTGAGAAGTTAACAGTATTTGCCAAGTGTTGACAGTCTATTCTCTCAGGTGCCTCAGCAGAGCTCTTTAATGTCCAATGTACCCAGCATTGTGGGTTCTTAAATCCTCACTTGCTCTTCACTGTCAGATTCATCTGGAGAACTGGGTGTTGGGAGTTCATCAAAAGCAGTGTGTGCCCCTTCTCTTGTCTGTCCAAAGCACGTTGCTATCACATCAACTGCAAGACTAACAGTTGCATTCACTTCCTCTTGAGAAGCTCCAAGCAGTGGATTGACTTCAACCATGTCTAGGGCTGAAAGCATTCCTGTAAAAATTAATTGCAGCTTTGTTATTGTGTGCAGTGGAAAGGTTAAGTCATGTCCCGAACCAGTGATTGAGCACCTGGTAGGAAGGCAGGGCCAACCCAGGGGAGCTCAGGTGCAAGCAGTGTATCTGAATGAGCAGAAGGAGTGGAGCCAGGATCCTCCCCTTCCCAGACATAGTTTAAGGGTTGGCAGTGGAGGCAAGGGTGTCTCATCTGGAGATCCCTGCTTACCAGAGGACCTTAGAGACCTTCTAAAGGTAAGCGGTTTCTTTCTCTATTTCTGCACCTGCTGCTATCCCAGCCAGGCAGATCCTCACTTGCTGTAGCCTAAGACGTTGCTGCTTTTTGCCATCTTGTTACGCTTTGTATACTACAGAAAAAGGTTAAAGCTGTAATAAGGTTTATTTTGCAGCAAGTCTGATGTCTAATGGACAGATTTGGTCTCAAACAGGTCAAATTGGCTCAAGTGAGGGAAGAGGCCATTGGTCATAGTTTTTTTTCTTTGTTTCCTTAGGTTGTTGCTACATCACTCCATCTGTACTTCAGCATTCAGGAAAAAGTCAGGAGTTAGATCATTTGCTTACAGTTCCGAGGTGCGCTTCATTGTATAAGACTATTTTATATCCTCCAGCTAATTTTTTGTCATCCCGTTCATGACTCTGTGGAGGTCTCTGCTTTTTGACTCTTCCCATAACAACTTTTATTGCAAATAATTCAAATTAAAGTCTCTATAGCATAAGGAGAAAACTCTTAAGTTAGCTGCTGTGTATATTTGGTGAAAGCTTCATTTGTTAATCCTGGAATAGGATCTCCAAACTGTTTAAAATTGTTTGCATCCTTTTTTCCCCAGATGCGTCTGGCCTCATGTGAATAGGTATATATAGGGAAAATACTTTGTAGGATGACAAAGCTACGTTTGACATGAGTTGTTAATGTATATATTTACTTTTGAGAATGTTGATGGCAAAGCTGCTTTCAACACCTCAAGTACTGCTCAGTGAGAGGAAACTGTTCTCCCCTCATGATGGTTGAACTGACTTTTCAGGCACCTCAGTTTTGGCTGTATTGATCTTATTTGGTTAAATGTGAAAAAACACAACTGATACAGGCTTCTTCTAGTCTGTCCTTTTTGGTTTAGTGCAAAAACCTTTGTCAGCTCTTACCTGTGTTGTGTATTTCCTCTGCAATGTACATGCCTTCTCTGTAAGTTAATCCACCTAGAACAGGAGTCCCAGTTGCTGGAGCCAGTGAGGGATCAAAAGCATCGATGTCAAAACTCAGGTGAATTGGTCTCTGTCTCCTATAGACAATAGGACAAGAAAAGCAATCTTAGAAACTTGAGACTTTTTCTACATGTAAAATACATGTAGAATGTTCCACAGTCCAGGCAAAGTAGCATCCTCTTGCACAGTGCTGAAGATCTCTGTGCAAAGTCCTACAGTGTCATATCTATGTGGAAATATATACATTTTTAATATTTATGTTCTCTGAAATATCTCAAACTTTTTTCCTAATATACCTTGGGAAAATTGAAGTTTTTCTTTCTAGTTTCACTGAGCATCTGCTTCAGTCTAAGGAAGAAGCCATGAAATGCTTCTACCTCATTTACTGCAGCTGAATTTAATTTATTGTCAGTTGTGCATTATACACACACACACACACAATCTTGACAGAGGGGTACTTGAGACTCAGAGTTCATGCAGCACTTCTGTCAAACTGCAGAAATATACAGAACTCCTTGAGAAACAGGACAAATAACATACAGCAGGTTCCATTAGTCGCTACAGTAGTTCCTCTCCAGGTTTTTTGCCAAACACCGAGGAATGGTTCTATTTTAAAATGTGTACATCAAGGTTTCAAATCAGTGATAAGACTTTAGTTTTACTTTATCACTTCTGTTAGGCCACCCTACATAAACAGTGACCTTCACTTAGTGTAACTCTTGGGAAAGCAGGCATTTAACAAGTTGATGACAGAGTAGTTAAGCCCATAGTTTGTTACCTGCCCATCAGTTGTTCAAATGTCCTTTCCATAACTTTCTGAATTCCGAGGCGATCAACATCCCTCATGGAAAAATACTGGATGTCATAATTTTTCAAAATATAGCTGTTAGAATAAAAAAATAAATAATCATAATTATTGGTGGCCTAAACTTAAACCTTACAGTCCTTGTGAATAGCCAGGTGTGGAAGAAGCCCATGAGCCTTTACATTAACTTACTATTCAGCAGGATCCACATCCCTCAACCCAATGTACACAATGTCAGAGGCTGAAAGGCAGGGCTTTAGCCAGGAAAAGCCAGGAAGTTGTGGGACCTGCAGGCAAAGTTTTGGTATTAGTTTAATGACATATATAACAAGCCTGTATTTAATTATTCTTTCAAAACTTCACATTTATTTATAGCATCTTTCCTCTGCCTATGTAGAGAAGAGTTCACCACTTGAGAGTCTGGTTTCTGGTATAATCAGTCCCTGCCTATGTCACACCATGTTACTTGAGCTGAATATGTTAATGAATGAAGTCTTACAGTCTGAAGAGGAGAAATGAAAAGCTCAAATCCATAAGCAATTGGTAATTAGCACTGGTGAATATGTTAGGAGATTATAAGAAGAGGGATACCCAGATGTAGATCATTTGCACGGTGCACTTAATGGCAGTGTGAGGTAACTTAGTCAGTGTGTCCTACTCGAGTAGGATAAAACCCCAGGTATCTCTACTTTTTATTTTTTTATTTTTTAGGAAAGTCATCAAGAAGTCAACTGTTGCAGAAACAAAGTTAAAGGGCAAGTTTCCAGGTCAGGCAGAAAAGGGGAGTCTATATTAGGCTTTATAATGTAAAACAGGTCTAGAACAGCAAGTCAGCAAATGAAAAATGATGAGATCCCGCTAAAGGTCAGCTTTGATAGAGAAATAGTTATACTATGCAATTTTGATTAAAAAAATTCTTTGGTTGTAACATCTGTTAATTTCAAGAGTGCTTGAAATTGTCCCATTCTAGTCCTCTTCGTAGCCTAGCTCTGAATCTGTCTAGAGCCAACACAGCAAGAAAGTTTTTCTTCCTTTGTATACTTGTCAATTATTAATTACATTCCAGCAGCAACATTTCACATTATTTTTTGAAGTCATAACACAATCGTAGCCTCGCACAATACTTGAAGTATTGCTTTATTCTAAGACACTACGTTGTCTTAGGTGAGCTTCAAAATTCACAGAATTTTCTTTTGCTCTAGTTCTGCAAAATTGAGCACAACTGACAAATATAATTAACTTTTAACATACAGAAGAAAAAAAACAAACAAACAACAAAATTAAGAAGTAAGTAGCCTTCTATATTAACCTTCTTGTGTCCTGGAAATATTTAATGAAGCCCTATTCATTGTGCTTTACTTTGTGAATTCTGTCAAGTAGAGTCACTTCAAACAATAATTATTAGCAGGAGGAAAGTATTTAAAAGCACCAAATAATTATCTCTTGTAGACAGAATTAGCTCAAATGAATTTGCAGGAGAAAAGCTTTACCAGCTGAGAGCAGTCTTTCTATGCCAGACAGTTACTAATGTTACAGTGTCTTCAATAGTCATAAAGATGTGAAGTACTCTTGATCTTAATCTGGAAGAAGTGTTTTATCAACTCAGCATCCAAGAGATTTCTCAAGGAGTAAGCAGAATTCAAGGAATGACTAGCAGAGCAGAGTTCCAGAATAAGATCAAGAGCCAGCTTTTCTGCAGATCCAGTGTCTGTTCTCAGTGTGCAGTTGTCAGTACTGCTTCTCTCTCCAGCCTAAACCTTAACAGAAACAGGTTGCTAGATTTCTAAGTACTGACTGTAAAAGGCTCATGACAGATGCACAGGACATCACTGTTGTGTCTCCAGTAGATGCTGCAGATACATGCAGAGTCATAGAATGGTTTGGGTTGGAAGGGACCTTGAAGACAATCCGGTTCCAACTCCCCTGCATGGCATGGACACATGGCAGTTAAGAAAGCACTCTATGCCAGAAAAAGTAAAATGTTCAGAGGATTTCCAATGTAGGCTGACTGTCTAAGCAAGATACTTACTTTATCTTGAAGTTCTCTCAAGAGGAATGAGAGAGGCTGTCCATGGAGGTTTCCAGATGGAGTTGTAAGAGGAGTGTTAATATCAGCGTGCGCATCCACCCAGATCACACTGAGATGCGGGCACTGCCGTGCGTGGCCACTGACAGAACCAAGTGCCAAGCTGCAAGTACAGTAGCATAAGACTTAACTCAGTTGTGTGAAACATTGTCCCTGTAGTTGTTCTGAGGGGGAAACAGGAAGTCTGTAACTTCAGGCAGCATCACTGTCATGTTTCAACATATAGGACATCCCTGTGATGAACAAAGGGTGTGTGCTGTATAAACTCAGTGGCGTGCCACTCCCAAATAACTCTACAGGACAATACTTGTAATGAGAGATTAGAGAGAGCTCTTATCTTTCCTTTGCCACCCTTCCCAAACTAAATTTTGGTGTTCTAGCTCCGAATGATCTCTTAGGAGGTCCAGTATGCTAACTCATTAACTTGCTGTTCACCAGTTTTGTCATCTTATCTTCACCTCAAATTCATTCTTCTGTGCCTAACCTTCTTTAACCACTTATCTTAGACTAAAGGTTAGTGAGAAAGAATGGAAAGACAGTCTCACATATCATAACATCTATTAAAAAGTGGCTTGTGTGCAGGCATTACAAATCAGTCCTAAGAGATGACATTCTGAGAGCTAAGGGGTCAAAACTGACATGTCGTTAAATATTCACCAATAAAGAAACTGCAGCAGTTCCTAAAGGGATCACATCACACAGCTTCCACAAAGAGGAAAACCTCATTCATGTGTTTACAGTCTGAGAACAGTCCGGAATTAAGTGATAGTGTCTTTAGAAGGCCAGGTTTTTGTAAATGACTTTTATATTCCACCCCAGAAGCCTCAGAAATCAAATCAAGATGCTGCTGTGTTACTGCCATGGAATGACCCTATTCTCACTACCCTTCTATTTTTTTTACTTAAATTCTTATACTCCCCTTTAAGCACCAGCATGCATCATGCAAAACACATTGCCTCTAGTTTGTGAGCGCACCTGTGATCACCTCCTATAGTGACACAGCTGTGTCCAGCAGCCACTGCTCTGCTTACAGCATCAGCCAGTACCTGGCTGGCCAACCCCACTGACCGTGGGTAATAAATCAGGTTGTTGTACAGTTCATCATTGGGAACTTGAGTGAAATTCAAATCTCCGAAGTCGTGCAGTTGACATCCTGGAACAAAAGAAGAAAGGGGAGTTACTAAACAAGCATCCAAAGGAAAACAGTCCAAACTGAAAAAATTAGTTGGGCAAGTATGTAAGGAACAATGGGAAGGGAACCAGTTCACTAGACTATTTACACAGCCTTGCCAACAATCGTCTCGGAAAGCTTAAAATAATGATGTTACTTTGATATATCAATGATATAAGAGGCCAGTCATAGAATTTCACCTCAAAAACAGGCTTTGCTCTAATTATTGACAATTATAGCACAAAAAAGTAGAGTTTGTACTGCTGTCTTTCTAATTACCCAAGTTGCATACAATGTAAGTTGCTGCAGGATGCCTAGAACTGTATATCAAGTTTGAGTCCTAGTAGTTGTTTACTATTCCCAAGCCCCACAGAAACCCAGGCCCAAAGAATGCCAAGTTAATAACAAAAAATAAAACCTCAGTGGTTTGTTTGTTTGTTTGAGTACTTCTCAAGCAACTGGTGTCTTATAAGAGAACCTATCCATTTTCTCAATGCAAGGTATCATAGGAGATACTTCAATTCTGGGACTTTGTCCCTGCCCTCTTTGAGATCCTGTCATTGCCAGTTACAACTTAAATAGCTGTTGAAACATGACAATATTATGAATTTAAGACTTATCCTAAACAGTATTTATGTCTTTTAACAAAAAGAAGTCCCTTCACAGGTTAGCAAACAAGGGAATATTTGGGTCATCTCCCTTCTCTCATCCAAATGGAAAAAGAGTTTATTAAGTGGCTGCTTCTGAATTCTCTTCCATCTCAGTGCTTCTTTGAAGTTCTGCTGTTCAATACCACGTGCTTTCATAACAGTCTTTAAGAAGATCTCACAGGCCACAGCCTCTCAGTTTCAGATAGGCTGTCTGCTGCAGGCACTGATAAGGACTGTGAAAGGTATTTACAGCTACACCAAAAATAGCTTAAGACTACCCCAAATACCAGTCATGCCTCTCCAATTTGTTCCTCAGAATCTCTAGCTGTTCACAGTTCAAAGCATCCAGGCTGGAGCTTGACATTTTGCCTTCAGCCATTTGCTGACTAACAGAGAACTTTGAAAAACTAAGGCAAGCAAATCAACACGAAGAAACATCCCACTTGGGGCTCAGTGCTTCCTGCCTAATTCCCATGAAACCATTAGCTGTGAAAAAGGCTCTTGTGAATTTGGTTGAAACGAGGTTGAAGTTGCACTGAAAAGAAATATTAGTTCATTATCATTTCAAAGGATTTTTTTGACTTGATGAAAGGAATGAAGGAAAATGTTTGAGTCACTTGTGAGAATTAGGCTACTGGGAAATAGGCAAGGATACTTTCTATATGAAGGACATGCAAGTGTAAATCTGCTAGGAGAGGATATGGCAGCTGAGCACAGCTACTTGACAAAGGATTGAGTACAGCATCAGCTACTCTGCAAGAATGCATATTATTTACAGATTCTTATAGCAGTAAGCTGGACCTACTACTCCATAGATTTCAAAAGACATCACAGGCATGCAGCAGTGTTTTTTTCCTCCCTCATGCAATACCTAAGTCCTCAGCAGGATAACAGCTCTGGAATTTTGAGCTAATTTTTTTCCAGGTTTAAATGCATTCTCCGATCTCCAGTGCAAACATTTCCTCCCACTGTTTCATTCTGCTTCCACACAGAATCAGGAGACTATTAGAATATTCACTGTACATACCTTAATTATTTTATTTTTTTTAATAACCTGTATTTCCCGGCAAGACTACTACTCAGGTACACGTGCACTATTCCACTGTGTATTAAAGGTCTGGTGAAAGTACTTTGAGGATGGTGGAAGATGAGTTTCATAATAGAACTTCAAGGCACTGCATCAGTCTGTTGCTATCAAGAGCTTTGGAAGACTGTGGAAATTAGAAGCTTTCCGCTTTCCCTTGATCTCATGCCTCTGACGTGCACAAGGAGTAGATCTGCAGTTGGGGAGCCATGTTCAGTGATTTGCACAGCAAGAGCACATTGTGCACATTCAGCTTGGAGTATTTTGCACAGTTAATCTTTCTGGGTACAGGAGACTTGGCAGGTCATGGCCTGAGCCAGTGGTTGAGCACCAGGTGAGAAGCCATGGCTAACCCAGGGATCTCAGGTGTAAGCAATGCACTGGCATGACAGGAAGGGGTGGGGCCTGATTCCACCCCCCCTCACCCTCATTTAAGGGTTGGCAGCCAAGGGAGCAGCATCTCTGAATAGAGATTGCATGCCTCTTGAGCTATCACCAATCATCAGAAAGGGTGAGTTTGTTGTTGTTGTTTGTTTTTAATTTGCTATTGCTCTGTAGGGTTTGCATCCTTCTTTTGCCATGGGAGACCTAGGTTTACTACTTCTAACCAGAATACGTTAGGAAAAGGTCATGTAAGCATCCAACCAGCAGACAAGGGGATTTAGGACAGTTGCTTTGTTAGCACACAGAGCCTAAAACAGAAGTATATGGTAAAGGAAATCAGCATTTTTCATCAGTAGCAGTTTAACTTGTACCTAGGAAAAATACAGAAATACAAATTAAGAATGTGTTTAAGAAAATAAAGTTTCCTGCATGCCTTTTTCAAATAATCTGTTAACATCATAATGGGGCTCAACTCAATGCAAAAGCAGGTGGCATTCAACTGAAAAACCATCTGGGCACCAGCAGCAGGGAAAGCTTCCCCATCCTCCTCGGCTAGGATGCTGCACTCCAGCCAGAAGCAAGAATCTGATAGAAAGCCTGAACTTTGAAGGCTGAATCTGTTGACTTTGCTGAGAGGCCTGGTACTGTAATGCAGTTATAACAAGTCTCCTAGGCAACAAACAGGACTTGAAACAGAAGCAGGTGGAAAATGAGATAGAAGTGATCTCTTGACTCAGGCTGCTTACACTGGATAGTTGTGAACTAGAGTTAACATAAAGCATCCTAAATTAAATAGGAAATTCCTCGTAGGAGTTTTTAAAATCTTGCTGGACTATTTTAAAAAGAATCTGGAAGTGCCACTGTTACTGTATCTCACTTTGTGCTATGTATTATATAAAACTGCTCATGAAAGCATCACTCCCACTTAACACAGCAGAGTTGTTTGCTCAGATTACAGCCTCTTTAGTACAGAGAGGCTTTTCAGGAAATGATGAATATGATGAGCAGTGTTTACAGATTATGTTTTACTTCCTGTGAATGAAGGCCTATAAGCTTTACCACTATAAGCTCATTGACTGATGTGGACTTTATTTTGTAATGCCTTTTCCAAGGCACAGACAGTGTGTTACACAACAAATGAATGACTCACTATTAAAATAGGTTTCAGAATGCACTGTTCAGACAGCTTTAACCCACCCATGTTCATCTGGGGAGGTGGGTGTAAGCAAAGGCATACTTTTGTTTTATAGGAATAGGAAAGTAGGCTAGCAAGGTTGCAGCTCCAAGGGTCTACAACTTCAGCAGCCTAGTTTAATTGTAAGCCTTTTTGCTGTGAAGTTCATTATGTAGCACTTGATTCTCTTCAAATGTGTCTACACCTAATAGGAGATTTCTTCCAGTAGATATTTGATGGTTCCCTAGTTTTCAGTTATAAAATTTCACTAAGAAGGAAGTTCACGACCCAGGAAGTTTCACCATGTTTTGTGGTGTTCAGACAGGTCTGGCTTAGGGCAAGGTAAAAGACTTCTGCTCAGACAGCAAGAACCCAATTCCAGCTGCTACCCCACATCTGTAGTCTGAAGATGTCCCCTTTGCTTACTTTTAGCCAGGAAATACCTTTTCCTGCCACAAATCAAGAAGCTACCTCATTTCCCCCTTTGTAGCTTTAATGGCTTACGAAACACAGTGCACTTGACCTGAAAGAGGTCTCCAAAAACGTCAGCATCAGATGTTGAGAAACATTTGCACTGTGGCTTGCATCAGAGACAAGGGGGCAGCTATTCTGCCACTCTGCTGACCACCCCAGCATAAGTTCCACTTCCCTTCTAATAAACTTAACCCAGAAATGGTTCCTGACAGTAAGTAAGTACCGAAAGCCATAGGAAGTCATAATACCAAATCAGCTTTCCTTAACAAAGAAAATGCTTGAGCACGTTACAGAAGTGGTTATCATATTAGTTAACCAGTCAGGTAGCAACAAGGAAGGAAGAGCAGAAGTAGAGCTCATCGAAGGCTTCTCCTTATCTGCTGCAATAAACTAGTATCAGACTAGCTCACTTATTCCTATTAAAATGACCAGGGTTTTGCTTTTTTGGTGCCTCAACCCCAGCTCTTCACCAGCTACGGGTTACAACCAGTATTTCCAGCTTCTATCCAAAAGTAACCTTCTGTACCACATTCTTTAGAAGTGCAAACCTGCCATAGGCACCTTGGTCTTGCAAGCCTATAGCAACAGTTGAAGTTTCAAGGAAAAAATAATAAGATTCCACCCCCGCTATAAAGCAGACCAAAACCAAATTCATTGTCTAGATTTTCAGTCATGTCCCTTTGCCTCTCCCCAGAAACTTCTCTCCTTCAACGCCATTCATAGTAAACAGTTAAGCAGCCTCTGTCTTGAACTTATTCCAGTCCAGATGGCTTAGTTTATTTTGTGGGTGAAGAAAATCAGCTATGTATTAAAACCGATCTTGTAGTAAGATATCAAGATTGAAATGCGTTATCCATAAAACTAAAGGAAACACAAGACAAAGAACTTCATTCTTTGATCCCTGAATCTCATCTTTCTTTACTGAAAGGTTGGAAAGAAGTAATTGTTTCCCAATCTGCAGTTTAGCTGATTATTTTTAAAGGTTTTTGAAGTAAACTGATATGACAGTTACAATTAAAGCAGCCAGTATGTTTTATTCTAAGTAAAGTTTCTTTTAAAGCCTATTTCGTGGATAGCGTATAACCTGGAATCTGCACCAAAGAGGAAAAAACGTGCACGTAAAATCAAAGAGTGACACATAGCTTTTCAGATTGAAGAAGAAAGAAGCAGATGGTATCTTCCAACAGCGTGAGAAAGGGAGAATTGGAGCTGGTTTGTCAAAAGGAATCTGAACATTCAATGCTCTTATTTTTCCAGTAGTTTCTAAGCTAAGCAGTAGTCATGCAAACATCAAAGTGTCCAACATTTAAAAGGATAACTCATAACTGGTGTCAGAACATACTCCCCTACTGGTAACTTTGCTTTCTGTGCCCAGGGCCAGTTGCGAAAAAGCAACCATGAAGCAGCCTCCCTGCAGGCATTCCCAAAGCAGCTCTCCTGCAGGGCTCCACAGGGCTTCTGCCTGCATGGTTATCAGTCAGCTCCTGGCAGCCTGCTGTCACAGAGCAGAGCTGCACTTGCCGTCTATGAATTCTGACAGCTGCCCAACATTAGAGTCGTGCTGTGGATGCCACTTACGAGCAGGGCATTTAACTGCACCTTGACTTAGACTGATGGTGATACCTGTGTGTCAGATATTAACTGTTCGCAGCTAATCAATGTTTGAAAGGTATAACTTCAAAGAACATTTGTCTCTTGAATCTGTATAAATAAGATGAGGCAGTTTATTCTAGTTCCAGAAATAAGCTGTAGTGCTTCATAAGCACATTATGGTGATGTTAGAGGGTTTCATGTGTGCTTTTGTCTGCAAGAAACAAAGGAAAAGGACAGAAGACTGCTATTTACCTGCTCTGTTGGGCATGGACAGGAAGTGTGCCTGGATTAAGAAAATAGGGCGTTTCTGCTTGGTAGGGCAGATGTCTAAGCTATTACTGTTAACAACCTTATGCTGTATCCTAGCCAGTTTTTCCCCTGAGAAAGTTTATAGCAAATTAATAGACAGCTTTGACATGAACAATAGCACTTTTCATCTTGGCAACAGAGATTTAACAAAACATACTACTTAAGTTGTGAGCAGCCATTTAACATTTTGTCTGCCTCCATTTTAGCCTCACCAACAGTGAAAAATGTGAATAACAGGGCTAAAATAAAAGACAGATATTGAGGTTACCTATGGAGGAAATTGACTTTTTTTAGAATTCCATAGATTAAGGAGACTTGACAGGCTCTGCTAACCTAGAATGAACTAATGGACATAAAATACTGAGTTTTGAGAAGGAGAGATAGAGACAGAAAACAGTACAGAGCTAAACTAGATTAGAGCACTAAAATATTGAGTTCCTGACAAACTCTGTTGTTTCTAACACAAGTGTATCTTAAAAAGGCCAGACTACACTCTTGGCTCAAGAAATGCAGAATGGAACTGTGCTCAAGTCTTAAAGGACACAGGCAGTTCTTTAATATTTGTCATATTTACTGGATGTGCTGGTGAAAATTCTTTTCCTACTATGACAGCTATAGCTGTTATCAGTCACCTCCGCCAAACCATTACGTACTCTCTGAACCTCTGTGCATCATTGAAAGACTATTCATCAACTCATTCACTTGAGAAGATAATGGAGATGCATAGAAGTAGCTGCCTCATTATTTATTTTCCATCAATCCAGAAACTAGCCATAACTTCATCAGTTGGTGAGACAGAGAAGCTGAATTGCTATTTTAGGAGCTCATGTCAGCAGGGATCCAGTGGTTCTAGGCAAAGCAGGAGCATATCTCCAGTCACATGGGGATTAGCAGCTCCTTTCCTCTTTTAGAGGGGGTATCTCCTTAAGTTTTCTGATTCGCTACACTGACCTCTTACATTCTGTCACCGAAGAGCTTTGTTCCTATGAAAGAAGAGCAGTAACACGATGGTCATTCTTTTTGACAAGTCTAGCTCTGCTCGTATTGTAGTCTCCATGACTGCAGTCTATCAGCTTGTTAAGCAAGCAACTCTTCTATTTTTTTTTTATAAATTCTACAGTAGTAGAAACCCATAAAAATCACCAACAGTCAACATATGAGAATACTTTGAAATAACTTTTAGTACTACTGTTATTTCCATACTAGCAACAGTAAAGGTGCTCTAGATCACGACAGCCTCAGAGGTGACTACCACAACAGCTACCTACTACTTACGAAAGTATAAGAATAGTCCTTTTCTCTTCCAGGTAAGAGGACTAAGAAACACTGTAGTTAAACTTAATCAGACTCTTTCTAAAGCATACAGAAAGGAGAGATAAAAAAAAAAAAAAAAAACTTTGCATCTTCTGTAGCTTAAGTCAGGGGTACTCTGTCACTTCCCCGTATCCTTTCACTACAAGTCCAAGAACCTCCTGTTTGTATTAGCTGCTAGAACACACAGCCCTTCATGTTTGCATGCTGTCCTCTCCTCCACACCATGGAATTAAGAATCTCTGTTTTCATATAATTTTTCTTCTGTGGAGAGATGGTAGAATCCTTTAAGGTGTTAATATTTTAGTTTCCCTTTGGAAAAGAAACAATGCCAAAAGACAAACATCACTGAAGTGATTAAGAAGCCCCACAGGCTTAGTCAGTTATGTTTTAATTATGCTCGCTACAGACTTGCGCACCCACTGTTTTTGGCTTGGAAGCTGGAGTCCTGCTACCTTAGCTGTCTTCCCTCCTGAGTCCCCCTCGAGGTACTACCAAGAGGTAACAGTGTTCTTGCTCTTCTAAGGAGGGCATAAGAGACAAGTTAATGGCTTGGATTCATCTCTGACAGGCTAGCGATACCATCTGCCTCTCAGCTCCCTCTTTATATCTCAGCATAAGCCGAAACAAGTTGCTGCACAGCAGTGATCATCCTAGGCAGCCAAAAAGGTATCACGCCATGTGCCTACAGTCACAGTGTCTTTCAAGGGAAAGATCCCAAAAAGACAGAAAATGGAGCAGCAGCTCAGGAGGCTGCAATAGAACTATAAAAGAATAGCTGTTAGAATAGAGCAAGGGGAACGGAGACGTCACTTCCAAATGGGAGAGTGCCTAAAGGGAGAACCAGTGATATAATGTTCTCACTTCTCTGACATACCTTAAGGATTATCTACTGAAATTATTCAGTTAGATATATATGCACACAGAAAGCTGTGCGGTTCCTTGATATTCTAAGTAACAAAGGATAATACACCTGACTTAAACAGTGCATGCATCTTATTATCCAAGTGCTACAGATCTAAAGTGGACTTAAAAGCATCTCCATTTTATGCAGGTCAAATTAGCAAGGGGATGGCAAATGAGGAAGACAGACTTTACAATTTCAGATTCTGACAATCTCCATGACATCTCCCTTTCCCATTTATGCTTCTTTTGACTGCTCTGAATTCACCTCACTTTCTTGCTGGGAAGTATCTTCCCAGCATTCATCTTGCTCCCAGTTCCAAGTTAGTAATGGCAAGGAAAACACTGCAATCGTTATCTACAGCCATCTCCAACAAACCCTGCTGGGGGAAGTGGAGGGAACAAAACAACACCTGCAACTCATGGGCACAAAGCTTCAGAAATAGAAAATACATAGGGGGAAAACAGAAGCTTTGTATCTTAGAAATTATTCTTAAGGAGAAATCTGTTGTGCTGCAGGTATCTACTGTGAAACAAGGACTCATGAGAACAAATGATTCTTTTAGTAGAACAGATAAACAGAAGACTCAAGTTAATAAGAGCAGCGCTGCTTTTTTGCCATCCTCAATCTCATTGTGCTAGAAAAGGGATGACAAAAAGATTTACTGCCAGATCAGCACAAAAAATAGTGCCAAGCAATGGCACTACTGCAACACTCCAGGCAAAGCTATCCTGCCAGCCCCCCCCACAGAAAACAATCATTTATTATACTTCCAAAAAGCAGACGCACACAATTCAAAGGGCTTCGTGGCAGTTCCTTCCTCAGCTACCACCCAGCCCTCCAGCAGATCATCTCTGCACAATGAGCAGTTGCTCAGCCCATGCCAGGGACGTGCCCTCACACAGCGCGATATGTTTGTGCCAGCTGAACCTTTTCAGGAGAGAAATTCAGCAGAGATTGAAGAAGTTAAAAACATTATTGCCAAACAGAAAAGAGCGCTACCCCAGAGGAACGAATGCTACAGGAAACTAAAACTGCAGGAGGAAAAAATGCCAGAGCTGTTAAAACTTTAAGGAAGAGCAAGAAAGCATCTCCACATACATTACTGACTAATCAGCAAGCAGTCCATAAGCAACTAAATAGCACGAGTACTCTTCACCTGTTTATTTCTGAATTTAGTTTATTTCTGCGCTTTTGTTGTTGTTACTGAAATCTTAAAAGGGATCCTTCTTTCTCCTCACCTTCTCTGTATTTCTACTGAAGCGAGCTCGTGTCACGCAAAGAAGATTTTATGTTAAAGTAAGGATTTTTATGAAATGCAAGGTGTTATATCTGAACTATTTGAAAGAGAGCCCTGAGCTTTCTAACAGAGTGCTCCTGGCAATTGATGTCAAACCACTGGTGGCCTCCTTACAAAGGATAACATAGCTTGGCAAGGATATTAACTTGTTATTTTCAGTAATTTTAAGGTCGGTAGTGTCTAGCTCTGCATTTATTCTACTGTAAAACAGCTTTTCTATTTTGGTTATGGCTACAGATCATGATTGCTAACGAGTCAAATATTGCCAAGGGTATGCAGGGGATGAGCAAGACGTTCATCTCAGCTCAGCACAATACAGGACAGGAGGTGAGCAGCTACTCATTTGCTTGTAAAGTGGGGCTTTCCAGCTTATGAATCATAACAATGCGCACAGTGAGCCCATAGGGCTGTACAGAACAATAGCCTGTTTTCAAGAGGTTTCATAATTCAGATTAAATTTGCTAGAAGGCTGTCAAGCAATTATCTTCCTGCTGCATGCATCTGAATTTCATTAGCACTGATCACACGTACAGTAGATGATGTGGTTCTTTCTGTTGTCGGTATACCTCTGCAGTTCACTGCTATTGTACAGTTTTCAGCACTACCTGAAGGTTCTCTAAGGCCGCTTTATAGGTTTCTACCCCGTATGTCAGGATTTGAGTGCTGCATCACGGTTGCTAAGAAGCTGAAACGCAAATAAGCAAAAACTTCAGGTAGACATAGACCTGGAGATTCCCCCAGAAAATTCTGAGTTTCATCCCTCGGAAGGTATACAGCCGTTCTGGAAACGAGCTCAGCGCCTGGCAGTGAGTACGGAGCAGGACGAGCGGACAGTAATGGAGGAGCACGGCCAAGGGCGCCCCTTGACTGCACGCGGGGCGCTCCCTGCGCGGCCCTGGCGCTCCTCCGCCTTTTGTGAGCGGGGCCGGGAGGACGCGCGGGCTGCAGTACCGGGCCCTTTGTTCGGGGCAGCCCACGAGCTCGGAGCTGCGGCTCCGCACGGGGGCCCGGCCCGACGCGGCGGCTCCTCCCGCAGCATCCCGCGGCCCCGGGGCGGTGCGGCGAAACGCGGGGCCGCTCATCCCCATCACCCCGCCCTCGCGCGGCGTCCGATGGGTGCGGGGAAGGGGAGCCCCGATGGGGGTTGAGACGGGATGGGGAGGGGGGAGGGGGGAAGGATCGCGGCCCGCGGAGCCTCACCGAGCCCGGCCAGCCGCTCCACCAGTCCCGCGGCGCGGAGAGCCGCGGGGCCGTGGTCCACTCCGCGCCGTTTCTGTCAGACAAAGGAAAAAAGGGACGCGTTAACGAGCGTTAGCCGCCGCCGGGCTGCGGCCCCCCCCCCCCCAGGCTCGGCTCCCACCTGTCCCCTGGAGAACGGGGCGCCCACCAAGGCCACCGAGCGCGCCCGCCGGGGCAGCTGCAGCCCCGCGTCCGCCCGCTTGCAGAGGAGCCGCGCGAAGCCGCCGCGTAACGCCATAGCGCGGGAGATGCCGAGGCGGCGGACGATGCGCGGCGTCCCCGCGCCGCTCCTTTTAGCCGGCTCCGCGCGCGCCGCCTGGCCCCGCCCCCTCCGCACACCCCCGGGCCGCCGGGCCAATGGCGGCGCGCTCCCGCGGAGGTGTGTCCCGCCCACAGAGCCGCGCGGGGCGGCGCGCAGCCGCGGCCCCTCCTCGTGCTGCCGCCCGGCTCTGGGGTTTTTCCACTCCCGGCGCGGGGCCGTCGTCCTCCGCCTAATTCCCCCAGTGTCAGCGTGTCGCTTTCACTCTATGTGAGCTTTTTATTTTTATTTATTTATTTATTTTTCCACCCGTTTAACCTCAGCCCCGTCCCCGCCGCCCCTTTGTTTACGCTCGGCTCTGCAGCAGCCACGGCTGCAGACGGTCGCCCACGGAAAGCCGCCACCGGCGGGGCCGAGCGGGCAGCAAAACGCCCGCCCCGCTCCGCCGCGGTGAGAGGCACGCGGGGCCGCGCGCGCACGCCAACCTCGCGCGGCCCCGCGCCCCACGCGCACGCGCCGCCCCTCCCCTCCTCGTCTTCCTTCCTTTCCGCGCGGATGGCGGAGCGGCGCTACCGCTCTGCGTCGGGGGCGCCGCTGGCGCTGCGGTGCCGCCAGCACAGCGCCTCGTGCCGGGAGCTGGCCGTGCGCTGCCCCCGCCTGCAGCTGCGCTCGCTCAGCGCCGTCACCTCCGCCGTGTGGCTGGCGGCCTACGGCCTGTTCGTGCTCTGCGAGGTACGCGCGCCCCGCCCCGCCCCGCGCCGCGCCGCTCCTCGCGGGGACCCCGCAGGAGAAGGGCGGCGGGCGCCGCCACGCGGACCGCGCGCGTCGCTGCGCAACGAGACCGCCATTGCGTTCCCGGTGGGCTTACACACGGAACCATGGCCGGGAGGGAGGCGGGCGCTTCCTCAGGGAGTGTCGGGTTTAACTCAGACCGATGGGTGTGTGCATCTCTATGAAATCCATCCCAGAAAGCGGTTGTAGGTTGAAGACCTTTTAGGCTTCCTTACCAGGCCTTCAGTTGGTGCTGCTGGTTTACTGAGGAGAGCTGACTTATGGAACACACGTTATGAAGCTTACTTGTTGTTTTAAATAGCTGCAAGCCCAAGGTTGCAGCATGCAAAAGACAGTTTCTCTCCAGGTAAAGCCCAGGAGAAAGCAGCTTGATGTTTAAGGGAAGGGAGGCAAAGTTTGAATGAGTTCAGATTTCCAATGATTAGAAGAAAACTTCAATCACCTAAGTAGGCCCAGCCCGGTGATTTTTGAGTCTCTTCTTCCAGTCACCATCCTCAGTTCAAGTAAACATTTAACAGCATTTCTCTATCCCTACAGATACCTGTATAATATACCATCACTGAAGTCTGCTGCATTTGGATGGGTGACTTTACAAGGGAATGCAGTCTTCTTGCAGATTTCCGCTTCAGCATTTCTTTCAGACCATCCCTTGAAGGCCAGCGTTTGGTGACTTCAGTGCTGTTATGCACATATCCATCAGCCTTTTCAATGAGCAGGCTCCACCTACATAAAATCTCCTCGTTGTAGCCATCTTATTATGATTTACTGTTCAGTATTTATCTATGTATTGGTCTAAGTTCATTTCGTTTTAAGACTAGAGCTCTGTCTGCTTGGTTTGTGTTTCAGAATAGTGTGGTGCTTTCTGCTGCTATATTCCTCATGCTGATCGGCCTGATCGTCTACCTACACTGTGTGAAAATTGACCAGGAATCCCTACTGGTCATCGGCTCACTTGGCATTCAGCTGACTTCATCCTATGCTTCAGGGAAAGAGAGTACGACCTTCATTGAGATGAGCCAGGTGAAGGATGTGGTTATCAATGAAGCCATCCATATGGTAAGCGTACAGTTTTTCTTGTTTATCTGTTTATCTCCTTTCACAGGAGTGGTTTACCAGTGCAGTTGAACACAGCAGCATAAATACAAATATGTAGACTTGACTGTGGTTTGGAGTGATTGGGAAATGGCATATGTAATGCACCAAACTGCTTGCGTCGAGGGGAGAGTGGAAAGCCATAACTTCTGTAAAAAGCTGAAGCAGGCTGCTGTGATACCTCTTAAAGTGACACCCATAAATCCGACAGATCAGTCTACCTGAGCCTGAAGTCATCTCCTCCTAGACTCATCCAAAAGAGAGTTGTTGTGCCTAAAGAGCACTCTGGGAAGACTTGGAGATTTGCATGTATCTGCATAAAGTTTTCTAGCAAAAGGAAACAAAGGTCTCTCATTTTATGCAAGGAGGCAGAAAAGCCTTTGCACTTTCTTTTCAGCTTTATGTAAGACTTGATGGGCTGTGCCACCATCACTGTTGAGTTCAAACAGTTTCAGAGAACTGAGGTTGCACACGTTGTCACTGAGGTGAGTGAAATCACCGTAGATGAAAACAAATTCTTACTAAGTCCCCACAATCTTCAACATGTTCCAACATTGTGTAACTCCTTAGAAAGGCAAAACAGGTAATTAGTAAAATGGTATGCATCCAAAAAAGCATCAGAGAAAGGCATAGTCAGCAGGAATGTTTAATTCCTATGCTGTTTGTTTGTTGTTCTTTTCCTGTTTATTTTGTTTTTACTGTGTTTAGTAATATCTTGAACTTCAGTAACTCATGTAGATGTGGGTGAAGAATGGCTGTGCAGTAGGAATGGCTTTTCTGAAATTCCAGCTGCCACCATTTCAACTAAAAATGAGCAAAACCATCCTTATATTTTTAAGGCTGAACACAAACAGGAAAAAAGAGAAAGGGACTGACTTCAAGTTTATTCATAATCTTGTAGCAAAACAAGGAACATCTTGAAACAGATGTCTCTGCTGATTTATCTTTAGAAAATGTCACGCACTTGGTTCAGCCCAATGAGTTGAAACGAGTCCTCTTTCTGTGATGGCACCAGGCACTTTGATAACATTTTCAAACTTCAGTTGTTTTGTCTGTCTGTCTTGTAGCAAAAGGTTATCTATTACCTGTGCATCCTCCTGCGGGACCCTCAGGATCCTCAGGGAGTGTCTGAGGTTGTGCCACTCTTTCAGGTGAGTGTGACTGAATAGTGGGCCAGTACAAGTCTGTGGTTTGCGTGCATATCAGATGCCATAGCGTGTATTCGTTCCACTACATGTAGCTGATTACAGTTGCCTTCCACTGGCTGCACGTTCAAGTGGGATCTTTCAGTGGTGTGCTGTGATCCTCAGGTCTCACAGAGTTAAGCACCAGGGAGGTTTTGTTTGTCCTTCACGCAGAGAATGGGCTGCTGTGTAAATCTGAACCTGAGCAGAGACTGCTTGAACCAGAAGCCTCTGGCTCATGGAGGATAGCAAGGATTTGCACAGCTCTCTGTGTAATCTCATGCTCAGAGTTACCTTTGTAATTATAGTGCTGTAGTTGATTTTTTTCTTGGCTCTCTGCGCCAAAAAGATTTTATAAAAATCTCCGTGGTTTGCAGCAGTAACTTCCCCTACAACTGCTGACAAAAATCACAGTACAAGCTGTGAGCAATTTGCTTAGTGTATAATAAATTGTTTGTTTTACTCACACCCTGTCTATCTCATACCCTGCTTTACTCATACCCGCTCCTTTCTCTTCTCTTGCTAACCTGTTTTGGCTGTTTATAATCCTGTTTTGGAGATGGAATTTCTTTCTCTCTGTGTGTTCCTAACACAACAGTACCCTGCTCTTTGAGTACAGATGCAGTGCAGAGGTACCTCACAGTCTAGACAGCTGATGTTGTGTTTATCTTCCTCTCTGTTCACCAACTGCTTGTGAATATCACTTTGTAGTCACACGCAGTTTGTGACTGGATACAATAGTTAAATCTTCAGCTAAAGACTTTGAGGAATAAGCTTATCCGTTGATACTGGCGGAGTTGGTTCCACCAGTAAAGGATAAACAGAAAGAGCTGTGCCAGTTTGCAGTTCTTTATCTGCCAGTAATTCTCACTTTAAAGTTACTTAGTTTTGAAGGAGCAGTAATTAGTAACTTTATTGCATCTCCTTCAGTGGGTCTTTGTTCCTCTAAGGCATGTCAGCCTTCAGAAATATAACTTACCATGTCACTGAGCCTAGGAACACTTTCTGCGCTGAGTTGACCTATTGTTCTCTTAAGCAACGCTTGCAGGGAAAGGCATTAGATGGACTTTACACAGTAGTGCTGTTTTGGGAACTCAGAGTCATGGGACCATAGGGACTGCAGGACTGGGAAACTTTCACCTTCTAGCTGGTCCAGGTTAGAAATGATGAAAAATTATACTTTGACCACAGTTCCTCTGTTAGTGTGAAATGAATTGATGCTTTCAGTTAACCTTCAGTTGTCCTCTTGTTGACAGTAATAGCTGAGGCTAAGGGCAGAGTGTCTAAGCTCCTTGTCCTGAAGGTCAGTTTTTCAGGATGGAGGTTTTGAGGTTGGTGGATTGGTGTGTGTACTGCTTGGGAAGATTCGAGAGGGAACATGGCCCCACTGATAGGCTGATGGCTTGGAAGGTATATATTCTTCCATATTCTCACCGTATGTTGTGAGTTGAGAGGAGAGGATCTCTGATTTGGTGAGAGATTCAGGCAGGCTGCCTGGAGAATGGTGCTGCATGTTTTAACCTGACAGCTTCAGGGACCGGCACTTTTCATCCCTGAGCTGCTGGGACTTGTGCAATAGCTCTTCAGTCTTTTGTCACCAACTTACATTAAAAACCTGGAGTTTGATGGATTCTCAACGAGCATGTTAAAAGGCAATCTATTCTCAGTTGACGTAATGCAAGATAGTAACTACAGATGTCTTACTGTTGCATTTCTTGCACATGCATGCTTCTAGCCATCAGCTTTGTGTCAGCTGTCTCTACATCCCTTTCTCTGTCTGACAAATCTTTTTCACAATGAGTTCAGAGTGTGATTCTGTGTTGTTTGGCTCGATTTCCAGAGCTCCAAACCACGTCTGGACTGCTTGATAGAAGTGTACAAAAGTTGTCACGAAATCCTGGATCAGAGGAAAACGGCTTCACAGTCAGATGGAATAAAGTAATATAAAAAGAAAATCAAGATGGAAAACTTGCAGCAGGACTTGGAGAGATGTATGGGAAAGCAAGCAGATCTGACCCATGGGTTTTTTAAATTCAATGTTTAGAATGTGTGGTTATAAGAATGAATTTGTATCTATCAACCTGCACGGTCTCACAGAGCTGTTACAGAAGATGTCAGCTGAAGCACACAAATGAACCTAGAAATGGTCTGCTATGAAAACAGGCGAGGAAAACTTTTTAAACAGTCAAACAGAAGAGGTTTTTCCATGCATCTCTAGAAAAAAATACGTCACGGGGACAGAAGAAGATGCAGCAAATGTTTACTCTTCCATGGATCTGAGAATTCTGATAAACACTGATTGTAACTTTGGGCAGACAGAAAAAAAACGTTTGTTTGGTTTTTTTGTTTGTTTGTAATCCCTTCTTGGAAAGAGTATCAAAACAGCAGTTGGGGTGGCACAGTAAGTTCCTGTTCCCACAGGGAAAAGAATGACAGAAAATTAAAATATACTGTTGCTGTGATGTATAGCTATGGAATTAAACATAGCAGAGCATACTTGAGTTTCTTCAGGAATCTGCTTGAAAGAGACCTGCGGAATGGGGACCCTAGAGAGAAGAAAGGTCCAAGATTGATACCTTCTCCAAGCACATGAATAGTCCATCCCAGCAAGTAAAAAGTTGAGCAAAAATGGCAGGAGGCCTGCGGGGATGATCAGGTTATTCCTGGCAAAATTCAAATGCCAAAAGGTAGAAGTGAGGACATGTAGCCCTTGGGAGCAATATGGAGACAGTGTCCAAGCATGCAGGGTATGCAGTTAGGAAAGCCAAAGCCTATCTGGAATTGAATTTGTCTAGAAATGCCAAAGGCAATGGAAAGGCCTTCTGTAAGTAGTTGAGTAGAAAAAAAAAGCAAGGAAAATGTGAGCCCACTGCTGAATGGTGCATGGTAACACAAGACCTCTATGCCTTCATCATTTCAGTGTTTACTAGAAAGACCAGACTTCAGGAATCCCAGGCCGCAGATAGCAAGGAAAATTCTGGAGCAAGGCAGACCCTTTTGGGAAGAGGATCCGGTTAGAAAGTACTTAAGCAAACTGTGATTTGGTAAGTCCACGGGACCTGGTGGGATGCACCAAGTGCTGAGGGAGTTTGCTGATGACACAGTCTCAGAGGAATTGCTGATATGCTGGAGGCATGTGCTGCCAGTCAGAGGGATGCAGACACACTGTAGAGATGGGCACACAGGAGCCCCTCATAGTTCAACAAAGGCAAGTGCAGGGTCCTGCACCTAGAGAGGAATTACCCCATGCTGTTCCTTCCAGTATGTGCTGGTTCTTTTTCAGATGAGGACCTGGGGGTCACATGGCATGCCAAGTTGAACATGTGCCAGCTATGTTTCCTTAGTGCAAAAAGAGTGTCCTGGGTTGCATGGGGGATGCATTGCTAGCAGTTCAGGGGAAGGGATCCTTCCCCTCTCCTTAGCACTGTTGAGACCGTACCTGGAGTGCTGCATCCATTTCTGGGCTCTCCAGTATGTGGACATTCTGGAGGGAGACAATGTAGGGCTACTTACATTGGCATGGAGCTGGAGCCTGAAGAAAGGCTGGAAGGGCTGGGGCTGTTCAGCTTAGAGAAAAGAGGATTTGGGGAGAATCTCATCTTTAGTACCTAAAGGGAGGTTGTGGAGAAGATGGAGTCAAGGTTTTTGGGGGTTGGGCCAGAGCACCTTTCCAACCTCATTCAAAAGAGCCGGATCAATTACTATGAGAATATGAGAAAAATTTGTTGTTAAAAGGTAATAATGATTATGAATAAAGTAACTTAATGCAGAGAAATTCTTAGTTGATTATCTGAAAGTTACTCTAACTTTAACTGGTATTTTTCTGTCCTTTTTTTTTTTCTTTATTTCCTCATGACTCCTTATTTGACTAATTAAGACAACGGAAATATTGGAAAAAGTAAGAGCTAAACTGGCAAGCTGGCAGAAGCCTTGAGCTCACTCTTAATCTGCATCCAGCGTAGTACTATTGTGTACATACTTTAGAATTAAGATGTGGCAACACATGAAGATCATCAGCATGTGATGTAAAATGATTTTGTTTTTTATTTTTTTGCACTGTGCCACCAAGTTTTACTGGTTAGCTCATGTGACAGGAGTATTCTGGTTGTCAAAGTGAAAGGCAGTAAAAGACAAGGTAACCTTGTCTAGATGCTTAGTTTCTTCTGCGGTTTCATTCCTCACAGATGCTTTAAGTGCTGGAGCAGGCTGAATTTTTAAGTCTGGTTCAGTTGCAATTCAAGCTGGTAGGTCTCCCCCTGAGGTTAATGATGCTGTACTTGATATTTGGTGGCAAGTCCAGGCAAAGCTGGGGAGCTGGGGAAGAGGTGGAATCTGGCTATTGACAATAGAAGCAGGCTCTGGAAATGTGTCTCCAGTGGAGGTCCTTTGACTGAAAACTTTGTAGTGCACTTGGAGCTGCGTACAGAGCTACCTATAGGCCTGTTTTGGGCAGGCTGTGTTTCTTCATGGGGATTAGAAACGGTTGAGAACAATGAAGAGCGTTTATAGCAGCAGGAAGATTTTCTGACTTGTGGGAAGAATGTGTCAGAGGAGAAATTATCTCAGCAGAGTGGGAAATTATCTCAGCAGAGTGGGCAGACGGGAATAAATGTCTGTTGGGTACACTGGATATGCTGTGAACATCTCACAGAGTCCTGAGAATGTGCACTGAAGAAATGAAAGAGGAGCTGTAACACAGGAAGAAGTCTGGAAAATTGTTTTAGCTATGTTTGGAACGTCCCGTGCACGTGGCAGTGCACTTCAGTGGTCTGCTAAAGCCAAGTTAGAAGACAGAATCAGGGAGTCAGAGAAGGGCAGCTTTGCACCAGGTATGTCTTTGGAAACAAATACGGTCTTTGCCCACATACATTTACTTCGGGGTTATTTTGGCTTTTAAGATAAATAGTTTCATTCACTCTGTGAAGAAGTATGAGCCCATTCAAGATAATTTCATTTTATTAAGATCAGAAATCTCACAGTATCTCTAAGACAGCCTTTTACATATACACAGCAGTTAGGGAAACAAAGGCTTTTGTCATCTCATTCTATACTGCTGCAATGATCATTGCCAAAAGCATTGATTGAAATATAAACTTTATCAAAGAATCATACAAAATAGGTATCTACACAGGTTTCTTTTTAAATTTGTTTGCTTTGTTTTAAAGTCAAGCAAGTTATAAATAGGAGGTATATGTGCATCCATCAGAGTGGGGTGGTCCCTGAAATACTCAAGTATTAAAGAATATTTGCAAGAAAGAAGGAAGAAGTCCCATTTGCCATGTTTGTGAATTTAGAATGAATCTGTGACAGAAAACAATGAGCTCCATGACAGCTCTTGTTTATTCAACCTTTCTGCTTCCTGTTTGCCCCAGTAAAAGTCTCTGAGGACGTGGGCGTTAGCAATACAAGGTAAGTGCAGCCCCAGAGCAGTGAACTGGAGACTTTCATGCCTTGAGCATCCTCAGGATAGATGACAACGAGCTGAGCTCAGCTCTTTCTGGGGCATCCTTTGTTACTGGTTGGACAGAAGAAGCAGGCTGCCAAACAGACCTCCAGATGCCAGAGAAATTGTTTGTCACAGGAGACTTAGTAATGAGGTGGAATAATGCTCTTTATTCCAACTTGTTTATCCATGCTAAGATCAGAGAGAGAGAGAATGTATACTACTGACCACTCTATGAGCATATATCGGAAGTATGCAAGGAGATTACATAAAAAGATTAAAACAGTGCCTTCTCAACATTACTCTTGACTCAGAAAACTACTTTTTCAATAAGTGTAAGGGGTGGCCCTTAAATTCATGACAAATGGGTACATCACAGACTAGACAAATCAGGTCTTTGTATATATATATATCTTCTATTTCAAGGCTATTGTATAATTACTACAAACCACTCTTTTTTTTTTTTAATGCTAAAAATATGCTGATAAGGGACTGACTAGAATGATTGTTGTCCCATGTTCTTTTAATTTTTGGCTTTGTACCCACCATAAGCTTGAAACAAAAACTTAGCAATATCTGCTCGGCTGTGTATTGGATATTTCAGGGTTGGTGACAGATACTAGGGAGTAAAAAACACCGGTATGGTTGGTTGGTTCATTGGTGAATAGCTTTGGTTTGCTATTGCTGAAGTCTTTATGATGGTTGGATTCACACTGTTTTAATTTGAGAAAGTTGCTCATGAATGCATTATTATGAAGTTACTTGGGTACTTCTGAAAGGGCAGTTCTTCTTTCTTCTTAAAATGCTTCTCAGAATAGCTTAACTCAAGCCAGATATGCTTCTCAAGAAGCATGTCTATATTTCTCTTATTTGTTTAAAATCCATTTAGCTTCCCTATCAAAACAAAGTCCCCTTGAAACTGATCAAAAAAACATCCTTAAGGAAAATCTGAAGAGCAGTATTTGAGTATAGGTTTGCTAACAACCTCCTCACTGACCCAGTAGCATGAAAGATGCAGGAGTTCTGAAGGAACAGCTTCTGTGAATGGCAGAGCTGGTTTGGGAAAGTGTTCCAGTTGCTGAAAGACAGATGCAAATCGTACGTTTGCTTGCTTTGTCTTCCTTTGTCTGAGATCATGTGCACATCCTGAAACATCTGTAACAGTGATTAATGGAAATAGTCTGAAGGTAAGTGGTGGTGGAGCATGTGATGCTTTCAGCCCTGCAGCAGAGATCTGGTGTTTGTCGGCTGTATAGAGCAGCATCAACTGTCAAAAGGCATCCGTCCTGCAGGAGCTAGGGCATCGTCTGACACTGGTCCAATCCCCGCTGTTCTGAGTCCTCAACACAGCAGGACATCAGGTTTCAACCTTCATAAATTATAGTTGAAAAGATTCTCATGAACAGCTGAATTCTTATCCTATAGTCCCGATTCCAGGTCTTAAAAATCACCCCCTGACATGGCATCAGAACCTTCTGGTCAGTTTAGTTCCTATTCCCTCTCAACAGCATCTGTTTTTCTTTCACATCTGGGGCAGAGACTTGGAAAGTTTCTGTCTTTGAATTCTGGAATCAGCTTTAGAGAAAAGTCAGTGTGGCTTCAGGAAAAAATAAATTGTCTTGGTTGTGTTAAGCAGTGGCATAAATACAAAAAACTACTGTAGCCTCTTCAAAAGGACTGTCTTGTTAACAGGAGTAGCAGCAGTGAATTTAACACAGGTCAAAACTTAAATACAATGGCTATTCATAACCAGAGCTCAGAACTAAAGCTATGTCTAAACTACCCGATCGAACTACATCATATTAATCTTTACCCTCTGGAAATAGCCTGTCAGTGCCTATCTACTCTACAGGGAAGTGATATGCAGCTCCTTATTTGGGCAGTATTCAGCAGGATGCATCCTTGTACTTGGTTTGTGGCACAATATCTGGAACCACCTGTCTTTAATTTTATTGAGACTGTGTGCTTGGTCCACTTCCATCAAATTCAAGCCTACACACCACTCAAACCTGCCTTGCAGAGGCTGCAGTCTCTTTCAGGCAAAGAGTGAGCAAGTCAGTGATTGATGTAAACAGAAGATTATTAGAAATAATGGAAATAATCAAAAGGGTCCGATGAGGAGAAGGGATCACTAGGATTTTAAGAACTGGGCTGAGGTTCCAGACGTGGAATGCAGTGCAGTGATTTAAAGGCAGGTGCAAAGCTGAAAATGGGAAGGATGAAAGAAAACATATGTGCATGTAAACAAAGCTGTGAACTCAGGAGATGGAAGAATACATGCAAGGAAAGAGGATAAGATACAATGTGACAGGAGAACTGGGCAAGCAAATGACCTAAAGCTTGGTTATTTTGAATAGAGTAGGGTACAGAAAGGAAACTCCTGCACTATCCCCAGGATAGCCTGCACTAAGGAGCTTAGTCTGTTATTAAGGAAAAAGAACCAGCGCCCACACTAAAGCAAGGTGTGCAACTGGCAGAGTTGTAGCAGTTTGCAATTTGGTATACAGCAATGGGGAAATCAACGGTGATGACTACAAACCACAACCCCACAAATTAAAAAATCCCAAATTGGAATGAGCCTTCAGAGCAGAGTGGGCCCCTTAGTGCTTCGGGGCATGGAAGGAAAAAAGCACCGACTTTCAGTCTCCCAGAGCCTGTTGGCAGGTGTTGTGCTTCGGGAGGGTTGTGCTGAGGCTAGGAGCGAAGTTGTTGAACGGGAGTTAATATAGGTGGCAATAAGAAGTGTTGCTTCAACAATCTAGGGGAGGAAAAGAAAATGATTAACTGTTAAGGAGAGGGAAAAGTGTCCTTTGATTTATTTATTTTTTTTGACCACATAGCTTTTGCAAAAGGCTTTTTCTCACGTGGAGTTGTTAAGTTTTGAATTGAAGGTCTGTCTAAGAGTTAAGTAGAAGTTAAGTCTCTCAGTTAAATGGTATGGTTTACAAGGAATTTCTTGACTGTACATAGCTAGTGCAGCAGCCAGAAGTAACACACTCCAGGGCTTGTTCAAAATGCCCAGCTTAGATAGTTCCAGCTGGAAAGATACTCACTGTTTATTTCATAATTACCTTTGGAGTTGCCATTGTGAAAAGGAGCTTTTCTGTGCTGTTTTTTCCAGAACTCCTTTCTTTTGTTTGACTGACTACAATCATGAAGTCATCTCGGCAGCCTCCAAAGGTCAGCACAGAAGAGTATGAGTAAGAGAACTTCAAGTGCTGCAGACAACAGAGAGATGAAGAATCATAATTCTGTAAAAGGAAAAATGGTCACCTCAAACTAGTGTATTTGCTGTTTACTGCAAGCAGTAATGGGCAACTAGCCATACAAATAACAGCTGGCAGAGAGATCTCAAAAGAGTTGCATTTCTAGGATTTTCCTAGCTTGCTGCATGCCTTGATGCTTCAGAGCTTTGTTAAATCCCAGGCAGAAGTAGTCAAGCATATACCGCTGAGATTTTGCAAGATGCCTGTGTTTGTTTGTTGCCCATCAATGAGGCAGTTAGCTGTTTCATGGAACTTTACCTTACACTGAAGCTGTAATTTTCCTTTGTTTATATAGCTGGAAAACACAGCCCTTGCTTCCTCATCTCTGACTTCTACAAATTAACTTCTGGATCCATTTGAAGTTAAACACAAACTTTTACTGACTTTTAGTGGGAAGGTCTTTCTGTGGGAGATATTTTTTTAAGCAGTGTTCCTCACCATACCATAGTGTTAAAATCCAGTATGCTGATACCATCTTCATTCACAGCTATCCAGACTGGACAGTCTTCTAATGAAGAAGGTGAAATAGGCTAGAGAAAAAGAAAAAAATTGTTTGGATATTTCTTGAATACTGCAAAGAAGCAGTTTCTTATATACAACTCAAGTTTTAAGGATAAAGTGGTGGTGAAAGAATCCTCTAGACCTCCTGATCTGAGCTGGTTTGACTTTTAAGAGGATGTATTTCGAAATCTAGAATAATATTTTCAGATGGACATAGACATTGGGAGACTAGCAGTATATGAGTGGAATTTCATCACAAAATCTTTGTCACCGTTGCATCAGTGTAGTTAAAAGTGAGGGTAATGCTGGAACAGTGACAGAATAGCAGTTCTGCTCTGGTTCCTGCACTACTGCCATCCATCAGGCAGTAAAACCCATTGGCTTCAGTAGTACCAATGCACAGAGCCATCACATCAATGCAGTTTTCTTTCTTACTGATTTTGTCAAACGCGTCAATTATCTGTTCCGTCTGATACCATGAATCTTTCCTGGGAATTTGCCGCTATATGTCTGTTTAACTATTGAAAAATTACAGAATGTGATAGTATCAGAAATACCAATGTTATTTAAACTGTTGGTATAACTATTCTGCATTCTTATTCTTCACTGTCAAGTAGCCTTAAATACCAATAATCTTTCTGCCTTAATGCTGAAAGTGGAAAACACTAGCTTTCTTTTAAAAATCTTTTTGTATATTTACTTGAGGTTCTCTTTACATCATTAGTCTTTATTCAGTAACAATACAACAACTTTCTCTACCAAGCAAGGTACACTAACCGTAGACAAGACACTATCAGGCTTTCAATAGGGAAAAGTTATTTGGGGTTGGGGAAGATGGTTAATGCTAAAACAAGATATCAGACATCAGTTGTAGAAAGGGTAATAGGTACAGAGCTCTGCTCTGGGCTGGGCTGAGGGATAGTACAAGCTTCTGGAAGAACTATTCCCACCTATGATTCTTTGCTCTGCTGATGTCCACAGGCTGATGGTTTAGCCACTATATGCTTTACTTTTTCTATTTTTGCAGCAGGACATTAGCGCTGCTTGCCTCTCTAATGTGGCAAGAAAAGCAGCCAACTGAGTGAGAGAACAGGACTGAAATAGTCATACTTTCAGCTAGCATCGTCTGTGTGGTGTGATTTAAGGGGACCCTACCTTTTTTCCCACACAGGGGTATGTAAATAGTACTTTTTAAGCTATTATTGCAGTCTTTATGACCAAGGAAATGCCTACGTGTAAAAGCTTTGTAAGGGCTTAGAGGTAGTATTTTGTACTGTGTTGAACTGATAGTCAGAAAAACTTCAGTGTCTATGAAGAGAACGCTAGCAACCCCTAGTGTCTAGAATATACTTATCTTCCTTCTTTCTAAACAAATGTGGCACTAGGACTGCTGAGAACAGAGTATTGTTTGGTTTTTTCCTCTTCCTGTAGCAACGTTTTCTGTCTGTGTTCACAGAGCCATAGATATGGCTCTGCTTATAGAGTCCATTCTTAAGAAAAGAAAAAAAAAGTGCAGTCTTGTTACCTTAGCAGCAAATAGTTTGGTTCCAAAGAGAGGCCATTTGCGGGCCACTGTCAAATATATTCGAACACATTCTGGTGGAGAACATCCCTGCAGCACCATCCACTTTGTTGCCAGCCTGTCAGCCAGTTGCCTTTCAGAGTCCAAGACACAAGACAGCACTATTTAATAAAGTCTTTCAAGGGAACGTGAGTAAAATTATACCAATAAATGGAACATGAGTAAAATTATACCAATAAATAAATGTACCTCTCATTCCAAAGGGCTATTGTACATAAACACGATAGACAGGGCTGTTAGCACTGTCAGTTAGGCTGTGTTGTACAAACTGAATATATTTTCTCAGTTTCTTTACTCCTGCAGTTATTTTGCTACTACTAATCCTGTAATATCCAGGAATCCCAGTTGCATACTGGTTGTTCATTGGCATATATACTCAACAACTGCAATGACAAACACTCAGGCAGCTGTTGCAGTAAAATTCTGCCCAGCTTCACATTCAGTTGTTCTCTCACCTTCATCTTAACTTGTCTGTAGTGTGCTCTTGATGCACTAACAACACACATCAACTCCCTCTTGATTTGTCTCCCCTAGATAACTGTGTTAGCTCCACCTCTGCATCCCTAAGTAGCTTTGGGTCTGTGAGATCACCACTCTCTCAAAACGCAACTTAGATCCATGGCAACGTCTGAATTCTGCACTTGAGTAATTGAGGCCACTGCTTACTGTGTGAGAATTTCCAAGTCAGGACATCAGAAAGCCCTGCTAGAATGGGTCCTACCAGAACTGTTGCATAGCTTGAAGCAGCTTGTATGTGCTGGCATTATGGTATGTTGCAAATGTCAGGCAACTAGAGTCAACTGAGACTTAAGGGAAGAGTAAAACAAAAATTCACAGTGTTCATCATAGGCTTAAATGTCCTGACTTGGGGAAAGTTAGATGATGACTTGCCTGTTTTATATGATTTAACTATTTTTTAAAATTTTTCTTAAAGGCACCTTTTTTCTGACACTAGTGTTCTGCTTAATCTTTTACACTGAAATAAGCTTGACAGGGCTCCTTGAAACTTACGTATGAAGACAGCAAATATATCAAACTGTGTTCAGTGTAAAGTTTAAGAGAACATACAGCTTACCTGAGCTGTTCAGGAGCAATGTTTTTCTTGTAGTGTTTGGGGTAGAATTTATCCAAGACCTGATGGAGAACATGCTGCATTTTGGAGTGTGATGTTCCCCCAGAACCTGAAGATGCTGGCCGATCCAAATCCCCATATTCCACCTGTATGGGAACAATTAGGTCATGGCCTGAGCCAGTGATTGAGCACATGGTGAAGGGGTGCAGCCAGCCCTGGGAGCACAGGTGGAAGCAATTCACGTGTGCAGCCAGAACCTCCCTAACCTCATTTAAGGGCCAGCAGCCCCAGGGGAAGCATTTCCATTCAGAGATTGCTGCTTTTGGAGTATTCAGTGAGCCTTGATCCTTGGAAAGAGGTAAGCAATTCCTCTTTTATTACTGGATTGTGACCTCTACCTTTTTTAGGTGATCTGAAACTGTTATAAAGCAGCTATATCTGCCACTGCTTATCCTTACACCACTGAAGAGAATATTAGGGTTTGTGATGAGGATTTTGGTACAATAGAATGTCCCATGGATTCCTGTGCTGCTGCCTACTGTGTTTACAAGTCCTGCATAACAACACCATCAGGATGGGCCATCTTTGTCTACAGCATTTACCACAGTAATAATAACCACAGTAATGCGTAACAGTAATGCGTAACAACAGCCTACTTGTAAATAGAGACAATAGTCTTTCCAGCTTCTTCACCTCAGTTTACATTCCTTTAACAAACGTAACAGCTTCAGGTGAGTGAGAACTGATTATCCTGTTCATCAAGCCCACAACTCATACTGTTTATTTGGTAAAATGTTAAATATAAGCCTAGAGATTTAATGAATAGAGATTTAATGAAGAATCTTGAAAAATGCTGTTTCTGAGTAAGGGGCTGTTGTCAGTGCAATGGTGAAAGCTTTTACTGTTGTGAGAACTTCTAATAGTGGCAGTATTTCAATATCTCTAGTAAGGCTCTAATCAAAGCAGTTTTGGGGATAGCCCAGCCTTGCTGTATTTCCTAGTCCTTTTCTGCAGAAGGAGAGGGGAGTTTGTCTTGTAGTAAATTTCCCTACAGCAAAAGGTGATCTGTCAGTAGAGGTTTGCAGTGTCTGGTGTGGTACATCTCAGACCACATATTTGATAAGAAATGTCACTTTTGATGTAAAACAATATCTGCTTCCAAAAGGACATTCATTGTACAGGTATAGTCCCTAAAGGACAGAAGCAAGGATTTCTGCCTGCATTTATGCTCACCTGAGCCATCAGTGCAACCATTTCCAGAGCTAATTCTTTATTAACTGGAAACCTTCCACTGGCTATTTCATTGCTGACTTGGAAGGCCAGCAGCAACCGTTCCCGGTCTGTCTCACCTTTGGCTTGGCTCCGAAAATACACCCTAAAAGGTAGAAGATTGTCAAGGTAAAAACATTTCATGTACTAATTGAGAACAGAATTCTGATTTTGATTCGAGGTGAATCAAAATAAGTGTTTTGTTTGTTTTTGGTCTACAGTGACTTTTGTGTATTATAAGTTGATTAGAGAGAGGTTCAGAAGCTAAGGTACTTCCCTTATGATTGAGATTAGGCAAGGAAACTCAAAACACGCTATTTAGCTTTGGCAGCTATTTAAATTCTGTGAGCCAACCAAGTCAGGGCAGCAAAGCATTATTAAACACAAGTAGATCAACATTGTTCCTATTAACCATTGAGGCAAAACTTAAGAGATGTTATTTTCTGCTTATCACAGAATATAGAGCTGTTTCTGCTGTAAGGCAAAAGAATTGTGTGAACTTCTACATGTCAGCCTTCACAGAATTGTAGGGGGTCAGAAGGGATCTCTAGAGATCACAGAGTCCAACTCCTGAAGAAAACTTTTTAGGTTTGCCAACTTTGTTTTGACTGCTTACCCTGAAATGTTACTGCAAATTTTCCAGTTTGTTTCAGTAGGAAGTAAGAAACCTAATTACCAGGCCTTACTGCAAAAATGAAAGCAGCATTCTTGCAATACTACTAGGAAACTTTGATTTATTCTCTTTACACTTTATTTCTTTGATCTGGTACAGCAATATGACTAATGGAGGCTGAGGATACAAGTGTGAGGAATGGTTTCTCATGCGTGCCTTTTTACCACTCAAATAATCTAATTCAAATACTAACTTAAAGCTATATTGATGACCATTTATTCTATGATGCCACACAAGATATTAATTCCAGTGGATCACTGTATCAATTTTTGTCAGTTTAAGACTAACACCACCATTAGGACCATTATGCCCTCACATGTCTTATCAGGGTCTTATAGTTTAGAACAGTCCAACCCTGGAAAGACTTTATCAAAATCCTTGGTGCCCAGTCTAGGCACATTCCAGTCCAACAAAATAATACTGCAAAGACTCCCTTCTTAAAAAAAAAATAAAAATTCAAAACCACTTCTTGGTCAAAAGTAATAACTTCTGCTTCTATTGCTATTATACTGACTAATAAAGTTCCCAGAAATGTATTTGTATTGTTAGGGTCACCAAAATATTTGTGTTCAATGCAAAACTTTATGGCTTTTTGAATCTTGGCAAGGCTTTGTTTCCCCTAAAAGTGGAATTCGTGTGCAGAAGGCCATTACTAGTTCTCATACACTGATCTCCATTCACTTGAATTCAGAATTCTTGCCTTTATTGTAAATGATGAGCTTGTTCCAGGTTTTTTGTTTTGTTTCATAGTTTTCTACTCTATGTTTCATCATCTAGCTTTTAACATTTCTCTCTTTATGAAGTCTGGGCACTGCTACTACATGTCTTCTCTACAGTCACTGCCATTTAGAATGTTGTTCTTGTATGATTTTCGACTTCATGATTCCTCACTTAATTGCAAGTTTCATTTACACTGGTGTTTTGTTTTTTGTTTTTTTTTTTTTCTCCCAGGTTTCTCATCCTCTCACCTAATATTATTTAATTACATTTTAGGATCTAGGCAAATTAAATTGTGTCAAGTGTGTACTAGTTCTTTAACTCATTTTAAGACAATTCCACCACTGCAAAGTGTTTTTAGGTTTACTTCTAGATTGTGTACCCTCTTATACATGCATACTGCTCATAGGCATTCTACAAATGTTTCATTAACAGCAGTAGTGAGGCCAACAAATGGAACACGGTACCTGTTCTTATAGGTCAGTTTCACAATTCTTGTGCCACCTTCATATTTACCAGGATGCAGTTCTTTTAGGGCTTGTTCCCATTTAGAAATGACATCACAGATCTTTTAAAGATATTATAGAGAGAGAAAAGAAAACAGGTGAAATGTAAAATCAAGGATTGGTGGGAAATAAATAAAAAAAATACTGTGAAACATAGATAATGAAGAAATAGACAGGATGATTATAAAGACAGCCGAAAGTGACAAGCTGATTCCTTTTTCTATTACATAGTATGTTTAAAAATAAAAAAAAAAGAAAAAATGTTGCAACTAAGAAACTCCATCTCTAAATCTGCAGAGGGACATTTGTAAGTGAATTCTGGCCTAGTACCAGTCCTGTTATGTCTGCAATAGCAAGTCATGTAGCCTAGGGGGATCAGATGAGCACAACAATGTGCTATTGTTAAGACCTCGAGCCTGTGCTATGGTGTTTTTTTCTCTGGAACATTTGAATCTAGATTCCAGCTTCATACCTCACATATATTCTTAATAACGACATGGTTAACCATTTTGGTTCAACTTGGATTTCAGTTCTTTTGACAAGCAGTCTAATAAAGGTCTAACTTCTCTTTTAATAGCATTTCAATAAAAGGAATGTTAGTGTAAGAAACCGTGTGAAATACACAACCAGATATCCTAATCTTAAGGAAGGTATTGAAGTTGCCTTAGTTGCAAAATAATAACTTGTTATTAACAAGTAAAAGCAATGCTTTTGCTTGTCTGAGACTCCTTCTTTTACTTTAATTTTCTATTTTTCCAAATAGTGATTTGATTGTTAGCAAAGCTTCAGATTATCTGAACTGTATCAGGCCATGAAAGCAAACTTTATTATATGGCACTATGTGGCAGCTTCCTTTTTAAACTGTCTAATTTAAAGTTATTGGCATCAATTCCCTATGTTGCCCAAGTGAAATTTTACACAGTGTAGAAGTGAGTTTTTATATTCCTTATAGATGTAAGGGCTTCTTCAAAGTTGTCACTGCCACTATATCCTCCATCAATACTGTATAGCAAATTAATATCCCAAGTAAATACCTAAATTTGATGTCTTTCATTCATAGTTGCTAGCCCACACAGCTAAGGTAACCATCCTGCTGCAGCATGAGTAAAAGTCTCCTTATGAAAGGCCCATAAGTTCAAGTATTAACTACTATTTTCCCTTGATCTAGGCATTCCTTTCTTCAAGTGAAGGTATGCTCAGTAGAGCTTTCTCCTCCTAAGAAACTCCTCAAGGAAAGATATCTAGAGGTAGCAAGGAGAGAGATACTTCATAATCCAATATTTAAGGTTTATATAAGCATTCAAAGAAAATAACAGCCTAATCTAAATTTGTCTCCATTAGGAGATGTTAGATGTTACTTGGTGTTAGTTATGGTATCTGTTCATCTCAGCTAACTCAGACATGTTTTAGTTCTGTAGTTGAAACAAACTGAACTTTAATAAGTGCTAAAATCTGAGTCAAAGCCTTAATTTTTTTTTTTTTTTTACCAATTTATCACCTACTAAAACTAGTATCTCAGATGAGATATTAATATTTCATCTCTGAATACTAATCAAAGTAGGCAAGATCCATGTGCATTTGATCTTCTTGCATGAAGAAAAATTTAGTAGCCATTCAGCAGCTCTTCAGAGACATATAATAGACAGATGTAGCAGAGGGGGGGAAAAAATTACCTTCATGTTGCCCTGCAGACAGTGTTCCAAATCTCTGCCAGAAGGATCATCTGTGAACAGGGAAAATCCCATGTGGGATGGTTTCCTCATTCCTGTCTCCTGGTTCAGCCGCTGAATGAATTCATCAACTGTTGAGGAACCATCAAAACCTACAACCTGTGATGCAATAGGAGCTAATTCAGTATAACTCTCAAAAAGCAGGACACTGATGAGTATCACGGCTAATGAAGCCTAATTTTCTACAGATCAGTATGTCACGATTGACTGTCAGTTGCAGTGACTGCACTTATGTTGTCTCTCTTAACATTGCGTTCTTTCTCATACTGAGAATATCTTTCCCCAGCTACTTTTTCTTCCCAAGACCTACAGAGAAGGGACTGGATTCCTTTCTTGGCTAAAATGGCAAGGAAGGGAAATAGTATCTATCTCTAAATGTCTAACGTGTATGAACACCATGATGCCACAAAATCACACAAGTGAACCAGATTATGGCACAGTCCTCTAGTACCCAGAAAGGCAACCATAGTGACTCACCTGATAGGTTCCATTCATAAAGTGCACTGGGATGCTGAAGGGGAGTGAGTGGTGGTAGGGATTCCTCAGCAGGATGGATACAATCTCCATTCTTGAGGGCTTGGCTTCCCGTTCACCAGTCTGCACAGTGCGGTCCACTGATCTCTGGCAGTAGATGGCATACTTGCCTATTTCACTCCTAGGCAGGGAGAGAGATGGAAATAGGTCACAAACATATGCTTCACATATGCCATTTCTTTTCCTACTCCTATGCTGTAGTGAAACATTCCTCCTCAAGATTTGGGTTGGAGTTACAGCTCTGTGTAGACATCCTAACTGATCTCAGCAGACTAGCTCAGGTGAAAAGTTACAACACAAACTGTACCAAGATATTACTTGTCTCCCCAGTAATGTGTTTTTTCACAAGGGAGAATCTTGCTTCAGTGAGAAGCTGTTGCTTCTGGCTCCCAGATCTTCCCCAAATGATCTTGAGCCTTGCATCTTTTAATCTAGAACTGTGTCCAACTTTTCTTCCTCTTGTAGAGCATTGGATACATACTTCAATGTCCCTTTTTATGAAAAGCAATACCTAAAATAAAGATCTTGCTTAAATTTAGATCATAGGAATTTTGCAATGTAAACATCTCAGCATGATGTATGCTGTGTGAAATAGACTGTTTCTATCTATGATGAAACAGCCTTACCTGCTCTGTGCAAAGATACTTAAGTGTTCCTAAGGCCAGGCAGGAGGAGCAAATCTAAATCACATTTAGAAACTACTGTAAACTTAATCTAAACTAAAGGTGAAGATAAGCGCAATTTGCTTATCTAACTTCCACATGGTTGCTTCTAGCCCCCAAAAAATTGTTTTGTAGCAGGACTGTATAAATACAGTACTTCTGCTTGTTATTTGTTGATGAAGATGCTTTTAGGCTAAGACCATTGGTGTTTTAATGCTTAAACTGATGCATTAATCCAGTTTCACAGGGTCCAGCACATCCTTTTGAAATTCAATACTCCTGGAGGGTAGTACAGCAGCTTCACTATTCTGAATTGCATGGGCCAGTATGGAAGCTGGTAATACACATGGTTGAAGAAGTGGTTTCTGGTACTACACAGAAGAGCCCTGATGTGTTATCTTAGTGAGAGTGTGAACTCTGATGAACTTCTGACATCTGTGTCTCACTTCTGAGAAGAGTGAGCAAGTGGGAGGTATTGACAACAACAAAAAAAGAAAAACAAACAAAAAATGCACTTGATAGGAGTACATATATTCCCTTCCCAATACCAGGAGAGTTTTAGCTTGAGTTCCAGGGCAGACTTAGGCCAAGAATTTAAATGAACGTTTGCCTGAAATGAAACACTGTTTCACTATTTCTGAACAAATATTGATGAAACAGATAATCTGACATCTCTATCCATGGCCATGCCAAGGACACAGTCAGACATGCTGAAGACCAGATCACCCTGGGAGCACACAAAGACCACAGCAGGGACACTAGAGAAAAGCTTATTGCTGTTACAGTATATATCACATTATTTTCTTTTAAAGGAAAATATATTGTGTAACATGCTAAAAAGGTAACAAAAGCCAGTAGTAGAATGTATTTCAGGTTTTTTATTTTATAGTTCCCCAAGTTGTTCTCTTTTTGTTCTGTCAGTGTTAGCTAACCTGACAGAAGAATGTCATCACCTAAAACTCATTCTGAATTTAGTCTGTAATATGACTAAAAGGAATTAATTGCCTCAGCAAAAACAAGAAACAAACAAAAAAAGCCATGGGTAGCTCTAATTACATTTGTAAAAAGATCTGCTAGTTTTGTGAACTAGTTTAATATAACTGACAAAATGAGTGTGGATGACTGAAGGGGAACAACTTGGTATGTTTAGGAACCTTCCATCCCCTTCCTCAGCTTATTTTGCAGTTTTGCAGGTGGGAGTTACAAAGTGGTTTCCATCTATTTCTGTAGTAGATGCAAGGGCAATTGCCTTAGCAAAAAAAGAAAAGCTGTTGCAGCCTTTACCTGGGATCTGCATGGCGCTGCAAGTGCTGCTTGACGTACCATAGGAAGTGATGCTGGGGCAGAAACAGAGGAGCACATAAAGCCAGGAGCTGCCAGCACTGTGAACATAAAGCTTGGTCATAATTCTTGTTTTCTACTTCATGTCTGTTGCCTTTCATGCAGTTCAAGTATCAAAATTATTTTTCCTCCAGCACACCTTTAGCATTTTATCAGTATTATCAATAGCATAAGTATTTACAGAGTGGGATTGACAAAGCAGAGTTCACCTGAATGACTGAGTGGTTCTGGGGCTGTCGGCAATTCGTCTGTTTAACAAGCTGACAGAAGATTTCATTTTGCAGCTCAGTATGTGTCAAGCAGACCTGCAGTGCAGTCTGGGCAAGTGACACATGGTAATCAATAGAGGATGCTTCCACAGGGACATTGATGAACAGCTGGCAGGACTGTAAAGTGAGGAAGTGAATCAGTGCTGTAAATACAGTGACTCTTGGGTACTTTCTAGCCTAGGCTCCCCAAACATTTCACAGACAATTAATTCTTCTAAATAAACCTGAAAGGTGACATATAATATCAAATTTTTATCCCTCCTTCTCTACAGTTGTGGCAATCAGAGGAGCTCACAGTTCAGTAGGAGAATAAGAAAGCTGTGCTTCCTGCCTTTTATGTCCAAGCTTTACTTTGCTGTGATTATTTAGCCTTAGTACTGATCTTACACTTGAGGAGTGCAAGCTGGACCATGCTCTGAGCACCCTGATCTAGTTGTAGGTGTCCCTGTTCATTGCAGAGGTGTTGCACTAAATAATCCTTAAAAAAAAGTCCCTTCCAACTCAAATGATTCTATAATTCTATGAATCAGATCTCCAATGGCTTCACCACTGGTCTTACTGCCACAGCTGTTTTCCAGTGCACTGTTTTATTAAGTCCAGCTGTTAGTGAGGAAAGATGAAGGTAAGGCTAAGTTTGAAGCGTTAAAGCCTGTGTGGAACACTGCTCCTAGCTTCAGATTCTCTACAAGGAAAAGTTAAACTTCTGAATAGTGAATGACACCTAGTGTTTGACTGTAATTGAATGACCCAGTAGGCCTGTCTAAAGCACCAACAGTGACAGTAAATGTTAACTAACAGCAGTATGACTAATGCTGTTGCCCCAGCAACTGAGCAAAATGGCTGAAAACTGCATAATGTCCCTTTAAGTACCTTGAAAAGTTTCAGAGCTTCAGTCTGCAGAGCCTCAGATGGCAGAGTGGTGAGGGACATGTGCAGCCCATCTTTACTGTAGCACAACATAGGGTGTTTCCACAGTGGAGAATCTGAAGTAGCAGATAGGCAAAAACATGCATTGTCAGAACCAGAAGATAGATATCAGCTCTTGTGTTGAAAAAGAGCTTTGTTGAAGAGGCAAAACATACTAGGAAGCAGCACTGTGCTATGCCATATTTATCTTTGGAGCAACTTGACTGATTTTGGCAATGCTTCCTGTGAGCAAGAGGCTACCAGCAGCATTAGCCATCAGCAGAAAGAAGCGCTCCCTTCCACAAGAGCTCCTTGTCTGCTGGTTTCTGTTGAGAAAGTGCTCAGTTGTATGTTCAAACAGGAGATACAAACTGCCAGGATAGTTATGTGCTGCGATGATCTTTATTAACGCAAGTTACTATTCTACAGTAAGCAAGATAGATGTAGGAATATATGAGTGTGCAGGAAAGAGTATTAAGAACAAATATACGTGTTAATATACATACAGTCTACTCTAGGGAACCTGCTTGAGCAAGGGAGTTAGACTTGATTGTCCCCAGAGTCCCTTCCAACCCCTACAATTCTGTGATTTGAGAACATGGTGCAGAAACATACATGAATGAACAAGTACCAAAGACAAGGAGAAAAAGATGAGCATGGAGGTAGATTTTAAGGTCTATACATGTGGACAGAAAAACAGATCTGAAGACAAATATGCACATGTATGTATTTAGAGGAAAAAAAGTGAATGTGTTTGTACAGTCAAGATTTCCAGAAATGCACTCTATCATATGCTGTTCTACTGAGAATCCCCCTTATTCATCTTTGACCCAATTAAAATTGAGGATCAAAATTACTTTTCCTTATGTTCTGCTACTGTGAAAAAGAGTTTACTGTTTCTACTTACTAGGGTCTCCCTCTGCATCCAGCAGTTTTCCTATGAGTTGCTCATATGATGTGCCCACTGTGGTATTTCTGCTCCCAGCTGCTACTGTCAGATGGTACAGCCAGGTATTCTAGGCACATGGATGAAAACAATATGGAACAACATTAATCTTGTTTGTGTTTTACATGAAGGTTTATTCCCCGCATATTGTCTGATACCAAAAATCTGTTGCTTTCCAAAAAGACTGACATTCATACCTTCTCTTGTTTTGTGCGAATGAGTAAGTATGTGGGACTCTGGTCTTGTGGGTGAATCACCAAAGTGCAGTGGGATGAGAGAAGTCCCCCACCAGTGGTTTCGTAATCTTCATCAGAGTCACAGGAACGGTCTACTTCTTCCACTTTGGACTTGCGCATAGGCAGATGCCCTAAGGGACACTAGAAGAAGGAAGCAAGCTAGGTGACTCCAGCTAATCCTCCACTATGGGCAGGAAACACTGGGTTCAAAATGCTAGCAGTTCTGTAATATGCAAGCAATGAATTATAATTCAGTGCCTAACAATGGTAATTACATCATCTTGCACTTCTATAGAAGCTCCTCCATCAACTACAGTACTTTCAAACTATGGTATTGCTTCTACTATATTTCTCTGGGAGCATCTATAGGTCAGGATGAGAATATAAAAATTAAATGATGATTTTTCCCTTGAGCTACTGTTTTTCCTCTCATTAGTTGTATTTGTACCACTGATTTTGCAGTACAGGATGTGTTTTCTGATGGTCCGCTGACCAGTATCTTGAGCCTTGAGTTCTGACTGTGGTCAGACTTTCTGTATGCTACTGGAAAATTACTTTTAAATTACATAAATTGGTGGATTCAGTCAAGCAGAGGATATCTGCTGTGCTAGGTCTAGAGGCTGATTCGAAGCATGAGTCCCAGCATTCCTTGATAAGCTAGAATTTGAGTTCAGACGTTATCAAGACAAAACAATGGACCTCTGGGCCAAGTTTTCTAGACTACACAGGTTAAATGGCCTTCCTCTTTCCATATTGTTGTCACTAATTCTTTTCATTGCAATATGCAGAATTTATCAGCTGCTGTACAAAATAGCTTGTGCTAAGGTTTTCAGAAGACCTAATGTAGAAAGTGAGAAACAATACATGTTGATCTCAGAAAAGAGCAGTCACTTGCCTTTGAAGACTTCTGTAATTTTATATGATGTGGGGCTTTTCTTTAACTGTTTCGGGAGATCACATAGAAAAGACTATTAGAAGGGGAGAAGTACAGGCCAGGAAGAGTTATAAATATGAGAGACAGAAGCAATAAAAGGAAAGAAAGTTTCACAGGAAGTGGTAGTGGAGGGCTCAAGAACAGGAATTACCTTATCCTCATGATTTCGGTAGTAGTAAAAAGTTTTTCCAATCAGTGCACACCAGACCAGTTTAGAGTGACCATGCTTGACCTATATGGAGGGCAATGAAATACATAATGTTTGTAACATCAGCAGTGCTGTTGCCACAATTTTATAGAATTTCCATTTTCAATTAAAACTTGCTTATAATACTTGTTGTATGTTACTATAAGCTCCTCTTAAAACACACAGGGCACCATTTCCAAAAGCAAGTAGGTAGATCTCACCTAAGTAGATGGGACATAGGTGTTTGTGGAAATGGCGTAAAGGAGAATAATTTCCAGCCATTTTACTTTGTACTAATGTGATTGCAATCTGCTATTGTGGAAATAAATCCTCTGCAAAAATCATACATGTCCTATCCTTACAACTCTCTTACATCACCAAGTTCAGATCAGTTAAATGAGAAGCCTTATACTTTCTCAGTATTTGTTTATTAAACTATGAAATGTTGTGAGTTATGTTGAAGAAAAGCCTACATAAGCCATATGTCTGTTACTATTTTATTATTTGACAAAGTCAGTATCTCTTAGTAGCCTTGTCTGTCCCATTCCTTATCATTCATATAAGCCTTCGTCTCTGACAAACAAAAGTTTACTGACAGTTTTCTTTGTTTCCCATTCTCCTAGGAAATATTAAAATACTAATTTCTTGCTGATGTTTACTCTACAAACCAAGAGGCTGGTACTCTGTCAATACCAAGCTAAGCTGAATAAAGTCAAAAGTAGTATTTCACCTTGGTGAGCCAACCTTTCACTGTGGGTTTAGCATCACTATGAGGAACTCCAGCAGGACTGGTCACTTGCACTCTAAGAATACTCTGTAGGACATGAATCCATTCCTCCAGGATGTTGGGAGAGTCTGCTGTCAGGAAGTAGGTTCTCTTCTCTGTCACGAGCTGTAAGGAAAAGGAATGAGAAAGTATAAATCTGCATGCCTTCAGTCGTATCTGTAGCTGATGAATGTCATTATCCCATATCGTTTTTTTCTGATGGTTGAGGAGGGAAATTTTTGTGTAAGGAAAAAAAAAAAGCTAAAATTCTAAACCTGGGTGAAAGATATGAAACTCAGATAGATGACAAATTTCTGTGAGCTCTCTTGGTGTTACTCTTAAACACTGCAGCTTTACTTGTCTCTCATCCTATTTTGTTTCTCAGTGCTGATCATAGAATTGTTTGAATTGGAAGGGACTCTTAATGATCACCTTGTCTAACTCCCCTGCAATGACCTACAGCTGGACCAGGTTGTACTTCTCCCCTCTCTACCCTTACTACCTGGTATTTCAGGGATAGCAGCTACTTTCTTAGGTGTCTGTGGGTGCCCAGATATTATGACCACATTGATGCTGATAATTTTTAAAGGTTGATGCAGAAATATTTGTTGCTGCTTTCACTTTGTATTAAATAGTTTGTGAGTTCAAGAAGAAAGACACCATGAATTTAAGAATGTTAAGCTTTAGCAACTTCAGTTTTGTAAATACAGAAGGTAGTTTCTAGGACAGGCCACGTGCCTTTCGGTTGAAGAATGACAGAAATTTCAATGTCTCCTTTATAGTGAACTCCTTTAACAATAATGACTTAAAAAAAAAAAAACAGTGGAGAAATAACTTTTAATGTTTGGAAACTGAATTCCAATAGAAATCCAAAGCTTTAGGTATTTCTTCAGATTCTCCATACATAACAGTAGCATAGTTCAGGTTGGAAAGAAGCTTTAAAGAACATCTGGTCCAGTCTCTGCCATGGGTAGAGACATCTGTCACTATATTATAGATGTAAAGTCACTCTGGAGATCTTGTGAGAAGAGTTGTGCAGAGGAGATCCCATGTACTCTCTGGCTTTGGGTGTTCTAAGAATGGCTTTTCCCCACGGTTTACCAGTTCTCAAGTTGCAAAAGGGAAAGTGCTACAGTCTAAAATCAAATAACAGAGAATTTCTTTCAACATCAAAAAGCTGTATTTGGGTTACAATTTCCCCATTATTTATGAATCTGCCTGTCTTGTTTCTGCCAGGAAATAGGAGCCAAAGTTAGCTCTTATCAGTTGAGATGTACAGTACCATTCTGCTTGAAATAAGCGCTCACTCACCCAGACAACAAGTGTATGGTTACCTGCAGGATGAGAAAGTAATTCTTACCTGGAATGTTTGGGAACCTTCACCTCTGACAATTTGGCATGAGGAATTTAGCTCCATCTGTCCTTGTGGTTTGCGGATAACATCACTCTGGGGAAAGAAAAACAAACAACTTTTTTCAGTAGGAAGAAATTATGTGGGTCTCAAAGTTGTTAAATATAACGTTAAATAAATTCATGTGCGGGTTGAAACCTGAAAAGGTCAGAGGTTGAAGGTTGCCAGGTAAAATAAGATAGCATGATCTCTTTACAGTGGTGAAATATAAGTCTCCTTAGCAGTGACAGACAGTACAGCAAGGGTAAAAACAACAAGTAATGTCTTTGGATGGTGATATTGGGCATTAGGGGAAAAAAAAACCAAAAAATCTACAATAAAATGTTCTCACTAGGAAGGCGAGACAACTCTTAAATAGGTGCCCATATTTACCGATTTTCCATCTTTGGAACTTCTTGAGAATCAGCTAGAGAAAGCCATAACTGATTTGATCTATAGCTGGTGACAGTCCACCTTTAGTGTGCATCTTCCAGAAGAACCTTGCAAACAACAGTCTAGATTCTTTGTGTGTATGAAATTACGTATGTTATATACATACAATTTACTTGTAAATCATGGTAGATAAATGTAGTAGCAGAAATAAAGATGCATTGTGCAGCAAGGTATATTTCATATTGTCAGAATATGATGAATAAAAAAGTTGGAAATAAATTTTATCAGTGTTACTGATTGTATGGGAACTGTTCAGTCACAGCCTGAACCAGTGACTGAGCATCTGGTGAAGAGGCGTGGCTAGCCCTGGGAGCACAAGTGAAAGCAATTCACCTCTGCGACCTGAAGAGGTGGACCCAGGGTGCACCCCTCCCTAACCTCATTAAAGGGCTGGTAGTCAAAGGGGAAATATCTCCATTTGATATAGTTTGCTCCTGGGAGCTTTTCAGTGAGTTCTTGCCTTTGGGACAGGGTAAGCTATTCCTTTCTTATTACCAGCTTGTGATTAATATCTTTTGTGTGTCCTCCTAAAACTGTTCAGAGGTAATTTCTTACCTCTTCTCTCAGTACACTGACTCATAAGCTAAGAAGTGTATATCTACAGAAATCCTGTGTAAAAGTGTGTGTGTGTGTGTATATGTATACATACATAATGAAACTGCTTTGCTCAAAAAGAGAATAAAGTAAAGAAGGTGAATTTTCTAGAACTAGACTTTTTCTGAAATTTATTTTCTAGGACTACAATAAGGTAACTTCATTTAAGGCATTTCCAAGATATAAAGATAATTTGGAAGTGTTTAAATGCACATGCTTTCTCAATATTGTTTCATTGATCATTATGAAAGCTTATCTTAAATTGTATCCTAGTTTCCTAACACTTCCATGTTAGTTTCAGAGGCTGTGAAATTAAACAACACAGCTTTCTTTATGCTCTTTTTTTTTTTTTTTTTTTTCCCAGAGCCCTACATATTGGCTTGATAAGTACTTCACTCGCCTGGTGTTTTCCTTTATTTTCATCTTAAACCTGACCAAACAGCACGCCCTCCTTCTGTATGAAGTCAGTCAGAGGCATCAAACACCTGCATTTGTGAACAACCCTTTATCTCCAAGAGAATGCATCTCTGAGAAGATTCCCTGAATGAGCAAACAATCTGTGGTTGAATGTGTGGGTCAAACACAAAACTCTCTGACAGGACACCTGGTGGTAAGCTTAGCCTCAGCTGCACATTTGGCCAGTGCCATCAGTCTGGAACCAACTCAGCAGTCAGCATTCCTTTTATGCTTCTGCACACAAGCAAAAGTATCTCTGTGACTCACCGGGGACTTGTAGTACATTATTTGTCTGTTTCTTAGAACAAACCATCGTCTCTTCCACATCTTCACTTGGCTGCCCATTTTCAGCAAGTAACCTGATTTCTCCATGGGTTCCTGGAAGTCAAAGAGCAAAGTAGGGCTACCCTGAACATCTCAAAATACAAATAAAAGCATGAAAAATGAGCACGGACATCTGCTCTATCTTCTTCACATTCCTCTTTACGCTGCCAGATAGAATTAGCAGCCATCCAAGGTCAGTATTCTTTGCTTAACTTGGATAAAACCTGGACCGTGGATTTCCAACTGTTTGACTTGCCTAAGCCACATATATATATATGTAACAAAACTATTTTTTTTAATTAAAACGTTAAAAAGAGAGCAACAAAAACATAAAAGTAGTGGGGTATTTGACCTAGTTTTGTGAAACTAATGCACAGATAAGTGTTTTTTTCACTTTAAAGATACTTGTTTAACTCATTTAAATGTTCAGTCAAGTCCACCAAAACTGCTAAATCTGTGAGCCTTTTTAAATCACAGAATAGCAGGGGTTGGGAGGGACTCCAAGACATCGAGTCCACCCCGTGCTAAAGCAGGTTCCCTACAATAGGTTGCACTTAACACTACAGACTACTGAGATGAGCCTGGCCTCATCCAGCTGCCTCCCACTATCCTTTAGGTATTTATAAATATTATAAATATTAAGCAACACAGCATGGTGTTTAAGTGAAGAAGTTGCTATCTTTTCTTCTTCCTTTGAATATCCAAACTTGCTTAGTCATAAAAGTATACAGCCATCATTAAACGAGAATATGACTTCAAAAATACAGTACAGATCATCAGGAAAGAATACAGTCCTCAGTGCATATACTTTTATCTTACAGTGCAAATTCCACCATCAGTGGAATAGGATGATGTCCGCTGTAGCTTATGTTCTGGCTCTGAATAGTCACCGTTCAAGGAGTAGGCGTCAGGAGGGACAGCATAGTCACTTTCAGAGCTCACTGAGGACATAGAAACACCTGTTTAAAAAAGGAATTAGTTATAACTAGGTAGAAGCAGGCACAGGTGTAGCATATATCTGATACTGCACACTCTTGAAAGATTCTTCACCATTATAGTTACTTTGATCATTAACACAGAAGATCAGATGCTGGAAGCTCAAAGCATGCTAACCAAACTTCTGAGACTATTTTTTTTTCTAAGACAAGGTTCCTGTGAATGTTTCACTGTTGGTGGACATTGCTTACTCATCACAACAGATGTTGAGACAGCATGCAATGAAGTTATACTTTACTGACCCCAAACTGTAATAAATTTTTTATTCTAGGATCCAGTTTAACCTTTCCAGAAGTCAAGGAAAACTGCCCTTGCCGGGCACAAATCACTTGATGCCTCTCAAAGGTAAGAAAACTTTGTTTACTGGTCAATAAATTATCAGTAAGTGATAGAGATTAATTAAAAAAAAAAAAAAGTAAATCTTTAATGTGTCAATGTTGGCTTGATTACAAGGAGAAGTCATAAAAGGGAGGGGTCTGGAGCACAAGTCTTATGAGGAGCAGCTGAGTGAACTGGGATTGTTTAGTACAGAGGAGGCTTGGGGGAGACTTTTTTGCACTCTACGATTACCTAAAGGGAGATGGAGGTCAGCCTTTTCTAGCAGGTAACAGTGACAAGACAAGATGAAATGGCCTTGGGTTGCCCCAGGGGAGGTTCAGGTTGGATATTAAGAAAAATTTCTCTAAAACAGTGGTTAGACACTGGACTGGGCTGCTCTGGGAGATGGTTGAGTCATCATTCCTGGAGGTGTTCAATAAGCAGTTAGATGTTGTACAAAGGGGCATGATTTAGTGAGGAAATACTGGTGGTAGGTAGATGGTTGGACTGGATGATCTTGGAGATCTCTTCCAACCTTGGTGATCCTATGATTCTTTGAAAAGGTATCTATGTTTCACTGTATGATAAATTCGGGAAATAATCCATCCCATCATCTTAGCTTAGCAATTGTCTGTATGGAATGGTACTAGCTGCAAAATCTAAGAGGACAGGTTTCTGTTGAGTAGCTGTTGATGTCTGCATGTGTGCTGTGAGAACTTTCATTTGCCCGTCTTCTGTTGATGTCATTGTTCAGGAGAATTTGTGGCACGTGCTTCTCAGTAGCAAAACTCCCCTTTACCTCTTTTCGTTGCACGAGGGCTGCCTGGCATGCTAGCTTTCCTGTTTTCAGATCCAGCAGCAGAATTTCTGAAGCTGGCATGGGAGCCACAGTCATCATCAGAGCCTGAAGACTCATCTAAGAAAGGCACGTTGCTGATCTGTGTTGCTTTCTGGAAAATAGACCTAAATGATCAGCATGTAAGGGAGGAGTTTTTCCAGGACAATCCCTGTTCATGCTGTTTTGACCAATACTGTCACAGAGCTCCTCATTTTTACCCTTTCACTCTCTAGGCTACAAGCACTATCGCGTGAGGCTTCTATGGCCTCACGGTGCAAACTGCAAATTCCTGTACTAAAACTTGCTGCAGGATTCTGTATTTCCATATAAATTTATCATCTCCTGTTCCTTCCACATTCTTTTGATCTCCAGTCCTTCTTAGCATTCTTTACTTTTCCTTTCCTCTCTGTGCAGCTTCAGTCCATTCTCTCTCAAACTAGTGGTAGCTCTGGCCCATGCTTTTCATAAGAGGAAAACTAAAATAACTTCTTACCCCCTTCAATGTAGTGTAGACTGGAACTGTGATGTTTCTGTAGATGAGACAGGTAAATGGTCCAGAAGCTGAATATGAGAAGTTTGAAACTGGGAAAATTCAGAGAGAGAAAAAGAGAGCAAAAAATACAATCTGGTGAAATGAAACAGGTTTTAACGGAGAGGCATGTGTATGTGTCTACCTCATGTTACCTCTTGGAACACAATAGAGGACTGTCATCCTGGACCAGTTGGCCTCAGAAAGCCTGGAGGATGTGTTATTAATTACATACTACTACCAGAGACAGCTGCAATGTTCCTTTCATTTGGCCTGTAACACATCTTACTCCGACCTGTGCTCCCCATGGTATAATGGCAGTCAAGCAAACTGTTTCTGAGCAGGCAAAAGCCAAAATGGGCAGTTTGTTCCCTGCTTCACTGGGAACTTTTTCATGGCTACCTTCCTTGGTTCACAAACAGGAGAAAGTAATGGTGAAATCACATGATTAAAAGCAGGTCACAGACACACAGTGGAATAATAGTTTCAGCAAAAGAGAGATAAGAGTCCCTTAACGATGTTACTGAATACAGGGGCTCAAACAGATCAGCAACAACCGCTGCCCCTACTTTCTTAATTATGGTAATCTGTTAAATCAGATTTACTTTGGAAACAGGCAAGAAAATGAAGAAATGTAAATAGCCATGTGTTCAGGTCCCACACTGTCACTGTAATCCCCCTCTAAGGGTGGATCTTGTCTAGAACTTACAGCAGCTGGAATTGTCATTCGCAGTGGCAGCCTCAGACAGCCTCATGCCAGACTTGGCCACAGCATAGATTCGACTCTCCTGGAACAAAACAATACCAGGAACAGCAATGGTCAGACAAAAACACCATTCCTCCAAAACAGAAATGCTCAAGTCACAAGATCACATATCCCTTCTGGGCAGGAAAAAATGGCCCTCTAAGAAAAATTGCTCCCTTCCACCAGACGTTAGGTAAATGACTGTTAGTGGAAATGTGTATACATGTAATTCCCTGAATCACAACAGACTTGGTGGACAAGAGTGCTAGAGGTGGCAATCACAAAATAGAAAACATACACGCAATTGTAAATAAGTAACTACATCACAGCTTAGAATAGATTCTTTTTTCCCTCTCATTTATGAATTATGCATTAAAATGAATCAAGAATAGCTCTAAAATGAGATAATTTATTGAGCCACCACCTGCAAAGGGTTTCCCTTCTCTGATAAGTGAATGAAAGAAATACCTAGAATGATCTTGATGAACTTGTGACTTAGCTACAACAACATATGGAGTTTTCAGTTCAAAGGATCTCCAAGTGCTTCACTAATTATTTTCAATGGATTCAAAATCACAGAGTGGCTGAGGCTGGAGAGAACCTGTGGGCCCATCAGGCTCAACAGAACTAAGTATTAACTTTTAATGGCACATATGAATGACCACAATGCTACACTTCTCTCCTTTTTTTTTTTTTTTCCTGACTGTATCTTGAGAACTATTTTTCTTTCACTGATTTTCTCCTTATAAAGGGAAAAGAATAAAAAAACTGTCAGTGGAAGTAGCATGCCCCATAACTGAAGCTGTCAGACCAAGTGGTTAAGAAACGCATTCTGTGTCACCAGGAAACAATAGCCTGAGATTAAAAGCTGCTCTAACTTAGCTACTGGGCATCACTCAAAGATGAACAGCACCTCTTGGACTGTTGTCCCTGCACTTCTTACCCAGGAAGGAAATCTGTGCAGAGGTGGTGTGGGAGGTTTACTTCTGGGTTCAAGGATTCCAGCCTTAGAACTCACAACTTCTCTCTGCTCTGTAGGTAAGTGGTTCATCTTACACATTCCAGCTTCTTCCCTCACCAAGTCTCCTTCTGTCTCCATCTTCTCCAGCATCATATCATCATCAATGTCTGTCTCCTCCACTGGCCCATGACAGACTGGTGAATCTTTTATGGGCTGGAAGGTGCTAGCCTCAAAGCTCATTACACAGTAGGAAGAACTAGTACTTGACTGTGGTTGGCTGTAATGTCTTTTGGCAAGTTGGACACTGTCTCTTGGTGTACTGGGAGTTCGTATTTTTGGAAAGGTCATACTTGTGCCAAGCCCACGATCTCTCTCTGGACAGATGGAACATGCTGTAACGGCAGATGCTGACACAACCAGGGGTGGCTCAGCAGTTTGGAGACGGCCCTCAAAGATGTTCATTATTTCTCCTGAGAAAGTAGAATCCAAAGAGTGGGAGTGGAGCCTGGCAGTCAGATCATCAGATAAGCTGGCTCTGTCCAAAGTCTCTTGTTGGAAGGTGCTCACAGTGCTATGGTTACCCTCTAAAGATGGCTGGAAAGTCAAAGCCTCAAGGAGTTTTGTGGGCTCAGCTGGAGGGTCCAGTGACATATGATCAGAGCATCCTAGCCTGAGATCTGAGCTTATGGCTGGAAATGTGTCTTTCTCTGTGGAGAGAGTCCAGCTTGATGGGTCAGTCAAGAGCTTCAGTGTGTTCTGAGAAAGCAGAGACTTATCCCCTCCACCCTCAGTAAGGTTGTCGCTGGCCAGGACTATGTTTGTTGTAGAGAGGATGCGTTTGGTAGATCCTGTCTGACACATCTGTCTGAAACCAGGTGCAAGGAGCCTAGATTTCTGGTCTATCTTCTCATGGTAAGAGGCCTGTGGTGCTCTGGGCTTCAGGGAACTACAGCTCCAAAGAGACTCCAAAGGAGGAATGCTGGCCATATCTATGATGGAGAAGAACACATGATTACGGCATTCAAATTATCTACTGTCTAAAATGTTTCTTGCTAGTGCAATTTGTTTCAGTTGTATTTCAGTAGCAGCCATATCAGGACAGGCTAGAGGAGGGACACTAACCTAGTTAGAACTACACCATCTCTATTCCATTCCACAAGGACAGTTACAACAGAAGTGTTAAATATTTAGAATGGTATATATATATATATGAAATTATAAGGCATATAATATATATAATAAGGCATATATATATATATGAAATTATAAGGCAGTGTGTTTGAAATTCACAGAAGGAAGGTTGCACGATTTTTTTGTTTGTTTGCTTGCTCTTTATTGTTGTTTTTCTCCCTTCTTCTCCCCAGTCAACCAGAAGACAAGATAGTGACCTAAACAAACTTTCAGTTTAACCCAATAGTTATTCTTATCCATATTCATGTCTCTTCTCTGAAAAGAGACATAAGAAGGAATTGCACCTATCTACACAATGTTTTGTCAAAAACCGTCTAGTTGGCCCAGAATACTGGTTAACATGGATCTTTTGTCTTCAATCCTTCCATTCGTTTCTACTGAATGAGAACTTTAGAGGTTGAGAAAATATGGATACGACTTTGAGTAGCAGAGGATATTATTTATCAGAGAAACCTAGGCTAAAGCCCTGCATGTTGTCTGTGCTTCTTGCTCACAATAGCAAGCTCCTGTGGTTTCCCACAGGACACTATAAACTCTGAACTTTATTTTCTAGCACTAAGCTTAAGCAAGAAGGACACAAGCAACCATGTCACAGGTTCATGCTTCTGTGCTGTTGGGAGAGGGACAATAGACCTCAGGGAGCAGCCATACCTGCAGAGGAGACTGAGGCGAAGCCTCATGGTAGCCCATGGCTTCCTCATGATGGGAGTGAAAGGGCAGGTGCTGATCTCTTCTCTCTGGTGACAGCAACAGGACCCAAGGGAACAGCATGGAGCTGTGTTAGGGGAGGGTCAGGTGGGTGTTAGGACAAGGTTCTTCACCAGAGTGCAGTCAGGCACTGGAACAAGCTCCCCAGGGCAATGGTCACAGTCTAAAGCCTTCCAGAGTTCAAGCAGCATTTTGGACAGCACTCTCAGACACAGGGTTAGGGTGGTCCTATGTGTAGCCATGGAGTGGGACTCAGGGATCCTTGTGGGTCTCTTGAATTCGGGACATATTCTGATTCAACTACAGTGAATCTGTGCCAATACTCCTGCAAGGCTGAGAGATGATTGGGAAGAAAAGCTCCCTGATTCTCTGTGGGGCAGGCTCATCAGTGTTTTGGTTTTATTTTTTTTCTGTTAATCTGAAACCTAGAAGAAGCCTAGAGCTTTGCCATTTTAATGTTTGTTTGTGATAAAGTTCTATTACATTTTTTCATGTCTGATCTTCACTACTACTCTTTTCTAGACCTCTAGAAATTTCTGGAAGTCTAGCTAAATTATATACACAATTTCCTGCAAGATGGGATATGGTCAGTTAATCACTTAGTGATTTTCACTGACCTTAGCATTTATATATTGCCTTATTGAAAAGCAGCAAGCCATAACATGCCATAGAATTTGCATGAAGCTGTGCAGTCACATTCACCACTAAAAACGCTGCCTGAACAAACTCCACAGGCATTGTTTGAACTCCAATGAGATTTAAGTGGAAGCAGAAACACACTGAAGTCAAAAAGTAACAAAGAGAAGGGCAAACAGCAGAAAAAAGTCACTGTTGTTTGTGGAGAGGGTGAAGCCCACTTTTGGAGATACAGCCAAGAAAAAGACAGCCATCAGAGCTGTTTTGAACTTGACAACCGAGTCACAAGAAACTGGATATTAATGAAGCTATTCCTAACACACAGGCCTGACATGTGTTTTGTTAGACTGAAAAAAATTTAAATATTATTGGTACTTTTGCAACTTGCTAGATGTGACAGTAGATGAAGCAGAAAAAGCTCTTACAATCAGTGTGGCAAGCAAAAAGATTTGTCCCTCTGCAGGAGCCTCTGAATTTAACCTGGCACAGTGGGACCAGTGGGGGACAGGGTAGAACTATTTACTGCCTAGAGCACTGGGCTACAGGGAACACTTAATACCAGATTATTAACGCAGCTTACCAGCCATTCTCTTTTTGTAAACAGCCAGAGCCAGAGGGGACGAGAAAAACCCAGTCAATAAAGCATTTAGCTAGAAACATGGTGGGATTTAGAAGGAATCTTGCACTATTATTTGTGGAGTAATGGGAATGCCAGAGAAAGACCTCAGCAGGAAAGAAATACCCCCTGCCTGCATGCCCCATGAAGTTCTGAAAATTAGCTCATCTTAGTTGATCAAACCAAGCCTATTATATTTATATTAAAAAAAAAAAAAAAAAAAAAGGGTAAAGAATTTCCTCTTTACAACACATTGCAACAAAATGTGCTGATTTCAAATCCTGGAGACCAAAGTTCTCCATCTATCCTCCCTTCAGTAACCACAAAAGCACGAGCAACGTAAGCTGCTTTTTTCACCCCAACCTGATAGCACAGAACTTAGCTTCGAAAGGCAGATAAGACAGCTGCTGTCTTGGCCCATTCAGTATTCAGTTACTCAACTTTTTTGTCCTTGTGTCAGCAGAGGTGACAGACCTCTGCAGATGAGGATACCTCACATGAGAAAGTGAAGTGAAACACCTCAGAGGTTTCTATTCTGCACCACTGCTATTTTTCTATTGAGTGCTTTTAACTCAGGATCTCTCTGGCTTACTTTGCTGGCAAAAAAAAGGAGTCTGTGTTCAATCCTTGATGACAAACCAATTAAGAGTATTTTAAGGCAGCTAAAAAATGTCATTCCCATTTTAAAAACAGACCCTTTGAGAAACAGAACAATTGTACTTCTTGCTCAATGACATAAGTGCTTGTTTCTGACAAAGTTAAGAATATAACCCAGGAAGTCTGACTTCTACTCTTGAGGTGGTTAGTAGACTGTAACACCAGGTGAATGCATTTACCTTGCATTGTATCCTGAAGGGCTTCAATTTGCTCAGTCAGCCTCTGATTACAGTTTTTCAGGTGGTAATTTTCTAGCTCAAGCTATGAAACAACAATAACAACAACTGAAAATTAACGCATTATGTGTTTGTGTACCTCTACACAGAACAAGTCTTCAACTTTATTTACACTCAAGTATCTGAGAAGGAAAATGGAAAAAATTAGGTGAATTCCACCAGTCACCTTGGAATCCTTCTCCTCAGCAGCCCTACTTATACATTACTGTGCTTTGTCAAATAGCCTCTGTGTATGCTACTTGTACTTCTCAGGTAGATCTTTTAATTTTGTTTTCTGCTATTTTCACTTATTCCCATTTCAGAAATAACTGCTATGAAAGAAATAATCAGAATATATCTTTTTCTCTCACACTGTATGTGTAAAATAAGATTTCCACCTGCTCTAAAAGACAAAAGAAAAACACATTATAAGTTTGCAATTTTGCCTTATGTCTGTAAGGGAATTTTTAGGTCATGGCCTCAACTGGTGATGGAGCACCTGGTGAAGGAGTATGGCTGGCACAGAAAGCACAGGTGCAAAGTATTTACACGTGCTTCTCTCATGACCAGAAGGGTTGGAGCTAGGATCCACTCCCTTCTTCCCCCCACCTCACTCCTGGGCTTATTTAAGGGCTAGCCTCTGAAGGGAGAATATCTTCTGAATGAGAATGAAGGCTATTTTCTTAGAAAGAGTGTTCTGCAGTCAGAAAACGTTATCTCTACCTGGGTGAGTCAGCTTTTTTTTTTTTTTTTTTCCTTCTTCTTCCTGTGTATAACTATTGGTATTTCCAATTATGTTTTGCCTAGTATTGTGAAGAATTTGTCAGAAGCAGTTTCACAGCTTCATAGACAAGCGATGTCTTTGCCTGAAGAATGATAGTGTATAATCTGAAGTACAGTAGTAGTGCAACCAAAGAGGCTTTACTTTTGTTGGAATTAAGGCTGAAACTTAAATTGTGCTTTCTAGAGGGTTTCATTTGTAGTGTACATTCTAAGTTCTTCAGTCATCTATTGTCTACACGTGTATGGTGTGCATCTAGGATCACTATGCGGTGTAATCTCATTGCCAATAAAAACACAGTGTGAACGTGTAGTCCTGGACTCACAGTAGATTGCTCTAAATTAACTCCTGCGTTTTCTTTAGGTTGCAATGTACAGTAATGTAGATTCACCTTAAGTTAACTCATGTAGGAGAATCAAAGAAGTAGCAAAGCTTTTAAGCACAGAATTACAGAAGCAATCTAATGAGTTTTCAAAGTCATATTCCAGCATAAGTAGTGCCTGTAAAGACTACTTCTCTCAGCTCTAACAAGTGTTTTGTTGTGTTGGCTTTTTTGTTTGTTTGTTTGTTGTTTTTTTATATATATTTATTTCTGGCATAAGTAGTGAAATACATACATCCTACAGAATGAAAAGGAAAGACTAGATAGACTCAACTGGCAACTTTAAACCTGAGTGATGACCCCATTGCTACCTCTTCATTACTCTAGTGAGCGTTGAATTGAACTGGGTCCAAATGCAGGTGGTATGCCCACAGGACTGTTAAACTGAGAGGGTAGGTACGAAAGAAAGTTAGGCAGTAGGAAAACAGGGATGTAGTAGTGTCGTGAATGGCAAGTTATGGAGGAATAAATGACAATGTGTTTGTATTACAGCTGATTTGTCAGCAAGAAATACAGAAACTGCAACCTCAGAAATGAAGAGAGGCAAAGGAAAACTGGGGAGAAGCCATTCGTGTTTAGCCAGTGAAACAATACTCTTCAGAAACTGCATTTGGGTGCTAGTGACTTACCAGTCATTCATAGTTTGTCCAAAGCAGTAAATTAGCCCTGAGAGGCAACTCTAGTCATGCAGTTGAATGTGTGCATTGGAGTGGAGGAGGGAAAAAAAAAAAGAAAAAGCTGAAAGCTTCTGTGGCAGACTAGATGTCTTCAGACTGTTGTTCCTGCATAAGAGCATTCAAGCAGCACAGCTACTGCATCTACCCATAGGCCTTGAAACCTGGCAGCAGGCTGTAGACTCACCTCTTTCAGCTTAAATGTTACCCACTCTTTAATCTTGGCAGCTTTCTCTTGAACAATTTTGGCTTCCTCAGTCCTCAACTGTTTCTGTGCCAAAAAAAAAAAAAAAAAAAAAAAAGATTACATGCATTAGGATAGAACAACTACCAGTATTCTCAGTGGGTTACTGCAAAGGCGTGAGTTGTTCACTGACAATCCCATTATAGATGTAAAACTTAAAACTTCTGATGGATGTTACTATCCAGCTGACCTCTGAAACGTCAAGTTCTTTAAGTTACCTTATGTAGTCCCTGGAGTCAAATTTAGAGGGTTATTTCGAGAGTTGGCTGTGGAATAGAAAGCCTTGTTTAGGAAATGATTTCCCATCTCCCACAGTTTTAAGTAGTCTCCAAGTTTTCCCATTTTAGGTGGTTTTGCAGTATTATTGTTGAGCATCTGTAGCATCCCTCTTCATGCCATCCAACCCTCTAAAACACACCCTACTGGCTGAGGTTAATAAAGAATTAAGCAGTGCCTGTAGATGATTCATAAAAGTGTAATTCTGCAAGCAAAAGCAATTAATTTGCTGCGAGTACAGGTATAGAGTATAGATATTAAAGACACATGAGGAGGAAACTAACACCAACAATGTGTTTGTAACACACAATGTTCTCTTTGAGAAACTAGATAAAATTAGTAGGTGTAGTTTTAAAAAGCTTGAGAATCTGATCTTGAAACACTAAGATCTGCCAGGATGTTTTTAGGTGGGAGAAGTAGTTGTATGTTTACATATCGATGAAAGCAGTTTCTATCTTATAAAGAACTGTTGATTTGTACAATGAATGTAGCTGATTGAGCAACATTGCTACAACATCCTTTTTGCAGCTGTGTTTTCTCAGCTGCATTTTTCTCACCTTTTCTGGTAATTTCCTCTGCAAGGCATTGAATAGGTACTATTGCCACCTGAAGCCTTCTGTTTAGCTCCTCTGCAGGTTCATCAGGAGCACTGTTACAGAAAGGTCTCCTATCTACATTGTGTTTTAAATGACTACAAGGAGAAATTAGTTTTAGAATGATATATTCAGCCTTTAACTTCTTTTATTGAATGGACAAACAGTAATAGCTGCTGGCAGCAGTTGATGCTGCCCGCTTTTATTTGCTGATGCGTGCAAATAATTGTGAAAGCAGAACTGAATGCCCTTTTTCTTGTTTGTTTGTTTGTTTTTTTTTGTTAAAAAGAACTGAACAACAAAAGTTCACTTAATGAACTCCATACAAATACGGTGGATTCCAGTAAATTACCAGCATCTTAGCATCACTCTTAATCACGGAATGTTTTTAGTCACCACTGCTGCACATTTGAAAGCTTTTATTCAAATGTGCTTCCTGACCTTAAAGAAGACACTATGGGCAGCAGTAAATCTGTAGGTGAGCACAATGAAATAAAAGTAATCTAATCTCATACTTCAAGATGAGGATTTCTTTAGTTTTTTCCTCTCTGAACATAGCTGTGTGTGTTCCTAATTACCAGGTGCCAGCCTTTGCTGGAGTCATAATATTATACATGACTGTTGGTCTGAAATGATCAGACAAATATAGTGCATTTATTGTAGTCCTTTAAACAACACCATGTAGTTATGCTTTTGAATCCCTAATAATTCAGGGAGCAAGTGATAAGCAATTCAATATTGCTATACTAAACAGTGAAGTAAAAAAAAAAACAACAAAACTTTCATTTAGGGTCCTAAGCCAGACTAGCAACATTATGACAGCATTGTCACAGAGCTTAGTAAGCCCTGCCTCAGAGCAGAACCAATTAGCTCAGGCACAGCACCCACAGATGCAGTTATTGTGCCTGAATATCCAGGAGCAGTTAGGGATTCATTGTGTCCCATGCTATTGTGTGGCACAGACATGACCTCAGTGTCCTTTTATTAATATTCTGAATTCTACAGCTTTTCCCAACCTGGTGAAAGCAAATAGGATGGCAACATTACAGCACTCCTCATTTAACTTTTAGAACTCCCACTATCTCATTCCATTTTGAAACTAAACCAGCAAACCAGAGAGAGTATAACTTGTCTGAACTTGTCAAGGTTCAGTTTTCTTTTCCAGCAATCTCACTTTGCCTCTTTTTGCTGGAGTAAAAAGATTTCTATGAACAGAAACACTTCTCCAACTAGTGTTTATTGATTTTTTTTTTTTTAATCAAATCACACCTTATATTTATGGATAAATCAGAATTTCTTTCATCTTTGATGGCAATAACCACTTCTAGGCTTTGATCACTATTATAGCTCCTTCTGAACACCTTTTTTCTCTTCCAGAAGAGAAACTTCATCTATGTTGTGTCTGAGTAAGCTGCACCAGGGAAGTGACCTGAAACCAGAGATTCGATGCCTGACCTCCATACACTATGCTTGATTTCAGTAAGTTCTAACAGCTTACCAAGCTCCTTTGCTTTCGAAGTATTTATCAATTATTTAAATTGGTGCTTGAGTTACACTTTCAAAATATTTTCACATAAGATTCTGATAAGGGATTTCCATTTACTTAGGAATATAAGATTATCTTATTCCTCATACTGAAAAGCAGACTACAGGGCTAAGGCCTTTACAAGAGCTGAAATAAGTTTTTTGCTGTAGCTCCTGTCATCCACCATCTGAGAATAAAAAAGGCTACGAGCTGGTCTTTTATACTGAAGGCATCTGGCAAGATGAGAACTATGCCAAAGAGTCACTGAGGACTAGGGAAAGCCCCTTCCAGTGATGCTTCCCATGCTGAGTCAGATATGGGCCCTACAATGAATTTGTGATGCAATCTATATGCTTGGAAGCCAGACAAATACTGTGACTAGATTTGAGCATAAGAATTTAGGGTCTCACCACTGATTCAGCTGCAGCATAAGACCTTGAATGATATCAAGCAGTCTTTTGCAATGAAGAGAACAAGGGCTACTGAGGCTGAATGAAGGCTTTTGACTGGAAAGAGGAAGGAAGGTGAAAAATCTCACTGAGGAGTATCTTATTTGAGTTGCCTTCAGATTCTACGTAAGAGGCTGATGTGTAACGAAGACATAAGCTGTACCTTTAAGCTACGTGTTACTAAGTGACTTCAGCTCATGAAATCTACAAATCTGCACGCAGAAAATGTCTTTACCTGTTTTGCTAACTGTGTCTGCAGCCTGCTAATCATATCTTCTTTTCTTTGCACTGTACCCATTAGCTCTTGGTATTTTCTGTACAGAGTGCTGTTCGATTCACCAGTCTTCATGTTGGCTAGTTTTATCTCTTCTCCCATAACTCTGACCTGTAAGGACAATCAGAGGGAGAACAAAAAAAGCAACAACAAAACAAATGATGCAAATGAAGGAGCTGCTTGTTTAGTAGTAAGACCCTGCCTTTTGGGATTTCACTTTTTCTTCCTATTCTGGCTAGAAAAAAATAACTTTAAATATTGTTTATGAAAAGAACGTTGTCCATTTGCTTGCACTGCTGAAGGAGTAAGAGATACAAACTGAAAAATGAACACTAACACACTGTGAATTGTTACATACATATTATTGGTTGGAGAAACTGTGCAGGCACTGCAGTCTATACAGGTATCTAGGCAAGGTAAACCACATTTTCCTCCTTTGCAATACCATGGTCATCTTTTAAAAACCATTCAGCACCAAAGTACATACCAGAACACCCTGAGAACACTTCCCTCTCCTTACTGTCTCTAGCTTAAGATACTGTTTTAGCAACTTCTGGCATTCTGGTAAGTGTACTTTTATACATCTGCCTATTCTTGAGCTCCTGTGAGTGGTAGCCCTTGGTGATTCTCCTGCTGAGACAAACAAATGTGGTGCACCCTCACTGCTGACAGGTTTCAGTGCTTTAAAGCTCTAGCTGCTGCTAGAGCTTTCCAAGTTTTTAATTGATTCTAAAAACTTCCAAATCACTATCTTTCAATATGCCAGTCTTTTTTTTTTTTTTTTTTTTTTTTTATCACTACTTCATCCTATTGCAATGGATTATGAGACTTCCATTCTAAAAGTGAATTGATTTCTGCCAGCTTAACTCAAACATCTTAAATGCAGTATTAACAACAGGAAGATATCTAGCTTCAGTACATTTGCAAAGAAACCGGTTCCAAGTACCATTAATTTGCCCTGGGTTTGGAACCAGGAAGGCTGAAGAAGGGCAGTGATCTGGGTGCTTCACAGACTGTGCAAGAGCTGTTCATGCTATGTTGAACAGACTACACCTCATACTTGCAGCTGTGTTTTGTTCTTCTGTCTTTCTACATTAAGCAGTGAAGCACAATGCCCCTTCCTCATTCTGAGTAAGAAAAGTAGGCACTCAGAAACTGAGCCAGAAAACTAAGCCTGCTGTTTTCATTAGAGTTTAGGGTGATTATAGTAAAAAGAGATGGCCCCTTCTTTCTGTCTGATGCCCAAACGTTGGCTCTGTGCTACTGGCTCAGAGTGGGGACTGAAGGTATGTGATTTCTTTAATTGAGGTTGGCAGCTGCAAGGAGCCCATTGAATTAACAAATCCAATCCCTCAGAATCCTGGAGTGAAAGAAAACAAGGGATTTTAAATCTGATGCAGAGCTTTCTCATTTGTAAACTGCTTCTCATTCATGAGGAATATTTGTTAGAGGAATGGAATGGCCCTACTCCTTATTCTGTGATATCTTCTGGCTGCTAGGCAGCAACAAAGTATGTCTCTAGTAACATTTCTCTCTATATGTGTGTCCAAGGTGCTAGAAGGGCAGACTCCACAGCTTTGAAGGTTGCTAGTCTTTAGGATCTGCCCTATACAAAGCTGCAAAGCTTTCATTTCTGTAGAGTACCCATTCTACACCTTCCCTGGCAAGTTCTCTTTTGTTCATTCTCTGACTTGGATTTGGCTTCCCTTACATCCACTTCTTGGTTTCTGTGCATCTTCCTATATCATGGACACTATTCCTGTCTTTCAGTTGTCACCTAGTATAAAACCTCCTTTATTGGCCAGCAGCATTAGCTACATTTCCCAGTGGTGCAGTCACACAGCCAACATTATCTTTGTTCATCTATGTTTTTATATGTGGACTTGCTGATATTACTCTCGTGAATGATTCTTGTTCTTGGTTGACAATTGCTGATCTAGTATAGAGGCCAACAGCATTCAGCTAGTATCTTTCCTATATTTAGGTTGGTCAGGAAAAAGAAATCTCACCATCAATACAAAATTGATGGAGGCTTGCAATACTGTGTTTTACACATGGAAGTTCCTAATTCTGAGGCAGTGTCTCCTAGTGCTTATAACAGTCTATTCAGTCTTTCACTTCCAAAATCCTTTTTGACTGCTATTCCCAGCCATCTTGGACAGCTTCTAGTTCTGTGCTTTAATTTCTGACTCAATACTCAGTCCTGCAGTTCTTGACTAGTTGGGAGCTGGTTCACTTCAAAGCCTCCCTTCAGCTGTCGTGTGTGGTGATCCAGGAGCCCAAGCCATGTGGCCCTTCCCGGCTTGTATTACAATACTCCTTACAGTGCAGCCTGCACAATGGTATGTTTCCTAAAGTTACATTATTCTTTGTCCACAAGGTGAAGCCTCTCTGCGTCTTCAGCCATTATTCGAGGAACATGGATTAGTTTAGACAGCACACTTAATTTTCCAAAGGGTATAGTACAGTGTATCTTGGCCTTCTCTTACTGCTTTTCTCTGTCTTATTCAGAGCAATTACCAATGAGATTAAAATAACTGACTGGTTTTGCAGAAATGCTCTGGTTATTCTGCAGAACTTCTCTACTTCTAGACAAGTCTCTACCAGTACTGTTCATACACTTGTTTTCTGAGGACCTGCCAGTGAGCTTTATCTCTGCAGTTTAATCTCAACGTACTATATTCCTTTGCTTTTCCTTAACTAAGTGTGCCTACCATAAGTGAGGAGGTAAAGGCTGTAAAGTGGAGTGGCATGTATAAGGTGCTGATTTTCACTTGATGTGGAACATATTTAGAAAGCTGTTCATAGTTCAGACTCAAAGATCAGGAAATATGACCCAAAATATCTATTCACCACAGCAAATCAGTGTTCCCTAGTGTAGCACAGTGCAATCAGGTGCTGTCTGCATGCTAGACTGGAGGGAATTTGGAGCAGGTTCTTACTGGGCTTGCACCAGGGCAATGTAAGAAAATACCTTACCCGTTCCTCTGCATCCTCAGCTCTTTGCTCTGCTTCTATCACTCTGTGTTCCAATTCTTGCATCTTCAGAGCCAGAAAAGAGGTAAGAAAGAGGGGAAAGAAGAAATAATCATCACCTGGAGATTTATTTGTTAGATCTTAAACCTTCTGTTCCTTGGGTAGGTCACAGATCTTTGGCATCTTTTGGGTTAACTAGTCAGCTCTGACCAGGGGGGAAAAAAGCCTTTGACCTTTTCTAGTCATCTGCTCCAATCTGAATTTACCGAACTGTTTCCTCATTAGTGAGCTTCATCATTCATTACATGGGTCAAGAAAATAGTCCCAAGTTGTTGACCTCATCTCTACAATTTACATGCCATAGGCTGTTCCTGCAAGAAGCCTGCCTCCAGTTCACCATTTTTTCCTGCTTTCATTTCATCTCAAATTTATTTCTGCTGGTGAGTAAAAACAGTTGCATCTTGGAAGTCACACAGCAGGTTCTCTATGATGTCCCTTTGAATACTTTGGTTTAGCTTCAAAAGCATCCTAGACTTATCTCTGATGAGATTATGAATGCTCTTGGTTTTCCTATGCTTTTTTTTCCATTTTAAATAACTTTGCAAACTAGCAGTACTTAACCTGAGCATTGCTTTTACTGAAGCATGATCCTATGAGTAAATAAGTAACTTCATTATTAGTGAAATGCAGATTCACTCAGTGTTCGTCTAATTACTTAACAATAGAGCTTTCTCCCCCACACCTCTGTGCTTTCATGTGTTCATTTTTAAATAACAATAGTGGTACTTGCAAGGTTATCTTCCATCTTCTCCCTTATTTGATGTGTCTCAGATTTTAGCTCAGCAATATCAATTCAATGACAATAAGTTTCAGCCATGGAGCTACATTGAATTTTCAGCACTTTCTATCTCGTTCTTTCATGAGTAAAACACTAGTAAGAGCTTCAGAAAATTAAAAGAATCGTGCCTCAAGCAGGAAAGAGACTGCAAGGGGAACTGAACTTTTCTTCTTTGATATGTTTTATGACTCTGGATAAAGCGCTGAAGCAAAGAAGTCAAGTTGAGCCCTATAAGAATAAAATCGATGCTTTTGGAAAGGGAACTTATTAATCTTGAGTTAATCACCCTGAAGGAAGATGTCTGTATTTCTATGTTTCCATTTCTCATCCTTTGGGTGGCAACAAGACTCTCCTCTTGATCACAAGAGTGAACTAACACCTACTGAAAAACATATTAGAATTATATGCACGTAGTTACATGATCATTGATGTATCTAAAAAAGCTATGAGAAATAGATGCACACCATGAAGGTTAGAAACTGTCAACTGTAGCATGATACCTGTTGGTTTTTTTTTGTTTGTTTGTTTGTTTTGTTTTTTTTTTTTGTTTTGTTTTTTTCCCAATATGGTAGTCAAGGACAGCATGATTCACAGAGCTTGATCTCAAAATCATTGAGGGCACTTCCTTGGCAGAGAAGAGAGATGCTACAAAAGATTGCCCAGACAGCCAAAGTCACAGCAAAGACAGTAGTTGGTGTCTTAGCAGAGACTGAGATCTAGGCAATTAACACTAACAGCAGTTGTCTGGGCATAAGCATCTGTGCATTAGGAGCAGTGGTCTACCAAGGCATTTCTCTATCAGACTTGGAATAGCCATCACTATAGACAGATAGTAGTAAAATGTGCTGGTGAGTGACATGCGCAAACTGGAAACATAATACGCTTTGGAAAACAGAGACCTTTTCTAACAGTAGCATCTAAGTCAGTGTCTACTAGTTTTCTCATGAATTGATGGGGGCTATATTCTCAGGACAGATGAATCTCTAGGCTTTTTCCCAAAGGCTATTCTCTTAGATGAACAACTGAATTCTTCACAAGGTGGGAAATCTCCACAAAAGGCTCAAGTTATTTTAAAAAGGTAACACTGTTTTGGCTGAGAGAAAAATAGCTCATTGTCCCAGCCTCAAGACAGCTTGCTTTTTATTGGTAGTTGTCCTGGTTCTTGATCAGGATAAAAAGAAGTATGTTGAGATCACTCCTGATCACTGAAGAGTTATGAAACTTCTTGTGCAATCAAGATGATCTGGCTAAGCTCCAAGCAAATCAATTACATCCTGTCACCCTAAGCCCTTCTGTAACCTTAAATGAACTTGCACTTAACTTCCTCTACTATGTTGTTGGGTTGTCCTCCTATGAACTGTTTAATAACTGCTGCATTTTTCATAGACACAAAATGATTACTTCACCCATCTCTGGTGTTAGCTATCCCACTAGAGAACACTGAATTTTAATATATCCATGCTTGTAAGGCTCTTTCAAATCCCTCAATGAACTGATAATAATACTTGGTATTTGCATGGGTCCTTTCATTCAAAATGCTTTATAATTTGACAAATGCTACTAAGTAACTTGACCCAGTTCACATACAAAGAAATTAGTGGCAAACCAACTCCATGCAACTCTTCTCCCAAACATTAGCTTGTACGAAGAGAGAAACAGGCTTAGTTCTACACCCATAGTTGCATGAGACAAAAGAGGCTTTTTAAAATGTTCATTTTTATTGAATTAGTACAGAAAATGGTTAAAAACTAGCCAGATGGCCCTCTAAAAGCTGCAGAAGATCCTTCTATCTACCATTCAAATAGGCTTTCCCTCTCCTGACTGACTGCTCAGAACATGCAAAATAAAACTAAGCAGAAAAAAGTTCATGCACGTCTCAGCCTCAATTTCCTCTTGTTCTGTTCAAGAGCTCGTTTGTAACCAGGTCATTGTGCTGCCAAGACAACAGCCTTGTCACTCACCAGCAGAGGAGCCAGAGTGGAAATGACTGCTTGGTTCCAGAGACACCAGGCCCCTGCTGATGGCTGCACCAACTCAGTGTCTAGGGGTACTGCATGCTAGGGGAGTGCAGGAGGACAGCTGAGCACTGCCTGGGGCATTGTGCACCTCTGGCATGCTGACCTTCAGCCAGGAGCAAGCCAACCCAAGCAGTGCTGCTGGGAAGTTGAGCCCAGGCTACTGACGTGGCAGCTCGTGCCATGTGAACTGGGGTGCTGGCAGTTAAACTGCTGGGTTTTAAATTCTTCTTGTTCTGAACAGTGATCTAGATTAATTTGGCTAAGAGGATTTTAAGAATCTGAAGGATTTAAAGTGTTAGCATGCAGTGTGCTACGGGTGATTTTTTTTTTATTTCGTTTTTTGAGTTAAAAAAGTGAAATCTGCCTTGAAGTCCTAAAATTAGTTAAAGAATGATTTAAAGATGGGAATCGGGTTTCCAAGCTTTCAATCAGTAGCTTCCAGGCCCCTGGGATAACCTACATAGTGAGCAAGTATCAGACTACTGTTAACATCGTTCCTTGCTTTCCCTGACAAAATCATGTTTGACTCAAAGAAAAAAAAAAAAAATCCCACTGCTGCAAACCATATCAGAGGTTCTCAGGGGCACCATGGGTTGGCTGCACAGTTTGAAATGGTGTCCATTTCTCAAGGTTCTCCACCTTTTCTCAAAACTCTATGAAAAATGCAGTATGTTTTCAAAGATGCCTATATCTCTTCGTTCTCACAGATAGACCCAATTAAAAACAGAATTACAGTTGGTATAGAATATGATAAAAATCCCCAGAGTTGGTATCATTAGGCATAACGCATGCATCATCTTTAGTTCTGCATCACTGCCTATCTGAGTAGAAGGATGCAGTATGGACAGGAACCCTGGCATACTATGGGGCCTGTAGGGAAGAGAAATAAGTCTCTTGAGAAAGCATTTGCAGAGGAGTTGGGAGCCTGAGATGCAGGAGACTAACAACTGTGTTGAGCAGGAATGTCACATGCTTGAGGACCTGCTTTAGGGCCTTGTGTTCATCTCTGTCAGGAGATGACACGAGCTGACCCACATTCCCCGGTGCTCTCCCCTTCCCATATGACATGAGTAGGGAATTACAAGCCTGCTAGCTCTTCGACCCTCCAAGTGAGCCTACCAGGGCACAGTACAGGTAGTTACAGAGTAACCCAATCGCTGAACCAAGCAGATCCTTAATTTTAACAGAGAGACTGTTGCTTTGACCAAAAGGCTGCATTAATTGTCACAGAGTCCCTTCTTTGAGCAGCCCTTAAAGCTCTCTGCTGTGACTCACAGACGTCCCTAAAGGGACAGTCCAAAAGGTGCCTGGCAAATCTGCTCTCCAAAATTAAAGTTGATAGATGGGTTTCTCTGTGTTCTGGGTGGTAGTAGAGTTAGCAAAACACATGGCTACCTCTCGTGCATTATGGAATATGTGTAAAGCTGCACCACATCCATAAGCGATTCTTATGCTCTTTTGTCTAAATCAACTTTATGACCACTTTTAATGATCTCAAAGGTAAACAATGTCTAAGATCCACCTCCAAATCTACCTTCAAAAGATGAACAGGGTGCTAGAATTGCACCACTTCCTAAAACAACATGAGAAGTAGAATCGACGTCTTGCGTGAAGTATAAAGCATTAGTGGAAATGTAATTAGACTGAAAGCAACAATAGAAATAATTCCCCTTTGAAGTAATTGCCATTTAAAAACATCCAAAAAAACCCCAGACAGGCATAAGACAGAAGTTACATAACCCAAACTGGAGCAAAAGTGAGCTTGAACAAATCTATCATCAGGTATAACTTAAAAGCATTCAGAGTAAACTGTGTTCAGTTACAAAGATTTCAACTTTATTAGTGAAGTGTGACTGAAAGAAATTGTACTCACTTTAATAACAGTGATTGAATGGCTGAACAATCTTTAACTGGACTGAAATATTGCAAGCCACATTTTGAAAAAAAGAACTCTACAGCAAATTACAAACTTGGACTGCATGCCAATAAGAGCCTAGTGAAAAAACTTGAATTCAAATTGAAATACGAACTATTTTGAGATAAAGAAAATCTACAGCATAGTGGAAACAATCAAACCAAAACAAATAAAAACCCCACCAAGCATACCTATGCCAAAATCTCAACTCTTTGCTAGTCTCCTCCCCTTAGATTGCAGGCAAGTTCATCTAGAGCACCCTAAAGAGGTTGGTAGGAGTTGCCTCAAAACCACAGGTACCTCGTAAGTTTCTAACATCCTGATCTCCTAAAGCATCTCAGTTTTGATCTTCAGCATCCCCAGAATACTTTGACTTATTACTCAATATTATTCTAATATTACTGTCCAATCTTACAGTATAATTTGTCATCCTGTAAGCTTCTATTTCTATTGTCAAACCTAATCCCCCTTCTGTAATTAAAAGAATCTGTCTTTGTAGCAAAATCTTGCTATTACGGTGTTTTCCAGTGGTCAGAATATCTGGTGATTCTGCAACAAACAAGACCGAGTTCTTATTTTCACTAACACCACTATGGCAACATCCCTGTACCTCAAGTGATAAGGAAAGTTAAACAATTTAGTGTAAAATGGATAGATCCATTTTACTTTACTTGATGGTTCACTACTTAGGGATTTTTTGCTTTCATGCTATAATTCAGAATGAAGCAGAAGTCACCACTATCTCACCTTCTCAGCTAACAGCTCTCGGATCTTGCTTGCCTGCAAGCGGAATTTGAAGAGCTGGGATTCCAGCACAAGGCATCGCTTTTGCCAGTCCATACAGCTGCCATTCTCCACTGTGAGTTCAGCCATTGTGAAGTTATTCATCCACCTGGGATACCTTCTGTGGTGCTCTAAAAATGCAAGAGAAGAGAAGGAAAAAAAAAGACAAAGCATTTTAGACTACCAAACTTTAATTCCTTAGACCTAGTCTTCCTCAGCCCAGTCAATAGGACTGGGAATGAAGGCAATTTCTTCCACAAGAAGACTATAGAGTGGTGCTATCCCAAGTTATAGGCATGCCCTTTGCTAGGAGTTTCTCTTCTTACTGCTGTCATAGACAAACTGATCATATGACAGTACACCAACTTGCACTGACCTTGCTAATGGTCAGGATGTGGCTGATTATGTGCTGTGAGCTCAGGAAAATTTACCTTCATCACCCTCTCAGTGAGGAGAAAATGATGGTTTCTAGCTGATGAGCAGGGATGAACTCCAGGGAACAGTGATATCTTCCACAGATACAGCTGCATTTGGAAGAGGGTGTAACTCTAGAACATGAAAGAGCAGCACAGCTACGTGCAGCTATGGATATTACAGATGAGCATACTCAAGCATTTAATCGCACAAAAGGCAGCACGTTAACAGTTAACAGATAAATATTCAAATAAACTTTTACCTTTAGTCTGAGTAAATAATTTACCAGTGCATCGTACTGTATATTCCACCAACAGCCATCTTGCCATCCTTGCAGCCCTGCTCAGTGTCTGCTTATGGACTAGAAGAATTTTTCTTCCTGCTCTCTTTGTATCAGTATGGATGCAAACTCTCAAGTCAATAAGACTTTTAAAACATAACTCAGGTCTTACATTCATTATCAATTTGAGACACCACTGTCTCATGTCATGCAGACTGTTATGAGGATGTGACTGTCCACAAATTGCATCCAATTCTTGGTTAACCTCAAGAACTCCTCTTCCCATCTGAAAGAAAACAGTGAGCTGTCCCGTCAGCTCTCAGTCTCAGAATGACCTCTCAAGTCCTGTCTTTGGAAAATGTAAGGCAGTGCACGTGCTCCTTAGCACTGACAGCAGAGCTGGATATAAGGCCTAAGGAGGAGCTATAGGTTATCTGTGCTTTGTAAGATAGTCCTTTCTGTTATCTCCTCAGTAGCAGGAGGACCTATGCTCTCCTTGCCGATCAGCTGGCACCCACGTTTTATCCTGTCACAAAATAAACCTTTCTAGCTTTGAACAGCCCCAAGACTGGGCAGGACTCCTCTCCACCATTTTGGCACGTTTAAGGCTCTTGTAATAGGACCTGCCTACAAAAAAACAGGGATAAACTAAAAATCAGGAGAAACAAAGTTACACAACAAGAACCCTGAAAGCTTATACATCTTCTCATTCAAACAGAGTCCAGTTAAAAATACAAACCTTTACAACACAACTATGCTTCTAGTGTCATCAAGCACTGCAGAAAGCAGAAGAAAAAGCTTTGTGCATTGGGAGCACGAGACACAGCTATTCAAGACATATTCAATTCAGGTTATTCTTCTACACAAATTGTATTCCTTTTTCAATTTTCAGGAACACATTTAATGCTGAAATACAGAAAGAAGAGATGGAAAGGACCTACTGGGTTGAACAAGGGCAAATGTTTTAAGTTAACCACGGTGTAAAACCTGGAATTTGTTTTTTTCCTGTTTACAGCCCTTTCGTACTATTTTCCAACAAATACATTTCTAAAACATTTTTTGGCAGAAGGAAAGCATGAAAACTATGAACATTCAATACATAGTATAGAATATGCAAAACGTGAACTTACTTTAGAAACCTGATGTATTGCATCCTTCCAGTCAGACTCTGAAATAATATCAGAAGGCCTTATCCAACAAAAAGGCCTAGGAAGCAAAAAGCCCTTATTAACACCTGCTGACTAAAAAGAAGCTTGCAGAAGAATGGAAATGCAAACTGCTGGACAAGGCTGCTTCTGAAAAAGTTTCAAAGAAGAAGCACACACAAAGAATCCTTGCACTGAAAACCTGTTTGCTGCTGTGTACAGGCTACCAAGAAAAGAAGATGCAGTTTTTTAAACCAAAACCTACTTCAGGTTACCTGAGCATCTGTATATACAGACTTGCATGAAAAAAAGCTAACATTTCCCACTTTCCCTGAAGTAGGGAGGCAAAAATCTCTCGAGAAGAGAAAGTTTACGTTTGTGGTAGCAGCAGAGTTGACATGAGGATGAAGAATGCAAGGGTGCTACCACAGATGCAGCAGCAGGATCATGAGGTTTATGTGGAAAGGAAGAGGAAAGAATGTGACAGGGATTTCCAAGATGCAGATAGGAAAGCATCAGTTCAGTTTTTGATATGGAGCTCTTTTTCCTTCTCTTCCCCCTGCTTTAGTGCTATCCAATCCCTCATTTCCTCCATGTCAGCAGCAGAGCAGCAGGAACCAAGTATTCCTGCTCACACATGCTGCTGTGACAGATGATCTGTCTCTTCAGCACAGACAAGTAAGCAGCTCATGGTCAAGCTACCTGTTCCCAAAATTCCTTGTCCAGAGACAGCCTGTCTTAGTCATCACTCCTTGAAATAACACTGCACAAGGAGGCAACAGACTCCTCTACTACTGTCAATTCTGTTGCTGACCTGTGCTTTAAGTTTCTTATTTCTGTGTTTCATCCTTCCCAGTCTGAGGAAGGGCAATGACAAGAAGCCCATTATCTTGAACATTTTGAAGAATAGAATCATTTGAGCATCAATCTGCAGGTAGTTTTATGAACAGTAATCATCTGCATAGGTGCACAAGCTGCTATGATCAGCTCAGTCCCCAGGCTAAGAGCATGGGCTGACTGCTACTCATTGCTTCAGTTGCTACCTGTCCACACTATACATGCAGCCAGCCTGCTTGGCATGGCATAATGGCAACCTCCATGAAAGAAGCAATTCAAATATGGATGAAGGTCTGGTTCCCCAGCCCTTTTAGATGAGGTTTAGGGCATGCCAAAAGGTCCACCTTTACTACATCTGATCCTGTGCCACAGAGAGCAGGCTTTAGTGACTACAAGCATCACATGGGTGTCTTCAGACTGAAACACCACAGGCAGTGCATTTTGTTTCCACATTTGGCTTACGCTATTGTTACAGACCACAGGCAGGAAGAGACAGAAAGCACAGACTCTATGCTCTGAACTTCATTTTCACTGCAGCTTAAACATTTCACTTTAATTAATCTCCACAGCCATCAGACATCATGTGAGGACGACAGACAGTGGAAGAGCATCTGAACGAGCACTTTGTTGAAATAAAGAGATAGATCCCAGCTAGGAACAAGCTATGTCTGAAGACAAAAATAAGACATTGTAGACATCAAGTTGTAACTCCACAAAGTGCAAAAAGCTGTGGCTGTTTAAATTTCTTACTCAGTAACTGTTTAGAAGTTTCAGATATGCACAGAGCATGCAAGATGTGCATAGTAAGTGTGCCTTTAATGAAAATCAGAAGTGTGTGAGCATTCACAGATATTGTAATACCAAACGAACGTGTACAGCCCAGCAACAAGCTGTGCAACCCTACAAGAACAAACATTTGCAAAGCCAAACCAGTTATTAGTTCATCAGCTTAATTAAAACACTGAAGCTCAAAGTTAAAGGACTTCTCACCTGCTCACAGGCAAACTCGGTGCTTCCCTGAGCGGGGGCCAAAGCAACAGGTCAAGACTTGGAAAAGAGCAATGAAGTCACTCAGCCTTACTGCTAGTACATCTGACTTTGTAGGGCGAGAATGCTTAAGATGTCCCTCTGGTTGTATCTGCTCTCCAGCACAGCTGGGTCATATTTGCAGGTAGGAGAGCTTCAAGTTACTCCAAGTATACATAATAGTGTAAGTACACATAACACAGCAGGCCATTTATCTCAAAACACAAAGCACAAAGATGAATAAAAGAAGACACGTTTTATATCCTTTATCTACAAGCATGAGCTGTGTGTTATTTTATACACAGGTAGCTTTGTTCAGTGATAGAAATATTTGCAGGCAGTGAGTTGGGAGGTGGAAGAGAGGGTGGGAAACAAATAAACAGAAATCCTAGGAAGGAAAATCAGCATTCTCCAACCAGTACCCCCAACAACTTATAGAAATACAGAGACTTGCTTTTCTGCCACTCAGTCCAGCACATCAGTAGAATCTCTACCCCTAGCTCCTTGCCAGGCATGTAATCAGGCTATCTTTCACACACTTCACAAGAGTGTAGGATTTCAATCTCATAGCATTATCAGCCATTCTCAAGCCAAAAGAAATGCACTAGTTGTAGAAGGATCCCACAACACTAACTCTTTTCACTGGCACCTCTGTTCTGGATGTAATACTTTCGCTCTCAAATGAATTCTTTCATGTAGGCGTAAAGAAATTTTAGTCTTTATTTGTAAAGTCCACGGATAGTCAATGAACCTGATTTACAGATTATGGCAGAGCAAAAGTGACTTCCTCAGCTAGTCCGTAACTGCTGCTCAAACTAAAATACCCAGATCTAAGTCCAAGACTAGGAGAGGTGTCTCAACTCAGTGCAACTCATTCCCTCTCAGTGTGAACAATGTATCATATAATCCCTTTTGTAAAGAAACGTAGCCATTCCCCTAGAGCTGCACAGGCATTTTTGCTCCCGCTATTGCTGTTGTTCTAAAACCTCACCCCTCTAATGAGCTGCCTTGTAATTAACAGCATAAATGTAATCAAAACTAGCTTGTATCTGTTCATTCTTGCAAAATATCACCCTTCAGCCTAACTAGGTATTTTTCCTCCCTCATATTTGCCCCTTGGTATATTTGTAGATATCAAATACTTATCCTTAAAAACTTCATTTTGCAAGGCTAGAGGTAAGGAGCTCTTCTAGTCTCCTAAAAAGTGTACTACTCTCCTTCTGCATCTGTTCCAACTTCAGTGCATGTAAGAGGTGGCTTTTGTCTTCCTCACTCCCCTTCAGGCACAGGTGACCACAGCTGCATCTGGAAGGCAGTGTGTAGTCTCACCAAAGCAATCTGTGAAGGCAATAATTCTCCTGGAGAATATCACACTTGATCACATTTGCCTTTTTATGGCCACACTGCACTGGTGGTCAGAGAGAATCCAACACTATCAGAGCAGAGGAATCTTAGCTAGCTTTGCCTTTGCAAGTGCCAGATGTAAGAGTGTGGGGTGCCTTATTACAGAGATCCTGGAATAGATTAATAAAGCGTGGGTCTGCACCAGATTACTGCAAGATCAAGGATCTCTGTACTGCAGTTTTTTGCAAATTTTGACAGGCCCATGGTTTTCCTACGATCAGTAGGTATATTCACATATTTTCCTCCTCTGTTGTTTCCAATTAGTGATCTCCCAGGCTTTTTGCACATTTTGTCACTATATCTAATGTGTGACTTTACTTTGTGCCATTAGCATTCACCCCATCCTTCATTAAACCCCATTCAACTCTTCCAGTAAAATGGCTTTCAGCAGCCCTCCTTCAGCAAAGCGTCACGTTTCTTTCATCATTTCTTTGCATGCCTTATCATTCTTCTATTAATCCCCATTTCCTCAACTTCTGCTAATAATTTTCCCAAGTGTCATCCTATCAAACGATTTCAGAAGGCCGGAGATTAGGTTTAGAGCTTCTTCAAAAATTGATTCTTAAATGCAGGCGCCTCTTGAAGAGTATCCTCATTTTCAGAGTGTAGAGCATCAAACAGCTTACAGTGAAGGTAACGGGAGCTGCTCGTTTCTTAGAACTTTGCAGGAAACAAAAAGGACCGAACCAACTGCTGAATGCAGATGGGAGACTTCTAGTTCTGACTTTCAAATGTCAAAGTTTTGATGAATGTCAGAGACAGTTCTAATTCCCAATGCTATAACCAAAAGAAATGCAATTGTATTTACTTTGAGTGCCCAAGCTGTAATACCGATGAAGATAAAATCTATACCAGAAAGTAATGCTTTCTGTTTCAGGACTGGATTCAGTCAATGTCTCAGAAGTTCTGAATTCTGCACTGGATCCAGGAACACTCCAGAGACTGAAAAGCCTTCTAAGAGTCAAAGGTAACTGATTATGATGAACATTTTCAGGTATATGATATACACACATGTGAAGTGTTAGCAGCTTGTTCATTCCATGCAAACAATGAGAGAAGCAAAGCACTGTTTCTGTATTAAGGACGCAGGTGCTTGGGCAGCTAAGGATACAGTTACCTTGGGCTGCTATGGGGAGCCCAGTGCAGAAGAACAGTTCTTAACACTTGCCAGAAAAAGGCACCGGATTCTGCCTGAACATCAGAGCCAAACTGCGGTCTGCTACCACCTTGGTACAAAAAGGAATTATCAGAAACATGACAGAGGTAACACTGAACGATTTCCTCCTATGTCACTGCCCTCAACAGGCAGTGGGCAGCGGTATGGGCAGCAGGCAAAACTCAGCTCTTTGCCACCTCACAGCCGAATTCAGCCGCACTTTTTTTTACCCCGAGGCCACTGGATTTCTTCTGCCACAGCCTTTTTCCACTCGCAAGAGTGGCTTGAGATGCCCGGAGAAAGCAAGGTGACAAAACGCAGGTAGGGCTTGCTGCACACCAGGAAACGTTTGGCAAAGGGGGAAAAAAATAAAATCCCTCTTTGTGAATGCAGGTGGCTTGAACAGAAATGTCACAAGGCAGGAAAAGGGCTCACGGCTCTGGCATTCTGCCGCCGATGTCTCGCCCTGCACACCGGGGCTCACCAGAAAGCTCGAGCAGACTGCGGGATTCGGGTACGGCGCGTTTCGGGCCGCATCTCCTCCAGAGCCGCCGTGCCCGACCGCACCTCCGCTCCGCGGGGAGCACCGCCAGCCCCGCGCAGACCGGCCCGCTGGACCCCCACCGCCCTCTCCCCACCCGAGGGCTGCCCGGCGGCAGCGATGGGGCCCGGGCCGCCCCTTCCCGAGCTCACCTTGCCCGGCGCGGGGCTCGCTCGGGCGCGGGGCAGCGGCGGGGCCGGCGTCGGGTGCGGGCAGGTGCCCGGCGCGACTTCTGTCCCATTCAGCACTTCGCCGTTCTCCTTCGAGCGGGAGAGCCCGGCTCAAATATCAGAGCCAGCCCTCCCGAGGAGCGCAGGAACTGACATCACCCGCCACGGGCTTTAACCCCTTCTCGGGCTCGGCGATGGGGCAAGGTGGGGCGGGCAGCGGGGAGCCGGGGCGGACGCGGGGAGAGAAGCCGCAGCCGCGCTGCGGGACCGACGGGACCCAGCGCCCTACCCACGGCCCTCCGGAGCTGCCGCTGCGATAGAACGTGCGGAGAGAGCGCCGGTGCCGGCAGGGCAGCCAGGGCAGGGCAGCCAGGGCCGGGCTCCCCGCGGCCGCCCCCTCGGGGCTGCCCCGGCCGGACGGCCAATCTTGTGCCATAGGGTAATGGCTAAAGTTGCTGGACACCGCCCGGGGCAGAGCTCGTGGCGGCTGCAAGTGCCCTCCTCGGCATCATCTCCCTGCTTTCAAAGCCAGTGCTCCCAAACCATCCGCAGCCCCGAGGTGCAGCAGCGGTGGGCCCCGTCTTCCTCAGCTGCTCTAGGCTGCGCACACGGCAGTGGCCAAGTGGGGAGCTGGAGCCGGGGTCACCGCAACGCATCACTGCCCTCTGCACCGTGAGCGGCAGGCAGCCTCAGGGAGTGGGACCATGCTGGGAGACATGAAAACGGAACAAGCGTCCTGAGAGCTGTCCTGACCAGTGGATGCAATCCTCCCCGTGTACTTAGGCCACCTTACACATATTAGCACAAGCAGACCGGCCTGCATCTCCAAGCGTTTTTAATGAGAGCTGCCAGCACACACAGTATTCTCTTCAAGGTTAGGGCCATCTCTCGGTGAGCTGCTTTACCTGTAGCATGCACTTGTATGAATATACACTGGCATATGTGAATACCTATACCTGTTACATCAAGCTGACAAACTGGCTGCTGGGGAATGCCAGTTGCTGCCTGCTGCTGCTGCCCTCTGCCACAGGCAGCTCATTGCCTCCTCTCCCCAGACTGGCGTAGCTGAATGAGATCTTTAGTGCAGTTATCAGGCTCACAGGTATTGATTGGTCCAACATCTGTTTATTAAAGCTTTTCTTGATAGCGTGTTTTCTCTGGTGTCTCAGCCAAGAAACAATGGCTTGTGAATCTCTTCCCACGAATGAACAAAAAACACTTATATGATTATGTGATCAAAGTTTCAAAATATGACTGAAACCATTAGGTCAAGATTCGGACACTGAAGTGACTGAAGGCAGACTCTGAAATCTGTGCCTCATTATCCAAATAGGTAGTCAGGTTTCCAAAGACTCTGTGGACCTTGCAGTTCCCTCAAGATTGCCTCGCGTAGATTTCTCATCCGTTCCCAGTTTTGTGGGATTTTGGATGAATGCAGCTGCCTGTTCCTTTCTAGCTACTAGACAAAGCATGCATTTCTGAGCTGGCTCGGGCAGAGAGCAGGACAGAACTACGCAGAGATGGCCGGACAGCCAAGCAGAGACAGGCAGAGGGCTGAAAAGAAACAGGCATCTGGCAAGGAGCTCTTCCATTTGTCCAGTTGAGCAGGGACAAGCAGGAATAAGAGATGAGATGACTGCTGTGACAGTAGATTTCTCCAGCAATTTGCAGCACAAGGGACTCCAATTGCCTGCAATCTGTGTTTCGCGTGTGCCTGTATTGTTACTCCCAATGATTATTGTAACAGATAACCAGAACCAGTGTGTCCTGAGGTTCCCTATAGGTGTTCCAGCAGGACAAAAGGTAGCTTCATGCTTTACGAACAACTGAGACTGGACAAAGACAAAATGGGAAAAGGAGTTACTCCCTTCTATGTGTTTTCTGATTTATTTTGGCCACAGGATGCAACTGCAATGGTCCTTACTCTGAATTTTATGAAATAAAAAGTTACTGGTCAAATTCTCTCCTTTGCACCAGCAAAGCCGACAGGTCCATATCACTAGCTAAAACATCTGGCCTTGTGTTTTTCCCAGGCATTGAAGCTTGACTGCCAGGACATTCCTCAGCCACTGAACTTTATACAAAGTACCTCCCCAAGAACTGCTTGCACACACCTTACTTTAACCCCTGGTGGCCCAGAACCACATCAGCACTCACAGAAACACGTGCTTCCATTTCTTTAATGCAGATATTCTACAAAGCTATACCTCTTTATACCTGCTGTCACTTCAATTAAATTATTTTACATAATAATTATTTTTTAAAAATATTTTAAAATGTGCTTTCCATGAGATGATAATGCAGATAGAAAAATTGTTTTAACTTCAGAGGGAGGACATCATAAGAACAGCCAGGAACATGGCACAGTTCCCAAGGGACTTCCCTTGGCAGTTATCTTTAATATGTCTGCTCTAGCGCTCAATGTCAGATCTTCATAATTTGCAGACAAATCATTCAGCAAAAAACAAAATTTATTATAAACAGCAAGTATCTTATTGACAAAACAAGCTTTCTGGCAGTTCTGAGAGAACTAGTTTGGCACTGCTAGGCTATTGTTATCACAACACAAGCACAGACTGTTTGTTAAGAGCACCTTATCTGAGATACCTAAATAGAAGGGCAAGAAGATACAAGAGAACAAGGTGTCGGTAGATGGGAGCAGAAAAACTGTCTCTGGAAAGCAAAGTTGTCACAGTCCTGCAGATGGGAGAGAGCATAATGTTCCAGACACAGAACTGCTGAGAACTTACCAAAGGGGCAAGAACACCAACCAGACCCAGTCTGCGTGTGAGCCCCACTGAGGGCTCCGTCCTACATGGGAGAAAAACATGCTCAATAACCTTGAAACATCTGTTTGAGGTACCTGTCTCTCTCCATCAAGAGCTTAGGCTTCAGACTGTAGCTCTCTAAATTCCATCCATGTTAGGGGCTTAAAGAAGTTGAAAATGGCCTTTGTGCTCTTCTCATGCTCTGTTACTTGTGGGCTTGCAGTGTGCTGACACATGCAACACAGGCCTGCAAACTCCTGCCTCGCTTAGCTTCTAATTAGCAAAGACAAGCTCGTGCAGCAGAAAATAAGAGACTGGCAGCTGTGGATCACCTCACTGCATAAACCAATTGCTTGTGGGAGGACCCAGTGGGAGGACCAGGAAGCCATTGCCCTCTAGGAAGTACTATATCAGCTGGGTTTGACTGTATAATGGTCATTTCGTCAGACATGACACACAGGACATAAAGGTCCTTGTGTGTTCTAGTCACACCAGATCTGCTGCTTGAGCAAGAGCATATGTTTTGTATGCACAATCTTGACTGGCAGAGAGCAAAACAAATGAGAATTCCCATTATCCTCAGGGAGTCACGCCTCCAGTAACTCCAGTGTTACTACCAGCATTAATAGGTTATGCCTTGTTTTCGTCTCTGCATTTCTCCTATTTCAGCCTCCTAGAATCAGATTTCATTAGATCTTTTTCTATTAGATTAAAAAGACATTAACTATCATGTATAGACTGTGATAGAACAACCAAATAAAAGTCCCTATTAAACAAAAACCCAAACAACAAACTCTTAACTGTCTCTTCTATAAAACACACGGACTCAAAGTCTGTGTCAAATTGCTGTTGCAGAGGGGAGAATAAAGGAGGACAGCACATGGGAGTCTTCAGGCTGAGAAGGAGGAAAGCAATCATTACAAGCCCTTTTATTTTGTGTGGTCCTTCTGTGTCAGGAATTGGCTGGTGCATAGCCCATAAGGTTTTCACTTACAACTGTGCTCTTTGAATTTTTTTCAGAATCCACATGCTATAGAGTTAAATGCTGTTGGAAGGGAGAGGGTTGGCTAAGCCAGGTAGAAGGGGTATCCTTGTCCTTGCCACATCCCTGTGGCAGCACTGTGTGGAAGTTCCATTTCAGTATTGTTAAATTAATACTTTCTCTCAGGAGAAAAGTAGGTCCCAGCTTGCTCTCCTTTCGGGTGCAGATCTGAGAACTCTTGCACAGGCTGCTGGGGCAGCTCTGTGGCTAAAGTAGGAGATGCTGCACAGAGCATGACAGAGGATCCCTGCCTGTCCAAAACTGGTTTACTGGCTGAGAGTGGGGCAGAGAAGGTACTAAGAGATGGAGCTAGTCTGTGGGATGGGTTTTGGCTGCCTTCCCAGTCTTGCACTGAAGTCAGGCCTATAGCTGCCAGATGTCAGGATGGGACATGGAGAGGAACGTAGTTCCCCACTGTAGGACTCCTACTTGCAAAAGCCTCTGTTGCTGGAACCAGGTGGGCGGGCTGTTCTACAGCAAGTGCAGGAGGGAGGCTACATTTGCTGGAAAGGTTTTTGGCTCCTTTCCTGGTCTCACATTGGAGCCAGGCACACAGCTCCCAGATGTTTGTGATCTCTGCTCTGGGATCTTTCAGGCTTGTCAAGGAGTTTTGTACAGGGGGGAAGTATTTCATTCCTATGTGGAGGGCGGATATGCCAAGAGCCCCCATGGAGGTCCCTCTGTCTACTTCTCCCAGGAGGAGTCACCCACAGGTGAGCAGCCTTGGAAAAGGCTTCATCTCTCTGCAGGCAAGATCTCCAGACAAAGTACTCTGACAGCAGCAGTTGTTGAGCCTCCCTGGCATGACTGTTCCTGACAGTTTCCATGGTGATTCACAAAAACAGCAGAAAAGCACTGATCTCTTTTGGAAGGCAAATAATAGGATGTGATAGTGTTTGTTGCTGCAGAGGAGGGGGCAACTCTGCTTCCACGCTGTTAACTGAGTTCCTCGGGGTCAATCCTGGGGCTTACCTCACACAACTGGCAGGAAAATCATTGCTGTACCATTCCCAAAGGGTGAGTAGCAGCTCAAAGCAATAACTCCCACTTACAAGCTGCCGTAGGCAGGTTCAAATGATACTGTAAATTGGTTTTTATTTATAGTGTTGGCAAATAATGTCAGCAGGCACCTTGAGCAAGCAGTATTTGATAGTACTTTGACTGCAGGGGGTTAGTAGGAAGTACTGGTGGGGAGCCCAGGATGTGCCACCACATGCGTCAGCATGCAAGCAAAGACACAGCTATTACATGCAGAGAAAACATACGCACCACCCTCTGTTCTGTCATGTCTCTAAGTACATGGACAGAATCTCGAATGTTTCCTCTTGGTGATAGAGGCAAGGTATCCACGTGCAAAAAAAAATCCATAGTTCTTACAGCATAGTATCACCTCAACAGGGCTTCACCCTCTGCCCTGAAGCTCTTACCACATCCTTGCTCCATTTCAAAAGCAGCAAGTGTTATACATCACACTCTTCCCCATGCAGTCTGGAGGTGTGTGTCTGCTTGATACCCACCCATTCTCTTGCACACAGCAACTGCCGAACAGCGCAGTCTCCAGGCAGAAACGACATGCAGGAGATGGTGGAGGAGTGGCTTTTCTGATCTGCAATCATTTTTGTGATGGAGTTGAAGATTTCCAGAGAACTCAAGAAGGAGGGTAATAGTGGTGAAATTGATAAAGGATAAGATGGCTTTCAAACACAGATAAAATTGTCTTAAAAGCTAAACCTAATTTCGTGTGCCTCTGCCTCCGGGAAAGTTCTTGGCTCAATTTCAGAAGTGCTGGGAAGTTCAAGGGTTGGGGACTTCTGAAAACAGACCTCAGGGTGCCTGCGACAAGGTGACCAGAAACAAAGGCACAGTTTTGAAGATGTCCTACCAATAAGCACCCACTGGCAGGCCTTGGGATTGGTCCTGACCATTCCACTTGCCTGAGGCACAGCTGCTGCTAAGATGAGTCTGTCACCTCGGATGTAGATTTCAGCAGCGGTTGGAATTCAGTTTGTGGCTGCAACCACAATCCTGCTCGGTTCCTCACGCCGTGCTTCCTTGTCCAGAGCCATGCCAGCCTGCAGAGGAGCTTCTGGAGAGCAGGTCGCTGCACAGCCTCACCCTGTCAGCAGGCTTCCCTCACTTCATTCCCAGCGTGATGGTCCACTCGTGCCCTCAAGAATCCCGTACCAAGCCACAGAATGACAGCTGATTAAAACGGCCCGAGCGTTTTCAACACAAAACTGAGCTGGCACCTTTTGCAAAGGACATCACGGGGTAGTTTTTAATTATTTGTTTAATCAGTGTTAATTGCACACAGCGGGAGAACAGAGCTCGGCGTGCAGTGCCCAGTCAGCTGGCAAGCACGAGCTCTGACCGCTCTGGGAGCTGCAGCCAAGCGTGTTGCAGCGAGGAGATGCACAGCACGGCGCCGTGATGGAAGCGGCTGCGTGTGCTCTGGCGCCACCTGCTGGCCGATGGCGGCGCTGCAGGATGGTGGCGCCCGGGCGGGAGCCGGGATGGGATCGAGGGGTTTCTGAGATGTTTTTGAGCAGATTTTGCAGCGCGAAGCCTCATGCAGCATGGAGGGGTTACAGCGTGCGACGTTTAACTGCATCCCATTCAGTGCTTTTATAAGCCGTGGAACCTGTGTTGGGCTACGCTTCCTTTGTTTTGTGCTCCTCCACCAGCCTGAACCTGGCGGTGGTTGGTTTAGACCCTCTGCTAATTATTGCCACAAGAAAGAGTTGCTTTTGCTTTTAAATCTGAGAGAGATTTTCTGCCCAGATTTCTAGATTTAACTTCCCTCAGCAGATACGCAGCAGTGCAGAATACTATATCCAGATCTCCGCAATCCTTGCCTGAAATCAGTGCCCACAGTTTATGATCTAGGCTTTGATTTACTAGATCTATATTTAAGGTAAACCTGCCATCATAATAAATATTCTGAATGGTAGGCATGCAGGCAAAAAAAGGAGAGAAGAGTCAGCAGCATTAATTTTCCTGCACAGAATCAGGCAAAATCTCCCATGGGTTTGTGACTGGGCTGTATCTCTCAACCTTTGCAGAGGAGACAGCAGGCTTTGGATAGCAGCAGCTGTACTCATCTTGCAAGTTCATATTCATTTCTCACAGAGACCAAAATCTCTGGGAACTGTCCTGATTTTCCAGTAGCTGTTTACTCTGTTATCATCAAATCGATCACAGATGGTGCTTTTGATGCTGCCAGGTTGGAAAAATAATCTCTTGGCTTATATTCTGAGCATATCTGACCTGGACTCGCCAAGCAGAGTCATGGCTGCCCATCATCTTGTTACTGACAGGGAAACACGTTCCTGACTGCAGCTAAATTTTGAGCCAATATGAACATTTTCAATTAAATAACAAACTTGAACCTTAAATAGTTACACTTTGCCCTTGCTGTTTGGCTCTCTTGCATACCAAAGACTTAGCTCTTAGCAACATGAAATCCCATCCTAATTAGCTCCTGTTTAACAATACCACTTTGTACCATGCTCGGAATACCAAACTCCGTCCATTCTGGGGATTTAGAAGAGGAGAATATTTCATTTCAGGCCTAATGCAGTTCAAAACTATTTTTATAATCTTCTGAAGTTTAAAGTAGTCCTCACATTAAACCTCATCCACTTTGTATGACTAAAAATCACATTCAAGAAATAAAAGACTTCTAACCAAATATAGCTCAGTGTAAGAACACAAATGAGAAGTTCTGAAATATTCATCTAGAGAGAAAAACATGTATTATTTACTCTCCATGGGGATAGTGAACATTTATGAAATGGAACAACTCTCAGATGCACAAGTAAGCCATCCTTAGCCTTTGAACTAACACTTCCACCACATCCCACCAACTTCAGTACCAAAGGTACCATTTAAGACAACTCTTTAGAAAGAAATATGGTCTTTTACAGTTTCATATCTCCCTGAAAGATGACAAAATTTCCACCAGCAGTTGTAGAACTGCTTATTTGGTCTGTTGATAAGACATGTTCATGAAAATGTATAAACAAGCACACAAATATTGAAAAGAAAAAATGAGAGATCTTGTACTGAACCATTGAAAACATTGGCACAACAGTGCGACCATGTAAATGTGTAGGGCATTATTTTTATTTTTTATTTTTATTTTATTTTATTTTATTATAATGCCTGCCTTTTCTTATTTTAAGGCTGGAGAATCACTTTCGGAAAGTCTCAAGAGCCATGGATCCCTAGAATAAAAAATAAACAAGATGGGATGTGAGGATCTGACCACCATAGATGTTAATATTTAACGATGATCATGCACAAATACCGTTTTGTATTTGGGATTATGCTACTATATGTATTTTGCTCATTTTACAGGAAGGTGTCTGCTTTCCATGGACGTTTCCTATTTGCAGCTATCTGAAGATACAGAGTGATGAGGCAGGGCTGTTTCTCTTTTCATCCTTTCAAGAAAATGATTTGCAATCTATTTCACTTACTATCCTTGAAACTTTGTCCTAAATTCCATCCCAAAAATCTATTCCCTTAAACAACATTATTCATAATTATGAAGATCCTATGATGACCTCAGATAGGTCTATTTCCTTTGAGTTTTGGTATTCTTTGGTTATACAGATTTCTGTCATCTTCTGTGTTGTTGAAGTTGTGCAACCAAAATGTCACATTTTTTAAAATAAGGGTTTTTGTCTTATAGAGTAAATAAAATAACTCCTTGAAATGACTTTCTTGACTATTTTAAAGGAAAAACTCCACTATCATATTGACACATTCCTTTTACTGTAGATATCCTGTTACTGTAGATAGGTATAAAGAAGCATAAAAAAAAAAAAAACAACTCAGAAATCTTTACTAAGATAAACTCAGTGCTGCAAGTTGGGCATGATCTTAGTCTTGAAATATAATATCCATCAAATCTTTATTTTTTTAGATCTTTCTGCCCCTAAAGACTTGGAGGCAGTGACTGCAGTTTGTTGGGATAGTTCCAGCGCGTTTTGTCTTTCACACTGAATGGCATGAAAATTGCAGATAGGAATCGTGCATCAGTGGAACCTTTGACCTCTTGCTCAGCGTGGATGACAGATAGCTGTGCAGAGCCACTAAATTTGACTCAAATGACAGAGCTAAAGGACTGTGTGCAGTCATGTCTGGGCTCCAAGTAAAGGCTAGCTGGTGGAGGGTGTTTAAAGATAAGGCAGTTGGAAATTATCCAGTGTCTCAGAGAAGCCTGTATTAGCTCATATAAAAGACACAGTTTCCATTTGTTACTCTGCCTAGTAATTTGTACTTTTTTCACTTTATGACTTTTGGATGCCCAGAAATCAGCATAGACAAATATATGTTCTGTGGCTGTGAGAAGAGCTTGTCATGAATTTTTCTATTTCCCTCTGTTATCCAGCAGGTGGGAGGAGATCAACACAAACAGTGAAATGTAGGGCTGCTGAATGGATTATTTCCCAGGGATACCTGGTTTCCCTGTGCACAAATCCCCTGGGCAGATCCAGTTGCCCTAATTTTCATACAACCATCCACCAGCCTCAGTACCATTTTTTACTCTCTTGGGAAGAAAGGATTTGGGTGTCAGAGTGTTAATAATAGTTAATAACAACAAAGGGACCCTACTCCTGCCCTACCAGCATCCCAGCAATACCTACACTTAGGAACTGCCAGTTGATGTTTCAGGACTGGTGCAAGCAGGTGGGATATCAACTCAGATATCTGCATCTTTTCATTAGCAGTTTCCCACGTTGGTTTTAGTTGTTTCTACATTTATTTCTGTAAGGAACACATCCCGGGACATCTTCTTGGGGGGAAGTGAGGGGCAACATAGTCCAACTATGGCAGCAGAACTCATGAATTTCTAATTTAAATATGTTTCATTTATGCCACAGGGACGTTTGCAGATAAGGAATAGCTAAGTGTTCACAGAATTATGAGTACATAAATGTTTTATAGTCAGTGCAGTACAGTTAGTAGCAGAAGTTCAAATCTGGGATCACATTGAACAAATAGTTCATTTAGGGAAGATGTACTACGTATAAAGGCTGCTCTGAAAGTAATGCTTTCTATTTTGTTGTTCCATGACATCAGAAGTAGATGGCGGTGGTATGGCAGTAGAGGTTCATAAGCTGCTAAGTTGCTGCTTGAACCAGTGATTGAGTACCTGGTAGAAAGGTAGGGCCAACCCTGGTGAGTTCAGGTGCAAGCAATGCACCTAAATGACTGGAAAGGGTGGAGCCAAGATCCTCCCCTTCCCAGACCTTATTATAGGGTTGGAAGTGGAAGTGAAGGTAACTTACTGGATGTCTTTGTGTACCTAAGGACTTCTAAAGGTAGGTAGCTTTTTTTCTTTGTTTCTGTGCCTATGGCTTTTGCATTGAGTAAATCTTCACTTGCTGTAGCCTAGTACCTTGCTGCTTGCCAGCCCGTGGGATGGTGACACATGAAATCCCCATCGAAGAAAGAGCGCAAGATGCAGCTCTCATTGGGTAAAGTGATGAGCGTTGTCTCCTGGAATAGGAAAGGAATTATCCTACTGGTTTGTCTGGTTTTTAAGAAGTCCATCAGCTACACCAGACTGCTGTATTGTGACACTAGCTAAGCTGAAGGCTTCGAGCTTCCAGAGTCAGGTCAGAGAAGAAGATAACCTTTCTCTTGCAATGTGATAATGCCAGGCCCTGAATCAGTTTGAGGACCATGGGGAACACTGTCAGTCATGGCTGTTTTGTCCTACTATACTCATTTATAGTTCAGATTTGATGCCTTCTAACTTTCAGCAGTTCAGGCTGATGAATGATGGACTGTGTAGGTAATGTTTTCCTAGTAACAATGCCCTCGTAGCAGCTGTGAAACAGTGGATTGCCTCTGCTGGTCCATATTTCTATTAGGGTGGCATGCAGGCCCTTGTTCATCACATGTGAAAATGTGCAGCTAATGGTGGTGATTGTGTTTTGTAGCTGAGAATTTGCTCTATCAAATAGTGTGATTGTACTCTTCTTATTATTGTAGTTTCTGTGGAACTGAGTAGAAGGCATTACTTTTGGTGTGGCTTGTGCCCTTTGGGCTCTGGTCAGAGTAGATGGTTTGTGGTTGTGCTTGTATGTAAGAGGCTGGTGAGTAGAGCATACTTAATTGCTTGCATCTGTATAGGATATCCCTTAAGAAAAAATGCCTATTGAAAATACAGCTGACTCTAGAAGTATCATATATGCTGATATCATCTTTGGCTGTGCTGAAATATGGTTGAATATTTCTCTCTAATAGCATGCCCACTGTTACAATAGGATTTCAAATGTTTTTGAATCAAGAACCAATTATGATTTTTTTTCTTTTCTTTCTTTTTCTTTCTTTCTTTTTTTTTTTTTTTTTCTGAAGCACTATTCAGTACTGGTACTTTTATTCTCAAATTCCCATCTATTAAATTGTAATTTTCCTTTGAAAGGATATAAAAAAAGGCAAATTAGTTTCTGTTTACAAAGGCAATTATGCAAAATGCTCTGACAGCATTAGTTGACATGGGAGAAAAGTCAAATTATGAAAATAAATGATATTTACTCATACCTAATTGGGCTTCTTTTTTATCCTCATTTAACATGTTCAGGATCTGTCTCAAGCAGTTAGGCAGGGTGTTATGAGACAGAAATTATCTAGCTTGACTATCAGAGTGGGATTAGTTTCCCTGTAGTCAAGCAACTGGTCTGAACTTCTCATCTGGCACTACCTATCATCAGTGGAGGAAAGGGGAACTTGTTCCATCTAATTAGAATTGGAATGAGTCCATCCAGAAGCATCCACCTCCCCTGACTGAGTATACAGGGAATTACAGGAGTTGGAGGGCAGCAGATTACAATATTCTTGTAGGCAAATTTTCACAGCTGGGAGAGATGAAAAATACATAGAGATCTTTGACCATGTTTCACCCTAATCTATTTTTGTGCTTATGTTCCTGAGGTTGGCTTTTTATTGTCAACAACTGAAATTTTTGTAGGATTACTGATTGGGATTATTTGGTATCTGAAGCATAATTTCTAGTCTCTACTAGAATTGCAGTTCTTAAATAAAAATGTTAAAGATCACTGTACTGAATGTTGTTGAGCTAGTGTTTGTAGGTAGCATAGAAGTATCTGATAATTATATATTACAATATGATGAAGTCTCATTAATACTTCTCTTGAAAATGTCTTGAACTAAATGGTCTTCAGGGTAGGCACGTATTTTATCCCATTACGTTCTTCACAAGTAGTCTCCTTAAAAAGTTTCAAATGCTAAAATGTACTGTTAAACGGTATGACCATTCCTATTACAGTCTATGCTGGGGTGATGTCTATTGACGGGAAGCTTTGTTATGTTAGATATAGATTAATATTTGATGAAGTAGTTATTTATTCATTGTATCTTAAAAGCAGAAAGTCTTTTTCATGTGACTCTTCCTAGTCATCAAATGATTGAGACCATTTGGCTCCTATTCCACCTGACCTACTGACATCTGTTGGGATCATATCTTTTTTGTGGGACTACTACTGGGACAGTGACAACAACTAAAAGGAAAAAAAAGGAAAAAGCTACCTTTTCAAAAAGTGAAATAATCTCCTTGATTATCAGTTTGATGCATTATTTATCACAAATGTATACAGCTGAGGTTAGGTGGCTGCTCATCCAGGCCTCTGGGTGTTCTTTCCAGTTCTTTGCAATGAGCTTCAGCCAAACTTTTCTGCACTTTTCTGGACTTCAGGCAATCTGATTGAATGGGAGACCTATTCACATGCAATGCATTCTGGAAGAGGCAAATCAGAAATAAAGTGATCTCCACTTTGAATGTGGAAAATACACTCAATGAGAAATGCAGAAGGACCCTATTTCTAGTGGATTTGTTCTGTAACTCATCCTTATAGACCATCAGGACCAAAGTCACAAAGATAAAAGAAAGGAGGAGCTCTTAACCCAAAAACACTGCAGCAGCGCCAAACCAGAAATATTTTTTCTAAGGAAATAAATTTAATCTAGTTCTGAAAGCTGCTGAAATGATTTGTGTATAAAATCTCTTGATGTATTTTGAGAGAGTAAAAGAGAAGCACGAGAAGAAGACAGAATAAGGAGATATCATTGTCCTTAACATAGAGCATTACTTATTTTAGAATTATTAATAAAACCGAAAACCACATGCTCTTGAATGTACTAAATAATATCAAAGCTTAAAGTACCACTGGGGGAAAGGGATCTCTCAGAGGTCATCAAACCAAATTAGAGAGGGAGATGAGGTACTCCATAAATGCATCAAAGCTGAGGAAGAGAAGCTCGGACAGAAAAATAGGAGAGAAAGCTGGAAGATGTTTAAGAAGAGTTACTAGATGAAAAAGTAGTGCCTCAGTTTTGTAAGGATAATAGAGTGTAACGTTGTTCAAATTGCATCCTGGGTTAATGTGTGAAGACACAGTTAGAAAACAAAAAGCCTACATAGCAAATGGGTAAAATGGGAATTATGTATTAATCAATATAGATTAGGAGTTATATAGTGTAAAAATAGACAGCAAAAGACAACAGAAAAATCATTGTCTGGCAGGACTTAACTCAATAAAATGAGTTAAAAGTATATTAAGAATAAGAGAAGTCCTAGCAAGGGTACATGCTGCTGCTTGATGGGGATGATAAAATGATAGTGTTGCAGAAAATACAAAAATATTCAATAAGTATTTCTGTCCTCTATTTGGAAAGAATAAAGATGATGCACTTATATCACGTGGGCTGATGAAAAATTTTCCACTCCATTAGTGACCAGAAGGAATGTGAAGTATGTGCTGGGGGTAAATATTTTAAAATCAGCAGGTCTGGATAGCTTACAGAGCTATCCATATCCAACTAATAGAGCTTATTTAACTGATTTCTAGCCTGCTGGTATTGATATTTAATAAATTCTGTAATAGGGAGGTAATATTAGAACAGTAGAGGAATGTTTTTTCTGTGCTAACATTAAAAAAATAACTAAGTCAATAATTGCAGAAGATACGTGCCAGCAAGATCAGCAGCAGTTCAGGGGAAAAAGTATTAACTGATAGGGAATCATCTGACAAAGAATGAGAAAATTTAAAGATAAATTTTTTCAACAACAGAATAATCTTGATCGGAAAAATGTCAAGAGCTAGCATTAACATTCTTGCTCTGGTAAGAACAGTGACTAGGGTGCTCGTAAAGTGCTTTCTAGCCCCATCTTCTGTGGTCCCATGGTAAAATAACACGGTTACCAATAGAGAGTCCTCACTTGATAGGAGAGAGTGTATGTACGCAGTGCTGGATCTTTGTACCCTATGACTCTCATGCACTGAGAGAAACATAGGGCAACAGTATTGTTTAAGTGTAGAGAAAGCAATTCAGCCAAATTTGGCTACTGGACATGAAGCAAGAGTAAAGCTGTGCTTAACAGTACTTCACAGAGGCCATGGAAGTGGTAATGAAAAAGAGTTCTAGCTTCAGTTTTGTTCAACGCTTTAATAATTGCTTTAAAAATTAAATATAAACTCACTGCTGACAAAATAAGCAGATGTTATAAAGCCTGGTGAAATAGTGATGATGAAGGGAAAGTGTTTATATAAAGCAGGCTCAATCACTTGACAGATCAGATGTGTTGGAATAAAAAGTCTTTTACTACAGACAAATGCAAAGTTATGCATGTGGGAACCAGATAGGAGGTTAGGAGATGTGTAATCAGAAACTCTACCCTGGAAAACAGCCATCTGAAAGGGATCAGGGTCATAAGGAGCAGTTTCACTCCAGCAAGATACTGTGGCAAAAAGGGTGAAACCAATCCATGTATGCATAAATAGGGGAATGGTAAGTAAAAGTATCAGGATGCTTTACTTTGCCTTCGTGGTACTGGTGAGGCTAATTACATTCAGGTTATTTATTTTCAAAGGCTGCTGAAAAACTGGAGAAGGTGCAGAAGGAGCTTTGCTATTATTCAAAATCTAAAGGAATTGCCTTACTGTAATAAAAACTTGCAGTGCTCAGGCTGAAGTTGGTGTCTTGATTTATGGCTTGATTAATGAACTGGTATGGTTGGAGGAGTAAAATACGAGCAGAGAAGGCCTCTGAGCAGAGTAAATCTTAGTGAGGACTTAGTGCAGGGATTATAAAGCCAGACAAATTCAAGTGAAGAATGAGAGAAAATGATTAACCACCAGAACAAGTTCATATGATAAATTCTTCATCTCCTTCTTTCTTCCTATCAAGATTTAGATGTCTTACTTATCAGCCAACATCCAAATACAAATTGTCAAGCTTGATTTATAGTGTTTAATATTGGAATATCTCCATGAAAATTAATGGCCTATGATATCTAAGAAGTCATTGTAGGTGATTCTGATCTCTGGGATCCACTATGCTGCAGGAGAGCTTTATATTTGTTATTATGATTATGTCAATATGCTGTGCTAAATGTGCAACTTTTCTCGTGTTCTGCCCTTTAAGTGCTGTCATTTGATGATAACAAGATGAATCAAGCTTGTCAAGGTAACTAGTGAAAGAATCTGGAGGACTGTAAAAGTCCCTGACTGATTTTTTTTTTTTTTTTTTTCTTTCTTGTGATGTTTCTGTAGATGGCCACTTCACCAGATGGACTGCCATCATATGTGTGAAATGGAAGTTGCTGAGTGACTGCCTTTTTCCCTTCCTTGTTCTGTCTAGAAACTTCTTTCTTTAGCTGTGACATGCACCAGTGGTGAGTTAACTGTCCTCCTGCACACATCATGTTAACAAAGACAGCCAAAATATTTATGAAAGACATGAATGGAAGTTGGGATGCGGAAAAGAAAACAATGACAACAGTGTGTCATTGGACACAATTTTCAACTTTATTTAGGTGTTTGAATGTGGGAGCCTTATTTGCCAAAATGTTATTTGACATTTGGGTCACCAAAATCATGCATTGCTGCTAAGTTGCTTTTGAGAATCCCTATAGCAGTGACCTGCATATCTAGGTGCCTAAATACTTCTATGATTCAAGTCCCTGAAAACTTTCATCCCCCCAAAGCTCTTGGAGACTGTCATGGCACGAGGGCAAAGCATGGTTGCTGCTGATATTGTACAGCCATTCCAAATAATAGTTTAGGAAAGAAACTGAAGAATCTCATCACTAATGGAACTTCAAAAGAAATTAGGCAATGCAGAATGGGGGAGGGCAGAGTAGATAACTTATATTTATAGTAGACAGCTTATCCGACAGATTTAGCTGCTTCTCTTGCTGCTTCAGCCCTATTTGTGAACTGCTTTCATTCATCTCGGATATTTGTTATTCAAAAGAACTTGGTCTGTAGAATGTTCTCGAGCAGCTCCTTGTGAGTATTTGATACTTTAAAGTAAGGAGTCAAACCGTGATTCTTTGCTCTGGATTATTTTTATGTATTCCTTTGACTCATCCACTTTCCACATTATTTTGGATCTCAGAGGAGCAAATTTCTATTTCGTTTGCACAGTTTAATTGCTCCCAACCTTCTTTATTGATCACTTTTTTTATTGTAATCCTTGTCTTTTCCATTGCTTCCCCCCATCCCTCCCCTTCTCTTCCTGGTTTATTGTTATTACTTGACTAATTTTTTAGTGTTGTACTGTAATTACTCAGGGCAGGCACTTGTCATTTTGCTGTTGTGCAGAGCACTCACAAACATGTTGTGTTGTATAAATAAGAATTACGGCTAGGAAATACTTTAGTTTCTCAACCATTTTGCAGCATAATACATACCAGAGGCACTCTATGAAATAGAATTATTTATTATAGTTATCCCATCTCTGGTACTAACATTCAAAAGCATTTTAGGTGAATCATGTTCCTTCTCTATTCTGTCTCAGTTTTTTAGCTAGCTCAGAGCTGCAAGATATATCAGGAAAGTGAAAGCATTGGGTTGCTTCTGGACTCTCTAGAAATCTTTCAAATGTAACATCTCCTTTCTTCTCCTGCTTTGTACTGACACATCTCAAAGCCTTAAGAGTAAAGGAAATGTGTTTATTTTTATAGCTAGGGAAGCAAACTGAGAGTCTGGGGCACTTGAGGAGGCCTGAATCACATCTGTGACCAGAGACCAAGTCTGCAGCACTTGACATCACCTGACATTTTTACTGGGCAATACTTTCCCACAGAATGAGTTATTGGATTGAGAAGGACTGCATGTGTGGAGTGTTGCACAGTGACTTTCTCCTCTCCAAAGTGGTATTTGTCATTTGTTAAACATGGGAAAATAACGAAAAATGGAGATTCCTCCAAACCCGTCTGGATCTGTAATTTCCACATATGTGGAGTTTACTTTTCTTCTGCCCAGCAATGAAACCAAAACAGAAGCCATAAGGGATTCTCCTATTTATTTTCCCTGAAGAAGCAAACAAGCAGAATATTACTTCGCTAGGCATCAGTCCTACCTTGATGCACCTTGCCTGCTGCTGGTTCAGCAGCTCTCTGCTGCTCTGTTCTGGATGGGCACCTACACAGTCCACCTGAGAAAGTGATGGCAGCAGTGGAGAATACCTGTGCTGAGAGATTTATCTGTCAATCCAAAGAGATGGTCCCTGAACAGCACCTCAGAGGAAACTCAAAAGCTTTGATGATTTCTGTGAAAATGTGCCCAGGAAGGAATGTTCCAGCAGAACATCTTGAACTGGAACACTCTGGTTTCCTAAGCAGGCTGCCTGGACAGGAGGGGTGCTTTGCTGCACAGTGCTTTGGTGGGATCTCTTTAACAAGTGGACCTTCCCTACCCATCCTGCGTAGTTTTAGAGCTGAGCTCTGACTGAACTGTGAAGTATTGCAGGTATCTACTGCAGAAAAAATGTCTCGAAGAGAAGCAGGTAGCTCAAAGCATGTAAACTTTCCTATTGATATCTAGAGCTAAGAAAATGCTCTGGTTTGAAGGCCTTGAATTTGGTGCAGAGATACACTAAGAACCTATGTGGACCGAAGTCCTACTTCAGTTCCCTTTGTAAGTAATGGATTTTTAGCTAGGAGTGGTGAGCGTGTAGTGCCTATAGAGGAAAGTAAGAAGCCCAGCCACATGCAAAATAAAGAGATGAACCCACTGGATGAGGAAATCTTCACGGGGTTCATGTTTGAAAATTTATATTTTCTTCAAGGAACTCCCTAAAGAGTGAAGGCAGTGACAATCTATGGCTGATAGCTTTTTCTACCCTCACCAAAAAGACAGAGGAAGCAACTTCCACGTTAATGCATTAAGACCTGTGCAAACAACACAAAAGTAAAATAGGTTAGTCTGTTCTGAAACACCATGTGACTTTTGGTAGTCTTCCAAAAACACTTCTGATTCCTGTTTGGAGAATGTGCAGTAACACAGTGACTGGGGACCCCTGAGAAAAAGTGGAAAAGGGGGGGAAAAAAAGGAGAAATGGGTTTCTTTATTTTCTTTGTAAGCTTCACGATTGTTCCTTGTTCTTCAGTTTTCTGACAGTGAAGCCTGTTTCGAATGTACATCTGTGAGGGGTTTATGAAATAAAAACAGAGCATCTCCTCTCTCTTCTATGTTCCCAGAGAAACTCTAGGATCCTAAATTCTCAATTCCTGGTTGCAGGATGTCCTCAGGCGCACAAAAGGAGGGGGGGGGGGGGGGGTAGGTGTAGGAGTAAGGGCAATTTCATAAGCCAGGTGGTTAAACCTTGTTCTGGAAAGCTGAATCCCACCCTCTGTTAGTTCCTGAGTAATGCCAGACAAGTCACTGGACTAAACTGGAAGAAAAGTAGGAGCCTGGATTTACAGAAGGGAGGAGTGTTCACAAGTGAAATGTAAATATAAGAAGCCATATGAAGCAAAAATCTCTGGGGGGAAAGGGATGCGACAAGTCTCAAATTTATGATTCCTTTTGACTGTGACACGTCTGGGCTTCAAACCCCAGTCTGCAGAGTGAGATCTGATTTCACTGGGGATGACTGTGCTCACAGTGGTATTTGTGATGCACTCAGACACTGCTGTAATGACCGCATTAAGAGTCCCTGAAGAGATAAGTCATCCTTTTTTTCAGTCTGACAACTTTACCATAAATAAAATGCAATTTAGAGTGAGAGAATAGGCTCTGCCAGACTGGGGTGCGTGAGCAAGGAGCAAGTCTGAGTATGTCCATACTGTACTCTTAGTGTGCCTAGATACAAGAGCGTGGTAACAAGAAGATATGCTTATACCGCTTTTTGAGACTCTTATGTACATTCGGGTATGATACTGCACCAAATGAATTAATCCTTCCAGAACTGGTGTGGTGCAGAGACATCTAAGCTAGCTCTGGATGTGTATATAGAGGAACTAGGCCTGATGCTATGTATGATTTCTGCTTTTTTCCAGGAAACACACTCATGATGTGGTTGTAAGACAATTAATAGGATCAGCTGCATCTCTGCTGCCTGTTTATAGGTGCGCTGGGTCACTGCAATTTTCCATCTCAGAACTAGCTTTCCGCACACACCTGGGTGTTCACGGAGAGCAGTACTCACTGCTGGCTGGGCCTCAAGGAGCACATGATAAGTGGGCAATTCTGGGGATCCTCATGCTTCTAGCCTCATCTTATTCTATCATTCAGCATTTTACAATCTCGGCTCCACTAGCTTTTCTTTTCCATTACTAGCTCAGGCTAAGAGAAGGGAAGCTGGAAGAGAAACAATAGCTTTTTTGTACCAGGTAACACAGACAGGAGCCTGACCAGCCGAGGGGCTCAGCATCGCTTCAGGTGCTCTCTGGTTGTCTCCCTCCTGCCTGTCCTTCAGCCCTAGTCTCCATCCCCCTCACCCCTGCCTTGCTGCCTCCTCCTTCCTTCCTCCTCACCTCCTCCTTCCTCCCTGTTTACTGTGACTTGGGAGGAGAATGCAGATTTATGTGTTCCCTACATGTGCTTCTCATTTATGCTGGTCTGTCTCTGGCTGTTGATTTCTCCTTCTGGTAGGTGAGTATCTCTTAGCTCTCATCTTCCTTTTTCTGACCTTTCCTCTGCTCCTTGTAAAGCATTCTCTCCTCTCATGCTGCAAAATGTTCATGCTGCCTCATGCTGTGAAATGATCTCTCTCACGCTCTCTCTCTGGCACAATGCTCAGCACGTACTGAAGGATGCTATTTCTCAGTAAATACATGAACACAGCATCTGACTGCTGTCCTCCGCATCTGTCTGATCAGATACAGTATTTTAAAGGTATTTCTACAACATCAGAGATGCCTCATCTGTCTCAGCATTTTCCTTCCCGCTCAATTGAAATATATATCAAACAGTTTAATTTTTAAGCCAGCCTGAGGTCACTAGCACATGCAGTGCCACCCCAGCTGGCACAGCTGGGCTGGGATAGGGCTGGTTGCATTGTTCTCCATTTCCCCTTTAAAACGCTCCATCTTTCTGACACTCCAGCTCTCACAGGGAGACTGTGTGGTCAGGTGACTCTCTGACAGGCGCTTTGCTTCAGTGTGGCATCCTCAGAGCAGCCAGAACACTTTGCACACAGTGTGTGGGCCCTGGGAGCACCAGGGCCAGGATGGGGCCATCCATGCAGCACCTGTGGCCCTGCAGCACCAGCCTGCGGCTGGACTTCTTGGGAGCCCCTTTCTGTGAGTGCCTCAGGCCTGCACTTGTCTGGTGCTGCCTCATCTCCACAACCATTTATTATTGATCTCTGAACCGCTGAATCATTAAACAGAGGTCATGAAAACATCCTTGTTCTGCTGAAAACATGAGCTCATTCTTCCTGGTATTGTAGGGGGCAGGGGAGAGCAGGAGACCTGGGGTCTGGGAGAAAGGAGGTGTGGGCTGCAGCAGTGACCTGGGTGGGGTGAGGAGCTCAGTGATAAGGTGGCAGAGACACAGGGCCAAAACCCAGGCTGCTTCCCATCCAAGCTGTGTTACTGGAGGTAGCCTCCTACCCCAGGACGTGTTGGGTTCTCTCTGTAAAGTAACAGACGCAGAAATCTCTTTCCCTTCTGGAAGAAGGTACAATGTTAACCCACTGGCAGCACGTGGCTGTGTCACCCACACTGTCCCAGGGCACAGAGATGTTTGCTCCTCAGCTCGGGCTTGAGGTTGCAGTCTCCTGGTTTCTAACCCTAGAGAATGGCACTCTATACTCTCCCGCGTTCTCAAGCTGCAGAAGAGTTAATGCAGAAGGAGAGAGGAATTTAATCTGCCCTACTCTTTATGCCTTGAATTTATTTTCTTACTCTCCTTCTTTGGGCCATTTTTTTTTTTGTTAATCTGGAGTGGTCCTTCTGGGAGGAAAAACACTTCTTGCAGGGATTATGTTTCACTCTTTACCAGTTAAGCTACAGACAAATATTTCCTCTGACAGTGGTGTTAGACGTCCCTCCACTCCCGGCTCCGGCAGCAGGAGGTGCGGGCTGTGCCCCACCGGGGCTCTGTGGTGACTGCTTCCTTTGGAAGGCTAAATACGAAGGACCGCACCGCAGGTACCGCGCACCCACAGACCAACCGCTCGGGAGGGCTCCCGGAGGGCCGCAGTGACGGCTGCTGCGGCGCACACCCACCGCGCCGTGCGGCCATCTCCATCCCCGAACCCCTCAGCCCCTCCGCGGTGCGGGAGGCGGTGCGAGGCAGTTGGGAAAGAGTTAAGGGAAGGTGGCGGGGAAGGCCGGCTGTCGGAAGCGAGCATGTGCAGATTGCAACCGCATCCACACTACGGGCGAGTGACACGGGCGCGCTTCGCCTCTCGCCGCCGCCGGTCGCAGGGCACCCATGGACCCCGGTGAGGCGAGGGCCCGCGGCGGGAGATGGGGGTGTGAGGGGAGGGTGCGGCCGCCGCCCGGCACCTGCCCGGGGCGCGCCCTGGCCTCCGTGCGGCCGGAGATGCGCCGCCCGGCGCGGAGGGCGGTCGCCCGGCGCTGCCGCTTTCGTTTTGGCGACGGGGTCCGCCCGCACCGCCGGGCCGCGGCCGCGCCTCCAGCTCGGCGGGCGGCCGTGGGGAGCCGGGCGGACGCCTGGCTCGGGCAGACAAAGGCGGAGGCGGCGGGGCCCGCAGTCGCCCCCTCCCGGGAGCGGCCGCGGGGAACCGCGACCCCGAGAGCCGTCGCCGCTGGCAGTGGGTGCCGAGCGCCGGGATGGAGGAGGGAGGAGGCGGTGCGGGAGCTGCGGAGCGGGGTCGGGGAGGAGGGCCGGGGCCGCTTTTCTTCTGACGTGTGACGTGCTTCGAACAAAGCGAGGTGTTGTGAAATATCCCGGTTGTATCGGTTTCAGTAACTGTTTCTGCCGCGAAAGGACAAATCGATGTCCGGCAGCGCGGTGTTCGCAGAGCAGGACGGGGGGGAGGGGCCGACATCCCCGTCAATGACTCCTCTGCAGCCCCGGGGACCGCTCGTGCTGCGGTGCCGGGAGGTCAGGAACCCGGATATCAGCGCCGCTGAAACGAGGGATCCATCTGCCGCCGCTTTTACGTTTTAATCGGTCTCAGGATGTTTGCTCTTGTTCCATTTTTGGTATGGAAAAACCATCCAGAACAGCTGAATTTTTTTTTTTTTTTTTTTTTGCGAAATGGAAAACGCGCTTGCTCCTGCCCATTCCCTGCAGCAGGGCTCCGAGTGCTGTCCCCCGGTTTTGCCGCTGTGCTACGTGAGGCTTCCCGGGGAGCTTCGCATCGCTGCTGGGGGGGAGCACCGACGTACGAAGTCCCCCTAAGCACACAGCACAGGCAGTGTAGTTTTGTCAGATGAAATGTTTGGTACTGTTCTCTGGAATCGCACGCTTGGCGGTTTGTTCCGATTCCCTCCTAAATTCCCAGGAAGAGCAGTACCTCCGGGGGCTGGGGATATTTGCAGGTGAGGTGGTGGAGGTTCTACGATGGAGCCTTGTGTCAGGGTTTGCAGAGGGACCGGGTTGCCCAGAGCATTGCTTGTGGCTCTTGAGAACACTGATGCATCAATACATGAGCTGCATCAGCTGAGAACGGGGCTTGCTGCAGCTTGGGGGTAAATAGAAAGCCTTAAGAAGATGAAATGCCCATAGAATTGCTGGGAAACAGCAAAAGAGGAGTGACTGAGATGCAGCTGTGAGCTTCTGTGACCACTTTCAGAGGTGCTGGGGAAAGCACTGCAGGAGGCCTGCCCACAGTGCATAACCATGCTTACAGTGTGCCCTAAGGGCTCCCAAACTGTGGTATACACAGGGTTTTCTGTGCCTGCGAAGCACAGTGTACTGCTGCAGGGCGGGTGGCTGGTGTAGCTTCTTCTATGGAGGTTTGGTTTTTGGGCTCTGGGTGCTGGGGCTCCAGGGCAGGCTGCAGGATGGGACCAGGGGCAGCAACACAAGTTGCGGGCAGTGGTGGATGGGAGCTGAGTGCAGCATAGGGCTCTGTGTAGGTATGGAATAATACCTGGCCAAAGGGCTCTGTGGTTCTACTGGCAGTGTCATAGCACAGTGTAAAGATGAACTTAACCTTGAAACGAGGCTTTGTGTGTAATGGGGGAAGGGTTCTTTGGGTGTGGTTGTGGACCTGGTGGTGTTTGGGGCCTTCAGATTAAGGTACCTTTTCACAGTCTATACTTCAGTTTATCATCTTGAAGAAGCCCTGTGGAGTGTGGATGCAGGATCCCCTTGGCCTTTTCATTTGTTACTCTGCTTATTCCTTCATACCAAGAGAGTGAGTTGTGCTGTGGTGTTCTGTAGGTATGCACATCACTCGTCCATTTGGGTACAGTGATGGCTGCAGCCAGTTCTCACGCTACAGGGCTCTGGGTGGTCCCTGTGCTGTGCAGGAAGGGTGTTCCCTCCCAGTGTCCAGTTGACCTCATGACTGCAGTTCTTGCCTTCCTCTGCAGCACCAGCAATGAGCCAGGTAAGGCTGATTGCACTGTGAGGTCTGGGGAGGTGGAGTAGGAGATGATGGCCATGCCAAGAGCCAGCACAGTGGTTTCTGCTCATGGAAGATGAAGGGGATGCACCTGGAAAAGTATCGAGAGAAGAGAAGCCCAGTGTGGTGCTATGAAGGAGTTCTGATGGCTGACATAGGAATTGCAGAATAAATGAGAAATTTTATTGTTGGCATTTGTGCCTTAGGACTCTTTGTTTCTGGGTTGCCTTTAAGAAATGTCACGTTTAAGGAAATGAAATCAAGTTGTATTTTCTTTTTTTTTTAGTACTGTGGATATATATATATTTTTTTCCCTTGGTCTCAGGCTGCCTGCTATTAGATGGTAAAACAAGAGAGTTACCAACATGACTAATTAAAGGGCAGCAGTGTTTTATTCCCCTGGGCTAATTATTCTGTAGAAAATGGGTCAATTACTTGGATAAATTGGTTGCCAGCAGGAGGCAAGAAAATGCTCCACTCCTCTCCTCCGTGCAGAGCATTGCTCACCTCCAGGTAAAGGCTTTAGAGGGTTGCTGGAGCCCACGGTGGTAAGATGCCCAGTGCAGACTGGGCAGGGAGTGGATGTGTCTTGTGTCGTACAGCAGAAATAATGGGTCCTCATATTTCTGAGACAACACATGAAACAGGAGCATCCAGATGGCATTTGAGCTCTTGGTGAAAGGAGCACGCAGGCAGGCAGAACAAGGCTAGTAAAGGCTTTGGCTCTCTGGACAGATGACCAACATCTCTGCCCATTTCTGACTAGTCAGAGCTCCATGTTCCTTGTGGTAAGCAATGCTCCCAATAAGGTCTGGTGTGAGACAGAGCCTGGGCACTTCAGTGCCTGGCTAAAACAAAGCTGAAAGGCACTTATCTGTGGGTGTATACTGCTCTTTAATGTGTCCCCATAGGGTAAATAAAAGGTCAGCTGCTTTAGAAATTTGTTTGTAGGCATATCTGAATGAGATAGTCTTTCATTTACGAGTTCAGAGGTGTCTAATTAGTCTGTATAAAAGAGAGTAGCATTTTGTTACCTTTGTTTTGTTCTAGATTTTTATTGGTGCCAGCACACAAGTTTGCCACAACCTTATCTCAACCCCCTCCGCCCTCGCAGGCTTCTGTCAAAGCTGGATTAGATTACAGAGAGAATCTTCTCTACCACAAATGTATGCCGTCTTGCTTTCATTGCATAAGATCCAAGCATTAGGAGTCATTGGATAAGAGCCGATAACACGAACAGCGAAGCAGGGAGGGCTCCTTCCCAGCTGCCCTGCACTCAGGTGCGCTGGTGCTGAGCCTGCACTGAGGCTGCTGCCAGGCAGTGTGCTGTGCTGGTCTCCTTGGCTCACGTGGGAGATGATGAGGTATTTCTGAAGGGGGAAGCTCTCTCCTAGTATGGACAGCTGTGACACAGCGTGCTCTCAAGTGCCTGCTGGGTTCGCTGTTCTCCTTGGTTTGTTTTCATCAAGAATATATGCATGGGAGGTGGTCAGACTCATCCAGCTCCACCAGCTTAATCTTGGCTAAGAACTTTTGGCTGAGCTGCATCCATACGCAGCTCTAGGTGGGGTGGATTCTCGCTGTGCTCGGCAGTGTGCCTGTTGGCAGAGGTGGGTGCGCGCAGCCCGCAGGACACTCTTCAGCCAACGTGTTCCCTTTCGGGTCTTGTATTGGCTGAGGCTCACGGTAAGGATGTTTCCAGCTTGTCCTAGGAGAGGAATGATTTCTTTTCGTGATGCCTGGTGTTTTCAAAATGTGCATATGGTTTCCACTAGAGGCATGACAGGTGCCATGTGATTGGGTTTATTTTGATCCAGCAGGTCTTTCCGAGGCAGGTCTCTCTATTAAGCCTTTAATTGGTCATCGACTTGCACAAGAGCTGCAGGATGTAGGGCAGAGTTTATAAAATTGCTCTAATGTCAACTAGCAAGAGAGGAGCTGCGGTGAAGGTAAGAAAATGACTCGTTAGCAATATAGAGCTTGGCTGTCCTTGCTTGAGGTTTTTCATTGCTGGTTAATACTTTGCCATGGGAATGAGATACAGAGTTTCCAAAACTTCACCTTTGGTCACTTGAGCTGACAGGACTATGCACTGTAAGCAGTGCCCAGGCAGCTGAGCTGCTTTTCTGTGCAGTTGAAGACAGAGATGCATATGTGAAGTAGACAGTTAATGTTTAATTGGTATATACCTCATGGATGTGCAAATAGTTTATTTCTAGGTGCGCGTTCTTTTTTGAGCTGATTATACCCTTTTGGAAACAATGCCTAGTTTTGATATTTGTATTATGAGGTATTACTGTTCACTGTAAAGGCAGCTAAAGACTCAATTCTTTCATAGCTTAGGTAGAATGTAATTAGGTTTTCAAAGAGCAGATCAATATGTACAATGTGGTTTTTTTTGGTTTTTTTTTTTTTTTTAAATGCCATGTATGCACATGTTCTGATTTACCTCTGCTTTTCATAGTAGGAGTTCCAGGAGCTGCAGCAGCACTTAGTACTCCAGTCTCAGGTTGGGGTATGTACCATGGAGTGCAGGGAAGTTTGGGTTTTATTTTCTTTTTTCTTTTCCTAGGTAAAGTATCAGATTTTCATGGTAGAATTGTAATTTGCATGGTGTGAGACTGTGACCCTAACAATGTCATGACAATGATTAGAATTTGCTGTGCTTCAGACCAGGGCTTAGCAATGTTTGAAGCACTAAAAAAGCTGTAAGTGCTAACACCATTGCTTCCACAGCATCTTTCATCTGAACATCTTTCTGTTCTTAATGAATTTCGGTGCCGCACCGTGAAGCAGGAATTATCAGTGTCATTTTGTAGACAAGTAGATAAAATAAAATGCTTACATAGAAACAATCTGAAAGCCAATTCAGGAGTAAAATTCAGGAACATTAACGCTTCAACCCATTTTTGAGCTACTGTCTTGTCCTTTCTCTTTTGACAGAAAAGAGGCTAAAGGCTTTAATTTTGGTAGAATTTTGGTAGCTTTTTTTTTTTTTAATTGGGTTAGGAAGCATGAAAGTGAGACGTTATTATGCAATGTCTCTAAGTGTGCATGTGATACTCGAAAAATGGTAATCAGATAAATTGCTAAGCAACTGTACCCTGCCTTCAGTTACCAAAAAGCTAGTGACTTTGCTTTCATGATGTAACGTGCTCTGTACTTCTCCATTAAGCACGTGTAGGTGGAGTTCTGTGAGAGCTGCTCCTTTTTAACTCCCCTCCTGCTTGACTGCCATATTGCGAGGTCAGATTTGACCGTGGTTTTACAGAAATGTACTCACAGAACCTGAAAGCGACAGAACAAATGTTACATGAGCTGTTCGAAATAATGAAGTGTATGCAAGTGTGTATATAAGGAAACAGCCGTTCTCTCCCACGGGCCTTCACCAGCTTGTAGAGAGCAGGCCATAGCTCATCCCAGGGAACAAGAAGGGTAAGCAAATGGGTGAGAGATTGATGTTAAAAGGCACACGGCAGGGAAATGTGGTGAGCTGCAGGAAACCTTGAACACCCACAGTGACCCATTTGCCCCACAGTGTTGAGAGTTGTGGAAATGCACAAGAACCTGTGTGCAGAGCCAGCTGGTTAGTTTTCATTGTCTTAGCAGGAAAGGAATAGGAGGAACATCAACAGTGAAGTGTGCACTGGGAAACAGTAAGTGGGACTCTGATAACGTAAGGCAGATCCAGGGGATTTTGTTTGAAACCTAACTACCTGACACGCTGCAGGATCTGTCTTAAAGAACCTTCTGGGTAACAGTAAGAGCAAAATAGACTCTTGTTGGTTATTCTAAAATTTTGCTTCTTGTTGGTAACCAGCCACAGTGGCTGGGTGGAGCACCTGCCCAAGTCTCTGCAATGCTTGCTGGTGGCAGTGCTTTAGGAACCATCTGAGATGCATGGCCTCTCAGAAGCTGCCGTGGGCAGATGTGGAAGTATTCGGGAAAGGTTGCTCCTGACCTCAGAGATACTTTGTTTTTTAATTTGGAGGTGGCTGAAAGCTACTATTTTGCAGAGTTTTGCAGCCTTGTTGCTGTGCTCCTCCTCCAGCCCAGACATCATCTCAGGGGATGGTGCAGCCCTACCTCCTGCCTTTGGGAGGGAGTGCCTCACTCTGTGCTCTATGTACCCGGAGTTTGGGATCCCTGAGCCTGGCTGCTCTGTGTACAGCTGGAAACTCCAACCAAAGGACAGAGGGAAGGGCGTACTGGGGTTCGGTTGGGTGACATCTGCATCACCCTCTGTGGAAGTCTTGCAGGGGTGGGTGTGTATTGCTGTGAAGGCAGATGTTTGCTTTCTGCTTCAGATAAACAGAGTTTGGGTGCTGCTCTGGTGCTTCTCTGTTGGTGGAACAGCTTTGTTGCGTTGCCAGGTACTGCCAGGGACCTGAGCTTTCTTCTCTGGTTCGCTTTGCAAATCACAAGAGGGCGTAAGCAAACAGGTGAAGGAATGCACAAGTAGCCACTTGGTAGCCAGGAATTTCATTTCCATCCAGTTCTTACTGGATGAGTACTGTTCCTTCGCTTACTGAAGTGCAGCCCCTGCCTGCTGGTGCTGGCATCTGAGAGGAGCCTGAGTCCCACCTAGCAGTGGGCTTCAGATTGTGACTTCATTATTTTTTTTTTTTTTTGAACGGTCACACCACTGCTCAGTATTTGTTGTAGTTGTTGGTTTTTGCTAATGCAAACATTACACCTTTTCAGTCATTAGCATTTCAGCACAAGAAGTTCACTTATCATTTATGTGACCTATTCTGACCAGCCAAAGTGCCGTGAACTCCAAGGTCAAGCCTTTATCTTCAGTGCTGCCTCTCTCCTCTGGTGTTACGACACAGTCTTTGCAAACAAAGAGTTTCTTTCTCTTTCAAGTGTAGATACACGTGCGACTAAAGCTATGGTTTCTCAAGCATTTTGAGCTCATAGAAATGAAGGTGGATTTTTTGTTTGCTTTTCTTATTGAAGAAAAGGATCTTCTTCCTGCTGGGTGGAGGCCCAAGAGCCAGATCTGGGATGTGATATGGCTGAGAACGGAGAGGTTTTTGGGAGCAGTGTTCAGATGGATAACACATCCCTTGGTTGGAGCTTCTGTGACACTGTGTGGGTGGCTGTAGGGCTGGTGCCAGGGAAAGGGCTGAGCTGTGCAGCAAGACAGGACAGGACAGCACTTGTCCCCCTGCCAGCAGAAATTCTCAGTCCCGCTCTGTCCCTCACTCCTATGCTTAATCTTTCAGGCAGGATGGAGTAGTCACTCTGAGATACTTGGAACTCCTCTGGTAATAAATATATCCTTTCGAAAATGTTGCACTTTGTTTTTTTCCAGGGTGTGCCCAGCCTTGTGTCAAACAGTGGGTGTATGTGTTTATTAACTGGGTTCGGAGATGGGAAGCAAAACAGGTGACCCAGAGCACAGCTCCTGCTTTATAAGCAGCGGTGTGTTTTCTGGTGTTCAGGCTTGTGCCTTGAAGGACTCAAGAGTGTTACAGCTGCTCATTTTGTGTCATTTTGTTCTTCACTCTTTTACAAAACAAATTATAGTCAAATAGGTTTGGCTACGTGAAGAGGGTTCTCGGTGTTCTATAAAATGCGTTTCTAGGAAATAGTTTTTAAAATCTTGTACGCAAGCATCTGATAAATAGCTCAGTAAAATGCTATGCTGAACTGTAACAAAGTGCATACAAGGAGAATAGCATACATGTGAATCCTTTACAGAAACGTCAAGTTTAGAGCAATTTAAATGAGAGCTAATAAACAACAGCCATTCTTTTCAACGTGACGTATAAGTACCTGGCTGTTAAAATAGCAGCTATTTCTCACAGCAAGAGAGGCTCCAAAGCAGATGCTAACATCAGTGCATGAGCAGGAAGTGCTCAGTGTGTCTCTATAATACCCATGTTTCATTGATTTAATTAGTGGTTTTATGCTATTCATCACTCTGCTAATCTTGGTGGGAAGGTTTTGTTGGGGGAGGATTAGTTATTTAATCTGCATTTATTTTTTTTTTACTGGAATGTTTTTGTAGTTTGCTGTTATCTTAAAGAAGTGAGTGTTGCTTGTATCACTTTTGTTTTTAAGAAAAAACATTTATCTTGAATTATTGTTGGATTTAGGTTCATTGAGATCTGATAAGTGTATATAGTATCTAAAGGGTGGGATGCAGGTGGATGAGTCCAGGCTCTTCTTGGTGGTGTGCAGCAGTAAGACAAGGAGTAATGTAGGAAGCTCCATACTAACATACAGAAGAGCTCTGTGGTAAGGGTGATGGAGCACTGGAACAGGTTGCTTAGAGAGGCTGTGGAGTCTCCTTTGGAGATATTCAAGGCTCATCTGAATGTCTATCTGTGCAACCTATTGTAGGTTTTAGCAGAGGGGGTGGGACTCAATGATCTCCTGAGGTCCCTTCCAACCACTGCAGTTCTGTGATAGCATGAAGATCCTGTTTGTTATGCAGACTGGCACATGGTTGTCCTTGCTCTGTAACTTCGTCGCATACCATTAATCTAGAAAATTGCTGTGTGTAGACAAGCCCTCAGAGCATGAGATCTGTGAGACTGAAGTGGGAATGTGCTGGATATTTTTGTGTTGGAACTAGCACCTCAATGTGCGCAAAGCAGCACTGTGGCAACCTGAGCTTCAGTGCCTGAGAAGGAGAGGGCAGCTCAGGCGCACGGCTCTGCTTAAAGCCTGGGCAAGTGGCAGCCTCCTCACCACGGCTGGAGAAGCAGGCTGGGGGCTGGAAAGGGCCTGCCTGTGTGAAGGCATGAAGAAGAAAAGGGAGGAGAAATAACATGTGGTCAAAGGGGAAGATAGAGAGGCAGTGTTAGGAGGAGGACTCAGATGAAAAGAAGGTAGCAGCTCACTTAAAAATAAATTAACAAATAAAAAATGCTTGATGGGCAGAAAAAAAAAAGAGTAAACGCATTCTGGTAGATCCTCTGAGGGTTAACTGAGCCCTTGTCTGAGATGGCAGCGGTGAGGAACCTTTGGTTGTTGTTTCTGGTGCCATGCTCCCTGTGTTTGCTGTGGCAGGGATCCAAAAGGACAGTGCACAGCAGAAGGACCCATCCCAGCCTGGGGAGTGGCTGCCAGTAGCCAGCCCAGGACTGGGGCAGGGGCAGCACTCACCTGCACTTGGCAGTTCGGCTCTCCACGCAGCAGGGTGCCAGGGCTGAGATACATACATTGCTCATTGGTGTTGGAAGCCTCTCTCACATTGTGCTGCATTAACATTAACCTGTGCTGCTTTGCTTTACGAAGGCTGCCTCGTCACCGCGCTAGCTGCTGGTCGCACGCTTCTGGCTCAGAGACGGCAGGTGTCTGAAGCAGCTTGGACCTGCGAGGACAGCGTGGCCCCACTGCAGATGCTGTGAACCGGGAACTGGCCAAAGTGGGAGAACTGCCGGATCCCTCCCAACAGGTAGGGTTGGAGGGTAGAAGGCAGGAGTGGGCTTGCAGAGCACAGAGCTCTGTTGAGCGTGGAGATGGCTTCGTGGTGGATGCAGATACATAGAGTGGATGAGTGGTGGGGAAGAGGTGAAATTATTTCCACCAATTCAACCTGCAAATTGCTTTCTGGAAGCATGAGTAAAGTTGTCGTTTGTGTGCACTGCCCTTGGTTTCTGCCTGCTTCATGTCAAGCTGTTCTGATCACTCATAATTTATATTGCCAAGCTTATTCCAGAGTTACTGTCACTTTAAAACCTCATCCACAGATACCCTGAGGCAGTCACAGCAATCAGGACAGTGGAGCAGTGCCTGAGCTAAAGGAGAGCAGTAGGTAAGGAGCAAGGGCTGCTCTCTGCACAGGTGTGAGTCAGATGATGCAGAGTCTATTCCTGGCCCTGAGGAGCAGCGCAGTCTCTGCACCTGACTCACCAATGTGCTACTCTGCTGATCGCAGGCTCCTCTTGCCTGTATCTATTGCAGCCTGCTACACTTGCACAGAGTAACACCCTACTGAAGTGGAAAGATTTTATATTTGAGCAAAGATTTGCATTGATCCTGGCAGACAGGCTAAGCACTGTGGGACCCCAGCAACAATCCCTGGACCCTGAAGCATTCTCTGAGCACTGTGCCCTAGGAGGAGGCAAAGCACAGGCACTCTGGTGCAGCTTGCAGCAGTTTAGACTGCAGCTTTGTTTTCTGGATTGTGGCTGAAGCCCTCATAGTAGGTCGTGCACAGTACTTCTCTGACTGGAAATTCAATTTTAGTTTTCTACACATAGCACCCACGTGTTCTCATTCACATAGCACCTTCCTCCCATCCTGCCCTCTGTCTCAGGGGTCTCATGACCCTCTTGTAGTGGTGGTGTCCAAGGGATCCCAAGTACTATTGTCTCAGTCTAGTGGGTACCCTTGCTTGATCCCTACCCCTCTCTAGGAATGGGAAGCAGTCCTGGACTGCTACTGCTGGCAGTGCTAGAAGTGTGGGTAAGCAGGGCCAGCACCTGCTCCAGGCTCTAGGTGTGATCTTGCTGCTGGTTGTTCAGCTGAACACAGGCCTTCAGTTGGTCAGAATGTTGTCTCCTGAGCAGCAAGGTGCAGGTCATGCTGCAAGGTTATGACAAAGCAAGAGTCAGCAGCTTCCCAGGAAGGTTGCTGCTGCTGGACTGAGCGTTGGAGTGCACCCAGCCATTCTGTCAGCGATGATGCAGCTGTAGGTTCTTCTGGAGAAAGCTGTGTCTGGCATGCGCGCTGCTATATGGTGCTATCGCTGTGAGCAGAGCAAATGCAGCTTATCACCTGTCCTCAAGAGCCATCCAAGGGGGCACAGACATCTCCTGTTACTGTTAAAACAAAAACTGAGTGCCGTGTGGGCACAAGAAAACATAGATCTGTTGGCAGCAGAACAAGACTATGAATAATTAATTCCTCCAATGCCTCCTGTATGTGCCATCCACTTGCGCTGCTCAGGATGCTGTCTGCCGGAGATGGAGACAAATCTGCTGCCAGAGCCACAGGGTTATGACCCTGCAGACCACATCACTGCTCCACTCAGGCTGCCCTCCTCCAAGCGCCTGTCATATGCACTGTTGTGATATCCTTGAGGACACAGAAGTAATCTTTGCTCGTTCTATGAGCTGTTGGTAGGAACTACCCTGTGGAACTGGGAAGTGTCTAGTGATAGCAGCCTGCAATGTCTGCGTGGGAGGAAATGGGTTAGAATCAAGAAGGAAGCATTGATTGCTCCAACCCTTTTTGTGAAAGGTGGTAGTGGGCAGCACCTTTAGTGTGGTTGTGCCTTCTTTTTTGTAAGAGAATTTACACTATGTTAGGTTGTATCTATCTCTGTCTTACTGAGAAGCCAGACTGTTATCTGCTGAAAATCCTCTGAGCACAGCTGGACTTTTCTTTCGTTACAGAGTACCTCAGTATAGAAGAGTTCTTAACTGCTGTTTGGGAACCTCTGTAAAACATATGGCTTTTCTCATCTTATATACTAGTGGGCATTTGCTCTGTAACAATTGGAAAACTTGTCAGCTAAAGCTGAGAGGTGCCAAGGGCTTTAGGATCTATAGAGGCTAAATTCTGTTCTGATTCTTCCATGAACTGCTGTGAGCAGACACACTGGGAGGTCAGAGAGAGCTTTGCTGATGGTTTTTTTCAGAGGCTTCCTCAACACAAAATACACATACTTAGATACAGGGGAGAATTTGCCCTCTGACTTATTAGTACCAAGGCTGCAGAATGCACACTGTATTTCAGTCTTTTGAGTACTGTCCCCCATTTTTCTTCTGCATCTTCCAAATTTGCCCTTGGCTATCAGGCTTTTGCTGAAAGATTTAGACTTCTAGTGTGGGAAAAGCTACCTGTAACCAGCAACTTCTGCAGAAATGATGGGCTTCTTAGATGAGAGTTCAACCCTTGTTTGCAGCTGCCTAGTAGTGTCATCTACCTTGATTTTAGAGCAGTTCATAAGTTCTTCCACAAAAATGAGCTTTGAGGAAAAAAAAGTTTGGTTATTTCAATCAAGGGAAGACAGTATAGTTCACACCCAGAACAGTTTTCAGTTTTCAATTTAAGCTATCTCACTGAATATTCCCTAAGAGTTACTTGCAGCATCTGAAGCACAAACTCGGATGTGGATGGTCCAAATCATTTATTACAGGTTTTAACGTCCCTTATATACTTTCACAAGTTTTCTCTTGTAACTTTCCCACCTGCCTTTACATGTTAACAAAGTACTCCACAAAACAGTCCTTAACTGTGCATACAGGCTCTTATCCAATCAGGGTCATGAATTGTCCTAAGCCATGCACTCTTCCTCCAATTGGGGTCTACCATTGCACAGCTTACTTGAACCTGTTTTCCTTTTCTTCTGGAAGTGTCTTTGTTTCTCAGTCTTCCTTTCTCATGCTGTTTATCCTGTTCCACAGCTTCTGCTCTAAATATACATTCGTATATTCCCACAGTTACTCACCTCTGGAGCTGCCCCAGCCCAGAAGCTGAGAGAAGTCAGGTGGGAAACGAAGGAGAAATCCCAGGCTTGGTTAGGAGAGTGCTTTGTGAAATAAGTGGAGTAAGTGTTCTGGTGGAAGCCTGGCCAGTTGGGTGCAGAGGTGGAGCCTTTTCACAGACTGGCTCTAAAGGTAAAAAGTGTTTGTCATCTTGCGGTCTGGATAGAAGTCTGGAGATTGGAAGAATAGGTGTTTGTTTTTCTTTTTTTTTTTTTTTTTCTTTTTTTTAATCAGATAAGGAAGTAGACAAACAGAACAGGAGGTGGATTTGTGGTTTCCATAGTGACGTAACCGTGGAAGCTTTTGCATGCTGAGCTTTGCCTCACTGTAATCACACTTGATGGCTACATGTATTCAGCTCTTCTGCCAGGGAAATGTAAATGTACGAATGCAGAAATGGGAAAAATGCAACTGCATGGCCAGGAACACATGGATGTTGGGAAGCTTGATTCTGCCATGGCTTGTTTCTCCTTTATCTGTTGTTCTGTGATAAATCAACACATGTGATAGCATTATGATAATACCACAGTTCTTGCTGTACCAGTCCATGATATGCTGACTTGTGTCCTTAGCTGTCTTATTATCTGTACACACACACATTCCACAACACTGACAGCTGTTGCTCTCTTCACCCACACCAGTTTCAAATAGGTACTGATTGAGAAACATATACCAGACTCTTTCAGCATACCAACTAATCAGAGCACCACACCCTCTGCAGCCTCGGGGGAGGTACTTCGTGCTGCTCCTAACCATCACCTCAGCTGTTCCTATGGGCTGTGTAAATGAACTGCACGTGACAATAGATTGTGGTTTATTTGAGAATTTTTGAAGTGCTTCTATGGTAAATATGTATATATGACCTTTGGGGGATTTTTTTTTTTGCATTTGGAGAAAGATGGTTATAACTCTAAGCAGCTGAATTTGATAGCATTCAGAAAGAAGTTGGGGTGCAGAATTTTTCAGCATCCGAGCTTATGGATAATCAGCAGGTCAAAGAGGCAAGTAAAAGAACTTATCTTAGCTAGATATACACATCTGACAGCTAGACTCACATCAATCCTGCATGCCCACCTGCATAGCCTAGTCTTCATGAGTCACAGACATCTGTGCCTCCTATGCTTCCTCTTTTAATGGCATTGCTGGATGCCAAGAAGCTGGATGCTTCTTGTTGTCTTCCTCTGAAAGAAACGTCTCTTACCTTGCGCATTTATTTTGCTTGTCTGATGGATGTAATGGGTCATCTGTTCTCTTTATAGAAAGGAATGTTAATTATTTTCAGAAGGCTAATTAGGTTGCTAATGTGAAGCTCTACTGCAGTAATATTTCCTTTAATTACTCACTCTTAAGTGCTGTACAGAAGAGAAGAAGCTTATTGAACACGCTGTTAAATATGAATGTATGAATCTGCTCAGAAATGCACCTCCAGGCTCCCTGGAAAAAAATGCCTCGGTGAACTCCAGCATCCACATGACACAGATGCCTGAGTAGATGAGGGTGGTGCTGGAGCTTCCCAGTGCAGCCTTTCTGACTCCATCTGGATCCAGTGCTGCTGAAAGTGGCTGGCTGCAGTTGCTCTCTGTGTTTCAGTGGTGTCGGATGGCTTTTGGAAGTGTCAGTAACCAATTGTGCAGCCTGCCAAATCAATCTATTGCTAAAAGCAGCTCTTACTCCACGTAGTTGAGTCTAATTAGCCAGGTGGCAGCCAGAGGTACGGGGAGGTGGGGTGATTCATCCACGGCCATGTCTCAGATCAACGTGAACCTCAGCAAAACAGAGGTTTTGTGAGTCCTTTGTTACTGTGCTGTACCATTTAGCCCTTCACATCTCTCTTGTGGCCACTGCATCCTTGGGCTTGCATCAGTTTGCACACTGTTTCATGAGACAGCACAACTTTGAGACACCCAATCCATGCATTCGCCTTAGCACTGACTCAAGAATGTCATTTTACTTGTCCATCTGAGACCTGGGTGCTACTCGCTTGTCTATTTTTTTTTTTTCCCTCACCCTTTGCTGTAGAAATCTCGATGACTTTTAGAATTGATCAGGGAGTGATATGGTATTCTAGATTTAGTTGTACCTCCAGAATGAGAGACACTAGAGTAGACTTCCATCATCTCCTGGTTTTTAAGTACTGAGCCATCAGGCAGCATCACATCTTTGCAGCATCCTATGATACAGTTCCTGAGGTTTCATCCCAGGTTTCTAACACCTCTGCCACTTGATTTCTCCTATGCTCTGAGTCACAATCCCAGAGTCCTTTGTGCACCATAGCTCTGCCAGGAGGGGGACAGAAGAATGTGGAAAGGGGCTGTGTTCAGGAAGCAGCAGGAGCTCCCCACGCCTGTGTGCTGATCATCACAGAGCCTGTCAGAGGTTCTGACAGTGTGGCTGCAGTGCAGAACTTCATACGTTATAATGTGCTGTCAGTGTCTAAATTCAGATAACTGGGAGTGACCTAAGGCCTAAAGTGAGAAATACCTCAGAAAACTGTTATCATTTACAGGTCATCTTCAAGTTCTAGAGTGTTTTCAGGTACAGATGTACTCTGCTCAGAACAAATTGTGTCTGTGCTACATAGACACTTGTTTAAAAGTTACCTTTACGTTTGCAATTTGTAAGTTAAATGTGTATATCATTACAGCTGTGGGAACTCTGAGAAACCAAAATAGAGTGAAACAAGATGGTTAGGTGCAGTACAGGTTCTAAATCAGAATAGGTTTAAGCACAAGGAGCACACTTGAAAAGTGCCTCTGTTGCTATTCTGAACACCTTGGCTTCGCTAGAAGCTACTGAGCAAAGTCATGGAACTAGCACTGGTTGGCATGAGGTGTGACAGGTCTATTGCTGTGTGTACCAAGACTAGTTATATAATAGGGGCACATTCAGGCTGATTTAGCTATGGTAGGTGATAAGAACTTAAAGTCTTACTTATCCTACCAACTGTGTATTGCTCAGATACCTGCTGATTGCCATAGAAGTCCCCTCCCACTGTGGGTATAAGTGTCTACTGAGAGGAATGGACAGAGTGACCAGAGTGTGTGCCTCCAGGGCTGCCAGCAGCAGATGTATGATTCAGGCACAGAAATGACAGCTCTTAAGCATTTTACATAAGCAGAGACAACATATGCTGCTGCTCTGGTTCCATTTGCTGTGGGTCATCTGGTGCTCTGCTTGTTGAACACATGTTAAAATTGATTTTAAAGGAATTTAGGTATGTTTTTTGTTTGTTTTGGAAAGGTTTTTTTTTTCTTTCTTTTGTTTTTGGTAGCCAATGCCAACAGGATTATACTGAAGAATTCTGTATTACTCTTATGACAAGATCAATTCCAACACACAAAAGAGAGCTGTCCCTTTGCTCAGAGGCATGAGGTACCTATTGTTGCCCCAAGGAAAATAAGGTAAAGAAAAAAATCTTCCTGTATGATAAGGCCTGAAATTATCCTACATAACCTCAAGTATTTACCTGGGGTAAATAAGTAATGATTCTACAAGTTTTAAGTGCCTGTAGGGGGGTACTGGGAAGGTGCAGGATGATACAGATGTGCAGATTCCACTTTTGTCTCCAGGATGTCCGCCTCTGGCTGGTGACACACCTCAAGTTGCTAGTGAGAAGTTGCAGAGACAAAGCTTGTAGCCAAGGTACCTAGAAGTGCCTGCAGTTTTAGGGTCCATTCTGGTCTGTATGTGGTAAGAGGGAAAGCTTATATTAAATTCAAAAGCTGTTAAAACAGTGTCATGCAAATAGCTTGTTTATCAGAATTGTGAATGGTGTAAAGCAAGTGACTGGAGGTTGAATCTCAAGGAACAAGCTCCTATTAAAGTTGCTTTTCAGTCAGTATTAATGAGAGCTCTCTGACTGTACAAAGGACAGATCAGTTCCTCACTGCTGAACTAATGGCTGTGTCTCCTAAATAACGTGTGGGATTTTTTTAGAGTATATATTTATCTTTTATCTTCAGGAAATTGCAAAATAAAAGCTGAAAACATAAGTCAGGTGTTAAGGGCACTCCAAACAAAGAGCTGAGCAGAAAGCCCCAAACAGAAAATAGTCTGGCTCTGGAAAAGCTCTGCTCTGGAGCCAGTGATGGGTTGCCAGCTGGGCAGGATACTTCTGTCACCTCTGACCAAGGCTTTTCTGTCTGAACACAAAACGACAATTACACAGTAGCTGGATAAGCATTAGGTTACAGCAGAATGGAATGAAGTCAGGTGAGCTGTTGTTCAGTGACAAGGCCCCTACTGCCCTGTGGCCCTCCAGAGGGGCAGCTTGCCTCTGTTCTGCCCTCCTGTTGCACTGTGGTGTGAGCACAGTGTTTATTTTCTGTTCTGGTTGTGATCCCCAGGCCCCATGGGGAAACTGAGCCCTTCCTACCAGGTGCAGAGTACAATATGCTTCCTCTGTCAACATCACAGAAATTAAGGGACAAGCTTGGTTATTGAGAGGAACTAATTACGTGAGGTGTTAAGAAAGACTTGAACTCTGTGGATGGGAAGCAGTGATCTGACCACTTCCTCTTACACATATTTGTGGAATGCAAATGTCTCTGTGGGGCACAGGCTGGTAGGGAGCATTTCTTCTCATCTTGCAGTAGACAGCGTCCTGTACATCACAGGATTTGTCCATTAGGCTTTGTGAAACTTCAGTACAACCTCTCTTGGGAACTGGGTAAGGTATTTTCTATTCAGAACTCTTTTTCCTTCAAAGATCAAGTGCAACAGTGTTACGTAAGGAGTGGCAATATGTTTGACCGGGTCAGCTGATACTGGTATGGGGGTATAGTAGAGGGGAACAGTAAGATTCTGGTACTCAGGCTGTGTTTGGGCTTGCAGCTGTTTGTTGTGTCAAGTTTCTGTCTCTGATCTGACCAAAGTAATAAGATAAAAAAATTACTGGGAACATGTCTGGGTCTGCTGTGGGTCTGTTCCTCTCTGGCACAAGCATCAGGCATCTTGCCTGCAGAGTCCAGCAGTGAAGACAAGCCATGCACTTTGCAGAGCTGAATACCACGCAGACACTGGGTTACCAACTGATCCTCCATGCTCATGTCCCTCAATAGGAGTCGTCTGCATTGGAAAGAACATCTTACAGTGGCAAATAAATGAATCCAGAGTCAACTGGCGTCTGGTCTATCTTCTGACATGACCGAGGCTCCTGGTTAATTAGTGTCTGTAGTTGGATTATGAGGAAGTTTTGTCAATCATTTTAAATGTAAGGAAACGTAAGAGTTCTGTGTCTTGGAACGTCTTTTTGAAGCCCAAATAACAAAATAAATAGGATTCTAGTTTTTAAATCTCAGTCCTACTGCACCAACAGGGAATTAAGAAAGATGATGTGATATGATGTTTGAAGCACAGACTGTTTGTCCATGTGTGTTTGTATAGGCCTTTGTTACCTGAGTTTACTGATACCTGGTCATATCCTGTGGGGGGGGAATCCATCTTACTGTGAAGTATTCTGACACAAGCTGGGATGCAAAGAAATCATCTGTTGGAACAAACTTCTACTCTAGAATGGTGTTTTTTCTCTCCTTCCATTTCATCCTCAGTGTTGGTGTTTGGGAAAGACAGATGTAAGGCAGGGTCTGGCACTTGGCAATTTGAGTTGGTGATGTGAGCTGCTAGCCCTGGGCTGAGGCTGCAGGATATGGCAGACAAAAGCCCCTCCTGCTGCTGAGCTTTCTGCTGGGCAGTAGTCAAACGATAGCCATGTCCCACTGCAGTGCCAGGTTAGTGGAGATGGGCTTTAAACAATTGACTTCTCTGTTTCTTAAGGCCAAAGGAGGTCAGTGCATGTAGTCTGGCTATACTCAGTCATTTTCTGTTCTTCCTGCATACAGCAGCTTCTTCAGACTGAAAGGAGTGCTGAACTAGAGAAGCACAGAATGATCTCCTGCCTGCCAAGCGGAGCAGAACTTAGTTTTCTGAAACTGCGTCTAATATCAAGGGAAGATGTTTTGAAAGCTGTTGACTTGAAGTTGCTAGTCAGAAGTAGAGTGGAACATGTATGCAGGTTTTATCTCGTCACTGTAGCAGCCGTGGAGAGCTATGGTTCTTTGTTATTATCTGTGTAGGTGAGGTCAGTGGTTATGAAACAAGTGAGTTCACTTTCCCAACATCTGGTCCCTGCAAAGATTCTGCTTATAATACACTTAAAATTTTACTTCTATTTATGCACTCTTCCTTGTTTCCTTCAGTTCAACAAATCATCCTGAGTCTTTCCAACTGTCTTCTTTAGAGTCAGATTCTGTTCTCAAAGCAAAGTTCTCATGAAGTTTTTTCCACATCAGTTCACTGAGTTGCTGAATGGCTTATTTTGGAGGAGACCTTAAAGATCACCTACTTCCATCCTCCCTGGAGTGGGCAAGGTTGCCAACCACTAAGTCAGACACTAGATGAGATTGCCCGCAGCCCCATCCAACCTGGTCTTGAACACTTCTAGGGATGGGACATCCACAACTTCTAACCAGCTTCCCCCCCCCTTCCATGCTTTGGCTCCTGGGTCTTGAAGGTGACAACATGAATAGGGTAGCAGTTTCAAGCAAGAAAATTGCTCTGCCTTTTATTGTGGCAGCTGTGTGTGTGAACTCAAATCCATATCTCCCTTTGTCTTTGTGTGTTGACCTTTTTGTCTGTGCCATCTTTCTCCAGCTGAGAGCATAAAATTTTCTGCATGGACTGGCAACTGATAGGAATGAAGAGGTGAGTATTATTTTTACCTCCTTGCTGAGTTTAGGATTAGAGTCAGTGGTTCTTAAGGATTTTCTGTTGTAGGGTGGAGGCTTACTAAGGTGAAGGCTTAATTCCTTTCTCAGATGTTTATCAAGTAGGTGGTACTAACATGACGCAATTAAATTCCACTAGTTCCAAAGGAAATGTTTGTTAGGTGCTATTCACGAGAAATGGTTTTGAATTCTTCTGAAGACTAAATGTGTACGTCAGATCTGGGATAAGGGATGAGTACGAGTAGGCTTTCAGCACATATCACAGTCACAAACAGCCAGATCTGCAAAGTGGAGGAGTTGCATTATTTCATGATTTGGGCCACCCAGATCATGAAATCTATGAAAGATGAATTCCTGGATTTGTCATACAGCAGTGTCCACAGCATCCCTGTGCACATACGTGCAGACACATCTTGTGTCTTATTTCAAGGAGCCTGAAGTTTTATACTGATGTCAACTAATAAATATAGGCTATTCTTCAAAGGTCTGTGCTGCATCAGTGATGAATCCATTCACTGGTTTTATCAGGAAGACCAGTCAATAAAACATGGCCATCTGTGTGTGCTGCAGTCAAAAAGGAAATCTGAAAGGAAGTTCTAGGTCTAATACTATACGTATCTGCTTTCATATGGGCTGTGCAAAGGATGGAACTGGGCGTTCCCTGTGGAGCTGTGATAAGTGATTGGCAGGTTGCAGGCATTTTTATATATCTGTACATCTGTAGGTAGATTTAAAAATTGTGCAAGCATAGTGGGTTGATTTGCTTTAATCATATCTTTGGTCCAGTCCCAATTAGAGCGTGAGAGAACAGTTCAGGTCTGTAATTTGGGAGTGGGGCAGCAAGAAGCTCAAAAAGAACTGGAAAGGAATCAGGGTGAGGTCAGCTGCAGGCAGAAGAGAAGCAGAGCATCCTTCTGACCCACGTCCCTGGCTCATAAACTGGAGTTTGTGAAGCTGCAGCTGGGAGCACACGTTTCTGCCTGGAACTGGGACTGGGTAACATTTCTGGGACTGTGCCTTCATAAGGTGACTGACTGGAAAAAGAGGGAGCTGTAGAGTGAGACAGTAAAAGCTTGAGGGCCAATGCTGAGTTAAGAAACTGATGCCTGAAGAGGTAAGAGGCTTCTCTGAATAGCAGGAAGAAGCAGATGGGCAAATGCCATTTCCACTCAGCACAAATATTGTATTACTCTTTTATTTGAAAAAGGCCATGTGTGCTTGGCCTACCACTTCTTGGAAGGTTGATTATTTCACCCAGACTTTCCAGTAGGAAGGTGCCACTTTCTTGAGGCACAGAGCATATAATCAGGCAGTTGAGTTTGATCTAAGAAGAAATATGAACCAGTGAACATTTGAGGTTTGTGATGATCTGGTGCTTCAGAAAAAAAATAAAATGCCAAGAGTGCATACAGAGAGAAGATGGTGTGCATGTAGTTGTAAAGTTAGATTGGACGTAAGGAAAAACTTCTTCTCTCAGAAGGTAGTCAGGCACTGGAATGGCCTGCCAAGGGAGGTGGTTGAGTTGCTGTCCCTGGCAGTGTTCAAGAGGTGCCTGGATGAGAAGCTACAAGATATGGTTTAGTAGCTTGTGGTAGCAGTGGACAGTTGGACTAGATGATCTTGTAGGTCCTTTCCAACCTTGTGATTCTATGATTCTATAACCCAGATAGAATAGAATCATTGAAGTTGGAGAAAGCTACTGAGGTCACGTAGTCCAACAATCATCCCACTCCCGCCGTATCCACTGACTGTGTCCCTCAGTGCCACATCCACATGGTTCTTGAACACCAGTTTTTGTGCTCTGTAAGACAGTTATGGCGTGATTCACCCCTATGGTAAAGTGAATGGTAAGGTGGATGCCAGTGGGAGAAACTCTCCAGCAAGTTGCTTCAGAAGAGCTGGCTTCCCCAGCTGTAGGCAGGGGTGCCTACCTGAGGATTTTGTCTCACATAGTGGCCAGTAGGACTTTGACACTTATCCTCTTCTGGCCATCCTTCCCAAGATATTTGTTACCTCTGAGTATCTGCATGAACTTGAGAACAATTTAACAATCAGAAATCTGTGAAGCTTCCACCTGTAGTAATATCAACAGGAAATTTGAGGCTTTGCAGCACGGCAAATGGAAGAGAGCACTTTGAGGTTCTCGTTACTTCACATTTCAGTGGTATTTTGATATTAGGAGGGAAAATATGTATTCATGGAATATTAAAGAAGGAAAAATTAAGGAGGAAAAAAAATGATGTAGAGTTGCCATCAACAGACTTCAAAAAGTTTTCTTCTCTTTCCCCTTTTGATGATAGTCTAGGGTCCCATTTCTGCAGGTAATTGCAAGTATTCTCTATCCTATTTAATCTATCTCCACACAGCACTTTCTGTCTGCAAGGCTTGAATCTATCTCAGCATAAACTCAGATGCTGTGTCTTCATGGTTTGCAGCAGTTCTGTTCTTCTCATGTGAAGGGTGACCACATCTACTTGCTGTGGGCACTTACACTGTGCAGTTACCCACTTGAATGGTTGGGATTTGTAAAGACTTGTGTGCTGGAGAAAAGTAATACAAGGAGAAGAATATAGTTCTTGCAGGTGTGTGTGTGTGTGTATAGCAAGAATTTTTAGAGGCTACTCTTATTCTCCAGTAAAAGAAGTACAAGACTTCTGAAATGCTGTGTTTAGTTTCTCCTGCAGGAAATCAGGAGGCTCTGCCTTGGATCTGCCTATAGTTCTAACGTTTGGGTTTTTCTTTTTCTTTTTACACACAGAGTTTTTCTTCACAGTTTTAGGTGACTTGGACTGTCTCCCAGTATTAGCAGGCAAGGATTATACATACACTTTAGTGCCTTAATCGTGAGATTCTTTTCTGCCAAGCTTAATTTTTAATGCAAAATGACTTTGAATTTCTTGTCATTCTAATTGTCAAACCTGGCTTTCTTCTGATGCATTCTGATTCTGGATTGTAACTGCAGATTGATCTGAAGAGTTGGGCTAAGTGCTTGTTTCTTAGGACTGGTATCAATCTCTGGGTTGACCAGATATATTTATTATTGTGATGTTGTTCATCAGGAGAGGACTGATGTGTTTGCTTTTCATTTTGCTTTGGGAAGAAGAAAAAGAAAACTTGAAAAGAAAAGCTGTCTTAGATTTCCTTAAGAAATCATTAAAGTTATGTGACACGCCTTGATCTTAATGTTTTTTCTCCTTTGTGTTTGTTGGCTCTGTAGTGACAGAGGAAATAATATGGACTGTGCTTTGTAAATTCTCAGCATGTTCTCAGGATAAATTCTCTCTCTCCATTCATCACTGTTTTGGATTGCTTTTCCTTGTAAGCCATGATGTGCATTATGTTCCGTGAATGTCAGATTTGCTTCAGTCAGCTAATGCAACGTGTTAAGCCCAAGCTTTCAAAAACAGCCTTGAATTTTGATTGCTACTGTGCGTGAGCACACAGTTAGAAGTGCACATCCCTGGCCCCAAGCGGTGAGCAGACAGCTGCCCACCAAAAGCTACCAATGCTCAGTCCTGAAGTTACAAGCTGTTAACTTGCAGCAGCTTTGGAAAAATCATTTCTGGGAACTCAGTTCTCCCTCACTGCAGAGAATAATGTAAATTTGGGCTACTTTTAAGATTTAAAACCTGTACAGGCTGATAGGTGCTCTGTCCATTCCTACAGCTGTGCCCTGGCTTACGTGTCTGCTCTGTGCTGGGGCTGCTTTGGAGGCCCTCAGACCTTTGGTGGACTCTTTTCTGTAGTTCCAGCATGCGCCCTGAGGACACAGGGCAGCTTTTCCACCTGAGAGAGTGGCAGGTAAGGCTGTGTTCTAGCAACTAGCTATATAGGGACATAGTTTTGCCCAGAAGATTTGGACAGACTCAGCAATAATACTTTTGCTGAGTTTATACCAATTTGCCCTGTGAAAATGCTACTTGCTTGACTCTGGAGGAGCTTTTTGTCTGGTCTCTAGAATTGAAGAGCTGATGCCTTAGCTTGTTCTCAGGTTAGGGTGGTTGCTGTGGGCAAAGGTCCATTCCAGTAATGTGAGGCCATGCATGGTGTAGGGCATGGCAAGTCTCAGCTTTCTGAACTTTTTTTTTTTTTTTTACTATTCAGGAGATGACATTTGTCAGAAAAATTTTTAAACGGGTAATGCCTTCTTGTTTTCTATTTGTTCCTTGAAAAGCTTCCTCCCAAGAAACCCCCATCATTGTGAAACGGTGCCTTCTGGGCTTCCCACGTAGGCATTACCGGTAACAGCTACGCTTCCCCATCCCTTTGGCTTAGTGTGGTAATTGGATTCACTTAATCTTCTTTTGTCGTCATTCCTTTTTACTGAATCCCAGTTCTCTTCAGAACAGATTAGATAGGCAGGGATCAGAGGCTGCCAGCAGGTACATAGAATGCACTGGTGAAGGAACCAGAAGATGATGTACCTTGCAAAGAGAAGGAGCTAGAGACAAAAAAAAAAAAAAAAAAAAAAAAAAAAAAAAAAAAAAAAAAGAGGGAAAAAGGCAGAAAATGGACTTTCTTCCTTACCATACAGTAGACCTCAGAAGAATGGAGACAACATATTTCCCAGTGGACCTGAAGTCCAGACTAAGAAAGAGCAAAAGCAGATCAATGCATTCAAAAGTGACCAAAATCCCAGAGCTCCAGATCAATCCTGAAAGTGCTAAGAATAAGGAAGGGGCATCAAGTCTGTGTTCAGAGACATCTGTCTGTGGCGCTCTTTTAGCACTCATTATGAGGCTTGATTAATCGATTTGCTGGAGCTGTTCCACACTTCAGAAGAGCTGAAATTCTACTTTCTGAGACGCCGTTAATTGAGGTTCTCAGTTACCTGGAGGATGACTATCTCCTCAGAGTTATGACTTCAGTGCATAAGTACTGCTGAGACTTTGCTGCATAAATCTTTAAACACTAATGAACTAATGTCTTGGGGCCAAATCCAGTGCTAGCGTTCTGTAAATCTTTAATCCTAATGATCTGTGTGAGATTTATATAAAAACAGTGAAGATACAGTTGCAGCACATTAATGGTATCCCTGGTTGTATAGGCATTCTGATTTGGTGCTTACTCAGAGGGAAAGAAAAAAAATAAGAGGAAGAGATGTGCACTTAAAAAGGTATTGCCCCTAAAATGCATGTTGCTTTTCATCAACATATCCTTGTATCTGACCTACTGTTTGTTAAAGCAGAAAGCCACACATATTTGAGTCTCCCGGCCTTAGTGAATACCACGGTATCTTCCAAGATGTCACAATGAAAATCATCCATAAGGTTATTAAGAACAATTACTTTCATGCAAATGCTATTTGGGTAAGGAGCATATCATAAGCAGAAGGGGTTTATAATCAGGGAGTGGCAGGTGCCGCTGTTCCAGAGTTGTCTATTCACAGTTGTTTCATTTGGAGAAAGGGGAAGGAAAAAACAAACAAACAAAGGACAGCTGGAAGGGAGTATGGAAGCCTTCCTCTTGCACAAAGGGTCTTGCACTGATATTTATAGCCTTTCTGCTTACGTGGCCTCATGCATAACGTTTATATTTATCTTGCTCACCCTAAGGAATAATGGATATCCCTTTTGCAGCTGATACACTGAAGTGTGGAAATGTGATCTTAGTGCTGTTACAGTATTGTTTTCTTACAGCCCTAAAGCAGAATTCTGCCTTGATCTTCTGAACCTGGTCTCTGTAGGGAATGACAGCCATTCGCAGCCTTCCCCTGCTCGATCTGTCCTTCCTTGCTGTAGGCATAGGAGCTCTTGGCCTTTATGTTACCTGCACAGGCAGTACGTCTCTCTGAAGCCTGAGTGTGGTTTCCATAAACTTCCATTCTTCTTGTAATTCTATCATCAAGCTGGAAAAGAAGTTCCTACTTGAGAAAAACAAAGTGCCTCTGAAATGCTTTTGCTCAATCTTACTAATTGCATTCTGAGTGAACCATTGCTCTAGCTGCTTGAAATATTATTTGCTAGTGGAAGATATTTCCATCATTTGAGCTGCCGTCAATGTGCAGTCTCCATGACTAGCTCTGCTGAGACAATTGCTTAGATGGCAGCTGTGTTTCTGGTTTTCTGGAAGCTGCTGCTCATCCTACTGGAGCTACCTCACTGATTAATGCCATTTGTTTTTCTCAGGGGACTGAACAACTATGATATATTCAGAGCTTTTTGGTCTGTATTACTGTCAACCATTAAAAGTCTTATATCACCAAGATCAATTAGCTATTTCAAGCTTTTCATAAATCTGCATCAGTTACTGAAATCCAGTCTTGGCCCTCTGTCTGGATGCTTCTGCCGCTAACAGCTTGAAACTACTTTGAACATTGTCTTTGGGCATTAATTGCTGTCCAGTAAGACAAAACTGTTTTCCCACATTGCCCTTTTAAGACCTTCTTTTGTTGTATTTTCTGCCAAGCATCAACCACTTTGGTATGGCTGGGGGACAAGATACTTGGGAATGGTTGCATTGTTAATTACTTTTGTAAATGCTCGAGCAACTTGTCACCATGACACTGCAATCTCAAACTTGTACAGGGATGAGATGTAGCTTCATGTATTCCCTCTTGGTGTCGTCCATTCTGTTCTATGTTTTAATGCATACTTTAATTAAATATTATGCAGGAAGATCTGTGTTGGTTGAAGGACTTACACAATGTAACCAGATTTTGTTTGTGCTGCACCAGTTCAGGATCCGCCCTGTCTACAGATACTTTTCATCAGAAGGCAGTATGTGAGGATTGTCCTTCAAGGACACCAAGGGAAGGAAGTTCCCATCAAGCTTGTGCTGACTTGGCATCTAGCAGTTGAAGGGAAGTGCTGAGACAGTGTCAGCACTTTGGCACTTCTTGCAATTGCAATGAAAGGCCCAGGGTTCGTAATACTTCAGTGGTGGTAGTTACATGTGGGTTTATTTGTATTGTAGAGGTTGTCTCAGGCCTTGTTTCAGTTCAACTATTAGCCAAAAATGTCAGTGTCAGGAATAGATATTTTGCAAAGTCTTTCACCCACAAGTTCAAAATGCGCTGTTGACCAAAATCTGTAACATTTGATGATAGTTTAGTACCACGTGTAAAACAGATTGCGCTGTTAGGAAAAGAGTCTTTGTTCATCCATATCATGTAAGCTGACAAGACTATGGTTGTTTGTTGGTGAATACTTAAGAGAGGAGTGAATTCATGGATACAGTTGTCCTTCCCATTTTCAATATTCCCCATTGGTTTTCATAGCTAAGAAACATACCACAGTTCATCTCTCATCCTATAGGTACTTTTTCAGGGAATATTCTCTTTGTGTTCTCTGTTTTCATTATTCTACTTCCGTTTTCCTGATAATGTTTTAGTCACACTGAAAGCATTAATATTTTGTCCAGAGAGGCAGTGATTACAAAGCATAACAGGAAAAATCTACCTGCACTTGGAATTGCACATAGGACATAGTGTAGTCCTTACTTAGCACGTTGTGCCATGGGGTTAACAAGCACAGGGCAAATTAATTAAATAATGGCTGATGAATAGTCAGGAGAAACTCTGCTTAAAAGAATAAGTTTTTAAAATCTGAAAGATGTCAGATTCACCCTGTAGCATAAGTCTGTCTTCAGTAAAACTGTACCTAATCAGCTTATGCCAGTGAATGTATAGTAAAGTAATGCCTAGGGCCTTGTGAATCTCTACAAAGAAGCGTGAAAACCAATTGTGTTTAAACTGCTCAGTGATAAGCAAATTATGTCCTTTCAGAAACCTCTTCACCAAGTTTCTTCCTGTAGAGACAAACAGAGTTTGTTCTCGTTTCCTATTTATCATGACTAACCACCTCTCTCAATGCTCAGCTGTTCTTTTTATTCTCATTCTTTGTGCTTTGCTGTCTTGAAGCCAAATTTGAATGGATTTCAATGGCTCTCTTGTCCTTTTTGACTTGGTACTGGGCAGTTCGATAGCATAAGAGTTGATTCTCTAAATCCCAGATGTGGTGCCAGAATTTTTTAACAGGAAGATTTAAGAAGAAATAACAGTTCAGCTGAATGGATACAAAGTCTATGTGGGAAAATGTAAAACCTCTGGAACTTTCTCTTCTGGCTCTTTCTGTAGCTCCCATCAAATTTCAGTCTTTCACTACAGTAAAATTTCTGGGTATGGAGACTGTAGGAGACAGGTGAAAGGGCTCAGATTTTCAATGCTGTGTTCAGCATTTTCTTTGGAGGTAGAAATAAAAGCAGAGACCAGTACTGTTTCCTGAAAAGAGCATAAAGGTGATGTGTGCCACTTCTGAGATTCCTGTATTTTTCTGCTGATGGTTGTATCCAGTAAGTTCTTCAGTAGCCTCACTCCTGGCAAAGATCTTGAAACTTTCTAGTTCCTTCCTTACTGTGAGTACAATACCAGCTACATCACAGTCCTCGGACGGAGTAGTCCAGATGCATTCTGAGAGTCAGAGCCTGGGTAAGGTGCCACCTTTCCCCAAGGCTTAGATTTGCCATAGTAAATATGGTGCAATTTTAAATTCACTTTTCTTATTAGAATTTTCCCTTTGTGGATGTTACAGATATGTACATGTTGTAATCTAGGTGGTAAGGACTTGAATTCCTCATTGACTCCTCTCTCTGTCTTTGTTTCAGAGTGCCTACCAGGGTGTGTGCAGAAGGATGGCTGCAGCAGAACCTCTGACCGCTTTTTCCCGATGGTACCTCTATGCCATTCATGGCTATTTCTGTGAGGTGATGTTCACAGCTGCCTGGGAGTTTGTGGTCAACTTTAACTGGAAGTTCCCAGGTGTTACCAGTGTGTGGGCACTCTTCATCTATGGCACCTCCATCCTCATTGTGGAGAAAATGTATCTGTATCTCAAAGACAAGTGTCACATTTTAGTGCGCTGCTTCATTTACACCCTTTGGACGTATCTCTGGGAGTTCACCACTGGCCTCATCCTACGCCAGTTCAATGCCTGCCCATGGGACTATTCCCAGTTTGATTTTGACTTCATGGGCCTGATCACCCTGGAGTATGCCATCCCATGGTTTTGTGCTTCTTTCATCATGGAACAGCTGGTGATCAGGAACACCCTGCGCTTGCGATTTGATGAGACTGCCGAACCAGGGGCTCCCACGGTCCCCATTGCCTTGGCCAATGGCCATGTGAAAACAGATTGAACCATGACTTTGAGCCACTCTTAGCAATCTGAGAGAGCCCAGACCTCTTCCACAGGCTGTTAGCTCTGGCTTTGAGGTACTGCTCCTTGCTGTATGATAAGATTCATAAACCCCATTTTTCTAATGAGGGTGTGCATGGGATATACCAGGAAGAAAAAAAAAATGGAACCAATAGATTTTCTATGGATTTTACTCATTGGGCTCCAAGGACCAATATCAGTTACTTGTTAGTTAGGTCATTTCTGATTTTAACTTATTACGGATGAAAGCAGTCCTTTTGCTTACACTTTTGTGTGGAGAAAGAAGGAGGAGGAAAAAAATGCTACTGTGGAAAAGCATTCAGAAAGGAAAAATGTAATCAGTGGATGGTCATAGACACGCCAGCTAAGTTAGTGATTGGCTTACTCCATTAGGCAATATACAGGTGCTTGCTTGCAACCAATACCTCCTGTGGGACCTGAGATGCTGCAGGAACAAGGAAAATCCGTCTGCTATGGAGAAGAACCGAAGGCTGGCAGTCTTCTGGGGAGGTAGATGATGTTCCTCTCTTGAGGTCCCACTGGCCTACCCCGAGGTTCTCTGCTGCACCACAACATAACCTGGTGCTGGACATCTTGCTGAATTTATACAAATCTTGTACTTTTTGAAATCTCAATCCTGATACTAGATTTTTTTCTTTTTTTCCTTTTTTTTTTTTTAACAAAAAAGCCTTTTTTGCTGAGTGAATTTTACCATAATGTGTGCAATCTGAATCTTGGCAAAAGGCACAAGAAATAATATAAGTCTTCCCATCTCCCCTGTCCCCCCAAAGCAGAACTTGTCTGAAGGGCTGCTGTAGATTCCAGCTCTCATCCCAATCATGTGAACCTTGTAGACATTGTACACTCCGAAAGAGTTTTCTGCCTTCCTTCGCAGGGATTCTTCTGTTTCTGGTGATGCTGATGACTTAATCTGGCTGCAACCCATTGTACCTTACTGGAGGTCAAAATCTTCATGTGGCTGAAATGATAGCCAGCATTAGGTCCTCTGGGCGCTGATGGTCACCTTCCGTCACCACTGGCAGCCCAGTGATCTCCTCAGCGTTTCAACAGGATTTGACTTTCCTCCCTAAATTCTATTCTAAATAACCACAGCAAACCTTTCCTATGAGAATAACTGGAGGCAGCAAGAGCTATGCCATGCGGTCTGATGTAGAGAGACACATTACTTCCAAAAGCAGACACAGTTCTCCCTGAAGAGCACTTCTTCATAGTTTGAGTGAGGTTTTGGGTTCTGCTAGGAGAGCAATAGTGGGGAGCTGTAGGAGCAGGGAGCGCCATATCTCCATTTTGGAGCTTCTTGCATGGGGGCATTTTGAAGTTTAAACTCCTGGGAGTGCTTGTGGAGTCTGGGAAAAGTTGTAGTATGGGGAAGGTGCCAGATACTGGCAACCACAGGTTAAATAATGTGCTTTCGTAAGCCTTAGCTGTCCGAGTTAGCCACACAAGCGGAATTTCCTTTTGTCAGAAGTATTGTGCTCCTGACAGCTTTATCAGGTAGGTTTGCTGTAACTGCCTCATGGGGCAGATTAATTTTGAATGTTCCTTTACTGTAATCAGCAGAGCTGCATCAGGGATGAATTTGGCTTGAAACATGTGTATTTGTGAGGTTGTAGGGTTCCACTTTTGCACTGGAAGTAGCCAGGTTATTTCTGTTCTGCTCCTCTGCCTGAGGTGTAGTGCTCAGCTGTGAGCACACTTCATGTCCTGGGGAATCCACTCCCAAGGGGAGAAGCACACCTAGCCCTGTGAAAGGACTTATTGGCTGGTTCTGCCCTTACGAAGCCAGTGTTAATCATTTCTGTGTTGCACAGAATACAATTATTTTATTCCTCTCCTTCCCCCTTCTCACATGACATCCATTGCTGGCAATGGACACAAACAAATAACGTCAAGGAGTTAATCACATCTGCCTTGGGGTGTGCAGTGTCTCTTGAAGCAGTGTTTGGGTGGGTATTTAGGGTTTCCTTTTTATAGATCATTAAATTAAAAGAGAGCAAACACTGAACAGATATATATACTTGCTGTGATACCAGTATTATGAAACCAGAGAAGCAGAATGTTGTTTGTCAGTCCTGAAGGTCTCATGTGTGTGAACCCGGGCAAAATAGTCACCTCATGTAGTGCAGGGAGACAAAGAGAGATGAGCTCTGCTGAATTAGAACTAGAACTGCAAAGTGTAGGTAAGAGCCGGGATCTCATCCTGTATGTGGAGGTGTTCAAGGCCAGGCTGGATGGGCCCTGGGAAGCCTGATCTGGTGGGTGGCAGCCCTGCCCATGTCAGGAGGTAGGAACTAGATGATCTGTAAGGCCCCTTCCAACTTAAGCCATTCTGTAATGTCACCGTTTTGGCCCTAGTTCTGCCAGGGTCATGCAGCACCCAGAGCCAAGCTGTCCTCTCCCAGCGCAGCATGACTGTGATGTAATGCTGCCTCTTATCCTCCTGCACCATCTGAAATACTCAGCTTCATTGAAGCATACCTAGGATCCCTGCTTTCTCCTTAGCTGCTACAAAGCTGTTAAAAATGTTAGAAGGAGTTAGCAGCATCATTTGGTGACTCTATACCAGCTTCAGGTGGGACCAAGGGAGGAAGAGTTCACCGAGTTAACTTGATACACAGCTACGTGTCATGACTGCAGAAGCTCCTACCGAATGGCACAGTTCTTGCAAAGTGATGTAATATTGAGGTGCTCAGACCATGGAGGGGTTTTCCAGCAGCATACATCTTATTCTATTATTCTTATTGCCTATGCCATTGTAACCACTGCTCTGGTTTGCTTCCCCGTGATGTCTGATGTGTACCACCTAGATATTGCATCCTTAGAGACTTGTAACCTACACCCAGAAGTGCACTTTACTTGCAGTTTGCACACCAGAAACAGGAAGGGACCCAACAAATTTTTAAATAATTTCAAATAATTCCCTGGACAACACGTGTTATCACAGGGTTTGCTGTAATACCATGTACCTAACACAGCAGGGTTAGCTGGACTTCTTGCTAAGCAATGTGGCTTTGTCTCTTTTGCAAAATCTCTCTTTTTAATACATGTGATGCTTCTTACAACATCTTACAGGAGAATTAACCAGAGCACGTTACCGGGGTCTTGATGGAAGCTCAGCGTGAGCTCAGGAACTGGACTGAGGAGGTAGAAATACATTATGAAGGAGAAAAAAAACGCACAAGGCCTAACCATTTGTTTGTATGTGTATCTTCCTTGGTAGATTAAAGTTGCCTGTTTTGAGTTCACCAGCAATAAAAAAAACTTGTGATTTATCCACCTTGTCCTAAGTCTGCAGCAAGAAGGAGAGAGGGGCCCTGTGCTGCATTTTGAGGAGGGTGAGGAATGGGAGTGGTGGGTTTGGGGCTCCAAGTACCTCAAGGTTCCACTTTTGCTTCCCTTGTATTGCTTATCCCTCACAGTGTCCACCCTAAGGGGTGCACACATATGTGATAAAATACGGTTCTGTGTCCTCAGCACAAGGAGCAGTTCAAGCACTGTCATGGTGGAGTCTGTGCATATTGCAGTATTCTTGCCAGAGGGAAACAGTTGGTTCAAAGCAGGACTGGACCACATTTTGATCTTGGCATTATAATTGAGAGAAATGTGTACATATGTACCAGGTATAATTATGCCTTTGGTCTGACTGCATTTTCTAATTAAAGCAGAATAATCGAATCAACCTTTTGCTTGACTAGTCCTGTGACTATAAAAGGTAAAAAATGGCTGAAGGACTTAAGTTTCTGGAGAACTGGGAAGCTGGTGGCTGAAGTTCTCGTGCAGTCAGTAGTGCTGTTCTGCTGCTGACTGATTTTCTGTAAGCTGCACCGAAAGAAAGGGGATTTCTTCATTCACAGGAGCACCTGCCCTTTCACTACTATGAATAAAACATGAACCACCACCAAAATGTGAACCGAAACCAAACAGTTTTCTGTTTCATTTTTTGCTGGGCCCTGAATATGCACACTACTATCCTGAATTCAGGGGGTAGGTTTGCAGACCTGCACTCTTTGCTTCAGGCTTCTTGCTTGCAAAATGCAGCTGAACCACCAGACAAGGAAACTGTTCTCTTGCCCTTCCTTCCTGTGTGTCTGCAGCTACCATCTCCCCCAGCTATAGAAGGAAATCTCTCTCCTGGTGCATCCTACGCTCTGTCAGAAGTAATTCCCAGCCCCTCATCCAGCTGCTTTGGCACCCACTGCCTGAGTAGGCTCATGTTGCTGGGGAGACATTGGGAGTGCTGGCAAATGGTCACCACTCATACCTGCCTTCCCTCACACTGCTGATGTGTCTGCTCCCAACCCCAGGCATCTGACACTGGTGCTGGAAAGAGAAGTGCTGTCTGAAAGTAAGTCCATGGGAATCATGGGTTTGTTGGTGTGCAATGCCACCACTTCTTTAAAGGCAAAGCTGCCCTTGCTCAGTGAGTTCTTTACTAGAGGTGACAATGCAAAAGTTGTCTGCTAGCCTGGTGTATATTGCCCAAACATTCTCGGAGGAGGAAAAGAGGTTCAAAAACTTGTCTTTTTTTTTTTTTTTTCCCCTAGAAGATTCTCTGCCTGCAGCTCTATGGAAAAATAGCAACGTGCAAGCTGTTGCTCATTCAAAGCACAGAGGTACTGAAATGTCCCCAGCTCTGTGCCCTATCTCAGTAAGTTAACCATGCTGAGACATAGGACACTTCAGCCCTTAAGGTGCTACCACATGGCACATGCAGCCCCTGGTTTAGCCCATGGGACTACTCAGGAATGCATTTTGCGTTATGGGGTGTATTCTTAATTCCATGGGTTCTGAAGGAAATGTTCTTCATGGGAAAGCAGGACGTTAAAAGAGAGAGTAAGGCTGAGATACAACTTCATTACCATTTATGACCTCACTTGAGAGCATCTTGTTTGAAATTCCAGATACTTACTTGATCTCCTAGACACCAAATGTGGGAAAGTGTTTGTCATGGCCATGGAAGAGATTACTAGTACCGCAAAGTGTAGGTGTGCTGTGCATGGTGCACTGCACTGCCCCAGCACAGCCAGGGAGAGCTTCCAGAGGACAAGGATCACAAGCAAAGCTGCTGATATAAGTGCTGGGTAATGGCAGCTGTGCAAGGCCTGCTGGTGACATCTGCATTCCCAAATCTTGAGGATTTGTATGGGCTGGAAGCAGCTATTTCCTGTTCTCCAAGTCTGGGACTTCTTGCAGGTGTAAAGCAGCGTGGCAGTTTTTGTTCTGGCAGAAGCGAAGCATTTCCTTGACTCCTTCCTCTGGAGCCCAGGCTGCTCTCTGCTTTTGTAGCCATTGGATTTCAGATCTGAACAACTTTTGTTAGCTCCTCAGAAAAGAGTGCTTTTTTGAATGGTAGTTACAAATACTTGACGTTAGTATGTATCATGCTTTGGTCAATTTAGGAGCTAAAGACACTCACGTATCTGCAAGTGTTTATTTAGACTTCGGATAGGAGAACTGTCCTGAGTTGGTTCTATGAAGAAGGGGAAGGAAATAGATATTCCTTGCTCTTTAATTAAAAAAGAAAAGGGGAAAAAAAAAGAGTAAACATGTGCCATTGAAACAATATTTATTAAATAAGTGAATGCTTTTAGCATAAAGCTAGTAGATATCTGGCCTTTAAAACTCAGGATTTTTTCCAGTGCAGAATTTGTGAATAGCTCCTGTTGTAACATAACTGTACTGCTACTTTGTTGTGGCTGTTCTCATTGTGCTTTGGGGGATAAGGGAAGGGAAGGAAGATTAGGGAGCCAGAGACTTACCTAAATAGCCGGGGAATCCCCAGGTTATGACAAGGCACTCACAGGGACCTGGGCACAGACATAGTGTAGAGGAGCCCCTCTTTAGCAAGGGTTTAGACTAGATGATCTCCAGAGCTTCAGAGGTCCCTTCCAACACCTCCGATTTTGTAATTCTGTGATTATGTGGTGATACAGTTGGGATTTGGGAATCAGCTTAGTGGACTGCATTAGGGGAGTGTGTTTTGATAAGAATTGTTTATTCTGTTAGCCTGGAGCACAGAGTCTTTCCTTCTGTTTTCAGAGGGCTGTTATCTTCTTCACTGCTGGGTAAATGGGGTTTTTGGTGAACTCAGTGGTCTTCCTTCAGTGACCATTCCTGCATTTGAATCAGCACCTTCTACTCTCATCCATAGCAACTTCTATCTTTACATTTCCCATTTCAAAGCCAAAGTTGGCTTGCTTTAAACCCTATGCTTCCTCCACTGCTGTGCACAATTTTGATTCCCGAGTGCCCTGCACATTACGGCCCTGGGAGCTGCCCACAGGTTGGAGGATTCTCACTGAAAAAATTCCTTCAGCTTTTCATCAGAGAGAAGATGCCAGCAGTCACCTGCATGCAGTCTGCCCAACTGCAAAGCTGGCACATGAAGGGGCTGTCAGAGCTGATATGTAGCATTGTTCTATTATGTTCAGAATATAACTGCTCTCTCTCCCTCTGCTACATAATCCCATCCTCCTCAGCAGAGTACTTTTAGGTATGTATTGCTAGGGGCAATAAGTCATGTTAGAGGCTAAAATGAGATGACCATCTGCTCTATCAGCTCGTGTTGTTGCAGTTACTATAGAGCTTATCTACATTGCCCCTTCTGCTGTCATCTCATGCCACAGCTCTTCCCCATGCTGTTTCTCCATCAGCTCTTATGTCCACTGCAGGTCCGTGTTGTGAACACAGGTATGCTAAGTTTCCTTTCAGGAACTCTCCTTTGTCATTTTAACACAAATGTGCTGATTATTGATGAGCTGTAGCATCCATTAAAGCCCACAGGAGCTGTAGATGTCAGTGCTTTGGAAACAGAGCAGAAAGCACTTTATATGTCTGCCTTCAGGCACAAGGATAGCTGCAAGCTTGCAATTAATTTTCAGTGCCTTTTCTATCCACACAATGGCACAATATAGGCTTTCAGGGCTAAATTCAGCCAAAAGGTTCCCAGTCAATTTCTGAATTTCAATGTGTGCCGAATAATACGTAATTTCATCTGATTCTTCGTATAGATGCCTATACAAATAGTGAGTTTGTGTGTGTTTACACACATGAACACAGTCAAGGGCCTCCGTACTGCACCACTCTCTACATCATAGCTTGTACTGGTGAGGAAGAGCTGCGACTGCTTAAGCAAGCAGCACTCTGGCCTATTTGCTCTGCTCCTACCTGAACATCTGAGAACAAGAGTCAGGATGAAGCCTACATGCCCATGGAGCAGGCTAGGAGCAAGTGCTGTGTCTGCATGTTTTACAGGGGGTTTAAAATCAGATTAATATCTAAGACAGACATACCACATCCTTTGAAAGAGAGTGAGTTACTGCCTTGGGGACTGCCTCATAAGAGAATATTTTTACTTAATTTGAACTTACTACAAAGCCTCCATGAAGGTAGAAAAGGCTATTTCCCCATATGCTTTGTGTCACTGGGTTGAAGACGCCGAGGGCCCAGGGCTCACATATGCCAGTGGGCTGCATGTTTCACACAGGTCAATTCAGGCAAATCTGGGAGGGTTTGCAGCTCCTCTGCAAGTGGCCTCTCAGCTACACGTTGTTCTTGCCCTATGAACGCCACCTCCTCAGTCGCATCGGTGCTCCCCGTTCCTGTGCATTAGCACTGAGCATTTTGTGGTCCTCAGAGAAGCTCTTCCTTGTTTCCTCAGCCTTTCTGTTTCACCACCTTTTCCTCATCCTCTGTGGCCCTCCTGCTGTGCTGTCGCTGCTTTTATGCGTGCCTGTTTCTTGTTCCCCATCCCATATGTAATTCAGCTGACCTGCCAGAACATACCCTTCTCCCCATTCCTGTCTGTCATGCCAGCCCTACAAACCCCAGCAAATTAGATCATCTGCATATCTATTTCACATATTCATAAGTGAGATGCTAATCCCCACATAGTGGAAGGGTCATATGTACAAAAGGGGAAGCAGGGACAGCAGCATTACAGGGAGAAGTGGGGGGAGGGGGGGCCATGGTGAGGGAAGGGTCGATGTCAAGGATAGAACTATTGGAAAACAAATGCATAAAACTGAATTGTATAAAGAAGAAAGCAGCAGACGCTTGCCTCTGTGTCTTTTGTGATACAGACACCCCTGATTCCCTTTCACTGTGGCATTAGAGCTGCTCTGCCACACAAGCCCACATTGCAGGGTGTCCTTGCAGAGCCCTTGCCTGACACCTGCCAATTCCTTGGCTCCCAGTACAGCCGCAAACCCACTGCTGAGTTCTCTGCAGGCATAGTATACACAGCCCCATCTCCCATCTGTACTTCCTGGGGCACAGAGCAGGTGAAATGACTGTTGGACACCACAGGGACCTCTTGGGCTGCAGCAGTGGTAAAACAGTGCTTCTTAAAGAAAGACCTCTCGTGTTCTGGAGCTCCTTGCAGGATTTTACTGCCCTTTAAGGGATTCTGCAGCCAGTGATCTGGGGATTTGACAGTTGGGTCTCAGTCATATTTAACATGATGCAGACAACAGATGCTTCAGGAAGATTATATTTCTTCATGTACATCAGGTCTCTGGGGAGATTACATGTACAGGGTCAAGGGCTTTAAGGGGCAGCCCCAGAGGAGGATTTTTCTGTTTCCAGCAAAAATATCTGTAAGTACAGGGTGTTCTGCCAAGCCTTCTACATAGAGTCAGCAGGAAATGCTGCTCCTGAGGGAGCTTTCACCTGCGGCTCTGGCAGAGATTGCATTTATTATAATCATAGCAACTGATCAGGTATCCTACAGAGCGACAACACTTTACAACCTGAGCTTCAGGGCTGATCCTGACCTGAGGAGCAGCATTATTAGGCTGCAAAGAGGTTATTCATGTAGGTAGAAACTGCATCAACCTGTAAAGGCAGCAGCAAGCACTTTGTAAGATGCTATGGCTTTGAAGTGCAGATATCTTGGCTGAGGCAATCGGCTGTATAGCACAGATTTTGCAAGGGAAATAATTATGCCCAAAGAGGCAACTAAAGTCTTCCCAGGGTCTTTGCTGTACACACTGACAAGCTGGAGATGATCTATATCTCTAAGAAGCTTCACAAAGTGCCTGCCTCCCCCTCCTGCCAGTCCTGCACCACAGTTAATTGATCAGCTCTAGATTTTGAGGGATTAAGGACCGAGCCAGCCCTACTGGAGGGGGAATTTCAGATTCCACATGTCCTAGGAACACAGGGCACAAGTCCCTCCAAAAGCCACTCCTGGGAACACCCACAGCTATCAGTAACATCCAAGCACAGCGACAGGCGCCCTTCATCCCACAGCAGCTGCCATGTGCTATGGCCCACTGCCTTACAGGGGAGTAAATTTAGCCTTGAAAAAGGATGGCTCAGGCTGTCTATTTAAATTTGCTTTCCTGGTTCCTAGCCCATTCCTCTCACAGTAGCAGCAGCATGGTGATATATATCTTTGGGAGCCAGGGGACCAGGACATCCCTGTGACATCTCCTTGAGGAACAAGGGGTCTGCAGTCATTCACTGAGCTCTCCCACTCAGTAAACCAACAGAAACACCACTTCTGGCCATGGTGTTTGGATCCAAATGTGATCTTTTTTCAGTCTTGGTAGTGAAAGTGTTCCTGAAAGGTATGTCTGGGACAGTTACTTAAAAGCAGCGTGATAATAACTTTCATTTTACTCATGTCTTTATTCCTCCTGCTTTGGTGCATTCGAGCACAGACTTGCTCCTGCCGAACTTCCTCAGCATCTGCAGTTTTACACCTGAAGTGGAGGCAGCAATCTCCTTTTTTCTCCCTGTTCTGAGAAGGCAGGAGGAACAGAGGTGCTCATAAACAGATGGAGGTTATAAAGGGGAGGAGAGATTGAAGGAATTCTTGTTCATCCCAAATGATTTTTTTTTCCATTTCTTTTATAATAGTGCTTTTAATGTTATGTGTTGACTTAGATTTTTGACAAATTGCAGGAAAAGAGCCTATATATGCTACACTTGGCATTTTTGGCAGATATGCAGGAAAGCTATCAAGATCAGCAGCTAACCCACAGCAAAGCTTAATCTCCAGCCAAAAGCTTAATCCAACAGAAACCAAACATCTGCCCTCCTTGAGCATGCTGGGATGGAGACAGCAGCCTTGGCTTCTGAGGCTGCCCCAGAATTGTTCTTCTGTCTCTGGCTGGCTGCAGAGCAGAACACGTGTGCTCACTCTGTGGGTTAGGTAAGAGATGGTGATGTGGGGTGGCAGATGCCAGGCTCTCAGAAATGCAGCCACAAAATCCCAGAATGAAACATACATATATAGATCGAGTACAGTAACAGTACCTCTCCCTTGCCCTGTAAAACCTTCTGCTATTTCTGGCTTTTCTCTTTTCATACAAAACAAATTGAATCCATTTTCCCAGAAAGAAAATAAAAGAGTATTCATGCTGCTTTTCTCTGCTGTATTTCATTCCTGACCTCTGCTGTATTTTTTTTTTGGATGTGTTTTTTTTTTTTTTGTATTCTAGTCCTGCCTTATCGTATAAAATGGAAAGCCCAAAATTTTTTCTTCACATCTGACATTCATTCATCCTCACCACTTCTTTATTTCCCTGTGAGATTAAAAGCAGGTAGGGAGAAAGAAACAGCAAGAAAATCTGTGGCCCATATTTTTATACCCAAAAGCCTGATTCTGTTCTTAGTCTCATTTTATCCTTGTGTAACTTTATTCATTTCACCGATGTAGTTCTGGATCCTTACCAGTGTAAGATGGAAGTAGGGTGACATATTTATAGAGTATTTATTTTAAACACAAATTCAAGAGTTGAGACAAAAAAGTCTCATACTCATCTGCCCGTTTCCCAGTCCTGATGACTGATGTACACTCCTCAGCTTATAATTCAAGCCCAGATATATGAAAAGTGCTCAAGGATTTAGGGTGACCCAAGTTTTACCAGTTTAGGACATCACTATCTATCCCTATCCTGATTTTCAGAAGGCTCCAGTTAAAAGCAATGGAACTGTGTACTCTTTGGGCTGCAAGTATTTCAATTTGAAAGCTCAAAAATCATGACGGCTTGAATCAGAAGCTTTTAAAAATCCTTTGGCCTTGGTGTCTGAGTTGGTGGTAGATGCAAGCAGGTCCCGTTGCAAGCAGAATGAGAGCCAGTTGAGCTGCTGGTCACAGAAACCAGGATTCATTTGTCCCTGTTGGTACCTTGATAGCAGAGTTATAATGGAAGTCAGACATAAATGCAGAATGGCTCCATCATTTCAGGGGCACCTTTCCTTGTGGTGCACTTTATTTTGCTGGAGTGGGAGCACTGTAATTTCAAACTTTTTTTTTCCTCTTGGATATGAAAACTCCAAGGGTTTAGGAAAAGTATGATTTCAAATCCTGAAAGAGATTGGGCTGACTGTGATGCTTCTTGCAGAGTCATAAGCCTACATTCTCAGAACTGTCTAAAACAAAAGTTCAATTATCTGACAACTAATAGGACCTTAGTTCAGCAAAACAGCTAATCTTGCATTCACCCTCATGCTGTACAAATGTCCTATTTTACTTCAATTAAGTATGTGCTTAATTTGCTCCATCGCTCATTTAAATCACTGTAGCATGCAACAGTGATTTAAAAAATAGCTGTGACACTGTAAAATCAATTTGTTATGGGTAGTCAGTGTAGGGTGATGATAATGTGATCACAGCGATGGCATCATTCCCAAATAGCGAACAGCAGAATGCTTGCCTGGATGCTCTATAGTAATTGAGTTTGGGGTAGTGCTACCATGAGGTGATACTCAAATACGTTACGGCTGCGTGCTCATCCCAGTAAAGTGGATAAGGACTGCCATTCTTCAAGGTAAAAAAGTCACCACAGAACTGATTTAATGTCTTCTTTTCTCTGTAAATTCTTCTGTAATTATCCTTTATGAAGTCTCTAATTTCTGTTCCTCAACACTGATGAGACTCAGGATATCAGGTCCCCAGGTCCCTAGTTTGATCTTGTTCAAGTCTGCCAAGTTCCTCAAAGGTAATATATGAGAGCGAGTAAAATTCAATGGCAAGGCATGAAGATGTTTAACTCTTTCAGGGTTAGGCAGAAAACTGTAAAGACAATTTGAGGCGGAATTTACCTTGGATTCCTCTGCCCAGGTTTGGTGATTTCTTTTCTTCCATGCCACTCAGCTGCCTTTGAAAAGAGTTCAGCAGCATCTGAGGAGGATGGGAAAGCCAGGACCATGCATAACTTTGGAGCAGTTTCCCTTCTAGTCTCAGCAAAGGGATCTCATTCTTGGCTTCTAAAAGAAGTAGAATTAAAACCATGCAATTGCCAAAGGATCCAGACTGAAATGATTCATGGAATGAAGCAAGGAATGCATCCTTTCCCTTGCTGGTTTTTATGTTTGTTGTTTGAAATAAGAGCTACTGGGCTCAGTTCAGCTACTAGGTTACCAGAGTGATTAATTTGTAACATTGCAAAATGAATTCTTCCTTTCCAAAAACAAAGCACTTTTCACTACAGTTGCTGATTTGTAGCTTGCTGCTAGGGCAGTGATCTGAACAAATATGTTCACACTGCCTGGATTTTTATTTTTATATTTATGTTGTACGTGAATGATTTTGTCTATTTTTTTCAAGGACACTGCAGGTACTAGTGGCAGTGGCATGATTCTGTGTGTGATTACAAGGGGTACATGGTTCCATTTCTCTGCTCATCCCCATAAGGTGCTTGGATCTTCCCAGTCTAATTGCTGCTGCTCAGTGGAGACTGGATGCTGTGGAGGATCACAGGGTTACTTGCTGGATGCGCACATCTCCAGAGAAGTGGGCTGATCAGAGGAAAACCACTGAACTACTGAACACTACTGAATTCCCTTCTGTAGCTGGTCATTGTGAAACAAGTCTGCTTCACATGACATAAGCCTGAATCTAGTTGAAGCTTTTGAGTAATAGAAAGTGTTGCAGTTTTCTATGGTTTAGTGGGAAAAAAGTTGTAGTGGACACCAAAGGATTACCTTGGTTTATTTTTGTGCAACGCTCCTAAAGGCCTACTGCTGCAACATTTGTCATTTCTTAGTAACGTGGGGAAAGATGCAGGAAATGCTGTGGTATGAGTAGCAAGGCTACTGGTAACTCTAGACATTTCCACTGCAGCAAGCCTAGTTCCTCAGTACATAGAACTTCAAGACAAGACAGTAAAAGGGAGAGATGACGATAAGGCACAGGTGAAAGGCAGGATGAGGTCAGGTTTGTCTTATGTAGGGTAAATTGGGTTTAGCTTGGTAAAGATAGCAACAACTTCACCTGGATTATTATGCTGCTGCTTTGTTAGTTCATAGCTTTCTCATCCAAGCTTAACAGGGAAATGTAAAAAGCCCAGAGACTTGAATGAATTCTGCTGTCCCTTTAACCAGAAAATGCTAAATGAAGAAGGAAGCTGATCTTGGAGAGCAATCTGCTTAGATGAGTACAATCTAAAAGTGGAATAATCCCTGAGGTCTCTCATTTTGCTTGCTATAATTTGGGCAGAAAGCAATCACGTGTGAATGTTTCAAAGCTGTAACACACAGGTGGTTCCGTCCTTCTGCCTGCGGTGGCAGTGAAGGTGGTCATACTGCTGTTCTGTAAAAGGGTGGGAGGTACAGATGCTCTCTTTCAAAAACTCTACATCACTGCTGAATACTTCTGAAACTATTTTGAGCATGATGGATAATTCTGAATACTTCCTCACATAAGCACGTGTGGAGAGGTAGAAAATGGAGAAATGCATTCTGATTGTCCTGAGGCATAAGCTTCATTTTCCTGGGTGTAAATGTGTGTGGTTGGACAAGTTCCCACTAACACCTGAGGAGGATTCATTATAACTGGTTTTAATCCTTCCTGAGGCAGGAGGAAAAAGGTTAATTGCCTGGTGAAGGGGATTTAACTGGCCTACAGACTACTCAGAGCAATGGGGTGGGGGAGGGAGGATTGGTTAGAATGAGAAGATGGGCTGAAATTTCATAGCTCTGTTGTTCTCAGTCTGCTTATTATAGCCAGTGATAACAACTAGGTTATGCTGAGCAGTTTGTAGAAACAATAGGAGGATGTTTTCCTTTCCCTCTGCTTCATCTCTGCAGCAGATGAAGCTGGGAAAGTCTCAAGTGAGGTGAGGTGGCTTTGCTAAAACGTTGCTGAAGTGGGTGTGGAAAACAAAGTATTTTTAAACAGGGTGTAGGCCTCCTTGTGTGATCATTTCAGTTCTTTCTTTTGAGATGAGGGAAACACCAAAGAGTTAGAATTAAATCTCCATTTCCTTTGTGAAGGTAGTGATGGACAGAATATTTCATTGGCGGTTCCTCTCTGTGCTGTTATTGAGAAATCTCTTGGGACCTTAATGTCAGGAAAGAGTGAGATGATCTCTTAACTGCTTTTCAGTCTCAGGAGCACATCAGTTGCTTTTAAGAATGTGCTAGGCATCAAGTAAGTATCACTAAGAAGTATGAATACATTAGAGTAATTAGGCACTGGTCAGCAAAGGTAAGGCAGGGAATTGCTCTGAATGTCTGAATTACTGCTGTGAGTCAAAGTTCTCACTGTATTCTCATGCACTGTACTTTAGTTGGGAACTGTTTTCCTTCCACAGGGGAAGTGGAGCACTGGTAGTTTTAAAGCAACAATTGATAGTTGGAAAATTGTAATGAATCTGCAGAATATAATCAATATCAGCAGGCTGATGCCATTTTAGAAGTGAAGTGAATAAAATGAAACGTTCCAGCATGGAAAACTGTTGTCTGAAGTTACAAGAGTCTGTCTAAGGTTACGGGAAGACTTTTTTTTTTTTTTAATTTTGTGTATAGATTCTTTTCCAGGAAGGAAATATTTTGCCATTATCTTTTGGATTCCAGAGCATAGCAGAATTACTTAACTGCTGAGAAATTGTGTGGATAAAAATTGATAAGCATTTCATTATGTGTCCCTCAAATCAGGTTCTTGCCCCCTCCCCCCCCCCCCTTTTTTTTTTTTTTTTTTTGTTATTTTATTGTATTTGGTGTTTGTTTTGCTCTGGTTCTATGAACTTCATTAGTTGTTGTCATTACACTTTTCCTTTCTGTAACATTCTTAGTCCAGGGTTGTCAGTGTAAAGGACTCTCTTAAATCAATGTGATGAGGCTCAGTCTTACAAAGTAATCATCTTCTCTTAGCTTTTTTAATCCCTTATTATGAGTTCCAGGGGCTGCTAAAGGCTTAGACTGGAGCAGAGCCCTGCTGTGCTTCAACCAGCACATAATTCTATCGGGCCAGCAGTGCTCACTGTGTTTACAGTCTAAATAGGTAAAACCAAAAATGAAAAGGAAAACAGATACCCTATCATTACAGAACTTAACCAAGGTCACAGAGCAGAGACAGAGCTGTTAGTCGAGTGCCCCAGTTCCCAAGTGAGCAGTGGTATCATTGCCAAACACACGGGTGTGATGGTGCCTTGCTGCTTGGGAGCTTGGATAAATATAGGTGCATACAACACTTCTCTGGACACGTAAGACTGAATTTCTCAAGTGACATGGAGAAGACAATGCATGACTATCTTCCTGTAGATTTAAAGGTGTATCTGAGCAGTCAAGAGTGGAACAGCTGTGACTCCATTGAGCGACGTGACAGAGGAACTTGCAGGAGAGACAACAGGGTGTCTTGGTTTTGCTCACAAATCCTCTAGTGGGATGTGCTTTGGTTTAATACAAATATCTGTTTTTGAGGAAGATGGGAGGGAATCTGAAGCCCTGTTGGTAAATAGAAAGACCTGTTCTAGTTGTGGGAGAGCGTGTCATCAAACCAGAGTTACTTCTTCCTCCGCCTCTGATATGGAGGTTGGGGGCTCTGAATGGTGTTAAATAGAGCGGTAAATAAAGTCCGTAACGGAGCTACGCTGTAGTGACGGCTTTCCACTGCAATTAACACGTAGCAGCGGCCAGCTTTTCCCTTTGGGCAATATTTTTCCCCCCCCTCAATAGCGGCTTCCCCTTCGGAAGCCGGCTTTTACAGCCGACATCCAGCAGGGGGAGCTCGTTCCACACTCCGCCTCCCCTCCGCGCTCAGCCCTCTGCTCCCCGAGCTGCTTTAGTACGGCCATTAGCCTTCCCTCTGCAGCGAGCTCCTAGCGGGGCACCGAGGAAGCGTCGATATGAGGGCGATCCCCGCTAGCGCCGCCGCCGGCCGCACTACCCACCAGCACTACCAGTCCCGGCGTGCTCCGCGCGGCACCGCCGCCAATGGCGCGGCGGCCGCGGGAGGGGCTTTGAAAAGCCGGGCGCGCCGAGGCTCGCTGTGCTCCGGCCGCTGCTGGTGGTCGGCAGGTGAGGTGATGGTCTCAGGCCGTCCTGCTCGGTGTGAGGCCGTACCGCTCCGTACGTACTGGGGGTGTTTCTGCGTGGCACGGGTGTGCTCTGTGTTAGCAGGTTGGAGTGGCCCTCCCCGCACAAAAGGCTGAATGCACGCAGCCGGGGCTTACGGGCTTCGCGGTAGTGAGGCAATCTTACTGCTGCATAAGTTAGGCTTAGGGCTTATCCAAACTAAGCAGCTACTCTTCAAGAACAAGTCTCTCAGAACAGTAAAGAAACCTGAACTGTCTTGACTACAGCACAGTGTCTGCTACCTCATTCCAACGTTATGCTTGTTTTGGGCTTTTTTAATTCAGTAGTGCTTACATTGTAGTTCTGGTGCTCATGTGCTTACTTCCGGCCTCTGGTTTCTTTTATGCGATTGATTAAGTAAAAAGAACTCCTTTTTAAACAGTATTATTTGTGAACTTACATAGAAGGTTATCAAATGGCTCTGAATAGTCTGACTATCTTGAATCCCGTTTGCTAAAGTGTGTTTCTAAACCTCTAGTCATTCTACTGTCTCCATCCTGCATCCTTCCCTTCATTTTGACATGATGACCAGAAGTGTGTTCTATTTTACCAGTTCTAGGTCTAAATCAGTCATGCAATTACTGTCCAGTTTTAGCCATCCAGAGAAAGCCTTCTTTCCTTCCAGTGCCATTTAGCACGAGGAGTTTCCCTTCAACTCATTGCTGAGTGTTTTTGAGCTTGCTTTTTTCTGCAGAACCCACGTCATAGAAGCATTGTGAATTCCTTGTTCTTATTGCTGATCAAATATTAGGAGATATAATTTAACAGAGCTGTGTTCTGAGTGGTAAGATTGTTTCATGTGACTTATACACATAGACCTTCTTTCCTACTCTTTAGCCAGGAGAGGGTATAATGGTTTGCACAGTCATGTTCCAGGCAGCTTTCAAAACCTTTTTTTTTTTTTTTTTATTTGCCTTGTAGACCAAGGGAGTATGGCTACTAAGAAGTTGAGAAGAGCAAAGTTGTCTCAGGAGCTCTGTGAAAGATTAAGCCGCTATCACATCACTACCTGTCAGGTGAAAGGGTCATACCATGGCTTTGGTTTATTTTCATTTTATTAAATTTCTAAGTTTAATTTACATGGAGCTTTATTGTCTAGGAGTATTTCTTTCTCAGTCTGGCTGATTGCCTTGTAAAAATGTTGCTTTAAAATGATGGATGGCTAAGGCATTTGAATTTGTATATTCTTAGTATCTTCCCTTCTGGAGAAAAAAAAACCAAAAAACCTGAAGAACTTTTAGGTGAGGCATGTAGTTTCTACTTATATGAAGTAAGTCAGTCATTCATGATCCCTCTGCACAAATGCATCTTACATAATCTAGCATCTGTGAATGTGTTATAAAGTTATTCTGTCAGTTATGGGTTGATTCACCAATAAATTCATAAGCTGTTATGAATGTTTCTCTAGAGAGAGTAGAGGCTCACTGTATTTCGGTGGCATTCATGGTAGATGCAAGATCTAATCCTGGAATTACAATATAAAAAGCACAATGTAATCTGAATGTTTTTTGAGTAGGTAGACATTTCTATGAGCAAAAAGGTGTTGTCTTCATCACAATACTTGAATTTTTAATTGCTTGATGCTGTGTCCTTTAAAATATAAATACAATTTTTTTATGTGCTAGCCTCATGATCTTTGAGGTCCTTTCCAACCCAAACCATTCTATGACTGTATGATTTACTGGCATCAGAGAAGGGTAGAAGTATGAGAAAACACAGCATAATGTGGCACAGTTGTTAAATCTGGCCTTTGGAATGTATACTAGTAATGTATAAATTGTATTAGTTTAGTCCTTAGTCTTGATCTCCTGGTAAAGCCCTCTGAACTCTTTTATCTTCTTTCAGGACTTCTTATGTCTCTCACTCTTGGAGCTAATGAAAGTGACAGGACAGAGCTACAGAAATGTGCAGAAGCTTCTCCAGAAAGTCAGCCTAGCTTGTGCTCCCAAAATGCAGACAGTAAGTATGCTTATGTTGGTTCAACTTTTAATTTTTTGTCTGAGAAAAAGCTAAACAATGTTGCTGATGTTTTTATTGGGGAGTGGGGTGATCTAGGTTTGTGGTGTCTCAGTTTGATTACATAATGAGATAATAGTTTTATGTCTAAATTTAGATCCATGAGTGACTTTAGTTTGAGATGGCAGCTTCTATTAGACCTTCTAGCTTAAGGAGGTTGTTCAGACTTACAGAATTGGTCCCGAGTCCCATATTTCTCATGTATTCCAGCATATAAAATTCCTTTGTTTAAAGGAAGCATTAATTAGTAGAAGCAAAGAATAAGAATAACTGGATAAAGTTCTAGAATCTGTGTTACTCAGGAAAGTCAGATTGGAAGATTGTTTCCATGGTTGATGTAAAAATATACATACATATAGTATATACAGCTTTGCAAAACCTCCTTCATCAGTGTATATATATTCACTCTTGAGTGCTTCAGAACATAAACTCTTAATGAGGTAAAATGTGTTGTTTGTTTTGACATGTTCTTTGTCTTGAAAGCTATTTTGTGTGTGTTTATCTTTAATAGGATAACAGAGAACATAGGAATGATTTTGAAATATTACTCTAATATGCTAGCTCTCATAAAATAAGGAAAAATTGTAGTATGAGAAAGGAGAGTAGTTTTTAAAATTCAAGCTGTGTTGCTCTGCTGGTAGAACTAGATGAAAATTTTTCTGTTGAGCTTCATAGAAAAATTGCCTGCTCGAAGGCCCAGTAAGTATGGACTAAAAGATCTGTGATTCAGTGGCATGGTTATTTGTTGGTGATTCCTGTGGAGATGTGTCCATAGTACTCCGTATTTCTAGCTGGCCAGTGACACCGTTGCCTGGGTTAAAACTGATGCCAGTATTTCTCCTGGGGATAGGGAAGTCACTGGGAGTTTTTTGGGCTGAAAGGAAGCCTCACTCAATGGGAACAGAGAGTACTTCAGAAACATTGTAGACATTGTTATAAAACTTAATGTTATGGTGAATGAGGTGCGGCAAACAAACAGAGCAAGTTTGTTGCATACAGAGTAAGTAAGCTGTAAATAGAATATAAATGTTAGGAAGACGATAGGGGAGGGGGGAGAAGGAAGGGGGCTGGGACGAGGGCTGTAACTGAAAATTGGAATAATTACCTTACTTGCAAGTACTGAGTCTTCAGTCTAGGCTGATGAAAGCAAATGTGAGAATTTATCTATTTCTATGAAAAAAAAAATATATATCTTCTAACCTGTTGTTTTTTCTTGTTGTTGCTTTTTTATTTTATTTTTTCCCCCTGTGTAGGCTTATGAAATGAAAGTGAGGAGGTCTGTCAATCCCTCTGCAGCCTTTTTACCCACCTCGCTGCATGGTCTGGACAAAGTCTTGCATGGTGGAATACCCTGTGGATCCCTCACAGAGGTATCTTTTTAATGTATTTTAATGCAGTTGTACACCACACCTAAAAGTCAAAAGTCACTGGTTGGCCTGTCTTGTGTCAAATGATTTAAACATACATTGAACAAATTTGGATGAGAAGCACCTTTTGGGGTATTTTTTTTCTGCAGCCCGTCAAGTAAATAAGAAAATGGAAAAAAAAAAAAAAAAAAAAAAAAAAAGAGATTTGGTAACTCTGTTTTCCAATGAAAAAGTTGTTAAATTTTCCCAGAAAAACTGAGAGAATTGTTGTTTGGATTTTATGCTGAGAAAGGTACGGTGTGGTTTAATGGTCAGAGCATGAGATGCTGAGTCAGGAGCCTGTCTATTTAATACCTTCTCTCTGATTTTACTAAGTCTTTAGGTTTTAGGAGGGAAAAAATCACAGAATTGCAGAATTGTAGGGGTTGGAAGGGGCCTCTAGAGATCATCTAGCCCAACCCCCCTGCCAAAGCAGGCAAATTGACAAGACAAAAATGTAAAGCATACTGTCATGGAAATGATAGATTTTAGTATATACATTTAACTGATCTTTACAATAAATATATAATGAGTTATTTTTTGAGAAGACATTGCAATTAAGGCTTGTATTATATCTGTATCTATTATAACATTACAGGTGGCATATTTATAGCTGTAACTGTCACTGCCTTTGGATTCAATACTACTTTACTTTCCTTTAAGGAGAAAGAAGTGTTTCATCTTTTAGCACTCCAAAGCTGTATGGCCTTGCTTGTGTATTTTCTATAGTCTGGAAAGACAAGATTTGCATAGGTGCTTGTAGGGTTCATTGAGGTTTTATAAAACTGGATCCAGTCCCTGGCTTAGGAAGTTTGTGAGCCACAAGTGAAGGTGGAGAAATGTCTTTATAGGGGGGAATATAACATGCGTCTGTCCTGCTCTTATGCTGTTTTGTAGCCATCTGTTGCAGGCCTTTGTTAGAGACAGTTTGTAGCTGGATGCACATTGTTACTATGCAGAGTGGTCATACTTGCCTTCTACAGTGAAGTTCTGAAAATACAGGTCCCCTGTGCTCTAAATTCAGGTATATTGAAGAAGCTTTTCCTCAAACACTTTAATAGTCCCTCTAAAGTGGTTTTCTTCGTCAAATTTCAGCTTGCAAATTGCCATGGCAGAGGAATAAAAGTGAGAAGATATAAAAAAATAAATTAAAAAACAAAACAAAACATACTTTTTTCCATGCTGAATGGTCAGAATAGATTGGCTTTGATCACAGAGTAAAATCGCTTACAAAATCTAGTGGACTTCAAACGTTCTACAGTTTAAGCAATGCTGAGTTTAAACTCTTAACAGTATTTCTTAATGTATATGATGTACAGGAATATAAATCTTTCAAGCTGTCATACTGATATTTAAGATTGCATCCATGCATTTATGTTGATCTGTCAGAACTTGTATTTTCTCTGCTTAAAATTTTTGCCAGTTTACTATAAGGAAATTGACCTTCAAGTTGACTTCTGCCAGACTTTAATTAAATTCTGGGAGAGAAGGCTCACCAAATTCTTTTTCTCTGAAGAAGAAAAAAAGGGTTCTGACACGTAGCAGTGCAGCATGATGAGTCCTGAGATAGTAATTGGTTTTCTTCTGTTGGAGGATAGTGCCTTCAGCAGGACATGAGGTGTTTGTAGGCTCTTTTTTTGCTGTTCATAAAAACATCCTTAGCAAAGCAATGGCAATGTTAGGAGTAGTATGAGTAGTATATTTTTTTTTTTTTTTTTTTTTTTTTTTTTTTTTTGAATTGTTGTTCATATTGTTAACTAACAAAACAGCATGATCCAAGTTTGAGAGATGTGATGCTTTCTTGCAGCTAGATTCTGACCTTCAAGGACTTCTGTCTTGTCTACTAGATTTTCCTCACTGGAGCTGGAGAATTTCTGTTCGTGTGCTGGTGCTCCTTGAACTTCTGAGTTGTGCAGCTTTATTAGTTGACACGTAGAGCCATTGCTGCACAGACGGGAGAAAGAGGCAGGATGAGAGATGTGTTTTCCTCTGGTAGCTGACATCTACATGCCCTTGAGCCTCTGACTGACTGACGAGTGGAGGCCAAAATGAAGGTGTTACCCTTCAGTGGATCAGCTTCTTTTTTGCCCCCTTTTTGTGGCTTGGTAATTTAAAATAAAAGCTGGCCAGATCTTAAAAACTTGTATTAATAGACGACATATATTGTCTGCTGATTCCCATGTTCTTTTTCTTTCTCCAGGGTGAGATCTGTGAAAAGCAGTGGTTGGCATTGTGGTAGTTATACTGGAGTTTAGCTAAACTTTTTTTTGTTTTATTTGAAGGAAGGTCTGCAAGCAGTTGATCTTAAGAAGTGGAAATCAAATATTGTTTTACTGTGTCAGTTTAAAATAATGCACTTCAGGAAATAACTACATATGCTTAATTTTCCAGAACTTCATATTTTGTAATCCTTCTTAGATTTGATGTGAATTGTAGTACTTTATTTTTCGTAAAGTTTTTCTTTATTTAGTGTTCCCTTAAAATGCTGATCTCTTCAGATGTCAAAATCTGGGAAGCTATTGCTAGAATTTAAGCATGATCGTGTTCCATGTGTGTCAAGATGTTTAAGAGTAACTGGGAAAAATAAAAATCTATTATATTCTCAGCGAGGCTGAACTCTTAGCTGATTGCAGTCAGCCTTTGCATTTTAAATATTTTGTTCTGGAAAAAAAAGAACAACAACCAGAAACAAATTCTGTGGTTTTTTTTTTTTTTTTTTTTTTTTTGTAATATTTAAATGTATTTTTGTTGAAAATGCATAGATCTGTCCAATGCGTTCATCTTGAATACATGATCTCATTAAATGAGTGAAATGGTCTGAAGATCCATGAGTTACGGGCAGATCAGATCAGGACTTCAAGTGCCCAAGTGCTCAACATTTCTAGGAGTACTTTAGTCTTAGTTGCACTGCCATGCCAGTTTAAATATGATTATACATGGGTATTGTCAACCAGAAATATTTTGGAGACCTAGGTAGGTGCCAGAAATTATAGAAATCAGAAGGTGGTTTTTTGTTTGTATTTTGTTTTCTCCTTAGGTACTAACTCTGTAAATTGATTAGGGCACGTATTAGGGGGTTACTCTGCAATTGTAGGGCAGGGAACAATTCACTCTTCAGAATCTGTTTTTTCTCATTTAAAATCTGATTCTGGAGCAAAACCATTTTTACGAAAGTCAGGAGATCTGAATTATTTTAAAGTTGGCAGCACTGCAAGTACTTTTCAACGTGATTGTTAGATGAAATTTCATTAGAAGGCTATCAGATGTCAGTTGTGATGCTTCCCAGTAGCTTGTGAACGTTTTGCCTGTTGTGTTCTGCTTGAACTCAAATGATTTTGGAGCTTGATCATTCTAATTTGCACTTCTGCAACTTCCTGGAACATAGCTGCCCAGCAGATTATCCTCTGGTATTTATGTTGTTAGGCATATGTTCCATGTCTGAGAGAAGTTCTCTTCAGAAGTATGGTGTGTGCAGCACCTAATTCCTGACTGGTGTGGCTTAATCATCGCTTTCCTCTTACTTTTCCCAGCAGCTAGGATGGCTGGAAACTTTAAAACTTGGAATTTGAATGGTTGAGCCACAGAGTGGAGTTCTGGTGGTGTCTTCTAAGCCAAACCCACTCGTTTTTTGAGTGCCAAAGGGATTTGATTTGCATTTCACTGTCTCGGATCATTTTTTCCCAAGCCTCTATTTGATTTTAAGTTGGAAATTAAATCATAACTGAAATGTTGTGGTTAAATGTCAGAACTTTTAGCCAACTCCTCTGAGGAAAAATTAAAGTAATGACTTGGCGAATATTAAGAGTTTGATTCCTGGACAGCTGAAGAAGAATTAGCTCCTTGTGACTTCATCCAAACCCTACATGAGCTCCAGGGAAAATAATATATAACCTATTGAAAAATAAAAGTATATTTTATTAGGCAGAGGTAAATAAAAAAGTGTTGTAGTCTTCACATTTCTGCCTGGCTGGATTTTTGATTTTCAAAGTAAATTTAGGCTACAGCAAACTGAGCAAGTTTTTTTTTGCAGTCATTTGCTTTAAATTAAACCAGAGGCAGCTTAAGGGTGTGTTTGTGTTGTGTTCTTTTAAGAATGAAGATCGTATTGATCAAAATGCTTGCTGAATCAGTGGTAATCATATTAAAATGTGATAACTGTATATAATTGTGTATTGTGGATTATTTTAAATCTCACACTAATGAACTTATAAGGAATGGTGATAGAAGATTAATTGTTTAAGGGGAAGTTCTCTATTGCTCCTCAGGATTGCTTATATATTGCCTATATATTACTACAGCGCTCCCCATCATTCTCTGATCTGATGCACATTTTCTCAGATGTGTTTACAGCATCTCTGCTGCATTAATTACTGTAATGGCCACTAAAATAAATGTTGATTGCAAGGCACCTCCCAGGCAGGGCTCAAACTGCAGACCGTTGGAGGTTTCCTCACAGCTGTCCAAATATTTTAATTTAGTGCCTGGATTGATGCCCTTCTCTCATTCATTTCAATTCTTGTTAATTAGAAACAGCTGGTAAGACTCCTAGGTTATTACAGTCTGAGAAATGTGTATGGTTTCTTTAAATCTTATATACGTTTTGGGTTCACATGAAAATGTGGCAACTATTGTTGATACAATATTTTGAAATTTAAATACAATGGATAGAGGACGGATAATTGCTTAAGTACAAGTAATTCCTGGTTTCTAATTCACTAAATGCAGTGTGCATTTCTAAACAAAATCTCATGCTCCCTTGTGCTAAAATTTGAAGTGGATTGACTTATGACTTGGTTTTCAAGCCTTGTTTTAAATGAAAGTGATGTGAGAAATTTTAACTACCAAGGGTAACAGTAGCTGATGTAGTCCGTCAATACCGCCCTGTAACTTTTCTGTTCTCAAGTCATGCTGCTGCTGTTTGAAGTGAAACCATAACAATGCCATTGTATGTTGTGTTGCATCAGTGTTTGTGCTTTAAAAACAAAGCATTGTACACTTTAGCTCAAAAATCAGTTTGGTTTTGCCTGTGTTTCTGTTGCAAGGATGAGCTCTGCAGTGAGGGACCTGGGTGTCCTGGTGGACAACAGGCTGGCTATGAGGCAGCCCTGTACTCCTGGGGACAAGAAGGCCAATAGGGGCCTGGAGTGCACTAAGGAGTGTGACCAGCATGTCAAGGCCAGTGATCCTCCCCTGTACTCTGCCCTGTTGAGACCATACCTGGAATATTGTAACCAATTTTAGGCTTCTAGAAAGAGTCCAATAGAGGGTGCCAATGATGATTAAGGGCCTGGTGCATCTCCCATAGGAGGGAAGGCTGAGAGACCTGGGACTCTTCAGTGTGGAGAAGGCTGAGATGGGATCTCGGAAGTGTTTATAAACAACTGTGTGGGAGTCAAGGTGATGGGGTGTGCTTTTATATATCTATTTTTATTTGGTGGGGTACAGCAATAGAACAAGGGGCAGTGAGCAGAAACCGCAGTGTATGAAGTTCCATACTGTCACAAGGAAGAACTTATTTACTGTCAGAACGATGCAGCACTGGAACAGGCTTCCCTGGGAGTTAGATGTCTCCAGAGGAGATTCCACAAAACCTGTCTGGAAGCTTACCTGTGTGACCTACTGTAGGTAGTCTCCCTTAGCAGAGAGCTGGTCTGAATGATCTCTGGAAATACATTCCAACTCCCCGTGATTCTGTGATTCGTTCTTTGTCTTAGAAAAATAGAACAACAAAAGCCCATGCCACCTCTGTATTCATCCTTTGTTATGTCAGAGCTGTGTATTTGAAGCAGCTTGTTTAAATTCCTTGAACAAACTGTTTATCTTGCATTATTTTTCTTTCCAGATGGGGGTAGAATGAGATGATCGCTCTCCATTTTCAGTGCCTAAATTCCCTTTGACTTTTTATTTGCTGTTTTTCAGTCCTCTAGTATTAAAATGTTGTTATTTCCCTTCCCAAAGATAGCAGAAATGTGATACTGTATTTAAAATCACTGCAATACTAAAGAATGTATGATTATCTGAACATAGAGCCTGAGAGTCATCTGCAATCTCTGTAAGTTCTGCTGTGGGTAAAAAAAAACAGTCTAGTGACATGTCTATTACAAAAATTCTGCCCTCAAAAACCTGGAGATCTCATCAAATGCTGTGTTCATTTGATCCTTGTGGTTTTACTCTCTGTTCAAAATCACACTGGAACTATTTCACACAAGTTGAGCATGTTGTGGATTTTGCTTAACTGCAGTAGGCTCTGAGCGGGTGAAAACTTTACCTGGCATGCTGGTCTGGATTATTAGATGATGTTCATGTTAAAATATGGTGATGAGGAGTTAGCAAAAACACTTAGAAAATAAATTTCATGTAGTATGCTAAGCAAAAACTTAGTTCCTATTAAATTGTGGCACAGGTGTAGTCACTGGTGCAGCTGAAATCTTTCTGATGTGTTATTCATATTGCGCATTCAGAGTACTCAGAGTACAATATTGTCTTTGTGATTTCCAGGTAGAACTTGATTATAACAGAGGTAATCGTAATAGTAAGCTGTAGTTTATGTCTGTGAACTCAATAGCTTTTAACAGACTTAGAGCTGTAAAGGTAATTTGATGTCAAGTGAATATCAGCTGCATATCTTTTAATCTTGCTGTATTTTAGAAGGTAGCACGGAGGAGGAGATGGAACGTAACTGGGGATGGCTCTGTGGAAGGTCTTGTAAGAAGAGGGGGAGAGGACTTCAAATATGGGAAAGGAGGATGGTAGCGAAAGTACAAGCAGAATTTTACATGTGAAGAATTATTTATTCTTCAGTGATGAGTTTGGCTGCAAGGCACAGATCCAAAAGTAACAGAAATTTACTCTTTGTGGGTTGCATTCTATCTTCTTTGTGACTGTCTTCTTTTACATCTAGAGGAACAGAAGAAGCATTCTTGCTGATGGGCCTTTACTTAAAATTAAAATTAGGGTGAAATGGATGCGACATCTCTTGGTTATGCTGTTACTAATCTCTTTTCTTCTAGTTAACAAGCCCACCAGGTTGTGGCAAAACTCAGTTTTGTATTACAATGAGTGTTCTGGCTACTCTGCCTGTAAGCATGGGAGGACTAGATGGAGCTGTTATATACATTGACACAGAGTCTGCATTCAGTGCTGAAAGGTAAGATGCAAGATTGTGAAGTAAACGCTTTGAACTTCTCTAGCACTTTTTATCTTGGAACCTTCAAATATTTTCTGAGCATTTATGAAATAAATACTTATGGTGGCTAGTAAGCATTCATCTGATATATGCAGTTACTCTGTAGGTTATGAAATTGTTTGAATAGGATGGTTTGTTCACCTTCCTGGTTTGCATGATGTTCCATAATCCAACTGTGGAGCAAGCTGGATAGCGCTCTTTCTAATTTAAAATGGTCTCAACAGTCCTATATTAGAACATTTATTTGTGGTTTAATTTGTGAAGTTAGCAAGGTTTTGAAGGTCTAAAGCCAATTTGAGCAGCTGTAATTTAGATATTTTTTCTATAATTTATATATTTTTCTATGTCAAAAAGCTGTAAAATTGCAGGTGGTGTCTGCTGTTCAACTTTGTCAGAACACGGGTATTGGGACAGGTAGATGGAATGGCATAGTAATTCTAGAAATCAAAATCGTTTTTGTCAGTTTTGTAGCAGTTCAATTCACTTTTTCTAGCCAGCTGTTAACTGAAAATGCACCAAACCTGTGTAGAAAGTCAGAAAATGTATACTCTTCTACTGATGTCTATTCTCTGTGGTGAAAAACACAGGACACAAATTTCTGTGAACGAAAGCTGTGAACAGTGATGGATTTTTCTGTCCTGTAAACCTCTGCTCTGATAGAAGAGGACATGTTCTGTGCAGTTTTTGGTTTCATCATGGCAAATGGGATTTATCTTTTAAAGATCTTTACACCTGCATGGTACTGTGCAGATGATACCATGATAATAGCAAAATTTTGATGTGTCATTTTAAAACAATTTAAGTAATACTGTTTTCTCATATGTTAGAAAGACTAAGGAAATTTCATTTCTTATGGACCACTGAATATATCCAAATTGAATGATCATTACCCAGAAGGTTTAGATAATTAACTGGGCAAATGTAAAGAAAAGTTTCTGTCCCTGGAAGTTCAGGACAAGTTTAGATATATTAAGTAACATTTTGAATGAGTTTCAAGTAATGTTAGAACTTCTTGTTCAGAATAATTGTATTAACATTCAAGCCTAGCTGTTCTAAAACTCAGTAAAAATGATTTGAAGTTTGTTTTTTTTCTGAAATGACTTACTGAAAGAGGCTTAAATGAAAAACATAATCAGAAAACTGTGTCTGCAGTTATCCACCAGATGTCATTCTTCTCAAGCGTGTGGGGTGTGGAGCATGGCTGCTTAAATTACAATTATGTATTTTTTGTTTCTGTTCTCAAAAATCTAGTCTTCATAGAGTGGAAGGGGGAAATGTACAGTGCTCTGGGTTGTAATTATCAGTTTCTAAAATCTTGGATTCATCTGTAAGGACCTAGATTAAATTTCCTTGTGTTCAGAAGCATAGAACTTCTTTCCACTAACTTCTAGAAAGTCTGCAGGCATTTCTAAAATGGATACTTTTAGTGTCCTTGATTTAATGTACGTAAGTTAATTGAAAGTGTGGACCTCTCATCAGTAGACTTCTGTGTATACTCTGTGTATGGATATATGTCTTTCCTAACTGTACCTTTGATTCTAGCATCATTTGGAGGAGAACCTAAATATTCTGATTTTCCAGTATTTCAATCTGATGCTCAAGTAAGCTTCTTCCTTGAAACAGATTTCCTGTACTACATGGTATCTACCTGTCATTCTGAGGTTCACTTTATTTACCTTGTGAAAACTTGATGCCTTATTATCTGCACGTGATTCCTTTTTCATTATTATGCCTTCTGTATTTTTGATAGGTTGATTGAGATAGCAGGAAACAGATTCCCTACTTATTTTGACTCCGATGAAAAGCTATTTTGCATGACCTGTAACGTTCACCTATATCGAGAGCTGACCTGTGACAGTGTACTGAAGAGGTATTCTTTTCCAGAACTTTTAGTACGGGGGGCCCGTTTTGGCTGAATTGTCTAAGATAATATTTTATACCAAAGTTTTATGAATATTAACTCACTGCTTGGAAGCTCTTATGTGAATAGCAGTTTAGTCACCGAAAGGGAAAATTGCTACAAAAAGACTGGCAATACTTTTCTTATTTCATAGTTCTCGAGTAATCCACTTGATTTATTAAAGTTTCTAATAGACAGTTTCTATAGAATTGGAACATCAGAAGCTTTTCAAGAGGTGAGTTTGTCTGACAGATCTTGTCTTGTGGAGAGACCACAGTGTTAAGAGCTCACTTTGCTGTGAAACTGAACGGTATTGTACTTTCAGGGTGCTCTTTGCTTCCAGGAAGACTGGGACACTCTAGCAGTTAAAGGGAATGTTGTATTGTCATCTTGTTAGCTCGTGTTAAGTTTTGAGCCTATACGGTAATGAAAATGAAAATTGAATATCAGAATCTTTTTGTATATTTTATGTTAGAGGGAGAGTTATTCTAAGAACTGTTTCTTCTGATGGAGCACTGGCACAGGCTGCCCAGGGAGGTTGTGGAGAAGTCTTCTCTGGAGACATTCAAGACCCGCCTGGATGTCTGTCTGTGCAACCTGGCCTAGGGAGCTGCTTTGGGAGTGGGGTTTGACAAGGTGATCTCTAGAGGTCCCTTCCTACCCCTACAGTTCTGTGATTCTAGTACAGCTTAATCACAGAAGAACAGCTATTAGCATTTTACAACTGTGTTAGGTTTGACTTACCATCTTCAGAGGCATATAGACATAGGTCTGAATTTCTGAATATTTAGGCAGATGGCATTTTGTTATTGGCAATGTATGCAAAAAGGCATTGTCTCAGTGTGTGCTTAACTTGCTGTTTGTGCCATTCAGAGTTTATGGAGCATAACATTGCCTAGCAGAGTGTCTTCTGAACCTCTCTTGGAGGGGCTTCCCTTGGGTTATGTGGCTTGTTAGAGCCTAAGGTTCCTTTCTAGGTCTCTTCAATACATGCAGATGTTAGTGGGGGTGAATTATGAGGGAGAAAGAGGGACTGACTTTATAGTTGATTACAGAAAACTTCTTATTTAAATAATTTCACGATTATAAAACAGTTGTACTGTAAAATTAATGCTATCAATTACTTTTTTTTTTTTTTTTTTTTTTTTTTTAGAATTCAGTCTTTAGAAGAAGAAATAATTTCAAAGAAGATTAAACTCATAATAATTGACTCTGTAGCTTCAGTTGTCAGAAAGGAATTTGACACAAAACTCCAAGGCAATCTGGCAGAGAGAAGTAACTTTTTGGCTAGAGGAGCATCACTGTTGAAGTATTTGGCAGAGGAGTTCTCAATACCAGTAAGTTATTCTTTTTTAAGTTTCTGCTTTATGGTTTCAAATAATAAAATCCAAGAATGAAAATGACAAGGTGGTGAAAGCTAGGTAAAGCTCCTATTACAAATCTTCAAGCAGGTATCTGCTGAAAAATAGTACTGGAACAGGAAACAACTTAGTGGTTCTTGTATTACTTTTTTCTCAATATTGATTTTTGGACTTCAAATAAGGATTTACTGGTTGTCTTTCCAGCTGTTTTTTCAGTGCTTTGTTGTTCAGTTTTAAATATCGGTTTCAGTTTTAAATATCAGTTTTATTCTGTTGGTATTAAATACAGTTTACCCTGATGGTTCTCTTCCTTTGCCTCTTCTACTGAAGTTTATAGAATTTCAAAAGGCCTTATACTCTGAAGCATGTACATTTCTTTAGCAGCTGATAACATATGTCAGCTGATGTGGAAAGGAAGGTAATGACTCAACAAATCTGCGTTGATCTGCCCAAAAACTACTGTGGAAGAATTTACTTTATCACAGACATTCAGTTCAGGGTCTGGCTGAAGATTATTAATAAGTGCATTAGAAGTAAGCTCCACAAATGTAGGTGTCTATGTGAGGGGTGGAGAGGGGGGTGAGGTGTTTCTTTGTGATGCGATCTGTGGGAAATCAGAAGCAGAAGTCAGGAGATGTGTTTAAGACTCAGGTGTAGGAAATATTTCCTAGTAGAAGTAAACTTCTTGTCACTCCAGTGTAAGAAAGTGTGTCCAGAACCTGATTTACACTGGTGAGGTCTCTTCTTTCTGCTGCTTTTGAGAAATATACACATCAGAGTTGTGGAACTGACTCAGCTGAAGATGAATGGATTTCCTTCTGCTGTGTAATTGAAATTTTATGGAGAGAATTAAACCCTGCCTAATTTCCTTTAAGTTCTGGTACAAAAGATAGTGTCCTAGTTAGTACACCAAAATAAATGTATTCCTGTAGTGGAAATGCAAAGTCATGGCCTGAAACAGTGATTGAGCACCTGGTGGGAAAGCAGGGCCAACCCAAACGAGCTCAGGTGCACTGAATGGACCTAAGTGACCAGAAGGGGCAGAGCCAGGATTTTCCCCTTCCCAAACCTCATTTATAGGTTGGCAGTGGAGGCAAGGGTATCTTGCTGGAGATTCCTGCCTGCCTGAGGCCTTCCAAGGCTAAGCAGATTTTTTAAAGTTTTTAAGTTTGTCTCTGTAGCCATGACTGCTGTACTTGAGCTTATCCTTTTTCGCTGCAGCCTGGGACTCTGCAACCCTGCTATTGTTGCTCTGTTTTTCACCATTCATAGGCATTACAGCTGCCTATGAAGCCAGGAAAGATGTGCTCAATTAAGAGTGTATGTTTATATATTTTGGGAAATAAGATGAAATCCTGTAAAAAAGGAGATGGGTTTTATGGGTAGGTATTGTTTGAATTTTTCCTTTAGGAACCCCTGTCCCCTTCACCTGCCTACCTTAATTAAATGGCACAGTTGGCTGGACTGCAGCCTCTGATGCTGCCCTGCTTACACTCAGTGTTGATATTTACAAATATTTTAGAACTGGACAATATCAAGTAGTGTAAAACTGGTTTTATTTCATCCTATATAAGAAGGAAACAAAGGTTGCATATTTAAAGGTTTCAGTTACATTAGATTTAATGCATTTGCTTGAGGCATTTGTGATGACTGGCGTGCTGGTTCTGATTTTGTTTCTCATTGTGAATGCTCTGGTAAGAAATCTGGGAATTTCGGCCAAGAATACCTGCTTCTGACCACAACTATCCTGCTGAATTACTCTATGAGGTGCTTTACCTTTTGAGTAAGATCTTCAAAGTTCTGTGTACTGTTCTAATAAGGTCTTTGCTAGAGATTGAGATCACCACAAATGCAGGTCCTGAGGCAGTGCTGTGTATGTGTAAGATGTAAAGTGCAACAGCAGAGTGTTATGTATTTGCAAGTGTTGGTACATACGTAGAAGTAAATCTACATTGTGCTAACCTCTGGTATTTCAGATTAGGAAGTATCTGAGGGTTCTTACTGTAAACAACTGTGGTGGAAATTATCTCAGATCTTATGTATCTGGAGGATTATAGATGTAAACTTGAGACTGAAAGAACATTAGGAAGGTTGCAAAGTGGTTTGGATCATTAATAAACTGGACATGTAAATTGTGTGACATTTTATGGCAGCTCTTGTGCACCTGAATACTGAGTTTAATGAGAAGTGGTCTTAATTGAAGACTCTGTAAAAGAAGTGGATCTAATAAAGATAGGACTTGAAGTCAGTCCTTTAGACTGGTGGAAAACTGAGTGGGTGAGCCAGGGAATCTGAAACACTGACAAATCAGGGTACAGAGACTAGCCTTGGGAAAAAAAAAAAATGGGATTAGGGAAGAGGAATTTCAGTAATGAAGGCAGAAGAATCTTTATTTGTTTAGCTCAGCTAAGGAAATGTTAAGTTTGTTTGTTTGTTTGTTTGTTTGTTTCTATCAGATACCTCATCCTCAAGTATGTACTAATGAAAAGTAACCTTGTCAGCTGACAGAGACATTCTACAGCTCTGTGGTTGGAAGCTGAATTAAGCAAATTCAGACTTCAAATAAGGGGTGTGTTCTCAATGAAGTCATTAATCTCTGTAATATGTTATTAATCTTAAATGGGTTCTTTTCATCAGGTATTTTTAAGTGGGTTTTTCCTCTTCCTTGTTTCCTAAAAAAGAAATCGATTCAGAAGGGCTTTGATTTGGGAAACCTTGTAGTACCATGTTATGCTGCAATTCAAATGAGTTTTATGTAGTTCTTAACAGCTAGAGCATTTATAATGCTAATAGTTGTGTACTCATGTTGGATGCATACTGTGTTTCATTAGCAGAAGTCAATAGGATTCATAGCTTTTACTTAATTCAAAGGGAACTGCTTCATTCCCAAGTAGCTTTATGTTATTAAGTATCGGGGTAGGGGGGGGATCAGAATGTATCTTAACTGCCTCAGAACTGGTGGTCATCGTTCAGTGCTTTATCTGCTCTTCTGTTTTCAGTTTGTGAAATGGGAGTTTGGTTGTGAGCATGCTGAGGAAAGTTACTGTTACTAGTTACTGTTCCAGAAACACTCAGACTGTGTTCTTGAGTGACATACTGGTGGCCACTGGAAAGTAATGCTTCCCAAATCCACCCGAAAATTTTAAGTAACTTAAATAATTTAAATAAGGTGAATTAGAATTTCATTTGCTTAGAAAATGAGGAAAAAAACATACTAACTGAAAGGCACCATCTTTTCCACTGAATTGAACAAAATGGGAGTAATATTTGATTGTAAATTTTTGCTTGGCATAATGTTTTTGTTTTTAAAGTATAGGCAACATAAATTTCTTGACAAATGAAGTATGATACTTGATTTCCTGTTTTCGTTCCTATTTCTTCCTAACATTGTAGTAAATTTGGTTCCATTCTCGGTGTTTTAATTGATGCCAGGGCAAGAGGTAGCAGGCAGGCAAGGTTCTGATTGCTTCTGGGCAATTGACAGGCTGCCAGGCAGCAGTGCTGATGGTTGAACAGTCACTGAATCTTTCCTCTGTGGGGAATTATTTAGTGGTGTCCCATTCCGTCCTTCCCTGCACACAGCAATGGCTGGGAACTGTTCTGTCTGGGTTGGTTGAAACGAGTCTGTCAGCTCAAAAGTGATTGCTAGGAACGGAGAAAGACAGTTTGACTGTAAAACAAATAAAAAGCCCCTCTCTTTTTGAAATGTAGTGAAGATGTAAACATGCGAGAAAGGCTCATGTTTGTTTTTGAGTGTGCAGTACTTGAGAGCATTTTGATCTGAATGTTTTTTTTTTGCAAAATGGACTGATGCTGACTGCCAGATGGCATATTTAAGCAGCAATCACCAGTCCTATATCTCTATTCATTTCTTGAAATCCCTAGCTCTCTTAAAAGGAATGGAAAGCAAGATGTGTTCTGGGTATTATTTCTTCTCTTTTTCATCCATGTTCATAGGAAAATATTTATTCAGTAAAAAACAGTTCAGTTTGCTGTTTGGAAAAAAAGAAAAAACTGCCTCCATTTCAGTGAAGAGCTGAAACTGAAAAACAGTATGAGTAGAATTGCTCTAAAGTTTTAACTGCTTAGCTCATAAGAGTTATTATTTATAGAATCTGATCTTCTTGTTATTAGATGACAATGTGTGTGAAGCTGGCTAGATAACTCTGTGGAAAAGTGCTCTGAAAGCAACACTTGCAAAACCAAACTGCCTTAAGTATTCTTTTAAATGTCAAAATGAGACTGGAGATTAAACTTGTTTTGTAAATCCCTAAGACTAATAAAAAAAAATTACTATGCTCTCTGTCCTTCGTAATGTTGTCTGGGTTGTGTCCTAAAATCCGTGAAGAGAAACTCTTCTTGTGATGAATGTGCTGGCTATCATTACTAGCAGCATATAATGTATATGTATAATGGTATTTATCTTTCTCATAATGTTTTTGAGAATATGCAATAGCTTAAGAGGAGTGTCTTTTTCCTCATTTTTAAGTTTACAGTGCAAGTGGAAGACAAACTTTGACTAATCTGTGATGGTTTTTAATATCTATGTGAAGTTAACAGTAGTCAAGAATCGCTTTATTTCCGCAGGTAGTTCTTTGTTCCCTTAGATGCCACTCTCTCCATCTAAAAACAAACCATCACTTTATCAGTATTAATAGTGACAGAGTTGAAGTTTCCTCTCACATTCTCAGTTCTACGCATTTCAGTACTTCCTGCTTGATTTGATATTTTGTGAACTTTAAACATGAGGTTTTCATTTGTTTTGGAAGGCCAAATATTCAGTGGGGTGTATGCTTGTTTTTAGGCCATGTGAGTTTTTCTCAACATCAGTGCACTCAAACAACTTGATTTCTGCATTGCCTTTCTGCTGTCTTCGGTTAAGTGTGTTTAACTGTATCAGCTTACTGCAGTAAGGCTTCTCAAGATTTGAAGTGCTTCTGTTGTCAAAGAGAAGTAACGTTCAAACTGTTAATTTTCTAAGTATTTCTGTTGGGTGTCAGCCTTGGTTCTTTTCATCTTTAGCTGCTTGTCATCTACTCTGTATCTTTGTTATCGCTGTTGTGATATTTGAAACTACTAGTTATGGAGAGCCAAAGAAATTCCAGAATGGAAGGTTTCTGGAGAAAAGTTGTTCAATAATTTCTTTTCTTTTCTTTTTCTTTTTTTTTTTTTTTAACTGGTAATAAAATACGTAGGAAGTTAAGAGAAGCTATACAGTTGGTTTTCTTGTTGCTGTATGTGACAGCACTGTGTGCTGATGTTACCAAAACTGCGGAGATGGTTACGTTTCCAGATTCATTTGTCTGTAAACTGCTAAAGTATGAACTTTGTATTTCTACTTTGCTTTAAAGTATTTTCCATGTTACACTGTCAGGATTATGGAAATAGTAATTGAATTATCTTTGCAAGTTGTTTAAACCTAAAATAAGCACAACTTTACTTTAAAAACTTAGAGTTGATTCCATTTTGAAGTTTACAAGTTTCAAAGTTGTGCCACATCAAAACAAGGACCTAATCTTTCCTGGAGGAAGCTTTTTGGAACTGAGGTACTGAAATGTTGCTAGCTGTATTTAGGCCAGATGTAGTTCAACCAGTTTTCACTGGTTAGAATTCAGTAAAAAGTATGGATCCTTTTCTGTTGAGCTGCTAACATGTATGTAAAGTGCCTTGTCCCTTAGCTTCCAAGCATAACTTGTGTTGGTGCACCTATGTGAATACCCTTCCCAAAGCGATGTTTAAGTGATGGTAGTTACTCCACCATTCACTTACTGCAAAATATTGAGGTTTACCCAGTAATGTAGTCTTCCTTTTGATATGGGGATGTTTTGGTGTTTGTTTTGCTTTTATTTTCACATGAATAGCTTTGGTGCCTCTTGTCATGAAGTCTGTATTTCTTTTTAGGGTGCATCATGAAAGTCAAAATGGTTTGATTGCTTAGACTGAGAAGAGTGCTTCTGAAACTGCAGAATTTTTAAATAGTCCACTAACTTCTTGGAAGAACTGATTTGTTCTTCTCTGAACTCAATAGAGTGAAAAGACACTGTTTTATGCTGATAAAATTTTGAAAATTATCTGTAGAATAAATGTTCAGAAATGGATAGACACAGCAGAGCTTGCTGACTTGTACTGTTCTGTATGAATTAAAGAAACATTGAATAGCTTCTGATGAGTGGTGGAAGAGGATTAAGTGCACGCTAGCTATACCTTTTAAGAACTTCTTTTGTATTTATTTAAAAGAGATTTTCTTTGCTATGAAGGGAAATCTCTAATCTAATTAATCATGTTACTTCAGTCTGAGTAACAAATGGTTGTGAAACAAAGCATTTTATATTAAGGCTTCCTTCTGTTAGACCTAGCAGTATTTTCATGCCCAGAGCTAAGTCTGTAGCTTTGTTCTTTTACAGAGGATCATAGTGTTTCCCCCCTACCCCCCTTTTCTTTTTCCTTGCAAAAGCCTGCTTAAATTAGAAGCATCAGTTTCACATAATATATATATTAACACTGTTATTTGTAAAACATGGTCTGGAATGAGTTTTAATTTGTTGTGCTTAATTAGGAAAACAAAATGGTTAAAGGAGAATTACAGACTAGAAGTCTTTCTTTGCCCTAGCTAAAACTTCTAAAGAACAGTTTTTGTTTTTGCCATACTGTTCAAATTCTGCACTCCATAGCACTGAGTTTTGATTAGAAAGGAGTCGGTCCGGCTGCTAAGTCCTGTTGCAGTGGCAAAGTTAGATGGTTTTGTTTTCTGGTATGCCTGTTTAAAATAAATAAATAAATATATATATATATTCTCAGAAGGCACAACTTCGTTTTGGTTTAAAATGTTATAATTACATTTCAAACAACCTATCTTTAGTACTGCTGCCATGTGTATACTCTTATACATGTCTGGAGAATATATATTTCTGCAGTTTGGGACCTGTCACAATGTTTCTTTTGATCTACGCTCTTAAGACGTTGAGGAAATGGAACAAGAAGTAGTAGAGCAATGTTTCCTGATCTCATGTGGTGGTCAAGCATAGAGAAGAAGTCAGCTTAAAATTAAGCTGGAATTAAGTTTTCTTTTTAAAGTATTCTCTCCACTATTATTTTTATTTTTTTTAATTTATGTTTCAAGTGATTTTGTTTAGTGGAAAACTGCACTTTAAAATTTGTATCTGTTTTTAATAGGTTCATCTAGGTTATGTTACTCCAGTGTTCAAGTAGTAGAGGTATAAGAGATGTTCTACAACTGAACTAAAATGTATGGTATTTGTTTCTGGTCTGTCGCATTTTTGTCAACACAGACTAACAACAACAGTAACTGTGCTGAAGCCTTTCATGCTGTTTATTGGGAACTCAGGATTCACCAACATGACTAGTTTTTCACTGTTGGGGGAAAAAAAAAAAAGGCCAGAACCTTTAGGCCAATGACCTGCTTGACTCTGCAGAGAAGTACTTAACTTCTGAGTAGTCCATGGAAGTTTTCTAGGAATGTTTCCCTTTAGTTTTATGCAAACTGTAAGTTTTTCGGGGTATATTTCTGTTTGCATAATCTGCAGAAGAAGGGATTCCAGTCTCTTGATAGGATAGAGATGCAAAAAACAGCTAACTAGAAGTTGTTGGATAAATCTCACTTATGTAAACCTAGTAGAGATTAATTAGGTTTAGTTTTCAGATATCCTAGAGTTCATTTGCTTTGTGGTTACTTGGCCTGAGGGCTCTTGAGAATAAATAGGACCTATTCTCCAATTGTTGTTCATAAATGAAATTATACCAGACCCTGAGGTGAAAAGGGATGTGGGAAGAGATTAAACAAAGACAGAGCAATGCATATGACTGTTAAAATTATGAATGTGCTCAGCAGCCAAAGTTAAGACTGTATTTGTTAGTAGTAGATGTTTTGTAGACTCAAGAAGGAAAGTTATCTTTAAAATTATATGGAATTGGGTGCACTGCTGGGGCTGTTTTGTAAAGAATGTTGTGAAAGCTTCATATGCACTCCTGCTGCTGCTAACTAGAGAACATGTCTTTTTAAGTGTCTGCAGAACTTACTCACCTTTCACACATTGAAGATTTGGATGTTAATAATGGACAACCAGACCAAATTATTGCAGGTAGATGTCTGATGATCCTGGGCTGGCTTGAAATGGAAATAGGAGCATAGGTTAATATGCTGAGAAGCCTGTCTCTTCTGTTTTTGAGGCTCCTGTGCTCTATAGGAGTTGTGGATTTTGCTCTGGTTTTCTTCCTCTGTTTTGTGGTGAATTGAAATCTGTCTACCATTTTTCTACAAAACAGCTCAATTTTTTCTACTGAGAACATGTGTGTTTTGCATCATTGCTCACTATTGAAGTAATTGGTTCCCTTTTTAACTAAAAATTGGGGCAAGTAAATCCATTTAAGTATCTGCAAGTTCAACAAATGTTTTAAATGACTTGTCAAAAATAGACAGTAATCAAACTGAGAGAGCCTCATTCCAAGTATGGATTCCAATTAGAATCTACATGATTTTTGTATCTTCAAAATTGTCATGTTAGCTCTCACTAAATTGCATAACTGTATCTCATTTGAGAATATAGTACTTCTGTTGTAATATTCTAGGTTAAAAAAAAAAAAAAAAGCTTTTATTAAACAAGCTTTAGGGATCTGACTTAAGAGTTTTGATTAGAAAAGGGTAAATGACATGAATGAGCAGAATTTACCGGTTGTCTTTATACCATCTGGATAAGCCATACAAAAATATACTGTCCACCTTCATTACCTTGTGTGGGTACTATTCTTTCTGGGTATTCACCCTCCACCTACTTTCTATACTTCACTGAATTACAATGTGTTTTCAACTTTCTCATACCTGCTGATGAGCCAAAATGAGGATATAATGTAGCTGAAAAGTAAACCAGGAAGGAAATATTAGTGGGCAATTGTTGCAAAGCTGAGCAGGCATTAACATGGGTGGAAAGGAGGGGAAGAATGCGTGGCATAGTGCAGATTTTGAATGTAAAGTTGCATCTTCAGTTAAAAAACAAAACAAAACCCTAACTGGGTGATAACAGAACAAGAAAAAAAACCAAAAACCATTAGGTGGTTAGCAGCATCTTCTTGGGCTTTTGACAGTTTTAGAAAAGGTTTCACTGCATATTATGATGCTTTGTATTTTGAATGTGAGTAGCCAATCCTTATGTTGCTTTTTTTTTCTTTTCCCCTGGTTTTAGTCTGTGTGTTCTGGTTTTAAAATGCATCATAATATGGTGTATTTGGAGTTGTAGTATATCCATGCATAATGAATTTTAGCTGAGGTCAGAAACTATGCTGAGTAGTAAATTTTCAAACCACAGTATTTCTCACTATGTTAAATTCAGAATGAGGTGTATAGCAATTCATAAAGTAGCTGGTATGATTCATAATATGCTTGTGTTCTTTCATTATTAATAGCTTCATATTCATTTGTCAGTTTGCTATGGATAAGACGTTACCTAAGTTTTGCAGCTGTTGTTGCACAAGACTGTAAAACGTAGTTATTTCCAGCTCCTTTTTTTTTTTTTTTTGTCTACTTGTGCAGGGAGTCTTTATAGAGAACTTATTAAATTATCCAAGGCTGTAAGTTCAGTTCCAGGTAAAATTATGTGATCTTGATTTTAACTTGGCCTGTGACATTTTCCTCTTGGTTCTTTTGTTTTAATGGTGTTGGTTGCAACAGTGGTTTCAGGTACTGGTGTTTTGTTTAATCTCATTAAAATTCTGCACATAGTTGTAGTTCTGTACTTCTGTAGTTCTGTTTTAAGAACATTTTTGTGCAAATTATAGTTGCTGATTTGATCTGAAGGTAAGGCCCCTAGAGAGATTTACTTTGAGATGAAATGGTCTTTGGGTAGTATGTGTGGCTTTTGGTTTTCTTTTGCTTTTTGCTCCTCCAATCAAAGTGTGGATGAATGCTGTTTGTGGTGAAAATACCTATATGCTATAACTGTGAAGAAGTAAAGATGAAGTAAGGAAAGACTGGTAGGGAATAGTCTGGAGGTTTTTTATAAATTCAATTGGTAACTGCAAGGTAAAGGGAGAGTTTTTTCACTAGAATCCTGTGGAGGAACCTGGAAAAGCCTGTCTGTCAGTTAATAAAATAAAAAACCCCTTTCCTTGAGAAGTTTATCTAATCTGGTTGGGAGTCTCTAGAGTTATTGATGAACAGAGTCATTAGACTTTCATAGCTTCGCTATTAGAAGTGTCATTTACCAGAAAATTTATTTTAAATTGCACTTTTGTTATATCCTGGAAAGCAGCAGATGTTTGTGGACATTTGCATCTTTTGCATATGAGCTGTCTAGTACGGTATGCAGTACCAATACACTGTTAGTTAAGCATTAATGATTTTCGTTTTCCTTTGGGATCCACTTGTGGAGAAGGCATGTGGAAGTTCTAATGGAAGAATAAAGACCACAGAATTTTCTTTGAGAGCACTGGGGAGTAAGGCAATCTGCGGAGTGGACAGCTAGTTTATTTTGATGGTACTAAAATGAAAAGTGTTAACTTTCTACTCTCCCTTCCTGCATCGATATTTTTAAGCAGTTGGAGATGAAAACTGATACTGTTCAAATCTCTTGAGTTCTTTGCAGTCATCAATTTGGTTGTAATGTATCCTTTGTGTTTCACCTGTTGTATGAGGCAGCTGAGAACATCTGTCTTACACATAAAGGTTTTCTTTTTCCTTTGCTTCAGTTTGTACAGTAGGAGCAATTAGACATCTCCAAACTGAGTCCTGCTTTGAGGCTGGTTGTTATTTCTTCACTGATTTGTTTCTTTCACCTTCTTGCCTCCAGTAAGCTGTTAAGAATCTACCTTTAAATCTAACATTTGTTGTATCAGTTACAACATTTAATGTACCTCTAGTATCAGGTTGCAGTTGGCCTTGGAAATGGTGAAGGAAGTAGCAGAGTAACTTTGCCTGTGTGTTACTTACTAGTTGTCCTTTTTTTTTTTTTTTTATTGTTTTAACTCCTCTTTAATATTCCTTTGTCTCATCTGCTGAAGGCTGAGGAGCTGTTAGCCTCATGCTTTGCAACAGCAGTCTGAATATGCAGTAAATTTACAGTGCCTGTTGAATTTCTTGAAATTTGTAGGTTTTCTGAAGCAGACAGAATTGTGTTGTCTCAATTGGAATGATGATGTGTATGGCTGACATTTAGACTGCATTCATCAGATTTAAACTCACTGCTTTTTTTTGTATTTGTTAGTGAAGGTGAAACTTCACTTTTCCTCCTCTCAAGTATCTATCTGGTCTTTTGAGGTGTTAGAGACTAAACCTATTCTATCATTTGATTTCTTTTTGATGCTGATGTGAAAGCGTTTTGTTGGAATTGTGCAGGGGACTCTGCCACAAAAGGAACAAACAGAGAAGGATCAGAAGAAAGGTGGTATTTTTTTAAGCCTGTCTGCACAATACTGCTGCTGAACATCAATCAGGAGTTCATTTATCCCTTTCACTAGAATGTACTAATTGGCCAACAGTTGTTTTTTAGTAGTATGGATAAAAACTTTAATACGTTAATCTCAGATTTTTGTGTAAACATGAAATGAAAGTATGGCAGGTGATTTACAAATGAATAACTTCATCCATGATCTTTAATTATACCAAAGCTACAGGTACTGACTTTGAGTAATGTCAGAATCGCAGTATTGTAGGGGTTGGAATGGACCTCTGGAGATCATCGAGTCCAACCCCTCCCTGCCAAAGCAGCTCCCTAGCCCAGGTTGCACAGGTAGGTGTCCAGGTGGGCCTTGAATGTCTCCAGAGAAGGAGACTCCACCACCTCTCTGTGCAGCCTGTGCCAGTGCTCCGTCACTGCACTGTGAAGAAGTTAACACACATGTTCGTGCAGAACTTCCTATGCGTCAGTTTGTGGCCGTTTCCCCTCATCCTATCACCACACACTGCTGAGAAGCATCCAGCCCTTGTCCCTTTGCCTCCCACACCTTAGAAATTTATAGATGTGGATCATAACCCCTCACAACTTGGTCGGAATTAATGCCTTGTTCTGTAAGTCACTGCAATTCAGTTTTTCTCCATTTTAGACATTTAAAAAGAAAGAACAAAAAATAGGAACATTTTCAAGAACTGCAAACAGATTTGCATGTTCTTGTGGGTTTTTTTGTTTGCTCTTTCTATACAAATTGCTTGAGCACTCTTGCAATATTGGTGGAGTGTTAGGATGATGTATTAAAGAAAGAGCTTGACAGACTTGTGGAAGAGGAATTACAAACGTTTTTTTTGCTCTCTGTTCTTTCTGAATATTGACTATACAGATTTTCTGAAGTGTGTTATTTTGTATCCATATGGTACATTTATTTTCATTGCATTAATCTTAGAATGTGGCTGCAGTACTCTGATTGATGTGCCCAGACATTGAATTAATTTGGGTTACTTTCTTAGGTGGTACCCCACCTGGCCCATATTCAACTGAATGTGCAAAGGAAAAAAAAGTTTTAATGGAGAGGTCTGTGGATGAAAGATTATTTTTGTGGCAAGAACAATTTCCCCAGTAACTAAAGTACAGTATTCTAACTTCCAGTGTATTGTCCCAAACAAGCTTTATTTCAGACGAAAATGATGGGGTGTATGTTTGCGTGGTTTGATTTGTGATTGAAGTAACTTTTGATGCTATTTGGATATTTCTTTTAGACAAAAATGATCAAATAAAAAGTATCAGTGCTATAAGTAAGTTTATTGCATGTTACAGGTTAAATTTCTTACTTCAGAGAGCCAGTCAACTTCAGCTGGCTTAATTTTAGAAGAACTTCAGTATTTGCTTTGAGTCTAAATATAATAGAGCTTTCATTATCCACTTTCATTGGGCAGAATCCTTTGTTAGTTGTAATATGCTCTGATTCTTGTTAATTAGTGGTATTTTTGTCTTCATACCGACCTTTGTAATTCTTGTTGACTGAGATGGAAATTGGGTGTACTGGATTTTTTTTCTGCCACTTGGTGGAGCCTTTCGCTCTGAGCAACAGCCACAAGGTGGTGCCTTTTCATTGCTGGAAAGGAAAAAAAGACTAATTTTTTTTTTTTTTTTTTTTTTAACAGAGTTCATGTTGGCTTTGGGCCTGTTGCTTGGCAGAAAGGGGAAGCTCAGATACTGAAGTGACAGTTTTGATCTTTTTCTCCCCCAGTATGTGAACACTATTGTTCAGTGTTTTTGCTAGCCTTTAGGAATCAAAATTGTCAGATAGTGATGCTTGAAAGTTCAGAGCTGAAAGTGAAAGGTAGTGGCTCGTAAATCAAAATCTAACAAAATAATGAAAAGTCTGACCTGAGAATACTGAAGTTGTGTAGGCTGGGGGGGGGATGTAGACTGCCTCCTTGTGAAAGCAGGCTCAGAGCTGTAACTACTTTTACCTGTCAGACTTAGGCCACCTTGATGTGACTGTGCAAGAGCCTGGAAGTGGAAAAGTTTTTTTGTACAACTCCTACCCAGTTCAGGGGAGTGTGGGTAAGGGGCAACTGGCACAGCACTGATGATTCATGTAGTTGCATCATAGCTGATCTTTGCAAACTGATTTCAGTTAAAGAGGAGACAGTTGGAAAATGATCTGAAATATTCTCTGTTGCCAAATAAGACCTGAGAACAGAAGTATATAAAGTCTTCCACATGATCTATATGTAATTCCCAGCTGTGAGCCTGCTGGCAGTGAGTGAAATCCAGAACACAGCTGATAGGGGAAAAGGTTGTTGTCAGCCCAGGATGAGCACTTGAATATTCATAGTGTGGTGCTTTTTAGAATCACATGTTAAGTACATTACAGTAATTTGCTTTGAGATCTGTGCAGAATGTCCTCCTAGCTGTGTGCCTTTCCACACGAAGTGATGGTCAGTGCTGAAGGAGAACCAGGTGTGCACCACATTGTACTCATTTTCCTCCAGACTAGCAAGTTCTCAACCCCCCTTCATACCTCCTTGCCAAATTTCCTGCTGTAATTGGTATTACAAATTCTTGTATGTACCCTGTGACCCCTTCAGAATATTTGTGGTATTTTAAACCCTGCATTGTGTGCATGACACAGTGTTTAGTTTGGAAATGAAGTTTGGTTTAATTGCACATGCTGATTGTGGTGTTTATTTTGGAACCAGTAAGTGGGAGGCACAGTTTTATATTTTATTAGTCTGGATGAATTCTTGCTCTTACTTGATAACCGTCTGTAAGCTTGAACTAAAAAGTGTTGTTCAGATGAATGCTGAAACATGGATGACATTTGAATACAAACACTTATCCACTCAGGATTTGGATTCTGATGGGAAAACTCTTGTGTGTCTGTGGTTCACTGCAGTGATAGTGTCCGTTCTGTTTTTGGAGGATCACGAATGGTTCCTCTTTGTGCCAGCTGAGCTGTTCTGGAAGCAGCAACATCTGTATTGGAGGAGCAACCTTTGCTGTTTGTCTTGTGCATCCATTGCAGACGAATGGGGCTGTGTTTGCTGAGGGAGGTTATAGATTTGTGACCCTGGCCTTGTTTTGTTTGTATCCCACATGGCTGCGTTTGCAGTGGAGTTAAGCAACTATTAGAAACTGATTTTTCTCCCTTCCCCCCATCCCCTATGTTTTCCCAGCAGAAATGCTCCCATGGTCTGTAGTTAATAATGCATGCGGTGGTGATTCTGGTCCAAAATCTTATCTGCTGATGAGTGTTGAGGGGCTTGGAGGAGGGGGTGGGGAGAAGTAATGAGTTTCCATGAGTCCTCTTTAATAATGTGTAATGGAAAAATAAATATAACAACGCATGAAGGAATCTACCAGGAAATTTTACAGTATTGAGGGGACATTTGTCCCTTCACTGTTTTGACTGCTGAAACACTGCAGTTTTGATGCATACATAGATCAGTATGCCATGAAACAGCAGATGCTATATGAGAAAGTTGAAGCTGTGTGTTATGCAACTAACTCCCAAGCTGCATTTTTCCTGTAGTGTTCTTCTTGTTATCTTTTGTTAGAAACTTCCCTTCGGGAGAAAATTTGGAACTCTCTCCTGATTTAACAATGCAATTAAAAGGCAAGTTTTACTGATCAAGGTTTTTTTTTTTTTTTTTTTTTTTTTTTTTTTTGTTAGATATCATGTGTTTTTAATTACAAACTCTAGTGTAGCAGAATAATGCAGTGTTATTTCCACCACAGTTTTCTGGTGGCTATTGGAAAAGGCTGGTTTTTTTTTGTTGTTATTGTTAGCTGTAAATTTTTTCCATGTCTGCCTTCCCTGATCTCATTAAAGCAAGCAGGGTTTTATAGAAACACGATTGAGGTGAGAAAGAGGCTCACTTCTGTTTTTACTTAAAGCAGATCTTCAGAGTTAAATTTACATCATTATATTAACTTGGATTCTACACATCTAAGGTGACACATCAGTGTAGCATGTGTGTGAGTGTTCAAGGAGGACGGTACTTGAAGTTATGGTATCAAATTTGTCATAAAATTGATGGCTTATTTCGGTGTAATTTTTCTACTACTAACTTTGATTTGTTGTCTGTAGAAATACTGCACTTAAGTGCAGACACGGTAGATGGCACTTGAGTCATTAGTTTTATGACACTGGAAGTAAAGCCAAGCATGGCTATGAACTTAGCTCTTAGTAGAAACAGGCATATTTTACTGGAAGATGAAAGCAGAAGTTTTGAAGCTGTCAGTTATGTAGGCAACAGGGATAGAAGAATCTTTTTTCTTCAACAGAAGCAGCTGCTCTCTCGAAAACTGTTGTTTTTCTGTTTAAAGACAAATGGACAGGACATGATCGGCATGAACCATAAATATGAAATGACAGATTCCCCTTTAAGACATTGCAAGTGTTCCTTTTGGTTTTATATTCTGCAATTTACAATATATTCTCTAATATTTTCTTCATTGCTTTTTAGTCTTGTGCTATCTGGCCATTTGTGATGTGACCCTGAGAACAAGGGTAAGGGTAAAACCTGCCAACAAAGTGGATATTTTCTGACATTATCAACTTATCAGAGTAGTTCAAGTAGTGCATTCCTTACTGAGGCAGTGTCTGACAACCAAGGCTAAGAGTGTGTGAGTAGTTCTGCTGATCAAAATGTAAACAAATGCTTGACGGTATTCTGAAGTGGTTACTTTGTGGTGTTCAGTATTTTCCCTTGGATGGTACTGCTTGGTCATTTACTTATTCTCAGTGTTTTCCATACTGGCAGCAGGCAGTGGATGGTCCTGTAAGCAGAAGAAGCAGTACAGACTTCATAATAATATCCTGTCACTGTGGTTCAGCACTCATGTTTATTGCTGAGTTAAGGAGGTGTAGTTAGACTTGGGTGATGATTCATTCTTTGGCCTTTGTACTGATGCTCTACTTTTAATAAGGGCACAATTGGACTTCAACCTTGGAACTAGCTTCACTTATGTTCTTCTTCCTAAGTCATTTTCCCACTGTCAATTGCAGATTCATAGAAATGCTCAAAAGCCAAAACAGGATGTTTACTTGCTAGACGACAGAGGATTTTAATTTCATTTTGTTTAACCAATTTTTGCGGAGTAGAGGTACTTATATATTTTTATAGTGTTTATGGCATTGCAACTACCTTTGGAGAGGTGTTGCAGGTTAAACAGGCGTTACCTGAAATTGTTTGATCAGTGTAACCTCATAGGGAGTGCGGGAAGTTTACTCTTGGAACTTGCTGTCTCTAGTCAAAACAAGCCATTTCTCAGTACAGTTTTCTGACTGTTTTTGTTTGCACAGTTATGTACTGGTCAGAAAATTTGAAAACTAAGATAAAAGTGTTATTAACTTTATTTGAAGGCTGAAGTGTGATGAGGTGATGGATGGCCTCTTCTCCCAGGTAGCCATCAATAGGACAAAGGGGAATGGCCTCAAGATACACCAAAGGAAGTTCAGGTTGGACATCAGGAAAAATTTCTTCTCAGAGTAGTCAAGTCTTGGAACAGACTGTCCAGGGAAGCACTGGGAGTCACTGTCCCTGGAGATGTTTAAGGAAAAGGTAGATGTAGTATTAGGGTTATGGTTTAGTGGGTAATATTGGTGGTAGGAGGATGGTTGGACTAGATGTTCTGTGAGGTTTTTTCCAACCATATTGATTCTATGATTATAACTTCTTACTTGCATGGTCTTTTTGTGCTATGATTAGGACAGATTTCTAGGTACTGTAGCTACAGCTGTCCCTAATTCAGAATGTTTTCTTCAGGTTGGAGAGTACCAAAGTCCTTCTAACAGCTAGCTAGTTCTGTTAATGCTTTTTTTCTTTTTTTTCCAAAAGGCCAGCTTTTCTTCCTCTTTGATTGAGGCTCCCCAGCAGGAGGTACCTTTTTGCTTTGCCAGCTGGAGAAAGCCCACATCCATTTACATAGGCTATACTGGAACTTGGAGGCATTTCATTTTAAATCCAGGCAGCCATCCCTTTGCTGCTGCCTTTGGAACAGTTCAGATGTGGAAGAAGTGAGCTAATCTGGAAATTTGAAAGTGAAGTACTTAGTGAAGCCCTGGGGTTTACAGTTGAAGTAATTAAGGAGAGGAATTGCACATGCTGTACTTGATTTTTGTTTTAATTAGTCTTCCTTTGATCTAGTCTCTCAATTTAAATTTCAAGATTTAAATCATCAACCTGTCCCGATATATTGCTTAACTCCTCTCCTTAGCCCATAGAGGAGATGTAGAGTCTTGTTTATACTGTTCTATATTTTGTTGCAGGAAGGCTTTGACTGTCAGTCCTGCTTTGTTTTTTTGTTTACTGGGATTCTTTCCTCCTCTCCCAACCGTCCTCCCTTCTCCATTCTCTCTTCCTTCCCTCTCAATCTAATTTCCTTGTCCTCAAACATTTATACTGACTTTCCATTCAGTTTATGATCTACCTGAGGATTGTAGCTTTTAGAAATCTGCTCAGGGATCTTTGTTGTATCTCCTTCACTATGAATCAGTCTTACTCTCTGTTCTTCAAGTGACTTCTCATTTGTTGGAAGAGTCAACTACTTTGCAGCTGTTACCATTTGGAGTAGGCTTGCTGCGCTTCTCTGCCTTGCTGAATAAACCATCTATTTTTAGCTTTTATTCTTGAAGACCCTTGGGAAAAAAAAAAAACCAAAAAAACAGAAAAAACAATCCTGGTATCTGAATATCTCTTTCCTGTGTTAATATAGTGAAGGTTTAGGTTTACTGCATGTTACTTTTGTGATACAGTTTGTGAAAATACACTTGTACTTTTGTAGAATGTATGTTGAAGTATATCTGAATCTACAGAGATGATGTTATTGATGAATGATGGGTTTTATTTCTAGTGGATTTTTGTAGTAAACTCTGTAGCTGTTGAGCAGATCCTCTCTGATGGAAAGAAGATACCAGCTGATAAGGAGAATGCAATTTAAATCAGAAGCATCAGGTCGCCGTCATTTCTTGGAGAAAGTTTGAGAAAAAGTTAATAAATGAGAAACAAGTAGACTTTGTTTTTTAAAATCGTGTTCAAAATGCTTTCCTGACAAAAAGCTGCTGGGCAAATGTGGTAAATGGCATACTACTGGGTTATCTGCTTTGGAAAAATAAAACATTTTATTGATGTTACCAGCATTTGAACTTTCCTTCTAGGAGTAGGGTTTGTTGTTGTTTTTTAATAACTAATCTAGGCTATGTTACTATGAAACTTATCTCTGAGTGCATACATACTCTTTTCTGTTTTGTAAATATGCAGAAGATATTCGGAACTTCTGTTACAGTTCAGTGCTCAAAAATAATTAGGTGTACATGCTGTAGTTGTGATTTCTTTTTGTCAACCAGTCTCTTTTATTTATTTATTTATTTTTCTTCAAGCCAATAAGACAGTGCTACTGAGTTTTCTGGAGCTTTGTTCAGTGATACAGTTACCTTTTTTTTTTCCCTTCCTGACTGCCATGTGTATCTATTTTTTTTATTTTTATTTTTTGCTAGTTTTTAAATGTTTCCTCCTTTGGGGTTCCTGTTCTGCCACAGCCCATGAGAATCCACACTGCAGCCACATCATGGTGAGGTGAATGGGAGGAGTGCTCAGCTAGGGCTTTCCTGTATGGGTGAGCTCTGGTAACTGCTTACTTTGAAAAGCAGCATTGCAAGTGGCTTGTGTCTTGTGGGCTACTTTAATACCATCTGCTTTTCTAATTACATCTGTCCCATTTTGTATTGATAAATCGGGAGAGTGTGTAGGAATTTTTCCTGAACGTAGTAAACTATAACCGTCATAGTTGGTGTTTCTCTCAGCTTTGATAATTTCACTGTAGATCCTGATCCAGTTTTAGTTGCATGTGATTTCATTGTAGCAGTATGCTTGGTTGAAATACACCAAGAATATTTTTCTCCTTTAAATGATGAAACTCCATGTTCTTATGGCCCTAAGGCAAGCAAATTAAACATCATGATGTGCCTCAGAAGCAACTGGGGAGAGCCATGTTGTTGGCTTGTTGTAAGATATTTCAGGCTGCTTTTTCCCAAGGAATCTCATTGCTGCTACCTAGTAATGCCGGTGAAGCTTTGCTGCTGCTTTCAAAGAATTTCAGTCCTGTAGGTTGTAGGAGAGCTAGGAGGGAAATAATTGAATCTTGATGTGCTGAGGCTTTCCCTGTATCTGCAACTGATAATTTGAAATATGGATTGTAGTATGAGTAGCTTGTTGTGATGGTGTCTGAGAGCTGACTGTGTAAGGATTACGGCAGGAGGAAGACAGAAGGGTGAGGTTTCCCAGTTTTTCATTGTGCAAAGGAGAGCAGAATTTTCCTGCATGTTATCATTCGAATAAAAGCTGGTTAGATGACAATAGCTATTGTCATAAAGCTTCATAAAAATTCATTTTCTTAAGTTGGAGATCTTTGGAGGAGTGCTGAATAAGGAGCCAAAATGTGTTCAGGTTGTATTGGCTCTATTTTGGGGAATATAACTTGGATTTAATTTAACTTGGGAACAAGAAGTTCAGACAGTAGTCTAATGAGCTGTTTCAGCCCTGATAGAGAAATGAGTATTTCTTTTGCTACAGGTTGTTGGTTCCATCACAGAAAGAACTTGAAAACAAAAGTTTCACACGTGCTCACACACTCACACTTTGCACTCCAGAAACATTCTGTACTGTTTTCTCTTTTGATCTTGCAGTCTGCTGCAGTTTTCTCCTCTAGTGCCTGAAGTACATATGCTGTCTTTGAGGAGGATTTTGATTTTGTTACAGGTTTTCTAGAAAAGAGCAGGAATTTTTCTTTTTTACGTTGCTTTTTTTAGACCTAGCAGATTTGATGAAGTACTGCATTGTGAATCGCTTGCTTGCTTGCTTGATTTTTCTACAACTTGCAGGATAATGTTTTCCTGACATTGACCTTTTAAATAAAATCTCATAGTTTTACAACATGGAGTGAGTCAGTTTAATTATGGATTTTGAAAAAGCAAGGGTGAGGGGCAGTTACATCTGGTTGTTTTGCTTTAACATTGCTTCAGAATAGGTCTGATAGCTGAACTCTGAGAGATCATAAAGATTTAGGATCTGAATTATGAGGAAATTTCAGATTTGGATAAGGTGATCAAACCAATTACTCTCATGCCTAAAATAAGTATCCGTGGTCTCTCTCATTTATGTTCATTGCAGAAAATAATGGAAGGAAATAAGATAAAGTAAAATTGTTATTTAAGGAGTAAGCTGTTTTCCTTGTAACCTGTCTATCTTTGTCTAATCTTGGAATGCTATTAGCATGAGTATTCCGCAGTATGGTATTCAACAGGCAAAAGCAACTTAAAGTAGAGTTTTTAATAACATGACATGGAATTGTGTGTTGATATCAGTAAAATAAATGTTCTTCTGTAGATGGTATCGGATCTTTTGACCCAAAATTAGTTCTTCAAAAAAGCTTTATTGTCCTTTGCTAAAATAACATCACCTGATAACATGACCCTGGAGCTTAGACTGTAGCAGTTGTTCTTTACATTGAGATGCTTGCTTTGTCATAATTAGTTTAATGCTTTTGTTTTGGTGTTTTCGTTGTTGCTGTTTTAAGACACTTTACCTCTTTTGACTTGCTGAGAACAATAGCAGTATGCTACTCTTTGTAAGATACTGAATATTTTGCTTTGGAATAAATTATTTTTCTTAGTTTAGCTTTCATAGCTTTTCTTTGCTCCGTGCAAATGAAGTGCCAAGACTGTTTAATTTGTGGAGGATGCAGCAACTAATATAAAGGGACTGTAGGGAGTTTGCTAGAACAAACCCTAAACAGAGCTTTAAACTCATGTAAGCTGAATAATTCTTAGGTTGTCAGGATGAAAATGAGAGCTAGTTGAGTAGACATACTGGGAGAGCTGGTGTGTGGAAGCAGGAATTGGTCAGTAGCTACATTTTCATGGTAGCAAAGCCTCACTGTGCTTCTTCATGTGCATTTCTTGTGCTTTTTCCCAAACCTGGTTTGCTGCATACTCCATGCTAATAGCACAGCTTTCCATCCTTTGCTTTTGCTGATTTCATCCCTTTTGGAATTAATCCTGTGCTGTTTCCAGCTAATACATATTGTTAATATGCTTCTGGAAGTGGTATATATCACTAGGTATATATCACTAGGGAGGCTGCGTTGGTGAGGACCTGGATGTTTCCATGAGTCTTTAGAAGGGTGGTATTTGGGGAAAGAGTATTGTTTTTTCCATTAATTTAATAGTGTCTTTGAGTGGATTTGCTTTGTACTACAGCAATAGAAATACTGTTTGCAACGGATTGCACTTATTCTGGTAATAGTGTCATCTTTGTATCAAACCTAGCACACATACTTCAGTAAATGTCATTTAAGGAGGAACTTTTCTACTAATGAAAGATGCTTGTCTTCCCTAGAAGACAAAAACAAATATTATTAACACATTGAAGACAACTGGCATGAATGAGCAGATTTATTCCAACAGTTTATTCTTATATATGGAAATATATAAATCTGCTATACTGTTGCAGTTGTGCAGTCCTCTGAGTTTAGACAGCAGTTAACGTGCACAAAAATATGACTATTTGGTCATGTCTACTGATTTCATTAGAAGTGCCATGAGGTTTTTCAAGTCTCATGAGAAAGATGGTGAATTGAATTAAACTCCACTTACTTTCATTTGCATCCTGCACAGATTGAAGCTGTGGTTCTGGAGTTTAAGTATTAGAAACCTGAGGCAGAGAGATGTCTGATCCCCTGTAGCATTTAATGGAATGATATTTTTTATGCTGTAAATGTAGTTAGACATATGTTAGTAAATGGAGGGGGAATGGAAGAAAATGGAAATGCTGTTTCATTTTAAAATATTTATGCAAATACTGAAGGGAGATTTAAGAACAATAATAAAAAGACACTGTATCTCTGCCCTCCCCCATTTTCACTACAGTTGTTTTCAGTAGTTGTCAAGTGCTCTGAGCCTTTAATATACAACTCACAAAGACTGGCTGACTGTTGGGAAGGTTTGGGAAGGATGCATAAAAGAGGGGAGGAAGTAGAGTGAGTGTGGTGCATATTTACTTGTCAGAGATGAAGTTACAGGTACTGAAGCAGAACTGGCTAAGAATTAAAACCTAGAGGAATGTACAGAAAGTTGTGCTTCCTTGGGTAGATACTGTTTTCCCTGTAGGCATTTGAATCTGAGTGAGGCTAGAGTTTGTGTAGCTGAAGATGATTTATGATTTCAACATGCCCAGTGGGCTAAACCCTGGAAATGTTTCATAACAAAGATAACCAGAATATATGGTGTATGGATTACGTATTCATTTGAAGGTGAACCTCAAAGTAAACATCACTGGCTTCCTGAATGTTTAAGTGGTAATCTGCTGTGTTTGACTAATGGGTGTTGCGAGGCTGAGAATCTCATGTAGCAGGATGGAATTCATAAAGAACAGCAGCAAGTGAAACAGTCCAGTGAGAGCCCTTCAATATACCTTTCTTGTCCTATTTGTATATTACATGAAGTTTGTGATTATCATGTAAGAAAGTCATGTCTGAAATTTAAAATGTGTGTTTAGTTTCATAAAGTATTTATTCTCTTAAAACTGTTCTGTTTGAGAAAGAACTTGGTGATAGCTCACATACTACTTTTAATATGAAATACTTTAAAGATCATAGGAGTGGAGAAGTGCCTGTCCAACACAAACGTGTGGCCTTGAATCTATACGAAGGTAGGCTATTAAGAAGAAAAGTGGGAACCATTGTGCAGAGTTTGGAACGGGGAGCAGGCTTAAGTGCCATGACCTGCCCTGATGTTACAAGGCAGTATACCTTTTCTTCAGCTGAGTACAATTTGTACCTTTCAGCAGCAAAGCAAAAGAGCAAGAATATTAAAATTTTTCTCTAGGTGGTACCGATCCTTTAATTCATACTTTCAATGTTAGAAAAGCTTATTTATTGCAAAAAGCTTATTTTCATCTGGCAACGATATATCTTATGAAAACTATTTTAGGAAAAATATTTTAAACCCATCTAAATAATGTGGGTAGTCTGGTTACAAGACACACATCAGCTGTGGGATTATGAAGATAACAGAGGTCTTGTTGACCTCTCAGTGCCTGAGATTCAGCTCTTGATAATATTGCAGATAAGTTTCAAATGTTATTTATTTCTGATCCATGGGAGAAAAGTCTTGCAGTTATGCCTGTGAATTGTTTTTCAATATCTTGCTCTTACTTTTTTTAAAAAAGTCAGCTGTAACAGTATCATAGAGAACCCATCAGTTATGATAGAGTTTAGTTGACTCAGTCTGTGCTGAATTTTGCCAGTTTGGATACTATTCCCCATTCTTAATCTCTATGGAAATGTGATTTTGATGGCTGCCTGTCACTTCTTAACTTTTTTTTCTGTGTGTACTTCACAGAATTTTTAAAGATAGAGGGATGGTTCTTCCATATCAGGAACTCAGTGGGACTTCTGAAATCTCATCTTTGGGAAAACTGGCTGGTGGAAATTAAAAACATGAATGTTTTATTTCCTTTTGTGGAAATCTTAAAGTGGCCCAGGAAACCAAGGAGTGAGATCACAGAGCTGGAAGGATGGTGTGAGCAGTTTACAGCGTGTTTAGTTAACAAGTTTATGCTTTCAATAAATAGCTCTTAAAACTACCTTTGTGTGCCCTTACGCACACACAGCTGCTACAGTACAGAATTTACTAGCCCTGCAGAACTTGCTGGACTTGTTTGGAACTTGAAGCTAGAAAATTATTGTGGCACTTGCACAGTGCAATTGGACGCTTTTGTAGGTATGTGGTGCTTTTATAGAGTGTGATGTTCTGTCTACCAACTGTACCTGTATTAAAGGCATTGCCTTGCTTTCCAGATCTGATTTTCATTGGGAAGCACTGCTGGCTTTGAGGTATCATGTGTTAATGACAAAGATATATCCATGTTTGTAGGAACATGCCTTAGTTTCCTTTAGCTGAAGGTGAACATTTTGATGCATCTGTACTTGATACCTATGGACTATAAGTTGTCAAATCTCTTGGGTTAAATTAGTAGGTTGAAAATAAATGATATGTAGTAAATGCACATTGTTTTTTGTGTGCAATTATGTATTACTTGACTACTTTCTGTTATGCTGAACATATGTATTCCTCTAATTGTCTGGAACTGTACTCAAGATGCCAGTACTTTCAATTCTCAAGATATTGTTAATAACATTGGAAACTAATGTAATTTGAGAAAGTACTTAATTTTCAAATATTACTAGCATCTCAACAGCTTTGCAGTGCCTTTGAATGAGATGCTTCTGTATATGAAATTATAATAAAAGAGCAGAATACACACTCTAAAAGGAATAGAGAACAGAATTTAGCTTCTTAAATTTAGCAGTGATAAAGAGGCTTACATTGAATCTGCGCTTTCTAATGGAAGTTTCAAAGAATCACTACTTCTGTACAGATGTCTGATGTGGTTGGTGCATATTCTTCTTTCAGTTTGACTTAAATATTGTGTCTCTGTCTTCTATTATTCGGCACTGTGAAGTTAGGAGCTACAGACATAAGCTCTTTCAAGTTTTATAATTGTTTGCTGCAGAAATGAAGTACAAGGTCACCCTGACTGGCTTGTTTTCACTCACCATTGTTAAATCTAGTTTTTCAAGTTTTATATTTCAAATAAAATCATTTTCCCATTGTCTCAGGGTTTTCAGGATCGTGTTTGCATCTACCTTTTGATTTTTGTGTTTTTTCTCAAAAATAAACCTATAATCAGGTAACAAACATTTAGGTGATGCTAGGGGGACCTGAGAGGCAGGTGTTCTTTCAGTTTGCACTGACAGAAATATTTGAGTCTTCTTTTCATCTCTTTTGTAATCTTTACTGTTCCCTCCAACACAGAAAAACTTTCTTCAGCGTTGATATGTTGATACGCAGGAAAGGATGTAAGAAAACCTAGTTTTCAGATTTCTTGGTCCAGACAAACAGGTTGTTTTATCTGGTTCAAAATATACAATGTGGATGAATACAGTACCGAAGAAACTGACATTAGGTGCATTTGTTTGACATGAGTTACTGTTCTGGCACTGATATGCTGAATACATGGTCTATAAATGAAAGTATGATTTTGGTAAGCATCATCAAGACAGAGCTTGGACTTTGCTGTTAATGTCTTAAAACTAATTAGCTTAATGTTCTGTATTTCAAGATATGTCTAAACATAAGCATGTTAGATTTCTACTGATGAGGCTTATGAAAGTGCTGGTGTGTGCTATGGAATGTGACAGTGATGCTTGTTTTTCTATCTCCATTTTTTATTATAAACTCTATGACATGGCATGAATGTTGAGCAAGCAATTTCAATTAAACAACACAATCTTTCTTTGCAGTTGTAGTAGTAGGCATGAGCCTACTACTGGAGGGAATGGGGGTAATGTGGGTAGCTGTTGTTGACCATATGTATTTCAGGTGTTGCTTGCAAAAGCTATGCTATTGCACATTAAACATGAAGTTAAAATATGTTTTCCTGCTTTTTCCAATGGGAGCTATTTTTTCTGAGCCACATGTGCTCATGCCCTTGTTGGGGGATGCAGCCAAGATAAGGACCATGGTTGTTGATTTCTAGTTTGAGATGTGGAACAGCATAGGTAGGCACACAAAATGCGAAGTAGAATTATTGCGTGATTGTTTTACTGATCCTAACAAAACCCCTCCAATAACATATCCTCTCCAACAGCTTTGTTTGCGACCCTTTTAGTATGTCTTAGAGCTACCTTAGGACTCCTTTTGGAACTACTATACTTGCTCTTTAAGAAAGTGAGAATAGAAAGCCTTTGGATGTAGGCATTACTTTTGGAGTATAGTACCTTTTTTTCTTTTTTTTTTTGGCACAATGTTAACCTGATTTCAGTGTACAAAAATAATTATTGCTTTCTTATTTGCTTAAAGGTGTCTGTAGATATTAGCACAGTATTCTACTTGATAGTTTATTTGAACAAAAAGCAAGTTAGAATTTGTAATTCACAGGATTTTGTTCTAGATGACTTAAAGATACTGATATGCTTTAGAGGATACAGAAGCAGTTCTGAAAGAACTTCATAATGACCATTAACATCTAATGAAGGAAAAATAAGAAAAAACTCTAGCAAAACCGGTTAATTGCTTTCTTTTGTAGGTTTTTCTTTACCTGACTATTGTTAGGAGCCAGACATGATTATTTTAATGAGAGTCTGAAGTTGAATGCATTTACTAGCTTTGTTTATTTAAACCTAAATCAAAATCAAAACTTCAATACTGTAAATACATTTGTTGATCTTTCCTGGGGCAAATGGTTTCATTCTTTTGCAAAAACACAGAGCTTAAAGTAAAACTTGTTATTTCCAGTAGTTTTGTGTTCTTTCTTAATTTTTTTTTTCAGGCAGCTAGGAAGTGCTTTTGATGCATTTATCTCAGAGTTGGTGCTGCATTCTGATGAGCTTGGGCTGGAGACAGAACAAGCCTCATCTCTGTTAAGAGCATAGTTCTGTTGTATGCCTGTGGAAAGTTAATAGGCATATGTTATTTCAGTCTAGAATAGCTTGCTGCTTCTGCTTCATGTTAGCAGTCTGCCTGAAAGATATTCTTTGTCCTAAAATGGTGTTTCAAGTTCATTGGCATTCAAGTATTACCTCACGAGTGTAAAGCTCTTTCAGGAAATGATGAGGATCTTGGATCCCCTACAGAGTTGGGTAACTTAACATCCAAGGAAGATGTCTGCAAGTCCTTAATCCATGAAATGTGTGAAGAACCATGCTTAATACATCTCCCAGTTTCCCAAAAGTGAGGAGGTGAGCTCATTCTCTCAAATGTTTAGTGCCAACAAAATCATGGAATAAAATGCTGTTTGCATGAAAGCAGGAAACAGCTCAGGGAAATGCCTCTCTTTGAGGAGGTCTCTACAACTTTGTGGCACCCTTATGATCTATGTAGTATTGAGAATTTAATCCAATTAAATACGCTAGTCCAATTAATATACTTTTAATAGTATAAAATAGAATCTGTCTATCTGGTGTCTGAATGGGTTAGCTTCTTGAGCCAGTATCCTTGTGTGCTACCTTCTGCAGTGCCCAGCAAGTAAGCCTGGCTGCTGTGACCTTACATAGAGAAGTAGGAGTGATCCAAGCTTTCAGATGTATCTGCTCTCCCTTACGCATTTTCTACCTTGAGGATGTGTCTTTGATGGAAAGATTTAGATGCTTTGAACATGGAAAGGAATTTCTGAACATGTTCTCACCTTAAAACTTAATTCACCCAGATTCTCATGTGTCTTTATGTAAGGCACTTTTGTTGTAAATGGCAGAACAATTCACATCACTATCTTGTTACAGATACAGTGGATGGAGAGAAGGCTCCTCCTCCTCAAAGGTTTTCTGAATCACTCTGAAAGGGGAGTGAACTAAGGTAGTGTATCTGTGTTTCACTGCTGTGTTGCATCTATCTGTTCCTTTTAAGGTGCTTTCCCCTCCTCTCCTGCTTGCACACACAGTTCAAACACTGGCAATATCCTGAACATCTGTAACACGTCTGGCTGGAACTCCTTGCATCCTCCCAAGATGACATTATGCAATTTCTGTGGCTGCCAGAGAATGTTTTCACTTTATTCTTTTGAGGTCTCTTAAGTCTAATTCCATATGAAGTGGTGGCTACCTTAGTGTTTGTCATAGGGGAGCATGTGATATGGACAGTAAGTTGGAGAAGAAAATGACACATTTCTCAATTGCTGGAATTCTTTGAGTTGTGGTTCATGTACCCAGTCTTAAATGCAATTTCTCTTTACTGCACTGCAGTGTATGGAGAGTGGTAGGTGAGCAAAAATCTTCCTCTGCTCTATTGTCATGATGTTAGGCAAAGCCATATGCATGTAATTCAAATACTAAGATCCCAAATCCTTACCCTTTTGCAAAAGGCTTTGCTGTGAATTTCTTATCATTCAAAATGTTTCCCAGAAGACCTTTTAAATTAGCAGTGAATTTTACCGAGAGCATCTAATGTGTCATTGTGTAGTCAGAGCATTCAGTATGCACTGAAATGTCTGTAATTGTATCAGAACCACCTGAGAGCTGAGCTTTGATCTTGGTCTTTGAAGTTATACAGTGCAAATTGTTGTGGTACTTCTCTTTTTGCCTGCCTTTTTTTGTTTGCTCTTTACAGTTACATGCTTGAACGCTTCTATGTAGTTTTTTGTTTTTTTTTTTGATAGATGTAGTCAATTTTGGAAGGGGAATCACATCTCCTAATTCTTGCTTTGATTGGAAGGAAAAAATTATGTCCTTCTAAAACCATTAATTGAGGATGAATTGCTTAAACTTTGAATTTCCTGGACAATTGTCAGTTGGTTATACAGCCTTAAGATAATTTAAATGTAGTTTACTACTTAAGTCCTCTTTAATGAAGAGGAGAAAGATTTGAGAGATCTTTACTGCATGCTCAGGAAATGTTTTAGCTTTTTAAATAAACGTGATATTTGGCCAAAGAAATAGTGGCTCTTACTTGCTGGATAGTCAGGAGCCATTTAGAAGGAAAATAGGAAACTGGTTAATCTGTGCATATAAACCTTTGATGATGGCCTTTTGTGACGGATTTGACTGCTAGTTGAGGACGCTGTCGCAGAAGGCTGTATTGTATTGTGCTTCTCTTTCTGGAGACTTGTGGGATTCTGTCTGCTATCTGTATCCTTGAATGTTCCATAACAAAGCTGCAGGAAATGGAGAGGAGGGAATGACTTGGATCAAGTAGTTTCTAAAACCAAAGAAACCTGTAGCAACTCTTGATGCTAGAAGTAAATGGTAGAGGTAAGGGAGACTAGCAGCAAAATACTAGTGGTGATCTGGAAGTATTGGAATGTCAGCTGCTAGTATAGACTGCAATTCTTCATATGTACTGGAAGATGATGATGTGTTCTTAGTCTTTAAATGGATGGAAAAGAAATGATGATGGTCTTGGTGTACCTGTTAGGACAGAAGTGAGGATTTGAGTTCGTTTACTGAGGTTAAACTACTTCAGTCTAAATGTAAGCGGTCTCTTGAGTTCATCTATTCTTAGGCTTTTTGGACTTTGTAAGAATCTGAATGTGAAAATAATTCTGATGGACTAAGGAGTGATGCAGTAGGTTTATTTCTTCATTTAAAAGCTATTACACTTGCAAATGCAGTGATTTGCAACTGTATTCTAAATAACTAAGTATTTAGCTTAAACAAAACTTAAAAAAAAAAAAAAGTAGGAAATGAAAACTGATTTTTTTTTTTTTTTGCTTTTTTTGCTGCTCTTTATTTTGTTGAAATCTCTGCAGGAGTTCAGGGATTATATTTTTAAATAAAAGATTCGTTCTCTATATCTCTTATCTTGCTTCTTTAGGCCAGAAATCTTTAAGCCAGGTAAACTTTAAGCCAAGTTGTCAATGTCCCTTTCAAATGCGGATGCACTTAAGTATTGTTTGTCAAATTATTTGTTTACTTATTAATGTAATGAAATACTAAGCACATTTTTCCATTAAATTGAAAAGCAATTTTTAGGTTACAGGTAAGTAGTGCCGCCTGATCTTGTCTGAAAGTAGATTAAGTTTTTCTAAAAGGGAGTCGATTTTAGTTTGAATTGAAATTTACAGACAAAAAGGAACTTATAAAGCCATAAACATAGATTCTTGTGGATTGATGGATATGAGGAAAAATGTGATAGACACGTCTTCTGATTGTTTCTTTCTTAGTTTTGAATAGTGTAACAAGTTTCCCATGTCCAAGTGCCAGCAGAATAACAGACAAACAGTTGCTTTTCCAGTATTCCACAGGTACTTTCAGTTAGTACTTGACCTAAAAAATCTCTGTAGAGCTTTCAAACTCCCTGGGTCTTCCTTTTCCATTCATTTAGATCTGCTGATTTATTTTTCCTCTAGGGAGAACATTGAAACATCTACTCAAAGTAATTATCAGCGAATACTTTGTCTTTTTTTTTTTTCTGGATTCTCCCAAATCTTTAGTTTTCAGCAATAATTGTAAGTTGTTTTTAGTCTTATTTTGCATAAAACTTCTGTCATTAGAGTAGCTTATTCAGAATATAACCTCAAACTTGAATAATGTTTGATTGCAATTAAACTAATATTTCACAGTTTTTGTTGATTGTGGAGGCAGATGTGTCCACTTAAGATGATTTTTTTTTCCCCACGAAGTAGTGCTGTAGATTCTGGATAGATGTGATTTAGTTACCTCTTACCTTTCTGGTAAAGGTCTGTCTTCAGAAAGCAGGCAAGGGGTTCTTCCATTGATGTGCAAACTAGACCATGCTACTTTCCCAAGAACCAGCTGTCTACAGTTGCAGTGTTGAATAGAATAGTTTTGTAGCAAGGTGACTTGCAGGAAGAAAGAATGGATTTTGGTTGTCTTACTAAAAAATATCAGGTGTGAAACAGCATTTTTCTTACCTTGAACAGTTATAAGAATAGTTTTCAGATCTCTCCATCAAGAGGAAATTACAATTGAATCAGCCATCTTAGCAGAGTTCCTTCTGACATCTGGATTATTCACAATTTACATTCTGCTTTGGTAGTTCTGTGGCAAAGGAGGAAGAATGTAAAAACTTGCTTAGGAAATGTAAGCAGATCAAGCTCTGTGTAGAACTGCTCCTCTTTTTAGTAATGAGTATGCAGTGCAAATCAGAAGTTACCTTTGTGTGTTCTCTTAACTTTGTTTGTGGCATGAACTAACTTCAGATTCTAGAGGACCTGGTTCAGAATTTCCGTTTATGAAGCAACTTTGGGTCAAGCTTGGAAACAGTGTATGAAGAGCAGTAGTCTATCTTTTCAGAATCATAATGAGTTGGGTTAGAAGGGATCTCTAAAAATCATTCTTTCAACTCTGCATGGGCAAGCTAGTATGTGAGTAATATAATCAGTGTCTTCAAGTGGAGAAATAAGTTATTTCTTTGTATTCAATTGACCTCAGAAGACTAAATTTTTTTTTTGTTATGCTAATGAACCAATAAAATGTACTTGTTCTTTGTCTTCCCCTGGTGAGTTGGCCCTGGCCAGCATTTAAGCACATAACTATTCACTTGCTCTCCTCTCCCCTTCAGTGGGATACGACAGAGAACTGGAAGAATAAAACTAAAAAAAAAAAATAATCCTCAGTGGTCCAGACAAAGGCTGTTTAATGGCTGGGGAGCGGGAGAACATAAGTATTGCAGGAACAGTCCCTGCATCTCACCAGCAGGGTAAAAAGCTCAGCGAGCCTCTAATAGCTATCCCCTCTGCCACCACAAGTGTTATTGCTGAGCATGTCTGATGTTGTCTGTTGTGGAATATATCTCTGATCAATTCATAACAGCTGTCTCAGCTGTGCCCCCTCCTGGCCTACTTGCTGTGAGGGTAAGTGTCAAGCAGAGGCGGCCTTGATGCTGTTGGAGTGTTGCTTAGCAATAGCAAAAACATCAATGTGTTGTAAGCACTGTTCTGGTAACAAATCTAAGCAGCTTGTATGGTACTGTGCTTGTGAAGTTTGCTCTGTCCCAGTCAGATATAGTACACGTGCTGATGAAGCTCAGAATCATGTTAACAGAATATTAGAGAAGTTAACTTCCTTCTCTGGACATAGGATATGCAAATAATGGAAGCTATCGTCAGCAGGGCTGAGATATGATGCTTTGAAGCAATTTGATGTTTTAACAGTGTTGCTTTACTGTCTAGCCTTTAATTTTATCTGTGTGGAACTTGGGAGAAAGAGCATCAGGACAGGACTCCACTGCCACTATAGATAGGGTGCAGTGGACCCTAAACAGATGAAATAGGTAAAAAGATGAATGTAATTTGCCATTTAAGTGTTGAGTCATTTCAGTATTTTGGGTAGGTTTCAGGCCACTTTCTTTTAGTCTTGCATTCATGTTACAGAGGAATTTTTCATCTGGAATTAAGAACAACGCTTGTTGCTAGGATGAAGCAAAGCTGTCTTTTTTTTTCCTTTACATTTTTACTGAGGTACCTCAGTGGGACACCTGTCTGCGTTCTCTTTTCTGCTTTTGCTGGCTGTTCTTTACTTCTTCGAGAGCGTCAGTCTTGAATTCATAAGTACTTCAGTAAAGCTGGCATTTTCATTTGTTTGTGCTCCACTTGAAGTTTGTGTGTTCTCTGCTCAGAAAGTCAAAGTGCTGACATGTATTTGCTGTTTTTTTTTTTTTTTTCGTAACCTGACTTCTTAACAGGTAAGTATGAAAATTCTAAAGAATTTCCACAGATACAAAGGGAGAAGGGCTCTTTATTTTTGTTAAACTGTTTGCTTGCTTCATAAGATGTTTCACAAAATAAAGTAATGCTCTAATAATTGCTTTGCTAAAATATTTTAGCTTGGGAGCTCAAAATGTTTTGCAAATGCTGATGAGTAAGACGTCTTTTCATTTCTGTGAAACAGATGATGGTGTTCCCATTTAATGTATGGAATGGAACCCAGATGTATTAAATAACAGTCCTGTGCCACAAGCAGCAAATCATGTCCTCCCCTCTATTTTTACACAAGTCGTCTCTACTTTCCAACTCTTCACTTTATGAGATTCTTAAGTGCACAGAACAGTGATTTACTGTTGATTATTTTTCTAACATTTTATTCAAAATGAAACAGCCCTGTGTGTTACGAGTTGCTAAAAGACAGAAAACAGGAGCTCCCCCAAGTTCAAGCTGTTTTAATGTCTAAAGACTTTAAAAAAAGAAAATAATTAAGCGAATGGTGTCAGAGAGGTCTGGGTTTGGGTGTTAAGCTGTCACTGACTCAGCTGTTAACATCTTTGTATTGACAAGTCTGTGGTGCTCGCTTTTCTTATTAAAACTGCTGAAGTCTCAACTAACCTGGAGGTCTTTCCTTTCTGATTTTATTAACTATCTTTCAGTCACTGTACCTAACGATGTAACCATTTTGTGTGATAGTTATAGCATTGTTTCAGAATTGCTGACATTATGGTTTTGAATAAATTCACCACATCTGTGTTGTCCTTTAAAGCTTCTAAGGAGGAGACAAATATCTGTTCCTGTGAATGTTTTTCTTAGTGTGTGCAAAAGACATTACAAAAAAAAAAAAGGCATTGGATTGAAGTAACTCTGTCTTCTGGAAAGATATTTTACTGGTCGCACTTCTGGACGTCTACTTGAGTTTGGAGAAATAATGGTAGATGCGGGCATTTTGGGGGATTCATCTTTGATCTACAGAGAAACAGATGTGCATGAATATAATGAGTCGGTCTCTGTGTGATGCCTCTCTTCTCTAGTAAAGTTATATAGTTACTACAGTGTTATTGTAGAGCAGTGGTACGGAAGGCTGTTGCACTGGGGTACTGGAAAAAGTTATAGATGCATCAGCAAGCACAAATTGCATTACATTCTGCTAGCGTGATCTCAAGACACCTGAGCTAGCTTAAACTGATCTTGACACCAAAAGGCAACTAATGGTAATGAGTAGGTGTTTTTGTTTTTCCCAGATGAATAGAATTGTTTGTTTTTTGCCTGAATGGATATTTTAAATTGTTTCTTCTTCAATGAACATCAGCAAGGCCAAAGAGGAGAATGACTTATACGAAGCACTTGAAAAATGTAATGCTGCTGTATAAAGACCCTTCTTCCTCCTCAGCACTTTGAAACCACTCTACTTTTTCCAAAATAAAATGTTAGAAAGAAGGAGGAAAAGACCACCCCACTATATATATATATACATAATTTTATATATATATATATATATATATATATATATATATATATATATATATATATATAATTATTATTCCCTTTTAGTTGAATCACTGCAAGTGTTGTTAGGAGGCTTGTGTGCCCTCTGACAAGGATGAGAGGAGGAAAAGGAAAAGAAGACGGAAGTTAAGGGAGAGAATGAAAAATGAAACTTTTCTGTAAAGGCAACACTTGAGTGAGAACACGCATTAGGGAATTTACTCTCGAAACCAGTTCGATAATTTTTGAACAACTCTCTCTGTATCCAAGGCTATCTTAATGTGTTCTAACTTGGCTGCCCCTAGAACATCTCTATGTTACTACAACTGATGTGTTGTCAGGAGTTTTTTGCACCATCAAGTCTTGCTGCTCCAAGTTAGAAGCTCAACAGCATGGAAAGGATGTTTATGTGAACGGTCAATTCAGAATTACGTTCTTCACCTTTTTAATGGTAGTACTGATGATTGCTATTGAATGTTGCTATGTCTATGCCAATAAATCAGGATAAACTTGAAATACAAAAGAAGGAAAACTTGGCTGGTAACTTTTATGGGGACTTTCTTCCAAAAGCTCTAACTTTTGTTTCTTGAGAAGTGTTGGAAAAAAATGAAAAATAAAGCTTTTCACCAGAAAACTACCAATTTTTTCTGTGTTAGTTCAACTGATGGATTAATCTTGTCTTGAGTTTCCTGTCAGTTCTTAATTAAATATTTAAGCATAAACAACACTACTGATGTTGTATAAACATCTGACATTGATTTCTTCAGATTTTTGCTTATACCCTTTCAAAAAAAAAAAAAAAAAAAAGACTTATGATAATATTTAACAACCATTGGGTATGTTTAAAGGAAGCCTTCATGCATCTTAAGTAGACTTTGTAGTTGCTACTGCATTTCCTGCCGCATGGATCTTTTTTTCTTACATTTGCACCTACCTTATGTTTGTTAAGAAACAAAAAATTAGTGTGATCAGTAGGTTCAAGAGGATTATGTGTTAATGTGTTCTTTCTTTTTATTTCCCCGATTGGGAATAGGACTAAATAGAAAAAAAAAAATCAAATTCTGTGCCTGCTTGCAGAAAACTATGGTTATGTATAACAGGCCTTATACCTTCTGACTGATGACGTAAAGTAAGAACTGATGTAGTTGAATTTGAGGAAATATGTTTGAAGTAAGAATTGTTTTAGAGTTTGACAGTAGGCAAGCCAACCTTTGGCCTGGCCGTGTTTATCCATGCAAGGGGAAATTACTATTGTTATGTGAAATCCAAAGATTAGCATAGAAAATGAGATGTTGATAGTGGTGATATCATAGCTAGGCTAGACTGATTCTAGACTCAGGGTTTGGAGGCATGTCAAAACTATTTTAACCTATAGAGGACCTCTCAAGACTGTTGCAGACCTCTCTTATAAGTTGCACCAGATGTTTTTTACTTTACTGAAATGGTTACTTTGTTTTTCCAACAGCAGTGAGTGTCTGTGCTGATTATGTGCACAGTTTGCACAGACTCTGAAGACCTCTAGAACAATACTGTATTTTGCAGCAGAATACGGTGTCATAGGTGCTCCCTTCTGATCACTGTAGTTCAGCTGGCTCTGTAAACCAGTCTGTCACTTAAATGGGAAGAACTAATCAGGCAGAAAGTCTAGCTGCCAGTGCTTACCAGGAATTGCAATAGCTCTGTCTGAGGTCGGTGGTGAGCTGTGTGCATGTGCTTTGGGGAGAAGCTGTGGGTGGAAGCTGAAGAGAGTATCAGAAATGCAGTAAAAATGAACTACAAGATCATGCTGCCAGACTCCCAATTCTTCATATCCTTTTAGTCCACCTTTAAAGTGGAGGCTGTAAATAAACTCAGTAAGAGTTTTTAAAAAGTCGATTTTCTTGGCTGGCCAGTAGTACTTGGATGCTTATTATACCTGATTGCTGAGAATGCATGTTCAATGGTTGTTGGCTAGGAGTTGATATGAATAGCTCTGCCATGCTCTGCTGACACAGAGATGTTCATAACAGATGACCTGACACCCTAGCCTCAGTCTTCACCTTTCCTATCCATTTAATTTCACCAGTGGGGTTAGGTAGCTGGCAGCATCACAGAGTTTGCTAAGCACTGATTAAGAGTACAGTTTTTCTTCTGAATTCTATTGAAATACATGTTTTTTTAAATAGCTAAATATTTAATACAAATTCTTCCGTAATGATGAACTTCTTGTTGCTAGTAATGTCCTGTGTTTACAAGCTTTTGGGTATTCCTTAGAGATGGATAGTGTCACAGATGAGGTCAGTTTTCAGCAATACTGACGATGTTGGCAGAGCTCAGTGATGCCACTGTTAATTGGAAACCTTTTAAATTCTCTGTTAAAAACGTCAGAGTTCTTACCAATCAGGGAATGCTCCCTAGTATGTCTTTTTCAGAGTTTGTTCATTGTTTGTGTTAGTGTGAGATAACAAATACAGTGTGGAAAACAAACAAAAGCTCACAGTATACCCTTATGTCTCCTCCCTGCATCTATTTAGCCTAAACAACTGAGTGGAATGGGACAAATGAAGCAAGCCTTCAACAAAAGTATCTTCTGAAAAGTTAGGTAATTCTTCTGGGGAAGTTTGTTCCTCTCCCTGTTCTCAAAGAGGGAAGGGGAGAGGCTGCAGGAAATGAGAAATGTGAATAACAGCAAATGAAGTTTCCAAAATAATTTTAAGTGAACTTGTCAAAATAATATCCTTTTAAAAATGTTTTGTAGTGCGTAGAGTATTCCAGTATGGTCACAACAATTACCTCAAGTTCTGCTGAAAGTGTCTTTAATGTGCTCCACCCAGGACCAGCTCAATTAGCTGGCTCTAACTGAGGGGGAAGTACATTACTATTGAGATTAAGAAGCCTAAACTGCAGCTGTTGTCTATGCTGTAGTTGTGAGCAATGCAGTGGAACCTCTGCCCTTGTACTTACATTCTTAAGTCAGAGGAAAGCAGCTTTCCTGTAGCTTCCACTTGGTTGTACATTTTTGGTGGTTAACTTGAGTATTTATGCTTTTCCTTATATCAAGTCCAATTAAAGCTACAGGGCTCTGAGCCAGCTTCTATCTTGATTTAAAAGACTTTATATGGGATAGAATGTGGAAGCACAACCTGGCAACAGCTGCAAGTTTTGTTGCTTAAACTAGGTGCAGACAAATTTACAAGGGAAACAACTCTGTGGAAAAAAAAAAAAATCCAGTTCTGACACATAAAGGTGTTCTAACTCTTTTCATTCCAATTTATTTTATTTTTTTATTTTTGCCAAGAATGACTTATAGCAAAGTGTTGACACTGGAGGTTCTAAAAGCTAAATGCTTTATCAATCATTTGAGTTGTCTTGAATCTTGGTACACAAACATATGTATCCATGCAAACACCTGGAGATACTCTTAGCCCTTGAAAACAGCATTCTTTCAGATCCCTGTGTGACCATAGCAGATTATCTTTGCATCATCTACTACTGAGAAGATCTACAAGGTAATGCAAGTTGCAGGACACTGTGGCCCAACTTTTGTTCCTTTAGTGAAATTTTAGGGTAGTAATACATTCAGCCCATTTAGATGGGAAGGCCTTGTGTGTCCTGATCTTGTTAAGCAAAGCTTTAAACATTCTGTAAACTTACTATATTTTATATTAGTCTTAAATCACACTGCAAACAAAAATTCCTCTAGAAATGTGCTTGACAGAAAATAAACTATTCTGCGGATAGGTAACTGAAGTGTGGAGTAAAAGTGTGCCTACTTCAAAGATCACTGAGTCAGTGGCAAACCCAGCATTATTCAAGAGTGTCAGGTACTTTGAACATAAATTCAGCAGTGAGACCAAATGCAATTTGAAGTGGTAGTGTCAAATATGTAGTGTACAAAATGAGATCAATGTTTTTTTACTTGTATGTAAAGACCCGTGCTCATCTGTCATGTTTGTCTTTTGGGCTAAGGACAAATACATAAAACTACTTTGAACTGCTGTTATGAGCTTGATAATCTGTTTTATTAGTCTGATGTGTGCTTACAGGGCTCAAAAGCGACTGAATTCCACTTCTGCATTTGCTTTGGTCTGATAAACTAACCTGAAGGAAAAATTTATGTTGAAGATCACTGGTAGGTAGGAAAAAAATATTTAAGATCTGCAGTTTCTATTTTTCAAGTTATTACTATATGTGTTGGGGTTTTTTTTTTTATTTTTTTTTCAGTTTCTGTATATACTCTCAAGAACCTACTGGAGTATTTGGTACTGATTCAAGTAATTATGTCCCCTCTGAAATCAAAACAAATCAAGCCAGTGCCTAAGCCACCTCACTGTTTGTAAGAACTGATTTTCTGAAGTGAATAATACATAACAAACAGCTGAATTCTTCCCTGGAGAGTCAGATAATGCCTTTGGTTGTGTAACTGCACACAAGCATGCTGAAGTATTGCTTAACTGTTACAAGCAGAATTTTCGTAGCTCATTGATAGTATGTCTCATTTTCTGGATACTAGATTTGTAGGATTAGAAGTCCTCACATCTACAAGTACATTCAGTAGATGCCATTCTTTTAACAAGTCAAATGTTTGAACGTGCTATATTAACACAGTTGTGTCTTGAGTGGCTCAAAGCAGGCACCTGAAACTCTAACTTAATCTCCCTGTGGCACTGTTCCCTATCTGTAAACTGAGTTAATCCCCTTTTCAGTACAGAGGTATTCCAAAGGAAAAGCAGCTATAAGTACTTAACATAAGTTTCACAAAGAAAAGAATAATTTGGTGTTCATGACAGAACTTCAGTAGCGTGTAGCACAAGCTTAGATTACAAGCTACAGAATGAAGAGGAAAAATTGAGTAATTTCTCCTTGAGAGCCATCCTGCACACACATAATTGTCTTTTTATAGCCTTGCTTTAAGCCTGATCCTTGAAAATTAAAACAAGATGACTTCAGATCTGCAGAATGTTAATGAACTTAAAGTTAATTCTTACAATGGGAAGTTCTAGCTGCTAAAGGAGGTTGACATCTCATCTGTACTAACTCTCAGGTATAGGATTGTAATGTATATATGTATCTTCACTTAGACTGCATTTTCTTAAGTGGAAGCTTGCACAATAAAGCCATGTTATAATTCTGCATCTTGTTATAATTCTAGCACTTTCTTGTTTGAGTACACAAAAAAAAAAAAAAAAAAAAAAAGAATTAAAGCATTTGTCCTTTTTGAAAGTTTTTCTCATGTCATGAAATTTCTCTGAAATAAGATGGTTATTACTCTGTCCTCATTTTGCTACTGCCTCCCACTGCATTAAGTGTAAACTAATGTTGTTTTGTAGTAGCTATACTGTTAGGATATTTTATGTAGCTTGAACTTTTATTAAATCATTTGTCTTGGACATAGTATTGGGGGCAGGAGAGCTTGATTTGGATGGATGCTCCTGCAGGCAGTGCTTGTGAAATGCAATTGAAATGACTAAATAAGTCTATATCTTCTGCAGTATGAAGGGCAACTGTTTAGGATTGAGAGAATAAATCAATGTGCTACTTCAGTCTGTTTTGAATAGGCTTACATTTTTCAGTTGTTCTCCTGCTGTGGTGTTTGTAAAGCCTGGGGTTGACATCACTGTGATTTTTTTTTGTCCTTGAATCATTGAAATACTTCAGAAATTCTCATTATTTTTTACTATTATGTTCTACTTTGGAATGTGAAAGTTTTTAACGTTGCTAATAATTGTACAATATAAAAGAAATGCCCTTTTTGAGAGCACCTTGCATGTCTCTGGTTCATGAGTCGCATGTAACTTAAAGCTAAGGCTTGTAGCATGTGTGAAGCTATTTTGTTTTGTTACATATGAGAAATGGAACCCCATCTAAAACGAAATAATTTTGTAACATCAGTCAGTTTGTTAAAAGCTTTTCCAATATTTTCCCCGGACAGTGATAATATTGAAATAGTGTAGACTTTGCAAACTTTTTTCCTTGTTAAAGTTCTTTGAAATAGTTCAATGAAAATCATGTGAGCTACTCCACTGTTGACCTAAATTTGCTACTGAATTTGTCTAAATTTGTATTTATATATCCTTCACTGCAAGTACTGCTGCCTGTGTTAGCCAAGGCTAAATTCAGTGGCAGTCAAACTCCTGTGCTTAATTTAGATTTGACAGTAGGATTTTGGGGAGAATAATTAATGTTTTTAGCTTAGAATTATTCTTAGAGTTGCTTAGCGGTTAATGGGGGAGAATTTGCAGCCCGGTCTGAGCCTTATATAGAACTTCACCAACCTGCCAAAAGTGTAAAGAAAAATGTTTCGAAGGAGGCATGTACTTTACTGGCTGTGCTTACTCTGCTTGTTAGCCAAGTAAATCAAGCATAATATGTTGTCCACACATAGTAAACCTCAGGACAGTTACTCAAGTCCTTTCTTCTTTCTCAAATAGTTGTTTTGGAAAACAAGGGTTTTCCCTTCTCTCACAATGAGTTGTGAGAGAGCGTACAGTAATGGCATTTTATCTTGAGATGCTGGTGTCACAAAACCTGTAAGAATACATTTTGGTGTAGAGAAAATTGAGGTGATGTTCCAGTAGCACTAGATGGGATAGAACTCAAATGGGACTGTATGCTGTGTGCTGGGACCGCATCATACTGGATGAATGGAAATTTCCTGTGTTTGTCAATGTCATGGGAGGTTGCTCTGATGTTTCATGTCAGGTTGTTACAAATAATATGAGAGCTGTATAAAAGCAGCTTTTTAGAGCCATCTGGAACCCAGCTACTTTCAGCTGCTGCAGGTTGGAGACTAACTGGTTTTGTGTTGTCAGGTTACATATAATGTAGCAGTGGAGGTCTAAGAGGAAAGAATCACTTTTGTTTGATCCTTCTGTACTTGTTTCATGAGCATTCATATACCACTCAATAACCAAGAGTGCAGTTAAGTGCTAAGGGAAAGGAAGCAGTCCAGCTGCAATTGCAGTAATCAGTGTACGCTAGGAATTTATCATTAGCTGTATAAACAGACATACACAGTAATGTAGTGTCATGGGAAGTGGCATCGTGTACCAACTGTATTTCTTCCTTTCTTTCCCTCTGAGCATGTGGGGTAGTGTTACCCTAATAGATACATTTGTGCATCCCTGAGCCACAGCAATGGTAACCACATAGAAGTCCACCAGCAATTGCAGTTGCTGGGATGTTCTGATTGGATTAGTCAGTTTTAATTACTTGCTTGAAAAGTTCACCTCAGTCCTATGGATCAGCTTGTTTTGTAGAGTACCCAGCAATTCAGCAACCTTGTTTTCTTGTTCTTCCCGTATAGCTTCAATGTATCAGGAGGTCACTTGTATCTGGAAAAATAAAAAATAAATTAAAAAATGCAGTGAATCATTTTGTATCCAGTTGTGCCTCCCTGCGTGACAAGGATTGTAGCATGTGAAAATCTAAGGCTACTGCTTTCACTACTCTTGTTGTGCTGCCTATATAGCTCAGCCCTTTCTAATTTGAAAGTTTTTAGTCTCATCCTTGTCTTCTCATGCCCTGTATTTTCCTTACTGTTTTCTTTTGAACTCTCTCATTCATTTAGAAATGTTTATTTTGTATTTGAATGTAGGCCATTCATGAATACTTTGAATTTCATGAATTTGTGGCTTCTCCAAAGCAACGCCTTCGTGAAAAAGGTTTCTGCTTTGTAGATAAAGTAGATTAAAGTAGATGTATCTACATTCATAATGTACTCCTCTACTTTTTGTAGTAGAAATGTAAAATAGTTGAGGCTTCTAGAGTGTCTATATCTGTGCTTGGGTCTTGAATGTTTTCTGTATTTATATAGGTTCCATATGGTTCCTTGGTCTTGGCTAGCCCTGCAATTTTTTTTCCTCTGGCTTTTAAACTTTATCTCTTTATTTCCTGCATGTTTGTTTTTATTTAACTATGCTGTTTTGCAATGTTTGTTCTCTTCTCTGGGAGTTTTGTTTGTGTTTGCATTTCCTTATGCCCTGCTGGTTGGTATGTGAGTGTCTTTCTAATCTCAGTGTGAATTGCTGAATATTTGTTCCTATATCTTTTAGTTAGTATTCAAGTTAATAATCATATTTGTTGTAGTCTAATCTCATATAGTCTCATACCTACAATATACTGCTCCTACAAATTTAAAAATAATCTATTGCTCATTTGAAGCTGTCATTATCTGTTTTACTGAGTGTAGTAGATATTGAATTATATATAAACTTATTATCCTATGTAATTTTTGTTTTAAGCTGAACTATTGAATAAAGGAAATTCATACATACTGTGGCAGAGCAAGGCAGAATATATGGGTAAATTTTGCATATCTTGACAAGGTGATTGAAGTAGTGTTTGACTAGATTCATGTACCACTGCCACCTGGCTAAAGGCATTACAGGTTGTATGTTTATAATTTCCAATGTGATGTATTAAAGTTTACATTTACAATTATGATGATTGACAGGCATATACGTGCTGGGGTGATATGCAGAGTCAATTAGCAAATCTTTTGTAAATGAGGAAACAAACTACCACTGTTCAAACTCCAGAGATTTTTCAGCTGTTGACTGCTGAAAGTGACTAGATTGTAATCCTTCAACATAATCATGTCTCGTGGAAACTATTTTCCAATTTGAAACACTGTGAATGCATCATATCCTTTCAAAAGCATCTAATCTCTAAGTGTCAATAATGCATTTTATTTCACAATTAGGGCAGCTGGAAGCATGACTGACACAACCCACAGTCTTGACACTTGTGAAAAACAGCTTAGTTTGCAGAGCTTGCATTAGTGCGTTGCTTAGTTTTTTTTCCCCAAAATAATTAGTAGGTAGTACATAGGCACTGGATTTCTCTCTCACGCATTTTATATTACTGCATTTTATTCTTGTTACTGAAGCAATCTACTTTCTTTTACTGAGTATAAAAAGAAAATCAGTTCTGACAAGGTAAAAGATACTATATAACGTATGCATACTGCAATATTAAAAAAGGGATAAATATGTATTTATTCAAAGTCAGTCACATGTAAAGTGTGGTTAACTGGTGTCTTACAACATTTTGGTAGTTGTCATATGTACTGATGGCTGCAGATTTGCATAGTAAAGTAAAAAGTGATAACAGTGAGTTAAGTTCAATAATGCTGGTTTCTTTATGCTAACCCGGTATTTTTCATCAGTGTATCTGTGTGAGTGATAGTCTTTAGAGGTCAGTGTTCCCTGAAACTGAAAGACGTTTAAATCTTGTTTGTTTTTAAAGAATGAGTCATTCAGATTCTAGTTTAATTTATTTTATCTTCTATGCTTGCATACATATGCCTATAGATTTTCCTCTTGCTTTGACGTCTGCTTTCATGAGAGTGCTGCTTTACTCAGAGTTGAATAAACAATTTAATAAGTGTGACTTTGTTTGACTCTTGGGGAAACTCAGACTTATCAGCATGAGGATATTGAGAAAGGTGAGCAAAGTTCTTCTGGGAGTGCCAAGTCAGCACTCTGTACATGCTGGGGCCAAGAAATTTAATAAAGAGGCTGCAAGTTTAATGAGTCAGGACATTTTAACTATTTCCATATTATCAAAACTGTCAAGGAATCTGGTCACCAGACCCTTTAGAGATTAACTGCTCTGCTCTAGTAGTTTGATTGTTCTGTGTTCTTGTTCTTAACAGCAACAAAAAACAAGCTTTCGATGTTCTGCAGCTCTTTCATATCCATGAATGCAATGAAAGATTGATTGTGAAGGTCTGTTCTGAATGGCAGGCAGAAGACTCTAAATACTTAATTGCAACCTGCAGCTGATGAGGAATTGTGCTTTGAGAGGTGACTCGTATTTTGGCATGCTCTCCGCGATCAAAAGGCTAGAATTAATTTTTTGTGGTGTCTGTAAGTGTAGACCAACCAGTCAATAATACTTCAGAACATACATGAAATCAATCTAAGTGGTGAATTTAATCTCTTTAGGCTTGCAAGTGTTAGCAAGGCATTTTGAATACTTTGGTTTAGGAGTGCGCACAAGATTTCAAGTACCAGAATGGAAAGGTTCTCTGTCTTTCTTAGCTGAGAGCTAACTAGAAAAGGAGAACAAGAAATAAGGAAACCCAATCACATGGGAGAGATGTGTATGTGAACACATGCATGAGAGTGTGTTTGAAAAATGAGTTTGATTCTGTGTTTAGCTTGCTCATCTCTAACTCTAGGGGTTAGTCAGCATATTCACTTGTCTCACTGGGGCTATGTACTCCTGTTTGCATTAAATTTTGAACAGGATGATGGTTAATGAAGTGAAATTTTTTTCACCTTTAGACAGCAGATATACAGATAGATATTAGAACACGTGGAATAACACTAGTGTTAATCTTTTGTTTTCCAAGAGCTATATTCTCCAAACATCAGCTTTACAGTGTGAGTCGTGTTCCTGTAAGGAGAGGCATATGATCACATGCATCTGTGCACACTTGCTCATCAATACACTTTCAGAATTTTCTTTGAACTGTTGCCAATTTAAGATAAATCTGACAGAAGATGTGATAAGTAATAAATAATTTTTAAAATCTTTAGAATGCTTGGAAAGTAAATGACCAATCTGAGAAGGTGAAGAAAAGCTTTGAAGCTCCATAACAGAGGGAGAAGAGTCAAGAGGTCCTTAAGGGCCTTAGCCTGTAACAAAAGAGCAAAGTGGGAAGGACATGCTTCAGTACTGTTTTTCAAATATGAGAGTGAACCTGATGAGTGTGGTTTATCCTGTTCTGGCTTTAAAACTGTTGGAAGAACGAAGATGACTTCAGTTTGAATAAGTGTTACATTCCATGGAAAAGCTGTGAAATAACTGGAGTCCATCCAATACGTGTGTGAATGTTGATCAAATATAGAACAGGATCATAAAACAGTCATTTTTGTTAACGATTCTTGCAAATTATTGCATGTTGTTTTTATCCACGGTGGTTAGAGTATTGGAATCAATTAGAATAATGTATTTTTTGCCTTTTTTTGTGTGTGTGATTTAGAGATCTGTAAGAGATCTAATGCGAGTAGTCATTTGCATTGGGTACAGTGCCTTATTCTCTTCCTTGTCATCTTTTTCTTGTTATATTAGCATTTTGAGGGATGTTTGTGTTTTGTCTTCAAACTGTTGCATTTATGAACATATATTTTGGCTGGTAATTCATAGTTTTTTTCTGTGATACACTTAGTATCCTACTGTCTTTTCCTGGGGGGAATAGGGAGTCTATATTAATGCCATGTTTTCATTAATACTTGCAGTTCTGAGACCTGCATGTGGGCAGCAGCTGTAGGCCAAGTCACCTTCCTATCAGCATATGAGAGAAAGGTGGAAGTGACCCTCCTGGCTGCACTCTTACAATTGCTCTTTCAGCTGCCTGCTTCTACTGTGAGGTGGGGCAAGTGTAACTAGCAAAGGAGATGTTTTGAGCTTGGTTGAGTCATTGTTTATAAAGCTGCATTACAGCGTGCATGAGTTTAAATAGCAAGCTTGGGAATACTGTTTGGATAATTCCTTGGTGAAGTTCTGTTTTGTTTGTATCTTTCCTGTAGCAATTTTAGATGGAGAACAAACGTGGCCAATGTTGGTCATAAATCTGACTGTTAATGAAATCATTAACTATCATGATTCAGTGATTTAATATTTATAAATATCCAGAAGCTGCTCATGTAGCTTTCCTGGTTAATGTAGGAGACGAAATGAAAGCATGATACAAATTTGCTGCAGGTTAGTGCATCTGTTGATAGTACTGATTTTTAAAAAGGAACTGATCATGTACGGCGGAGTCTGCCTGCACTGGTTTGGTTAAGAAAAGTATTTTAGCATCTCTTGGTCACAGCCCATGGCTATATATGGTTCTTGCTGTGACAGGTCTCTGATATATACTGGGTGTAAGGATGAAGTAAACATTTGGTATTAAAATCTGTGAGGCGAATGAAAACAATACCGCTTCACTGTTATGTAGCATACTTCATCCAAGCAATTTCAAACCACTTCAGTACAATTGTTTTAAAATAGCACTCTGTTATTTACTGATTTTTATTCCTTGTTTACAGATGGAAAGCATATAAGTACAGTTCAAGAAGTTGCAAGGGGAGCTTTTAATAACAGCTAGGAATGAAACCCCAGGGTTCTTAACTCTGTTTTCTATTTTAGGCTTGGTTCCTTCAAACAATTCTGCAGGTGTTTTAATTCCTCTACTGTTCACAGGGTTGAAGTTAAATATTAGAAAAAGTACTTGTAGGAATGGGGGGCTAACAATTAGAATTCTTGTCTTTTTCAATCTGAGAAGGGTAAAATGCCAAACATTTCAAGCTGTTCTTGGAATTTATGCTCTAGAAGTATGCATTTGAAAATAATCTAGTGGAAATTCATACTGCTTAGGTGATTATTTTCTTTCAAAAACAAAAAAAAGGCAACTCAACTTCATATTTAACATAAAATGCAGAAATTTTAAGTACCTCCATGTAAAGTCAGGATAGAAAAGTGTTCAGATAGCTGCAGGACCCAAGAATACTTTTCTAAGAGATGCTGAGTGTTCTAAAGGCTCTCACTTCTCATGTCTTCTCTGTCCAATCATTTGTGCACCATTTATTTATGTATAAGGCTTTGAATACCCAGGAGTTGGCATTGTGCAATGTCAAATGTATTTTCAGCCCTTTGTTTTTCCTGTTCGTTACATTGTCAGTTTATAAGTGTGGGGCTGTTGAACTTGCACCACCATTGTGGTTTAACTCCCCCATCAGAAACCACTTCTGTAAACTTGGGGATATGCTTCTGATACTTGGAGATCATGATAAGGGAGGGGGACAGGTTCTGAATCTCATGGTACAATAGCAAAAGTAGAGAATGTAGTTGGCTAAATAAAGTGCAGGCAGGCAAACTGGGGTCCCAGAGCTGCATGCAGTTTTTCAAATTCACTTCAATGCCTCTGTCCCTGCTCTCTGTCCATTTTGTACAGAAAATTCTTTGGCAGGTTCCCGTGTTTGTTTTTAATTCTTTTTGAATGTGACTGGTTCCTGCCACCTCTTCTGAGAAATTCAGAGAATAAGACACTGTCTCACTAATGCTTGGACTTGGAAGAAATAATGATATCACTGATGAGAAATATAACACATGGAGTGGTGCTGCAGCAGGCAAGTATGCACACAGTGTTGTATACAAAAGGTTACATTTTGTTTTGTTTCCTTTCCTTTAAAAAAAAGGAACAATAATGAAAATAATTACTTGTTTCACCAAAACTATGTTCTCAGCCAAGATGGCCAGTGTTAAACTAATAGCAGGAGCAAAAAAAAAAATTGAATGGCAGCTGCATTCTCACCATCAATGACTTGATGAAAGAGCATGGTTCTGGCTGAAATAGGGGAATAAACATCCTCAGACTGTAACAGGAGTGGGAAAAATAATGTTTTATCCACTTGAGTTGAGGCCTACAAAAAGTCCTCTGATTTCCTTTTTCTTCCCTGGGGTAACATGAGTGGAAACATAAGCAGCAGAGGTACAGGCGAATATAGAAAAGGTATAAAGGTGATTAGCTGGCTTGGCCGTGTCTGTAGTCACCTGTGCAATCAAGGCAGTCAGATTTTCCCACCTCACCCCCTTCTCTGTCAGCTTCCTCTGCAGCTGTATCCCTGGCCACGAGCAGCAGGGCCCTGAGTTGTGGCAGGTCCTGTCCTAGGACACTGGCAGCAGATCTGTTTGCCAGTAGCAACCAGGGGAACAGTGAATGGAAGCAAGTTAGTTTTTATGTCTGAATGAGTGAATGCAGCATCAAGGTGGGACCTCAGCCATAGGCAATTTTGAAACATGGTTGTCTTGTGCTGTAGTAAAATTTACAGTATATATTCTTATTTGTATCTCTTTAAGAAGTCATGCCAAGTAGGCTGACAGTACATAGTTTTGTAATATTTAAATTTCTTTGCTCCAGGAGTAGGTAGGATGGCATAATGTTCTTAAGCCTGGGAGCCCATTAGGCATGTATGGCATATCTGCACTGGGTGAGATGGCTTGAGCCACAGAATGCTTACAGTCAGAATGAACATTGTAACTTGGGTTTGTTTTGAAATTTTAATTCATTCAGGTGAAAAGAAAAAAAAAGATAGTACAGTTTAGAAATTCTTAGCTTGGTGTCATGCATTTCACAGCTTTAATTTCTTGAGAGAGAGATCCATTTATTGAACAGATTGCTCCATAACTGTTACCTGTATAATTTCTTGCTTCACAAAAACCTCCTGTATGAACTATTACAAACATGCAACGCTAGACAAGACTGAAGAGAACAGTTTAGTTCAATTAGAGAAGCTTCTCTGCTTCCTTGTACTTGACTGGAATCTTATTCCTTTAGGATGGTTCGTAACAATGCGGGATGTGCAATCCCCACAGAGCTTCTGACCCATCTTCTCATTCTTCATTTTATTTCAGCCCATCCAGACCAATTCTTGCTCCAAGGTCAAGCCTGCTATCTGTTCTGAGGCTTTTGTTAATGTTTTGAAAATATTGGGAAAGAAAATGCAGTGTTTCTACACGAATTCTAGACTTGTGGACTCTCGAGAGAGGTTTGACTTTCTCAGTATTGTAACTATTCTGAAATTTGTTTCCTAGTTTAAAGCAAACAGAAGTAATTTTCAGTGGTGGTTTTTCCTTTGTGTGTGAATTGCTTTTTTGTTTGTTTTAATAATCCACTTTCAATCATGCATTAACAACCGTAAGTTTTATATCCTTCTTCTGGATATTCCTACCTACTTGGTGCTCACTGTGTGTTGCAGGTGTAACATTGATTACAACATCTGATGAGGCGTCCTTGGCTAAAAAGCTTTTTATTTTGTTTAAGTGAGGAGAAGGAGGTATCTTGTACTGGCTATTTGGGGTTTAATCTTGAAAATAGGTTGAATGAATCAGTTGTGAATGTTGGTTCAGGCTTTCTTGGCTTTATTGTATGGGAAAGATAACCAAACAAAGTAAGTGTATTCAAAGAGGCTTATTCTGAGTTCCCAGCTAATTCTGGTTATTAAGTATTATACTGTTATATTTAATACAATTTGGTACATGCTGACACTCAAAAAATCTGCCAATTCATTCTCAAATTCTTTCACAAAAGAGGAAGATTAAAAATATATTTTAATAAAAGTTTATCAGATGTCTGTATTCATTTACTGGAGAATATGTAATGAAAACCATATTTTCAAGTAATATCATTTTATTTTCCTATAGTAGACCCTTTTGAAGGCACATTTCTGATACTGGAAATGCTTGAAAAACTGATCTAACTTTCGTTAATTCATAAGTGTAGTTCATGAAAAGCAAAAGGAACTTAAGATTAAGCAAGTAATGGAACTCTGTTTTCAGAACATAAAAATGGAGTCACTGCCAAAAGATTTAGTTTTTTGCCTTTTGCTTCTACTTATTTAAAATAGTGCTCAAAAAATGTTTTCTACAGAGGTCTGTAATATGTATAGATGAAAGTACGTGCTTTTTTCTTAATCTGTACCTGAATTGATGATTAAAATTCTGCTTCTGATTTATGCCAGAGTTCATCTCACTCTTCTGTCTGTCATCTTCTGTCATTGTACTGGAGTTGTTTGTTTGTAGGGAGCACAACAGGAAAGCAATAGGACCAAAATGCACAGATTGCTCAACCTGAATGCTAATTCATGGTTTCTGTTCCTCTCAGATGTGGAAGAATGAAGATCTGTGCATCATTTGTGGGTGAAAACCATGTTTGAACCATGTTCCTATAGTATAGTAATGAAGTAAGGAGTTGGACAGGACTGGGTGGTGTCACAGTCAGCAGGCTGTAACTGGGGTTTATCTTTGTCAGGAATATGCACATCTGCTCCTATCCAGGAAACAGATTCTTGCTATGAATTCCTATCAGTAGTAAGCCTCCTTCTTAATGGAACAAATACACATTTTTTAAAAAATGTATTGCTAGTTTTTCTATCTTTTGCATCTTGGGTTATTTTAGAAATGACATAGCTAATGACCAATGTCTGCTAATTCAGTCTGAAATGGTTTTAAGGCAGACTTCATTTTTAGGAGTTCAAATCTAATTTGTTACTTGATTTCATTTGATCTAGGCCGAAGGAATTTTGGTTTTTAGGATTCATTTGTTCAAAATGCTTTCAGCAGATTATATAAAATCTAGCATTACTTTATAGGCCAGGGAGTTATGTTTTTCCTGTTACGTGTTAAGAAATAACTCTGCTAAATACTGTGTAATTTCTGAAGCATACCTAAAATATAAATATTTGCCTGAAAGATATAGATGCACTGGGAAAGAATAATTGCTGAAGCTTTCAGCTTTCTAGAATGTTTTAGTCAAGATCAGGTTTATTTCTTTAGGCCAGTTTCTTTTTTTTTTTTCTGACAAAGTTGAAGCTGTGCTAGAAATGCACCATGATAGAGACAGGAGACACTTTTAATGATAAATATCTGAATTTCCATTTGAGTGGAAACCCAGCTGGGAAAGAGGCTTCACTACAGATTGAGTGATTGCAAAAACAACTTTAGAAAATTAACCTTATCTATAGATGTTTCATGTACCACCTCATTAACATTGTGTCCTGATGAGTCTTTCTATTTGTGACTTCCAGAGCTGGAATTTCTAGGGATAAGACTGCAGCTATCAAAAATACAATTAAATCTAATTGTTGTGAAATAAGTGTTTTATTGGCACAGAGGGCAGAGTTGAGAAATACACACTCTTTCATCTGTGCATTTAAAATAACTTTCCAGCTGAGCTAATTAGGCCTTATAGATAATCAGATGCAATTTATCAATAAATAATGGGAAGTGACTTATCTAATATCACACAGCAAATCAAAAACAGCCCAAAATGAAACCTGGGAGACCTGGCTGAAAATTTCCTGCCATTAGCACGCAGATGTACTGTAGTTCCTGATGTTGCACCTAATATGTATTTGCTCAAGACTATGAAAGCTGAGTGCAGGAGTTCCCAGACCTGTGCTGCAGCTTGTTCTTTGTTGTACAGTGTATCTCAGGATTGCTGTGGAGAAGGAGCAGAGGTCCTCCAAATGAGGTCGTGCTTGTTTAAAAAGACAGGCTTTGTCAAAACTGTGGAGAATGCCAGTATATTCCTGCAACAAGGTTGAAGCTTTGATGTTATTGCGTTGAATTCTGCTTTGGGTGCAGTCTGTAGGTTAAATAAGCAGTATATTGAGGTACCTCTAACACAGTGAGTAGCTTTACTTGAAGCACTGCCTATTCAGAATTTTTTTTTTTCAGATGATAACACTGAAATTCTGTTTTTATTTTGCTTATGTTTTTGAGAGTTTTGGTTGTGTTGTTTTTTTCTTCCTGCTGGTGGTTTGTAGCATAATTTCTATATTTGCCTGAAAGAATGGACTGATATGTCAGTAGATTACCCTCCTCTTTTTTTCTTTCAACATTCTCTTGGAATTTTGAGCCTAAACTATTATTCCTGGAATACTGATGATATTGAGGGCCTTTTTATACTCTCTGTAGTGAAGACAGGGAAGATTAACCTGCCCCTTTGCAATTGTATGCCTATAATTTGGGAACTAATAATGCTCCAGTGCTTTGTGAATGAGAGATTAGTGTACCTGGAGCTCTTGCTCAGAGCTTCCAAGTGTGAAAAGCAAGCTAGCATTTGTACAAAACTCAGTGGTGTACTGTTGTGTGCAATGCAGAATACGTCACTGTGGGCATCTCTTCTACTATTTGAACTGAACTTTATAAAAGCTTAAAACAAATGTGAGGGTTTGGCTTGGTTTTGTTTTGTTTTTGCTTTTTTTTTCCCCCTCTAACTGGCTGGTCCTTTGCTTTGCTGTATGTGTACCCTCTAGAGTACCCGCATGCGATGAGTAGGCATAATATACTGTGTTGAGACCCTTGAAGACAGAAAGGGTTTGGACTTCAGAAAGGCTTCTAGCTTGTGAAACTGTATCCCGCTTATTTGAAGTTGGTCTCTTCCAACCCCTACAATTCTGTGATTCTGTGAAGTTTTGGTGGGAGACAGGAATGGGGGGATGGTTTCAGAAACTTGGTACATTTCTGTTCAGAAATTAGTCTAGATTCTCATGGAAGGACAGAATTTGTATGTTTTCATGTTACGTGGATCAAAAAAATTTTAGATGACATCTTCCATATAACATAACTTAGAACTTTGTCATGTTTATGTTTTGGAAGATAATATTTTGGTGTAGTCTGATTTTATTAATAAATAAGTATACAAGCTTTTTGTCCAACTAAGAATACAGCTTTTTGGTGTATTTTTTTTCCCTTTCCCTGAAATTAAATAACAACGTGAAAGACACTTTCAGATCATAATGCAGCACTGATAACTTTATTTTTAATTAATAGGGGCTGTGTTTTGCATTAAGAGGGATAAGCATTACTTCGCAAGAATTACTTCTTACCACATTGCACTTAAGGTAGACCAGTAGAAAGACAAACAAATTTCTCATGGGAAAAGCGTTGTTGATGAGTGTATGTGGCAAATGAGGGTATTAATTTAAATAATGTATCAGTAAACAGACTGAGTGAAGCAGCAGCATGAATTGTGAGGAGCAGTGATAAATTAGTTTATCCTGAAGACAATTCATGGTAATTAAGTTACACACACTGTAATAAAAAGAGCACTCAAAATAGCTACGGGTTACCAAGCAGTTCTGCTGTTTGTGCATTCTCCATTCTCTGTATGGAGATGTTTATATAGAGAAGTTTAAGTAGTTGTGTTAGAGTGCTGATTGTTGAATATGTGTCTTGAACTGGTAGCCTACATTTCCAGTGCCCAAAAATTATACCATGTTCTAAAATACGTTTCTATTGGCTTCACTGGTGCTACTTGCACAAAGAAAGCTACTGAGTAGGGCTTGCTGGCTTTGTATGCATTGCTTTGTTCTTAAATACACAAAACCAGTACAGCTGCAAGAAAAACTAAGGCATTTGAAGAATTTTGACATTAGTTCTGATTTAGGATGGAATCCTTTTAGGTGTCAAAGTAACTAATAACTAAATGACTCATTATGAAGGCTACATTCTATCCTCTCACATTCATGGGAGATGAGGAAAACTAAGATCAGATCTGAGGAGTCAGTTAAACAAAAATAGCATTTTGTTGCTGCTGGGAGCAGCCCTGCTGCTTTTTCCTCCCTCCTCATTCTGATGCCCGTCTGGGCCCTTGTGCAGATGATGGATATACTGAAGGTTTTCAGAATGCCAGACTGACACTGCTCTTCCATCCAGACTTCAAGCTGGGTCTACACAAGGAAGCCAATGTCTAGAAAATAATTCTGTCTTACCTGCCATGAGTTACTCTTACAGTCGGGAATAATAGTCATTCTGCTAGCACACTGAATGAAATGGGACTTTTGAAAGAAATCTTGTTCGTGAATAAGAGAAATGTACTATTTCTCAAAGCCCATGTTTCTCATTTGCAGGTATTCTACTATCCGTAAAATTATTGCTGTTGTTTCAGTCAGATATATGCAAACATCATATAATATCACAATGTTTATGCTGAGGTATTGGTCCTCCAGTCAGTCATTTAGTGTTGTTGGATGGTGGATAGTGGGTTGGAATAAATAGCACAGTTCTGCTACATGTGCTGTCAGTCTACCAAAGAAGTGTGCAACACCTATCTCCTTAGCCCAGAACTCTTTTATGATCTGAAGGCATTGGTATGCAATGCATAGAATAATTTTAAATGCATTATTGGGTACATTATGCTTACTGTAAAGCTCTTGAGCCAGAATTAAATAGTGCAGGAAGGCTCTGAGAATTGCTATTCTAAGTACTCCTGAACACCAGGTGTTGCATGCTGAAAAGATGACAGAAGCACTGACAAGAAAGGTGTCTGAGCTCATGCTGTAATGCTTAGTTTTCTCTCTTTATTCCAAGGTAGAATATGAAAGGATCAAGAATGTCTTCCTTTTACTCATCATGTGGACAGGCAACCTGCCGACAGGCAAGAAGATGAATATTGCCACTCCGAAGTTGCTGAGATAGCCTTACTGACCATCTTAAGTTGGATTTTAACTGTCCTAAGCAGTATCCCCTGCCTTTATGGTTCCAGAATCATGTCTTCATTATACTGTGTTGTAGCTTTGAGAATATGGCACTGTCTTCTTGCTGCTATGTTACTGATTTCCTTGTATGTCTAAGTGTAGAGCACTTCTCCAGTTGTGTGCTTCTCAGTAAGCATTTATACAAGGGAGAAGGCAGGATGGATGATCTTTAACTTAAACTTAACAGACTTACGTATGTGATTATAAACATAAGCATATTAAATTAGCCTTTGTGTATGGCTTATGTCAGAAGCTTCTTTCAAATAAAACCTGAAACAAATCACAGATTTACTGAAGTACCACAAAACAGGACCAGGAATTAGCAATGTAGTATTAATTGCACATTACATCAGTACAACATTCCTCCTTCCTGGGGTAGGTATCTCACTGATACTGAATTAGAGATGATTATTTTCATTTCAGAAGCTTTCAGTCGTAGCTTGCTAAAGCTTCTCTGTAGGACTGCTGCTGTCTCTTGCCTACTCAGGTCGCACAAACTATTAGACATCTGCCCTGTAAAGTTTTTCTGTTTCTTGAATCTTTGCTTAGAGACTCATCTATAAATTTCAAGGTGAATTCATCACAGATCAGCAAGCCCCCTGGGGGATTCCACATATAAAATGTGTGTTTAAGCAGAGGTAGTCTTGTGGTGACAGTCTAGGAATAGGTATCATGAGCTTTGTTTCTGCCTTGTTGCTGGATTTAGTCCTTAATTCAGACAAGTCGCAGCTTGTGTCCCTTGTGAAATAGAGATTATACCTATTTAACTCAATAGGTTTGTTAACCTCAGGAAGGGATGTTGTAAAAGAATTCCCAAGTGCTATTTCAGCTCTGCATTTCATCTGGACTCTAGATATCCAGAGAAAATGAGTATTTGTTTTATTGTCTCTGATTCTTTTTGATTCAAAAGTATTGCAACTGGGAAAAGACTACTCACCCAAGGCTTCAATTTCTTTTCTTCCCCCTCACTTGTTTTGAAGGTGTTCTCAAGTTGTTGCATCTACCTCCATCGGTTATAATGATGAGCTGTTTGTATGCTCCCATTCTCTTGACTAACAATATTTTTTTTCTGTTTCAGACATACTATACTTTTTTTGGTGCTCAGTCTTGATGCACTGCTCCTCATGTGCTGTATCAGAAGCTGAGAGCCACTTTATTAATGGCAACTAGGTCTTTGTTATTCTAAATTAAAATACAGAAATAAGAGAAATACATCTATTAGTGACACTTTTCTCTTTGTGTTTCTGTCCCATGGGGGCCTTTGACTCAAAACGGTGCTAAATGTTTTTGTGGTTTTATATGGAGATTTTGAAGTCACTGGAGTATGTTGGGTTTTTTTGTTCAATTTTGTTGAATTATTCCTTGGTTTGGCTTGTATGAACTTTCCGCTCAACTTCTGTTCTATCCAGTGCCTTATTGCTGGCTTGCTTTGCTCTTTGTAAGGAAGCAAAGAGAATAAGTTTTTAAAATATAGAAACATCGCCTATTTGATGCGTATTGGAACATTTAACACTGTGCTGTTTGCATCTAAACTTTCATGACTTACTTGTACTTATTTTTGGAAACAGTTGCTCCTTTTAGTCTAAGGAAAAGGTAGAGGAAGATGGTGAATTCCTCTTCAGCCTTCTCATGTGTTTTGTTTTAGTGCTCAGTATCCGTGAATGGCCTGGCTCTCTGGCTAGTGCCTTCCTGTGGGTTCTACTTTCAAATCTCATTCATTGTACTAAAATCTTACTTCCAAAGTATGCATTTAAATTTAAGAGATAAAGCAATGAACAAGGCTTTAAATAGGCTCTTGATGGGACAAATCTGTTCAGACACCTTTACACAGTGTTTGTAAACTGCTGAAGTTTGCTTCTCATGCCACAGTATTTCCCACTTTCTTTGGATTGTTTTGATAACTGTTTCTGGAGTAACAGGCAGATTAACAAGTTGTATAAATACCAAAACTACCACATTGCTTCTTTTTTTGGAAATTCAGATTGTATCTTGGGTGCCTGGTAGGAGTTTAAAATAACAAACATCCATCAGTGTTATTTTCCTGATTCAAATGGCAACTTGTTGGAAACTTCTGCTGTCCAGCAGTGCGTGGATAAGGTACTTTATTAGGAATGTCTGGAGAATTGTATCTGAGCCAGTGTGATTTCATTTATTTGCAACAAGTCATATTGGAAGTCTTTCCTTAAAACCTGGGCTTTTGGCTGATGTTCTTCAACCTCTAAGTGTTTAATTGGGCTTAAAAAGATATTTTATTATTCAACACTTTTGAAGCATATAGGTATGTGAAGAGCTGTGAACTCAGAGTATAAGCAGCATGTCATACTAACCCAGTTGTTTCTGAGCTAAGCTTACTTCTATTGATCTTAGTATTAAGATCAATCAGCGCTGAACATTCCAAAGTCTTGGCTATGACTGCCTTAGAAATGTGAATAAAATACAAGTGTTAAATACAGTGTGAGTTAAATACAAACTTCAATCTGGTTTCTAACATCTTTGTTTATACTTTTTCCCCCTACCTCTTCTGTTGGTATGTTAATACAAATTACTGTAACTTACTTGAAGGAAATGGAATGATGATGATTAACAACTGTTAGGGCTTGTAACTTTTTTTTTCCTTCCTAATTTGTTTGGTTTAGGCAGTGAAAGACCTCATTGCAAGAAGGAGAGGTAATACTTGAGAATCTAGTTTAGCCTTTAAAAGGAAAGGAAATAGCAATGCGCAGAAACATACTGTGATAGCCAATTTCAATAGTACATTTCAGGTACAATGTTTTAAAAGTTTGATGTGGCAAACAGTGAGCAGTAATCTGTGGAGACTCAGGTTTATATAAATGGACTAACTGAACTGTTAAGGAGAGGTGTCCAATAAATGTTCATAATGTTTTAATTGGGAAGAGGTATATAAATATTTGTGGTTCTGAGGAACATCGTATGCATTAGAGAGGTAAAATTGAATAATGCAATCTTCTATTTGCTTTTTTTTTTCCTCAGTAATTTTGAAGAACCACAGAAACATAAGTATTCATCATAGTCAAACAAAAGACAATATCCCACTTTTCCAGAGGCCAAGATCCTACAGTCACAATAAAAGTACAGTGATTAAAGACTTCCAAGTTTAAAAAATAAGAATAAAAATATTTACCAACAGGAATAAGTGCTAACAGAACAGTTCTTTTTGTGTGCGGGGAGGGGGGAGGGGGGAGAGGGGGCTAATGTTTGTCAACATGCTTTTTCCCTCAGGAATTATTAAGCTGGAATTTCTCTTTATGTTGAAGAAAGAAATGTGTCGTACCTTCAGATTTCCTTATTATAGGTATGTGCCAGCCGGTTTTTTTGGTGATTGGTTTTTTTTTTTCCTCCAGGTTCTCTAATTATGAACATTCCACTTTTTAAATTTTTTGTTCTTGAAATATATCAGTTACTCATGCCTTGTTTAAATTTTCAAATAGCAATAAAAGCTCCAAATTTTCTGATTTATAAAGATTGAGAACTTGACCTGGAAATCTGAAGTACTTGTTTGTATCTTTGAGAATGGTTGCTGACTCCTACTGATGGGCTTTGAGATGGACTCTGGTCAGACTTGCCCCTCCTGTGGCTGGAAAAGAGTTGGTGTTGAAGCTTTTTGCAGTTTGTGTGTGTGTAGACTCACCTGTGGTTTGTGCATGATCCTGTCCCAGTTGAAAGTAGGACATGTAGAACCACAGTTCAACCTCATTACTTACAAAAGTAGTTATCCATGAGGATAGCTCTAATATAAGCAGTAGCCTTTGGGTATTATTTTCAGGAGAAAAGCTACCTTTGAAGGCTAATTATATGCTTCCTGCACTGTTGCAGTTGGTTGACCTCAGCAGGCAGCTCCATTGCTTTATCCACAGAAGGACAGAGGAGAAAATTTGAAGGGCAAAAGCAAGAAAAAAATGCTTGTGAGTTGATATAAAGATAGTTTAATAACTGAATTGGGGAAAAAAAATAACCAACAAAAACACCCAACCATAAAACCAAGTGGTTTCAAGGCATTACTCATCAACAGGTAAGCGGTGGACAGATTCCCAGCAAGTACTTAAACAGTAGCTATCTTGGAAAACTTGTCCTGCACCCTCATTTTATGGCTGAGCACAACATTATATGGTGTGGACTATATTTTTGTCAGTTCAGGTCAGTTGTCCCAGCTGTATCCTCTTCCAATCTCTTGCCTATGCCCTTTGGACATAGAAGAAGGCTGTAGAGGCCTATGTCTTCTCACTTTGCTGCCCTAGTAAGTAACAGAGAGAGAGAACTTCTAAAACAGTGCTGTGTAGGCACTGTTCAGCAATAGCTAAATGACTGATGTGTTCACAGTCCTATACCGGTTACCAATCTGATGTACAGCACCGTTGTGGTTGCTGTGAAGAGATTGACTCTGTCAGCCAAACTCAGTATGACTGCATGCTGTTATTGCCAATGAGACTGCTTTGTTTCAGAATCTTTGTTATCGCGAATGCATATGAACATGTTTCTGGTCAATACTGAAGGTTCAAGCACTGCTTACATATTATAATGTATCTAGCCCAGTAGCTGAAATCAGACGAAGTTCTTGGATGCAATGGGTGAGTTTCTAGCATAATGAAGTGGCAAAGACTTGAAAACTGGAATTCTCAGGTTTTGCTTAGCTTGTAGTTTAATCATTATTCAAACTTGACTTAAATATTTATCCTCTTGATTTCGGTATCCTCAACCATAAAATGGTAGTAATGATAACACTGAATTCCTAAGTGTGTGGTAGTAGAAAGGTAGCAGTTCTCAAGGTAGTATTTCTAGGGATCCTTTATCTCTCAGGAGTACCAATCATTTTTTAAAGTCAGTGTATTATTACTGTTCTTGGATTTTCTTTTCCTGAAGAAAACATTCTTGGGAAATCTCCGTAAATTCTCCAGTTTGCCCTTATCTTAAGACATTAGAAAGCAATCTTTAACAACACTGGAGTTATTGTTAGAAGGGAACCTGATCTTGTTATTGTTCCACTTAGTTGGAGTTGTGTGAGGAAATGCCAGCTCCCCTATTGAGGGAACTCAATCAACTGGAAGAGCTTTTGGTTTCTTGCAATAGTAGCTGCCAAACAAATGAGAACAACTGATTTAATCCAAGTATGACAGCCTACTCAACAAGCATCACTTGGAGTCACGTGTCTCCTTTGCAGAGATTTCTGGACTGTAAATCACAAGCAGAAAACAAGTGAGTTTTAAGTTGGTATGTACATAGATTAAACTCTATCTTTTAAAATGTGATGAAATTAATGTGAAGTGAGTCAACACAGCATTTCGTTTAGAGTATTAGTGGGAAAAAAAAATGATAGTTGGGATCAATTGCATTTCATGGAATTTAAAAAAATTTATTCTACTCTAGAATCTTATTTCTCAGTGTTCCTTTTTGCAGGTAGGTAGTATGTGGCTTAATTCACTCCCAAATCAGGGCAATAAAAACTTCAAAATGACTTCAGTAATGTAAATTGTCCTGACATTGCATTGCTTTTTCTTTTTTCTTGTTTCTTTTTTTTTTCCTTTTAATTTGGAGTTTGCTACTTAGGGCCTACCTGTTTTTCTGGAGAAAGCTCCAGTAATAGCAGGAGAAGTGTGTGGAGCCTAGAGCTGCAGACAAATCTAGTAGTACAAACCAACATTGTTATAAGAAGATTTGGCAGGTCATAGTTTTCCAAGATGCTTTTCTGTGCAGAGGCCATTATAGAAAACACAACTAGCACTAGGGCTTTGATTTGTTTTTGGTTTTTTCTCTGCTTATTTTTGACCTTAAACAGATGCACCTAGGGTGTTGAGCAGGAGAAGTTTGAATGCCTCCAGCTTTCTGCTTCCTCCTGCTAGAAGCAACAGCAGCAGCCAAACTGTCAAGAGGTCTTGCTTCAGCTGCTCCTGCTCACTGTCTCCCAGTGACTTGTGCTGATTTCAAGTCTGTAGTTTTCAGTGGTGGAAGATACTACTTCTACAGAAAAGTTGTTTTAACGCATGCATGAAGTTTGAATTTTGACTGTTGAATATTTATTCCTCATAATGTCATCATGAAACTGCCTGCTAGCTTCTGCTAAAAGCTTGTTTATTTTTCTCTCATACATTTCAGAATTAGATCAACCTGATTGATCTCCCCAGGTTTTCTTAGAACTGTTGACTTCACTTTTATCGTTCAGCTACTTGAATTGAAATTGGTATTTGAGCCAAGATCTTTCGAAGCAAATAAATAAAAAATGGTGCTGATGAAAACTTGGGAGGAAAAAAAATCCCACAAATTATACCGTTCTGAAGATTTGTTGCAGTTGGGTAAAGTTAAACACTTCCGTCTATAGGTCGCACTAGCACAGTTTTTAAGGTATATTTTTGTTTACTTCTGTGTCAAGTGTGAGACGTCTATTCTTCCATGGTGTTAACAGAGAACCCATAATGCTTATATAAAGTCAGCGGTGTTAAAATCATGGTACTTTGTAGGTTTCAGCTTTTCAAGTTCCTTCTTTAGTTTCAGGATATGTAGTATCTTCTCTTTGAAGCCCTGTGTCCTAAAGCACAGGCTAGAACTGGTTTTAAACAAAGAGCTTTGGGGTGCTTTGTCATAATCAGTGCCATACAAGTAAAACTACTGTTTGGTTTAGCCTGTTGGGAAACATGCCTAGATAATGTTGAGTACACCTGAAAGCTTCAGTACTGCTTTTCAAGCACTCTAACTGGGCATAGTATAGCAAGTGCAACTAAGCAAACAAGCTTTGTAATCTTAATTGATTATTAACATTGTAACAGTGTTCAGTTTGGTGTGGCAGATTTCCTGAGGGTGCAAAGGAGATGGAGTTAATGGGGTCCTCCCTGTCCTTCAGGGACTATGCATCCTGGAGCAAGAGCGCTTGCATTGCAACTGCCACAGTTCAGTTATAGTTTTGTCTGTTTTCCTGAGCCTGGAATTGGTTTTCAGTTTTTTGGATTGGATTCAGTGCATACGCCTTGTTTCACAGGATTCTTTGAATACATATTCTGTGTATAGGAAGGAAGAGCTAACGCAAACTTGGCAAAATTTCAGTGATGTCTGTGATGACCTCCAAATGTCAACATTCCAGTATGAGCAACTAGTTAAACAAACCCGTGTCCCTTTCCCCTGTTGTGGCCATGAGCTGTGCTTAGTGGTGTGGCTGCATTTCTTTGCAGATACAGTCTCTTACATGGGTGTGGCTCCCACTTGGGAATCATGTAGAATTGTCATGTATTTCCAGAAACGCCAATTGCAGATTGCACTGTGTACTATTTGTTGAGCAGATTCCTCACTGACCTGTCAAAGCAGAATGGGCTGGGCAAGGCTTCCCAATTGCCTGGCCATCATCAGCTTGTTGGACAACTGGTTCATTGCAACCAGGACAAGTGATCCATTAATACAGACAAGTTCCAGAAGCACAAGCCAATGATGTCAGATGAATGAGTCCGTGCAATTTTTTCATTTGGTATTTTTAAGGTCAAGAAGTGAAGAAGTTCCAGTATTTCTTGCCAAGTCCTATTTAAAGGCTAGCCTCAGTTTCTGTGTGAATGAAAGTTCTGGTGGGTCAGCAGTACATAGGAGCAGACAGCATGAGCTTTATGCTAAATGTGCTGCTTTGATACTCCAATTGCAAAGTGGGATATTCACCCAAAAGAATTTTAGTTTATGGTTTCTTCATAATCCTGTATTTATCTTTGAATCAGATGTTTATGTAGTTGTGGTATGCAAAAAGAGTTTTAAAATGAGATCTAACTCTGAAAAAAACTCGTGAAGAGTAGAGAAAATACGGAGATTCAATGAGTATAATCATGGTTCAAAAAGAATACTGAAGAAAGCAACTGAATGTAATGATGTGGATTTTATAGTTATTCATGAATTTCTGAGTGGTTCTTCTTGCATATGAGAATGGCAGGATTGAGAAGAAACTTCAGATGCTGAGCAAAGGAGAAGGATTTTGCACTGAGCTTGTAAGAGCTGGGAGTGGTACAGATGAAAAAAGAAGTCTGAAGGCAGAGGACTTTGTGAATGGTTCTGTGATGAGAGCTGGCAGTGAAAATGAGCCTGATTTGTCATCTCTTTCCCTTTTCCTCTCCTAATTAGCAATGGTTTCCCTTCCATCTTACTGACTGCTCAGCAGTTAGAGTGCTGCCTGAGAACAGTCAGACAGCCTCCTATCCCTCTCTTGCCCAGTGGCTGTCTGCAGAGCCCAGCCTCTCCTGAGCCCTGGGAAGGGGCTGTGGTGGCAGGAGAGGGGCTTCACCCCCTACCAGGCTGCCACAGGAGGTGTCTGTAAGGTGGGCTCACTTCTCTGCAGGATTGCTGCCCCCAGAAGCCTCTTGTCTTATGGAAATCATTCTAAAGCTGTTCTTTTTACAGGAAGGATTTGCAAGGGACTTGACATATTCTAAAGTAGGTCTTATTTTTCTGACAAAACAGGAACTGCTTTATCTCTAGACACTATCGCTGTTGACATCACAGGCAGGCTTCAGTGCGGGTATAAGCAGGTGCAACTTATTGGCTTGGGAAAAGTTGCACACATTTTTGCCAGAGGTGAACGTCTCCTGTTTCCACCCACATAACAGTTGGGTAAATAATGATGCACAGAGTTCTCATAAGGGGATTATAGCAAAGCCACAATGGGGTTTATTCAGGTTTGATATGATCAAGTGACTTCACTTTGTATGCTGATAATGCGATTTACTGCTGTAGCAAGGATTCAGGTCTGAACCAGGTACAACTCGTTTTGCTTGTGCATACCAAGCATTTAGCTGAGTTTGAGATGTTTTCTGTCAGCTCATTTGAGTTATTTAGTGTAACTGTGTTTAGGATCAACCATCCAAGGTCCCCTTGTGTCTAAAGTGAACTAAATTAAGAGCTTGTGATGCAGCAGTTTTTACTGGCATCAAATATATACAGGGGTAGAAATAAAATAATAAACTTTTCTCCAGGCATGTCTAAAGTCACATTGGTGTGTTTATTTGGGATTTGACATGCCCCTGCTTGTCTTTCCCAGGCTCTGTACACACTTCATTAGGGTTTCTTTATTTATATTGCAAGGTCAAATGTGACCTTGGTGCACAGGCCTCCGACTTAAACAGAAATTCCCTTGATTGTTAGTGAGATTTTTTTGTTTTCCTCCAACTCACTTTCTGATGTTTAGCCTGATTGAAAACAGGCAGAAACTGGCACGGAACGATATTATGTCATCCTTTGCTTATATTTCCTACCCACTCATTCTTTATTTTAATGTTATATGAGGTCTTCAGCAGAGTGTGACATATTGTTATAATTACATCATTTGGAAATGTGTTTATCCCCAAGAGTCGTAATTTGATTTAGGAACTGTTTTCCCTTCTTTCAGTCTGTTATTCATAGCGTGGCATGACCAGCAGGCTTCTGCAGCAGGACTTGACACACCACTTTAAATATTTGCAGACCAAAACACAAGAGTCCATTGATGTGTGTGGGGAGGAGAGAAGGAAGGAGGACATGATTTAAGAGTCGATAAAATTCTTGCAGGTTGAATAAACTCTAATAATATTGTGGTAGTTTCTGTCTGGGGTATTAATTCATTCATATCTCTGCCATATAAACAAATGCATTTTTTATGAGTGTTTTTATATGTTTCTGTAGGGTGCTTGTAATGGAACTGAATGTCTGGCCCTTGGACTTGTGCAATGGGAAGCAATAGCTCTTTAACATATTTGTTAAGAAAACTACAGTGTCTTTTAGCCCTGGCTTTTGATGCCTACAGAAAATAAATATATTTTATTAGAACAGAGAAGCACGGAAATTTCAGAGTAGTGTTCAAAACCATTTCAAGGTCTGCCTGATGAATGGAACAGCTGTGTAAATGTGGGAAAATGCCATTTTAATGATGATAAGAACTGGAGTCCCCTGGTTCCCATTGGGGTGGAAGAGATGCCACCAGGAGGGGTATCAAGACCCTCCAGAGAGGTGAAGTTACAGCTCGGCCCATGTCTTTGGGGCTTGCTATTACATGTAATGCTTATATCATGAGAATATATCCAAAGGCTCAGGAAAAAAAGTTTGCCGTTAGTAGGAAATTGTAGCTGTTCCTGCAACATTATTATGCTGTCTCTGGTAATCGTTAAAGTTCATTGAACTGTTTGCTTTTTAATCTTCTTGCTTAATAAACAGTTATGGGGGCCTTTTTATGAGAAAGAGAGAACACTGAAGCAAATAAATGATTTAAGCCCTACTTCAGTCTCTTTTGTGAATAGTTTGGGATTAGTTATATGAAAGGAACTTTATAGACTGTACCCATAACTCTTTTGTTTTGTATCAGGTTATTAGGGCATAACGCTATATTTCAGTCATGCTCTCCTTCAATAAAGAAACATTTACCACATTCATGCAGCATTCTACACAGTGCTTTTAGTGCATACAGATCCTTTTTGTAGAATTTGGGCTGCTCTCAGCCTGCAAGACTCTCAGTGAGAGCCTATCTCAGCTTTATAAAAATATGTTGCTTAAATCTAAGAGTTTACTCAAAAAGAAGCGTTATGACTGTTTGCTACCTTTTCCCCATTATCCTCAGGAAACAGTATTCGTTATTGGAATCTTAAGAATGCAGGTAAATACAGGCCACTGTGAAAGAGCACTTATTTTTTGTATGCTCACCTTCTAGATCTGTTTTTCATCTCCTAAGTGCTAATTTTAGTCATGGACTTGGGCTACTAAAGGGATGCAGCTGGCGTAGTGTCTTGCACCATCCCTCTCTTCTCCACTATTGCTGGATATTGCTGGTTTGAGGTGTAAGGGAGGCTTTATTCTGCCAACCATCTGAACTGCTGCGCCCCTTGAGCATATAAGCAGGTGCCTTGGAGAACTTTAAGGGAAAAGACTTAATTTCTGACTTTTACCAGTCTATTAGACTGTGAACAAACCACATAAGCATTTTTTTATATTCCACTTATCGGGCATTATGGTGTTTGCATCTGAACTGTTGGACTCTTCATCAGCTCAGGCATATGTCAAAATTCCTTGTAATGATATGTCAAGCTCTTAGAAGGTTTTGGCTTTGCAGCTTAGGTTTGTTTTATATCTAAGCACAGGAAACAAATTCAGACACTTCAATTTTCATTGTTTTTCAGTCTACTCTTGCTCATGTTACTTTTGCACTGCTTTCCAGTGTCTTGTTTGCAAGATTTCCAAGTCATAAACCAACCCACTGAAAAACTGAATTTCTTATATCTGCACGGGGAAGCCTTCACATTGTCGTGTTATTCATAACATCAGGTTGTTCTGTTATCCGACCCTTGCAGATCAGGTTGCATGTGTGTGAATGCAACTTGCTTTTGTACTTCTTGGAAAATGGTCAAGAGGTGTTATGGTAATGCTGTTTTTATTGTATTGATTGCTTCTGGAAACTTTCTGCACTTTCTTTTTGCCTTGTATTATTACATTTCTTCTTTGGCTGTTGTCTGTTCATCACTGTCATTTCACAGTGGTGTCGCAGATTACCTGTCTTTCTTTAACTAGGATTTTGCCTTTTCATTTAACAATTGGGAGACTGCTGTGACTGGTTTCAGACTAAAGCGTAAAATGCTTGTAATAAAGCTTGGCTGTATCTCTAAAGCCAGCAAGGATTACTTATTTGGTCATTAACACGCAGAACTTGAAATGATTTTGAGAGTTACATAACAGTGAAGTGCAGCACAGCTGCTGGAGAAGAACTGGATGGGGGTTGGTGTTAGTAACTCAGATGTTATGCTGGGTGGGAGCAACTGGGATTCTTAATCAAGAAGTCTGTTTTGACACTGCAGGATAACATTGGTGGATAAGAATTTTTTAAAGAGGAACTGTCACTATTAAATTAGGTATTGTGAACTTTAAGTTCTCTTTAAAGTACAGATAATGAAATTGAAAAATAACATCGGAGTCATTGAAGCTGACAGAATCTTACTGTACTAGAGTACTTTTTATGTGAAAAGGAAACTCTTTTTTAATACTATTACCTCCCCCATCTCCAATCTCTCTTTTTCCCTCTGCCTTTGTAACCGCACCTGTAGTAAAAGGGCGAATATTCAGGATTAATGAAGTGACTTCTTATGTATTTTGATGTTTAAAAGGGATATCTCAACATACTTGTTTGATTAATGACTGACTTCCAAATGAAAATTATAGTAGCCTGGATCCTAGAGCTTAGACACTCCATCAGAAGTTAATTTTTAAAGGTTAAGGAACCATGAGTGAAATAGTTTCTTTGAGGCTCATTTTTGTCTTGGATAAAATGGGACACTGTCCTCACCTTCAGAAAGTTAAGTATTAAATAGCTGTTAGCTGAATATACCCTGTAATGTGATAGTGTATTTGCTATGAGGTCATCAAACTTCTCTTGCTCCTTTGCATATCAGTCTGAAGTTTATGCTGCTCAGATCTAAAGTCTGCCAAAAATGTTTCGCCTTGAAATATTTTTTCTAAACGATTTTGTTCTATGAAGTGGTGGTTTATAATAAGATAAATAGAATTTGTCATTGTCACCTAATTTCTGCTGCACTTATGATAGAGTATTTAAAAATTACTTGCTACAGATATTTCATGTATGCCATGGTCAGAATGGGTCAGGGAAGAGTGGTTGTTTTTTTTTTCTTGTTCAATTTCTAGAATTAGATTCATGTTTATAAGTTGCTAGTCAAGATATGCTTACAGGAAAAAATTATGAAGAATATGAAGAAGTGTTCACCTCACAAAATGAGTTACAGCGCTCATTTCCTTTTGAGATAGGTGTAGATATGCTTTTACTACAGTTGGTTTTGTATGTGTTGACTAAATTAACCTGCTGTGAAATATTTCACTAAAACAAGATCGAATCTAAATTGATCTTTTCAGTGTGGTTGATTAATTAATGCATTTCTCTGAGTAGAAAGAGCAGGTGGTGAAATTAATGAAACTATTTATTTTTTACTCCATTATTTTGCAGTTAACCTTTATATTTGTCCAACTCGACGTATTTTCCATAATTTTCTTAAAGGCAGTGTCTATTACATAGTGAAGTGGAGGAGAGTAACTGCTTTCTGTTTGCTAGTTACCTGAGAAACCTCCTAAAGATAAAATGACTAGCCACTAGGAAATGACTCTTATTACCTCTCAAAATTAAGTCCTAGGTTCCTTCAGCCTCAAATTATCACCTTTCATGTACAGATGTAGAAGCATTCTGGTAGCTGAGAAGTTTTGTTGAGTGTTTTTTGAGCCCTGTGTTTTGAAAGCACTCAGGAAGAGCAATGCACTGATGTTGTTACTGAGATACTCGTGGAAGAATGCACTGAACAAACAATGTTTAAAAGGAATATGTCCAAAACCCAAGCTTTTCAGCCTTGTGTTTATTGTCATCCTTAGGCTCTTGGCTAATTTCTAATTGTGTGTAATGTCTCAAACCCAGGGCTCTAATTCAGAGGTAATTATCATATGATCAAGCTGTAGTTGTTATTTTAGTGCAGACTTGGGAAATAAAAGCTGACAGCTGTGTTCCAGCTGCATTTCAGCTGCACTCCATTAAAAAATAGACAGGAGTAGCAGCAGTGGCGGCTTTGCAATGTTTTCCATCATTGCAGAGCTCAGTGCAGTTGCCTTATCTGGTTGTCCTCTGAAATATTTGCGATGCATCTCTGGAACCTAAATAAATAAAACAGGGAAAGAAAGTTCAATAAATAGATGGGAAGTCTGTAAGAAGTAGGCAGAACGCACAAACGTGTGTATATGCATTTGGCTGTGGTGAGCATATGTGATCAGCCATTAGTTCTTGCTAGACTTCTGAGTAGGGTGGATCAGAGGTTACCCAAGAGGTCGCTTACCTTAAATAAACCAAGTTCAAGGCACATTCAGTGACTTCCTCTACATGACTTATCAATTATGACAGCTTTTAATATTTAGAAAAACAGATTTAAAGCTTTTACTAGGCTATGGGTTTTCTAAAGGAATAGCATTGGATTGTTAATGTCTGAAGTCAGATATCCCATTCCTTAGCTGAGAATGAAGTTCTTTATGTGTTTGATGTCCTTGGATGCATCTGTATTTATTCTTAATATGGAGTTCTGAGAGAGACAGATCATGTTAAAAGTAAAAGCAAAGCTGAAAGTTGGAACTGTAACTGATCGCTATAAAAATGAAGAATACAAAAGATATGTGGATCAAAGATGAGATGCTGACAAGAAACCTGGTCCATTTAACTTGCTTCAAGTTGGAATTATTTGACTTTTGTAGGGATAATGCTTTCCAAAACCTGTTAACTGATTCAGGAGCTTAAATTCCAATGTTGTGTGGGATTGTATGTTAAGGCAATGTCCTGTAGACTGTATTTCTTTTGATGCTAAGTCTTCTAATGATCTCTGGTATGGTTTGCTAAGTTCTTCTTTAGGTCACTTAAAGATTATCAATGTGTATTTGCATTTCAACTGGATAAAAGAAAAAAGATCGTCATGTCTTCTGTCCACTAATAGAACCTGAATCCAGACACACAGTGCGATTGAAAGCTCTTGTTCTTTGAGAACTGGATGAAGCATCTGTGGTTTGAGTATTTGTGTGAGAAGTATCAGATGTTTGATTTCAGAATTATGAGCTGAAGTACTTGTGAACTGATGTTACGGAACTGCTGTTTCTCAATTTTCTCTCCAGCGAAAACAATCTGTTTTCTAGCAAAAATAAAGATGGCATTCCTTTGTGCTGCTCTCATGTAGGAGAAGAGAGAAGTCTGGAAGAAGTAGAAACACTGTGGTTCAGCTCTGGAATGTGAATCATGGTGCATCTAATTTTTCTTTTTGTACCCTGTAATTTGTCATCCAAACTGCAAAGGCTTGAGTCAGTGAATGACGTAGCTAGTCGTATAATCTTCTAGTGCCAACTAGAACTGGTATACTGCTGCATTATGTGAACACGGGACTTCTGTAAAGAAATGTTACTCACTGAAATCCAAGCACAGTAGCATGTGCATGTGTTTTCAGGTTAGGTAACAAGTGGAGTATGTTGGCAAGGAAGTATTTGGTTGGTACTCTTGAGCAACTTTGAACTTTGAGTGAGGTTGATGAATTACATCCACAAGCAGCATGTGCAATATCCTGACAAGGTTCATGGCAGCTGAACTGGCCATCTCCACACCTTTCTTTGCTGGGAATTACAAGGTGCATCTTCTGTGGTGTTCATGGGAGGAAAAAAAGAAAAAAATATGGTGTAGCCGAATTTGTCCATTTGTTAGTTTGCTAGGTGCCCCTAACTCCTGCTTATTAACACAGAATAGCATGACACATAGCAATATCTTCTCTCAAGCATGAGAAGTACTGGAAGTTAATTTGTGATTGACCTGACTTTGTCATACTAATTATTTCCAGTTTTAAAGGGTAGTTGTTATAAACATTGTGCTGAATTCCAGTTTATTTCCACAAGAACAGACATTTAGCTCTGTGCTAATAAATATTTTTCTGCTGGATTCTTTATTTCTAATAACAGCTGTTTTATTGCAAGAGAATAGAATGGGATTGTTTTCTCTGTGAGAGCAATGCCATGCCTTTTCTCCTCAATAAACTGTTTTTTGACTGTTGCCTGGAGAAGAGAGTTAGTGATGGAGGGAGCTTCCTGGTCCAAGTATCACACAAACCAACCAGGGGTGAAGTGTTACTAGACCTGTCACTCACATGTGCAGAGGAGATCTTTGAAGAGGCTAAGATTCAAAGCAGTCTAGGCTGTGGTGTCTATGCCCTGGTTGAATTTGAGATCTCAAGAAAAATGAGCCTGGCAAAGAGCAGAGTCAGGACCCTGATCTGCAGAAGAATGAGCTTTCAGCTCTTTAAAGAATTATTGGATTAGATCCCCTGGGAGAGTGTTTTTAAGGATAAAGGAGTGGAAAAGAGCTTGCAAGGTGTCTTTCTGAGGGTGTAAGAGATCTTCATTTTCCAGTGTAAGAAATCAAGCAGAAAAGGCATGGGAAACTGGTTTAGTTGAACAAGGAACTGGGGCTGAAAAGGGAATATACAGGCAGTGGAAGCAGAGATGTGTGGCCTGGGAAGGATACAGGGATGTGATCTGGTTGTGCAGAGTTAAGATCAGGAGCCAAGATGCAGATGGAACTGAGCTTAATGAGGGATGTGGAAAACAACAAGAAAAGATTCCGTGGGTACACTGGTCAGAAGAGATAGGCCAAGGAGAATGTAACCTCTCTGATAAATGGAAAGAGTGAAGTGGCTTCAGGCATGGAGAAGTCTAAGGTACTCAGCAAGGTCTTTGCCTTGATCTTCACTGGCTGTCAGGCTTCTCATGCTTCTCACATCTCTGAACCTTTAGGCAGGGGTCTGGGAAACAAAATTCCTTCCAGTTTAAGAGCAGAGCAATTCAGAGACTGCCTCATGAGGCTGAATGCGTCCAAGTCTTTGGGCCAGACAGCATACATCCCAGGGTCCTGAAGGAACTGGCTGATGATGTGGCCAGGCTACTCTATCATTTTTGAAAAGTCACAGTTATCAGGCGGTCTCCTGGTGACTGGAAATAGTGAAACATCACCCCCATTTCTAAGAAGGGGACAAAGAAAGACCCACAGAACTACAGGCTGGTGAGTGTCACCTCTGTGCCTGGGAAGATCACATAGCAGATTTGGAAGCTGAATTAGTGCACATATGAGATGAGGAAATGATCTGAGGCAACCAACTCTGCTTCATGAGGTGCAGATCTTGCCTGAGCAATCTCATGGATTTCTATGATGGAGTGGTGACATTGGTGGACAAAGGAAGACTGTCTGATGTTGTATGACAAGACTTATGCAAGACCTTTGTCTCATACCACATCCTTATCTCTGAATTAGAGAGATATGGATTTGAAAGCTGAAATACTTCTTGAATAAAGGTTGGTTGGATGTTTGCAGCCCAAGGGTTGTGGTCAGTGGGTCTATGTCCAGGTGGAGGCTGGCTGCGAGTGGTGTCTCTGAGGGATCCACCTTGGGACTGGTGTTCTTCAACACCTTTTGCAAATGACATAGACAGTGGAATCAATTGCATCCTCAGCAAGTTTGCTGATGACACTAAGCTGAGTAGTGCAGTTGATGCAATAGATGGGAGAGATGACACCCAGAGAGATGATGCCCAGAGGGACCTGGATGTGCTTGAAAAGTGGGCCAATCTGAACCTAATGAAGTTGAACTAGTCCAAGTCCAGGGTACTCCACTTGAATTGGAGCAAGGTTTGTGTGCAGTCTTGAAGAAGAGCTCATTGAGAGCAACCTTTCTGAGAAATGCTTGGGAGTTCTGGTGCATGAGAAGCTTCATGTGAACCAGCAGTGTGCTCTTGCAGCTTGGCAGGCCAACAGTATCCTGAGCTGCATCAACAAAGGGTTTGCCAAGCAGGGTGAGGCCCCTCATCTGGATAAAAGGGACAGCTGAAGATTCTTTGAAGTAGCTGAGTGTTACTAGATAGCATAGACTAGATATCACTTGCAAATGTGATTCAGGCCAAGAACCTCAAGTCTTTAAAGTCAGTGAGATGTTGCAAATTAATATTTAGGCCAGTTTTCAAGAGGTGAATTCTTCAATCACTTGCATTGCTAAGTAGAACAATGTTTCTGTTACCTCAAGAAATTTGTTCTGAAAAGCCTGGCAGTTTAGACTAAGTCTATCAATCTCATGGTAGTCTATTTTAGGAAGCACGTTTAGTGGCAAACTAATACTGAAATTATATTACAGCATTCAAACTCTGGTCTAAAGTTCATACTTGTTAGATGCAATGCCTTTCGTCATCTGTGGTGATTACTACTTTTTGAAGGCTCATGCATTTTTCATGACAGGTTAGCTGAAAAGCAGGAGCAGCCTGCCTGACCTGAAAGAACACACCTTGTTTGGGGACTTCAGTGAATATGTTGCAGAACATTTTTCAGCTGCTACTTACAAAAGGAAAATTATCATGGTCTGTTAAGAAGGCAGAGTTATTTTCTAAACCACTGAACTCTGTGCTCTGATAGCAAGTAGATAATTAAACATCTTGTTAATAGAAACTAGTCCAATATGGCGAATTTGCAATCTGAAGGTTGAAAATTCCTTAAATTTGTTCAGATCTGATGTGACAGGACAGCTCATGTAGTGTGAAAGCACACAGTTGCGTATAACTTGCAATCTCCAAAGCTGTGATTTCAGCAGAATCACTGCAGCTTTGTGGAAAGTATGTAATGACTAACAGGTCAGTATAGGTGATGATTACGTTTTGTCTTCTCATTGGCTACTGCAGAGTTATTGTGGGTAGGATCTTTGATTTACAATCTAATCCATGTAGTCTTGTCAATATACTTCATTCTAATTTCTCATCTGGTATTGTCATCTTTATGCTGATTTTTTGCATTTCATATTTTATCAGAATGGAAACTTGTGGATGACTCCCTGTTGATAGAAGTGTTTAAAAATAAATAACTGCGGGAAGTGATCTTTCCTTCATATCTAGATAATCAGATTTTTCATTTCAGATCACGTAACCTCCAATAAAGCTTTTTTTTTTTTTTTTTTTTTTTTTTTTTTTTTAGCATTCGTCCAGACCTCCAAAACTGTTCTTTGATACCAACACATGTAACAGCTGGAGTGTAAGGTCCTGCTTGCAAAAGTCAGATCAGTATTTAAGAAGAAATTCAGTTCATTCCTTGTTATCGCATAACAATATCTAATTTTGCTCTGAATGCATTTGAAATGAATGAGCAACTACTACGAAAGATTATACAATTCTAATTGCCTGGATAGGCAAGGTGAAAAAGCAGACAGTTTTCTGTAGCTTTTTGTAGCTGCTTTTACTCAAAAGTCCATTGTCACATTGGACGTAGCAGATGTTGATGCTTTTGTTGGAGGGTTAAAATGATGTCTAAGGTGTATTTTTCCATAGACTTACTATTTTGTTCAGTGATGATTCACTTTAAAAGATACATAAAAATGTGAGTGAGTAGATGTTGATAGCTAACAGATATTTTGTTGTTGTTGGCAACATTGGATAATTTTTTAAGTCAATACAGTGTCAGTGCCAACATTTTTGAAGAGAGTGGTGTTGGACTGGAATGGTTTCGAGACAATTCCGTGTGGACTGAGACTAGTGTTAAGGAATGTTTCAGACTTCTGTGCAGAACCAGCATCAGGCTGTACAAAGTATGTATGTAAGCTTGAGTCTTAATAGTGGTAGATGTCTTGATTTAAAAGCAGAGATGGGCTTGGCAAATATCTGAAGCTGAAATATGAAGGAGTGAGCCAGTATATAGATCAGCACTCGGGTATTTTTTCAGGGCACTAATTCAAGAAAATGGATTTTGGAGTCCAGTTTGACAGAGCTAGGGAAAAAAAAGGATCAAAAGAGAGAAAAAGATGCAGGTATTTCTCTATCTACTGTAGTCTTTTTCATGTATTCTATTCTTCAGTTGCTGTTGAGAGGAAAAAAAAAAAAAAGCTACTGGTTGTTTTTTTGCTTTTTTTTTTTTTTTTTTTGTGACAGGCTTTTTTCTTCCAGTGTTAGCAGGCTCATTGACTTAGTGTCCAAGAGACAGATGTGATTTTTTTTCTTTGTGTGAAAGGATCATAAAAATTAAAAGCCAAAAGTTTTTAAGACAAACAAACAAGAAGTCTATTTAAAACTGTATGGTATGTGGCAGAGAATGAAAAAGTTTTAAGTGAAGGTAGTGTTTTCCATTCCACTCTTTCTTTAATATCCTTTTGAAGAGTAGCAGACTCATTATCACAGGGATGGAAATCAGAATTGTGAATGCTTTTCGTAGCAGATGATATAAAATGAGTTGCTTTGTAAATTTGCTGTTTTATTGCATCTTGAAAACTTATGACAGCAGTGGGTGAATAACTAAGAAAAAGCAGACAAGCTTTCTGTGTGTTGTTTTGCTTAGTCTGCAATAATTCTGCACTTGTGGGAGGAACCCAGTACTCTCTGTCCCCCCTCCCAATTGGGAGAAAGGTGTCTTTATCACATAACACTTGATATTGCTCAGATTGCAAACATTGCACAATGTCAACACAATTTTTTGTCTTACTGAAAAATGCTGAGGAGAAAAACTGGAATAGTTGCTCTAGAAATCTCTGGTAAACTTTAACACTCTCAGAGCACTGTACAGCACTGAATAGTGAAGGAGCAGCAACCAGTGAGACACTGCAGATTTGGGCCATCTCATCAAAGTGTTGCCTGACCCCAGCCCCAGACCTTGCAGAAATCTAGTCTGCTTCTATGCATGTTCTTTGGTATTCAGTTTGTAATACTTTAGTCCTTGAATAGATCTTTACTTGTTTGCCTTTCTGAAAAGGTGACTTAACAGGAGATCTGGAGTACTTATGTCATACTTCTAGAATGCATTGTCCCAAAGGTTGGACCCAATGTCCATCCTACAAAGCATCATGGATTTCCTCAGGTATTGCTTCCCTTCTCTTGGTTTCCTTCAGATCCTGATGGCATAGGCAGACCACTGCAGCATTTTTAGTGGAATAGAGGAAGAAATTGCCCCCATTGTTGCTTGTTATTATCATTAACTTGGCAAGCAAATTGCATAAGTACCCTTTGGACTGTTCATCAGAAAGTTCTCTGAATTGGCTTAAGATAGCTAGCACATGGAAGTTTGCACTGAAGCAGACAAGAAGTTCTTAGACCACCTAATCTGTTAAATGCACTGTAGAGGAATAGTGACCACTGACAGAGGTCAAACTGCTTTCCTTTTCCAAAAGATATGATTTGTCTTTGTCCTAAGTTAACGCTGATCTGTGCTATTTCTGACTTCTGAATGGAGTGTAAAATAACACAGTGAAAACTAATTCTGCTGTCATTCGTTCCTCTGCACCCATCACATAAAGAATTCTTTGAGTTGTGGGTAACTCTTATTATACAATGTGTTTATTCTGAGCATTTAAAGCCATGTTAGATCTTTAATTACAGATAGAATTTGAAAGGCACAGTTTGTTTGTAGATATTCAGAAGATGGATTACTGCTCATATAGCTGAAGTTGAACAGTGAACTGCCTTGCAGAGAACTTAGGTACAAACCAAATATTTCATGGAATTTTGTAAGAGATTGAGATGACCTCAGCCTGCCGTATAGGACAGCGTTGTTGTGCCAGGTGATGTTACTGACTGCTCTTAATGGAGCTGCTAGTGCAACTCTGTTTGTCTAGAATATTCACATGATGCCTTCTGTCCCATCGAACATAATGATTTGACAACTAGTAGGGAAATAAAACAAACTTTTTTTAACACCACTTGCTTTGTTCTCTGCATCTGGCTGGTGTAGTTTGTCTTCTCAAATTTGCGATGTAGCTACATGTTATTGTATAATTTGGCAGCAAGCTTTTTCTCCTGTGACATTTTGCTCACAAAATTCAAATAAAATTGCATTTAAAGAATTCAGGTAATTTTCCACCACTACGTGCCTAGCAGTGGCTCTGTAATACTAGCAATTCTTTTCCCCTTTAGCACCTTTTCTTCTTCTTTTCTTGCCAACTATCTTTTCTGATGTTGAAAAGTGAAGTTCTGGAAGCTGGCTGGTGATTAGCTTGCAAAAGTTATTTCCCTTGGAAAAAAGAACGCAGTGCAAAGCACAGTGGTCATTTCTGAGCTGGTAAGAAAATCTGTTAAGACTGTATGATACAAGGAAATAACCATTTGAGGAATTTTGAGCACTCTTAACTTCGTGTTACCTCACAAATATGCATCCTTCAATAAATTCAGAACACTTGGGTTGGATATTACCATTATGTTCACTATGGATAATCTCCATGAGACCTTCTGCAGACCTGTTCCTAGAATTTTTCTCTGTCCTCCCTCTTTGGTACTTGTAAAGTGTTCCACTTTCACAGTTTCATTGCTGTATTTTATAGAAATGTGTTTGGAAGAGTCTCTTTTGACATTTTCCTTGGACATTATCTTTGGTAGTGTCTTCTTTCATTATGTATGTCTTTCAAGGCTACCGTTTCCACTGTCTGTTTTTGTGATCCTGTGATGTTTTCCTCTTAAAAGTTAACTGCTCTTTTAAGGCCGAGAGCTTTTAGGTCTGTCATCTGCTGTTTCATCTTGAATCTGAAACTGTTCCTGAACCTTGTACTCAGATGTGGTGTAGTCTTTAAATCCTTAGTGTCTTTTTCTTTCCATGATTTCACGCATGGAAGGTGAATACCTGACAGCATTTGGGAGGTTCTTTCTGAGAAATAGTCTATTTGTTATTCTTAGCTGAAAAATGAACATCGGAAATATAGGGCATATGAGGATTGATCTGGCTTCTTCCCAGCATTACAGCTGTACTGAATGAAACTGGGAAACTAAAAAGCTACACAAAGGTTAATGTTAGTTATTTCTGATCAGAAGGTCAGTGTTGCAGAGCTACTCTATCGGTTGTGTCTCGAGAACCCTGATATTGAATGTGGCGTTGGACTTAGTTGTTGTTAGCCCCCCCCTTCCTCCCTTCACATATAGCCTATTTCATTCTGGGAGGAATTTACTTTCAACCACAAGCTTGTTTTTTGCAAGACATTGTGAAATAAAGCACCATTCAGATTTATGCTTACTGTTCTGTTACTTCTGAAAGAGTCCACAATGCCCAGATTCACTGCAACATTCACTGCAACAGCACAGCTCCTTGTGTTTCAGAAAATGATTCACAAGCATTTTGTCTGTCGAGGAACCTTCAGGAAAATATCATTTTGTTTCTTTCAAGAGTTTTAACTTCTTTCAGAGTTAAAACTTTTGCAATATGCCATGCTACTGACCATGTCTACACTTGTATTCTTTTTCAGAAACCTTCCAGTGGGAGTATTGTGTTATAATTCTGGACTTTTATAGCAGTATCGTAACAATTTTTCCCCATCAGGTGATACAGTTGTTCATGCCATGAAATATATGTACATGACAGCTTTTGGTGCAATTTTTAGGCCTTTGTAGTTGGATGTGTGATCTTAGCTCTTGGTAATTTTATACCTGGGATTCAGTTACTATTTTGTACATCCATCTCTTACGTCTATGCATGCCCACTTTGGAAGCTGTATTTTCAAGCACATTTTATGTGCAAATGTTAGTAATTCAATAAGGACTGTTCTGAATCTTTTTTCTCCCCTTATTTTAAGTCTAATTTTTCCCTATTATTTCTATCAGTTTCTGCTTTGTTTAGTGTTATTCTAAACCTCTGCAAAGTTTGTATTGTTCCAACCCTGAGGTTTATGAATTCTGACAGAATTTAAGGATTGGATTTTCATGTGGTCTCTGTAAGGCAGCATAGAAACATGTAGGGTAAAAACAACCGGAGGCTGAGCCTTGCATTATCATGAATACAAAATGGAGTAAGAAGTGGTCACACACAGCTGTTTTTTTGTTTTCATTTACTGTCCAGACTGTGCTGTGCTTTTACTGTAAACTGTGGCATTCTGTGAAATTCTGTGCTCAACCCCAGAGCCAGAGGAGGTAGTGTGTGTTTTCAGATCGTTGGACATGAAAGGCATGGTGGAAAGGAAAATTGCTATTCCTGCTTTCAACCTGTATAATTAACTTCTCTTTAGGGAAGCAGAGCGAGATAAGAAAATAGTTTGACCTCGGCAGAGCTTAGGCACAGGAACATATGTCTCACTGGTCAGCACTATACCAACAAATATTTCTAGGTGGGGTGAGCAGGGCAATAGCAACTGAACTGTGCCATTATGTCCTCCTGTGCTTGAGAGGGGCGGCGTATTTATTGAAGGAAATGGCTCTGCTGAACTAGTGCTGGTGCAGTTCCAAGCCGATTGGTGATTACCTTTTCCATGGGGATTGAAATGAACGTGTTATATTTTAAAATAAGCTTATTAACTGCTGCTGCTATTCAGAATTTCTGTTAGTTGTTTGTTCAGCTGGTCATAACAGCTTCTGTCTTAACTGCACAGGGAGGCACTAGCTCAGGTTTAAGTTGGCTTAGGTTCTCCTCCCCTTTTTCCCCCTCATATTAGTGAGCTTATTTTCTTTCAAATCTTCAGCTCTGTAGTGTGTAAAGGATGTCTATAAATACTCACCTAAGTGTAAAATGAATCGGCATTTATTCTGCATGACTGGGAAAGAAATAATGCACTGATTACTGAGGTCCAGGAAGTTCTTCTAAATTTCTGACTAACCCAGACCTCAAAAAGTTACTGGGCTAGAGCCAGGTGATGTGTATTTGGAGAGTAGAGGGAGCAGCAGGGAGGAGAAGATCAAAAAGGGGAAGTCATCTACAGTGTAAAAATCAGACAGGTTGAATCTGGAATCTGATTCAAATTTAACTTTCCTGAAACAATGAGAGCAATGACTGCATTTCAAGTGAGCAGGCTTGGATTTGTAAAGGAGAGACCTCTGCTCTAAGATTAAAATGTGAAATTAGAAGCACATAAAAAAAATAGTACAGTTAGAAACTAACTTTTACATTTTGGATCATTGGCATCTCTTATTTCATCATTCTTTACTGCATCAGGATAGTAGTAATCAATACTGATATCCACACAGTATTCCAGGCTGCTTGAGCTGTGCAGACCTAGTCTGTGAATGCAGGTGATTTCATCAAAGAACTCTATTTGGCATGTTTCGTTTCATGCCTTATGGAGAAAAAGTTATCTGCAATAAGGGATAAATTGCTGTCAGTTGTTTAGTTGGTCTTTGTATGTAGAGGAGGTTTGCTTTGTTTTTCCTGACAAGTTAATCTCAGCTATTTGTAAAGGAAGAGACAACCTTAATAAAAAGTTTTGATTAGGTTACTAATAAAGGAAGCTTTTGTGTCATCCTGTGTTGTCAGTACATTCTGTCCTTGTTGAAAATTAGACATGTTTCCTTTCATTTGCATAATCTAGAAAACACAACAGACCTCTGTCTGGGTGCGTGTGTTAAAGGTGCTGCAGTGGTTAATAATTTTTTCAATATTTGGTTTTGATGGACTCTACTGAGGGACCAAACACAGTGATGAATATCTTGTAGGTAGGGCTCTATATATTTAGCCAGTACATTTCTTCTGTCTTCCTATCACTCTCCTCTGGTTTCACACAGGGATAGGATTATTTAGTGATATCATGTGATGAATAAATAACATAACTAATAAGAAGGATGGGGAAGGTCTGAAGTGTGCACAAACTAGTTCAAGTTCCTGTTTAAAATAAATTTACATTAGGTGTCTAAAGAGCTGCAAACAAAGTCAAGTAAATACAGCGTGAATTGTTGCTTTTTGAACATACTGTATAGGCAGCTAATCAAAACTCTAGTTATAGGAACTTTACAGTTATTTGCACCTCATTGTCTTGTGGTCGTGGGCACAGTTTTTAAGATCTATTTATTAAAGAAATACTGAATGAGAGTTTCATTGCTTCAACTTTCTCAGCAGATGATCATGGTCATGTTTGTTTTTCAGACCTAGAGATCTGTACTTCTAATGAATATGCATTTTTTAAATCAAATTGCATAAGCTGGTAGCATTGGGAACAACAGAAGATTAGGAACTCCATTTTATAATGTATGCAGTAGATTTCTCAGGGAATCTACTTTCTCAGTTACAGTTGTGTTTCAGCTGTGAATCAATTATGTGAAGTTTGTGTCCCGGTGTGAATGAACAGAAGGAAGCAACTCTAATTGTATTTTATGGATCATACAGTAGTTTCTTATTTAGTTGAGTATGTTGTGTAGAGACTGAATCCTGAGTATAACATCATCACAATATTGCCAGGCTGCTATACTGCAGAATTAGTTTTTTCTTAATTGAAAACTGAAGAAAAAGCACCTTAGACACTAAAAATTGTATTTTGTTGATACTAGAGACTTGTTCTTTGTTCTAGTAACCTGATTTATGAAGAGACTGGATAGCTGTGGAAGTTGAATAGTAAATAAGTTACAGTATGTAGGAAGAATTCTAATAACGCATCAGCACTTTCAGTGTATTCATATGTTTTGTTATTGTAGTACCATTAAACATAACAAAACAATGTTAATGGCTTATTCACAAGGTTCCATGAATATTCTAGAGTATGAATAATTTGTACATTTTCACTTGCAAATCACTGATATCTTCACTACTCTCAAAAGTCCACGGGGTCTTCATCAGCATCCTTCAGTGATTTCCAGATATTTGGAGAGCCTTCCCTTTTGATTTGATTTTCGCTTTTCAATTGTCTTCATTTTAGTGGCAAGAGTCTTTACTTTAATAACTTTATGGTCTCTTACACCATTGGTAAGATAACTGTGCAATAATTTTTCTCTACTCCCAAACAGCAGCTCTCAGTGCCTGTATTTGTTGTACTGACGGTCAAGTATTACCCTTTTTCTTGTCTTTTGGCATTTGTAAATCTGCAAAACTACCACATCCTAGTCACATAGGAAGAGATTTTATCAACCCACCTGTTTGATAACTATAATATACTATGATATACTTAATTTATTCTTCTACCCATCTTTACAGTTAAGGAAACAAAAGACAGAGAAACATAATCGGTGACTGTGTTGCAAGTGAGAAAATTCTTCTCTACTGGAAAAATGATCATTTCTATTAATAAGTTTTTGGCACAATTTTTTTAACCTAAATACTGCTTTTTTAATTCGTTATAAATTAAGTTACTCATTTTAAATTATGTTTTGCCTGTGATGGTAACTGGTGAGTGATCTCCTTGTCCTTACCGCAGACTTTTTTATCCACAAGATTTTAGTCCCCTGTCCAGTTGAGAAGAGGGAGAGTGTGACTGGGGGAGCACTTGAAGACCAGCCAAGGTTAACTTGCCGCTCTGGGATATTGCACTGATGTTTAACGTGGGCCAAATATTTATAGAAAAGTACTCAATTGTCTGAACAAGAAGTATGTACCAGGTTGGACTTATAATAGGTGTATGCGAAGCACTATTAAAAAGCTGATGCTGTCATCTTCTGTTTCTGGAAATTCAAGAACTGCAGGAAATAACCTCTTTGTTAATGTAAGGCATTATTTTTCTTATAGGACAAAAAGTCAGAACCTGAGCATGCTGGGGAGGGAATGCTCAAACTGGTTGTCCAAAAATAAAAGCTGGAGTAGAGGATGATGATCGGACTAGGGCAGAGGGAAGTGGCAGACTAAGTGCAAAGGAAAAGCAGGTCTGGAACAGAGTCTGAAAGACACTCAACTTTTATGGTAGCAAATCTTGGTGATTTTTAAGCACTAAGTAATTAATTATGATTAGTAGCATACGTAGAACTTGAGTTCAAAACTGTTATTTTACTTCACTGCTATGAAATATTTCCCCAGGTACCATTTGCATGCTTTATTACTGTCCGTATATAGGATGACATCCACTATAGTGTTCTGGTTTTCCCTCAGTCTTTAGGGTTTAGCTCCATGCTTCGTTTCCTATAAACAGTATGACACCTGCTCTGAAGATTGTTCCCACCCTCATGGGATTTTATTCAAGCTTGTAAAATCTGTATATTTCTCTAACAGTTGACTTTTTGTCGTGTCTTAGTGGGAATGAAATATTTTGATCAGCATTTTAGAAAAACAAACAGATGAGAGAGAGACATAAGACATACTAAGTTTGAAAAATACTGTTTTGAAATACCTCAGAATTAATGAAGGTGGGGATAATTTGTGGACAGGAAAGAGGAAAAATAAGGAAGCATTATGCATTGGATACAGAGATGACAGAATCAGAACTGATACACATTATCTGGACATTCTCAAAGATTTATTCTTGACTCTGAAAGAGTGAGATCATTGCTGTGAGGGTATTGAATATTTTCAAATAAGAAATAAAACATCATGATATTTATTTTAAAACTTTAGTAATACTTTTTGGAGGTATGATACCATCAATGCATCAGAACTGAATTTATCTGTTATGTAGTGTTGTTGAAACTGGATATATTAGTCTCAAACACTGAGGTATCTCATATGATCTGTATCCTTAAAAAGTGCTTAAATTGTGTTCTGACTACTCCAGCTTCCATCAAAAGGTCTGAGGAACAAAAATAATAACTTCTAACTTACAAAAAAGCAAGTCAGAAATTCCAGGTGAGTTCTTCTAGATAGTAATTTTTCTCAGCTGCTCTGCAGGTGTAGGGGACTTTGGCTGGAGTTGCAGTTCTTGTAGAGTATAGTCATTACTGAAGCTCTTGGGCACAAATTTCTGTTGGAATGCAACTGATGTCATGGAAAAACAGGACCTTCCTGGTAACTCTTAACAACCAGAACTATAGTAAACAGTAAATGTACCTCCACCAAGATACTGGACTTTAAAGAGGCCTAATAGGATGGTGTCTGTGTGCCAAGAAACATAAACCTTTACTGATTTAACTACAGTTTTCCTAAAAGCACTAGCCTGCTGCTGTGGTTTAGCTATGATTTTGATATGCCTAATAAAACTAGAAATAGTTCTGTTTAAATCTTCAAATAGCCTGAATTTACTGTTCTTTCCACCACCAAACAGTTTTATGGTCTTTCACATTAGAAATCAGTGATGGTATGTTAGTTACAAGGGAAATAGCACTGTAATTTTTGTGATTTGCAAAACACTGTTTCTTTCCAAGGTATATTTTTCCTCTAATTAAATGAACGAACTGACTTTTTTGATACACAGCTGTGTAGAAGTGGAGAACTGTTCAACTCTATTTTTTGTTTTTAAAAAGTTTGTTCTCAGCTTAAAACTGTTTTGCTTCTGTAGTGTTCATTAAAACTTATGGGACAATTTAAGAGTTTGATTCTGAGGAGCATTTATTTATTTAAAAGATTTGTATTGTTTACTTTTAATCTTTTGGTAGAAAACCATACTGCTATGACCTTGAAATATAAAACTTCTCTTTTTAAACAGGCAAAATAGAGAGGAGTAAGTTGAATAGTCCAAAACATACCAACATGTCTTTTGAGAGTGCCAGTATAGCTCTTAGGACACTTTTTAATTACGAAATTGACTATGAGATACTGTATGCACATCTGGTAACTTTTGGCTTAAACCTTGAGATTGCTGTCAGTTCCTTTGTGGTTCTAGGGGGGATATGCAGTAAGTGTTGTCACTTAACATTCTATCCTCCAGAAGAATTTGTTTTATTGACCTAAAGAAATGCTTCAATACTGTTAGATGACAACCTGAAACAACTTCCTGTAGTGTAACAGTGCTGTAGGACCAGTATTACACTGCATAGTTCAAAAACTTGATTTGCATTGGTAGTGGTATTCCGTAAGGTAACTGCAAATAGAACTTCTGTTCCTATTTTTGAAGGCTTAAAAATGAGTAAAACATAGGGAAACATCTGGGAAATATGCAGCCATTGTATGTGGAGTTTGATCATGCTTTAGAATAGTAAGAGAAATTAGGGTTTTCTTCTCTGGTTTTCTGAGTTTCTTTATTTCCACTTGAGTGTCCACCTCTTTTTTGAGAAAGGATGTCATAGTGCATTCACTGATATCTTAATGATCAGCTTTGTGAGTCAACTTATGTTTGCCAACATTTATCTAACTAGATCAGATTTGTTGTCTGATAAGGTCAAAATACTGCTGACTCAGTGATCTGGTATCTTGAGTCTTCCTAGCATCTTGGAAGAAAGAGGTCTATGTTCCACTGCAAAGCTGTGTGCCTCCTCTTTTTATTAGACTTAGGTTATCTGATTCTAGTTGTGACAAAATATAGTTGTTGTGATGTACCAGAACATTAGGAATCCATTCTGTAACTTTTTTTTTTTTTTTTACCATTCCTGTATGCTCTAATAGCTTGTAAGTTATAAAAATACAGTTCTTCCTGCTTACCCTGTTGCAGTTTAAAGCACAACAATTTTTGAAATTAAGAGAAAAGTAACATTTTTGGGCAGAAGGAGAATGAGGAAAACATTTTTTGTAGATTTATTTATTTATTTAAACGTAGTAGCTGTTCGAGTTGTTTAAAAGTTGGAAATATTAGAACTAGACACAGAATTATTGAGGAATCTATAAGCAGAACAGTGAAATATTTGATGAACTAGGAAGGAGAGAACTATATTTTAGATCTTCTGATCCATCTGAACAGTATTCTTCTTTTAAATCTGAGAAAAGGGGCACAGGAAAATCTAGGAGGAAGCCTGCAAACCAGCTAGGCTTTCCAAAGGTGGCTTCTGTGCTGGCAGTCAGCACTGTGAGTCTCTATTTAACCTTTGATAGGCAGGGCCTGCAATTTCCCTTTTTACTTAAAGGTTTTCTTCTGAAGTTCAGATGCTTTCTGGGCAGTCTGGGGAACTTGTTACTTATTGAATCCTTATAAAATTGCTTGCTTAAATACCTGTGAAGGGCTGTGCTTATAGCCATTGATAAAAACATAGCAGCATCCCAAAAACTCCTCATTTGGAGTAGGAATTGTACCAAATACTGTTCTCTTGTGTTGTTTGTTGTTGTTGTTGTTGTTGTTGTTGTTGTTTGTTTGTTTGTTTGTTTTTTCCTGGAAGGTTTAAAAGTACATTCAGGTGAACAGGACATTTTTTTGGGGGGGTGTTAGTGAAAACTGCTGCTGATCTCCTGACCAGATCCTATAGAAGCCTCTGTTACAAATAGATTGTTTTATTCTTGCAATAGCCAGCTGTTCCCTTTTCCTGATATTGCAGATTTCCCGTGCTTTTTTCTTAATGGGTACTGCTATTAATTATTCTTCAGTCCACATAACACTATGCCAGACTTTTTTTCGAGGTAATCACCATGTTTGTATTTCAGTATTCCCTTGTTTTTTACTAGGGGAGGAAAACTTGCAGTGTGGCAGGGAAACGTTGCACTCCAGAGAGGGGACACAGAGATGACTTTCCTGACTGCTAAGAACTCCTTAGCGCAGTTTATCTCATGCATACTTCTAATGCGAAGTACCTGTTAAAGGTTAGTGAAGAGAGCTGCATAGAAAAACGTAGCAGTATCTTTAGCTCCTATTTCCATCACCTTTTTAAAATGACAGAATGTATGTTTTTCCTGTTAAGAGATTCCACTGGCCTAGCCACTGAATGGAAGCTGAGTGGAAGAGATTCAGATGAAGTTGAGCTGATTCAAAAACACATTTTTAAAGACTAGGATTTGTTTGCTGTGTAGAATCGAAGTACAGCAGGATGTTTGTGAGAATGTTTCACACATATCTCTTGTTTCTTCCTTATTCTACCACATTTGTAGAATTCACTTTTACTTCTGCAAGGAGCTGAGAGACCACAGCTGACAGAGAATGAAACTTTTCAGACATAAAATATCCAGAGTCAGAATAAATTTCAGTGAGTCAGAAATTTGAACAGTTTAGTCTGTCCTTTATTTTTGTCTTGCTCAATGTATACTCCATTAAAACCCATGGTAACTTAATGTCTGTGAACCTGGTCTGTTGTCAGTAGTGAAAATAATGATCATCAACTACATTAAAGATTTCTGTCAGTTGCTTCCTCTAGATCTAGAGTTTTCACAGGACTGGAAGCATTGCTGATCATTGCTGTGCTGAGAACAGCCTCTTGCACTTCACATAAAATGAACTGCTGCAACCCTCATATGACAGCTTAAAACAGACTAAGCCTGTTGTCCTTACACTTCTGAAAATTTCTCTTATTTAAGCAATTTGCAGAGGTTCTGACCAAAAAAATTCACCACACAAGTTTAAAAAGATTTACTAAATCAATCCTTGGAAAGATAGTGCAGCACCATGTGCCATTCCATACCAGTTGCTTCCTATAGTATTAAATAAGCCAAATGGTGATCCCTGCACAGCTTTTCTCAGTCAAATTCACAGTTAGATAGCTTTGCAGTTGTGGAGTTTTTCTCAGTGTACTACAGTTATGTTGTTTGTCGTTGTAAATCACCTCTTGGGTCTTTGTGGTTTGAGCAGCAGTACACTGTGAGCCTTAAGCATTCTGAAGCTGAGGCAGCAACCTCAAAATGGCTTAAAATAATTTTAAAAACAACAGTATCCTGAGGCTCCTTATATTGCTACCTTTTTGTGTGCTTTCAATTTTTTCTTTATGTAGTTGAGATAAAAAATGCTTGTAACAGTAACAAATGTGTTACCAATGAATCCATGGAATTTAAATATCAAGAGAAATACCAAGCATCTGAGGCTGGCAAAATCTCCAAATCAAGAGTTATCCTCTTCCACAGACACTGTTGTACTAAGCTGAAGCCAGCAGTTATGAAGCAGAGCAGCCATATCCCAAGCAACAGGCTGCTGGCACCAGCTGCCTGTGCTGTTCATGTTCTGCTGCAGCATCCCTGAGAGAGTGGGAGTCTGTCTCTTGTTAGAGGGCTGCTGCAAAGCAGGCATTAAATACAGAGGATCTCCTCTCCTGTTGTGAGTTTTACTGACTCATACAGGTGCCCTCAACATACTCTTGTAAAGTCTTTGATGTTTATCACTGGGACGTTTCTCTTAAATTTATGTGAGGTCAGGCAGAGGTCAGAATGTCCTGTCTAAATACCTGGTTTGCACACCTTTAGTAGTTCAATAAAATGCTTGCAGGGTCACGTGGTGGTTTGCCCTTGCAACTTTATGTGACAGGCTAGGGAGCATTGAAATGCATACTTGTTTTGGCATTTGAATTAACTTGTGTGCACAATGATCTTGAGTAGATGTGTTGTTCCCATTTATTCCTGGGGCTATTTACATTTTATTTACTTGCAATTAGGATTATAAGCACTGTTGTGAATGTGACTACAGGCAGATCCATTGCTTCAGTGCCTCTCATAAAATTAAGCAGTGTATGGAAGTGCTTTGGTCTTTCAATATCACATGATCTCCAAAATAATGTTCTCTAATTTTCAATCAATTAATGAATATTCTCATCTCTGGTTTAATTATCTAGTGAGATTTTATCAGAAGCACACTGATAAAGTAGTTCAGTTCAGGGAGCAGAAGTGGGAATCACTAAATCTGTATTGTGATGGGATGGAATTTGTGCCTCTAATCTCCAGGGTAGGCAGAAGGCTAGCGCTTGATATTACTAACAATGCCTTCTGAAAGGTTGTGACCAAAACTGTGAGATCTAGGGAATTAAATGGAGGCAGCTGCTGAAAAAAAAAAAAAAAAAGCCTAATTTACACTGCCAACCTGTAGTGGAGTGGTTTAAATAATAATGTTCTGTTGTGTTCACTGGGGCAGGGAAAAGATGGCTTAATTCCTTATTTGACTTCTGTGGATCCTAAAAAGAAATGAAGACAACTACATGTCAACTCATCACTTGGCAGATTGTGAATGTGTTGAATGTGGGGCTGCCAACTACTTGTCTGTGCATACAACACTCCATAAGAAGCTGTAGGTCACTGCAGACCTTCTGTCCTTCCTGTGAAGGTTTGGGTATTGGCCATGGCTAGAAGCAAGATCGCAGATTAGGTGGTCAGCAACCTTGGTTATCCAGTTTCTCTGATCATAAGGGTCATGAAGAAATATTAGTCAAGAAAACCAGCAGTTGTCTCTGTTCCGCATGTCAAAGTTTGGTATGCATCTGTTTTTATTTGACTTCAAATTCATTTGCACTGTCTTCAGTATGTACTGGAATTTAGACGATGCAAAAGCCATTAGAAATTAAAACCTGCTGCCTTGCTTCTTTTTAAAACTGAAAACAAACATTTAAAATTTAGATTTCCTTTTGTAGATTGTTTACTTCAAACTGAATGGAACATTTTTACATACTAGCAGAGGAATTCACATTAAACAACTTAGTTAAAAATCTTCTCACATATTTGTTTAGGTTAGAAGGAAGCCCTTGATCATCTAGTCCAACCCCACACTTACTGCATCATCTAAACGTTAAGCTATAAATAAACTGGTGTGGACCACATATATTATCAGTCAGTGCTATATGCATTTTTTTTAACCCAGTATTTGCTGCAGATTTTTGAACAGATAGCAAAACAAAACAAAGAAACAATTAAAGCAGCAGTAATCTTAATGATCATATGAGTTCTTAGAAATCTGTTTGATGTGAATCATGTCTGTTTGAGCAGTCTTCTATTTCATTTACTTTCCTATATACCTAGATTGTTTTAACAAAGAAAAGAAGGATAGCTTGTCACTGGCAAGCACTTTGTATGGCGTTTTGTACTGTCAATTTGGTGCTTGCAAAGTGGGCTTTTCCAACTGAATTGTGACTGTGTGTCTCACCTTACAGATGTAAAACGCTCTGATAGTTCAGTTCTGGGCTCTTTGCTGTGTCAGCAAGCCTCCCATCTCTTCCTACATTTGTTTTTTAATGCTTTCCTCTTACCATACTGCTTTAAGACAATATATTAACTTGGATACATTTGATACTAATGCTGAAGTTTCCAGCATTCACTTAGCTGTGATAACTTTTTGTGAACTTGAAATTCTCAGTAGCAACTTCAGTCTTAGGAAGATTCAGTCTGCCTGGTTAGTTGAATATGTGCATCACAAATGTTTTTTTCTGCAGCATGGTGATGCATTTGGCTTGGGTACAGTATTTGGTCATCAGGTACAGATCGTAGAAATTGAAACCTTTCATTGGAGATGATTGTTTAGTGTAATATGTGCTGTGGATCTCCGTGCAGTAGTGTTGTTTTTTATCAACACAGCTGTCTGAATGCTGACACAAACGACGACCAGGTAATACAAGTGACAGGGGAAGCAAGGTGTTGCTCCTTTTGATCACAGTGCAGGCTTGTCAATTTAGGCAAATTTAGTAATAAAACACTTGCAGACAAATGAAAATATCCTTCTATGGGAATAAAAGCAAAAGTGTATGAATGAGGCTTAAGCACTGGAGTGCTTCCTCCAATTCTCTGAGAATAAAAAAGTTTTCACTGGTGAAAGAATTTCTCAGTTTGAGCTACGGACTCCTTTTTCTGATACCTTCTGGCAGACAGACACTTTATACAATGTGCAATACTTTCTCGCTTGCATTTAGGTTAACTGGAAATATCTGCTGGAGATTTACTACTTGTTTTATTGCAGTCTCTCCTTAAGATCACCGGGTATAATTCTGGCAGGGAAAGAATAAATTGGAGAACATTTATCCTGCATGTGAGGTCTGATTGTTCTCCAGTTGGGCTGGTGAGTCCAATATGTAATTTAGTTAATAGGCAATATAGGCAATATAACTGCAATAAAGCACGAAAAGAAATCTGTATTGTAGCGGGGCAGCCTTTAAGATGGTGTTATGGCTGTTGTTCAAAGATTAACCACAAACTTTGTGTGCAGACAACTGATCACTTCCTGTGATTGTTTTAATGTGTATTAAACAATACCAAAAGCAGTGGTTTTTACCACAAGAACACTGTGAACTCTCAGACTTTATTGCAGGCTGTGCATAAGAAACAAATTTAGCATTTTCCCTTAATTGTGGTTCCTGATGTTTGCTGCCAAAGCCACCAGTTTCCAGTCCATGGTTTGCGAATCAGCTGTACAGGGTGTGGTTGGAAAAATGATGTTGGAGAGATGGTGAGCCAGAGCGTGTGATGTGGAAATAAAAACTTAACAAGTACAGTCTTTGGGATATTTGACCTAGTGAGTCCATGTAGATGAAGATCAAAGGCATCAGGAGATAGACAAGGGATGAGCTGAGGGGCTGACCCATGGTAGTGGCAGTCCTGTGATGTGAGGGATGTCAGCCTGTGCAGTGCCAAGACACCTGGCCTGCCTGCATGTGGGTGACCATGTCCTGCCATGCCCAAGGAGTGGGTAATCTCAATCAAGTGCCCATTGGGTTTATTTGCCACTGGAGTGAAGTGGGACCCTTTGTCAGGAACCCAGTATAAGTGTCAAAACTGGTCATCTCCTTTGCTGCCACCACCTACTGCTCCTGGGGAGCTTTTTCCTTTGGACTGTGGTTCATTATCTGACACCAGAAGCTGCTTCCTCCCTACTGGCCTGCCTACTTCTCAGTTACGTGATGGGAAAGAAGCAGAGTGAACAGAGTGGCGCGTATGTTCATACCCACCCTTGTTCAGGTCAAGCCTTGAGATGAGACAAAGGATTTGAGAGGCTTAAGACTTTGTGGATGCCTCCTGGATTCCTTCCTGCTGGGCTGTTTTCTTGCAGCCCCATCTGGTTCTTTAAGCTCACCTGGCAGCATGTGCAGGCAGTCCGACCTGTATTGTGAAAGAGAAATTACACACTTAACCTTGGTAATAATTAACTCCCATAGCCTTGTTTGCTACCTCTTTGTCATGTTTTTATTGCAGCTTGTTTGCTCACTTCTGAGGAAATTCTTTTTGGCATTTTATCAGTTTTTATGAACCTGAGTAAATGAAGAATTAAACTATGGGGCTCAGGTGCAGAGGAAGGGTTTCTTTCTTTGGCAATTCACCTGTATAAACATATATCAGGGGTGGGTGGAGTTCAGTGGCAGCAACAGTGGAGTGGAAACATAATAAACTGGTTTCCCATAGTGTTTCTTGCTAATAGTCTGCTTGAGAAAGGCCTGGTTGTATATTCCAGACTGATAACCTCCTTGTCCTGAGCTGGGTGAGGAGGACCGGGTGAATTGCTGCACTGTTTGTGTAATTTGCTGAGCTCTGTGGAAAGGTAGCTGCAATCTGCCCTTGCCTCTATGGACACATCAGGGCAAATAACCATCGGAACAAAGAGGCTGGGTATTGAGCTGCTGGGCTCATTGGCAGGAAATGCTGAAAATTATCAGTCTGAATGTGTGAACGCTCTCGGTTATCTTCATCTATATTAGAAAGAGTGTCTCTTCCATGGAGACTTTTTAATGCAGTCTTCGGTGCTTTGCAAAACATTGGTGCCTCCCTAGCAAAGTGTTGCTTGGCAGCTGATAGAAAGGAGTAGGTCACAGTGTTGAGGGATGCTTTTTTCAGTGTGAGTGTGTGGACTTGGCAAGGAGGGGAATTTTGTGTAAACAATATTTATCTATTTATTGTTGGAGACTATATCAAAAGCTGCACTTGTTTCTGTGTTGAAGCACTCTAAATTGACTTTTATATGCAGTCACATTCTCCTTATCTACCGCTGCATGTACGGTGGTGAATTTTTTTCTCTATAACTTCCCATAAAAACATTTTTAAAAGAATTTGAGAGACTTAGGCTGTGGCTTCAAGGACAGTGTGAGCTGACGTAGCAGTCCCTTCATCCAGCCTTTTGCTTCCTTCCTCTAGTTCCTACATTCATTGTACCCAGCAGAACCAACCCTGGACAGCTTTTTATCTGCCCTTGCACTGGCTTTAATTCTGTCAGATCTTCTGCTGTGCCACTATGTGCATGAGCACAGGAGGAAATACAGACAGCAAAACAACAGTTAACTCTGTTCAGTTTTCAGGCTAAAATGCTTCAGTGTAAGGTTCAGTGAACTGAAAGGTCAACAGCAGTAAATGGAGAACACTTGAGTAGGGATCACGGTATGAAGACATCCAGCATCTGAAGTGCCCTGGAAGCTAAAACAGATTCCTTTGTGCCTGTTGCTGCTGCTGCCACAGACGCTATTTCTAGATTTCATTTCCTGGGGGAACTTTGGATTTGCTGGGACCATTCTGCTTTCACAGGCAGCTGTGATAATCATCCCCATTTCACAAGCAAGCAAAATTCCGTCTCAAAGCTTGTTAGGAGGTTTCATCGTGTTTCTCCAGGGAGGAGGATGTTTCAGAGCCCTAATTCACATTTCTTTTGTGTTTTCTAATTTATGTGCTTTTTTAATGCCTAGTTTGTACCCTTAGGAATGTAATGAGTGAACACTTTCCTTTGCGTATGACATACTTTGTGCCAGTGTAATTTGTTTTCCTCGTCTGAGATTACTCCCCAGAAGTATGTGTTAATGTTTCAGTGTGGTCAAGGTGGGCTGTTCTTTTTGCATTCAATTCAAATTCTAATTCAGATTAAATTAATTCTTTGTGCACTAGATTCTTCATTCCGCATCCCAGTAATCCTCTTCTGTTTTGAAATACATTTTATTCCAGGTAGTATCTTATTGATGTCTTGCATAATGCCATCATACTTTCCCTAACAAATAGGAATTCCAGAAACAAAATAAGCAAAGATGCATACAGAGTGAAATTGAAGGATCACGTTCTTAGTATAGGTTTCAGTTGGTAACAGGTGATAAAACCAGAATATATGCCAGCATAGTAGATACAGTAGCATACTTACAGTAATGGACAATTAACTAAGTAGAGAATAGCTAACTTTCTAAGAATTATTTCATGTTTTGAGTGTCATTTTCTTATTTTTGTTACCATAGAAGAATTAATTTTTGAGCTTAAAAACTTCTGTCTTGTTATAGAAGTAAGACTATATTAAAAATATTTTTTTTTCTCCCTTCATTTCTCAGTAAAAGAGTTTACCAGTAAACAGGAAATAGAGTTGTTATTAAAAAAAAAAAAAAAAAAAATCAAGCTAACTGATGAGGAACTTGCCAGAACGGCTTTTTTATTTTGTAGTAACTTGCACCAACTGGTCTCATGAAAATACAATAAGTGCTTTCTAAGAAATTTGCTTGTTTAAATCACTGATAAAAGATTGGCATTTTTTTCATGTGTGCACTTGATTTACCAGGGTTTAGAGGTGAATACAGCTGTTGGCTTGGTGTTTAAAAATAAATAAAAAAGGCAAACTCCCTTATAATGGAAGCTGAACTTTAAGGTCTACTGACTTTAAAGCATCTATTCAAACTTCAGCCAGAACTGCATCAATGAGTAAGTAACAGGTAAGCCTGCCTTTATTTAGTTAGTTAGAAGGGTGAGTATTTGTTGTTTTCCTTGTGTTGGGGTTCAGCATTGGTTTAAGTGTTTATGGTTTCACTGTGTGGCACAGTCTGTAGAAAAAATCCAGGCTAAAAATAACTCTCTGAAAGAATACGATGCCGTGAGACATTAATGAGTAGGTGAAGGTAAGCAAGGATGGTGCTTTTTAAAGTCTCCCTTGCTGCTGAAATAGAATTCTCATGTAACTCCCCACTCTCCCCCCAAGGTTGCTCCCATCCGCAAGCAGTGTGGAAATAACTGTGGCAATCTTTGTTGCATCCCTGTGCCCTGCTCACTGGTGACCTCTGAAATGTCACTCCTGGGTTGTACTTCTGCCTTCCTCTGGTCAATGGGGCTGGCATGCACAGCACTCCCTGAGGCTATCAGTGAGCTGGGTCAGAAATGGAGGTCAACTAGAAGGTCTGATCAAAAAGGAGAAAGGATGGGATGGGGTAGTTTAAATTTTGAGCAGTTCTTTAGCTTGATATGTGACACTGTAAATAGTATCGATGCAAGCTGTTCAGGCTGTCACTGCTGTGTGGGGAAGGAAACATTTGTGGTAGCCCTACCTGAACTGGCTGCTGTGCTTGGTAGATGAGAAGGTCCTAAATTGCTGGAAGTAACATTAACTCTCAAACTTTAAAAGCATACATGTAAAATATTGACTGAGTATTTGCCATTTACTGAATACTATATATAAAACAAGGTTTTTCTGGCAGTTAGAATGTGGTAAACCCAGTTATAACAGTTGGAAGTCCAGCTTAAGCTACATGCTTAAGAATGTTTATACATGATGAAGTGAGCATGAACGGCAAGCATCTCCTAACCTGCAATGTGTGGTTCAGGCTGTAATCTTTTACATCCTCTTTTAGTATGGACACTTTCTTTACTTCAGAATTCATATGCACTGGATGTAGGAAAAAACAAGTAGTGAACTTCACAGATCAGTAGCGAAAAGATAGCCAATAAGTGTGTACTAAGAAATTAAAGCATTTCAGTTAGGCTGGAAAATGATTTTGCTTTAAAACTATTCTTCCGTTCTGGAACATTTCTGTGAAATGTTCTAATTGTTTTTCAGTAAAAATCCTGTTTTGTAAGGTATTGCAATTATTTTGTGTCCACATACCGTGTTCGGAGGAGAAGATTACAAATTGCATTGCTCTTCCATCACTTTCCATTCCCACAGTGGCCACCTGTGTGCCCAGGCCAGGTGAGTGCATGCGGGGTGCTGCACATGGGAGTTTTCTTTGCAGCCTTCTATTTACTCTTGGTGAGTGAATATAGAAACTGAAATTGCTTTTATCCAGAACAGTTTCTTGAGAGGCCTGTGGATAAATAGATAGCGTATGATCTCTTTTAGTTGTAGTAGTAAATAAAATGCCTTAAGCTTCCAGACGCTCAGCTTTTTTCGGGGGATTGCCTTTATTGCTATTGCGGGTCCAATTGAATCCACTGTGATGTATGTCTTGAGTAATTGGGTGTGGAAGAGGAAGGTTTGTTAAGGTTAGAAATAATTTATTCTCTTCTATATTATACTAAATAAATGGCTGCTTTCTGCCTGCTGGAGACACTGCTCAAAACCAAAACTTACCCAACCCACAGAGAGTTAAATTTTTTTTGTCCTAAGTCATTGCGTCTGGCTGAGGAGCGACCTCAACCTTCCCCTGCTCTGAATCACTGCTGAGATAGCCACGTGCTCTAAATAGACCATGGTGGATTGCAGTGCCAGAAACTGTTTGTCTTTTCACGTGTCTCAGATGGCTAAATGAATACAACCTTGACATTGTTAAAAAGGGTGCAGCTACACCCAGTTACTGTAGGTGTAGTAGCAGATTAACCACTCTAACTGCTTTCATGTGCGTAATCTTTCCAATCTTGATCTGGTGGCCATGTTGCTCTTCTCTTGTGGCACGTAGGCAGTGCTTGGCTGAGGTTTTAATCCTGAAGCTGTTTTCATGGCCATACGTGCAGACAAAAAACTCAAGTTCAAGGAGTTCAAGCTTCACAAAGATATTACGTTGACAAGGTTAGGCTGCATTTCTGTGAGCCTCTCTGCCCCCAAATAATATATTTGAATTGAAGAAAGCTATTAAAGTGATCCTTCAACAAATGTCTGAGAGTGATGCTTTTCGTACTTACCCGTTCATATTTGAGTTCATAACTCAAATTAATGTAAGCTGTGATGAAGTCAGTCTCTCAAAACCCGCATGCAGTTTCTGACAGTAGCCAAAATTAGTGCTTCAGAGGGAGAAGAGTTGCTGGAAGCAAAGAAACTTTCTTGATTATTGTATTCTTGCATTTACAATTAAAACCACAACTAGCACAATTACAAAGCTTACTTGTGAGAAAGCTATCAAAGCCTTCCCTTGCTATCCCCCCACTTAGGACTTGCTTTCCTTTAAGAGCAGATTTAAGAGCTGTCTCTCATACTGGTTGTGATTTAGAGTAGTTCTAGCTAGGCTCTTTTGAATTCACAAGGTGTATGAAGTTTGGATTTTATCAGTTCAGTTTTCTCTTCTGACAGCAAAGAATAAGAACTTAAGAAATTATTGGTACCTTCTTAGTAACTTCCAGCTTTTTGTTTCCTGCTACAAGTTAGTGATATGGCTTCTTAAGTTTTGATGGTATCTCTGAAAGGGAAGAATAGTTATAACCTAAACAACATTGTTTTCTTTAGACAGATTTTTCAAGCTTACTGTTTCTTGGAATGGTGTTGTACTCCTCTGTCCCCTCACTTTGCTCATTCACCCACTTCATGACAAATCAAAAACATATCCAGGACTGCTAAGGTACAGTCTCGACAGCGGTGACAGGCTTTAGTGAAGGGTGTGTTGTAGCTATAACAGGAATATATTAATTGAGTAGCTAAGTGCTGTATTAACTATGGCAATAGAACTGTAACTACACTTTTTCCAACAGATGTTTGGAGATAATCTAATACACTGTTTATATTAGATGATGTCTGGGAGGTACTCCTTATACGTGTTCAATTATATGACATTCCTTCACCTAAAATTGTAGAAGAATTTTCCATAAGAGCTGTAACTATATGTTGCCCTCAAGTTGCATTCTGCAACAAGGAGCTGTGAAAGAGAAGTAAAACACATCAGGATACAAGGTGTTTTAGTAGAAGCATACCTTTTTGCTCAGAAGGACCTGTAAGAAAGCAGTGCCATGCAGCTGTGCTAAATGCTGTTGCAGAAGCAGCTTATGTCTTCCGATACAGTCCAATGACTGCAAGATATTTGCAGTGTGGATAGGGTGTTTCTGGACAGAGTTTGCACTGAAGTAAAGTTATGTGAGGTATAAGATGTTTTCACTGCTCCTTGTGTAACCAAATCAAACGTGCTGGAGATGGTGAAGATAAATGTGTGTGTATAAATAGAAGATCTGGCTTTTTCTTGCACTTTTTGGAAAATAATTGCTGTGATTAACATTTTAACAACATTATTGTGAGCACTTAGTATGTTAAATAAGGGCACACAGGGAGCTGGGGGCTGGAACAGGCTGAGAGGTGGAATTCTGTCTTGCTTCTCAAATAGCACATCGCTTTAATGCGGTCCATGTGTTCAGCCTTGCTTGACTTAAGGTGGTAGAATTTTATCCTGGGGAGAAGTAATATTTACAAATAACTCTTCTGCAATTTATATCTAAGACAGATGTGTACAGTTAGCTAAGCAGATCCGTTAGCCTTACGTAGGGAAGTGCTGTTCTTTGAGGGGTTACTATTTGGTTCGATTCCAGTTCTCTTAGTCAGTGACACAGATACCCTGATTGCATACACAATAAAATATGAATGAGACTGAAAGCAGGTGTTTGTATTACAGAGGGGAATATTAGAAAAATATTGATCAGTTATTTGTTGGATGGTTTTTGTTGTTGTTTGTTTTATTTAGGTTGTTTGTTGTTTTCTGCTTCAACTTCTAGCTTAAGCAATAATTCAAAGTCCAGTTTTATTTAGAGAATGAGTTTCAGTCCTGCTGCAAATGTTCACTACTAAGTAATCATTCACCTAAGATGAATTAGTTCTTCCTTCACCTCTTAATTTTTAGCTTATTTTGGATTCTGCCAATGGTGCCTAATTCAGGTGTTAAAACCAACTGTGGGTACTCCATAAGCAATCCCATTTGTGTGTGATGCAAATATTCAGCTTTCATCAGAATTGTGGAATTTAGTGTCTTTGTAAATGAGGATCAGTGAATGAGTATGTTTAGCCAGTAAATAGATTTGATGTATTTGCTTGTCCTGTACTGACTGTCCTGTGTGAGAATACAAGACCTGAGTGACACTTGTGTTTGTTCTGTGACTGTAAATTGCTTGACATGCTCATTCATGTTGTTTTGTGAAAGCATGTGGAGGGTGAACTTCTTCAGCTGGAAGAATGCTGATAGAAGACAGGATGAGTAGATGAGTTAAAGTTTAATACATATGGGTACAACATGAATAGTAACTTAATTAGAGACAATAGTCTTATCAACTGACAAGATCAATTGTCCTTTTTTTGTTGTTGTTTTAAAACCTGTGAGGGATGTATTTAATGTGTTGGCTTAGTTACAGAAATACATTATTTTTTTAGGTTTCAGGAGGCCTTGTACAACTTAAAGAAAGCAATAAAGCAAGGCTGTGCTTTTTTCATGAATAAGTCCTTAATTTAATAGTGAAAAATTGTCTTATTACTGGCTTGATACCAGAGACATGACTGTGTAGAATTTGTATGTGTGTAGTATTTTAATAAAGGCCACCTGGGAATGTTAGACTGGAATCAACAAGGAAAAATGGCATTGGAGCCTTTTCACGTCATTTACTCACTTGGTTTTCTGGTTGAAGCAGAACTTGTAAGATACAGCATGTTCAAGAAGGGAAGAATTAGCTATCTTTCCTGGGAAGTAGATTTTAAATTTGAAGAAGCACACCCACTTTACTTGAGAGGAATTATTATTTTCCACATTTAATATCTGAGTGTAGAATCACTCTTTAAGGGTTGTTTGGAAAGCTAGTTAGCAGTGCAGCATGTAATTTTTAAAATCCCGATCCTGTGTGCTGAAATTTCCATGACACCATTCTTTAGGGACAGTACATTTGTTATTGGTGGCTAAATTGTTTCCTTTTGCAAAGCTTTGCAGTCTTTGAATCTCCCACTGGCTGCTATCCAGAAAGAGTTGTTGGTTCTGCCCAGTGTCTGCAGATGTGTGATGATATTTATATCCATTGAGGAGTTTTCACTTTAGCTAGATCTGGTAAAACACTTGTAGCAAAGACTGAGACCTTTGAAATCAAGTTTTGTTTTTGAAGGCATGCTTTGGCTTCTACTGCATCCCTGATTGCAGGATGGGAAAGAGGGTCGTTGTAGCTGTATTTGATCAGCAAACCTTAGAAGAAAAAAGTTCAGTTTTGAAAGCAAAATGGTGTTAAACATCAAGAAAAATAATAGTGGTAACTTAGAGGCTAAACTAGGACTTAAAAGGCACAGTACTTTTTAAGTGGTAAAGTATTTATAACCAACTTATTTTATGTAGTGTGTGTCAGGTCAAAAGTTTTCATAGATGGGACTTCTGAAATCAAATGTTACCTTTCTCTTCTTATATTTTTCTAAGTCGATGGCAACAAGGAGACAGATCATAGAATAACTGAGGTTGGAAAAGATCAAGATCATCCAGTCCAGCCATCCACCTACCAACAGTATTTTCCCACTAAACTCCGTCCCTTAGTGCAACATCTAAACGTTTCTTGAACACAAGATTTTTCACTTCCATGGGCATTTTCATGCCTCCTTCTCTTTTCTCTCTTCAAGATGCTTCCATGTAGAAGAAAACAGAACTTGTGCCAAAATTTTCCAAATATGAAAACAATACTGAAGAGCAATTTTTACTTAAATTTACAGTGATTCTCTTGATCTTCAGCAGACATTTCTTAGAGCTATTTACCACTTCCTTCAGATACAATTTAATAAAATAGTGATATTGAGTTCTTCCATATGGTGTTCCATTTTTTATTTTTTTTTTTTCAAAAAGCCAGTGAAGTTTTGGCTCTATACTTGAGACATCACAAAGAAAGGATTTTCATTAACCCTTGAAACTTTTTCTGACCTTTGAGTTTGACAATCCATAGTGTAAGTGGTAGATTAAAGTATTGTGCAGATTTAGCCCCATTCTTAGCTTGGCTGTATATTTTCTGCATTGTCTTCAGTAATGAAAGCGGTAAGTCTGACTGTAGACTTTCTAATATCTGAAAAAAAGACTCATAGTTGCCTTAAAGTGGAAATCAGGAAATAGGTACTGAAGTCAATGAAGACTGACTTGTTGATTCTTAGAAAGATGTTGGTATGTGGAAGTAATTTTCCTTGAATATGCATTCTCTTTTAACTTACACTTCTCAAATAGTTTTTATGGCACTAGATGTAGAAATAATTTGTACTGGATGAAACATATGTTGCATAAAACTTCTTGGCTTAGTTCTGTGCATGTGATTGTCACTGGCTGAAGATCCAAGTGCCAGTGAAAGGATGTGGTAAATTTTCCACACGGCTGGCAAAAGTTCGTGTATTTGGAACTTTTAAAAGCAGACTAGATTGCTATAATGGAAAATATACCAAGACAGTGCTTTATTTGTAGGAAAATAGGGTAGATAGTCCTGTAGGCCTCTCTGTCTATGGCTAATGAAGTTGTAAATGATAGTTATTTGAATCCGCCTTCGTTTTCCTGGTTTTGTTGGATGTTGCCAGCAGAATGACTGAAATCCTAAGTCTTGTGCCAATGAAAATGGCAACTGGCATTTCCTAGTTTAGTTTCTCTTGTTCTGTGCATAGTGAAAATTCAAGGGTGTAGCAAAGAAAATATTGATTTTTTTTTCCTGTCTTTCATCCATATGAAAACTTGCAAGCATTTGCCCAGTGGGGCAGGGTAGAGAAATTATCTTGATTGTGTAACTTCAGTCTTTGGCTCTGCAGCCTTGAGAACACTTGAGCAATATCTGAGTGCCATTTGCTGCGGGCTAGATAATGTTGTTGTTCCTAGGCTGGGGATTGCAGACTGACTCTCACATGAGCCAATGACATGGGGCTTTCCCACACTTGCAACATCCCTGCTTTTCCAACAGTGCAACATGACTTGTGTACAGAAGTTAAACTTCAACTGAAATGCCTTCTGCTCAGGTCACTCATCAGCTGGGCAAAGCTGTGCTCCTTACCTAAGTCAGCAGTGTCTGTCAGCACAGGTTCACAGTGTACAACAAAATCATTTTGAAATACTACACCGCAGGGTTAGAACTGTTAAATTTTTTAGTCAAAGTTTCTTAACCAGCTCATCTCCAGCATGTGTTTCTGGAACACCTTCCTACAGCTGAAGTGACATGTTACTTAGGGAAAGGACGGACCAACCTAGTCTGCAGGAATGATTTCAGTGAGCTTGGGTAGGAGTTATGCAGAGAATTAGGCTTGCAGGTGGACACAGCTGTGTTCAGCAGGAAACAGATGCCTGGGGCACACGGGCTGCTTGAAGTTGCTGAGAGACCTGTTGCAGAAGTCTACATGTATGCATGGAGTACCTGTAGCAAGGGTTTGGGAGCCTGTGGTTTTGTTCAGCTCTGAAGATAGAGGGTACTTGGCTTTCTTTTTGTTTGAAGTCTGTTACCCTTAGAAATAGCAGATACAAATCTGGGTGGTCTGGAGTTAACATTAATTTAATCCCTTTAAATACTCCATGAAGTTTGTCCTATGTTTAGAACTACCTACTTGTGCTCAATAGCATGGAATAAAGGAAAGGAATTTGGAAAGGAAAGAAAGGAATTTGGAAAGGAAAGAAGTTTAAGATCTAAACTGCTTGACACTGAAGTCAATGGGAGTAATACACTGATTTTTGTTATTCTGCCTTTGGAAAACTTTTGCAATGCAGTAGCTCGCATTTCAATTGTCAGTCTAATTTTATAATTTTGAGGGATTTTATGCAATAATAAATGGTCAAGAAAAAGTTTCTGGTTTTGTCAGAATGATATAACTCAGAGGTATTGGTCAACACTTGGCTGAACATGAGCCAGTAGTGTGCCTAGGTAGCCAAGAAGGCCTATGGCATCCTGGCTTGTATCAGAAATAGTGTTGTCAGCAGGAGCAGGGAAGTGATCCTCCTTCTGTATTCAGCTCTGGTTAGTCTGCACCTTGAGTTCTGCATTCAGTTTTGGACCCATTACTACAAGAAAGACATCAAGACTCTAGCGTGTGTCCAGAAAAGGTCAACAAAGCTGCTCCTCTGGACCAAAAGTCTTGGGGAGCAGCTGAGGGAACTGGGGCTGTTTAATCTGGAAAAGAGGAGGCTTGGGGGAGCACCTTATCCCACTCTACAACAGTCTGAAAGGAGGTTGTGGTGAGGTGGGGATTAGAATCCTCCCAGGTAACAGTGATAGGATGAGAAGGGATGGCCTCAAGTTATGCCAGAGGAGATTTAGGTTGGACATAAGGAAAAATTTATTCTCTGAAAGAGTGGTTAGGCACTAAAATGAGCCAGGCTGCCCAGGGAGGTGGTGGAGTCACTATCCTTGGGGGCGTTTGAGAAGCATTTAGATGTTATACTGAAGGACGTGGGTTAGTGAGGAAATACTGGTGGTAGGTGGATGGTTGGACTTGGATGATCTTGGAGGTCTTTTTCTATCTGTGATTCTATGATACGGTTCATATTACCAATATTGTCTTTGTTTTTACCTGTGAAAAAGCTGACAAGTAACATGAGTAGTAGACTAGTTGACAACTATTTTCATGAGGTAACTCATCAGGATTTATTGTGCCAGGATCATACATAAAGGTGAGTGGTTTTGAACACCCTTAATATTATTTGAAGTAGCATAGATTAAAATTATGTAGACTGAATTTATACTACGTGTGCTTGTGGAGGTATGGTTACAAAGGGTTGGAAGACAAAGGAAGAAGTATTGAGCAGATGTTTTCAGTGCAGGAGCAGAGCTGTGCCCCAGTGCAGGGTGGTTTGCATCTCCTGTACTTCTCTCCACCATAGTTGCACTCCTGCTCCCCAAATGTAATGTAGGGTAAATATGGCCTTTTGAGTAGTGATGTCATTATGTCAGGTTTTGTACACACTTCTGTCAAGGGATCAGAAAGTTCACTGGTCATTTTTTATCTGCAGCTTTGAAAAATACTCTTGTTTTCCAGAAGGCAGTAATGCTGGCGCTTTGATGTTTATTCTAGCTGGTTTGCCTCTTTAATAATCATAGCAGAAAGAAATGTGTTGGACTAGCTGCATGACAGAAGCAAAGGAATTAAAGAAAGTAAAAGGAATTCTACTCAAATTTCAGGCCTCGGGGATTGGAGTTACGAACTAGTCATCATTCTGGTTGTTTTCAGTGTTTCTTCTGTGGTACTTTCCTTGTCCATGAAACTGATATTTACCATTAGTATGAGTGAGCCTGAGAAAATGAGCAATGTTATTGAGGCTCTGAGTGGTGCAAATGTTAAAGAGCACCTTTCTGTTTTAGTCTCTGATGTGTTTGTTAAGGCTTAGGGAAAGAGACTGAATCAGGAGATTATGTGATCTTCACCTGTAGTTTGCCATTCAATTACATCCTAACTCGGTAGTGGTTGGAGTACTTTACCAGCTGATGGCAGTTTTATATTCTAGGTGATGAAAGTCAGTGAATGTTTGCCTTCATGCAAGGCGTTAGAGAAAAACTTTGAGTCTTGGAGCAATATTAAGCTGTGGGGCCTTTCTTTAATCTCTTTTTCAAGTTAGGGGAAGGCATCAAATCTGTACCATGACAACACAAGCACACGTAGTTTCTTATTTGTAGCTGATTTACCTTCAGCCTCAGATCCAGGGAGCGCATCTCTTAATGTCCAACTTGACACACATTGCACAGCACACGCATACGTTAGCCCTTGTTTCTTGGTTTCTCTGCTAGAAATAACGCTCCCTTGAAAGTATTTCCATCCAGCTCTGAAGGAATCCTGAGAAAGTAAGGATCCTAAACATGCATCATCACTTAACTTGTTAGTGGAGCTGAATCTGAGCCTTCTCCACAATTTCTTCCCTATCTACAAGGGGTAGTAAGCCTTCATTACTATAAAGGAAAAGATGATTAATTCATTGGTAGGCATTTATGTAGTTCCTCATTATCAAAACATATATGTACCTAAGGCTAATAAATAACAGTCCTACCTCAGAAAGGTAGTTGTGTAAAGGTATGGAAGTGTATTAGCTGAACATCTCATGCATTTGAGCCATAAATTCACCAGGGTGACTGATAGGACTGAAGACCACTTATTGCTGCATGGTGTAGTGTCCATAGTCCTAGTCACTGATACAGAAAGAGTAATGCATATTCAAGTCTGTATCTGTAAATAGTTTTGAGGTTTTTGTTTCAACTATGGAAAGAAAATGTACTTTGATGTAGATCTACTTCTGCTGTTACTGAATTTAGCAAGCACCAAAGCCATAGTACAGTAAGATGTAGCAGTTGTACCCTAGAGCTGACTTGTCCCATATCAACTTTTCTGGCTTTGGCATATTCATGCTGGCATTCATATCTGCATCAACTTTAATAACTCAGGGAATATGTTTAAATCTGATGTTCAGTAGCTCCTGTATTTTACTATGGAGGAAGCATCTATGTGCAAGTTTTTTAAGTGAAAGAACTGGACAAACAATGTTTAACCCAAGAGTAGCTTGCAAATCTGCAAACAGGAGGCTGGAAATAGGGGAATACTTATGACATTGATGGCTAAAGAATGTGCTTCTGTTAATTACAGAAGCAGCAGTCAGAAAAGTTTTAAAATCAGATTTTTTTTTCCTGTATTGAAAATGAAAAAAACGAAGGCGAAGCCACCCATAAGTCAGGCAATGCAAATGGGATTAGGCAAGTTCATGAATACGTGACCCTCTGGGGTGCAGTCTTGGGGTGATGACCATGGGTGAGTCTCTGGATTGTTGGCCAAAGGCTGCAGGCATCAGCCTGAACCTCAGTCTGTGAACCACTGTCTGACTGCATACTGTTCCAGTGTTAAATTTGATCTTGTTGTTGGAGCATGTGGTTATTACAGAAGCAATTATTTAAAAACTGTAATTGAGTTATACATTGTATTGTGAGATGTTAACTGAAGTTTTGATAAATACATGGTGTTTCCCGAAGTGTTCCTGAAGACATAAGTGATTCTGCAGATTTGACAGTTTTCATAGCTGTTGGTTTTAACAGTTCCTGTAGGAAAATACTTTGTATTTCACACCAGTCACATCTTAGCAAGCAAATAGGCCTTACTTAGGGTTGGACTGTAGGAACGTCTTAAGCATGGGTGTTAGAGCTGACCTGACTAGGGAAGTTTTCTTATTCAGCATGGAAACGTGCATGAACAGCTGTAAATATTTTTTTTAAATTAATGTCCTCACAGAAATTGGGATTAAGAGGCAACAAAGGAAAATGTTTCAACTGCTGGTAAATATTCCTTTCTCCTGTTAGCTTCCAAAATTCTAGTCAAGCTTTTTATTATAGCTTGATGTAATTTGCTGTTAGAAGGGTATGTCAACATAGTGTGGACAGAATGCTTCTGTGGTCCATAACATAATACAGCAGTTCCCCTGTTTTCCTGATCCTGGCAGTGTTAACTTAACCCTTTGTTCTTTCATAGTAGGAATGAGTATTCCAGGGCTTTGAGCATCTGCCAGTCTTCATCCTCTGTTTATTTTTCTTTACCTTGATACTCCAGTACTGCAAGGTTAAGGAGAGAAGTCACCTGGTAAACCTCACTCAGGCAAACAATGCATTGGAGGCACCTTTCTCTGAGGGAGGCATAAACAAGGAAATTAATTCCTAACACAAGTGCAGTTCATTGTAGAAGGATGAATAATTTTGTTGTCGATACAATGCTTTTTATAAATTTTCTTTCTGATCTCCTTATGCTTTGAGTTATTATTTAAAAAGGCCAAGCATGTTGCTTCTTTAAATCTTTCCCTAAGTTCTTTCAGTCAGAAACTGTCCTTTTGCATCCCTAACTTTCTCAGAACAGAATAGAATTTTCAGATTTTTTTCTCTGCAGCTGCTGACAATGATTATGTTGGAGTTCAGTGGAGTTTGGAACAGCAATGGATGATATGATTTGTTTCTTTAAATTCAGGAATACTCAGTTTATGTACGTTTACTTTAAGGGAAATGCAAGCCTCACAGAACAGGGTAGACAGCGGAGAACCATTCCACTGAACTTTGTTTACCCTTCTTTCACTGAGTACTGCTGGGTATATATACATACATAAATAGTTGTGCGTTTTGTTTGGTTGTTTTTTTTTTGACTATTCTTCAAAATCTGATCAAGTTTCATGCTGTAATGCTGCTTTTTCCAGTAAATATGAAATTGAGCACCAACTTTAATGGAGGACTTCAGGAACACCTTATATGCCATAAACAAATTACATTTTGTGGCACTCCATTATTGTTTGGCTTATTTAGTTAAATATTTTGGCTTCTGGTTGATCAGTCAGTCGTGGAATATGGGACCACAGAGGACTGAATTCTTGATTCTTACCCTGACAGTATATCTACAATACTCCTTCAGGCAGAATTGCAGCATGCGTAGGCACACCTGGACCAGCAATGTGCCTAGATACCCTTGTTCCCAGCAGCTCGAGCAGCATGCCTCTGCACCCTGCCCTGGCTGATGCGGGAGTGGTGTGGATGTCAGGGTGGCTGCCTCAGCTGCAGTCATCCCATTGCGGCAAAGATGGAACTTTACAATATGCTTAGTGCTGTATACCTGTTGTATTTGTTATTCCTTGTAGGTTTTTGTTGTTGTTGTTGTTGTTATTGTTAGGAAAGCTTGCTTCTTAAAATACTACTACTACTACTAATAATAATAAAATGACACAAAAAAAGTACTTCAGGTTCTTCTTGCTACTAATCAGGCTGAGGCAGGTTTCAGCTGGCTTTGCTAGGGATTCCAGTTGTCTGCGCTTGCTAGACTAATACAGGTTAAGAAGATGGATTGTTAAAATGTCAACATACTTTAAGCACCTAGAATATGGCATGTCCCCTGAAAGGCTTCATCTCTGGTACACATCATCAGGCAGATGAAAGAGGTTTCCTGTTTATTCAAGGCTGTATACGGCTGTGCCTAAACAAAGGAAATCATAGCTGAGCAAACCACAGTAATCCTACCATAATGCATCCTTGCCATGGCTAACGTTGCATAAAGGATGCTGTCAATTAGGTCTTTGTACATGATGTTTCTGTGCAGATTTATCCATTTTGCTGTGTTACTAACCTTTCTTGCAGTCCACAAAATTCTTAATTTCATATTTACTGTAGTGATTTTAAATCTATGCTTACATAATGAAAAATGATCACAATAATAACAATCTCCGAGGCACATCAACTGTGTGAACTTCTGTGTCAAGTATGCACAATCTGCTATGCTGAAAATGCACTTTACTTGGCTGATGTTACAAATCCAGCCTTGGTGATGTATGTTTCTATGATTCTGTGCCTCTGGGGATCCTGAGAAGCCAAATGTATCCTTGAAAACTGGAAGTAGAGGGGTACCCTGAAAAAAAAAATACAAACTATGGCCTAAAAATATTTATTCCACAGTCACTGTAAATGGTAGATCTAAGATTAAAATGGTAAAGAGATTAGAGAAAAAAATTGTTTTTCTTTCTTTATTAGCCATATTCTGTTTTCTTTATTAACCTGATACATGAAGTCATTATTTTTGTCTGGATAGTTAGGCAATGTTCCCACAGAAGTTTTGGTTGGTGAAAGAAAAACTGTTAGGAAACTGAAAGATGATTTGTTTAAATCCATTATTGCAAATTATAAGCCACCAAGCAAATCCTTAAAATATGTGTGTATGTATTATTTCAGTATTCATTCCCTGATGCTGGAAACAGAATACAATCCAGATTGCCTTTCTGTAGCTGTTTGCTACAGGCAAACAGCTGATGCTGTTTGGCTAAACTGAATTAATATATTGTGTTAAAAGTATTTAATAGTGGTGTTCCACACTGTAGCTGTGTAGTCAATTAATGTTCTTTGAAATATAAGGAATCATAGAACGGTTTGGATTGGAAGAAACCTTTTTGAAGATCATTCAGATTCCAACCCCATGCCGTGGGCATGGCTGCCACCCACCGGCTCAGGCTGACCAGGATCCCATCCAACCTGGTCTTGAGTGCCTCCAGGAATGGAGCATCCACAGCTTCTCTGGGTAGCTGTGCCAGTGTCTTGCTGCCCTCTGAGTGGAAAAAAAATCCTAATATCCAGTCTAAATCTTTACTCTTTTAGTTTGAAACCATCATCTCTTGTCCTTTTACTATCTACCTGTGTAAAAAATCGATCTCCCTCTTATTTATATGCTCCCTGTATGTATTAGAAGGCTACATTGAGGTTTACCATGACCCTTCTGTTCTCCAAGCTGGACAAGCCCTGTTCCCTCAGCCTTTCTTCCTAGGAGATGTACTCCAGACCTCTGAGAGTATTTTGCATTTCCAGTCCTGCACCCTTTTTACATTTAATATCAGAATGAAAAAATTCCAGGTTGTTGAGGAAAAGTGAGTCTGCTTTTACCATATGGTTTCCTTTAAAGATATTAGTGCTTGAAAAGTCTGTGCTGTATTAAATTTGAAACTGAACTTAAATGCTGTAGTATTTGGCTCTCTTTCAGAAGGATAACCTTTGAAACATAATTCTCTAATGTAGAAATCCTGCTGTTAAGCATTGTCGTTCATCTATAAAGTTCTATATAAGAGACTTTACTTTTCACAGCTTTTATTAAAACAAATTAAAACCTAGCAAGAGTGCCACGGTTTGGGTCATGCCCATCCATCCCTCTGTTGAGCCTTAAGCACTGAAAGAAGAAATATTTGACATTTTTATGAATAATAACCTTATGTAATATCAAAGTAAGACTTTAGGATCAGATCTACCTATGAAAAGAGCTGTAAATTTCATGTGCCTTTCAGCTGATGTTCATAGTCAGGATATTATCAGAGTGGAGAAAGCATGTCACTATCCTAAGGGCTAATATTTCTGCTTTCATTACCCCCCAGACAAAATGACAGAGCAGTGGCATTGGAAACTTTGCCTCTTAAACAGGCTCACTATTATCTCGTCCTGAAATTGTGTCCAGTTCTGTGGGAGGGAAAGGTTTAGACATTCAGTTCTGTTTGGTCTCTGGCCTGTCGAAAGCTGCTAACAAGAGCAGTGCTTGGTGCCAATTGCAATGTTTTGCTTTATTTTTCCGTGATCCTGAAAAATGTCTAGTACAAACTGGACTGTGACCACCCACTCATTTCACATGAGCCACAGACCACTTGCCAGATGGCACAGAGTAAGGAACATGAGATTTACTACAACAGATTAGTCTGTCGTTCTGTCTGCTGTTTTCTGTTGAGCTCAGAGTAAGGCTGAGCTTAGTTCTTCTACCGGCTTAGTAAGCATCTCATGATGGAGGGGAATGGGGAAGTATCCCCTGGTGACTGGGGCAACTGTTTTATGTTCAGAGGCAGTACATTGCGTTGGGCTTATCTGAGTTTGCTTGAAGATGAACTTAGCTTTGGTTACAGTTAATCAGCTCTTTTCCTAGATAAACACTGTATTGTAACTTTGTCCCAAGCTGAGTTATAGAAAATAAAAACCTGTAAACGCCTCCCCCCTCCTCACCCTGCCCTCAGGACTTAAGAGAAATATTTCTGTTTTATAAAATCTCAGTTGCAGAAGGTGTTTTCAAGTAATGTGCCTTGACAACTTTCCACACAATTTTGCTTTATTAATGATAATGCTCTGTGGTGAACTGACTCAAATAAAAATTCGTTGAAATTCAGCTGCTCACTCTGCTTTTGTCCAAGCTGAATGAAATGCCTGCAGTAAGGATGAATGTTAACTGAGTTAAAATGGAAACTGTAATATGCTGGTTTATTTCCTTTTTAGTAGACTAAAGTGCTGGTCCAGGAAGACTCAGGCCTTGAATTCACTCAGTATTAATATATGGTCAGAGTCTATACTTTTTAGGTCTTTTTATGTCATGCTCTCTGGAAAGAGGTCAGTATTTTTGTTTCACATCTGGAGGAGCAGAGTTAAGACAAAATGGGTGCATTATAAACTTCATACATTTCAGACGCCCTAACTTTTGCAGTTCAGATGACTGGAGATGAGTGTGTGTTTCTAATCTTGTCAAAAATGGTTTTAGAATTATTTCAAAGAACCTTATTTTATGTTTTGTCTCATCTAGTGCAGATAAAGGGTTATGTGCTAGAAGAACAAAATAGGAAAGTGCATATCCTTTCCTCCCATTTTGGGAAAGGATGATTTTAGGAAGAGAGAGACCATGTCTTGTATGCAGTTTGTAATGAGCTCACACTTACCTTGGTGTACTCAGAGTCCTTATTACTTAGCTATATAGCAACTTTATCAGTTTGTGTAATGCTCTGGGGGAGGCCCGTGTCTCAGTGATCAAAGAACATTCCTGGCTTAAAGTAAAGCTTTGAAATGCTCTGGAGAGGAGGCAGTGGAGCAGGTAGCCTACTTTTGTGGTGATTTTTTGTTAGCTGCTCTTGCCTTGTAAGCAGGCCATTTTATAACTACAGCTGCTAGACAATTCTCACCTTTGTGTCTGAAGAAGAGGAACTTGAGTGGTGTCTGCTGGGGCTGTTTCAAGCAGACAAAAATGGGAGCATCTTTACCCAATAGGGATAGTTGCAGTAAAAATTGTCTTTAATCAGTAAAGAGTTGATAAATGCAGAGTTGGTGTTGAATCCAACCAATTTTTTACATAGGTTTGAGAGACAGAACCCAACAGCAAAAGCTGAAATCAGCTTTTTGGCTAGCTACTTTTTCCTGTGTGTATTTTATTTATTAAGATGATCTGTCTTGATCTAAAGCAGGCTTTCTCCTGTGTCTGAAACAGAACACATGATGCTGACAGAAGGTGCAGGACATCTTGCAACTTCTTCTATGTGTCTTTTGTGTGTTTGTGGAATGTAGGTCTGACAGGGACCTCAGTGAGTCACAGAACTCTACTCTCCCAATGCAGGATGCATTTGTGCATGTACTTGGGTACAAACACTAGTGAGAAGACACAAGCTTGTTCTTTGCTGAACTTAGTTCATAGAAAGAAAAAATTTACCTGCTGTGATTCTGTGTGAGCAGCTTCTGAGGGAAGTGGGAGCCAGTAAAGTAGTGCAGAATTCATAGTTCTAGAATCTTTGTACTAATCAAAATCACTTCATAATTTGAGGTGATGAAAACTACCATGAGTTCTTACATTATAAATTCATACCTCCTTAAATTCTCTAAGGAGACTCTTTTATCAAGGTCAGCTCGTAAATAGGTGGATAAAGGCCCACTTTAACTAGAATCACTACCACTTCTTACTGATTTTTTTTTTTTTTTTCCACTGGTAAACATTTTGATAAACTCAAGAGTGTTGAGTGGCTTTCTGTAGGAGTGACCACGGTGACCAGTGTTATGAATAAGTTGCATAATCTAAACCACATTCTGATACTTCCAGTGTTCTTAGAGCCTAATTGTATCCAGCTTTTGAGATTTTTAAAGGGGGAGGCTGCAAAGTCTGTAGAAATCTGTATTTTGAATCTGTTTAGGATGACAATTTCAAATGTAATTTTAAAGAGATTTGCTGAACAAATTACATTTGTGATGGACACAGGAAAGAAGCAAAGAAAGAAAGGGCAAGGAAAATAGTTTGTCTTTCTAAGTTTGAATCGAGAGTCTAATCTTATCAATGACTGATTACTTTGGTGAGACAAAACGCAATGAACTAGAAACCTTTCTATTGTTGGTTGTTGCTGGGAGATGGGGAACCAGAAATTACTGTCATCTAGTTGTCCTTTCATATTCAGATGAAATGAGTTGGGTATCTTAGACCTTACTAGCTTGGTGAAAGTTGCAAACACCATCATTTACTCTGCACTTGAAGATGTTGTACATTGTTCATGGGCAATGAATTCTGCCAGAGGCAATTTGGCAGCTCCATTATAGGGGAACATGGAAAGAATATTTTGCCATGTCCCTGCTGTAACTAATCTCTGTAGTGAAGCTCTCATTGTCTATGGCAGCATTTGGAATAAATATATTTTCTTAAAAACTGAACAGAATACCAAGTATGAGGCCTGATTTCCCTTGAGCCTCTGGATGGCACAGGAGTAAGGCAGCAGCTCCTTCCTTTGCTTATGTTTCTTCTAAGCTAGACAATGGAAGCTGTTGCAAGGTACCTCTTTTAAGTCTTTCTTACTGCATGTACACACAGCTTTCCACCATACCAGGTCAGTATCAATAGTGTAATGTACTGTGGGTTTGCTGTGCTTCTGCTTTGAACTTGAGAAAGAGGCACTGTGTGTTGGCTTGGTCTTAGCATTGCACTGACACATCTTCCATTCTGCTTGGAGCACAGGCACAGCAGTATTGTTTGCCTGCAAAAGGTTGTACAGCTGTACCCTGTAGAATCACCCTAACTGAATAAAGTTTCAAAGACAAATAGGTATTGTCTGTCTGCTGTTAACATCACACTGTGTAGAGAGAAAGAACAAAGCATCTCAGTACTGTTGGCCTGTGGAAAGTCCCATCTTTCCAAATACTGCAACCTGGCCTTACTGAGGTTTTACTGAGAGCAGTTTTCTCACAGCTTTTAAACCTCTCCATATAGATTAATCATTTTCATGTCCTGACTCATTCAGTCTTAAGGAAATAGCTTCAGGTTCTGGCGGCATTGCACTGTAGATCAGGCAAACTGGATAATAAATAGGCTTGTTGTTGATATGTGAAGGAATGGAAGCACTGCCAGAAGTGTCTCGGCATGTTGTGCTGAGATGTTGGCAGACGTTGCCAGGGGCTGCTGTGGATCAACCGTGTATTCAAAACAACATGGTAATTGAAAAGCCTTTTTATATGTATTATGAAATGTTTGTTTTCACATTTTTCAGGTGCTGCAAGATGTATTCATTAATAGGTTACTCCATTTACTCTTTCTTTAATGACTCCACTTAAAGGTGCATGATGTGCAAGTAACATAGCTACATCACCTCAGGCTGGGATTTTTGTCACAATTCACAAGTTAAGTAAGGTTGAGTCTGGTCAGTAAGTGGATGGGTAACTCCCCCCTAACCCAAGGGTTGTTTGTGTGGGTTGCAAACACACTCTGGGAGCTGTTGTCGGCAGTTTGGTTAGAGGCATGCTTCCCTCTGAGTCAGATCTGAGCCAATGTCCCGGGATAAAAGATTACTGCTGGCAAGGACACATGATCAATGGGATGCAAAACTATGATTTCAATGTCCTATGCTCAGTAAAGCACTCTTCTTTCTCCTCATCTCCCTCTCTCTTTTTTGTTGATTTTTTTTTTTTTAATCTAGGTGTTCCAGGTAAATACCAAAGAGAATCTCTGTCTTCCTCTGTGAAACAATCTTCCAGTTTGACTTGAGTGAAAAATTTTTGCCTTCCTATTTATAAGTATTACACTGTACTTTAGTTTATTTTTTAAAATTTAGTGACAGTGATAGATGCAGTTCACTGAGGGGAATAAATTATTTCTTTATCTATGTATGTATATAGTCTACAGAGATCTTAATAGTTTCTTAAGGACTTAGCTCCAGCATGGCCAAATCACAGATGATGTGGGAAAACAGTGATTTTCTTCCTAGTCTGGCTGTGTTACAGATTATTGTACTGTACTATGAAATGGACAGTTGCGCTGTATTTCCTTTTGTCTTGCTTCTGGTGACCTTTTGTTGACACTCAATTAAAATGAGTACCAAGTAAAAAATGCCTTCACTCTTATCTTACAGGAATCTGCCATATGTAACTTCTGCCACTATCAAATCCAAGATAATTAACATTTTAAATCAGTGAGGGTGACAGCACTGAGCTGTCACCGGCTTGACCTCTCTTGTTATACCTTGTCCAGGTGTTGTTCCCTTTTAAAAATGAAGTCTCAAGTGCCTTCACTTGAGGTCAGAGAACAAATTAATCAAATGATAGGGTGTGGCCTTGGTAGAGAACTTTGCTTTGTCATAGATGATCTGCCTTCAGAGCTGAACAGTCTCGTTATCCTTCTTGCTGAAAGGGTCAAATATTATAAACGCTCCTTGTAGGAATTCCTATGGAAACACACCTCGTGAGAGGAAAAACTCCAACTCAGCATATCAGAATGCAATTAGGCAGGATGGAAGAAGTGATAGATGGCTTTCATCTGCATGGACAAGGAAGTTAGGTTACTGTAAAAACTAAAACATCTGCATAAATTCTTAATGTAATAACGCAGAAAAAGATAACAAAATTCAGAAGCAGAAAAAATACTGTTTATACAGGATGACCTTCCATTTTGGTACAGAAAACACAACTCTCTGAAACCAGATCTAGTAAAAACATCTCTATTTAAAATTGATTTCTATGCATATGTGCACTTTTTCCAGGTTTGTTTAGTATTGATTACAAAGGAAAGAGGCCAGGAACTGTGCTGGGATCTAGCTCTGCTACAGATTTTCTTTGCCTTTCTTTTAATGTTTATTATGCTTCAAAATACAGAGCTATTGATATTTAACATATAAAAATTATTTGGTGCGGATGGAGATAAAGGTATGTATAAATACATTGAGATTTAGTTAAAATCTCATTGCCATGGTATGCAAATGAGAAATAGAGTTTCATATTGAATCAAAAAGCAGTAATATTGCAGGTCTGCTCAGTGATCTCTGTAGTGAGACCCACTGACCAAAAGAGAAAAAAGATGTAGAGAAGCTCATCTAACTCTGCCAGTGAGTCTTGCCCCAGCTCATCGCTGTCTGGGAGCACTATAGCCCTGCACTGCTCTCTGCAGCTGTGTTGACCCCTTCAGCTATGGAGCAGCGGTAGGACATGAACCCTTGGCCTGAGACTAGGACTGTGTAGACTCCAGCAGAAAAAGGAAACTGCTTGAAAACCTTATTTGTAAAAGTGTGAAGCTGTTGTATGAGCCCTTCTTCACAAAAAGCAAGAGGCTGGCCACCAGGTTGCGGGATATCAAAAGCCTGGAGGTGCAACTGGGTGATGGTTACAGGTGGGCAGCTGCTGTTCTTAGCATGGTAGATATCACTAAATCCATGTCACTAAATCCTTGGTCTAAATGAGGACCAGACAAATATGTCTGTTTAATATAAAGAGTGGATAGATGTACTGTCCTGTGCTGTGATCCCCTTAGGTCACATGAGCTAAACGAGGTCAGCGCAGTGCTATTGGGATGGAGGCTGCCAGGTCTCTCCTGGCCTGGTAATGTGAGGAGACATGGGGGACGGAGCAGGGGTGGAGTAGCCTGGAGTTTGCTCTATGCAATCAGTGTTTCCTCCTGTGATTCTGGGAGAGCCTTCTTGTCACTGCCATATTGTTAGGAGGACTTGACCAAACTTTACAAACCCTCGGCTGCATTACTGCTAGTTGAAAGTGTGAGAGGAGTTACCTTTCCAATACCACTTGTTATGTTTTCTCTAAATCCAGCTCATGCAGTGACTGACTGATGACTTTCAGTATCACTGTGAAAAGGAAAAAAAAAAAAAAAAATTGTTGTGACACCTTCATGTGGCAGTGTTTAGGGTCAGAATTTTAAGCTTAAGAGACTTCTAGACAATTTTCCCTATGTGAATTTCAGAAGATTGATATAAATAAATACTTTGTTTTATGAGGTTTTCTAATTCTTTTTAACCAACGAGGCTTTTTCCCTTTCTCCAACTTCTCTGGGTCTTGGCAATGAGCATCATTTGGTTCCCACACTTAAGAAATCAATGGCAGAACAAGGTCGTAAGTTATTAGTAGTTTATGGTTAATAGTTAATTTTTTTTTCCCAGTAATGAAGTTACCTTTTTTTTTTTTTTTTTTTTTTTTTTTTTAATTTGGATTTTTTTTAATGGTAAGCTTTACATCAAAATGTCTAGTGTATCCAAAATGCAACAGTAGGTGGCAGAATAATTTCACTGGAACTCAGTTTCTTGATGTATACTGAACTTTTTTTCAACGAACTTTGAGAGAAAAAGAGATGCATCTACTTGAGGTACGACCAATTGCTACTTTAGATGGTTGTCTTAACAGAATTTATCAGACAATTCCAAAACATGTGCTGCAAACGTTAGACAGATTGTAATGTGATTGTTTGCTTTCCAGTTCTACCTAAATGCTTGTGAAGAACATTTCAGGAGAGCTCGTACGTGCTGCCTTGCTGCTGCAGAACATGCATGTGTATTAGTCACCAGCTGAAGCATAGCAAAATCGTATTTTTAGAGGAAGTGTATCTGTGTAAATAATAAATGCATATAATCCTTTCCTTTTAGAGAAAAGCACTTACATAAACATATTGCTATGAAATGTATTACTCTACAGAACAGCTTTGCTGTCACCTTTGATGAAGAAATAAGCTCCCTGGGAAACTGGTAGTAAATCATGACTGAGATTCTTCAGCAAAGAGTAAAGAATCTATGGAAGATATCTGACAGGGAGGGGGGGAGAGGTTGCAGCTGTGACTTGCATTGGATGTATCGTGGGCTGTTTACCAACTCTGGCTTTCTCCTCTTTGTCTCTCTGGGAGTAGCTGTAGCATTCACAACCATGGGCACCTCCAAACAATTCAATGTAGGGAAATGGAACAAATAGACCACCTATGGGGAAACTACTTCCTTCACCTTTCTGGCAAACCATGGTAGCTTGAGGTGTGCCTTGGCCTACAGTCATTTTTTCAGTCACAACTGTCTAAAATTTTGAGAACTACCAGGACCGGTAACAAAGATGTAGTTTAATGGTATTTTGCTTCATTGTAGCTATGGGAAAGAGTCTAATATAGGATCATAGAATGGTTCGTGTTAGAAGGGACCTTTAAAGATCACTGACTCCAACTATTGTATGATTAATCAGAACTTTTGTTGTCCCTCAGACATCTGCGATTGTCTCATCCTTCTTCCTTGTAGAGTGGGGAACTGAGCTGGGTTCAGATCACACATGGCTGGTTTTGAGTCGCATCAGTCCCTTTGGCCAGTTCACCTTGTTGCCACACAGATGTATTGCTACGTGGCACGGTTTGGGGATAAGAATGAGACAGAAGAGGGCAGGATGACTTCCTCTCAGTGTGGTGTTGCCTTAACACCTAAACCGCATGTGAAACTACAGTCTCATACAGCAATTGTTCTGTGTAGAAAAGGTACTATAAATTCTTATAAAAAAAACAACCTGTATTTTTTTTTTCTATGATGGATGCCTGTGAAGATATCCCTAAAGGAATGTGTGAACAGTGGAGGTGCCCATCATGTGTTTTCTTTCTTTTGAAACATGTCTAAAATGGATTTGCTGAAAAACTACTTCTTATACAGATTGCATTTTGATAGCTGCGGTGGCTGAAAATGGCCTGTGTGCACAAATGACACAAAAAAAAAACCCTGCATAGATAAACACTGCTATCCGAAATTATACATATGATCTTTATAATACAGTGCATGTGTTTAAGTTTAGGATGGTCACACATATAATGGAGTATTATACCAATCAGTGTCATGAAGGATAAGGAAAACTGTGCCCAGATTCCTGGTATCTCATACCTGGGACTGCAGAGGAGGCAGAGTGCTTCATTTTCTCCATGGTGTTTCAGGAGGGTTGTGTTGGGGTGTTCTGGTGACTCACCAGCATTCAGTGTTACACGGTGATGTGCATTTGTTGCATCAGATGTTGATCTTGGGAAGATCTAGGAAAGAACAAGAGGAGAAGGATTGTAGCCAAGACTATTGTGGCAACACATACGAGGGGATTTTATTTTGTGCTGTGAAAAACAGTAATGCTACAGAGGGTAAACCTTGAAAATGGGCAAAAATACAGTGACTGAATAAAGTGAGAAAGGGAACTGAGGGATGTTTATGTGTGAGTGTTGTGATGCAACTGCTTTACAGTAGATTTTTTTTTTTTTTTTTAGGAGTTCCTGCATTCTGAAAGGGAGCTTTGCTAGGACTCGTGGGTGTGTTCTGTCCAATTCTGTTGATAGATTTATCTTTAAATTGCCTCTTAAGGTCCTTTTGATCCCTGATTCCTGGCAGTGCCTCATCTCAATTATTTGAAAATAGTTGTGGGATCAGGATAAGTATTTGTGTAAGTTTTTGGTTTTTTGTTGTTGTTGTGTTGTTGTTTTTTTTCACTGAGGACACATTTAATGTTTATTTGATATTATTTCTGTATGTGGTCCTTGTCCCATTTCTCTTTTTCTTCCCACCAGGTTCTTTGTTTGCTTGCCTTAGCCTTGCTTCAGGAATTTGTTTTTTGTCTTTGTTTGCTTTTCCAGTTCCACCACAGTTCTCTAGATTTTATTCTTACATATTGACTGCTGAAATTTATTTTCCTCTCAATCAGCTGTATCAGCTTGAATGTTTGTATTCCAAAGTCTGCTTGTCTCTTGAAAATCATGTATAAACATCTCTCTCAATTTATTATTGACTGTCTGTTTCCTGAGACTGATGTTTGCATTATATGAGGGCTGCTCTGAAAGTAATGCCTTTTACTGTATTATGTTGGCCCGTGATGTCAGAGGTGGGTGTTGGTGGTACGGTGGTAGAGACTGAACCCTCCCACCACTATTCTGTTACATGTTGTCGCTGTGTGACAGATGGCAGCAATGGGGCAATCTGAAAAAATGCCATGGAAGTGTGTATGAAGCAGGGGTATGGCACTGAAATCCTACATGCAGGAAAAAATGGCACCCGCTGACATTCATGGGTGCTTGCTGAACATTTATGGAGACCAAATAGTGGATGTGAGCACAGTGAGGTGGTGGGTGGTGCATTTCAGCAGTGGCGACAGTGTATGTGGGTCACCTCCACTCGTGTAGATTTTTACAAGTACAGCATGCAGGCTCTTGATCATTGCTGACGAAAAGTGCACATCTGATGCTGGCGACTGTGCTGAAAAATACAGTTCTGTGATTGAGAATTTGCTCTGTCAAATAGCATTATTGTGTTCTTTGTATCTGTTGTAGGGAATAAATAGGAGGCAACCTAAGTACATAGGCCTTCTGTAACCATTACAGGCTTTTTAATTTACTTTTGAGCTACTTTTGACTTCATTTCTTCTCTGAATTAAACTAAACTGGCTTCTGAAGTTTTCAAATGGTGGTCACAAGTATCAGATCATTATGTATTTGTAATTTTCTTTAGATGTATCAGATATCTCTAAAATGTTCCATTCTGACCATTGATGAATTAAGAGTAATAATCTTACCTTGGTTATTCATATTATTTGTCTGAACTTCTTATGCTTTGTGTTCATTACTTGTATGTACAGTATGGAAAAGAAATACAACATTTACTATAGAAATAAAGAAAAATAGTTGTCGTCTAATGACTTAGGTTTATATTTATGAAGATTTAGCAGTATAGTACATTGCCTGCTATTATTTTAGTATAACATTGCTTTGATCTATCTGAAACTTAGTCACTCCCTCCTCTGTGCTTAGAAACTGATTTTTCTTGAATAACCCTTGTTTTTTGCAAATCTAGCTTGCCTAAATCCCTTTCTGTTAGTGCATCCTTTACCTAAACATTTTTTCCTTTGAGCACTTAATACTAGGACATATTTATTTTTGAAAGTGTGCATATTTGAAATATTTGTTTTCTTGAAGTTTGAACTTAAAACACATTCTCTCTATGATCTCAATCTGTTCATACTCCAGTTAAGCTATAGTATTTTTCCCTCCTTGAAGTATTCCTTTTTATGATTCTGGTGCAATTTCAATCAAGTAGAAAGCCTTGGGAGAGTGAAAAGATTTTGCTTCATGTGATGCTGGAAAAAAAAAAAAGCTTCAGATGATTTTTGAAAGAACAGTATGTCTCCATACCTCCTTGAGTAATTCCTGTCTACTACTACTTCTTAGATTCAGTGTCTGTGTGTAATGTTTTAAGAATGTCATCTGGAAAAATACCATTACAAATGTCACCCCACTCATGGCTTGAGGTACTTCTTGCTAATCCTGCAGTCATTTCAGTGTTACTATCTCCAAGATTGGAGAGAATCTGAATGCTGAGGACACAAAACAGAAAGCAAGTAGGAGTACAGTCCTAACTTTTTGACACTTTCTTGATACTCTGAGTGCTGTGAAAAACAGTGGATATTGTTTGTCTTTGCTCATTTGCCTAAAATGCATCTTTCTGATGTTCTGGTCCACAGAACGTAGTGTTGCACATCTGCACAATGCAATTTGTAACTATCTGTAAATAGTTTATCTTTTTGTTACCTTAATCCAATGACTTGGCCACAGAAAATCAGAAACATATTGCATAAATGCTTCTAATTGAATAATGGGTGTGGAATTTAGGCTACTGTGACCTCCTGAGCTGTCTGTTGTTGAGTAGAAGGGCTTGATCTGTAAAGCTCATACCCAACTTCTTCCCAATTGCAGAATTTTTTAGGTCTGTGGATTGTGAGTTGGTTTGTGTTCTGCAGGCTGACTTCTGCTGTCTGTCCTGTAGTCAGAATAGAAGTGATTATAAAACAGATGTTCCTGCTGGTAGGCTTGCAGAGGTATTGAATGGTTTGTAAGGCTGACAGTTGGCTTCTTGCAGGTGTGAACAGTTCTCCTGTTCACGGCCTTGCTCCTTGGAGCATAATGAAACTTCAGGCCCTTTCTTTGCCTCCAAATCAGCCCAGTTTTCAGGCTGACCCGTTATATTTTGGAAGCGCCAATTTCCATATTTCTTCTTGTGCTTGCTGTTGGTATCCACAGTGTACTACATTCTTTCCAGAAGTTGCACCTTCTCCATAGCTATCTGCCTCTTTCCTTTTCCGCTTAAAATTCCAGTGCAGGATCAGCTCTTGGTGAAGTTGTCTCAGGCTGCAGCTTCCTCAGCAGCCATTCCTGCATTGTGTATTGCTCAGAAGAGCTGTCAAGATGGAACTTGGGCTAAAATCTCTGGTTAAAAGCCATCTTTTATGTCTGAGATGGTTTCTTATTTCAGCACTCCCTGCTCTATTTGTGCACGTGCAAGTCTCATACTGGGCTTTTGCAAAGGGCCACTGAATGTTTTTCTATGCTGCTTATATCATGCATCTCTGACTCCTTACTGATATTCATATTTTAAGACTAGTACGAGGTCTACATCTGCGTCTTGCAACATGCTGAAGAATAGCTGCTATTTGCCTTTTGATTAGCTCAAGCCTGATCTGAAGCTTTACTGCACTGCTCTTATTTTGTTATCTTCACTGTTCCAGATCTAAAAAATAGTTGTTTAAAACATCATCAGTAAACTCAACAGAGCAAAGTTGTTCACCAGGTCAGAGTCTCAGCTGATTTAGATAATAAGCTGGTATTTGCTTGTTTCTTTTCTTCTGTTTCTAATACAATACTAATGCTTTACAGTGTATTGTACAACATACCAAAAGTTGAGCCAAGAATAATTCTTCAGAGTTACCCTTCCCAAGTGTGCAGCACAAACCAGTGATGCTTACAGTCTTGACTCACTCAAAGGGGAAGGATTTTTAAAAAAACGAATCACAAAGAAAAAAAAATGCCTATGGATTTCTTTGGGGGAGAGATTTTGGGGTATTTTACAATACCCACATCCCCATGCACAGAAGTTTTATCTGCCAACTATTTCTACTACATCGTATCAACAGCACTGTAGATATCGCACAGCTGTAACCCTAGAAAAGTCTTAAAACACTTAGTGTTTTTATCACCCTGCATGCAGTGAGTTCAAGGCATTGGCAAAGCACTTTTATGGGGTAGGTATTATGCCTACTTTGGAAAATAGTGATACAATGAATTCTTTGTACTCTAAGTTGTCACAGCTACTTAGTGACAGAGCCAGCATTAGGAAATGTGTGGCTGGACTTCTCTCTCTTGTTAGTTTTTGAGAATGAATAAAGATGTATGCAGAGTTAATGGTAAAAGTCTGTTGTTTTTTTTCTCTGCAAATGTATTTAGGGACAAAAGGATGAAGGTGGAAAGACACCTTGTATCATGATGGTGTCAAGTCTTTAGGGTCGATAAAATCAGATTGGCATTAAATCTTGTTTTACATTCCAGACTAATATCAATAAAATTTAAAACAGGAACTTGCTGGGCAGCTTCTACACTGAAGTGGATATCTAATATTCTGGAGAAGGAGACTAAGAAGTGGCTGTAACATGAAAAGTCCATAGCATGACACCCATTTCATATATTCAGTTTTAAGGTTTGATACAGTAGTCATGGGTTATTACTTTTTTATATATATACTTCTGAGGAGGAATTTATTGTAAAACAAACTGTAGTTATCCTTAATAAACTCAAGGTAAAGCTAATGGCAAAATATATTTGTTGAACTAATAACACTACTACTGAAAACACTTTTCTAGTTGTTGTGTGTTTTGATGGTTCCAGAATTCGGACAGCACAGCTAGAGTCATGTGCCGTAACTGCCATTACGTCTGCAGAATTTGTGTCTCCTTAGTATATAAGATATTTTGCAAATTAGCATAGCCCAAAATATGGAAGAATTTTTACCAAGTTTTGAATATATTTGAGCAGTTATCTTCCGCCCATCATACACTCTGTTCTGCTGCTGCACCTTGAAGTCCAAGCATCTTGTTATGAATTATTTTTATCTTTGTCTTAAAAAGGCCTACAAATTCATCCTATTTTTCCCTGAGAAAGTCTCTTCTGGGCTGTTTTTTCACCAGTGAGTAGCATGACAATCCCAATTCTTAGCATCCAGCAGCTTCTCTTCTGTCTCACTTCCAGTCTTACCTGAACAGTCTGTTGCTGTTTCACTCCTAGTTTTCCATAGTGCTTGCTGTGGAAAGGAAGGGGTATTCTGAAACAATCCTGTCCCAAAGCACTTCTTTATCCTAGGCTTCTTTTCTCACGTTTGCCCATATCTACCTTAGTTATCTTGTTGAAAGAACAGCTACTCCAGTGGGGGGACTGCAGAAAGCCTGCTGCTAAACATCAGCTAGCCAAACTAGAGTATTATTTGCTTCTCTTCAGTTTTTCTCAAAATTAAATTAAAGAAGTTAGTTCCAAACAATACTATATTTGCAGTTTAATACTGAACTCTACAGTGAAGGCTTGATTGCAGTCTCTTGAGAAATATTTAAGACTAAGCTATTATAATAGAATCCAAGGAAAATGCATCACGTTGTGAATTTTAATAGCAAGTGTATGAGATGATATAGAGTTGCTAGTTGCAGTGAGAAATAAAATTACAGCTTCATCAAAATTGCAGCTGATCATCCAGAAGACATTGGCTGTTTTTCTTTGCTGTCATTTTTGTAGTTTGTAGGATGCATGGCATGAATCTCTAAAGACGTGGTCCAACTGTGTTCACTTGAGTTAATTTGAAATATATGAAAAAATAATCATAATGCAGTTCTCTTAAGTTTAATTCTCAAAGAGTAGGTGCTTTATAATTGGGTAATATCAGAAATCTTGTCCCAACATTCACTATTACTGATGGGGGCATAGTTTTTTTTTCATCACCTGACAACAACTCCCAGCACTTCTGTAGTTCCAGTAGAAGTTATGATGGTGTCTCCAAATAGTTGAATGGATCTTTCCTTTTTTTGTTCTTGACATTTTCAAATATTTCCATAAAAGTAGGATACCAGTAAGAGAGAAAAGTAACACTGGTAGTCCCAATATCGTGTTGGAATCAGTGCGGATGTTCTCAGTCATCACCAGCTTCCAAATGAAATTATCTTTCTTTTCTCTCTCTTTGAGAACATCTTTGGGTTTGGATTGATTTGTTTTTGCGTGGATTTCACCATTATCAGTCCCATTGTGATTTATCTTAATGTTGGGGTAAGATTTGCCAAAACAACCTGCAGGACTCATCTTTCCTGCAAAACAAACAACGTGCTTCTACAGCACTGTCTTCTGCATGTATTTAAGCAGTGACCTTGAGGAATGGGTTATTATTCCAAGTAGCGAGAAATTACCTTGAGTATAGCTTCAAAGATGTGTGATTTTATTTGGATAATCTCAAGTGCTGTTTTTTTCTTTATTAACCAAAGCCAAAGGGGGATGTGTCACACTGTGGTCTCTGAGAAAAAAAAAAAAAAAAAAAAACCTTACATTTTTTCTGAGTTCATTTTCCATTCTGAGGCCTTATTTTCAAAGAGACTTCTAATGATTCACATTTCCAATTTAAGAAAGTTGGATATGTAAATAGAAATCTATTAGTCATTCTAAAATTTGAAAAAGCTCCAGTTTTATCAGGGAAATACTAACTGTATTTCCTAGAGAAGTTATTAGGAGAAATAGGATACAGAGGCCAAGATATTCCAGAATTTTAGTGACAGTACTTTGAGCCACACGTTATTCTCCCCCCCCTAATACTGATAAGAAGAGATATGGCTGATTTATGTCCCCTTTCCTCTTCTTTCCTCTGGATAGTATCAGACCAGACGTGTTTGGAAAACAATAATGCATGCTCATGTATTTTGTTCTGGTTTACTATGAACTGTTGTAGTCTCTCTTTATTTGTCTTTCCTGATATACTTTTCTTGACTAAGCACTTAGGATAACCAAGCTACTGAGTAGCAAGGCTTCACAGAGTGCTATAAGAGATTTCAAAAAGATCCAATAAAACTTCATAGTACACTGTACCATTTTACACTTTTAATAAGTTGCATCTTTTTTAGGATAAATTCCTTAAAAATACCATAGTTTATGAAAAAAAAAATAAAGTAATAAGTGTTATTAGCGGTAGGAAGTTAAAATTTAAAGCTCTTACATCTAAGTTTGCAGCTTTAGGAGATAGAGGAAATGCACCCAAGCAATTTTCCCTTGCATAAAAAGATTGCAAAATATTTCAAATATCAAAATCTGGATCACAAAATTTCCACTTCCAGTTCGGTTGGGCTATTCATATGTTCATTATTAAAACAGCGGCAGCCTGGTGTTCAGACATCTGTGCTTAGCTGTAGCTGGCTCATTTTTCAAGTCTGTTGTATTTTCAGGGAGTCTGAAGCTATTGTTGATTTTGAAATATTGCGGATGTTTTTGGTAGAAATAGTTTGCCATCCAAATTGCAGATTAAGCTGAAAAAGTTGTAAATGGAATTCAGTATACAAAGACCGCTATAATGCATCTTTAATAGGCATCTACAGCGTGTAGTATGTACAGTTCACAGCTGCTTGTTCTCACTTATTCTTTCATATATTTCTGAGCCTGAGGTCACAGAAGCAAAACTTGTGGTGGCTTAGGAGAGGATGTTGGCTTCAGCATATGGGTGTTTTGTTTTCTAGATGATTTCTGCTCCTTTTAGTAGCCATTACAGTTATAAAGGGTGATAACTGAATTTTGTTTAATACTCTGAAGTAAACAGGGATCTCTGTAGGCCTTAGTTGCACTATGTGACTGACAAGTTTGTTCCTTTCTGCTTTCTTAATAGCCTCCTCTTTTTGTAAAAAGTGGTTGGTTAGTTAGACTTCTGCGCAACAGCAGTTACAACCCTAATACTCTACAGACCTGTTAAACTGCCTTAGACAAATTGAAGATGGAGTCATGTGTCCAAATTCGGTTACTTTTGTCTTCAAAATTGACTGAGTGTTATATACAATGAAGTAAAACTACATAATTATTTAAGGGTAGCCGTTATATGTCAATATAAAAAGCCAGCTTGCATCCAGAACACATTCAGTGAAAGTCAGCAACTACCACAAAACAGCAAGAAAAGAAAATTCTTTAATGAACACTGTAGAAAACGTGTACCACGTAATCCTAGAAAAGAATTACTTCATTTCTGTGATAATGATAGAATACATTGCACACTAAATGGCATAAGCCATGTGATGCTCTCTGGTGCTTGTAGTCATCTGCCTATAAAGGCTAATTAAATAGAGGGTAGTTTTTGGACCAGGGAGAGCCAATACTCCTGTAGACCCTGCTTGCCTGCTTAAAAAGTAAATAGGCTCTAGTGCTGCAGGGCAGACAAAATAAATGTGGTTTGTAGAGGGATTAACAGTGTATTGCTGAGGGGAATTCTAGCACCTCCTAAAGCTGAATTGTGCTTCTTCCTTGCAGCACTAAGGAGCAGCCTGAACAACCACTGTCCTTCCTCAAAAATGTTGGCACCGGGTCACAGTGTGGGATAAGTTGGGGTTAGGGAGAGTGTTTTAAAATGATCCAGAAAAGCTGTGTAATTACAGCAGCCCATTGAGTTGATCCAGTTAGGTTCCAAGACACAAGATTGCTGTGACCCATTGTCTTGAAGGCCTGAAGGAATTACTTGGGAAGAATCTATGGAATTAATGAAATTAGTGACATTGACTTGTGCCTTCCATGCTATGCCTCTCCAAAGCTGCAGTCTGTAATACCGCCTTTCTGATGGGCTTGTCAAAACATCAAATAAAAATGCTAGCTCTGCTAATCATCTGCTTGAAACAGGCTATGAGGCCTTTGTTAAAAGCATTTCATTAGTTTAATTTGTATTCCCATTTAGTTGATAGGAAAACAACTAGTTATAGAAAGGTGTAGAAAACACATAAATGCTAAATGCAGAAAGAATTATATATTGCTTGCTAGATAGATACTAGTTTGCTCTGAGGTGTTCATTTGCATGTGAGCCCTTCGAATACACTTTGTGGATACAGGGTTTAGGAGAGGTGGTGATGATTGGGGATATCTTCAGTAAATTCACTTACTTTTGAACATTTGTCTCTACATCAGCAAACAGGGGTAACAGTACATTTATTCCCTCAATTGTATTGAAATTTAATGTCACTGCTGTGTGGACAAATCAGGGGGAGGTGTGTGGCATAAGTTCCACACTTGGCCAGCAAAAGCAAGGACAGTTAGCAGCTGCTGAGGAAGCTAGCAAGTGTGAATAAACTTATCTGCACCTTTCACTGAGGAAAAAAAAAACGAAGTGTAGATTCTGACTTTCTTGCAGTTCTGTTAAGGAGCAGGAGCTATGTCTAGTTCTCCTCTCTGCCTGGAATGTGACTTCACCAACATTCTGGGCAATGCTGTTTCCTCTTGACTGTCAGCAACAAATGAAACAACCAAAAGCCCTTTTGTTGAGAACACTCTGAGGTCTAAGAGTAAATTCAGAATTGTTTTTGTTGTTGTTGTTGTTGTTTCTTCTTTTGATAAGACATTCCCTTTTAAGCTGTGCTGTTTGCTGCTTGGAGAGTGAAAAGCATGACTTGTCTGTAAGATCTGTCTGTACGTGAAGTGTTTTCCTGCAAAGTACTCAGCTAGAATCAGGCCAGAGGGTTTAACAGAGTACATAGCTGACAGTGAAGGAATAAGGTGGATTCAGAGAGCTGTCATTATGCTGAGGCTGCAGGGGTGGGCGGAGGAGCAGCAAGGCCTGTTGAAACTAATGCAGAGCTCTGGGCTGCTGGCAGGGCATGAAGGAGGGTGGCATTTCTTCTTGGGGGATGGCTTACACGTGTCTCTGTAGACAGGTCCCTACAGGCTTCAGCAGCACACAGTACGGGATGTGAAGGCCTTCCGGGCACACAAACCCTTTTCATGGAGCAGGGCAGCACAAGGGTGCAGCAGTACAGATTTTGAAGGTTACATTTGTGTTGGCTGCGTTCCTTGTTCCCAGAGGAGGAAAGGCTAACGACCTCAGGCTATCTCTGGGTGGTAGCTGTTTCAACTTAAAGGCATGTAGCTGCTTGAGAACAGCATGCTTTTGTTTTGTTTCTTTTTTTTTTTTTTCTCCTGGTGGAAGTTTTATCAATTTATTTTGATAATTTTTAAGCAATTGGTGGAGATGCAAATACACACTTCACCAGGAGTCTTGCGTAACTTTGTACTTTTCCTATGGAAAGCAAAGTAAATTGGATGTAAATACAGTGTCTGGTTTCTGAAAGATTCCTCAGTTTCTTCCAACTCCTATTTATACTCAGTGAAATCCAGTGCCTATAAAATTACTTCTGCTGCTGTGAATTGCCTTACTGAGGGAGGAAAAGGAAGTTTGGGTAGAGATACCTGGCAAAGCAGGAGTTGGAAGTCCTGTCCTAGGAGCTAGCAGCGATATATCTTGTCCAACAGGTCTCTAATCTTCTTTCTTCTAAAAGGTGCTTGTGAGTCTTCTAGAGAATCATTGCTTTCATGTTTTCACACTGTTGGACTGCTTAATCAGCCTTTTTTTTGCTGGATGTGATGCGCATGAAAATAGGAACAGATGAAATAACACTGAGGCAAGGCCAGCACTAGTTGGTAGATTGCTTATAGGATTAGGAGGTGTTTCTCATTAGGTTATCAGTGGTTTGTATTTGTGTGTATGTCAGTAATTCAGGGAATTGTGCCAAATTCTGGTGAATTTGGTAGAGAATATAAATTCTAACGGCTTACAGCACAAAGGTCTTGTCTTTGCCCTTAGTGAGGATAGCTACTATGCTGTCCTGAGAACGTCCACTTAACCTGAGTATCACTGTTCTAGTCTATGCCTCTGTCATATGTAAACATGCAACTTTGTTTCAATTGATTTGTATTAGCAATAGTTACTAAATGTGAGTGCTTGTCTGTTGTTTGTGTTGTGCTTTCTTTGTTAGCCAACAACCATTTTAGTACAATAGGTAAACACCTTTGTTGTTTGGATCTTGATCAAGCATCGGAAGCAGCATTTGATTTTGAGCATATTTTGATTTGTTACAAAATTGTGCTTGTTTGTTTGTTTTTGTTTGCTTGTGATGATTGGGGTCTGTAGCATGCTTGGTGTTGTCTTCATTCTTCCATACAGAAACTCAGTGTGCTGAGGCTGATAGCCAGATGAACTTAGGAGTATGGGACTTCTACTTGAAAGAGTAGTGATTAGATATGATTTGCTTGTATTTCAGAAGACGTAGGATTTTCTCTCTCGTATATACTTTGTATTAGTTAAAATAGTTTGTTTTCTAAGAATGAAGATAAACACTTCCCTTTAATCTCCTGGTGATAGTTATGATGTGAATATGCTTGGTTTGGTTCTGGAGCTCAGGACTGTCAGTTTCAGTAGTGTGGATGCTTTTTGTCAGAGAAGGCAGCTCTCCTTTGGGATGAGCCCCTGCTGAGCAGCTCTGCACTTGACTTGAAAACTCTCATTTTGTGTTGCAGTTTGGGCTTTGCCTCTTTCTACCTGATTTCACTAAAAATGATCCGTTTTATAAAGGTTTCTTCCTTGTGGGTACTGGGCACAAGTCCTCCTGAGCTCATTAGGAACTCTGAACAACTCTTGTAGCAAATTGTACTGATGCTGAAAAACATCTCATTCATGAAACAGGAGCCAAAGAAAAAGCTAATTCAGTTTGTAGCCTAGTTGAATATTACAAGTACCACACTACTTTTGACAAGCTGGTTGTTCAGAGTTCTTCCTCTGGATAGATTTATGCTGATCTCAAGGAGCTGCAGCAGGTTCCTAAGGAGAAGGCTGTGGTTGTCACAGCTGTTTTGAAGAGTGCTCTCTTCACTTCAGTTTGCTCACTGTTCTCTTTTTATATTTCCAGGCTTGCCGCCTGCCCCATTTGGCTTTGTGGTGTTGCTTGATGTGCCTTCCCTCCACTGGTGCTTACACACTGCACCATTGTTTTGACCTGTTGCTGAATGCCTCACTAAAAGCTCTGAGCTTCAGGGAAAGGGTGAGGTTCCTTCCTAGGGACTGATGTGAAAAATAGCTGGGGAGCAGTAAAACTTCCTTTCTCCTCCAGCATGCTGAGTCAGCATCCCAGCCTTACTGACTGTCGTTCTTACTTCATGTTCTCTGCAGACATTGAGTACGGTGAAAACCACAAAATACGTGGACTAATAAGGGCAGGGTAGTTTGAGATTATTGCAAGTCTTCATGTGCTTGCTCCTCCAACTCAATAGGAAGACTTTAATAAGTGTTTTCCTAAATAGTGTTGCCGGCAAAAAGGGGAATTCTGCTCTATTCTTTTAACAAAAAGCTATTTCATGAGAGGTTTTTTCTTCTTCCTCTCTTGGTACGTTCCAGAGGACTTTATACCTTTGCTGGTTACTGATTGATAGCTCTGCACTGCGCTCCCTTTAATTTTGCAATAAACTAACAAGGAGGCTGAGACCGCAAAGTTTACAGAAAATGACTTATTTACTCAATGGGATTTACAAGGATGACAAAGTCAGATTTAGTAGTTCCAGTGTGGTCCTAGGAAAGGCAGGAGGAGTACTTGAAAAACTGTACTGTATAAATAATCAAACAGAAAATAGTTTGCTTATTCTTCCATGAAAAGCAATCATTTTTCAATCCCTAGGCCAACACTCTCCCAGGACCTGCAGAAGCTTTCAACATAAGCAGGAATTACCCTATTTTCAACAGATATTGATGCTGGGAGCTTACGTACCTTGAATAAGTGCTTTTAGTTTTCGATTGTACTTCCAGAAAATTGACATTGACATTGAAATTGGCAGTGTGCTGAAATCGCACTGAGAGAAGGAGTTGCTATCTTCATCATGGATTAATCTTAGAATTAGCAGTGACCAGTCATAGAACAGGAATGCTACTTTCCAAGAGAATTTCTTCTTTCCATTCCTATAGAGATGAGAGAGATAATCAGAGAAGCAGGCATTTTTTTTAATCTGTTTAAAATTAGGCCCTTGAAAATGCATTCCCTCTATTTCTTTGTGTTTCTCTTCAGTAGCTTCACCAGATGCAAGTGAATAGACTGAAGGGTCAAAAAGCTGTATTAACTTCCATTGGAAACTGTCTGGAGCAGATTTCCAGTGTTATTGAACTATCTAACTGAATTTTTGTCTTTTTTCTTTTTTCAGTGGAAGTGTTTTCATGTCATGGGCTGAAAAATTCCTCCATTCTTCATTTGTTGTCAGGGTAACAGGAAGCAGTAACAAAACATCCTTACCTGCTGCACATGTCAAGATACAGTTGTGTGCAGAGAGGTATAATGTTTCTTGTGATTGTTAGTGCCATAGGTAATGAAAGTACCTCTGGTAATAAAAATATTTTGTTCCATGGATTGACATTAGAAATGGGAGCTGATATTAAATTCTGTGTATTTTAGTGGGATAACATTAAAACAATATGTAGCAGCCTTTTTATTGTTGAGTGCTCTGCTGAAAGGAAATAAACTCATGACAGGCATGGAATCTCTCAAGTGGAAGCTATGATTAGCTGGTTGTGATGTCCAGTATCTGTGGAAAGGAGCCACAGCAGAGGCAACTTTTTCATACCTACTTAGACTGTGGATTTGGCAACTATCCTGTACTAAACAGGGTATATCTGATCTGTACTTCAGTGGCAGATCTCCAAGGAAAAGTTGAGGAAGTGTTACTGTTAATTCAAAGCATGTCATTCTTTCTAGTAAATCTGCTTGGACTTGTGACCCCACACTGTTTCTAGGGACTGTTTTGCATTGAGAGGTGGTTTCTTTCAAATGTGGCCTTTAGCAGACCAAAGGAAAAGATTCCAAATTTCATTCACCTAAACACGGGTTATTTGTAAAATATGGAGACATTCAGATCAGAACTGAGTACTGAATGTTCTTCTTTGAAATATAAGGACTCATAGAATGGCTTGGGCTGGATCTTCCAGTTCCAACCTGCTGCAGTGGGCAGGGCTGCCTTCCATCAGCTCAGGCTGCCCAGGGCCCTGTCCAACCTGGCCTTGAGTGCTTCCAGGGATGGGGCATCCACAGCTTCTCTGGGCAGCTGTGACAGTGCCTCACTACCCTCTGAGTAAATAATTTCTTCCTTATGTTTCATATAAATAAGTCTTTTAATTTAAAACTACACCTGTGAAGAAGTCACACAGATGTTTCATTCCATAACTTTTTTGTCTACTTGTATATTTTCTCCGTGTTATACTCAGGCTTATTTTTAATTCTCCAAATACATTTCCTTCCATCTCAAATGATGGAGAGTTTAGGGAGAATTTAGTATTTTCTTTAGATGTGACACTAGAGTCACGTGATATGAGCACTTCAGACTTCAACAGTGTCTGTGGGATTGAAGAAAACTTAAGGCTTTGTATGCCTAAGTATCATTGACTAAATTTTTAATCTAGGAAAAATTAAATAAACCTTTGCAATTTCCAGCAAAGTTATGTCACTGGAGTTTTGAGCCTTTATTAGAAGATGCATGTATCCGGGGAAGCTTTCTAAATTAGCGTCCTACCTTTTTTTTATGTGGAGATGGAGGTGAATAAGGGTCTGCTTTTCTTCTTTTGTTAGCTCATAGCTTGTGTTTGAGTCAGAGTTTGAAGCGCTGTGTACATCTGCAAAGTGAGATTCAAACTGCTCTATGTTGTTTGCACATAAATAAATATTGGTTGATGATACAGGAATGCACAGCTGCGCCTGATGGAAGAATTTTGGAGTAAATGAGGCTGCAGAAGTGTGACAAAATTTAATGCCACATCAAGTACACAACCTTTTGATTTGTACTTACAGGACAGCCGAATGTCTCTGTTGTCTCTGCTGACTTGCAGAAATGAAGAATAATTTTCAGTTAATTTCAGAATAAGTATTCTGTACATTCATGTATTCTTCTCAGAGGAAGTATTCATTTTCAAGATATTAAATACATTTATGCATGTATTTAAGCAGTGTTTAACTATCAATGAAGTCATGGAAATAAGAATACACTTAATTCCCATCCTCAGAACAAGCGAGAGAGGAGCAATTACTTGGCTTTGTCTGCACCTTTTTAAAGTCACTTTTTAAACAGGTGTCTAGGGCATTGTTAGTGTCGAATGGTTATTGAAGGACACATCAGAAGATGAAAAGTAAATTCAGAAGTGTAACCAGAGTTAAACATAAAGAGCAAAAAAAAAGTACAGTTCTACAGCTAACAGAGTTGTGGAGATCCCAGCTGAAGGGGAAACCAAAACATTTGAAAGATTAAAAAAAAAAAAAGAAAAAAAGAAAGCTGTTGAAATTGTCTCATTTTTTTTATTTTGATTCCTCCAGTGTGTAGAATCAGTTTTCTTTGAACAAAAAGTCTGATCAAATTGTTTCACTCTTTCTTTTTGTGTTTTGTTTTAGGAATGAACTTTAAATATGGTAGCTTTTCTTTAATATGTGATACATAAATGAAGTACATGATGGCACAGTGTAAGATTATCTTGGCACAGGTTTGGGATGACTACATTGCTTACAGAGCTTTTGACGCTTGTGAATAATGTGATCATTGCAAAAGTGTGCCAATGAAAGCTTCTTATCCCACCAGTATGTATGTACGTGGAGGTTTTTACTAGTGTGTTCTGTTTCAGCACATTTCTTAGTACTTATTGAAGAAAGCTTTCAGTTCTTTGTGACATTGCACCTTATGCATGGCTTTGTGGCTTCAGATTTTGTGACACAGTGAAAATGAGCAGCTGCGATCTATTCAAAAAGATAGGACTTGCATTCTATTCTTTATCTTTCCCTGCTCTTAGCTGCCCACTTATTTCATTTGCCTTGAACCAGTTTCTTGTGCGTTTGGCAGTACTGCAAGATAATCCTTAAGAACCTTAGCCAAGGTACCACCCAAATAAGGTTGTTACATGTGCGTTCATTGTAGTGGTCATAAATGCTCTGTCCCAGTGGTGCAATCTATGTTTAGAGTGGACAGGGTGCTGGTAACCAGCAGAAGTTCCAGCAGAGCTTGCAGTCTGTGGCAGAAGAGCACGATAGATTTTACTGTGGGACTCTGATGGTCCTGAACTCCTTTGAGTAGATCAAGACTTGACTTAGAAGCTTTTCAATTTAGTCCCGACTGATGCAGTCTGTAAAGCTCTCCGGCAGCATCATGTCTGCTCCCAGAGATGGGTAGGCTGAAATGAGAGGGGAGGAAGAGTGGCAGCCTTGGAAAAGACTGTGCACAATCCATCACACCTTTGATAGCTCACATTGTGCTGTCTGACAAAGACGCAATGCCACCACTGTGGTTTTGATTGTGATCTGGTAAGAGCTTATGTGAGATCATTAGAAAAGGAAAATAGTGTCATGGCATACTACTTAGTGTTAGAAAGCAGGAGGAAGGTATGATCAGTTGGATAGAGGTGCAGTGGAGGAAAGAGCAGAGAAATTTATCATCCTTTTTAATAGTATCAAGCTAAAAAGCAGTATCAAGCTATTAAGTTATTCCAGTAGCATCATGAAACCACATCCAGTAGCACATAGGACTTCATGGTTTAACCTGGCAGGTGATTCAGCACCACACTGTCATTCACTCTTCTCCCCCTTCCCAGTGGAATGGGAGAGAGAACTGAAAAAGTATAACTTGTAGGTTGAGATAAGATAGTGAAAAGGAAAAAGACAATAGCTATGACTATTGTCATACACACACACACACATACATATGACTGCCTGTAACAACTGATCCACCACCAATGCCCAGCTAGCACCTGAGCAGTAGAAGGAAAAAAGATTAAATTCTGACCCTTTCAAAAATTTTTCTTTCTATGTGATGACATATGAAATGGAATATTTATTTGGCCAGCTCTTGATTCTGCCCCCTTCCAGCAACTTCTACCCTTTTTTTGTTGGTAGGACAGTAGGAAAAACAGAACACTAAAACCTCCTTGGCTCTGTACAGCTAAGAGTGGAGACATTCTTGGTACAAGTATGAGGATCGTCTTGATTATTTACTACAACAAAAAGCCATACATACAATAGTTTCTGTAGCTTCTATCAATCATCTGAGCAAAGACCAGTTGTAATTGCAGACACTGCAGCTGCCTAGAGGTCCAAAACTTGTGAGGATCAGAGCAGGGGGTTGTCTGAACACTGTTCCTGTGCCTGAAGTATTCCAGTCCTTGCATGGGCTGCTCTCTGCCTTCCTGGAGCTATAAAGATTAATTTCCCTTCCTCCTTCTGCTTGTCTGTTTGCAGGTTATCTTGACAAATCAGATTACCACATCACTGAGCAATGACCTTGCAATCCCAGCAGACCTAGTGTCTCCAGCTTATGATTTGTCCCTGTCTGAAGGTAAGAGATTCCTCTTATTAGAACTGAAACTCTATACTGACACAAACCCATGCTGTGACTTGTAGTCTTCAATATGATGTATAGAGAGGACCATGAGAGCCAGGTTATCAAGCCTAACATAAAACAAATGTTTCAATTACTTTGAAAATTAAAAAAAACACAAACAAACAAAACAACAGCAATAACAGAACACTGTTAAATGACCCTTTCTAAGGGTCTGGAACAATTTTCAAACTGTGTTTGTTTGTATAATGTGTTGGTGTTTAGCTTTCATTTGCACACATTTAAGACGTTATTTTTCTCCTTCTGGAGCTGTAACCACAGTTAATGCACAGGCTAGGCCACAGATTTAGTTTTTTAAACACTGGACACAAAGGGAGGGCAGAAAATACTCATTCCTGTCCCTTGCATTATGCTTGTCCAGTTTTTCAAACCCAGTGCCTCAAACTGCAAGTCTCAATATTGTGTTAATGTAATAAGACCTTTTCGTGTGATGCCATGTACTGCTTTACATCTTCATGTAATGTAATACAATAATTTCAACTCTTCCCACTTGAATAGCCAGAGTGCCCTCAATTAGGGACAGGTACAGATGAGTTTGTTATTTAGAGTTACGTTCAATTGTAAGCCCAAATGTGTGATGACAAGCTCACCTTTCCTGCAAAGGCATGATAATTGAATGTAAAATTTCTACTATGTATAATATGGTTACTTCCTCTGTTTCCCCCTTTGTTGAGCTTCCTGGTGGCTCTGGTTTGTTCTAGTTGATCACAGCAGCCCTCTCAAGCTCGTCTGACAATGTAAGAAAGCTTGGTGGCAGTGGTAAAAGCTGCCATTATTTCTGCAATTCCATAGATGAGAGGAAGATGTTGAAGATACAATAAATGGAATGTCGAAGAGCAGCAAATCACTCCACTTTAATGCTTTGACACTGACAGACTTCATATGTTCACTTCATAATTTTGTCAATATGAGCCTGGGCAAAACATGGTTCATTAAATAATTTTGAAATTGTGCTTGTGGGTTTCATTGGCTCCATCTATTGATAAAGCATCTCTCAATTCCACTGCTTGAATTTCACTCCCTATCTCTGTCAAAGAGTTGAAATTTGGTAACTAGATTTGGAAGAGAAGGTCATTGTTTTACAACTTTAAGATCTCTGTCATGGCAGAAAAATGTCACACTTTGGCTGATTAAATGCTTAGATCCTGGTGGTTGTGCTAGATGGTAATAGGGTAATAGAAGGAGATCAGGTTGGTTAAGATGTGCCGTGCTGTGTATGAGCTGTACTTCTGAAATCATGATTGTGTGACGGATGACATGATGAATTTTGTGAAAATGACAACTTACTGATGAGGATACCACAGTTCTGTCTGGACTCTCTACTGTCATTGTTTTTCAGCTTTTAACCCAAGAATCAGTGCAAATGTGATGGTTGACTGTGTCTATATCATTTCCTTTGTTTCTATCATTCCTTGTTTTTAATCAAGAGACTGAAGTGGTAAAATGTGCCAGCATGGCACTCATTGAAAATGGAAGCCTTTGTTTAACTTCAGAAAAAGAACTGCACGGACAGCAGCAATGCAAGCTCCTTTAGTAATTCAAGTTTTCTTGAGGAATATGGGTGCATTAAATTTCTTTCCTCCTCTTCCTTCCTTCACTCTTTTAGAGACTAACATTGGGAGAGCTGGTATGTACAAGATGTGCTGTATAATGGGAAAGCATGGTGCTTCTCCATACCAGTGATTTCCTCCTGTCTTTCTCATCCCATAACACAGCTGCCTCTGGATTTCCAGTTTGCATCATTTTTAACCCCTATTGTTTACCTGTGAGCTAAAAGGTAATCTGAGGTCAGTTCAAATCTCTATTATTTTACTATTAAAAAAATACAAGTATGTCCTATGTTTTTCATTTAACATTGTCATGTTGAACTGTTCTGAGAAAATTCCCAGTAATGTATTTCACATTAGCTATCAAACAGCTTGAGAGTAGCAATACTTTGGTCTTCTGAGAATCTAGAATACATTAAGAGTCCTTAATAAATTAGTCTTCCGGGGTTGGTCTGATATTCATAATATTTACTCCTATTTTGCAAGGAAAGAGTAGTTAGGTGAGAAGTCCATGCACACAAAGCAAATATGTTGCTGTCAGGAATAGATGCCAGATTCATGCCTGTGTTCTTACCTCATTCTTCCTTTTCACTCATCACTAACTTAAGCTGAGTTTGAACCAGTGACCTAGATGTGAAAGGACCCGTAACACATTATTAGTTCTGTAAGCAAATCAGACCTCTTGGTTTGTGTATGTCTAATGTGTTGTTTTAATCCTATCTGAAATCAGTCCTTCGCTGTAAATGGTTTACTAAAAGGGTGATCTTTCTTAAGGGCAGAAATGAATATTTCAAACTGAATGTGTTGTTAGAAAGAAATGGAATGTTACAGTGGCTTTTGTTTTTGCTTCTGATTGTGCTTTGGAAGGGAATTTTGTGGGTTATGTGTTAGATTAGGCAAGGAACCAAGGAAGCTGTTCATTTGATGTGTGACAGAAGGTTAATCTGATGAGCAAGCTGAAAGGACATTGTCAAGCTGTTTCAGGCTCAAAGTTTGTCTTCTTTAAAATCTGAATCTAATACATGAAAACTTGTCCTAAAAACATTAGATACTTATGAGAACAATAAAGGCTTTATAAAAGCAGTGTGGATTGTAAAATCTCCCACACTTAAGTAGCAATGTAAGAGCTGTTGAACTGGGCTTGTTGATACTTCTTGTAGGAAATGGTTATATTCAGCTAATGCCCAGATCTGTGCATACTTCTACTTTAAGACAGAGAAAAAAATTGCTTAGCTTGCTACATATTATTGTTGAATAAAATAGAAAAGTTTCTGTACCTGTGGACTAAGTCCTTGCATTCTTTTGGCCTTTACATATTTGCCAGATTATCCTCTGAAGTTCTGTCACTTTAAAAGATTCAGGCACAGAAGCCTTCACTTCTTTTCTGGAAGACAAACTTATTTTATATTTATTAGACATACTGTTCTTCTTGCAAACTCTGTCATCATAGGGGATAGGCATGATGGAGCATGATATAAATGCTCTTATTTGCCTTTCATGCTTGCTTTGTGGCTGTTTTTTAACTGTTCTAGTAAAAGACAAGTTTGAGATGTCTAAAGATGATTTTCAATTGTGGAATCTGTCAGACCAGCCCATGACTATCACTGGGAGTCAAATTGTGCCCTAAAGAATTAATAATTGAATATTTAAATGTAAAAGAATTACACCTTATCCCCAATTAAAATAATCATCTCTAATAATGAGAGAGATTTAAGCTGTATTAAGCTAGGGGATTAAGCCGTTATTTGTGACTGTGCCTGCACTATTTTTATTTTTGCTAAGTTCACATGACTGGATTTTACTTAGTACAGAGGGTATTTAGAAACAAATTCAAAAGAAGTGAGTTTGAGTGCTAGCTGGAAGGAGATGTTTCTGTGTTTCACATGTATTAGTCTTGGAAAACCCAGGTTTAGCAAAATTAAGTATACTGTTCTGTGATACAAAGAGATAGGACTGTATGACCTACTTGAGGTCCTTTCTAGTCCACCAGTGCCTATCCTGTTAATATATCTGTCAGCTGCAAGCTCACACTTCCTCTTGCAGACATCAAAGACAAGCCCCATCTTTCTCAGAAAAAGGTCAGGAGCATGTTAGCTTGAATGAGAACAGAATCCTCCTCTCACCATGTACAAAATGTAAGGAAAAAAGTTCTGTCTCAGGCTTCTTCAGCCTCAGCTAGCACCTTCAAATATTTATTTGAAAAAGCTAAAATTATTTTGTGTTTAAAATTGTCTGTAAACTTATGCTAACTCTCAGGAGGCCAGCATTCAGTCATCTGCCATTTCTGTTCATCAAGCAGTTTGTCATACACGTGCACGTTTTTAGTGCACAGTGTAAGCTATGAGTTTAGTCTGACCTTTTCATCTTTGTTGCTGTGATCTTGAATTCTTTTAAGATGTTCAGCAGAAGTACCAAAGTATCTCCCACCCACAGAATTTTCCTACTTGTGATCGTGGGACTTTAGTCTAGGGGCAGAACATTTTAAACTGGAATGTTTGGCTTCTCTTCTTTGCTTTGCCCCGCCCCAGATTGTTGAAACCATCTTATTCTTCAAGCCTTGGTTTAAAAGGTGTGGGATATATTTTTTGCCACTTTTTTGTTGTTTTTGTTGTTGGTGGTTTTGTTGTTAGTTTGTTTCAGTATTTCAAGTTATAGGGAAAATAGTTAAGTTGACCTGTTGTTCACCTCAGAGTAAGATCAGTTCTGTAGCTTACTACTTCTCTCCCTTCAAATCCCCTTTTTCAGTTTTGGTGCTGAATGGGGAGAAAACAGTGACGAACTGTCAAGAGAAGTGAGAGGCCCCCAAAGATGAGAGTATTTATTTTTTAATTTATTGATATATGTGTATTCTACATTTAAGGCTGGACCTGCAGGTGACTCAATAAAAATCAAAAAGAATATTCTGGAGAACCCAAACATACCTGTTCTGCAGGAACTGTGAGCTTATGAATAGAACAGCTGTTAAACAAGTTTCTAAAAGATTTCTTCCTTGTAGTTTTACAGATAATGCAGAATAATTCAGTACTCCAGGTTTATATGAATTCAAATAAAAGTATAATGCTTTGACATGCTTTAAGCTGTTAATATTTTAACTGCAGGTTGATTTACACAATTTTGTATGATAGAGATGGTATCACTTACATCAGTGAAACACTGCTGTTATTTAAAAAAAAAAAAAAAAAACTATCTTAAATGATACAATTCATAAATTAGTATCTGATCTTTTTAATAAGAATCCACCCTGGCTTTCCAAGACTCAAATATTTGGGAGTAGTTACTGAAAGCATTATTTTTTTATTGTTATTATCGTTATGGAATAATCTGGATGTATGAAGACTTCTAAGCCTGTTTATGAAACTTGAGTACAATACATAGTCTAATGAGAGAAAGATCTTTTAACTATGACCACTTACGTAGATCCTGTAAAGGTTAGTGGTTTTTAAATGTGCAAAAATCTATGAGTACAAATAACACTAGAAATACCTTCCAAGTTACCTGGCACTGAATGCCAACAATTAATCCACATCCATGCATACCAGAGAGTATGTTATCCAAGACTGGTGTGGTTGTGTGAACTCTGAGGACTAAAACATATCCCTGAAAAGGTAGTAGAGTTCTTTGTTTTTTGGTTTATCTTGATTGTGAAGTATTCAAATACATCTTTTGCCCTCTACTGTCATGATGGAGCAGGGAAATGTAGTGAGATATGTATCTGTTTGTAATTCGTGGTTTGAATTTCTACCTTCTACATGATGGTTTCATTGCCAGTCAGGCCCAAGGCCATTTTCCCTCCATGTTGTGATAGAAGAGTTGGATGAATCCATCAGTTACCGAGATGTGCATTTAGATCTGACCCCTTGGTGTCTATGACTTAGATCAACTTGTTCAACTCACTGGTTCCAGTTCATGTGAACTGTAATTGAACAGGTGGATTTGTTTCTTTCTAAATCTTTATTGTGCAGCTGGACTTCATACCTCAGCTGTCTTTTAGAAAAGTGCCCCAGTGTAGACCCTGTGATCCCAGTCAATGGCAGAACTTTTCTGTTCCTTCAATTTGTTCTCTGCCTTCAAGTTATTTCTTCAGCTTCAGAAATCTTCAGAAAGGGGTTAAAGAGCTCATATACACTGGAAGGTGAGAAAAGAACTCTTCCTTAACCTGGTGGGAGCCAGGGTGGTATGTGCATTTTCACTTCAGGATAGGTAAGCAGTAACTGACAAAAAACCCAGCACCTTGATAATTCTCACTGATGTATATGTAAGAGTGAGGAAATAAAAGCCTGCCCAAAATAATGAGATTTCTTACTTCTGTTTGGACTGTGTTCATATTTCTGGTAACTTCTCCCAGTACTAATAAAGTACACACATCAGTGCTTTGAGGAAGGGCCTGGAACAAATGATATTAATCATTAAGGGAAATGATATCATGATTGTTTCTACATGATGCGGGGTTGTGGTGGTATATGGAGCAGTTAGATTTCATGATAACAGTGGTCATGTCAGCCTGTACTGATTTTGATGCTGTATTTCAACAAGTGGGAAGTAGTGACATTTAACATCCAGCCAAATTTTAACGACTTTTTAATTGAAAGATAAATCTCTCAGTAAAACAATGGTACAGAGTCTGTACATGTTTATGGAAGTTTCAAGCTGAATGACAGACGTAATCACTTGATCTTGACTATGAAAGGGTTGAAAACTGTCAACAGGAGCATTCAAAGGCTTCTATATATCAGTTTAAGAGAATCTTTGTCCCTCCTTTCCTAATTGCCGAGATGATAGAATACCAGGTTTGGTGCTTTGTTGTGGTTTCTTTACAAAGGTGTGATATGACTTCCAATCTTGTAAGTACAATTTGTAATCCAAAATCCCTTCAGGTGTATTTGTTGGGAATTGCTCATCTATACCATCAGAGACATGATAACAGATGTGCTTACAGTCATAGATGAGTATTTAGAAGACAGCACATGTCAGCTGTGACAAAGCAAGAACAAATATGTCTTACACCATACAGCACAAAGTGAGATAGATTTGCATGAGAATTCGCAGGTTTGTTTCTGTTTTCCTTCAACTGCAATAAACTGAGAGCATGCATAGGTCGATCAGTGAGTTTCAAAATATGCAGATATAAAGCTTTAACTCATGTTTCAGTGTGGGTGAATATAGAAACTAAGTTCTAGTATGGGTTGGAATTTAGAATTTTATTTATACCATAGGAGACCTGATTATATAATATCAGTAATTCCACCTTCTTTTCCATTACGCTTGCCCTTTCTCTCCATCCTACACAAAATAGAAAAAAACCTACATTTTTCTGTGGTCCTGCAAACCAGTGGCTTAAATCAGAAACACAAGACATGGTTTGGCTCTAGACTCATTCTGCAGCCCTACGCTGTACCCCTGTTTTGATGGAATTACTTCAAATTGACTTACCTTTCAAAATACATTGTGCAAATGAATTCAAGGGTAGCAGTGAAATAAATACCATTTGTCCCTATGCGCCATGACCAGTTACATTTGTTTCATGCTGTTTTTAGGTCCTTAAGTTCTCCTTAAATTGTATAAACAGCGGCTGACGGGGGCAAGAAGAGAAAAAAAGAATATCATTATTTGGTAGTGTTCAGCTCCACGTCTTGTGGAGTTTTATAGTACCAGTAGTGGATCTCTCTCCTGGTGGGACTGGCAAGGGTCTGATGAATTTCTATACTTGGGGAAAACACTTGAGTGAAGCACCTGTATTTGGCTTGTGGCATTACATGAAGCATATGACTCACCTTCAGAACTTGGGCTGTTTAGGTGCAGACCATGAGGGGCAGGAAGAGAGGACAGGGAATGATTTCCAAGTCTGATGTCTATGTTCTGGTTGCAGTTCCAGCTATGTTTCCTCTGGAATTACTGCAGAGTGTTTGAAAAAGTGTCTCCTTGTTAATCTCGAGCAGCCTGTATGATTGATGACTCCCCTTAATCGTAAAAAGAAGACACTGGTGTTTCTGCTTAATTTCTGTGTATTTCCTGCTTTATTATTGTAATAATGATTTATTGTCTTAGATGATGGAAGTTTTATAACTTACTAGCCTTTTTTTGGAGATTGAGGCTGGGTGCTCTCTGATGTGAATGAACTTCTTCCTAGTGATGTTCTGCTGCTAAAAGGTTACATTCAAACCCAAATATGACATGATAATAAAAACACAACATATGGTTGGTGCATGATCTCTTAATTTAATGAAAATAGGCAGCTTGAGTTTGAGCAGACTTTGCATGCTCTGCAGAGGGAAAATGCATCTAGTTTCTGTTTGTCTCCTCATTCAATATACTACAGAAATAAAAAATAAACAAGCATTCAGTGAAGAGCAACCTAAGTAGTCATACTGCTATAGAGAAAGATAGGTGAATAGATAGGTAGAAAGAAGAAATGCCTGGAGCTTAACTAGAGGAAGGCTTTGCATTTCCCACTTTCTACTCCAAAGTTTTCCAGAATTGCTCCAGTATCATAGGCAGGTAGATGCCTACAGAAGATCCCTGCCTGAGCTGATGGCTGAAAAAGCAAATATCTCTGAAGAAGGGTAGAAAAGTTAGGGGCTCAAACATGAATAATTTCACTTCACTGTTAACAGTGGAAAAATTCTTAGTAAATAAAAAAACAAAGCAGATGCCATACAGGGTAAGCAGCCATGACTCTATGAAAGTAATTTGAACCATTTTGATACCTGGTTGGGGAGCTGTTGTTTCAGGCTGGCACATGGACGTGTAACAGAGTCTCATGGGCACAGCTGAGTATCAAGAAGAAATTTCTGAGTGTGAAATCTGTTAGACCAGCTGTTCCTAAATGGTTTCTGTTTGTGCCTCTGTTTCTGGTGATGAACTCACTCCAGCCGAGCTTGTGACCCTAAATACTAACATAAACAATCGAAGCTCTGTCAGGCTTGCAACCCCACTCTGTGCTGCCCTGACCCTGCTGGAGGTTATGACCTCGGGTTTGGGAACCGCTGGGATAGACTGCCAGATAGTCCTGCAGTGGAAGTGGTGATATGCCCCTTCCAGGCCAGGATCATCACAACAAATGCCTTCAGATCTCGCAGTAATTTGTTGGCCCCTGCCACCAGTTGGAGATTGTAGCCTATTAGAGCTGACATGTCACTTTCGTACATCAGGAACATCTTGGAGATCAAAAGGTCATAGTCCTCCCACGCTGCTAGAGCCTTTCTTCATGGACTCTCCCCTTCCTTGCTCCCCTGTCAACTGGCTGGCAGTGAGTCCCAGCTCCAAGGCAGCATGCTGACTGGGCCATGAGTGCTGAATGCCTACCAGCTGCAGCTTCTGCCCCACCAACTCTCCTTTGCCTTGTTCCGTTCGTAAGAGACCCCTTTGAAAACACTTGTCCCCAAATGCTTCTCGCCCGTGTTTCTCTTTGCTGGAATACTTAAAAGCTACATTTGAAGTAATTAAAGGCTTTATGGGGAAATGCTCATAGAGGTGCACAAAGCCTTTTTCTGTGTTTTTTAAAAGCATAATTGTTACTCGCATACCTGTAGATGCAAGCACAGTCTTCCAGATGCAGGATGCTGATGGAAAAATAAACAGTAGATGGCCTCATGGGGATGTTGCTGTGGTTTGTGAAATGAAGGGCTTTGATAAGACATGCAAGCCGCCCTTGTAGTTTGAAATGCAAACTTAAAGATGGCCTAGTTGGGGATTTTGTGCTTTGTTTTACTGCAGTCTTACAAATGGTTTATAAACAACAGCAAAAATAGATTTCAAATGGATTTTTCAAAGGCACTGTTTACCAGAATGTAAAATAGTGACATTTTAATAGCTAATTGATTTGATAGTCAAAGGCCAGTGATTTCACCCTATGCAGTCATGTTATAAAATAAAAAAGTTATACTGTGTCATCACTGTGTGATCTGGCAGTGGTGGCACCCACAAAAGGTAATTTATTTTGACATTTTTCTTTTCTGTGTTTAGACCCTAAAAATGTCGATGAATGGAGGAAGGAGAGAAGATCGTGCAGAAAAATTACTTAAAATTTCGGTTTAAAATCTGTGTTGCATAAAATTATACTTGATTTAGCCTGTATGAGTCTTGAGTTTGAGCTCTATATAGAGCGCTTTGTTTAAAGATGTTGCTGGACTGGTTTTCTGCCAGGCAGGTGCACAGGGTATTCAAGTGAAAATGAGAACAGAAAAAATCAAGTTATGGAGCTCATAATCCCCAGTGCCACTCAAGGAAACAGAAAAATCTTGTGGAAATAGTTACTGTACATAGCACTTCCATATGAAAAAAATTGTTTGAAACTTTTATCTGTAATTTGATCATTCCTTAAAAACTAATTACATGTTAGAAAATGGAGCATAAAGTCTCCTCCATCTGTCTAGGTTTGGATATGGTGCGCAAAGGAGCGTATCCAATTCATAGTACCTCTTAGGTAATCAGATTAATATCTCTTGAACTGAATTTAGCCTTTTGATAGTGAGTCTTTCATATGCAGTGTTTCACATATCACATTCTGTTGAAGCTCTGTGGCCTTTCAGTAATTTCCTTGAAATCTATATCTGGTATGTCTGTGCTCTTTGGAGTTGGTTTTGGGACATGCATCAATTAGATGTGTTTCTGGCACTCTCTTAATGGCATAGTTTCCCTAGAGTCAAGCACTGCTCCAGAAACTGAGATCATTTGTTTAATTTAAAAGCAAAATGGTATGGAACTGCAATTTCAAACTTCATCAGCTATAGTTTTGAAGAAAAAAAAAAAAAACAACTAATAAATGTGGTGTCTTTACACACACAAAAAAATTCTTGTGTGCTTCTTGAAATATCTGATTTCATCCTTTTTTTTTTTTTTTTTTTTTGCTTTCCTTTCAGTTAATTTCTTTTGTTATATGGTAGATTTTCAACTTCTTATCAAATTTCATTGTTTGTTGGTTCTGCTTAGCAAACCAGTGGACTGGATTTTGTCATCCGCTATTAAGGAAGAACTGTAAATCATGCAGGTTGGCTCTTAATTAAAATTACTCATAGTCAATCTGAATCCAGAATTAAATTTTATGTGGTCAGAGTATTTGGCTCTAGGATACTCTGCAAGTACATACCATATAGGAGTTGGCTGCTGGCTTTTTTTGTTGTCTTTTTTTTTTAATACGTTGACTATACATGTATGTGAATTCCCATATTCTAACAGATCTATCCAATTAAATGCATTCTGTACCTAAAATACCTCTTATCCTGCATCTGCATTAGTGTTTGGATTGAGATCACTAACATGGCTCTGAAGCGAGTCTTCAGTCACCTTTGCTGTAGGCTGGTTCATTATGTGGAGAGGTTTTGATGTGCACCAGCTAAAGAAATTTATAGGAAATTAAACCAGAAGCTGCCTTCTATGCTAGCCAGAAGTGCTCAAAACCATCACAGAGACAGAAGGATCAAAAACAGTGGCTCGTCCACAAACCACTGCCAGTCTGGGGACGTTCTCTTAAAAGAATTGAAATAGTGGTTGCCGTGTTTCAGAGTTGGTTAATGTTGCTAAATTTCTGCTATAAAACTGCTATCCACTGGTGACAAGTAACTAAGATGGGTCTGGAAGTCTTTGAAATTTTAGAGGTCGCTTTTGAAAGTAAACTTTCTATTGTTATCGTTCAGTAGGAATAAAAGACAAGAAGGCAGATGAAGTTTAGGGTAAATCTCAGTGCATTCAAACTAATAATGTGTCACTCAGTGTCTGTATCTGAGTCTCAGGAAGAAAAATTCATAGCAGATACTTGTTAGGAATGCCAGAAATCTTGTGATTCTTTGAGTTGCTATTTTGGTATATTGACTGTTCAACCAGAATTCTAAAAACTATCAAAGGCTCTAGGCATGTTCTTTTCCTTCAGGCTTACGTGGTGTAATGCAACAACATGGGCTCGGTGTATGAAGTCATTTATACCTGTGTTTGCTTATGGTCAGCAGCTGCCCAGTTCTCTCTTTCCTCAAGGTACATCTGCTTCTTAGTCACCACTGTGACAAGTGTGTTGTGCTCATGTGGGCTAACATGGAGTGAGCTGTATGGATCCTGAGCTGAGTCACAGAGGCAGCAGCCAACACGGAGTGTTCTCCCTGGTATTTACCATGCATGGTATAGATGTATCCTGAGAAGAACCTGCTTTCTGTTAAAATGAGTATTCAGTCTGGTTGGAAAAATCCTATCGGTGAGAGGAAACTATATCACCTTCCTGGGATTCTAACTGTGTAAACGAGTTGGAAAACTTACTTTACTGAGCTGTGATTTTCCCTTTGGTAGGGATATCTTGCTTTTCTTACTGATTATAAAAGCTATTTGTGTCCAGCAGGCCTAAATAACCGAGAAAAAGTCAAATGGCATGTAACAGACCACCTCACTCAGCCCATACAATTAGGGTGATTTTGAAATTATTATAGTTTCAGCCCAAGATTTGATTATTGTTCTTTTGCATCAGTAGTCAATGTGGGAGAAATTCACTTGCAATTTGCTGTAGTGAATTAGATGTAGTTCAAGCAAATGAATAGATTACTGTGTCTATAAAACTGTGGATTTTTATCAGGCATCAACGTGATAAAGTATTTCTTAGTTTAATTAGGCTGAAAATTTTTGCAACAACAGTAGTTTCTATGAAGAAAAGTTTAATCAAGGGACATGTTTTGTGGAGTTGTGTGTAGCCTGATCAAATATATGTCTTGAAGATGAGAAGAAACTAGGCTTAGGTTCAGAATTAGACGTGTTAGACAAATTAATGTCTGGGTTACTCTCTCTCTCTTTTCTCCCCCTGCTTCCTTCCACTCAAAAAATGTTGTTTTGTGAGGTCTTCCTTTTGCTATATTTTTGAAGAATGTAGTGAAAATAAGAATGTTTACTTCTCAGCCCTACTTCTTACCTCCATGTGAAATTATGTGGTGTTTGCCCTGCGTTTTGCACCACCACAAACTGTGGTAGTGGTGTACTATATTCACATTTCTCTTATTAATGATTGCCTGCTGGTGGTAGCCTTGCACATAGCTGTAAGCAATCTTTGCGCTCAATAGTGCCATTGAAAACGTTTGAGAGCTTGCTACCCAGTTTTGGCAGTTTAATTACTAATGATGTGTTATTGCTTCAAAATTAATAGCTGTTTCTGGTTATGATAAAGTTGCTTTAAACCTGCAAGCTTTTTTAAACTGAATTTGTTGCTTCCTCTTTGCAGTGTGGTTTCCTCCTTTGGCACCTCTAGAACGCTGTGGTCCTGGGTGTTGCTGAGGTGACATGTCATATTTACACTCTATTGGAAAAGACTGCGTCACGGGCACTTGAAACTGTGGAGTTTTCTTAGTTCAGATACTCAGAACTGACTTCCTGTAACCACGATTGCTTATTTTGAACACTAAAATGTTCTTCTGTATTGTTGTATTTAAGTTCAAATCTGTACCTACCATCTTCTTAATGCTAACGCTGTGATGCCTGTTGTAGAGTGAACAGAATGATTGTTAATGCCTTTCTGCTAGTGTGGGTAGTTGAGCTCAGGAGAAAGCCTCTTAATTGTCTCCATTACTTCTACTTCCTTTTCAGTCTTCTCTCCATCTCGATGGTCACGATTCCATATTCGTTTAATTATTGAGGCCTTTAAAGGAATAAAGAAAGATTTAAGATATCAGCCTGTGTCTGTTTAAAAAAAAAAAAGAGAAAAAGCAAACTCCTTTTAACCTTTTGGTACTGTAACATCTTGCAGCATACAGAAAGTGTCATTTATTTTTCATCCTCAAACTTCTAGCAGATTTACTTTTTATTCATCATTTTCTGTATATCTTCTACACTGTTGTGCTGCATTTGTTACATCTGTTAATTAACCTATACAGAAAGTTATACGTTTCGATGACACTCTAATATGTACTTGATCTATTAACTGAGGCCTTATGTGAAAGACAAGAATGTAATTCTTCTAATCTCTAATTCCTTAATAATAAATTATCATAGTCTAGTGCTGCTAAATGTGCTGATGGTTTGAAGATTATCTTCTCTACCAACTCAGAAGAGTAAATACTTCTTAACTTTTTAGAAGAAAAATTATTCTGCCTGAAGGCAGAAGAACAAGAATATTGTCTCTGGACCCTCTGTCCAATGTGCGATTGTTGAACTTGAAGAAAATCTGCTTTTCCCTGAAATTTGAACTCAGAAGATAGGACAATTCTGTCCTTGAAATAAGCAATGTATTTTTAAATGGAAAAACTGCTTTTATTGGTATGCCTTAACTAGTGATTAATAGCATACATGCAGACCTAGGACATCCTGAATTTTGGCGTAATGAGAACTCTGCCTTGCCAAATCTCTTGCAGTACATATCCTCTCATAACTCATAGTCTACTTTTCTCCTCTCTTATTAGTCCCAGGATAACATTAAACTACCAGTAAGTCATAGCCCTCAAATGTTGACATTCCTTGAAAAAGTAACTGGATATAACACCAGCGACGATCTTACTGTAACTAACCAGATGTAACCAAGGTGTGTTTAAAAAGTGTTTTAAATCCCACCTCATAGTCAACATAAACGTATTCCTGACACCTAATATAGCATAGATGAAAAGAATCTCGGTTCTTTCGGGGTATTGACACAAAAAACTGTGCCTTCTACTTCCATCTGTAGTTAGGAAAGTATTTGCTGAAAACAGACAGTACTTCATAGATTTTAGAGTTACTGTAAGACATCAAGCTGAAAGCTATGTAAACCATAGTTGCCTTTTTCTTCTCATTGAATCACTAAATGCAAATGCTAGTAGCAGAAGCTGTTTTACTGATTTTCAGCTTTGTCCTGGAGACTTCACTATCAACCTCAATCAGAAGGGAAGCTCAGATTCCCATTTAATCTTTTGTTGAATTACTAAAGTTGTTGGAAAAGCTGTTGGTGAGGTAGATTGCAGTTCTGCCATATTTTGCAGTAAGCTAGCAAATCCATTTTGCATCAGACTGCATACAACTACGTGATGGTTATGACATTTGGCTACTACTGACCTGTAATGGATCCAAACCAGTGACCTAAAGGTGAAACATACTTTCTTCTAAAGTCAGTTTCTTGGCCTGGGCCAAACTAGTGGCCCACCTCTGTCTCATTGCATAGCCTGTAAGCTAAAGTACTGGGTCAGAAACTCCATGTTAAGTATAGCTGGTAAGCCTCTTTTTACTTAGCTCCCATGAAACTGGGCAGAAAATACTTCAAGAAAGGTACAGCCAAAAACTGACAGATAGGCCTAATTTTCTGACCATCTCTTACTAACGTTTTCCAATTGCTGTCCTGGGCTTAAGGCCTTCTGTATGAGACGTGCTTGTATGTGAGTGGATGTGCTTATATTAGGCTGTTTTGTTTCTTCTAGTTGTAGTTATTTCCTTGTTAGTTAAGAAGGAATGTGCACGTAAACAGTGGCTTTTGCTCCTTATCCAGACTTCTCCTGTCAGTCTTACTGATAGGGTGGGTAATCCAGTGTCTGTGAATTTACTCTGTGGCAATGCCAAGGAGACTGATTCAGGCTCATCTCTGAGTAAATCTTGGATGACACAAGTCACTGATAGGTGATCGTGCTGTTTGCACTTTCAGGCTTGCAAATATAGTTTTTAAAGTGTCCTTTGGCCTTTACAGACAAATATCTCATGTACCAGAGGGGAATAAGTTTCCCAGGCAATTTCCAATTACAGACTGTGGGATTTAAGGCTTTCTCCTTTTTGACTGAGCATCATACTTGTGTACAGCTTTTATAGGACATCTTCATGGCTTAATGGGTCATTCCATTTATCTCCTTGTCTGTTTTTAGCTCTTTTTTTAAAGATTAGACATCTGTATAGTTCCATTACCCTGAAATAGTGTTGATGTAAATGAGAGGAAAGAATGCAAGTTTGTGCATACAGCATAAGAAACTGACTTAAACAGTGATTTGGAGATTATCCTGAGGTGGGAAGGTAGTTGAAGTTTCCTCAGCAGAAGCAGACATTGCTCATCAGCTCTGGCAAAGAGCCTCTTAATGTTATCCTAATACACTTTATCAGGATTGCCAAAGAGAAAAAATAAATGCTATTTACCAGTCTTGGGCACAGCAATACACTTCTGCTGGAATTTGTCTGATCCCTGGACTTTGAGGAGGATATGAAAATATAGGAGGAGAGTTCAGAAGAGGATCATAAAAATCAATCCATGTCATAGCAGGGCTTCAGGAGTTTGGTGAGAATGTGCGACTGTAGAGGTCTTTATGCTTCGAATTGCTATTTGGAAATTCAGTCTTCTCAGCTGTGTGTCTATTAATGTCAAGTGACTTTAAGAAGAAATAGTGAGCTTCAGCCTTAGAAGATAGAGCTTACTAGCGATATGGTTGACTGAACTTTTAGGGCAGCTCCTATGGGAGGCTATTACACTAGCCATTGCTTCAAGTATTGAAGACCACATTAAAGATCTGTATAAAAACACTCTTACCTGTCTTTTTGCAGTGTAGATCAGTGTAGATATTCACAGGAAACTCTTCTGGCTGTACATACTGCTGTGATTTTACAGTAGGGACAAATTAGATTGGAAAATGAAAGGCTGACAAAATGTGGTCCATTTGATACATCTCCTAGGTGAAAACACAAAAGTTTTCTTGAACTGTAGTCATTGGGTTTTGGCAGAGCCTTGTCAGAACCTGGCAAAGCAGTGTATCTGTGGAAGAAATTAAGATCTGAAGTCATATTGAGGCATGAAACAAAGTTCATGCTTAAAACTCTACGCGTCTCTTACAGTGAGATTTTCTAGAAGTTTTCAAGGAAAACTCTTATTTCACTTTTGTGGGCAATATGTTTTAGGAATAACTTATACATTCTCACACATAGCATGTGTGTATGCTGTTAGTTTCTGCATGCAGTGACATGAAAGCTTGGTGAGGTGCACAAACTAGCCTTTTGAAATAAGTCCTCACTAAGCTTCTGGGATTTTCAGAAAAGGAATGCCTGGATGCTAATTACAGTTTCCAGTCATATGAAGTGAATTCTTATAGTGATAATTTTCATACTGTGTTGTGGAAGAGCTTAACTTCCTTTTTAGTGACTCTACAGGCAGAAGTTTTCATAGCCTCTCACTGTATGCAGCTTTTCCTGGACACATGCTGCTAAATCCTGTGTGTTTTTAGTAGAGATCAAAAGCATAGGAAAGCTCCTTTGAGCTGTGGCCAGTAATATTTACCAAGAAAAAAAAAAAGTTATTCACTCAGACGCTGGATCACCGGATGGCTCAGGGAGATCTGCATACTTTCCAGTGTGCTGGATACAGAGGGCTCAGATGAAGAATATGAGTGAGATTTGAAAAGTCGGATTTGAAAGATGTGGATTAAGGTGTGACTGCTGCCCTGTTCTCATGGGGGCTATTTGAATTGTTAAGCTGATTGCTATCACTGCCGTTATTCAGGTTCTTCACTTGTCATCTATAGACATCAAAAATAGACCCAAAATAATACCTGCCTCCAGCCAAGTGGGATTTCTGAATTGTGTTGAGATCACTGAGGAAGCAGTAAATGAGTTAACCGTTAATGTTCTTAGATCTGCGGTGCAAAAAGATCTGAGCCAGTACAAGGTCCTGATGAAATTAGCCGCATGTACAATTGAGGATTGTCCCTTCTTCTGTTATGGCTTAGGCATAAAAGAAAAAAATAGTTCCCTTATCTTGAAAAGGAGAGTTGAGATAGTGAAAGCAGGACTGTACTAACTCCAAAATCTTTAAATGCTGACACTGTACATGGATTATATAAGGCTACCTTACTGCATGTGAATAATGCTCGGGCAGCATCTCTCATCAGTCTCAAGAGAGGGAGAAGAACGAAGGATGAGTAGTCTGGGTTTTCCTACAGAAAAATTAAGATTTTGTTTTCTTTTTCAGAAATGGTGACCACTGTACCTTGACAATAAGAGTAGTAATGATGAAAACTGCTGCTCTAACCATATAACCCTGGTACTTGAAATGTACTCTAGAAATATTTACTAATGCTAGAGTCTATGACGACACAGTGAGGTTTGACTGGGAGCCTGGAAGATATTCTGCAGAGACAAAGAGGGATTCATTATTAACACTGAGAAGTAGCATCTGTCTTGTCATGGGCAGAAGTGAGGCTGAGGACGTAATGATGAGACAGGAATAATAGTTCATCAGTTGACCTCTGTAGGCCAATCTGTCTGTGGGCTTCATAGTAACCACACTGTAAACTGTTAAGTGTAAAGGAGTGACAGTAGCTAAGGTAGTATGTAGTCTAAAGGCAGTAGGTTTCCAACTTATTAAAGTTTAGAGCTTTGACCTAGATGAAAAGCTCCTAGTTGAAGAACGTAGCCCAAATGCACAAATATATTTCAAAGCAGGTATACTTTGTTTTACTCCTATAAATGAACATGTTGTGATACAGTTCATAAATTTATTCCTTGATCTCTCCATTTGGAAGTTGGTTTGGTATATTTGAAATTAGAATGCTGACTTCTGTTTGGAGACATTTGACAGACTTTGAAGGTATATAATAGAAATCAATATCTTATCCCATATTACATCACATCATGTAAATACATTGAACTTTTTGTATACAGAACCAGTATAGAAGGCACTGGAATTGATCCTTGTATCCTGCTTGCCTGCTGAAGGAGTAGTCAGCTACTTGTCAGGAGCTCATATGAAGACTTTCAGAAAGGCTACTTAAAGAATCGAAACCTTTTCAAGTGAAGCACTGAAATCATTAAGTCAGTGGATGGCAAGCATAAACTTCAGGATGGAGATCCTCTGGATTTATCTTTCCTTTGGGTGACCAAATTTTATGTATGTTGGATTAACAAGATGGAACCTAAGGAAATGTACAAAAGGAAAGAGGAAATTTTTGAATCTGATTCACTGAGTTTGCCTTTCAGAAAGTGCAGAACAGTTCCTTATGGTTTCTACCAAAGTGTTTATACAATGACTTGAATAAGAACAACTAGCTACCTGAATGAGGTGTTGTTTTTTTGTTTTTTAATTTTCTTTATCAAACTTAAATACCAGCTACAATTTGTTCACCTTTGTGCTGTTCTGTGAATGGGATTGTCTATGGGCTGGAGAGCGGGAAAATCTTATTCATTTAACATTATGGTATTGCTTTGTTTTGTTTTTTTCCTTCAGTAAGTGCCTTATAATAAAAGACAGATCAAGCTTATTCAGCAGGAGGAAGTAAAGGTTTACAGATGAGATGGAGGGATCCTCTTCTGTTAGCAGGAATAAGGTATAGCACTTATTTCCCAACATGCCTGAGCTCTGCTATGTTTGGAAGCCAGATTCAGATTAAAAGTGACCTTTCTTTGAGACCTTTGTGCCTTCTGAAGGAAGAAGTTATCAGACTTCAAATGCCATGTTCTTGCTACATCTGGCAAGAAGACAGGAGAGTCAGCAAACTATGGCTGTTGCTTGGGTCTAATTCTGAATTAGCATCTCATTTTGTGATTTGGTTTTCTGTTATGTGTCAAAACTCTTGTGTAACTTCAGTTCCTCTAGAAATTACTGTCTCTCCTGAATATCTCATGGTGAAGTGATGGTTTCAACTTCCTTTTGACTGAGTTCCAACTTAAGTGATAATGCATCTTTCTTTTTCTCTTTAGTTGCTACTCTTCCTGCTCATTTTCATAATCTTTTATTACTGAAGTTGCAGAAATTAGGTTTATTTCCCAGTGCATGCAGTGGTGTTCTGCAGATGGTTTATGTCAAATATACTTAAAAATGTTCACTTATCATGACAGTGCTACAGACTGCAATCAGTGCAAGCGCTGTCTAGTCCTATTATTATTATCCTATTATGGTGCTGTAAACAGTTGCATATCGAAAGACATAATCAGAATTGTCCTGGGAGATCTTGTTAGATATAATGCTGCACGTATATGCTATCAGGGATAATCTATATCGACAACTGGAGAAGCACAGCTTCCAAAGAGGCTTGGGAAAGAAGACAACGGCTGAGTATGTTAGAAGATGGGAGAAGGCCGTATATATATAGTATGATTAGCTGCCAGATAAGCAGGTGAAACTAGCACTAGTGCTCAGCTAGGAATTAAGAAACAGTTGGATTAATAGAAAGCAGCAAAATTCTACTAAAAGTAGAATCACAAGTGATTTACTAAAATTAAAGCAAGCTTTCACCTAACGTATATGAAGTCCTTTACTTAGCTGCTGTGGCTGACCTAAAAATAATTTTAAATCTCATTTTCATACTTGCGTAAGTTAAGCTTCTTCAAAAGACAGGAATATCTAACTCAAATGCGATTTCCCTTCAGAAAATGTCCTCAGAATGATGCATGTCTGAAACAGATGTAACTTTCAAATTCCATGTCTCTCATGCATAAGTACACAGATGTTTTAGTGTATTGTAGAAGATGTATGTGTGTATAGTCTTGTAGATGAATTTATTGATGACTACATCCTCAGTAGTCTTTAGCTATTGATATATCCATGCAACTCAGATGGATGGTCATTCCCTTCATGTTTTTCCTTGGCGTTGCTTTGATTATCAGATCTTTCTCCATCTCCTAGTCTTTACTTTGGGATATTCCAGACTTGTCTTTTGTAAACCATTCATTAATATATATATATATATATCTTAAGCAAAACAAAAACCTGATCTTTAAGGCAAAAAAAATGAGTACTGCTTTCATTAGATGTATTTGATTATGGTAGAATTTGAAGATTGAGATACTAGGCATAGTTGTGAAAGAATATGGGCACAGAATTATGGTGAATATAGTGAATATTGACAACATGTAAATTATGGGTGATTGTTCACATGTTCTTTAGCTGAACATCTTAGCCAGTTCACATCTTTCTCACAGTAACAAAAGTGTAGTAACAGAGTAGGAGACATAAAGCTGCATATAGCACAAAAATTGATGGCAATGATATAATTCTTTGTACATGCAGGGCATTGTTTTATTCGATTATAAATACTCACAGTGGTAGCACTTCTGCCACTTTACAGTGTGTAGTGTTTGCATACAAATGTTACCTTGTACGAACATGCCCCTTTACTTCCTGGCTTTGGTATTTTCATCTTTTCTTCTAACCATTTGCTTGGTTTTGTTTTGTTTTGTTTTTTGTATATTTAAGTGTGTTCATTGCAGGAAATAATTCAGTACATCTTTTTTTCTATTTAAAACCTACGCTCTCAAATCATACGCCTGCAATGATGGAGGACATTTTTGTTCTTTACTAGTACAGCACAGTCAACATGGCCAGTTACAGAGTACCATATCATATTTAAATAGATATTTAAATAGATAAATTATCTTCTTTTACAGTGCTATTCCAGCACTGAATATTATCAGTATTTTAAAATAGCTTTAGTTTTGAAATAAGTCAATATAGTACTGTGGAAAAATTGCTGGAAGTTTTCTTTCTAACTTCGATCTTGCATTAAGTTTTTATGAGGTGATGAAGTCAAACCTCCAAATAATAATGGCTGTGATATAATGTCTTCGTAGGTCCATTTGTTGGGGTGCCAGGATGTCAGAAGGTAAATTAGAGTTCATAAACACAGATTTTGTTACCACTATCACCAGGTTTCTTTGCAAAAATTCTCTCTGAGCCTGCTTGGCATCTCATTAAATACAAAGTCAGGCCTGGTATTGTGTTTATCTTGAGAAATATGAAAGCAAATATTCCCTCATACTGAAGTTATGATACATTGTGTTTTTTCTTTTTTCCTTGTGGCTTCAGAATATCAGATTAGCTAATAAGAAAGTTCAAATTCTGGAGTCTGACTTCTGAAAACATGATAGATAATTTTAAATGCTGACAGTCTGTTACTGCTTGCAATTAGCCTGTGATGATTATAGATTCTGCATCCTAGCCAAGGTCACTTTGTGAAACAGAGCCCATCTCAAAAAGTTTAAAAAGTTATTTCTGAAATATACATGGTCTTCTGAGCATAAAGGGCAGAAAAGTCAGCGGAAAAGAATATATATATTGTGAACTGGAAAGAAATCGGTGCCTTTGAAATTGTATCCCTTGCTTTGCCCTAACTCTGGCTGCAGCTTTTAGCTTCCACCACATGTTTACATTGGAATCTCTCTTTGTGCATATAGAGTTTGTTCTCTTATGAAATTATGTCTCAGGGGAAGGATAATTTAAAGCCATTTCCATTTGTTATGTCTGCACTGAACTAGGCTATTAGGGGCAGTTAATGCTGGATAAACTCAAAACCTACAACTACCTTCATGTGTGGATTACAGAATATGTCCAACAAGTTGCATGTTGATATTACTAGCATAAGGACACCTTCAAATTGTAGCCAGTGCTGAGATCATTTTAAATTATAGCCCACATCAGGGATGTGCTGCTAGTCACAGATGGGCATCTGACTTCACTTTAGGTAGACTGAGTTTATAAAGGTTAAGTCTGATGATTGTCAATGTAATTCTAGGTTTCTTGGTTAAGAGCTCTTGCTGGACAGCCTTTGAGAAAACTTGGAGTAAGTTTTCTGTTATTCTAGACCTAGCATAATCTTATTATGTCTGTAAAAAAACTAATTAGAAGTTAACACAGCTGTAAGCATAAGACAAGCTGTAAGCTGTGCTTTGAGTGTAACCACAGTCAGCACTGGAAGTTGGAGGCACATTGCTAAGCTAAAGGTTTTCTTTCCTCTATCACGTAAGAATGATTGTGTAATACTATAACATTTGCTTATTTTATCTGTGAGTTACTATTCTTTCATTGCTTCAGATAGTAGCTTAACAATTGGTGTGGCTAGGAGCCAAGAATCACCACATTCATCTGTACCTGCTCTTCATTCACTCTCTACTCCCATTGTAGTGGTAAGCCTGCTTGACTGCGTTGATGCTGGGATCCAAGACCCAGGGGCCACTGGTGCACAGTTTGAAAGACACTCATTCCTGTCTGTGAGCGTGTCTAGCCAGTTGTAGCATTATTCTTATCAAAACTGGTGAGTTCAGATGCCAGTTATCTTCTGTTTACAATTAGAGGATCCATTGATTTATATTTGTTGCAGATGAACGTTTTTATAAGTGGAAGCTTGTCTCTATCGCTTATCTAAAATAGTGGGCTGCAAACATCACAAAAGCTTGTTTTCTGGAGAAAATCTGCTGCATTTTGTTTTCTTTGTGGGAGAGATGGAAAAACAAATCACTCCTTTGATATGTCCCAGATGACTCTAGTCATGCAGATACACAAAGGTGAAGAAGAACAGAACAGAACTATAATTCACAGAGTATAAAATCTGTCTTACTTAAAATTTCCCCATCACACTCATATGGTAATTTTCTGAAGGCAATAATTTTGCATCACTGGGCTTCTAGCTTCCCTAAAATGCCTTGGACATTTTAGCTGACTGAATAACCAGAACTAGAAGGAATGAAATAGCCTTATCAGTGATTATTATTTATGGAAGCTTTAGGAGCGTGCATTGATTTTAAGGTGTTCTGATTCTCACTTAATGAAATAGAAGCTGTAAATTGTTTGGCTCATTCACACAGGTTACCTTCACTGGCTTTAATTAAAGCATGTCAATTTTGAAATTCCAGAAATATCCTGTATATAAAATACAGTAAGGGGAAAGAAGAGAGTATTAGTTTCGTATTCATAAGTTTTCCCTCAGGGTGGTGTGAAAAATTGCACCTACCAATTTATAGTCAGCATCAGGGAATGGCCTTCATGATACTAGTAAATGACTGACTTTTGTCTGCTAGTACAGCTGTTGATTTTTCACTAAATGCTATTTGTGATGTGTTGTGGGGTTTTTTTAATCAAATTTCTGTTGATTAATTTTCTTTACCTTTATAATCACAGTATTACTAAGTTTACCTTCCTATTTGAATTTCTGCCTTTTTTTGAAGGTGAAGGTGATTTTGATGAGAAAGATCAGTATTGCATACTCCAGGGCATAGTCAGGAGGAATCGTCGTGCATTCCTCAATAGTGCATCACTTACAACTGCAGTGTTCACTTCAGCAGAGGTGGGGCTCTCGCTTGGGAGTGATATCCTAAACCTTTTCTAGCTGGATTGTAATAAATCACTGTAACAATTACCTATAAATGAGATTTTAAAACTTAGAGAAGACAGGGATTTAAAATTCAGTAGAAATTGTCCCTAATGCTTAGAAAAGAATATTTAGTCCAATTGCCTTAATCACTGATGGTCATTTGAGAGTTTTGAAAGCATTTTCATATTCAACTCTTCAAAGTGTGTCTTTTTAGGAATCAAAATGACAAACACATAAACAGTGCTCTGTTCCTAGATTCTTTTTATTAGAGTCATTGTTTGCATGTTCTGTTTTTCAGTCACTCCTATACAAATAGTGTGGTGTGTCTGTATAAACTCACAACTTCACATTTGGCATTCCTCTGTGTAATAAACTGCATTTGCTGAGGAAGGTTATCCTAGTTTATGAAACCCAGGGGCTGCTTTTTGTATAAGATGCTGTGTGGAATTTTGAACTTGTGCTTAAGGTAAAAGATCCAAGAAATTAATTATGAGGAAATTAATCTTCTCTCATACTCACTGGATAAAGATCACAGACTGCAGGTTTTGAGGAGACAGAATAAAAAAGTTCTTCACTGCCAGTGGCCATGAGGCCGAAATGTTTTTATTCTCTAGAGAGGCAGAACTCATCTGCAACTTCCCCTCATTTAAACTCATGACACTTCAGTTTCCTGTTTAGTTTGCATCTAAGTGGATTTTCTTTTAGATGGCAGATAGTTGTTTGTGTATTCTTTGCTAAGGATTATTATTTTTTCCTTTAGCTACTGGCTTGGGAATTGCCTTAACAGTGTTGCTTTATTGAAAAGGATTATGTGCTATCTTGGATAGAGAACCCAGAGGAACAGATACCACATAAAGTCAAAACACAGTGTTTCCAGGTTGCCAGTCACTGGGTCTTTTAGCAGTGACCTAGGTGAAGCAGCCTCGAGCAAAGACAAGTATTTAGAGGTTCTTAACATCTGTAGCACCTCTTGAATTGGCAGAACATGGAGAATCTGTGTTCCTTTTCATGGGCCAGTCATAGTGAATGATTGTCGTAGTGAATGACACCCAATTGATCATGGTGATGCAGAGCTGGTTTGGTTTTTTATTTTTTTTATTTGTCTGGGTTAATGTACTCCATCAGGCTACAGCTCAAGTGGGTTTTTACATTCCCTTTGTGGCCTTCATCCACTTCTTTCTCCAGAGAAGCATCTATAAGGCTGAATATAGTCTTTTTCTGATATCATAAGTGTTCAGATTTGCCCTGGAGTTCCTGGTGGAACCAGGAAGACAATGTTAACAAAACTGACATGTTGCCTGGCTATAAAAGAGTGGCTGTGGTCCTTTCTATGCACACTAAAGCCCCCCATGCCTGCTGCTGGGCCACTTCTAGTAGATTCCCCTAGGATATTAGCTCTCCTAGGCTCTATTCTTCTTTTCCAGCAGAGAAAAAATGTCCTAGTAGAATCCAGATTTTGTAACTTATGTTAACATTTTTTATGGAGGCTCTGTTGTCTGGAATATTGAAGATTGAAAAGACTGTTGCAAATGGCTCTTTCCAAAAAGTTCCAAAAGCATGGCTCAGAGTTCAGTATTTCAAAATACAGCAGGTAAATCCATTGCAATCACTAGGCTATCATCGGAAGGAGGAGGAAATAAGCAGCTAATGAGATATGCTGCTTTGACTTTTAAAATTTTCAGCTGCAGTGTTCGTGTGCTCCTCCTTTGCTAGGGGATCCAGATATCTGTGCAAAATGACAGAAACCTTGGTCTGTATTCTTTTCAGTTTGACCCTTCATTGATATCTAAGAATTTAATTTACTTCTAGAGAAATGAATAACTGTCTTGTTCTTGTGGCAAACAAAGGACAATACTCTAACAATCTCAAATAGTCAACTTCTAAGCCAATGCTGTCATGCAAAAGTTTGTATTGGAAGATGCTCCTCTGAAAAAGTCCTCTCTTGGATTGCCTAACTTGGTTTCATAGTAGACTGGAGCTAACATTCTATTACACATCTGCTTTTATGCTGGGGAAGAAAGAAAGAGGACATAGGCACCAGAGACAGAAAGAACAGAGTTTGGAGAGAGAAGAAAGAAAAGTCACCCAGTCAGGCCCTTTTGAGAGTTTGAAGTTTGCAACTGAGGACCAGGGTGGAAAGAGCTACAGACTGTAAACCTGATTTTTCAAAAAACATGCCTCTCTAATCCTCTGCATCCGCCAAGGGCCTCTTAGTATTGTTGTAAAAGGTCTGTTTTGCAGAGTGATTTGATTCCCATAGCCATGGGCAAAGGCACCCAAGCAGCCCTTGTTTGATTAAAAAGCTGAATTGTTTGCTGATGTCTGTAAACACAAACAGCTGCTTTCTGAAACCACATAGAAATGAGAGCCAGATTGGTACTTCTGCTTGCAGTACAGAGCTTTAAACAACTTGCTAGCTGGGAATATTTTCCTTTGGAAAATTGTTGAGATTCATGTTAATAAATGCAGGCTAAAAGCGTGTATATTTAATTTGCCTTCCCTCTGCCCTGATTATTTATGATGCAGACTGATTCGCTAGTGTAAGAACAGAACAAAAGTGACTGAGTTTGCTTCAGGTAGTAGCTTTTACAGAGACTTCAAAATACAGCTGTGTTGAAGAATGTGCAAGATTTACAGTATCAGTCAGCACTGCCTGTTTTCTGTTTTGCAGTGACTTCTTTTCATTTGACCAGGAAAAGAACGAAAGCATATGATCAATGTAGGCCTTACTGCACCGAAGTGATCAGTGATTGAACAGATTTTGTTGAATTTATGAACATACTTTTCTACCCACAGAATACACAAGCGAATACACTCTGAGTATACTCAGAGTGGGTATAACCATGCTCAGGGATGCAGTCTCCTGGTTTCAGTGTTTATATTTAATATAATTTACTGTTCTTTGCAGCTAGGTATTCTGAAGGTTATGGGCTGCCTCTCACATGCCACTGTGTAGCTACTGTCCTTTGCAAATATTGTTTTTAAGGTTGTGTAATCACTTTAATTAACTTTATCTATGTGTAGTTACTTATTGAAAGGACTGTCAACAAGATTAATAGAAAACATTAGACAATTCCCTACCTGAGATTACTAGAGCCAAAAGGCTGTGCACAACCTTGTTTACTACTTTCTGTTGAAGTGGCTTTTCATTTCACTCTGAGTGTTCTTGTTTGCCAAGAGCAAGGAACATGAAAGGCAGTATGTAAGGCAAGCTTTTTTACAGAAGTTTAACTTTGCATTTCTTAGACGCTTGCTCAGACCTCTTTACCGCGATTGGATTTCCAGCCTCTCAGATACAGTCCATGTATGTAGTGACACATTTTATTATGTGGAGATATTGCTTCCATACGCACACAAGTCTTTTCAGAAGTAGTCTGAAATAGCAGGACTAGCCATCTGGAGACCTGGCTTCTGTACGAGGTTTTACCATAAACTTCCTGAAGGACTTATGCAAAGTTGGAAAGTTTTTTTACGCAATTACATTGGGCAGTACATAATCCAGTTCTGGGGAATAACAATGTCAGTAAAAATCTGTACTTTATTGTGGAAACTCTTCTCCGCCAATGGATTGTGAGAGTTAAGACTAATGAAGGCTCTTTCAGCTTTTTATCTTTCTTGCCACTTAACTTTGTGTCATGGGGAGCTTTTTATTATTTATTTTTGCTTTGAATCCATGTTTTGTTGATTTGAATGCGCTTAGCTTTTGACTAGCTTTAAGGGAAGCATTTCTCTCCCCATCTAGTTTACTTTGCAGTGCAACCACTGCATATAGGTTGTAACCACTCTAAAGCTGTCTTTCTGCTGATACCTTCTGAATGTGCACTGGGGATAATGCAGCCTTTCTAGAGAAGACCACAAGGATTGATTCATTGATGTTGTAGCAACTGTCAAAGTCTTGTGACAGAAGCGGAAAATTTTGTTGACATTGGAAAGAGCTTCAGACTGGGTTCCAGCTGTAGGGGTATTTCTATTAACCAAAAAGGGATTCAGAACCTAATTCTGAGATGTTTTTATGAACTTAAAATCATTGAGAACAGTTTTTGTTTAGCTCTGGGTTTTTCCTGAATGCATGTGCAAGGCAGACAGTGAAGCACTAGGCTTAAAGTCTGGCTCCAGCTTGAGTCTTACTCAACTAAACAAAGAAAATTTATCATGGAAAAGTATATAAAACTTTTATAAATTTGTAGATGTAGCTAGTAGCGCTGTTGGAAACACGTACTTTTTAATAAAAAATATGATTGTTATAAGATTGTCAAAGGGAAAAAAGCAACTTACCCTGCAATACACAATTACTGTATGCGCTACTAAACTGTCTCAGCATCCCCTAAGTATTTTAAATGCAGAAACAGTGACAGAAATCATACCAACTTCTTTTTCTGTAAAGAAATAATTATTTCAAAACTTAATTACTGTGTGATCTTCCTAGTGTATAGGTAGTGGTTTTGAAGAAATTCAGGGCAAGCTGAATTGCTATTATCTATAACTGTGAGCACAGTGAAATGCATGCTGTTGTCTTTTGGTCCAGGAGAATTCCCTTCCTGGTGCAGCCAGGAGCATCCTCTGGCTCTGGCAGCGTGACTGTTGTGCCATGCTTGTGGTTGGCTGAAGGACTGCAGAGGTGTGATTACTCACATAGTGTTGGCTGATCTATAGATATGATGAGCAAGCAAACAAGATGAAAACACCTGAAAGAATAAATGAGGCTGTTTGGTATTCAAAGTAGTTCAGCACGCATTTGAGTACCGTTTAGCTCCTCTGCTCCTCCCAGCACCTCTCATAACTAGAAGCTTAAGAATTGGCACAAGATGCACATCAGCTCTACCCACTTCTTCCTCTGGGCTACGCATCCTTCTTTCTCTCAATTTTGCAGAATGCTTCCTTTACTTCTTGTTGGTTTCTCTGTTGATTGATCTCTCCCTACCCTTCTTACAAGTAAAAGGGGATTCTTTGTCCCCCATCAATAGCATGAAAAGGTAGAATCAAAAGAAGGATCTCTGGAGGACATTTCTAACCATTAAGCTCAAGTAAACAGGGTGGTAAAACTCTTTGTGCGGGTGGAGGAGGCAGTCTTGTACTCCCAGCTGAGATTGAGTTTTTTGCTGCCTGGGCTGCAGCGGAGATTTGGAGGCCTGAGAAGCCCCGTCTGTGCCTGGGGATGGCACAGTGGGAATATCATTGGAAGAGGGGGCAGCGCAGACGCTGGCCCTCCCACAACAAGGTCTCCCTCCCCCCCTTCCTTTTCTTTCCCAGTTGCACACAGTGCTGTGCCTCGGAGGTCATTTGTTTCCCACAGCTTCACAGAACACTGTAGCAGAAAGGGGGACAATGGTCTCTTACAAGGGGCGATGTGAGACTGCCTTTCATCTCTAATAAGCCCCTTCACTTGCACTGGGAAGCCTGTGGTGCGTGTGTGTGCACGCACAGTTCCAGTGTGAAATAATCTACAGCTTCGACTGATGTAAAGCATCCAGGTTTTTGGTTGTTTTTTTGTTTGTTTGTTTGTTTTCTAAATGGGGAATTCTCGGCTTGTTCCAGCCTGAGGTGGGTTTTCTGTGCAAGCACATCAGAAACAAACCACTTTATTAAAACTGAGACCCTGTCTGGTCAGTGTCTGTCAGTAGAAAGACTTAACTTGGAAAGCAAGGAGAGGAGGAAACTACTGTCTTTAGCTCGCTTCTGCCAAGCATCAACTCTCCTTGTTGCTCTACCTAGGAGTGTTTGCTGACAGAGTGTGGCAGGAGGATGGCAAGTTGCTGAATGGGTTTTCCTGGTGATGGCAAACTTTTGGGAAATCAATAGTGAGAGAAACTAAGAATAATGATATCTATCCAGCCTGAAAACAAGACAATTAAAATTCTATAGTCTGCAAAATCAAATTGCTGGAGCTTTTGACAGTGATGGAAAACACACTCTAAATACAAGAAGCTCGGATTCCACCTGAATCTACATCAGTCTTTCCATGCTTGTTGACTGAAACACTTAATCCCTTTTACTATCACTTAAACACAAAGGTACAAATAGCTCTAGCACCCTTCTAACACTCTTTGACTTCATCATAGGTGTATCTACTCACCCCTTCATCCCTTCAAATTCTTCTTACTGCTTTGTTGTGTGCTAGCGAATCTAAGCTTATGGGAAGGTTTTTAGTTAGAATCAGCATTCCTTCTGACAGGACAGGTCATTGTTTGCTTTTTAGGTGAAGTGAGGAAGGTAATCTAGAGGATCTCCTGAGAGAACATTTATCCTTATGGAGGAATATTTAGCAACCCCATGCAAAAATTTCCGATTCATCTCCACTGCCCTGTTAAAGCTCAAAAAAGATCAGTCTCCAGGACTGAACTGATCAAGAACTACAAAAACCTCTATCTAGAAAACATGATCAACGTAATTTTATTAAAAAAAAAAAAAAACCAAGAAGAATAAAGGAACAATGAAAATGAGTGTAGTTGATGGGAGCATAGTATCATGACATAAACAAGTTCATTGCTGTATGAAGTTTCAAGAGGTCTTTAGCTGTTGTGGCTTTCAGCTGGCATGCTAGTACCTTTTTCCCCAGAATAAAATGGTAGAAGTTGCTTAGAGCTGTCTATGTATTCTGCAGTCTCACTCGTGAGAGAGTTAAACTTCTCTTGGAGTAATAAGAGAAAAAACAAACAAGATGACTTGTGGATCAGTGCTCAGTTTATTTCCACAGTGTTACTATACTATCCTTCTAATTTTAAAATGTACAACATACACTAAGTTGTGCTATAAAGTCTATCCTGTGGTTTTCTTGCATGCATGCAGCATGGTCGTTACTTTCCATTGTCGATTTCTCATGATGCTTTGCTAGCTCTGACCTGTTTGCCATTCCCTCCTACCAGGCAATATCAACTCAGCATAGACTGCTCCCCTTCCTGCTGCTGACTCCATTTCACTCTTGCCTCTCCCCTCCAATTCTGTAACATTTTCCAAGTATTCTCTTTCTCTGCCTCCCTTGCTATTGGTGCATTGTAGTGGAAATGCTAAGTCACAGCCTGAAATGGTGATTGAGCACTGGGCAGAATCTTGGACCAGCCCAGGGGAGCTCAGGTACATTGCTTGCACCTGAATGACCAGAAGGGGTGGAGCCAGGATCCTTCCCTTCCCAGACCTCATTTAAAGGTTGGCAGTGGGGGTGAGGATTTCTTGCTGGAGATTCCTGCGTACCTGAGGCCTTCTGAAGGTAGATAGCTACTTACCTTTAGTTCTGTGCTCACAACTGTTTTGTTTGAGCAAATCCTCACTTGCTGGAGCATCGGACCTTGCTGCTCTGCTGTCATTGCTGTGCTTCCCATGCACCCACCCAAAAAGATAATATAAGTGGATATTCATGCAAAATTTGTGTTTCCAGATACTAACTAGCTATTAGATGCACTGCAGAGTGCAATGAGATGCTCACAAAGTAAAGGTAAATGATAATCTGAATACTTCACAAACTGGATTACAAAGATGAGAAAGTGAACCTGTTCTTTTTGTGAGATGTTGCTATGAACGTGGGACAGCAACTTAATCAGAGAACTGCAACTTAATTTCTTTGTACTCTGGGCCAGCTCCTTCATACAAACAAAATCATTCTGTGTTTTCCATCTAATCCACCCAACAGTCCTCTTTACCTGGGTCATGTTTATTCTAAGCAGAGTGCGTGATTCATCCCCCTTGGGAGATAAGGCAAGGTCTGGTGCTGATCTCAGACTATTTTTCTTCCCCCTACCTCCTCCTTCAACCTGATTGCATGAAGCACTTTTTTTACTAGGAAATTACATCACTGATAAAATCTTTCTAGGGGAGCATCCACCATGGTTCAGCACAGAAAATAGTAGAGTTTTTGCTGTTCAGTAGTGGTGAGGTTAATTTATTTAAAGCTATTTTGTACAAGGCGGCAGACACAGTAGGTGATGGAAAGGGTTACTTTAGTATGAAACCTCACTAAATCTAGAAAATACAAAGCACAGTGTTTGGGAGACCAGTAGAAGAGATGAATATTACAGTGTCTGAAAATTCAATCATGCTTCAGATCCCTTGAGACTATAGTTCCTTTGCCTCCTGGGAAGGAGCTACATAATAAGAATTTAAATAATCATTCTTAGAAGGAGGCTTAGCTCTTTACCTTTCAGAGGGTGCGGGATGTAGATTTCTACTGGGAAAATAAGTACAAGCAACAGATTTCCTTACTGTACTGGAGCTGGTGGGACCACATGTGTATACTTGATGTGACATTAGTCAATTAAATGAGGCATGCAAGAAGAATGAATAGCCAAGTCATTAACATTCCTTATAGTCTGTTTGTTGTCCAGCACTGTCCAGTATGAAAGGGAAATGGTTTATAGCTGAGTTGATAAATATTTATTTTGGTGATATTTATTTCAGCGGTTTGCCCAAATGGCGAACACGTGCATCCTGGTCAACGCATTATTCTAAACCAATGCTGAAATTGTGCATGTCCTCTGCAATGAACCACTGCTGCTAGCTATACTATGTTTAATGTGAAAAGCAAAACTGAAACACCAGAATCTTTAAAATCGTTCAGAAATTCGTGCTTTTAAAACCAAAGCAGCATGTTAATTCCATTAATATGGCAAAGCTCCCATATGGGCAATAACCTAAGCTGTGCATCGTGTTTGTCAGAAAACTCAAAAAGTACACTTAGAATTTGTGTTCTAGAATTCTTTGCAAACTCAGTTAATCCAAGGATTTAGAACTGTTTCTGGTTTTAAAGCTTTATTTGGTTGTGATTCCATTTGGATAAAACTACTTTTCAAGTAAACTTTGGTGTAGGTTTTCCAGAGAGTTTTTGCATCTGCTACTTTGAAAGATAAATCCAGGATCAGCAGCAAGGTAGGGCAAGTGCCTGCTTTGTGTTACCTACTTAAAACTAAAATAAACCAACCAACCAACCAAAGCTAACCAAGATTTTGACTGTTATAACAGACGGTAAATGAATACACTACATTGTTATAAATGTCTTGTCATAATCAAGATTTTGTGATTTCTAGAATGGGTATTAAGTGTAACAAGGGATGGGGACAGAGTTCGTTGGGCTGTTCTTTATATATATGCACTGTTTCTTCTCTGCTATGGAGATTGCTCCAATGGAAGTTACAGAGTGTCACGGTAATCACTAATATCCAGGGGACACCTTCCATACCCTCTTAACAACTACTTTCTAAACAGTTTTCATCATGTTTGTAGCATGACAGCAAAATGAAGAATGTCCCTGAATTTAGAATCAATTTTATATTTTATATGTATGTGTGTAGAGTGTATGAATAAAACATAGTCATTTCATATCATATATCAAACCAGCCTATTAAAACTGTGACTGACCTGAGATTCAGCATCTACAAAATGTTCACAAATATTGCCTTTAGGAGGAACTTTTTTCTTCTCTGCTACTATTAGAAATTCTCTACAGTGTCTCTGCTCTCTAAACTTTCTCCTTTCCAGGTCTTCTGTGGTGTGGTGACAGGTGAACCTTCTTTCTTAATACAGCATCCTCAAGGATCAGTCCTAAGTATGCTTTCCTGTCTTTCTCCTAGGTTGAAAGATGATGGATGTATTTTTCTACCTCCTCAACCTTGCTTTAAAGGAGAAGTTCATTTTTCCACGTTATGTAGGTCTTCAGTTTTTTGCTGATGCTTTAGTCCACAAATAAGACTAGATGTAAGCTTTCGAGATATGCCTGTGTTCTGTTGCAGACTAGCTCTGAATTTCACAGTTGTCAGTCTTTAAATTACAGAAATCTTCTGCCACTATAGAGTTTTCATGAGAGCATAAGGACAAAATTTGAAGTTGGTTTCAAAAGAAAGAAAACGAAGTTGTTTAGCACATTCCTGAAGACACTACTTAGTCCACATTCAATGCTTTATTATGTATGTCAAGTTGATAGCATCTTTAATCATACTCTTATTTGGCAACAAAGTTAATAAAGTACTTGTTCTACTTTTTAATCAGTGTTCTTTTCTCAGTCAAGGGCTTACAACCACATTACAAGTTCTACTTGAGAAGCATGCTTAGAATTCCTCAGGGATTATACTCTGCCATATTGCTCAAATTATTTGTTTTATGTGCTCCTAACCCAAGCATGAAGTTTGAATGATTTGGAAGTGTAATGTAATCAAATTTTAGAGTTTATGCCTAAGGTAGGACAGATAGCTCAAGAAGAGTTGAAAAAGCAGCGTTTAGCTGTTTCTATGATGTGGTAATAGATGAACTGTGTCTTTTGTCACATTGGGCAGAGTTAATTTGCCCATGATGTTCCTTTCCAGAAGCAGAAATCAGTTGGCTTCACTGACGCCAAGACAGGTAGTGAAGTCACAGAATTTTTTTTTATTGTGGAGGGATGGGTTAAATATGTATGTGAAGAAAAAATACCCTGAATTACATTACTGGTTAATGACTAGCATTACTTTCTGGCAATTAGGTTTTGCTGGAAAAATTCCACCTGCTCTGGATGTGCACATGTGCTAGCTCTGCTTCTGTATTTGAATATTCAGAAGCTCCAGTGCAGTGTTAATATTGGAAGGACAGATTTGACATGACCTAGCGAATGGTTCTTGCTTGCAAGGTGCTGCATGGGCATGATCATCAGCCCATAGCCATTCTCCTGATGGAAGCAACAATGTATTAGTAAAACAGTGCATTAGTTTTTCATGCGTCATACAGTCTTTCTTATTACGAAGTTAGGCTGTAATTGTGGCATTCAATTTTCTTCAAATCTCTTTCATCTTTATCACTTTTCAACCCAAGCTGCTGTTTTTGCAGATTTTATGATTCTGATTCTGATTTTTATGTTATTACATAGATGTTAATTTTGCCATCTCAAACTTGAGAGGAATGGTGTCCATAAAAGACCACTTAAACCATACAAAGCACTATTTTTCACTAGGAAAGGACATTACCCTCTGTTAATTTGAACAATGATGTGAAGGCTTAAAGTCATTTTGGCGTTTTAAATGTTATTTTTCACATAAGAAAAAAAATCCAGATTCAGCTGATTGACAGTGTTGTAGGTATCGTCTCATGTGGATAATCATCTGTGAGCACATTGGAAAGAAATGATCCTTAACATTTGTAGATGCCATTTGTCTTTCCAAGGATGGTGTCAGAAAAACAACTTACTTCATGAGTTGTAGACTGCCTCCAGTTTTGAGAAACCACATAGTAAGATTGTAAGGGTGCTGGCAGCTCATACTAGAGCTGGAGGTTAAAAGACAGATGACTTGGCTATTTTTACAGCTGTTTATTATTTTGCTTCTATAATACAAGAATGTATTTTTAAAATCCTGTAGCTTCCTAGTTTGGAGAATAAGATGTGGAATAAGGTGTGGAATACTCTGTCTGGAGTTATCTACTGTCTTATCTGGTCTCAGCTGAAACGTACAGAAAAAAACTCATAAGATTTACAGGAACTCGTTGCAGATGATGAGAATTTGTGCAACTATTACAGCTAGACAGATTAAAAATACATAGCAAAATCAGGTGACTACTTGGAGTCACATAACAATTGATCCAGTGTTCATATCATGCGTTTTAAATTGAAATAGCAAAGCAAGTGTAAACCTTAAGTTGCTACTTCTACATCAATATTGCTAAACTTTAATAGATTCAGAAAATAGAAATTTAAAATATATGTATTTGAGATTCCATCTCCCCTCACTGTTCAGATTCCATTTTAAAGCACTTGATGTTGCCATGGGATCATCAGTGACTTAAAAATATTTTCTTCTATCTCTTATGAAATAATATCACTGTGACAGCATCATGCAAAGAAAGAAGACCAGGCATAGTTTTCTGAGGAAAGACTTCCTCACTAACCGCTGTTTCTCTCTTCACTGCTGGGCTTTTCAGCAGTCTACTGTGGAAGCAAAAGCATAAGCTACTGAACATGGAAGAGCTGATGAAGCCCGAGGTAATACCATATAAAACCTGCTGAAGGAACCCAGCTGGTCTCTCAGGTATCAAAAACGATTTATCAGTGTTAGTATGGTGTTCTGCCAGGCAAATTCCTCATGCTCTAAAGCCAGCTTGAGCTTACCTCTGAAGCTCTGCACTGTACATTACAGGACAGTAATTTGTAATTTAATACAAGCACTTTCTGCCCAAGTGTTCATTAGATGGACTGTCTGATGCACTGTCTAAAGACTTCCCCACAAGTAAGCTTTTGTATGGACTGCACAGCACTTTGAAGGGGCTAGCTGTATGCCACTGAAGTGATTGTTTTTGTAAAGTCTGCTAGTGACACATCACATTCACCTGGCGTAGGGAGCCTGCTTTGGCAGGGGGGTTGGACTCGATGATTTCCAGAGGTCCCTTCCAACCCCTACGATTCTGTGATCTGTACACTGCATACATCCTGGAATTCTGTACAGGCTTTCTGTTTCTGGAAAGATAGAAAATGATATTTTCTTTCCTGTAATACAGGTGAAAATGCATTAAATCTTATTTATTTTCTTTAGAAGAATTCACTTTGAAGGTTTAAAAAGTCTATTCACAAGTACAAGGTCTTATTAGCAGGAATTTTGTTGAAATCTACTGTAGGGACTCCTTTGGCTGTGCTGCATGTTCTTATGAAGTTACCATCTTGGCTATTGAAATTCACTGCAGAGCAAAAATGAAAAAATGCACTTGTTTTACACAATTGCAGCTTTTATTCTAACTTTTCAGTGATCTTTCAGCCTTTGGCAGTCCTTTGTTTCACTGAGTTAAGCATCTATGTTTCCAGATTATTTTCTAGAAACGCTGGGTTTGTAACTTGAATGAAACTCCCACAATTCTCATCTCTTGGACTCAGCCTGGTGTGATCCCTGATGTCCATTTCTCTATTTCCTCTCTTCTCTTTTCCACTTCTCACTGTGGTACAAGCCTGCCAGAGGCCTCTTGGAATTTATAGTAAGAGGAACAAGTTTGGCACTACTACAAAGAAAGCTGAAATTCCCCTCTTCCTGGGTCTGTTCTTCTCCTTCACCGTGTTGCTGCTATGCACTCATAAGACACTGTGCCTTGGAGTCAGCATTGCTCTAGGCCTAGATGAAGGTAGTTGTCTTCCAGTTTGAACTGAGGTAAGTTTGCTTAAATGCTTAACTTCCAGTCCTGGCACCATGGGAAGTGCCAAGCCATTTGCTGTGTTAGTGTTTGAATGCAGTCACAGAGTGACATCAGTTCTCTTGAGGTACACAGTCATGGGTCTGTCATGTTGAGATCCTAAGAAATATTTATCTCTGGCTTGGAGTAGGGTTTTTTTTCATTTCAAACAAAAAACAAACAAAAAAGGATTGTTCTTTGTATTACGTGACTGTGGATATCTCAATTATACTGCTAATCTCTCATATGATTTAGGCACCAGCTCTGCTAGCTGAAGCATCACGCTGTCAAAGAGCTTGAAGGAATGCCATTATTTTGTTGGACATAACACTGGTCATGCAGCAGGGGACAGTCTCCTGTCACAGTCTGTAACAAGGCAGTACCCAGTGGAGCCACAATACTGGTAGAGCTGGACATGCCAGCCTCTGCACTGAGCTGCAAACCAGATTCTCATAACATTTTTACTCTCACTGAAAGTGTTAGCCTTCACTGCCTGTCCCAGCTGCAGCCTGGCAGTCATTTTCTGTCTCCTAAATGGTAGCTTAGCAGTTGAGACACACTGAGTGCTTTTCATTTCCTGGTCTCACTTCTTGATCAGTGGCCCTGTTCATCGGTGAGGAGAATTGTTTGCAGCCATGTATTTGCAAAGTACATTTGATCTGGTTCATTCTTGTAAGGGAAAAAAATCATTCAGTGTTTATCTGGATGCTGCTCTGTAGGCCATACCCAAACATTTCTATAGATCTTACCCAAATATTAGTGGCTATACCCAAATACTAGTGACTATTGGAGATGCTTTGTTTTTTTGTTCTGTGGTTGATTTTGTTTTTCTTTTTTTAAACAGAACAGTTTGTATAGTCATAAAACATGTAATCACCTTAATTCATTAACTTTTATGTTTTCCTTAAGTTCAGCATACCCTGCTTAAAGAAACAAGCAAAACCAGCACATACTCAAGTTTTTATCATTTGTGCTATTACAACAATCATAAGTTAATTCTGAAGTTATCTTTTCTGTCAGGCTTTCTTTAATAGTGTACCTAGTGATGTTTGAGCTCTTTTTGACATTTTTCATCTTGTCAAAAAGACAGAACTCATGTGGCATAAAAGGTCAGTTACTATGTTATATATAACTTTTTGTTTTCATCCCCTACTGTTCTGGTGGGGAACTGAAAATGCATTAGACAACAGATGTGAAACACTTAAAATATTTGGAATGTGTGGGAATATACTGGAGGACCACCTGTCCTGCAGTGTGACAGAATCAGTTTGTGAGTGCTGTTCATTACATTGACAGTGACAGAGAACAGGAGGAGACATACAACAGAAGTAAAGCAGAATGAAAGCTACTGTGCAATTGTTCAAGGTCGGCTGTACTCAAGGAAGTATGGGAAGAAAGGCAAATTAACAAGTTCAACTTCATTAATACTCAGTAATTGATATTTGAGGTTTCCTTAGTAAGGATAGCCTGAAGCAGATTTTTTTTTCTGTTCAGGAAGCTAACAATTAAGAAGAAAATAAACAGATTTTATCTGATTTAACCTAAATATGGTATTTTAATTATTTATTTTTTCAACTACTTCTAACAGTCAGATCCCATCTATTTAGTTATAAATTAATAATTATAACTAATAGCTGAATTGGATATCTGTAATGAAAATGAGCAAAAAATCCCACCATTTACGTGGTGTAGAAAGCCAAGAGTTTGATAATAACTCAGATTCCTTTGGAGTCTGAAGATTTTAAAGGTTGATTTGTTGCTGGTGTCTGTTTTTTGTTTTTTTTACATGTTTAGTATTTATTGACTAAAGTTAACAAATGCTGTTTCACAGATGAGGGAACAAAGGCCCAGATAGGATCAGCATGTAGTATTTGCATTTCTTCATTCTGAGTTCTGGCATGTGTGCACTCACAGTTCTTTATTATCTTTTTCCTTCAATGTTTTTTGTTTTTTTGTTGTTGTTTTTGCTTTGTTGGTGTTTTTGTTGTTGTTGTTGTTTTAAAAGACGATATTAAAATTGGGAGGATAGCTACTTCCCTGCCCCAGGAAAGAATTGGGGGAGATGGTTAATGTTTACACCCAGGGCCCCCTCTTTTCTCCCTCCAGTTCCTGCATGAGGCTGCCACTACTTCTGTCCCAGAGCAAGGGGAAGGCACTGCACAGGGGTTCTGCTCATGGATAAGGATGGGCTGGGGAAAAACTGTGTAGCAGAGTACTCTGAAAAGTGAGAATTGTATACAGATTAGAAATTCACAGATTCATTTCTGCCTCTCAACACTGATAGTGAAGCCTGGTTGCTCTGAGTGGCATAGGTATTGCTGTACGTGTTGGGAATGGATGTGAATCCGACCTTCAAAACTGCAAACTGCCTGATACTAGATGTACTGTATCAGTGAATGAAACAGCTGTTGCTGCGTTCTCTTGATGAGGACCGATGGAAGTCAGGGCATACTTGAGCTGTTTCCCACAGCGCATACAATTCTCCCTGCCCTCCTGTATAATGGCTCACTGCTGTATACTGTGCAAACAAATTACGTGTACTGTGGGAGCCACAACTTTAAATTTCTCAACCTTTTTGCATGCAAAAATCTAGAATTAATTATGCTTTCTTACATTAAAAGTTCCTCTTAGCTAGCTGGAGGGAGGTCTTTGTGATTAAAGGAAGCAGGTTTCATTGAGTTAGACGAGTTGTGATCTGTCCTCTCTTTCACCTCCCCTCAGGGCAAAGACCAACAGCTTGAGGGTGACCCCTTCAAGAAGTTTCACTGAAAAGGAAGATGAGAAAGGCTGGACAGGCTCTTTCTAATGCTCTGCACTGGAGCCAGGAAAAGGCAGCTGTTTCTAGCTTTTCTGCTTTCCTCCCCCACTTTTTTTTTTTTCTTTCCCCCTCTTTCTGATGGCTGAGATCTGGGCTTGCTGCCATATCTGTTTGTCTGTCTGTCTCATGTTGTTTTTCTCAGAGAGCTTCAGAGCCCAGTTGCCCATAGTCAGTTGCTGGGAACAGAGGTTGTTCCTTGTATCGTCTTAACTCCCCATGCCAGAGTGTTCATGCTTGAATAGGAAACAGCAAGATCTGTCAAAATAGCCCTTTTCTTTGGAGCTTTGAGGCTGCATTCTCCACGGCCATCTGTTCCCTTTCACCCTTTTGGACAATGTTGCTATTTGAAACCAAGCACTCTTTGCTCTCTCCCTTTCCCCTTGCCCTCCCCTCCACCCCCAAATCTGGGAAAAAGGGAGGAAAAAAAGTTGTTTCTGGCCTTGCCTGGCCCCTGGAGGGTTCAACCATTTTGTAATCCAAGGATAAAAATTGATATTTTGCAGTTTTTTGTTTTTCACTGACTTTAGAAAATGTAATGCATCTCAGGAGAGAAGAGTCACTGCAGTAAGAGATTGTTTTGGATTTATGCGTTCACAGAGCACTTCGGTGTCCTGTTGGTGCCTGGTACAGCCTACAGCAAAAACTTGGCATGTCTGAGAATACTTCACGTTATAGCAGTAATGGAAGGAACCTCCTATAGTTAAGGCCATATAACAGTTTCCTTTCTTACCCTCTGTGTTCAGTCAGTAAAAGCTTATCAGGATGAAATTTTCCAGTGTTGGTTCTTGTCCAAAGTTGAATTTATTTGGTTATTTGGAGATAAAGTGAGTCATTACTTTTTGAGAATGAGAAGAAAAAGGAATCTACCTCCTCTGGGTCTGGATGGGAACTGCAATGTGAGGAGAGAGCTGGGTGGGCTGTGGATCTCCTGCAAGGCCTGGGTCAGTGGAGGCAGGCAGCCAGGACCCCGTTGTCCTTCTTTTAAACGTTCTCCATTTTATGTAGGGAAGTACATACATATATATGACTTTTCAGCCTTGCAAAGGAGCCCATTCTGAACATTGTGTAAGTGTTTGAGGTTTGCCAGGCCAGCAGAGGAAGCAGAGTAGATGGGCATCAGCTTGTGGCACAGGCAAGAGAAGTAGGTACAGCCAGTGAGTGGTACACTGGCAAATACAGTGTTGTGGTTAAATGCAGGCTAGAAATTCCACAGCCAGCCCTGATGCTATTTGTTGTGACAAACAACAACTTTTATTCTGTGCTTGATAGAGTTACAGTTGCACATGCCATTTTGTATATTTGTTTCCTAACTTTTATGTTCCTTATCATATAACCAAAATATTCTTTCAATTTGTTGTTTTCTGGCGTTTCTTTTTTTTTTTTTTTTTGTGTGTGATGGATAATACTGAGAGTTTGGCAAAATCTGAACTCCAGATGTGAACAGCTGTAATTTGCAAACTGTCATCTCTAGGCCCCAAATGTTTGGCTGACCTCTCTTCCTTGTTGCAGGCTGAAAGAGAATTGTTTCATCTTGGAACTTCATTTTTGATAACTTTGGATCATGATCCAAGCTGCACAGCTCAAAGACTGTTTTTATTTACACCTAGAAGGAACTGTTTTAATTGTTAACTGTGTGATTGGTGTTAAGAACAGGGAAGGCTTACATTCTCAGATAAGTGACTGTGGTCATAATGCAAATTAAAGCAGTTTACTCAGTTTGCATGCAAGAAAGGTTGTTAAACATAGCCCTTGTGGTTAACAGCCCCACCCTGAACTCTTAGTTATTGGATGTTTCAGCCTTTTACATCAAGAAATCGTCCTTCGCAGAGATTTAAAAACAATCCTGAAGGAGAACTAGTGCTGAAATAATCCTGTATCTAGGAATATAAAGGAAAATAACTTAATTCGCCAGTTCAAGTGCAGGGAACAAGTCTGTGATCAAAAGCTGTGTTTACTAAGGCTTTTTAGTCTGTGCTGAGTGTTTTGAGAAAGATCCAGTGGCTGGATGTGTCAGTGTGAGTACTCGCGTTAATTGAGCTAATTCTCGTGGTGGGATAGCTGAAGTAACACAACATCCTCTGTGGCTTCGTAGCAGAACATGTTTGCCGAGGCAGTCTTTACTGCTCATTTTAAACTAGCTTACATACCCCTACTGTCCTTTTCCGTCTGGCATGCAGATGTAAAATCAGGCTACTTTCTGGGAGGTGGACAGCCGTGTCAGAAACACCCTCAGAATGGTAGCACTAATTGGTTCATTTATTGGTTGCTTTGATGGGAGAGCTCAATGTGTTCAAAACTTGACTCTGTCCTTTCTACCCCACCACCCTTTGCGTCCTGCCTCTTAAATGTAATTTAAGGTTCATTTGCAGGCTGGCTCCTACCTTGCCTGGAATGCTGCTGCTTTTGTCTGCACTGTGTCAATGTTGTGTGTATGAGAGTTAAGCTGCCAAGGCACTGTTTCTTTACCAGAATATATTTTATGGAAAAAACGTAGGCTGTGGGAATACAGACTGTGCCTCAGACCGCAGCATCCTACAATGACCATAATGCTGTGCACTGCATTTTGAAACTTGCTGCTGTTTCAAAATTCCATCTCTCTCTCCTCCCCCCAGCTGTATTAGTTTTTGTTCCGCCTTTCTGGGACTTAGTGTTTAAGACTTCCAGATTTCAGACTGCTATGTTGGGTTTTTTTTTTGTCCTTGTCAGGGAGGAGTGTAGCAGCTGGCTCATTTGGCTCTAGCCTGGAAAGTTCGGAAGTGGCAAATCCAGATGATGGGTAAACACTAGACTGATGAAGTTTAACAGCTGAGATTAACCATCCTGGGAAAATCAGATATGATAATGCCACGGCTGTGTAGGTCAGAGGGCCAAAGCTTGCAGCATGCAAGGCTTCAATTGCTTTGACAGCGTGATTTTAAATCTTCGTTCTTTATTTAAGCCTTTTGGGGCCAACACATGTGTAACTCTAGCATTCTGTGCCCTCCCTCCTACATGCCTTCTGATTAATATCATGATCTGTTTAATTCCCCAAGGGAACTTAACAACAACAACAAAAAACAGCAATAACTTGTAGTGTGATTGGTGAGGTGATAATTAAAAGCATTTTCTGGTTCACAAGGCCCTAGCATTGCCAGACGCCGTGACTGGACAAGCTTTGTTTTTCAACCTATGCATCCTTTATATGTGCAGGCAGGCAAAATTCCAGCTTTTTTTTTCCCATTCCCTCTTAGGTCAGTGGCTTGGGACTCTATTTTTCTAGACTTGGAGAGGCAGGAAGAAGTGACTACAAGAGGACGTGTTAGAAGGAAGAAGCTCCTTTAGGTTTTTGTGGTGAGCAATGTGTGAAAGAACTCTAGATACTGAAAACAGTGCTAATTTAGGACAGTTTTAGATTTTAGGTCTTTTTTATTTCTCCAAATCTGTAATTAGAAAGGAGGGTGAGCTGAGGAATAAAGTATTTATCCTTTGTTAGAGAAAAAGATCAACTTAGAGCCACTGTCTTCTACTTGATCTGCACCATCCCTCCCATCAAATGACTTATTCAGTCATTTACGCTCTAAGTGCAGGAACAGTGGAGCCCAGAAAGCAGTTTGTGCAATGCTGTTAGGCCACAGAAGCAAAAAATCATACACTTCTATAAAGAAAGTATCTGTTCCCAAGGATGCTGACTTCCCAATACAGGTTCTGTTTCAGGTGTTGTAAACCACCAGCTGCCTTCTCACCTCCGCAGATCTCCTGAAACCTGAGCATTTTTTTCATGGCTGGTAGATTGTCTGGCAAGAAATCAGACCAGCTGGATTTTCTCATTTCCTAATGTTAGTTCCTTTTTTTAGGCCAGCAGACAGGAGTCTCAGTACTAGCACGTGTGTTTCCTTCTCTGTTCGTCTGTCTCATCTCAAAACAGAATCAACATGAACTTAGCGAGGTCAGGAAATATGACCTGTTAGTGCAGCATACGCTGGTCGTAGTGGGCAGGCTGGTCAGCAGCAGTGGGGAGAAAGAAAAACAAGCCAGCATCTGGCCAATTCTCTGGAGGACCCTTCCTACATCTTTGGCCTGGGTTGAGGTCCCAGCTGATTTTTCAGGATAAAGTTATGATTAATATTGCTTGTTGGAAAAAGCTTCTAATGTTTCGTGGAGAATGCTGAAAGACACTGTTTACTGAACTGCCACATACTTTGATTTATTTTCCATCATTGTCCAGGGAGGATTGCTTGTAAGTGGGAATAATCATCAGCACAGCTAACAGACTCTTAAATGACAATTCTTATGAAAAAGAGATCTTTAGGTCGGGGCTATCTTTTTCTTCTGCTTACATGGTGCTTGCATGTTGCAGATGAGGGCTCTAGGAGCTGTCACAATAGAAGTAATAGAATAGCTGTAAAAAGACAGCAGAAAGGATCTTATTTTTTGTGATATCAGATTAACGTTGTAAACATCACTCACAACACATATGCAGATACACAGATATGTAGCAGTAAGCAAAATAGTGCTTAGGATATAGGATATAAACAAACCAGGTTGTCCAAAATTAGAAGTGAGGTCATTCTCTTTTTGTCTCGTTCATTTGCAGCTGGAGTCTAAGAGGGAATTTTCTGTCTCTCAGTGGCAGAACAAGAACAGCCTCTTCAGCACAGTCTCTAGTAGGCTCTGCACTTCTGCAGGAGTAGCATAGATATGTACCGGAGCTGGTTTAAAAAAAATTACATTGAAATTGTTTAGTTTTTGTTGTTTTTTTTGTGCATTGCTTGTTTTTTTTTTTAACTTTTGTATCAGTAGGGTGCTAGATTTAATTGCTTTAAGTATGTTTTATTGGCTATAGCATTCAAAGACAGGAGAACTAAATTGCACCATTACCATTGACAATTTAAGTTTCAATCTAAAATATTTTTACATGTTTTTATTCCTAATTACCTGAAATTTTAATTAATCTTTTGGGATTTTTTTCTACAGATTTAGAAATAAGTGGTGCTTGTGAGTAGAACTACCAGATTACCTCTCTTAATAAAGCTAGAAGAATAAGCAGTTTAAAAGAGAGATTTTTTTCATGGCTAGTTTTGTGGCCGAGCTTGATGCCTGCAACGACTGGTTTTCCTGCCATATGTCCTAAATAATAAAAGACTGTATGAAGGTGATGCTGAGCTCCAGCAAGCAAGTTTTGGTTTTTCTATGAAGATGAACTGTTGGAATGCCTGCATAATACATTAAGTGAAACAGGACTGGACAGTTGGACAGAGAGCAACACTTCCTTTGGTGTCTGTACAAATTAGTAACTTGTGTTTGGTGATTACCTTGGTATGTGTAGATGTGCTTTGTCTCAACTGGGTGATTGTAAATGGTCGTCTAAATTTCTGCCTAGTATTGTTTTAAAGGACCCAGTTTTTATCATCCTCAGTTGTTGCCTCTTAAGCTCAGTATGCACGGAGCAGAGAGGATATGCCAGGAATGGGACATACTATGACCAACCAGTACAAAGTGAGATGGTCACCAATGTGTGTGGTAAGAGAATCAGAATTGCCTTTTGACTAAAGAGTGAACTGGAGAAAAGGGCTGCAAATGGCAGAAGTCAGTGAGTGGGAGTTTGAAGAGAGCTGTGGTTAGTTACTTCACAGATGAGTTTGTCCTGTGGGTTGTATTTTTACTATGTGACGGGTTTTTCCACCATTGGGTATTTTTATACTTTCTAAAGAGGTGAAGATGGAAAAAATAGATAGGAGGTTGTTTTTGTGGGGGTTTTTTGTGTTTGTTTTTTTTTGTTCATTTCTTTTTTTCCCCTTCTGGTGTCATTGTTGGAGATCTGCACCAAAAATGCAGACTAAATGCAATGCAGGTGAAAAGCAGTGATCTTTATGAGCTCTATCAGTGAACCAGAACATTCACTCAGGAAAACTACGCAGCCTGAGCAAGAGGGGAAGGCACTTTCTTATGGCAAGATTTGCTGTTTTTATGTGCCATTTTTGTCAAGCTCAGTAATTTAATTCTTTCTAAATATTCTCTCTGTATTTTGGAGGGGTATTTTTTCCTCCTTTTTGATAAATCAGTCTTTCATCAAGATGATTTTTATGTTGAAATTTGGGGATTGGTGGCTTCTGTTCTTTGTTACTTCACTGTCATAATGCATTTTAGTCCCTTTTTGAATTAATTGAAAAAAGATATTTGAATTTTGAAATGATACGGATTGCAACCTACTATCCCCACTCAGCCTATCTGTGGCATTAATCTCAGCGATAAGGAAGGTCTTCACGGAGGTTCATTTAAATTGCACTGATGGGGGGAATTGGACAGATTGAATCTAAACTTTGTGTATAACTGTTGTTGCCCAGTTCCACTAACAGCTTCTGTCAGGGCGTTAGAGCCCAGAAGATGTGTACTTCAGCCTCTGTGGGGAAGTAGCACTGCAGTTGAATAATCCTCAGTTGAAGAATCACCCTTTCTTCTTTGGTTTGTTTCTTCACTGGTTGTGCAGAGTCATTCACTTTGCATTTGACCCAAACCACAAGAAGCTTTATTTTCACTTGTGACAGCTGTTGAGTGAGAGTGAAGGAGTCACCGCAAGTGTCTCTTGTGGTGCCCTGCAGAGCCCAGTTTCACAGGAGACAGCAGAACAAGTACCTACTGCTGTCCTGCCTGCCCACGTGTCCTTCTGATCCCTTTAATGCTAGTTCTTTTTGTGTGAGGAAAAAAGGAGTGCTTATTGGAATCGAAGTCACTACTGCATTTCATTTGAACTGGATCTGAAGATGTAGAGAAGAGTTTGTTTAGAGGTCTTCTCCTATCCTCCTACCATGCACCTTCACCTCTCTATCCTAGGATCCCACCTCGGTGCTTCTGCACACCCACCTTTCCACATTTACTGTCCTCCTTTTGTCCAGCTACAGAGATCTGTCACCTTTCTCTCATTAGATTGTCAGCCCCCCCCCTTTTCTTCCTCTCTCTGAGAGAGTCCCTGAGCTCCCTGTGTCTGCCATATTCTGAGCAGAAACTGTAGTGACAGGACTGACTGGAGTGTGAGTGGTATGCTGACCTGGCAGGCAAGTTGGAGGCGCTGCCTGTCAACTGGGACCCGCTATTCTGTGCCACTCTGAATTGCTTCAGGATGGACAGTGTGAGGACTTCTGAGCAGAGACCTAAGTCCTTTAGAGTTAGGGAGCTTCTAGGGGCCACGTTCTTCTTAGGTGAAGTTTGGTCTATCCCACCTCTAAATATGAAAATATTGGAGTTCGGAAGATCAAGGCATTCCATACTGAAAAACATTGCTCTCTCTTTGAACAGTTTTATCTCTTTTCCTTGTGTTTTTCATTGATGACTAAGTAGTGTTTGAATAGCAGGAAAGAAAGAAAGCTGGGATTTTCTTTAAGGCCATGCTTGAATATAAAGTATATCCTCTTTCCTTTTTCTGAAATGTTTGCTATCTTTTTGTGTTTAGAGCAAGGGTAAGGAAAGAAGCACATACTGTCACTGTCCTTGAAATTTCTGCAAGACTGGTGCTACTTCCCCTCCATAAAGCTCACTTGTTGGTGTGCAGCTTCTTCTGCCTGATACATCAGACTGCAGGAGCATCCCTTATAAAATTGAAATCTCTCCTGTGAGGCATTCCTTTCCCCCAATAAAGTCTTCACTGTAAATTTGCTCCAGGCTTACTAACCACTTAGCACCAGTCATAAATTTGAATAACTTCATAAAAGAGGATTCACCTGAAAATGGGTCACAAAAACAGTCCTCTTCAGATAGACTGATACAGTGTGGTACAGTAGGCTTTCTCCTGTGTAATAAAATAAATACAGCAATTAGGTTCTAGCACTTCACTTTGATACAGGTTTTAGGCCCGCAAGGAATGCGGAATTAGGAATTATTATGGAGTGATACCTCCTGTATTTCACCCGGCTCCAGACATTTAACTGCTTAAGTTAGCAGTTCAAGATATTGCTCTTCGTTAGCTATTAGTTAAGAGACAGTATTCTGTAGGTGCTTAAAGCCAGCAATAGTTATTTAGGTAGTGTCTGATGTCCCCAGTCAGTGTGGGTGAATGCTGCCCTGTGGGGTAAGCAGGGCCTTCCAGCTGCGTGCAGAAGTGCACTCGTGTCAGCTGTGAGGGAACACCTCCATAACACCAGAGCTCACCCTGAACTGCCTCAGCTGAATTTTGTGATTCCTACCCATTGCTAGCAGGTAGGAAAGGATAGCATCAACTGCAGGAGAAACTTGAATCTTGTTCCATGTGACAAGGAGAGGATTGCAAAGCCTTAAATATGCTTTTTTTTTTTTTTCTCTTCTTCATTTATTCTCCCTTAGCTGGTTTATACAGTAATGATATTTTACTTTTGAGGTGCACTTAATGAACTTAATTAAGTAACGTGGTTTAAATAACTTTGAGGGAATGGAATACAGACCTCCCAGCACCATGCTTTTAGCGCTTGGATCTATTCTCTCCCCCAGCAGGCAAATTAAATCAGAAATGTAGATGAAGAGAAATTACTATTGTCAGTACATCCATCCTTCCAATACAGACTGGTTAGATTAATTAACAGAATAGCATTCTTGATACTGAAACTTCCAGTTAGGTGCTCCTGCCATGAGTTATTCATGCAGAAATTTGATGCTTATCCAGATAGGGGTACTTCTGTTCAGAAGAAAGCAAAACAGCCATTCTTGTTTGATGAAAGAACTGTAGACTGTTTTCAGACAGGAATACATTTTGTTCAGGAGAAATGACTATTATGCATGCTGCAGTGAGTTACCATTAGGAGGAAGTACCTCTCAAGTATGGAGTCCAGGGTCCTATCAAACTGTGGGCTTGAACCAAGTGCTTCACCAAGTGCTTTCTTTTGTACACACTAGAAATTCAAGGATCTAATCCAAATTCTGGTGGTGGAATTCAAACCTGTATTATTCAGAGAAGAGGACAGATATGGAGGTTTGGGATCTACCGATGAGTCCTTAAGTGCACTGCAGTGATACCAGACCCTTGTCTCCAGCCTGCTACTCTTCTCCCTAATGTGTTCTCTTGTAATTATTTGCAAATTACTAATAGTGATACAACTAATGATTTTTACTCCACGCTAGCGCTTTTTGATATTGCCTTCTCCAGATATCTTTCCAAAATAAAAGCTTTAGAAAATGATCTCTCTGCTCTGAATAGTTGGGGGGAAAAAGCAACAAAATGTACAGCCTTACAAATGTAAAAGCAATGAGGGATCTTAACCTGAATCTTCCTAACCCTAATCTTCCAGAAGCCTTGCTGGGACATGAGATAACTTTGTCAGCTCAGTACAGTATTGCTTCCAAAACCTAGTACCTATAATTTAAGTTTCAGAGTTTACTGTGTTGCACTGCTGTTAGCTTTGACAGAAACACAAGGCTTTTCTGCAATTTGTAATGCAGTCACTGCAATACCCCTTTGATAGCCTACTTTCACCATATGAAATGTCAGCTATCTTTTAAGCAAGGTGTACAATTTCTTTTTGCTCTGTGACTGGCTCTATGAGAGTATAGATGTTAGTCTGAGCATATTTTATATATCTGCTCTCTTCTACTGTTTTTTCTCAAGGTCTGATGTAATTTTAATTGTGTCACTTGACAAGGATTTCATCACTGTCCTGGGGAAACAGTTTTGGTTTTGCCTGATAGATGTTGCAATTTTTGTTGCCTTCATTTTGAGGCAGGTGACAGGAAGTTTCCTGACTTTAAGTCCAGCTTTCTCTCATTCAACTTCAGGTCAGCACTCATCACTTTTAATCTTTATGCACTGACTGTCACAAACTATTTTCAACATTCAGATTAACAGGTATATCTGCAAGTTGCAGTCATATACACGTACATCTTTCATATCTGCAATTAATCCAAACAATTTGGATTTTGTTTCCAAATTTCTTTGATTTGCCTGTTTTGCACTCCATTCTTAAAGTGTCATTTGAAGTATAAGCAACACAACCATCTATCTGTTCGTCTTACCCTGAATTTGTGGTAAGCAAAGATGAAGGTGTTGGACACCTTCCTGCTTGTGTACGGGTGTGCGTGCATGAATGAGTTCTCTGGTTTCAATGCTAGAGAACTCAGGTGAAAAGGCAGTTCAGCAAGCTGGGTCATGCTGCGTTATTGGAAGTACTTTGCATTATCATTGCTGATCACAGCAGACTGCATTTTCCTTTAGGGTTATAAAAAGTTCAGATGATTTCCAAGACATCAGAATGGTATTTATAGCTAAAAGGTTCCCTTCTTTGTAAATTTTAGAAAACATCAGGGATGCCTGCTTGTGTGAAACAGTATTTTAATTTTTATATCAGACTATTGTGGCACTGTATTCTGTACTATTAACTTCCCTTTTTATTACTGAGCTATATGCTGTCATGCTTGTTTCATTGTGCCCATATAAAGCTGGTTTGCTGGGGTATCTTGTGTCTGAAAAGAACAAGGCAAGTGTGCCCCAGTGCACTTCCAGATATGTAGAAGTTTCATGCAATTCTGTCATCTGTTAAAAACATAATTGTGACTGTCTCTCTTAAGGAATGAGCTGAGATGACTGTTTTGAGTTCCCATGCTGAATTCTTTTCTGTGTTGCGGTCCTGATGCAGTTTCTTTTGTAATCAGTTTCAGGAGCTTCTGGAAGCTGGAAGAGGGACTCTGCTTGTGTGACAGCAGCCCTTGGCAACACATGGAGTCACAGTGTCAATACCAGGCTCATCCTGCAATATCATGACTTGCTGACAAGGCAGGTAAGAACTCAAACATAAATGGCACAAGCATTTGTTCACCAGGTGGGCAACTGTACATCAGCTAGCGTGGTTAAGTACTGTGCAAGGGGAATGGACCAAGTGCTTCCCTGGGATGCAGGGTGGTCACTGTCCTTTGCTTTTTGGGGATGGCCAGTCCTCCAGTGCCTCCCTGTGTTAGGATAGGCTTATCTGTGTCACAGGATCTAGCGTGTGTTGGCATGAGCATGAAAATTCCTTGAGTTTTAAGGGCATTGCATATTGTGGAGATGAATGTAATCCTTAAAGTGCTTTCCTGCATGGGGAATTTGGGACAGAAGTGAGAAGCTAGTCCTTTTGGTACGTGATTGTTTTGCTCTCACATTTTTCCCACTCTTCTGTGCCAAATTTCTTCTGTGACTGTTAGGATAGGGTCTGCAGCTACTGTTTGCGGGAGGAGGCTTTCTGCACTTACTGGCAAACTTATTTTGTGCAGTAAATGTAATAGCAACTTTCCAGAAGTATGTCTGCAGAAAGGAGATAGCTGACACTTTCACTGAGAGACTTCATGCTTTTGATTGAAATATAGTACCTTTTTTGCCTGCCATCTTCATCTCTTAATTGGAAAAAAACAACAGCAACAACAACAACAACAAAACTGTGAAAAGCTAGAAGACAAGACATGGGATTGGACTGAGGGAATGACTCTCTTTGTTTTCAAAACATCATAACACATGATTTCATCTGTCCCTTGGGATATCCGTGGTTAATCTATTTGACTTCATCTATTCTATTTTTCATTGGTGTAACTCTTTTTCAAAGGCAGTGACCCTTGGTCTTCGTGTTATTGATATTTTGTCCATTAAGAGTGCTGTCAAAAAAGGTATTATGTGAAATTTGTGCCATCTTATTCCTATGATGTTGCTACCAATGTGTGTTCAAATTAGTTTGCAAGGAACATGGAGAGCACAGCCTGCTGAATTGCTAGATGATTGTTCCCAGTCATGTAGTATTCAGTTCTGGGAAATCTCAGGGGCAGTGCAGTAGTCCACAGAGCTGAAACTCTACAGAATGCTGAGGCAACAGGTGGCATAAAGAGTATACAACAAATCTGGGCAAATCATGCATAGAATTCTTACACGGGAGTTTTTTAAAGCTGAGTAAAAGATTTCTTCCTCTTGTTTGTCTTGCAGCCATTTTTTCAGCCACCTATCCCTTGTTTCCACCCCACCCTTTACATGTTTGTTGAATATTAATAAAACAGCAGCCAATTCAGCAAAGTATTGGTATTCCTGGGACATTCTGCCTGCATTAAAATCATTTGGGTTTGCTTTATTGCTTGGAGAGGAGCAGGTTTCTTAAACAGATGAACTTCCAACTTCTTCCCTCTTCCCAAAGCCAGTGCTGTGGTTTCAGTTTCCTATAGCACAGATGCATTGCCACAGGTGGGAGGATGTGAGCAGGTTTCCAGCCTTCGCTTGGGTTAATAGTGTGATCAGAATCCACGAGCATGGGCTGCAGTCAGTCTGCTGACTACTGAGGTGGGGCTGAAGCTGCACAAGGCACAGAGCAGCACGGGGTCGTAAGAGCTTGGAGAAAGTGGGAGAAGTTAATCGTTTCACACAAATGTGTTCACAAAGGGAATTTGCTACTATCTCTCCAGTATGTGGATACTGATACTTGGTTCTCCCTAAGGAGTCTTGTAAGTCATTAACCTTGACGCGTGTTTTCCAGAATTCCATACATAAACATGCAGGGCCTTTGAGGTTGGGCCAAAACCAACAGGACTGTGCTAGAAACTATGAGATTCCTCAGTTACCCCTGTGCTTATAGTGATCCTGCCTTCTTGAACTGGATTCAACAGGCTTCCAAGCTTACTGTTTTCATGTGTGCTCAGCTGTCTTTGGGGGACAGCATGGCAAGATTTAATAAGCTGACAAGCTATATTTAACGTTTTATTCTTGTCTATTGGAGGCAGGATGCTGGATTAAGTGAAACACTGACCAGATCTGGTATGGCAACTAAAATGGGCCTGGTTTATTTTATAGTTTCCAAGGGATTTGTGAGACTCATATTGTAACATTAATGGCTATAATGTGTTTTGAAATTCTCGCGAGGAAAGTTCTGTGGAAGCACAAGGTGTTATTTTATAACAAATCAACGTTATTGCATGGTATTTTAAAGAAAGAACTTTCAGGATAGAGATATGAGACAGGGACTAGGGCTTTCAAGCCATGCCAGGTAGTTGTTGTACAGCTGTTTTCCTGCTTCAGGTGAAGTGTTTCAAATGGATAAGTATATGATGACTCAGTCTTAAAACAAAACAGAATGCCATCTCTTATTCTGACTAATGCCAGACATAACTTTTGTTGTGTCCTTGGTTACGGACCAGCTGTTTTGTCTTGGTCTGTTCAGTATCACATGAATAAACCCTGAATAAGCATTCCAAAATTGTGATGGTGAAGTAACCATGGTACTTGCTGGTGTGGAGGAGGGCTGGGAGAGTGAGAACGGGAGCAGAGATGAACTCTTGTGTGTATGGGACTTTGGGTTTCAGAATAAAACTAGATTTCTGTTTTCCTGTAAAAACTTGATGGTAGTTGTTAGGCTCAGTGAAAGCTCAATGAAAGTTTGTAGCCTCATACTGTAAAGATTTCTGATTACTTTGAGATGGTAATGTTTACTGAGAAGAAAAACAGAAGCAGTGAAATGTAATGTGATAGAATGTGCTGAAATCACTGTGAAATGAAAGGAATAAGTTCTAATGTATATAAAACATAGTGTTAGTGTGTTTTATTCTGTTAACTTTGTAACAATTATGGGTAAAACAAATGAAGATGGAGAAAAAGCAATGAAAAATAACATTTTCAGTAGTCTTAAAATACCTTTGAAGTCAGATGGGGAAAGTGAAGGTGGTTGCTACCACAGAAAACAGATAACTTTTCACCTACTTCAGCAGGACCAATTCAGTCTTTGATATGGTTCAAACAAGAAAAGTCCCATGGAGAATTGGGTGTTGAAATCAGTGTTTTGCCAAAGAAGGTGACTGAGGATGTGCACAGGTTGCCAGTAGTTGTGTATGAGATGAGAAATGTGGCTCTTTACATTCTGTCTTCTGCTGAGCTAGGATTTGGGGAGAATCAGAAAAAGAAGATTCTGTACCTTAAACAGGAACAGAAGAAAGCTCTGGATGTACACTTCTCATAGAAGTATTAGAACATTTAGTAGTTTCAGTCTGCATTGAGAAAACCTGACTGTATATGCTACATAATCATGTATGTAATATAGTAATGTAAATTATGTACATAATGCAATTCTTTTTCTCAAGTGTTTAGATGTGAAAAAAATCCACAGGTAACAGTGGATAATGAGCTTCAGGACACAGTGGTAGAAAAGAGATGTGGCTATTGGATTGTTTAAAATTGAAGTGTTATAAAGTGTTTGTCTGTTCTAAGCCATCTCTTTATATAATATGCTTATCATACGGAAAATCAGCTCTGTGAAAGCCCAGAGACTTCTTAAGACAAGGAAGAGTGATGATGTGGAGTCATGCAAGGGGTAGGAAATTTTGCAGTAAAGTGATTTTATTCAGGTGAGATTAATTTTCTGTGGTTCTACGTTACTGAGAACATTGCTTTTAAAGAAATAGCTGTGGAAAAACTCCAAGAACACTGATTTGAATTCTGCAGACTCTTCCATTAAAAAAAAAAAAAAAGGCAGCTTTTTCTAGGACTGTTTACTTCAGAGACTTCTGCCACATCCCTGTCATCATTTGACTCTTTAGAATCAAGACACAATGAAAGATTTTTATAGGCTCAAATTTCAGTGCATGCATACAAACCACAATCTTTAAATTGATAAGTAAGTAGCTTATTGTATCTTTCTGGTGAAAATATCTCTATACTGGTAACTCTCACAACAGAAATCTTTTGCTTATCCATAGGTCATATACAGGCATAAGCAGTAATATGACCTTGAGTTGAATGTGGACAGGATGAAAGTGGGCACAATGCACAACTGTAGCATAAAAAAAAGGTAATTAATACAGTACGATAGTGACTTAATCCAGCAAAAGTACCAAATGAAAAGATACCATAAAAATAAGGATGATTCATTAACAAGCAGCTAGAGATCAACCTTGAGTAGATCATACTGTTCATGTTGCTGTTGTTTTCAGTAGGCTTTCTACATAATGAATTTGTGGGAAATGGTTATACAATTCAAGTATCACTGCAGTTCTGTCCAGGTCTGGATTTATGGCCTCCTCTTGTTAACAGCAGACTTCTATAGAGAAAAACTTTTCCATCAGTCTTGAGCAATCACTCGTTTACTCAGGTGTTGTATGAGAACTGCTGAATCACTGCCTGAACCACTGATTGTTCACCTGAGGCGAGCACTGAGTCAGCTGCAGGAGCACAGGTGAAGGCAATGTACCTGTGTGATTAGAAGGGGTGGAACCTGGCTTCTTCTCTCCCAGACCCCATTTAAGGGCTGACCACCACTGGGGAAGGGTCTCTTGTTGGAGATCCCTCCCCTGCGGAGTTATTGGCAAGCCTCAATCATCTGCAAAAGGTGAGCCTCTCTTTATTTACTGGTTGTCTGTTTACCACCTAGATAAGCCAAGCGAAATATACCATCCATCTCATTATTTTCTGTGAATGCTTTTCTTTTGGGTTATTGACCCTACAGGTGCTTATATAACACTATTCAATTTGTTAACTAAGAATCTAAATAGAATTGAGGATGTTAGATAAAACCAAAAAGAACAGAAGGAAACCTTAAAATAATTTATATTTTTGTAATTTTTTTTTTATAATTAGCTTTGTAGTTTTCATTAATGAAGATTATTCTAATGATAGATTGACAAAAGTATAGCAGCAGCTGTGGTAACTTCATGCACACAGATCTGTAGTTCAAAGCATCCCAAACGAAGAAGCAGGAATATCTCTGAGGTAGCAGGGTAAACTCACTAAGCTCTACTAAGTCTTCCTCCTGAACTTGGTACGGGTGGTCACTTGCTATCTGGAACTGAACTTGTATGCCTGATCCTTTGTTGTTTTTGACTTAGAGGCCACTCAGCTCTTCTTTGTCTGTTTCCAACCTATGCTGGTTATGAATTAACCATGTCAAAGGAAATGGGAAGTATTTGTACTATTGTACCAAAGCTCTGGAGACATCTCCGGAGGACTGTGTTTGGCTTTGACATTTGTGTTCAAGTAGCTGTGTTCAAAACAAAACAAGTTCTATGACAGAATAATAGAATTACTGTGGGAATGGAGTTGCTGCTCTGAGAGAGAACCTGCATGAATTAATAAACATGATGCATACTGTATGGTAAAATGTTGGCCTGCAGTAGAGAATTAGGTTTAGTAACAGAGGAAATCTCTCGAACTTTGATATTCCTTTCACGATAATGGTTCTTTAAAAAAGTCACTGTGGAGTTCCATGTCTTTTCTCTTTCTATTTACATGTGTTAGTTTATAAATCCAAGGTGATTTTTCTACTTTGAGGATTTTTTTTTTTTTGCATCATTAATTATACTTTCTTCTCTATATTTACTTTCTTCCCAGGTGTGGTCTGTACAAGACAATATATTTCTTGACATAGCAACAAGTTTGAGTTTTTATTGGTAAAAATAGGCCTCAGATAAAGTTTAAAAACTTGGTGAACTTTGACACGCTGTCACTGGTAGCCAAAATGTATTGCATATGTTGTAAAAAGGTAGGGATCAGACATGATCCCTGTGATCCAAGGCAGTACAACTTTGATGCTGTAGTCATATTAAAGAAAAATCATCTAAGTAGCTTGTATATCCAGGATATTACATTTTTAATTTTTCTTATAATAAAATTTTTCTCTTTCTCGTCTCAGCCAAAAATGTTCTTGCTAGCTGAAATCTGATTATTGTAGAAAAATTGAAACTCAGTATAAAATTAAATCTATCACCTTTTCTCAACACCCAACAGAATGATAGTACTCCAAATGTGCATTCATTTCTTCTGTGTTTATTAGCTCACGTCTGTTAGTATTTTTTCTTGTACTTATTACATGATGCTCACTGGAGTCTAAGTTGTTTTCTACTGAGGCTCTGTATAAGATGATACTACTGTCTTTCATGTGAATTTAGCAGTGGTGTTGTATTTTATTTTCCCCAAAGACTTTACTTTCAGAAACAGAAAAAAGTGAACGCACTCAAAGAAGTTGGAAACAGTTCTTGTTTGTTTCACGTCAAAATCATTTTGCAGCCACTAGTGTGGGTCAAACATATTTATTCTTTAGTCTTGGTATTAGTTGATTTCCATCTCTTTTTGGCCCATGCCTAGGAATTTAGCATTATACCTTTACATCAAGAAAGTATGAAGTAGGTTGTTTTTATCAATGTCTAAAAACAGTGAATGCTGGATGGGAAGGGCACACTTGTGAGCATCCCTTTTACTACTTTGGTTTCAATTTGTAAAGGAGGAGTTTTTTTCATCATTTATTCAGCTAAAACAAAATGGAGGGAGGAATGATTATTAACTGAATTAAGATTTGAGACGCATTAGAAACAGGAGTAAGGGTTGAATTTATTGCAGATTTTTTTTATCTGTAGAAGAACTATGTTAAAAACTATCATAAAGAAGCTTCATGGAGATCTGAAGAATAACAAAAGCAATAAATCATCATGGCAATGCATATGCTAATTACTATTTAAGAATGTACGTTCCTTATGTTGTGGTTAAGACTTTGATATCAAGTTAATCTGTTCTGTGTTATGGTGGGGGTTGGATGCTGGTTGGATCCCTATAGAAACTTACTTTTTGCACAGTCTAATAGTTACAGGACAAGGGAAAAGGTTTCAAACTAAAAGAGGAGAGATGTAAATTAGATGCTATGTGGGAATTTTTTACTTGGGGAATGGTGAGGTGCTGGCACACCTGCCCAGAGAAGCTGTGGATGCCCCATCCCTGGATGAATTCAAGGCTGGGTTGGATGGGCCCTGGGCAGACTGCTCCAGTGGGAAGCAGCCCTGCCCATGGCAGTGGGTTAGAGCTGGATGGGCTTTAAGGTCCCTTACAACCCAAGTCATTCCATACCATGTGTCGCTGCAGAGGAGAGTGTGTGCAACTACTAGGCTTCCTTACTTGTCTCTCAGCTACTCCCTTCTCTTAAAGGCAAGTCTGGCTGATGTAGTGGAGGCAGCCATTTATCCTTTGGAGCTATTATGCTGCTGCTTTCTTGTGAGTCTTTCCAGATTTGGGATGTGTGATCCAGAAGATACAAGATAGAGTTCCAATATGTGTCATAAATAACAATTATATCTTTCAGTCCTCCTCTTATTTTTAGAACCAAAGTCAAGCTAAACAGCATGGAAGGCTCTGAAAAGCTACATACAGTATTTCTGTTCTTCTCAGCACCAATGAGCATACTGTAAGTCTGATGAGTGACCACAGGCTGAGTGACACAGGAAAATTCCCCTAGGAGGCTGTGTTTTTGCTGCCCAAGTACTTTATCCCTCCACAGCACCATCCCCAGGTTCCTTTTTTTAGTGCAGTTTCTTTGTGGTAACTCATGCATGCTGGCTGTTTTCCTGCTGAGTAAATGCTGCAGGCTTCTTCTCCTGAATTACCCTTCATATTGGACAATTACCAGGGCTTTGGGCCTCAACAGTTTTATAGCATAGGAAATCTTCAGGGCCAAGTTTTTGTGAAGTATCCTGACCTTTTAGAGGACTCTTCACTGGGAAAATTTGGAGAGACTCAGAAAAGACAACAAAATTCAGTGTACAAAGTGGGGAATAAGGCACGTGGCAGGGAGACAGAAAGTGATTCTGGGAAGAGGAATTTCACCGGATCTGGTGTTTCATGAGCAGAAGGGGACTGACTGGTCCTGCATACCAAACATTTCACACTGGGGAGCTTGCACCAGATGTCCCAGAAGCCAGTAGTCTCTCTGGCTTAAGTGGAAGTGTACTGGAGGCAGCCTGGTTTGTACAGTTCCCAGGCCAGGCTGTTGCAGTTCAGACACGGTTTGGATAAACATCTGGGAATGCATTTTCTTCTTTGGTTGAAACTTGAAATGCCTCAGTGTTTGCCTGGGCAGTGCAGTTCCTTGCCTCTGAACTTATTGTGAATCTTAAGTACTTCAGACAGGAAAAAGGGAACCTGGCTGCAAGAGCACAGGGCCGTGTTCACGGTCTGGGGAAGAACAAAAAAACCAAAGAAGCGTTTTGTTCATTTGGCCTATTGCAGTCAGGACAGTTCTTGCTGTGGAGCAGCTCACCTTGGAAAGCTGTGTTTTTCTTGCCTGTGATTATCTTTGATACTCATTTGAGGTTTTGGTGGTTTCCTTCCATAGAAGTTCTGTTTACTCACTCCAAGGATTTTCAGAGCTCTTCACTACAGTGCCTGAAGCTAAAACAGTGTCCGAATGGCAGCAGTTAGTATATACTGAGCTCTTTCACTTGAAATCCAGTGTTTGGCTGATATTTGCACATTACAAGAACTGGAACAACTTCCAGACTGGTCATCTGGTGCTAGCAACTATGTGAATAGGGTAGATTCAGGACTTAGAAATTGTGGTTAATTAGTCTCCTACCAGGAGTATCTGGCAAATGCTTCCTGTTGATCAGCAATAAGCACTAGAATTTGAAGGTGAAATCGTTAGAAGGTAGAGAATGTCACAGTCAGAAAGTGCCTTTGTTCTGGTTTTATTTGGTGCAGGGTTGGGGGAGGATTGGAATTGTTTCCACTGGACTCAAGGAAATAGATAACAGAGCTGTTGTTAATTGATTCTTCTGCTGCCTCCTCTGTGTAGGGAAAAGTAGGCTATCTCCAGAGCTGTGCCTACCTGGCAGAAAACTAATGTGCAGTTGCTGCAGATATATATTCCCATGGACAATTTTGAACTAAACCAAAAGAATGTGATTTTCACATAATTGCTCGATGAATCAGGGGGAGAATTAGGAAGAGTACTCGTGAATCCTGATTCTCAGGTGCTGGCATTGTGCACTATGAAAAAGTCTTTTAAATATATATTGCTCTTTAGAAGATAGAACTGAAGCCAGCCAGCTATTGCAGTACTTGAGGTGCAGAGACTGTCCTCGTTCCTGGATTTGTCCTCTCCCTTGTTTCTCCTCTGTCCTTAAAAGATTCTTGGTTTTCATTTCTATCTCCTCCTTTTGTTTGTTTTCCTTCCATTTCTTTCCTTTACAAGTATTGAATGTCTCCTCTGGGAGCAAGCCTAGCCACATGTGCGTGCAATGGTGGTTTATTTTTATTGGAATCGTTGCCTGTGACTGTTATTCATTACTGTAGGAAGAACTTCACTAACAAACTGCTCCAAACCTTTTTTCTTTTTCTTTTTTTTTGGTAAAAACTCCTGGTTTGTACATAGCTACTGAGAGTATCTACTGCCATTGTTAAGTAAGATACTGGGAGCTTAGAGCTTGGATTTTATGCTGCCTCCAGATCGTCCTGTCACGTCCAGTATTGCAAAGCAGAATTTCAACTTCTCTCAGCATTCTTTCTGTTGTCTCTTTTAGACAACTTTTTAACCTTTTATCCATCTCTCTGCTACTGAAGAACTTAATTGGCTTCTGCTTATGGATGGATTTGGGGTTGTACAAACCTAGTGCAGTCACTGACTACGCTGAAATTATGGCTTCTTATGGTAAAGGCTACAGTCAAAACAGTGCCAGTTAAGGACTGCCTGGCATAGGATGGCTGATCCAGAAAAGATGAGTCCAGTCTTCTCTTGACACTGAATAAGTAATATGCAGCCCTATCTCCATCCTTTTATTTCTAGTTATCGCACATTTCTGTGCCACCGTGGGCAACACCACCATCTCCTGCAGTGTTCATCTCTCTTGAAGTTACTTCTTTAAGATTAACCTGTGACATAAATAATAAAACAATTGGCGGTTAAATTAGAAGCTAAAGCTTGCCAGAAATATGTCAGTGCTCTGAGATTGAAGAAGCCCAATTGATTTAACGTAACAAGTACAACAACATAATATCAGTCAGTGATCATTAATTTACTGCTCCTGAGGTCAGAGTGGAACAGTGAGAAAAGAGAGCTGATTTGCCTATGGTTACACAAAGAACACAGGACCTTCCCCTGAAAGTTAACAGGAAGACAAAGCAAACAGGCAAGAAGTGATTTGTCTGAAGTTTGGCTAACATTGCATAGATTTCTAGAGATTTGTTGTAAATATTTTGGGACCTCAGTTACCCACTGGTAGTTACATCTGATTCCTAAAATCAAAAGTAATGTGATAAATTTTGGTGAGATTTGATCTCTGTTTTACCTTTGTTAAAATAAGTGTTGTGCTGCTTTTTCAGTTTTGAGATTTCTTTGAGTTCTTCATCCAGTGCTGAATCCGTTTCACGTTTTCCGTCGGGCTTATGAAAGCTTTCCTTTTACAAACTTTCTTACTCAGATCATTGACCACTGTAGCTATTTCCCCTTCAAAACTCTCTTAAAGGCAGCTATATTTCTGCCTTCCTACCCCTTCTGCCCTTCTTAAGATGAGAGCCAAGTGCTACTTGACTCTGCAGTTTTAGCAATGTTTTTCAATATGTGGAGTTTCTGTGCATTGCTTTGAAGGAAAACACAGATGTAGTAGTATGTTTGTGGGGCTTAGACAACAGCAGGATGGTCAACTACCCTTTGTTCATCTTGCAGTTGTTTCCAGATGTGTGCTAACAGACATTTTTAGGATGTACACACAAATTACACTTACCTACTTTTCTATGGTAATTGGTTTGGATTTATGGAATGCCTCTTATAAAGCGTCTCTTGCTGCCATTGCTGCTTTTCTATAAAATAGTAGAAAGGAAACTCATTCCTAAATGGTTTCCTCTGGACAGGATTTTCTTGTGGGGGAGGGAGAGATACAATCCATTTAAGTTGCTCCATAAAGAGTTTTATTGAGTTGTGGCCCACTAAACTGGACTTGATGAAAACCTTTCCAAACAACTGGACTTCAGGGAGCCACAACTCTGAAGTGCTGTGCATAGCACAAATGAAATGATGCTTTCATAAGAATTCATTTCGATCCAAATTGTGATTTTTTTATTTTTTTTTTTAACGTGTTCAAAAATTGCAGGGATTACTTGGCTATTTCTTGCACTGAGACATGTTTATAATCCCATCTCTCATCATTTGTTCTCATGCTCAGGGCATCTTAACCTTTCCCTGTTTTCAGTTCACTGAGATTGTTTTTACCAGGCTGTTTTTACCAGGCAGAACGTACGTGTGGAATCTAGATGGTTAGGAGGATTGCAAGATAACTGCATGTATTTTCCTCGACCTATTTTCCTTCTTTATTCCCAGCCTGTGGCCTTTTCTACAGACAAGGAAAGCTCCCCAGAAGAAGCCTCCTGCTGGGGCACAGTGTGAAGGTGTGGGTGGTACTGCTGGGGTGTCTGAGCTTCACCTGCATGCAAGAAGAGAAGGTCTGTGCTTAGAGAGTTTCTCTGTGCAAGGAGATTTAGAGGGAGATATGGAAACAGTTATCCCCCGGTTCGTAAGAAACTACAAGTCCATGATAAAGACCAACTCTTTGATGATTTGTCTGTGAGGTCAGTGTGCTTCTGTGAGGTCTTATTCAGATCTTTGCACTGATATATGCTGTACAATCTTTAGGCATGTATTTAATTTCTTAAGCTCCTTTTACCCAAAAGAATATGGGGAATATTTTTTCCCCACTGTTGTGAAGCCTTTTGAAAATCTTCTCATTAATTACTGTACACAGTCAAAATCTCGTTATCCCCAAAATCATTTGTGGTAATGGGGGAAAATGGTAAATTGTTTCTGGATATATGCTACAGGATGAGAATATAAATGGAGGATAATTGAGCTACTTTGAAATTGAGTCACTTTTTGGTTTTGTGACAGGGAACAGTTCTGTCCCAAGGGAACTCATATGTTGTTACAAGACTGAGGTCTCAAGGAGCTCCAGGGCCTTGCAAGCCTTACTAGGGTTTGGTGAAGCCTGGCAGAAAACCAAACTCCTGCTTTGTGTAAGACCATTGCTCTGAAGGACATTTCTGTGCAGAGAAGGAGCAGGAAACAGCTGTTATATGAAGCCTGGATGCTGCAGTATGGCTAGTGCCTGGAGGGAACCCTTGACTCCTCCAGCAGCATTCAGGGAAGGCTGGAGGTAATGAAACCAGTGAAACTGGAAATGAGAACAGGCCCTGAGAACTGGGTCACAATTGCTGCTCAAAAGCAGATGATCTACAGAATAAGGACCACTGCTTTTATTTCCAGCATAGATCAAATTCCTGCACAGGGAGCCCAGGAAGAACCAGCAGGGAGGAGAGGAAAAACAGTTCTGAGGTCTGCTGGGATATCTGATGCAAAATCAACTTTGTTGTTTTCCTAACATGCTTTTTCCTGGGCTCTGTTGCAGCTGAAAAAACAGCCCTTGTAATCTACAATAAGAAGGGAAATTCTAGCATGAAGATTGTCCACCCAGACATTTTGACACAATTAGAGGAAAGATTTGTTTAGCTTAGCACTGATTTTATTAGCATGCAAGTCTAACTGAGCCCGTAGAAGTAGTCTTTCCCGGTTGAATGATAGTGTTGGTGATGTAGGTTTCCTTCACCTTTCTCAGCTCTGCTTTTCTGTTCTTCTGCAGTCTAACTTGTGTTCTTCTGAAATGCTGTTAGCAGTGACAAAAATATAAATTAGCAAAAAATTCCAGCAAGCTGGTGTTGTTTTGCTAAGGACAAGTATAGTATAGAGCATAGAAAGAGTACAAGCATTTTCCACAGATCTGTTATTTGGCCATTTGTATTATATCTGAGTTCCAAAGTATCTGCTGTTGGTGTCGTTCTGTTATTCATTGCCATCATCAGTGCAGAAATAAGTATTTTCACGTTCTCCAGGAGTACAAAAGATGGGATAAGGTAAATCCAGCAGAGAAGGATATTTAAGGAAAAAAAAAAAAAATAGAAGAATCTGACATACTGTAAAACAAGTTTTGTGTGGTTTCACTAGTGTTTCTCAATCATTGCCGAGAACCTATTCCTTGTAATAGTGTTAATATGGGGAAAAAGGTGTATGTCTTCCCAGTGTAAACAGAAATGGCATTAATGTTAATACAACTGTTTTTATCATACGTTTCATTAAAGTATCAGAAGTCCATTACTTTTGTTAAAATCATTAGTTTTCCATGATAAAATCTTGTTGTTGTTGTTTTTTTTCTTACCATATGAGAGCTCATAGCCCAGTTAAAATCATGATCTTTTTTCACCACTTAGTTGATCTTTGTGGCATTTTGATAACTAATTTGATATATAATCCTGTGCTCTTCATCTTTTCTTTTTTTCTTTTCTGGAATGGTACTGGCTTGATGTCTGGTTATTGGACTACTTCTGAAAGTCCATCCAGTGTATTTTTTTAATTCATTACTTTCTCTGCTATGGACAGGAGATATTGCCCCAGTAATTAGTATTTTCTGCTGGACTTCTGCAGTCAGTTTCTATGATTCATCACTTTCATAAAGCTTTCATAAACTGTATTAATGAAAAAGCTTTCACTAATTAAAAAACAAACTCCAATGTATATTTTTCTGCTGTCATCATCAATTCCCTCTAAGCCTTTTGTTTCTCAACTGCTCTGCCTGTCTCCCATTTATCTTCCTTTATCTAATCTAATGACATCTCTCCAGTTTCTATTCGCTTTTCATCAAGGTGATATATTTTCTCTTCCAATAATACCTTTGTGCTCTTAACATGCTTCATGACAGAAATCATTTTTCAGTTATTTAATGTTTATTCTACATTGTTCTCAAATAATAAATAATTATTACAAAGCTCCTGATGGGAGAAAGGCAATGCTAGAGGGAAAAGAAAGAAAACTAAGAGGTTTGACCATTTTGTAAAGTTAAGACTTTGAAAAATTTAAAATAGCTTGGATTTCCTAAACCTCTCATCCATCTCTATCATTCTCGCTTTAGCAGGAGAGCTGCACAAGAATAGCAGCATCTGCTACTTATAGTACATTCCAGAAGCTCATGGATAGCCCAAATCAGAAAGACCTTTTCAACATTTTCCTATGTCTATTTTATATTCATTTCACCATTTAAAAAATCACTTCCGTCTGGTAACTTCTTTACTTTTTGCTACCACTGTTTGCTTAGCTCATATTGTATGCTGCTGTTGGTGAAACTGACTGAAAAAAAAAAAAAAAAGCATTTTTTGGTAATAAAAAAAATAATCAAGATTATACCGATGAACAATAAATGAAAATTACCATAGATGTGTCCATAGGAAAAAAATTCTGATGTGGACAGGATTTTGTCTTTGATTCCTAGATTAAATAGTATTTATCACAAGATATGTCTTTGACTTGTCTGTGTAGGAGAAAAAGTAATAAATTCCTTCACGTGTATCAAGAGCATTTATATAATTTTATATTCAGTTATCTTCCAGAAATGAAAAAGAAATCCTTCCTTATGTTGCAACAAAAATGTTGTTTCTAAGTCTGGGAAAGTATGTCTGTGGAAACAGTTTTCTGTCACAGCATACTCTACAGCAAGCCTCCTTACAAAGAATTTATTTTCATACTCAGGTTCAGGTAATACAAATAACCTCCAGATTTTGCCTGATTTAGAATCGGAGCAAGACATATGGTTAAATGTATGTCAGTTTTAAAAACACTTATGAAATGTCCTGGAAGCCTCCCTGTGTGATCTCTCCATCTTGAACTGGTTCCTTGGATTCTTAGGGAGAGCAGATGCTCAACAGAAGATAGGGATAGGAAGACTTTAAATAATAAATACTATACTTGAAAGCGAGCAGATTTTCTCCTTTAATTGACTGCTAAGATCCTTAGTTGCATGTAGACCTTCAATTGTTAGCCAGCAGTCTTCCAATTCTGTCAGTTCTCTCAGCAAAGAAGATGAATTGGCAGGGCTTTTGTGCTTCTTAGTCTGCACGTAGCGCTTGATAGGTTATGGAGCACATCACAGGCACTGCTTCTTACTGCTTCTTATCCCTTTCATAAATATTTTAGTCTGAATCCTGAAAACAAAGATTTATATTTTTTTTTTTTAGCTTGCATCTTTGAATTGAAGGCTGTTCCAGAATCTTACTTTACTGATGGTTATAAACTTTAAAGTTTCCATCCAAAATGTATTTGTGGCTACACGTTTGTTCCTGTGCCAGTGTTGTCTTTCAGTCTGAGAAGCCTCTCCTCTTTCTTTCCTGCTCTGTTCCCCCATGTCCTCATCTTCGTTGCTCACACAGGCAGCAGACAGCCGCCTTTTTGGCAAGATTCACTGAGCTCACGGCCTTTCCATAGGTGCCTTCTCCTCACCAGCATGTGGCTCAACTCTTGCAGTTTGAGTTCCCGAGTGACCTGTGCTGCACCTCATATTCCAGAGTAAAGCTTGTGAGTGCCTTGTAACACGTGCCAGTGCACTGTGCAGTTGGGATTGCTGTTGTCCTGGCTGTGCTGTGGAGTGGGTTAGTAATTTTGCAAAGTACCAGTATAGCTAAGAAATGTCTTCATTAACTCTTTTTTCTTTTGTCTTACAGTTTCTGTGCATATTTTCATTTTCTTTGTCACTAATTACCATTTAGAAATGTCTTTTATTATTCTTCCCTTCAACGTTTCTTCTAATGCCCTTCCATGGTGCTGATTCAGATCACAGGCCTCAACTCACAGGTTTACATTTTTTTTCCCTCTCCCATTTGAGATCTATGTTTGCTGCTTCTCAGTTACATTGCATCGTTTTCAGTTTCACAAAAAGAAAAACCAACTGTGTATCTGGTTGTGAAGTATACAATTGTACTTTAATGAGTATTTTTCCAAGTAAACAACCATTCAAAATAAAACATTGCCTTTGAATATCGTGAGCTAGTTCTGTTTCACTAAAAAGAAAGCTAATGCTGATCCTCAGAGGTAACTGGAGCAGCCTCTCAGAGGGGCCCTGTGATGTGCTGCTGAAAGGACATGATTTATTATGTTTTTTCATTGCTATACTTAGTTATATGCATATTGTAACTACATAAAAATGCAGTAACAGAATGTACATAGGATTATTTGAATGTCTATCCATTTGCACGTACAACTGTGCCTAGTGCACATTCATATGTAGGTTAGTACTTATGTGAAGAGCCACGTGCAGAATGCCAAACATCTGACCTTAGACATCAGCTTTGTAACTGTTTCGCTTCGGGCCCATCTGATTAAACATCCAGCTGTTGTGGGAGACTGTAGCTGAGTGTTTGCACAGTTTTTCCACCCCGTCCTCTCCCTTGCATTCTCAGAGACCAGCAGTTTTGGCCCTGCAGGCATACTAAGTACTAGAAGGCATTCTGCTGTCTGTCTCCCTGGTAGATAGTCTGTGCTTTCCTGTGAGGGAGCAGAGCTGTCTGAGAATTGTGATGGAAAGGAGTTCTGGTTCTGTCAAGGTGCATCACAGATGTGTGATGGGACATGCTTCTCCTTTTTCTAGAAGCGTGTTGCAGTAAGAATAATAATAAACGTGTAAGAGGGAAAAGTGCTAGCACTGCAGTTTTCCTACTTGGCGTAGTTCACAAAGGTTGTATCACATCCTGGGACGGTTTTGCCAGCTTCATAAGGAAAACATTGACATTTGGGCTAGTCTGGAGTTCTCTGGCTAAATTTATGGTCTTCATGTGCCTCCCTTTATTTTTTACTGCCTGAAGAAGAAAGGAAGACTGTATTTGGTTTAAATTCTGAAAACCATAAAACCGTTACCTTGCTGTGGGCACACACGTGGCTCATAATGCTTATGTTAAAAGACCAGGTGTGAGGACTTTGTTTCTTCATCCCGTGTTGCAGTTGGATGAGACTGACATGGCAGTGCTGAGATTTCTTGTGACTCTGCAGATTAAAAATTCAAATGAAACCTTCCTACTATACAGGTGACCTTAACATTTAAAATAGCACATGCCTTCATTCTGCACCTGAATTTGCTGCATTTAGTATATACTTCAAGGCCCAAACTTCTGATGCTCGTTACTGTTAATCTTGCACTTAGCAATAAATATTCCAGATCTGCATATCTATAAAGTGGTTTGATACTGACTGACTTTTTAGGAAAACATTAATAGTTCGGGTGAGTGTGAACTTCCTCATTTTTCTTTAATTTCTATTAAGTTTTATAAAATGGGGTTTGCTGTTTCCTGCTGATAACAGGACCACAGAATTGTAGGGTTGTAAGGTCCATCTAGAAATCATCTAGACCATCCATCATTATATACCTCTTAGCAAAATTTGTATGCAGTGATCTTTACCTGTTCTTGAGTGTTTGCTGAAATTAGGACATGACCTTTGAAAATAATGGAGGCTTTTTATACCATTTGAAATCAGCAGGAGCTATTGGTGCTCCACACCTCTGAAAACAAGATCATTGTTGTCTGTAGTTTTAGGAAATCTGGATTTGAATGCATCTGTCAGAGACTGCGTATCTTGGGCTGATGTGGTGTAGTGTACTATCTGAGGAGGCTTCGGAAATGTAAACACTGAGAAGTGTGCTGCTTCTAAAATACTGTACAGGGAAGGCCATGAAAGCAATACACTGAAGCAAAGGTAGTACACAGACCTGCTGGATTTCCTGGCTGGTTAAGATACAGGTTCTGTGCACGGATCTCTGCAAGAGGTCAAGGTGTGCTATGTAAGAGCAACTGGGCAGCAGAGTGCCCTCGGGTGGACAGACTCTTATAACCTGCATGCTGGGAGAGCAGGTCCTCAGTTCCTGAGTTATGTGGGTATCACTGGTCTGGTGTTTGTGCTGATTGTGCTCTAGCTGGGAGTTATTAACTCTGTCAGGTAGGTGATAGAATGGGGGTTATTTTCTGACAAGCTTGAATAGAGCAGTCCTTGACTATCAGCAAAAATCAAACATAGAAACAGCAAAGCCAAGCATGTTTGGGTGATTTTGACTGGCACTGTGGATTTCACATCCCAGCCTTATTAACATGTCCTCTTCTGTGTGTCCAGAGCTTTGCTGCAGTTCATCCTCAGCAGTGGATTGTTCCTCATAGTGGAAAGTTTGGCATATTTCTGACCTGACCAGTGTACCTGAATGCCAAGCTAAATACAATTGCCCTATAAAGCCTCAGGGAATTTCAGATCATGTTATGAAACTCCAAGGACAAGATTCTTGAATAAAATTCTATTTAGTTATGGCACCTTTTTCAAAAGAGGACATCCAGATAGCTGCAATGCTGGGTCACCTTCCCTGGTATGGTGACCTGCTGGGGCAGCAAAAACGTGGTGGAATTCTTAGAGGAGACAAAAACACGCTGCAGTAAATTGTTAATAGCAGTTAAAATTCCATTGCATAGTGGTAGTTTACCATTTTGCTCAAAATTGTCTCTTGTCTGAACCAACAGGAATGATGAGGCTTAGCAGAGTGACAGTAAGGCAAGCAAAATATTCAGGTTTATATGATGGTAGTTTTTTATTACCCGTGAATCTTTTTAAAATTGCATCATAATCTCTACATTCTGATAAGAAGAATTCAACTACTTAGAAGTGACAGGTTTAAATCAATAGTGATTTTGTTATTTCTGTTGTCTGCTTTACTCTTCTGGAAATTAAACCTCGTGAGATTGTCCTACAGATTTGTTCAGTAGAACTCTGATCAGTATGTGATGGAGGCATGTACTTACATATTGTTTGTTTTGCAGATCCTCGTTGCAAAATCCCCTGTTGCTCCATTTTCCACATTTTTCTACACCATTGAGAAATCAGGCTTGGTTCTTCAAGGTAAGACTGATTATTTTGCTTTTGCTATTAGTGTTTTAAGTAGGCTGAAGGTGGATAAAAGTGACGGTTGTTGAAATGGTGTGTTTTCTCAGTCTAGTTGAGTAGGGAAGTCTTCTGCAGCTTTCACTGTCTTGAATAAGTTGCTGCATGTTTAATGTGAATGCTACATGGTCCTAAAAGGACGTGGGTGTCCAATCTTTTGGTTTGCCTGGATCGCATTGAGTGAAGAGGAATTGTCGTGGGCTTCATATAAAATATATAATATAGTCAATGTATATAAATAACAAAACTTTTTTTTTTAATATAATTTTTTCAAATTAAAACATAAAGTGAGCAACAGAAACGTTTGAACTAGTTAGATATCTGACCCTGTTTTTTGAGAAACTAATACATCAGCGTCCAGTTCAATGGCAGTGGTTGCAATTCTTAGTGAGTTCTCAAGGTGCTTGTCAGAGATTTTTAATGAAATTTTAATCCTTCTGTGCTTCATCCTTGAAAATATTTGTTTACAAATGTACACACTGCCAAAAAGCGATGACCTGATAAGGTGTGACTGGGAAACCACAGATATTTTTCTATGGTAAGAGAGGTCACATAAAGGTCCAGTAAAGGAACATGGTAACATCTTTTCAGTTGAGTATATGGTTGCAACTCTGTATATTCTGTTTGAAAATTTGTAGCTAATGTATTTATGTCAACTGAAAATGGAGTTCCAAATGCACACACGCAAAAAAAAAATAAATCGATTTTTCCAGCAATGATGAACCTGTTCTCAAATTCCTTTCTCAAAATGGAAAGCACAGCTGCATATTTTCACTCTTCACAGGACTTTGTTTTGCCAATGTATCAAAATGCTTAAAAAATATTTGCCGTAACTTGAGTTAGCACTGCAGTTCCTGTGTCATGGTTTCAGCCTGGGTGGTGCTAACTGTACATCAGCGTTTGGTTGTTGTGAGCAATGGGTGTGTACCCAGGGCTGGGCAAAGCCACTGCCGTGATGGTGTGCTGTGGGGAACGGCCATAGGATGGGCTGTGCTGGGCCAGGTAGGACATAGCTGCTCTAGGATGTGAGTACTGTACTGAAAAGCTGGATACTAATACTGTGATGACAAGAAACCAGTGTTCTTTGTGGACATCTCCTAAAATATGTGTTTTAAAACTATAGTGAAAGAGGGAAATGCAGTCCTTTGTTTCTTTTCTCCATTTATCCCAATAAATATTTCTTGAACGTACCTACTTTTTTGACAGAGGTTCATAGACAAGCTTTGCTGAGTTGCTCTCTGTTGATGTGCTCCTGATTGCTGCATCAGTTAAGCAGATCAAATAAAACTGGTTAGTACCTGTCAATTTTGATTTGGAGGATATGCTCTGATATGCAGTTATGGTGTTAAGAAGAAAGTGTATTGCTGTTTCTCAGGTTCTGGTGATTGAGAATCACTGATCCTATAAAGCACTACAAACCTGTAGTGTGTGTAAACAGTTCTCTTCTTTTGAATTGCCCATTTTCTACTTAGAAACTGTCTCTACCAGACCAACAGCATAATTACATTTATTAATGACTGGATAAGCTTAGATATCTAGTGATAGATAATTTAAGAAAACAAAACAAAAGGAACAAATTTTTTTTTTCTTCCATCTGATACATCTACATGATGATAATGTGAGGGTGCGCTGGGTGTTTTCTAAGTCATTAGATATTACACATGGTGTACTCTTAGATGGCCTTCTGGGAATCTGATCTGCCTTAATTTGGCCAATAATTAATTATAAACAGGCTGCAAGGTCTAGAAAATATCTCAGTTTAAACTAAGATGGCTTGCAGAACTTGCTCTGGACATACTTTGATTTGGGATAGGGTGTAAGATATGCTACTTTTGGTCTCAAATATCTTCCGGGTTGCAAAGATGTTTCTGGTCATTATGAAAAAAATACAGTTTTCTGCTTTTTCTTCAGGCAGTAATGTAGTGAAACTTTGGGAAAGAAACATTTCAGAAATTGAAATCATTTGTTCAGAGAGGATCTTTATTTGTTTCACTTCACTTCTGTGAGCCAGGCTTTCTAAGGGCTGAATCCTTCCTTTAGAGAACAAACCTGCCTGATAACATGTAATGATGATGGAGCAAGGTTTTTTGATAAAAGGATTCTCGAAAGCACTGTATTAGGAGTATGGCAATTGCTCTTCTCCCTGTTTCTGATGTGCACATCTAAACATCATTCTTTGTTTTTTTACAAATCATTGTAGGTTTCTTTAAGTGATCAACTGTCTCTCCATTAGGCATTCTTTGTGTATTTGGAATGCAGCTTGAAGTGATTCTTTGAGTAAGCTTTTTCTTAGTTTTTCTCTCAACACTGTTTCCATTTCAATTAATTTTTTCTAAGATGGATAGTAAGCAAGGTCATGGTTCCCTTGATAATGTTCCTGACTGTTTCATGTAACAAGTAGTGTTATATAAAGGCATCTCATGGAGTTCTACAAAGCAAATATTGCATGTTTTTTTCCCACATTTCAGAGAATGTTATTTCTACAGAGAAAAGAAATGAACAAATCACCTGAAAATGTTTGTTTCAGATAAAATGATGACAGGATTTGCTACCTCTTGGGAAACAGCTATTTAGCAGAAAGTGGCACTGGACTGTCTTATGCCAGAGAGGCTAGAGCTTTTATAATAGCCCTGTCAGAGGGCATGTAGTGATAGGTCAAGGGATAATGGCTATAAACTGAAAGAGGGTAGATTTAGACTGGATATAAGGTAGGAATTCTTCACTGTGAGGGTGGTGAGACACTGGAACAGGTTGCCCAGAGTAGTTGTGGGTGTAACCTCCCTGGAAGCATTCAAGGCCAGACTGGATGGGGCATTGAGCAGCCTGGTCTAGACAGAGGTGTCCTTGCCCATGGCAGAGGGTTTGGATCTGCATGATCTCTAAGGTCCCTTCGAACCCAAACCATTCTATGATTCTATGAAGCTCTTGCTGCTTTCTGAAGAGAAGTTGGATTCAAGGTAAGATGTCCCTACAGCAACTGGCCCTGGGTTTGCTGGTGAGGGAGTTGTTCCAGTGATGCAGTCTGAAGGATATTGTACAGCATGAACAAGCAGAATCTATCCCACAACCTGATTGCAGAGGCAGCCTTCCCTTTCAGTTTTTGTTGCTGAATTCAGTTGGTGTCAGGAGGTGAGCATATTCAGGGTGTCTGATGAGAACAAGTGGATGGGTGTGGGAACTGGTGAGATGCAGCAGCTGTCTGAAATGCCCAGCATTCTTTCTTCTTACTCAGGGGTCCCATCCCAAGATCATTAACCAGTAGGTCATAAACAAAATTGATATCTGAAAATGTAGCTGGAAACTCCTTGATTAGTGAGGATGAATAGGGAATGGAAGACAAAGTGAAAGTGTGATTTAACAGTTGCACAAGCGATTTCCATTACCACCTCTGAGGGATTAGGATGTGTGGAATAGGCTAAAAATGAGGAGGAGCTCCCCCCTCCCCCTTTTGTTCTTTGGGCCTGAGGATAATAAAACGGCAGGAGAGGCAGTGCGGCTAGTTAGGGATTTCACAGGCTGCTATTTGATGCAGTTTAAGGAGCCCTTCTGCTATTGTTGCAGTTGAAATGGGAAGCGGAACTGTTCTCCATTCGCAAAAATCTCCAGCCTCCTCAGGAAGAGGGCTGAGAGCAAAAGGCTATTAAGATGGTAATGCTGCCCCATTTGGAGGAGTGTATCAAAATCCTCTTTGTCAGTTTAAATCGCTGCTCTGTTTCCCTGGTGTCTTTGCATCTCATGGTCCCCAGTGCAAGCACAGAAGCGCTCAGAGGAGACCTAGTGAAGGAAGACCTGCTCCCCTTGTATTGTCAGAGGAAAGCTCCAGGCTGCCCAGAAGTGCCACAGAGATCTTTTTTGCTTTTATAAACTTAATGTGGTCAGGGATGAAAGGAATCCAACTATTCACTCCTTTTATTTCTGCTTTCAGGCTAGATAAATGAAATTTGATGATTGGAAAACAAGAGTGGCTGGTGAGAGATTTAGCAAGGAAAATCAGCTTTCAGTCTCTTCCTTTCATGGCTTCAGTATGGTCTGTGCTGTGGAGGAGGTGGAGTGCAAACCCAAAAATACCCTCAGTTGTCTTTACATTGCAATGCGATGTCATGTGCTGCCACGCTGCACAGTATGACACTGTAATGGACCTGAATTATGATTGGAAAATGCAGTCTTAGTTTTATAAAGCTCCTTTTTTTAGCGAGGCAGAAGCCTGAAATTTAAACACTGCAAAATACTGGAAATTTTACTGTCTGCCTGTGTATTCTCTTTAAGCTGTTGCATTCCCAGCTCAGTTAAAGTGAATGATGTGATTCTGTTCAGAAAAAGAATTGACAAAGAAACGCTTCAGATCTACTTGTTAAGGGCTGCAAGTCACAGGATAGTTTTTGTCATTGACAGTGACAAATTCTGTTTTGGATTGGAAATGATTAGCTGGTAGTTCTGTTACTGATGTGTCAGTCTGGGCAGATTTGGAGCTGATCTTGCCCAGCTGTAGCTTCAGAGAAGCTGAATATAGCACCTTCTGGGCTGGGTCAGCTGGACTACAAGGTGCGACTTGCACACATACATGTGTGTCCAGATAGAAGAAATTCTGAATAGTTAATTTTAAGTGGTATTCTGAGGATGTTCTTCTGATTTGGGGGCATAAATACAAGCTGCAGAGCCTACCTATTAGCAACTGGCAACTCAACTGCCTGAAATAAGTCTCGTTCCATGTCACCCCTGTAAATACCCTCTGTTACTGGGAAGATGGTGCATCAAAAGATGACAGGAAGCATGGTGGCTGCTTGCCAACTGGAGAGCTTCTTGGGACTTTTCACTGCATGCTTTTACCAAGTGATTAACGTTGCTCTTCACAGAGCAAACTCAGAAGCATTGGAAACATAAGGCAAATAATATTAGTGAGCTGCAATTTGCTTTAAAGTAATGATTTATTTTCAGCTTTGTAGGGTTTTAAAAGATGGATGGAATCAGGAGGTCATCCAAACTGACCCACATAATTCACGTTTCCTTTCCTTCAGCAACCTGATAAGTTATGTTACAGTGAAGCAGAATGGCATTTACTTTTACTTGGAGATGTCAAGAAAATTTCCTGCTGTGTATTGAGAGTGTTTTCCAGTTTTAGCTATCTTGTTGCTAAATACTTGTTCCGTACTTTGGATTAGAATTTGTCTGCCTTCAGCCTTTGGCTTCTGTTCTTGTTATGGCCTTCAGTGCTAAATAAAGGAGCCCGTAAATTGTTTCAGTTTTTCATAAGTGTACGTGACCTCAAGATTTATCCTCCTGCGTATTTGTTCTTCCATTTGAAAGAAAGTTGTAACTATCTGCAAATTTGACCTCGAAACTTTGCTGTCTCATGCTGACTGGCTCACATCGCTACCTCAAGAAAGGAAGATGACTTTGTACTGCCAAAAAGTGAAGTTTTACTTCTGTCTCAGCAGGACTGGATTATTAGTTAGTTGATTAATTCACTCTTTCTCCTTCCTGCCCTCTTCCACAGCACACACATTTGTGCACATAACCACACTCATGTTGCCTGTGATATCTTATTAAGGAAAGTGTCTTCTCTTAAGCTGAAACATGGCACTCTGAAGAGAGTTTCTTAGGTTCTCAGTTTTACAGCGCTAAAGAGCAAGAGTTCTGGAAGCAGCTAATCTGGGGAAACCTTGTTAAATTGCATTACATTGTTTTGTTTGACACTAATGTAATGAAAGAAGCTCATTTTGGTCTCAAAATAGCACAGTCTGGGTTTCTAGTGCTGCATGGCAAACGGTCTCCAAAGTGCTATAACTAATTTATGTGGCTGAAACAAGTGAAAAGTGCCCCATTTTATTTTGTAAAGAAATGTTTTGGAAATGAGTAGTGAGGTAGAAAGAGAATTCTGAAAGAAAGGGCAGCATTATTTGTATTGTATTGTGTGAGTCTGAACAGTGAGAGACAATGATTTACTGCATCAAAAGCTTTCATTCAATTGAAGAACTGTAACTATGAAGTGACCTTTGTCTGGAGCAACATGGATATAATCTGTAAAATGAAGCAGGGTTGTACTTGATGTGTGAATGGATAGAAGACAGATTAATGGGAATGAAGTTGTGCTTTGCTGTTGAGGTGGTTACAGATTTGCAGTGCCACTGGTAATTTCCGGCCCTATTGGAGGGATAGAGATGAACTGATCATTGTTAGGATCTCTGTGGGGTGGAACAGTTTTTGGTGAATTCCCCACAGGATGCTGAAAGGCTCATGCTACTTGTAACAGTTTTATAATAATGGGAGCAACAAAGCATGGTAAGTTTGTAGGCTAGCTCAGTTCTGACAGTAAGGAATGTGGAAACAATAAGACCTTCCCCCCCGCCCCCCCAGTCATCCTATGCCAGTAATCACCCATACTGATGCAGCTGATGTAGCCAAAAAAGTCCAGTTAGTTCTTGGCATTCTGGAGAGTGGATCACTAAACCTGACCCAAGAATGCTGGTCACTTGGATGGCAGCATCCTCACTAGGTGGCTTTGCAGGAGTTGCTCTGCTGCTCTGCAGCTGCAATGGCAAAGCCTCTCTGGAGTAGCCCAGCTCCATGTCTATCATGTGAAGGAATCCAGAGGAACAAAGCACAGATATTAAAAACAACGAAAAAGGGTAATGAAGAGAGGTGGAGGGTTTTTTTTGTTTGTTTGTTTTTTAAATTGCGAAGGAAGACTAGAAGTATCTTGAGTTTAGATCCGATAGAAACAAAAGAAACCCTGTCATTTTAGGAAGTTTACATGTTTTCCTCTGCAAAGGTGGTCTTTCTATCTGTGTAGTAGATAAATAAAAGGTAGTTATGTTTCTGGCCAAACTTTTTGCTGTGACTAACTTACATGAGGATGTTATACTGAATAAATCTAGTTTATCACAAAGTATTTTACTTATCTCCTTATTTCTGAATATGTATCTCAAGACACTGGAAATAGTAGTACAACACTCTTGCAGTAAAAACCAAACATACTCCTATATGATGACAACCAAAGTAACAGCATTTATTCTTGTTTTTCTAAACATAATCTGAAAAAAAAGCAGTGTGTCAAATCTGTGTCAATCAAAACTAATTTACTTTAATACAGCATTAACAACAACAAAAAAAGAGTACGAATCTCATTTGCAAAAATGCAGCCTCTGTTCAAGACTGGCCTGTAGTGTGGGCTTCCTGGGACAAAATGGTCTCACTTCAGAGAAATCATTTCCTTACTAGTCTCGCAGTAATGAATTCCTGATCAAAGTGGGTTGCTCCCCTGTGATTTCAGTGCAGTGCTAAAGCAAATGGCCTCTTTTCCAAAAGGCTTTTAACATAATGAGTGAATGTGCATGTTGATCAGAGGTAGAATCTGGGATTTGTGACATTAAATTGTTCTGGGAACTGAGTTTTCTCATAGAAATCCAAGACTCTACTATTGATTGCCTGCTTTTGACATAGATGATGTTACATCTTTCAAGCTACAGATTTGTGTAATAAGGACAAATGTACTTACAGTGGACTTAATGTTCTTAAGCAAACACATTCATGAGTAGGAGGCCAAGAAAATGTCTGAAAACATGTTTTTCAGCCAGAATAAAGTCATATGTTTTTCTGTGCAACTTTATGAAGGTAAGAGGTGGTTAAGTGTTATTGCGACTGATTCCTTTCTCACATAGGCACAACTAGATTTCTTCTACTGTTCTCAGTGTTTGTCTCTTATGTCGTTTTGCATTGCCACTAACGTGCTGGTTGAAGCCATCACTACCTTCATTCAGTCCTGTAAAATGATAGTTAATAAAAGAGAACTGTGTCTAAATGACTTAGCCTTTGTAGTGTATACAACACTTCTTTTGCTGTAGGATTTGATGCGTTCTAAGCGTACAGTTCAGTTGCTAAAGGGAACTGCTGGAAGCTGTCATTCCTTGGGCTGAGGAGGGGAGAGTGGTGCAGAGATCCCGTGGTTTGCTCCAGTCTAAACCTGTATGTCCCCACAGTGCAGCACTGTGTAGACAGGCACGTTTGAATAACACATCACAGAAACGAGAAAGCTTTGCCTGAGGGGAGGCTTATTAGCACGGGGGTAGCGCTTGCAAACAAGGTTCCTGCTGCTTTGGCCCCAGTGCTGTTTGTCTTTGAAACTTTCTCTGTGTTTCTAGGATTAGTACAGCAAGAACAACTTCAAGTATCTCAGCATCTGATGTGTAGACTTGCTCTGTCTTCAAAACTGGACCGACAACAAAATTTAAATGATTTTATCATGTAGGCTTCAGTCTCTCTTGATGAGATGAAAAAGGAATATATGGCACTGTAATGCAGACAGACACGTGATATGCCCTCCTAACAAACAGGTTTTTACTTCAAAAGTTTTTTCTCATTATGGTCTTTCCCTAAAATTAATAATGTTGGGTGGTTTTGGAAAGTGTTTTCTGTTATATTTATTTAAATTTTAAATATCTATCAGCCATGTGTTTGTACTCCCTTTTCTCTACCTTTCAGTGTTCATAAAGTATAAAAGGCAGTGATTTTGTGACCATTCATGTGAGTGTTGCTGTTTGTGAAATCTCCATACTGCAATCAAGCAGAGGCTTGGGGAGCATTCTGGATACCTGGTAAAAAGACAAAAAAACAAACAAAAAAAAAAAAAACCACCCTATACGACCTACATACCCATTATAATAGACTGGGCATTAGTAACAAAGACTTGCAAGAGACAGTACAGTACAATGGCAAGCTATAAAATATTATTTACCTACAGAATTTATTGGGTGATTAATTCAGTTTACAGTAGGTCTGAGTGTAATACTAGTTATGTGGTGTTAGTGATTGTTATGGCATTTCTCCTTGTTGTTGGTGCTGCAGTGAAGCCAAAATCTGGTCCTTTGTCATTCAGTTCTGTGAAGACCCTTGAAAAGTTTGAGAGATTAAATTTGAGAACTGGATTGAGTTAACCAAGGGCTAAGGAAATAAGACCTCAGGGTGTGCCTGAAGTGTAGCCAAGACAAGTCAGAGCACACATGGTTGTGTGAGTGAAGAGGCAACACGGCAAGGTTATGCTAGGATTAACAATTTATCAAGTGATGTGTCTGAGACTGGTAAGGAATATCTCAAATCAACATGAGACGATCAGCGTGCTGAAAAGATCTTGCTCGACTTTCCCCTGGATCTGCCTTTATTTTGACTACCTAGTTTTTCTGTTACAGAACCAATGTCTTGTATTTGTCCAAAGACCTGAGAAGGTGCACTCCCCAGAAGTGGCAGCAGAGATGTGGGGAGTGACATTTCTAAAATATGAGCCATGCCAGTCCCAAGTTGTCTGTGATAGAGTGACTTCTTAGAGTGCCGTGTGCCATTCTGGAAATGGCAGCTGCAGGATATGCACTGCCGAGAGAGTAAACTTAGAATAGGTTTCTGTCCTAGAAGTCTGGTGTCCCAAGTCCAAACATTGCACTCCTGTAGATGTTCTTAGTTGTTTTGCTTAGCAGCACATAGAAAACATCACATTCTTCCCTTAGTCTGCGTGCACTTCAGTCCAGAGGCATGTCAGGTTGGAACTGTGTACTGCAACTAAGTTTTCAATGAGAAATACCCTTCCTTGGACTACCTCATTCTATATTTTTGCTGAGGGCGAATTACCCAGAGCAAGCTGTGGGTCAACCAGCCACATATGTTGTAGTTGCTTGTTTGTAGACTGTATCCTGTCTGCCCTGATCATTTGCTGGGGTTCACCCAAGAGCAGCACATCCTGTTTGTTTCATTTTCTTTTGTCTGCCCTGTAGCAGCACAGGGAGAATATTCCTATATGTCTTTTCTTTTCTGCTCTGCAATTGGATCAGAGTACTCATGATTGTGTTCAATAGCTGGAAATGCTGAGGAAATCCGATTGCTGAGATCTCTTATTTTAAACTCCATATGCCAGGAAAAGTATGTGGGATCCCACCAGCTTAGCTCTGGAGGGTGCAGGATGCATCAACAGGAAAACCAAACAAAACATGAAGTGAAATTCATTTGGAAAGGGAAGGGACTCATATACCACCCATCAGCAATGTTTAAACTATTTGTATCCACACAATAGGCCTTTTATTTTCCTTGAGTTCTTAATATGCAAACGATCTCAAATTGATTTTTAGAGGTGCAGCTGTCACTGAAGTCAGTGGGAGCTGTAGGTGCTTGTTACCTTTGAAAATCAAGCCAGCATATTCTAATGTGATAGCAGAAGCCAAACCACTAAATTGTGGAGTGATTGGACTGTAACTCTTAGTCCTGTAACGTGATTCCCTGCCACCTTCATATGTGATACAGAGGCACAGACTCTTGCTGTGTACACCAGAGCCCAAAGGTGAATTGCTCTTTCTCTGCCCTTGGACCCTCTCCTCCTGCAACGTGTGGCTTGAATTTAATAGAGCTAACTTGTGTTCATCCAGAATACTTATATTTCCCTGTGAAACAAGTGTGCTCCATGTTTTTCTCTACAATGGACGCTAGACAGTTCTGGGGAGTGGTTGGTTCCCAGGCTGACCTTATAGCCTCCTGCCCATCATAACCACAGAGAGCTCTAGCAGCCACCTGAGGCAATGCTGGATTTTCACTTTGAAGATTTGTTGTGCCCTGGGAGAGGTTTCTAAGCAGCAGCCACAAGCCAGAGCAAGGCCAGATCTCTGCTCTGTGAAACAAACTGAATTCTGTTGTCAAGTCTGAGTGTGAGGGGAGATGGGCAGCACTCCAGCTGGGCCCAGCTGTCAGGGCTCAGCAAGGACACTGCTTGATGCTGCAGCGCTCAAGGACACAGGAAGCTCAGTGTACAAACGCAGTCTGCCGAGGGGGTAAATGAGCTGACCCACATGAGGGCTGCAGCTGACACCCTCATGCTAGTAGAGGCCAGCTTGCCTCTTTCAGCCTGTCTTCTACAGACAGATCTCTTTAGGATGGGACAATCCTGAGGATGAGGCTGTCTGCTCCCCAAAGCTGGCGCATCTCGCTAAGCAAAAACTAGGTCTGAATGAAAGCATATGTCAAGGAAACAGTATTTATCATTGCCATTGTCTTTATGGTTGCTATGGATCAGCTGACACCTATATGTGCTTTGTGTTGGGGTAGGGCTTTGGAGCAGTTTCACAGACTTAGCAAAGGCGAGAGGGAACCTATTTTTTTGTTCAAAGAATGTTTTCCTGGGTGATCCATGTAAATAGCTTCAATTTACCTGTCTGTATGTAAATGGTAATACTTTCTGTACAGGTTTCTACAACTGTCATTAGAGAAAAAGCAACTCATCTCTAATATAAGTAAATTGAGTCTAATTGGGAAATGGCTATCAGGAATTAAATACATATATTAATCTAGCTGTTGAGGGCTAGGGGGCAGTTGCAGATGTTGCTGTGTTCAGGGGAGTTAACCAAGGTAAACTTTTGTAAGCAGTGCAGTGTATTGTGGCAGGAGAAGGCCAGAGGGTTGTGAACTGACTGGCAGCTGGTTGTCTGGAATTCTCTTCTGCCCTCCTAAATTAGGTAAAAGAAGGGGATGCTGAATGAAGATTTTTCTTTTCCTTTTGTCTGGACCGGAGTAGATTAGTGAGAAATCAGTCTGAGCATTTCAGGAGCTGGAACTGAAATCTTCATGGCTTTACTTGTGTTGTTTGCACAGAGAAGACTGAAAAGTTGTTATTAAATTTGTTCATCGATCCTTTGTATAATATGGAGAGTGAGTGATAATTTAGTCATTCGTCCAAAATGATTACTTGTCCAAGAAGAATAAAATTTGCAGGAGCGCACAAATGATCAACCAGTGGTAAATATGGTTTGACAGCTGTCTGTAACAGATCAAAGTATATGAAAGTCCTAAGGGTTTTTCTTGTTCATAAAATAGTGGATGTGACAGGAGAAGGTCCACTGCTAGTGTTGGTTTCAGGATGTGTGATCAGATGCCTGGATATTTTCAACTAAGCATATTCCAAGTCTAAACTGTGGTCCTCTTGTGCACTTCCTTGAATAGCTGCTAAGGATTAAGTTGTTTTGCTTTCCTTTACTGTTGGTTTGTTTGTATTTTTATTTTTTTCTTAATGCTTAGAATCAATAGCTTAACTGGTTCAGCAAAAGCTATTTTAAATGGTCTTTTGTTACTGCTTGCACTCTAGATTGACGTTTTTCTCAGTTCACTAGTTCTGCAACATATTTTTATAGTACCACATATTGTTAGTAAAATAAGGAGGCTTTAAAATACAGGAAGTGGAGGTAATGTTGATCTTGAAACACCAGCAATTGAAAGGACCATTCAGAGCTTCCGTCAAAACAAAACCAAGTGGTAAGATAATGCTAACCAGGGCGGTGTGCCCAGCAGAGCATCATATTAAACGTCCACTGTTATTGTTCAGCTCAGTGTTTGTTCTTCATGTGAACAAAAGGAAGGAAGAACTCCGCTATCAGGCTAGAGAGGAAGGAGTCTTTGTTGCCCTTGGCTACCCTAACTTTAAATGTGAGGAAGCACAGGGCATTGCAGCATAACCTTTCTGCAGTATTGGACGGGAAGAATTGATAGTTTGGGAGGTTAAGGGCAGACATTCTCTTTATTTAAAGAATAAGTTTCCCTTGTGTGGTAGCCCCAAATCAGGTATGATAGTGCTAGTATTTTATTTACATCATGTTGAGTCAGAGGTTTCAAACCCTGGTTCCTCTGTTTTGCTGCTTCTCTTTTGTTCTGTTCCTCCTCTGTGTTGTTGCTCAACATCAGAACAGTAAGGGATGCCATTCCCTTATTGAGTGCGGCAGGCGCGGGCTGTCCTCACTGCAAAGTTCAGTCGTGTTGCTGAAGCATCAGGAATGTATCTGCTGGAGATTAAATGAGACAGGCTTACTGTACTTTGCTGCTGCTGCTCCACCCACAAGAGTTGACTGCTGAAGTGACAGAATCCTTGCCATCTCTCTTGCCCTCTTTCAAGTCATGAGGCTGACATACTCTCAGATTGAGGAAGTTTACCATGCTTACAGCCATTGTTTCGGAACTCCAGATGACTCAGACAATGACTGAGTCATCAGCTGTGCTTGTGTGTACTCTTACTTTGGTTTGTCTGGTCTATGATCCACCTCTTTAAGTATCAAGGAACGGTTGAAAAGTAGGCTTTCACCCCACTAAAGGCAATGCTTTATTGTTAAACTGCTTGAAAAAATTGGATATGTATTTTGATTCTAATATAAAGGGTTTCTTCCTTGAATATGATGCTATGGAATTTCTGCAACCAGAACTAAAGAAGTTCACAAAAATTTACACTCAAGGTGCACCCATGGATTGACCTGTTAATTCAGAGGTTGCCATGGTGCAAATGATGTTCAGAATTCCACATTTACAGGTTTATAACAGAGTCTGTTTCCATAAATCCACAATCTAACTGCACTCATAACTGTTCTGTGGTTAGCTCAGCTAAGGGCTTTGCTTTCTCCAGCCTGTAAGATAGGAGTTTTGGAAGACTTTTTGCAAACTTTTATAATAGAACTACTCCACAGAACCTAAGTCTTGTGAATGCTCTAGCAATATTATTGTAGTCAGATGAAGAGTAGACAGAGCGAGAATGCTAGTTAGAGAAAATCATCCTGTTAAATGCAAGCATTTTATGATGTGTTGATTTGGTAGAGTGGAAGCATGTGATAAGAGAACGTGAAGTGTAAGGAATATTCTCTGGGGGGTCAAAGTATGTCAATCGTATATTAAGCTGATGAAGACATGAGAGTTAGGGCCAAGCTCAAATCAGATATATTTCTTCTATGGCAGATCTGGTTCTGGAGGTGATCAAATGGTGTGCAAAACCATGCTGGATACAGGAAGAAATAAAATACTTAATATTATTTTATTGGTATTGTGGCTCTGTAAAAACCATGACATTCAACAGAGAAAATGGAAAGAAAAATCTAAATGTCCTGGAAAATAAAATTAAGAAATAAAATGAGCTCAGACCACCCACCAGAAACAGATTGATCTTTGCTTCACATAGTAGATGTGAAAGCACAGTAAATTGCTGTGCTTCCCCCTAGATGGAGCAGTGAGAGGGAAGACTGCTCAGACTTGGTTTTTTATGTTACTAGTATCTTAACATGTGGTGGTTCTTGGAAGAAAAAAAATCCAAGATTATGTTTAGCACATCTCAGTCAAGCCACAGCAAGTATATTCAAATTACAAGTACATATGTTTAGATTTTATTTTTCTAGCAGTTAACCTAGGAAAATTGTGTATTTCCACAAGGTAGCAAAAGAGAGGTTTTTTTGTTTTTTTTTTTTTTTCGACAGCAGGAGTATGGTGGCATCAGAGTCACCACCCTGGCTGTTTACTGGTAGAAACTCATTGGCTGAATATTTTGAGTATTCCAGAAAGAGAGACTGAAGACTTCACCATGTTTTATTAACATTCTCTTTCCAATACAAATCATACTGAAGAAGACAACAGATAAATCCTGATTTCACTTCATTAATAGTTGTTGAGATATGCATTTATTACAAGAAATGGGAAACAGATTACACCAGCAAACACATCTGGCCTCATATTGGCCTTCAAGCCATCCAAAAAGAAGCAGAAAATACGATGTTGTTTACAGCCAGGCACTTACAATCCCACACAGCTGTGGGGTGAGAGGCAGACGAATAAACTCTCAAGACAAGCTGACAACAGCTCCACTGCTGGGGTGCCCCTTTTACAGACGAGACAACAACAGATGAAGAAATCTTGAGTGACCCAGAGCAGTACTCATTAGTGAATGAAGCGCAGGCAGGAAATGGGACAAGATTCCTTTTGTCATAGTTTTTCACCCAGCTGTCCACCCGTCCCACAGCCACCCACGTGCAATCGAGTGTAGTCCTACATGTAGTCAAACTACCGAAAAGTTATGCAAATAAAATCTCTGGTTATTTCACGCAGACCCCTTCCAGGTTACATTTGCCCCATTAGCAAAGAATGAAAAATTGCTGGGTTTAATCCAGCCACATTTATCACTGCAATTGAGATTTATTACAAGAGGTTGTGTTCAGGTAAAGCTGATTAGAGTTGTGCAATTTCTCTTAGTCATATCTGTCTTGTCTGTATGTTCCTCTGTGTATCTACTGTGTATTATTCATTACCAGCTCTTTTGCTATGTCTGTTGTATTTCCTTCATATGACAAAACAGAGATTTTTATTTTATGTAGGTTTATACTCTCTTGGTTTGTCTGAAACAGATGCATTTGATTCCCAAAAGGACAGTGTTAGCACACAGGCAGAAAAACATTTCTGGAGTTCTGAAATAGATTCTCTGAGGTATCAAATGCTTTTTGGAGATTTTTAAAGTTATAATGACATAACGATCTGTCATCTTGGAATCTTTTGCATGAGAGTACAGTTCAATAAAAATCTTTTTTTTCTTGTGCACTGAATGTAGATTTTTTTTACCTATATTTCTCAGCCGAAGTACAATCACGAAAGTCTGTTACAGACAACTCTGTAAAGGACTGTCCTCCTTCCAAGTGGCTTCCATCCTCTTCTCCAGCAGAACTGTGACCAACGTGTGCTGTGAGTAATTGCAGCCTGTTCCTCTGTTGGTCCCTTCACATTTGGCTTTGCTCCTCAGTGGTTGTTTTTAAATAGAGTACTTTGGCTATCAGCGACAAATTAGATAGGAAGAGGTTACAACTGCTGATTAACGTAAGTTTAACTGGGAAGGGATGCTGCAGCTATCAGAACAGTTTTTGCAGCATCTGATTTGCTACTTTTGGAGTCTCATTCTCTATCTCTTCTGTGTTGTCGAGATTGTAATGACAGCTATCAGATAGCACTGGATCTCCCCTTGCCAGTGTATCTGGGCTTACTATCACTAGAACTTTTTTCCCCCCAGAGCTCTCATTTCTCATCTTCATTTGAATCACAGACTTGTTCAGCAGGTCAGCTAATGGAGAGCAGATTTTTTACTTGTTGTGCTTGATTTTTTTTCTCCTTTTCCCTCTATTTATATAACACACAATTTGTAATCTTTTTAAAACCAAAGAAGAGAGAAGTCTTGAGTTCATCTAGATTAAAATCAGCTGCAGCCCATTAATGGACTCAGCCCAAGACTGAGACTTTAGGAAACAAAAACACAGGACTAAATTAGACTGAACTGGCCTCTGTGTCCTGGTGAGGGGATTCATATAGCAAAAGGAAAGGGGAAAAGGGGGGGAAATGGAGAGGATCTCCATGTGGTTTTAATTCATTTTGATTCTCTTCCTGAAGCTAATTTACCGAACACAAAGGCTCTGTAGTGGGCAGCCAGCTTTTTAGAAGTTTGGCTTTCACTGATAAACAACTCAATTCCTGTTCTGAAGGTTTGAGATAGCTTAGACCTGTGTGTAATCAACAGAGGTTTAATGTGGATATTTTGGTACAGGGTATTTCGGTTACATATTAGAGTTCTTTCATCATCTGTCAGATTGTATCCTGAAGACTCTCAGATAATTGATCTAACTTCTCCATTCATTCCTCCCCAGAAACAGACAGTGAATTGTCCCATTGAAGAACTGGATCTGCCAGGGATGGGTCTGTCTCGCCACAAGCACTTCCACTGCATTGTCAGAAGGCAGTTCTTAGCTTGTTCTGGGCACAGGAGACTATGCCATCATAGTGGAAACACTGGTGCTGAAGGGAAAATACTAGAATATTCTATTCATCCGCTTTCCTATTAAATCTTTTTTATTGCATTCTTAGCCCCATTGGTGTGCCTGTAGTCTTCTAGCAACATGCAAGAAATTATGTCTTTGCCCTAAAAAAGCCAGACAGTGGGTGGGGAAGTGAAGCAAACAGTAAATAATTAGCTGGAAATGACTTGAGTGATTGTTAGGCTCAGACAGTCTTTGGTTACAAGTCTTCGTGTATATAGTGACGATAACTTGTAATCTAAGCAAAGCTAAAAGGCAAATGGGGAGATTAATGGAGGGATGGAGATGAAGGAGGGAGTGGAACCAGGCTTTTGAAAGGGAGGGATGGCTGAGACAATATCTGTGGGTGCACAGTTTTGCAGTGCCTCAGTCCCATGTGCAAATATTTGTTGCTAAATGGGTATATGCAGGACATTAACTGCTGACTGGCTAATAAGCCGTGAACATCCAGCTCAGATGCTTGCTGCTCTTTTAAATGTACCCCATGAATGAGTAATATCAAAGGAAAAACAGTTTTAAGGTTGAGATCTGAAGATACCTGGCTTCAGCAGACGATTCTTGCTCAGTTTTGCATAATAGTGGACAAATGAATTCCTCTACATCATTTTTTTCTAGATTACAGAGGTACATTCAGCAGCACATATAGTATACGATTACCCAGAAAGCTTTTTATTTCTTTCTAAAAAGAATTTTGCATTTTCTTAGCATTCCTACTTTAAAAGTCAATTTGACCAAAGCTTTAAATGCATACATAATTCCTTGCACTTTCCTTGACTTAAATCATTTCTTACATCTGTAACAGCTCATCTGGAGTCTAGGTTGAGCAGGGCCTAGGTTTTCTCATGGGCTTCTCCTGCAGTCCTTCTTTCTTCTGACTATATACTGAACCTCCCTCTCAGGAGCCCAGCCTATTCACCTCCTATGCACTACAGCTCTCAGAAAACAGGGCAGGGATGTGGCAGAACTTCAGGAAATAAAACTAGTTTTATGGATAAATCAAGTTTGGTTTGATGTATCAGTACGTGAGAAAGAATATTTTATTATGAAAATGAACTATAAATCTGAGCAGTTCTTGCCTATGTTTTTATTGCCAAAATTTAAGACATGATGTGGCTGAAATTAAGACTCAAAAGCTTTGGAAGCTGTCAGGTGTTTCAGTTTCTTCTAGGCCTTCCCTAAATACTATTATAAACACACTGGTCTACTTCATTTTGTTCATTTGCTTTTATTCTATCAGTAAGTTCAGTATTTGTCTAACACTCAGATTGCTTCTTCCTCCCTCTCTCCAGTGTCTGTTAGATACTGGTGACTCCAGCAGAGGTGGTTGAAGCTTTATTCAGAAATAACCAGAAGTAATTAGCTGACTAGGACTTGACCAATAAAAAGGTGCAGTTAAAAGATGAGTTGAAGTCCTAATCATCTGCTTAACAGGGTTCAGAGTTTTATTTTAAGGGTTAGAGTAACTTATCAGTATTTTGAGGGAATAAACCCATTTTGGATGGCTGCAGATGTAATTCTTTATAAAGAAACCTATTACTGGAACTCTTTTAAATTAATATATATATATGTTTGTATATTTATATAGTCATTTATATGACTATATTTATAATATTTATACTATTAGTGTTCCACATGCTTTGAGAGACAGCTAGCAAGATACCTAAGAATTAACTACAGTAGTTTAATATAGTAAAAATGGTGTACTTAACGTAGGCTTACAGTAAGCCTCATCTGCTAGGATCTCCTTTGTATGTTGAAACAGGGATACCACGTTCATCCTCAGCCCTCCTATGCAACTGATTGAGGTTCATCAAGTTCTTCTCTCAGAGCAGAGCTGTGCTACTCCTTCGACTATTCTCCATGTTTGGCACATTTATCTGTTCCTGTGATTCACTTTGTCTTGTGAGATTCAGCTGTGCAGTCAAACACATACACACACAGCTCAGTGCCCCTGTGCATGCTTGGATTACATGAATCTAGAGTAAGTTCCACTCCTCAGGCTGGGTGGCTGGTAACAGAACAGGAAGCAGGGCCAGCTGGGAGGTATTACTTTAAGGATCTGCTGCACGGTTTAGGTTCCTTTCAACTGTAGTGTTCTTTGTCAGCATATGGCTATTCTCTTAGAGATTCTCTGAGCGAGATGTATGGCTGGCATTGTTTCTCTCTTGCCGTGCTTCAGGCTAAGGTGTGGCACCAGGTCAAGTTCCTTGGGTGCTGATTCTCACATGGTAACCAATAGTACTTCACATTAACCCATGGGTGTACAACCTTTTGGCTTGCCTGGGCCATGCTGAATGAAGAGGATCTGTCTTGGTTCACATACATATAGGTTGCTCCAGATGTAACGCCTTCTGTTTATTTCCATGGAAACTACAACAGATACAACAAGCATAGTAATTCTGCTTGATCGAGCAGATTCTCTGCTATGAAACAGTACTTTTCAACATAGTTACCACCATTAGTCATGAATTTTCACCAGCAAAGAACAAGAGCTGTATGCTGTGCTCATCAAAATGTGTACTAGCAGAGATGACCCATGTTCACTGATCAGTTTGGTTGGACAGAAGTGGGTACAACTCCTATTGAGTTTTCATGGTGCTCGTCAGAGGTTTCTTATGGAATTTTACTCTTCCTGTGCCTTCATCCTTAGAAATAGTTGTTCACAAATATACATCCTGCCAAAGATGATGAGATTAATAAGATGTAACTTAGAAGTACTAATACAGTTATTACAATGCTTTGTGTATATTTCTTAATCCTTTCTGAAATGAGATGGCTTTACTATTTAGAGGGTTCCAAGCAGGGAAGTTGTCCTTAACCTAGGAGTTTTACTGCTGCTCTTTCTTGTAACTGTCATCAATTGTCACTGCCTGCTGGGAGAACAGTGCATTCTGAGTTATTTCTGGTTGCCTCCAGCAAAATGGTAGATAAAGAATGAAGTTATTGGCTTCAGTCATCAGGAATTTCCAGTGAAACTATATGATGGCTCACTCTTGTGCATTTACCAGGTGCTAGACACATCTTTTATGGCTCATGACATTTTCATGCTGGGGAGTGCTCATTTTGTGAGTCTTTTGCACCCACAAGCTTGCAAACAATATAGGCTTCCTGGTGCATTTCAGATTCTCTTACACTCTGCATCTTGTTGCTTGCAATAATTTCCACAAGAGTTTCCTAATATTATCAGGTTATTTGTTTTTCATTCTTAGTACAATGAGTTCTGAAAAAAAATCTCATACTGTTCAGAGAGATAAACAGGCCAGACAGTGAAGGGAGAACTGAGGAACAGTTGGCTGTATCGCAGCTCAGAGAATCAAGTCATGCTGGTTTTCTGAGTGTACTTAGCGTTTAGCTTTGATGTGTGGATTCTGCACAGTGAAGGGTGAACACAAAAGTAGAATTTTGGTACAAGCCCAAAACTTTAGATGTTTATCATTTGTTATCTGAATCTCACATACCTGCAAAACTAGACTTGAGAGTCCACAAGAGAAGCTTTCTTTTGAGATATTTGCTTTGATTTGGGTTGGATCTATCCAGAAAAATGTCTTGTGGCATATTATTTTAATTTTGCAGTTTTTCTGCATCAGGAAATAAAGTTCCTGAAGTTCTGAGCCAGCAGAACAGGGTGAAATAAGGTGGAAGATGATCATGTAGACAATTCCACACATGTTCAGAGGTTTAGTGTTCGGATTTTGCCAAGTTTGAGTAGAAGTTTGGGCTGGCCCTGATGTCATCCACAGTGATTCATCTACTTCTTGCTGTCTCCCAAGTGGATGAATCATTCTTTATATCTCCAGGACACGCTGTCAATATACACAGACAGAGGTGTACTAGAAAACTCACTGTCCTGAAGTCAAACCCTTCCATGTAGATGACAACTATCAGATAAATGGGCATGTTCTTTCCTGGTTTTATGCATAGTGTGTTTTTCATTCCCTATACCTAGAGAAAACGTGAGACCTAAAGGAGAGTGAGCTAACGTGTCAGAAGAATAAGTTTCTTTCCTGATACTGAGCACCATAGGAAGATTATTTTTTCCTTCATCCTGTTCTCTCTTTTTTTTTTTTCCCCTTGACAGTATCCATTGGAAAAGATTGTCCTAATTTGGACAAAACCTAGTTTCTTTCTCCTCCTCACCTCCCTCATTTAAAAAAAAAAAAAAACATTTTTGCCCTGGACCAGAAAAGTCCATCATTCGATGGAAAAAAATCAAGCTTCTATTTCTACATCTGCTTTTCTCCCCAAGCTTTTATCTGTTGACTTGACTGATTTGCAGCTCTTCCTTCCCCCCTTGCTGTTAACTAATGGGCTTTGGTACTAAGCCAGCCTTTCAGAGCACACCACCATGCCAGCGCGAGTGTGTGCAGCTATTCTGTCTGCTTCAGAAGGCTACAGATGAGGCCAGAGCTAGAACAATTCCTGTATTGATCCCATGCTTGTCAGTTAATCTGTCATAAGGCATGGGAATCCTAGCCCCTTCCACATCTGCTTGCATAACTGCAGGGGGAAAACCAATTCTCTGAAGCTCTCACCAGGAAACAAGAAAGCAAAAAGAAATGGGAGCTTGCTGGGAGAGCGAGCTGCAGGCTGCTGGGCTGTGGGCCGTGAGATCGCCTACCTGCTCCACCCTTTCCCCTCCTCTCTTTTCATCCTCCTGCAGGTCAGCAGGATCAGGTTTACGTTAGCGAACCATGAAGCTTATCAAATAAATGCTGCAGCAGCAGGTGTTTGGCTGTCTCCACAGGCCAAGTCTAACAAGGTTGATATTGTGTCTGTGGCCAAAGTAATGCAGTAATTACTTTTCTGGGTTTGGAACCCCCAAGAGGTTTCTGGGAACCAGTTAGAAAAACAAACCTTACTAAGAGCAGGGGATTTTTAGAAAGAACAGTAGTGCTGCCTGTGCCAGAGGAGAGGATGGGCATTTCAAGCACAGGGCCAGGGCTGGGGCAGCCTGTGTGGGGCTGGTTGGCCGCGGGGGCAGCTCCTTCGGGCTCACAGCAGCATGTGGAATGGCAGCTGCTTTCTGCAGCGACCTGAACGTGGTGCTGTGGGAAGGAAGAAACCCAAGTTAGGGGGGCCTTCAAGTGTGTGAAATTCCAGCAGCATAATGCAATTTGGCTTAGATCAGGAGTTACGTAGCATAACTTGCTGCTTTTGTGTGTTTCTCTTGTAAGCTGTAAATGCAGAAAGCGAAGTTTTGACAGTGATGCAGCCTCATTTCACCAAGGGACTAATGCAGTACACCCCTTTGTCTAAGGTCGTGTATCCCTGGCTAAGGGGAAAGTTAGGGCAGGTTTCTGCCGTGGTGGTACCTTTAAGTGGCAACCTTCATTGTTTTCTTGGGGAAGGTGTTTATCCTTTAGGCCAGACCTTTTTCCATGAAGGTGATCATTGTGTATGACAATGCCTGTTGTTATAAAGTGATTTAAACCAGGTCTAGTAATTGGAAAATTATCCTGAATTACTGGAAATTTCTTCTACTGTTCCACAATCGTCCAGCAGATGCAATTTAAAGGCAAGAAGAAGAGAGCAAAACTGAATAGATACTTATAGGCATATTAGATTTGAACCCACAATGCCTAATAAATGCTTTCTATAAAGAAAAAAGACTATAAAGTTCTTATAACTTGTTAGAAATTCATTAGATGTCTTTTTCCACTCTCCAATCAAGCCAGAAAGCAACAGCTAAACTATGGTAGTCAATAGCAATGAAGAAATTTTCTCAGATTAGGAAAATTAATAATTCATTAGTGTCCGGCAACCCTTTCCCACTGTTTATATTAAGCTCTGTTTTTGTATATTAGATTGTATTGCAAAGATGCAGAGCATAAGTGATAGTCCAAATATACTGTGCCATTCACAGTGTTTTTCGGTGTTTCTTGCTTAAGTTTTTCAGATTAGGGCTGTTGTGCTGAACACATTATACTGAATACTAGTCTTCAGTGTTTAGTTTTGTGCCAGGAATACTCTGTACTTGAAGGAGTCCTACAGGGTAAGTTGGGCGGTCAGTTCATCAGGGTACTCTGTGTCTTCACAAGCGCTGCCTGAGTGCTAGGTAGCAGCAAAAAAGTGCTGTGCTTGGACTGTGCTACAAATGCTTCCACAGCAAATTGTCTATGTTGTAAATGCATTATAGCTGCCAAAAATCAATCTGGTACAGCTCATCCTGGTCCATCAAACATGCTCCTTATAGGGTCCACCACTTTGTCTGGTTGTACAGTATAGACAGTTTTGTTTAACAATGGTACTTTAATTTGATGTGCTTTTTTTTTATTGCTGAACCACTTGTGCAACACGACTCGCAAAACAGCTTAATTAGGATAGACTTTATTCATTGTGTATTTTGCAAATGTTCAAGAATGACATCTGAAAGTTGTTATTTGGAGGAAGTGATGCTGCAGCATTTGGTGAAATTGCATTTCCGCACTGCTGTTAGAGATTTTGGGAGGGAGATGAAGGCCTATATATATATATATATATATAGTCTTTTATTCGAATTAAAACACGATCTGGTTTCTCTTGGGATTGTATCATTGATGACACTCCATACCTTTCCTTTGCGTATGTATATATATATATATATATATATATATATATATATATATATACATATTTTTTTTTTCTTCTGTAAAAAGCATCTACTAACGGCCAACTAGAATAAGTCTTGTATATTATTAATGCTGGAGTGGGATAGCAAGAATCCATCTAGGACTGAGGTGTATGACATTGTCAAAAAGAGGCTGAGGCGTGTTAGGAGTGGTGTTGCAGTGGCAGAGCTGTGTATCAGAGCCTCACACATGACTTATCAGTGTTCACCTGAGTGTAACCAGACATGAACCAGAATGTATTTGCTATTAATATTACAGCTGTGATTTTTTTTTTCTTTTGTAATTGAAAGAATGTGCCAGTTTGTGTGTGTATTCTGGCAGGGAAAGGATGCAAGTGCCTACAGTTTCCATATGAAAGCAAGAGTATTCCTTTTCTAGGCCCCAGGCAGTTACAAAAGTACCTCATAAAGCTCAAGAAATAATGGCAAAGGAGGAAACAAGTGGCAGCAGATTAGGCCAAGATATTTTATGTACTGTGATGTTTTTGTGTAGTCATCTGGAAAGAAACAGGAGAGGCCTTTTGAAGATCATTGATTAGAAACAATCTTTATTACTGATCAAGTTCATCTTTGTTGAAAGGTTGATTATTTAAATATTAGACATCTTTTACTCCCATGACACAAAACTGATTCAAAGACTTGACCTGATAAATCAGTTGCTAAATGGCACATTAGATTAGATAAGGGAGTTGGAATGTATTTGATGTTAATATTACATCTCTGCATACCATCTGAAATCTCTCTTCATCTATCATCTGATGGAATATATTACCCCAGTATTGGATGTCATCTGTGTGTTCTGTAGAGTTTTCTGAAGGCCAAGGATTGGATATTTCTTTTGCTTTTACTACTTTTGTTTGTTTGTTTTTCTGGTAGAAAAATAAAATGCTGTTGTCTGTAAAGAAAGAAAAACACATAGAAGTTTTCAGGAATTGGTAATGGACAACGGAGTTCTCACCTAATAGTCAGTGTACATTTAAATCTGGGCTGTAACAGAAAAAAAAGAAAAAAAAGAAGAAAAAAAGAAACTAGCATAACTAGCACGAAAAGAAATTACTTCATTCTATTATTTAATGGAGCAGATTATTCCTGACCTTTTACGTAGAAATTGCTAATATGAACGGAGTTGCATGGACCCCTGCAACTCTTCTCTTAAATCCTAGAATCACAGAATCAACAAAGTTAGAAAAGACCTCCAAAATCATCCAGTCCAACCATCCACCTACCACCTATAATTCCTCTCTAAGCTATGTCCCTTAGTACAACATCTAAATGTTTCTTGCACACCTCCAGAAATAGTGATTCAACCACCTCCCTGAGCAGCCTGTTTCAGTGTCTGGCCACTCTTTGGAAGAATACATTTTTCCTAATATCTAACTTGGTTCAACTGGAGGCCCTTCCTTCTAGTCCCATAATGAAATAAATAAAATACCTAGTACTGTCATTTTTCATCAGATTCTGAAAACATAGTAATGGTGTAATCTGCTTGGTGGGATGCTAAAGGTGAGGAATTTGATTTAACACATTTATCATTTAAATTAAGTGACATCTCACAACCAAGAAGTTCTATTACTCCGTGGCCCAGATTCACCAGCTTTTTTTTTCTTTTTTTTTTTTTTTTTTTTTTTTCTGTAGCCCATTTCCATTCATGGTTCATGGTCAAAACAGAAGTTTATATCTCCATAATTCTTCTTAAGTCCTTAACACACATATGATTTCTGACTTTGCTGGGACTCAGATCTCATAGAAACATATAAGACAATTCTCAACTGGAATGTGAGAGTCTACGTGTTTTAGATGTTGTTTTGCTTTCCATGGTATTTTTTAAGCCCATGATGAATATCAGTTGTTGCTTACTTACTAACATGGTATTTGCACGTATTTTTTTATTTGGAGCCAGTCCTAATGTGACTGTGAAGTATGTACAGAGGTTGCTGAAGTAGAAATTTACAGCTCAGGAGAAGAGTTGTGTATAAAGTTTTTAAATATCGTTTGAAGATTCAGTGTTGCTTGAATGCTTGTCATATCCCTCCCAAATACTTCTTTTCATTCTCAACATGATTTTTTTTTAGTGACCTGCTTTCAATTAAAAATGATAAAATGAGCCTATGACGTGTTTATCATGAGCTGATTTCAAGTGCTCATATATTCCGAAAAGTAAGTCTGAGGCAATAGTTGGAAGTCACTTAGGAAAACACACAGATACAAACTCTTAAAATAAGAATTCACTGGGGAATTTGTCTTGAACAACTGCTTGTGCATAATTGTTTCTTGTCATCCCTACAACAACTGGTTACTAGTGTGATTTAAAGTCTCTGGAGATAGTGAGACAATTTTTAGGAAACATATTCTGCAGAAAATAAATAGTACCAGGGCCTTTATTTAGGTTAATCTGATTAGCCTTGTGAATGCACATGAAACTATTCAATACTTACTGTGAATGTTGTGAGACTTGATATGACATTGAGTTTCTGTATTTAAAAATCTTGAATAAAATTTCTGAAAGTTCTAGCTGGCATAGTAAAAGTTTCCCTGTTTGGTTTTTGGATCTCTGCTATCTTATAAGTGGTTCATGCTGTTAATGCTAAAAACATAGGAGTTCTGAGAACCATTTGGGAAATACACAAAGTCTGTAGAGTCAAAAGGAAGTTCAGTGTATCTGGAATTTATAGAATCCAGTTTTCCTTGTTAAACTATCGAGTTAGTCTGCTTTCCTCTCCCGAAGTTGTCTTGCTCAGAAATCTCATTTTACTCTGTTTTTCCTTGTGTGTATCTTTTCTGTGCTAGTTATTGAGGAATTGGGGAGAATATTAAAGTATATGAGTCAATCAGTATTAGGTATTAGCAAGACACGTCAATAAAAAATTCCTTATGCTTTTTGGACAGTGGTCTTAGGCCACTGTTAAGATTCTTGTTTCCCAACCACTTAATACTATGGAACTTTAACCAAGGGTAATAAGGTATGCCCTTGGCTAGGGGAGGGGACTTTGGGAAACAAACAGTAGGAATGGCAGAGATTGGAGGTCTTTAATGTGTTTTCATTAAACAGACTAGAAAGAAAGCAAATATAAAAGAAGGCTAAAGGAAAGAAAAGAACCATAGGGGAGAAAAAAATTAAAATGACAGTATCCAAACTGAAAGGTCATTAGGGACAGAGAATCGTCTGAGAAACTGAAGGGTGGGGAATGGAAAACTGGAATTAGGAGGGGACCTTAAAAAATCAGGCTTAACACTGTATCTGTGCTGCCAAAAAGTCTATTTTGCTCAATTTTGGCTAAGCAAGATAAACATTTTTTCTGGCATGTATAGGTGGTGGCCCAAATTTGTTTGTTACAAGTGGGTTGAAAAAAATCTTTCAAAAATGCTTTTGCCTAGTCTTAGTGAATTGTGCTAACTCATATTTTTACTTTGAGTCAAACAAATTTGGCCCAGCGGAGACAGGCCAAATGCCGAGGCAGATCAGACACGGTTGGATTTCGCAGCTGTTTTTAAATTCTGTGGTTTTAGCTGTGTGGATGCGGCCTAACTGCAACATCCCGTCAGAACTCCCCAGGAAGGCGCACCCCGAGGTAGCATTCTCCAGCTCTGCCAAACATCAGGAACCGCCTAAAAAGGGAGATTCAGCGCTTCGTAATCTTGATGTCTGTAGCATAAAATCATGACAAACATGCCTGCAGCAGGCTGTGCAACACAAAAAAAGCCAAAAAGGACACAGACAATGAATATGAGTGTATTTTTTTTTTTTTTTTATGTTGTGTGCTTGACTCCATTTTCCACAGCTGTGGTGGGGGTAGGTCCCAAAGCAGATCCAAGGTCTGACTGGGAAGGTGGTGGAGTGAGGGGAAGAGGCTGAATGTTCATTTTGCATTTGGTTTCATGACATTTTGGTACTTGCTTAAAGCTGGCCTAAACAGGGTGCCTGGTACATGTTCCCACTGAGCTCTTCTGCTGAATGAGGACCACAGACTACAGAAGTTTAGGCATCATAGGCAGTTCTCAGGTGTTACTAATTCTGATCTCTCAACTTAAGGTCGCCAGCAGTTGGCCAGCTGAAGGCCAGTTCCTGCGCTAATTCTGGTGCTCATCTTATCTCACAAGTCAGAAATCTACTCCCTCTGTAATTACAGGCTTTTTGCTGCTTTTGCTTTGTGAACTGACTTTCTCAGGAGTAACATGGGTGTTAGTGCAAGGGAAGCATCAAGGCCAGATGAAAGAGGTGCAGGACAGCACGGGCCCATGTCTTTTGCTAGCTGTTCAGTCACAGTGTTTGGTGCCAGTATCACATCTCATTTCTGAAACCAGGAAGTAAAGCTTCCTCTTTCAGGAAAGCATGCCTTCATCTCAGGTGTTACAGTGGTGCAGGAGATTAGCAGCACAACCCCAATGACAGCTTTATGTTTTCACTTTTTCCTATCAAACAGAGAATTTCCATCTTTTTTGTAATCTCTGACAAATGTCTGAATGTACAGATGTCTTGGTACAGATCTGTACTTCGTGTTCATTTTCTACAAGTTCTCTTGCAGTTGACATGGTTAGGAGTCTTCTGTGGATTTAATGTTATCTAGTAACATCTACAGGAATTTTCTTCTCTGCTCAGAATTGATTTTCACCAAATTTCTGTGATCTCACAAATATCTGAAAACTTCTAACGCTTTTCAGGCTTTGAAAATAGTCAGTGGTTGAAAAGTTTATAGACTGAGATATAGAATGTAATTACAGAGTGTTGTCTGAGTAGAAAATCATACTAAAACATAAGTGTTTTAGTACGTGCAAAGAATAAAAAGATGGCTCGCTTCAAATGTGATCTATGGTTCCTCCAGCAACTCAGTACGCAAAACAACACCAAAACTCATGGCCAACAAAATCATAAACCACACAAAAACAAACTCAGTTTAAAGACCCTGTATGAATCACCATGTGAATGTTGTCCTGTTGTACAACAGAAACATTTCTGACTTCTGACTGGCATGTTGATAAACTCCTACAACCAATGTCATGTGACAAAAGGGCTAACCCCAACATCCAGTGTTTCCTAAGCGATCGTAAATGGGATCACACTTCTTTATGAGGACTCAGAAAGGAAAAATTGATTTTAAATTGCAGTATTGCCAAATAGAAAGGGCAGAAGAGGAAAACAAAAAAAAAAGTCTTCAGTTGCAATTAGTGCCCAAAACCATAGAATGAATACCAGCGCTTTATGAAATAGTATTGCCGACAATTTGAGCAGTCCGTTTTTCTTACTGAATTTTCTAGCTATAAACCATTCTCCATAGATGAACAGTGATCTCCAGTCTTTCCCAGCCAAAGAGAAAGAGGGGAAAAAACTTTGTGCTTAATTTGTTGTGGTTCTTTTAGGACTTGCAGGAGTTTTGCAAATCAGCACTCACAATCACAATCATTTATTCTGTTTTCAGTGGTGTCCTTGACCATACTCCCTGCCAATAACAAGGCCTTTAAGTCCAAGAGAGGAGAGAAACATTTTTATTTTTTTTAACCAGTTAGCAGAGGATGTGCTGAGCCAAACTAGAAATAGCAAGGTCAGGTCAGGGCAAGGCCCTGCATTTCATTAGCCAGACCTGGATAGGAGTGATTAAATATGTACAAGAGGCTTTGAATAGATCAGGGAGGGAAGATGACATTGTGGAATACAGAAAAATCATTCTTCGGTGCTGTCAGCTGACTGAATGCAGGATGGCACTCAATTATAGAGATAAAAGGAATTTATTTTAATTATTTTAATTTTGTAGAAGAGAGGACTTTTTTTTTCTTTTGAGTGTTTTGTAAGAGGAAGATCTGGACAAAAAGCACGAGCCTGGATTAACAGAATCCAGACAGCCTTGAGGAACATGTTGACCTAGCCTGTAGTTCTCGTGAATACAACTTGATCAAGACCCAATAAAAAGAACAAAATCATACTGGTAATGTAACCAGGGCCCTGTTAAATTCTAGGGGCTCGATGGGTAGGAACTGATGAGCTGAGCACATTGCACTGCCTGATTAATTAGATGAGTTCGAGAGAATTTGAAAAGAATGGAGCTTTGAAGCAGAATAAAGTAGTGCGTCAAGTGGTGCTTCAGCTGCCCAGCTTGAATTTGGTACTGGGATTGCCTGACTTAACTGACTTTTTATAGCTGTATTGTAATTCTTGTATGACTATTACATTGTTGCGCAGGCACCTAGGCGCTGAATGCATGCTGTTTGTAGTCCTTTTCCATAGAAACTAGCAGGCCAGCTGGTAGAAATCAGTCTCTATTTAGATTTGTCCAGAGCACCTACAAATATGTCTTTGCAAAACTTACAAGCGCTGTTTTCTTAAACTGTCTGTAGGAATTTGGATCTCAGTTTTCTGCCTCTTCTGGAAGATGCTTCATCCAGCAGCATGTCACTGCATCAGCTGGGAAATTTTGTGCATTCTTTTTTGCATGAATCTAATTTAGACATCGTAAAATACTAGATATGATTACATTAGTGGAGTCTTTTTGGACAAATGTGTATTCACAGATTGGTGAAAAAGATGTTTGTAACATACTGGTTCTTGTTGCCTAAATCTTGCATTTTTCATCCCGATCTGATACATCTTTACTACATAGTAGTTCTTTCTTTGTCATAGCTTTGTTGCTCTACAGTAAAAAAAGCTTATTAAAAAGTCTTTTTCTCTTCTAAAACATTTGACAGTGAAGCTGACATTATTGGTCACTGGCAGAGTATTATCATTTGATTTATATGTTTCCTTGCTCAGATGTTAGATTGACAGCCCTGGGAACAGAAATACTCAGATAATTGCCCAAACATGCAGCATACTGCAAACTTTGCCAACCTTTCACAGCGATAGTATCTTGATCCTTGAGCGTGAGAGCATATCTAAGCCTTCAGAGGGCATTCAGCACTGAACCTGATAGGGCCTAAGAAGTACTTTTTGTTAGATCTCATCATGATTCATGAAGGTAAACAATGACCATGAGGTTCTTTTGTATAAAGCAATTGAACAGCCAGCCTACCAGCAATAGCTGAGAGTCAGAATTAACAAGAGCTATGTTTCAAGCTACGGTAACTTTGTCCTAAATGATTGCAGATCACATTTTCAGTCCCATGAGTCAACACTTGCCCCCGGTCATTAGATCTAGGCCAGTTGTTCCACTACCAGTAATGATTAGTTGTGGGCCTGAAAGTTTAGGTTGCACATTCTTGGAGATTTCTAAATGAGCACTAGTTTAAATTCAGACTCTGAGGCTTGGTTAGAAGCAGTATTTGTCAATAGATGGTTGCTGAATCAACATTGCTGTTCCCATGCACCCATCACAGCAAGCTTGGACTGCTGACTGATTGTGAAATTCCTTGTTCTTTCTCTGATCCTTTCCACATTTGCTCTTCTCCTATACAGCCTTTCCCTCTCATATTTCTCCCATTATTTCCCTTCCCCATGTTCCTTTATCTTCTCTCCATTCACACTTTCCCATTTTTTTTTCTCCTTGGTTTTGTTAATTCCAGTTCTTCTGCCTGGCCCCGTTCTCATTTCTCTCTGCTTTCCTGCATTGTGTGTTTTCTCATTTATTCCTGTTCCCACTGCTTCCTATTGCCTTCTCCTCATCCACAGGAGTAAACAATGTTGCTATGATTTGACAACTGCTATTAGCAGCACTGTATTAAACTATCCTGCATCATTCCCATTTCTTGTCCTCATAGTTTCTTGTTACCAATTGCCTTAGCGGTGGCATAATTTAATGTACCAGATTTTACTATTTTCCTTTCTTTCATTAGAAAGAGAAGGAGGGGTGGGATGCAGATGTACATATTTGTCCTTTTCTCCTCCCCTGAAGCTCAGACTGTTTGACTGTGGCTTTTTTCTGTGTATAAGAAGGGGTAGAGGCCCTGTCTTGAAAAGCTTGTTTTTTTCCTCCCTTGAGGTTTTCTTCCAGGTCCTTTTTTAAGTGAATGGAGAGGAGTGATTTTCTTGTATCACCAGCATTCTTTTCTTTCCCTCCTCCCCTTGGTGCAGTCATGTCCCTAATTAATTGAATTCCCTACCAGACCTTTTGTGAGTCATTTCAATTGCCCATTAGTGAAGCAGCCTGGGATTTCTGCTGTGTTTTCACTCATCTTCCTGGAATTTCTCTCCTCCTCCCTCCCCCCTTCCCCTTTTAGTCACTCTGGTCTGTGAAAAGCATTAGAGGGACTTCAGTGCTGGTTGCCTATATTGTTTGCAGGCCCAGCTGCATACTTCCACACTCTGCCTCGTGCGTCACAGCTATTCATCTTGTTTTGTACTTGGCTCTGCTGCAGATGCTGTAAATATGGTAATTTTAGATTCCCTGATTGGAAAGGGTTGCAGGGCGGGTCTAAGTGGTAGGAGTGCTGTTTGATTTACACTAGTTCATTCTAGTTTCATAGAGTCAGGGGTTTCGAGGATACAGTTGAGCTAAAACATGTTTTTAAGTGCAATTTTTTTTTTAGGGTTAGGAGATGGGGAAGTGCGAGGATAGCTTTGTGTACTAGCTTGCAAAAGTGCTTCCTGAGAAACTTCAGAATACTGAAGAAAAAACAAGAGCAGAGAGAGATACCACCTCAGATAACATCAAATGTCTTCCCATGGATAGGTGAAAAATGTATATATATATATGCCTGAAAACTGCAAAACGAAAAAGATCCAAGGCACAGAACTGTGAAAGGCAAAGCTGGAACTCAACAAAAGTGCCATCAGTTCTGAATTCCTGTAGATGGCAAACCCTGAAGAAAAAAACATCGTTGTGCAGCTTATTTCTAGATTTTGGAAATCCTGGATAGGACTCTACCAGATATCAACAGGAATGGGATGCAACTTTGGGCAGTGATAAAGCCTGCTTGCTAAAATTGTGATGGATGCAGTGACTGGCTGAAATTTTATGTCCAGGGACTCAAATTTCTGTTCTGAAATTGAATTTGTACAGCACATCAATCTTTCAGACTCAGGGTAATTCTCAAGTGATGCAAACATGCAAATAGCATCACCAGGAACCAGTGTACCGAAAGTGTGCCACACATGTCCCAAGTTACAAAAGTAATTTACAGTATTCAAGCCATTCTGATGCTTTCATATTGCTATGATAGTTGGCCCTGTGATGTTAGCATATTTTATGAGAGAAGTGGCTTTGATGATCAGACTGTTGTGAGAAGGCTTCCCCTCCCAGCTTCCCAGGGGGCCTCCTTGTCAGACCAATGGGAAGTGAATTTATGAGGATTCCTGGTCATCAGTCTTCATAGGTATTTTTTTCCTCCTATATCCTTATCCAGTCAAAGAAGAGAGGAAGGGAATGGTGTGAAAATACAGCTCAGTATAGATGCATCAAGATGTTTGTCAGAGACTTACTGGATGGTATTTTAGCTTTTATGTCTTGAAGTCTGTGACCCGTGGTAAGTAGCAATAGATGTCAGGGGTTTGTTAGTTGACTGGAGTTCTGCAAATTCATGGGGTTACATTAGTCAAGTTTAAAACAAGAACCTGATGAAAGAGATGAAAACAACCAAAGAGGAACTGAGTAGAAGAGTCCCCTATTTCTGCCTGGGACGTGCAGCAGCAGGACCTGTCCCATTTTATCTGAGGTATCAGGCTTTGATGTCACCTGTTTTAGCTGTCTCTCTAACAGCCTCTCAGCTCTCTCTCTAATGTTGAGAGAGGCTGTGGATGCTCTGTCCCTGGAGGTGTTCAAGAGCAGTTTGAACGAGGCTCTGAGCAATTTGGTCTAGTACCAGATCTGGAGGTTGGTGGCCCTGCCTGTGGCAGGGGGATTAGAACTTGATGATCTTCGAGGTCCCTTTCAACCCAAGCCATTCTATGCTTCTGTGTTCCTCCATTTCCTTACCCACAAACCATTGCTACTATCATACTAAAAGCTGTTATAATTTGGTAGGTGTACACCTTTTTATTTCTTGTGGATCCTCTTAGGTTGAGCTTTCCCCTTGAAGTCAGGGCTGCGAGGGCTACACCCAGCTCCTGGCCTGCCCTGCAGCAGGGCTTGGGGAGCCTCAGTTCTGCTGTCGCATCACCCAGTGAGGTGTCTGGTGTGTGTTGGAGGCTACCAGCAGGCACTCACTGAACTACAAGAGCTCTGCGTGGCTTTCTGCATCTTTCCACAGTACTGCTTTTCTTTTCCTGACAGTGCCCAAAGCAACAGTGAGATTCCCATGGTACGCACTGAGAAAAGCAGCTGTTTGTCACAGAGTGGGACAGTGTGATGTGTGCCCCAAAAGGCAGCAGGGAGACTCAGAAGTCTGTATGACTGAAGGATAGCTGCCCTATCCCAGCCAACCTGACCTGGGTACACCTTATCACCAGAGCTAACTGCAGTGCAAAAATAACAACAGGCTGTGCTTTTTTTGTTTGTTTAAATCTAAGATGTTCTGGTTCTTGTAGCACTGGGAACATACCACATATGCTACAGGTGAAAAACATCTTAGTCTTTCCACACCAAAATGCATCTGAATTCCATTTACCACATGTGCAGCCTAAATTCTCCTGTTAAAATATTATTTGAATTCTTTATATAGTTTTTGCTGTTGTATACCACTTCTTGGCTCTTACAAAATGCTGCTATGTTTTACTCTGAAGCTGTTGTTTCAGTAAGAACCTGAAATTGACAAAAATAATCTAGTTAGTTCCGTTGGTTAGTAAAGAAGCTACAGAAATTTAAGTTTATTGCATACCTAACCTCTCTTGAAGTTTTCACAGTATTTCAATGTGTATAAACAAATCCAAAGCTTCTGTAGCGTACATTCTATTGTGGAACTATTTTTGACTTACAGGATTCTGGGCTGTAAAACTCCCTAGAGCTTGCTAGATTCCCAGTTACAGGTTATTGTTATTACTATAGCTCTTCTGAGAGAGCAGCAAGAAAAATGTTGATTGTTTTATATTTTCTAAAACAACCGTGACAGAGTTTTCTATTTTTAGGTTTGTTTTGATGCACAAGAACTAGGTTTACAGTATCATACTGGATAAATCCCTCTACACTGCAAAAAAGCAGATGATAAATGTGATTTTAATTCCCCCTGTCTCAGGACTACGCAAGGGACTGGTTCAATCTGCGCACACATGACACGTGCTAGTGCTTGACCTAGCATATGCCCATTTATAGCATTTCTCTAACAGCACCTACTCCCTCCTCAGCAATGGATCACTGCTCAGGCTCCAGATGAGGTGTGCTGTTTGGAAAGGGAGTTAAATGTGTATGACATGAGAAACACAGTGTGCCAAAATAGTTTTCAAGGAGCTTTAATAGTTATAGCAAATTTACTGCTAGCTAACGCATTACAAAAGCACACTCATAACAGATACAGATCATCTGCCCTGTCTTTTCCATTGCATGCTGGGTGATTATTTGGTGGGACTGAAGGAGAAGCAGTCCTTTGGGTGCAATGTGCCAGAAGAAAGGGAATGGCACTGGTGTGTCATCACAAGAAGGACATTCAACGACGTGGTTTTGTAGTTACCCATACCTCTTCAAGAGGTTGACTACTCCTCAGAGCTGTATAGCTGAAGGCAGGATGTCCCCATGGTGCATCAACAAATAGGGAGGGAAAAGAAAGGTAGGGCTAGTGAAAGAAATGAAGGAGACCAGGGAGAAAAAAATGAATAAAAAGGGGCCATTCAGGGAAAGAAATGATGATGTAATGATGGGAAAGAGAAAATCTTGGTGGCTGCATTGTTTTTGGAAGAATAAGGGATCAGATTAGGATAACTGAAAAAAGGGAGGAAGAGCTAGTTAACAAAGACCAAGCATTTAAGTGCTACTCTTTGGGTGATTTGTTGGGTGTGTTATCTATTTAAGTAGACACATGCATGTAAAGTGTATGTTCCCAGATGTTTTGCAAAGCTACACTTAATACTCTGCACAGAGTTCTCAGCCCCTCCTGAACTTCCCTAACACCTTTCATGAACTACTCAATTATTTGTTTTGTTCCCAAATTCATTTGCTTCAATACTATCCGCAGCTCAACTGGCAGCCATCCCCAGCACTGGCAACTTTCAGGGGGCTGGGTTTTATCCACATACCACTTGAAAGTAGTTTGGGATGTGCTTGCACAGAGTGAGCCCGCTGCCAATTTTTGTCCTTCCCCTACCTATTGTTCCATTGCCTTGTAATGCATAACAGTGATGCTGAACTGTGTGTCTTACCTGGTGTCATAAACTGGGTTAGTATTTGAGCCTGAGTTGGTAGTTGAGCTGGTTTAACCCAGAATTTCCTAGGTCCCAGTTCTGTATCCAACTCTTCTACAGGCCAGATGTCTAATCTAGTCTGTTCCAATCTGTTGGGCTGCAAATGGCAGGCCACATTGCATATATGAGATTGTGTTACTGCACAGTGCATGTAATAGGGCATGCAGTTTATGGGAAAGACCTCATTTGAGTTGATTCCTTTCCTCACCAATAAACTGTAAACAAATTATTTCTTTACCAAACAAAGTATTAATCCCACCTTTTTTTTTGCTTCATTTTTGATCTAAGTAGCTTGATGTTGAAAATATAGCCTAGTCATCCATTTATTTCTGGGTCTTGTGTTAGATTTTGCAAGCTCTTGGTACCTGGAGTGCGTCAGATTGCATTCCCCTCTCTTTCCATTATGCTGTGTGTTTGGAGGGGTATGTGTGGGCCATCATGCTTAGCTCCCATGAGATTGCAAATCTGGTAAGGGATGGAGCACGTGACCCCACTCACAGACTCTTCCTTACCTCCAGTCCCGTCCCCCCCCCCATCATCTGAGAAGGTTAAACTAAAAACAACATCTATGATGGCAAAGGGCCAAGTTTGAAATGTGGCCATTGTATGTGTTCAGTTTAAAAACAACATATCAAGGCGAGTGCAGTCCTTACAAGTAGCACCCCTGGGCCTTCTTTTATTCCAAAGCAGAGATATTTACCCAAGGAAAAGAGGGAAGTGACGGGGTAACAGAGTACACATGTTGTGAAAATATGCAGGCAGAGACTGAAGAAAAAATAACATTCTGCCACAAGTAGCTGCCTTGTTCCTCAACTTTTTTTTTTCCTTCGGATTAGAACCAGCCATTTTTTGTGCTCTTTCAAGCACCTTCTGTGGTTTCCTGACAGCTGGCTGGAGTGGACTGAAATCTGGCCTAAAAAATGAGCTATGGGTCATGTTATTTTCAAGAGAGGAGAAGCAGAAATTCCCACAGTGGTCAAAATTCACAGCTTTGGGGCTTTGGGTTTTTTCTTTCATTTGTTTATTTTTGTTTTGTTTTGTTTTAGAAAATAAATGGTGGACATCTTAGTGTATAACATTAGTTTGAAGTTATTAATAAAGAACATCCAGGAAATATCTCTTTTCTTCCTGGTGTCTGATTTGTAGTGGCAAGCAGTATTTAGTGTGGAGTCAGTCTGTGCTTTTAATCAGGAGTGTGAGAGGAAGGTACTCAGCTGCATAAAAGGGAATGATGGGGGTTTATGGAGTTATTTGGGGTTTGTTTTGTTTTTGTTGGGTTTTGCTGTTGTTTTTTTAACGATGATATAACGCTTTTCTTGCAGAAACCATTCCATTAACAGAAAGAGAAGCCTGAGTAACAGTATGCAGGCTGGTGTACTTGTTCCTGTCTGTCCTGAGTCTGAATTGACAATACTAATACATTCCTTACTTTTTGTTCATCAAATGGTTTCTGTTAGGAGTTATAAACCTTTCTTTTCCTTTGTTCTCTGGTGAACAAGTTCTTTTTTCCAAAGTTTCCAAGGAGAATGTTTAGTTCACAGACTTGCTAACTTACTTGACCTGTATTTCAGGGCATGGGGCTTCCCCTTGGGAACAGGGCTGACTAGCCCTGCAGCCAAAGGGCACAGCCCAGAACAGTAGTGCTGTCAACTAGGTTTAAGGAAAGAAGGGAAAGAAAGCAGAAGCAGGGCGAGAGGTACAACAGAGAAATCTCAGCAAGAGACAGCAAGTACAGAAATCCAGTTGTCATGCCCCACTGTATGGAGAGCCAAGAGCTCCAGCAAAAACCCAACTGGCTATCGGGAGGGAGGAAAAAGGAGTGTTGCTTGCCTCCTGACTTTTGAATGGACAGAGAAATAAACAACCCCAGGCAGTCACAGATCACTCCTGTGACAGGTACAGCAGCAGTACGAGGGAGGCGGAAGAGTGGAGAACTGGGACAACATTCTGCCAGCAGTGTACGCTCTGCATCAGCAGCGCTGTGTCTGCTCCTCCAGCACTGTCCTGGGAGCAGCTTTCTGTGCTTTGCTGTAGTAAAGTGTTACAGAGCCTTCTGTGGGAGGACTGCTTGGGGGAATACTCTTTGTATGGTAGCATCGATCCATAATGCTTCAGGAGGCTCATTTAATGGCACTTTCAATAAGGGTGTCTCTTTATTTGGAAACATTCTCTAAGAATTGCAATGGAAGCCTGCTGCATACAGTTCACTGTTTTTCTAATGGGTAAATCAGATAAAAATAGTCATCCATCCTTAATCACAAGTAACTCTTTTAGAATGAGAACAAGAAATACAGCCTGATGGATAGAAGGTGTTGATGGACACTAGGAGTGCCTTAGTTCCAATGTTCGCTCAACTCTGGACTTGCTGACTGACAGCAGACAACAAACGTGAGTCTGAAATCCTGTGTGATGATCTGTGGGATAAATAGCTAGCACTTGCGAAGTGTTTGGAAAGTATCATTCTCCACATTTCTGTTAATTATTTTTGATGGTGCATCATGCTGCATGATGTAAAAAATATCAAATTAACTAAAGAGATGAATGCGTCTCTTCAAATCCCCTTGTATCCATGCTACAGATGGTAAAAGCATGCTAATAAAAGATGAAATTCATTCATGTGAATTTCCTCACCACATCACTGGTTTGCACTGATTTATATGGCGAGGAGCTCTGAGGAGAGGGACCTGGGTGTCCTCGTGGATGACAGGTTGGCCATGAGCCAGTAGTGTGCCCTGGTGGCCAAGAAGGCCAATGGGATCCTGGGATGCATTAAAAAGAGCGTGGCCAGCAGGTTGAGGGAGGTGATCCTCCCCCTCCACTCTGACCTGGTGAGGCCTCACCTGGAATATTGTGTTCAGTTCTGGGCTCCCCAGTACAAAAAAGGTAGGGATCTTCTGTACAGAGTCCAGTGGAGGGCTACAGTGATGATAAAATGCCTGTAGCACTTCCGTTATGATGAAAAGCTTAGTGACCTGGGGGTCTGTTCAGTCTTGAGAATAGAAGGCTCAGTGGTGATCTGATCCATGTCTATAAATATCTAAGGTATGGGAGAAATAGGGATGAAATCAGACTGTTTTCAGTGGTGTGTGGTGATAAGACAAGGGGAAGTGGCCACAAACTGAAGAATAGGAAGCTCTGCACAAATGTGCCTAGGAACTTCTTCATAATGCAGTGACAGAGCACTGGCACAGGCTGCACAGAGAGGCGGTGGAATCTCATTCTCTGGAGATGTTCAAGACCCACCTGGATGCCTACCTGTGCAACCTGGGCTAGGGAGCTGCTTTGGCAGGGTGTTGGATGGATGATCTCTAGACGTCCCTTCCAACCCCTACGATTCTGTGATATGAAGCTATGTCCTTCATTACTGATTTGGCTTACTGTGTCCAGTGTATTTGTTTATAAAGAGAATTTATAAATATAAAGTTTATAAACTGAGGTTTGCTCTCATAGCCTATCCATACTTCCAGTAGGGATTTCTGCACCAGAAGTACAAACGTCATTGTGAAAGGATATATTTTATAGTCTTCAGCTGCAAAATGAGCCCTTTCAGTAGTATTAACTCTCCCACATTCACACCAGAAAGTTGACTTGGCTTCTGGAAGTAGCACCGAATGCCAAAACAGATTACTTCCACTTTATAACCAGCTTTCACCTGTTTTTGTGTACAAAGGCATTAATGAAAGAATTCATCTTGGTGTGGTTTAATGGTTAGAGGAAGGTAGTGCAGTTCAAGGCTTTGCTAGGCAGCCGCTTGGGTCCACTACAGAGTTGTTGAGTGAACTGCTCGAACTATCTGTAAAATACATTCCCAATCAGAAAAATGAGTACACAGTGCTACTATTCTGCTGGCTTTGTTACTCATAAGCTCTTTGCAGAGATTTAATGCTTGTTGTTGTTGTTGTTGTTGTTTTGTAATCACTATTTTTACTGTAGTGTGTTTTCAACTCTCATTTTTCTCATTTTTGTATGATTGGCTATCGTAGCAATAGTCCTGTTTTTCATGTGACATACTGTACTCACTATTGTTTGAAATTGCCATTAGAACACTTGACAAAAACGTTTTCTTTCCCAACTGGTTTGTATTTTTTTTCAGCACTGACTTTTTTTTTTTCTTTCCTGTTTATCTCAAGTAGCTGAAGGAAAGGGACACACTGCGTCAAGGCTGATAGGACAAGAATCAGACCTACTGTATGTGCCGCTTGTATTCAGGCTTACAACTGCTTCCTTTCTCCTCCCCCCACCCTGTGCCCAGAGCCAGCTCTGCTCCATTCTTTGCAGCCGGCAGGATATTGAGCATTGCAAGACCTCTAGCCTTTGAAGTACTGGGAGACCAAGTTTCTCGCACAGTTCTTCACAAAGCTTGTCCCTGAGCCTGAGGAAAATAGGTAAAAGGATGGGGAGGATGGAAAACTTTGTATTCCCTGCATTTGTGATAGTGTGTTTGCCCTGGGAAATAATAGTAACAGTAAAGAAACACAAGGTTTGTGGGAATAACAGTAAAGAAACACAAGGTTTGCTGTTATTTGGCACTTGGGATCTGTTACCGTTTGAAACTTGGTCTAGGCTTAGTGCAGAGACAGATTCTGATGCGATTTACTCTTGCTGCATGCATTTTTGCTCCTGCATGGATGTGTATGTAATGGCAGAATTTGCCCTCCTGGAGTTGCAAAGGATTTGTTAACGCATAGAAATCCCAGAAGTTTAATTTAAATCAGTTTAACAGATTTAGCAAAACTCGTGCCACACCCGTGCTTAAGCTAAATTTCACTAAGTGCTTACACAAGCGTTTACAATAGTTTAAGTATATTGGATACAAACTGTCCATTTACTTAAACCAGTGCAATTTCCAGATGTAAACAAGATCATAGTCAAAAGCTGTGGGAAGCCTCTTCCCCAGACCCAGCTGAGCAGCATTACTCAGCCAGTTGCTGGCATTGTCCTTTCAGCCACCTCCAACTCTGGAAGGAGTGTGCTCCCCAGCACGCTTCCTGCAGGAAAGGGCGTGTGAGCTCAAATTGCTCTTGTATCCTGATGTGACAGATCCTGCCCGAGGTGCATTAGGGTGCCCATGGTGAGCACTCTGTGCTCGCAGTGTGGCAGTTTCAGAAGCTGTAAGACAGTCACAGCTCTGGCAAGGCAGCTGTTGGCAGAGGGGCTATAGCCTCAGTGACATACAGGCCAGGTTGCCTTCAACCAGCTTATACGCACCTTACTAGTTCCTAAAGAATGGAAAGCTTTTTTAATTTATGAGGAGCATCGGCTTGTATCCAACACTGTGCCAGTGTTCAGTCTGTCACATGCCAGGAAATTTGTCTACTGTAAACCATTTCTATTTCCCAGTTAGTGCAGAATATTCAGCGGAGAAGGTTTCAGATTGAATTCAGAGTGACTCCATTTGCCATTTCTCTCACAGTAGTTTGTTCTCTGTATTTGTAATTCTGGAATACCTTTGTATGGCTATAATTTAGTTTTACTACTCATTTGCTTGTTGGTTGCCATAGCTGCCCAAAAGCTGCAGGATTTCTTTCCACTGCCTTCAGTGGAAATGAGCAGAGCAGGGTCCAGTTGCCTCTGTTGTAACCAGGGAAGATCTCTTAAAAACATCTGAAAAAGTGTTTTAGCCTTAAGGAGTGAAAACGTAGGAGCTCATGGGCTAAGTTCAGTAGAGTTGCAAAGTGAATCAAATTGTTTCTTCCTGCATTTTGCCAAAGTTCAGTCCCATAGCAGTTTAACCCAATCATTTGGCTCCTTGTTCAGCTCCCAGCTGTGCACTCCCCTCTCCTCCTGTACTGGTATTGGCACTTTCCTGACCTGAATAATTGCAGGAACTGGCTTAAGACAGCTGAGAAACAATCCTGTGAGATTTTTTTTACAACATTCAGCTAGGACTAGTGGAAGGTGCTGTGGAAGTGCATGTTTAGATAATCGTTCATCAGTTCCTCTAAGCTTCCCAGCACAGTTTCTGAATTTGGTGGGCTTGCTTCATAGATGCTTTACAATCATAACTGCCCAAAGCAGCTAGGACCCACCACAAAGAAACAGCAGTATATATTCTTAAAACATTTTAAAAGAGTGTCCTAAGGTAATAGCTGTATAGGTTGTTTAACTTCAGGAACTGTTTGATTTCAGGGGCATAATACAAGCCTGCAACTTAGATTAGGCAACGTTTTCTGTAAGATTGGGTCTATTTTAACAAATCACAACAGGAAACTAACAGCACAAAGGCATTTGACTTTTGGATGGGTTTTGGCAAAGCAGACCTAGAACTTAGCTCCAACGACTCATCTTTTGTCTTTCTGGAAAGAATCAGGAGTCCCCTTGCTGTTAACTAGAGGTCAGGACAGGAACTCTGGCTTCAGTGTCAGCAGAGTAGTCCCCAGCTGAACAGTCAGAAGCCAGAGAACTTGGCCATAGCTTTCCTCCATCTGATTCAGTTGCCACACACTGACAGATGGGGGAAACTTATGCTGCTGCTCATCCATGAAGTGTGCTTTGCAGTTAGAGAGAGAGCTTCTGAACCCAGTATTTTTAGACTTTTTAACACCTCTAAACTAATTTTCAGGTAGAATAGAATGAGATAGCTTAACATCAGGCAATCCTAGTTTGATCTTGCAATGTTTTTGCCATTTGTTGAGTAATTGCTAGCAAGTGAAGGGTGCTGAGACATCGACAGAAAACCATGCTTATAAGCATGGAAGTATATATCACTACACCTGCAGAAAAATGATTTATTTACCACAAAGGTATCATAATCACATGAAAGTCCAGGTAGTGACCTCTGGAAGGTACCCATGAGTTAAGACCAGTGCACATACAAGCATGGAATTGCCCCTACCGCCCAGGCAACTGGGAGCACCTGGGTTGACTGAAGTGTCCCTAAGTTTGGAAACTTAAGGTTGATTTGGGCATGTTTGCTTGTTCTGTCATTTGGAATTGGTGTCACTGCATAGCTGATGGAAAGGCAGGCATTGCTACAGTTGCTGCAGTTGTCTTATTCATTCCACTACAAAATCAACTAATTCTAAATTATCATAGTGTTTGGGTCCAGAAATGCTTATGTAAGGGACTTACTTATGGATGGTTTTGATGGAAAGTTTCGTCAAAGAGTTTGATAGTTTCAGGTACTGTTGGGAAAAATGTTGCTGATTTAACAATGATTGAATACAAGTCTTGATATAAATAAATAAAAAGATTAGAGGCGGAATAAGGAAGAGAACCACATAGGGAGGTACAGCTTAAAGGGACTCATCTCCAGACTTTGTTTACATTGTTTTTAAACCACACCTTTCACTGTTACACAGCAACTGGCTGACAAGATACTTGCTTCATTCTGCTCTTGCCTTTAGAAGGAACAGTATGGCTGATATTTAGGCAAGCAGTTCAAAGTATGCATCTTACGTCTACCTGAACTCTAAAAATATCAGCATTTTTCTGTTGTGACTGTTGTGGAGGGTAATGCAATTTACCATTTGAAATGAGTGAGATAAACCAAAACCTGGTATTTTAGCTTTAGTTTTTTTCCATCTGACACAACTGGAAGATAATAAAGCTAGTTTTTTCAAAAATGCCTTGTACAGCAACAAGTCCAGCTCCTGATGACTTTTCACTGATAGGCCCGTTCAGTGAAAACATTAAGGGCATCTCCTTTATGAATTCTCTAAAAACAAAACATAAAAAAGCAAGTGACTCAGTAGTTCTGTCCAGGGTAGGGACTTTTAGTAAGCTATAAGGTAATAATTTTATCTGTATAACAATATAAATTCTAAAAATCTCTTCAGTAAAATGGTGCCTACTTCTTCAGTGCAGCTTAGTTCAAGATGAGGGCTTTTTTTTTGTTTTTCTTCATTTCAGCAATAACTGCATTTACTTTCCATAAGTTCCTTTAACTTTTGTGGTACTCACATATGTAACTGGGGTTTGACCTATTTCTAGCTACCACAGAATTCTTACTTGCTTCAAATTCTGGCTATTCTGAAATGCTCTGTTTTGATATTGGCAGTATGTCAACCCTTCTCATCTTCCCACTAAAACTGGAAACTCTCTTGATTTGCGAGGGGTTAAAAGTGGCCTGAAATGATAAAACCGTCTTAGGAGACTATAAAATTCATCACGAGATGGAGATCTATTAGCCTGTAGAATTTTCTTTGGCTTGATTGCATCTCAAAGTTTACCAGAACATACACAAATAGTTTCTAGTTCTAAGAACTGTGCAGACCTCAGTTTTGCATATGGCCGTCTCTCCAAACCACAAGTCACTGAAGAATGTCAGTGTGATGTCTGGCTGGCTCGAGGAGGGCAGCTCTCCTACAGAAAGCTTGTGGTTTTATCCCCACAGTACGAAGACTCAAATGTTAGAGAGATTTTCTTTCACATGTATTACAATTTATTTCTTTTCCACAGTCTGAAGTAGCAGCACCTGTGTAACCTTATTTAACTGCCTTCACACTTCTTCTTTCCCTCAGCTAATATTCTGCCAGTACGATAAACTTTCCTCTCTTTGAACTGCAGAACATCATGAAAGCCTGTATTTCTTGTCCAACAATGCGAATGTCTTCTGTGCATTGTTTGTGGGGAGCTGCCATTTTACCAATACCACAAGAACATGACCACTACCAAGCAGAATAAATTTGACAGCTAAGCTGTTACTATTTGTTTTTTAAAAGGATTGATACATATACAAACCTATTGTTTGCTTATCCTTGAGCCTTTTCCAGATGGAGTCTTGCAGATAATTCACTACTGCTCTTTGGTTAAGAACTTTTTCTCTAGTAGAGGCCGAGAGGAGGCTATATCTGCACACTTGAATGCAGTCATGTTTTCTTACCTTTATGTTGACAGAAATAGAAAATAGTATGCTTTATAACCTTTAAGTCCTTTCCTACCCACTGAGGGCCTGAGGGATGTTTGCTCCATTTCTTGCTTCTCCTCTCTTTCTCCCAACAAGTGTCAGCTAAACTGGCATATTAGAAACTAAACTGAGACTTATCACATATTTAATTTCGGTTCTCTGGGACACTACAGAAAAAATGTTACAGTTTGCACCCTAACCAAGGCATCTTGGCTCTGTCCCAGTTTATTTTTCATTCCCAAGAATTTATCCTCTTCTATCTCTATAGTGATGATAGTTGTCAGCAAATGATGGACCATTTGGGTAAGTGGCATTCAGTTCCTCTCTTGCTGCTCTCTGCCATCTGGCGCAATTACTTTGCTATCTGTTTCTTCTTATCCAGCCTTACAGAGCTCACTGTCTCTCAAATGGCCCAGAATTGATTTCAAAGAAATGTAGGACTGTAAAAAGATAGGTTCAAGTCCTAGCAGGCAGAGGTAATTCATAAACTAATTCATTCTTCTTTTGAGTCCAAAATACCTGCCTTCCAGTGACCAGAAAGCCTTACTTTTACAGTGAGCAGCCCTTTTGATAGAGCTCTTAGTAACAGAGGGAAGGGAATTTGTTAAAATACTAATTTTATTTCCACACTGTCACTTTAAACGTGAGCCAACTCCATGTTTTCCTGAAAACCAATGAGGCTTGAGGTTGTTGTTGTTATTTTTTTTTTAATTAAAAACCAGCGAAGGTGGGGTTTGTGTTTCCTTTCCCATAGAACACATTTGAAGCATCTCCGCCTCCAGCTGGCTGTGGGAGCAGAGCCAACCCATAATGGTTCCAAGCCCAGTGTGTGCATAGGGAACAGGGCTTTCACCTGATTGATGGCTGTGAATGTGTGCAGCGCAGTGCTGAAGCTGGTAGCACCGAGGTTGTTTAGAAGCAAAGGGAGAGAAGGTGGGTGTGTTTTTCGGAACCTGGCAATTCTTCTCTGTCAAGTGCAGTAAATGGTGCATGAAGAGGATCATTTCATCTGCTTGTGGGTGCTCTGCTCCATGAAACCTTTTGAAGTGGTTGCCAGAGGATGCTGCTGAGATTGGTTGAACTTCCTCAGTGTTTTTCCCTGGCCCTACAGGCATCCTTTCAGCTGGGCTCTCTGAAGCTCTGTTACTGAGGCTATATGGGAGGGCTTGGTAAGAGTAGGGATGAACATAAATTATTCATCCTGATATCGCTTAGGTAATGTGACATGTAGCACAGTAGCAGTACATTTTCCAACTTTACATAACATTCATTGCTTCCTGGGCTTCCCATTGCTCCAGTTTTAATCTGGATTCCTTAGGAAATTCACAATATCTCTACCTGATCTGTTACACAATGTCCCCTTTGTCATTTCCTTAGGTATGATAGTGACATTATTGCCCCAGGTGATTTAATCATTGCTTTAGGGCCTTATGATCTTGCAGATATCTTTATAGCACCTCACTAATGGGAATGCTTCCAGCATTATGCTGGAGAGGGAAAAAGGAAATGTCCGTCTTGGTCAAGGAGCCAGTGTCCTCATCACATGTGGGGCGATGGGAGGTGCATCCTGGTCAAGGTTCACAGGCTGGAGGAGCAGGGAATAAGGTGGGAGTGACCCCCACTGTCCTACTTTCAAGGACTTTTCTTTTTCTTGAGCAGAGAGGAGAAGCCATACTTGAAAGTATGAAAAAGGGAGAATAAATATGGAGACTAGAAAAAAGGGAAGAGAATGGGGAAAGAGCACGTGGCAGGGTAGCACAGACCTTGCTTGCTGGAGTGCTTATCTATAAAAATGGGGCTAAAGAGTTGAAAACGTGCTTTTCTTCAGGTTTTCAGATTTGGGCTTCTCAGCAGCTCAGAAGCTGTACGCATGGCCTGTTCCATGACATCTGGGTGGTGCCAGTGGACCCGTAAAATGCAGACATGCTTGAAGATGGGCAGGTGGCAAGCGAAATTATATGAGCTTTACTGAAAGCTAGAAATTCCGGGAGACAGACGCCTGATTTCAGTTCTGGGCAGATGCTCAGGTCGAATCTTATTTTGTCCAAACCACTTCCCCTACCCTTGGGCGTGATATTTTCAGAGTGAAAGGACAGGCAGAGCCTTGGGAGATTCCAGAGCAGGGCTCCCTGCACAGCTGCTCAGGCTGCACTCACCGGCTGCAGGGCAGGATCGCGCTCCTCTCGTGGATAGCCAGGGCCTGGGCTTGTGCACGCACACAGAAACATGCAGACGCATGCATGTGCACACCAGAAAAAACCAGTTCTCTCCTGCCTGCTGGGGAGGCCTTGGTTACAGGCTCTGAAGCCAGAGATTGCGCTTAAGCCATTCTGACTTGGAGTGCTATATCCCTGCCTTCCTTCTTCCTTTCTCAGCGCAGATCCAGCACAACACTCCTCCTCCTCCCACCTTTGCCAACATGCCTGACACAAAAAGTAGAAAGCAGCCCAGGCTGGCCGCCCCAGCTGGTGTGTGTCAGCCAGGACACACACATCAGGGCAGCCTGGGAACCGCAGCGCGACACTGAGGGGAGTGGGAGGAGCGGGGCCGCAGCCTTTTTTTTTTTTTTTTTTTATCATTATTATTATTATTGTCTGCTCTTTTAGAAAGGAAAAGGAAGAAAGATTACAGCAGCTTTTCTATTAAATGAAAAGATTAGCGTGCCGTGGATGCTTTGCTGGGGCGTGATGAGATTTGCAGCAGATGAGCCGGTTGCTAGGTGATGCTAATGAAAAGCAGGCTTTCAAAACTGTGTGCTGTGTGGGCCCAAAAGTTATCAAGCCTCCCGCCCGCAGCCCCCCACCCTGTGCTGCCTCCCAAATATTTATAAAATGCTCACCAGGAACAGAAAGGCAGAGACTGGGCTGGGCCTGACAGCTCGCTGTGCTGGGGCTGCGCGCGAGACATGCACATGCGTGCCCAGAACTTTGCTGATTTTTATTTCCAAATTGAAGACAAAACAATGACTTAAAAAAAAAAAAAAAAAGATGGGGGGTGGATGTAGAGAGAAGAAACAAAGTGAGCAGTGGCTCACAGACCAGCCTGGGCTCAGGTTGTGGAGTTCAGATAGTCTAAGGACTCTGTGTGTGCTGGGTAGGTGCATGTTTGTTCTCTCCCACTCTGTGCTCCCAAGCCTGTTGCTGCCATGCCCTGCTCTGTCCTCCCAAGCTGCTTTCCCTTTCAAGGTCTTTTCGCACAATGGGTCGATTTTCCCATGCTCCCTGGGAGCTGGTCTATCTGCGTGAAAGCTGCAGCCTCTGAGGACCCTTTAAATACAAAAGTTGAACGCTGCTGAAGTTACAGACAAGACTTCTGCTATTTTTACAAATGACCCGTGTCTCACTCCCCTTCTCAGAGCATCAGCATTCTTCGATATCTTAGCAGCTGTCTCGCTCAGTTGTTGTTTCAAGCAAGCGTAGTGTTGGTGTGACAGCCCTGTTCTGCTTTTACTCTGTGTTATTCTCACTTTTGCTGTGCCTCCAACCTAAAGCAGAGTCATTTCATAGCAGCAAAAAAAGGAGATTTCCGTGGGCTGTTCTTGGCTAAAGCTGCCAAGGAGTTTTGTGTTACAGCAGGATTTAACAAGGTCTCTTTCAAAACAACCTGACCAAGTTGTACAGCCCTGTGATGATAAAGCCCCACTGACATTCCTGAACTATCTTGGGCCATGGGATGCAACTCGGCGCCTGCAACAGTGGCCCCACCACACAGCCTAGTGGGCTTTCATCTGTCCCTTACCCCACTGTATCATGTTCGGTGGGAAGGGCCACGTTCTCCCTTCAGTGCCAGCGTGTATTTTTCATGAGTGCTTTTGGGGAGGCAAGAGGTTAGCATGAATTGGAAACAGAACTTAAAATTACTGTGGAGAGTGAACACAAGAGTCTCATATGGTGGTCCCATAAAGGTAGTCCAGCTCAGAACGTTAATGATCTTGGTTGAGGTCTGCAGAAGCCACTGGCACTTCGCTTAATGAAAACAAGAGCATGTGGGCGTTTTGTGGGATTTTTTGTTTTGTTTTGATTTGAAACATACTGTAGCAGCTTTGTTTTTCCTGGACTCTTTCTCACTGATGCCAGTATAAATTGCTAATCAATAAGAAATTCCTTGGGCAGACAGATTTTTGGGGGCTGTATTACACCAACCTCTTTACACTGTGTTTCCAGTGACACAAACCTATACGGTTGGGTTTTTTTCCCCTTTTTTCTACCCTCAGCACTGTTTTAGTCAGTATTACGTGAGATGTTAAACCAAGGTCCTGATCGTGTGTGGTCATTAAAAATCTCTAGGCATTCTCTCCAGAAGTTAATCTTTCAATTATCAGTTAGGGGAATTAAATTTTGCTTCCATAAATTCTCCTGCTGTTTCAGTTAAATAGGGATGGCCAATTTCTTAATGCTTGGGAATACAGCCAGCTGCTGTGTACAGTCTGTGGGATGTCTATTCAGGTGATGCTCCATTATTTGAAGTGTGAATCCTGCAGGACATGTTACAGGACATTAAAGGGACTGCAGCAGGGGCAGAGCTTCCTCCTGGCCTTCATCAGACTGAGTACAGTGCCTGGATGGCTTCAGGATTTTGATGCCCAGTCCTGGGCATGCCAGGCTGTGCTGATGTGCCTGCAAGGTATTGTTGAACACTGTATAGGGAAATATATTTTCCACTTTTTTTCTGAAGTTGTTGTGTAGTACTGTTCAGGGAGGCCAGCTGCTACCCCTGGAACCATCTCAGTAGTGGACATAGGTATTCCTTTGTGTAGCTTTTTTATTTTATTTTATTTTGATGTCTTCCAGAAGAAAAAGTGGTGTACACATGCAAAATAGGGGTATTTCTGGAAACTAACCTTATGTGAGGTTATATGTTCTTAAATCAAAACTCAGCGTGTGCCTTTTCCCCATAGTTTTGCTCCCACCATAGTGGTGGCCAGAAGGCTGTCAGTCTCTAGTCATAATGCTGCAAAAATGCTTTGATTTTTGATGTCAACAGAATTGGGTGATGAATGTACAACATGACCACACAGTTTTCATTCATATGTGACTGAGTTTTTCATTTCTTTTTCACTTTTACACGAGCACATACTAAATTTTGAGCAGTCAAGTCTTTACCAGTGTGATGGTTCATAGAAAACCTATTTAATAGTCACCTCTGTGACTACTGCATGCTGTATCTTGTATTCACATATACAGGAATTCTTGAAGGAAGTACTTTTGCCTCCAGAAGAAGGAACCAGATCGTATGGTTTATCTGTATTTACTTGCAGGAGATAAAGTAGGGATAAATCTGGTGAAATGTATTATCGTGCAGGCTTCAAGGTGTTTAATATGTTTAAAAAGCAGCTGACACATTCCCAACGTGTACCTGGAAACATTCCTGACAGTAAACTTTCTTTCATATGAGGTTTGACTGCGTGCCCCTTGGACTTGCTGGGGAGTAAGACAGGGTGTAGAATGGATTTGGGGGGATAAATGCTTGTAGATCTACACAACCAGAACCACATTTGCAAATTTAGGGATTGCAAAACATTTAATTCCTCCCTACAATAAATGCTGTATAAGTGAAATTAGCTTTGCTAGATTTCTAGTTCCACAACTGCCCCTACTATCCCTACCAATTGTTTAAAGAAGGTCCTCTGCAGATTCACACACACTCAATTGATCACGAATGAACGTAAGAGCAGTTATTAATCTTACTGCCTGGTTGCACTCTAAACCCCCTTCTAATCCCGCTTCTGTTCTCATGGACAATGACTGCAGTGAGATGAAGGCAGGATCAATGCCAGCATGAAGCTGCCCTTTTTAGTAGTTTTCGTGGCAGGGTTTTATACATCAGCAATAGTGAGTGATTCTCAGCATACTGGGGGGAGAAGGGAGTGAAAATGAATTAAAAGGGTCAGACGTCATGCTTCCAAAGGGATGGCAGAGTCCCATCCCAACTCTTGGTCTCTGGTGATTTTTTTGATTCCTTGTATTTAATGACTGACCTAATGAGACATTGCAGCTCTACTGCCCTTTGGAGATCCATAAAGAGCTGAACATAGGCTAAGAAAGGGCGCATTGTGTCTTTGATCCACTGGGCAGTATTTCACAGGCTGGCAGATTTAATAAAATCTCAGAAGAACCTCAGCTCATATTTTAAGAAGCTTAACGTTGAGTTAAAAGTTCCTTTACTCCTGCATTGTTGGAGACTGCTCTCTTCCTGTGTGCAGCCAGAGGATCTGCAGGGAACTGGGGCTTCATGAGCCCAGATTGGAGGTAGGCAGCTGGTTGAGACTGGTTAGAAATCTGCAGGAGAAATAGCAGGAAGCGTGAAACTTCCTAATCCTTTTTGTGTTTCTTGTTCTTTGAAGTCATCCGCTGCCTCACATGCAGCGTGAAAACTTTGCTCCATACCTGAAAGGAAAACCAAGCTGGTGATAGGGCCTTTTGGTCGGTCATTTTGAACCGTGTGACGTGCTAAAGCTAGGTCTAGTACTGCTGCTGCTAGCAATGTTATTTGTACCACTGCTGACAGTAAGTAGAGATAACTGACTCCACAGCCAGAAACCGGGTCGCTATCAGGGAGTCATCCCCTGACATAGTGTTTCTAGAGATAGCCAGAAAGCAAGTGGGAAGGTGGAGAAGATCTTAGAAAGGTTGATAAATGGATCCTCAAAGCTTCACGTAGTGCCCTAGTTTCTTATCCAAAGCTGCCTATCTTATGGAAAAAGCAAAAGTGGTGAAGCAGAGGGCAAGGCAGGCTGGAAGAGAGCCACTTGAGCAGCATGATTTCTTTGATGTTCAGCCCTGAAGACTGGGGGCATTTGAGCCAGGAAGCGAATCACAAAGTGCCAATTTGGAGTGCAGACAGAGGTCAGAATCTGAAAACTGATGAATAGTGGAAACTCCAATGTTTGTTTTTGAGTATCTGATCACTTTAACCACTGCTCTGCTCACTCCCACTCTGCTCACTTCTGTTATTGTTACGGAGCTGGTGGTTATGGGCAGTGTGGATAATATCAGAGCAAGAGTGCCAATCTAAATCATATGTCAACCCTTCAGTCTAGCTTTACATAGCAAAACTAGTGCTAGGAAAATGCCAGTTCAAGGGAGGGGCAGGATTTTACTTAGATTTTCAGAAGTGCAGGGTAAATAGTTCTGAAATCCCAAGCACTTGAGTATTACCTTTTTTGAGAACTGAAATATGGTCACTAACTCTAAAATAGGATCCCTTATAAACTCAGAAATCCACTGCTAGGTAGCTGCCTGCTCACATGGATAACACAGTCTGGATTTTTGGATGTGAAACAAAAATGGAATCTCCTACCCAAGGGCTGGTAGTTACAATTTGCATTGCTGTTGACTGATGTTTTGCTTTTGTGACGGATCAAGTTTTATTCTTTAAGAAGCGTTAGCATGACCCAGTAAACAGTTTGCCAAAAGTGGCATCTGAAATGACTGGTGATTGGGAAGGGAAAGCTCCAAACTTGCTTATGAGAACTTGTGCCAATTTATACTTCTCTTGTAACACAGCAGTTGTGGCCTCCATTTCATTGAACCCTGTTCACAGAACCATGTCTTCCTGCAGACAGATGCAGATTCTGCAGAGATGTACAAAATACAGCTTCCACAGATATTTTTAACGTAACTCTTTTCTTGAGAGAAAACAGCAGAAGGAAAAAAAAATGTTTTCAGGTAGAAGAAACAGCTGTTTGCAACTGTTGTGCCTAGGGGTGGTGCTGAGTATCAAGAGAAAATGAAGAAAATTGAATAAACGATCACAAAGGAAGGGGCAGTCGTACAAAAGGCAAAGATGATTTGTGAGATTTTGCAATACCTTCCCAAGGGGAGTAAGGCATTTCGCTTTGAGACTTTTAAAATTAGTCTGGATGGGGCAATGGAAATTCCAAGCACTGGTCCCTTTGGGGCAGAGGGGATAAGCCACTAGGTCTCTCTTTGCGTGTTCCCTTACTCTTTTGTAACTCTTCATGAATAACTCCATTCCAAATAACCATTTGTCTTCCCTGAACACCCATCCTGGCCTTCTGTTCCCCCCTTCCCCTTTAAGAAAGGAGCGGGGGTTGATTCATGGTGTCAGTTATCTTCCAAGCTCCACGCAGATCCCAGGGGCAGGAGAGCATAGGGCTGATGAGGGTAGGGGTGATCAACTACAGGCTTTCCTGTTGCTGAGCTTGCTGCAGGCCTGGCCGTTTTTTAAGACTTCAACAGATGTTTCTGCTTAGAAACTATTGGCATCTTTATGGACTGTTTTTTCCATTCTTCCCTCCCAGCCCGTGTCCCAGCAGCATTGAATTATGTAAGACTACATTCTAGCCTTTTCTTTATTAACATTTCTGTAGACATATCTCTAGGAAGTGTATCTGTAGTTCTTTCTCCTAGTTTTAGGTGTGTCTGCTTTCTTTTTGACCAAAACATGCACCTACCTCAAAACACTCCTGTGCCTTTTTATTCTCTTACAGGCACAGATGCCAAAAACACAAACACTGAAATCCCTGCTCCTGGCTTCAGATTCAAGGCATCTCTTGCTGTCCATACTAGGATCTTAATTGATATGCCTTGTGCCTAAAGGTTAACCCCTTGGTATGGGGGCTGCCTTTATTTGTTTTTTACCCCACACTGATTGCACTGCCGGTGCTTGACAAACAGTACTTAATAATAAGTAATGGAAGGAGATTTAGAAACTGCTGTGAGAGCTCAGAACGGCTCCAACGAGAATCATCCCCACCTGGCTTAGTGGTTTAGCTGACAGTTATTAGAAATGAACCAGTTTTAGACAGTCTTGAGAGGAATAAATGCATTGGACTGGTTTATTTGCACTGTTGATAAGCACTTGTAATCCCACAAAATACGCAGTTTAATGTGTGCAGGGCACCTGATGCAGTCTGAGTAGATTTAACCCTTTTACATTGGACAGAAGAACTTCAAAGCTTGAAACTGGAGGGATTAAGTTTCTTTAAAAGGTGATGTAAATAATATGTGCAAGACCACATGCAGATTACTTTAAATGAGGAGACAGAAACTTTCTGCGCTGAAAAATTTGGCGTGGCACCACCAGACTACTCCTTGATTTCAGACATACTATAGTAGCAGAAATAAGCAATTTCCTTCTTTGGAAACTCACTACTAGGAGGAAACAGAATAGTCTTAGCCAGTGTGCCACAGCCAAATGTGGGATTTTCATACAGGCCTATATCTTGTTATTACAGCAAAAGGTTGCTGTAAATCCTCTTGATGCACTTAGCAACTGAATTCCCGCTGGAAGGAAAGCACATCTTTGCCAATGCAGTAAACTTGCATTGTTCACCACCTCAAGTCCTTTTTGTGACTGTGCTGCTCTGACAAGGCACATCACTCCAAGTGGTCCCCTAGCGTTTCACCCTTTCACAAATTTAATGCAGATACAAAATTGACGAGTAGATGACTTCTCCAGTAACAGCCAACCAAGTTCACCTTGTCCTACCTAGGCGCTTCCACACTAGTTTTGCAGGACTGTTATGATGGCTGGAAAAAAGCTCAGTCCTTTTTTGACACCTTGTCTGAGATTGACCAGTGGGAGAGGCAGTGGTACTGATGGGTGCAATATGACTTGAGGCCACCGAGAAGACAATCTGGAGTGCCGCTTGAAAGAGCCAAACATGGTGTGGCTTGGCTGGCCTAGCTGACGTGAACCCCCTTGTTGCTCAGATTTTAATCAAACTTCCATGGATTTTCTCTCCTGGAAGTGGAGCAATGAATCTCATTTGGTGAGAGCTAAAACATATGTTGTAGAAGAATGAGAGTTAAACTTTGTCTTAGCCTTTCTCTATCTTTCAGTGAAAAAACACTATAAAGACTGCCAGATCAGCCAGTCTAGCATCTTTTATCAGTAATTGTATTCATAAGAGACTTGCATACAGTAAACACTGTGGTAGATGAGAATTTTTAAACACTTTTTTTTAGTCTCTGTTTACTGGGAGATAAGGCATTGCTGAGGGCAGAAGGTATTTCCCCTCTTTTGAACAGGGAGTGCCATTACAGTGGGCAGCATTTTTTTGACTGGTGTAGAGGAGAGACAACCTCCGTGCCCTCGTGTCTTCAGAAAGCTTGACATTGCACAATCATCCCTGATGTACATCCTCATTGCTTCCTGGTTTTGCTGTTATTGTTATTTTTAATATCTAATGCTCTTCTGGTGGGAAGAGTCACATAGCAAAATAGCCAAGATCTGAACTCAAGAATTCCTATGCTTGCTTCTTTAGATCATGCTGTTTTTCTTAGGAGAATTTAGTTCACTTCAGGGTCCAGGAGAGTTGTGAGCCAAGCTATGAGCCATTATCCACTAAAAAAGATCTGCAGTAATATCAAATGGAGCACGTAAGCTGTCTCGCTGAAGAGCTCGATGCTGTCTCTTCTCAGGGATCCCTGTGCTGAGGTCTCCCCAGATCTCTCCCTGTTAAATATGAAATCTTCTAGCTCCTCAGGGCCCACTACTGAACCCCTGGCTAATGGCTTTTTGCCAGTCCTGCTTCTCACGATTATATTGTTGGCTGACGCTGCATTTTTACAGTACAGTTTTGTTTCTCGTAGTCTTAGAAGTGGCCATTTTCATTGTCAATAAATACATCTCTTTGCCCAGTACACAGTATTCTCCTAGCGGCTTGGTGTTCACAGACTGCGGGGAGCTGTAAACAACACTGTTTATACTTTCTGCTGATACCAGAACATTAGCATATAAATAGGGGAGAGATTTAAACAGGCTAAAACAACCCTAGCCTGGCCTATTGGGAAGGGTGGACAAGCTGCTTTTCACTCTCCTTGCCAAGGATGTCAACTTTTCTGTGGGACTATTGCAAGAATGAAGGGCTTAAAGAGATGGGAAGCTTTTATCTGACAAAAGAAAGGTCGATGATCCTTAGAAATGCAGAAATGGTCTGAATAATGGTCTGCCTGTTGGGATTTCCTTGTAAGCACTGTTGGTGTTAGTGTGGGTATGAGGAGGGAGGAAAACTATTCACTTAAAAATCGCTGCAGTGTGGGACTTGAGCTTGCTTTAAACGGTGACTTGCAGTAAAATATTAAAAATATTGTATTTGCAGCTGGAATGAGCCTACTTACCTGAAGAAACATATCATGTAACCCTTAGCGTTCTTTTAGTTACAATTTATTTCAGAAACGTGGTACAGCCAAATACTAAAGCAAATAATCTATCCATCGAAGTACTAAAATTCCTCTCACCTTTGGCACCACTGAAAGGCACAAGTGCTGCACTTTCTGTCAAATGACTTTGGTTCTTTATTTTATTTTTTGTAATAGAATATCTGAAGGGGAGTTAACAGAAGTGTAGACAGAAGCAAGGGAGAGGTTCTCAGTTAAAGTGTCCTTTGGAAACCAGAGACTGAGAAAGGGCAAAAGCAAGCCGTAAATGATGTTTCCAGATGAGAAAGAGATTCTACAGAAAGCTGTCACACAAAGAGTGGAAGTGAAACAATGAAACAGAACTTACCTGTGCATAGGATCTGTCCTGGGCTCTGGAGATGTGCCTCGGTGGTGCCCTCCTAGAGACTTTGGGTTCTCTAGACCCATTCTGGGACTAGAGGTCTTTGGGCAGAGCAGCCTCTTGTTCCATTCCCCTTCCCTCTGATGGGAGGGGGAAAGTTTGAGATGGTTTTCCTTATCAGAAGCAATGAAATGTTGTGCCAAAACAAGAAGTTCTTATGATCATTTTCTACTATCACCTTTCTGCAGCCTGCAGAAAAAGCTAGTCTCCAACTTTAGACCCCAAAACTGGAAGAAGCACTGGGATTTGTGGTGTTCAATCCAGAAAAGTTGCTGCAGGCATGCTGTGTAGTCACGGTAAGACTGGCAGTGAGAGGGGAACATGAAAAAGAGATGGAGATGTAAACCAAACAGGCTTTTATTCTCTTACTAGAGCTCTTCATTTAGAATATCTGTGTTCGGTCCTTCCAATGTCTTCTTGGCTGATGGGTCAAAATGAAGATTCAGACCAGGAATAACTGACAGTAGAAGTAAAACAAATCAAAAAGCACTTTACAAAACAAACCACAGTGCGCACACAAGCTTGCTAATATAAACAGGAGGCAAATCTCTGTGCTTTGAGGTGCAGGTTGCCAACAGATAAGCAATTGCCTTTGTGGTAGAAATCTCTGATTGTATACTGCTGGTGTGGCTCAGGGAGAGGAGAGATTTCTGAGCTGTGGGACCGTGAATGTTCCAGAAAGGATGAGGCACTAGGGGTCAAGGGCTGCAAAACATTCCTGTATTTCAGAGACCTTCATCACAGAGCCACCATGTTCTCCCACAGGATTAGTTGCCCTTAGATTAACCTCATTAGCAGTAATTATGAAGTCTGACGCGTTTCCCTGTCATCATTTCCCCTGTATCATGCTGTAGGACATCTTCCTCGTGCTTCTGTCTTTTTATCTGTCCATAGATTAGAGATGAGAATTCTTTGTTATCTCTCACTCTTTTTTTCTGCAATGTAAGCTGAACTGTTTACACTCCATTCAGTGCTTCCACTCTCAGTCCACTCGTGATGGACAAACCTTACTGTTCAGATAATTACTTTAAAACTACCAGGAATGCAACTGTTATTTGTCTTTTTGGTTGGGTTTCCATTAACCTGGGCTTTTCCCAGCCTTTAGTGAGCATAGGTGTGGCAAAATGCCCCCTATCTAGTAGAATTCCTGGACATGTGCTGGGATGGAGATGGCTAGAGCATCAGTGCCTTGGTAGGTTGAGGGAAAGAGTAATAAAGTGCCAAGGGAACTGTGTTTAAGGCAGGACAGTCAACCAAAGACTGAGCAACAGAGAAGCTAGCAACTGCATATACAACTTGCCAAGTTGGCCTATTTGGAAGATGTGAGTGCCCAAAGGACAGAGAAATCTGTTTCTGCTCTATTCACTTGGGTTATGTCATACACAACAAGATTAACCTGAAGTTCACCCTTCTTTGGTTTGGTTGCCACTGGTAATGTAGAATGCAGGAGACCTATTTAATTTCCCTAAAAAAAAAAAAAAAAAAAAAAGAAAAGTTGAGAAGATCCTGTTGTATGTACTCCTCTCACAAGAGGGCAATGAAGTCAAGTTTCTTAGCGTAGGACTGTCCGTTATCACATAAATGATGCTCCTCGTGTGCTGAAATCCAAAGAACACCACCTGATGCAGCAGCAGTATTTGAATAGAAAGGCGGCACTGGGTCATGGTGACTTATTCACAACAGGTGGCATGCAGATAAGCAGGCTGCCCCAACCATCCACAAAACATTGTGAGCTACCTGTGGGAGGACTTGGCAGCAGCCACTGCAGGAGAAACTGGTATTCACAGCTACTTTGTGGCAGCGAAACTTATCTGCATCTCAGTAAATCTGCTTCCAAAGTGGCTTTATTAGTCTGCATTAATTAGCCAGCAAAAACAACGGCGGTGAGAGGCAAGACTTAAATTCAAAGCAATTGAAGTCAGCTTGCAGCACATCTCAAGTGTGGAAATGCTGTAATGGATGGGAAGGGAAACTGGAAGAGCTCTGATCCTGAGCTGGTGCCAGTCCTAGGTGGATTTTAAAGGGGGTGCTCTGAATTGATTCAATCAAAAGTGAATAGGAGAATCTAAGGGTTGGAAATAACTGCATTTGTAATTGCTTCATTTTTTCCATTACCTTTCCTCATTCTCTCTGGAGCATTGCTATTGCATCTCACAGAGCTGAACAGCTCAGCCAAGGCCTAGCACTTGGTATTCCAGTCAGACCGGGTATTTTGCAGGGTGCCAAACAGCCACAGTGTAGATGCCTCAGCCCTCCCCCCCCCAACCCCAATACACACAGAAGCATCTATGCAATGCCTTACAAAGCCCTTTAAATGCCTTGCAAATAGGACAAAGATAGGAGGAAATGAGATCTCTTCTCAGATTTCAAGAGTCCATTTAAAAATTGCACCATGTGGGCGAACTGGGGCTCTCACCAGAAGGCTTTGAGAAATGAAACTTTTGCATTTGGATACTGGCTTGATTTTGATCGGCGAGGCCTCTTGCAGCTATGGTTTAACACTTGACTCAGACTGTTGAAGAAAGGCATGTTTGGAGGGTGTTTTGAGGGACGGGGGTATTTTCTGCAAAGCCCAGAGGCTAGGTTGCAGCCAAATGCCATCTCGTTGGGACATTCGTGGTCAAGGAGGGCTGAGGGCAAGACAGGCTGCAGATAATCAGCGGCCCATATCGTTGCCCATTGTGAGAGTTTTCAGGCTCCAAGGCTATCACTCCTCCACTGTCTACGTCTATAAGTGTACGTGCTAGAAGAGAGCTGGCCTGGGAAGATGGTGGCGGGGCTGGACTGAGTTTGGGTGCCCCGCTGGGCCTTCCCTTCCTTGGGATTGATAAATACCCCATGCCTTCCCCCACCCTGCTGCCCATTTTCCAGAGCAGAGAGCAGGCACAAGGGGACCCTTTCATCTTGGCACATCCCCTTGCTGATTAATGTGATGCAGTGTTCCCACAACAACACTATGTCGGCCATGTAATTAGGCGGGAGATAATGAATGCTTCGGAGACTATTGAGGCAGTGGTGCCCGCCTCCCCGCCGAACAAGCTTCTTTCTCAGCAGTGAAGCCAAGTGGAAGGAGCAGCAGCAGAAATGCCATTGGTGGCGGGCCTAATTGTGCAGGAACCGGGGACTCTCACAGCAGAAAAGAGAGTAAAGGCTGGTGTGGGAGAGATGGGCAAGTGGGTCCACTCCGGTATCTCAGGGCCAAACTTTTTGTTGTGTCTTTTCATGTGTTTGACCTTGTGGCAGGGGAAGCCTTAAATGTGCACATCTCTGGCTTTGTATGTGTGTGCTTTTTTTTGTTTCAAATCATTAGGGAAAGCCGTCATTTAATAAGCATAAGAGTCTGTCTTCTCAGTAACCCAGAGGCGAAGATGCTGGTGCTACTTAGTGGCCTTTGAAATGTGGGAAACACACTGGGGACACAATAGGCTTATTCTCTTTTAGGGGGCTTTACAGTTAAGCTGCCATTGTCTAGCTAACATTAGCAAGAAGGATACTCCCCTTCTTCCCCCGACCCCTATGTAGTCTCTGGGAAAACAACCAATTGGTTTAAAATGCGCTATCCAAATGTCTTCAGATCACCCGAGAATAAAGCCAGCAAGTAGCTGAAAGTCTGTCTCTGATCAGCTGGAAGCCAATGAATCTACTGTCAAAGGTCTTAGCAGAAATTCATTCCTCTGCTCAAACTGCTTTCTACATTTTTTTTATTGCTTGCTTGCTGATTTAAAATCTTTTTAAACTTCCTATCTGAGCACACCGTGTACTAAATGTAGGTAGTGCAACCTGGTGTAAGCAACTGGTAAAATCTGTCCTGAACTTACTTCAGTAGTTATAAACATAAAAAAAGGTAACTGAAGTTGTGCACGAGGCACAAGTAGGCAGAAAACATCAATTTCTGATGGCACTGAAGGAGGAAAGGAAGCTAATGTGCAGATTAGGTTAATTGCTGAGCAAGAAGCCATTGCGGATTGGAGTGCATCAGAAATAGCTACTAACATTTTATGAAATCAAACAATTCATATACACGGTCATACTTATGCTTGCTTCATTCCAGCAAGTTCTAAAGCCACAATGTGCCCTTTTGTAATTATGTTCCCAGGGTGACCCACTGAACACTCTACTGAATTAAGTGATGTACTCCTTTTTGCATTCCCTCTTGAAAGGCAAATGGATGTAAGTTATATTATTCTACAGCTGAGGTCCATTTTCTATTCAATTTATTATATAAAGTGCACTACTTCTCACTGATGCACTTTTTGACTCTGCATCAGACAGCACACAGACAAGTCTTAGGCCTTTCTAGTCTATGCAGTGTCAAAAAAAAAATAATAATAATAATAATAAAAAAGAAACACAACAAAACAGGTTTCCCTGACAATCTTTCAGTTCTGCAAAGTAGAAGAGTTGCGACCAAAAAAAAAAAAAAAAACAACCAAAAACCAGTTCTGGCAGAGAGAACAACTTTTATAAAAGACAATCCGTTCCACTGACACGTTCACAGAGCTCTCCGGTGGTATGCTTAGTCATGTGCCTCGGTGTCATGCAAACACTGCATTCATTTGTGCTGTACCATTGCGTCCTAAAGCAAACGCACGTACTCTCCCTATAACCCTCAGATCATGTGTCCTCTAGTTCCCCTCCCTCTGTCACATGCACAAACACAGTCTACAGGGTCTATGTGTGAAACAGTAGGGAAATAGATGACTCGTGGTATGAGGTCACAGTGCTTCTAAAATTGATGATCAGCATTTTATTGGTGTCAGGGACTCAAAGATGGGGAAAAAAAAAAAAAGATCTGGAACTAAAATGTTCAGTTGTTAGTGCCTAAAACTGAGAAAGACCTCTGTCCTGAAAGGAGATTAAGATGTTTTACTTCAGTCTGTGCTGCCTGCTGGCTAAGTGTGCTCTAACAAGAACTTAAGTTAGTACTTCTCCCAGTAGCACACGTCCTCCAGAGGAACATTAAGTCAGTGTCATCAAACTGTATCTACATTAATGAGTGCCATTCCTTTAAATTGATCAGATTGATGTAAAGACTTTTCGTTATTATACTGGCAGTTCAGGGCAGCATCCTGTGTCAGGGAATGCATTTAACAGATATCAAGAGAAATGAGCGCAAACACAACTCATGCAGGATCTGTGAGACCAGCTTGCTCTCATGAAGTAGAATATCTCCTTCTGATCTCTCTTTTCCCTTTGCCTAATCCAGTAACAAAGCAAATTGCATCAAACGCCAGCAAGTACTACACATCTGGGAGAGGAGTTTCCCGTACAAAAGCCATTCAGTCACCAAGAGTTCAGTGACATGACCTTTCTCAGGGCAGCTTTCATAGAGATTGGCACTCCTAGAATTATGTGATGTTGACAACATCTGGAGTTCAGTTGTCTCTGTCAAAAGCACAGATGTTTTGCTTCTGCTGGTCACAAACTTCTCCCCATGTTAGTGTTCTAATTTCTGTTTAACATTGGATCCAGCCAAGAAATGAACATAAATTTGCTTGGAAACCATCCCAAAGAATTTGCCATCTGAACTTGAGAATGTTTTGCTGCTTTACTTGTTTTTTGACGGGCTCTGAAATCTATCCAGACCTCTAGTTGGGAAGAAATTTCTTTTGCATCTCTTCTATTGGCCCAAGTGATGCAAGGACCATCCTGGTGAAACCAGGATACTGCAATAACAAAGAACAGAATAAGGGAAGATGCTGTCTGGTTGCTCCTTTTTGCTCCCAGATTAATGTAGCCATCTAAGCTCCCAAATGTAACTAAACCTTGACTCTCTTTTGGTCTATTTTGACTGTCAAAGAATAAACCAAACTCTTAGAATAGGCAAGAGTTCATACTCACTTTTCATTTGCTGTGCAAACCCTTTACCCTTAGTTATTTAGGCAGGGCAAAGTTTCTGGACCAACATTTTCTGGATTGTTTCAAGGTTGTGGGATGCCAAGACTGGCACATGAAATCAAACCAGGAGACATAGCCAACGTACTTCTGCTCTCCAGCAAACCTCTGCAGCCAGGATACAGCTTTCATCACAGCTTGGAGCAGGTGTGAGAGCATTTGTGCTAGGCACACAGTCCAAGTGCTGTGGCTGTAGGACAAGTTTGCCAGGAAGAGGGAGAGAAGGGGGTGCAGCAGGAGGGTTGGTGAGGTGCTGAGCCCAGTGCTGACTGCTTTGCAGTGCTGGCGTTGGTGCATTCCTGGCCCTGTGCTCTCTGCCCTGGTTCACTGGTAGAATTCTATCTATGAATCTCCTATGCCCAGTGTGATACTGGCTGCATGCGAAACTCCTGCTGACTCACACCTATGGCCTGGCATTGTCTTGGCTTTGCTTGGGTTCGGTTCTCCGTTCTGACAGCATGGTAATGTTCTAGTACAACATCCTCTCTGCCAAGTGTCCCTGTCTGTTGCTGTCCTAGCATTGCGTGCATGCCCATTTCCCAGCTGAAGAAGGTGCTGCTGGCCCACCTGCTGCTAACTATTTCCCACTGTGGCTCACTGTGTTTGCTGGGCCAGGAAGGGGGCTGTGGGAAAGCAACACAATGGCATCAGATAAGCACCCAAGTACAAAAGGGTAGCCAAAGCAAGCCTGCAGCCTGCCTTGCCCTCCCAGCCCCAGCTGCTCTGTCAGCACCAAGCACAGAGATAGTGGAACGTGAAGGAGTTAAACAGGCTTCCAGGGAAGGCAGGCTGGGAAGAGAAGGGGGAGAGGAGGAGCAGTTGTGAATCCTCTTGTGCACAGACTTTCCAGAGCCTCAGTAAGCCCCAGGGAACCACAGGCCTATGCATGGGATGCCTATTTATTTAGATCTGTTTTAGTTTAAATGTTTGGGGTCTAAATAGATTGTGATTTACCCTAAATGGTATGTATGGTGACAGGATATAACTTGTCACAGCAAACTGAACTGTAGGGAATGACTGTAATTCAGCCTTTAAACTCAGCTTAAAATCCATCCTGACAGCAAGGGATTCCTACAGTCATATCCAAAGACAAGCAGTTGTTTGCTGTGAGTCATTAGGAGACTTGAGACGTGAGAAAGTACCAAAATAGCTCAAACACGCACCTATATGCATGTCATGCTTCCACAGATCTTACTGGTTTCTACTAGTGGGTCTTTCTTCGGTTTAATTTCTTCTCATTACCCATAGATAAACCCCTTGTGCATTTATTTTGTTAATGAAATGTTGGCTCTATTGGAATATCGACTCTGCAGAGGTTGCCAGAACATATAAAAAAGAACAGCCATAATCTACGTTCATTATTGTTGTGGTATAATGCCAGGTTCAGTACTGCTTCCAGAAAGCAGGAGAAGGAGAACAGAACTTAACATGTCCCTGACCTGTCCAGGGGGACAAAACAGAGAGCTTTTATTTTATTTGTTTCTCCAGTGAGTCAGTCTGTAGTAACTGGGTTAAAGTCCACTTAGAAACGAGGAGAACAAAAGGCCTCCTGTTAGTGCTGGACATTTTCCCTCTTCAGATATCACCAAAAGGATTTAGAAAAAAAAAAAAAAAAGCCCTCCAGCAGAATGCAGGAAACCACAAGTTTATGGGAATGTAGCAGCACTTTGGAAAGGAAAATACTGCCTCAAACTTTCATCTGCAGGGCTAGGGGTTTTTTTTGGACTTTTTTTTTTTTTGGCTTTTTGTTTTCCTTACCTTCTTTTCATCTTCTTGCAGCTAGAAGCATTAACCAGGTCAACACAGAGCACTGTGTTTTTTTCACAGAAAACACTGGTGAGGAGAGGAGTTAGGTTGCAGGAGGTCACTGCCAGATCACAGAGGGGAAAAAAATGGGTTGTGTACATCACTGCAGTCTGCAACAGAGTGCAGTGCTGCAGCTGTGTCCTGCACCTTCCATCCTACACATGGCAGGCTCAGGGTCTTTCTGGGTTCAGACCCTAGTACAGGGGAGGAGAAAGGGCTTTTTTTATTTTTTTTTTTTGTGCATCTGATCCAAGTTGGCTTATTTTTCTTTTTGTGTTTAAAGCAACTGACGTCTTAGTAACAATCAAATCACATAAATGTTTGATAAGATATTAAAAGTATCTGAAATACTCCCCCAGCATGCCTGTCTTTTAATTATAAAATGAACATTTTCATGCAAGCATTAACAGAATTTAATTAATTTTTGATTCAGCATTTCCCTAAGGAAACTGAGCTGGCAGTGACAGGAAAAGCATGTTGGGATTATGTTTTGTATGTGAGAATGAGCACTTTATTTTGTTTTCCAAGATTTTCCTTTCCTTTCTCAAAAATTAACAAACAAACAAAATTCAAAGCAACCCCAAACCTTTGTAAATTTGCAGCTATCTCAAATGAAATGGAAAAGTGAAATTAACTTTCTATTCATAGCTTTAGCTGTTATTGTGATCCCAGCTTGTAGAAAAGGAGTGTGTTGCTTTTTGTTAGGTGTTCTCTGCTCACCTAAATCAGTAAACAGCTTGACAAATGGTCTAATGAGCAATGTGTGGGGAGGAAGGAGGGAATGGGAATGCATAGCCAGAGCCAGGTCACATAAGCCAACAGCTTAATTTAGACTGCTGCAGAACCATAATCTCAAGTGGTAAGCTTTTGTACGACTTGACCAAGAGTACATGGCACATAAGTAGTCACTTTACTTAGTTAGATGATGCATTCTATACCAAGTTAGAGAAGTTTAAGTCTTTCGTGTGTTGGCCAGCTAATGATAGGACTAGAGGGAATGGCTTCAAGCTGCCCCAGGGGAGATTCAGGCAGGATATTAGGAAATACTACTATTCTGAAAGAGTGGTCAGGCACTGGAATAGGCTGCCCGGGGAGGTGGTGGAGTCACCGACCCTGGAGGTGTTCAGCGTACATTTGCACACTGTGTTGAGGGATATGGTTTAGTGAGAGCTATTGGTGATGGGTGAATGGTTGGACAGGATGATCTTACGGGTGTTTTCCAACCTTGGTGATTCTGTGATCTATCTTGTCCTATATGGCTTAAAAGTGAAAATAGTACTCTCGTATTTATGAACTAGTGCATGGTTCATTGCTACTTTGTCCTTAATGTGATCACAGCTAGTCACATTTGAAAGCATGTTTTGAAACTCTTTCCAGAGATAGAAAATAAAGCCTGATGAGCTGAGGTGTTTGAAAACCCATTTGAGACTTCTTATACAGAAAAATTCCAACATCTTATACCATGTATTAACTAACGCTGTTTCGAGCACTGAGCAGAGATGGTCAATCCCACCCTAATAGCTTTTAATTCAGATCCTAGGAATTAGCCACTCTCAGACATAAGTTTAAACATAGCCATTATATTTAGCAGTAAACATCAGTAAGCAGATGTTTTAACACAAAACCATCTTCTAGAGTAAATGAACTTGGAGCATGCTTGGTAGCTTTTGCAGTTTATTACATGATGTGCTTTGATTTCATCCTTACGTATCAACCGTCCAGATGGAAATAGAAACATGCTGCTGATTCATAAGGGAGAAGGCTTGCATGGCTCTGGCTAATAATGGAAAACTGGAGCATGTCAGTCTCTATGGTGTCACTGTAAAATCACTGCATTGCCACATATAGCAAAACACATTCATTGCTTTTTAAGATCCAAACCATCCCCAATAACCGCTGTTGCCAAACAGTGCTCACAGGGAATAAGGAACAGCGAACATTCCTTGCAATTTGTTTGAGTTCAGAGCTTCTAACTCCACCTTTCTAAGCCTCGAGAGAGAAGCATTTTTCCTCAGCTCCATCTGGTTTGGCGCTCTGGAAAACTTCAGCTTGGCCCACGCCCTTCTCATCCCCTGAACTTTCTAATTTTTCATCTGCCAGAATCACTAACTGCCCGGTTTTATGTAACTCCAAATATCTGCAGTAGAGCTGGAGCATACACACATGGAGGAAGTTTTGTGGCTTTTAAGCTATGCCCAGAAGTTTGCCTTAACTTTCTTTGGTGGGAGGGGGAGGAATGCAGGGTATACATAGGACTTTTCAAAATAGATCAGAAATTCTGTCTGCTGGGAGCATAGGTGTAGTTTTGGTTTTGAAATCCCCCCCTCTTTTTTTGGAAGGGTCTCAAAACACATTTCTTGGTTTGAGTGTTTTTGCTGTTATGTTTGATAAGTGTAAATACACCAATAATAATTTTGAGAGATTTTCATCTCTTCATGTCTGTTGCCTGTTGCTCTAGGGGAACAGATCTAACTCATAACAGCTACTACCAGTGTTTGTACAGCCAAAAGGGCCGGTGGCTTTCCCCAACCCTAACTAACAGCTTCCCAGATCAGTCTGCTGTGCCTGGACTTCTGCAGCCAAGCAAAGCAAATGGACATGCAGTTTTTGCAGCACTTGAAGCTTTACACTCCAGTACCACAGAAAAAAATGTCAGCCACTCAGAGGAGTCAGGCAGGGCACGGAGGCTGGCATTTCCAGGACCCAGAGTCCCCTTCCTTATCCCTCATTCTCTTCCAAATTGTTTGCAAACTCCAATGCAGTTTCTGAGTTTGTTGTTTCAAAATAATTATGTTGTGGTGATTTGTGTGTTTGTGGTTTGTGTGAAAGATAGCGACCTGGAAGAATGGGAGAATGAGGTTTAGCACTGTAATAACAAAATAGCAAACAGCCTATCAAACCAGACACAACCCTGCAATAAACTAGTGTATCCAGGCCTGTAATCACAAGTGACCTAGCAATAACAAATCAGTGCATGCCTATGAGTGTGGGAGAGAGACGAGCAGAAGCAAGAGAAATACATTCCCAGAAGAGTTAAGAAAAAGAGAGCAGAAGAAATGAGGTGTGGAGAAGATAAACAGGAGTGGCACAGACTTTATGCATGTTGTTTTTGCATGTACGGCCTAAACAGTTGAAGTTAAAACTTTCTTACTGTTTCCTACAACATACAAAAATTACACGCTTCTGCTAAATGCTGAAACAGGAGCAAAAAGTCAGCATCAGTTTCTCTTGAAACAAAATTGAAACTGCATGCAAACAAGAACCTTTTAACACATCATCCAAGTCAGAATTGCTGTCTGTGGGCCAGTTGTGCCCGTGGTCCGTAGCCAGTGGAGCCAGCACTAGGAGCTACCACGGCCATATGGGGATGAAACTAAATGAAAAGTAAAATGGGAGCTTACAGAAATAAGCTGTCAGTAAGGTTAGTTTTAAAGGGATGTGGTTAAAGATAAATATCAAAGTGTGTATAGAAGAGCTATGTTAATGAATTGCAGTCTTCACAGTGACAGAGTGAGAGTCCTTATGCAAATCAGATTGTCGATGTGGAGGTGTGATGCTCTTGCCATATAAATCTAAAGTTCCAGTCTTCTCCTAGACTGAAAAACTGTCTTCTTGGGTGTGTATAAAGTGGAGCTTTTGGCTTGGACAGCTGTGTCTCTCACAGGGAAGTGCCTAAAACAGGAAGAGAAGTGTGGATGTACTTACAAGTGTGGGGATTCCTGTCCTTTGTGATGTGTATCCTCTGTCAATGGGAGAGACAAACTATCAGTGGTAACAGAGTTACTGCTTCAGACTCCTTAGTGGGATTTGTTTCTGAAACCCCTCTGGGACCCTGTTGTTGCACAGCCTGTGTGCTGCAGGCTGAATTGGTTCTTGAGTGCACTTAGTATTTAAAGACTTTAATAATTTAGAACTGTCTGCCACAGTTTCATTTGGTGTGATTGGAGCTCCTGACCTCTCCAGGCTCTAATTCACAAAAAAAAAAAAAAAAAAAAAAAAAAAAAAAAAAAAAAAAAAAAAAAGGAAAGGGACTATGGTGTGGCACATAGCTGTAGAACATGTGGACCCATGGGTGAACCTTCCAAAGAGTTTGGGCATCATTAATGCTTGCTGAGGCTGGGAGGTATTTTACAAAAGTGCTACCTTTTTACCAGATGTCTTCACCATGGTGATTTCATGTAGTCAGAGGGGTTAGAGATCTGAACAACGTTGTTACTGCAGCAGTCCAGCTCCCTTCTTGAGCTGCTGGGTCTCCAGCTTGGAAGCCCCTTACTCAGCACTGTTAGGTGTGTCCATAGCCAGTCCCAGGCTCAGAGGGCAAGAGTACAGCCTCAGAAGGCTCACATGGAGGCAACAGCAACACTAGATTCACAGCTGACGTCAGGAACAAGAGAGCTGCTCAGTTCTGGGAGAAGCTACAGATGGCTGTCAAATTCAGACTGTGGAAAGCAGCAGAACAGTATAAATGGATGTGTCCAGCTTTTTCTTTACTTCCAAGACTGACTGGAGGGGCTGAGTAGCTGAGGGCTAAGCATGCACTCAACCTTGAACATCCTAGTCAAGGCACTGATCGAAGCTGGACAGTGGCACTGGCTGTGTGGAAGCAGGAGGTATTACCTTGTGTTGTCACATGAAAGGCTTTTTTCCCCTGATATAAAATATGGGCAGTGTGTTGGCATTTGACTCCTTCCTCCTCTGCCTTGTTGAGGCCAGCTGGCTCAAGGTTCTAGAGCTCAGCAGATGTGTCTTGGGCTGGGTGCATATCAGTGTCCTCCCTCTCTTGAAATTCCTCCTTGCACTTGAACTGCTGTTGACATAGTGGACTTATATGTGCAGAGGATGAGGAGAACTGAAAAGAAAGGTAAGGTCAAGAAGTGCAGCTTTGAGCACTCATGCAGAGCCACTCTGAAGTGGAGGCTGGAATGACAGAAATGACAAGGGTGGCAGGCTTGGCTCATGGTGCTGTGATGGCACAGAGTGCCAGACCCATGTCCTTTCCCTGAAATTGCACAGGAGAGAACAGCCCAGGATCCCTCTTGCCCTCCATAGTGGGATAACTGTGAGAGGATTGAGGGGTGGATGTTGGTGGGGCACATTTGAGGTCAAAGTTGCCCCACATCCCATTAGCCAGGGAGAGGTGTCTGCTGGGAATTCCCTCAACACAGCAAAGGCACTCTGTAGGCCCTCTCAACCTGTATGCAGTTGTGTCCGCCTTCACCAACTGCCAAGTGGATGGAGCCAAAATCGACCTTGCTTTATGGTGCCAGCCTCAGCTCAGAGGATGTGCATATATTTTTCTAAGCTACACAAATTGACATAGCAAATAGTCTCAGCATGGGAGGAAAAGGTAAAACACTGTGACCTCACTTCAACAAAATGCAGTAATTAAAAAGCATGGTGACTAAAAACATGCCAGCAAATGTCTTCAGATCCTAAGCCACTTGTGCCCAAAATAAGCAGTGCATGTGCACATTTGGAGGAAAAGGTAGTACCAGGTATTTTCCTCTTTCAGCCTTTGCAGCTTTTGGATCCTGTGCAGTCAGTTTGCTTCTTTGCCCTGCCTTCTTATTTTTATTTCCTTTCTGTTTCTTCTTCTGCTAAAGATGAAATGACGGACCCAGACCTCTAACTTTTGGGAGAGTCAGAAGTGTTCAGATTTCAAATGGAATACACATGGCATAACAATGGGTTAAATCAAAACACACACAAAACCAAACGACTCTGTTTTCTAAGAAAGTTTGCTTACAGATCCAAACATCATATCTAAATTAAATTCTTATTTCCCCGCTATTAGCCAGAAACCATGGTGAGATAAGTAAGATCAGATGGGGAAAAAAAAAGAGGCTTAAATTTATGGCAGAAAAGTTCTCAGTGTAATAGCGTGTCTTTGGCTGCCCTGTCAAGGAAGGAAAAAGAGGAATCTTTCTGTCTCCTCCCATTTTACAACTGGCTAGGTATACTCACTTTTTTAGCTTTCTTCTGAATGAGATTTGCTGGGAACTGAATATTGGCAGGATCTGGTAACACAAACCTATGTTCCCTTCTGCCTGGCCTCTCATACTGGGAATATCAAACTAAGTTCAGATGAAACGCGGCATCCCTTCTCTGTCTTGTGCTCAGTTACAAGCAATGGCTGAGTTATACAGGAACTGTAAGGAAGACTTGGAGCTCTTACCATGACCTAAGTCTCACCCAAGTGTAGAAAAGAGACTGTACAGCAGGGTGTGTGATGAGGACAAACAAGCATCCAGGTAGAAGAGGTGGATGACAGGGGAAGTGGGGGCTGAATTTACTTTGTATTTGACCTCTGCAAACTGATGGAAAAAAATCAGTTCTGTAGTTATTTGTGCTGAACAAGAAGATCAAGAAAGAGCAAGAAAATCAGTGACAGAGAAAGGAGACTAGATTGCATCAAATAGGAGATGAAAGAATGTATCAGTGACTCTCATTTGAGGCTCTGGTTTGTGTATGGACTTTAGGATCCCTCTTCCCCTCATTCTTACAGAGCTTTCTCAAGCTCACAGCAGGGCTGGAAGCAGGGGAAGAAGCGCATCCACCATATGTGACTGTCTGTATTGCCACTGGAGAAACAACAGGATTGGGAGCCAGAGTCACACAGTGGGTCTGGCTGTCTCCTTTGACTGTTGCCGAGGGGTGCAACGCCATTAACTTCGCAGATCCACTCTGACTTGTGATAGGCGTGAAAGAGGAATTAAGCTGAATTAGTCTGTGGCAGAACAAGGGACATTGCTGAAGATTTCTGAGGGCTTGCAAAACTTTGTATTGTAACTTTGCATCATTTTATATCTGTGCTGGAAAAGATGCACACATGCCTTCAGCAACAGTATTTTCACTTCCCTTGTACTGCTTTGGCTGGAATATCCTTGCTCGCTATCTAAGGGCAACTTCTCATTGCACAAGAAACCACAAACCTGCTGAGACACCACTGTTGCAAACTGAACGCAGCATGGCCACATCTGTGGGTATGGAGCACAGGGTTCTTTCCTCCCCCTGCTCGCCGACCCCAGCACAGACGCTGTCAGCTGTCCATTACTCCAGGTTGCCGAGAGCCTGTTCCCTGGGTCTCCCGAAGTGGGGCTTAAGTTTCCAGCAGGAGGGCTTGTGGGACCAAGAAGGAGACCTTTTGCCCGCTCCAGTGACTCCAAGTTGTGCATGCCTGGTGCTGACCTTCCCTGCCCTTCGGCCTCTGCCCTTCTCTTCTGACCTTGTGGGATTATTCCTGCTGTGCCTGCTCTAGGACAAGGCCCCTTGGCTGCATCTTTAATGTCGAGGGTGACCGTGAGAGGAAAGCAGAAAATCCCCCTCTGATGAGTGGCTTTTGTTGAGGGCAGTAATCAATACCACGCACCGAGTGCAGTGCTGAGAAGCGCGTTAAGCCTCCGCCTGCTGACCTCCCCCAGGCCACCATCCTCCTCCCACAGCACACTTGTCCATCCTCAAGATATCAAATGATGCTCTGTTTTCTGCTTTTAGCTTCAGGAACAAGATGGGAGGCAGAGTTCTCCCTGGAAAAAACTGGTGGTGGATGAAGGGAAGCCACTCCCCCCACTCCTGCACCAAAGTCAGGAGCCATTTTGTTTATTTGCTTTTCTCTGAACCCTGAATTACCAGGCAGTGCCGAAGGCAGGTCACCAGACTCAACAGACAAGATCTGTTTTTGCAAGTTCTCCCTCCCTTCTTAGCAGGGCTTGTGGCCCATGCATCATATTCAGGTCGTTCTAGTGGGGGAGTGAGAAACTAGGTCTGCAGATTGCATCAGGGCTCTTTTCCTGGTCATGCTGGTTAGTAATAATGAGAAAATACTCCAAATTCCTAGTGAAAAATCCTTTCTTCCTTTTGTGATTACTGGGTCAGACAAGATAAGCTAGCACTGGAGCACTGGGTAAGGGTTGGCAGTGGTGTCAGGGTGGGAGGTAGGACTCCCACCCAGATCCCCATCCCAGCTTTGTTTCTCAATTTTTTATATAAACCTGAAAATCATCTAACTTGCTGTATGTTCTGTTGTAGTGAGCCATGAAACAGGATCAGTGATACAATCCCAAATGTTGTTTAAGACCTCAGTTAGCTAATGTGAGTGAAAAGATCCTTCACTGAAAGCGACTGAAATGCAAAGTGGTAGGACTTACTCAGACTTGATTTCTGAGTAAAGCTAATTTCAGTGACAGCAGCACATATCTTAAAAATGTGCTTCATTTTTTGAATTCCCAATCCTCATCTGCTGCAGAAATTTAACACGTGTTCTGGACAGTAGATTGGATCCAAAATCAGTGAAGACTTCAAATTCCAGGTGCCTTGCCTCATCACTGAGACATAAGCTGTGAGGTGTTGAAGCTGGTGGCCAGCAATGAAAAATGCTGTGGAGAATGTATCAAATCTTCTTTCTGGGTTGTGCAGTGCAATTAATTAACTCATTTTTATGATTTTTCAGTTGCAAAACCTAGCATATGCTCAAAAGGAGCTAGAAGTTTGGGGACCCAAGATTTGTGTGTATGATATACTGTCAGTCTCTGTCCTGGTATGTAGAGATAACCTTAGAGTATGTAGAGATAACCTGCGTATTTCACATTTCCCTTTTTGATTTTACTTGTGTTTCAAATTGCAATTTTCCCATACATTTTAGTCTTCTTTAAGTATTTTTAAAACATTCTTTAGCCTCACAGTAGTCCTTCTGAGTAAATGTGATATAAAATTAAATATTTTACACGTGGGGAAACTGAATTACAGAGTATTAAATAATGTAATAACTTAGTGAATTTGAAACCCTTTACAAACTTCAGAATATATTTCCCTGTCAGCCTGTATCTTATATTTTAAGGTCAGAAAACCATCTCCGAGCATTCTTAAAGTGAAAAGTGATAATCATTTGACAGTGGGCAAGGTACAGGTAGTGAACATATTCGTTTTAGAAGAAATCTGTGGGAATTCCAGATACTTATCATATCTCCTTATGGGCAGAAGGTTGTATTTTATATTGCATTATTTCCATTGTTTTTTGAAACAGTTTTGAGACATTTCCAGATGTCTTGATTGGAAAAAGCACAGCTAAAGGTTGATGCCCTGATGCCCACTAAAACGGCTTAAGAATTTGATGGAAAAAATACCTACTTTTCCTTTTGGTGTTCGCAGAGCCCCTATCCATATAATATCCAAGCATCTAGTACGTATTTAAAAATAGAAATAACAATAACAAACCCTCTGTCTCTCTCTTCCTTCCCAGCCTGTAAGCAAAATAACTGTATCTGTTCAAAGGACTTTTTCGTTGTGGGTTCTAAATATTTAGCCGTGGTTTTGCACAGTTTATCTACTGCTCCATTACTCCATGAAGAGGGAGGAAAATGATGCCATTTCCATTATTTTGTAGAACTTAGAAAGCCACAGTGTTATGTGTTCCCTCTGCTGATTCCCATGTAGAGTTTAACCAATGCCATTCCCAGCACTGCTCATTCATTACTTTACTGCTGCACAACCAGGGATGTTTTTGGCAGGATTAGGTGTTGTGTAGGCCACGTGTGATGTTAAAAGAAAACTGCTGTGTTTGCTAATTTCAGGCACTCACAATACTTGTAACTTGATACAGTAACATTTTTTTAAGCGACTATCTTTTTTTTCTGGCTTAGTTTTTCTTTCTGGCCTTCATCACCTTAATATAAAGCACACTGTTTTAATAATCAGCTTCAATTCTTGTTCAAATTTCTGCTTTCTTTTTTGACATAGTAGTGTGTACAGATCCATGTCTTCTAAGTTTATTATTGTTTAAAATGCGCTGTACAGGAGTGCATTTACCTGAAGAGTGAACTTTCCTGAAGACACTGAGATTTATGGCCACCGTTAGACCTTTTCCTAAGGCAGTTCTGAACATTCATCCTTTTCACGTGTCAAATTTCTTACATTCATCTCCTTGAAAAGATCTGAAGGTCTTGAGATGACCAGGTAATCTGCACAGTCAGTTGTGCTGGGGGAACTGAGTTTGTTGTTTAGTTAACAAGGCGCTGCATGGGACATAAATTCTAACCTCTTTAAGCCCTCCCAAGTGCAGTGACTACAAAAAGAAAAGTTTGTGGCCAAAAAGGTGCAGGTTGCACTGTATCCCAGTCCTCAGAGTTGGTCACTCACACGTGCATGGCCTTGAATGGGGCCACGTTTTGTAAGAGTCACTATCTAGATCAACTTTTGTTGTTGTTGTTGTAGTATGCTGTATCCTGCATTGGGGGGGCATGAGGAGAGACCTTGACGTTCTGTGTTACAGCAGCCTGTTCTTTCGGTATGGCATGATAACTGCTAGCGTGGCTAAAATTTCACCTCTTCTGCCAGCATTGTCTGTATCTTTTTTTTTTTTTTTTTTTCTGTTTGACTAAGCAACAGGGTTTATCTTCACCCTTTATTTGTGCTCAGGAATTTAGTTGGATGGGAAGTAGTGCTATCATTTTGTGAAGTGAAGACAATATATAGATAGGTGTCACAAATACTCTCCTGGCATCCAAGGGTGCTGTGTCTCGCACATTTATACTTATCTAATGGTATGGGGAAGACTGTGGGGCTCTGTGGTTGCAGAAGTGTCTCCTGTTATCATGGGAGGAAAAGGAATGTGAGACAAGTCGAGTTTTTTTACATTCACATACAGACAAGCGTTAAACTGAGACAGCCGCATCTTGTGATCATTAGAGCTAAAGGCTGCCGAGAAGTCCTATAATCTGAGTACTTCCTGCCCCTTTCCTCATGGTTTAAGACAAATTTCCATAACAGAAAATATTTCTCTTTCTAAGCTGTCACATTATTTCCAAGTTACACAGTCTAGCCGTAGAAAAAGTAATTAAGAATAACACCTGGTTCCAGAAACAGAACACTGATACTTGTCTGAATGTATCATTTGCACTGCATTTTATGAAACATTTGACTGTCTCATAGGAACCTCCATGCTGCGTCCCATTCCTTTGTACCCCTAGAAAAGCAGCGTTCTCTTCTGGTTTCCAAAGAAGGATCTCACAACTAGCAACAGTTTAAAAGAGCTATCAGAATTTAGGCGAAAACTTCAAAAAATGCATTCCTTTTGGAAGTTAGTTCTGCCAAAATATTGATTTTTCTGTCATTAATTAAATAGTTGAAAATAGTGTTAACTTGGGAACAGAAGATCTGAGTCTTCTGGTTAATCTGCTTGTGGTATCTAGTCATCAGTTTTCTGTTCTGGGAGATGATTCTCTTCTTTACAAACTCAAGCATGTACAAATATTCCAGCAAGACTCTACCTGCTGGGATGCACAGAAACACCTAGCTACTCTCATCACTATTCTCTTGTCCTTTATGTACTCCAATCCGTTCTGAGAGCAACTCTGAATTCACACTCACTGTGACTGTGAGAGCCTTATGGAAGCTTAGGTCAATGCCTTTATTCTAGCTCACTTCTCACTCATCATGCACCAGCTTATGTGTACGCTTATCCACCACTGCAATAACTTGCACTCTTCTCCACCTTCTTTTCTCTCTGTCCACTTTATTACAAATTACCACCCCAAACACTTTCTCTCTGCCTGTGGGTTAGACTATGCTTAGGAATATAGGAGTAAGAACACATACTTGGAGTGTGAGAGCGGGAACCCAGAACTCCTGAATTCTAATCCTACCTCTGGCATGAAGATGTTGGGCAAGATGTTTTAGCTTTCATCTCCTGGCTGTTTCCTTGGATGGCTAAGCAGGAAAATAATTCCTAGTTAAATGCTTTGCAGAGGTTCTGTGGCTTAATTATTGGTCTATGAGTTAGCAATATTAAAAATACAGGCAACTTTGTAGCTGTTGAGGATTTTAAGCACAGTCGTCTCTTTCAGTGTCTGTCATTTTTTTAATTAACAGAAGTTAGTCTTTTAACTGTACAACTTAACAGCTTTACAGCTTTGAGTCTTTGAAAGACACTATAGCAGATTTTCTGAAAATGTAATTGTGTGTTATTATAATTACGGCTAAGAAATTTACTTTGTGCGTTAGCAGAACAGGAAAGTAAGACTGCTTTGCCCTTATCAGCCACTTGCCACAAAAGCATCCAAAACCCTGTAAATTTATGCCTTGGTCCTGCGCCAGATCTGTACACCACACGTTATACAAACGAGAGGTCTTTTTGCCTGCTTAAAGCACTGCCTGGTTATACACAACTCTTTTTAGCGATGGATCTTGCAAGATATACACCAAGAAGGGCATGTCCTATTCTCACTGTGCTGTACAAACTGCATAGTACAGTGCACTGTAGAAAGTGGCATTAGCTAACAGGGGGTTCTTGTCTGCCTTCTCCAATGTCTAACAAGCAGAGACTGTAAGAGCAGTCTCTGCATCCTTCATTTTACAATATGGAGAGTGAATGATAATTTTTGAAATAAATCTTTTTATAATTACCACTTAAATCAAGGGAAATACATAAAACTACAGCATCAATGAGGACCGAACTAGTTTTGTAATTCTTTCATGTTTAATTGCTTCTGCTGTTGCAGCAACGTAGATAAGAGTACTTGAAGCATATACGTCCAAACCCATTTGGCCACAACACATTCTCAGCCCTCCATGACTGAAGTTGCATGCACGTACAAAACGGCAGAAACGCTTATCTCTTTTAGATTTACTAATTGTGTAGGACTGAAAGGGTTAAGAAAAACCTTCTGCACATACCTGGTATATAAAACTGTCATGTAATCAAATGAGAGGAATGCACTCCACTGTGTACATTAGCAAACACTCCATGCAAGCTGGCTGGCTGAGGCTCAGGGTTTTCAGTGCTGCCTTGCACTACAAAGCCCTTCTTTGTTCTCTCAGCTCTGTTTTAAATATCTGATGACTATTCCACACCACATCGGTGCCAAATCCCCTGCTTTACTGCAGGCTCTTTACAACAGCACATTGTGGGCAGATCGGATGGGGATGGGCTGGCAGAGTGTGGGTATCTCCCCTTTCTTTGCTTCTCAGGCAAGTCCTCTCACCAACTCGTATCCCCCTGTAATTTCTGTAGCCCCTTGTGCAGCCACCTGGATAGTTTTCAAAGCCAGAAGGAGTAACTAAGGAGTGCAGAAATTCAACTTGGATCCTGACATGGCAACTGCGTTGTGAGTGTGCATCAGGATGGGTGTAGTCAAGGTTCAGCCAAGGAGGGCAAATGAATCAAAGAGTGTTCTTGCAACAAATATTTTTGTTGAAACTTGTTGTGCCTATACTGTTGTTGGCTGGATTTTGCCTGAGCTTGCTAGCCAAGTGGGATTGGGCTTTGAAAAATATTAGATGAAAGATTTCCTACGAACATGCATACAGAAAGGCAGGAAGTAATGCTGATGACTCAGGAGATGGTGATGTTTCTTCTTGACTTGGAACCTAAATACTTCCCCGGAAGGATTTTAACACATCAGCACACATCTCATCCTCTGTTAGATGAGATGTTAAACCAGGGTTTCATCTCCTCATACTCATTAAGGATCCAGTGGGCATTTTCATATGCCTTCTGCCTATATTTTATTTAGAAAGGTGATGTAGCTTTTTGTACAAGGCAATTCTGTGGTGTTGCCTTAATTGCTGCATTGATGCTGGTTCTGCACAAAACACGTATTTTTCACCTCAGGGAAAAAAAAAAAAAAAAAAAAAGAAACGATAAGATATTCTACAGTAAGAATATAACATCCTCTTTTTGGTCCTAAACCTACTAACTCTGTTCATGAAGAGTACTTTTTACTTTTATCTTTCTGGATAAATACAGGGTTAATGTTATTTCCTCCAGTGCTTCAGGATTTCTGTGCATGGGCACTGGAGTAGGAAATAAACAGTAAGCTTTCTGGGTTAAGGGAAGATCTTACACGGTATTATTTTAGTAGTGCTGCCCACTTTTGGCGATTAGTGTGAAAAGAAGCTAAACTGCTCGATTTCCCGTTCTGTTTCTTGTTTCCCTTCCTGAAGCTCCTTGGCATCCAGTTCTGGTGTGCTGGAAACCCTGCCCTGCAGTGGGTGGCTGCAGTGCCTTCTAAAATAAACAAACCTGTTTTCATTCAAATGTCTTCATTTCACATGCAAATATTTCCTGGTAGACTCAGTAAGAAACCTTTTTCTAAAGTAAAACCTATTTATTAAGGGCCACTTGAAGGTGCACTGCAATGCTTTTGCTTAATCATTTAAAATCCATGAAAGCTTAAATCACTGAAAGTACGGTTTACAGCACTGTAGAAGCTGTGCAAGGCCACATTCTCCATTAGAGTTCTTTGGCCTAAATAGTCCCATTCAGTTCACACTCTGCACAACTGAGTATCAGAATCCTACAGGGGACTTGCTGAGGCTGCTTAGGCTGTGCAACTGCAGTCACTCTTGTCTTTGCCATGTTTGTTTCGCTAGTGCAAAACTGAGTACTTCACAAAGAGAAATGAATTTTCTCTTTGTGGAAAAGAATTAATGCGTGATGAGGAGGTGTTACTGTCATTTCACTCAGATACAATATAGCAAGAGTCAAAAGAACTCTCCTAGTGGTACATAGAAGTCTGTACTAGAAACAGAAATTGATTCCATATGTTGCATGATCCAGTTCAGTGCTTTATTCATTTAACCATTGGTTCTCATTTTGTATAGTACCTCCCATCACATATGCAGTCACAGGCAAGTTCACAGGTGTGATTGTGTCCCGTTGGGCAGAGAGTAATCATCCAGTGAGAAGCTCACTTTTTAATACTGTGGCAGGGGCTGTGAACATGGCATGTGTCCCTTAAAAAAAAAGGAAAAAAGAAAAGAAAATGATATATTTTTAAATTTTCCTCCAGAGTTTGGTGGAAACCAGAGTCATGATTACTGTTTTTCCAACAGGGAATCAATTAGCTTTTTTATAATACTTTAAGATGTTCCTGCTTCTTCTCTTTGCCCCAGCCTCTGCATTGTCACTCCACAGAGGTACCCCTTTGGAAGAGAGTGGCCATCCAAATTGGTCTTGGTCAGATCTCCACAAATGAATGAGCAACATCTCACAAAATGTACTGACACTAGAGAAATCTGTTTGTACCAGATTCATTCTTCTGGATTCTCCAGAACTCTTCCTCCCTCTTTGATCATCTTTATCCATCTCTGGCTGCTGTATGTCAGCCTCCCACTTCAAAACCCTTGTATATTCCCAGTGCCCACCCAGCTGCTTGCGTAGTGGTACTCCAGCAGAGGGACATGCACTTCTGTCAGGGAGGTAAGAACTTGCTCATTTACTGTTATGTTGCTGACTTTTAGGTCCATTATCAGCTTATTTATATGGTGGTTTTGACCATGTTTGCACAGGGAGATAGAATTTCTCTCTTCCAGGTTTATCACTCACCAGAAGAGTATTGATTTAATCTATAAAGGTATCTTAGGTGACTCTCAGCAATAACAGAGAAGACAGGTTTTTCAGAGACAAAGCTAAAAACAGTACCCTACCTTGCAGGCGGGTGCCTTGTCCTGAAGTGCAGGCTGCCAGGAAAAAGAATCAAGTTAGATCTGGAAGTACTTGGGAAATGCTCCAACTTTAAAATGCTCTAAGAAGCAAGTTGCTCTCAGGGGGAGGGCTGCAGCTGACATAAACCAAGAGATACTACAAAGATCTGCTCCAAAAAGAAGCAGTTAGACAAAGTAAAGAGAAGGCTATGTGTTTAAAAGCTAACTATATTTTGTTAGGAACGACAGAAGTAGGCTGTTTTCCTGGCAGTCATTGTTTGGTGGGGCTGAACGAATAAGCCAGGTATTATGCCATTACATCATATGGGACATCTGGGAGAAATTAAATACTTTTTCGCACTCCCCAAATACAACTGAGCCTTAACACAAAAGTAGGGAGTTCAAGAATGAATGCAGAGCCAGAGCAACTGGGATTCCTGATTCAAGGTGATTGAAACTGAGCAAAGAATGACTACTTCAATTAGAGTTCTCTTCTTACTGCTAGTGAGAACCGTGTGCTCCTGTGTCCCACATCATGTGTGCAGGTCCTGTTTTCTGTCAAGCCAATTGGATATCATGCAGGTTTACTTTCTTTCTCACATTTGGTTGTGTCTGAAAGTAACTTCTTGTTGCCATTCACAAGAAGATGCAGTCTTGATGAAATACAGCTGTATCTGTCCAGCTGCCATACTCATCTGCTTCATTCCAAAGCAGAACCTCCCACTTTGCTTTCAGTTTCCATGACTTTCCCCAGTACAGTGACAGACACTCTTCTAACTACGCCACAGCTTCCCAACTTTTTTCCACCAAACCTCTTTGTCTTTCCTGTGAGCTTCTAAATGTTTGGGCTCAAACTTTCAGTCCCATGAGTTCCATATAAAAGTCATCCATTCCATAGATCTCTGCTGTTGCCAGGCTCTCTGCTTTTCTCCAAACACCACTGAGCATAGAATTTTTATCAGCTGGTGGAAGTTGAGCTATGAACTGGAAGAAGAGCTAATGAATCAAAATTTACCAGTATGTACACGCAAGGTAGGAAGAGCCCCACCTAGCCATTGACTGAAGAAACATTTACTGGACAGAACAAAGTGAGACCATCCTTCCATCTTGTCAGAGTAAATTAAATGCTTATTGATAAGTAGATGGTGCAATGGAGATGTATTGTGAAGTGTGAAGATTTGGGTTATTTTTTGTTGTTGTTGTTGTTGTTTTGCTTTCTGAGAGCACCACCATACTGCTCCAAAGAAGAAAAAGATTTCAAGTGGCCTGTCTCCACTTTGTTGTCAAGTCAGCCTCTGTATCTCCCAGGATAACAAGAGTGCCTGATACACTGAGCAGGTGCGCCCTGAAGGATGTGAGGACAGCTACTATATTGGGATCAATAGCATACTTTTTCTCTCTGCAGCATGTAAACACTAGACCCGATAAATACTAGGACTTCTTGATCTGCCTCTTCCTTTCTGTTTATCTTTAAAGAACAGCTGAATCCCATATCCATACACTGAAATAATATTTTGTAGTGAGTTGAATGAGCTTTGCAGAATTATGAAAACCAGTTGAGGTCAAGAGTAACAGTTTCAGAGTGAGCAGCTGCAGAAAACCTCACAATGGCTGGATGCTTATTACTTTGTTGGGAACTCCATCTATGTATGTTGTCTGGGGAACTATGTATGCTTAGGAAATCCAAGTGAAATTTAGGTGGAAGAGTGTTGGTGGAAGTTTTATGATAATTCCATTTACATTTAGCTGAAATACATCAAATTCGGTTGCTTACTAGTGAAAAGAAATAGTTTTATTTGTGTTAGTAATGTGTGCTACAGTGTGTTCCAGGCTGTGATGTTGGGACCTCAGTTCGTTAACAGAGTATTTTAAATGCATTTTTAGTGTTTTGAGGGACTCTTGTGGAATGATGCTTCCTCTAGCAATCGCTGTTTAGAAGTTTTTCACTTTGAGATACACATATTCACAGAGTGAGTGAGTGGAGGAACATATTCAGTTGTTTACGACTTTAAACGGGAATACTTTTCATTTCAACAAAATTGGAAGGTAGCGTCTCTCGACAAATAATTCTGTGAGACCTCTGTTTTTCATAAGAGCTAACGTTTTGTTCCTGGGATATATTCTGAGTACGTATTGTCATGCAGTGCTGAGTCAAAAAGCAGCAGAGCTGAATGAAGGTCAAGGGATAGACTCTGCAGGTGTCTTCCCTGAGGGAGCTTTTCATACCTGTTATTCTGTACAACCTAACTATTATATAAGTGAGAGATTTGCTCTTCTGAAGAATGTTAATGATCCTCAGGGACCATATTGTGTTGGCAGGAATGATTTAGAAGGATTCAGAGTGAATGTGAGAAGCAAAAGGCAACCTTCATCTACTGCCATATGTTGGATGGTGCTGTTTGACTGTGAAGGTGTCTGATCCTTCTCCAAAACATTGGAGATGTAAGTGCTTTCCAGCATTAATAGATAAATCAGCAAGGAATATATATTTTCTTTTGCCTTTGTGCCTATTTTTAAGTAGTTTTGATCCTGATGAAAGGCCCTGGAGTGACAGCCCCAGTGATTTCATTCTTGTATTCCAAAACCACAATGAGTAAAAACCATGGGAACGCAAACTCCACTGGCTTTGGAGAAGGACATGCCTTTTCACATAGTCTGTACCCCCAGAAATACAGTCTGGAGCAAAGGTGGTTTATGGGCTGACAGTGTCAAAAAAAGGAGGGAAGATGAAGACTGAGCTGTAGGACCTGGCAGAGGGACAGCACACCGGCCTTTGGAGAATTGATTGCAGTTACAAAAAGAACTGTGTAAGGTGGCCATATTATATCTTTTTTCATCTTCTGTCAGTAGTGCTAAATATCCAAAATACACAGTAAGTGAAGGATGATATCAGTAGGAACATTCTGAACATATGCGAGATCCTGATTTTGAAAGAATAACCACCCTGTGTTGTAGGGACAAATTCATTATATGGAACTGAAATCCAAGGAGTTTCAGCCAAAACTAATTTTGCCTTTGCATTTGGGTCAGCTCTTACCGTCACATTGTCTATTATAGGCTTAGAAAACTCTTTTGGTCTACAAGAAGATCACTTTGGACCTGCCAGTTAGTGTTTCTGATGTATTCTCTACCTAATCCTGCTGCAAACAAAGGACTGTACTGCTGGCAGTACATCCCATGCACAGCTTTATTTTCAACCTCTGTTTTTTTGCTCTTGCTGGAATGGTATTGTACAGAAACTAGCTATCTAGAGTAGAGAAGTAATGCTGATCTTCCAACCCAGAAACCCACCTCAGACTTACCATACAGCATATAAGGGGGTGTTGTAGATGGCTCCAGAGTGGACACAAGGCATCAATTCACTGGAGGAGCTGTGCTGACATCCTGCACCCTGAGAGCACAGCTGGAGTGGTTTAAGAGCAACAGTGAAGTTCCAAGAGAAAAGCCAGGCTTTTATTATTCATGCTGCAGTCACCAATTGTTTTGCTTCTTGTTTTTCTCAAGATATTTATACGTGTCCGGTGGGCAGGAAAGTGAAAGGCTGGGAGTGTCAGCTCTGGGCAGCCACAGCACTCCCAGGTACTCTGCAAACTTCCTCTTCATCGCTCCGTCCCTGCTGTTTCAAACCAAAGCTGTAGCTCCTGCCTGAGCATTTGGTCCTGGATCTCACAATCTCTGCCTCCAGCCTAACCTGCACATGTTTGTCTAATTTCAGTGTGTCATCCCACACAACGCTGCCAAATCATCTCAAGTTTAGTCAAGAACAACCAGGCCAGGATGTGTTTCGAAGTGAAATTGCATGAAGGGTGTACAGTGTTCTGTAACGATTTTATGATAGCAGCTGGAGACTGGTGTGATCCTTTCGACTTTAATTTCATCAGGGTTCTTGGACAGACGTGAATACCTAGAGTCTCACTCATTAAACAAACCTCCACAGTTTCAAAAGGATACCGTTAATGAAAGAAGAATATCTAGTACTTATTAGCTGAATAAAACCCAGCAAGCCTGATTCGCTTGTCTCTTGAGTCATGTGAGAGTACAGAATGACCTTAGAGCTGACCCAGCAGAGAATTCCTCTTGCTTAGGAATGAGAACAGCCAGCTGCCCATCCCATCCCTGTAGTAAGATGTGTTTAGAAGAATAGCTTGAAATTAATTTGCATGTCCTTTATCTTCTGCTGAATTAACTCTTTGTTTGAGGGTAGTTCTGTTACAGGCTATCTAGAGCTAGCTTCTCCCCCTGTGCCCTAACTTCTCTTCCAAGCCACTCTGAGAGAGTGGAGAAACAAGCCCATTTCTACAATGCTAAAAACATTTGAATCACTGCTATTATCACAGAACTTGTGACAGTTCCACCAGTATCCAGATGTTATCAATACTGATGTTATGCTATCATAAAAAGTGTTGGGACCAGCTTCTTTGCTGATACAATCCACAGGGGGAGAATTTGAGCCATAGCATGGACTGTGTTTTAGAGAATCAGTTCACTGCATGGATTCATGTGCCAAAATTTCCTTTTACAGCACTCAGGGTGACACCTTTCTTCCACATTCCAGTTTGCTCAGATTGTTTGCATATAGCTAAATGTGTGCTCTCAGTTTTCCATGCTAAATAAAAGTTATCTAATTGTAAAAATAAACCCTCCTCATGATGGAGGTGGAAGATATCCAATTATCAAACAGGGTCACAGATAGAGACCTGACTTGCTACTACCTTCTCCCATCTTGTGCATTTGTTTACATTTCTGAAAGGCGAAAGTGCATTGGCTAACCCAAAATTTAGGACCTCACAGCAGGGAGTTGTATGGTTTGAATGAAAACAGAACATCACACACTGGGCAGAGTCTACCCAAGCAGTATCATTGTGCTGACTTCAATAGAGAAAAAAAGAGAAGAGAAAAAAAAAAAGAAAAAGAAAAGGCTTTTACATTAAGAATGTTTAAAAAATAATCTTGACTCCCCAAGCTACTCACCTCTGTCATGAGTGACAGTTGCAAAGGTAGATTTCTAGTTTGGAAGACAAGTGATGTGCCAGTGTTAATACACTGGAGCTTTGCAGGTCCCAGGACTGCAAAATCAGTGAGATTTTAGGTATCACAGAAATACAGACTCACAGGGGTTGGAAGGGACCTCTAGAGATCATTGAGTCCAACCTCCTGCCAGAGCAGCTCCCTAGCCCAGGTTGCACAGGTAGGTGTCCAGGTGGGTCTTGTCTCCTTCTCTGGAGATGTTCTCCACCACGTCTCTGTGCAGCCTGTGCCAGTGCTCCATCACTGCACTGTGAAGAAGTTCCCACACACGTTTGTGCAGAACTTCCTATGCTTCAGTTTGTGGCCATTTCCCCTCATCCTATCACCACACGCTGCTGAGAAGAGTCCAGCCTCATCCCTTTGCCTCCCGCTCCTTAGATATTTATGGACATGGATCAGATCCCCTCTGAGCCTTCTTTCTACAAGGCTGAACAGACCCAGGTCTCTCAGCCTTTCCCAATAACGGAGGAGTTTCACACCCCTTGTCTTCATAGCCCTCTGCTGTACTCTCTTAAGAGCCCTGTCTTTTTTGTACCATGGAGCCCAGAACTGGACACAGTACTCCAGGTGAGGCCTCATCAGGGCAGAGTAAAGGGGGAGGATCACCTCCCTTGACCTGCTGGCCATGTTCTTTTTCATGCACCCCAGGATCCCATTGGCATTCTCAGCCACCAGGGCACACTGCTGACTCACTGCCAGTCTGTCATCCACCAGGACACCCAGGTCCCTCTCTTCAGAGCTCCTCTCCACAGGTTATCCCCCAACCTGTACTGGTGCATGTGGCTATTCCTCCCTAGATGCAAGTATATGTGTATGGTACATACACAAAATTATAGGTGCAGTTGCAAACAATTGTATTTATTATTCCACTTTTGGAGACTTCTGAATTAAAGAAACAACCAAATGCTCTTTACCTAGAATACTTGTTTTAGAATGGATGAGCATTCACTTTACCATTCTGTTCTGTCTACTGTTTCCATATCATTGCTGGTTTACAAAGGTACTGCACAGGGATGAAGGGGTGCTTTTAGTCTCCTGCACCCCTGTATCTCTATGAATTTAGGTGCTATGCTGATAGACTGCATTGCATTTTTATTCCTAGCTAAATAATAGAGAATCTAAAAGTGGATATCTTACCTGTTAGCACTGTCCTTGTAACAAAGATCCTGATGAAATTTGATTAATTGAGATAGAAATGTTTTATGTCCACTTCTCCAGCTATGGGCTGTAGACAGTGCTTAGAGAAGCTGATCCTGTTTTGTCCAGTTCTGTCTTCCATGCCCAAAGCAGTGGGTTTTTTTTGTTTGTTTTTTGTTTTAAACTTTCCTCTGCAGAGTTGATAGTTTTTGAGCTGTGCATACTGCCTGTGGGAAGTGTCTGCTCACACCTGGGGGAAAGATACAAAGCAAAGTGCCTTTAATTGCTTTTGGAACAGTACAGAGAATTGTTTAGACTAGATTTACTTTTCTGATTTGTGCTTAGAGACAGAACTGACCTCCACTGCTACTACAAAGAGCACCCAGCTGAGGTGGTTAACATCTCTTAGGAAACAGTTCAGGAACGAGCCTAACTCACTGCCCACTGCTGCAGTGATTACAGTAAATCCTCATCTTCTGCTGACTTCAGCAGTGTATTTGTAGACAGCAGTTTTGATTCTAACAGGATCTCAGAACTTTGTGGAACAAGTCAGATCCCACCAGAGAGCACTGCACAGCCTCTAACTTTACCAGTAAGGTGTCCTTATTTCCCCAATCCTTGTGTCAAGTTCAGGGTTGCTATGAAGATCCCCTTGCACACTGCATTGTGTGCATTGCTGCAGTTTCTGTCATTGCCAGTTAAATCTCTGTAACTATTACCTCAATCTCTGCTTTATTTGGTATCCTTGTCTCCTGGTTCTGTATGTTGTCCCATTTCTTTTCTGCTCCTTCTGTACAGGAAGCATTCGTATTTCTACTCCCCATCCTTCCTGTTGCTCTAGGCATGGCCCTACAAAGAGATACACCGCTTCTGTCACTCCTTGTTCTACACTAAAAAAGAAAAGCTTTTAAAATCCTGCACATCTATTGCATTACTGGTGAAGAGTATGTTAGCACACTGTAAAAATGGTACCTCAGCTACTGCTTTGCAGCTTCTGTGGATTGGATTGGTCATGCTCCAGTACGCGTATGTGTATCACAGATGCTGGTGAGTTAGTTGATGGTGTACAGCCTAGAAGTATGTACTTAATATAGCAGGTAATAAGATCTCTCCTTTTCCTCTTAGGAACAGCCCTGTAGGGCACGAATGAAGGGCACTAACATACAAGTGAAACTGCTGTCTAACTGTAGGGCAAATAACCCCAAAGAATGATACTGAGAAAGAATAGAACGGAGGATAGTATATTTTTGTTAGGCTTATATGGATGGTACACAGACAGCTGGTAAATAAAGAGTGGCTCACCTTTTCAGATGGCCGAGGCTCACTGATGACTCCACTGGGGAGGGATCTCCAAAAAGAGATCCTTCCCCTGTGGTGGTCAGCCCTATAAATGGGGGGTCTGGGAGAGGTGAAACCAGGCTCCACCCCTTCCAGTCACACAGGTACATTGCCTTAACCTGTGCTCCTGCAGCTGACGCAGGGCTCATCTCAGGTGATCAATCAGTGGTTCAGGGCATGATTCAACAGTTTCCATATATTAACATACCCAGAACCAGGAAGAGCGTATCTCAAAACAGCCTTTATCTATCTGTGTACAAGACATATGAGAGTGCTAATTTAAGAAAGCCACAACTTGAAGCTTATTATTAGATGAATGTACAGAACCTTCAAATGCTAGCAAATATTGAAGCCAGACAGATGGCTGATGGTTTGTAACGCTATAATGGAATGGAAAGTACTGCAGTAACCAAGTCTTTAGCTACAGCAAATGAGGATGAGCACAAATGCAGCAGCCACAGATGCAAAAACATGAAGGAAAAGAGCTGCCTACCACTAGAAGGCCTCAAGTAGGCAGGGATCCCCAGCAAGATATGCCCTCATTTCCACTGCCAGCCCTTAAATGAGACCTGGGAAGGGGTCAATCCTGGCTTTACCCTTCCAGCAGATCCAGAGTGACTTCCAGTCACACAGGTACACTGCATGAACCTGAGCTCCCCTGGGTTGGTCCTGCCTTCCCACCAGGTGCTCAATCACTGTTTCAGGCCATGACTTAGCATTTCTGCTATGTGGTTTTTACCTTCTTCCCAAACTTTCAATTTCGAAAGACACTCCTTTTTGTTGTTGTTGTTGTTTTCATTTTATTATTTGTATATTCAAGCAAAATAAAGATGGAAGGCTAAAGCCTTCAGCTGGACTTGACAAACACTCCCTGCTTCTCCTCAAATTGGCTATTGCTCCAGTCTGTTCCTCAAAGGCAATAGGCTGCTATTCTGGCACTTTAGGGAGCAATTGGACTCCTCAGGGCTTCAAAGCTCTTCTGTCTTGTACCATGTTCTAGGGACTTGATTGCTGTGCAATGGCACATGATGCTCACTTTGAAGAACTCATGGCAGCATACTGCTGCCCAGAAGCTGTAAACTAGAATTATTAAGCACCAGACGGTGCTTTGGCATTATAAATATAGCTGTCTTTCCTACCATTTTGTCAGTAACACTGTTTGTTTTCATCATAGTTATCCTTTAAACTGTGTGAGATAAGCACCTCAGCTTTAATGAAAACAGGTTCCATTTGTTATTTGTGATGTCCTTCTAAGTGCTGAAGATGGAGAATCTGGGCTACTGAGATCTCAGGTCTGAAAAACCACCTGGAAACAAGAGTGATGTTGAAAAGACAATGAAATGTTCAAATCGAGCACAGGACAGAACAAAATCTGTGTAAGCTGTGGAACGGGAATGTAGCTGTTTTATGCCTTGTTTTTATAACAAGATATGATAAGGAATTCAGAAATTTTAGATAAATAACTTTTAAAGTATACTATGAGGAATTTAGAAGGTGTTTTACCATCTTCATTTTGAATGCACTGCATCTGTAGAAGGCAGTCTTCATGGTTTTTCTGTTGGCAAGGCCTAGCGGAAGGCATGGTAACTGAGGCATACTTGATGAAGAGATTGTAATGCATTCATTGGCTGCCCTTGTAGTTGCAATTACCTAATGGAAAAAGTTTCCCATGCACCACTAAGGAACATATTTAGGCCATTTCAGCCACATGAAGGAAATGAACGTACAGCAGAGGTCAATGCCCTAACTGTTGTGTGCGAGAAATCCTTTGTACATTCTTTGAGGTGGTATTTATACTGAAGTATGCATTATCTGTAGCATGTTTATAAATATGCCTGCTAATTCTATGCAGCGTTTCTGCCTGTAGAAGCTCTTATAATAACATATACCCCAGGGTTTAACTTATCCTTTTCCCAGCTTGATATTTTGTTTTTCTTTATAATTCATTTAACACTGACAACTTACTTTTGTTTGTTTGTTTGCTTGCTTCTCTCTCTCCCTTTTTTTTTTTTTTTTTTTTTTTTGTTCTTTTCTTTATTTTCCCCTCACAAATTATTGCAAGTCATTGTGCACTAAATATAGTTCTGCTTTCTGCTTTCCAGATGCGGAGAGCTTGGCATACATCCTTAGAGCATTCCAGCCTAATTCTTTCTCTCTCTTTTTCTCTCTGTCACACAAACAAGACTATTCAAAGAAAATTTATTGAGTTCTATGCTGCAAGAAAATCTTAATAGTTCTCCTTGCATAAAGGAGATTAAAGTTTTAGTAGAACATATGTTACATTTTTGTGGGCTTTATGTTCAATTGCTGTACTCCATGTTCATTGTTGCGATGGTCCAATACGTGGTTCTTGTTGATTGACATAGTTCATAACAAATTTCATCTCTACACACATCTCAGTGTGTATTTTAATGATTTAGACCTCAAATTTTGCAGTCTGATCTAGCTGGGCAGATTTCTCTTTTGATGCAACTGGAGTACAATAGAATATCAGGGCCAACTTCAGAGGTGTTTCAGCTCAAAATATGGAAATTCCACAGCAAAAGTCAGTAGAGCAGAAAAGTATATACATGTCTGAGCCACAGCTGCAGATTCAGTTTGGACATGATTAAAACTTATTACAGTTATCCAAAGCAACACTAATTTTCAGGAAAATTAACTTTCTGCTCTATTTCTTTTGGGAGCTAGTGCTGATATCCCCATAAGGCAAGTGACTGGTTATGATCAAGTGCTTCATACATTAGAGTATGTAATTTTCCTAGCTTTTGAAGCAATTTGGTATAGCAAAACGCACAGAAAACAGGTATTTCATTTTGATTTTATCAACAATCAATAGTGCCTCACACCAGTACAGTATATTTTTATTTGGAAGTGTCCCAGTGCAAGACATGTATTTATGCTGAAATTTTTTAGGATCAATGTATTTGGATCTTCAGCAGCCACTGAAATGCAGCTGTGAAGCAACATGGCAGCTGTTTATGGCAGGAAGCAAGGAAAAGCTGAGTCTAATCAAAGCTGCAGTGGGAACTGATTGGCAGAACGTATTTACCGTGAAGATGGGTCTGTCCTGCCTAACACAGGGGGTTAATCCTGACTGGGGCTTTGACGTGCTACTTTAGTACAAGTGCAAACAGCTCTTCATTTTGTGACTTGGTTAAAGCACGGGGATTAAATTTCTCTGCAGCCTTTTGTGAACTACCTCAAATCTGTGCTGATCACAGCCCCTTCCCCCTCAGGACAGCACTGTGTCCCTTCAGCATTTTGCCTGGGAGAAGAGTGAGCCCTGCCCCACCACTCACCCCTTCCCTCTGCTCCTGTGGACTATAGCAGCCTCACTCAGTGTGAGCCTGGCTGGGAAAAGCAGAGGGCTCTGGCAGTGTGCCATTGCTTGATTTCTATAATGCTTACTTAATGTCATAAATGTACAAAGCCTACAAAACATCAGCAAAGCCGAGAGGCCAGATAAATCTGGTTCCTAGGCCTGCTCAGCTGATGATGAGAAGCTTCCCATGAGGCTTCCAGCCCTTGGGATTCCAGAGGAACTGTAGTACCAGGTGCCGCTGCCGGGGCCGTCCCACAGCAGCTTGTGCAGAAATAGCAGCAGGCCATGGCTTGATGGTCACCTGCTTTTCTCCTGACACAAGGACCGTGTCATTCCTAACTATTCCCAGCTCAGCACGGGGCTGGCAGTCAGGATGCTGCAGAAGGCTGCTGGCACCCCTCTCTGCTGGAGGCTGGCTGCTGGGCGGGGGCTGCAGGAGAGGGCTGCTCTTGCAGCTTAACAAGGGGCCGCATTGTTTTGGGGCCTATCGACTGGTTTCTGATTCACCCGCAGCCAACGCGCCATGATCAGATCACAGCTGGCCCGAGGATATGCTTTCCAGTGCATTTAGCACTTGGAACAGTACCAGGTTTCGGGAACGCATGGGGAGGAGGAAGGGACAGCTGTGAGACAGAGAAGGGAGCTGATTTCTGCCTTCCCTCAGGATGAGCTTTTATTTCATAATTTGATTGTGTTAGCAGCACTTGAGATTGTAAAATTAATTTGAAGCCTATCTAGATTCGGAAGGAGGGCAGACAGGGGCAAAAGGGGATTAAGCAAGCAGCATACTCTGTCCTGCTCAGCTGTGGCACTGCTTGCAGCAGCTCTCAGATGGCTCCCGAGTACTCACCTGCATCATCTTTCCACTGAGGGCTTTAGGACAGCTCTGCTTCCCTCTGACCAGTGGGTTATGTAGCAGCTGAGATAGTGGGAGCAGGGAACTCCTGAGCGTGACTGGGAGCAGGGCTGGGCTTCAGTGCCAAGCTGACCTTTTCATTTATCTTTGCAGCACAGTGCTTTTGAGCGATTCCTGATGTTTTTGTTCAGGTTTCCTGTTAAACAGTAAACAAACCATTCCTCACCTCCTAAACTAAGCTGCCCTGTATTTTGTATGCAGCTTTGCTGTTTCACCTAGGGACAGCTGCAGTTCAAGAAGGAATGAAGTGGTGCCTGTCTGTTTGCAGGTCCTTTAAGTAAATCTGGAACCTCCTTGTCATCTACCAAGTCATTCTCTTCCCAACTGGAAGTTTTGTCTCTCCCTGCCTTGCTTCCAGAGCAGATCCAAGAACGGCAGCTGTGAGTGCGGGTGCTGCCACAAGCTTCTTGGCTTCACTACAGTGTCAGTAGTAAAACTACAGCTGGTTGGGGAAATCCAAAGTTCCCAACCTGTGGTCTATACCGTGTAGGCCTACAGAGTACTGTAATGCTTCAGAAAGTCAGTTTGTTCATCAGCAAAAACCATAAGCGCAATTTTTTCTCTTCCCCCTTTCAGGGCCCCAATTCTATACAGTCATGGAAGTTAAACATTGAAAAAGACCTGCAGTGTAGCTGAGTACATCTCCTAGTAGTGAGGGATTGCTCTTTGCTAAAGATTTTTATTAGTATGTCAGTTTGTTCTTAAATAATCTCTGCAGTGTGATTTACACATTTTCTTGAAATGTTATGTTCAGCCTCACACATCCTAATTTCTTGAAGATTTTCCTGAAAATTATCTAAATGGTTTCTCTAAAAATTAACACAGTTTCTCTCAGTTAAACCTTTGGTCTCCTGCCAACATGGTTCATTCTACCAAAAGAAAAAAAAAAAAAAAAAACAGTTCAGTTTTCCTTTAAAAGGACTAGTGGGGCAGCCAGTCTTCTATTTGGCTGGGCTGCTTCCAGATCTCATTTCTCAACCCCACCCTTCCCCTTCTCTGAGGAGGAGGGGCAGTCTTCATATTTTCCCTTTAAGCTGAGCTACGAAACATAACTGTTTGCCAAAATGTTTTACCTTGGCCATATACCCTCACTGATGTTTTCTGCAGAATAAACAAAGCAGCAAAGAATGTTGAGGGATGGAGGAGGCGAGGTAGTTGGGATGTGGGAGAGATCGTGCTGGAGAGTTACAGCTCCAGCCACTCAGCTGCAGCCTGCCTTTCAGAAGTGCTCAAGTGCTGCTCCCAGTGCTCAAGGAGCAGAGCCAGTTGTAAAATCATGCGCTGATTGATATAGCATGAGCATTCAGCCGTGCAGTCTAAGCATATGTAATGCGCACGTCACCATAGCATGTGTGCAAATTAAGAATAGTGACAAATCTGTCTGGTAATACCAAGATCTCAGCTGTTCTTCAGTCATTTCCCTGCTCCAAGAGAGACAGTGTCAGCCATTGCCATAAGGAGAATAGGAAGATTTCTGGGAATAATATATTGTACTTCATGCCCTCCAAATTGCAAGCTCTGACTTTGCACCCCAAGTACTATTAAGTGCGCCAGACCAAGGTTTTGTCATAGGCCGTGCCAGCTCTGAGTGTTGCAGGGAATCAAAGACAGCCTTGTTCACCTCTACAAGCCTTGAGTATCACAACCTTGTGGCATAAGAACATTCCTGGGGCAAGTGAAACATCCTGAATTTTGTTGAGATTGCATTGTCAGTGCTGCTACCTTTTGGACCAAGCAAAGTATCTAGAGATAACTGTAAAGTAACTTCCACTTCCTGGTTTTGAAGGCAGACAGGAGCTGTTGGGATTGAGACTTCATGTGAAAAGGAGATGCTCCTTGTAAAAGAAGTGTTTGTCAGTGTTGCTGCTGATTGAATGCAAAGCTTAGCTATGGATTCAGTATGGTCCTGATGACATTTTTGACAGCAGGAAATGGTGGCAATTATGTGTTTGTTCACCTCTGTGTTGTCTAAGAGCAGTGCTTAGGGCCAGTGGAAAAGTTTTTACTGTAAACAAAATCAGTTATTCTTTAGGAGCCTTGAAAGCAGATTCGTAATAACCAGTGTAAACCACTTAGTGCAGATGAAAGGGGTCAGGAATCTGGGCAATTCTTAAACAATTTGAGGCTTGAGAGGGAACCTCAAAATCTCTCCTGTGGTCACATACGAATCACAAAGAACATACTGGTCGTGTTTGTGTATATCCCAGAGGATCAATTTGTGAGCTCTCCTGCATATGTTGGTGGGTTGAGAGGCACCAGAACAAAGGGGACCATGGTTGGAAAGATTTGCATATTAAGGAAAAGAATGTGGAATGTATGTATTATGTGTAGTAAGAGTGTGGAACTAATGGCTTATGACAGGGATACAACTATGGAATTAATGTGTTTTGGCAGCAAGGCATTAATACGGAATGGACAATTTTGGAGGAAGCAGAATAGGAGCATGTAAGTAGTTGAAGCTCGTCCTTTGCATAGGATCTGTATTGAAGAAAGGCTTCTTGTAGATGTATATGTGAAATCGTATGCAGTTTATCCATATATCATTGTTAGGAAGTAGATAAAGATATTTATTTGTATTTGTAGAGTGTGAGAGGCTTTTACTCTCTGTTAACATGAAGAGTCCTTTTGAGTGTATATCCTGCTGTTTTGTGTGGTTACAATTTAACTGCCATCATAGTTTCATTGTTTAGGATTCCATTTAGTATGTTCAGGCTTCTCTGTGAAGAAAATGGAGATGAATATATTTATGACTATCAAACTGGGATTATGAAAGTGATTAAAGTAATGGCAGAGATGAGGAGGTTGCAGCACCGTGCAAGCTGGCTCTGAATGGTGGGGAAAATAAGTGTGCCAGGAACAAACCAGCGAAATCATAGAATCATCATAGAATCATAGAATGGTTTAAGTTGGAAGGGACCCTGAAGATCATCCTGCTGTGGGCAGTGTTGAACTCTACTGGCTTGTCTCCAGCTTTTCGTCCACCAGGACCCCAAATCTGTCTCTGAAGGACTTTTCTCAGTGAGTTATTCTCCCAGTCTGTACACATATCTTGGCTTGCCCTGACCCAAGGGCAATGCCCTGCACTTGACCTTGTTGAACCTCATTATTTTCTTGTGGGCCCACTTTTCAAGCCTGTCCAGGTCCCTCTGAAGGGCATTCCTTCCTCCTGTTATATCAACTGTGCCACTCAGCTTAGTGTCATCAGCAAACTTGGTGAGGGTACACTGGATCCCACTGTCTAGGCTACCTGATAAAGATGTTGAAGACTAGCAGTCCCAAGACTGATGGTTGAATGGAGTGTGGCATAAGGTTTGAGGGGTGGTACTGTGGAAGGAATCGTCACTTCTGTGCATGTTTCTGTTCTGTTAGCCTGGATAGAATTGTCCCCACAAAACTAGTAGTTAGAATTCACTCTCTGCTGTTCCATTTGATGTAGGAAGCAGCTAGATATAATTGATTTAAGACCACAAAATAAAAAGTAAAGGTATATGGCAGCCTGTAAATCAGCCATAAGGCTGTCCTCTCTGAACAACACCTCAGCATGCCAGTAATGCACAGTAGCATTGTTGCTTCCACAGCTGCTATAAAACTGTCACAAGAGCACTGCAGGAGCCTAACATTTTCTTTGCTGAAGCCTTGGTTGCAGCAGGGAATTGAGCAGCATTACTGTTCCAGAAGTACTGCTGCTTCATAAGCAGTATTTTGTAATATCGCTGCCATCCAGTCTCTGATCAAGTGGGGGAATTGCAGAAAGGACTCTATAGGATGTAAGCCAATGGATGGTAATATCTACCGTGCCTGGAATGGTTGGAGTGTTTTGTGTAGATGTTACCATCCATGGGCTTCTGTTCTGCAGAATCTGTCTGAAACACTGCTTGTCGGCTCAGCTCTGGAATCTTTATGAGACTCAAGGTATCACAGAAATGCTGGTTAGAAGGGACCTCTAGCTCGTCATTCTGCTCAAAGCAGAACTGTTGCCAGCACTTGAGCAAGTCAGCAGTGATTTTGTCTGGCCAAGCCATGAAAACATCCAAGGGTGGAGAATGCACAACCTTCCTGGGTTATGCAGCACAAACTTCCTGGGTTATTCAGTACTGTACTACTCTCCTAGCAAAAACCATAATATAAGATTCTACACATTCATTCTGACATATCTTAAAGACCTAGAGGTGGAATTTGATGTACTCAATCCTCTGAAATACTTCCCTTGCAACTCTAGTTTCTTACTAGAAGGAAACATTGCCTTGAGAATGGCGTTTCTGCCTTGTTGTCACCTGTCCCACTCTATCACTAGAGACTATAAAATGTCATCATAAAATCTATGATGAATGAATCAGATGTTTGTCTCTACTACCTACGCAAACTGTCCTTCCCACTTTCCTTTTTCTACCAGAAAGTTGTCCCTTTCTGTTTTCTTAGAAATAAGATCACTTTCACATCTGACAAAAAAAAAAAAAAAAAAAAGACAGCTTAAGAAATATCTTCAAGATGATCCCCGGTTGAATCATCAGCACCGCTTCCTGCTTCACCCTCCATCTCCTTTGAGCTCTCTCAGTCACATACCTGACCTGATCCTAATTAGTTTGTGAGAGTTAGAAAGTTTGCCGCCTGTGGTGTGGCTGTGGGCCAGGCAGGCAGAGTTCTCAGTGCCTGGTACTGTAATTGTTGTGAAATCTTGCATGATGGACAGAAGGTTATTCCTTGTTTGGGATTTTTTTTTTTTTTTTCAACAAATGTTCTGAAAATGTGCAGGAACATATTTTGGAGTTCAGAAATTTGACTCTTTAAAGGCCATGGTGGCAAAAAGAAGCCCATGTCTTTAACGTTTCTGACAGCCAAAGAGAATCAATAGCACTTTTCTTTCCAGGAATGCTTAAAACAATCTTCACACATTTTATCCTGCTTTTACAAAACTCCTTATTGTTTTCTAAGTTCTGTTTATGCCTCTAGTCTGTGTGACACACTGGAGTCTTTGTGAGGTTCTCAGGAGAAGTATATGTATTGCTAGAACATTAAGACTTGTTTCTCTTGCTTCTCTTCACCAAAACAAGAGCTAGTTCTGCAAGACCAGCTCTTACAAACAGCCATACTGAACACTCTTATTGACCGCACAGGTCCATAAGGATTATGGCATTGAGTGCTGCTCCTAGGCTGAGATACAGCCTTAGGAACCAAATGTGATCTGGAAGGATCCTTCTGCCTTCCTAGGAGATATGGGATGGGCGGCTCGTCTTTCCACCACACTGTTACTTTGCTTTGCATAGAGGGAAAACAAAGCACAGCCTGGCAGATTAGGCCACTTCATTTTTATCTTGTTCAACTGTACTTTTGTTCCTGTCCTCTACTAGCTGCCCTGTAAATCTTCCAATATTTGTATTTCTGAACAGTAAATGTGTCCATTTGTTTGCTTGGATATTGAAGTGCTGTGATCTTTTCTCCCTCCTGAATCATCAGTTTCAATATCCATCAACATTTTTGTTGGGAGGAATGAAGTACTCCGAAAGCAAATGCCTAACAGGCACTGAAGAGTGTGAATAACTGACATTAAAATCGTTGTATCAGTGACTTTAATTCCATTGTCTATGGATCCATCAGGGTATGCTGACTGCTGAGGAATCTTCAAAAGATAACAAACAGAAAACAGCAAAAACATTTTCAGGAGACTTAAATTCATGCCATATTCAACAATTCTTTTTTGGAAGATGACTCCCGTTTGTTCTAGGTAATTTCTCCAAATGAGCAGAGAGCTGAACAGCAAGGATGAAAAGATCAGGTATAGATCATTATCGTGTATCCAGCCTCAAGGTGCTAGGGGTGCATGGGAATTGTTCCCATCTGATAACAATTTAGGCACCGTTATAAATGAGTTGTTTCTGTCAAGGTCCTTGAGAATGGATGGCTGCATCACAAAAAGCAGCTTTACATTTTGGATTAAATGGATTGATGATAGTAATCCCACTAGAAAAAGAATAAGAGGAGAACTGTAACGGGAGCCCAGCAAGCCTCTCAGTTCTGGAACTGATCCATTGGTTAGGAGAGTGGTAGGGGCAGGCTGAATGGGTCCTGAGCTTTCTGCAGAAAAGATGTATTCAACTTCTTATCACCATAAATTTTAGGTCAAAATGAAGGCTGCAAAAGTTACTTCGTTTAAAAGGTCTCCAGTTCTAGAAATGTGTTCCTTCCTTTTCTGTTATCTTTGGAAACTGTTGTTTATCCAGCATAAAAAATTCATGGACAAATTCTGTCTTCAAGATCTGTAAACCTGATCAGTGTTTTTAAACCCCTGGAAGCAATGCTGTGTTTATCTCCAGAAGTCCAAGAATAAGCTGATTTTGCTATTTTTAATCTATCCGGAAATATGCAAAGAAGAGAGCTTAATTGCAAACAGACCAAACCTTATATAGGAAATGGGTATGTCCCTTGGGGGCACCTAAAAAGTGAATGTCTGAAATTAAATTCAAACACTCTTCTCCCTCGCTCCCTGAAGCACGTACTCTTGGAATGAAAGAGAATGCTGTATGCTAGCATAATACCTCAGTAGTTTCTTTCCATTATAAAACTCAGGCTATCTTAATACTCAGTTAACAGATGTTTCCCAGCATGTATGAGCTCGAGGTAGCTAGCTGGATGTGTTTGTAATGAAATCACTAAAGAGAGCAGAGAAAAATTAGAAAAAAAAAAAAAAAAAAAACTTAATTGAAAAGATCTTAATTTGGTTACCAGAGAAAAATGAAGCAGGAACATTGCGATTCCAAAATTGCACCCACACTTTTCTCAAGAGAGTGCTACAACACTGAGCCAGCAAACAACACCAAAACTTGGCATCAGGAAAGTGTTTCCCGTCACCTGCCCAGTGATTCTGAAATCAAATTATACCCTGTCATGGTTAGCATCCTAAGATGGACCAGACGTGTTTAGCTTAACTAAAAATCTCCCCCCACAGGAAAAAAAGAAAAAAAAAGAAAAAGGAATGACATTGTTTTTGTACAGGCACAGAAGCAAGCTCTGACTGTCAGTGCCATTTTAGTGTTAGCTCTTCTACAGTTCACAGCAGGACCATTGAGCACATCATGTTATTCTGTCTGGATGTGCCCTACCCCATGTCATGAGGTTTGGCTAGACTCTGGACCAAAGCTGTGTTCCTGCAGGTTTGGAAACAAGCTCATCCCAGAGCAACTCAGGCATTCTCACTGCTGCACGTCTATCAGTAGAGCATATTATGCCATACTCTCTCAAGATGAAACGGCGTGGCTGGGACACCTGGAGAGTACAGCATGCTGATCTGCATGCTGAGTATTGCCTTCAGTGCAGAAGGGTCTGCCATGCCCCACACTATCAGTAGCACTGTCATGCTCTCTGGGCATGGTGTCCCTTGATTCCTAGCCTGTGTTCCATGGCCTAATAGTCATAGAGGTCTGAGTAAAATCCTTGTCTCTGAGCAGCCTGATGGCAAGCCTGATGTCCCCCTGCACACAGGGGACCCAAAATCTGTAGATTCATTGCTTGTAAACCAAAAAGTATATTAAAAAAAAAAAAAAAAAAGAGAGAGAGAGAGAGATAAAAATAGATGGGGAGCTTGGGGACCGGAAAGGCAGCCAGTGGAGATTAGATGCACTGCTGGTTGACTCATCCAGCTTATTTTATTGTAGCGTGGTTCCAATAACGGCTGTATTATTTCAGCTTATGTGCAGTGAGCAGACATTTGTTTTGCATAGAAGGTTTTTCACATAAATGTGCCCCATTTTTCATTCCTCCTTGCATTTCCCAGCTTTTCAGCTGGCAATTGCAAATGGGAGAGGTGATGGCTCTGAAAGAATATTAGCCAACTTCTCAGCTGGTATAAATCAGCAACACCCCTTGGTCTTTAATAGAGCTATGCGGCTTTATACCAGTTGAATCTGCCCCAACTTTTCTTTTAAAACACATCCCACCTTATAAAGAGCTGTGTTTTCGTCAGTGGTGGATTCTGAAATTAATGAAAAGTACTAGCCCAACTGCCTCACAGGGCAAATACAGTGTGCATCTTGGCAGGATCAGCTTTCCAGTGTGTGGCTGCATTCAGCTGGAGGGACTTCTTTGCCAGAGAACAATAACAGCCATCATAGGCTGCCTGCGGGACCTGGGCTGTGACCGAATATCCTGCAGAAGGCCTGCACACAGGCCAGGCTCTGCACGTTACCCACTGCCTCCCAGTGTTTTTAGCCCCTGCTTCACTTCTGTTCATTAAAAAACTGTTGTGTGCTTGCATTTAAGTGGCTATGAGGAATAGTTAGCGAAAAAATACATGGAATGTGTGTCAGGCTTCATTAGCTGTTCTCACCTTGCTTCACAGCTTGAAAAGTGTTACCATGCCAAGCTGGGCTGCATTCAGAGGCAGAAGACTCTGGAAATAACTACAGGGAAGGAGAAGAACAAGTATTTACCATAAACAATGTGAAATCAGTTGAACCTGGGCCTGCCTCACAAGTTGTGCATTTGTTACAAGGTGCTGGTGTTTTTCAGCTTTTAGGGTGCATACAGACTGAAGGAATGATTTGGATTCTGTGTGGCTTTTTAGAAAAGGATGTTAAAAGGTGATTTTCTCGGAGAGAAACTGATGATCAGGTGGGTTGTTTCTGACCCATGTTCCTATGCATCTCATTATCAGATCTCGAGCAAGGCAGTCTCTGTGATGTGGGCAAATGCTGTGTGGCTGTGTAGCTGTGGTAACCAGAAAAAGAGCCTTTATCTCTTCCTTGTTTGTATGGGCATTTTTTTAGCTGTAGGAAAGTTTGTAGAAGAATCTGCCAAATTGTGACTTTGTTTCATCAGAATCTTCTCCCTTTTTGTCAAAGCTTTCTGTTAACAGGCTTTTCCATGGCCATGTTGTGAGCAAGATGTACAGCTTGCAGCCCATCCCTAGCACAGACACACACAGATCCCTTAAAAGAAAAAAAAAAAAAAAAAAAAAAAAAGAACCAACTGAAACCATAGTGTTGACATTCAGATAGCTATGTAACCAAAAAGAAGGTACAAGTTAATATACAATCAGTTTATACAAGTGCATATTAATAAGTTACAACTACCTTTGTAACCGCCAGCTATTTTCTATCTCACGTTGTTTTTTCATAAACTTGTCAATCTCGTGTATATCCAGTGACAGCCTTTTACAGGAATAAATGGTGAGGTAACAGCAGTGTTGTGTAGGACTGAGATAAATTTGGGTCTGAAGTAAATGACGACCTCCATAGGAGGTAGAGTTAGGAAACAAGTGTGTGGGAAAATTGGAGCGAGTGAGAAGGCAGCAGGGAAAAGGAAGCCACAGTACAAATTAAAGATTGCAAGTAACAGGGCTGGATGCCAAGAGCCTCAGAAAAGAAAAGAAAAAATATCCTTGATTAGCTAAACTGTTTGCTTTACTATATAAAAACTGACCTCCTCAAAGAGCCCTGAGCCCTGGCCTCCTGGGTGTCTGAGTACGTGCGGGCGAGTCGCTGCCATGCTGATGGCAACACAAATACTTCAGCAAGAATCTTCTGCCCCGTGGATTTCCAGTAAGACCAGGTGCAAACACTTCAGCTGGCAGGAGCTCTGCCCACGTCAGGCTTTACATTTTATCCAACCTGGCAATACATGCTTTCCTTTCTTTTTCCTAAATTGCTGCAATAATCCTGGTTCCATTAGCTATGTGTGACTGTGTGTGTTGAAGGGAACTGCTGTCTCTCAGAGCAGCCCAGGCATGACTTCCAAAGGGATGGGCTCACAGCAGAGCCAGGGTAACAAGCCCACTTCCCCAGCTGAGCTTCTTTCAACCACAGGAGTGACAGGTGTGATTTCTCCTGCACTGAGGCTTCCATAGGCCCCAGTTCCAATCCTGCAGCCAGCAGGGCTCCTCCACTGCCCTGTGCATATGGAGCTCTTCTGGTGCCCTCATCCTGGGTCCCCCAGGATCATTTCAGTTCTCTGAAGGCTCTTCCCTGCCCAGGAGATGCTTTAGCACCGATATCCTCACGGAAAGCATGACACTGTCCTAATGCCAATGGTTTGCGTTACCTGCTGTCACTGATGATAATGTCTTTCTCCCACTCATCCATTCAGGGAATGTGATTGTGCACCTAACATGTGGGTGAACTTCTAGTGCTTGCTGATGCTTTTTGAATGGGAGTTGCTGTGTCAAAGACACAACATGAAAGAAGAGCTATTGCAGACAGAGCTGCTCAGAGAGCTCAGACAGGGGAAGTTATATATAGTAACATCAGCTGAAACCTTTTGTCAGCAACTTGCAAAACTGTTACTTGCTCTCTAACACCCATCTTCCATCACTGTAACCGAGAGAAGCCATAAGAGAGGCAAGCTCAAGAAACAACCTGGTACAATTTAATTAAGTAACATCAGGACTGCAGGAGAATTCTTTTTAATAGAGGATGGAAGCATTACAGGACTTCATAATGGAACAAGGTCAAAATAAGCAACATATAACCTTTGTAAAGACTTCTAGAAGTGAACTTCTCTAAACAACTCTATTACGATCCCAGTTTTATAGGTGGAGAATCAAAGAGGTGACTGTGTTTAAAAGGCCTCTAGAAAGTGTGTAGATGTAGAGCTCAGGTCTTGGAGTGGAAATCTATATTCAAATTTGTGACTATACCTCCCTATCTAAAACTGGAATCACGTGGATATCTAACTGCAGAGTTTTTGGCCATAAACCGAACCTTATAATCTATGCTGAATTGTTTGTTCAAATTGCACAAGGCTACAGGGTGTGCAGAACATGCTAGTATCGAACGGTTCTAGCTTTCCTTGTTGAGTATCATTAGAAAGATGAAGAAGATTAGAGGAAGGCAGTTTGTAGAGAGGGTCCTTCAATGCAAGGCTTCCGAGCATTTGAGATTTGCTGTGCTTAAAGGTGTATTCCAGCATCCCCTATGAGGAAAAAGCAGGTTTCAAGCCCAAACAAAATCAAATCCCTCAAGCAAGCTTAGCTCAGGAATGTGAGAGCACAATAACAGCAGAGGGACGTCACTAAAAAAAGGAAGAAATAATATCAACTTCTTTTTGTTCATACTAGATTGTTCTTCCAAGAATCTCAAAAGTCTTCTGACATGCCAGTGAACTCTCAATACGCCCTTTAGATGGCTGAGTGTTACAGATGAGGAAACAAAAGATGGGAGGCTGTGCAGCCATTGCATGACATAGTGGTATTCAATCTGGGGTGAAGCCACCTTAGGCAGCTAACACATACTTAATTTAGACATCATGTGATGTTTAGTTTCAGTAGTATTGTACATGACCAAAGGTGGTCCAGGGCTTCTAACCTTATTTACCTACTAGGTAACAGAGTCACTTCAGACATTTTTGCAGGGTTCAGCAAAATGGGATAGAGAAAGTTATGAATTGTTCCAGAAGACTTCTCAAATCAGGAAGAAATTGCAACTGTTGGTGTGTAAGTTAGTTGTTTCTGCTGAAACAGGAGAGCAGTGCAGTAGAAAGTGAGGGCAGGAGGGACCCTGAAAGAGATGCTCCTGCACCGCAGAACAGTGCCTAGGATGTGGTACCTAATGGGTGAAGTACACTGAGTGTTCAAAGCCACATTAATGCCAGGAGAGTATTGGCAGCCACTTGTTAGCCAGGCAGAGAGAAATGAGAGAGCATGAACAGTTTCTGAGCATGGGCAGGATGCAGGCATAGGAACAATTTCCATTGCAAGTTTTTAGTTCTGCTGGCTTTTTTGAAAGTGTCTGTTCCAGCATGATCGGGGACAAGGGATTGCAGCATGATTGGCACAGCAGAACTAGGGAAGCAATAATACAAAATGGGAGTTTGTCACATAAGTAGAGTGTATTAAACTGATTCTGTATAGTATTTTCATCCCAAAGTGCTTGAGAAGTTTGCTTATAAATGAATTACTTCCCTGTGGCTTAAGTGCAACTACATCAGGGCTGAAATGTGATTGTCCTCATTGTGCAGCCAGTGCTTAAGCTGCTTGTGAAAGATTTGCTTTGTTATGCATTTGGTTTCATCCAGCTGTTCACAATAAAATGAAGGCTTTCCAGAACTTGATTCAGATTCACAAACTGGAAAGGGCAGTTGTTAATGCCAAAGGTCCTCCAATCACCAAGTTTTCCTAATCAAAATTCAGAAATGTGTTAATACATGACTGCAAGCAATTCCAACCAATAACATGTAAACCCTGCTTGGTGAATCTTGAGGAACTGGCAGCATTGCCTGCATCTCTGGAAAATCACTATTACAGTTGTTAGGGATGGCAGGTCATTTTGTTAGGAGTTTGCTGTCTCCTGGACTATTTCTCTAAGTCATAGCTGTTTGGAAGAAAAGGGAACCCCTCAAGATGGGAGGGAATTGAGAGACTAAAGGAATTAAAAGAATTTCATTTTATTTTTCCATCATATGAAATGTCAGTAGTTGAGTCGCTTCCTTCTTGTGTTCCACCTTGATATAAGAGACCTAAAACAGTTTAATTCCATACATTTTCTCAGTATTTGCCAACTTCTTTTGATGCTATTTCCTACCTACTCATTTGATGAGTAATAATGAATCTAGAGTAGTAGAGTTAAATCTGTACTATACTGCAGACCTCTTACATTTATTTACTCCTGCTATATTGTCAGAGCTTGTTTCCTTTGGCAGGTACAGTATGAAGCTTGATGTACCCTGCCATCCTTTTAGTACTAGTCCCTTATAGTACTAGACCCTTTTCTACTTTACTCAAGTAGAAAATAACAATCAAGAGAGGTTATGTCGTTTTTTGTATGTTCGTACTTCATCTGAAGTCAGTAACAAAGCTGACACTATTCTGCGATAGTCTCTCATACTTTCTGCTGGACCTCATCCCCACCATTTTTAAGCAAATCATCACCTACAAAATCTAGCTCTGGACTTTGCATCATTGTATTTTCATCAAATGCTCCAGGGATTAAGTTTGAACCTGCCAAATCCCTCCCAATCTGCAAATCATAAATTTGTAAGTGAAAAAAAATTCTTCTTCTTTGTGAGGAGAGGGGGTTTGCCAGGCCATTCTGGCAATCACAAGTGGCTTATGGTCAGTTCTCTTAAAAATTAAATAATAATCCAGGAAACTTTTTACATTCATGGACAAATGCCAAATCCTTTCTCTCTGACGCTCAGGTTTTGTTAGTATTCATTGCACAGAAATTACTGTCCTCCAGTTCTGACTATATAGCAGGAAGATTAGCTCAATTCTCTTCTGGGGACAACTCTGTCTCCTGTGTGCTGTTAAGATACCATGGGGCTGCACCCTCTTCAACGACCTCTTTCATTTTCTGCAATTGTTACCATTTGTAGTCAAAGTCAGCTGGATGTCTTATGGCAGTGCCCTGGGGTTGGCAGGTAACACAACCAAGTTGCACAGGTTTCCTAGGGCTCTCGATTCACCAGGTCCTTGTGTCCACTGCTTCTGCATGCATCTCAGCAACTCTGTAGCCTTGCTTTATACCTGGCTCTTACAGTGCCTCTCCCCACTGTTTTATAGCTGCTGTGAGAAACTAACATTTTTGTCTGTCTAGCCAGCTCTGAAGCCCTTTACCATGATATTCTGTGTTTGTTTGTTGTTTTTTTCTGCGGATCTTAACATCGTCTGATCTGTGTAAACGCTGAAAACTCGTTCCATCATCAAACATCTGCTGTATTTTTGGAGAAATGTCTCAAGTTTGGTGAAGCAATCTAAATCACCAGAAACTGTGGTTCTCAATTTGCACAAAATGCGTGTTCTGTTTTTTAAGGGCTTCTGCCAGACCCTGCTGACACATGAAGCATAAAAAAATATTTGGCATCAGCCACTTCCCCAGAGATTTTTCCTCTTGTAGGTAGTGGAAAATGATCTCTTTGTACACATGTATTTAATTCTTTCAGGTCTATTCGTAAGCAAAGGTTTCATCTCTTTTTTTAGCATACCCATTCTGATGGTTTCACTGTGCAGTTTGCGGTAATGAATATATTCACCTCCTATTTTTGCCTCTGCTTTAGGGCACGGGAAAACCGTACCAGGGTTGTAGACTGTGGATGTGGAGCAGCCTTCAAACTCTTTTTAAATGACTTGATGCCCTCTCTTTCCAAAGTAAAAGTCATCCTGAGAAGGCAGAAGACTGACTCCCTTTTCTCTTACATTATTATTTTTGAGCCTACTGCTTACCTATCTGACTGACTTTCTAACCCTGCCGCAGGACTGAACTCCCTGAATTACTCCAGAGTTTTACCTGTTTCTGCTGTGGCATGGCTGCTGGTAACACATAGGCTCGTGCACCAGGAAATGCTTTAGGGCCAACACAAGTGGCTATGTTACAGAGCACTGGAGGCCCTTTGAACCTCAGACACCTCCATAAACCCACTCTCCTATAAACTCTCCACGGGACTTGGTGCTGCTGTCTTTCAGGGTGTGCATCTGCTGGTGGCACCCTCCAAGGAATGCTGAGGTCCTGCCTGTTTACATTCTCTATCCAGGCATATGCCCAGCACCCCCACTTACTGAGAAGGGACTCGGGTTTTTGTTGCGCTGTAGGTATAATGGCCTGCCATAAAACCTGGATGCACGATTCTTTTTCCCATCAAGTTCAGGGGAGATTCAGGTCCTGGCCCACCTTTGGTTACCTAGGAATAAAACAAAGCAGAGTGGTAAAGGAGGCCAGATACAAACATAGTTTAGGACTATGTGGCCCCTTCTAATGAGACTGTGTACTGTCAAATCTCAACAGCTCACACTTAAAGCCACGTCATCATGAAGTATGAGCACACAATTGTTGTTAAAAGAGAGAGAGCGAGTGAGAAAAAATAATAAAAAGAGACAAAATGCAAGAGGCTTAGGAGGCCCCTGGTTTCCTTAATGGAATTAGCCCTTCCTTTATGAATTCCAGGGCTAAACGCTGTAAATGTGATTCACATACTCCCTCCTCTCACCAGAGCAGAAAGATCTGCAAGACACATGTTCTGAGTGGAGCAGGGGAAGATATGATGTGACTCAAGAGCCTGGAAGGCTAAAAGGAGTAGATGGGGAGAGCTCTGCAGCCCTTGATCTTTGCAAGATTTACTGCCTTTGCCTCTTGCAAAGATCTTTTTTTTTTTTTTTTTCCTGGAAAATTGCTAGCTTCTAGCAATTTAAAAAAAAAAAAAAAAAAATTGGCTGGGGCAGTAAACAAGATCTTTGAAGGGGGAAGGAAGCCAAGAGAAAGTCAGGCCCATTAGTCACGCAGCTGCATTTCCTGTCACAAAGGACCCCAGTTGAGTAATCACTCAAAATATGCTTGTTATTTTTTCCTATTTTACTTCAACTTTCAGCCTGCCAATATCTACTGTAAGAAAAAATTAAAACAAGACAAAGAAGAGGTCTTTTATCCTCAGTGGGGGAAACAATGTAGAAACAGACACTGATTTACATTATTTTTCCTTTCTTTAATTTTCATGGTCTGAAAATACTTCAATCATATGAGAGGAATGTAAGTAGTTCAGAGTGAGTCTGAGGCAGTCCTGGTGTTTTCAGGGTATATCATTTCAGCAGGAGTGTGGGTGTCAGAGTCCCTAGGCTCCACATCCAGCTGCTACCAATAATTTGCTGCACAACCATGACTGAATCACGAATTAATTAATCTTTACTTTATTTTGACTGTATGAAAGGTAAAGATGATAACAGCTTCTGCATAATTGCTTCATTAAGTTTCATTAATAATGCTTATAAGTCATGTAGGGTCTTCTGAATTTTTTGTTCAAGTTTTGTCCAAGTATTTGCCTAAAGAAAAATGGAGTGAGATCTAAAAGACATGGACTTTAAATTAAAAGCAGAACATTCTTACCAACAGATTTTAAAAGAACTTATATGAAAAAAGTTGAAAATAGGAACTGGACTATGAAATAGGAGAAGGAAAGTCTTGCTGACACAAGATCTGGAGACACTCAGAGGTAGAAAAATAGAGCAAATGTGTCATAGCATGCAACTGCTTTTACAGTGTTGGAAGAGAGCATGTAATTGACCTGCTGTACCACTTGCCCACATCCAGATCTTAGAGTGAAAGATGGTATCTCTGATCAGTCTGCTGCCATCGTCAAAGAGATACCACAAGTACATGAAGAAAGTAAAGCCCAAAAAGTGCTTTTTTTTTTTAACCCAGATTGCTACAAAGAAAATAACCTTTTCACTAACAAACAAATAGAACTCCAAACACCAAACCCCACATTTTATTTACTCAAAACTAATGAGTGTGGTGACCAGGCCACCTACAAAGAATGACCGTAAACAAACTTCGAGGCACATAACAATTTGTCACTTACGTTCCTGATGAGGGTACGTGCCTATGTGGCTACATGAATGTGACTGCAAAGGGAAAACTGTTTGGACTGTTGTAGAGAGTAGTTGATTGTAGTTTATGATACGTAATAACACCACTTAAAATACTGCACAAAAAATGACGCTTACATTTGCATGTCATTGAGTGGTAATGTCATATAATTCTCTCATTTGCACACATTTGATACCACAGATGTGCAGTGTTTTTAAAACCACAGCTTATGAGCAGATGTGATTTACACAGCAATGGAAATCACAGCCTCCTAGAGCTCGTTAAATGGTGCAAACACAAACAAATGTGAGGCTTATGCTATTCGGTTTAAGAGAGACTTTGAAAGGCTTTTTCTGTGTGTTTCGTAAAGCAAGTCAAAATGATCACTTATGCTTGCTTACACTGAATGGAAAAGTCTTGTGAAGCACGATCCAAATATGAGAAATTCAGCTCCAAATTATGTCTGTAAAGTTCATCCTGTGTCTTTCCAAATGGCAGGCAAGGCAGACGGTGCTCCTCAAATGGCCCTGGTTTGTGGCCTGAGCCAGCACCAGGCTCAAGGGGCTCTCTGCTGCTCTCACATCAGATAACTTTCCCTGCTACATACCCCAGCCTCCTAGGTCCCCACAGCATCTGAGATTCTGTGCAACAGCCGTAGTTTTATGTCCCTAAAACTTGCTTTGCTGTGATGTGGGCTTATAAAGGCCATTTACAGTGATTGTTCATATAGCTTAGAATTTATACAGTTATATATGAATGAGTGGAAATTATGTGTTTACAAAAGCAACATAAACTTGGAACATCCTCTTTTACGAGTATCACTGTATAATGTGATAGTATTTCCTATACTTAGTGTTACAGGGGCATATAAGTCACACATCTGATATATCAGACTGTGTAATAAATAGCCACCTATAGGATTAATTACTCCCGACAAGTATTTGGGCAGCAACTAATATTGATCTATTTACCTACTTGTTTATTTCAGAAATTTGTATGGTTCTATAGATAAAGTCATTGAGTATCTGCAGACCTCTGAACTTTTGACATATCTATTCTCTCCACTAGTCTGATGTAGATTAGTACAATTAGCTCCATATAGGTGTGCCACTGAAGTCCTAAGATGAATGGCTAAGCCACAATAACCTCAGAAGTGTATGACCTCTTGATTCACCTCCTGGCTGCAAATGATTTCTCCCAGGCATATAAGGAAAATCGAGTCATACAGGAAAAAGTCAGATGCCTGCAAGCACATAGATGGCAACACAGAGGGAAGCAGACCTCATGGCACACAGATCCTCTGTCTTTGGTGCGTATGTTAAGTTGCTTTCCCTTGTCTTCAGTGAATTGATGGCATTTGGTGAAATTGCCTGCAGTGTGATGCTTCTGTGATGTGCATGGAAAAGACCTAGAAAATAATCACTTATTAAGAAGCTGAGTTAATGAGAACACAGAGCAGTTGGTTAGTACATTAACAATGGAACTTATCAGCCTTTCTTTCGCATCCACATGCTGCCATTTTTGTAATTTAATAAAGGGATATAACACACATGGAGGTTCAGGCAGTAAATTTGCTACATAGTGCTGCTCCAGTTCTCATTTAAGAAGGTGGAATGAGAAAAATGCGAAGGAACAGGGAGAATAGTAGTTTTCCCATTGAGCTGAATGAAGTTTCGATGATAAAATTTAAAAATCTCACCCTTAATCCAAGTGTGGCTGGTGAGAATGCTTCAGTTTCCAGTCCCATGTTGACACAGAGCTGTTGTTCTAGGAAGGGTGCAGTTTTGCAGCTGTGATTTAGGGGTTCTGTCAGCATCAGACAGGACTCTTGAAGGGAGGCTTGTGGTCCATGGCCTGCAAAATACACAAACCTTAGGGCTGAACGGAACTCATCTTGCAACAGGGAAGAGAACAAGGAAAACCTTAGATGTGGGGTCTGCTACTGCTGGCTACCGTATGTTAATACCTATTTATTAACACACAAAGAGATGCTGAAAGAGTCCTCCAGGTCTGCTTCATAGCTGGTTTTCCTCTCCAAATACAGTAGAACTCAGTTCTATGTAGACACACTTTCAGACCATGAAAGAGTTAATCTGACTAGTGGCAACACTTCAGTAAAAGTGAGAGAGGTGGAACTCAAGTCCCGAGTCTTAATAAAACACAGGTGTTTTATTGTTAGGTTAAAAACTCCTAGTCTAAGACTCCAGCAAGCATTTAAAAACAAGGAAAAAATGTGCTGTTGAATAAGGAACTTGGAAAGGCTACAACAGGCTATGCTATGCATTTATGGAGAGTGCAGCATTCATTGGCTAAGGCCTACCATAAAGTTCATGGTGGGAAAACAAAACACGTATTACATGAAGGACACCTCTTACAAAATGCATCTGGCCTCTGATGTGTTACACCTGGGATTAACTTTTGATATTCTGCTTTCCATCATCCTGGCTTTGCTCTTACTACTCCCTGCAGAGCGTTCATACTTATCACTTTCCAGCTCTTCTTGTTTCCTGATCTGTTTGTGGAACTTACGAGGTGACAGGCAGCACAAACATCACATTCAGCACGCCAATAAGCCCTTGCAACTGCTTTTCTGTCAGGGATCAGACCTTTTCCTCTGAAAGAGAGAATGGCTGCTGCTATAGAACTAGCTAGTCAAAAGAAGTAAGGAAATCACTCATTGCTGTGATTTCGCCTTTTTCCCTTTACCTCCACATCACAAGGAAGCAGAAAGTCTGAGGGAGCATTTTTCAGTAAACTTCACTGAATTTGGGTCACAGATTTAAGTGACTGGTGTGAACTTTGAGCTTTAGCTTCAAGTTCCTCGTGAATTTTGAGAACAGAAGTAGTTACAACTTACTAAAGAGAAGTGGAACATGAAGAACTGGGGAAGTCCAAATGCACTTACAGTGCTCTGAGGCCTAGGATTACTGCATTGCCAGTATCGTGGCCTTTAACTAGCGTTATGGATATGGGCTGGGTATATTTGGTATCTGCATAGTGAAAATAACTAACTGCCCTCCAAAGAAACGCATCCACCAAAGAGACAGTTAGGGATCAGTTTCCCTGGTCTCAGCCTTAGTGATAGAAATCAACTGTCACTCATAGAAGAGAAGGAAAGATATAGTCCACAGAGGACCTAATTGAACAAGAAGCAGAAGGGTGGCTTTCAGGATTCAATGCAAGAGTTTAACAACTGCAATTAAGTCGGAGACAGAGAAGCAGCAGTGAAGACAGTCAAAATCTGCCTTCTTCACTCCCAGCCATCATCAAAAACTCATGTATTCTGAAGAAGTTTCTTAGGATGCAGTGGAAACACAGACTGCAGATAAACAGAGACCCAAGAGTATAAATCTTCATTCGGAGTGTCCCAAAAGTTCTTGTAGGAATCCTTATGTCAGCCTGAATTTGCTTGGGATCAGCCAGCCCCATTAGGACAATCAAGAGAAGTCTGTCAGCATCTGCTAGCTGCTCCCAATTTTAGATCTTCCCTGGCCTTCTTTCTTCCTTCACCTTCTAAGACTGCTTTTCATCCCACTCCTACTCTCCTTTGCAGCTGCTGGTTCCTGTTACTAACTTGCGTCAGCAGTTCTCAGTCTCAGACAACTCCACTGTCGTTTGAGCTTTGCTATGTGAGGGAAACAACCCATGCTTTCTGTTCCCTCCTGGAAAGTTGCTGGACCTTGAGCTCCAGCAGAGCTGGGCCAGTCCCTGTTCAACACAACCCCTGGCCAACTCCAGCACTAACTAATGATGCCACAGGTCTCAGTGCTTGCTAACAGCCAAGATCAAAGCTAAAATAAACCAAGCTTCTATCTACCAAACTGGCTTTTATTTTCTTTATTTTTTCTTTACAGTCAAAACCGTTGTTATTTTTTCTGATGTGTGTTATCATTGTAAGACACTGAGAAGTATAGGATGGATTTCTAATAATATGTATGTAGTCAGACTGAAGTGTTTTGAAATTAGCTTGTCTCAGCTCTGAAACAATAATGTCAGTCATTGAAATATTCAAGACAAATACTTTATACTAGCACTAAGTATTTAGTAGCATTAGACCTTGTTGTTGCCCCTTGCAGATACTATCAAAATCTTCCATATAATACAAAACAGAAAAATATATATATATATTCCTTTCCACTACTTATTGTGCTGTAGAAGTCTTATATTTGACTTAAAGTGAGCAATTAAATTGGCATCCCATTTCTTATTATTCTCTTTATGTGTTAAGAATTCCTTTTCCAAATTTCATTTCCTGTGTGTTTAGTTATTTTAAATGTCTGGAAAAAAAAAAAAAAAAAAAAAAAAAAAAAACACCACGTTTAAAGCTTTCTTTTCTCTTACCAGATGATATTGTTTACTGCTTGTAAAAGAAGCAAAGATCCCCATTTGAGATAATAGTAAGCAGGTAACTCATTGTGGGAAAAGGAAAGGAGGATGACAAGAATGAGATTTTTCCAGTAGTACAGAGAGCAGAAAAGATTAAATTCAGAATACTGAAGGAAGTCAAATCCTTTCCTTTTTTGATTCTTTATCTATAACATCTTTTTGGGTTTGTTTTACAGAACAACTGAGGATATTTTATTTTTTTTTTATAAGGAAGAATAAGGTAAAAGAGAGAGAAGTAAACAGTGTTTACTCTAACTACTCCTTATTTTTTATTAATTGTAGCCTACCCTAAAAGATTTCAGCACTGCCCCTTTCACATTTGACCCACAGCTCTTCTATAGGGAGCGAAATACTTGAAGAGCAGCAGGATCCTACAGCCTCCACAACAGGTTAGAAATAGGTTTAAGGGGCAGCAGCGTAGATGCCTCCACCCATGGCAGGGCTCACGAGGGATAGGTACGAGTGAGTACAAAACTGTTTGTTTTTCCTTTCCCTTGCATTACTGTGGGATACTTGCAAACATTTAATTAAAGCTATTGTATACATGCTTAACTTGGAGATGGTGGTTCCTTGAAACCGTTACACAGGAGCACCAAAGAAAATACAAGGGAGTCACTGAAGGAAAATACAAGTGAATTAGAATAGCATAGCAACCAAAGAATACATTTCCCATAATACAACAGTCAAAGGTCATGAGGTCCCAGATGCTCAGTTGCTCATGCATATCTTCTATTCTCTCCACTTGCATGCCTACTCCGGAGAGGGCAAAGATTTAATGAGGATGGGGCTAGCTTTAGCAGTTCTCACCCTTCCTCAAACCCTACATCTGAAAGACCATTGAAAACCTCTTTGAAGTTGGAATAGACTCAGATTGAACTGTCCCAGTGCACACATACAATTTGTTTTTTTTCTCATCAGGTAGAAAAATACAAGGTGACTGTTCTCTTCCGGCAGCCCTGGATACAAACAAAGCTGCTGAATCAAAGACTTATTGAAATCAGGGTGGAAAGGAGTTTCTCCAATTGCATCCGTCTTTTCAGTCTGCAGTAGCTGCCCTTCTCAGAGTCAAACAGTTTCTACTAGCCAGGTCATTCTTCCTCAGTCCTTACGAAGAAATCCTGTTCAGTCAAAACAGCGTACTACTTACAGGAAGTTTGTGAGGGTCAAAAAGTGACTGCAAAACCAATCTCTTGTTAAAATACATACATTATCTGCTCAGATGTAGGTACTATTAGAACTCTGAAATTTCTGATTTGCTATCAGGACCTTGAAGGTGATTTCAGAGTCAGATTTGTTAAACCTGGCAGCTGTATGAACATTATCATTTGTCACTAGCAGAACTAGCTGAGTTGCTCCAAGTCCCACTTAATCTATCCAGCTCACTACCCACAGCTTCTGACCTACTTAGTCACTTCCTGTCTCTGATTTTCACCCAAAGAACTCTTTTCTGTATTGGTCTGCGTCTGCCATTTAATCTTAATCAAACTTCCTTGGGCTTCCATTACTGTCAAGTACAACTCCTCTCACTGCAATGTGCACCCTTCTGAGTGCAGGAAAGTTGATTTACAGCCAACAGTCTACCTCTTCTCTTACGCTTGAAGTTCATCTCAGCTTTGTTTTTCTTCCTGTATGAGTCACTCCTTCCCCTCTTTGAGGCACAGTGCCACACTTTCTGGTCCTCCTCCATTCTGAGGAGCTGAGAAGCTGACGGTGTATGCACTGTTCCCATTGAGATCTGGAGAATTATTACCATGAGTACACAACTACCACAAGCAGGTTAAAAAAAAAAAAAAAAAGAAAACTAAGAAATTAAGTTGGCCACAGACTGCTCAGAAAGTCAGATATTTGAATACGCTCTTGCTTCAAAGCATAAATTATGACCTACTCTTTTCCTTTTAACCTTTCTTAAGATCTACTGAAGCAAAACACAACCATTTAGTCTATGCCTCCCAAACCTTGCATGTCCCCTGGTGCTTCTGGGCACCTGTTACAGAGATTAATACTAAACTATTGAGATGCTGTAGCCTGGGTACCAGCTTATGGACTTCCTCTGTTGTCTGGGGTTTACTCATGGACTTCCTCTGTTGTCTGGGGTTTACTCATGCTACTGTAACAGGTCTTTAGGACAGAGTTCTTCAGGCAATTTCCTTTTATGACCACAATCCAATTTAAAGATGTTAACAGCCTGCCATGGCAACTTTTGCTTGCCCAGGGCACTCCTGGGCTGGCCAGGTCTATTGTTTCCACAGCTTCTCTTACCACTACAGTGAAATTCAATGGACTAAGCAGTGTGCTCTTTGGGTGTCAGATACAGAATATAAGATGGTAACAGCAACTGTGTGCAATCCATATGAGAGAGGTGCTCTGTCTCTCCTTGCCTTATGCTCTCTCACAGCTCTGTTTTTAATATGAGCACTTCTGCTTTTTCCTGTGTTCATACTCATACCCTTGATTTTTTGTTATTGATGCTAACAAGCAGTCAGTCACTGAGGGCAGCCTCCTAATAAGAAGAAAAATACTATATGAGAGTGCAAGAAGGAATTAGCTACAGGCCATTCTTGTTAAATCTCTCTTCTGACTTATCCCTGCCTAAATCGTATTTTTGAACTGCAGTCACTATATGACATTGTAAGTTGAAAACAACCACTTGCGTCCTTTCCAGCAAGGCTTTGAGTGGCCCTGATACTGGGCTTGCAGGAGAGATAAGCAGTGCATTGAAGCTGCAGTATCGCTGTCACTGAGGGCAGGGAGTGAATGGAAACATATCCTCCCTCTGGCACTGCCTTGCTCTGGCTGGGGGGGAGGGAGGAATCAGTCCAAGCAGCCCCGGTTCACATGCGGCAGGAGGCAGCGGCCTCCCAGCTGATGACAGATTAGACTCAGGGCCTGGGTAGTGGGAACACTGCGACTGGGCCCCAGCAGCATCTGTCTCCAGCACTAAAGGAATTACTGCTGCAGGCTGTGATTTTCTCAGCAAACTGTAATTATACCAGGAGCCTCATTCCTGCCATTTTTCTTGACAACTTAAGTGCAAAAGGAAAAAAAAAAAAGAAAAAGGGTGAGAGAGCAGAGAAGCAGAAATCATGGAGGGACCTGGAAAGAGACATCTGATTGCTTTTGTTGAGCTCATCTCAGTGACTTTCTCTGGGTTTCTTAGATCCACGTGAATCACAGCCTGCATCCCTCAGCAGCCAGTGCCAAGGTGTAACTCCCAGCACTGCCCTGAACCCCACTGAGTTGACAGGATGCATTCTTCCTGTGCACTTAGCCCATGGCAGCCAAGCTGAGCATGCCCCAGAACACCAAGCCTGGCAGTGTCCTTGGGCTCTGCTGAGAGCCAGACTGCAAACCCCCTGAGAAGAAACAGCCTGAGCAGTAGTGGAGGTGCAGGGGAGAGAGCAGGAAGAGCTGGAAAGCCTGACTCCCACAGGCTGCACCTAGGCTGCACTAGAGCATTGGCAAGTGTTATATGTAGTGACTCTCTGTTTTAAAAGAGAAAGAAAGTGCAGTATATGTTTGGATACACTGCCGGTTCGTTTTGCCAAAATAATGTCAAAAAAAGAACAAGAATTCTAAGACTTCTCTACCAGAAGAACCTTTAAGTTTGTGCAGTCATAATGCCATAAAAGCTTGTTTGCCATTACTCTTTTCTTTCAGGTTAAATCTAGGAGAGTAGGACAGAAACATTTAAGAGTAGTTTGCCAGCACAGCTTCACCATTCAATACTTAAAACGTAGACAAGGCCAAAACAATTCAAACTAACGCGTGTTCTCTTTTCTTGACTTACCTCGGCGCTTTAATTCAGTCATCCAGCATATTTTGAAGGCAGGAAAGCCTCCTCTGTTTCAAACAAACTACATCAAGGCTCTCCTCCCCTAGAGGAAGGCAAAGCCAGCCTTTGCAGTGCTCCTGCCCCTATCCAGCAGCACATCAGTGGGACAGTGCAGCAATGGGATGGAAGCCCCTGGGCTGTGGGAGCCCCGCAGGCAGTGAGCTGGCAGCAGACCCCCATCTGCAGCACCCAAACCTTCAGATACTGGTGGGAAATGCATGCATCTGGAATTGCTGAAATTGGCAGAAAAAGCTTGGGACAAAGAAGAGAGAAAGAAAGGGCTAGCAAGAAAGTGGAAAGAACACTTCTTACACATTTCGCTTTCTTTTCCATCTGCTTGTGTGATGTTGCTGTGAGCTATTAAACAGCTGCAGTACTCTGCCCCAAGAAGAGGCTGTTTCAGTACTAAAAGAGAATGAATCCTACAGCTGAGTGCTTCAGGAGCCCCCTAGAATGAGCACGGTGCTAGAAATAGGTTTCTTTGATTCACTATTATGCTAAACACACTGGGAGCAGGGCCCTTGGGGCAGCAGGCAGAGTCCCTGCCTGCTCATGACCCATCCTTTGCACAGCTGGAAAGTCCCTCTTTTCTTTTGCCTTCCAGGCAGAAGGTAAGTGTTGCTTTCCAGCTCTCCAGCACTGGTTCTGAAATTCAAGGAGGGCAGATTGCTCAAGCTAAAGGTGTTTGCTGACTGCAGGACTTTGTAGCCTGGGAAGATAAGGGCAGCAGAGGAGGGCTGGGAGTGGGAGGAGCGGGCATACTGTGACTGCCAAGGACTGAGAAGAGAGCTTTTTTTCTGCATCCATTCAGACGCTCAGCTATTTCCTGCTCCATTCCTGCAGTCAGCATGCTCCACCTGCTTTTACTTAACCATTTCCTGTTTACTGCTTCCAAAAGCTTTCTGGTGCAATCAATACGCTGCTCCTAGACTGTCTTTATAGTCTTTTTTTTTTTTTTCCCCCCTCCAGGCTTCACTACATTCTCTTCTTTCTCTCATCCCTTACACAGACCCTTCAGACTGAATCGGGGACAAGGGTGCAGGTATGCATGTGTATTATGGCCAAATTCAGTCTCTAGTTTTGTCAGGAAAGTATTTGCTCACTCACTCATTCCCTCTCTGCATTCTTTGTCTTCTTATCCTCCTGCACATGGCTTTCTGCAGACTTACCACAGAAACAAGCAGTATCACTGACAGCAGATTTCCCTTTCCGTAGAACAGAGCACTGGAGATAGTTAGAAGAAAGACTCCTCCCATTACTTTCAAGAGTTAGACAGTTCTCCCACAAACAAGAGATTTATTTCCTGGATAGCTCACCCCGGGTTCACATTTCAAGTCCTGCAAACACTGAAACAGTTCATTTCAGTTTGCTGTTCAGTTTCTCAGATGGGTAACGTAAGGTGTGAGGAGCCAGAAACACCACACAAAGGAAAATAAATCCCTTTCTAAGTATGGATGGCTCCCACAAGACCCCATCCCACACTCAGATGTTTCTTAAAGAAACCGTTACAAAAACATGCGTGCTCTCCTTCACCGTATTGTAGATAACGCTGCATCCAACGCTAAAATCAAGTTTATTTGTTACTGCCTTTTGCTGTTTGTTTACTTTTTATATTTCTCTTCTGGGGCTGTGAAAATAGATTCTTCAGTTTCCTCCCTGGTTCTCATGCTCTTGCACAGCACTGCAATGTTTGGGTTGCGGTGAGCGCTGCAGGGGAATGTTCCCTTCTTAAAATAAATCATGGAAACATTTCTGTTGGATTCAGGGCTTGCAGAAGTTTGAGTTTTGATTTTTTTTTTTTTTTTTAAACATAAGAAGAATGTCAGGACAGCTCTGACCTGACAACATAACCTTTTAAAAAGATCATGCTTGTGATGTGCCTCAGTGTATATATATATTGACATGTATAAGCATGTGTATATATACACACCAGTATACACGCCAGTTATACTGGTATAAGTGAGCACTAAAAGCATCCTCAAAGAACACTTGACACGTTGTCCCAGCCTGCATCAGACAGATCTGCAAATTCCTTTGCTAACCCTGTTCTGAGTCAGTGTAAGCCAGTGGTGCTTGGGCTGAAGATGCTCCAGAAAAAAGCAGAGGTCCATAAGTATACACTGGCATTATCTCTGAGCTGGTCCACACTTCTGAAGTGATGTTGATGGGCTTATGCTCACATTTCCAAATTTAAGAACAGCACTAGAACCATCCTGTTCTAACTGCAGGATAAGGTAGCAACCATGCCCATGGCAGGGAATTAGAACTAGATAAACTGCAATGCTCCTACCCAAGCCATTCTATAGTTGTTTGTATGGTTCTATGTACAGGTAGTACACCCGTGTTTGATAGGAGGCACAGCCTAGACATCACTGATATCTAGGCAACCACCTGCTGTAGGCATAGGACAACCTGACTTAAATCAAAGTCTGCTGAAGTATCAAAGTACCATTCAAACAGCCTGCAAGCAGCATTTGAACATTCTTTTTAACCAGATGTAATGCTGTAATGTGATAGAAAGTACAGCAACAATAGCAGAGTAGCACAATCCTAGGCTACAGCAAATGAGAACAAGCCTAAACACAGCAGATGAGGACACAAAAACAAAGAAAGAAACTGCTTACCCTTAGAAGACCTCTGGGAGGCAGGAATCTCCAGCAAGATACCTTTGCCTCCACTGCCAACCCTTAAATGAGATCTGGGAAGGGGAGGATCCTGGCTTCACCCTTCTGGTCACTCAGGTGCATTGCTTGCACCTGAGCTCCCCTGGGTTGGCCTCGCCTTCCCACCATGTGCTCAATCACTGTTTCAAGCTGTGACTTAGCATTTCCACTACATCAGGAAAGGAAGCAGTCTTTTTTCTACACAGAAGTGTATTTCAGATTGGCTTAAATATGTAAAATGTCTAGTTTGGTTCCCATCCAGCCCCATTCATTCAACAGTTTGTGTCAGGGTACTTGTCATCAGTAGCGATTGCCCAGAGTGAGTCACACCCATGCAGTGATGTGTTTTCATCTTCATTTTATAGGGTACAGCCCTGGCAAATTCATGGCTGTATTGTACCACACAGCTCTTATAACAGCAGCTCCTTTTCTTCTATCCAGCTGTCAGTCCAAGGGGCAGCTAATTCCAAAAGAGACTCTGTGATTCAGTGCCCATCTTTGTTTTCCAGATGTTTCTTTCAACACTCTGTTTTCCGGTTACATTGCATATTTGGTGCATCCAAAATATTTTTGCCTCTCTCCCACCTGTAAAATGGTGGAAAATGGGAATATATGAAAATGTTGGCAGAATGAGACTGGGACTGCACAGGACTCTTTCCAGGAAATGGGTAGAAGGTTCATCAGATGAGTCACTGAAACCTTAGATTACTAAATTCTTGAAGAATAAACTGTCAGGAATATGATACTGGACAGGACATTTAGAGGGAAGGAGAAACTTCTCAAATAGCTCTTGTTTGTTTTCTGTTAGTGATTCATTCCTAAGGAAATTGCCACATTTCTGGCTGGGATGGCAGCAGCACGGAGATGGTGCCAGCCTTCACATGCAGCGTGCTGTGGCACCTGAGAGAGCCCAGCATTTGGAAGGATCGGGAGCTCACTTGTCCTGCCCCTGGGCAGGCCCTGCAGTTCCCTGTCCCTCCCCACACCACAAGAAGGAGGACTCGAGGCCTTCCATGTTTAGATCACCATGATGGTCTAAGGCAGGGAGCCTGTGAGAGAAATCTGTACACAGCCAAAGTGAACAAAATAAGGCCAGGTCACCAGTGCACTTCTGCCATCTGAATCAATTTGCCTCTTTCTTCATATACCAGTAGGTTATGAGACCAAGAGGAAATGAAGGCATTAAAACTCCAGTTTCTAAGCTCCTTATAAAAATTTCTCTTCCTCTACCTGCTCCAACCAGTAAACCAAGTTGTATCAATAAAACTGGCCCAAAGCTCTGAATGTGTGTTTTAGAGAAGGTCTACAGATTTTAAGTGCCAGTAACAACAGAAGCAGTCGGGCTCCCTCCACAGCTACGTCCAGAGGAGCTGAACCAGCATTAGCAGCAGTGGGAAATGTTTGCAGTAGTATCCGAGTGTGGAGAAACCCCTGCATTCCAGCAAGCCGCTGCCAGTTCCCATTTTGGTGAGTTTGACCTAGAGCATTTAGCATTTCAACATCAGTTCTGCGTCTCATAATGCCGTTTACGTAATGAACTCTCATTTGGTTCCTATTAAAATCACAGTCTTTCTTCTGCAAACCACTGCTTGTAAAAAGCAAGCCACCCAGTTTCTCAACAGATCATAATATAGGAAATAAATAGTCCCAAATACTAGGATGTACACCATAATCATTCGAGGGAAAATAGGTATCAATTTTTTCCCTCTTGGATATACAAACTTCAGATCTCAGAGTAGGAACACAGAAGATCTATTAAGGTGTACCGAATCCACCTCCTGCAAAACCGCAATGTAGAGACTCCCCTCTGGATGTTTCTCAGATAATATACTGATAAAAAAGAGAGTCTACAGCTCCTCATAGTCACAGCAGCAAGAATTCTCTTAAAGGTTGCAGAAATGGTGTGTGTCACTCTATACGCATTGTCCTAGTGCCATTACCTGTTAGAGGCAGCACAGAGCAGTTCCTTGTATTATATATACCAGCACTTTGAAGAATTCCATTTCAAATGTCTCAAACAATGGGGGTTTCACCGCTTCCTGTGGGAGCCAGTTCTGCAGCCTAACTCACTCCACCATCTGGAGTGTTTTCCTGACTGTCTGCCTGCTTGTAATTTTCTTTAATTGTGCTCGCACTCTTTCTCCTTAAAGGTGACTCGCTAAACCTTTCTGTTGTGTGAAATTCATGTTGCGTGGTCTTTTTGTTTTTTTTCTTTTTTATGATAATCGAGAAAGCCTGAAAGCTTGATGGCTTCTTGTCTTTGCTCTTCCTTCCTCAGAAATAAGAGTAAGTTATAAATAACTAATTATGGCTTTTCTATCCGCTCATCTCAGAGGGTTACCAGGACTGCCAGTACGACCGTGCTCTTTTTATAGATGGGAGAACAGAAGCACAGAACAGGAAGCATCATGCAGAGTGCCGGTGGCAAGACCTGAGTTTTTAGCCAGGTCTCTACAATCAGTAGTGCCCTATTATATTTTTTCTTTGTTTATTTTCAGTCCAGCCCAATTCCACTGGTGATGTTGAAGTACCTAAAACAAGCTTTCCGAGAACTTTATTCAGAATTGTGACTGAAAGGTCATCCTGCTGAATATTTAACAGTTACTATCTTTCTGATGTGTTTGTTAAGCATCCTAATTAAGTACTGATATGTAAGACCAACAAAGCACTTTAACAGACTGATTCAGTCCCTAGGGCCTCGGTGAGCTGAGTTTCCTTCAGCTAGCCTATGTTTTCCTGGTTGCGGATTGTTCAAACTGAACGCAGTGTATATCAAGCGTGCTCTTATCAGTGCGCTGCAGGGAGATTTCCTTCCTCCTCAGTGCCACCATGCTTACTTCACCTGCTGTATTTCCCTTAGCAGCAGTTTTCGGTAAGCCCATTTCTCAGAATCTGGATAGGCACTGAATTATAAATCTTCTCACACGGGACAATAACACCGCAATCAGTTCAACACAGTGCACCGTGTAGAGACTGATACCTGGGCTGGCATGGAGCCACTCACCTGGGCCTCAGCACAGGCTGCCCTCAGCAGCACAGCATTCTGTGTCCCTGAGGACGTGCTTTAGGGCTTCTGCTTGCCCAGCCTGACTCTGCTAGATGTGTCTGAGCACGTGAGACTTGCCTTTCCCCAGCCCCCATCTGGGATAAGGTGACAGGCTAGCTCAGTGTGGCTGGCAACCTGGTTTCAGATCTGTGCCATACTGATCCCATACTGAACTGGTGGCATGGAACCTGTGCCCAGTGCAGCACTGTGTATGGATGGAGAAAAGGAAGTTAGAGCTGTGGTAGACATCTGAGGCTAGCACGCAGATGTTCCTGGCCGTCACCCACTTCTGAAGCACGCCAGTGAGAGAAACCCTAACCAGCGGAGTCGTTCCCCCACTTCTCCTCCAGGCCACCTTTATTCCGGATATCACTGAGCTAGAGTTGGAGGATTTACCGAAAGCTGCGAGGCTGCTGAAGGTCACTGAGCACGTTGGCTTTGCTTTCAGGTTCAGTTTGAGAAATTACCCGTGGTGTCATGCCTGTGCCTCCTGGCCATGTGAATAGAGGAAGCTAATGAGCAACAACAGATTACATAAAGCAGGGAAATCCCCCTCCAACTTCTCCCACACTATCTCAAACTGAAGTTGATTTGCATACATACACTACAAATAACTTCGCAATGGCTTCTAGCACGGTGAAAGAGTTACATGTGCTTGCTTATAATCATTTAGGCCAGTTCCACCAGTTGAATCACTCAGAGGAAATAAAAAAGGCTGAATGAGAGCCTGTGTAGAAATCTGAGCAGTTTTATGTAGCATCAGCTTACTTCAGGTAAGGACACAACTGTGTAATGCCATTCCATACGCAATCAACAGGAATTGTTCAATACCTATTAAGAAATAGGGGTTATTCTAGAAAATCTGTGCTAAAAAAAAAAAATGCTGTATTAATGTTTATAATTTGTGATTATGGATGGACAGACAGATGGACGGATGGAGTCTTTCTTTAGCTAAACTTGCAATTAAGCATCCAGTGCAAACTCTGCTTGGTGGAAAATGAACTTGAGTGAGATCCAGAAAAAAACTGCAGTATCCTATAGTTGAAAATGATGACCGCTTTATAAAATCTGACGCTCATTAGGCTTAGCATTCCCAAGCAATGCTATTGAAGAAACAGCGGCATTAAACATACCTCAGAAATTCCTGTCATTTCTTTTAAATGTCATGGTTTAACAGAAACAAACAAATGAGCAAAAAAGTGGTGGGATAGTGAAAATGCATATTTACTGGGTTATCTCTGGGCTAGAAATCTGACATTTATAAAAATCTTTTACCTTATCTTTAATGCTCTCAGAAAGGCAATGTTGGTAAGTGTAGTACACCGTTACTGCAGAATGCCTGTATTCTTTTTGAAGAAAGATGGTATTTTCTGTACCTTTGCTGAGGGACTTTGTCACGTAAAAATAATGCTATTTTTCCCATTAACTGGTTTCTTATTTTGTTGAGTTTCAGAGCTAAGGGTTTATTTGTTGGTGGTTTTTTGGTTTGTTTTTTTTTTTGCTTTGTTTTTTAACTTATTTTTAACACATAAGAATATAAAGTTCCCAAAGGCCCACAAAGAGCAGAACAGTCTCTTTGGAAAAACTTTGCTCTTCTACTCACTTTCTTAGCTTTCTGCTGAAATATTTCTTCAGATACATTTACTGCTAACCCTCTTCCAAAGCTAGACAGAGTGTAGACAACAGCACTGGCTCATTCTTCTCTGCCAGTAAATTCACTGAAAAGATCTTTCCTCCATTTTCTAAGTTGTCAAGCAAGCTCTACATTAAAATAAATAAAGTTAGTTAGAGACATATTTTTTACCAATGCTGTAGATGTCTTACAGTATATAGGAAGGTTGTTTTAAACAGTCACGTATATCTTGAGGAATTCATCACAGGTTTATTGGCCAGAGTGCATTATGACTATCATCACTGTCAGTACAGTTATACCAATTTGCTATAGGAGAAACTTTTCTAGGGTAGCAAGTTTTCATACAGTTAATAAGGAGGGATAGAGAAGAGGAGGAAAACAGAGGCACAGCTTACCTTTACAACTCTTGTAAGTCTTCTGATTCTTCTATGATATCCCCTCTGTTAATATGAATCATGTCATGACCTGTTGCAGGGGAATACCTTGCCTTTCAGCTTTCTCCGTTGAGCTTTATTGACTTCAAAGCTTTAATGGAGCACAATAGGGACCAGCCCAGATGGGAGCTGCCTGTTCTGCTGAGCCCTTGGGAGCTGCCCACTCCCCAGGCTACAACGGAGCTTGTCACAATGGATCAGCTGTAGAAATCAGAAGTACATATTTGAGTAGGAGCTTGCTACCTTGCAATGCACTTGATAGCAGCAGACAGGAGGACATGGCTTGATCTGACTGGTGATTCATTCTTACCTTGGATATTTTGGTCTTAATAGCTCAGTGTGTCTCTTCAGTTTGTATTCTTTCCCATCAATTTGCAAGGTGATCAGGAAGGCGTCAAAAAGATGACTTCCTTTTTTTTTTTTTTTTAATATCTGCTCTCACTAACAACAGTCTATTTTCTAAATGTGTTTAATCACAGTAATATAATATTCCTTATTTACAGAGTGAACTATATCCCAAAGCACTTTGCAGCTATTGACATGAGACTAAGCTTAAAAGTGGAACAGATATACAGGTTAGGAGGGAGGCTTTGCTCTCAGCCTAAGTATTAGAAAAGCATATAGGGTGCAGCCATACTATTTGCTAATAGTTGGAAAATAGACTGGTATAAGCTCTGTGTAACTCTAGGAAACGTTTGAATTGTAAAAAGCAAACTGTGGTAGAGATGTCAGTCCTGTAGCATATCCCATTCTCTATTCACAAGCACCAGCTACCAAAAAAGTTTTACTGGGAAGCTAGAGTGACACAAAGGTCCTCAACAGATATACACTGGCCCTGGGAGAGCTCTGCCAAAGTGTTACAGTGGGAGCTGGACTGCTTGAAGGTTTGGCTCCAGAACACAAGAGTAGCATCAGAAACTTTGCCGCACAGAATGAGAATGAGTCTGGATATTGGTAACTAAAGGAAAGGCAGCAGAAAGAGGACTGTTATATGAGTAAGTACATCCATGTTCAACCAGTGTGAAATTAGTTTATGCTGAAATTTCCCTTGATTTGTTTTGTGAATTAAGCTGGTTTCCAAATGGTTGGAGGAAATGGTGACTTTGTCATTTCATTGATACCTGTCGTCACTGAGGTGTCTGTTGTGTGTTTCAGATGGAAAGGATCTAGTGAATTTACCCCAGGAAGGAATCAGTCCTGCCCTGAAAACCATACAAGTGAGAAACACTGCCTTGAGAAATGCTTTACTCAACACTACCGACGAGACTCCTGGTAATACGCCCAGTCCACAGAAAGCTCAGATGCAATCTTCACCGACAAATGGATGAACAGCAATCCTATTTTTTTAAAAATCCGGTGGAGCAGATAGTAGGTATTCTTCTTTTGCCTCTTTGGAGGCTAACTTCAAAAACAAGTGCAGCTCTCTGTACGTGTGGGGCCATATTAAACCTTGGAATTATGAGAATTTTGTTCAGGTTAAATTAAATGACATAGTAATAAAACTCTATAAACAACAGACATGTCAGTGAAGAAGCACAGACCTCACAGGCCTTCCTGATTCACCCTGACACCAGCCTGGAGGAACGGGCAATCAAACACACAGAGCACTGCGGTTCCACTGCACTATGCACTCACACCTTACTGAGACTGAGAGAATGGATGACTTGCTCAAGGCCACTGAAGGCACTGGCTCAGCTGTGAGTGACATCAAGTTGTTCCCTGTCTTCAATCCTCACATCCCTAAGGGAAAGGATGTACACTCTGGGTTAGTGCTGATGGCTGATGCACAGTCACCATCGGCCCTAGAGGTGGTTCAGTCCCCAGCAGCCGTGGGGAAAGCTTCACTGAGCATCCTCATGTGAAGAAGAGCACCCTGCACAGAAGCGTGGGAGCTACAGGTAACCTAGTAAGGGGATCCACTGCAGCAGGATCAGTGCTAGGGTGAGCAGGTTGCCATCTGCTGTTTGCTGGGCAGGTTTGGGGTGACCAAGAGTGTTCCCAAAGAATGCAAGGCCCTTATTAAATAGCACTGTGCACCTTTACAGCTGCAATGTGGGAGGCTGAAGAGCTGTCAGGGTGAGGAAGCCAATGTCCCTTTGCTTGCAGCCACCAAGCAGGCTGGTGGGGAGGGGGCTGCTCTGTAGCTCTCTGCTGACATGCATGTTCAGGCAGGTTTCCATCATAAGCAAGCTACTCCATTTCAATAAGTTACTTTTAAAGGCTAATAGGTTTCACCCTGGGGAAGAGCAGTCCTCCAGCTTTACCGATTTTAATTTTGTGTTAATCAAAGTTTAGACTTCCTTCTTGTCAGTGCTGCACTGCTGTCCGGTCAGTCAAACACTGCTGAACTTGCTTGTCGCCATTTTATCTGGATATCTTGTAAATATTTGGTAGAGCACTCAGACACAGAAGTGGTTTTTGCTCTTACAGTCACATGCCTGCTTCCAGGACCTTTCAGAAGTACAAAAGACTGAAGGCAGGGAAAATTCCACTGAGACGCATTCAAGTCTCCAGGGAGCAACTGGACTCTGTTTAGACTGAAATTTCTTATTGCTGCTTCTCTCCTTTTTTCTTTATTTAAACATGGAAGGATAGAGAGGGGAAGCTGCAGGGTAAGGGTGTTCTTTTTATTATTATAAACACTCAAATGCGAGTGCTGTTTCACTCGTTTCTCTCAAATTACAGGAGCATGTGCAGTCAGAGAGGGAGATAAGCTTTTTAATGCTCTCTGCAAAAACCTGGGAAATTTCCATCCAAGTTCTAAAATGTGTTACAGACATTAATGAATTAAAGCTTAATCCCCTTCTTCTCAGCCCTGTGAAGTAAGGACTAAATACAATTTAAAGATGGGGATAATGAGTCTAAAAAAAGTTGTAAGAACCTAGCCTGAAATCACACAGGCAGGGTAGCAGGAGGACTCAGGTCTTTGGGTCCCAGCCTTCTGTCTTACACCACAGCCACCACAGTTCCCTGCCTTGCAGCACAGTTCCCTGCCTTTTCAAGGCTTGCTGTACTTGCCCTTCTGGGATATAGTGAGAGCAGGTTGGCATCACACCTGGACATAACCTTGCTTTTTCCCCCTTGAAAGACAGAGACCTCTGTCTCTCCCATGAGATTCAGATGCTGAAAAGATCAGAGTGGAATGTGAGCAGAGAAGAGGAAAAACAAGACACTGCTCTGCTTTGAGCACATCCCACCTCTGCTGAGGCAGTGGAGTTACCAGCATGAGCAGCCTCTAGCTTGTGTCGCCATAGTGGATTTAGGTAGGGCTATGGTAAAATTATCACAGTCAGAGAGAGATCTTGACTGACAAGGACATTGGATAGATGAGCCAGTAAGCCACTCTCCTGTATAAATACCTATGAGTTCATTATCCTTTTCTTAGTGAGTCACAGTTCTTATTATCAGAATCCCACAGCTATTGCTGCAGCCATTCTCTGGCCTCTCTTCTGAAGAGAGGGATAATCCCAGCCAGTTCCTCTTCGGTGGCATGAGTCAGGTTTTACCGGGGCGATTAATGGACAGCTGAGAAGAGTAGTTCCAACAGGGATGAGCCAAAAGCAACATCCACATGAGTCATCAAGTGAAAAAGAAGGAAAAAGGGAGCAAAACCAGTTGGGAGCCCAGCAGTTCCTGCTGCCTTCCCCGTGGTCCAACCCTGCAGCCCCTCACGGTGCCTTTGCCCTGTTCGTGCCAGGGCAGCCGCAGAGCTGCGGCAGCTACCCTGCCAAGGACCCAGAGTCCCCGCAGATGCCTTGCACAGCACTCCCTTCATTCCCACTGAAAGACAGCCAGGCCCAGGCTGAGACATGGCAAGCACTTTGCTGCGCCTGGCAACGCCACCCAGCTGCCGAGAACAAGTGGGGAAGAAGGGCTGTGTAAGAATGCAGGGGAATTTTCACATAGGCAGGATGTAATTAGCGGAGCTGGAATTTGGCCAGGATGCTGGGGTTAAAGCACTGGCTTGCAGGTAGCACACTGGGAGCTTTCATAATTCTCATGCTCAGGATCTCCCATTTCCATCTAACCTAGAGGATGTCAGAGGACTGCTACACATTTAATGTTCCCAGGCAGCTCTCTGAGCTCTGACACAAAGTGAAAAGTATCAGAGTGTGCTGCAGTGTGCCACAGCCGCAGCTGCCCACACACTGCATCCCGCCTGTGGGCTCCTGTGAGCCTGCACCTACCTTGCTCAGCTCTCAGGCCCTGAGCTCACAGCAAATAGGTAGAAAAAGGGATGAAAATAGGGCAGCCCCTCGTATGGTCAGTGTGAGAGAGGGAATATTGCTTCAACCCTGTTCCCTGCTGCATTTCAGGACTGACATCCAGCACTCCTCCCCAGTGCGTACCAGTGAGCTTTCCCAACGTGCCTTGCCAGTAAAAAGCAGCGCTTTAAGAGCTCGTGCCTCCTCCGTCCTTCCAGCTGAGAAATCACATTCATAGTGGCAAAACATTTTGTTTCCTTCGTGTGACCTCACTTTCCGTATATGCAATCTTTGTGTTTACTACGAGGATGCGGGATGTCCACAAAAGGTCAAGGAAGTCATGCAAGAACCTCACGTGTGGAAAGTCCGCGCAGCGTTTTTACCACGACGTGGTCCACAACGTGAAAAACCTCATGGCAAACCGTAACCCCTGGGAGTGGCAGCCCCGCGGACTGACTATAGCCCCGCGTGCTGCCTTCCTCCCCACGTGTGAGCCAAGAGAGGTGCTGCTGCTGCCCGGGGAAGCACTGCCTATGTGTCACCTCCCTGCTGTGACTTTGGGCTCAGCGTGGGTTTGCACGCAGACCCCTCTGTGTCAGGTGTTAGGAAGGCAGCCACCACTCGAACTGGGTGGGAGCACATTCAGTGATCAGAATAACAGAGGTGTGGGCTGAATGGAACAGCCCCACAGGCTGGGGAGGGGAAAGTACAGGCAGCTGCAGGCAACAGGAAACCTAGTGCTCATAAATAAAACGTCTTACAGCCAGAAAGAGGAAATAAACAGCACCAGTACAGATGGAGAGGACAGAAGAGAAGAACAGAGCGTAGCTGTGGCACGGGAGTCGCTGCATTACAGTGAGCTCATTTTTACAGACCATCGTCCCAGTTTGCTGTGTGTCCTGACTGCAAAAATCAGAGGGGGAGTGGGGACTGGTCAAAGAGAGGGTCTCTATCAGGAGAAGTTGTCAGCAGCCGCTGTGATTAAGGAAGCAGCCCGAGCACACACAACATGAGCGGCCGCCAAACTGAAATGAAAGCATTTTTTGTTTGCAGCCCTGAAGGATAATAAAGATAGCTCCAGCATGCCAAGCTGGGGGCTGGAGAGACATCGTCTCTGAGTGGCTAATGCCCTACTCCAGCTATCCAAACTGCCATGCTGCAGGAGCAGATTTCTCCCTGCACACACTGCCAGCATGCATGCCTACAGCCACCATCCTGGGCAGCTTCTTGCCAGGCTGGAAGGCCCCAAGTACAACAGAGGTGATGGGTACAGCCTCCGTGAGCTCTGCCTGCTGGCTAGCATATTTTTTTTGTTGCAGGATCCCTTCCTCATAGCTTTCCCCTCAAATGCCACAGGTCACCATGGCCATCAGCAGCAGCAGCTGCTGTGCTCGGGATGTGATAGCTGCTTTGTGTCACTGGTGGCTCCTCACCTGGGCCACCACAGCAGCCCCAGCAGCTGGCATGCAGAGCCAGGGGATGGTGAGACCTCCCCAGACACAATACAGTGCTCTCAGGTTTTCACCAAGCACTGCAGAAACTCATGCACAGGTTCAGCAAAGGGAGAAAAGTCATTCACAAATTGCATGCATATTTCTTCGTTCATTCATTGAGTCGGGCTTCCCTTTCATCCCCCAGCCCCGCACGCATTGCTGGCATTCTCCCGCAATCCCATCTAATAACCCTGAGGTCTACACAAGCTGCTGCTTGCCAATGGAGAGCACGGCCACCGGCCCGCCCGCTCAGTCACATGAGGAGTTCCGTGCAAAGGTTTAATGCTCCTTCCCATGAATCCCCTGCAGCGTTTCCCTGATCAGGTCCCAGGGAGGCTTTGCACGGTGCAGGGTGCTAAGAAGGTGGCTGCTGAGTTGCAGCATTACCGGAGTCCCCGAGCTCTGCAAGTCCCTTCCCTAGAGCTTCCAGTGTCAGTGTCTAGATGGCACTGCAGGTGCTCGGTGCCTGTACTCACAACCTGGGAGGACAGCAACTGATCTTTCTCATCCCTCCTGCCTGGGAGGCATAGAGGAGATTTGTGCTTTTGAAGAAGCTCAAACTGAAGTGATTCTTTAATTAAATACAGATGAAAAGCAGAAATGTTCAAAAGCTGTTTTGGTTGTACGGGCAACAACAGCCATTCCCTTATTACTGCCATAAAGTGCAGGAGTGCAGGAACTCTCCCTGAGTGTTCTTCTCCACCTGATGCCTCCAGGTAGCATTTCACTCATGTGCCAGCAGTGATCTGTGGGCTGCAGCTCAGGTTTGCAAAGACAGATATTATGATTGACAATCAGCATTCATTTGGAGTTCACGTGGCCAACCCAATGGACAATCATCAGAGTGTCTGGCTTCAGATTCAGCTCTCCTTTTGGAGGGAGGGGGCAGGCTGGTTACGAACTGCACCCTGTGCATGCATGTTGGTGGTATGAAATGAAAAGATGGCAAAGTTTTATGTTATAGACTACTTAGGTTGTTCTGCTGTTAGTTCCACCATTGCCAGTGTATGAAGACAAAACAAAACCACCTGTAAATAAAATCTGCAGTACTTTTTTTAAGCACTCTGCTTTTCTCATGCATTCAAAAGCATCAGCTTGTTCTCGACCTCAGTGGGCTGCCTCTGAAGGAGAGCAGAAACCCGGCATGCCTCTGTCTCTTTGCATACCCACACTTGAACGTGGCCACATCACCACGGCCTGTGTGGGGTGCGTCCCGCCGCGCGTCACGCTCTGCTTGGCAGCAGCAGCCCTGCCCTCCTGAGGGGTGGCACAAAAACCTCTTTATTCCTGGGAGAATAGCAGGGGGATTGCGGGAGGCCTCTGGGAGCGTCACAGCGGTGAAGTGGCTTTTGTCTGTCCATCGCAGTACAGCGTCCATGCAGTGGCTGTGCTGCCATTGACGTGCCAGGAGGGGCTGCTGTATGGAGCAGCATCAGACAGATGAGGGGCTGTGGGTATCTAGATATGAGAGGAGCTGGTGGGAAACACCCAAAGAAGACCCCACGTTGCCTCTGCAGCCTAAACAACAGATTGAGTAGGGCAGAGTCTTAGAACAGCTCTGAAGTCTGGGCCGCCACACTCTCATTTCCCCAGTGCCAGCACAGCCATGCAGGGAGATGCTCTGGTGCTGGCCTGGCTGGAAATTAACCTCCTGCTTTGAGTTTCTCTTAAGCACACCAAGAGGGGCTACTTCACTAGAACTCTCAAAGTTTCACTGGAAAAGAAACGCGCATATAAATGTATTGAAAAGGGCAAAAGTCAACGCAGCCTTGAAACAAAATGCAGCAGACTCTTTAAATACAGCTAGCTCGAACTTTTCTTGCTGTATTTATGCATCACTGTTTCCTTTGCTAGCGCCTCAGCCGGCACAAGCATAAACAATGCAGATACGCTAGGCAAAGCTGCTCTGAACACGGCTCCCAGCATAATGACTCACGGCCTTATCCAGTTCCCATGAACAGCATGGGGAAAGCCTCCTCAAACACTAACGGGCAAAAGATTGGATTGCAGAAAAGCTACATAACTTTGGACCAGAACATGAAGATTTTCATAAAGCACCAATAAAAGGTTCATTCTGACCAGAGCAGTCACAATGCTTAAGTGTGCTTCAAGAGAGCATGATCTCTTTTGGAGCCACACTCATTCCTATTCCTAGTGCCTAAGGTGGAAATACAGACTAAAGTATTATTTATTTGTTTTTTTTTGTTTTTTTTTTTAAGAAAGCATTTATGTCTTCATTAAGGATGCACACAAGACTCCCCTTGTGCTGCTGGGAAACCCATTTCCAGCTCCATAAGCACTGAAGTGCATCCTAAGTTTTGGAAAGCATTTGTTAAGCAAAGCAGGTTTTTTTGTTGTTTTTTTTTTTTTTTTAAGATGTTATTGTTGTCACTGTTATAATTGCAGCCTTTCTGCCGATGCCAGCTGCCTTAGTTGTAGGTATCTCCTGGGAGGTGGTGTCTGTCAGCCGGCCCCACGTGGGTGTCCCCTTGGCTATCTCCCATAGCCACCCTCCCTGTAAATCACAGCATATTAAAAAAAAGGGGGATAACATTGACATGTGAACTAATCCCCACATCAAAGGGAACAACTCTCCCTCCTCTAAACAGCCGCCCCACTCTTTTGCTGGGAAAAGTCTAATGCCTAGAAGGTGATTTACACAAAACTTCATCCCAGTTGTTAGGAATCTTGCAGTGCTGCTTATTAGCCAGCTGCAGAAGGAACCTGGGAATCAGGGAACCACAACAGCTAGCCTGAAGGCTCCAGCATTTGGTAATTCGGGAGGGGGGGAAGAAAATTGGCTTCTTATAGCAAACTCGTGCATATGTTGGTTGTGTGGCAGGATAGGTGTGTAAATGTGACGAGTAATGCAGACCTGCACGGGCACAGTCACATCTGCATGTGTCTGCACATACTTGTATATGCACAGCAGTGCCTGTTCTGACATATAGAAATGCACACGTTTCCACCTATCTTTTTACCTGTTTGGAACGAGGAGGGCTTATGGGAAATACATTTGAAAAACATACGGGCGTATATAGCTGTGCACCAGGAGCAGGCATGGAAAGGGCTGTCTGTAGCATATATGCTCTCTTAGAGCACTCCTCTGTGCCGTAAGACTGGTTTTGAGCCATTGGTTCAAATGCTAGGAGTACGTGGGCAAAGCGGATACACCTGTGTAAGTCAAGATTCAGCCATAAACTTGCTCCTGTTCTTACCCTGGCAAATGCTCTCTGTGCACTAAGCATATGAAAAGCTTCCCAATAATGTACTGTCTTTGGGATGCAACAGAAGGGAGGAGAGCAACCCTCTGCCTGACCAGATAACCATCTTTTTCCAAATTAGCTCTGAGTTTGTGCCTGTGCTAGGCACACTCCTCAGCAATGCCAACAAAGCAGTACCAATGTACCGTGAACAAAAAGTATACCGGTAGCTTTGTGCTTAGAGCCAATAAACAAACCTACCCACCTTATTTGAAATGAGCTGTGTTAATGAAAGTGCATGAGTACCTGAATAAGTGCATGTAAATGAGATGCTGCAGGCCATCCCTTGCCCTGGGCCAGAGAGCCACGAGCACCCACATAGGCAGTGCCACCTGCAGGAGCTGGTATCACTCCCAGTGCAGGCATTAGTGCGGTCTCAGAGTGAACTGGAGCAGGGAAGTGAGATGGGTTAAAAATAAAACACTTGCTTTTTGTCTATGTCGGTCAGCTGTAGCCCAGCTGCACTCCCCCATGCACCGCTGTGTGGCTGCACAAGTGGGGGCTCAGGGGAGAAGCAATGGCACAGAACCAGGGCAGTGCCCGAGGGTGTCTCAGCACATCTGTGATCCCAGTTACACACTCCCATACAGCCTCGTGTGCGTCTGTGCCTGCCCCTGCCCCATGTCAAGTGGAGAGGATGTGAGAGAAACCCCAGCGTGGTTGCAACCTTCACCTCCAGCACATGGAAAAACAAACACAGACATTCTCCTGTTTGTTGATTTAGTGCAGCGTGCTCCTTCCATTACAAAACCATTTCCCTGCAGGCAACAGGCTCAAACCTATTTGCTTATTATTCCACAAAAGAAGATGAGGGTTTGGGGAGAGGTGCAGTCTTCAAGCATCTGATCTGTTGATAGAGGACTTGAAAGGAGTGAGCCCTCCTAGGTTCCTCTCACCCAGTATGGCACATTTCCTGACTGTGCGTGGCTCTTCATGGTTCTGTTTCTCCTCCACTTCTTTTTAAAATATAAAACTTAGTATGGGAGAGCTTTGTGTTTAAAAATGTAGCAAGCACTTGTCAGAGCTCAATCCCCAAGCACGAACACTACACATAGGACAGGGCAAACACCAAGCACATGATTGACCCTACATGGCAAAGCAGGAGTCTGCATGTGAGAAGCAAATGCAGGGGAAGCATTCAAGAGTCCCTCCTGGTCATTGGTACTGATGAGGTGCTCCCAGCTGGCAATTCCTGCTGCTGGCAGGAACGGGAATGGGTGAGCACCGCAGGAGGAGCAGCACAGCTTATCTGGAGCTGGCACCAGTTTCGGCACTCAGCTAAATTAGCTGCTTCTACTTGAAGGCACAGCACTTTGTATTCACCATCACCCCCCACACACACACGTAATTAAACTGCACTCAGCACCTTCTTTTCTCGGATAAAACTGCCTCTCCTGCTGTTGGCTCTGAGGTGGCCAAAACCACACTCTTCCGGCTGGTCGTTTGGATGGCACTTCAGCCTTTGCCCAAACCCAAACCAAGTGCATTAAAAAGGAATGAATTTATGAAGGGAGACATACAACAGACAATGTCAAAGGAAAAGCAGATCAAAAAGAGCTGCTAGTGTGGGATATGTGGGCTGCCTTTTCGGCTGCTCTGGGACACGTCCTTTCAGCACAAAAAAGCTCAAAGGAATCTGGCTAATCTGTTGTCAAACACAGTGCTGTGATGGAGACAGGTCTTTCAACAGCCCGGCAGAGCTGAGCCTGCCTGCAATAGCCATGAGCCCCCATCCTGTTCCTGGCTTTTTGCACCCATGGCCACAGCCAGCCGAGCTCACACAACAGCACCTCCCTTCACCCAGCATTTGCTGCCTCGGCCACCTGAAGGCAGGCCCTGTTTCACAGGCATAGCAGTCACCCTTGGAAGGGCTTTGGTCAACCCAAATCCCACAGTGAGATCCCAGCCCCAGGCCTGAATGTGCACGGGCAGGACCAGCCTGGGCTGCGTACAGTGCGATGTCCCACAGGTGCGTCTGCCAGAGCTGCAGCTCCAAATAGCGAATAGGAATGGCAAACAGATCACACACATGCTGACTGAGATACCACAGCACCAAGGCAGATTGAGAAGATAACAGTAAAAATTACTAGACAAAGAATACAGGATTCCGTTGCTTTCCTTCTCCCCTGCATTTCAGCACGGCACTCCAGCAGCATGTGCTACATAATAGGTTAATTCCCTTCCCAGTGACTCACACCTGATGTCTTCCAATTAGGATTCAGTGCTCAGTGTCAGCATTCAGTGCCACCAATTTGGACATCCCTACATGTAAGAGCGAGCAGAGCGCTGGGCCCTGGCAGCAGCACGAGGAACGTCAGGGTTTGTTTAGCATTTGCCACATATCTTCCTAAAAAGTCAATGCACAGCCCCATAGCTCAGCAGACCACCCCAGCATTGCAGAACAGTTTGTTCAGCTTTTGTTTTAGAGCATGAAGGGTATTGTCCTGTGAAAGGGTACCTTCTTATTTAGCTTTAGTTGCAGACTGTGTCACTGTAATTTGATTTTAAATTATCCACTACTGAGGCTTTCACAAGCGAATCCAACACACATGCATTTGCTCCGTGACAAATTTAACTGTCTGGAGAAACAAAGGTCGATAATTAGGCTAACAGCGGATTATCAGGATGGGGTCTAGGCACGGCCTAAAGCCTCAACAAGTCAGTGCCTTAATTTCTGGATACTTATCAAAAGAAAACCCTCTACCTGCTGCAGCTCGCCCGTTCTGGCCGATCTGGCTCGGCGAGTCCCAGCACCCGCTGCCGGGCCGTACCACGGGGACTCAGCACCTCCTTGCGCGACGGAGGAATGCTGAACAAGCAGACAGCACTGCAGGGTAATCAACCGTGCCAAATCAAATGCATAATTCAGCAAGATTATGGTTAAATCTGTGAGATACATTTCTCTCCAGCCAATGCATGAGATCTCAGCACCTTTTGTAGTCTGAAATGCTGTTAATTAATATTTATCAGATGCAAAACTCAACACCAACTACTTCATATAATATGCCTTGAAGCACTGTATTATTATGCCTTTTAAAGCATGTTACAGCCAGGGAGGCCAAGGCAGATGAGCACAAGTGTCATCAGCACCAAACATCGCTCAGCTGGGAGCCAGATTTCAAAGTCCACCCGTGGCCGTGCTATGACATGCCACGCTGTACCATGCCACATGCAGGCACCTCACACTCCTTGCTGCCTGGTGCTGACCACCAGCATGTTGCAAGAGCCCAACGTGTGTGACAGCACAACACCTCCAGACCACCACGGCAAGGGCTTCCTGGTGGCTTGGCTCCCAAGCCTGAAGTCTCTGGATAACTTCCATCCCAAATGTATGTCACATTTCCTCCCAGTGAAAGCAAAATATTTACACTAATCCTGGGTCACCCAGAGGCCACCCCACTATCGCAGGCTGGAAGCGGCTGCAATACTATAAACCAAGGGGCATGAGGGTGGAGGGGATTAATGCTGGCCTCTGAAATAAACCGTGGCTGCTGCTGGGGGACGGTGAGCACCAAGGCAGACAGTGCCTGACAGCAGCTTGTGCAGTGGGACAAGGAGGAGCTGGAGACTGGGAGCCAGCTAAGGATGAGGGCACGGGGTGGCACGGCAGCCATCGGGGTTTTCTCAAAGCTGAGCTGAGCAGTCTCTGGCCCTGAGCACCTGGAGGGGACTTCCTGAGAAGCCATCCACCTTACCCTTCACCAAAAACAAAACTCCAAAGCTAGCCATCTGAATGAGCCCAAGCAGCTTGCTGAAGTCCCTCAGAGGGGCAGAGGGATTCAGTGAGATCCACAAAACCCAGAGCATCCTTACAGGCCACCCACCCTTCCTGGCCATTCTCTTCAGTGCATGGCTGGTGGCTGCAGGTCCCCCACACAGCCCCAGCAAAGCACAGCTCAAGCCACGTTTCAGTTGGCATCTCAGATGTTGGCCACACCAACACCACTTCTTCACCTGCCCTCAAAAAGCTGCTTGGAAGTCAGAGATTCACAGAGAGTTTCAGGTTGGCAGGGACCTCTACGTCCATCTGGTCCAGCCCCTGCTCACATAGGGATACCCAGAGCAAGGTGCTAAGGACCATGTCTGAAAAAGTACATCTTCTGTTCTGCGAAAGTGTTCTGGGCACAGTTAAACTCAACTGGAAAATGTCAGGCTAGGCTTGCCCCACAGAAACTTCCTGAATTCAACAATTTAAACACATAAGCTTGAAGTACAGAGCCTCTGTAATCCCTGAGGAAAAGGGCAGCAGTTCCCTGGTGTAGAATAGAGAGGATCTTTCTGAGGCAGCTCTTCCCATCTCCTCACAGCCCAGATCTCTCCTATGCGGCACCAAAATTTTTTTCTTTATCTCACATCACACAAAAAAAATCTCTTCTGCATACTGTAACACATGCATATGAGTCTCTGGATAAAACTCCTGGAACTCCTGGCTGGACACCCACCCATGCATCAAATACCACTGACCTCTCCTGGGCTCCCACTGTCCTGCTCTCTCACAAAGGTGACCCATAGTTGGGTTTCACGGGTAAATGCGGCATTTAGGCAGACACTGGGAACTCCCTGCCAGGCAGCAAATGACATGGTATTCCTTTCCTATGCCTTGAACTTGGTGTAGGGGTAGCACACCAAACCTACCAGCACTTGTGCTGCATCAGAAAACCCTCACCCAAATGCAAGGTATAACGGGATGAAGTTCCTTCCCATTCACTGCTGCTTGATAAGCTGAGCCCACAAAGAGCAGCAGCTTGATTGGAATAAACCCACAATCTCTTACGCTTGTTGCCAGCAAGACTCGTGTGAAAATGTGTGAAGCAAAGAAAATATTAACAGGCTGTCCCAGTTATTCTTGTCTGTCTAAGCAAGATATGACTGGACTTTCTGCATCAAACCATTTTCCACAGGCACTTTTCACCATTACAGTGTCAGTATCCAAGGTGTCAGTATGGGGATGAAGCTGAACAGGGTGACATCTGTCCATTCTCTACTGCTTGGGATGCATGTCTTTCCTCAGCTTTGCAGAGAAGCTGTCTTATGCTGATCTAAACTATTAGGTATGCAAGGCATAACTATATCAGAAGGGGGTTTCTGTGTGGGAGGAAACAGTATGATTCAGTTTGTCTCACTGCTCTTGCGAAACAAGATGTCCAAGCAACATAATGTGCTTTTCTTTGCGGCCACTCTGTCCTGTGCCTTTATTCTGCCCATGCAAGCACAACCCCAGTGCTCTGGGATCTTGCAGTCAGCACAGCAAGCCAAAGGATCAGCGAAGAAAAGGGGAATTCACAGAAGCACTGAGATGACCCAGTACTCCCCTACCATTTCCTTCATGAGAGATATGAGGAGCACAGCAATAGGAACGAGGGAAGCAAAAGCTCCACTCAGGCACCCAACTGTCACCTCTCATAACAGATCTTTGAGATGGGCTTGGGAAAGTCATATCAGGAATGCTGCTCCAGCTTTGGAGACCTGCCTGCTTCACAGCCCGCCCAATATCTGGGGCACAATGCGTGGCTGAGCATTGCTCACATACCTACTGTGCTGCGCTCGTCGTTCAAAGGGATTCATTACTGCAGCTGAGGTAAGAAGTTGGCTCTACTGTTAGGTGATTATTTTAGAACAGCCTTCAGGAACATACCACCCCTCATTATCTGGGATTGCAAAGGATCATGGGAATGGTAGACAAAAAGCACCGATTTCAAGAAAAAGTATTCCAAGTTGAAATTCTACCTCAGACTATTGTCATTATATTACTGGTTAAAAAAAAAAAAAGAAAAAAAAAAACTTCCTGGAAATCTTATTAAAAACTGAGATTTTTCTCCCCCCAGACAAATCAAATTTTAGTTAAAACAGAATAATTTCAGATGTTTTAAGTTATGGAAGTTCACAGCATAGGTCCCAGCCTGCCCTTCCCAACAATGCCCCGGAGAAAAATCAGAGCCATCCATAACAAACAGTTCCACCTTATCAGGGACCACAAAAAGTTGGATCACAGTCGCAGAGGGACTGCGCCAACTCCAGCCGTCACTACGAGCATACAGAGGTTTGTTTTTAGCACATCGCTGACAAGACAAATGGTGCACAGGAGACAAATGCTCTTCAGTCTCCTCCTTCAAGGCTGGCTCAGAAAGTCAGAAGCTTGTGCACCGCAGTGGTATGTGTCATATCTAAGTATCGTTAGACACAGCGCTAGGATGAGGCTGTGCATACTTTCCTAGCCTTCACACATTCTTCTCACATGTGACACTAACATAAAAGTTACACTATTGCAGGTATGTTTTTATGAAGCCAGTTCGTAGGCAGCGTGCATATGCTGCATTTTCAGTACTTTAGTCATCCTCAAAAAAAGGAGTGAGGGGCAGGCTCCAACTTGCTTAATAACATGGAAAACCTTTAAGGCTCAGGTTACAGTACATACTTTGGCTCTAAACTCCAGCTACGAAGCAAATAGCCCGCAGACTCTCCCCTAGAACTAAAGTGGCAAACTCCAATAACATCTGAAGTGCAGTGACGGAGGGCAAATGCCAAAAGAACCTGCTAGCTATAACAAAAGTAATACTTTTTAAAATGTAATTTTTAAGATTTCTGATCTCAGGAGCAAGGTCACCAGCAAGCATCACCCCACCTCCTTATGGAAGAGCCTTGGGGGCTGAGACATAATCCAGTCCATGAACCCCAGCACGCAGGTCCAGCCTGATGGCAGCGGACAAGCTGCTCTCTCACGCATGCTGGTTCTATGCAACAGGCTGGCTTTAGTGTGACCTGCACTTAGCACAAGTCATCTGCCACCACTGTAGCCCAAGGAAATGCTTCATGGAATGCCAGACTGAGCAGCTCTTGGTCTGATCCAGTGCAGTTCTTGTCATCAGCCAGGTGTAAGAAAGCTCTTACAATGCCCTAGCGAAGGTGCTGAACTCTTGCAAAAGACCATGAGAAATGTAACTCCCAAGGAAACACAACAATGTATGATACATGATAAATCCAAAATACAAGGCTGAAGGTGTCAAGGGTTTTGCTACTGAGTTTCATAAGGGAGTACGTTTAGGCCTTATACAGCCTGTCCTTGGCCATGCTTCAAGCAGCCTAACTTCCCGTAAATACAGAAATTGAATTATGCCGACACGAAGAGGCCATCCTCCTCAGAGCCCCTAAACTTTCTTCCAAATGGCAGTACTTCCTTTTTCCAGAGCTATATACAATATGATGGTTCAGGTCCTTCCTAGAAATGAAAAGGTCCATTCTCCCTTAACATCCTCATTTCTGTGAAAATATGTATGATGAGAAACCACATGCACACGCACATGCTTTGGCATGAGCCCCAATGTGGGCACAGTTGATGTGTCTAGATGAACAGACACACAGAGATCTCTGTGTAGGTAAGAGCATTTGCCACGTGCGGTGCTGGGAAGCGCACGCATGATTCCAGTTAAAACTGGCAAAATTAGCTGTCAGATGCTGTAGCATAAAGATCCCCTCTGGTATGTCCAAACCTGAAGGTTTTGAGATAGTGGGATGATGTAAGCTGGAGTTGAAAGATGAGACAGGTAGGAAACAACTTCTAAATCAAATTTCACAGTGAATTTCTGCAAATACAACTAAGGTACCTGCAAGCAGACACGGCCATCAGATCTAAGTCCCATTTATCTGATTCTTTCAATTCGTAGCTATTTTACAGAGCAGTAGACAAATCATCAGCTTGCAACAGGATATTAGACCTGTGTCCCTGTCCCACCCAAGAGAAGAAGAATCTTCATTGTAGTTTCAATAAGACAGACTCAAACATTTTGCACCTCGCACCAAACTACACATTGGACGCAGGGTATAATGAGGTTTTTACAAAATCAGCTGTAGCAGAACTCTGTTTGCTCAGTGCTGGAGGCTGGGAGCACACTTGCAGAAATCCCCTGAAGGATCCTGTAGGTCTCTTCCCCCCACAGTGAGAAATAAATTAAGACCAAGTCAGGTGAGCTGCATACGAAAAGGAAAGTAAGACCAAAAAGGGAGAAGGGTGACAGATTCTTAAACTGATTTCAACTTGAATTTTCTGTGGTTGTTTAAGGAAGAGTCAACAGGAGCCTTACCCTGATATGAGTGAAACAGTGTGTTTGACACATAGTTCAAAGGGAAAAAAAAAAAAAAAATGTATTTGTGAAGCCACTAACCAAATAAATTAATTCATTTAAAAGCAGCAGAATCCCATACTATTTGGACCCACGTGTGGTCCTTTCTCCATTCCCACTCAGGGACAAAATATTTCTGAGATGCAAATAGTCACTCTTCTCGCATTTTCATTCTCTATCAGCCTTCGAGATTCTTCTTCCTAGGCACAAACCAGATTACTAGCTCCAAGAAAAACCTACAAACTTCCTCCTCTTCTTCCCCTCTTGTCCTCAAGGCATTCTAGAAATCCCAGGTGCACCAGTGGCCAGCCCAGTGCTCTGCCTCCAGAAAGGCTTTGCTTTCTGTTCAGCAGCCCTTTCAGTACAAGGGTTTTGCCCACACTCCTCTGGGTACTACTGAATGATTTAGATTCTTCCCAGTCATTTTGATCCACCTGCTCCTGCCAATTGCAGGAACTGGAAGGCTGCAGAACTGGAAGTTGAGCTCCTCCCCACAGTTTCCTTTGGTCAGTTTTGCTGCCCTTGGGGATGCTGCTGGTCTTCAGTGTGGGAACAGGAGCACTGAGCAAGGCTGAGCAGGATGTTCTATAAACTTGACCTGGATGGGGAAATACACTTCCCTCAAAGACATTTCCTTTTAGAAAACTACAGGCCCAGTTTTACTCTGGTTTCCTGAGGCAGGATGGCTCCTGCTCACCCATAAGCTGCTGGTTATATATAAAACTCTTTCCTGAAGCTTTCTCTGAAGTTCAGGTGACATTTACCATTTAACTCCCCTCCTTAGGGAGGGAAAAAAACAACCACAAATCCGTGCCAGTTTCAGCACCTTTGCCCTTATGATTGACACCTTCCCTCCACTACTGAGTTAAGACCGCTGCAAGTGGGAATTCCTTCTCCTGAATTAATTAACTCTGTATTGTTACTGCCTTTGATCTACTGCCATAGGAACAGGAGCAAGCACTGGAAAACCTCCACTTGTGTGCATTTCTTATGCAAATAGCTCTGGACAGAATATTAAAGGGACCATTGAGAAGATGGTGAGCAGAAATTATCCCCTCCCCAAAGTTGCCTTGAGGCTAATGCTCGCCGAGGGAACTGCATGGGAACAGTCACAGACCTCTAGTGGCTCTGTTTATATTGCTTGTCTAGTTTCCTAATTGCTCACCAGTACAGTATTTTGGAAAGCTGTATAGAGATTTCCCATAAGGATTACAACACGGTGTCATTTCATCTCTGCATTTCCCATCCCGTTGTCTGTTTGTTTTATTTTCCTCACCATAACATCTGCCCCACGTCGCTGAGAGATTTCACAATTGCAAACCTGCTATAAATTATGACATGGAGTTAAAGGACTTCAGTGTTTGCTCTCTGCTGGTTTTTTTCCAAGGGACATTGGGTTAGTCACCTCTTTAAAACGAGCCTCTTTGTTTTTTTTTTTCTATTTATATATTGATGTTTGTAAAAGCCATCTTTGGAAACTAAAAAAAATAAAAATAATAATAAAAAAAAAAGCATGTTTCTGTCTTTCTCATATACTTTTCCACTTATCACTCTTTGAATTCCTAGAGAAGTGCAAACTCCTCTAAGTGCTTGCAGAAAAATAATCTCTAGCAAGTTCTGTCCCTAATATCCTGTGGAGAGTCCAGACAAAAAACAGTCACTCACATTTCTACTTGCCAGCATCTGATGGAGCCTGTGGCAGCTTTAGTGCTGCTAGTGCCAGCCTGCGTCACTAGTGCCAGCACTGCAGGCTGAACAGGCCTCTGGTTCCCACCGAAACGGAGGCAAACACTCTTCTATTCCGTAGATCAGGGAGGCCAGCTCTGCTTGGCTACGATTAGCATGCAGGCACAATGGGAAGGATGTTTTATACTGACCGGTGCTTTCAAGGCTAGTGTCACACATCATCACTGCGCTTAACTTCAGAGACGTTTAAACACAAGAGAAACCACGCAACACAATATCTTCATAATCCAAAGAGGTCTCATTCTTTGATGGCATTACCTGCCACCAAAACCATTTTCCTGCAAACCCGCAAGCAGAGCATCTTGCTCCTGTAAGACTTGGCTCTCACTCATGAATGAAAGCGTCACAAACCACAAATGTGGAGCACTTTAATCCTGGCATTCTTCAGCAGTCAGGATAGAATGTGAGATTTATATGGCTGGAAGGGATCTTAAAAGATCATTTAGTCCAGACTCATATCCCAAGACAGGATTGTTAAACTTACGCCACTCTTGACAAACGCTTGCCTAACCTCATCCTAAACACAGGATGGCGATCCCACAGCTTCCTCATATGCTCCTTGGTACCATTATCCTTACTGCTTTCTTCTAACATCCAATCTTTAGTATAATTTAAGCTCACTACTCGCCCTATCCATTAGAGATGTACAGAACAGTATACTCTCCTTTTCCCAGCCACCCTTCACATAATCAGCAGAAGGAGCCCTATCTCCCTCAGCTCTCACTAGACTAAATAACATCACTTTAATCATTCTTCCCTCCTAGGTCTTGTTTTCAAAAGCTATGATTATTCCCATTGCTACCCCCTGGACCCTGTCTTGAACGCAGCACCCATAACTGAACCTGAGCCTCACATAGAACTGAATAGAAGGCTTACTCGTAGGGTCCTGCCTATTTACACATCCTCAACAGGCATTTGCCCTTTTTACATTAGCAATTAAGTCACATTTGGATTGTGATCTAAAACATCTATCAGATATTTTTACATAGAGTTGCTACTTGGGAAAATATTTAACTACCCTGTATAAGCAAAATTAATTATTCCCAGTAATGCCCCTATACTGAAAGGAACCCTACTTCAGAGACCATTTGTCTAACTAGTTTTTAATTGTAGTTTTATATTTCAGTATATCTATAGTTCTCCTCCAACTTTGCGGTAGACAAGAATATGATATTCCCTATTCCATTGTCCAAGCTGTTCATAATCACCTTAAGTCATGCTGATCCAGGACCGACTCTCAAACAGCTCTTCGTGATCCACCTTTCCCTTTCTAAAGGATCATTAATAACTATTCTCAGTGCGTGGCTTTCCAGCTAATATTGCATCACTCCAGGCCAGCCCCATCTAGCACAGGTTCCCTTTATTTGCTTACAAGTAACACAATACAATGTGACGAAAGCCTCCCCACAGACAAAATAGAGGACAACTATTGCTTCTCCCCTATAAAGGAGGTTTTTTTACTCTGTCATGAAAGGACGTTTGAACCATTTTACAGAGTTACTTGTTTTTGACAACTATACATTGGCCATTATTCATCTCTTTGTTTTATTCTACGTGCTTACAAAAGTTTGATTGTTTGTTCTAGTATTTTTCCGGGAATTGAAGTTAAACTGAACAATCTGTAAACCCTGGCTCCTCCTCCATTTTTTTTTTCCTTTTAAAGGCAGGAACTACGCCTGCACTTTTCCAGGCTTCCAAGTGTGTTCTTGGGGTCTGTAACATCCCAGATGCTAGGCTAGGTTACAGCTAGAACATGAGATTAAATATCCAGCTGGTGCAATTACTCCAGGCTGAAACTCACCTGGCCCAACTGACTTGGACACTAACACACAGAGAGATTTTCTAACTCCTTCTCTGCTCTAGTTTTTGTGATGTCACCCCCCTTCTGTCACTGACATCGATTACAATAGTTATCTGAAGCAAAAAAGAAAAAAAAGTGCAAGTAAAATGTATGAAGTGCTCTGAGATTCTAGCCTAGATCTGTCCATAGACTGTCTTCTCCACTGCAGAGCAGCACCTGGCTTGTCCTCCTGCTGCTATAGTGATAAAAAAACTACTTGTTACTTTAGAGTCTCTTGTTAATTTGATCTCAATTTGCTGCTTGGCCTTTGTGATTTTGTCCTCAGATACCTAGCCCTGCTACTGCATGCTTTTTTCCTTGAGGCTAAGATCAAATACCTTATGATTTATCTTCTTATTTCCTACCAATTGCCCAGTTTTGGGACAGCCTATGCTCATTGCTGTTCTCTTTGAAATGCTTTCCACATCATTAAAACTTCGCACTTGTCTAAAGCCCCAGATGACATGCTTTTAACTACTAAGCGACTTCAACAGAATCACCATTGGTTTATCGAGGTCTAGGAAAGAGCAGAAGAATAATCTCTATGGCCACCACCTGCTAAGCCCCACATGGGCACACTCCATTTCTGCTGGACTGTTTCTGCTTAACCTCCTGTCCTTATCAGAGGCAACGGGCAAAAGCAAGAGGATCTCATAATACAGATCTGAAATGTAAATACTCCTAAGTGCTAGAAACGTTTATGCCAAAAGTATCCATCAAGTTTGTCGCAACTGCTTGTTAGAAAAAACATCTTTTCTTGTTTGGTACATTTTATTGCTGGCTTCCCTCTCAGCTGGCCTTCCAGGCTTGATGGCAGAACCAATTAGGCTGACAGAGTGAGGAACATCTTTTTTTTCGTTCACATACGTATGAGGAAACTCACTCCACTAGTAACATAATCATGCTAAACTCCTGCCTGTGCAGAAACCCCAGCTTACCCGCCATCATCACATACTCTTCACATCACTAATGTCAGGCAAAAGCTCACTGCTTGAGAAAGCTGTAGCTGTAAAGCAACACTGTAAATACAGCAGTGTTATAACACTATAATGGTGCTCTTTCAAAAGAGCAGCACGAGCAGCCAAAAGGGGAAGGAATTCAGACAGCCTTTCTGTTGCCCAAGCGGAAGTGAATTTCAGATAGCGCTTCAGTTTGCTTTAGTTATAACTCCCCATAAATGAACAGCTAACATCAGTTGATAGTAAGGACATTGCAAGCAGGGACTTCCAGAAGTGGAGGCTCAAAGGAAAAAGCAGAAAAGCTGGCCTCTTGCCTAGCTATGAGTCTCCTTCCTTCCCATTCCGTTTCTTTTGTTTTTAGGGTTCCTGCACGTTTTGCAGTGTCAGCCAGTTGTCACAGCTGAGAGGACAGCATCGCATGTGTTTCAACAGAGCCCAAGACCCCAGACACCTCTCAGGCCCTAAGCTGGGACATGTTCACTGCTGTTTAAACCAAAGCAGTGATCTAGGACCATAAAGCAAGTGACAAAACTTCCTGCTGATAAACTGCAGAATGTGGAAACTTACATATTATTTATAGATTGCTAGAGGTTAACATTAGAAAGAGCAAACCATAACGGCTATGCTGTCTTCCTCCAGTTGTTATCCAGCCTTATCAGAACTATTTTCCACAGTAGAAAAAAAATCTCTCTCCTTTTCAGTCTGGGAAAGTCATGCTGACAGCAAAATACCCCCCCCCCATCCAGCTACTCTGACACAGTGCCTTCTGGTCTGGAATCATTGCGCTTTCAGCCATTTGATTTTATTTTGTCTTGCCACACTTCTTCCCCACATCGGCACATGTGAGCTACATTTAGAGACTGATGCACAGAGGCAAATCATGTACTAATATCTAAAAAGCAGGTGAGCATAACAGAGACATTTCTCATTTTTGTAGGACTACTTGCCAAAAAACTAGACAAACAAAAAACACCCTTGGAAAGAAAGGTAAGTGGTGGTGTTGCAAGATGCAGCAACATGTCAATGCTGGTAAAGATGGGCGGGCATTAAACTCCCGAAACAACAGACAAGTTCTCCACTGTCCTGTACAAATTGCCACTATTTACACTTGGCACAAAATGAGCATAACAAAATTAAGATAGTGGTGCTGGGTAATGGATGCTATCTATTCTGCCAGAAGAAGGCAACAGAGCCTCTCTCCATCTCTCTTCTACAAATGTACGTCCAATAGAGCAAACAGAAGCTCACTGAGCTTTCATTTCCCCACTCTGCACAAGACTCAGTGTGGAGATGGGTGGAGTGAATGAAGAAGGAGCACGCTACCCATTGCACGCCCATACACGTGAACATACAAGGACCAGCATTAATGAAAGGTTCCTAGCCAACCAAGTTTCTCTCCACCAGTACATCCCACTGTCTAAAGCTACATTTATGAAAGGGATGCATTCACTCATCAAGATCATGTTACAAAACAGCCTGTTTGCAAGCATGTCTCATTCAGGCAAGGTAGGGGACAACTGTGACATCCCTGCACCCCACCCTAACATGTCTCATCATAGCTCTGGCTGCAGTCCTGCTGGCAGAAACTTGCTGTGCAGATCTGAACCACGATAGAAAGACTGTGGAAATAGAAAGGAGGGTGGAGAACGCATTAGATGCCAAAAACCTGATCCTTCTTCAGAGGAAATCCCTCAGCAAAAAGGGATTGTCTTACAATAGCCTGAAGAAGGATGACCTGATACCTGAAAAAGATTAAAACTGTAAACCTGTACTCAGGCTAAGCTGCCGTGTGGAAAATCCAGTGCTCTCCATGCAGCAAGGGTGCCTATACACTCTTATAGCTGGATGGGAGGGGAAACCACTGGAAGGAAGAGATTAATAAAAACGTATTTTCACATTTAAAGGTTGACCTGATCTTTCAAAATAGCTAATCTCCTCCCTTTCAATAGAAGTGAGAAACCTATGCCCCTCACCTGCACTGCAAGACAGGAATTCTTGGCCAGAGGGAGGTATTAAGATGGGGAGAAGGACCTCCAGGCAAGAGAGGTTAATGAAATCATTTACAATAATGGACTGCTCTTCAATGAGAACTGAGACCCTGCTTGAAAAATAAACAGACAAAAAAAAACCAACCCTGCCTCTTTTGGGGCCTATAGAGGTAATGATAAGGTGAAACCAGAAAGACTGCAGAAGTTTTCCAAATAAAACTAGCATTTGAGCAAGGAAAACGTGCTATTTGCCATTGCCGCCCTCCTTCTGACACCAGAAGCTGTGCTGGCCAGCAGAACCACAGCCATCCACCCCTTTCTGTGACCCCAGAAGGAGAATCATTACAGCAGCACGAGTCCTCATCTCACAGCTCTATCAGCAAGAGGATGCGTAGGACAGGTGCTTGCTTCTGTTTTGCAACTCATCATTCACGTAGACTCTCAAAACATAGTTCTGATACATTATCTGGCTGATTTTTGGATTAAAGAAAAGAACAAACTGCCAATTACCACATTCTGTCATTGTAATGGTTGCCAGCGAGGGATTAAGCCCTACCCTCATTTCTTCTGTTAAGCACAGACCTTCTAAGAAGCTTACCTATCATCTTGCAGCTTTCCGATGTCTCCAGCTCCTCAAGACATTCATGCTCACTGAGACATGCTGTGGTGGAATCCCTGTTCTTCTGAGGCAGCAAATGGTAGTCGCTTACCAGGTACAAAAAAATAAAAACAACAACAAAACCCACCTTGCTTAAATGCAGAAACATATGCTCACTCTGATTTTGTAAAGGATGACACAGATAAATTCAGAAACACTACTTTCAAGGTAAACAGCTCACATTTACACTCAGGATTGACTTCTGCCTTCCTGGAGCTCTGCATGTCCTATTTAACTTTCACCTTCTGTTTCCTGGGAGACTGAATGAGCTAAGGAGGAAATGGTAATGATCTGTGGGACTCTCACCTGCAGCATATATTCAATCAAGCAGTACATTTCACTTGAGGCTCCATCTTGCTTCCCAAACATTTACAAAACTTCTCAGGAAAACAATTACACTTTTATTTCTGTCAAACATTTTATGAGTAAGTCATCCTGCTCCACCACTTTGATAAAGGCTCTCTAGCATGGAGGTGGCAGGAGAAAGGGAGTGAAATAAGGTAAATTGAGGCTCAGCTGGCCTCAGTTTAATGAGACCCTTTAGGCTTTACCATTCACTCTCTACTTTCTCCCATTGTGAATTTCCTATCCCCATCTAAAAGAGCTGCTTTTTCTTTTTTTTTTTTTTTTAAATTGGACTCTGTTTGATCAGTCCTTTACCCTTTCTTTCCACAATCCCCCACACCATGCTGGAACTAGTACCAGTGGAGCATGTCAGCATGCCCTAGCAACAGGGAGATTAAGGGAGCCACCAGCTCCAAGGAGTGCTGGCTTGGACTCACTAATTAACTGCAGAGAAAGAAGAGAATGAAGGCAGTCCTTTCTTTGGGGCAAAGAAGGCACTAGAGGTGCATGGAGGAGTTCAGCTTTCCCTCCCCCAAAACGTGTCAACACTATGACCAATCTTTCCTAAATCAGACTGTGTACCTTTGGGGATTGCATGGCTGAGAGCAGCCTTTGCAGAAGGCTGATGCAGAGAAACACAGGTGGGAGTGGGATCAGGCCGGCCCTCTGCCCTCACATCCCACCCACCTGGATCCCACTGCAGAACAGTGGGTGGGTGTGGGTCTACAGGTGGCCTTGATGGACATTCCACCTCACACACAGCACTCAGCCATCAGCTGCTGCTGCCACTATGGCAAGGCTGTAGGAAACACAAGCAGCCCTCTGGCTAGCTCTGATCTTGGCACCCCTCTGCATTTGGCTCCTGCTTGTTGGGGGTCCGCTTTGTATAGGGTCCCTTCACACCACTGTGAGGGTCACCCTCATACCCTGGCTGTTTTAATCAGCCTCAGCTGCTGCTGGGAAATCTTTCAGAATTATGAAATACTTGTAACACATCTGTCTTTAAATATATATATCTATATATAACTTTGTGTTCTTGCTGCTTCAGCGCTTTAACTTCAGGCTGAACTGGAAGTGAAACTGCCAAAATCCCATAGGAGCACAAGATACAGTACAGGCACAGCTTCCTGTAACTTGCTGACCCCCTCTTCTAATACCAAAAAGCTGAGATAAACCAGAGAGGTTTGCAAACCTGACTCAAGGCTGCAGTGTGGGAAGCAGGATGGGGCCTGCTGGGCTGCTGCTGCAGCCTTGCCCCGGATGAACCCCGTGCCCTGGGACATGGCAGCCAGCGGGGGCTGCCTGCACCTCCGTTGATGATGAGATGCACCCCGAGTGCGCAGGAATTGCTGGAAACAGCGGCTCTATTTTTCTGAAGTCAACTGCTACTGAAAAGGAAACTGTAACAGCCTCACTCTGAAAGCGTGGGCTTTCTGTGAAAAGAGGCTATGGAAAAACAGTACTGTCTTACAAAACAGAACATGCGCCTTTGCATATTAGCCATGGATCTGCTGGTATTAAAGACAAAGTCAGATTTTATTGCTTTTTATTTCTTCCAGCCCTGCAGCACTGACACAGACGAGCCACATAATGAACTGCAGAACTTTTTCTTTCTGGAGCACCAGAAGCGATTTTTTTTTTCCTGTTGAACGCTGTCTCAGCCCTAACTTTGCTAACATGCTAAAGCCATACGTGGCCTTACATAGCTTCATAAAACCTGCTTTTTTTTATTCAGGTGTACTGCTTTCCAGAATTAACCTCTACCAGTTAGATTTGTGTGGGCTGCTGCTGCTTTCTCTCTCTTTCAGGCTGTGAGACCTCACCACATGTGTTTGTACAGGACCTTTTACTGGATCAGACCTGCACTTGGGCAGTGCAGCATGCTGGTTCCTATGAACGGGGGAAGCGAAGCACTCCAGGGCTGCAGCTTCCCAAGGGAAGCAGAACAGGGTTAACCCCACAGGCTGGCTGTGGCGTCCCAGACCCCCAGACCTCAGATGCTGAGAAGGAACGTGAGACAACAATCCCTCTGAGAACGTGCTAAATAATTCAAGGCTAGTTTGAAAAAACATATTAAATCTTTTCTTGTAACAGCTTGGCCTTTCTTAATATAGCTTGGAAGAGCAGGATATCTGGCTGCTTTCCAAAAGTCCTTGTTATGGTATTTAATGAACCCAAGGGATCATTACGCTATAAATATGCTTCGTGTTTATATAGATGCACTGGGCAACGTATTACAATGCTAGGGGTTAACAGTCGTTTCCATGGATTCCCAACCAAGATAAAGTCATCCACACCCCTGAGGTGAATACTATTTAAACCTGTGTTTGTAATAAAAAAAAAACGGCACTCAGACTTCCCAGCACCTGAAAGAAGGGTAGGTTTATCTGTTATTTATCTCTCAGGTTTGGCTTTTATATGTAAATGTGTCCACAGTGGCTGCGATGGCAGGTCAGTGCTTTCTCTGTCCTGGGGCTGTCTTAGGGTCAGTCACTGCCCCAGCATCATCTCGGCTGGCAGGCAGCAACCCTGCAGCTGGAGGGGAAACCCAGCCCAGCACTCCCCTCCACCCCCCCCCCCCGGGATGGGCTATGAGCAGCAGCCACCTCACCAATCCCTAGGGGGAACCGATTCCCCTCCAGCCACAGGGACCTACCAGCAAGGGCTGGGCAGAAATGGCAAGCTCCATATACACAGCATGTTCACTGCATGGCTCTGACTTGTTTCATACCATTCCTGGGTTTCGATGGACTAATATTGCAGTAATGGGGTTTTCTAATGCTATCTTCATGAAGCAGGCTATTTTAACATGTGTGTTTACACACATGCGGAAATATCACTGAGGTGACTGTTTTCTGAGAAAAGAACTGTGGGTTGAGACCAAATGTGGAAAACATTACCCAGAAAAGTGTTGGAGAAAAAAGGAACAAAAACCCCACACTTACACGTGTAGTAAAAGTGATCACCACGTCTATCAACAAACAGTCCCAAGGCACTCAGATCAGCAGCGAAATGAGACCCGAGGGTAAAATACGGCACCTCATGAGGGTGAAAAATCACAGCAAAAACATCAGGCAGGTATGGAGCAATGCTGTGCTGGCTTGCTGCAATGAATGGGGCAAAAATCTGCCTGCTGGCAGTGGGTTTCATCAGGACCCCCATTCTCTTCTGAGGGGATAAAGTTGATTTTTAATCATGGCCAGTATTCATGCTTTTCGTTTCAAAGCAGTAACATGCTGCCTAGTAGCAACAAACTTCAAGCCACTTTCCTGTGTGACAAGCAAGTTGCTTCTTGCTTCCACCTTACCTTATTTCCATGTAGCCCACAGGCAAGTTGGAAAGCTTTGGTTCCAGAAGCAGAGCAAACCCCAGCAGCAGTAAGGGTGAGGGGAGCACATGGCCATTTCCCACGTACATACAAGGCTGCCCAGCTTACTGGTGGCTTCCAGAACTGCCAGCTGGCCCTTGCCTACTCCACACCAAGAGGCAGAGGTGCATATGGTGCTGAACGAACTTTAATTCATATTACATCACCTGGAAGGCTGGAAGTCAGCTGTGCCATTCCCTGCATGGGGGATGTGAAGCTCAGCCAAGCTCCTTGGGCATTGCTTTCCTTTCTCCCTCATTTCATGTGTTTTTTTTCCTCTTTCAATATTTACTTCCAAGAAGGGATTAGGTGTGATGGGTGTGGGGCGGATTGCGCTGCCACAGCTCTGTGAAAGGGACTCATCCAAAGGAGAGACATGGGTTGTTTATTAGTAACTTGCAGAAATCCCAGGGTACCGTTACCCTCCGCATCATGGCAGAGCCAGCCCAGCCTCAGACATTAACGTGGCTCCGAGGACAACACTTCATTCCACATCTCCAGTGGAAAGCTTTTATAAAAAGTCAAGTACCCACATGGGATTAGAGTAATAATAATGCCTTGCACTGAAGTATAAAAAATAGGGTGTGAAATCAAGCGGCTGATCAGTGGTCAAAATTACTACCACATTGACTCCTCAACTACTTTCTTCCATTCAACCAACTGGGCAGTTTTGATGTGGGCTCTTCCAGAGCAGGCACATACTGCCGCATCTTGCTTTTAGCGACAGGAAGCGTGGAACATCAGCAGAATTAGAATTTTTCTGTCACAGATCTGTGGAAACTGCTTGCCTGGGCAGACAGAGGTGCTGTAGGAAACCCCACAGCCCAGCTCTGGGGCAGTGGGCGGCTCATGAAGCTGGGGAGCCCTGTGGGGCCACGGGAGGAAATAGCTGCAAAATCTCTTTATCGCTGCACTCAGCAGCTGCACCTCCACGTACAGAAATCTGACCCACTTTGCCAGTCACACACACCAGTTTTACACCAGACCAGTGACATCAGTGGGGTTACTCCATCCCTGCGTAAGATAAAAATCAGGCCCAAAGAATAGCTTCACTGAGCGGGAACAGACTCTTCTGACATGTTCCTAGTCTAACCACACTCAGAGATTGATCCTAGTTTTTGCTGAATGTTTGATCATTTTCTACATCAGAGCATTTGTCTTCTGGGATTTCTCAGCTCCGTCCACACCAACCCAGGACACCACCTCATCTGCTAAGACATCCCAGTCAGTAAAGGACCAAGCTGCAGTGACTGGGGCATCCCCGTGTCACCAACACCAGTGCAAGTGAGCTGCACCAAGAGCTACCACCATACGGTGGAAACACTGGTGCAGTTTCCTTTCATATTCTCCTTCCATTCATGTCTCCTGTTTATCAGTGTGGATCTTCAGGCAGCCTTTTAGCTACCTGTTTTGGGGATGCTGGAAGCCAGGCCAGCAGAGTCCCTGGAGCACTTTAAATGAAGCAGAAGGTGAGATTGGAAAGATAGCCAGGAGCAGAGAGAGCATGTGGTGTAAGATCAAGGAGATAAAACCTTTTGTTTTCCACTGCTATTGCTGCCAACAGCAATCCAGCCTACAGCTGCCAGCAGATAGGTGTGCCACCACACCTTGGCAGATGAGCCAAGGGATTCTCATACCTCCTGCCACATAGATCTGGATAGGCTGTAAAAGCAGTTTAAAACTAAAGCCATTATGTCTGTCGACTGCCCCTTACATAAGGCTACGCTCAGAGATCAGTAAGATTGCAAAACCAAGTTCCTATATTTAGAAAAAGCCAAGCTTGTGCTGCTGGTGAAACCTGAACTCGGTGCAGACATTGGAATGCTTTCTTGCTTAAGACCCCGCAGGAAGCCCATTGCAGAAAGAGGTAGAACAAGGCCAAGGGACTGGAGCAGGCCCTCCTGCCCTCACCCCAGCCCGCCTCACCTCCACGTGGACTTCCAATGAAGCAGTTTCTTGTAGAGCAAATAGTATGCAATCACATAATTACAAACTGCCATAATGCCTGCTCACAAAAGAGCTGAATTAAGCCTGAGCAGGCAGTTACAAGCTCTATTACATCATTAGACTAATCGCTCCTTGGCTAGCCATGAAGGACCTCATCCTGTTCCCACTGAACCCAAAAGACCATACATACCTCTACTGGCTGGAGTGGAAACTGGCTTAGGCTCACCCCAAGGCTCATTCATGGACGTTAGCTGGTAGTTGAGGCTCTACCCTTAAACACATTAATCTTTTCATGCATAACTCATAAACCACACCTAACACTTGCACTTTCATTCAAGTAGAGACTTCAGCCTCACTGCTGTAGGTGGTAGAGCATAAAGGGAACTTGCTCTGCCACCATACTTGCCCTACCTGTTCGGCCTGTTAAGTTGTTCATTGCCCTCAGCTGTTACAGAGCAGTAGGTGGAGGAGGTCTGCTTCTGCCCTGTATGGCCCACAGCTGAAGCTTTTCGGGCTACAACAAGCCAACCAAGTCTGTTTCCCCACCCCAGCACACAGGTGAGGTGTCCTGGCAGCCACATGGCATCAGCTGGGACACAGTGGCAGAAGATGTGTGGATGGGGATGTGTGTCCTGGTGGCATCATGTCATAGGACAGTGCTGTGCTACTTCAGACTGAATGACAGCTGTGCTGTGGGGTTAGTTTCCCAGAACAGTTCTTACCTTTACCACATCCCTAACCTAGCTGGCTTTGTAACTTTTTCAAAGGAGCTGAATGTATGAGATCTCTGGGGAAGGCTTCAGTGGGTGATAATGTAAGTGGGAACAACTTTTACATCTGAATAGGTCTTACCCTCAAAACCCTCTTGTTTATTTTTTCCTAATATTGCACACAGTCATTGGAATTTTCCTTCACAACAACCTCACATGTGGCCTTTTTATCACCCCAAGAAACCTGCCGCCTGACAGCTCTGCCCCCGTGACTTACTGTGTGCTGATTTCAGAGGTGCACACAGCAGCACTGTCACTCCAAAACAGTGGTGTGCAGAATGCCCAATCATTGCCCTGGAGAAAGGAATTATGCCTCGACCTAACAAACTGAGGATGTTGTTCCTGTTATTTCCTTTCAAGCTTTCCTTTATTTAACTTAAACTGATCTTGTTTAACTCTTTTTTTCTTGCACCACGTGAAATAACTCCATGGCCTTTTTTTCTGTTTATCCACAGAGGAATGGATGAGGTCATTTTACGTTGTTCTTCAAACTCCAAACGTGTCTGTGGATATATTTTACATGCATAGAAGAGAGGGGGAAGGGGGGAAATAAATAAATAGAAGAAACTGAAAGGAAAAGGAGTGGAAAGGGCAAAGGAGAAACTCAAATTAAAAACAGAGAAAGTATATGTACACATGTGTGCATGTCCATACACTCAGGCACACATGGTCTCTTAGACACCCAGGCAACTTGCTATTAAAGCAGCTCAGCTGTTTCTAATACATAGCATAGAATTTTAGCTGGAGAAACATTCTGTTTTAACAGTGAGTCACTCAGGAGAAAAATGTGGGTGTAACATAGAGGGAGCAGGGCTGAGGGAAGCTTTATGAATGCTAATTTTGCAGGCCCCCAGATCGGAAGATGCATGAAGTTGATCAAGGCACAAACTATATCCCTTCCTCCCTCACAGAGGTAATCAGCTCCCATTGAGAGCCTGACTGCACCATTCGGGCCAGGGCTGGACCTGTCCTGCCCAGGAAGGGCCTGTGGAGATGGTGGTGGGAAAGCTCTGCTCATCCCCACCAGGGCAGCCCCAGGTATGGCCATGGCCAGCATGGCTGCCCACTGGGGTCAGCCATGCCAAACACAAGGGCCATGTTTATGCAAAGTTGTGTGGGCCAGATGGTGCTACTGGATGCACATCCTTCACTCTGGTCTAATTTCAGTTCACTTCTCTGCCGGTGAGACTGGGATGCAGCCTAGGGCCGAGGATTCCATTCCAGCCCCTTGGCACAAACACCACATGCACTGGAAGTCATTGTCCCAGCACCTCTGAGGACCAGCAGGCTGAGGCTGGGAACCATAAACACATCATTGGGTTGTGAAACACCCACTGATTCTCAGGAGTGTAATCACCATGGGAAGAAAGGTGGCTGTTGCTTAGGAGTGACAGCCTGAAGATCAGGTGTCCTCCCTTGGCTGTCCTGTAGTCTTTCTATGAGAGTTTAAATTCCCATGTCCCAGTTTTCTCACCAATAAACCAGTGACTAAGAGGGACCAGCCTTCCCAGGAACAGCTGAACAATATTAGTGGGTACTGCGCAAAGCACTTATGATGGCTAACATTCTTCTGGTGGGCAAAACCTGCTGACACCCAGAGTTACATTATTGTTAATTATTCCTTGGTGTGATTCAAGGAGGCATGGCCAAGAATAGCAGCAAAGTGAGCAGCAGGAGACCTACCAGGAAATAAAGCGTAATGGTAAAATCTTGTAGAGCATGGAATTGCCTTCTGGGGAAAAAGCACTCCGTTCCTTAGGCTGTTTAAAAAATGCATCGCCACAAGCATTTTGAAGCAGCAACCCTTTTTTGCTTGTTTAGGATGGTCTATCTGGATCAACAAATAGGAAGCTGACTCCTAGAACCCTGCCATACCCATGTGACCGTAAAGAGATGTTTTTTACTCTAATTATATTATTCCTTATATACACCAGGGTTAGTGAGAGAGAATTTCTCCGGGTCTTTTCCGTCTGTTAAGTTCCATGGTTTGTGATTCACTATAAAAAAAACAAGGGTGGTTGAGAAAAAAAGAGTTGTTTTGAGCTGTGTGGTGATGAAATACAGTAACTGAAAATGCTGTGGGTTTTGAGGTTGGATTTTGTGATTAAAATATTGTTAGGTTCAGGGTAGGATTGGCTGGTAAAATGAGTTACAGTAAGACGTTATGTTTTCACCTCTAGAAAGTTGAGTTCAAGCCCTGTTTAAGATCACAAAACCCGTAAGTAGTTCAGGATGATTAACAGTTTCTGAATGGCACAGAGCAGGAACACTGCGGGCCAGGAAGGTCAGGTTGGATTCCCACCATGGAGACCACGGCCTGCAGCCCAGCAGGGCACCGCAGGCGAGGACAGACTTCTCCCGGCATGGGGGTGAGGATGAGTGCGGAGGAGGTGCTGAGGAGCCAGATGAAGGCTGTGCGACCGTGTGGTTGTGGCGGGTGCCACGTGAAATGCGTGCCCTGCGTGCACTACCCAGGCAGTGACAGAGGCTCAATCCAGTTTAGTCCCACCCACCTCAGACAGATTATGATGAGCAGAGACTGCGCTACTTCTGCACAACCATGCAACATCAGAGGCTCCTGCGCAAATATCCAGCTCAACTCATACAGCGATGACGTTTCTGAGGGCCATTTTGCAATTTGTTCCCAAGCCGCTGATTCAAACAGCTAAGTTGCAGAAGAAACACTGCCAGGAACCCTCTCAAGTTCATTTCCACCCACGTTTTCAGTTATAACCTATCTCAACAAGATGTGTATTCTCAGTCATATCCATCACATGCACACATGAATCCCAGACAGCTGTAAAAAGCATCAATGCCCTTCAAGCTGCTAAACACAAACCAGTGCAGCAAGCAGATTTGCTCTCGAGCTGCCAGACCAACCCACTAGCTGAACGCAACTTGCGCTTCAAATACAGCATAGATAGGGGGTAAGTGATGCATCACTGCCAGTCTGGCGCTCTCCATTTACCCTAAATGCAGTTAATGTGGTTACTGTTAACAGAGAGTTACAGATCTACTCACTAGTTAACAGCTCTGTTAAGATCATCTTATCTAGTTGTCTGGAAATAGAATTGAGTTTTTTTGCATAGTGCAGTGTTTGGGTGTTTTTGTTACTTCTGAGATTTTATGAAGTACTCTGACTGGGGTATGTTTTTGTTTTTTCTTTTTCTATAATTTCAACGATTCCTAGAGCAAAACATGAATTTGATTCAATTTGAGCTTTAGTACTTTTTGTACTAAAACACTTTCTTTTAGCAATCAAAATACTCCCTCAATTTCTAAAGCTTATCTGTAAGCTTGTCGTACACAGGGAAATTCAAACCGATTCAAAACCACGACATGCTTCCAAAGTGCTTTCATGAGCTGGGAATTATTCAATCCACTTTACAGACCAATTCTCATTTCTGCATAGAATGGAGCCCAGCTCTAACTCCATGTCCCTACAGTAACCATCAGCCCACAGTGCCACTCATATGAGCTGCTCTTAATTTGCCTTAGCTAGTCAGGGGTTCAGAGGAACTGTGTTTATTTACTTTTCCTTGAGCAGAGGACAATCTTTCCAAAGCCCTGGATAACTCAAAATGCAATTAACAAATCCATTCAATTTCTACAATAAGAGAATACTTTGCTCAGTAGGAAACTAATCATGCGCCACTTCAGAAATCCCTTTTGGTGCTTCCCTTCTTCTGGGGATCAAAATCATAATGGTCCGCAAAACTTCAGTATCTCCAAGATTTAGCTTTACGGGGAACCCTGAAAAACTAGCAAATTCAGCTGAGCCCTGGCAGAGGCAGTGGTTTCCAGCATCCTGGTACATCCCCATTTCCCTACAGAGACCTCTTCTTTTCTAACATGGGGACTCTCGTGCAGAAGCTCCTGCTGAGAGCTGCTGTGACAGCCTGTAACAGGAAAGCAGACGCTCATTAAGGCCAACTGCGGGCCGTTCAGGCGTTTTACAGAAAGCAACCAACCCCTGACTCTCCTGGAGCCCCTGAGCCATTAGCAGATATCCTGGAGGTGCAGGAACATCGCGTGCTCCCAAGGAGATGATGCCCCAAACAAACGCACCGCTGTGTTCCTGCAGTAGCTACCACCTCCAGATGGGTGTAGGATGTGACCACAGGAAGGCACATTGCAGCAGCCTGAACTTGCTGGTTCTGCAAATGCAGATGACACTCCATGGAAGGGCAGCATTGCAAAACTGGTGCATCATGTGGCCCTTTCCAGCAGAAGAGTTCCTGGAGCACTGTTCCCCAGACTTTTGCGTCACTTTTCCTTGCACTCTCCCAGGTTAAGTCGCTGTTTTCGCAGCGTTCCCCACACGGCACCTTGCACAATGCTGGCAAGGCTCCTCGGGAGAACCTGAGCTCAGCCAACAGAGGTGAGAGCTCCTAGAGGATGCCTTGTCCTAATCCAGCTCTCCCACGGCCCTGGGCTCTCCATCCCTCACAGTAATGACCTGAAGCACAGGGCCGTGTGTGATGGCGGAGCCAGGGTAGCCCGCGTGCCCTGCGAGCGGCACGGCGTTCCCCAGCCCCGGCAGCCTGAGCTTGTGCTGCAGCACAGGAACAAAACAAACCACAGCGGAAGTGCGGCTAACAACGCCCGGCACGCTGTGTTCTCAAACATGCGGCTTCGTGCCGGGGCACTGCCAGGTTCAGCTGGCGAGGTGAGTGCTGTGAAGGGACGTGCTGCAGCAGGCAGCCCTACGTGCGGGCCCTGCCTGGTGCTGACGCACAGAGTTGTGGCTGCAGGCACAGGCCTTCCTCGGGCTGCCCTCCCGCCCTGCGGCCCGGCCCAGTGCCAGACCTCCATCGCTGCTCATCCTGCCCTGTGCGCTCCCAGACACACACAAAGGGGCTGGCCCTGACTGCCATTAGCAGCTGGGTGCAGGCAAGGAGCCTGCCCCGGCATTTTCTGCCCCCCAGCAGCAGCAAGGTGTGGAGCAAGGCAAGGCAAGAGCACCTTCCGTGAGGATGCCAGGGTATGTGGCCACCACCTGCTGCCACAGGCCCCCGAGAAGAGGTGAGGTGTGACCACCATCACAGCTCTCGTGGCCACGCTCCTTTGCTCAACCTAAGTGTGTCCGTGCAACTTCACATTGCAGGCATGCGAGCTAAAACCCCCTAATGGGTGCTGAGTCACGGCTCAGCACTAAATCAGCACAGCGTATTCTGGCATGACTAGATACCCTCCCTGCATGAAAGCCAGGACAAGCTCCAGCATGGAAGTATTTGGTGCAGTCATTTGAGCCACGTCCATCCGTCAGACTGCCACTCCAGGACACATCCAAATTCTACGAGCAATGTGAAGTACACACGTTGGAGCTGAGCAGAAGATGGCCTCACGGTGGTTGGGGCAGGTCACACTGTGGCAGCACCATGCCACCCACCTGGACCAGACCCCACCAGCCTCTCTACTGGATATGTCACACCACTGCGGGGAGGCTGTGGTTACTTTCACTTGCATGGAGGCCTAACCAAAGCGCGAGCAAAGAGGCACCTTTCCAGCAAAAGGGCCATGGCTAAGGCAAGCCCTGCGCTGCCTTGTCCCTGCATGCTACCGGTGCTGAGAAAGAAATTCCTTTAAACCTTTTAAACTCATACTTGGTTGTTGTTGTTTTTTAACTTGAAAACACCTCGAGGGAAATTCTGAATCGCTCCCTGCTCGGGCTGCTGGTATTTATATTTGAGCTGCAGTAGCAGAGCCGTGTGAATAACTGATTACTGTTCCAGGCAGATCTCAAATAAAAAGAATTCAGTTTCCTCATTGAATGGAACCTTCTTTTTTTCCTCTCAAATGGGAACTTGCTACTCAAGAAAGTGCCAAACATTTAACCTGTTTGTTTCCTTTTCTTTTCTTTTTTCTTTTTAAGGTTTGTTTCATTCAGAAACGATTAAAAAGTAACCAAACTCACTCCTGAAAAAAATAATTCTAGAATGAAAATTAGCATTTAGATGCTGCAGCACCTAAGCATGGCAATATTTCTGCTTGTTTTCTGCTAAAGCCATTTGCGGATATGATGCATTTTTGTTGGTTCGAAGGAACACGGAATCAATTATCTAAACAAAGTAATGTGCCTAGCTCTACTTAGCTTTGTTCTTCCAGTACAACAACATTTAGGTAGCGCTAATAAAAAACGCTGCCTTGGTACTGGTGGAAGCAGGAGAGCTTTGTTTGATCACTGTTTCCCAGCGTGAAAAAGAGCAGTGCTAACTTCCCTCTGCTGTTGTCAAGGTACCTCTTCGGGACGGCCCGGGGAGGCAGAGGGAAGGGGAATGCAGCTTCCATGACTCATTCATTCCTCGGCCGCTCTGTGGAGACGGCCCGCAAGTGGTCGATCGGTGGCGATTGTCATGGGGAGTTTGTGATGCGGGTACTCAGACCATCAGCATATTGCACAAGAGCCATTCAAGGGCTTTTCCTCTTGAGGAAAGCAGGTCCGGGCGCTGTCTCTAAACCTGAGAAACTCCACCTGTGTTTCTTACCGAGTCCATCTCGGCCACCTTTCAGTGTGCTGTTTATATATAACGTTATTTTTTTATAATATTTTTAGCAGCGATGAGAGTAAATCGACCAAACCACTAATGAAGGAACAGAGCAGGGCCAGATAAGCGTTATGGGAGACATTCGGCAACCCTGTGGCATAACTGGGTTTAGCTAACACTCTGTCCAAAGGGGCTTTATTTCCACCAGAGCCCTTTTTCAGCCTTCCTCTTGATCCCGATCTGCATTTAGTCAATTTTATTTACTTGCTTGCTGTAAACAATCTCTTTTTTTCTTTTGTTGTGTGGTATTCAATCCCCCACCTCTCTTGGTAGCAGTGAAGATTTATAGCAGCATGAAAGGCCAGCCTAACTGCAGCAAGTGTCCACAGCAACGCTGCCTTGAAGTTCCAGCTCTGCTTCCTGGGGAGCTAGGAGACATCTGTGATGGGCCTCAGCTCATGTCTGTGCTATATGAAAAGGCAGACGTGTGCCACGTAATTTCAGCGCACATGCTCTCAGTGCGCTGCACTCTGTGACACAACAAAACCTTTACAGCCTGCTGAAACAGCTCACACTTGTACCCACTGGGTTAGTCATACCAACTGCACCGTCACTGGGGCTGCACAGGTGGGGAGGAGGTAAGGAGCCAGCAATTTGTGAGGGCAGCAAGTGTGCTGTGAGGATGCATCACTGCCTGCAAGGTGGAGGCCTCTTCTGCAAAACAACTCCTGAACAAGTCAGAGCACAGTGCAGGACTGGTGGACAGAGTCCCAGTGCTACCTCATCTTCCCATACAGGCAGAGGAAGCACCAGTGGACAACTTGGCCACAGCGACGGCTCCCGACTCCTGGTAATGCTTACCCACTCCCCAGATCCCAGCACAGATTTGTACATCTCAAACTTTCCGGAGTGGAATAAGGGAAGCTGCTCCTCGCTTGGGGTCATCACACAGCCATGCCTTACATCGCCCCGGGAGGTGGGTGCTGGGCCTCAATGGTGGCTGTAAAGTGACACTTAGCATCCTTACTCCCGATGGCCCTGCTCTTGTTGCTATGCATGCATTCAGTTGCTTAAATCCGGCTTCATTTCCCTCTGAAAGCTCGTCTAGCAATTCGGAGAAAGAAAAGAAGAAAAACAGCACTTAAAAGCATTTACAGTTTTTTCAGCGATTTTGTAGTACAGCACAAGTGAGCCTGGAGTCTGCTAGGTGCTGTGCAGATGTAAAGGCAGCTCACAAATAAATATGGCCCCGTATGATCTTCCTTTGACTGAGACATAAAGCTGCACTCTGAAAGGCTGGTAATCGTTTTCCATGGGGCTATCCAGGTCTGAAATAAGTGGGGTGTGGTAAATCTGTGCTGACGTAAATGAGAGAAGGTGTTTTGAAGAACCCAGGACAGGGAGAGCAAATTGAAAACAGAGCACTCTGTGAATATTACACAAGAAGAGCCTGGTCTATTTTCTGTTTCTTATTTCTGTTACTGCAGAAATTCCCCTCGTCTTACATTAGAGAGAGGAGGCCAGAGCCATGTGGTTTACTGCTGTGATCAGTAACCAAATGAGGACACCAATGTGACTGCAAACCACCCAGCCCTGGGCCTTTATGTGAGGATGCAGAGCTCAGCCAGACCGACAGCCAGCCCCAGTCTGCTGTGGGGTGAGCCCAAATCCCTCAGCCAGACCTGAGGACACGTTGGCCGGCTGGGAATGGGGACTGGTACCAAAAATCACCAGTGGTGCCATTTCTCTTTAAGGCAGTAATGGTGTTTTGGGCTTCTCTCCCTCTTCTCCGGCTGCAGAAACCTGCTGGCCAGACTATTTTCTTGGATGAAAGGGTAAAAACCTCCTCCTCTGCATTCATGTGCTAAATAGCATGATAGCTTACGGGAAACATTTCTTAAAAAGCTGTTCGTGCTTGATTTTTATATTCCTCTTCCTCTAACCAAGTGCCTGCGAGTTCAGTACAAACAGATAAACAGTCTTGCACAGCGGGTAGCCTAGCTACATCAGCTTGTGCTCTGAACTACTGAGGTTTTGGATGATGTCAGTCTGGTCTCCTGAGGGCTGCTGTTGTCATCAGATAGTGAGGTCGATAAGGCACATGTTATGATGAGGCATGCTCTTGGGTTTAACCATAGTATCGTGCGCGAGGTAGTCAAGAAAGTGGAGCATTTCCTGGTACAGTGCCTCGGTAAGGCTGCCTTCATAGGTATTTCCATCACGCTGCCCTGTGCTCAGCACGCAATGCATTGCTGACAACCCGAAAGACCAAATGTTGCAAGGGTTCAAAAATCCATTTCCTCTATCACAAACATGTTTGTTTGGGACTTTGTGTTTCTTTTCCTGATACCAGTTTCACTACTCTTTCCCTTCCCTTCCCTTTCCTTTTCCTTTCATCTCTTGTCTTTTCTTCTCTTTCTCCAGAAAACACTATTTAGAGACAGACAAAGGGCAGGCATTTTCAGGTGCAGGTTTTCTGCTGGTCCCTCACCCCAGCTGCATGGGAAGCACCTGAAATCCTGCACAGCCTATGTCTTGTCTGGATCTGAAGACTCCAGCACCCACCAGCACAGGCTTCCTCACTGCTCAGATGCTCAGTGCCAAACTGAGGTTTTTTCCCCGCCTCTTGTATTACTTTATATTGAATACTGTGGTTTGTTCTATTGGCAGACTGAATTATGACAGTTCAGGATCAGTTCTGTGTCCAACCAAGTACTGAAAAGGAGATTGTACATAGCCTTTACCTGAAGTTGAACTGAATTTTAATTTTTTATCATTCATTTTTCATCATACTTTTCAGATTTCAGTAAGATGGAGCAGGCTGGATCCCTGACCACCCTTCACTGCTGGAGAGGGGGAAGATTCAGGGCAGCCCCAGTCCTACCAGGGGGCCACATGCAATAGGTCTGCAAAACCAGAAGTGATCCACACTTCTACCAGCTCTGGCCTGTCCATAGCTAATCTCCATGTACTAGAAAAAGACAGAAAATGTACTTCTTCAGAATCCCAGCTACACAAATTATAATCTTGAACTCTGTTGTCCCTCATTCTTTAATATACCAACAAATAAAGAGCCCATTTCACTGCCTAAATAAAGCCTCTGGAACCCGGTAGGGAAGCACAGCACCTGTGTGAAAGAGCATCAGTTAATGCGGCAGCAAAACTCTAAGCTGACAGAGGCATTACGTACAAGATCACAGCTTTGCGAGGAGCAGTGGTAGGCTGGGTAAGATGGTACCTACAGCAGCACTTGGGTTTTTCCATCCCCTGAAGGACAGAACTCAGCATAGCTTTTAAACTTCTTTAGGCCTTTTAGAAAGCAAGTAATTGCAAGCTTTTAGCACTTGGATGACAGGAGGTCCTGGCTGAGCCAAGGATAAGGTTTGCAGAGCCAGAGGGTCCCATACAGGAGCAGGGCTCCTGGCACGGGTATGCTGGGAGCTGAGTGGCTCCAGGAGCTGCAACCTGCCCCAGGCACACTGCTTTCTGTCACATAGATGGATTTACTGCTGCCACGAGTCACACATTTTGAAACCCAGCTTGTGATCCCAGTTGCCCACACAAGAGAGAAAGCATCAAACGCACTTTGTATCTGAACTGAAAACCCCATCTCACACCCTCTGACGTAGCTTACTTACCTCCTCCATTCACAGTCCTGTGGTGTTCAAGGCTTAATTGCTTGTAGTTTTATCAGCTGAGGTGGTTATACTTGCTGATCATCTTGCATGTGACAACACAGTCATACATTCAATTAGAAAGAAATATTGAAGGAACAGATAGAGGTGACCTAGTAAGCATTCTGTAGGTCATCCATATTTTTACACCAGTTTTGATAAGGCCTCCCATAAAGATTGTCAGAGGGCATAAATAACATCAGCCGAGGGCCAAAGTTTTTTTTTTTTTTTACGGACAATAAACCAGCGGCATGATAGGAAACAGGGCTGCAGGTCATCCCTCCCTCTCACAGAGAGGTGCACAACAGGCCCAATAACCTGTACCCTCCCATTCAGACACTGACAGAAATTAGATGCGGGTACTGCTGCCAGAATACAGGCTATCTGATATTGCTGGTTATCCAGCTCACAGGCTTCTTACAGGCAGTTAGATTCACAGACGATGGGTTCTGTGCCTAAAATAAGATAGAATGGCCTCTTATATATATATATTTTTTCCTTTGGAGACATTAGGCACTCAATTGTCCTCTTTCTTTACCACAACTGGAACCAAGATTCTCATTGCTGAGCTCTTACCATTGGTCAAGAGCAATTCACACAAAGCAACCAGCCTGCCCTTCAGCTTCCAGGCAAGACATGTTAGAAAAAATATTTTAGCTTGCAATAAACCCAGAGGTGATCCAGCATCCCCAGGAGATCACTGCTTCCTGTTTCTCAACACAGAACTTCATTTATGGCAGTTGCCAGTGAAAAAAGCTGGGCAAAAATAAATGCAAGGGCTGGGCAGAGCAATTCAGAGCTATGGAGCACACAGGGAAAGACCCAGCGACAGACACTGGGACACCAGTCAAGCCAGTTACTGCCAAAAAAGGGAGACAAACATCTGCAATCAATATGAAGGAACAGTTTCTTTCTCCTGAGCATGTTTGCCCTTTGGAAATGAGCTGATCAGTGAGGTCACAGGGCCAAACTCTACAGCTCTTTTTTTTTTTTTTTTTTTTAAGGATGGATAATATTATGGCCTCTGTTAAGCACTGTAATTTATGTAAACAAAGATAATGATAAGTGGGAAAAAATCAACTTACATTTCAAAGCCCATATTCCCTGGGGATGGGGATGAGTATCTCTCCTTCAGAAAGGAAAGCTGAAGGGCAGGAGCACAGCTTCCTCTGAGTGCCTGACAGTGGAGCATGGCAGTCCCATTGGAGCTGGATATTCCTACATGCATGCCCATACACGCATCCCAGCAGGGATACATTTCCAATAATTTCCATAGAATTCTACAAAAAACAGAGGCAGGACAGCATCAGTGAGAGGAGAACCAGGATGAAAATGAAGCACAGGGTGGTTTTAGGACACCCTATTCATGGAAGAGAGAAGTGGAAAGGTTTGGAGAAGTGGATTCCCTAGGACAAGGCTGGTGAGGAGAACAGCAAAGACTTTATCTGGTCTTATTAACCAAAGGGGGGGGGGGGGGGGGGGCACAAAGCTAATGACCATAAACCTCTGCGGGAGACACTTAGAGGAAATATTAGGTGAAATTATAGAGAGGTCACAACAGCCTGAGCGGTGAACTACCCTGAGATGGGAGTGCCAAGGAAGCCCTGGCACTGGGGACATGCAAGGCAAAGGCAAGACAAAACTCTATGCCGAGGGGTGGTTTGGGGATAATGAGATCAGTCCTGTCATAGTTAAGAGTGAAGGTCTAGATGACTCACTAGAAATCCCTGCCAACCAGGATGATGCACTGATAACCCCATGGGCTGCCTGTCTCCAGCCTCCATCACGAGATGACTGGCCTTGTCCAGCTGCCTGCCCTTCGCTTCTCTCAGGCTGCCTGCTTTGGAAACGAACTTTCAGAGGGTTTAAAAACATTTTCAGTGCTGTTTTCATGCGCGATGAAAGTGTTTTGCTGGTCAGAAAACTGCCAGAAGGAGGAAAATATCTTGGTCAGCAGATTCAGCCTGTGAATCCAAAGCCACACTAACTAAATTTAGAGGAAAATAGTTTTCTGCAGTTCCCCTAGGTATTTTGGCTGTGCACTCTTAAGAGAGGGCAAATTAGGTTTGCTCATGGCTTTTCAGTCCCCTGTTAATTTTGCAAGTCTAAAATCACGAGGTTTACCGTAAACATAGCACACAAGATCTGAGGCTGAGAGAAAATAAGCCGGGAACCACTTTGCACATTTCCAGTACTGTCCCTTTTCCAAGCAAAAGCACACTTCTTTACACTCTCGTGTTGGTCTTGGACATAACCTTTCCTCATCTCCTGTGGCTGCAAGGTCTTAGTAAAGCAGGACTTTGCTTGTGCCCCAGAGCCCTTGCAGCATGTCCAGAGCCGAGAAGCACAGTATATTCTCTCACTGTAGCTATAACTGGGGTGAATCATGATGGCTCCCACATTTGACTGCTCAAGAAATCTCTTTATAGCAAATACAGCAATAGCTTCAAGAAATAACCTCACTGGCGTTAGCTCCATATGGATTAATGTCTCCTCAGGGGCCGTGGCTGCCATCCCAAACAACATTTCTAGAGCTTGCGTGGCTACATCCTTTTCCTGTGAATCAACATTGGCATCTGCTCATCCAGAGCATTCAGGAGAAATATTTGCTGTTGCCTGGAGACTAAGACAGGATAAAAAGTATCAGGAGCCCTAAATTATTTTTGCAGCTCTTCCTCTGATGCCGTGCCACTCCCAGACAATCTCCTTTACTTAGCAGCCGTGTCTCACAGGTTCTTCAACGTGTGGAATAGGTACGGTTATATTCTCCAACTGCTCAAAGCACATGAAAGTCCTGCCAGGCTTTCATGTGAAAGGAATCACATAGAGGCAAAAAGCACATCCAGTATAAGGGCCAACGAAACTCTGTCTGTCTTTGTCACCATCATCATTATTTGCATTTGCCATCCACTCCAGGAAGAAGATAAGCCCCAGAGAGACATAACAGCCGCACTGAGAAGTGGCCTTTCACATTGCACCGACTCCCTGCTGGATACGTGATGGATGAGGAAACTTCCTTCCACCCAGAGGTGCAAGCAGACTCTGGAGCTGGCAGTCACGTGTTGCTCACAGCCTCACAACCCACAGGATCCTGCATGGAAAAATTTCACTTCCATGTGTTGACTGAGTTAATGTGGTGGGGAGAGTGGGCGGACATAAAATGGAGCTATGAAAAGAGATTAATTTGCAGCTGAAGGCCAGGCAGCGGGAATGCCGGCCCTGTGTTTGCTCAGAGAACGGCAGTTTAGACTGAAACCCAGTTGAAAAGAAGAGGTTAAGGCAGTGGTAGTAAAAAATCAAAACTGAGGAAAAAAAGCAAAAGTTAAGCAAAGCCTCTCTGGAAATTAAGACATGGAATTCAAAACATTCGCAGTATAATAAACCCAACCGAGCCCATAAAGCTGCACCAGCCAAAAGGAGGTCTGTTCTGCCTACGAGGAAACACGAAACCGCGTCATGCCTGGCAGCAGCCGCCCCTTAGTCCCGTTTCCTCCGCGCTTTATTGCAGAATTGTGCTGCTGGGTGCCCTCGGCTATGTTTAACGCAGCGTCTGTTTCCACTCTAACCCCTTTGCTTTGGAGGGGGTGGATATAAATCAGCTGCGGAGCTGCCCACAGGGCTTAGTCACAGCAGGTATTGGTTTAGGGTGTCTTAGAGGAACTTTTTTTTTTCTTCTGGAAGTATTCTAGGGAATAAGCGCAGGCTTTGTGAGAAATAGGCATTGCTCCACAGGCCAGAGTGTCCAGACAAAAGATATTTTACATCACCCAGCAGAATCCTCTTCTAACATTTCAGGCTGAGTGCTCCAAAGGCTGCTGCTCCACAAGGCCCCAGAAGAAGCGTGCAGAGTCCACACCGAGCGAGCCTCCCATCCCTCCTGGCACTCCCAGGAGCATGCCTGCCATGTCTGCTAGGACATTCTCTGTGCTGGGTATCCCCCCCTCCCTCCCAGCTTCCCAAAAGCCCCTGCATGACATTGGCACTGGGGCTGGACACCTCTCCTGTACACATGCTGCCCACTGCATCTCCTTCCTTCCAGCTCCCAAAGCCTCTTTCTCCAGATTCAAGCATATGCCAGATTTCCCCAACGCAGGCCACACAAATTGTAGCAATTAGCAAGTGTAAAGGGCATGCTGTGGCTTTCTCACGCATTACTGCATCTTACTTACTCATTCCTATCCCTGGGCACACACATCAGATAGCACACTCTCAGCAATACTATCCAGGCCTTCTCTACACTGCTGCTTGAGACACACTGCAGTGACCCAGTTCATGCTTTCAACCACCAGTAGTTAGGAAGTCTTCAGACTCGAGACAGCATGGCATCTCCCACCCCTGCCAGCCCTATGTTGTGTGGACTCGATCTCTAGCTTTTCTCATGCCTCCCATCTCTAACCACATCCCTTCAGTTTCTGTCCCACCACCACATCTCTGCTTTGCAATGGCTAGCACAGCCCAGTCTTCCCTCTGTGATCTGCAACAGCAGCTCCCAGCTCCATTTCAGCCCAGACTCTCCCAGCAGGAACCATACAGAATGGAAGTCCAGATCTACTTTTAATAGTCTTCCAAGCTTATTTGTACTCTTCTCAATCTTTCCAAGTTCTTTCTTTTCTGCCTCCCAATCTCATGACAGTGCTGAACTTTGAGCATTTCAAGGGTTTTTAAAGTGCTATTTTATTGTTACTTGCAATCCTAGCACACCACACACTTATCAATGAGTAGTTTTGGGCAAAGGTTGGCCAAAACTAGACCATATCCAATTGTCTTTAACAACAACAGCACAGTAGCCCTATTCCACTTCGCACCTCTCACCTACAGAGAAGTCTAAGAAATAAGAAGCATCATTTCCACAGCTCCCAACTGCAAAACTGAAGGTGTTCCAGTACAAGAGCTACATGTGGCCTAGTTACTGGGACACCTACAGCTGCCATGGGTGCTGGGAAGGGGGAGGCAGCTACCAGATGGGATAGGAGCCACCTGGAGCTCTGCAGATCAAAGTCACTGCATTCTTCCTGACTGAGAGGCAACAGACAGACATCCGCATATGCTGGTTGTAATTTCCAGAGACAACCAGACACAGTAAAGGTGCAGAATGAGAGTTACCCGAATTCTAAGCCAAAAAAATACATATCATCTAATGCCTGCTGCCCAAAGACATGGACCCAAGCCCCTGCTCATCCAAGGGAGCAGAAGTCCCTCCAGACCAGCTGCCATATACCTGAGCCACAGCAAACCTTAATTATATCAGATCAGGCAAACCCCATGCTGTAGTCCCTCATGTGCACTCACTCTCTCTTATAAACTATTACAGGAAGTAAACGCCTGATGGTGCCTGCTCAGCTCTTCTCTGTTCCCCGTGTGACTGAGCCCACGGTTAATTTCAAAAAGCAAAGCACCAAGTGACAGAGATTAAACTCGCAGAAGAAAAGCAACGCTGGTATCCCAGAAACAGTGCCCTGGAAGGACAAGAGAAGTATAGAAGCACCATGAACAAAGACCTACTTTTAGCCCAGCTTCCCAGTTGTTTGTCATACCAATAGCACCGTGCAACTGTACAGCTATTTCTTCATCAATTATTAACTGTGCAAAGACTATTTGTTTGAAGAGCCATGCAGAAAGTCCAAAGAGGAAGCGGGCAGTTTCAGCTCCACATGCGCGCCTTGCGACAGGCTTGGGATCCTCTCCAGATCAGACAAGCCTCATCCATTGGGGCCAAGGCTCTGCTCCCAGCAGCTGGGAAGGGGCAGGCCCAAGCTGCAGCTGGGCACAGGCCACCCAGGCCAGAGCATACCCTTGGCGTAGGCCTGCTTGCAGGAGGGAACTGAAGGCCAGTACTGGGCTGTGCCCGAGGCTCTTCTCTTGCATGCTGACCATGCTGTATGCTAGTTACATCGGCATCTGCCAAGCAAACTCCCCATGCTCATGGGAACCAGCCCTTAGCAACCACATTCCCCTTCCACCATCTTTCCTCCACCAAGCTCACCTTCATTGCCAGACCACACAAGAAAGCGCGTTGCACAAAGCCAGCAGCAGGAAGGTGCGTCGGTGCAAGCCTCCAGGTATCCCACAGCTTTTGTTTTGCAGGAACTCTTCCAACATGAGTTAGGAAACATCTCTCCCTAACGTTGAGGCATGTCAAGACAACTGACCGAGCAGTGGTTCAGCAGCAATATTCCACCCCCAATTTGGAAGCGAGCTGGAACAGCTTCAAATGCAGAGCTCCAAGCCTCCTCCAGAGAGCTCAGAGGTGAAGAAAACAAGAGCTGCACCATGAGCAGCGCCGGCAAAGAGGAGTCCCTAAATACAAACACTAGTTGCAAAAGTTCTGGGATTGGTGACTGACAGTCCCATGAGTACACACGCCTGAATGCGACGTTAGGATCAGCTGTGTGTACTTTGCTGGGGGTCTGCGATTCTTCTTCTTTGCAAAATGGCCAACAGCCACTCCACCACCAAGGCCCCCCAGCATTAACAAGCTGGGCCACAGATCTGGGAAACCTACACCACTCAGCACCTCACCAGAGCCTCACCCAAAGCAGGGCACGGGCCGTCCTCCACCTTCAGGGGGAAATGGGCTGCTCCTTACAGCAGGAAGAGACCAAGGCACGAGCTACACCAAGCAGAGAGAAGCTGGCAGGGACAGAGGGGGTGAGAGAAAACAGGGAGGACTCTGAGAGACAGAGGAGGCTGGAGACCAGGGCCAGGCACTCACCAGAGCTGACCTTCATACCCGTGAGCTGGGCAGGCTGACCAGCTGCACCTGCGGGAGCAAAGGAGGGTGCTGAGCACCTGGTGGGTGCCTCACAGCAAAGGGAGAGAAACAGCTGCATATGAGTGGCCGCCTAAAGCCAGCGCCTCGATTTCTGCAAGTAAAACCACTGTAAAATTCTTGAAAAAACTTGGGGTTTATTGATTTAAACTGCAAACAGTCGTTACAAAAGAGATTCTCTTTTAAATAAACTCACACAAAGAGGAAGAAAAAGCAATGTAGTGAACAGTAACAGGGGGAAAAAAAAAATTACATTCATTATTCTCTTTGTGCCAGTCCCGTTCACCTCAGCAAGGAAAACTCCAAACTCGGATACAGAAACGCAAAGACAAACTGTTTTTGGAATGTCTTCAGATAGGCACTTGGAGCTCAAGGCTTTTCTCCTTGAAACTATACAACAAGTGGAAGAAATAGTAGGTCTTCCTTCCACACCGCCTCGCACAGAGCTCATGTATGTACATTCTATAGCCCACATAGGCGAGATCCAGGGCAGGGGAAGAGGAGGAGGAAAAGAAAGGCAAAGAAGCACATTAACTCAATTTGCAGTCCAACACACACCAAAAAAAAAAAAAAAAAAAAAGGGGGGGGAAATTCTAAAATAAATAATCCAAACACAGTTTTTTGCATTTTTTTAAATTAATTTTTCATTTTTTAAAATAAAATAACCAAAAAAAAGTGTAAAGTTACAAAAAATGTCATTGTAGTATAATATATTAAACTGTGGGGGGAAAAAAAAAAAGGAAAAGACACTTCACAATCTTAAGATTAATATGGAAGATCATAATTTAAACATAAAAGAATATATTCTATGGATTCATCATCCCGATAAATATGAACAAAATTAACAAAAAAGCATAGGTTTCGGCAATAAATACGTTTTGATAAGTTAAATAAGCTTTTTTATATTGTTGTGCAGTGACAAGCAAAATTTGCTCTCCAATTTCTGAAGTTATACAAAATTAAAAACCCAGAAAAAAAAAAAAATAATAAAAGCTCGGCGTGAGTGCTCTAAGATAGGTCTAAGGTACTCTAGAGCAAAACCATTAAAGCTATGTCTACTGGAACTTTGTTTACACGAACGTGTGTATGTGTGGAATGACTTCCGTCCGCCCCACCCCCTCGATTTCTTTATTTGTTGTTAAGATGTCACACGAATACACGAGGAACTTTTAGCACCAGAATCGAGTCCCTTGCAGCACAGTCCACCCCTCTGCTTTCTGTCGTCCTCCCAGCCGAAGTCTCGCTCGTGTCGCTGCCGGTCGGTTCTCAGCTGGCCGTCCCCGCGGGCAGGCGGAGGGGCTAGGCGAGGGGCTGGATGTTAACGCTGCCACGTGCCTGCAGCTGGGGGGCCGGGGGGGCGGTGCAGGAGGCGGCCAGCGGGGGGAGCCGGGTGCGGGCACGTCCTGCACATCTGGAAGCACGCAGAGCTGCGGTGCCCTCTGCAGCCGGAGAGGTAATAGAGTCACAGTGAAAGTGTTACAAGGCACTAATTTTGTAAACGTTATTGCTTCTCGTCGTAATTTGGCACTTAAGGTTGGAGCCGGTGGGTGTGCGACAGGCAGGCGGACGCGTTAACATCCAGCTGGGATGGGGGGGGAAGGGGGGAAAAGGGGCGGGGGGTCAGCTTAACATCGCCACCGAGAGGGGGGGGGGGGGGAGGGGAGAGCGGGAGGAACCCGCTTAGTCGTCGGAGATGGAGAGTCTGCTGAAGATGGGCAGGCGCCTGGAGGTGTCCAGGATGGGAGAGTCGGAGCCGCTGTGGCTGCTGCTGGAGCTGCTCAGATAGCCCTCCTGGTCGGAGAGCGAGTCCTGAGGGCTGGGCGGCGAGTCGAACATGTGGGGGGACTCGGACATGGGCCTGAACAGGAAGGCGGTGGGGGAGCTCCCGCCGGGCACCGGCACCCCCACGCTGGGGGCGAAGAGGCTGACCAGCTCCTGGCTGGAAAAGGTGAAGGGGTTGCTGGCGCAGTCGGGCAGCGTGGGGGAGCCCAGCAGGTCGTCGGCGCTCAGCATGGGCGGCGGGGTGACGGAGGTGGGGCTGTCCAGCAGCCCGGGGGCGGCGGCGCTGGGGAAGCCGGCGAAGCTGAAGCTGTGCTGCAGGCGGGGTCTGTCGGCAGCGGCGGGCTCCCGGCCGCCCGCCACCGCGCGCCGCTCCTCGGCGTTGTGGATGAAGTGGCAGCGCGGCCCGTAGGGGCAGAAGCCGATGGTGTGGAAGGTGCGGCAGAGCTCGGTCTTGTACTTGGGGTGGCGGGTGAGGCTGCGCAGCTCGTGGATGCCGTGGGCGAACTGGCACTTGTCGCCGTACTTGCAGGCGCCGTTCTCCTCGAAGGGGCGGCACAGCTCCGTCTTGTAGCGGCTGGAGTTCACTTGGCCCCCGGGCTGCTTCTGCTGCAGCAGCCGCTCGCCGCCCTCCGAGAAGGAGCGGTCCCGAAAGCGGCTCTCCCGGGGGCCGAGCGCGGGCGCGGGCTCCCCTTTGAGGCCGCCGAGGAGCTGGCTCTGGTGGAACTTGGCGTTGGGCAGCGTCACCGAGTGCCTCCTAGGGAAGCCGCCGCCGGCCGGGGTGCCCACCGCCTTCCTGTCCAGCAGGCACCCGCCGACCCCCGCGGGGCTGTAGTTCAGCATCTTGCTGCTCTGCGGGCGGAAGGGAACCAAGCGCCGGTCACTCGCACCGCCCGGAGCGGAGGGGTCGCGGCCGTCCCGCAGCGCAACCCCCTCCCCCCCACCCCGTGCTCGGCCCCAACGGCCGCCTCCCCCCCCACCTCCTCCCGCCCCCCCACGGACCGCGGGCAGCGCCCGTTCGGAAGAGAGCGCCGAGAGCGGCCGCGCGGGACGACCGCGTGCTACGGAGCACACCCAGCCCCGGGCGTGCCGCGCTGTGCCGCGCCGCAGCGTGGCCCCACACCGCGAGCTGCCCCTGCCCGGCCCGGCGGAAGGCGGCTCCCAGCCGAAGTTCGGCCCCAACGTTAAAGTCGCTCACGAGCAGAAAGCGGGAGGGAAAAAAGAAAAAAGAAAAAAAAAAAAATCCGCAAGCACAGCAAAAAACGCCCTCCCGAAAGTTGGCTGAAGCAACGCCCCGACGGCGGCGGCGCTCACCTTGCATAAAACTTCGCTCAGGTCGAAGATGGTGGGCGACACCAGGGCCGTGGACATGTTGTTGGGCGAGCGCGGGACGCGGAGGGCAGCGGCACGCGTGGAGGGGTCGCGCTGCGGGAAGGGCTCGGCCTCCGCCCGGCTCACTGCCGCCCCTGCCCTGCCCGGCCCCGCGCCGCCCGCCGCTCGCTGCGCGCCCGGACGATGGCACTTATAGAGTTTCGGCCTTACCCCGGGAGGAGGGGCGGCGGGAGGAAGGGGAGGAGGAGGAGGAGGAGAGGGCGGGGTGAAGAGCGCGGCGGCTGAGTCACCCGCGGGCGGGCGGGCCCCGCAAACTTTTCGGGAGGAAGGAACGGGGGGGGGGAGGGGGGGAAAGAGGAGGAGAGGAAAATAGAAAAAAAAAAAGGGCAAGAAAAGGGGAAAAAAAAAAAGTGCGTCCCTGCGAGAGCCGCTCCGCCTTCCCCCCCCCCACCCCCCACTGGCCCGTGCGTCCCTGCGCGCTCAATCCGCGGCCATGTCCCGGCGGGAGGGGCTGGCTCGCGGCCGCGTCACTTGAACTTACTGAAACACGGCTTTCGAAGCGTGCGTGACGGATTCTGCCTTTCCCCCCCGCGCTCAGCCCTTCCGCTCCGCGCAGCTCCGCGCCGTGACGCCGCCGAACCCGCCGCCGAACCCGCCGCCGAACCCGCCGCCTCGGGCACTGCGGGCGCGGGGCCGCCCCGGGGTGCGGCTGCGGGACGGCACCGCGGGGGGGAGCGGGGCACGGCCCCAACCAACGGCCGCAGCGCGCGGCGCTCGGGGCCGCGCTGTGCCCTCCCGCGGAGCCCGGGAGCGGCCGCGAGCCCCCCCGGCTCTGTTTTTGCACTGTCGCTGTTGTTTACTTAAGGGGAGCAGCCGGCTTCCTCGAGCTCCGTTCCCTGCCCGGTTCCCCTCGCCCCGGCCGGCGGCGGGCCCTTCGCTGCTCCGGACGCGCTGCCCGTTCCCATGCCTCTAGAATTAACCACGCGTTAATTGTCGGGCTGCGAAACGTCACTGCAGGGACTTTCCAAAGCTCCCGAGAGCCGCCAGCGGTCACCGCTTCGCTTCCCCCCCCCCCCCACCCCCCTCAACCGTGCACTGCTTTGGACCGCCGGAGCCGGGGCGGGGACGGGCGGGAATCGGCGCGGTGCCGCCGCCGGGCGGGGCGGGGCGGGGCGGGCAGCTCGGGAGCTGCGGGGCTGCGGGGACGGGCGGTGGGCGCGGCGGTGCGAGCGCGTTGCTATGGAGTATCGCGCTCAGGGGGCGGAGCGGTGCCGCGTTCTGCGTCCCGCGCGTCCCGGGGCGCACGCGGATGGGGCTCCCGGCCCACGCGCGCGTTGAGAAGAGCGATTCAAAACTGCCGTCCCCAAGCAGGACGGCCAAAAGCAGGGAGCGAGGCAGGGAGTTGCAAGTGACGCGCTGAGCCGGGAGGGGAACGTTCCCCGCGGCACGCAGGGAGCTGCTGGGTGCCCACGGACTCTTGGAAGGGGCTGAAAGGGACCCTAAAGACCATCCAGTTGCTTCCCGTGCCGTGGACGGCGCTGCCACCCGCCAGACCAGGCTGCCCAGAGCCCCATCCAACCTGGACATAGACACCTCCAGAGATGGGGCACTCACTGCTCTGGGTAGCTGTGCCAACGCCTCATTGCCCTCCGATGCCTAACCTGAATGTCCCTTCTTTTAGTTTAAAGCCACTCTCCTTTTTCCTTGGGCAATCCCCTCCCTCTCCCTGCTGGCTAGCCCTGTGCTGGTACAGCCTGGGATGCAGTTGGCCTTCTGGGCCGCAAGTGAACACTGCTGGCTCTTGCTTTTCATCCGTCAGGATCCCCAAGTCCTCAGCAGGGCTGCTCTCAATGAGATGTTCTCCCAGTCTATACATATATCTGAAGTTGACCCAACCCAAGAGCAATATTCTGCAGCTGGCCTTATTGAACCTCATTATGCTCTCACGGGCCCACTTTTCGATCCATCCAGGTCCCTCTGGATGGGGCATCCTTTCCTACTGTTACATCAACTGTACCACTCAACTTGGTGCCATCAGCAAACCTGCTGAGGGTGCGCTCTATCTTACTGTGTAGGCCGTTGATAAAGTTGACACAAGTGTAAACAGAGTCAAAGAAGCCATGTGACAAACAGATGAAGGAAAAGTCCCTGTAGACCTCCTGGCCAAGGTTCCAGGATGGAAAGCTGCCGTCGAAGAGGTTTCCTCCATGGAGGTGGGACCCCTCACAGGCACGCAGTGCTGTCCTGCAGCCATGCTGGGTGCACACAGGGCTCAGCACACTTCTTGCCCACAGTGCTGCTGGGCTGCTGAGTGAGCTGGTGCTGGGCAGCCACTGCTCATACCTCAGGGGTCAGGTGCTATTTTTGCCAGCCGTGCCCCTGGAGATGCAGAAGTGTCTTTCCGTAGGCTGTGCTGCCCTCTCCTCCCCCACTCTGGGTACCTTTGCAGCACTGCGGCCCTTAAGGTAGAGCAGGTGTCTGTCAGCGGTGCCAGGCGAACATTGTGAGTGCTTAATCCTGCAGGCTTTGCACCTGTGAGTGACCAAAGCCCACCCAGGATGAGCTCATGCACAGGACAGCGTTGCCAGCAGGTAACTGGGCTGGCCCTGGGCTGGGTGCCTGTGGGGAGGTGTCATGGGAGGGCTTTGTGCCCCAGCAGCTCAGGGCCCTATTGGCACGAGGGGTGGAGGCAACGCTCAGCCTCAAGAAAGGGCCACATGGATGTGGTACTGCGGTGCTGACAAGGTGCTGCAGCGGAAAAAGCAGAGGTGTTCTTCCAAAGTGTGCTGGGTAAAGAAATAGGCTGAGCATGATTGGCCCAAGTTACAGTTTCCAGTGGAAACGGTGGTGTGTTTGCAGATCACAGGACAGCATGCCCACGTCTCACTGCTCACCACGACCATCCCCAGCCCCGTGCTGCAGCCAGGTTGGGCCAGGGATCACTGCAGGGCCGCAGTGGGGTGGGATGGGGAGTGGGGGGTGGGAGAGAAGAAAGGCAGCAGGGTGGTGCAGCTCACAGCAGCATGGTAACACAGCAGCGTGGTGTGCCTGGTGCCAGAGCCAGCTTCCAGCGGGAGCAGCCCTGGCTGCTAAGCTGTTCGGCAGACACCAACCAGTGCTGTTTCCACAGTATTTTTCTCCACTGAAAGAATGTGCTAGGACTAAATGCTTTCACCTTTTTCTTTTTTCTTTTTTCTTTTTTTTTTTAAGAGAACGTCTAACACCCCTCGAGGGGCTTCAGGCCTCACTGTCAACCTGCTGCATGGTGCTGGAGGCTCCCATGGGACCCTCTCCTGGAAGGGGATTCCCAGGGAGCTCCACCATTGGCACCTTTGTGACAAAGGCTCTCACTGAGGATGGGTTTCCTCTCACCCAGGTTTAGATGGCTAAAAGTTAGGTGTTTAAGCCTAATTAGTTGGCCAGGCTTCTTGCATAGTCAATGGAGACAAATAGGCACCTCTAGCGTGTGATTCACCTTGGCTATCTGCAGCATTTATCTGAGGGGCTGACTCACTGGAGCTGAGCACCCGCTTCTCTCTGCAACTCTCGGGCAGGTGGGTGACTCACTTAGGGTCTGACAGCTGATTTGTGGCTGCCCCAAACTCAGCCCCCAGCCTGCAGCCCGGCTCTGGGACCCCCACCCCATTTCCCTTAGAGGCCTCATGTCCAGCCTTGCCCGGCAAGGCTTGGTCACAGCCTGCCCAAATCATACTATCAGCCCCTATCGCCTCATCAGACTGAGTTAAATATTTATAAAGCTGCCGGGGCAGGGTCCATGCCTCGCTACGTGTCTGTGTATTCCCTGGCAGAGCAAAGCCCGGCATCCCAACCCCTGTGTGGTGTGGGATGGGGACTCTGCGTGAATCCACAGGTCCTGACGAAATGCAGCTGGGAGTGCACAGAGTGCTCATGGACGTTGGGAAATAGGCAGGAATGAATCATAGGAGTCGGGAGAAGCTGCTAATGTGTGGGAAAAAGGCAAATGTGCTACCTCTGCACAAACATATAATAAGGAAGTATGTAATAATAATTATTGTTATTGTAATACGGTCTGGGTGAGCATTTGGGAAAAAGATATCTAATAACTGACAAGCACCACAGCTCGGTTTGTTTTGATCTGAAATTCAAACAATGGCCATGTTTATAAGGTAATAATACACAGGGCACAGAGCGCTGGCACCGCACCAACTATGCACTCCGCAAGTCGGGTTTATATAGGTCATGCCAAACAAATAATAGTGTTCTTCAATATAATTACTGATTCATTAAGAGAATGAGAGAGAACGTAATTGAGTCTGTTTGGATTTCAGGGAGGTGTTAGATATGGTAAATTTATACATTTGACCTTGGATTTTGGCGACATTACACACTCGGCCAGCTCTGCTCCTCTGGAAGGCAGCAGTCACATTCCTGTTGCGGTCCCTGCAGCCAGTGCAGCACACCTCTCTCTCAGCCCCAGCAGCCCCTGGACCCCAAGAAAACACAACGTGTGGTGGCACAGCCATGGGTCCAGCATCCCTCGTCCTTATTGCCAGCTTTGCTGCTGCTCCCCATGGTGGGAGCCCTGGCCTCCTTGCTCCTGGTCCCTTCAGGGAGCAGCTGCATTTTTAGAAAAAGGCTGAGCTGGGCATAACATGGGGCTTCTAGGAAAACAGGGGCCATGCCAGCCCTGCTGGCAGACAAGAGGCTGGAGAAAGGGAGCAGCAGTGAGCTGGGATGGGAAGAAGCAGTGGGGTCTGCAGCCAGAGTGAGAGCATGTCCCAAACCTGCATTGCCCTGGGGCTGACCTCTGCTCTGGAGGGAGTTAAACGATAAAGGGAGGAACAAAACTGCTGAGCACAAGCAGCATCCAAATTAAGTGGGAAGGATACGGTGACAATAAGCAGAGGCAGTTTTTTGTGAAGGTAAATCATGCCCCTCTAGTCAGTTGACTTCTTTGGGCTTCTAAAAAAGGCTGATCAGGAAGAAGTAGGGAGCAGAGTAAATACAGCCTTTCAAAAGGATTTTTGATAAAGACCTTTCCAAGAGTGAAATAAACTTGGCAGCCGTGGGATGAAAAGTCCCGTCATGGATTAAAAAGTGGGTCAGAGCTGATAGGAGGGGAGAAAATCCATTAGAAGGAAATGTCCAGCAGGGTAAGGAAAGCCTGCGGCAGGGGGCGGTGGGGCCGCGTGTGGAGGGGTGGAGGCAGCCCTCGGAATGGGGTGTCAAAAACAGAGACAGGGAAGAAGGATAACAAGGCAACAACATTAGCTGCTGGTGGAGCATTATTTATTGTAACTTCAAGCATGGCTGGGCAGGGCTGGGAGGTGCTCCAGAAGCTTCTAACTAAACTAGGAAACCAAACCACAATGACGGAGAAAGTTCAGCTTACACAAGTGCCAGTGCAAACCGTTTCAGAATAAACTGGGCAAGCCTCTCTCTCTGAATTAGAAGTTAGCTTGTAGGGGGTCAGCCGTGGCACGGGCAGTGATTGCTCAAGCCTTGCTCAAAAAAGGTCAGGACCCCAGATCAGCAGGATGAATCTGTCACCGCATAGCCCAGCTGCACGTTGCAGTCCCTGCCTGCATGCTGGCTTTGAAGGGCCACGGCATCAGGGCCTAAAGCAGCTTCCTGGGTCCATCCGAAAGCCCACCAAAGGCAGTGTGGGCAAACAGAAGCGGGATGGGATCTGTCAGTAAGCTCATGCCTAGCCCAAGCCTGGCCCAGCTGCCAGCCCACATGTAGCAGTGTGCCTGCACCGGCTGCGGTGCTGGGAGCCAATTTTGGTGGGGCTGGTTGCAGCTGCCCTGTGGGTGGCCTCCAGCCCTGGGCACCAGCAGGCGAGACCCAGGCTGCAGCCCTGAAGCTTACCTAATCTGGGTGTCCGGCCATCACTGAGCACGAATGGCTCTGCTGGGACAAGCGCAGATCCTGGAGGGGTGTGGTTACACCGAGCTCCATGCAATAAGAAACGGAAGGGGAGTGCATTTGTAAATAATTCACCAGAATGACCTACATGCTACCAGGCCTTTGTTCACTTTTATGCAGTCAGTAGAGAACCACACAGCCTCAGAGAGTGAAGTCTGAGGACCAAATGCTGAGCGGTGACACAGAGCAGAGGCATCCGAGCCCTTCCTGCGGGAAGGCAGCCTGAGGTGCCTTCAGAGTTTCCAAGCTTTGTGGAGAAATGGGAGAGGGAGAGATGTCCCGCAGCCCTGTGAAGGGAACAGGGAGAGAAGCTTGCTGCATGGTGCCCGTCATGTGTTTGGAGCTGCCAGTGCTGCACTGGGGCAGCGTGTGCATGGAGTGGGAGAGCTGTGCTGGAGGAATCAAGGCCTGGGCTAATTGACAGCAAAGAAAAGCAGATCGTGCCCTTTGTAAGAGCAGAGAAACTGGGCCTGGTGAGCCAGCTGCCTTTGAGAGCAGGCTGGAGATGGGATTCCTTGATGCCCATGATGGCACTGTTTCCTGGGCGTTGCCAAGCCCTGGTGGCCTTGGAGATCAACAGCAGGATGCTTCCTCTCTGCACATCTTTCTGTCATGGGATAAGGTGTGTTGCACAAACTTGAAACATGGATCACTAGCCACTGGTGGGGCCAAAGGAAGGCTACTGCTGCTACTTCTTTCTTATGATTCTGCTGTGTAAATCGTGTGATTATAGAAGAATTTCAGTTTTCAGCTAAGAAAAGTATGCTTCTCCTGCTGACTGCTGTGGAGACAAACCTGAAAATTCTAGAGCGTTGAGCCCAAAGACTGAAGAGTCAGAAGATAAACAAGCACAGAATCTGACATTACTTGTTTTCCAGATCTTTAAATTACACTTTTTAGGTGACGGATGGTATTTTGGAACCCAACTTTCCAAACGTTTGGGATTAGCTGTCCTGGAAAAAAGAGCTTGTTGTCTGCCTATTGCTACTTGGGAATGTCAAAATCCCAGCCCGTGGCTCTGCAGAGCTCACTTAGCCTCGCTTAGTCAGGAGCCCAGGACCACCTGGTGGGGCTCGGAGAGAAAAGTTGGTCAGGTTTTCTGTGCAACGGCACATGCACAGCCTGTGCTTCCTTACTTTTGGCTGTAGCATCTCCATGTTCAGACTTGCTATCTCTGGACCTACAGAGATGATTCATGTTTCTCCATTTTTAGACATAATAGTAATAAGAATAATACTAATAACCAGCGGCTTCTGAGTCCCACTTGGGCTGCCTCTCTGTGTGTGCACCTTAGCCCTGATTGCTGAATAGCTGTACCTGCTCACTGTTGCTGAAGACCTTAGCGCAGGGATGGGATGGTGGAGGTGTGCAGCTCTTCCCAAGTTCACATGTGCTCAAGATGCTTGGCTCAGTCTGTCACCTCTAATCTCACTGATGGATCGAAACATCACGAATTCACGCTGCGGTGGACTTGATTGTGTCTGTTGCAAATGCAGCTATTCCAAAACGCAAACCAGAACTTTTAAGCACTACCGAAATGGTGAAAACCCTTTGAGGAGCAGGTGTGGGGCTGGTGGATGGCAAAAGCTTCATCAGTGAAACTGCTCAAAAGAGCAAGTCTGTTAACGAAGGGAGGGTCTGTGTCAGGGTCCAACAGCACTGGCAGATGGCAAGAGGCAGCAGTGCACCCTAAGAAAAGTGTCCAGAATTAACCAGGAAGGTGAAGGAACATGCCAGTCTAAGCCACGTTTCCAGAAGCAGCACAAAGCTTGTCCCAGGCAGGAGGGCTGCTGCAGTGACAGGGCAGTGTGGTGGGATGCCTGCCCCAGAGCTTGCTGCGTGCAGTTCCCAAAGCGCTCGTGGGCAGGGCTTGTTTTTCCATCTCTATTTACTATGAGAAAAAGCAAAGTTCCCCTCTCTTTGTGTGCTTGCTAGACTAGAAGAGCATGCACACACGTGTGTGTGCGTGTGCACAACACTAAGCACGTGAGCAGCGGCTGCGGGGTGTCATGGAGCACGCAGCCCACGCAGGGCCGGGCTGGGCGTGCTGACGGCAGCGGGGCTGTGGCGGGCAGGGCTCCTCCGCGCACTGATGAAACACAGCTGGGCTCAGCAACCAGCTAACTTGAAGAGTAGAGAAGAGTCTAGAAAGGGTTCTTGCCAGCTAGAAACAGAGCGATCAGCATACACAGGATGTGGTGAGCAGCTACAGGCGTCCCGTTATTAACTTCACTTTTATTTCAAGGGGATTCACTTCTCTGTTCTGTTTCCCATTTGGGAAGTGAAACCTAAGACCACGGTACCACTTAGCAAAAAATATTTGGTCACAGCTCGTTTGTTTTTCTACTTTATTCTTTTTTTTTTCTCTTGTAAAGGTTACTCCGCTGTTGCTTTGACGGAATTTATTGAAATAACTGGCAACGCGCTGACCCTCTGCTCTCTGTTTCTCTCCTGAGGAATTATCTCATTTGCGCTCATTCAAGACTGTTGACTCTGAGGGGAGTGTTTACTTGAGGACACCTCGCCTGGCCACAAAAGAGCAATGCAGAGAGAGAGCACTGGTTCCTCCCAGTCACAGCCCAACCAGCCCGTGCTGCGCCGAGGTGCTTTGTAAACATTTGTTCATCCGTGCACACACCTCCCACCCCCCATAAGGTGAGGAAATGTTATTGCCACCTTTCCACAGATGGAAGAAGTGAGCACAGAGAAGTGTGGTGACTCACCGGCCGCAGCTGAGGCAGAGCTGGAGCTGCTGAGCTGAGCTCCCAGCCCCAGCATTGACAGGAGTCACGTTCCCACCGGTGCTGGGACGTGGGCAGCACCAGCCCCATCCACCTGCCACCCTCCTGTCCTGGGAGGCAGCAGTGTGCATCTCAGCGTGTGCAGAATAAGATCAGATCGCTGTGGCTTGCTCCGTGCGCTGGTGTCATCAGAGCATGGTGTGCTATTATGTCACGATGTTATTATGCCTGACACTAGAGCAAGGCTGCTCACAGTAACAGGGCAGGAAGCTGAACATTGGTGACCACGTGCTGCTCAACCACATCACTTGGCAGGCACACACACACTCTGCACTGGGGTGTCAGTCAACCCCACCACACTGCAAGGACCTGCAGTTGCTGTGCCCCCTTCTCGTCCAGGCCTGCATTGGTGCAGCCCCACACACTCGGTGCAAGTGACTAAGAGGCAGCGTGGCTCTGTGAGGCAGTGGAAGGAAAGCTCTCCAATGGAAATGGCTCTCACAGCACGTGGTCACAAGGACCGCAGCCCATGTTCTCAGGTAGTGCTAGCCCTTGGGAGTGCCTGGTGCTTGTTGGATGCCAAGCTGCCCTTGGTGCGAGCGTTCAGCAGAGAGGTGCTTGGTGCCTAAGGGCAGTTGTACGTTTGGGACTGTAGGTTGCCACTACTTGGTGACACCTATTGCTGTTTACAGTCTTCGCCAGTATTGCTCCCCTCTCCCACGCAGACTCAAGAACAACAACAACAACTAACACCCCTGCTCCTTATCGCCTCTGCTCGCTTTCCACGCTGTCTGCATGAGCACGGTTTCACTCATCCCCAGCTCAGCGCGGGCGAGTCACATCAGTCAGTTCCACTTTGTGACGCAGCTCTGTCTGTCTGTCTGTTCTCAGGTCTGGGCAGGATGTGCTGGGATCAGATTCACCGTACCCGAGGGGAGGTTAGAGTTCACTTTACACATCTGTTCATCTTTAAGCAAAACACTTGGTACTTTCTTCTTTTAAATGAAACCTTTGAGGCAGGTCATCCTCATTAAGCTGGCATCTAGCTGCTTCTTGCCTAGCCACGTGCAAAACCAGTGTTCATTGCCACAGTGAAGCCCAAAGGAAGGAACCTCCTTGACATCTGTGGGCTTTGGGACAGTTCAGAAGCCTGGTCCTGCACGTGCTGAGGATCATGGCCAAGCACCCATGGATTTCAAGGCACGAGAAACCAGGGTCTCAGTGGTGGTTAGGAGCATGAAGGTCACGCAACTGAGCACTTGGAATGTTCACATGCCTCCCTGCAACTCACCCTACCTCGGTGTGTGGTTCCGCAGAGCACTGGAACCTTGTAGGCGTAAGGGAGTGGAGAGGAAGATGGCTCTTTCTGTGGTCGTCCTTCAGGTATCAGCACCACCTAAGCTCTGCAGAGACTGGGCTGCAGAGCCCAGGCTCCCTGCACTCACCGAGGGTCAGGCTGGAACTGCAGGGTGTAGGGAAGGCAGGCCAGGCCATGAAGGGGCTGGAGAACGTGGGCCAACGTGTTGGGGAGCCTGGAGTCAGCACCTTTTGTCCAGAGAAACAGAGGGCCCTCTGTAGTGGAACTGGCAGAGAGTTAATCTCATAGTTAAACTGTTACTGGGCTTCACCTGCTCTTATCCCTCTATGGTGCAAGGGGCAAGGGGCTCAGTAGGTCAACTGGCACTGAGACTTGACAGCAATTAAAGGAACCTGGCTGAGGCCTGGGATTTCACCTGTGCTTTTTTGTTTAGGTCCTTTTCCACACCATATCAGTCCTCACAGCTGTCATTTGTACTTCAGTGTGGTTTGTGCTAAACTAAACAAAGCCCTGCAAAACAGAACACCCAGCCCAAAGTGAGGGATGCACCAAGCAGAACTCACGAGCCACCCCACAATAATGTGCACAGCTCGTGAGAGCAGCCTCAGTGTAACTGATGGGTACATGGCCATCGAGTCCTTGCAAAACATGGTGCCTGAATGTCAGAAGTCCCAGGAGGGGAAGACAGCAGTGAGGTTTTGAGTGGCACATAAAACAACTAGTTGAGAAGGAGTTACAAATCCAGGGCAAACGCCCAGGCAATACCCCGCCTTCTTCTCGTAAGAGGCATATAGCCAACACCCCATCACACTGGTAATCAGGGCCCTGGATAATGTGGGGTTTGTTTGCTGCTAATATAGCCATTGTATCTACCCTAGCTGCGGAGCCCTGCTCCCAAACTAAGGCACCAGGACTGCAAGTTACAGCTCTGCTGGCTGAGAGCTTTCTGAATAGAAACAGAGAGCAATCCTCCCTATCTCTACAATTCTAGCTCAGCAATGTGTGCTACACCCATTCATCTGAATGCAGAACTAGCTCTGAAACTAATGATAAGGCCTTAAATGCCATCACACAGCTCATTTATTTCCCCACTGTCCCGCACTGCTTCCTAGGTGCTGAAATCCTTGCTGCCAAAATCTCCATAGCCTCTGCCTACAACCCCAGCGACACAGCCCTGCACTGCAGCACCTTCCCTACTGCTACAGGCAGAGTGCTGCCCACAGCCTTGTGTTCAGCCACCAGACCCCAGGAGTGCCAAGGCTGCCTGGCACACAGCTGGGGAACCGAGGCCCCTTGGGGACATGCCATGTCCCCACGCAGGCGGGGAGCGTGTGCCGGCGCAGCAGCATCAGCTGGTGCCTCTCTTTTTCCACGCGTCTGTCCCCTCCTCGAAGCAATTTAGCAATTTTCTTCACCTCAGTGCCACTGGCATTACATAAGTGTAAACTGGTTGTGAGATCACGATACGACACGCCACTTATGCAGGGAGGCACAAGGTCATGAGCAGCCTGTAGAAGGAGAGGCAGGCTGCGTGTACACACAAACACACCGACGTGGATGTATATAAACACACGTGGGCTCCTGGTGTTCCCATCACAGATGTGCCATACACAGCACACGTCTGCCAGGGCGGCCTAACTACATCTGCCTGTGTTTCTGCATCACAACCCTTCGGTTTTCCCTCTCAGGCTTGGAGTTACTTCTGTTTTACAAAAATAGCACCACTTGAGGCAGCCTTCCCGATAGGTGGAATAGTTTCCCCTTGAGAAGGAACTGGTGGAAATCCCCTCTCTTGAGACATTTTAACTCTTGCCAAAAAATGTACAATGGGAGTGACTGCTTTAACTAGCAAGCTGACTTAGATGAGCTAATGGATTTTTCCATCACTAGTGTCTAGTTCCAGGGATTTCCATGAATTGCTGTCAGGACAGAAGAAGGCAACAGATTGCAACTGCGGGATCTGCTGTTTCAGCTCCACTGACACGTCATTCCCTCAGGACACCCAGTGACCTGGTTAATCTAGTTCCTTGCTTCTGACTTCTCCTCGTAAATGATTTATCAACTGGCGTGGATCCCTGTTTGCTTAAGGAGGCGTGTGACGACCTCTCGCAGGCTGGCTGCACAGAGCCATGGCTGCGCTTGGCAGCCGGCTGCTGGCCGCAGCTCATGACCCTTGGCTCGGGGAGCAGGGGATAGCTAGCAGAACCCGGTGGGTGATGTTCATGTGGCTAACTGGAGGGTGCTGGTGACCAAGCTGCAGGCTCAGCAGCAGGAGCACTCGCCTAGGACTTGCCTCAGCCCGCTCTGACCTGAAGGCACGGTGGGCAGAGGGTGGGCATGGGCTGTGGTTGCCCGCCATGGGAGCACCAGCTGCACCAGAGCCAGCCTTGACGTGCCTGTGCTCCACAGAGAAGATAACGCTGACTTTGGTCCACTGCCTCATCCACAGCGAGGGCAGCATCAGTGGGATGACATCAGTGTTACGTTCGAAGCAGATGCAGCTCTGGAGGCTTCTTCACATACGTACACAGGTCAGCACGTATGTCACCACACAGCGCTGCAGTAAGAAAGAGATGGTACAGATCTGAACTCACTCAAAAGCCAAGGAGCAAGGATGGTGATGACTCCTGCAAGCTTTACATCCCGCCTTTGTACCTGGGCTAGAGGAGCATGGAAAGATATCAGATATCACAAATTGGGCACCCTTCTGAAAAACTGTCTATGGGCAACTCCCTGCCTTCCCTCCAGGCCAGTTATTGCCGCTTCCTGCTCTGATCGTTTCAAATCCAGTTGTCTGGAGTTATGCCTGTTCTGGCAAATACGGTGCAGCAGAGGGGAGGGACTGTTCCAGTCGGTGCTGTATGCATGCCACAGATCACAGAGATTAGCATGGGAGGAACCGCTGAGATGAGCTGCTTGAGGCAGATAGTGGGAAGCTTACAACAGAGCTGCGTAACAATTAGAGTCATGGAACTGCTGAACAAAATCTTCATTTTGAGAACACGGGGCCGCACTGGGTTTCCAAGTGGCAGGAGGCGGTCCTGAAGGGGCAGCACACAGCAGTGAGGCAAGGAGGAAGCCCACCACAGCCAGCCCCCTCCCCAGCAGCGTGGTGTCACACCACCCAAAGGCCACACATCATCAGGAGGGCTGGGCTGCAGCGAGGAACCTGCAGACACATGCAGGCAGAGGCAAGGGCGTGTTCCTTCTCACGTAAGGGTGGGTCTGGAGCAGCCTTCAGCTTCCCGGGACCTCAGGAGTGGTCGTTCCTCTTAGCTCACAAGGGTGGAAGTTGCAGCTCCTGTTCCCTTTTTTGGGGGGCACACCACTTGTTTCTGCCTCAGCTGAAACCTCTGTGTTCACACCCCATGTGTTCCCACTCCGCAGCTCATACGGCAGACCAACATCATGGAAGGACAGACAGCTGGCAGGGTGTGTGAGAGTTAATCCCACCTCACCAGGAGCACCATAGCCACTCTGCCGCTCAAATCCCAAACCCATGTCCCCAAAACAAGTTTGGTCTAGGCTGGTCTCCCATGTACCCCATGAGATTCTCAGAGGGTAACAGAGCAGAGAGATGGGATGGGAGAAGAGGCAAAGGCCAGTGAGTTACCCCAAAATCGTATTTCTAACCTTTTTATGTGTGTGGATTTACTTTAGACATAACTTCAGCCTGAATTCCCGAGTGCTGATGGACTTGTGAGTGGATAACTCAAGGCTTGGGCTTCCAGCCCAAGCTCACTGACTGTTCTCCTGTCCCATACACTGCTCTCCAGACAGCAGGGAGGAGTCTGGTCCGTGTAGGAACTATGTCCTTCAAAGCAGCACAAGTACTCCTGACTCTAACCTCTTGGCTTTGGGAACTCAAACACATTTACTGAGGACAGCAGAGACGCAAGTGATGCAAGAACAAAACTCCCCAAAAGCATTCCCATGTCCCTAGGGCACTGAAACAAGAGCCAGGATTTCTCATTGACCTCCTCCGTGGCAGGTGCACAGGTTTAGCAACTACACACTAAAGAGAGCAGCCAGAAACTCTTTGGCAGAGGCAGGACTGGAACCTGCTTCCTCTCATCTCCATCCTCCCAGGTTGCTTAGAGTCATGGAATCGTTAAGGCTGGAAAAGACCACTAAGATCATCCAATCCAACCATCCACCAATGTTGCCCACTAAACCTTCTTCTTTAGTACCACACCTTCACGTTCCTTCAACACCTCCTCCAGGGGCAGCTTCCAAGTGCCGGGCTTTGTTCTGGTCCTGGCAACGTGGCAATTTTCTGGTCTTTCTTTTGTATATCCCAAAGGGTTTTTAATTTGCATTTTTTTACCACAACCAATCACAGATATTTTCACTGAACTGTTCACCCAGAAACCATTTTATTGAGCTGTTCTGGTTTTGGTGTGCTTAAATCATCCAGCTGGCAGAGCAGCCTCGTGCGTGACAGAGTGAAGTCATGTACCTCTCAGTTGGGTCTGACTGAGATCCTAACAGGTCAAGGTTGCAGCTGCGTTGTCATGCACTCGTGGCATCCTAAGTTACCGCTGCTCTTTTAGGAAGACTGGCTCGGAGCTGAGAGGCAGCTGACCACAGTTTCTTATCCAGGTCCCCTGCTGATGAGGCTCAGACTAAATCTACTGGCAAAATCTAACAAGACTGCATGCAGAAGGACGCGGTTACGGATAAATAGAAGTGAGGGGAATAATGGCCTGCTTTTCTTGGGCTCAGTCCAATATTCACTAAAGGGATTCCCATGAGCCTCGGTAGGATTCAAATCAGAACATAAATTTCTTACAAATTTTCTTCTACTTTATTAAAGCACAAAAAATCAACCCAGTCCCCCCCCCAAAAATCACACACACACGCACGCAAAACCCAACCTAACAACTGTTTTAAGAGCTGTTTCCCCCTTTTCTTAAAACATTTCTTTTCCCTTCTGCTCTTTCTCGGCACCACGAAGGCCGTACCGCTGCTCTGACAGCTCCGTGATCTGACAGCTGCCCACAGCCTGAGCAGCGTGCTCCGATCCGACCTGCTGCGAGATGCTGCAGCTCAGCGCACGAGCACTGGGGGAACATCTCGCTCGCAGGATGGCTATCCACTAAGGGCCCCAAGAGGACATCCTTCCTGGATTATTACCGCCTCCATGAACTGCCAATTAAAAAGAACGCCACATTTCTGTGCCTTGCGGATGTCGTCTGCGTTCTGTGTGCACACACTTCCAGCCAGGAGAGGTGCTGTAGGTGTTGAGGTCTTCAAGATGCCAGGGAGAGCCCAGTGGGATTTGAGCGGGGCAGCGGCCCTGACTGCTTTGGATTTCAGCGCAGGTCGGACGTGTAAGCCCCAGGCCCTGCCTCTAGGGTCCCAACACCTTTGGAATCTGGTTCCACTGCAGTTAGCTCCCACGGTATTACCAGGATGGAAAAAGTAAAGACTGTGGAGTTCTCAGGAAATACTGAAACGGGGTCAAGTAAGTAACGCTTAAGTCAATTAGAAAGACAGTCTGTTAACAGTCTGTTAATAGCTGGCTGAGATGGATTCCCATGATTCCCGGTGCCAGCATCTCTGCTCACACAAGGAAATATTTATGGCTCTTCTCCCTCAAAAGCCTGGTTAACCTCATTGAAAGTAGAGCGCACGAAGATAGATCTATCAACATTAGGGACATTAACTCTCCCTTTTTGTCCCCACGATTAAAAGAGAAAAGAAGAATTCAAACCTTAAAGTGGGAAGTGAATTACCCAGAGTGGCTGCAGATGGGAGCCATTAAATGCCTGGCCGCGTTTTTTTTTTAATTGAAACAATACAGCAATTTACTATACAAATAGCTCTGGCAGAGCTCTGGTGGCGTGGAAGCCGGCCACGCCGCACCCCACGGGTCACACAGCAGCAGCACAGCACGGACCCCCGCGGTACCCGGGCCGAGCACCGCAGCTCCGCCTCGGTTTCCAGGCGACCTCAGTAGGGTCAGGACGAACTCCCAGTGGCAGCTCCCGGCCCGTTACCAAGAGCACAGTCCGGAGGGAAGCAAGATCATGCTCCTCTTTTTGAGCAAGGCGACGGGAAAAAAGAGAACGCACCCGGATGGGTTCCACTGTAATGCTGAGCGGCGGCAGGTTTTGGTGTGAGCTGCCGAAGATTCAGGCCTGCCCTTGAGTCCGGCTTTTAAAAGGAAGGCGTTTCTGTATTTCCAGTTTCCTGACGTGTGAGTAATAGGGCTGCCATCTAGAGGCCAAAGCAACTTTCCAGCACATTCCTTGGGACAGGAGTGGCATTGTCAATAACCTCCTCCTCCCACTACCTCCTTATGAAGGATTTCTCACTTCTAAATGAAACTGTTACAGTGCAAAGCACTTCTCCATCCACATCCCTGCCCAGGGCGGGGGGCTGGAACTACATGATCTGTAAGGTCCCCTCCAATCTAAGCCGTTCTATGATACTGTGACCTCTCATTCAATAATTCTGCCATAACTGATCCTGCTTAAGAATGAGCTCTGCAGATAGACAATCCATGTATCCACTGTGGGGATGAGATGCTGGGAGCTCTGTCTCTACGGGTCTCAACTCTTTCCTATCTTATCCCTGAGTGGAACACCACCAGCCAAGCTGGGCCAAACTCAGTGGGATCTAGCCTGGACCCTGCCTTGAGTAGGAGCCAGTTGCTGTGAACGGTGACATGAGGCAGGTGCAGGGCAGCACACCTACTGCTCACCATGTGCTCCCTGCTCACTTGTGCTAAACCCCGCTCCCCTGTGGGTCGGCCCAGCAGGCTGCAGGGCAGCACTGGGCTGCACAGGCCTGGAAATAAAGGAACCCCACTCCAATGCTTCTCAAAGCACTTCAAATCTGCTTGCAGGCTGCCTGCCTCGCACCCCGCACCCACCAACTGCAAAATCCCCCGTCGATGTGACTAAGAGTCACGCTCTGCAGCCTCAGCTTCGGGTTCTACCTCTCAGTCCTGAAACGGAGACAGGGAAGTGCCAGATGCTTTCTGTTCTCCTTGCCCAGGACTGTGACCACGGGTGTTTTTGAGTCAGCGGTGCTCAAGGGACCTTACAGTCAGCGCTATTGCGTGAGTGGCCAAATAAAAACAGACCCGAACGCCATCGGCTCCGCTTACATCAAGGAAAGGGGAAGCAGCTCTTCTACTACAGCGAGCGCTAGCAAAGTTCTGCAAGAGGCGGCTAAAAATAGGGCTGCCCCCTACAACACTTCCGTCCTGCCTTTGACACGCTCGCAGCTTTCGCGTCCCATCGGCCCCGCCATTTCCTCGCCCCACACTCGGCATCGCCCTGCAGCCCTTCCTGCCCGTGCAGGGCTTTGAAGCTTGGGCAGATCCCTCACGCCGGACGGCAGCGGCCACTTCCTCTGCTTTCTTCGCTCTTTTTGTGTGCTTTGGTTGCAAGTGAGAAGCGGGGCGGGCCCCGGCAAAAGTCTTGCCCCACAAAGACGCTGGAAGTTCCAGAGGTGCCGAAGACAAGAAAAGCTTTCCACAGCAGAGTGTTTTTTTCAGTAAATGAAATGATGGAAAGTGTTTCTGTCAATACCTCCAGAACAACATTCCCAAGTATTCACTTTCAGTTTTGGCACTTGCTCCGGGAGAATAAGGAGCTGAAAATGGCATAAACCTGCTTCTGGGAATAAGGAGGAAAACAAGCAAGCAATGCAAAGGAGGGGATGCAGAAGGGCTGATGTCTGTGAGCAGGCAGTGACACCACACGGGTGTCAGATGATGGCCCATGGAAGGTGGCAGCATGTCATCGGTGTGCCATCAGAGCAGCGCTGCTCCAGTTCTGCCAGCGTGTCTGCACAGGACAGAGCTCAATGTGGGCAGACTGTTAGGCTGCGAAAAAGGCAGTGATGTCTGTTAGTTCAATGAAGCAGACCGTTAAGAATGCCCCGTGCATTTGCCCAAAGTTTTCCAGGTCCTGAGAAAATAAAATCCCTGGGAACGCGGACCAATTGGCACCTCATCTACCCTGCTCTTCAGCCCAGCAGGTACCCTGGTGTCCTGATAAAGACAAACAGGATGAGACAAGCCCACATTCTCAGGACCACAAGAGGATACAACCATGCTGTCAGATGGAAGGAGCCAAGTTCAGGTGGCCTGGGTGCCAGCCCTCTGCTCCAGGCGCTTGCTCTCTGGCTGCTACAGCCTCATGCTCTTAGGCAGCAGTATTTGGTCTCGAAGGGAAGTCACTCTGCAGCCCTCAGTTCTGCTCAGGGGTGAACAGTGAGAGCCAGCAGAGGTCTCATGCTGTAGAAGGGCAGAGGAGGAGGGAAACGGCCTAGGCCTCTTTGCTGGGCCTGAGGGTACAGCTTCTCTGGAGCCCTGAGGCGGGCAGAGGCTGGAGTGAGCACACAGTTCTGGTTCTGGTATGCAGAAAGGCAGCCCCAGGGAGGTTGTTTGGAAAGGGTGGAACAGGAAAGGCACACCTGGTGACAGAACCCCTGGGCAGCCTGTAAGGCAGCCTCCGGGGAACGGCTGCCCTGCTGTGAGAGGGCTACTTTGGGCAAGGGATGTAAAACAAAGCAGAAAGCCATCAGCTCAGAAGGCACACCCAGAGACACTTTCACCAGACCAAGCCAGAAGAGACTGCCTGAAGCTTCTTTGTCACCAGCCTGCTTGAAAAGAGCGGCACCACTGAGTGCCACTGCCGCCAGCTGGACTCAGGGCCATGGCAGGAGGCTGCCAGCCCCACTCCTGCACAGCTCCTGCAGGCACACGTGCCTGTGGGGGTGAGGAAGGTGCCGGTGGCTGGCTCCTCAGCAGTTCTCTGGTTCAGAAGAGGAGCATTTGCAAGCTCTTGTTACTTCTGAGCCTCAGCAACCACTCTCAAGAACAGCCTGTGAAGGTTTCCTGGGTGGCTGGTTTGTGGTTTTTACCGTTGTAATTCAGTCTCTGGATCTTACTTCAATGTCCCCCTCGCTCCTCCCCACCAGTGGTCACTGGTGCCTGGTGTGAAGCCGTGCCCGCATCCTTCAGGAGCTGCTGAGGAGCTGGGTGACAAACAGGCCCGCAGCCCTCGGGTCAGCCCGTGTGCCCTCACGGCAGAGGGATGGAACGGGCACACAGGGGCTGCCACAGATCCCACGTGAGCTGCACGCACCTCGGCTCAGCACCTCAGCCCTGCTCCCCTCCTCTTCCTTCCGCCCCCAGCAGGTGAGCATGCCGGAAACCACACGGAGGGAGGAAGGCAGAGTTTCCAGTTCTCTAGGCAGGGGTGCTGCTATGTATTTTCGGTATACAAATATATATTTTTTTTTTTTCCACAAAAGTGATGGTTTGGGTCACCAGGGCTATTTTAAGATGGGTTTTGCGTTTCCTCCAGAAAGGGCCTTCGCTTGAGGCAGTGTTACAGCACCATCTGGTGGGTCCCAGCGAGCTTCCAGTAGCGAAGGGGCCGTGCTGCTTGCTGCAAATGGCTGCTGCACCGCCAGCAGAGGGGCCGAGGCCCTGCGGCTTCCCGTGAGCAGAGCCCTGTCCATGGCACACTAGTCCTCAGCAAGGGCTCTCAGAGATGTGGACATTCCTAAAGCACCGCCTGCTGCCGTGCTGGGACTGTCCCAGGTGAGACGGGCACGTCTGCAGTGCGGTCTGGAAGGATACATTTGGCTCCTGCAAGCACTGCTTCCTTTGGCCCACAGTACAGGAGCATCTGCAGATTTTAACAGCTAGACTGGCAGGTGCTCACACATTAAAAGCACAACCAACATCTTACCCATGCCAGCCACAAAGCAGTATCGAAAGGCCTCTGAAACACAAGGAGAAATCAGCTGCCTTAGAACTGCTGAGTAAATAAGCATGCATGTAGGGTTCCACTGGGCCTGATCTCAGTCTCCAGTGATGCATCTCATGCACACACACACACTAATACACTGAGAGCAATTCTTGGTCTGGACTGAAGCGTCTACTCCTGGCACATTGATGTGTACCTTTCCAGCACATCCTGTCACTGCTGAATACCCTCACAGCACATGGGGTTTTCTAAGATGGGGAGAGATTCAACCCTGGTTATGGGAAACTGCCACTACACCACACCAGAGCATCATCTAATCCCAATTTAACTCTTTATTTTAAGCCCTCTGTTGATCTTAAAGAGCAGTTCTTACCTTACACTCCCTCCTCTCCATCGTCACTCGTCACACGTAGGCACAGTACATCAAGAGCAGTGATCATCCTCGGTACATCTTCAGACTACCCAGACCTACAGAGTTGTCACTACCTAGTATTTCACTACAGCACGTTACTTGGTGTTGTTTTAACTCAAGCCCCCAGCCTGTTAGGCCAAGCCCTTTCCTCGTGGTTCTCTGTGCAAGCATGGAATGGCTCCAAATGCAGAGTCAGTGCACCTGCTGCATCCCCACTGTTAGCTAACACACAGAGCACCCTACCTGTGTGCTCCCCAGCTGCAACTCTACTAGGCATGTCAGTGCCAACCCTGACTGCTGAACTGCACTAAGTCGCACAATCTGTCAGGCAGATTCCCAGCACCACAGCTCCCATTCAAACCAGAGAGCTTCCTGAGATGGCTACTTAAACTGGAAAAGTCTGACTAAGCCACAGTCCAAACACTCCCCAGCTCCAGACCGCTTCACAGCACGTGTGGGTGATGCCCACTGCTGCCAGGCCACCTGGGGCTGAGGTCTCACAGCTCACTTTGTGTCCCTGCATAAGTCAGCCTTGCTTCCAGCTGCTCTTTTTGAAAGGGGTTGCTCCCTGGGGCTGTTACATCTCCTAAGGGATGCAAAAGTTGTATTTAAAAATTAACATAAAGACACCCAACTGCTGTAGAATTCACTGTGAAATAGATGCCACCTACGATATTAAAAATAAAATAATACTAATAAAAAAGAACACATTAAAAAGCAATCCTGAAGTCCTTGTGTGTTCTTGCTCATAAAATGAATGGCAAATGTCCTTCTGCAAGAGAAATTTGAGAGCTGAAGAGGTGAGGCTGGCAATGACGATGGCATCCACTGCCAGCACAACAACTACTAGCAGTACTAGGAATGTGCTACCCACCCCAGCCTCCACTGCTTACTGCAAGCACTCTGCTGGCCCTACAACCAAGCCCAACTTTCACTAGATGTGCAGGGCCACAAACAGCTGTTAGGAAACCGATGGGTAAGAAGTTCTGCTGAGAAAAAAGAGCAGCATCTTCAAAACAGGTGGAGAATTTAGGGAAATACAAACCATACAACCTTCAAGAGGTGGGAAAAGATTGCAAACATACTGAAGTGAAGATGTCTGGTAACTTACTTTGTACACTTCTCTGAAGCGCACCTGTATTTCACATCAGTTTTTACACAAGCTTTTTTTCTCTTCTGAGACGAACCCAAACCCTCCCAAGCCTGTTCCCATGACTCCACAAGCAGTGGTTAGCGAGTTCAGCCAACAGATGGCACAAGTCAGACCAACCAGTTCCATGAGGGATTCCGGCCTTCCCTGCAGGCACGCTCCCAGCCTGCTCCGGCCATCTCGTTTTTCAACCACAGAACAATGTCCTTCACCACCACCACTTGCTTTGCTTTTCCTACCTGCAAACCACTATCGCTTCAACCATACAACTTAAAACTAAGTTTCAAAAGCAAATGACTTTCATTAGTATACACAGCACTTCAAATCTATGGGTAGACCGGGCTTTAGGCTCAGAAATAAGATGCAATCCGGGCTGCAATCACAAGGATCATGAACTTGCATGTAACAACAAGGTATATGAAGAGGGGGAGTTAGAAGGAGGTAGGGGCATTATTTGGCCTACATTCTGTAACTACTGTCACTGCTGAGAGAATCTACAGAACACGATGGAAGCTGAATGATGATGTACAATAAAGAATAAAAGAAAAAGTCAACAGTAACATTCACAGTCTCTGTATTAAGCTACACGCAAGGTAACCATAGTAAAAGTGTCTGTCTTGAAGCCTGAGATAAAGAAATGAAGCATGGGTAATATAAGAATTCCTGGAACCATGTTTCAAATATTTCAAATGGTTCTACTTACAGGAAAACTCCATTACCTTTTGCATGTCTGGCTGCTGCTCCTTCTGCTGAATCGGAGCACAAGGGCAACCACACAAATACATCTGCAAGGACAGCAGAGATAACTATTATTTGCCATCAATTCAAAGCCACGGATGGTCACGACAATAAAATCCTTCCCAGCTGAAGGATCTGATTACTTACATGTGGTAACTGTGTCCTAGTTCACATTTCACTTGTTTCTGTTCTTCCAAGAAGTTTCCTTGTGATCAGGGGTCCAAACTGCTACCAAGTAACAGCACGACACAACATTGTAATGTAAGCCAGAAAAAGGTTTTTATTTTACTAGGATTGGTACATTTCAACACACGTAAGACTTTTGAGTTTAATTTACACATATTTTTTTCCAAAAACGTTTCCCTTCTTTAACAATCCAGAAGTTAAAAAAATCTTATTCCAAATTATAAGAACACAGTATTTGCAGTGGAAATTTCTATTAATCAAAACAACTGTGCATTCAGGAGATTTAAAGGAATTATCCTCCTTACCCTTAAACATGATCAACTTTTGCTGCCACAACTGACTACGCTTCACCTGGGATTTTTTGCTGCTGTCCTTTACTAAAATAACTTTCTGTTCCATCAAGACTATTGCTAGTCATACACACAATACTCAGCATCGTACTTGTCGGTATGAAAACTATGCCACTTTATAAACATTAAAAACATGGACATGCATATTGACATTTCTGTGCAGTTTTATGGAGTCACCTGTCAAATAAGGCCTCTACATACAATATCACGTACTAGTGGATTACTGGAAAATTAGTATAATGGACTCGCAATAATCCTGACAGCTGGATGGCATGACTCATTTCAACAGGAAAATCCAGCTTTAATCACTGCTTAACATCGTATTGATTCACTAGCCAAACGTACAATATTCAACTGGCCAAGGTGTGTTCCTGAAAGTCTGTTGCAAATTAAGCGTATTACCAAGGTCATTTAAAGCTGGAACTTAAACAGCCTCTTAAGCCAAGCAACGGGGAAAAAAAGTGAACTCTAAACTAAATTCAGCTGGTCCATTCATACTCGCACAGAAAAGTAGCCACAGAACTTTAGGGAATAAAATCTATACTTCCTGTTCTTGGACTCCGTATCAAGGACAAAAGATAACATACTATTTTGGAAGTCAAAGGCCTTGAAGGTGGAGGGGAATCTGGGGGCAGGAGAGGGCAAAAGCAGCGTATTGTCTCATCCCATTACCTCAGCATTATGTGTACGTAATATATCTATAATAGAAACGTTTACTAATAGCAGGAAAAATAAACAACAAAAAAGACTTCCCACTCCAGACTTCACTGAAAGGAGAAAGCTGACAGCCCCTCCTCACAGAGACGGCCTATTTGATGACAGGCACTTTGGCAATGTAAAAGGAGGTTACCTTTTCATCACGTTAACTCTTCCCCCTCCCAGTTCTCACGTGTAATTTGTCTCAAGTCTTCAAGAAACTTGAATCAAATTAAATGTATTAATACATCTCTCAGAGCAGGTTAACTACGGCTGTGAGCAGAGCTCGACCTAGAACGAGATTTTCTTTTAGAAGAAGAAGGAGATGGGGAAGAAGCTGGCAAGCTGGAGCGGTGACTCTTCTGGGAGTAGCTCTTTTTAGGCGTACGGCTGCGAGAGCGAGACCGGGAGCGGGACCGAGATCGAGAGCGAGACCTGGACCTAGACCTGGACCTGGACCTGGATCTGGACCTGGACCTGGAGCGGCTGTAAGATCTCGAAGATCCCGTAGACTTGGACTTGCTGCGAGACCTCGAGTAGCTCCTCGATCGGGATCTGCTTCTAGAGAAACAATTAAAAAATGTAGTCTCACCTCCTACTAAGTTTAAAGTACTCAAAATGCATTTTAATTCTCAACTGCTTTGTACACACAGCATTTCCAGCTGGACAGCTGAACTCACTACGCACCGCATTCAGTTACTTCAGAGAACAGTTTATATTATGTTCTGTCAAACAATATCTTCTTAGGACAAGGACAGCAGAAACTGCTAGTCTCTGCCACCCTGACAAAACAGAACTGCCCAATGAAAAGTGCCTGCCTTCCTCCCTTCCTACCCTCTGCCTCTCCCGAAGTAGACAAACAATTTTTAGCCATTTATCAACAAAAGTAAGGAAATGAAAATTCCTATCTGTGGTATTTATTTTGAAAAGACATAATTAAAAGAGATGCAGCTAATCTATTTTTCTTTTTTATGAGAGGCATTTCACAGGTCTGTGAAGCAGCTTTCTAATAAATAAAAAAGATTTTAGTAACTAAATTCAGAGCTTCTAATCTTTTTGTTGTTATATTTTTAAAAATTCTTGCCCTCATCCGTAAGTGTTCTATATGTCCTATTTTCAGCAAGTCAGTTCTTACATAAATCTATTTACACTGCTGGAAAGTGGCTCTCTGCTGTGGTATCTAGCTTGGGGCCAAAGAATTAGATAATGGAACTTTGGCATTAAATAACCCAAATCCGTGCCCTCAGCAGAACTTTAACAAGTCAGGCAACATACCTATGCCTTCTGTGATCCTCAATCAGTTTAATTCTGCGTCCATTCAGCTCAGTGCCATCCAATTTTTCCAGTGCACTCTTCATATCACTGTAAGATGCGAATTCCACAACCCTGTATACCATAAAGGATGAAAAAAAAAAAAGTTACAAAGCAACCCAAAAAGCAAGGAGAATAAATTTAAGGCTTTTTAAAATCTGCTGATTCACAGCTTGATGTTTGATCTTCTCTAAGCTATGTTTTAACTTATGACAGAGAAATCGGACCCTAACAGTCCACAGCCATTCATACCTTTCATGGACATTACTGTATATCTCCTCTGCAGTGATGTGATAATCACCAGAGAAGCTAATGAAACTTGCATCAACTGTGGAAACACCTTTCAGTCCTCCACTAAACTGCAATTTAAAGCTGTCCAAGGAACAAAAACTTGCAAAGCCTGCTGCCCTATTTAGATTTTTAACAGTGAATAAAAAGAATCCCCTCTGTTTTTCATCTCTTTTCCTTGGTTATGTTCACTTCTCACAATCCTGCCCGCTGAAACAGTGCAAAAGATTGGTTGATATTTTTGCCTGAGAAATCAGAATTAGTTCATGAATGATTACACATAAGCAGCTAAGACTGCAAAACCAGCAGCTGACTTTTCTCCCTTCTCCTCTGTTCTGATCTTGGCTTCATTCTCAAGAGAGAAGGAGTTCAATACTACTTCTGAGCTCCTCTTTACTGACAGGTTTATTACTTTTCATTGGAGAACCTTCAGCCAATTTAAGCCAGACTATGTATCAACGTCTTGTTTATTTTTGTATTACAGGAATAATGATCATGCTTTCAACATCTTACGTGATTGCATACATTTATAGACAAACGTGAGCTTACCCTTCATTCCTGTTGTTTCTGTGTGCATCCACATAGGTGACCTCCCCTGCCTTTCTCATGACATCTTTCAAGTCCTGCAGTAGAAGTTAACATTTCAGCTTTAAAGAGGACACAAAAGTCAGCCAGCAACAGACAGTATCCTTCTAGAACTTTCTCCTCGAAAACTGCATAATGCTTTACTTGCTCTCTACATATATTAGAAAAATCAGTTTCTGAAACCCAGTCTAGCTAACAGCAGCTATGTACTGAAAGAATCCCTCCCTTACAGTTACGCTGAATAAAATACTGCTTTTAAAATAATCCTGCATCACAAAAAGAGCTGTTAGGGTAACAGTGCGATATTTAGAACACTAACATGTATTCTGTATCAGAACCACACCAGACAAAAAGCAACAAAGCATTAAATGCACATTTTCACTCTGAGGATGAATGGCCCAGCTAAATGACAATGTAATACACTTAGACAAATTCATTCTATATGCTCTCCTCCCCCAACTTCACAGTAAAATTAAATACAAATAGGTTTAACTAGTATACAAATAATGATTTTTCAAGGGGAATTCTTTCCTTAGATTTCACTCTTACATTCTGTCACACTACAGTGCCGTGTCAACAGACACCCTTGTACTTAAGAGTGGCTAAAACCTGCAGGCACTATGACATTAGTTGCTCCACAGTAGCATAAAGTACAAAACTAAAAGGTCACTGAACATCTAAACATTTGTATAACTTAAAACAGTACTGTTGCCAAACTGTATCTGGTATTTTACGGCCCCAGACTACTTACCGCAGCACGCCACAAGTGGCAGATGACATAAGAAGGTACCTTAAGCAAAGAGTTGTTTGTCCAATACCTAGCTGGCCAAGAGGAACTCTCTTACATGAGAAAGGCAGACTGCTGGCTCATAGCAATATGCTTCACGGAGGTACCAGAGGCCCTGAAAGCACTGGACATAGTCTCCAGAAGTGGCTAAAGAACCCGAGGATGATCTGTGCTAGCCAATCGAGATCAAACCCAGGCAAACCAAGATCTAGATCGCCAAAAAACAGGAGTGTCATAGGAACCAAGAGGAAAATTCAGAACAGGCCAAACCCTAATTTCAGCCACTAGAAAACCCCCAAATCTTTGGTTCTTTCTCCTCCACACAAGAAAAAAGAGGGTTAACCAAATCAAGGTTGTTAGAAGAGGTTCAAAACGCACTTGGTTAGAAATACGCTCGAGGAAGGAAAGACTACAAAACAAAAAGCCAAGAAAAACTTTAGAATATTTGCCACAGGATATAGGAAGGCTTAGTTTTAGCTCATCTTTTTCATGAGAATTCAATAGTTCAATTTTAAAACTGGCACAAGCAAGCTAGCAGATATTTCCCTCATTTCACATGCGCTTTAAACAAAGAAACTTTGTTTCAATAGCAAATGAAAAGTGAACCCACAGCAGCATTAGAAGTAATACCCCAACCTCAGCACCTTTAGCCCAAAGAGCATCACCACGAATTCTCACCTGTGATAGCAATGTCAACATGATTAAGATGCCAAAATTGCTACTCAGAAAAGACTAGTGTGCAAGATCCAGAGAATATCTGGTATTATTAGGGGAATATCTTCAAGTTATTTAGTTTTAGTTAACACCAACAGAAAATAAAAATGGAACAGCCTAATTTTATCCTAAAGTTTACTGTTATGGTTCACCTTAAACAGCACAAGAATACCCTGCTGTCCTTCACATCTAAAGAAAAAAAAATATAGGACAACCATAAATAGGAAGTGCACATATTAAAATTACATCCTTATGTAGCACAGATCTAATTTTCCCAACTGCCTGAAAATACAGATACACAAAAACTAAGGAGAGCCATAGGAAAGCTCTGAACTTGCAGAAATGCATTTACTAAAATAAGGGGAATTCTGACAAAACTGTCTATTGCAAATGAAATTATCTATTGACAGGACAGTCAACAGCTTAGAGATGCTGATCTGAAGCTGTTTTTTGTGGAGGTGTTTTGCTGTTTTTTTACTATCTCCTCAACACAGTAATTTTTAAAGGAGACAGAAGTTCTCAAAGCACAGAGATCTGCACACACCAAAGATGAAAAGATGCACTTAAGTTTTAAAGCCTGGTTCCATATCAACTGTGGCTGCTAGAAGCTCAGGGATTAGAAAGGAATAATAATGCCCCTACTGTTAATGTATTACATCTTTGAAACTGTTGAGTAAGTAGCATAGCTAAAAGAAGTTAAAAGGCTATAGTCAGTAGGAAAGCAGTAAAGCTTCAAACAAAACGAGGCATAAGCATCTTAGGTTCAAACGACCTCTAAGCAAGTTATCAAGAAGTAAAGTCTCTCATGGTAACATACGCATACATAAAACTGTCATTAAAACATTTACTTGGAAACCTGCAGATTCATTACTATGAAATTTGTACTGGGTGAGCTTAAGTCTAAAACAGTAAGTACGTGTAAAGCCATTATAAATATCTGCAAGTAAAAGGAAGTTGCAAAACTGTTCATTATTTTTCCAAGTTATAAACTGCATTATAGGATTTACTCTCTAACATTCTATTCTAGCTCGGTCCTCTGGTCCCTACTATCATTTCCAAACATTGTTCTGTCTGCTTAATAAAAACTCAAATGCATAATTGCATTGAATACCCAGAAGTAACTTCTATGAAATCCACTTACTCATTACATCAACTCAGAAGTTGGTTTTTCATCTATTTGGTGCATACAAACTTTCTGAACCTATCATGCAGAAAAACAAACCTAGTTTTGCCACTGATGTGTACCCAGGCTCTTATGGAACACATCAGCAGAGCTCCAGGCAACAAAGCAGCCTCCTCTTATGGACTTTCCTGCAAGACCAATCTTGGACCATTCAACACTTCCTACCACGTTTGTCAGTTCATTACTTAGGTCCATTTACTCAGAGAATATAAAGGTTAACTTGGTGTAGGGAACCTGCTCTGGCAGGGGGGTTGGACCCGACCATCTCCAGAGGTCCCTTCCAACCTCTATGATTCTGTGATTAATGTACAAGACTTAACTGCACTTGTTTGTTCACTTTTGTAAGCTGACTTCTCCATTGTGCATCACATCACAGAGATATTTTGTAAAACAGAAGACCATAGATGTCATTCAAAACAAAGGCCTGCACTTCCAGGTGTAACAATACAAAAGGATGACATGGTTTGAACAGATGTCATTCTTCAGTAATTCAGAATAATTCTACAGTCTTTCCAAGTTTTATCAGTTGGCAAATACAATAAGCACAAATAGATCCCCAACTGTAAGATCTATTTCCTGAACTATTTACACAGCTACGAAACTAAAGACTCATTTAAGTGTCTGAATAATGATTTTATCGCTGACTTTTTTGGTCTACTTTTTATTCATGATAAATATTTATGATGGCTTTAATAAAAACTTCAGCTGAGAGCAGTTACTTACAGGGTAGGAAAATGAAGCGTGAGTAAAGAAGGTAAGACGACAACTCACCTGCCAGCTGATACGGGATGAAAGGTTTTCAACTATGATCCTGTGCTCAGTGCGAACAGGGGGTCCGTAGCGGCTACGAGAGTTCAGAGAGAAAACAAACACCAAACCTCCAGTGTAAGGAATTTAGAACTTAAGACATTAAATGTTTTTTGCACTTTGCTGCGAGATCAGAGTCAAGTATTTCCCTTGCTGCTGCTCTGCAGATTTGATGCTCCCTAGTCAAGAGCATAACTAAGAGTGCACTACAAGGACAGAGCTGTAACTAGGGGAATAAGAAGAATGTCGATGATGAATTTTATACAACTGCAGTCCTTACAGCTGCCATTTTTCTACAGATAAGTGCCTGGTAAAATGAAAGTAATTTAAAGAGAATTTGTTTCTTTTGGGTAGGCATCTTAATTTATGCTTCTAAATGCCAAGTCACTTGTCAACAGCTATTTATGCCGCCACGACCTATATTCTGTGTTCTTGTGGGTAGAAATACTTCTAAGGACCCTCTCAAAAACAAAAACGTGGCTTAAAAATATTCAGTCAGAAAAGAACAGTAAGACATCTGGAGATATACAGCCCTTGCAGGTCATTGCTGACTACAGTCCTAGTCGTTCTGAATCCAAATGGATCTGAGAGCTATGGCAAACCTACACCAGCCTTCTGAGAAGTAACGTGGGGTTCTAACAACAGCACTACTTCACACTGCTACAAAGATTGAAGAAGTAAGAACACTGACCTTAGAGCAAACTGTTCTTCTCTTCTCCTCCCATAAAAACACAATCCTAATTGTGTGTATTGATTCGTACACTGAAGCATAGGCAATTTCATTTCAGTGCATACCTCAAAGTGTCCCAATTTTTTTCAGAACATCCAGATCTTCAGGGCATTTAAACAGAGGTCCCAGAGTCCCAAAACTGGCAGGCTCAGTCTCATTTTTCCATTATTGCAAACCGAAGTCTCTTCCTGTCTGGCATCGGCAGTCTGACATCATGAACATGACTACAACGTCAGATGCCCACGACCTTCAATCACACTTCCTACTTTAAAAGTCCACTTTTAGCCTGGACCTCAGATCAATTATACCGCATCAAGGTTACGGCCACTAAAGAAAAAACAATCTAATTAGCATACTTGCATATGCAAATTAGATGCTCCAGACACTGGTTTGTAACTGGCTGCCTTTGAAAGAAACGCGGAGGATTTTTGTCAGTTAAATCTTTGAAATGCTACTCTGCATACACCACTGTCATAAATGTTTTACAGAGTAAACTATTTCACGCATATTTACTTCAGACATAAAAGTAAGACATGTGAAGTGCAGCTCTTCTGTGGAATTTATGTGAATTTGATGAACGTCACAAAATCCATTACAACACAACGCAAGATTCACCTCTGGTTCAGTTCACTGAAAGTAAACACTTCCATGAATACTCCACATCCACTACAGGTATTCCAGATATGAGCTATATCAGTTTCTCAGATTCCCCTGCTGACCAGAGGCTTTCCTTCAGCGGGGAACCTGTCCAGTCACCAAGTGTGGTATTGAGATGCTCCTGCCATGTGCTAGTTAACTGGAAACCTAGTCTTGCTTCTGAAACGTGATTCCTTTTGTATGTTGAGTCAGAGTAAGCATTTTGATAACCATACAACTGGAAATGTGACAGCTTGGTTCGACAGAAAACACCTTGGAGATCTACTGCTTTACAATCATTCTACTTAGCCTGTAAGCTCCTTTAAACGACGGAAGCCTCAGTAGAGCAGCTCGGACATTTCCCTCGATGTAGTGTTAAGTCAGCCAACTCACCTGCAGCATTATCCCTTCACATCATTTACACAACAGCAGGAAGCAAGATCAATGCACTGCCCACAACATGGAGAGGGACCTTTTCCAAACATGTTTGTGAACCTCCATGAGCCAGTTAAACTGCTTTAACAAGCACATTCTCCTCAGCTGGAAGAAATAATGGACCTCCCCTTCCACGAAGCAATACAAGGAAAACAGAACTGGATCCCTAGCTTCTCCCACCAGTACAAAACAGCACTGCAGTTCACTACTTCTGCTTGAGGAAACAGACCAGACCACCTACCTAGATCCACTCTGCGAGTAATAACTGAACCGTTGTGCGAATCTCCCCCTTCCTCTTCTGGCTCGAGCATGCTCAATTGTGACCCTTATGATAACAACAGAACAAACAACAAAAAAACAAAAACAAAACACAGACTTTAAGTATTTGACACTGACTGAAATATTTCCTAACTGGAAGCAAATGTGAACCAACAAGAAGTGCCTTGCCCTGACAAGTAATACTTAATACAGTCATCAGCATTCTTTAAAGAGGCAGAACTGTTCTCCTGCTGCATTCATCTCCCTCAGACCTTCATGAAAACGGGCACAGGTCTGTAATTCAGGTTGGTTTACCAAATTTAATTGAAACAGAGCCCGAAATTAATCACAGAGTGAAAAAGATAGCAAAAAGAGCTCTAGTAACCTAATAACCTAAAACCAGTTCCCACAATCAAAACAAAAGTTACTGTAATGATTCTGTTTCATGATGTCAGCTCATGATATCAGAGGCAGATGGCAGTGGTATGGCAGCAGAGGCTGAACCTTCCTGCCAATGTTCCACTACATTTTGTTGCCTTGTGACAGAGGGCAGCAGAGGGGTGTGTCAGTGAATCCCTCCATGCAGAAAAACTGCATCCACTGCTACCCATCAACACTTGCTGAATGTTTATGAACACCAACCAGTGGATGTGAGCACAGTGAGATGGTGGGTGGTGCAGCGGTGACAGTGGGCCACCTCCCATCTGCTAATGCAGATATCTGTAAGCATGACGCGCAGGCTCTGGTTAAGCACTGGCCAAAACACGCAGCTAATGGTAGTGGCTATGCTGAATGACAGTGTTTTGTAGCTGAGAATTTCTCTGTTAAACAGTATTTGTTATTGTGCTCTTAGCATCTGTTGTAGTTTCCATGGTAATAAATAAGAGGCACTACTTTTGGAGCGACCTACTTACAATTACCACTGTCTGCCTAGCTGCCAATCAAAGTGCAACACTCCAAACGATATGAGGATTACCATCAACTTATTATCTGAAGTCAACAGATTCAAATGCATCTCTTCAGCTAAGTCATGGAAGGTGTATCCCATCTTAGAGCCACAACAGGAGTGGGCACGAGCTAATGTGCCATATCTAGATGCAAAACACTTAAGGGAAAACAGTCAAGCTTACCTTTCATCACACAACTCTTTCCCATTTAGTTCATAAATTGCATCATCCGCATCCCTGTGGTCTTCAAATTCCTACAGAAGACATGGAAACAAACAACCATTTTCCCCTCAAAGTATACTAGAAAATATGCTTTCCTTATAAACGCTCAATTTCTGCAGCAAGAACTCTGAACAAGGAATGGGACTCCCAGTACATTTACACCTGAAAATCCAAGATTTTTCCAGCTACAGACATTTTTTCTACTTCCACCCTGCACACTTCTTCTGCCTCCCTAAGCTATTTCAGTACAACTATTTGTGGGATCTATGTAAAATAAATTAAAACATTTGGTTTATTACAGAAATATCTAAAACACATTTTTGGGCAGGAGCAGGGAGATTTTAAGGGATACAGCTTAAAATCACAGCACTACGTGCAGGGAAGTACTATATAACAGCTTGAGCTGATCCAAGTGCAACCAAAAGCAGAACTGCAGCTTCCAAAACCTTCTTAAGAATTCTTACTGAATTGGCAGAGAAACAGTAAGCCAGGAAAAAAGAAAAAACCCTTCTGATTTTCTTCTAAGCTAATTCAGCTCAGTGATCTGGAGAAATGGTGCTTGTGTAAGATAAGTAAGAAAGATAAATCCTCCTTCAGTACTGGCAATCAGTGGGTCTAGATCAGCTGTGACGTGCAATTCCCTATACTGTTGCAGCGGAATTTGCTGCTTCACTTTTGGCAGCAATGCTGCTTTAGTCAGCTTGAGCGGACCCTGCCCACTATCCAGCCCACTGGTTCTTGGCATGGCTGTTTGTACTGCTCTGCAGGAAACTAGGTCAAGAAACCTATCCAGATGAAAAACTGCACACTTGCTGCAGGAGGTGGGGCTGAAAAGATTGCTATTTTTTCAAATATATCAACTTCTCAGGTAGGTTTGTCGTGTGGCTGAGCAACTGTGGTAATGCTGTATTAGGACAAGGGGAGAAAGGGAAGAAAGCAATAGAACAGTTGGATAGGGACTGCTTTAATCAACAGAAAAATCACAGATGGAAAAGAAATAAAATCACAGAACTGAAGCTCAAGAGCAAGGAACAGCAGAGAAAGAGCCTCTCAAGCTGAAGAAAGCATCTGCATAACTACAAACAGCTTTTCAGAAGCAATACTGGCTTCAACTTTCTTCTCCATTTTGTACTGAAATCTGCTTCACTACCAAGTGTGGCACAACCCTGCAAAATGATGCAGACATTATCTTGGTGAAAATCATCTAGGCCCATCATTTAAGAACAGCAGTAGTTAGCATCTGCATCTCCCACTGACTCCAGCTAGTTTCTAAAACACTGAATGCCTGCAAGTCTAACTAGCTTTAAATACTGGCTTTATGGCCTGAAGCTTGAAAACATTCTCTATTGAAGTCTGCAGAAAAAGCAAATATAATTGGTTTCAAAGATCAAGAAACGGTTCAGATCAAGCAGGCTAAAAGAAGCTTTGTACTTATAACACTCAACGATGTTAAATAAGAATTACTTTTTTCTTTTATGAAAGGTTTTATCAATGCAGATTTTTAAATAACCAAAGTTGAACAGCCACAACCAGAGAACCTCAAGGGCTACTCAATGTTTTTATCAATGATCTAGATGACAGCAATGAATGCACCCTCACCAATTTTGTGGGTAACACCGAACTAGGAGCAGAAATAGATAAGCCAAATGGAAAAGCCACCACACAGAGATATCTTGGCAGTCTGAAAGATTGTGCCAACAAGAATTGCAAGCTTTAACACAGGGAAAACATAAAGTCATGCACCTGGGACACACTAATCCCAGGACGCCGTACAGGCTGGGGTCTGAGCTGCCTGGCAATAGCTCTGCTGCAAAGGACATGGGAATCCTCAAGGAGAGTAAGCTAAGTGTGAGTCAGCAGCATGGCCTCACAGCAAGAAAAACAAATCATGTCCTGGGCTGCACCAGAAGATCAAGGGATGTGCTTCTTCTGCCCTACTTGGCATTTATGTGGCCACACCTGAACACTGCATCCACATCTGATCTCTCCAGTTCAAGAAATACATTGAAAAATTGGAGCAGGACTAGCGAAGGGCCACCAAAGCTGGTAATTTTATAAAGAAAGGCTGAGGGAGTTGTGTATGTTCAGCCTGGAGAAGAGAAAGGTCAAAGGGGATCTAGTCAGAGTTTTCCAATACCTAAACAGTCACATGGGTACACAGGACAAAAGGCAAAGAGCACAAGCTACACCGAGGAAAGCCAATTTTAGATGCAAGAAAAAATATTCCTCGTCATCAGAACAATTACACGTTTCCAACAGTTCTGGGACAATTATTCAATCTTATCACTGAGATCTGAAAAGAAAATGCCACTACCTAAGATCTGGAGAAGAAAGGAAGGAAGGCTGGCTGACTCACGTACAGCAGCTGAACAGACTTTTTTCCCTGAATAAGCCAATAGCCCTACTCAAAAAAAAAGAGGAGAAACACAGAGGGAAAGGAGATGGAGAAACAGCAGCACGTGGCAAGGACAGACTGAATAAGCTCATGCTTAACTTTCGGAGCAGCCATTTACCTTCAGACTTCAAGAGGCAAGTAGCTGACTGCCAGTGAGCAAAAAGAAATACCTCATAATGCGGTGCGCTCAGGAACTGGTACGTGTAGGAGTTAAGAAGTCACATTCATGTGAAGCATAAGTAGGCAAAGACGACTTGTTCTTTTTCTTTTCCCACAGATTCTCACAAGGGAATGATCTTGGCAGAATGAATGGCACGAGAGCATGTTACTGTATGAGGGCAGCACAAAGCTTCCCAGCTGGAATACAGTGCCACAGAACGGCACTGTATTATCAGGAGATAAAAAGCAGGGTGATCCTCGGCCAGCTTCTAAAGATTTGGACGACAGTTTTAGGTACCCAGAAGGTCTAAAAGCTGTAGTAGGAAAGTAAGATCCAGTAAACTTTGTGTTTCATTTAGCAGTCTGAGAGACACACACTGATGGTGAATACACCTACCTTTAGCCACGTGACACTTAAAGCCGTGCTATTTAAGTCCAAGAAGCAAGCAACTATTATACACTTGTGTTAGCTAACTAATTTGCTTTTGTGTCAGGTCATCACTTAGAGATATGACCAAAGAAACTAGAGGAAGTCAAACCAAAACAGAAGGGAAGCCATAAGAACTTCCCAGGTCAAGACTTTGCTTAGTTTTATGATGCCGTAACAGAGCACATATCCTGTCTTCAGAAATAAGGGATAAGATCTAAACCCCGCAGAAGAATGCATTCTGACTCATAACGCATTTAATGCAGTTAGAACAGTTCCAAGACTGAGCAAAACCTGGAAGAAAATAAGGAAAAAAGTAACTGAATGAGAGAAAACTAAATCACACCATCTGAAAAGCAACTCGAAACATACATCAATATTTTCCATTTCCCACTGGAACTACAATTCCCTCAAGTATTCCCCAGCAAAGATAGTGCCTACAAGCAAGAGAAAGTAAGCTATTACTTACCACAAATCCAAATCCATTTTTCAGATGGATTTCTCGTATGCGCCCGTATCCTTTGAAGAATTTCTCCACATCGCGCTCCCGAGCACGTGAGCTTAAGTGCCCAACAAAGACACGGCAGCCACTCATCTTAAGTGTGATGCTACAGGAAAAAAAGCATCATTGCTTACCAGATTAGCCAACTTAAAATAGAGCGATTAAGATCACGTTCGCACCTCAGAAAGCTTGCTTAAATGGAATGTGATTTTATTATCCTCAAAGTATCTGTGTTAAAAACCTGGTTCTCCTCTATAGCCAGGAATGTGAGAAACTCCTGCCTTACTGACTTTCAGCAGGACCTGTACAGAACTCCCACCTTTGCTCTTTCCAGTCACATAACAAAGTCCTCTGGCAGCTGAAATAACGGTTTCACTAGCAGCCAGATCATCCCAGACCATTAAAAAAAACTAACATAAACTCTAAGATGAATTTACAGGGCTAACAGTAGTTTTAATACAAAAAAAAATTTAAAAAGAGACAATCATTGGGATAGCAACATGAAAGAATCCCGAGCTCCTGCTTTCACCTAAAAGGACTACTGCAATAAAAGTTACATTCGTGTCCAAAAAATAAATGGCAGTGATAAAATTATTTCAATTTGCTCCAACCATACAACTGTGCTTTTAACAGTCTCTCAAGTTATGAAGAAGCCATTTAGTTGTCATGAGATTTCAACAGTGGCAAAATAAGGACAATTTTGGATATTCAGATTTTGATAACTATCTGCTGATCCAGGATAGATCATCTGAGATCTCCTCTGGAAGCTCTGTTGTTGGCCTTGAAGATATCATCTTTTCAGCACAAAGGCACCCTCAGTTCAGGACCCCAAGATGTGACAGCACGCTTCCTTCTTGTTGTAATATTGGTTTACTGATCCCAAATAGTTGGTTAAAAATTAACAAGAAAGCGCACGAACAAATTTTAAGTTCACGTGATTTAGAAATGTTTCAGTTCTTGTGACTAGAAAATTGTAATTATTTGGCTCAATTGGAGAGCTTGCTGTCATACAAATCACGAAGAACATAAGCCCTAGGGAGAAGAAATAGAGTGTGAGCTTGTGTCTTAACACTGGGCTGTAAAGCAGATGGAACACCCTGCTGACACACCAGGTTAGCAATGGAAGGACACTAGGCACAGCATTTGGGGTTAGCGTGATTCACATTCCGCGTTAACACCCATGAGGCTGCTTCTGACGATTAGCTCATTCGCTTGTCTTACTGTGCCAGATGTGCCAGAAAAGAGGGCACCGGCCTTCTGCTTGGGGGTAAAGCATGGCCGACTGCACCTACGCGGATCAGTGTAACCTGTCGGGGATGCAGGGCTCGGGATGACAGCTCTCCGTGCCACAGAGAGGCACAGGTCCCATCAGAAGGGCCACGCAACCCCGTCGGGCTCACAGCAGCTGAGGCGGGGTCAGCCGCGCCTCGCCACACAGGGTCAGCGGGGGAAGGCCACACTTACATAACCATAACTGCGTGCCTGAAAACACGGCGAGGACCGGCATTCCGGCAACGGCACTCGATTGAGGAACAACGGGGATATGCCCGATTACAACGACCGCGTGACTACCGCTCGTTTCTTCACTTCTAGAAAACAACGGCTGCAGCAGATGAGACTCAGACAAGGGCCGGACGGGGCCGGCCGCCTCAGAAAGACCCGCAGGCCGCGCTCGGCGTGCGCCAACACGGGGGATCGCGGCGCAGCGCCGCAAAAACACGGGGCGGAGGCCGGGCCCAAGGCGGCAGGCAGCGGCGTGCCGCGCAGCGAGGCCGGCCCGGAGCAGGGTGGGGTAGGCCGCCGGCTCCGCGCAGCGCTCGGTCGGCCCCGATCGGCCTCCCCGCCCCGCCGCGCGGCCTGCCGCCGTCGCGCCTCCGCTCCCCGAGCGCCCGCTGCCCGCCGAGGCCTTCCCCGGCAGCTCCGCTCCGCTCCGCTCCGCTCCCCTCCCCCACACCCCCCCCCCCCCCGCGGCCGGCCGCGCCCCGCGGCCTAAACGCGGCCCGGCCTCGCCGAGCCCGCCCGCGGCCCTCCGCCCCGCGCCTCCGCCAGCCCGGAGAGAGCGGCGCCGCTCACCGTCGCCGGGCGCTGAGTGCTGCGGGCCGCGAGGAGAGAGAGCGCTCTTCCCGGCCGCGGCGGCAATGGCTGCCTTGTTCCTACGAGAGACCAGCAACGCCGCGCGCCCCCGACGGATGCTGCGCAACCGCCGACGTCCGACTCCAAGTCCCGGCGTGCCGCGCGGCGGGCACAGGCCGCGCCCCGGCCCCCTGCTCTGCGCGCTGGGGCTGCGGGCCGGCGGAGCGGGTGGCGGCGGTGCCGATGAGCCGCCGCCAGGGGGCGCTCTCGTGAGGCGGTGCGCGCGGTCACGGCGCCGCAGGACTGGAGGGTTGGAAGGGGCCTCCAGGGATCGTCAGTCCAACCGCTGCCGAAGCAGCTCCCTAGCCCGGGCTGCACAGGTAGGCGGCCAGGCGGGACTTGAACGTCTCCAGAAGAGACTCCACTACCTCTCTGGGCTTGATAATTCTCGCCCTCCAGATGCTGCATAGTGTGTTTTATCTGTTTTGCCCCTCTTGGTTGCGTTAGGCCTGAGCTTCCGCTTCTGTGGCTGCTGGAGATGTCCAGGGAGGAGAGCCCTCAGCCCCAGGGCAACCTGTGCCAGTGTTTGCCTGCCCCTAGAGCAAAGTCCCGGTGCTGTTGTGTGCCTAATGCAGCCCAGCGTGCTGCTGGCCTTCGCTGCAAGCCAATTGACGTGAAAAAGGTGTGATCCGACAGTTCAGCAAAGCTGTCTGTGGTTAAAAAAGTACGCAGTCATAGCTGGGGAAATGTGCCATACATCTTTAAACACAACATTCAGTTGTAAGGCTGTTTTAATTTATTTCTCAAGATTGTCCAGGCCGCTCCTGTGCAGATACTCCGTGCAGATAGCAGAGCTGGAATAGTGCAGGAGTACCACCAGCCTCAGCACGTCTACGTGCTTGAATTGCTGTGTAAGGAGTTGAGAAGCAGAAAGAAGCTCCTTAGGTGGCAGTCTTGGAATGGTATGAGAGCAATAAGGATCGGAGTTACTGGCAATAATGAAGATAAGTCATGCCGGAAGCCCAATTAAAGCATTTTGGTTGAATTCTGCATCTCATCTCTGCACTCTGGATCATATCAGAAGGGAGGAACGTGGCGGTGTGTCTGGAACAGAGCTCTGACTGCACTGCAGTCCCGCTTTCCCTTTCTTGGTTGTGGACACTGCACGGCAGCAAAAAGCATGACGTACAGCATTTGAAGAGCCTGCAGTGTTGCCTCTAGCGAGTGGGTAGAGTTTCTGGATGTTATCATGTGCAAAATCAACTCTCACGGTACAGCCGCATGTTAGTTATTTTGAGAAGCCCATAGGAAAGCCCACTGGGAACTATCAGAGTCCTGACTGCACGCCTACGAATGCAAACAAACACTCAGCTGGATTCGGCATGCTTAAAAAACATAATCTGCTCATTATGAGGGTACACACATTACTTTCTTTTTTTCCTTGAAGAAGACATTTTATTTTCTCTGTGGCAGAAAGCAGGATGTATGGTTTGGTGCCACAGATGAAAGACTGTGTCCTATTCAACAGCAGCAGGAGAGGAATTCTTAAAGTGATGATGGCAGTGTTGAGTGTGCCAGTAAAAAAAAGAAGGCGTAAAATGTGTTCTTAACCCTGCAGTTTAAAAGTTGCTCCTGCTATTAGGCAAACCTGTACAACCAAAGCCACAGGGTCCACACAAAAAGCAACAACAGCCATTAGGGTACTAGGGGGAATGGTCTAGGAAAAGGCGTGGGCTCCTTGGAGGATGCCTGTGGCACTGGGACTGGAATGTGGCAGAGCTGGGTTTCATTCACCACAGTCTTCCCTGAAGACCACAGGCAAACGACCTCTGGCTGGAGACACTTAACAACTGAGCTGTCCTCACTGCAGCACACACTTCAGGGGTGCAGCAGCCCGGAGTCCGAGATGGGGCCCCAGACCTGGAGTCATGTCCCTGCACAGGACATGGGGGCAGGTGGGGGCACCTAGTGACCAAAAATACCCGTGTGCTGAGCTGCCAGGAAGCAGTAGTGAGAGATGGAGGGCAAGAAGATGTGAATGAACTTGCTAAGAAGAGATAAGACGGTATTGTAATTTCTACCAACGTATTTTCAGGCATGTATATCCCAGAAATCAAAGTGTAAGAGCACAAAACCAAGGAACTACTTCCTGACTGTTGTATGCTGTCCAGATAAAAGAGAGGAATCGGATACGGTTGGTGAGGTGCGTAGCCTGTAGTGTCTGTAAATCCACAGAATGTAGAAACGATTCATTTTATTCCTGCCATTTTGGTAGGCTTAAGCTGATAGATTTGTCCACCTTAAATAGGCTCACAGACATCCTTCCTGAACAGCCAGCTGGCCAGCTCTGCCCCTTGCAATGGCTGACTTCTCTTCTGACTGCACATCAAATGCATCCCTCAGTGCATGCTGGGGAATGCTCTGGTTACCTGTTTGTCGTAGGGTATGCCCTATCCTTTGCTAATCCAGGTTTATTATGCTAAGACTTTCCCAGCAGCTTATGGCTAATGCTGTGGATTTTAAGGTCTTAGGTAGTAGTGATTCTTTTGGTAGTCAGTTAACTAAGCAATTTGATTAATTCATTGGGATTAAGGTCTGTTACTATCTGTTCTACCCAGCACCTGTTATGCAAGTAATTTAGTACAACTAACACTCTTGTTATGGTCTGAAAATCGTTAATACCTCCATTCTGGTTTCTGAAGAAAGTGATTTTAATGCGCACCATTCCTTTTCTCAGCCATTACAGTCTTCTCATTATTCCTTGCTCTCCCTGTTAGTTCACTGATAAAACCAGCCGATCTGATTCAGCTGGACCGATCCTCTATGGATGTAAGAATGCTTCTTTGAAACTAAGTTCATTCAAGGTTGCAGACCAGTTTCCTTTCATTGTCTTCTGAGCCTCTTGGCTCTGCTCCTCTGTTCCGAAACCAGATGCTGGCAGCACTGAAGACATGCAGCAGACACAATACACACTTGAGAAGCTTTTAAAGATGGGGCTGACATTCTGGCAGGCAGGACAGCTCCTTGTTTTCTGTGCACTGATGTGTTTTTGTCCCTGGGCCATCATGCAGTCATGTGCAGGGGCAGGTACCGAGATCTCCAGAGCTGAAGATGTCAACAGCCATGAAATAACAATGGTTAATTTCTGGGAAAAGCATTATTCCAACGGCCATGCCTGAACACGGGGAGTCTGACAGGCTGATGAAAACAATCAGTTCATCTCTGAATGGGAGATGTGAGCCTGAGACGCGCTGTCTGCTGCTTCTGCTCTTGGCAGAGGAAGGGGCAGCCACTGAGCTGCCGACAGCTGCTTCCAGGGAGGAATTTAATCAAGGCTGATGTCAGGACTTGGCTGAAGAGCGACACATTAGCTGCAAAGCCATGGTCCTAATACAAAAAGCTGTTTTCAAATTTCGGCATAGTAACTGCCAGAGATTGTTAGGCCACAGGAGTGCAAGATCCATTTAGTGCTGCATGAGAAGAAGGCCAATGTGCTGCAGCATCACAGAGCTCCTCCGCGGGTGTTGTGGGAATATGGGGGCTTTATCTCCAACCTAGGGGTTAAAGGCTGAGTGACATCAGCTCAAGCCAGTTTGTCAGAGGCTTATGCAGAAGAATACCAGTCCGTGTGGGCTAGAATTATGAGTATACCTCTCGCCAATATTTTGGGCTATACTCACGTTCTCAGAAACACAGATGAGCCCTTTCTGATGCTGCTAACACTGTAGCTTCAGCTGAGGACGCAGTTCTGTGGTGCCAGCACTGCCATAGGCCACAGGATGCCACAGTTTGTGCTGTGAGCAGGGAAGAGCCACCTGTTTGCTTTCCACATCAAAAACCCAGAAATGCTCACACCCAGTTGGGGTTTTGCATGGATCCTGTTGAAGAGTAAAAACACGAGCACAGCTGGTTTTTGCCAAGACTTCTGAGATCTCTAAGTACAGACTAGCAGAGCACTGCCCGTGCATTGCTCAGGACACACACGGCTCCACTCATATTGCCAGCACACCAGGGGAGCTGGACAGCCCACAGCACACTTTGTTTTAAAATAACATGGGTCTTTTCTCTATTTGGCGGTCACTCACTCAATACTGCAGTGGTTATTTGCCTCACTTCATGGTATTACTGTTCATTGTGGTTTTTTTCTTAAGTATGTGGTTCTACCTCAAAACTTGGAAGCACATCATCAAGCACTAATGAAGATTTTCATCCTTCAATCCACAACTCCTAAAAAAGTTGTGGGAGAGCAGGAAATGTATTTGTAATCTGAGACGACAGGGATTAGTCCCTTCCCTTTGCTAATTTCCAGGCATGTGCATTTGCATATACTTTGATTCATGAAAGGTCCCAAGAGAGATGTTCTGAAGGCTGGTTTCTTTTGAATGGTGCTGGGAGAATTTATGATGCCAAAAGATATCAAAAGCAGTGAGCTATCCAATGCTGAGCATGGAGTAGCAAAGGAATCCTTCATCAGATGGTTCAAAATGCAGTGATTGTTCGCATAGCTCTGTAATTCATTCTGTGCTGTTTCTAAAGGAATAACGAGCACATTGTCCTAGAGATGTGTGAGCGTCAGGGATGATTAAAAACAATACTTCTAATTTCAAGTGGTTGGATAGCTGTGTAATTTCCAATTTAAGTTGACAAAAATGAGAAGGTTAAGGGGGTGGAAAGCTGATATTTAAAGGACTGTCATTTCAACTAAAAAGCATTTGAGTCTCTTCCTGTATGGGGTTTCAACTGAGGAGGACTGAACATTCACTATACAAATAAATAAAGTCTGGATTTGTTATCACAAGAAATTTTTAATATGGTTTGTGACAAGCAATATCAAAGTTATCAACTCTCAAGCTTCATCTGAAACCAGACAACTCTCAGCAACAAAAAAATGCTGTGCACTGATAAACATAGGAGGCATATTGTATTTTTTAATTAAATATGAAAACATGAGCTGTGTACATTATTTTTTTCCCTAGAAAACACAGCAATTTCAAAAGTTTATCATAAAATATTTTCATGAAATGAGTGAACCAGCAAACACATGCACTTGTGTGCCTTCCCCCCTCCAAAGATAAACGTGATAAAGAGACGTACGCAAATGTCAAAGTTAACAGAACAAGTGGCATCTTGTTGTTGTTTGGTTCTTTTTGGAAAGGATGGAATGTAACATTGTGCTCGACTTTCTATGTCACAACAAAAAATATTTGGTGCGATATTTTAACATTTTCTTTTTAAGTTTCAATCTGGTGGAGAAAAATACCTTTTTCTATAATAAAATATGTCTGTTCTTTTTAAAACGTAACTTTTTTTTTTGCACAAAATAATTTTGTAAACTGTCATTCCAAGGGCAAGGTAGGCGGTGTCATGTCAATGTCCTCCCCCCATTTAAAAACGTGATCTGTTATCTGAAGCAAAACAGGGAAACACAAAAAAGAGCGGAGCAGAGGCTGCTTTGCAAAGAGAAAGAAGGGCGTGTTGGACGGGGAGAGGGGAGGGAGTGTGTGGTGGGACAGAAAAAAGTTAAAGGTCACTTTCGCCATAGAGCGCCGTGGAGAAAGACATGTAGTCCAGGGCACCGGGTACAGCATCACGGCCATTGTAGGGTGCCATTCTAGCAATGCAGTACTCAGCCTGATCAGGAGGCAGTTCCCGCCGTAACTCATCCACAGTGATGTAGTTCTGCAATGAAGACACAGGATAGAGCAAACATTATCTTCAAAACACAGACCTTCATCAGGGGGACGCCGCTCCCTGCCCCCACAGGGCAGCAGACGGCAGTCAGGGGCTGACCACAGCATCAAGGCTTGTACCGTGCGGCCGTACACAGGGCTCACTGGGGATGCACCTGTGAGGGAAATGCAGTCGCTCTCCCTACTGTTCATTCTTACAGAGGAGAGGAGGGTTGTTTTTGCAGGAGATATGCCGGCACACCTGAAGAAAAGAGCTGCTGGGGGTTCAGATAAATGGTTGTACCTTCTCGCTGAAAGTGCAGGTCCGGCTTAAGGCAAAGAGGAAGAAGCAGAAATTTCATTTGGATCCTGCCCCTCCCTGGCAGCGGTTTGTGCTGCTTGGGAGCTGCCGTTCCTTCTCCTCACAGTGTGGAAAGGAGCCAGCCCCACTAGCACTAGCTGGTAGCACCGCTGCAGGCAGCAGATGAGTGAACACCTCTGGAAGCTCCCACAGCTGTGCTAATAATTCTTGTCTTTCACAGCAGCCATTTTTAATAAGCAAGCAAAATGTCACACATAAATTTGGCTTCTGGAGGCTCATTCGGCTGAGGTGAGGCTAGCTTGGCTTCTTCTCATGCAGCTAGTAACAGTAACTGCCTGTTTCCTAACCAGTAGGTTGTGTTTAGCTAACTGACTTGCTTGCAGTTCTCTGAATAAGGGCTCAGAGCAACTCTCTCTCCTTTGACTTTCTATTTCTTTTTTCATGCCTTCAGTTTCACGACTGGAATGAGTAGGAGATTTTTCTTCATAATGAAATACTGTCTGATTCATGTTATAGTCGCTAGAGCATACTAAACACTGACAATTATGTTTAATGTACTGTAAAGAATAAATGAGTTAGTAAATAACGCTGTACCCCCCAAAGCTTCCTTTCTCAGTGTTTAGCCCATCACGATAAGCTGGAATTTTCAGGCCTTGAAAAATAATAGAACTGACTTTAGTCAGGTACTGTGCCTTAGAGAAAGATGGACATCATGGGTTTCTACATTACAGGTTATGAAAAGGTGATTAGTGAAGCACAGAAATTAATGCTGGATGAAAGGATAACTCATTATAGCCTGAGTGGGTTAACGAGCAGCCTGCCAAGGCACTTGAAAGTCCTGTTCAGCTGTCAGCAGATCACCAGAACTACGCTGCCCACTCTTGCATTAAAAAAAATTGATTAAGAACTTCATTTCAATTTGTTACTTTAAAATGTATGGGTAGATTAAACAGATGGTTCTCGAAAAACTGTTAATTACTGACAGCTATAAACTTGAGACGATCTTTGTAAATATACGTGTGGCACTACAGTCTTTATAAAACCAATATAAATTATTAATGCTAGGCTGCATCTGCAAGCTATACAATTTTAAAAGGGCACATTTTAATATTAAATTGGTTGAAAATAAGAAAGTCACAGGACGATGCTGAAGTATTACTCTTCCAGTGTTCCTGTGAAAATGCCCTCCTTGCTAAAGTGTGCTTCCCTCGACACTTTCTCTTGCAGACAGGAGGGAAAAAGGAAAACTGGAACAACACAGACTGGAAGGAAGACCACGGAGCCTCACCTTATCTCCAGCCAGGATCTTGAAAGAAGCCATCACCTGGTCAGCAGTATCTGTGTCTGCTGTTTCCCGGGACATGAAGTCGATGAAGGCCTGGAACGTCACTACACCCATGCGATTAGGGTCAACGATGCTCATGATGCGGGCAAACTCTGCCTCTCCCTGGAGAACAAGAGAGTCATGTAAGCTTGGACACTTGGGCAGCAGTGCCATGAAAGTGAGGAGAAACTGTTCAGCAGCACATCTCACAGCTGGGAAAGCAAAGTCAAACACAAACAACTTCAACCTTTTATTAAAATATTTTTTTTTATCTGGCTGTTGTATGCAAATGCTTCCCACTCTTTTTTCCTTGGCAATGAAGTAATCTCAGCTGTGCCCTAAGATAGCATCCAACTCCAACTAGCTCTAGGATAATGCTCCTGCTAGGGAACAATATACAAACTTGAGGGGGAAGATGCAGCTGTTCCTGTAATAGATGTTCTGCTAGATGTCTGTAGCAATATTGGCAGGTCTTCATTAATTAAATCCTTTTATTTCCTGAACTTTCATGGTTCTCTTCTACTGCCAGAACAGAATCTACCAGCAGAAACCTCTCTGGAGCCTTGAATGGTATCTGGTTCATCCTAACAAGACAGGCTTTGAAGAGAAGGACTTCTCTATCTGGAGAGGCTCAGGGAAGTAGTTTTTACAGGAAGGGTTCTGCAGAGAAGTTTACTACAGAAGGCAAAACCGTGTTGTGACTTTTCTGATTTTCTGTAGGTTTTTATTTTTTTGTTTGTCTTTTTCATATAAACAAAATATGGTCTATTCTCATCTGTGGGATTCCTTTCCCCCCAGGTCAGGAAGAGAGGAAAGCAGAGCTGAGAATTCTCCTGGGTATATGCTTTTCTAACACCTCTAGATCAGTATACTTTCCAGATTAATTGAAGTATCTAATCAAATGTTACTGCAGATTGGCACACTACATCAGAAAGTATTGGTGTTTGCATTGGCTTGATAAGGAAGACAAATAAACACTGCTCTGCTGGATATCAGGAGCAAAGATACTGAGAGTAGAGCTCAACGTTTTTGCACCATGGTCTTCTCCTGCCCTCTGATGAATATCAGTCTCAGGTGAAACTCTCTGGATTACTGTGACTCTCAAGGTGCCACACGAATGTGCAAGTGCTTTGGTGAGGGAAAAGCTACAGGGACGATGACTGGAACTTGAACCTACTTGCATGAACAAAGAGATGTGAAATAAATGTCAGGAATGAGAGGAGCTACCTCTGAATGTATTCAGAAATCAGGCTTCCAGAAGAGTTCCGCTGATGGCCTGGGGAGCTTATGTGTCACTATGTAGAGTACACGTACCAATATAATAAAATCTATTGTTTCACCACTTGTAGCCGCACAGTTCGACAAATATAATTCTTATTTAATATACAAAGAATTAAGACAATGATATCAATTTTTTAATCTTCAGCTGCTGCTGCAAGACAGTTTTACGCGTACTGGATTGAACTTCAGTTACTGGAAAATAAGATTGCATTTACCTTGATTCACTCACTACACATTCTGCCTTTTTTCTGAAGGTGGCTATAAGAATCACTTTGAACAGAAGTGACAGAGGGCTCTACATTACCATATTGTAACCCATGGAGATAAGGCAGGCTCGGAAATCTTCACAATCCATCATACCAGTCTTCTTCTACAGAGAGTGATGTCAAGATGGGAAAAGCAGAGAGGAAAGGAAGACCAGTCCAGAGAGAAATGAACCCACACGGGACATTACAGAGAATGAGTTTTAGGGAAGAGGAGGTGGAAAATGTATTTACAGGACAATGAAAATCAATGTAACAAAGGTAGTTTGTGAAACCATGATGTAAAAGTTGTTTTGGACACAGAATAGTTAGCACAGATGGAAAACGTGGATGATGAAAAAGCAGAAGGAAGGTATTAAGCAAGACACATTGAGATATGGACAAGAGCAGTGTTACGTGACACAGACGTAAATGGAATAGTTTAAATACATAAAAGGAATTCCCACAAGACAAACCATTATGGAATTAAGAAGGAACAGATACCAAGGTACATTTAGAGATAAAGTAGAACAGAAAAGTGATGTATATATAGTCAAACACAAGAACAGCGATGACAGATTAAGACAAACAAGAAAAGAAAGGGAAAAAAAACGTTATTTTTTCACAGCTTAATATCTGGCTGTGTTCACCACTAGCATTCAGTACCTGTGCATCGTTTCCAATATCGTAACCCAAGCTGATGAGACAGGCTTTGAATTCCTCAGGGCCAAGTGTGCCGGAGTGGTCCTGGTTATGCGGTGTGCCAGGCAGCAGGACATGCAGTGCCAGTGGGGTGACGGTGTGGGGCAGAAGGAAGGGAGACACAGAGAAAATCAAAGGGAGGTGGAAAGACAACAAACAGGTGCACCATGCAGTGGGTGAGAGGACAGGGGGAGGAAGAATGACATGCAGATAGAAACACAGGAAAGAAAAATAAAAAGTGCACAATATTAGATATCACAATGACATTTCAGGATGTGCTAAAAATGCTCTTGGAACAGTTCCTTCTGAAAAAGCTCATCACATCTTGAGTGTTTGAATGATAAAAAGTCATTGCTCAGAAGCCTCAAGATCTCCATCTCCCAAGTGAATTGGCTGCATCACTGCTTGTTACCCACAGTGCCAGAAGCCCCGTGTTTCGCTGGTAACCTGGCGTGCAGGTAAGCAGGAAGAGGCAGTGGGAAGCATCGCCTGATTCTTTTAGTCAAAAGTCCCACCAAGGGAGTAGGTGAGGGCAGGTATGTTTGGCAACGCACCCAAGGAAGCTGAGCTGTCAGGACATCCCAGGAACAGACAAAGACAAACAGCTGAAGCTCAAGGGAGCAGTGTTATTGCTGTATTTATGAGACCTGCACGTAAGGTGGAACTTTGACTAGCAAGCTGTTTGAAGTGCTCAGCTCTGAAAACAGCACTACTGTACAGCATGGCACAATATGGCTTGGCAGCTGCTCCTTCCCTTGCTTATTCCCTGCTCTCCCAGCATTTGGATGTATCCATGATCACAAACAACATAAGAACTGAGCATTCCCATCTGCCCCACAGAATTTTAGCTCAGGACAACCCCAGGCATTTAAAAGCCCCTGCCAGCAGCCACCATCTTTGGCCATAGAAAGGAAGCTACAAACAGGATTGTGGGGCCAATTCCATTGTGACTTCCGTCGAACAATCAGCTTTTTAAAGCCAGCATTAAGCCCTCGTAACTCAAATACATAGCTGAAGATTGGGAAAGACACGTTCTTTCTGCATTATCATTCAGACTGTTGCAGAAGAAAAGGCAAACGACATGAAGATAAATATGTAAGACCTTTCTGGGGCCTGCTAAGGAAGGAAAGCATGGTTTTGGTTTTCCTTTGAAAAGCTAGAGTGGGGCTCGGCTAAGTTCAGCAATCTGAAAGTGCTGAACGTCTGAGAGGGCAGGCTGCAGCCCTGTTAGCAGGAGACCTTTCAAACAGTCTGGCTTGTGCAGCAAATGGTGCAGGGCACCTATGTGTTCATCACTGACTTAGTACCTGCAGGCTGCTCATAAATTTCCAAATGACATTGAGGGGGTTAATAACTGAGCCTACAGAACCAGTCTTGAGATGGTGCTAGGCTTAGGATGCTGTCTCTCCCTCCCTGTGTGACAGCTTTCTGACTTGGTCGATGGAAGGGTGCTAACTGATGGCTTCTCACTACAGAATGAAGAGCTGCAGGGAGCGTGGATAATCAAGGGGAGGATTTTCTTTGAGGAAATCTTTTCTTTTTGTACCTGTTAGTGCCTTCACATGTATTTCCACAGTAAGGCAAAGCAGGCTTTACATTGGGTTTATCTACATTATGCAATGTCATGCTACACAAAGATCCTCCTGTTTGCTCCATATAAGAGCAATACTGTTTTTTGCAGTATCAATTTATGTGATGGTGTATCAGAGTGGATGGTGGTTGCTCCTAAGGTTTTCATAAATCAAGATAGTGAAGCTGAGCTAAAAATGTAATTTCCTAAATAAGCCTTCAAACATTTTCAAACTTCATCTTTACCAGGGATCTTTGCATTTCAGATGTACTTATCCTCCAGCCTAATGATCACTTGGCAGTCTCCCTTCTCCACAGGAGTGGCATTTTTAAGAATGAAACATATTCTACTGATCTAGTTTTATCACAGTGACTGTTTCTTATTGCACTGTGCAGTCTACACGGAAGCTTGCAGCTTACCAAGCTGCAGTCAACGCTGACTTACCCTGTCGAAATGGTTGAAAGAGGCTCGGAACTCATTCATCTGTTCCTGGCTTATTCCTTTGGCATCACGGGTCAGAATCTGGTTTTCCACTTCATTAATGGTTCTAGCAATTGTTGTTAGTAGCTGTTCCCAGCCCACTCGGATATGCTGGAAAAAAGAGAAGACAATTTTAAAATTTAAAAGTAGCTCTTCTGCCTCTTAGAATACTGGATCAAATGTGCTACTTGTTGCAAATTAAGTGATCCTGACAGCCAAGGCAATCTGTTTGCTCAGAAGAGCTTCCTTCTCATCTGCAGTGTGAGTCAACTGGACATTTAAAATGTGCATTTTGACTGCAGAAAATATTGAAGAGGTCACTCTCTGCTCATAATGAAGTCCTATTACAAAGGTCCTTTCCCTTGTAGCTCAACACAGTGAGGGTCTTTAACACAAAAGATAATCAAACCTGATGCTTCTAGGACTTACCTGGACAGAAAACTCTCCTCACATGAACCAAGAAAGTAAATGAACCACAATCCTTGGAATATACTGGTGCTTCACTACATCTGTGGCTAGAGCTGGCCAGAAACCAAAAGGCAAGTTTCAAAGCCTGCCTGTGTTTTGCTGGACTCATGCTGAATTCAGGTTGTTTCCATGAAGCTTCATGTTGTCAGCAGAAAGCCAGACTCTTATTCAGTAAAGCTTTTGTTGGACATTTTTGCATGCTTGAAATCACCAACACTTGTCTGGGCTTTCTAATCCCAGCTAGTAGGCCACCACAGCCAGGTAGCAGGAGAAACAAGACCAGGCAATTTTTCAAGCACTACTGTTGATCTTATTTAGGTTATTTCTATTATCTGTATGTTCAATGGACTAGGTTGGTATAAAGCAATGTAAGGCTGAAAAGAATTTCAGTGGCATGATGTTGCATGCTTGGCCACTCTGTCGAGCTCTCCATTTTCCTGAGAGCTACAACATATTGCCTCAACTGGACGCAGCTGGTGCCACAGCAGAACAACATGTCTGATGTGCTAGCACTACATTCCAGCTGGGAAAAGGCACTGCAAAACATTTACCTCCATGGTGTAGTTGGTGTGCTTGTTGTCAAAGATAAGTGCCTCCTGGATCTGTTGGTGGTCTCCTTCCAACTGGTCAATCTTTGGTTTGTAATTCACAATGCTTTTCTCATACTGCCGCAAGTGGTTGAGCTGGTCCTCCAGAGTCCCATGCATCTCTATTGAAATGCGGCCAATCTCCTGCAAGAGCAAAGCCAAGGGAATTAGACCCCATTAGAAGGAAGAGCCTTAACACAGCTGATGTTTAATGCAGCTATTTCATGCTTACATGGGATGAGGAATCAAAACATACATCTCGGAGAGAAGTTACTTAAGATGAGCAGAGACAGTGTCAGCAAAAATGTTAAATGTTAAACCATGTTAATAACTCCACACAATAATATTTCTGTAATTGCTCTCTTCTTTATGTCTCCTACCATCAACTTCACGATTTTCATCTTACCAACTCCAATCACTTTAATTCATAGTTTACCTAAAGAGAGAAGATCTCTACTGAAAATGTTCAGCACACGAGATATATTCATTTTCTCATGTGTACCAAGACCTGTGTGAAATCGCTATGAAAGCAGTTCCATAAAACATGCTTCTGATGCAGGGACTTTCCCATGCTGCATATAGATTCAACTCTATGAAGATATCAGTGTTCCCCATTCTAAGTAGCATTTTTTATCTGTTTTACTAAAGAGTTAGGGGAAGAAAAGTACAAGCACCTCAGTAACTGATACCAATTCTCTGTACTTTCAATAGAAGTTTCCCTTGTAATCTCAAGAAATACCGACCACGTCAGTAGTAAAAGGAGAATCAGAACAAAAGAATCAGTGAAAATCACAGAAAAGAGAATGAAAATGAGGAAAGCTCTACCTCCATCTTGGTCTGAATCCAGGGCCCGATGACATTGGCTTGTGCACCAAACTGCTTACGAAGCCGTTCATTTTGCTGCTGGCGAGCATGTTCTTCCATTAGGGCCTGATCCCTTCTAGGAACCAGCTGCCGCACCTACAGCAAAGGGAAACAGAGCGTGCATTTAATACACATCAAAGCAAATGAATGAGAACTGTGGAAACTGATGCAAGGAAAGGGAAACAGAAAGCGCAGAGTCCCACTGCAAGTGGGTTTATGAAGGGGCTGCTAAAACAGGCTGAGGGCTGCCAGAAGCACTTAATCCTGGCAGCTTTCTGGGGAAGCCCCAAGTGGATTGCATGTTGGACCTGGGCGCTCGCTAGGGTTAGGGTTAGGTTTTGGAGAAGTGCAGAGATTCACTGTCAGTGGGGCTGCAAAGAGGCCTGTAAGACTAGGGAGAGGAGTGTTTGTTCTGAAAAAAGGCAGTCATAAGCTTTAGGCCTCGCAGGGTGGCTCATGGAATGTGAATACATTCCAGTGCAGGATAGATTCTTCAAGTTCATCTCATGCCATGAAAAGCAGCTTTCATCCTCTATCTGGGGTTTTGGTGCCTGATATTTGCTTAAATGCAGTAGTTTTAGTCTGCCACTGATTTGTGGTAAGAACCATCAGCACAGGTTGGTACTGAGAGTAACTGCTCTGTTAGTATTATAGCATCAGAGGGCTCCTTGTCTTTGGAGGCTCAATATCTGAAGGGCTGAATGGTAGAGAAGGACACTGACTCCCATACTGCACTTGCTTTTCAGGTCTACTGAGAACTTAAAATCTGAAAGTTCTTAATTTCACATATTTCCCTAAAAACTAAGAACAAAAAGAGATCTGACGCCCTTAGGCATTTATTTTAAAGGTCTCTTCCACTCTCCAAGCACACGGCATTTGAGCCAAAAACATATGACAAATGTGCAAAAGCTCAGCAGTAAGCATGAGAAAAACTGAGAGAAAATAATCCCCTTCCTGGGGCCCCAGTGACTGAGCAGCAGCTTTCCCCACGCTAACTGCAGTGTTGTAAAGAACTCACGTGTTCCCATTTGCCATTGATCTCTTGTGGGGTGATTGTAGTGTAAGGATTCGTTCCTGCCATGTTGACGTGGTACGTCTGGACAATCTTTGAGACTTCATTGTGGATTCCCAGGATGGCCTGTCGCTCCTTGTCGGCATCTGGCAACGTGGCTTTGAACTGCTCGTGGGCTGTGGTCAATCCCTGTGGAAGGAAGGCAGCAGCAAGAAAGAGCATCAGTCAATAGCCCCTTGAACAAATGTATCCCTGCTGAAGTAACTGCAAAAGCTTGCACATTTCCAGGATACAAAACAGGCTACTCTAACAGACTTCCAGTATCTCTCAGCATCGCTGAACAGGTTGTTTTAAATAGTTAAATGAAGTCTCCTTTTCCCTCTCTCTTTGTTTCTATTCTGTGTTGACCAGAAACAGAGATCTCATCCCAAAACATGATGGAATAATTCTGACTCACAGTTTAAGGGTAACTGTTTCTCCAACACTGCTGTGTAACAGGCTCTTAGTCTCCCTATGGAAAACTGAACTAGCAATACTCTAAAGTGGCCATATCTCACGAGCCTGATACTGTTATTATTCTTATACCTAAGAACCGTGCTGTTCTTCTCCCACTAGGTATGTACCAGTTCTACAACAAAGATGATTCCAGATGAATAATAATGTCAGATCCAGTCCGGTCGGCGTAAGTTAGAACTAGATGAAGGTCTTTCAGACCACAGCAAACCTGCACAGGCAACAAAAGCTCCTGTAGCTGAAAACTGCTCCCTCTCCCTGTACACAACAGGCCCTTTTTGTTCCCCATCTGGCTGTGGTTCCTGAACTGTGATCCAAAGACCGAAGGTGGGGGCATGCTTGCTGGTAGCTCGTGGACAGCTGACAAGCCAGTTGGTCCTGGCTCATTTCCCTCTGCTTCTACGGGCCTTTAAGATACTTCATCCCAGAAGTCTTGAAGATCAAGACTAGGGAAGCAAACGCAGGGGAAGAGGCAGCAAAACAGATGTGAGACAGATAATGCAGGGAAAATGAAAGGAACGGTGTGGACAGAAGAGGGAATGAAACTTCAAAACTGACCACTTTCTTACAACACACACACTGTAACCACTTTTGTGAAATTGCTTCCTTACACGGTGACTCATTACTTTGCAGCTGCTGCAGTGGCCGTAGAAATGTAATTCAAGTCTGGCAGACCTGGGAAATATTCTACAGTCACAAAGAGATGACGGAAATGTTTAAGCGCTGTTCAAATTTGTTCTGCATTATGAAAGACTCAGTGAACCCCTTTATTCAGGAGAGAGAAGTGGATGCAGAAACCCATCAGTAACAGAGCTCAAACCAGACTAGGGCTACACTACTGCTTCTCTGTCTCCCAACTGCCTTGTGTCCCCTGTTGGTTTCCCATTCACTGTCTCACTGATGACTATATTGCTGTCAACCATCCCTACAAAACACTTATCAGGTTTTGACAAACTGACCAGGTCCTGAGAAAGCACAGTGTCAGGAGGAAATTACAGCAGTAGTGCAGCAACTGCTAACTGTAAGAATATCCTGGCTGTTCACTGCAACCAGCTAAATCCAAATGAATTCCTGGGTTATTTTCAGAAGCCCATCGTGCAGAAGAAACAGATGCCCCTCTAGAACCCAGAGATGGATGATTACTGCACTCAAAGGTCTCAAAATTACCTACAGATACTTCAAATTCCTTTCTTTATGCCCTTTCAGAAGGGGAAATGTCCCTCTTGTCTTGCAAGAGGCAAGGAATCTTCAGCTTCAAATGGCAATCCACTTACAAAGTGCAGAATCCTGATGTTTCCTCTGCTCAGCACTGAAACCCACCTGGCAGCTTAACAGCTGCCCTCATAACACATCACATAGGACCAAAGGACCTGAATATAACACTGCATCAGCTAGCTGATCCACAGAACCTGACAGTAGCATTGAGTTTTGTTCATTTTGATTTTAAAAAAGAAATAACCTAGCACATGCAAGACCCTAAAGAAGCCTTTCAGCTTTCCAGCTCTCAGAAGTAAGACTGGAGTCACAATGAAAAATCCACTTTTAGTTCTTTTGTACTCAGCTAGGATTGTGAGAATTTGGCTCATATCTACTGATACAAGTTTTTGGAAGGAATCTAGGAAAATAGTCCTTTTTGTTGTTCGTGCTAAGGTTCATTCTCTAGAGCAGCAGCATCAAAACATGACCTAAAAATCCAGCACCATTAGGAATTCAGGAGACCTCTGACTCTATCCCAGCACGGCTGGTGCAAATGACTGCTCTGTACCTGGATCTCTTCAATGGTGTGAACAATGAACGTGTCCTGCAGGTCCTCCATGGCCCCTTCCATCCAGTTATTGAAGGGCGCAGCTCGTTTGGCATATTCCAGATACAACTGGTCAATAGTTTCCAGTAGCTTCTCTGTCCTCTAAGCATGCACAAAAAGAAGAGAAAGAAAATCAGGGAAGATGGTTAGAGAATAAAAATCACATAGATACGTGGGTTTTTTCAGTTGCTCCTTCCCTTCAGGCCTGCTTGGTACTTTCAGGAGGGCACTACAGTACAATTCTCTGCTAAGACACTACACACAAGATGGATTTTTTCCTCGCTCTGAGGAAAAAATATGAGGTCCTTTGAAATAAAACAAAACAAGGAGACTTTTGAGGCAGAATTAAATTACAAACACAGACTATTTGCTCAATAGCCTGAGCAAATGAATGGTACTGTAACTGGGCTGGAAACAGAGACAGGCTAAATATACTGAGATGTAGCTCTGGATTACAGTCTGGGATTATCACAAGTGGACAAAAGGGCTGAAATAGGATGTTCATGCCCGCTGAAGCTTGTTTCCCACAAATGACCTACTCATGTAATCCCAAAGGTCCATTTGGTGATATGACTCACCTCTAAAGCTTCTCTGCGTTTCTGGGTTAGGGCACCCAGATTATCCCACTGATCACAGATCTTCTGGCACCTGGCATTGACACTCGGAGAGTCATAATAGTCCAGCTCACTGTGAGAAGTGGAGAAAAACAGCAAAACATCAAATAAAGGCCTCTTGAATGATAAACACATTAGAAATCTTTATCAGCCTTAAGAATACATGCGAACTGAGGGCTCGTGGTCTCTGCAAATGAAGTGTGCCAGGAAGACAGCAGTATCTAGCTTTGGAGACACTGGCACATCAAACAACACAGAACAGGAAGAAAAATAACCACCACTCAAAGTCTGCTCTTGGCTGCCTGATGGGAATAACTTGGCAATGGGGGAAGGGAGTAAAGTCTTTACTTGGGCTGGGAATAAGCAGATTAAAAGTAGCAGTATGCTCCTGTACTCTGCTTAAGAATACACTAGGCTGGCTACCTGCATGTACCTGATACACATTAGGAGAAAAGGCAACAATGATTTTATTACAAATGCAAAGAAGCCACTTAAGATTGTTCTAAGAGTTGTATAGGAGAGGTGGCAATCCTCAGCAACAGTTTGCTTATTTAGGGCAATTCCAGAATTACAATGCAGATTTCTTTATGATATTCCAGATAGGCTATGATGTCTGTAGCCTAGCATACCTGGAAGAAGGGCTGTTAAGAGCATGGCTGGAAAAGGAGATCATGGGGCTAGGAGCAGACTGATGCTTGTGGTTTTGCACTGCATTTTTCTCTTGGTTCTGCACATGATCAAAGAGGGAAAAGCTTGTAGGCAGAGGGAGACAAGCCAAACTGTGAAGTGTCACCCATGAAAGAGAAGGTGGAATAACTTGCTGAGCTACCAAATGACCCTGGGCAATATGATGAGCATTTCTCTTAAGCAGTAATACAGGTTTCAACGGTTTCCTCCTACTTCATTTCTTCCCATCATTGTACTGCCCCTCCTGAGGTGTGTGGGCACAACTGTTGGTGGAGTCTTGTGGAAAACTAGTCATGAAACTGCCTTGGGCTAAAAATAACTTTTTCTTTGCTGAGTTTGTAATCCAGATCAGTTCCTTGATCTACTTTGCAGCACAGCAAGCACTGCAGCTGAAATAACTGCTCCTGAGTCTTGCTTATGATGCACTCAGGCCAGATCACTTGTGCTGGAGACCTAAATGTGCCCGTGACCCCACACGTGCCTGGTATGAACAGTCACGGATCTTATCTCCCTGGCAGTGCATCTCTGGGGGAAAAAAAAAGAGCCAGCCATATTTATTTCAAAGTGGAGTGTCTTTGCTAAGATGGGAGATGGCTTTTGGAAGGATGGCAGAGCCTTCTGTTCTCACACTTCGGAGGAAATCACCTTTCTCTCAACTTAGGATGCATCCTTCCCTGTCACTATTACAGCTGCAGCTGTTTTGTCTGGCATATAGCATTTGCTTTGGAAGTGGCAGGTCAGCTAATGCTTGCTGACTAACTAGCCTCAGTTTTAATCTTACTGACATGGAGGATTGCCTTGAACTCTCCTCCTGTTCCAAGGTCAATCCTCTAGTGGTAAAGGGAACACTTCTGTAAATCTGTGTTGGTAAAGGAGATAACAATCTTGATCCAATAATCCTGTTTTTCAGAGAAAAACAGTCATTCAGACCAAGAGAGCTGGTCTAATCCAGACAGTATCTAACTTGAGATAGGTTGATGCGATATGGAAGTATTTTTAATTATAGGAAATGAAGTGAAAGCCAAATTGCTCATACCGTTTTTGCCAAAAAACATACAGGGCTTAGAAATCTCTCCCTGTGCTCTCCCAAGCAATCAACTTTCCACTCTGATGAGACACCGTTTATAGCAGTGACTGGTCACTCTTCACTCCAAGAAAAGGAGTGAAGCTGAAGGTTTCTAAGCCAGGGGAAAGCCCAGAGGGAACTGAGTTACTGGAAGGAGCCCCTGGTGCACGTACTAACTGGATGCACATGGTGCATTATTCCTGGGGCAGAGTGCCTGCAGTGGCAACAGAGGCCACGATGGGCTGAAACAACTGATTTTTTTCCTTCACTTTTTTTGATAAAACAGCCAACTGGGAGTCTCTGAAGTACATGCTATCCTCTGCTATTTCCTTCTGTTCCTGGAAAGGCCAAACAGTGCTCAGACTCTGAAACCTAGCAGGGGCCAGAGACAGGTTTCCTCTTTAGGAAAGGGTTCACAGCAGCGTAACAAGCTGTAAAAGAGTGGAAACTTGGCTTGAGAATGTAATTCTGCCTCCCCGCTCATCAGCACCCACAAGTCAACCATTTCCTGGCCTGCTTTTCTGGTGTGTCTGGATACTGAAGAGCAGTATCCTAGATACAGCTTGGAAACACTCGCATTTCCCAACATTTTTGCACGGGAATGGTTTTGTGGCAGTCCAGAGGGCAAAGCTGATCAGGCCTCTCTGGTCTCAAGGATCAGATGTATGCTGGGGTGCCATACTTCAGCTCTTGTGCAATAGCAGCAATCTGTTCCACGCGGTCTTGGTGTGCAGCCAGGTCGCTCTCAAAGGCCTCGTGTTTCTTCAGCAGGGCCTTTATCTCAGAGAGGGTAGCAGTTTCATAATCCTTCTGCTGCAGCATCGCTTCCTTACCTGGGGAGGGAGCCAAAGGACAGGAGAATGAAGGACTGGACTCAATGCTCCCAAAGCCGGCTCCCATGTACCTAGACAGCCCTGGGGCCCTCCATTTTGCACTTCCCCACTGCAGACACTCTTTCCAAGTGTCTTGCCCTCACACATACTTGTCTAGAGCCGGAAAATTGCAATTTTCAAACCACTGAGAATGGGTCTGCCATGACCAGCAGAGATGCAAATAGTGCAGCTCAGGCCACTGCAGTCACAGTTTATACTGGACTCATCTCGCTATGTGCAAACTGTGCCATGCTGGTCCTGTAAATGCCAACTGCAGCATTTACTGTACAGCAACCTCTTCTCTCCTCCGTAGCTCTATTTTATCCAAGAATCTCACTCTGTGAGTTAGGGAATGCCGTTGCAGAACAGAATTCGAGGTGATTTTCACAATTTTTTTCTCTAAAATAGTAGTAAGTGAACTTCTGAAAAGGAGAATCTCGCAGAAGAACCCATATATGATCCACCCCTTCCTCCCTGTGTAACTGACAGCACTATGTCAGGCAATAGGAAGCATGTAGGCTGGCATTTACCATCTGTCCAGGACTCGTGAATAGATGCCTTCTGCCGGAACTTCTCTGCCAGGTGATCCAGCCTCTCTAGCCTCCGGATCTCATTCAACAACCACTCCTCATAGCCCTTCTCAGCCTGCTCTAGGCCACCCCAGGCATTGTTTATATCCTAGAGAGAGGAGCATGGAAAGAAACCAGAGATTAGAAGTTAGAGTAGAAGTACTTCAGAATTGTTCCCAGTGGGCTACGTGGTTCAAATCTCAGAGGATTGTGCAGACAGGTCGGGAAGACAAAGTGTCAGACTTAAGACAAGCAGGCCTATCAGTAATCGGGATATACCTGTCTGCATGAGAGAACCTCTCTAACCATTCCTGCACATGAAAATACAGCAAAACCCAAGCATGGAACTTGTGAATAACCTCAGAGTCTGGGTTGGAGACAGAGAAGCAATGATTTCTTGCTCCTCTCTTATTATGGACTTACTGAACTCTGTTCTGTAGAGTTCCTACCACGGAATAACTCACTCTGAAGGTGGGCACTGCTCTGCCCACCAATAGGCATAAAAAAGTTTCATCTTTTACAAACAGCTTGGGTATTATACACTCAATTTACGCCCACTCACCGAAACCATTTTCCCTTCGGAAGGCATGAAGGCTGGCCTGTTGCTGAGCCGTAGCTTGGTCTGTAAGGTGTTGAAATTGATCTCAAGTTGGCACTTCTCTTGGACTTTGGGGGGCTTGTGCAGGCGGCGATAGTCCCGGAAGTCCTCCAGTTTCTGCTGCATGGCTTGCATGGTGTTCTCTGGTGCTCGGTTCTCCAGCCAGGGGATGGTGCGACGGATCCACTCCAGCAGCTGAAAAAAGCAATGACAAGAAGCCTTGAATTGAAACTGTGTTAAAACTACAGGTGTTGGTCTGATCTTACTAGGAACCATCCACTTTTGTTTGCTATCAGAAAGGTCCTGACTACAGCAGTGCTAGTAAGGAAAAGCTTCTCAGCCTTTTTGGAATTATATATTTTTTCCCTAGAAGTAGCCCACTTCTCACCACACTGAGTAGTACTTCTTGTTGCAGCACTGTCAGTCCAATGTGCTTAAGTCATAGCTTTCACACAATCAGAACCAAACAATGTCCTTAGATTGCACTGAAGCCTGAGAATTTTGCTGGGCTGTTGCACAACTAAAGGATGCTGTAAGTCATATTAGCTTCAAAGATGTCTGACAGGAGAAAGCAACTTGTTGCCTCCAGTTATGCTTCTTCTTAGAAGTCAGCATTGCCCTGAGAGTTGCAGAGCTGGCAAGGTGGCAACAAGCAGTCTATAGCATGAATGAAGTGTCCCATGCTTTTGAAACCAATCTGGAAACAGGCTTGTGGACTATGTTTCGCCTATCTTCCCCTCCCTACTTAGCTCCCACAAACATAATGCAAACACATTTGGACACTATTGGAGTTCCGCGACTGTCAGTCTGTCAGCCTTCTCCGTTAAGCAATGCAGCCACAGATTCTATGGTACACAGATTCTTTCAAATGATCAGAAAACACGTATTTCTTTCCCCAGTTATCTCTTAACTTCTGTTTTCTTAGATCCAATTCCTGACTTCTGTACTATGTTGGCACAGAATTTGTATGAAAGATATCATAAGACGTATACATAGTCCTGAGCAAGTCAAAACAGCACAACTTTTCCTTAAAGATTAACTTTGTTGTGACTGCTCCTAATAAACTGAGAAACTTAAAACTGCTCCACAGGAGCCAATTTTTCTTTCCCTTCATTTTTCTCAAGCTAGAAGGGAAAGAAAGATTTTTCTAGGAAAACACAGAGCAGTAGTACGGCCCAGGATTAGCTCTAAGTGTTAAATGCAATTCCTTTCTACATAACACCACCCAGAAACCAACAGCACCACGGACACCTACATCACTGGCCAGTTTTTCATAGTCTTCCATGAGCTGTTCATTCTCTTGGTTGACTGCCAGCACCTTACAAATACGATTTGCCGCTGTCTCCGCCTGCCAAAGAGAAGAAAAACAGGAGAAGGGGAAAAGTGTGAAAAAGTTATAAACCAAAGCTTGCTGCTTAGCTTCCTGCTACATACCTGTGGGTAAAGTCTCCTAATCTTGGCTCTTGCAGTCTGTTTGTGCTTCAGCACATCTGTCCTGACCTCTCTGCATGTCATCAGAACTTCTGTAACACTTTTTTTTTTTCCCCCTTCTATGGAGAGTGTATTCCTTCAGAGATTCTCAGCTTAGGTGATCCCAGCCCTGTGTGTTATGAGTCAACCACTTTTCTCTGTTTTTTCAGAAGCTGCTCTTACAAGAGTGCCTCACTGTCTGCTTCCTGACAAAGGGACCCAGCTACCTCTTTACAACAACAGTTCCTGTCATTGCTTCCACTCCTCTCACCAACGTGCAGAGCTGCAGCTCCAGGAACTGCATGGTGTCAACCTGGTGGGTCTCTCTACTTACCTATGGAACATAATACCTATCTGCATAGAACCACAGAATAACTTGGGTTGGAAAGAACCTTTATAGATCACCTAATCCAACTCCATTACTATGGGCAGGAACATCCTTCACTAGATCAGGTGAATACATACATCAGATTTTGGAAATGTTCTACATTTGCTCTGAAGATATAGTATTAGATATTCTTGAACTTAAATTCAACTCAGCAAAGATGTCTTCCAGCACTCCTTGTATTTCCGGCACCCATAACAGGATCACATCCTCCAGCATCTTGCTGCATGACACCTATCATGTATTCAGGTTCTTACAATTCAGCTGAAAAAAGAAATTTTTTTCCACTTTCTTGGTAGTCTTTCTGCTTACTATCTCAAAGTAAACACACATATATATAAAAGAGCCTGTTGTTACTATTTAGCTGTTTGGGTGTTTGTTTGGATTTTTTTTTTCCACATTATAGGACCAAAGCCTCTCTCTCTGCAGAGAGTTGGACATGTTAAAACATGAATTTGGAACACAGCAACGCTAAGAAAAATCCCAGCTATGAGCTCAGGAGTTAACAGTCTGCCCCAGAGTGCCACAGAAGTGTTTGGCACAGCCAATATACTGCAGTGTTTATCTGTTGATCTGTGCAACACCCCTTATCAATATTTTGGCAAGTGCAATGCTGTAAAGTCCTGGGGGATGAGACCCTGTGATGGATGCCAGGAAATTGTTGAGCGCCTTTTTACTGCAGCACAGCTATTGCCCTGGTGCTTGGATAGGTGCTAGAGCTACCTGTGGGACCCCTTCAGAGGAGTTCTCCTCACTGAGCCACAGAGGCCACACAGAGATGAAGAGGAGAGCACGTGCCAGCACTACAACAGGTCAGTTGTTAGTGCTGTGCCCTGTCTTAAAACTCTGCATAGGAATGATGCCAAAAGAAGCTTTGCTGAAATTATAGCTGGCAAGTTTCAACCTCTTTCTATTTGTAAAAGGCCTTTTATTATCTGTGTACTCAATCTTCGAGGCTGTTTGAAAAAAAAAAAATCCTCTAATTTTTGCAGCTGATGTGAGGCAGCAAGAACAGCAATAAAGTCACAAGCTATACAGTGACATACAGATTGCCAAGATCTGAGGGGATATGACGATCTAAGCCATTCTTAATAAGCTCTAAAAATCTATATTCAATGATTTGCCCCTTCATTAAAGTCAGTCAGTTAGCAGATATGTAGATATTAACTAATTAGAAACACATCAGAGCAAACTGTATGTGAGAAAGTAATTTCATTAAAAAAAAATCTGAAAAAAGTGTAAATGATGGTTGTATTTATGAAAGCTTGTACTTTGATCTGTTTGTAACAAAAGTTTGCACTTTAATGGATAGCCTCCTAGCACCTGGAGAAAACTTTATAGGCTTTATAGGCTAGGATCTGTCAAAAAAAAAAAACAGTGCCAAAGCCCTACCATGATGTGCCTAGTGGCTGCAGGGAACTTGCAGAGACAAATGTTTATCCCAGTCTTCCCAGGAGAAGAGCCCTCTGTATGCCCTTAACTCTCCATTTCTTTTTTACACCATTGGAGCTCACTGCAGCAGCAGCCAGCTGTGCAGGAGGGACCCCATTTGGCATAGACACATTGGCATCTATCTGACAAAAGATTTCCTCCAGCTGGCCAGGACTGTGTGTGTATATATGTGCTGAACATCTGTCCAAACACAAAAGCCCTCTGAATGTCAGCAATTACGACATTATTTATGTTACCCTAATGGTTGACATGCAGAGGCCAATCTTCTTCCTCTTCTGCACCAGCACTAGCTTCTCTGTGGTTCTTGCCTACTCCAGACTGCTCTATGCAAGAGTCCTGCAGAAGCAGCAGGAAAGGCTCTGTGGTCACCATGACCACTAATATCATAAGCAAAGTGTTACGCTGACTTGCTCAGAGCAGGGCAGGACAAAAGGACTCCAGCACTTCCAAGTGATCTCTGCAAATACCCCTCATGATGTATCATGATGTATATGTGAGCAGATCTGTGGAGATGACAACCTCAGCAAAACGCTTTCAGGTAAAAGAAGAGTTGCACACGAATGTATTTACCACATAAGACCACGGCATCTGCTCCAACATCTTCCTTAGAGGAGTGAAAAAAGTCATTTAGTGCTCTCCATACTGCTGAAGGCAATTGGGATGCTCGGGCTGGGTCCAAACTAGTCAGGATGCCCACAAGGCGCGGGACAGCACCATCCTGGGGTCTGATGTCTGCATTGCTGTAGTTACCAAGGACTTGTGTGATCTGACTAGCTTAGGTACAGCGTGGTGCTGACACATTATTACTACTTTCTGCCAGACATCACGAATGGAAGGCAAACCTAGGGCATTCTGCTTAATACTGCACTGCTGTGAGATATGTATGTCCTGTTGGGTGGGCTCAAACAGAAATGTGAATAGCCAAAGGACAGCAGAAGGAGCAGTAACTTCTCTGCTTTTTGTCTTTACTGTAACCCTGACCTGGACTGCTTAGGATAGAAGTGGAGTTGTGTCTCTTGCTCATAGTTCCAGATCTCTTCTTACAGAAGGATGGTAAAGGGAGGCATTCCCACAGAGCACTACACAGGGACGATGCCTGCCTGCTGCCCTCTCACCTCAGAGAACCATCCCAGAATACTGTATGCCAAACACAATCTTTTAATAAAATGGTAAAACATTAGTTAGATATTTTCACCCCCAGAAATCAGGTTTACAAAATATTAAGCTCACCAGTAGTAAACAATCATGCATTTAGTGTGAAAGTCAGAAGCAGTTAGAAAACGAGCAAACCAACCAAAGCAAGTATACCTACAAATATATATATATAACAAAATGGCATAAAGAAAAAGCAGCCATCTACACACACATCAGGCTGGGGACCCTGTACCTTCAAAGGCTCGGTACAAGAGAGTGAAAGAAGCAGAAAGCGGCTCATGGGACTTCCCCTTCAGGACTGGTGGCAGTAATGAAAAATCTGAATGAAAAATGGAGTGATATCACAGTCAGTCACCTAACCGTGCACGAGGCGGCAACACGTTACAAGACACGTGGGGCTGGGGCTTGCACTCAGTCATCACTCTGCATTTGCCCTGGGATTTGAATCTGTCACACAGCAGCTGACTAATGTATGGCTGGAGAGCTCCAAAAAGGAGATGCTCCCTTCCTGCCAGCTCACTGCTAAGGTGCTGGCCCATCAGGCCTACTAAAAATTTAATTAATGATTAAATCTATAACCTTCCCTATAAACAAGTCACACTACATGGGTTTGAAGCTTTAATAACTAAGAAGTTCCATCATTAGTTTTTGACCTGGTTCAGGTCCTGAGGTAGCAGAAGATTGTTTTCAGTTATCCCAGCAGACCTAGTATCCATCTAAACTGCTGATGAGAACATGGGACCTGCTAAGCAGGTTTCCAAAGGGTGGAATGGGCACAGATAGAAAAGAAGGGGACTAAAAAGGGACATGGCCACTTCTGCAGGAGGCCACTACCCTCCTTGCATCTGTGGTTTGCTCCTTCCTCAATCTGGAGTCCTTTGAGTTAAGCATGGAGGAGTCCCTAAGGGGCTCCTGGCAAACAGCAGGCCTTACTACAGCAGCATGAGTTCAGAGGATACAATTGTCAGAGGCAAGTATCAGCTGAATGGAGCTTGTAGCCTGGTGTTAAGGGTTCTGATCTATTTACAAACCAGGATCCCAGTGGAAAATTCATGCCTACATAAATCATGCCAAGTGAGCAAATGTGCTACACTGCTGTGGGATCTATTTCCAATTCATTGGAAAGCAGACAGCATCATTAATACAGAGGAAACAAGGCAGGGAACAAAAAGTTTGACCTGAAAAGCTGCTCCCTGCAATCTATTTCCTGTTTGCCCCCTGAAAGCCAGCATGGGCATGGTATCTACATCAAAACTGAACCATTAGCACTGTGTTGTACAAAAGAGATGGAGTCTTTCTGGAGTAAAGCTAGCCCTCAAGCTGGGCAGAACATGGACTGTGCCTCAGGTAGAAAAGACCTGGCGAGAGAACGAAGTTATGGAAAGAAGGAGATTTTACATCGTTTTTATAAGGATCTGGTCTTGAACTTTGGATTTTATTGTCCCAAAGCCCGCAGTCTGAAGTTAGTGATCATCTTGTGCAAAGGCTGCGGCCCAGTCAAGCTATGGCTTGGAATGAAAGGTTGGAACTTTTTCTTCTACTTGAAGGACTGCGGGGAAATAGATGTTTTGGAGGAAGTTCATCCAAAGAATGTGACTGTGAGTGACTGCTTGGTTCCTCTGAGGACACACGTCCGGGCAAAGGGACTGCAGTAAGGAGAAAGCAGAGGAAGTATGTCTAAAGCTATGGGAATGGGAAAAGCTAGGGAAAGAGAAATATATAATACAGGTGGTGGAGAATGACTGCAAAGAAGAAAGAAATCAAGAAGTGGATGTGCTTAGGAAAGCTCAAGGCCTGGTAAAAATGGACTTTGTGGCTAGAGCACAGAAGTGCCACAAAAGAGGCTACTGCTGTGTAATCAGTTGGTATGATACAATCTCAGAAAAGAAGCCTGATCTATCAAGGGCTGAGCGTGAACAGAAGGCAGGCAGCACAAAGGGACCAGGCCGATCTGATTATGGTACTTCTGGAGATGTATCACCCGGCCAGGGTGAGGCACACCAGTCACTAACTGGGTACTGCTGACTGTCAGAGCAGACGTTCCTCTTCCTACGTCAACTTAAATAAAATGCTTTCTCCACCACTGGGCATGACAACTGAAGAGAAGGAGCAGCTCAAGTGTATTTGAAATGACATCTAAACTACTTCTCCAGCAAGGCTGGAGCTCATGCATCCAAACGCAAGGCTGGATGGGGCGCAGCTGAGACTGCTGAGCTGCGCCAGAGGAGCTGGAGCTGCCCTCGGTGGAGAGAATCAGTGGGCATGGTGGGGACGGGGAGGGGTTGTTAGCAGTAAAGTCTCACCTTCTGTGCCCCTGAGAAGGCGTGGTAGTAACATGAAACATAGGTCATTATGGCCTTCTCATCCGGCCTTAGCGTGCCTATAATATCTGTGCAGAGAAGGAAAAGAGGTTGAAAGGATAAAGTAAGAAGCAGCACACAGAATAAAACAAAACAGTCACGGGTGGCGTGAGAGAGGGGGAGAAAACTTCCCATCATGCATTGCAGGACAGGCCAAACAGATTTCCATGCGGAGAGCTGGGAGTTCGGATCAGAAGGTGGCTAGCAGCGTTGGCTTGTGGCTCGAAGCGGCACCCCTGCTCCCTCCCCTGAGTCCAGGAGGGTCCTGAGCTGAGGATCCGGGCTCTGCACCTTCACAGCTGTGGTCCAAGGATATAAAAAAGCTGCTGGAAGGTTTCAGCATCCATTGCCCAAGGCCTTTCTGCATGCTGGGGAGCTGTAGAGATCAGAGCCTTCCTATGCAGTGCACTTCCTACAGTGTCTGCTCTGCTTCAACATGCACTGTGTGCTCCTACAGCACTGAAGTAAGGGTGGCTGCTTGGTTTTGGTGAGAGATGTTTACAAGGTCTCACCTGCAAAATTTTTTCCTTAAGTGACTAGTTACCAACAAGAAAATGGCTAAGCCAAAACCAGTAAGGATTCAACTCCAGAATGGTGGGTATGGAAAGATTAAAAGGAATTAAATGAACAAAACCAGGCATCTCAGTCATGATAAACAGCGCTCTGTTCACCACAGAAGTACTCATTAGACATGTTTTGTAAGACCCAGATGAACTGGGACTCTGTTTATGGTACAACTTGAGAAAGCAGCAGGCTCGGACCTTAAAGTTAGGGTGTGGGAACCTGCAGCACATGTAATGTAAAAGACTGAACTTTGGATATTCTTTGAACCCTACATAAAACCACGAAGTCAGCTCTGTTTCCCCATCTTTGAAAAAGAAAACAAAAAAAAAAGTGAATAGATGTCAGCATTGGGGTCAGCTTGCAGTGACCTGCTGAGCAGAGCTATCTGCAGTCTCCATTTCTGAAACCAAACGTCCTAGCACAGATTTCCCAGGAACAGGGTCTGCAGATCCTCAGCCATCAGGGCAGTAGTTTTGAAGGCAAATGGAGAAGTAGAGCTCCCTGCTTTGCTGGGCTTTATGTGCATACCAAGGCACTGACATATGTAAGTGCCAATGGAACAGGAACATCGACTACATGGAAGTTGGACTCCTGGTTCCCTTGTTCCAACTATTGTGTCTGGGGCACCACTTTGAACCAACAGCCAACTCTACCAAAAAACATAATAAAGATGCCCGTAGCTAGAGAGGAAAGAGAGAAAGAAAAAAAGGTTTGGACATTAGCAACGGCACCAGGTGTGCTCTGTGGAGGGAGCTTGGGATCCTGCGATACCTTCTGGGCTCCTGAGAAGGCGTGGTAGAAGCTAGAAACATAGGTCATGATGGCTTTCTCGTCAGGACGGGCAGTTCCAACAATGTCTGTCAAAAAAAACCTCACGTTAAGAGCATAATCAACTGATGGAAGGAATGGAAAGGAAGGGGAGAACCACAACTCTCCAGGAGGCCTGCTGGAGAATATGCTTGTCTTAGTAACTCTGGGGAGATTCCCAGCCTTCCCCAGAAGATACGTCTCTCTCAGAAGTCAGGATCAGCCCACCCTCAAGAAACAATTGCTCCCAGTGTCTGGCCAGGCTAACGCAGTCTTATGTCAGCATGTCCCAAATCAGAGCACATCCCTGTCCTGAGAAAACTACTGCAAATGACTGGTTGAATCAACCCAAACTAGCAACAAGTTGGCATGGCTTTTATAGATGTACCATACTGCAATTCCCTCATGCAGTTCTTCGGGAAAGATCCCTTCTCTTCCATTCAGTGCCCTTGTCTTCCATTTCAACACAATGATGATTTGAATTTCAAAATGCCCTCCCATTAGTTCCAGGAGAAACTCAGCACCTCCAGAGATCATAATTAATTGTGTAGAGGAATGTGTGTTAGCCCCAGTCTGTAAGTGAGGAGACTGATCAAGAAAGAGCTGTCAGAGCTCCTGTAAGTGACCTTCTTCATCACTGTTAGCTTTGCTGAGATCTGAAGCTAGATTCACTTATTCTGGGGGTGGCTTTAATCCTACAGAATGGCAGGAAGTGTTCAAGTCTACTCCAGAAACCTCATGATTCTTTGTGACCTCAACATAATGAGCATAGGGAAAGCAATTCATTCTTGGGGATGGAAAACACTGCCTGAGAACATGAACGTTCTGATTATTGAAATACAGGTTGACTAGATTCAGTCTCTTTATCCCACCTTTCTCCCTTGCTCATCTCCTTTAAAAAAATCCTTTAATTCCTTTTTCTGTCCAAACCAATCCTGAAATACAGATTCTACCATTGAAATCAGCTCGCATCAGGTGAACAGCCCCCAAAACAGTGAATTATTTTAGGCTGTTGTTCATACTTCAGGGTTACAATCTTCTAAGTCTATTGCCAAGTTGGTCCTAACGAGGCTCAGAGAAGTGATACTTGCTGAACCAAGTGGTCTTTAGGAAGCTGCTACAGCTAGTAGCAAAAGCACCTTTGAAAAACATGGCTTTCTCCCCTGGTCTCCAGACCCACTCAGTGAGGGATCTCCATGTCCAACTCTTTCAAGTAGTCAAAAAGAAGTAATAGTTTATAAAACTCAGATTACACTCCCAAAAAGAAGGTTAACAGCAGTGTCAGAAAAAGCTCAGAAAGGAAAAAAATTCTGGACCAAAAGGAACACAATCCTGCACCATACATCATCTCTGTATTAATTATGATTCTTGAAAGGGAACACTTTAGTCAGCTGCGGACACAGCCAGGAGCTACTTATCTCTTCCTAACGAATCAGTCCCAAGTTAAAAACATCAAAGGTACCAAACTGAGACAACTGAGGGACACAGAAGGAAGCAGAACATATGATTAATTATACCTCTGTAACTCTTTTCCTGTACATTTAGTAATGATGGAAGGAGCATTCTGGTTACAGAATTCTTGTACAATACAAAGCCACTTAAAATAAGTGGGAAGTTCCCTGAGAAAAAGCAAGTTAATGCCCACTGCATTCTACTTTACCTTCTGCATCCAGCATCTTGGGGATATCCAGATATTTTTCAGCTACATCAAAGGCTGTGTTTAGATTAGTGAGAGGATCATCCTAGGAAAGAAACAGAGACAGAGAATCAGCATCAACTCATAACAAGGTTCTCTCAACTCATAACAACATTTCTCTCACAGCAATTGCGCTTGATTTAGTTCAAGTAACTCAACTGTCCAGGCAAAATTACGTGCAACTCCTCATGTAGCGGGATGAAATAATTAGTTTTCTTTGGAAAGCACAGCCTGGAGACTCATGATATGATAATAACATAGAATCTTTGCAATCACAATGAGAAGAAATAATACAGTTTGTCTTGAACCTAGTTTAAAGTGACATTAGCTTCACATCATCCTCATAGTAAACGGCCGTATCACATGTTCAGATCTCACGCTTACATTAGGTTTTCATCTCCCATTTTAAAGAACTGCAGAGCAGTGTATCTGTTAGAACATCTAAGCAAAACTAAAATAGTAACAACATCTGCAGTGTGTGCTGTCCTTAGCTAGCACACAGTTTGTTGAACACCAGTTGAGTGGGAGGAAGAAAAATGTTTTAACAAATCTCTACAAAATAAATATAAAAGTACCCATTTTGTCTGAGTATTAGTCTTCTACCCATGTACTGCACAGGACTTGCCATTTCCTTAGTGGATTTCTATTTCTGCATATATAAAGCTTCTGTTGTGGCAGGATGCACTTCAGATACAGACATCAATACACAGTAATCAAATTCTAAACAAAGTTGAGTGTGACATGAGTCATATGACAAAGGTAAGTAGATTTTAGACAGCTGAACCAATGTGAAATGCAGATGCCACTGGAAATGAAAGGCCTCAGCAAATTGCTCCCAGCATTCAAACATAACTACCAGCAACAAGACATTTAATAACCAGTATGAGACCCTCACACAAGCATGATTCTTACATTCCTATATATCTGTGATACTTAGTCATTCTGAAATTCCATGGATGACAAATGACATTTCACTTCTCATTTCTACTGTTGAGAGAAGTGGTTCCTGCTGGAGAAGGGCTGTTCCCAAACTGCTTGCATTTAATCACCATGTTTGCTAAGAGGCTTTCAGGAGGGAGGAAGGAAGGGGTATATATATATATATATATTGTAATTTGTGACACACAAAATGAGTACCACCTGAAAACTTAGGAAATAAAAAGTATAATCTTATATAAACCTTCTTCCTAAACTAGCACATGCATTCTGTTTCTTTTCTATTTGAGAGCACGTGCCTTCACTTAGCGCATTGACTTGGAAGATTCAGCTGTGCCTGAATTTCAGTCAGTAGGAAACTATTTGAATCAGGCAGCATGAAACATGAAGTTAGGCAGGCCTAGGAGGACAGAGTGTGGGAATGCAGGAAGGTTCCTTTAAGGCACTGGTCACTAGGTAGCCCTTGGAGTACAGCTTTGTAAGTCTAGGAAGTCAAGCCTTTCTGAAAAGCAGTTAGTTGCAGCAAGTCCCCAGGAATTAATGCATGCTTTAGGTTGGCATCCCATAACAATTCATGTTCATTTGGATGAATGTCACTAGGAGACAGCAATATTTCACCTACCAAAGGAAACCACAGGCAGAGGCCATCCAAACAAACACAACCACTGATTCATACTTTGTCTACTGGGACAAGTCAATATTAAGTGAGAAAATGTTGCATACTGTGATGAGGCCAGCAGCGGTCACACATGGTAATAAGCCATCTTTTTTCAGCATCAGATAGAACTTGATCTCTGTATAGTATCCTTTCAGTGGTGACTTCATCAGATATATCTAAATCCACCTTTTCAAACCTTAGTGCTGTAGGAGATTTTCCATATCCCCGAGCCACAAGAAACCACACCGTGCAATGGAATTACAGACACTGGCATCAGTTCAACATCAGCATACTTGTCTTCTGTACATTCTGTGGAGAAGCCACTAAGAATCCACAGAGTAATCAAACCCCTTATCAAAGGAGCTGAGACTGACTGGTATACAACATACCTTGTTTACCACACGTAGACAGGCTCTTAGCTCCATTTAGCCTTAGAGGAAAGAAACCTAACTGCCTTTCTCTCACTCGAGTGAGATCTTCCCACAGTCCACGTGCCATTTTCCGCTTCTGTAGCAATGCCACCACCACGTATTTCATTTCAACCCATGCCTACCATGATTTCACAACATTACCAACCCTCTGAGAGAGTGCCTGGTATTACTAACCCACACTCTTCCTCAGCACAGCCCCATCTGCACAAGCTGCCTGAGGAGCGGTCAGAGGCCTCTCCTGAGGAAAGGGAGGAGCAAGCTCACTGCGGATATCTTTCCTATCAGTCTGCAAGAAACAACGCCAGGAGCAACGTTGCCAAGCTTAAAAAGAAATCGTAAGCTGAAAGCTGGGAGAGGTTTCCTGATGGGAAAACTTACTGGTCCTGGGCACTCCCGGAGGAAGGGCTGGAAGTCTTAATGTGTGGGAAACTATGAAGACTCATCTAGGTGATGCCAGCTGACTTCTACTTCATATGCACTAGAGATGTGTGATCACATAGTCTCTTGAGAAATTAAGCTAAAGATAATGCTACTGAAAGCAAGCTACCTAAGGCCAAGACTTACAGATGAGCAGAGATCTAAGCCTAAGCAAAGCCCTGTTACCTGTGGGAAAAACTTCCCCCTCATGGACTGCGGAGCTGCTCATCACAAAGGTGATGTTCTTTGCTGCAAGACATAGGCTTCCCTGTGGCCTGCCCAAGCCTAAAACAGGGCCCTGAGCCCAGGGCATTCCTCTGAACACCACTGCTTTCAGTTCCACACCACTGTACACCAGCTATTCATAATTTCAAATTCCTCCTTTCAGTTGACTCCCTGCGCAAAGAGAAAGGTAAATGAAGACTGTCCTGGCAGCTCTAGGCTTTGCAGAGCAGCAGGCCAGCACCATAGTTGCAGGCACACTTTAGTGACCCAAAGGCAGCAGAGCAAAAGAAAAAAAAAAGCAGAATAACTCATCCTTATTCTTTTCACAGGGCAAGCACTGACTGAGATGAGATTTTCCAGAGGTGCCTCTGTTCCCAGGCTGCCTACGTGAACACAGAAATAGAGACAAGGACACACAAAGAGGAGCAGTGACTTGGAGGGTGTAGCTTGGTCAACAATCAGGAGAGGTAAAGTTTTACGTATAAGAATTATGTTGTTTTAACAGTGGCAGACTGCAAGTCTGCTCTAAACAAATGCCTACCTGGCACGTTTGCTGCTTTTGCTGACTAAAGACAACCACAGCTCCTCCTCTTTCAGCACAACCCTAACACGAGAAGTCATCTCTCCTCCTCCAGTTAGTCCCAAGTACCCTCAGCACACAAGGTTGCCATGGCAATTATTGCAGTGTGACAAAAAAATCTTCTATTAACTAGCACGCAGGAAAGGAGATGGAAGAAAATCAAGAGAGAGTCAGCACTTCCTGTGTCTGCCAGAGCCGAAGACACTGGGAAGAAAAAATCCTTTAGTAAAATTAATGTCTTCAGGAATAGCTGTAAGAAGTGCATCCAATAGCAATACACAGACCACATTTCTAGATGGACTGCAGTACAAGGGGGTGTTTGAGCCATCACCCAACTGCAATCAGAGCTAAAGGCTAGGCTTGAGCTAAGTTCTTCCCAGCTGTTTGCAGAAGACTTTAGCTCTGTAGATTCATCAAACATGCATTCAATCTCATGCCTTTAGAGAAATCTAGGCAGAACAAAAACAAAAATGACACAGAAGTCAGAAGACTACAGGAGGGCAGAAGGAACTTGATGAAGGATGGGATGAGGCAAGGGAAGCACAAATGAAGCTGGTTTCCTTTACCTTACTCCCTTCCATCAATATTGATTTTAATTAGGCTAATTACATTCTCTTTCACCTTGAAAAGCCCAGAGATAAAATGACAAAAAACCTTTCTTTTCCTCACTGTAGCTTTGCATGGACTTGGCTTAGAACTTAGTTGGTAATGGACATGGCATTTACCCTGTTGGGTTTGTCAGACATGTTGCTTAGCTGCTTTTATTTTCCAAAGATCAGCCACTGAAAATGCAGTTAGTTCTAATAATTCCCTTTCTTATTGCTGCTCTTTATGTAAACATGTAGAGCCTTTCCGCACTGTTTATTCGTCACATACAGACTCCAAACACTAAAATTGATCAGATAATATAATTGACTGCTCTGCAACACAGTAAAGATCTAAAAGGTTACTGGAAGGAAGATCATGCATTGTATAATTCATTGCCTCAAGGATGCAGCTAATTTGATTAAACCATTTACATATTGTCCATTTGCACAGTGATTCAAGAGCCCAGATCTATTAGTGATTGGATTCTATGTTTATTTCCCTAGCTAGTTTTGAGCATGACTGCACTTTGTAACAGCCAGCCCCCAAGATCTGATGGCGAAACTTCTTGCGTGTCAGCATCAGTAATGTTCTTGATGACATTTTACTCGTGTGCACAGATGCAGTACAACAGGATCTAAGTGGACAGTGGGAATGCAAGCAAGGCTATGAATCAAACTTGCTCTGCTGTGGCTAGGTTGGTCAGAACACTGCTGGCAGCACAAAGTGCTGAATACTTATTCTCATCACTCACTGAACAGTCTTGCTTTCAAGGCACACAGGAGGCAAACTCTGGAGCAATTAGATGCTGTGTTTCCAGTGGCAATTTGTAAAATAAAACTGAGTGTTAAGGCAAATGCTTTTCTGGTTCTTGGCATCTACATGCCAGGGGACATCCAGCACTGCATACAGTGCAGTGTTAAGCTGGAAGCATGGGATAAGCATCCAAAGAGGGAAGCTCACTGAGCTTTTGCACTTGATCACCATGTAACCAGTTTTGATCCAGTTCTTCCTAGAAAAATTAAGACTGATCTGACTTGCTAGCCTGTGACGTTAGTGCAGAATTAGATTCCCACTTGATGTGACTGAATTCAGCAGTTTTTGCTAATCAGCTGTGATTGGAGCACGTGCAGTTCATTTAAGGCAGTCTGAAAGCATGGAAAATCAAGCAGGCAGCTCATTAAGTTCACGCTTCACTAAGAAGCCTGAATGTACTGATTCATCCATCCTTCCTCCCTCCCAGTCCTGCAACCGTCAGCTTACGCTGAAGTTCTCTAAATTATCTGCTTATCAAGCTAATTCTCCTCCCTCTTTATTTACACAGGCCAAGCACTTGGTATGACAAACAAACTGAGTTGTACCTTTCGTAGCTTCCCATAATCGATGAGCTCTGGACGATGTCTGTGAATTAAAGCGCAGAAACCAAGGCCATCTTTCCAACTGTGAGAGAGACAGAAGAGAGCAAAATGAGCAGGCTCAGGCAGGGAAAGACATGGTGATGGGCAGGAGCAGGAGGAAAGGCACCGAGACACCAGGATGATTAATCACAGTTTAGTTTCTAGCTAGCAGTGTCTCACTAAGTGCTGGAAAGGATTTCTTTCAAGCCCTACAAGAATCTGCTGCAATTAGGACCTGCTGTTTGCACTGCCACCTCCTTCCTGCCAGCGCTCCACTCTGAACATCTACTATCCTGGGGAGCATGCAAGAACAGGCACAGAGCTTGAAAAAAGGCCATAGTGAAAGGCAGAATGAAAAGGAAGGGAATGACTACTGATGGCTATAACCAGCACTACACAAGCCAATGCTTTACCTCCCAGTCTGCTTTGGACTTGTGAGCACAACTGGAACCAGAATTCTTCATTTCAATTGGCAGGACTGCTTCATACAATCTACAGAACCTAAAGACTTCATCGGCTAATCAGGGATGTAAAACACTGATCTCCTTGTTTTTCTCAGAGGCACTTGTGCACTCAGATATAAAAGTCCTATGGCAAGTCCACAGCAAGGTCCACTACAGCACTGACAGACTGATGTGCACAGAACTTGAGCACTCTCTCTCCCTCTCAAAAAAAGAGTTCACCAGTTCTCCAAGATGTGCTGGCAAAAGCACTATTACACATAATCTTCACTAAACAACCTGTCAGTTTACAAATATTAAAAGCAGAACAAGAAAATCCGTCATCCCTTTCCAACTCTGCTATGCTAAAAAGTTTCTGGTGAACTAAGGCTTCAAGGTTCCTAAGGTGATATGAGTTTTCACACAGTAAAAATTGTCTTGTTTAGTCTGTTACACATATGATGCTTTCGGGGGACTTGGTGCTCCAGAGTTTACAAAAGCAGCACTTGAAACTGGAATGAGGAATTGGGATGTTGGTACTTGGATCCTCTTATAACCTCTGCTATTAATTTCCTATGTGTCTCTCTGGACTACTTCGTACAGATCTCTTACGGAAATAAAGTTGCATCAGGAACGCAGTTGAATACAGCAAAAAGACATCTGAAAATAACACAGTAAAGCTGAGTTCTTGCGTGTTCTCACCTGATATGGAAGTTTTGGATGTTTACATTTTTGTAGGGAGCTGTCTTCCTCTGACACCATAACAAAAGTCCTTCTTTAGCAGATGTTTCTAAAGAAAGAAAAAATGCACACCAATTGATCCATTTTCTCAGAAAGCAAGATTCGTTAAATCACATGTTAGATATGACCAACTTCTCTTTAGTAGAGACTGCACTGAATCACACTTTATTTAACTTCATTCGTCATAAAATTCCTTAATGAAGTATCCTCTGGAATAGTTTTGCTATTAATATTTTCTTAACGAAGTTCTGTAATAAAGAAATTGTGTTTTGAGATTAGATTTGTAAAACTTGTAAAAGAAAGGTCCAATTTCAGTGCAAGTCTTCGCATTAGCCTGCAAGAATAACAATAGATTCCATCATCAAAGTTGTCTTTCCTGCTCAGACATCTTTTTGAGCTTCTCCTAAATTATCTTTCAAGAAGAGAAGCTGAAAAACTCTTCTCAGTATATTTGAGCCTGGTCAGAAATGCCAATGAGACCACAATGGTAGCTTCCAGGGATCTCCCAATGGCATATGTACAAGCACATTCTGAGTCTTTTTAGTGGCAAAGCCACGTGGCTACCCCAGGTTTCTGTTGCTTAACTGTGGTTGGAAAGAACTGACATTTACCTTCAACTGAAATATCCTGAATGGCAAAACGAAGGATGATGGTCCAGATCATTCCAAGAGTCATTTTAACATTGCCATCCACAATTTCTGGAGGGGAAAAAAAAAAAGAGAGAGAGAGAGAAAATTAAGAAATACAAGACATCAAGTTACAAGTGCAAATTCCAGTAAAATGGAAGCACTGGGAAACCTTCCCTTTTGGAGAAGGAAAAATCAGAATACCAGTTAAATCTGTTGTTCTTTTCTGCCTCCCCACATACTCTGATGGTGCAGTACAGTCTTGTGCAGTAGTACTCACTAATTACACTGTCTCTCTTGCATTTACGACTGAAAAACAACCACTGACACAGAACTAAGGACCAATCTATAACAGTATAATTTACCACAGGAGCTGGTTTTGTAGCATGAACGAAATAAAACTAGGAAATACCAAATTTTCATTTCAAACAAACCTAAATGATCCAGACCGCCTGTGTAGGACTTCTTTCAGACATGTAATTGCCAAAAGACACAAAAGAATACTTCTCATAATAAATGCATCATGTTTGAAGAAGAAGCAAAGCCTCGTGCTGATCAGACCATATTATGAACTAAGATGTCAAGCAGGTTGTGTTTTATTGTTCACTGGACTCTACAGTATAAATCAGTCAGGGTCAACAAGCTTGGAGGCTTTAGAAAACAACTGCCTGCATGTGTGAGGTATAAAGGGATAAAGGATAAAGGTTCCAGCGGAGGTGCTGGGTGGATGCTGGCCCAGAAAGGGGTTTCTACTGCATGCAGATGAGCACCAAACAGTTCAAATTGCAAGCAGCTGCAGATGGATCTCAAGTGCTGATCCTCAAAAAATCTGTACAGACTCTGTATTCAGGTTACAAAATTTACAGTCTTCTGTGAAAATAACCTACTCATCTTCTCCTAGCCATTCACTGATAGTTTCCTGAACAGTAGATGTATGTGTCACAAGCAACTAGCTTGTTACAAAGGCATTTTTTGTAAGAAAAGGGTTAGAAGTAACCCACTCTTTGAGCTAGAATAACCCAAGTCCTAACAACACTGCCAGAAACCATTTTTGTAGTACTGTATACCCCTCTGTGCACTGCTTCCATTAAGCAGAAATATATCACATGCTGGGGCAAGCAGAAATATCAGGTATAGGCTGCCCCCCATCTGGATTCTGTCACAAAAAAAACAATATTTGAAATTTTCTAGTAAAGTTGCCTTGTGATTTTGTGATCCCTGTGGTGCAACTTCCAGTGCAAACTGGAAGGATAACTTCTGCTGTGCTTTGATATACATCTGCATTAGGGATTTACAACTTTCAAAGATATAAAACCAGACATGCCAGCTTCTACTCCAGCACACCTCTGTGTTCACTTGCTTCTGCACTTACAGCTTGGTGAGGCATCGGTTTGCTCAGTATTAAATGGCCAACAAACTTCTCACTGCAGCACAAAATAACCAGTTACTTCTGGCATGAAAAAATATGTTACTTGATGATAAGTTTTCTAAAAAATGATTTTTTACAGGTATTTTGGGGTCAGGGAGTTGTCTTCTGGACTGATGTAAGGAAACGTCAGTGATGGTGAGCATATTCAGTTCTGTACTTGCTGCATTCTCAATCCCTCCCCTGAAGCACCACAATCAACATAACAGAAAATCCTTACTATTGTCAAAAATACCTGCCTTTGTACAACTAAAATATAAAAGAAAGCAGCCGTGTTTTCAGCTAGTTTTGTTCAAGTGTGGAGATGTAAAAACAAATAAACAAATGAATAAAAAAGCAATGCTTGTAAAAAACACAGCAGTTGGCAGCAGGACCCTAGGGTCTATTTAAGATCTGAAAATAAATTCATCTCTTTCCTTTAATGGACTAGATTAAAATCTGATGGCAACGCTTCAGTGCTGAAAATGGTTTATAAACACTAATATATAATTCAGTGAACTGGAACAGGTAATTGATATTACTGTCCCTTGTATTTTAACTGGAAATAAAGGTCAAGACACTACATAAAACCAGATGGTGTTAAGTTGTGAGTGTGGCACTAGAACTCAGTACTATCCTCTAGTCACGTTCTCAAATTCCCATTTTTATAAAGTTAGCCGGTAGAGTTAAGGTGGAAAGTACCCTTTCTCCTCCAGTCCTCTTCTTTGCATAATTCATTTCAAAAGAAAGACGTCTGCTCCCTGCTCCCATGTCAGTTTCTTCCTTGGCACTGCACCAAACCAAAGCTGTTCTGGAAGAAGCCCAAAGTATTTCCACCGCTTCATCTCTACAGATCACTATGTTTTTTTTTTCTTGACAAATAGAAAACTCACCACCAAGCAAGCAGATAGTGATGTGAGTGAGATTAGTGAGTGATCCATCTTGGGTTGCAGATTTAACGTACTATATTATCTCCAGTCCTTGTCTTCCTTTTTATCTTTTTCCCTTTTTTTTTTTTCCCTTCTTTTAAATAGAGTTGACATAATTGTTATTCTTTGTTAGAAGCAGGCAAGCATTTCTCATTTCCAGAGCTAAAAAACTTCTCCCAGCAACTTGGTTACAGAAAAACAACCAGGTTGTTCAGAAAGAGCCACGTGCTCTTTAGCCCTGACTCATTCCGTTTCCCATCCTTGCATTCCCCAATGACAACCTGTTTTTCCTGAGAATTCATTCAATGCCCTTTGGCTGGTGCCAGTCTCTTTCTAATATGATGAATGCAAGAAGCAAAAGTGAAAAACAGGTCTGCACAAAGCCACCTGCTTCCTGGTGATGACGAGAAAGAAATTCCACAGAAATTCTTAAAATGCTGAACTTAACACTACAAAAGTGAAACAGTCTAATGCTTGTATAATTGAAGATACTTTCTTTGTTCTCTCTGATGTAAGCAACACTCAGTTAACATGAGAGGAAGTTCAAGTATGCCATTAAAAAGCTAATAGACAGTATCTTCCGCTTGACTGTGCTTTCTAAGCACTCTTCCTATGCAGGACCTTTGCAAACATTCTCTGAGTTTCTTCCACCAACAGTAGCAGCAAGTACACGTTATTAATGTGATCTACATTCATCTTGGGGGTGGATTGGTTGCTGGCTAAAGCTGATGAGGCATCTGCATCCACTGGAAGGAAATTTCTTGCATCAACGAATATGCTTCTACCCAGCCCCTACTATTGCTCCGAAGATCACAAACGAAATATGCAAAAATTATAGCACTCTCATATATTTGTCTGACAGCCAATTAAGGGCTTGAGAAATATTCACTCCCTAAGAGCAAGACTGACTTGCTACACAGATGTGACTTTTAAAATGCCATCTCAAATTCATGAATTCATTTTGAAAAATGCAAAAAGACAAAGCTTACTTTTCTCCCCCTGGCCTGAGCAGTTAGAACAGAATGCCACAGGAACTGTTCACCACAGATCCAGCTAAAACTGAACTGTCCATGAGAGCACAGCACCTGGCTACCCCACAGAGCAAAGACATTGCAGAGGATCAACAACTGGCAGGGCAATGTTAGGATTTGGGAATTAAAGATAAGTTGCTAGGGATGGTCCTGCCAGATTTAGGACAGCTTGCTGACATTAATGATGGGAGTGTGCATTTCAATTCCCTGATTGTGAATGGGCATGAGATGGGGGCAAACATAAAGCCACATTTCACTCACTGACACGGAGACCTTATTTTTCCTCCCTTTCCCCTGCCAGATGTATGCTTGCTCTGCCTGATGGTTCAGGAAGTCTTTTGCTCACCTATGACTTCTACAATTGTTAAAATCTTTATGCTTTATTTCTCCTTTCACTTACGCAGGTGAGAAGAGGGACCAGCAGTTATCCCTATGCTGAACTGAGCCACATCTGTCTAAGAAATCAGTAACTTTCTGTGCAGATTAGACGCGCAAATAAAACAGTCTCAGGGTCAAACACTTAACCTATTCAATCTGTTAGGAGCATTTGATGCTAGTATTGAATTGGTTACACCAAAAGGTAGCTCTTGAGATATCAGATGAAACAGAGATGTAAAAGCAGACTAAGAAACATTTGAGAGTGCAGAAGGCTAGACCATTCCCTGATCCAGATTTACACAGATCTGTTGTACACCACAACTGCTGTAAAAAGCAGCTCTTAAGCCTCAGTGCTTATTCTTTTTGCTTAATTCACTTTTCACCTAGTGTGGACACAAAACATGTCTCACACATGCTGCATGTAAGAAACCCTCTTTCACTCTGGTTCTCATCCACTAGGACAAAGCTGCAAAGTTTAGCTTGTAAGTAACATAGAGGGATCTTTATCTGACAAAATGCAAGAAAAATACCATGGAAACATTTTTTCTGGCTTTAATTCTGGTTAAACACAGTTTCTCAAGGCTTAAGTTGACCTGAGAGTCTCCCAGTGGGATTTTTTCTGGAGATTATGTTTTAACCACCAAAAAAATAAAACATAACAAAAAAACAACAACAGAAAAACAGAACACTGATGGCCAATGCCATTTATCTAGTGTATACTGTGAACTCTGGCTGGGCTGCAGATCTTTCATACAAAACTGCTGTCTGGCAGACAGATACCCAGACATGGAGCAAGTGCCCTCAAGGTGAGGAGTGTGCTGCCCTAACCAGTATCCTCATGTTGCCACTAGACTCCAGTTTTCCTTTAGGGTAGAAAACTTCCTAGATCAGTCCCGCCTGCCTGAGGCATTTACAGTTCATTTTCTTGGCACAGTGTTATGACTGCCTCATTGACTTTTACTCTCTACTTTGCTACTGTACAATGTCTTTCTAAAGCCTGAATATTATACCTCAACATTCATGCTTAAGGAAGGCTTATAATTCTTTCAGTGGACAGAGCCACTGCCACATTGTTCAAAGCAAAATCCATTTTTACAGCGGAGGTGTAATTTACCAGGTACCCAGCACTTGGATGGTGTGGGCAGAAACCCCACTGCAGGCTTATGCCTCCTGCTGACAGACAGAGTGGATTGGGCTCAGCTTGGGGGCAAAGGCATGTACTGGGCTGGGGGCCCTTCTGGGATCATGCTTGCATAGCTTTAGCTCACATCAAAGTGCTCTGTATAAACACAAAAACTTAACATCAGTCCAAACTTCAGTGCTGTCAAAAGCCAATTCATTAAGGTGATCTATTAAAAGCCAGACATTTTGGGGGGTATAAGGAAACCCATATTTGGTTCACCACACAGTTGCACGGGCACCACGACAAAAGAGAAGCAGGAAGGTTTGGCAGAGCAGATGGGATCACAGTTTAGACTAAACTAAATCACATCGGCTATCACAAAACTACGCCCATTTCTAAACAGGATAACTGCTGTGAGTCAGTACTGAGTAATGGGGCCCTGGAGATCATTGGTCATAGAGGCTTTTACTCGTAAATGATCTGTAAGTGCTGGGGGGGGGGGGTAGTCATAGCTGAGACAGGAGCAGAGATCAAAAAAGAAAAATCTAGAGGAAGTAGAGGAAAAAGGCCAACCAGTGCCAGGGAAACCAGAAACATTAAACAAAAAAAAAGAAAAATACATCAGAGCAGTGAAGTTAGGTTTTACACATGCTCTAGTCTCCAAGAAGAATCCAAATGTATGCCCAAGATCCAGATGACAGTTGTTCTCTCTTAAGGCAGGAGACTTATGTCTTCACATCCAACTTCTAGTTACAAAGGGGTGCCACATTGGTACAGAATACTGAATCAAAACGCTGGATACATTTTGTAAGGGCACAAAATAATTGTACCTGTGCATCTGTGCTTATATAAACAGTACTCAGAAAAAGCAACACCCTCAGTTGCTGTTGTGGGAAGAGGTGAGAAAACTGAAGGGAAGTTTTGCATGCAAGTTATATCAAATTATTTCTCTCTTACGTTCATCTCTTAAACACCAAACACTGTAAAAAAGCATCTGCAAATTACTCTGAAGTCTTCGTGACATTACAACTTTAAGCTGGGCTAAATGGGGTAAGGCAAACACAAACACATCCAGTGGCTGAGGCATTCTGCCTGATCTCATACAGAACTACTGGACCACAGGTGACCTCAAGAGCATGCCCAAGAGGCCAGATCTCAAGACAGCAGACCAACATTGCACAGATCTCCTGGGCTACAAACAGACAGATCTCAGCCTTGTAGCCCTACAGCTCTGCCAGAAGACGAATGCTCCTCCGGAACTGTACTATGGGCTCATTTCCTGGCTGTCAAGAGTTTCCATGGAGAAACCATGCATTCTCATCTGTAAGATGGAGACAACAAACCCCCTCATTTTCCATGGTCACTGTAAAGGCAAACCCAGAAATACCACAGAACCTAGAAACACCACAGAAGGAGTACATAGGCAGAACTCACACAAAGGTCAGACAAAGGAAAATGAGTGTCATAAAAACACAATCCAGGTACGATTACAAATTACTACGGTTTATAAAAGTCAAGAGCAAACCATCTTACCAACCTGTAAGCCTATCTGCATTTGCAAAACACTGTTCATCTTTGCTAGAAAGACAAAAATCTTGCACAACTCCAGAGTTGAAGTCTCAGGGATCTTTTACCTGTGTTGGGGATTGTCCTTGGCTCTGACCTATGGGATGCCCTAGAGTAGTAGGGGATTCTTTCCCAGCAAATCTGCAACAAGCTAAGTATGAACAAGTGCTCTATTTCAATTGAGAAAGAAACATCCTGAAGCAAGCTCACTTTTTTCCATGAGTCATGTGAACCAGGAGAAAAGAAGAAGAAAAGTGACCAATAAAGGCCACGAGGGAATTAAGTTTCACAGCCTGTTGTGACCTACCAATGATCTAACATGTCCCCTTCTTACTGCCATGGTTTATTTTACAAGAACATGGTAGAACGTAGAGCTACCTGGGCACAGCTTGGGCCCACACAAATCAGCTGGTTTCTTTACCTTCTGCTCCAATTGACACTAGTTTGACTCCTTTGCTGGCAATGAAATCCAAGGCCTTGTTCACGTTGGATATTTTGTGCACTCGCATTTTGCCTCTTTCAGGCTTAGCCAAACGTTCACCTAAGAAGAAAAGAGAAAAAAATGTATTAGAAAACAACTCTGAAGCCTCTCCTCTCTTGTAGATGCTTTCCCATCCTGGCAGTTTCCACTGCTCAGCAAGGCACAGGGTAGACTTCCCTGCCATCTTTTTTTTGACAGTGAATGCAGGATAGCTACACGTACTGTTTAGTACCCCCAGGAAGAAGCAGATCCCAGATAATTTCATAATTGAGGATTTGTCAGCACTAAATTCTTTCCACTGTAGGTTTGTGTCAGAGTTGCAAAAGTCTTTATAGAAATCTTTCAAAACCTCACTGAGCCCAGCATAGAAAAATTAACCTCTGTACCATTAACCACAGCTGACGGTGCCTGGAAAGGAAGTTAACTTCCCCTCCCCATGAAGACAAGCCAGCAGTTCATCTCCAGTGTTTACAACGTGCAATTTACAAAGCAAATCTCTTTTCCTCAGAATTCCCTACTGGCAAATAGTAGGATGAGCTTGTACTTCGCTTTCTTTTCCCCAGCCAGGATACAGACCTTAAAATCTCTCTAGTCTTTCCACCAAGCGGTCACAACTGCACCTACTAGAAAATAAAAATCACTTCTGCAGTGAGCAGCTTTATAAGGACCATCACCTCAATTCCTTTCCACTAAATGTATTCAGTGTATTTCTAACTCTTTGCAATGCTTTCGAACATAACAGTATATTTTAAATGCTTATAATGAAGCAGAGGAGGAAGCAGCCTAGCTCTGGGATAAGGGAGTGAGTCTCAGGGCACACAGCAGATCTTTACTGGAACTATACTGGAAAACATGGAAAAGCACTTTCTTGACCTTCTTTATTTGAAAAAGCTGCATGAAGTGAAGTGGTACCATTCTTGATTGGCTGCCTGCAACTGCCCCCATGGCCTGCTTTTACTCACATTAACCTAATACTCAGGGTAAGCAAATTAAAGCCCAGACAAGTGGGCTTTTCAGAGGAATCTCTACTGGAAATACAGACAGGGCATCAGAGGCACTTATGCGTGACATACATAACCAGAAATCAAAGAGCAGCTTGGGTTTCAGATCAAGGCTCCAAAATACAACAAACAAACACAAACAAAATGCAAACCCTTGCATTTTGAAAAAGAAGGTATGGAATAATTAAAGAGATCAAGTGGGCAAGTCTAGGCAAGTAATTACTTGGATCCAATTCCAAGAGCCTCCTGCTATATCCTGAGCATGAATATTTATACCAACGTGAGCTGACTCCAAAGTTTTATTGGAGGCTTAAGGGTGAGAAAGAAAAGCATTTTTGAGCTCTTTCATATTAAAGATGGCTTGTTTCCTAACAAAAGGAGTTAAGAAAAGCTACAAGAGAGAAAAACAGATTATCACCACAGCCACACCCTCACAAGGAAAGAAGTCTGGAAAAGAAAATCCTTTATTACTGTAGGCTGGTGTCAGACTTAAGGATAAAACCAGATTCATTTTCAAAATGATATAATTGAAGTAAAGAGATGTATTTACAGTACTAACTTCTTAGGATTAAAAAAATCTCCTTCACTTTAATGGACCAACACACGTCATGGTGTTGCTTTCTTTTTCCATCTGGATAATGCCAGTCATTGTAAATTGAAGTGGAAGCACTTTTTGTGACAGCTTCACAATGTCATTTTTACACATGTAGTTTCAGAACAGACTTAAGCTGATTTATGCTGCCAAATGTCAACAAATTGTTTGAGTCAGCTAAAAAAAATAACCATTTTCTTCAGCTGATGTGACTGCAAACCAGAAAAATGAAGGAGATGGGGTTTCATCTGGAACAACAAGCTGATCCCTTTCACCTCGTGGCCACATAACATGCACTGCCAACAAAGGAAGGGTACCAACCTGCTCTGCCGGGGGCTGGGGAGGGCACTCTCTCTCCCTCTGACCACATCAGAATCCATGAGAACCCAGTTATGTTTGCAAAACTGCAGTCTCCCTCTCAGAAGCAGTGCAGTAGCATATTTGTCTTAGAATAATATTTGGTGAACTTAGAAAGTCCCCAAACCCAATGGCTACTGCCTTCAGTCCTGAACTCTATTACAAATTCAGATTTTCAGAGCAAAGCTTCATATAGTTCCATGCCATGCAGTATTAATGAAGTAGACCATTAAAAACGCAAGCCTGCTAAAAGTATGTTCTACTTTCATCTGCTTGCATTACTGCTCTATTTCTCAGTAGTTCTCCCAGCTGAGACAATGGAAACGGCCTACTACTCACTTCCATTCTCCAGTTCTCACGTACTAGCCCAAGGCTGTTTGTTAAAAGCCAAATAATGCAAGGAACCGTTGGCACAGATGTTGTTTACAGCAAATTTGTTTAGGAAAAAAGTTTAGTTAGTCCTCCCTTCTGTTTGGTGGAAATAAAAAAAGCCTTATAACTTTATTTTGCAGTAATAAACATAGGCTCAGCCTTTTCCAGTGTCATGGCACTATTTTTCAAATGGCTTTGTCAGGGGAAGGAAATACACACAGTGAAAAATGAAAGTGTTTTGTATCAGGCAACTTCCATGGGGCCCACCTGTTACTTCCCAGCACAGAGCCAACAGGAGCACCTCCAGGCCCACAGCTGAGGAGCAGGTACCACTTGGCTCTGTGCGGCTCTTGGCCGGGCTGACTCCATGCTCCCATGGCTGATGGCTCCTCTGGCTGTTGCTCTGCCCATGGCTAAGCTGGCTTAGGGGAAAGGAGTAGCACAGTATTCCACCCCTGCCAAATTCCTGTCAGCAGCTCCACAGTTCCCCAAAACACAGGAAAAGGAAGGTGTGGAGAGAGCCAAGAGCTGAGGGGAAAGCCAGAGGCTGAACCAGAGGGCTAAGAGCCACCCGGAGCCTCCCCTGTTTGGCAGGCCATCAGCAGGAGCCACGGCAGGAGCATCTAGGCAAGCCCTCACCAGCAGGGAAGGTACGAGGAGGGGACTCATTCCCCTCAGGCAGCTCCCCAGGAGTTGCCGCTTCCCAAGGTGAGGAACAGAGGGGGTACCGGTGGGGCCAGCTGCTGCAAAGAGGCTCTAGAAGAGTAGGAAGGATGCTTTGCAGGCCTGAGGCCTACAGCAGCTCTCTGTGCCTTTGTTCACTGGTCATACTCGAGCATGGGCTCCCACCAGAACAACAGCGCTGGAGGGATGGGAGATGAGGAGAGGGTATTAAGCAGTGTCAGGCATGAGATCTGCTGTGTTAGCAGCCAGCCTGCTGTACTCATCCACCATCCTCCATCCATGCTCCCCTTTCCTATCTTTGGCTCAGCAATTAGAACCAAAGCCATTAGGGCCCATCTTCCCCAGCTTCCTGACTGCAGCCCCTCCTCTGGAAGGGAATAGTTCAGCAAAAAAAATAAGCACAGAAAAGTAGGATTCTGCTTGCTAGCTTCTCACAGGCGCTGCAGGAGCAACGCTCTGAACTTTGATCCCTCCAAACCACCAGCATGGGCAAAAACTCAAAAGTATCATCCTATATCCATTAATTCGCAAGTGTACATACACTGACAGCATCTTTGCAGGAGCTGGAGAAGGTTAGGAAAAAAGGGGCAGAGGGAAGGTAGTCTGAATGCTCATGACAATTTTACAGCAAAACACACCAAGAAGATCAGGGGTTCAAGTCATAGGGTTGCTCTTACTGACTGAAAGCCATCAGGAGAAAGTCTATGAGCACATAGCCCCGGTTTCACACTCTTATCCCCCGTGATGCCTCCCACAGTACTTTAAGGTACTTATTTCATCAGTACATCAATAGAGATCATTGCTTACATGAAATAATCCTAGTTCAGGATGATATCTATCAAATAGTGGGACATTTGTGATAGGGAGTTAAAACAAATCTGACCTAATTTGGTCACTGTTTTCATTTCAGATAGTTTTCTGGAATTTTGTTTTGCATTCTTTTTTTTTTATTTTTTATTTTTTTTAATTTTTTTTCCTGAAGGCCTGAGCACTGAGCTCAGATTGAAACTAGAATGGAAAAACTTCAGTCACAGCTGAAACGGAATGACACAGAAGATTTACTGGTCTGACTTTCCTCTTTCAATAACTTCCATCCTATTCCCACTGTCATGTGGCTTTGGTATGATTTGCCAGTGAAGCATTCCCACACTCTTTCCAGAGCTGCTTCATCAGCCCTGCCAAAGAGTGAGAGACATTGCCTGAGCCTTCACAAGAGGCTGTGCATTCCTGGCGGGTGGAGGAAAGCCGAGAGGCAGGAGCAGGAATGCAATGGGCAGCCTGTACAGGCCATGAGGCTTGGAACACATTCCACAAGCACATTCATGGTCACTGCTGGAGACAAGATATTCGTTAGAGAGAAATTTGTTCTGAATCAGAAAGCAGCTGTTCTTGTTCCAGCAAAATCTACGGCATTACAGCCCTTGCTGTCCTCATTCTATGAGAAAAGGGGAAGACAGATTTCAGAACAGAGATGCTAAGGACACTAGAGAGCACCACAAACAACCTCTCTCACCTGAAATGACTTCCAGAAGTAACATGAGTTTAAGACCATCCCTGAAATCTTCCTCTATGTTCTCAATCTGTGTCCCAGCCTTGCGGAGGTGAGAATTACACCATGCTGTAAATGTCTAAAACACAGAAAAGAAGAAAAAAAAGAAGAAAAAAAAAAAAGAGCAGTCAGTAATCTTCCCAGAAGCCAAACAGCAGTTCAGTATCAAAGAAGTGCTGCCAGGGTACTGTGATACAGAATGAAACATCAGTTAGATTATTGTCGTTCTCTGTCTTGCAGAGCTCAAGTGTTAGTATTTAAATACCCAAAGGAGCTGCAGTGTTCTGTTGTGGCAAAAGACGTCTGATAGATGTGGTCACTTCATGGCTCCAGGGTGCTTGATCTTCTGGAAGAGCCCCTAAACTTTGTGTTTGGTTTACATCACCTTGAAACTTTTATGGTATGCTAAGGACTCACATTATTAGGGACTCCAGTGGTGTTAGGTGATATACTTTAACATAACACGAAGGTAAAAGGAAAACAATATTCCAGATCTCTTTGTCTCTAGCTTGGTGCATTAAAAACAATGATTTTCTTCTGTCAACTTCCTCCAGTCCGCCAAGGCAGAGAACTCAACTATGCAAACCACATCCCAGTAGCGTCGGTCCTGCTGCTGCTGTTCCCATAACTGCTGAGCAGAGCCCCCCTCTACTGCCAGCCTGTTCCACATGCCCCCTGCAGCTGCTTACGTGAAGAAGCAAAAGCTTTCCGAACAAAAACACTACCACCCATCTCAACAGAAGCACAGGTCCTCCACAGGCTAACAGTATTACCCATGCTACCTCCTAGCAGAGTCCCAGACCCCACTGCTTGACTGCCTCTGGCAGAGGGATCACAGCTGCTCCGTTATCAGTGATATAATGCAGGACCACTGCAGTAATGTGTTTGAAATGGAGGAGGGACTGAAGTCCAAATTACAACACAGCCAGTGGCTTTCGGGCCAGATAACACCCTTTTGGGAAATGCCTGCTGACCTCAAGTGGTCAGGATAAGAGGACCTCTCATATGAGAGAAATGAACTTTGCCACAAGTGATGACAACACACATTTTCTGTGGTTGCGCTCTGTCAGCCTTTGTTCTGAGCAGTAGGCACATGGACACTGCCCAGCGACAAGACTTGTCTGTTATGAGACCCAAGCCTGGGTTTAAATTTGTAAGAGACATAAGAATAGAACTTATCTCAAAGGAGCAAAACTAAGTCTGAAAGAGAAAAGCTAACACTATCATTGGGCATTCAAACATAAAACACTCTCAATGTGTCATGGCCTCAACCCAAGGAATGAAAGAGACCAAACTGGAGATGCAGGAGCTTGAAACAAAAGAACAATTTGAAGAATAAAAGACGCCAACTAGCTCTTTATGGGCAGACAAGTTTGTCTAAGGACTAATGAATGAGTTTCACAGTGTCTGAACAGGACACCAAGCAAACCCTTTCCTTTGTGCAGATGGATAACCCCACAATCACTCCTTAAATAGAAGGGTGAGGTTACTCAAAATCTAAGCAGCTTCAAAAGCTCAGTCCTACCGCAGAAAAGGAGATCTTCCTTCTCTCTTTTAGATGTGCTCCCAGAGCCAACTCAACTCACTGACCCAGCGGAGAACTGCTTGCTTTCCCCAGTATGGCAAGTCTCCTGCTGAGCTAGTGTACGGAACAGAGTCTGGCAAGCCTCTGCAAGAGGAAATTGGGCAAAAACGGGCCAAGAAGGAGAGTAAAGCAGACCACAGCACTCATGCCATCTTAGGCTGTTGCGTAACTGCAGCAACCTTGCTGACACTGAAGCAACTGCATGCCAAGAAATTCAGGAATGTTTCACCACTGCTCACACCATGTGCTGAAATTCGAAAGAAAGACCACCCCAAACGACAAAGAGCATCAAGGCTTTTCTTACTTTTCCAGAAGCTGGGTTTCCTGTGTTAACCTGCTAGCATTCATGCTTACACCGCCACAAGTAGCGCAGAGCAGAATCTTTCCTAGGAAAAGTATGGCTTAACAGCTGCTGGGCTTTACATTGTTGTGCTCTGGCCTTGCTCTCCACTGGTGCTCTGGGACAGAACAGGAAAAGTGCAGCTGTAAATATGTTCATGGCAACAGCTCTTTGGATGGGTAACATGTATTGTGAAAGTCTGGGATCTCCATTTTCAAGACGGTCCTGTTTCCTTCCAGATTTGGAAGTTTCAAAAAAGAGTAAACCATTAAGTACCTTTTATTGCTTTTTATTGTTATTCCCCTGAGAAACAGAAGCGTGGTTTGTTGTTCTTTATTTTCAGAACAAGAGTAGCTTTACTTGTGAACAGGCCCTGCACCCTGAAGTGCATCCTTTCAGCACTATCTTCATCCTACCACCTGCACTGTCTTGTGTGAGAAGAAGCACTTTTACTCAGCTAATGTTTGCAGCCAGGCTCCTTCACTCCCCCAGGGGGGCAAATGAGAGCATAGATGTTTAAGACATTCCAGTTTTCTTACCTATCAGCCTAAACCAGAACAGAAAGCTCTGCTCTAAATCATGGATAAGCCCAGCATAACTGGGCCTCTTTTTGCACATCTTGAAGAAGGGGGTGACAGGGTCTATGTTGCCAAAAAACACATTAAAACCAAACCACAGTCCTAAACTTCACATTACTATAAAGTTTGGCAAGATGATCACATAACTGAGATGACTTGTATCAGTGCAAGAGTCCCCTGAACCTTGGTGGAAAAGTACAGCCTGGAGCCAGCCCCCTAATTGTACTGCTGGAGCCACCTCCACCATTTCATGTGGTACCCCTCAGGTCATATATAAACTCCCCAGCACCACAAATAGTACAACAATATATGGAAACAGCAAGAAACAGCGGGTTTATGTGGATGCATCCTACAAGCAAGTTGGAATATGAATGCTTTTAATAAGAATGGGCACTTATAGCCATGGGATTCACAAAGAGTACTCGTCACAGAGCAACCCGCAGCAACATCTGTCAAAACAGAGTAAGCAGAAAACTGCTTTACATTGCATCTGTTGCACACACTGCTCAGGAATAAAATATCTTATTTCCAAGTAGTGAATTGGAAGGAGACATGACAGACAGCTTAAAGAAGGACAAAGAAATGTGCTTGGGGGGGGGGGGGGAGGGGTAGGAGTAGGAGAAGAAAGAGCTGGATTTCTGCTGTCCACTGGGTCTTGCAAGCCTGGCAGTCTTGTTTGGAGTCATTTTTACTGACTTGGCTTAATGCAACTGCACAGGATCCTTTTTGTTATTCTGGGAAACCTAGTGAAACCACCCACTCGCCCCATCCACCTCCTAGCACCAGATCTCCTCCCCACGCCCTGAGTCACAGCGGCAGCAATCGGCTGCAGGCAGCTGCTGAGTCCCTGTGCTGCCCATCCCCAGGAGCGAGGGCAGAACTGCAGTGCTGAGAACATGCCTCTTTAGCCATGAAGTCGCTCCACTGCTCTAAGCAGCAGACATTTTTCCTCACTGTCTGCAGGTGCAGAAGCTTGGGGTTATCTTCACGCTTACTTCTGGTTCTCTGTCCCAAAGAAGAGAAAACGAATACTATGTTAACCTTGCGACTTAAGAAAATTTCACAGAAGTGGAAAACCACTTACTGTTACCAAATAACAGCATGAGAACTCGCTGCCATGTGGATTTTTCTTCATATGATTCTCACACCATATATTTTCTATGGTAACCTCAGAAGAGATGCAGACAGAGCTGTGTTTCTTGGCCGTTGGATCTTTCCATAGATTGGATATAACATATCCCCTGAAGGTCTTTTTCTTGTTCAGTGCTCACAATGAAGTGATGCACAAAGAAGAAGCATGTGTGCTCACACGCACTTGCTGCTGCTCCCTGCCTCCCCTTGCTCCCATCTATAAGCTACAATTTGTACCTTTCTGGTACCTGAGTGGTTCACACAGTGTTCCTGCAACTTGGGGAAGCAAGACAGGAAGCCAGTATTTTAAGTTCAGAGACAGCTTCTGCTGAGAAGAACTCTAGTAAGCTCTGCGCTGAAAGAAAACAGACATAAGGCACTTCAGCCTCTGTGCAATTTTAGCAATGTAAATGTCAAAGCTACCACAACCACACAAATGACAGTAAAAAAATAAAATAAATGGGCAGTTTTATCTCTGTGTGACTGCGACAGTGACATTCCAGCTTTATCTGACCTTTCCAGATGCTCTTCACTTCTCTACTTGCTAAATCCCTCTTCCATGCAGGCCATGGATGAGTATAAACTTCCCAACACAGCCAAGAGCCTGTTGTATTTGAACAGCAGCCCCAGAGAAGATATAATTGATCTTGAGCAGTGAGCACTGCTTGCCTCCCCTCTGACAGCAATGAGGTTTGGCTTGAGCAACCAAAGAAAGAATTTGTTGGAGCACTGCTTCACTGGCATGCCAGCTCCATGCTCCAAGGGAAGCAGAGCTCAGCCACCAAGAGATCCTCGCTCCTTGTGCTTATGCTGGGGATAAGTTTTCATCAAGTATTTCAATCCAGTTCTGCTGTTGCAATGTGCCCACAAAGCTCTGGCTCCTGTGAAGGAGCTGCTGGCACACTGATGGTCGCCAAGAAGCACAGTTTTACACTACTGCACATGTACCTGCAATGCAAGGTCTTGAACAGGCTTTAAGTTGAGAGTACAGGTCCAGGCTTTCCTCTGGTGTTGCAAGGGAAATGACAGCAAGATTCCCTTTTGGACCACTAGAAAGGAAAGCGGGATACTCACACAATACATCATGCGCAGCTGGAAAACAAAATCAATACAACCAGCTGCAAGTGCTTTTCCTCTGACTGCCTGCATCCAGACAAGCACACCTGGGCTTCCGCAGGCACAGCCACGTTTGCTGCCTGGAAGGCAGAGTTACTGCAGTGCCTGCCCAGCATGGCACCATACAGGACACTGCCACTCAGACAAAGCTGCTTGTTCTTGCAATGCATTCTACATGCTGCAAGGGATTTTATTTGAATGAAATTGTCTGGAACAAGGATTGAGGCACTCACCCAATAACAACTAACAGTTTTTTAAGAGCAGGCAGAGAACTGCTGCACACAAGGTTTCTTTAAGCCCTGGAATTAATACTAAGCAGTTCCAGCTGCTCCACAAAGAGCTCCCTTCCATCCTGGTAGCTGAACACACCATATCAAGCAAGAGGATCCTAACCCATAGCACCTCAACCTCTATCTCCTTCTCCTTGACCAGACTGATGAGACCATCATGAGCTCATTCATGGGAACTATTCGGATTGAGGGGCCAGGAAACAGCTCCCAGCTTCCCAGTCCAAGTTCTCCTGTGCTCAGCACCTATCTATTAATCCCAGAGCCTCACATGGTTTCTTCCTCATGGGGCTATTGCTCTCTGATAGCTGTGGTGCTCCTTTCTCCTAGTCACCCCTTCACACCTAAAGAACTGCTGGTGGTCTTCCCACGGCTTTAGGTGCACCAAACGCACTGTCTGTGATCTGCCAGCAGAGAAGCTCTAGGGATTGGAGATCATCTACACAAGCCTCACTGCAACCCCAGGGAGTGCCCAAAGGGCTTCTTATTCCAGGCTGAATCTTTTGTTTAGCCATACTATCCAATTTCATCTTCCAACCTCAAACAGCCTTTGGCTTCTCTGCAAGTTGCTCTGCATTTAATGCCACCTAAAAACTCCTGAAAGAAGAACAACATTTGATAAATCTCTCAGCATTAACCCTGAGTCCATTCTTCAAGTGATTCAAAGAGCTTGGTTTGTGTTGAAGCATTCCACTGTCAGCAGCTGACCTACAGAATTACAGATCTGATAGTCAATGAAACTAATGCTGCACAACAGAGAACTTTACTTTCCAATGGGGTTAGCCCATTCTCTTAGGAAAAAAAAAAATAATATATATATATATATATATATATTCAGAAAAAAAATCCTTACAGAAACTCTCAGCCTTTTTTCACCACCTCCACAAGAGGATTTTGGCATCACATGCATCAGGGATAATGTCCTGTTCTGATCTAATTGCAGCTGTCAAGTTCCAAGTGTGGCTGAAAGACGAAACACAGCTCACACTGCTCCTGAAGTACTATGTACTGAAAAGGGGAGGTGTCATTACATTGTACAGCATGTTACCAGCGCCTAAAGAACCATCTGGTGACTGTCTGAGAAATTACTTGCATCTCCCAACTCCAGGGAACAGTCCCTGAACTTGGAAGGACGGAGCTTGGTCACTGCTTCAAAGCTCACACAGCTTTAGCAGTTTCCCAAAACCCAGCTCTGCAGCTCAGGATGAGAACACCACCAAAGCCCAGTCCTGACTCCATCTGCACAAGACAGGCTAGGTTCCCATGGGGAACATAATGCTCACCACCAAACCTCTCCTTGTCGAGAAGACCTAGGAACAGGAGTATAGGAAAAACAAAACGCTCCTGACAATCAATCCATCCTTTCGGATGACGACGGTGAATCAGCAAATCACTTGCAAGAAGCTTAAGGAAATAGTCAGCGTGGGAGTTTTTCATTTATGCTCAGGCAAACATAGAGCTCAGAGCCTTTCCTCCCTCCCCTGGAAGAGAGGAGGAAAAAAAAAAAAAAAAAAGAAACAAAAAAAACCCCACAGAGTACCCTCCAAGCTGGCTCTCCTCTGGCATGGTATTAACTGCCCTGGAGTCAGAGCAATCCTTTTATTAGCTAAGAACAGGCTAAAGTGATGAGGGCAGAGATCTCAATCCAGCGCACTTCCCTTCCATCACAGGGTAAATATTTGTTCTTCTCTACATTTGCTTCTCCAGAGCCTTTAACTCCACTTCTGCTACGGAGCCACACCATTTCAGGCATTTGTTTCTGCCATTTGAAAGCTCCTGGACATTAAATCAATGACTCAGCTGGCATTTCGGAGCAGTAAAGCACAAGCACTTTTTATCCCAGAGTTACCAAGGAGCACAGATACCTAGGAAGTTACAAGAAGTCTTGAGACGTGCAAAAACCATGCAGAAACAAGCACAGTGAGATCAACTAGCCAGAGGTACAGTCTTTTACACTTTAATATGAAGCTCAGACTAGCAAGTCTCTTCATTATGTTCTTCCGTCTCATAAGAAATCTGCTCATAAATGTCAACTTGCTTCAAGTTCTTCCATAACAAAAATTAAACAGAGCTGGTCTCTGCACTTTATATGCTGAGCTTCCCAAATCCTTTATAGCATGTGGGGAATATACTGCAAGAAATCATTTTACTTTACTGAGCACTGGGATGCAACTATTTATGGACTGGAAAGTAACAGCAAACCACTGCAATCAACGTTGTTCATCCGGGGGAGGCTGAACTGCAGCCACCCAGCACGGAGCTGGGCCTGAACACTGGGACGAACATGTGCACAAGCAGCTTTACACCCCAAGGGCAGGCCTGCGCTGTAAATCTAACCACACAAAGTTTCTCAGGTACTTTACTCCAGCCCTACATCAATTTTAGCGTGGGACGTCACTCAGGCTGTGCCAGGGGCAGGCTGAAGGAAAAGAAAAGGGTTATGCTAAGTTTCTATGAAGCCCAAAAAACCAACAGTGCAAGGAGCTGAAAACTGAGCTCTCAACCAGAAGAAAAGAGCTGACAGGGCTTGATTCACACCTGTGGTGTGAGGAAACACACTGTCAGCACGAAGAGGCATCTCTCTAAGGGGCAGCCTGTGTGTATATACACTGGCTTATGGTAATTTCTGACCTGGGGCTTTGGGAAGGTCTCATGCAGCCCAGGCTCAGACTGTAGGACTGCCCTGCACTGCCAGCCAGCCCACTGCTACCCGAAGCGGCTGCTTGGTGAGAGGACTCCAGGTGTTGCCTTTTCTGAGGCTCTTCTTAGGCTGTTTACTTTACCGATGAAAGGGAAGGCAGGAAGAGGAATTTACAGCTTCATCTCTATCTATCCAGACTTTCTAAATATGGAGCTAAGCAAACAGGTCGGATAATTGAAGCAACTTAATGTATTTGCCCACTGCTCTGTACAGACGCTGCAAAATTAGCACAAGCAGCTGCTTTTTGGTCTGCAGTGACTGCAGCATTGGAGGGAAAAAGAAACTTGAAACTGTCTGGTTTTCTGTAGCCAGGATGCCCACCATCACGTTAGAAATCTACATCATTTCCAGTGAGAAAAGGACTCCAAAGGGATGTCTGATGTGAAGCCTGAGCTCCCCGACAAAGAGCAAGGAATCAGAAATGATATACAGAGCTCCCAGTGGCACACGTTTGGGCTTCAACCCCTTTTCACTGGTGACCCAAGCACTAAGCTAAAATGTGTGGCAAAAAATTGACCAAGGCTAGTGCCCAGCTGAGTCTTCCTTTTCCACACCTTTCAATATTATCATCTGCACAGATGCCACCACCTTTGCTTCAACCTGTCCTCATGATCATCACCTCGCCCAACAAAACTTGCTGCCACTCTGGGGTCTCACACTCATCCACAGCTGTGAAACACAGCTGCCAGCTCCAGAGGATTCTCTTTTTGAATAACATCTGCAATTGATGTCTTTTGAAAAGAAGAGAAAAAAATTGTTCTTTATTTGAAAAAAAAATCTACACTTGCTTCAAGAGGGATTACTGAAAATATAAAAAAATCACTCCCCAGTCAAGATGACTCCGATGCACCCATACTACTATGGGCAGAGATCTTTCTGTGCTCAAGGATACAAAGACTCATAGCAAAAAGCTGCTCTGTACTCCAAAGCACTTTCTGTACAGGATTCAGATATAAGAGGGGACGCAGCACTACAGAGCACGAGACAACATCAGTCAGGGTGCTTGGCAGAGGGCTCAGCACACCCACAACTACCGCTCATCAAGCTCTTTACCAGGATCATGGCAGAAGAGATTTAATCCCAAAAAGACAGTGAGCTAAACTGCGGCATTCCCAACTGCCCTTCTGTGAAAAGAGCCACAAATAATTCATGTATCAATAATCACAAGCTACATAACTGCATTTGAACAGCAGGTTCCTATACAAGACCACAGGACTGGTTTCCACGCAGTCTCATGTGGTTATGTTTTGATGCTTCCACCTTGCTCAAAAGCTCCAATCTCCTGCCACGCTGCAATTAGCTCGCATTTGGTCCAAGCCATTGATGTTGGCAGCCTAACTGGAAGGGAGACAACAAAACTGCGGCCGTTTCTAGCAGGTTCCTCCTCAGTGAGAGGCAAGGCAATCAAGAGCAATAAAATTTTTGCCAGAAAGTGTAACAAGCAGGCTACAGCAGCTGATACCAGGCTTACAGATGTGAGAGCTCTTAGCACAGCTAACTAAGAACAGGAGAGGCAACAGAAAGCAAAGACAGGCACCTCAGGTTGATTGAGGTGAAGAAAGAGGAGCTACAGGACAGATGTAAACTGAAGGGCATGACGGTCAGTGATGGGTTATTATCTGCTGCGTCTGTTTGGATGAATGCGAGTGTGACTGGATTGCTTCATCGAGGTTGGGAAAAGGATGCTGCAGCTATTTAGACATAATATAACTGCAAGCCCACGTGGGAGTTTTATTGGAGATCCATCAGCCGTTCTGGAGGGAAATGAAATGTCAGGCCAGAGAAGGGAATGTCACAGCTATTATTGGATGAAAGGTTTTAAATGATCTGGGTGTAGATTAGATTTTGAATATTTACATAAAGACACTACCAAAAAAATAAAAAGTTTTCCCTCTATCTCCCTGAGCTTTAAATGTCTTTTAAAAAGAAAAATGCAAACTGGGCACTGAGAATTATGAGCTGGAACCCCCCACTACACACCCAAGAAACAGAACAACGGGCAATTCACCAACAGACCCTGTGAACAGGAGGAACTGCTCTTTTGTGCACCCTTAGGTAGACGAGCTCTTTCATTTGCTCACACAAAGCAGCAGCAACTGTCACTTCTTACAGCTGTTGCCTCTCAAGAATCAAGATGGTGTTGAGTTCCACACCTCATGCATAAGGAGCAAGTCCTTAGTGGGGCTCATTCAACCCACAGGGCTCCAGCAGCAGGCAGACAAGCGCTGTGAGGACGATCAAAGCCTCACTGAACTACTGGGAGCCAACCTCAGGCACACCTCGCAGGCTGCAACTCCTAGGTGGGTGCACACATTTACACAGCTGTAGGTTCTAGAGCGTTTGTCTGAGCTACGTATTTAAATCACAACTGAAACAGCCAAGAGCAAGACAAATCCAAACATATGAGTGTGTATGTATTCTACATTCGAGGGAGAGATATTTATTAAGGTAATGGTCATATTCAAATTTGAATTGCATCGTGACTTATTTTTAATTGGATACCAAAATGCTAAAGTTACTGTGGGTGGTGAGATCATGAAGATGGTCTTTTCTGGGATCTTAAGATACACTCCCTGTTGAGGCATGAATGTGTCATCTAAAAGCACGGATAAAACTGTCTACACTAGCACTGAGTAGCAAGCTACTCCCCAGTAAGCATCACAGGGCAAGGAGTGGTCTAATTAGTTCATCTCTTCATGGGCCCTAGGGCTCCTGCGTGACAGCACAAGTTTCTACCACCTTACCCCTGTACATGCTGCAGGCGCTGGGATCTTGTATCCTCACACAGCACACACACACCCTGGTTGTGCCAAGGTGTGATTTCAGATCTGCATCGAGTCCTTGCAGGTACACGTGGACATCGCCATACAAAGCAGCATAGAGGTTTCTGGGTTCCCAAGCCAGGGCATCAAAGAGAGCACTGAGGGAGGTCAGGCTGGGCCAGCTCTGTGCGAGGCAGGATCTGTACCAGAATACACAGCAGAGACAGGAACCCAGCTTAGAGCTACACTGGAGCAAGAAGGCAAAGGAGGTCAGGCCAGGTCTTCTCAGCATGTGTACTCAAACCAGGATGGAGAGCTTAAAGCAGAGCATGAAAAAAAAAGGAAGCAGAAGATTAAAAACTATGATAGGGGAATAATTACAGCAGGAGCTTTGTTCCAGGCTGCTGTGGTTCAGTGTTTCAGACATCCTGAGACAGCAGCAACTATTAAGAGATGGAACCAGGGCTGGCTTCCCCAGCACAACACCTGGCTGAGGCCAGCACAACATTTGTCCTCCACTCCCCTCGGGATGCTCTGTGCTCAGTCTCAGCCGCCAGGACTCCAGCCTGGGGAGCAAAGCAAGAGATGACCTGGCTTTAAGGGGATGTAGACTCTTAGTTTTCTTCAACTGATGAACAAAAAAAAAAATTAAATAAATTTTTACTTTAATTACTTTGTTTGTCTCAAAGCTGTTTGTGTAGTTTATCAAAGAAGGAAGATCTCTTAAAAAGAACTCAGATGTTGAATTGATATCAAGGATTAAAAGGGAAGCACAATCGTTGAAGGATGTTTTTTTTTTATCCTTTGATGTTTTATTCAAGCTGAACCATTAACAAACGCATTTTCAGTTCTTGGTAGCACAGTAGCTCTGAGCTATTAGAAAACCAGATACCCTAAGTTTCTGCTACATTGTTTTTTTGTTTTTTTCCTTTCCAAAACTTTTATGAAAAAGGAGAAAAGGAAGTGAGGCTTAAAGACACACACAGCAGGAAGCCACACTGATCATTTCAGCAGCTGTTCTAGGTAAGACCTAAGAAGCACAAAGCAAACCCCCTGCATCTGGCCCAAGGGTTGCCACGGAGAACGTTTCCACTGGGTTGAAACAGGCCCTGCTCTGCAGGGCAATGGCAAAACCACAACTGTGGGGATTCCAGCTCTGCCCGAAGGAGACAGGAGTTATTGAAAGCTGATAGGCACAATACTTTACTAACAGGATGAATTGGATCTATCTTACTAAACCTAGCAATGTAATTTTCACTGCCCTGATGACAGGGAAACCTATGGGAACATAGAGGAAAACAAACTGCCAGGAAGAACTGGAAGTTGAACACAGCTACCTGCCAGTTCTGCCCCTCAGGAACCATTTGTGGCTTCTGCTTTTCTATGTCAAAGCACCAGAGGCCTCAAACAGCATTCTCCAGGGAACAAAGGAGGAGGGGAGGGAAGGCTGCTCCGGCAAACAGAGTTCCCTGTGAAAACTTGGGACGTCCTCAGCCCAGGATCTTCTACAAACATCAGATCCTCAACCTCAGTTGCCCCACAGAAGATGCAAGAAGCCCAAACATTGTAGCGAGGGCCTGGCATTAACTCAGCGAGCAGGGCCCAGCATCAGCTGGGCCTCAATGCAGGCCAGAGCAGCAGGGGATGGGGAGTGATTTACGCCCTAACCAAGACACGTTCACATTCCTGCATTTGCTACTTCTAGGAGATGAGGACAAGGAGCTCACCATAAGAGCAGACGGATGATGTAAACAGGATGCTGAATGCCAGCGCTCATTTTTCTTCCCTGTGCACCACACATACCCAGAGCCTTGCCATTTATAGGAAAGGCTGTGGGTACAAAAGGTGCATTCTTCAGCAGGCCAGAGAAGGAGGCATCATACTGGGTATGAAATGCTTGCAGTTTCTAAAGCTCTATGCTCCAGGTTAAGGGATGAAAAAAAAAAAAAATAAAAAAATCATACTCTCTTATTTAAGGAGGAGTTTTCTGGAGGGCAGAACACTGGGAGAGAAGAGATTCTCTGAGAAAAATCAGGTATTTTCAGCAAGAAAAATCTTTACCTTCAGTGCTAAAGTCTTTACTATTTTTAATCAGCCTAGGCTAGAAGAGTGTTAAGATGATTCCTACTAGCCGTGCTGAATCTCTAATGGTGCAAATATTACCTGGGAAAGAGAGAAGGATGGGAAGATGAAAAACCCAAGACATTCAGTAAAATCCTTCTCAGACCCACAAGTTAAAGTGAACTTAGTTAAGCACTTCTGTATCACCTTGAAATCATTAGGATTGTTTCTTCCTTTCTGTAGCTCCACTTCATCTCTAACTACATTCCTCACTATGTTCCAACTAAATAGTGCAGCCATCCAATTTCAGCACAGCTCTGATCATTTGAGATACTGGCTAGAGTGGATCAGAGATATTTTTCCTGCTGTACAGAAGAAGGCCTGCAGGTAAGAGGAATACTTTCTCATGAGCTGCAGATGTTGCTTTGGCAGCAGCACTGTGATGCCTTTGGGAGCTGCAGTGCTGGCACATCATGCTCCCACTTTCTTTCACTGCACAGGAACTCTTGCTTAGAGGCTTCTTCCACCAAGGAGGATGGTACATAACATAGGTCTGGCAACTGCACTTTGTGGGAGACTCAGTTCACTTGGAAACCACTCCACAAGTACATCTGAACTACTTAGCTGTACACCTGGACGTATTTTGTAGCAGGGCAAGGAAATCGGCCAAAATATTTGGGATTTCCAGAAGGTGGCTTTTGAAAACAAACAAACAGAAACCAAGGATGACTTTCCCCCATGGAAAACACTTTTCATTTGAAAGCTGTAATTCTGCAATTGAGCACATACACATTTTTGGTTAAAGAACTTTTCCCTAGCATTTCAAGATGGACAGGTCCTTTGCAGTAACCGCATGGGGAGGATCAGTGCTTCAAATCCAACAGGCTGAGAACACCCCTAGGTACCAGAGTTTTTCCCAAACAATCATCAAGAGAATGGGGCACGGCTTTGCCAGTTTTGCCACCAGCACATGGTTCAGAAATGCAGGTATTTTCTACACCCTGCCAGCAGGCCACCACTGGAATGAAATGAAAGGCAGTAGCAGCTGGGAGAGGATGGCAGAGGCAGGATTTAGCTTCTGACTCACCTGGAGGGAGATGCATTTAGCTGTAACAGATGATTAATGGTTGAGGAGCATTGATTGGAATGGAGTTATGCGTGGATTAAAAGCAGCAAAGGCAAATGATAAAGAGAAAAGATTATGAAAATCACAAAAGGGAAACCGCTGCTGACTTGTCCTGTGACAGGAAGAGGGAAAAGGGGAGGTAGAGACCACTTTTGTTTTTTCTTGGATGATAGAAATTGCAAAAGTAGCTGGGGGAAGAGTTTATTTCTGCTATGAGCTTTAATCTCAGACTTGCGGTGGTGGCAACAGGCTTTGGTCCAGCAGCAGCTGGAGAGAACAGCTATACCAAAATCTACATTGTACATGAACATAAAGCCAAAATTTTTCATTCCTCTTCCTTCTACCTGGAAGCATATGGCATCTATTCCCTAAAATTCCAAATACCAGATACTGAAATGATCACTGTGTCCTAGGAATTATTTTTTCAATGGTTCTATGTCTAAAAATATGCATTTATTTCGTTCTTGAATATGATGAACTCTTACAATGCTTTTATATGATTATCCAACAAGGTATTACAATCTTTAACCTCCATGCTAAGCAGAGCCCAGGTGCTCACTGCTGACCCCAACAATACCTATTCAGAGCACACCACCAGAGGGGCTGCCAGCCCCCAGGCAATGCTCAGTGAGATGTGCAGGCTGTGGGTGGAGGGAGCATCCACACAGGTTCCACAGACCTGTACAGACCTCTCCCTCCTAATATGCTGCAAGTCAACCACCACTGCTATGTTTGGTTTTTCTGTTGTAACGTGGCTTACTTGAGAGAAAGACCACAAACCACGCTTCAAAAAAGAAAGCACAGAGAAGAGTAATTTCACCACAGCTAAAACCCAGTCATCCTGAAGCTCTGTTAACCTCCTGTGCTGAGCAGGAACCTTCAGCCAAAGGCAGAAGTGATGGATTCTCATCAAAGCACAGCAGCAGCCAGCACACAGATGCATCAGCAGCTTTACAGCCTCTGTAGCCAGACACCACTCATATGTCCACATGCACTCACAACCAAGGGACTATTTGCCTCCTTTCCTGGGCTGAGCAAGATGGGAAGCAGCCAGAACAGTGAGTGATGTTGCAGAGCCCTGGTAGGCAGCTGTGCTCAAACACCCCCAAGCAGCACAGGGCTGGTTCAGGAGCCCAGGAGGAGGCAGGAGAGCTGGGAGGCATTGCGGGGGCTCAGCATCCCCTAAAAACAACCAGCACGGACAGCCTCCCCCCCACTACGCACACAAGAGCTTCACTGTAAACACATCCTCCACCGAAGCAGAGAGTACTAATATAAACCAGATGCTGCAGGGAATTTTTTCCCTCTTCGTCTGCACTAAATTTAAATACTGAGCCCTTCTTTTGCCAATTCCTTCTTAAAGGGCCCGCATGCTGCTCTTCAACTCTGTCCCACTCATCCGTGGTTAGCAGAGCCCTCAGAAGCCCTCCCCACACCGTGACCACCTCAGAAAGGAAACGTCCTCACAGAGCCTCAGAGGCTGAGACCATGCTTTGCAGCTGCTGCACAGAACCTTACTGGCTCCTCTGCCATTTCCCTGGCACATAGGAAGTCCTGCAGGTGAAGTCATGGCGCAAAAGCTCTGCTCATCGCTCCAAACACAAACATGAGGGGATAGATTCAGAGCCACCCCCTCAGCCAGACTCTGTAAAGGACCAATGCTGCCTCACGCAGTTATACAACTCAGTCCAGCAGAAGCACACAAGCAGCCATGTAATTGTATGCTAGGCAATGATGCTTCCCAAAAGGTTTTTCATCCTTTAACTCCAAAAAAAAAACATGGCTGCACCCTACCCTGTGGCTGATACTGCCATCCCACTGAGAGGTGCAGCTAGAAGCACATCCCTGAGCTTCAGCTGCTGTACCTCCAGGTTCAGGCTTGGTTCACACCAGGTGCAAGCACTAGGAAAGTTTCCCTGTCCTTCAGGTATACCCTGCTCCAGCTTTGTCTCCTGACACGTGATGTGATAGAGTCAACACAGAAGCTTAAATTCCCACCTCCTGTACAACAAAGAACTGCATTTAGCTTGTAAAAATTGCACTCCGCCTGAGCAATACGAGCAAAGTCCCACAAAGAACCTAGTTGTGGTGCCAGGAGCAACCCAGCAGCCTTTCCAGAGGAAATGGCCAGCAGTGACTGGAACCAGCATCCATCCCATCACAGGTCTTGCCTTCCTTCCAGGAGGAAGTAACGGAAACCCACACACCAGTGAGGCTTCTAAGGGCACTGGATTCACACATTATCCAGGCTGCTCCCCCTTCCCTGCTACTATCATAGCCCACAGATACTTCAGTTTTATTTCAGGAAGTCACCTTAGCCTCCTAGCACTGCTGAGCATCAGCTGCCCTCAGCCATTCACAAGCAAACCACCAGCAATTGAATGGAGTATGCCGTTCTTGGAAAACGCTGTAATGCTGGTGCACACTTTTTTATGTACAGTTGCATTACACTGCTACTTTGTCACATCTCTTCTTGAAAACACCGCACCCCAAGGTCAAACACAAAGCTATTTATTTTTGATAACAAACTGTTCAGCAAGCAATGGAACCAATGAAGCTGGTTTCCTGCGCGGCTCTGCGGTGAGCACTCTGCGATGCCTAATAAGGAGCAAAGCTCTCTGCCTTCCTCATCCTGCTGCTCCCCCAGCAGCCAGCAGACAGACAGCACCTCTCTTTGTTGCTGGTTTTCCCTGACTTTGTTGAATCGCATCATCACTGACACTTCAAAAGTAAACAGTCATATTTACGACAAGAGGGATGTTCTCCCCCAGATGATAAAGTTAGCTAAATAAGAGAGAGAAAATGAAGGCATAAAAAGGCCTCCATCACGCAGCAGGGCACTACTTGTGCCAAGTATCATTTAATTATTAGAAAAATAGAACAAAAAGCTAGATGAAAGCACATTCCTGTCTGTAGAGCCTAGCCGTGAAGAACTAGGTTCAATTGGACAGGTGAGAAACAATGACAAACGACATCAGCGATAAAATTCCAAGGATTCACTGAATTGGAACTACTGAAATGTCTAACTGGGTCCGAAACAAACTAAAAAGAAACAGAGAGAAAACACTGAAGTGCCTTCATCAATTCACCTCCTTAAGGAAAAGCAACATCCTAAATGTGAGGCTGCTAGGAAAGGAAGAAGTAATAGCATGAAAAAATTATTACAGACATTGGAGTAACAGTGCTCCACTCCGTGCTCTCCTGCACATGGAGCACAGCAGGGTCCTGAGCTTGCACAATGAGGGAGCGAGAACAAAGCATTTTTGTAAGCAAACTCCTTAAATCATCCGAGATGTTCAATTTACTTCTGCTTTACAGTTCAGTAGGAAAGAGCAGAATGATGGAATGATATTCCATACACCTATGGCAGATTTTATGTAGAGTTTAACTTCGGTGAAGGTCAGATCTATACTATGTGGCTTACAGTTGGTTTGTTTGCCTTTTTAAGCCAGTACAAAGTAAATCACCTTTTTCCTGCCCCTCCCTTGCTGCTCTTGAAAAAGACATTGTCAAGGTACAGAAATAATTGTTTAAATCTAGACTTTCTGTGGACACAGTGGTTGCACATTAACTGCTGGGGAGAACTGCCACTGACAGCAGCACTGAGAGCTGCGTGGGGAGGTGCCATACACAGAAATGAAACCATTCAAAGGATGAGCTGCTTTTCACCAGAGCTTAGCTACAACACTTCGAATTACTCTCACAAAGATACAGTCATTTTGGGCGGATAACAGAACCGCACTGCTTCAAAAAGCAGCCTCGATAAAACAGAGCGTGAAAAACACCGAACCATCACAACACACTATTTGCCTGAACTGAATCATATCTTTAACCCATAGCCTTCCTTAGCTTTTTTTCTTTCTAGTAAGCACTGATCTTATCTGAGCTGCACATTACTTAGCCACAAAGTCCCCAGCTCGCATACACTGCCTTCAAAACCCTCAGCTGTGGCTTCCAAGCACAGGCAACAACCTGTGGTCTGGTCCATCAGGCAGAACAAAGCACAAGGATGCCCGCTGCTTTTGGCTTGCACATAACTATCTGTGGCCACTAATTGCACCAAGGAACTTTCCAGGACATGGGCTCATCTTGTTTTTCATCATGCATGAAACACTTGCAGGTGCCCCAGTTCTGATGCACATATCATCTGCAACTAAAAACAGGAGGCACTCATCAAGAAATGGGGTGCTGCTCTGAAGCAGGAGTCCCAAGCTGCCTCAACAGTCTGCCATACCATAAAGCTATCACAGCAGGACTGGATCTTCTTCCCCAGGGACAAGAGAAGCTCTGATCCCACATACTCATTGAGATGGATGTTTCAGCTCCCAAATGGCATTTCTTCAAACATCTCTGCTTCTTCAGTAAGTAGTACTAGATTTATTCAAGCCAGAGATATAACAAAATTCCCGGCAGTTCTAGCTTTCATTTGCAGCAATTTTGGAAAAATATGTGGATCTAAGCAGTGTGCTGGCAGTGGACTGAAGTTGAACTTGTTAAGGTTGTGGAGATGTTCTCTACAACCAGTGCTAGGAAAGGAGTTCCCACAAGACTAGGGTGCTGTTTGTGGTTTTACCATCCCAAACCTTTGTAAGTCCTTCAACAGTGCGTTAATTTAGGCTACGGGTGGTTTTTTTTTCAAATCCATGGAACATCACTTTGAGAACCTGCAGTGTCATTGTGGGTGCAGTCAGATGCACAAGCACCATGAGGATGCCCTCCCTGTAGCTGCTCTCTCAGTTGCTGCTTCTGTTCCCGAGCAAGCTCTCAGAAGCACCCACTCACTAACGCCACGGCCCATGGAGAAGGATGCCTGTTCACAGAACTCAGCTCCCAGAGTCGGTCTCTAAACTCTTACCCATGCTTCCTGACATGGGTCAGCTGATTCCTTCATTAGCAGAGAGCTTGCTGGAGCTTGTCACAGCTTCAGCACCTGCCAAGTTCCCTGTCTGGTGAACAGAGACTTAGCTACAATGAAAAAGCCCATAAGACATGTCAGCTGAGGGTAGGTGAGGCAGCAGGGACTCCACTTTAGTTTATGAGCTACTGTGGCTTGCAGCAATGAGGATTCCTGCTAAAGAATGACAAAAACAAACACAGAGCAGCCTGAATGACAAAACTCCAAACCAGAGCTATTGGCACCAATGCTCAGGACTATTACAACCCATCACGATGAGGGAAGTTCTCTTCAGCGTCCTTCCACAGCAAAGGACAGGCTCTGTACAAATATTCAACTCAGGTGGGAAGAAAACTTCACAAGAGATAATACGTTACTAAAACTTGATCTTCTGGTAGGCCATTCGAGATCAAACCTGGGAGCTCTTACCTTAGAGAACTTCCGTTTAAGCTACATTGTCAGTCCCACAAAACATCGCTTCCCAGGTGCTTCACCTGGGGCAGGCGGCTCAGGAAGCAGTGCCCTACTCCCAACTGATCCCAGGCCTAGAAGGGCAACAAAAGCACCCCAAACCTTGCTCTAACTAACACTGGGCTGCTAGGAAAAGCAAAACCTTAATCCCAAGCTGTGTGGGCAGACACTACAAAGCTATATCACAACTCTTCCTTACAGAACTTTTAGTCTTCCACCTATTTTCTCTTGAACAAGAAGAGTCTGTGAAACATGTGCCAAGAATTCTCTCAAAGACAACCTAGCAGAAAGGATCTCTCTGCAGTCTGAGACGCATCTCTCCTGCACGCCAGTTCAACACAGGCTTCTTTTGCCTTTAATCATTTTCCCAATGAATAAGTAACACCCAATGAATATGCTCTTACCCTGGCAGTATTTGTATCCTGATACCCAGCTGCTGCTCGTATGCCTCTCCTATGACAGCGCCTTGTTAAGATCACAGTGCCAAGGGCAGGCAGGAGATGAGGAAGTAGACATCTAGGTGGTTGCGCTTACCACCCAAATTCTTCACTCCTTTCCAACGAGGGGCCATAGAAGTTAACATCAGGCAGCCTTGCATTGGGAAGCTGCCTAGATGTACACAACTCTCAAAGCCACAAGACACTTCACATAGCTAGGGGATTCGATTGCATTTGCTTTGGTACATATTCAGAAGTGCCCGTATTTTTACTTGTTTATAAGAAAATACCAAATCATTTAGTCAGAGCAACACGTCAGAGTACAGCTCATCACTTAAAAGGAGTGCCTTCCATACTCACTCCTGACTTTGCCCTTGCCTGACAATTTTCCTTTGCAACAGTTGCTAAGCAAAACATTTGCAATTCAGCTTACTACCACAACTGATGCATGGTGATTGTGCCTTATGGATACACTGCAAAATTCATGGCCCTCTAGTCTTGTTCCTCTTTTGGCACACCTTAGCTTCTTCTCAGATCTAAGACGCTCATGATTTTATTCTTTACCTGCGTAACACCTAAATTATTAGTACTGCAATATATGCGTGGACACAAGAATAATAAAAGTAGCAGATCCTGCGTCACATTACGTTAGAAACAAAGCACTTGACAAAGACTAGATGAGCCTGGTAGCAGTACACACAGTTTCCATGTAATCTATAAGTCATCGCTGTCATGATGTTTGTCATCTGCTTTCTTCACTAAGGAATCATCTGAGAGAGGCAAAGTGCATGCAGGAAGGTGGCATTAAGATGAGATAACAGCGTTAGCTACCACGTGGAAGCCAAATGACACCCTAAAACAAAGAGCCAAGGCACGTTGTTTATTTCTGAAGCTTGTTTCAGAAAAAGTAAAAACTCATCCCAGGGCTAAACATCATCCCACAGGCCTGACAGTAGTGACTGTAAATAGCTATCTTACAAATACCATAAGATACCCACCATGAGTGTGTTAATGAGAAGATCTGGGGATTATTTCTACAAGTCCAGGTGGTTTTCTGTTTATCCTGGTTCAGACCAGGACTAACGTGGAAAAGCTCATTTAAGATAGCCATGAATATTAAAAATATAACAATTTCAGCCTAAGAAGCAGTGCCATCATCTGGTAACCATATCTAGCACTCTATGCAATGGGAACCTAAAACTCACCTACTGGCCAAACATGCAAGTGACACCCTATAAAAACCCTCTGGCCACAAGGTCCCATTTCCCAAACTGGTCACTGTCACGCCTGAACAATGTCACCATTCTCATTTATCCCAGGAGGCCAGTGTTCCCACCAGAAACCTCCAGAACATCTTTTGAAAGAGATCAGGTTATTATGGAATAAGTTAATTCCTGGCAAAGCCTCGCTGGCTTCAAGCTTGCACTGAAGATGAATGCAGCCCAGTCTGATCTTTGTTCCTAAAACCATCAATTTTCTGCTGTCCCCATGGCTTCCTCTGAAGGCTGCTGGAGGAACAGGTCTCTGCAAGGGGGCTTATGGCAGAATGCGCAGCTTCACAGGAATACCAGCATGAAACACATTGTTTCAGGGTCTCTGGTTAAGTGCTAATCTTCTTCCGGATTTGGATGCCAGCCCTGATTATGAGAAGTATGCAGTAAACACAACCTCTCCATGTGATAGGAGCGCTTAACCCTCTTCCTGCTAGCAGCTGCACTTCAGCACAAAGTTGCAGTGGGAACACAGAAACCTCATTTCCACAGGCCGGCTGGTCTTTTGTCCTCAGCTCAGTGCTTGCTGCCATCTCCTTTTGGAAAGCCACGCTCACTCAACGGAAGGCTACGAAGGATGAATGCGATTTCCACCATAACTAGTCCCCTGGAAGCCAGCTTTGCACGGTGCCTGTCCCATTCTACCCAAGCACATGACTGGGCAGCAGCCACAACCACGTCAAAGAACAACGCCAGTTTATGTGCAGCTTCACAGTGAAAGGGTTATGGGTTATTAAGATCCCGCAGCAGGAGGTTCAAGCTGATCTTGTCTGTGGGCCAGGAAGAAATAATCCCATCCCAGCACACTGAACAGCCAGGGGGTGGGCTTGAAGAGCAAGGGCACACTTGTCCTGGCCCTTTATTCGCTGAGCAATCAAGTGATTGTCACACACTACAGCAGGCACCGGCCACTGCCCAGGGCCCCATATCTACTGCATGAGCATCTGGCAGCACCTGGCACACCATGCCTGGCTCTAGCTGCTGCAGGAGGTTCCCACTCAGCACACTGTAGCCAGTCCCGTTTTGGGAGGATGCAACAGAAGTGCCAGCTCCAAAGCAGAAGGAACCAACTTATGGCACAGCCTTTTGCTCCCAAACTTCCTACAGCAGCCCTGTCACTCGTTTAAGATGGGGATCAGACTATTGGTACTTGCTCGTGGAAGAAGCCTGCATGCAGAGCAGCATGGCAAAGGCTCCAGGCTTCGAGCTTTCAGGCTTGACAAGGAAGCTTTGTTGCCTCAAAGCTTCACCAACAGGATCCGTGTGAAGCACAGAGCTCAGACACATTCTGCAGGGCCTAAGACAAGGCACTTAGTGACTCTGCAGAGGTGACAGAGGCAGTTTCTCTCCTAGATCATCATCTGCTCCGAAGTGTTTCTTCGATCAGCTATTAAGCACTCATTTCAAGAAAGAGGAACACTGCATTACACCTGAAAGTGAGACAGATGCCAGACCCCAGTCCAGGGTCAATTCTTGGGGGAACCAGATAATGTGATGGTCAGAACACAAATCCACTAATGGTTATTTCCACAGCTAAATCAGTTAAAAATGGCATGGCTAGAGGTGGCTTTAGTTAGCATTCCTACCTTGGGAGAACTGGTGGACAGTTTACTCTTTTCGCATGCAGACTAGAACTATCACCTGGAGCTGCAAAAATTCAAGGAATTTGGGCAGGGCTTACAGAGTGAGAATGTGCTGCTTTGCCTTCCAACACAAGAGCTATTCAGAAGCTTCTGTATTTGCTCCAGCTCCAAATACCACATCGCTGAGAAACTGGTTTCATGGTTGGCTTTGGCAATTTACATCCAGATGATAGCAGCTGACACAGGTAAGAACACTCAGGGTGGACAGAAAATCGTGAAACTGAACCTGGAGTGAGTCCTGCCCCAAGCAAGTTCTGAGAGCACTCAACATTTGAACATGCAGAAGTTAAATAAATGGAGGTGTGAACAGTTAAGATTTTGTCATGTCTTTGGAATGGTCAGGGACTGTCAACTTGAAGATACCGGACCTCACCCCGTCAAACTATCTAAAATACACTTTACAGACTGCAGTTGCTGTTCCTACTGGAAGGGTAGTGTTGCTTCAGTGCACTCTAATTTCATGACAAATAAGCACCAGTAGAAAACCATGCTAAGGGTTCACATGATAAGAAGTCATATGAGAATGTGACTTACCAATCCATTGTCTGGTAAGGTCAGAGGGGAACACAAGCAGAACTGCGTTTTGTCAGTGCCTCGTGCTTTGCTCTAGTGTCAGAGCAGCCTGCACATCCATAGAGGCACACTTGTCCAAAGGACAGCTCTTAGTGTGTGCTGTACCCAGTGCCTGTTCATTCCTGGAGAGCTGTTTCTCTGGACAGGACACACAGACAGAACCCATACCCCACACTCTGGCACCCTGGATGTGCCCACGGCACACACTCCCCCGTTTCAGGCCTGCCTGCAGCTGCTCTGCTCAGATCCAGAGCAGGGCTCATCTGGTGTGGGGCTGCCAGAGCTCACTGCCAACTAGAGACTTCAAATTGCGCTCTGAAGAAAAATGAAACCACTAAACTACTCCCAACATGAAGGAGATGAAGATAACTATAAAAAAAACTTATTAACAAAAACGGTTTCAAAAGTGCCTTCCAATACTATATAATTTTGTTAATGTATCTGACTGTGAAAGTCAGCAACCTACCTAAGCAGAACAACAATCTTCAACCTAAAGCATAAAGTATATCTCAATAAAATGTCAGAGTAAGCTGAGAAAACAGATTTCCCTTCCCAGCTCCTGTTAATTAAGGTGGGGCAAGGAAAGGGAGGGAACATAGGAGGAGGGAGTATTAGGGACTGGGGAATATAACAAGAAAAAGCGATACGAAGGAATGCCACCTGAGGCTTTAAACTCATTGCAAAATTGAGTAAAACCCGTATGCTTCTGTGTATTCAGTGTATGGTCTATGGCTACATCACATCAGAAGCTTGCTACAGGATACTCCTGTACAACCTAGCTGAGTTGGAAGGGTACGGACAGAGGCACATCTCCACTTGCAATTTTGGAGCAACACACAAAGCAGCAGACATCTGGAGCCAAAGACAACAAATACAGAAGCACAACTCTGAAGTGATCCATTTCTAGATCTCCCCCTGTAGAGAAACGTGAAGCTTTCAAGCAGGACGAGTCAATAGTTCAAGGCAGCACCTAAACCAAACAGAAAATCAAGTGCACAGTGCTACAACAGAAAGAATTGAGAATATGTTTTCAATTGAGTGAAGAGAGCTGGAAGCAAGTACCACAAACAGAGAAGCAACTTTTATTTGCCATAAGCAGCTTTTGGAAAATGTTTGAAGTCCATTCTTATCTTGTCACTGCTCACAGCTGTTGCAGTGTCTGGGAGCCACAATCAGAGATCTGCAGTGCAAGGTACAGGAGGCCAAAGAAAAAGCCCTTTCCTCAGATTTCCTCAGCAAGCACAGCAGTTAATGGGAGGAAGATGCAGAAACAGAGGCAAGGAGTACAAGGAGGCAGACTGCTGCTCAGGCCAGCAGCCAGCAACTGTGGCACCACCCTGGGGCCCAGACTAAAGGTCTCTGAGCTCCTCACCTTCTTAACCACGTGGCAATGAGCACAAGATCAGTATTCCACAATGCAGTGACAACAGCAGACTCCTGGGGCAGTGAGGCAGGTACAAAGAGAGCAGCAACAGAGGTTGACAGCAAGCACAAGATCTAGGGGGCTGGTAACACCTCTCTTTGTCATCTGAAATACAGGAAGAAAACTCTCTAACTCCAATGTTACCTATGTCACCCCCCAAAGCTAAATCCATGGCACACAACATGAACTCAGTTTTTTTCTCAGTTCATTCCATCTTCTGGGAGCCAGGATGCTGAGATCTCATTGCACCTCAGCTCCCCAGCACCAGGCAGGAACAAAGCCCAGAAAGAGCAGCAAGGTGATCGCTGAAGAGCAAAAATGAAAACTTTGACATGATTTCGTTGTTGTTGTGTTTTTAAACATCATCTTCACAATGAACAGACTCCTCATTTTTCTGACCTTATCACAAGCCAAATACTACAAATGAATCCCCTACTCAGCTGCTGATCCCGGTGAGCCTGCTGGCTGATGGCTGGCAGCTGTAAGTATTCTGCTCGGTCTTGAAGCAGGCACTGAGTCTGCTGCAAGGTTAGTTTATTACATGGTAAAAAATGCCTAGCATTAAGTACTGCTTATTACACCTTCATTGCTGCCAGTAGCCTCACGCTCTTTGGCTCCTGGCTGAGAGAGGGGCAGCAGGAGATCACCATGTGCCAGCTGCAGCCTCTGTGCGAAGCCTGGATTCCTCTGACATGACAGAAGTGAGCCTCGTGCCTCCCTGTGCTGCTCTGGGCAAAGCAAGGAGCTAAGGAGTTGGTGCTAAGCAAGAGCCCTGTAGGTCAAGGGGACTCAAAGCATTCCCAGCTTCTGCCAAAGCAACCTTGAGGGCTTGCTGGCTCACCTGCATGGGATCCTGAGCCCCCACCAGCTGCGAGAAGCCCCATAGCACCAGGTTCACACCAGTACCCCCCCTCACACCCCTTTCCAGACCTTCAGCGGTCATTGCCTCTTACAACACAGCAGGCAAAACTTGTTCCAAGCTCTGCAAGCAGCAGAGGGTATTAGGCTTCAAGTGTTTTACTTACTGTAAGCAGTTCACTAATTACATTAGTAATGATTGGATTATGGCCAGTTAACAGCTTTAAAGAAACAAGACATATTAGGAGGAAGAGGGAAATATTGCTCAGGGTCTGGGGCTGAAAGCCTCTTTCAGATTTCAGCAGTTCCCCCATGCAAGGCTGTTAGGAGCTAGCTGGGTTAGCCCATTTGCAACAGGCTCCAACAGCAAGGCACAGCAGCGAAATACGTCGCTAAATGATAAGCTGGTGCACTGAAGTTATTAATGCTGCAGGAGGTGTGTTCACAGGAACAGACGGTCCCCCACTCATTTGACAGCTCCATCAGCTCCAGTGCCTCCAAGTGAGCAGGCCCAGAAGACAAGCTGCAGACAGGTGCTCGCATGCTGGTCTGCTGAGACAGTATCATGCCTGTGATGTTTTGTTCCAGCATGCAGCACTGTGACTACAGGCATTTTAGATACTCTTTTGCAGAGGCCGGATAGATCCAACCAAGCAGTCAGATGCAAACATCCAGAGTATCAGGAGCCAGAAGCATTCATCAGAAGCAACAGCTAGAAATCTCCTTTTTTCCAGCACTGGAAAGACTACATTCATTCTTTCATCTCTTCAGTTCCTAAAAGTCCATACAAGGCATGTGTGGGCTTCGCCCAAGGAGAGCTGACCCCTTCTGTCCTCATCACTGTTCTCCTCTCTCCACTCAGCCCAGGCAGAGCAGGCCCTTGTGCCACCCAAAGCTGCTTCCAGTGCTGCCCACCCACCCCGAGTGCCTCCCCAGCACCCTCCTGCCTACTGCTTGGTCTCCTCCCCTCTGCAGAAATCTTTGGCTGAGTGCTGGCAGAAGCTTGGTTTGGTGTCGCTGGCCGGAGGGTGAGGATTTCTGGCAAGAACAAACAGCAGAGCTGGGCATCCTGCCCAGGGTGAGTTCACACTTGGCTCCCCACAGCTGGAAATAGTCTCATCCCTGGCCAGCATTCCCCAAAGGCCCAACAAAGCACAAGGAAACAGCAGGTTTCCATGCGCTGGCCATTTGGTGGCAAGCTGGTGTGTGCAGAGGAACATAACCCTGCACTGCCTGCACCCAGCCCGCTCCACGCAGAAGAACCACGTGCAAACAGCACTGTCAGAGGGCACACAGTGAGCAGGCACACTGCTGCTATGTGTGTAAGGCCACGTGCAACGAAGAGCAATGCTTCCCGCACATATGCTCTTTTTCCTACGCTGCAACGCCGCAGGCAGAGCCCGAGGGAAGGCGAGGGCTTCAACAAGTGTGTTCCTGCACCCTTCTGCCCACTGCACTCCTGCAGCAGGGCTGCCACGCTCCCCTCCCTTCTCAGAGAACTCCTCATCTCCCAGACCAGATAAAACACGTAGGAAACTCACCTGGAAGCATGAACACGTTTGAAGAGCTGCAACTGCTTTTGGCTGCCATCAAAATTTTCCTAAGGAAATTAAGTATTTTCCGTTGTGATAAAACCTGGCACAGACATGAACTAAGCAGCTATAAACAAAGTGCCTTTTCTCTGGCATTGTTAGGTTGAGAGCTAGACTCATTTGCTTTTTTTGTGGACTTTCTCAGTTTTTTTCACGTTTTCTTGGGAACGTGTAACAAGCAGATTTACTGGGGGGTATGCTAAAATACCCAGAGGGGACAGCAGGTAACCGCACCGTGCAGCACAAGAAACTGCCACTGCAGAACGCAGGAACCCAGCCAGGGAAATCAGCCCGGGACAGGCACATCACTTTCCATGATGAAGGAAAGTGCTCTGCCGGGTGCAGACACCATACATGGATCTCTCTCTGCCCCATCCCTTGGAGGCCTTTACAGGCGAGCTCCTGGAGCAAGGATGTAACAGCACGACTTCCATTTACAGCAGCAGCTACTTACTGCTCAGCAGCATACGCTGCAGGGAGCAGACAAGTGCTCTGACTGCCTGATGCCATGGAAAACCAGAGTCCTTCCTCAGCTGCCATCTGGCCACGGATCAGCACCTCTGTAGGATGGGAGAGTTGTCCTCAGAGTTGTAAAAGTATGAGTTTTCTGTGTGAAAATTCTCCAGCACAGCAGCAATCCAGCATTCGGTTAACGGAAAGAGTGGAGCAAACAGCACATCCACAGCATGACATTTGGCACGGAGATGAAAGATCCTGCAAGAGTCCCCTTAAAAATGAGGGCAAAGCATGGGATGTGCAAGCAGAGCCTGCTTGTGCTGCCCTGAAAGACAGCAGTGACCCTCAGAGCCAGGAGGCCCTTCTGCACCATTAACACCCACCACCAGCTAAGAGAGCTTAGATGACATTTCCAAGCCAACTTCTTTCAGTATCTTGAGTCCCTCCTCACCCAGCAGCACCTCTCAGCTATGAGATGGCTGTATAGTCAAACATATAGGTGAAGTGGCAGCTGGATGGTACAAGTCATCCCTGCCTTCCCACTGACCATGAAGGCCACCCAGGAGGATGGGGAGCAAGTTGCTGAAGTTTCCCCTGCAGCATCAGACTGCCTACAAACTCTCCACACTGTCGTGCTCCCGTAAGACTGCCCAGAAGTGCTGGATCTCAGGCATCCAAAGGCTAACTTGAAATCCCTCCAGTGTGAACAACAGGGGACACAGGGAGATTCATGTCAGCAGTGTCTACTGTAGCAAGTGCCCATAGCCAAGGCATGGCCTTTTCACCTGCCAGCACATCCCATTAACAGCATAATTTCAAATCCAGTGCAATGGAAAGGTCACACCACAGGGATGAACACATTTCCAAGAGGCTTTCAGTCCACACAGATAGAACAACAAATCAAAGAGCCATCTGAATGAGAGACCAAAATCCTCACTGTTTAATCATGCATAACCCAGTCCTGTTGTTGGGAGCTGTTTCAGTCACTGGTGGCAAAGAAAGTCCCTGCAGAGCCTTGATCATGCTGTCATGCTTCCAAAGCAGCAATACACATAGAAGAAGATGACAGAACAACTGCAGGTGAAAATCTCAGGTAAGCTGCAATACTGGCAAGAGGGCTGGCTTGCAAAGGCCCAATCTAGGCCTTACCAGTAGTAGGGTGCACACATTGCCAGCTGAGCAGGAAAGACACAACGACAGGAAACCAAATTAGGAACAGAACGGTTCTGCTTTACTGTCTGATAGGGTGCTAAGAGGTTAAACTGGCACTAGGCCACAGCACAAACATCCTATTGGCCAAGTTCTTGCCCTGATGCATTGAGGAATGACAGCAGGGAACAGGAAGCTAACTCATATGCTAATCATATTAATGCTACTGGGTTCGCTCACTTAAATATTTTTGGGGATGGTCCACAAATTCCCCATTTGTGTCTCACGGATCTGGGCAACTGTTCAGAACCAGCAAAACTGATGCACAGTACAGGAGAGGTCAAAATGCAGCGGTGGACAGTCCTGCAGATGTAGGTAACACAGATTCCGTGGCATGACGTGTGTCAGATCCAGCTGCTGACAAACCTTCAGCCTATCTCAGACTCCGCATCAATTCATCCCAACAGATCCAAGCTCTGTATAATGTTCTTCAGCCCCAATATCCCCCAAAATGGAGCAAATCTTACACCTCTAGGAAGAAAAGATGACTCTGAACCCTTCTTGTTAAGACCACAATTTTTCCACCTAGCAGTTGCCAAGCACACTACATCCATGCTTCCCCCCTTCACAGAGCTCAGCTACAGTTTTGAGAGACGGGAGGCCTTTACACTGCAATACAGGATTTGTAGAAGTCATGCTAAATATATTCCTTATGGTAATCATCACATTTCTAGTAGTCACACATGGCAAGAAATCGGTTTTTTTATACAACAAAGTAGAGTAAGTTCTGTTACACTCTGTTCCACATCTTCCCTCTCTGACACCACTGTCTGGGCTGTACTAAATGCCACTAGAAATCACAGCAATACAGCCAGCAAGCCCCTGGGGTAGACACATTAAACTAAGTCCACTCCGCTCTATTTGCTGTACTTTAGCAGCTCCCCAGGGCTTCCTCAGACAGAGTTCCAGTCTCTTTTCTACAGCAACTGCTTTCCACGCATTACCATCAGCAGGAGCACAGCCATCCCCTGCTAGCAGAACTGTGCCCCAGGGAAGGGCAGAGGTGTCAGAGACAGCAGTGATAATGCACAGGCAGCTGGAAGCACTTTCAGCCATCCTCCTTTGCACCTCCTGCTAAGCTTCACCTTCTCCGTCACCTCTGTTTGTGCCAGCCTTAAGAACTCTGGTCCAAAGTCTTAAGTAGGTCCCAAGGAGGCTGCAGAGAAAAGCTCAGAGGCTTAGAATCTGGCTGGAAAGGCTGACTAAATGCTGCTGCTCCTCCCATTTGAAATACATGGGATGTGGTGGGCTGTGAAATTGCATCTCACATGCAAAGAGCAAAATGCCTACAGCAGCAGCTGGGGCTCATTGCAATTGATGGTGGCCACTTCAGCATTGCTAAGAGCAGGCAGCATTCACCTGGGGCTTCTGAGAACGTGATATAAGTGCTCATGAAAGCCAACTGCTTACTGAGCAGATTCACTGATGCACGTTCTTACAACTACACCTGATTTTCATAGCAAGAGAATGCCACCCCACAGAGAACCACCTATTTCCTTCTGAAGGGACAAGTTCTCACTAGACAGTCAAGAAAACTGAAGTTCCTGCTTAAAGACACTCTCTGTGGCAGGCTAGCAGAGCAGATGTCCCAAGCTACACCAGGCAGCACCACAAGTGGTCAAGGAGGAAGATAACATCAGCACCTCAGGCCTCTGCATCAACAGCCTCATCTCAAAATCACACACACGAGTATTTAAACCCATGGCCTGAAGCGGTCAGCAAGAAGTTCCCCAGTCAGATGCATTTTACATCACTGGGATGGTAGCTGGATGCCTGAGGTATTTCATCCTTTCCTAGAGAACAAGGAGGACAAGCAGTTCAATCCAGTTTGGTGAGCATCTCTTCACACCTGCGCTCCTTGGGATCTAAGAAAGTGCAGTCTTCTTTCCAATCCACGCCTGTTTGCTCCTCAGTTTTTCCCTCATCAGGATGCTGAATAGGTGGGAAGCCACTGCAAAGCCTGCGTCCCTCACGCATCAGGAAGCTACGATGAATAATAAAGTTCTTGTCAAAAACCCACAAACCTCACTTCCTGAGGAAACCTGATCACAGAGAGCAGGAGGCAGCTCCTACACTCAGGGCAAAGCAACTGATCTACAGAGACAGATATTTCCAGAGACCCCCTACAGCAACATTTGAGCTTAGCGTTGAAGAGCAAGTATTTGGCAACAAGCTACCTATGTTAAATAGCAAAAGCTTGATCTGAAAGATAACAGATAGCTGGTGACCTATATTGCCTGCCTGTACGACTGTAAAACAGCAGCTGAGGGAGCAGCCTTAAACATTTTGCCATTCTGCTCCTGCACTGGTATCAGTCTGCACTAAGCAAAGCGCAGAGAATCCCTATGTGCATCAGGGCCACCTTTCCTACAGCACACCCACACCACAGAGAGCAGAGGTCCATTGCTCACCATGACCCATCAATTATCATCAGTGTCATGCAGCAGGAGCCCAGGGGCCAGAGCCCCATTTATTTAATGCTGAAACTGTGGTGGCACCAAAAGGGAGATTAGCAAGCAACAGGTGATGATGTGTGGTATCACAGCTCCACGTGGGCCCACAGCAGAACCACAGCTGCCCAGAAGCCTAGGCACCCTTCTCAGAGCAGGCCATCTGGAAGGGAAGACACTCAGATCAAGGGGAAATGAATCAGTGACTGCAACATCTATGTTTTGTCAGCTATTAGTCACACTCGTATCACTTGGTAAGAGCCTGTTATGAGCAGGCCTGGAGCTGGGGTGTTTCCACCAGGGACCTTAAGGAGCATTTTCTGTCGTTAACAATCAGACACTGAGGTGATTAGCACAGCAAAATTTGAATCATAACAGGAGCAGTGAGACCTGCTGGATGCAGGCACAGAAGGGCCCTGAGAGCCATAGCTTTACGTACTTGTGCATCTTAGGATGTATCTCACGACACAGAGAGGTTTGGGAAATAGTCATTCACATCGGGGAATTCCAGCAATTTCATGAATAACTATCCTTAGCACTCCTTGAGGGCAGAATAGGCGCTCCCAGCACTATCATTGCTTCAGTAGCAGTGAGAAACCAAATGCTCCAGCTCTCTCAAGCAACAGTATCATTTGCTGCTACACTGGTACAGAAGTGCCAACCTGCAGAGGCAGAGCAGTGCTGGGTACAGACAAGGCACGTTTCTTCTGCTGATATTTTGAAGAAAAGCAGTCCCACCATTCCTCCCAGTGCTGAAGTTGTACATGACTGTTTTCTATACGCTGCAATCAAACACTGCTTCCTACTCGCATTGCCAAATCAACAGCTGTCAAGTGAAAAAGCAATTCAGCATTTAAAGGGGACTTTTGTGCCTCAGTTCTGCAGTTTGGACATATTTCAGGTCAGATCTTTAAAACAAACCCTAAACAAGGTGCACTCTGAGCAGCCAGTCCATGAAATGATTGCACAGCAGAACCAGGAGTCCACCCAGACCTGGGAAACACTGGACCTTGGGTTCCAGCAGTGCTAACATCACCTCAGCACCGGCTGGACTGAGACAAGCAGCAAAGCTCAGCTGCTTCCCACAGATCAGAAGCACCGCCACTTCAGGGATACTACCTCCGCTCCCACATAGTTCCTAAGCACCACAGTTTCAGAGTCCCTCGCAGGTTGGCATAAGTGAAAACACAGTATTACAATAGTTTGAGAGTACTTAAATCCCTGCACAGACAGATTTCTTCCTATTTCTTTCCCTGTACGAGTATGGAAGCTTTGGGGTCTACCGTTTTTGAGACCTGAAACAGAGCCTCACTCATAGAAGTTCTGGGTCTTCTGCAATTTTCTTCTGGAATCTTGCTGCTCTTTTATTTCAGTCAGGCTCTCAGAGTTTCTCTATCTGTTCCTCGGATGGAGAAAAACCTACAACACATCAGCCTACTAAAACAGCCCAAGACTGAGCCAGAGAGATACAACGGGAACATTTGGGAGGCACGAATATCTACAATTCACTTTGGTAAGCTATCCATCACAAGCATAGAAACAAACACGTGACCACAATTACTGCAGCAATTTAATTTCACTGGCATGAAGTGTTACTACACTGCACTGAGCCCAGGGATTTTGGTTGCATTCAAAGGAAGGGACCAGGACCTCCAACACCCACATAGCCTGCCCAGGCTGCAGCCCCATCAGCGGCCCCTCAGGGGAAAGGGCTGTCCAGTCAGACCACACCTTCCTACCCACAGGAACTGGAGGGATGGACCATGACCAAGCTATGGATTTGGACCCATCACGGAACAGATTCAGCTGTTCCACAGTAGAAACAACCCAGTGACCACGCTGCAAAAGAAACAGCATTCAACAGGCTGCTGAAGGACACTGAGCCCACCACATTGACTGGCAGTGGCTGACCATCAAAAGAAACTGGCTTGGATTATTTCAGTGAATACCTTCAAAGTCTCCCCTGGCTTTTCCTCTCTGCACAAGTAACCCAAGTTAACACAGCAGCTCTCTGTCCCCCTCTTGTGATAGGATCAAGAGGACTGAACATCTCCTGGAAGGAGGGAATTAAAAAAAAACATGGCCTTTGAGACACATACCACGTGTGTTCTGGGACCAAAGGTTTGACACCCGCTTCTAATAATCACATCAGTGTCTCTTTCTACACAAAATACTCTCACCACCCTCACCGCTCCATGAAGGGGAAAGCCCTACCGTATGACACCCATTTTCACTTGCAGGCTGTGATCAACACCGCCCATCCCGACCTGGGCCCCGTGAGCTGCTCCCGGTGGCACAGGCGGACACGTGGAGACCGAGGTCACGGGTAGGACTAGAGATACGGGCTGTGGCCAGGCAGCTTTTATTGGAAAGGAAGGAACTTCTTTCCCCAGAGGGGCACAACCGGGTTGGCAGATGAGCCACCCAGCGCTTGCAGACGGAGACTGCATTCCTCTCCTTCGCTGAAACATAAGCTCACACACCATGAGCTCTTTCTCCATTAAACATCCTTGTTCATACGATTTACTCTTACGCTGCCTCCCCTCTCCGTGCAAAGTCTCCCCAAGCGAGGAAACCGCTGACAGTAGCTCTGTGGCTCTCCCCTCCAATTAATCGGGCTCCAGGGGAAAGCCTTCCCAGCAGCAGCTCTGGCGGCCGCGGACAGGAGAACCCGAAAATCCTCGGTCTGAAAGCCGAGGAGCGTACTGGAGAAGCCAAAGCGCTGGAGAAGAACCGGCAGCCCCTCGTCCCCGCTTGCTCCCAGCTCCTTCCAGGAGCAAACCGTACACCTCGGTACCGCACACACGGCGTGAATACCGCCGGCGTGAGTGCCGGGCGGCCGCGCTCAGCTCCACGACGGAGCGGCCGCGACAGAAACGTGTCGGGGCACAGAGGAGGGGGAAGGATGAAACAACGAGGGAAAGGAGCGAGGCCGCCGCTCCCCCGAGCTCCCTCCCCGCCGCCACCCTCAAGTTTAAAAAAAAAAAAAAAAAAAAGGGCCGAATGTTACCATTTTTGGACATGAGCTCCGCGCAAGCCCTGCCCTACCCCACACCATTCAAACGCGCGGCGAGCCACCCTCCCGCCGCCGGAGCCGCCCGGGAGCGGCCGCCCCGCCGCCGCCGCCGCCGCCGCCGCCCCTCCCGGTGCCGTGCCGCCCCCCCCCCCCCCGCCGCCCCACGCCGCACCTGCGGCCCCGGCCCTCCCTCGGGGGGCGGCGGGCGGAGGGGTTGGGGGGAGCGCGGCGCTGCCCCGCCCGGCACCTGCCCGCCCGGCCGCGCTGCGGGGCCCGCGCGCCGCGCACCTTCCGCTGCTGCTTCTCCCAGGCCGGGTCGAGGAGCAGGTCCCGGTCCCAGTCCTCCTCCGGCTGCATGTAGTCGTTGGTCTGCTGCGGGTCGTAGTGATGATCCATGGCGGCTCCCTGTCCGTCCGTCTGCCCGCACGCACGCTCTCGCTCCCTGCCCCGTCCCGGCGCTGCCCGCTGTGCCCGGCCCGCGGCCGCTCACCCCGAGCAGGCGGCGGCGGCGCCCGCTCCCTCCCCTCCGCTTCAGCCGCGGGGACGAGCCGAGCGGCTCGCCCGCCCCCGCCCGCCTCTCATTGGCCGTCTCCCGGCGACGGCGCCCCGCTCAGCGCTCGCCCTACCCGTCCGTCGCGACCCGCGGCCGCCACCATTGGCGGGCTCTGCCGGCCGCGCCCCGCCCCCGGCGGCCTCCCCCGCGGTGGCGGCGGCGGCGGCGGCAGAGCGGGTACGGGCTCGGCGTGCGGGCAGGCGGAGGAGCGGCTCGCAGCGGGGCACCGAGCGTCGGACCGGCAGAGGGGGAAATGGCGGCCGCGGGTGCGCGTCGCTGGGTCGCTGAGAGCTTCAGCTGCGGGCTTCAGCTGCCGTTCAGTGAGCGGCGGTTTGCAGCGTGGCGCTCAGCGCCGCGGAGGTCCGTCTCCTAAGGCTCTTCTGTGCTGCTGAGCCTTGTGGGACCCCGGGAGCTGTGCTCAAAGCGCTGTCCCGCGCTCACTACACGCCTGTGTTACCCGCGCAAGGCTCCTTACAGCCCCGGAGTGCTACGAGCCACACAATGCTCCTGGTAACCCACACCAGCAGCCCTGTGGTCTCTCCTCGCAAAGGATGCACAGCCTCCACGCAACAAAACACGCAGAAATGAAGAAGTGCGGTGTTTCTTGTGTATTATTAGAGCCTCTCCTAATTGTCTCCCCTTTATACTTCCTGATCCCCAATTCACAACATTCTTCCCTGGACTTCAGGGAAATACTGAAATTTTTCACTCTTTATCCCAAGGGTTTTTTTGTTTGTTTGTTTGTACTTGTTTTTTTCCAATAGCTCGTTAACAAAACTGAAAGTGTTCTTGGCCAGAGTTGGTGAACTTACGGGTAGCGGTGGGGTGCAGGAAAATAAATAAACGCTGTAAACTCAGGCTAGTTCCCGGATCCACTTGACACCGTGCCCTCGTGAAGAAGACCAGCCCTGCAAAAGGGAACAGAACTGCTCACACTGGGAGGGGGCTGCACTGCAGCAACAGGAACAGCAGAAACTGGTGCTCCTGATGACATGTCTGCAGCCACAGCCGTACTCTGGCTTTCCTCATTTAGTCCCCTCGAGTTCTGCCCTGTATGATTGCTGCTGACTTCCTCGGGCATCATTGGAACAGGTCTCCAGCAAGGTCCTTGTCATCCGACGAAGGGGGGAGGGCTGTTTCCCAGAGCTACCGTGGGAACAGCTGGCCCTACACCCCGCTTCTCCTGCCTGCAGGACGCGAGAAGAGGAAGGAGCCAAGGGCATTTCTGGTTACCGTCTGCTGCTCTTTTGCTTTGTGCTTAGCACATTAGTGACAGGTCACGAGCTTCCCTGCGGAGATACCTGCTTTCTTGCAAAGAACATGCATAAGCTTCTGTAAGGAGGCCCAGCAGGTGGGCTGGGACACAGCACAGCAGCACATGAGGCTGCGTGGAAGCAGGCTTTTATTCAGGGAAGTCTCGCAGCCAAGATTAAGCATTTATATTCTGCAGATAATTCAAAAACCTTGTTGCTCTGGGATTTAGTGCTTAAATTTGATCAGCTTGTTGTGGAGGATGTCTGGTGCCCAAAGATTGGGTAAAACCTATGATTTTAAGGAGTATCACAGAATAACAGTGCCGATGCTGGTCGTCTAGGGATAGCCAGGAATAAGGCAAAAAAGGAACAACCAGGGCAAAGATGCTGCATTTTGGAGCTAAGGAAGAAGGGACCTAAATGAAACTTATGTACAAAACCTTTTCATACTGTGTGTCATTCTGTCACCACATGTGACTGTTACACACTTGCCTTTGCTTCCTCCCTTCAGCTCTGAAGATGTTTACTGCTCAGGCATGCACAGGAGCATCACATGTGAGCAAAGCCTGCTTAATTCAGGCAGCTGCTGAGCTGGTGCTGGATGGGTACACTGAGGATAGACTCAGACAGATGGTACCTGACCTATGGAGCCTATGGTTTGGGCACAGATACCTCCAGCTTCTCATGGTTAGCGCTTCTCATTTTTGTGTTGTACCTGCCAGTTGTCCTGGGACAGGTCTTCACAAGCTCATTTGCTCAGACCTTTTGGTTTTCTGTCAGAAAGGATGTCCCGTTTCATGGTCCTGGCACAGTTCCTCTGCCTGGCCCAAACAGAAGCGCAACAAACCTGGCCGTGGAGAAAGCACATCAGGCTTTGGAGGGAAGTGCAGTGAGTCCTTTGAAAGAGAGCAATGGCAAGATGGTAGCAGGAAGGCAAGTGCAGGGATAAGCTTCTTTCCAGGTCACCCCCACAGAAAGTCTTTTCTCATGAGAGAATTGCTGACCTTTCAGACCTATCATTATTTAGCCTCAGCTTAAAGCTTCGCTTAAAATCCTTTCCCTTTGCTTTGATGTTTTCAGTAATTGCAGGTCTGCATCCTTCTAGAATAAAGCTTGAAAACAGCAGTGCTCCCCCACCTGCAGCTGCACTGGAACAGCAGTCCCCTCAGGCTGCTTTCTGGGGAACCCCCTCTTTGCCCCGAGCTGTGGATGACCTTCCTGGCAGACTCCAGCAAGTGCAGAAAACTATGGAGGGCAGTGGATGATAGAAATGTGATGCACTGCCAAATCCCATTGCTGCTCTCAGGCCTTTCCGAGAAATCCCATGCCTGGAAGTGCTCATATACATCAGTGTCAATGGGACACGAGGCCACCACCTTCTGCTCCCCTTAGCATCTATAGGGCTGTGGATAGAGTGCTCTGGCAGTTGGAAAGAGTCCAAAGAGAAGTAACAAGGAGGCTCAGAAGTCTAGGAAGCCTGCCTGACCTTTGAGGGGAGAATGGGAGAACTGGTCTTGTTTAGTCTGGAGAAGGAAAAGCTGAAGTGAGATTGCAGTAGCAGACCTCAAATATGTGAAAGTTTACTGCAAAGCACAAGGCAGTAAACTATTCACTGTAGTTGCTGGAGGACCGGCCACAGCTAACCACTCAAGCACACCAGTTGCTAAAGGCTTTAAAGAACGGTCAAAGAGCTACAAGACGAGACTGAATTTCTTGGACAGCAGACTCTGACGTGGGTCAGGAGGATGGGACCCATGTCACCTTCCAGGGGCCCTTGCAGCTGTTTCATAGTACTGTACCACAGTCTGCTTCAGAGGGTAACACAGCGCTGTGAAACAACATGACATGGTTGTGAAGTGACTAGTGATGTTGGAAAAGTAAATACAGCTGCTGGGAAAAAGCAGGAATGTAAAATGTAAAAGCAGACACACAGAACCTGACCTAGACTGTCCCATGAAGATGTCCATGTGCAGAACACATGGCAACAGAGCTGCAGCAGGAGCTGGAGTCAGCTGAGAGAGGTGACTGAGGTGAGTGGGGGAAAAAATACAACCACACACTTACATACATTGACACGGACAAAAACTGCTTTAAATCCACTTCCTAACAAAGAAAGATGCAGCCCTCCAATGTTAAGGCCAACAGCAAAATTCACCATCGCAATGCCAAGTGCTGAAATGAGATGCTTCACTCCTAGTTATGACTTTCAAATGTGACTCCTGTGGCCTCTTCACCTCTCATGTTTTTAGCATAAAATGTTTATTTCAGCTCACAGTGATATCTTACTGCTAGCAGCAAGATGCAGCTACAATCAGAGCTCAGCTATTAGGCCACAATTATATAAAGAGCTGAGAAAAAGTAGATATATAGGACTGAAGGGACCTCACCCTCATTGTCAACAAACAGGACATAAGTGCTGTTAAAAGTGGGAATACTAATTCTTACCTTTCAGCAGCAGTCATCAGGACACAGGGTTCTTGTAGCATCACCTAGTGTCCAGGGGCTGTCTTAGGAGATCAGCAATAAACAGCTGAGCTGTGGATTTTTGGCATCCACAGGAAGTCATCCTGAGTTCATAATGCTTTTCTCCTAACTGGTCCACTTTCTCTGTTGTTTTTTCTTTGTAGGGTGGGAGCAATAACATGCAGCTACCCCAAATCATACCACACAGTGCAAAGTCACCTCCTTCATCAGAAGACTTTCCATTCTGAAAGCAGCAGCAAATTTCACACCCTCATATTTGCAGCAGGTCCACTGCAAAAAGGTGATACTTGTGGAGCACTATATCCAAAGCTGTAAAATGGAGTTTGGAGATGGCTTGCGGCAAGCGAGAAAATGTCAGTGAGCAGCACCAACAGCACAGGACATGGCCAGCAGTAAAGAAAATCAGATGTTCTCCTCAGCTTCCTTTAATCTCTTCTCTAGTAGGATTTCCCACCCCTCTCCATCTTCTCACATGATACACACCTGTGATCTCACTTGTGACAAGGCTCCAGGCCAGCAGTGCCAGGCTGGGGCTCCCTGTAGTGCTTTGCTTCTGTTGTTTATTTACTAAACAGGGCTTCCCTGCTTGTGCCTTCCCTCCAAGCCTTCTGTGAACCTAACTTTGAATCACAGCAAGTGAAGAGGGTCATGAGAAACACAGCCAGGAACGTTCACAGGCTGAGGGAAGGAGGATCCTGAGGCCCAGTCGTCAACACAGGGCCTGGGCTGCAACAGCCTGCAGCCCCACTGATGCTCTGCGGCCACGGCCCAGCAGCCAGAGGAAGGGGCTCAGGGGCCATCTCTGCTGTTTGGAGTCTGGCTTCTGTCTCCTCATTGCTCATCCCTAGTGTTTTATTTATTTTTTTATAACCTCATCTCAGATGGCATTTTTACTGCAGTAATTCCTGTGATAACTTAGCCTGAAGGTATTTGGGAGCAGAGTTTCAGAAAGTCTCAACAGAAAGTCTCCCATGGCCGACAGTAGTGTACAGGGCATGGGGCTGAAGACATCAAGGGTTTTCCTCTTGCAACAGTCACTGCACAGGTGATGTACAGTGTACCAAGGTGCTGTGGCAAGAGAAGCTGAGCTAACAATGCACAAGGCTCAGAAAGGTTCACTGGATGGCTGAAGTAAGGAGTCATACATATCCCAGGGGTGACAGCGCAAGATTTTAATCCCTCTTTCTCTACAGCAACACCCAGATGAAAGGAAAACTGCTGTGAGACAGTCTACCTCTGTGTTTATAGAGACAGATTCTTTTTGAAGGGGCAAATCTGTGAGAAAATCAAGAGGGCTGCCAGAGGCATAAAGTGAACAAACAATACTATTTGTGAAACACTGTGAAATGTACTCTTCTTTGCTGCAGAACTAGACAAAGCAAATCATGGCAACTATAATGTGTCCTAATGTTCATGACAGTCTCAGGTACAGAAGCAGAAATCCTCTTTCAGATAAACAATTCTAGCTCTCCACTGCTAGATACCCACTTGCAACCAATGAAGCATGTCTTAATGCCCTTGATACTGTGTAACATCCCCAGATGACATCTGCTGATAGTTAGCAGAGCTCAGCACAGCTCCTGGTGCAGTGGCATCCACGTCCCCTCTGCTCAAGGCCATGGGGATACTGGAGCAGGCTGCCTGGGTCTCACTGAACACGTAAATAACCTCACCCCTCTCCAGTGCTGTTTTCTTAAAGCAGCAAATTAGCCACAAGGTACATTGCTTTAGCTAAAAATAAAATGTTGTCTGCAGACATCTGGTCTCTGCGCGTGACACCTGAGATCCCCACAAGTGAAAAACAAAGTGGAAGGCGCAGGACTCCCTGTTTTCTCCACGCGTTTGTGGTTTGCTTTTTCTGGACGTTTGTCAGCACCGTGCAATTGCTGAGTTTCCTCTCCGGGGCCATTTTCCTTGTTTGTCCAGGCCTTTCAGATGGGGAGAGGATGCAACATGGTGGAGGCACAGCATCTTTTCTCGTGGCAGCTGGTCTGGAAGGAGCCCCCTAAGCCTCCTTATTTTGCAGCATGCCCCATCTCAGCAGTCGCACCCCAGCCCTTGGGCACTCTCTGGGAGTGACTCATTTGCATCATAGCTTTTGCACTCCAGCAATAAAAACTTTCACAAGGGAAAAAAAAAGACCAACAGCCAACACCACACAACAATAGTGGTAATTATGGAAAGAGCAATTAAGAAAAGAGACAGAGAAAAAGGACCTGGGCCCGGTCCAAATTGTGTGTAAGTAATAGCAAAGCTACCATTACAGAATAGGGCTGAGGCTGGCATCTTCCTGATTCCCAAATAAAGCTACAGCAGAGGGCACACCTTGGGTTTACAGCAGCATTCTCTCTTCTACCTACTTAGCTGTAACTTTATATGTACATTCCTATGTACAAAATGCAGCCGATCCAGCAGGTTTCAAGGGAGCATGTTCACAGTGTGTTGTGTACATCTGGAACACCCTGGGAGAAGAAACTAGCTCCAAGAGCTTCTTGAACATCAATAGGCCTCAGCTCTGCCAGAGCGTTGGTGGGAGAAAATTAGAGATGGGTGCGAGCAGCTGGAAAATTCCTGCCACTTTTCTCTAGCCTGGCTTAGTGGAAGTACGGATCTCTATGCAGCAAACTTGTCCCCACAAAGGAGGATCTGTGGAACACAGAGGATCTCCATGCTCCATCTCCATCAGCAGTCTGGATATCCCACAGCCCTCTATGGCCAGCAGGGATGGTGTTTCAAGCTGTGGTATCCACCTGAAGACAGCCACGGGCTGGGTGTGCTAGCACCCTCTAGCGCAGTGAGGTGCTGGCTCTGGCTGCCCAGAGAAGTTGTGGATGCCCCATCCCTGGAGGCATTCAAGATGAGCTGGACGGAGCCCTGGGCAGCCTGAGCTGGTAGGTGGCAGCCCTGCTCATGGCAGGGGGTTGGAACTGAACAGTCTTTGAGATCCTCTCCAAATCAAGCCATCCTATCATCCTTTGATCAACTCACATCTGCCCCATCCCTTTCACTAAGCAGAAGATGACTTGTAGATAAGCTGGGAAGGTGCCCCAAAGAAGGAGCAGGGCCAGTTCCCACATCTCACTTCCCCTGGAAGAGCAGAAGCAGCACTCCTTCCACACACAGCCCTGCTGAGAAAAATTCAGACGTTGGTTTTGCTCTCTTCCCTTCCAGCACCAACGGGGAGGCCTGGAAAGAGCTCCTGCTGAGGGTGTTGCCCTCGGAGAGGACGTGCAGACGCGTGGCTTTGGGGTGGGAGGAACTGGCTGAGCAGCAGGGCTGGGAGGGCTGCTGGGAGCCCAGAGCTGCCACGTGGGCTGCTGGAAAATAAAACCAAAAAGCCACATCAAGTGCTGGTCTTATAATGTAAGAAAGCAGTAGGAGCGTGAATCTGATTCTTAGTGTTTATAGAAGTTCAGGAGTGATTTTCCTGCAGGCCAACAGGTCTGTTATTCTTTAGTATCACAGGATAATTTAGGTCGGAAGGGACCCCTGAGGACATCTGGTCTGGCCGCCTGCTCAGAGCCGGCCAATCTTGATCAGGTAATTCCATCCAAAAAAGCACGATTCCACTAACACTTTCTTATTCATTCACTCTGCTTGCCTGAGACTGGACCGCATTTTTACCACATTTCAGTCACACAAAAGCCGCTGCAGCTCTGCCCAGCTAGGGAGTCAGGTTCTATTTTTCTTCCTCCTGGTTTATGGAAAAACAGGAATTGGTAAGGGCTCAAAATGCCCTCAGCTACACCAAAACAATGGCCATTGTTCTGGAAATAAGCAAGTCACTCCGAACCCCATTATGCTACTTCTAGTGGCCCTTGTCTCTGATAACATAACCCAGGGCTATTCTTTAAAAACATGTTCTGAGCTTCTCCTGAAGGACAAAGACTTTCAATTAAAAATAAATAAATAAATCCTGTCTGAAAAGACAACATCTGACATAGCACAGCCTCATAATCAGCCAACGGGAATAGCACAGATAACCTCTTCTGAGGTACCCAGGCTTTACCTTGGTGACCTCCTGGACAGAGAGTGCCTCTGGCTCAGTGTTGCCCTCAGACTGGGTGAGTTCGTGGTCCTTCCCTCACAGCCCTGGTCTTGGAACTGCTCTCACTGCAGGTTGTGGGCCAGGTGAGGGGAGATGTGGCATCTGGCTTTTCCATTGGGTAGTGCTGAGCAGGATAAGCTGTATTCTGGCTGAGTGTAAACACCAGGAGAAAGGCAATATGGGAAGGAGAAGTTCACTGCTGGGAGAACAGTGGGTGTCCGCTAAGAGGCAAATGAGCTGTTTCAGTGTTGCAGTGTATCCCCCCTGACACACACACAGCAAGAGCAGTAGAGATTGCTACCTCCAGGGAATGTTGCCTGAGGGAAATTACAAGTAATTGACAGATCCACAGGCTTTTGTCAAAGTCCCCCCTAATATCCCCCAACTTAGCATCAGCAAAAGGTCAAAAATAGGGATGGCACAATGTGAGGGACTGTAAAGACCTTGGGTTTTGTCACTTTGCCCTACAGCCAGCAGAATCACGTTCCCAGTCAAGCGTTCATAAAGGTGATGTGGTATTGATGTCAACAAAGTCCTTCAAAGAACAAAATAGGACACACTCGAGCAAAGCAGGCAGACTTCCGAACAGTCTGGCCTGCTTACATCATTTCCTCCTCATAATTCACCATGCGTGTTGTGTTGTACCTCTTGTACATCTCTGGCTTCCTTGACATAAGGGGAAATTCTTCTTGTATCACACAAACTTCTTCAGTCTTATCGCAAATCTCTCAGATAAGAGGCTCATGTGAGGCAATCCTCGCCATCCTTACATTCCAGTCTTCCAGGAGCACAACAAGAAGCTTTTCCACCTTATAAGGACAAATTTCATCGCTCATTCAAAAGGTGCTGCAATTGCTTTAAAAGGTCTAAGAGTTGCAGAAGGAAACACTGCCTGGTATTCGTCATCCTGAACTTGCTGGGGACCTGGGATGCTTGATCAAAAAGCATTTGAGGGTCTATATTGTAAAACTTTTGGCTTTTTATAGATAATTTTTTGTTCCTTTCCCAGCCTAAGTCAGTGCCTCCTGGTCAGAAAATTTCTGCAACAGATCAGAAAGCTTTCCTCAAAGTCTGTTCCCCCACTCTGAGGCCTGAACTCTAGGCTCTGAGTACACATTTGTTACTGCTGCCTAAAAAACAATGAAACTAATGGGCTTCTATCTAGAAAATCCCCAAAGAGCTCGTTTTTTAAAGCATGTGAGAAAATCTGGAAGGTAAACATATTAACAAAATAAGCACTGGCATTTGAAATGAAGCAAAGAAACCAGAAGCTCTACCTTCATCTTTTTTGCAAAGCAACAAGGGTCCTGAGAAACACTGAGAAACATTGAGTTTTCGGATCAGAAAAGCAAAGTGCTGGGGAGAATGGGAAAGCTAGCTTAACATCCGGGCTGCCCCGGTGAGTGATGCTCCATAGATGATTTCATCACAGCCACACTGCTTCCACAAGGCTCTCTGTTTCTCACAAGCCTCCCTGCTCACTGCAGGGAAAGCCCAAGGGCGCAGCCTCAGTGGGGCCACGCTCCCCTTGGGTTGTGTCACTGCTGAGACCAAGATGAGGAGTATTTGGCACCCACATCCCACATAGGTCACATCACGTCGATGTTCCTATCAACCCTTACTGGTGCTGAGAGGCCACCAAAGCAGGAGAGGAGGATAAAAAGCAACAAGGAAAGCTTTGAGGCTTTGCCCATTTCAGAGAGCCATGCCCCTGTGTCGTGCTCCAGCAGCCTCAGCCAAGGCCAATGCCAGAAGACAAGTAGGTTATTTTTAATTTAACCAGCAACAGAGGAGGACCCTGATATTGTTCTTGAATGAGGACTATTTAAAGGAATAAATCATCACTATGGAAACAGGGAGCTTTGCCAGAGAGAGACAGGAAATGAAGTTCAGCGAGAGATACTGAGGAATTTTCAGCCATGACAGCAGCAGAAGCTGCTCACGTTGGGGTTGCACCTTTGGGCCAGGATACCCCGAGCTGCCTCCCTGAGCCCAAGGCAGCCTATGGCCTGCACCTGTGGTAGGTGCAGCGGCTGTGCATAGTGACTCACTGGGGCTGCACACACCTCAGGGGGGACGTGAGAAAGAACAGAGCCTGTGACAGAGGCTGTGACGGGATTTCAGAGGTAAAATTAACTATGGAAACAGGGATTAGATCAGAATGAACACAGAAGGCTTGAAAGACTTCAAATGTGTTATCAGCTTGGCTGCTTCTTGACCAAGCCCGAAGGCATGATCTTTATCTGGAAAATCCTAAAGAGGCAAGGACAAGAGCTTAGCTGAAAGGCAATAACCTTTTCACCCCACTTAGGACTTCCTCATGTCCCCTGCACTCATTCCAGCCGCTATAGGGAAGTTATGGAGACTCCATTCTTGGCTGTTGCCACTGCTCATCAAGAATAAGCCTCCTGATTTCACAGGATGGTTTTCACAGCCACCACAAACCTATCAGCAACTGGGCCTCCTCTGTGAGTCATCAGGGATGCCGAGTCCTGAGCAGACCTGCTCACTCAATACGGTTTTGTCCTTTTGTGAGCCATTTCCACAGCAAGGAGCCCAACCTGAGCAGCTGTCAGCTGCTTCGTAGCCCTCCTTCTGGGCAAGAAACTCCGTTGCTCCTGAATGAAAGCTGATCAGTGCAGAGAAGCTCAAAGGCAATCTCTGCTGAAGCAGCAGTCACTGCCTTCGAGTCAGCCTGTGGCTTTGCAGCCACCAGTGTGTGTGTCTGGAGACTCGTGGAAATCCATCCTGAGCAGCAGCTCAGGGCACAATGGAAAACATACTCTGTGGTCAAACCTTTCCTGGGATGGCAGGGTTAGGCCTCAGAGATGGCAGGGACCGCTGTCTCCACATGGATGGAAGCAGAGCTGGGGGACTTGCACCTGAGGAACAGCTGCATTAAGTATAGAGGCAGTACTTGCATTCAGCAATCTCACAGTGCATCTCTCTCCTTTTAAGGGAGCAGCAACCCCACAGCAACCGGGGACACGTCAGCACCGGCCCTGGGGGCAGCCGGGCTGCAGGCGTCAGAGCCCAGCCAGAAGGCTGCAGACCAGACGGAGGCTAATGTTACTCTTCCCAGAGGTTCAGCAGGTCACCACTTCATCCTGTGAGCAACTCCAAATTTCAGGGCAGTGAGAGAATTGTTTATATTGGCTACTTGTACAAATGCTGGGGAAAAAAAGGAGTATTATGGGACTTCTGTTCTTTAATTCCAAAAAGAAATCAAACATGTCTAGACTGTTGCATGCATGTGGCTTTCTTCCAGGCTTCTCCCACCTGGAGCAATAAGCAGGCTGGAAACACTCCACAAAAGAGTTTTCAACATCCATTTAAAAATACTCCCACCCCGCGCACACCAGCCAGCACTGACCCGCCAAATCCCATTCAGAGGCAACGTCGGATAAGGAAAGTGATTTCAGGTGCGGGTCTCAGAACACCACTGCAGTGCCCCCACTCTCCTCCCACAGCAGTAGGCTTGGGAAGCAGCTGGTGGGGTGCACGCAGCAGGATGGGTACCAAGGGGACACTGCCGTGGGGCCACAGGAGCTGCCACCGCACTGGGACAGGTGCTGCCCTCCTCCAGCATCAGCTCACCCTGCAGGATTGTGCTGCACCAACCCATGCTACACAATGATTCAGTCCAGGCACGAGTTGTTTTTTGTCTTATTATCTGGTGAGCTTGGAATCGCTGCTGACAAGAGGTGTCAGAGCTGCTTAGGGTGACTGATACCATCCCTTAGCCCAGAAGCAGCTGAGGCTTCATCCTAGCAGCTCATCAAGGAGCCCTGTGGCAGAGCTGGGGCAGCACCCACAGCCAGGAGAGACTGAGGTTCACTACTGGGACCTGTGCTGTGCTCAGTCCTCTGGCCAAGGTTCCCAGGCTCTCATCCTTCCTCTCCTCCCACCTTCTAGTTAGCGGGTTCCAAAAGACAAATATCAGAGAGAGGCTTTGAGAGGGCCTGGTCTCATAAGGGTGAAGAACTGCACACCACAGCAGCTTCGTTCCCTGTTTGAAACGTTGCTTACTGCTGGTGGAACGTAACCATGTGGCAGCAGGGTGTGAGCACATCTGGGTCTCTGGCTAGGAAGCTTTCTAGAGATATAAGATGTGAAACAAACAGAGCTGGGTTCAGGCCAGGTCAGCTGCTGGGGTTGGTGGCTATGAAAGCAGAACCCCCTGCTTGGAGAGGGAGTGTCACGGCAGCAGGGTGCTCTGCCAAAGCCTGTGTGGAGCTGGGTTGGTCTGCATGGCCAAGGACCATCCATCCTGGCTACCTGCAGCCTCAGGGCTCCCTGAGCCCCATGCTGCAGCTCCCTGCTGCTCCAGGGGTGCAGGGCAGCAGGAGGGGCTGGTTGAGGTGGGGACAGGAGCCCCTTGTCCTACAGTCTGAGCTTTCCCCTGCTGAGGTAGGGCCGGATCGTGCTCTGGGAAAGCAGCCAGACCCCATGACACAGGAGGGGGAGGCTGCAGTGCTGTCAGAACGCAGGTGCTCTGCATGGCAGCTGCAGCTCCCCATCTGGCAGGGCGGGTGGTTAACACCACAGTGGCACAGATACGCTATATCATGCATAATTCAGGATGTTCAGGATGTGTGTTGACGTGCATCAAGCCTGTATAAGAATCCAAGCTCCATACAGTATTACCAAGTACCCTGACAGGCACCACAGCCTGCTGCACTGACACTCCTGCAGCCCATAGCAGTCCTATCTCTCAGTCCAGTATTGTTCTGCCATCACCATGATATTCCACACTTAAGAACAACACAGACTGATGAAGACAGGGAAATTATCATCATCCAAGAATGGTTTCTTTGGGAACCTGAGTAATTTGATCAGGTACTTCCATTTTCTTTCACTTAATGTCCAGGGCCTAGCATGCTGCTGCCTTCACCAACAGGACATGGCATCGTTAGCATTACAGGAGTTCTAAAAGGATGGATGAGTGATACCTATAATTTCATTTCATTTCCTGCATGGAAAAAATAATTCGATTTATTTAAGAAAAGAAAAACAACGGAGGCATTATTCATTACAAAGAGCTCCACTGGGAAACATTACTGAGCTGAGGAGAAAAGGCTGAGCCCCAGAGTCAGCACTTTGTGTCTGTGTAATAAAATTTCTCCAGGAACATCCATAGTTCTCTCACTAACACTAATTCAACCTCTTTTCATGCAGCAGTCAACTCCCTGGCAGCTGGAATCAGCTCCCCCTTCATGAGAACTGGGCTCAGCCCTGTTGGGTTTGCTGAAGGTGTTCAGGTAGCATCTTAACATCTGATGTTCTGCAAAAAAATCTTCAAGCTGCTTTTCTGAGAGGAACAACAACAAACCTGGTGCCTAAGTTCCCAGACATCACCATGACTGTGCAGTGAAATAGCTTACAGTGTCTCAGAGAGCAGGGATACTACCATGGAAGTAGATTGTGTTGACGGAATGAATCCTACCTCCATCTGTCACCTCAAACAACCCCCATGGGCTATCCTCCACTGTCAGAGTTAATAGGTTTGAAAATACCAATTAACAACTAACAACTGGGGCTTTTGTCTCTGAACACAGGGGAACCACTGCTTTCACATCCATTTACTTCCAGGCAACAGGACTCGCCAGCTGCTGTGCCTTAGATCAGGGACTCACGGGCTCAGCGCAGCTTCCAGGAGATGTGCTGGGATGGCATTTGAAATGGTTGGGCTTTTTCAGGAGTTCCTCTCTCTGCCTGCCTCTCCGGTACCTCAGGCTGATGCAGGCACACCTCTGCAAAGCACTGTTCACAGCACCATCAATTTCCAGTGGGAATCTGGGCTGACTTATGGGAAGGAATGCCTGCAGTGGTAGCATCAGCGCAGCCATGCCCCTCCATGTGCAGGGCCTGCTCTGGCATAGCTCCGCTCACAGAGCAGAGCATGGTCACGTGCAGTGAAAGGATAACAAGCTGGGTCAGCCAAACACACACTTGTGCCTTCTCTATGGACAGCTGAAGCCTGTGCTGAGTTGATTTCCCACAGGTGAAGCACTGTTCTCACTATCCCAGTGCTCCCATACCCATCGGTTGAAACTGAAGCCTCATAACACATGCCTAGCTCAACACAGCCTGCTTTCTATGCTGCCAGCTCACCTATTCGTTAGCCACAGTGGTATTTTCTCCCTTTTGTTTTATCTCCTGTCCATATCTATCCTTCCATCGTGCTAGGAGCAGCTGGTGAACCTAGAAGCAGGTCACCATGCTTCTGTGGTGCTTCCCAGCCCAAGCTCCCTCAGTGCCCCCATGGGAGCGGCTCAGACACCTCCCTGGGGCTCACTGGGGCCCCTGCCTGCACGCTGCCTGCTCCAGGCCTTGGCTTCCCTCATTTCTAACTTATCTTCATTGCGGTGAACTTTTTTTGCACTGCTTGCTAATTATAAATGTGTTTTACTCTACATTCACTGTCCCCGATCCTGAATTCATCTGCAAGGCACCCATCTCCCTCAGAGCGTCTTTGAGACTTTCTAGGAAAACATCCTAAAACTATTTTAAGTCGGGGCCAGAGGGAAAGGAGGCAGCTATGTTACACCCTGCTACTGGCAATGAAACTGTCTTCACTTCCTGATGGCATCAGACCTAGAGACTGCTGGCCTCCTCCCTGCTGGGTCAGTCACTCCTGACCAAGGCAATGCTTTTTAGGAAGAGCCCTTTCCAACTTGCCCTGTGCAGCTCCAGCCTGGCTCCCACCAACTGCTCTGCTGCTCCCTATGGGGTTTTGCTTGAGGGAAAACCCACAGAAACCCCTCAGCTCTCCACCAGCCCAGGGGCACCTCAGTGCAGGAGAGGAGCTTTATCCCTGCAGCACCTTCACAGCCTCAGCTGCTCATGAGGCCATCAGCTCCTGCTTACCCAGTGAGCTCTTTAAATGTTTTTGCTTCTTTTTTTTCCCAGCTGTGCACAAATGAAATCCTTCCTATTTGGTCAGTGGAACTGTAAGTTAGGGTGAACAGCTGAGAACTTCGTCTGGTTTAAACTTCAGTAATGCGCTGAGTTCTGTGATATTTTTCATCTGGCAAAAGTAAGGCTAACGTAGAATTGCCATTGGGCAGGAAACAAGTCCTACCTGCAGAAACAACAGCATAACATGGAGAAACATCAGAGGTATTTCAGGACCAGCAACGCGAGACATCAAGATATGTCGCTCTGACATGCCATTTGTGCTGATTTTCCATTTAAGATAGCAGCTAAGTGATTAATGAGCCATCCCTCCTGCTGCCTGCTGCAATTTGTGCACCTCCAGCAAGGTGATGTCCCACCCTAATGTGCTCATTAGCTGCTGAGATGTGGGGTCACACAGCCTGCATCTTTTGCATCCATATCCTTAGGGAGACAAGGGAAGAAGTGCACACTGACTAGCAAAAATATATGATAGATGAAAGCTGAAGAGCCCCTCCATTGGGTGACAAACTGCCACAGTTTTGACATTAAAAAGTATGTGTAGATAAACAAATATCTCCATCTAAGGCTTTAACTGCTCCCGCTGCTCCTCGGATAGATTATCCTAGCCAGGAACCAACTCAGGAATTCAAAACATTGCTGCAGACTTTCCCAGCTTAAAAATAAGACTTCCACATCATCTGAAGCATGTAGGAGCTAAAAAAAGCTTCTTTATGGAAAATGGGAGATCTGCCCCAGAGGGCACACTGAGTCAGCCGTCCGTTCTTGCACTGAATTAGAAAGAAATACAGGGCTGCTGCTGTTCTCCATCACCATGGGCACAGAAGTAAAGAGCATGGCAGAACCAGCCATCAAACCCTGATAATGTTGAGAGCTTTGGGAGGGCTCGCGTACAGCTTGAAGCATGGGCACCCTTCTTTCCAGGCTGGATCACCTGCCTTTCTCTCCGCCACAAGGCTGCATCAGTGGGAATCAAGATGTTCCCCATGCTTTGGAGAAAACTGTATTCAAACACATGATCCAAGCGAGGAATTCTGTATCCAACCATCACAGACAGGAAACGTCACTGGAGTGGAGAACTGCAAGTTTCACTTTCTCTTGCCATTCCCCTGGGCACTGTAAGCCCTTCAAGGCCCTTGTCTGGAGGGAAGAAAGAGGAATTCGGTTCCTCAGTATGGAGTGGAACCCTCAGGAGGGGAAGAGCAAGTGAGAGGCAGCACCTGTCTCAGAGCTATCTGTTTCACCTGCAAGGGCTCCCTATTTTTCTTTCCTCATTTCAACAGGCTGCATAAAAATGACCCTGAAACAAAGCCCCAGAACCTCCTTCTAAGGTCCAAAAGCAAACATGAACTAAAAGCACCTACCTCTACAGATCTCCCGTTAATAAGTCCCAAGTGCTACAAGGCTAAACCAGACAGCCATAAGGAAAAGACACCATCAGCCAGCTAAGAGGGGGAAACCACTGTCAAGCTCTTCCAGCTACTAAGAACCATTTGCTTAGTTCTGGCTTCTGAGAGCCAGATTGAGAGGCAGCTGGTGAATTTTCAGTCAGGAACTAATGTGTATATAAGGTATGGGGATATGGTTGGCTTGTTTGTTTTGAACACATTTTGGTTCCTTTCTGCCTTTCCTATTAGAATTTGTTCCTGAAGCTCACACAGCTTCTTTATCAGCTGTATATTTTTAAAGAGTTCAGAACGTATCCCATTAGGATATAAACTTAAATGCTGAGCTTGAGCCAGGGCTCCTCCAAAATATGGGCTAGGCTTTCCTCAAAGCCAGTTTTCTTTCAAAAAAGCAGAACTTGGCCCTTTCAGTCCTTTTTCTGGAAACAGGACACACACACGAGGCTTTCCCAAAGAACATATGGTTTGACCATTTTGAAACAACTGCAGTGCGACTCACCAGAATGCCAAGGAGGCAGTGGTTTCAGCTGGTAGCACTGCTGTAAGCAGCCACGGTTTGTACCGTCAAGGCCTGCAGACCTGCAGTTCACAGTAACGTAGTCCCAGGGGTAGCCTGCCTGGAAACAAGCAGCCCTGCTAATATCTGTGCCTACAGCCAGCACTACTGCCTGGCTGTGAAGTATGTGGTCACAAAGTTCATATTCAGGTGCCTCTTTTTTTTGTTTTTCTTTTTTGACTATTCATAGGAACACGCAAAATGACTTTACTCATTTGTACCACCCACTTCAGCAGCGCAGCGACTCAGATGTGCTCTAAAAGCAGCACTGATGACAATCTGCATCCACGCAGCAACTCCAGCACCGGCCTATGCTTCACACTAACCCTGAATGGAAAGATATTTGTGAGACTGAAAATTTGCCACTTCCAGCCATATCCCAGAATGAGCAGCAGCTCACGTACTCATTCAGAAGGGAGGAATCATACATTTACAGGAAAATAATAGAAAAGCAAATCATATGCACTCTGCCCAGTTGGCAACGTAGGAGAACTGTCCTTTAATGACAAATGGGATGTGCCAGGTCAGTGTCTCCCTGATGCTCTATGGACTGCTGCTCATGGCAAAGGCAGGAGGAGCATCTTCTGACATGCTCTCACTGACTATAAATCTACATAAATGTGTTCAAGGCCCTGCTCTGACATTGCTGGAACTACCTCAGTTTGCATTTTGGACAAAAGAAGGGAAGAGCCCACTCCTGAAGAATGCAATTAGCGGCTAACAGGCTGCAATGGCACCTTCAACAGCATCCCTGTCATCGAGGAGAGCTCACTAACATGGGGCACCGTGGGCACCCCTTGTCTGGAAGCATTCAAGGCCAAGCTGAATGGGGCTGTGAGCAACCTGGAATTAGAGGGAGGTGTCCCTTCCTATAGCAGGAGTTTGGAGCTTCGTGATCCTAAGGGTCCCTTCCAACCCAAACCATTCTCTGATTTTAAACAACTCAATGAAGAAATTAAAATCTTGCCGTGGTTTTGCAAAATGAAAGCATCCCAAGACCATAACAACATCAAGCCCTATCAGTTTCTGACAGCCATGAGAGATCTGTCTGTTCACTAGGATGTGATAACACCTCCTTTCAGCAAAACTGCTCTGAAAAGAAGAAAAATAATCACTTAACTTAGTCCCTTAGAAGGAAAAACTTCTAAGAACAATTAAAACTTAGAGCAGTCACCCTGGTTGGCTGGTTGAACAAAAGACACGTGTTCACACAAGAATCATTCAGTCAGCACCCCGAAAGCAGCCCTCACCGCTCTGTCCTCCTTGCCATATGTCACAAAGAATGATTTTCCAACTTTCAAGGGACAAAGCTTTTACACAGGGATTAGCATCAGGTTTCAATCACTTTTAAGTGTTCTATTATGAAGTTTAGGGAAAAAAAATCTAATTTTAGGAGCAAATTAGACTCTGAAATAAGGTGCCCTTTCCAATTAGTACTCCAACTGAGGCCAGCTGGCCTTCAGAGTACTGTCACTGTGGCACCCATGGTCAAACGCTGTGCTCCCCTTTCTTGAGCAGCCAGATCTTTCCACATGAGCCCTGTCCATCAGAAACTGCCACCCATGATGGCACCACACCACCTTCACCAAGCTGCTCACCTCAGAGAGGAATCCACCAGCACTCTGATTTGGTGAGCAGAGAACTGCTGGGACAGAGCAGCCCCCAGCTGAGCAGGAGGAAGGGGCAGAGCTCTGCACATGGGTCAGTATCGAAGCAAAGCAGCCTCCAAAGAGCAGTACAGCTCCTTCCTTCTTGTTCAATTATAGCAGACATCTTTTTTCTCTCTTTTTTTTTTTTTTTAATTTTCTTAATTTTCTTTTTGTCTTTTCCAGATAACATAGCTGCCCAGTACTGATAACATTATTTATTTCTGCAAGAAGGTGAACGTGCTGATTTGGAAGCTACAATTCTTGCATGCAGTGAAACTTCCTGTGAACAAAAGGTTAAGATTGCGACCTACCTTCCTTCTCCTGTTCTACAGAAACCAAAAACAACAGGCACGCAGACAACATGGGAGGCTGCACCGGGGAAGCACAGCAAACCTGTATGCCCTGAGCATGACCAGCTTCTGTGCTGCTTAAAGAAGCAAAGAGGAGAACCACAAAGTGAGCCCACAAGGTCGGTGTTTGGGAAATGATGAGGAAAGACCGCCACAGCCGTGTCAAGGAGAGCAGGGATGCTCTCACTAGCAACCTGGGCATTCTTCAGAGTGCAGGAGAAGCAACTGTACTAGCTGAGAAAATCCAATATAAAGAGAGCTTTCTTAAAAAAAGACACAGCAAACAAGATTTTAGCTAGAAGACAGTATTTACAATAAGGTGTTTATGTAGCCAAGTCAAACACTCCTACAGCAATCCTGATTGCAGCGATCTAAAATACAGCCATTACAGAACAATTCTGTCAATAAGGGAGCAATATATCAACTCATTATTATTGTCACCTGCAGTGGTGTTAGAAAACGTTCCTTCCAGCCTCCTTACACGCTTCTCAAATACTGCACCACGTGCTTATTCTAAGGTCTCACCTAGCGAAGCTGATCAGGCATGGGAAAACCAGCCCATCACACACAGTAGCTGCAACATGTTTTTGGCTCACACTCACCCTCTCTTCCCATCACTTTACCTCCTAGCATCACTTATGATGAAAGTAGAGGAGAGCTTCAGATTTTAACAGGTTATCTTGCTCCCTCCTTCACATACCAGGCAGCTGCCTATATTGAGAGAATTCTTCTGAGACCACTGCTTGGTGGTCTTGTACTGCTAGGGCCCTATCTAAAGGAAAAACCCATTGTTCCTTAAGATACACTGGTTTTAGGTCAGTATGGAGCCTGAGAGCCTATAACAGCTAATAGGGTCGCTACAAGGCACAGCCATCACATCCTTCATACACAGTTTCTTTTCCCTTCACGCACTGAATCCTCTTACCTCGTTGCCAGGAAAGCAAGCACAGCTCCACTGACTGAGGCCTACCAGGGCCGGGAGGACTCTCTGTATGCTCCACTGGAAACAGGCACTGGGCAGCGAGGGATGCAGCTCCCGGGGCAGCCACTGTTGCTGCTCTCTGGCATGCTCACACAGGGCCGCCCAGCTGGGGGCCTCTCCTGCATGCACCTCATGTCTCCCCAGCTGCTGTTTTAAGAGCTGGCACCACAGTGGTAGAAAACCAGCCCTGACCTCCTGTGCCAACCACCTTCAAGCTAAGAAAGCTTTAATAGCAGTTTTCAGACTGTACTGCGTGCTGCCATTAGCTGGTGTCACTTGCAATCTCTGTCCTTCCACTCTCGCCTCTTCGGCCTGCTGCCCTGCAGAAACGAGGCATGGGCACAGCCAAGGTATGTCCCAGCATTCAGAGCAGAAAGGCACGCCTCAGCACCTCATTTTGCATAGCCCTTGGTTAGCGCGAGGCCTGCAGCATAATACCCCCTTGCCAAACGATCACATTTCAGCGCAATGATGACACTGTGCTATTCTGTTATTTTCCTTAACAAAACCCACAAAATTGAATGTCACCATGGGAACAGCCTGAAGTTGATTTTGGAAAGAGGCTCATTTCCTACAGCTTATCTGTTGGCATACAAAAAAAGTCACTGAACTGTATCAGACGCAAGGGCTTTATGAAGTATCATCTCTCAAGGTATTAGTAAGCTCTGAATCCACCCTAAGGGCTGCAGTTCTTCAGCGTCTGGAGTAGAATAAAGAGGCCAGAAAGGTTTATTGCTCGTTTTCCTCAACAAGAAACACACCCCAAGCTACCACCAGTGTGATCTAATTAAATCATTCTTCAGTCTGTAACGTGTCATAAGTGTCAGAATGGAAAATTCCTTCTAAGAACAATTAAAACTTAAAGCGGTCATCCTGGTTGGCTGGTTGAACAAAAGACACATGTTCACACAACAATAATTCAGTCAACCGTCTTAATAAGGATTTACTTTAAACAGAACCTTGTATGGGTACACTAGACTCAGTCTCATTAAGGAGTAAGTTGGATTTTTATACAGCATGAACCATTGGCAATCTAAAACAGACCCACTGAAGAATGGAATGGAGAATCAAACGCAATGTTTCAGATCCAAGCTCTATGTGCCTTTAATACTTTCCTTTTTCCTTTTTTTTTTTTTGAGAGAGAGTGCACACTACGACAGACATTTGCATTTATCATGTTTTTAACTTCTTTTCTAAGGATGATTTCTCTGAATCTGCATCTTCCAGCTCCACTCTGTGTCTTTTCAGTCCTCCGCAAGATTGAGCGCTCTCACTGCCTGTAGGATGCAAGTCAGCAGTATCCTCTCTTGTGCTCACATTGTAGCTGTTGGAGTCCATTTCAGACAGGCAGCAGTCTTTGTGCAAGGTCACACCCATCTGTTCAAGGTTGCCATTATCAGCATTTGAGTGCACCTGTAGTCCTTGAATCACAGCCTCCTGCTCTCCAAAACTCTGTCCATTGCTGAAGCACGAGGGGCGAAGGTGCAAGTGGCCGTTATTGTGGTTAACGCAGGAAGCGTCCAGGCTCTTCTCCTCACTGTCATCAGTCTGGTTTCTGGAGCAGTGACCTGACATGCTGCAGATGGCAACAGCAGAGAACGGAGGGACCAATGAGTGATGGCTTGATGCTGGCTGACAGTTCTGACTATTTTTCTGTTCCACAAGTCCTGCAGTCTGAATGCAAGCTTCTTCAGTACAACTATTTAGCCCTTTGCAGTTAGCTTTTCCATTGAGCTTTTTAGTCTCAAAAGAACGCTCCGTACCTCCGCTGGTAGTGTCTTCAGGTGCATTTTCTTGACCCTCCATCCGCCACTGATTGTCACATTCATGAGCTTGACCATTACTAGAATTTTCTACCAAACCGCATTCTTTTAAAGTTTCTATATTGTGGTTTTCAGTAGAAAGAACTGGGGAACCTTGAGGAACTGCTGAACTCAAGTTCCTAGCATCTTCCTTATTTAGCGAGTGTGCTGTACTGTGCCTTCCACTAGTTCCTGGTTTCCCTTCATCATTCACCCCATCTCCTCTGGAGGATTCTCCATCTTTATTAGCTGAATACGATATGTAAGAATAATGAAGCCATTTGTAGGCTTTATAAATCTTTCTCTCCACTGATTCATTGTCCGAACAAGGAGAGGTCCTTCCTTTCAGAACTTCTTTGTTGGCTGAACTCCTTTCCGGCGAAGAAGCTGGAGAAGAAGAAAGGTCATCTACTTTGATCTGGGGGTAATCATAGATATCCTCACCTATGCAGGGGGTCACGTTCCCTGTGTTAGTGCTAGTCCTTTCCTCCTTCTGCACCTTCTGTCGGCGCCTCAGCGCATTGCGTTGCCTCATAGATGTACGTCGTTCATTCAGTTCCTCTTCATCTTCTGTACTGCTGCTGCTGCTGGAACTGCTGGATTCGTTCTCCTCAGGACTCGGGGACCGCGGCCGTGGGAAAAGGTCTGTTTCCAGTTCTGCCTCACAGGTATTGTCATCAGAGTCAGACTCGTTGGAGAGGGCCAGCAGACGTTTATCCTGATACTTCCTCAGTGCAGAGAGCCTCTGCTGACGGGAAGCCACGTCTTCCCTGGCTGAGGGGGATTCAGCTGATCTTAAGGCCCTCAAGTTATAGGCGGTTTCAGCAGACTCTTCAGCCACGTGGGGTGGGGAGTGATGCAGAGAGGCAGAGGACTCAGACTCGCTGTAAGCGGAGCGCTCGCTTACTCCCGCATGGAGCTGCAGGATGGTGCTCTCACTGAGGTCACTGTCCGAGTCAGAACTCCAGCCCTCAATCTCTCGGCGTACCAAGGAGTCAAAAAAGGCCATCATTCGTGGGTCCTCCTGGACTGACTGGTTGGCATAATCATGCGACAAACCGCTACCACTGTTCAACACAAGACTGATGTACTCTTCGTGAGTGTAGAGGCAACGCGAGTCATCCTCAATTCTTCCATCTAGATCCCCTGTGCAGTCAGGCTGTTTATACGGACTCCAGATCTGTAACCGAAAATAAAAACAAAGCAAAACACATGGCTTTGAATTCATAAACTACTGAAGCACTTGAAACAGAACAGTAGAGCAAGCACTAAGAACAACAGCAAGTTGCAGATTTTTTTTTTTATTTATTATTAATGTTTACCCCTGAAACCCACGCTGGCAAGTATTCCAGAGGGCTTTTTTTTCCTTTACAAATTTGTTTTTCTTGCATCAACTTCATCCATCCAGAAATCTCACTACATCCACAATTTCAATACTTCAGCACATAATAATTTCTCCCAAATCACAGGACTCTATTTTTATGTGATAGGTGATGCTTACTCACTGACTGTAAGAATAGTTTGTTGCCTGCAATATAGTCTTAGCATTAATGAAGGCACTTGTTTCCCAGGAAACTAGAGTGGCTTGTGCCAGAGCAACACTTCATCCAGCTCCACAGTCAATCACACCTGATAAACAGGCAGGGAGCTGAATACAAGGAGGTAGAAGGTTGGCTTGCACTTATCCCTTTAGAGAACAGTTGCGAAGGGAAGAAAGCCTCCAGCAGCCTCTCAAGATGCAGGAGCAGCAGGTTTAGTGGGGAAAGGTGAAGGAGCAGAGTTTTAATGAAAGCTATTTTTGAAGTGGGGAGCGGTAGTAAGGTTGCAAAATTAAATGATTTCACCAGTATCATCAACCTTGACTGTACTGCCTGCCTTGCCTCCTCTCAGTGTTCAGAGTACGGAGAGAAAAAAGGAAAAATATTTTTTGGCCCAAGAGAAGATCCATCAATGTCCTTAAGAAACTGCTAATCCATAGCAAACATAACAATGGTTCTTCTTACATTTCTCAATTTTATTCACAGATTCAGGGCGATACAATAAAACACTCATTTGCACAACTACTCCCACCCTTCCGCTAGATCGTTGCTAATCTGACCACAACACTCAGTGCAGGCATAGCTTACCCACAAAATTGCCTTAGTGTTCTGATAAAATATCTGATTTCCGTCATGCTTTGGTTTTTATCATGCTAACAAGCCTTCTCTGTGCCTGCTGTCTACACTGGGTTGGTCTTCTGGGATAGAACTTGGCAAAAAAAATCCAAATCTTTTCCCAATAGAAATCAGACAACCTTTGCTTCAAGAAGACAAAACCACTAACAAAAACAGTATTTTGCTTCTGTAAATGGGATAATCACCCTCATTTCACAGATGCATAGTTAACATATGTAATCACCGTGACAAGCATTATAAAAGGCGCCACAAGAATGACAGTAATTCTGTATTCAGTTTTTCACTAGTGTGCAGCAAGACCTTATTCTTCTAATATAAAATAAACAGAATAATCTTGCAGCCAATTGTTCAGTGCAGTCAAATTTAAAAGGCAAAGGTAATCTACACTCTAGAATTCTCCCAAACTCAGGCATCTCAGCAGGCATATGGGACCCTTCTGTATTTAGGAAACATATGCCTTCGTTCATGCTCGCTCCTGGACAAGCAAAAAGGCTTTCTCAAACAGGCAGACCCAGTGTTGTTAGACTGAAACAGACAAGACCTAGTGGTGTTAGACTGATCGCTAGTTTTTATAAAATGATTGTTCTGAGTATGTTTTCCATCCAGTTCATCTCATGTATGTTTCTGCACCTTCAATGTAGAACTGCCATAATGACTACTGCTGGTTTCTAGCTTGTAAAGGGAGGGGCTTCCTGTTTCTCTTGTTCCTGTTCCAAGGATGGATTGCTGGATTTCCTTCAGGTGCAGTTCTACCTGGACAGTATTTACTTTTAATAAGAGGTCAAGTTTTTAAGTATTTTGGGGCATGCAACACCACTGCTCCTGGATTTTAGCTCCTGGATTTTGCCAAGACATTTATTTAAGCAAGAGGATTAGATAACTCTTGGATTCTGTATGAAGTAGGTAGGTTGCCAGCTCTGAAATTACACCAGGAAAGGTCTGTTTTATATACCTTATATACTTTTCATTATTAAAAAAGAAGCACATGAACAGATTCCACATCCCTGTTATTGCCAACAGATCTTCCTCCTCATTTGACAAACATCAGAAAAGACAAATCTAAATACTGAAAAGACAGATTAAAAAAAGAGAGTCCACAGTGGGACTTTTTCCTCCTCTCAAGAGGGAGTATATAAAAAAAAAAGAAGTCATGGAATTCAGGATTTATCCCCATGAACACCTGTTTGTACAGGATCAGATGCCACTGGAGATCCAACTCACTGCTTTTTATACGTTTTGCAGTGAGAGACTGAAAGGACCTGCCTAAGTCCCAGAAAGGCTTCAGGCTAAATATCTTTCCTCAGCAAAACTGAGAATTCCTTAAATTGGTAGCAACTTGTTCAGAGCTCTCTCTGTGGCACCTGAAATGGGCTTTATTCTAAGTGGAACACTTCTACCTTTTTCTTATTCTCTGACTGATGCCACATCAGGGAAGAATGTGAGGAAGTCAGAAAAATAAGTTGGCAGATCATCCCACTGAAGCAACTATCTATCAAGAAGTTCTTCCCTTGTCAGAGGATTAAGGAGCTGAATATTAGTCACTGATGCCCCAAGTACAGATATAAAAATAGGAACAATAACAGAAACAGAGAGTACAAAATTAGTTCTCTGCTTCGGCAGAGATGCTTCAGAAAGAGTCTTTTAATTTCTTGTATTCCACAGTGGCAAAGTCCCAAATTTTAAAAGAGTAGTTATGCCGTTAGCATGAGAATAATTAAAGCCAGCTACATTAGATTATCTGATTAGGCAAAGGCAGTTAGCTACACTGACATTCATCTGTCACCATAGCAACAAGGGCAAATAGACTTTGCTATCTCAGACAATACTGATAATTGTTAAGCAAACGGGTCCTGTAACAGTTGTCCTCCAAACTACTGTTACAAAGTATTCCATTTCCAACACAAAACAGTATTTATTGCTCAAAAAAAAAAAAAAACCAAAAACAAAACAAAAAAAACCCTATAACTTCATCCATTTTATCTTTTCTGGAACTGTCTTCTAACTGCTCTCTGTGGCCCACCCCTAAGCCCCACATATTACAAGGAATGCCTCATTTATTCCTCTTGTAATGAAATTCATTTCCCTGCCAGCACATCCCAATGTCTTACACTTAACTGAGGAAAAAGAGGTTTCTTTTCCCTATTTTGCGTTGCTTGCCATAGTGGTAAATACTTGCTGGCAAGGTGTTAATTTTAGTACATAGGTTTGGGTCTCTGAAACAGAGGACAATGAACAATTCAGCAGGGTCGATGTATCCAGCACACATCTGGAATCAGGGCTTAATTCTCCTTTATTAATAAGCTTCTGAATCTCATTTTAGGTTTCTAAAGCCTCTCTTGAACATATAAACTTTCCAAATTAACCAATGTATTCTCATTACTAGCAGAAATCAAATCCTAAGCTACTGAGTTAATTATATTCCTGCAGGTGCCTTATAACAAAATTAAAATAAAGCAAAAAAAATACCAAAAAGATCAAAATCATTCTTGTGAATACTATCAATTTCAGTGAGGCCAGGCCTGAGATGAATTAGTATCTCATTTGCCATCAGCATTAAAATAGCAAGTGTGTTGGCAGAAGCACATGGCATTATTGAATGGCTTGTCTGCATCATGCCTTGATGCTGGTGCTATCAGCTCTTCAGCTGTACAAGTACTAAAATTAGGCCAGCTAGTCTAAAAATTAAGGGCTCAGACAAATCAACCACTTGCATCCACATTCTAATTCACCTGTTTCTACAACAGAGGGAATGGAATATCAGACAATCACAATGAAGTTCTCTTATGATTTAATTCCAGAGAGACTTCTAAGACACCTGAAGGACATGCACTCCTGAAGGAGCTGATTAAAACAAAGAAATACCAGCTGCAGTTTTTATTTATGGCTCCTCCTCTCATCTTCTCCACTTTACAGACGAGCACTTCAAGCAACTGTGAGAAGGAAAGACAGCCATACACAGGAAGGACTTGTGTGCTCAGCTGTTTTCAATGCAGTAAACAGCACTGGTTGCAGTAAACCCTTTCCCATTGGTTACCCAGTTTTGGTTTCTCAGATGTTCATTATGTGAATTCCTTCACCTTCCTGCCAGTCACCACCACCTTTACTCATGTATTTCCCCTCTCAGGCGTTCTCCTTACTTCCTCACTCCTCAACCCATCCCCACTTTGCAGTTACATTTTCCTCTGCTCCCTCAAAGTCCTCCTCCTCAGGCTGCTCCTGCAATACTGTACTAGGTAGACCCTACAGTCTCTCAGAATTGCTGGTGCCATTTTTCAGGCTTTTAACAGAATCACAGAATGCCAGGGATTGGAAGGGATCTCAAAAGATTAGCTATAGTCCAATGCACCCACGGGAGCAGGAGCACCTAGATTAGGTTACCTAGATTTTCCCTACTGCTAGTGGCTGATACTATCCTCCAACCTATTTGTAGAAGGAGCTGAAATGAAAAGGAAACCACCAGCACCCAGTAACCTGCAAACTGCTGTTTACTAAGACAACACTGTAAGCAGTAAAGTCATGCAGGTAAGACAAGATAGGAGCCTTAAAACAATCTCATCACCAAAGAAGGCATAATATACAACAAAGAGTAAGAAGTTGTGGCTGTCAAACTTCATACACTTTTCCCTTGATTTTTCTCTAGTTTGCATTGTCCGAGGAGCTGAGTTGCTCAAAGCTGCCACACAAGTTTCATTGCTCATACTGTGACAGAACAGGCTTCCCTTTTAAGGAGGCATTCAAGCGGAGATGTCTTTCAAAGAGTTACACAATCTGTGACAGGATCCTCAATCGAACTGGCCTTTTAATCACTAGGCAAAAAAAAAAAAGCAACAAAACAATGCAAAAAAAAAAAAAAAAAAAAAAACCAAAACAACCCACCAAAAACAAAGCCCTGGCAGAAGTACACAAAAGCAGCACAGGGGATGTTTATACCAATGCTAATCCAACAGCCTGAGCACACTCATGCAGGAAGGATCCATAGGGTGAAGGGTCAGCAAATCTAAAAATCCAAAAGAAAGGCTTCAGACTGCACAAATCAAGTTCCCAAAGCAAATAAATTCCTCTGGCCAAACTGCTTTTAAACAGGGGCAGACTGGATGCTTGGGAATTCAAAGATCAGTGTGCTGCTGTACTTAATTCAGCGCACTTTTGTTCAGAGCTAGAATTTGATAGGTTTATCATCAAGATATTTGCATACAAACCTGTCAGAGGGACAGAAGAAGGAAAACATAGAAAAGCAGACTAAAGTACCAGCAGAAGACAGAAAAGTTGAACTATGATCAGATACCAAAGGATGTAAAGCAAGTGATGTACTGGACTTCAGGCCATGGTCCCAAGGAATTAGGGCCAGTTCTGGTCTGTATGTTGCAGACCATTAAAATAATCCTTCTCAGGACAAGTTCATTCAGTCAACTTGCAGCTGCCTAAAGTATTTATTATTACTGAGCTGCAGATCACCACATTTATAACCATCCACAGGGAAGACCTTTATGAAAACACTCAGCAAATGTGTAGAAGCAGCGTTAGTTTTCATTGTCCTACTTAAAAAGTAATCATTACGGCTTCTTTTATCTCATTGATAGACAAAAAAAATATATAATAATTTCTATAGCATAATCTCAGCAGCAGTATACAAAGTGCGTTAGTGTATTGTAATGCCCTGCCTCTCCAGCTTCAACCTCTACTGTCAAAAACTGGAAAAAGAAAATCTGCCTTGCCCCCACAGTATTGGCTGTCCTCCTTTAAGGAAAAATCCGGAGCATAACAAACTTTGCCATCTCCTTACATTTTTGTATAACAAGACAAGCTTTCTGAAAATACAGTACATTGTTATAGAATTCAGAGAATATACACAGTGTCTGGAAGCCACAGAGCTTTATGGTGAAGTGATCTAATGCAGTGGTGCACAGAAAACCTACAGAGGGGTCCCTGAAGCAGTATTTGGACCACGTTCAGGTCAGGCTATGCTAAGGCTCAACTATACCATTCAGGGAGCATGTACCAAATTCTTCACACACAGTATCAGATGTCTTAAAAGATCACATATTATGGCTGTGACTTAACTCTAACTTTGTATGGTACTTCAGTAACAAAGAATGAAGCTAGGAAGAAGAAATCCTTTTCAGAAGTATAAATTCATGGAATCCTGATCTTACCCCTTAGCTCTAATACCTTCAAAACTGAAAGGGAGCTTGAAGTTGAAATACCCAATAAAACATTTGCAGTATTCAGGCAATGAGACACACCATCTTAGAAAAAAACACAGTAAGAAGGCAGAGTGGGTGGGGAAAAGAATTACGTGAAGGATCTGAGCAAAACAAAGCACCCCTTCCTCAATCACTGCACGAATGTGTTTTCTGACAATTAATCTTACCTTTATAATCTTTTCAACACCAGAAGAACAGATCATGTAAGTGTGAGGATTAAACCGGACTTGGTTTACAATTGACCGATGACCTTTCAATACCATAAAGGCACCATTGACAACCCTGCCAATGCCACCTAGGGGAAACACAAAAACAACCGAAATTAATCATTACACATTGCTTTCATTTATAAACATAATATTAAGTCGTTGTATTTGACAGTGTGCTTCAGCTTTCTGCCATACTCAAGGCCTGTGTTGGCTGCAGAATTCCAATTTTATGAGTAATGCCCCCATGAAAAGCTGCAAGTTTGATGAAAGGCATCCTTCCTGTAAATTAGGACTTGGAAGTTCGCTTTAGTTCAACCATCTAAACAAACAATGGAGGTTTCTGACCCAACATGACAAGTGTGTGAATAAGAACATCATACATACTTTATGAAATCACCAGTGAAACCATACTGCCTAAGGCATGACACTACTCTATTTGTGAATGTGAAGCAAAGACAAATAAAGAAGTCGTCTTTTTAATAGCTGTATTTTTTTTTATATTAGCAATTCATTGTTGTCATAATTGATCCTAGATCAATGGATAAGAATTTAGGGGAGTCAATTTTAGGACAACCAGCCTAAATTAACACATTACAGCTAGACTCAGTGCAGCCTTCTCTAGACCACCATCTACATCAGCTCATATTTCTGTGAATCAAGCTTAAAGATGGACCTGAAACAACAAATCTGACCAGTGGTTGTATAATTCTTTTCAACAGGACAGGGAACTAGCAGAAGTGCAATACTTTTGCAACAAATATAAAATTCAAAACAAGTTAAACAACTTTTTTTGCCTGTTTATCGAAGTTTATGCACCAAAGGAAGAAACTCATCACACAGCTGTTTCTGGTTGTCTTTTTTGTGTCTTTTTTTTGTTGTTTGTTTTTTAATATATATTCACAGATTATAAATTATTCACATAAATAAACTGTAGATATGTTAGAAAGCATATCATTGTATTTGAACTAACAAGACTCAATAAATATGCTATGATTAACAGCATAAGTGAAAAAAAAAACTAGACAAAAAGTTAAGGAAGTAAAAGCTTAAAACCACTTCAGAGGCAAACAATCTTGTTATTTACAAATTCAAAGGCTGTGAGGACATTGTAAGTTGATGGCTCTCCTTTGTCATCAAGAGGAGATCTTTCAGCTAAAATAGCTGCTAGTTTGAGACCCAACAACCTGTCTTTTGCAATAGAAAGAGTTCTCCAACAATATAAGCTTCCTGATGAAAGGCTTGCTTTATCACTTCAGGAAGATAGAATGATCAAAAAGAAAAAAAGAAAAAAAAGAAGATGTTCCTGCATGACTTTCTACTTCTTAGGTTACATAAATGACAAAAACTGGAGCTTGCATCTAGCTCTTCCTTTCCTCTCTGAAGTACTCCATGCCTTCCACTCATAAGTACGCTCTAAATATCAGACTGATGCGTATAAATTGTGATAAGGATTCAGAAATGAGGACTCACCCAACACCTAATAATCTCAGATCTGTCTATGAACAGAAAACTTTCCAAAAGCTGTAAAGATCTATTTGCTCAGATCATTTATTTCAGCCCAAACTGCAGTGTCATATCACTCTGAGATAGAAAGATAATGTGCTTGAAAAGGAAAGAGAGATGGCAAGAGATTATGACCAAGCCAAGAACAAAACAAACAAAAATTTATGCACCAGCTTTGTCCACATTTAAGGCTGATTTAAAAATGAAGTAATTTGAAAGGGAGAAGGTCGTCCCATTTAACTTCAAGATGCATTCACCAGAACTGCCCTGAGACTGAGCTACCTGCAATAGTTCATTACATGTCAGATTGGGCTCTTCTGATTTTCTTTTCCTTTCTTTCAGATTCCCCACAACTTTTCATTCCACTCACCCCAACAGACGTTCATGACCACATCTGTGGCTGATGGCAAGTTGCCCTACTCCCACAGCATTCTTTCCAGTCAAATCATAGTTGCCAATCCAATTGCATCTATCAAGCCAACTGTACATGGTTACATCAAGTCCAGTTCTCAATGTGTTTATCTTGACCTAGCAGACAAACGTTCCAGGAAAGAGGGCCTCGGGACTAAAGAGACAATTTGCTTAGGAAATGTTTCCAAGTCTGTAAGTAATGCTGAAAATCATTTTTAATCAACCCTGGACTCTAGCTGCCTGAATTCAGTAGAAAGCAACAAATATGCTCAATGAGACACTTACAGAAAAGTCAGAAGTTCGAGGAACAATGAGCAAAGAAAGAATTTAATAGAAATGAAACACAAATTTAGGGCACTCATAACTTGGGCTGAATTTTTAAGTTTGTCATTGGGCTCTTGTGGAATCATCAAGCAGGGTGAATTAACCCATGATTATTTATCTAGTAGAACAGTGTTAGTAGTTATTTAATGTTAGAACTGCCTTCTGAAACTTTAAATGTTTATAAATTCACCAAGATCACTGGATGAAGAGTACACAGTGTGCCACATCTAGAACACAGCTCTCCAAGGGCCTTTTTAAAATTCAGTCAGTGTGAAAGAACTCCAAACCTTTCTGTTTTTAATACTGAAGTTTCCTAAATTAAAGATTATTCCTTTCAAGCTGTTAATAGTAAAATCAGAGGAAGCACAGTCCGAGAACATGCCTCACTTCTTTTAGAGGGAACTTGATTGAACCTCTCCACAAAGCCCCTTAAAACAACTAACTGTCAATTACAGGAAAAATCTCCATGAACCTTATGATTAGTGGAATCACAAAGCTTAGATGTCTGTCTTGGATTCCAGTAGTATGAAAGGTTTCAATCATTTAAAATAAAAAGCACTGACTACACAATGCCCCAGTAATCCCTGTGTTGAATGTATGAGACTACCCCAGCATCTCATTTTGGAGAACAACCTTGCCTCTAGCCTAACAACTCATATGCATTTCATTAATATCTATAAATCAGTGCTTAATGCAGAGCCTTCTTCACTATACTCTCAGTGGTCCTTTCATATTATAGTAGCTCAATGATGTTAATATCCTATTACATGAGCATCTGTGTGGCTGACAAGCTCATGTTCAGGCTTGTTTGGAATGCCCCTAGTCTGTCAAGAGTCCTGGCTTAGCAGAGCCTTAGCTGCAGCCACACAGCTTCTAGCCATCCCACCGTATGAGTCCAGTCTGCTTATGTCTGCTGGCATAAAAAAAAAAAGTAAAATAAAATGCATCTGTACATTAAGATGAGGTTGGCCACTAAAATTCCTGATGCCATCTTCCACTCTAATATCATAACATTCAGAGCTGGAAAAGACCCATAAAGATCATTAAGCCCAACTCCTGGCTCCTCACAGAACTACCCAAAATGCAAACCATATTTCTGAGAGAATTATTTCAGACACTCCTGTCTATCTGTGCTTCAAAGCAACATCTCAACTGTTTTCAAGCAAGACTATGATGAGGTAGCATGTAATGGTCAAACCATCACGTGAATCAAGATGGTTAGTGGTGCAGTAACCAGAATGGCAATAATCAAATTCACGTTGCTGTCTTCACTTCTAATGGTATTTTTATTTGCCTGGTTTCAGCTCTGTTATCCCAACAAAACTCAGATTTCATTTTTTACATTTGTTTGGAGTGGAACAAGGGCTAGCTTTTGAATTTAGCAGCATGCACAGGTCCTGCAACTAGGTTTGTGTGACAGCTTCTATATTCCTAGATAGTTACACATTTGTATATGCGTATTTATACAGAAGGCATAGATATAGCTGACATGTTATTATTAAAGAATTTTAAACTAAATTCTTCACTAGCTGCTCATGCATGCAGGCTTTAGAAGGTTTTAAGCTCTGACTAGTTACTTTGCGCTCAAGCCGTGCTAGTTGATGGCTTTTTGTTTTTCTTTGATGTGATACACAAAGTTAGATGTAAAGAAAATCCCTCTTTTCCCTACACCCTACAAAGTAGGTGCTCTGACGAGGAGCAATACAAAGTCTCAAAAAGTTCTCTAAATAAGATCTTCCTATGCTATCTGACCAGCTGGAACAAACCACTTGTTAAAGTTTAAATTCCAAGCAGGCTCTTTAAACATATACTTCTAAAAGTTCCTTCTTCTACACACATTTGACAACAATTCCTTGGTAACACAGTGGCAAAGCTACATGCTACAATACAGACAGAAGGAAACAACAGTATAGTGCCTTGAAAGCAGTGGATATCTCCTAAGCTATCGAAGGGATTACATATTGGCTGGCTTTACTATCTTGTGTTTTAATTTTTATGCTAATTAAACCTTACTAATTATGCAGCTTTGCATATTTATGAAAGTGAGCTGTTGTTTCATAAATTGAGAACACGTTTGATGGTACACACCAACAAATTAAAAACAAACATCAAGCACACACTAGTAAAACAAAAGCGAGAGCAAGCTACATAGGCAGCAATCTGACCTCCTATGCATAAGTTTCACAACATGTAGCCGTATTTAAACCAAATAAACAACTGAATTATTTGGAGAATAAGGAAAAGAGGGAAGTGATCATTACGAAGAGTGCTCTAGTGCAGAAATCCTGTAAGAATGTGAAGCAGTCTTTGAAGTAATGGAAGCTGCAATGTTACAAATATTTTTTAAAAATTCAAAGCACTGGAGAATTTCCTGGGATAAGGAACAATCTCCACTGTAACAGAGGAATTAAATGACCTCATTAAAAAGAAGTCCTTTCTATCTAGGACACCGCAAAAGCAGCTGTGCTGGTTGCTCATATAAGGTAGAAAGATGCTCCACAGAGTAATACATAACTTCATACACGCCACGTGAATTACTCAAAGCGCTGAAAGCTCCTGAGAAGATCCAGATATCTATAGCTGCTGCCAGTGTGCCATGGCATACCATCTGACTGCAGTATTTGGCACTGCAATAAGAATCTAACTTAAAAATAATTTGGTTTTCATTAATAACAATACAGGACACATTTAGACCATAGGCCACAACCCCACATTTGAATCCTATGAGGTCACAACGTGCTCATGGGAGAGAGCAACAGCACTGCTGCATGCTGAAGAACTTCTACATTGTTTCATGTTCTTCCACCAGTCAAGCAAGCAAATATTCATAGCATACAAGACCTTTGGGGCAGCAGATTATGTTTAGACCCCTCAAAAAGTTTCTGGTCACTCACACACCCCCATTTGCTTTGTACAACTATGCCAACAGATGGCTTGGCTCCTCAGAGACGTGTGCAGAGAAGTTCAAATGCAAACACTGCTGCCCTGAAAGCATAGGTCCCTGTAACGTCCCCTCTAGCAGGATCAGAAACCCAATTCCAGCTGTGGAAACAGCCAGAGCAAACTTGAGGTTTCTCAGCAGTACAGGCAGAATTGGCTTTGGTCACACCAAAGACAGGGTGAGAACAGTAAGGGCTGGCCAAAAATCTGTCTCCTCTCAGCAAGGTAAGGGATGGTTCGGGGAAGGCACCAAGGCTGAGTATTCCTCCTATTCCTACAGAAAGCAGAAGGCAGAGTCTCTCCATAAGAAAGCAGCTCCAACACCAGCTGCAGGCTGTCTCCTTCATCACCTGCCCACCACTGCTCAGGCCAGGTGAAAGGGTCAATGAAAGCACATGGAGTGGTGGGTTGGTGTCAGCAGCTGCCTTGGACAACGTGCCCTTCCCAGCAATCCATACTGCACCTCACCTAGGCCTCAAGCCAACCCTGTGGTGATCTCAGACCTCCATAGAGCTTCCAAAAGCCAAAGGAAAAAAAAGTCCCATTTAAACATCTAATGAATATGTGGAAAGTTGTAGTAGTAGAAGCTATTTTTGGACATCTATTTTGTCCCTTCTTTTGTTGTTGCTGAATACCTGCGGTTTCTATATATATACCACCCAACATACTGTTGTTGCTGGTAGACACAAACAGTATGGAAGCAAAAGACAAATTTACTTTAGAAATGAAGCTTGGCACACCCTTTCTCCACTCTGATCCCTTTCCTGATCCAAGAGAGATGACGCCTATGGCTCTGCCCCACCACAGACTTGCTGCAATCACTGCACAAATGTCCCATAGCACTCTGCTTTCTGCACTGACTTGAAGGAAGAGACAAACTATAGTCCTAAAAACAAAATCATCCTAAGACCACTGCTCACAAACACACAGATTTATTGAAAGAAAAACCAAACAAATACCAAGCTTCCAGGGCACGCTCCCCCGTGAGTAAGGTCAGAAAACTGACCCTAAGAGTGCACATACCTAAAATCTCAAAAATAACTGGACGAAATGAAGCAACTAACCATTTATTATTCATCTTCATCTGTCAGCCTGCAACTCAGGAACCTGAAACCACAAGCTGTCTCCAATGAGACAACCCTGTTCAACTGTTATTAAAATATCTGCTGTTGCTGAATTCTTTAATCTAAAGAGCAGTCTGCATTTACAATGACCAAGAAAAAGGGAAGAAAAAAATTGCAACATTTTTGATGAAAATTCATGCAATTAATTTAGTAACTGTACCACAATGACAGGCCCTTTCTTACTAGTAGCTGCAGTCAAAGACAGAATTAGAAAGAGGTTTTTAATCAGTTTGCAGTTCTGATTTAGTAGTTTTTGCAAAGTCTGGTATGAGTCTGACAGAGTAAACTGAAGGACTGCAGACTGCCTTTTTCTAATCACAAAAAAATTATCATGCACCTCACACAGCATCTTAGAGTACATCAAAAGCAAGAGAGAAAAGCTCTGAATTACAAAGATGATTCAGAGCAGTGAGTGAGGAATGTAAGGCCTTACCAAACCCTCCATTACTCCACAAGACATGTCAAGTTCTGTCTTGAATAGAGATTCTTTACCAAGAGACCATGTTTATGGGATTTTGTTCTAATACTGCCTGAAATGTTTGTGCTGCTTAACAGGCTTGCTGATCAGGACACTTCCCACTTCTAGCTTGCCTTGAAGTCAGATAAGTGCCACGGAAACTCAGGACGGCTTCTCTTCTACCAGACCAACGTATATATTTTGCTAGAAACTTTGCCTCTGAAGAAAATGGAATAAGTATTTTAAAGAGGAAGTTGGCTAACAGACTTACCAAACAACTAGCAATTACTTCTGAAGCAATAGAGGAAAGCTGAATGGAGAAGGAAGTGGAATAACCAACAAAGTATTCTATTTTCACGAAAGGACAAAAGGTGATTTAAAAGCAACTCCTTTTCGGCACTGGAAGTCCTGGCCTGTGCATCACAATCTAAACTTGTGGATAGAGACAGACAGCAAGACTCTTCAGCAGAAGTACCTCTTAAGCAGCTTAGGGAATATTTTTTTCTCCTCCCCAGTTCTCACATAAATCATGTCTTAAAAAACTGGTCTGAACAAATCTCCACCTGAGAGGGAACAACTCAAAGCAGCTTGTGGGTAGGACATCTCTGAATTGTAACTATTTGCAAAAAAAAATTGCAGAATTTGTTCAATTTTCCAGGCAAGCTGTGTTTACAAAGCAGGTAACTGGATTCCTCCAACATGAAATAAACTTGCAATTGTTTGACAGGTGTCTTTCTTACAATTCCTTACCTTTTTTGTAATTGCTTGCTATCTGAAGGTTCGCACTGCTACAGCTATATCTGAACATACCCAGTGATCTGTTTCAGAGTTGTTCCTAAAGACAGTCTCTAAAAAGATTTACACAAATAAGTTGATATTTACTAATAAATGACATAATTTAAGGGAGTTGTACCATAAATATTTATAGTAACGCAGTGTCTGAATTCAACTGGGAAGACAGACATCAATTAGGGCACTATTTTTATTTAAAATAGCAACAAACAGGACATTGTATCATCCTGTCTAGTTTGTGAAATATTTAAGTGGAAAACCACATTCCACCCCCTCATATCATGGACCCAAATATGTTCCTAATTTAAGCTTGAACATGAGAATAAGGAACATTCCTCTAAAGCAGAAGGTTTAAGATCTTCACATCTGACAGCAAGATGACTTCTTCAAGAAGGAAGCAGAGACTCTATAGACGAATTATATACAGGATCAGATTTTAAAGAGGATGTTCCATCACCATCAAAACAGGCACAACTCTTCAAGAGTTGAGTGATGAAGAGCTTCAACAAGACTATCACAGGCAACTTGGATGGGTAACGTGCTATTCGCCTCAGAAACCAAATTTCTGTGTCTATCTAAACAAAGCTCACGAGCCTCTTAAAAAAACTTTCAATAAGTAAAAAAAAATTTGAGCAGTTCTTTAAGACACGCAAGTTCCTACAGCAGGAGCCCTGATCCCATTAAGGAAGTACTGATGGCAATTGACATTAAGTAATTGATTTTGTAACTGAAATGTTGAAAGTTTACTGACACCCTTCCTCAAGCTATAAGAATCAGAAACAAAAAAGCTGACTAAAGCATCGTTTTGAAGTAATTCTAGCTACCACTCTTGTGCAAAGAGCCCAGACAGAAAGTTTGCTAATCTGGAAAAAAAATAATTCAGGAGCATTAAAGCCAGAAGAACACAGAAATCTGAATTTCACAAATGCAGTCGGGATAAGTACAGTAACATGTATAGAATGTAATTCTCTAGTGCTCAAATGAAAACTTACCGATAAATAATATTTAAATGTGCATAACATTTGTTTTAAAGAGAAGGAAATTTCATAATTAATAATTAAAAAAATCAAAAGAAAATCATACAAATTTAAAGTTGAGCAGAGGGACATTTGTATAAAGCCTGCAAAAGAGGACAGGAGCCCAAGGAGATGGCATTTTTAATGGGACCATCTTCAGAACTCTGGACTGCAACACCAAATGTTCACTGAATAACCAATCCAAAATTCAAATGACATTTTGCTCATAACCACTAACCAAACCTGCAGAGGCTTAATATCCTCTTAGCTTTGATTAAACAGTGGTGATGAATGGCGTTTCAAAATGAAACAAGATCTTTTCCCTTCATCTCCAAGGCAGACTAATTTGCTCTCACTATTGCTAGAGCACCTCAAATCATGAAATAACACTTGGTTGTCCTTAACACCACTAAAACATATAATTTAAATTGTGAAAGTCATTAAAAATAGAAACAGTAACAGGTATAACTATGGATTTGATAAAAATACAATACAATACCACTCTAAAAGAACATTTTAGAGACGCTGACATTGTATGGTCCAGAGATAATAACAGATAATGTATTGCCATACACTACAATATTACTGGATGATAGGAAATCAGGCATTGACCAAGGGTGGCATTTGCGACACTACTGTTACATCCCACACTGTTGCTTTTCTTTACTCAGCATCAGTTCTACTATTCTATTACACAGATTTTGCTCATTACTTTCTTGACACGTCTGTCACAGCTTGGGAAGGGTCAAAAATAGTCAAAAGCAGTAATTTCTACCAGCAACAGCACTCCTCCACTCAAAAAGTTCAAGAGGATAACTGCTCCGTACTATAGAATTCAGTGTGAGGGATTTGGGGTGGGAGGAAAGGACAAAGAGAAGACGGGTGCACTGTAGAAAACAGGCCAATATACTGGAACTGTAAGGAGCAGTCTGGAAACCCAGAAGCACTGTATGCTTCAAGCTTCTTCATGGAATGAAATTTCTAAGCAAGACTGTTAAGTATTCCACTGAGCTTGGTTCAACTTAGAAGAAGAAGAGTTGGTACACAGGAGGGAGAAATGACAGAATCTGCCTCCACCCATAGCTCTGTCCCTTCATCAGTTCATCTAGAAGATTTGAATGATAGTAATATTAAAACAGAAGTAAAAAGAAAATTACTGTATCCCAGATTCACATAGCATTGCCTATTACTACCCTTACAGGTATAATCTGAATAATTCTAGAATTAGTGGCTGAGTGAAAACAGCAATGTCTCAAAATGCAGACTAGTATATTAGACACATTCCCCACCTAAACCCAAATTTCTGAAATAAGAAAACTTACCTGCTTCTGGATCTGGAGGAATCCTCCACATATACAAATTGAAGTCATCAGAGCCCGAAAGAATGTACTGTTAAGAATAAATAAAAGCAGTTTACTACAAGGCAACATGTGAATTGAGTTACTTTTGATCTGGTTTCTCCAAACATAAAAAGAAAGAAAACAAGATGATTTTTTCATTTTTTGTACCTCACTGATCAACTTATCCTTAGACATGGGTATGGTGCAACAGAAAAATGCTTCATGCTTGTAAACAGATCGAAGTTCAAAAGTATGCTTCACACGTCTAACACCTACTGCCCAAAGAGAATGGCTTCTTTGCTAAATAAAGCTATAGATGATGACTGGCTTTTATGCATACAAGCCTAGATCAAACTTGGATCTTGTAGCTTGCAACACTTGTCTTTTTTTTAACTTTTTTAATATATATATATTTTTAACATTAGGCCATTTGTCTTTTTTTCCTCACTTCTTGAACTAAAAAGTAAAACTTCTTCAAACATGTACCTCAGAAGAGAGCCAGCACATCCGCTATACACAAGCACAACGTGCATGGCTCATGGCAGTCTACTAGGAACCACCAAAGGTGGTGATACTCTTAATACTGAACAAAACCAAAGCTGAACACTGTTACCAAACAGTCCAAAAGAACACATGTGAATCACACTGCTTTTTTTTTGTTTTTTTTTTCCTGATTACAGTTACGCTGAAAATGTAGACAGATCAAAGATTTAGGCACTACTCAATCTAAAATAGCCCCAGTTAGTATACTACAAACATGCACTGGAATAACAGTTGACATCTCATGTGGAAAAAAGCTTACGCCCCTCAGTTCAAAGAGGCCATAAACTGAGCCATGTCTTCAAATATCTCCTTTCCAATGAACTGTAAATCCCAAATTAGAGGTGAGATGACACATAATGTAAACACAGGCAGATACCAATTCTAGCTATACTGGTACAGAGATAGTATATCTACCATCCTACACAGACTTGCAGCTTCTGCTTAATGCAGTCAAAAAGATGCTTTTTCATTTTATTATTTCTTGAATAGAGGGAAGGAAGAAAAAGAAACAAACACAGCAAGATCATCTTTTTTCTAACCTCGGATAAGAGAAAAAAATTGTTTTGTTTTTCTCAAATATAATTGTTTTCTCTTTCATTCTCCTGAGTTACATAAACTCATCAGGCAAAGTATCATCAAGCAGTGAGAAGACAAGTCCTGGAATAACACAGGACTGAGAAACAAAAATATATACCAATAAGGAGAAAGCTAATATAAATTTGCATATATTCTGTTTGTGATGCTAATTACATTCTCACAGAGTTTGGACTTTTCTAGCCACAAAAAATGCAATTAGCAGCCACTAAAGTTCCTTCTCCGGCCTCCAACTATCACAATCCAACCATTCTTAGGAAGTGAGGATGTGAGTAAGCATTCATGAATGCAATTCTGCTCATTTTCTGGTAGGTAAGAAGCACTGATCAAACACAGTCCCATTAAAAACTTGTGTGCACTAGTTCTGCATCACTCACAGAACCTTCCTTTCCAAGCCAAAAAAACAATTTCTGCAAGTCAACATGTTCAAGCACTTAGGCAGCTAACCTCTGCCAAACTGACCTAACGGTGCCAGGAATACGTGCTTCCCCTTTCATTTGACTGCTTGTAAATGTTAGACCACAGCAGGCTGAGCTGCTGTGCCAGATCTACACAAATTAAGGCTCTCATAGGCAACCTCCCAGCAACCAGAAAGAAAGCAGCTCTCATAAGTTTTCTTACACAGAAAATGCTTCACAGAAAAAAACAGTCTTGCTTAAAGTTATGAAAATGTTGCCAACCGTTGGTATTCATTACCAAAGCATTGCAGTTTAAGCAATGACTTGTTTGCCTAGCAAGCGTTAAGATAAACAAGAACTTTTAAAATGCTCAGTATCTTGAATTTATGACCATAATGCATAATTAGAGAAAAGTTCTAACTCCTTAATATGAGAGCAATTTACCACTTCAGGCAATAAATCAAACAAGCCTAACAATGACAGGCCTAGAAGTGACAGAATATCCTTTGATTTCCAGGTGAAAACACTGTATGTCCTGTAAATTCAATGGACAATTGTCTAAGAAAATCTGGTATACCACTCACTGCCCATTGAAAACTCCTGATTGAGGATATTCTGTCTTTCTTTAGAGAAAAAAAGATGAGCATGCCCTTGCAGCAATGGGGACTGATGGTAATTCAACTGCCTTATCTTGAATGTAACCAGGAGGTCAATACAAGTGACCATTCCACTTATCTGTCCCTTGAGAAGCCACATCTGAGTATTGGATCGGGGGGGACCCAAGTGGACACAAGAGCAACACTAATAAATAGGACAGACTGGAGGAGGACTGCTGAGACCGTGAAGACACAGTCTGTGAGGAAAAGCTAAAGGAATTCACCTTATTTGGCCAGATGAGAAAGCAAAGGGACAAAACAGAACCCAACAATCTTTGTGCCCAAAAGATCACAGAGCAGTCGGGGATGACACTCCTCAAGGGTGTGCAGTGATTGTTTAGGAAGTAACAGTCACAAGTCTCAGCAAGTGAAATTCCAGCTAAGCACTAAGGAACAACACATTAATGAGTGTGACAAATGCAAGGCAGGGGAATCTCCATCCTTGCAAACATAATTTTAACTAGACAACTCCCTAAGCTACCTGATCTGACTTTGAAAATGCCTGCCCTGAGACACAACTTACAAAATGTGACTTCCCAAGTTCTTTTCTGATAAAACATACTCAATGAAAAAAGGATCAAAAATCTTGGAGTTTCGATGTTTTTCTCTTGGATTGGTTGCAGAGGCAGCATCAGGAAAATGCCTACCTGGAAATTTGACAGTACATCACAACTTGATAAAAATTCCAACAGGAAAACAAAATTTTCCATGCAGACAGAGACATAAGCTGTAGTTTAGCACAAGGACAAGGAGTTGCATGAATTCTGACGCACAATTTGGAGAGTTTAATTCAAAAAAAACAAAAACACCACGATTGGCACAGTATTTTAAATAGCTGAAACATTCAAAAAATGGCTGAGGTTGGCAGGGATCTCCAAAGGTCATCTTCAGCAATGCCCCTGCTCAAGCAGGGTTGACTAGGTCTGGCTGCCCAGGACCACATTCAGAAGGCCGACTCTACGTAGAGCATAACTCTGTTAAATGCACCACAGGGTCCTTCAGTTAGTCATGCCCTTGTAGCTTAATAACATTTGCAAAAAACAAACATAAACACGGCCAAAGTATTTTGAAGTGCATTAGGAGGCAATGAGGATGAATGAATACAGCATCAGCATTGCATTTTATGTTGAATTAAAGAACAAAGCCCAACTTGTGAAGAAGCTGTATGTCTAACCTCGCAATTAAGAGAGCCCTCAGTAAGTACCAGAAGAACTAACTGATATAGCCTCCTATACAAGATTGACATTCTAAACTCTCTGAAAATCTTTATTTCATGTATATAATATTAATACACCAATAAGTCAACAGTTTTCCCACACAAGTTGAAAGCTGTAGGATAAGGATTGAGAAATTACAAAGTCAGCCGATACTACTGGAGAACTCAAAGAAATAATTGCTGTGAAGTTCAACAAGCCCTTGCTAATGAGGCAGAAATCCTGAGGGAAGGGAGTAGACTTTTAAAAAGGAAGGAAGAGAAAGGAAAGAAGAGAGCTTTGGAGTAGAGTAGATGAAAGAACATCATGCTGCATATATACTTAGAATCCCCTTTAATTGTGTCCAAGGATGTTTGGTCCTGAGGGGATGTACAAAGAGTAATTCCTAGGAGAGTACCTTTTGCTAACTTGCTTCAAGAACAAAAGCTCAGATAATCACGTCACAGAGGCAAGCTAAGAAGAGACAGAAGCATGTGCATTCACAAAGATGAGTAAATGCACAGACAGGGTGCACTGCCCTTCTTCCACTCTCCCTTTAAACGACAAACTAAGCAGAAGGTAACTCAGAAAACTGGTGTTGTGCTGAATTCTGCATCAGACCAGACACTGAGCAAGGAGTAGAGATGCTCAGATGTCTGAGGGGAGAGACCAATATTAAAACCACCTGTTCAATTGTCTGCATTTTTGCTGCTGTATCTGACAAGGACGTCAGAAGACAACATTCAGCATACTCACATGAACGTAAGATTAGAGAGAAAAGCAGGTGCTACTAATTATTTTTTATTGTTATTTTTATTATTATTATTTTTAAATAATCATCTTCCATGTCTAGCTGTTAGTAACAATGACAGAAAAAGGTTTCCAGATGACCACAAGCTGCTGATTCAGAAGTTTGCCTTAGAAGGAAGAAAACTCTCAGGCGTGGTTGGAGTTTGCTGCTGGAGAAAGAACAAATTCAGTCTGAGCTTCATGTACACATGAAATGCTTAAAATGAACTACCATCCAGAATCTGGCAGTATTATGCTGGACTAGTGCTTCCCACTCATTCCGCTGCAATGCATCTCATTTTCTCTTTCCCCAAGGAGATTAGAACAGTTGATACGAATAAGCAGAGGTCTAATCTGCTGCTGCTACAGTCTCTTAACAGTAGCATTAGTGTTGTATTTTGCAATACTAGCACTCTGGGGAATTTATTTTTATTCTTACCACTGCTGTTCTTGAAGTTTTCAAAATCCCACAGGCTACATTTACTCAGGTAATGCTGAATATGGAGTATTTCAATAAAATTATATCTTAATCTAGCCTTATTCTATAATTTGCAACATCCATGTTTCCCGTTCCTATAAAATTCCCTGTGGTTTATGAGTAAGATCAGAGGTATTTTTAAGCTTTTAGCCCTACGCAATGAACCAGAAGACATGGATCATTTTTCCAAAACTATGAGTGGGCCTTTGGGATCCTTTGGGCCTACAGATGCAGTAGAGAATAAGAACTTAAGAGAACTTGTCTTAAAATGCACAACAGAAAAGCATATTATCACCAGATTGCTATATATGGATGAATGAGAGCACAGGTAACAGATACAGAGGAGATAACTGTTTTCAAGTAACTAACAGGAAACGTCAAACTGAAAAAGCTATACGTCTACAGATGCCCAACTTAGGGTCACTCATCCTAAAGACAACAAGAAGCCTGAGAGACTCAAATTCCATGCTGCTGCTTACACATCAATTCCCACTCACCTGAGTGTATCTGCCGCTCTCCCACTGGGGCCAACAGAAATTTCAGCATGAAATATCAGATTAGATATTTTTCTCAGGCTTTTAGGGACATGCTCCTTATTTTCTTGAAGTACTTCAAAGTTCACATCCTCAGGAAGAAGTACAGAGGCACCCAAATTTGAAAGAGTTCTGATGGTGCTTTGCATAGCCCCTTTTAAGAGGCAGGAATTAAGGGCCTCCACATATTGCCTCTAATACAATTCACAGCAGGGATGTAAGCCTGCGAGACTGAAGTCTTAACTGCTCTTGAGCATAAGAGATACCTTGGACATCTTCTCTGTGCACTGATTTGAAACAGAGTCTGAAAAAAATGTTAACTATTTATCCAGGAGATGAAAATAGCAATCAGCACTTTTGAAGAATGTAAGAACAGAGTACTTTTCCCAAGGGAAAAAGGTTTCCTAAAGAAACAGGACTTAGGCTATTTTGTGCTCTGTGGCACCAAGCAGACTTCAAGAACCTTAAAGATTGGGGTTCAGTTTCAATTTTGATAGAAGACCTGAGGGCTCCAGAATTAGGAAATTATTTTAAACAGTCACACAGGTGATACCTTGTAAGCAGGCACTGAGCAAAAGACAGTACCATAATCATACCACCACTGGGAAAGGGGAAGCCCAGACGAGGCGTTGGAAAGGACCTCTGCAGATCATCTAGCCCAAACCCCTACTAAACCAGCTTCCCTAGAATAGGTGACAAACTGATCCTTAAACCAAACAAAATGCCTATGAAATCACTATGATCTACTTCTCATGAAACTATTTCAAAGTGGACTAGAAAGCAGACTCCATAATAATAAATAAATAAATAAATAAGGCCAACTCACAACTGTGTGCACAGGTACTACAGATCTCTGTCAAAAATAAAGGTCTCACTACACATTACGCATTTAGATGAAAAATGTTTGATGAAAGAATTTTAAATATTTTTTTCAAATACAGCTGCTTCTTCGGCAGAAGAGTCTCATTTATAAGCAAGCTGCATAAAGCATTTCAAAAGGACCAATATTTTTTTCTTTGATGGCTGACATTAAATTCACAATTTGAATAGAGCGTTGCAGAAAAATGCAAACTTAGTGCTAATCAAAAGCCCTCAGATTTATTTTCAAATCATCTTTCTGTTGTTAAAGAGTGCCCACTGATCAGGAAAAAAGACAAGTTAAGGACGTATACACAACTGACAGTCAGACCTAACTTCAATGTATTTTCCAACCTAAATGATTCTACGAAGAAGGAAAAATTGCTTTTTTCTATTCAAAAAGCAACAAGATATGTGCATGCACACACACACACAAGCAAGATAATGCAATTTGTTTAAGATGGGCAATTCCAGAAGTACAAGAAAAAAAAGATTCCCCACAAAGCAGACATACAGTATTTTTTGTTTCCTCAAGCAATTAAAAAGTAAACAAAAGCCAGTTGACTAAATACTCGTCTCTTTTCATGTCCAGATCTTTGTGTCACGCTGTTTATGCTGATGAATCTATGCTTACCATATAGAGCTCCTACTGAGTACAGCTCGAAGAGCTGCTCTGATGATCATCTGCTGCCCTCCTCAATAGGTACACTCCCACCTACACCCCTTTCATAACACTGTAGAGGCCTGGGTCAGTACAATTCCCAGGCTTTGTTTTTACTGGCTTGCACAGGGTTCAAACACAGCCTAAGTACCACACAGGACCTCTCCTCTCGGTGCCACACTGCCTGGTGTGCCCTCTCACACTGCAGCACAGCAGACCATCTGCCTCTTCTTGTCTCAGAATTTCTCACTGTCCTCTGCTAAGAAATTCCTTCCCTTCAGCAAGGCTATCAGGGTGTAGGGCAGGCTGATGCTAAGAACAGCCTCACCTATGCAGGTGGTTCATGTCTTGCCACTGTCTCAATGACAAAGTCTAAAAGTAGGAAGAGAAATAACTGCAAAAATTTCTACTTTCAGTAGTTTCGGAAAACTTATCCTTTTTAATAAATGAGAAATGATTTTCTGAATCATATGTTTCTTTTATATTCTTCTTTGAGCTAAATCCTGGAACTCAAATCCTATCCTTTGTGCAGTGTCCAACACAACTAGTTCTCACAGCATTGTGGTGTTAAGGAACACATTTGCTTTGAGAACAACCATATTCTTTCACGAAAGCCAGGGGAGCAGCTTGTAACCTTCGCTTCTGGAGGCTGTTGTTCAAGAAGGTTCAAACTGGCACAAAAGAGAGCTTAAGAGATTTCCATCTTGGCCTAAGAATCAGGCAGGTACATCCAAAAGCATTTTACAACAGTAGCTTTGTTCCTCAGCACGAAGCATGCCTATCTCATGAACTGGAAAAAGAAAAGCTGTGACACAGGAGAGTGGAGAAATACAAATTGCTTCTAGTACACAAAGTTCAAAGCCAACATTTTGTATTCCCACTCTCTAATCCTTAGTCTCAGGAGCAGCCAACTCTGTCAGCGGCAGCTCTAAATGCTTACAGAAGCATCACTGGGAACAATCCATCAACATTTTTACAACTACCTTTTTGCTTTGCAGAAAGGCCATAACAGTGATTTTATTAATGAACAAAAGCAACATTGAAACTTTTTCTGCGTATTTTTAGGGTAAGGAAAATATTATGTTCCAAAGAAAGCAACAGCGTTATCCAAACACATGAAGGGGATTATTCTATAGGTAGCTGAAACTGCACGTCCCCCAGTTGCTCTGCTTTGCTCTTCTCAGCCATCTGCTACATTCCTTTTTTAAAGACACACTAAATCAAATATTCTACTCATCAAGATGATCCAGAATTCACAGTCTCTTTTTCACTACCTCGAATAGGCTGAGTGGCCTTGTTTCATAGCTCAGTAAGAAATGCTGTCAGTGTAGTCCCTATTGCTCATTTTTAAACATACATTCTGCTCACACTCTCCTTTCCCCTTTCCTCTCCCCAATACTTGAAGCTATACTACTAAGCTGCATATCTCCCATGATGCACCTATGCCTGCAGATCTCTGTCTTTCTAGTCAGGTTCCAAAATTCAGTTCCAGAATGTTCCCTCTGAGTTCATGCCTCACTCTCCAGAAGTCTAGATACATCCACTACAGGCTTATGGGAATTCAGAAGAGAAGGGGGAGAGGAAACAGGGCTGGGAGGATGCCCCAGGGAACAGTGGAAGAGGTGTTCAGAATCAGAAGGGCTAGAGGAAACTCCCAGCCCCTTCTGCCAAGGCCCAGGCTCCAAAGAGCCTCCCATATGTCAATCACCCAAAGTGATGGGAAATAACTAACTAAATAAATCCATAGCCACATGCATTACTCATGTAAGTATTTTATATGCATGTGGTGCATATACCTGTGGTTTAACCTACTGATTAGATAAAGAAAAAACAAAATATCAGCTCATCACTAATTCTTGAAAGATGCTGACTTAGACTAAGACACAAATTTTCTATTTATTTGAGGATAGCAAAATATTTGCACACTGACTGCTTTGCATATATATTAAGCAGTAATGACTGCAGTAACCTACTCTTCATTAAGAAGTCTTCTATGCATAGGAAACAAAATGCACTCTTTAGAAAAAGAATTTGTCTTTTTTTCAAGATAGATATTGATAAGTATTGTTTCAAAAGATAAATGGTCCTTAAATGAGATGACACAGGCATACAAAAGAAAAGTTCTATTTCTTTAGAAAAGCAGTGTACAACCATGTAAGACTTTAGGCACCAATGCAGACAATTCTGTTCCTGGAAGGGTTACGTCCATGTAATAATTCTGTTGTGTTAAAACTGTTGCCCCTACCTAGGGCTATTTAGTACACAGACTTGAACACAACGAAGGCTGTAAGTTTACAGGGTTTGGAGCAGTCTGCAGTGCCGTGAGTGGTGCATTCCTGAAACTTTCCTATACCAGCGTAATGTCAAAAGAAAAGGCTGAGTGGTGATGTAATGTCTGAGGGCATGCCAGAGTTAGACAGCATTTGATGCACAGGGTACAAGTTATTTCTCTCCACCTTTTTCAAAGCAGGCATTTTTACAGCTACAAGTGTTAGAGAGTCCCACGTTAACTGCACAGGTAAGAAACAAAACAAACAAAAAAAAACCAACACACCACAGTGAAAGATAGCATGTGTCACTGTGACACAGAGAACAGTTTTTGAGCAAGAAAAGCCACTAGTCTATTTTTGCTTGGAGGGGTTTTCTGAGGTTTTTTTTGGGGGGGATGTTTTATTTTTTTCCCCTTCATCTTCATTACAAGGCTCCTACACTTAAAAACACATATGAGTACCTGAAGATCCATAACACCTCCTGTACCCTCAGACCCAAGAAGATCCTTTCCATTCTGGTCTATCAACTAAAAATCCTCACTAACTAAATAATGTTTCCCAAACCCCGATGCTGACAAGTAGAATGGAAGCTCCTCATCAGTCCTCCTGATATAACCTGAGAACCTCACACGTGTCATGATCTCTATGTAAACTAACACTTGTGTACAATAGGATAAAATCAGTGGGAGTAAGATGAATAAAAAATGGCCTTCAGAATCTGGGCCTGTATGCCTGTATCAGAAGGATGGACAAATTACACTCTGGTCATCATACACGATCCATCTAACCTATCTCATCCATCCTTCTTTTCACAGCTGTATGACTCAAGTGAGCTCCTGGATACAGCAAGAGAATACTATTTTGAATTCATTAATCTGTTAACATCAGAGCTCTCCTACAAAAAAAGGAAAAATTGGTGGCATGTGAATGAGGTCATTGCACTCAACACGGACAAAAGACAGTTCAGAGAGAAGCAAATGAAGGCAGTTATAAATGGTTGCAAACAAAACACCAACTAAACATCACCTCTCATGCTTTGGTCATAAGAGAAAACAAGACTGGGGCATTTCTAGCGAAAACATTTGCATATACTATTCACTGGCTTTCAAATCAACTTGACAATGACAATAATACTTATAAAGGAAAACAACAGCATGCAAGGACAAAAAAAAAGCAAAGTTGTTCATCCTCTCTTCATCTTCTAAGACCTTTGTTACCTTGCTTGTGCTGTACCCCTTTTCCCGTACCTGTAAAAACTAAAACCATCCAAAGCACCGCAGATTGTGTTGCTCTAGACTTAAATAATAATAAAATGAAATAAATCACTGGGATTAACAGGTGAATCTCCATGGCTTTTGCTCCTTACAGCATTATTGGTATTTCATTCATGGTTAAGAAGTCTCAATCTTATTTGCATCATGGGTGCAATGCAGGCGGTATGCAAATCATTGCAAATCTACTAGATGCAGGCTGTCCTTTGGAGTGGCAAGCTAGGAGAGCTTGATTCAAACTGCTGAGTACCTCTTATGGCTGTCAAGCACTGGTGAATTAAGGATATGACTTCTCATTAAGGTTAAAATACAGAGTCAAAATCCAACTTTATCAGATGAGCCAACTGTTCAGAGAACACACACAGAACACACTCTGAAGAGTCATATTTTTAAACTACTAGAGACAGAGTATGAAATATTAAAACCTAACTGTTTAAGACAACTTCAAAAAGATTGAATTATCCATTTAATAAAGATGAAAAGAAACATCAAAAGACAGATAACATCATAGGTGCAACAAGAGAAAAATTCTGAGGAATCTTTCCTACTACAAGTGACACTCACAATCTGAGCTCGACTTTCTTACCCCCTACATCCATTCAAACGATCCCTGCACAAAGAACCTTAGCCCACACAGTTTTGATCCTACACAGAAATACAAGCAAGGAGTTCTATGAAGCTCAGCAGGGACTTCACATGAATCTCAAATGAAAGACTGTCTTTATTAAGGCAAAAGACAGCAATATTAAAACAGGGGGGCAGGGGGCTGGAATCAGACTAAATTGGAAACAGATTTCTTGTTGTTATTGGTAATTCCGATTTTGGGGGCAGTTCTTGTATGCATTATTTCATTTTCACAAAACTGACCAAAAAGCAGATGAACTAAGTTGTATAGAAGGACTAATCTCAAAAAGCATTGCTTTGTTTTCTTATTTAGCTTATCTATCTTCAGTAGGATCCAGCTCTAACTTTCCTTCCTGCACAAACCTGGAAATTGAATTGGGTTCTCTGTAAAGGACAGCGTCTAAGGACCCTACCCTCTATAGTGCTGACAAACTTAGCCAGCTGAATTTGAGCATTACTGGACAGGTTCAGACGTATACAACTGGCCCACATGTTGGTATTTCCTGCTGATTCATTATCTTTCTTTTGCTCCCACTGGATGATGGGTACAAGTCTGTATCTAAATATCAGATCACAACTCTCTAATGTTCCAGTATTAAATCTCATCTTTCCTATTAGCTTCTTATAGCACTTGTAAGGGAGAAGAACTCCTCTTGCTCTGATTTCCAACTTTTAGTACCATTGTGTACTGCTACTTATCCAAACTAAAGATCCATCAAGACAAAAGAACATCAAGTTTTTCAAAAATGCAGGCTTCCCAAGCACAGCATCAACCTGATACAAAACAGCCATATTCTTCCCATTAAAACAAATAATCCTGTACCCATAAGGAAATAGCTTAAACAAAATAGACACTAAGGCTTTGCTCTGACTCCAAAGGAGAAAACCGTGCCATCCTTAGGCTTACTAAACAATGGACCCCAAATCATCAACTCTTTTTCCTTCAACAGTACATGTGTTTGCCATTCTTTACAGCAAACATCTCTATTTTTCTTAAGATGGTTTCAGCACTGCATTTTCATTCTCCTGCCAAAAACCCATGTAAAACTCTGAAACAGTGTGCAACACAAAGACTTCCTCTACCCACGTGTCACAGTGTTAAGTTCAGTGACGTAAATATCTTTTCTACTTGTTATGTGAAAAAAGCTCAACTCTGCCTCCTGCAGCAGCAACAGAATTAATGACTGAATTCTGACTGCAGGATTTTTATTGATGACAGCAAAGAAATCTTCAGATCTCAGTTTTGCAGTATTGTGTTTTGAAAATAAATCTTTCGTCTCCAAACATTGTTAGTGGTTATTAAATACAGCTGTCCAAGGACAATGTTCAGCTCTAGAAATATACAAACTGCTGGCAGTCACTTTATGAATGACCTACTAGTAGGAACTGAGTCCTAGCTCAGTAGAGGAACAAACTATTCCTTCAGACCCCCCCCCCCCCCCCACCGCCATGTGCAGAACACTGGACAATAAAGTTTTATGATCTGATCCAGCAGTAGAGAAAGTTAGGGAATTTGAAAGAAAAAAGTAAGGGAATTTGAAAGAAAAAAAATAAGGATTTTGAAAATTTGCAATACTTATGTTTTGGTGGGATTGTTTCTACTGCACTCAAACCAAGATGTAAAATTCATCACATGCTTTAATATACATTTTTCTTCATTCAGAGTCTATGCTGCAAAACACTCCTGAAGTAACCCTATATGTTGAATCTCCTGTTTTATCAATTAAAAAAGCCAACAAACAAAAACCACTAAACAAAAAAACCATCAAAACCAAACAACTGTTACAAAGGTGTTTTCAAACACTCCTGAAAGCTCTGTAGACTCAGGAGAGCATTGCTTATTACCTGATCACGATCACCTGCAAAACAGCAGCTTTTCATGGTACACGAGTTGAAGTACCCCTGGTTGTCAAACTGGAAGACAGGCAGTCGGCAGTGGATGTCGTAGAGGACAGGGGGCAGGCGCCGACGCAGTGCCAGCAGCTGAGTTCCATTGCTGTTGAACCGGACACTCATGGCACTCTGAAGGGAGAGGTTTCCACCATAGCGCAGTAATGAACTGGGGAAATAAATGAGGAAACAAGTGAGATGTGCTGGACACATAAGCTGAGCTGCTTACAGACAGAATTCTCTAACTTTTTGGAGTCATTTCAAACAAACAGGCCCTGTAAAGTCTAACCTTGTGTAGCTTCTGCTACAAAGCAGCAACTCCTGAACAATTTTAATTCAAAGCCTGAATGACAAACTTTCAAAGAGTTAAGACTCACGAAGTCTCCAGAAGACTGAAGTTGAAAGTTTTGAATAGTACTAAATACATTTCCTGCACAGGAGCAAAGTCTCATAAGGTAACCGTGGGACTTAAACAGCTGTTTCTGCACTTCTGGGATGTCTGCCCCAGCTCTTTGCATTCAGACAGTGCTCTAATCCAGCCAAGTCAAACTTTCTCCCTCCATTCGGGCACTAGATGGTATTTTCTCCAATTGCAGATTCTCTGACTATTATCTCACTTCCACTTCTATTTACATCTCTACAGAGCATCAGAGGATGTCTGAGCTATAAAATCAGTTCCAGCTGAAAAAAGGCACATTACTAACAAATTATTACAAGAAATGCTAAAATAAGACACTTAGCTAATCTCAGCCTTGCTTCATGTACAAATAGGCAGGACAATTATGCTAACACATGACACTATTACCTAAAAATCTCACATGGTTGAAATAGCTGGTTTCCTTATTCCATATAAGGCTACATGACCAGAGCTGAACTATCTGTATCAGTTCTTACTAACAAACACAAGACAAAAACTAAGGGTCATAATTTCCTAAACTCTCCCTTTAAAATCACAACAGAAGATGGAATTTGTCCCATCCAAGAACTTAACATTAATCAAAACATGTCTGAAATTCAACTTGCATTGTACAGACTCCCCTCTCAAAGACATTCAATCCTTGTATTTGAAATCATTATGTGCATGGAGAGGGAGTGTAAGAAGGAAGGTATTTTCCTTGTCAGTTTGTGGTTGGTTTGTTCTTTTCCTTCACAGATCACTGAAACTTCCCTGCACAGTACTGAATCTGTATTTTTTGTTACCAGGTTCTGAGCGATCTCTATCAATTCTTGTATATTAGGAGCTGTGACTTTTACACACCTTCTAGACCAGACAAGGCATGCCAGAACATTGGCTGCAGATTCTAGAAGGAAGGTCATTCATTGGTTTTAATACATAATGTTTTCTGATGTAGCCCTCTGCCTCTAAACTTGTGAAAAATGAGTCACTCCACTTGTATGAGAAGGCACATTCCACACAGGTTGAAGCATGCATCATTACATGAGATACTGTAAAGTTAAAAAACTATTGTTCATAATAAGCCAGAGTTAAACAAAACAGGAGGCTAGACTCCACCTAACAAATGCATTAGAAACACACCACTCCTGCACACACACGCTTTGTGAAATCAACAGTCAAAACCAGGGTGCTATCAAAGAACTAGAAATCACCTTTCCAAAGCCACCTAAAAGAGTTTCAAAAGCAGGGCAACAAAAATTCTTAACATATTTTACTGTCTTGTAACGAGCAGTGAGTTATCTAGGTTTGACTTCTGATGAATACAGATTTGGGCTACACGGAAACCTGGTTCAAACAAAACATAGGACAGCTGTGCTGGTTTGCCTGCTCATTTCACTCCCTTCCTCTTGGGCCTTAACCACAGTCACTTGCTTCTATGACTTATTTGTGCCACTGGACATTTGTTCCATGAACCAAGTCAGCTCAGCAACACAGGAAAACAGGGCACATAGCTTTCCTGTTGGACTGCTGGTTTGTGCCAGCCCAAAGTGCCTAAGGAGTACCTGAGTAGGTGGGTAAGAGAAGGGACAGAGCCAGTTGCCCATTAGCAGGGAAAGACAGCTCTCACTTGGTGACAGCAAGTTATCCCATCCCATCGATCAGCTCACCTATCTTCACATCAGCATAAACCAGCCTACTGTTGACAGAGCAGATGACACCTTCACCTCCTTGGTGTGGAGCAAACCACAACAAGGAACTGATTTAAGCAGAAAGCAACCATAGAAAGAAATAGACTTAAGTTTTGATCCCACTCATTTCCCCTTTCCTGCTGAGCACACAAAAGCTCATACTGCTACAGGGGAGAAGTCATACAAAAGCAGAACAATCTGAGATGAAAGCAAGCAGGCCTGTAACACATGGCAGTCACAGCAGGGTAAGTGTGCTCACCCAGACTCAAGCTAAGCACACGTGTGCCCAATGGGGCAGAAAACAGTGAAACTTCACAAGCTAACTGCTTTAGGTGCCGCTAACCTGTTAGTTTTAGCCAGTCGGTACAAAACCGACACTCAACAGCAATTAACTTTGCCATTTAGGTATAAGATGTGGAATTAATATATTTCAAGAGGATCTAATGTGAATGCCTGTATCATCAGGAAGAGTCCTGTCCTCTCACTTGTGCATTCCCCTTCTCCTAGGGGAAGTTGCCGAGCTTCTCTTAATAGCATTTATGCTTTTTTTATGAAAACACGAGAAAGTAATAGAAAATGCTAGAATAGTATTAGAAAATAATGGAAACTGCTATGAACTGTAATCTTAGAGAGAAGGATTTAAGATTTCCACCCCAATCAGCTCTAGTTTACATCCATCAAGATAAAAAAATAATTAAAAAAGAAACCAAAAATAAAAAAATATGGTTGGCCTGTTTTTAGCTTTTTCTTTTTTTAACGCAGATAAGTTTTCTGTCAAGTAATTTCTAGTTTCTTAAAAAAATCAATAGCATCACAGAAATAAAAACAAAAATATAGCAGAAGAAATAAGCCCATACTGATGTTTCTTAACCAAAGATGTTTTTATATTAAAAAAAAGTGAACTCTCCATTACAGGAGAACACCATCATGACCATGCACCAGCCAGAGCTGGTGCTGCACTGAAGTGCATCTTAAAACCAAACCCAAGCCCTTTTCCTCATCACCAGTTCTCTTTTTCAGCCCTAACTGCAGCTCAGGCAGGCAAGCAAGGCTACCAGATACCCCATCCTTCCAAGCCTCTAAGCAAAGTTGCCATGGTTACTATTATTATTTCTGGTCTGAAATATTTTGAGATTACATTTTATGGTAATAGTAGTGTAATATTAAACTAGCTTCCATTCTGCACATAGATGTTTTCATTAGGCTCCTACCGCAGCCAAAGCTATCAAATAAAATGTTTCTTGAAGTAGAATTTTGTATCCTGTTTCAATATCTTCCATGAAATAAAGCTCTAGAAGAGCATTATACTTCTGAAATTAACTGAAGTAAGAAAGAGCAGAACTTCAGAAGCTATGATCATTTACGAATATGTGAAGTCTAGTATTAAGAAGCTGCACAGTTAAGACCCCAGAAAAGCCTGATAGTTTGGCCTACTTTATACAGTTCAGCCACGCTTGTAATTGAAACCATTTGTGCTGTCCTTGACCACAACATTTGTCTCAAAGGAAAAAATAGATAAAAATAAAAGAGTGCAGGCAAAGTTTGGCTGATAGAGAAAGAAATGCTAAATTTGGCATTTACCATTCACACACACGAGTGACACATGCTAATGACTTTCTGCACTTGTCTCAATTATGCCCCCAGAATCAGACTTTCTTTTTTTCCTGAACTAAGCACAAAACAAGAGATTTCTGTTTTTTCCCAACCTGCTGTGTTCTGCTTGCTCCTGTCTGCCTCTCTGTAACTTAACTTTTCCAATCAGAGCTCATTAAAGAAAGCATTTACTTTTAACAAGCTATGAAAATGAGGCAGTAGGTAGTTAGGTGAGGATGAAGAGAAAAAAGTGACAACAACCTCCCCCTCAAAACACCCATTTCCTGACCAAAACATAGCAGAAGTATTTGTTCAATCTCTGATCTTAGAAGAGAATGTCTAAGAGATGTGGTTAGAAGTATGATGGAGAGAATAACTCATGGGTCCATACTGGTGGAAAAGCTAGAAGCCCAGCTCACAAACTGAGGTCATAAGACATGTGAAATCTCTCTGCCTCTGTATTTTACTGTAGGCAGCACACATGATAAGTATCTAGAATTGAGTCCTTAATCATCTTCCATTATACGTTTAGTTGATTACAGAACAATCATATTGGCTTTAGGAAAAAAACAACTCCTAAGACACCTCCTAGTATATTTTGCCTCTGTCAAAACTGCAGGAAAAAGCCATCATCTCCAAGAAAAAAGCTGGGGGAAGTTATTTTTACAGTATTAAAACTGTTATTGATGCTTCTTAATACTCAAGAGGATGCCTCAGTCAAGGTTCTCCACAGTCTACAACAAATCCAAACCAATACCAAGGCAGCTCTGAGGAGGGAGCAGTAGGGAGAGGAGGAAAGCTGCACTTTACATGTTCAGCGGTAAAATGACTACCTCCATTTTTCAGATAGCATCACAATGCTGCTTCATACCTTTAGTCAGTGTTACTTCAGGATTGTTTTCAGTCAGGACTATAAGGGGCCCTATAGACATGCTTGGATACATTGCTCACATTAGAGCTGCCACTTCTGCCTGCTCTTTATTTCATGTTCCAACAAAGAAATGTCAGAAATCAACACCTTCTTGCAGGAACAAAAAGCATTATCTGATATGTCAGACTAAAAGCAATACACTCATCTTGAACACACACACCAGGAGAGCTGCTGAGAAGTCTGAGGGCAATCCTAGACGGGCACGTCTGAGCAAGATGGGCAGCACCCACTCTGTGCCACAGGCATCATCCGCACACACCACTCCCAGGCTTCTCCTGTCATTAGACTGCTTCCAAATATGGTTTGCCCAGGTAGCTGTGGAATGCTAATGTTTGCCTACCAGCTTGGGAAGCAACATGGAAAGTGATGTGTACACTTCCGAATTTTTAAAAGGTCATCTCATGTGAAATATTTAGTCCACAGATGAAACATTACAATACAAACACATGTTGGTGGTGGAGGGAGGCTGAGGAGGGAGAGAATGGACAGTTGTATGCAATACGGACATTTCCACATTTGGATATGCTGCATACAGGCAGCACTCAAGTGTTAACTAAACACCAGCTCAGCCAAACAATGGAAGGCTTTCAATCCAAGAGCAGCACTACTAATGTAAATAAATCCGTTTCTACTGGAAGCTTGTGAGGCAAGGGAAGAAGCAGTCTTACTGCAGTCAGAATTTGCATCACTTAAACATTTCCTCTGCAGGAAAAGACTATACCAGAAACAAGAGTTCCTCTCTCCTCCTCTCCCCTCCTTGTTTAATCCTTTTTGGGAAGGTAAGTTGCCTGACTGGTAACATAAGATTAACCTGGACATTCAAGAGTTAATTTGAAAGACAGTGGCCATTAGAATTGAAAGAAGATCACTGTCCAGGTAGAATTAAAAGAAAAGATGCATGTGTGGCAGAATTAAATAGAACCATTAAATACAATCATTGAGTAGTTTTTCTTTATTGGCTACAAATGCAACAATGAACTGCAGTACAGACACTGTACTTGGGAAATAAAAGTCATTTAATAGGGAGAAGGAGGGAAGGAAGGAAGGAAGTGAGAAAGTGTTGGTATCATAAACAGCAGTGTGTGAAGCTAACTTAATGAAAGAATGACCTTAAAAGGAAAAAATGTGTTGAATGCTTGTACTAATACATATGATTGCATACAACTGTGTTTGTCAGCATTTCTGTAACCACTAAATCAAGGAACTTCCAGCTTAAAAAACTTGGCAGACTGAGTCTTGGAAAAATACAGAAAGGTTTGGATTTTTATTCCAAGAAAGAAATTCCATGTGTGTATAGAAACCCACACAGTTCTTACTAAATCTGGGTGAAACACTTAGGAAGAACCCAAACCAAGGTAACCACCATGGCTTCATGAGGTGCAGATCATGCCTGATCAGTCTGGTGGCCATCTATAAGGGAGTTACTACGCAGGTGGACAAAGGAGAGGCTTATCTTCAGAGTACACACAAGTAAAATCACTTGCATCCACCACAATCAGAAAAGCACGGAATTTAGGGTGAAGATCCTGTATGTTCAAGAAAATGTCATTCTTTCTAATCTTAACTGTTAGGCTCAGGAACATGTAAATTAATATAAAAAAGGGATCTCTTTTGTGCTTGGCAAACTCTAAAGTAAACAGGAACTCTATCTTTCTCTTCAAGCCAAGAGGGCAAAAATTATTATTATTTAAGTAAGGGAGATTCTTATCTGACAACTGACTTCAGAATCTGGAACCTTACGAACGTCAGGCATCAACACATTTACGTATTCAGACCAGGCAGACCTTCTAACAGCAAATGGTTGTGTGGCTTAACCCGTATGATCTAGTGGAGAAGCTGAACACTAACACTGCTTCATCAGTGGTCTTAGACAGTTCTCCAGAAAGCATTGTTTTCCTTTATTCTACCTTCAATCACAAAAACAAACGAACAAAAACCCACAGCCTGAAGAATGTCATTATCTTCAATAGGATGACAGAGCACAGGCATAAAGTATACTCTCCCCCTCACCTGTATTGCTTTTATCCTTTTAGGGCTTAAGGCTATTATAGCAATTAAGCATTCATTAGGATATGACAACAACAACCTGTTTGCTTGAGTATTTCCCATCCTCCTACAGCTCTACTTAGTGTTTTAGTCTTCTTGCAGACCTGTTCACAAACATTCTCACCAGCCCACCCCTGTCCTCACCGCAGATCTGAGTCAGCAGGCACAAACGTGCCCTATTCTCATTCCACTTGAATTATCTAGGTGCTACTATAATTTAAGTAATAAATGAGATCTAGCAGCGAAATAGTTTTGCAAGACAAGAAAAACATTTAGCCAGATTATAAACAAGAAGATAAACAACCCAACGTAAAGAGCAACTGTCCAATATCACATGCAAACCATCTAAGTCATCTCATAATTCTTCTCTTTTTCTGATCTCTAAATTCTACAGACTATTACTCACCCTGTTCAGAAATAGCACCTTGCAGAACTGGGTGAGAAACATTGTGAGAAACATTCTCATACATTGTGCGAGAAACTGTCTGAGAACAACACCAAAGAATTTAAAGCTGAACAACAGCAATTGATAAAAATAAGTAAATACATTGAATATTAGCAGTCCAAAACTCAAGTTGATCAACAAATCTGGAGACATTAAACAGTTGTCAAAAATTCTACTGCTCTTTGTGGCAACCACAAAGAGTGCAAGTGCAGGGAAGTGGTCTGTTCAGCAGAGATATCACTTGTATAAAGCTTTAATAATAGCAACCATTTCTCTTTGAGCAAATTCAGAAAGGTTTATCTGAAAGTTCTCCTTTTTTCTTCACTGGTCCCCTACTAGAAAGGGGAATCTGTCATCTGATTTTGCCTAAATTCTGTGGCAAACTGTTCAGAGTTTTATTTATGATTGCAATGAGGAAAACAAATCCAAAAAGCATCCCACTAAAATACTCCCCCCATACCATTACCATTCAACAGTTCCTTCAACAAATTTCAAACACTTCCCTAAAAGAATAATTCTTCATGAATGTAATCAATGGTAAATTCACCTTCTGAAACAAAATAAAATGTTAAGGAAATAAAGAAAACAAATGGAGAGGGGAGCTGGGGAAATCTAAGTTTACTTTCTATACCACAAGAACACTAAACTGGAACTGGTCAGGAGATCTACAAATTCCAGATTGAGACACAAAATTAATTGAGCTGCCTCAAGAACACAGAAGCAAATCAGACTAGGATTTGAAAAACACAGGCAAGTTCTATTTCCTGAACTGTGAGAGAGGATAAATAACTTTTCAACTATTTGAGGTCATATGTTGATCTATACTGGTGAGTGTCTAAAGAGAATTTAAAATTGATTTTGTTACCTAGCTATATTAGTTACTTTAGGCAGTATAAATTAATCAAAATTCATAACAAAACGTTTCAACTGAGAAGGGTAAGAAAGAAATCAACTGTTAAGCTTGACAAGGAAAAATGGTTGCCAAGAAACACACGTTTTTCCTCCACTCATTAATATAGCACTCTGCTCAGAGAGGGACTGGCAGAGGTCTCAAAACAGCAACAGAGCATGTTATTACTGCACTGAAATAATTCAAACAGGTAGCTGAAGATTCAGTGATAGAGAGAGGACTCCTCCTTCTCCATCCACAGGGGCTTTGGTAATGCACATGCTTTAGAATTACAGTCTATCAGTAGGATCACAGGCTTCCTTCCTTTATATGCAGGGTCAAAATGCAAAACAGGCTAAGAAAAACCTTAAAACTCCATAAACTCCTGTCATCCCACTCCTGCAAGGATCATGTATTCTCTTATAAGAATCTGTAAGGATAAAACAATTACAACCAAAGATGTCAGTCTGTAAGAAAATTCCCACTCCATCAATTTGAGCCTCCCAACAACTCCAAATCTCACTAAATTCATTGTCAGAAGCAATGCTCATGGCTACCTCTGGACTAACTCCTGTAGCACAGCCACTAACAACTGGATCCCACATCTACAATTCCAGAAGCTCAGTATATTTCAGTCAACATTCCAGACTTTATGGCAACACACAGATAAAACAAGGTGACAGCTACTTGTTAGAGCAATCTCCAGAAGGTTTGCCTTTCTGGGTTACAACACTCAGAACATACATGAACGTTCTTCAAAAAAATAAACTGATATCTTTTTAAAGATGATGCCAGAAGAACAGAGTCAAATAATACCAGGACCAGGTATGAGCCTAAAACTGACTGCTGTTAGAGATCTGTATCTATGGACTCAATTATGACGACAGTTTTACAACCTTTAATATCTTCCCCGCCTCTACACAAGTTCTCAAAACCCTTTTCTGCTCCACAGGCTAAATATACCACCTGTGGCACAGGCAGAACTGCAAATACCCATCGTATCCCTTTCTTCCCTCCTTCTTTTACTCCCACCCACCACCACCAGAAGCCTCTATTTGTAGGTACTACCCAGCCCTCTTTGGCAAAGATGGTCTGCTTGATTTGCATCTAACTAAACTAAAAATTCTCTGAAGAACTATTCTATAATTGCCTGTAGTTCCAAGAGCTACTACTTCTTTTTAATACCTAACAAAGAATTTGTGAACCCTAAAGTTCACCTACCTTTTCCAGTAACACATCAGTATGTCAATCCAATGCAAGACTTCTACTTCCCCAGATTAATACGAGTACAGAGAGACCCTGTATTCCTCCATACATAAAGTACATAGCATTTTAATCTAAAAAAGCTCTTAGCACAGAAAGAAAAATACTCTTTCATCATCTCTGCTAATCATCACCCCTCCAGGGAGGGGGGGACAAATAAATAAATAAAACCCCCACACAGCTTTAATTCTGGAGAAAGACAGAGAAAAAAAGGCAATGTGGGGAACAACAACAACAACAAAAAAAGATATGAGATTAACAAAAAAACATCTTGAGCAAAATTCTTGCTTGAAATACAAATATAAAATGATTTACTGAGTCGATCTCAGCAACTACATAAAATACATATCCACATTGAATTTTGTAAGATACACAGAAGTGGCTTGCCCATCTCAGAAAAGCACAGCTTCTAGGCCCCATCTAGTGGTGTCAGTGCCTTACAGCAGCTTCACTAATTAAGGACATCTTTAAGCCCTTCAGCATGATCTTAAAGATGAAACAATACAGCTGGCTGCAGTTCAACATGCATGTGAATAAACAGCAATACCGGCACACTATAAAAAAAGGAAAAACAGTATTTGGAGAATCAGTCAACTCAAAATGCTTCACACACTGCCTTCGATGAGCCAGCCCAACACATTCAGATCCTATTAATGCCAGTGCAGGGACAGCAAGACTCTCAGCTGTTGCACAAAGATTACCTGGGACAAAAGAGACACCAAGCTGTGAGTGAGCTTTGGGAAAATGAAAAATTAACCTGCCTCAGGCAGAAAGACTTATCAAATCAGGATATATATTTTTTTCTTTTTGAAGTGAATTTTTCACAGTTCAGAGCTGAGCAGCTGACCCTAAATTTCCCCATATGTACCAAGAAAAACTGAGTTTTCAATTCTCTTCTTCATTACAGCAGAAGAACACAAAGCACTTACAGCTTCCCATTGGAAAGTTAACCCACTTCATAGTATTTGAATTAACTCCATTCTTAATCAATATGTTTTTGTTCCTTAACCCTAAGACTGTAATTTGTAGAGTTGTTTAGTGGCTAGAGGCACACAACAGTGGGCAAGACAACAAATTCTCAAATGTAACTCCAATGGAAAAGAGCCGTTTATTTTGAAGAAAATAATCCTCTGATTTTGAGGATAAATAAGTAGATGCAGCTCACTGGTTTCTAGCAAACTTCAATACCTGTATTTGAATTCTCTAACCCACTTGGATATCACAGCCCCCTTCAAGATTTTCTGTCACCACAGGAACACTATCAACTTGCCAATTTTAACACACCTTCACCTTTCCTAATAAGCAAACAAAAGAACTGAAAAGAAGATCTGTGGAAATATTATATAATAGAGACCTGTTCAGCACTGAGTTGCCACTACTCTTGAATTTATATTCAGTCAGAAGGTAGAAAAAGGAATACAAATGAGAAGAGGGTTTTTATCAGCACAATTTTTGAGGTGACATTCTTCAGAGGAATGCTGCTAATTAGTTTTGAGGGCTGCTCTGAAAGTAATGCCTCCTATTTTATTACATCGGCCCATGAGATCAGAGGCAGATGTTGGTGGTATGACAGTATACTGAGATAGAACCTTCCCACCAATATTCCATTACTAGCTAATGGTGATGGCGATGTTGAATAGTGTTTTGTAGTTGAAAATTTGCTCTATCAAACAATGTACATGTGCTCTTTGTATCTGTTACACTTTATGTGGAAATAAATATGAGGCATTACTTTCAGACTGACCTACGTATATTGCAATCCCATCCATGTGGCATCAAGGGGTTCTTTGTGGATGCTATTCTAATTTTGGTTACAGTAAGTGGAGAAGAGAACTCACCACTTTCAGGAGCACAATCCTACCGCTGCAGTTGCAGAAAGTCCTTAGAAGGTGATTATATAGTCACCAGTCATATAAACTGAGTGATCAGCATGGTTCTACGAATTATGAGAAATCATGAGCTCAAAACTCCTTTAAGAGGATTTTTACTTCTCTAGATTGAAGACAAAAGAAGTTAAATAAGTCTGGCTTTAAAGACACTCAATCTTATTTTCAAAAAACACTGAGTAAGATGGTGAAATATTTTGACCAAACTAAACCTCCAGAAATGATGACTTTTAGAAACAATTAAATTCAGTATCTCTGAAAATTCAGAGCTATTCAGAGAGTTTAAAACTGCACAGTCAAGTAGCCTCATTTTATCAACAAACACATTATGTTATAAAGATAACAGCAAATAATATCTTTTTTTCTTTTTCTTTTTTTGACAGTGCATCATTTCAAGTTGAGAGAAGCTCAACTATACCTCACTTGAGGAGCTTCTGCTGATGAAAAACAGAAGTTTCACATTAAGCCTGACCCCATTCAAATGAGTGAAGGCCAGCTCAATCCCGTGGGATTATCAAACACCACCTGTATCTGCAAAGAGTATTAGGGCACCACCGCTGTCAGCTGCAGTACATACTAGGTGAAGACTACTGCAAGGTACTCAGAACTCTAGGCTTATCATTTGCTTTCTGGATTTTGCAGGGTGAAAACAGCAGGATTCCCCAGAGCAGTCTCCAGTTAGGAAGAAAACCAAGTAGTGCACCTATCAATTTAACTCTGCTTCTATCTAATATTTGACAGAAAATGGAACAATAGTTTTGGGAAACAAGAGCTGAATCATGCATTTACACAAACTGCTTTACCAGCACAAAATTATTAACTACTTATAGTAGATCTCACTTTCCCTGTACAAACTCAGAACCCACCACAACTTACTATTTTGGCAACACACAGCAAATCCCTAGAAGCACATGCACTACTGCCCCTTCAGCCTCGGACTATAACCCCACTACTACACGTTATGACAGAACATCTAAAGTTTACCTGGCCTAGCCATTTCTGTAGAACCACACATGGAACGACAGGGTTGAATAATTCCCGCAATCTCAACAACAAGGGAAGTTCTCTTAACAGCTCAGGGCATAAAACAGTCCTCACAAATACTCCTCACGCAGAGAAATGGAAATTAAAAAAGATAGTCATGGGAAGGCATAGACCTACCTAGCAACTTTATAACTATAATTACATGCTACCCTACAACAATCCCAGCCAGTCAGTACTTCTACATCATGCATCAACGAAGTCTGTATTCCTCTCTTCCTTCCCTCACTCAGCGTTACATTTTCTTTGATACTTGTATGAAACAACACAAAACTTGAGAGGAATTTCTACTTCTAGCAGACTCTCTTGATGACAAGAAAAGCAGTTGATGCAGTAACCCTTCTTGCTGTGCTAGTATTCCAGCATGCACGCACACAAGCAGCTTCCTGTTTCTGAGATTACGGAGAGCATCACAGCTGTTTAGCTCCTTATCCCTATTAAACTTCTTATCTGTCAGAAGGTTTCTGGAACTTATCTTACCTGAAGTTACATTTTGTATCTTTTAGTATTACCAGATACAAAGAAAACAGACAAAAATCGACTCACATAGCAACTTGAGTTCTATGCAAGGTTTATCTCAAGTACTTACAGCACCATGTGTGCTATTTCACTCTTAATTATATTTAGAAATAAATAAAATACTATCAAGATCACAGTATATTTTCTCTAGAAGAGATGGTAATAAATTAAGATCTGCTGACAAAAATCTGAATTTTGGCTTCCATTTGTCATTATGTTTGAAATGAGGATCATATCTTAACTGACCTACATATTATGAAATTGTTTCCTTATAAGACAAAGTGAACTGGCCCTGAATATGTTATATATTGAAGTTCCACAATGAGTAAACTACATCTGCAGACAGTTTAATTCAGTTAAATCAGAGGACTTGGCTCTGGCAGCAAACCAGCACAACAATGGACGGCCCACTCCAAAGATTCCTCCTTCCTGAGAGTTTCTTGGAATCAAATTATAGTGACAGCAGAGTTCCATATACCACTTTCTTTTCTACCACCAAAGATAACCTTTTCAACATGTTTTGAGCATACCTGTGATCACGCAAAGGAGGTAAGCTGACTCCCACCCCCAGAAGATGACAGCTGAAAGTGAATTGTTTTCAAGTGCATTAATTTACAGCTTGCTGAGTCCAAGTCTGAGACTTCAAATATCACTTACTGTAAGAGGGGCAGATTGCCACTTACTATCCTTTTTCCAGTGTCTCAGCCCTATAGAAGGGAGCAGGCTGCAGGCACTGTGCCTATCAGACACAAAGGACTACGTGTACTCAGCAGGTAGAAATGCTGCCAGTTCAGTGTTTAAGGATCAGCTCCATGCTACATGTCATGTATGTCCATCCTTAAAGTGAGTTGTTGCAAACACTCCCCTGAACATAGAAAAAGCAGCATGACCTACCCACCCAGGAACTTCAGCACAGTTGTTACAAGGTATGATGTTTCACTACCAACACAGATTTTTAATTAGAAATATTTACTTTGATCAGATTAAGACCCAGAAGAAAGTAGTTCTTGTCCATCAAACATATGTATACAAACTTCCACCCAATTAATTTATCCAAAGTGTTCAAACTGAGGATGTAACTTAAGGAAAACATTCATCACCCCCTTTATCATTTAAAGAGAAGACAGTAAAATTCAGACTTAGAGGTTAGCAAGTCTTTTGTACATGTGCTAAACCTAAAGAAATACCAACTACTTGCCAATAAGCATTACCAATTCAATTACATCATAATTATTTTATATTTGGCTAGAACTAACACCTGCCTTCCAGTTAATTTAATCAAACTTAAACGCAATAGCAGAATGCACAACAACAGGTACCAGGAGTGCTGGCAAAATTTACAAATAAGAGTTTTAGAGTCATTAGCATCAGCAAGCAAGTGTTGATTCTGGTTAACAAACAAAAATCATTATTGTTTACAATTTAGGATTAATAAAATCCCCTGAAACAATTGTATTTGGTTGCTGTTGTAATGGATGTCTAAACATTCTGGAATTTTTTTTAAGCCAGTTACGACTTCATATGACACTGCTTTTGTTTTGTCTGTACAGTGCAAACTCAACAATTATTTTTAGTGATATGCATCTTCTAGATATTCCAAGAAATTTGCTGGTAAACAGAGAGCCAGGTGTATTCTACAGAAAATTTTAAATAGTTGAACCTACTGTACTGTAAAAAAAAAACAAAACTACTGTTTTCCTATCTTTTCACTTCTTTGCAATTATTTTGTTTCCATTCATAACTGAATTTGCAAATGCAAAAGTTGTAAAAATATATTTTTAAGAGAAAAAAAAAAGAGCACTATTTGCTTACATATCAAACTCTGATATCAGACATTGCAAAGTCCACTTTAGAACCCAGTCTAACTACACTTCATACTGTAAACTTATTCTTTTTAGATGCAAATTTGTTTAAAATCCTATGCAGCCAAACTGATTACCTAGATATCTAGGAAGTCACATAAAACTCCTAGAAGCTGTGCATAAAGCTGACTTATCCATAGTCTCTAGCCACTGAAAATATAGCTGTGTAGAAAAAAAACCAAACAAAACTGTAAGCTATGTAGTGATCCACCATTCTTAGAAAACCAGTACTACACATAATGACAAGAATAAGACAACATCCTGAGTTAACCCTGCAGTGATAAGGCCAGGTAGTTTAACTTAACACAGAACATCTAGCTCCACTTGGAATCATATTAGATAGTATGCATAAAATAATTTAATTCAGCATTACTAACACTGCTGTTAACTATATTCTGCATCTTTTTCTTATTATCGTATGCTCCAAATAAAAAATAGTAGCATCACTTCTTAAGAGAAAAGGACTGCACAGCCTAAAAGCAGGACAGCTAAAACTTACCTCTGAGGCCTACGAATATCCCAGAGTCCCACACCTTCCTTAGAGTTGGCAGTAGCCAGTAATCTGGGTTCTACTGGATTAAACATCACGCTGTGAAAGGCTGATGGGTAGTGTGCCAAGCAGAAGGGCTCTGTTGAAAAAAAATTGTGATTTCAGACATAAGAACAAACAAAGCATACAACTGTTGGATGCAGTGAGTTCGGTAGCTCAACATGGAAACAGCATAACAAGATCTGAAGATACAGAGACATGTTCAAACAATTTCTAGAGCTGACAAATCCAAAGCAATATAAAAACTGAGGTATTAAAATCCACCTATATGTGGATTTGTACAAATACAGAAAGGTTCATACTGGATTTAAAGGCATCATTTTGCTTATTAAATTTTATGAGAGCTAAATACAGCCATATAAAGCATTTGAGCCTTTTTAAGGTTCATGACCATGTGGCCATCTAAGAAGGATCACACAGGGGACTTCTGAAAGTTTCCTAGCAAAGACCAGGGTATGTCTGGAAGCCTTTACAGCCATTGATGATCACTCGAACTATAAATATAGTAGCAATTGCTTACATAGGAGAATAGCACCACAAAAAGTGAGGTAAGTTATATGGAACTACACTCTAAAAGCAAGTTGCCATCCCTGGTGAAAGAGAGGCCCCTTTAAAGTGCTATTCAGCAATTGTTCAAATATGTAAGAAGAGAAGGAGCTCCCTTTAACATTAAAAGTATTAATAGTTGAGTTTGCTGTTCATATATAGAGTTAAAAACATGCCTATCCAGACTCTCTCTCAGCTTGTTTAGGCTAACAAGATTGTGTTTGGCTTGCTACTCTACAAAACTCATTCCACCAAAATGCTGCCTCCACAGGCAGGGAAAGAGTCTTGACTTCATCCTCCTCCTCTGTATCCTTCTGCTAGCTTTATAGTTTTAGGTACAGCTTAAGTCTCCGTTGTGTACATCTTCTGTTACATGCTGCCATTCTTTCACTCAGCAGAGAAACAAGATTATGCCAGTCTTTGCCATTTCATTGATTGATGCAACCACCGCCTCGCTCACATGCTTAGGAGACTGTTATTATCCTTATTTGGGTCACCGTGCGCAGGCAGTCTTAGTCCCACAACCACCTCCAAAGGCATATATATCATTTTCTTTACTCAGATCTCTCATGAAGACACATTTCAGACAATCCTCCCAAATACCCCAATACCTGAAACTACTGCATAGCAAACAACTGAGACAGTCCTGCCCCCATCCGTATCCTTCTCTTACGCTCTGTTACACCTTCACATCTATATTTCAAATAGCCTGGAACCACAGAGGTGTTCTAACATATCAAAAGACGCCTTTCAGCCTGACAAATTAAAGAGATATTACAGCTGCCAAACTGAAGTGGCTTAGTGCCTCATTAATGAAAAATAGGGGGGTTCAAAGAACCTAAGACTACTTCAAAGAACTCCAAACGTACCACAGCTAAACTTATCTCACTCCATTTTCTACTGAGGCAGAATTTTCATTTAAAGTCTCAGCAGCTGTAAAGTAGTAGCAAGGTTTAAAGTTGTAACAAAGAAGGGTAAACATTGTTTCATACAATTTCAAAATCTTAGATGAGATCAGACATTAGCTTATAATACTGAACAGTTTCAAGCAGATGAATTCAAGCAGTGTCTGCTTCCACCAGCTGCCAACAATGGCCAGCTCTCCTACCAGATCTTTAAGGTGCAGAGCTCAGGAGAAAGCAGTAAGTTGCATTTTGCCATTTTTAATTTGGAAGCCACATTAAGCACCAGGTCTAATCGCTTGGATCTTATTAAAATAGAAAAATACGGAAGAAATGAGAGACTTGAATTTACCAAAATTTGAACAGACTAATTAAGCTCTTTTTTGAGAAAGTAAGTGACCTCTTACTTAGGGAAAATACAGAAGTTCTGATCAGAATTAAATTTCACGTGTGGTATAACGTAAGTTTAGCTACAGGCAGTTGGGATTGGCAAAAGGAGTTCTATGGTGGGTAAGCAATAGCTGAAGGATAAACAACACTCCATTGCAATAGTGAGGGATTTCTGAGCAAGAGGAAAGCTACTAATAAGTTTCAGAGGATGATCCAGAGAAGAAACATTGTGGACATTGTTACTAAATGTCCTATACTTGAGCGCGTATGTTGTTATTTGGAAGAATTAATAAAACTATCAGATGGGACAGAGACAAAAAGGTCTGCACAACAGAATCAGAGTTCACAGTAAGACTCAGAAAATTAGACATACTGCTATTGCATTTAATTTTTTGTTTGTACAATGGCAATATATCCAGCACAGGGAGAGCATCAGCAAGCTATCTATTGTGAGTATTCTGATGAGGCTTATCAAGGAAGACCTACTCTTGCTTGTGCTTCTCCACTGAAGAGCTACTACTCATGTCATGAGGGCTAGAAGACTGATATGAGACTAGAAAGTATATTGTTTCAACTTTCACTTCCTAGGCAAAAAGGGGAACAATTAAAATCTCCATATGTTAACAAACTCACTAGCCCTGGAAAAAAAAAAAAACAAACAAAAAAAACTAGTTGGGATGAACAGCAAGTTTGATAAATAAGTAATGTATACAAACTGCCACAAATAACTTTCCTGCAAGACCAAAAGAACCTATGAATCAAGGCAACTGCATTTAGTCATCTTACAGAAGAAAAGCAATTTGATTTTAGCTATGATGGAAGGGAACCAGATTCTGTATGCCTGCAGATTGCTCAGTTTTAAATTATCAACTCTGCGTTCTTTAGGAAGAGGTGAATACATAAATTACTGGCACATTCATACACTGAGGTATTCAATTATGGAAGTATTCCACTCCAAAATAATGTAAATACAGACCTTAATTGAGATTCTCAGGAGAAAAACTAAAGCAACCAAAAAAAACAGCAAAGCACTAATACCCAGATTAAATGTTTTGAGAAGCTGCAGGTTTGTCATATAAATCAACAGTGTTCAGTTTTGTTTTAGGAAATTACAGCTGAAATAAAAATTTGGCATCTTAGTTGTTATGTCATAATGGCTCTACGTTTCCACATACATGCAAGAACACTTTTTTCTAGATAAACTGATATTGCTCTGTCACCTTTTGCCTACACATCACAAGAGAGCCAGAAAACAGACAAAAACAATTACTAGTGTCATGGGGAAATCTGTAATTAGCTTTGGAAAGTTTCTCAAATTCAAAATAATAGCTTTCTAAACCTGCAAAAAATTTTATCTCAGGCTATGTACAAAAACAGTGTTCTAACAAATGCCTAACCCACATTCCTAATTGGTTTCAAGTTTCGCAACATGTTTTCTATTGAAGAAACACTGTTTCATTTACTCAAGTTAAAACCTATTCCATACCAAGTTCTATGCTACCCTTTGCTACATGCAGATACTTTATGAAGACATTTAGGATAGTAACACTGAACTGTAAAAACCACAGCTTGCCTAAAACTAGTCACAAGAATTATGCATTATTTTCACTGTTCTTGTGTGGTGATAGGATGAGGGGAAACGGCCACAATCTGAAGCATGGGAAGTTCTGCACAAATGTGTGTGGGAACTTCTTCACAGCGCAGTGACGGAGCACTGGCACAGGCTGCACAGAGAGGTGGTGGGGTCTCCTTCTCTGGAGACGTTCCAGACCCACCTGGACGCCTACCTGTGCAACCTGGGCTGGGGAGCTGCTTTGGCAGGGGAGTTGGACTTGATGATCTCTAGAGGTCCCTTCCAACCCCTGCAATTCTGTGATTCTCCAACATTCTCTGCTTCAGTAATCCAGATAAACACAGCTTTTGCCCTCTGTGCCTTGCCCATAAGCCCAAGTTCCTTCCACATCAAAAATCTTTTTTCTGAATATCTCACCTCCATGGGAAGACTCTCGGATATCCCAGATGAGAACACGGCCATCATCTGATGAACTGGCAAAGATGTTATCATTAACTGGGCTCACTGAAAGGCCGTACACCGCATCCTCATGGGCAAACACGTCCAAGGTCTCAGTGCTGGAAGAAAGACATACTATGATCCCTCCTTCTTTTGTAATTGTTTAAAAAAAAAAAAAAAAAGTATTTACAGTTTTACCTATGTGGTAATAGTGACAAGGTACATTTATCTTTATGTAAAGCTCCTTCTGTTTAACTGGGGTAAGCCAAACAAAAGAAAACAACTACCACAATGAAAAGCTGCATAGAGTGACCAAGAAGTCAAATGACAATTATTCTTGGAAGGAAGTAATGGGAAAGAGGTCTGAAGATCTGTTATAGTTATAGTGCTTAGGCTGGTAAGGAAAACATTACAGAAGTAGATTCATTAATGCAGGCTTCTGTATCACCCAAAAGTTCAGTCAAAGCTCACAAAAGAGCAACTTCCCAGCTGGCTCTTCAGATAGGTTTACTTGGTCCTCTAGGATAAATCAGACCCACATTTTTATCTCATATGGAAAAAACAGAAGCAAATACAGAAAATAAGTCACCCAAGTGACTTAAGTTTTATTCGCAGCACAGGGGAATATCCTTTGGGGTATGCACTTTGTACAGAATCTCTACATCTGTTGGAAACCCCACCAAAGTGATAATGTGTAAAAATCAGCGCTTTGTTAATATGATAAATTGCTCCTGTTGGTGAGAGATCTAATTTTCTTTCATGGGCAATTAAGAAAAAGCCCAGAAAAAACAGTAACAGCCATTCTAAGAAAAAGCAGTCGATGGATTAAATATATAACTGTTATAACTCAAGACAACAGAGTAGCTTTCTGGAAAATTCAATTAGAATTAGTGTCAGACTAATAAAGGATTCTTCCATTCAGAAGATCATGCAAACAGTTTTAGAGGGAAGTTACGTATTAGATTAGAACTAGACTTAACCCAGCTTCAGAAAATAAATAAATAAATAAGTAAAACAAGTTGATAACAAAAGCACATTAAAAAAAACTTGTTTTAACATCTAAGACAGAATAGAACAAATATTTTATAGAGAAAATTGTCAACAACAAAGTTCTCGTAGAAGCTTGAAGAGTCACAATATGCAATAAACATCTATATCTAAAATTCTGACACGTCTAGATTTAATTAAAACAAACACAGCCACCTACTGACAAGTACACAAAACAGTACCTTCAGAAAGCATTAGAAGAGCAAGGCAAAGTTACTTTTGTCCAACCCTCGCCCAAGATTTACAAGAGAAGTATATATTATGTATGAAGGAAGGCAGATGTGCAGTGACTTAAGACTAACCTAGCAAGGAATATGTCCACATAACATTAACCAGGTTAAGAAATTTAAGAAGATTTAAGGTTTTATATTTCTCTGATCTAGCATTTCTCTCTCCCTGTTCTTTTTCTTTATACTTCATTTTCTTGCGTCCATGTTATTTAAATTGTAATGCTTAGGTCTACAGAAGTTACGAGCACAGATCAAATCCTTCCAGATTTTCTACTTCAAACATTAAGTCCAGTCTTGAGTAATCAAGGCTCAATTTTTCAGCTGTTTCAGGTTTATTCTTGGTTTTTGTTTTTTTTTTGGTTGAACTTTTTTTTTTAATGTTTTTTTGGGGGAAGGGACAAAACAAACAAAACATCACAGCACAGAAAAAAACCAAACCTTTATGTGTCAGAATATTTGTATATATGCCAGAATAACCTGGCTCTGAGTCTACATAAAACCTACTATGTTGCCTGTAGGATGGCGTATGTATTTAACAAATCACTCTCCTTCCCAAGGTCAAAATTATGGAGAAACCAAGAACTTAAATTAATAAATGAGGAGAGGAACGCCTCATTCCAGATACGAGTTTATATAAATAAAAAGCATGTTTTGGGGTTAAATTAAAACTATGCTCTTCACTCAGATCATTAAATTAAAACAGCAAAAATAATGCCTCCAATGAGGAGCTCATGAAGCAGTAAAAACAAGAACTGTGTTTACCTTTCAACATCATGGAGTATAACTTGCTCATCATTGCCTATAAAGAGAAATATAAACAGTTAACATCATGTTTCAGTGGTAAAAAAAAAAAACAACATTAAGTCAAGAAAAATAAAAGCAGGAATTTTAATTCTCTTTTTTTTTCTGTTTTGAAATCAAAACCAAAGCACAGAAAAGAGGAGTGCTGTTGCCAAGAGGTCAGCCCTGTGCTCAGTTTCATGAAAAGCTCCACGTGACATTTCCAGTCACGATCAAATTCACCAATGCATTCCATTTTCTACTGCTTAACAAATACTTCTACTGAACTGTGCTACTGGTCATTCTTCATTCAGCTTAAGCTTGAGTAGGACACCTGTAGTAAAAAGAAATATATACTACAAGGCAGCAGAAAACCTTTAACTCTCACCTTTGAATGCACCTTCCTTGCTGCACAGAGAATGCTTCCTAAGAAGGTAATGGAGGGTGCAAAAAGGTGCCATAAGCAAAATGCGTTGGGCTCACATGTCAAACAATGCCAGCTCATGCTGCCAGCCTTCAGAGTTTGGCAACCTTTGAGAAGGCACAAATGTGACAGCGTGAATTGCAATTTCTTTTGTATTAACAAAAACCAAGCCAAGTATGCAGACAATTATGTCATTTTTCTTTGATTGCATCCACTGAATACAATGGAAACTAATCGCATGCATGCAGAATAAGATCACAGCTACAAAGTAATTCCAGTGGATTCTGCTGTGTTTTTCAAGGTATAGCAACAAAATTTTTTTTCTTCCCCACAGTTTCTGCACTGAATATTAGCTTAACTAATCTGGCACCTCCTGTTTAAAAATATTTAGAGAAACACACATTTTATTCAGACGAATAAAAACAAAAATAAACAAATAATAATAATAATAATAATAAACAAAAACAGAAAGTCCCCAATCATGTCTTTATGCTTCATAAATCTTTGTAGTTGTGATATCAAGTTGTGAAGCTTTTCCAGTGTACATTAAAGCCAGAAGTACAGAAGGAGCAGGATTTTAACTATTACAATTTTTAAGTTTTCATACGATGCAACGTCCATTCATCCCATATATCTTTCAATTCATTTGTCCCAACAGAAGAAATATGAGAAAGTTTCTCTCTGACTAATAAGGCATCAAACTTTTCTATACCTACTCGCTCTCTGTACAGGCCCTGGTTAAATTGTACCAGCCATGGATTAATGCAGTAGCTCATCTTTTCTATGGTAGAAGAAACAAATCACTTACGGGTAAGCACCCTTTAACCGTTAATTGCAATGGAAACTGTCCATTATACATTATAGGCAAAGTTTATACCTAGTAAAACTACACTAATGTCCATGAATTTCATCAATTAATAACACAGGGTAGTTTCTCCAGTTAAGAAATTTCCCTTGTAACTTCATATTCAACTCTGCCATATATTATCTCTGCTTTTGATAACAGTAGTTAAAATGATTGAAAAGACAGGAAGTATCTGCCATTCCTTTCAATTATACTTATGAGGATGAAATAGTGCAGACCACATACAGAGGAGCACAGTTCAGGTGTCATAAACTGTCATAACAGAGCTCTGGGGAAAAAAAAATCAGTTTCCTGTAATTTCAATTTTGCATATACCTAGGATTAAAACAAAAAAAATCAAGCAGTTTAATAAGAGGAGATTCTCATGTTTCTCTGCTCCCAGTGTTTGTGCATCAAGAAGGGATAGGAATTTCCTTGGTATCTTTTTCTCCTGAGATTACAAGCAACTACCATCCACTCAGTTCCTGCCTCCCATTTTTGAAACAGCTTGATGTGGTGCATGCTACATAGACATTCCTTCAAAGGAAGGAGGTTTGAAATTCCTTGGATGGAATTCAATTTATACTGAAGTGGAAAAATCTTTTCTCTTCAGCCATCAAGAGTTTTTTTGACAGAAAAGTCCTCAGATTCCAAGCTCTTAGTTGCTGGCAACATGAATGAATGAAGTAATGTGCCCTTCATGCTAGTTTCCATATTTCAATTTCTAATTTTTTGTAGTATTGAAATCATGGAAGTCATATTCCAACTTCAGTAACGTTTAGAAAAGAGGGAAATCAACAGATCTTAGCATCTGCACTTCTTCCAAGCCTCTTGAAAATCAACATTGTTGAGTGAATAAATAGTTAGCCTCATTTTACTGACAGAGAGATAACAGATGGTACATGTAGGCCACGCAAAGTAACTCTTTACAGAGCATCCAAGAGTCAGACTTGCAGTCCTGGCAGATGAGCTCTGTGAATCTTGATGGAGCAGCTGAAAGAGTTCCTGACTCCTCCAATGGAAATAATTTCTGGCAGAGGTGGAGCATGTGTACACGGAGAAGCAGAAAGAGATGAGTACAGACATTTTGTCTGTGCCACAGCTCATCTAAGGCAGATTAGCAATAATATACTATAAGCAATGATACAAATCTATAACTACAGGTGTTAACCACAGTGGTAACAGTATCTGACAGAATGGATCAGTGGAGAGAGGGGTAAGTTAGAAATGGGAAGGAATCATCACAGTGCTCCAGCAAGATTTATCACAGTTCACCTGTCAGTTAATTTCTTGAATATTCACATAAGATTCCATTTGTCTAAATTCAAACTAAAGTAAAACTATTTCTTTGAAATAACTGCAGACCTGTAACAGAAACATTCATTTGAGAACAGCACTGACTGCTGTTTCTCTCAATAAAATAAAGAGCAGTCTCAAGAATAAGAAGACAGAGATCACTATTCAACATCACTGGGGTCCTCTCTGCCTCAACTTGCAATATATCTGAATCACTTCACTCCTGAAATTCAACACTATCTTAAGCTTTGTTGTGTTCTCTTCCTCTCACCTTTTTCTTTTCCCCTCTAAGGGGCACTATGGTTTTAACACACCATTAAAGTATGGAAAGCTTCCACCATTTACATGTCCTCAGAATCAACTTAAGGCACTGATTTGCAGTTCAAAAATCTCAGTAACAAAGAGGCAGTGAAATGCTCTGGTCTGATAATGTCAAAATAAGTCAAGCTGTACACTGACAGACATTGATAGGAGACAAAATCTCAATTCCTTCAATAATCACATCAGAGAACTATAGCAGAAAAGGGTGCCAACTGCATATTTACAGTCTTAAGTATTTAAATGCCTCTCCCTCTTCTGTCATTTCAACTCTTCTTCCTATCTCAACATTTCAAAAATACATAAATAATTCAAGCAATGAAAGGTAAAACAAACTTAAATTCTAGGGATTAATACCCTGGAACAAATATACAAATATACTTTCCTTGTACTAAAGACTGAATTAAACTTCCGTCTACAACGTAGACCTATGTACAAAAATATCAAGGTCACTTAGACTTTAATGTGCCAGCAAATCTCAAGGGCAGACACTTACCCAGTAGGAACTGAAATGAGATCTGAGAAAAAGTGACCCACCGACAGATGGCAATAGCCAACTGAGGGTACATTATAGTCAGTAGCAGCAGAGGTTTTTAACGATCAAGCTGGAGTGTCAGACAGGGTGCAGGATCTGCTCTGAGCACAGTTAAGGAGTGACAAAGATGACCTGTAGCACAAGTAAGTGTAAGAAGGACCCAGGATTCTCATGTCAGTTTGCAACAGAATGCTCTTATAACAGGATTTGGGGGGAAAAAAAAGTGATAAAGTTCAGAATGCTGTGCTAGGTAAAGCCCTCCCTGTCCGTAAAGAACCTGCACCTGATTAACACCAGCTTCCAGAACTCCAGGGAATGATGGAAAAGCCCACATCTATGGGGCAGGACCTCACTTATCGCTTCTACTCTAAGGTAACCACAATGCAGAATCAACTGAAATCAGGGTGCTCCTCCTTACCTCCAGAGAACACTTTTGTATTGCCACTGTTGAAAGCTAGGCAGAAGATATTGGAGTGATGCTCTCCTTTCAGCTGAACTGGTTTGACTCTTGAGTGGATGGCTTCTTCCATATGCCAAAGTAAGACCCGGCGGTCATCACCTCCTAGAAGACAGCAGGAAACTCACATTACTGCTTGAGTCACATGTAAAACAGTGACAGACAGATTATTTAATTCTGCAGTTATTCATAGAAAAAGCCCTATTTAGCATTAAAAAAAGTCATACATCATAATGGTTTAGATACATAAGCATTTACATAAGGACACTACACAGTCAGGTATTCAATTAACATGAACAATAGCAGAGAAATCAGCAGGAAGTCTGGAATAAAAAGCTGCTATTCTGCCAATATATACTGACAGGCTTTAGCAACCTGGAGATTCAGGATTTTACTGGCATGTAAAGTTCTGTAGCAAGCTGTAGATGAATTACATGCCAAATTAACATATGCATATTGGCAGAATGCTTCCATATCAACTTCTTATTGGGTTCTACATGGTTTGATAGTGATAGGACAAGGAAGAATGGTTTTCAACTAAGACAGAGGAGATGTAGGTTAGGTGTTAGGAGGAAGCTTTTCACTCAGAGAGTGGTGACACACTGGAATAGGTTGCCCAGAGAGGCTGAGGATGTCCCATTCCTGAAGGCTTTCAAGGCAAGGCTGGATGTGGTTCTGGGCAGCCTGATTTAGTGCCTGGTGACCCTGCCCATGGCAGAGGGGTTGAAACTAGGTGATCTTTGATGTTCTTTTCAACCCAGTCCATTCTCTGATTATTGCCATTACTGCTTAAGCTATTCATGAAACAGGGAATTTTTTTTTCCCCCTTTCTGATCAACAATTCTATCTCCAATAACAGTTTTTAAAAAGTCCCCATTGCAAAGGTTAGTTATGGGACTGACATATAGCCATAGAAAGATTTTATCAAAGCATTCACGAACCTTAAGCATGTCAAGTTACATCATGCTTCTAGATCTGTAACAATTAAGATGGACATATCTGAGGTGAACTCCCGACAAAGAGGACAAACGAAGAAGTTCAAATCCCTCTTGCTTCACACCTTTTTATGCTTTTTCTAATAGCTTGCCTAGTTGCAGTAAGAGTCATAGAATCCTTAGAGTTGGAAGGGACCTTTAAAAGTCATCTAGTCCAACTCCCCTGCAATGAACAGGGATACCTACAGCTAGATCAGGGTGCTCAGAGCCTGGTCCAGCCTGGCCCTGAATGTCTCCAGGCACGGGGCATCCACCACCTCTCTGGACAACCTGTGCCAGTGCCTCACCACCCTCACTGAAAAAAACCAAGTTCTCTGTTCAGAATGTCACACAGAGATGCATTAAAGTGCCTTCTTCTCTATCTAGTAAACAAACAAAAGAAGTATTAGACAATATTCACGTTTTAATTGCATTAAGGAACAGCTTATTAGGAAGTGAAAAATTGAAGATTCTGTTGTATTTGACAGTGCTAAACATCAATTTTGGATGCCTTGTAAAACTCAAATAAAGATGCTTCAACTTGAAATCAAAATATTTTTCTTATCTGCCTTTTAATAGCAAATCAAAGAATGGCAACTCAACTTAAAAGCACTACTAGAAATCTGCTTATTTCTCTTGTAACATTTGACTGCTCCTTTGCACAATTAAAACCATAACCTCAATGCCTTCTGTGTTCCCACCCTGAAGGAAAAAGTCACAAAACAGAGACAAAAGGAACTTGAAATTGTTCCGTTTTACTCCACAAAGAGGCAAATGCAGAAAGAATTCATCACCACCGTTATTCAGATTTCTTTAAAATTTTTACACCAGATGATGCTATTAGGATCTTTTTCCACAGAACTGAGTTATATCAAATATCCCTTAAGTTAACAGTCTCACAGCCTTAAAGTCTCCCAAGAGATTTTATGACAATCATTTTGATAGACAGTACAGCTGCATGTTACATTTATCCATGCTCCGTGAAATTAATACTGTGTGTTCTTCTTCCTGATTTGGTACTTTACAGTGCAAACAAGTAATACATCATAAGAAGATTTGTAATGAATTTGATAACTAATGAGAACAAGAGTCAAATATGATGGCTCCAGAAAAACTCATAATTTATGGTAATCTGAACCAACATGAGTTTAGATTCCTTTCTGCGTAGAAACAGGAAAGAAAGCATGTACTTGTATTCCAGTGATCGCAGATGAGCTAATAATGAGGACACAGAGCAGATCACTGGTGAAATACATGGCCACTTCAGTCACACTAAAATAAAGAGGTGACTGTCACACTCAAAGTGGTCACTTTCTGAATCTGCCAACAACCAAGTCATAATGTTATCACCACCTAACAAACAACGTAAGCAACATTAAAGGCTAGGAAACAAACACTGCTTCTATCAGACTCCACCTGTTGTCTTTCAAGACATCTACAAAAAAGACATCTCAGAGCAAAACATAATAACAGTTTTATTGTTACCATAGCAAGCCAATTTGCTTTAAGTCTACATATCCTCCTACCCAACAGCACAGCCACTTAGGGGGCCTCACTTCAGCAGGAAGACAGAAAAGCTTAATAAAATGCTAACGTAAACTGAGTTGGAAGTGTGTTGCCTTTTGCCTCCAGTTCAGCTACTCCAGAAATATTTCTGATTGCAGGCCAGTTTCAGCAGAAACAAAAATCTGTTAGAAACTGAGGAAAGGAAGGAAGGAGGCACACAAGGACAGGTACACAAGGAGGCAGCGAAGAAAATGTTAAGATGTGGAAGGAGACGGCTGCGTAGAAAGGAACTATGATTCATCCAACACAAAGTGCATATGCATTATGGAACACAAGCTACAAGCCTGAGAAGTACAGGAAACTTCATGCCTACAGCATTTGCTCTGAACAGTTGGTCAGTGAATGGAGATTAATTAAGATAACTTCAATTCACGATGGACTTATTGCACATGTGCACCAACTCTTTCCAAAAGCACTGGAACCACTGTGCAAAATTGTGATGACTCTGCATAAACTCTCCAAATCATTTTAACTGAGCATAACTACATGATAGTGAGCATACGCCAATAGCAACAGGTTTACTACATGTTCAAAAAAAACTAGATATATGGCTACATTAGAAAGCACCTTAGGCCAGGCCCTGCATAGGGATTTTCCAGAAATTAAGTCCCACTTATCCATGAGTTTGTAATTTTCATGCTCCTGATGTCAAACGGTCTGAAAACTAAGTGTAGAAATTTTCAAAGAATGGAGGTATTTCTGACTTCTGCTAAGAAAGCCAAGCGAAGATGGAAGAGACACTTACCAAAATACTAGCATCCATTTTCAAGAGGATATTATTTTAATATATTTAACTACACAGAATTTCAATGCAACCTACCTACAAGTTTAGAACAGTGGTGGCAATCACCTTCTGGTACGCAGCAGCATTGCCTTCTTACCTTATGATACCATTAATAACGTTTGAACAAAGTTCAAAAGTTTGCTAATGCAAAAAAATTGCAAGTATTTGCAGGTGTGGGTACAAATAAACTGTTTAATGGGTTTCTAGATCCTTTAGCACTCCTAAGCCAAACAGTTAATAGCATATCGGAAGTTCCCTCCTACTGGGCCACAAAGTTGCTCATTGAAATCCCAAGTTATTTGCTGTAAAAGTTACCTGGGACAAAAAGCTTCACTTTCTTCATTCTTCAGTGCTCCCATTCAGGACTGTGTGTGACTGACAACTTAAATGTCTGTGTGACCCTGCTTAGAATGTTATTCCACAGCCACTTCCCAGAAAGGAACTATATTTTAAAAGACTTAATTAGCCAAGTCCTCCTGCGTTCATTATAGATCATACCTGCTTCTACATGTAAAATGGAAGTCAGACAGGAGGAGAACTCAGGCCAAATATTTGTGGTCAGCAAGACTGGAAAATGTATCACCTTTCCACATTACTCTCAAAGTGGAAGAGTGTTCCTATTATTATTTTTAAAACAAACAAATAACAAGAATACATGTACAAAGAACAAATACACATTTCTTCTCCTACCCAAATCACTGGAATACTTTGTTAATGTTTAGGGTTTTCTGGCTTGATGAGACACAGGTGGGACAGAGGACATACAACATAACTAAAAATAAAGCTTTCATTTCAAATCTTGGGACAGATATCCTGAAATAGAGCCCTAAGTAAGTAAACATTGCGTTCACCCTTGACAACCCTTCTGCTTCTTGTCGACCCAAAGAGGACCTCAGGGAATAATTAAAAACCCCTCCACTGTTTGCTCACTTTGGAATGGTTTGTGTTTACTGCATACCCCAAGAGTTTGGGAGAACAAAACCAAGAACAACACTCCAAAAAAAAAAAAAAACATGTCAGTGGTGATGGCTGGCTGGTTTTAAGTAGCATAGACACAACATAAGTAGAACATGTCTACTTTAAATAACCAAACAGATCCCAAATGAGTTAGGATTATTTAAGAACAAACATTTAACTGGTTTTACAGTTCCAAATTCAAAGCATTCCAATTCTGCTCTACTTTTGGGCCAGTTCAGGGAATATGTCAGGGAAGAACCAGTTACCTTCAGAACAGGTAACCAGTAAATTCACACGCAATGAACTCTGGAAGAGAGTACTACTCTCATAGTGGTCTACCTGAGCTGATTTAGAACAGTTCTCCTCAAAAGTTTGAAGGAGGCCAGCACACATCCTTGCTGAAAGCCAATGTAACCTTAACAGGACCCGCACAGTTCATGAAGCACACTTAACACTCACATGCAGAAAGAAGTATTTAAAAAATCATACCACTAAGGACTTCAACTGCAGGTTAAGTGCATTAACCGTATCAGTTGTGGGCAAAGCTTATGACCATTCCAGTACTTTCTCCTGTATGCCTCTTTAGGCCCAGACATTGAAGAACCTACATGACAAGTGGGCAACAGTTCTGAATAGGTACATAAGATTATGCCTATTGCTTGGATCTGCTCAAGAAGCTGCAAGAATGACAAAGTATAGAAGGCATTTCAAGAACTTGATCACTCTGTTGATTGTGGGCAAAATGGCAGACTGCCTGAATTATTCCTACCAGATGTGTGTTTAGTTTGCTCTTAAAACAAAAAACACCAACAGCAACAAGCAACAAAACCCACACAACCAACTCCAGAGGTAGACTTCTCCACCCTCCTTTGGCAGCCTGTTTCAGTGCTTCATTATCCTTGCCATTAGGCAGATTATCCTAACAGCTAGCCCAAGGGTGCAGTTTGACGGGCATGTAAAATCCCACTCCCCCTTGTGGTGTGCACCCAGCAGTTCTCCCTCCCTCAAAAGCAGCAGTGATGCAGCCAGCAAGTGAACACCTTCAGGCTGACCTAATATCAGGAAAACCAACCCTCAGACAAACGACCTCTATTCCTTCCCCTATCCAGACACTTCAGTCACACTTGTTTATGATTTTAAGTCATACGAGTGCCACATTACAAGGGAGAGCAGAAGAAAAGTGAATGAACTACAGGATGAAGGGAAGAGGGAAGAAAAGGCCACCCCACTTGGATGTGGACATGAGTTACAGCACATTAAGATCAAACCACACCCCAAATTCTTCCTTGCTATAACTCATGACAGAAAATTCACAACTTTATGCAACCACAATTAAAGCACTTCTATATGTTTCTATGTTCTAAGACTTGCCTCTCTATCCAGCTTTTTTTTCTGCAGACTGAAGAAAATCCTTTCTTCCAGGCTTTCATTTTCTTATGCCTCTGATCACTATTCATAACCTCCTCACTATTCTATGAATATTTTCTAATTAGGCCACATCTTTCCCAAAATTCAGTGCCCAAAAGGGAGCACTGAGGCCCCACCAGGGCTAAACAGAGAAGAATGATTACTTCACGTGCTGTATCGTATCTAGCATTAGTTATGTGATCTATCATCATGTTTGGATTCTCTTCTGCATGACTACTGCCAAGCCTCCGTGGTGCAGTTAAAGAGTTGACCATTTTGAAATACTTTGCACTGGTCCCTATCAAGCCACATGCTATTTTTTTTCCAGGTAGTGTGTTAAATTTCAAATTCAACTCCTATCCTGTGAAATTACTGCCACCTTTCCTGGTACAATCTTTATTTATTTATTTTTTAATTTTTCAGTCACTAATGAAAATATTATATAGTAACTGGATCCCAGACTTCTCATTCAGAACTCCACATAAGGAGGTTAAGATCAGAAACAATTCTATTTTAAACATATTTGATACACAACTTCCTTAATTTGTAGGTAATGTTCCACTACTTTTGAGCCTGCTGTGTTAGGCTCATGTTCTTTTGGATTTACCTGGCAACCAAATCACAGATGAACTACCAGCACTTGCTTGCAACCCTAAAAATTTATGATCATGGAGAAGGAATTAACTTCTACACTATCTTGCAAGAGGGGAGGGAAAAAAAAAAAAGAGGTGGAGAGACAGAAAAAGAACACATGCATGGATTAAATGAGCCTCAGATTACAGCACTTCCAAGGAGTTATCTTGAAAGTACACTTTGGGGAAGAAGGGGGGGAAGGTTCTGATAAAGATACTTATGTTTATAAGAGATAGCACACATTAAAAATGACAGATAAACAAACAGAAAGACTCATCCACCAAACTCGAGGATGAAGGAAAGTAAGCTTATTAGACAGACTAAATAAAGATGATTTTTAAGTTAAGTTGCAGAAAGATGCTTGGCATATCTGAGGGAAGAAGTCAGCTGTTTATCGTCGCATAGTGAATTTAATTTCCATGCGCTGACAGTCATGTGTTTCCCAAACTGATAGGAAAAAAAAATACCACCACCTAGTATATAAAAAGTTGCAATGAGACACTGTGTCCAATTAAATCTTTCAACTCCATCCAGAAACTAGTTTTAACAATTTCAGTCCCAGCTATTGGGTAGAGCTCTCTTCTTCCCTTGTGTCATTCTACAGATAGGTCTTTCCTACTTCGTACATCGTCTCCTGAGTATCCACTTCCTCTTTTCATTTCTCTTCAGTGCATTTCCTTACGCCTGACCCTACTTACAGGGCTCCTGCCCTAGAACAGTAGTGTTTCTCTTTCTCTCCCTCTCCAAAGTGAGACTGTTAAGTTCCACGCAGGCAGAACAAAAGCCTATAGACCAGCAGATCCCATCTAATTTGCTGACCTAAACTTTTTTTATAGTGTCCAAAATGGTCAAATGCATCCAGAACATATGAATATGAAAAAAAAATAAGTACAGTGCTACTCAAAACCACAGTTAGAAACAAAATTAGTAACTACTAAATGTGAAATCACTAACACAAGATCTAATGAGGTTAGGATACCAAAAACTTCTAAACATGCTTCCAAAAGGCTTGCTGAAGCTTGTCTACACTGAAGTTCACTCCAAAATCCTAACAGGAAAACTATCTGTAATGTAAACCCCGTTTAAGCAGCTTGAAATGTTTACTGAAAGAGTAATCATTAGCCTTACAGACTTGCTTCTGAGAGATATGTCCAAAAGAAAAAAAAAAAAAAAAAAAAAGTGGGACACATACTCAAGAAAAAAGTATTCCAGCCAATATGGATGAGTACTAACTTGGAAGCAGGCTAGCATTTAAATGCAAACAGTAAAGCCAGTATGAATGCATTGTACTTTATTAAAACAGCTCCAATGAGATCTAAAGCGTTAACAAGTCAATTAGCTGAGAAAGATTCCTCAACATTAAGAATATACATATTACTTAAAACTGAACAACAGAAAAGACTGCTTGCACTATTCCTTTTCACGCACTCCAATATCCCTGTTAACTCTCTTAGCTGCTACAAGCGCAGATGGAAGTATCTAACATCTCATCCTTACCTCAGCACACTGACTATTTTGGGGGAGGACAGACCCACATGCCATCTATTCTAAGGCTCTATCTACATTTGGAAGTCTTTTGAAGCTACACTTCCACAAAATCTGCAGATCACAGGCAGCTTATACCCCCTCCTTTATCTTCCCTCTTAGCTCCCCTTCTCTTGTTTTTGCTGTTTCTCAGCATTTCACAACTAAGTGAGATCCTAAAAAGTAGTATTTTTGAGTGTAATATAAACAAAGCACAAAATCTAAGAGTATCAAAAGATCTTTTTACCTTTTAACTTTTTATTCTTGAACGATTAACAAAGCATCTGACTGTTTTTGCTACTTCACATAAAGCATTCTAGATCCTGTGGTCACTGATCAGGCAAAACTTAGTCAAAAGCAGTTACTGTAATTAGAACCTTTCATTTTCTCAGGGCACCAGTGCAAGGTCAGGCTTAAGGTAGTCTGGTCTTAATTACCCCAAATTTGTGCACTGCTAACAAGTAACTTAAGTGTTCTCTCCTACTCTCCTCATTCATCTACTTCCTCCCTCCCCTTTTATTTTTTATTTTTTTTAAAGAACATTTACTTAGCCATCATATCAATTTAGAAGGGTACCATCTCCTGCATACTGACATTCACTCACTATAAAAAAATATGAACCTTTAAAGAAGTTAATAATCAAGAACTGGACACAGCTTGAGAAGTCTTCCTTTTGTCACTGCTTCTTTACATATCCACCTGATGGGAAAACCACCTTCATTCTCTTGTTGCACCTTTTGACTCAGGCAGTTGGACAAAACTAATCACTGAAGTCCCCTCCAGCCCTCAGCTTTGTTTGCTTCTACATAACAAATGGGCATCAACATAGCTAAGCGCATCAGTGATGTATGACAAGACTTGAAGTGTCTCCCAAGGCTTTCTTGAGCAAGAATTGAAAACTCTGTTGGTCTGTCACTTATTATGTAAAAGACATGTGCTCTTCATAGCACTTTAGAACAGAAATGCATAGAACTGCCTGTTGCTGGAGAAGGACCAGTACAAACCAGTGTGTCAGATGTAGCACATCTGAGAGTTTAGATGGATCGGTACTCCCCCAGTGCAAAGGTGCGCGTACATACAGGCGCATGACAAATAGATGCATACTTAAAAAGTTGTGAATGCACCAGGATGCAAAATTCCCTGAGAGTAACGCTTATTCCAGAAGTCAGCGGACCTATCCTTCAAAGTTTTTTCAGTTAAGAAAGTTAATGTGAGGAAGGTCTCAGTACATCAGTTTGACTCCACAGGGGAATGCTTCGGTGTTTTTTATTTCACCCTCGCTGCTGACAGCCACGCCAACTTTTCACTAATCCCAACCTTCCTCCCGGAGCCATCCCTGCTACCTTTTGTGTGCCAGATGCCGCCCTGCCCAGCAGACACACACGAGGCAGCGCACAGCCCCAGCCGTGCCCTCACCCACTCGCCCAGCCCTGCTGCTGCTCACAGCCCACCCACGGGAGTCTGAGCAACACCGCGGCGCCCGGGCTGCTCCCAACAAAGCTGCCGAGGCCTCGTGCCCAGGAGCCGGGCGATTCCCCGAGGCCGCGGCGGGCCTAGGCCGCGGGAAGGCGGGCAGGCCCCGGGCATCGGGGAAAGGGGGGTGAAGGGGTGAGGGGGTGGCTCGCCCCAGCGGAGCACCGCGACCCCTCGAGGCCGGGATAGGCCCTCGATTCGCCGGCCTGTCGCTGCGAGCCGCCCGAGGAGAACGCGGCCTGCAGCGCCCGGCCAGGCCCCGGCCTGAAGTTGCCCGTTTTCCGCCGTCACCCCCGCGGGCCCGAAGGCGGGGAAGGAGGAAGAAGCACCTGCGCCGAGCGCTGCCGGGATGTGGGGCGGGGGGAGGCGAGAGCTGCCGAGCCCCGCAGCCCCTCCCCGCCGGGGAACGGGGTGAGGACCCTGGAGCCTTCTACCGTCGGTGCCGTTGATGCCAAACCCTCGCCGCCCTCACCTGACAGCATCCCGCCTCCCCCAGCCCCGCTGGGAGCAGGGGAGCCCTAACCCCCCCCTCCCCAGAAAGAAAACATCACCACTACATAAGCTCCCTGCTGCCAGCACCCTGAACGGGGAGGGGAGGAGGAACAAAACAAATGCTGCTCTCTTTCCCCAAAAGATGGGGAGGGTTACGGGTGCCAGTCCCCACGCCCCGCTGTCCCCCACCCCTCGGCCACCACTGCTGACCCCGCTCCAGGCGGGCGTTGAGCGATGTCACTCGGTTCCCCCCCCACCCCCCCCCTCACTTTTGTGTCCCCTCCCCAAATATACGTAGACATACATAAATTTATAACGGAGGGGGGTAAACCCAAAGGCTCCGGCAATTAAAATGGCACCCCACATCCTCCCCCCCCCACCCCCAGCGTCCTGGAAATACTCGCGTAAAAACTTTGTCCGGGGCCGCCCCCCTCCCCACCAATAACAGCCGAATTTAAAACCTGTCAACCATTTTAGGTCCCCACTTGGGGAGCACCGTTCCGGGCCGGCTCCGGGCGCCGCGGCTCCCCCAGGGCCGAGGGGAGCGGCCGGGCAGGAGGATGCTTCGTGAGGAGAGGGCGGTGGGAGGAGGGGAAGGGGGGGAGGGGGGGGGGGGCGAGGGCCGGGGGGAGCGCCCGTTTTACCTGAGACCAGCCACTGGCCTCCATTGTTGGAGAATTCAATGGCATTGACACAGCCGAAGTGGCCCAGGAGGTCCTTCTTGTAGAGGTTCCTGCAGCCCCGCAGGCGTCGCCGCTGGAAGTCGTGGGTGAGCAGGGGGTCCCCCTCCAAGCCCCGCTGGGACAGGAACCCCACCACGGAGCGCATGCTGCCCCCCCGGCCGCGCCTCTTCATGCTGCCGCCGCGCCGCTCCTTCCCCGCCGCCCCTTCCCCCGCCGCCGCCGCCGCCGCCTCCCCTCCCCCGCTTCCCCCCTTGTTATGGTTATGATGATTTTTCTTTAGCCAGCCATGGCAGAGAGGTGTTAGACACTCCGCCGCTTCCTGATCCCGCTGGCTCCTCCCCGCTCCCCTTAGCAGCTGATCCTCAGCTGCAGCCCGCGCCTCCCCGCCGCCGGGCCGGCTCTAACGTCGCGCCGCCGTTTTTAACTCCGTAGCGGCGCGGGGGGGCGCCGACAAACTCGCAGCCCTCGGGGCTGGCGGCCGTGCAGCGCGCGGGGCTCCCCGCCGGCAACGGGCAGGTGCCGCCGAGAGTCCGGCTCGCGCTCCCCTCTCCTCGTTTTAAGCCCCGCTCCCCTCCGCATCCCTTCTGGAAGCCATCCCGGCCGGAGGAGGCGAGGAGCTGCCGGCCCGAGGAGGGGTGGGGGAAATCGCGGCGCGGAGGGGAGCGAGAGGAAGTGCCCCCGCGTGTGCTCCTGGCACCGGGCTTCGTCCTCCCCGAACCTCGAGCAGCTTCTGTGAGGTTTCTAGCAGCGTGTCTGCGGGAACTTGTTGATTTTGTTTCTGTGGGGTTGCCTGCCCACCCCTCCCCGCTCAAATGGTGTTCAAAGGAACATGCCCCTCGTTCACGCTCTCAGAACTCTGCTCCAGGGGAAACACCGGTGAATCTCATCCTTTTCAGCAACACCAGAACCCTTAAAAGACAGCCGGTTAGACAGGTGGGATTGAGCTGTGTTGTACTTCATTGGTTCACGACACCTTCGCCTGTGTTTTTGTGAGGAGAGAAACCGTGTTTTCACCCTTCACCAGACTGCGTCCTCCATGTTTAACCTCTGATACTGACTGAGGGCAACAGGAGCATCAGCTGGTAAGCAGCTGCTGTGAGGGGTGGCCCACAGGCCCCCACCTATATGAGGTATGCAGACCCACAGCTGCAGCGTGAAGCTCTCAGGTCTGGGTTTCCCCACAGGTGCCTGAGAACCAGCACCCAGGGACGTCCTGGTTCGGGAAGGTGAGGAATTGGCCTGACGGTCCTGGCCTGTCCTGCATGGCACTGTGCTCACTGGGAACTGGGAGTCCCTAAACTTTAAGGCAAACAAACCAAACCCTTATCCTGATGTAAACTGTGGCGTGGCAGCAGCACCAGTGCTGCTGGGCTGCTGCCATGTTCAGGGGCAGCTTCTCAACAGGAACTTCATCAGTTTCACTTGGGAAAGCCAAGAGCTTGGGATTCTCCTTTGCTAGAACTACAGGAAAAAAAAAAGCACCTGTAAGTTGTGTTGTTTACTTGGCACCACTATCGCCTTACTTTTAACATATAATAAAACAGAGTAACAAACTTCTGGCTTCTAATGGAATTAAAATCACTGAATGCCTCTTATGTTTCTACTTCTCCTTATGTGATATCAATAGGTGTAAATATCAGGACTTAAAGGTTAATTAGAGATACAATAATGATATGAGGGGAATATCCAGGCTCAGTCTGTTAAATGTTTTCTGTTGGGATGATGGTTAACAATGTTAATATGGAAGTGGAAACCAAAAACAGTCTTTTCTGCAACTGAGCTGCTCAGTTCCAGCTGCAGAGAGCCAGCTATTGCAAGGTAAGGTATGTAGCAAGCCTTGCTGTAGAGAGACAAGGGCCCTGTCTGTCATGATTTGTTTACTACCCTAGCTGTAGGCACAGGTGACTTGTACTGGTATAAATCCTACTTTGTTGTTCTTTTGCTTGTTTGCTATGAAATTTGACAGCGTTACAGTTACATCAGAAACTGTTGTTTATTTCTAAATTCCCAGCATAGTTTAGTGATACTGTATTTTTCTACCTATAGACTCTCCGCTGACTCCGGCAGTTGGTATTCCATTCTCTCCGCTGTTCCCAGGCAGCTTGCATCACTGTATTATTCGAGAGCCTTCCAGAAAGACATTACGTAATGTGGCTGTCACTTCTGTCACATGTGGCTCATTTTCTCCCCTTTCCTGAAGTATTGGGTAGGTCAGGTATTTTTTTGTTTCTATACTGAAATAAATAGATAAGAGAACCTTTCATTTGTGATATGGCATAATAAAATCTGCAGAGGTTTTCCTTCGTGTACTCAATCTAGTCTCTAGGAAGGCTGTGTACTTGCATGGTCAGATGTAAATAAGCAAAATTATTTCCTAAAACTCCACTGATAGGATTTTCAGGAAAGATTTCACTGGGAGTTTTTAATCACGTTTTTAAGGAGTCAGAAAAGTTATCATGTTGTCAGAATGTAAAAGAAAACCAATAGCAGACTGCTTGCTTTTTTATTTTTTTATTATTTTTGCTAAACGCAATGTACTTTCAAGACTCTATAGATTAAAACAGTGCTGGAAAGCATTTCTTTTGCATTGCATTCTGATTCCCTTGATTAAATTAATTTTGAAAATATTGAACTCTTAAGAAAATCACTGTGACCTGTACTGTGTTAATATTTTTCTCTGAAAAGAACGTGTTGCTGTGTTAGTGCCTGAGTGCTGTAATCTCATCAAAACGTGCACACAATGGCTCTGAATCATGCTGGAGTGGCATCAATGGAATGCCTTTTTCTGGCTCAGTGAGAAACTTCTGCAGCTTGGAATGGAACTGAGGCATGGACAGTACTCAGTCAAACCAACTTCGATGAAGTTCTGTGGGACATGTTTTCATGTAGGGAGCTGTACTGGGACTGTTTGAATACTGGGGGCCAAACTGGCCCAGGCTAGGCCAGACTGCAGATTTGGCAGGGTAGTTCAGGGTCTCTTTATGAATTTTGTAGGATGTTTGTAGTCTCCTCTGCACCTCGAATGCAGCACGAAATAAAGCATAAAAATGTTTTGATTGTAACTTTAACAAGTGGACAATAGAAAGGAGGAGCCAACTGAAAAGGAAATGGGAGATAATGAACAGGGAGTGACTTTCTGTAGGGACCTCTGGAAATGTAGATGAGTAAATAATGTTTGATGCAGTACAGAACAAGGAACTATCAGAATGCTTCCAACAAAGAAGAGATGTGGTCAGAGTAATTATCTACATAAATAATCTTAGGCTGTGGTTTCAGGGTTGCTAATTCTAGACCTGTGTAAAGCCAGATCTCTCAGCACTGCTAAATAGTCCAGACCAGATATGGCCAGGCTGTCACACTGTTCTCACATCAGTTTGTACCCATTCTTCAGAGCTTTGCCTCTGCAGGGACTGACAGTACCTGATATTGTTTGAACGTCTGCTGGTACAAAATTATCCCGTCAACATTTCTACTGATGAAATTTAAATTGGCAGAATGAGTTAAAATTGCATTAGTGGTTTCCAGTTGATGGCTGTGGTGTATTTGATCGTTAATGGGAGGACTACAGTCAGCTTTACTGTACTGTCAAATCATGGCATTTACAGCAGTTAAAGGCTGTTGTGTTATGAGCTGTGCTGGTTAATGCTGGAGGGAAGGGTGTTTGAAGCAATTCAGGTATGGAAGAAAAAGACCTAAGCAAAGATCTTAGTTGTGTGGATGGATCAAAGGACTTGTCTTATGGTGCCTTGTAGCAGAGGCGTACCCTGGATACTAGGATCTACGGAGAGGTCTCAACCAGGGCTAAAACTTGACACAGAAGCTTGAAGTGGATGATAGACTGGTGGTGTTATCCACAGATATACACAAAGTAGAGGACATTCAGGGAAGAGAAAGAACCGTGTCTAGCTTTGCTGAGCTACAGCTTCCTGGTAGTCATCCACAGAAGAGAGAAAATGGCTGTGATTTGAGTTTGGATAGATAGCTCTGGGGAAAGGAGCAGATCTGTAAATCATCTGCACAGAGATGGTACTTGTATTTCAGATGAGATAACTCTGAAGAAACGTGGGAGGATAAAAGCAGAAGACCAAGCACACAGCCCTGTGACGCAGCAGGAGGAGAATCTGTCTAAGAACACTTGGAAGGAAAGCTAAATAGGTAAAATAAGATTTAAAGTGAAGCACGCTTAATTGTGTCAGGTCAAAGACAGTGAGGTTTAAATACATTTTTCTGAGCTCTGCTGAGCCTTCAAACGGCTTTGGTTAATCCACAGTGGAAGTGGAGAAGTTACTGGTAGTTAGATGTCCACTGAGTCAGCCTACAAATGCACCAGAAAGACAGGTAGAGATGGGGTGGGTAAAGGCTTTTATTTATTGAGAACAGGTTTTATTTATTTATTTAATGGGGGGGGGGAGGGGGAGGAAGGAAGGTATGGAGGGATATTACAAAAAAGAGAGTGAGCCAAGAAGATTTTATCATATTTTATATGACATAAAATTTGTATAACGTAACATTAAAAAAAAACAGCAACAAATCAGCTTATTGAGTTTATTCCCTCTAGCAGAAATGAAATAGCTTCTGGACTTTTCTCCTTTTGCTTATTCATTCATTTTACCGAGCTGAAAGGTGGGAAGGACAAGCACCATTCTTCTAAACATCACCCCTTGGGGCTGTTCAGCTGAAGGTGTAGCTTTAACATGCAGTGGAGCCAATTTAATGACTTATAGCTCCTGAGAGCAGGATTTACTTTTCCCTGCCTTGTGTTCTGTCATTTTGTTTGTACTGATGCTGCTACACATTGGACCTGTTTGTCTACCACCTTGTGAAGTTCATTTGGCTCATGAAAGTGTCCCGTTGAGTGCCAAAATCAGCACAGGCCAGTCAGGAGTGGGAGCAGAGTTCTGACATATATAGAGGATGTCACTTTCTCAACAGCCATGAGCTGAGGCCAACTTACTGTGTCTTCTGGAATTTAGCCACTAGGTATGTCCATTAGCTCTTCAAGAAACGGAATTGTGAAATTCCTTTCTATTCCTATATATGCAGTGAAAAAGTAGGCAATTAATGAAGAAATATGTTGATGATGATTCACGCTAATACAACTCATCCTCGTGGAATCAATCTGGCAGCTCCCACTTCTGAGAGGAGAGTCTTTGCAAAACATGCAAACTCTGGCAGATTCCTGCACTTACTGAGTTGCAGCTGATTCATCTTTTGGCTTCGGATGTAGTTTCACTGAGATCTGGCTCTATGGTGAGCAGTCCAAGGAGCTAAACCACAAGAAAACTCTATTTTTTGCTCTCAGCTTTCTGTTCACTAAAATACCTTGAATCAAACTGGCAGCCATGTTTGTAGAAGTGAGGCAGCAGAAGAGGGAAGCAGAACTGTTTTTCAACCAGGGGCTAAACCTGGTTGCATTGTGAAATTGAGCCTTTGGGATGTGGCTTGACCGTTGATTTTAAACTGATCTCATTCTGACTTCTGACAAAAGAAGTGGTCCTACTACTTCCCTGATATCAGCCTTATTAAAACAAATCCTGCTCAGAATAACTTGTTTGAATATGTAGTCATGGAGTTGCTAGCATCGACACAAGGAAGATAAATGACATTAGGAGCTGAAATTTGAGTTCGCCTTTCTTGTGTAGCTTGGGATGGGGCCCCAAATGGAGTGTTATTAATGAGCTAGAAGGGACTACACGCAGCTCTCTGCTCATTGTCTGCTAACAGCAATTTAAGTCTTGACTGGAGCCTCTTTCCTTTGATATTCCACTATCATTGATTTTCCTTTGAACAGTGAGTCATTTACTCTACTCTTCCCTCTGTTAAAGGATGAGCTAATGGGATTATAAAAAATATTTTTTTTTTCTGTGATCAGCAGAACAAGTGAAGCCTGGTTTCCTATGGACCTGTCCTGATGTGGCACTGCTGTGTGGATTCTCTGATGTATATTAAGCGGTGTCTGCGCATGCTTGCCATTTTATAAGTGGCAGTTTTATTAGGGTCTGTCTCATTGACTTGAAACCGCTCATTTCACAGTGGTTACCTTTGAAAGTTCTGTCTCTTTGTACAAACGTAGATGGAATTGAGCAATGGCTTAGACATGCTTTTTTTGGCAAGGAAGGGGAGGAAGAAAGGGGATCCACAGGCAGAAGAGTCAACAAACTTCCTTAGGAAATCAGGCTAAAAATGCATCCTCTGACAGCAGACACTGGAAAGATCTCAGATCAGGTTCCAGAGAGAGAAGGAAAAGTAAATCTTGCTGTTTACCATGTAAAAGCTTCAGTTACCAGCTGCAACACATTTCCCATCAGTAAGGCTATGCCGGTAGTTGGTATTTACTTGGTTCCCTTCTTTTCTTCTGCAATGCCCCCATCAGGCTTTGAAAACATTTTTTTTTTCCTGCCAGAGCACACTCATGCATCAGTTACTTCCATTTATTTTTACTTTAACATTTATACTTGAATAAATCAAGTATGTAGGTAGTAAGACAAGCTGTTAAAGAGACTTGTGGTTTCACGGGACTCCGTTGATGTCAGTGATACCAGGAGGAACAAAGGTTTTAGATGCAGACAAGGATACAATCTCATTATTGTTGGGTGTTGCATTGTATCTTCTCTGCAAGGCTTTCATTGTGTGATAAAAGCTAGGGTATTTTATTTTCCCCTCCTTTACGATTTTACACGAAACTCCTGTTACCTTCGAAACTAGAATAAACACTTTGTAAGAGGCAAGATTGGTCTCTTTCAGGTTTCTGGGTGGATGTCAGTTTATTTGCAGCTTTGTTCAGATTTGGTCGCTAAGTTCTTGATCCTCCGGCAGAGTTCTTAGAGATGCCCTGTTAGAGGGTGACAGGGTAGCAGCGTTGCAGCGCGGCCCCAGAGGGGTTCTGGCTCTTCTTCCTGTGCCTCGCTCTTGATTACAAGCTCTCTGATGTGCGCAGCGTCTCCAGATGTTAACTTTTTTTCCCTCGACTACTTTCCAGCTCCTAGCACCTTCTGCTACGCTGTCTGGAGAAGCCGCGGGCCAGGTGTGGCTCTGAGAGAGGAGCTGTGTGTGTGAGGGAACCGGCCGCGAGCCGCTCTCACATCCCCGCCGTTCCCCAGCCGTGCTCCTCCCGAGCCGAGCTTCACGGGAACGATTCCTCCGTTCAACCTTTCTCCCTCTGCACGCGGTTTCCCCCTTTGTTTCCCTCCAGCTCCCCACCCGCTTTCCCGTTTCCCATCCCGCCTTTGTTCCTCCCTTCTTCCCCTGCCGCTTCCCGTTCCCCGCTACCGCGCCGCTGCCCGCCGCTTCCCCGCAGCCCTCCCGGCTGCCGTACAACATGGCGGCGCCCACGGGCCGCCCGCAGCTCCGGGCAAGAGGAAGCGTCCGCCGCTCTAAGCGTCCCGGTGCGCGCCGCGGCCGCCCCGCGGGGAGTTCCTGCAGCAGGAGGTGGCCGTTCCGCGGAGACGCCGGCAGCGAGCGAGCCGGCGGGGAAGCGTGGGGGCCGGCGGTGGGCGCCGGTGGCCGGCCGGGAGCGAGGGGGAGCGGTACGCGTCCCGGGAGCTGCCCCGAGCAACAGGACGTAGCGCTGAGGGGGCGCCCGGAGGAGCGGCGGCCGCGGCCCTGCCGAGCTGAGCGGCGGCCGCGGGGGCTCCGGGGATGCCGGGATGCTGCCCGTGCCCGGAGCTCGCTTCGCCCTGCCGGGGCCGCGGGGTGTCCCCGGGCTCGGACCGCGTGTCGCTACGTCCTTTCTAACGGCCGTCCGTCTCCTTTCTCTTCGCAGGCCATGCTGACACCCGACCGCGCCGCTTCGAGACGGTGAAGCGAAGGGCTCCAGAATGCCCAGGCAGGCGGCGGTGCCCGTGGCTCTGGCGGCCCTGCTGGGCATCGCCGCGGGGGGGCTGGTCCTGTGGAAGGCCGCCCAGCGCCGCAGGGAGCGCGGCCGGAGCCCGCGGGGCGAGGCGGCCCGGGAGCGGCCGGAGGGGACAGCGAGCGAGGCGGGGGGAAGGGATGCGCTCCCCCTCTTCGCGCCCCGCACCCTCTCCTGGGTGGAGAGGAGCCTCGGCGCAGACATAGCGGTAGTGTCGGAGCAGCGGGAGTGGGAGCTGGTGGAGCCCTTGCTGAAGAAGGAGCTGCAGAAGTGGCCGGTGCTTGGAATGGACTGCGAGTGGGTGAGTGATCGGAGCGCCTTCCTTTCGGGTGCAAATTGCCGCAGGAAATCGTGCGGGGAGGAGCGAGTTGTTGCCAGAATGCTCGTGGTGCCTGGTACCCGCTCACCGTCATTGTCCACCCATTGAAACCTGCTGCTGAGACGCTGTTAATGCACTAATTGTATTTGCTTACTGAACTGTCACGATAAATCTGGTTCTAAACTTGCAGTGATAGTTACATTATACAAAATACAGAGCGCTTTTGGGCCGTACGTCTCTAAGTGCAGTTTTCTATAAGTGGTTTGGATTTACACTATCTTAAGTCTGGCTACATACCGGGGAAACTATTTCTTAAAGAAGATATGAGAAGATACCATATTCTGGTTTCTACTGATAGTAGCTAGAGCTCACTGACTGTCCCAGAGAGCAGGGTTCTGATTCCACTTGTGCATTCGCCTATGTGAGCTCTCAGTGCAGACTTGGAGTCATTTAAAAGCTCGACTTTGCCATTATTTCTAGCTGGAAATTTATTCACACCACATTCATCAGTATAACCGCAGTGAAACAATGTATTTGCCATGAGCACTTACGTAGTGGGTGGCTTGGCGCTGGCAGGGGTTAAGGAATGTGTCTGCTCTCTTCTGCCAGCTCAGCTATGGGGTTTGAGGAGGGTAATTTCTGTTGTAGGAGTGTGGCAAGAAGTAGCTGCTGCAGGACAGTAGCAATAAGCTGTGGAACAGATCACATAAGGTTCAGGGGAAAAAAAAAATTAGACACATGTAGCAACTCTTGACTGCATAGTGTGACAAGTATTTCCTGTCTTTGGCGGCCTCTTCTGTAATTTATCCCAGCTGCAGCATTGCCAGTAGTGCTGAAACCCAGCCGGTGCTTTCTGTCTTTCTTTCAGGTATCTGTGGAGGGAAAAGCAAATCCCGTATCCCTCCTACAGGTGGCTTCCTCCAGTGGCCTTTGCGTTCTTGTTCGGTTGCCCAGGCTTGTTGCTGGTGGACAGCCTGTTCCGAAGACCCTTCTGGACATCATGGCAGATGATGCTGTGTTGAAAGTAGGAGTAGGATGCTGGGAAGATGCTTGCAAGTTACTTCAGGATTATAGTCTTCTAGTCAAAGGGAGCGTGGATCTCCGGTATATAGCCATGAGGCAGCGGTGAGTATCTGAAGACAGATGTTTCTAGTGCATTGTTTGTCTTGTTTAAATGTCTAAAAGGTAGTTTCCATGTGCTGGATGATGCCAGGCAGGTAGGTCTGGAGATCTTTGGGCACTCTCTCAGAAAGCATGAGCATTGACAGCTGCACCCCAAGAGCACATCATGCTTGTATCCTGAAAGAAAAGGAAATCTTCATGAACGTTAATTGTGTCACTCTTCTCATGTAATACCCATAAAGGCTTTTCTGCGTATTGTACCTCAGCCCATGTCAAGTCCAAGTACTGTGATATAATGCCTGCAGAGTGATCACCATGTATATAGATGTTGAGAACTCTGCCTACTGGTATGAGGTAGATATGATAGTGGCACGTAAGTGGAACTGTTGGACGACAGTATTTCTTGAAAAGTGACTAAAACTAGTTTTAATATTCTTTTATAATGGCAGTGCTTCCATTTATAGGTTACAGTTGTGATGTCATTCCTCATCCCTCCTAAAATAAAATGTTTTACTTTGAGTGTTCTTCATTTTCGGTATATGAGTGGTGTTAGTGATGTGGGGCATGATTTTGCTGACCTGATGGTGCCTTTCTATTGCAGAGGATAGACTTCTTGTCCCTAGAGGTCGGGGTTCCTCTTGAGTCATTCCTGGCTCTTGTGCTCCTCAGAAAATGTCTCGTGTCCCACCTGTTTGCTTAGCAGCCTATGAATCTGTGGGGCAGACAGTCCATTGCTCAATGCTAGATCTCTCTATAAGGAAGCAGGTAGTTTAGAGCAGAATACTTCGATCTTGAATGTTACCAGCTCCTAGCCTTGCCTGTTTTGCCCATTGCAGACACTACATAATTGCCAAATCTAAGATGGACGTTTTCGTGGAGGGGAGGGAGAGGGCCTGTGAAGCTGACAGGCAGCGAGTTATATGCTGCTTGAGTGGGAGTCATGCATCAAGTGCACTGTGTTCTGGCAGAATCAGGCTGTATGAGGCCATCTGAATTTGCATGAGTGTTTAGTTATGTTTTTAATATGTTTGTTTCACTTTCTCTGTTAAAACTGAAGGAAGGATCTACTTCACAACTGCCTTAGCCTTAAGTCTTTAGCTGAAAAAGTCCTGAACTGCCCGCTTGACAAGTCTCCTCATATGCGTTGCAGCAACTGGGAGGCAGAAGAGCTGACACGAGATCAGGTGTGTCTTCCACTTTAACTTAGTGTTTTGGGAGGGAAAGGAACCTTTTTTGTGAGAGGAAAGGCATTGTAATATGGAGATCTGTGCTTTCTTTGAGTTCTGCCTCAATAGCTTCTTGTGCATCTGTGATCTGAAGTCAGTTATGGACTCTGTGCTTGAGTTTCTCTTATTTTCCATGAAGATGGTTTTCTGTAATTCTCATTGAATTCTCGACCCTTGCTTTCTTTCAATTTTTGAAGATCTTTAAGGCAAGGTCCCTGGAAGTGCACCCAAATCCTTGCTTTATTTTTTTTCCCTCCAGTATATATAGCAGCCAGTACAATATCAGAGAAATGCTGAAAGCCAAAGCCATGTTCACCATCTTCATGCTATTGTGGTTTCACTAATTGCCCACGTTATTCAGTCATGCTGCAAATGTCTATAAAATCAGTGACCAGTAGAGGGAGTGACAGGACAAATAATCGTGTTGAATGGTAGGTAGTGTGTGGAGGCACCTGTGAGCATTTCAGGTCTGACTGACCTAAAATGTGTTATGTGTGGTGGTATGAGAAGTATCACTTAACTGCCAGAGCTTTGTGTGATTTTTGAAGGGAAATAAAGCCAGCTCCTGGCTTTGTGGGGTCTAGTATAAGACTGATGTTGCTTTGGAGTGTTTGCCATTTGCCAGTATTTCAATGTCTACGCTTTTTGGCAGGTTCTCTATGCTGCTAGGGATGCCCAGATTTCAGTGGCTCTGTTCCTCCATTTGCTGGGATTTGCCTGCCTTCCTGCTATGTGTGAAGGTGAAAACTCTGCTTCTGTTTGGGAAAAAGTATTGAGTAAATGCCAAGGCTTGGTGGATATCCCATTTAAAGGAAGAAAAAGTGGCAGCACAGGAGAGGAGAAGAGTGGAGGAGAGGCACGCTCCCCTCAGAAAGCAAAGAACAGGAAATCTTTGTCAAACATCCATTCCTCTGGCAGTCAGCAAGTGAGAGATCCTCGGAGGCAGAAGCGAAAGCCTCTGGGTGTGGGATATTCTGCAAGGTAAGTCTCCAAGTAAATTTTAGTCCTTGAACCACAGCTGAAAACTGTTTGGTATTTAATGAGCGGAGCAGGAAGTAAAGAGGACAATCCAAGCTAGGGAGGCAAACCCAGGTCCCAACAGTCATGAGAACCAGATCCTATTTCTGTTTTCTCGGCTTCCCTCTATTGGAAGTTGACAGGAGCACTCAGATCTGTATTAGGTTGTGAGAAGACTGAGAGGATATCTTTGGTTTTTACCTTTCTTGTAATAGGAAGGCATTAGCTCAGGAACAGTCTCAGCAGGGGAGGGAGCTGGCTGCTCAGGTGACATTTACTGCCCAACAGCTGTGCCTTGTTTCCTCCAGGGAGAAGGTGGCAACTGGGTAAAGCAGATCTTGTGAACAGGGTCTGCCTCATGAGCTGCTATAGTTCAGAGGTGTCAGGTGAATGAGCAGACCTGAAAGGTGATGTGAGGTGCCAGGCAGTGCAGGAAGAACCATCTGTAGCAGTGTCAGAGCTCTGCACTTGTGCGTGGGCCAGGGAGAGAGGAGGGGATGGTTCCACTTTGTCCTTGCAGAGGTAGCTGTTGCTGCATTTATGATCTCCAACCAGCATGCTGTTTTGTAGGAGAAATCCTATATTCCTATGGCCTTTTGCTATTACAAGTTCAGTTGTTTAAAAAAAAAAAAAAAGAGAGGTTTTCTTCAAGGTCTTTTAGTGCAGTAGGAGACACAGAGAACTAGCAGGTTGGTTTTGCTTAGATGCACTCTAATAAAACAAATCATGTGGATGTAGGAACTGAAATTTTCTGTAACTAACTTTATTTGGGAAGAAAAAAACGTTCATTTCAGTATTTGTTTTTTCCTTTTCAAGTTTATTGGATTGGCAATGGAGACATTGTAATGTCGTCAATAATACTGATTTCTTTATCAATCATCAACAATATTGAGTTGTACGTTGGTCCCTTCAGAGGTTTTTTTGTTGGTTTTTTTTTCAAACTTGGAACCTATGTCACAGAAAACACAAGGGCTACACCTCAGGGGAAGATTAAAATCTAAACAAAATTGCATTCCAAGCTAGACAGAGATCTTGCTGTGTTTGCTTGTTTATCTATTTATTGTTTTTAACTATGCTTGATTTAATGAGAAATCTGTAGACTCATTGGTTTTTATAGTATCTCCAGCACACTGGTTCTGTAGTAAGATTGGATGTGATTTCAAAAGTCATTTTCTTCATTTCTAATGTTTAGTTTGAACGAACTCTCATTATGACGGTGTTTGAGCTGAATCATTGATGTGTGGTGGAAAGATTCCTCCCATATCATTACTGTGTTGTTTTTTTTTCTACCCACAATCATGGTCATCAGCAGAAATCCTTCAGCTAGACTGCATATCAATTTATTTTTTAGTTGATAGAGCTCCACTGAGTGAACGTACAGTGAGCTGAACAAATGCTGTATGAATTGCCAGTGATCCAACAGTGTTTCTTGGTTGGTTGGTTGGTTTTTACATGGCTCTTGGAAGAATGAAGTAATTGGTGTTCAGACTAAGTTTTAGACATCTTATTCACACACTGAAGCATGGGCTTGGGTAGCTGATGCTTGGTTTGGAGGTGGCTGCATGAGTTGCAGTATGGAGCACATCGCTATAGAGAACTCTGCTGTGCTATTATAGTTTCTGCAATGTTCTCATTTACAGAAAATCTCCTCTGTATGACAACTGCTTCCTGCATGCACCAGATGGACAGCCCTTGTGCACTTGTGATCGCAAGAAAGCTCAGTGGTACCTGGACAAGGGGATTGGAGGTGAGCATACAGTTTTTCCAGTTGGTGCTTGAAATACAGCTCTTTTGTACTGCATTTCTTTCATGGGGCGTGAATTTTTGGTACCCTTTTTATTGGAAATGCTGTTCTAAATGTCTCTTTCGTTCTAGCATCTTTATCCTAGATTTCAATACCAGTTTGTCTCGAATATTCTCTCTTTGCCTTTCCTCTTTCAGATCTAGTTAGCACAGAGCCTTTTGTTGTGAAGCTGCGGTTTGAGCCTTCTGGACGTCCCGAGTCTGCAGTTGATTATTATCTGATGGTTAAAGAGAACCTGTGTGTTGTATGTGGCAAACGGGAGTCCTATATCCGGTGAGTTGTTTAGTGGGATAAGTGAAAAATGCATCTTTTGAAACAGGACACATCTAGTTTGGTATCCAGAAGTTAGTTGCTTGAAACATAGTGTTTGTTCACATCCTGGATGGTCTGTTGCTGTTTGAATGCTCCATGATCAGTTGCCTCTGGGGAAGTTTGGCACTGAGCAGGCTAACCTTCCCTCTTCTTACTGATGGAGGAATTGGCCCACAGAGAGAACATGTATAATCTTGCAGTTTTAATTGCAGTGGGCAGCAGTCTGTGAACACATGCTGTTCCCATGGCATCGTCTTCTGAAAATAAATACACTATTCCTTCTAGTATTCGGTTCTTAGATTTTTGGAAAGGTTTATGTGACCTGAAGTCTGTGAGGTCACAGTGGGGAAAAAGAGATATATAGAAAACCCGTGGAGAGAAATACAAGTGAATAGTTGCAGATCCTCTTAGTGCGTTGAGAGTCTTGACCCTAGTGTTCTTTGCTTTCCTGGACCTATAGTGTTAGTTGTCCTTTAGTACAACTATAGTATTGTTAGTTGTACTTCTGTGGGTCAGAGGAGGAGCTGGAGAGTAGCAGCTTCAGACAAATGTAGTGAACTGTCGTCTTCTTCTCCAGGAAGAACATCGTTCCTCATGAGTACCGAAGGCACTTCCCCATTCAGATGAAGGACCACAACTCCCATGACGTGCTTCTGCTTTGCACCTCCTGCCACGCCATCTCCAATTACTACGACAACCATCTCAAGCAGCGGCTGGCTGAGGAGTTTGGTGCTCCTATTGGCTCTGAGGAAGGAGTGCGTCTGCTGGAGGACCCTCTGCGCAGGCAAGTGCGCTCCGGGGCCCGAGCTCTGCTGAATGCAGACAGCCTGCCAGACCCTCGGAAGGCAGAACTCCTGCAAGGCATCAAGGACTTCTTTAATGTAGAAGCGGTGACCCCAGAGATGCTGCAGGAAGCAGCTGGTCTGGAAACCAGGTACAGCAAACCCAACTGTAGATGGAACATTTATTTATTTATGTTAGCAGGTAAATTCAGGGAAAGGGAGTCTGCACGAGGAGCCTTGGGTAAATATGAATGAAGCAAAACAAATTAAAATCCAGCAGCATTTGTAGAGCTGAGGTTCATACATGCTGACATCTAAGCCTTGTAAATGAAAAAAAGATGAGACCCATTGCTGGTCTCCTTGGGATATGAAGTACCTTCCATAAAATAATGTCAAGTTAAAGAATTTCTGAATTTGAGACTAGGAGTTGTTCTACACAGGAAAAATAAGCCTCTATAAACACAACTTTATCACTTATACAAACCTGCAGAGTCTGGATTTATAGTACTCCGATAAACTTAACTGGAAATCAAGGAGAGAAAGAAGGTAATTGTCTGTGCTGTATTGTGAGTCTCTAAGCAGACAGATACACCCTGGATTTATTTGTGTTTTTGTTTACTGTCTTTCCCCCCCCCACTCTGGCAGTGGTGTGTGGACTTTGCAGCCCCTGTTGTTTTTTTTTTGTTTTTTTTTTCCCCTTTCCATTTATTTTCCAGAAATCTCCATCCATTCTTACTCCCCCCTCCTCCCTTCCACTATTTTGTACTTCTTTTGAAGGGCAAGTCAGAGTGGGAGACTGAAAGACAAAGCATACCACAAGTCTCCTCTCCCCCTCTTCCTCTCAGCATCCCCAAATATCTTTTAACTAATATCTGATCTCTCACTGCGTAGAGATATTTTCGCCTTGTTAAGCTCACTTGTTGTTTGTAACGTGCCAACGTTACATCTCAGTACGTATCCAGGCAGGGAATCCAGCAGGCAGGATCAAGGCTCTGGAGCAGCATATTGTTCTTGCCTTGGAAATTTGCTGTCTCCCGAGGAGCATGTAATGGGCCTTGAGAGCTTTATTTAGTATTGCTATAAAAGAATAACACTTTCTCATTTCAAAGAACCAGGCTTCCCACTGTAGCTGTGTTCCAGAAAGCAGTCTGGCACTGAAGCACGGTTTACTTCTCCCTCCTGGGTTTCCTCCTGGTTAGCTTGCCGCGTGGCTGTAATTAAACCCTGCAGCTGAACGCATCTTCAGCATCTTGCTGCTCCTTTTAGATGAGACTGGTCTCTGACAGTGGGCTTGTGTGAAAACTCTGCTTTTGTCCTGGCAGGATCTGTAACGAGAGCTACGTGCCACATGGACTGAAGGTGGTACAATGTTGTGCTAAAGGAGGCCTACGCTCCCTTATGGAGTTGGAGAGACGCTGGCGGCAGCACTTCTTGGACAGCATGCAGCCCAAACACCTCCCAGAGCAGTGGTCGGTGGACCACAACCACACAAAGCTGATCCGAAAGTACGGGGAGGATCTTCAGATCGAGCTGTCGTGAAACTAACTTCCTGGACTTAAGATAGTGTCTATCGGACATGTGTAACTGAAGGTGGAAAGGCTATTTTTATTTCTGTTTCTCCACTAACATCAGAGCCTGGCTTTGTGTACAGGCAGCGGTGGGTCTGCCAGAGCTGCCATTTTACAAAGAGTCAATCCAGCGACTTGAATTTTATCGGGTGGTTTGAAATTTTTAATCCTAGACTGTCACTGGATAGTTCAGTGCAGGAATGATATGCTAAGGGAATTTTTCTGCTCTAATTGATTACTGGCAATTATTTTCTATCCCTGAGACGTCTGGTGCCTCCAGACCATCTCTTTTAACATAGAGCACAATACGTGAATGTGTTTTCAAGAAATAGATGTGCACCTTGGCTGCACCACCAGCATCTCCTGATAACAGATCTTTCTTTGCTTTCAGTGCAGTTGTACTCACATGAGTTCTTCCTGGAGAAGATACCCCACTAGAGAGATTCCTTGTTTGGAAGCAGCAAAGAAACCTTACTTTTTGTATTTTTTTTTTTTTTTTGAGATTCCGCAAAGTTTTTGCAGCATTGCAATAGGCCTCAGTGAGTTTCCTGTTGCCTGAGAAGAAGTGATACTGTTTGACACTGGCAGTGTGGAAGCATCTAAGTCAAGTCTTTTTCTAAAACAGCTTCCAGCAGCACAGAGTCTGTAAAAAGTGTAGGTTTTTTTTTTTTTTTTCCCAATTCCACTTTTTTGTTGTGAGTAGCTCTTGGCAGGTACTGTTTCACGTTGGAGTGAAACTCAACCAAGTGTCTTAAACGGAATAAGAAACAGTTTATTTACAGACCAGCATGGGGTTTTTTTTTGTTTGTTTGTTTGTTTAAGAAGTCAGATCATGTGTGGCAGGAAAATAGAAATTCAGATGTTCTCTCCTTGGATTTGATTTGCGGTGATGATCAGGTCATACTCTCTCCATGCCTGTTTCCCTGTCTCTGAAATGGGACTAATAGTACTTACCTATCTCACAAGGGTGTTGTGAGGATTCAGTAATTAAGGTTTTTGTAAAAATCTTTGAAAACTTAAGGCAGTGTGTGCTAATTATTACTGTTGTTATTAAAAATGTGCTGCTGTCTTGACTTTCTTAAGTATTTGTGTTTTTTGCCTGGGGTTAGACCTTAGTTAAAATACAGCTTTATAAAAATAAATACCCCTTTCTTTGAAATCAGTTTTGATGATTTTGATTGCATGAGATGATTGTACTTCTGAATGAGACTGGTCAACTTCTTCAAGCCTCTATAAAGAAATTTCAGTGAGACCCTTGCCATACTTTGTGCTGTGAGTACAATTGATACATGTTTCATAATACCTTTTGGACAGAATCGTGGGCTTGCTATGTTTATGGTGGAAATTCTACGCTGTCAGATAATTCAAGAAATTTCACAGGCCAGGGGTGAAAACCACCCCTGTAGCAGAGCCTGATTGAGATAAAAAGCATTTGAAGCTATGCAGGTGCTGCTGGATGAGATCTGCTGCTGTTGTGAACTGACAGGCAACCTGGGATGCCAAAACTGTGCTGAGAACCTTCTAGAAGCCCTCTCCCCGAGACCTATTGGAGCAGTTTTAAGTGCAAACCTTCTCAGCCTGAGGCTGGGCTGTGCCATGGGGAAGGGGAATGACAAGGGAGAGGACCCATCAGGCTACAGATTTCTTCCTTTTATTCTTAAAATCCAGTGGGCTTACCCCAGAAATCTTGCTAGTCCAGGTGATAACAACAAAGTAACTTCAATGTTTGTAGTGCTGCTGGAAAACCGTGAGGTCTTTCTTGCTGCTCTGGCACTTACAGCTTACTCAGCACTTTTCTGGGCATGTCACTGGGTTCTGTTTCCAGAGATGTTCCTCTGGAGCTGCAGGAACAACAGTACCTTTGGTGTGTTGGTTTGCCTTCCTGTAGCAGATGCAAACTGATCTCTATCTTCCCAAACTCTACACTTTTCTTGTCCGTGTAGTGACTTTGGTATAATTCCATGGGGCAGGAAGCGCCAGGAAGAGCAGCATTTTCCACAGCCTGGAGCTGGAGCTGCAGTAAGTGCTGCACTTACAAACAGACCACACATGACATGTTAATTATGCTGCTGACAAGCTTGGCATTTGGAGGGCCTCGATTTCCTGTGACAGCTTTTAAAGGTCTCAGCTGTCACCCTCCATGACTGACAGGGCTAAGGCATGTCCCTGTGGGCTCCTTGCATTTCCTCTGTTCATTGCTCATTAATGCTGGGGATGGAAGCTGTCTGCCTGTTGTATTTCTCATACTCTGTCTCCCCAGAGAGAATCTGAACTCTGCACAGCGTTTTGTTTTGTTTTGTTTTCTTCATTTTATAGATTTTAGTGGGTTTTTTTTCCCTCCCTTGTTAAGGCAACATGGTAACCCCTGAGAAGTACCTCACTGCTCTGGTCCTGGGCCTAAATGCCTCCGAGGACTGAGACTTTGCACAGGCAGAGGACAAGGAGCCACCACTGCCCTCAGCAGCATGCAGTGTGCTGATGGAGTGGCATCTGTGGTCTGTGTCAGGTTCCAATGCTGCTCTTGGATCTTCTTCTTTCAGGACTCCAGGAAGACTGCTTTCCAAGCAGGAAAACATCAGTCTTAAAAAGTGACTTCACAGATGAGCAGAATGGTGCATTTTTACATGGGGTAATGCTACAGTAGTTCACACCTGTCCCTAGTGGCCTTGCTCATTCCCATGGCCTGTTGCAGACTGTCCCATCTCCCACTTTCTCCCCTCCCTTCCTGCTCCCCCACCCCAATATCCTTTGGTTCTTTGGGAATAAAGGTTATTTAAAGCCCTTTCTCACATTTGTGTTGCCTCATGTAAGTTGATAGAAGGGCTTTTCCCCATCCTCAGGTATGTTGCTTTGGAGGAGGGGGAGGCATTTTGAAGGAAATGCAAAGACTTATCCCACTTTCCGTTTCCAAGATGGGGGAAGAAAAGAAGACTGAAAAAAAACCCCAACAAAATAAGGCTGAAGCTTTTACTGTAAAGTAATGATGTCACCTTCTGATAACAAGAAACCATTTCCTTGTACAGAAGAACTCCAGCTTCAGCTATAGATGATATAAAATAGGGCTTCCATGTTTATTTGCTTAAAAATTGGAAGTTTGTGTGGTGATTAAGAAGCAAAAGAGAGAAGACAATTATGCATTTCAGCACCAGTGTGACAAACGTGGGAGAAAGGCTGAGGTGGACCTGCAGGCTTAAGGGAAGAGCTGTTTATCCAGGCCTCCTCTGCAAAAAGCGTTTCTCTAAGAAGCTGTTCTCATTGTGGCATGCTCTGTGGGGATCTGACATGTACCTGTTTCATGCTGATTAACAACGTGTCCTTTCTGACGGATCATTCTTCAGGAAATGCTGAGCGATACTTTGCATCCGTGGAGATCTGTCTTGCTCTCCCTTTTTTCTCTGTTCTCTGGCTCCATCCAGGATGTTCAGCTGTAAATAAAAGCAGAGGGACTCTGCTGATGGCAGGCTGAGAAAATGAGAGTGGGACTTCCTTTAAATGCACTGTGCATAAAAACTCATTATTCTGGTTTGCCTAGCAAGGGCTATGGAGAGCCCAAATCTGAGCTTTGCTTGTGTATGCAGCTTTATGTCGTATTTGTGCTATTTGGATAATGTTTTCCATATGTTTTACAGCATTACACTCTCTTTTCCCCCCTCTGGCTCCCCTGTGATAAATGGCAGCAATGCTGGATGTTGTTCAGCTGCGTATATCTAATCGCTCTGCCGATATCTTAAAAGACTGCCTCCATTTTACAGATATTATCCCTTAGGAAAAACATCTCCTCCTCACGAGGAAGAAACTCAGCCCGAGCAATGAGATTAGAGCTTGAGCAATCCTTATAGAGCTCTGGAAAATGTCATGCTGGGCTGCAGGTCTCTTGACAAATAAGTTACGGAGAAGAAAAGTGCCATAAATTCAACAGGCCCCGTTTGTGGTGCTCTGCGTGTGACGGCCACAGGTGATGACCACTAGATGGTGCTGAGCATTCGACCCTCACAGAGAGCCGAGTAGTTTTGATCTCTGCCTCGTGAATAGGCTCTGGCTCCGTCGTCTCCTCGTGTTCCAGCTCTGCTCCTCTCCTTTTGAGGTTTCCAGCTCACAGGGAGGTGCTGTAGGGTGTCCTTGCCCCCAGCAGTGTATAAATGCTGCAGCAGCTTTGGACAGAGAAGCCAGGAGGTGCGGTGAGTATCAGCAGAGAAGTGGAACGGCTGATGCCTCCTACCATGCTTTAAAAACAGCAATAAAAGTAGATTATCTTTGTTTCACTCACTCGAAATAATCACCTTCAGTCCTTCTGGTGCTCGTTGCTTCTTGGCACGGGTCGCACCGCTTTCTCACAAGCAGTGAGCTGAGCAGCTCCGCAGCTGCAAACCATCTGCCCTGCCCACTGCCAAACCTGGGCTGATAAAGCTGAGAATATTTCTGCTATAGACGTGCACCATGCTCCCACACTCACTGTGTGCCCTTCGGTCACCCGCTGCCACGATGGCCACGCAGTTCTCCTCTGTGAGCAGTTGCTCTTAAGAAGTGTCTGTGTGTATATCCTGCATCCGAGGGAGGTTTAATATCACTGTTGTGCTGCTGCCATCGCTGCTGCTGAGGATGTGACCTCAGCATGTGCTCTTACCCATTGCTCCTTACGCTGTGTTTTAGCACCAAGCTTTGCTCCTCCAGACAGATGCTGCCTAAATAAAAAATAAAAATAATAATAATAATAAAAAAATCTCTGAGCCAAATGAGTTCTGTGAAACATGCAGCTTAATGCCTTTCCAAAAATCCCACTCCCTTGAGAAGAAACTGGACCTTCAGCCCTGGCGAACTTTCTCTTGCTAAATAAAAGCTCAATTTTTAAACCTCAAAACTTTATTTAGAAGGGAACATGAACTAAGTAACCTCAACAGCTTTATTCTACGAATTCCCATCATTGGTATACGTATGTGTGTGCATGTGTGTATGTATATATGTTGTTGGTTTTTTAAACTGGAAAATGGAACATAACAACAGAGCAAGGAATAGTGCCAGAATAAAGATGGGAAATAGATGCCAGTAAGGCCAGGGTGACATTTCCACTTCTGTCCCTCCAACACTGTGCTTTTACCTGAAGAACACAATGAAAGGAGGTTTCCAAAGCCACACAGTGCTACACATAAGGCACACAGGAATGGAGCCCCAAACTATCCATGAGGGCAAGGACAGGGCTGCAGGAGTGCTGTGGTGGATGGAAGCCTGGATCTGGTTGGTTCAGGGTAATTCCTCTGACCATTAGTCAGTGGTGAGAGCTCACTTCTCTCTAGACAGTTTGTGTTTCACACCTTGTGTTTTCAAGGATGGCAGAAAATTGAGTGCTATTACTTTTGTGAGTTTGACAGAAGCTGGGGAGAGATGTGCTTTTTAGCAAGCCTCTTATCACTGAGAAACGTAGCCAAACTTTTGGCAGATCTGAGATGAATGGTTTTGGCAAAAGGATGTGAATGCATCTTCAGAGTTACAGGAACGACCTATGCTGACATTTAGATGTAGAATCTCACTTTTCAGCTCTAGCTTGCTTCTCTGTCCTCATTCCTATATTTGCTGGTGAGCTGTGGTGACAATGACAACCAAAGGTGTCGGGGAATGGTGTCAGAGAGATGTGATCTCAATTTCCAGTGCATCGTAGAGGGATAGAAGCTCCCTCTCCACATGTGCTGACCTTGCTGCCCTGCAGAAATGATGTAAAGGGGGCACAGAAGAAATCCAGGATCCTTATCACCTCTGCTGAAACTGTGCTTAGATCTTGCTTGCACGCTTCTAATTACTGTTTTGATAGGGGCTGGATTTTTTTGTAGTCTTTTTTTTTTTGTTGCTTGTTTATCTAACCAGAATGGGATTTGATGCTGTTGGGGGTGTGGGGGGTGGGTACAGAGGCTGTTATGTGGTTATAGCTCATTCCCCTGGCACTGCAGTGCTATAAACACCTCATATCCAGCAGCTGTGTCCATCCTGGGGGACTTGTACTGCTTTAATGCTGTCGGTATATTAAAGCAGTGTTGCTTGTGTATCAACAAGCTCCTCTTTCTGTCAGCAGTGAAAACATACAGTGAGTAAATACGTTTATTTTCTGAAAACAGGGAATAAAAGGCATTAAATCTACATCCCTGCCACAGGCTCTTGGCAGGATGCATTTATGCACTGCTGGCAGCCTGGAGCCCTGCTGTACCCAACAGCCTCAGACACAGGAACCTGCAGAGGAACTGGATGCTGGAGTGCCACCCCACCAGGGTGGGCCTCAAGAACCAAGGAGCAGGAGGACAGTCCTTGGGGCTGAGCTTCTCCTCCTCCTCTCTGCAGTCACCACTGTCTTCATGGCTCCCTGTGGCTTTTCCCATCATGGGAACCCTAACCACATGCTATCAATATAAGAAATGCTTTGCTGCTCCTTCATATAGCTCCCGTGAGGAATACTGGTCCTGCAGAATGTCACAAGACTCTTTTCTGAAAGCTTGGATCCCTAGAAGGCAGCTGGGAGTTTCTGAGAAGCAAAACAGATCTCCTTTCCCACTCATTAGAAACATCCACGTTTCATTTTTCTCTCCATATTTTTCCATGTCTCCTTTCTGACAAACATTGTTATTTATATCCTCTAAGAAGAAGAAGCAGGTTTTCCCTTGCAAGCATCAGAAGGGCTTGCTTAGTCTCAGGTCATTCTCTGAAAACTGTTAGCTGCAGTGTCTTCTGCCCCAGCTGGGAGAAGTGAAATCTGGCTCTCTCCTTTCACCCCTCTTCAGAGAAGAGTTCAGTGAAATCAGATCTCCCTCTTGTACAACAAACCAAATCCAGAACTCCAAACACAGGAAGAGGAAGGAATGCCCTGAGGTTGACACAGAGAGAAGGGACGGCTGGAAAACCTGCACATGGGAATAGAATTTTTAAGTTAAGCTTCAAAGCCCTCTTTCGGGGATGAGGTGAGGGTGGCCTCAAGGGGAATAGAGCTGGGAAAGTGGAGACACCACAACCATGGTCTGAGCAGCTGCCCATCTTCAGACAGAGCAAGCCCCAGTGCAGGGGAACTTCATGACAGTCTTTGGAGATGGATGTGCATGTGATGCTGGGAGAGAGCAGAACAGAACAGAACAGAACAAAACAAAAATAAACCAGATGAAATACATTTTGCCCTAGTTATCTTTATGGAGATACATCAGACTCTGAGGGCTGGAAACTGAAAGTTCAGCAGAACCCAAATGTCCCCTACAAGACACCTGTCCTCAGCCACAGCTGCTTCCCGTAGAACTCCACCCTTTAGAAGGACATAAGGACAACCTGGTGCCTCCTCCCCTTCTGTGATTGCTCTCCTCAGCTTGCTCTTGGAGCCTTGCTTTCCTTCTGCTGTTTCCTTTGTGCCTGTGGTATCAGCCTTTTCACAGAATCATTAAGGCTGGAAAAGACGTCTACAATTTTCTAGCCTAATCATCAGTCATTCTCACCATGTCATTAACCACGTCCCTCAGTGCCACATTTACCTATTTCTTGAGCACCTCCACCTCCCTGGGCAGCCTGAGCCAGTGCATTACCACTCTTTCTGTGAAGAATTTTTTTCTAAGGTACTACCTGAACTTCCCCTGGCTCAACTTCATGTCATCACCTCTCATCCCATCACTTGGGAAAAGAGTTTGATCCCCTCCTTGCTACAACCTCCCTTTAGGCAGTCACAGCTCCCTGCAGCTGTGTTTCCCTGCACAGAGGTGCTGGGTAGGGATGAGCTCCTCCCATCCATGCAAGAAAGGAATCAGGGCTGCTAGGCAAGGACGTGGTGTGTGAGAGCTTGGTGTGTGGCTGAGGTGCTGTGACAGTGGAGTATAAGCTTGAAGCAGTAAGAGCAAGGCTATGGAGCGTTAAAGGTTGGTGTCACGCTGATGGATGGCTGTGCCTCCTGGGAGGCTGAGGCTGCACAGAGCTCTGCATGGAGATGTAAAACCTGGGACTGGGGGCTGCTGATACGGCTGCTTTTGTCTGTGTGGGCTTCGCTGTGATGAAATAACATGTAAGTGTTCTTCAGTGTTCCATTAAGCAGCGTGATTATGACTGTCACGTACAACCTCTTTCATCTTTGTCCCATAGAGAAAAGTAGCAATGTGGTACACGTTTGTAGAGGAATTGCACACACAAGCGATTATACATATTTGCTGGAGATGGCACATTCCTTTAATCTTGCTGTGACCTTCAAACAGAAACGGTCAGGCTCATGCTGGTTCTGAGCTCCTGTGAGAGAAGTCTCCTTGTCCTCAGCCAGCAGCAGAAGATGCAGTCAGTGTCTGCTGTAAGCTCCAATTAGCCTGAAAAATGGATCTGAGTGTGTGAAACGCATTTGCACGAGTGATGATGTATCTCTGCATCTGAAAAAGCTGCCCCGATGTGCTGAGCATCTCTGCAGACACGCAGGCTCTCAAATGAAATAGTATCAATTCTGTATGTGGTGGCTTAAGCAGTTGCCCCATTTCTCACTCAGTTTCTGGCTGCTGTGCTCCCGCATTGGCAGCTCCCTGTTGCCAACCCTCACATTCAGGTACTGGAGGTAATTACGAGCAAAAACAAGGGGTCATTCTTTTTTTTTAAATGCAGTTTCTTTCTGCTGCCAACAGATGCAGAAGGTTATAGACTGCAGGTCCATTAACAGATCTCACAGGGAATAGCAGGTAGAAATGCTACTACTTCTAGCAGCCCTTTGAGATACCTTGTAATGGGTATCTCCTAATGTCAGGTGCGCTCCCAATGGCACCGTCACCTCAGACACCAGCACTTGGAGAGCTTCAGAAGAAATCTCTGCCCCCTGATGGGCGATTGCTCCTGATGTCTTTGGATTCCAACATTTTTCTTGTCTTTTTCATTCTCCGGTTCCCCCCTGGACGTGGTCTGGACCCTGGCTGGCAAAGGAGGCAGACTGGGGCACTGTGGTGCCTCTTGGGCTGCCAGGTCCTCAGCTCCCATCCCTGGCCTCTCCTCAGGCTGGGCTTTCTCATGCTCAGTGCCAGAAATGTTTTGGAATGTTTTCTATTAATTGTCTAGGTTATTTCAAGTGATGGAGCTTCAAAAATAAGTATGTTGCTGTGGCTCTAAGGAAAATGAAGCATATTTCAGTGCACTTGACTCGAACCCAGTCTGCTGCGCCTGGTAGAAGCCACTCTTACGGGATGTGTGAGAAACTGGGTAGGATATTTTTCATGGGTTACTTCCCAGACTGCAGTGTTTTTGTCTGGAATTCTTCTGTAGGGGGAGACTGGAACTTCATCACTTTGCCAGATGAGCACTGCAAGCTGCCTCTGCTCTGCGGCTAAAAGGGCTGTTAGGAACACCAACCTGATAGCTGTATTGAGCCTTAAAAGCTTAGAATTTCTATGAGGATTAAATTGCTGTTCAGGTCACAGTCAAAGCAGTGATGTGCTGCCAATAAAGGAGAGCAAATAGTCATCAGATGGCAATAAAAGGATTTCATTGCTAATTGATTCTGAGCGCAATAAAAGAGTTACGTGCTTTACCATAAAGGTGGGAAATAAATCCCTGTCCTAGAAAAAATTCACATACAGCAAGTAAGAGAAGCACGTGTTCAGGGATGAGAAAAGATGATAAGAGCGGTAGAAGGGAGAATGGAAACTTAGGTCACTTGTAAAGCCCGTCAGGCTGACAGTGGATCTTCCAGTTTAATGACCTGTATTAATATCTAACTATTTCTACTTAAATATTTATTCTTTCTACACTGTCGAGTTCTCACTATGCGTGTCTGACTCTATGGTGTTTTTCTGCGCCTCGTTCTGCCCTGACTCTGCTCAAGCAGCCTTGAGGAACGATGGTGATGACAACACCCGTCCCCTCAGCGGCTGTGCCCAGCCCTGCAGCTGTGTGGGTCCTGCAGCGGGGAGCAGATGGGTTACCCGGCTCAGAGAGGGTTAACAACACCTCTTCCCGGGTCACCACCTCTGAATACTTGCCGGGCTCCTTCAGGCTGCCGGAGGAGATGCTCTGGCTAAGGTTAGCCTTCTGCAGACGTTTCTCTTGAGAAGCACAAGTGCATTGGAGAACTGTTAATTACAGCTTATTGGGAATTCCTCTGTTCTCATTTTCATTAAAAAGGTTTGTGAAGATAACTAAGGTCACGGTGACCTTAAATAGCACTTCACGGTGCAATTAAATACAAAGCAGTTCAAATCCCAGTTCCCAGCTAACTGTATGCTCTTTGCCTTCGCTTCCCCCTGGGTCATTGCCCTCTGCCACTGCGCTGCTTGGACATCAGCCAGAAGCCGAAGGCCAGGAGGTATTTCTGTCCTTCACTGGCATGTGTGCACACTTTCTGTTAAATGCAGAAATCATCCATCCCCTGTGCTGCTTCTGGTTGGGCAATGGAATAAATTAAGTACGGAGCTGCTCCCCCGGGCATGGTTTGTCTGTGCTGTTTGTGGTGCCTGTGGAGATGCTCCAGGCCGCGTTGAAGACGAGATGTGCCTTACGTTTTTGTGGTGATGGCTGAAGCCATGGACGTGCAGGGGACAGGTGATTCGGGGCACGGTTGTCAGAAACCCACATCCTCCGATCAGCACGAGAAAGCTCTTTCAGATGAGGAGAACGTGGGGCAGTTTAGGAATCTGCCCGGTTCACGTGCCCCGAGCCCCTGAGCTGGGTTTTGTTTAAACAGCGTTACCTAAACACCGAGCGACCTTCTCTAAACCGCTCGAGGCGCGGCCCTGCCGAGGCAGAACGGCGGCCGGGGGCTTCCTCCGTGCGGGCACTGCGGAGCGGCCGCGTTTCCTCACGGAGCCGCCGGCACCGCGCGGGAAGCGCACAACTCCGCGCGGGGAGGACCCGCGCGAGGCGGGGCGGGCACGGCGGGGCGGGGCGGGGCGGGGCGCGGCGCTAGGACCCGGCGGGCCGGGGCGGCTCCATCGCAGCGCACGGGGGAGCTCCGCGCCGCCGCCGCCGCTGCCGCCGCTTTCCTGCGCCCGCAGCCGCCCGTGCCCGGCGTGGCGGTGCAGCCCGGCTCCCGCGGGGCGCTCGGCATGAGGAGGATCAGGGCCAATGCCATCGCCATCCTGACGGCCGCCTGGATCCTGGGCACTTTCTACTACTTATGGCAGGACAGCAAGCCGCGCTCGGCGGCCGGCGGCGGTAGCGGCCGCGGAGGGCAGCGGGCTGCGGGGCGGCCGGAGGTGCGGCGGGACGAGAGCGCCGTGCCCATCGGCGTGAGTGACCGAGCCGAGCCGAGCCGAGCTGAGCGGGGCGGGTGGGGGGAGTTGGGGCTCTTTGGGTTGATTCCGGCTTCCTCGCCGTAACCATGGCAGCGGGGAGCGGGACGAGCGGTGCTCGCGGAGAGGCGCGGGCTGCTCCCCCGGCTGGGGCGGCCGGGAGCTCCGGGCTCGCGTTTCCCCGGAGCAGAATACGGCCCGGTAGAGCCGTTCCCGGACGATGCGGAAACTCCTAAGTCTCCCTGAGCCGACGCTCCTGGCACAGCGAGGGTGTTATCTGCCGCGCGATGCAGCTCGGAGCAGCCGTGCGGGTGCCCGCGGTGCCCTCGGCTCCCCGCAGCCTGCCGGGCCGGGCCGGGCCGGGCCGCGGGCAAGAGCACCGTCCCGCTGCCGGGCGAAGCCGAGCGAGCGCAGGGCTGAGCGCCTCTGCGTGCCGGGCACTGCCCCCAGCCCCGCTCCGACGGAGCGTGCCGCTCCGACACCTTCATTTCTCCGCTTCCCCTTCTGTTGTTTGGCTTTTTGTGCGTGCGTGTTCTGTTGCACTTGCTCCGCTCGCTCTCACGGGGCTGCGGTGCCCTCCCTGCCCGTGGGGCAGGACGCGGAGCCGCGCTGCCCGGGCAGGCGCTGCGTGCTGGCGGCTCCGCACCGTGCGAGGTGCAGCACCGGGATAGCAGAGCTCCACATCCCATCCTGCATCCCGCCCGGGCAGCGCTCCGGAACCGTTTAGAGCGGGGGAGAAATTCTCCCCCATCTGCCGGGGCTGCCTTCTGCTCCCATCCAGCCTAGGGAGTATATGCTGCTCCCGACGGCTGTCCTGCGCAAGGCCCTGGTCCCCGGGGAAGCCAAGCGACTTGAGCTAATAAACGATGGCAGCGTTGTATAAGAGGAGCGTGCACATCCCTTGGCCTTCTGCAGCCTTTGGCTGGCTCCCAGTCTCCTCCGCTCCCCGTGAGTGACGATCTGGAGCCCAGGTCTGGGCTCCTTGTAAGTAGGGCTGACTCATGTGACTTAGGGCTCTCTGGAAAATGATTTCTGCAATTGGCTGCTTCTCTTTCTGGGGGAAAAAATTAATCGCGTCTCTTGGATGAGCAAGTCCATGAGTTCTACTCTCGCATCTGTACCGTGACATTTCAGATCCTGGGCAAATTACAGTGAATTGCACAGTTTTAAAAACCTGAAACACTTTTTGGGCTCCAAGTGAGATGTGGTTCTCTTAATTATTCTCTCCTGATGCTAAGTATAAAATATCTCTTCGGGCCCTGCAGTGCTTCTCTGCGGGATCTCGGCTATGGCAGCGGGTGAGCGCCCTGGGAAGGGATCGCAGCGTGACTGCTTCCCCGGGGATGTCACTGCTGGAGTAATGCTCAGTGACAGTTCTGCAGCCTCATATTTTATTTATGATGTTTATCTCAGAAATGTGGGAATGCCATTTGCCTAAACGGCAGAAAACAATTGTATTTAACTTGTCCCTGTGGGCCCTTGTGGGGTATTAAAAAGTGAAATAAAATAAATGGTTTGCGGTAACACTGTTAAGATAACCTAGCTGGCAGAGCTAATTGCTGATGGGCAGCATGGCAGCTCCAGCACCAGCCATCCCACCAATGGATGCCCTGAATGAAGGATCTGGTGCCAGAGCATGGTGCTCGGTAATGCCTTTGTTCAGCTCCTTGGGGTAGCTGCTGAGTTTATCTCTGAGTCTGGCAACAGTGACACGTGGCAGTGCAAGTGGGAGCCATCAAACCCTCAGAATTAAGTCTTAAAAATGTTCCTCAGGTAGCCTTCCAAAGTAATTTCTCAAGTCAAAGTTGGAAAATGTGAATTTCTCAAGTGCTGACTGCAGGCTTTTGGTGCTCAGTGATGGGCTCGTGGTACAAAGAGAGTATCCTTGTTTGCCCAGCACAGGGGTACTGAGCCTCAGCACCTGTTGGAGCAGATCTGAGCAAAGCTGTGCCTGTCTGCATCCACTCTGTGTTTGGGTGGTCCGAGTGTGGCCATGCTGTGCCCTGGGATGCCCAGCTGCTGTGCTGTGCCTGCTGAGTAAGCACTTCCAGACTGTGCTGGCTGAGTAACTTGGGGAGGGGCAGGAAAATTAGTGCTCCTTCGGAATTGGCTGTAGTCAGCATGGAAGATTTGTTGGGAGAGGATGAGATGCTCAGAGCAAGGTCTCTCCTCGTAGGGTTTCCCCAGCACGTATCAAAAGCTGCTTTTGGCAGCGTGTGGAAGAGATGCAGAGACTGGCTCACGTTGGGTTCTGGTACAAGCACATATCCCATGCAGCAGTGCCAGGTGAACCAGGAGTAGGTGATTCAAGTGGCAATGAACAAAGCTGTCTTTGCAGTGCAGGACATGGATTGAGTCACGTCAGGTAGTAGGGAATATCTACTGATCATCACTTAGCATCTAGCATTATTAAAATCGTTAATTGTAAATTATTTTTAATTTTTGGAGGCTTGAAGCCTCTCAGTCAGTACAGATGTGCTGGAGTTGAAGGGAAACCTGGCAAGAAGAAGGAAATGACTGTGCCTTACAGAGTGAAAGGCACGCAAGCAGTGTGACATTCTCTCTGCAGCTGTTTAGCTGCTGGGCTGCACGGTTCTGCTTTATGGAAAGTACCTCTCCTGTCCTGCTGCCCCCTGCACTCTGGGGTTTGTAGCACATTGGTCTCAGTGTGGCAGTGCCCCTGCAGCAGAGCCCTCTTGCTGCTGGCAGCCCTGGGCAGCTGGCTCACCAGCTGTCACTCTCCCATGGGGAGATTGGTAGGGATGCTTTTCTGCAGGGGCATCACCACAGGCGTGGGATGTGTGTGCAGCTGAGACCTATCCATCTTGGTGTCCTAGATAACAGGGATTTAGTCCTCCTGACCTGTCGCAGCCCGTCTCATTTTTCCTCTTCTTTCTTCTTAGTTAGAGGATTATAACTGTGGCTTTGAGTTTAAAGGGAATCAGGATACCCTGTGTCTGTCTTCTGCTTCTGCCTAGTCTCTCTTAAAGGGCACTCTAACAAAGGGCCAGGGATGGATTAACGGGTGTTAGCATTGCTATAGCACTGAAGAAGGGTTAGGAAGCTCTCCCTCAGCTCTTGTGCCCCTGTCCCTGTGGGATCTGCTGGGTTTGCTCTAGGACCTGCTTGGCTGTGTCAGCTCCCTGGCTCCGTGTTCCTCTATCATGCATGGAGGATTAGGAGCTCCTGTAAGGGTGGCTGGCGGGACCAGCAGCTGTGTGGTAAGAAGGGTCCCCTCGCTGCTGTTTTGTGCCTCCATTACCCTGAGACTCCTGTAAGGCGTTACTTGTGCTCATGAGTGTGCCAGAGGCACTTGGAGCTGCTCTGTGTTGCATGTTCAGAAAACACGGTGCACAGATGTGCCTGGTTCCTTCAGCTGCACTTCAGCAGAATCTAAAGCTGTAACATCTGAATTGTAAATGAAACAGAGCTAGTGAGCAGACGTGCAGGGTGACTGTTTGAACTCCTGTGTTTATGTAGCAGCGAATCTGAGAAACCAGGAAATAATGCAGCACACGGAATTTGTTAAACGTCCAGGAATTTGCTCAACCGAGTCTTGTGACACATTCATTAAGAGTAAGTAAGCTTTAGGGATCCGCCTTCCATCATTAATCTTTTTATCTCACTTTCCACTACCACGGTTATAATTCCGCCAGAAACACACCTCCTGCTGCTATATTTAACTTGCCAGCCCTGTGTGAAGCATTAATTGTGGTTGTCACCGAGCTGTGGCAAGGACTGTCAGCAAGCGTGTTGCCAGAAGGTTGTGTTGAATCATTAGAGGGAATTCTTAGTTTTCCAGTTTTGAATCTGAATGGCAGACGCTTCTGTCAGATGAGGACTTGCTGTAAGTTATCAGTTCAGTATTTTTCTTCCCAAGGTAAATTCCCACGTCGCTGTCAGTGGGAGTATCTGATGTGGCTACGTTGGGATGGATTTCAGTTGCTGCACATCAGCTGGTGATGGGCCTTTTGGGAGCCAGGTGGGCTCAGCACCCTGCAATGAGGGATCACACCTGCTGTGGGGCAGGTCACAGTGGGACTGCTCAGCAGGAGATGGAGACGGCTCATGCAGGTGGGAGGTGAGAGACTTAGAGATAAACTTACCTGATGTGGAGTTAAGGTTAAGCCTCAGACTTTGCTGAAAGAAGGGAAAGAAAGATTGCATTCATTATTCAAATCTGCTAGCCTCTGGTAATTAGCTCCAGATAAAATACTAGTGAAGTCAAGAGAGCTTGGATAATGTCTTGCGTGCTAACGTGGACTGAAGGATCTCGGTGGTGGATTCAGGCTGCCACCCAGAGGCAGTTAACATTCAGGTTGTCCTGCTGTTGTAGATGCTGGCACCTTGCTCTTGCTTGGGCTTCACCTTTTGTCTGGGCAGCATATCAGGACTTGCCCCTGTCATTTCTGTGGCCAGATACAACCTGGCCACCTAAAGCCTGGTGTGATTGGAACAGGCTGCCCAAGGGAGGTTGTGGTGACCTCATTCAAGAAGCATGGAGAGAGATGGGGCATTTGGGGACATGGTTAAGTGGTGTGATGGTGGGTTGGCAGTTGGATTAGATGGTCTTAGTGGTCTTTTCCAACCTTAATGGTTCTGTGATTCTATGATCTGTATCCTGCCGAGGCTGTGGCAGCTTGGTAGGAACAAATTCCCCCTGTGATAGAGGGTGAGTCAGGTGTGTACTACCCCCTCAATTATTCCACCTGCCAACTCAGGTTGTGTTTCTCTCTGCTGATCATCTGAGGGAAGGAGCATTTGAGAATAAGCTGTTGGAGTGGAAAGACAGGCTGGAAAGCTTATAAATGGTTCTTCTGTGTAACAATGTTAATCGTTAAACTGAGCGCTGGCTCAGCTCACCCTGCGCCATGTAGGCTCAGCTGGCACAGGGCTTGGGGGCTGCCTCTGCCGTGGGGCTCCTACCACACTCCCAGCTCCACCTTCAGAGAGTTAAATCCTGTGCTTTGCCCTCATAAAGTGAGGCTCCTCATCTTTTGTTGGTTTTAATGTAAAGTGACATCTGTAACCAGTGCCTCAGACCAGTGGCTCACTGCAGAATAAGTGTGTTCATCTGGGAACATGCTCCTGGCACTTGTGGGTCTCCTTTTTTTTCTTTTTGTTTGTTTGTTTTTCGGCTGTAAGCAGATCAATAACAGCACTGTGACTCCTGTACGCATACTCCTGTCTAAGGGGTTTGTAACTAACATCGACTGGGCAGAGTGGGCAAAGTCTGCTGGGTGACTGGAAGTCAGAAATGGGTGAACAGGCATTTTCCCCTGTGGTGTAACTCTGGGCAGTGCCAGCCCTGAGCTCTGCTGTGAGCTGGATGACATGCCCAGTGTGGCAGCAGCAAGGTGCCACCCCACAAAGGCTGCTTATAGCCACCAGCAGTTCTGTGTGCAGTGTTTAGGAGAAACCGATGCTCAGCTCTCAGCATCTGTAGTTTATGTGCTGCAAACTTCAACAAAGGGTTGAAGTTGCTGGGGGAGAGAGAGGGGATGGCAACAGTGCTGGATTGAGGCCAACAGAGTCTGGTCTCTGGAATCCTTTCACAGGGATGGACAATGTAATGTGCTGGTTTTGCAACACTCCAGTGTTTGTACTGCGCCAGACTGAATGCTCTGAAACCTAAAGGTGCTGGGATCATTGAGCAGGGTCCAAGTTCACTGGGCTGGAGCTGGATGCTTTTGCACATTCCCTCACTGGGAGATGTGAGATCTGGGAGGAGAGGACTTCTGTCTGCTCCTCCAGAGCTAACCCAACAGGCTGCCCCCAGTCAGGCAGGGGAATCATGGTCAGTGGAGCTCTTTCTGTTGTGGTAAATGACCAACAGACCTGACTGTATGTCATGGCCTAATGGTAGTCTCGCAGAGAGTAGTGGGTAGAGGATGATTTTTCTTGAAGATTTTATTTGTTGCCTGGGAAAGAGCCTCTTGCCATCTGATTCGACTGCTAGGCAGCTAGATTTCATTCTGCAGGTCAGTAAACAGCAAGTGCTGCTTTCTGCACTAGGAGCTGGGATACTGGCTGCTATACTTATGTCTTAGTGTATAATGTCACAGGATCTAATAGGGACATACAGGCTGAAAGCAAATGTGTATTTCTATTTTAGATAGATTTGTGGCAGCGTCTGTTTTACGCTGTATTTACTGATTTATTTATTTATTATTATCAGGGAAACATTCCAGAGACAATAAGACCAAGATGCTTCAGTGTTTGTTTGTTTGTTTGTTTTGTAATAAATATTTTTTTGTATTGACTTATCTGTCTGGTGCACTTCACTTAACACATTAACACATTTCTGGAAAACCCTTGAACATGTTTTACAGATCAAGAATGTGAGGCTCAGAAAGGTTAAAGTCTTGATTTATGCTGATTGCTCAGGCTCGGACTTGCAGTGCAGATGTCTTTCACACTGGATGCTTGACTGACATCCCTTTCCCTGGGGCTTCAGGGAACATGTGAATAGCGAAGGATCATTTGTGGGAAGGGGTGGGTTAAGGGAAATAGACATATGTACCCAACCAATGTACAGTGCCAGGATACTTCCACCTGTGGGGGTGGTGCTTCATGATGTCTTTGGAATGCAGTATCAAGAGTACTCAGGTCTTCAGTGTGACAGCTTGCATGCTGTGAGGTGAAAGCCCTCCTAACAAGTGACTTGAATGAGGCAAGCAGCAAAGAGCTGCTGTTCATTGGCTTCTGCCTCGCAGAAGGACGTGTCACTGTGATTTGTGCTCACCTGGCCACACAGCTGAGTTCTATCCTTGAGCTGGGTTGTTGGCTAAGATAAACTCCCTGTGGTGATGCACGCTATTTGCATGGGGTTCTTAATTAGAAGAATTCATCATAAACATGCACGTCTTTCTCTCGTTAATATAGCAGGGGATAGATTAATTACATCAGCAGAAATGTCTGTTGTTGTTTACTGTTCGTGTGAAATGTCTGCAGACAGGGATCGAGTTCCATGTGATATTGCTGTGCTGTCACTATTGTGTTCTTAATTACTTAATGAATTGCTGACTTCGCATTGAGGTAGCTCCACAAGGCTTGCTCTCTGCTGAGAACTTTCTACTTAAAACTTACATATTCCAAAGCTTCTAGATCTGCAGTGATAAAAGCAGAAAACCGTGCCACATTTAAATTCTTAATAACAGCTCTCTCCAAAGCCGTCTGTGTTCTCATCTCCCATCCTGCTGCTAGTGAAGGAAAGGATAGGGTGAAGAGATTTACTATGGCGATTTCACAATTAACAGCATAGTTTGTGGCACAAGTGGATCTTGTGCCCTGCTTCTGTCCCCCTGTTTCCTATGGTTCACCTGGCCAGGTGATGCCCTTCCAGCTACCTGGAGAAGAGGAGGCTCTAAAAATTGTTCACAGAGCTAAGGAATCAGAGATTAAAATTGCTTATTGGATTCTTCTATGAGAAATGCAGCTTCCAGTGCCAAAGATTACTAACTTACATTCAGGTTTTGAAGGGCACATGTCTTTCACAGCGAGTAATGCTGGAACAGGTCACTGGCTCCACAGCACATAAGTGTGATTTGAAATCCCTGCCAGTGGGGTGCAGCAGGTCTCCCCTCCTAGCTAGCCAGTACGGTTAAATCACTGAAGGGGGAGGGTTGGACTTTTGTTTATTGATTTATTTATTGTCAGTAACAACATCCATCTTCTCAGTGGAAGGTTTGTTTTAGCTCTCTTCCTCCCCCGGTATCTGCCATGGTGTAAAAAGCTTGCTAAGGAGAGCTGCTTTTTTCCCCAGCCTCCCAGCAAGGAGCAGCACACAAACCTTCTCATAGAAACAAATCCTAAGACTTCTTTCAACTTTGCTCTCACCGCAAGACCTCTGAGTGCCCCTGTAGTGTACTCCAGGTCTCCTAGGCTCTTCCTGAAAGCAAAGGCTGTGATCTTCAGCTTTTTTGTTCTCTGGGTGATCTGAAATGTTTTACTGAGTATGAGATAGCTCAAGTTTAGTGGATGTTAAGCTGAAATTTAAAGCAAATCTCTGAATGAGAGACGGTAGAATAAGAGTTTCTGCCTCTCCTTGTTCTCAAGTCTGTGGTGCCAGGAAATCAGAAGATGAAAGACTCTGACGTTTTTAAAGTTTGCTGTCCTGTGGGCTGTGGTACCTTTTCTGTCCAGAAAAGTCCTTGGAACAGTTTTTGTGCAGTTTTCTGTGTGTCCAGCTTGTAGTTTGAGTGCCCAGATGCCTTGGTCTTTCCCACCTATCACATGTCTGAGGATGAGTTGCAGCCTAGCAGTTTGGAATGGACAAGAACTTCTGACAATCCCTAGCTTATTGTACTCCTCTCTGAAAGCTCAGGTACAGCACCAATGACTAATTGATGGAACTCCTGCCTAGAAAAGCTTCTTTTGTGAGACGTGAGCAATGTAAAATTGTTTTACTGGCTTTAAAAAAGGATGAAAATGAGTTTAAAATGACTGTTGCTGGGCAGAGAACACCGTTATCTACTTTTAATTATAGGCCAATATTTTCATTTTTAAAAGGTCTTTTGTATCCTTATAGTGAATGGAAGCTGTTAATTAAAATAGGTGCTTGGGGTTTGAGGTTTGCAAGTCTTAGATGGGTGCTCATGAAAGCACCTTCTTCCAGATCTGCCTGCAGCTGTGTCCTGCTCTGCAGCTCCCTTTGAGCTGGGGTGGAAAGGAGGTGCTAATCACTACTCAAGAGCTCTGCAAGACATTGATGCATTCCTGTGAATATCACTGATCGCATCCTCTGAAAGATCTTGCTTGGGCCATTCAGCTGGAAGAAGGGATGGACAGTTCTTGTAGCTTGCTGAAAGAAGCAAGAATATTTTATTTAAAAGCCCGGGGACACTGCTTACTACTGCTTTTGCTCTATGAACGTGCTATTGTTTTCTTTTGCTCTGCTAGTTAACATAAGCTGTGCTATTCCTACAGATTTTTGTAGTTGCCAACAGGGGTGGTACCTGAGATGTCAGGAAACATGGGTGAAGTTATCCTTATCAGCTGGCTCTTGGGATATGCCCTTCATCTGTCCACCAATGAGGTTTGCATTTCCTTGTCCCTGGGTACATCTCCCAAGGTATCAATTAGTCTTTGACTAGTTGAGTCCTGGTGGCTTGAAGAGATTTCCTCTGTTTGCAGAGCCCAGGGATGATGACCAGAAGTAGAACTGGTCTTAGTCAGAAGAAGGGAAGGGACAGACAGGAGGATGCAGTCCCTCAAAAGATCCCTGGCTTGTGTGCATGGCAAACTGCTGGCGTCTGCAGCCTGAGTAATGCTACCCAGCTTTAAAAAAATGTAAATAATTAAATGTAGTAATTCTGCAAGACTTCAGTGTTGTGATCCTTCTTTTTGTTGGTAGTGTCTTAGAAAAGTTGTGTAATATTGCTGAACGCTGCCGAAGCCACTGAAGACTTAACCTTGCAGCTTCATGTCAGCACCACCGCTCCAGATCTACGGGCTGAGAACATGGAGCACAAAGGGGCAGAGGGAATTAATTGCTTTGTGGTAATTTCAGGAAGTATGTGAAAGCACGTCTCCATTTGCTGCCAGTAGGTAGTACAGGCTGACCCTTCCTGTGATCTACAAGTGCTGCTGTTTTGTCTGGAAGTCAACTGCTTTGTTAACCTATGAAATCCCAAAACTTTTTCAGCCTGTCTCTGTATGGGCATCTCACTAGCCAAATTTACTTCTTGCCAGAAATCATATGTCTATAGCAGAAGAATTGTACAAGATTGCTGGTTAGTGATATAAAATCCAGGCCTTTTTGTAAAAGCAGCAGCAAAGTGAGATGTGCTAGGAAAGGATATCTCTTTAAAAGGAAAAAGATTTTAAAAATAAAAATATTAAAATTATCCACCTTTGGAGTGACTGTAGGTGAGATGTTAAAAATGCCTGTGCATATGCTACAGGTAATGGGCTGACTGCCATCTTTTTCGTCTGTTACTCCTCTCATTTTTGTGTCCTCTCATGCAGAAACTACGTGCACAGTTTCTGTACAATTCACCTGGGAGATTTGTATGTGTGTACATTGGCAGGCTTGAGGTTCGTGTTGCAGCCCAGATGTGAGTGCATTCTGTAATGATATTTTAATTGTGACAACTTCTGGGGACTTTTTTCAGTACAGAGGATTTCCATCATCTCTGAAAATAAGTGTTTTCCTGGTTTATTTCGGGTAGTGATCCAGAGAGACCTCATGTTTCTCTTATTGCTCTATGGAGTGGTACAGAAGAAGTGACAAGCTGTTTGACCTCCTGAGCAAAACCACAGGTCAGAGGGATGTCCTACCAAGGATGTACCTACCAAGGAAATGGAAATAACTGTCTGAACTGAGAGACTAAACTAGATCAGTCTGTCTGACATGGGAGGTTTGTTGGCACTATTCCCTCCTCTTTGAGCAGAGGATGCTTTTACTGTACGAGCCCGAGTCCTTTAGAAAGGGCAGGTCATTGGTGGCTCCTGGGACCAAGTTGTCTTCCTTACCCTTAGGTTTCTCCTTATCTGAGAATGTTCCAGAAATCAAACCAGGCCAGGTTACAGTCCCTTCCTATGCGAGGATTGTCCAAAAGGGGATAGCATCTGTTGAAATCAGCAGGGCAGCACTGACTTGCAGTAGGTAGAGCCTTCTTTAATGGGAGATAATGTCTGAGCTGGTAACACAACCAAGTGTTGGATTCTGAATTTGTACAGCTACTCAGAAGAAACTTTCACTATCTGCTACCTCTTGCAAGACTGCTTTGGTGGAACAAACTGCCCTGGCTTTTTTCACCATTCATTTCCAGAAGTCAAAAGGCAGGCCAGATGTTCAGGATTCAGTTCTGCATCCCCCTGTGTCATCTTATGCATATAGAGTGTGCTTAAGCTTTGGAACTGTTTGATACAAGCCTACAGGCAAATCTAAAATTGGATCATTATTGGTAAATCCCTGAACTGCTTGGCATGCTGCGGTGTGATTGAATGGCTGTCTTGATGCTATCTCTGTAGGTCTGGGGAAACAAAGATGGAAGAGCACTGTCATGGTTGAGTTGGAGGGACCAGGAGTTGGAACTGCAGGGTTTTATTCCTATTTGGCTGCGAGCTGAGTATCTTGGCATCTGTAGTTGCATAGGCCCTATTCCCTAGAGCCATGGAGTGTGTGGGCTGGTACCCTCACAACTGCTGGCCTTTAGCCACCCCGTGAAGCAGTTGAATGTCCCCACCAACAGCTCAGATCTGAGCAGATGCTCCACCAGCAAAAAACAGAGAAGTACTTTCAACTCCACTGCAGATTAAAACTGCAGTAAGTGAACGCGTGCTTGTGACAGCTAACTCAAATTGTAGTACCTGAACCCATGAGATCGTTAGATGTTCCCCAGTTAATGAGCCTCTCTGAGATGTCAAGAGGAAAGAGAACCCCTCACATCTCAGACTTCACACAGTAGGATTTGAACTGTGTAACACTGTTTAATGCAGAGGAGAGAAAATGCTGCTGCATTACCCTTGTTGCGGTGTGTGGTCTGTGTCAATTGTTTGTCTGCAAGGCAGCCACTTTTGGAGCACACTGTATTGCACACTAACAATTACACTTTTGGTAGGAAGATCCCTTTCTGCAAAGGGAAACGTGATTTCTTCACTAGTCTGTGATTAAAGATCAACAGGCTTTTGAAGGATACCCTCCTACTCTTGTTTAACTATTTTATTGTTCTGCATGACTGACAGGCCTATATCAACCCCCAACCTCTAGCATTGCAGTGTTGTGTTTAAGGACTGACTCTTCATTTGCAAGAAGAGTGCCAGGCATTTGTCCACAGCAAACAGGCATGCAGAGCTGGTGAGCTCTAGCAAATCACAGGGACAGCTGTTCAAAAATTGCTCCTTTTTATAATGAATGCACATTACAAAGACCTGATCCTGAGAGATGGTTTTCTGTTGTTTAGCTAAGCAGCATACTCTTCATTAGAGAATAGCAGTTCAGCTCTTTTGCTCCACTGAACTCAGGGCATTGTTTGCTGAAGGGGTAGCTTTCCAGAATTGCCCAAGTGGACCAAGAGTTTGGATCTTTTTCTTTTTTTTTTTTTCTTCCCTTCTGGAAGAGTTCTCCCTTGGGTTTCCCTGAATCTGAGCATGACCACAGTCATACTTACTAGGAGAGCCAGGGTTGGATTTCTGGCAATCAGCTTATTTAAACTTTGGTGGATTTTTTTGGAGTAGCCCACAAATAATACATTGAAAACCATGCTGTTAACCAATGTATGTTGGAATGGTGATTCTGGAAAACACTCTTATTGTACTTGCATGTCAGGTTCTGTAGTTCACTCCATACTTTTGAAGTAGACTGTAGTAGAAATTAAGGAGAAGTAGCCTCTGCTTTATTTGTGCTGGTTCTGTAAGCTGGTTTTGACCAAGCTGTTTTAGAGGAGAAGCTGTGAGCTCAGAGCAGCTTGTTCACTGTCCTGGGAGAGGCTGGCACAAGCTCAGGCATGGCAGCAGGGGCAGGCCACGATGCTGAGCTGGGCACAGGTTCTGGGTGAGCAATGTGGGCAGTGATCTGCGGTCACCATGGGACGTGAAGCGTGAGCTGAGGCCTGTGCCCTGCTCCCATCAGCAGGCTGTGCTGTGTCTGCAGCGCTCTGCCAGTGTTAATTTCCTTCTCACAACTGGGAACTGCCTGTTTGCCGTGGATGAGAACATAGCTTAAAAAAAAAAAAAAAGACAACAAAACAACAAACAATGAACAAAGGCAGAAAAACAAACTAAAAATTCCTATGGTATTGCTATGGTAACAAACATCTGAAAAGCAGGCCTGTATCAGTTATGAGCTCGGGCTTTATAGCCTCTGCCCTGGTGGTTGCATACCCAACCAGAGGCAGAAAATGATGCTGTGAAGGAAAACAGCAGCAGGCTTGTGGTACCTTGGGATCTTTCCAGATAGGAGAGCTACTGTTTCCCACACCTGAGGCAGATTGGGAGCAGTTGGTGCATGTCTGTGGCTGCATGTTCAGTACCCATCTAGGCAATAAAAGGAAAAATGCATTTCACAGCAGAAAAGGGGGTAATCAAGAGATGGAATATCCTGTCTTGAGTTTAGAAACACCTTGACCTCGTCAGATTTGTGGAGAAGACCTAGATTTGGTTTGCACTCGATTCAGTGGCAAGCCTGGCTTCAAGGCCTAAGGGAATGCAAAGGGAGCTCAGCTTCTCCACTGGCATGGTATGGTTCTGGGTTTTGCTTTGTTTTCATGCTTTGTTTTCTGTTTTCACAGTTATGTGCATCATTTATCCCTTTAAAATTGGTGAAACAGGAGAGGAGGTTTGAGTTTCTCACTGCAGTGGAGCAAATTCTTCCAAAGAACCCCTAGCGCATTTGCCACTGTGGTAGCTCTTCCCCTCCGCAAACATCACCAAGAAGCACATCAGGACCAGGCAATAGAGCAGGAGAGAAATAGGTAGTATTTACACTGGGCATTTATGGTAGTACGTGACAGCCCTACTGTATTTGTGGAGGCTGATGTTAGGAGAGGAAAATCTGTCTGAGAAAGCCTGGCTTTTGAAGAAGAAGCATTAGCCAAGCAGAGGTATAGCTTCAAAGTGCTGCCTGGGAAAGCAGGTCTCATTTCCTCAGCCCTCCCTGGGGGATGTTTCTGAAAGGAGTATGGTGCAGTGTGTGTGTGGAGGGATTCTGCCTCTTGTCATGCAATGAATTCTGTGCCTGCTGCTGCTCCAGCTCCCGCGGGGCAACTGTCGCAGGCTGGTTCCTCTCAAATACCATCTCTAGTGTGGAATGAATAGGAACTACTAAGTCACCAGGGATGTGGTCTGGATGCTTTTGCCTTGCTGCTTGTTTCCATTATAAGTTGCATGCGGTTGTGGAGAAAAGGGATCTTGGTAACTGAACTCCAGGGAGCTCTGTCTTGGACATCAGGGCACAGGTTGGCATATTATGTTCAGCCATGCAACTTCGTGCTTATATTGGATGTGCACAGCAGAAGTAGCTTTGTGCTGAGGCTTGTAATTCAGGATTGCCCTTTGAGCTCAGCTCTTGACTCTGCAACTTCCAATATCCCTTTTAATATAGGTTTGGGAAGGAGGGGGTAAGGGAGAGAGCTACAGTAATAGTGTGTACGTTGACAGACAGTGAAGTGCCCTTCACGTGAGGTAGGTAGTTACTGAAAGATCTGCTCCTGTAGAATTTCAGTACATTTCTCATCACTGGCATCACAGAGACAGAGCAGCCCTTGTTGATCCGGGAGGAAAAACTGAGAAATCCTGTCCTGGCCCATAGCTGAATCCTGACTAATGTGTGTGTCACTTGGTGGGTATGAGAGCTGCTGTGTGTGCTCTGGCTCACACCCTGCAGTTGCAGCCATCTGAGTGGCAGCTACCCTTTGTGCAGATCGAAAATCACATACAAAAATAAAAAGATGAAAAATCTCATTTTGAACCACCAGCCTGCTTTATTGTGTGTGTTGCTATTCAGACTGCTTCAGCTGTGTTAGCCCTAGACTACCTGAGCTAGGCTGTGTGGGTGAATGGATGGGCTGGGTGCTGTTGGTACATCATCCTGCTATGTTCCAGTTGTTATTCCAAGTGTCTTTTACACCCAGTCAAGTGTGGTAAGAAATGCTTCTTGCAGACTGTAATGCAGACTTGCAGTCTAATCCTTTTCTTGTTCTTCTTCTCTGGTTAAAGGAATAGACCTCTCTCATCTTGTTCCCTCTCTAACAGTTCTTTCAAGTGTTGTGGTGGTTGGTTTTCTGCTTTTTTTTTTTAGATGTGAAAACTTTAGTGCTGTGTATCCCTACGCTTGTAACCACAGCTCGACTGTTTGCTTTATGAATTATTTGTTTGAACTCGCTTTGAACAAACTTGTCAGCAAGTTTCTTTTGTTCATGTTTGTTCATCTCCACAATCCCTTTTGGAGCCAGAAAAACTAAAACCCAACAGGAGCAATCCAGACCTGTGAAGAATATCTCTGTCTTCTTCTATCTGGGAGAAAATGAGTTGCGTTAGAAGGCTCTGTGTATCTAACAAACCGTTTTGCATTTATCCTTTAGCTTACCTCCACAATCTTCAGCTAGACTTTTGTACATGTCATCTCTGTAACGAAGGCTATTTAACAACACATTATTTAGGATTTTTTCTAAACACAATCCCTTTCCAGGGCAAATGTAACAGAAAAGTGGTGCCTTGATTAATAGTGTGTCTGTGCATTTCTCTCTGTTTATATATTGTATTGTGGCTGAAATCCCATCCTGCTGATGTGACTGGGGAATTTTGTCACCAAGATTTCACTGGTAATTTATAACATCTTATGCTGCATTCTTCAGAGTGTGAACAAAGCATTTGTGCTTTGTGCTGCCTTCTAATAAAAATAGTGAGGAGAAAGCAGAGCTCATCCTCATAAGTAACCCTGTGATTTTCATGGAATGGATGATAGGATTATATGTATATGCTTCTTTTCCCTTCATAGTCAGGAAGGCTGCTGAAAGCCTCGGCAAGATGCCTTGACTGTCGCAGTGCTGGTGGCTTTTTGGAGCCATTTATTTCCTTGGTGAAATAAATTTGAGTGGTGAAAGATGCACCTCCCTGTGCTCCTAGGCAATGGGAGGTAGCGAGAGCAAGAGCATATTCTCCAAAGAAGTGAATGGAGCTCAACAGCCATAGTGGGGGGGGGGGGGGGGGGCTCTCAGGAATGCTCTTGGCTGTGTGGAGGAAGTGGCACCTGACTGTAAGCTTCCTGAGAACCTGCTGCAAATGACATTTGGGCAGAAACTCCCTAGTGGAGAAAGCGGAGAAAAATGTTAGACTTAAATTTTTAATAAATGAACTCAAAAATAACAGCTCTTAAAATCTGCCTGATCAGACCTATCATTTAGCCAAGCCAAAAACCAGCTGCGGTCCAAGATTTCTGTGTAGCTGTGTTTTTGCTGACCACAAACATTCAGACATAACAAGATTAGAGCTGTTTATATTGGATGGGAATTGATGCAGTAATGGATTTTAAAGACCCTCACTGGTCACATAGCAATCACTGAGGGTTTTTGGATGCAGTTTGCACCTGCAGAATGCGGCAAGTGGCCACGTGAGAGACTGTGGGACTTGGTGTACAGGGGAGCTGTGGGTTTCCATGAATGATGGTTTGGCCATAAACTGTCCAGAGTATTTTGAGACTCAGATGTGTGTATTTTTGTGGTGCCTGCCTCTGTGGCTCAACTCTTCCTTATATACCCAACTCTTTCCTGGTTGACAGTGATTAAAAAGCAGGCTGCTGAGGAGGCTGGTATTAGTAATGTGATGGAAGTCCAGAGTGACAGAGGCCTGGAGTGTGTAACACAGGGGTTTTTCATATTTGACAGGCATATTTGGGCCCATTGCATGATTTTCCATTGTATGCACCATCCTTGATTAAATTTGCTGTTGGGGAGGTGAATTTAATGTCTTTGCAGGTGGAGACCCAAGCAGGAGCAGAGCACGGCTGCGAGGGTCTTGTCAGCTCAAATTGATTACTGAGCCCTGGAATTGGGGTAATGCAGTGTCTGAAAAATTAATCAATCAATTAAATTGGATTTCTTCTGACTTCTAAACAAAATGTCTGTGACCTGATGCTCTCAAATCTTCACTGACAGAGAATGAGTTTTTTCATTATTAGAAGACTCTTGCATGCTACAGAGCTGAATATATGGTAGGGAGCGCATCCGAGTGAACTGCCTTGTGCAGGAACACTAATTTTTCTAATAAATCATGGATGCGTATACACCATCTCCACTGTCACTGTATAAAGAGCGTTAGTACTTGTCCCTGAGGACAGGTCTTACATTCAAACCTCTGAAATACAAGTCTTTGCTTTGTGAGCTGAAGGTAATTTGTGAATTTCCCTAAGAAACCAGTCCAGGCTTCAGCAGTGGTATGCAAAGTTATACTAAGTGACTGTAAAACACCAGTTGTGTTGTTGGTTTTCAGACAAGCTGTATTTTAATATTGGGTTTGGCTAGCTCCCAGCCACCAGGTCCTGCCAAGATCCTTTCTATGTGATGCTCAAAAGCTAACTTGAGGAGCTGCATGGAGCATTATGGTAAATTACTCAATTCCTCAAGGTTGTGTCCTATCCAGACATTATTTCCTGGGAAGATGAGTTCCGTGCAATTTCTAACTGAATGGATTTGGGCTGAGGGCCAGCCTACAGGACTGGGTTGGTACCCCAGCCAGCACAAAGGCAGGAGAGCTGCTCCATGAGGCCAGTCTCCACCTGGCTGAGTCCATGGAACTGCAGCTATCTCAGAGACTGCACATCACAGGGTTTCCCTCAAAGGTGATTTAAAGTGGGGAGAATTGATTCTGAGCTGGATAATGTTCAAAACTGTGAATGAGCAAGATGAACCGACAGAAATGCGATAGGAGAAGTTTCTATCTCCTACTGTGGGACTGGGTATCAAACTGTCCCCTTGTGTTCCTGTCTCAGTTGTACATGATACAGCACTTCCCCGGAGTGTGAATGTTGGCCAGTTGCAAAGCCACTCTATTTTATTCTTAATCTTCCAATTCCAGTTTTAAAGCTGTGACTCTTTAAGGATGAATGATTAAAGAAGTACTTCAACTTTCTTCCTCTAGCTTTTGCAAAAAGGTTTTACAGTGTGATCTTGAAGGTAAAGAAAATGAGCCCCAAGCTTAATATAATTAAATCTTTTAATGCTTTGGGTGAGCAGCGCTCACTGACTTCTGCTCGTCTCTTAAGTAATTAGTTCACTGCTGTCTACATTAGCAAGAAGCAAGCAGCAACTGCAGGAGATGAGACTAAGATGTTTCAGGGAATCAATGTTGTTTGCTTAACTGTTGAAGCTTTCTGATGTTTGTTTATTTTTTTAATAGTTAAATCCTTGGTTTCACTGATGTTGGGGAAACTTTCACACAGCTTTTCAGAAAAAATAGTATTTAAATGTAGGCTGTATTCTTAAATGTTGTCCATATTCTGTGCTGTATGTTCTTTGTAGAAGGCTAGGGGCTACTGTAGCTTCATTTCCCCTCAGTCTTGAGGTATGCAGCAATTTTACAAAAAATATTATCTTGGCTTCATTTGGGGGAGGTTAGTTTTCATTAGCATTTCAACTGCCTTTTCTCAGCCTACTGTTCTCTATGCCACTTGACTTCTGCCTTCTGTTGGCCTAGGGAATAGCGCAGCGCTGCCCCCCTGTCGCCAGCTTAGCAGGTCTGAAGTTTCTTTCTCCACTGCGAAAATATCTGTGGCTGCATCTGTCACTTTAGACGGCTGTGATTCACAGGAAGGAAAGGCTGAATGTAGGTCACTTGAGTTCAAAGGGAATAGATTAGTGCATCAGCACAGGAGGCACACACGTCTGTGCAGACAGCATGGGTGGGGGAGTGCACACAGGGACAGGATTCACTTGGCTGAAGCATTTAATGAAGACCTAGCCCACTCCCATTTGAACTGACTTATTGGCCTCATAGGTGCTAGCAGGTAACCAAGAGGGCATTATCAATGTCTTGATATAGAATGAGGTGCTATAATTTGAGTTCAGGTAATAAGTATCCTCAGGGCATATAAGACTTACACAAATAGCAAAATGCTTCTACTTCTTTCTTTTAATAATTCAAAATTACTTGGACACCAGCACATTCTTATGGTGTTTACATGTCTACAGAGTCAGGGATACTTTTCGGGAAGAACAAATGCAACAACCTGTAGTACCTTTTTTATGAACTCTATATACAATGGGAAGCCTAGATGGTATTTGCTAAGGGGGGTGATGCTGAACAGATGTAAGAAAGCAGACGGCTTTATATCTGTGTGACCATTACTTTTTTGTAGAAAACCTTCATTCCCAGAGGCACCGTGTCCCCAGTTATCCACTGGGATCTCTGACACTACTGTTGTTCTGGTAGGGGTGCCAGCTTCAACTGCCTAGTTCCTTATGTATTCAGAGAGTGTGCTGTCATGTCTGTCTTTTCTCTGACACCAGATGTTATCATAGATATTTACAGATGGAAATAGGTGTGTTTGGGAAACTGGAGCTGTTTTGTATGAAGAACAACCTCACAAACCTCACTCTCCTCTCTCATACTGGTTCTCAGTCATTTTGAAGGCTTTTTCTTCACTCATTTATTCAGGGTTTTCTTTGTATTGTTCTTTTCCTAGAGAGAAATATACAAGAGTAAAGAATTTCTGTCAGCTAAATGGTTGTGTTCATGTTACAACAAAATTAACCAAATTGGGAAAATAATGGCTCTACTCCAGGGAATGAGATGAAGATCAAGTGGATACTGAGCCAGATGTATGTGTGTCTGGACACGTGGGTGTTTATATATATGTGAATGCCATAAATATATTAAAACTAAACATTGTTGCACAATGTTTTAAGTTTTGCATAATGGACATCTGTGTGCATTAGACTTCAGCCTCAGAGAAGAAATAGGCACTGGCAACTGCTTCACGTCATCTGGGGTCTGGATTTCCATGGTTCTGTAGAGCTTTATTTCCTCAGAGCTGTTTGGAAGGGAGTGCCCTCAGGCATCTTTCTTTGAAGTGCTGTTGGCTTCCACTGTTGCTTTACATAACACTAAAACCAAAAAACCTGGAGGATGCCCCAGGACATCAAGTCTCCTCTCTCCAGTTATGGGCAATATATTCTTGCTTCTGGTTAGCTGGACCAGAAAGCTTTGCAGGATCCAGCATATGCTAACTGGATCAAGACCTGTTCAAGGATTACATAGCTGGGTCAAAGATGGATCTGCTTTATAAAGGTCACTTCCTATTAAATGTAGGGAAAAAATCTGTCTTGGCCAGCAGTAGGCCATAACTGTCAGTATCCTGTACTTGTCATGTGAGAGTAAAATAATTTCCATCTTCTCAGGTTTCCATTTTATAATGAATATACATCAGGGCAAATGCAAACTGTGGACTGTATCCAGAAGGAAAGCCATGGTATTGTGATTTATGCATGGACTGTTAATTTTCATGGGGATGCAGTGAGCTTAGGTCATATTGAGGCCAGTCACTACATGTGGAAATGACTTGTTTATGTGCAATGTGATGCTGAGCTCATAACCAGCGTGGCAGTAAGTACCTTGCACTTTTTTGGCTGCTGTCTGCGAAATGAATGTAGACTGTGTGCTTTAGTGCTGTTTGTGTACTGTGTTACTTCTGGCAGTCATCCAGGTGTTATTTCATGCTGCTTTGCGTACCTGTTCGGACCTAGGCGAGGTAATCAAATGTTCTTTCTGGAAGCATTTCGCTCTCCTGTCGATAAGGACAGGCAAGGTCAGGATGAAATATCACAAGAATGTTCCTTTACAGAGTCACTAACAAGATGCCTAATGGGATCGTTAGGTAGAGGTCACATAGCTGCCTTGAAAGAAAGGTTCTCTGTTCTTGGACATGAAAGCAAAGACTGCAGTAGGACAAACCATGGCAAGTCTGTTTGAAACATAGTGGTCAGTCCTTTTCTATCAACCCACTGCTGTGACCTGCAAGTCAGTGTCATCCCATTTCTAAATCCTTTACACTAGTAACTTAAAACATCCAGCTACTTGTGATAGACACCATGTGAGGTTGTGATGATTGCTGCTTTCAGACTGAAGGTAAAAACATGGAAAACGCTGTGCCATCTTGTGCTTCTCTTGGAGGGAGCTGTGAGAATGGTGTCCAAAAAGTGATGGGTGTGAGAAGAAGGTTGCTGTGGAAACCAAACACAGAAAAATATTTATTTCTCCTTTCTGGCCTCATACAGGATTTCTACCTTTTCAAGCCAGATGGTTGAGGATGCTTTCCATGTCAACTGCTCAATGTCTGGTGAAGCTGAGGGAAGGAGAGAAAAACAGAGTCAGAAATGCTTGGTAGAATCCCATGACTTTCTGGCTGTGGAAGCAGGGACAAAGAAAGAGCTTCTCAGTGCTAAAACATGAGTAGAGCAGAGTATGGCCTCTGTGTGTACAAAAGGAATAAATACCAGGAAGCAGTGGAAAAGAACAGGGAGATGCAGAAGCATCTTGGGCAAATTGCAGCATTGAAAAGGAAGCCCCAGCAGGCTTTCCATGCTTCTTACTTCCACTGTCCCTTGGGTTAGACTACTAAGAGGCTACAGCTCTGTTTATCACAGTACTGAAGGACACCCATGAGCTGGCAACTGCAGCTTATTGGCCACAGCTTCTTTAAAGAAGGCATTCTGCTGGGGACCTGCCAGCAGTCCTCCAGCCTAGTATAGAAAAGGCAGCAGACCTCAAGATAGTCCAGAGCTGATGCCAGTAGAAAATCTCTCGTGATCAGTTTTCTGGTGTGGGAGCTGATCAATTCAAAATGTTTTACTTCTTCCATTGTGTTATTCCGGTTTGTGTAGTATACAAGCAAAACATTAAAATCAATTTCTGAGCTCCTTTGTCGCCACTTGTACTTCTCAAAAAAAAAAAAAAAAGGTGGTTCTATTTAATTTTGGTCACTTCTTTAAGAGCATGGTTCCCAAACTGCATTTTAAATGCTTTACACAGTTAAACCAGGCATGAATAAAATAGGCCCTACTGCTGCTAGGCACAGCCTCTTCTCTTTAAGTATTTTGTGCAGTTTTTCAGAGGAGTATATGGGTTATTCCATGAGGCATAACAGCCTTGTGCATGCTGGGTTTCATAAACCCCCTCTGGGAATGCAGCACCCCCTCTAAAACAACTGCCTCTGGCAATAGACATTTGAAACATCTTGTAGATTCAGCCCATCAACAGGAGCTTGCTCCCTAGCAGGTATGATCTCCGGGGAATTTCTGGGAGCTGCTGCAGCTTCCAGTCATGCCCTTTCTGAACGCTGTGTCATTCAGAATCCATCCAGTGTCATCTCCAAGTTCCGCTGCACTCCTCAGGTTGCTGGTAGCAGTGTCGTGCTGTCCTGTCTGCTCTAAAACAAATGTCTCCCATCTTTTCTCGTAGGTCTTCTTTAAATGCTGGAAAGCTGCCATAACATCTCTCTGGGGCTTTCTCTTCTCTAGACTAAATAATTCCAGAAAGGCACGTAAGAGCTGCAAAGTGCACATCCTGTCGTATAATGCTGCTTGTTAGGCTAACTTCACAGTAACTGTAAAGTGAATTATAGTTCTGAGAGGTTTGCATATCTTACTCCTGATGAGTAATGATTTCCTCTTGGCCCATGGAATATGGTTACCCTTTTTGAATTTGGCAAAGCCCACTGTTGCAGAATAACAAAAATAAAATAAAAATCTTAGGACCCTGAGTTTCCAAACTGCTCTAGTTTTAGTGGCTGTTTTCTCAGTGTTGGAATTGGTGTGCTAATACCTGGAGGCAGACAGCAACAATTCATGTAAGTATATGGTTCTGTCTGTATTACACTCTTACTGTCTTAGAACTGATAGGCCTACAGGTGTATCACTGTGCTAATTGAGAAATGAGGCCCTCAAATTGTCGCAGATGTGCATGCCATTAATTCCTCTCCCTTAATACCCTACTTATGGTATTCATTTCACTGCTTAAACAGTTGCTGGTCCCCTCGAACCATCTCAAAACACAAATAACAACGTGCCTTCAGCATCAAAATAGCAACTAGGTCCATTCTGGTTCTGTCACTGATAGAAAATATGTATGTGCCAAAGAGAAACAACGAAATGAGACTAGAATGTTTACACTGTTTCCTGAAAGTTTGGTATGTGAGTTGTGTTGGAGGTCGCAGCAGTGTTTGGGTCAAACCTTAGTTTGTGCAAGCTACTTTGTTAATCCCTAGTCTAGACGCTCAATTTTCCAGTGCCTGTTAATCTTCTGCATTAATGTAGCGATATATTTTTTTTCTTTGGGTCTGTCACAGGGCATCAGTCAGAAGGAAATGGGCTCTCTTGCTCCTATTACTCCCTTTTGCAGTTTCAGCCTCAAGCATGGGGATCTAGGGTGCATAGCTTTATAGCTTGTGGCAATGAGCTGTCCCGTTGATTTTGTAAAAACCTTAACTCAACACTCAGTTGTTCATAGTGTGTCTTTAACACACCTAAAGCTCATGTATGCTCGCATTAATGTTTTCCAGAAGTGAGAGAAGTTAATGTGAAGGGAGAGGAAGCAGGGGGGTTGATGTCAGTCTGCCCACCTCAGAGGAATTTGTGAAGGGCAGTCTGCTATTTCATGGAGAACCTGTGCTGCTTCTGTCAAGTGTGTTTTGAATTAATAGTGATAAATGTCTTGCAGTCAAGCACCTATATTCTAGGGAAGGAAAGCAAGTCAGTCCTTAAAAGATAAGCTTCATATTCGCTTTGCTGGACTTTTTTTCTTAGAGTCTGGACACAACTCTAGGATAGCGTTTGCTGTCCTCTCTTTATTGAAGTTTACTTTTGCTTTGTTAATAATGAGTTGTAATTTCTGAGAACTCTTACTTTCTATTTCCTCTGTGTTTTATCCTGCTGAGCTATAGAAGTTTGCCTTTATTGAATTTCATACGTTGTTTTCAGAGAAACATAAGCTGAGATAATTTTCTGTTCTAATCTGACTTCCTAGTGTGTCTGACACTTGTGCTGGATTTCCTTTGGGTTTGATAAGCCTTTTCAGTCTCAAGACCCAAGCCATTTATGAAAATTTTTAGTCACCCTAGATCCAGAGCAAGCCCCTGACATCTGTGCACACCGTTGCCCCCAGCTCTGGCAATGAACAGCTGTCAATTCAGCTCTGACGATGGCTTCCATCAAGGCTGTTTTTTCTCTAGCTTGCTAATGTTATCTTATAAGATCATATCAAAATCCTTACCAAAGTCATGATGCATCGTATCTACTTCTTATTCGCACCAGTAAGACTGATTACTCCATCACAGTATAAAATAAGATTGGTCTGACATGCTGTGGTCCTGCCAAATCTCAGTCTGCTGCTGTTTGTCACCCTGTTATCTTCTTGGTGCCCACAGATTGTCTGATTACTCGTTGCAGTGTCTTTCTGGACACTGAAGGTAGGCTGTCAAAGCTGTCATCCCCTAAATCTTTCTTCTTCCCCATTTAAAGAGAATACGAAGAAATACCGGTCAAGATAAAAATGGGAAGTGTTCTTAACCAACACCTGATCCCCTGCACTGTTTACTGATTCATCAAATTTAAGAAGAGGTAACATCAGAACTATGCTAGCTAGATGAATTATCCATAATAGCTCAAGTGTCAATGTGTCATGGCCCTGAGGGCACCAATGGACATGCTTGTGCCACCTGTGGGCCCACAGCACAGCATGGCCATGGCCCATGCCCAAGGGATGTGCTTGGGGCTGCCCTGGGGAGCCCCAAGTGCTGTGACAAAATGGCTTCTGAAGGCTTGCAGCTGCTGCCAGCATTTTGTGCAACGCTCGTGGCAATATAAACCAAACCCAGCTGTTGCTTTTCCGGGGCCTGGGGAGACAGAGATAAGTAGTAAAGGTCCAGTGAGTGACCGCAAAAATATTTAAAGGCACAGGGTTAGCTGGACTTTTGCTTTATGTTGGTGCTGTTTTCGGGGTTGAAAAAGAGAAATGGAAGCTATGTTTGACATGATTTTTAGTGTAAATTGAAGGATGAGAACATTTCAGCTTTTGAAAGAACCAAAGTAATTATCTTCCTGCTTGTGCTGAAAACACAGTCTGAAGGGAGAGTCCAGGAGGCAGGGGAGGCTGAGGTCAGTGTCCCCAGTGAGGTGCCTGCAGCAGTGGAAGAGAGGCATGTTGTCTGCTAAAGCATGTCTGAACCTAAACCAAGAGTAAATCCATATGCAGCATCTTGATTGTGTAGTTATTATCTTGCTTGGTGCTGAAAGTAACGCAGCTTTGTTTCCTGTGCCGGGACGTTTTCTTCATTCTTTCATGATAAGGAAGGGAAATCTGAGCATCAGGTTGACCTTGGCTATAGTAGGCATAGTTTTATGGACCATCTATCCTTTATCCCCCCTCACTTTATTTATCTCTGCTCCAAACTGAATCATCCTAACTTATAGTTTCTCTTCATCCCCTAATAATTTCTTTCCAGAGACTGGTTTGACAAAAGTCTGTTCTCTGGCCACAAGTGCTGAGATGTCATTGATTTTGTATAGCAACATTATGATTGTTTTCTCCATCCTGTTTTTAGTTCACTCTGTTTGTCCTGTCTTCCACCTCTGCAGCCTGATTGCTGGGGTTTTGCTGAGCTGTCTGTGGAGTTGCTCAGATTCGTAGCACGAGTGGTCAGTTGGTTTGTAGATCATCAGTGTGCATAAGAGTTAAATTTGTTTCCTCTAATGTACGTTACCTTGCACTTGCCTACACTGAATTCCATTTTCCATCATCTTATTTAATTGTCCATGTCTCTTAGAGTTGTCTGAATTGCAGAACAGCCATCAGAGATGAATGCAGAGACAGTTTTACCTCAAAACCGCCTGCTGCTTTTGGAATTTGCCATGTGCTGGGTCTCTTGAGTTGTTTCCTACCCTACTAAGATAGATTAAAGTGAACTGCTGTGTGATATTGGTGACCAGTCTGTAGTCTCTCACCCTCTAAAACTCTTGAAGCAGAGAGAGAAGCATGGTCAAACCTAATATTAGAAGACATCTAAACTGTTTTACATAGAGAGAACTTGAGATCTGGGGGTTGTCTGCCACTTTCTACGAGTTGCAGATATGCCAGAATTTGCCTCTTCCAGCAGTTTTATGGAGCTGCAGCACGCCTTCATATGAAGCTAGAAGCATTTTGTGGCTTCTTTATGATTTCATCTCTCAAACTGCTACCACAGACAGTTTGTTAAACAACCTTTATTATGTAAATTATTCCAGTTTCCCTACCAGTGTCCCTTAATTGTCCTCAAGGGCTGGCATTGCACAGACTCTGTGACCAGAGAACGGAAAGTTAAGAAGTCTTCAGAGAGTGGAGAGGGATAGCCCATTAGTTTTAGTTTGTGTGTGGGACTGGGAACAGTCATACGCAATTTTCAGTTTTATTCTGGACAGTGTTTGTATGCAATAGTGACTGATGAAAAGCTGAAAATGTTTTTTCTTAGAATACTGTTGTAGCTACATTGGCTGGAGGCTGCTCTCAAACCCCTGTTGTCTGGAAGGGCTTCCAAATGCCTGCAGTCTCACGTGTTCTGTGTAACAAGTACTGCAGAGAATTTGGCTCTGCCTGGGCCATCAGAAAGGCAACTTTCAACCCAACCTACTCAAGTCTGCAAGGATAACAAGGCCTGCAGTTTTCCTCAGTGGAGGCACTTGTAACATTACAATTGTAAGATTTCTTGCTTTCATTTCCAAGCTTTTGCCTGTCCTGCCTTCCCCCATATCTGACCCACTTTCAATTATGTCACAAATGGCCTCCCTTCCCTCAGTGTATACATCTAAATGCGTTACCGGTGTTGAAACATCAATCAGCTGCTCTCCCTGATGCTTATCTCTTCTCTAGATGACAAGGGCTCCCCAAGGAGAGAAGAACAGCAAGAGGGCTTTTGATGAGAAAGCTTATCTGTCCTCAAAGCTGCTGAAGGCTGGAGAAGACCCCTACCGCCAGCATGCTTTTAATCAGCTGGAGAGTGACAAACTCAGCAGTGACCGGCCCATACGGGACACCAGGCACTACAGGTACTGTACAGCCTTTTCTCCAAACCAAAGCTGCTGCTTGCTGTGGGGAGTCCAGGGCCTTCCTGTGTTCTTCCCTGTTAACAAAGGATGGTTTTAGTTTTGATTCTCCAAGGTCTGTCTATTACTTTGTTTCATGGTTAATCTGGAAAGGTCTTAAATACACAGAGACCCCTCGGTAATTCAGTCCTAGTTTGTTGCTCTTCTAGCATGTCTTCTCTCAGGTCCGGACACCATTCTATGACTTCAGTGTTTGGGTTTCAGCAGAGCCCTTCTGTTGCAGCTCAAATTGCTCCACTAGAAGCTGTTTTTTGCATAAAATACCCCATGCTCAGGGTTTCTCAGCGAGCCTCTGTCCTATCTGCAAGGTACGCAGCTGTTGCAGCATTGCTGCACTTTGGTGTTTCTCACCTGTTCTGAACTGGCTTATCTCATTTGGTGTGTTCTTTCCAGGCTGAGTGCTATGGTTTGGATGAACACTGCTGAGATGGGGATGAAAATAATGAGTTTTTCATGTTCAGACAGTGAATATTTCATGGCTTGCAAAGTGCTCTTTGTTCTGTCCTTGTTTCACTGGGGGTGAATTTATTCTGCTGACTAAGCTCATCTATAAGTTACTACCCGTGCCCAGGTAATTATTTTGTTCTTTCCGTAGTACAGAAAGATAACACTGTACCTTGAAGATGATAGGTTTGGTAGTAATAGAATAGTGCAAGGCACCTACTTCAAAGAGATAAAAATAGAAGCAAAGTAAGCATGTCTGAAGCACTGGTGTCTGTTTGAAACCTAGATCTAGTGTTGTAGATCAACACCTCTTAACTCCTGGGAAGGGGAAACCAGGCATCTAACTTGATTGAAACTGCAAAAGGTTGTCAGGAGACATGGAGCTTTGTGAGCCTGCCAGCACTGACAGCCATCAGGGTGCTTTGTGAACGGAAGTGGGTGGGACCTTGGTTGAGAGATGAAAGTCTTCTGCTCCTGTTCCCCAGTGTAGTATTCAGGATTGGTTTGCTAGTGACTCAGAGTCAGTGGTGCATGTCCTTTGTTACTGTTAATCTGCTGTCATGTTCTGGCCTAAAACCAGCTCCCTTCAAAGATAAATTATTTATCTGGATCTGTGATCTGTGGTAGTGTGCAGAGGATGCTTTCTGTGGAAAACCCTACTATGCACTTCAGTCTCAAGACATATATATACATATTGTTCCCTGGAAATGTGTGGCCAATTCAGGCCTCAGCTTTACAAAGATTCCCTTTAGCAATGGGGACTCCCTAAGCAGCATATTATCAGAGTAGATAGACCTGTTATCACGTTTCTCCTATTTGCAGGGGGTTCAATTTGAGAATGAGGGTGTTGTTTTTCAGTACTATGTCACATAGAAATATTAGAATGGTTGCTGTGATGATGTCTTAATGTAAGGGCTTATTTCTAGTGATACAAATTAGATGTGGTTTGAGAAAGCCCTTCTGTCAAAAATGTCTCTGGTTTGGTTCAAGGAGTCAAGGATGGCTAGGTCACTGCTGTGTTTTCCTCAGGCACCAAAGCACAGGTGGGACTTACTGTAGTCTACATCCTTCAAGCTAATTCTAACTGAGGATGTAGCTAGCTGGCTTTTGATTCCAAGCAAAGGCAGACCCAGCTTACAAGCACAAACTTAATATTTGTCCTGTGATGCTCTAATAATGCTGGGATCTTGGAAAATCTTTCTAAAATAACATGTATACCAGTATCTTGTTTTTCTACTTGCTGGTGACTTAATACATTTTACTTTCATTAAATCATGGAGTTATTTTGAAACAATAATAAATGTGGTATGTCTCATGTCTGGTCTCAAGCTTTTCACTTCAGTTTTTGTCAAGGTTTCTTTGTATGCTTGAAAATTGATGTAAGAAGTAATTGTCCCCTTAAAGAAACATTGCAATGAAAAATACCAGTAGCTTTAAACTAGCAGAATTGAGCATGATGATAAAAATAGTTACAGTTTAGTAAAAGCCATAGAAGAATGGTCAGTAAATATAAAGTAAAACAAGAGGCTTTAAGAAACAAATTGTATTCTGTCCAGTGATGTATCTAGTTGAAGCATGGCCTTGAGCAGTTAAAAATAAAAATGAGCCACAATTCTAGGGGAGCACATCAGTCTAAATCTGCCATTTCTTGCACATGCAAGAGCAAGATTCATAGCTGTGAGTTGTTCTCCAGAGTGCTTGTTGTCCACAGGGTTTAAGCAGTCTTGGTGCAAGTTGATTCTTCATTCTGAGTATGCGGATCAATATACATACCTAACATTTCAAAGTGAGTTGGGAAGACAGGAAGAATTACTTTCTGTTGCTAGCTGAGGTATTAATGCTCAGAAGAAAAGCTGAGGAACCTCAGCAGCTCCCTGAGGCAGATCACAGTGCTAGATAGTGTTTCCCCTTCCTGTAAAGCCCAGTGTCCAGAGAATCTGAATTGATGCCTGGATTACTAGCTTCATGCATCCTTAGCATGTGCACATCCTATGCATGAAGAAGCTGGTGTTTACCTGAAACACAGGCAAATTCATGAGCTGGAATCCACAGTGTTGAGCATTTGTTCCCCAGGAAAATCATGTGTTCTCATCTATAATGCATGCAGCATGATGAGTCTAGGTAACAGAGCCTCAATGCTTTTGCCTTTTAGCAGCCACAGTTCTTTTCAAGCTCTGCTGTCCTTTGTACAGGGGCTGCTCAGGCTTCCCTTCCTGCAGCTCCACTGTGCTGTTTCTGTTTTTGGTATATTCTTTTCTCCTCTGGAAGTTGTAGACATATTACTTCAGCAGCTGCTGGTGGAAAGTGTTTGGCTCATACTTGTGCTGTTCTGTGTTGCAGGTGCACCTCTGTACGCTATGATACAGACCTACCAGCTACCAGCCTCATCATCACCTTCCACAACGAGGCCCGCTCCACCCTGCTCCGCACGGTGAAGAGGTGAGTTCAGCAAGGAGGGCTGACCCCTGGGAGGGCACTGTTGCAGGATTAGACATTTTCCAGTGGTTAGGCAAGCAAAGTGTGTGGACCTCCCCTATATGCTTTGTGTCTGTCCTGGAGGTGGGTCTGGGACTTGGGTCAGTTTTCAAAGAGAGTATCTGCAGGTAGCTGCTGGATAGCTCTTGTGATGGATAGCTCTGTGTCCTCCACAGGCGGGGAATAGTCAGTGTGGGCTTGGTTTGGAAGATTGAGGGAACCAGAGGGGGACAGTGTGGGCTTCTAGATGTAGCTGAGGGAAGAGGTATGGGAAGGGGTGTTTTGTAAATAGAAATATGCAGCCAGTCCCTTGCTAGGGTATGTGTTTCAGGAGGAGGTGGGGCTATCCTGGTGAGAGCAGAATGTGCAGTTTTTCAAGCAGAAAGCTTATAAAAATGCATCTGAACCTAATGGCCCACTAGGTCTCCCCAGGGGCTTTGCACACAGACCCTGCTGTATGTACAGGGCACTTGCTATCTTGTGCCACTAGCTCCTTATGTCTGAGTATTAGCAGTAGCCAGATCTATCAGGTAAATAGTGGCACAGAGTCTTGTCCCCAGGCAGAAGAAATTATCTGTACCACAAAGCAGTGCTCAGCTGCTCCTTCCCCTCCCCATCATCCCTGGGGAGGCTCTTTTCCTTTTCCTTTTTACATAAGAAATGCCCTTTGCCCTCTGAGTTACCAAGCCTTTGTTCAAATGGTCCCTTAAGCCTGCAAGCAAGTCCAGGAACAGCTTGTGAAGGCTGAAAGGAGATTGAATTGTTCAGGTAGAAGGTTGAACTCACGGTATCACTAACAGGAATGTATTATTCATCATCATCACTTCTTCTCCTGTCAGGTCCTGTGGGCTTAGAGAAATGTACTTTGTGAATAAATAACAGGCTTTTCCAAGCTGCCCTCATGGTTAGAAGGCTGGGTTTCAGTCTGCCAGGTTTGATGCTACTGTGTTTCCAATATTTTGCATTAACACATTTTGCCTTTTTACACCTTAATGCGTTTTTCTTTTTTCATTTGAACCATAAAATTAACCCTACAGAGCCACTATTCAGAAAATAAGCAGATTTGTTTGGAACTACAGTGCTGCTAGTAGGACAAAAGCAGGAGATTTCTGCTGATTATATCGTAGGTCAGACAGTAAATGGTTAGGTGCTCAGAAGCTGTGGTAGTGTGATCCTTAAGAAAATCTCAAGGCAGCCAGTCAAACAGATGATGCTATGATAATATAATGTAGAGAAGATTACATTCAAAACAGCGGTAACCCATAAGGAGAGGAACTGATATCCAAAACCTCTTTCGGCTATGTGTACTAATGGGCAGATGAGTGTTGCCAGTGCATAGTGCCAGACTTGCTGAAAGCAGGGTCAGCTTCAGTAGGTTGCTGACATCAATGTCCAGTTTGTTTTGAGTATCTCCAGGGATAGTGACTGCAGTATCTCTAAACCTTCTCTTCTTAAGGCTAAACATTCTCAGCTCTTGCACCTCATCTCATACACATGATGCTTGAGTCCTCTACTCATCTTAGCTGTCCTTTTCTAACCATGCTTCAGCACGTTCTTGTTTTTTTTTGTCCTGGGAAGCCCAAAACTGAACACAGCACTTGAGAAGTGGTCTCACCAGTCTCTTGAATGTGATGTTCTGCATCCCAGAGTCCCCAGCAAAGACCCTGAAAAGTGAATCTACCTGTTCAACCCTGCAGTCCTGCTGCTGCTGAAGCAGCCCTCTAATGAGGAACTATAGCTTCAAAAAGGAAAAAAACAGGTCAGCTGGATGGCCTTTAGAATGGCTTGGCTTGGAAGAGACTTTGAAGGTCATTTAGTTCCTACCAGACCTCTGTCTGTGACTGTAGTCTTCATTTCCAGAGGTTTACAGTCAGTGCAACTGATTTACTCCTTGCTTACACGAAATGTCAGAAATGTTCCTGATATATTCCAGTTTGGTGAGGGGTCCCAAAGGCCTAATTCTTGGGTTCTACAGTATTTGCAGTGGCACACAGCCAAACATTGGCTAGTAGACTTTACTTTAAAGTGGAAGAGGTTTGAGAACCTTAAACAGAGGAGATAATTTCAGAGAAAAAAAAAGAAAAAGATGGCATCCATGGACTGATGGGATATGGACAGATCAGCAGAGAAGGGAAGCTATTGGCAGTGTCATGGGGCAAAGTAAGGACCCTGACACTGAAAGAAGTAAGCTGTAACAAAAGAAAAAGGAAGATAAGATGCCCTTGAAATGAGGGGAATAGTCTCTGTTTCTGCTGTGAAAGAAGGATTATCATTGGGATTTTGGAATCCTAATAATTTTGTGCCTCAGAGTAGTCAAGTGTTGTGCCAGTCTGTGCACCTCACTGAAGTGAAATACTAGGACTGCTGCGTTCCTTGTTAAAAGACAGGCAAGACAAAGTACGAAGAAGATTAAGTATCTTTTCCAAGGATCCACAGCAAATTATTGCAAAGCTGAGAGCAGAACTAGGCATTGAACAGTAAGTAGTGAACTCCTCAAGAATATTTCCTCTCTGCTGGAGGACTGAGTGAACAACTGAGGGAGAGAGAACAAATTGTATTGCCTTTTTCCCAGTTATGTTGAGTTGGAAGACCTAAAACTTGGAGAGAAAATGTGAGTATTAATAATAGGGTAGCAAGAGAATGTATAGAATAGCATTTTACAGCAGTTAAGCTGCAGGATGTGGCCAGTCAGGATTGTTAATGTTTTGCATTAAGCCTGCATGAACAAGAATTTCAGTGCAGGGCAACTTTGTCTGTAAAATATGTGGATAACAGCCATTCTTGGAGAAGAGACGATCATAAATGCAAGAGGGAATTTAAACCCACCTTCCACCCCACTATGCAATGTTGAAGTATCCAAAAGAGTATAAGGCAGCAGGAGTATGAGCAGCAAATGAGATTCAGCTTTGAAAAATGTAACCTCTGTCATCTAGGGATGTGTTAGCTCAAAATACAAATACTCTTGAGATATATGAAGTGGCATAAATCTGAAATGGAGTAGGATGTGATGCCAGACAGCAGAGCAGACATGATTTTACAGTATGGGACAGCAGAAATCTAAGGAAACTTGGACACTGTGTGCAAAGCCCAAAGTTTATGGGAAGTTAGTTCAAGTATTATAAAACAAATGAGTGGAACAAAAAGGTCAGAATGAAGCTGCTGTGACTCTAGAGTGCCAAAATATATTGACCACTGTGGGGAGTGTAAGCTCTTATCTTCTTTCCTTGTATGTGAAAGCCTGGGTCTTGCAGACACAAGCCAATTACAGCTCTGGAGGCATTGCAGGCTACAGTGAGTCCCAGCTCAAGGAAAAGTCTGTGCTCTCAGCAAATGTCATGGCTAGTTTGAGAGAAAGACAACAATCAAGTGAAGGGGAAAAAACCCAAACCAAAAGAAGTCCAGAATATTGCCAGAGAAAATTGCTTTCTTCCTAAAAAAGAAAATCTAAGAAAAGACTGAGAGCACTCCTTGTTGGGAAGTGTCACCTCTCTTTCTGCTTCCCGGCAGTGATGAGCTTTGCCCAGAGTCTGGCGGATAGAAATGGCTTCCTGGCTGCCTCAGGGCTGGCAATACTCTTCTCTCTGTCTCTGAGGAGGCAGAGAGCATGCTTCAGCATCCTTTGCTAGGTGCTTCCAGGAAGGCACTATAACCATCTTTCTAGCTATGGCGTCCTTCTCAGGTTTGATTGAGATACCATAGCTTTCTGCGATGTTTCTCCTTTCAGTTCAGCTTCTGATGGACCCTTGTGCAAAGAGCTGTTACCTTTTCCACAGTACCGAGTTTGGTATTCCTGCTGTGAAGCATAGCATAGCAGACTTGTGTCAGTCCTACTGTTGTCATTATTATGGCAACTCACAAAGATTGTATTTCTTCTCTGGATCCCTGCAGTGTCCTGAACCGTACCCCTCCCAACCTCATCCAGGAAATTATTTTGGTAGATGACTTCAGCTCAGATCGTAAGTATGGACCTTGCATTTGTTTTTTCTCCTTCTGTTCTCTCTCTTTTTGGTTGCTTTGTTTATTCTCTTTTGCACAGAGATTCCATCACGTCTCTTTTCAAGGGAGAAGGAAAAAGGAAGTGGTATTTCTAATCATAATTTAAATACATGCATGGTAGAGGTGGATGGTGAAATTAGGTATTAAAGCCTGTGAGGGTTTCAGAGTCTCATTTGCATAAGGTTTGAGCTGCAGCCAGCTATTGGAGCTGGATGTTTTTTGAGCACCTCTGACAGAGTATTAAGTGTCTCACATTCAGCACCTGAAAATTCCAATGCAGTGTCAGTGGCCAAAGTGTTCCAGATCAACACTAATGGATCTGTGGTGCCAGTATTGCACAGGGCTCAGCCACAAACTGCCATTTAAGCTCCTAGGTAGAAGAATTTTCACAAAGCCCCATCCTTTAGCAGTTCTTATTTTTCTTGCTGGTGAACAGATATCTGTGGTTCTTTAGCTACTCTACTGAGGCATCTGAACAGAGCTACTTCAGTACCTGTTTGAGGACATACTTCAAATTGTGGCCTAGCCAAGTTGAGTGATGCTTTCCCTTGTGGCAGATGTATCCTTGAGAATGGAAATGCTCCTGCAGGACCATGCCACGGGATGCCCTTTGGCTGATGGCTTTTGCATTCTCCTCAGAGCGCCACATCTGTGGAAGGATGACACTGGGAGAGAGAGGATGTGAGACAAAGAAGAATATGGAATAAAGAGAGTGCAGTTTGTAGGCAGCCTAGCCGATGGCATCCTGCATGACCTGGTGCTCATTCACGTGGCTGGGCTGGACCTGATAGCTGTTGTTGTCCGTCGTGCTCCCTGAGCGAAGGAAATGAAGGATGGCACAAGCTCCTGGCCAGCCGCCAGCAAAGCCCTCAGTTAGACATCCATGCGTTAGTGTAACGGTGCCTCCAGAGAAGCTGATCAACTCTCTGTGGCTTACATTAAATAAAATCAAGCAGGAAACTGCCTTAAGAACAAATGTTGGGAAATGCCCAAATGAGCCACTGAGGACAAAGAAAATGGATGAAATCATTTTATGTGACAGGATTCTCTTTTACTTGGCACTTCTGCACTTTGCAGCTCTGGCTCCGCGTGGTCCCTCTGTTTCATCAAAGCCATCCCTTCAGTGCCACATTGCCAGCACATGCCCCATTATTCTTGTGAAATGCTAAGTGCAGGAGGATGGAGGTCTGGCCTACTGGAGTGTCATGAGGCACGTGCTCAGCTGTCTGAGGTGGGCAGCGGGCAAGCAGTGCTTGTTTCTGTCCTTCAAACAGGAGAACTGGGGCTGTCAGGCTGCTATTAAGTGGAAGCAGAAATTCCCCTCCCATGGAAATGTAAGAGAACAGATAATTGAAGCTGTATTGAAGTCAGATAACTTGTGTATGTGTACCAAATGTGTTGTTTTTTTTGTTTGGTTTTTTTTTGCCTTCCTTAAGCTGAAGACTGCCAGCTCCTTACCAAGATTCCTAAAGTCAAATGTCTACGAAACATCCGTCGAGAAGGTGAGTGTGGAAGCTTTGTAGGTATAAAGATTTAATGGATTTGCCCACATGGCCCTGTTTGTCTGCCAGCTGCATTTGTGTTCTTAACGTTATGGTTTGTTTTTATCAGTTTAAGAGCTTGGTGTCCTAATATGGAGACTCTATGAACAGAGGACTTGGCGTATCAACTCTCAGACTTCAGGGCTCTCAATTCATAGTTTAAATGAAAGGAGTGCTGTCCAGAGGCCCTGGGTAGAACAAGGACAGCATTTTAAGATTTTTATGATATAGGTGCAGATGGAAGTCCTTTCTTCAGGTTAATTTCTAAAGCTGTCAGTGTACAGTGGGCCTGGAGCAAAGATCTGAAAGGAGAGATTGGAGCCACTATTCAGTACATGAAAGTCATCCCAGGTGGTGGGGTGGTCTGTAAGTAAGTATGGAGATACCTGAGAGCCAAAGCAGCTCCTCTAACCACAAGGCAGAGTAAAGAAGAAAACAAATAAGAAGGAAGAAAGGCAGTGAAAGAATAGTGTGTTCCTATGGAAGTGGTGAGAGGCAGCAGGGTGCTCTGATAAGATATAACAAGCAAGTATGGCCCAGGCAGCAGCAAGGTACCTGTGGGAAGGGCTGGAAGGGAAGGGAAGTTTTGTCAAGGCAGGAACCAGGTGAGAGTTCAGTGGCATGAACAGAAGCAGCAGATTAAATCATTCTTTGTGTATTGGAAGAGCTCAGATTTGATGTGGCCTCCTCGAGATGCCCTACCAAAACTGCTTTCTGCTCCTGATAGCCGTGTTGTACTGGAGAAGCGCATGATCTTCTCATGTTATGTCCACATGAAGTATTTTAGTTCCTGAAGGAGGCTCAGCTGTTCCCCTTTCTAACCTTTATTTTTCTGCTGTCCTTTTCCCATCACAGGGCTGATTCGTTCTCGGGTGCGAGGAGCTGAAGTGGCCACTGCTGACATCCTCACCTTCTTAGACAGTCACTGTGAAGTTAACAGTGAGTGGCTACAGCCCATGCTTCAGAGAGTGAAAGAGGTGTGTGCCATCTCCCCTCTCTGAGCTAAGCGTGCCTGAGACGGATGAATCCTGTGCCCTTGAGCCTATTGCAGGCTTCCTACCTTGCTGATCTGAGTACTGATTTGGATTTCAGTCCTCCCCATCCCAGTCCTCGTGCTGGCTGGTTGGAGCAGTGGCTGGAGTGCTGTGCTGCTAGAATAGGTTCAAGGGCAGGGCTCAGGCCTTACTGATATTCTCTTTGTGCAGTTGTCAATGTGGAATATGTATGTCAAGGGGAATATGCATGAACCACAGGCTTTTGCTGGTTGTACAATGCTGTCTGAGCAGAAAGAGTTCTGCAAGGCACAATATTGAGGTTTGGTAGGGAGGTTGTGGAGGCTGTTTTATGGCAGCAAGATGCTGATTTTGGCATTATCAGCTGTTTGATCTTAGATTTCAGTTGCCAAAAGACTCTTCTTCAATGCTGTGGTGAAAATTTGTTACAATCTCAAGTTCTGTTTATTAAAAAGAATGCAAAGTAAAACTACCCTTACAGCCAGTGAAATATCCTAGTTCCTCAAGATATTATATTTTTTTCAGTTTGCAATTGTTTCTGGTCTGATTACAATGAGTTAATTCAAGGATGGCTGAGCAGAAATCAATAGATATCAAAAACAAGCACAAAACCTTTGGGGCAGTGATTCATGTCCTGTGTCTTGGACAGGAAATAGAGCTGTTTCTTGGCAGCACTTCTGGGTATGTGGGTCCCTTGCCTCATTCCCTTTATCCATGGTGTACACTTGGCTAATACCCAACCTTCTCCATTTGGACATAGTGTACATCGATCACTGCTAAGCTGTCAAAACTATACTGGAAAAGCCAAATAAAAATTTGCATGCTACATGTGCAGCTTTGTTTTTACGATCTCTGGCAGCTTTTCCAGACCTGACTGTTTTGTTTTTTTATTCCCTTTTCTCCCTTTCAGGATTATACCCGAGTGGTGAGTCCAATCATTGATGTTATCAGCCTGGATAATTTTGCCTACCTGGCAGCATCAGCAGATCTGAGAGGAGGTGGGTATAATGAATGGCTTGTGATAGTTAGGCCTGAGAGATGGTGATTAAGGAATAATTGATGTCTACTTCAGCTTAAAAAAAAAAAAAATAGCGATGCTCTCTCCTGATGGGTTTTCTGTCCTCCTTTTCCTGCAAATTGCCAAGTCAGATATTTTGCAGAGCTGAAATAAAGCTCAAATACTGTTTTGTTCTTGAGCTTGCATCAGTATTTTGCAGTTTCAGGGCTCAGCTAACTGATGAAGAATATCAGTGTATCCTCTGGCCAATTCACCTCCTATCAGCAAGTGAACAGCAGGATTTTTGGGCTGTGGCACTCAGGCCAAGCAGCCAGATGTGAAACACCCTCGTCATGTGCTTTCGCATGTTCATAAACCAAGGAGATCACTCTTTACAGTTTCCAGTAAGGGAGGAAGGGTGATAACAAATAAAATAGGTGAAGGCCACTTCTACGAACTCTTCTCAAATTCCTTGAGGTCTGTCTGGCATCTTGGTCTGTTTCTGTGTAATGTAGTTTGCACCTTGGGAAAGACCCACTAAAATAATGAGGAGGAGATTAAATTCAGCATGGGCACATATCATTGCCAGGCTTTGTCTGCTCTGCATGATATTAAAGTACTATGGCAGTGTTCTGGTTCTGCAACATCACATGGACTTCATGTCTTTGGACAGCGTGTGAATATGAACCTTTGCATTCCCCTGGAAGCTACATGTGCATGCATGTTACCACAGATGAGGATTCAGAGGGCACCTGAAATTCTGTGTGTATGTTTTTGGACCTGAGAGCAATTCATCTCCTGGTAGTGATTCAGGTAGCACATACTCACTGCCTAGGGCTCATCCTGCTTTTCCCAGCCAAGGGTTGCTTTCAGCTTAGGGTCCAGAGACAAAGCTCCCACCTTGTGTGAGTCTGATTTGTAACCACTCCCTACACTGTATGTATATTGGAGTCTGACAGCCACTTCAGCCGCTTGCTTCTGCCTGCCAGGCCTCTCCTGAAAATTACCACTCTCCGAGCAGCTGAACCCTCTTATGGGTGTTCCTGTGGTTGCCTGTAGTGTCTGCTGCCCTTCTCCTTCTGCTGTGGCAAGAGGAAATGTAGGTAGCCATGTTTCACTGCTGCACTGCTTGTTCACTGAAGGCTAGTCATCTGCAGCTAACCTCAGCAGTGGTGTAGTGGTATAGTGCTGTGATGTGCTCAGCTCTCCACCACAGGCCGATTATAAATAAACAGCAGGCTCGGATGTTAAAATGGTTAAAATGATATGCAAGCCTTTGTTCCCAGAAAACATTTCATTCCACAGAGTGCTTTGATTAAAGCTGAATAACTCTGGCAGACAGAGAGGTGTAAAACAGACTGGCCAAAATGCAACAGCCCTAATTAGTATGTGTCACTCTGACAACGCTCTCCTGAGGATGTGGAATTAAGCAGAGACCTGTGCTGCTGAGGGAAGAGGGTGCCAAGACAAAATTGGCAATTTCTTGGCTACATTAAGATAAATTCTTCCCATTTTGGCTAGACTGCAAGGGGTGTTGAGGAAGGAAAGTAGATGTAGCTTGTGATGTAAAGGTGGGGGCTGAAGCTAGTAGAAAGCCAAGAACAGAACAAATCTGGCATGTTTCTTTTCTTCTCAGGATTTGACTGGAGCCTTCACTTTAAGTGGGAGCAGATTCCTATAGAGCAGAAGATGTCCAGAACAGACCCAACACAGTCTATAAGGTACCTGTCTCTGACAGACTGCCTGCAGTCCTCCAAACGCCTTTACTGAGGCTTTGCCATTATGTCAAGGAGCACGAAGGATTGTCTTGCTGGGAATAATGGGAATATCATGTTTTTTACCTAATAAAGGGAAACTTTTCATGTTATTTTTGAAGAAATCTTGTAATGCAGTGATCCCTAATTCTTCAGATATTGCTCCCTGAATATTATATTAATAGCAACTGTATACTGTCATTGGCTTGTAGCTGCGCTATCTCAACAAGCTCCTTCTTCCTGTTCTGTATTTGTTTTTATAGCTTCCCTTAACATTCTAAATGCCTCCAGAAATCTTTCTTTAGGTTTGTAATTACCTCTGTCTTCTAGGTGAGTAATTAAGGAAAGAAGCAGCTAAACAATCACCTCAGGAAATGTAAAGCAGAGCTTGGAGCTTAGTCTCACCTAGTAATCTGAGAACAGAATTAACCTTCTCTCCTAAACAAGTGTGTCCACGCATGAACAGATCGTGTTGGCTGCAGTGGTTATTGCCAGCCTTGCTGCTGTGTATGTGGTTCTGAGGAATGTAGAACATGAGAAGTCCTGGTATAAAAAGTCACAGTGCTTGTCTGAATAGGCAGACAGCTCCCTGTTTGAAACAGAAGTGTCATTTTATTCCTTTACATAATTTGTGAGTCTCTATTTTGCACTCAAGTAGCCAGCAGTACATGCAGCAAAGCCACTCATACCATGTCTAGTTGGTGAATGCTGCCATCAGACAATGCCTCTGTCATCCCTTCACACTGTGTGTATTTGTGTAAATGCAAAAAACACAGCATTATTCATGTAATGCTTGCAGCACCATCTAAAAAAAGACGGGGGAGGATCTAGTGAGGGGCATCTCAGCAGAGCAGGAACGTGATCAGCAGACTTCTGTTTTCCTGTTTTGAATGAGAGATGATTTGTCAGCCCTGGACAAATTGTCTCCCCTCTAAAATGAAGGTGATGGTGATGATGGTGCTGCATGCACACACATATGTGAGCTTATATAATATAGGCTTGTGCTTTCTTTTCCAGAACCCCTGTCATAGCAGGAGGCATCTTTGTAATTAACAAATCCTGGTTTAACCACCTGGGAAAATATGATACTCAAATGGACATCTGGGGAGGAGAAAACTTCGGTAAGCTTATAGTGTCAGGGGAATGACACACTAATGGAAAACCATTTCCCAGTATTCATCATTTAGCAGAGCTCTTCTTTCAAGATCTGCATGTTGATATAAGATTGCAGACATGGTCAAGCTATTGCCACATGGGTCAGAATTTTATGTCAGCTTTGGGCCAAGTAAATGGAGACTACCAGGGCTATCATTCTTATATACATATGCAGTATTGTATGAGTGCTTCTACAGTACAAACAAGTGAAGCGAATGATAATAATAAAACCTCTCCTGAGATTTAAATTGTTGCTTATTTTTGGAGAATATTCCTCCAGTCCTTCACATGACAGTCTGTGTCACTGGGGATTAGTGACAAGAGGAAGGACAACATTGAAAAGAAGTTCATGGAGTCCTTGAGCGTTTGGGGTATTTGATATAAATGATGTAGGTGGATCCAAAGTCTCAAAAGCCTTACTCTGCCCTTCAGTCAAATAGATTTTTCTCTTGCTAATGCTGACAAAACAGGTTTTCTGTTTCTACAGCTTCCATAAATACTGCATATTTGAAAATAAATCCCTTCAAAGAAGAATTCATATGCTATTTTCTAGCACCTAAAGGGGCAGTTAGGAAGAAAGAAATAGGAAGAAAAAACTTATTTCTCTGAAAACAACTAGGGCAGCTGCCTTTTTTTTTTTTCGGAAATGTTCTCTGAAACCCGTAAATAAGATGTTTGGTGGTAACAATATCAAGGTACTAGTTTTTTAAACAAAATATCTAATAGTGAGTGCTTGTCTTCTCCCTTTGCTGAGGCCCTGCTTCAGTCCCATGGCAGTCATGATACTAAAAGGAGATGCTCAACCCTGGGAACTCAGGATTTGGACTCAGATGCATTAGGATCTCAGCAGTTCTAATTACATCAACTAAGAACTGTAGGTGGAAGTAAGAGGAAGCATTTACCTAGGTCTGGCAGTCCCCTTTCCTGTGTTACTTGGACTCCTCTGTATGGCCTAACTCATCTCCTGCCATCACCAGCCCTGCTCCAGCTGCAGAGCCAGCCTCTGAGCTTCACCTGTGTAAAAGCTGAAAACCCCAAAGATGGTGAAAGAATACTTATTTAGGCTTTTCATTGTCTGCTGCTGCCCATCAGGGAGCCTAGCACAGTTGTTTTGTGTCTATGGCCATAGCTGATGCTAAAGCAGAGCTCTCTGCTGTAAGTGGCAGTAAATTACCAGCACACCCACAACTTTTCTTGCATGTAGAGACGATGAAAACCTCTGCAGAACTGCTTCATTCTCCTCCTTCAAACCACTCTTATAAAGCCTGGCAATGGATGGGCCAGGCTGTGTAGGATTGGGCTGAGCATGCAGGGCTTGCTGGTTGTGTCTTGTGCAGTTTCCATTGTTTCTTATGTTTTCTCATGCACTTGTCTCATGCTGCACCTTGACTCTTCTTTGACAAAAGCAAGGCTAATTGCATAGTGCTCTGTATAACAGGGTCCTTTCCTGAGCTGCATTGCTACAATGACAGTGTGATAATGGCAATGGGAAAATATTTTACTTTTTCTTCCCCCAAAGCTAACATTTCTTCAGCATAATATGAGGCAGTGATTTCATCAGGGGCTTCTACATTTAGCAGAAACCAACAATTTCACAACAAAACAGTTTGTTTTCCTTGAAAAAGTATTTAGAGTGTTCAGTTTCCACACTGAAAGAAATGTTTTCCATACTTAACTGAAACTTAGTTTTTGTGATCAAGGAAATCCATTGATTGTGTTCTGAAACACTTTTTACTACGCATTACAATTTTGAGTGGAAAGCAATTGTTTGGATAAGGTCATCTTTTGTTGAGTGAGCTGAGGGAGTAGTTCTGAATAATCTGGGTGGGTGAGAATGGTCACAGAGGCCATTTTCAATAAACTTTTTCTTTGAAACTTTTTTTTTTTCCTGTGAGGAGACAATGTAAGAGAAGGTTTTAAAAGGCACAGAGCTGGAAGAGCAGGTACATAGGAATGGTCAGGTAGTGATTATCAGCTACCGAAGTATTCTTACAGCTGGATGTGAGTAGGTAAGAATTTTTTCAAGTATTAAGGGGAAAAGCCACAGCAATAAAATAATTAAAAGTGTATATGGGCAAGGCCAGGTGCTGGAAAATACGAGATTTTTTTTTGCTATGTATGTTTTTCATCAAAAAATGGATGAAACTCCTTAAAATGTTATGCTTGATCTCCATTTTCTATTTTGTGCCAAAAATCTGCATCCTTTCACCCCTTTGTTAAAGAATTGTCATTTGCAAACCTGGTCATGCAGAGTCTGTCTGTTTGCCTAAGATATGAATGCAGCATGAGGATTCTTCTTGGAAAATAGACATTGCTTTAAGTAAAACATGCTATTGCTTTAAATAAAACATGCTAACTTGAGAATTTTGTTATGGGCCAGAATGAATAAGAACCTCATTCGAGGAGAGCAAATGCCAGCTGGACACAGCACCAGATAGAAACTTATGTCTTTTTGTGTGTGTGTGTGTATGTGTGTCTGTGTGTACGTGTATGTGTTGTTATTGTTCTTTTTTGTTTGGTTGGTTTTGAGTCCTTCCTCTCTTCAAAACTGTAGGAAAGATTGAGAGAGAAACTGCAGCTAGTAAGGAATGGCACAAACTACAGTCTGGTTATTTAGATTAAATGCACCATCTACTCGTCCCCTCCAAAACAATCCCACAAACCAACCAACCATCAAACAGCTGGATGAGAAAACCACCATGTTGTTTAAACAACTTTCTCAGGAGCTGTGGAGGAAAGCTATGGAGAAAGATGAAGGGTGGGATGGTGTTAATGTGTGCACGCTTAGAAACAGATCTGGATGCACCGTTTCTTTTTTTAATTTCTTAACATCAGACCTCCATAATTCAAGCAGGGAGACCCCAAGTGAGTAAAGCTTGGTCATCCAATTTTTATTGTTAACCTAGTCAAGCAGAACAAGAGCAATGGAATATTGTAGGGTGGACAACATGATATACTACCATTGCTGGATGCTGGGTGGAGGCCAGTGACAGAAGCAGAGGAGCTTCTTGGCTTGTGACATTCAGTCTGCAGGGAGCTCTGGACAGCAGGTTAGGGTGATGTGTTTGCCTGTACATATGCTAGTCTCCTCAGCTGTACTCTTAGCATCCTATCTGGTGCGGAGAGGACAACTGCAGTTCATGTTCAAGGTACTCTGCTTTCAGGTGGTACTCCAAGTGATATAGCTGGAGGTATGGCGGAGAGGACTTGTTTCCTTTGCCTTCATCTTGTTCTCTTCTTTCTCCTTTGTCTCCTAAACTCCTTTTCTTCCTCATGTGATTTTCTTTGTATACTAAGTTCTTAATTTATTTTCTTCCATCTGTGTGCAGAGTGGGTGAGTTACAGAAGTCCAAAGCAAAGTGGGTGTGGGGATGATCTTGGTCTGTTACTGAATGCTGTCCTGAAAGGAGCCAGTAGGATCTGGTCAAATGGAAAGGTGTCTCACTGAAATGCTTAGGGGTCCAAAAGGACTGGAGTTGCCTCTGTTTTATCAAAGGGCAGAGAGAGTAAGAGAGTTGCTGCTCTTACTGTGGCATCACTTTTTCTGGTTTTACTTTGTAATAATTACATCTAGAGAAGAGGGGCAAGAATTTCAGGCACACTGCTGAGGTTACTTTTTTGGAAATGCTGATGATCTGGCTTCAACTGTATGACTCTTGGGTCTCTTTCAGAGCTCTCTTTCCGAGTGTGGATGTGTGGTGGCAGCTTGGAGATTGTTCCCTGCAGTAGAGTGGGACATGTGTTCAGGAAGCGGCATCCCTATGACTTCCCTGAAGGCAATGCACTAACTTACATCAAGTAGGTGGTAACAGCCAGGTGACCTTGATGGTGGGCAGCCTGAATTCTTTACTGTCTTTCTCCCTGATGACAGAGAACAACTTATGGCTGAGCATTTGTTCTCAAAGGGAAGATGAGTTGCTGTTGGTCTACGTACAATGTTCCCTTCCCTGTTGTTTGTATTACTGCATCTTGCTTTTTCTCACTCTACAATGGTGAGATGGTGAGCAGTGCCCCAGGGAGAGACCCTGGCCATTCCTGTATGCCACCCAATGGCACATGCCTGGGTATCAGCAGTCCTTACATGTCTCTGTTGTCTCTGAGCTGCTTTCAAGTCCAGAGATCCTACTGAACTGTGTGTGTGCTAAGCCCTGTGGACGATCTCCACTGCAGGGAAGAGAAGAAGAGAAAAAAGATGAGAACAGTTAAGTACTGGTGTAAGAGCCCCAGAGAGGTAGTGAAATCTCTATCCTTGGAGATTTCAGAATTCATTCAGGCAAGGTTTTGAGCAGCATGACCTAGCCTGAAGTTAGTCCTGTTTTCTGCAGGAGGGTTGGATCAAATCATAACTGTAGGTGCATTCCAAGCTGAGTTATTCCACAGTAACATTCTAGTCTGGAGAAAGAGAGCAGGGTGGTGGTGAGAGTCAGACCAGTTACTTCTGCAGTAGGAGTATATGTGAAAGAAATCATAGAATTGCTCAGGTTGGAAAAGACCTTAAAGATCATTGAGTCCATGGTAAGCTCTGTCTGTTTTGTTGTGGGTTTTATTTTTATTACTATTTTTATCTTCTGAGCAGTAGCATCCCCACAAGGCTTTGTGGAGTTAACGCGTTCAGTCTAAATCTGGCAGTGGTGCCCACTTTGTTTCATGTCTGGTATTATTCCCAATTTCCTCCTGGCAGACAAGCTCTGGGTCTGCCCACCTTGTGCTTATTTGTCAGGAGGGCAGGTTCTCCAGCAGCACTCAGCAAAGCATCCCCTTGTTCCCATGTAGGAACACTAAGCGCACAGCAGAGGTGTGGATGGATGAGTACAAGCAGTATTACTATGAAGCCCGGCCATCAGCCATTGGCAAGTCGTATGGAAGGTAAGCTGCTCCCAGACCTCATTAGGAGGACTCTAGAAAGCCACCTACTAGCAGGAAATAGTTATTGGATCTTCTCTGGCTCTAAATGTGGGAAGAAGAAACAGAGATGCTCTGAATTGTTGACTTGCCAGGAGTGTTACAGCTCAAGTGTCTGACTAACAAGTTTGCTTCTAATTCACTTCATTTTTTCCCCCAGTAGCCCTGCATAAATCATTTGTGAGGGAAAGGCCAAAGTGATCAAAAATGAAATTAAAATGTCAGACTTTTTTAGGGGGATAAGAATATTTTCTAATACAGAATGTATGTGCTCTGGAAATGTGAGCTATGCAGTTGCTAGAGCTTGATGCACATGCAGAACCCAGGGCCAAACAGAGCTTGCTGGCAGACAGAACAGGTTGCTACCTGGTGTGCTCCCCTTTTTGCTGATGAGTGGGTGAGGTGGTTTGCTCATTTTGTAAGGCTGGCCAATGGTGAGACACTGTGCTGAAACATAATCTGGTTGTAACTGGTCTCCAGCACCTTCTAAGCCCACTTCTGTAAGAACTGTTTCTTCCAGCACCCTAGATAAAGCTATCTGCAGGCCACATAAGACACACTGTTATGTGCTTTTTAGAGTTCTTTGTGACCCAAAGATCAATGGGCATCAATCACAGAGATGAACCATTTGTGTATACCATAGGGTCAGTGCTTTCTAGGCCTTTTCGGGAGCTGATAGTTGTGTAAGTTTCATGGGAAGTTTCTACAGGGGCACCCAGAGGCTGATTGCTTTCTTGGTCTCACAGTACCTTTTAGGTGCGCTGTGTTATTTTAACATTGTAGAACCTTGACCCAGGCATCTTTCTGAACCAAGTGCAAGAATTGCTCTCCAAAGGCATTTATTTCTTTATTTTTCCCTCTTGCCTGTCTATTCTTCTTCACTTCATGTCACTGTAAGTGCTCTGAACCCAGTAACAGCTAGATGGGAGAATAAGCAAGGGGGGAAAACTATATGGTCTCCCTTCAAACTTCTTGACTGCTCTTGATTGTCCCCTTTCCTCCTGTTCACTACCTTATCTGCAACAACCTGTCTGTGTTTCCAGTGTTGCAGACCGAGTGGAGCTGCGCCGCAAACTGAACTGTAAATCCTTCCAGTGGTATCTGGAGAAAGTCTACCCTGAACTGAAGTGAGTCAGTTCTCAGTTTCTAAAATTCCCTGGAAGATTTGGGGGGTGGCTCACAACGACAAACTGAGCTGTGGCAGCAGCAGGCAAAGAAAAAACAAAACAAAAAGATGATATGCTTGGAAAAGGTCTTCCTCTGTTCTCTTTGTGGTTAGAGGGGGCTGTATTTCAGATAGGGGCCAGTTGTGCTCTTGTAAGAGCTATTGACTTCTCTGTTTCTAAAGTGCCTTACAACTGTTGTTTTACTTAAAGGGTTCCTGAAAAAGACTTGATTCCAGGGATAATTAGACAAGGAGGAAATTGTCTGGAGTCTTGGGCACAGGATACCACAGGGAATACGTTGGCTGGCATCGGAAGCTGTAAAGGGACATTGAACAATCCACCTGTCACTCAGGTAAGGTGGGCTTCAGCTTGGTGCTCTGCTCCTTCCTCTGTTCTATTTATTACCTACCAGTGGCTGAAAAGATATCTCTGGCCTTTTTGAATTTTTACAGTGGTGAATAAAGGAAGAATTTGGCTCTATTAGTGGTTTTAGTAATAAACAAGAAAAGAAGTTGTGACCATCTCAGAGCTCTGCTGTCTCAACATACCAACAGTTAGGTACAGGGTAGGAAGGATTTCATCATTCAGACAGAAGCAAAAGATAACACTTGAATGTTCAGAGGCGTGACTAGTCTGTGCAGTAAACTCATGGCCAGGGTTTGAATCACATGGCAATCACTGCTCAGGTCGTGACATGGTGTGCTCTGGTTCATCTCCAGCCCTTGGGGCTGTGACTTTCCTATGAGAACCAGTCCTGAGGTGTACTTGGCTGGTACCCAGGCATGCAGACTAGGAGATTTCCCCAGGGTCAGAAACATTCCTTAGTCCACCACTTCAGCTGTAACCGCAGATGGTTTGAACTGTGCCATTCTGCAGATGTGTTTGAGTGTTATGCCCAAGCAGAATTTAAATAGACAAGACCTCAGCTGCAGTAATTTGGTGCAGCTCCTCTAACAGTGGAGCTGTGCTGGTATATATCAGCTGAGCATTTATGCTCAGTCTCTTCTTTTGGTAGTCTAAGCAGCAGAGGAGCAGCTTGAGAAAGAGAAGTGTCACAGCAGGATATTTCATGCCAGAAAATACATATTCACATCTGTTAACTGTTGTAAACCAGTTTTCAGCCAGCGTTCAACATGCCATTTAATCTTACTCATTGTTCCACGTCATTACTGTTTAAAATCTCCAAAACGTTCTGCAGTTTGTGTTTCTTCTTTGGGGAATATAGAAGAATATTTGATTTGGTCACGCAACCATCAAGTGAGAGAAGTTGTCTGAGCTTTGTGTGTGCTGGTGATATTTGTTAGCCCATTAATATGGTTGCATGCATTTTACTTCATTTGATAATGTATGGGTCTCAGTTACCTGTTACAGAATATGTTTGTCATGTAAAATATGCAGAAGCAGTTGCACATCGTGTAGATCAGGAGGATGGTATCCTCCATACTGTGTAGTCCTGACTCATGCAGAGCATGGAGTTGCAAGGTATCCAAGGTTAATCAAGTACCTTAAAAGGTCAAAGAAGCCAGCTGTAGGTTTTGAAATAGTCATGGTGTGTCAAGCCAGAGCATAAACTTCTAATCAGATGAGGACTTCAGCCGTGGTCTTCCCAGGGAGCCTTTGATAAGTGTTGAAGTAAATATTCAGATTTTTGTACTAACAGAAAAAAACCTTCTTCCTCATTTTTTCACCATTGTGATCATAATGGAACCTTTCTTTTTTCTTATGCCAAAGGAATGGGTATTCAGTGACCCTCTAATAAGACAGCAGGACAAGTGTCTTTCCATTACCTCCTTTTCTACTGGCTCTCAAATCACACTGGAAGCCTGCAATCAAAAAGATGGCAGACAGGTAATTGTGCACCTTTGTTCATTGCTTCATTGTCACATACCAGTGCTCCTACAGCAGTGCATCCTGCAGGTGCAAACCCAGAACTATCAAAGCATGTCAAAGTCCCTGCCATCCCTACATTTCCCTCTCTGGTGTGCTTCAAAAGCATAGATGTATGCAATTAACTGTGACCAGAGAGTGCAGACTACACCAGTGTGTGAGTTTCTGCCCTGCCTGGGCTATCCATACTGTAGTTAGCTCCACCCCAGTGGCATCCACCGCACTCTGTGGATACATTCACATTCAGGCAGCTCAATGCATGGATGAAGCATGGCATCAGGGTGGGTTAGATAAGCAGCAAATACTTAGAGAGACCTGATAAAAGAGTATTATAATAGCAGTGTGTGTTATCATTTGTTAGTTTACTTGATAGAATAGTTTAGCTGGAAATGCCCTTCAAAAATGGTCTGGTCCAACTGCCCAGCTACTTTAGGGATAATCAAAAGTTAAAGTGTATTAATGAGGGCCTTATCCATTCAGAAGTGAGAGAACTGTGTTCTTTATGCTTTCTTTGGATGTGTAAACAGACAATTAAAACTGAGTTTGTGTAACTCATTTGAGAAATATCCACTGGCATAAAACAATGTATGTTCTGGAAAAATACACAGCAGCAGTGTTATCTTTGCAATATTCCTATCGTGCACCTTTGATCTGTCAGGACAGGTGTATTTTGCCTTACAATACAGGGTAAGAGACTGTCTGAGAAGGACATGTTGCTCTCGCAGATATGTGATGTGCCTTTTTATCAGGACTGGTCAAAACACAACATGTGACAACACAGCACTGGCAGACAGTGAATGGACAAGACTTGATTCATCTCTAGTTTTATGCTTCCCTCTCCACTAAGAGGGAACAAATTCTCTGTCATATAGGGTTATTCTGGCTCTGTGTTTTCCAACACATCTATTGTTTTGTTAGCCCAAAGACAGGAGATGGCTCAGCTTGCTACTAGTCTCCTTCAACACCTCTTTTGTCAGTACTTTTTAATGCTGTACGTACCTTGATTTTAAGTCTTCCTGAAAGAAAGCACTGAAATCCAGTCTTGCCCATGTGTGGGATGCCTGTGTAGACTTTCCCCTGGAGGGAATACAGAAATACAGTTAATACAGAAAAGTCTTGGAGAGTTGTCACCATGAATATAATGGGAAGACTCTTAGTTTGGATTAGCCTTGCAAGGATATCCAAGGTGGGCTGTGCTTGCCTGCTCCTTATTCCTTTTTTCTTGTTGGTAACCATTCACCCTCTTGCTATGTAACTAGGTCACTTAGCTTCCTCTTAGGTGCCTTGCAGCATTTTCCTCCCTGACAGCAGAGAGGACTCTAGCAGCTGCCAAAATCAGCTCTTTCCCCACCTCCTGTGTCATGGAAGGACAAGGGCCCCCTGGAGGGGTGTGGAGTACAGGCCCTATTAGCCAGAAGAGAGATTAATCCACATTAACACATGCAGGTTCATTCTGCTGCTGGAGTGCAGGATTTATCGAGCCTCGATGTGTTGATTATATACAGGCTCATTATAAAGACATGCATGCATGCTTAAGGATGTGATTTGTTTTCCATTACTTTATGTGAATAAACTGCATTTAAATCAAGGACTTGACCTAGACAATGATTCAGCCAACTGACTGTAAGCAAGGATTTTGTTTAAGCATTTCAAACAATTAGAGACTGATTTGAATCACAGCTGCCTTTCCAAATCTTGCTGTGACTGAATGGACGAGGTAGGGATGAAGTGAAAGAACAGCATGTGAATTTTTAATCTAATTAGGGTTAACATGCTCTGAAATTTTGGGGTTGCTTTAGAAGTCAGAAAATCTCGTTTCAGAATTCTACTCAGAAATCCAGATCCACATACAGTGCTCAAGTTCATTGCATTCTTGGGGAATGTTGCAGTGGTATCTTCCTTCCTTAAACACAACAGTAATAACTTTAATACTGGTATTGGATTTTAATTAGTTAGAAGTCAGTCATCTCTAGATATCATTTAGATCTCATGTTTATGGCTGAGTCACTCAATAGCCAAGATCTGTGACAAAAGATGGGACAAGTGGCTGCTTTGTTTGTCGGTGTCACCATAGCAAGTTGTTTAGATCTTTACAACAGCACCATAGAGCTCCTCATGCTGCTTTCTGCTTTTGAGCATACTGAATCTGTGCCCGTGATACACAGCTGTTGTACATTAAGCCTGTCCACAGGGAAAAGAATTTTGTTTTTTTCTTGAGTGCTAACAACAATTTCATGTCCATCTGACATATATAATACTCTAGCAGAGGCTTTAAAGTATTATGAACTGTATCCATAGAGTATTACCTCAAAATAACTCTAGAGCCTTGCAGGCAGAATGATGCTATAGACAATGCTCCAAATGCAGATGATTTTTGATTCTGTTAGGCTTCTTCCTTGGACTGAAGGGAACCAGCAACGAAACTTATTTGGCGCCATGATCCTGTTGATCGTTAGACAGCAACAGCCGGCACTGCTAGCATAAGACCAGCCAAGAGCTGTTGTGCGTAATGAGAACTAGATTTCAAAGCAGATGGATGTCATCCATAATGTTATTTGGAGAATAGCATTTTTTACTTGAATGCACAGTAAATTATTGCCTTTAGCTTTTGTTTTGGCTCTGACTGATGGTGGGAGTGGTATTTTAATTTGTATTATAGTGAGGACAAATAGAAGGCAAAGTGAGAGTCAGACACTAAAACAACAGAATAAAAATTGGAAACATTGGCACGGTATTTCCCAATAGAACAAGAAACGCTCTGAGAAATCTTATTAAACAGCAATATCTCATGAAAATGTGCTGAAGTAATGTGACCCCTGCCTGAAAAATAAGGACATTGGGCTTTCTGGTGAGACACCCAGTATGTGAAGTGCTGTGTGCCTTTTGACACAACTGGGAAATTTTTCTCAGCTTGGTTCTCAGTGCCTCCTATTACCTGACTGCAAACAAATGCAGCTTTATACAGATTTTGAGAGGAGTGAAGATCTGTCTGTTCTGGAAGAACTTACTCAGCAACTCCAGGATAATAAGCTGATAAAGCGTTCCTTGCAATATGTCATAGCTTGAAAGCAATTTTCAGGAAACAAGATTTTTCTATCAGTTCTTAGGTATGCAAATTTAAGAGCACAAAGTAGGAGATAACACACACTGGATATTGGCATAAACTTTTCTGTCACACTCTCTCTGCTCTCTTGTTTAAAAATTAGTTTGTCATCTTCAACACCAGCTTTGGGTTGCTCAGGGCTATGCAAATACATTCAGTTATCAGTTCTCCTTAAGTCTCTGTCTGAGACATCTCAGTCCTAATCAACAACATCTGCTCTTCCCAGATGTGTTTCCTGAGCTTAGTCAACTCCAGTACATTTCCAGGGTTACATGACTGTTGTCAGGAATTTGAAATAAACCTTGGACTGATTGGGTTGCTGTGGGTTAAAAAAACCTTTTGATTATTCTGAGAAACTATACTACTGTAAACACTTTCATCTCTATATATTGGGCTACATTTCACTGACTGGTAGATGAGAACTTGCTGTTTCTGGCTTTTCTCTTACTGACTGCACATCGAGTGCTTCTATCCAACAGCCTCAAGGGACTTCACAAAAAGTGAGAAGAGTAGAGAGAGGGACAGTATTTCAGTCAAAATATTGTTTCCTTTTTCCATCTCCACTCCAAACCTGCTGTAAGCAGTAAACTATATTAGCTCCATGTGCACATGGAAGGGAGACAGAGGAAGATTTTCAAGCCAAAACTTTTCCCAGCTCTTCCAAGAGCTTCCTACGGTCCAAGTACAGGCCAGTCAAAGCCATCTGTGGATAAGAGAGGAGAAGATTCCTTGTAAAGTTTGTCTGTGTATGCAGGCATTAACTATTGCTTATACTTCTTTCCATTTTTCCTAAAGATGGGAACCATGACTGCTATTTATTAGCTACCTGTCCAGGCTCCATTTGTGGTCTTTGGAGAAAACTGAGCCCTTTCAGAAGGTGTTTGTGCTTTGGGCCTCTCCATAAGTATATAGCTGAGTAATTTAGGCTTTGGTGCCCAGCTTTGAGGGGACTGAAGGTGAGAGACAGACACCTGATCTCCTGTTTCCACCCATTCCTACTTTCTATCTTCCTTAAGGGTGTGAGGTGGAATATGTCCCTGTAGGGTCAGCTCTTGGTCTGTCACTGGCAATTCTGTGACAGTCACGCAGCGAGGTCTTATTAAAGGCTCAGGTGAGCTTATTGCGTATGTCATGGTGAGCAGCAAAACAGTTTCTATGCAGGATGGGCATAGTCCATCATTTTGAAAATACCACCCGTGAGAAATGAAGGAGCCCTATTTTAGCTTTGACTGTCAGTATGCCTTGTAATAGCTTTGTGCATGGCACTTGCCAGAGCCTGGATGAGGCTCACCTTTAACTCTGCCACCTTCTCAGCGCTTGTCCCCTCTTCCCTGGTCCTTACCACATTCTGCTGAAATGGAGGGACCTAGAATGACTGGAACTGTGCTGCTCACTGGAAGCTCATTGATTTGGTATAGTTCATTAGCAGCAGAAATTGTGCTCTGTTGAGTATTTGCTGGTGTCTTGCTGTGTCTGTTGCTGTAGACTCTTCCTGCAGGCAGCACAGTGGGTGCCTGCTCAGCCTGGAGAGATCACACAGCAGTGGGTCTCTGATCTGGAGGAATAACATGTGAGAGTCTCCCACTGCTGTCAGTTTTACCCTGAGTGGCTGGGAGAAAGAAGGAAAAAGTGTCTCTTGTAAGACTACAAAGGCAGGGATGAGGATGGAGGGCAAGGAAGAGTTTCCCTTGGCTCAGTAAGTATGCTTTGAAGCAGGGAGTTGGAGAAGGGCAAAAGGCTCTTTGCAGAGGTGTCCCTGGAAAATGGTGACGGACAGGTGGGCATTGTGCAAAGATAACACTCAGTAGGCAGTGCAGTGTGTTGCTTTATGGTATTAACTCTTCCTCAGCTCCTTGCAGGGAAACTTCTGCCAGATGACAGCCAGATGGCTCTGGGATCTGTGTAGACATTGGGATGCAGCAGCTGGTGAGGGTATTGCAGGCTCCTCTGCGAGCACAGACTGTTTTGGGTCTTCCTTTGCATCATCACTACCTTTCTCCATATGCCTGTTAAAATCAGCTTCTTCCTGCTGTACAAACAGTTCTCCTTTAGTAGTGTTCCATCATTCAGGGCAATTGCCCTACCCTGCAAGAAGCTGGACCAGCATGTAGATCTGAAGGAGAGCTGCCAGCAATATATGACTGTACCTGGTTGTCTTAGAACACACAGCATGTGGCAATCTAAGCTGCTTGCTGCATTACTTAGTCAAGGATTAAAATGTCAGGAGGTTTTGACATCGTCTGGATATCACAGGATATTTTTTACTCTTTTTTTGTGTAGCATTTCTCCAACAGACTTCAGGTCTATGAATCCTGCCAAGGTGTTTCTTTTTCCTCATCAGTCACAGTTGTTAGCCAAAACATCCTCTCAGAACCCCTCAGCTGTTGTCTGACCGAGTCACTTGTGACTGGGTGATGGGAAAAAGCCAGGAGCCTGTAGCACTCAATCCAAACCTGCTGGTCCTACCTGTGCCCCACTGGAGGGAAATGGCACAGCCTCACCTGGGAGATCCCAAATCCACAGATTCATTTCTTTTTTTCTCTATGCCATATATGGTTCCGATTCTCCCAGCAGAGATGGAGGGTACTGCCTTTTCCCAGCAGAATTTGCAGTGCAAGGATAGGAGATATGTTTTGTTTCCTGGAAAGCATCACAAAAAAAGTAGGTCTTCAGGAAAGCGTTGTGTGGGGGCCACGTGGAAATGTTCTTGTGGGAGCAAACCCAGAGGACAGCACTGCAGAAAGCAAAGTGATATGTGCTGAGTAGCTGTAGGATGGGCACTTACAAGCAGAAATGTTTGTAGGGCAGATAAGATTATGAAGAATGAGCTGATGAAGATGCCATTGGAAAGAAAGAATGTAAGAGTTTCAGGTTTTCAAAGTGATCTCAGTGCCTAGAGATACAGGGCAAAGAACAGTGGGGAAGTTATGAATATGATATGCTTTTGAAAATGCCACTAGTTGATTATTTTGTGTTGTCTGCCTTCTACATACTTCTGAACATCTGTCCCTATAAACCAGATGAACTCAAACTCAAAATATTATTAAGACAAGAGAACTGTGCTTTGGAGATGCTGCCAATACCCATAATTTCCAGTTTCCGCACTTGTTGAGGTGTATTTGAGGTTTATGCTCAGTGTTTCTCTTCGAGCATGAAGGCACAGTTACTTAATGAAGTGGAAGTTACAGTGTACTTCTCTCCTTACAGAAGTGGAAGATGAAAGGCAGTTTCATTCAGCACTTTGTCAGCGGTCTCTGCCTGGAAAACCAGACTGGGAGAGTGGTGACCAACCCTTGCCAAGGAGATGCACCTGGCCAACAGTGGGAGCTGCTGCAAGCAACATGATGGTAGCACAGAGATCTCCTTGTTTCTTTGTGCATGAGACTTTGGGAACAGAGAGGAATGGTTTTGTTTGTCTGACACTAAATGTTTTCATTGTGCCCATCAGCAAGCCACCATTTCAGCTGAGCACTTGGTGTTTTTGAGCTTTCAGAGAAGAAGCTGTGGATGAGAAAGGAATGAGGAGAGATGTTGAAATCAGCCATCTGTTGTTTTAAGTTCTCCTTTGTAGCTGATGTCCATGCACAACAGCACCTAGAGAGGGGAGAGCACCTCGCCTAATACTCGAAGTGACCAGAACTGCCTTGCAGCTCTCCCCCTTTCTGGTCCTTTCTCTGCATCCAGAGTCCATGACCTTCAGTCTGACAGCTAGGACGATGCTTCTACAAATGTGGGTAGCCCTTTGTCTTCCCCAGCATTTCACTTTAACATCATGCATCATTCATGCATGTGTGCTGCAATGAGGACTAGCCAGAAGAGGAGACATCGTGATGAATGGAGATGCAGGGAAGGAACAAGCAGGTCCTAGGGGAGGTTTGTAATGTCTCTGTGGGAGGTCCGCACCGTCCTCTGCCATTAGCAGCTGCCCTACAGCCAGATGAGCTGAGCTTGGGAAATGGGGCACAAGGCTGACCGGCCAGCTGGAAAAGGGCCAGCCTGTTTTAGCAGCATAACCAGGGATTTTGGAGGGGACTGTTCCCTGTTGAATTCCTGCTTCTAGTTTTTTATGGGTGGCAGTCCAACCATGCCACACTGAGCCCAGCAGGACCTGGGCTTGGGGCTCCACATTCCTGGGGAGCTGCCCCTTGATGGTCTGTGTGTAGTGGTGCTCTGGGATACCAGGCAAGCCAGGGCTGTTCCCTGACTGCTTTTTCTGCCCACAGTACCTCTCCCCAAAGGCAGTGATCCTCTGGGGATGGCCCAGTGTGACAAGTGATCCAGCTCCTTTGTCGGCTTGCTTTTCCCCCTCTCTCTGGAAGAGGAGGTGAAAAGACCTGGACTTGTTCACTTGCAAGGCCTGGCTTTCTTCCCAGGAGGTACCTTGTGGGAGTTGATGAAGCTGAACTGTGCCCCTGCCACAGTGTAGGTCTTACCTTGTGGGGTCTTTTATCTGTATGCTGGAAATACTGATGGCAGTGGTGTCTCTAGCTCACATCCCAGTCCTGTTCCCAGTTACTGCTCAGCTGGGATGTCTACCAATGCAAAGAAAGGGATACAAATAAATAAATCTCCACAACACTGCTTTGGAGTTCAGTTTTATAAGCCAACCCCCGCATCCTCCGGGGTCTGTACAGGGGCCATCTTCAGAATATGTTTGTTTGTTTGTGTCCTTTTTAGTCAGGTATAGAAGAAGAAGAGGAAGATTGTTTGTGTTCTGAACAACAACCGCATTTGATCATGTTTGCATCCCTTTCTAATTCTTTCTTGTAGCTTGGTATTACCCCAAATTGTTGACAAAAGAACAGATACTGTTCTTCATACATATGTTTGCATGGGCTCAGAAGTCCTTGTATGAGAACTGGAGGATTTTTTTTCTCTTCACAGTTGTTCTTTTATTTAAGAGATGAAGTTATTCAGGTGCCAGGAGTGTTCTTCCCATTTCCACCTACACTGTGACATCAGCTCACCATCTTGACACCGGTTAGCTGGCTGGCTGACCTGCCTCAAGAGGCAGTTCCCTTTGGCCCCGAGCTTGCAGCATGCTGCAGCTGCACTTGTGTTTGTGAGCAGGGATACTGGCTGCAGAGACTTCTCTTTCCCTGTGGAGATGCTTTTGGGCCCAAACCACTGAGGCTGCGACTTTAAGAAGCAGGAAAGAGCAAACGGGAAAAGAGGAAAAGCTGACAGACCCATTAGGGGAAGAAAAGCTATCCTGCTAACAACTGCATTTTCAAAAAAGAACTATGCTACTTCTAGAAAATATCATTAGGGAGTAGGAGACACGAATGGTCAAGTTCTCAGACACCTGGCTTGAAAAAAAGGATGGAAGACAGATGAAAAGCCATTGAGCAGGTATCATATGTAAGCTCTGTGTACAATGAAGTGCTAAATTATTAGTTATTTTCATCAGTTGTATCCTAAGTGAACTGTCTGAGCTTCCCCCATCTCACTCTCTGGTAGCTTATGGGTTGCAGCTAACAGTGTGTTCACTTCTCCACCAGGTACTGCTTTCTCCTTTCTTTATCCCACTGTATGTGTGCAGCTTTCTTGCAGTTCCTTCTTCATAACCAGACTGGGACCAGGACCCATCTCCTCGGCAAACAATTATGCTGCAGACCTCAGTAACTCTGGTTATGTACAGCCTGCAAGCTCTGGGTCAGCCCTGGTTCAAACAGCTTCAGTTAGATTGAGACAAAGCCATGCTGGCTGCTGCCCTGACTTTGTGCTTGGCTCCAGTGCTGATCTGGGTTCCTGATAGCTCCCAGGGCAGCAGTTCCTGGGCTGGCTGTGTTGGTTTGTGCCTCTCACTGCCACTCACTACCTGACTGAGTGAGCTGGCTTCCATGTGGGGCTGTGGTCTGGGCAGGAGATTGGATGCCTTCATTCAAGTGCTCTGGCCTGGGGAAGAAAAGGGAAGAGCTGGGCAGATGCTAGATACCAGTAACTCAAATTGTACCTGGACTTTGAAGCTCCCAGCGCCTCAGATCTACCAGGTTTTGGACATGTTATCTAAAGGTTACCTCCCCACTGCTGTACTCTGCTGCCAGCCAAGGTGAAGCACAAGGGGCCTTCCTGTAGGCCTCTCCCATGTCACCTTCTCCAAGTCAATGGACTTTAGCAATTGCTGAGAGGTAGATGCAGTACAAAAGGCTGCTTTTTGAGGGGGCCAGCTAAACTTCTCACAATAAAATCCATCCAAACTCATTGCTGGCATGCCTTACACTTCCCTGGCAGGGAAGGGGAGGAGGAGGAATGTCATTGTGCTTTTCCAAGGTCCAGCAGTTTGGAATGACTCCGGTAGGGTTTCTGAAAGAAAACCAATGGAGCCTTCAGGTGTAGCCTGGTGGTTTGTATCTCAGACACTCAGATCAGCAGCTGCTTGCCCTTGTTTTTCTGTTCCTTTTAAATGGGCCCAAGACTGTGAAGACAGAGGTTTGCATTGATAATAAGAAAGCTGGTACTGTTTCAGATCACCCAGCGTGACTTCATGTGCTACCAACCAGTGGTTTATTTAAGAGGAGCTGAAGCTGCTGTTGTACAGAAATCAATTCAGAAGGTTTATTTTTCCCCCACTCAGTTGTAAGTTGCACTTTGCCAGATGTAATTTATGTGGAACCCAGATTTGTTTTTCCCTTTTCTTGAAGAAAGCATGTTCCAGAATCTGTCTAATGCCTGGAATAAAACCCACTTTGAGACAAGTGTGCGTCAGCCTGTTCTTGCTCCCCTGGCTTCCAGTTGAAGAAGAGCTCCCCTTCCCATGCCTGGTCCTTGTCCCTCACCAGGATTATGTTCCCAGACGTACCCCAGCCCTTTGTGTGGGGGTTGTTAATTCTTCCCTTATTCCCTTCCATGATCTCTCTACGCTTTTGGCTTTCCTGCTCCTTATATAATTCCCAAAGGCCTTGCTGTTGCCTACAGCTCTGGGGCAGGGAACAGCAGAGCTTGCTGGTACTGTGCTGCTGGGCTCAGGTGCTGTGACTGTTAGTGGGCTGCCCACACCTGAAACAAATGGACAAAACCAGAAAACAGTGCCAACTTAGAAGCTCCCAGTGAACGAGTTTGGGTATCCCCTCCCTCTCCTGCAAGGGGCTTAGTTCTTTTCTTGTGACTTTTGAGCATTTTTGCACAGCAGCAAAGGAGTCTTGGAGAACTGTGGAGATCTCTGCCTGCGCATGGGTGGGGGTGCTGCCCCTTCTGCTTAGATCCCACTGGTGACTAAACAGTGATTGAAAGCGGGGCAGAGCCTGGGAGTGCTGGAAATGGCACAAATGGCACTGGGTGAGTGTTCTCTGAGTCAGAGAACATGGAAACAGCAGCTTCTGCTTGATATCTCGATAGAAATTCTGCTTGAGAAATCCAAGTCATTAAAATAAGTCCAACCTCATCCGTGTAGTGTGTAGTACAAAAAGGAAAAAATGAGAGAAAAGATAACAAAATAATCCACTTGGGACAAAATTGTGTTTTAATACGATTTTGGAGGAAACCAGCTGCTCTGGCTGCCATTTCCATGGAAACTGATAGAGCAGAGCTGCTCACCGCTGCCCGCGGCAGGGCCGTGCTTGGCAGCTGCCGCTACCACAGCATGCTGGGCAGAGAGCTGCCCAGGGACACATGGATTTGTGAGCATGAACCAAACGCTGTGGGGTTGCTGACCCTAAGGGTCCCCCTGCACCCACGGATTACTGCAGCTGTAGATACCCACTGGGGAAAATGTGCTCAGCAAAGTGGCTGGGTCTGCAAGAGGGCGAAGGGCTCTATTCCTCGGGTGAGGGTATGATGCGGATGCTTGGGATGGTTCCATGGCTCCTCTCGAGGCTGCAGTATGGCCCATTTTTTTGGGGTTCTAATTCCCTTAAATGCTGTTTTGTGAGGTTTGTTGTGCGTGTTTTTTAACGAGAGGCTGCAGGCAATAATGCTGTTGACAAGGACAACCAAACGATGTCAAAGTCCTTCTCCTTATCCCGAGCTGAAGCTCCATGTCTGCTTTCTGTCTCTGCAAATAAAAGTGGTGCTCAAGGAGCCCCACTTAGCACTGGAGCACTTTCCAAGAGAATCAGCTGCTCCAAGCTCCTTTTCCCCTCAGCAATCTAAATGCTAAATAGATCTTTACAGTAATTACCATATCTGAGATGAGGAGCCGTTTTCCCCTGCAAACACCTGATGCTCATTAGCAATATTTAACCTGTCAGATGTCAACTCAGCTTGCTCTAAGCTTTCTTGACAGGCATTTGTCAGCTGTATGCAAGTGCTGGGCCTCACCTGAGGCACAGATCCTTCATCCTATGAGAGAGGGGCTCTGAGTTGCTGGGAAACACCTCCCATTTGCTTTCCTTCTGGTACAGGTCATCTGAAGATATTTCATGCAAAATATTTCAGAAGAACCTCGCTGGGACATTTGTTGTTTCACACCCTAATCCCTCCCACCAGCCTCGGAGCAGCTGTGTAACAGGGTGAAATGGGGCAATCTGTGGAGGGAGAGCTCCCTTTCCCATGGTATGGAATTGAGAGATCATTTAGTGCTGAGCCCTGTGTTTTGGATAGGATGCCATTATATTCCTCATATATCTTAATGCATGCTTCTTGAAAGTCTTAATCAAATGCCTCATTTGAATAATGTGTGCTTCATTACCACAGGGGCTCTTTATCCTGTAATGTACTATGAACATCTGGAGTTAGCAGAGTTCAGGAGATCCTTCCATGGGTGTGCTGCACATGGTGATGCTGTTGTCCAGCTTCTGCAAAGCCTGGTACCGCACACAGCATTTATAGAATGGCCTGGATAACCTCAAAGGCATTGCTCAGAGGAGTAGCAAGAGCCGCTGTAGATGTTTCCACTGAATTAGATAAAAGCAATCCCAGGGGCTGTGAGCATGTGTGGCAAGGGTTATCTGGGGGCACTCCTCGTACCCTGAGGCCTAAGTCAGCTGATCTGTGCAATCAGAGCTCAACTGGACCATAATCCCAGCAAGCCAGTGAAAGGGAGATAGCAGGGGGGGGTATGGGGCCTGCTGCAGCTATGAGTGACCAAGCAGATTCTGAGAGATGGGAAACATCTAAAAGGTTTTAAGTGGATCAATATTCCCTTCAGTCTCATTGCTAATTGTGCTTTATTGCAGGGCTCTGATTCATGCAGTTTGTTAAATGGACTCAGATGGAGTTTGCACAGCTGAGCTGATGCTCCTAGGGCACAGAAGTGAGACAGCAGCAATTGCCAAGGCCCATAGAGCTCATCTAGAGAAGTAATTGCAGGAGCATTGAAGTATTAGGCTCCAACGAGACAGGGATGTGGGTAAATTGCTATTATTAATTGCTTTTTAGTTTACAAAAAAGTCAACTATCTGCTTTGTTAACTGTTGCTTTAAAAGCATCTCAGTGCCATGAAGTAGATCAACTTATTTGTAGTGCTGCTTGTGCACTGAGGAAAAGGCTTTCCAGGTCTTCAGGAACTCCTTGAGCAAACAAACAGCCAGAGCACATCACCACCACCATGTCTCTTCTCACCACAGCACAAACAGAGCTCTAGGGAGTGGAAACAGCAAGGAAGGCTCTGCCTATGGCAACTCCTTTTCTTCCTTGGATCCGCATATTTAGAATCACAGAATTGCAGAACAGCTTGGGCTGGAAGAGACCTCAAAGCCCATCCAACCCCATAGCTGCCCCCACCACATCTGGCTGCCCAGGCCCCATCCAGCCTGACTTCGAGTGCCTCCAGGGATGGGGCATCCACAGCTTTTCTTTCATCTTCTTTGCAAAACATCTGTGCAGAATACTAGCCAAGCTGAAAAACAAAAAATCAAAACCATGTAAATGTGTATCTAGTTGGATAAAAGCTCTGCTTGATCTCTTACACTACTTCTATCAGTGACCAAAATCAAGGGGCTGGGGGAAGATTTAAGCACTGGGCAATTGTACAGTGCTGCTCTGCCAAAATGCTCTCGGGGCCCTTAATAACTTCTGATTTATCGACAGCCTGAGCCAGGGATAGCATCCTAGAATTAACAGCCTCTAATGGATTTCTCTTTACGGTGCTTGTCTAAATAATTAGGAAGAGGGGTATGCTTCAGTCCTTAGAGGATCTCCTTTCTGCTTTAATTAGCGCTGCTTGTTCCTAGTTATGGTGAGCTGGGGTTTGGTGGAAACTAGGGCAGGCAATGCCAGTTGGGTCAATGCACGCATAGTGAGGGCAATGGGGAAAGGTGGAGTTGGACCCAGGTGCTCAGCGTGAAGCTGGCTCAGCTGTCGCTGGCCTGGGGCCTGGATTTCACCTTTTCATGGCAGCTGGAAGGAAGCCTGGGCAAGTCACAGAGGGGGATCTTTTTCAGTCCAAATTACCTGCCAAGTACCTTTGAAGCTGGACCTTTCTCTCTGCAGTAAGATTTATTAAAACATCTGACTCCTAACAGCAGTGTGCCTGGAGGTAGTCGTGACTTTTCTACCGAAACAGTTTAGATGGAGAACTCAGATCCATTGAGACAAAAGTGCTTTATTTGAGATGTTTGGATAAAACCTCTCCTGCTATTCCTCCCTGTGAGCCACCTGTGCTTCTGTGCTCAGGAAGCATTGGGGCTGGGGAGTGGGATGGACAGAAAGCAGCAGGGAGCTGCCCAGGTTGTGCAAGGTGCTAACGAGATGATTCCTTCATTATTTAAAAGATGGAGGGAGGTGCTTCCACCTGAGGATTCTCAGAGGGGAAGTACTCCCTGGAGCTATGGCTGACCTGGTTTGGGTGTCCTTCTCCCAGGACACATCACTGCAGTTTCATGATTAACAGAGTCTGTATTCTGCTCATTTCAGAGAGGCCTTAAGTAGTTTGAATATTCCAGGTGGGTGCCCTAATTAAAATTAACTGTTTTATTATTCTTTCATGTCTCTTACTAAGTTTTTCTAGCTGCAGTTGTTTCATTTTATGTAACTGTTTTTAATTGGAGATCATAGAGTGTACTGAGTTACCATGGGCAATCAAAGGTGTTGCAAACGTGAAAAAGCATACATGACTTCAGGAGGCATTAAATGATTTGTTCTTGGTTGAGGTTAGGAAGATATCATCATCAGAGTATAGAAGATTGGTTAGTTCATATAGAGCTGGAGGTATCTGGAATGACTACTGCATTGAACTGAAGATAAATGTAAATGGGTGAAGATGAGAATCTACTGTAATGGGGAGAACCTACTGATGAGAAATTGGTAATGTCTTAAAAACTGAGGTAGAGAATGATGGGAAGTGAGGAAGGAAGCACTTGGAGTGAGAATATATAGAGCTATTACTAGCACAAAGTCAATAGAAATTGATCATAAACTCACCTTGACCAGGCTCTGTGAGGACTCCGATGTGCTGCATTCCGGAGTACCTTATGGGCAGGTGGTGAAAGTCGTGCTGGTTTGGCACAAGCTGAATTCTGGAGGTGATGAGGGTGAGTTTGTGAAACACACTATGAAGAGGAGTGTTGAATGCTGACTGCTTCCTGCACTTCAGTTATGTACTGTATTATGTATTTTGCTACGTGCCTGCTTCTCTTGTCACACGTGGCCCATTTCTGCCCATCCATTGGCACTTCACTGTGTCCTTGTGCTTTTTCCAAACAAACATTACATTTTAGCCCTTTCATGTAGAAGTATTTTAAGTATTTGCCATCTGCAAAGGCATGTGGGTGTGTTCTGGGGGCAAGGGTGTCTCTGGGTGAAGGGTCAGTGACCTCCCAGGACTTGTTGACTTACGTGACACAAATACAAGGCACTCAGCTTCACAGAGTAACAGGCTGTGTGTGTGTGTCACTGACTGCTGATGCTATGACAACACTGTGAAGTAATGGTTTCATTTGGAAAGACTGTGGAGATCCTGAAGGGAGCTATAAGAAGGGGTCAGACTCTTTAGCAGGCTCTGCTGTGATAGGATAAGGGGGAAATGCTTTCACTCTAAAAGAAGGGAGATTTAGGTTGGACATAAGGAAGATTTTTAAAATAAGAGTGGTGAAGCACTGGCACAGGTTGCCCAGGGAGATTATGGGTGCCCCATTCCTGGAGGTGCTGAAGGTCAGGCTGGAGAGGCTCTGAGCACCTGATGTAGCTGTGGGTGTCCCTGTTCATTGCAGGGGAGTTGGGCTAGATGGCCTCTGAGGGTCCCTTCCAACCATATGGTTCTATGATAATGCAGGAATTGCAGGAGAATGTTAACTACTGCATCTACAAAACTCTTAGCAGAATTCTTGCTAATGCTTCACAAGCAATGGCGCTGAGTGGAGATATGCAGCATGCAAGTTTTTGCTTGCATGTCAATTGCAAACTGAGCATAATAGGGAAAAAAAATCTACCAATTGGAGCTCTGCCCAGATAAGCTGTTCATACAGGCGTAGCTCAGATTACACTAATGAGAGGACTAATTGTTAGCATCCCATGTTATTCTGTAAGAAATCCAGTTGGAGCTTACTTTAACTTCAGTGGTACTCAGAGGCAGTGAAGATAAAAACATTTATTAATGTGTTGGGATGGAGGGCTGTCTAGTACTGTGCAAAATCAAACACCTCCATTCAGTGTATTTCAGTGGCAGTTCGTTCCCCTGCTGCTCCAGTGAGTGGCACGTTTCAATCAGCCAGCACTAACTAAACTGATTTACTCTTCGTTTCGGTAAGTAATTTGTGCTAGCTTAGCATGCGTTTGAGACCAATATTAAACGCTTTCAAACTTCAAGCCAGAGTGGGCATGCAAGGCAAGTAGTGCAGATACTCAGCGCAGCTGACAGCCTTGGGGTCAGCCACGGGCCTCAGCCACAAGTGCCTCTTGCAGGGGAGCTGCTACGTGAAGCTCCCTGACCCCTCAAGTATGTTCCTACCCTCCCCCTGTAATGAATGTGTCGATGGTAAGGCAGAGCACTTATAACTTATTCAATACTTTAATCCAGAGTCAACAAACAGACAGTCCTGGGCAGCTGAGGCAAGAGCTTGAAATTATTTCATGCTTGTAATCCAGTAACTGTAGACTTCCATTATTTATTCATTCTCTTGATGGATTGTTTGGAGTGCGTTTCTCCTAGCATAGCTCAATTCAAATGCAATCAGTGAATTAATGCAATTGGCAATTCACTGAGAACTGCAAACATACATAACTGTTTAAGTGTTCTAAATCTTAAGTAGTTGGAGCATTCCTTCTGACAGCAACTGACCTTTAGAAGCTTCCATGTGTTTCCAGTACATCAGGACCCATCTCACTGTTTGATGCTGGGTAACACCATTGCAATTGGCAATTCAGTAGCTTTATTTCTAATATTACAAGTGAAAAATTGGGTAGTTCTTCCAACCTAAATAATACTATGAATTGTGAAGTTTTTCTGTGAAGCGTATCTATTAGAAGATGACCGGCTTGTTATCTTTGTTAGCAACTATTCTTTTTCCCATGATATTGCTAAGTGTGAGAACAAACTGATGCAATGAGGATGCTACTTTTCTGCTGCACTTACGGTGTGTGGTCATGGACGTTAGGATTGTAGATTCTTAAAAAAAAAATGTGATGAGGCAAGAAACTGTACATAAAGACACATATTTTAATCACTTGGCTAATTTCACCCTGAAAGAAGGATTAAAAAGTCAATTTTGGTGTCCTCCCTGTCTGCCCCAGTCCATTACAAGGCAGGAGTATGCAATGGCATATAAACAGGTCCTTCTTGTATCCAGCCCTGTGACCCGATGCACTTAGTATGAGAATAGTGGAATTCTAACAACAAATTACCAGTAATAAACCTCAAACATCTTAGGAAAGAACATGTACTACTTTAATATCGCTATATGGGAGAATAAGCTATGCAAGATGGTCAATTAACACCGCTTATACTGATTGAATGTCATTATATGGGGCAATGGTTATGGAATTATTTTTGTTTTAAGCAGTTTTTCAAGTAACCATATACTGACCTGTTTTGAAAATGTTTTAAATGAAGCATATTTTGAAGTTAGCAGATTGCATCAATTCCTTATTTCTACAATCGTAGAGCTAGTAGCTGTAATCTCTCATTTGTACTGGAAAAAACTGCCGAAGAAATTTAACACACTCCCTTCCTCCCTCCCCCTTTGATATGCCTGAGCTTTTCCACTCTCCAGTCATTTGACTCCAAGTGTTCAGCAGCAATTACTTACCAGTCAAACTTTAGACCATTTGAACTCTGCTTCTTTTAAGCCAATACATTTGCTGTGAGGTCTAACAATCTACTGATGTGACTTAGGAAGTTACGTGCACTGGGGAGATTACAAAGTCAGCAGCATCCAATATAGGTAGAGAGGTTATCATTTTGCAGAGCATGCAAACAAAGAGATCCTTATCTTCTGTAATGAGATTGTGATTTGGGTCAGATTCCTGCCAAAATAATCCATTTTGCGTATTTCTTTTCTCAGAAAGCTTGGAAACAGAATTATTCATGAGGTGTTTGATGTGATACATCAGCCTGTTCTTAGCTATCATCTCTCTCAGAGAGCAGACACACTTACCTGAACTTGATCCTTTTTAAAAGGTATTTGTCTAGAGCGCAAGAGCAAGAGGGTTGCTGTGCTTTTTGCAGATCCCTCAAGAAAGACAGCAGCTGAGGCTAGGCTGCAGAAGTTAACTCAGCGGGCCAGAAATTGAGCAGTGATGTAATACAGCAGATGACCACAGTTTGGTCCACATAAGCTTTAAGGCTCCTTTAACAAATGGGCAAGGAAGATTTGTCTGGCAATACCCCCTACCAACAAAAAAAATCAGCACTCATATTTAACTAAACGGTCGTTTATTTCCCATTAAGACTGCCCCATGGATAAAACTCAACACTGGAAACCCCACAGAAGGGCACAGACAATAAGTGTGGTGAAGTACAATGTGAACAGCCCCAGGGGTTCAAATAAGGTAGGACCATTAGCTGACCAGAGGAAAAAAACAAAACTTTGCTGAAGATGTTACGCTTTCTTCATCAATTACACTGGAAAAAAAAAAGGTCGAATCCAACAAAATCCTTGCATCTCTACCAATACATTCAGGCCTGACTAAAGAGTTTAACGAGATGGCAACAGGATGACTATAATACAAAACTTTCACTACTACACTCTGTACACACCTGTTGTCCAAGCCCTCCCCCAGACCCACGTAAAGATGGCGTTCCCATTATTTGCTTGCTTGCTGCGCCTGCCTGCGGAGGAGGACGTAGATCTTCTCCTTTATCCAGTCTTTATTGTATGGCTGGTATGTCTGAGTATCAGCACGGTAACTATAAAAGAAGAAAAAAAAAATCATGTAGTATTGGTCTAGCCCATAGAACATTTACCAGAAGGACCCCACCAACAATTAAGGGTCTTCAAGTGTATGAAAGCTGTGTATGGAATACATGTAATATCAGAAGCGAATGATAACTGTGACTTATCAAAGAGACTTGCCTTGTTCCCTTACAAATTACCCAGCAGATCAGTAAGAACCTGGAACAGAACTAAATACTCTAAAGACTATTAAGAGACTGCATTTTGCATTTGAATTCATGAATATAATTAATTACTTACGGAAGAAAGTAAACAAAGCAGTTTAGTATTCCAGAGCTCAGGATTAAAAACTAATTGTTGTACCATGAAACGTTATTTAATTTGTCTTAGCGAGCCAAGCATTCAGCTTAACTTCGAGCAAGCACCCGCATAATTCTTCAAGTGTTCTACTTCAGGTTGGATTTAATAAAAATAAAGTGAATAAAAACCTAACTTTCCAGGAGTAAAGGAAGGCTAATTTCTTGTCAGCTGGCAGCAAAGGTAAGCTTACATCTAGCAAACAATGACACTTCTTAAAAAGAAGACTGAAAACAAGAGCCCGCAGGTTCTTAATTTTCTTTGCTACTTGGGGACAGGTGATCAAAGCAGACTACAGCAAGATTTCTGGCCAGGGCCAAAGAACTTGGTTTGGTTATGGTGCTGAGCTAAAGAAGAATCAGAGTGAAAAAGGAAAGCATTGTGAAGATTCATGCTCTCCTTTCCCCTTAGTCCCCAAGGTCGAATGTTTTTTGGCAAAGTATCATTCTGAGTGAATGTTATAGGAATTATTGAAGTCTCAGCCAGCCTCTAAACATTGGTACAGGTATTCCTCATCAGGTAAGGGCACTAAGATGGTCATCAAAAAGCAGCTAAGTGTAACTCTAGAACGTTTTACAGTTCTCACTTAAAAACAGCATGCTTAGGGTTGTTTTTCTTAAGGAAGCCTTTTTAAAAACCTGGCAGGACAGATTTAAGACCACTGAAGGAGTTCTCACATATACCAATAGATTTGCAATTTTACTTTGCAGTTTAAGAAAAATTAGATTCAGGAATTATTATTGATTTTTATTTATGTATTTTCTCTCTTTTCCCCGGTCCATTCTTAATGCTACACTGCATGACCAGATAGCAGGCATCTCACAGACCTCCACAAGCACAAGGCACGTTATGTGCTGTGTGTGCCATCTGGTGGAAAACCACAAGCTGAAGCAGAATTTGGTGTGACACTAAGTTTGTAATCCTAATAAAGAAAGGAAGACATCTGCAGTAGAAAATATTTGCTATTTCTTAGAACAAGTAACAAACTTCAGTTTGTTAAACATACTAAAACAAAGTCTTTCAGACTGCATCAGCACAGCAGTCTGACAGCAGAAGATCTAACAAGGCAGAACAAGCTAACTTTGCAGAAATTCTAACAGTACCTCATTTATTCAAATGAAAACTTTGGTCAACAGCATTTGTTCTAAGTCACTATCAGCAACAGCTGGTTACTGTACCAAGGAAAAGAATACAATGCTCATCTTTAAGCAGTTTTTTTTTCTTTTTTTAAACTGGAATTAATTGGCAAAGACTGTTTGCTGTGCAGCTGTGTAATACTTGCACTGGGATTTAAGACAACAGTACAGCTGCAGGGATGTCCATTCTGGGTATGTACTGGCTTAAAAAGAGATCCTAGAATTTGAGTTTAGCATGTGAAATAATCAGTACGTGTATATATGTATTTTTTTATTATGTGTGAGACCTGTATCCTTATTTCTACAGAGTTTTTGTGCAATTTGATAATGCTGTTATCACAAATCATTACTCTGAAACTCACGGTATGGCAATTAGCCAGGATCTGGACTAACTGATTTAGTTACAACATTGGTTATGTTCTAAATACCGAACGTTAGCATTTTATTTTACAGTACAATTGGAATAGAAAGCACCACCTCCTCTGTTTGTCCACACCTTTAACCAGGTATGAGAATTAGAGATTTTTAGTGTATTCACAGGAGCACTGAAACCATTAGCTAGGGGTCTGTGGAGGACTGAGAGGGTTTTCAGACTCTTAACCAGGATTTACTGTAGTTTCCATCTTGCTGCATCTTATCAAAGTAAACACTTGGTTGCAAGTGACTTCTATAGACTACTATACTGATAATACATCCCTAAGCCAAATAGAATTCCTTTACCATTCTGCCTCCTTAAGAATTGGATGAACTGCAAAAAAAAAAACCAGATCCAGTCCCAATCTAAACAGATTCTAGTCAGTCATAACACGTGAGGATTTATAGGGACTACTTCTGAATTCTGTAAGCCACTGAAAGGAACTTTACAACTACACTTACACAAGACAGCTGAGGTCTGCCAAGTCATCAATGAAGTCAAACAATTGGCTGATATCATATGTAATGGATGGACTGTTGGGATTCATTCTCTTCAGATGCTCTTCATACATTTTACAGACTCCTACAGAGGAAAAAAAGATTGATAACACAATAACACCAGTGTCGGGGAGAGCAAACCAACAGAAAATCCCAAAACAGCAACAAAAAAACCAAACACCTGTATTTACATCCAGACATTTGCATTCAAACACAATACCATAAGACTAGGTAAGATGCGTGAAAAGAAATATTATCATCATGTAGAAGAAAAAGTTCTAGTTCTGTCACAGGCTCACTATTCTACACAATAAGCTCCAACTGAAATCTGAAATTCCTTCTGAAGGTTTTAACACAGCGATTGCCACATGCTCAGATCTCGTAAAATGGTCATTCTTGATGGAAGAGTCAAAAAGGACTAATGAGGTAAGAGTGACAGCACAAGCTTTTATATGAATTTACACCACTTTTATTTAAGCTAGTCTATAAATAACTCATATATTTGAAAGTAGTGTAATATTAAAGTGAGCATGGTGGTTTTACATGGTCTTTACTATGCTTTTTCTGTCTTGCAAAGCTTCTGGAGTTGATTTTTAACAATAAGAGAACTTGCACATTTTAACTTGTAGCATTTTAGTCTTCTCTCCAAGTTCACTGTGAGTCTCTGAACATCACACAGGACTTGATATCTGCTACACATGCCACCAAGTTGCAAATTATGTATCAATTACACATAGTTTTATATATTATATCCAGTAGCAATCATACCTTTACGTGGCTAGCACAAAAGTTAGAGAGAGTTGGACTCTGATCCTGAAATGAAATGCATTCAGACAGCTCTGTTGCACAGCCCTACCAAGAATATTGCCTGCTCTTATGAACTGAACATGGTTCAATCTCTTGCTAAGCCAAAAAGAAACACAAAGTACTCTTAATTTGCTAAAATGTTAATAAACAAAAAAAAAAGATACTTCTGCGATTTTTTTTTCATGTCACCTTGGGAAAACATACTTTCTCTTCCTGAGAGAGTATGAGAATACGTCAAACAGGATTTGAACAATAGCTTTAGACGACAGCATCTGCACCCACCTTCCATGCACTCATTCACCGATTCGTAATCGGCGTACGTTCGGCCTTCCGGCCTCTTGGTAGGCTGCACAAGTAGAATTGTGTGAGACTGAAAAGCAAAACAAGAAAACACCAAATTAAAAACAGTGTAATTTTACAGGTAATGTGGGATTGTTTATCTGGAGAAAAAGCAATAGTTCTATTTTTGGCAGCCAGACCATTGCATAAACTGGGCAGCGTTTGCCATGTCTTCCCAGTATTACTTTGACGCTTCTGCACATCTTTGGCACATAAAGGTTGGCTATGAGGACTGAGATGGCAAAGCCTTCTCAAAACTAATCAGGCAAGCAATGACAAGGACACACAGTTTCCAAGCAGTACTTTTGAAGTAAGCTGCATCAATAATGACTTCAGCTTCCAATCGCTCCTATCAATTCTTACACAACTTTAAAAGTGTGTAAAATCGCCAGTAAAGCAGCTATTGTGTCAAAAAGAAACCCAGACATGGAAATAGTAGTTTCTACCTAAAGAGAAAAGCAAGGCAATACAGCCTGTGTATAAGAGCTATCCCACTTAATGGCATTTACTTGCTGTATTCCAAATGCAAGCTGTAAGTGTGAATTAAGTACCCTAACGAGAAAGCAAAGATGGAGTCCAAATTAACGTTGCTGTCTAAACACAAGCAGCTATTCTGAATTATTCAGCTCCAAGGTAACACAAATTATGTAACAAATCTGCGCTCTGTATTCAAGATTACTTCCTGAGAAACAGATGTGCTGATGTTAACGCTCCAGTGAGTCTACTGAAACTGTAATTAAGGTACAGATAACGGCTCCAAATGTCAGCCTGCAAACTCTTTCTTCTGCAAGAAAGACTGATGATTGTACAGTGTGGCTTGCATTATTTCTGTAGTATTTTTTTCAACTGGGTGCAGTAAGTAATTTAAACAACCGTGATCTGATTTATGATCTGATTTACAGGTTACATGTCACAAGGTTTGCAAGCACACCAAGAAAACAGCACTTCCAGTGCTTTTAATTGGATTCAACACTTTCAATCCTCATCTGGATGAGGTGAGTATGCAACTTGTAAAATTCATGCAGGCAACTGCAGAGTAAGACACACTGGAAATGAATACCTAAGCATGTCATCAGGTTTAAACTGAGCAGCCTCCAGAAGAAAAATCCTAACCCACACTTTGGGCAGACATCATTTCAGTGCCCAAACGCAATGACAGAAAAATAAAAATGGCAAATATTTTCAAAGAACATGGTGGAAAACTATACTCATTTGTGTACTGCCACCAGTAGTATTCCTACATCTGGAACAGTTTTCAGTTCTGTTTCAGATAACGTGGCAGGAGGTTCGGAGGATCCCAGGAAAAGAATGTTACAGGAGCAGGAGTGAGAGTTTTCCCCTACCAGAAGTGGAAAGGGGAATTCACAGATACACAGTATAGTGAAAACTGCAAAGGAGATGAGTGCTTCTAAATCTGCTTTCCATGTAACCCTGAGGACACCGGATCTGAAATGAATGACCCCAGCCAAGAGTGGCTGGGATCTCACTGCTCCTGAGGGCACTCTACTTGAACACAGAGACAAGTTTGACTGCCAAACTTTATCCAACTACTATTTCCAGCAACAGTGCCTGTATTTGCTGCTCCCTGATGACCAGGCAAGCTTCCACCAACTTGCAACTCTTGACTGCTTGGGAGCATCTGACTAAGGATCCCTTGGGAACAATAAAACAGGTTGGTTGCATTGGCAATCCAGCGTGCTCCGGAAGAGCTTTAATGTTTCAAAATTGTGGTTTGTGATGCCTGATCGGGTATACAGGTATTAACTTTTTCAGCTAAATTCAGCATTAAAAAGATGGAGCTTCTCTGAGAAAGTTTAACAAAGCACAGACAGAACAGGACTGACTGGGAATCAAGTAATCCGCATGGATACTCTACAAACAGCCTTTCAGAACCATCCACCTTAACTGGTATACTGAAATCCCTGCTGCTCTGATCAAGTGTACTGTAGAATGAGTGAGCGGCATGTTGTTTCTTTAGGAACTTTTTTTTTTCCTTTTTTTTCTACCTTAAGGGAAAACACGTAATTACTTCGCTTGGTTTGCTCACAGTGCTCTTCTCCCACCAGCGACGTGCAATGAAACAAGTTCTGAAATCGGAGCTGTTCCTTCTTCAAGCTACGCCCTGCCCACCCGAACACGTGCTGGAACCACACGGGACAAAGATCAGCGCGCTTCACACTGCGATATTCGCTATGGCTTTTCTCCTTAGCGATAGGAACAAAGCACAGCAGACCAGGAAAGGCACAAACACCGTCGGCAATTAGGCGGTGCTGAAGAGCCCGCTCTCCGCCGCAATGTGCCGCCATCCCCGCTCGGAGCGGCGGGGCGGGGCGAGCAGCAGGGCCCCGCAGCTTCCGCTGGCGCAGAGGGTCCATGGCGGGCGGTCCGGGCCCGGCGGACAGGCTGAACCGCTCCGCCCGGCTGGAGCCCGCGGCACCGGGCTCCCCGCGGGGCCGCCCTGAGCGCTCCCGGAGCGCGGCCCGCTCGGGCTGCGGGGCAGATGCCCGCCAGCACGTGGTGCCGCTTCCCGCCCACCTGCGGCCCGCCCGCGCCGCGGGGAGCGGGAGGGAAACGCCCGCGCTGCTCCCGGCCCGGGGGGGGGGGGGAGGCGGAAGGGAGGGGGAGCGGGGCTCACCATCACGCCGCGCCGCGCAGCTCCGCCGCCGACCGAGAGCGATTCCCCACAACGCCCCGCGCCCGCCGGAAGCGCCGCGCTAACGGCCGACCATAGAGGCGGTGGCGCCAGAGCGCCTCCGCGCATGCGCGGGTCGCGCGGGAGCGCGGGCGCCGCATGGCAGCGCGCTGAGGATGACGGGAGAGAGGCGGCCATCTTTGGTGAGGGCCCCCTCGCTCGCCATCTTGACTTCGGGAGACGCGTGGGGGAGAGGGCGTCGAAGCCCGGAAGGGGAAGTGTGGAGTCACGGAGGTGCCACTTGGCCTCTGTGGCAGCCCGGGGCCCGCGGCGCCGTCTGGCCTCCTCGCGGCCCGCCCCTGCCGCCAGCCGTCCCGCTGCTCGCCGCTTCCACGTACTCCCCGGGGGCAGCGGGGTCCTCCCGCCCCGCCCGCTGCCTCAGGTGAGGGCCGCTCCTGTCCCGGCCCGGCCCGGCCGCTCTCCGTTCCCCCGCGGCGCTGTCGGCGGCAGAGAGGCCCCGTGCCACGCAGCCATGGCCGGGAGCCCCTCCTGGGACCTCGGCGTCTGCACGGGCTGAGCCGTGAGGGGCGAGGTGGGACAGGCGCTGTCGAATTTCACTTTAAGGAGCCGGACGCAGAGCAGCGAAATGGATGACTTCCGCTCCATCTGTCTGCTGTCCCTGGCCATGCTGGTCGCCTGCTATGTGGCAGGGATTATTCCCCTGGCCGTGAACTTCTCGGAGGTAAGAGGGCTTCGCCCACCTGCACCTGGGCTCCTGGGGAGGGGTGCAGTTTGCCTCAGGAAGCGCTAATGTCACGGTGTGTCTCTCGAAGGAGGTGCCCCTGTGCCATACTGAAAACATTCTCTGAACGCTTTTTTTTTGGTTCACGGTTTAGTTCGGACTTGGTGCTACTGACAGGGCAAACGGCCCCGTGGGACTCAGTGCTTTATTTTTGATACGTGTTGTGGCTGTGTAAGGTATTGTTAAAAGAGAGGAACGGAGGCTATTGTGCATGGAACGAGGGTCCAGGCAGTACAGTGATTTTCAAATGAATGCACTTGGGTCCTTCTGAGAAACGATATGTCCAAGTTATTAAGGTTGTTATAGATTCTTTACCCAGCATCATTTAATGCCAGTCTGTTTGCTTTTTTTTTTCCCTTCATAGAGTTGTGGTAGGATAAGAGTTCAGTTGTTCCAAGCGAGTAAGAGCCCTTTTAAGAGAGCTTTCCCATTTCTACTGGGAACAGTACTGGTTTTGGAGACTAGAGTGCTGGAAGAGAAATTACTTCTTCCACTGAATTACGGAGGTTATTGAACGTGGACTTTGGTCTTGTCAGTGCCAGCATAGTGGATGCTTTGGGAGCAGTAAAATGAACTGTGAGGAAGGGAAATCTGTTCATTTTGCCAACAGTGTAGTCCACTAAATGTACTGAAACATGAGAATATATTCTGAAATCTCTGTGTAAGCATTAGCCTGGTTCTGTTTTGCGGGTGCTTCATTTGATTCTTTGACAGAAATTCGCTGACAACTTCAAGTCTGCACAGCTACCTTCTTGCCTTCCAAAACTCAGTTTTGTCCTGAAGCATCCAAATGGCTTTTTGTGAATTTGCTAAGAATGCTCCCCAGTATAGAATCGTTTGAGTTGGAAGGGACCTCCAGAGGTCATCTAACCTGGCTCTTCTTCAATGACCAGGGTGCTCAGAGTGCTGTGCAGCCTGACCTTGAGTGTGCCCACAGGGTAGTCCTGGAAGTCTCTAATTAGAAGTTATAATTGTCTGGTTTGAAGTAATTGCTGATCCTGTGCAACATGGACAGCCTTACACTGAAATAACTGCACTGCATGTTCCGTTGTTTGCAGAAAGTTTTGTAGGTGCCCTCAAGTGAGAGAAAAATGCATTCTGTTAGGCTAACCCTGGGTCCAAAACCACAGTGCTGACAGTTCTTGAGGGTTACTTAAAACAGGTGGGAGCTTTTGCTTGAGTAACAGATGCTCTTAGGGCTTACTGGAGTGGAACTGCTTAACACTGAAAGGAGGTGTGAGGATACAGTATGCTGTATGGTTGTTTTTTTGGCAGTACTTTTACACACACGTACAGCATAGAAGAGAGGTTATAGTGCTGCAGTATAAAAGGCATCTTGTTCTCATTTTTGAGGCACTATAATTCAGCAAAACTGCTTCAGGAGCAGTGGGTCATCTCTTGCATGTCACTACTCGATTTTGCCCCACAAGTGCTCTCTTTGTTTCCTTATGGTCCCATGTGGCTTGCTTTCAGGAAGCTAGCTGTATGTCTCTCGAGAGCCTCCTATATTTTCAATGCAAACATCACCTCTTTAGGTGAGATTAACCAACGTGTCACTGCAGCATGGGAGAGAGAGCAGATGGCGTCATGCAGATACATTGCAAGTGGTTTTCCCATCATTTGAATGCTGACCTTTGTCTCCAGGACCTTGGTAGCCAACATTTGTTTGGTGACACGTCTTGTGTGTGGGAGGTGATTGTTATGGTATTGCAGCACTAACCAACTTAGACGTTTTTCTGTCTTTCTATAAGTATATCTGACTTAGCAGTTTATTGGACATACTTGACCACCATATTTGCATCTGTGGAGGCTTTTATATTTTTGTCTCTCATGTTTTTTTGACTTCTATTAGGTAATTTATTTATTTTTGTGTTTTCTTTTGTTGTTTTGGGAACAGGTGATTTGCCCTCTGCTATGCCATACCTAGGTGAGGCTTTGGAGAACTTGCAAGTTTAAGTGTGATTTCTAGTAGGAAGGATCTATTTGATAACAAAAACCAGACTGGAGATGAAATGTGGAATTGCGGACATGCTCCAGTTCAGACACTCCACATTCCTTTGTCTCTGTAGTTGTTGCATTCTGAGGGGGTGAACTAGCCCCGAATAACCATTAGTGCCAAACCCAACAATCCGTGCTTTTCTCATGTATGTGATGCTTCACCTCTTCTCTGACATTGCTTTTCTAATGGGTTGTCTCTTTCATTTCTTATTGCAGTTGTGTCAGACCCTGGGTGTGTTCACTCTTGAATAAGAGTCAAGAAGAGGCTTTGTGCACCTTGAACTCTATTAATGTGGGAGAGTAAGGAATGCATCTTCCTTCTTAAAGTTGATAATGATGTTTTATGCTTGCTTGCAGGAGAGATTAAAGCTGGTGACTGTTCTGGGTGCCGGGCTGCTGTGTGGAACTGCCTTGGCTGTCATTGTGCCGGAAGGAGTACATGCACTTTATGAAGACATTTTGGAGGGTGAGAACAACAACTGTGTCAATAGATGGCCGTGTTCAAGATAACCTGGGCCACGGTTTTATGACTTAGCAGGGTCTGCTTTTAGGGCTTTTAATATGAGATTGGCGGGGAGTTTCAGAGCAGTATGGTGCAAATGTAGCATAAAATCACAAAGTTGCTATAGACAAAATACTGCGTGTTACTAGTGGTTTGACAGAGCAGCACCATCCAGCCGTGGATCGGGTGATTGTTGCTGAGCAATTTAGTTATTTGCAGGTCTGTTGTATTTTACCATTCATGGAGTCACAGCCTGTTACAATAGGTTACGTGCAGTGTTTCTTGTAATGGAAAGGGTTAAACTTTCACTGAAGCCTTGGAGAAGGTGTATAGGGGTGCTTCTGGGGGAGGAAGAGCTCACGGGCTATTTGCTGTTGCATTTTGTAGTTTCACTATTATTGTAGTTTCACTTTTCATCTTAGCAACTGTTTGAATTGTTTTATAGATCTATGTGTACTTGCCACTGTAAGAAAGTTCTTCAGTTTCAAGGAGAAAACTAAATATGTATAGTTTCTTACAAGTGCAGATGAAAACCACTGGATGGCAGCTGCCATACTGCCCACAGTAGTCTGCTAGCTTTTTTTTTTTTTTTTTTAGTGGGCTGTGCTGTTCTAAGCCAGTTAGAATGGCCTGAAGCTGGAATCAGGCTTCCTTGGGGCAACTGAAAACTGTGGTTGTGTGGGAGTGCCTCCTACTCTGTGGATTAGCCCTGTCTTGGGTGGCATAAGCACATCCTATACACAGAAATCTTGGATAGACCTTGATTTAAGATTATAGATTTATTTTAAATACCTGGGGCTAATTAAATCTGTTTGCAATATGCTTTAGATCTTATTTTAGCTTGGAGCATTGTGCTGTTGCGTTATCATTGCAGACATGAGACTTTTCAGTTTGTTCAGAAGCAGGAGTTTGTTGGAAGGTAAAAGGTGACAGCTTAATGGTTGCAGGAGAAAGGCCTTTTAAGTCAGGACTGTTGAGAATGTGGTAATTGTTTCTTATCCTTGTTTCTTATCTGTAGTTGAGAGATGATTACAGTACTGTTTTTCTTGTATTTTTCTTGTTTCAGTACCCTTTTAATTTCTTTTTTAAGAATCTACTTTAATCTGCAGTTAATTTCTGCTATTTTTTCTTGTTTTACTTTATGTTTAACATAAACAGAATGTACAAAATCATCCATTCTCAAGAAGTGGAAAAACCTCTTCATTATGCTCTTATGTACAGTAATTTGCTCGCTGTAGTGTAGGATGTCTCTGAGCTGTCACTGTGGCTTTGCTCTCCTTTTCAATTCGAAGTGAAATAGATTTTATTTTAATGATACGGCTAATAGTAAATACAGCTAATGTGAACAGCTGCATATTTGTGTTCATATCTGCATCCAGATGTTTAGAGCTGTGATTTTTATAGTATATACTTCGTGAGGGCGGGAGAGTGGCATTGGTAATGTCAGTAATATTTATCTAGCAGACAAGAAGTTTTTTCCTGTGGATGACTTCAGGCTCAATTCTAAACTCACAGTATTGTGAACAAAGTGCTTCTGTCTTTTAAGAAACGTGTGGGTGGCATCAAGAAAACGATGTCTTTCTGATAATTCTGCTTTCTGTCATCCTATTTGTAATGTCCCCCAGCACATTGCACTTGCAGCTCAAATCCTAGGTCCTTGGTTTCACCTGCTGACCAAGTAAGAGAAAGAGATTTTTTTTCTTTCCATATTACAGAGGGGCAAAATTCACGATATGGATTTAACTATAAAAATGAATGTATCTTTCCTAGAAAGGTAGGATAATCAAAGGGGTTTTGTTTTGTTTTAAACATTATTTTCTTAAGACTTCCCATGTAAATACCAGAAGGTTGCTTATATTATTAATGTTGTTTCCCTAAGTGTAGAGAAGGGACAAAAATAATTATAGAGATGATGACATTATTGTTGGGTCTAGCAAAAAGAAGAATTAACAGTTTCATGTCAGGACATTAAAAGGATTTACAAATAGGGTTTGTCAGCATTTTCCCTGCTCTGGATTGGAGACAACTTGTACTGAATGTTAGGTAACTCAGGGCCTTGGAATATAGCACGCAGATATCCGATGTGGAAGTAGATTTACTGTGTCTGCTCCCCCACTGGAAACATTTGAATAGCACTTAATGTATAAAGTGCCTTGCCTGCCACAGAAGAGCGATTATTTATTGTAAAAGGTGCACCAAGGAGCATAAAATTCCTGTTCTGCATCACCCAAAGGGTTTTCTGGCGGCATGATAGTTTGTCTCTGGTAGAGTTTGCAGGGGGACAGGAGGAATGTACGATTCTGATGAGCATAGAGTTTGAAACAAAGAAACAGTGTGCGCTGTGTGCTATGCAGTAGTCAGGGGCTTGACTGAAAAATGTTTGTTCCTCATCTGCTTGTACCTTTCTAGCAGTGTGCTTTTGGTCGTTGGTAGAAGGAATTCTTCACTTACATCAGCTGGAAACTGAGAACTTTGTTAAACCAGACGAGTGCATGCTTTCCTAGGAAACTGAAAACCTTGAAGCAGTGTTTTCTGTATGTTGTCTAAGAGTACATGAAGAACACTGAGCAAAGGAAGAAAAAAGTGACTGCCTTATGTTAGTATTCTGTCTCCTAACCTGTTCATTTGCCTGCCACAGGGAAGCATCACCCAGCAAGTGAGATGCAGCATGTGATGGAGTCTGAGAAGGTCGCAGAAATTGCTGTAGTACATGAGTATGGCCACGACCATTCCAGATTGCATGCATACATTGGTGTTTCCCTCGTCCTTGGCTTTGTCTTCATGCTTCTGGTTGACCAGATAGGCAGCTCTCATGTGCATTCTACAGATGGTGAGTGAAGAAACCCTTCAGTTAGGCTTGCTCATTACTTTTAATTAGCAAGGTGCAATTTCATGAATGCTACTGAGATTTAATTTGACCAGTTGCATCCTGAATTTTGGTAGGTGCTGTATAACTTAGAGCAGGATCTGTTTGAAATGTTTATGCTGGAAGTCTGTTTTGGAATCCAGCATAATTTGAGACTTTGCTTCATTAATGCAAAATAACTGTGCAAGCATGTGTGGGTGTTGAGAGTGGTTTTACACCTGAGTTATTGTACAATGTATAATTATTACAGTATAATCCGTTTATTTTTTGGCTTTCCACAAGACTTCTGCCAGGAAAATCTGTGGTTTGTGTGTATTATGACCCTTTTCCGCGTCTCTCACTGGAGTAAATAACAGGAGAAAATTGACTGTGGTCTATGTTAGAGATGTACATTATCAAGTAGGATATTAAGGAAAGTTTTGTCTATTTTGTACCTCTATCAAAGAAAATACGGCAGTGTTTTGTGATGTTTCTTGAAGCTACTGAAGAAAAATCATTTTCTCATTCTTGTGCCTGGCAGTTCTGCCTTCTTCATGTGGCTAGGTTTTACCTTTTCAAAAGTAGAAAAAAAAGTTAGGGTGGAATAGAGGTATGAATTTATGTGGGATCATTTCTTTGAGTGTTCACAGAACTGCACAAGTTGAAAGGAAAATTATTGAGGAAAATAAGATCTTTTCTAACAATCTCCTGTTTGACATTATCATACCATCACAGTCACCCAATGCAGTTGTTCACATAGGTTCCTCCTTAACTCAGAAGATAAACCTGACAGAAGAGGGTACATTATTTTTTTGTTACCTCACTTGGCTGATCTGAGACTGAATGAGGGGGACAGGCAGAGGGAAAGCAACAGGGCTTTTTCTTTGGACAACAGGGCAAACTTGTTAAGCGTGCTTGCAGTAAAATTAAATAATATCTTTTGAAGTATTCTGGAGTTGAACAGCATAATAACAAGGTGTTCTTATAACTGCATAGGTCTTAGCTGCCCTGTTCATCACAGTGATTCTTCATAACCATTTCACAGCTGGTTGCACTAGCATTGGCTATTACTCTGTTGTGCAGTATGATGAGTAAAACTCTAAATGTCTTTAGAGCAGTTGTCAAACAATTGAAGTCAAAATATCAGATGATGAAAATATTGACAGGCATTATTTCTCTGTGATGGAAAGATTACTCTCCAGCATTATACAGCTGCCCCACAACAGGTAGAATTTATTGCTTAAAAGCTATTATCAGAGAATCAGTGAAACAGAGACTGTTTCAGATGATCACCTGAAGGAAAATTGGACCATAAGAGGGGGGATAAAAGAGTGCTGACCTTTGTGGTAACTCTGGAGTTTGAGATCAGAGAACTAGATTTTCTTCCCCTTGCTAGCATAGAACTTAAAAATTTAGTTTCAGTAGCTTAAGAAAAACTACTGCCTGTATTGATGAATCTGTAAATTGCATGGAATAGTCTATGATTCTGTCATTTAGTTTTTGAAGAAACTTAGGTGATTTTAAGGTGTTCAGTATCAAACTATTTTATGATAAATTTAATGCAGAAGTACAAAAGCTGATCATTTTAAATGCAACTTTCTAAGCTGTTAATCACTGGTGGAGATGTGTAGTGATACTTGTATTTTTTTTTTCTTACAACTTGTGTATTTATTCTTTTACCTTTGCTTTTTTCATGACCTTTTCAGATCCAGAAGCAGCTAGATCAGGCAATTCCAAAATCACCACAACGTTGGGATTAGTGGTCCATGCTGCAGGTAATGTGGGACCTATTGTTAAAACTCAAGGACCGCTTCCATTGCTGTGTGGCTTGTTCTCAAGTGTGATAGAAATACTTGTGTTTTAGTTTTAAGATGGCTTGTTCTTTACCAACAACAAAAAAGGCAATTTTTCTCACCCAAACTGAGAAAACATACTCCAGTACTCAGCATGTTTCATGGAATTTTGAGTGCTGCATTTTCTCTCCTTTATTTTTCCCATTTAAAATGTTATGTGGTGCTCAATTTCTGCCTGTACAATTCTTTGCTGACTACTTTATCTGTTAAAATTTAACATATGCTTAAACATCTGTTATGTAGTATGGCACGTGTTTAGGTTAGTTTGTCAGCTTAGCTGACAAATATTTAAAAAGTAAATAAATAAAACTATCAAACAAACAAACCCATCAAAATAAACCCTGGACTGTCTTGTGAGGAGAGAGGAGTTTATAGATTAGAGCTCAAGTATTTGATTGAAACATTTATGTTGATTGGCAGGGATTTAAAGGGTTATATATAAACTCATGTTAATGTTCTAGTTATTCATGTTATTTTAGTTATTTATGCAATACAAGTGTGCTTTTTAATATCTTCTGCTGAAGAGTACTGTGCAGATGTCCTAAAATGTGTATCCAAAGATAATGTTTCACTAAACAAAGTACGTATTAAGGGTTAATGTTGTATCCTTTTTCTATTTCATATTTGTTAAATGATACAAAAGTGACATTTAAATGTAAATTGAAATAGTAGTAGTTAATGTTCTTTTAATGTTTGGAATCTGAAGCAGCTTGCTTAACTTATAGAGGAAGATACTTCTAGACAGAAAACTAAAAGTAGTAAACCTGGTGCCTGATTCTAATTTGACAGACTGTATCGATATTAAGTGGCTTCTTCTTATACTTCTAATGCTCTTGGGGAAATGAGTGCTCCTGCCTGAAATCCTGAAGTTGTGCCTGAAGAAACCATAGGGAGTGAATGATGTATTGGACTGTTTGTGCTGATAAATTTTGAATAACAAGACTTCTCAAATGTTTTTTTTTCACTGCCAACCACTGTGGGGGGGCGAAGCTGAAACTTGCATGAGGAAGTAATTCATGAATTCTTATTCCTCTTTCAGCTGATGGTGTTGCATTAGGTGCAGCAGCTTCTACTTCTCAGACTAGTGTCCAGTTAATAGTGTTCGTTGCAATTATGCTGCATAAGGTAAGTCAACATCCAGAAAGCCTGTGTTTTATTCTTAAAAGGCATACTAAAGTATACAGAAATTACTCTTAAGTTCTTAAGTTTCCTTCGTGATATAATCTGGAAATGTGTTGCACTCTTGAAATGAGCGGATTAGTTATAGGGCTTCAAGGCCCAAAAAGCATGAGTATAGTGAATGACATTTAGCAAATGGTGAATGCTAAGTCTGAATGAGAAGAAACTGGGAGTTGTCACTGCCTACCTCCTCTTCAGTGGCTAACAGGACAGTTTCTCAGAAGTGATGTGAGAAGAATGGCTCATTAAGAAATGTATCAGCTTCACATTATGTTTATGTAGTGAATTTTTTGAAGCTAGTGCCTAGTGTCAGAGTTTGTCTGCTGTTTGTTTTTCTTTTTCCTGTTATTTCTAAAGAATTCTGTAAGAGATGCAGTCAATGTTCTGTAGCGTTGACCACAGGAGTATGTGCTAGTGTATTGAAGGAGAGAATGTGGTTTTATGTTCACTGTACAGGTTTTAAGGTTTGGGTTTTTTTTGTTGTTGTTGTTGGGGTTTTTTTTGCCCCTATGGTCCCAAAAAAGGAGAAGGATACTTATGTAATGAAAGATTTTACAGTTAACAGGGTTAGTGTTCTGAAACTATTTTATATTGGAGTGATAAAGAAAGCTTTCTGGTTAACCTCTGTTGTTGAAGTAGCTTTAAGATCAGTTCTATGGCATTACTGCAGGAGAAAGCTTGTTGACAGTTTTCTTGTGGTAACAGGCAGATGATGAAGAGCTTTCTTTTCTTAGTGTCTCTGCTAGAATGTATATTGACTATGAAGGTTCCAAACATGTGCTGATGTGTATGACTTAGAGCAGCACATACACATACTACATTACAGTAGTTACTCATACATTTGTCTAAAATCTTGCTTACACAAATGCGTGTCCAGAATGTTAGGAAATTCTGATCTGGTAAGTCTTTTGTTCACTGCTTCTGCAATAAACGGTTCTTTATGCAACCCACTTTGAAGGTGGTGCTGACCGTGTTGCATCTTCCTGGGAGGCTTACTTCATGGCTAGCGCCAAGTGAAATTTTGCAGTTGTTATGCTGAATGTTCAAATTCTGTGGCTTCTTACATTGTGCAATTGCACAATTTTTAGAAGAAAATTTCTCAATATATCAAAGCAATAGTTGGTATTGGACAGGCGTATTTTCTGTGATCTTGTGGATAGGAAACTGTGTGCTAGCACATAAAAGGGAGAGATATTTGTTTTCTTCACAGTATGAGAAGATATCAACTGAATGATGGACAAACCAGAAGAGTGTTCAAGTATTTGTTCACTTGGAGGCTGATAGCTGTCTTTCTTTGGGAATCTTTCTCCTCTGTGTTACAGATTTTTTTTTTTTTCCTGTTCTAGCTGAAAAAACCAACCATCCAAAGATGTGTGATATCAGATGGAAAAAAGAAACAACAGGAGTTAATGGAAATATAGAGATTATTGCAACTAGTCAAATCAGAACAACCACACTAATGCTTATAATGACTACACAAATATCTGTACTCTTTCTGCACCTTAACCAGCATTGCACTAATAGACTGCACAATGACTGCAGTCTTTTTTCTAGAATCACCAGAGGAGAACAGTCCTAACTCCTGCTTCTGTCCCTTTATGTAAAGAAATATGGGTTTCCATCATGTAGTGAGTGTTCTCAAGGTGGGGCATTGTGTAGAATTCTGTTGATTTGGGTTACCTGAAGCATACATTCTTTCCCTCAATTTATTCCAATTCAGTGCATTTCAGTGGAGTAAGTCATATTTCAACCAAGTTCGTATATTGTCTTTCAGGTAATTTTGGAGCGGATTGTGTTACTAGCAAGTAATTGTTTTGTTTTGTTTTTACAGGCACCAGCTGCCTTTGGCCTGGTTTCTTTCCTGATGCATGCTGGGCTGGAACGGAATCGAATTAGAAAACACTTGCTGGTCTTTGCATTGGCAGCACCTGTTATGTCCATGGTGACATACTTAGGGCTAAGCAAGGTATGTCTGTGATCCTGTTCTGCCCGTAATGCGGGTTAGTTAGGGGAACTGAATGTCAGATAAAGTTCATAAAACAATTCTGAACTGCCTAAGGAAGTCAGCAGAAGTGCTGTTTTTATTTTTAATAGATAAAAAGGTAGCAATGTAAGTATCAGAAATGAGCAAACGAAAAACAATTCTATTCTACCAGAACCAATGATACAGTTCCTCTGTACAGTTTTTTGTTTTAGAAGGCTGATTTCTTTCTTTTCTTTCTCTTTCTGCCTGTTGTGCTTGACAACTCAAAATATTTACTTGTTCACCACGCTATATCTGGTGACTACATAGTTCAGTCATTGTCATCATTGCTGCATGTATTCTCATTTTAACATGTAGGTAGAAAATAATCTTGGTGTGTTTTCCTCATCATTCCAGAACTGTCTGTTTCAAGTACAGTGGCTGTTTCACCATGTCAGAAGTGGAGTCCTCTGTGCTATAGCAACCCTTTTAACTTCCATAATCCTAAAAGCATGATCTTCATTATGTACATTTAATGTCTATGAAGTGGGCACTTCTCTCCAGATAAAATTCTTCTGCCCCTTCTTGTGTTTTCTGTGATACTGCTATATCCTACAGATACTTCTGTAGGCTGCTCTGGTGACACACTATGAAGCTGTGTCATAAAGAACTTGAAATGTTGCCTCGTGAAACTCAAGGCATGAGAGGAAAGATTAAGCAAATCCTTTACTTGCTGGAAAGAGGTTCTAGCTGCTAGTGCAGCACAGGAAATACAGAGAGGATTTGTAAATAGGAATGAGAATGTTGTTGGAGCATTCTTCTGATGTACACTCAGGAACAGCTGGCTTTGGGTTCTGCACTTCGGAATGGACAGAGAATTGATAAGGCATAAAGGCGAGGGTGGAAGATGGATTTCTTCTCTTCGGGAAAGTAGCTTGAGAGTATACTGAAGACATGTCATTACACTTGAGTTGGAGACTATTAAAGAAGCATTTTGAAAAGCATGTGACTAGTTTTGCATTTCATTACATCTGATGATGCTTAAAAAGATCTTAATCCTAATATGAATATGTGCTCTTTTTTTGTTTGTTTGTTTCGTTCCAGAGGGTGCATTTATTTATGCAGTTTGCATGGAAATTCTGGAAAGGTTCTTAGTGTTTGTTTGCACATCTAAATGAAATAATGGGAGAATGATTATTTGGGTCTTAAATCACGCAGTTCCTGCTCTCACCACCAACAGATATTTAAAGGATAACATTTTATTTGAATACTGCTTAGAAAGAGAGTCAGTCCTGAGTGTGGTTCCTCAGCTTTACGGCTTTGCAATCTGAATCTTGTGTTTTTGAAAACACGCTTTGTCCCTCATCAGCTCTGTAATTCTAGTTTCCACAGGTGAGGTGCAAGGTGTAAGCAACGCTTCAAAGTCTTATTCCTGTGAATGAATTAAAGTTGGTAAAAATCCTACTGTGTCTGGGCTTTGATAGAATTTCCTTATTATTGATTCTGCTTATCCTGATTTTTTTTTTTTTGTTCCCTTTCTGTTTTTCTTTCCGTTTCACAGAGCAGCAAAGAAGCCCTTTCAGAAGTCAATGCCACCGGAGTTGCTATGCTTTTTTCTGCTGGGACCTTTCTTTACGTTGCCACAGTTCATGTCCTCCCAGAAGTAGGAGGAATTGCGCATAGCCACAGACCTGAATCATCTGGAGGAAAAGGACTCAGTCGTCTGGAGGTGGCAGCCCTGGTCTTAGGATGCCTTATTCCTCTGGTTTTGTCCATTGGACACCATCACTAAAAGCTCAAATTTCACCGGTCTTCTCCTTGATCTGACATGAGCAGTAAATGTTGGCTGCTCCCTTTATCGCTGTCTGTCTTATCCATCATCCATCCCATCTACTTTATGGAGTTCAGAGGGAACCTTGATCGCAAAATGAGGAATACTGGGAAATTTTTTTAGTATAGCAAAAGGTACTTTGGCAGCCGGACATAAATTCTGTGTAACTTTTCTGAAGACATTTGCTATTTTAGTTGTTACTTACGGCCCTATTCTCAGGGAAGATGGAATTTGGAGTTTAAGAAAGGTGTGTGGGGAAGAACGTAGTGACTCATCGTGAAATTGCAATCACCAAAGCATCCTGCAATTGAGCTTTCACAGCTAAGAAGAAAAACAAAGAATGGCTGCCTTTTGGCAGGTTGAAGTCTTATTAATGAAGAAGGGGACTCTTTCCCATTGAATCCATGTCATCTTGACGATGCAAATGGTTCTTATAATGTTTGTCATTAATTGTCTTACAAGAGTGGGCTGTGCTTAACAACGGTGCTGTGGTAACAGGTGTCATTGATAAGAAAAGTAATGCAGAGAAGGTGTAATGTTAGAGTAGGAAATCAACGGGCTAAGAAAGAACAAGTTTTCCAGTGTATTCAGTTATTAAAGAATAGAAGCGAGAATATCACTTTGGTTGTTCATACCATTGTTTGAAACAGGCAATATTTTCTTCTGATATGTAAAGCATAGGCACCAAAAACATTATCAGGAGTGAGGAATTTGGTTCTGTGATTACACTACTGCTACTTGTGAGAGAGATCCATATTGTCCCTTGAAATCAAACTCTTCTGGACTCTGAGGAGTAGAAATCTGGTGGAAATAGCTGATGAGGGACTGGAGAACTTTACTGGCTGACTTTCAAGAGTCTGAACCACTGTCATCAGTGGGAGCACGTGTTGTTTTCTTTTTGTTGTTGTTTTTTTTACATTAAATAAAATTTACATTAAATAAAATATACTAAGGCTAACATAATAAGATCTGTAGGTAAATATTTATGTTACAGATAGAGTACAAAGTGTTTCTAAAGCAATTCTAAACAAACAAAAAGAACAAAGAGACAGGCAAACCTTGGTGGGTTTTCAGTGGCCCTGTTAGGCATTTTGCTATTCTTTTGGGAATCTTGCATTCGTCTCTTACTGATTAGTCTGATGAATCTACTCAAGGACTTTTTGCCTCCCAGTGCAAATGGGTGCTAAAAGATCCATCCCTTTCCAAGGCACAGCTTTTTCTTTGTCAGGCACCTTTTATCTTATGCAGACTATATTATACTTCAGTAACTGTAGTGCACTGAAAAGTCAAGAATGCTTGATGTGTACAGACTCAACTCTTTAGGGGCAAACTTTTTAATGCTGTACCCTTTTTAAGCTATACCTTTTCTGCACTTTTTAAAGATAACATTGCCAAATAGTTTTTTTTATGTGGATTTTCAAGGCTTGAAATATCTTTCCTGAAGTGCTTACTGTTTCAGTTTCAATGGCTGTGTCTCTTTCATGCCATTTATTACTTATGCTACACAGGCCGTCGTGCCTCTTAACTTCTTTGCATTTTGTCATTTTCCTATTTGGCTACTAGGTCAGTAATGGTTATGTCCTGGCTCTTGGACTAGTGATTGCTCTGTCTGTTGGCTTCATAACAACCTGTATGTGTTCCAGATTTGTACCTGGTGCTGATTCCCAGCAGTAATTATTCATTTATGTATTTTTCAGAAGGTTAATTTGAAAGTAGTTGCGAAATAACTAGAACTTACCTTCTCCCCCAAGGTACTGTTTTTTAAGATAGAATTGATTTATCAGGCCCCAACAAACATGTCTGACATTAGACCTTCAGAAGTTTTTTGTTGTTTTTTTCTGATGTACCACTGTGAATCTAGTGACGTAGGTGAGATCTGCGTTCTTAAAGCATTTCTTACAACATGTATATGCAGCTAGTTACTTACTAGTAAGTTAGCTGTTGAAAAGTTCAGTGTCAGAGGCTACTGCAAATGATGTAAATGATAAAACAGGTATATTGACACCAGAGCTCCCAGTATTTTTCCTTATTTCCCCTTCATTACCTTCTTTCTTATAATCTTGCTATTTTACCTCACTTAATTCTTCCACATAACTGAATTGTTTCCAGAAGCTGGAGAGCTTGCAAGATCTGTAGGAAATCAGGAAATAACAGATGCTTACGTGTTAAAGAACAGCAGTTCTAAAAGTGTAGGCTATCTGCCTGGATGTACAAGTTGAGTCTTTTTTTTCCACTAGACCTGGAACTATTCATATTGGGGGGAGGGAGTTCTCTTGAAAAGTGATTCAAAGAGCAGACTGTAATGAGCCTCATGAATTTGGGTGAGTGTTGATTCCTGCTGGATGATGCTGACTTGCACCAGTCTGTGGGGTATCTGTTCAGGTTTGTGGTGTTCTAGGGGAACCTTGAGTTTCTCTCAAATGCTAGTCCAGCAGCCTTTGTAACGAAAACGCTACATCTTGAATTCAAGTGACAAATAGCAAAAAATGACTCTGCTGTTATTTTTACCTCATTCTTTATGTAGAGCCACATTTTATCGTCTGTCATTTGCGCCTGCACCCAGCTCCCCTTGTTACATGGTATCCTGACACTGCTTCCCTTCAGCCTTGTTTTGTGTGGAACAGTTCTGATGGTTTTAGGGGCTGTGGATCAGTGTGTGTTGATGAGGATTTGTCAGCCAGACTTGTTGCTGCTGATGTAACTTTCAGCATGCTAAGCATAGCGGGTGCCGCTGGTTAGAAAGTCTGCCATCTTCACTTTTTCCCTATCCCTCAGGTTGTGTTCCCAGTTTATGTTGGGACAGCCACTCCGTGAGTCAGAACTCTGGGCTGAGTTGTAGCAGTAGGTGTGGGATGTTACGTTAAAACATTGGCAACTAAAAATTGGCACAAAGCCTCCTGATAACACAGTTTTCATTTTGGCACTCAAGTGATATGAGACTGTTGTGCTTTTTTTCCATATCTATTTAGAAGTAGCAAATATTTTCTTTTTGCTGCCTCCGCTAATTTCTTGTGTTGAACTGTTATTTTCAATAACAGCTGAAGCTGCAGTGACTGAGGAAACTTCTGGTTATGTCACAGGGACAATATAAAGTCATCAATGACCGAACCTTTTCACATTGTTAGTTTCACATGGAAAATTTTTTCTTGGAGCAGAGTATTTTTGATGAGTTAAATGAAGTACCGTATTTTATTGTATCCCCATTCTTACCTATCTTCCCATCTGTCACAGTAAATCAGTACTGCACGTAGTCAAGGCCATCTGGCATCATTTTCTACTCCTCAGGGGACCTTGGTGCAAGCAAATTCCTCTTTACTCTCACTGTAATAGTCATCTCTGCCTGTGTTTCTACTGTGAGGTAGGTGGCAGTAAGTGTAGCAGATAACACTAACCAATTGCCAGACATTTTCCCAACTTTGTTCTGTAAATCCCTCTCATCAACTGGGTTGTGGTTTTTTTTCTTTTTCTTTTTTTTCTCTCCTGTTAATGATTTCTCAGTAGGTGGTAAAAACCAAATTAAAGCCGTGCTTCTCCTCATCTCAGTGCATTCGGGTACTTCCCGTACTGTTCTAATTATGTTATTGTTCACAGTATTAAAAAAAGGGAAATAGGTTTTTCAGCACCTGTTGGTAGGTGCAGAAGCTGCTCTGTCATTAACTTGTGTGAGTATGTCACACCAAGATAGGAGCCTTTGATAATTATTCCCTGTGATGTCAGATGGACAGGAGTTAAATGCAGAAATCTGCTGCTGAATTCTGGCTTCAAAGAACCATTTCCAGGTGGATTGTGTAAGAAAAAAGTATGTTAAGGAGACCCAGGAAAACTACTATGTTTATTTGGGAACTAGTTCAGAGTCTTCAAGGAGCTTCTGACAGTAGCAGATGTGTCTGTGTGATTGCCAGCTTTATGCAGAATAACAGATGCTATGGAATAAATGTAGCTGCTGCTTTCTTCCTGTTCTGTGCTGCTTGGCATAGGACTTCGTGGGAAGAGGATGTGATTATTCTTTTGGGGGGGGAGGAGATGTGGTTGTGTTGTGGGAAAATTTGAGTTTTGGATTCTGGTTCAGACTTCTTTTTAAAAAAAAATAAATCATTTTTCTCTGATTTTCTTACATCTCTTAGCAGCCTTGGCTTTCCAGGGAAGAACATGGTGTGGTCATTGCTGTTTACCTGACTCCTTGTATGGAACTGTAATTTTAACGTCTCTTTTTTCAAACCATTTGTACACAAAATCATTCCATGAATGGCTGCCTTATAATTTTTCCACTTTAATTGTGAATGGTTATAAAATAATGTTGCAGTTTTCAATTTGTTTTATTATATTAAATTTTTACTAGGTGCAGTGCTTCAGAGTTGGCTTTTCATTTACTATATTGGGGTTTTGTGACAGCTCCTGCAAAGAAAAATGACAGTCTTAAACGGGATGCAAGCATTGCAGACAATGCCATTCATTTTTGTGTAATTGTGTTTGCAGCTTCCCTTCATAGTATGTGAGCACCAGTTGGAAATCTGAAGCATGAAACCGACTGCGTGTTGGGAGGCAGTCTGGCATGTTAATTTAGACATGGAGTGAATGATTTCAGAGGCATAAATACAGACATGATTTGACAGCTCTGCTTAAGAGGGGCATTTGACAACTTCTGTCTCCCACTGAGTGTTTAGGAGTTGGCGTTGCTCTGAAGCTCCCCTGCAAAATCTGGTGCTTGCAAGGTAGAGACCTCTTTGGAGGGTCAGAAAGAGGTGTCTGATTTAAGACTGCTGAGGAGGATGTGCTAGGGCTAAAGAAAACCCAGAGCACAGGATGGAATGATCAGCCCCCAGACCAAGATTTCAGCCCACTATTTGACTGCATTCTTCTGCAGAGTTGGTAGCAGAGCGGTCTCTCCCAAAAGAGTGTGAGTGATTTGGTTGAGAAGTCATCTTCAAATAAGTATGCAAAACCATACCCTGTTTTTTGCTTTTACGATAGGAAAATCTTAATGAAGTGTTGTTTCCTGTTCTGTCTTTCGTCCCATCTTGCTGTTGTCAGACCCCTTCTCACATCTCGGCATTCGATGTGACTGCCACAGGACCCTGCTGCTTAGCTGCTCACGGCTCTTCAGTATTGCAGCTGGACATCAGTAGTGACACGGGCTTTCCTGAAGGCAGCCTGTCTTCTCCCTGCTGTGTGCAATGAAATCAGAGCTGGTATTAAGCCACAGCTCCCTAAGCTTTCTTTTTAACCCCGGGACTGATAGTCATTGTAACTGAGAGCAGAGTTTGTTCTTGATGCAAAGAAAAAATGTCTTCTCAGGCTTCTGAATTTCTCTGGAAGGGTTTTATTGGCTTATGACCTTGTTTTTGAGTTCCAAAGGATAGTTGCTAGTGTTTTTAAGATGTGTTTAGGTAGGGGATTTGAGGAGAGCTTTGAAAATGGATTTCATCTGAGCAAAAAAAGGTAGGGCAAGTGTTGTTCCCCTATCCCAACAGGACATTTCAGGATGTACTTTTAGGGTCTGCAGGTTTCCTTGCAAGATGTGCTACGATTGAATCAGCTGCATGTTGTGCTGTGGTTTTTTGGAAGTTGCGTGCTATGGCTACCATCAGGATTTAATGCAAAGCTGAGAATTGTCGTTGGGATTCTCAAAGCAGCTGAGGAATAAGTAAGAATTTGAATGCCAGTCACAAGATGGTTCCAAGTTAAACACCTGCATAGTTGTTTCAGAACTGTGCAGGGTCCTGGTAGAGCAGGTTTCACAAGAAAGTGGCTTGAAACTGTTGTTGTTTGACCTTGGGTGATAAAACTCCAGGAAATGTTAATGGCCTGAAGCCATCTATAGTGTGAGGCCACCCCTTCAGTAGCTTGCAGGTAGTTAATTATGCAACCTTGTAGCGTGGATGATAACTGACAGTGTGCTGAGTTGGTTAGCACACAGTGGAAAGGCACTGATGGAATGCTGTCTGGGGTGCTGATGGCAGAATGGGGAGGTTGAGCCAGACCAACCCAGAGGATCCTGTCAACTGCTGCTCCAGCAGGGACACCCTGAGCAGGCTGCTTAGACCTGTGTCTATGTGGCTTCTGAATGTCTCCACGGAGGAGACCCCAGAGCCTCTGGGCAGCCTGTGCCAGTGCTCCATCACCTGCACACTGAAAAAGGTGTATTTTTGTTTTTTTCCTGTAAGTATTTGTGCCAATTGCCTCATGTCCTGACATTGGGCTCCACTGGGAAGAGTTTGGCTCCATCTACTTTGCACCCTCCTTTCAGACAGGAAAGGATGTATGTACACTGGTGAGATCCCTGCTGAGCCTCCTCTAGGCTAAACAGTCCCAGCTCTCAGCTTTTCCTCATAGGAAAGGTGTTCCACTTCCTTTTCCATCTCAGTGAGCATTTATTGAATGCTTTCCAGTACGTCCATCTCTTGTACTGGGAATATCTTTCTTGTAATAGCCCTAGAAATAAGATTAAGATACTGACTTGGTGTGTAGATGTTCTCTCTGTCCATACTCTCCAGGTGCCCTATAGGCAGTGCTGGCTTTTAGACATCCAATTTCAGAGGAAAAGAAAGGAATGATGCTGTCTGAGGATGAGGGAAGCATCTATTCTAAATGCAAAGAGTCTTCACACATCCATTTGAGTGATACCTTTGATAGAGATGATTTAAAGTACTGCGGTTTCGAAAGGTTTTTTTTTCTTTCTCCTGTGGTTGCTATCTAAAGGTTTATTGATGATCTCATGACTAACAGTTGCCGTGGTTGAGCTGTGTGTCACTGGAGCAATAGGCAGCATCTCAGCTGATTGTTTGCCGTTATTTTTCTGGTAGCTCATAGGACTTGTGGCTAGGAAAAAAGTGTCATCTCTTTATGCTGGCTTAATTTGCAAGACAAGATGATTAATATCACGTCAGTGAGCAAACAGAAACCAGCGATGATGTTGCTGTTGTAGCAGGTACAGAGGCAGAGAAGCCAGCACTTAGCCAAGAAGCCTCTTGTTTTCTCTATTCCCACAAGTGAAGGTCAACTTCAATGCAGGAGCATTTTGTGGCATATTAGCATACATTTAGTGTGTTTAATAAAAATGTTTTTCTGAGTAATTGGAAACAACCTCTGCAGTCTGGTGCAAATCTTTCTGAAGGAAGGAGGAAGCGCTTTGTGTGTATTTATGTTACAAAAGGTGCCATAGAAAACTTTGTTACTGAGGAGTTGTGGTGCTGCAGGCTTCCTGATGATGGCTGCAGAGAGTTCTTTCATTTAAGGAAAACACTCAATTTCCTTCAGCATTTCAATGAGACTCATTAGAGGTGAGTACTGCAGCGAGGAGATGATGAGCTGTCATCTCTTGCTCCAGCTTACAAATCGAGCCATTCTTCTGCTGATGTGTGCCAGCCTTACCAAAGTGTCCCTCCAGGCAGAGCTGCAGTGTGCTCTCCCTTATTGCCACATCGTTTTTGCCTCTTGCCTGAGGTGTGCAAAGTCTAGCAAGCCCTTACACTGAATTTTGGATTAAGAAAAACTCCTAGTTTGGAAAACGAGCAGAGCTACTGAAAAGTGACCGCTGTTGCACTGACACCAAACCTGTGCAGTATCTAGAAGTTCTGAAGTCCCAGGTGAAATCATTGCTTGATCTGTGCCCCACGGGGTAATTGTTTATATATTATTGTACTCTGGATTGGAGTCTGTGGATGTTAATGGATGCTAATATGTAAAGAAACAAGTTTAAGTGGTAATGTTACACTGAGGTGAAAGGGGCTGCTTAAGTCTGCTACAAGCCTTAATGCTACCCTGAATGGCTTTTACTGTAACACCACTTATGTTTCCTTGCATGCCTCTGGGGGGGCAAGCTGCAGGTAGCCACAGCAGAATGAGACAAGAGAGAAGTTGTCTCACTGTTCTTTGCAGCATGAGCCCTGCCCTTGCAGTGAGGAAGACCAGGGAGGAGAAACTCAGAGTAGAGGCTGCTGTGGATTAAAGCTGAGGGAACAGCACGGTGTGTAAGTGAGGGCACCAAGAGCAACAGCACTTCAATCCTTGCAATTCCCACTTGTTTGAAATCCTGGCTGAAGAGTTCCTTGCTTTTTCATATTCCATGGCATGGAATATCCCTTTGATCAGTTTAGGTCAGCTGTCCTGGTTCTGTGCCCTCCCAGCAATGTGTGCCCCTGCAGCCCCCTGATTAGCAACATGAAAAACTGAAGAATTGAACTTCCTCAACTCTGCAGCACTGCTCAGCAACAAACAAAACATCACGGAGTTATCGACACTGCTTTTCTCCTAAAGCCAGAACATAGTGCCATACCAGATGCTATGAGGAAAATCTGCTCTGTCCCAGCTGAAAACCAGGCCAGCACTCAAAGCAGGGGAAATAGCAGAGCACTGGGACTGCTGCCTCTCATCTAGGCCATCAGCAGTGACATTTATCAGGGACCCACATCTGTAACCTCTCCAATGCCAAAGGCAGCACACGGCCTTGAGGCAGGCAGCTGTGTCTTCTGCTTAAGATGCTTTGCAAGTGCTCTCCAAGCTGCCTGTCTCCATGTAAAGTTCCTGAACTGCATGCCTGCAGGGTGTCACTTCTGAGTAATGGTTTGGTGATTACAGCATTGATGTCAATACAAATAGGGTGCCACAAGCCAAAAGCAAATGTCTCACACCACAGATTGATTGCATGATACCCCAAAGCTCCAGATGCGTTTCCAGGAGCAAAGCTGGTGGTTCTGCCACCACATTCCATTAGTGGAGGTGGTCCCAGGGAAGAGCAGCATGATGACAGTGTGCTGTCCTGTGGGCATTACGGAGGTGGAAGTGTTTTTGGAGCAGCGTGTGTGTGTTTCTATTCAGGGAAGGAGGATCTCAGGGGTGAACAAGGACTTTGGGAACCGGAGCTGTGTGCTGTATTCCTGTACTTGTGCCGTGGCCCAGAAGCAGCTGGAGCCTGGGGGGAGAAGGGGGCAGGGCAGAGGCTGTACTCACAGCACGCAGAAGCTGAAGCACAGGGCAGGCAGCGTTGTGATCCTCCAACCTTCCATCAGTGACGTCCCTTTAAGGATGAGCACAGATACTGCCCAGCGCAGACCCAGCAGCCACGTGAGTGTCCTGGGTGGGCAGAGCCGGGCTAGCACAAAACCCAAAGTGGGCAGATGGAGGCAGGCTGGGCTCACTGGCTCCTGCTGCTCTGCTCCCTTGCCCTTGGGCGGATGAAGACCTCCCTCCGGGTAGAAGATTTGGGGTATGTGTGAGAGAGATGTTCAGCAGCCAAGTGTTCATCTCGCCCTGATTGTTGCCTGGGCTGCTGCAATGCCGAGTGCAATAACCTTCCCAGCTGGCACTTGCGTGGAAGCACTTACGCTTATATTATGACTTTCTGCCTGATGAGCTCTCTCTGCCTCCTGTATGCCTGATTTCAGGCTCTATTTGCTCTTTTTTTTTTTTTTTTTTTTAATTTATTTCTTGGTCTGGGATGTGCTTTGTTCTTAATGCATCTGGAAACGATACGCAATGAAGAAGCTTCATTGTCTGTGCATCAGAGAGGGAATTATTGACTGAGTGCTGAGCAGCCACGTTATTGATTCTGCCCGTAGCCCAGTCTGTCTGCTGCTCAGGCTGACTGTGTCCTTCTGGCTTGCTGCATTTAATCGGATTCTCTGAGCCACTGAGCAGAGGGGGAGAGTTGGAACCAAACCCATCTATCATGTTTGCCTCCAAATCCAGCTCCGTGTCCCCTTCTCCATCCATGGAACACGCGGATTCGGACGCTCTGGACATCAGCACCAAAGTGCAGCTGTATGGAGTGCTGTGGAAGAGACCCTTTGGGAGACAGTCGGCCAAGTGGTCCAGGAGGTGAGCTGCGGTCGCTGGGGTGGGATGTGGGGCTGGGGTGTCAGCTGAGTTCCCAGGCTCTTGTCAAGTGCTGCAGAAACTAGGGGTGAAGCTTCAGGCTGAGCCTCCCTGTTGTCCTGAGCCTGCTTCACACAGGTGTGCTTTCCTCTTTACCTGCCCATCCCCTATCCTACAGGCACTGCAGGATAGAAACAGGGTCTCGTTTCTTCCTCAAGCTCCTTGGGTGCGAGACAGCTGGGTTGGACTGGCTCTGCACATTGGAATGTACCACATTCCTGTGCAGAACTCTGGTGGCTCTTGGGAGGTATATGATCTGATGGACCAAGACTTCCAGAGTTCTTGGGATCCAGGTCAGTGTCACCCCTGATGGATGTCATTGGCAAGCTGTTCGGTCACAAGACCCACAGCTGGAAAGCTCTGTGTGTTCCCCCTGCCACTGCCAGAGAGAGATTTTTCTAACCCAATGTCTGCTGTCATGGTTTTTAAAAGAAGGATAATAGTCCTTACTTTGATTCAGTAGTTCGATATCTCAGCTGAAACTGTGCCAGAAAATCAAAGTATTGTTTTCCTTTTCCCCCACCTTTCCCCTGGGAAGAGGCCCAAATGAATTGTTAACAAAGGTCCACAGGAACCTGAGCTGCCTCTGGGGCTGGGAAGCAGCACTGCTCTTGTGGCACTTCAGATTAAACCTGCCAAGATGGCTTGACCTGATAGGTGGCTAAATGTTGCTTGGGAAGTGGTGTGCTTGTGGCCATCTGTGTGACGTGTGCAGGTTTTATGCTGTGCTTGTTCTCTTGAAAGAGATGACCTGCTTTTTTTGCCAGAGAGAGGGTTTGTGCCAGTGTTCCCTGCTCAGCTCACAAGCATTGCTATTGAAATGCGTGATGCCTGGAAACTAACGTGGTTATTGCTGAAAAGAAGTGGACAAAATAACACAGGGGAAGGTAATTTGCTATGAAGAACACATTCTTAAAAGGCTTTTTTCTTCCTAATCAAAATTTCTTAAAGGCAAGTGGCCTGGGGCTATGGCATTATTTATTTAGTGCTTTTCTATTCCTACAAGTCCCCCATCCTCAACAAGATGTAAATATTTCAGTAACAGCAAGTGGGAGGAGGTGGGAGGCAGTGCAGGGCAGAGGTGGAAGGGTTGCTGTGAGCACAGCAGCTGGGCTGGAGGTAGCAGCAAAACGCTGGTCCCAGGGTTGGGGCAGTGGGACAAAGGGAGGCATTGGCATAGGGCAGGTGAGTGATGTGGTGGTGCCAGGCTGCCCCCATGTCATGTTCCTGGGGATGAGAGGAGGCCTGGGGCTGTCCCAGCACATCAAGTGCGCCTGCAGCTGGATTCTGCTCTGTAACACAGACAGGGCACCAGGCAAAGGTGCCACGTGCTTGAGGTACTCCTCTCCCATGCCAGAGGAAATGAAAGAGGAGGATCGATCCCATCATGCCATCAGTCACGCAGCTGACTCTGTGCAGCTTTTAGGAGATACATGATGTTTACTGGCCTGATCCCGTTCATTTGTTGGTAGTAGCACTGCTGCAGGAGGTGCTGGGAAGAAAACCAAGTGTTTAAAGACAAGATAGAGACTGAACAGATAGCAGATTGGAGAAAAAAAGTCCAGACAGCATCCAGGGCTTTGATGGTCGGTGATACAGCAATTGAAATCCCAGACCTGAATCAGGATTGTTACCGTGATTGGGACCTGATGTGTGTGCTCCTGGGCTGGTGCCCTGAAACCTGCCATTGGGAAGGGGCAGACAGAGTGCAGCAGTTGTAAGGCAAATGTTTACCTTGGCCCACCATCGTTTCAAAAGCTTGTGCAATGATTAGCTACTTAATCTTGTTAGCCCTCTGTGGTATAACAACAGCACTTTATCCCCAGAGTGCAGGTATCCCTGCTGGCCTGGTATGGATCAGTATGGCTAATCCAGGCAGACCACATCCCTGCCTTCACAGCTGAGCCCCTCTGCTCATCACTCACTGTTGCTCCCCTATTCCAGTTTTATTACGCTGTGATTCTAATGTTTTCTCAGCACAGGATCTAACAGCAGGGGACAGGTGACCCAAAGGGCTGCCTTGTGACTCTTGCACTCCTTGTGCTCACAGAGTGAGTGCTGCCTCTTCTTTTCCCTCTGCTGCTGCTCTCCAGGCTTTTTGAATACCGCTCGGTTTCAACTTCTTTATTCCTCTGCCAGCTAACCTGACGTCTAGTGTTCTTTCTTACTTATTTGCCTGTGGGTTTTTATGTTACTTACTTTTTTAAGCTCTTATTTTATACTTTTTCATTCCAGATACCCACAGATTCTAGCCACGCTCATGAGCTCAGGGATATAAAAGTTCACTTGTGCCAGACGCACATCAGTCTGGGGAGATCAGTGCTTGTGGTCTTGTTTTGTTTTTCCACTCAAATGTAATCTGTAATACACCTCCCTGTGTGGCTTTGCTTACAATAATAGAGATAGGACTGGTGCCGCAGGCCGCTCTCCCCACTGGGTATCAGCTCCTCTGCAGTCCCCTTCTGACTAAACACACTCAGTGCAGAAGAGTGATTTTCACACTGGGTCATGCTGTTCCATCCAGTGAGATTTTGCAAGGCTGCGATCAGGACACGAGGGGGAGTTGGGCAGTGGGTAAGAAAGCAGTGTTGGGCTGAGACAGCAAGTGGGCTTCTCCCCACTGCTGGTGGCAACACAGCAAGTAGAGATGAGCAGGCAAGGAAAAGAGAGAAACTGGGGCATACGAATTGCTGCTGCTCTCTGTATGCTCTGAACGTTTGTGTGTAGACGTGCAGATGTTCACTAGCTGTCACACTTTGGAGCAGGCTCGTGGCAAGTCCAGAGCCTGAGCTTGCTGATGATCTTTCTATAGAGCAGTGCAAAATGTTTTCTTTGTTGTTAACTTCTTTGAAAGCTCCCTGCTAAACTAATCCTTGTCTTTTCTTCTGCCCTTCAGCATTGTTGAGTGCTGCAGGTATTCAAACTGAATTTAAGTCAAATATCTCTCTCCTGTACCACTGCCTGCAGGGTAAATGCAACATCAATTTTTTAGGAGCAGGGGGGCTATGTCCCGGGGGAATTTCCAACATTCAAATAAGCTGAAAGTGGTTCTCCTTTAATTACAATGTTGGGGATGTGCTCTGGCAAATTACAGGTTTGCTTTACAGGAGCTGTGATGCTCATGGCTACCGTGCAGCATTCATCAGAGCATACCTAAAGCTAATTGTTCAGAACATGGCACATCTTAATGTGACACGTAAAAAAAAATAAGTAAAAATCAATTTCCTTCCTATTTACAAAGGCCAGTGATAGAACACTTTGCCAACAGCTCTGCTTAAAAAGAACACCGCAACATATTTCTGTCCCTGAGTGTTCTCATGACAAATGTTTTGCCTTGAGAGTTGCTCAAGGATGCTACCTGGTGGCTCTCCCTGCTGTATGACTCAGTTACAGAGGGAATAATTCCCTCGTGACTTATGCTGCCTATAGTTTGTCTTCACACTGCATGCTAGAACTTAGAGCTCCCTGTGAAGCAGTAGCACCTGGCTTTGGACAGAAGAGAGGCACCCCACCTGAAGTTTAGATGGGAATGGTCAACTCTTCACCTTTCAGGTGGACATTTTCTTGTGCTGTGAATCAAGAACTCTGTTCTAGCAGAATTTCTTTCTTTTCTGTCCTAAAGGTTCTTCATCATTAAGGAGAGTTTCCTTCTCTACTATGCTGAGAGTGAGAAGAAGAGCTTTGAGAGCAATAAATACTTCAATATCCACCCCAAGGTGAGCAGTGTTTGCATGGCAGAGGGTGTTATTCTCTTCCTAGGTGTTTTTTTTTTTTTTTTTTTTTTTTTTTTAATGAGACTAGCAAGTGAAGAAGGGGTAAGGCACAAACTTAGAGATTCAGAGAGGCCTCAAGAAAAGGAAAAGAAAAAACTGTCAGTATCTATTTCAGAGTTTTTACTGGTTCACCAGATAAATGAGTTGAATTCTTCCCTTAATAGTAGAGGGATCCCCTGGTTTGCATGATTTCCTCATTGACTAATTTTGTGGCCACGAGAATGCTGCTGATGAAGGGAACCAGCTTTGCTGGTTGGTCCTGATCTGTTACTAACCTGTGCTAATGCTATTAAGCTCCTCTCAAGAGATCACCTACTCACTGATAAAACAGATTTCACATCTGAGTTTTAGCCCTCAATCTTTCTTCTGAGGTGAGTGAAGGGGAGCAGTCTTTACCCCCTTTCAGACAGCACTTGGCAGTCTCCTGATGGTGATGATGGGAGTCCATCTGCTTTTCAGGAGCTGTGTCTGTTGCCCCTCTGGGAAATACAAGGCAGGTCAGGGGCCCACGAGTGGCCAAGAGTGGCAGCTGATTAGCTGTAAGCATTATACTTGAATTTGGCAACTGATTGGAGTGCTCTGGTTCATCCTCAGGGTGTCATACCCCTAGGGGGCTGCATCGTGGAACCCAAAGAAGAGCCCAACATGCCTTATGCCATAAAGATCTCTCATGAAGACTTCCATGTAAGTAGACTTCTTTTTTTATCTTCTCTAGGAAAAAACAAAAGCAGTTATTGCTGATGAGCAGAGCTTGATTTTATTTATTTATTTATTTATTTATTCCTACCCTGTTAATGTATGCTTACCCTCTCTGGGCAAACCATTCTGTGAGAGAGGGTGGCGTGGCATCCCAAGTCCCCTCAAAGCTTTGCTACAGCTCCTGCTTTGACAACCCTTTTGGCAGCAGCTCTTGGTATACTCTCAAGTCAGTAGATGGAGATTGGTGAGCCTGAGAGCTCATTTCCCTCTATTCCCTCTCTGTCCCTTTATTCTTGCCATTACTGCTTCCTGTGTGTATTTCCTTCCAAGCAAGAATGACGTTTTTGGTCCCTTATGATGCCTCCCCTGGTGGTGAATGTCTCCTCCTGCCATGGTAGTGCCCAGTCCGTGCCCTGGGCATGCAGAATCATGGAAGGCACCAGCCTACCAGTCTGTTCTTTTAGTTGTTGTATGTTTCATTTTCCCCTTCCCTTGTTCCAGGGTAACATCGTTCTAGCAGCTGAATCAGAGTTTGAGCAGGCTCAGTGGCTGGAGATGCTGCAGGAGTCTGGAAAAGTGTAAGCTGCTTTCTATTCCTTCTTTTCTTGGATCTGCTCTATAGATAAAGAAGAAAAAATCAAACTAGAAGGACTGTGAGGAGACAGAGAAACTCACTGAGACCCTCACTTAACTCCTGGATCCGTCGCTTCCCAAACAGCAAACACTAAAGCTGACACAAAGCTTCACTAGGGTGAATTATGATGATTCTTTGCTGACAACCCTGAGCTGCCATCTATCAAATGCTGACAAGCAGAATGACATCTGCTGTCTCCTTCCCTTGTGTCAGAGATGTGGGAGCTAGGGCTTAATAGGAGCTCTGCATCTCAACAGGTGCAGGAAGTAGTAGCACGTCAAAAGGGATGTGACTTTTCCCAGGGAAGTGGCTTCTCCTCTCAGCCTCTGTGGCCTGCACCACAGGGGTAGACTGGCAAAGCCCCAATGTTTGCTTAGTGCCAGTGATGGGCTGCATGTGACAGAATGTGGGGGTTATGTGTCTTGTGTCAGCAAGGCCCAGCTGGGAGCCAGGCTACAGCCAGAAGGCACAGTCTGGGCAGCACATTTTGCTGCAGTGAGTGAGGAATGTAAAAGGGCACAGCTTAAGTCTAGGCACCCTGCTTCAGTGCCTCTCATTCTCAGGTGGGAACTGATGGCACTGCAGCAGCTACCATTTGTTGTGGCCCTCCTACAGTCTCCATCTTTATTTATCACACTCCCTCTGTGCCCATAGTTGCATTCCCTTCACTGCTTGACAGGTGACTTGGTGGGCCATAGGGGAAAACTTCCTTGCTCTTCAGTGAGGAGAAAGGTGTGACCTGGGATGGTTGCTGGTCCCAGCTAAGGATGAGGCAGTGTTGTGAGCAGCGTGCTAACTGCTGCCATATTGCACGTGGACATGTGATGTACTGCCAGAGTCCTTTTGCTTTGCAATTGGCATTAAAATGATGACCTGGCACTTGAGAAAAGTCATTCCAATTTTTAATCCTGATTCTGCCTCATACCCTGGAAGGTACTTGTGGCCGCCATAAGAGCCAACTCAACTCAGGCTCTTCTACCAGTGGGTGATATGCATGAAATCTCTCAGCATGCCATTTCCTCCTTGCTTCCTGTAGTTTTCTAAGCAGAGATTCCCCTCCCTATTGCTGTACCTCTAGGCCACTGGCCAAAGTACACTCTAGACCTTCACGCCACCTATTTAGACAGCTCTGCCTCTAAGTAGCCTGTATCCCTGCGGGAGCACACATTGTGTCCCATCTGCTCATCCCCCATTACACATATGATCCATTTCAGGCTGTTCAGTAGAGGGAACTAGGACAGTACATATGCCCTATGGACCATGAAGTACAAAGTGTCTCTAGAAACTGATTGTAGTTGCACACAGGAAAGGTAATATGTAGGCAGAAGTGGAGAGATGTCTCCAGTGCTGCAGGAGGATTGAAATAGAGGATGATTGGGCTGGATAGCAAGCAGAGTTGCTATATGTACAAGACAATGTTGAGGGTGAGTGGTTGTTTTTTTTGGTTTTTTTTTTTCTGTATTATTGTTTTGGCTTTTTGCAGAAGTATATTATAAAGGCACTTTCTATTTGTTCCAAGAGCCTTCCTGTCTCTGTGCTTTATGATACTTCAAGCAATGTGGCTTTTTATAAAAAAAATCTTGCACAGAAACATGTACGAAATGACAAAGTATTTGCACCACTTTCATCTGTACTCAGTGTGTATATAAAGCTTGAATGCTGCACAGTGCTGTGGGTACACCTTGCAAGTTATACAGTAATTGGTGCAATAGTCTTTGAGTTACAGATGGGAAAGCATCTTGTCAGGCTGTGGAGGGAGCACTGGAAATGTAAGTCTAATAAACAGGCTCTTTAGAGGCTGCAGCTGTTTTGAAACCCTCCATGCAATTACATGAAAAACTCTCCCTCCCTTGTTTCAGTTGTTCGCTGGTGGCTTCTCTGGGCTCAGATTTATCCTACATCGGAGCATGTTAGTGGAAAAACACACTCACACCCATGTGCTCTCACTTGGGGATGAAGGTGTCTTCCTTCCTGCACAACATCACCTTTTAAATTAGCATTCTAATTTCCTCTGGGTATTGGAAATATCCTAAGTACTCGTTAGTTGGAAAGAAACCCAGCTTTCTGCAAGGAGCACAGGGCTCAGGCTGCTGGAGGTGTGAGATGCCTGGGGTGATGTGTGGTTAATATATTTGTCTGACTTCTGTCAGAAACAAAGCACAGGTTACACTGAAAGTGTTTTATAAGAGATTCAGGTGGCTCACAAAGAGGCCTGGTGCAGGAAGGCTTATGGGTATCTAATATTCATAATCTCCCTTGTGATTTAACAAAGATGACAAAACTTCTGAGCAGCAATTACTTTTTCTGTGTGTGCACCTATAAGAATAGATTTGGAATAATTTTACATGTGCATTTAATGTGTTTTGTGTGTAGCTACTGTTATCTAATGGAACATCTATAGAAGTGAGCAGTGAGCTAAATTTCTAGTTCAGTTTTTGATTTGCATGTCTGCATCCTTGGTTATTTAGTCTCTGTGTTGAAGCCTACTCCGTCCATCGGCTCAGTCACTAATGGGCATCTGCTCCACAGGCCTTTTTTGCAGCTTAGTTTCATAATGTTTTCAAGAGACCTTGAGATCCTCTGGTCAGTGGTGCTACAATACTGCAAGGTACTCTTTGAATATGCTTGCTTCCTTTAACTTTCCATATTTGCCAGCTTCTCATCTGGCTTTTATCTCTGATTCCTCAATGCTTTTACAGAGAGAGGCACTTATCTCAGAGTAAGGCCAGACACCTAATTCTGTTGGCTTATGAATTTAGCAGAGGGACTAATTGGTTGCAGGATGGTTGGGTGATGGATACCAGAAAGGATGAAGATAGAAAACTGTGAGAAAGGGCCAATGAATAGTTAATGTTTGAAGTGGAAGAGTGGCTAAAATAGTACTCAGACAGTGGAAGTCAATCTCACCAGCAAACTGGGTGTTAGCTGAGTTAAAAACTAAAATTTGGTTCTGAACTCATCAGGATCCACTTAATGTGTCCCAAGTACAGCATACTGCAGCTGGAGTGCTTAAGGCTAAGCTTAGTACAGAAATGTCCAAAACACTAGAGGAATGTTTGAATAGCTGCGATGTGCTGAAGCACTGCTCCTGTAAACATTCTGTTATTGAACGTCAGGAAACTTTCTCTAAGTCACCTGTGGAGAAGAATTTAGACAATCACCTTTCCCACTGAGAGTGTGTTTGAATTCCTTGGTAGATGTCTGGGCTGAGTCCCTCTGCCTCCCTCTGTTGGAACCCTTAGCTCTCTTTTATTGTCTGCTTTGTGTCTGCTCTCCTTAGGACTTGGAGGAATGCCCAGCTGGGAGAAGCCATGATCGAGAGCCTGGAAGCCCAAGGGCTGCAGCTGGCCAAGGAGAAACAGGAGTATGTAGGTAGGAAACTCTTACTTCTAACAGTTGTAAAACTCAAAATAGTCGTTTGGGCTGTCTGGAATTGTCAGTTCAGTCAAACCAAGCAACCACAGTGTTTTACTGATGACTTTAGGAGATGAAGCTTTTGAATAGCCAGCAGCTAAAATTCTGGTTCTGGAGGGAGTTAAAACATGAAAGTTAAGGTAAGATCCAGACATCAGAGTCATCAGAGCGCGAAAGGAAGAGTGTGCTGTGTTCAGCATGCTGTGGTCCTGCAGCTCCCAGTGACTGTGCAACTCTTGAGATGTGCTGGTCTCATCTGCCCACCACGCACCTAGCCAATACCTCTGTGTCCCAAATCACGTAGACTGTTTCTGAGCTCGATCAGGGCTTTTTGTACGTGGTTGTTATGGGCTTTCTTTTCCCCTTAGCTCTTCCTTTGTCTACGTCTGCTTAATCTTTGTCTGTATTTCCTCCGTGTTGTTCACGTTGAGGGCAGGAGCATTTACAGGGCCTTGTTTGTGGTGTCTCATGGCAGATTTCTCATTACTGTCTCTCTTGGCACTGGAGAGAGCAGTTGCTCCAAGCAAACATGGAATAGTTTAGCTAGAAAGATACTTCTGGAGGTTAATTACTGCAATCTCAGAAACCAGCCTGTGGGACAGCAGTACCCTGAGTGCTCTGACTGCCCTAGGATGTGAAGATGTCACTCTCCAACCTGCCTATAGCAAAAGCCAAGGGAGAGCAGCCTCTTTAACCCTCATGCCTCCTAAGTTAGGCAGAGTGTTCCGCAGGGTGTAACACCCCTGCTAGGCGTGGGCTGATGGTCACATCTCCCATCCTACAGCAAGCCCAGTGCTTTTCCCAGGCAGCCTGCTGCAGGTGAGTTAGTGACACACTTAGTGCTTCAGGTTAGTGACACATCAAACTGTCTCCTGCTGTCTACTGTTAACCATCAGGCCACTGACCAGGCGGTGATCTCCATAGATGGTCTTGCGTATAACAGTGATCATAATTTACATATCAAGGCACACTGTCATGTGTGAGCTGATGGACAGGTAGCTCCTGCGTGAGGCAGGCGGGGAGCAGTGGCTCCGTGCATTACACAGAAATAACAGGGAGTGCTGAGAGGAGGACCTGAAGATGTAGGTAGGAAGTTAGAAACAGGAAGGTTTTGTCAAAGCGTTGTTTTGCAAATACCAGAGCAGAATAAAGAGCTTAAGGCTGAAGTATGGTAAAGGACAAGATGATACTGCAGCAATGGAAAACGCATCCCATGGGAAGCAAGATATTTGAAATGTAAAATACGTACTTCACTGGTTTCTTTGGTCTGTGACAAGATTATCCTTAGCTGGTGATTTTTCACAGTTGGCTACTTTCCTTTGATGACAGCAGCTGTACACTTATTCCTATGTAAGTGCTGAGTTTTCTGCCTCATTAGCCTCATCTTCAGTGATCTGTGTCCATCCTGTAGTTAAGTTTTGAGGTCAGGCACTACTGCTGTCAGCAGGTCAATGTTCTTTGGTTCTTCATTCCTGCTCAGGGGAACTCCAAGTCCCCCTGGGGGTCGCTTTGGTACCTTCAGCCACTTGGGATCTGGGTTTCCCTTTCACACAGGGGTGTTGCTGAAGCTCCTCAAGCCTTGGGCTTGGCCTCACCAAGGGTAGTTAACAGAGGAGTTGTGACAGACAGCCGCTGTGTAATTATAGTTCATATATAGTGGACTTCTATATGTCAGCTTTGTGTTTTACGAAGGACCCTATCAACCTTTGCCTTTCCAGGTAAAGTTATTCTAGTGGTTTTACTAAAGATCTAGAGAATCTAGAGAGGTTTAGTAAACTGAGATCTCTGAATGAATGTATGTTCCTTGTACATTCAGAGCTTGTAGAGTGTTTTAGGGCCCTCTCTTGACTTGAGGGAAGCTGGGATACCTCTTCTCTTGCTTTAACCTGGAGAGGTTAATGCAGAGGGTTCTGGAAGGATAAGGATGGGGCACTGGAATGTGTGAGAACAGCCAGCTGCTACGCTGTTTGCAACCCTGTGTGCACACTTAGCCCTCTGTGCCTTGGCTTCCTTTTGTGTGAAGCAGAGAGGAGGATGTTTTCTCAACTCAGCCCGAGGGTGGCAAAGGTTAGTTCATTAATGTGTTTTAAGAATCTTGTGAAGAACCTTTGGAAGGAGTATGCAGCAATAAGACTGTTTGGTTTATTAAGTTATTTAGCAGGAGGGAAATTGTAGAACATCCCATTAGTGTAATCTCAGCCTTTGGAGGCTCTCAGAAAGATATGCACAGAGCAATAGGTAATGCATTTACAAGCTCCAAACAGTACTTCACGTACATAAACATCCCCAGGATAGAGATTGCATTTATCTGCGTTTGGCCTTTGTGTGTATATATGTTTGCAGATAAGCTGATGGAAGAAACAGAAGAGTTGTGTCTCCAGAGGGAGCAGAAGGAGGTGAGTGTTCCTCACACGCCAATTCCGTTCAGCTCCCCTGGGGCAGGGCTGGGAGGCTGGAAGTATTTGGTGTGGGGGCACACCAGGGCACAGAGTCACTCCTATCTCCTCTTTCGGTGCAGGAACTGGAGCGCCTGAACCAGGTGCTGGAAGCTGAGAAGCAGCGGTTTGAAGAGGTGGTACGGGAGCTGCGGCTGGAGCAGGAGCAGATCAGGAGGTAAGGGCGTGAGCTGGGCAGGGTGGGAGAAGGACACCAATTCTGAATGTTGTTTGTGGGGCTAGCGTTCCCCCTCAATAGCTCTCATCATTTTTTCCTTCTTTAGGGAGCTAGAGCTCACAGCCCGCTCCCTTAATGGAGTGGAAGAAGAAAAGAAAGAGTTACGAAGCCTGACTCAGTCCTTACAGAAAAACCTAGAGGTGAGTGACCACTGCTCCCTTCCGTCTGACAGCGGTGCATGATGAGTTACTAGGACTGAGTGCACTGCTGTCCTGTGGAATGAATCTCATCTGTTAGTGTCAGAGTCAACCCTGTGCAGATGAACTAATTCTTTCAGTAGCTTATACAAAGGCCAAAGTTCTCTTCAGAAAAGGATTACAAGTGGCAAGGAGCCCAGTAAACCAAACAGGAATTTGATTTTTTGAATGGCAGCTCTGTAAGTCCTGGTGGAAATTGAAGTAGCAGAAAGGTAATCTTTCCTCACAGACTGAAGAATTTGTTCCAAGAAAATTGTACGCCGTACAAGAACTTATGAAATGGAGTGCTGATGTGTTAAACCCTTTTATTTACTTGGTGTTGCTCTGGTGGAGAGGTAAAAAATGATTTTTCTGAGTGTATATAGTTCTGTGAAATTTCAGCACAACTATCTTGCTGAAGCTGATCAACCTTAATCCTACTAGTTTGTCCAAAAATCTATTGCTGATGTCCAAAATCTGGACAGGATTTCTCCTGAAATCTTCTCTTAACCACAGTTGTGGGTAAGAAAAAAGACCTGGAAGGTTAGGGAAGGAGCATTTGTTCAGTCTGTTGTGTAGCCGGAGTGCTCTTTGTGGCATGGTACATCCTATTACCTTGTAGTACCTGTTTCTAACCTGAATGAGGAATATGGGTGTAAAGATGGAGTAACTCAACAAGGAGGAGTCAGACAGAAAAAGGAGCAGAAATACAAGACTCGGTTGATGCTCATGGTTACTGTCCTTCTTCAAGGAGCTCTCCGTGGAAAAGCAGCAAATGTTGGAGATGCTGGAAGCGAATGAAAGCCCACCTTCAACCAGTCCTAGCAAGGAGCAAAGCCCCAGCTGGGGGTTGCACTGCAGCCTGCAGCAGATTGAAGAGAAGATGCAGGAGCTCCTGGAGGAGAAACTTCTGGCAGAGAAGAGGTGAAGTGGGGTCAGAGGAACTTACAGAGGTGACAGGGATGTGGAAAGAGACCTCTTTTAGTGGGGAAAGAGGTAGAAAAAATCTCACAGGTGGGAGGCAATCAGAAAGGGCATGGCTAAATATTTCTGGGCTTACACCTTAAAATCTCCTCAAAACTCTTCCCGTGTTTACCCTAAGGCTTGAAAGCAGGCAAGATCCCTAATTTCAACTTCTGGCATGGCAGAGAGAAGAGTACAGCTCTACCATGATGAGGATTCGTGGTGCCCCATGATGTGGCTGTCTGCTGTCTTTCCTTTAGGTTGCCAACACAAAGCAAGTTTGAGGATCTGCCCACATGGCTTTCTCCAGCTATGCCTGCACTACTGTAGTGAAATGCAGATAACGCTGCCTTTAGCACCTCTTTGCTCATGGCAGCCTGGTAGTTACACACAGCTCCACTCAATACCGAACCCCTTCCTCTATGTGAGTTATACTGGGGGGGGGATGGTGAGCTTCTTTTGTTGTTCCATGCTCCAGGATGAAGGAGAATGAGGAACGGTCCCGAGCCCTGGAGGCAGAGCGGGAATTTTACTCATCCCAGTCACAAGCACTGCAGAACTCACTCTCAGAGCTGACCGCAGAGAAGCAGCAGGCAGAGAGAGACCTCAAGGTACCGCCTGCGTATGTCACGCATTGCCATTGCTGGGCCCTGACTTTCTTTCCTTTCAGTTAATCTCCCATCAAAAGAGAGACTTGTTCTTATTCTGTGGTCACAAATCTTTGTTTGCTATACTAAGGATGCCGTGCTGTATCTGCATAGCACTATTATTTATTTTCTCATTCTGATGCTGATTAACTTATTCAGTAAAAATTTTTTCCATTTCTCAATGTGAAAGCATCACCTAAAGATGAAATGAAGGTGAGGCAGTAATACAGGACAGTAGACACAGTCAAGAATAAAGATTATATCAAATGCTAATATAGAAATTGCAGAACTGGGCAAGTGTTCTCTCCTTACTTCCTCAGGCTGAGGTGAAGGTGCGCATGGAACTGGAAAAGAGGCTGAGGGAAGCTGAGGAAGCATTGCAGAGCTTGGAGCAAGGCTTAAATTCTTTGGATCGTAACAAGGAGAAAGAGGAGAAGATGAAAGCAGATGTCAGTAATTTGAGAAGTAAGTCTGTTATCCATCTACTCTACTGACAAATGAGCTCCAAGAGGAAATATTTCTTCCCATCTTCCCAGACTCAAAAAGTGGTTCCCAAATTACTAAGGCTGCACCTGGAGTGCTCTCCCAACTCTTTGTACCTTAACCTCACCTTCCTTTGAAGGAGGCAGAATATGCTATGTTCTTCACCCTCAAAGGAGTACAAAATTATGCCATATTTTCCTGTCTAGTAAAAAACAGACCTGTGGGCAGAGAGATGAGTAAACTCTTTCCAGAGGGTCAAACAGGGAAGCTGTGGCATAGCACACGTTGCTCAGTCCTAGGTGATTGCTGCAGCTCTATGCTGCTAGTATTTGCTGTGCTGTTAAGAAATCCCTGGCTGCTAGCTCCTCCCTTTCTGCAGTTAAAGACTTGACTGGTTCCAGAATTTCTTCAAGGAAAGCATGCCCAACGAGGCTTCAGAACCATCTGTGGTGTCAGAGTTGGGAAGTTGTATGGTAATATCAAGGAGAGTAAGCTGCCTTTCAACAGCTGCGTCATTAGCAGATGTGGGAAAGACAAAGGGAGAACAAATGATTGCTATTCTTTCTCTGATTTGAGTATGGTACTGGAGGTTTCTGTCACTCTGAACTTGATGTTCTGGAGCTTCACAAAATGTTGTTTGTGAAGATCTAGGGAAGTGCTGACCATCATCGCCTGACTCAGTGAGTGTGGTCCCTTTTGGCTGGTTCAGTGCTTGCAGTGTCTTTCCCTTCACTGCTCACAGTGGTGTACTTTCTTCAGAGTTCTTCGAAGAGTGCATCCGCAACGCCGAGCTGGAGGCCAAGATGCCTGTGATCATGAAGAACTCTGTGTACATCCACAAAGCTGCCACTCGTCGCATAAAGAGCTGCCGCCTTCACCGCCGGAGAGCCAGTGCTTCGTGGAATGACTGTAGGTAGCGGGCAGCTTCTTCCTCTGTGCCATGCAGGAGCAGATGTGTGCAGATGAGGCTGAAAGAGCAGTAAGGTCTTCAAATGTGGGCCTTAAAAGTAGTGTGGAACTACAGGCAAACCTGGGGCTTCCAAAGAATAGGCAGTGAACTGGCGTAGTTACCTGTCTCTTCATGTATGTGGGAAGGTATATACAATAACTGCTGGGATGCCTCCAGACCCCTACAAAAACACATAATGAAGCTGACTTCATTTGTGGCAAAGCATTCATATGGAGTTAGCTTGGAAGGGACATCTGCATAAGGTCATGCCTAGTCCAGTGCTCAAAATGTCTGTCTTCAAGGTCAGATCAGTTTCTGCACAGAGCTGTAAAATTGGATGGAGATAAAGAAAAGGACCCATAAAGAGGAAAAATGTATTTCTATGCTGTCAGCATTTTCCATCCCTGAAAACAATAAGGTGAAGCTGTTGGTACAGTGCTTAGTTCATCCTTGGCTAGGCTCTCAGTTGTGATGATTGCATGGTTCATGTACTCTATGAAAGCTTTCTTTGGTGTGTCCCCCTGACTGAGTGTGCTGACCTTTTTGTGCTGCTCTTGTTTCAGTGAAGCAGTCCCAGTCCTTCATAATCTCACATGCAGAAGCTGAAAACACTGAGGAGCTGAAGGAGGCAGCCAAAAGGCTGAGCCGGCACCAGCACTTCCGCAAGACGTTCTACCAAATCATGAGGTCACACAAAGATTCATCGGGGGATGAAAAGTGACTCTTGCTGAGAGGGGACTTCTGATCTCAACTTGCCGTTCAGCTCTGCAAACACTAAGCAGTCAGGCACTAGGGTCAGAAGGGAGTTGGATCCTTTGGGGAGGAAGGTGGGGGGAAGTTGTGTGTAGGCAGTTCCCTCAGGTAGTGCCTGCTTTAGTTTGGATGCTCCCTGTGATCTGGCAGACCTTCCCTGCTGGTGACTCTGGATCACGCCTCTTTGCTTCAGCTGCTTACGTTAAGCCATGTTTTGCCAAGATACTGTGGCTGGTGGTAAAGCGAACCTCTGGCCTTAGCTTAGGAAGTGCCTCTTCTTTTCTTTGCTGCCTAGTCTGCCTGCTAAAAACAGGTGCTTCTGAGAAACCCTTCATTAGCCCATGGTGCAGCTGATGTAGCCACCCCCAGTTGGTACAGCCTAACCTGCTGAGCATAGACCATAACATCAAATGCAGGGCAGTCTCCTGCTGCAGCAACATTCCAAGCAGAGATAGCAGTGCTAGGTGAAGGCAACATGAGGATTCTCCCTGTGACAGGGGAGTTTGCAACTATGCCATCTTTAAAGTCCTTTCCAACCTAAGCCATTCTGTGATTTGCCTCCAAAAGGATCGTGTGCAAAGATCTCGTAGATAACTCAGAAGCATCTATGCAAGTTGGAGGGAAGGCTATGCTGTACTGACCACACGCAGAACATCCTGGGGACATCTCTGCACTTTGTGTTGAGACAGTTAGCTATATTGCTGTCAGGAGAAGAAGAGAAGCTCTATGTGGAAAATGGTAGGCAGGTTCAGTGTGGAGGAGTCTTGACTTTGATGGTTTCCTCATCACCTCAGGAAGACAAGCTTAAAGACAGGTGAGTGGGGTGAAGGCTGTTCAGCAACAACACCTACTATCATTTTGCAAATTAAATGCTGTCAGTAGCAAGATGTCAGGGCAGTGCAGCTGCGGAAGTGGGGAAATCCACCTCTGTGTGTACTTCAGCAAATACCCTTTACCCAATACTTTGTACCTCTCTCTGCCAGTCCTCTTAATTACAGCCCAGACTGTTGTGGTCCATCCTGGACCTCTGCAAGCCAAGGCTGGAATGGAAGAGATTGTGTGTACAGCCTAATCAGAAGTGAGATCCTGGCAGGCCTCCAGTCACACTCCATTGTTCACCATGAGGTTATGGCAGTGCCCTATTTACCTTGTTAGTTGGTTACATTGTGTTTTACATAAGAATGGCTTTGTTGCACAAACCTGACAGCCTCTCCTTTTTATAAGTAGCTGACTAACAATTATCCATGCTATAGTAACAGCACTGCTTAGTGCTTACAGAGCATGTGACAAGCCTGTTCAGTGATGCTTTATCCCTATGATGTAAGTCAGGAAACAAAGATGTAAAACGTATGAAGGTGATAAAGCTTACAGAGCTTGCTTAGGGCTTGGGGGTCTTAATGGCCAGTTTACTGGGGCTCTCAGGTCTGTACTCCTGGGTATTACACATGCCCTTTTTGTCTAGTGGCTGGGGTGGCTCCTTAGTTACATGTGGACTGTGGCACTGGGCATGTTCAGGCTTTGTTTCTGGCCACCAAAATTATTCCTTTCCAATCCCGTGCTGCTTCTAGGGTGAGTTTGGGGATAGATAGGGAAGGGATCTTGTCCTGTCATCTGTGGGAGTGGCATTGATGCTGATGGAAGATGCAGGGTGTGATGTGCTGAGAGCTCCTAGAGGGGAGTGAATGTGTGACTAGAGAATGAGCACTGAAGGCATGGTCTCTCCATTTCAGCCACTTACTGACCAGTATCCTTCTGACAGATAATGGGATGTTTAAACAGCCAGAGGGCCCATCACAGAAGGCTGTCACTTTTACAATGACAAGTGATGGGACAGGAAAATAAAGTTTACATCCCTCCTTAGCATACCTGATACTTCTGTGCTTTTCCCACTCTAGTTTGCCTGCTAGAGGGCCAGGCCCAGAAGGTTGAAAAGCTGAGAAACGCAAGCAGAGCTGGTTTTCCCCTTTGTGCTGTCCTATCAACATCTCAGGCTATTTTCCAGTTGCAGTTTTTTTTTTTTATCATGTAATACTGGAAGATGCAGGGAAAAGTACAGCCAGAGAATGTATCTAAAATTAAGGCAGTTAGAAAAATCACTCAGTGGCTTGTGAATGCAACACTTTGATCTATTACAGTCAGATGCCACAGTATCATAATTCACAGAAGTATTGTACTCAGGAGGTAGTCACATCTGATCTTCCTTTACTGCATATTGACAGCAATAAATAAATAAAAGTTACACTGATACCAGAGTGAATTCCTATGTGTTCTTGTCACGCTGTTACTGAAATGAAGTTAAATTGTCTCTGCCGGAGTAGAAACAAATTGCTGTGACGTGCTCGTTTACTGCCAGGGTACTTGCTGTGCTTCATGGGTTGCTGTATGAGCTGAGCATCACCTCGTGAAGGACTGTGTAAAATGCTTTCACCCTTGCCACCTACTTCCACTTTATTTACTAGGTTGAGCCTCTGTACTTTAGAATGGGTATAGTGCTAAATCCAGGATGTATCATATCTGAAATAGAAATCTCACACAGCTTGCTGGCTTCAGGTAAGCAGGTGGATCCAAGCCATGCCCTCAGCCACCTATGGCTCAAGGGACAACCGCAGCCAGCTGTTCCTTGCTGCAGCCAAAAGTCCTGCTAGCCCTGATGCCATAAGCTACCTGGGGGGGAGAGCCTTCTCACTTAGGAACCTCTCTTCCTTCTGAAGACTGTTTTAACAAAGCTCTAAAGGTGTTGACTAAAACTGTTTATGTGTGGAGACCTTGTGTGTGCCTTCTGTGTTTCCTTACCTGCTTGTACACATCAAGTGCCATGGCTCCTGTTCAGGCTGTGCTAAGATTGATTCTGTCCTCCATCTGAGCCGCAGGGAGCCTCCGGGCTGTTTCACTGCCTGGCGTAGGAAGTGGTTTTTACTTTGTGGACAGGAGTTTGGGAGCTCCTCTGGTACTCACTGCCTCAGGGCTTTGCTATTGCCCAGAAGTAAATGACAGAGAAAGGAAGGCAGCACTGCCTCCAGTGTTCGCTGCTTATAAGAGCAGGGAAAGCGGACAAGAAATGGAAACTGCCTTCAGGGTCAGAAGTCAATAACAGAGGGTGAACTGTCACTGGTGTTAGCACTGCTGTGCATGGCCTGTGAGGGATGTGAGGGATGTGGGCAGTAGCAATCCTCAGTGTGGCTTTTTTTTTTTTTTTTTTTTTATCTTTAGCAGGGTTTTACCTTGGGAAGTTAGTGTGATATCAGCACAGCTCTTTGCAGGTAGGATGATGGTTTTTCACTAAGACATCTCTTTTGAATTCTTTTTCACACACGTGCTTCCTGTGGCAACTGAAGGGATGGGAGGTGGCTCGCACTGTGCCTTGCAAGGAGAAGTGATCTGTATGGGTGGGAGAGAAAAGGAGGTGCCAGGGGAATGGGCTGTGGCCAGACACTGGAGTGTGGAAGTGCTGGGTCAAAGACGGCCTTTTCATTGTGGAAGGACTGTGCTGTTCTGCTGTCTGCACCTCCAGGCTCTCCTGCCTGCTCGCTCAGAGCCTCCCTGCCTTTCTGCCCACCAAGATAATGTTTCCTATATTAAGTAACTTCTTTCCTTCTTACTGTAGGCTTAACTCTAAAGCCGGAATGAGGAAAGATCCAGCTGAGGATTCGTCCAAGTCTGCGAGTCCTTTCTGCTCCTTTTTATGCCAACACTGAGTAAAGGCAGTGCTGCAGTGCTGGGGCCGGCATCTCTTTTTCAGCATTGGCAGGTTTGGCACTTAAGATGAAGAAAAATGATACAAGCCATTTTGTGGAGGTAGCAAAGGCACCTTTTTCTATTTCAGAGGTGTTGCAATAAATAGAACAAGTGGGGTTATGGGTTCTTCTGCTGTATTATGAGAAGTGCAAGCTTTGCATTGCTTAAAATAATAAGTAAATTCTGCTTACTCTTGAGTTTCCCCTTGGCTGCACCCTGCCTCAAACCACCCAGGGGCAGAGGGATGGTTCTTTTCCCAGGTCTGCTGCTCCTGCTGGATTTTTTTATTTGCTGTTAGTGCTGTGGGCAGGAGAGCTCTCACTCCACCCCTGCGCCAGTGCCTGCCTGTGGAAACCACCATGCCATGATCCTCACCTAAGAGAATCTATAACATACATTATTTTGTGCATCTACTCTCTCTTGTGCCCATAAATAATAATACGACTGATAGCACCAATGGACAGACAAAAGCTGCCCTACTCAGAAGATAACAGTAAGAGCTGGGCGGCTGTCTCATTGCAAGCAACTCATGCAGTCAGTAGTTAGGAAGAGATCTCTGGCTTATGCCTCGTCAGCTTCTCCTGCAGGAGCTGCTCCTCTCGCTCCCACTGCTCCTTCTTGCTGTCCTTCTTCGCCTTCAGGTTGTGCTCTTGATGGAGCTGCTTCTGCTTATCCTCCTGGATGGCTCTTTCCAGCTTCTCCCTCTGCAGCCGCTCCTGCTTCTCCGCCTGCTCCCGCCACCTCTCCTGTGCCACAGGCTCCTGCCTGTGCTGCAGGACCAGGTGGCAAGGCAGTGCCAACCTCGTGCTGGCATGGCCCAGCTTGGTGATGCAAGCCCACCAACTGGCTGTCCCCTGCCTGATGCTGGTGAGATGGCCAAGTACTCCTGTGTCTGTGGCTGCTGTGCTAGCAGACGAAAAGCAATTAATCCTGTCCCTAGTTCCTCTTCTCCACTCTTCTGAGTTTCTCTTGTCATTGCTCACTGCACACAAATGCAGAGCAGGTGGGCTTTAATATGGAACTTATTTTAGATTAAGAGAAACAGTGTAGGCTCTCTGTGCAAGCAGAGCTAGCTTTGTTCCCTACGTAGGGGGAATGTGGGCTTCAAAACGAGGACAGAAGATTCCCAGCCATTCAAAGGTACTGTAGATGGGCAAAATAAGTGTGTTTCTCTGATGTGCCAGGCTTGGGTGAGGAGGAGTTGCAGGATATGCTGCATTCAGAGTTTGAAGCCAGCCTGCAGCAAGCGAAAAATAATTTGGCTTGGAGAAGATATTCTAGCCCTTGCTAGAATTCCTGGCCAGGGAAATTTTAGTCTTTACTTGAAGGTCACAAAGTTAGTAAAAACACTGTTTACATGACGAAAAAGTGAGAAAATATCCATAAACGAGTGGATGGTTCTCAGTGTCTGCTGTTGCCAAGCTCACTTGAGCTCTTGTTCTTGAGAATCTTCTCTGAGGATGTGGAGGGAACGTGAGCCCCCTGGGTGAGTCCCCTTTGGTGTCTCATGGCCAGGGTCAGCTTGGGGTGTCATCCCAGAGTGCATAGGAGGCTTAGGAGAGACAGAAGGGTGTCAGGTGGCCTTTCCTGCTTTACTACTGCTTCGTGGCCTCTTTTCGAGCATCAGAACAGAGCAAAAATGTTCATCTGGTTTTAAGTATTAAGCAGCAATAAGGGACTCGAGTGTGTGTGAGGGGGGTGATAATACTGGTGCTGGATCTGCCCTTTGTTGTGCTTTTCCTTTCCCTCGACTTTGCAGTTCTAATGTGGCTAATGGAGGATATCTGTGCGAGGTTGGGGTCAGCATCCTCCTGTTTTGCTCTGCTGAGCGACTGGATCTCAGCGCTGCTGCTGATGGAGGGGAGGCCCACCCCGCTGAGGGGAGCACAGGAGGTAAGATGTGGCCTGTAGGAAGCTGTAGCTGCTCATGCGTTTTTTAAATAGTACTGAATTTCTGTCTAGAAAATGTTACTCATTCAACTCACAAAGTCTTTCAGACTTGAGCATTTCACGCAGAAAATGTGTACTGTTCAGGGAGCACCCCAGGGTGCTAACCTCCAGGAACTGCTCTGCAGCCCTCCTTGTGCCCAGCTTTGGGCACATCCTGAAGGTGCGGGGGCCCATTGCCCACTGCTTGGCATCCTATGGGACAGAGCTGGTCTGTGTGTGCTCTGTGTGCCCAGGAGGCAATTGTCTCTTGCCCAGGACTGTGACCTCAGCTCCCCTCCCGGCGCCTGCATGCAGGAAAGCGAGGTGTGCAGAAGGGCTGTGGAGGAGCGGGTGCTCATCTTTAGCCAAGCTAAAGTCAAATCAGATTTTATATTATGGAATCTCATCTCTCCTTAATCTTCAGGGATTTACCAGAAAGCTTAAAGTTAGGACAGAGCACTGCGGTATCTAATCTCTCTTCCTGTCTGCCACGGACAAATACATTTCACCTACTTAGTTTTACTCTAATCTACAGCTGGAAGGGCTGGGGAATGGGATCTCTGCCATTTCTGGGACGTTTGCCCACCTGGGTTAGCAAAGCAGGACCAATGGCATAGGTCCCAGCTGGCAGCCTCCATGGGTTGACATTGTGTGGGGAGCCGAGAGGTGCAGGGATCCAGGGGGAAACTATTGAGCCCAGTGTCAGTGCTGTGTGACAGGAGGTGTGGTCTGCTTGTGGGGAAGAAGTGGTTGGGATGGGGTTGCCCAGCCTTTTGCTGTGGCCCAGGTGACTCAGGCCCACTGTATGGCAGCTGCAGGGACCAGGCCCATGGGAGCGGCACAGAGGAGAGAGAGGTTCCAGCAGGCTGCAAGTCAGATGGCTCTTGAATGCAAGTTCCCTCGTCTCTGCTCTTGAGAGCCACCTCATGGAGACAGAGTCTTAATTTTGTCTTAATTAAGGACAATATGTCTATATATGTAATGTCAGATTTCCCCACAGGTGCAGAGAAATGCAGGTGGGAAAGGGAGGGAGTTGAGGAATGGCAGCTGAGTGGAAAATCTGAAGCTATATTAGTGCTGCATTTTCCATGTGGAGAGCACTGTGGGGTTTTGTTTCCTTTGCTGCCTGCAGGAGAAACTTGAGAGGAAAGTTCCCCTGAAAGGACCTGTTTCCCTGGCTGTCCTTCCCTGCTGTGGCCTTCTGGGGCCACACGAGGAGGCTGGGATGGTGGACACCTGGTAAACATGAAGACAGAGTGACTGTGTCCTTCAGACAAAGGCAGCAAGGGGATGGGGCTTGATCCAGCCAGCATAAGAGACTGTGGTGGCCATGAAGGGAGTCATCGTGCAACTTGTCTAGTGCTGCCTCAAGGATGTTTTCGGGCTTTCTGAGAAAATTTAGATTGCTTCTCTAAAAAATGAAGTGCAGTCAACCAAGCTGAAGAGAAACTGAGAACTCACCCTTGTGGCGTGAAGAACCAGGGGAGGAGCAACTCCAGCTTCAGAGTGGCCCCTGAAATCTCAGTTAAGGCACCTGGACTTGCATGGGGAGGTGGTTTCAGGTAAATCCTGAGAACATGCTCTGTGTTCTTAGTAAAACACAGTTCTGCAGCTCACTGAGTGAGGAGTTCCTCTTGTTTTTGGTGGCAGCAGACCCGAACTACTTATGCTTCAGTATCTGTTGGGTACTTTTGTCACAGGTGCCCTCAGTTACCACTTGGAGCCCAGTGGGCTGTTCTTGTGAGTGCTGAGCTCTGCTACAGCAAGCTGGCCTAAGGGGAGTGGGACGTCCTGCCTTCTGCTGAAGCTAGTGCACACAACTCTGAAAACATGTTTCTAGATGCGCGCTTCCCTGCAGGTCAGTTGTGTTGCTTCTTTTCAGGCTTAGTTGGTTAGTTCTTCACAGGAATATCCTGTCATATTATGTTCTCCATGTAGTACTCCGTGCACCCAGCGTCCAAAGCCTTTTGCCCACTGAGATTTGGTGTTGTGGTTGTTGTTTTTTAAGGTATAGGGACAAGGTTGAATGCCATTTTTATGTATTTTCATCCTCCCCCCCTTATCAAAAGGCATCTGAGGGCAGGTAAGGGAAGCCACGCTGTACCTTCACAGCATCTTAGTGGTATTACTCCCCCAGAAATGGCAATAAACCCACAGGCTGACAATGGCAATCCAGCCTCTCGTGTTGTTCCAAGCTCTGGCTGCATTATCTGTCAGGGAGATAATTCCTTGACCTTGCGGTCAGGGGATGAGCCCTTTGCTTAGTGATTAAGCCACTGCACTAGATAACACTCCCTCTTTAATCCCTTTGGTAGCTGCTGCTGGGGAGGGGACTGTAAAAATGCAGCAGTTTGCAATAGGTCTGAAGACCTCGGAAGCTGTGGTAACAGCACGGGATGTGGCTGTACATGTCCATCCTCCTGCCTTCATTTGCTGGCGGGCTGGAAAACAAGCAGTGTATCTAGGGCATTACTTTATCGACCAATGGAGCCATCTGGTGCAAAAAACAGAGCTGTCTGAGGGCTTAGGCATGTCAGAAATCAGGAGTCCCTCTGTGTATTGATCCTGCCTTCTATCTGCTGTATAGAAAATGGCTTGTAATTGCCTTTCCTTCAGTCTGAATAACACGCTAATCCTGCAGACATGGCCTGGAGAGGGATGAAGAAAGCTCATACGCCCAGATCCTCCCTGCCCACTGTACCCCTGGTGCCCAGGGAGTGTGCCCACACAAGTGCTGTGGGTTGTGCAGGCACACTCCAATTTGTGTGTTTGTAACCGCATCCCAGAACTGTATAAGTCACAGAAGGCTGAGGCCCAAACACCTCATGATGCTTATGGTTCTGCCTGCAAGTGGAAGCAGGGGGAGACCTTTGATCAAGTCTTATGTATAATCATTTCATAGACAGACTTGGGTTGGAAGGAACTTCAGAGCTCATCTATTTCTGACCCCCTGAAGATCAGGCTACCCCATCCAGCCTGGCCTTGAATGCATCCAGGGATAAGGCATTCACAACCTCCCTGGGAAGCCTGTGCCAGTGCCTCACCACCCTCTCCATGAAAAATATCCCCCTGATATCTAATATAAATTTCCTCTCCTTCAGTTTAAAACCATTCCCCCTTATCCTATCACTATCTACCCATGCAGGAGGTTTCATTCTCCCAGCCTGTCCCCTCTTTCTGCTCAAAGTCTGTCTTTTCCCATGTCGCCAGTGTATATTTGAGGATTATGAATTCCCTTTCATCTGTCCCTTCCCTTTCAGAAGGACCCTGCCCTCCTTGATCTAGCCCCAGCCTCAGGTTCCCTTTGGCTGCAGCATCACCTCATCTCAGGCACAACAACACTCTAGTTGTCACCCCATACTTTCCTTTGAGGAGCTGACTTGACCAGGAATGACCCAGCACCGTGGTCTGGTGCCTGTATCAGAATGGCTGCCTACAGATAAAGCTGTACTTGGTCTTGGTGAGGAGCTCACAGCCAGCTTTCTGCTTTCCCAAAAGGAGCTGAGCTGCAGGCATGCTGTGGGCCTCTGCCCACTCCTGGCAGTTAGATGTTAAATTTGTTCCTTAAGAGAGAGAGAGAGGAAAAAAAAAAAAAAAAAGTGGAATTGTAGCAAGCCTCAGCTGAAACATGCTGCTTCACCCTGGATTCCTGAGCTAGATATGTCTCCTGAAGCTCATTCTATTGAGCCTAGCGTGAGGGAAAATCCTAGTGCCAGCTCACATTCAAACAAGAGCAGAACCAGGAGCTTCAGACACCCTTAGCTGCTGCCCCAGAGCACAAAGGTTGTTCAGATCTCCCACTTTGCCATCTCTTCTATCTTTTGTCCATCAGTTCCTTTATTTCCTCTTAGAAGACACTTCAACCCTTGGCATTTGGGCCTCCAATCTCCCCAACAGAAAAGACTGATGGTAACATCATTCTCTATAGAGCTGTACTCCCTGGCCATCTTTGCTGCTTGCAGGATACCTTCCTCTCCCGGAGCACTGCAGTGTGTTGTCATGGAGAGGATGCAGCCAGTGCTGCAAGGTCTGTAGGTACTGCACAGTGAGTTCCTAGAGCACAGGCAACAGGATGGATGTGAAGGGCCCCTGAGGACTGCAAGATGCTCTGCAGAAATTCCCCTGATAGCTGCATTATGGTAAATTTTCTGTGCATGTGGGGACTCACAGGCTGTGCCTGAATCACGTGCCATCTGCATTATGATACAGTCCCTCTGCAGAGCAGGCTCTGCAGGTTGCTTTCCATGGGAAATCTATTGAGTAGAAAGAACAGTGTAGGCTGAGCAGAAGCTCTTGGAGAGGTCAGTAGCTCTTAGTGGGAACTTCAGTGCATCCAGGTACCAGAATTACCACATTTTTTCCTTTATGTAGCCATAAAGAGAATACATTAAAATACCTGACTGAACAAGAAGGGGTGAGCAGATCATTTGCAGTGTAATAGCAATCACAGAGAACTTCTGCTCTAAGACAGAGTCCCTCCTGCCTGGAAAATATTAGGACTTGCCACATCCAAGAGATGTAAGCTGGTGTGACAGCTACCACACAAAGTGATGTGGAGTGTCTGCACGGCAAACCTCAGATGTCAGGTGCTTTAAGCAGCACTGCATAGAGCACTGAAGGATGTGATCCTTCAGGCCACCCACCTGCCTCTGGTTTTTGAAACAACCTTCCTTGGATTTGCTTTCTCCTGTGCAGCAGGAAGGGTTGTTCCAGCAGCAAGGTTCATGTTTTTAGTACCAAAATGCAGGTTCGTGGCTTGGGGCAGGTTTCTGGTGCTGGTAGCTCTCTCCCCACCCACATTACACCATCTGGGAAAACCACGCAAGGGAATCAGATTAGCAGTGCTGTGCTATACGAAAATCAAACCGCAGCATCCCTTTGCTGCTCCACAGCACCCTAGTTGTTCTGTATGTTTTCAGCCTACGCTAGCCAAAGACTCCAAGCCTAGGCTCAGACAGCACATGTAATTAATGGCTCATGCACAGGCTTGCCTCAGGTTGAGGAAGAGCAGGGCAAACTAGCTGGCTGGAAGTCCCTCCAGATGAGTAGGACTTGGCTGCAGCCTGGGGGCTGGCTCCCTGTGAGGGGTGTAGATGATGGGAGCAAGGGCACAGGTAGCAAAGTTGTGAACAGAGTGGACCCCTCCTGGGCCTGAACAAAATGTGTGCAGATAGGCACTTTAATAGCACTCTCAGTTGTTGGCATAATGCTTGGGGCTTTTCAGGAGGGAAAGGAAAATGACTTTCTGCTTTACCTGCACATGTGTTTTGAACTCCCTTCCCCATTTATTTTCCCATCTCTTATAAATCATTAAATAACTGACAAAAATAGCACAGCTTACTTAGGAGGTGATTAAAAATGAGAAGAAATTATCCTATCACTCTCCCAGAAACCCAGATGTTCCCAGTAGCATCCATTCACAGAGCCAAACCTCTCATTCCACACTGTTCAGCTTGCTGTCTGACAAGGTGCCTCTGTGTCAGCTGTGCTGAGTGGCTCTGCAAAACCCAGGAATGCAGCACAGAGTACGTGCAGGCTCATCACTGTCCTTACACCACCAGCACCTGTGTGACCCTATATCTTGCTGTCCGGATACAGGTCAAGCAAAAGGAAATTTCCACCAGGCTCTGAGAGACATAACCTGTCCTAACACATTGCGATTGGCATAAATAATAGAAAGGCTAAAGTATCTGGGCTGCATTCATTCCTGGAGTAGCTGTTAGCTCCAGTGAAGTAAGTAATGAGGTGAACGTGTGACTTTTGTGGGCTGGAAGCAAGAGTAGTGTTATTACCTGGTGTCACAGAGTTACCTCTAGCCTGCCAGGATGGTGTAGGTACTCCCCCTCAGCTCATGCCCACTCTCTTTGTTTAACACTCTTATCTGTGCCCCAGCCCATTCCCTCTAATGCACCTTCCTCTTGCCCTGCCTTGCTCCTGGATGGTTACCTGCACCATTCACCATTAAACCCTCTGTTTGAAAGCGTAAATATCCTTACAGTTCCTCTGTGTTCTTAAAGGTTTGAAGGTAAGGGCTACCAGGGGAGGCTGGCATGTTAAGATCCCCATGAAGCTCCAGCTGGAGAGCAGCAGCAAGAGGAGCTGCTGCAGCAGAGGCTCAGGAATACCCTCCCTTTGCAACCAGGAGGTTAATTAGGGCTGCTGGGGGAACAGGGAGGATGCGAGTGAGAGCTCCGGCTGAGTGCCAGCATGGCCTGGGGCAAGTCACATCCGTTCTTTCTGCTTCAGTCTTTCAGTGCTGAGGCCAGGGGCAAAAACTCATTTACCTCGCAGTTAGGTCCTCGGATTGGATGCAGAGAGCTGTGTAAAGCATATAAGAGTAAAACAGCACTGGCAGTTTGATTTCATAATCTAGGATGTTTCTCGCTGGTGGGATTTTGTAATGTGGCAGATTTCTTGCTGAATGACAGAGATGGAGGAAATCAGTGTAAAGTTGCAAGAGAAGTATTTGGGTCCTTTTAGACTAGAATCTACAGTAATATGGTTGTGTTTCACAGCAAAGAGCCATGCTGAAACGAATAGGCAAAGAACAAAAGAATCAGACCCACAACTGAATATTTTATGCCCTATCATTAACAGGCATATGGGACGCGGGGCATATCCCATTACAAAGGCTCTGACCGCTTGCCATCCCCGGAGAGCTGGTTGCTGTGCATTAATGAAGAATGCATTTTGAGGTATTGTCTGGAAGCTTCCAAAGAGGGGCTGCGGGGCTGCACTCCTACAGCAAGTTGTGTTAGAGCTCCACTGGGTCACTTTAGAGCAAGCCAGTACCTTTCTTTGCCTAGGACAGCTTTCTTTTTCAACTGTGACAGTAAGTCTGAACCTAGCAAACTTAATTCCCTAGGACCTTAACTCAGTTCTGCAAACCAAGTGTGAGCAGAGAGCCACAGGCACCACCTGCGGTGTGCTGCGTCTAACCGCTCTTGTGTCTTGTCCCTATACGTCCTGCACCTGAATTAAAAACAAACAAGCAAACAAAACCCCACAAAACTTGAAAAATCACCTTCTAAGTACTATGTCTTAGCCGCCAGAGGAAGAAGAGCCAGATATAAAAGCAAATACATTCTTTTGGTGCGATGCCTGGTGGCGACGAGAAGCCATTTTCAGGTATGATGTCACCAGCATGGCTTTCTCAGAGGTCAATAAGGGATCAGAAAGTGTCACCTCTCTGAGGGTGACTATTGGATGTGGCCCTCCAGAAAAAGCTCTGGAGAACTTCTGATTGACGGACTTTGCATTGCAAATACTGTATCCCCCACCTCTCCCTCTCCAAGGTCAGCTTAGTAAAGACATGCACACCTCTCAGCCCTGTGCATGCTGCATATTCAGTATCAGTTTTGAGAGCGAAATTTCCCTGGCATCAGGAGAAATTTTAGCGCAGAATGCGCTTAGAGCTCCCTAAGAGAACCACAGCAGGTTACTACGGTGAGAAATCTCACCTTCACACCTTTCTTACCCATGCTGTGAAAGTGTTTATGATAAACTGGGTTAAAAATACTTTGTAAAACATTAACTACTGGGAGTGCAGCTGCACCTCCTAATAGTTTTTGAACGTGTCTGCTAAATACAACCTTGACAGAGAGATTGTGGCTTACAGATGAATTTTTTGCTAAGAGGTAGCATTCAGAAGAGACAGAGCGCTGGAACTTTCACCAGTGCTGAAGTCCTCCAGCTTTAGCTGAAAATGAACTCAAGACTTGGTCCCAACATTCTTTTTTGAACATCTAGATGATAATGGAGTCTCTCTCCCTAGTGTTGCAATATCTCTACTTCAGAAACCCTTCAGAGAGTGGTTTCCAGCAGGTTGCTAGTAGGAGTTCTAGTCCATTGGTACTGCTAACCAGTACTTCATAGGTGGATTAACAGATTTGTGCACATATGTTTGGTTTCAGATTTGAAAGTTTAGTGGCATCTGGACCTAGATTTAGCAAATCCTTTGTTATAACCTCATGATCATAATAGACTGATAGCCTAAAACACGTTATCAAATCGGAGGAGAGAACCAACCTACCTTTCTGCAGGATCTGAACAAGTGTTATGAGTTCCTACTGCACCTAGAATAAACTGGGATCTACTTCTGTGCACCCAGATAATGTGCTACTTGCTTTGATTCTTAGTTCTCTCTGCCCTGCAGCTCAGCATCACAAATATAAAGCAAGCCTAATCTAAAAGTGCCTTGTGTTTTGCATGCATCTCAGGGCTTAATTTCAATTTCCATAGAAATCCAGCAGAAAACCTCCTCGAAGAAACAGAAGCATAGGCAGACCCACAAAATACCCTTCATGAGTCCGCTCAACAAGCTGACTTCATTTTCCATGCCATGAGTTTAAACAGCTACAAACTCCACTGAGTTTATAGCTTCGTACTGGTCTACCTCTAGAAATGAAAGAAATCCACAAACAAGTGCATGTCATTTGAAAAAAAATATTTTTTTTTTCCAAGATTGCACATTCAAAACTCAAGCTGCACACTGCGCAGAATAGGAAGAGCGGTCAGCCAATCCAATTACCACCACAGAGGTGCGTTTTGATTAGTTTGGCTGTAGCCCCGAGACGTCAAACTCAGTCAGCAGCAAGACACGGAGTTGAGGTGTGATTACAGTCAGTGGCCAAGGCGCCTCTCCCAGGATGTAAAAAATTTCTCAAAATGCACTGGAAATGTAACGTCAGAGGGTAAAATGCAGTGGTAAGGGAAAAAAAACAGTGGTTGTGGCCACTCATCTGCCCATCGCTTTACGCACTGCAGTACAAACAACGCATGAACATGACTGGTGGTACAGCAGGAGGGCAGGATTGCTTTCTCCTTTCAAATCACTCGTACTTCTGAGGAAGAGAGTGAAGCGACAGGCTCCTAGCTGCAAGCAGTAGCATAGTTGTCCTTCCCACAGCTGTGCATTTTTTAGATATTGGTGTTACCCAATCATTTTCTCCAACGGATGTGCTTTTCTTAGTAACACCTCAAACAAACAAATAAATAAATCAGTACTTTGTGCTTTGTTGGCATTTTTCACCCAAAGCCCTGGAAGCACTTTGCCAAGCCGTGTGTTACTATTTCCTGAGAGGCACACCAATCCCAAGAGTCCAACTCTGCTTCCTTTTATATCATTAGGAGCATGGTCAGCCCACAAGGATGTGCCTGATGTTACACAGGAAGCCAATGAGTAAGCTAGAGTAACTCAGGTGTCTCACTTCTTGCTTTTTGTACCATCTGCCCTCCATAGTGCCAATCGTTCTGATTCAAAGAGAGCAAGTTCCATCAAATTGCTTCATTTCCAGCACTCCTTTTACAACATCTCCAGCCTTGCAGGGTACCAAGGTGTGCTCTACTGCTGTTGTTGCTGTTCATTTAATACTTTCCTTAAAGCCTTCTGAGAGGTAAGCAATCTATGCACGTGACACTGCATGCCTGTGTCATAGATCAACCTTCTTTTGGTTTCTTCTTCCCCTGTGTTGTATGTCAGAGACTTCTGCAAGGAAACGAGGACCTGGCTCTTCTTGCTGCTTCTCTCCTTCGCTCCAGGTTTAACAGCTATCACCACAGCAACCCAGCACAGTGTCACGGATGGTGGAGCACAGCACTGGCACTGCCTAGAGCCAGAAAAAAAAACAAAAACAACAACAACAAAAAAACAACACAACAGAAAGTGCCTGGTTTGGATGCAGGTTTGTAACTGCAATCTGGCAGAGAGTAAACATGGAGAACTGGAACAGAACACTGACTTGAATGCCGTCCATGGGGTGGAGATGGGCTTTACACATTTCCAGTGCATTCATGTCAAAAGGTCATGTTTTCCTCAAAATGGTACTGAGTTAGTTATAAAAATGCCATGATCCTCACCTAAGAGAATCTATAACGTACTTTATTTTGTGCATCTACTCTTTCTTGTGCCCTAAAATAACAATACAGTTGATAGCACCAATGGGCAGACAAAAGCTGCCCTACTCAGCAGACAACAATAAGAGCTGGGCGATCGTCTCATTGCAAGCACCTCATGCAGTCAGTAGTTTGGAAGAGATCTCTGGCTTATCCCTCGTCCACAGCCTCAAAGCAGGCTGAGCCGGAGAAGGCTGCTCAGGGTCTCATCAAATATGAATATTCTCAACGTGGATACTCCTCAGCCCCTCTATGTGATCTGTTCACAGATTTCCGTTTGCAAATGACTTGCACGTTTGCAACAAAGGCCAGCTCCCACAGGTTTGTTAATTTCTATGTCTTAATGCACAAATGGGTTGTTAGGATGACTGTCACTTTTTGTGGATCGCTCACAGACTTCTTTCCTCTCCTCTGAAAGGAGAAACTCTACAGACCTTTGTGAGAGACACTTGGAAAGGAGGGTAAGGGTACTGGGGAGAGGCCACAGCTGCAAACAGCAAAAGTGAAACTGATGTTTGTGAGCACTTTTAACAGCTTCTACCCAGCTCGGATTGTAATGCCTACTTTTATGGTGTTATGAAGCCTTGAACTCTCGACCTGTGCTTTCTTGCCCTGATGTTCAATATCAGCAGTGAATGAGAGGCACCCGAGGGCACACAAACTCCTCCAAAAGAGCCGTCCTCACCTTCCTGGGTGTGCAGCTGCTTTGAAAATGCAGTCCTGTAACTTACACCACACTGAATGTCACTCAAACCAGAATCAGCTGGGTTGGTTTGGGTTCTTTGTCAGCAGGCTCTAGGAGCAGCCCGTAGTCTGTCTTTCTTTCCAACAAAAAATAGAGCAGCTGTAGTCAGCTCCAGTTTAGACAATCAATCGGTAACTCACAGGGATCACACAAAGTTCTGCAGCCCTCTCTGCTTGTGGGGTGGAGGATGCGAAAGCTCACTTCCCCTCTGTAAAGATGACTGAGGTCAGTCCTTAAAACACATCCAGAACAAAAAACAAGTTCTAAAAAGTATGTGAAATAGCTGCCACATTTTTGTGCGGTACCCTGCTCCCCCAGAATAATAAATTAGGGTGGACAGTTTTACTTTTAAAAACGGTAAATGTTAATGGAGAGGAGCATTCTGATGCACTATGGGGGACAACTGGTAACGTATCCCCACTGATCCATGAAGAGATCTTTCATTTCTTATCCAGGCTGGCATGCAGCTCTGCTTCGAAGGCCATCTTGTCAAAGGTGCGCGTATTTGTCTCCTCCCGTACCTTTTCCCGGACATGGAAGGATGCCCGAGCTACAGACCTGGCATTTTCTAAGACACTCTTCTTCTCCTTGAAGATCTGCTCGCTCCTCTCCAGCTTCCTCTCTATAGAAAGGAGAATCTCCCTGCGCCGTAAGTCCTCGTACTGTTCCACCTTTTGCTTGTTGATCTTCTGCACCTTCTCCTTCTCCAGACGGCTCATGACCAACCTGCGGGCTTTTTCCTGGACCACCTCTTCAGCCACCTGAGCAGCATGCTGGAGCTTCCTCTCTGTCTCTTTAGCGAGGGCCTCCAAGTGCTCCTTCTGCTCTCTTTCCTTCTTCTCCGCTGCCAGTTTGGCTCTCTGGATCTGCAAGTCCTCCCGCCTGGCCTTCTCCCTCAGCTCCTGGTTCCTCTTTTCCACTAGCTGCTCATAGTTCTCCTGGGCCTTGGACAAACTCATCTCCAGGGATGCCTTCAGCATTTCCTTCTCCTCTGCCTCTTGCTTGGCCAGTTCCTTGAGCAAAGTCTCGTGCTTCAGCTTCTCTGCTTGGTTCAGCAGCTTCCTCTCCTTCTGCAGCTGCACCTCCTTCCTCTGCCTCTTCTGCGCGGCCGTGGACAGCTTCTCCTGCAGGAGCTGCTCCTCTCGCTCCCGCTGCTCCTTCTTGCTGTCCTCCTTCGCCTTCAGGTTGTGCTCTTGATGGAGCTTCTTCTGCTTATCCTCCTGGACGGCTCTTTCCAGCTTCTCCCTCCGCAGCCGCTCCTGCTTCTCCGCCTGCTCCCGCCACCTCTCCTCACACACCTGCCTGTGCTTCTGCTTCAGCAGGGCGGCCTCCTGCTGCTCCTGGCTCAGCTTCCCCCTCCGCTTCTCCACCTGGCTCTCCCACATCCGCTGGCCCTGCAGGAGGGCCTTCTGCTTCTCCTTCTCCTCCTGCTCCTTCCGCTGCTCCGCCAGACGCCGCTGGCTGTCCCACTGCAGGTGGGCCGCCTGCCGCTGCTCGCGCAGGAGGTTGGCCTCCTGGTGCTTGGCGAGCATCAGCGCCGCGATCTTCTTGTCCCTCTCGGGCACCTCCGACAGACCCTTCTTCCTCTTCACCTCCCTGACGATCCTCTCCACCCTCTGGGCGGTCTGCGGCGAGTGGCTGAGGTCACCCAGGCTGAAGCTGCGCCCCAACAGGGAGCCGTCAGCCACCCGGGTCCGGCCGCGCGCCTCGCCCCTGGGCGCCCGCAGGCTCTCCCCGCTGTAGGAGGACGACGCTCCCGACTCCGAGGAGGTCTTGCCCCAGCTGCCCTCCCGGCGCTTTTGCAGCGAGTCCAAGGAGTGGCTCTTGGCCTTGGCACCCCGCGACGCCGCAGCCTTCCCCGCGGGACGGGGCGCGGCGGCGGCTGCCGCCCGCGGGGCGAGGCGGGCGGCGGGCGAGGGAGGCAGGCTGCCGAGCGGGGCGAGGATGCGCCTCTTCTCCTCGCGGATAATCCTCTCCCGTTCCTCGCGGCACTGCTGCAGCTTGCGGCGGCGCTCCCGCTCGTAGGCCTCGTAGAGTCCAGCGGCCACCCGCATGGAGCGCCCGGGGGCCTCGCGCAGCAGCTCGCCCAGCGCCCGTGGCAGCAGCTCCACCGGGCGCACGGCGCAGCGGGCGCAGGCCTCCAGGGAGCGGGGGCTGGTCAGCACGTAGCGGCTGCCCTCCGCCGCCGCGCAGTCGAAGTTGTACAGGTCCAGGTGCAGCAGCGGGGACTGCTCCCCGGGACGGGACGCGTCCCCCGGCGTCGCCGCCGCCGTCGCCCCGCCGGGTGCGGGGCAGGGCTGTGCGGGGGGCTCCGCTGGCGGCTCCACCATGGTTGGTCCTGCGAGGAGAGAGCGGTGGCGGGTGAGCCCGCGGTCCTCTTTGTCCCCCCGGCGCGGTGAGGAGGATGAATGGAGCGGCACAGGAGGGGCGGGGGCTCGGTGCACGGGATGCTCCGGTGGGGCGGGATTCGGGTGCTGGGGGGGGGTTGGGTTGGTAGCGGAGGTGTTCTACGACCATCTATGGGGGTGCCTGCAGTGCACGGGCTGGGGGCGCGGGGGTCTCCGGGGTACGCGGGGTGAGAGGGCGGTCCCACAGCCAGCCCACCGCTGCCGCTCCCGTGCGCGGGGGATGCGTGGCTGCGGGTCGGGGCGTTGGGGCCGGTGCCCGGGCTGCGGGCAGGGGACTTGGTTTGGGCCGGGGCGGCTCGGGGGGGTGGGGGGGGGGAGGCTTGCACTCACCGGGCGGGAGCGGCGGGCAGCGCCGCGCTTTGTCTCGGAGGCGGCGGCCGCGGGGATCAGGTGGCCGGCGGCGGCGGAGGCGGCGGCAGCGGCGGCTCCTCCATGGTACCCGCGGGGCGGCGGCGGGCACGGCGGCCGCCCGCAGGTTGCGTGGCCCCGCGCCGCCCGCCGCAGCCCCGCCGCAGCCCCGCCGAGCCGCGCTCCCGGGAGGGGGCGGGCGGAGGCGGGCGCGGGGGACCCGCCCCGAAGCCCCGGCGCCGGGGCCGGGCCAGGCGGCTGTCCCGCCGTGCACCCGCCGTCCCCGTGTCCTTCCGTGCACGCGTCCTTCCCGCAGTACGGGGCGCTTTCTGGGTCGTGCCCCCTATTTTGCGCAGTGCCTGCACGCCGTGAAGCCCATCCGTGTTTACGGTCGATATGAGGGAGCTGCGAGGAGGAAGGATGCTAGCCCAGTTTTGCAGATGTCGAACAGCCGCAGGGAGATGAAGGTGGCCTGACCGGGGCCGCTGGGAATCTGTGTCAGAACGGAACAGAACGGCACAGCGCTCAAATTTCAGCGCAAAGCACTTCCCAGCTATGCACCCCTATTCCCTTTAGTGCTAGTGCAAGCTACTGCTTGCTGCAGAGATTTATCAGGACTGAGAAGGAGGGATCTGGAGCGGTGTTGCAGGCAGTACGGTACAGCTTTCCAGGTGCCTGCTTTGAACAGGCTGGTTGCAGTTACTGTGGTAGATTCAGAATTTCTATACGGATCAACAGCCACAGGGGGGCTGAAGATGCCTTGCTCTAGAAATACCATTCAGCAGAGAGGGCATCATTGCTGGTTGTGGAGTGCAGAGCATCTGTGCCACACAGTGGAGCAACTCCGGTTTTGTCAGGTAGAGCAGAACAGTAGCAAATGCTTGTTAGGCACTGTGTTGTGGCTTCAGCGCTTTTTCAGCGATTTGTCGTGTAACCAGTCCAGATGCAGCTTTATCTGCTTTGTTGCAATACGGAAGGGCAAGGCAGTCATCAAAGAGCTTCCAGGGTGGTCCAGGACAACGATAGAGAGTGACAGAAAGACCCAGGAAAGGCCTAGGGAGCCCGTGAGAGAAGCTAGAGAGCTGTGGGTTGATGGTGGTTTCATTTAGTATCTCATCCTCTGTGCTGATGGATGGGTGCACTGAGGATGCACTGAGTGGGCAAGCTGCACCAGTGAACCATATTGACTTATCTAATCTCATTCATTCATCATCATCATAGTCTGTAGGGGGTGGTTATAAAGCTTGGTAATTAGTTACGTGAAAATCTTTGGGTCAGGGAGCAGCTTTCTGCTGTCAGAAGAGCCTGGCTCACTGCTGATGGTGCTGACCATGAACAGGAATTGCAGCTCTGCAGCTGTCAAGCCACGACTGCATTCTTTTCATGGAAACTCATTAACTGGTAAGTGTGCACGCCAGGTGAGGCACGGGTTTCCTAGGGCTTTCTGCAGGTTACTATTTCTGCTTGCAATGGGGCTGTAGCTGGACCTTGACCTTCCAGGTTTCCATGTGGATCTTTAGGACTCCCATAAGCAGTGGGACTACTCAAAATGCAGTGGGAAGGGGGGCTTGTCAGGTGGCTCAAAAAGTAGCTGGATATGACTTTTGGAGACATTAGTACATGCTTTCTGAACACATAAGTCATATCCCCACTCATCAAGAATAAGGGAAACTTGGGATGGGGCAGGAGGATCCCTCTGGAGGAGCTGAAGAGGGTCACTGCTAACGTGTTGTTTCCCCCCACACCATTATAAATCCTAACTCTCTTTCAGCTGGAAATGAAAGAAATCTATGCACGCGGGCTGAGCAGTACTATAGAGTTACCCTCCTCCTTTAATAAACACTTTCCTTCTTTGCACCACTGCTAATGATAGCAGGGGACACAGGGCAGTGGGAAATCATGACTAAGATCATAGAAATGGAAATGTTTGTTTAAAGCCAACAAATTCTTCTATATGATCTTCACTCAGTCCAGCTTCAGTGCTACCTGTGCCTGGATTTTCCCCCAGTCTGCTTGGGGTCCGCTTCAGTTTTTCTTTACTGTTTTATCTTCTCTAGAAAGTAATTTGCCTTTTTTGGCTAGACACTTCTCTCCTGCTTGGGCTTGTGCCTCACAAATGTTTGTAAACCATTTCCAAATTCCCTCAGAGCCAAGGAAAACATATCCTCATTGTAAACCAATTCCCTGTGGTTGCACAAGCAGCTATCACCCTCCTTCTGAACTCATGCCAGAGCGTCAGTCCTCCCGTGGCTACTGCTGCTGCTGGGCTGAGAGGGGGCTCCTGCTGAGCATCTGCCTCTGTGTGTCCTGGTATAGGGGGGCTGTGCACTTAGCCCTGGTGCCTGTACACTGAATTCTTCCTCTCTTGCATCCCCCTTTCTCTACTTGGCTAGCTCTTCTAAGGCTTTGGCTTTGACTTGAGCAATTTGACTTTCTAGAACTGTTTCCCCCCCTACTACGGGAATGTTAATCGGTGAATTATTTCCTCCTTGCTTAATAGCAGCAAGTGATGTTTTCCAGGTCGACTCCTGTCTCCATCTGCTTTGCTGTTTCTGCCGTTCTCTTTCTCATGCTGTTTACGCTGTTGCTGGGAGGACCCTGACCTAACTGTCGTGAGCAACGTCTCTTCCCTGCCAGGGGCAGCCCCACACCACTCCCAGGCACACCGGAGCCTCACGACACAGCCTTCCCCTGTCAGCGTGAAGCTCAATGAACCATTTTAAGACTTTTCTGAGGCACTGAGCCTAAGGCCTAATGCTGCACTTAAATCCTACGAGACCAGGCCTGAAACCCAACACACCACAGTGCTGGTGTGACAGCCTGTCAAAAGCCAAAATCCTCCTCTGGGATACTTCAGTTTTGGCTCCTCTTATCCTTCCTTGTGCTTATCCTTCTGTCGCTGCTTGCTTCTCGCTTTCCCTTGGCACAACCTGCCTGCCTGAGAGATGCAGGCAGTGCCTCCGTCCTCCCGTGGGTGGCAGTCTTTCTTCTGCAGCCCCGAAGCTGAGGAAACAACCCGAGCGCTCGCGGCCCGGAGGCTCTGCTTCACGCTGTCATCTGTGGCAGTCCCTCAGCCATTTCGCTGAGTCTCTAGAGAAATGGAGCCTCTTTGCTGGGCAGATGCACGGAGCAGGGACGCAGAGAAGAGAAAGAAGTAGGGGAACGGCCCCTTTAAGACTCGCGCCGCCGCGCCTCAGGCCCCGCCTCGCGCGCCGCCGTCCGGCGGCGCGCGGGGCGGGGCCTGAGGCGCGGCGGCGCGGGGCCGTTGGGGGCGGGAAGACGGCGGCGCCGGCCGGGGCGCGAGGCCGCCGTTCTTCAGCCCCGCGCTGCTGCACCGTCCCCCCGCGTCCCTCCGCCGTCGACGCCCGGTGAGGAGCCGAGGGGAGAAGCGGAGCGAGCTGCGGGGGGTGAGGGGGGTGAGGCGAAAAAGCGCGGGCTCGTGGAAACGCGGTGCTTGTCGAGGTTGGCGTCGCGGCGGGGAGGGCAGCCCGGTGAGTCGGTGCGTGTTCCCGGCCGCGCTGTTATGTAACGGTTGTCGCGGAGCTCGCTGCGTTCGGCTCTGCGTCTCTCGTTAATGCCGGAGCCGGCTGGGCAGCGCCTCTCTCCCCGCAGTAATAACCGTTTGTAGACTTTCTGTTGTTGTTGCTGCTGTTCTTTTTCCCCCTCTGCGCAGGAGCAGCGTTACACGGCTCTCCCGTCCTGTGTCTCCAGTTAGAACTTGCCTGCGTACATCAAAGAGAGGCGAAATGCATGCTAAACCCCGGTGCCGCGAGGATCCGTGCTCCTGCGGTTTATCTCTCGTTTCATTCCTCACCTCCCCCTCAGGTGTCTTATCGTAAATCTCTGCCCGCCTGCCGCCTCGTCCCTTTATTTCAGAGCCGTGCGGTCGAGCTGTGGCACGGCGTCTGTCCTCTTGTGACTCTCACGTTACTTCTGATAGCAAACTTTAAGAACGTAAACTTCTCCCTTTGCTTGGGGATTCATCTGCCCTCCTCAGTCTGCTTGTCCTGTTACGTAAACGGGTGTTCCGCTGACATTTAGAGGAGAGAGTGCTGCTGACAGCAGGAAGGCTCCTTTCTGTAAAGGGGAGCTGGAACGTGCCTGGAAGAGCTGTCACATCAGCTACCAAACTTGGTAAAATCTCGTTGCTGCGTGCCGTGGGAGCACTGCGTCTTATAGAGCAAAGCAGCGCGTGATAAAGAAGTTACAAGCTCTTTAAAGCCGCTGTGAAAATCCAGTTGCCCTCGTGTTGCTGCTTTCAGAGGTTTTTTCATATGCAGATGTTTCGGTGCGGTCTGGGAAAGGAACTGGGAAAGCACTGATTCCGGGGCTGACATTTCTCAACCGCTGTTTTACAGTTTCACTTTCACAGCGGAGGTGGAAGCTCTGGTTCTGTCACCTCTCTGCTCTTCGTGTAAATTGGCCACCTGTGGGCTTTGAGGACGGCCGGTGTCCTCGGGTCGCCCACTTCGCTGAGCCTGTGCAGTTTGCAGGCAGTTATTGGCAGAGTGTATTTAGTGCAGCGGTGAAGGTGGGCTGACATGGCTGCTCGAGCTGGCAGGAGCTGCTGGGGAGCCAGCCAGCAGTGCTTACTGCCGGCGCTGAGGGTTTGTCCTGCCTGCAGTGCAGCGGCTCTGACAGGATTAGTTCTGTCTTCTGATCACGCCTGTTTCCAGCTATTCTCTTCCTGCCTGGAGAACGACCTCAGCTCGCAGTAAGAACAATCTGCAGCAGACTTAACCTCAGCTGTGCAACCTTAGCTGCAGACTTGGGTTTGTGTGTCTGGGTCTGTTCCTGTTACATCACTTCTTCTTATCAATGTGCTTGTTCATGCCAAGCCTACCCACTTCCTTGCCACTCGAACACATCTTTCACTTGTTCTGCTTTTGTGAAAAAACAGATGTGAGCTGCTGACCTCTGTCAGGTCAGTAGGGTCTGATATATACACCCAGAAGCTAGGTCTTTTTTTCCTCCTTTCTTCCTTTGTGTTTATCCTTGCTGATCTGCGTTCTTCCTGGAGGAGCCCCCAAGTGTCTGCATGACAGGTCAGTTGCACGCAAGCGTTCTTCCTGCTTTCCCTTGCATTCCACTCGGCACTGGGTCTCCCTGCAGCCCGCTGGAGCTGGCTGACCTCAGCTGGGGGTGAGGGGGCCTTCTGTGGTAGGGCTGGGCCCCCTCTGCTCGACAGAGGGACTGAGGGCAGCAGGGTTTCCCTTCTGCTTTGGGAGTAGATAAATAGAAACGCATAGGCATCTCTGAGAACAGGAAAAGGGAAGCTCTATCCCATCTGTAGCAAAGATGTTTGCTCATAATGTGGTATTGGTTACAGCGGATTTCTCTTGCCAAAACTCCAGTAGTTCATAATTACATTTATCCAGCCAGCGTGATGAGTATCACATCTTTCAGAATGCCGTCAGTACATGTTTAATCTCAGTTTTGAAGCTGAGTTGGGTACAAACGGAATTGCTCCAGATGTAGGGATTTGACCCCCAGCACTGGAATTTAGGAACAGATGAAGCCCTCTGTGTCTCGGGACCTCTGTCGTTGACCAGGCTTTGCCCTTCTGTAGTTAGGCAGACCAGATCTTCTTTGGTTTTGCTAGCAGGCTTTTTTGCTGAGCAGTTGCAAAAACTGATGTTAAGCTTAACCGGTGGAAACGCTTTTTATAAATTTTAGGAAGTGAGCTTTTGTATGCGGCAAGAAATATTTGTGCCCAATGTTGGTTTGCTGTTTGTTTTGGTACAAAGCAGTTGAAACCAGTGGTCTCTCACAGGAAGCTCAGTGTTCTTACCCAGCCAGCATCCTGCAAGCAGGATGTTTGCAGACTGAACCAAGTGATGGTAAGAGGATGTTTCTGCTGGTAATGCACTGAGTACTCTTCGGGAACTTGCAGTTTCCAGGCTGACCCGTGCGCTTGTTTTTCTGCTGAAGGTTCCCAAAGACCAGTGTGGCCTGGTCTATCGTTTGCCTTGTAATTTATTGTTAAATGATAATATTTATGCATGATAATTGCAAACAGGAGGCTTGAACTACTGAGGAGCTGCAGGACCAAAAGTTAGAGGCATAGAACTCTTCCGGTTGGCTCCAGCTGCCCTTTCCCCTGGCTCTCTCTGTCAGGGTGTTGAACAATGGGCAGGCTCTGAAAGTGGAGCATGCACTGGGAACCTTCTCCACAGCAAAAAAAGGGATCAATGTGTCTCATGTCATTCTGGTGATTCCCCAGGGGAAACTGCTGTCCTGGCAACCAGCCCACTCAGCCGTAAATTCGCTTTCCTGTTGCAAGCAAGCATTGACTGGAAGGGGGAGTTTGTCCCTTCTGCAGATGTAACCTTCTAGGCGAGGTAAATGCAGCTTTTGGAGTTGGTAGAGCACTGTAAAGGGAAACACCGCATCCGGACCTGAAAGGCTTTCAGTCCGGCAATGTAAACTCACTTGTTATGAGAATGGCTTTCCCTTGAACCTGCTAGGCTGAGATGTGCCCCATTTAACCTCCTGCTCAGAAGGGAACCAGTGTTAATATCCAGTGTCTCTGTCCTGGGCTTATGCTTAAGAAATCCAGAACCATTTTGAAAACTTGAACACTGTTTATGCTTTCTCTGTACTCATTTTCCTGTTGGTTTGTAGTTAAACATTTCTGTGGTTTGCTGCTGCTCCTGGTTGTCTCTTGCATCAGTTTAATGGGGTTTTGTAATAAAGTGAATGAGAAGTGAAGCTGTCTCTGGGCAAAACCAAGTTTGAATCTTGTTTGGGAAGGAAGATGAGCAAAGAAAATTGCAAATAAAACTGCATTAGATCTCTTCCTGCTGGACCGTAAGGGAGCGTAAGTTTTAAAAGGGAAATCCTGTTGAGAGTTTCCTTTTATTTACTTTTATTTCTGTATGAGAGGTTGTGAGACTGTTCTTATGCCGTACAAAAATGCACACCTTTCAGTAGATAGATGTGCACCTTGTCTTTGTAACTTATATTTATAGTTCTTAATGTGTAGATTAGTGAACTGCTGGACTGTCCTTCACCCATTTGACGTTACTGTGGGTTTGTTTGTTTTCACTTGGTAAATAACTTCTGAAGTTTTTAAGCAATAGATACTGAGGCAGCCTGCACTAATGCAGTTACATTGTAGGATCTGCCAGGATCTCCTTTGGGTACTGGAGACCATTTATGCCGACTGCTCTCATAAGGCATTTCCTTAGACCTGGTAAGGTGCCTCTGATGTTAATTAAGATTCCTTTAAGAGCTGTGTGATCCTGAAATGCTGTGAGCTGTTTCTGCAGTGTGCAACAAAAATATGCTGGATACTGATAGGATTTGTGAGCGGAGACTATAAAACCTTACGTACAGCTTTGTTAACAGCGGTCCACCAAAGGCTGCTTCATAGGTACGGGTAGCAGGACTGTGCAGTCGGGGTTGTGTATTTTGTTAAGCATGTGGTTATTTGAGTAAAAGCCAAGAGGAGCCCACTAGGTTTACTTCTCATTTCACTAGCTGTGGGAACCTGATCTCAAGTCTGCTTCTGGTTTGCGCTATGACTGTCTTGAAGGACTTGCACATTCTGAGAGTCAGAAAGTTGACGTGGCATTATTTAAATGTTTAACAGCAAGGCCTTTAAGTAGGCAGGCCAGGAATACCATCTTCTGCACAGCTTTTACTTTCTCTTTTGGATACTCGGTTTGCCCAGTTCTCAGTTAGTTGGCGTGCTTTCCAACCAAGACGGTGGAGGTTATGTGGTCACTTTATTAATAGCCATCTTTTCAAGTCTTTGAGCTTCTAGTATTAATGCTGAAATAAAAGCATGGGGGATAGGACACTATAAAATATACTTGTGTCTTTCTGGTACAAAGAAGTAAATATTCTTTCTCCTATGTTTGTCGGGATGTGTGCAAGATTTTTGGTCCCCAGCTTGTACGTGTGTATTGGATGGCTGGAATTGGTGCAGTTCTAGTTTGTGTATTTCGGATGCCTTCTCAGAAGTATCAGTCTCATCAAAAAATCATAACGCTTGATTACTGCTGGAAAAACGTCTGCAGTAATTCTCTGCTATGTTTGAAACACATCTTTTCTATTTCTATACTTGAAATTTTAAGCAGAGTGTGTGAGGGTAGTTCTGAACATTCTTTGTCCCAAACCCGGGCATGAATTTAGCAGGTAATGCATGTATCTGAAGCATATCTGTGTGCCTGTACTCTAAAAGCAGAACAAAACTTTTTCTACCCTCAGCCTAGTGGCTCATTTATGTGATAATGCCCTTCTTATATTTTTTGTGCATTTTAGGTGTGCAAATCAACCTACTGTCACTGAGTCATCACTTCTGTCGCACTAACGTCGACTGCTGTATGCTAGCTTCTGCCAACACCAGGTAAGAAGAAAGCTAACATGGTTACTTCTATTTCTCTTTGCTTTTTAAATGTGTGTTTTGTCCAAATGCCAGTGACTTTTCTCCGGACTTGTCAGAATGTGCTGCCTTCCTCTTCTGTAACGAGGCATCCATGTGCTGCTAGCATTTCTTCCTGTTTTGAAAGCTATTCTGAAATATGTTATTAGGAATTTTATAATAATGCCTCATCCTTTTTCCTGACACCTCCTACTTTTTTATGGTGCTCATGTACCACAGGATGTTTTTCTTCTGCATTCTTCATGCTGTTACCTCTTCTTGGCTTTGTTACAGAAACTGCCAAGCTCCTTTGCCTTCCAGAGTTAACCTTGCATGATAAGCCACCTGTACTGTTCGATCTTTTTCAAAGAACAGAAAATGGGTTCTGCTTGTGGTTGTTTTTTTTGTTTTGTTTTTGTTTTTCTTATATCTGCTCCCAGATCCTGCCCTTGGGAAGCTAGCACAGAATTAGCTCTAGGACAGTGCCAGAGTCTGTCTTTCAAAGAATTAAACATCGAGCCTTTTTGGACCTTGCTCCGACGCCCCCCCACCCCCCCTCTCCCTTAGAGAAGAGATGCAGATTGAGCAGGGATGGAGGAACATCCCTCTAATGCTCTCAACAAGGTTATTACTCAGAGCTCTCGGGGAGTCCTGCTGCTGACGGAACTAATGTGAGCCTTTGTTCTCATGCTAATCAGAACAGGGATAATTCCTCCGGCTGCCACCTCTTTCTTCCCCCAGCTCCCCTAGCAGTGATGAGGCATTAAGTGCTGTGCCGGCCTGCTGGCCTCGCTTCCTGCAACTGCCAGCTTGAGTGCAAAGGCGTGAGTTCTGAGGGTTCTCACTAGCAGTTCTCATCGAAATCTTCTGTTGTTTTTTTTTTGGATGCACGTGAGTAGCGCTTGTATGCTTTAGTTAAATAGGTTTCTTGATGGATGTGTGATTCTTTGTTTTTCATATCACTAAATGAGAAAATAACTTAATTGGAGCAAGATATACTGGACTTGATCATAGTAGCATCTTATGCTATTTTTTGGGAGATATAACTGAAAAAATACAAGTAGGCATATAGATACAATTTAAAAAGTATATTTCCTTCTTTCTCTTTCCTCCTTACTTGGCAAAGCGAGCAAATATTGTTTCTCAAATATTTTCAAACATCCTTAAACAGACAAACCTTTGATTGTGAGTCCAAGGAGCTATAAAGTTTTCCCAGGAGGAATGTTTGTACAAACCGTTTATTGCTTTATTTTATACCAATGATCTCCTTCCTTTCTGAAGACGAACTGCTTAGCAGTAGAGGAGATCTGGAAGCCTAAGTATATAACAGAATACAATTTTACGTGTAATATAACACAGAAAAATTGTCCACTGTAGTCATAGCTCTTCGCTACCTTCTGTTTGCAGCAGTGGGTGGGAGATGGTGTGGAGGATCCTGAATATCCGATGTGAGAGGTGAGACAGAGGTGTTAGAAAATGTCTTGCAGCTCAAGAAGGAAGGGTTGGATTGTACTGAGATGGCCTCTTTAGCCTTTCCGTGGCAATACAGAGCTGAGGGGAAGCTCATCCTGGTGCTTATAAAAGCAGATCTCCTAGCTGAGACGCTCTGTTTGTGATAGCAGGTTCTCTGGGGATAGTTGGTGACAATCCTCAGTGGATAATCTGCCCTGAGTCTGGCTGAGCTGCCCTTCTGATGAATTTGTAAGGGGGTTTGCCATCTTTCACTAGAGTCTGTTCTCTCTGAGGGTGGTTTGAGACCCTCTTTAGTGTCAGCATGTAACAGTGGGACAGGAAGGATTTAAACAGGCTAAAGAGCTTCCCCAGAAGATGGAAACTGAGTGCATCTGCTCGGCTCATGGCAGCATGTCAGCTCAGTGCTCTCATAGCGTTTCATTTTGATGGAGGGATTTTGTTTCTGATGCAGACTTGGAAAGGCCTGAAGTGATGATATAAAAATCTGCTATCTTTTCCAACTGCATAATTTTTGGCTGTGTAGGAATAATGTTTGGATTAGTTGAATTAAAAAAAAAAAAAAGTGTATGAAAAAGTACTGAGGGAGGAGGGAGGCTTCATCAGGTGCATCTCACCATCTAAGGTGCTTGAGGCAGGAGTCTGAAGCCCAGACTTACCTTTTGCTAGTGACTGTACACAGGTGAGGAGCCCATGTGTCTCTCTGAAGTGAGCCTACATGGAAGGATTAGCTCCGGGAGGCACCAAGCAGGATTTTTTCTAAAGTTGATTCTATTGGCCATCTCTGGAAGAGACGTCACCGATAAAAGAAGTGTGAGGTGTTCTACTCGGGCAAAATAACGATGAGACAGAAGTGCCTTTGCCTGGTGCTATTCACCTGTCAGTTGTTCAGTCCCAGGAAACGCTCATTTTCAGGGCGGTGAGTGTTTTTATCACCTGAAAATAAAAAGGCATATGTGTGATTGGTTTTTTTATTTTTTTAATGCTCTCAGTTAGCTTATGCATGGCATTGACTGCAAACAAGTGCCCTGTGCTTAGGTTTTTTCATGTTCTATCACCTTTCAACATTCAGTTCATCTCCAATGGTATGAAGCAGTTATTCAGAATGGTGTGGGTGTAGGGGTGTGTGAGTGGGACAGGGAGAGAGAACTTGAAGAAGCTGCAGCACAGAAAACAGAATTCCTCCTCTGTTATTTTTATCCTGCGAAGTGAGAACAGAAGGAGGATTGCAGAAGTGTTTCTGAACACATCCTGCTCAGTTTCCCAAAAGGCCTTGAATGCTCTCTAGCCTGCATTTTCATGACTGATCCCTGTGTCTGCTGTAGCAGTGTGGGCCATGGGCGGCCTGATGCCCAGGTGCATGTCATAGCAGTGCCAGCCCTGGTGCGGGCTGGTGCTCACATCCATCCCTTCATGCGTACCTGGGTTCCTCCTGTGTTTGTTTCCCTGTGTTGTTTTTTGTTTTTCTCTTCTCGGTTAGCATTTCCTTTTCAAGCAGTATTCTCTGGTATGAAAATCCAAGAACGTACGTCATCATCGGTATTAAAAATAAAGGGAGAAGGACAGAATATTCAAAATCGATCTGCTTTTCTCCCGAGGTATTTTCTTTCTGTTCTACTTCATCTTCCTGCTTCTTTACCTGTAAACTGAGGGCTTGGATTCTAAACATATACATATATATATATATATTTACTTTTCCCCCTTCAATATGCTTTTCTTTCTGATTTTTACGGGAAGTTGAAGACCAGCTAGGCCTTGTGACTCTCTCCTTAGAGAGGTAGGAAGGCATGGCTTTCAGTAGCCACCTTATCTTGGGTACAGTAACATTGTTTCATTCAAACCATGAGGTGCCAATTTTTCCCACCCCCTCCCATGCCCCTAAGCTTTTGTGGAGCACACTCTCGGTTTTAGTTTTTTATCTGTATTTATCCCTCGCTGAGAAGCTCGAGTTTTTAATTAGCACGGCTTAATCATTAACTAACACATTGCAGAAGGCACTCTGCCTTTGCTTGTGATAAACAGCTTGCTGTATGTAAGGCCTTCCCCAGCCTGTTTCCTGTGGCTGTTGCCCCTCAGCTCAGTCATTTTAGCAGCCAGTCGTGTTCCTTGTTAGAATGTAGGATCTGGTATAGTATAGTCGGTCTGCCATTCACTTCACTTGTCCAGACCCTCTCTTTTCTGCCTTTTCGATGGAAGAGTCCCTTACATTTCACATTTCTAGTTCAGCAACTTGTCATGAGTCCCAAGAAAAGACAGTTGTTTGTTAGAAGCATCATATCTATTGATGTGTAACTTATATCAGCTTTCTGGGACAACAACTTACCTCTGTATTGGCAGAGTGTGGTGGTTTTATGGCAGTGAGAATCTGGGAGGAATTAGTCAATGTGAAATACTCACCCCAAAAGCAGCTGGCTCTGGAAACTTGTAGTAAATCTCCTGTTTCAAAGGTATGTTACCTGAAATCTGTTAGTGCCTCTTGCTTAAATGACAAGGAATTCCTGGATTATTCAGAAAAATCTTAATTTTTTTTTTTTTTTTTTGAGCTAGAACCAGGCTGCCCTGCATAAAGTCTTAAGCAGAACAGGAAGATGGGAAAGGAAATATGTATACACATAAGATTTCTGAAAGAAACTGAAAAAATTGAAGCTTTTGAGCCACTGAACAGCTGATGCTTGCGTTCTTCTGGACTCTTGCAGCCTGAGTCCAAAGATGATCTAGGCTGTCTCTTGTAAGTCTCTGTTTCCTTGTTTGTTGCTTGCACCTGCACCCTGTCCTTTGTGTCGTTTCCAGCAGTGTGCTACCACACTGGTTGGTGCTGGCTGAAGAGGAGGGCTTGAATCAGAAATGCTTTTTAAAGAATTCTGCATGTACTGCAGCCTCTCCAAACGTGATTCTGCTCAAGCCTTACTGAAGTGAAGATATGCTTTCTGTGAAGTACTTGCTGACGAACTATTGTATTTGCTAAAGTAAGCTAGTATTGCACTATACTCCTGCCTTGTGCATTTGTCTGCAGCATAACCAATCCCTGCTCTTTCATGTGTATGTTTCTTTGTTAAATACCTGGCGTAATAAATAGTCCACTACTTACAGAAAGTGGGTACAGAATTCCTCTGTGAAGTAATACTTTGAGTAGCTGTGATGTATTACTCAGCTTAAACAATGCAGCATGGTGCATTAACAAGGATATGTACGTATCCTGAATTCTACACAGCTGTAGCTGGGGACTCTCTAGCTCCTCAAACAAGTCTGAAACTTCACTTTCTTCACTTTCAGAACCTCATGCTGTGTGCTCGTTTTGTTTAATGCTCACAGGTGGTGGATTTGTAGGATGGTGCAGCTTTTTTTTTTTTTTAATTTTTTATTTTATCCAAAGAACAACATTAAGTGTAAAATCAATACTTTTTTAAGTTATTATTTTATAATTTTTTTTAAGTTATTATTATTTTTCTCCTCTAGGACTCATTGTTACCTTAGTCTTTCTCATCTCTGAGTTCTTCTCCATGTCCTTTTTGGATACAAAGCCACAACTGTATGTGATGATGGTAGAATTTGCTGTAAATGTAGAAGGCAGCCTGTTTTTCAAGTTGAGGCAATGGTCTTTTTTTTGGAGAAGGGTGTGGCTAAAGAACAGCTGATAAGATATTTCAAGCAGGCTTTCTGAAGCTGGCTTAACTCATTTAGTTATACCGGGATGAGCTCACAAATTCAGTACTCTGTTTCAGATTTAGACTGTGAGGGTGGTTGCTCTTACACTCTCTGTATGTGGTGTTTGAAAAACTCCTCTGGAAATGCTCTCCCCTTTACAGAGAAGGGAAGTAACAATATTGCAAATAGAGTATGTGGTAAGTGTGCTCATCAGCATGTGATGCTGTGCCTGCAACCCAGGGATTGGATGCTGAGAAGACTACTTTAGTTATGGTGCCTATGAAAACAGAAACAGCCTCTGCCTGCCTGCAGAGCTATGTTTATTTTATTCCAAGTGAAAAACCAAACCAAGGGAAGTTAGGAAAGGTGCTTAGTATTGAAAGTATTAATGGAAGCTTTATTCAGTGGCATGAATGTTGTATAGTTGTTGCCTGAGCTTCTCTGCATGCTTCCTGCCTAGCAAAGCCTGTGGCATCCACAGGAAATAGAGCAGCACGCTGGATGAGCTCATATTGATCCCGTGAATTTTCACACAGTAGATCAGTTTCCTGAGCTGTGTGTCTGTAACTGGAATGTAACCTGCAGTGTGCTAGGTACTCCTCTCAGGTGGGACCACACATTGCAATTGATGGTCAATAGCAAGTGGTGGAGGAAGGTAGGGAGAAAAAAAAACAACACAGAAAAGTATGGTTAATTAAAACTAGCCTGTTTCTTCTATGTGAAGCTACTTTTAGGAAAATGATAGTCTGAGTGCCTTTGGGAAGACAAAACTCTCAACAGTCTACCAGTCTCCTGGAGCCCAGGAGGCATCTCTCAGCGGAGTTGATGTTGCTTAGCTTCTTGGAGAGAAGGAATGGCTTCAGCTGTGAAAACTGGCAGTAATGAAGGTTGGGCCTCTGGAGGTACTCTAGGCCCAACTCCTGTGCAGAGCAAGCATTCAGATTCTGGAGAGCTGACTGTGAGGTGAGAATCTGTGTGTCTTCCTTAGTGGTCTGAGTTATAAGTAATAGGTGACTGTCCCTCAAGAGAAACAGAGTTCTTAACCAGTGAAACCAGAGAGCAGCAGTAGGCTCAGAAGAGGATTGCAGAGGTTTTGTTGTTCAGTTTCATGTTTTAGGTGAAATTCAGCTGGCTGCTGCTGTCTGGGCTTTTGAGGTCTTGAAAGGTTACATGCATTCCTTTTCCCTGGTATTTCTGTGGGGAAGGCATTGCTGTGGTGAGCCTTACACTTGGATTACATGGGTGGTTTTTTATTTAAAAAACCCTCTGTAACACAGGATGAGCTGCTCTGAAGTCTTCTGGAATGAGACCTGAATTACAGAAGCTAAAAGTTAATTGCATAAAAATTGCATGTGGATTTACTTCTACACTTAATGGCTATTTCCAGTGTAATAGGGTGTAATGTGTGGCAGCTGCATGCCTTGTACTATGGGGTGCGACTTCATTATATTGTGTTTTTTCCACTGTTTGGCTGTAAGGTTGCCAAGTTTCCAGCTGTCTGTGTAGGGCTGTGCCAGCCACCCCTGACACATTGAGTGACACGTGGGGAGGCTGTGACCTTGGACGTGTGGGTGGCTGTGGGAGGGAGCCATGCTTACAATTCAGGACTGCTACCTGTCCTGGAAGGGAAAACTAACCTACTTTGTGGTAGTAGGCATTAAATAAACCACTGTATTTATCCGGGATGAAAAACATGCAGTGACAGCTATACCACAGAGCAAGATTTGCATGGATCTCTGGAAAAAGGTGAATTTGAATATCTCTTCCTGTAGTAGCCCTGAGCTAGACCTCACCTACTTTTGCAGCAAGTGGAATGACTTCCTATCCAGACATCACTGGGCTGGAGAAATCAAACTCTTGGTGTTCAGAGAATGAACCAAAATGCTATTATGCTGGGATTTCTGATTGCCTAGAAGGCAGTGACTACTTAAAGGTAGGAAACTCTGCCTGGGAAATCCTACTGATGTCTGAAAAGTTGCTTTGCTTATATAAGATTACAAAAGGTTGGAACATAAATGCTTCCTTCCCCTTTTAGTAGATGGGGTTGTGCCTGTTGTCATAAATATCGTCCTTTTGATACCCTGCAGAATAGATCTGCTTCTCCCAGGGCTGTAGGCTTTGGCTGGCCTTCTCTTTTTCATCTCTACTCTGCATGAGGTGGTAAGAAACTCAGGAGTCAGGTGAGTTCAGACCATGACAGAGAAGCTTGAGGGCATCTCTAACACCTGAAGCTCCTTTTAATTTATGAGTGGGAAAAAAAAATCCTTTTATTATTGTGTGTATGAGAAATATGAGAATGAAAGCAAGACTTTCTGAGACAAAATTTAACTGCTTTTAAGCAAGATGCGATAGTGCCTCTCCTCCCTTTTTAGTGAAATTAAATATTGAAACTGCAGGGCTGAAAGCAGATTTCAGAAGAGAACATGTGGAAAGTGACTTCTGCCCTGTGAATTACTAGCCTCTCCCTCTCAGCGTCCTTTACCCTTTGTAGAGGGTGGGTGCCATGTGCTATCATTTTGGCTACTGCCTCTTCCTGCGCTCCTGTGTGCGCTGGTGTCACTCACACAGCCGCTGGTGTGCTCTGACCTTCCTTTGTTCTCAGGTTCTCACTCCTTTGTGCCCCAGAGTGCTATGGGAACACTGTGTGCAGCTATAGAGTCAGATAATACTGAAATGCATGAGGTGTCCCAAGTTCCACATAGTGAGAAATGAGCAAACAAAAGAAACCCCAAAGCCCTGATTTTTTTTTTGTTCCGCAAAATCCTCCTTTTCTGAAAAGAGTAACAAAGTTGCAGTGGTTTTGATCACAGTTAGCCACAAGCAGAGTTAATGATACTAGACAGGAAAGAGACTGTAGAAGTGTTTGTTATAGAAGTCTATGTTTAATCTCTCCCAGTGGCTTTTGACTTGCTTAAAGCTATGCTGCAGCCATTGTGATTTCCAAGGCTATTGATTTCTGCACCCCTTCTGCCCACTCCACCCCTAAGTCTAGAATGCATTTAATTCTGCCATGGTTTTGCTGGCAATAGGTGTTCCTTTTCACGTGGAGAAAACCTAGATTATGGATCTTGCTCAAAATCGATTGTGGGTGGCTTATGATGGCATGGAAAATCTTATATAAGGGTAATTTGACACAGACCTCCTGTGTTGCAGAAGGCCTTAAAGTCAGAAGGCTGCATTTGGTTTTCAGGTTCCCTAGGAGGCTGCTGCATCATAGGGGTATGCTGTTTCTGTTGCTCTGTGGTGTAGTGTGTACCTGTTTTCTAGCAGGATCTGAAGTGTGTGTGTGGGGGAAGGGTTGGAAAGAAATGGGAGAAAATAACTATGCTACAGAAGCATCGTCAAAAGCTGTTAATAAGCATAAGATTAAAGTTTCTGGTCCTAGGATGAGAGTGGTACCAACTCCTGCGTAAACACTTGACTTGGCAAAAGCTGAAATTCATGTTGGATTCCTTTTCCTTCATGCACTTTCTGGCAGTGAGGATGTTAATCAGACAGTTGTTGTCTGTGTCTGCTCTGCTGCACTGCTTTCCCCTTTTTGCTTGTAGGGGAGCTGCAATGGCCTTCCTGCCTTGGCAGTGGACTTGAGTCTGTATGAGAGCTCTGCACCAGGAACGTGGGGGTATCTAGGCAAATACTTGGCTCTGCTATAGGCACTTGTGAGTTGCTCTTTTTGTAGGAGTGCTCGTGTCTGAGTTTCTTGCCCAGGTTCTCTTCCATGGACGGAGCCTAACACACAGTGGTATGTGCTGCTCAGGGCAGCACAGGGCTCACACTGGAGTGTTTTAAAGGGATGGAGAGGGGACACTGGAATGTGTTGTGACCTGGATGAGTCTGGGGGCTAATGCTGGCACTTGTTAATCTGGCTTGCCGTTTTCCATTTTATTTACTTCTGGTGTTTGATTGTCAGAGCTGGCTTTTATACGCTGTTCACTGTGGCTTAGGCTGCTCAGCACTGCTGCAAAATCCTTCTAATCCTTTTTTGTCATCCGCCTCCTGTGATGAAAACTCAATTGATAAAGTGACGTCTTGAATTTCAGAGAGCAAGTGAGGATTCTGGTTTAGAAAGAATAAAGAAGCAGCAAATATGGCAAGGCCTTGCTGGGACAAAAAAGTCTTTGAATAGCTGCATTAGCTTGTGTGCTGTTGAGGGGCTTCACTAGTACCACTAATTGTACCTGCTTGCAGAAGGCTTTTACAGCCATGTGTTGGCCACCACCAAGGGCTCAGAAAGAGAAAAACAAAGCATGACAAAGACAAAACTTACTGATCTGATTTTTAAAGAGGCAATGAAACTGCATTAAGATTGTCTGCTTGACCTGCATATCCTGTATTGTAACTTTACTGAGGGATAGCACTGCTGAAGTAGAAACCTTCTCAGCTGGTGTGTTTGTGTTGTAGCAGTGTTGCTTTCTAACTTCCTGTTAATGTGTTGCAGAAGGAGGTTCTTGGGTATTCAGTCCTGAACTGCCTCTGTTGGTTACTGTTACAGGAACTGACAGTGGCTCCGGGATGGCACTTGAGATGTAAGGAATAGTCAGCACAGTACTACTGCCAAACGCATCGTAGCTCCTTTAGTAGATTACAGCAGTGCTTGGACAAAACTAGATATTCAACACTGCAGCTCTGGCTGGATAAAGCAGGCTTGTGTTAAGGCTAGACAAAACTTCTGAAGGGACATTCTCATCACCTCATTCTGGCATCTTGTAATGAAGTGCTCTGAGCTTGATTGTCTAGGCTGCAATACCAGCAGCACCAGTTCTTCAGAATGCCAGATCTGTTTTGGGGACGATAGGGCTGGAGGGTAGAAGGGGAAAAGCCATTTTCCCTTATGTCCTGGGAGGAGTGACCTATTACTTTTGCTTTTAAATATGAATGAACTCATTCTCTGTACCTCAGATACAGACCATATGGTGCTCCTGGTAAAAGTAGCAGATGTTCCTCTCTTGCTCTGTTTTCCTTTGTTACACAAATTCCCTTTGTTTTCTTTCTACCCTTCCTGCAGAGGGCTGTAAGAGCACAGATCCAGTGTATCAGGTAATTGCTCTGAATTTTTAAATGTGCATTGGAAAATGAAGGACACCGAAAGATCTGCATAAAATGTTGCTTGGGCTGTGTTACTGAAGTGTACATGTGCATATATGGTAACTGAACCCTGCATTCTGGGTCAGTGTACACAGCTGAATAGTTTATCCTGCTGTGCTGTTATTAATTATGGCCTCTGAACTTTGTTCTTCAATATGAATCAGTTGTTCACTCCACCTTCCTTGTGGTGGCTTGTCACAGTTTGGTTTTACTTGTGAATGCAATTTCTTTACAAATCTGCATAACTTTATATACCAGAGCAGTGTTGTTTTAGCAGGAGAATGGGGATATTTCTGGATGTAAATGACTAGCATTTTTTGTATTTTCCCTAACTGTAATTGTTTTCCCTCTTGCTTACCCGAGTACTGTTGGAGTTCAGTAAGGGAGAGAAGGTATATGATGAAGGATTGCAGGGGACAAGTAGCTGTGAGTGCCAGCAGACCGCAGCATCTCAGGCTGGCATGCATGGATTGGAAGACTGCACTGTGAAGAGTTGTTCTCTTCTCTTTGTTTGCATGGGGTTTTTTAAAGCACTTGACGCAACACCAATAGAAACTTTGGTTCTTGCTGGTGAGAGTGACTCAGCTCCTCAGAAATGGCGTTCTTCATATTCCTGGGGAGGCCTGGCTGGAAGGAGGCACCTGTCTCCACCCCCGAGGCGGTGTCCAAGGCTCTCTGAGCCTGTGCTGCTTTGCTGACCTGTGTGAACTCTGCTGCCTGTGCTGCTGGAACAAGCACTGGGGTGAACTGCTGGCTTCTTGCCCAGGTGTAAGACAACTCTTCCTCTTTTTTCATAGTTCTAACCTTTGTCAAAATTTCAGAAAGGCACTAGCGTGGTTCTTCTGCCAAGTGTGATGATGAGTCATCTGCTGCTTTACTTTGCAAGGCTTACAGCAATGTGTGGGTTGACATTCCCCCTTTGGGAAGGCTTGGACATCTAGAGAAGAGATTCTGTCCCATCCCTCCAGTGAAGGAAGCGGGGCAGGTGGTTGATCCTCCCTGGGTAGCTGGCTCACCACAGCCTTTGCAGTAGCCTATTTCCCATACTGCAGCCACATTTTGACTTAGCACCAAGCCCTGAAAGGCACGTTTAGCAGCATTTCTCAATTTCAGCTGAGAATTGTAGGATTGTTCATAGGTTCTCCCTTCTAAAGAGATTTGGCTAAACTGGGGAGCAATTAAAAAAAAAAAAAAAAAAAAAAAAAGGCAACAGGAGAAGCAGCAGGCAATCTGAAAGTACATCTGGCACTGGAGCAGAGCCAGTCTGCTGCTTCTTCTTGGAGCGGGAGATCCCCATGTTCCCAGTTGCAGTTATTTAGGAAAATGTCAGACAGACAACTGTAGGGTGGCAATCACCCCTGGCTTGAAGGACATTACTGCATTACTGGTGTGCAGCACCTCTGTTCCCAGCACTGAGAAGGGAGAACATGGATCAGCCCTCGTGGAGCAGAGCAATGCATTCACATCTCCACATTGCAGCCACATGGCACCTTTGAAAATTCACAAAGTAACTGCCCTCAAAACCTTGCAAACTCATTCCTATATGCCCAGGGGTGACTTTTTCAGTCGTGAGCAGTCCTGGAGATGCTGCTAATGAGTTCAGCTAAGGAAGTAGCACTGGGAGCTGGAGGGAGAGGGAGGGTTAACTCAGGTGTGTCAGACATGAATTGAAGTGTGTGCAGAGAGGGTAAAGAGATGTGGTAGTAATCTGAGGGAACAAAAGAGAAGGGAAAACAGAGGTGAGACTATGTTAAGGCTTGACAGTGTGGGGAGAGAGCTGGGAACTGGAAGGGAAGGGCCAACGGTGATGAAGTAATGAATATATAGTCCTACTCTTTACCTTATGAATTAATCTGGTTTTATAAATCAACGAGGATTGAGCTTATGTCAGTGACAGTGGCTACAGAAATAAAAAGGGAGTTAAATATTTACGGATAAGAGTTTGAGAGAAGGAAGTCTGCTTCCACACAGACTTGCTTTCTGATTCTTGCTTCTGAGCCAAATTATTGGCACGTTCTGAGACAGAAATAGCTCAAATATCTGAGTGACCTTTTAATTTCCTCTTCAATCCTCTGAATCCACTGTAATGAACAAAGAGAGCATTAAGAGCAGGAGTGGTGCGGGTCTTATTGGGTGTTTGCAGCAGACCAAATAGCTCTAGTTTTTTCCAGGGATTAAATCATAAGGAACCTATTGTAAGAGTAAGATCACAGGGAGACAGTCATGACTCAAATTCAAGAGGTGGCTTCTTTCTGCAATGGGAGCTTCTGATGTCTTTGTAGCAGTGTTGGGTTGTTTTTTTTCTGGGTTTATCCAGCAACTAGCATGGTGTTCTCTGATTCCGAGGTTCAGACTTGGGCATCCCATTGCCTTGTAAATGTTAACAAGGCTGGAAGAGCTCCTGAAGTTTTTGTTCTCCTGGCTGCACACTTATTTGAAGCAAATGCATGCCTTAGTCTTTCCATTTGCATCTCTCCCATTGCACATACTTGCACAGTGAGGCAGAACAATTAGCTGTAATGTGTCAAAAAGAAGATTACAGAGCGTGTGCTAAAAAGAATGGGAGAGCAAATGACATTTCAGCCAAGGGACTGCCCTTGGGTGGGAGGATGAGGGAGGTGTATGCAGAGAGGGAAGAAGTAGCATGAGAGACTGAGGGCTTTTATGCACACCATGAAAAAATTATGCAGCTAAAATACCATCTAACATTTTGTTATATTTGACAGACCATTTATCTCACAATAATTGTGGTTCATGTAAGGCAAAGGAGATGCTGCGCTAAGGAAGTGTGTGGCTTTCAGTTCTTATGGAAAATGTGTACCAGCATTCAAACATAGAACTACAAGCTGGGAGCCGCCACAAGACTATCAGGTCCTTTTGGCCTTATTTTTTTTTTAGTCCAGGAAAAATCTCTTCCAACTTGATTTTATCAAAGTAACGGGCTTGTCTCAACTCTGCTGACTGTTTGTAGGTTAGCAGAGCAAGCCCGGTGTTGCTTGGGATATACCTGACCTTCCTTAAGTCAACAGACTGTGTAACCTAGCTGTGGTGGTAAGCTAAAATCTTTCCAGGATTCCAGAGCTCTGTTTTGACCCTTGAGAAACAGTTTATTGTACAAGTCACCTACGCAAACCAGCCTGCAGCTCAGGTGTGGTCTTAAAGGTTTTGCTTGTCTTGATAGCTTCTCTGAAGTTCTTCAGGACTGGTTCATTCCCCTGATAACCTTTTTCCTTCATACGTTTTTCCTGGCATAGTAGTGAAGGAAAAAAGATCTATTTAAGAAATGGGGATTTAGTCTTGTTGAAATAAGTAGTTGCCTTCTGGAATGAAAGTAGCAGCAGACTTTGGGTTAATCTCTTTAATATATATATTAAAAAGAAATTTCTATCTAAGAATGCTAGGTCTGGCAGCCTAATTGTGCATTATGCATCTTTCTTCTTTTGTAGTGCTTTTTGTGTTACTAGAATTCAGCAATCTCAAAGCTTTTGTACTTTGTATAGGCCTGAGCTGATACTTGCAGAAGTGAGCCGGGATCCCTCTGCATGCTGCCAGTTCTTGATGACTGGCTTGGAGCTGAACTTTACATGCACTTAGGAGTGTGCAGTGGGGATTGAGCATTACCATGCTCTGAAATGGCAAGGCCCTCACATGGCTGCTTCTTTTCCCCATTCCCATGTTTCATCTTTCCCAACACAAGATTTCCTTGTTTGGTATGCCTTTCCTAGTCTCCAGACTTCTTCAGAATTTGTTGTTTATTTGTGAGGTACTTGTGAAGAGTCTTGGTGCCTTTAATGTCAATAAAGCATGGTCACGCTTGGCAGTGAAGCTGAAACTTAACCTTGGTGTCTCTGAAGTAAGTTGTTCGGCTCAGTCCTCGCTGGCAGATGGTCCCTTCTTTGATGAGGGTCTGATAGAGTTTCACTGAGCGTCTCTTTCCAAACATAGAGGTGTTGTAAAGCAGCCCCTGCAATCTCTCTGGGCACCTACCTTCAAGTGCCTCTGTGAGGAGTACAATTTGGAGGCAGTGAGAGGGCTGGAGAGGGAAGGGGCAACTGCAGCACTGTTCTAACAGCCCGGAAAGGGGATGTGGCTGTTTAAGAGCTTCTGATAGCTACTGTGCTCTGCAGTGTAATGTAGGGAGGGTGGTTTCCTAAAAACGTGCCATACGGCATCCTGCAAAGCCTTAATGGAGCTATTTATTTTCCACAATGCAGGCTTCTTTTTTGTCCTCCTCCCACTTCCTTCTTCTGGGTGAACTGTGCCTGTGAAACAATGGCTCTGCTTCATGAGGAAAGGAGACCCAGAAGCACAAAGGGAGACAAAAAAGATAGTTCGCTGCTGAGAGGCAACTGTCTTGCTACACCTAGTAAATGTCATGCTCAGATCACCCGGTTAAGTGGTTTTAGGTGAACTAGAATGTGTACAAAGCACGTGGTAGCTATCCTTTTGCCAAACTGGGGCTTGTTAAGTCGCCTTTTAAAAGATGTTGAGGGCTTCCGTTGAAAGCCTGCACAGCTGCAAATGGTAGACCACCAACTTCTGAGTGCTGCTGCTGTGCGTGACATCCACAATACAATCTTTCCCTAGGGTTTTTAGGTGGAGCTACAGATATTATCTTTACTGTTAGTTTTTTTTTCTGAGTTCTTCTGTGCATGTAGTGAAATGAGGTTAGCTTAAAAACAAAACAACAAAGGACAGAACTGGAACAACCGAAACCTTTTCATTGAGTTCCTGTGCATGTACCATTTATGTAAGCTGTGTATAGTTTTCACTCTTCTCCACCAGAAAATAAAAGCAGCATTAACCTGTGTGAAAGGCAGGTGCGGGTGTGTGACCACTCTGCGTGGTGCTATGTGGAAAATGTGCTTTAAGTGGTCACTCTTTCTTGCTCTTTAACTGCTCCAGTGCCATGGTTTTACTCCCCGCACTGGGTGAGCATCGCTGTCTCTTCAAGAGATGCCAGAGGACTTCAGAACAAGTTTCTGGTGGTGCATCTAGCTGATTGCTTGCTCCCCACACACCCAGCACTTATAGGAATGAACACTTGTATTGCGGTGTGGTTTTTATTTAAAATGCTTGGCCTTAGAAGAAATGGGAATTGGTAACACTGGAAGATGAACAAGTAGTTGTAGCTTGTAATTCTGCAGCAAAGTTTTAGGCTGCAAACAGTTGTGATGAAAAGCGCTGATTCTCCAAAAACTAAATTGCATGTCAAGCTCACAAAGCGGGGAAAACAAGTTTAATGTTAAGAGTAGAGTAATAAAGGGATTGAGTGAATTCCTTTTGAGACACTCACTTGAGAATAGATTAAATGCAAGTTAAAATCCTATGCCATGGAAAAGCATTTTAAACTTTCATCATGCAGTTTGATTGATTTTTGTGAATTAATTTTGTGATTCTGTTTGCTTTTGTAGCTTATTTTTGTGCTCTGCTTGGAGCAGTATGTTACAGGTACAGACATGAAGTAGGTTACTGTTAATGCAGCTTGCTGTATACTAATTTTAATAGCTCATATTTAATCAATTCACTGTGAGGGAGCCTTTCTTCCAGAGACAGGAAATTGCTTGAGAATTTTTGACTGTGGCTGGAGCTTATTTGCAAAATGCCTTTAAAAATAAATACAAATAAATAAAAATGCAGAGTTGCAAGGCAGACTGTAAATAACCTGTGTCCTCCAGGTTTGGATGCCTCACCTTCTGACCTAGGGCCAGCACAAGCGGGATTCCTTTCTGTGTGCAGCACTTGCTAGCCTTTCACATTGTTGCACAAAAAACATGTGATGGATTGCCAAAGCCAGTGCTGACTTTTGCCATCCTGCTTTGTACGGCTTTTCTCCCTCTCCCAACTTTATTTTGTTTGACTTCCTGTAGCTGGACAAGCCTCTGTTGCCTTTGGCTATAGCAGAGTACCGTCACACAGCTTTCCATTTTTCAATCTGCATAGAAAGCAGGCTGCTTAAAGCCCTGATTTAGGGGCAGGATTTTGATTGAGAGCATCTTAACACATGGTAAATCATCTCTGCTACATTCTAATTTGCATTGAAGACAGAGCTGGATTTAGGAGCAAGAAGTTTGAGCTATTACTTGGCCCACCAGCCATTGTGAGCTGCTCACTTGAGCCAGAACAGCTCCATGCAGAGCGGAGGTGGGAGCCCCGTGCCTTTCCCCAGCCACCAGCCACAGTGCTGTGCAGGTGCAAGGACCTGGTTTCCCCAGCAGGTCTAGGAAGGATTGATGGGTGGAAGGGCGGTCAGCTATACGAGGAAAGGGAAGTGACAGCATGGGGTGCAGCTCTGAAGCTGGCTGGGTGGAAGTGTGGCCCTGTAATTGAAGTAGCCACAAAGCCTGTTGGTGCTCAGGTGCTGGGGGCAGAGACAGCTCTGGTGTACAAGGGATGAATGAGAGGACCAGGGAATAAATGACAGGGAACTGCTGCTGCTATGCAGCTGGGTGAGCATCAAACTGACCTTCCGTTGAAAGGCAGTTTACAGGATTTGTGTATGACAGGTTTTGTCCTGGGGGTTCTTATTTCTTTCTGGCTTATTCCTTCTCTCCAGCCCCAGTGTAGTGGTGCGTATGGTTACTGCTCAACCTTAGAATTGTGCCTGCAGGTCACAGGACACCAGTCTGCCAATGCTGTTACAAAGTGACCTGTGCTGGATATTCTCCTCCAAGCAGTTGGCCTCTGCTGTGTGTGTGTCTGCTTGCCTATGAAAAGTGGTTAGCAGCAGTTCTTAGTGCTGCTCTGGTTTGATGTGCCTAGCTTGTGCTACTCAAATCGGAACATAATGAAAATGGATCCCTTGTTAGAAAATCAAATTAAGTGTAGCCTGTTGGGGGAAACCAGTTAGAGAGAAACAGCTGTGGGGTTCTTTCTGCTTAGTGATGCATGTGTTCTTTGTGAGTACATGGCTTAAAACAAAGGAAGCTGTTAGGACTCCTATTTCCCGTGCCTGTTCTCACAGCCTCTGAGTATTAACTTTTGGGATATTAATTGGTGGTGCCTTGCCTGGAGCCTGACGGCTGCAAGTGGGGCACTCGGATTGGCTCTGGTCGGTGAAGGGTGCTTGGCTGGGAGCTTGTGGGGCTGTGTGAGCATGGCCCTGTGCCTCCTGTGGTTTGAGCTAGAGGAGCTTTGAGTTACTATGCAAAATCAAGTTTTCCTTCTCAAATTGCATGTTGTCAAAAGATGAACTTGACTGGGTTCTGCAGATTTAAATGTGTCTGTTACCACTGTGATTGGCCTCTGTCACAGGGAGGGTCTGGAGCAATTGCACGTATGTCTGTGACATTAGAATGGTGCATCTTAAATAGAAAATATTTGATGTATTGCCATTACAAAGAAGAAAAGTAAAAGGGCATAACTTCTTAGCTTTCTCAAGGTGGTTGATAACACTAGATCATTGGAAGATTCAACTTTCCTGGCACTAAAGGGACAGAGAGTGCTTAATGTGTGTGTTTATCTTAAAACAGCTTTGCACTGTCAGGTGTCTAGATGTTGATACCTGCAAGGGTGTGATATTGGGACACGTTTCTTGTGGAGAACTTTCTGCATAAGCTTTGACACAGCTAATAAGTACCACACAGCAAATATCACTGTCTTTTGAAAGTGGTGAGTGCATGTTCTTGTGTCTGGGTGGTAATTTCTAAATCTCTTGAGAGTGGTGCCTCACGGCTCTGCTTTTAGGAAGAAATGTAAAAGACAAATGTAAAAAAAAAAAAAAAAAAAAATTCATCTTGTAGTATAATTATGTAAATGCCAGATTGGTACACTGAAGTTATATGGAAGGCTTAGGAAAAAGAAATTCCCAACTGAATGTCCTCTTGAAATGACTGTTGCCTGGTGGTATTGCAGCTGTGCATACAGCAGACCAATGGTTTTAGCCTCATCAGTAGAAATAGAAGAAAAAGCATACTCTAGTAGCGAGGGCTTATGAAATAAGCCTTTACTGTGCATGTGCTGTGTGATGTATTCCCTGAAACAGATTAACACGGCTGCATAAGTGAGAAAATCATCTTGGATATAAAAGCAACCCACCAATACAACGCCTGTTTGAGAATCCTGTTCTTCCTAGACGTATCATTTCAAGCTTGTGTGTGCTTTCAAGAGGTTCTGCCTTTGTATGGCTTTTCTTTATTCTCTTTCCCCGAAGCCATTTCAGTTTACTGTGAGGTTTCTTTTTTAGGACTTATTATTTTTGGAAAGCTTTCTGGAACATTTTGTGCATATGGTTCTCTGTAAATGTGCTGTTGTACTGATTAAAGCTGAAAGTATGAAACCTTGCCTCTGTGATGCAGTGCGGCAGGGGAAAAATGCTGAAACAATAGTTTCCAAAGGGAATGCTCTTCCAAATAAAGGCATATCTAGAAAGGAAAAAAAAAAAAACAAAACAAAAAACGGATGGGGAAGATTGAATATGAGATGTATTTTCTGCTTTCCCTTATGTCTACTTGATCCTATAGATAACACGGATGTCAGTATACTTGCAAAACAAAAAAAATCAGTAGAGTGGATACAGTATTTCCTTAACCGGTTTCTCATGATTCATTGGTGCCATGACACCATCACTATAAGCCTGTCTGCAGTAGCATAGAAATTTGCAGTGCATTAGAGGTGTTATGTATATTAACTTGTCTAACTCTCAACCCTGTCCCTTTGTGACTCTGCTTTTCCTCCTGCTGGTGCCTGGAAGTTCATAGCAACCGAGCTGCCTGTAAGTATCCCTTCCTTCTTTTGGAAGGATGGTGAGATTTTTTAATTGTGACCAGATCCTAGCGCAAGCTTTGCTTTACTGTCACAGGATGGGAAAGCAAGTCAGTTAAATGGAAAACATCTTGTGTCTTAGCAGCTCTGGTGTTTCAGTTACTGTGTGTTGACAGATCAGAGCACCTTGCTGCATGTCTGTCCCCTGCAGTCAGATGGGTGATGCATTAGCTCCTGACGTAAAGTGCATTTTTCAGAGGCCTGCTCTGATGCCTTCTTGCCAAGATGGAATTTACTGCTGCAGCGCACAGATTTACTTAGAAGATAGTATGGCTGGCTGGTTCTTAAATCTTTGATATACCATGCATAAGCAATGAAATAGCAGGTTAGGCTGTAGGAGTTGCAAATCTGTGAGCTACTACTGAGAATGAAGTAGCAAGGGACTTTTAAAGCGGCAGTGAAAATACACTTTGCTCTGTTTTCTTTGAAGGATCGTGGCCCCTCACTACAGAAAATTTCTTCAAAGTACACAAACGTGTCTTGTGGTTCTCAAGGAGATAACCTTGGTTGGTTTCCACGTAGTTAAGGCAGAAGGGATCTGAGGTGTCGTATTTTCTGCTGCTGATTGCAAGAGTCACTTAGGTTGTGTGCCTTCTTTCTTGTTCATTTTCATTGGCTGGTAATTAAAAACAGAGCAACTGAGGTGTTCTCAGCACCTGCAGTGTATCAGTTGCTGTTGTGCTTCTTTGTTACGTTCAAACTTCCTTCTGTCCATCAAACCAAGATGAAGAATGGTAAGGCATCTACAATTTTCATAATGCTAAGACTGCCTAATACTATTTTTTTTTTCCTGTTGGCAACCCTGTACCTGCTTCTTTGCACACCTTATGTTGAATGGGAACTGGGCAGCCTGATCTAATGGGTGCTGTGCCTATCTACAGCAGAGCTTTGGAGCTTGAGGGGCTTCCAACTAAAACCCTTTGCAGGAGGCTGTGTGCTGGTCCCAGTCTCTGGGATACCCTAACTGACACCTTGCTGCAGAAGGGGATATGTGCAGTACAGCCCTCTGCTTTTTCATAATTTAGGGATGAAGGTGTGAAATTAAGCTACCAAACATGCATTCTGCATTATCTGATTATTGGTGGGGGGTGTTGGTGCTGAATAGGTGGTTTAGCTATTCTTAGATTTAATTTTCCTCTTCCACATTTTCCAATTATCATGGATAAATGAAAGTTGACTGTGCTGGTGGGTCAGACAGGATTTTTTCTAAACAGCTGTAAGGTAACTTGAAATGCTTTTTTTTGTGTGTGTGGCTAGTTAAACTGAACAGTTTAACTGCTGAGTTATCCCAAAAAGTTAAAAATACAATTTCTTTTCTAGCAGCTTTCAGTTAAACTGGTTTAGCTACGGAAAGTAGGTAAATTAGGAAATCCTTTCCTCTTGCTGTCGCTTGGACTCGATTATTCTTTTTTTTCCTCATCAACCAGTTAAGAGGATGAGGATTTAGAGGGTTTTTTAAATTGTTTTTGAAGTTTGCCCACTGAAGGTGCGCAAAATAAGGATAAAAACATAATAAAAACATGAACAGTAGTTGAAGGTGAAAGTTAAACCCTCTGAGCCAGTGTACATGTCAAGTTCTGCCTGCAGTGTGGCCGTGAGGCAAAACAGTCCTCCTGCTCTGTGGCACGGTCTTTGCTGAGTGCATGGCAGGCAATTTCTGAATATTGTTCTGTGAGGCAGGAGACGGAAACGAAGAGGTTAAAGGAAAGATTTCTGATGTGCATGAGGATAACTCATTTTCCTTTGGCAAGTTTGCAGCATGGTATTTAAAAGTAAGCCAGTAGCATTCCAAACATACTTAACACTTCCCAAGACACTCTGCATAGAATCTAGGTTAAAAACTTCTTCTCCAGCAACAGTGACACAGAGAATATGCAGCCTAGTCCCAGGCACCTCATGCAACCAAAGTGCCTCAGACTGTTCTCCAGCCATAACATCTGTTGTCCTCAGTGCACCAGAACTGCCTGAAACTGCTGCTTTTTCACATCCTGAGCATATGACCCCCCCCCCCCCCCCCCCCCAAAGATCATTTTTCCATGGCAACCTCGGAGCACTGCGATGATGAAATGGGGAAAAAATCAGAAAATTAGTCATAATCCTAGAAAATGCTTGCATGCTTGTGATGTGATTTTTTGTATTGAAGGGTCTGAATTGGCAGCTTCCAAAGGTCTACAGGAAAAATGGCAGAGGTCCCTGAACAGCTTAGCCTGGGGAAGCTGCTGCCAAAAGCAAGTGTGTCATCTTTGGAAAGGGCTCATTGTGGTTTGGGAGTGGGAAGTCCAGCATGTGTGCTATCAGGGAAAGCCAGTGCCTACTTTGGGGCATTCATGCAGGAGCAAGCTGTTACTGTGAGGCCAGCAGCTCCTGGTGCTGGGAGCAGGGCTGGAGGGAGGGTCCCTGGAAGGCTGCTGATGCGTGGCTCAGCCTGCAGTACCTGCAGGAGCCAGGAGTGGATGGAACCAGGAAGCAAGGAGCTCTTTCCTTATTCAGTGTTCCCATAGAGGGTGTGGGCTGTTGACTTTGTGGTCATGCAGGACAGTTTATATTCTTCAGATTTAAAAACAAAACGACCTCTATGACTTGAAGCAGTTAACCAAGAAAAATCTCCCCTCCCCTCCTTACTGTATTTAAGGGAACTGCTGACTTTACTAAATATTATCTTTGAAAACATCTGCCTGGACTTTAGTCCTCCCGTAACCCTTTAGCAGAGGCTGTGGCACATGAAACAGGTTCGAAGCGTTCCACCTCCATATCCTCATGCTACTGTGGGCTTCTGCCTTACTGCTAGGATCTTGTAATGAAGCCAGTGTGCTCCTTGCTGCCATGTATAAACAGGGGAACCACTTTGATTTACACGAACCTGTGAATTGTTAAGCTCTCTCCCTGAGAGTATGTTTCTGCTGATAAATGTGTGTGCTCTACATTGTGTTGGCGCTGCTAGAACAGGGAGAACGCTTCATTTTTTCCCCGTTAGCTTCTGTTTTCTCTCTACAGCACACCAAGCTGTGCCCTGAGATAAGGACTGTCAGTGTAGCAAACTTCAGTTCTTTGTGGTGTGTTTATTTATTCGTTTTCATTGGCAGCAGTCGGACCAGATTGTAAGAGTTCCTATTCATTGTTCAGCTGTACTGGGATGGGGAAGTGGGGAAGAAAAAAGGAATGTTTTACTAGCAGGTAATTGAAGATAGTCTTATCTGTATGAATGTGTGATGCCTCTGCTGGGGAAGAAAAGGTTACCCCTGCAGTGCTACAGACCCTCAGTGAGCTGTTTGGGTGTTACCAGTTAAATTCTGGAGGTGGAGGCCTGGAAAGTTATGAAAGCTGTTTCCCTGTGAGCTGTAGGTATAAGGAATGTGCTAAAAACAACAATCAGCTTTCAGAGAGTTGAATGCCTAAATAGCTTCCCAACAAGCGGCTCCCCTCTGGGCTAAAAGGATACCTTCTTATTTAGCCAGAATCTCTTCCATCTTCTAATTTTGCTGAGGGAAAGTCAAGCTGGGAACAAGTTGTGTAACTTGGCTGAAGCCCAAGGGAGGACTCCTGCAGGCAGTACCTGTGTCCATTGTCTTTTCACAATTCAGAGGGAGTTATCAGTGCTATCTAGAACAAAATCGTTTTTCTGCCTTTGTCTCTTTCAATTCTCACACTGAGCAGCATCAGCTTAGTGGGATGTTACTGCAGACATGGGAGCATCAATTTAGGCATTCCTTATGGGGCAGCCCAGCATCTAACAGGCACTACTTCTGATAACGTGGACTCAAGCAACGTGGAGCTAAAAGGAGATGGGAAAACCATGCCTGGCTTTTTAGAAGAGGAAAAAAGCAGTGTGCTTTAAAGCCATCTGTTAGTTAATCTAGAAGTAGCAGTAATTGATTTCCCCAGAATAAATTTTTGATGTAGATATCTATTGGTTATTGTTGACAGACCAAAATTAGACTACTAGCTTGCATGTATGATCTTAGGGAGATGAAAACACCTCTGAGACAGAGCAGCACACCTTAGGTGTCTCTGTGAATTCTGTCATAATTATGTTGTATTCCCTACTTCTCCTGCCCACTGATGTCATGCAGTAAGCCCTGACCCAGGGCAGGGAAGGCTGCCCTTTAATTGGCAAGACATGCAAAGTTTTGTGTACTAATAAGGCTTCATTAAGTTGGAATGGAAAGAGCAGACCCATCTTGTTGTAATCAAGACATCCGCTCACTGAAAATTGTGTGCTGCATTGAGCTGTAATTCCGTGTGACTCAGGAGGAAGCACCCAACTGTTGGCCTGCAGTACAGGCCAGATGCTGGCATGTTCCAGCTGAATAGCAACTTAAAACCTGTGCAGGAGATTTGACTTGCATGGAAGGGGCAGATGTACCGACTGGCTGGCTTGGCTTTCTTCAGAGGAGTGTTTTTCATGCTGTGATCTAATCGCTGCTGGAGGAAGTCTAGCAGGTAAGTGGCAGCATCCTTAATCCTTCCTGCTTGGTGAACAAAACTTTAGGTCTTCATAAGTGGAACATATTAGGAATGTATTGACTTTGCTACAAATGTAGAATGGGATAACTTCATTTCTCTTTCTCCCTCACCAAATTAAGCAGGAAACTGATGGGGCAGGCAGAGTTTATTGTAGCACCAGCTCCAGACTTACTACATGGCGTTTTAAATATCATCTTGAAATTGTATTTCAAGCTGGGGATGTATACAGACAAATAAGTCCTCTTTGGTAGTGATTATTTCGTGTGAAAGATCCAAATGCTAAAGATGGCCCTTTTTTTGAGTTAGATATGAGCAAAGCAGTTAGATGGAACTAAGGAAACACTCTCCCCCTAGGATCACCAAACTTTTATCATCAAATTTGCATATTCCTTCCAATAATGCTACTTTTTTGTTTGTTTGTTTGTTTAAGTAATTGGAAATGTACGTTTTGGCTGTTTGAGTTGTGTTTTTCTGGTCAGTGCTGGCGTGTTGAATCTGTCTAAGAGGTACTTAAGGATCTCAAGGTTGCACTGCCTCACCAAGTCTCATATCTGATCACACAGGTTATGAAATGGTACAGCACCTGCCTCTGCACTTCTTAGATTTATTTGGAGTTATCCAACAGTTTTGAAACTTGACTCCCTCCAAAAAATATCCATTCAGCTGAAGAAACTGTGACTAGAAGGGAGATTGCTTCAAAATTAAAAGTATTTCTATGGTCAACTGTAAAGAGAAGATGATTTCTGCAAAGTAAATTATATTTTTTTCCTGGTAGCTTTAGGTGTTTTTGTAAGGAACAGCGAAGTAGAAGTGTTGAAATGAATCTCTGTATTTTTTTTCTTCTAACTGAATGTAGACCAGATGTCTTTATACCAGTTTTCTCCTTTCTTTATCTCCTTTCTCTTTCTAAGTTATGACTGTTACACAGATTTTTATTCTTATCATGACATTGTAATTCATCCAGATTCAAAACTCAGAAGTCTTGCTGGCTAGCTTAGTGGGAATGTATACTTAAGAGCCTTTTTTCACTAAAACCAGGGGTTCAACTTGTGCTGGGGTTCAGCCTGTGCTTTCTCGATGTCCCAACTGTGGTTTGTGTTTTCAGTGTGACAGTGTCAGACAGGCTGTGGTTGAATCTGTCAGTCCTCAGGTATGAGCAGTGTCACATCCTGCAATTTTAATTGCTGTGCTGTGTACTGTCAGAACATTATACCTGAGGTTTTCAGGCTGTTTTACATTCCTCCTCGTGTGTGTTGGCCTGCCTGCTGGCTGGCTGTCAGATCTGCTGTGCCTCTCCAGGTGTCTGAGGAAGCATTTGATTTATTTATCCTAGCTGTCTAGTACAGTCTGCTGTGTCTTCTGGAAGGTGAGGGGGGTGTAGAAAGGCTGGCTTCCTTGAAACCGTTCTGGAACAAATTCTCCAGATTCTGTATCCTCTGGGGTTGTCGTGAAAGGAAGATCTAAAACTAATTGTAAGCTGGGTGGTCTTTGTACCTGAACTCTTAGGGGTTGAGTGAGAAGTTCTGGTCTCTAATGTAATACAGCTCCTTTTAGTATCTCCTATGCACATAGTTGCCTTTTCTGCTTTGATACTGAGAATACTTTCTTAGTAAGTTTTCTAAATTCCAGAAAATGCAAAAGGTTGTTTGTTTCTGAATTTCTCTTTCCTTCCCCTTGGATGTCATAAATGTTTTGCTCATGCTTGCTGTTCTTTTGTATTTATTTTTTTTCTAGATTGAGGTGCTCCTAACAGACCAGATCTTTCAGAAACGTTTTTAGAAGAAACCTTGGTGGGTAAAAGATGTGCCATGGAATGGTAGCACCAAAGAGCAACACAGGATCATCTCTTGCCTTGAGTAGCCATGGGTTGTTTCTTCTGCTAGTTATCTTTGGCACCTTTATTCTGGAAGCACAGGCCACAGGTAAGTGAAACCTTTGCTTTCATGTGCTGTGGGGAGGAGGAGAGATGTCTAAGTTTGGAGATGGCCTTATATATCTGTGGGAAAACTGGAGATGGTTGATGCATTTGCATACATATTTCAGTACTTACAGGAAAAATTCCACCACAGCTTGTTAAGCAAAGGGTCTTACCTGAACTGAACTAGTCTTGCATACTAGCAAAATGAGTGCTTGTCCTTTACTATCTTGATTTCCTCAGTTTTTTTTTCCTCCTTCCATTTTCATCTCTTGAGTGCTACTGGGGAAGCCAGCCAAGAGCAAGCATGGACCGTTTTTTGGTTGAATGATATTCTCATGTAGGCACTATTATTTGTATGCCCTGTAGCAACTGCTCATGTGAATTAGTTTTGGAAGCACAGACTGACTTCTGCCTTTTGTGCAGCTAATGAGCCTGTTCACTGTTTGCTTGTGTGGCACCTTCCAGCACCTGAGCACTCACAATGTACAATGTTGGATCACTTCTGCATCTTGGGTTTTTCCTCATTCCCCATGCTTACTTCTTGATATCTGGTGAACAAGTTTGGTGAATAATGTAAGTAGCAGTGCAATGGGATGATACGTAAAAAGTCAAGTAACAGGAGAATGAGGGGATGTTCCTGTCAGAAATGAGTGTAAGAAGAAAATATATTGGTTACAAGGTAGTACATTGTGGAATGTATACTTTTTTTTACCCAGTATACCCTGAAATGTGATCTCACATACCTGATATAGTTTTTCTGTTGGTAGAGAGCTGTTTGATCGTAAGTGGAACAGGATGGTAGAAATAAGTTTGTATGTGTGCTTTAGGTGCATGTTCTTGCACAGAATCCTAGAGGAACTTATTTTCAAGAAGCCAGATAGATTTGACTTCTACAACTGCAGTTAATAGCTTGCTTTTGAAAACAAAACCTCAGTTCTTGACAGTAGCTCTAAAATGTCCAATTTATTTGTGATATCATGGCATCTGAAAATGTCCGGTGACCAGTATTTCTGAGCATCAGAGAAGCTTGGTTTAGCCTCCGTGGTAGAGTAGAATAAAAGTTCATTGCCAGATGCACTCAAAGGAGAGTATCCTCTGTAGACAAGTCTGGAGGAGGCGTTGATCTCCTTTTAATATTTCTGACTCCTCAAGTTGGAAGGGAGAAGCTGCTGAAATGAGAGAGTCCAGACTTTTGTGCCTTTCTGGCCTGGCTTTCCCTTCGTAGGTGAAAAGGGATGTGACTGACTAGCAAAAACAAATAGTAAGAGTGTGAAAGGGATGAATTTTTTTTTTTTTTCCAGCAACTGTCCTTGTTTTTTCTAGCTGTTGTTGATAGTAGCTCAGCCTTGCTTCAGATATAGGCCTGTGAGATATTCCCTGGAGTCTGAGGCTGGAGCACAATCCCTTCCTTATACTCCAGTTATATACTGCAACACCTTGTAGTCAATCTGTAATCAGTATGCAAATGCCTTGCGCTGCACAGGGCTGCTGGGTGGGGAAGGCAGCCACAATCCTAGCGAGCATTTTCAGTATCATTTTTGAGATATCCTGTGCCACATGGGAGGAGCACTAATTAATGATGTCGTAAGACCCTAGAATGGTTCTGTGTCATTTCCCTTTCTCTGTTATTTTGATTCAGGACCTGAAACCAGTTGTGGTAAACTGATCAAGGCAGATCATCAGCTAAATAGGATTAGAGTAGTTAGGCATGAAGCATTTCCTTTAGCAGAAGCGAGAAAGTGAGTTTGCTTGGGGAGAAATCCTGGATCATAGCAGAGGGCAAGGCACAAAGGGGGAAATACTGGGGGGAGGGGAGAGAATGGGTTGGCTGTGTCCTGCTTCTATCCATAGGCTCTGAGGCTGGGAGGGATGGGGGTGTACGGCAGCCTGTTGCGGGCCCAGGGAGCTGCACCTGCAGCAGTGCACTGGCCACGAGTAGCATTAATCAGTCAGCCAGCTGAGGAGCAGGGGCCCAGATGGAGAGACAAAGAGCGCTGACGTGACGCTTGGAAAATCATCTTTCCTTCATCTTTGTCCCCAACCACCCCACTGTCCTCACTTTATTAGTTTACATAGCAAAAACATTCAGAGCAGGCAGAACAAAGCGATGTTAACATGAAGCAAGAGATTGCATTAAATCTCCTGGTGGTAATGCTTATCTTGAATACAGGGCCAATGTGACGCGTTCACAATTGCTACAAAAGATGAAGAATGTTCTCATAAAAAGACAGACAAGCATGGAGACAATGGGCTGGCTCAGCTCTGAGTGACGAAGTGGAGTTTGTTATTCATACATTTAGAACCATATAATACATATTGTATTGCGATTGTTTTACTGTTTGGAAATGCTATTGCTTGACTTTCAGGAGGCCTAGATGCGTATTCATGTTCTGGGCAGGAATATGCTCTCTTTTACATGTGATAAACACGGAGGGCAGACTGATTTCTAGTCACCAGAGGAGAGACCAGAAGCTCGCTAATAAACTGATTTTATTTATGCATGGATTTTTAACAAAAGTCTTCAGCACTTTGTCTTAAGCAATCTATCCAAATATCCTGGAGTGCCGTGAGATGAATGTGATAAGTTGCTTAGTCACTGAGCCTGCTGCAGAGTTTGAGGGAGCTGCTTCCTTGTCACGGGGAAGGTAATTGCAAATATAAAAATAACCATTGCATGGGTTTTAACACAAAACATGCAGCATTTGGTGATGGGCAAACACTATAATGATGCCAGAAATGAAGGATTTAGGACGGCTTCAGTGCTTGATCACTGTTGTGCCTTTTTCCTCTCTAGCAAGTTCAGCAAGATTAACTGAGAGGGAAGTAATGAAAAAAGGAGTAGAATGAAAAGTCTTTCTTCCAAGAAAAGCCTTGGAAAGCAAGAATCTGAAGTGCTGCAGCTTAATTCTTGTTCCATCTCTTATTTTTTTTTTGGGGGTTCTTCTGGAATTTAGCTGAGTGCTGGATTGCTTAGTAGGTAGAGACAGGGAAGTGCTGGAAGTGTTGGAGAAGAAGAATAACAACTGCTTGTGTTTCTCTGTTCTTTCTTCATTGTCCCTATTCTTTCTTCCTGCTTCCTCTCTCTGGCCCTTTAAGTTTATTCCCAAGCTCTCAAAGGCCTTGTGTGTATATCACATTCATAGCAGTCCTCCTATTTGACCAGACTGTTTCTGAAAGGTTCACAGTGGATCAGAATAAATTACTCATAAAATTTTAACTTGCAGTCTCTAAAATATTCTGAAAGCTTCCTGTCACGTGTGTTCTCAGTGGTGTAATTTCTCTTGGATTCCTAGCCAGCTCTGTCAAAATGTAGGTTGGGCTTTTCATTACTGATAAGAGCATCGCCTGTCTTGAGAGATGTAAGTGAAGGTGTTAGTATAAGTATTAATACCCTGAATTAAACAAATATCAATACTCATAAAGGAGAGAGTTTAAATATTCAGCTTTAAAAATTAATAATGCAGACGTGGCAAATGTAAGTCCATGTAGATTTAAACACAGCCTGGTCTTTGTTGGCTGATATGTGTGAAATACTATAAAACTATCTCTTTAATTTTTAGGGTTGCCATTAAAATGATTAAATCGAGCTTGAATAAACTGAAACAACTTCATTTCTGTGTATTGTCTCTGACGCAATTGCAGCCAATCTGCTGCATGCTGCTCTAAGGTCTTTTCAGTGCCAAGGTTATTCTGCACAGAAGCTCTTGGATACCACTGGTGTTTGTTTGCATTGCGTAGAACAGCTTGTTAAAGCACACTCCAGCCATTGAGCAGATTCAGACTTGTTCCTATTCCTTGGGAATCTGCATGAAGCAGAGGTTCCCTTTGTCTCTAGTTGTGCTGTAGAAAGGAAGAAGTTTTATACTGCTAGGGATGAATTCAGTGGCCGTGAAAACAAGGACATTGTAGCATTGGATAGCAAGATAGAAATATGGAGCATTGTGCATGAACAGAGGTCCTCAGTAGTGCAGGTTTGAAGCAATTGTTCTGTCAGCCCAAAGTCTATAGTTTCCTGTAGAAAGGGAGGGATGCAGTTTTCAGTGTGATTCCTTTTTTTATTCCCTTCGGAGAGCTTCATGAAAGCAGGGTGGTATGGAAGAGCGTGGTGAGGAGCTGTAGAGCGGTGGTGAGGCTGCCAGAAGGGTAGATGCAGATGGGCCCAGAAATAGCCTAGTTAAGGAACACTCTCTACACTGACCTCTAGGCAATGCTTTTTAAGCAGCTGACTTGAAGGCAGTAGCAGGAATCTCAGGCAGTCACACAGCTAGTTGAATTTTAAACAGTGTGAATGGTTGAAGAATGAATTAAGGCAAGTATAGCAATAATCCTAGGTTTTTTTTTTTTTATCTTTCAGATAGGCTAAGCAAATCCAAAGGACCTGCATGTAAGTAAACTCATAAACTCATTCATTTCTGTGCTATGAGAAACAAGTATGATATTTTACTGATTAACGTATGTGGTTATATGAGCTAAGATTCACATTTTTACTTTTGTGCTGAGTGCTGTGATGCATCTCTGCCCCATTTCTGTTTTTATCCTTTATATTTGGAAGAGATGATTGCCTTCAGTTTGAGAGAGGGAGATCAACTTCACATGTTCCACTCTGCTTGAAGTCACCTCAGTGTGTCTTTATAGTTCTTGGTTTTAAATGACTCAAAACCATGTAGAGTGAGTATTCACGAAAACAAAGAGAAAGTTTATATGCTGCTTGTGAGAGTTTTGAAAGACTGCCAGAGAGGATGGGGAGGGCAAAAGGGAGGAGAAAAATCCTTTTGTTTCCTTTAATCAAGAAAAGTGAATATCTCATCACAGAACGTGACTCTGGATATATTATATTGAATACTCAGCTTTTCATTTCCTGTGCTCAGAAAAAGTCTGAAGCTTTTCCTGTATGCGTTACAGAGGTGTGTAATTTTAGGAGGCAGTGGGAAGCATTTTTGGCTGGCTCTATTAGTTCTAAATATATAAAATATTGTGTAAATCTTTGTTGAAGTCTTAAGTGTGATCGTCTTAGCTTGAATCTTCCCATTTCCTTCAAGAAAAGGGAAGACAGAAACAGAGCCTGATGGGAACGGATTCATAATTATGTATTTAAAACGGAGGGATGGTAATCATACCACCTACCAAATTTTGATCTTCAGAGGGAAAGAGAGGAGGAGAGCAGATGGAATCCTCTGAATCCTGAATTTTTAATGACTGAATTTTACTCTTGGCAAGACTGATATAACACACGCCTAGTATGAAGGTGCCATCAGTTCTTTGCCATGGTTTCTAGCAGGAAAACAAGCTAATTTAGGAAATAGCTCAAGAACTGCCTGGTCCAACTAACTCAGCTTCTTGGGCTACAGTGAAAAAGGTGGAAACTGGTAGAAGCTTTGTTGTAGAAGAAAGCAGAAGGGGAGCTTCATGCTTCAAGAGAAAGTACTTGCAACTTTAGTCCAGATGTTGGTGTCCCTTGGTGTCTGGTGCCTGCTACACTAAAGATACAGATGATCTGTCTTCTAATGCAGATGCCTCCTGTCACAGTCTTCCTTCTTTCTGTGCTTGATCATGTCTTTTGGGAAGAGACTGAGTTTGTTCCTAGTTTCTTGGTAAGGGCCTGACTGCAGGACGGAAAAATTTGCTTGCTATTACTTTGTGCCATTTGACATTTCTTTTGCTGTTTCTGCCCTTTTTGAGTTCTAAGCTATTTACAGTGGTAGCTGAAACATACATTTTTTTCCAGGTATGTTGAATGCTTTTCCCCTTGTTGGACCTGTTCCCTTTTATCTGTACAATTTGTCCTTGCAGTTGCTTCTCCAGGCCCTTATGTTTATAACTGTAGCAGCACAGGCAGTTACCACTTCCTGTTTTTGTTGCCACCTATTACTGACCCTGCTGCAGGAATGATGACAGAGCAAAAAGGAACTGGAAATGTAGCGAACTTCAACCTAGGCTGCTACTACAAGTACTGCTGGAATAGCTCGTGTCCAGTATTATAAATCTGTGACGTCCACAGCATACTTAACGTGGGTGATGAGGGGAAAACAAGTAGAATCATAGAGTCATCAAAGCTGGAAAAGGCCTCAAGATCATCCAGTCCAACTATACACCTATCACCAATATTTCCTAACTAAACCATGTCCCTTAGTACAACATCTAAGCATTTCTTGAACACTCCAGGAATGGTGACTAAACCAACTTCCTGGGCAGCCTGTTCTAGCACTTGGCCACTCTGAGAAGAAATTTTTCATAATGTCCAACCTGAATCTCTCCTGGCACAACTTGGGGCCATTCCCTCTAGTCCTATTGCTGTTACCTGGGAGAAGAAGCCAAGACTTACCTCACTGCAACCTCCTTTCAGGTCATTGTAGAGAGTGATAGGTCTCACCTAAGCCTCTTTTTCTCCAGAATGAATAATTCCAGTTCCCTCAGCTATTCCTCATAAGACTTGTGCTCCAGACCCCTCATCAGTTTCATTGCTGTTCTCTGAACGTGCTCCAGGGCCTCGATGTCTTTCTTGTTCAGTTTGAGCCCCTCACTATACAGCACTCAAGGTGTGACCTCATGAGGACTGATGCAGAGGGAGGATCAGTTCCCTGCTCCTGCTGGCAAGACTATTTCTGGGTTGCCATTGACTTTCTTGTCTACCTGGGAGTGCTGCTGGCTTATGTTTAGCCAAGCACTGACCAACACCCCCTGGTCCATTTCTTCCATATAGTCTTCCAGCCTTTCTTATGGCCAGAGTGCAGGACCTGACACTTGGTCTTGTTGAACTTCATCCCACTGACCTCAGCCAAGTGATACAGCCTGTCCAGACCAATCTGTAGTACCTTCCTACCCCCAGTAAGATTGGTGTCATCTGCAGACTTACTAAAGGTCTCTCAATTCCCCACTACTAAGGCAAGGGGAGTAGCTGTAGGCAGTCTTCAGCTTTTATAGCTGAACCTGGACAGATCCTGTGTTAAACCCAGCAGTCTGTGCCCTGATGAGGATTGCTGAAAAAAACTGCTGGTGACAAGCTGCTGAGAATCAAGAATGAGGATGGGATGCTGAAAGGCTCTTGAACAGAAAGCTCAAAAGTGCTCATACTTTCATTAGATTTAATTGGAACCTGGTGATTGGACTGGACTGTTAGAATTCAACTTTGTCTTGAGAATTTGTACACGCTTATGTTTGTAGATCTGTATCTAAAACAGCATTGTCCTTTTAAAGAAGAAAATCTCTGGAGAGTGTTTCTCTTCTTCTGAAAGTAGGAATTCCCCTTAGGTGAGACTCTACTTTGGCAGAGTATTGTATTGAACTGGTGAATGGCTTCCATATATGAAGTCTTTCAAGGGGTGTGTAAAGCCACCTTAGGTGTATGACTGTTCAGATGAGTTGTGGGACGTGCCGGGTAGATTGGGCTAGAGGGGTTTGTTGCTTAAACTACTGAAGAATAAAATGAGCTTGCTGGCCCAGCCTAGAATAGATCTTCTTATGATGGATGGAGGAGCAGAGCTTTGGGAGTTCCTGTGTTTAGGAGTCTGTGAGGGTGCTTGCTTACTGCTTGTCTGCCTTGGCCTGGCAATAGTGTTTTTGAACTGTGTTACTATGTGCTCTGTGTTTGCTGTCAAGCCCAGTCAGCGTAATTCAGGGGGGGAAATCTTTCTTCTCTTGAAGAGCTGCTGCTTTCTGAAATGTGTTTTTGTCCGTAGCCAGTAAAAGGAGAATCATATCTGATTTGACAAAATACTGTCTTTCTCTAGAGAGAAGTATACATCTGTTGGAGGATTTATTGAATTTTCAGCCCAAGATCAGAGAAGGAATGTGATAGGCCTGACACGTGCAGAGTTGTAACTGGAAAGCCAGAAGCTGCTGTTGCTCTTAAAGCTTGGAGGAATGCTTTCCATGTCCTGAAAAAAGGACTGACATGGTACATAGCAAGTTTTGTGTCAGATACATCATTATGCATTAGAAAGAATAAGACTGTTTTGTGATCCTACCAGTATTGCTGTTTAGACAACTTTCCAGTCTGGGAAATATCAGCTGCTGAGATTGCTGCTTTAGGTAGCTTTTCCTTCAAAATATTCTACTTATCTCTGGAGACAGGCTCTCTGACCGTAGGAATAGGACTGCAAACAGATTTGTAGGAAAGTGACATAATAGACTGAAGGTGAATGAGGAAGATCTTCCGAAGGAGAGGAGGTCAGAGGAGTTGTGGAAGACAGGAAGGTGAAGGTTTCCTCAAGCGGAGTTGTGAAAAATTCCTGGTGGTTTAAAAAGCCAATTAGTGGCTTGGTGATTAAGTAGTGTAAGTCCTGGAAGAAGGTAGTGTTTTAATTTTAGCTATGCAAGCTGATTAGAATGGTTGAGAATAGTATGGCCTTGAGAGGGAGGACTCTGGTAGAAGTGTATGCATGTGTTTATTTTTTTTAATTGTTAGGTATATGTCTTAATGCATGGATATGCCTTTACAAGATCAACCTTTTGAGTCTTTTCTGTATGCAACAGCACTGACTAATGAGACTGGCAGAGTCTAAGATCTCAAGGTTACAAAACGTATGTGCCCTCCGGGGGCTGGAGCTTCAGGGAAGTAATTTCCTCAAGGCAGGAGCAGAGCAGGGTGAAGATGGTGGCAGAGTGCTGGCTGGCTGCTCACAAGTGACCTGACGTTGCAGCTGGGGGACGTGGTGGAGAGAGAAACTGAAAGACGGTAGAGCAGTAGTGTGTGAAATAAAAGGCAAAGAGGAATTTCAAATGGGAGTTGCTGCCATGTTCACAGAAATGGCCTTAACTTCCTGGGAAGGTTCTGCTTTTCTTGGTTTGTTGTCAGTTTTATAGATGAAAGCAGCTTTGCTCTTCTCCCTTACATCCTTCTGTTGCATGCTATACCCACGGGAGAGGAATTCTTAGTATAAACAAATTAAACCTATTAAACCTGCTTAGACACTGGATCTCTTTAGCAAAAGCAAAGGAACATATCCTTAATGTTTTGTGTTTATTTTAAAGACAGTGACATTTCCACTATTGTTGACTTTGATTTCCCTACAAAGTAATCTTGGAATACTCCTCTAGAACAACCTGCTCATTTCATTGTAAGTGCTTCTTGGACAAAATTTACTTAAGTTATAAGATACAAAATGTAAAGGTTTTTGTTATTTGAGTATTCACAGTCATCTGTCACTTCTCTCTAAACTGCAGAAATTATATATATATATATATTTAATAAATGAAGCTGAAAGGTTGTAATGTAGTATCAAACCTCCATGAGTTTGCCTTTGAGTGAGGTCTTGGTGGAAACCCATGAAGAAATTTTTACTATTGTATTCTTTTAATCCTCGACTTTGCCTTCCCAGCAAGATAATCTTGTAAATGTTCCCTTCTCCAAGTTAGAAATGAAAATTGTTGTGTTGTAGAAATGTGATGTCCATGAGCTAGCTAAGTTTAACCTTCAGGCCTTTCCACTTTGTGTCTATTTGCGTTTACTTCTCAAGCTTCAGTTTCATCTTTAGGTTGACTGTCTCTGCTTTGATATTGGTGATTTTGTCCATGGCATTTAGTTAGCCAGACTCTGCTTTTGGAAAACCAAGTGCTGAGAGAGCTGAGCCATACAGGATTCTTGTTCAGTTTTGTCTCTGAAGTCCTTGTGGAACGTAGTCACCAAGCTTGATCTGAGACAGGTTAAAGGAAAAAGTAGCAATGTGGAGAGAGAGCTTTAATAATCACCCCCTTACACTTTCTTTCTTTTCAAGTGTTGCTGCTTTTAACTTTATCTTTATGAAGAGGCAAGTTATTTTTATTTAATTGCTGAGTGGTCCCAGGGAGGCTGTGTTTCATAGAGTCGTGGAATGGTTTAGGTTGGAAGATCATGTTCCATGCCCCTGTTGTGGGGCAGGAACACCTCCCTCTAGACAAGGTTGCTCACAACCTCATCCAGCCTGGCTTTGAATGCTTCTAGGGAGGGGGCATTCACAACCTCACTGGGCAGCCTGTTCCAGTGTCTCACCACCCTTCCAGTAAGGAATTTCTCCTAATCTAAATCTGCAGTCTCCTAGTTTAAAGTCATTTCCCTTCATTCTGTTACTACATGCCTTTATAAAAAGTCCCTCCCAAGCTTTCCTATAGGCCCCCTGCAGGTACTGGAAGGCCGCTATAAGGCCTCCCTGGAGCCTTCTCTTCATGTTACAGCTTGCATGTCTTTAAGACTTATGACTTGATTGTATAGACACTTATCAGAAACAGAACTTTGACGTGCTGATGCAATGTAAGACTGGAGTGCTTGAGTGAGAAGTGGTGCAATTGCATGGGGGGAAGGGGAGGTTGCAGCCTGATGTCCATTATGTAGTTAGGGCTGAATTGAGCATCCTTGATTCTTACCATTAGTGAAACCAGGAGAACCTGGTGGAGGCTGCTGCTTAGGGGTGTTGTAGGGAGGTTCAGTCTCTGCCTACAGTCAAGATGAGCAAAAGCTTAACTATTTTACCGCATACCTCTGGACACCTGCCACTTGTCTGAGTTGGGTTAGGAGTATTTCATGGTTGGCTGCACTGCAGAGCAATTTGGAAGGATGAAAATGGATGTCTGTTCTGCATCCTCTGACAGCAGGCAAGCATCTATCACTAAGTCTGTTTCCATCCCCTGAACTCTTAACTTAATTAGCAGCTTTAAACAGAGGAAATCGTCTTTCTGTCATTGGTCTTCTGCCATTGGTTGCTTACTTAGCACCAAGCGAGTGTACCAGCAGAACTGAGGCTTTTGTGTTTTTCATTTAAAGATGGTTTGGGTTTGGTGGAAGCATTTCAAAGCTGCTTGACAGCATGTTGCCTGTATAGATTAAACCAAGTGCATCCTCCCAGTGGGATCCATCACCTTTCTTTCTGTAACAGTAGAGATGGTAAATTGTAGGTTTTTTTTTTTTTTTTCTTTAGCAAATCCTGTAGTATTCAGAATGGAATCATTACAAAGTTTGTCTTCTCTGGTTGTTCCTGGGGCGGTACTGGATTCAATGAAAGCAATACATTGAAAGCAATGCTAAAAAGCCCTCCAGGAACATTTATCCTTTGTAACATATCATGTGGTTGTAGAATCAAACTTGTGGCACCCGGTCTGGTCTCCAGCCTCCTCACATCAAGTAGTTCCAGTTGACTCTTCAGGAAAATTGACAACTCTCCGTCCCTTTGCAGTAGCTTTCTCTGTAGGTTGGACTCAGAGGCTCAAGAACAGATCAGTTTTTTTGTTAGTTTATTTTAGCAATGTTCTTCTATGCTCGTAGCTGTTGTTGAGCCTAAGGACTAGCTGTAACGATTTTTACTTTTGTGCAGTTGTTTAGCAGTAGTAAGGGAGAGGTTGCAAACCTTGTGCTTTGCCCCTTTTTCAAGCCTTCCCCAAGGCTATCTTTAGGCTCCTACGGGCTTTGAGTACACAATGCCCTAGTGCTGCTGCTGTGCCCCAGACCCTCACCCCATGCGCATGAATTCATTGCATTGATCTTTCCACCCCTGCTTGTCAGTGGGGTCGGACAGCAGCTGCATCTCCTGTCAAGCATGATTCCGGGCAGGGGGCTTTGGGAAGGAGAGCTACAAAAGGCTCAGTTTAAATCATCTGTGTAAGGGCACAGCAGAGGTTCTGTCATCCAGGCCTCACCACTTGTCTTCTGGTGCTATGGTTGTAATGACATTAGCATTTCAAAAAGGGGATTACCACAGCCCCCAGTTTCTAAGGGGAGGGTATTCTGGCTGATAACTGAAAAGCTGCTTTGTGGCTATCTCTGTTTTTATTTTTTTTTTCCCCTGTGTCTGGATTCTAAAGGATTGGTGAAGGTGGCTGTACCATGTTAGAAATGGATTGTTGCTGTTGCAAGGAAGCTGGTTATTTATTGGCCTAAATGTGAACTGTTAGATATGAGGCAGTTGTTGCTGATAGCTGCCTTTCTTGCTAATTCAGAGGGACTGAGAATTTCCTAGTGGAAAAGTTTAAACAAAGAGTCTATTGGGATTGCAGTGGTGTGCTAGGGAAGCATCCTTAAATTATGCTTGCAGGAATAATTTAAGGTAGTTACATTAGCCTGTCTCATATATTTTGACCAGTGGAAACAGGCAGCATCTGCATCCTAATCACTGCTTTCTAGGCCTCCTGGGGTACTAAAAACACATTCTATACTCAGACTGTGGGTTTCGGGCTATTTGCTGTGTTTCATAAATTTGTTGTTTAAAACAAAAAATTCCTATAGTGAAAATTACTTCCTGACCCTTTGATTCAGTATTCAATTGATCTTAGCTTTTTGCTAAGTTTACTGTACCCTTTCTGATGTTTGTATTTGCAACTCACGTTAAGGGCTTGTGTACATTGGGCTCTACTGGAATATCAGCATGGTCACCATGTCCTCTCCAGTTCCATTAGATGTCGAAATGAAGAGGCGAGGCAAGTTGGTCATCTGGTCCCCGGGACAAGAGAGCAAAGGGAATTGTCTCCATGGCACACTAAGGAGAGAGGCAAGGGTACTTTGTGCAGCCTCTTGACCATGTCTAGGCCCTAAAAATAGCTGGCTCCCTCCCAGTGTCCAAGATTGGAGCCCCTTGGTTTGACACTCAGGCAGTGTGAATAGAGGGCACATGGTAGTAAATGCTGATGGTTGCCTGGAGCCTTGACCTCAGCAGTCTGTTGAACAGCCAGAGAAAGCTGTGTTTTAAGTAGATATGCATGGTTATAGACGTAGTTTGAAGTGACCCCAGGTATAATCTTTTCATGTACCCATAAAGACTTTTCTTACTAAGCATGTTTGCACAGTGCCTAATTCAATAAGTGAATCTCCAAAGCAATGCTGGCTTGAATCAGGGCTGTCCATCCCTCTGAAGGGAGCTGCACTGTCAGGGCCAGCCACAGACTGGGTCTCCTGTGGTATATCATGGCTGATGCTTGTGGAAAAACAGATCAAGAAAGAGTGGAGGAACTGCTCAGCTCTTCCCAAATGAGACAGAAGGCCTGAGTGGTCCCTCAGAGCGTCAAGGAGGAGCAAAAGTACAGTTTTCTTTGTAAACAGCACAGGGTACTTATTGTGCTGAGAAAAGGAGGCATTTAACTTCTCTGTATGAAAACAGAAACTGTGGAAGGCCTTCCTGGAGTGTGGTGGCTGCTGACAAGTGTGCACTTAGTGAACACGTTTTTAGCTCTACTGGTCTCCAGGTCTTTTTTAATCTACTTATTTCTGTAGAGCACAGATCTATCTGTAAACTTAAGCAAGGCTGGAGTGCCTTGACTCTAGATGCTCAACTGAATTGTACTGAGTGAAGATGGAGCTTTTGGGTGTCCTGTGGCTCATGTGAGCTGGACAAAAGAGAGTGGCAGAGATGCAAATTGCTTCTGTCATGACATGCTGTCTTCTTTTTTCTGCAACTGTGCCTACAGACAGCTGTGTAAATTTGGCTGTTCTCTCATTGCAGTGTCACTCACTGAAATACTGTGCAACCAACTCTGGAGCATACTTTTGAATCTACAGTTAGCCTTGGCTGCCCTGCATCTTTACATGGCTGTTTTGGGTGTATATGAGTTTGTCAGTCCTCTTTTCTGAGCACCTTTTTGGTAGTGATAATAAAAATGAAGAAATGTTCAGTGTAATGGTGGAAGCAAGTTGAAGAAAAAATAAAACTGGAAATCTAAATGCTACAAAGTAAAGAAAGCAGGAAACAATAGTCTGGTTTCTGAGGGTCTCATCAAATTGTTGGTTTACAAAGCAGAAGAGAAAACGCTCAGTCTTTTCAATTTCAGGATAGTTACTGTTTTAAGGTGTTTTAAGGCTTTCAAGAGAAAGATAATAGCACTTATTCGGTCTACTTTTCGCTGCCTTATGCTTTTATCCTACTGAATATAATTTATAAATAATATAGAGTAGGAAGAGGGGAAAAAAAAAGCATGAAGGAGAAAGTAGTTCTATTTCCCTTGCTCCCTGTTTGGATTAATGAACTTAATTACTTGGAAGTAGCTAGTAGTGAACTTGTGGTTTTCTCAAATGTACTTTTAACAAGACTGTGAATTTTAAAAGAAGAGGCAATTCAGTCAAAATAATTAAAGATGTAGGAACTTAACTGCTATATCCCACGTTACTAGTGCTTTGTGTCTGTAGGTGTTGAGAGAACTGAATTACTATACTTTCAGGAGGAGAGAAACTAGGACAAGATGCAATCCTAAATGCAGGGAAGCAACTGAGATACTGACTTTCAAATAAAACCCTATAACAAAGTTGTACTTTCCTGTTCCTGTCAGCATAAAACAGAGAGATGGAGAGAAAATGGATAAACAGAGTAATATGATTCATTGTCACCAGCAGTAGGAGTTCATGAGCTGGGGGAAAATGGGATGGGGCAGAATGCCAGAACAAATTTCTCTGCGGAGTAGAACTTTGTCAGAAATTCCTTCTTGATGGTTTAGTTTAGTTTCCACTACATTTGGTACTTGTTTATCAACTGAAACTTTTTTTAATAAATTGATACGGCAGCTAAAGAAGTTCAAAAAAAGAAAAAACAGCACTGCATCCCTTTACATGAGGGAAGTTTTCTGGTGGGATGGCTGTGATGTCGGATACGCTTATAATTAAATGAATATTTCCAGAGAGCTTGTCTCTCACTGGTAGTCAGCTGGAAGAGGTGAACTCAAGTCATAGAAGCGCTGCTGAAAGTTTTGCTCAGTGTCAGCTAACAATCTGAAGGAAGGAGTTACTATCCTGCTGCTTAAATTTAAGGTAAAACAATACTGAAAAAGAGTTAATTCCTGTAAAGACTGAATAACATGAAGCAGCTTGGAAGAGTGGAGATGAAAATCAAATGGAATTCAGTTTGCAGAAAGCATGAAACTGCTTTTTCTCTAAAATTATGCTTACCAACTGTACTGACTGGAAAGGAAATCCTTGGAAGAGATGATGGAGATAATAACAGTTTAACAGTGTTTGAAATGTCAATTTGCCAAATGCATTGGAGTTGTAGAAAAGTTTGCATCTACACTGAAATTGTGGAAGTGCTGTACCATAATAAATAGCAATGTGAGAAAGAAAAGTTTCTCAGAATGCTATTTACACATATGTTACTTCCACGTTCCACTTGAAATGGGTGCTCTTGAGAGACTGTACTTCCTTTATGTCACGCAGCTAGCATGCTCTGAAGTCTGAAAGACCTTGCTGAGACTGCCAGAGCAGAAGATGGCAATCAAATAATTACCTGGTACTGAAGAGAATAGCTTAACCAGCTACTGGACAAACTGGGACTACAGAAGCATCTTCCTTTCCAGCTAGAATTTCAGCTATTAGGATTATCCCTCTAGTAGTATTCATGGCTCAAGCAGCTCTGACTGTGTGTGTTCTCATCACAGAACTGTGGAGACTGGAGATGTGAAGCTCTCTTACACTGGGGTCAACATTCAGTAGAGATAATTACTGTTCTGGGAGTAGATGCCCACCAGGAAGAAATGGAGAGGGTTGGAAGAATAGCTTTGTCCTGCCTTTTTGAAACAGCTCAAAGAATGGGCCACTGCCACAGTGAGTTTTTTATGGATTGGGTTTGTGCCTTCTTCCACACTACCTCAGTGTACTTTACTAGTCAGATAACCTTCAGAGAAATTTAGCTTCAGTTCTCATCATTAATTTCCAGCTAAAGGAGCGTGGTTTATTGAAATATAACATGCTGCGTAATGGCAAGACCATTTCCTTGATTATTTTTTTTCTTCCTGATCACCTGTTTGCCAAGTCTCAGAAAGGATTTTGAGAGCAACATGACTTACTTTCGTCATTCTCACTGGGTACTAACTGAACAAGGATGTCTTGTGACTGAAACCACTGCAGATGTTTGTTATCTTATGTGCAACTCTTGTAAAAATTGTAAAAACACCCTGTCTCTAGGCTGCTACGGCTCTTGGAGTCTCCTTGACTGCAGTACAATAGTCTGTGCAGGTATTTGCCACTTTAATATTACTTCTTGGCATGAACTTCAGTATGCTAGCTTGCAGTTGCTTCATGCTCATCATCAGGAACCTTGTTAATGAAATTTGCTTAATCCTTTTTGTTGTAGAGTGCCAGTTCCCTTAATATGTACTAATTTTGCAGCTGTGGTCACATGGCTTCCATCAGAACAGTGCACTGTGGAAAACTGCGTTTCTGAGAGCTTTTTGCAGAGTCTGGTCTAGAAATCCATTGCCAGTAACTATGCGAGACTGAGATTAGACATTTCCAAACTGTGGTCTTCAGAATGCATAATAATAGGACGCATAGTTGCACTGGCCACATGATAATAGCTTCTTATTTTCAAACTCCTTTAATTATGTTAACGTCAGGCTTTAAAAGTGTTTTTGCTTTCCAGTGCAAGCAGTTTCTTTAACTGTGTCAGTGGTGTGTGCCGTGAAATAAGATGTATGATCATGACCCACCCCCACCATTCTAATGTGTCTTATAGGTGACTTTCTTTGATGATGAAAGGTTTAATAGGAACAGGGAAGGATACTTTAAAAATCACAGGTATTGAGAGAAAGCATGGCAGTTGGGTTGCTCAGTCTTCCTTGTGGTGTTGCTTCAGAATGGACATTAGGCCTGGCAGTGTAGCTTTTGCAGGGAAGTGTGCAGTCACTGCTTTTCTGCAGCAGAGCAGATACTGCAGCTTGGTTTCTGTTTACACAATGAGCTAAAGAGTAAATGTCAACTGTCTGTTTCTCTCTTCCACCCCACAAATGAGAGTGACAGTGACAGCTTTGATGTGCTGTAACTAGGTTGTGGTGATTTGCATTTATGATTTTATTTTCTGATGTTGAGAGGGCAAAGATACAAAAGTAGATCATGGTGTTTAACATGAGACATACGCTTCCACCCACTTCATTAATGGTAAGAATTTTCCCTTTCTGTGTGGAGAGAAAATAAAAGTCCACTGACATAATCTAGGTGACCTTTCTTAGTGCTTGGGAGGCCTTCATACGCTACATCCTCAGGCATGATATCAAGAAAAAGAGGGTGGGGAAGAACAATGGGTTTGTTTTTTGAGGAACAGATGGGTTTGTTTTTCTTCCAATTCTGGCAATAGCTTAAATATGGACTGTCTTTCTGAGAAGAATAAGAAGTGTTTTAATCTAAGAGATGTGTTGGGGAAAAGGGGAAGAAAAGGAAGGAGCTCATTTGATTAAACCACATTCTGCTTTCTATATCAGTTATGTGGAAGAGCAGGAACTGTTCCCCTCTTTACCTTAACCTCTTACGGGCCAGGTGTCAGAGCACCATAGACAGGAGATGAAGTTATGATTTAAGATCTGTGTTTATCTGAGATGAGACAGATGTTTCCTATCTTTTATGGTAATAGCTGAGACTGAGTTGCTTCTGGAGGATGTTGTATGTGTTCCCATGATTTTTCCAGACATTAAATCCTGCCTCTACTTGAAAAATCACCTTTACTTCTGGTAGAAGTTGGCACGTAATAATGATGTGTTCAGCTGCAAAATGGTCTTTTACACAATTGCAGCATCATTTTAAGAGCTGAGAACTATTTTAAGGTTTGTCAGTGGGTCCATTTCTTGGCAGTGCTAGGCCTTCAACTTGTATTTTAGCAACAGTAACTTTGAAATCCTTTTGGAAAAAGGCCTCTTGTACTTGGTCTCAAATGTAAGATGCTCTTGTGAGGTTTTAAAAGGCTCTTCCATGTTTGCACAGCTGGAATGTGATGTTAGCCTGAGGATGTGTTGTCTAACTCCAGCTGAACACTCTAACCAGTGAACGGTGACTTGAGACGAGTGGGCACAGAGGGAACTGAGTTTAGATTGGGCTGTTCAGTAGTTCATTGCTATCCTGGTGAAAGACATGAATTATAATTATGAGAAAAAATCCAATTGAAAAATAGACGCCTTTAACATTTCTGCCTGCTTTCCTGAACTCAGACTGCTTTCCATTGAATCTAAGCTGTCTCCTTAGATTTTTGTCCTGCGTTCTCAGTTTTAATGGCCAGAATGTAGCTGGCAAACTGTACTGGAGTGGAGGAGACTGGAAAAAAATAAGATGACTAGAAGTCTGAAAGAAAGAGCTGAGGAATTGCTGTACTCCTCTTGTCTGTAGAGCTCTATGCTGCCTGCTAGTCTTGACTCTGCAGTGCCTTTTGCCTTACTAGTGGGTTTTCTGTCACTATTTCCCAAACCTCTCCCCAAAAGACTTCAAATCCCATTATAGAGAAGGCAGGAAACAGATGAACAAAACCAAGAAGACTGTGTAATAATGTCTGCCTTTAGTAATGGAATGGTTTTCTAAAATTTACTGTTGGTCTATAGATATGTGTGTTAAAGATATCATGTATTCATGGCGCATTTGACCGAAGTGATGAAGTCTGGTTTTGGAGGTCCCTCTTTTCTGTTTACATTATGGCCTCCGTAGCACTTACTCTTCCCGCTGTACTGTGTCCAGTTCTGGGCTCCCCAGTACAAAAAAGATGGGGAACTCCCGGAAAGAGTCCAGTGGAGGGCCACAAAGATGATAAAGGCCCTGTAACACCTTTATTATGAGGAAAGGCTGAGAATGTTTGGGTCTGTTCAGCCTTGGGAAAGGAAGGCTCAGAGGGGATCTGATCCATGTCTATAAATATCTAAGGAGCGGGAGGCAAAGGGACAAGGCCAGACTCTTTTCAGCAGTGCATGGCAATAGGATGAGGGGAAATGGCCTCAGACAAGCATAGCAAGTTCCTCACAAATGTGTGTGGGAACTTCTTCACAGTAAATATTATGGAGCACTGGAACAGGCTGCCCAGAAAGGTTGTGGAGTCTTCATCTCTGGAGATATTCAGGACCCTCCTGGTTGCCTACCTGTGCAACTTGGTCTAGGGAGTCTGCTTGGGCAGAACTAGATGATCTCTAGAGGTCCCTTCCAACCACTGCAGTTCTGTGATTCCTGATTAAATGCATATACTATTCTCTGAAATTCTCTGTTGGTGTGAAAGAGATGAGTTGCAGAATGGTGATTGACAACATTCAATAAATTGACTCCAGTTGTTTGTTTTTCCTGTGGAGTTTTGTTTTACTGTCTAGACACTAATCTATCAGCTTCAAAATAACCCCCTTTCCTGTAGCATTTCCCACTAGATCTCAGAAGTTAGATATCCGTATTGCTTATGTAAATGTTCTCAAGGAATCTGCACATTGCAGCTAGGAGTGTTCCCAAGTGTGTGTCTCTGGGGAACCAGCGTTTCTGCTATTTTTAGAGTCTTTTACATGGGTCTTCTATTTCCTTTCTGTGAGAAACTTCACAAAGGGGCAAGAGGTTGAACCGTACAATTAAGTGGATCTCAAAGCTGCACGAGAAGCTCTTGTTCCACTACCAAGAACCCTGTAAGCACTGTATGTTGGGTATGTTCACCAGATGTTCTGGTAGACTGAGATCTCTACAACAGCTGAAGAGACATCATAGAGGCACTACATCTTAGGAACAGGTGGTATAGGAACACAAGTGCTTATATATACTGTTTCTTGGGATTTTCTGTCACTGGTCTACTAATAAGCTCTACCTGGTCCTAAAGCTTGGTTTATAGACTCTACCAGACTGTAATACAGAGGGAGAAAATTGATCATCTGCTTCAGGGAGAAAGAAAAAATGCACCAACTTGTAAATCATCTGTTTAAACAGGGAGGAGAGACTGTGGCTCAGAGAATTTGTGGAGAGCAGTTCTTTAAGAGACAAGGGAGTACAAATGAATGGCAGTTGGCATGTTGCATTAGTTAGCATGGGAAGTGGGTTGTTAGCATGAACACTCTTATGGGGGGGGGGGGGGGAAACAGAGGTGGGTGGGGTTTTTTTTTTGTTGTTTGTTTTTAAGATTGAGGGAGTGTAAGATGGGAGCTCTGATGCTGATGAAGAACTGGGATTTGGATACTGCTCCCTACCGTATAAATTCACATATTGTGGGAGGCAGATCTGAGTCCTGCTGTGTTTATCAGAAGTCTCCCTGGGATGTTTTCGGCATGCTTCCAAGGTCCAGCCCCAGCTCTGCAGAATTTGGAAATGCTCATGGATTATTCCCAATCTGTGTTCAGTGCAGAACTTCTGGTGGCATTGAGGCATGCTGAAACAATTTCCTCTGCTGAATCCTTCTCTAGGGAACATTTTAAAAGCTCTTTTTGTATGCAAAGAATTTTTTGAAACTGTTGTGTTCTTGTGTGGTTTTGTGAAAAAATTAAGTTATTAACTGAATTTGTCCTACTGTCTTTTTTGTTCTTACTTAATGTTTCCCATTCAAAATGAGTCTGAAGAAGGTGATTGTGAAATCTTTTGTCTGCTAGAGCAGTGTCTATGGATGTGAAATTTTCTCTTTTGACCAGAGCAGTGGAAAAGATTTCTATGTTCTCAGGAATTACAAGGCTCAAAAAAAAAAAAAAAAAGCTAATAAGAAGCCACCAAACTTTTACTTTATACCCTAATAATTGTCTTTTAGAATAATCTGTCCTTCCCACTTCATCTTGGTTCTTAAAATATTGAAGAATTGAATTGTTATAATATTTTATAGCATACAATTAGGCTTTTGTTCAGAAGTTTTCTGTCTCTTCCAGTGGAAGTAAGGTGGTTCTACACCTCTGGAAACCAAAATTGAAATGTTTTTCTGTTTGGGATTGACAACTTGGACAAAATGTAGCAAGTAGTAATGTACTGCATGCTATTGGTATCCACTAATATTTTGACCTCAGCATCATCCAAACTGGAATATATAAAAACTGTCTTCATAGGTAGATACTTTAAAGAAAAAAAAAAGCTGCAACAGCACTAAAAGCACACCAAAAACCCATGTAACCACACTATCTGTTTTTATGGAGGTAGGCAGTTGAAACTGGAGAAACAATTGTCTGATGTGGGGTAGCTTAGCAGGAGTTTTCTGATGTATGGAAGATGACAGTGAAGAGAAATGATAGTGTGGTGAGTCTGTGAAAAGCTGAAGAGAGACTTGAAATGTCTCCAGCTTGATGCTGTCGGTGTTAGCTGGAAAGTGCATGGGACAGCAAGGAATTAAAATAGTTTTGTGTTGTTTTGTTTCTAATGGTGTTCTAAGAAACAAGGTTTTATAATAGCATTTGCAAATCAGCTGAGTTGTCCAGAAGAACCTGGGCTCCTGTGTGAATAAGATCTAGTCCCTTGAAATGGTGATAGTATCATTTAGACTTGGCCTGTCCAAGTCAAGAGTGTTCCAAGTGAAGTGCTAACCTGAAGGTGTGGATGTGGCTACTTTGTGCAGTGAAAACTCAGTCAAATGTTACTATTGCCAGCACTGTTGTCTTAAGTGTATGCTGTACTGAGAAATGCTCTTGCTGTTCTAGTAACTGCTCTGACATGATGGATGGTGCTATATAGATAATATGTAGATGTGGGAAGCCACTGGAGAGAGCTGAGCAAACAAGTGCCTCAAAGTAAATGACTTAATGAAACTCAATGAAATGTCACCACTAACATCAAAATGCACACAAAAACAAAACACCAATCCCTTCCAAGAAACAGCAAAAAAAACAAAAACAAAAAAAACAAAAACAGCCAACCAAAAAAAAAATCCTCCAGCTAGTAGAAGAGGGAATGTTGTTGAGTTAAAAGCAGACGGTAACACTGCAAGACGGTAATGAGGCATATGAGTCCCTAGCCATGTGCTGGTTTCCTTTACTGCAGTAAAGGCTTAAAGTAAATTCTTGGCCAGAGAGACCTGTGTGGAAGAACTACTGAACTGTGAAATTCTGCATCTGGCTTGGCTTTCTTCATAAGGAAAAAGGCACAAAGGTTACAACAGTCAAATGAATCTGTAGATCTTGGTCACCAGTGTAATTAATTTCATTGACGAGAACCCTCAAATCAGTGTATAGGGCTCTGTAGACTACTGAAAGTTCTTTATTCTCAAAGGTGGACAGAAAGGCTCTGTGAAAAGTAAAGTCAAGGCAAAGAGGCAAGAACTTTGGTTACCAAGCAGAGGAATTTGTGCCTAGGTCTGTGCTGCTATGCCTTGGCTTTAGTTCCAGCCACTAAGCTGTAGCGTTTCCCTCTTCAGACTTTCAGCTTGTACTGTGAAGAGGCGCTGTTGCTACAGCCATGGCATGTATTATGGCTGACTTTGTGGCACCAGGCAGGAACTGGAGTTCTGGTCTCCAGGCCTCTTTGCGCATCTGTCACACTTCCTGCCTTCCAATGTAAGTGAGGAAAGAAGTCTCCCACAGTATTCTCCTGCAGAAGCTGGCAGCCCGTGGTGTGGACAGGTTCACTCTTCTCTGGGTTGAGAATTGGCTAGAGGGCCGTGCCCAGCGGGTAGTGGTTAATGGAGTCAAGTCCAGCTGGCGTCCTGTCACGAGTGGTGTCCCCCAAGGGTCGGTATTGGGGCCCGTCTTGTTTAATATCTTTATTGATGACCTGGATGAGGGGATTGAGTGTACCCTCAGTAAGTTTGCGGATGACACCAAGTTGGGAGGATGTGTCAATCTGCCTGAGGGTAGGGAGGCCCTTCAGCGGGATCTGGATAGGCTGGACAGTTGGGCTGAGGTCAGTGGGATGAGGTTCAATAAGGCCAAGTGCCGGGTCCTGCACTTTGGCCACAATAACCCCATGCAATGCTATAGGCTTGGGGCAGAATGGCTTGAGGAGTGTATAGAGGAAAAGGACCTGGGGGTGTTGGTTGATGCTCGGCTCAATATGAGCCGGCAGTGTGCCCAGGTGGCCAAGAAGGCCAATGGCATCCTGGCCTGTATTAGGAATAGTGTGGCCAGCAGGAGCAGGGAGGTGATCATCCCCCTGTACTCAGCTCTGGTTCGGCCGCACCTCGAGTACTCTGTTCAGTTTTGGGGCCCTCACTACAAGAGAGACATCGAGGCCCTGGAGCGTGTTCAGAGAAGGGCAACCAAACTGGTGAGGGGTCTGGAGCACAAGTCTTACGAGGAGCGGCTGAGGGAGCTGGGATTGTTTAGTTTGGGGAAAAGGAGGCTTAGAGGAGACCTCATTGTACTCTACCACTTCCTGAAGGGAGGCTGTGGTAAGGAGGGGGTCAGCCTCTTCTCCCAGGTAACTAATGACAGGACAAGAGGGAATGGCCACAAGTTGTGCCGGGGAAGATTTAGATTAGACTTGAGGAAAAATTTTTTCTCTGAGAGAGTGGTCCAGCACTGGAATGGCCTGCCTAGGGAGGTGGTTGAGGCACAGTCCCTAGTGCTGTTCAAGAAGCGTTTAGATGAGGTGCTGAGGGATTTGATTTAGTAGCTTGGTTGGTAGGGATGGTGGTGTGAGGATGGTTGGACTAGATGATCTTGTAGGTCCTTTCCAACCTAATGTATCTATGAATCTATGAAAACAAAAGTGTTGCGAGAGGAGTTGCTTTCCTTCCCCACCTCAGTTAGACTATGGGATTTTGATTGTGTGCTCTATGATCTCTTTTAGTCAAATAAAAAGAATGGTATGTCATCTCTTCTTGAATGTTTGTCATATCTGGGGTTTCTATCTTGGTAATCCCTACTCTAGCCTTACTATCTGCTTTTTCAGCTGGATATTTTGATTTGCCTGTATTTCAGTTCCAGTGGCTGCAGTGAAAGTGTCTAAGGGCAAGTAGTATCTCAGAGGGTGAGAATTCCTCTTACACACCTTCTCTGAACACTTGTTGCCGACTGTGAAAGAACCTTGTTTTTTGAACCTTTTTTCCAAGCCTAGCTTTTTTCAGCTTAGGTTTGTTTACCATTTGTGAGTTTGGAATGAGGAGTGAGAAAAACAGAAAGGAAGATTTTGAGTTTGCTCTGAGGTATGTTTTTGCCAATTTCCTAATACTTTTTGTTAGGCAATTTACAAATTCATATTCTCTGAGTTGCTTGAAGCTGTTGATAGGTAGTGGCAAAATGAAACTATAAAACAAACACTTTGAAGCTATTATGTCTGTATAATAAAACAGTCTTCTCAAGAGAGAACTGGAAATTGGAATTCTTTTATATGCTATATTTGTAAGTGTTCTACTAAGCTGCTGTTTACTTTTTGATATGCCTGTTTATCTCAAGCAAAATCTGAGTGGGTGGAATGTGTGGGACTTGGCATGCTCTGTGAGAGCTGATGGTGGCTCCTGTGACTTGTGAATCAAAGCACCAGCAGTATCCCACCAGACCTTGGTGCCTTTAGCTAGTCACACGTAAATCATGAAACCTACCAATAGCTTCATTGAGTTATTTTCCTTCTTTCCAAGTATTCTCCAGTTACTTGCCTTGTTAGTGTATGGAGCAGCCCAGATACCAAGTTGCTGCTAAGTTTCAGAGCAGGTTATACAAGGATTGATGCCGCCTTTCCTGCTATCACCTGGTGAGTACTTAGGTTGCCCAACACTGTTAAAATATTGGTCAATTTAGAAAGGTGTGTCATATCTAGCTCTTATCAGGAGAAGAAAATTCTTCCTTTACTTTGAAGCTCGTTTCTTCATCTTCATTTGGTCTTTAAGCTTTTTGAATTATAATGTAGTCCAGTTTGAGTTTCGGCTAAATAGTGTAAGGAAATCAAGGTAAGAATGGTTCAACTTGCAGTATAACTGGGAGGCTCTAGGACAGTGGGGTCTTTGGGGAAGCTAGGTTTGCCGCATTTAGTACTGAAGTTACTCTGTAGTGTGAGGTGCCTCCAGCTTTGAATGGAATGACCTGGGGAGTGTCCCAGTGGGGCTATTTTTCTTTCCTGACAGACTTTGCAGAGAAGTTGCTTGCGATATTGAGCTCCTGTAAAGTCTGTAGAAAATATGACCTAATATTTACAGCTAACCTAACCACATCTAGAGTGAAAATATGAAGTGTGCTTGAGAGGCTTTCCAGTGAGACAGGACTAATAACTCTTTACAGTTCTATCCAGCCAGTGGTAAATGATTTGAGTGCCTGTTCTGACAAGTCCCCTGGCAGAGATGAGTCATTCCTAAAGGATAAACAGATCTACCCAGATATTAGATTCTGATTTGTTCAATGGTCCTGAGCAGAGCCAAAAGTCAAAAGAAAAATGGCTTGGCAAGATGAAAAAGTATTCTCCAGTGTTCCTTGATGTATCACCTTGAAGTTTCACAATTGCTCTCCTTACCCACCACACCATAGCAAAGCTAGACCTAATGCAGAGAGCAACTTGAGCAAATTCAGCCTCCTAGGGCTTTAGGCTTTCCTGTTAGGTTTCCACACAGATTGAAGTAGAACAACACATAGCACAAAGCAGTCTCCTGTGTGCATGCCATTACTAGATCTGCTTTGGCCAAACTTCCATATTAGTACTTTCTGGATAAGCTTAGTCAGAGGCAACAGCTGCTGCTGCTGAAAGGATGAAAAATGAATCTGCTGCAAAAGGCTGATTAGTGAACAAAGGAAGCCTACCAGGGCACAGCTTTTAAGCAACTTGGCTAGCATAGGGATGTATCTTCTCATGCAAGCATGGGAAGACAGAGCTTCTTTCTAAACTCTAAAATTCTGGGTTTCCTCCCTCTCTCTGGGAAGGACCACCTTGGTTAATGCCAAGACATAGAATGAGTTGTGGCTGAACTGGGGTTAGAAGGAAGGCCTGGGTGAGGTAGAGCCCAGTGCTGTGTATTGTGGGTTAGCAGCAACTGCCTGAATTCCACCCTGTGGTGAGAGCAATGGCGTCCTACAGCTGCTAGTGTTACAACCCTGTGACGTATGTCATCCAGAGTGCCTCCTAAGGCTAAATTGCAGGTCTTTAGTCACTTGCTGGTAGAGATGGGCTTTGCTCTGCTGTATTGTTAAGATGCATTCCCCTCAAAGAACTGCCCTCCTAGTGTCAATAATGGGATTTATTTTCTTCAGTCAGCACAAGTCAGTTCTCTCCGTAGAATCAGTTCTCTCTCTTGGAATCTAGTGCTCAAAATCAGCATGGACATGTGATAGTTATGTTCTTTTCTAGGTTATCATCTTTCATTGGTTTTGCTGAAGAGGTATGTGCTTTTTCTGAAACCAGAGCCCATAGTGTTTGTCAGGCATTTATCCTAAGAAGACACCATTGGGTTATTGCTGTACGCAAATGGAAAACTCACCTAGGAACTGCCAAGGAAACAGCGGGGTAAATGTGCAGATTATTTCTGAATTATGAGCAATTTTTAGGTTTGTACATTTCTGGAAAGAAATGAGCGGGGACAAGGTGAGAATGCAAGGCTGTGGGAAGATCTAAGTTGGAGTTAAAATTAGCCCCAGTAATTGAGGATAGTGGATGTTACGTGACTTCCATGTACCATGCTAATGCCTTTTCTACTAAATCACCTCTATGCAGTAGGTGCCGTTACTGCTGGTTCCTTTCTTGAAAGGATATAAAATTATTTTGACAATTGTTTTATCCTTTTAAATAATGTTTTCCTTGTTGCAACGTGAAACAAGGTTTAGAATCAAGTGAGCTGCCAGTGTGAGGAAAGGAGACCCCTGGTGAGTTAACTGCCCCTGCCCAGTGTGGTGAACGCTTTTGTACTCTTCATGTTTCTTAGTGAGTGCTTCAGACTAAAGCCTATACAGCTTTCTTAGGGACTCCCCCTTAATCAAATTTTTGAAAGAGAGGAAAGAAAATTAAACCAGGCAGGGTGTTGCTCATGCAATTGTGAGGGTTGGGATTTCAAGAGCAGAATCCTGGATTCTCCGGATCGTATACGGTTGTTACAACACTTCCTTAATTTCCTTCTCCTAACATGTGGCAGTAATTACAGGGTGGCTGGAAGAAGGCACAGTGAGGCCAGAAGTGGCCTTGGAAAGCTTGAAAAAAAGAAGTGCACGTCACTTGGAAATCTCCTTTGTGCCACTGGGAGTGCGGATTTCTTTGTTAGGCTGACTGTTCAGAGCCACTGTGCTGTGCTGCACCCCAGCTGCAAATTGTTGCCAACTGGTTCTTCTTTTAGCCCTGGATTTTGTCCTGTTTTATCTGGCCTAGCGTGCAGTGAAGTTTGTGCCCCTGTTTTGGAGGGGGAAAGGAATTTAAAAGACAGAAAATAATTCATCTGCTTGAATTTTACTGAGGGATTTGTGTAAATGAGGTAGAGCTGGGAAAGGGGCAGACAGAGAAAGCTGCATTTTGTATCGTGACAGTCTGTAGCACTCTGGAAGCACCAGTAGAAGCTTCATATAGCCTAAACATTTTGACTCTGCTAGACTGTAAATAGAATCTGCATTTAAGATCAAGATTTGATGCCAATGGTGCTCTTTTTAGGAGAGAGAGAAGCCACTGGAAAAATATAATCATATTTATAATGGAAAGGAAGACAAGACCCATAATTAATGTGGCATTAGCAGGCTTCCTTCATGGTTGACTAATCACAGCTGAGTGTTAATAAGCATAGAGTTTTTTTAAATACTGTTGTAACATGTTAATTAAGATAATTTGGCTCCATGTGTCCCTTGAGTTACCAGATGGTGACTACATTGGTGGAAGGCTGCAATTAGTCTTTTCTTTCTTTCTTTCTTTTTTCTCCCTGTCCTGAGGAAAAGGGAAGGGGGGCAACAGGAAAGGAAGAAGAGGGGGTAGGGAAAGTAAAAGGCAACTTTGGCATATATGGGATGGCTGTGTGAGGTGTGCCTGTACACACCTGAGTGCTTGTGTCTATTTATAGAAATGCACAGCTATATGGTTACGTATACAAATCTCTTTGCTTTGTTTTGTTTTTTTCTCATTTACCCATATTATAACATTAAGTAAAATAAGCCTCCTTTTCAGAGTGTGTCCTTGCTAAGGAACTGTATTGCCCCTGCAAAGGTTCCCATCCTGCTGAATTTGATATTCTGTCACTGACTTCAGAGCAAGCAGTATCTGGGGCCAGTAAAGACAGAGAGCTGATTTTTCAGTGGACTTTGGCCTCTGCTCAATACACTGTGCCCAAAGGAGAGTTACGTTTTGCAGTGTGTTTTTAGGAAGGCTTGAAATATTTTAGGGGCAGGGATGACTAGAAATGTGTGTGCTTATAATAGAGGCTTTTTTATTGAGTTCTGCTTCCTGTAAGTAACATATAAAGAGGTTCTTTAGCCTCAGCTGTTGTGACTGGGCTCTGGCAGCAGCTGCCATCTCGGGTTTTCCCTCTGGGAAATGACCCATCTGCTCATGTGCTAGAGAAAGCCAGTGTGCTGGAAAGGAGAGGGTTCAAAATCTGTTGCCCTGGTTCCAGGTCCCATCTCTGTCAGAAAAAATGCAGATCAATGGTAATTCTGGACATCTGATTGTCTGTCTGTTATGGTGTGAATGTTGAGCCTCCAGCTAGAAATGCACAGAGGTCTCCACTATTTCCAATGGGCAGAGGCTGTCTTCAGCCTGGGTCCCTTTTCACTGCAGCTTCAGTGTGTATACTTAAATCATTGCAGGCTAGCTCACTTATGAGCAATAAGAGGAAAAAAAAAAACACCAAAAACTCTTGAGCTACATGTAAGGTCAGCAGAGCATGTTTCATTTCTCCTTGGAAGACTCGTCTGTTCATTAGGGCAGAGGCTTTCTAATAGCTGCAGTAGACATTTGTGTGTTGAAGTTAATCTTGTCCTAAAAACGGACCCCAAAATGCTGGATATTGGGAATGGGTTGCATCTCAAATACAATTCCCTGAGTGTGACCACAGAGCAGATGATTGCTGTGCTTCTCAGAGCCAGCCTGCCAGGAGAAACTCCAGTCCAAAGCATGTGGCTCTCCATGTTTGGCACAGACCTGCTGTTACCTGCAGTGACATTTATCCATTCTTGGTGAGCCATTTCCTAGCGTAATATTGGTACTAATTCAAACACTTGGACTGGGGAGAACAGTGCAGGAGCAGAGTGTGTGTAAGGGGAAACTGCTGTGCTGCTGTAATCTTTACAGCACATCCAGACAAATATGGCTGCCTGGAAACCTGGAGGTATTTTGCACTCAGAAATGGGGCTGTGCTCAGACCAGCTGGAGTGTGTGGGTGGAGGTGACTGGTTTTTGCATCTACCACCTCATGCCTTTCCTGAACACATCCCTTTGTCATTTTCTTCCTCAACAAGAAGGGAGATGCAGCATTGTGATCAAAGCCTATCTAGGTGCTTTTTCTCTGCAAACCATCTGACTGAGACATGGTTTTGCTTTGGCATAGGATGATGTTTATTGACACGGCTAGCATAAAAAGTATATGGACTGATACAGGCTTAATTCTTGCTAAGGAGAAGTCCTGATCCAAAGAGAGGAGCTCTTGAAAAGTTTTGTTCTGCAGTCAGTGTCATGCTGCAGTAGTGCTGGTTGTGCCTCTCTCCCCCAAAGAGCGGCACAGCAGGAGCTCTTGTTAGAGAAGCCTTGTAGTTACCAGTGTGCTCTCTGAATCAAATAGGTATGTGGTATTTTTCCTACTCAAGGCAGCAAGCCCAGGCTCTGTGGGTCGTGGATGAAGTCATCCTGAGAAAATGAGCTAACAATGAATTTCTATCCCCTACCAGGGAAGGGTTTAAAAAATTCAAGTGTTTGCTGTTGAAAATTGTGTGTATGTCAGTTGTATGCATTCCTCTAGTTTTGTGTTTGAAACAATCACCTATCCAGGAGAGGGAAAGAAAAGGGAAAAAAAAAAAAAAAAGAGCTTAAATTTTAAACACCAAACAGGTTTTGACTTGCATGAAAAAATTGCAGTTTGTTTTGTTAGATATAAGCTAAGGCACTGCAGTCCGTCTGCAGGCTCTGGGTGGCTGATCTGTTGCCTTTGTTGTTGCTTAAGAAGCTGCTAAGTGAGCTTGGCAACTCTGGCTGGTTACCCTACTGCTGTGTCTAAGGACAGAAGTGACACTATTATCTGGTTGGGTCGCATTCATGCTTCTCTGAATACCAGTGACAGAGGTTGGGAATATGTCCAATAAATAAAGAGATCCAGGAACAGGCAAAGGGTGGGTTAAATTGTTTCCTTATTGGCTTACCAAACAACCAGGAGATTAGTGCAGAGGTCAGGTAGTGCCCTGCTGGTGATAATTGAAATGCTGAAAAGAGAGAAAACAATGTCTCTTCTGCAAATAGCAAATACAGCCAGAGCTCTTGCTAGCAAATTCATTCAGCAGCTTCCTAAGGCGAAACTAATGTTCGGTGCCACTCCTGAGTAGGATCCATGGGCAGAACTCTGTTTGAATTACCAGACCCTCCACAAGCCAAAATCAGCATTACTACTGGTCTCTGACTTGCACTCCCAGCCCTCCATCTGGCTGGCTGCATCAGGCTGTCACATTTGTATTGTAAAAAAGCCTTGTGTAAAAAAAAGGCTTGTGGATGAACTTAAATAGTAACGGGGAAAGAAAAAAAAAACAAAACACCCAGCTATCTGCTGCAGGCCAATTCAGGGCACTAACTGGAGAGAAACAGTGAACCTGGCTCTGTTATTTTCAGTGCGGTGTTAATTAAACTTGAACCTCAGGTCTGAGGTGCTGAAAAAGGGCAGTGTCTGTAGAAGGCTTCAATTGGTGTTTCTGACCACCCGTTTAACTGGTAAGACCCAGGCTGAGAGGAGTAGAGGAGGATTACTCTCAAGAGTGCCCTAGAGGCTTTTGAAGATCCTCACCAGAAGTTAGTAAGAACTTTTCCAGTTCCTTCTGTCTTACTGAAATGATGCAGACACAAATTATCCAACTTGAAAATCAGAGGCCTCAACAGCAGGGACAAGTAATTGCGAGATATCCCTATCTTGTATTTATTTTGGATGCCTTTCTAGAAGTGCTGTTTCTATAGCTAGTGGAAAGTCTGCCTGAGAGAATAAAGATGGCTGTGTTTCAGAGAACCAGAGGCTCCCCTGGAGAAGTGCTCTGCTGCTGCAGAATTTGCTGTAGCAAATAATGTAAATAAGCAGAGACTGAGGCCAGGAGGGAAACCCATCTGTGTGACAGGAGATTTAAACAGAGACAAAAAGGGAAGGGAATCTTAAGCTGCTCAACGAAAATTTGACTGTAGGGAAGGGAATATAGCACAAGAAAGTTAGTGTAAGGCTTCTGAGAGAACTAATAGCAGCACGGAGCAAATCATACAGCCTCTAGCACAGGAACAATTTTTAACTGGGTGTTTCTTTGCTCTCCTTCACAAAGCTGTTTGCTCACCAGGCTGGACACTTAGGCACTGGTATGAAATAATCATGACAGGTTTAGCCAGACTATCCAGGGGAGTATACATCTTGTCAGACCAGGAGAGTGGTTTTTGTTTGTAGGATGTTTTTCCTCTGAGTCTTGATAACATCAGTTAAATGGAGTAAATCTTGGAGATGAGAGAAAAGATGAACAGCTTAGTGTCTTCTGCTTCTGGCCTACCTATGAAAGGCCAGGAGATGCTAAGAGATCTGAACAGGGCACTTGTTAAAGGAGCCAGCTGAGGAGTTATCTTCTACCCTGACAGCAGGGGCATTGGGGTTTCATTTTGCTTGGTGTCAAGGGGGTGGGGAACTCCAGCATATGAATCTGAAAGGTGGGCTGCAATCCCAGCTGCCTCTTTTAAGAAAAGGACAAGCTTCCTACTGGAGATTGCAGAAGTCACCTAATTTCTCCCCGTGTTGTTTCCAAAATGCTTCTCAAAGGGCTGGTAAACTTCCTAGGATGCTGTCATGAGGATTGTCAAACATGCTGGGACACACATGAGGAGTCGACCTGAGGCCCAGTCCTGCATCCTCCTGAAGTTATTGGAATTTGGACTGGATATAATTTGAACAGCAACTTTGATTTGTCAAAACTGTTCCAGTCCTACCTTTACTTTTGCACCTAGCTGTGAAGTATAATGAATTTTACAATGTTCAGTGCAAAACGTCCCTTTGTTGAGCAATATTTTCCCAATCTGTCCACCCACGTGAGGTGAGCAATGCAGTGGTTTGTTACCACTTAGTTACAAACCTAGTTACACGCTCCAGCAGATGATGATTAGTATTTGTCTTCTTGTAAGAATATATTACATTGAGGAGGGTTTGGTTTTCATCATCTCTGCAGAGTCAAGACTATTCTGCAAAGGAGGTGAGTGGCTGAAAAGCAGTTTAAGAGTTTGGTGCAGAAAGAGACCCTTGCTAGGATCTGAGAGATGATACAGAGAAACAAAAAGAGTGCCAAAGAGCCACGGCTGTGTTGAGATGGCTTTGTCAGCACTGGTATAATATAGTGAGTCTACACTAAGCAGGTCAGTGCTGTCGAGCTTTTATACATCTGTGGTAATGGTCCGATCACATTTAAGTATGCTTTAATTTTATATGTGTAAATGGACTGTATTGTGCTTGTTCCTTGACACAACAGTCTGATCCTGCATGGGCTCGGGAAATCTGCTCATCTCTGAATTCTGCTCACAGAGATCAGGGCTCAGCTGTGCCTCTTCCTGGTGTTTTGAATGCATTACCCCCTCACTCTGTCATCCCATGGTTATTTTCTTTCATCTGTGGTATTGTCTGTGTTTGGTTCTGTGTAGCTTTCACATTGTTAGAAGTACTTTGTAGCACTGTCTCTGGTCAGAGTTTAGGACTGTGGCTCAGCTTCAGCATAGCCAAGCTGTGGAAGATCCATTTCACTCTTTGGTGATTAGGTTAATCAATTTGGCCATCTGACATCTTTTATTGTCTCCAAATGAAGCCGTATTCCAACCCATCACAGCTGCCTGCATTCTGGTATAAGACAAAGCAAGTGGGTATTGTTGAAGCTGTGAGTGGGGAAGCCTGTGAAGGTGTGATGACACTGCTTGTAGCTGCAACAAAAAAGCAGTTCCTTGCAGTGTTGTATGGTGTTGTGCTGCTTGTTGCCCAGTTGCTAACTGTTATTCAAAGAACATATGTGCAGTTAATGCTCCCTTCAAGGAGGATGATACTTTCTCGTGTGACCTAGACACAAAAATGGTGCTCACCGTTGATTTGATTGGAAGCTGGATGGAGATTCATACTGACATAATATATATTTTTCATTTATGTATTGAAACCTTGTCTTGCATTTTGATGACAATATATTAAATACCTGATATTTTGGAATGACATTTGAAGAAACTTCAGTACATCATTTTATTTCTGCCCATCGGTTTGGGAATGACAGTTTATCTCTGAACAGAGTTCAGTGATGCTCAAAATGTTTGGTCTTTTCATCAGTTATCTCCTGCTTGCTTTCCAGCCCTGTGTGTTGGCAGAGAACCAGCTCTCAGGAGAGGTCAAACTTCAGTATCTCTAAGAAACTGGGCTTTGGGGAGTAGAGCTCTCTCTTATTTGCAAGGAAGACTGTGATGTTCAAAACCACTGTTCGCCTGCATCCTCAGATCATGACAAATAAAGGTGCTGGAAATAACCACAAACCTGGGATGTCAGTGACCCCCTAGGAAGCTGATAACTTCTTGTCTGTTTTTTCTCAGTGCATGGCACATATGTTTGTTCAAGATGTCTCATAAATGCTGGGGTACTTCCAAGAACCGTGTGTTTGAGGGATAGAGTTTATGACACTCCTCTGTGTTTCTTAGTATTTCAAATACAAGCTAATGCCATTGAGAATGTAGGCGGCTGTTGCTGAGAAGGGTCATGTGGTTACAGTATCTGTTCTGAAGTGTCCCACAACTCAAGAGGAATTTTTGTAACCTTTTGGGAAGTTTCAGTGTATCCACAGTGTGCCACCTGCCTTTGAAAACTTGTAAGCAATAAATCTGTGTGTCCCCTTGTTTTTTTTGTGTCCTATGAAGTCTGCCCAGCCCCAGTTGGGGCCAGAATGCTGAAAAATCCTCCTCCATTGTTTGGTTCGTGTGCCTCGGAAAGCATTGGGCTGTATGCCAAAAAAAACGTTAGCTTGAGGCCAGGCAGTGGCATGCAAGCCTCACTAAGGGTTAAAAGCACACAGCCTGGCTGGATGTGGGAGCTGGCAGAAGGGCTGGGGCAGGTTCCCCGCTCCCAAACCTTGCACTGCTCCTTCACAGCGCGGCCATGCTCCACACTGCTGCTAGATGGCTATTCTCTTCTGCCTCCACCCATGTGTGTGGCTGGGAGAGGCCTGTGCTGTGTCTTTTTTAAAGCATTTGCGGTGTTCTTGGGTGTCAAATGACCCCAGGGAGAAGTAGGGAGGACAAGGAGGTGACTGATTCTGAAGCTTTCATGGACAAGGACAGGTCTAGGTCAAGGGGCCAAGCACATAACAAGCAGCTACCCCTTTCCTTTGCTCCTGAGCAGCCTGTGGATGTGGTCCGGAGCTGCAGATCTGGTCCTAAAGCACTTGCACAAGGAGGCCAAATTAGGGCCCCACGGGATTGCTTATGCCATGGTATTTGCGGGCCTTTGAGAGCTCCACTGTGGTGTATGTTAATGCCTTTTTGGTTGCTAGCTGAATTTTGCAGATAACTCAGCATGCGTGGGTGACAGAGGGAGCTCTGTTGGCTGCAGCTGGAGAGCAGAGATCATGTGAATGCTGCTGAGAAATAGCAAGCTTTCTTTACTGGGTTGGGCTGAGCTGGTTGCTCCTCAGCCCTCTGAACAGCAGCTCTCTGGCTCTACCAACTTAAGATTTGATTGAGGGGTCTCAAAAGAGTGCATTGTTCTGTGTGGCCTGCTACAGCACCCAAAGGGACCAGCTTCCTGCAGAAAGCTGTGCTAACCACATCTCCATATCTGATCTGATGACTAATTAAGGCCTTAGAGCAGAGGGGCCAGGCTGTTGGGCTCCGGAAATGGGAAACTGTTGTGCATGTGTGGGAAAATTCCTGCTGGAGCGAGGCAGCGTGGCAAGGGGCTCAGATGGCTCTTAAGTGATTCCAGATGCCTCCCATGGCATCGAAGACGTGGAGAAGCTGTCCCTGCTGCTGTGGCAACAGGTTTTTCCCACAGCTCTCTGCCATTGCTTGAAAAGGTGCTTGCTGTATGGTTGAGAATATTTCTAGTGCTCAAACAGGTCCTTGCAAAAATGTCCTTGCAGGACAGAGTTACTTAGATTTGAAATGTGTGATGAGTTTTGTCACTTAGCTGCATTGGATGAGCTTTCAGTGAAAGCACATTTTAGTCTTGTAAGGCAAAGGGTTAAAACCTTGGTAACAGAATTGGAAATGGTCACAGAAAAAAAATAAACCAGAAGCTGCAACAGTCAGTACTCAGGAGAGCCAGGACAGTGACTTCTCTGAAGCTTATTTAAGAATAAATCTCCTCGAGAACAAAGTCTTATTGAAAGGCTGCTTCTTAGACCCCTGTTAACCTTTTCTCTCAAAAAGTAAATTGAATTGCAGTTATAAAGCTGGCAGAACTCATACCAACGGGCTTTTGATTTCACTCAGCACTTCATCTTGGGGTTTACTGGCATTTACAAGGCATTGCCTATGATGCATTCGCACATGTGATTAGGTTCAAGGTTCACTAGTGCTGCAGTAGTGTAGCAGAATTTTCCATAGTGGAACGAAGCTCCAAAGTTTTCTCAGTCGTCTTAGGCCCTTCACAAAACCCGGTTAGCTGAAACTTGCCCAGCTGGTTTCTCACATGCTCCAGGGATTAGGGGCAAACCTGGTTGACCACACTGTAGTAGAATAGAGTTGGTGGATTACTTGGTTCTCCAAGCCCCAAAATACATCTGGAGGGGTGTTTCACATATTTTCTTTTGTGAAGCTTGAGAAGCTGATCCAGATTCACAGATTTCTCCCTTTCTTCAGGTAGGTGTGTGGCATGAAGGCGTACCGAGGCTGTTCTTCAATCACCAAGTGCTGCCAAAGGAGATGAAATTCTACGAAGCACAAACCTGTTTCTAGTGCAGTTTCCTCGTTGTAGTTAGTTTTTGTTTGAATAGCTATTGAACATTCTACAAGAAACTTTCTCACACTTAGTATGTCTGTATCCATTAGGGTAGGGGAGATACAAGGGGAAGTGCAAAGTGCTCTCCGCACTGCAGACTTCATTATGTTAAAAGTATCAATTGCTTTTTTAAAATAGTCTAGAATATGTGGTTCTACCTCTATGAAGCAGCTAAAATCAGGAATTTTTACTTTTGGGTCAACTCTGTACCTTGACTTTGTACCTGTAGTACAATAGGATCTTCACATTTCTCATTCATTTCAGAAGAAGCAGAAGTCTTGTCCTTCTTCCATATGAGGCTTGGTGGGATAATCAGAGATCCTGGCTGTTAGCTTCACCCCCTAGTCACTGGTGAAACTGCTGTGGGGAAAAGATAAGTTCAAGGATTTTCAAGGCCTCTCTGATGCAGAATTCCTGTTGTAATGAACTTAAATGTCACTGTGTGAAAATATCATGCATTCATTGCCTGCCAGCTAGATTGTATGGCTGGGACAATGAGCTGTGCTTGGCAGTCACAAAAGACATATCAGGGGTGAAAGTAAGCAGTATCTTTTGCTGTTGTGTAACAATCTTTTTGTTTTAGTAGTTTCTTCTCAATTTAGCAAGTGTTCTTAGATGGAAGTTAATCTATGTGCAGTATCTGTTATGCAGCAGACATCTTCCTCTGAGATAACTACTATGATGCTTTCTTTTTTCCAGATTGTCCCCAGCCACCACAACCCGAGAATGGAGGCTACAAATGCCACCCTAGTCCCTGCAACGACCCTCTGACTTCAGGCAGTGTCATAGAGTATCTGTGTGTCGAAGGCTACATGCTGAAAGGAGACTATAAATACCTGACCTGTAAGAATGGAGAGTGGAACCCTGCCATGGAAGTTAGCTGCAGACTCAGCCCGGGTGAGTACTCGTTTTATTCAGAGGGACATTCAGAATTACACTGGCCTTTGCATTTGCTTTTCAGATTCACATTAGACAGTGTTGTGCTGAAGCAACCCATACTGCTGTGCTTACTGCTCCAGTATTATCTAAGTGCAGGTCACAATCATAGCTCTTGTGCCTTTTGTGTAGCTGCCCATCAGATGCTAACTCTGGAGTCCTTCCTGCAAAGGGAAAGTCTATGGAAAGTGGTATAAAGCACATAACGTGTTACTTAGGTGGAATCTTACTTTGGCAGCTCTCATCCCAGAAACAAAGTGAGGCCTTGAAACTGAAGCATTTTCCCTGCTCTCCATTTTTGCTCCTGATGGTTTTGACAGTGCATTTCCTTCAGTGGTGTACCGTTCTGTCCACATGTAGGTGCATGTCAGTACACAGAACTGATCTTTGCAAATTAACCAACTGCTGGCTTCCTGTGGCAGAGAGCTTCATGGTGGTACTTTACACTGTACTGGCAGGAAAGGACATTGCTGACAAATAATGTCTGCTTCTCTCCAAATGGACGTGGGTGGGTTTTGTTTTATGGGTCTTTCCCAGCTGAATTGGATTTCTTCCGTGGAAGCATAAAAGTAGAAAGATTTGCAGGAAAATATTCATTTTACAGCTCTTAGCTGCTTTTCTGGTTTTAAAGCATGCATACTGGATAAAGAGAAAATCCTTCCACTCTTCAAGTTTGACCTGCTGTTAGAGTTTTACTGCTCAGTCATCCTGAGTCAGCAAGATGGGTGCAGTCTGAGGTTATATTTTGTAATCCATAAAGCAGAACATGTTGGCTTAATCAGAAAGAGACAGGAAAGCATGTTCAAGGACCTTCTGGAGCTGGCTGCATATCTGAAAACTGGAACATCCTGTCCTGTCTCAGGCACGCTATCAGTGTCTCCGTCACAGTCATCCAGCAGCTTCTTCCTGTGACGTATAAGGAAGGAGGACTGGGAGTTCACCTGCCAGCAACCAGATCCTGAAGAGGCTTTTCAAATTCAGCACAGGCTTCCTTTCTACAGCGATCCCCCTTCCCCTGCTGCACCCAGGTGGCAGAAAACAGCTTTGCAAGTGGAACTCTGAATGGTGTTCCTGCACAATGGTGCTTGGTTTACTTCAGGGCTAAAGGAATTGTGCTGAGATGAGCAGCAGTTCCTCAGATTTCTTGATCATCCAGTAGGTTTGGCAGCCTTAAAATGTATGGAGCTTCAATGGTCTGGCCAAGAGAAAAAGCTATTGCTTTCACAGTATGGGCTTTGAAACAATTGCTCAGAGTCAACTGAGGTTTAACTCAAAGGATTCTTCCACAAAACCAAAAAAAAAAAAAAAAAAAGGGAGGAGGAAGGAGACTGTAGAAAGAAAGAGGGTAGCTTGTTTACTAGAATGAAAAATGTACTCAATACAGCTTTTACTTGGGGAGAGTTCAAGTTACTTTTGAACTTGTTTCCAGCAAATTTTCAGAACAATTGATCCATTAACTTTAATACTAAAAGAAGATAATTTGCTAACAGATTTTCCAAATTACACACCTGTTTTGGGTATAGCTTTCAGGCTACCCCCCAATATAGCTAAACTATAGCTTAAAAACAGTGGTGCTTCAGCTACTTTCTTCTTTTGTGTGTTCTTTTTCCTCTTCATTATTTTGCAGTTTGTGAACTGTTCTTGGAGAACATGATAAATGCAGCAAAAAGAAATTGTGGAATTGCATAGATAGGAATTTCCTGAACGTGAAATGGACAGTAGTGTTTGCTGATGGGGTGCTGAGGTGTGTAGAGATCTACCAAAGACTCAAATTAGGGACAGAGACAGCACATATATATGCAATTATGTGCTCTAGGGAGTTGAAATAACTAGCATGACATTCTAGGCATGTGCTCAGCTATGCCAGCTCCAGGCCCTTCTCTGCCAACTCCTAATATATTTGTGTCTTGCAATGGACCTTTAAAAGTCAAAATGCTTCTTGTACAGTTGCACAGCACAGTTGAGGAAAGGGCAAGAGGGGATAATGTGGGCAGAGTATGTGTATCTAATACTGAAAACTCAGCATCTTAAAGCAACAGCTCCCTTCCTTCTCCATTTCCTGCAGTATGTGTTTGTGTGAGAAAGAAATTGAATACTTCTATATCTTAAATAATAACAGGCCAGATGAATTCCACTCCCTTCCCTTGGGAAACCCTTCAGTTAGTCAAGAAAATCCATTATTTGGATTTTTTTCTATTGTTTGGGCTTAGAATATCCTGCTTTTTGTGCTAGACAATTACTGACCTTGGTGATGACATCAGGACATTTTTTTAGCTGTTGCTCAGCCAGATGTAAATATAACGTGACCCTTACCAACACTCCACCTCTGTCTGTATGTGACCTGCTTGTATCCTTTTTCTGTGTCATATGTTTTTCCAAAGTGCCCTTACATATGCATGTTTTGTTTCATGTTTCCTTTACAGTTGATGGAGAGGGATCAGTTTAAGCTCTGAACTGTCCTCTGAAGGAGATAATTGCTCTGCCTTGACTGTACCAGAAACTTGGGTTCCTCACCTGTGCACCCAAGTATAACTCCTGAGAGAAGGCAATGTGAATGTTACTCGTTCCCTACAGCAGCAATTTAAGAGAGTGAATCACTTTGTGTTCCCCTTGATTTTGCAGAAAAGGACTCCCCGCCAGCAATTGGAGTACCCACGCTATCCATAGTAGCCTCCACAGCGAGCTCTGTCGCCCTGATTCTTCTCTTAGTTGTGCTGTTTGTTTTGTTGCAGCCAAAGCTCAAGTCGTTCCATCATAGCAGGTAAGCGTGGCTGGGGTTTAGACAGACTCCATGGTATCCTATTTCTTTGCAGCAGAAACTCAGTGAGGTACTTGTTTTAGGCCTTCGTTTTATTTCTCTGCTTCTCTACTTCTTCCCTGTGGGTTGGGCAATTCCCATGAGAGGCCACTTTCAGTCAGAAACTTCACATAGGCTAGAACCTACGTTTAGATTACAAATGGCAGGTGGATAATACTTCATAAATAAGAGCAGAAATGTGGCTGTACAGCACTGGGGGAGTTTCAGAGGCCAGGCACAAGAGTTTGTCCATTTCTGCAGAAGTCTAAGCTGGTATGGCAAATACAAATTCAGTCTCAGGACTCTGACCCATTGATCTAAGTTAATCCATGCTGTGACAATTGAAGAGCAGTCACAATCTTTGTCAGATTTAGCTGTTGAGGCAGATGAGGTGGGAGGCAGTATATCCTTCATCACTTTGATTACAGCTCCTAATCATGTCTATGGCAATTTGTGGTAGAGCTGCAAAGCTATGCTTGTTTAACTTCAGTAATCCACCATTTGTGTTTGTGGTGAGCACTGTAATTTTGCTGTGAGGGAGGCTACTGGGGTTCTTGGTAACAAAAGTATATATAAAATGTATATAAGTGCTCGACTTTTCCCCCTTTGTATCTTCTTTTTTTTTTTTTTTTTTTTTTTTTTTTTGAGGCGAGACCAAGGTGTGTCTGGAGATCAGGTGTCTATCATGGTGGATGGTGTCCAGGTGGCCCTGCCATCCTATGAAGAAGCAGTGTATGGCAGCACAGGGAACTGCATTCCACCCTCGGACTCCCGGGTGCAAATTGTGCTGTCAGAGGGAGCTGGGCAGAACGGAGCCAGAGAGATGCAGCAGCAGGACCAAGGGGTTCGCAGTAGCCTTGATAGAGAAGATGAAGCCCCTGGACACTCTGGACTGTGTGAAGCCAGTGGCTCTCAGCGCTCTGAAACTGTTCTCGTGCATCAGGCTGCTACTTCCTCCTGGGTAGCTGGTATGGCTAACAGTAGACCTGTGCAAAAAGAAGTCCAAGATTCAGAAAGCAGTGACATACAGAGCCTTTTATCACTCACTTCCTCTGAGGAATACACAGATGGTAAGAAGCACTATATAAGATTCTTCTAAGAGTATGCTGGGGTTCTGCTTCTCGATCTTGATTTGCTGAGAAATGCCAACCTCAAGCACCATTGTGCAAAGGCAGTAAAATAGCTGCATTTATTTAAAACAAGTTGATGAAAGTGGGTGGGTATGCTTGAAATACAAACCCCTTGTAATGTTTAAGCTTCTTCATTTTTAAATGGTTTTAGTAAGCAGCTTACTGTCACAGTACGTGTGGCGCTGCAGCCCAGGCATGTGAGAAAGCACGTGAAAACACAAGGGATGTGCTTGAACTTACTGTATGGAGCAGAGGTACAAGTCTCTTTAATAGTTAGTGGATCTTGCGTTCTTAACCTCAGTGTTCTGCCCTGAAGCAGTTACTTTACAATGCCAGAGCTGGTGTGAAGCTGCAGCCTAGGACTGCTTCTGCAGAGACTGCTGTATCTTCTTTAGTCAAAAAACTGTAACTGGCTTGTAGGTAGCTCAGGGTAGAACTCCTTTCTGTGGTGTCAAGCCCTGCAGCCTTAGTAATGCCATCCAGAAGCCTTGCAATAAAAACAATTACAGGAGATTTCCACTGAAGGATGGAAGTGGCAGCTTGTCCTGAGATGAGTTAAACCTCCAATATGTAAGCAGTGGAAACACAGGAGTGGTGCTTACAAAAAAAAGTCCACAGTGTAGATATTACAGCGTGTTACCCCTGCTCCGTGTCTCATTCTAGCATTGCCTGGAAACACATACTGCCTTCATTGTAACTTGTGCAGTATCAGGTTGCCCTGTACAGCAGAAGACCATAAAGCTTGTGCTTATGGTTCAAAGATAAGGAAGTTGCAGCTACTGGAGGAGGCTGCATTTCTTCAGGCCAGATAAAAGCAGGTGTTATCTGTGCATCCTCAGCCACCCCAGACATAGCAAGAAAGTTCTTGTCTCAGACATATAAAGAAACTAAGAGTTTGGTGAGGTCATGGGAAAGAAGGGAAGGAGGTTATTACCCTTCCCTGCACAACCTTTAGTGCGAATAGTTTTTTCTTCTTGTGGGACTCCCAGTTTAAGAGGAGTGTGGGGAAACTGGACAGGCACTGTTGGAAGCCTGCCAAGGTAGTCGGGGGCCCGGGAGGGAGCTGGGCTTAATCTGGTGAAACATGAAGTGTAACTTGACAGAGTCAGATTGGGCATTAGGAAAATATTTCCTGCTAGGAGGGCAGTGCAGAGCCAGACATTTTTTAAGAGTGGAGGTGGTGATGGTCTTGCAGGTTGGCCATCCAGAGGTCCCTTCTGCTATGCTACAATGACAGGAAGAGTGTTTTGTTATCACATAATGGAAATGGGATCCTGTCTTGCAACTGTAGTTTTTCTAGTGTGCGTTGGATGACAGAAGTTTGACTTTATTTTTATTTTACTTCTCACCATTCAGATATTCCCTTACTGAAGGAAGCATGAGGCCTGCTGTACTTGTCTAGCCTTCTCGCTCCTGGATTTCTTCCTCCTCCCCTCCCTGCCTTCAGGACAGAAGCACTCTGTGCAGCCTTCCCCATCCTTGCAAGCTGTGCCCTGGATACCTCCAAGCAGAGACGCCCTCAGCTGAAGATCCAAAGGATGTTGCCAGGTTGCCTCCTGGATGCACCAGTGGGGCTGGTGCAGCGCTGGCTTCCCCATTCCATATGCATCAGGAGCTCAAGGGAACATAGTGAATTTGAGCTCTCCTCTCCTTTTCCCCAGCCAGATGTTTGACAGCAGTCTCTGAAGAGCTGCTCTTTTCTTGTGCCTTTCTCCTCCTCACACCGGCTTGTTGCAGCTTGGCAGCCTCTCTAGCCCTTCTGTTGCCCAAAGAGCAGGAGCTGAAACTACTTGCTCTCTGGGTGCAGACAGTTTATATATACGTATATGTTATATAGGCTCTTCTTCCAGCATCTTCTTTATGACAGGGCAGGACAAACCGCCTCACTGGGACTGCCGCTGGCTTTGAGAAGGATCCCAGGTAAGGGGCAGCTTGTCATATCTGGGAACGCCTCAGATGAGATGGACTGCGAGGCAGCTTAGCTGTGCAATAACAGTTGAGAATTGCTAGAACACTGAAGGCTGAGAAATCCAAATCATAGGAATGCCCTCTGCCCCCTTCTCAAAACACACCTCTGCAGGAGTCCACTCCTGAAAAATCACTTTTGTCTCCTCCTTCCTTCACTACTGGTGCAGCCCACTTGGTTATGCTGTGTTTCTGGAAGCTGTAATTGGGACTGTATTGTTGATAAAACCACTCTTTTCAGCTTTGGTCTGGTACCAGAGCAGCTCCTGGTGGCCAGTGGAAAGTGTGCAAAGTTTGGAGGCTCTGACTTTCTGTGAATCAGTAGCATTCACTTTTAGGCATCAGGTCTGGAACCAAATTTGTGGCCCTTCTCTTCTGAATTGTATGTCTTACAGAGCTTTCCCAGTGAAGGTGGTTCTGCACTAATGCTTAAGTTCCTTTGGTCAGATCTTCAGACAGAGGTAATGCTTTCAGATGTAATCTGGAAGCAGTTCACGTGTTTGAAATTGTCAAGAAAAACTTCACCATAGGTGGTGAATGCTTAGTGCCATTGGTCAATCCCAAGTTACCATCCCAGCTGCACTGGGTGTTTTGGTTCTTGAGCCCTGGGCCACCTGAGAGGCTGCTGTCTAGCAAGAGTCTGCTGTTGTGTCCTGACGGGCTTCAGTGGGCCCACAGAGAAGGGCTTCTTCGTTTTGGCTTGGGGTCAACAGCACTTACAAGGTCCCTTCTGCATACAACACAGGTTGCCTGTTGCTGTGAGAGAAGGTTGACTACACTGACCAGAGGATACCACAGCTAAGTCCTGAGCATAAATGATCGCTTTAAGTTCTGGTAGCTGGGAGAAGAAAATCCAAAAATATGTATACTTCTGCTCCTTACAGTTATCTACAGCAGGTCACAGTATCCTGCTTGCTTTTAACAGGACTTCATTTTTGCAGCAAACCAACTTCATTCGGAGTAGGTGATCCAGTCACAGAAGTGTGGTAGTTGCAGGGCTCTTCAGAGGGATGGTCTGGAAACTGGGTTCCATGGAGCTGGTTTTATCAGGAAGAGTTGGCTTCTTAAATGCAGGTGTGTTGTCATAACCATCTTGAAGCAGTCAGAAGTTTGAGAAGTTGCAAAGTTTTCATTGGAGTTGAAGGAGCAAGATGCCACGGCCTTACGTGTGGCAATGAACAGATATATAGGGATGCTCTTTTCTGCTATGCTTTAGTTTTATGATCCTTACTATCCTCAGCCTCGTTGTTCCAAGATCATACTGTCAGAGCACTTAGTCAAAGTGACATAACACCTTAAAAATAAAATAATAGTCGCTGTGGCTTAGCTCTGGTTCCTGAAAATAGGGCTTGACTGGAGTGTCCGGCCCTGCACCTGCTGTTCCTGATTAGCTGCTTAATCCTAGGGCAGCTGGGTCAGTGTGTGCCTGTGGATGGAAGAATCATTTTTTCCTCATCTTCATCTGTTCAGAGGGATATTAATAATTAAGGAATACGGCATTTTAAGCTTCCTTCCCATTTTATCTTTCATTAACATGAGGATGTGATAAATCCAGTTTGGATGGTTTGGGTATTTTTTGTTCAGTGGAGATGATGAAGATCCTATGTACTTTTATACAGTGGGCTGTTTTGTTTCATATTCAAGGACAGTAGAGTGATAATGTTTACACATCTTGTATTGGAATTTTTAGAAAATAAAGGTGGAAATATTCATATTTAGTTTTCAACTCCTACCTTAAAAATAGAAAGTCTCTTTCACTGGTTTTATCAGGGCACGTGGAGGGACTGAGTGACGCTGCAAGGCTGAGGGGAGAATATGTGACTTTTCTGCTACCTAACCAGCTCAGAGCAGGAGTTGCTCTTAGTTTCTTAAGGACCTTCTTACTCAAACATGAGCAGTCAGGGAATAGAAGTTAGGTGTGTGCTGCCTTCCTGCAAGGAGCAGTCCTTTTGGCTCAGCACCAGGTCGGTGAAAGAACCCCTTAATGAAGCTGGAAGCTGATGCCAAGGCTGACCTTGCCCTGGATGAGTGCCTGCTCAGCTAGGAAAAAGCTCGTACTGTGTGGTCCTGCAGCTCTCTGCTGTTGTAAAGTAAGCAGCTGCCAGCTTAGGAGAAAAAAATTCCATTTGGGTGGGAAGAGAAGGAAGCTATGCAGAAGAGGGAGTACTTTCATTTTGTTTCACTTGCAGAAATGATGGAAAACAGCTTTAGTAATTGAGAAAAATATGCAGAGGTGGAAGAAAGCATGCAAGCAGAGGTCTTGTGATCCAGCACTAACAGTCAGCCTCTGTTGGGCTGCTTGGGGATGAAGCTGGAGCTCCCAGGATTCATATTTTCATATGAAAGAGGTTAGAATGGTTGGGGGGGGAACCTAAGCAGTGACTGCATGACAACTTCTTCCAAAGGGGAAAGGAATTAAGGACTCATCTGCTGATCAGTGAGTGTTACTTGTTTGTTCTTATTCTGTGAAGGACTGGGAAGTCCTTGGGACAGAGATTTAGGAAGATTAACTAAACTGTAGAATCCTGCCTTTGCTTCTGAGAGCAAGGGATGACATGTGAGGATCCCTCAGGCTGAGCTCTGCTCTTGCGGGGTGTTGGCCGCCTCCGAGAGAGTGTCCCAGGGGTTGCTGTCACAGGGAGGTCACCATGTGCTGCTGGGGAGTGCAGGGGATCAGCCTCACAAGATACAATGCGGTTGGTGACTTGCCTTGGTTCCTTTTCCACCTTTTTTCCCCACCCACACCTGATAAAAACAATTCAAAGGGAAGCGTGTTTCTTACTTAATGCCCCCGACATAATCATCTTATATTGTGTCATTTGTGCTTGGCCCCATGGAATCCAAGAACATTAAAATTAATTACATTGGAAGAATAAAAATAGCATTTTTTACTTTTTTTTTTTTTTGTAAATTATTTTTGGGTCCAATATTTAAAAAATAAAAGGGCATGTCAGAATTCCAAGTGCTACATGCAATAGAAAAGTGGGGACAATTGCAAGGAGCAGAGCTATGATGGAGCAGCAGGCTCCGCCTCTGGAAGTAACTGTGTGTTGGTTAGGTGATGCACAGAACAGGGAACGCAGGAAGGGATGGGGTGGTGAGGAAGAACTGTGGCCAGTAAGTATGCTGCAGGCTAACCATGGCCAATGCTTTGTGACTAGGATCTAAGGGAGCTGTGCTTTGCCTGGGTTTATCAGGCCCCTAGGCATGCTGGATGAAAGTATTAATGTACAACTAGTAGGACACTGAGAGCTCTTTGCCTACTTTCTTAGAACAGGCTTGCAAAGCCTGGATTTCATGTTCTGATAGCAGTTGTTCAATGAAATCTGCCTTCTAATTCTCTCCAGATATCAGATCAAATCAATTTCACTTTCTGGTTTCTGTATATAAATGCAATAAACCCCATCCATTTTCCACGTTGGCCTCACCCCAGCCTCAGCCTTCAGCCATTCCCAGGGAGCTGCGCATTGAACTTGTTCTTTGTGAAAACCTTTCTTTGCCCAAGAACTTTATTTGAAAACATTTTATTCTCTATGAAATGCTTTGGAAGTGCATAGAGGTTTCCTCCGGTGGGCTTCATTTTATGGCTTATTTTTATGCAGGAGATGAGCCCTCCTCCACTCCTTCACCCCTTTGCCTGCCCTCCCAGCCAGGATGCAGCAGGGTGTTTCCCACTCAGGGCCCTGTGTTCAGCACAGCTTCAGGCAGGTCGCTGCGGGTTCCCTACGCACCCATGCCCAGCAGAGCAGGATCCTAATGCTTTTGCATTTCCTTTTGTAAGCTGTGCTTTTGCTTCTGTCCTGGGCTAGGCATGGACAGAGGGAATGAATGGAGTTGTGCTGGAAAATGTTTCAGTTCTGATTCTCAACTTCACGATTTTTTCCACTCAAAAAGAACACGAAGCTAAGTTGCCTATGAAGCAGCTGTGCTGTGGTGCGGTGGGCGGACTGCTGGTAGCTGCTGCTGCGAATGCAAGGGGAGCTTGGTTGCCTTTGGTGCATTAATCTTTTCTTCTTTTCCTGTATGTGTTTGTTATTTTTTTTTTAAATCTGAATTGCACCACTATGGGATTATTTGAGGAATGGTACTCCATATGTATGTGGGATGAAAAACAAGACCGTAATTGATGCTGTGCAGGATGTCACTCAATCAGTTCTATTTTGCTTTATTTTATATATATTTTCTGGTATCCTGTACATTGCAGTGGGTGTGAAGATAGTATTTTAATATTTGTACAAAGTTTAATTTAATTGTTCTATGTATATAACTGCATTTCTAAATTAAAAAAAAAAAGTTCTTTTGAAGTGAAGCTACGACCTTTGTCTGTGTTTTGAACTGCTCAGGCTTCGTAGACTGAAGGTGTAGCAGATCACAGTGAGTGCTGCTGAACTGAAGTGCCGTCCCTTTGGAGGTCAGGATGATGCTGAAACAGAGGAGGGTTCAGAGCTGCTGTGTCCCTCTGAGGGTGGTATTCCTCAAAGCGACCTTGCTCTGGGACAAAGCTGTCCCTTGCTGTGCCTGTGTCACAGTGTGAGGAGCTGGACCAGGCTCCTGCCGCTGTAGTCTGTGCTACATGAGAGCCAGCAGCCACACTCAGCCTGAGATGGAGAGGACGTGGCACCACTGCATGGCATTCCTGCAGCAGCTGTGCAGTCCTTTGTTAGTGAGTTATTACAAAGTTCTAAGGTAACACTGCCCCTCGATGCAACAGTGCTGGTGGGAGCTCCTCGCTTTCAAGTGGATCTGCCAGCAGTGGGATAGGAAAGGGAAGGAGAGATGAGATCATCTCGGTCAGCTTGTTCAAAGCAGAGTCCTGAAAGATGCTATGACATTTTTGCTTGTTTGCTTAGGCATTTTTCTCTGGGGAGGAGCAGACAGGTTAAACAAGGGAATAGCTGCCATCTGTCTTCTTTCCGTTTCCATTTATTCTTTAAATAATTCCCACACAGCAAACCGATCTCACTGCGGTTTCGTACTGAAACAGGAGCTGTGCGCCTGGCGCCAGGCAGTGCCGTGTGGGAGACAGTGGCCTCCAGGAACGGCTTTTCAATTATTTAAATGATTAAACTGCGCCGCCTGTGTTCTGTGCTGGCTGTGGCCTCGTGCCGCAGCAATGCTGGCAGCCAGAAGCAGGCCCTGGTGTTGTTTTGTTCTTATCTTGCCAGCCCTGCTATAACTGCAGGCTTTTAACCCTTCAGCAGGACTGCATTGTGGAGGTGCCCCAAGGAGGCTGCAGGGCCTGGTGCTGGGGATGAGCCCTCTGCGTCAGCACAGGCTGCACCTGAAGCAGTGACCAGCGTAGTAATGGGGGATGGATATCGATTCTCCTCAGGCAGGCACAGGAACAAGGCAGCACACACTGCGTAATTGTGCTCTCCTTATCTGCCTTCATGGCTAACAGGTCTGAGATGAATGCGCTGTGCCGTGGGGGATTGCACTTCTGTTTCCAGTCCGGGGCAGATCAGTGTGGCTCTGGCACAGTCACTCAGGGACGCCAGCTGCTGTCTTTGCTGCGTTTTGGCAATGACATCAGGAACTTCAGAACCAGGCAGGAAAAATGAGGCCAAAGGGAGCACGGGAGGGGTCTGGGTGCTGGGGCACCTCTCCTGGGAGTAGCACCCGTGGGCTTAGTATGGCTTTCCAAGGATGGATGTCTGCTCCTGTGCTTTCTTTGTGTTATGTGCAACTGAGCGCTGAGTTTAATGCGAGTTGGAAAACAGGCTGTGTGGAGAGACCGCCTGTCCCCACAGCATGGGGCACAGGGCAAGCTGCTCCCTCTGCTGCCCTCTCGTTTCCTACGGGAGGGGGGACACATTTTCCCCTTTTTTCCACATTGCAGTTTCCTCTGCAATTTTCAGGAGTGAAAAAATATACTTTTTTTTTTTTTTCATGTCCAAAGCGCAAAATACTTTTCTTGTTTTATTGGATTCCATAACCTAAAAATCTTATTTAAAACTTTTTATGTGTCTCCTTTCTAGTCTAGTGAGGGAACAGGGGGATATTAATGCTTGAGGGGGATTCCCTCCTCCCTGCTCTCTAAAGAAAGCTCGCCTTGTCCCAGTGTTTTCCCTCTGCCCGTCTCCGTAGAAAATGTTTGCGATGTGGGGTCTGCTATTCATTATAAGCTCCCAGCAGAGAAAGATCAATGAGACTTTAAATAAAACAGCTGTGAGCTAGTTTGTCATTGCGCTATGGAGGTTAGAAGTATTTCTAACAAAAACCCATTGGATTGGTGAGGGCCTTTGTTCCCTTTTCCACAAGTCCCACAGGGGCACGGTGCCTGGCAGGAGAGACCTGCCCAGGGGCACTTCCAAGGTAAATTCTCCCGTGTGAATGCAGATGTGAACCTCGCTGCTATTCCTCTGTACCTGCAGACAAAGCCCCAAATAGGTTTTAGCTGTTTCTGCAGTGCCAGTTTATATATAGTTACTTCTAGGTTTAACTCACGCCTTTATACATGTTACTGCTTCCCAGATGGGCACTTCAGATGTTATCCTGGTGGATTAACCTTCCTAGACATAGCCTGTCTCTGTCCTCGCAGATTTTCATCTCACTGAATCACTGCTTTTGTTTGCCAGACTCTTCCTCACTTCTTGTCTTCAGAGTGCTGAAATCCCTTCTCAGGCCGACCTGCCTGCGTGTTGTAACAAATCGTGAGCTGTATGCTGTTATTCTCCTGTTAAGAGAATGCCGTGTGACTGAAGTCTGCCGTGCAGCCAGGTTTAACACATCGCTATTTTCCCCCTGCCCCCCCCCCAGCTCCGTTATTGCAGTGAGGGGCACTGGGTTCGCCTGAACCAGCTCGCTGCTGGGCTGAGCAGCCTAGCGGCTCAAAGGATGAAAGCGCTTACACACCGATTATTCAACCTCTCGTTCTGTTGCTTCCCTGACCGAGCTTGCCCATGGAAGCACCCAGCGCTGTGCTACGGCTTTCTCAGCGGTGACTTCAGTCAGTACAGGGACGACGAGCGACGGCTGCTTCAGTATACAGCCTACCGTTACCCTATTACTGCCTCTGCTCTCCAGAGCCTTTATAGAACGAATACCGGCTTCCCACGAAGCAGGAGGTGAAGGTGACACGACGCGCTCCCGCTCCGAGCCCCGGCAACGAGAGGAGCTGCACCCGCTCCCCGCGGCTCCGCCCCCGGCCCGGCTTCCCGCGGGGGGCGTGGCGCGGCCCACCGCCTCCGCCAATCGCCGCGCGGCGCCGCGGCCGTGAGGGGCGGGGCCGAGGCGCGGGGCCGCCTCCATTTTGCGGCGCGGCGTCGGGGCGGAGCGCAGTCAGCCGAGAGCCGCCGCGGACGGAGCAGAGCGCCGCCCGCCCGCGCAGCACCGAGCGGCCCGCACGCACCGGGACCCGCGGCACAGGTCGGTGAGGGATGGAGGGCGCGGGGCTTCCCTGCGCGGCGGCGGCGGGCGGCCGGGTCGGGAGGGCCGTCGGTCGTCGTAGTTCCGTCGCCGCGCGGTGGGCCCGCTGGCCGCTGCTCCGCGCTCGCCCGGCGCTCTTTCCGCTGCTGGGCGCGGCCCGCGCCGCCATTTTGTGGCGGAGCGATAACGTTCGCTTTTCTCCCCCCCCCCCCCCCCCCCTTGCTTCGGGGGTCTGCGCGCGTGCGCCGTCGGGGCCGAGGCGGGCGGGGCGCGCCGTGGGCGGGCCTACGCGGGGGCCGCGGGCTCCTATTGGTGCGCGCCGGGGCGGACTCCAGCTGGCTCGCTGCTATTGGGCCGCCGCGGGGGCGAGGCCGGCTGCGGGGGGCGGGGGGGCGGGGCCGTGCTGAGTCACCGGGCGCGGTTGGAGCCGGGGCTGACGGCGTCTCCCGCAGCGAGCTCCGCGCCTCCAGCCATGAGCGGCTGCCGCGTCTTCATCGGGAGGCTGAACCCCGCCGCCAGGGAGAAGGACGTGGAGAGGTTCTTCAAGGGCTACGGCCGCATCCGGGACATCGACCTGAAGAGGGGCTTCGGGTTTGTGGTGAGTGTGTGACGTCCCCCGAGCCCCGCAGGCAGCAGCGGGGCGGAGCTCCGGGCGCCGTGCCGTGCCGTGCCGTGCCGTGCTCACCGCCGTGCCTTTGCAGGAATTCGAGGATCCGAGAGACGCCGACGATGCCGTATACGAGCTGGATGGAAAAGAGCTTTGCAGCGAGAGGTGAGCTGCCCCCACCTCGCACGCTAACCCCCCCTGCTAACGAGGAACGTGCTCAGTGCAGCAAGGCGCACGGTTTCTCCTTTCTTTTTGTCTCTGCAGGGTTACGATTGAGCATGCAAGAGCACGCTCTAGGGGTAGAGGCCGAGGGAGGTACTCTGACCGCTTTAGCAGCCGCCGGCCACGCAGTGACAGGAGGTGTGTGCTGCGCGGGGCTGGTGCCCCTCCCCAGCATCCCTCCCCAGCATCCCTCCCCAGCATCCCTCCCCAGCATCCCTCCCCAGCATCCCTCCCCAGCATCCCTCCCCAGCATCCCTCCCCAGCATCCCTCCCCAGCATCCCTCCCCAGCATCCCTCCCCAGCATCCCTCCCCAGCATCCCTCCCCAGCATCCCTCCGTGCTCTTTGCTTCCCCAAGTCTCAATTGTTTATTTCCCCGCAGAAGTGCCCCGCCTTTACGGACAGAAAACCGTCTCATAGTAGAAAATCTGTCGTCCCGAGTCAGCTGGCAGGTTTGTTAAAACACGATTAACTATTTTGACTTCGTTTCATGGGTATGTAACGTAATTATTTTGTTAAACGAGTAATTAAAATTAAATCTTAATTTATTAAAGTGTTTACGTAACTGATGTAATTTTTAACTATTAAAAATTAAATGTTTCGAATGAAAAACTAGTTAACTTTTAATTTATGATGATAAATGTATGTATTTGAGGAAGTATATTTATTTATTTTCTTGTTTTTTAAAATCCATTTTAACCACATATTAAACCCTTTATTTGCCAGCCTATCTGTGTCGTTGGCCTCATGACGAGGAGTGCCTGTGGGTTATCCTAATCGTTCTGTCTCGGTCACTCTTGGTCGGGCCTGGTTGACTTTCCAGTCAGCTCCTACAATGTCACTTGGCCACCTCTAGATCTGTGTTTGCCGGTCTAGACGTAATCGATGCACTCCTTAAAGTGCCACATTGCAGCGATCCCAGAGCGTTAACGAGATCTGATTCCTAAGTTGAGAGCTGTCCTTCCTGTAACGCTTCCGAATAAGAGATCCTGGTCGAAAAGAGTTGAAAGATACGAAATTAGGTGGTCGTTGGAATCCTGATCGCAGTAAAGTGGTCCTTGGTAACATCAAGCGTAGCGAATGTCCGGATCCGTCATAGACTCCTAATAGGGAGGGCGGTGCGATTAATGGCTTCCATCGACTGGGTAGTGTTCGTCAAGTGGGTGGCGAAGAGCCAGTCGGGCATAAATCATGACGGTATCTCCGGTCGCTTAATGCAGTTTGCTGCTTGGCTAGCCTAGGGAAATGTTAATAAAGGTAAAGTAAACTATATTTTTAATGACATATGGGGCACAAGATAATGGTGTTGCGTAAATGTAATTCTGTGCGCGTAGAGGACTTGTAATGTAACTGGAGAGTGAAGTAGTACAAACGCATACGGGTAGCAGTTTGCACTCAGCCCAGTATTAACGTAAATGTATGCAAATATATTGTTTAGATTTCTCTTTCTCTCTTTCTCTATCTAACCTTCGTAGATTAATTTAATTTCCCTTAACGTTAAGGCAATTACTAGCATTTTGCTTAAAGCACCGTGCTTTTTTTTTCATTTATTTCGTGCCCTGATGTAGATAATTCAGTTTCGATAGAATACAAGTGTGGCGATGGCCGTGTTTGTAATTTATCCAACTTCTTCCCCTCTGATAGCCATTTTTGTTCGCCCTTCTTAGAAAATGTAGTATATATTTTTAAAAACACCATAAAAAAAAAAGCCTGAAAAGCAAATAGATATAGATATGTGTGTAAGTATTTGCTTTCACTTCTTCGAATAACGTTACTGGTCTTGTGTTAGGATCTCAAAGACTTCATGAGACAAGCTGGGGAAGTAACCTTTGCAGATGCACACAGACCTAAGTTAAATGAAGGGTAAGCCTCACATTTTTCTTGAAAGCTTTGGAGTAATATTTGCATGCGTTACGTAGATGTCTGGGGACAGAAGCTGGCTACTTCAGTGCTCAGCAGCTACGAATTCATGGCTTAATTTAGCTTCCCTTTAAACATAGAGGACGTGCAGACTGTGGTAGCTGGGCAGGGGAGTTCTGGAATGTGTACTTGAGTATAAGACATGGGATGACTACAGGGAGCATGGAGTTGTTTTGAGTTCCTGAGTACTTTATTTATTGTATCATCAAAAATACAACTTAGAAAAAGCCAACACAGCTCATTATTACGTGTGTTTGTTTCTGAATTTTCCGTAGGGTGGTTGAATTCGCCTCTTACAGTGATTTAAAGAATGCTATTGAAAAGCTTTCTGGTAAAGAAATTAACGGAAGGAAAATCAAACTAATTGAAGGCAGCAAAAGACACAGGTATGGATGTCTGTTAAGTGACGATGCTGCGTTAAGAAAGCATTGAAGGTGATAAGCAGAACTGGAGGCGAGTGGATCGCGTGCTTGCTGCAGTGCTGACGCCAGTGCTCGTTGTCTCCTCAGTAGGTCCAGAAGCAGGTCACGGTCCCGTAGCAGAAGCTCATCCAGGTCCCGTAGCCGTTCCCGTTCCCGAAGCCGCAAGTCTTACAGCAGGTCCAGGAGCAGGAGCCGTAGCAAGTCTCGATCAGTTAGCAGATCTCCAATGCCAGAGAAGAGCCAGAAGCGTGGCTCTTCCAGTAGGTCTAAATCCCCATCGTCTGTGGATCGACAGAGGTCTAGATCGAGGTCCAGATCCGTTGATAGTGGCAACTGAACTATAAGTGACTTGCCCTGGGGGCCCTTTTTTAAACCATACTTGCTAAAACTCGTGGTAAGTATGTGACTTTCTGAGGGGAAGGGTTTGGATGGGGCGGGGAGGGAGGAAGGCGGGGAGGGGGGTTGTGGGATCTTTGTAGATGTGGACCATGGCGGGGAGGGTTATGGACTAATTGTATTAAATGTTTTTTGATAACCCTTTTTTTGCTCACATTTTTTTGTGAATGTCTGAAGTGAATAGTTTGTGAATATTGACAGAGCTCTTTATAACTAAAGCAGACAACTTCAAAAAAAAATTTTTTTTTTTAATCCAAAAAAAGAGTAATTTGAACACTTAATTCCCAGTACGCTCAACTGTGAATAGCAATGCACAGTATTAGTTTAATTTGAGATATTAAACTGGCAGCTTTAGGCATCTAAGAGCTCTACATGTGCTGTACATAAGGCTTTATTTCAAAGCTTTTTTTTTTTTTTTGTGCTTTAGAACCACTTGTTTTGGTTATAGGTCAGCAGATAAAGTGCTCGACAGTATTGGTAATAAAACTTTATTTTAAAAACTCCTCATTGAATACGCCTTGCACTGCAGTAAGAAAATGCCCATTTCACTGCCCTGTGGTGACAGTATTCTATAAGGCTCCCTAACTCTTGATACTTAAGAATTAAACAGCTCAAATAAAGCTTGAAGAAACGTGTCTCTGCTTCTTGAATTTTCTCATTGTTAATCGCATGTTTGTGACTGTGCCTGATGTATGTAGTTGGACAGAGAAAGTATTTTCAGATGGATCTGTAGCAAAGCTTTTGCAGAATGTTTTGGGCAGGGGGGGAAACTTGAAATATCTCATGCTGTACCCATCGTTGACTGTATCTTTCAGGTGCTTACATTCTGACATAAGAGTCGTGATAAGGAGAAGCCTGAGAGAGTACGTAGAGAAAAGTGGAATGATTGAATATCATTTACGTGCTCATTTGCTGTTCAGAGAATGTGAAATGTTAATGATGGACATAACCATCGAAGAAGGATGTAACCGTTTGTGTGTGTGTGAGGGGACGCTGAGCTGTGGATCAGGTGTTTTTATAGGCATCAGCCCTCATTCTGGAGGAAGAGGAGGATTTTTTAGTTGGCGTGTGAGAGTCCTGCTGTGGTGGTGCCCTTTGTTTCTGCATTTGTGTGTTTTGTAAGTTTATTCCTACAAAGGACCTGCGATCACTCTTTTTCTTAAGCCCCCTCCACGCTGCATTACAGCTCTTCAGAAATGCCTCTAACGAACAGCAAAGCACAGAAGGAGAGCTTGTCCTGTAGGAAGCAAAAAAAAGGCAGCAGTAACCTGAGGTTACTGCTTTGTCTTGCCATGTGCTTGGCTGGTAACAGGTGCACTGTAAATACTAAGTCATGGCTTGAACTGGTGATGAGCACCTGGCAGGAAGGAGGGGCCAGGCCCGGGAGCTCAGGTGCAAGCAATTTGCCTGAGTGAGCAGAAGGGGTGGAGCCATGGTCCTCCCTAGGTCTCATTCAGGGGTTGGCAGTGCAGGTTGGGGGCATCTCAGCTGGAGAGCTCTGCCTACGTGAGGACCTTGCAGACCTTCCGAAGGTAAGCGGTTTCTCATTTTGTTTCTTATTTCTGTGGCTGTTGCCATAGTGTCTGAGTGGATCCTGGCTGTAGCCTTGGATCTTGTGCTGTCCTGAGCTTTCCGTTGTGTTACAAAAGGAGATTTTGGCTCTTGTCTGCAGCCTAGGCAGCTGGAGGCATGTAGTTGATGGGTGGGGTTTCGGATTCCTCCCTCTGTGAGAATGGCATGCTGTGGCTGAATATGAAGTACCACCTGCTCCATAAATTGCTGTTCTAAAGTGCCTGAGTTGCCTCGCGGGCAGCCTGACCCAGCTGGCTCCTGTCGTGGTCGACTTTCAGCCTGGGGGGGGAGGATTGCCCAGTTCCCTCAACCTTTCTTCGTAGGAAGGTGCTCCGGCTGTCTGATCATTTTAGTGTCCTTGCTCTGGACTCATTCTGAGAGCTCTGCACCTTTCTTGTGCTGGGGCCTGGACGCAGTACTCCAGGTGGGGTCTAGATGGAATCCTGCAGATCTCCTCTGCTTATCTGACTCCTTCAAAGCACAGGAGTGCAGTGTGCTGCTTAGGTTCATGGAAAACAGGTGACCAGCAGCCACGGACTACTCAGCTGCATGCTCAGTGGCTCCTGCACTGGGAAGCTTTCACACCTCGTTTAGGGTTCTTATTTGAGAAATTGCACGGATGTGCAGTGATATCTCTGGGAGCCACTTGCAATGTGTGCCAGTAGGACAGCCCTAAGGAAGGGAGCTGATGAGAATTGCATCTCTGATGCCACAAAGCTGTGGCGGTCAGGTGGGTTTGTTAAGAAGGAAAACCAGTAGTGGTAGACTGCTACGATGTCTTCATCTCCTGCATAGGAACCCAAAGTCTCCATCCTGTGGTGGCACGGCAGCTTCCTCTGAGGGGAGAGTTCTGAGGAAAATATGAGGGTGGAGACTGCTCTGGGATGCATCTTCTGGTGTAAAATGAGCAGCCCACCTGTAGTGATGCTTACTACTGAATCTCTCACTGCCTCACAGTGAAATCAGCATCTGTTGCACTGACCAATTTCTATTTGGTGCACTGGGTTTGGTTGCTGAGGTAAAGGGGAGCTGTGTGCTGTCTCTAGAAAGCAGCAATTCAGTGGCAATTATAGGTGAGCATATACAGTTTGGCGTGGAAAGCATATGAAATGTAGGAGCAAAGCTGTACTCGCCATTTCAGTTTCTTATTCTGTCATAGATACTGAAGAGCAGGACCAGCGAAAGGCCCTCTCCAAGCTGGAATATCAAATAGAGCAGTGGGAATAAGTACAGGGGGGCAAAGATTTCAGGGGCAAGGGTATCTTTGAGGATAGTGGAGCAGAGCTGGTTATTCTGGCAGCTGGTTCCCATGCACACTGTCTGCCTGCATCTGAAAGAGAAGTTAAACCTTGACAAGTGTTATCCATTTAAAAAATGATTTAAGATGAACTGTGCCCACCTTGCTGTTGCACTGCTCGGTGTGTTTACCTGTGTTAAAAGTTGCTGTATCAGGAAGCATTATTGGGAATCTTGGAGGTTTTACCCCTTGCTCCTTTTGCAATGTGCTCCTGGAACCCATTTTGTGGTGCTACGGTCAGTGCTTATTTGAAAAAAAAAAAAAAAAAAAAAAAAAATCAATGTTGAAGCCGATGGTTTTACCGTTGTACATGAGAGCTGCTGTGCCTCTCACCTCCTTCTGGTGGTAGCGAGGGAATGCAGGACTAGAGGAATGTACTGGTTGTTAAACCTGAAGAGCACAGAGTGAATGTAGCCCAGCAGGAATCCAACAAAAGGCATCGAGGCAGAAGGACCTCAGAGATGGTGAGTTGGTGGCTCTGATGCTGCTTCCTACGTTGGCCACAGCCATCCCCATCTAAAATAAAAGCATTCAAGATGTGGATGAGATGGAAATCCCCAATAAAACCTGCCTTGGCTGTTGGAAAGAGTTGTGCCCAATTCTCTGCCCATCTGCCTCCTTCCTGTTTTGTAGAGGAAATACATGGAAAGGCAGCGTTAGCAGAAGGGCCCAGCAGACCCCCTTTGTTCCTTTCTTTGGATTTATGTTTCTTTTGAAACAGTCTGATCATTGCTGCCCTTGGTGTTGGCTAATGACACCTAAAGAGCTCTGCTCCTCTTGCATCTCACCTGGTTCTCAGGTTCCCTGCATTCCTAATGCTGTTTTGTCAGGTCTCTGTTAGGTCCCAGTGCTCGCATCTTCCCAGTTTCTCTCAGAAATTCTGGGTTCTGCTGGAGAGTTCCCTCCCTGATGTATGTAGTGAGATGGTGACATTGGTTTTGCCTAGTACTTGAACTCTGAGGGCAGTGTGAAACTTTATTTCTGTAGACTGCTTTTGTTACAGTAATAGTCAGTGTCTAAGAGGTTCTTTAGTGCTACTTGTAGCAGAGAAATGAAAGCAAGCTAGCAAAGGAGAGCAAGGCAGGGAGTTGCCTCCAAAATGTTTGCTTGCCTGGTTAAAGGAAAGAACATTTTGGGGGGGGAAAATATTTTTGTGACTGAAGTGCTGAGGTGGATGTTTTGAGTACTGTCATCAGCCCATACAGTGGTCTGTGGTGTATTATAGAGGTTAATATTTCTGTGCCTCTGTCTTTGCAACCATCCTCGAGGTGTCTGGCTGAAACGTGATCAGCACACGGTGCTGCTTACCTTGATGACACAGCTTGTGTGCTGTGGTTTCTTCTCATTAAGGATGATCCAGTGGCACAAGACATTAGCCTTAAAGCCAGGAACATGAAGGTACCTTGCTTTCCAGATCACCGCCAGATAGTCCTCCTCAGTAAAGGTACAGAAGCAGGAGCATTAGAGCAAGTGCCAGGTGTCTTGAGCACATGGGCATTAGAGCAAGTGCCAGGTGTGTTGAGCACATGGTCATTATGATGCTAGGTTGGAGAAAGAACCCTTCAGTAGACAAACAACACTTATTTTTGTGGAATATCCTCATTCTGTTACTTGCTTAGACAGTTTTAATAAAAAAAAAACTACCTCGCTCTTTCCCAGACTGTCACTGAGTCTTCTTCAACACTACTGTAAGGCTGTAGGCATGCATCATATGACTACAGATGGGGAATACCTCATGTTCTGTTTTAGGATGAGAAGTAATGACATTAAGTTGCACTGGGGGAGGTTCAGGCTGGATATTATGAATGTATTACATCATACTGAGACGCTATGGCAATTGCTGTGCCTTTGGCTTTCCTGAGGTGCATTGTGATCTTGGCAATCTCTGTCATACACCCCAGAGATACCATGCTGAAGATGATGACCACAGTAACAATGGCATTCAGGGCTGTGCTTGTGGTCTGCTGGCTGAATGCAAATGCTGGTGCTGCACTGGTCAAGAAAGTTCTCTGTGGGTGGTTCCCCCACCAGCCTTCACAGCATGTACCTATGCTTCCAGCACGCACACATGCACAGGAGTAGCTGGTTGGTGCTGAGAAGGTGGAGGAACTGAAGAGGTGGCTGCCCAAGGCTACTCCTCCAGCTGCTGTGGAGCTGACCTTTGGTGGTCCCCTGCTGCTCTCTGAGCCCTGGTTGGGCATGGGACACACTTCCCTCACTCCTCTGTATGTTTTCCATTCATTTATGGTGCACCCTCAAGCTTGGGTGTGTGTCTCTAGGCACACACGGGCCTGAACACATTAAACCAGAGCAAAGTGAATGCCATTACATCACATGCCTGGGAATGCAGTTTGTGAGGGAGTTGATGGGGTTGCCTGTCGCTCCATCCCGTTCTGGAAGTGCGTGGTGAGCAGGAACACTTTTCAGTCTTCCTGCTTCAAGGAAATCTTTCCTCCTTGGCAAAATCTTGTCCTCTGCCTGCAGAATGTAAAGCCTGGTTCTGGAAAAGGCAATTTGGATGGGAAAGTTATCAGAATGTGTGCTGTTGTGGAGCTGTGGTCTCATTCTCCCTGGTTCAGGATTGGGAAGGTCTTTCAGACTGGGAGACAGGCTGCAGTATGGCCAAGCTTTAACCCAATGCTGCTCTGCCTGCTGCAGGGATGTCTTTATCACACTCATTAATCTGGAGCAATATGGTCTTGACCTCTCCAGCCCTATTGCTCTGGAAACAGCTCTGGCAGCAGGAAGGAATGCCAGGACTGCCCTGCCTTGTCCTTCCTGCTCTCTTTGGATTGGGAACTTGGTTTTCTAGGCTGGGAGCCAGGCCGGAAAGATGCTAACAACAGATTTGGAGCTCAGTGTGGCATCCCTGAAGAGGGTGAGAGAGGGGAAAGCAGTGGGACAGAGCTTTGCTGGGAGCTGTCAAGTGTGTGTGTGTCTGTGGCATGTCCTGCAGCCCAGCTGGCAGTGCCTACATGCTGCTGACAGAGGGCTTTGACAGCGGTGTGGCACAGAATGCTGCTGAGTGAGTGAGAGGAGGTGGCCTGCCATGCTGCTTGTGCTTCAGTTTGTTCTGGGCAGCTGCAAGATTCCTAGGAGCGTACAGGTGCTGCCCAGGTCTTGCACATGGTTAAGGCTCATGGGAATTTTGAGAAACTGCAGGAGCAAAGTGCCCATCAGTTACCTCTTTTTCTCTCTTCCTTCACGTTTTCCCCCATCACTACTGTCCAAATGTTTGTTTTCACTGTGTTTAACTTTTAAGTGTACTCTGAATGCTGCCAGAAGTAGTGAAGTCAAGTCAAGCTGCTCAGTGGTTATAAAGTGCATTGCCTAGTGGCACCCAGACCTCTCCTTGCCTGCTCAGCCTTTTTAAAAGGATGAGGTTGAAACACTCTCACCCTTTGTCTGTCTTTCTTTGCGGAGCTGTAGAAGAATGCTTTGGCTACCCCTAGTAACTAAAGAAACGCCTGCTACTTGTTTGCCCTTCAAATACCCCTGCTGGTTCCCAGTAGTTAGAGCTGGTTCCCAGCAAACATCCCAGGAACCAAAGGAGAGACAGGCAGAGTGAGGTGGAACACTGGGGTGTAATGACTTCACCCCGACAGATCCTGCCCAGCTCACACCACACGAGGGCAGTGGTTGCATGCCCAGAGCCAGATGGCTCTCAGGATGAAAGGCCTCAAAAACAGCCAAGTCTCATCTAAGCCATCTCTCAGATCTCTTTATTATTATCGTGTCAAATCCTCCTAAATTCAAAGACGTGCTGCGTTTCACAGAATGCTTAACGAGCCTGAGGCATCAGAGATAATATTTAAAACTAAAATATATAGAAATTGACAGACCTCCTGCTGGCGCTCGAGGTGAACTGTGTGACTTTGATAGAGAGACAGCAAAGACATTGCTGCTTTGTGATTTTTGTAATGTAACTTCATCAATTTGTTTAAAAATAAGGAAATGGCTCCTCACTACTGAAGGAGGCACCTGAGCCAAGTGCTGGGTTGCTAATTTGCAACTGGGACTGTCATTTCTTCTGTGTTTTCATAGAATTTCACATAACTTGGGCTCTGCTGTTCTGTTGCCCAAAGGCTGTGCTTCAGCAGACACACCAGCTAGGAGTAGTGGTGACTTGATTTGTGCCAGATTTCACACTGTGTTGGCTCAAAGCGTGGCATCTCATGCTTTGCTCTGGTAAGGTTTTCCTGCTGCAGTTACATGCTTAGCTACTTTTCCTGTAAGAGTTGGAGGTAACTGGCTCCATTCCTACTGCCAAAACCAGTTCTAGCTCTCATATTTTCCTGTTATATTTTTATCCTGCTCAGTGTTACTCAGTAAGATACTGGAGGTAGGTCAGTACCCCCCAGGAAGGCCAAAGGGGTGGAGCAGCCTGTCCCAAGGGAGACTTACCCCCACAGGTGTGCCTGTCATGGCTGGAGAGGGAGGGTTTCTGCAGGTGAAATCATTCCTTGCCTTGATTTGTTGTACCTGTGGCTCCCTAAGGACAAAGTTCATTTCTGTTATCACCATCTGGGTGGTAACAGTTAAAATCCAGTTGTTTGACATTTTAAAAACAAGATAAGCCTTAGTTTTTCTTCAGTGGTCTCCATTGTAATTAAAGCAGAATGCTATCTGCTTTTATGCTTCCTTCTCAGCCTTTTGGACTACTCAAATGGTGTTTCCTCAAGCTTGTTCAAGAGGTAGGTTCTGAGCTGTGTGACTAGCAGTTGCTGCCTGTGGTTTTGTCTGGCTCAACACAAGGAAAACTATGTGTTTGGGGTGGCGATTAAGTTTGTTTATGTCTGATCATTCTCTGATAGACAGCAAAAGATGAAGACAAATTGAACAGCCTCATCTTGAGATGGAAATCACTTGCAGGATCTCAGAATGACTCAAGTGTGATGAGGCCTCTGGGTGTAGTCTGGCTCAGACCTATACTCAAGCTGGGGTACTGAGAGCCAGACACAAGTTGTCATGATCTGAGGAAGCTGTAGCCCAATGCCAGGATGGTAGCAGTTTTTCCTTCTCCTCTCCTCTGTGCTGAGCTGTGTCCATGGCACGTTGGTAGGTGAACAGAGCTGGGAAGAGACCTGTCCCAGTGGCCAGCAGTGCTCTCTAGAGGTCTTGCACTGCTGGGGACCACTGCCTGCAACACTGACTGGCCTCGCCTGTGCTGGCATCCTGTGATGGATATAGCCCAGTTCCTAATGCCCTGTGGTGGGGTAGCCAGAAAAATTTCCTACTGCCTTCCTGGTAGCTATGCCTTGTGCAGGGCATTTGCTGGCTCTCTGCCTCTGCAAGCACTTCTCTTAACATCAACAAGAGACAAAGTTGTTTACATATATTTAAATCCTGTTTAGCATCCACAAGGCTTAAATAAATAAATAAATAAATCCTATGACTCCTCTCTTACACAATTGTTTGATAGGAAAATAATTAATTTTGCAATTCAGCTCTGCCCAGAACAAATGATGTAAGAACACCGCGTATGGGCTAAATTAGTGCCTGCTGAGATGCAGCGCCAGCATCTGTCTGTGTCGGTGATGCTTATTTTAAGCAGCCAGCAGAGGGGAAAGCACACCCTTCCATGATGCTCCTGCTGGCTTCATCTCTTGTGTGGGCCTACAGAACACTCAGCACTGTCAGTTTGAGCGTGTGCTTCAGTTGGTTGGCAGTGAAAAAACAGCCTCTTCTCTATTGTTAGGGTGTTGTTTTAAATACTAACTTGGTGGCCAGGTGGGCATCGCTTATGCCTCAAGTGGTGTGGGGAGTTCCAGAGAAATTGTTCCTCTGAAACCAGCAAGCCTGGTTGTGCGTGGGCATCTTGTCTTGCTGACCCTGTCTGCAGAAAGAATAGCGTTGGAGCAGGCTCGCTTCAAAGGCAAGTCTAGGGGTGGCAGGGAATTGCACAGACTGTAGAAAGCTTGTTTGTTTCTGTGATGTTTATTTTTCCCCATGGGAAAAGGGACATTATTTATTGTCTATTGTAGTCACTTGTTAACTATGCAATTAGTGGGCCTAGTTGATCTTGACTGTTTCATTTCCTTAGGGACCACATGTAAAAGACAGCTTCATAAATATTTGACAGCTTAAGTTTCCTTCAGTCTGGTAAAATGCTGTTGGCAGACCATCAGGACCTTCCTCAAGCCTGAATCCATTCTGTATAGCCTTGATTATTGCTCTTAGTTTCATGGGAAAAGCTAGCATTGTCTGCTGTTCTTCTGACATATGTTGGGCTATGAGTTTTCAGAAGATGCAGTGCTTTCTGTAGGTCAGGTGATGAACCATTTTGGTACGAGCCCAGGGGAACTGGTGTGGAGACAGGAGGTTCCCCAACTTTCAGTTGTAGATGCATTTCACCTTCAAAGGGCAATTGTGTCTTGACCTGAGGTAAGTGTCATTGTTTGTATCCAAGCTTACATTTAAAATAATTTTACTGGGGCAGACTATGCTCAAGGGAAACCTCCATAGGATTAAACTGCCCAGGTAGCGGATCACCATACTTGAGCCTGCCACTGCCATCAGTGCCTTTGCAGGCATCAGTGGGATGTCATGTTGGCAAAGCCTAGGTCATGCTACATAGCTAGAGTTCATTCTCAAGCTGCTGAGACAGTGCTCCAGCCATTAGTAAAGCATCTTTAGCCACCTGGAAACTTTAATCTTCCTCTGTGAACAGATTTGGGCAAATCATCCATCAGCTTGCTGACCCTATAACCCCTAGCTCCTTAACCCTGTTTTGATGTCGTCAGTATCCACCACATTTCTGCTGTGTCCACTTCTGATGGTCAGGCTGAAATTGGAATGGTCTTAAATTGAAACAGACATATTAAAAAAAAAATAATTTCTTTTTAAAATTAGCTTTTCTGTTTCGATCTAATGCAGTTCAAAGCAGAGTTGCGTCAAAGTGCATACCTGACCTTGTAGGACCACACTAATGCTTTGGAGTTACTGGGTTAGTAAGAGTGAAAGTGGTCGTGCTGCTTTGGAGCTTAGATCTTTTTCTGCTGCATGTCTGCTCCTTTGGCATCCTTGCATCACTGACTGTGGTGCCTGAAGATGTCTCTGTTCTGTCTTACTCTTGCAGTACTGCCAGCAAAATTGTAGATTGCATGTGTTAGAAGACCAAACCTTCCTCCATCACATAGGTACTACAAGAAGAGTATGTGTGAGCTCACTTTGCAGCAGAGGTTTCCCCATGGGTCAGAAAGAGCTGTGGCATCCACATTGCTTTTAAGGCTTATGGCTGAGAAGGTCACTGAGCAGATCATAGAATTGGTAAGGTTGGAAAAAAGATCTCAAAGATCATCAAGCCTAACAATCGACTCATCCCCACTGTGACCACTGAACTACATCCCTCAGTGCCACGTCTACCTTCTTCTTGAGCACCTCCAGGGACAGTGACTCCACCGCTTCTCTGGGCAGCCTGCTCCAGTGCCACACTATTCTTCCTGAGAAGTTTTTCCTAATGACCAACCCCCACCTTGCTGCTACCTCTTTTCAGGTTGTAGACTTGTTGATGGCCTTGATCATCCTACATCTCGCTTCCTGTTTTCTCACTGTCTTCTGTATTGGATGGGCAAAGGAACTGAGGCAATCAGAGCTTAATAAATGAGCATAATGCCACTGCATGTAGGTGCTGAAAGCATGTTTGGTTCCTGGTGGTGTGGTGAGAATGAAGACTTGGGGGAGATGTGGTACTGGGCATCACCATGCCTCGATGCCACACGGTGAAGACTGGGAGCCACGTGTTGTGAGCTCAGGATATATCCTTTGATGTGAGGGAAGCTCAGGGCACCAGCATGCTGAAGTCCCATTTCCTCCTGTCTGAACTGAGACATTGTCCCTTCTGCTTGATGCCAATGGACCATGAAAAGCTCAAGTGGACTGTTGAAAACCTTATTTGTGTGCTTCCTCATCTGTCTTCACCTTTTGCAGCTCCTTAGGCCCACAAGTGCTGTGGGAGCAGCACTCTGCGTTGCTGGCTTCTGGTCTGTGTGCCAGGAAAGCTGTATGCCTTGGCTGACAGCCCTGTTGCTGCTTTCCTCTTGGTGAACTCAAAAACAGCCTCATCTCTGCCTGGTTTGTGCCTGTTTAGTTGCACAGAAGGAAAGGAGAGCCTCATTCCTTGCCCTACCACGTTAAAGGAACAAGGCACACCAGTCCTCTGTCCCGTCCCTGGCCACTGTGAGTGGAAACTGAGGGAAGTGAATCTTCATCAGAGAGTCGTGGAGTAACCTGTTCATTGAGGAAGTTTCTTCCTTCTCCCATTAATAAATACCCAGATTAAATGCTGGAGCCTGAAGAGTGGGGTATTCTGATTCCCCAAATGTATTTCTTGTTCTCCTGGATGTTTTGCTGAGTTTTTGGACTGGTAGAAGCCACGTGGCTTTGAGTTCCCCATCTGAATTAGGCAGTGTTGTCTTTTGGTTGCTGCTGCTCTTGTGGACACCTCCTGTGCTAGGTCTTGTCCAAGCGCCCAGGCAATGACGAGCCAAACCCCGTGGTGCAATGCTTTTGTCTTCCTCTAATTATAGTAGGACACAATTATTAGCAGCATGTTGTTATTTCCATTTGTTCATTCTGACAGCAAACAAAGGAAGCCATTATCTCCACAAGAGGATGTTTCAGGAAGTGTTACAGTAAATAAATCTAACAAGACCAGAGCACAAGAGAGTATCACGTACTTTTACAGACAGCAATGAATAATCAGGTTGCTACAACCCAGACCCTTTCAAGAAGCTTGGTAGTGAGTCTGCACTCAGATTAGCCTTTAATCTTGGAGGATCACTTTAGAGTATGATTTATCACAGCTTATCTAAGATGTAGCTCAGGTATCCCTGGAAAGGCATATGGCAGGTCTTCAGTGCTGCAGGAATTAAGGAAATTAAGTTGGATGGCACCCACCTGCCCTTTTGCTGGCAGTAAGTTTCTCTTTTGCAAAGCCAGTATGAATCACACTGAAGATTGAAGGTCAGATCAGGTTTGACCTTGGATAATGTTTCTGAACCTTCCCCACTCCCTGAACAGCGATGCGATGCAGAGCAGGCGACATGCTCTTGGAGAAGTTGTGCTTCTCTGTTTGTGACAGCCTGGGGCAGCAACCTCGGTTTTTAACTTTTCTTTGCCAGTGGGCTGCAAACAATGTTACTTTCAGAGGCAAAATGTTACTGAGGACCTGCTCTGAATGTTGTCAGAAGATGCTCTTAAGCAATGAGATGTTTTTTGAAACAGCAAAATATTTTCTAAAAGCTCTTCTGCACAACAATGAAGAAAAATGGCAAGAAGCACGTACGTTGCACGTCTTTCGTTCTTGGGATCTCCAGTATTTCCTATTCTTCTAATTTTAATGTAAGCCTTTTGATCTTTGCTGTTTGCCCCAAAGCTGTGGGCATTAGGTGAGGTTCTCAACTTTATTATAAAATAAAAATGTAGAAGTTTGTAGCCTTCAGGGATTTGGAGAAAAGTTTTGAAAAAATGTGATCATAAAGTTCAAGAAACCAGAGTGCAATTAGGAGAAGCTCAAACATTTATAATTTTCTTTAAAAACCAGAACAAAAACCCTTGTGATTTTTAAGCTGTGATTCTCCGGAGCCTGACACATAATTTTAGAGTATGTGGGGTTGGCAGAGCTGGAAAGGATGATTTTCTTTGCCCAGAAAAGTACACGCTTTTGTACTGCAAGTTTTATTTACCCATAATTTTAACCATTTCTGTTTTTTTTTAGACTGGGTGCTTTCTGCATCTGTACCTCCCTGTGTGGGATGAGATAGCACTTCTACAGGGCATGACACTGACTCCTATAGAGTCCTGGGTACCTGTGTGGGTACCCTAACTCTTTCCAGGTGACCCAAGGAGAGCGATAGCATGAAGGGTTTGCTGCCAAAAGTCTCCTGAGGGCTCAGAGCAGTACCTGGTGGTGGGATTCACCCTGTTATGCAGCATGAGAGGCTGGGGAGTGCTCTCTGCCTGCTCTCTCTGGGGGCTTAGAAAGGATAGCCAATGGCCACCTTCATCCCATGATGCCATGTAGGTGACATGCCCAATGCAGGTGTGTCTGGCTACATGCTTCAGGGTCTGCCAAGGTCTGCTGTAAACCCAAATCTCAGCTGGGAGAACCATCTCCTGCCTACAGGTGATGCGGCCTCCCCTGAGGGCTCATGAAAGAGGGGACTCCCTCAGTGTGAAGCTCACTCATGTAGCATGGTGGGCTTCTGCAGTATCTGTTACTGTGAGGAACTCCTAGCCTACTGCACAAGACTGCTCTGGGCGGCACAGGAAGGTTGGGTGCCCCCTGTAGAGCCCCACAGGGATGTGGTGGTGGAGCCAGCCTTCTTCCCTGAGCCACCATCCCTTGGGCACCGTGCTTCTATATTTTTAGAAAGCACAGTTTGCATTCCTCAATGCTAGCTGTGCATGTCAGCGGCTCTTCACAATGAACTCTCAGGGGCCTGTTCCCTTTGTACTTGAGTGCTGTCGCTGCCTTCCAAGTGTTTTTTGCTGCAGTGCTGAGTGTGCACTGGGCTCTGGCTGCCTTGATGTGATGGTCTGTTGTTCAGGCCTGTGGCACTGCCCAAAACTAGGTCCAGTGCTGGTAGCATTGAAACCCAAGTTTCCCTTGTGTGAGGGCTGCTGGTGACCCCATGCCAGTCATTTCTCCCACTGGGAAATGGGGGTGAAGGTAGACAGCATCTTGTTGGTGAGATGGTACCTCTGTGAGAAGGTGGAGGAGGACAGGGGGCATAGCAACAAAGGACTGTCTGTAGGATAGGGGAAGGCAACAATGAACAGGACTTTTCTGTGCAGCTGTAGCATGACCATAGGGCCTAGGGGAGCTATGGACCACTGTGTGTCAGAGAACATGGTAGAGTCAGTGGGACAGTTTGGGTGCTGTGGGCTAGCTGGGATTGGGGATACAGTACCAGGGTCTGACAACTTTCTCAAGCTGACCTTGACAGCTCTCCTTAGAAGTTACTTTACTTCCACTCTGCACACACTGTTAACGTTGTTAACATTGCTTACCCATCACTTTACAAAAAATAGCTTATTTTAGGGAGCTTGTTTTTCCACCTGCCCTCTGCAAACACCTGTGAGTCACGTGGACGTTGTGAGCCAACCTTAGCTAACCTGTGTGATCTCAGACGAAGCTTTCAGACCTTTGGATGTGTTCACAGTTTCCAAGCTGGGCTGCGCGCCCTTCCAAATTGTCAGCCTGACGCCACCCATGCTGATTTATGTTCCCTGAGAAATGCAATTGTAACTATTTCCATTAAGAGAGCCCTCAAAACCGTAAATGGCTTCAAAGTTGTGAAGAATGAGAGCCCCTGGCTCCCTACAAATTGCCCCTTGTATTTCCCTGAATTTAGTTGTATCTGGCACTTCAGCTAGAGTGATGTTTTTATTTACAGCACATGCACATGTGCCAGGAACACTACCTGTGTGCTTTGACGTGGTGCCTGCACTCAGACCCCACCAGAACTCCTCACCAGTGAGGTTTCCTATCAACACTGCTACCCAGGTAAAGGCCTCTGCTGGCTGGCTTGTCCTGCTCATCGCTATCGTAGCTCATCCACTTTGAAAATAAGATCTCCCGGGATGGTACTGATGTTTATTTAGGGTCAGCAGCTTGTTTTGGGTTTTACCAGCAAAGAAGGCACAGTTCTCACATTATTCTTAGGACAACACATTTTATTGCAGGCACAGACAAATCCTGGCCCACAGTTAGCATATGCAAGCTGCTGTACAGTGCTGCATTCACCTACAGAGATATATAAAGGGTAATGATAATGTTGCCCAGAAGGCTAACACATCAAAGGCCAAGGAGCAGTTAAAATGTATTATGAGCTGTTGGCAGTGATTGTGGGGGGTATTAGCATAGTGCTGGTTTGGACGGCTTGAGTAAATGAAAACCCTCTGGATTAATTGGTACACCAGAGGGGTTTGAGAGGAAAATGGAGGCTGACGGAAAAAGACAAACACAGGGAAACACGGACAGCTCAGCGTGCTGACCTGTGGCTGGGGAGCACTGATTAGCAGGCAGCTCCCTCCTGTGTCTGGGGAGCAGAGCAGGCCAGGCTGTCCCACAGATACTCCCATTCTTGCACCCATAGGTGGTTACAAGTGAGACTGACCAGGTGTGTTTGACACATGGGTGCCACAGGAGAATAGTGTAATTAATTTTAATGGTGTGGGAGCTGGGAGATGGAGTAAGGCCTTGTTTAGTCTCATGGTGCCTGATTGCACAGAGCAACTAAAGCAGCGAACCTAAGGATTTATTAGCAAGGAGACTACTGTCTGAACTGGGTGGCAAACAGTACAGGGATTGTACTGTATGTATGACATAATATCACTCTTTACCATGTAAATCAACATTCCATCTTCTACTTTATTACTACTTATTCAGTTATATGCAAACAACATCTAAGCTAAGCATTACAGTGACAGGCATGCAAACTCTAATCATGCTGGATCATTCAAGCACTAATTAACCCACAGTAGCAGAACCACCACCTCTCAATCCCACAGCCACCCCGAGGAAGTCTTGCTGTTGCAGGTCACCTCTCTGATGTCTGGGGATGGGTACCATGCTGATGCCACTGGGTATGTGGCATGGGCTGAGGGCTCTTCACCCCTTTCACCTGTCCACACTGAAGTGGCAAGGGCAGAAGGTCCTTGTTTTTTCTCTGATCAGCTGCTGGGTTCGTTCACCCATGGGTTTTCTTCAGGATTTTCAAAATAATGTGCCCAAAGCCAACCTGCCACAACATGTGCTTATACTGATAATCTCTTCTCTGGGCACCACGTGGAGAATTCTTCCCTCTTGCCACAACCTTATTCACTTGTCATCATCTCTGGCAGACAGCGCTCTCCTATTGTTAGTTAGAAAAGCAGTCTGTGCTTTTCTGTTCGGTTATGCCAGTCCCCTTGTAGCTCAATCTGTAGCTTCATTCCCACACCCACCATCTGAGCTGCACTCTTCACACATTTGTATCTTGCATGCTCCAGGTGTTGTGGGAGGAAAGGCACAGAAGATGGTGTCTTTTGGGTCACCTGCTGATTAGTAAGCTCCCTTTCCCCTTGTGTCATCCTTTCTCTGCACAGAAGAATAGAATGAAGAGACTGCTAAAATCTGAGCACTGCATGGCGGCCTCCTCAAGGCTATGCAGGTGGGGTGAGGATGGAAAGTCAAATGTGCTGGGGGCAAATTCCAGGGGGCTTTTGTCTATCCTTTGTCTATCCTCTTTCCAAATATGTTAAAGAGAAAATGATGTGTGTAAAAAGCTGCCAAAAAGATAGGGAAGGAATGAGAAGTTGTCTGCATCTCATGTCCCTAGAAGCTTCACTCTCGTTGATACAGGTCTGAAAAGCTTCCATCTTGCATCAGATGATATAAAGCATGGCTGAGCTCTGCAGGTTCCATCACTACCTGTCCTGCTGGCAACCTCTTTCCTTTGACAGGAAGAGCCTTGCTTTCTGTTTGTGCCAGGAAAGCACTGTGGAAATGCAGGAGAAACGCCAATCTTTTACAACTTTTTCTCATGCTGTGAAAGGCGTAAGTTTGGCAAATGGTAGTGAACATCAGCATCAGTGGCTTCTTTTTGACATATTCTTGAAAATTGCTTGCTTACCTCACAAATTCAAGACTTACGTAAATAATCTGTTTTCAGTCTTAAACTAAAGACAAATATCAGTGTTAAAACATTTTTAAAATGAGTTACACTGCAATCTATGATCTTAAACTGAAGTTTTAGAAGTGCTTTCATCCTTGAAAAGAAGAGACCATTTTGCTTTTAGTGACTAATGATAAAGTGCTTTCTGAAGGTAACTGAGTGTAGCACAGAGTCTTAAATATATTTATTAGGTTATTAAACATAATGAATAGAGTCTGGTTGCTAATATTAGCTATGCCTTTGTAAGTGAAAAGCACTTTCGGTTAGTTAGACAGCTTCTTATCGAAGAACAAAAATGCTCCATTAAAACATATGCAGCTTACTGAATAATCATGTTATTTGTCAGACGAGCAGAAGAATAATCACTGAAGCACTCTCCAAGTGCCAAATTGGGTAATAGAGGTAATTAGGATCCATTTGATTAGATATGTGCCCATGGTAACAGTCACACTCATGATCCACATATTAGTGCAGCCTTGAAATAATCTTCAAGGGGGATGACTGCAACAGAGCACATCTGAAGCTTCACTTGGGAGACTTTTGGAACATAACCTGCACGCTGATTTCCTCTGTTTCTGTGGTTGTTCTTTATTTTTAAAACAATGCATGCTCTGATCCTCGAAGGTGATACAGTGCTTCTATGAAATATCACTGCACTTTTAGCCCTAAAAGGAAGAGCTCTTAATCATCTCCATCACATTTCAAAGTCTAAGACCTTCCTATATTTAGGGACGTACACCAGCAACTGGCAAGGCTGCTGTAAGCTGTTCCTAGGAGGTGGGAACAATCACCACCTGGAAGCTGGCCCATCTCCGATCCACTCTCCTCTTGCAGCCCAAGACAGGCCAGTGATGGATAAGGCCTTCTGGATGTTCTTTTAGGCTGTCACAGGAGTCATGTGAAGACACTGCAAGGACTCAGTGAGAAGATGGATTTTGCATCAGATCCAAACCTCTGAGAGAGTCTGCAAGTGCTGATCCACTGCCAACCCGCAGGGAATGAGCCCGGAGGGTACTATTTGGAACAGTGGAACCCAAGAGAGTTTTTTCAGCCGTGGATGCAATATGAATTGTTCCTGCAGTTTATTTTTACACATTTAGAGGGTGAATGAATTTGGAAAATTTGGATAGAATCAGAATTAGCAGCATGAATTATTAAGTATTATTTATTCAAAATGAGAGAAACATATAACCTAGTGCTGCAGCTGTTTGTGTCCAGGGTTGATGAGAACTGTTGTTTTGCAGAAATGCTTACTGGAAGCATTTTCTCTCAGTAAGGAAGACAGCAGGATGCAGAAACTCAGCCAGGTGAAAGCATCGGGAAAAGACCGGATTGTAGTAGGGGAATATAGGGAAGGACTGTGCAAAATAAACACTCAGGATGGCTTTTGGGGAAAATATGGTTTATCTCAAGTGTATGGATATGCACAGAACAACTTTTGTTGGAGAAGAATGAGAGGATTTGGCTGTTGCGTTCAAGAAGAGGAATGCTTTCTCCAAGGGGTCTGTGACACATGCAGCCACATTTGTGGCCTTCAGCTGGAAGGCAGCAATCCAATACGTTGTGGCTATGCAGGTAGTCAAACTGTTACTAGATGCAGTGTTAGGATTATACATGCTGAGGTGAAAAGGGACCTGTGGACCTCTCTTGGTCATGCAGTGCGCGTTTAGGAATGGATTGCCTTTTTCTGTACTAGTGTGCTGTTAACCACACTGAGGACCTGTAATCCTTGGCAATACCAATTAAGTTCACCAATCAAAATGGTCTGAAGGGGTCTGTCAGATTCCCAGCTAGCTCCCTCTTTTTCCATGGGCACACTTTTTAGTGTTGCTCCCCAGAGAAGGGGATTATTCAGTTAGCACTGGCACTCTATGCTGCACGGCTGAAATGGTTTAATCCAAAACCTGTACCTGCCTTGATTGGAAGAGGACTGATTTGTGTATAAGCTCTGCAGCGACAATGGTTATGACAGCCTAAGCACTCTATTCTTAAGCTGCCCTGTAGACAGCCACTGCCTGTGTGTGACAGCACAGCACACTTGCAGTGGGTGTGACCAGATGCTTGAGTTCTGCCTGGCTCTGTGACTAATGGGGCAGGGGACCCATGGACCCACACCCTGGGAAGGGGGAGAAGTGAGAGGGTAGGGAGATGGGCCTAAAAACAAAACAGCAGCAACAATCTGAGGAGGAAAACTAATTTACTAAATAAGGTACTGGAATGGCGAGGTAACACAACATAATGCAATATAATTGGAACTGAAGATAATAAATAAAATGAGAGAGAGTGTCAGAAACTGAAGGCCTTACCCTAAAGCTGAAGGCAAGTTGTCTAGGTAGCTCCTACTAAAAACAAGCAGCAAAAAGAAGGGGCAGTCTCAGGATTTGAAATTTTATCTTTCCCTCTGAGTGGAAAACAGGAACACAAAGTCCTCTGGGGTATGTAGTTCTTCTTCTCTTCTGAGAACCAGGTATCCAGAAATTCAGCAGTCCATGGAATTGGAGCATTAACTCTCTAACTCCCAGTGTACTACATGATGTTACGATATGGAATACCAATAACAAAAATCATAAAACCATGATGTTCCACCCCTTATTCCACATTATTACGCCGTGCTATATTTACATATATATATATATATATAGACAAATGATAATTAACATGCATTACACACATACATATCTAGATACATACATATATATATATATATATATATATATATATATATATACATAGAATTACTGACTGCACTCTACCAACATCAAATTCCCTTGTGGTACACACTATATGTTTTCATTTTCCCGCATTACCCACCAAGTGGACCCAGGTCCTGAGCAAAAACAGTTCCATGGAGAGGTTTGATCTTTCCAGAAGCTGGAAGGACCCAAATTTCTTTCCCCAGCATGCTCTTTACACATACTGCAGGGACCTTATCTCTGTCTACAGTATGTCGGGAGCTGGATTAGGTTGGACCATCTTGATTGATAGATCCTAGAGTGTTGACTAACCAGGTGGCTTCTGCCAAATGCTTCTCCCAGTGTTTAAATATTCTGCTACCTGTTGCTGTCAACATAGTTTTTAACAACCCACTGTATTGTTCGATTTTACCAGAAGCTGGTGCGTGACAGGGGATATGATAAATCCGCTCAATGCCATGATCTTTGGCCCAAGTATTTACAAGAGAACTTCTGAAATGAGTCCCATTGTCTGACTCGATTCTTTCTGGAGTCCCATGTCACCACAGGACTTGTTTCTTGAGACCTAATATGGTGTTTTGAGTGGTAGCATGGGGTACTATGTATGTTTTAAGTCACCCAGTGGTTGCCTCCACCATGATAAGCACACAGTGCTTACCATCACAGGTTTGTGGAAAAGTGATATAATCAAACTGCCTTGCCCATATTTATACTTTTGCCATTGCCCTTCCTTCCAGAGAGGTTTCATCCTCTTGGCTTGTTTAATTGTGGTGCATTTTTCACAGTTATGAATAATCTGTGCAATAGCATCCACAGTTAAATCCACCCCTTGATCTCTAGCCCACATATGTGTTGCATCTCTTCCTTGAAGGCCCAAGGTCTCATGACACACATATACATGGGTGGTAAAACCAGTCTGGAAAGGGGACAGGCAGCAGGTGCACCCAGTGTATGTATGTGAGCAAGGCTGCTCACATGTGTGCGTGTATAGGAAATGCTGGTCCCTCCTGTGATAAATGATTCTAAGGAGAACTATGTGGAATTGTGAATTTCTGCTTCTGTTCTCTAGAACAGAACAAACTGGAGCAAAAACCTTGGAAAAAAATTGCTTCCTGGAATTAAAACAGTCATGTTCAGAAATGTCTACATGCTCTGTTTTGACATTTTTTTGGATCAAAGTGAAGCATTTTGACGTTTCTGAGGTAGGAATGTTTTGTTTCAATTTGTTGAACTGACATGAAACGTTTCGTTTTAAGTCTGCTTAACATTAAAGTAGGGAGTGCATTTCCTTGGGTTTGGGTCCCATTCTCTCCTCTGGGCTGCACTCCCTGGGAGCTCTGCCCAGCTCCCATAAGGCTTGGGCAACATCCATGTTGTTCTCAGTAAATGCAGCTCAGCTGCAAGGCCCTGTATACAGGAAGAACAGAGGCCTTTTTGGGAAAGTTCATTTTAATGTCGAACTCAACTAAAATGAAAGATCTGGGCGCAGTTTAATCAAAGCACTCTGTTGCAGTTCATCTTCGACAAAATGCAAATCTTCTCTGCAGCATCCCTGTCTTCCCACAGGCACTTTTTCATTTTGCAAAACATTTTCTGGTCAAAAAAGAAGGAAGTCTCCCAGCGAGCGCCTGCCTAGGTGTCGACAAGACCTACATCAGTCAGCTTCGAGGCAGAGTGCCTTGCACTTTGCATCCTGCCATGTAGCTGAGCAGAGCCCAGAGCTCGCATCTGGGATGGGCAGAAGAGCCCCGTGTGTGGGGCTCTGGCTTGGCTGGCCCCAAATGGGGGGGTAAGGGTGAGAGAGATGAAATAAGAACAGAGGTTTCTCTCAGGATGATGGCAGATCCCATTCTTTTCTGGAAACGACTGAAGGGTCTTGCTGGGATTTCTGAAGAATTTTGCCCAAGAGCTTCTTCAGTTCATTCTCAATCAGGCAGATCCTACTGCTTGCTGTGGGGGATGGATGAGACCCTCCTCCCCCTTTCCTGGGCAACATCTTCAAAAGATCTCTGATTTTGCTCACCAATCAAGCAATCTCATTTGCAAAACAACTGCAAAAGCAGTGCAAAGCAGAGGCCCAGTCCTTTGTTTGGCGCTGGCTTTGGTGACACAAAGGAGCTATAAAGGTGATGGAGCCGAGGCCTGGGCAGCAGCGTTTCCTGGACTGTGAACACTGGCCTCCCTCCCCCCAGCTGTAATTTCAGACCCTGAACGTAAGGATTATGCAGGGCAGAGACCAAGGGGAACAAGGTGCATTGCAACTATTCTTAGCTACAAAAATTATTCCTAGCTTGCTTTGAAATCTGAACCAGGGTTAATTTCTCTCCCCCTTCCCCCAGTCTGTTTCCTCTCCCCTTTCATGTACCTATTTGCATAGACTGTCATCGTAAGAATCTCCATTAAAATTGAAAGCCTCCTTCCTGCATGTCACCTCTCGCAGCCCCCTTCCGCTTGCCCTGTGTGACTTTTGGAGGGCTGGAGAGCAAAGGTCCTCGCTAGCATCGCCTTGCCAAGCGTGCATAGCCACGGCCGTTCCGTTGCTATAGGGATGTCTGTCATCTTGGGAGTGCCAGAGAAAAACCAGGGAATTATCTTAATTATTTAATGATTGATTAATACATGTTTATAGAGCGCTTAGAACTGTGCATCCTTATGTAAATTGTTTATGAACTGGACTAGTGGTATAGTTTACTGAATGTTCTCCACTGGCATTGGTTTCATTGTGAGGAAAGGGAGGTAGGCAGCTTGCAGAACTTGTCATAATTACGTTATCAAGGGTTCTTGTAGCTCTACTTCAGGAAAATAACTTAAATATGAGCCTTCCCTTCACATTTTTGTAAGCAGGGTTGCCTGCACCCACCTGCCTACCTCTGAGGTTGCTAGGTGCCTCCATTACAAAGACCTGTGCTCAGCTGTCCTGCCCTTAGGAACATTTCACCCACCTGTGTCCTGATGGTTGGCCCTACCCCGCCTCCTCCCTCATCTGCTAACGAGCCGAGGCTGGCCCAAAGTGGGGTGTGAGGTCAGTACAGAGCCCTGGAGCAGCTCTATTCTGCAAAGCTCTGAAGAGGTCAACTTGCTTGCATGCTTGGGAAATGGGGCTGGAGACCCAAATGCTTCTGGTGTGAGCTGCTGTCTAAGTGCTTTGGAGACCCGATACAGCTGATGTGACTTCGTTGTGGAGCTAGACTGCCCTGGTAGGTGTGTGTGGTGGGATGGGCTGAGGTAACAGGGTGCAGGCAGCCATACGGGGTTTGTCTTTTCCATCTGTGGGGCTGCTTCATGGAAGGTAATGAGCTTTTTTCCTCTGTGAGGGCCTGTAGGACCCTGACTGCGGTGAGGGAGGATGGTTGGGAGGGGGATAAGTACAGCTAGTGTTTGTGGAAGAATTGCTATCCCCTAGTATTTCTTTGTGTGAAGCAGAAGGTGACTTAGATGCTGTGGGATGCGCGTTGATTGGGAGTGTGGTGTGTGAAGGTCAGTTTTCCAGCGGAAATACTGAATGAGCAAGGAGACTTGCAAAACCAGACTTGTCCTGAATTCACATGAGCATTCAGCAGTTATTAAAACACTACTGATTTCTAGGACTCTCAGACTCCTCAATCCCTGTGAATCCATCTGCTGTGGAGCAGTCATCCAGTAAGGATGCCTTCACATGTGGTAGCCACCTTTGTGGCTTGTTTATGGGGCTTAATAATGGATTGCTGCAGAAAAGTCTGTGCTCCAGCTAAAGAGAGCAGTAGCAGTGCTAGTTCATTATTCTGTAGTGGTTCAGCACTAGAGGGGGATGTAGCATGTGCTTTCCAGCACATTTCATGAGGGCATGCAACAATATTTTACAGCAGTGTTTATGAGGAGGCTGGTCTTCTAATTACTGCCATGAAGATTTTTCTCTTGCAAGGACAATTTTCTTGTATAGGATAAAAGTCAGAAAGGTTGCTATTTTCCGAGCTGTATACGCTGTGTTTACAGCCAGTGAGGTCTGTGAAATTTCATACCTCTTTTGTATAGAGGCCTCAGAACCTAAGGTGATTGTTGGGTGTTTCTTTGTCTGCTGTGAGCTAGTGTTGGAACAGCAAATAGAAGTTGCTTTTCAGCTGGGCCACAGCTAGCTGGAAGGGCCCAAGGTCTGTTCCTCTCGCTGTAGTCACACTTAGCATGCTGTGCCAAAGGGCTGCATCCGAACTGTGGCAGCAAGTCCTGTGAGTGGTTGAGTAAGGCATAAAGCCAAATCCACCCGGCTCGGCTTGCTCAGAGAGTTTCTGCACGTTTCTGTTCTGAGCAAAAATGGCTCTTTGATTTTGTAGACATCCCAGTAATAAAAAACAGTTGTCCACTTCACGTACAAGCAAAACATTTAGCAAAAAATGCTGCTGCCTCACGAGTGTTCTACAAACTTGATCATTGCTAAAGCTAGTTGAATTCCTGTCTTCTTTTGTTTTCCTCCTCCTTACCTTCAATGAGCCATTCCCATTCTGTGTTTTGCCCCATGGTGCAGAACTTTGTCACTGCGGGGACATGACTTGGCAGCCCTTTAGCTCAGGGAATTTCTCCTGGTGTGTTTGGGTATGTTAACTTGGGAGAAGAGTGATTTTTTTTGCTGATGCATGCCATACAGATGTGCAAACGGAGCTGTGTGGGCCAAGTACTGCTGTACTGCAGCAGGAGGTGTGAATGCAACTTGCTGAAGAGAACTCATTTTCAGGCTGAGGGACAGAGGCTCTCTAACGTGAATTTTGCTCTGTCTATGGCAAACCTTAGCCCTGCTGTGCCTTCCTCATGCTCTGGACACTGCACAGGGTTGAGGTTCCCACCTCGCACTGAGGGCAACGTTGGCTAGCCAGCAAAGATGTCCCCATTCACATTTCCAAATATAAACTTTTATTCCCCTACTTACAGAGCCCGTAATTACCTCTTATTCCAGTGCCAGCAATCGTCCATCAGGCATCGTTATTAGCAGAGGGAAAAGAGAAGGGGAGGGAGAGAGAGAGTGCCACAAAACTTAATTTAATCACAGCACCCTATGCTCAATTTAACAGACACAACAGCTCTGAATGGGGTCCCTGTGCAACGGGAGGGCAGGCGGTGGAGCGTCCCTGGAAAGAATTAATTGTGGATGACAATGTGTAAACAGTGCGGATGAATAGGGCACGCAGGTGTGAGGCACCGGGGCCATCCCGGGGACTTTTTCACACGAATTTCAGCTCCTTCACTGCTGACCTGCTCCTGAAAACGTGATTAGTGTCAGCGTTGGGAAACCATTCAGGGTGTCAGGATTTGGCACATATTAACTAGCCCTGGGGGAAAGAAGGGGGAGCGCCCGGGGGCTATGAAAGAACGAAGTCTGGCGGGCAAGGGGACTGTTAAAGGGACAGAAAATCCTCGGTGCTGCGAGGTGCATGGGGGAGGATGGTGGAGAGCTGTGGCAGAAGAGCACTCTGAGGCATCCTAGCCCTGAGCTGGATGGAAAACAAGGCATTGCATCGTGGAATATTTTTCTCCGGGTGTCCACCGTAAATATTGATGATGTTTATATTACTGACTCGTTCTTGGCTGGGGCTTTCATAGTTCTAGACACTTTAGCTCAAGAGATGAACGGTCAAAACAAGCAGGAAAATTAGTGACGCAGCAGCACCAAGAACAGGAAATATCTCCTGGGTAACATATGGATGTTATTCAGCATGCAAAAATCTCTCTTCATCAATATGTACTCTATATGTAAGGTGATACATAGAGACAGGGGGTTGCATAATGGGCCCAATTTACTAAGCGGGACGCAAGGCACTCTTAAATTCTGTTTCCTGTGCCAGCCCTCTGTATTCAAATGCAGGATGTAAGTGCAAAGCGCAGTCAAGGTTAGCATTTTTTTTTTTTCACTTAAGAGAGTGATATGCAAGGAAGGATAGCACTTGATGCAGGAGGATAGACAGTCCCTACGTTACAACCTGCTTGACAGATGTCTGTTCTCACGCACTGTGTTCAGTGCTACTCAGCCTCTCCCACCAAAATATCCTCTCTCTCAGAGGCATTTCTTCCTATGAAATGTGTATGTTTTCAAGATAATTCTTTAGTGGCTATTCTTGCCAAAGTGAACGTGAAATCCTTTCAGAAGAGTAAATTAGCCTTGTTTCCTCAGACAAATTGTATGTGACTTTCAGCTTTAAGGAAAAGGTGTTGCATTTGTTGTAGTACTGCTCTTTCTCAGTACCTGAGCTCCGTGCAGCAGCGCCTGTGCTTTGCCTGTGGCTGCTCATTCTGTTTTACAGAATCCTCATTTCAAACAGGTTTAAAACACTGTCCTAAGCTGATATTTCATGTGAAAAACACAGCCCCAGTGAAAAAAAAAACCCACAAAACAACAAACAGCCTCTTTTAAGATCTCCTATAAGTGCAAGTGTTTTCAGACTTTTTGAGAAACCAGTACATGATGGGGCTCTGGGATGGGCCTCTGTTCCTGTGAGCTCCGTGGCTGAATGTGGTAATCAGTGTGAGATCAGAACTGGACTTGGGTGCAGGTGACTGAGCTGAGCTGCTGAGTACCTTGACCTTTGCAAGTTTGTGATGCAGATGGAAAGCCCTTTACAGCTGCAGAAACTTTTGCATATCAGCTTGTGATGATTTTACTTAGAAAAATCTGAGCAGTGTATTTCAGAATCAATATTTCTAAATTATAATGTAGTTCATATTGCTCTTCTTGCTGTATTTTCATGACAAAAACTGGTGTTTTTCAAGCCTATCAGTTTAAATCGTGGCAGACCCATGTGCCACCTGAGCCATGCCTTCAGGTCCATTCTGCATCTACTGATTTTGATGCAAATACTTGTCTTCTTTCAGCTCCCTGACAGTGTCTTTGCAATGGTGGAGTTTCCCAAAGTGCTCTTAGATACAGGCTTAGAAACTTATTTTTCTTGTAGCAAGGCTGGAGGAAAACTGCCTCCAGAAGAGGTTACAGCAGAGGGCTGGGACGGGGGAGCTCTAGAGTGACTGCTAGAAAAGAGAAGCCAAGGGCTAATTGTTTCCCTAGGCAAGGTCCAAGTCTCAGACAAATTCTGGACCTTTCGGGGGGAAGGAGGTGGGGATATGGAGTAAAGGCTGTGAGAATAAATTCACTTCTCAATATTCAGACAAAGGAGAGATGTCTTGGAGTATTATCCCCAGGAGGTCATTCATCTCTCTAGTTTAGCTGGTCTGCTCACAAGTTGCACTGGTCTGGCTGCAGCACAGCAATGTGGTGGTATGGCAAAAACCAATAGGGAGAGGTTATGAAATGCTCAATCTGCTGGTTTATGGGAGATCTGAGTGACAGTGAATGAAATGCTGTGGAGCTTCAAGTCAAAATATCTTTCTTTAAGTTAGAGATGTGTTGACAATTTCCAGTGAAATAAAACTGCATCAAACCTTCAGCCAGAGCTCAAATTATGGAAATGCTGAGTAACTTGCTTCTTCTGACACATTTTTGAAGTCTGCATTTACAGTTTCTTCTGCAAGTGTGTGCAGAACTGCTCATCACTGCTTCAGAGACAGGCTCATTGGGTATACTTCTGACCTGTGACTGCACTGGGGTAGTTCTGATTTATGGGTATAATTTATCTTCTTGGAAGACACTTTTATAGGGTGTAGAGCAGGAGTTAGAAGGTGCTCTTCTGTCCCAAGAGTTTATCTGTATTAACTGGACTGGGAACCAAAAAACCAGTGTTATCCGTAATGATCCTAGGCCTGGAATAGATCCCAACACGGTGATGCTGGGATGCCTAGTCTGCCTGTTAGTCTAGGTGTTCACATGAACTTCTTGTTTCTGATTCTGCTAGCTAGGTTATCTCAGTCCTCACAGTATCACCTCTTACATCCAGCTGTCTATGTGTCATACCCCATGAACTCCTGCAACTGTCTAGGGTTGCTGAGCCTCAGGCCAGGGCCCAGATGCTTTCCCTGTTGTGCTCTTACCATCCCAATCATCCAGGCTGCAGCATTATTTGCTTGTAGGTGAGCCATAGGAAGACTATTAGTACGCCTGTTAGACTATTTAAATCCAAGCCTTCACTGAAATGTCTCTGAGGACCTAACTTTTTGAGGATACACAGAAAGAAAGTTAAGGTGGAAGTAACTTCTGAGCAGCTGTATGTTTAGCTTTCTGCTAATGCCAAAACCTGTAGCCATTTAATAACAAAGCAGACTCAAAGAAGGTGGTCGTGAAATGTTTGTGGATGTCCTTGCTTGTTCCTTGGCAAGTCTACAGTATCACCTCTAGTACCCTGAGGGTGGAGGAATAGTTCAGCTTGGTTGTTTCTTTCACACCTCCAAAAATGTGTGAGGTGTCATTTTGGATCTGCTAAGCGATGCTGGATGTCTGCCCAAACCAAAGCGCTGGAGTTGGGAACAGTCGAAGTACTTAGAGATGGACTTGAGGGAGTGGAGGTGAAAGTGGCCAGTGGAAAAGGGGCTGAGCCATGGTGAGACATTCCTTGTATCTCTGCCCTTCCCCTGGCTCTCCAGCTCTGCTTCTCTGCTGAGACTCGGTGGAACTGACTCCTTCCAGTCAGCCCAGGTCAGGGGATGTCTTCTCTACTCAAGGCTGTTAGGTGAGATGAGGCCACCTGCAGCTGTGCCGCTGGCTGCTGAGGGGGCCATGCCCCACCAGGCTTTGGTTCAGCAGCACCTGCAGCTCTGCTCTCACCCTCCTGTATCTACCTCCAGAGCTCCGGTTCCTGCCAGTAACAGCAGACCTCTGTCTGATGCAGCGGAGCACTTAATGTCCTGGAGGTTGGGCACCTGTGTCCTGCAAGGGGGAAGGCAGGGCCTCCACAGGCTGAGCCTTCATCCATCTCGGGTGCTAGCACCACAGAAAGAAGATGTAATAAAGAACTTGAAAAGCCACAGATGACAAATGAGTAGCTAACCCACATCTGAGATGAGGTTGTCTGTCTACTTTAGGTTGGTGTTTTCTGCCAGGTGAAACAAATTGAGGCCATCTCCTAATTGTGAGAGCTGAAATTTATCCAATCATTGGCTACAAATGGGTTGCAAAGCATTGGTAGTTAATCTTTATGCTGGAGAGTAAACTTCAGTTCTTTCATGACTACAGAATATGAGTACAGAATTAAATAATATTCACATAGAAAAAAAAAAAAAGCCAAGAGTTTTTTTCTTTTTTTTCTTTTTCTAATAGAAGTGTATTACTTCAGTGAGGGTGGCACTGGAACACCTGAAAACACCTACAAACAGAAATACACAGTTACTTCTGCTCTGCTTAACCACACCAAAGAGCCCTCTCCCTTCCATATTTTGGGCACCTTTGTCTCCTTTCGCATAGATGAGCAGTGAAGTATTTGGCTGGTTACCAGCTGAGATTGCACACCCAGGGTTTTACTGAGCTTCTCCATGCCAGTGATGCGCAAATCTTTGCCTGCTTTGCAAACACAGGTACTGGTGGGGTGTGCAGCCTTGCCTGGCACAAATGCTCGTCCTCAAAAACTTGGGTGGTTGGTTGTTGGTGGCCATGCTCTGGGATGGCTGCAGGAAATTTGGCTGAAATTGTTTTGTGGAATATGTATGAGAGTCAGCCCTCTGACAGTATGTACATACGTGCTACTCCTGGTCTGCTCTGCCTGCTAGCTCAGCTTGTTAAAGAAGGAACTTCTTTTCTGGTTCATGGTGCCTGACAATGCATCTCCATCTTTGTTCAGTAGGGATCTCTACTGCAGGCAAACAGAGATTATGTTCTGTAGAGGACCTGCTGACTTACACAGGTATTCAGGACCAAGACAAAAAGAGACCAATTCTAGCATCTGGCTGATACTGCCAGACCCAAGCAGGTCTTCAGGGGACCTCTGTTCTGGAGGCCAGATGGAAGGAACTTCTGGGCTCACCCAGTCATTAGAGGGTCACCCTCCCTTAGTTAAATGGGATGTGTTGCACTTGTAAGTGGAGAATGGTTGTCTTGCTGCTCGTGGTGGAGAGCAGTGAGGTTCTGTGCAGCTCGCTGATCCTCACCCTGTGAGACAGGTGTCACTGTCACCTACCTGCCCTTTCTCCAACCTGCTTCTAAGGGAAAAGGAGGCAGTGTGTTCCTTTACACCCCAGGAGCTTTTCTGCATACTCTCCTGAGCCAAGTGGCTCAGACTGCCTCACAGGCAAATTGTAGCCCTTGGCTGGCCGCAGCTCTGCCCCTCATTAAGTCTAGTGGCAGGTGCTGTGGGGGCTTCTGTTTCCTCAGCAGAGGAGGGGGCAGCCTTTGGCAGAGCTGTCATACGTGCATGACTCTTGCATCCACCTTCAGTGTGGCTAGGGAAGGTCTGAGAATCTGGGAGCTGTTTCTACTGATGCATGGGAGGAGTGCTTGTACACAAATATGTCTTATGTGGCTTTATTCCTTTCAACTGATGGAGTAATCACACTGAAGTGAATGGGTAGTAGGTAAAGCCTACTCAAGGGAGTAACATTTTGGATGAGCGGGACCTTGTGTTTCAACAGGCTGCAGTGTTTCTCCCACCTTTTTTTTAAAACTATATTACGCAGTAAAAAAGCACTGCATGTGTGTCGGATCTCTGGAGCCCTCCTTAGCAATGCAAGGAACATGTCTCAGTCACTGTTCCCTGCAGCCTTGGTACCCAAGGAATTGAATGGCTAGCAGTGGGGACTGGCTGTGCTGGGAGCCTTTTGCATCAGCCCCACAAACTGAGCTCTCTCCTCCTGCTCTGCTCCATCCCCAGTGTGCGTTACACTTGCCCCAGCTTTGCAGAGATAATTTGCACTCTCCTAGTTCATTAGCTGCTACCCCCTCCTGTCCATGGGCAAAAAAAGCCCTTACTGTTCAAAAGAACACATGCAGCAATCATTAATGCTGACCCTAATTGTGCCAATTCAAACCACTCAATAGCTCTAATTAAAACCTCTCTTGTGCAGGGCACTGAACAGTAACAAAACTGTCACCCCGAACAATCAAATCATGGAGTTAAGAATTTTTTTTTTCCCCGTTGTGTTCAAATGTTGTTGGTGCTGTCGGAAGGGTCGTCTGAAGGGATTAAGTATGGGGCTTTTGTAGGCTGCAAAGGGGGAGAATATCTAAAAACAACCCATATATTTGGGTCACAGTTTGAAATCAGAAGACCCCAACTCTATTCCAGGTCTCCTTTCATCCACTTTACCCACCCCCACAGAGCGAGCAACACCTGCAAAGTAGACAGGCTTTTGGTTATGAGGCACATGGACACCACAAGTCAACTTAAACATCTGCAAAGGAGGGGGCGGGGGGGAAGCCCAGCGTTCCTATCCCTGCAACCTTGTTTCTCAGGGTCCCTGACTACACTTTCCTGTGCGCCATAAATAACTCCGCAATTACATTAATTGGTTGCATATTTGTTGACACAGGGGTGGACAAGGGTATGTTATGGTGGGAGGATTTTTGCTTTCAGTGCAATTTTATACTACTTTCTTCAGATGTCCCTTAATCCCCAGTCTCCCCTCCCCCATAATTTAGAATTCGCATGTCTTCCAGAATAACTTTATAAGCGTGTGGGTGGGAGAGGGGGGAGAAAGAGCGTTAAAATTCATTTGATGGCACCCGTGCACACACATCTGTTCTGCCGTGTTTCCCCAGCAAAGTCTATCAATCAAAAGCAAAAGGTTGATATGTATCACAGTAGGATATTTCAAAAAGCTGTTTGCAGGCGATTGTGCTCTGGAAGGTTTTTTTTTTTTCTGCACTGAGTTCCTGACAGGGGTCAGGAGGAAGAAGCGGTACACACATACACCTATATTTTTTGGGGGTACATTTAAATATATATATTTTTAGAACATTGCAAAATTAAAAGAGCAAAAGCATTAATTACCACAATTTCAGTATCAGCATCTTTTCCTCTGTTTGTTGTGGAATGTGTTCTGAAGCCCAAATCTGGGAATGCAAGAGCCTGAAAATGCCGCGAGCGCTTCTCTATCTGTAGCTGTAGTTGAGATCATGGCAGGCACAGATGCTGACTGCACTGCGTGGTTCTGGGTTCAACCCACAGCCTCCTGGTGTTTGGTGTGGGCTACTCAAGTGAGTCTTTCCTTCCAGTGCCTCCTTGGCTCGCTTGCTTTTGCTAGCAGCAATCAGAGTTGCAGTAAGAAAGTTCATGGCATGCTATGTTTCATCTTTCCTCCTTTCATCTCCCCTGAACCACTGTCCCAGCTGAGGACTGGGGAGTAGGATGATACCCGTAGAGCCCTGGCAGCCTGCCTCTTCAAACAGCCTGAGTACTTTCTGTTAGAAACCACCTTCGTTGTTTCTTGTTCCGAGCGGCTGCGCGCTGTTACAACATTGCCTTGTCTCAGCGGTGAAGCAGTTTCATTTAGCGATGGGCAGAATAGCCCACATTTATAGTACAGCTTGACTCAGCCTTGAAGTATTTCACCTTGGTTAGCAACTGAGCGCAGAATCTTGGATGTATAAACACACAAACACACGTTCGTTATGTATAGAAGCAATGGGACAAAACTTAATGTTCACTTGGAGGTGAACAGTCACTTTCTGTGCAAAATCATGGCAAAGATGGCCATCTGAGCAGATACCTGGAGGGTAAGGTTGCTCCAGTTTCTTTCAGACACTGTGAGTTTCAGTCAAGGGCCGGCTCTTCTCCAGATGTGGAGGTGCTGCACCAGGACATGTGGTGCTGCTGGCCCTTTTCTGTCTTCATGTCATCAAAGCAGGATCACAACACTAATTTGTGCTCTCACAGTGCGACGAGAAGGAATGTGTGGCACTACAAGGTGGCATCCACAAGAGTGCTTTTCAAAGGAAGGTCCATCCAGCAGTAGCACCGGAGAGAAGAGTAAAAAGAAGAGCTCCTTGGCAATTTCTCTGTCTGTCGGGCTGGGGGAGACAGCTGTCCTGCTAATGCTGGGCAATCTCATTGCACAACCTACACATAAGACTCTTATGGATCTTGACGCTAGCTCAAGAGGGGGGAAATAAGGCATAGAGAGATTTCTTGAGTGGTTCCAGATCCTTTCAGCGAGCCAGCAGTCAGACTGAGAACAAACTCTGGGACCCCAGCATCATCTCTAACCTCTGGGAAGCACCACCTCTTTTTCTGAGCTGCCTTTTGCCTGTACTCATATGGGAAGTTCTCTCTTATTTGTGAGCTGAGAGTAGGGAATTTCAGTAAAACATGCTCTGGCACAGATTCCCATCTCTTTCTGTGTGGATCTCCCATGGTCTCCCTCACCCCTTCTGTCCTCATTCCTTGTCCCCATTTTCTAGGCAGCAATGCTGGAGTCTATCCTCTTGACTAAGCTGCTGTGCTTTAATTTTCAACAGGCCCCTGTTGCTCTTGCACCTTGTGTGTGGTCTTTGAACGTTATGTGGCTCGGCAGCTGGGAATAGTGAGTGGGTGGGCAATTTAAAACAGAAAAGACTCTGTATCAGCTCAGGGCTGAGGTTTGAACTCTGCTCAGCTTTGGATACGTGTTGCCGGTTCTCAGGGCTGTGATTTAAGTGCAGTTTTGCTGGTGTCAGTGTGAAGCCTAAATCAGTGCTAAGAAACTGGTTGGGAAGAAAAAAAACAAACTTTGCCTGTCTGATAACAAGCGTTACTCTTGGCCCTGATGAAAATTTGTAGGATCAAGGCTTCTTAGGCTTTGTATCCTGCTGTTTTGTCATCCATTTGGCTCCCCAGCTAGGGAGAAAAAGAACGTCTAATGTGAAGCTAAGGCTTCTCTGCTGGAGTATGTTTTGGAGATGTTTTTGTGTTATTTAAGACACAGTTCTGATTCCAAGTTTACTGAGGATAAGGATTATTGATAGAAGAGAATAGATGAGGAGGTACAAACCCGTTACATAAAATACCTGAATCTGTTTGTCTAAGCATCTCTGTAATTAGACAAAAAAACTGTACCCAAGTGGAAAAAAAATCATCATCCCAATGTCATGACTCACTGAACTCACAGGGCCTGATTCTCAAATGCTTCCTCCTCCTTTTTCCAACTGTCTGTGTTGCTGGAGAGTCACCCGAAGCGAAGGTCAGGCAAGAGACCCTGCCTTCCTTGTGCCCTGACATGATCCCTTCTCACTTCTTATGCACTTTGGACGGTAAGCCCAGTCCATGTGGGCAACTGGAATTCATGCAAGAGAGATTCACCATCCGCTCTCCTTGGCAGTTGCAGCCCAGAATACCCAGTCCTCAAAATTTCAGTGCAGAGATATTTCTTTCCCCACCCACTTTTGGTCTATCCCACCCAGGTAGACAGGATGAGCAGAAAGAATCCTTGCCTTGATAAGATTGATAAATGAGGTTGGAACAGAGCTCCTCTCTTCTGGAGTCCATATGGAGTCCAACCCAACTTCAATCTCATAGCTGACTCAAAATTAGAAAGAAAATAACAATAATAAAAAAAATTGGCAAGTTCTTAAGTACTTCTAAAGATTATAAAGGTTAAAGATATGGTCGATTGGCATTCTTTTTAGATCCTGAAGTGATATTATATTTACTTCACAAAATTCAAAAAAGTGCACAGTGAACATTAGAAATCTGGGGGTAGGTTAATGGAAGAGTCATTTCATGATCCAGATAAATATCAAAGCTTTACCATTGCCACACTGGCCTCGTGTGGATTTTCAATGAATTCAATCCTAGAATTTGCAAAATGTCAGTAGGAGTAAAATGGCAGAAAAAGGAGAATATCCCTGTTTTCGAGGAGTTGGCAGGTTACATACTAATACCAGCCAGGTCACTGTGGGGATTCCATCCTTAAAATAGATATGTGCTTAAGGATCATGAAAAATACCGCTGAAGCTCAAATGGACTTCACTGCATCTTGCACTCTGTTGCATTCCTTTTTATTTTAGTGGGGTTGTCTGTTTGTTCCATAATAAGACTGGTATATCGTCAGTGGCCTGTAGCTGACCATAACAAAAGGGCATGAAGATATGGCCAGAGAGTATGAGCAGACCGACAGGTACTGATAAGAGGGGAAGGTTTGAGAGTGATAGGGAATGACCAGGAGAACTGTTAGCTATTTGTTGGCAAATCAAAAAAGTCCAGCCAGGACTCATAAATTTAATACACTTTCTAAAGAAAAGATCCACAAAGAATTGCTGTAAGAAGCATAACAAATTAGGTAGTGGACTCTAGATGACTTTCATGGAAAAATACTTGCTATCTCTTCTTATTTTTAGCAAAGCTCTTTGTTCGAGTATTAGTGAGTAATCTGCCAAGAGTTTCAAGGATAAAAAGCCCAATAGCATGCTTACTGACAGGGTTTCTGTTACAATTGGGCATGCAGATAATTAGCTTTCAGAAGAAGTTGAGACTCCTTTTTGCTGACGTAATTCATCAAGTCCACCCCAAGACATGTTAGTAGCAATGTGCTTCTACATCTGAAAGGTGTGAATGCTTTGCACACCGTGGCAACTGTGTTAACAGTGGGATGGCACTGTAATACTGCCATGTGCTGGGATTTGAGTCCATCCAAATCCAGTGTTTTTATTTATTATTTTAATTTTTATTTTATTTATTTATTTCCAGTCCCATATCCCTAAAGGTCATATTCTCTCTTTCCCACCATACCAATGCTCTACCTGTGTCGAGAAAGTTGGGGAAATGATATTCTACCTCATTTTAGGCCGACTGCACAGACTGTCATCCTGTGGCTTCTATTCCTATGTGCACAGGGCCATAGATGTGCTCAAATGTGGCTCTTCAGTCTTTAATCTGGGCTGTTCTTACAGAGATTTTCAGAGCTTTGGACAGAAGAAAAGGCTGCTGTGGGTTTTCAGCAATCCTGCCCTGGCAGAAACGGACAATTCTTGGAATATTATTATTCAGGCTATTCAGTACAAATGATGTACAAAAATATAGCTCTAAATTCTGCATTGTCACAACTAACAACAAATCAAACTTGCAGCAAATCCCTCATATTCCTCTTATTTTTTGATAAAAAGAAGCTAAATTGTGGCCTGCTGTAGGAGTGATTGTAACATCCATTGACTCAGAAAAAAAACCAGTGTCATTAATTCAATTCCATCAATGCAATTAGTTCACATTAGGAGGTGGTAAATTATTCTTTATTGAAAATATGAGTAATCATTTCTGCTATGCATCTGCAAGAGAGGATGTATTCTTTGATGGAAGCTGTAGCAGGCAGATCCTATGACAGTTCTGTTTTGGTGCCAGTAACGTTCAAAACAGGATGGCAATCTTCTGAACCTTGTCCGAGGACAAGACATGTAGGAGCAAAGGCAAATAATCGTGGCAATCAAACGTTTCTCCCTGAACAGTTGTCAAGACCACCAATATATACATCTTGTGCCATGGGTTCGTGGCGGTCCATGTGATATGGGTGCACCATGGCAACAAGATATTAATCACCAACACACATGGGCACGTGTTGGGGTAAACCTTCAGCGGTGCAAGCTGTAGGCTGTATCTGCTGCACTCAACAAGCCCCAACGGTACCAGTCTCAGTGCTACATCCAGCAGCATCATGTAGCTGAATTCATTGCAGCTGGGCTCGCATCTGGCTCGGCAGCATCTGAATGCTGGGTCTGGCACTTGGTTGTCTGGACATGAAGAACAACTTCTCCTTCTGTGCCCCACTCTCTTTGTAGTTTTCAGTTAATCACCCTAGGCAAGTTCTTTTCTGGTGAGGCACCCGTGACTGATGTGGCACTGTGCCAGCACAGTGCTTGGCACTGTAGCCTCAGGGTGATGGCAGGGAGAAGGTAAGGCACCCAGTGCCTCCTGAGCTTGGACAATAGCTTCCTCTTGGCTCATCAGCGTGGCATCTCGGCCATGTCACTGGTGGCCAAGATGAGTATGTCCTATGTACCGGGTTAGCTGAAGAGCTGCATTTCCAGCAGTTAGTGTGATTCACCACTGAACAAAGTGAGTTACTCTCTCTGCTGGTGCCTCTAGTGTGTGACTGGATGTCCTCTTGGATGGCTCTTGTGTTGAGTACAGTTGAGTGACATTTAATGGTTGTGTAGCCAGGCTGTGGTGTCTCTTCAGCCCTAGATTTTGCACTAAAGCAGTTACCCTCTGCAGAGAAAACATGTCCTTATAGAGAAATAGCTGGTCACGGGAATATTGGTCAAGGCTGCTGCATGCTTCATGGTTATATACGGGTTTGGCTGCAAAGTGGTCAAAGCATTCAGCTACTGGGGATTCCTGGCCCTCTCTGCAACTCCCACTTGGTGTTTGACACTGCTAGTTTCGAGGCCATGCAGGCACTGAAGTGTAGGTATCCACTGTGGCTGGTACTCTCTATTAGGGAACAGGAGAACTATCACTTCTTTTCATTGAGAAAATGAACATTTATTTAGCAGAGAAGTCTTGATATCCACAGATTTATCTGTGGAAAGTACACCAAAGAAATACAGCCACGTTTAAAGTGCAAGCAGTAAAGAATACATGAAGGCATCACACCAAGTAGATCAGATGCCAAAAAAACTCCCTATGAAGTTGGGGAGGGGGTTGCAGGCAAGTGAGATATTGCTATTTGGACTGGAATTTAACCAAGACTCAACTCTGAGGTGGTGCAGTACTTCATGCAGTGGTTGGATCCCTACCTCAACAAAACTGTGTTAGATTCTGCCTCTTTCCACAGGTGCCAGGTGTGCACTGGTATAACTTGTCCATGAGGACATTCAGATTTCCCAGCTCTCCCCCTCAAAGTCTTTCCTCATGTCATGTGGAATGGCAGAATTTCAGGTGTGCATCAGAGAGACTTTGAAATGGAAAATCAGAGGATACCGCAGGCCACGCTGAAGCAGAGCTGGCAAAGTTTTGGACCAGGAGAGCAGAGAGTGTTGAGGTCTAGGACTAAGGTACACCAGTAGGCTTGTGCAGGGCTCTGTGTTCGCAGCACCAGAGAGATCAGCAAGCCAAGAATAATGAATACTGGCAGAGATCCGTGTGAGTAACAAACAGCTTATCCTGCCTAGGCTAGTGACAAAATGATACGTACTGACATTTTTAAAATGCATATTAAAAAAAAAAAAAAAGAAAAGAAAGGAAAGATTAAAGCAACCGCTATAGCTAAACACTCTGCTTTGCTCTGATAAGATGCCAGAATTATATGACTTCTGCTGTGTAACAAGGTTCTTGGTGTGGGCGTAGCAGCCCCTCCCCATACCTAGCGGATACACTCTAGGGAATTTTTACAAGTGTAAGTATTGGCTCTGGTATGGCCATTGAGTAAGGAAAACTAAATATGCAGTATGAAGGAACTACATGTCTCATGTGTTTCCATAATAGCATGAGGAGACTGTCCCACCAAAAGCTGTGCGCACAGCAATGGCCTCCCATGTATGTTAGTACATGAAATGCTGGGCTGCTTCTGTGCCTGCAACCAAACCCATGCTTGCCATTTAAAAATGAAAGACTGGATGCAAATGCAGGGATTCCTGAGGGACATCTGTCCCTTGGCTGGCAGGTGGATGGGGCTTGGCACTGCCCTCCACCACTGCCCAGGGTCTCCAAACACAGCCAGTTTCCATCATAGGTCTCTAAGAACAGCTGGGTTCCATTGCACTGCCACTGCACTGCTGCTCTCATCAGCTGATCCATCAGATTTGCTCTGAGGGCAGGATCCAGCCTCTTCAGACAACCCCATTTTTTTACCCATGTCTTGACTGTGGATGTAGCTCCATTTTCCCTGGCGCTCCCCCAGGGCTGTGCCTATGCACTGTTATGCGATGCAACATACATTGTGCCCACGCTTCCTGTAGAGTTCCTGGCTGTGCAGGGACACACTGAGTCCCATGTGCAGCCTAGAGGGGCTTGGTGTCTTGAGAAACTCCAGACATGACTGTAGGATATTTTTCCATGGTAAGGTACATAACTGAGACCTGGCACATGTCACCTTCTCGATAAGGCCTATAGGTGGTCCTGAGCAGTGGTGAGCATGGTATGGTACTGCTGTGTTTGGGAAAGCAGTGAGACTCTTCAGGGACAGGTTGCCTGTGTCTGTAAGTGAGTCATGCCCTGAACCCCAGCATGAAAGTTCCCTTCTCTGTCCTGGTTGGACCACATCTGGAGTGCTGTGTCCAGTTCTGGGCTCTCCAGTACAAGAAAGACAGGGAACTTCCATGGAGTCCAGTGGTGGGTCATAAAGATGATGAGGGGACTGGAGAATCTCCCTTACAAGGAGAAGCTGAGAAACTTGGGGCTGTTCAGCCTGGAGAAGGGAAGGCTGCTTGCAGATATCCAACAGGCAGGCGCCAAGTGGATGGGGCTGGGTTCTTTTCAGTAGTGCACACTGACAGGACAAGGGGCACAAAGTGAAGCACAGGAAATTCTGTATAAACATGAGTAAAAAAACCCCAAAACCCACAAATTTAGTGTGAGGGTTCAGAGCACGGGAACAGGCTGCACAGAGAGGTTGCAGTCTTCTGCTCTGGAGATACTCAAAACCCTCCTGGACACTTTCCTGCGCGACCTGCTGTAGGGGACCTGCTTTAGCACGCAGGGGGTGGACTGCGAGACCTCCAGAGGTCCCTACGATTCCGCGATCCCCGGCAGCCTCGAGCCGAGGCGGGGGGAAGCGGCCGGGTGGAGAAGGGAGACCTGCCCTCCTCCGCTGCCCCCGCCGCAGGGCTGCCCCGGCCGCAGGGCTGCCCCTCAGGTGCCGCCCCCGGCTCCGGCTCCGCGCCGCCCGGGGCCAACCTGCGCCGCCCGCCTCGCGCCCGGCAGCAGGGCGGAGCGCAGGGCCCCGCCGCCCCGCCATTGGTTCCGGCCCGCGGCGGCTGCGCTGCGATGGGCGCGCGCCCCGCTCCGTGCCGGCCGGCCCCGCCCCGCCGCGGCTTTATAACGGGCATCCCCATGGCCGAGGCGGGTAACCTGCCGCGCCGGGAGGGGCAGAGCCGACCCAGGGTACCGCCCGCCGCCCACGGACGCGCCGCCGCCGGGCCCAGGGGCGGCCGCCCGGGAGAGCAGCCTGCGGTGGCCTCCGAGCTCCGCCGCGCCGCCGCCGCACCTCCGCCGCCCGCCCCGAGGGACGATGCCGCCCCGGGTCTGGCGCGGTGCGGGGGCTCGCCCGTTCCTGCTGGCGCTGCTGCTGGCGCATCTGCCCCAGGGTGGCGGCCACCGGGCCGCGGGGCCCCGGGTAAGTGATCCGCCCCGCGGCGGGCGGCCCCGCTCCCGCCGGCACCGGCGGCGCCGCAGGTGGAGCCCCGCGGCGGGTCCCGTGCCGGGCGCGCAGCCCCGCGGGCATCCGCGCTCGGTTGGGTACCAGCGGGGGTGCGGCCGTCGGTGTGAGTGTCGGGTGGGTGCGGGAGGGAGGGAGGCGTGAGCGGGCTGGGCTTTATGCTGCCCGTCGCGCGGTAGGAGCTCCCACAGTGTAGCTTCGGGACTTTTTCATTATGTTCCCAAGGAGGGATTAAATGAATCCCGGCAATAAAGCTAGATGCCTTCGGCCCAGACTGCTCCCTGTAGGAGTCTAGCTCTGTTTTTTTCTTAATCTGACAACGTCTGCCTCTTGCTGGGGCTGTTAATTTCACTTAGCATACAATTGCGCTGCTCTGGGGGAGAACCCAGCATCTTTTCTAAATATGGTCCTCCCCGTGCGCTACCGGGGTAGCGGGAGAGCTCTCTGTTAGAGCTGCACACCAGTAGCTGTTCTTCAGCCAAGGCTGCAATAAGGACATAGTTCTGGGTAAGTGGAAAAACTCAATCTCTCTGCAGGCGTGTTGGATGCACTGGCCATGTGCATTCTTGACCCATCAGTCTGAAGTGTTATGAAATGCAGTACTTAATTAACTTCTACCATGGTTAAGCAAGATCAGAAGGCTTTGGAATCCCTATTCAGACAGAATATAACAATAAGGGGTTTGAGCGCAGTGCTGTAGTTTGTTAGAGCTGATGTTTGACCATGAGGGCAGTTACGTGCTTCTCAGGACTGTAGAAAGCACGCTGGCTGCTGTTCTGTCCTGGTGTTCAGCTACAGCCTCTTTTATGGCCAGATGTGTAACAGCAGCTGTTAGGAAGTGGCAGATTAGATTTAGTGTGCGTCGTAATTCCTCGGGGACCTGTTTTGAAGGATGGGGAACCACTGGGGTGCTTATGCACGTGTCTCTATTACCTGACAGCAAACCTAGACCTTGAGTCTGGAGCAGAACCACATTGGAGGAGCTTTGGGGTGGGAGGTGAGAGCGACTGGAGCGCTAAATCACCAATGGTATCTGAATGCTCCAGTGAGGAGCAACTGAAACAAAGAACAAAATAGAAAATTCAGTCGGCAGTGCATGATTGTGCAGTGAGCCTGTTTATCAAACGGCTTCCATATAGGCTACTTTTATATGCTGTGCTTTACAAGGCAGTTTAATTGCTCTATGTATTGTGTCATCTATGGAATGGGAGCTACTTCAGCTCCCTTAATACAGTTCCAAGTACCAAGGACTTCTGGTTTACTTGTTGCTTGAAATGATGAACTGATTTTACTCTTCCCTCCTTTGTGACTGAGGGGAAGGAGATTGGCTGAAGTGAGCACCACTGTCTGTGGTTCTGCAGAAAGATTTGCCTTAAAATTTTAACTTCAGAGCTCTGTGGTGGAAAGCTCTGGACTTCCAGGATGTTCTGTGTATGAAGCCTCTTTTCATGCTGCCAAGTGTTCTGCCTACAAACATGCAATTTGGCACACTTATTCACAACCATGTTGATAGATCCCTAGGCTTAATTCTTGTGATTAGACATTGCCTGTGTAACTGTTACCTGGTGTAAAGGCACTATACTATAGATTCCCGCGCACATCAGAAAGTACTGAATTTTTCTTTCTTTCTTTTTTTTTTTTTTTCTTTTTATGATGACTACCAAGACTTGCACCACTGCTTCTCAGAAGGACTTGTGATGAGGACTATGTTCTGTTCAGGAACCTTCCCTGGCAGCTGGGGTCAGTGTTGCAGTCCTGGGGTCTAATCTTGGAGGCATTAAACTGCTAGGAGTGATATTTATGTGCTCGTGCCACTTTTTGTATGGTGGGCACTAGAAATACAATGTGTGCAAACTCAAATGCTTTTAAAGGTAAGCAGCAGTGAGAGTACTGGCCAGCAAATGATTCAATACAGAAAAGGGAACTAGTTCTTCTTGATTAGTTTTAAATAAGCAGCAGTAATACTTGAAACAAGTTCTTGATCTGTTTTTATTGTTGTATTTCCCCTTTTACTACAGCATTATTCTGCTAACCTGGGCAACCAGCAGTGTTGCTGAACGTGTAAATAGAGAAATTTGACCTACATCATAGAATCACAGAATATCCTGAGTTGGAAGGGACCCACAAGGGTCATTGAGTCCAACTCCTGGCTCCACACACACCACCCAGAATTCAAACCCTGTGTTTGAGAGTGTTGCCCAAATGCTCCTTGAGCTCCAGCAGCTTGGGGCCGTGCCTGCTGCTCTGGGGAGTCTGTTCCATGCCCACCACTCTGGGGAAGAACCTTTCCCTAGTACCCACCTGGCTCTCCCCTGACACATCTCCGTGCCATTCTCTCAGATCAAGTCACTGCCACCGGAGAGCTCACCCATGTTCCCCTTGTGAGGAGCTGTAGGCTACCGTGAGGGCTCCACTCAGCTTTCAGGCTGAAATTGTGAAAAGTTAAGGGCAGCATAGAGAAACAGGCAGATGTACATTTCTTGTGTCAGTGCAGGAACAAACTTTCAGGTGCAGTGAGATGACCATTTGGATACTAAAGTAAATTACAAGAGCAGCTGATAGCTGCTGGCCTGCTGAGGTACCTCTGGCTCTCAAAAGATGTTGTACAAACTTGGTGTTTCCTCTTAGAGTAAAGCTGAGCAGGGACATGAATCAATTTAGGCTTGGAAAGTGTCAGTGACCTATAGGGAACATCTGGCTTTTGTATATCTGTTGTCCTGACAGTTAATAATTGTCCCAAGTAAATCCCCGTAGGAAGGTGGATGTCTTGGAAGTCCGAGGCTATTGTGACTTTATTCCTTACTTGACAGACTCTAGGATAAAGTGTCTGCTCTGTTAGGCAATTGCTTGATCACTTCTCTTGCTGTGCACGTGTGTGAATTTGTGTCTGAAGAATGTTTCCTTGTGGAAAAAGATAACGAGGCTTTACTTTTCTGTTTGCACTCCCTTCCTGCATGCTTCTTTCTCTCTGCTGGCATGAGATGAGGAATTATGTGACAAGCCAAGTTTTGTCATTTCTTCTCCTTGACCCCACATCTTGGCTTGGAAATATGGGGAGCTTGAGTGTGCTGGCTCTTGCATCTCCTACTGTGTGATGAATTTGGGCAGCGCTCTCTCATGGCAGATTAAATAGATCATGCCACTGAGCTCTCTTTTCCCCATCTGGACAATGAATTGTGACCTTTGGCTTTCTAGTTCAGAAAGATAGAGCTGTGTTTCCTATAGGCTCCCTGCGTTTTGAGGCTGACTCCTGACCATTGCAAATTTGCTCCATTTATAGCAGAGCTATTATTGGCAGTAATAACAAAAACTAGAAGAGGAAAATGGTGGGTGCTTGCAGCAGAAGCAAAATTTAACTGCAACAATCAGAAGCTAGGAGCAGCCTCGAATTTGTGGAAGATGGGGGTTCTGCACCTCCCCAGCTGACTGAAGAGAACTAAGAAATGGGAAAGGAAAGCAGTAGCTATAAATGTCTTCCTAGCTTTACGCATACTTACAGGATATATTGCACATAATAATACAAACTTCACAATAAAGGGATGCTGGCTTCAGTTTGGTGATGCTGTAAATGGAAGGCAGTAAATAGTGAAACTCTGAAGATACCTACATGTCCTAAGGCCTAAACTAGAATAGAACAGATCAATGTGAACTCCCTTCTATAGCTCGTTACTAGTTAGAACCTCACATGAGCACCTTAGTAAAAGAGGCTTCAAAGGCTCTTGCATTGCTGCCATTTCCCCTGGGGGAGTAAGCAGCCTGGTGGAGGAAACTGTTCTGTTGTGTCCTCACAGCAGTGCTGCTGGTAGGGCTCTGCAGAGCAGGTGTCCTGTGAATGCCCTGCTGAAATTAGGGACAGTGTTTCCTTTTGGGTAGGAAGAAACTGGGGAAAGACATAAAATAATAATACAAGGCTGTGTGTAAAGGAGATCTAGAAGAGTGGTACTTAGAATGGGCTTTCGGTAATTGAATTTTGGTGCTTGTTTTGAGCTTGGATCATCACATTGCAACAATCTAAGCTGATGAGTAACAGAGGAAACGTTTTAGTGAAGAAATAAGTATTAAGGTAAGTGCCTAGAAAAGCATTGCCTAACAGGACAGATTTGTTATTCTATGATAAATAGCTTTTGGTTGGAGTTAATTCTGTTTTGTCTGAATAATAGTTGTTCTTGCCTAAGTAGGAACTGTAATTAAACATGAAACTGTAGTAATGATTTTTCTCCCCTTTTTTGTTCATATTCGGACCTTTAATGTTAAATAACCAAATCCCGTGCAAAATGACAAAGAAGCTGATCTGACTTGCTTTTTAAAAATTATGCAGCTGTGCTGAGGAACAGGATTCATTCTTGGTTGGAGAAGTATTAAAAATTACAGTACTTCACTATTAGAACAGTGGGTCCTGTTCTAAGCAAGAAAGAGCTATAGGACACAGCTTGTTCTGTATGGTCCTAGTGTGTTTTAACTGCTTGAGCTTCTGAGTTGGCTTCCAGAATATTTCACTCATGTTAATTACCTCTGCACTTAATGAAAGATTCCTGGCCAGCAAAAGATTTTGTGTGGAAAGAGAAACTGCTCATGTACTTCTGCTGGTGGTGGCAGCAAGCTCTGCAGCTGTGGAACATCTATAGTGATAGTCTCTTGGGCTAATTTTCAAGTTTCTAACGCAAGTCATGTGCTAAGATAATCTTTGCAACCATCAGTGCAGAACAGATGTTGTCTTGGCTTCTTTTATTTCTAGATGGCCTGAAGCAATTGGTAAGATGACTGTAAACTTCATTTCAGTGGTACAGTAGTGCTGAAATACTAATACTGCTGTTTAAATATCTTAGATGTTCTTATCCTGCCATCTTAAACTAATTGCGACATCACTTTGTTGGGAAAAAAAACCCAAACAAAAACTCATTTGTCTCCTACTTGGCTGCTGAATCCCCAGTTCTTCTGAGGCTGACATATCCAGCAGTGTACTTAAGCGTTGCACAATAAACTTCACGCTGACATTAAAGACTGAATGCTGAGGCAGTACAGGTGAAACTGAAGCTAATCCTGCAAGTCTGAGAACTGCTGTGCTGATTGTAACACTGGTGTGACAGCATAAGAGCTTCCCTTTCAGAGCTCCAGGTAGACTCCATGAAGTCTCTGGTGACACAGTGTTGAGGGATGGTGCAATGCAGTAGAGCTCATATCAGGCTTTGTGTGCGAGATGGGCAGCTTGCTGCTTTGCTCTCAAGTGAAGCTCAGGCAGAGAAGGAAAAGGCGTAACTTGCAGCTTGAACCATGAAGCTTCCTTTTTTTTTTTTATCTTTTATTTTATTTTTTGTTAGATTACAAGCTTAACTACTATCACAGAATTGGTGGAGTTTTAATTTGTCCTGCTTCCTTGTGAGAAGCTTTTCCATTTGTTAGTTTCTTGCCCAGGCAGCACAAGGCTGCCATTGCTGTAAGGGATTTGCTCTGTGCTGGAGCTTTCTGGGTAGCATGTGGTGTCCGTGTGAAATGTTTGCTGCACAGAGAGATTACTGAGATGTGCTGGCTGTGTATGGAGCTGTCTCCCTCTTCTGTCAGGCTCACACTAACAGTTAGCCTTAAACAGTTTTCATATGAAGCCGTCTGCATGTGATGGTTTCTAGGCTTGTGTGTGCTGGCAGGGCACTGGCACAGAGGCGCTTCTGGTGGTGGCTGTGTGATAACCAGCTCTGCCTTCTTTTCCGAGAGGCTTTATAGCTTCTAGGAGAGAAACTGTAGGAAGGTGTAGCTAGTCACACCAGAGGAAAGTCCCTACTCAAGGCGGTGGAAATAACCACCCCACTGTACAAAGGAGTCCTTTGTATGCGGCCTCATGTGGGCAATGGGCGGCTCTTCAGTCTGAGAGCAGCCAACCCAAGTCAGCTCCCTCAGGACCAGGCCTAGCCTTGAAATTGGGCTCATGCCTCCTGTCAGGGATTATGCTTTCTTTATCACAGTAGGCTCCTGATATAACTTGGTCTCTTGCATTAATGCTGTAGATGGTGCATGCTACACTCATGGGTGTTTGAGAAGAGTTGTCTGTTTGAGGGAAACACTGCCTTGCATAGAAGGTATGCCCACTAAAGAATGCTGCCTGTTCTGCAGTGAAGGCCATAAACAATGGCTGTTGTGCTCCCCTATACAGGTTTCTCTGAGGGAGACCTGTGCTGTCTGATCAAGAGGCTTACACACTGAAAGTACATCCCTATGGGGTGGGGAGGGATGATGTAGGAAACCAGTTATAGCATGTAAAGGGATTTGCTGTAATGTGTGTGACCCTTCCAAGGCGGTGTTAAAGTTGACATGGGCCTGACTGGACTTTGTGAAGACCAAGACTGGTAGGGCCAGTTGGGAGGAATGGGCTTCAGTCTGATGGTTTCCCGTGGCAGCTCCTCTGAGGCAGTTGTGCTTCTGTCATCAGAGCCGGCGTGTAGAAGCCTCTATGAGCCTAAAGCTGCCCACACTGTCAGTCTCTTCTGTGGTGACCTCCCAGATATAGCCTGTTTCAGAAGATGCGCTTGCCTGCTGGGCTCATGCATTTTGCATCCCACTGCCTCACGGGTGAGCCAGCTGCCTTTGAGAGCCTTCTGACAGGTGTTCTCATCTGGAAAGGCACGTAGCTGTGCGGTGGGGATGGTGTCAAACGAGGGCAAGCCTTGAGGGGAAGCATCTGTGACTAGAGATTGGGAAATAATGCTAGTTACTATAGGCACATACCATTAAAGGTTGACTCGGGGCTTTGTCAAGTAGCAGCCCACCAGTGCTGTTGGCAGATTCTTCTGCATAGGTGGGATTCCTTCCATGCAGGAACTGGTAAGCGTAGATAGATAACTTGCTTTGCCATGAGTGTCCAGGCTGACTGCTCTATCGGGCAGGAGTTCTTAAGGACCAACTGCTGCCTCTGAATGAAGAGCATGGATGAATGTGAGGAGAACAGTACTGTGTAAGCTCTATAGAGTACTGTGCTGTTCACTACTTTAGTACTGACCTAGACCCTGTGTTATTGTATTGTATACTGGGTTGTCTTGTCTCAAACGTCTTGGTATTGAGTTGGTAGAAAGAAGCAATTTGCGTGCATCAATCTGTGTGTGTGTGAGATGTTAAAAGGAGGGCTGTCTCATGGGCGAGTTTGAAAGAATCATAGGAAATGGAAAAGGGGAGGCACATAGGAATAAGGAAGATGGGGAAGTAGGACAGATGAAATAACGTGCTTTCCTGAGGTTGTTCTTGGCCACTAGTCCAGTTAATGATAGTTGGAGTCAAATCCAGAGGGAAGTGCTGATCCCTCAAATAGGTAGGAGAGGTTCCAAACACTTAGTGGGCAGATTTGGTTTCAGAGTTTCTCTTGGCTACCAGATCCCAGTTACCATTAGCTGGGTCACAGACTAGAAGGAATGTGGAAAATGTTATCCATCTCTGTTCTCTTCCCTGCTCTGTGACTGAGATCAATCACTTAAATTGCCTGAGGAAGCCATAGCCTGTCTTTTGATGAGAGAAGTCTAACAGCTGATCTGCTACACTTCTGCTTGCTCTGGGGTATTTCACAATGCTTGCTTTTGTACTTTTTCTGGAGTTCCAGAGTATTGGGTTAAGGAGTATTTGTATTTATTTATACAGAGAACATGAAGCTTGATATTGTCTGATGCTTCAGTTTAAAATTTAGTGCTTCAGAGTTTGATGCTCCAACAGATTAAAACCATCCAATGCAGTCTTAATGTGGTGTTTTACAGCAACCAAAGTCTGTTTCTTGAGCTGCAGAAGTGTGGTGTGGCCGTGTCTTGTATGGAGCGTGAGTGAAGTAGGAATCAAGAAGATAAGGAAGCATGCTCAAGTGAGAACACCTGGTAAAGGTAGTGATATCCTTTAGTGTACAACAGGAATGGATGCCTAGAAAAGCTGTTCATATATCCACTATCTTTAGATCTCATTTCTGTGTTTGGGTTTCTTGTCACAAGCAGATAGGATGATAATCTTTTGTTGTAGCCCAGGCTCCCTTGAGTAGCATGAAGATTAAAGAGCCTACTCTAGTTTGTACACCAAACATTTCCCTTCCTGTTTCTTTGAAGCTGATTTACATGTAGTCTACACTTAGGCTTAAACAAATACTTGGTGGAATGAGGTACAAACTGAGAACTAAAAAGCCAGAAGCTCCTAGGTGTGATTTCCACGTGGAGGATATTAAATGAGTTGGTGTTTGTGGATATTGGCCAGGTAAAGGGGTTTATGTCTGAGCCAAGTAGCTACTTCTGATTTGGGTCTAGCTACCATCCAGAGTGGTGGTAACTCTTATTGGCTCTTATCTGGAGTTTTGCATTTGGCTTGTTGCTCTGCTGTTCAGAGTCAGTGGGCAGGTGTTGCAAAAGTAGCTTTCTAAATTGTGTGTCTGGAATACTAGAGGATAGTTTGCTCTGAACTTGTAAAGGAAAGGCAGATTTTATGTGTGCATGTGTCACAGGAAGTAAAATACCTCAAAGTCCTTGAAGACTGATATATGAAGGGAACACAGTGTGGGTTTTTTGGAGGGTTTTTTTTTTTTTTTTGACTACACAGTTCTAGGTATCTAGGGATCTAGTGTAAGACAGTATTGCAGCATTGCTGCCATTTCTTGCTGCTGCTGTAATAAACTGTAGCCGTTTGGGTTCGCTGTGCTTTTGCTATCATCTCATTTAGATGCAGTGCATCTGAAATGTGCTTGAAAGTTGTCATATGCCAAAAACCGTCCTGTTAGTGCTTTAGCTTCTGAAAGCTGTTGCTGTGAGATAGGATATCGTAAATGCACTGTGTGTGTGTATACAAGACCATGGGTTTCTTTCATAACTGAAAGAGTGGTGCCCCTGGCTGTTGAACCCAGTAGCCTCACGTTTTTCTAGAGATGCTGTCCTGCAGCTTTATGTCACAACCTGATGTGGTGGCAAAGTGGATATTACTAATCTGAACATTTAAAATTGAGTGGTGGAATAAGTGACTGGGCTACCTAATAAGGGGCTCATCCTTTGTGTGATTAAGGGGTAAACGCTGGAGGAATTTTCTGTGAATATTATCAAGGCTGCTGCCAGCATCCTACTGCCTCGGTACTATCTATGAGGTGTCTTCCCATCTTTACTATTGTACAAGTACAGCCAATATTTTTAAGACCGGAAGTCATATCATTGGGTGTGGGTTTGAAAGTTAAAGCTGTCCTCTGCAGACTTCAGCCTGTTAGGTGCTCTGCAAAGCCAGTGATGGTCTGCTGCTTTGAGGCAGGGTGCTCTGACTCTTGCTCTTCATTACTTATGCTTGAACTGTGGAAGGGGTAGTAGCTGCAGTTTCTTCAGGCATTTACAAAGTGGTCATAAACCTGTATTGCTGGGGTTGGTATATCAATGATGGGTGAAGTTATTCCCCAGAAGTATGGGGAAGCACAGTAGCCCAAGTCTGATTTGGATGCTCATTTTCAGGGACTTCTGAAGAACTAAGCATTCTCCTTGCAGTGAATACACTTTTACATTGAAGCAGGCTGGACTTAGTCTAAGGCAGACTTAGTCTTTCTACATCTGCTAGGTTTTGTCCTTTTCCTTTGTCCCGAGGTAGCAAATGTGCAGACAGGGAAAACTATCTTCCTAGACTTGAACTGTCCCTTTCTTAAAACTTTTAGTGTTGTTGAAACCTAATTGTAGGAACTCTCTTGATCTTTACAGTTCTATTAACCTATAATCTATCAGTTATGTACACCCAAAAAATCAGGGTTATTTTTAATGTGTCTGATAGTGTAAGATAGTTAAATGTTTTGTCCATGGTGTCTGTAGTATACATGCCTTTTGAGGGTGAACAGGATGGGGAGTAGGAAACAGCGGATGTGCTAACCTGGCTGCTGCTGCTTTTCTTGTCTTTGTCTCACTGAGGACTGTAGACTGTCTCAATTTCAGGATCTTTATTGCTAACTATAGATAGCTGAAGGAGTTCCAAAGTCGCTGGAATGGGAACAGAAGGAAGCTAAGCATTTCTTTACCAGGATACTACCTGAAGCATTTTGGCAGTAATATTAAAACTGAAGCTAGCTGAAGCTCATCAGCATACTGCAATGAATGGTTTGCAGCTTTCTAAATGTAAAGCAACTGTAAGGCAAAGCCCTGTAACTCATCTGTCTGCAACACATCAATTGGTACAGATACAGTATAGTTGTTAGCTCTTATCCTAGGAAGGTGAAGCTATCCTGTTGTTTTTGCATGAAAGCGATTAGGAAAAATCAGTCCCAGCTTTCAAGCTGAGTTTTGCCCGTAAAATTCAGGAAAAACTCAGCATGTTTTCTAAAAATCTGTTGACTACTTAATTGTTTATTTAGTGCTGAATTTGGAATTTAGTGGGAACTGCTACTTTTGACTTGGAGTAGATTTGCATGTGCATTCTTAAAACTTGCCCTTCATATCTCTGGAATTAAACCAGTTGTATTAGTACATTTTGAGTTGAAAGTTTTGAGATGCTGATCTAGCTTGAATAGTTGGTGTCAGAAATAAACTAATTTTTTTGTAAGTTTCCTGCTGGAACTCTTAAGAATTTACCTACAAGGCTCCTAGTTCTGCTGGCATGAAAACAAACTAAAAATAAAAAGCTTCCACAACTGCTTCGCATAACCCAGGGACTTCCCCCATGAGCCTCAGAGTAGATGGGGAAGAATTCAGTAAGAAAATACCATACAACTTAGAAGGATTTGATTTTGCTTGACAATTTAAAAACCACAAATGCTTATGCTGTTGAATGAATGACAGTCTTGAATAGAAATTCTTACGTAGTTATCAGCAGTTCTTTGCTACAGAATGAGAACATGAATTTCAAAGGAATATCTTTTTCCATATACTAAAGAAAAAGTAGGTATAGTATCAGAATAACTGGTCTTCCTTGCAAGTCTTAATACCTTCTCAGGTGTCCTATGCAAATCTTACCTCATTATTGCTTGTCAAGTTCAGAAGAAGTCCACATCTGACTTGAAGTGAGGAGACTTAACCATAACTACTTCTAAGTTAAGCCTGTTCATTGGTAGTGTCAGTATAAGCCTTCTGACTAGCTTTCTCCTCACCCTTGTCCAGCTGTTCCATACTCTCCAAATTGTTCACTGTGTGCCTCTGTTCAGGCATGGCAAGGAGAGTGGGAACACAGTTCTCAACTTGGTAGTTCTTGCTGAACTGTACCTGGAGCTGTTGCTCTGACAAAGGTGAGTCTTCACTCATTGTTTCCTTTGGAAATCACTGGGGCAATCAGACTAAGTAAAACTTCAAGTACGTTTTCCACCTGATGTGCATTCTTCCCATTTCCTCAGCTTTGATAAACATTTCTCAGTTGTAGAGAAATAACCAGCTTTTCAGTGCAGTGGTTAAATGCAGCATGTCAGAGCAAAAACTAAAGAGGGCTTTCACTTCTGTTTCCTTGTCTTCAACTTCTATGAAGCCATAGGGAATACAAGCTCTTATTCAGGAAGTGCCAGAAGGCAGATATTAGACATGATGAAGTCACCTCAGATTAAGAGGACAAAATAGGGCGTTATCTTTGGCTTGACTCTTTGGTTAGTATTTACTAGAAAGCAAGCCTAGGGATTACCACAAACAAACTAAGCCAAGCGCTTCAACTCTTAGTAGATGGCAAACTGCTGTTCATGCATATCCATGTATTTCCTAAGGCAAACAATTAGGATCAAGTGAGAAGACAGAATCTTGTTAAATCTCATGCCAGTGTTCAGATGGTTAGAACCATTCCTATCTAAAATTGCTGTAGTGGAACTGGCTAGTAAAACAAAAGCCACTAGCAGGTGCTGATGTGAAGATAGAAGACTCTCTCAACATTGGTTTTGTTGTGAAGTGATTGACACCAGTGGTAGGCACTATTTACAGAAAGCATCTGAATGAAGTCACCACTGGATTCAACAGTGAGATACTAACTGAAGACAACACTTAGCAAGCTGCAGTATCAGCATTTTTCAATTAATGCCCTGTACTAAGCTGCATAAAGGATTTGATGGTTCTGAATAGAGGAAACCTCTTAAAATAGCCAGGGGACAGGGTTTTAGGATGGATTTTTCTCTGAGCAGGGAGTACTTTCTTCCTCGTGACCCAGATCTGCCCTTATTTTTGCTGACAAAGTAGTTGCTGGGTTAGAGTATCAACTCTTTGAAAGCTTTGTCTAGCTGCTGTTTGGCTTTTTGTTGTTTTTGATCCCTTGGCTTGGAGCTCCAGATCCCTGAAGTAAAGGGAAAGTATCAGGAAGCTTCCAACTACTTCTGGTGGGGTCATGCCTGTCTTAGTTTTTTCTGGGCAGGGAGTTGATGGTACTCATTGTGATCTTGTCCTCAGTTCATTGTGGCTAAAATGTACAGCTTGCCCTTGGGAATCCTTTATAGCGAAACATCTTAAATCTACTGGTTTATGCAGAGGCTGCTCAGCTTGAACAGTGCAATCTGAATCCACTTCTTTCAGATAGTAAGCACTGTGGGAAGCTTCCCCATGAGTGTGATTCTCCCTCTGAGAGAAATCTTGGTAGATATTTAGGAAGATTAGAAAGGCTTTCCACTTTAAAACTCAAATGGCAGCGATTCAACAGACAATACAAGCTTCTAAAGAAGCGGTTGCTAGAGTGCCACATAAGTAATTGATGAGTGTCTGTCTTAGTTGAAGCTTGGAATCCACTGTGGTAATTGCAATACAAGCTGTTAGGCTAGAAAACAGAAGGCAGATGCTTCTTTGTCACTTTAAAAGGTCAACAGTTCCCATGAAAATAATAAGATGACAAAGCTCAGAACTGATGACTTGGTATCGGTCACTATAGCAAGATTAAACTTAAATGTAACTAATAATTTGATTCACTTAATTTTGTCATTCCTTCTCTTGATTGATTTACTGGATTATTCATTTATGCCAACTTCAAACTATCCCTGTATTTCTTAGCTCACTTGTGTTTAAGTCACCTCTAACAACAAGCAAGGTGGTATTAAGCTATCCACAGGACCAAATGGTATGGGCTGTCCTAGGCACCATCTTCACACTAACTGAAGTGTGAAGATGGTGCCTAGGATCTTCAACATGAAAAGGTTTCTGCTTTCCTCCTTGCTGGGGCAGGGGGTTGACCTTGGCCAGCTGTCCACTCAGCTTATTGGTCATAGTACTGAATAATTCTGAAAAGGAAGTGCCAGCTGTTATAACTTGGGCAGCTTAAAAGAGACTCTGTAAATTCTGGTGTTCTGCACCCTTGGGTGTGCTTTCCCTTCTGCAGGCATGTTTATCCCTTACCAGCAGAAAACCTAGCTAGTTATGTCACTGCTGTTCAGTGAGGTAGAGGATCACAATAGAACTCATAAATTAAAACTAGTCTAATCCTTTTATCTCAAAAGCTCAAGTTGCAGGTGCTGAAACTTGACAAGCAGTACTACTAGTGCTCCATGGTGGGAAGGAAGCTGAAATAATTCAACAGACTTGATCTTTAGAGCATAGCTTCTGCTCAAATATTTGGGTTGTTTGCTTAAATATCCTGTATGTCAGAGACCAACACTGGGCTCATGTTGACACTTTTAAGTTATTTGAAGCTAGTTTTTAGATTCTGTCTTTCTGGGACAGCAAGAAGTCAGTAAGTAATTCCAGTCACAAGCAGACTCCAAACAGAACAGAAACAAACCTTTAAAAGTTTCTAGAATCTGCTGACTTCTGTCATCTTAATCTGAGGGTTTAGACCTTCATCAAATCGTCTCCTAAAGCCAAACGAAGGGTATGCCATGGCAGTAATTCACAAGCACTTACTGACCTTACACTTTAAAGCAGCAATAAAATTTTACTTCCCCTCTTGCGTTGGTAGCTGCCTTTTGGCAGGATTCAGTGGAAAGTACGAGTTCTGAGTGAAAAATAAAACAATTTATGAAAAATAATGGTCTGTTATGGTTTGAAGTAAGATTGTTGGTCATTGAGGACAACAGGCAACAAGCTTAGCTGGGTACTTTCAGCTGTAATGGCTGCCTGTTTTCAGTCCATTTTTTCCAACCAGAAGCAGTCACTTATTCTGAATATGTACTGCTGGTTTTGGTTGCCAAACTCATGTCCAAGTACATTTTCTGATTACCTTCTGTGGGTTGAACTAGTTTCTCTGTCCTGTTGTGAGCTACAGCTGGGCTCCAGGCAGAACACTTCTGTGTTCTGTGGCAGGGCTGGCATTGAAATTTTGCCTGCTAGTCATGTGGCTGGAGCTGGATTTAGTCACCTGCCTTGGCAGTCAAGTGTCAGTGAAGGACAACTAGTGGAGACAGTCTGGACAGCTCTAGCCTCTTGGTGGAGTCATTGATTTATCGTCAAAGTTGAATGGCTTTTAGGTGATGGGAACACCCTGATACTGTAGTTCCTGATAGCCAGCTTGTGCTGGCTGTGGGCATGGATGACACAAAGTAGGCTCTTTCTGCTCCTGACTCAGCACATCTAGTTATCAGGCAGTTAAAACACATGAAAGAACTTGAGTTGTTTCATTCATGTATCCCACTTAGTGAATTGGGTAAGGCTAGCTTTCGACACTGCTTCTAAAGGCATGGTAATTTAAAAAAAAAAAAAAAAAAGTAAGTCTGCTCCTTGCAACTGATATTTCAGAGAGTGGGTGTTCATACTGATAGTAGGTACATCTCCTGCTTTAGAAGCTTAAGATTGTCACTTCCCAAGATTGGTTTATTAACTCTTACTGTCACCAACAATAGAACTGCTTGACTTCCCCTGGATTGGAAATGCTGGGAATCATATAATAGAATCATGTCATATAATGGCTTAGGTTGGAAGGGACCTTAAAGATCATTCAGTTCCAACCCCCTGCCATGGGGAAGGTTTTTCACCTACTAGATCAGGCTGCAAAGGTCTCCATCCAACCTGGCCTTGAACACCTCCAGGGATGGAATATTCACAGCTTCTCTGGGCAACCTGTATGTATTAGGTAGGCTTGATGGATCTGTATAAAAATTTGCTGGGTAAGCAGGAGTAATTCCCCACTGAATATAGTGTATGTCTCAGAGTAAAATACTTCTTGCTAGTGTGAAGTGAGGCAGACTACCTCAGTGTGAGAGTAGTTAAGGGTATCTGGGCTAATGTTAGCTGAAGGCAGATCTCTTTGCATTTAACACAGGAGCATTTTGCTGTACTGAAAGATCTTTTATAATGTACTTACTACTGAATATTGGAATTATGGCAGCTTATCTGCTAAAAGGGAAAGCTAGATATCTGTAGGTATTTGAAAGAGATCTGATGTACCTAGCGTGTCCCAGCCTTGGCATTATAAATAATTTTGTCCAGCCACTCTTTGAGCAGCTTTCCTTTCATGCCTGGTATAGTGGTGGAGATTAGATCTGAGTTGTTTACAAGTGTTGTTGAACTCAGCAAGGATGCCCACCTTTGGAAGCAACTGTAGAAAATGTGCCCTTGAAGTCTAGGCAATGCTCTGGAGCTGGTTGGACCATCAAGAGATGATTAAGCATACTAATTTAGAGCATGTTGTACTCTCTCTTCAAACTGGATGTAACATGTTAGGGAATGTGATTTCTCAGACCCTGGCAGAGTTGTCTGCAGTGCATTGGAAACTGAATTTTAAAGATGTTTTGATTGATAGGCTTGGTCTTGCATGTATCCAACAAGAGCCTCTATTTGAACAGGGGAAGGAAACAGAGTCTTCAGGTACGTATGATAAATTAGATCTAGCCTAGCTAGGACACACAAATGAATTTTGGCTTCTGGCATGTACATTCTCTTTACTTTCAAGTTCCATGATCAACCTGTGCAAAGTTCATGTCAGCTGCTTTTTATTCTCCTTTCTCAAGTAAGAAAGTAGTTGCTTGATGTAGAACAGTGAGCAGATTCAGCTTAGTGCAGGCTTTCTGCCTTCATCTGTTGCCTGTTATATTTGAAAATTCAGGAGTGTCAGTGAGCCTTCAGTTCTCCTTGTTTACGTTTGCAGCATGAGAAAGTGAAGATCTGTCATGGTTGTACATAAACACAGCATGTTAAAGCATTCATGCTGCAACTGTGAACAGGACGCTTGATAGAATTGAAGAAAGTAATTCTGGAACATTCAGCAGTGTTGAACATAGAAGGGAAGATAGTGTTGCTGTTTGCAGATGGGGCAGAGAATGCTCAGAAATCCTGCTGCCTTCCAAATAATAAAAAAAAAAGAATAATTAAAAAAAAAAAAAAAAAAAAAGAAAGGGCAGACTTAACCAGTTTACCAGTGGCATGCTGGAATGGGAAGATATGGTTTGATGTGGTTTCTGTCCTTCTGTGAAATTGCTGATGGAAACTAAAGGCAGAAGTTTTGCATTAAGTCATCTGTGCAGCAACAGATAAGGACTTTGGGTAGAGAAAGGCAGAACCAAACTCTTGTGACTTCACTTGAAAGTGTAGGGCAAGACTTCTCTCTTGCAATTAATCTTATTTTCAGAGCAAATATCAATGCCCTCTAGTGGCTTTAACTATGCAAGGAATTACTGTTTGGTTATCTACAACACCAACCACCTGTGTCTCATGCGGCAGGAAGAGGTGATTGAAGTGGTGACACAACCGTGCTGCAGCTCTGTGGAAATTAACAATAGGAAACATCCAGGAAATACTTCTAAATTTGACCTGTTTAAATATTGCAGAATGCCAAGGTTTCCGTAAGTGAGATCTAGAGGCACTTTTGCCCTTTTAGGCTGGGAATAAATCTTCTCTGGGAAACTCAGTGTAGATGAAGTTCATCATTCCCTTCTGTGAGAGCCAGAGTTTTAAGAAAAAAATCAAATACCTGAAGGAGAAGTTAAAAAAAAGACATACTTTCAGAACTGCATAGTGCAGAACTGCCTCGGCAGCATGAAACAATGGTTTGAGGATATGCATATTGTTTTATCTACAGTGCAAGAGCAATGGTAGACTGTTCGGGCTTTGGGTTGTCTGTACTGGCAAATTGAGTACAGGTGTGAAGTCTTGAGATAGTTTAGTCCCCTGAAGCAATGGCTCAGCTTTGAATGCTGATACTTGCATGCTATCATGTTTGTCCTTTTACTTTCAAGGAGTAAAACCTGGTGAGTTCAGTGTTTGTGCAGCACAGAAGGCAAAAAGGTGTTTGGTGGCATAACTGGCTGTCTGAACTTGCTTACTACCAAGAAGAAAAACTGGAATATGCCTCAAGGAGCTTTCAAGATCAAAACTGCTTGCAAGACTCTTGCTTTTAAATCTGATCTTTAAATTTACTGTGGCTTCTAATAACATTATTGTAGTTCAACTTTCATTCAGTATGTTGTTGGGGAAAGTTAATTAGATGCTTTAATTCCACTTGAATAGTCTGTCTGACCAACGGTACGATTAATTGGCCACTTGTGCCATTTGAAGGTGTGTGAATTGGTGTGCAGCATACTGATAAGGTGTCTCAAAGATGGCTTTCTTGTCTGTGTAATATTAAGTACTTTTAACCTGGAAATTGAGCAATTACATTTAGAAGCAGCTAATAAAAGTAGTGGAAGTGGTATAATTTGTACGTGAATGAACAACAATTGGGTTATGCATCTGTTTCTGAAAACTTGAAGCTCACTTAAGTGTGCTTGTGGACTGGAGAATCTCTGTTCTTGTAAGTTGTTCAGGTTGTGTTTTCAGCTGTAGAATTCCTGAATAGATTCAGCATGATCAAAATGAGCCTAAAATGCAATCTCTATTGTGTTCTTTGAAATTTTCCCCCAGCATGTTAAAGCCTTATCCGAAGAACTGAAGGATTTCATATCACTAGGCTTAGAATCTTGAGTAACTCTTCAGTGAGGTGAATGGCACGCTAGGCAAAAATGTTTTAAGGATATCTTGTCCTACTGTAATACAATAGATATACAGCTGCCAAAATACTTGTCTCATCCTGTCTTTCTCAGAGTCCAGTGATTAGCTTACTTTAGTAAGAACAGAATGAAGCTTCTGAACAATCAGAGGATGGCATCTCTCGTGCCTACTGCTAATTGTAAAACATCTAAAGTTACTTTCCTGTGTAATGCTTCTTCACAGACACAGCTGGAAGTCTGAGGAGTTCAGCAAATCTGAATGACTAATTTGTCTTGTACAATGTGGAATTGTTTAAATAAGAAATATGCTAAGGCTGCTGCAGAGGTCTAGAAACAGACCTGTGATTTGGCAGGTGAGGAAATCCTTTGAGGCTCCCAACTGTTGTTTCAACAGGTCTGTTCTCTGGTGATAAAGCACTGAATCGGATTCTTCAGCTTCTGATTTTATCATTTTTACTATGCTTGATTGCAGCTGTGTTGCTGAGTTTATCTTGTGAACCCTGTTTGATATTGACCTTGGATGTTCCCGTTCTGGATATAGAGGAGCAGTACTGAGATGGCAAAACAGTTGCTAAAGCTGCCATGCTACTTCTGTAGTTGCTTTGAGCCATTTGGTTTGGATACATCTATCAATGTTTATTGCTTTGATGTCCCACAAAGGTTGCACACCTTAGATCTGATATATATATACATATATATATATATAACTGTGAGCTTATCAGAAGCTGAGCAGTGTTCTCCATGACAGCAAATGATGTTAGCGGTGTAAGTATAGTAAAATTCACTGTCAACAACTTGTATGTTGTCCACCAAATTTGCAGGGCAAGAATAGGAACTGTGCTGGAATCTTTCAGGAATAATCTGCCAAGCTCTGAATCTTACTGAGAATTCCTTGTCACACTGGTAGCTTTTTCTGGCTCCTTTCTTGTCTGCACTTAAATTGAGTCTGGAAGGGGGTCCCTCTTTTTTTGCATGTGTAGCCCCATTCCTTGTTTTGTAGTGCTTTATGCTTTTCCAGCTCCTAGATAGGTAGGTGAGTGACCTTTTCACTTTTACAGAGGAGCTGCCATACGTTTCTAGTTTTGCAACTGAGAGGAATTGCCAGTACTGGAATAGTACTGAAAATAAACTTGTTCTTCTCTGCCTGTCCCAAGGCAGTGAAGAACAAGTCCAGGCTCTTGGGGCGATGGGGAGGGATGGTGCATAGTAGTCCTGTGTTGTGCTGCTCTCTGAGGGCACAAGGTACTCCTCTGAGCTCCCAAATGGTACTTGGCACTGCTGTAGTTGAGTTGGGGCCATGTTTACACTTAACTTGCCCCAAAAGTGGGGAAATGGACGGGGAGGAATGTCAAGTATCTTCAACTTGCCGCAGGATGTGATCAGGTAACATAAGAGGATTTTCAAGTCTTTCAAACAATGAGTAAACATGTCAAATGTGATGGAAAGCTCTGGAGTGTTATATGGACTATCTAATTCTCTCTGTCAAACTTGGAGCATCAGGTTAGTGTTGAATTTCTACTCTCTTTTGACCCCTTTCCTTTGTGGAGAATGTACCAGCTGTTGGAGGGGAAACAGGCCCTTCAGAGCTAAAAAAGAATAATTTGCCCCCTTCCTTTGACTGTTAATGTCTTATGGCAAGCTACTAATGAACTTATAACTTTTTTTTTTTCTTTTATAAGAAACTGGATGGGTCTGAGTTCCAAATTCCACTTGACTCATGACCTGAGGTTAGCATATGTGCAACTTTCTAAAAGTCCAGGCAAGTTGGCAAGACTGGTAAGAATGCCATGTATTCACTGAGCCCTAGCTTTTCTGCCACCTTTTGTGTTTCTTAATCTTTCCTTGACAGATGAAAGATCTCTGGCAGTGCTTAGTATTAACATCTTGTCCCCAGTGTAACACTTGCTGAAGCAGTGTAAAAGCAGTGATAGGTTGTTGCTTGGCTCTTCCCTCTTGAATGGCATTCACTGCACTGGTCCTGTCAAAATAGTATCACTACTTCATTCACTGCTCTCCAGTCTTGTTCATTCCCCCACCCCCACCCCACCACGTATTAGGTGGCTACAGCAAGAGTTTCACTATAGTTAAAGTGACATCACTTACAAGTGAAGCCTGTACTTCCTTCACTGCTGTAACTGCCAAAAAGTTCTAAGTTCTAAGACATAAGGAGTTAGCTAAATGCTGCCTTTCACTACAGTGATGCATTATTGTACCCTTGTCTTGGCGGTGATTTTGGGTAACTGTGAATGTGACCAGAAGCCGAGGGAGAGTAGCTTTCCATGCATCAGGTGCTTGGAGAATGGTGACAGCTTGTACTGGCTTTCTTTTCTGCTGGCTTCTTTTGTGAACTTGACTGAGTTGCCATCTCTGAAGTTTAACCTAGAGAGGGATAATGCCTTTTGTACAGGGGTGTGGTGGAGCCTTTTTCTTAGTAAATATGCTGTCATCCACAGATAAAAGAAGTCTTAGAAGTGCAAAACCTCTGAAGCTGCACAGCATGCTTATAATATATCCCCATTAAACAGCTGTTTGGCAATGTTTGCTGCAATTTCCAGTTAATGAGGGATGTTTTCAGACTGGGCCAAGAGAACAGGTGATGTTTTAAACTGATATTTTTTAATAAGTCTTTATTTCGTAAGAGACAGCCAAGTTTGTATTCTGTTGCATTTGATGGAATCCTGGCCATTCTCGTTTTTAAATAGGATCCCAAATTCTATTGCTCAAGCATCGTATATCACCCAGGAGAATCCTTGCCTTAAAATTCAAATGAGTAGAGAGTATCTGGGGGTGTCTACACTGTACTGAGAACAGCAAAGAATCTTTTTGAGTATCAACCCCGCAATCCAGTAAAACTTGGAATAAGCTACACTAGAGGGTTTGGTATGTCCTCTCTTAAATTTAAGAATGTGAATGTGTTCTGATGTGGTGATTGCTCAAGGGACAGGCTGCTAATACAGCAGTAGAAATTGCTTATCCCATTAATACTGTGCTTCTGCGTCCAGATCCACAGTGCAAAGCATCAGGAGATTGTTCAGTTTCCTGCAGAATGCAGCCAGTACTGAAAACTGCTGGCTAAAGAGTCCTGACAGAAGTTATCTTAAGAATGCTATAGATGGCAATTGTCTCTTACTGCTTTCTGTTCTGGGCTGCATAGTCATGGGCGTAGTGTCTGAAACAGAATCCGTGCTGATTGCTGTATTGGTTTGTTGCAGAAGAATGTGCTTGCCGTGTAACAGTTCTTATGGAGCTTGGGGAGGTAAGATGTAGAAGTGTGATACTATTTATGAGCTGCCTTGGCATTAGATGTGCTGTCCTCACTGCTTCTAAAATATCTCAGAAAGAAAAATACTTATTTTTGGCATTATTTCCTCTTTGTTGTGAAGTGCAAGGAACTAAATCTTAGAGAAGATCATGGATGAGATACTCAGACTGAAAGACCAGACCAGATAGAGATCATTCCTGATAAACTATATTTGGAGTTGGCTAGAGATGAGAGTAATTAAAACAGCCTTTTTGATGCGCATTATTAGGAAAATTCATAGTCTTAGGAAAGATGCTCACAGTTAAATATTATGTGAGTTTTGTACTAGGCTTTCATTGGATGCTATATGTTTTCCTTTGACATTCTACGTTCTGTCCTTTAAATGTCTGTCAGTATCTTTTTTGATGCTTAGCTTTCATGGCAAGTTTTCTTTGCAGGTTGTGATACTTTTTCCTAAAATGCTCAGTTGCAACATAGTAATATGCAGAGTTGAAACTCCTTGTAGACACTTAACTTCTGAGGCTGGAATACTAAGCTACTGCCATTTACAACTCTGTAAAACAGCTCAAGGTGGTCAGAAGCTGCAGGATTTCTCTAGTGTTCCTGTTATATTTTCAACGAGGCTAAGTAAGCTGTCTTTCTCAAGAAGGGCAGACTCATGCTGCCTGAAGAGGTTGGTGGACTTGAGAAACCCAGTTTTCTCAGGTTAGGAGACACATTCATACAGCACTAAACCTGCTGCAAACAGTTCTGTGTGGGGCAGAAAATCGAGAGCTTGGTGGACAGTTCTACTAATAGTAACCATTAATATAAGTCCTCTTAGCCTCAGACTAAGCCCCTTGTTCAGTTTCCTTGCTGCTATGCAACTTAAGGGGATCATTTCCCATGCAAATATCTGCTGTTTCCTGACTACTGGTTTTGTTCTCTAATACCTGACTCTACAAAACTTGAAAGCTTTTTCTGTATGTGGGTAAACGTTATCCTTTGTGTGCATGGACATATTTTAAAGGTCATGCAAATGTGCAGCTCAGTAGATCTTAAGAAGTATATTGTATGAGCCCATGATAAATTGTTTGCTAGGTGAATTTAAACAGGCCTTTTGTGATACTTCTGCAGTGCAAATACATAGAGTATTTGTACTGAGACAGATTGCCTGTGTTCATGCATCCTGTGTTCCACTTGGTAAAACAAGACTGTGTGAGTGGGAAAAGTAACGTTCAGTGCTGCAGTGCTGCTGCTCTCTCTTTGTGCTTATGGGGAAGAGGAAAACTGGTGTAAGCCTGAGAGTGGCAAGCTTTATCAGAAAGTACAGTTGTGCTGGAGGAATAATTTATAAATGGGACATGGAGTGCTCCTTTCTGGATACTGACATCAGACTGCCATAATTTTGTAGAATGTCCAGGCCCCATAAATCAATTATCATTTGAAGGCCACATTAGTACAACATATTTGAAACATTCTTCTCCCTAAATTCATACTGTTTATACTGAGTTTCTGTGGGGATACTGTGTTTCTGTTTCTTGGGCTGATATCACTTCAAGCTGAATGCTTATTTATTTATTTATTTTAAAATATTTAGCCATCTGAAGCATTGCATGCATTCAGAGCTCTTCAGTTCAGAGAACAAATCTGAGTAAAAATGTTTGGGGTCATTGTCATTAGTGCATGATAACCTGTGACTCAGGGTGACTACTTGCATTGCTAGGCATCTCTCCAGATTTGTTTACCGATCTTTAGGAATTCATTCAGAAACAGATTTTTAGGGATTCACGCTTACATTTTGGGTACTTCTGAAGGAGCTTCTTTCCATGGTTAATGATATACACAGGTCCTGCTTTTAAGGTTTTCTCATAAAAATTTCTTTGTGCAAGGCCATCTGTTGCTTGCAAACCTGGGATTCATCCAATTTGGGGTTCTTTAAGTGACTCTGTTTTAAGAACAGCACTCAGCTGAAGATCTCTGCTCTAAGGCAGTCTTCATATTCTGACAGAATCAAATTCTGGGCACACACATGGAGAATGATGAAATAAGCAAGGTATATGAATCTGCCTGCTAGAGCCAAATATTTCTGTCAGCTTCTTTGCGTGCAAACTTTAGACCTTCCCTCCCTTAAACCTTGCTCACAGGTGTTCAAAATCTGGCTCTGGCTTTACCTATTGAAACCTTCCCTCCCTTTTACCTAGGGATTAATGATGACTAAATTACCCTGCAAACTTTTCTAAGAAGTTTGTGTTCGGCTCTGTTGAGAAATGAGGAAATTCCAGTGGTGGGGGGAGAGGGGAGAAGGAAGCTCCTTGGCAGAGACTTCACAGTCAGCCTTGGGTGACTTGTGTGAGCTGTAACATACCCCTGTACCCAGCAGATTCTGGGTGCACAAAAAAAGTAGCTGAATCCAGAAGTGAATTCTCTATTCTCAACTTGCTGTTGCTTTCACACATTTTGCATTTTCTTAAGGATAATTTGCTTGCTTCTTTTCTTTTTTTTTTTTTTTTTTTTTTTTTTCAGGCAGTGGTAATGCCTTCTTGTCACTGTCTTGATACTCAAATGTAACTGTATTTTGTGGTGCTTCTAAGAAATCTTTGCATGAAACTGTGTTCTGCTTCCCTGCCAACAACTAGGTGATGCCCAGTGGCTTGTTAGGGGTAGGATTCAGAGCTATACTGGCCTTGTCCTGTCGCTGAAATGTAATGAAAATCTAATCTGTTTTCTGGACCTTCAATTTTTCTTCTATTGTGATGGTTCAAAAACAGGGGATCACTGGATTGACTTACTTCCGTCTGACTTCTCTACAGCCCAGATTCAGAACTCTTGTGAAAACAAAGAAAACATACTGGCTAGAATATACAGCTCAAGTAATTGAACTGTAACTGGTAAAAGAAGATTGGGGATTGAAGTAGTATCAGGTGATAGAGAAGATTACTGAGTACAATTACAGCTTTTGAAAGTCTGGATAATAATTTCCTCTTCCAACTTGCGTTCCGAATGAAAAACTGGCTAATGAAGTAGTATGGGTTTGTAAGTGGTGCTGGAATGAGAGGGAAGATCTGGGAAGCTGCTTAAGTTGAGAATTGGAGAGGAGAAGCTGAAACAATAAGGAGGGATGGAAATGAACCAGCAGTTTGGCATGCAGATATACCTGGTAAGAAGATGCTTCGTGCATCAACATTTCTATCTCTTAAGATGTTAGTGTAATTGCTAATGAAGAATCTTTCAGTCAGTTATGAGATTGCCAGCTCTTGTGCACAGAATGACCATACTTTGAGGGGAGGAGCAGAAGTGTCTCTTTTCTGCTTTAATGTATTCCCAGAAAAACAAAAAGCAAACAGAACTCAGCTAAGGTCTGCAGTACTTCATAGTTGTAGTGACTAGAGCTCTCCTGAGGCTTGCTTTTGAGCAGGGTGAAGCAGCATGATTTGCTAGTTTATTTCTTCTTGTTTAGATGAGAAGGAACTTGTTCTGTAATTGCTAGATGGCTGGCTGTAGGCATATAGGAGAAGGGATAAGAGATGCTTCATCTCCCTTGTTCCCTGCCGGTGTATTAGTCTGCCTCTCAAGCAGTGCAGTACCATATGAGCAGTAAGTAGCCTTCCCTTCTTTTATGATATTTAGAGAAAAGCCAGCCTTGCTTCTTATCACTCCTATTGGAGCCACTTTGTTCCTTCTGGGCTCATCTTTGTATAGGGCGTAGCACAGGCTGTTGGGAAGGTGGGGCATACTCTCCAAATGAGAAGAGTGACCTTAATCTTTGGTGTCAGCAATGCAAACTCCTTCAGGTGAGATCAGACCCACCAACTTCGTATGCTCTCGGAGCTGTGAAGGAAGAAATCTGTTCCCCCCTATGCGGAGGAAACTCCCAGTACTCTTCAAGGTGTGGTGGTGACAGGAGCAGTAGTTACTCTTCAAAGTTCAAAGAAGTCACAAAAAAGTATACGCAGAAGCTGGTGTCACATGCTGCTTTAAGTCTGTCAGCTAAAAACATAACTTTGATCTTTGTCCACTTTGAGAAGTCTGACCAGTGAGCCTGAGTATGTATTTGTACTGAGGCCAGGTCTCAGACCAGACTGAAAGAGATCCAGAAAATCTGAGGAATCCAGATAAAGCCACAGCTGTTTTGCCATAGCTTTCTTAATAACATGCCCTGAAAAGGAAGATGAGAGAGTGCAGCAATCTTTCCAATTATCTGTGTCAAGGATTTATTGTGAAAAGGTTTCATATTTGCTTATATTAAGGCTGATACCCTATTCCCTTCAGGGAGGCAGGCAGCAGAAATAGATTCATATGTACAATAGTGGTGGGTTTTTCTGGTGCTTTTTTATTATTACTATTTTTATTTGATTTTTTAGCTTCCTCTGGAGACACAAATACAAATAGCACAAAGTTAGCTGAGCGCTTCCAGAAGCCCAGTGAGTGTAACTGATTGGAGGAAAGTTAACCTGGGGAGTTCTGTGTGAATTAGGACTGGAGGTGGCTACCTCTATGAGAAGCTGACAGGCATGGATGGAAGAACTCTTGTTTGAAGGTATACCACTAGCCTGAACAGCTTTTGACTGCAAGGATCTTAGTACAGTGAAAGTTAACTTCCCTTGTATTTAAGGGTCAACTTGAAATGCTCTAAAATTTAATTCTGCAGAAAGCAAAAAAATTAAGACTCTAGCAAAAAGGAATCTTGCAGCTCCTCACCAAAGTGTGAAAGATAGGTCAGTGTCTCTAGAATCAACCTTTCCTCCAAACTGAAAGCAAACGTACTAAAATAAACAATTCCATAGTCCAAAATGTGAAAAAGCTGTCAAACTTAGAGTGTGAACAGCCTGTATGAAGATCAGTCACCCTCCAATGTTGTTCTGCTTGGATGTGGGGGATTAAGTATATGTACAACATAGTGGGGTGATGGAAAAGGAATGTTGTATCATACTGGGGAAGCTCATACCAATGACCTGATGCAGCATCAAGACACCTGTAAGTGCTTCTACTTGCATAGACACCTCTTGTCTTTGCTTTCCCTTCCATCCATTAAAAACCAAGGGCCTTGGGAGTCTTAGAGCAGCAACCCTCATGGGTTAGTGATGACTCTTGCAGATCTCTTTGAGAGTACTGCTGTTTGGAACATTTTACAAACCACATTTTTTGCTTCAGTACTGCAAATGTTCTTAATCTGTGTAAAGAGTGTGTCAAGATAATTAAATAGAAATATTTCTTGGTAGTTCAGTATCATAGAATCACCAAGGTTGGAAAAGATCTTCAGGATAGTCTAGTAATTCTGTTCACCTACCACCAGTATTTTCCCACTGTCTGTTAGTACAGCATCTAAATGTTTCTTGAATGTCCCCAGGGATGGTGACTCAAACACATTCTTGGGCAGAGGTCCCTTCCAACCCCTACAATTCTGTCATTCCAGTACCTGACCACTCTTTTGGAGAAGAAATTTTTTTCTAACATCCAACCTGAACCTCCTCTGGCACAACTGAGGGCCATTCTCTCTAGCCCTGGTGCTGTTACCTGGGAGAAGAGGCTGACCTCCACCTTGCCACAACCTCCTTTCAGATGGCTGTAGAGAGCTATAAGGTTTTTGCTGAGCTTCCTCTTCTCCAAGCTGAACAATTCCAGTTCCCTCAGCTCCAGACAACTCACCAGCTTCATTGCCCTTCTTTGGGCACACTCCAGGGACACAAAACTGAACACAGTACTTGAAGTGTGGCCTCACCAGAGCTGTGTGCAGGGATACAATCACTTCTGTTCTTCTGCTGGTATATTTCTGATATAAGTCAGGATGCCATATCATCTTGGCTACCTGGACACACTGCTGGCTTATGTTTAACTGAGTATCAGCCAATGCCCCCAGGTCCATTTCTTCCACTTTCAGCCACTCTGTCCCAAGCCTGTCGTGCTGTCTGGGGTTGTTATGGCCAAAGTGCAGGACCCAGCACTTGATCTTGTTGAACTTCATCCCAGTGGCCTCAGTTTAGCTATCCAGCCTGTCCCGTTTTCTCTGCAGGGCCTTCTTATCCCATGCATATTAACACTTCCTCCCGGCTTGGTGTCCTCTGCATACTTACTGAGGGCACACTCAATTCACCCATCCAGATCATCAGTAATGATATTAAACAGGACAGGCCCTGATCCTGACCCTTGAGGAATACCATCTGTGACCAGTTGTCAGCTGGATTTAGTTCCATTCACCACCACTCTCTTGGTCCAGCTATCCAGCTAGTTCTTTACCTGGTAGTGTACCTGTCTAAGTGTGGGCTGCCAGCTTATCCTGGAGAAAACTGTGGGAGGCAGTATCAGAGGCTTTGCTGAAGTCTAGGTAGACTGTCAGCAGCCTTTCCCTCATACACCAGGCAGGTAACTTGATCATAGCAGGAGATCAACGTGGTCTAGTAGGACCTATCTTTCATGAACCCACGTTGGCTGGGCCTGATCCCTTGGTTGTCCTGTGCATGCCATCTGATTTCCCTCAAGGTGATCTGCTCCATAACCTTTCCTGGCACTGAATCCAGGCTGACAGGCCTGTAGTTCCCCTGATTCTCCATACTACACTTCTTGCAGAAAGGAGTTGTGTTGGCAAGTTTCCGGTCCTCTGGGACTGCTCCAGTTCAGCAGGAACGTTGATAGATGGTAGAAAGTGGCTTGGCAGTTATCTCTGCCAGCTTCCTCAGCTCTCTTGGGTGAATCCCATCTGGTCACTGGGCAGTAAAAGTGATAAAATGCAGCATCTTGCTCCCAAGCTTTCAAAAGCTATATAAACTCTGTACTTAAATAAGATAGAAAACTTTGCATGCTAACAATATGCCAGTTTGAAATGTCATTGCCTGGTATGCAGTAAGCAGCAGAACAATAGCTATACTAATGTTTGACCTGTTTTTAAATTTCTTCCTTTCAAGTTTCTGATCATCATCTAAGTTACTGCTGCAACTCTGAAGAGAGAGATGTGTAATTGTAAAGGAATCCTGTCTGCAGAAATGAAAAATTATATATATATTTACTCCTTGTTGTGTACACTAACACATTTCTGAATGTTTTCTGCTGCTGAAGCAGATGATAGAATTAAAGCTAATGAGGATCCTTCGTTTTTTGCCTTGCATAAGTGTTTTATCTTAGAACTGTCTCTTGTAACTTTTTCAGTTCCTGAAGCAGCTAGTGCATCTTGTCTGTAATGGAATGTTCATCAAATATTTAGATGGTCACATCAAGTAACTTTTTTGAGGTGGGAACAAATAATTAAATCTTCATACTGGCAGAGTTGAAGTTGGTGCCCTGAGCCTTCCACTCACAGCAGATTCTTCCATTTGTGGTCCAGAAGTACTTCAGCAATGGGGAAAGTTTCTCTGTAACTGCCTGTGCTGTGCCAAGAAGCTTTGACTTGTCTGACCGTTCAAGGAAGCATTGTCCACCATTATTCATACAGAGCAGAGGGCTGAACTCCGCAGGTGGTTGTCCCCTATGCAACTGAGCAAAGCATTTGGTTTAAGTGAAGGAGGAAAGATGAGAAATATTGTAAACACTGTAAAATACAATGCAAACAGAGCTGCAGAATGAAGAAACAAAACAAGGACTCTTTCCCTTAGGGAGTTAGGGGAAAGACTTTTTTCTGATTTTTTACAGGAGTTTCAGTTCTGTTTCATACATCCTTTCCTGAATTTTTCCCTCTTGCTTTAAATTCCTGGCTGACATATTTCTTTTCTTGGTAAACAAGACTATTTTATTCTGAATTTAGACCCTACCTTAGATGAATGCATCCGTTTATGTCAGTGTAGCATTCACTCAGATAGGTTTGGCACTTGAAGAAGGAACTGTTAAAAGGTGAAAGGTAGGAGGCTTACAATGACAAAAGCACCCTACTGGAGGGCTATTCTGAGGTTGCTATACTGATCTGCAAAAGCAAGAGTTAAGATTGCTAGACGGTACGTACTTAAATGTTATCATTTGACTTGTAAAACTGTCTCTGGAAGCACCTGTCTGCAGCTCACACTGATGATCTGAATGACAAACAATTGTCTGTGCGATTGGACTGTGAAGGTAACTAGTGCAGTGCTTCATAGGAAGAGCAAAAAGGACCTCACAGCTATTCACTGTTAGTACGTTTACTGAGAATGATCTTTACTGTTGTCTCCTAGTCCATTGACTGAGAGGCAGGGAATGAGATAGCCTCTAGGATACTGGGAAAAAGTCTCTTTAAGAGCTCTGTGAAAAGGTGAGTTATAAATGTGAGAAAAATATTACTTTCATAGTGCTGACAAAATGAGCTACTCTGTATTTAATAAGAAAACGATATTCTGTAATTAAGAAGGTGAATTTCCTCTTTCTTCATTTCACTACTTTTGGTACTTGTAGTGGACTAAATAAGGGCAACCTTCTATATTATTACGTGTAATGGTGAGAACCTACCTCTGAGCATCTGCAGATGCAGAAGTACACCTTCTACAAAATGAGATGTGTCAGTATAGTTATTTTCCAAGGTAAAGGTAGTAATAGTGTCAGAAGTACCGATACTGAAGCATTGATGATAGTAAGTATAAAGTCAGTGGAATGTGGTGAACCACTTGATCCAGCCACCTTCCATCGAGTTCTCTTTTGTTCGTCATTGTCTTTGGATCATATAAATGTAAGCATGTAGATAACAAAAGTAAAATCCACAGTGATCATGGTACCTTTTTTTTCAATATTCCTCCTGTGCAATGGAATGCCAGACCTGGCATTCAGTTAGTATACCTCTACTGATGGGCAGCCAGCCCTTGCTGGGTTTTGAACTAATGAGCTCAGCTATTTCTAATATCTTCTTCTTGGTTCTGCTGTTGGCAGCAGTAACAACTATAATGGAGGCTTGATGCCAACTTCAATTTGAATGCCTCTTTCAGTGTTTTAGGAGAATTGATTTAAGAAGGACTGAAACTTGTTGGGCTGTGGATTTTTAATGGGTGGCATTTTCAATCCTGGAATATCTACAAGAACAAAACATTTGTGTTTCTTACAGTACCCATGTATACTGTATTTCCATTGGAGCTCAGCTCTAAAGATACGGCTATCAAGCTGTGCCTGTAAAATTGGTTAAGCCTCACTTCTTCTCATGTGATAATCTGCTAGCAGAGTTGAGGACTTTGAGGGATTGTAGTTCTCTTTATACATCTGTCTTGTTTACAGTGATAATGTCTCATACGTATGGCTAGTCACTGAAGTGAGACTGACAGTGATAAAGGCTGGATAGCGGCTATTTTTCTTGTCTTGCCAATTTGGGATAATTTAGAAAGCTTATCAGCTAACTGGGAAACTCCGTTTAGAATAGGTGCTCTGCTCATATAGAGAAAACACCGAGGAAGGAAAGGGAAAAGTACTTTTAGCTCTTGAGATGAAGTATGAGACTCCTTAAGAGAAGGATTTGGATGAGTTAACATCTGGTGATACAAACAAGTTTTAAGAACTTTTGGATTGAAAGAGAAGTTGTTTATAGCTACCAGGCTGCTGGTGGAAACTCAGAGAGCTTTTATTTCACACAGAAGATCATTCATTTAAAAAAAAAAAAACAACTTGGTTATAATCAGGCATGTTAATGTGCAACAGGCTTATGTAGGAAACATTTGAAATAAACTCTTTGAAACAGCTTAGGAGCTAGAAGAAGAGTTAAACTGTTCAGTACATTGTGGTGAAAACTAATGTTGGGGAAAGTCGCATGAGAATAGTTTTGAGACAAGTTCAAGGGAAGGGTCTCACACTTGTTCTTGTGCAGTAATAGGTCCCACAAAGGTTCTAATGGAATTATTGGGAAGGAAGTAAATATAGGTGCAGTGGAGGAGTATGATGGATGACGTAGCTGGATCTAGTTAGGTGAACTTCTGTCTTCCTCAGCTTGCTAATTCTATCTGCAGTACTCCTAGCTCTTTCACATGGCATTCCTAGGGCTAACTGTAGCCATTTCTACCAGAGGGAGTACAACTGGGAAATTGGGCTCAGGAAAGTATTCTTTCATAGCTGCATTCTGCACTTACTTTGGAAGTTTAGTCACCAGAACTCTGCAAAGTCTGAAGCTGACACATAGTTGGTTATATGGTGAAGGGTAAGAAAGCACGTACTTGAAACTCCTACACGATTCAGAAGAGTCAGAGGCAAGAGAGTTTGCTCCAGATCGTGAGGAACATGTTCAGTGATTTAAGGCACTTGACACAAAAACCTTCCTGTTAAGAACAGGCAATGCTTTCCACAAAAATTTTGCTTGAGAAACTGTCCTCTTTTAAACTGTGCAACTTATATTACTTCAGTTCTGCTGCTTTCCTAAGACTTGAGTTTCTGTACCCTATTACAGTAGAATTGTTAACTTCTCTCCTTCTAGTGACAGTACAGAGTTATAATCCTGCTACACTTGCTGAGGAAAAGAACAGCCTCAGCTATCATTGAGACAAACTAAAGTAGGATGTATGTGGCCTGAAAGGAGGCTAACCTGGCAAAGTTGTACAGAATGATGTTTTAAAGTCTGGTTCTCTCCTTGAGTTGTGCAGAAGACGACTCCCTGAATCAGACTGGCTAATGCATATTATTAAACAATACAATTTATTAAAGACAGCATTCCACCTTTAAGTCAATGGAAGTTTTGCCATTGTTTCCTTTGGGACAAGAAATTCATTGCTTCGCTGTGCAAACATCTGGATTTTCTATCTGGTTCAACGTTATATATAGTAGCACAACTAATGAGAAGAAATAGTCCAAGTTAAACATACCTCCTCTTGTCAATGTGTTTGACAAATTAAATTTAATCTCAAATTTGTTCTAGGCTTGCATGTCATCTTGGCTGCAAGAGTAATCTGACTATGAGCATGAGCTTTGACAGAAGCTGAAGTAATGTTATTTCAAAGGAATTAAATCACATTCTACTTTAATACTGCCAAACTAGAAAGATTTAGAAATCATGTTAGAATTATAAAATAAAAACTTCTGTTCAAGTGTTATATTCTGAAGATTTGTTTTCCTCTGTTCAGTTGATCAGCATATTGATCTGTGATCTAACTACTGATCTAATATGCTGCAACAAGCTAGATGCTTATCAAACTGAAGGAACTTTTATACACATACCTGTATCACCTTTTTAAAAACTCTATGGAAAAGGAAAGGGTTATTTAAAAAGCCTAAATGAACTTCTTTACGTCTTAGTATTTGGTATTTTCCTTCCGACAAATGAACTTTAGTTAAGCAATTGTACTTACTGCATAAGCTTGCACCTTGATAGCAAAAGGGACTATAAAAATTTACTCTTGTACTGAAATGGCTTTTCCTTGTTTTGTTTCTGAAGACAAAAACAAACAAAACAGAAACAAGAAAAACACACACAGCCACCCCCTGCAAAACAAACAACCCAACAACCAAAAAAATCCAGCAGAGTTTTTCTGGGAATGGTCAAATTCTAAGGCTTTTCTACTCAGCTATTTGCTGTAGGAGAGCCCTTAGAAAGCTTCTTTAGCTCTAGTCCTTCATCTTTGAGCACAGTACAGCTTCTGCAACATACTTTCTTCATGAGCTGACTCCCCAGACTGAAGTATTATTTCCATAGCTGGAAGTCTTCTAGCAGATGAAGCAAAACACTTCAGCTCTTTCCTTCCTTGTGGGGGCTTGCATAGAGTTAAAATTGAGGGAGAGGGAGAATCACTGCAAAAACAAGGTTTGTAGCCTGTAAGGGGAGAAAACTGTCTTTAATTGAACTCCTACAAATACATACAGAGTTTGTCTGCTTTGTGGCTTGATCATGTATGTTTGCCCAGCCTTCACCATCCTCAAGCACCCAAGCTGTGTGCTTTGAACCCATTCTTGTTTGCACAGCTGGGGGCCTGGGGTTGAAACATAAGTGGTGCTTTAACTTAGGCTAGAACTCTTTGCAGGTGGGATGATTCAGGGAATAAAAGCACTTCAGTGTCCTTCTCTTAAATCCCTCCTGTCTGAGGATGGAGCAGAGTCCTTTTAAAATTTGTTGGGAAAGCCTTAAGTTGGAGTATGAAACTATAAGGAGGCAGAAAGCACCCATACAGAGACTGGAACTTATTGAGATGCAGATCTTCGAGAAACTTGGGTTTAAAACCTTATCTGTGTGGGTGAAAGTGAATTACATAGTTCCAAAAAGGGCATATTAAAATCAATTAATCCTCTCCTCCACCACAATACACAGCTTGGTTTTGCAGGAAGCTGTGCTTGAAAGTTCTTTTTTTTTTTTTTTTTTTTTTTTTTTCTGCTAGATAAAACGTGAGGCTGAAGGTCCTGGTCAATTACTGGGAGCTGTGGTGGCTCTGGCTGGCTGAGATTATATGCATAAGGAATGCTGCAAACCATGACGGTCCCATCCATGCCAGAGTTTCAAAAGCTTTCAGGCTTTCTTTCTGCGTTTCTAGAAGCCAAACATTTTGAGTCTCTGGCTTAGAGCAGGGTCATTGACACCTTTGAGGGCTGCTAGGTTCCATGTCAGGAAACCTGGCTGAGATCCCAAACTCATGGCTGGAGTTGAAGTTCTTGGGCCCTATATAGGCAGCCTGCCATGGGGCTTAGAGTCTAGCCGTGATTAAAATAGGGACTTGGCTGCAGTTCTTCCTCCAGTATGGTTGGTTGCACCAGTTTGGAGCTTGAAACCAAAGCATAAATCTGTAAGGTTAAAACTAGGAAATGTGAAATGATGCTTTCCAACAACAACAAAAATGTCCAGAAGTTTATAGTCTCTTCTAATGTATAAAATGGTATGGTTTTCCTGGGGAATTCTCCTTGGGAAGGACTGGCTCATTTGTACTTAAGACAGGCCAGTCTGAATGCTTAGACAAATGGGTGACTGCACACCTAGATTGATCATTTTTTCCAAAGGTATATTCTAGAGGGTCTTTAAACTTGAAGTCTGCCAAAACTGGAATAGGGCATTGCGTATGCTGTTTCCTCTATCTCTCTACTCCTCATTAATTTAGGCAGCAGCCTGTATTACTATTGTGAAGCAAAGCTGCTAACCAGCTGAGGTGCCTCTGGTTTGATCTGTAGTGAACACTTGTCTTTCAGATTTGTTTTTTAACAGACTTCCAGTTTCTCACGTTCTTGTCACTTGTGTCCCTTGGTCCCTCTTTTCCTTGGAACTTTGCAAAAGTGCTTTGCAATGCTGTGGCCATTTCTTGCCACCTCTATCACAAAGAGCTGTGCTGTTCTGTTTGTGCTTATAATGTACCCAGATGGTGAATAGAATGAGTGACCACCAAGCTCATTTTCACTTGTGGGGTCAGACCTTTCTCGGCTAAATAACACAAGTGTTCCCAGCTGCTATGCAGCTGCAGGGAGTCTGCTTTCCTTCACAAGCATTAAAAACCCTTTAATCAGTGTTTGTTGTTTGTCAGCAGTGGTGTTGAGGTGTGGAGAAAAAGAACAGATACGCTTTGTTGGCAAAGTTAACTTTATTTTGACCTCTTATCTTTCCTTTTTCTTTTCAAGTCTGAAGAAGCAGAAAGTAGTTTGGGAAGTGGTTTCTGCAAACACCTGTGTAAATGTATTTGCTAAAGGAGGAGGTTTATGTCCTCATACAGATGCAGCGTTTGACATATAATGATGCTCTGAGAACTGCAGTGAAACTTTTTAGAGCAGGGACTCTCTAACTGATTGGTGTTGGAACAGAGCAGTTTCCTTTAATTAAGCAAATACTGTGAGAACATAAGTATTGTTGTCTAATTCTAGTGTTACTTATGCTAATTTTAGTATAGAGTCTATGTTTAACAAATACCATTTAAATATGGTCAATTACAACATTTTCCTGGAAAATAGATTCTTCCAGCTAGTTTTTGTGGGTTTTGTTATTGCTGCTTGTTTTGTTTTATTTTTGCTTCTGCTTCTAATAGCTCTTCTCCCTTGGAGGGAAAGGGAGGAGAGAAGGGGACTGATAAGCAAGTGACACCCTCTCCATTTCCATTTGTTTTGAATGTCATCTGTTCTGAAGGAAATGAAAACACAGGTGTCAAGAAGAGGCTTCAAGAAATCTCTGAATTAAGATAATGATTTCCCTATTCTTTCTGGGTGAGGCTTTGGAATGGCTGGTGCTGCGCATTTGTTTGCAGGGTTACTTTTTCCATGGGTGCAGAACTGTTCACATTGTGTGCCAGCACCCAGCACACCTCCACGTGTACTGATCATCCCACTGTTTGCAAAGCCTGTTTGTGTGGGAGCCCCAAGGCTGTTAGGACTTTGATTCTAGCTTCAAGAGTTATAGGACGTTCTGTGTGAAAAGTGCAGTAGCTAATCTCTCTGAAGGGAGCAGAGACTTGTGGGGCTGCTGTGGTGTTGCCCGATGGTATTGGAGGCCAGGCCTTGTGAGCACCATGTTTGCCTTGCTCGTGGCCTTCCCTGGGTCAGTGGTGCCTCCTGCCACAGCCTTGGGCTCTCTGGGAGCATCATCATCCTGGTCACTCGAAGTGGGGAGGAAGGATTGGGAACAAAGAACTTGTGAATTGTAGTCCTAGCTGTGACAGTGATAGATTTGAGTGCTCTCGCATTTGTTCCCTGCCCCAGGTGGGCAGACGTATTTGAGCATTTATGCAGCATTTTTCTGCTCTGTGTTGCTGAGGTTGCTAACAAAGGAGCATTCTTGGAGAGACAAAACGCTGGAAAGAAAACATCCTGCACAGGCTGGGAGGGGATGAGCACTCAAGATAGCTGGTTCCTTAAGGATTTGTGGACGGGTTGTGTTGATGATTGCTTGTGTTATGTGAGCACCTCTAGAAGTGGTGGATAAAGAGCCGCCATTTTGTTATCTGGAAGCTTCCAAGCAGAGGTGAGGGCTTAGAGCAGTGATGAAGCATGTGTCACGTCAGGGGTGGGTTCAAGCCCTTCAGCAGTGCCTGCAGGGGATGCAGCCTTGCTGGCAGTGCTAGCTGCTCACATGGACCTTGATCAGACAGGCACAGTCCTGGATCCTTCTGGAAGTTAATGCAAACTTTACTATTAAAATCTAGTCAAACAAAACAAGCACCATCTTGTGCAGCTACGTAAACCATAAACTTTTTTGGCAAGGCAGGTGTGGCATCTTCAGTGCCTGGAAAGCACCTAACATGCTGTGTGGGCTCTCTGCTGTAATCCAAATTATAAATGCTAAAAAGGCTTTGATATATATATATATTTTTAGGTGGTTCTTGGCTTCGTTAGGGTAGGCAAGAACTTCATAGAGACTGCATTGGGGCACTCTGCATGTTTCCTCAGGCCCTTGTAATTAATCAATGTCAAACTGTTCCTCCCCATCCCTCTGTGAAGAGGCACCCGTCAAAAGCTGTTCGATAGCCCTGGTTTCAGCTCGTTTGTATTGGCTGCCTGAGAGGGGCTTTGTGTTCCTCATCCATGCCCTCTTTGGGAGCAGGGGTAGTCCTGCCCTATAAGGCCCTCTGGAAAGTTTTGTGGTGCAGGCAGCCTGAGGTTTAGGTGGGTTTCCAATATATTTGCGGTATGGTTTGATGTTGGAAACTAATATTCTGTTTTTTTGGTGTTCCTCTGGATAGCTGGTATGTGGAACGCAGTTTCTGATGCAAGGAGTTTGCAAAAATGGCTTCATGCTGGTAGCTCAAACCCTCTGAGTCGTGATAAATGACAAATATGTGTATCTTTCTGAAGCAGAATGGCTTCTGTGTTTAACTGAGTGCTTAACCACTGCATGTGTACTGTGCTGTGCTGTCAGGTGCTCTTGCTTTTAAAATCTGTTTATATAAACAGCTGAAAAGCCTTGCAAGTCTTTCACAGTCTCTGATATTACACACTGGTGGGATGCTTCAGCATCACTAGTGTGCTGTCTGCTGCCTGTGTCTTTACAGACAGTGAGGATCTTTGCACTTCAGGGGCTACAGAAAGACATGACTGTACCAGAGGAATTCCATGCTAACTTCTGGTAGACAAGAACCGGGCAAAAATCTGGTCCGGTTTTACAGTGTTTTTATAGTCTAGTCCAGGTCTCTATAAACCATCTAAAATTGCCTTCAGGTTTAAATTTTCCAATTTCCCATTTGGAACAGGTGTTGCCAGGTTATAGAAAGTGTTGCAGAAAAGGAACAAAAGCATTAAAAAAAAAAAAAACCAAACAAAAAACACTCTGCTGTTACAAATTTTGGTAAATCTCTGACAGATGAGAATTGAGGAGAAAAAGAAAAACAAAACAAAAAACTTTGCCCCACCCAAGTTAAAACAAGTGCAGACCTTGCTTACTTTTCGCAGCTGTCAGATTTTAATAGGGTTCTTAGTAATGCATGAGTCTTCAGAAGACCCAGCAGTATGGAGCTAATATGTTTTCATACGAAAATATTCAGTTTCTCAATTGTTTTTCATCTTGCTTAATTGGGAGGGGGAAAGAAAACAAAGAATTTTTTTTTTTTAGATGTCAAAAAACAAATGTCTGAGATGCACGTTGCTGGAGTGGTTAAAAGCCATCCCAAACTAGGCTTCAGGCAATGTTTTTTCAACAGCTTTAACCTCAAAGCATGGAGCAGACAGCTTTGTAGGCAACTGTAACACCAAGGTGATTATGGTAGTGACTCACACTTCCCTGTAAGGCATCCAGCTATCAACACACTTGGAGAGCGTGGCTTTGTGCATGCAAGCAGGGTGTCAGTCAGTGCCCACTTGCCAGCCAGCTCTGAACTCCAGAGCCCTTAAGTACTTTGACAGTGTGCTGGGATCGTGGTGTGTCAGAGAGCAGCTCTGGTTCTCTCAGGCTCTCAAGAGGCTTTAGAGAAATTGCTTAGAAAGGGGAGGTGCAAGACAGGTTTAACTTCCCATCTCTTTCCCTTGCTTAATCCTCCTGACACTCATTTAAAGTCTGCTGAAATCTTCCTGTGAGCAGATAGTTGAGTTTGGGGATGAAGTAAGGTTCTGACTATCTAACCACTAAGCAAAACAGCGAAAAGAGTTGCTACTGTACTGCCCCACTGAAACTCTAGGCCAGTGATTACAGAAAGAGAACCGATAATCATGGCCCTTGGGAAGACAGCATAAACTTGGGAAAGAGATCTGGCATTGCTGCAGTCAGGTTGGAGTGCAGCTGAGGGTATAATGTTAACCCATCACCTGGAAGGGGAGGACTTGTCCATATGGACATTGTGGCTTTCACTGTCTCAAAAATATAAGGCAGAAACTAGGATGACTTCAGAGAAGGGAAACACCAGTGTTGTGATGTGGAGGGCGTTAGGATGAGGACTTGGGATACTGGGATTTCTATGCAGAGAGACTGACGAGAAAGGAGTGCCGTGTGCATATAGAAAAACAGGTTGCATCTGCACTACATGCTTGGAAAGAAGAGACATTCAGAAAGATGGCAAACGCTAAACTTCTGATCAGAAGTAGTTTTTCATGTAGTGTGCATTTAAGTTGTCAGCTTTCAACATCAGGAAGCGGGAAAATGTGGCCTTGGGAGTGTGCAGGTCTATGCTGCTGCAGGTGGTATCTGCAGATGATACAAGTAATGCTTTTATAAACAAATAACTGGTAATATAAAGCTGGCCACATCCATGGTTTGCCCACAAGGCCCAATCTTGATGGGTTGTTTGGGTTCCTCCATCCTTGGTGATGGGTTTTGTACACCTCTGACTAAAGTTGTCTCGTACCAGATGCTGTTTGTGTCAGGGCACTGGGCAAGCTGGGCTGATGTGACTCAGTATTGCCCTTCCCGTGTGGGTTGTGTTTGGCTTTGCACATCTTGTGTTTTCAGAGGTGAGGAAGAGTGAGTAATGTTTCCCTTCTATTAAAGAAAATGGAATGGCAAAGACCCTTGAAAAAAAAATTAAAAAAATATATGTGTTTCATTTTAAGTTCCCTTCAGGCAAAGTCAGCTTTGGTAGGCAGCTTAAACTGTATTACAGACTATATTGATATTGTCATAAAAACAAAGCGTGCTGTGCTGTGTCTTGGGAAACTAAATAAAATCAATGTCTTTCTTTTTCCTCCCACTCTCCCTCCCTCTTTTTTCATCTCTTTCAGTTTTTAATAAGCGACCGTGACAGAGACCCTCAGTGTAACCTGCATTGCTCCAGGTCCCAGTCCAAACCCCTCTGTGCCTCCGATGGCAGAACGTATGAGTCCATGTGCGACTACCAGCGAGCCAAGTGCCGGGAGTCCAGCCTGAGCGTGACACATCGTGGCCGGTGCAAAGGTAGGTGGACTTCAAACCCCTTTGAGGGGGGGAGAGACAGTCCTACCCGCTAACAGAATAGTTGCTCGAGTTTGTTACCATGTACTGTGAGTAAACTGATTGAAATTATGTGTCAATGTGAGCATGGATATCTGAATCTGAGATGTGGATGGCCGAGGTAAGAACTAAGGAAATTATCAATGAAATCACAGGTCAGGAGAGACAAGGACACCACAGAAGAAGGCCCCAAATGTGTGTCCATGGAGCAGAATGAGCTGAATTGTGGAAATGCAAAGTCAGATCCTGAAAGAGAGGGAGTTTTCCTTGCTACTGCACCAGAGAGAAACTAGGATACCTTTGGGCAGTAGGAATGTGGAATGAGGAAGAATGTGCAAGCGTGTTTGATGCACAAGCCTGAGGAAGGACCATTTCACTGTGCTGAGCTAAAGAAGATGACAGAATGCATGCAAGTCTTTACATGGCTTCTGCCTTACACCTTTACTTAGAAGTGAGAATATTGTCTTTCTGTTCAGTGTTTCTTCTGCATAGCACAGAGATGAAGCTGCAACTTGTTTTATTTTAGGAATGTTGGTGTCTTGTCACACAAATGGTTTACTTCTGCAATGAAGTGAAAAATTGAGTGCATTTTCTGAGAGCACCGTTGACTCAGAGGGTAGATGGCACAGATGTTTTTAGCAATTGGTTGAAAGTGACAGGAGAATCTCATTAAAATCCCTGTGGAAGGATAAATAGGCATATGTTTAAGCCTGACTTACTTATGAAAGTTCTTTTTTTTTTTTTTTCCTGTTTTGAAAATGTATTTTTAAATTCCTGTCAGAAGTGCTTGTTCTAAACTGGAAATCTCTTTTCAATGTATTGACAAGCTTCATAGTTCAGGTGAATTATCAGTATGACCTCCAGTATTGCTGACTTTTAAATGGCTTTTAAATTTTTTAAACCCCTTTTCCTTTTACCCCATTTCACTGTGCAGCCACCTAATAATGTGGCAGTGTTTGACAGTCACAAGTCTTGCTTTTAGCCCACTGTCTAGCACCTCAGTGAATATCTGGGAAGTAGAAATATTATTTTAACTATTATATTTAATTTTACTGGTGCTGCAAAAGTACTTTATTCTTCTAGTCACAATGGGAGTATGGCCAATGCTTGTGCGTAGAGATCATTGTTCTTGCAAATGCAGACAGTTACAAGACAGGTATGCGTATCTACAGGTCTATATCTTGTGTTCTCAATGAGGGAATTATCACCAGTAGTCCTCAAGCACGTTCTGCCAGTGGCAGTGGAGCCCCAGGTTCATGCTGCACAGCCTTTGTCCCTTCTGCATGATGATGGTGTTCTAGAAGGGAACTCCTATAGACCTGGAAGGGATCCAGGTAGACACCAAGGTATATTGGGTACCTGTGTTTTAAGCGCCTAAGTTCAGTGCTAACTGGCAGTTCATAGGAACTTGTTTGCCTTATTTAATTAAAAAAAGGAGATGGAATGTATTCTGAAGGTTTCCCTTTAGATTTATAGTGATTGGTTTTGAAAGTGTTGCTACAGAGCTTGTTCTGCAATCACAGGTCGCTGTGTGGGATGAATCTGTCTGTAAGTTATTGGTGGGAATTGTAACAGAAGTCTTCAGCCCGTATTCCTGGGAGACCTTAGTGAACACAACTTTGGCTAGTGTGCTGGAAAGAGAAATCTCATTGTGACTAGTGATGTGTTGCTTGAAAGGTCCATTTTCCTCTATGTACAGTTCTCACTGGGAAGGAAATTTTTTTTCAGATTTACTAGATTCATATAATTCTTATGAAATTCTTCGAACTTTCTTATTCCCATTGAAGTGTAGAAAAAAAAATAAGCCCCTCTTTCTCAAAACCTGATATTTTCTATGCTTTTTCAAATCTTGGCATGTTTTTAGATCTGCTCCAAATAAAGTAGGGAGCAGCAGTGGTGTCTGGGTATCAAAGAAGCAGCAAAGTGTGTCAGCATGGAAGGAAACATGCTGGAGACTGCAGGACTTTAGAAATGAAATGGAAAACAATGGGAGCGTGGAGAATGACTGACATTGTGTGAGACAGATGAGCACATTTTTGTAGTTGGCTCAGCTTCCATTTTTGCCTATTTTGTGTAAAGACAGATCATTGGCTGGAGAAAACGGATATGAATCTGCTGATTTCAGAATAGCTGGGTTGTCTCGTGTCTGATGGGGGTCTGGCTTGTATGCGAGACAGTTACCTAATGTGACTATTAATAGTTCAAAAGCTGTTTGGATCAATTTTTGCCCTTTGGGCTTTTGATAAAAACAAATCTAAATAGCTAGATTTTTGTGGTTACTTAGTATAGATTAGCTGCTAGTGCTCTGTAGGTGCCTGAAGATGTTTTGCTCTGTATTATTAGGATACCTTTAGTCCTCATACCATGATGCTGTGTGGTTTCAGAATTGCCTCTACCTGTTGAAGAGAGGATGCTGGAATTCTTGGGACCTATTCAGGAGTGCACTGTGTATATTATGAGGGACATGGTGGTCTTGTTTGAATAAACTATTCATGGATAAGATCAGCCATGGTAACTAGCCAACTTCATTGCAAAATCCAAAATTGCGTGCACCTGTATTCTGCAGATTAGACCCCAGATGTCAGAAACATCACGTGTAGTTGAGTCCCTTGGTTGCCAACTAATAGCCTGATAATGAATTTTCTCTAGAAGGCAGCTTTCTGAGCTGCATTGAAACTGTCTGAAGTTTTAAGACATTTTAAGTAAAATTATTTAACAGCTTGGCTTTTTAAAAACCATCCTGGTTTCTTTCTTTCTTTTTCTTTTTTTTTTTTTTTTTTTCCAATGTACTTATGGAAGGGAAGATGGTCTTCTTTAGTCTGTCTGGGCTGTAAAACTGGAATGCAGTAATGACATTCTGTTTTATAAACTTGGTGTTCGATAACTCAGAACATTTTTAAGAAAAGAAAGTGCTGAAATGCTTGATTAAGCAGTGCAGAGTAGGGTACGTGAGCCTACATCATAGCATCAGGCTTTAGTGAAATTTGTAATGCATCTTATATTTGGGGTGAGCCATTTGGCAGCTACTTTTTAATGCTTGGCACTTATGTAATATTTTATATTTTCTAATTAATAAAGCAAAAATAGCAAGGTGAAGTAATCCCACTGAAATCACGTGTTATTGCAAACATAAAAATACCAGTCTGTGTAGTGAGAAGGGAAGGACTGACAGTCCTTTTAAAAATGAATGGGTAAATGTTGATATTAAAGGCCCTGTTCTTACTGGAACTGATCTGAGAAACATCAGACAAAAAGATAGCAGCATACACATACCTCTTTTGCCTGTGCAATAGAGATGATTATTCCAAGTCAAGACTGTAAGGGGTCTGGCGTGACCTTCGGAACTCAACGAGGGTGGATGGGAGAAATAAATTAGTGATGAGTGTTCCTGAAGAGGAGAAAGAATTGCCATCTTCTCTGTGCTTCTTCAGCAGCAATTTCTGAAACGATGCCCCTTGAGCAAAAGGTTGAATTATGAAAGAAGGTTTTGCAGCAGTGATGGGCTCTTAAACTCTTTGTTGGAGTGGTGGTGTGCTACACGATGTGGTCAACTGTGTGAAAGAAGGGTTTGATCTGTAAAGACCTGTTAAAATTGCTAGGAAGGGCAGAGCAACTTCAGTGTACTGTGTTTATACCATCTTCTCCTTATGGTGAGGGCTTGGTTTTGTGTGCATCGGATGGACTAAATAAAGATTGGAGATGACTGTCCTCTCCCCAGGCTCCTAGCATCTTCATGCTACAAGGGTACCACATAAGGTTTGATGGTGAAAGCATCCCGTTTCAGTTACATAGGCAGTGCTTTGTGTGAAGGTTAAGTGTACTGACACTGAAGTAGATGCTATGTGGAACTGATTTACACTTCTGTTTGATAGTCTCCTATGTCATGCCAGGGAAGATTAGGCGCCTAGGCTTGAACGAGAGATCTGCAGGTGATAGTTAGGTATTTAGGTCAGCAGCACTGCCAGTGCTTCTTTTCCAGCAGAAGGAACTAGCATGTAGCTTGCAAACCTGTCCTCCCATGGAGGTACGCAAACAAGATCTGGTTGTCTGGTGGCTGTTGCACCCGAAAATTGAAATTCCAGCCTTCACGTTATATCAAGGCTAATTTAATCGGCAAACAAGCAGAATAAAATCTACTGCTTCTCAAAATTCAGTGTAAATTTAAGACACTCTGACTTTTTTTAAACTCTGTAATAATCCTAGTCTTTTTATGAATTCATCTTAGATCCACCTGAGATAGAAGGCCCGTTTGCTGAGGGCATTGTGCAAACAATCTCCAAATGAGTTACAATGTAAGTGTGAGAGTTACATAGGATCAGTGAGGATACAAAGTCGTAGGGGGCTGGGGTCTCTGCTTGTTGGTCAGTGGCAGAACTGATGCAGGCCTTGCGTTGTAACCCTGTGCTTAAGCTACAGGTATCTGTGCTGGATACTTCTGCTGCAGATAATGATCTTTTTTTCCTTTGTTTTTCCAGACAGAAAGGGATTGATTTCCATAATTTCATAAGACTTCTGAAATACTTACTGGGGAATATGTTAATGTGATAGGTTCAAAATGAAATTGCATAGACAGTGTTAGCAAACCTGAAGCTTAGTTTCTCGAGTCATCCAAGTTGTGTGAAGTGCTCACCTTGAACAATTTTTTGCACTGAAAATCTTTCAGTCTGTGGATTCTTGTGAAAAGGAAGGAGGTGCTGGTCCCTGTGTCAGTCTCATAGAAGCAGATGTTTGCTCTTCTTTAAAGAATGAACAGCAACACTGTTAAACACTGTGCTTTTGAATGTAAACACAGAGTCAATCTATATATGTATAGGACAGAACTCTCCTCTTTGACCCATCAGTCAGTCCTGTCTGGGCCTACATTCCATAAAGGTGCTCTAGACTTGGAAGGGGTTAAGGTCATGCTACATGCAGCCATCATCTGACATAAGTGCAGAACTAAGTACTTAACCCCTTCAAGCTCAGCTCGCAGAACAATGTTTGTTTAGTGGCAGAGTAGTTAATATGAGGAGGTATAATACATGCCTAGCTGTGAGTTACGGGGCTAGAGGCAGAATTTGGGTTTGAGTTAGCCACAGGCAGGGACATGTCTACCTTGTATGAACCACATGAAGGTGAAAACTTAGCTGAGTGACTGGTTATTTTAGCACTTAACTGAGAGAACTGCTCTGAGAATCTTTGCCGGGGCCATCCCTTCTTTTACACTGTTCGCTTCACAGCCTAAATTATTCAGTTTATGCTCAGTTACAGGCTGCTAACAATAGAACAAACACAACTTCCTCCAGAAGAACCTTTCATTGTGTAAATATTATGCATGGAAGAAGCCTCAAATGTCCCTGGATGACCATAAATACTACTGCCAGGAGGAACTGGGCAGCTCCTCATTAACTGTCTCAAAGTTTGACACTTATAGATGTGTCTTTGGGATGCTAACTCTATAGTAATGGTTGTTGATGTCTTTTTTTCTTTTTTTTCCTCAGAAGCATTGTGCATCTGGGGGCCATGAAGAATCTGAATGGTTATTTGCAATTATTTGCAAAGTGGGGTTTGCTTCTCTTTTTGTAGATGCCGGCCAAAGCAAGTGTCGATTAGAGAGAGCTCAAGCACTGGAACAGGCAAAGAAGCCCCAGGAAGCAGTCTTCATCCCGGAATGCAATGAGGATGGATCATTCACACAGGTAAAGTTTCCACTGTCATCCTTCAGGCAGGCTCTCAGTGGCTGCAAGGGATTTACTGTTAAGGTGTGAGCCAAGTGAGAATGGCAGTGTGGGTGCACAGTCTGATTCAATTACTAAGGTGAAGGTGGTGAAAGCTGAGGACTTGTTCAGTCAATAGGACAGTTTGATTCAATCACCATCTGTTCCATAAGACACTTACATATATGATGGTATCTACCTCCAGTGTAGAACAGAAGCAAATCTTCTATGCTGGAAGTTGCAGGGGAGACCAAGTTTTCTCTGAAGATGAGCTGAAAAGTGCATTTTGACTCACACAGAACAGGGTGAGCCAGGCTTACTCTGCTTTTGCCTGTGCTTCTTCTGTCTCAGCATAGGAGTGGTTTACTGACCTTCTTCCCTCTGTATGGCACTTCTTATTGGTATACTCTTGCTTTCCGTTCTTTGCCCTGTTGTGGTTTGAGGGTCTAGAAACTAAGCAATGAGAATTGTTTGGGGTTTCTGATTAAGTATTTACTTGCTGGAAGTAAGTGATATGCTGGATTAATAGACTGTTTTATAAAAGTTGCTTCTCCTGAGAAGCAGCTATCCCATGCAGGAAAGCAGGGGAGGCTCATTGTTTGTTGGCCTTTAATATCTGTACAAAATCCGTAGTCAGTCTTGGTCACTGAAAATAAGTGACTTCACGAATAGTTCAACTGGGAGAGGTCCTGCAGGCTCCCAGAGAAGCTGGAATAGTTGTGGGAAAAGGAAAGCACTCATGAAGGAAATTTGGAGAGGAAGAGTGGTCTGCTAATCATATAATGGTTTGGGTTGGAAGGGACCTTAGGGATCATCCAGTCCAACCCCCCTCCTGTGGGCAGGGACACCTTTCACTAGATCAGGTTGCTCAAAGCCCCATCCAACCTCGCCTTGAACACTTCCAGTGATGGGACATTGCCAAGGTAGGGTAGAAATGTGCAGTGTTATTTGGCTCTGTTACTGCTGGCATGTTAAGGTAGTGTTCTAATGCTGACTGAACTGGATGTTAAAAATTGTTCATGTGCCATTCCCTGGCAGATAGGAGAGGTAATCAGATCTCAAAAACCCAAATTGTGCATCTTTGGTGGCTTTAAGAGCTTGGGTAAATCATGCAACATTTTGTCATAGCTTCCCTATATCTAGACTGTTCTAGACATCTTGTGACTCTGAGAAATCTGAGGATTCAGTAGTTATTGTTGTTTACAAAGTCTTTGGAAAGTTAAAAAAAAAAATCCAAAGTAAAATCAATATTGGCTTCAAAAAGATGAGAAGCTGAGAAAGCTTTGGGGCTGGTTCAGAAACTCTGCAATGCCTGGGGAAAAAGGTTTTTTATGATAGCCCATGAAAAATCTGTATTCCGTCTCAGCCTTACCCTCCCATTATCTATTGCGTGGGAGTATTTTTGTTTTGTTGTTCTTTTTTTGTTTGTTTGTTTTTTGTTTTTTTGTTTTGTTTTTCATGGCGAATTGGGGAAAGTTTTATCCATCATGCCAACTGTGCATACTTCTTTGGAGCAGCATCATATCTACGTGCAGTATGTAGCATCTTGGCAAGGTGGGAGTAAGAGATGTGGCCACATTTTCTTAAAATCTAACTGCAGCCTCAACCAATTGTTGAAATTGGATTTTGTGCAGTTGCTCAGGTTATGTTGGCACTGGAATTGGAATACTTATAAAAACTTAACATAGCAGCCAACTAATTGTTGCATGTTGAACTTTATAGTTCAAGAAGAAGGGAGTAAGGAAAGCTGAATTTTCAGTTTGTCAGCTGTCCATCAGCCTCTTGGAGAGGTGAATCCTAATAAGCTAGAATGAGGTCGAAGTTGATAAACCTTCATTTTAGACAGGTTTAGGTGGTAGATGGGTACTGGCACCTAGGTTGCAGAGCAGTTACTGAGCCTTTTTTCTGCACATTCTCTGGGCACTGTGGTTTGTCAGTTTTCTCAGCAGAGGAGCAGTATGAAACTGCGTAGCAAAACTGTGTATTCTGATCTGATGGCCAAGTGATGTTTTACATTCTTCCTTTATTTAGCTCTATCTGTGAACATGAACATTCTTTTGTTTTACCTAGCATGTGGAGGAAAGCCCATGATCACTTTGCAACTGGCATTAACTGAAATTCATATCATTCCTTGGATCTTAATGCCCTGTGTTCCACATACCTCAGGAGCAAGCTACGTCGGTTGTGTTGCAACCCAACATTTAAGGTCGTTGTCCCTGCTGAAGATGTGAATGAAAAACAATGGCCGAGCAAGCTAACTGGTTTCAATCTGCATTTGCGCCAAACGCCTCTGGTTCAAATTAATATAACTTGATTTTAAAAGCATGATTAAAAAGTAGAATTTTGGTAAACAGTATAAACAGCTTTTGCTTCCAGCAGCTCACAAATAGATCTGGTTTGTTGGAGGCTGTTTGGACACTGCATCTCTTTAGCAAAGAATTGGCACCCCTGGGTTCAGCTCTGCAGATGAGCTGTGTAGGCTGGTTCTTCAAGTGCCTGGGGCCTTGCAGAAGTCAGATCTGTGCTGTTATTAGTTTATTCTGGTTCAGTACCGCCTGAGTGGCTCCATTCAAACTCCAAAATCTCATCTGGGAAGCTTACGCAGAGTAGCATCTTTCAGTGATGTTTTTAGAAGGAATATCCAGTAAGATCTTCAGCTTTGGATCCCTGTCCCAACAAGAATCTAACCAGTTACATGCATTTCAGGGTATGCCCTGTGCTTGGACTTGCCTGGGGGAGACTTTTTAGCAGTTTCATCCTGGTCGTGTAACCTCTTTTGCAGACATATTTAAGGTGAAAGAAAATTTTTGATGAGAGGGATAAAATATGCACGTGTATTCATAGAATATCAGATGTCTTGCTTGTTACAGCACTCACAGATGTTGAGCTGAGCCTCTTCCTTGTAGAAACATACATAGCATGTAGATGCTTGGGCCAGCATCACTGTCCTTGCCATCAGACTTCAAAATATCTGTTTTTGTTTCTTTAATGAGTGGAAATTCATGAAATTCTTGTGGGAGTAAGAGACAGAAACAGTGCAGGTTTGGAAGCTGCTTTTGGTAGTGCTAACAGTATGTTCTCAGAACCTTCTTGATCTTTACCAGATTGAGCTGTTGACTTTGTTTCATCATCATCCTCTTGATTAGAAACCAAATTGGTATCATATGTTGCACAATGGATAAACACAGAAAACCGTGCTAAGTGAGGCTTTTTGAGGCAGCTCGTGTCTACACTTTCTCGCTCCTTGAATTTCAAACAGAAAAAACAGATCGAGTTTGGGGGCTGGATGTACCACACTTCGGATGAGTCTGTAGGCTCTGGAACAGGGCATAGCTGCTCTGGTGTTGTGCCCCCTGCAATGTATGCTGTATGGGGAACAGCTAGCAAGGGGGGACCTTGCTGGTATTAGTTCCTCCTGCTCTCCTGCAGAAGAACTGGCTCAAAGACCAAACAGTTGGATGGAGTAGCAGTGGTATAAAGGAGGAGGGCCTGAGGGCAAAGACTTTGCTTCAGTTTATGTTTAAACACTTTGAAGGTCTCCTGTGTGTCTTACATGCATTCCTATAGACTCTTTTCATAGTCTGCAAAATCTAGACTGAAAAGAATTATTGCCACCGGTTATATTGATGGATGTCCAATTTTCTTTGGCAGGGCTACTTCTAATGAATTCTGTGTACTTCATGAAGGGGAGCAGCCACCTGTTGATTTCTTACTTTTCATAAATGTACCTGTGCACCATGTCTGCTGCTTCCTTTATTCTAGGAGTTTGTGTATTGCCAACACTTTATCAAGCCTCCCTTTTAGCACTGCTTGTATATCTAAAAATGTAATGTGAATCTTCAGTGTGGGAGAGGTGGTGGTGTTGAAGGCACAATAAAATTACGTAGGGGCAGACCTGGTGAATTGCTTTGGAAAATGCAGTAAGGCTATTTCTTTGTATTTCAGTCACTGTGTGAGGAATATTACTTATATAACAAGCACTCAGTGATTAACTGATATAGTTACATAAGTAATATAAGCAGGCAGATAAAATTTGAGTTATTTAGAACATAAGGATGTTTGTTTGATAGGAATAATTTGATTAATTGTACAACACTGAGGTCATGTTCTGTTGTGCAGAATTGGACATGGCTAAAACCAGTTTCTGTTCCCAAGACTGGCTCTCTCCGTTTTGTTGTTATGCTGTATTTTGCATAAATGCCATTCTCTTTCCATGCTGCACTTAACCTGCTGTGATCTGTTCTTCATAAACAACAGGCTCTATTGGGTAATCTGCGCACTTTCTTTTGCTGCCTAGTGCCATTAGGCTTGTTGCCATGGGCTGAGAGAGACTTGCATTCTTCATAGTTTTCCCCCTAAGCAGTTATTATTTTTTTTTTTTAGAAAAGGTTGCTGAGGTTTTAAACAGAATCAGTTTCAGACAAATGAATATGAACATGAATAATGTTAACCTTACTTTGAGGGTGTAGTCTTGTGTGGCTTTTTATGATGTCTTGCTATTTTGCCACCTCCTTCCACTGTTCAGCTTTGTTGTTTTTTTTTTTTTTCTTTCAAGTCTGACTGCAAGTGGCTGATATATAAATATATATATTTATGGCATTTCTTAAAGGAAGAACCAGTCCAGAGAGTAAAGGAAAAGATTTTTAAAACATGAGTGGGAAACTTTATGGAAAGTGACATTTTAAGATCATTCATCCTTAAAATTACCGAGTCACTTTTTGCTTCTGAAAGGATCAATGTGACTTTAGCTGGGGGTTGCCCTCCTGCTAAAAGTGATATCTGTGCAGAGTGTGTCTCTTGGTAATTCTCTTGAGCATGACTGACATGCTTTTGTCACAAATCACTTTTCCCCTATTACATTAATAGTGAAATTGCCATGAAGCAAATGTTTCTTGAAAAGTGCATAGATGTGAGGAAGGGTGCTGCAGAAAGCCTTGGTGGGAATGTGGGAATGTGTCTGTGCAATGTCATTTGGAAAGAGTTAAATGTGAGCGGGGGACAGAAAAAGTGATGAGAGTGGTTTAAGGGATTGAAATCCCAAAGAAGCTCAAACTTAAGTTGTAGGCTGATTGCTCCCTAAAACTGTCAGTAAAGGAAAGGCATGCTTCTGACAAAGGTCAGCTGACAGCCTGGAAGAAAGAAGGACACAGTCCAGGTCTTAAGCAGTCCTGCAAGATATTTAAACCAGAGCAAAGGTTCCATCACTGGGGGGGTAAGGATAAATAACCAGCCCCTTGATTTGCCTTTTCAAGAAAGCTGAGAAGGGAAGATGTAGCTTGCTTGTTGTGAGCCTTGTTCTGGCTTTGCCACTGAGATGCTGAAGAAACACAAACACAAGTGGCTTTTTCTCTCAGGAATTAAGATGCAGAGGTATCTGCCAGTGACCGCAGTTTTAATGTTTTCATATTGTAATGAACATGATGAAGGCAGGTGTTCATTGATGCAGCCAGTGACTGGTGTGATAGCTGCTGGTTAATTTCACACATTGTGATGGCACAGGGGAATAAGAAGCTGCTGCGAGACTCTTACTTTGGGCAATGGCAGCAGAGCAATTTTTGTTGAGCTTATCCCTTGAGCTTTTCATCATTCCATTGAAGCACAGCTATGGTGACATGCCTCTCACCCCAAAAATATGAAAGGGGTGTTCCTCTGTGTATTCAGGGATGCAGATGCTCACAGGGCTTTAAATCAGATTTTTATTTATTATTATTAGTAGTATTAGTATTATTAGTATTATTTGAAAGTGTAGCTGTTAGTGGGGAATCCAGAAGACCTGTGACGATTTGCATCGTTATTTGTCAGGTTCCCTCCTATGTAACTTAAAATGTTTCACTGTTGGACAGATGTATCTCGAGTAACAACTTGGGATGTCTAGCTGTTTGTAATTAGCCTTTCCTGCAGTATTGAGCACTCCAGAGCTTGGTTAGTTACTTTGTATATAGAACTGATAATGTCTTTTTCAGGTGTAGTCAGCTTTAGAAGATTAATGAGAGTTGGGAAAAAAGAGGAGTCAAACTCACTTTTGGTATAACCCAAATAAGAAACTCAATCGCAAAGATTAGATTTGTGCGGTAAACAAGTGTCATTTCTATTCTTCTGACTAAAGCAATATTTAAAAATCTTGCTACTGTAGGAGAAAGATTAGATTGAGGTTGAATAGAAATAGAAAATTTTAATGTGAAACACAGCTCAAGCCTAAGATCATTGGAAACTCATTGGAAAAATTAAAACAAAACACAACTGAATCTCCAGGGTTCCTTGCTGTTAGGAACTCTGGAACAATTAATACTTTACAGTGTCTTATTTTGTCTACGCACAGTGTTTAGAAGTAGTGCTGGATCAGCTTATTGCCTTTATATTTTTCAGAGTTACAACAGTGCTGAGTAATTGAGGAAGAGTATTCCAGTTTTTTGTTGTTTGTTTTCCCAGCATTTAAGCTGGGAACTCTCTAGTGTGTAGACTGATATTCTTATGACATCTAAATGTGCTGAGACCTTTACAGGTATCATTGTGAAAAGTGATATCTCCTAATATGAAGACCTTCAGGAAAGCCAACTCATGGGAATTTTTGAGGTTTATGAAGTATCTGTTTTTCATAGGTAGTTGTTTTTTCTTCAGGAATGAAAAGACAAGGGCTGAGCTTTCATTGCTCCTATTGACTGTTGTAGGGAAGTCATTTTGTGCCACAGTAAAACATGGGTGGTGTGAAAGTGCTGTCAATTTGATTTTTTTTTTAATTTTTTATTCTTATTTTTCATGATGAGATGGGAAAGTTGCTATGAGATACCAGAACAGAGAGGGCTAGATCTCATTTTAGTTATTCACAGCATTTCTTTGCCTTTATCAATTTAATATCCTTGAACTGAATTAATGATTGATATGTAGTTAGTAACTTTCCAATGGAATAAGCTGCATAACATGCCCTTAGTTGATGTGTCTATCCTAAATCTGTCAGTATACTTCTTGGACTTCTCTGCCATCAACTCCATTATTTTCTGAAAGTTTGACTGAAGGATTTTCAATTCACTTGAATTTTTAAAAAGCATGTGAGCTATATTAGGAGTTTCAGAAGAGGTTATGCTGTCAAATTTTAAGTTGAAAAGTAGAAAGTAGAAACACGTATTAAAAAAGCCAACGATGTTCATTATACCTTTGTTTTGAAAACACTTGAGTCCACATGTCCTATTCTGAAGAAGTGATCCAAAATGCAGACACTTCTATAATATAAAATGTAGTAATCTTGCTTTTTTTGCTATTAGGGCTCAGATGTAAAGTCAGCATCTTTGTGCCCTTGGGAATGCAAGCATAAGATCAGAAAAGTAAAAATGTTAAACATGGAAATCCTAGCATTTCTGTTCTTAAATATGCCATTGATTAAACCAAGGAATAAGAAATACTTTGTAACTTGATTATTGCTAGTTGTATTATAATGCTTTTGAATAATTTGCAATCAATTTTGTGTTATTTTGAGAGAATAAATAAAAGTGTGCAGATAGCAAGAATGAATTTAGTAATGTGGGTACATTAGAGAACTGTTGATTTTGGCTGCTAAATGTGAATTTGCTTGAGGCAAAATGATTGCTTTGTGCTTTAGTAAAATCCAAGATAAACACGTGGTACTGTGGCATAATTGCTCTTAGATCATGTTTTATGTGATACTCAAAGCCTCTTAAAAAGACCATCGTTAAGTCTCTGAACAAACTCCGCTACCTTAGGGAATCAGAGCCAGCTGTCAGCAAGAGGGGGAATAACTACTCTGGTTTTGAAGGATTCCTAATGAAGGGAATGGTGCAAATACATTATATTGCTCGTCTGTTCTCTGGGGAGAGTACTGGAAAGGGAAATAAAAAAAACAGAGAATGGACAGAATTCAATTTAAAAACAAAAGGTTTCTGGAGTGATTTCATTTCTTGGTATTATCAGAACTCTATGATGGAGCCATCTATAGGGCCTGTATCAGTAAGAACTGCTATACCATTTCAGGATGCTGGTGTTACTGATGCACAGTGTTGGCTACAACTGAAAGTGTGTTTGCTAGGAAGAATTTTGGGAACTGATAGTGTTTACACAGATGTCTGTGTGATAATCATTTACTTTTGTCTTGAGAAGTCAAATGGCAAACTCAATTTTATCCAAGTGCTGATCACTGTGAAAGTTGACACAAAAGCTGTAATGTTAAGCTGGATGAAACTACAGCACCACTAATGTCTGCATGGACATCGCTAAGACTGCACTGCTAGGTCAGGATTTCGCTTCTCACGTATTAACTAGTCATTCTGGTGTCCTTCCACAGTGGAAAGATGGTTGGAAAGAGCTAGGCAATTCTAAATGTTAAGTTCAGGTGCAGAGGTTTATATGTGAGGTAACTGAATCTTGTGCTGTGCACCCTTTGGCTCATGTATCCCTCATTGAGTGTTCTGAAATCCTTGTCAATAATCACAGAGCAAGCATCTTGCTCCCACTGCCTGAGCTGACACAGTAACAAGAGTGAGCTCAAATCTATCTGAAGAATGTTTGTTAATATATTAAGTGTTGTGTTTTTCTAGACATGTTTACTGAAAAAAATGCTCTCCCAACTCCCACAGAGCACTGCTCTCAAGCAGTGTCTGTAGAAATGGGCTGAAGTGGCCTTTCCTCTTTCCAAGCGGGATGTGATGGGACTCCAAGGAGAAACTGTTTAATTGTGAATAGTAAACAAGATTTAGCAAAGGGTGGGATGAGCTGAGCTGTGATTGCTGCATACCCAAACTGAAGTGTTCTCAGCTGAGTATCTGTAATTTCTTTTACCTCCTGAATTGCAGCTAAAGGAGTAGGAAAAATAAACTTTCTTTGGGAAGGGAGGTGGGAGGAGATAGTCTTTGTCAAAAAAATATGTTCACCAAACAATACAATGTGACTTCCTTGCTCTGAAGTATTTCCTTGTGATGCTTCAGGGCTGGGACTTCCACTAAGATGCTGGATTGTAATAATATTGGTGGGTGAGAGAGTGAGAAATGAAATGCCTGCTCTTTGTTTTATCAAACAGGTGCAGTGCCATACCTACACTGGATACTGCTGGTGTGTGACACCTGATGGCAAGCCTATTAGCGGCTCTTCTGTACAGAACAAAACTCCCGTATGTTCAGGTACTGTGGGAGTGGCTTCAACAAATACTTATTTGATAACCAAAGGGGCATGGGGTGAACATGTTCTGTTCAGATTGCTTAATCTTTTCAGGTGACTCAGCTAGTTTACCCAATTTGTAACTGCAGTTGTTGCTTGTATCTCCCTGTTTGCTTGCTGGCATTTGGAACCTTCAAGGAAGCTTGGGCTGTGGCATTTCCACCTGGCACTGGAGGTACTTGACCCTTTTACAAGGCTCACTGAGAAAAATCCCTAAGGTAACAGAGTGGAAGCACAGCTTGTGGTAACTGAGGCACAAGCCGCAGTATTGCTGTGTACACCAAAAACGGGTCCCCATGGCAGACAGGATAACTGTTTTTCCATAAGCTATAATGAAAAGAAACAGCTCTCAGATTGCATTTAGTTGGGCTAAGGAGTCATGTTGCCTTCAGAGATTGGCAGAAATGTACTCAAACTTTGCAAATAATTATTTTCTGTACTTAAAGCAAACTAAAGTTTTGTTTCTCCCTGCAGTTCAGTACAGCAACCCACAGCTCAAGTGGAATGGGGCTGGAGAGGGACTCCGGATTTTCATATGGCCCAAATTTCAGGTTTAGATTTTAGCTTTACAGGCTGCTGTGAGGAGAGCTGCAGTGGCTGTGGCAACATACTCAGCACAGGGAGCAATGGGAAGCTGCTTTCTGCAGTTTGAGAGAATTCAGAAACAACATTAGAATGATGTCCCATTGCCCCCCATAAGAAAAGAAAGTGAGCATAGGATTGTCTGACATGTTAAGTAAGGCTGTGTAGGGCCTTTGGCTTCATGCTGTACACTTTGTACCTCACAGGTATTTAATGCATTTCTGCTCTCATTTTGCATTGTTTGCCTATTAGGTGGGAACATGGTAGCAGTCAAACCCTTCTTTTTAATCCTCCTTACCTTTTTCAGTATCTTCTTGATTTTAGGATGTGTTGTATTAGTAAGCAAACATAGTGACTTGCATGAGTATTCAAGTTGAGTTGTGCATGTATCTGTGGACTAGTGGGGTCGAGTAATGTAGCTTGAGGGGATGCTTGGTGTTTCACAGGTACATGGAAAGAAAATAAGATCTATACGGTAATTTGGCTTTCATCCACCATTCCAGATTTGGCAGAGCATGTTTTAAGAGTATGTTTTACTCATCTGTTCACGTACTCTTGAACTGTTCATAAAATTGTGTTACCAGGAATCCAGAGTCATTGTGTTTTGTAGGATGCACAGATGTTAGCCTATAACTACTAGTGTTGTGTACCTGATTCCTATTTGTAATTCTACAGTAGACCTGTGATGAACTGGTCTGCAAGTGCCTAGGCAATAAACTTTAGGGCTTGCCTTGACTAGACTCTCAGCACTGTCAAACCTGATGCCTTGAAACTGACTTTAGATCTGTGATTCCTGAAGGAGCAGTAGTCACTGAAACTGTTTTATAATGGTAATGGAAGAATCAGTTTCCTGAGAATAAAACTGTTTGACAAGGAAAGAAATGCTTGCTGTGGATTTTTACATTTTTGTTATAGATTTGTCCAGAAATCCTTAATTATCTGCTGAACTTTTAGTGAAAAATTCATTATAAGCACTAAAATTGCAGAAAGAAGTGTAGAATCATATATAATATATGAAATTTTAATTGTATGTTAAAATAAACAGGATGTGTCCTATTCAAGTACATGCTGGATCTTATCCAATGTTCCTTTTCAAACGGCTGTGGATGTGATGTTCAGGGCTTGGTTGAAATCCATTTTCTGAAAATTGTCCCTCTTAATTCCTTTCCTTTAGAATACTGCCCCTTGCATCCCCTGCATGCTCTCCCTGCCTGTTTTTGATTTGTTCTTCCTGATGTTTGCAAACCAAAGAAGTGACTCTTATTGATCTTTCCTTCTTGCCCTTGGATTTATTCCAGGTTTCTTACTAGCGCACTGCTGTGTCAAGCTCTTTCAAATCACTGGATCTAAATACTAAAGATTTCATGTTTACCCACATCCTAATTTCACATCCTTAATGCATAAAACTCCCTTATGCTGTCCCAGTTGGTTGAAGCCACAGGATCTCTGACCTGTAAACCATGCTGTTGGCTAGTAAAGCAGATGCTTTTTAGATTGAAAAATTGACTGTTTTCAGGTAATATTGCATGTTCCGTGTGATCCTTCAGCATCTAAAAATGTTTCTTGACTTTTTTTTTTTTTTTCTCTACTTTAGGTTCTGTAACTGATAAACCATCAAGCCAGGGTAACTCAGGGAGGAAAGGTGAGTGGAGTCCTGTGCTTCAGAAAGGTGTTTTGTAATAGTAGTTCCCCAGGTCTGTTGGGATAACTTAGAACCGGAGTTTCTAAACAGCTCTCTGTGTAAGAGATTTACGTGCTTTTAGACCTCCCCCTACAGTGGGAGAAATAAGATGACAGTCTGTTCTTGCATTACCTTATGGAGGAAAAACTGTGTACCCTTCTGCGTTCGTCAGCTGAGATACAGTAAATGAAAGCAGAGCTTTCCAAAGCAGATATGGGATAGCCTTTGTTTGTTTGCCTTGATGTTAACTATGAGTCTTTGTCAGTAAAATCCCTAGAGATTAGGGATACACTTGTAGTCAGGAGTGCCAGTGTCATGATTGTGGCCTTAACATGTATTGTAAAGGTGTGTGGGTTGTGTTTTTGTGTTTTTTTTTTTTTTTTTCTCTAATTAATCTGCATAAAACCTTCTGGCCCACTAGAGCAGGCCTACATTAAACCTAGTCTGCTCTTGTAAACCTTGGTGCCTAATTTTAATTTGGAAAACATCTTCTATGCTGGGACTGTTACTTAACAGGATCATTGCTCAGAGCAATGATCTATTTTGAGCATATCTGCTCTCCAGTCTATTTGTTGTTTATGGTAGCTCAGGAGAAGGTAAGGAGAAGAAAGAGGCAAGGAAAAATACTAATTTAAGACTGATGCTAAAGCATTCTTCTTACTTCAGATAAGGATGTTTCTCTGTAAGCCTGTAATTATCTGTTAAACCTCACAGCCTGTGTAATTGCCACCTGAACACACTGTTATCATTCTGTTAATACAACCATTGCTAGTTTAGCCTGAAGTACAAGCAAATCAAGTAGCTTTTGCATTATTTTAGAGTGGGAGTCGTTTGTAGGCTTTCTACCTGAGTAGTCCTAGTCTTTTCTTCTAGAATTAGAAGCAGCTGACATAGGATTTCATAAGAAACAGGAGCAAGGGGAAAAACATCTGAACTTTTTGGCTGGAATGTACGAAAGAAAAGAACTGTAAATGGAAGGAATTAATCTAAAATTTGTAATATAAATTGACTGTTCTGCGAGCTGCCTGTGGCATCCTATTTCAGGCATGCTGAATGTGATCACGTGGATGGAGAAATATCCTATGCAGTCACTAGCTGTCAAGAAAAGGAAAACATTTCCCTTTGGGCCAGCATGCTTCAAGCAGTCATGTAAACTTTACATCCTCTCCAATTCTGAATCTGTTCATCTGTTGGAAGCCTTTCTCCTTCATATTAAAAATATATATATATCCTTGTAAGCAATTATTAAGTAGTCTGTATAGGTCTTTCCAAATCGAGAAAGCTTTCAGAAGCTGAAATAATTAGGTTTAAAATTTGAGGGAGTTTGCATTACTCTTTTGACTAATGAAAAATGCCTACTCTAGAAATGAATTTGATTTTTTCATCAGAACTTCTTGACTAATGTTGTTGTGATCCAAAACAGGATTTGTGGTAGGGAAACCAGAACCAAGAACAGGCAGCCTGGCTTTCCTGAAGCATATAGTTCACTGGAGGTCTGGCTTCTTTAAAGGCTGATGTGTACCCAACATGGCTATAACCACCCATTCTAGCTGAATATTTAGTCTTCCTGTGAAGGCTGCCCTTTGCAAGAATACAAAAAGGACAGCATTAAGGGGAGTCTGGCAGAAGAAACTGAATCAGTGATAATATCTGTATTGTAGAAGCACATCTTAGAAACTTCTGACATCTCTTGAGGCCACTCTCATTTGAATTAGTTTTTGGGATTTCCTCACTGCACAGCAGACTCCTCTCTGCAGCTCTAGTTGAGGGTCTCTGGATCAAATCTGTCACAGAATGGGCTCTCTCAGGAGGAAAAGGAATAGCTAAGACTCTCAGAGGCGATTTCCTTTGTCCTATTTATACAGGAATGTAAAATATGGAGGTAATAAACTTTATGATGTTGGTGCCTTTCAAGGCTTTAGGGCAAAATAGTTATTGGATGGACCGTGCTCTGCCTGGGAAACAGTGCAGGTAGACAGGCTTAGGCTATTAGGTGATAAATGAAAGGAGGGCTTTATTAGCATGTTAGCTGTCATGTAGGAGAACTAATATAATGTTGGAAGGGAAAAGGGGCTGACTATCAGTAATAGCTCTCTTTCTCCAAATGCTTTGTCCTAATTTCTGGAGGTCAATAGGTATGATGGAGGCATGAGAAGATGTGAAGTACTACGTCCTTCCTGTTTGCAAGCCATTTTGCTATGGATAAAAAGAAAATGTAATGGCTGTATGGTCATTGGTTTGACGTAGTTCCAGAAGCAGCTATTGGAAGCTTTTTTCAGAGAACAGGCAACCATGCTGGCAAAACATCTGTTGTATTTTTAAATCTCATGCTCTAGTTGTCCATGTTTTCATCACCTCCTTTGCTGTCAAATGTAATTCCAGATACCCAGATGCAATTTGCCCTGTAAGATAGTTTAAATCGAATCGGCACCAAACTTAAAACTTTAAAATAGCCATGATTTGTTTTGTGTCTATAAAGTGCTCTGCTGTTGGAAGGCAGAGAAGAGCTGGGCCTTGGAAAGTGGTGACACGTTCTTACATGGTAGTGCGGAAGCCATTCCTTCTGTGCTGAATTCAGTTTGCTTGAAAGTTTTATAAGCAAAGTCTTCTCAGGTTGGTCCCTCTTATCCTTAATTCTGTTAGGCTTGAGAGAGCCAGGTGGATGAGTGTGAAGAAGTGAGGCCACAGCAAGAATGCTGCAGTGTGGCTGATAGTACTGATGGATGTATGTGTCTTTGGTGGGCAATTAAAAAAAAAAACAACAAACCTAGCTGATAGCAAGCTAATGATTACAGTGAGCACATGTGGAGTTCCCAGGTCATTCAGTGCAATCCTTTGCAGTGTTTTGAAGCAGCAGTTTGGAGTGTGACGTTAAGACTATTTCCATGCACACCTGCAATGTTCAGTGTGACCATTTCCTTGGAAATAGAGACAGAATCTTTCTTCATCTGTAGAATTCACTGAAAAATGCCTAGCAAGTTGTTAGTGTCTGTAAGTCTGAAACAAACAAAATGAAAGATCTGCACTTGGGTAAGAGAGTGTCATTTTGTTCTTGGGATGATGCAGGAGGGGTTTCTGGGGAGAGGGGTTGAAGAGAAGTCTGTCAGTTAGTGGGGAAAGGGGACAACAGTGAAAGAGGTGCACAGTCTGACTTCATGTAGATTATAGGGTTTTTTGATTATGTGAGATCACTTGAACCTTCTATTATTCAAATTCCTACTCTTAAGGTAATGCCAGTCTAGGTCTGCTATGCAGCATTCTTGCTAAGACGTACCTTCTTGGCTTGGTTTTGCTTATTCTGTGTTGCCTGTGTCTGTGCCAGCAGACACTCCTCAAAAACAACTGGCGTTATCTGTTTGATCATATTCACCCCATTTGGGATTCTGTTTGCTACTCACTGGAAAAAAAAGGAAATTGTTCACTGGCTTCAGCTATGGTATTGTGGTAGCACTCGTCTGACCCTTTATGACATCTTGTCCCTGGTATCATGATCCTCCAGCTGCCAAGCAGCCCTTCCTGCTGGCTCTGCTCTCACAGCCAGCCATCCTGGTAGAAGTGAGTTTCTGTCCTGGTCTCTGTGCTGTGAGAAAGTGGTGAGACTCTGAGCAAATGGCTTCGGGTACTAAGTTAAGGTATTCTAAACTTTTCTGAAGTGCTCTGTTCTCTCTCAAGACAGACTGAGCCATCCTGAAGTGAAAAAGAGGGAAGAATTTCCCTACCTAGGAGATGAGGAAGCCCATCCAGGCTGACACATGCTGGTGGAAAAAGTGCCCAGGATTTTTCTCAGATAATGCAGGTTTTTTTTGGGTTGAATTAGGATATCCAGAACCTGCAGATTGTTGTCAATTACTTAGCCCTGTTTTTTGCCCCTTCTTACAAGGAGCTTTTTGCTCTAATTTACTCCAGCTGCTCCTTACTTTGAAAGCCTGAGAGACTTGGAAGATGCACATTGTCCCCTAGAGTGCTGGATCTCCTCTCTCCCACTGGGAACTTCTTAAAATATTAAGATGCAGTGAAAGGCATACTGGGAGCCAACATAACTGGATTTCTTCACTGCCTAAAGAATGCAGCTTGTTTCATTCCAGCCAAAGGGAAGTTGTGCTACACGTTTGAAACAAAACAAGCAAACACAAAAATTTATTTTCTTTATCTGTGGAATGTTGAGCCTTTAGAACTCAACAATGCAGACTTGGCATACTGCAACCGTGAGTAGTGTCTTTCAGTCACCAAGCAGGCTCTAAAAAGGAGGCTGATCAGGAGATGGAGGGATGCTAAAAAGCAGTCATGTAATTTTTCATCTTCATAAACTCGTGCAGTCTTCCTGCTGGAAAACTGGAAACTGGGTAAATTAATAGTGCAGAGAGGATCTAGAAAGGAGTGAAATGAACATTTAGGTGAGGATAGCTGTTTGTTAGTGATTTTAACTATTCTAGACACTGTGTGAGAGTTCTTGATACTATTTTATATCAACTGAATGAAGGAAGTGGGATAGGAAGTGTGGCTCTATAATCAGGGATTAAAAGATGAGTCAAGTACAAGTGAATACGATCTGGCTGAAATATCCGTGTCCGTCATTATGAAGAGTCTTGAATGGTATGAACTCTCTTTAACAAAGTCTCTTGCAGTGTATGAAGACCCAGGCTTGTTTTGACTAGCTTTATTTCCCTATTGCCAAAGCTGAAAAGAGCATCTGCCATTCCACGAGCCTGCGGCAGGTGTGGTGATGTTATTGGAATGTGAGCTCTGATGGGCTCTGCAGGAGGCAAAATGTGGGTTGAGAAGTTTTACACTTACTGTCCTACATGCAGGCATTGAATTCAGTGCTTTGACTCACATCGGAGTTGTGAAAACTTTGCCCAATCAGCTTGCAGACAGTGTGTTTCTACAAGAAAAACACTGAAGCAATCTGAGATACCTGATATGAACAACTTAAAATTCCTGCCAATTAAAAATCTGGAATTGGGTTCCTCCTTATGGGTTTAACTGCAAGAAATGGGCAGAGAGGCAGGCTCAGTTGCAAGGAGGATCTCAGCTGCAGCTGTGGGTAAGTGGGCCCACTCTGTGGCTCTCTTGCTACTGGTTTCCAAGAGTCTAAACTTTCAGAAAATGCTAATGGACTAGTTATGCAGCCAGCAGTAGCAATTTGAGTCAGTAATGAACCATTAATCTGCATCAGTAATTAGACTGAGCAGTAAAGGGCGAATGCTCTCCTCAGGCAAACCTGAGCAGAGGATGACTTATGTTAATGTAAATAAATGGAAGCATTGGTACCTGGAGACCTTGAAGCTTTATCTGCTGGTGATAGGACGTCAGGTGCAGCTGGCACCAATTCACCTGCCGCCTGCTTGCAGGAGGGGAGCGCTGCCTCCAGGGATTGGTATGTCTCAGAAGTACAAACAGACAGATGATATCTTGACAAAAACATCCCACTTGGTAGACAAGGCCTTCAAGGTGAAATGTGACCCAAACCTGAGACTTTAGACTCTACCTTCTCCATTTTTTTTTCTGTATTCAGCAAACCTGGATCAGAGCTGTATTCTTAAGCAAACCAGGTTTCAAGCACTCCATTATTCCCACCTCTCTGATCTGATCACAAAGCAACTTCTCATTAGTTATGTCTTAGCAGCTTGTGGTAGCTCTGGGAAATACAGAAGTATCATGTGGCCTCCATCAGTGAGATGAAGGAAATACAAATTTACTGGGGCAGTGAAAAGTGATGGTTCTAACTGGTGGTCACCGTGTTATCAACTTCTTGCAGAACTTTTGCAGGTACTAAGTCTGCAGTGCTACTCAGACTATTCTGGATCTCTTGTGTCACTTATTTTAAGATAAATAATATCCTAATTTTTAATTCTGGATGAGGGAGAATTTTCATGTGAAAAATATTCTCTGAACTGCTTGTTTCTAAAGTATTCCTAAGCAAGGACTGACATACTTCTTTCTCGTCTTTTTTGGGTAGAGTATACACTTACATGCACAAATTGTCTGTTTACAGTGTGTTTCCTTGTAGTGTAAATATGCATGTGTAATCCGTTTGCTTCCTGAAGGCATCAGATTTGCTGTGCGTTGTGCTGTGTGAATGCTTCAAGCTCCCTTTTAGTGCAAAAGCTTGATTCCCGCCATGCAGTGATGGTGGCTGACCCATAGACACAGAAGTAGTTTCTTAGTTACCCATTTAAAACTGAACACAGGGCAGGAGATAACAGGGTTGTATGCTGCTTTCCAGGAACCTGGGTGAGATCTCTGGTGACTCAGGAAGAACCAGGAGAAATGAGCGCTACAGTAATGTTGCAAAGGACTGCAGAGGTCTTGGTGAACCACAGATTAAAAATCGTGTGGATGGAGTCTGTAGCACATAAAGTGGTGATTAGCTCATATTTGTATTTCCAAGCAAACTTAGGGTGAGAACTGAAGTTTGCTTCTTCATTATAAAAAATAGTTCTGTAAATATCATTACTTTAATCAGAAGGTTTATCTGTTTGCAGGTATTAAGAATTCAGTTTAGTTCTTATCACTGTATTGTACATAATACGCACATTTTTTTATTAAATACCAACTGAATATAACTGTAGTAAGCAAGAGGATTTCACAGGTATATAGCAGATCATAGTCTGCTAATAGTACTATTTTGTAAGATAGAGAGAACCCAGCTTTTACCTGAGAGTCCTGATCTTTTTTTTTCTTTTTTTTCGATGAAAGAAGCACGTAATTTCACACCACTACCCATACTGGATCAATTTTCCAGAACAGATGAATGTTCTAAGCAGTACCTAGATTTATCTCATAAATGAAACAGATTTTTGAAATATTAGGAACTAGAAGAAATATTCAACTTTAGAATTGTTACATAAGCGGTAGGACTTAAAAAGAATCCATTTGGGTGCTCATATTACTGATGTGTCTGAAATTGTGTAGTTTTTCATCAAGACATTTTCTGAGGCCTCAAAACATATGTATCAAATTTGAGGCTGGAGAAAGTTTCATTGGCAAGTTTAAACAGAAGGCAAATTTTTTTAAACGTATATTTTGTTTGATATAATGCAGGAATTCTGCTTTCATCTATAAAGCAACAGTTCTAATCTGTAGGTTAGTCTATATAATATGACTTAATAAAATTGTAGTTTACAAGTGTTATTATAGCAATCTACAGACTACTCATGTCTGTAATGTCTTAAGGACAGCTGTAAAGGCTTTTAAATGATTAAGTCATGGTATTGAGCAGCCTGGTGAGTAGATCTAATAAGCAGGCTAACAATTGATTAAGCAACATCTGTTAAGGTATTATTAACTGTTTATGTGCTATACAGAGATTCCTGGTGTCTGACCAATTATGGCTTGCAGAGAAAAGGAATAATTCTAGGGACTGTGGGCTGTTTTTGTTGTGTAAGTACTTTGTAGCTATGTGGTCTCAACACCTTTTCTTTTTTTAAAGAGTTGTTAAAAAAATAAATAAATCCTGCATAAGCTCTTTGAGCATCTGGATCAACATGCCAAAATCTCATAGTATTACGCTATATATTTCTCTAGATCCTTTAAAACAGCATCATTATAACTTTGAAATTAATAGTGCTAGACTTCCTGTCTTCTGCAATTATTGGTTCTTGAAAGCAAATCTGAGGATAAACTGGAGAAATTGATGGATTTGCAGATGAAAAACGCTTCTAGCTTCATTTTTGTACCAGCTTAATATGACCCTACTTTGAGTATTTGCATCCAGTGGAAGGATCTAGACGTTTACACATCTAAATGTTTATACATTACTTTTTTTTAATTTCCCTTAAATCAGAGTAATGTGATAGGAAATATATTTCAGGTCTTGGGTATAAGTGGTTTGGTTGAGTGTGACTGGAAGTGCTTTCCTCTCAGGTCCTTTATCCAGTATCTCTATGCGTGTTTCTCTATAGGGGAGATAAGCAACAAAATTGTTACAGGGAAGCCTGAATAGATGCAGAGCACGTGTGCTTGTAAATAAGGGGTGGGGAGGCTGGACAGGCAACCACGGTCTTTGTTCAAGTTCCTGAGATGGTACCCATGGGAATAAAAACATAGCTGGAGTAATAGTTTCTCTTCATGTACTTATCTGGGTTTTTGTTTCATACTGACAGCAAGGGAGATATATTGCAAAATGGTTTGATAAAAGGAAAGGATGGGAGGAGTTTTACTAGCAGACTGAGTTTCTCTGAGCTGCATCTATGTCCTTAATTAAATGTCAGTGTGCTCATATTCTGATGAGACCTTTAGGTGCTGCAGCAAAGCAATTCTCAGGTTTATGGACTTGACAGATTTCATGACTGTTCAGCTACTCACAAGAACACCTTTATTTGATGGTGGTTCTTAAGCTTAATTTTGTGCTTGTAACTTTGTGGAATGATCTTCCTTCTCTTAAAATACAAGTATTTTAAGTTTAAGAATAAGATGCCCTGTTTCATTTTTGGTGAACCATGCTTTATTCCATATATACTGGTTTCCTTCTCAAGCTTGTTAGTTTCTTTGGAAGTCCTGTGGCACAATTCAGTAACTCTGCTTATCTGCTTTCCTGCATTCTTCCCCATCCCTTCTCTGATATAGAAAAGCAATTCCTTCATTTTCATATAAAAATATAAAAACTGCAGACTAAATGCAGATCCTGGGATGAGCTAGCTGGGGCACCACAGTTAAGGAATAGAGTTGTACTCACTCACTTAAACATCTGCATCCTACTATAATGATCTTAGGTAAACAAAGCTGCAGAAAGAAATGGTGAAAAATATAGGCTTTCCCTCCCTTTCCCTCTTTTGCACATATGCAATACACACGTAGCAGCGAGGTATCCATTCTCTTTGCAGTGAGAAAATGAAAAGGCGTATTGTAAGCCCAAGACTAGCCTGGTTGTCAGCCAGGAATTAGTCCTCTAAAGGAGAAAGGGAGAGGGGCTGGTGAGAGAAGAAGTTTCGGAGGGAGGGAGGGGGGGGAACTGGAAGGGTGAACGTACACTTTGTGATAGGTTCAGTGCATATGGCTAGAGATGCAAGGGGTCTTGTGCTTCCTCAGCATGCAGGTGTCGGGAGAAAGGAAGGGAGCTTGTGTTCTTATACGTGGCCATGTGTCTGGGGGAGCAGGGTCAAAAATTTAGACTATTTACTTAATCCCTTGGAACAGCTTTTTTCTATTCTGTTTTCTTTTTGTGTTTAACAGACTGCTTTACAGGGGACACGTGTGGTAATTAACACATGCAGCTGTAGGGCTTCAGCCATATGTCTGAATTTCAAATGGCCATTGATCTGGGAAATTTGCTGCCGTCTCCATCCCCCACTTGTAGGCTATATTCCTTGAAGATGTAGGGGAATTTGTAGAGCCTTTGTCTTGAAGAGACTAGCGCTGGAAGGAGAGCAGAAAAGGGAGCGTGTGTGTGATTTTGTGGAAAGAGCAAAGAGAGACTGAGATTCTAATCACACTCTTTGTGCCCCTTGCCCCAGGCCACCATATATTTCAGGTAGCTACTAAAACATTCCCAAAGTTAGGGATCTGATAATTACTCATAAGAAGCTTTTAGAGCGATCATTACTTCTTTCCTCTTTCAGTGGAACAGTCTAAGATCAAAATCGCAATATCCTTGCCTGCTTTTTAGACACTTGCTCCCTTTTCCACAGCTGCAACTATTTACCCTCTTACAGAGTCTGGGAGCAGTGAACAGGGAGTTGGTTATGGATTCTGAGCAGCCCTTTGGGAGAGGTAGCCAAGGGGGTAGTTTGGAGGTGGGGGGGGGGGGGGGGGGAGGGGAAATAGAGAGTACTTCACATCAAAGCTGAGGGTCCTCAATGTAGACGTCTGATATATTGTAGGTAGAATTAAATCAGAGACTAAACAGAAGTTGCATGGTGGTTGCTGCTTTCATCTAACTGTGCTCAGGCAGTTGCTAACACTGCTGTAGAGCTTTCTGCATGCTTCTGTCCAAGTTTGGGGTAATGTCAAGTGCTAAAATCTTGTTATGAGGCATGGTATTCTAGAGTGAAATATTTATTTGTCCAGAAATTTGATGCTCCCTCTTTTATTTCAAATGTTCTCAAGGCAGAAGGATACAAATGGAAAATGATTAAAACATGACAGACGGGTTTAAAATCCTGCAGTAACTATCCTACTATTGGTACTTACAGGGTGAGATAAAAATGTATGCTTCCACCAAATGGGAAGCTATGAAATAGACTCTTCCTCGTCTTTAGCCTGAAGAAGAGAAAGCACTGGGGAGACCTTCTTGTGGCCTTCCAGTACTTGAAGGGAGCACATAAACAGGAGGGGCAGCGACAGTTTACGAGGGTTGATAGTGACAGGACAAGGAGGAATAGATTTAAACGGACAGGGGAGATTTAGGTTGGATATTAGGAGGAATTTTTTCCCTCAGAGGTGGTGATGCACTGGAACAGGTTGCCCAGAGAGGTTGTGGATGCCCAATCCCTGGAGACCTTCAAGGCAGGGCTGGATGTGGCTCTGGGCAGCCTGGTTTATTGTTTGGCAGCCCTGCCCATGACAGGGGTTGAAACTAGATGATCTCTGAGGTCCTTTTCAACCGAGTCCATTCTGTGATTCTATTATACGATTCTATTATTCCACTTCTTCAGTCTCATTCATGTGTGTATTCAGAGAAATCTGTCTGTTGTTGATTCCTTATTTTTGCCACTCAGGTAACGCTGATACTGTGAAGGTGTTTCTGCTCTGGGAAGAAAAACACATTCATAACATAATGTACATGCTCCAACTCTTGCTGAAGGGGGATTGTAATTTGCCCAGTCCTTATAATACTGCTTTTCTCTTTTTCAATGTTCTACCTCCGTTTTCCCTGAGAAGCTTACTTCCTGGACTGCCTGGACCAGACATGTACCATACTGCCTCTTTCTGACTTAATTCCTTTTCTCTCTTTGTTACTATAGACAGTTTTCCTTCTTGGGAAAAGAATACCTAACAACCCCTCTGCGGATTGATGTGAGCATTTCCAAATAATTTTGTCATAACCTACACTGACATGTACTTGGGTTCAGCTTTTTTTATATTGATGCAGGGACTGGCTGTCCTTTATTCACTGTTTATTATAGCAGTTTTCTTAACTTTCAGTCATTTGTCTCCCTGAAGTTATTCCTTTTCTTTCTCACCTCTTCACTGATCTTTTTCTCCAGGGAAAAATATTCCACTGGGGAGGAAGGGAAGTGCTGGATTTACAGCCATATGTTGCCCTTACCGCAGCAAGGCTTTTTTATGCCAGCTGATCAATGAAGGCCATCAGTTGGTCCCCACTGCCAGCTGTCACTGTCCATTAGGAAATAGGCCATGACTTTTCAGCAAGCATCAGGTAGTCATGATTTTTGTTAACAGGCAGTTTTTAATGCCAGTTCCTTAAACTATCTAGACTCCTTCAGTCTTTTCGCTATTCCTCCACACTTCCTTAGATATGAATATCAGCAGAGGGATGACTTCAGACTTTTGAGGGACAGATGGATGCAGAGCAGAATGAAAACTATTCTTTGCTTCCATAGGAGCCTCTTTCTTTAGCCTTCATGACTTCTTTCAATTTGAAGGTATTGTGATAGCTTTCCTAAATGCTGTAGATGAGCTTATACCACTGAAGTTAATGCTGGTACATAAGAAGAAGAATGCTGGTACATAAGCCATACTCAGTGGTGGTTGCAGGTTCTCTTACCTTTACCTGTTCAGAATGTTGCTAGAAGCTGTGAAACCTCAGTCTGCTACAACAGGCAGTCTGCAGTCATGTCTGAAAACTTCCTAGGTGACAGAAGCAGAGCCTGGAAACTGAGCTGAGGCTTCACATCCCATTCCTCAATGGGTAATAAAACTAGCATTCTTTAACTGTGCTCATGTGACTGGTGAGGATGGGCTCACAGTTTGCAAAATTTTATGTTCTAAAATCATCTGCTGCAAAGTAAAAGTGAGGTGCAGAATTTGAGAAAACAAGAAATCATATTTCCCTGGCTTCGAAATTCATTACTGACAAGTTAGAATAAAAAGGAGATTGCACAAACTTGAAGCTCCTTGCTTTTCTGCCAAATTAATAGCGTTATAGTTGGATGCTTTGCTTGGGAAAGAAGAGAGCAAGGTATGAGACTCTAGTTTGAATTAGATAAGTGCTCTAAATACTAGCTTTAATTATTTTCAAGTTCTTGCTTTGTCTTTTTCTTGGTAGCGTGCCCATATACCTGAGGAAAAACATGTTTAGGAATGCTATGTTTCTGTAACTGGTTAAAATAACAATTTTCCAAAAGTACTGAAGCAAACTTAACATCACCAGAAAGCTTGATTATCTGAGCTTTTATGAATGTTGCTTGTTCCTAGAATAACATTTATGTCTTTCTCGGCATTAGCACTAAAATCTGTAAAAGCTCTGTCATCAAAATAGTAAGTATAATGGCTTAGTTTTCATTGCTGCATTGTTCTCTGTGCAGCAGTATTAGAAAGATATTTTTTTTCCCCTTCAGAAAGGTTTGCATAACTTATATGAGTCAGGTATTTAAGTGGTAATTACCAAAGGGCTTGGTTCAACCTGCAGAGTTCAAATCTGAATCTGGATCTGAACTTTCCCAGAGGCAGGGGGTGTGTTTGGACATTGTGTTGGTTTGACCTATTATAGTGCAAGCTCTAAAATGCAGGTCCAGATGTGGACTGGGATTCTCTATCTTCCCAAGTGTGAGATATTTAGGGGAACTTTGTTTAAATGGGGTCTTGTGAAAAGAAACAATTGAAATAATATAAAACTGGATCTCATTCTGGGGAAGGTGTCCCCAGCATTGTGTCTGAATGGTAGTTTCTTGCTGTGCCTTTATTTTTCAAAGGGAGCTGATTGCTGAAAGTTGTAAAGAAAAAGAAGAGGGCAGCCTTATTTTGGCTAATTACTGAAGAAGTGGCTTGAGAAGTCAGGCAGTAAATAAGAACATGAGATTTTATTGAGATACTATCTGAATCTTGGGATTCTACAATTTTAAAGCCACGGAATCCCAGAGACCAGAGCAGCACTGTTAATACAGAGTGCTGCTCCAGGCCTTTTTGACACATTTTCTTTTGAAGGACCAGGAGCGGGAAGAGAGAGCTCTTTGTTTGCAGTCAGAATAAACTTATTGTACACCCAGACAATTAACTCTTCAATCGACTTGCCAGCCTCTGTAAAGCACTCCAGTTGCTCTCTGTCTATCTCCAGTGCTATTCAGACACTTAAGTGCAGCAATGTTTTTTGTTTATTATTCTGAAAAAGTCCCTCACAAGAATAGTCAGAGCAGATGAACATTGTCCTCTCAGCAGCATTTATCTCCGCCTGGCAGTGAATGTGTCAATCAGGAATCAAAAAGCCAAACAGAGGAGGCTTTGAATTGTGTCACAGGGGTCAGAGTTGCTTCCAGCTGTCTGTGCGTGAGACAGGCTTTCTTGGAGGGCAAAGAATGGTACTGCCATACAAATGCACCAACTAAGTTGGACCACAAAGTCCTCGGGGCCTGAGTGGCTTTTTTCATGTTGACGCACCTGCGAGGGAGATGTGAGGAGGGAGGTGGGAGGGGGGGGGGAGGAGGAACTAATGGCTTCCAGAACAGCCTGCATTGGTCTAGCATACCGAATAGTAGATATAGGGAGGGAAAAGTCACTCCAGTGGCTGTGCTAGTCAGGCTGTGTAGTTAGAGCTCCTTAAGCCCTTTCTGTTGGGAACTCAGACATATTTTCACCTTTAAAAACAAACAAACAAGCCTCTTCTACATTCTGTCTGTCTGCAAGTGTCTGTGTGTTGTTACACTTGACCCAAGCACATTGTTGCTCCTTTCTTAAAATGAAGACAATGGAGAGTGAGAGCTCACTTTCACTAACCTGGTTTTGAAAGTTGTTATTTTCCTAACAGCTGCGGGATCTCCATGCATAGAAATGGAAAGGGTGTGAAAACTTGTCAGGGAGGTCTCTCTGCACTGGTGCATTTCCATTTCAGCTACTTGGCAAGAAATTATCTTGATTTGGCTGGATCGTAAGAATTTCACATTTTTTGGCATGAATGCTAACTTTTTGCATTTATATTGGCAAAGTATGTCTGTGCATAAAAGTTGCATTGGCTATTAGATTAATTACAAATTGCTGAAACTGCTTCACTTGGTGTAGGAAAGGACCATCATTAAGGTAACAACTTGCTCTACCTGTACAATACTGGAAGGGGCATGTACTTTTGTACAAAACTCCCATACGGTGTAAGCACAGTTCCTGCCATGCTTTAAGTTGCTTATTTGGCCTCAGCTGTGCCCTGCAATGGCACATCAGAATGGGTGGTGATTTGTGGAGAAATCACCTGATACTGAAAACAGGCTGCCTCCTCCTAGCACAGAGCTATGCATTTAAAGTTGTCATACTCCTACTACCTTTGCTGTTCTAGCTGTAGACCTATGAGCAGACTAGATTTTGTACAAGGGCACAACTGACCCTATAAACAGTCTAGCACTTTTTAAAATGATACAAGTGTGAAGAGTGTGTCATGGATGCCAGTGAGGACACAATAGAGGGTCTACTAAAGTCACGAGATTGCTTAGAAAGAGAATAGGTTTTAATCTGTTAGCATGATGGTGCAAGTATACAGATGACTTTTACAGTGAGTATTTTCCTGGGTAGGGGGTGTGATATAGAAATTTAATTCTGTCAATTATCTTTTCCCTCTTCTCCAGTTTCCATTAGATGATGCTTCTGGCAAAAACAGTAATTGGAGCAGCAGGCAGTTACTTCTCTTTTTTCCACAGTCATTTATGCCCTTCCTATGTCAAGGAATTTACTTTTCTCCTGGCATAAGTTAAGTTGCTCATGGTCTTTGTGCCTATAGTTCAGAGTATAAAAATCACTCTAACAGTCATCTTGAACTGGATTTCCTTGACCTTCAGCCTCAATGTACCCTGCAGATATTCCAGGTATGGATGCTTGCTAGATATTCAACAAGAACAAGGGTAAGAGAGAAACAAATCTTCATCTTAGTGAGACTATAAGGGATTCCTGCCCACCTCTAGCAATGTATCTGGAAATGCAGGTAGTTATCAATTGTTTGAGTTTTTGTCAAGCTAACACAAAGTAAGTTGTTTGTAAGTATCAGCCTCTGTGTTGTGATAGTGCAAGTGGGCTTCACGCTTGAAGCCATGGTATCTTAATGTGGAAGTGACTTGGGGAAGGATATTGGACCTGTCTATTTTGCTGTTGCCGAAGATAAGATAGCTTGGTACCAGCTGAGTATGAAGAAATTTCAGTTCAGCTTTGGCAGATTGACATCAGGAAAGTGGAGGCTTACTGAAACAGTTGTTCTGTGGCTTTCATACTCTGTCCCATAAGAGGTGTTCTGTTGAATAATGCTGTCTGTAGTCAGTGGTTGTCTTGAAAAACAAAAGTGGATTTTTGTGCTGGGTTGTGAAACACGGAAGAAAAACATGCTGATTTACTCTTCATTAGGGCTCTAAGAATCTTCTGCAAACAAGGGAAATTTTATCTTTGATTCTGCAGCACCCTGTTCCTTATCTGGAAGTATTGCCATCTAGGGGAATTAGGAAGCACTCACTTGACCTCGTTGATCTCTCTATTTTTGACAAGCTCTGCATGAGCAGCTATTGTAGTTCCACATCATTTTATTAAAGTTTGGAATTTGAGTGTTTTCTGAAGAAAGGAATAAATCACACCTAATGAACACACTTTCTGACCTTTGGCTCCAAATAGCCATATGCTGTACATCTCACATAATATCACAAGAGATTCTGGGTCTCCAAAGTAGTTTGGCTTTTCTATTCCCTGTTAAAATGCTTGTCTGAGTAGCACAAAATATTTGTTCCAAGTTTTTAGGTATGCAGAATAGAATTTGCTCTGTGTTTACCAGGAGCAAATAGGCCAGTGGAACAAATGTTTAGTCATGAATGGTATATGGAGAGGGAGGAATAATCAAATAAGAACAGACAAGTGTTAGGATTGTTCTTCTGCCCAAAGTGAATGGCAGTGAAAATTTATGTCACAAACTGGTCTTCAACAGAGACTTACTGAGAGTTGTCCAGTTTAAGAAATAGGCCTGGTAGTCTCAGAGTCAAGAAGTTGGCAGCTGAACAGGATGTTTTTAATAAACTGCATTTTTTTGTCTTTTATGTGACTATTCCATGACCTTTAAAAAAAAAAAAAAGTCGAAAATATCCCTGACTTTTGATTTTTGAAATTTGGTGGATGAAATTACAGAGCTCTTGTTTATTGCATTTTTTTCTTGTGTGTGTGATGAAAGAACGGTGTACTTGAACAAAAAGGGAATAATTTTGCTTCCCTGTATTTGCTAGATGCTTAACACTGTTCTGGGTGCTGCTACAGTAATGGATTTAGTGACAGTCTGGCCTTGGTAACTGAGTGAGGAAACGATTATGTTGTTCCTAGAGCACAGTGAGATGATCGTTTAAAAAAAGAAAAGAAACAACGCAACTTTAAGGTTAGCTTGGTATTTTTGTCTGTTTACTGCATTTGTTCTGTTAATGTTTAATAGATTAACGGCTCCCTTTGTACAAAATAAATGGTACAAAATCCCTATTCTCTAAGTGTGTTTCCCAATTTCACGCACACACAGGTAAAGACAGAAAGATGAGCCATAAAGAAATCCCCTGAACCTGTAGCATCCTGAGTTCTGCCAAAGTTCACATAAGGGTTTGGATAAAAAGTGCTGTGGCTCAGATCCACATCTAATTTTTCTCCATTGTTGGCTCCTGGGTTGCTGCTTTAAATCTGAAGAGCAGTTCTGTAATTACTTGCTGCAGAAGCATTCATACAAACAATGGGAATTAACTTATTATCATACTGGTAATTTCTTTATGCCAGGTCTCTTCTTATTTTATATAACTTATGAATGATTTACCTTTGCAGTTACTTTATGAGTATCTTTAGTAGGTTTGGGTTGGTTTCTCAATCTGTAAAACCTATTGTGTGACAGGACAAGGCATAATGACTTTAAACTAGAAGAGGGTAGATTTAGATCAGATACTATGAGGAAATTGCTTACTCAGAAGGCAGTGAGGCCCTGGCACAGCTGCTCAGAGAAGCTGTGCATGCCCCATCTCTGGTGGCATTCAAGGCCAGGTTGGATGGGCTCTGGGCAAGCTAGATGATCTTTAAGGTCTCTTTCAACCCAAGCTATTCTGCGATTCCATGATAGCATATTGCTTACTTTTTCATTACAGCAAGAAGTGTTATCCTAAATAAATAAAAAGCAATCGCTGTGGCTTCTGAGATATCTTGTATAAGCAGAGCAGCCTATTCTGGTGAAAAAAGTGAAGATCAGCTATTTACTTTTATGCAAAGATTCCTTTAAAAGGCAAGATGTTCTTTCTTGTGACTTAATGAAAAATAAGGGAACTATCCCAGAAGATCACTTGCTTAAATATTGTATAAAAATTACTGCTTGTCTATGTTACTCGTAATACCCAATACAGGAAAACTCAAAACAGGAGTTAGCTGAGAAATGGTAAGTATTATATCTTCCAAATTGTTTTAATGTTTAACAGTGAGCATAGCAAAAAATAAATAAATACACTGAGAGGGAAAATTACTTAAAGGTTTTCTCTTGCTCGTTTCTCCAGTAGATCTCTAAGGCTAAAATGGAATTACCAACACATTTTTTCTGTGAGTGAGATGGCTTTGTGTATAAATACATAAAGTTAATGCTGCGAGAAGAGGTTTTCAGTTGTTTACTCACTTTATGAAACTGCAAATGCAGATTTTGATTGAAAAATAATCCATGGGCCTGTTTTCCATCTCTGCCCATCCTCTTCCCTTCAGTGGTCTTTTGAATTCTTTGATGTAATTGGAACCACTAAAGGGAAGCCAGAAGTCAGATGTTGCTTACCATAGCAAGGGTTGACCTGTATGCCTTTCCTTCAAATGACTTACGCCCTGTGCATCTGATACAACCTTAAAGGTTGTGGTAACCTGCCTTCTCTGGCATGGACTCCTCTCCAAAATGATTTTTACTGTACTTGGCAGTTCTCCATTGTAGGTTGTTGCCCACTTTCCTGATGCCTATTGTCATCTTTGTCCGTAATACATGAGAAAATGGTTGTTACAAATTGTGTTTTTTTCAAAGACACTGTTTTCTGGAAGGAAGAAAAAAAATTCTACACTGATTGCCTTTTTCTTAGTTTATACCCAAACAATATTCTACATTCTGATCTTGCAGTGTAACAAAACACTTTCCTATATAGTTTGTACCAACTTAGCCAAAATATTTGATTGTGGGAAAGTTCACTTGATGCTGTCCATTGTTCCAGTGCTGTGTAATAATGATTCAGGCTGGGTCTTGAAATCCAGATCCCTTTGAGCATTGAGAAAAGTAGATCCAATGTGAATTCAAGCTGTTTCTGTCGGTGTGATGGATAGTCATATTTGGCCAAACTGAGTGCAAGCTCAAAGCTTTTCCCTGTGGTCTGTCTCTACATTTTGTGATTTACATTTCCCATGGAATCTATTTTGATTGAAGATTTTAATTATGAAAGACCTGTGGTCAGAAGACATGGAGCACTCTGGCACGTGAAAAAGTTATTTTAAGAGAAGGTTTCTCCACAGTTTTTCAATTAGAAGGCATTGCCACAGCATTGCAATTAGAGAACACCTTGATTCAGACGTTGTAAGAAACCAAGATTTGCTATTGACTATCCCCTTTCTAACAGCTCTGCAGTGAAAACTGGTGCCTGGTTCTACACAGGTAAGTTTCAGAGGAATAGCTTTTCTTTTGAACAAAAAGAATAATGAGAAAGACACAACAGGGCAGCAATCCCTAGACCTGTGCTGTCACAACGAATGACCTGTGTGAGATGTAGCCACTTAAACCGTAAAGGTGATTGCCTGCTCAGTGCAGCAAGTGTAAACTGCCAGGTGATTCATATTGGTGGTTGTGAAGGGTGAAGGAGGGGAGGGAGGCTTCCTTAGAGTCTGAGGGTAGTCTGTGCATGCTTGCTATGTAAAATGTTACTGCTGGTAGCGTAAACTCTGAGTGATTTGGTTTTGTTCTGTCTGTCTTCTCTCTCTTCTGGACTTGGCCGGGCCATGTACAAATCCCAAACATTCAACAGTACTGGAGAGTAGATAGTATTTACCTCAATAATGGTAGTTTCTTTTCGATTCTTTTTAACTCTCAATTCAGATGACGGGTCGAAGCCAACGCCTACCATGGAAACCCAGCCTATTTTTGATGGAGAAGGTAAGAGCAACCTTTTAAAAAATAAAAAAAATTTCCTCCCCACCCCACCCCCCCCAAAAAAAAAGAAAAAAAAAAAAAAGAGAAAAAAGATACATGCCTCACTCTTTTCCCTAGGGTTTACAGCTCAAACTTTCTTTATCCTGCAAAGCAGAAAAGCCAGTGAATCTCATAAGTTATCCAAATTTCACAGAGCTCTTGGGACCTCAGGCATTTTCCCTAATCCTTTTACATCCTCTTCTCCCCCTTGGAATCCAACAATAACAGCAGTTGAACAAATTCCTGGGATAACCTTGGAGGGAAAGGTGTCACGGCTAAAAAATGTCTGTTGAGTCAGAAATGGGAACTTCCTTTCGGTTGTCCTTTCCCCTTGCTCTCTTCACTCTCTCGATGTTGTGAATTTTGTAACCTCTGCAGTGCATTACAGCTTAACTACAGGGTGGACAGAGCTAAACCACAGCTTGTGCATGCTGATTGGAAGAAAATTGCTCATGTGTTTTTTAATATAGTAATTACTTTCATTGATACATATACTATCTGAGCTAATGAAGACAGTGTCCTGGGTCTACTTAATTCATAGCCCACCAAGGCAGCTTCCTTTACAAATAGGCTAGTTTTGTAATTGTATTGTTTCAAAATACCAGGCTTCAGTCCATTGGAAGCCTTAAAACAAAGGTGAAATAGCTGTCATCAAGACTTTTAAATATACAAACAGAAATATTTACCAATGGGGATACTTGTCCTTGGGTAATGAATGGTCCTATTAGCAGCTGAGCTGTAGGATCAAGTCTAGGCCATTCTGTGACTAGTTTACGATTTTTAAACTGAATTAAAGGCAAGACTAATTCATGCTGCTGATATTTCCTGCCTTCTTGAGAAAATGCAAGGCAGGAATGGGGTGTTTGTTGTTGTTGCTAAAACAAGCTTATTTAATAGCAAGGTACTGTAGTCCTGTCACTTCTAGAAATCATATGTATGTAAGAATCCTCTTATGAGCTTTATGAAACAAAACAAAGTCTTTACAACAAGAAGCACTCTCAAATAAACAGTGGAGACTAAAGCCTAGTTAACTGTCTCTTGTTTATAGCAAAGGAAAGTTCCTTCTGGCAGCTAGCTGATGTTCTATTAAATTGCTGTTTGCAATCACAGCATGCTTCTGGCCTTTAAATTTTCCCATGAGGGAGTGCCTATAGGTATTCAAAGGAGAAAATGCACTAGTAAAATGCAGGAGTAAGCTAATCTGGTTAAAACAGCCTCTTCAGAAAATCTTTCTATGAGCAGCTCTACACTTTGGTCATTTTAAATAGAACTGGGTAAATGTATTGAGAAATATTGCTGTGAACAGATCTTTTCTGGTCCTTATGGTAACAGGCAAAATCTGAAAACACTTTGTCCTATCTTTTATGAAAAGTATTTTCAATCCAAAACTTTTGGATTAATTTCTTAAATTGGGAAGTGTGTAAGAACACTACAGAAGAGAAGGCTTAAGGCTGACCTTGTGGCAGCCTTCCAATACCTAGAAGAAGGTTATCTAAAAGATGGAGACAGGCTCTGCACAGTAATGCATGATGGGAAGATGAAAGTAAAAAAAACTGAAATAATGTATTCAGACTGAATATAAGGAAAAACCTTTTTAGCAGTGGAGCAGGCTTCCCATTGAGACAATATGATCTACTCTTACTTTCTGAGCCAGTGTGACAAAGCTGTGAGCAGTGTGGTTGATCCTGTAGATGGTCCTGTCTTGAGCAGAAGGTGAACTAAAGATCTAGGGATGTTTTGATGAACAGTGTTTTTGCTGTGAGCAACCACATTACAGCGCTCAACTAGAACTGTCTTCCAGTATCTCAGGTAGTTCTTGAGAGGCAGCTTGTAGTTGGTGTTGAATGCAAGTGTCAGAGGACAGAAAAGCTTAGAACACTCAGCTATCAGGTCTGGACTCTGTGTAGATGTTCAAAGGAGTTAATGTCCAATCCTCACTCAATTCCTGTGTAGTTGGGATTGAAATATCTTGGGTTGGGTTTTGAAAAATCTGTTTATTCACAGTCAGGCAACCAGAATGGATCTTTTAATATAAGATGAATGGACTATAAAAATGTGGATTTATTTCCATGCTGTATTTTTGGATGCCTACCTCAAGCAACAAGAGAATGACTTATATCAAAGGGCATTAAATATGTTCAGCTGCCCCTGAAACTTGTACTACATACTGGAATTCAGCATCACTTAGATGAAGGCTCACCTTTTTCATGTTTTCACCTACGTTAGAGAATTATAGGTATTCACATTTTTGACATAGTAAGTTCCCCACCCACTCCCTACCCTTCTTGAGAGGGCATAACAGAGCAGTGCTAGAGCCACAGAGTATAGATCCAGTAACTTAAACTCTTTTGTCCAAGGTTTCTATTATAAAGCAGCCATCTCTTTCAGAATTTTTTTAAATTGCATTACTGTACGAATCTCAATGATTTTTATAGAGATATCCTCTTAGGACAATATTCTCCTCTACAGAAAAGTGTTTAAATGGCCCTTGCTTCAGTTGAAAATAAAATCATGAATTAAAAAACCAACTCACAAAAGCTTTATTTCCTCCATACTCCTTGACCCAATTTTCTTAGCATGCAACCAATAGTTTTAACATGCGAATTAGATATATCAGTCTTACTTAAAGATATGCACTGTTGTGTCTCTAAAGGCCCTGTCCCATTTTTTTTGTCATCCCTTAACGTCGGTTATCCCTTCCTATTCAGCTGTAGATGTACCCAATGCAGCGTCAGAACTAAATTTAATCCCAAACTTGGGAGTTTGGATCCAGCGCTTTGCTTTATGGCCTTTTCTGCCTTTGTGCTTCTCCCTTCCCTCATCCAGTGTTTTATTTGATGTGGCTATTGAAAAATATAAAAACCTAAACTATGTGGGTATTCGTATTTTATAGGAGCACGTAATGACTGATAATAAAATAGTGTAGTGAAACTTGCAGATAAGGCAGTCTTTGTTAAGCAAAATTCTACTACTGCTGGGATATCTATCAGTGTTCAACCTGTACTGTCAGGTAAAAAAAAAATGCCCTGAGTGTGATTACAGTAATATTTACAATCCAGCGTAACTGAAAACATTTAGGAAGGGAAGTTTTTCATTTTTCCTTTGTGCACTTCTAATGTGTAATCAGTTTCTCCTGTTGTCAGCCAGCTTCTCCCTTGTTGAGCGTATCCATGTAAATGTCAAAAACAGCAGGAAAACCCTTGTAAAAAACTTCTCAGAGGAACTTCTTAAGGCAAACTCCAGGATCTACTGTTTAAAGCATGCTCTTGTGGAAACTGAAAAATGTTCAACTTACAAATATCAGTGCTGAAAATGTCAGCTGAGGGACTCTAGTCTGTGGTACCAAGTACTGGTTTGCTATTAAATTCTATTAGATACTGTTGTTTTGTCATTTCCATAAGGAGTTGCTTAAGGCAGGTTCTGCTGTGCTCTGAAATTGATTGTAATAGTTCAGAGGAGGAACTCTTAGCACTTTTATCACAAATTTGTTTTGATATCTTGGTTGTAGAGCATTAGAGGCACTTTTTAAAACCAGAACTTATTTCTTTAACAAATTTCCCTTTAAGCCTTTCCAAAAATATACTATTTTTTGGCCTATTTGAGTTTTGTTGTTGCTTGTTTTGGGGATCTGACAAAATTGTGGTCAATTATGCTTGGACTGTTAAAACTATATTTAAAGTCTGGGTTGAGGTTTTTTTTTTATTCTGGATTTCATATATACTTACGTGGAAACCAGTATATGACATAGAACAGCTTAACTAAGTATTGAAGAGTCTTTAGAGTTTAGAATTTGGCTAAGAAGTGGAAGTTAGAAGGAGAAAATAATGTTTTGCCAGTAGAGAGGCACTCTCTGGAAGGTGAAGACAATGAGATAACCTCGTGGCATATTTACAAATACTAGCTTTTATGTGGTGGGAAACTTGACTAGGGGGTGAGCTGATGTCTATAAAGACGATGGATCATTGAAATCTTGATTGTAGCAAACACATTGTCCTCGCAAGTAATGACCATGTGTATTCATGAGTTGCTGCCTGAGTTTATTTAAGACAGTTATTTTTTCTCTTTCAGAAATCACAGCACCCACTCTGTGGATCAAGCACTTAGTCATCAAAGATTCCAAACTGAACAGCTCCAGTATAAGGAATTCAGGTAATGCTCCATCTTGAAAAAAAAAGAAAAGGCTTATGTTTGGTTTTTTTTTGTTTGTTTGTTTTTTGTTTTTTTAAATACTAGACTGCAGTTGCTCATGTTCTTTTCTGGTTTCCTTTTTTTTTCCCCATTATAACATATGTGGCTGCATCTGCATTGCAGGACTAGAAGGGCAGGCTATAAAAGAATTTCAGGCAGCGTGTGGTTTTCTGTGTCCAGAAGGCCACTATAGATGTGCCACAAAGGGTGTTTGTTTCCCAAGCCAGAAATAGGGAACCTCTAATTTCTTCATCTGAAAGATTCATCCCTGCCAGTTTTCACCTTTGTTCTACTTGCTGATCTGCAGTTTTTCATGGACTTGCCGATTGATGCATTTGTCTCTGAGGTCTTTGCTATGGATTTGATCTAGGCAGCTGAGAAAATACCACTGAGGGTCTCCTTGCAACTTCAAGATTCTTCTCTACAGGGGGTATTTCTTAATAGAGAAATTGTTGAATTATTCCACAAGAGAAAGTAAGTTACTTATGTCTGTGCTTAAGTGTTGAATTTTATGGGCAGTAGAAGGGATGATAGAAGACTGAAGAAAATAAATAAATAAATAAATAAAGGTGTGAATGTGAAAGGGAAAAGAGGGGAGTAGCAAAGATATGAAGCTAAGCTGTAAAACTTGAGATTGGAAATGAGCATGTAACTATATGAAGTATCTGAAATTACAAGAAACGTGAAGGTGAGTTCAGTAGGAGAATGAGGGTAACTGATTTCTGTCTGATGCGTTTTAACTGATGTGGAAGAATGTGAGAAGGTAAAAGGTACATAAAAAAGAAAATTGCCGTAAGATGCCATGAGTTTGCTCTGAGGTTTCAATATGAGTTGCTGCTATTGCGCGTATTTTACAAAATGATGTGTTACTAGAACAATTATTGGAAAACTTCAGTCCCCAGAACAGTTAAACTGTGCTGGCTTGCAGTAGCTGATCACACGATATTTCTGAATTAGACAGAGAGCTCTCATGGCCATCTACAATTCCTTTACCCTCCAAGTGCTCCTTCCCCACTGTAGGGTGAAAGCAGGGCTAGACCGTGGTTGTCTTGCTGCAGCATGGAGAAGAGTTCTTTGCCAGAGGAGACCCAGTGTTGCCCAGGCCCCAGTTTTAGAAAGTGGTCTGTGCCTCACCTCCTAACCGTCTTTGCAGTAGGGTAGTCAGATTCTCACTTGCTAGTGAGAATCATCCAAAAGCTTCAGATGATGTGGGAGAGTTAACAGTCTTCTCTAGGGATGTTTCTCACTGAAGAGCAAAAGCAGCTTGTGTTTTGCCAGCTACCTGCACAACTGTTTTATTCACAATGCAATTGAAGGTGACAATTTAATATGAAAATCCTGTATAAGGGTCCTGTCTATCTTGGGGTTCAACTTTTAGAAGCCTGGTAGCTGTAATGCAAATAAGATTTCCCAGATCTGAGTTCTGATAGGCTACAAACTGACCCAAGAGTGAGAGCGTTTTGTGCTCAAGAGCCTGTCTCCCACCCTTTGGCCTGGCAGAGTCAAAGTAGGCTACCTTTCATGTTGTTCAAGTGTTTCCTCAGGAAGCTGCCTCATGTAAGCTGGAGTTCTATATGTGAAGAGTTCCTTTTGTGAGCTTACCCATTTTCCACATTTTCTTTCCAATTAGTTATGATGTCATTTCTGGTATTCAAACAAGATTATTGTGGGTAGAAGCTACAAATCAAAAATAAATGGTCTTCTGGAAAATTCAAGATTTCCATAACAGGTGGTTTCTATAGCATGCTAAAAGGAGATGTGTGGTTCATCTGACTCAGCCTTTCTTGTGGCCCTAACAGGCACTCGTTAAGAGTCCGAGCTGCCAGTTTTAGACCCAAGTTTCCACACCAGGCCATGCAGTCATCTCAGTTTTTTACAATGAGTTATTGATATCAAGAAATGCTGCCTCATCAAAATGGTACTATGGTATAGCTGATAGGAGATGTGAGCTATTTTACTTTCTTTCAGCCAGCTATGCCTAGTCCCCTGTTTGGTACCTTTCATTCTTGACCCTTATCCTATATGTTAAAAGACAAAAGTGTTGGTGGGATTGAACAGCAAAAGGCCAGTAAGATGGATTATCATTTAGAATGTTTTTTCAAATATCTTCAAACCTCTCTTGGATGAAGATGATGATCAGCTGTCATGAAATGGGCATTCAGAATTAGGGGAAGTTTTTAACTGCTTTTGTTCCTTAACAGCTTGAAGTACCAGTGCTCAACACACTTCTGATTTCTGATCAGAACTACCATTGAACATCTTGGAAAGCTAGTGCCATCACTATACTGACTGAGAGGAGAATGCAAGAATTGCTATATTGAGACAAATAGCCCGTAATTTGCTATCATTCTCTTTCTGGTTAATGTTGAAGTGAAGGCTGGTAGAATAAAGCTTTGAGTAAACCAGTTGCCAAACCATTCATTTTAGAGAGATTTTTAGCTGCCTTTAGCTAGAGTCTGTGGTGAGTTCCTCAGTGTGCATAGGAGAAAAAGAGGAGCAAGGAAAAAAAGGCTGAGGAACTGGAAATGTTCTCTTCAATCCTTTAATTGTCCCAAAGAAGACTGAACAGATAGCAGTACTTCCAACATTGTTGTTAATAGCTTTTCTCAGCAAGGATTTGGGCCTTGTCCTGTGTCTGGGCCTTGCATCTATTAACATCTTAATGTCTATGTGGCTGTGTACCTGATGGGAGTGAGGAAGTTGGGAAGATTTGCAGAATTCGTTGTATCCATCTTGGTAGTAAGGATGGATAGGATACTTTCTTGCTACTGAGATAGCAGAACTGAAAGCAATCTGAGTCAGATTTCCTGCATCCCATCAGAATGAACCAGCCAGCAGATTGATGAGCACTGCAGAACTAGTGACACCTCTGCTTCCTCCTAAAAGAAATTGTCCATATTATATGTACATTCTGTATCTCACAAGAGCTGTATTAGAAATCCGAGTGTTCTACTTTCCATTTAGTGCACTTGCCTTTGTGATGTGTCATTTATTTTTAATACTGCCAGGACAGGAAGGTATACATATGGGACTTTTGCAACGGATATTCCTTTATCAGCGTGGGTAGGATTGCCCTTTCATTCTACTTTTACTGTTTCAAACTTGTACTGCCTCCTCCTTCCAGTATACTCCAGCCTAGAGCAATCCAAATGATTTTTTTTAATGCTTGTTACTCTAGGGAAGTGCTTGATAGTGGATCTTACTTACAAGAATATAAATCTGATGTCAGCCTGTTTGGGAGCATCCCATCTCCACTGAAGAATCCATGGTTGTTCCTCATTTCTAGGGTTGGGTTATCTCCAAATCCATTTATGCTACTTAATGATTTGGTTTTGATTAGCAAGAGACTCAAGCCTACATCCAGCTTACCCTGACAACCTTTAAGAAAACCACAGAGTGATGTAATGAGCTCATGCATGGAAAAATAAACAGCTCTAGAGAAACCAGCAGTAGCAGCCTCAAGTAAATATTCTGTAGTCACAGGGGTTTTAAACATGACGTTATTGAAGAGGAAGAATGAGTAATACATTAAGGTTAGCGGCTGAAGACAGGTTTGTGTGTGTGTCTAGTTTAAAAAAAAAAAAAAAAAAAAAGCTGTTTATTTCAAAATCCTGCTTGTTGAATGGGAGCCAGATCCACATGGCTTATTCTGTTCAGCACTGGCACTCAGGCAACATGCAAGCATCTTATGTGACAGCTCTCCGATAGAGTTTTCTGCTGGTTGGAGCTCTTAGTAGACAGAGTAGTAAATGTAAAGGAGCTTTGTAAACAAGAATGATGGTATTCATCTTCCAGTGTTTTTTTTTTTCAATTGAATTCATATGGTGTCCAATCTTTGAAGTTTATCAAAGGGAGAAATAGTCTGGGGTGACCAGGTATGTATACAAAGGGAGCCTATGTACTTTGAGGTGTGGCATGACAATGTAGTTTATCTCCAAAGGTATGCACAGTGAGGTGAAATGTGGTTATATCAGGTGTATTATCAGGACTCAGGTTCTGTGTGATTTGTCTGCTTTGTCGTGATTTTTTTTTTCCCACTTGCAGGAGAGGAAAACAAAAAGTGAGAAAAGCTACCTAGCACCCCACAATAGCTCCCTCCAGTACTCATCTAGGAGGTGATACCATTTTGCTACATGACTTTCCTAATGATCAGGTGTAGTGGTTGCTCACAGGAGAAGTATACTCATGTTTCCATAGGCACATGGTATCTTTCTAGGAGTCCATAAGTTAACAAGGAGTATGCTTTTAAGCCGCTTATTTTGAGAAGTAGTGCAGTTCCTCCTGCGTCAGGTTGTCAAGTGAGGCCAACCAACATATAACAAGGCAGAATCTACCGATTTGCCCATAAAAAGGAAAGTGGCAGTGGCACCAAAAATAGCCAAGAACAGGCAAAAATTTGTTTGATTTGTTAGTAGGCTTTTCAGTTTTAGTAGTGAGGACTAAGCCTAAGGAGCTTGAACTCCCATATTATTTTCCAGAATGAGGAGAGGCTGGACCCATTCATATTGAATGTATTGTTATTTGGAGTTGAAATAAATTTCCTTGTGCCTTGGAAACTTGGAACAGCACAGAGACCAGGGAGTTGGAGGTGGATTCAGATGAGACTCTTGAATAGCAAAGCACTGTTTCAAAGGGGGCTGTTTCTCACCTGTGCTTATCCTTTTCTGTCTTCTCAGCCACATTCCTTAGCTGTCCTGTCTTGGCACACTACACTCCCCACCTCATTATTTAAAGACATGTGAGTCCATGGGTTTGTGCTTCTCCTCCCACTACTTTTCTCCTACTTTCTACTGAAATGGTTGTGTTAGTTGTTGTGTTAGTTCCAATCTTACCGTCTCTCCATGCCATTGTGTTACCATTACTATCCAAATGTCTGTCACAGGATTGTAGGCTCTTCTCCATGATCTATGGCTGTTTACTGTTAGGCTACCAAGTAGAGAAATCAAAAGGTGATCTCACTTCAGCAGAGAACAGATTGAGAAAGGGAGGTAGATTGACACAAATGTTGTCTAGTGACATCTGAATATAATGTTACAGTGACATTGAATCTGGAGCATTTTGGAGTATGGGGGTGGCATCCTAATGTAGACTGCAGCCCTTCCTGATGAACATTTTGGTAACTGCTTCTGCTTGGGGCTTAACACCTAGGAGATCTATGTCTTTTGAACTTTCCTGTACTTGTCAGGTACGTTGCTTGGAACAAGAGTTCATGAAAGGGAACCAGGAGTCGGAAAGATTTTGCATTTTCTACTGTCTGCAGGTTCTTGTCCTGCATCTTGAGTCATTGCTTCCCAATATAGTCCTCCTCTGAGCTGTCAGAACTATTGGGCTAAAACCTGTCACTTTACTGTCCCACCTGTCAGAAATATTTATCTTCAAACCTTGTTGGTATTTCTCTCTTCTCCTTCCTTTTAAAGAGGGTTTTGTTGGTTTGTTTGTGAACAGGCAGGCGTTTGGTTTTGTTTAGGAATTCATTTTAATTTAGTTTCTGGAAATGAAGCAAGATCAGGAGAAGCTGATATTTAGTATTACACAAAAACATACTAATTCCTTTCAGTTTGCACTGCAAATTGCTGTGCTTTTCTCTGCTGAGTTGGTGCTTCCTTGGAAGACATAATGCGCAGTGTTGTATTTCCCTTGCTCTGTCACCCCTTTCCTTTTTGCTTCATCTGTGGTTCAGCCACTGCTCTTTATGGCTGCGTTGGGGGATCTTTGTCTTTTCCTCCCTTTTGCGAGTTCTGAGGAAGTCTGATATGTCATACCTGAATCTGATTCTCCCACAGTCTCAGTGGGACAGGTGTGGTGAAGAAGGGAGTAGGTAGGGGAGAGCAGGACCAGGACCCTTCCCAGACAGCCAGCAAACAAAGTCATAAATAACATGCCACTGGGGACCAGTTAATCTGCTCTATGAAAAGGTGCAAAGTATACAAGTGGGAAAAATAACATTGTATAATAAGCAGCATGCAACCATAGGTGTTAAACCATATGCAGCTAGGCAAATAAATGAAGCTCCCCCAGAGTGCTATGTGATAAATCATTCCCAAAGAATTCACTCACTCCCCCCTCCCTATCCCCCAAAGAAAGAAAACAAATTACTCTAGACATGGAGTCATGACTACTACAGCTGCCAGTTAAAGAGAGTGGACAGGGAGCAGTAGGAGGGGGCAGTAGGTGTCAAAGATGTAAGAAGCCAAGGTAAAAGGAAAAAAAATAAGCAAAAAAAACCCAACAGCTACATTTTAGGTTAAACTGATAAAATTTTTGAGGGGAAAAGGAAAGGAAGTAGGCTGCAGCACCAGGCACTGCCTGAACCTATAGTGACAAATGGAGAGAGGAGAGGTCAACTTTATGGAGTTTGTTTTGCTTTTTAGTAGGAGCTGATTCATACTGAAGGAATTACATTCATTTGCTGAAGCGAGTTCCTCACTGTACATACTAACACAATTCAGTGCAGACTTGTGCTTAAATCTACTCTTCAGGCATCCATTTGAGCATACACTGACGCCTGCTGAAAGACTACACATATTGATGCACCTTCTTGCCTTTCTTGGAATGTTCCTGTCAACTTCAAGGGAAAGATTATAGTATTTCTGAGGAGCCACAGATAAGGAGAGATGGTAACAATGGCTGGTCCTGAGCTCCCACATTCACTTTGTAAAAGCATATATTTACTAGGCCTTTCCTAAAACCAAAAGCTCTGCTAGGGTTTGGCAGTTATGAAACTGAGGATCCAAGTGGTTTGCAAGAAGCCAACTGAAAGAAAAATTGTTTCAGTGGTACATGGAACAGCGTCTCCAAAAGTGTCTGCTGCCCCCAGCACTGTACAGGGAGGTTGCAGATATCACCTAATAGAGCACAATGCTAGAAAAGCGCAGAGCTCTGTACCAGAACCACTGAAAAGCCCTATCTGTCCAGTGAAAGCTTCCTTTTCTTGTCGCTTTAGGATGAAAAAAATGATATTCTAGACTTTAGTGGACCTTAGAGATAGAGTAAGTAGATTGAAGGGAAGACGGGGAGTGTGCTTGTGCAGAACATCTGAGGTAAATGCCAGCTGTATTCTCTTTCAACAGCCTCATGTAAACAGAGCTATGAACTATGTTGTAAGAGTGCTGTGGATATTTCTGTCTGGGGAGGGTGAATAAAAGCTGCTATCCTCATCTTCCTTTTCTTTTTGCAATCCTCACGATTTTGCATTTTTCCAGACCACCAAAATAAAGTGGTCAGTGGGGATCGGTGAGTATGTTTGTGGTACAACTCAGAGTTGTCCCAGCTGCATGTTTTCAGGCTTTTGAAAGGCATCTAGTAGTGGGAAAAGTCTCCTGGTAGAATATCCCAAGGGTTGTCTCTGAAGAGTCAGGAAGGGATGTGCACAGAACCTACCCTCACAGCCAGGCAAGAGATTGGACTGTGTTTAAAAAGCAAGGCAGCCTTAAATCTCTTGGAGCATGTGAGAGAGGAAGATGTGTAAAGTTGGCATGTGAATGGAAGGGCATTTTTCTGGTTTCATCAGTTGTAGTGCAGGGAAACGTAATCCTGCTGATATCATCATACTCCCACCTCATCTTGTTTTCACTGAACGGGCTCTGATAGTGCAAAGCTGCAGTAGATCTCTCTACAGTTGAGACCCACAGTTTGCATGGCATAAGGCTTTGTAAGGCTGCAATTCATCAAAATCGTTCTGGGAAAAATACTGACTTCAGAGATAGTATCACCCTGTAGTCTTTCCCTTGCTTTTCAACCCAGATTGTGGAAAGGATCTATCTGCTGACAAAGACGTGGTGGGAGCTGTTTCATTGTCAAATATCTGAGTTCCATACGCTATTGTCATTGAGTTTCTAAACCCTGACCATTTTGCCCAGAGACGACCTGGCACAAGGCAAGTGTCCAGCAGTGAGAGCTAATGCTCCTGTCAGAGGCAATTCCCTCTGCCTCCTAATCAAGTGCTAAATGCTTCTGGAATAAGCTGATCTGTCATTACATGAAGAGACTCATCATGCTGCTAACTTGCCTCCTTCTCTCCCCTCTCCTACACTCTAGCAGTAGCATACAAGAGGAATGGTACTCTAATTAGGTAGACTGGTCTGAAATGTTTCTTGCCTGCTTGTGACAGTTTTCAAAAGCTTTCTGTTTGGTGTCCTATAATTAATTATACACTTACAATACCATAAAAATGCTGTGCTCATATAGTCCAGCCAGCAGAGGTGGGCAAACTCTCCAAGAATTGCCATGGTACTTGTTCCAAGTACTATTAAAAACAGGTGTGGAAGTGAAAAATAGTTTCCCAGTAGTGTTAAGGCTCCAGTGGAAACACCTATGGCTTCTCATTTTATTGAAAAGCATTTCTCAGTATGGAAAGAGTGCAGCAAGAAAGGAGAATAGGGAAAATGAATGACCATGTTCAAAGACAGGTGGCTTATCTCAAAGTTAGGTATGCCACAAGCTAGCAGTGCTTAGAAGCTATGTGAAATGAAAAAGAGGAGTTGCAGGAGGAAAACCATGGACTCTGAGTAGCTTCCTCACAAAGTCACAAAAGTAGCATCTGAGGTTAAAAGCATTTCTACTGCTAGGGAACTGTCCTGATGTAAAGAACTGAACAGTGCTCCATTTTGTTGCCAAACTTTCTCTGCTCATGCTGGAAGCTGTTGTCATGAAGGTACTGCACAGCTACAGCTGTCTTAGTGTCTGTGGCAGCCAGATACATTAGGAAGATCAGATCCCAAAGTCTGGAAACTTAAACCAGCTCAAATCCCTTGAAGACTTCAGGCTGTCTTTGCAAAGAGGATGCCTCACTTATATAGGATCTGCTGGAGTTTATCAGCCCATGTGAGGAGAGCAGAAAAGACCTGAAGAGGTTTGTTCCGTCTCAGCTCAGCTCAGGATCATATCCAGCTAACTGCAGCTCTAGTGTGTACAACCTGTGCCTGAAACAGGGGCAGCAATTCCTCTGGCTCTTCCAATGAGCAAATTGTTAATTGCTGGGATGTTTTTATATCAAACCTAAATCTCCCTTCTCTAAGTAAACTGTCTACTACTTGAAATACCCATGGGGAAGAAAAAATGATCTATGACCATCTCTTTTTTTCTTTATAAATATAACAGCTTTTAAGTCTCAGAAGACTGAATGTCATCCCTAGACTAAACAAATGAAATTCTTTCAGCATTTTCTCATAGATCAAGTTTCCTAGACCTCTGCCTGTTCCCTTTGCTCTCTTCTGCATTCTTGCCAAATGGTGCACCTCTCTCGAAGGGCACTGCCCAGAGCTGGACACTGCGCTGATTTAAAGGCTCATAAGGCATCAGTGCCTATTTCTCATATATGAGGCCCTTGTCACTACATCCCACAACTAATTGTGTTGTTTGCAACACCACGAAGTGGAAGACTTTTTTTTTGTGGTCTACCTAAACTCCTGACCATATTTTTCCAAGTGTTACTATCTTGTCAGTAGTTTCTTTTCCACACATTGGATTTCTCTCTGTGGGTTGTTACACTGTGTATTTGTAAGCTGTGATCATACTGATTGCAAACCATTTGTCAAGACTGCTCTGAATTCTTTCCTGAATTTTCATCTGCAAAATGGATGCTGTGTTCCACAGGCCAGACTGATCACTTAGAACAAGTTGATGCAAGACACATCTGATGATCCTTTTCAGTACAGAAAAACTATTTCACAGAGAGCTTCATCCTCCTGGAGCATGTGTTTTTTTTTTTTTTTTTTTTTGCCAGGACAGTGTACTATAGCCATAAAAAATAGTACTGTCCTCTTTCTTCCATTCTTCTGCTTGTGTGTCTAGTTCTAGAGCTAGGGCAGTGGGACTGGCTGCTTGACAGACAGGATGGTTGTAAGAGTCCAAGCCCTGTCTCAAAGAGAGTTGAGTTGAGAGTTGCTGGGACAGGTAGCTTTCAGCTACCATGCATGGAGCTTTAATCGTATGTGGTTTGGAAACTTCGGACCACGCTCCCTTCCTACAATGCCCACAGATTCTGGCTGTGTTTTCCCTTTAAGGGCAGCTTCTATCTTCAGCAAGTTCACTCTGATCAGAGGCACAGGCTTCACTCCTAAAGTCCTCCCTCATAATTTCAAGCTTGGGGTAGATATGAATAGACTCCTCATCACATTACGCTGGAGGGAGTGCAGGGCAGCTTTACTGCTTTGAGCAGAATGAAAATGGCAGGGATGGGGTGTGTTCTTGAATAGCTTAAGTTTAACGAGCCACTTGGAACAATGCATTTTTAAAATTATAAGCCACCTGTTGAAACTTCACATTGTACTTGTTCAGCACTGGAACAAGTAATAACCTCTGTTTCTTCTGTAGTTTATGCCTCGAGAAATGAAATTGAGTGAGTACCAAGGTAAAGCAAGGACTGCTAAACTGGTGCAGTGTTGAAGCACCTGCAAGGTTTGTTTTTTTTCTTTACTTTTACATTTGCCAGAATACCCTGGAAAGACCACAATCCCAGACAGAACAGGGTGGAGTGGGTAGCAGTACTTGATGACTAACAGAGGTGAGGAGAGATTTATGCTGTCCCCGTGAGCTGTGTTTGTTCAGCTGGCATTGTGCTCCTAGTAAACACAGAAAGGGTTGTTTCTCTTCCTCCACCCATATCCCTGCTTTGGGGACAGGCAGCTGGTGCCTGTTCATTACCTTTCTATGGTAGTTCTGCCAGCCCTTGTGAATGTGTGTACCAAAGGCTTTCCCAATTCTCTTTCCCTTCCAGAGTGGAAGGGATGCAGATTTGGGCTGCTGTCATAACATGTGCTGAACTTTCCCTTAGAAGTGAGACTGCTTTCTGCCTGTGGCTTCTGTGTGCTCCATATTTGGGCTGAGGCACCTGTTCTAGAGTGGCCTCAAGTCCTGTTTATGTTAGAGCTAGCTTACGCAGCGTGAATGCACTTCAGTTCTGGTACAGAGAATATGCTAAAATAAACCATTCAAGGCTCCTCTTCTCCACCAGAGCAATGCAACAACAAGCTAATCCAAAATAAAAATCAACCCCATTTGAATTAAGCTTCCCTGAGAGACCGACAAATGCTTTCTTTCACCGGGAGGAAAACAGATGCAAAAAGACACTTAGTCCTCGCTTTTGGTACAGGATGTGAGTAGGAACTTGGCACTAGCTATCTCTTACTGCTGCCTTTTATTCTGTGCTGCACTAGTTCCTGATGAGGGAAAGGCTCAAAGTTGAACAAAAGAAATTTGGGAGAGATACGCGTGTGATTTTTTTTGAAGCCGTATTTTGAAGTCAGGTCTCTACTGCAGTACTAACAATAGGGGCTGGTCAAGAATCTTTCAGTAAAAGACCTTTTCCTCCCCTTCTGATGAATGCTCGTTCATTAAAACTGAAGCTTTTTGTGGGAACTCCATGGGAAAAGTTTCTCTGGTCCAAATGGAATTTCTGGTCAAAAGAAGAGAGAGAGGAAAAGGAAAGCAAATCTGCCCTGTTTGTGGAGTAGCCAGCAGCTCTGAGTTAGACTATTCACGTAGGGCTGGGGAGAAGCATGGAGGGAGGTTGCACCCTTTGTTTTGCCTCAGTTGGAAAGAGGATTGTCCCTTGAGGATGATGTAGGGATCTCCCCAAGGTGGTTGGTTTCAGTGTCATAGCTATTCTCCTTTTATTTTTTTTATTTTTAATCATAATAACTTGAGTACAGAATAGCAATATTAAAAAAATAGTGAACTGTGGTTGAATGGTGAATGTTGCTTGTGTCCCACCCTGACCATCTCCAGCATCTTGCAGCCCTGGGATCAGTATTGTGTCTTTTGCCTCCGCCAGCAATGAGCTCAGGCAGCTGGGGGCTGCCTGAACCTGGAGCAGTGCATCAGCTACAGCCGGCCCTGCAGGCTGAGTATGTGAGCTGTCAAGCACAAGCCTTTGGTTCGATACTGCTAGATAGCCTCCTTTCTAACTCTGTAAGGTAAACAAATACTCCATCTCTTTAATAAGCATCTAGTTTATTAGACAGTCAGATGAGTCCCTTAACTCATCCATCACTTTTATTTTTATTGTGCAGACACTAGATGTATGGTTGAATATGTGTACTTCAGGGACCAGGCATGAGAGACCTCTTTATGTATCTGACCACGTAATTCTCTGAAGACCATTACTCGGAGAAAATGGATGTGTAAATAACTGCAACTGCAGATGTCCAAGCTCTGCTTTCCTGCAATAGCTCATGGCTTCAGAGATGCTACTTCTAAGCATGTTTTAAGGAGTGTTGGAAGCAGTCAAGAGTTAGAAGCAACAGAAAGTTAGCATTTTGGAGATGAACAGTTAAAGTAAAATGGTTATTTCTGCCAGTGATTCTCTTTTGTGTGTGCATGTATCCCCTGTCTTTCTTTTCACTTTCACTGGATTTGTTGCAACGTGGATTTGCTGTCACTGAAAGATTCTGTAGTGCTACTTCGTTGCTTGGCCAATGGCTATCATAAGTCAAAGCAGGGACGACAGGAAAAAAGGGAATGTGACAGTGCCTTAAAAAAAAGTGTAATGTTATTGTTGGTGCTGGGAAGGCTGTTTGTCCCTCTCTGACTTGCTGTCTTAAACATTCCTCTCTCTGTTCAACGTCGGGAAAGAGAGCCTTTTCTCTGTATCTTTCTGTACTTGCAACCACCATTAACTCAAACAGGGCTTTTAAGTACCCTGCACATGCAGTGAAGATATGCTGCTTTGTGAGATGGCAGTTTAATTTCATACCTGGCATTAAACCTAGCTTGGCCATAGGCTTTCCTTATCCTCCGAAAACTTGGCCTTGGCAACAACAAAGTTTCCAGTAAGCAGTCTGACTGGAATGGGCTGACTTCAGTGTGCTGGAGCCAGGGTAGCATTTGATGGTTCCCTTATTACCAGTGAGGCTGTCTTTAGGGTGACAATGCATGCGGTTCATGCCAGGTCCCATGCTGGGGAAGCTGATGGTATGGATTTCCCAGCTGATTTTGCTGGCTGTTGGAATATACTCTTGCTATTAATACTCATGTTTGTTTTTAAGGGAATTAAGTGCTGTTAGAGTGATAGCTTGGAGGAAAGAGCCTCTCCAGGGGCTAGTGCTAGTTAATTCTGTCTTCTGCCTCTTAGACATATGGCACCAAAGGAACTTTCCACAAGGCTGTTGTCAGAGCCACCGTTTAATGTCACTGTATTTGCTGTTTTGATCCCCTCTAGCTTAGGGAGGATAGAATAGATCTGGAACAGGTTCAGAGACGGAGCAACTGGGTCAGCTGGGACTCCTCAGCGTGTAAAAGAGATGAAGCAGGAATCCATAAAGCAGTGAGAGGTAGGGAGGGAGAGGCTGCAAACTGATTGTTCACTGTCTCATCCTTCAGAAGAACCAGGATCAGCAAACAAACTGGTTGGAGCCAGGTTTAGATCACACTGAAGTATGTGCTGTGTTCCACACACACTATGCAGTTGAGCCAAAAACTAGCTGCAGGGTGTCATAGTAAAAGTTTATGAGGAGGGATGTGGCAAACTGGTGGAAGCAAAAAATTATAGCTACTTTCTAAATGCAAAGTGCCTCTCTTTCTTCAAGTTTCTGATCCACAAATGCTTGTGACTGGAAGAACATATGGAGGAAATAACTATATGCTTGTCCTGTTTTTCTGTTATCCTCTAAGTGTCTGCTTTTGGCCACAATTGTAGATGAGAAGATGACAAATTGAGCCCTTGGTTTGCCATAGCATGGCTGTTTTATGTTCTTCAGAGTATGGTGGAATAGATGGAACTTTCATATTGACTACTTCTATATGCATGCTAGAACAGAGAAAAATCTCTCTACTACTTCACCTGTGGTATGATTGCTAGAGATGGACTGCTGAAAACTGCTGACAGCGGTGGGTTTTGCATTGTTATATCTGTTTGATGTCAGCTGAACAAAGCTGGCAAGATGCTTCGCTTTTAGCCTTTGGACACCTTTCAGAAAGGAGTGGCTGGCAGTTGGTTTTGTATTCTGGTAGATAATGCCATGATTTCCATTCCCACACACTTAATACACGCAGACAAATTCTTGCCATTTTTATGGAATAGTAAAAGCATTGTGTTTTTAAGTTTATACATTTATTATAATTTGCTTACCTCACTGGAAATGCACATATATATTATAAGGTACTAATTCATTAGAAGAGACTACTTTCTTTCCTTCTTCATTCATTTCAACAAAGGTGACACATTTTGTCCCAACTCATGCAAGCAAAACTTTGATATTTTTATCCAGAGCTATTTTCAGTGCTAGCTGTGCAAGAGTCAAAAGACTTGAGAGATCTTGACTGTGTGCACTTGGGAAGTTTTGAGATAAAGAATTCCTGGAATCTGGATCTGTTCGGTAGGAGGTGTTTTTGTTTTGTTTTGCTTATTATGTAAAACAGTGACAAGCAGAGAGTTCTGGCTGCGTGAACGCTCCTCCTCACCAGCAGACCAAGGTGCAAATTGCCATCATGCAGCCTGCAGGCACGGGGCCCTATGCCCTGAGTGCTTTGCTGGGGAGCCTGCAGCCCTCTGCTCAATGAGTTCTCTGTCCAGGCGCAGCTTGGGAACAGTCACGGGGCCTTTTTTTCAGATGTGAAATCTGTCAGCAAAATGAAGTCAGCTTAAATATCAGCTGAGGCTTGAGCTCCCTTTCAGTTTTTGTTGACTTTATCCCCCTCCTGCTCCTTCCTGATCAGGTTTCTCTCTGCTTGAGTCAGACTTGCCGACACTTAGAAGTTTTTAGTCTGTGTTTCGGTTGTGTGGATTTGTGTGTGACAGAGTTGAGGTGCCCTTTATATTCCTAAAACACTGAGGAGAGAGGGAAACCACTCTAGGTCTTTGAGACTCCTTGTGTTAGCTGCTACAGTTCAGTTTGGTACCCAGGGCATGCTGCGCTTGGGTGGTGCCATGCAGAACTGCTGACATTTGGTGTGTGACATCTTCTGCCTGTCCAGGTGTTTGCCACCAGAATGTAAGATGGAACTGATAAGGTGTAGGAAGGCAGGCCAAATACAGGGAGACAGCAAGTATTGCTGGGTCTGTGCTGAGCCTGTCCTGGGTTAGGACACTTAGGAGAAGAACTGCAGGTTTGGGGTGAACCCCTGGCATCACTGCTTGGCAGTGCTGAAGCATTTTGTGTTTTGAGAGCAGGAGGTAGTTCCTGACATTGGCTTATTTCAAATTAAAAAAAGAAAAAGAAAAATTAGAGCAAACCACAAGGGGAAAGGAAAGCTGGGGAAGGACAGAGCTGTTACCATTTCTGGCTTTCATCACTCTCTTAACAAGAAAACTCAGCAGTTGTCTTTTCTTTTTAATTTTTATTTTTTTTAATGCTACACTTCGTGTATTTCAATCCTGTGATCATCAGCACTGATTGCTTTCTCTCCTACTTGCATGCTTTTTTCCTCTCTCAGATATCTTCTCTGTTTTCCAAAGCTGAAGTTGTTTTCCTTCTCCTAAAAGGACAAGAATGTTTCAAGACTTCTTATTGAGAACTTCTAGCTGTTGAGATAAATGGATTGTAATGTCCCATGGAATATTATCCTTTGTACTTGATAAAGTGGTGTTAAAGTATAGCTTTCTTTTCCTCTTGGGCACATACCATAAGGACACTAAATGAGATAGAATAGTGCAGTGCGTTCTGGATGAAGAGGTGGTGGGAGCAGGGCATGGCTATTGGCACCTTTGTGTAACTGAAAATCAAACAAGCGATGACCTCTAAGTATGTGAAAATATCTCTTGTGAAAATCTTAACCAAGGAGTGCAGTAATAGTGAACTGTGGTTAACTGATAGGTCTCTTCCAAAATCCGGGTGAACAGAAACAGTTTTCTTGCTCTTCCTGGCTTTCTGGACATGCATCAAACAATGTCTAGAATCTAGAATCTTGTAATATCATCTCTGATTGTAGATAGAAGTTCTTAGCTCTGAAATCTCTCATTCTCTTGGGTGAAGGCATACTGGTGTTTACCATGCAGAAAGCACACTGATGTGCTGCTGTGGATGATATCCCTGACCTGCAGAGCTGAGGAAGGTGATCCTGATTTGATGTTTTCTCTCTATACTCCTCCATCTCTGTTCTGTCTCCCAGAGAAAGTTCACTCCTGCGACCAGGAAAGACAGAGTGCACTGGAGGAGGCCAGGCAGAACCCCCGTGAGGGGATTGTCATCCCTGAGTGTGCTCCAGGAGGGCTCTACAAACCAGTGCAATGCCACCAGTCCACCGGATACTGCTGGTGTGTCCTGGTGGACACCGGACGCCCCCTGCCCGGTACTTCCACTCGGTAAGAGCTGTACACCTGGAGAGATGCCTGCTTCAGGGTGTGAGACGTGAAAAATTGTATTGCTATACCAGATAAGTTAGTGCTTCTTGAGCAGAGCGCTCTGAGCTACCTTCCCTAGAGCTATCAATGTGATGTGCCATATTGGATGTTATCTGTAAGTGCTGGTACACTGTAACTGCTTTTCTCTCAGCTAAGAACAGCCTTTTTTTGTTTTTGTTCTTGTCTTACAGCTTTTTGTTGGTAGTCCTCTGCTCAAAATACAGGCCCGTGTTATGAGTGGCAGAAACTGTTGCAGGTTTATTTTTTTCCCCTGCAGTGAGCAGATAAGATGACCCCATAGCAACCATCTGATGACACTAAAGCCATATCACACAGTTTAGTATCTTCCATTCTCCTTTTTCAGGTATGAGACTCCAGTGTGTGAAAGTGATGCCAGATCGAAAAGTACAGAGATTGATGATCCATTCAAGGACAGAGAACTTCCAGGTTGGTGAATAATGAGAGCCCATCTCTGTTTATCTCACCTTGGGACTCTCAAGAGTGGAGATTGTTGAGGGGATTTCCCTTACTGTACTTATTTTACCATGGATTTTATTGTGTGTTATTTTGGATAACTGGAAGAGCCTGGGAGTATCTGGGGAGGCTGCTTTATTGCCTGTCTGTCTTTCCTTGGAAACATGGCTGAGATAGAATTATTGGAAAAAAAAAAACCAAGATGCCTGGATGTACTCTGGCTGAAGAATGAGCTCAACATTCAAAACCTTTCCTCAAAGCTTGACCAGGGCAGGATTCTTCCCGTGTAGTAGGGCGTTTTAGTAGCTTGATGGTGTGCTGAGCAATGATGGAGGACACGGATGGCAATTGTCAGTGGATCAACTGGCTCCCTCATACTGCAGAACAGTATTCCTGGTGCACTAAGGTCACTTACCTAATGCTGACTGCTTACTTGGCTGGACTGGGTCCCTCACTTTCTACCTGAGACTCACTTTATCTCCCATTGCTGCTTGTTTTCTGTTCATCTTTCCTCTCTTAACACCATGACAAGCCGTAATTTCGTATTTGCTTACTTTTTTTTCTGCTAGGAAGAGGTGCAGGGCATAGATGTCTGAGCAGCTCTTAAAAATTTCATATATGCATACTCTATTTTTAACTTCCCTCTGCCTTTGTCAGGTACAAAGGAAGGGCCTTCACTGAGAGATCTGCCATTGCGCTCCTGTGTTGGGAGCAACTCCCAGAAACTGAAGCTACAGTCAGTTGCTTGCACAGTGAGGGAGCAGTAGAGACCAGGAACTCCACAGAAAGAGCTGGTAGCAATGGATCTACTTCACTTCTTTCTGGCCCTTCCTAGGGCTGACATAAAGTGGGTTGTCCCTGAACAAGTTAGCAAAGGAAATGAGATTTGTTCCAGATTTGCCTTCCGCACCTCCTAATTCTCCTACCAGTTCCTGACCTCGGGCGCCATTGCTCTGTGCTTAGCAGCTCTGACTGCAGCACAGCTCTCTACTATGCAGCTGCTCATTTTCACAAGGCATGTAGAAATTTCTTATCTGCCTTCCTCTTACATTTGAATGGAATCGGCCAATTGGTTCAAGTATTACTCTGGGGGGTGAGGGACTACCCCATTTAGCAAGTCAGCTAAATGATTGCATTAAGGCTCATTTCCTTAGAAAATCGCTGTATAACAGGAAAACCTTACTTCCTTTCATCTCCCTCCTCTTTTCCCTTTGCTTTTCTACCCCTACTTGCATTTCCTCTCTGTCTCCCCAGAACTCAGTGAAAATCCTTTGTGTTTGGACTCCTAAGAGTTTCTTTCTGATCTTTCAGGAAGACAGAATGGCTTCTTCTTTGTTCTTCTGCACTGCAGCTGCAACTGGAAGAGGCGATAGGAACTACATGAGGCCTAAGAGGGCATATGTAGGATGCTCTGTAGCATCATACTCCAGGAGAGTTCTCTTATCAGCTCAAGCCATTTTTTTGTACTTGAGTAAACATTTAGCTCTGTGCTTGGATGTATGGTTCCCATCCCTGATGGTTTCTGTCACTAGAAATACTTTTGTCTATGGAGAGGGTAGGAGATGGAGCAGAGGAGTTACGTATCCTGGTTTGTCTGCTCTGTGGTCTTCTGATGCAGACTTGAGGTTTGTTTGATTAGCTACTCTTGTATATAAAGCTTCACTGGTGAGTCAGAACTGTAGGGAATGAGAAAAGATGTTTTCTTTTACCTTTTCTCTTTCTTACCAGAACTGAATCTTTAGAAAAATCCCTGTTTTCATTTGAGACATCTTTCCATTTGCATTCACTTCTCTGAGGGAGGTCCCTTGCCTTATCCCTTTTCTAGAGTTTTAATTCATCTTCCAGACCTTCAGTGCTGCAGGCAGTAGCATCTTCCTCCTATGTGATCCAGCACAGGCCAAACTGGGAGAGATAAGAGTGTGAATCTGTGTGCACCTATGCATACCCTCTTCACAAACTGTGTCAGGCAGCTTCCACAAGAGCCAGAAGAAAGAAGGAAGGAACGTGTTGCTTGCACATAGCAAATGGCAAGCTGCTAATTCCTGCGGACGGTGAGATGCTGAGGCCCCAGGGAGATGACTTCTAGCAAATGGTTTTCAACCTTCTCATTACTGCAACAAAAAGCTCCTTTAAGTGAGTGGTCTCCTCTGGCTGCCATAGCAGCTTACCCATTACAATGCTGACATTTTCTGGACCATGTGCCAAGCAAGTGCTGAGGGGTGTATGTGTGTGTAATACATGTAATATGGAGACAGGCTAGAGACTGTTAGTTAGTTGTTGCAGAGAACAGAGCCGGTAATGCTGTGAAGGAGGGAGTTTTGTCAGATCAATTTGCAAGCTGCTTTCAGCTGTCAAGGGATTACAGTAGGTTTCTGCTGCTGCGTTGGGGTACACGTGCTTCTCTGCTTGTCTGGGAAAAGCAGAAAGTGTTGACATTGCTACTTGTTACTAAGGCAGTACTGTTTTCGGGTGTCTGTTCTCCTACACTGGTAGTGAATAGAGGTTTTGGAGAAGAGTAAGGAAGGTGGCGATGGCTTCAGTGTCATGTCAGAGAAAACAATGGAATGGAAGCTGGTCGGTTTTGGACAGTGGCTTTGGAGGTCATGAGAAGAGGTTAAGTGTATTTGTTCCTTGGTAGGCTAGAGCAATTGTTACAGTATTAACATGGTACTAAATACAACATGCTTTTGCTTCTTTTAAAAGCAATAAAACTGCATAGCTTGCCTCATAAAGGTAAGGAGACAGGGATTTATGTCTCAGCTCTGTCTTAAGACTGACAAGAGACTTCATCATTCTGTAGTTATAACGGTGGGTAACTGGATGGTCTCAGGACTAAGTCATGGAAATAGTTACCAAGCTTGTCTTCAGCCTGCTTTGTCCAGTTCCTGTCCAGATCAGCAGTGACTGGAGGCTGTTGCCATGTGATGACTTGGTCAGACGTATTTCCCAGGCAGTCTGGACACGCAAAGAACTGAGCTATTGTGGTAGCTCCTGGCAGGAGGTACTCTGCCTGGAGAGGGAGATACAAACAGCAGCAGTCGCTTTGGCCCATGCTTTAAGAAGCTTTAAGCTGTCAGTTAGAACCTCAGAACAGCCGTGTTTTCAGGGGAAGATGACCCAGGAGGTAATGAATTGTTTTTTAGACTCCTGTACAAGTGTTACCATGGGAACTCTGTCTGCCAGGCGCTTCCAGCACATCCCTGTGGTTATGCTGGTAGGGAACTGGGAGAGGCTGGAAAGTCAACCACATGATCTTCCTGCCAGATATTGTTGGTGACCGTGTGTGTGCTGGACAAAGCTGCAGGACAAATTGCCATGCAGAGAAACCCACTGAGGAATTCTTCTGCCTTTCCTGCAGTGATGTCTGCAATGTTACAAACAAAGGAGGTTCTGACTAGTCCTTGCTGCACTGGGCTGGGAGACCAGTCTTGTGTGTTCTTGCCTTAAACCTCCTCTTTTCTTTCTGCAGGCTGCCCCGATGGGAAGAAAGTTGAATTTATCACCAGCTTACTTGATGCTCTCACTACGGACATGGTACAGGCTATTAACTCAGCAGCACCTACTGGGGGAGGAAGGTGAGTCTGGAAAGCACTTGAGCTGAACCCACCAAGGTGATTGCAGAGCTCTGGATGCCAGTGAGGTGGGGGTGAGAGGGAGGCTGGTGCTCTGAGCAGATTCCCGTTCATCTGGATTGCTGGGAGAGAAGCTGGTGCTGCACCATCAGAGGCTGCTCTGTCTTGTCCTCGTAATCTGGTGTGCCTGCTCCCACCCCTCCTCCCTGGCAGCTGTTCCACCATAAAGGTTAGTATAGCCCATTTGAAGTGTGAAATGAGAGCTCAGTGGGAGGAAGTGTCTTGTTCTTTTGTCCCCTGGTGTATGAAAAGACCTAATAAAATGCAAATGGATGGAAGGAGACCGTGTGGCCTATTGGCTACCACAGGGAGTGAAGAATGTGAACGGAATTCTTGGCAGGACAAGTGCTGTGGTTTTGCTGTGGGGCTGAAGCCAGCCTGTGGATGAGGAGAGAAGCTGTTTTTCGTGACCCTCCCCTCTGACCAGCTGCCTCTTCATCCCTCTTGGAAGGAGCAGCAGGTCAGGCCTTTTGAAAGAGGTGGCAGAAGTGTGCCTTTCTGGGGAACTGGAGAAAAGCTGAGATCTTGTCTCCCCCTCCTGTTTGATGGTAGAAATCCCCTTAGTGCAGCAGCTACAGTGCTGCAACATGCCAGGCAGGATAGACCACTGGGAATGGACTTTGTTGAGTTTAAAAGAAATGCTGTGTTGCCGTGACTTCTATGGTTCTGACTATAAAAGAGGACAGTGCTAGCCTACCAGGCAAGGATGCCTCAGCAAATAATGTGCTCACATCAAGGGGGTGCCTTTGTGCATGTTGCTTCCAGCACATAGAGTAATGTTGATACCCTGCTTCCCTCTTTCAAAATGCATTAGGAAGCAATGCCATCTTTAAATTCTCAAGACAAAGACTTCCTGGGTGGCACCTTTGTGTCTCTTGGTTGCCAGACGGATTGCTTGTGAATGCATATGTTTTTAACTTTGTGTTTGGACCTTGCAAATGAGGCCGGCTGCTGAATGCCTGCACATGGAATAGTCTGTAGCCCTTCGAATTAGCAGTATATTCCTAGCATGTCTGTACTCATATAAACAGGATGAAAAATGCCCCAAGGATGGGAAATACGTTGTTCTCTCCCAGCCATAAGCATTCCAATGTCAATTCTGTGTAATTTGCATGGTTCAAATGCTGTGGGTGGGGGTGGCAGGAAGCCCTGGAGAGTATTTGATATTTATTTGGCATCTTTGGCACAGAGACTGAAACCCAGCCAATGTAATCATCACTCTTAAAATAAAGCTTAATATAAACCAATATTGTAGAGACCAGAGATATATATGCCCCCACTGCTCTTCTATAAACCCAGCAGGCTTGCTTCCTAATGTTCCCCAAGCTTTGTGTATTTCTCAGCTTTGAATAGAAGCTTTTCTGGCAGAATTTTTCACTGCCCAGCTCTTCACAGTCGCCACATTGATTTATTTTCAGCTGCAGTGTCAGCAGCCCAGTTGAAAGGGGAAAAAGAAATCTTTTAGCAGTCTGTCTTTTGTAAGGCAAAGGACTCCTGCCACCCAAATATTCTGCGTGCTCACAGGCATGATTAAATTCAGGAAATTGCTCTGGCATAAACTTCCGTGTGCATCAGTTAGGGTAAGTGCATACCCCAAAGAGCCTACATCAAGCTTTTCCATCCCACCGTGCCACCATGGGACCATTTATTTTGGAAAAGAGAAAAAACAAAAACAAAATCATTTCAAGGAATTTAACAATTTAATCAGTACAGCTTTCATTTGGTATGAGTTTGCAGAGCTGGGAAGCTGGAAAGCAGACTCTGTGCAGTGAGTTCTGCTTTCCAAGTTTCCCAAAGGGGAAAATGTCCAGAGTCCTCTCTTCAGGAACATCTGAAATTTTGCTGGGTGACCTGACTTCACTCTGGCATTAGAAATGAAAGCTCTTTTTTAAGGATATCTTATTCACTGGGCTAACAAACGCTTTTCCAGCTTTAACAACCAACAGAATACTTAATTTATGACAGTGCTTATCCTGTACCTCCCTCACCCAGGTTTGTTGAGAAGGTGATGTTGGAAAGAAAAGCTCGAGATCTGGTTTAGCTTAATGTCAGCTGAGACACTTGTATTTGTGAGGCTCTTCTCTTGCAGGCTCTTCTCTATCTTTATGATGGCTTCCTCTGTATCCTACCTCTATCTTCAAAGTGTTCCCCATTTTGTCTTTTTGGACCCTTTTAGAGACTGAACGAATGAAGCCAATAAACTAAAGTACTTTTTTAAGCTACTGTCAGCAAAGCTTATGCCTTTTGCAGAAGCCAGGCAAACTCGATACAAGCAAGCTCTATTTCCCATGCCAGTTGGCCCCATGTATTGTCCTGTGTGTTCCAAATACAAAGTGAGCACTTTGGATGTAGGTGGGCTGAATGTAAGGCCTCACTTACCTGTGCAACCTGGGCTAGGGAGCTGCTTTGGCAGGGGGGTTGAACTCGATGATCTCTAGAGGTCCCTTCCAACACCTACAGTTCTGTGATTCCAGAGTAGGGACTGAAAAGGGGCAGTACCCAAAACAGTTACTGAAATAGATTGAGCTGTGGATACAAGATTGGAATGTGGGAGTGTGGAAAAAAGTGAATATTTATCATCAGAAAAGCGGCAAGCAGTTTTAGGGAAGGGTGGTTATTTCCATTTCTCTGTGACAGCAGGGAGATGAAACTGTCATACAACATACACCTTTGGTATCAACATTAAAAGAGGAAACAGCATGTGGAGAATAGCCTTGCCAAAGTTTTCAAGGGCTGACAAAGCCCAAGAGTGAGAGTTTTAAGGAGTTCAGGCTTCCATGGGATATTAGAAGAATGAGAAAAGAATTGAAGGATGATTACATATAATCTGAGTGTGTCTGCAGGGACAAAAACTCTACAGGCTCTTTAGCCTAACAGGGAAGAACATGATCAGCTGAATGTAAACCAACTTCTGTTCAACATTTCTTTAAAGTAAGGCTATTTGTAAGGCAGAATGAAGAAATGAGGGTGGTGATGGATTCACTCTCTCCACGGCTTCCTTTGGGGCTCGATAACCTTTCAGAAATACTTTAGTCAAATCCAAGTTCTGGTCTTAAATGTAAATTGATTCACAGTCTGTGCATGTGATGTGCAGGAGATTGGATTGGCTGTTCCTGCAGCTTTCAGCCTGAACTGGAATATGTGGAGTGAAAACTGCCTGCATTTGCTGAGTGTCTTCAAGACTTTACCTATATATGCTGGAGTGAATGTGTCACTCTTTTTCTTTGGAGGGAAAGGAATAACCTAAGGAGAAATGCTAGAGATCAGCATGTAAAACTCCACTTAAGGCTGTGCTGAACTGCACGCTTTACACTTGACACACACACCAAAACAATCTAGTAGCAGCAAAGCGAGGCAGTACAACTTGCTTGTCGCTTCAGGCAGTGTAAGTAAAACCTGATAAGACTTTTTTTTTCTTTTTTCTTTTTCTTTTTTTTTTTTAATTGGGCATGCTTAAAACAACCTTGTAATCCCTTATAGGTCTTGTCTTGTTTAAGCAAGTTCAAAGCTATTGATTTTAATTGAGTTACTCTTGCTTTACAATAATGTAAATGAGAGGAGAACTTCCCTTCGTCATGGCCCTGGTTTATATTACAACAATATAGCCAAATAGACTTCATTTAAACTTCTGAAACAGAAAATCTCTGGTAAAATTCATTCTTAAGTTTATTACATAAACTCCAAGGCACATCTTGTTACTGTATGTTTTCAAATTAATCAAGGGAACTCTTGTAGGAAATAGGTTTATTAAACAGTGCTTTGTATCCTTTTTGAAAAGATGCATAGTTGAAATTGTTTATGCATAAATCCTATACAATAGAAGCAGCATATATTATTTAAAAAAAAAAAGAGAGTTCAGTACATTTTATTCTATTTTGTAAGTCAGACATATTCCTATTACATGGGGCCTAAACTAGAATAGACCAGAGGAGATCCCAGCCTCTCTCTACCAATCTGAGAAACTATCTTTAGTCTTTGCCAATTCAGGAATAAATTTTAATTGCCAAAATGTGCTCACTGTAGCTTGTTACATCATCAGGAAAAATATGAATGCCCCGTGGAGTTTTAGGTTAAAAGAGCGGCTTCTGACAGCTACCCTTATCATGTAACTCAGCAGCTGTGCGCCTTCATTGTAAGCTGCCAATTATTTCCCATGTAATAGCCCTAAAAGGTACTTCAGAAAATTGCCCCCAAGGTTCCCTTTCATGCTGTAGTTGAGCAGTTGGAAGCAGGCAAGTAAAGCTCAGCACATCTCCAGGGTGTTCTGAAGTTGAGCCATGTTTTAATAAAGATTGACACTTTCAAACAGTATGGGGAAGTTAATGCCCAGCTCCTATTGCAATTCAATTGAAGTTGGATACTGATTTCTCTTTATGCTCCTATGGAAATTCTAGCCTAATTAAAGATATGAGAGGGATCGTGTAATAAGAGAATCTTTTAAAAGTCAGTGAGGAATGAAGGGAGTTGATTTTTAAACCTCCTAAATGATTTATCCCACAATCTTCAGAAAAGTTGTGTTCAGAATAGTTTTTCATACACAACTTAGCCAGAGGGAGGAGAGAAAGAAACTGGGTCTGTAATGGGAAGATAACTTCAGTTTTAGCTGTAGAGGAATTATGCATTCTTTGTAATGAATTTGGACTGCTCAGTAACCTTTTGTTTAGTCTGAATGCAGCTTATGTTTTTTTGTTAGCTTTTTGACTCTTTCCCTACGGGAAAGGGAGAATAAGAAAACAAATACACAATCCTTTTTACAATTTCATTAGAGTAATCCTCTTTGATTCAAGCCATGTTCCACAGTTAGAGCTTTTAGCTTTACAATAGATAGCCTCTAGGAATGACAAAAGGAGACTGAGAGATGGAAGCAGAAGAGGCAAGAAGAATCATGAATTTTACTTTGCTCATTTAAACTGTTGCCACTTTCCATCATTGCTTCCCCTGGGCACCTTGGTGGTCATCATTAGTGCTCTCCTGGGCGTTGACTGGCAAGGTCAGTACTGATATTTCTTTGCATCCCTCCTTCATTTAGCAACAGCACCGCGTATGGCATAAATCCTTGCAAAATAATTTAGAGACTTAGAAAACTATAACTTTAAATGCTGTGGACAACCTGACTACATGTATGCCTCGTGTGCTGGGAGTGGAAGCTGGGCTTTTTTTCTGCTCTGTTACTTCTGCTAGTAGTTTCTTGTCCATCAGTGCTCTTTCATCCTGGAATTAGCTCCCACTGGTTTATAAGCTCCCATTTTCAGTCCAGAGTTAGGAATGTTAGCCTGGTCTTAATCCCCTTCCATCCTCCTGCCTCAGCTGCTATTGTTGCCAATTAAATTTTGTATTAGAAAGTAACGGATTTTGGAAAAAACCTACAGATGATCATCTCCTGGGTACAACAGAGCTTGCAATCTTGCTTTCTCCCAGAGAAGTATTTTGTGTTTGGAGATTTTCTGTCACTGCAATAGTATGGAGAGTCTGTGTAGTAAGATGCAGTAGAGCTGCAAGTGTGCTGGGAGCAAAATATTGACTTCGAAAGGAAGGGACTTAGTTTTACTCAGTAAAGTGTAGTTGAGCTATTACCCTTTGACAGTACAGCCCAATGGAGGAGAATGTGATTGCACACTGAACATGTTCTGGTATGTGCGTATTGTCTGACCTTGCTCTCCTATATTTTAAGCTATATACCTTCTCTGCTTTCCTGCTCAGTTAGCTCCTGCTGTCTTGCTAGGGAACTCAAGGTCTGGAAAGCATCATGGAATGCTTGCAAAGAGCATGTTCAAGCTGTCTAGGTGGTGTTTTGGCATACCCTTCCTCTGCTCCAGAATTTAGTGCAGCTGCAAAAAGCTCGTGTCCATGTTTATTCATAGCTTCTTTGCTTCTGTTGTACCCCAGTTAGACCAGATGATGTGATGATGTTCTTGTGGAAGTGTCTCAGCTGGAAAAATAGCCTTGTTAAAAGATGTAGCACCTTAACCCAGGTGTCTTCAGGCATTAGCTGGTGAAGAGATAAGTAAAGACCTTCCCATGAGGTAGCTGACAGCACCAGGAGGAGGAGCAGAATACTTAGACAAAACTATTCACTTGATAATAGTGAATTAGTAAGAAAGCTGAAAGAGCAGATTATCTGTCCTTGACTGCTAGTGACAGACCTCTCTTCTCTTCCTTGTTGGACTCTTGGTGGGCTTATGCTGTATAATGGAGCTAAACTTGTAGTCTGCATGAGAAGCCTGAGAAGCTGTTACCAGACTGCAATGAGAGACAAGTTCAGTGGATTTTTGCACGACTGGTGTTGGAATAAGATATGTTTTATTATTGTAAGTTGAAAATGGGCAGTGGAGAAGCAGCCTAGGAAACTAAGTTTGCATCTGAGGACTGATTTGTTTCTCTTGCAACAACAATGGAGAGGCAATAGAATAAAATTCCCCAAGAATATTCCTTTCAACTCTGCACTGGCAAAACAATTAGAGTCCTCAGATATATTTCAGCTGACCCAGCATGTATGGTTGTTGTCGTGGCACATCATCAAAACTAGGTGTCTTAGCAATGCTGTGAAGTTGCTTCAACTCATGTTTCTTGTATGGAAAGTAAGTGTCTTGCATGGACTATCTTTAAAGTCAAGATATTTAGATGGATGTTGTAACCTCAGTATTCTCAGTCTATCAAGTAATTGCACAATACACAGGGAAGGTATGGCTGCAGCGAGATGATGTGGCTCCCCAGAGTCCTCCCTGCTCTGGGATTCTGGATGATCATTAGAAAGGGCAAACAACCAGCTCAGGAACTTTCAGGCCAGCCAGCAGGAAGTGGTAAAAACTTAGTAATGGCTCTATCTTCCTTCCTCCTACAGTCACAGAAGTTAAACTAATTCCCTTTAGTTCCATTAGCATGCTGCTGTTTTCATTATGAACGTTCAGCTTGTTTGTAATGGCTAAGACTGATACATCATCACCTCATGAGTCAGTGTATTTGCATTACGCTGCGGATTGCCTTGGTTTTCATTATGGAAGTGCTGGAGAAAACTATGTTGCCTCTTCTAGTAACTGTGAGAGCTCCTCCTTGATGTGTTTCTGGAGGAAAAAGAAAAAAAAAGGCACTTTTAAATCTTACTCTTGAGTGTCTTTTCAGCAGGTAGAGAGAAGCTAGTGCTCCTATATTTCTATTGTCAGTGCTAGAGATGCTCTTTCCCTTTTCTCCATTTCTGTGTCTTGAGATCTGGGTCTTCAGAAAACAAAGGTCAGAGCCAAGGGCGGGCCAAGGTATGGGCCAGGGAAATCTCACATGCAAAAACTGGGTCTGTATTCCTCTATCTCAGCAAAGGCAGAAGCTCCTCTCTTACAATACAAAACTTCTAGTTCTTCCCTGTGGCTGTTGGAAACATGCAAGTCTTCAAATGATAGCCAGCTCACTTCCAAAAGGAAGAGAGGCCAATGACTGTGTTTATAAATGTCATAAAAACAAGCCACAGGATGTGTTTTTATTCTCTCCTGTCATCCTGTTCTTCATGTTGAGTTTCAAGGCTCTAAAAAATCCAGGCACTCCCTTAGCTTCCTGGGGAGATTTTTGCAATTTCTACTTGTCCATAGGTAGCTCCAGGGGCTTGCCTTGTATTTTGGCTCCCAAAACTAAGACAAACTTATTCCCAACCTCTTCTTCCTCCCACACAGTGTTTATCCCACTGTGTTTTGAACCAGATGCTGTGACTGAATGCCAGGCTGCTTCTCAGCTAAGTATTAAATGATCAAGCTGACATTCTCAATTAAAGCCTTGTGAAGTATGTTGTGTAGGTTATCTACTTCTTCCCAGTGTGTGAATTTAATTTTAGGGGGATCCAGATGTCCCCAGATAGTAACTACCTTTCACATTAGTGATGTACCTTGACTGTTGATTGTGATTTTCTTTTTCAGGGGTTGTAGCTGCATTTTAGAGGCAGAAGGGGTCATATGAGAAGGTCAAAAAGATTTTCACCCTTCTAGTTCCCAAAAAAAAGAATTTTTCAGTGGCCATTTAAGTACATATCCTACCAGTTTCTTAATTAAGGTTTATGATAGTCTTAAAATGCATTTTATGAAGTACACCTTAATGAAACTGAACCTGGGTTCCTATTTCCCTAGCTCAAATGCCCAGAACTCACACCAGAACCTGGCTGCTTGTAGCTCACAATTGTCCCTCTCTCATCACTGGGGAAGGAATTAGGCAGCAGCTGGATGTGTCTCCTGGAATAAGTCAGAAAAACTAGTGCCAGTGTAGCATGTCCACTAATTTCCATGCCTTGAAATGCTTTATGCTTGGGAGGAGAAATGCTCAAATCTCAGCATCGTTTCAACTTTTAAAATGGTACATTCATCCTATGGAGAAAAAACAGGCTGCCTTAGTGAACTTTAAAAAGAAAAAAAATGTCATCTTTGGAAAGGATTTCTTCCCTGATTCTTTGTATCACTGAGGAATAAGTCCTTTTCTACTGATAGAGAGCACCTCATACCATGTAAATAGTATGACCATTTAAATAGTATGACACAGTGCCTCTTCAGTAATGGCCTGAGATTGAAAGGCAGTGTCCTCTACTCTTGCATCTTCAGCTGAGGCTGTTCCTCCTGGTCCTCCTCTCTGATATTTTTTGTTGTTGTCCACAGAAAGAATATGTGAGCCAAATGACGTCAAAGTTGTAATATCAGAATGAGTAAGAAATGGAGCACACTGAAATTGCCAGTTCCATAGTATTGTTTTTAATGAATTTGTGGTGCTTGTCTGCTGTGGAATTCTTGTGTATAAATCAACCATGTGAAAAGCATTAAATATGCTGCAAATACAGCACAGGAGTTCAGATCATATAAATAGATATGGCAAGAATGTTGCATCTTGCCAAGGACATTTTCAAATAATGAATGTGACTTGCATTAAACAAATTTGTTCCCTTTCTGATGCCTAGATGTTGCTATTACAGAAACTACCACGGCAGCTGGCATTCGTGGCTCTCATGTTGGTAGCTCAAGGGTCAAAAGGACCATGGAGATTGCCTCTTGCCCTCCAAAGGGGAATCCTCTGGAGTTAGGCAGTGTTTCAGCAACTGGTGTGAAGAGATACAGAGCTACTGAGGGTATCAGTCTCCTGGAATCCCTTGTCACCACTTGTTAATGCCAAAGGACATTTTTAGAAAAAGTTCCTCTCTATCTCTCTCAAAAGATCTCAACTAAAAAGAGGAGATAGTCAGATTTGTGTATTTATCCTGCTTTACGACATAGTATGTGGCTTGACAACGTTGGTGAGAGCACACACTTGATGGGGGCCTCTGCTTTCCCCCCTGCAGGTTCTCTGAGCCAGACCCCAGCCACACGCTGGAGGAGCGAGTGGTACATTGGTACTTCAGCCAGCTGGACAACAACAGCAGCAATGACATCAATAAGCGAGAGCTGAAGCCTTTCAAGCGTTATGTGAAGAAGAAAGCCAAGCCCAAGAAATGTGCCCGACGTTTCACTGACTACTGTGACCTCAACAAGGACAAGTCAATCTCACTTCAGGAGCTGAAGGGGTGCTTGGGAGTCAGCAAGGAAGGAGGTAAGTGGCTTTCCTTCCCCATTCTGTGAGAATAAATGTCTGACGTAGGGTTACATTAAACTCAGGAATCAGTTTTATCCCAGATGATTCAAAAATGCCACGTGTGTGAGAAAATGAGTGATTAATATCCTGCCATGCAACTACAGTTCATTATTTATTATGACTCTGTCTTAACGTCCTTATCACAGGCCTTTGTGCAGAGAACTAGATGGATACTGGGCTAAAAGATGAGCCTTGCCCAGAACCCTGCTTGTACTGTAGAAGTCCTTAGAAACTGTAGTTCAGTTCAGGACCTCTCTGAGTAATACGCTGCTAACAATATTCTGTTGCCTCAACCATGTAGGCTGGATGATGTATGAGGCAGCACAGACCCAGTCCTTCTCCAGAGGCCCTGTTGACTAACAGAAATAATATTTATTTTCATTGCTAAATCCGGCACACAGGAGAGGAGGTGACGCAGAGAGAACATCTCAGAAAGAAAGTGCAGGACTGTCCTGTTGCACTTTTTCAGAGTTAAATTACGTTTTAGGATTTGGGAGATAATTAGGGCATAGGAATAACTTCTCTTCCTGTTCAGTGGCTGAGCAATCAGACCACCCTTCTTCCTTTTCTTTCTCTTTCATTTTCACCTCATATTCTATTGAAACATGGACCAAACTGATATTTTTGGAAATGAGTTATAACTTTTCAACCCATATTCAATAATTATCACTCATTCTTGACTATGGGCAGATTTGCTTGGCAGGAGAAGGTAAGGAAGGAGATTCCAGGGGACTAATTTCCTGTGCAGGTGTTTTGGCTGTGTGGTCAGCTCTTGTTGTAACCATCATGCTGGTTGGGAAGGATGGCTAGCTTTCTTCTTCCAGTCCTAGCTTTTCCTTAGTGCTTTCCTCATGTTCAGTGTGCTTGAGAAGGGAATGGGTACATTCGAGTGTTGAGAAGTTGCTTTTTTCCGGTGCTTTGCAAACATCTTGATTATCACAATAAAACCTTTGCAGTACTTGTCAGCTGTGAGAAGTTTTAAGCTTTTCTAGCTCAGTGGAAGTTTTTTCTTAGTCATTGGTAATTTACTGAGAAGTTACATACCAAAATAGCAGCCCTGTTCCTTAATTTTATTACCTTCCCACAAGATGAATATGCCAAATGAGTTTTATTGCTGTTTGGCCTGGAATAAGACTCTCTGGAATCTGCTGCCTTGGCCCACTGACTGTTGAGAATTTTTATGGCAGGGGGAGAAAAAAAAGGAGAGAAAGAAGAAAATGAGAATCTTTGAGCTCAAGTGAAGGGGAAAGCAAGCAGCAAGGAAGACATACTGTTGTGAGTGAGCCTGATTCCCAAACTGCTGAGAACACAGCCTGAACTTTCCTGGTTATCTCATTACATGAGGACAAGACTGTATGCAAAAAGGGGCTCCAACCTTGTTTTGTCACACAGCTCCATGTACCTTCTAGAGGCTCAGTAGGTCTTGAGGATCAAAGGTAAATGGGTTAGTTATGAGAGGACGAGGGGTGGCTAGAGAATAATGAGGGCTAACAAGCAGTAGAGGGAGCCAGTGCAGGGAGCAGACCACCAACATATATAGGAAAGAACAAGCAAGAGTACCGTGGAGTCCACAGTATGCAACTGCGTAGTAGATCTTATTAAAGGAATAATGAATTTGTGAGGCAGTGGATAACATGTTTGCTCTGCTTTTTATTCACAAGACCTCTAAATTAAGAAACAGCCAGTAATGGCCTTTCTTGAAACATCCTTATCCCAAAACATGGGTTCATGCAATCAGCCAGCTAGTCCATGTATTTCTTCTCTGTGTTTATTACTCTATACCGTGGCCTCCACACATTTGCTTGGGCTGAGGTCACTGTGGGTCCAAGCCAAATGCCAGTTGGGAAGTTTCTGTTGTAAGCTCAAATGAATCCAAAACTTTTCATGGAAATGGTTGTTTCAACAAAATCTTTGTTAGAAAGGTTTTTCTGATCTGGATTTGGGTGAGGAAGGGCTTGAGGGAGGCAAGGAAAGTCATCCTTTCCCACTGATATACTTCATTACTAGTGAACTTGCCTCAAATGTTCCATATTGAGGTTGGGATCCAGCAGCGTAAGGACTAGAATGAGGTTGGTCACCATTCCAGGTGAGTGTGCCTCCTGCTCAGCAAATTGAACACTTGTACTGATTTTGAAAATAAAACTTACATACAAATTTTGTAGGGTCTGACATGGTAAGATAAACAAGTGTTAAGGTTTCTGCATTTTTATTAGTGTTTTGCTTTGGTTTTATTTATTTTTGGTTTTTTTTTTTTTGGAATTGGTTCCATCCAAACATGGAAATAGTGTTGCTTGGTGGGAGGACAGGGCATGGATAAATCAGTAATGTTACATGTCTCATGGGTAAAAGGAAGCTTTATGTGGGAGGATTCATCTGCAATGTTCATAATGACAAGCATGAATTTGAGCTCTTTCCAGGCTAGGATCAAAACTGTTTGAGATGCAGAGTTATGTCTGTCCTCCGCTCCTCAGCAGGTTCTTAATCCCTGTGGTCACCTAATAAGTGGGTACTGCTACTAAAGAAAGAAGGAAAAATAATGGACAGTCTAAACAGCTGAATTTATTCAGTGGTGTTTGAGACTCTTCTAATCAATACCTGCAGAAGTAACTGGTTTTCTTTGTGTGTGGGAGACCTCTGGGAGTGAAGATACTCCATTACTTAGGCAAGCAGCTGTGTGGGAACAGGTAGCAGGGAGAGGTCATCTCAGAAGGGCCTCCAAACTGATGACAGTAGGAAGCTGATGACAGTCTGACAGGCTATGAGGGAACTGTAAGATACTGTTTGCTGAATGCATTTAGGTACTGACTGATCTAATAACACTGAAATTCAGAGTATATTTAATTGAAATTAGATGTAGATTAGGATGTAAACAAGCTCCACTGGCTCAGTGCTTGGTTTTGTTTGCCTTACTCAGGTACTCCCCTTTGGGGTTCAGTAGGGATGCTACAGTTTGTCACCTTTAATCCTGAGGATTAGTACCAATCTGAGCATCAGTATTGTGTTGATGTGAGATAGGGAAGAAACATGCTCTCAGGAATCCTATCAGAAGTGAGAGGTTTGCTCAGTGACTTCTACCTATAAAAAAAACTGCTGGGATTTCCCTGATGCTTCTTCCTTTGAAAGACATCTGGCCTAATAAACTGTAGCTAAAATTATTACCAAAACTAGCATACCTGTGAGGCTGAGCAAATACTTTGCATTATGAAACTTGGTGAGTGATGGGATGTCACCACCCTGCAATACCCAAGTGCTTCACAGATATACTCTATTTATCTGCTGTTTCCATCTGCCATACACCTTTCCCTCTTTCATTTCAGCTTGATGCTCATTACAGTGATATTCTGGTGGGGTTTTGTCTTTTCTATAGCTACGCATGCTGGCCTATTTTTATACTGAAAGTAGCTGACTGAAGATGGTATTCTCTGCCTTTGGAGTGAAAGGTGGTCAGTTAAGTTGTTAGCTTCCCTGCATTAATGCATCTGGGATGAATTCACAGAAAGCACAGAGCCCTACCAGCATGCTGGAAAGGTCCGTCATACCCAGCCTTGGGAACCCGTGCCATTGCAGGCCATTTCGATCAACTTATCTGTTGTTTCCCGAATATTTCTGTAGACAAACAGTCTCAGTCACAGCAATGAACACTAGTCTTAGCTTCGGTACTCAAGGGGGTGAGTGCAGATTCTAGACAGAGAGGCCCTTAGCTGCAGGTAGGATGAGGGCAAAAGGCGATGACAGAGCAGGGCTGTGTGCAGCCTAGCAGCACCCTCTAGGGGAATAGCTGCCCGAGGATGCAGCAGTTCATAAGTGGCCTGTGTTTTTATTGCCAGGCTCCTTGGTGAGACCCAATTAGCTCTGGAAGAATCTGCCTCTTGGCGACAGAGCCCTGCTTTTTATGTACAGGCACAGGAATAAATTAAGAGCGGTCTCTCTGATCTCGCCAGGGCAGATGGCTGAGATGAGGCTGGCATTTGGGGACCTTGGAATCACTCACTCACTGTGTTTATACAGTTTCTCTTATTAAGTTTTTAAAGCTAAAACATTTTGCTTTGTGATCCGTTTCAAATGCAGCTGCTGCCTTTCTCTCCATCGCTTTTCCTTGTCAGAGTGCAGCATGTCCTCCTGCAGTTTCTTTGCTCTCCCACCCCGTTGCTACATTTCTGCTCATCTTTCCACACAGCAAAATGTTCTTTAGGCTTGAGTGCCTGTGCAAGTTAAATCACACCTTACTTTGCACCTTAAATCACCTGCGCAGACACATCAAAGATTTCAGCCTGGCCAGAACTGGGGGTGGCAACATTCTTGTGGCTGTGAGCAGGAGGTCCCCCTTCTAGCAAGGCCTTGAAATCCCTAGTTAGCAGCCAGCAGGAACTGAAACATACTTTTGGGAGTGCTCAGCTCCTATAGTCCCTGTGTTGTCAGCACCCAGCAGGTGGTGGGAACTGGTTTGTTGTAGAGGCAAAAGTGCTCACTGTTAGCTCCATCTGGTGTGGGGTGCATGTGCCTGTATCTTGTGACAGTCATTGCTGTGCGGTCTGTTCCTGCCCTTCTGCCAGATAGGAGTTCAGATCTTTCACTTCATAGCAAAGACTGTTTTGGGAAACTTCATGTCACTACTTGCATCTTTCCTTTCCTCTTCTTCCTTCCAGAATTTATTTCAATTTCATAATTGTTGCTTTTTGCTTTTTGCCCACACCAAACCTCTGGATCTCATGGTGTTTGGGTACTAGAACACCAGGTGTTTTGTGTCTGCTATCAGGCATGTAGGTCTGACTCTTGCATGTGAATCTTGCAGAGGCAGGACTTGCTGTGTGCACATCCAGAAAGGAGGAGCCCCTTGGAGCCTGCCTGCGGGCAGCAGATGATGAGGATGCTCCTTGCTGATGCCATGGCGTTTATTGCGTTTAATGCAGTTCTTGGATTTTACAGGTAGCCTCAGCAGTTTCCCCAGTGGAAAAAGACAAGGCCTTAACCCTTTCAGTGAGTATCTTGTCAAAATATTTGTTACTTTTTTTTTTTTTGTCTGTGATACCCATGCATCCCAAAATTTATGCTCCCTGTTCTCCCCTGTTCACAAGTAGCAGTGCTTAAATAACTAGAAGCCAGGGTTGTTCCTAAGAGGTGTGAAGATTATAACACATAGGTCTACATGCAACACATAGCTAAGGAATCAGGATAGGATGCAGCAAGAACAGTCTCCCAGCCTTACTATTCCTCTTATGGTAAGCAGCAGTTTAGGTGATTGGTTTCATTTATGTTTTAGTACTTCATGGACATGTTCCCATGAATATCCTTCCGTGTTCCAGTTAATGTCCGCTCTCCTCTGTACTTTGTGTCAGTGAATTGCACCCTTTCATCAGGTGTGAAGAACAGCTTTTATTTGCTTTCCTTTCTGACCTGCTGCCGCATGGCTTCATTGGGCACTTCTCAGTTTGTATTGTGAGAAACAAGGAGCAGCTCTCCCCTGACTATCTTTCCCCCCTCGCTTAGTTTACAGCCCTCTGATGTATCTGGTTAGACTCCGTTCTATGTTGGAAAGTCCTAGGACCTATATTTGCTCAATTATAGAAATCCTTCCACACCCCTTGCTATCCTCCTCACCTTTCTGGGTGCCTTATCTCACCTTTCTGGGTGCCTTATCTCATCCTGCTGCATGTTTCCTTTGAGAGAGGCTGAACAGGGAACGGAGTACAGGATGAGCTAAGCCGTATGCATTGATACAGTGATGTTTCCTGGTGCATCCTCAGTTCTGAGCACGTATTTGAGTTTTGTTTGCCACTAAAAGCTGAGAAGAGTTGTTGCAAAAATCATGTGCTATGGCTTCAAGTTCTTTCCTAGTCACTCATAGTCTTTAGTGTAGGACAGGTCATGTAGACATTGAGGTCAGTCTGCTGTTGTTATTTATTGAGCACTGCAAAGCTGTGTAATCACATTCAGTGATGACAACCCTGAGTAATTTTGCATTTAACAATATTTGCCCTCACTTGGCTGGGCATATTGATTCACACTGGTTCCAGTGAGGCCTGTCTAATAATTTTTTTCCTTTTTGAAAGCCAGATCCATACTTCTGCCTTCTCTTTGCCATGTTTTCCCTGTAATTAATCCTCAGTGAGAAAGCGTGTTCTAATCCCATAAATGCTTTGGTCCTTAAAGAACCTTTGATGAGGGACTTTCTGAAGAGAGGAGCACTGGAGTGTGCACGTGCACCTGACTCACTCAGCAGCATGCTTGCACCATCCCCTGGAACATAGCTCAGCAGGGCCGCAGGACACCCAGATTCATCACCCTGTTAGACTTCAGAGGGCAGGATGCGGACAGGCCTTGAAGAAAGCTAAGCAAGGAAAGTGCTAGGTTTTGCTGCCACAGAGATGGGAAGAGATGTTGAATGCCTGCCTCCTGCTTGCCTGCCAAGGGATGGAAGCAGCTGGCTGTGGGGCTGCTGGTGGCAGGGCAGCCATGCAGCAGTGGGATTCTGCATCAGCCATCACAGGCAGAGGAGCAGAGGAAGAGACCAGCATTCTGCCCAGACTGCCTGACGATTTCCAAAAGGGGGGAGGGAGATGGAAGTGGTGGTTAATGTTTAAAAATACATCAGTCCCTAGGGCTGTGTGTGACTCAGTCAACACTTTTTTCAGCAAGGCTGTCTCATTAGCCCCGTGTTGTTTTCAGCCTCACAGCTTACTTGAGATCTCAGCCTTCCAGGGCCACAGTTGCAGCAGAAGCCGTGTACTGTATCTTACTTCATTTGGGAGCCATTTTGGCTTTAATCTGCCTTTTTTTCCTCACTTTTCCTGCTTCTGTTTTGTTTCTCTCTCTTTGCCCACCCATTTCAGTAGGCCGCTTGGTGTAGCAGCAGAAGACAAGAAGGGAAGGCAGGAGCCGACCCAAAGGAAGGAAAGATACAGCGACAGATGGACACCTTGCTTCTTATGAGCAAGCATGCAGCATCAGCAACATCCAGCGTAGCAGAAGTGGCACCCAGAACGTTTGCACTTTCTAATAATTGGTTTGGGTTTGTTTTTAATTTCTTTTCAATGCCATTATCTAATACTTTGGAGAGCAGGGGGAAGCAGGATCACGACTTTTTAAAATTGGAACAGCTACTGATGACTTAAAATTGAGTTCACTGGGACTCGAAGAAAGAGAATTTTATATACTGTATATAAATATGTATGTAAATTGTACAGTTGTCTTGTACAGGGGTTGGAGTCACTGTTCTGTTCCTCCCTTTGCTTTTGAAGGCTGTTAGGGTTAGAGGGACGCTTTGCATTTAATGGATTACAGTAATGCATTCATTTCTGCCACCGATCCATCATTCAGTTGCAAACTGATCTCTTACCATCCCCACGCACGAAGGAGTAAGCGTATCAGCATGACCTGTGCGCACAGTGCCCAACATACTAAATGCTTCTTGAGAATCTTCTCTGTGATTCCTGTGCAGCCCTGTGCAAGTCACAGGCATCAGGGCTTTTGAGAGAGCGTGGATTTCACCACACTGCACACTGCAAAGCTCCTCAGAGTAGGGATAGGAAAGGGTAGTATTAAGGAAATGTAGACGTAGTTTCTGCACCTGTTGCAAAATGGTTAGAAATGAATTGCAAATGCATTGCTATTCAGGCTCAGAAGACATGCTTAGCAAAGATGTGCCATGTCCTGGGAATCTAATGCTATTGGAAGGGCATGGAATCCGTAGACCCTAGTGGAATCAGCTGTGATGTCATGCATCTTCTTTGACACAGTGTTCGTCTGTATGATGCAAGCAATACAAATACTGAGGAATCAGCTAAAAGCAGCATCAGTCTGCCTGTTGCTTTGATGGAGAGCAAAGAACAAATTTGTCAGTGCAGAAAGACAAGATCATGCTGCTGGTTCCCAAGAGTCTGCTTTACTTAACGCTTCAGCTCTGCAGCTTAGGCCACACTTGCTGATAAAGGATTGCCTGCAATGACTGATCTTGTCTTTGGTGGCTCCTCTCCTGCACTGGGGAGAGCCTGTCTAGCTTAGATTACCTGCTTCACCTGATTCTCTGGTATCAGTATCTCCTGTGCTATTTTGCATTAGGGGCACCTTTCATTAACAGCAAAGGCTTGGATTGAAGAGCTTGGTGCTCCTGGAGGCCAGGAGAGCTGTTTCAACCACCAGCAGTTTTTCCAAAGTTGTTGCCTCAGTCAGATGCAGTGTAAAGTCAGCAGATCAGTTATCCCGGGTTTAAACAGAGTGTGATGGGACACACTGTGCTTTGCTTTGCTTTGTACATTTTCAAGCTCCAGCAGCACTTGCCCATTCATGGGGGAATTCTGAGCAACTTCCAATTTCAGACTTGGCAATCCTCGTGCCACTCGTTTCTGGACCAGGAACCAGTAGTAAGAAATGACACTGTGCCATGCTGACACGAAATCACACCCAACAGTCGCTTGTAAGAGTGTTGTGCTACTGTAGAAAGTGGACTTGTCCCTTGTGGCTTTGCTGCTTTGGTGTAGATGTTGCTCTGGCACATCACCTGATGATACAGCAGGACTGTCCTGATGCAGAAAGTTAGTGCCTTTTTGCCAAAATGGAAAGTTAGAAAAAATAACACGCACTTTTGATATAACCATATAATAGCAATAACTACTCTTCCCTGAGAAGTGGATTGAAGCTGATTGAAGCATTTTATGTGGTTGAAAACACTTTTGGTAATTTCTAAAGTGTACGTTACACCACTGTAATGTAAAGAAAGCTCTCTTTAACAAGAGCAGATCCTGCAGCTTGGTCCTTCGTGGGTCCTCACATACAATGTATGTGTTTTTCTGGACTGCAAGCTCCCAACTTCTCAGTTGCATCTTCTCTTTTTAAAATGCCCAGCACTCATCTTTTGTGTGCTGGAATGATTTGGTTTAGTGTATAGTTAGAAATGTTCCTATCTCTTGTTATTCCTGTTGTAGGAGCGAAGAATGAACCCAACCATATAAAAAACGCTCTTTTCCTTTTCCTTGTCTTTATATGCTAGTCTTAGAAATTAAAAGCTCTGGTGGCTAGGTGTTTTATTTTTCCTTTATTCTTTTTTTCTTTTTATTGCATAGTTGCATCCAGCAAACCCAGACATTTGGATGCCAACAGGAGCTCTTTCATCCAGCCACTGAGGCAGGCAGTGCCCCACAGAACTGCACGGGTGTGCAGAGCTGCTGGAAGTCATTGCATCTTTTCATCTAGAAATGCTGGCAATGTCAGTAAACCAGCCAGCCAGAGCTGCTGCCTGTCACACTAACATCCTTCTGCAGACCTTTTCCTTATCCTTACATCGTTCTGGTCTAAAAGGCCTGCTGTCCACGTGGAATTTGCAATTAACATTGAGCCAGTTGTTCAAGGATAATCAAACAACGTTAGCTTTCGTATTGGTGGATATTCATGTTGCTATATTAGTGCTGACTTCATGGAATGGGGGCTCAAGCATTATATTGCTTCCCTCTTTATTTTCATGGGAGGAGTCCAACTCCCAGCATCACAGCTTTGGATTTGCAGAGGCCTCTGAGCAGCTTATGGCAGCATTTGTACATTGACATGCATGACCCAACCACTATGACTGATAAAGTCTGGACACAGGTTAGATTGCTTGTTCAGGATTTGTGTGTTGGAAACACACGAGGCTGTACTGGTCCTGATTCATATAATCCATTCATCGAGTTGTCCAAATAGTCTGTACTGATCAGAACAGAGCAATGCTTCAGCTCCCCTCATCCCTTGTTGCTTTTCTTGCCAGACACCCGGCTGCCAGGCCAAATGTCCTTCTCTGGCAGTAGCAAGCATGTTCTGCTTTGCCTTGCATCAGTAGCATCCTACTGAAGCTGGGGCAGAGGGTGTGTCACAATTGTGCCTGGAAGCAGACCCTGGGTATCTGTCCTCATCCTACAAGTCCTCCTGGGCCTCTTCAGCTCTACTTTAAATGACAGCTGAAAACACTTGCGACAGAGGAGAACCAGGGCTCTACAGTGCTAATCATCTGCTCTTCCTGCCAGAAGCAAAACCATATCCTTTTGTGCTGATCCTCCAAGGACATGGTGTCTTGGAGGGAGCTGCATTATGGTGGGATTCACTCGTACGAAGGCACTGCTTTCCTTGGCCTACGTTTGTATTGAACTTATTCTGCCCCAGCACATTTCTGCCTATGGCATTGTTTGTTAGACTGAAAGGCATCTGTTTGATTTTAGTTTTGTAATAAAATAGATAACTTTTGCTCTAATGTCTTTTGGTTGTTTCTTGTTGAATGTTGATTTTCTGAGCTCATGTTTCTTTCACATAATGTTCTTTTACTTGTACTGTGCCAAAAGAGAGGAAAGGAGACTTTCCTTCTCCCAGAGTCAGGTCTCAGTCTTTGATAGGATCTGAGGATGCTTCTCTCTTGTGTGTAAGCCTCCAGCATGATTTTAAACCCCAGAGGACAGCACTCTGATGCATGTTTTAAGACTGACTGTGCCCAGGCTGCTTCAGAAGACTCTGAAGATTCAGTGAAAGAGCACAGAGATGATCTCCAAAGGCCACAGCCACAGCAAAATGCGATCTCAGAGCAACCTCTCCTTAACCAGGGACAGAAGACAGCTGTTGTGTCTCACATCTCCTGATCCATTCTCATGATGGAGACTTTGTACATCACTGAATGAGGAGGAGCTGTTAAAGCTGTTGTCCTTAGATGCAAGTTAAATGATGAAAGTATTGCAAACTTTAAGAAGAAAAAGAGAGCAGTGGAACCAATGTGGATTTTTTGAAATTAACTGGCAACCTAAGCTGATTTTGCTACCAAGGTGACAAGTTTGGGGTCTCAAGGAGCAGCAGTAGATGTCATCTCTGGAGACCTACAAGACTTAAAAAAATTAAGAAAAAAAAAACAAAAAAACAAGACTAATTGTTTGGCCATTCTTCTTCTTTCTGAGGTCATGGCACTCTGAGAGACCTTCATCCTTCCCTGGCCTTGCAGTGATTCTGTAAGTAATTTAAGTTAGAAGAACCACAAAGAGCTTGTTTCTGCCTCTGCCTCCAGCAGAAGACTTTTCTTCCTCCCTTTCCCCCTTATCCTTGACATAAGTAACAAAATGCCCATGCAGAAGGCCAACCTCCTGGCTTCTCAGCAGCCAGCCCTTACAAGCCATTTTGGGCAAAAGAATTTGGCAGCCCACCAAAGCTGCTGGTAAATCAGACAGCAGGATCTGCAGAAGTGGTGCTCCTTGGCTTGGAAAACACCTGGGTTTTAAAAAACAGCACCTCAGCAACTAGGAGTACAACAGTAAGCATTTTCTAAGAAGCATTTGCTAGAAAACCTGAGGCTGACTGGGCCACGAGTAATGATGCCTTTTGCTATTCTCTATCTGTGGTCTGTCCCACATAGTGGTTTTTAATGTCTGTTTTTGCTTTTTAGAAGTGCTTTGCCTGTGCACACCAGGAGGCATCTAGCTTTCGTTCAGAAAACGCCAGCTCTGTGCTACGTGCTGCAGTGCAAATCTACATCCCCACCTCCCATAAAAGCAAGAGCAAGTGTTTAATCCATGTTGCATTGTTCTTTCATCGTGTTGGGTCTGTACTGGAGGCCTGTGGCTCTCAGCCTGGGCAGAAGGACCACAGCCTCACTGCATACTTAGCTGTAAGAATGCATGAGTTGTTGATATGTGGATGAAGGACTCAGCAGTGTGTGTGACCTTCATCCTTGCTTTGCTGAAATGAGTTCTGTAGTATCTCAGTGTTGTGCTTCAGGCAATAAGAACTGCAGCAACTGAATGCCCAGTGTTCCATTATAGAGTAACACTGGCTTTGTGTTGCGTGCAGTGCCACTGCTATCCCAGGATTTTGGCTGGGACTACTTGAGTGATCCCTTCTGACTTCTCTACATCAGAAAAAGAGCTGACACAACATTTGGCTGAAGAGATGGAGCTATTTCTGAAGTGACTTGGATGTTCTCACTGTGAGCTGGCAGTTGTAATAGATAAAGCTGCACGGAGGTGGCTGAAGTTGGATCTGGTCACCTGCAGTCCAATGTGAATGCAAATTATTGCATCTCTTGAGCTCTTTAGGTTTTTTTTCAGATGGTCAGGTGTTTGTTGCAGGCTTTTTCCGCTTGAAATGCAGTTGAATACCAGCCCTTTGTAAAATGAGTTAAAGTACTTCAAAAAGATAGAACGGCAAATATCAATGAATTCAGGAAACTGGTGGGGGCAGGATCTCTGAATAGCTATCTAAAAGGATAAAAGAGATCTGAGAACTGATGCAAGGGCTGGGGTCAAAGTTCTAATAAGAAACTGTCTTGCTGTACAGGAAATTGAGGGGACATAGAGACCAATGAAGGGCCTTCACCTGTGAAGAGCTTTAGCATCCTGGAAATTGAAAAGGAAAAACACAGAACCTGAAACTGGAGTGTTTACATAAGGCTCTGAATAGAACAATGGCGTGAGAAGGCAGGCATAAGATCAGAAAGGCTGAAGTCTAAAAATACCTTTAATTAGCACATGATCTAAAAGAGGGGGAGGGAAAAGGTAAGTTTTGTTATAGCATGGAAGATGATGTGAAACAGTCACTTAAAGAAAGCAGAGTCTTTAAAGCTTGCTTTATTCACTTTTTAAAAATAATAATAAAAATGTGACCCTCTTCTCAGCAAAATTAATTTTATTAAGGAGAAAAGAGCATAACACCACACCAGCCCCTGACTGACGAGAAGAAAGAGCAAGGTAAGTGATATTTCGGATCATCGAGGAGAATGTCAGCACAACCTGGTGAAGCTCACTGTGGGAAATTCAGAGCACTGGCCCAAGTGTTTCTGACTCACGTGGGATGGCTTCTGTAGCACTGTAGAGTACATGTAAGTTTCCAGAGGTCTTAAGGGTGGAAAGACAAGGTCACCTAACTAGAGATGAATTAAAACAGGGAGTTATAGACCTGTTACCTTAATGATGATTGTGTGAGAAAACTTCTAAGAGTGAGGTGCTGAATAGTTGTTCCCTAATCACCTAGATAGATGTGTAAGTTTGTGGAAAATGGCTGGAATGGATTTGTTGATGTTTCGCTGAGGACAAATCGTATCAAACCAATCTGATTCCATTCTTTGACAGGATAACTGGCCTCATTGCTTTGGGGTCAGCGTTAGATGTGATATGTCTTGACTTTGGTAAGGCTTCTGGCACTGTCCCAGAAGACGTTCTCATAAGCGAGCTGAGGAAATGCAACCTATTTAGACTCGCAATACATTGAGCTCAGTGTCAAAGTCAGAGAGCTTCCTGGGGAAGTCTTTTGAGCGTCTGTCCAGAGTCCAGGTCTATTCAGTGTTTTCATCAGCAGCTTTAGGAATCTGCTTTGCTATACGATGTCCTTGTGTTGTTTAACTACATGGGGCTGTGAGCACTTTCAGTGGGTAGAACCAGAATGCATGATAAATTGGAGAAACCATCCAAGTCAACAGGATGAGTTTCAGCAAAGGAGTATGCTTTTTAGCATACTGCTCTCAGAATACTGGGGTGAATGTACGAACAAAATGCAATCCAGTAGCAAATACTGCTTAGAAGCTGAAAGAGGAGAAAAGGGGAGAACCTGAAGGGCTTTCTAACATACAGCATGCTCTTATGAGGGATAGTAACCAATAGTTTAGTTTTCCATGCCACTGTGAGTAAAACAAGAAAGAAAAAAGTCATCAGAGCAAAAGAAAACCATTTAGGTTTGCTATTATTTTCTGTGCATTGCACTACTGAAGGAGATGATAGAACCTCTTTTGCAACAGTTTCAAAAACTTACTGAACGACTATGGGGGTGGTCTCTACAGCATGCCCTACTCAGGTGCCCTTGAGACTTCAGGGCCCCAGTTCAGCTTTAATGTTTTTTTCCTATATCTATCTTTTTTGTATGCCCAAGTTGTATGCGTGTTGTTCTGTCAAAACGCAGCCAGTGTTCCTGTAATGCAAGCCTGTTTTCTGAGATGGCAGAGAGATCATCCCAAGATTTTATTTATAACTTCACAACTTATACCCTAAAGAATACAGTCTTGCTTGCGGGGTTTAGTTCACCTAGATGTCATACTAAATTTAACTTTCTAGGCCTGTGTTATTTTTTAATGCATTCTTTAAACGGGGCCAATCTCTGAGTGCACCCCCAGCAATGACAAGTTGGGAAGGTCTTGATTTTTTTTCCTTACCATGTGAGTAAAGTGGCATCAACAATGGCTCTGTGGGACAGTGGTGCACCCTCAGATCTAGGTGATGAGCTCATCAGCATCATGTCATACCTGCAGGCTCATGCCATGGTTTCTTGGAGGCACATCTTGGTTTTCCTGGGGAAAACCATCCCAATCCAGCCACCTCTTGAGGTGAAGTGTGGCCTCCTGGGTGAAGGGAAAGCAGAGGGTTGTGTGTTTTGGGTAAAACTCCTCATGGTGTTAATATTGGTGAGTCATTTACTCATGGTTTTAATTATCTACATATATTGTAAATAGCTCACGTAAATACTGAGAGGACCTTCGTCCCCACCCCCCTGTGGAGGCAAGTCACAAATAACACCACTGTTAACAAGCACGCTGCCTCTGGCGCACACACACACACACTATGACAACAGTCATTAAAAACATTTTTTTTCCATACAATACTCCAGAGGTTATTCTTGGTGACAGTGCTTTCAGCTTGTGGCCAGGCAACTGCTGCTCCCATTTGTGTGAGCTTGTTCTTAAACCAAGGTCATGGTCGTGACCATTCCCCAACAGAATTAACCCAGAAATTTCCCCATGCCCACCCCCAAAGCAGTGCCAGGTGAATGATATGTGGATTACCTGCAGCTATGCAACACTACGCATTCAAAAAGTGATTGAGGATGGTCTGTCCGGGGAGGTGGTGGAGTCATTGTCCGTGGAGGTGTTGAAGAAATGTGTACACGTGGCACTGAGGGACAAGGTTAGTGGGCATGGTGGGTGGGGATGGGTTGATGGTTGGACTTCAGTGGTCTTTTCCAAACTTTATTATTCTGTACTTTATCTCACCAATGTTGAAGTACTGCAGTGGCTTTCAAAATGCCTTCCCAAAGCAAAGTGCAGTGCTAGAGAAGGCATGTGAATTGATGTCATCCTACCACAGCAATGGGCTAGGGCTACTAAAGCCCACGGAGGTGGCACTTGCAGCCAATGGTGGCTTCTCCTTGCAGGTGGTGCTGGGGAATAAGGCAGTGTTGTTGTTTTCAGATGGAGAGTGTAAGATACCAGGGACAAGTGGCTTACAAATGAGTCCAGCAGCCACAGCTGTGAGATCAGAGGAAATGTAAATTGCAGAATATTTTTGTCTTTAATTTGTGCTTGTCCAGAAAAGTTCTGATGACGCTAACACAACAGTAACTACCAAAAAGGTAAGAGACTGAGCTAAGAGCTGCAAATGCATTCCTCCCTGGTTTAGAAAGTTTGCTCAACAGCTTTAATAGCCTCTCAGTTCTTAACTGTGTACTGCAATAGGTTCCCCATGCCTGCATTCTCCTCTCATTCAGCCCAGCTTTCTCTGGAATAGCATCCTCAGGTTCCAGACTATCCTCTGGGTGCCGGGCTACCTCTGTGCAGTGGTGGTAGTGAGCCAGGTATGCAGGGGGCTCCAGCACCCTATACCCCAAACACAGTCACTGGAGCCAAGGGCAACAGCTTTACCTTGTTTGCAGCAGCATGGAAAACAGAGCAGCAAAAGTTCCCCTCTGCAAAGGGTAAGCTGCTGCTGGATCCACCCAGCAAAACCTGATGCTGGCGGGGAGTGAAGGAGGCTGGGTGAGTGATGGTGCTCAGACATCTGCCCAGATGCAAGCACACAAACCAAAAATAAAACATAAAAGCCTCAGCAAAAACAAATCCCCAAGGCACCACATTTGCTTTTTTTTTTTTTTTTTTTTTTTTTTTTTAGCTTGCATATTTTTTAATGAAGTAAAAAAGGAAAATAAAATAAACACTCCACTGAAGTTGTCAGCTTGGCACAGATCTCCACAGTGCATCGAGGGCACCAAAGTCACCATGCAATTGGCAGTCACAGATGCTTGTCCCCCTGCACCCCCTCCCACAGAATGAGCCTAAGAAAGCTGCAAATGAAAAGCACATGACCGATACAGCACAAGCAACAGAATAACAGCACTGCAGCTCCCCATGCCCAAGTTTTTAGCTAGGAATGGGTGAACTGACATGGTTAAAATAAGAACTCAACAGACTTGACATGTCCAAATTAAAAAACAGCAATGATAACATAATCTTTGCACCCTAAGCACCTTTACACATACAGCCAGAGATCATTTTGGGGGCTTCTTTCATTTTTCCTTCCATATCACACATCTGTGCCCTGGGGTCCCAGCGTGGGTGGCAGCAGAGGTGGTACCCAATGCCGACAGGAGCTGCTCGGTGGGTGGTGGCATGGCCAGAGAGATCAACACACTTGGCAGGATCCCCATCTTTCTTGTGCCCTCCCTCAGAAGCCACAACAGAGGGAAGAAGGGAGGCAATAACCTGTCTTCCATTTGGCTTCCACGAAGGACACTCCACCTGCAAAGCTCCTGCAAGATGGCTCCTTCTTCTCTGCCTCATGCTTATGCACATTTACACAGCAAGATATCTGATAAACCTTTTGTACGAAAATAAATATTTCATCTGTGTTTTAAGGACCACTGTCACTGCTCATCTCTTTACCTGCTCTAATGAAACGCGTGTTCCATCCGTGACAGCCTGATTCCTGCTGCTTTTCCCTCACCTGCAGCCACCGTCTTCCTGTCCCAGGGCAGCAGGAAGCAGTCCTGTAGGCCGACAGCCCCTCGTGTCCGTGCTGTGCTGACTGCCTGGGTTTGGCTGATACTAGCGAAGTCACGGATTTCCCTGTACAGCACCTGTTTCTTGATAGAAGAAATTATCTTCGTCTTGGAAACACTTTAAAAAAAGCAAGGTTTTTAACAACCTCTTCCAAGTCTCTCAGTTAAGAAATGTGTTTATAGACAGAGCTGTTTATATAGATATAGGTATAAGTTTTATTTAATTTGATTACCAACCCAACATTTTGATTTGCAGCCGTTGATGTAATTCATGACATACTCTTGCTTTGTTTTTTTGTTGTTCCTGAAAAAAGAAATGCACTTCAGATGAAAAGGGTGTGCCTGTCTGCCTGTCTGCTCTCCTGGGATGTGCTGGGGTTGGCACAGGACTGCAGGTGGGCAGCAGTTTGAAGCCCGGCCCTTTCCATGGTGCGCAACCTGCCCTTGAGACACAGGGCTGGGCAGGTGAGCAGCTGTGGTGAAGCTCAGGGCAGGGCATGCAGCACAGCACCGACACTCCCTGGGCTTCCTGTCACCCTCCAGTTATTTGCCTGCTGCTCCGGTGTGATTTTCTCAGCAGCTGGATGACACTGAAGCCAGAGATCAATGCATGAGGGGGGTGATGGGTGGGACAGGGACCCTGCTCCTGTTCACCAACCTGTGAGTTTAAACCTAACCTCAGCCTGGAAGGCCAACGCTGTGGGAGACACCTGGAGGCTTCCTGCTCACATCGGTACACCAGAGCAACGTGTTATTCACTGGGATGCACTCCCACGTGCAGCGAGGCCTACAGGACAGGGCTGTGCCGCCGCCTCCATCTTGGGCAGCCGCTGTTCACTACTGCTCGCCCATTAACATCATTTTCTCCTCCTGCAGTACCACAAGTTCAAAGTTAATTATACAAAGAGAAATGCAATAGTCAAAATATACATGATACATATTATATAAGAGGGTTGGGGTTGGTTTTTTTTTCCTCTTTTTTTTTTTTTTTTCCTTAGCCCAGGCAGGTGATCGAGATGCTACATGCTTCAGCCTTTGTCACTGAACTGGTGTGTGTGTGTACGTGTGTGTTTGTATTAAAAATATATCAGTCCTGTGATGCTCTTAAAAAAGAAAGAAATGGATGGAGGCGGGGAAGGAAACTTGTGAGAGTGAAAAAGTTCTTTGACAGTGTCAGAGTCTGTTGTGGCTTCAAAAAATACACCTTCAATTCCAGCACTGACGGCAGCTTGAAGCTTTAGATTTTAAACTTTTAACATTTTTCTGTATAAGTAGTAGGAAAAAAAAAACAAAAAAAAAAAAAACAACAAGCCATGTGCCCCCCCCCCCCCCCAAACTAAAAAGCAATAAGCAAAAAATAAAAATAAAAAAAAATAAAATTTCCTAACAGATTTCTGCGATTCCTAAAGAGTAAAAACAAGAAGGCATCTCCTTACAGCGGAGGGGTGCTCCAGGGAAGAGGAAACAAACCTGCGAAAGAGGTGGCCTTGGTACATGGCTGAGACTTCTTGATCACATCAACTGGGGTCAGTGGCTGGGTTCGCTTTGTTCGTTTAAACACTTGCCATTGTTCTTTCTCTTCTTTTGCATCACTTTTTGGGGTGGTTTTCGTGGATTTCTTTGTTGTCCCATGATGGATCTGCCCATCCCGGCACCCAGCCATCATGGCAGCGGGCTGACAGCCGTCCCTCCTGCCGAAACCGCGCGTCCAGGGCCGGTGTCCGGTGAGGTAATGGAGGAGGGGGTCCCTCCCTCGGCGGCACCGTCCCTCCACCGCCTAAAACCCCTTGATGTAGCAGTAGGCCTCCAGGGTGGCAAAGAGGATGTAGAGCAGCCACAGGCTGACGAAGAGCAACGTTGTGGCCAGTTTGCAACCCCGGGGACCGCCCAGCTCTCCCCCGAGGTGGGGCCGCCGGCGGTAGAGGAGGACGCTGATGCAGATGAAGGCGAAGATGGTGAAGAGGGTGACAGAGAAGGCCAGGGTGCCAGCCGACACCTGGAACTCCTGCCCCTGTGACGCCCAGTAGATTGCTGCCACCGACCACGCCAGACCAATGCCCAGGAAGACGTTGACTGCATTGCTGCCTGTGACGTTGCTGATCGAAGCGTCGGCGTACACATCCTGGATGGCTGCAGCTTTGCTGGCAAACGTGTCTGCAGGAGAAGGAGGGATCATGAGGGTCCCAAGAGGAGAAATGGACAACCCTTCGTGCCTAGGGGATGAGGGAGGCTCAGGTATGCCACCAGACAGGCTGGGACGTGGACCCCACTCTCTAGCTCCCCCCATCCCCTCCCCATGGCCTTCCCACCTGGTACGGAGGTGCCGAAGGCTACAAACACAACAGCGGTCACGGAGTCCTTGAGGCCGATGGTGCAGCCAAAGTGGGAGGCGAGGTCACCGATGACCGCTGTGAGCATGCCAATGATGAGGATGGAGACAACGAAGCAGGCCCAGCCATTGCAGTACTCAGTGGGGGGCACGCAGGCAAACAGCACCTTCCAGAAGACAGTCAGGAAGTGCATCACGTAGTCAAAGCAGGATGGCAGGCGCTCTTCACCAGACTCATCTTCATCTTCATCACCCGCTGCAAACAATGTGGAAGAGGTCCAGCTCGTATGATAGAGCATCCTCATGGTTACCCACCTGCTGCTGCCCTTCTCCAGCCTGGACAGTGGGTGCAAGATGGGGAGGCTGCCTCCCCCCCCAGGCTGCTCCCTCCCAGCACAAAGCAGCATGGAGGTGTACAACACTGGTGCCAGTCACCACTTTGGGAACCAGCTGGTGGGACTTAGCAGCTGCCATTGCCCTCAGTAGCAGTGGTGGGGCCCAGTGAGACAGGGGGACTCCTCGGTCACCTCTAAGACCACACATCCACCCCGTGTGGCTGTGGAACAGTGAGCAGCATCCTCAGGGGCTGTCCTTTTCTCATCCCCAGCCACAGGCCATCATAGAACCTGTGGAAATCACTGCTGAGGGATATCATGAAATCACAAAGCAGAAAGTTATAGAAATGAGTGCCACTGAGCGAAACTAGAGGGCCCTCTTGATCCATCTGCTCCAAATCATGAGCTGATGGACAGTATGTTCCCAGCAAGAAGTGTCACCTGTATGAGGGTATAAGTAGCAGCAGCTGTGCAATCTCTTGAAGGGGGGAGACTAACTCAGATTGGAGGCACTGCTGGTCTGGATGGGAATACAAGATGCTGGAAAGAAACTGGAAGAAGTAGGTATGGAGCACAGGGCAGATAGCAAGGGAAGAAGAAAGGAGGTGGCCTGGGAGAAAAGACTGCTCCAAGCATGAAGGTACTGTTCCCAGTGAGGTCATTTCTGTTAGTTGCTAAAAAGAAGAAAAATGAACATCCTGCATCTCTCTTTTTGCTTCAGAATAAGCCCTTCTGGCCGCTGGTGAAAGACCACCATATACATACTCAACATCTGAGCAGGTCTGACCAGGCAGAAGCTGCCTCACGGACCCAAACACATCTCATCCCTGGCTGCACATGCCCTGGGTATGCTGATCCACCCCCTCACCTGCGCTGACGGTGATGGCCTCCAAAAACTGGTCCCTCCAGGAATGTGTCCCTACAACCAAAGCTAGGTTTGTCTTCTTAATGAGCTTGTCCACAGTACTCTGTTGTGGGAATAAAGATGCACAGTATTAGACCCTTTGCTAGTAGGCAAAACTGATCTTCTGCCCCATTCCAAACTGTGGAGGTGCCACAAATGTGCTCCTACCAGGAGCTCCACGCTGAACCCACTCATAACTCCCTCATGCATGAGCTGTACTTCACCAGTGTCTCCTTGTTTACAACTCCTTACTCCAAACAAAGCTCAAGCTCAGCTCCTTCTATGGTCAATCCTGCTTTGCAGGTACAGTTTGTTCCTGCCTTCTCTTGCATGCTGCCACCTTCTGCTTCCAGCAGGACTCCCCTGTCTTCCTCTCTTCCCCTTTGCCTACCAGCAGCTACAGCTCCTGGCATTTCTTCAGGAAATACCCTCTTTTGTATCACACACTCCTTTTCCTCATCTGGCAGCCCTCTCCCTGTACACACAGCCACCCCATTCTTCTTCAGCCCTGCTTTCTGTAGCAGCTCTTCACTGCCACACAGCCTCCCCCTCCTGGAGCACCCCAGGGACAGCCACTGACCTTGAACTCATAGGACTCCTCAATGATGACTTCCAGTTTGGGGTGTTCGCCAAGTATTGGTTTGCCCATCTCTGCAATCCTCTTGGCTTCTTCTTCTTCAACCGTCAGCTTCCTCTCAGCCACTTCTGCAAAAGCAAGGCCAACACTGAGCCGGGGACAGCAGCTGCCTCACAGCTCCCTGCAGTAACACAGACCCGGGGCAGGGGTGGGGTGCTGGGCCACGGGAATAGAGGACCAAGATTTCTGCCTATCGATTAGTCACTGAGAGCAGAAAAAGCGTGGTTGTCCTTTTAAAGAAAAAATTTCCTCAGCCTGCATTGGTGCTCTTGGATGATATATACCGAGTTGTGGGAGCTCAGCAGAACCTGGGGAACAGCGTCCCATTGTGGCCAAGCAGTGGGTCAGGTATTTCCAAGGCTTCCTGCTGAGTTTACAAACACCCCAGGTAATGCCTCAGACGTAACTAATCCCACATGGACTCCAGCAGATCTCATACTCCTCACCAAAATCACACAGAAGTGATAAGCTCCCAGCAGAGTCCAGTTGTAAAATGTGCCTTCTTTTCCTCAGCCCTGCTAGACTGTCTGAGGAGACTGTAAGCCTTGTGAGACTGCAGGGTTTATAAGATGTATGAGAACTCCTATGTCAAGTGGTATTCCTATAGCCCATCACAGAAGCACAAACAACTACATCCATCACTTGAAATCAATGAAGTACATCATAACCATCACTGCCTATCTCCAACACACGTCCTCTGGATTTGGGAATCCCCAGAAGTTTACACGTTCTGACAGAGACAGAAGAGCAGAGCAGCTGGAGCAATGCAGGGTGGTGGAGGGATGGAAGGCGAGAGCAGGCAAAGGCCAAGCAGTCCCAGAGGGGATACCTGGAAAAATATTCTGCCGTATGCACTCTTGGAGGAAAGATTCAAGCTACTTATATTCACACAGGCAGGGAGTTCATGAAACCTTCATCTCTTTCTCCAAGACAGAGACCCAGAAAATTTAGTCTCTGCTTCTACTCAGAAGTTTGTGACGATGACAAGATGTATCTAACATCAAATTCAAGTGCTTAAACATCAGTAATTGCTGTTTCACATGTGTGGCTTACTCCCCCCAACAAAAAACTCAGGGAAGGAAGCACTCACAGCTCTGCAGGGGCCCAGCATGGCAGATGATGCTGATGTGTGCCCACAGCAGGGAGCTGAGGATGAAGCACAACAGCCAGCCATCCCAGTAGGGCTGCACGGCCCAGACCCAGTGACAGTCTGGTTCACTATGACCTTCCCTAGGAAGTAACTCCATCAGAACAGCCATGGGCTGCAGCTGGCAGCACCAGGCTCTTGCCCACCAAGCTGCTGTCACACAGCGGAGGAAACAAGAGTCTGGAATCAGAACTGCCCTGAAAACCAGGAATTTTGGGCCACATTTCCCCAGCTCAACAACTACAGGAGAAGTGCTGTAAAAAACATCTCAGTCCCCTCTTTAACTGATTTGACAAAAGCTTTTGATGCAGTAAGACAACAGAGCCTCATGCAAATCTTACCATCTTCAGATTAGTCCCTAAGAGCACGCACTGCAGAATGTGCTCTCCTCCCTGTGGGGAGCAGCATCCAACACAGACTTATCTCAGCCCCTGCCTCCTTTCTCATGCTGTTTGATGTGCCTGTGCCAGGCAGGGCAGTGCAAGAGCTGCAGCAGCACGCTGAGGAGCAGTTCAGTCTGGGGCTGCATAGAGCATTGTGCCCAGGCTGGTGGCAGGACCTCTAGCTGCTGGCAGGTGGCTCTGAGATGTGCAGTACTACCAAGTGTCAGCAGAAGTGGCACCTTCACACCCAAGGCCTCACCAGGTGACAGCCAGAGCTGGAGAGCTGCAGCCTGCTGACAGTGTGACCTGTGTAAGGGAAGCCCAGCTGCCCCCACACAGCTCCTCTGGGGCACTGAGAGAAAACATGGTCACCCAAGAAGCCAAGACAAGGGTGCCTACTGCGGGCAGGTGGTTGAATACCACTCCCATGCTAAACCCCTCAGATATGAGCTGCAAGTAGATGTCAGCTCATAGGCAGCATGTCTGATGGGGAATCTCACAGAAACGTTCACAGAGGAAGCTTACTTCAGCTGCAAAAAGGAGGCAATTCCTGCACAACTCAAGAATCATAGAATCACAGAATCACCAAGGTTGGAAAAGACCTACAAGATGATCCAGTCCAACCATCCACCTATCACCAACAGCTGATAAAACTAAACTCACAGGACTGCATCCTTCAGCTGTGTTAGACATAGACACCTCCAGGGTCAGTGACTGGGCAGCTCATTCCATCACCTGAACACTCTTTTGGAGAAGTAGTATTTCATAATATCCAACCTGAATCTCCCCTGGCACAACTTGAGGCCATTTCCTCTCATCCTATCACTAGTTACACAAGAGAAGAGGCCAACCCCCAGCTCCCTACAGCCTCCCTGCAGGTAGCTGTAGGGAGTGATGCTGTCTCCCCTGAGCCTCCTCCAGGCTAAACAATCCCCATTCCTTCAGCCGCTCCTCATAAGACTTGCGCTCCAGACTCCTCACCAGCTTCATTGCCCTTCTCTGGACATGCCTGAGGGCTACAAAAAGCAGCAATATTTCTAGCATATTTCCAAATATGCAAAAGGAAAGAGAACCTCTTCTGCAAAGTACAGAAACCTAAAGAACTTCGAAGGTGAGTTTGAAAATGTTAAACCTGAGTCTTTGGTCCTAAGTTAAGATACAATCTGAACTGAGCTTGCTGATTCTGGCTGTTTCCATGGGACACTGAGTGGAGCCCCATGAGCAGAGGGCCAGCAGCTGAGCAGGATGGGAGAGGCAAACTTTTTAATTTGCAAGGTCAAGTCTGACAAGGTGAACACTGCCAAATTGCAGTTTAATTATTAACTAGCCTGACTTCTGTTTGTATCAGCATCTGCACCTACTCTTCAATGCGGATTGCACCCTGGACTCGTAGCTGTCAACCCCAATTAAGCCTGATAGGGTCTGGATATGCCTGGCAAGAACAGGAGCTCACCAAAGCCTCCTGGGCTGTCATCACCTCCTCCCTGGGAAAAGGAAGGTGGGGAAAGAACAGTCCCCAAAACCCTGCCTGCACTGGGATGTACATCGGTGACCACCAAGGGATAACAGCCCATCGGGGCTACAGGAGATGTGTAGACTGCTCAGGCTTCACAAGCTGAGCCTTAAGCACCAGGTTCTGCAGGACAGTACGTGCTCCTAGTGCCAGGTTGCTCGTGGGCTGCTACAGGCAGGGGAGACCTTTCAGTCTGCAAGAGCAAAGGCTGGGTGGGAGCTCCTCCCACCTATTTTTTCCCTAGTAATGGGGAAAGCAGAGCAGCATTCCCACAGTATGCGCTGCACCTGAGTGCTTGCTTGCTCAAATCCCTTCAGACCACTGGGAAAAAGTGGGAACTGGACATTGTCTGGGTATATGGTAAATCGCTTAGATACAGTCCACTGCCAGCTTTGTGCTGAAACAGGCAATAGCAAGGCCCAGCAACACTGCTGGAGAGGTAGATACCTATCACCTAGGAAATGCTGCAAGACTACCAAACAGCCACGGGCCAGTCTCCACTCCCTGTCACTTTCTGAATAAATTGGATTAAAACCAGCAATGCATTCATGAAAGACTGCTACCAAGGCTATTTCACACCCCTTGAGCTATCTCATATCCATCCATTTCTACAGTGGGCACAGATCTGCAGGAAGGTCACCCCTTCTGGGAACTGTGCTGCGAGCAAGAAATTAAAGTGACAATTAAAGTGGGATTTTTTCTGTGGCTCAATAAAATATAATCCCTGCTACACAAAGTAAACACTGTACGTGAATGAGCTCCTCTCTCCGGAGGACTGTCAATCCATCAGTCACAACTAGGAAAGACTGCTGGCTAAGAGACACACTGCTGGTGGAGGCTGGCATATTGATGTGCCCTTTAAAGGAACACGTGCACACACACATGCACGCACGCTCACATAGCCTGTGCCACTGTCTAAAATGGGAGGAATCTGCTTACTTAGCTCTGAAAGCTATTTTTGAGGTGTGATGCATCCAACGTACATGCTCCAGTGTCCTTAATGCTAACTGAGAAACTGTGCATCCATGAGAGGAGGGCTAACACGCAGCCAACGCAGATTCTATAGTTGGACTTGATACACTCCTCATGGGGACCCAAGGATCCAACTTTGGCTAGTCTTTGATTCCATAACTTCCCTGCTGCTCTGCTCTCAGGTCCATGCTGGTGGCCCTGCTCCCCAGCCTTGTCACCACAAAGCAGGCAGCGGCCACACAGCTCACGTGCCGAAAGCAGGTCCATGAATTTCAATGCACAAAGAAACATTTTTAGAACTATTATTCCTTTACTGTGGATGAATATGTGGAACTGAGGGTAGATAAGCAGCTAATATTTCAGTAATTCCTCATACCTTTAAGAATCCAAGTAACCTAAGCCCCCAAAAAGCTTGCAAATCTGCCTTGGGGATTGGTGAATGCAAATGGCACAGCTGAACCCGAGCCAAAGGCTGTCCCAGCCCAGCAGTGCTGCCTTGTGCATAACTCAGCCCTGCTTTCCCGGGTATGGGTCTGCAGGAGTTGGCACACTTAGGCTCTCCAGTGTTCTCCAACAAAAGGCCACACAATGTGTTTGCAATTGGGCTCATCTCCCCACTTACACTGCATCCAGGCTCTGGGGACTTCTGCAAAAAGATGGCAGGTGGGGGTTGTGCCGTGCATAGGCAGGGGAACGTGGGAACGTCTGCAAGGGAGACGGCTGGAAGATTCCCCCCAAAACGCTCAACAAATCCGTTTTTACAAAGATTCCTGCACTTCTCTGTAACTTAAATCAAACATGACATGAACTAAATGAGAACATCACTTCTCTCCCTACTTATTAGCCATGATGGCTGCTGAGTGATAATCCAGCAACATGCTCTGGGAGCGGGGCTGAGCGCTGCCAGCCCAGACCCCAGTCAGCACCTGGCCAGGGGCATGGGGCATCCCAACTCAGAGGGCAGTGGGGGGCTGCACCCCACACACCTCCCCATCATGTGCAGCTATCTTTCTTTGCTGGAGAACAGCTTCTCAGAGCTGGTGACCACAGCATTTGGTAACAACTGCCAAAAGCAGTCAAGCCGGATTGCAAGAGGGAGAAAGTTATATTATTTTAATACAGATTATTTGGTTCCCGAGGTTCTGATCAAATTAGGCAGCTACTGAATTAAAGCAATGAAATTACTGGGGAGGATGCTGTGCTCAACTTATTCGTAGTCATTCTGGAGCTGAAAAAGTAACAAAGGAAGCCATCCAAACTGCTCGGAGGAGTTTTCCATAAACACCCTAAGCTGATACTCGGGGAGCTGGGGATTTCTGCCTGCCACTAGCAATTTCCTAATTAGCCCCATCTCCTGTGGGCTCAGGCCTTCCCTGCACAGCACATTTGGCATGCTCCTAAAAATTGCAGAGACAGAAGCTTTCATAGCAGATACTGTCAGTTTGCAGCACAGCTTGGGTGTTACGAATAAATACCATCAGCGCTTTGAATTCACCTGCAACAAAACCTACTAAAAAACATGGCCTGTGCTGAGCCAAAGGAGCACAGAGCTCTTCTTGGGGGTTCTGAAGCCTGCAAACAGCCCTCACCATCATTGCAGCCACTGCAGGACTCACAACTCCTACATACAGGAATGCTGGTTTTCAACTCAGCATGCCAAGCTGCCAGCTTCTCCCTGCACCCCGCTCACCTGGCCTTGAGCTTTTGATAAATGTTTCTTTAGTGCAAATTGAACTGTAATCATACCTGGGGCTGAAGGAGTGAGAAAAATACAGGAGGCATAAATCACCACTGCGGTGTGATCAAGACAGACCAGCAGAACGGGGATTTCAGGCAATGAAGTGGGATTTGGCACTAATAAAGGTAAATGGGGGTAGGTGAGGAGCAAGAGCAGGGCTGGCAGCAGTGTTTCCAGCACTGAGTGGCCCCCAGCATGGCAGTGTGGACCCCCAGGGTGCCTGCTCTGGCCAAGGGGTTCTGTAACCACAGGAAAACCCAGCTGCAGCAAAATAAACCAAACACCCAGAAGGCCCAGAGCTGCCTGAGGAGGGGGCAGAGTCAGGGTCAATGCTGTGGGCCCTGCCTTGCAGCCTGGTTGAGCCATTTGCTGAAACTGCAGGGAAATTTCCAGAATGGGGAGGAAGGGTCTCAGGCATCAGTCACTGAGTCACTGCTATGGTCTTAATGCATGGCTGTGACCCAGCCCCTGCTGAATGGGAGCATCTGGAGCTGGGGTGGTGCCTTGTACCTGCATGCAGCAAATGCAGACAGAAAGGGCTGACTAAAGAGGACAAAAACAGGCAGAGCAGGATGAGGAAAGGAGAAAAAGCAGTCTTACCTTGGGTGAGCAGCAGAGCTGTGGGGAGAGAAGAACAACAAGAGACAGACAGAGAGAGAAGAAAACAGGGAGAAAGTTAATGTTGCACTGGGAAAAGCAGGAGAAGCTGTTTAGCAGAAGACAACATTCAGTGAGCGATGGCCATGGCCCAATGCAATATGTGAGCTTCTCAGGGCTGCATGCCAGGCAGAGGCTGGGGACATGGCAGCGACATGGAGGTGATGCTGGTGAGCACCACACCAGGGCTCCCAAAAATCACCCCCCAAGCAAAGGCAGAGGGATGGGATGCAGGTGGGAAAGGGAAGGGAAAGGAGCAGGGGACAGCCACGCTTGCCATCAGGGCCTGGCATGACTGCAGCCCAGTGAGAGCTTTGCAAGGGGAGGTCTGGATACAATGGGTGTCCCCCTAAAAAGCCACAGTCTACACCCAGCTTTCAAAGTAACAACAGTGAAGCTTGTAAGAGAGATCACACAGCAAAACATACCAATCCTTCTCCAAAAGGAGTGAGCACTGTGCCTTAGCTGTGACTTCTGCTTGTCCTTCAAGCAGCAAGCTGGTCTCCAGAGACTCGGTTGCATGCTATGACGATAGTGTAATTACTAACACTTATTATCACGCACTTTGAGTCTCAGAAGCTTAAAACTCTGTACAAAGACTGAGTCAGTATTAACATCCCCACTTGACAGATGGTGAAACTAGCCAAGAGAGGCTAAAGGGAACATTTTGCAAACTCAGAAGTGGGCAGGAGTCCAAAAGTGCTAATTTACCCAGGCTTGCCAGCTCAGGCCTCAGAGAAGCAGGCACCTTTGCTCAGAGGTACCTAATTTTATCTACGCTGGTTTGAAAGTGATTTCCTAAGCAATTTGTCAAGGGTCTCATAGCCAGGGGAGCACTGTTGTGTCCTGGCTCTCCTGTGTGCTGTCAGAAACCCTGCCCTGAAGGCTGCAAAGAGGCATCAACCACACAAGACCAGCCCCATGGCTCAGCACCATTCATGGCCTGGTTGTTGCCCCTGAGTCCCTGTAGCTCTGTCCTAGCTCCATGCTGTGGCCTCCTTCCTCTTCCATGGTCTACTGGTCCTCCAGACAATGGGAGGAAATTTAATTTTCCTTTTGCAATTACAAGTATTAATACAATGGATCGGCTCCGTGTTCAAATTTAATATAATGAAGTATTACTGGGCCCCTGAGCTACTGTGCTTATTAAAAAAAATAATAATAATAAATCATTAGTTTCTCATGCTTTTTAAAAATTGTATCCTAGTGTACTGGGATTTGAGTTTATTTTTTTCCCATTTGCTTTTGAGCCTGAAAAAAGAAATATTTTTCTCCCTTTCACTTATGATATGATACATGAATATTTGAAGAAGCCTATAAAGCTATGAATGAAACATTAAGAATACAGCAAGCAGAAAGCCATGGGATTATTTTATCTGTATTTTTCTGAGTGAATGTTGTGCATACAAGCAAGAAAATGATTTCACGGACTAAAGCTTCCTTCCCGCACATGCGTCTGCTAATGTGCCCTCAGTCCTGACCCGTACAGCTTCCTGACAGTCTGTCCAAGTATGCCACACCTATACCAGCTTCCCACAGCCCCTGTGCTGTTCCTGCAGGCCTCTTCTTGCACTTCTCCTCCGCCCTGCCCTTCCATCCCTCTCCGAGCCCAAGCCAACCTCAGCACTGCTGTTGGCATGTCAGGTAGGCCTGGCAAGCATCTCTTCACAGGCAGCTGCTAAAATTAGCTCAGCAGCCAGATCCAAACAGGCAGTCTTGAGAATCCCTAGCCTAAACCTCACACAGCAGGAATGCAGACAAAAACCTGTGCCTGCAGACAAGGCCATGGACACTAATGCTGCCTTCTCCAGGACTCTCAGAAGACTCAAAGCCTTGATTTCCTTAGGGAAAGAGTATAGTGGCACACACTGAAAGGGGCAAGCATGGGGGAGTGGTACACAGATAAAACCACACAAACTCAGATATCTTTTTCTGCTCTTCCTTTTTCGCAGAAAGGATTCACCACACCACATGCTTTATTTTGGCCTCATTGCTCGTTTACATAAATCTCATCAATGTACCTAAAGGTTCCAGAAAGCCACTATATAGCTAAAAGGATCTGCATAGGAGGTTAAATGCATACTGCTTACAAAACAAATGGAAATGAGGTAGGCTGAGAATTTGGAGGAGAGCCCCATGTACAGCACAGGCAGTGAGAGGAAAAGGTGAGTACATAGAATCATAGAATGATTTGAGTTGGAAGGGACCCTTAAAGGCCATCTAGCCCAACTCCTCTGCAATGAACAGAGGCACCCACAGCTAGATCGGGTACTCAGATCCCCTCCAGCCTGACCTTGAGTGTCTGCAGGGACAGGGCACCTACCACCTCTTGGGGCAACCTGTGCCAGCGCATCACCACCCTGACTGTAAACAGCTCCACAAACTTGCTGAGAATGTACTCAGTTCCACCGCTGACGTCACTGATGGAGAAAAAGAGCACGCACTGGACCCTGGGGGCGCACAAAGGAAACACCACACCACAAGCTGCCTACCCACCAGCCTGAAGCAGGCTGTAACTGCCCATGGGCTCTGGCTCCAGCTTGCACTGAAGTGAGCAAAAACTGCTTTCCTAAAGGACTGTGAAGAGCTATGAACATGTATATTTCATTAGATAAACAAGGCAGAGATTTTGAAGCTTTAGCCTTAATCCTGTTATTATTGAAGTCAATGGCAAAGACTCCAAGAAACAGACCCCAATCCATTCTGTCCATCAAGAGAATCAGCAGCATTCAGCTTAATCATGGAGCTGCAACAAATTATTAAACCTTTGGGGAACAAGGCAGCAGCAATCTAACATTTCTTTGATATTCCCATTAGCAGCTAATGGTAGAAGGAATTTTCAGAACCTGCCCGCACCACAGAAAGCTGCTGCACAAATCCTTCCATATCGATGTGGCTTATCTATCTACGCACAGACCTTTTTACCCACTTGTGCCATCATCAACATTTTGAAACAGATAATTTGTTGGGATCAATCCAAGCTCGTAACCCATTTTTCTTTGCAGTTTAATCCTCACTCTGACTTCCAGCCACATCTGCCCTCTGAGCAATGATGCTTTCGTGTACAGGGAGGTGACAGAGATGTGTGTCAGGACATCCATATGCATCAATTCAAGCTGTGCTGGAAAGGCTGAAGGGGAGCTGAGAACAAAATCTTCCCAAACCAGTTGCCTATTTACTAGTGTTCACCAGCCACCAGTGCTCCCACTTCCAGTGAAGGCATACCTTGTAGTCGCATCATGGTTTCTGAAGCAAAATCTTGCATGAAGGATGGTGGTCCCTTTTACGGAGTGTAACGCTCTAGAATCAGCATTCAAGCTCCATCACTGGGGTTGAATCCTCTGCCACTGTGCCTCTAGTTGGGTTCTCATGGGCAATCACCCTCATGAAACAATTTTCCATTAGTCATTTTCACCATTATCTGTTACCAAGTGAAATCTTCCAGAGTAGCCATTTGGGCTTTATCAACCTTAAGGTTAACCACAATTTAGGCAGAAGACCAATTTCTTCCAGGAAAAGCAAAACAAGTTTTGCTCCCATAAATCCAGGACTATGGACAAACTGCAAAAGCTAATGTGTGAAGAAAGTAAAAACAGGCTGGATTTCTCTGACATCCTGCAGGGCTGACAGCAGTGAAAACCTAGCTCTGAGCAGTGACACAATACCAGAGCTGCCATGGGAGTAAGAGTGAAACCAAAATATTGGATCTTGTCATAAAGCAAAGAACTCATTTCACTGAAGGAACGCTTAAGAAAGGTGCTGAGAAAAGGATGGCCAGAAAGTTGGCTGAGGGCAGGGAGGTTTCAAAGCCCTGCTGTCCTTGGTGGACAGGGATTTGGTTTATGTGACTGCAAACACAGAGGAAGGGTGTAGCAAGACAGATCCGGAGATTTTTTTTTTTTTGGAAATGGAAAAGACGAAAAAAGAAAGAATCAGGAAATGTGTAAGATGGACAGGAAGACAAAGAAAAGTAACACTCACTCTTTACCTTTCTCCTCTTTGCCAAGAAGAGAATGGGATTCTCCCTTCAATTTCTTTGTATTTATTCACATCAGTAAAACCAGCTTGCAGCATGTACCATCTTCGCTAGCTCTCCTTGCATCTGATATGTCGCTACAGAGTCGGTGTCAGTCTTCATCATACACCGGGATGGCAAGATACCCATCACAGATGTATCTGATCTCTGAATTATTTGAGTACATCAACAGAAAAGTTGCTAACGCCAACTTGCTCAGTGTGATTTGTTTGGACAACCAGAAAGTCTTTGAGAAACCGTGGCTGCAGAAAGCAGCTGATGAAAAAGAAGAAAGGGGCTACCAGACAGATTTTGGTACTGCACACATAACATTTATATATGAAGAAGTGCACAGAATGGAGTATACGGTCAGCAACTCTTATGGCAAAGAATAACAGCAGCACATCCCCAGGCTCAGAGCAGGTGTGGTACTGATTCAAGTGGCAGTGAGGAGCAGTGACTGCAGACAGTGCAGCATGTTTTAATCAGAATTCTCTATCAGTCATGACACAGGCAGGAGGAGCACCCATCTTTACCCTGAGGTGCCTGCCCACAGTGTGGGCCCCGAGCAGACTGAAGACAGCAGCTTGTGTCTGGATTACCGTGGGCCCCTTCATGGATAAATACGTTGCTCCTCTGGACGAGTGCTTCCAGGTTCAAAAGAGCCAAAGCATCGGGATGAATTTCCACACAGAACCCAGGAACATCTCACCTCACAGCCACTCCCCTCTCCATCCCAGCTCTGGCCAGGGTTGTGCAGACACATCTCCCTGCCCACTTCAATCCTGCCGCCTTGCTCCTGTCTATCAGACAAGCCAACAGCTGCGCTGAGGCCGTGGGGCAAGTGCAGGCCCTGGCATGACACAGTCCTAGTGCAGGCTCTACAGGGATGAAGAAGCTGCCTCTGCACAGCTGGGCGGCAGGCTGCTTCCCAGCATGTCTGGCAGCCAGCCGAGGCATGCAACACAATCCTGCTCCCAGGGGGGCCAAAAGAGATGTTCTGAAGACACCAGAAAGGGCAGTCTGAAAACATGAAATGCTCCTACAGCACTCTAGGCGCCCGCACAGTATGACAGAGCCAAAAGAGGAGTAAAAACTAAACGAGGACACACAGTCAAGAAAACCACGTCTTTTGCAGTGCTAGAAAGAAGTGAGAGTAGCTGAAATCCAGGAAGACTCTTCATCAAAAGCAACCCAGCCTGAACCTCCCAGGAGAGTCGGGAGTTGCACTGTGCTCTTGCCTTGTGAGTCGCATGGGGGCCCATCCATCAATGCGTTGAAAACAAGTTCCAGCTACGTGGCAGTGTGTGGAGACTTTTTTCCCAGGCTGTAGTTAGATCCTTCCAGCTTTGTATAGGCCTCTTTGCACAGAAGTGGCTGCTGTGGAATTGCTTAGAGTGTCCTGCAAGGTAGAAGCATATGTGATGCAGTACAACATAAATGTCTTCACAAGTGCTGAGAGCCCATGCCTAGGGCTGCCTTCTCTGCTGGGAGCTGTCCATGATGCTGCTGGTGATGGCAGTGGCTGGCTGTCCCTCCCAGTGCTGCTGAACTCCTCATTCCGTCATCCCAAGCTCCAGGTAAGCTCACCAGAGAGGCTGTGCTGTGCTGTGCAGCTCTGCAGAGTTCAGGACCCTTCCAGATGCCCTGGAATCAGTGTAGTGACTGTGCCACCTTGTGCCAGGAACACTTACAGATGTGTTTTAATCTGGCTCCTCCTAGATCTTACAAACACACAGCTTTTGCTCTGACTTTTCTCTAGTGAGGCCAACCAGGGCACTGTGTCTTCTCCTCTTCATGGTCCAGCATTTCCTCCTGGTAGGCAGAATCCAGCTGATGCTGCACACTTACCTCAGGTGGAAGTGGCTGCGTTGTGCAGGCTGCATGGTGAAGAGCAAGTAGCCCAACAGTTCTCTCTGCCTGTGATATTTCTAGCAATCCCACTGACTACCACTGATGCTAGTGTAAATGAGGCATGCACAGTACAGAAAACTAGCATCACTATCCTGCTGATCATGAGGACAATGGCATAGACAGGAAAAAGAATCACAGAATTTCACAAAAACTAGCCCTATCCTACCTAGATCCTGTAGCTCATTGCTTTAGAAAATGATCCAGGGCTCACAGACAGCAAACAACTGAGAAGGAACTTCAATGAGATGCTCCTGCATGTGCAGGAGGGAGTCAGAAGCAGTGATTTCCCTTCTGTACCCTGTGAAATGGAAGTGTGAGCCCCACATACAGGAACGGGCATATGTAGAGAGAAGACCCAGGAGGATGGGGGTGGGGGGTGAACTTCTAGGATTCAAGAAAACATTTTGCAGTCCTAGGTTCAAAAATTTAATCTCCTTAACCTTCCAAGAAGAAATTTAAGTGAAATCTAGATATAGTGAGCACCTACTCAGAAGATGCAGCACGTTACATAGTTCTTAAATCTGATGGAGAAAAGTAGGAAAATACCTAGTGGCTACAAGCTGAGGCCAGGCAACTTCTAGGTAGAAGCCATGCCCACATCTTTACACTGGAGGGAAATGAATATACCCTCATGGGATGTGGCAGGCTTATCACTGCTTCTCATTAAGAGTGAATGCTGAGTAAATCTGGACTTCGGTGAAACCTCAGGGGATAAGCTCAACATGCAGAGAAACTTCAAGTTCATTGCCACCCAGGGGAGGCATGGGATGGTCTAACAGCACTAAACTACTAATGGTTCGGGGATTTACATTTTACAAATCCACAGACGCTATATGACATTGTTATGCTAATGCAAGCTGTGTCTATCCTAAATGTCCTGGAGAGCCATGTAGGAGAGCTCAGACCGACTAGGGGATAGTTCCTGTATTTATGAGATAAGAAACAGGAGATGTTTCAACAAGGGAAAGCTGTGTGATGCACAGGAAATTGCCAGATGTTTCCATCACTAGCATCAGTACATAGAATTAGAAATAAGCCTATGGGCATGCACATCTGTTTTCATTTCGTATCAGACTTTGAAAGGTGAATTAGGATTCCTTTTTGTAAAGTGCTTCTCTGTTTAAAGATCGGCTCTTCCAGGCCACCCCAAGGCTGATGATGCCAATGGCAAGACTTGTTCAATGAGAAAGAGGTCAAACATATACAAGGACAAAGATACATGCAGGCAAGGCATGACAGAAAGTCCGGGTTTATTCCCACTACAATCCTGATCTGCTAGGAGATCCCAGGTCTCACTGTACCAATGCTCAGGTTGGACATTAACAGAGCTCTGCACTCTGTGCAGAACAGGCTGGGGTTGCCTGAGACACATTAAGGTGCTTTTCTGATGAAAGACACAGAGAACCATTTTGTAAAATAAACACAGAACAGGATACCTCATACCTTCCCTCTTCTGTGGGCTTTTCACCACGTCTCATAGGGACCCAAGAGCACCAAGGCAATGCCACTGGCAGGCAACAACAGAGGGAAGGACAGGGGGGTGTACGGAATGAGCTGAAGAGGCAGCCATGCACTATGCCTGTCCCTTGTCTCTCACATTCCCCAAGGTCCTGGCAAAGGAGCAGGAGAGGGGAGAACAGCAGAGGTGTGCTCAGAACAAAAACAGACCAAGACAAAGAAATCCAGTCAAAATAGTATAGCCTCCGAGGCTCAAGCACTGCACAAAAGGAGGATCAGAAGTAAGCTGGGCTCTAAAAGGAGCAGTAACACTGGGACAGGGGGGAGAGCGAGAATACGGAAGGGCAGAGAGTCAAAGTCCATCAATCCACACAAGGAGGAGAAAAGGAAGGAGGGGAAGGAGGAGAGAGAGGGTTGTATTTTCTGGATTTGGGGTTTAGAGACTTGATTCTATTTGTTTTTTTTTTCATAAAGGATCTCACACCTGATATTCCTCGTTCCATCCATTTCGGCTCACCAAGGGCAATGAAGAAATTCTCCTGCCTTTCGTATTCCTCCTCATCTACTATCTTAACCCTTACGGTCTTCCTGTGGGGACAACAAGAGAGACAACCGTGTACAGTGGGTCGGTGGGCCGCAGGCAACGCGATGGCAACAGCAGTGCAGGCTCCTGGCATGCGGCCCCTTCCCACGGGGCAGCGCGCCTTGGCCGGCCTCTTGGACATGGCGCATCAGTTGCAGCTCCTTGGGGAGCAGGAGGGTGTTAGGGGTAGACAGGGCTGGCGGGGAGGTGAGGAGGGAGGGGAAAGGTGGGGTCCTTGCTGATGGTTAGTGGGAGGTGACTTCTGCAGCACATTTTTTCAGTGTCACATGGTAACGGAAAGGGTATCAGCTGCCTGGAAATCAACAGGAGCCATGCTGGGGTAACAACTGCATTTTAGCTGGAAGACTGATTGTTTCAGCTACAATTAACAAAGGGACTCTGGGCTCAGAGCTTGAGAAAAAGAGAGATGCATACTCACAGCCACGTTCCCCTGTGGGATGAGGCTACAGCACTGCAGCAGGCTTGTGTTTCTAATTCCCAGTTTCAAAGCAGCACATTTCATTACTTCTCCTCCCGAGCGCTGCCTGCCTCTTCCCCCAGCCTGTTCCGTGATTAAGGGACACAGCTCACAAAGCAGGGCTGGGTGATGAGCTCTGGACGCACTCAATGTTTCTAGTAAGCATCGCCCCCTGACACTACAGAATTTGCTTTGGCCCTTCTCATCAGTGGAAACATTTGTGGAAAAACATTCCCACCCTTCTTTCTTTCTCTCCCTTGATATATGCCCCAGGCCCCCCTGCTGCCCCCATCTCCCCCGCTCCATGGGTACCATGTGACACAGTGCGTGCACAGCAGTGTTTAGGACAGAGCAGTTGGAAACAAAGAGAAATCAGAGGAAGAGGAGGAAAAGTGGAGGAAGGAGAAGAGAGAAGAAGAAAGAAGAACGTTAACGTTAGTCTGGAGGGCCAGTACTACACCTTTCTGTAAACTCATATCCACCATGCGGGGGCTCATCAGCTCAATGAAGAAATTCTTGTTTTTTTCATACTCCTCATCATCAATTACTTTGATGTGAATTGTTTTGCTGTGGACGGAAAAATAATAGTAAGCGTCATAAAGGGAAGAAGGGAACAGAGGAGCAGAGTGGAGGAAGGTTGGGAGCTGAACAGGAACATTAGAGAGTCAAAGTTTTCTCACCCACTTGAACGAGCTCAATGCGGCTCTCGAGAGGGCTAAAGCCCACCACTGCCAGCAACACTGACCAATTTCTGTTTAACCAGCAGGCCCGAGGGCAGGGCATGCTGGGCAGTGAGACTCAAACAGCTCTGACTCAGGAGTCAGGGCTGGGGATATACCATGCAGGAGAGGAGCACGCTTCACCCGCACCGCTGCTGCTGCACACACACACCAAAGCACATGCACACCTCTAGCTTGGCTGCTGCTGCCTTTTGCCTATAACTGGTCTTGGCTGTGGATGACAAGGATGAGAACAGCAGGACTGGCAACTGTAGAACCTGAAGAAATAGCCCCAGGCTTCAAATGACAGTATGCCTCAGTTCCTCCGAGCTGACCAGTTGCTTCTGATCATGTGCTCACAGATAAGACAAAGTACTACTCCCTGTGTCTGATTATGAAAAGGACTGCTGCACTATGAGCCTTGCTCTCTTAAGCAGACGTATTAAACACCTCACATCTCACTCCCTGTGCTTGGCTCTTGTTTTGAGACGCCTTTCAGATGATAGCATATGGGCTAGAGGGAAGAGTTTGAACAACCCCTTCTACGTTCCATCAGGGCATGAATATGCAAAAGAAGAATATCACCTCTAATTCTTCTAAGCTAACTCAGCTTTATTTTTGCCAGTGCTTGTTCTCCCAGTATGCTGTGCTAATGACAGCAAGCCTCCTTTCCCTTCTCTAGACCTTTTCAATCTCCTCTAATCCAGCCTGAAGGATGTAGGATTTTAAATGATAGGTCTCTGGTGTAAATGGTGGTACTTTGCTAAGACTTCATCACAATAATTTCACTGCATTTTCTTTGGAGAGGTTGATGGAGTTTCGCTTTTGAACCAGATGTTGTCTGGGCCCCTGGTACTTTGCAAAGCTTTTTCAATTTGCTGAATTAAATATACATCTGATTCACAGCTCTGATCTCCTTCATCCTACCAAACAGAAGGTGGGATTTTCAAAAGCAGCCAGCACCTCCAGAATGCGGGCTGCTTCTTAAAATCCCGTTCATAATTACTATTGCTTACTGCTTTCCACTCCAAGAGCCCCATATTACTCAGTAGCTGCAATAAAACTTGTCTCCAGAATCAAAGTCATTCTAAAGCTTTCTGTAATGCATATTAAGCATATACACAATTTGGGTTTGGTTTCATGCAGCGACTTTCTTTTACCCTTCATACTTTTCTTTTTTAAAATGAGGTGACTCTCCCATTTCCATCAGTAGTACGTTCACATAGCAGAGCAGAGGAGAAACACTCCTTTAATGAGAAAGCGTGCACGGCAGATGATCTCTATGGCTGTGCTGTGTGGACAGCCTCACTTCCCACAATCCACCTGCCTGCACAACACACGCACAGAGCTGTAGACTCAAAGAATAATGACTCACTATGTGCCCATTTTGTTAACTACAGAGCTCTATATCATATGTTAAGCAGTCCCACAGTGATGAGAATTCCTTATAGTGGTCTTTTCTAATGCTTTTTTTTTTTTTTCGTTGTGGTATATATATATTATAAAATCAAAGAATGAGAAAGAAAACACAGTGAGGACCATAGAAAGGACACAAGGTAAAATGCTGACCCTGCATAAAGAAGTCTTCTGAGGTCAGGACACTACATGCTTTCCTAAGACAGCCAAGCAACCACTCCCTACAAGGCTTCTGCATGTAGTATGGCTGTCTCCTTGAGCTTCCTTGCTTTGCAGGGGCATAGAAAGGTAGGACCACATATAATTACTCAAAAATAAAATAAAGTAAAGGGCCACTACTTCTAACACATTTTTTTTTCTCCTCCTTCCTTGGGGTTTGCACATACTGATGTCTGCCTGCTGCTGACTCCCAGTCAGTACCTGCTGCCCTCTTCCCAGCTCACTTTGCCTTAGCTATCCATCCCACAGGAGCAAAAGAACACCAAGTCATGTTCAGTCTGACTGCACAAACAGCTTTACCTCCCTTGCATGCCACAGGCATAATTATCTCAAGACATAAGCACAGTATCTTTTAAAGCCCAGTCCTCTCACAGTCCCTTTTCCACCAGCAAAGCAGTAAAGTTCAACCACGATCCGAAGTAAGGGCTGTTCAGAAGAGAAAATCTGTGCAAGAGAAAATGTCATTTGCAACAACATCCCCTGCCTGGTTCTCATGGAAATGACTGAGGATTGAGCAACAATAGCATCACTCAAACTTGGTTGGAAGTGCGTCTGCCACAAGGGAAAGTTCAGGAAGGAAATCAAAATAAGGAAACAAAACAGAACAAAACAAACAAACAAAAAAAAAACCACACCAACAACTTTTACCTTTGCTAGAATACCTCAGCTGTAGTAGGGAAGGCAAGAGAAACAAGAAAAATATTCAGATTTTCTCTTCTGCGTAAATAGAAACAGACGCTCAAGTTTTGCCCTGATATATAAGCTCAACTCAAAAGCAGGAACTCCTCAGAGATCTCTCCATAAGCACCAATCCTCTGAACTCCTACATCAGCTCAGCAGATAACTGGATCATCTCTGCACACATGGTTTTTCAAAATATGGTGTCTGAATGTGGCAACCCATCCAAGGGCCATCAGCTTGCCTGTCCAAGAGGTGGGAACGAACCATGCACCTAAGCTAAGTAGTGGAGCATTTGCACACTCCCTGTCTACAAGCTCCATCTGGTCAAAGTTACCTCTGTCAGCTTCATCCTGCTCACTTCCCTAAAATGAAGGTAAAGGAGGCAAACACAGACACAGGAAAAACACTGCAGCCCTCATCCAACCTCAGGCCCACAGGAGAAGGTGTCCCTGGGTAGCACTGCTGCACCCAACCTGCATAGGAAGAATATGGCACTGTGAAAGCTCCAGGACCTAGCACAGGAGCCCAGCAGTGTGGGCTGCATGACAGGGACCCTCCTGTGGCTTAGTACCCTGACACCCACGTGGTTGGATGGTACGGGCTGGTGCAGCCACTGCCTGCCCCTGAGCCAGGTTGTTTCCTGTGCAGCCTGCAAGGAGCTGGGCCAAGCTTGCTTCTAGGTGGGGAAGTGTCCTTTTCTCAGTGGATCACTGGGCCACCGTCACAGCAGTAGTGTCACCACTGATGGAGAGCGGTTATGGAGTCACAGGCTCTGCAGCAACTCTGGCCACTCAGAGCATTCTATTCCTCTCCCTGATGAGATCTGTACCATTCTTTGCCCAGCTGTGCAGTTTTGCACCCCACTCTGATGGCTCTGCAACAGGAAAGCAGGAGACTTGTCATCCCTCCCCTTCCTGACATGGCGTAGATGCACCTCAGACAGCTTTAAAGCAGATAACAACAGAACAACGTCCAAAAACCTATCCTAGCAGTCAAAAGCTTTCATTAATGCCTCCAAGAACTAGCAGCAAGAAATCACTCTGCAAACCCCAAAGCTCCAGCACCAGCACCAAGCCACACCATAGCTCAATCAGCCCCCAAATGGCCAAATCTGTGAAAAGCACTCTTAACTCAGTCCTCAGAGGTGCTTTCAGCAAACCAAGCAATATGGACAAGCATAGGTAGCATCCTTCTGCATGTGTGCGTATGGATCAGACAGAGCCTGGCAAGGACCATCTTCCAGAGCACTGAACCATGCTCTCCTGTGACCAAGAGCCTCCATGGTGCTAGTCCGGGTTCTCCTTTAAACATGCACTTAAAAATAATCACCGTTTTCAAAAGTCAGAGATGGGAAAGCTCCCCTTCTGGGGAGCAACATTAAGAATGAGATTTCCCTGAGTAAGCAACAGAAGATGAAATGAATAGACATCGATCTTCTCCTAAAGGACTTTGCGCGCATGATGTTGCTAAATTCCCCGTCTGGGAAGTACAGAGGATAATCTATAAAATCATTTTATTTGACAACACGTCCACTTCTAACACATAAGGCAACAACTGGATGGTTATTTGATTAATGTGCTAGAAAATATTGAGTATCTCTCTGTGTGGAGACTCTCATTTGCAGGAATTATTGCAGAGGAGGTTAAGAGGATGTGTCTGCATGACTTTGGAATGTGAAATAAGGCTCAGCTCTGAAAACAGCGTAAGTCAGGAAATGTCACATACAGTATACCATTGAAACAGGCAGGGTTGTGCGAGGGCAGGATTTACAGTCCCCAGTGGGATGCTGTTAGCTAGGATGGAAAGCAGCCAGGACAGCAAGGTAAACGTCCCTAGGACAGGGAGAAGTACCAGGAGATCTTCAGTAACTCATTAACGTGAACCATTGGAGCACACACCTTGGGTCAAGCCATGACATTCTGGATGCACCGTGATATACCCAGACTCTTGCCTTTTTTGCTGCGGGTGCAGGTACCTGCAGCATGAGTTTTAAAGTTTCAGACCCACTGTCTGACTTTCTCCCAGAGCTCAGCACCTGTTGGCAATGGGATGGATTTTCAACCCAAAATTATGGGTAGGACCTATTCTCTCTGCCAGAAGATCTCACTGAGAAGTTATGTGGCAGAAACGCTGACTAGGTAAGATGTCAATGTGAGGCAAACCAGAGAGGATTAAATAAGACTAGGTGTAGTGGGGAGCTGTCTTTGCCCAGCTCATTGGGAGGAATATATTTAACAGTGCAACGTGACGCAGTGCTGGCAGGCAAGGTGAAGAAGACAGCAAGAGAAACCCTGATATGACGCACACGGTCACAGAGCTGCACACTGAGTAATCCAGCTGGGACAAGCTGAACCATTTTGAAGCAAAGAATTATGCTGTCACGTACATAAGACAGGAGGTTTTTGAAAGGAAAAGCATTCGCTCCCAAAGCAGGTTCAATTCAAGGTCATAAGGGAAACAAGTGATCCTACCGTCAATTGGAAATCATGGTAATTTAGGAAACTATCCAGTGTTAAGAGCAGGATAGATAGGACGCACTTTGGTCTTCAGCCTACGCCCACGAAAGGAGAAGTTTTGGCTCCCATGATGATTACAGAGGGGAGAACAGGTTTAGAAGCACTCAGCTGCAGCCACTAGGGGCGGCCCCAGTTTACTGGAGAAGCCAGGTCAGAAATGAAGGAGCCTCTAAGGTCAGAGCCAACCCTGGTACCAATTATCTAAGCAGATAGGATAGATGAACTGTCAGGATAGTGTTTCAGGCAGATAGTTGACGTACAAGTTGCTGATGTAAGAGTTACGGAAGAACTGGTGCTAGTGCTGAAGCTGGAGATGAGCCATTGCAGGCTAGTTTCCAGGAACTGGCTGTGTCATTCATGAGGACCTTGGAAAAGCAGCTGTACAGAAGCCGTCCCATGACATGCAGCAAGAATACAGGGAAAAGCCCAGACAGTTTCACTACCAGATCAGTCTGCTGCAAAGCATCATAGACAAAAGTCCTCTAAAAATGGCATTTTTTTCTCTTTTGTCTTCAAGTTAGCCTGTGGGATAACCAGATGACAACTAGTTATCATTACAAGATGGTTCTCTGCAGTGCTAATCATTACATGACCTGTTATTTCTCCAGGCAGTCCTGAGGCTATCCAAGTCACTTGATATGTCTGTGCTTCAGTTTCCATATCTATGCAATAGCTGTGATCCTTATTTCTCACAGAGATTTGATAGGGGACAGTCGCAATTTGCAAAACATTTGAACTTCTCACTTGGAAGATGTTACAGAGATGCAAGCTAAGGGAGGGCAATGGAAGGAAGCAAGAGGAGCAGTGGTAGAAGTGGTATGTATCAGTATCAACATATTCTGCCTTGGTTCTCACTTGAGAAGAGCTGTGCATTTCCCCAGGGCACACCCTCACACAAATCCCTCTGTGCCATTAGAGAAAAAAGTCCCAGAAAACAGAACTTGAAGCAACTGCTGTCATCCTTGCAAGAAGTGGCCATAACCTGAGACAGAGAACAGGCTGCCCAGCCCAAAATCCGCATGCCTTTCCTTGTCTGTCCCACTGGGACTGCGCTGGGCACTGTCCAGGAGCCCCATCTGTCTGGCTGCTGTGGTGTAGAGTTTGTTCACATTGCACCAGGTCTTGGAGAGGGATAAAAGAGGAAATATTGACACAAAAAAGTGATTTCCCTTTGTGTATTCCCCATGTAGTCTTGGCTAATTAGTGAATTGGCTCATGTTTCAATTAGAACTATTGAAAATGCTTTAGTAGCTGACACATGATAATTAAAGGGACATATCCAAGACTAAAGCCTCTTTAAAAAAAAAAAAAAAAAAGAAAATCTTTACTTGTACTAGAAAAGTCCGAAGTGCAACCAGTGAAAGACGTACAGCAATACCTCTTAAAATAAAGTCAAAGTGAAGCACAAGATATCTGTTATCTCTCCTGCATCCCGAATGGAAAAGCTGGTGGGCACTTTGAGGTCAGATTCACCTCTCAGTCTGCATTCATTTCCTGCCATAGCAGCACAGCCCTCACTTTCCACTGCCATGCAAGCATAGAATGGCTTATGTTGGAGGGGACATTAAAGATTTCCCAGTTCCAGCATGCTGTCATGAGCAGGGCTGCTACAGACCAGCTCAGGCTGCTCAGAGTCCCATCCAATCCACCACTGAGTGTCTCCAGGGATGGGGCATCTACAGCTCCTTTGAGCAGCTATGCCAGTTCCTTACTATACTCTGAGTAAAGAATTTCTCCCTAATATGTAACTTAAATATTTAAAGCCCTCTTTTAGTTTAAAGCCATTGCCCCTTGTTCTATCACTATCACACTGTGAAACATCCGTTCCCTTCCTGCTTGTATGCTCTCTTCAAGAACTGGAAGGCCGTGATGATGTCTTCTCAGAGCCTTCTCCAAGCTAAACAAACCCAAGTCCCTCAACTTTTCTTCATATGACAGGTGCTCCAGCCCTCTAAACATCTTCATAGCCCTCCTCTGGACCTGCTCCATGTAAAGAGATAGAAAGTGCAGTCAAATCCACACGACTGTTTCTCAGCTACTTTGCATGGGTGCAAAGAGCTAGGCAAGTAATAAGAAATCAGAGCTGCTAAGTCACAGGCAGGTGAGCCCATTAAGCACAGTCATTCCTTGCAAACAAATCCTTAATCAACTGGTATGGAATTTAGGGCAACTCAAGAGATGCAGCGCATCTACACATGTCAGCCACAGGGATCAGTGTTGGAGATATTAAGTGGCGAACATCACAAGCTCAGCTCTGAAGCCCTGGAAGAGCAGGAAAAGGCATGCTGGGCAGGCACAGCAAAACACCCTGGGAGCCTTCTTAGTGCAGCCAGCTCTGCCAGATAAGCAGATTTCCCAAGCGCTCTACATTTCACTTTGTACAAGCATGATAAAATTCTCCAATACAGAGGGGTTCCTCGAGGAAGCATGCCACAATTTGTTTTTAAGAATTACTGCAAGAATGGGAAGAACATGGTAGCATGGTTTGTTAAACTCCCCTACTCACAGCTGATCCACACTGCTGATCAGCTGAGTTAAATTTGGTTATACAAACATAATAGCCCAGCTCTGCAGATTTTTTTTCTCTTTATTTGGTTTAATAAAGCTATCTTTATATTTAGCACATTGAAGGCTAAGCTATATAGTCATTAAATTCCCTTAAAAAAAATAAAATGAAACAAACCAAAGCACACATACAAAACCAAACACACTCTGGGCTGCTTTTTGCATCCCCTCCCAGGCTGCTGCTGCCTACTTTAGTGCTGTGCGCATGCACAGGGCTCGCCTGGCTGGCTGCAGGTCAGCTTCTTCCTACTGACCCTATGAGACTTGATGCTTCAGGGCAGCAGAGAGCAGACAGCCCCAGCAGCCTATGGAGCTATGTGCTGCGGTCTGCACAATAAGCACTTTTCTTACACAAGCAGTAATGCAGCTCGGCAGTCCATGGGACCACCCAGTACTGGTGGGCATCAGCCTGGTGTGGCTGCAGAGCAGTGTCAGGGCCCTGGGCATGAATGTCTCTCCCCCCTTAGATTGGGCTGCTTCCCAGAGAAGCAGCTTCTCTGCTCTTACCCTTTTTCTCTCAGAAAGGAATTTTACAAGGAGCAAAACCTCAGCTGCAACCCCATGCAGAATTTTAGAAAAATTAGAGGGTGGAGAAAGAAGGAAGGGAGACAATTCATTCCTTATCAGAAGACTTTGAATTTCTCTGCTTTCAGCTTTTCTGATGCATTGCAACAAAAGACTGTAATGTCAAACCCCTCATGGGAGTTGACGGTCAAATGAAGCACTGAGATGCTTGCCGTCTGCTATCAAGAACAGCTCCAAACCTGATGTTGTGCAGGAGCAGAGGTGCATTGGGCAGCAGAAGGCAGGCTGGTCACCTCAAAGCGCCTTAAGTTAGTCATGAACAATTCAGCTGGAAGGGCCCTGTCCCACCAAAGTGCTTTGGAATCCCACCTTCACGATGCCCTTTACTGTCTGATACATCAACAGCCCAGGGCTTCAAGCAGTCCCCCCTGGTTTTAGGCTTTCAGCTGAAGGCATGGAGATTTGGAAGCTATATTTAGACATCTTCCTTATTCTTCAGCAACAGGGTTGCCATGGAGATACTGGCAAGGACGGGAAGGTGGGGATGAAGGGGGAGAGGAAGTTGGAACGAGAGGTGCCAGATTCAAACATATCGCCAGCATGGGGAGGCCTGAAATTCCCTGTGGAATGAAACTTGCTAGCTGAAAGAGTCCCCTGGCACTGCCTCACATCGCTCCATGCTGTTGCGGCAGGTCTGAAGAGACCCTGTAGGCACTGATAGCCACCCACATCCCCAGGAAATCCACTCTGCACATCCTTAGGATAACTAGCCATGTCTTCTTCTCTGGGCACAGCTCCGAGGGCTACGTGCCACCCGCTGCTGGCTGCTGCCCAGCTAAGCTCTGAGGAACTTCTTCAATCTCCCTTCAAAATCCGATTCTTTGAACTATTAACAGACACGCAAAAACTTTCAGCTATGAGGTGGTCCAAAACAAACTCGTAATGCCATGTGGCATCGCAGCAGACCCTCAAGCTGCCTCTGCCTGAGAGACAAAGCCAATCCTCTGCAAGCTCCACTCAAGCCCTGCTACTCCCATACTGCAGTACAAGCTCATATTGATTCTGTACCAGGGACTCGGGTGGGAATGAGAAGCAGGCAAACTGATTTATAAAGCTCTGATGAAGGAACACCACCATGTAACACGACCCAGCTCAGGAATCGAAGAATAGACAGCAGAGCCATGTGAAAATGCCACAGCAGCTATTTCTGATGGCTGGGCTGGCAGCAGTGGGTCAGCCCCAGCATGCCCTCACTCAAAGGAGATGATGCCAAGGGACTTGAGTTCCAGCTGTCATGCATGCATAAATTTCAAAGGGAAAGAGAGGAAAAGGAAGGAAGAAAAAGGAGATGGCCACTGTGATCCCCTCAAAGGCTGCTGATGGTCTTGGCCAGCTGCTGGCATAGTTGGGATGGCTTTAACTCTGCCTCCAACTGAGGAGGCAGACACAAAGCCCCAGCTGGGGACATTGCTGCTCAAAGCTCCCTGGCAGAGGGACACACCAGGCACAAGACACTCAGCAGAGCAAGGGAGGCTGGTGACCATGAAGATCTGAGCTTCCTGTGATCCCACCACCACAGGTGGCCAGCTGTAGCAGCAGAGGTGGCCACTGCAGGAAGAGATTACTGCCTTTCATCTCCCTGTGACACATCCACATGCCCCTTGCTGGCAATTCTTGCAGCACAGCCCAGATCCACAAGTACCTCCAAAAGCACTACTCTTCCCAGCACAGGAGGACAAGGACTCCACTCAGCAGGAATGAATGCTTCCAAGACTCCTTGACATACATGTACTGCATTTACAATGAAATTCTGCTTTCCAAGAAAGGTCAGAATAGCTCCCTAGTTCCTTTCATGAGAGCTGCCACACCTCACCTCTCTCACACCTTCTAGATCTCCAGCACCTAACAGTATCTCCAGCTTTCAGTGCTCAAAACACAACAAAAACAGTGAGGAGCAAAGCAAACACTGACCAGGTTTACAGGTCATAGAGATGTGTGAATATCAAGTGTGATGTACAGCTGACAAAAACATGGCTCTTCCTCAAAGATGACACTGGGGAAAACTTCATGAAGGTACACAGTCACAGGCTGGGAAGAGACCAGGTGACTGAAGTCAGGAACTCAGGAAGAGAAAGTCTCCTCCCTTCCATCCCTGCACAAGCTGCTGCTGCCACAGGGAAACCTGCGGACATGAGCCTTGTATGGCTCTCCTTCCCCTCTCTCCCCATGCACACAATGCTATCAACCCAGCGGGGCAGTGCTCAGCCCAGCCATTTGAGTTGCTCTACATTCAACAGAGCAGCAAGGCAGCAATCTGTATGAAATTAATGAGCTGCAAACAACATTGTTCAGCTGCCAGCCTGCAATGAGCCTGCTCTGCATGCTGCAGATAGAATTATTATACATGAACAAAAGGAACTGGAGCCGGATCCTGGATGCTTTGGCTCTGGTCACAGGCTTCTTGTGACCGAGATAAGGGACATCACACCGAATTTCCACAGCAACACCACAGTTAAACATCCAAACATTTACACAGAGCCAATACAGCGCATCTTTATCCAAGGCGATGGGCATTTGACCATGCTCACTCTTCTTTTTTCTCTTCCATAGCAATGAATATAGAGTAGAGGATACCCAGTTACACCATTTCATTCTTTAGGGTTGTTTCCATTTCACTTCTTATCTAGCTAAAAACAGACTGGAAAAAAAAACTAAAAATGGGGTGACTTGCTAGCTCCCAGGAGCTAACACATGTTTCCAGAAGGAGGCCAGTTCTGTTGGGCTCGTAGCCACAAGCTTGTGTCTCCAGAACCTTTAGACCATAAAAAGACCATTCCTTATCCAAAAATAACACCATCAGTTATCTTTGCAGTGAGCAAGAGTGTTTCAGAAGGACATCCTTCAAGCCTTGCCATGTTTTGCAGATGACTCTGCTTCCACTCCCAGAGCTGGGATACCAGCCACCTTCCTGCCTCCCCACAGCTAGTCCCCTTGCAGAACAGCCCTGCTCAGTAGGGGAAGGGAACAAGTGCTTCATGCTGGCACAGCCAGACCTAAGAGACCCAAATGACCACAGCCCACACCCATCCAAACTGGTCTCATTTAATCAACCACTCTACTGCTGTAATTTCCACCGTAAAACTTTGTCCCATCTCAGCCTTCACACGTGGGTCCTGCTTCACAGGAAGCACTATTCTCAAACTCATCCATCTTACCAACCCACATCAGAGACAGTTTAAATTCCTCTTGGGGTCCCTGTCTGACAGGCAGGAGCCTCCTCTCCTGCTTTTTTTCTGCCATGTGACAGAAAGCTCACACTAAGGCCCCAGCCACACTCTTGATCCATTCTGGTGTACATCCCTTCAAACTTCCACTGAATTTGGGGGTTTTCAAGCTGGCACCCAATACTTTTCATGACCTGAGCAGAATCATAATCTAATAATGAAACAACAATTCCCTCATCCCTGGTGTTTCACCCAGCTCAGTAGTAAGCATAGCACCTTTCACTTCAGCATCAGCAAACACACCCCCAGGGGTTTAGTGACGTGGCACATCTGCCTTTAGCTGGAGCTTTGAAGGACAAAACCTCTCACAGACCTCTAACAAGGAATCCCTTGTGCTTCCAGTGTTGTCTAATTAGCTTTTGCCTTCCAAGCGCTCTCATCTTAAAAATATAAATCCCTGACTCTATTAAGTATCCTTCTTACTGTGGAACCTAGGAGCAAGATAAAGAGCTCCTGAAGACAAAGACATCAGCACTTGATGTTTTCTGAGCTGATTTTGTTGTTCCCCCTCAGACAGAAGATACAAACCAGCAATGCCATTGGTGCCTGCACACTGCTCCAGCCTCTGCTCTCTCCCAGCTGAGTTCACACGTGCCCTGCTGTGCCAGCACTCCTACCAGGATGCTGCTGTATGTTGGGGAGGCTGTCAGGAGTGGATGCCTTCTGCTCAGTCTGTCTGCGAACCTGGGTGTCTCTTAGCGTTTATCAGCAGCTCATTCTATGTTTCTGACTCTCCCAGTTCCCTGCTATCACACTCCCTCTCTGCTTCCTCAGTCACCCCAAGAGGTGCTATAGTAAAATGTATGCTGAGAAATCAATTCTAAATGCTCAAGGCCCCTGAGCAGCTGATCCTGATCAGCCATAGACCAGATCTGAACACACGCTCTGTTAGGCTGAGGCTCTCCCATGGCTTTGCATGGTTCAGCTGCATTTATCTCTGCTCTCCAGAAGTAGAACTGAAGCAGAGAAGGTGCTGAAACTGCTTGGCTCCATATGCAACAGTCAGCTGAAACAGCCAGGATGACACATGGAGGAGAGCCTCGGGCTAGCTGTGTCTCCTCACTGCAGGGCAGGACCTTGTCCCCGCAGCCTATGTCCATCCTCTGATCTCTTTGCCACAGCCTTACAGGCACATAGAAGCACAGGGTAAGTGCTGTGGACCCTCTGGATCCCTGCTTCTCCTTGGTGGGAGCTCACTGTCTTGGGGTGTTTTAATTCAGAAATGGGAACAAAGCAAGAGACAGAAGAGGACCACTGAAGGCTTTCTGAAACAGCTTGAGTAGCCCACTTTCACTCCACTCCAACTGTACAAGACCCAAAGTCATGATCTACAGCAGGAGAAATGAGGCTGTTTGGGCAAAATGTCTCACCCTAGTCTGACAGAGTTAAGGAGAGCTGTGTTTCCTGGATGTACAGCAGCAGTAGAGCAGAACCTATCAGCCCTGCCAGCCATGGGCTCTGGCTTCTTCATGGCCCTAATGCTAAGCAGGGCCTGCAGAACTGGCCTTGAAAATAACTCCCTATTGAGGGCTTAGAGACAGCCTACAGCAGAAACAGCCTGCAGCTGCAAAAGCTGGCTGTGTCAGGCCCATAGAGATCCAGGGCACATTCCATTTTCTGCAAATCAGAAATCATCTCTTTTTCTCCTTTCTTTTTTATTTTTATTTTTAATATGTTTAGTTATCAGTTGGTGCCTCCCACAGAAGCAGAAATTTGAAAATCTGCATCTGTAGAAAAAAGCCTCCACTCCTAATGGCATTGCCATCTCTTTAAAAAGCAATGATAGTAAAAATCCCCAGCAGCCCTGAAAGCATCATTTCATAAGGATGAAACACAACTCTGCCCTGATAGAGGGTGACTGTGAAGGACAGCAGCATTGGACTCTGCTTTAATTTTTAGACCTACTGCTCCAGATCAAACTCTCAGAGAGGTGGTTTTTATTAGAGATGAGTTACTGGTCTACAACCAAGCTGGTCTCTTCCCTTGTCGTGCCTCAGCACAAATGAGAGCAGCTTTGCAGGCTAAACAAGGCTCTCCAGACCATCTGTGAGGTCCGCTGAAGACTGAAAGATTGCCCAGGTGTAATTCAGGATAAAACCTGGTTTATGGAGCATTTAGCACTGCTGAGAGAGAGGGGCCCATGTTTTGAGCCAAGAAATCCTCACTGACAGATATCACAACCCTTTTTACCCCCCTCCCTTTCCTTCAAGGGCCAGCAAATCCAATTTGGAATGACCAAGAGGGAACATGTTGAACTCTTTCATACAGTAAGTGCAAACTGCAGCTCCTCAAGTAGGGACATAGGCTCAAATTCAGCCTTTCTAAAACAGATTTGAGCAGGACTAGGTTCGCACTGAACATCTATGGTACCACCTAGCTGTTTCCTCCTTTTAGCTGCATCCTTCTTCCCAAAATATTCACGGCTAGAAGTTCAGTACTGTTCTTCAGCTGAGCTCAGATGAGTTTCTTCCTGCCCCTCCAGGCACTAAGGTTTAGCTCAAGTCAAGCGAGATTTGTTATGTGCAGCCTAATCTAACCAGACCCTGTCATTGGAAGCTGCCAGCACTACACAGAACCATGCCATGGCTCAAAAGGAATGTTTGGCCATGAAGTGGCCCTGGGCACCACATCTGCCCCACGCTCAAGTCTGCCAGCAATAGGGGCTGCAAAAGGCTTCCCAACCCCATGGCAAGGATGTGTCTTTTGGCTAGCAGTAACTCCAAGCAGGGTGCTGCACCCACCAGGTGAGCACCAAGGCAGTCTGGAAGGCATGTCAGCTACCTGCTGGCCAGGCTTTGAGCAGCCATCCCATTATACACAACCACCACTGGCTAAAAATACAGCTGCAGCCCCTGCAGCCCTGGCCTGGCAAGATGCAAATTTAATGAGGCTTCCATGGCAACAAGCTTCATGGAGGGGCTGCTGAGGGGGGCAGGGGTGGGGATGGACACAATGCTCCTCGGCTGCATGGGGAAAGCTCGCGGCAGTCAGGCTTCAGGTTTTTTCCTTGCCGTTACTAATAACATTTTTGAGTGCTCAGTTCAGTTAGCTGCAGCCAAGGAGGCAGGCTGCGTAGTATTTTTAACAGACAAACCTGCATCTATTTCTGTCATGAGGATAAATATTTACTAGTCGGCCTTAATTAAACTCAATCACCCACAGGCAGAAATGTTAAAATAGGGATAAATCAAAGAGCCCATTTCAGCCTACCAATGCTACAAAAATCCTTTTCAGTAAAGTCTGGCTTCTGCCATAACTCATAAAATACAGTGCTGGAACTGGCCGAGCCAGAGCCCTGAGGACAGCTAAGGTCAGTGAGGGAAGTGGCATTGGTTGGCATTTCATGGATGATGTCCTCTGTGCCAGTGCAGGGGAGGAAGAAAGAACACAAAGCAAAAATCAGTAAAAACAAAAAACAAACAAAAAAAACCCCACAAAACCCAAAAACCCAAAAAACAACCATCACAGTTGATGAAAATCTGGGATAAAAGATTTTGTAAGCCTGTTTTTCAAATAAGAATAAACCCAAGTTCTGCCCTCTTGTTCGCCATAACAATCCCCCTACGCTGTGTATAAGGGTATGGATACGTGCTGGCTAAAATCCCACTTTGATGTGCACAGCTCTACGCATTACATCAGCAGGGGCTGTCCTTTGCCTGACGGGTGTTTAGGGATCCATAGATTATTTCTGCAAAATGTGGAAAGAACTTCAGAAATAGCTAGCCTCTGCCCAGCCAATTCATTGCTACTCGTTGCGGGAAAATCAAAGCCCCTGCTTCCATTAGAAACATATGGTATTTTTCCACAATATAGATTTCTTTGGAGATTTTCTGGTTATTTCATTTATAGAGCAATATACCACTTTGTACTCAAACACTACTACGGATCAAAGGACAAAGAAGAAATTGAAGCAACTCAAAAGAAAATAAAGGTAAATATTAACTTCTTCAACTTTATGGCTGAGAAACTGAGGCATGGGAAAAGGGAATACTCAGTCTCCCTCCAGATCTAAGTATTTGGCACTGGAAACAAAACCCAAGGTTCTCAGAATTAATTGCAGCTTGTTATTGAAAATCCTGGCCAAAATCAAGCACTCCCCAAAAAAATCAACGCCCCAGGTAGGCTTCTCTGACATGGCAGGAAGCCCATATTTCTGAATGTTAAAAACAAAAACACTGTTTCCTATTTCTAATTCAGTTCAGATGCCCTCCAATTCAGAGAAACTTGCTCAGCACAACAATGCACCTCAACTAATGCAAGAAGTCACCATCGCCTGTACAAAATCAGCTTGTGCAAGAGATATGTTACTTCCCATCAGTGACATCTCTCCTGCTAAGACAAGCTCATGTCCTGTTACAAACCCACTGAAATACAATATGAAGTATTTCACAAGCTGTAGCAGAAAATCATCTCTCCACCCCATGGAAAATGCCTTCTGCTAAGGATGAAACAAGGCACATATAAAACAACATGTGTCACAAAAACAAGTGGTGCAAATTCAGATGCTGAAACCATTCAGGGATTTTAGGGATATGAAATGCCAGTACCCATGCAGAACACTGGCCACGTTCTGTATGCCCTTCCCAGGGCAGGGGCTGAAGGTGCTAGAGGGGAGCTACAGCAGCATCCCCTTGACCAGAGAAGAAGCCTAGGCTGTTGGAGCTCAGCTCTGAAATTCTGAAATGAACAGATCAGTCTATGGGCACACCTTCACTCAGATGAAGGCCTGAGGAGATGCCTCTACGTGCTCCTTGTTCTGCCTCTAACAACATCCTCCTTTATAGCTCCAAGAAAACCACTTCACTGCCCCGCTTGTAAAATGGAAAAAGCACTCCTTTGCCTCTAAAGTACATCTGAAGCACAAATGCATTATCATTTCAAGATGCTTCAATATTATGGAAGAGAGAATGCTTGAAATGTGTAAATAAATAGAAGCAAGGTTATTAAGGAAAGGTAATAGGCTTTACTAGCTCAACTAATATTTCTGTATGAGTTCTGAGCATAAGGGATTTGTGCCCAAGATGTACTCAGTTTGAAAATTGGGATTTCTTTTCAAGCCTGTAAAAAGGTTCGCATTGACTCAAATTGCCTTTTCCTGGGAACTCACACCAATCAGCTGGGCTCACATTTTCTCTCCCCAGAGACTTTGCCACTCTCATATCCTTAGGCCATCGCCGTTTACAACAACATAAATAGCTAATTAACTTCTTATTTAACAGTAAGAAAGCAATCATGCCAGCAACCTCATCAGCTTCTAGAAATCTTTCAGCTTTCTACCACTCTGACTTCAGATAACTCAGATGAGATGCAGACTGAAACATCTGCTGCATCAAGAGGGAAGGCAGTAAGGTTCCAGTTACTGATACAGAGAGATTGTTTACCCTACAATCACCTAAACTGCTATGCAGTATCATACAACCTGGAAACAGCAAGACACAAAAAGTACTGAGAAATAACCAGAAAGAAAGAAAACATGGAGCATTGTAGTATCTGAGGCCAAACTCTCAAGAATTTTCTTGAACGCCTGCTCAGTTCTCTCCAAGACTGACCCCAGCTCCAGTCCCACCAGGCATAAATTCCTTCCAAAAGATAAAATGGTGTCCCAGTTCTCTCTGAAACAGCAGTAGCTCACTTCAGTCTACCAAGGACATTACATAGTGAGTTTATAAACTGCAGATACGCTGTAGGAACTGAAAGCGTGTAAGCCACCAGAGCAGAGACAAAGGCCATAACCAGGAGAATGGAAGCAGAGAAGATGCCACAGAGCACCCAGTCACAGAATGGCTGAGGTTGGAAGCAACTCTGAAGGCCAACTGATCCATGGTTCCCAGTTCCAGCAGGGACACATAGAACAGGTTGTGCAGTACCAAGTCCCCCAAAACAACCCCAGTCCTGTCTGCCCTCTTTCAGCTACACCGCTAAGCACTAATTTCCAGACAGATTGGAAATCTTGCTTTACTATATATACTGTATGCATGCGTAAAAAAAACAGTAAGTCCTTTTTTAGCCCCAAAGCTACTCTCACAGGCTTTGCACGTGGGTTGTTTTCACGCTTCACAGTGAGGCACATAATTCTGGCAGGTTTCCACCTCACCAAGCAGCTCAGACACCTGGCCTCAGACAACCTGCCCACTTTGTGCTCTCTCCCTTTCCAGGATTTTTCCTTAGGGATGCTCTCAGCTGGGCAGGCTTCCTAAACACCAGTCCCATTCCCCTCAGCCTCTATGCAAGCCCCCCGGCTCCCTAGAAGAACTGGTGCAGGACCAACAGCACTGAGGCAGGCAGGGAGCTGGCTGCAAGGGTGATAAAGCTGCCAGCAGGGGAAAGCTCAACTGCCATGGACCTTCTCTTTCTGCTGGCAGGAGGATACCCACAGTGTAACACCAAGACAGGGACACATGGCACATAACCTGAGCAAAGGCTGGGGTTGGCTTAGATCCTGAGTCTTTTCAGGACCCCTACTGCATCCCCAACTCTGGCAAACCAGCAATCAGTAGATCTGTCAAGACTAATGAAACCCAGCTATAGACCCAGAGATCTCTGCTTGTTACAAATTATGAATCTTGCTAGCAGAGCATACAAGCATGCTGTGATTAGGATGGCCGCATCTATTTCAAAAATACGGTCTCTTACAGAACCTCCTCATGTTCTAATGCCTTGCACGCTTTCACACATCTGCCATTGCAGACAGAAACCCAAGAAGGAGCTGACTCAAGAAGGCAGCAGTTGATGTTCCCACCCACAGCACACAGCAGTTTGGGCACAGCTCCTGGCCGCCAGCTCTCATTTGGGGAGAAGACCCCCCACACACACACACAGGGGTTCCTGCAGATGACAGCTACGGGATGGAAAAGGTTATGTAAAGATTACATTTGAATGCCGAAAAGGTCTGATGCCTCCAAATAGACAGTCAAGAGATTTCAATGGGTCAAACTCTTACCCTGCAAAGCAGACAAGTTCATAGCTCCCCGTGACTGTACCACTCCAACAGAAAGGAAAGAACACCTCTGAGCAGGGACACGATGTTTGCTGTAAAGAAACTCAGCATAGCCAGGACCATCAGAGCTATAAGTATATATAAACAAGAGTGTTTTCAAACCTACCTTCAAAGAACAAGGCACTACAGCACACAAAGCTGGAGAATGTGCTGTGATTCTGAACCACTTACAGATACATCTCTACTACTTCATCACTCTTAAGAAATACCATAGCATGTGGGTGAGGAAGAGTCAAAGCTTTGCCTTGTATTTGGCTTGCTTTACAAGAGCTCTTAAAATAAGACTACGCCCAAAAATAGAGTGAAGTGCTTTTGTTATTTTATCTTATGAATAGGTGCACACAATCTGGCATGCTGGCTGCAAAGAGAAGTCTGTAGTAGATTACACCCTCCTAACAGGCTGTCGTTACATTCGGGTCAGGCAACAGGAGAGGAAAGAAGGATAATAAAATCATTACACTTCACTTTTACTTATTTGTTAATACTCTGGATTTTAGAGAATGAAATAGAGACAAAGCTTCTAGTAAAGCACGCTTAACAAGCACCTCTGGCCTGCATCTCACGCATAAGTGATTCTCTCATCTGAGTCTTGATCATCTCTGGAGAGTAGCCTGCCAGAGGTACCATAGGTGACAGATTTGCAGTGCATGTCTTGGATAAAATCCTACATTCTGCATAAGGTAGCTAAGAGCAGATGCCTAAACTGAGCCTCCCTTTATTACCCAAAATGAAGCCATGTATAGACAGAAAAGCCCTGTTAAATACTGTTTTGTGGAAGGGAATGAAAAATACCTCTGTGATGGAAGAGGAGAAAATATCAGACAAAGGCTAAAAGAGCAACGGCAGAAAATCTACAGGCTGCATAGGAAACAGGATTCAGTCTAGGCAAATATCTGGCTCTCACCACATTTGCTGATGGCAGCCTGCTAAACCTTGGGGTTAAAAGGCAAGGGGAAAGTTTGCTTTTGTTCTTTTGGGTTTTGTTTTTTAACTGCTCAGGTTAAAAGGGGCACCACCTAAACCTCCAAAAGGAAGATCATTAGCTTGAAACCTGGAAGAAGATGTTCTTGAGGGCTTGATCTGCTGTCCACATTACTACCAGTGAGCCACACTCATTTCCCATCCCATCTCAGAAATCCACCCCTCACTTTGAGGTTGCTTTCTGAAGAAGCTGAGCACAAACTCACAGAATAGACCTGGTCCATTTAGCCCAATGAGGAAAAAAACCAACCTCACATAGGCACAGTGAAGTTGTGCCCATTCCTGCATACGCATGAGTAGCCTGCCACAGTCCTCACAATTAACTTGTTTGTTGCAAGGTGAACCCGCAGTCCTTTTTCTCATTAGCCCTGAAAACAACAGGCTGCAAAGCTCAGTTTATTGCTCTGTCTGGTATCTTCTCATTTGGCTTTAATCCCCTCCAGTATATATGCAGTATTTCAAATGCTCTTCTGAATGGAGCTCTTCTGAAGGCCTGACATTTTTATAGCCCTGGCAAGCCATCCATTTCTATTTAACTTAGTTCTTGACAAAAACAAACATATGCACTGAGATTTACATATGGGCAGGGTTTTCTCAGGTTTGCATGCTGGGGGCTGCATCTGTAGCACAATCGCCTATAACTATGGGTGATGCTGAGCTACACTGCTGGTTACCAGCAGCTAGATGAGAGGCTGCTGCCAATATGGCCAGGGCAGCACAGAAGCCCTCACAGGCTATGAACTACCTGCAAATCTGAGAAAAAAAATCATAGACTATGTTCCTTTCCAATCTACATCAACAGTTTTAAAAACATTTCATGTCTCCTTTTACAGCTGTTGTCACAACACAGACACCCAGAATTTAAAGAGTAAAAAAGAGGGTTTATCCTCTTAACACCCCAAATGCCCCCCAGAGATACTGCGCAGTCATAAGTCCTGCTTGCTCTTCACAGCCACAGGTTTCTTACCTTTGGGCAAGTGCTGAGGCTATAGCTCCTCTAGGTTCACTGGAGAGCAGGGAAAGGGATACCTGGGGCCAACAGTACTTTATCACTCCCAGCTAGCAACAATTAGTTACGACAGCCCCACTTGCTTCCAGCTGGGCTATAGGGTGAAAAACAGCCTTCTTCAACCTCTCCACATCAGGTTGTTCTTGAACTTCCAGTGGGTGTTCTCTGAATTGGTATTTTCATTTCCTAACTGGGTATAAAATTGTTTTTTTCGTGGAGCTCTGTCATGGTTCCAAATACAGAGCTTCACAATTGCAGGCTGTCTGAGGTTTTTTGTTTTTTTTTTTTTTCATATGGACAGTAATGCAAGAGAAAGGGGAAAAGCATGGGAAGAGAAGAAGCTCAGCAGGCACATGGCTATGTGGAAGGTGGTTTCCTAGGAAAAGGTCTAGGCTGACTTGCAAAAAAACAAAGAAAGGGAGTTCAGGCCTCACCAATACATGGTCTTAGCCAGTGGCTAGTGCTGTCCCAGACTGTATCAGGAGACTGCTGAGACTATTCAGCCTGGAGAAGGCTTCTGGGGATCTTGTCAGTGTCTATAAATACCCAGAAACCCCCTGAATGTGGTACTGAGAACTGTGGCCCTGTTGAAGTAGGGGCTGGACCAGGTGGCTTCAGAGGTCCCTATCAGCCTCAGCCATTCCTACCAGTACCAAAGGAGAACCTTCAAGAAAGCTGGAAAGGGATTCCTTCTAAGGGAACATAGTGATGGGACAAGTGATTATGTGTTGAAACTAAAAGATGAGGGGTTTAGATTATAATTTCATAATAAAGTCTTAGCACTCAGAGGGTGATGAGGTGCTAGCACGGGCTATCCAGAGAAGTTGTGGATGTCTGAGGTGTTCAAGACCAGGTTGGATGGGGCTTTGAGCAAACTGGTCTGGTAGGTGATCCTTCCATAGCAGAGGGGTTAGAACTAAATGATGTTTAAGGTTCCTTCCAACTCAGACCATTCTGTGATTCTGTGAAAGCCATGAATTAGCTGGATACCAAGATGTCAAGCGCTCTAGAAATGAGCATCATGATATGCCGCTCTACAAAGGAATAACCGTTCCCTAAAGAGCACAAAAAATAGTAATGGAAGCATATGATGGGAAGGCTACAGAAATACTGACACAATCAGTGTACCAAACTGATGTTGTGGCTGGGCCTCATGCAACAGCCTATAAGATTCAAGCTGATTGTAGAAGCAACACTTCTGGCTGAGAACTTAGTTTCATTGTCCTGCATGCATTAAATCAGCACGCTGGTACATATCTCCTTCAGTCTTAAATGTTCTTGCTGTACCTCCTTATTCTGTCTCTCTGGATAAACACAGTGAATGCCTTCCCCCCGCTCACCTGATTTGATGGTATGTCCACAGAGGAAAGAGGATTGGTGACCCCTGTTCTGAGGTAGATTAAACAACCAGCTGGACTTTCACCAGCAGATTAAGGAAAATGACTTCCTATCCCTCTTGTTCTGAAAGAAAAATATGACCTATTCATTATGAAGTCTGAAAATCACTGACAGAAAAGTCAAATCATTCACTCCCGGGATCTTGAACTAGAACAGCCAACACAGAGTGGTAAGAAGATGCTAAATATTTCAGTGATTGAAAGAACGTAAGGGGTAAGTAATTAAAAACCCATATGGCAGACAGCAGTTCTTAGACCATGGTCTGTGGGGCACCAGTGGCCTGCAGAGCATTCCTATGTGGTCAACAGAAGGGCTGCTGTCACAACAGCAAAGCATCTGTCACTTTTCAAGCAGTGACCTGCCCTGCTCTTTCTTCTCCTGTGCAAGACTCACAGAGTTCCCTGAGACTATTTTTGACCCACTGTGCTGACAGAGAACCCAAGCCTGTCTGTTCATACCAGGCACTGGGCTCTCCCGCAGTTCCGTTTGATGTCTGATTTGAAACATGCAAAAGGAGCCATGAAAAACACCAGGCAGAGCACTATGAACTACACAGAGAATGCTGCAACTGATCTACACAAGGGTCTGTAAAGAAAATAAGTAAGTTGCAACAAACATCATGTTGGCCAGGGTGGTCTATCCAAGCATCTGTGCCACTGCACTGGAAAGACTCATACCACCCACTTTTCCTATGATGTTTGGTAATATATATATATATTTAGTAATTAGTTCTGATATTATAATTGCCTCAGGGAAGGAATGAAGCCAAGAACTGAGGCTGGAAGAAGAGAGGAAGATGATGGGCAAGTCATCCAAATGATCTGCTCAGAGAAATCCCTTGTTACAATCCCGGCGGATGATTTTCAAAGGCAAGAGAAGAATTCCCGAACCCCCTTCATTTTCAGCTCCCCTTGAGTATCTCTCTTACATGATTATCTTGAATAGATGCAACTTTCTGATAGAAAAATCTACCCTGAAATCTTGTAAGAACAAGGTTTTTTGTGTTTTTTTAACTTCAGGGCCAGAAAATCCACATGAACAGCCTTCATCTATCCCGAGTCCGCAGTCTCCGAGTGCCTTCTAGCTGTTCATTAAGCAACGTGACTAATGCTTGTCACGTGTGCTTTGTTATCACTCATCCTCCCCGCAGGCTCTGCACACAGAAGGCAGGCTCTGTGTGCAGCACAGAGTTTGGCCTCAGTAGGGTTTAGTATTTTTCCTTTTCTGAGGTACTGGCTGCTGTGAGGATATGTTAGGCACAGCAAGCTGCAGGGAGGTACCTCGCATTTAGTGAGGGAGGCATGATGTCTGCAGATGTCCCTTGCTCCTATGGGAAGTCATTCCAGTGCCCAGCACAGGCTGTGCCTGGCAGAGATGTCCCGGTGCCTCGACATTTACAGCTCCAGCCTGGGGAGAATTAACAAGTATCACAACAAAGTGTTATTGATTCTGAGCATGGGATTAGAGATGAAGGTGGCTCTTACTGGAAAGGAGGACACCAATGCCTAACAAAGCAGAGATATGTCAGGATGCTGTGCCACATGCCTCACATATGCCTGAGCACAGTATATGGTGGGCTAATCTCACTCAGTGCAACACTCAGCATATCAAGACAGGCTGGCTAAACACCAAGTAATTCATTGGTGTCCATCCCAATATATGTAGTTACAAAGCATGCATCGGAATGAAGCCAGGGCTGCTAAACCCACAATCTCTCTGAGGGTAATATGGAAAGGCTTTTGCTGCTTTCTTCTCCGTGTGGGGAAATGATGCACTGAAAGTCCCAGCTCCTTTGATTTGGTGACTGGAGGCACTAGGTGACCTTATCTCTCCACCAATCTTCGCATTGGTTCGTTTTCCCTCCCCCTCTATGCTCAGGATTGCAGAGCAGTGCCTCTGGCATGCACAGTGAGTCAGCATCCCAGCAACTTCTGCATCACAGAAATACTCCCATTCCCATGGTTGTTCTGCTCTTAACTTCCCAAGTAAAGCATGGCACCCCACCTTTGACAAAGAAGGGACTCACAAGGAGCCAGATTTTCTTACACAGCCTGCATGCCAGGCAAGCTGTGCATTTTGGATCAGGACGCACACAGAGGGGAAGGTAAGTAGCCCTTCCCCTTGCTCTCACCAGGAATGGTCACACAGCATTTCTGAGATGCTGAAGCCAGTCAGTGAGTGAACTGTTTGGGTGGTTCGCTATTTTTTGTTTGTTTGTTTTTTCTTCCATTTTAGTTTCCCAGCTAATGCTCCGGGGAGTAAAAAAGAAAGAAGTACTCTCTGAACTTTTGTTGTGAGCATCTGAACTGAACCCCACTCCTGAGATTTCAAAGGAGCTTCTTTAGCTTTGTAACTTCTCGCTGCTCTCTCATTTCCACTTCTGGATGGTAAAATGACTGAGCAGACTAGTGCTGTTTCCACAGTGTGTGCATCATGTCCACTGGCAAATGCCAGAGCTCCTGAAGTAGATTTCCAGTCTCAGACTCTCTAAAGAGCTCTGAAAACATTTAAACACTCAAAATTCCAGCTACACTTTTAATCAAATCCTTTAAGTCACCCTCAGGACTCACTGTTCTGCAGCCAGCAGCATATCCCATGCCTTTATGATGGCTGTGACTTCAGCCATATCTAGCAGCTCTCTTCAGCCAGAGCAGCACCACCCAGTGAGTACAAAACCCAGAACCTCTGCACTTGCATCGCATGATACCAGCTTGTCTTGCAATAATATGGCCTCTTCTGCATTTCCATCACGGCTGAGCCACTACACATCACTGGTCCTCTAACGAGGTTGCTGGCACTTCATAGGAAAAAGGAAATTTCTGAGAGAACGTGGGCTGCACTCTGCCTCATCACTGATGGTGGTGTGGCTTTTTGACTCCTGACTCTCCATGCAAGGTCCCCCAGACAAACTCCTGTGGTTTCACAGGCTGGTAGCCAGCATCCTATGCTAGCCATCACCTTCACACTGATGTCACCAGGAAAGCATGCTCCTTTGTCTCATAACATTGATTCAAGGAAATGTTCACCAGAATTACAGACACTATTTCCAGGTTACAAAGCGATGCCCACAGACAAACAAACAAGTGGTTTGTTCTTTACTTCTGTCCATACAAGAAATTGCAGTAGTTTAATTAAAGAAGGGTTAAAATCTGATAACCTTAATATAGTGCAAATCATGGTAGAGACACTAGACCCTCGGCTTACATATTAGTTTTATGAAACAATATAATTAATTAACAAATTGTTCCTTGATGTATGAAGAAGCTGCAAAGCTAATCTAATGTTGGCATTTAAATTTGCAAAAAGCAGCAAGCTATTTAAGGTCTAGCTGTGCCAGATGTGACTGCTAATTGCCCTTTTAAGTATAAATAACAGCATATCATGATCACTTTCAGTGGAAATGGCTATATAAGACAAAAAAATAACATATTCCTGATCCCAGCACTATCACCCTTTAAAGATCCAATTATATTTGGAAATTCATATTAGACTAGCAATTAGACTCTAAATTTCCATCTTCTGCTGTAAATTCACTCCTGAAATCAAATCTGTCAGAGGCAGGGAGCTTAACATGATCCTGTGACTCTCTCTGGTATTTGCTACTATGCTAACACATTACATTCTGGACAACACATTAAGCTGTGATATAATATCAGAGTCACACCGGGATGAGTAAGAAGCAATATGAGAGCCCGTGAGCAGCCCAGCCCGATTCTTCACTGCTGCCTGTGCTTTGAGTTATTCATATTCTGCAAGGGCAGAAAGATGATATGGATTTCTGCTTAAAAGCATGAACCGTGGAATGATAATCAGACACCAAAGGTTAGCTTTAGTCCACCGCAGAGGTGAGTGCTGAGAAATCACCAGCAAACTCCTATGGTCCTGCCTAGAGGGCTGGGTGGGAAAAGAGAGCTGCACGTGGTGTTCAGGTAGCAGCACCCCAATGTGCTGCACGTATGCACCCTTGGCAGCTCAAAAAAGCAGTCATCTATACACACGCCTACTCAGCCCTGTGGTGCTGACTCCCAGATAAAGGTAGCACTTCTCTATAGTACAAAAATGATAGGTGTGGGGATACACAGAACTACACACGCCAGCAGAGTGTACCAATATTATGTGCTGAAACACCATCCTCAGTGGGAGGCACAGGATCTCCTGCCTGCCTACACGGTCTCCTCCACAGGAGAATGTGCTGCTGTAACAGCCTGCAGTACTTCCACTGGTGGAGGAAGGATGCACTCTTGCAGAATCTTCCTCCCTCTCACTGTTGTTCATTTGGAAGCTTTTAAAAAGGTCACAGAGAATCAAACCATATCTCCTCCTGCACACGTTCTTCTAATTTGAAAGCAACAAAAAAGTTTTGCACTGTGAGGAAGAAAGGACTGAAGTGTGTCCTTTGTCCTGATGGTCACCTAGTGCTTGAGAAACAGAGGCACTGGGAGAAGAGGGCTCCACTTGAACAACCCTGTCTTCAGCCTCCTGGACAGCAGAGCACCACAGAGACAGACAAGGTATGTTCTTTAGATGTCCAACATACTGAAAACTCAAGAGAACACAGATCTCACACTCCGATTCCTTATTTTATAGTATAGATACTCAGATGTGGGACCAGAACAGCTAGAAATGCAGAGCTGTTGGGCTGCTCTTGTTGGATCAGCATGTGACATTTCATCAGTGCAGTGTAAAGCACCTCTCGGTTGTGTAGCACTGGACACAGGGACTACTAAGACCTAGCTGGGCCAGGCAGTAAGGGACAGAGGGCTCTCTGGAGCATGAAGCATTTGGAAGAAAAATAGAATCCTTCCACAATCCTTTTGTTGGCTTCTCCCTCCTGGACATTTTTAGCTCTCATGAATGTGAAATAAGCTTTTTCTATAAAGATGCAGATGACACGGCTGCTAAAATCCTTCCTTAAATATAGTCAGGGAAAACTAGCAAAAGAGAAAGAAAAGCCATTTGCAGGGGACGCTTTGGTTGTTTTCACATCCTACTCCTCAGGGCTTGGGGCTGCCCAACCCCCTGTGTTCCACTGAGGTCTGCTATGAAGGAGCAAACTGGGAATTACCCTCAGCACAGCCTCAGCTCGGTTGCTCGGTATCATGGAACCACTGGTCCCTTCCTGACCAACACCACAGGCAGCCCTTGTGGCTTAAAATTATAGAATCATTAAAACACTAAGGTCAACTAGTTCCACCATCAGCCTATCCCCACCACGTCTGCTAACCACAACTCTCAGTGCCACATCTACACATTTACGGAGCCACCATCTCTGGGGGTGTTCAATCACCTCCATAGGCAGCCTGTTGCAATGCCTAACCACTCTTTTGGAGAAGCTGTTTTTCCTAACATCCAACCTGAATCCCTCCTGGGTGCAACCTAATGCTGTTACCTCTCATCCTATTGCCGTTACCTTAGAAAAAAAAAATCATACCCACCACTCCACAACCTCCTTTCAGGTCATTGTAAAGAGTGATGAGGCCTCCCCTGAGCCTCCTCTTCTCCATACTGAACAATCTCAGTTCCCTCAGCCGCATCTTATAAGACTTGTAAAGACTTAAGAATGGAAACCAGAAATGAGCTCTGTTAAACCCAAAGGCGATGTCCAGTTTGGAGCAGATCAGTAAGGCATCTCAAGATGCTTTCAGGAAAATAGGACATTTATGAAACACAGCTGTGTGGAATATCAGTCCTACTGCACATCACACTGCTAGATGCTTCTTGCTCGCACCCAGGTAAACAAAGAAGCCAAGAGTGCACAGCCGTTTCATTTTATTAATTAAAGTGACTGGCATTTGTACAGCACCAAAGCACTTTGCAAATCTTAATTAAGCTTTGCAACAGCCCTGTGAGGTGAAACGTGTTCCCATTTTACAAATAGCAGAAATGAGACACAGTGAGGTAAGTGACCTGCCAGTATGCTCAGGAGTTCAGTGAAAAAAAAAAAAAAAAAAAGGGAAAGAATCCAAACTCCTGCTTTTCCAACCCTTTCCCTATGTGCTGTTCTCTTCCCCTCAGCGTGGAGTGACTTTAACCCTGAGCAGCCACCCCGGGGACCTCCAGCTCAAGCAACAGTGCGTGGGCAGGAGTAATGCCAGCACAGAATGCTGAAATGTTCTCCCATGCCTCAGAGATGCTTTAGGGTTCTATAAAAATTTTATTATTTTTCATATATTGAAACAGGTGGAGAATCTACAGCCAAGGCTTCTAAAGTTCATTTCACACAGCCCAGGGCCACTGATTTTTATTGCACTGGCAGTGGAGAAGACTAATACTATGTGTCTGGGTGCAGTTATTTCCAAAGACAAATGACACCAGCAGCAAGCAGAGACACAACAATGTATAAAAAGGGTTCCTCTCCAACCCACCAGCTTCATCCCCCAGGGAGCCCTGTTGGTGTGGGGCCAGCACCAGGCTCCAATGAAAAGGACTGCCATTGGAGGCCCTGCCCAGGCTCTACATCCACCTCCAGCCATCAACATCAGGGGATAGACAGTAGTTGGATGGCCAAGGTCTAGGGAAAAGGGAAACCCACCCTTGCAAATAGTGCTTGGGAAAAGGAAGAGAGGAGAGCTGGTATCTTGATGCTCTACATCCATCAGAAGTTCCCATCTCTCCTTGGGTGGGACCTTGTGCTATGAGAGCAATGCCATGGGAGTGAACATCTGCCTGAGGGAAACCAGCCTGACAGATATTTTGCACAAATAATTGAATTATTTTTAGATGCTCTACACATCCACTCACAAGACAGCTAGCTACACTGAGATGAACATATCTCGCAGCCCCTTACTAATCCACTGAAACAGCTAATCTCCTTAACCCTTGCAACTCATGAATAACAGGAGACATGACGTCCTTTGAAGAGGCATTGCACTGTGCTGCTTTTACTCAGGATGAAGTGTCCAAACAAAGGAGGTCTGCAGTAGGTTCCCCACTTGTTTTTGAAGGGAAAGGAGGAATGAGGACCAGCTGTGAGGGGCCCTTTCTTCCCTCCCTCACTGTTCTTTGCAGTGTGACATATCGCAGACGTGATTCATCCCTGCCAAAGCAGAACAGGGTCATCAGCACTCATCCCAAAAGCCCAATAACTGTGTTGAGGGAGGAGAGGTTATCCTCCCAGTATCTCTGAGAGCCCCAAGCTTAGAAACCTCAGGGTCAGTTTGGTTGAACACAGAAAAGAAACCCCTTGCAGTCACCTTCTGTTTTTCTTTGGTTATTCACTTCTTTTACTGAACAACATGAAGCGTCTCATTCTGAAAGACAGCTCTCAGTGCCTTACACGTACCACACTCAGCTCCGCCTTCACCCTTCACAACAGCAAGGATAGGGTCTCATTCCCAAAGGCTGTATCAACATTTTTGCATGTACAACGTACAGTCTACAAACCTGCTGCTTAAAGTCAATCAGTTGAATTGAACCTTGGAGAAAAAACAGCACAGAAAGAAAGAATCCATAATTACATGCATATCATCCAAAGTTCAAGGGAGGTAGGGATTGCATCACCACCTTTTCCCCACATAGGTAAGATACAAAGGTAACATATTTCAGTGCTGCTGAGAAAATATCCCAATAAGTACAGGTCTGGCTATATTTCAACCAGCACTATCAGCAAATCCGTAAGATTCTTTGATCTAGGAAAAAAAGGATCATACACTATATTCCAAGTGACCAGCTGAGGTTGTTGTGTCCAGAAGAGATGCAGGATTTGTACAGCCAGGGCTGTGGGCATGTCTGTACCAGCTCTGCTGCTAAGTGCTTTGGAAAAACCTCTCAACTGCTGCAAAACAGAGCGTGCTATGCTTTTCTGTAGCACACGTTGCGTAATACTTCCACATAACTGCATACCTGGTTGGATTTCTAGCACAGTTAGGGTACACAGGCATGGGGGAAAATATTTCTATCTCATGAAATTCACATGAATACACAAAGGCTATGATTTGTTGCTACAACAGCACAGGCAGGCTCTCGCGCACTTTGACATGCAGATCTGCCAATGCTTTTCAGCCAAGACCTGAGCACGCCCTCACTCTGCTGCTGGGAAAACCTGCACAGAGCTCAAATGGCCCAGCCTGGCGGTGGCCTGAAAAAGCTAGCAATGAGCCCCAACAGTACACATCGGTGTGGAGCAGAAAGGATGGCCTATCCTAACACCCGGCCACAGCGCTGCAGTCCTACTTTATCAACAAACACCCACAAGAAAGTCTCGGAGTGACCACAGATCACAGTCGAAGGTGCACTGAGGCTAAAGCCAAAGTTAGCTCTCTATTCTGCAGACACAGCACAAGTCCCATAACTGGCAGTGGGGCTGCAGCAACAAATCTAATTTAGAGATGACTTTTTTCCAGATTCAGCAATATTTTCAACATAATTGCAGCACTACAAAGCCAAGTGTCTTTGGAGATCTCCAAGCACCCTAATATCTGTGTACATTTACTGCTAGCACTGCTGCTGTGCAAAGTGAATCCAGCTCTGCTTTTATACAGAGCGTGTTTGCCAGCAGAGAGTTTTACCTGCTCTGGAGACCTATCTGAAGAAAACCCTCAAATGCCATACCAACAAATTAAAATCTTCCCTCTGGAATGACTACAGCTATTTTATTTTTTTTTCCTCTAATGTGGGGAGGGGGGGGGAAGCAGAAGCCTCTACAAGGTGAGTTTTGTTTTGTTTTTAAACAGCTATTTTTTGCTGTAATGTGGAAAAAAAAACAGCGACCACTATAAGGAGGTGTTTTCTTTTTATTTTTTCTTCCCCCCTAAATCTGTCATATTATTCAAAGTATTGCCAGGATAGGCTGGCTGTCTCATGGCACAGACATCCCACCAGTCTGCACAAGAGCAGCTCAAAGCATCTGCTTTGTCCTTTCCATTGCTGCTTTATACAGCTAGGAAGTCTGAGAGTATTTCAACTTGTTGGCAGTGTCGCAGCAGCACCTCCCACCAGCAACAAAGACACAGTTAAGGTTAAATTTGCATTAATATTTAAAGTTATTCTATTCCATGCTCCACTGTTTGTGAGATCAGGGTAATCTCTCTGAGGATTTCCAGTCAGTTTCCCTGCCCTGACATGTACTAGACGAGAACCGATATTCTGCAATGCATGTTCAGTATTACAGCATCTGGAACACAGTCGAAATGCATGGAGTTTTGGGGAAAAAAAAAAGAATTTGGCCTATCATTCAACCAAAGTATCTAAAAAAATAAAAAGAAAAAAGGTGGGTTTCTTTTCTCTGGTATTGGACTAATGCAGCACGGGGGAGCTGGCCCTGCAGCCTGCTCCTCCACCCATTCCTACCCCTGGCTTCACATCCCTCTCCCTCTTTCTCTGCCAAAGCCAAGGGGTTCCCAAGGACCACACTTCACATGCTTCCCACCAATCACGGCACCGCCAGCACATTCTGATCATGCTTGCAGCCCAAGGAAAGCCAAACACAGAGGCTTGAACTTCTAGTGAGTGCAAAACACAATGCTCCCTCCTGCTCACTGCAGCACCAGGACTGATGCATGGCTGGGATCACTGAGACCAACAGGTTCAAGATCTCCCTTCCCGCCCTCACCTCACTTCCAGCAATGTCACCTCTAAGAGATAACACATTTTGCCTGCTGGACCAATTGTGCCAGTGCACTCCTCAAAGGAGTCTGAGAACTATACATACAGGGCATAAATTGCCCCATCTTTAACGGGGAGAAAAATCCACACATGGCCAAAGCCATGCAAACACCCCTTTTAGCATAACTGCTGAGGGCACAGCTGGCCCTAGTATGGGGCACAGGTGAGCATTTGTTTGGTGCAATTGCTGTTGAACAAGGTTTAACAAAGAAGCTCTACTCATACCTCTTTTGCTCCTTTATCATTTCCAGTGTTATTCTGTTCCATGGAAATAAGCCTGCTGGGATCGTTTCATTTATGCTGCTCACCAGTAATGTGGTGCCTCATTTGCATCACCAAGGGATGTAAATCTGCCCCAAAGAGCCCACCATCCGCCCACAAAATGCTCTCCTGAGCCAGACAGAAGAGGTGCAGAGGGAAAAGAAAATGGCTGGGATGATGCAGAATAACAGGAAAAAAAAATATCCATAAGAACTGGGGAAAAAAGAGCAGAACAGAACAGAAATATTCTGCAATGCTACCTTACCGATTCCTCATGTAAAGCTGAAAAATGCTACTGTGCACAATGCCCCCTGCCCTGGGCAAACCTCCAGCCACCGTGCCTTGCTCCTGGCCTTCTGCTGCATTCACAGTGCCACGTTAACAAAAGCGTCGAGAAGTGGCCTGTGGAGCTGGGAAGCTGAGTGTCACAGCTCATCACAGGGAGGAGAAAAAAAAACCAGCCCAGAGCTCTGACAGCTCAGCTCTGCGTGTCACATCAGTGTCCATTGAGGAAAGCAGGCACAGGAGACGTCTCGGTACAAAAACCGCTCTACGCAAAAAAGCAGTGGATGTGGGAGGGCAGAGGAGCTCAATGGCCAGTGAAGATATTTCACAGAGGAATGAAAGGTTCCATTTCGAGTTACAGAGAAGATTAAAACTAAAAAGGCTGTTTCTAGCTCTGCAGCTTCCTGCCAACAACAGAAATCCCTTTCCCACTGCATTCTCCACAGTGCTGGTGGCCTAAGTATCACGCGTGTATCTGTGCTGTGATTAACACACCTCCAGGAGGCAGGGAAACTCTCAGGTTTGCAACAGCAAACTGGGAGCAATGCTGAATATTCCCACAAAACTTCTGAGAGCCAAGCCTGATTTCCCAAGGGAGAAAAAAGCATCTCCTGGGCTCAGCTAGGTGCCAACGATCTGTTTCAGTGGCATCACTATCTCTCTTCTGCACAGAACAATTTGAGTGGGTGCATCCAAACCTCAGAAACGTGCGGTCTGTCCTGGACTCACCACTACTGCCATACAAAGGGACTGACGATGTGAAGAGCTCACCACAACAGCTAGAACAATGGACTGTGTTCAGAACTTCCAGAGCCTGGGTGACTTAGAGGACTGAGTGCAGACTTCAGGAATTTTCATCTTCAAGTTGCTGGGTCCTATTCAGACCCATCATGGAGGCAGATGGTAACCAATGGCCAGCATAGGGTCCATCTTACATATGATAGACAACTGTGACATACCAGGAAAAAGAGCAAGCTTTGAAGAGGCTATAGACATGCTGAGCATAACAAAGGCATGTTGGTAAAAATAAGTAATTCTAAAACTGCTGTGTAAGGCAAACATTAAACCAATCTCTAAGAGTGACATTTTAGAAGATAGTCACGGAAGCAGCCCTGTATATAGCCACAATGATGCTTTGTGTGCTTTCCTATGTCTCAGAGAGTGGAAATGATTTTGAGATCTCAGATTTGTTGTTAAAGTAACATCTCCTAGAAGTGCCCCCTGAGATCTTCAAAAGGACAGAGAGAGAAGGCACTGTAGGCACTCTACCTCTTCATCAGCCATCGTCGCTCCCAGTTGTACCCGCATTTTCTAAGAGAAAAAGCTAGCTAGGATTTAATTCCCAGAAAGTGGGGGACTGGCCCTTCCTCACCCTGCATTCCATAATAGCACAATGGACATCTGCCCCATCAAGAAGGCAACCTGTTGTTCTACCTCTACATCTCAGCAGTCAACAGGTCCGGCTCCTTTTGGCATGGTGCCTGCAGCATGCCTATCTGCCTTAGAGGTCTCAAATGGTCTTCGCTTTCTCCCAGCCCTGAACAGCATGCAGCTCATACCTTAAAGCCTGTGGAAACTTTCCATCCTAATCTGTACAACAGAGTCTATTCTTATTCCAAGAATATTTAATTCATACAAATATTGTTTGCAAATAGAAGCAAAGGCTTTGTGCGCTGGAGAAGCCAACTTGCTCTGCTGCAGCCCCATCCACACTAATTTGCTATCCTGGTGCCACTATCTGACAGTACCCACCTTACCTGTCCTCCCTATCCCTTTTCAATATTCTCTTTCCTCTGATTATCTTCAGACTGCAGGCAGATCTAATCCATTTGTTTTGAAATTCTCTCCTCCCCAGCTCCTCTCCTAACAGTCATCACTCTCTCCCCAGTCGCTTCAGCCGCCTACTCATCCACATTCCACGATACCAGAGCCAGACCTGCCACCAGTAGAGACTCCTTCAGAAAACAGCCAGCCCACCACCTTGCTAGGTGACTTAAAGGAGAAGACTCCTGGCTCCTATCCACCTAGGATTTCTGGAGAGCTGTTCAAACATGCCTTGCCCAGTCCAGTAGTGTCTCTTGGCAGCTCAGTTCAGGCTGAATTCAAGTAGAGTGCATATTACAAAGTGCATACAAAGTATGATACGTGGTCTCATAGGCAAGTGTGGGATAAGAATGGTACTTAGGCAAGAGGGTTTGCATGCAGCATGAGTGCACACTGGCATGAAAACAGATGTCCTGCAGAGCATCATGAAGCCAGAAGAGAGAACATGGAGGACTTACAGCAGCACAAAGCTGAAAGGAAGGCACAAGAGCAGGAAAGCAGACACAGGGAGCATGCCTTCAGTTTTAAATGGAAAGTTCTGCTGACTGCGCTGATAACTGCAGAGATAGACAAGGTCTACTTTTAATTGACTAGGAAACAAGGCAAAAATAAGGCTTGGAAAGAACGATCTCCTCCAGTGCCTGGACCAGTGTGGGCTGACAGGACCTAGAGCAGATGGCAGAGATAGGCACAGATCAGCTGTCCCGGGACCAGTGCAGTTTTTCATACCACCTTACACTGAAAAGACCCCAGCTGGAGTGTGAAGTCCCACTCAGGCTTCTTCACACAGCAAATTGAAAGAGTTCACAGAATAGCAAAAGAGAACAACTGAACAGCTGGTTTACTTGAGAAAAGGTTAAAGAAACCACAATTACCCTACGGACTAGAAGAATATATGATAGGAATTGGAACTTTCAGGCACAGTATTTGAGAATGCAAAAGATTTATCCATAAAGAGGGAAGAGCGGATGCAGGAAAAATGTATTTTCCACATTCTCAGATATGAGGCTAGAGTTAGAGCAAGATCAATTTAAAAATAACTATCATCTTTTTAGGGGGTTAGGACAGTGAAGGCCTACAAGAGATTGACTAGGGATATTGTAAATATCTCTGCACCAAGAGACCTATAAGAACAGCTGGGAAAACATCTGTCAGAAATGACATGGGTGCAAGTGGCTCTGCCTGAGGCCAAGAAGACATTGCATAGAGCACCTTTTAGATCATGTTACACCCGTATTTCTCAGCTGTACAAGCGCTGTCATTGTGCTTACCTTGGGACAGCAAAAGAACTCTCCTCTCCAGATACATAATCTCTTCAAGTTTGTAGATGTTGGCCATCCTTACCACACTCCATAAAGTGAGCTTGCCCATCACCTTGCCTTGCCTGCCCTCCCCTGTAACACAGCTTGCTGCATTGGCTGCAGCTGTTGGAAGGTGGGCCGGTGCCAGGAAAAAGAGAAATCTCTTCCAATTAAAAGCAGGCAATAACGGGGACTGTTGTTGGTCAGCTACCACAGCAGAGCAGTTGTATTCTCCATAAACACCAGAGCCAACAGAGGATGAGCAGCAAGGCTAATTTGAGAGCTGGCTAGTTTGGAGAAGAAAACCCTTTGCTTACCCGACTTGACCTCAAAACTGTAGAGCACTACGTTGTGCGTGCTGTAGTAGAGACGCTTTCAATCACCTCCCCTGCCAAGCCATTTGGCCCCGGTGTTCAGATGAGACAGGCTATGAATTAAGGATGTGAGAATTGTTTTCACTGAGCTGAGATCCACGTCCATTTTTGTAGCATCACCAGTTTTAGAACACTTAAAAATCAGATTATTTTTTTTTAATTTTTTACATCTTCCCCCCTACTTCTTCTCATTTTCTCTTGCCAACAAATTGCCAGAACCTGGCCAAGAACACAGTCAGTGTGCTGAAATCTAATGTGAAAAGATACTCCTGCTTCTAGCTGAATTACTATAAGCATCTAAACTTCACAGGAGATGCAGAAATGTCCCCTCCAGGTATGGAGACAGCAAACAGGCCTCATGGCCCAGGATTTATCTGTGTAGCAGAAGAAACAAGAGAGGGGACACAGACCTCTGTGTGGGTCTCCTGTGTTCAAGGATGGGGAGCCAGACCACAAGGATGCTCCATTATGGCTGCAGAACCATGTTCTGAAGGGTTCCTTAATGTGGTTATTGAGGGCAGTTGGAGCCAGAAGGATGAGAATCAAGCCACATCAATACCTTTCATGCCACAGGTTATAAAAGCTGAGTATTCCAGCTTAAGTGACAGAGGGCCCCTTTGCTAGAGCAACATTTTGCCTCATTTGAATACCAAAGGAAAAAGTAGTTGTCATTACTGAAGAGGCCACATGCTGAGCCAACATTTGCTCTCCCTTTAAAACAGAGCAGGGAAGGGCGTATAGAAGCAAAGAAATGGAAACTCATATCTAGGTTGCGGGACTAACAGAGGGGGAAAGTGATGTCATTCAGAGATCCAAGAAAGAGGCAGACCTCTGTCTGACCTGGACTGCAGGCTAGAGGTTTTATGAATTACCAGCATCTGAGGACAACACCCAAGCCTTTCTCTAACAGCAGGGTGCAGCTAGCTGTAAGGATCCCTGTACTTGAGCTTGTTGACACAGTTCTGCTATGCTGAGGGAAACATAAAAGTGAAGAGGCATTGTCATTCTTCCCAAGCTAGAGGAATCCAGGTGACATACATCCTGTGTCATACTTGTTCTGAGGAGTATGAGAAAGCATCTCTGAAATTAAAATCAGAGTGGGATGTAGCTACGCGTGTGTATGCTAAAGTTAAGAAGTGCAAATGTTACACTGCAGCTCCACATTTAAATACGATAAACAGGGCAGATAAGCAAAAAGAATCCTGATAGATTTATTGCTTAATAGCTTTTGTGGAAAAAGCTATTCTTATGTATTTCAAATACTATTTGCAGTGTTTTGGTAAGTATTAAGTACTTACTACAAAACCATACAGCATGCTCCCTCTGAAAGCTGCTGGGAAGGACCGCTGATGCTGACGCTCAGATCTTATTTATCTGTGAGATATATATATATATATATATATATATATATATATATATATATCCTTCACCATTCCTGACAGTCATCCAATCTATTGTTTAAATCCTCCAATGACAGAGATTGTATGAGTGCTGCAGGCTATCTATTCTAGCATTTAATTGCCCCCCTGGAGCAGGACTAGAGCTGTGATTTCATGGCCATCCCAACAGCCCCAGCGCTTTTGACAGCTGCAGCCTGAGCTGCCCCAGCTGGAGTACAAGGCTCTTGAGGTGACCCTGCTGAGCTGTGCAGGGAACGTGCCACCCACCCACCAGCCCCTCTGCCACACACACACACTGCTGTAGAGAAACACAACTAAGAAATTTGTGGCAGGCAAAAACAAGTAAGCTCAAATACAAAGCTAGTTTGGGCTCGGAGGCTGGAGATGAAGAATATTGGCTATAGTGAAACAGCTATTTGGAAACATCCCATAAAGCCAGGCAACCACACATAGCATTGAAGCTAGCCAGAACATTTCAGGACTGTCTCTTCTTCCATCAAAGGCACGCTAACCCTAGCCCTGGAGAAACAGATGACCCACCTTGCTCAGTTACACTGAGAATGTACACCCAGTTCTGTCTTGAAACACACCAGTTCTGTAGCAGCCAGTCTGGATCCCCAGCTCTGCAATAGCAGCAGCAAGACAGGCCCAAATACCAGGCTGACAAAACCCAGAGTGATCTCCAGTTGGAAAGCCCTGGATTATATAGAGAAGCTTGCAAAGGACCTTACAAGTAGTATGAACCAGCAAGCAGGTCGAGCAAAGCAGAGAAAGAAGTTTTTATGGCAGTCCCACCCTCAAGATTGACTGCAGTCACAGGACAGAGCCATTACAGCTCCCTCTCATCTCCTATCCAGCCTCAGCTGCTGGAGGTGCTCTGCTCACCGATGCTGGGCACACCTCCCGCTGCAGATTTACTGCTGCTCCTGACAGTCAATAAAAGCCTGCAATGCACTAGACGGGAAATCTCCTCTCTCCATCCCTCCCACCCTTCCAGCTAGAGAGATCCTGGGAGATTTATTACTGCAATAAAAACAAAAGAGACAGAAAGATCCGGGGGAGCCTTGGAGCCAGGCTGTGCTTCAATAAAGCCCAGGCAGACTCATGGGGAGATGCTGTTCTCTGGGACAGATCACCCCAAGTAGCACTGAGCATTTCATTCCCTGAAAGGGAAAATGTCAGCCCACACTCACACAACACTCCCACAGGACAGAAAAGTCAAACAGAGGGAGCTCTGGGCTCTTAGTTTGTAAAATACTTGAGTGGAAGAACACCTGCATGGGTAAGGAGATGCTGAAGACACGAGTCAAGACCCAGTCATGCCCAAGCATTTCTACCATCTGTCTCCCATCACCACACTTCAGACCAGGACAATAGCCAGTAAACTAAAGCTCTCTCACTCCTGCCTAGGCACTTCAGTGCCTGCTCTACCACAGATGGCTCTGAGAGAGGATGAATGGTCCCCATGCCACCACATACATGTCCTCTGCAAGCATATGTAGTGTACAAATTCCTCTGTGGGAGTCTTTTGCTTGGGTCCAGCAGAGCTGAACACCAGTCCCTGTGATCCAGAGATGTTCAAAGAAAGAATGTGAGATTAGGTTTTTCCGCCTGAGGGCTGGCACTCCATAGGATTTGTGGCTTCTTTCCTCCCTTCACAGAGCCCTTGCAGGTCCACACCATCACTCTTGCACTGGAATTTATGGATGAGCACAGCACTGCTTACAAGCAGAAATCACTCACCAAGACACAAGTCCCTCAGGAGCCATGCTCCCTGCCCAGGTCCCCACCATCAGCAGTACCCAGGTAAGCCCCTTGCGTACACTCACCAACCTTCTCCTTGGACAAATGGCACATGTAGTGTAATGACGCTGCAGGTTTTTTTCATCTAAGAAGTGAGAGAAACCTTTCTTCCTCCTTCCTAGTGCTTGAAAATGGAAGGCAGGGCATAGAAAAGTCCTGGAAGTTTCAGTCCTGTTCTGTCCTCTTCAGGGCATCATGGTTCAACCTCACAAAACTGATACCTTGCCTTAGAGTTTCATCTACAGAACAGGGTATTAGGTCAGTAAGAATACTAAAAGTGCACAGTTGCTCCTACAATGCAGACTGCAAGGCAGGCTCCCTCCTTGTGGCTGCACACCCAGTGAAACCAATCAAACAATGATGATTTGCATATGCACAACTTCTGGCTGCCCATATCCCACCTGCTTCCTCATAGCTTGCTTCATACTCTGTTTCTTCTCCCTACTGTCATCTCTTAGGGTTATCAATGAACTAACTACCACCGTGACCCACAAGCCCTTGTACAAACCATAGAAGGCCCCATCAGAACTCAGAAATGGCATTAGTACTGCCATTCCCCATCTACACTGAGCTAGCATCCCTATAAGCAGCCAGGAGGCACTACAGCGCTGAGATACTGTCACACAGAGCAAAAATTATCTTCCTGTCAAATGGAAGTTTAAAACCCAAAGTAAACCATGGTGAGACTGGCTACTCTGCACATTCTCCAAGGGAGGCTAACACCAGGGTCACAAACTGCACCATGACCAGCAGACAGGCCTTGAGCTTTCTAAACATCCTTTCAAATGCAACCTTTGTTTTTAAAAGGCGCTTTTCACTGGCTGCTTAACTCCTTATCTATGCCAGGATTTTGTGCTCTCCCCACTGGTCTAGGGTGCCTAAAAGGTTCAAGACTGAACCCAAGGCAGATCCCTGCTCTTCTGCCTCCAGACCCAGGGGAGGTGACTATGTGAAGGAGCATCACACTGGGTCTGAGACACTCGAAGAACCCTGTCATTGCTTGGGATTTTTCATGCTGACAGAACTGATGATGAACACCAGTTACCCTGGAATTACTCTAACACAACCCTAGTGAACTCTAAAATGCTACTATTTACCCCAAATCTCACACAGATAGACATATTCACATCTTCTGTTAACACAGAAACAGATTTTCTGTACATGTGTAACCTGCTAGTAATTCCATAATGCCTCCAGATAAAATAGATCTAAAGATCTGTACTGGGATTGCAAAAACCAGCACCCATCCCATCTCAATAAATCATAGAATCATTAAAGTTGGAAAGCACCACTAAAATCATCTAGCCCAACTGCTGACCCATCACCACCATGCCCAGTAACCTATGTCACTCAAATGAGATGTGACAACAGCTTCACTGCAGGACAGCTACACCTCCAGAGCAGGAGCAAACACATGGTATTTGGGCAGAACAGCACCAGCATACAGCAACCCCTTCTGACACTCATTTAGTGTCTGCTCTCGGGCAGACAAAAGCAACCACCAAAAATCAATGGCTTTGATAGAGAAGAAATAAAGTGATTCCCAGTCCTTCTTTTCAATAAGTATAAGCTTAAAGCTTACAAACCTTAGGGAAAAACAACAACAACAACAAAAACTGGTTAATTCTCTCCTGCATGCAAAGCTCTCCAGTTCACCTTTAAAAGAAAGAGATGGATGAATTACAGTCCAGCATCCCAAAAGCAAATCTCTGCTCCCCACACAAGAGGCAATAATTCAGCAAGGCTATGCTGCCATCAGTCATGCTTCTCATCTTCCCAGCGCACCTTTCCTGTCATTGCCTGGCAGGGGAAAATGGATGGCAGATGCTCCCTGCTATGTCAGTTTTGGGGGTGGGGAGTGGAAAAGATAGAAAAGGGATGACCTTGCAAACACTACCAGTGAGATGCATGTGTCTTGCTTGGAGATGTTCAGTGGCCTCCTTAGTGACTGCCTGGCTTTTCTAATTAGATGCTTTCAATGTTTGAGGGAGACATATTTAGCTCCCCAGAGTGCGGTTAGCACTAGAAGAACTCTGTAATTTGTTTTTCATTCGTTTTATTGGTGCTGGTGGCTTTTTTTTTTTTTTTTTTTTGTCCTTTTGTTTCCCTCCAAATGGAACAGGCTCAGTTTTCAAGTCAAAAGATCTCCTTTTTATTTTAACTACCACCTCTGCAAGCTCAGTCCAGGATCCGAGAATCAGACAAGGTGTTTTCTGAATTCCCCCATAATAAAAGTCCTGTAATTACACAATGAAGTCTGGCACTTCCACATAAACCAGAAGGCATCCCAGTGTATTTTCCCTTGACTTGATCATTCCTTCAATCTGAAAGCAAGCGTTCTTCTGTACTTCTAACATACAAATAAATACATTAGACCCGGAGGCATGATGCAGCATGTCATTATAGTCAGGTACAGCTCAATGAACGTACTTGAAAATTCTACTTGGTCCCCAGAAAGAAAAGATGCTCAGTCCTCGCGTGGGCCATAACACTCAAGATACTCTATCTTGAGTATGAATATGAATTCTGGGGCCAGATCCAGGGCAAGAGACCCTCCATGATAATGTAGGGTTATAAAGTGTAATGACTGCTGTATTACTGTCATTGTGCAAGGAAAGGCAATGCAACTTTCCCGTGGTGCACAGCAAATCAGAGGCAGGTCTAGAAGAGGAAGCCAGCTTGCCCACACTATATATGCTACTCCACTATGAACTGCAACATGGTACAGGGACAAATCCTATTTCATCATATGTCCAAAACTGGAAAAGAAGCACAGCTCTATCGGTGCTAGGAAAAAAATCCCAATGGAAAGCATACACCAAAACCATATTATAAAACAATCTAATACTAGCCTACTCAGTTACAGCAAATGAAGATAAAAGGGGGGATTTCTGTTTTTGCTAGTGAAGGTGCACGTTGCCCTTTGTTCATCACAGCAAGACAGACCCATGTCAGGATGAGCTAACTCTAAGCTGTACCTGCACTGGGTCCCCCATGGTTTTCACAGCCAGTCACTTTCATGGATGCCAGATCTCAGAGGTGTTTACAGGTGCCCCAGGACAAAGCCTCAGGCCCAAATGCTCCAGGTGGCACTTGCCAATTTCTTTAAGGACTTTAAGAATATTTCTGTTCCCCTTGTCTTTCAGATTCAGCATGAGGATGAGCATGTGCTGCAGACATCACATGAGGAAGCTGCAGCCCAGCAACACTGGGAAGCATTCACCTTCCTGGGGTCACTCCAGAAAGACCAGCTGTGTTAATTAGGAGTGTGGAGTTAGGGTATGAGAAAACCCCATGTGAACACTCTCACTCTGAAGGAACATGACCTCAGTTCAGTTCAGCTTAATCTTCCTGCAAAGGCAATTAGGCTAGCATAAGGCATAAGGGAACGAGATCAGCCACACAAGGATTTAACAGACTTTAACTAACGTCTGCTGACAATCTCTTAGTCAATAAAAATACAACTGGCCCAGCCTGGTTTTGAGAGCAGCCTGCATGTGCTCAGTGCATGACCACAAACCTACACACCAGCAGCACTGCCCTCTACTTTTGTTCCTTTTCAAGTTTTCCACAGCTTCCAGCACATCTTCATCTCAACTAAAAAAAAACATCACGTAACAATGACCATAAACTTTCCCCTGTTGTGGTGGCAGAAGCCAGAGCCACCACGAGCTTCCTGGAGAGCAGCACAGAGTACAAGAACCGTTTGGACAATGCTCTAAGACATAGGGTTTGGATTTGGGGTAGTACCGTGAGGAGCCAGGAGTTAGACTTGATGGTCCTCATGGGTCCCTTCCAACTCAGAATCTTTTATGATCCTATTATTTGGTTGCACTAAGAAAGGTACATAGTTCACAATGGCAATAGTAAACCAATAGAAATATGTTTATCTGGAGCTAACTGAAAAATAAACCCCTTAAAAAGCAGGACTTGATTTTGGTACAGAAAGAGATGCTTTGATCTGTATTCTTAGCTTAGTGTACTGACATATGTACTACCTCAATAAAACAGAAAGGCAACATCACAGAAAACACGACAATGGCAATTAATTTTGTTCTGTGGTACAACAGAGACGTTTACCCACAGTTCTCTCTTCATTTGTGGTATGGACACCACCAACATAACCACAACTTCTTATTTAAATAACACAAAGCCATATTATTTCCGTAAGTGCAATACCTCTCAGTAGAAGGGATTGCTTCAGATATTGCAGGCAGAACTTCACAGAGTCATTCATGAGAAAAGACTGTAGTACACTGCTGTTACACAACCTACTAGAATTTAAATATAACAGCACATAATAAGAGAGAAACACTGCAGGCATATTTAGGCCACCTAAGTTTTGCAGCTAGAATAGCTCTGAAGTTAAATACTTCATCCTTTAAAATGGAGTGCTAATGGACAGTGAATGGTACAACACACACTCACTGACTTGGAAAGGAACGTTTAGCCTAAAAAGTCTAGAAGTGGTGGCTTTCAGCCTGCCGTTTTGATGGCAGACTGCAGGCTGCTCCTAAGGGATTCATGAAAGGCTACTGCAAAAAAAAAAAAAAAAACCAACACAAGATCATTACATGCTATAAAGCAAACTCAGTGAGGCATTTTTTAAGGGGCTTATGTATCCCCCTAGAATATTCTGAAGGACCCACAGACTGAAGAAGGCTGACAACTCCTGCACTAGGGACAAGCTCCTTATTTTATTTTGCCAGGTTCACGCCAGTGTAACTCAAACAAGGCAAAGGGAGCATCTCCCGATGAACATTAGTGGCTCAGTAAAAATTAAGAGAGAATTAGACATAGGTCATGTGTCAGGATCGGGGTAATTAAATTGGTGGAAGTACAACAGACTGCAAAACTACAACAAGATATTTCACATATGAAGCTCTGTGTGTAGAAGACGCTGAGAGTACATTTGATTATCAGATAAACAGTTTGTAATTGTGTAATTAAATATCACTTTATAACTATACACACTGCAGGCAAAATTAATGTTCTGCTTGGCATTATTGACTTCTAGGACTTAATCATGCAAATGGAGCATTCTCTTAATGAGATCTTTTAAAATAGTCTCTCATGGGCTTAAATGGGGAACACAAGAAAAGAAAGAAGGCTCTCCATCCCAGGGCTGGATTTAGTGCAAAAACATTATGTTTGCCCCAGGCAGCTCCAGCCAGTAATCTGTGGGGCTGAGGAACAACCCCAGAGATGATCACAGCCTATTTCACTATTTCAGAAGGGCTCTCAACTACGGTAAGCATCCTGCCCCAGCTCCTGCTTCAAGAAGTCTGTACAAGCATGGAAGAATACTAACAGTCAAAAGGAGTGAGAAGATCAGGGAGTGGTTGGAACACACAGCATTCATGAACACCTATGTCAGAAACTCAGTTGTATCTAAAGTCTCCATTTCATGCCATTCCCATGGCTGAACACAGTTCAGCAACTGCCAGTGCAGAACAAAGCTACGTTCCCTGCCCAATACTAAAAACACCATCAAATGTCTGTCATGCTGATGCATACCAAGCATTAAAAGACCATTTAGCTGGGCCCAGTGACATCCCAATTTGCCACTAATGGCCCTGTGTAAGGCTGCAGCACATCATGCTCTGCAAGGTTAAGGAGGGATGGCAGGAGGGATCTTGGCCCTTCCCAGCATCACCTCTAGTTCAGGGGAGGGCAGAGGGTCTCCCCTGGCACCCACCTTCCAGTCACTGGCCACTTAAAGACCATCTGTGCCTGAGCCTGTATCCGCAACAACATGTTGAACGCAGGAGGCTGTAAAAGAGACTGCCCTTTATAACCTCTTAATATTCCTATGGTGGAGGTGATGCATGACATTATGTATGGTACCCTCAGCTTTCCATGTATTTGCATTGCTTGCCAATCCTGGCTCCTTTCTACAAAGGATTTTAAAGCATATGAAGCAAAGATGCGGTTGGCGGTGAAGTCACAAGTGAATCAAGAAATGAAGGAGGGCCAGAGAAGGAGAGGAGATAGAAGATAATAGAAAAAAGTATGCCTAAAAAAAAAAAAAAAAAGGAAAAAAATGAATTTCTATCCAGCTTCTTTCAAGAGCATGGATGCTTGCTCTTATTCCCAACTGCACAAGCCTCTATTGTTTAATGAAGAATCAGTATTCAAACAGTAAGCGCAGTCTGCCCCACCATACAATACCAAGTTGTTCTTTCTCCTCCCAGAGTACGTTTGATGAATTCAGTCAGTGCTGCTAACCTTAGGCTGGAGTGTGGGTGGCTGTCACCGAATGGCACAGCTCATGGGGACAGTGCCAAAAGCACTAATTTCAAGACTGATCTCTCTAGCGTAGGTCTGATAGCACGACAAGCAGCCATGCCAATACCAGCGCCCAGAGCATCCCCTCTGAGATTTGCAGGCTGCAATTAGCAGGTGAATGTGCTGTCTTCTAGGGTTGATGAAAGCACCTCAGGTCCTATTGATTGCCAATCAATAGCCACTTCCCATCTCTCCTTTTCAGTTTCTGCAGTAGCAGTGTTAGTAATCAAATAAGAGTGGCAGGCTGATAAGATCCTGTCATCAGTGCACCAGCAAAATGGGATTCTAGATCTAATCTCCTATGTCACATTTCCAACCCTGATCATGGAGATTTAACTCCTCCAAAGACTGAAGCAACAGACTTCAGAGGAAACCTCCTGATGTTCACCTAGGCAAAAAAATAAAATAAAGCCTATGAAAGAGCCACAGATTTACTGCTTTCACTGATACCCAGGGGAAGTAGGGACAATTGCAGGAAAGGCCCCTAATTGCAGCTATTACCAGTTACCACACCTTCTCATTACTTCTTCTTGTACTTTCAAGTTATTGGAAGAAATAAAAACATAACCCAGCTGAAGGTGCTTAAACTGCCTTTTTATTCCTTTTCTCACAAAGAAATACCACCCAAAAAATGGAAGTTCCCGAGAATAATTTCGCATGCTCATCCTCTGGGCCTGTGAAATCTTCACACCCTCTCAGCTAGGAAAAAGAAAGCTCTTCCACCCAGCATAAGACTTAAATATTTTCAATGCTTGCTTGCACTCCTGTCTTGGCAGATCTTGGTTAAAATTGTCCCAGTTTCAAGGCTATTTACTGATGTGCCCTCGTGGCACACGGATGCCTGGGCAGGGGTGCTTTATATAAGCTGCCACGACTGCATGGCTACTGTTCTTCCATCCCATCACATCAAAATGACATCAAAATGTTCTGTGCTGGGTGAACACTGTCCTTGTCAATGGAACAGCAAATGCCAGCAGTGACATAGTTAATGCAATCCCTCCACCCGCTCCAAAGGCAGGAGCCTTTCTATCACATGTAACACGCTTCAGCTCAGGCCCTCAGAGGACTACCCTATTTAAAATTGAATGTTAACAGAAAAAAAGAAGAAATTCAACCAGACATTAGGGTTGAAAGACATCCAGGCTGGCTGTTGTGCTACTCTGCGTGAAATACACAATATTTGAGATCTCAAAGAGATATCACTTTTGCCCTCCTTATCATTAGCATTAAAAAAAGAAGAAGAAAACCCATAAACTATTACTCTAATGTAATTCTGCTTTTTCCACCTTTTTCCAAATGTTATATGCTCCAGCACTGGCTGTTCTCTCCTGGGGAGCTCTGCTACATGCCTAATAACCAACAGCTGAGACGCTTAGCATCTCGCCTGTTCCAGATGCAAAAAAAGAAAAAATGGCACAAAAAAGATTTTGGCTGGGAAATTTCAGCTCAGTACAGACACCCGTCTCTCCAGGAGCAGGGCAGAAGGCAGGCAGCCTGGGAAGACCTTCCATGGGCCCCTCTCAAGAGGGCTGCAGGTGCTTCTCTTTTTAGAGGGATCCCAGGTCAGCAGTGCATATGTACAGTGCTAATGCTAAGCATGTGCTACGCTGCTGACTCATGCCCAAGGGGACCAGCAGGTCTGGTGAGGGCATACAGAGCCCATCCTGGGAAAAACAGCCATCAAGGTAAAACCACCATGGGGGGAATCATTTATAGAAGGCTGTTAAGTAATCCATAGTTGAATAGCAGCAATGCATAGGTGCCCACTATTGTGGTTTATCCACTGCATTGCTGATATTGATTTTCCTTATAGAGTTCACTGATTGATGGTTAATTACACGCTGCTGATAAGTCAATACACCACTTCAATACTGATTTGGTTGGAGTTGCCTGAAGGGAGCAGCTTCCCCACAGCACAGCTCCTGCCTGCAGAGCTGCTGGCAGCCAGCTGGCCCCTGGCCTGCACCCTGCAGCCACTGACAGCTCCCCAGACCCCACCTGGGCTCCCTGCACAAGGATACTTAGACTGGTCACATTTTTAAGGATGCTAGCACTCTCCAGATGGGCAGCACGAGCAGGGAAGACAGCAGCCCTACCACTTTCCTCCCCTTGCCTTGGATACAACATATGTAGTGTGTGTGACAGAGGGAGAACAGTGTGCCCAGTGGCTGCAAACACACTAGACAGATAAATATTTCTGCAGTTGCTACAGGGTTAGGTACTATAAATGGCAGGGCTCCAGTAAGCCCCACAGCCCTGCAGCAGCCCTCCAGCAGCAGCTGACATTCAGCTCCCAGTGGTCTCCTCAGGGAAGACAGCCTCCAGCACATTGCTGCAGCCCAGGCCAGCGGGGCACGGCATGACACAAGGCCCACCAACATCTCTGCTGACAGCCCCACCTGCACTGAGCTCCATGTGACTGCTCCCTGATCACCATTCTGGCAGTCATCACACGTCGTAAGAGCAACGTCTGCCTCCTCACAGTCCAGGCACTGCATCCAATGCTGTTAGCCCCAAGGTTGTCTGCTCTTCAACTGTTTCTAAAGGTAACCGCATCAATCCTGCATTGCGACTAAAGAAACGTGGCCAGCACAGCAAGGGAGATGGTCTGCCCCTCTGCTCTGTGTTGGCAAGGCACATCTGGAGTACTGCGTCCAGGTGCAGAGCCCTCATTACAGGAGAGTCACAGACCTGTTGAAGTGCATCCAGAGGGGGGCACAGAAATGATCCAAAGGATGGAACATCTCTCCTGTGAGGACAGGCTGGGAGACCTGGGGCTCTTCAGCCCGGAGAAGAAAAGGCTCCAGGGGCACCTGAGAGAGGCCTTTCAGTATCTAAAAGGGGTTGTAAAAAAGAAGGGGACAGACTCTTTAGAAGGGTCTGATGTGATAGGAAATGGGGAAGTAGTTTCCAACTAAAAGAGGGGAGATTTAAGCTGGACAAGGAAGACTTTTACAGAAAGGGTGACGATGCACTGGCACAGATTTCCCAGAGAGGTGGTGGATGCTCTGTCCCTGGTCAGGCTGGAGGGGCTCTGAGCACCTGATATAGCTGTGGGTGTCCCTGTTCATTGCAGGGGAGCTGGGGCTAGATCACCTTTACGGGTCCCTTCCAACTCAAACGATTCTATGATTCTAAGTTAAGCATAAGCCAGTCAGTTTCCTAAGAATAGAAAACCAAAGTGTCATCCCACAATGATTTCCTTGTACAAATGCAGCTGAGCAGTGAGATACCCCACAGAGCTGTAGTGAAAACATAACCCCTAACAGACAGAGAAGCGCCTGCCACAACTGCTTGCCTACCTCACCATCCCTGTTCTAAACAAAGATACAGTGCTTGAGAGCCATCAGGGGCTACATAATGGTTCAAGTTTTTCTTTCATGCTATATCTCACTTTGCAGCAACCTTCAGAGCTAGGGACCATCATTACAGGTATCTGGATGCCAAGAGGGGAGGAGAAGATGTACACTGGCAGGAAAACTGCTTCTTTCTTCACTCTGCACTATACTAAGTTAAAGGCAGTGATGCCTGAAAAAGAGCAGATGGCTTCCCAGTGTGATCTGAAGTGTTCATAAGGAATAGGCAGTGGGAGAAAGTAGGCTCTGAATTGCAACAGTTTCTGGGGGGTCTGAGCAGAAAAAGTAGCAGGGAAAAGAAGGAAACAGAAAACAGCCACTCCTTTTCTTGGCTCACCTCAACAAGGCTGGAAGTTTCTTCTCCTATCAGTTAGTGGCATGGGAGATCAGGGATCAATCTGAATCCATTTCCAAGACATCCCCACTGAGTGAAAATGCATTTATCTTCACCATTCCAACCACCTTACTCTCCATCTGCCCTTCCTCAGAGTACTCAGCTATCTACACCTAAGCTCCTCAAACCCTGAACATGTCCCCACAACAGCCCTGATGGCCAGTGATTCCCTGTATAATTATCCCCAAAGAGAGAAGAACTCCAATTAAGTAGTCCTCTGCTCCATATTTGGTGATTCACCCCTGAAACACCAGGCAAGGACATACAGTGGGATTTGGATCAGCTGCCTTCAAGGTCAGCGCAACATTCTCCTGCCTCAAACAGGAACAAATATCACTTGCTTCCTTCATCATTTCCTAATGGTGCCTTCCCAACCCTCTTCACTGCTTTCATTTCATATTCCAGAGGCATCCAGCTTACTCACAGCTCCAGTTATTCGAGGGCAAAATGATGCTTTGGGATTGACAGCCAGTGATGTGACTGCATTGACAGCAAGTACAATCTCATAGCAGGTTGATGGGATTAATTAATTGCGTGAGTGGGCAAACCTGGGAGAGCCATCTGGAGCAGCTGAACCACAGAGGGTTGGAGCAATACAGCCTTGCCAGAAGACCTCATACAATACATCCACCAGACCTGAACAGACTAGGGGTATCTCTTGATCATGAGACAGCTGGTGCTGTTTCCCAGAGGATTCTCCAACACAAAATTCCAGCACTTGATTTCTTTAGGCTACTCAAAGTTACTCTGAGGCCCCTTCTCTCTAGTTTTCTGGAGATTGATTTAAGCTAGTGTGAGTAAATTGAAATTGCAGTATCCCATGGAAATCCCTTCCAAATTTGTCATGTTTGGTGTTCCTCAATTCCAGCCTTAAACTATCTCAAACACTTGGAGGGGACTGGGTGAGTCCATAATTAGGCATAATAATTACTCCTTTCACCCAAGGCATACCAACCCCTATCAAAATTCACAAGCTGGGACAGGAAGATAGGACACCTTGCCTGTTCTGTCACTGAATCCCTTCAGCATACTTGCTATTTCAGACTGTTACTACCCAACAAAAGGAAAAAGAAAAGGTTAAGGGAAACTTCCCATCTGTCAGATTCCCTGGCAAATTTCAGAGAGCAAACTGGTCAGAGCAGACAGCAAGGCAGAGGACAGCAGACCCAGCTGGAGGGTGGAAGGAGGCTGTGGGGTGGCAGAGCAGACGTGCTGCTAACAGGTTTATTCCACTGGCAGGGATTCCCTTCAGCGGCAGGCGGGTGAGCTCTGCAGACCAGCGAGCTCAATCTGCGCTAAGCAGATTAGTTCCTTACCGGTGAAAGGTTCTGGGCAGCAGCAGAGAGTTGCTCACCATGTGATACGAGGGGGCTGTCATTACGTTTCATAGATATGATATAATTATATGTTCCCTGGAGGGTACTTCTAATTGAATTATAGGGTGTCTCTCAAGTATTCTGGGCAGTGGTTCGAGGAAGCTCTCACCGCCCAGAACAAGATAGAGATACCCTTTAATTCCATTAGATGCACCCTCCAGGGAGTGGGCTGCTATGCTGTGCAGCAATTCCCTTAAAAACCATATCCCTCCCCAAACAAAATTGGAAGGGAGGTGTCTTTAGCGAAGTTTTGTTGTTGCTGTGTATTTTTCCTTAACACTTTTCTGCAGAACTGCCACTCCATCAAACTTCCCAGCCTGCATCCCAAGGGAGAAATACCCCATTGAGAGCAGTCATGGCCCATTTCTAGGGGGTAATGACCCTTTTTGGGTCAATTCCCAGCACAGTTCTCAGCAGATGCAGTACCGCACAAGGCATCACATTCCTGGGTGTATAAGGGAGATCTCAGCCTCCTTAAGAAAGCTGAGAACCCACCCCCCTGAGGAGTCCTCAAAGACAGCAGGGACTACCAGACACACAACCTACCTGTCTGTTGTCCTACAACACCACAGAGCTGCAAGCAGCTGCCACAGTGATGCAGAGGGAGCGGTGCAGCCCCAGAGCAGGGTCACACTCAGCCTCTCCTCTGGGTGCTGTGCATCAGGGAAACCACAGCTCTCCTACTCCAAGACCTCTGCCTACAACTTACTGACAGCCAGCGGAGATGTCACATCTGCGATGCCTTTTTCTGCTGTGCTGTATCATACAAAGGATGGGATAATCAGGCCCCTGAGCCTATTATTTTTTCCATCACCTCAAGGGAAAGCCAGCACCAGCTGCCCACCACAAAACGGAATGACCTACTGAAGCTGTCATCAGCTTTGACTCCTACAGACTGTGCTCGCTCCTGTGTCTAGCACCGCTCCACTTGTCAGGACGCAAAAAGAGCAAGGAAGACAGTTATGCCAAGGACTTGCTAATTATAGAAAATGAAGACGTTCCTGCAGGAAAGGTACCAGAGCCAGTGCCGAGATAAGGCATGCAGCTGCTGACGCTGCCATGGTGCTGAGCAGAAAGCAGGAGTCTGACATGCTGCACCGTCCTGCGTGCAGCCCTGCTCTGCAGCATACAGCCCATCCAGCCCCAGGAGCCTGGCTGCCAGGCAGGCATTGCTCACATGCAGTCCCTTTACTACATTTCTGCATTATTCAGAGCTCTGCCCACCTCCAGTGGTGTCAGCTAACAGGGTCCCATTTGTGAAAAGCTGCCAAATCACACATTTTCCCTCCACAACCCCACTTCAGAAAGAAAAAAGTACTATGCTTTATCAAAACTAACCGTAATGAAACCCCAAAATACTTCAGGCTCTTAAAGAAGTACTTCTGATATCTTAGAAGCAGACAGCTGGGTGCTTATTTACTCCTGCAGAGCCACTGCATCGTTCCTGGTATATTCTTCCTCACCAGCACTGTAGCACAGTTATCTTTATTAAAGGAGGAAGAGATAGAAACATGAAGCCAACATGATCAAACAGATGAGGCAAAGAAGAGCCTAATTCAGGAGGAAAGACAGGTAGAGCAAAGATAACAAGAGCAGAATTTCTGCATTAAATATTGATGGTTTTATCACATTAGGATAAAAGCTGAGCAGCATGGTGCTCAGGTGGTGACACTTACGAGGGTACAACCTGGTTGGCTTGCTTATCTGATGGGAAGAAGCACAGAGGCACCAAAGGTAATTCTTAGCACATTTCACTTTAACAACATGCCTTTACATAGAGCACAAAAGAGGGACAGTAGCAGGCAGTCCACTTGGACACGCTCAACACACCAGAGGAGCTGCAAAGGCAGCCACCCCTGGAAGCTCGGTTTGGTGAGATGAACAAGAAAGAGACAGGAAAAAAACCACACCAAACTATGAGAGCTGGAAGAAATTTTCCAAAGCTTAACAGAGAAACCAGGAGACCAGAGCCACAGCTCTTGCTTACATGGGATGCAGCACCAAGCCCCAGGCTCCTTGAATAACCAGAAGAGCTCAACAACACCACTTGGGAGGAGCTGGCAAGGGGAAAGGATGGCCATTGCTCCCAGTAAGCTGTTGTGCATCTACTTCTGAGAGCAGCATAGCCCACTCAAAAGGCCCAATACCGGGAGCACCAGAGCCTGCTCAGCACCAGGGCTGGCTCCAGGTGAAAAGCTAGCAGCACTAAGTGCTGGCATCCAGGCGTGGGCCTGAGGGGCCTCATCTGTCAGCAGTCCATCTGCCAGGACAGCTGTAAGCACGTACCAGTCCAGATTCCTCCCAGCTTTAAATCTGCTGTTTTCACTGAAGCTAAACAGAGGGTGAACTTGGTTCACAGTGCTTACAACAGCTAGAGTAGCAAGTTCTTTTATCATCATAGTTTACCCTGACATGTGGTAAATAAGAAACAAGCCACACTGCTAGCAACAGACAAGTCCCTTCTTATCCGAAAGAGCTACCCTCTTTCACCAAGGTCAGCTGCTTCTATTTAGCCACAACAGAAATGTGCTTGAGGACCTCCTGTCAAGGATACTTTAGATTCTGCCTGTCTCCTTATCTCCTTTAGAAAAGCATAAGCCCATATTTTACTTGGAAACTTTGCTTGCACTCTGATCTGTTAGAAGCTAGAAATGCACTGAAGTGATGCTGTAATTAATTCTCCCACTGCAGATTTAAAACAAAACAAATGAAAGAAAAAACCTATACCTGTACTGAGTGACTCAAAGTCTGCATAGCCTTGCCCCAGCATCTGCTCTCACAGCCCTGTGGCAGCACTATTCAAACCACAGCTTCTCTCTCCTCCTTTTAGTAAGTGGGAAACAAATGTGATCTGTGCTCTGCAACCCCACATGTGAAAAGCACATCTACTGGCCACTCATCCAAAGGTGCTTTATGCAGTACTGCATGACTCAGGAGGAGGCTAAACTCACTCAACACATGGTAAGCTTGTTTTTATCTTGGATAAGTTCCGGCTGGATTGTTTTTAAATCCAGAATTTGGCTGTTTGGCAAAATAAATTTCCCTACGTTTGCTCTAAAGTCAGAATGTTGCTACCCTCCCTGATACCTCTCAAAGCTGCCCCTCTGAGGGCCTTCTATCGTAAGAACCCATCAGGTTTTCAGTGACTTCTCTGCTAGACCAGAGCTCGCAGTAACTCTGAAAAGCCACACTCTAGTGCATGCTTCCCTTTTGAGCTGGGGGCCCAGGCCTCCTTGTTTAATGCTGAAGGACTTTTTGCCTATCAAAGGAGCCATACATTAATTCATTCAAATGATTCCTTTTGTAGGCAAAAAGTCACAGTCCCTGAGACAGCGTGTCATCTGTCGTTCTTCATGGATAGATGGATTGCTTGTCCACTTGACACCTGCCAACAAGGCTATCTGGGAAGATAAAGGTCAGCTCAGGTCTCATCTTCTTCCCAGGATGGTGTCACTGTCTCACATTTCTGCAGAATGACTTCACGAACACTCCAGGAACAGTCCCTGACACCTTACACTAATCCCTGCAGGTCACACCTCCTAGACCTCATGCAGGACTAAGGCAGACACACAGAGCAGGCATCTGTGTAAATGACTAAGTTAAATCAGAAACTGCTACTGTTAAAAACTCTTACATGAAAATTTCACTGGAAGAAAGAAATCTAACAGCCTTTCACCTCCAGCAACATAATGGGGGAAAGCCATTGGCGTGGTTTGGGGTTTCACTGTTGGGGGTTTTGTTTTTTAACAGGGACCATGTGCAAAATCAACAGCATCACTTTCCAAATCAGGGTCTACATGAAACATATTGTCTGTAGCAAGTAAGAGTTCAGATGGACAGGTGAGATAACTCACCAAAGGGAAACAAAATTGCCTCTTTCCCCTTCATGAATTAATTAAATGAGGCCAGGGAACAATGCTGGAGCTTCTGACTGTTCCTTGAAAGGCTATTATCTCCTCTCAAAGACAGCTCCTACTACTCTTCCTTAATCTGGATTAAAATAGGAATCAAGAACTTCCAATTTACGTGAAAGTGGATTAAGAGAAAACCAGAAGGAGCTCATCCTCTGATGAAAACAGATTGAAGAAGAGTTTGAAGAACTCATTAGAAGTTAAATCTCAAGTGAGTTGAAACGGGAAGGAACAGCATCTTGAGAGAAGGAAACCATCAGATTCATACAGCACTGCCTAGATTCCCACTGCTTAGTCTAAATTTGTTGAGAGCTGTTCTACTTCAAGTCCAGAACATTAGGATCCGTACAGAGTACATGAGAGCTGCTGGATAAGAGTTCAGACTAGATTATCACAGTAATTTCATCATGACCCAGGTCATTAATTTGTGTCACTACAGCTGACACAGATAAACCAGTGGCTCCAGATTCCCATACACCTCCATACCATATGACCAAAATTCAATTTAGGAAAATGAGCACCAAAAATTGCAGTTAGTGTTGACAGCCCGGGGGGGAAGAGGGTCTGCTTTCTGATAGCTAGGGAGAGGTGATTTTCAGTGACATGAAATTACAAGCTTAATATACACAGGCCCTTCTCTGCATAGAGCATAGGCCAGCAGTTCAGGGAATCAGTATTATTCCTGACTTTTCATCTGCTGGATAATCCAGAGGGAAGAAAACTGACTTTCTCTGCATTGCTCCCCCAGCTACAAAATGGGAATAACAACCCTTGATCTCCTTCGCAAAGTGTGTTTAGATCTACTGAGGAAGCACCATGCAAAAGAGCTAAATGTTGTTAATAGCATTCCCCTCAAAATGCCACAACCATGACTGTGTAGGTGATCAGATTAGCAAATTAAGTTGACAGTTTCTTCAAGCACCAAGTGGCAAAAAAAAGAATAATTAATTGCACCCAACCTCAGTATGACGTCCTCCACACAGGAAACTGCCATTCACTTTTCTCTACTATTATCTCCACCAGATCCAAAGGGGGAAGCTAACATCCACCACATCAGGGCTACAAGCAAGAGGTGGCAACATAGGTAGCCCTGAGTCCAAGAATGGCTGGACAGGAGAGAGAAAGGAGGCAAAGGAACAACTACTGACCTTCCCACCAAACGTGGTGGCACAGCATGAAGGCAGCAGCAGCATTTGGTGGCTGCCTGGGGTCGTTGTTAGCCACCACCCCTGGGACACAGTACTGAGCTGAAACAGGACTGCCTCCACCACAGCTCTGGCCCTCACATGCATACACACAAACATATTCCATGAATGTCCCCGCTAGCAAAAGCCTCCAAATAGGAGGAAATGCATGTGTTTTTTCATTGCCTTATGCTTTGGGAGAGCTTTGGAGGACCACCAAAGCTGAGAATGTACTCAGGCAGCCCAAGGCTTTCTCTAGGAGCAAGCAGGCAAGGAAAGGCAATGTATAACTTACAGCTTCATCTCCAAATCATAAAGGCCAAAATCAAACAAGATCTCACTAGCCATCAGAATGTCTTAAACACATTTATCTCTAGCACTATCTGCCTTTTATTACTATGAGTTCTGCCTAACACACAGAGGTAAAGTGACTGTACCAAAGAGCAGCCATGCTGACTTTGCAAATTGTCTTCACAAGACATTTAATACCAGTTTAACACTACAGTACCTCCTGCACCACTCCTTGAGCCACAGGCAACACTCAGAACAATGGACTGAGAGCAGACAGCTACGCTTCCATTAGACTGCAGGTCCTACAAGTGCATAAGCAACCAATGACATGGGCAAGCAACAAAGTAGATCTCTCAGCCTAAACCTTAACAGCAGCAAATGACATGGACACAGCAGCACTTTGCCTTCCAGGTGGTATATTAATTAGCTCCTGGTAACTTGTGCATTTTCTGAAAATTACTAAAGCAAGACAGACAATTTTTCACACGAATTTAAACAGTTTTAAACAGAGGAACCAATTCAAAGTAATGTAACTTAATTTTAATTTTTCTTTCCTTACTTGCTTGGAGTTCTCTTTATTATGCAGAAAGAAAATCCTTAAAAATCCAATTCACTTTTTGCTGCTAGCTCTTAATCTCTTAATTATTTCTGTATTGCTCGGACATGATAAAGCAGCATGGTCAATCACCTTTCTACATTTTCATACATCCAAGAACCAAACTTATTTCTGCGAAATATTATTTGATAGAAAAATGTTTGGTCATCTTGTAAAAAAACAAAACAAAACAAAAACTAAGTTTTGCACTTGCTTCCTCAAGAGCCTCCTTTTAGTCAGTGAGAACTAAGAGCCTCCTCTAGCTGTTTAGGTCATGTCTGAGTCTCAATGCAACAGGAGTTCAGAAACTACAAGTGTAATGAAAAAGCAGCAGAATCAAGTATTCAAAATCCAATCAATTCTCTTCATTACCAGAAGACAGAATTCAATATCATGTGGTTTGATTTATAGCTATCCAACACCCATACACATTCATACACACACATTGCATGTTTCAGTAGTGATGGCATTGTTCTGAGTCTCCTCATCTCAGCCCACATTCTCTGTGCTCCCACCCAAATGTAAGTAAGGAAACTTTGACCTTGTTAGTCTAGAAAGAATCACAGAGGCAGAAAGCAAGAGCCGGCGGCAGGATCCAATTCCCTCTTATCTGTAATTCATACAACTACTCAGCTTTTTCAGTCCCAGATACCTCAGGGAAAGCCTCTTAAGAACAAGTTCAATAATAGTTAACTTTACCTGATAGATTTAAGGGAAGACCCCATCTCCATTTCGTTTTAAAGGAGAGAGCTCATTGCAACCACCACTGGCCCTGAGGATTTACTAAGTGGTGGTCCTCCAAAAGTTTGATCACAAAGATGCCTTATAATCCAGTGTCCCTCAGATTGATTTAGACATTGCTACACTTAAGGAGGCTGACCTAATAACTCCTTACAGATAGACTGCTACAGCAGAACGCAATCTAAGGGTTCTTACTTCCCAGCAGAGAGTGAGCTAAGTGTAAAGTGCAGCTTTTGCCCTCTTCTGGCATACATTAACGAGCATTTCTTTGTGGCAATAACAAACATGCATAGTCACAGTAAAACTCAACGCTGCCTTACATGTCTGCATGAGGCTGCCAATTCACATGCTTCCTTCTTGAGCCAAAAAGCTTTTAAAAGTTATTTCCATGAGGAAAAGGACAAGGTTAAAGTTTCACCTTTCCTATGTAAGGGTCTGACCAGCAGGCTGTAGTGGAAAGCAAGTAACTTTCATTGCCTTCTAGCACCTTGTCCTTAGCACCGCATACTGAACACTGTTTCTCTGCTTTTTCTTCTCTTCTACTCAGGGTTTTGTGGACCCTGCTGTTCCCCCTTCAGCACACAGGGACATCTCACAGTAGATTCCCCTCAGTGAGGAGACATTTAAGAGGCAGGCTCTAAAGCTTCCAGCCAGGCAGAACTCCAGCTGTTTGGTGACCCAGTGTCTTCATACAGCCTCATACTGCATAATAAAGTCACCAGTCACTTGAACATTGCTTTCTAGACCTGCAAAATTGCCCCAAACACTCAAATCACCTGTCCTCCTAACCTAGGGATGACCCAAACTTGATAGCATTTGCTGGAATAGTATTGCAGCTGCTTACACATGGGCAAAGAACTGGCAACATACAGCACCTGACTTGCTTTCAATGAACTTAAGACCAAGGAATGATTTTAAAAACTGCCCTCTCACGTTTCCAGTCCAAAACTCCACACCCAGAAGACCTAGAGAGTTAAAATGTAACTTAAGCAATAATAAAGGCAGCTCGCTGGCCTACGCGGTTAGGCTGATGTAATGGCAAAGGGACCAGCACAAATAAGGAGATGTTAGAAAAAGAATGAACACTCACTCACCTCTGAGGATCTACGTTTGCAGAAAAGAACTCCAAGAGAAGCGATCTCCAACAAGAGATCTTTCCTCTGTGGCAGTCAGACCTTAAATGAGGTCCATGATGGGTGGAGCCTCGCTCTACTCCCTTCCAGATGCACAGGTGAATTGCCTTCCCCTGTGCTTCCAGGGCTGACCTAGTCTTTTCTCCAGGTGCTCAATCAGTGATCCAGACCATAACTCAGCAGTTTCCATACAGCTGACAAGATCCATCACTTATTTATTAGTTTGACTTAATCAATTATACTAATTTTAACTTCAAAATAAACTTCTTTCCATTAGCCACACAGCCCTATGCCACAAGGCACAGGGAGGCTCCCCTGTGGATTGGAAACTGTCTCCAGCAGCCTTCTGACACAGAAATTAAAGACACACAATGTGTGAGGTAAGGACGTAGTTTTGACCATACAAATGTCCAATCTGTGTTTTGGGGCATCTTCTCTGGGCCACAAATTAAGCATCTAGTTTAAGCATCTATCAATTAAGCATCTATCTGTTTTCTGGACTACCTTCCTTATTGTTAGTCAGTTCTACAGGGATGTACGTGGTCCTGCTGAACATAATTTGTTTTAATGCAAGGGAGCAACTATGTGGGTATTCTCTGACTCTTCTAAGACAAACAGAAGTCTCCCACCAGCAGGAAGGTAAAGGGAGCACTGATGGCTCATGGGCCTATTCCCCGGTACCCCAGACTTACTAGCCTCTCACTGATGGATCTTAAAGCCTTTTTTTCTTCAAGGTCTGAGTGAAGCATGATAATGCATGTTACATTTTAGGTATCTCACAGAAGACTGCATCCACAGAGTTGACGTTCTTCCTTGCTTTCTCTGGAGAAATTAGCTTGAGGGACAATCTAGGAGACTAACCTACCTGGCCCATCACTGTAGAAAGGCCAGATGAGGACAGCTGATCCTTCCTTCCCCTTCTCTGTTGTGGTTAAATCCAGACAACCAGGAACTTCTGTTCTTTAAAAGGGAAGAACATGCTTACAATAAAGCATGAGAACCATGTACATTAGCTGGATTAAGTGGTTTAGTGGGCTAAGGCAGAAGGTGCTGCTGAATTAGGGCATCCCTACTCCATGGCATTTAATACATTAACATCCTCTCAGATACTGTACTGGGAGACTTGGTACAAAGATTCCCTTTCTCTGATGCCAGTTGTGAGTCTGTACAATTCCTCCTTTGATGGCTCAAGTGATTAGGTGTTAACAAGAGGAACCTAGGCACTTAACACTAGGGAGTTTTAGCACCAGGTTCACACCCCCTCCCTCTCCCTGCTCAGCTAAGGGATTTTTCTCCTTCCCCACTAATGTTAACAGCAGGTACTTAAAGCAATTAGACATTATCGCCTCTCTGGTCTTTATTACTTCCTAGCTTTGTATCAGCTACTTTATACGCCATAAAAGAGCTGAATTAACAGGACTGGTGCAGACTATTCTGCTTCCCTTCTTAATTCTGTATGAAAACACTGGGTCATAGAGCCACATGGACAGGCTGTGAGCTGCAGTGCTTTAGTCCATTATTGTCAATTGCCATGGTATTTTACAAGGAAAAGAACCACCGGTAGCTAAAAAACAGACATAGAAAGGTCATAAAGAAGGTGGCATGGAGAATATGGGTAGACCAAGGGGGCATAAATACTGTAAGGATTGCATAAGTCCAGCAGAACAGCTTGCAGCTGTGGCTATCCTTTGAATTAGCTGCCACACAGACCTGCAAGTTGCACAGGCAGCCTAAGGACACAGGTATGATGTGCTGTTCATTTGAAAATAAAGCCCCATATCTACTGAGCAGCTCTTGACTGCCTGGAAATAACTGTTGTAAAATTTTCAATGAGAACATCAGGAAATTTGTCTCCCCTCTATGTTTCTTTCCCAAATGGAGGCTTTCCCGCATTTGCCCAGCCAGTTAAAAGCTCCTCCTTTTTCTTCTCTCTCTACCTTAATTCACATTAACCCAGAGCTCAAGTACAGAATCTTTGAAAATGAAATATTTTCCTCCTGTCCCCTGCAGTATTTCTAAGTCTCACTTTGTTATTCCCAAGAGGGAATGGACAAGACTTTGAGATCTTAAATCCTGCTGTCGGTTCTTGCCTGAAAGAGGTAAGTAGGGAAACTGAAGAAAAGCTGAAGAAAGGAGCCTGTCCCTTGTCAGAATTCACCTGTAACGGAGGCAAAATGGGAGGTTAAACACCAAAACTAGACTGAGGAATAAAAATGAATAGGGTACTTACACAGTTTCATCATTCTTGAACTCCAGCTCCCCATAAGTGTCTTCAAAATCTTCTCCACCTCCTTTTGCTGTCCCTTCTACTGTCCTAAATGGCACTATGACTGTACCCCGAGCACCTGATGTCCTTAGGACTTTTACTTCCATCACACCAATGCTCTCACTGACATGTATAACATCACACTCAAATGTGAAGATACCAGCATGGTCATCATCCAAGATAGTCACTGTGGCCACACAAGGAGAAGCCAGTATGGCCTTTGGGTACGGGGAGTTACCAAGCTCTGGAGGTTCCTCATTGTCCACCACACGGAGGTTACTGAGCCGAACAAAGAAATGTTCATCCTCCTCAAAGATGTCATCATCAATAATTCCCACTGCAAAGTCCTTCTGGGTCTCCCCTGATTTCAAGACAACAGTCCCCTCTGTGAACTCATAGTCAGCACCAGCGTTGGCAGAACCATCCTCAGTTTTATAGTCCACATAGATGGTCTTGGACACATCCCCTCCTTTCCGCACCACTGTCAGGAGAACGGCACCACAGTTCTCAAGACACTGATAGGAGCATGGGTCAAAATAAATTTTGGAGATGAATTCCTCAGGCTCATCTGGCCGCACCTCATGTAAGCTGCTGCTCTTCTTGGCTTGCTCAGCCGCATGTTTCTTCAGAATATTACCAGCCCCGGTCATCATTCTGGTAGCCTGAATGCGATAAAAGGCTCTGCTCTTTTGCTGATGTGACAAGGCATAGTAGTTAGCCATTTCTACCAGCTGGTCCAAATCCTTTTCTGGGTGTTTTTGCTTCAAATCCTTAAGGATCCGGATCATCTCTTTACGAGATTCATCTACCTCTTTCCCCTCCACAGTCACTAAGTTTCCATCCAGAAAATGGGAATTCATCATCTTGCCATCCATCTCAATTCCCTTAGGGTGATCACCTTCTGATTCTATGATAATGCCCCTGTGCTTGTCAGTACGGTACTTTTTGTGCATATACTTATAGAAAAGCAGGCGTCTATCAGCTATCCAAGCCAGAAGAACACAAAGTGGAAAAAAGAAAAGCGTGAGCAGACCTTCCCAGACCTGAACCACACCTGGAGAGAAGACAGCAAGGATCATGTACAACCAGATGTAAGCAAAGATGCTCCATGCAGCTGTGACAAAGAAAACTCTCAGGTGTTTTATCTTTCTGGTTTCCCCATCAGGGATCACGTAGACGCAGATGGCAATGATGATAAACATATTGAAGGCAGCACTGCCAACAATTGTAGACGGCCCCAGGTCTCCAGCTATGAATCCATGCCCACACACTTCTATTAGAGACAGAAGGATCTCAGGAGCAGAGGAGCCCAGAGCCATGAGGGTCAAGTTGGAAACAGTTTCATTCCAAATCCGAATGGTTGTTGTTGTGGTCTCTCCATTGGGTTTCTTAATTGTGATTTCTTTCTCTTGTGATGTAATGACTTCTATAGATGCCATGAAACGATCTGCAATGATGGAGACTCCAAGGAACATGTAGATCAGTGCTACAAAGTATACAATAACACGGGCAATTTTGTCCCCAAGGGATGGGTTTTCTGGGTACCATATTGGCAGGATAACACCTTCCTTGCAGTCAAAAGATCCTGAACACGAGCTGTTTTGTACTGAACTGGTTGAGTCTCCCGTCAGGCCAGCATCCACCTGCAAACCATGCAAAAACAGCACAAAAGTAACCAGCCCAAAATGGAGGAAGGCCGAGGTGAGAGGCTGCAAGCTTAACCACGCCATACACAAGATGCAACTTCCACTGTGTAGATCCAAAAAGGCCGAGAACCTGAAACAAACAAAACAGAGAGGGAGGAGGGAAGCATGAGAGAAAAGGAAGATGTAAAATTTACCCAAATGCACTTCAGTATCTCACCACGGAAGAGTACTGGTAGAGATGCAAATGTTGTCTCTCTGTCCCTTTGAAGAAGACATTTAGCAGGGACTATAACAAACTGCAGCATTTACGTGCCCAACAGATGAAGATGAATTGCTAGAAAACTAGCTCAGAGGAAAACTACGCAACAGCCCACAACTGACCTGCAGCATATGCCACAGGAATACTCCTAGCTCAGCTGTCACTCTCCTAACGATGCCATCACGTTCCCAAGAACACTGTGCTTGAGCTCAACACAAGAAAACAAATCCGATGGCAACCCTGTCCCAAGACAAGTAAAGGAATCACTAGGAACAAAAAGAGCATCATTTAAGGCCAGTGAGCAATCTCCAACTTAAGTCAATTTGTAGGATGTAAATCAGTTATGGAGTATCTTAAGAGACCAAACATCTCACCACCCCCCCCCAGACAGAACCTTCGGGCAGGCTGCAGAATGTCCAGAATGATTGCAGGACTCCCTTAAGCTTCTGAGGCACAGGGCCCCCACTGATAAAAATATCAGCAGGAAAATAGGGCAGAAGACTACTGAGCTTGGCAAGGCTCTAATGGCCATTTCTCACTAGCTTTGTCACTGTGATCTGGAGGATCACATTTTACATCAGTAATCCTGCTTTTAAAAGGACAAGAAAACCTACAGAAACACTACCATTAGAAAGAGCCTTAATATACAGTAAATTGTATCTGCAAATATTCCTTCTGTTTACCTAAGAAATTAATACCTTCTAAAAATGAAAGTCATCTCTAACCTGAAACACCAGGTAAAAACAAAGAAGCCAATTGGTGTATCATGTGAATTTGGTGTATCACTGCACAATATAGTTCTTTATGGACTGCATCACAGAAGGACTTGCACCCGTTGAAAGTGGAATTTCAGCCCTTCACACACTACTCTTTGCCCGTTATGCCAGGAAGAATTTGGTCTCAGGCTCAGTTAAAAAAACACATTTGTGAGTCCAGCCACAGCCAAGTATCTCACAGGAAACATCAAACTTAATAACAGCATTATCTAAAGCACTTGGAAGGTTCAAGAGCCTTAATTCCCACTAACATTCATTGAGGTTTGTGCTGCTAAATCAGTAGGATGGGGATTCATTTCCCCTACTGTAACTATCTAAATCTTGGGCAATAAATTAAATTAAGTCGCCTAGGCTCTCTTTGTAGTTAGAGGAAAAAGACAGCCACTTCCTGGGTATGATTTGATCCAAAAGAATTATTTCAGATGCACATCTCCAGAAAGGATTTTATCTTTTGCTGTCTCTCTCCATGCTCTATTGAGGTTGTCCAAACAGTCAGGTTAGAGCAAATGCCTAATTTTTGGATAGAGAGAGTCCAAAGGGATGAACTGGTCCCTGAGTTCTTGTAGAAGTCCCACCTCTACCTTGCACTGACTGTATGGATTCCAAGCAACATCTTATTGTTATCAACATTAAGAAACATCTCAAATGGCTATTTTATCATCACATTGTGTTGCTCACATCTTCCCACAAGCAGGTACAATCTTCCCAGTATCAACAAAAATGTTCTCAACTTTCAGATAAAAATCTATAAAGACAAGCAAAACAGGAAGGAGAGCGTGAACAAGAACTGCAAATGAGCAAAACCATCCCTGACAGAGCACAGCAGAGGGGAAAGAATTGATTATGCAGTATCGGGGTCACAAATCCATACCTAACACCCTTGATATGAAAAAATAATACACTTCTTCATATTACCTGGACTAATTCAGAAGAGACAGATTCTCCCATATTAGTCTACTTATCTTCTGTTTCAAATGCCTACTTATTCTCCTTTCCAGACCAGCCCCCAGGGTTTGGAGAAACCACAGCCTCTATCTCATCACCATCCTTCTTGCAGGGAAGACTGAGCTACCCACCCAGGATGTGCAACTTGGGTCCAGTTTGACACTCCCATCCCCCATTTTGTTTTTCCTCCCCCCCGCCCCCCCTCCACAGGGTATTTTACCACACACAGAGAAATCCCTTAGAAAGAGACGGAGAAAAGACGAGTAGCGAGCCCAGCCCTAAGCTGCAAAAAAGATGCACACACATCCCCATCAAGATGACAAGTTCCAGGTGCCTCTGGCTCAAGGTACACGCACACAACAGTTCTGGTACACCCCAGGCACATCAGCTCATCCCTTTCTGTGCTGCAATTGCTGGCAGATATCCACCAGCCTCTTGGCTCCTCCAGCTTCCAGAGTCTTGTTAGCTGAACAGCAGCCAGTAGGTGCAGTGTCCTCCAGGATCAGCCACGCAGAAACGGCTGACAGAAAGACAGAAGTAATTTCAGAACCATCTACGTGACTCAAGCACCTAAATTTGGTTTCAAAAATGACTTAAGTGTTTAATTATTACATAAATTCAGAGCCCTGTCTAGGAATAGTACAATGACTAAACCAAAACTAATCGCTGCCACCACCACGAGGTGATACAGCCACCTTCTGTCATTAATACTGTCTGTCAATGCCACATAATGCTGGATGGTTCCTGTCACCAGTCATGCTAGTCACTCCAGGAGCTTCCCAGTCCTTCTTTAATTTTATATTTGATTTTAAGCATTTTACGCATGGGCTAATTCTGTTGTTATTCCTCAAATTAACTGATATTGTTTCAAAAACGACCTCTGTCAGGGCCGCCTCTGTGGATGCTTTTGGACATCCAAACTCAGGCTACTGTTCGTAGACTAAAATCTCAGTATTTGGGAACATATCTTTTCATTGCTTTTTTGCTTGCCTTGGCAAACACTTTAACATTAAATGGAGATCACAGTCACTTTCTGAAATTATGACCTGATCTTGCAATTCTTTGACACAGACAAAGCTCCCTGGTGAGATCAACAGGAACTTTGCCCATGGACAAACTGCCTAATAAGATCTTAACATGCATTCATTAACACAAACAGAGTTAACCTAACCCATTTGAAAAGCACAGGAAAGCATTCTCACTCCTCCTCTCCACACTTGGGATCTGGTGCAAAAGTGCAGAATAAAGCTATTAAACTTTAAAACAGCTGTTAATAAAATATTGAGGAAACAATTTTACCATTCAGTGGTCAGGGGATGGAAGATTCAAAACTCACTTTGTAGCTCTAGGTCAGCAAGGCTGCTTACACAAGAAGCAAGTCCGCCCCACGTGCACCTCCTACAGTCAGTCTCAACACCACAGCTGCAGACCTGTGTACCTGCAGCCTCCCCAGCAAGAAGCAGTCACAGTTCTCCCTATCTCTCACCCTGCAGCAGCACCGATCTTAGCAGGGCTAGCTGCAAGGAGAGTTACTTGCAGAGAGGATGGAGCTTTGGGGTGGGCTTGCAGCACATTCCAGAGATACAGCTTGTCATCCAGGAGGCAGCCCGCTGTCACTCCTCCAGCTCCAGCCCAACAAACCCCATCCACACCTGGTGCAGAGATGAAATTCCAGCTGCACCATGGCCCAGGCCCTGCAAGATGCAAACAGAAAGCTGCAGCAGCAGCAGCAAAAAGTCAGTTGGCGTCAGCTGATCTTTGGCTTTACACCACTGAGATAATGATTTTGCTGGTTTCTGCTACCTCTTTGCATCAGACATCATTTTCTTCCATAGATCTCAGTCCTGCTACCATGAGTGCATTGAACACATCCAAATAAGTTCTTAGTGAAGTGTCCCCCATCTGATGGGGTAAGCTTTGAAAGCATTTCATTGGTGCCAACAGAGAAAAAACTGCAAGGACCAGCACAGCAGAAGAGGCCAGTGTTCAATAAGAAGGCACTGGGAAGATGTGTAACAGTTATTTTAGCAGGGGAAACTCCTTCCACAAGAGTTGACAATGGCTGCGTGATCTGTAAATCCATAAATAAAACCCATAAATAAAAAGATCAGTTCTTGAAATACTTCTGGAGACAGTCCAGAAGGAAGCATGGACGATGCTTGTCACTATTAAGCCTGCAATAGAAAATGACTTTGGACAACTATCAAGCTCCTTACATCTTTTATAATGGCTGTGTTTCAGAAGACTGGTGGTTTTTCTGCTGCAGACCTATGGCAAGGCAGGGAGCTGGGAAGGCTGTATTGATTGATCTCTGCACTTCAGCATTAAGCATACATCTCACACAACTTTAGGCAGGGATATTTTCAAAAGGAAGCATTCACAACAAAAAAAAAAAAAAAATCAAATCAACTGGGGGTAACCCTCCACATGCCACACTCCCAAGATCACTGCTCAGCAAATACAAAATCAAAGGCAAAGCTCTAAGTTTCCATTCATTTCTAATTTAGGTAAGATTCCCCCTAAACTATCATAAAAACTAGAACCTTTGAAATTGACCTGCAAATAACATTAGGTTGCCTGGCACCTCCCTCCCACCCCCAAATAAATGAGGGGCACTGAGCACATCTGCAGCCATGCATCTTCTCTCCCCCGGCTCCAGCCTAGACAGGAAACACTGCAGATCAGATACGAGTGCTGGCTGAGCCCCACTCAGGCGTGGGCGATGCTCTAGGTCCAGACACAGACGTCTCAGGATCAAGGGCTTTGTCTGCTTGACAAGCATCTGCCCCAGAGCAGAGCGGATGTGGTACTGCTATCCATCTTACAGTCCCACTCCTAAGTTGAAGGAGACAGAAATGAGGTTCATCTAAATAACATGGATAGGCAGAAAAATTAAAAATTACCTCACGTTCCTCAGCTCCAAAGCACGTAAAAGCTTTTTGACTGAGCATAAGATTTTAATAAGCATCAGCAAAAAAGGAAATTATAGCCTTTCTGCCAAAGAGCACAAATTCCTCACAGAAGTATTGTTCCTGATTTGCACTCCTTCGTTCACCAAAATAAAACCGTAAAAAGCTCTTAATACAAAACACGGTATATTTTTCAGTCATCATTATTCAAGTGCCATCTAGTCTTCTGCTCATCACTACAACAGGACCCAAAGTGTAAATTAAGATTTATCTGCAATCCAAAAGCCAGAGCAGTGTAATTAGATCCACTGTGTCAGACAAATGTAAATTTCCAAACACATGTGAGGCCTTAAGCAATCACACTGATGGCATGCATCTATCTGATAGGAACACAACCAACAACGCAAGCTTCCTTCATGTCAGATATTGTACAGCAATAGGTAGCTCAGCTCCCTACTGCTGCACCACCTATATTTTATGAGAGAAAAAGCACCATAAGTCATGCTTAGGCCGTGACAAATCTCCAGAGCTTGACTCTATAGAAAAGTTATGGCAAGGAGCTGTAGCTGCTTGTTGCTTTGAGTTCCACAGGAAACATGCCCAAAACTAGAACTAGTTGACTACAGAATAACCCCTTCATATGCATCCAAAGCCCTTTTTCTCCTCTCAAGATCGTGCAAAGAGCTACTATAAAAAAATCCAGCCCCTGTAGCAAGTCTTTAACAAGAACAAGCTGGAGACTCTACTAATTTGAGTGATTTCTTTCATTCTAAAGGGACATTGACACAACTGAAGTCTAATAATTACCTACAGAAACGCTGCAGTGAAGTGACAGGATCCAGTTACATTAGCAGATCCCAGAGGATGGGCTAAATGAACCACAAGTTCATGGACAGCTACAGCCATCTCCAAATACTCAACATACCCTAGGGAACTGCTCCATGATGTTTCTTCTGTTTTTTAGTATTTGCAATGCTCTTGGAGAAGCAGTGCCATAATTAGCCAGACCATAAAGATGCCCGTATTTATTGCCCCTTCCCATATTGTGCTCTGTGCACTTGACTAGCCGGGCATTTTACTTCCTCACTCTCATCCCAGCTGAAAAATTACAGCTGCCTTGCTGTGCTAAGACACATGCTGCAAAGCTCAGAGCTCCCAGAGCCAGGCACCCAAGGACCACCAGGCAGGCAGCCACTCACCCAGCACTGTGGGTTACACTCTGTGCACAAGCACATGAGGAGGCACTGAAGAAAACCCTTCATGAGGTCACACTGCTGACCCAGCCCTTATTTATGGAAAGAGCTAGCACAGCTTCCTGCAGAGCCACAGCTCTGAAGGCAGTTTTCACTGCTCCAACTTGCTGGGTTACAAAAAGCAGCAAAGACCATTTGGGGAAGGGCAAAGGGAAAAAAAAAAATGATTCTAGAGGTGCGAGGAAAACTTCTCATCAGTAAAAGACATTTTATGTAGTGCCTGTGGCAGCACACATGACATGTTATTTACTGCTCCTGCTCCGTGGACATATTATACTGCTGGTTCAGGCACCACCATCCGAGTGCAACTTATCACCTGGTGGCTTACAGCAGCACACAGAAAGGATGACAGTGGCAACTTGTAACATTTCTTTAGCATTCCAGTGACAGGTCTGCAGTAGCTACAATTAAAGACCCTAGGACTTGTTACCAGCAGCACATTTGTGCTGCACAGCCAGTAGTTATTTGTACACAGAGGTGTGCTAACTTGTAAAAGAAAGATAATAAAGAAAAAAGAAAAAAAGATAATAAAGAAAGATAATAAAGAAAAAAGAAAAATATGTCTGAAGAGGTTTTCTGTCAGAAAACACACATTTGAGGCAAATAGAGCAAGCCAGGTGATGTGCTGGGCTTGTAGCACTAAGCAGCGGGCAGGGAGCCTCGAGCAGCCACATTGGTGCTTCTCCATGCACCACTCCAACCCTCCTAAAACCTCCTCTTCTTTCCTCAATGTGTCCTCCAGGGAAAGCGAAAAATGAGTATTTCTGATTTTTGGTAAGAACACAGCCAAAATTATATTTTAACTGAAATTTCCACATTTTACACAAAGGAAATGAGTCTTCCACAATTCTTTTCAGAAGGGCTCAGCTCCTGGCCCAGAGGGGAAGAAAATATTTTTTAAAAAGTGAATGGGGGCAGAAACAGTGTGAGCAGAGTGGTGGGAGAAGGAGCAGAAGGCAACAAGGGGCTGAGAGAGAGAGAAGACCACGGTTCATAATCCATCTTCACAGCAGCACAGAATGAGAAGCTCAGTGTTTGTCATGCTGAACTGAAGACTTCTACACTCCCCTGTGCAACAGGCACAGAAAGGGGGTAGATGGGAAAGGCTCCTGCTTAGCCCAATTAGCACAGATTTCACAGCATTAGTCAAATTAGAACCAAAAGAGTTGTTTGGCCCATTCCTCTGGGGCCACTGCAGCATTGTTCCCCTCTTGAACGCTATTTCCCAGCACTTCGTCCAGCCCAGTTTTAAATTACCCAAGTGATGGCACTTCCACAACTCCCCATGGACACTGTGCCACAATGTAATTTATCTCAGAGGCTTTAAACATCTTCCTTACATTTAGGATGAAATTAAGGAAATTTATGCTGCTAGTTCTCATTATCCTGTCCTTGGAGCACTCTCAAACATTCTCCTCCATGCCTGAGATTTACATGCTTCAAATACTTGTAAATAGCTGTTCTCTTCCACAGTTATTCTTTGGCCGCAGCACACAGATTTATTTTAATCTTTATAAATTAGCCCAGGCAGCCCTTTTGTCTTTATCTCGTTCTACTCCCAGTTCCTTCGAGATGGTCAGCAGCAGCCTAATACCTGGGAGATGCTGCTCCCACTGAAGCCAGCAGCAGATCACCTGCTGGTTTCCAAAACAACAGGTTTTTAAGAGGAGCTGGACTGTTACAAAGCTTAAATCTAGAGCATTGCATGCAAGCTGCCTTCCTTATCCACCTTTGAGGGTCTTTCCACCTGTTTCTGCACACCTGGTGCTTGCGTGAGGACTGCCGTGCCAGCTGGCACACAAAGGAGGGCAGCGATGCTTCCAGAGCTTCAACCCAAAAGTCAGGTCTCCAGCTTAGAGGAGCGAAATGCACTGTAACGCTCCCACTGCCTCTGCAGATCTGATCGCAGCAGGGGACGTGAAAAATACACTGATACGGGTTATCCTCAAAATACCTCCCACTTCACTCAGAAGGTGCCAAAACCTGTAAATTCATCCATTTGAATGCAGTTCTCAAGTAGGATTTCACACAGCTCCCTCAGCTTTTACTGACACGTATCCCCACATATCCTTCATTGACAATTTAGACATCTTAATCCTTCGGTGTTCCCTCCCCCCCCCATCCCCAGCTGTTAATTCTGCATCTGCTAAAGAAAAACCCAACATCCATAGCCTTGTATCTAGCATGATTAATTCACTCTTTTCAAGTCTGGGCTGTTTATTGGTCTTTGTTCATCTACGCACTAGCTGTTTACAGATTCTCTCTTAATATTAGCTCTGTTATTTGCTGGAGACTCAAGTCATATTTACCATATGGTAATTGCAGAGATCACATGGACAACAAACAGTGGAAGCTGAGCTGTTACAGCAATTACAGTAAGCGGCAGCAGTCTCCAGGCTATCCACTGCCTCACCTTCATTTTCTTCCCCCTCACCCTCTGAAGTTTTTCCTCATGGGCTGTACAAACCCACATGCCATTCTGATCTCTATAGCACAGAGATTTGTTCTTTGTTATGGCATTACTGGACAGGTTTATTCACCTTTCAACCTATGTTTCACCTGCTGGTCTGCCCTGCTCTGTTCTGTCAAGAGTAGATGATCTGAATTGCAGTCTAGAACTGGTCACCCTAAATATCTGCATTTCCTCTTCCCCTTTTTGCAATAGAACTACCTTTCTCCCCTGCCCCAAACAGGATCTCAGCATGCTACATATCAGAAATTTCACTGAAGGAATCCTAAAGGGCTAGATTTTACAGGGTAGTTATAAGTCTAATAGAGCAGCTCTTTAAACCCACTTGGACACCTTGACCCCATTGAATTAATGAATTTTTCACTTGCCTTCTAGATGTGATTTAACATTCCCACAGAAACCCAAGCAGATTACTACAAGAAGCCACTGCTGTTTTCTCTGAAGAAATACTTGAGGTTTTTTCCCGATTCCTGACAAGAGCACTGGGCAAGTCCCACATATGAAAGGTGTAGTACTAAGCCATGTATGTAGCTTGATTCTTTCAGAAGATTGCAAAAACCTCAAGGTTTCCTGCATGTATGCTATCATAAAACTGACACAACAAAGACGTCATGACTGGGGCACACAACAAAGCACCCTGTCTGACAAGGATAATCTTCCCTCACCATTTCTAACATGCTTGCAGTGATGAGACCCTAAAACTCAGCACTCAAGTCCAAACCGAGATACTAGAGAAGAACACACAGCAACTTGGATGCATGACAACATATATCAGAAGAATTTTCTAGCAAAGTACATGAAAATTGTAGTGGTGCTTTTCTCCAAAGTGGGAGAAGTACCATTTTCATTGTATTCAGAGCACTACTTTGGCCAGCTTCCTTCCTGAAGGCCCCCTTTTGTGTAAAGTCATCTCACTTCTGTGCCATGTGAGAAATATCTTTCTATCCCTGTCAACCTATACACTGTTAGATAAAGGCTGGTAAGATAGAAGGAGAGAGGGTCCTTGAGCCAGTTCCTCTCTGACATAACTCGGCATAGCTCCCATGAGTCCAAGAAAAGCTGCCAGAGGAGCTCTGGCATCACTGCGTATAACATAATCCCCCCGACAGGAAAGCTTAATCTACTTCACCTCTGTAACTCACGTCACACCCAGCAGCTGGAGGAACCTTCCTGCTTTCTCCATACCAAACACCATTCCCGCCAACCCCATGGCTCCCGCCTTTCTCCTGTGCTCTGTGCTGGCCCCAGGTTTGCTACAACTAGTCCTGCCAATAGGAGCAGCTGAGTCATGACCATATCAGCCAAAGGCACTGAGAGGAGACAAGAGGAGAAAAACCTCTTTCCACAATTCCAAGACTCAGCAAAGAAGTTTTCTACTCCAGCACATGCCCAGTGTCACTTCAGATGAGCTTCCTGAAGCACCTCATCCTGGAAGTAGAGTCACTGGCTTAACACTAGTGCTTGAACAGCGCATTCAGCACACACAGCCTCACATTGTATGGGCCATTCAAACCACTGGGGCAGAGAGGTCAGCCTCAGCCTTGTCATGAAGGAGCACAGCCTTTGCTACTGATGCTAGCAGTCCCACATCCCAAATACTTTTACCAAAGAGCTCAGCGCCCACTTCAGACACTGCAGAAGATACGCTTCCATTCATTTCTAAAGAGAGAAGATTGGAACAGAGATGCGCTCTAGTTGCTTTGAAGTCTAAATCTCTTCCAAATCAAGGCTAATGCAAGGAAATGGCAAGGTACCTCAGTTACTGAGATTATCTGCAAAGAACTGGCTTGAGCAACAGCTAAGGCAAAAATTAGTAGCCTGCGTTCCCACCTTGTTCCACACTCAGCATGTCCCTTGACCCCTCAGGCCAGAAAGCCTCTCCTGCCCATCAGACTTCCCCAGCAGTACCCTGAACCCAGCTGTCACTGATGACAGTGTCTCCAGAAAAAAAAAGAAGTCACTCTTAAAGCCAAGCAAAGACTTGAAATGAATCTATTTTGCTGTAAGAGCAGACAAGTGAATAAAAATGGTTTTCCAATGAATTTGAACCCTGTATCCCAACAACACCCCACTCTTCAGCAATCTTTCCTCTGTCTATTGTCTTCTTCCTTCACTGTCCACACAGGTGCTGGGCTACTTCGTTCCCCCTTATCTGACCCCACAAAAACCCAGCACCCAGCCAAGCAAGAAGCAACCCCTTTCAATTTCAGCACTACAAGATCAGCTGCGCTTGTTAAACCATTTCAGTGCTTCATCACAGCCAGGATTACAAGGCATAAACCTACTCTCAATTTAAGAGCATCTAGTTGCAGCTTCCAGTCACCAGAACTGTCCCTCCTTTGTCCCTTTGAGTGAAGGATCAACATAAAACTGTTGGCTCCAATGTAGATATGTGGAAATTACAATCATGTCACCTCTTCAAGCTCTCTGCAGCAGTAAATAGAGGAAGTTCTGGGGGTCTTGCATGAACAAGCACATTTCTCAGCCCTGTCGTTGCACCCACGCCTCTCCCTCAATATTTCTTGAAAAATGAGCTTTGGCAAGAGGAACAGACAACCAGTACAAAAGAAGCCCAAGAGTACCACTGGAGAGCTCCCACACTCAGCGGTATTTTACATAGCAAGCACTGGAAACTTCTGATGAGCATTTGTGCAATCTGTGGAATTCAATAAATAAATTAAGTGAATAATTGGAAGACTCAAAGGAAAACTAGATATGCATGGAAATATTCAAAAGATCTACAGGATCACCAGGTGAGATGCATTCTAGACCAGGAGGAGAGTTGCATTTCACCCATTTGCTTACCAGTATTCATGAAACTCAGTAATGTGCATGTACAGCAAAAGCTGGGAAGGCCCTTCTTAACTGAGCATTTGCATCCTAACTGGCCCAAATGTTCTCTTCATCTCAGCAGTCAAGTCCTTATGGGCCCATGAGACAGTCAGAAGGCCACAAACCAGATAAATGGAGGACTGAATATGTGAGGGATGCTGTTAGAAGCCTGGGGAAGGCATGGACTTGTGCAATGTGGATGTCCCATCCCTGGAAGAGTTCAAGGCCAAGCACTGATCTAGTGGGAGGTTTCCATGCCCATGGCAAGGTGTCCTTTAAAGCTCATTCCAACCCAAACCACTTTTGATTCTGTCAGTTGGGACAATGGAGTATCATAAATAATTACCTGTACTGAAGTAGAAAAAGCAGAGGGAAAGGGCCAGAGCTGAGAGAAGGAGAGGTTGCTGTGACTCACTGAGGTGCATGAGGCAGCAAGGAAAAGATCTAGGCAAGCAACAAGCAGGCTGGCAGCCATTTGGCTGACAGAAGTGCACCAAGTGCAGCTGAGCATCTTCTCACCTTCAGCCTCCTGGAGTGATTCCCCCAGAGGGGAGGCAGCTCTGTCATGCTCTGAAGGTGAAGCTTTGCCTTCTGCCTGGTATAAGAGCACATTGCAGCCAATGGGTAAAACTGCCTACCTACTTAAAAGCAAACCCCAACACTGCCAGGAGGGACAGGCTTATTTTTAGCTGGGACAGCAGCAGGGTCACTGCTGGTGCTGCATTTCCCCATGGAAGCCAGGGTTTCATGAAGTGTGCTGTGTGCTCAGGGTCACTGCAGGGGAAACATCTGTCAGGTCAGGTTTGGGGAGACAGATTATTCAAGTTAAGGAAGAGGAAACATTTACTAGAAGAAGTGAACCTGAAACTATTTTGTAAGGTTAAAATGGAAGCAAAAAAGATGATACTTGAAGTGTAAGAGCAGGTGGCAATTTAAGTGAGGGCAACTTCTGCACCCATTTCCAGGATGCTCAGGCAGGAGAATTCTCCATCACATCTAACACCAGACACATCCCCTATGCTTACCACATACCTGAAAGGCCCATTCCTGTCTGGAGAATGCACAAAAAATAAAATAAAATAAATAAAAAGCAGCAGCAGCATATCATTATCCCTCATCAGGATCCTTAACAAATGAAAAGCCCATGCAGAGAGATCCTGCTTGCATTGTACCTTCAAAACAGCAACACTGAGACCTCTATCTCACTTGGGTCCACATAGCAGGGGCCCCAGTTGGCTCTGAGGCAGGCAGCTCCCTCAGGTCTCTCAGACAATACTGACTAATTAATCCCAGTACACTCCATGTGCACAGGGCAGCAGACAATCAGATCACTGCTGCTTCATGAGGATGAGCAGCCAGTCTTCCCCTGCCAGTGGGTTTTGTGGGTGCAAACCTGATAAAACAAGTGTACACATTCTTGGGAAGATTTATATTAAAAATTCCTTTCTCTCCCCTTCATCCCCCCGTGACTCTTAATAGCTTACTGAGTACTTTGCAGACCCCATCACTCTTAGGTTCTTTGCAACTAATTTGCATTCTGGACTATCCATCTCATCAAGAGTAGTCTTCAAGGCTGAACCCACTCCAAGCCTGTACTGCTTCAGGCAATACAGACATCAGCTTTACAAGTGGAAGCAGGACTTCTTAAGCCAAGCTGAACATTTTCCATGTCCAGTCATCTGCTCCCCCTTTGCACTATTCCTTGCCTTTTTGTTGGCATAACAGTCTGCATGGCTATGCCGTGAATAATGACCAGGAACTGACAGGGCAGCAAAGGAAGCTGAACACAACACCTGCTCATGCACATTTTTCTGCCCATTGCCTGTAGGGGATGGAAGAGGAGCATGAACAAGCAGGTGGGAAGCCTGTGGAAACCAAGATAAAAATGAGAAACATGGTAGGGGCATCAGCTATACAGACAGGACAGGTCTCGCCCTTCAGCATCTGCTTGACCATTTATCAGCCTTGTCCTGCTACACAAAGTTCCTCCACATTCATCTTTTTCAGCCACCATGCAGAACCAGGGGTCGCCACATAAACTCAAAATCATGGAAAACGATGGAGGCGAACTTTCAACTCAGCATAAAACATTACTTCTCACCTAGGAACAGACACATCAAGGTGGAAAACCAGGACACCAAGGCTTTAGGGCCCTTCAAACAAACACTTCTGACAGTAAACTTCAGAGACAGAAGGACAACGGCTTCTCCACACAGAGCATTGCTGCTTGGGCAATGCCTGTGGCTGTGGGGAGCTGCAAGGGACATCTAGAGTCCAGGGGTAGGTTTCAAAGCCTGCCTAGAACCTGGCAACAGATTTCCTGCTACAGTTTCTCCCATCAAGGGGAGGTAGGGCTCATCCAGATAGCAGAACGAGGTGTGGACATGTACTAGCTATGGTGCTGCTCCTATTCAGGCCCTAGGAAGTAAACCAGCTTTCAATAGCACACCAGCATACAAACATGCTGGCACGCTGCATCAGCACCAGAGGTCCACATTCACTCCTGCACGTGTCACCTTCAACACAACCTCACCAGTGAGATCTAAGAAGTTCCCTCTCACACGTACATCCTGCACCACTACCATCTCTTTTGATTAAACCATCTTCTGCTTTGCTGCTGGATACTGCTGCTGTTTACTTTGAGACAGCCTCCAAGAACCAGGCTAGGAGGGGGTGATGATGAAAGCAGCGGCAATGCAGTCTCATATGCTATAGTTTTTAAAGCTCTTTGACACGTCCCTGGTTGCAAAACATGCCCAGCAGCACAGGATATTTAGTATTTCTGATTGCTCTTGACCTGGCTGTCTCTGCTGCTGTCCTGAGTTAGGAGGCTTAGGTAAAAAGACAGCAGAGTATGGGAAAGAAGCAAATAGAGCAAGTCCAGCTTTGCAGCCCTGAAATAATCCGCTAGTGAAAGGAAAAGCTGAATGGAAACAGAGGCTTCTTCCTGAATCTGAGTGCCCTGGAAAAGCTCCCTGTTTTATTATGATGGAAAATCCTTATTGGAGTGTTTAGTTAGAAAACAAGCCATCATAAAGGAAATGTTAAGAGCCCTAAGCTCCCCTCTCTGCCATGATGTCAACTGTCAGGTACATCAGTAACAGCTCAGCTGTGTGATCAAAGGCTCCAGCAAGCGGATTTAGAGACAGAACTGCCAGAAAATAGAGAGTCGAAGGAGCCCAGGGCTGTGATGGTCACCTGGTTATAAACGCTTCTCATGGATGAGCTAATTACTCTATGATACTATATCATAGGAGCAACATCTAGGAGCAAGACGGGGGTGGTGGTGGTACCTTCAGCTGAGACTGACAGATCACTTGATGCCTTGTTATTTCTGCAAAATCCTGAGTTTGGGAGGTCATCATGCTCAACTTTGTGTATATATGTGATGGTCGTCACCCAGAGTTTCCAGTTTCAAGCAACAAGACAAAGGAAAAAAGAGAGGAAGGAGGGGAGCCAGCTAACACCTATGCCTTGTTTCTTCCACAGCAGCTTCTTGACACTGCTGTGGGCTCATGGTGGTTTCCAGATTCCATCCTGACAGTATGCAGGGTCAGCAAGCTCACCTACTTCCACAGACCCCACGTCACTGACCTCAGCAAACATCAAACTCAGCTGCATAGAGTGCTTTAGTTGCGTCCCAGGAGCAGCTTGGGATCTCGCATGTCTCAGTGCACAGAGATCCTCAGGACAGAGCTTTTATTAGACATTTGTACAGCATGTAGAAACATGGGCTCCCGACTGGGCTGATGCCTCTAGGAGTTACTGTTATCAAACAGTAAATCAACAATAGTGGTAATCTGTGCCACAACACCTAAGCACGGTGGGTGATGGCTGTGATACCCTGTCTGCCATCAGTTTCCTGGGTACAGAGATTCTTTTTCCATATCAAGATATTTTTTGTTCATGTAATCTAATTTCCTTGTTTGCTTTTTTTTTTTTTTTAAATACAGAATTAGATATTACTGCCTGATTTAAAAAAAAAAAAGTACCTGGACAACCAAAACCATCTTTTTAACTGTTGAGCACATGAAAGGCATCAGAAACACAGCAGCAACAAAGAACAAGGAACTATTTGTCAACACTGTCTGGTCATTGGGGAAGCTTAGGGGAGGAGAGGGAGGCTGTTTATCTAAAACAAGCAAACAAAACCCTGACAGACAAGCCATTTATCTGTACAGTGCTTCACTTTCAGATATTGGTGGAGAGAATACATCTTAACTCGGTCTCTATCAAAAAGTGCTGACACACTCAGTTATGGCTCTCCCCATCCCTGGGGATGGAAGATGCCATGTCAGAAGGGACCCTCTAAGACCAAGGGAAGCGATGGGCCAGGTGTGACGCAGCACCAGGTCAGCACAGGCTCCAGCAATGCCCTCTGCAGCCCTACACAGGATGTGGAGCTGCTCCAGCACTGATCTGGTGATGGGAAGGGCTGTCCCCCACCTTGGTGCCACACCTGGAAACCCTACTGGAATCCCACAGCTGGACCCTCCGGTGGTGGTTTGCTGAAGAAGGCAATCCACATCCATTCCTCCTGTCCCCACCCCGGCTTGTGCTGCACCCCTCTGTTCACAGCAGGAGGGTAGTTGAGCTGGCTGCCATCACACTGCATGCCAGCAGCAGAACCAAGGGCCCCCGCGTTCCTCCTGCTCTGCCCCAGTCAGCCCTTGGCAGCAGCAGGACGTGCTCCTTTCCAACATCACTACTCCTGCTCAGGAAACAAGTCTTGTTCCAGCTGACCACAGAAGCCTGACTGCAAGCACCAAACGCAAATCACTTTCCTAGCTAAAACATCATCAGAGCACACAGCTGCCCACAACGGCAGCGGATGGGGACTCCCTGGGAATGTCTGTGCCGTGTGGGAGCAATACCTCTCCTCACTGCACCAAAGCAGACTGTTTTCAAGGCCCATGTGTCCCAGCAGCTTCTGCCATGCTGCCAGAGAGAGTGGGAGAGCACTTCAGTCAGGATGGGGCTGCCAGCTGGGACCTCCATCCTCCAGCTCCGCTCTCTCCAGAGATAGGCAACAACTCAAGAAAAATCACCCTCTTGCTCTATGAAGCGATGTGAGAAATTAATACATGTACATGGAGAGGAGGATACATATATGGCACACACATTCTTCCAGTGCCTCCCCTTAGATCTGAAGCATATTTTTTAGGTGAAGTCCCCAAAACAAGCTCAGGAATGCATGAAGGAGCCAAGAAAGCCAACTACTACGCTACATTTCCACTTGAGAGATGGGGAAATGGCTACATCCTAGCATTTCAATATAATTAAAATAAAAACCAAACGCGCTTGCAATGGTTTTGTCTCCTGCTCAGGGCAATACTTCAGACACAGGTGAGGACAATAAAGCCTGAAGAGAGGCTGGGGAGGGGAAAGAACAAGAGATCACCTGCCATCCAGGCCAGTTTGTGTGCGTGCATGTGTGTGTGTGTGTGCGTGCCGGGGGCTGCGGGGGCCCCGCAGGCGGTCCCGTGCCCTATTTAGGGCAGCGCCTGGCGCAGCAGCTATATTTGACACCGGGGGTAAACAAGCGGCACCGGCGGACAGAGCGTGACAGCTGCCCGGGACGGCAGCCCTGGTTGCCCCCCAGCGTGAGGTAAGGATGGCCCAGCACCCCACAAAAATTATTATCATAATAATAAAGAACGCGGGGGGGGAAATAAAAAATAAGGACCAAAAAAAAAAAAAAATCAGAAGGAAATAAATTTATAGCACTGCATGAGAGGCGCAGCTCCAGGCAGATCCCCCCACCCGGCTGCCGGCATCCCTGCGGGCCGTGCCGCGGCACCCCCGGGAAGGATCCCGGCCGCGGCTCCCGCCGTGCCCCGCCGCTCCCGGCCCCCCCGGCCCCCCTAAGGCTGCAGCGGCCGCCGCGGGCACGGCGCTCCCCCACCCCGGACACGCGGCACCGCGGAGCCGCCCCCCCCCTCCGGAGGGAGCCCACGGAGGGTGCACCCCGAGCCCCCGCCCCGGCATCCGCACGGACCCCCCCGGCGGCGGGGCACTTGGCCGCCTCTTCCCCGGGGAGCATCGTTTACTTACCCCCTTCTGGCGGCTTTCCTGAGTTTTTGGGCGGCGGGAGGGGGGGGGCTCCGCTGGGATAAATCCTTCCGGTTCCTAACGGAGCTCACTGCATCTCGTGGGTACCACCGCCGTGCGTGTGTGCGGGGCTGCTCCTCCGCATGTCAGTCCGAGTTGCCGTGCTCGCTACGGAACCTGGGCTCTCTTGTGCAGCTGTCAGGGTGAGCGGGGAGGTGCATCTGGAAAAGGGGTGGGGGGGGGTGGGGGGTGGCGGGGGACGGGAAACGTCGGTAAATCCACCAGCCTCGATCTTCAGCTCCTGGCTCGGCGAGAGAAGGGGGAGGAGGATGGAGATGGACGAGGGTCGAGGAGGGAGGGGAGAAAATGGGCCGTACCCCAGATGGCAACGAACGTGCCGGGCTTCCCCGGCGCGTCCAGGCTCCCCGCACCGCGCAGCAGAGCGGCGCGCAGCCCGACTGCCGCGAGACGCCGAGGTTTGCACAACTGCAGCAAGAAGCCAAATCAAAAAGCCAATCTGCGAGCCTCCGAACCCCACGTCACCCTATCAGCTGGGAGCGAGAGCTGCAACAGAATTACAAGCCGTGCATATTTATTCTCCTGAACCCATAGGTGGGAGGGGGGGGATTTTCGGGTTGTTTAAAGGGAGCCACAATGAAACCAGAGCAAACCTTTCTCAAAACAAATAGAGGCAGAGCAGCTGTCTTGCATGTAACGTACACACACACGGACCTCTGCGCTCTCTGTGGGTTATGGACGGATGGGGACGTGCACTCACCCTCCCTGTGTACTGACTTGACTTTGTGCATCTCAGGCAGAGCAGGGGAGGGGACACACACGGTGGCCAAGCCTCACAGCAGAAGCTATTGATTGTGCTTCTGAAATATAAGGGATCTGCCAAACAGATTAAATATAGGCAATGTAATTACACAGCAGCCTTAGTCCTGGTAACCACCCGAAGCCGCATGCTGTGGCTTGTGCTTGCAGAAAGCACCCGATCATTTTTCTAACCAAAGTCAAATAGCAACTTGTGAGACAGTAAGTCATCCCAAGGCAAAAATACACATTCCCTCCAAAGTTGCTATTTGACTTGGGCCAGAGACAGCCAGAGGCTGGTTTCCATGACCAAGGAGCAGGACTGCAGCTCTGTCTCACAGAGCGCATACAGCAATGTTTGCACATTGGTTAGTCTCCTACTGCCATCCCCTCTATTTTTGCCTGTTGCTACCACAGACACTGATTTCCAGCCATCTTACCTGCTGCTGTGGCTTTTCACTAGTGTAAAAAAACCCAAAAAACTAAAGATGGTGTAAGGCAGTGTTCCCTTACACAGCTGCACACAAGGAATGGACAATTCCACCTCTCAGAGGGAGACTAAAAGGTCACAGCACCCTTGAACACCAGCTGCTTTATCCCAGTGACTGACCCACAGGGCAGCCCTGGCCCCACCCTGATAGGATGGAAGGTTCCAGAGACCTGCAGGAGCAGTTACATATGGTCTGGAACCTGATGCTAATTAGAAACAGAGGAGCAGCTGGAGGAGTACTCAGCCACTGCCAGGTGTGGTGAATGAGCAAGAGGCAACAGCACAGAACAGCCCATGGGACCCGGCAACACCCTGTGTCTCACCTGCTGCTCATTTAGTCTCCCAAAAACCCAAAAAAGATGGGCCAGCTGGGGACATGACATGGAACACACCAGTCAGAGAATAAGCTGAACTCTAGTTAGGCCAATATGCTCAAGCTAGGGATGTCATCCTAAGAGCATCATCCTTCCAGTCCCCTCCAACACTTAGTGAGGGACAAGGTCCCTGCTGGTGTGGGGGGAACTCTCTGATGCAGGACTCATCACCAGGTGGCCCCAGGCAAGCACAGGGGACATCAAGGAGCTGGGGTACGAATGGCACATCAGTGGGTGCACACCCTTGTGCAGCACACAGGATGGCAGCTGACAGTAACTTCAGACAGACAGAACTCTATTGTATGCAGACATTTCATTTCACATCAGCTCCTCAGCCCACTACATAAAAACGCACATAACATGTTTAAGAGACACTCCTGGGCATCTCTCTCTTTCCACTCGTTTCATATGGGCCTGGTCTCGCACTGCTCAGTTCAGGTAGAAAATGTCCATTAAAATAGGGAATACATGAAAACTTTTGACTCCTTGGTCCTGAAGGTGTGTTTGCAAGGTACTAACTTGGGGTGAAAGCATCCAAACACTTCACGTGCTAACTCTAATAATCACAACTCTTGTGTTAATGTTACCTTTAGCAAATCAAACAAAGATTTCAAACTACCAGACTGCTTGCTACCGGCCCACTGAACAAACCTGGATCTCAGTTTGATGTTTCAAGTGTTACCCAACCTAAACCAAAGCTACCAAAAGACTACCAAATCTTCATATACTTAGCAAACAGATGATTTCTTTCAGAAAAGCTTTTCTCTCTCTCTGTGAATGACAAGCATAATTAATAATTACAAAGAAAAATATATATGAAATGGTAAAGAAAAAAAAAAACATTCCCCCCCAGACTCCTCCAAAATCACCTGAAACCTGAGAGACAAGATCTCTTGTGAATCAGAAAAGCCTCTCAAGCACTTGAGATTTCGGTGAAAACAAGAAATACAGACTTTGTTCTCCTTTCCTTGCCCCGTCTGCCTAAGAGTAGAGAACATTCCTCTGTGTTAATCCATAGTTTCAGCACCCTGCAGCTTCAGTCCTCTGCTGGCAGCCATGCTGGTAACGGACACTGCCAGCAGAGCACACCTGAAAGCAGCTCAGCTGATACAGGCAACCTGTGGGGCAGGCACCCACTCACACTGCCAGAGCACACTAAAACCAAGAAAATCTGCCATTGTCATATACATTCTGGAAGATACTCTGGGAACACATTAACTGAGTCAGAAAGGATCTATTTCTACTCCTTCACTCACCAAGTATGCACTTAACATGTAGAGGGAAGAATTTCATGCCGTTTCTCTCCAAAATTTAGACCAATAAGGTCACATTACTACTATATTACAACAGACATCACAAGCTGCAAGCCTCTCTCCTTGGAAAATTACTGGCTGAGCAAGTGCAGGGAAACAGCTCCCACCATCTTGCTATTCTTCTCTGATCTTTCAGATCATGGCCTACCGAGCCAAGGACAGATACAAACACAATCTACATCTACTCGTGCTGTTCCACCAACTGTTCCCGATCCACAGTTTGTATTCAAGGGCCTAGCACAGCTCTTTTCTCATTTGAGATTTGATCTTAGTACATCTGGGTTGTGTCATATTCTTTCATAGCTTTGCTTTTCCTACTTCATCAGCTTTCATCAGGTGCCTGCTTACGTTAATGTCAGAAGCGATGGGATAATGTCACATTACGACATTTAATAGTATGATGCATCTCCAGGGCCTTGAAATGAAGTTCCAGATCTGAGGAAAAAAAAAACCAAACAAAAACCCTACTCTCTAGAGGAAAAGAGGAAAGGAATTACTACACTGGAGGCAGCTTCAAGGCTATCTGTGATTACAAAGGAAATGAACCCAGTTTAAATGTGAAGCTTCGTGCTTTATTCCTTTCCACAAAAAAGAACCTGCTTTGCAAACTTGTCTGGAGCTCTGAGAGCCAAGCTGGGCTTTATGCACACATCCATACCAGCAAACAAGACATGGTTTATCTGCAACAGCCCATAGGTCTTCAGAGTACTTCCCATGACAAGAGGGCAGTTTCTCCACAGGTCTTAGCAAACAGCTGTCTGCCACAGATGCACAAGAAAGGATGGAACACTGCTCATTCTTTGTTTAGCATTTGAGCACTGAAAAAGAAGGATTGAAACAAACTCAATCTCTGATTTGCAGATGTGACTTTAACATGAAGGGAGTGATAAGATCCTCTCAACGATGATTAGAACTTCCCAGAAGGTATAGTCTGGGGTTAGTGTCTGTGTTCCTCAGGTTCATCTCAGAACGATGGGTAGTTCTGTGTGACTGCCTTCACAATAGCGAACAAGCACAGTGCAGATACAAGCCCAGTGTAGGTTACTGATACTACAAATGTATCTTGGCCTCTCCTTGCCAAAGGTATTCTTTGTACATGAACAAGGAGCTAAAGGATAAATCTAATGTATACTCCAGACACTGTGTACAACAACAACAAGATTAAAAAAAATTATATATTTTTTAAACAGAACAAAAGATAGTAGGTAATAATTGTGTGTCCAGAGAATCTCAACAACTGAAAACTTTTGATAAGAAGAAAGGAGAGTAAGGGTAGACTTCAAAGCTGGACTTGAGTTATGGTGGGATGCAGGACACAGTTCTGAAGTTCTCCATGTTAGCATTGGTGAGTGGATAACTGTGGCAGAACATACCTGCACAGGAGGAACAGTCTGGAACCAGACATAGCAAGATAGCACAACCCAGGCAGTAACAGGAATTCACACAAAACTCTTTCTCCAGCATTTTAATAATTAACTAGTGTCCAGAGATTGAGAAGTTCTGAGACTTTCCTTCTTTGTAGGCATCCTACAGCAATAGCATAATAGCAAGCCTTATATAAAACTAGTATATATATTTTAGAGGGCTTTCATAGCACAAGATTCCTCTGAGAAGGATCAACAGGACTCTGTTGCTTACAGCATCAGGGACCCCACCGAACAAGGGAGCATATGCAAATCAAGAGGCCTCTTCCAACTGCAGTGACTAATAATTAGCAATCAGCACCCACACTGCTGGAAATACACCCCTTTTCTCAAATGGGGAGCAAGTACATAATGCTTAGATTACCAAAGTGGCTTGGACCTGCTCCTCTCCACACTCACACCAAGGAAGAAGAAACCTCGCATCAGATGAAGCCGGGTATGACAGATGACAGCAGCAGATATCATCACAGAAAGAAGCCTGCAAGCCCACCAGCACATTCTGATTGTTCTCATATATGTCTCATAGAACTCTAGAAGAGGATTTGGCTCCCAAACTTGTCATTTTTTTTTTTTTTTTTTTAAACAGTTTCCCAAAATCATTTCAGATTCCAAAAGTCAATGGGAAAAGCTCATACATCATTGATTTCAAAACCCAAGAAAGACAAAAATCAATGGTACCTCTCTTCCACTCTGGATTCCCTGTCAAATGCTTGCATCAAGATTTCTTCTCCTTCCTGCATACTGGCTAACAATAAAATTAAAATCCACATTTCTAAAGCTATGCTAGCCCTTTGTGGGCAGGAGGACTCACAGACACCCTAGAGCAGCAGCTGGTTCTTCAGCCATGTGCTGTGTGTGCATGGCCTCTCTCAGACTCTTCCCCTTCATGATTTTGGAGAAGCTACTATCTAGTGAGTGTACTTACTAACTGGCTGATTTGTGCTGCTATTGGTAATGATAAGTTATATGCGAGGTAGAGCACAGGTAATGGAATCGATACATGACACATGGGTGAGGGTTGTCTTAAGCTAGGGCAAAACCTAAGGCAGCATCCAAGGCTTCAAACCGCATTTCGCCACTGCTTTGAGGTGCGAGATGCTGGAGCTGAAGTCCCCCAACCTCAGGGGTGCTACCAGATCACACAGCACAGACCTCGATGGCACAGTCCAGCAGGGATAACAACAAATGCTGAATAAAGACAGAATAAGATTTTACTGTTCCCTTAAGGTGAATGTAATAATTTTCTTAGCAAAACAGCTGAGACATACTAAAAATGTCTCCTATGCAATAGTGTCTCTTTCTTTAAAAATCTGGGGCAAAGTGAGGAACGCCAGATTGTTTCTTCCCCTTGAGCAGTTAGAAGGAAGCCACGCTTCCCTCCAGAAGACTCCGATCCTAGTTTGCAAAACTCCAGGGAAAAAAGACCTTTAATTTACATTAAACCAGACATTATTGCACACTAACAGCTTAATCAAAGGAGCGACAGCCTCACATGAGGAAGCACTGGAGAGGTGCATCACTCTGGAGTATGCGTGGCTTTTCCCCAGGTTAGACAAGAGGAGGAGGAGTGCTCCTGGACCTGGCTGCTCAGGTGTTGTCCTGCTCCCCCAATCAGCACTGAGGAGAGAGGTCTTACAACAGGGCTTGGTCATGCTTCTGACATGTGCCCTGGTTCTGGATCAAGTGGGTGACCCTGAATATTTAGCCTGGACCTGCTACAAACCCCTCTGCATTCCTTCTCCAGCTGCTGTTCCCACTGATTCTGGTTCTAGTGGCATCCAGCAATGGACAGAGCTTAACGTGCTTATATATCTTCCTTGTCACTGGGAAGGAAAGTAGAGGCTTGTTCCATGGGACACAGGCAAAGCACTGCCACCTGGGGACTAGGCAAAAGACCAAGGGTCCTGTTTCCTCTGGCTGGTGGGGCATCAGGCCCTCTGCAGCTTTGTTTAGCTCAATGCTGTCCACAGGAGCAGCGCATCTCCAGGCTGCTGCACACAGAAACCTGGGGTCTCTGAGCCCTTGGATGGGTTGCTCGCCAGACCCACCTGGAATCCCAGGAGAGGTAAAGGAAACGGCCTCCCTCTCCACATGCCTTAAGGGTTTTAATCACCCAGGCATGCAGGGACAACAGCATACAGAATAGCCACAAAGAGAACCTCATTTCAACCTGCCTTTGGAAAGGCAGAAACCTGGGCACATACCCTATCTATCCTCTACATAGCCATGTTTCTGTTCTCAATTCTTCAGTGGTTTCATTGTTTACTGCCTTCATGAGATAGAGCTGCAACTGTAGTTCCCTTGTTGGACTCCTTAAGATTATTACCAGAATGGGCTTAAGGAGCACACATTCAAAAATAAAGGAAAAAATAAGATATTAGAAAGAGCAAAGCCTCAATGAGTCCCGTTACTTCCCCCAGTTACTGCTGTGTCTAATCATATTCATAGAGCATCAGGAAGTATGAAATCACATTAGTTTTATGACTGTGATTTTTATCTCAGAAGGTGGAGACTTAAAATCTTCCTCTTCAGTGCAGCTTCAGGCTCCGTCTCTCTCCCCCCCCCCCCCATCTTACCCCTCATACTGCTGGGGAAACCAGTAAGACAAAACATTGCAAACCAGGTCACCTCTTTGATAGAACCATGCAGACAAGCTCCAATCCTTGTTACAAAATCCCCTCAGGGTGCTGAAACATTGAGCACGTGAACTTACCTTTACAGACTTTCCAAAAGCAAATTGTGAATAAATAAGCCATGTGCACTCCCTCCAGGGTACAGCTGCCTGGGAAAGGCTCCTACACCTCTCAGAGTGCTAAGTGCAGGCTCAGAGCCAGGTCACCATCCAAACACTTGTGCCCAGCAGCTACAGCTGTCTGATCACTGCACTGTTTTTGGCCAAGCCAAGGATCTCCATGTCTTGTAGGACCCATTCAGAAAACACATGCTGCTGAACTATGGGTGGCCTCCTCTGGTTGCTACGGAACTTCAAGTTAGTCCCTCCTCACACTCATCCACATTCACCAGCTCAGGCCCTCTGCCTTGCTATGTGCTTTTAGAGAGGTGGGCACAACAAAGCTCTGATCAGCCCAACATTACCACAGCATGCAGATGGAAGATAGAACTTCCCATCACTTTAGTGAAGTACAGAAGCTGATGAGATAAAGCCTGACACTGATCCTATGGAAATCAGCTGGAATGTTGTCACTGTTGGAGCTACAATCCACACTACACTTCAGGAGAACAGAATCCATATGGGGGGCAGAGGGCAGGAACTGAAGCATCCTGTATCCAGCAGCTTTCAAGGGGAATTCTCAGAACCAGGGCAAAATATGGACTCTGTCCAGGGCATCACAGCTACCAATCCCCTGCAGAGCCTATTAGCAGATCTTTGATGACAACAGCTGAGTGGATGTACTCTACAAAAAAACAAGATCACCACAAACAAGGCATTGACTTGTTGGGCAGCAACAATTCTCCAGCAACTGTGGCATTGGATGGAGCTAGCAGCAAGGGAACACGCAAATGCACACGCTGCTTGGCTTCCACCAGTGTCCAAACTGGGCTGAGCAGGCCAGAGAACTTGGATAAAGAGAAATTCTTCAGTTGGATTACAGAACTAAACCAAAGTGTTACGGGTTAAAATGAAAGGAACAGTAATTCCAAGACCATGAAGCATTAGTTTTCCTTTTTGGTATGCTTCTTTCTTTCCCCCTTGATTTAATACGATGGATCACCTGATAGTGACAGGCAACAGCTCTGACTGACGTGTACAATCAGGATAAAGGAGAAAGGAAATTGGATCCGGGGCTCCATACTGTATTTCAGCAAGTTCTGGAACCACCAGAAGGGGCTGCTTGGTCAGATTGCTAATGCCATCACATTCCCTGCAGCCGCAGACATGCTAGTCATGTGTTCAATTTCCTGCCATCACTCGTTGTGTCTATCGTGCAGCCAAAGAGCAGGAGTGTGAAGTGTATCTGATTTAGAGACGTACACAAGTGAGGCACAAGCTCTGGCTACAGTAGGAAATTGAACTGTTGATGAAAATTGTTTTCAACAGGGAGCTGCCTCCTCCTCTCCTCCCCTCCCTGCATATCCTTAAACCTGTTGTCCAGGCCTTACACTCATAAGTGTGGTCAGCTTCACCAAGAAATCAGTGAATTGCTTTAACAGTCACTTTTTTAGCTCAGCCTCTCTCTGCTGACAGGAAAGATTTCTCAAAGGGCATTGAGGCCTTTCCTCCCTCCCATCCTCCGTGCCATTATGGAGGTAACACATTGAGCAACAACCCTGCTTCCCTTTATTCTGACACCTTCTGCACCCTGCAGGAAAAGCTGGTTGGTCAGGTGAAGGGAAACAGAGAAGCAAGAGGGACTGTAGCAGGATAGTTACCTTTGCTACGGTAGAGTGAAGATTCCTTTGCGTTCAGATACAGGATGTAGCCCAGCTGTCAGGACAACAGGAATCCTGTTGAGTGGGCTTTGCTAGGTCTTCAAGCCAAACCACAGAGTACACGTAAGCTGCTAGGCAGGAAGGCAGTCATCCAGAAGAATCAGGAGACCAGCAGGTGGAAAACCAAACTGCAATGGAGCATGGGGCACAATGTACTGGATCCTACCCTACTGATATTTGGGAGGAGATGAAGCTTGCATATCCTACATGGAGAAAGGCATTGCTTCCACAGCCTCATTCTGAGCTGAGCACACACAGCTCCATGTCCTCAAAGTTTTGGAGTCCAGACCCTGGTCTACAGCCCTCACATCTTTGCATTACTAGTGGACAGCCTGGATCAGTCAGATGCAATGGGTTTTACCCAAGTACAGTCAGCACTAAGCAAAATACCCTGGATATCTCATGAAAACAACATTTTTATTCTACATCTATGGACTGGACAAGCATCTGCACATGTATGAGCCTAAATTACATTCCCACCTTTGGGGATCTGCACTACATCCCCCTGAAATGCCAACCAAGCTGAAAAACTCACCCAGCAATAATATCACTTGTCTCACTGGCCCATCAGGCAGCAATGTAATAGACAAGATATTGATGCAGCAACCTGATGTAATCAAGAGCTATAAAAGGCAAAGCAGTAAATCATTTGGATGCAACAGTCTGCGCACTTAGCTGTTCTTTATGTTTTCAAAAGCATCCAATAAACAAAATTACATTTAACTATTAACAGTCACACAGGAATTTTCCTTGTGCTATCTTGTGCTCTGGAAGACACAGACAGTGCTAGGGAGGTAAACATGGCAGGGAAATAAGTCAGGAAGTGTCCAAAATTAAGATTTATTTTTCTTCCCTACAGGCAGGGAATCTGAAGCTTACCTCACAGTCAAGCATAGCTCCTGCAAAAGGCAACTCTCACCACTCCTGGGGTTAAGGAGTCAACCCCATACTTCCCAGAACTCAGCACTCCTAGAACTGAGCGTCAGGCATGCTTCTAAGACCTGAAATGAGAGCTGCAGCACAGGCAGCTCTTAGAGAAGTCTGCACAACACTAACTGGAAGTGAAGAGCCAGGTCTGCCCCTTACACCTCAGCTAGGACCAGGACCTTGGCAAGTTGCATGGGTAGAGGTGGATATGCTGATGGCTATGCTCCTCCTGAGCGAGACCCACTGATCCCCAGAGCTGCACGTTCAGGGAAGTTGGAAAAACACACACAAGTGGGAGTTCAGAAGAGGTTCCTGCTGGAGAACCATGAGGCCAGCATCCTCTGCACAGCACAGAAGCGGGGCACAGTCCCCTACTTGTCAGGGACTCAGTATTTCAGCATACCCATGGAATCACAAAAACTACTTATAGATTGTAGGTATGCAGAAGCACTTTTCTATTCCAGTCCAGGAGACAAGCTTTACTTTTTCTCCACACCTCAAGACTCTGGTTTCCAAATAAAGAATCAGTCAAGACATACAGAAGGTAAATAAGATCAATAACTCCTACCAGTTTTTAAAGTGACTAAAGAGACTGCTCAGGAGCTGAAAACTGCTGTAGATTGGGCAAAAATTGAGGCACTTTCTCAGCTGCTTCCATACATTGCTGAGAACCAGGAGATGTCTGAGCTTTTCTTTGCTTACTTGGCCTCAGTAATGAGGCAAACCTTGAGTCTCAGACAGAAAAGAGTACCAAAGACTTCAGGTTTCTTTACAAACCCTAGACCATCTCATCAACCTTCCCCAGCAAATATGCTGCAGGTGAGTGCACAAAATGAAACCTGCCTCCAAAACCAGGTAGGTCTCACAGTGAGTGTTTGGTGGCGAGTGCCTCTGACAGCTGTGGAGCTGCTTTAACTTAACCAGCTGAACATCTTCCCCATTGGCTGACATTTAAGTGCCCTGTTTTTTCCAGGATTTATCAAGAACTCAGGCACTCAAGGTGACTCATCCCCAGCTAAGCCATACCAAGCAGGAGCTGTCACACTGTGCAGTGCTCTGGCTGCCCAGGGGGGCCATCAGTAACAGAGTGACCAGATCCTCCTTTGCTTCATTAACTTGGGTATCAGCAGCATATTGCAGGGCATCAGTCAGATTGGAAGGACCCCTCCTGGGTAACAGAGACATGAACTAGGAGGAGCCTCCCCCTTTGTGTTCTGCGATGGGAGAGTTTTACTAATGCAGCAGCAAAATTCAGTTAGACTCATGCAGAGCAGCCCAAACAGCTTGTATGGAGCTACCCCAAGATAAATAGAAAGAAAATCCCCAATTATAATTACTTGACAATTAAGTTGCTCCATCTCCGGTTCTCCCCCCTTTCCTTTATATCTTGTCAGTCTCACTGTCAGCATGCTCGTGATTTTCACGACTGAGGATAAACCTTACATGTGAGCAGCAAAGGGGACAGCAAAGCAGTACTCAGCAGAGCCTGCAGCAGGAGACAGGCAGTCAGCAGCATGTCCTGCATTGCTGGGCTTCGGAAGGACAGGGTACATCCACACACACCAAAGGTTTTTCATCACAGCTCCCCTTCCTTTCCCTTCTGGTCCCACTGCCAGGCCTGGGCCGGCACACTTCTCACTAGGGGGCAGCAGGAGGCACGCAGAGCAGCACACAGCAGGGCCAGCTGCGACAGATGTCAGGCCAGCCCTCCACATCCCCGAGATCAATAAATGGGAGCTCCCACACGGGGACGGGACAGAGCCAGTCAGCAAAGCACTGGGATTACTCTAGGGGCTTCGGGGCAGCACTGCCTGTCATTAATATGCTTGGCACAGCACTAAAGAGGGAAGCAAATGGGATGGGAGGCCAGAACAGCAGCCTTGATGTAGGGACATGAAAGGAGACATTTGCTATCAGATCAGAGATGAGGAGGCGTCATGACAAAAGGAAAAAAAAAAAGCTACAGCAGAGGGTTCAGCTGCCGAACAGCCATATGATGGCATGAATTTGGAAAGAGCTGCTGCTCCCTCAAAGAGGCACACACAGCTCTGCCTCACCCTGGTTTATTACTGTAGAAGGGGATGAAGCTGTGCTCACACTTCAGAGACAGAGCTGCTAAAAGCTGTGGAAAAATGAACTGAACACACAGGATGAATTGAACAATAACGCTGAAGTGACACAAAGTTTGTCACTGGCATCTTGGGAGCAGGAATTACTCAGTGTGGGCAAGCTACCCTCTGTTTGAATAGTGGAAGCTGCATTTATAGAGCAGCTTGCTCTGGGAGGCAGATTAGTCCTAGAGAATTGAAGGCTGCTCTCATTTTGTGGGCCAGGAGTCTTCCATTTTGGTGTACTGCAGCACAAGCACATGCTCCTAAAGTAGTTTAACAAGTTCTGCTTAAATACTAGACGTACTGTAGGTGACACCACTAAATTATGGTCCAAATCAAATCAAGCTTCACTGGGTAGATAACAAGGTAGGAGGAGCAAAGCCCCAGAAAGCAGAGCGTGCTCCAGCCACGATGTAGTTCATCCTCCCCAAGGAATAAAGAAGATTTTGCTGAAATGATATGAACCATCCTCAGCCACACATCCTCCACTGAAATGAAACAGGCTGGAGGAGCACCACAAAGACAATCAGCTTTAACAAACACATCTGCTTTAGGATCAGAGGTGAAGAAGGCAATATCCAAATAGCACTGGGAAATATGTTTTAACAGATAAAGGGAAATCACCACCACTGGGACTTGGCTCAAGAGAGCTCCTGAGTGGTCTGTGGGATTTTAGGCCTGAAAAGATACACCCAGGCCAGCAAAGCTCAACAGGAGCTAAGGACAGGGTGAAGTTAGGTTCCAGACACTGAGTGGTGGGAACAGCCCGACATGGGAACAGCTAGCTTTTTGTAACTTCAGATTTTAAAAATAATTTCTAATACTTTTAACTGATCTGCTTTACTTCAAGCAGGACGCTTGAACAACCCCCTGCACTTCATTTGCATAGCTTACATACCAGACACCATCTCTTCCTGCTCCACTTGAGTATTCACACAGCTCAATAGGAACAAGATCTGCTTATTGAATTTCACCTCAGCTTATAATTGACAGACCAAAAGAAAACTCTTTGCCCAAAGGTACCTGAAGTTTAGGAAGAGAGTGATAAGGTTTGTTTGACACAGGGGTAGCAGGAGACATGACCAAAGCTTTTCCAGAAACCAAAGGAAGGTTCAGCTCATTTCAGTGGGGCAAGTACCACACACAACTCTCAAACCTGCTGCCTGGAATTCTTCTGTCCCTGCAAAGTGAGTAGAGAAAGATCTGTCCCTGGGAGCAGGCCTGAGGGTGGGTTCTGTTCTCCTGGTACATCCCATCTACAGTAACACCTTGCTGAGCCCACAGGTGCAGGTGCGGACACCACGGGCACCAGTCAGAGGGGAAAAAGTGCTCTACAAACAGACATATAAAAGAGAGCAGGTACATGAAAATGCAAACTTGCCTTCTCAAAGCTTTGGAAAATTGGCACTGAAAAGGAAGCATGAGTCATTAGAAGTAAAGGATAAACCTTTCTCTTGTATTTAAAAATCATACAAAACTTTTTAGCTTCTCAGCCTGCATTCCCCATCTGTACAAATACGGTTCATGTAGACATAATTAAAGGCACAAGAGGAGACCACAGCAGGCAGTACACCTCCCATCTGGCATACTCTCACGCCTTGGCCAAGTATTGCCTTAAGTCACAAGAGGACCTGGGAACATCATCCTTGCAGAAGCACTCTCTGGGAGGCACTGACACCGAGAAGCTGTCTGACAGATGAGGACATTGCTTGCTGACACAATCAGTCCAGAACAATTCCTCCTCTGTTATCCCTCTATGCATACCTGCACATTTCAGTTCTGCAGATGGGTGTCTCCAGCACAAGGCTGTGGTTCCAGCAGCTTTGTTTGTAGCCTTCAATACTGGTTTACCACAAGGGAGCAGCAGCTTGCATTCCCCCTGTGCTATCCCTTTGGGACACTGATAGCAATTTGTAGAAACCACTAGAAGGGGAGGTATGCAAAGGCTTCACTCTGCAAAGCTGAGCTTGCTAAATAGCAAACCATTCTTGGCGGACACAGCCCCACCAACAGCTGGGCTGAGCATAAATTTGGCTGGCTTCTTCCAAACCCACCTATAGAGGGAAAAATCCCTTAAAGAATGGCCTGGATTTGGAGGACACTTAGGCTTTATGCCTGTGCAACGTTTAGATAAGCCCCTCCAGTTCTATTTGTACCATTGCAATGTTCCCAGATTTTGAGATCACTTTCCATATGGGTCTGTATACCCTGGGGACTCCCCTCCTGTCCCTGTTACCTGCTGGTCCGAATGCTAGGGACATGTCCTCAACAGAACAAGATGAGAACACAAGCAATGGTTAGAGAAACAGAAGCAGTACAGCAAGCAGGCCCTACAAACAGTTATGTTTGAGTACATAATTCCTAATTACATACTTAAGTGAAGCCTAGAGTAATTTAGCAAGTTAAGCATGTAATTCCACTTTAACTGATGGGCAAGTCCCTAAAGCAAGTGCTTATATGTGCACAGGGCTACTCCCTGAGTCCCACGAGGCTCTCTGGGCATCTGAGAGGTCACGCTCCAGCCACCACATCACTCCACACACCACCAGACTACAAAGCCTTGCTCTACATTCACATGACAATTCCAAATCACTCAGAGAGCAACCACTTCTGCTGTAAGAGGTGCTGATGGGAGACAGATGCAGTCTGATGTGGCTGGGGGCTGCATGACCCTAGCTACACACTGCACCAGGCAGCTCGAGAACCCCCCACAGGAGCCCTGCCCCCCTCCATCTGCCAGCACAGCTCCAGCAGCCAGCTCACCTCCACTCACCCCACTACACAGCTGTGCTGGAAGGAGTTCGTAGCACAAACCTGCCTGCTTCTTAGTTACAGCATCTAAAAAAGAAGGTTAAAAATAGATTCTAAAGGTGGCTGTCTATCTGAAGATCCTTTGATGAGTGCTGTGCAAATAGAAGTTGTTGTCACTAACAGCCAGGTAAGATGAACAAAGAAGTGGGGGAAGACCTGTGCTCAGTCTTTTGATGAAAAAAAAATAAAACCTATTAAATATACCTTTTGCTGCTCAGAATAAAACAAGAAACAGTGCCACTTATTTCACTTTTCATCACACATATCTTGGGTCTTTGAGTCCCCAAAGTACTTTGGATCATCAGCTCCTCCACAGAGAGGGGGGGAAAAAAAAAAAAAAAAAAAAAAAAAGAGGCAGGAGAAATCATTGTTTAATTAATTTTATAGGTAGCTGTCGTGCAGCAGGAGGTAGTGTAAACATATGACTGAAGACTTGGCAAGCTGGAGAAACATCACACTTCAGCTGGTGCCAATACAATGGAGAAAGGATTGAATATAACGCTCAAGAGAAGAATCAGAAAGAGGTGAAGGTTGTTTGCTGCTCTTGGACACATGAAAAGTGCTCCCAACAATAACACCTGTTAAGAAGCTTCCAGCACTAATTTCACATCCAGTCAAGGAAGGCCACCCAAGCCAAGGTGAAGGCCACAGATGGCGCCTCCACAGCTGCAGCAAACCATCTGGCATGCCACAGCCAACCTTCCCTAAGCAACTCTTTCTTCCTACTTTGTTAACTTCCAGGACGAAAACATCCCAGTGCACTGAAAGAGTACAAAGCACTCCTCTGGTTCTTACAGCAGATGTCAGCACACCCTGCCAGAGCTGAACCAGAGGCGCAGATTCAGCTGGGGCAGCTGGGCATCTTCCTCCACCTCTGCTGAGGCTAACAGCTCAGCTCAGGCTGGAGGAACCTCCGCCCGCCCTCCCAGAGCACGTCACTAGAACATGGGACTTAGCACATCACATCTTCTGGGTCTCTGCACCTACGGAAGACCACAGCTGTTGTCACTGATTGCAGTGATCTCCTTGCTATTATCAGCTAAAAGGGATGGGTCATGGTTTGAGCTGCTCGCTAACACCACCAAGGAATTTAACTGGTGCAGAGGATAATTACTCTAGGCATTGCATAAATGCAGAGAAAATAGTTTTTACCGCTTACCAGCTCATAAAGGGGTAAAAATAAAGGGTGGGAAGAAAGAGCTATTACCCCCATTTTCCTACTTGTAGCAGTTATTATGCTATTTGTCCATGATTACGGAGGGAGACCATGACAGACCTTCTGTACCTCTTTTATACCTTCTTAGCAAGTAGGGAACAATTTCTTTCAAGAGCAGCAGTCAGTAATTCCTCCAAGGTCAACAGTCAGTTCAACCTAGACAGCACAAATGCTCATTGGCATTTCAGAGGTGAACAGCAAATAAACATTCATTGTTAAACACATTCCCTCCCCTCTTCCTTGTACTAAATATGATTTCTCCGTATGGAAAAGGATAAAAAAAAATAGGCATTGCTAAGTAACTTCCATTGAGCTACATGACATCATGTTTCCAGGGCTGCCTTACTCTCTGGGCAGGACAGGGGAACATCCTTGGAGGCACTCAAGGACAGGCTGGATGAGGCCTTGGGCAGCCTGAGCTGGCAAATGGCAGCCCTACACATGGCAGGATCTTAGAACTGGGTAGGCTTTAAGGCTCCTTTCAACCCAAGCCATTCTATAATTCTATGATCCTCCCAGAACACCTCCCTGCACCAGATGTATTCTGTCTGAATGTAATCTGGAACGCACAATTACCTGGGAAGAAATGCAGAGATGTGTGAGGGAGGAAGGTGAATGTAGTTGAGGAACTGGGAAGGAAGGAAACAAGCAGGAGAAATGAGATGTCCCTGCCCTGCCCAATGCCAATATCACTGTGCACAGCTCGCATGCAACTAAGTCAATCCACTCTGGGCATGACATTTCTCCTGGTAGAATGTGTCCTCTCCCCACTTCCTCCGCTCTAATGCACTGATGCCTTCATTTCAAAAGGTGACATGATTACAAGCAATGCTAAAAATATACACGGGCCTTCGTTCTCCTCCTCCCACCCTCCTCCATCTCTGGAGGGACAGAATTTCCAGCTTTTGTGCTAGCAATCAAACAGCGATTTAATCTGAAAGATGTTCTGGGGGCCAAGAGCTTTCCCCCCCCCCCCCCCCCATTATGTCCCTCCTTTACACAACACAGTGTACCAAGGCTCATACAGCCCCACCTAGCTCTCTGGACAACAACCAGCCCACTCTCCCAGCCAAAAGGAAAGGGTACCATTCCCTCTCCTACCCCCCCAACATTAACCATGCCCTTCTGCACAGTAAGAGCTCCAGGCTTGTAGAGCTCAAACTTGGCCATTTCAACTGCTCTTTGAGGCCAGCACAGCCCTTTCCTTGCCAAAAGACCAAGGTCATGGCAGACACTGAGTAGGGCTTCATTACACACAGCAGCCTGATTCTTCCCCCAGAAGATGAGCCACTCAGTGTATCCACACCAGAAAAGCCCTGCTAGCTGCATGAGGGAGAGGCACTCAAAAAAGAGACAGGCTGGCACTTAAACACAGGAGATCTTTGATGACAAAAAGTTGATTATAAAAATCCTCAGTTTTTCTCGCCCCAAATGTACTTGTAATTCAACAAAACAGAAATAAACACCACATTCAGCCTACAGATGATATCAGACAGACTTTACACAAGCAAACTGTTCAAAGTGATGGGAAAACAGTTAATAAAATTACAGCTTATTCATATAACATTAAGTCACCATGAACTTTAGTTAGCTTTAAATGCTTTTACCTCACATCTGCAATTGTTTGAAGGACATATCCAAATACCAAGTTACAGTAATTCCTGCTTGTGCTTTAGGTATCCAGAATAGAAGCTTTAATTACAGGTTGGTAATGCTATAAACAGCAGGCAATAGATCTCAACAACAGCGGATCAAAAGGGAATGAAAACCAGCAACATGCTCTTTTTTTTCCCCCCCATAAAACCAGCACACATTAGCCTGGTACAAGACATCAGTTATTAGAGGGAGAATTTTACCTCAAGCAAAATACTATGCAAAAAGATTTATGTCTTCAGAAGATTAAGAAAATACAAACACTTCTATTTAAAATCGTTGTCAGCACCATGAAATTCAGGTACTGAGACTGGCTTTTCATTCTTCCAGAAGAAAATGCCCCTTATGCCTCTAATTCATGCACACAAGAGCTGTACTACTGAAAGGCACTTCTTTCAGCGAGTGCTCCTCCAAAATTACCAATTTCAAAATCCAATAGGAAAAATGGATGGTTAAAGCACTCTAGCATTTGTTTTGGGGTCCCCAAATTATTTACTTTTTAATCTCTTCAAAATCATGTATTCACTTAACACCTCAGAAAGTCCTTTGGAGGTGGATGCTCTGTAGTAGCATGCACACCTCAGGGAGCAACCTCATTACAAAGTTAGACACAGAAGACATCTTTCCATTAAAAAAAATAATAATAATAGCACATGCACTTTATGTTCTAGTTACTGATCAGAGATTGAGTATAAAATTTGTATTAAGGGATAACGAGTTATTTCTTCGGGAACATGGAAGCATTCTCCTCTGCAAACCCAGAAACATGAGTTACCTCTCCAAAAAAATGAAGAAAATGGAAGGCAGCCTTCTGAGTGAGTGCTTCATTACAGAAGCTATGATCTCATTTATTTTAAAACAGTAACACAATGACGCTTTCATATGTGAACCAGGCTCACTACCACACACCAGGAGGAGGCTGTGCTCCCCCAGAAGACAGCACACTCTTCCCAGGTCTGCACAGGACTCTTCAAAGAAGAGAAACAGAGATTACATCCACAGGAAATGTGGATTATTCATCTCCACTTTTTTTTTTTTTTTTTTTAAGTAACAAGATGGTCACAAATTGTTATGATTAAATCTAACTGCAGTGTTCCCTAAAAGCACAGCAAGGCTCCCTCCACCCCAAACAACAGAAATAGACAAATCACATCCCATAAACAAAAGTAAGAGGTAGGAAACAAAGCCTGGTCTCCTCTCACCTGTGTCAGTAGATCAGAGACACTTTTCATACCAAGGACCTTAAAACACACTGCTGCCATCCCACAATCCAGCCAGGAGCTGCCTGCAGCAAACCCAACGCCCTTGCTGTGGAAGGTATGACTGCCTGATGGCACCTAGACAGTGCTCCCTAGATGAATTCACAACACCCTCTATGGACCTGCTCCACCACAAGCAGCTGTGGGGATAATGGAGGAGCTCTCAAATGATCTACCCAGCACCAAGAGTGGAAGGGTGGAGGGACACTGGCAAAGGTTGTCCAGAGAGATGGCAGGTGCCCCATCCCTAGAGATGTTCAAGGTCAGGCTGGAGGGCTCTGAGCACCCTGATCTAGCTGTGAACGTCCCTGTTCATTACAGTGGAGTTGGGCCAGATAGCTTTTAAGGGTCCTTTCCAACTCAAAACATACTATAACACAGACTGTACTTATCTAGGAATTATCCCATTCCTTAAGCGACTGAGGGATTACTTTGTAAAAATAAAAATCCTTGCATATTGCAATTACACCGATGCAATCATTCCATGTAATCCCTAAGCTAAGATCCCTTCAGAAAGCAAACCAGGGACTGCTCTGAACAAACTCACCAGAAAAGGTTGCACAGATCTTTCCCAGTATCTCCTCCTCTGAAGGTTAGGCTCCTGCAGGCATATCAAGATAAAAAAATCAGGAAGGAAAGAAGGGGTGCATTACCTGGGTGATCCTTCAGACTCTGACAGAAGCACCACCTCCAGTCCCAGTACCTAGGTAAGGGACATAGCTCAGGTGGGCAACACATGGAAAAACCGTGTGTCCCAACAAAATCCCAAAACAAATAGCAGTCAACGTTTTTAACAGGGCCATCAAAACCTCTGCTCAGTTCTGTTTCCCTCTTTTTTTTTTTTTTATTGCAAATTAACATATCTGTGTAGAGAAACCTGGATTGGGTGATACTTATATGTACTAAGTCTGGCTGGTAATTACACCTGTGGGTGCTTAGATTTGGATTTAGGAAGTTTAGGAAGCACCAAAACAAGAAAAACGTGGGAGTATTACCACTATATCATCACCACAGTATTGTAAGGGCTTCTTTGTAGGATAATTCTTTTTTTGTCTGGTCTCAGAAGCTCACCAATGGAGGAACGCAAAGCCTTTGGTGGGGGGGTTCTTCAACTAAGAGAAAAAAGAAAAGAAAAAAAAAAAAAGACTTCTAAAGCTATCAGGTCTCCTGAAGAGCAGGAATAACAGTAGCTACAGATGGAAAATAGCCAGTAAGTCACTGAGCCCAGCCTGCTGCAGGCCCCCAGAGAGACACACCAAGGACGTGTCAGGACTTCAGCTGGGACTGTGCCTGAACTCATTCAGAAAGGGCGTGAAGTGGTGATGGGATGAGAACAAAAGCTGCCTCTGTGCACTCTGCCAAGGAGAGCCAGGGCAAACCTCTTTGGAATAGAAGTTAGAACTTCTCCAGTTAGGTAGATGGCATTTGATCTGCTCTTATTACATAATCCTGAAAGGTCTGTACCCAGTTTTCTACTGTCCTAATAACGCCGTTTTGCATGTTACAAGAAACCTGAAGCAGCATCAATAAAGTATTCTCACAGGGACAGTTTGCTGACACACCGTTCATGCTTTTGCAGTACACAAGGTTATCTTTAATGGCAGAAAATATCTTTTTATTGCTCCCTGCTGACTTGGAGGAGATAGATCTGCTGACCTTACCGCTCATGCAACTTGTGCTCTGGCTGAAGGATGTTCTAAGCAAAACTTTCACTTCTAAAGGAGGCTGACTAGATGATCTCTAGAGGTCCCTTCCAACCCTACCATTCTATGATAAGCTTTTCAAAAGAGAGAAGAAATTTAAAATGATGCCAACATGCTCTGATTTCCAAACTTAATTCAGAGCCTGCAGCACCTTTCACAGGGCCAGGGTTCATGATTTAGTTATTATTCCAGCACAACCAATAAGCATTTCTGCACTTTCCAGGGAGTACACGGATCAAAAGGACTTCATGAAAAATATCCAATCTCAGACTTGTGTACCAAGAATACACATTCACATCACAAAAAGCATCCGTAGAGGGGTGGAGAGCCAAACAGCAGTAAGACATGACCCCAATTTGGATGGGTTACAGCCACTTCAAATATACAAACATGAGTAGGACCAGAGTTCTTCCACACTTGAAAACCACTTTGTTACTACACAGGCATTCTGCTTATGGAAAAGCAGAACTGCTTCTGCCAGGGTCCTGGCAATATCAGGTAAAGCACTTGCAAGTAGTCCAATAATCAAAAACAAAAAGAAAACTGAAACTCACCCAACTGGTGAACAGGCTCTGTAGCAACACAGCAGCCCCTCTCAGAACACAGGTTATGTCCAAGAGACACTCCCCTTTCAGTGACTGGCCCTTAAATGAGCCCAGGGCTCATATAACGTGGGTCCACTCCTGCTCATGCGGGCAGTACAGGTGCAATCAATGTTCCTGTGCTCCCTGGGCCAGACACACCTCTTCACCAGGTGCTTAATCATCAGCTCAAGCCCTGACCTAACAGTTCCCCTAGAACAAGTGGCTTAAAATAATGGAAAACCTACACCTATCTTTTACACAAGGGTAGTGCCCTTTTGAGACTAGGAAAACGTTGGGTTTCTTCTTACTATACAGCACATGAGATTTCTGTTTGAAATGTTTAATATGAAGTGACATAATATAAGATAAAATGAACAGGAATAAATTTAGGTTGCAGTATTAGTGAAAGGAGGATGTCATCAGCCAGGAGAGCAGAACACTGCAGTCAATAAGGAAAAGGTATTCTTACAGAGCTAGTGGGTACCCAAAACTGCAAGTGTGGAGCTTATCCTCTGCAGGTGTGCACAACTGGTGGGGGTAACACTCATGCACGTGGCTACAAGGCATGCAGCTACACACACACTGAGCACGTGAGGCACAGAATCACCAATTAACTGAGGAACTGACTACAGCAGCTGGTTAAAAAATGTATCATAGAACATCTACTATTGATTGACATTTAGTAACTTGTTCATTGAGAGGAACCTGTGCTGTTAAATTACTCTTACTGAGAATATATATATTTTTTTTTTGTGAAAAGTTTTGGAAACTGCTGAAACATTCTGTGTTGATGTTCTTTTGAGCGAAAAACATGCTTTTAAGACCAGTGGCTTTTCATTTCCCATGTTAAGCCACCTGAGAAAAAAGAATCAAGAACAGGAAAACACAAAAAGCAAAATAAAACATCACTGTTCGTTCAAATAAAATCATTTCTAAAACCACTACCTTTCAAAGTACAATTCTTGACTTTTCATTCTGACTTGAGACAAGCATTTTTAAGCCCAGAAATTTTTCCTGAGACAGAAATAATTTTCCTTCTTCCTCTAACCAGAGGGACCAGTCAGAAAGAACACTCTGTTTTCTACTACTATTTTTGTCCCTAAGCTTTTCTTCTTTCCACTTCTTTAATTATTTTCTCTTAGCTTCTTCTTTTCCACTTCCATTTTCTTTCCTTTTCTTTTCTAAACTGCCCTATGCACTGTAAAACAGAAGAAACTTGAGCTGGGAAGCCAAAATTCTTTTCTCTTTCTCTCCTTTCCTCCGTTATTCAGAGGGAGTATGAAAAGAGCTATATTAAGCCAAAATTTTATTCTGCCATCTTCTATTCAACAAAAGATAGCCCACTAAAGCCACTAAATCACAGATAACACTTCTCTGGGCAACGTTATTAGGAGCTGACAGCTGGTGATGGATGAAGATCTCATCTTTTAAAGAAAAAATACATTTAATTTCCTTTGTACATAAAACAGAGAGCACAGCATTGTGTATCTGAAGATAAAAAGAGACCCAGTGTATGCAGGGTGCCACACTTAAGGGGATATAATAATGGGACTGTGTTTCAGAGCTTACATTTCACAGGACATCTTCAAATTAATTTAGAAACCATTATTCTTCAACTCTCAATAGATGGTGAACACTAAAAAAAGCAGAGGACATTTTGCGATCAGCTCCATTAGAAATAAGCAGTGCAGAGCCTGTGCTGTTACTTTTTAGCAAGAACACTCTGAGAAAAGAAGAAAAGAAGAGAATGGATTTAGAGGACAGATTCCTGATTATTCCTTGGATTAAGCAGAACTCCTGGGAGCCACTGGGCCTCCCCAAGGTTGATACTAGCATGGATTTGATACAGAACATGAACACTGGAGTCAGTATTGATGCCAAGGATTTCATCTGCCACCTTGAAACATGGTTAAATGTTAAATTAAGTATGGCTATTTGTCCACCAAGTAAAGCACATCAAGCCCAATCCTGAGTACACTGAGTGAAAGCACATAAATTTCTCCTGCGGAGACAGGCAGTACACAGTGCTGCTTTATTGCTAGTTTGTTTATTTTTTCCCTCAAATGACCTGTGACCACAACACATTCTACTTTTCACATCTGCAATGTATAACTGCATTTTACATGGCCTTTCTGCAGCACTAACAGCTGCTCCTTCGGTTGAATTTAATTTTAGCACACCTCCCAAGCAGGACAGAGATGGTGAGGATGAAACTTTAATTATCTGTCTGTGCTAAGGAGGACCTTAAGTGCACACGTTCAGCAAGAAAATACAGCCAGTCTGGTAGGAAAGTCTGCTTTGGTCTCCTGAAGTAAGGAAGAATTTAAGAAAAACATCTGTATGAAGCTCTTGTTTCTATGTCCAGACTTTGGACGCGTCTGGCTGAAAGCCCTCACAGGAAAAGAAGGCCCAATAGTGAGCAGTGACCTTACGTTGAATACAAATTTGTAGCTAGCTAGGCTAAAATACAGGGGACATTTTCTGAGAACCTTATTCCAGCAAAGGATGAAAAGAATCTTCCCACTGAAAACACTGAGAAAAAGCAGCCTTTCCAAAAATAAAAGTGCATGGAAAATTCTGTGATCATCTTCATGTCAAAGCGGCTCTTATGCTTTCTCGAACACTTAAGACCAACCCTTTCTCTCATCTTATTTCCTTCTTCTCTTGTTCCAGTCCTGTGAGAAACATCATTTAAATGGAAGGATACACTTAGGTATTTCTTATAGAAAGAAAAGTCCACAGAAAATTCTGGAAGTCAACATGCAACTAGTCCTGGGTTTGTGCTGGAAATTCAAACACAGCAGCTTAGAGCAAATCCGAGATCATTAAGAATTACAAGGATCTAAGTATATACTTCAGAAGGTGAAACAAATTGCTTAAGTTTCATCTATAAACAAGCACACATAGGCAAGCACAAATTGTCTGTGTAAAACTTCCAATGAAAACTCACCTTTAAATCACTCCAGGTTGCTGCTTCTCTCTGCAGAATGGGTTTCCCCTAATCGGAGTCCTCAGCACTGTGTACATGTTCCTGCCGACACCAATCAATGCCACAACCCTCTGTTTCTCAGGATTGCTCCCCACCTGCTGATGGAGTGCATCTAAGTTTTTAAGAAGTTTCCACATTCCATACTTTGGTTTAGAAGTTCTATCACCCATCCCTCACTGGGTCACTCCAGAAGTACTGCCCACTATTTATTTCCATAGAAACTATGATGGCTACAAAGAGCACAGTAACACTGACAGAGCAAATTTCCAGCTACAAAACACTGCTTTTCAACATAGTCATCACCATTAGCTGATAGGCTGATTGAGATGCTCTTCATTTTGTGGTATCACAGCCATTCACAGCTGCCCATAATGCAGCTTGTCTCTCACTGTCATCCCCAGCGCTGAAACAGTGCTACCAGCTGGGAACTATCCAGCTGGATAGTCACTGGTGCTACACCAAGCTCACAGATTCACAGGGGCTTGGAAGGAACCTCTAGGGACCATCCAGGCTAACCCTCTGCTAAAGCTCTTGCCAACAGCTTTAATTCATCACCTCTGGACTCTCAGCCACAGGTTCTGGATGTAAGGAACCTAGCAGGGTTGCCCCTGAGTACTTTGGAGATGACCAGAAGTGGCTTTCAGAAGGATACTTCAAAAACAAACATCCCAACTAAGCATGATTCCCAAATCAACTAACATTTACCGCTCTCCCTTGTATTTTGAACTACAATCCCCCACATTTCTGGAGTGTCTTCTACTTTAGGATGTGTGACAACTTAAGAGACCTTAATAGTCTCTCTCAGTTTGGTACTTTCATAAGTATTATTTCCAATTCTGTTGCTGAGAAAAGCACAGCATAAAACACGAGGCTGTAGTCCAAATGCACGGCAATAAAGAGAAATTCCTGAGGCAGCTCTACACATTTTATGAAGAGGATAGCTTCTAAAACTGCCAAACGTTACTGGGTTTTTGTTGTTGTTTTAATTCAAAAATGAATCAACTGGGGGGAGGGAGAAGGGGGGGGAGAAAGGGGGGGGGGGGGGGGAGGAGGAGGAGGGAAAGTGGGATTTTATAAGTGGAAGATCATTAAATAGTCAGCCTAATTGGGACTATCATATCATTTCATATGTATCCTGAAGAGAAGGAGCAAGTTATGTTTTCCAACTGCATGTTATTTTTGTTTAGAGATGCTGAGATAATTCCATCACTTCCCAGAGATGTCATTTCAAAGGTGGTTACAAATATGCCCTTGAGAACTATAGGAAATACAGTGCCTGTGAAAGTGAAGTAGGGGAACACTGCAACCCACAAAGAAATATCCAAAGCCAAAACTGGGTCCTAAATCACAACATAAAAAGTGTTCTCCACAGAATTAATTGCAACCACATTCCAAAACTGTTAAAATAAGATTACTGACTCCCAAATACCCCTTGTATCAATTTCCTAAAAATAAATTGGATATTTTCAGTGTGTGTTCTGGCCATCAAGGAAAGTGATACACACAAAGGCTTCATGAAAGAGAAACATCTTTTCTTCTTCCACTGGGGGAAGAGGTAACTTCTCCTATGCACTGTTCCTAGAAAGTCATGTGATTATTTCAGGGGTAGTATTCATCCACAATGTGAGCCAGTGCTGCAAGACTGGGAGCTACTCATTCCTCTCCACCTGCAAAATAAAGGCAACTTCAGTCAAGGCTAGGAAAGGAAGATGCTTACCTCGGGAATAGACATAATGAATATGAAGAATCCTCATAGGATGAGTCTACACCAGACAATGTAAGGAAACAATTCCAGTGGTCCAGCCAGTACCTCAGCAGCAGCCGTGGTGCTAGTATTAGTAGGAGCCCTAGCTCAGGGAAGGCTGTCACTGCACTTACTGCGCTCTGAGCAATCAATCTTGCTGCTGCCAGTGGAGCTGCACCAGAATTTGAATTCAGGAGTTGAAAAGATGCTTAGCAAGCAAGGTACTTTGAGTTGCTCCTTATTTGTCCTATTTTATATCTTATTTGCCTGAGAATGTCATATTAACTTTTAGGTTAAAAAAAAAAAAAGTATGTTGAATCAATGAAATGTTCCTTCTTCTCTTCTTCCAGCAAAGGTTAATGTCCTCATATTCTAGGTTTTTAAAATAATTTCCTTACAGAATATGTTTGCCTTGTCATGTACTGCTCCTCTTGGTTCTCTTGTGGTTATTTTAATTTGCTGGCATGTTTATTTAGAAACAAAGGTGCATATGATTCTGCACAGGGAAACACACAAACGGACAGCTCCAGCCTCGTTCCACGTGAGACACAAAACCTTTTCATGATCCTAACAACTCTGTCACAAGAAAGCCTGCAGAAAACATGGCTAGGACATTTTACTTTCTGCTATATGAATTGCTTCTCAAACTCTTCAAAAATCAAGGTAGATTCCTCTTCCTGAGAGAAAGACTGGACCTTACCACAGGAGACTGAAAAAACAACATGTTGAGGAAAGATTTACATGAGCACAAGGAAGCTACCCCTAAATAAAATGTCCAAAAGGACATTTTGATTGCATTTGACAAATCCCTTGCAGAGAGAATAATCACACCTCTTTGAGTTCCCAAGGTTTTTACATATAGGTGTCACTGAATACTCCGAATCCAGAATCTACTGTTAATCTGTGCTCTAGTACTCCATTCCCCTGAAGAGGAGTTTTACAGGTCTGTTGTAACAGCCCATCAAAAGCTTTATTTCTTCTGAAAAATCATCACGTTATTTCTTCATTGTGCTGTCTCAGCAGAAGGGCCCAGAGTGTTAGCATATCTTCTTCTAGTAGCAAATAAGTAGCAAAGACAAAAAGATATTTCAAAATAATTCATCCAAAGGCAAGCATTTTTGTGCATGCACACTAATATACATGCAATAATACACGTAAGATGCACTTTACCACTACACAGTGCTTCAGGAAGATATTGCTGCAATGCTTGCTCACACAAAAACTGCACAGCTCTTGGTGAGGAAGTCTTCTTCTAACTTAAGCTGAGAAGCTTCAACACAAAGGTCCTGCCTGCATGCAGACATTGATAGTTAAACTAATAAAAAAATCAGCCCATAGCTAAACAAATGCTATTTGACCAATTACCAGCTGACACTCTGCACATGCTCCTGTACAGACAAATTCCTGAAAATGAAACAAGAATATTATTTAGCCAGAAACAAGCTCACTGTTTCCCAAAAGTTCACATGCCTGTGGAGTCCCTTCCAAGCTTAAGAGCTTGAAGTCACACAGGGGCTCTCCAAAGCAGCACTTAACTGATCACACACATCAAGATGACAGCACTGTTGTTTTCATTGTGGCACTGAGAAATGACTTTTGAAATGTGACTCTTGCTGAAGCACCTCACTTTTGAACTGCAGTTGTCAAAAAACAATGAAAAAGGAAAACTGCAATATTCCCAGTAAAATAATCATCTTCTTCTTTTTTTTTTTTTTTTTAATTGAGAATTCTCATATACAGCCTGTGGAATTCTGTGCAAATGGATGCAAACAAAGAGCTTCGTACAACATAGTCCTTTTTCACATTTAGTTATATACACAGTGGCACGAATTGGTCAGGGCAATTCCCCCCTCCCAAGTCTGCTCCTGATGCTGGATTAGAAAATTAGGTAGTCCAGCCTGAGTTGGTTCTGTAGGCAGCAGAGCAGACTTGCTCAATCACTCTCTCTTCAGACGAGCAGCCTCCCGCCGCTGCTGCTGAACAGTCCTGGAGTCTTCCCACAGCTGGGGTCCTCTGATGTTCTCCCAGTTATCCAAGTCAGATTTTTCCAATTTCTGCAAATAAACATCAAACAGAAGTGTCACCTTGAAAGTATTATGATTTAAAACATGCATTAATCTGAATTGTTTTATATTTGTACACTACACAGCACTGCCACAGAGGTGATGATCATCCATCCTCCAAAAGTTGTTCAACAACAAAGAGAAATAATTTGGAAGTATTCATATAGCTACATAAATGACTAAGGTGGGCATTACTGCCACTGCTTATCAACAGATAAGGAAAGGTAGAACAGGAAGACCTACAGCATCTGAACATGACTGAAGGCATTTTTGTATTCATTTTTTCTTTGCTCACCTTGTTTTCCAGATCAGTTCTTCATGTGCAAGTCTGTCTAGTGCTGAGTTGGGAGCGATAAGCACTGGTATAGTTGCATCAAAAGACTTTTAGTGGTGACCTAAAGTACTCTGTCAGCACAGATACAAACCTCGCTGGAAAAGAGGAATCATCCAGCACTATGAGAGACAGTAACAGTGCAATTCCCTCAAATCCATGCAGTTTTAACCAGAGGGAAGTGCACGATGCTTTCTGCTGCCTAGCTTTATATGGTATGCAGAAGAGACAGGCCTCTCACAAAGTCATACATGGAATATGCTAACTGGCCAAGCTGCTAAAGCATGCTTAAAAACTAGTTAGATTTTAAATGATCTCCTTACCTATTCCTATTATCCTCACTCAAACAAGGCACTCACCACAGTCTTTATCTACCTGAGAGGAGATCATAAAGGTGGAAGAGAGGCCCTTCTAACTTCACCCATTAAGTACTGCTGTTGAGGAAGCTGCTGTTGTCACTCAAACTTCACCTCCACAGTCCCACTGGGAGAGATGTAGTAGCACCCAGCAGACCTGGAGCTCAACCCCACCCATTGCTCTGTAGATGAGAGCTTGTTCTAACAGTGTTATTGTGCTCTTTCTACCTGTTGTAGTTTGCATTGAAATAACTAGGAAGCATTACTTTAGGAGCAGCCTATGTACTTAAGCTGAGCTTGTGGTTTAATTTGCATGCTACTGATTATCTAAAAAAAATAGCAAACACTGAGGGACTCGAATAGCTGCAGAACAATCCAACAGCTATAACAGACCTGCTACTATGAGTTCATGTTACATAAAGGATTTCTGCCACTTTTACAACTTGCAATGAGGTTTGTCAGATATCAAAAGAAATTAGGCAGCATTCAACAGAAGATCTATGTGAACACACACAAACACAGCAGACTTTCACGAGGTAGAAGCAGCTGAGTTTCTCATACAGTGGAGCAGGCATAGGTCTTTGTGAAGCACAGCCTTCACTACTTTACACATCTTAGACTAGCTGGTATTTGATTTCAGTTGGAAGGGATCTGAGCTGACCCAGGAAAAGGGCGAAGGAGGGTGCTTAGGGAAGGTACGCATCATCCCATGCATCAGCAACTATCCACTCTGCAAATTCAGAATTTAACACCTGATTCAGGTAGAAGTTTCAAGGAAACTACAGTAAAAATAACCTTGTGCTTTAACAGATGGAAGGCCTGCTGATTTTATTAAGCACAGAGGTACCGTGCATCTGTGAAGTTCTAAACCATTCCCAAAGGTTCTTGGCTCACAAATTCTGACCAAGAAACAGCATTTACAATATATACCACCAAGCTTGTAGCACCCAAAAATATGCTACATAGACATGTCTTATCAAGAGATATGCATTCTGGAGAACCTCACCAATAGCTTGCATGAATTTACCCCTGAAACTTCATAAAGGCTCTTCAGAGAGTTTTGTAAAACTCTTCCAATGGAAAGAATAAAAGCACCTGGAAAGCATACTGTGATGTAGTGACAGAATAAAGCTACCACAGCTCTCTGCAGTAAATGGAACTGCCTCAAACTACGGAACAGATGAGATCTATTCAGAATTATTTTTTGGCAATTAAAACACAAAGAATTAAAGAATCTATTGAATGCAGAAAGAAACATTTTTTCTTAATTATTTTCTTTATATTTACATGAAAAGGTAACTTCTTCCTCTCTTCTGACTAGGTACAGCACATGATACAAAGCTTCTTCAAACTGCCCAAACTATGTGGCACTGTTAGAATTCAGGCATGACATCAGTGTTTCTTCCAAATAAAGTCAACCTGGCTGGACTTCTAAGAATGTTTTTTATTTCAGTTATTTTATTTTTAGCCACCTGTACTGTGCCCACCTAATTTCACCATAACTAAGGTAAACCACTTCTAGCTTTTACTAAATCCATACAATCTGGCAGTTTTAAAAGTGAAAAGCTTTTTCTCCCAGTTCAAATGTACTAAATAGTCAATCATTGGAGACTACAATGAAATGTAATCAGATCAGACCAGCACCGCTTTCCCCGCTTGTCTCAAATAGCCCCAGGGATAATGAAAATTAGCTGTTTAAAGTAAGATCAGTGTAGTCCATTAAATCTACTGATTCACTTCCTAAATCAGCTAAACTGCCTCTTAAAAGTACAGGACTGACAGAAGCTGTAAATCCAAGAAAAAATTCAGCTATGCAGGCAGGCACGCTGAACAAAAAAGAACATTCAACTCTTTGCCACACACTTGACTTCTGGAACTTTTGTTAAACAGCCTGCCTGGCACCAATGCACCACTGAGGACAGAAAGAAACCTTCATTCCGGAACTAGGTTCAAATACCTAGTTAGTAGGCTGCTTGGGTAGTAAGTAAAAGCCATAATACTCTGTCAGCCCTACAGTATGATAATTTTTTCTTAAAGGGTTTGAGTCCTACTCCTGCAGGATAGTTGTCACGCCAGAACAAACCCAAATCAGCAAAATTGTGCTTAGAGCCTTGCTGCAATGATGGACTTAATTCAGGGCTGCCACCTGCAATAAACATTTGGCTTTAGTCTGCTTCCTACATGTGAAAATCCTGTTTATTGCATGGTGCATTGCAATAAATTCTGTGGCAAGTGCCATAGAAAGAAATGACTCTAATTCAAAGAGACAATTATTTCCCATTATTATGGCAAGCAACGCCATTTGCAGATAAAAGCTTAGCCAGGGAAGAACATTCTCATGGAAGCAGTGAAAGAAATGCATTAAACCTGGTCGATCTTGCTAGACTGTCAAAACAGCTTGAAGTCCATGAAAGACATACTGAGGCACTCCACTCTGACACGTAGATGCAGAGGTGCAGAATTTAGGATTCTGCTGCCCTGTGAGGGACTGAAAGCCTCAACTTTATCATCACATTGCTTTGGCCTTATTACCATTTTTTCCACAGCACTTTCAGAGTCACATCTCTGACATCTCTTTTTTGTAATAAAAACTTGGTTTCACTCACTTTGCTTAGGATGTGACATAAATTTATATTTAATTATCTGTGATTAGCATTCCTCAGATTAAAAAGAGGTACCTCTTTTTTTTCCAACTAGAGAATGTCTAGTTTTTATATTACTAATACATAAGCACATCAGGAAATTGAACACTGTGGCCAGAATATTTTTGCTCAGTAAGGGAAGAAATGTGGGGTTTTTGCATTTAAGCCTCCACAGGTTTGGATATCTTTTAAGCTCTGCTAAAGACCAGCAAAATCCACACAGATGAAACCAACTGAGTTCTTGTTGCTGCCTTCAGTAGGACCCAATGCCGTTCACCTATGGCACAACCAATTAACTTCTCGTGAGTGTGGTTAAGATGCTCTTTCCCCATAGGTTATTTTCCCCTTAGTTTGGCCAATTCAGCACCGTGGAGCTGTGCTCCAAATCATATTAAATTAACTACATTGGCACATACTGTTTACAGATAAACTCTATTGAAGCGTAAGACTATCCAAACACTTGAACTGGCACAGCAGAAGGAACTGTAGGACTGAGAGCGAATGCAAACAGAAATATCTTTAGTTGGCAATGCTGTAAAGGATCTGTATCACAGACTTGCAATGCCAAATGGTCCAAGTGTTTTTTTTCCCAATTTGAAGAGTGAAAGTCCTTCCCTCATCTCAGAGGTATCGCTGAGTTTAATTAATACTTGTAGAGTGCCCTCATAACCTTATGTGAAGACACTACAGTGATACAAATTACTTAATAAAACAAACAATTAAGGTACTTGGTTAGAACTATATGGTTACACAACTTGGTCATGATTTCCTCCTTCACTCTTAATATGAAAATCTTAGAAACCACACTGAATCTCACAAAATAACTTGATGCTATTTATGCATACACCTGCACAGCACACAGGATGGCCTTCTGGGTTCAAAGGATTTACAAAGCACTATGGATGAAGTCAAGAGAACTCAAGTTGCACGGGTCATTTGCTTTATCTTTTTTTCCTTCTTCAAATATGAAACTCTGAAACATTCAATGTATAAAGAACAGCATGAGTGCAGTATTCCACCTGCAAGATCAAACATCCAAAATTCAGCAAATTCCACACTGAATTAAGCAATGAAGTACATTTAGCATGGCTTCCATTTTCCTGGTACATGGAAGATTTATTAAGCTACGGTTAACACGTGCTTGGAAGTAAAAAGCTGCTTATTGAAGTTTATTTTATTAATTTACAGCCTGGGAGACTTAGCCAAGTTGTCCAATCTTGCCAACTTGGTATCATAATGAACTTCGCAAAGGTCTGTCCTGGTTTCTGCAGCAGACCCCTGTAAAGGAGTGACAGGCTCTTGGTATGTGTGCAGGCTCTTTTTCAACTATCTAAAGCTAAGCTTGGCTGAAGGGGATGCAAGATCTTTTGCAGTGCAGGAGTGCAGAAAGAGCAACAAACCGCACCTGAACCCTCAGGTCTGTGGCTAGAAGGAATAGCAGATGGATTTCCACAGCCTGTCCCTGTCTGGAGCCCAACAATGCCTGCAGAATTTTTAGTCTGGCAACACAGAGAAGGTTTCTGCCAAATATCTTACTTGGACTACAAATATACTTGCAAGTGTGAACCAATTTTTCACTGCGTGTATCTCAAGTTTGGCAAAATATATCTGTCCAATAATTATAAAAAAAAATACTTTTGAACATCTAAACCAAAAAGTGTTGTACAACTATCAAAATACACTGGACTTGCAAGTCATACCTGGTGTTTTTCCCTCCAAAGAGATCTGAAAAATAGGCTTTTACAGGCTTCTTATGTGAGAGGAAAAAAAGCAGTAATGAATATCAGAGGGAAGGGCTAAGAGACTACAACCAGAAGAAATGATCAGGTGTCACTGTGAAACTAAGTGCATGGGCATAAGAAAATGGGCCCTCAAAATTAAATCAGAAAGACTCTATGTTGTACCTGAGAAAGACTGAAGCACTTGTCTGAATTTTTCCAAGAATAAAGAGGAAGTTTTGGGAGGTAAAGTCTGGGGTATTACTTTGATTGGAGTATATTTCAGTTTTGAACCTCCTCCATTTTCCTGTTTGAGCTGTAAGATGCCACAGCTGAATGCTGCCTGCCCTGTGACTTGCTGGGAGGATGCCATGAACAAGATGGAGCATTGCTGATCAAATCGTTAACAGCATTTCCTTTAGCCTTGTTATTTCTCAATGATTTCTTCCAGAAAAAAGAAAAAAAAAAAGAGGTTTCTTCTTTGGCAAAACTCAACTCTTAACTAAAGATATCATGTTGTCAAGGGTTAAACAGGGAACATGACCACTCAGTTATTAGAATCTTGATTATTTCATTAAAAACTGTCCAGAATCCAGGATCAGTCTCAAGCACCGTCTCTTTCTCCGGCTTGATCAATAAGTCTCTTAAGACACACAGCATCCCACTCTCTGACAGTGACTTGCTATGCACAGTATGTTTGCACTGTACAGTGTGAGCACTAAAGAAGGACAACAATAATTTGAGAAGAAAGCAAAGAGTGTGTGAGAACTGTACGGCAATCTTTTGAAGTATTTCAAACAGCCTGAGTGCCTATATGAGCATCATCTGGCAGTCACAGAATATTTCAGATAGTTTCTAAGGAAGCTCTTATCTCAGTGACCTAGCAAAGTGGCTTTTCATTGGCCCCTTCATTTAGTTTTGCTTTCCCTTTTCTTTTTTTGTCCATTCCATAAACACTATCTACTTTGCTGCATCCACTTCAGAGGCAGTAAATGCAAGGAATGTATAAAGCCTCAACTGCGTGGTTAAATTCCTATATACTATATTGAAAGCTACTTCAAAGACATTTTATACCAAAGATCTAGCAATTCCCCACTGGGGGCCCAGTAATGACAGATATGCTTTACATTTCTACAGAGTCAGCTCCACAGAAGAACGTTCCCAGAACTGCCTGGTAGAAGACAGCAGCATCCCCCAGGACCATAAGTGAACAAATTCAGTTGTGCTGAGTGGATACCACTTCCCCTACTGTTTTCTTGGGTTTTTTTTTGTTTTTTTTGTTTTTTTGTTTTTTTTTTTGTTTTTTTTTTTTTAAACTCTTGGTGACAGAAAACACGCAGAGTTGGCCCTAACATGATGAGAGCTGCCCAGTTCTTCTGGGTTAAAAAGCCACACAAGGATGCAAGCGGGTACAAAGATGTCTGTTTTGGAAAAAGGAGAAGAGACACATTTGTACATGGCAGCCCAGTTTGCTGCCTGACTGCACTGTTAGCTGCATTACTTTACCTATGAGAAATCAGCATCATCTTGTGGGGATAAGACAAGTGCAGATGTAGCACACTTAAAAGAAACAGCTCATAGCTACAGAAAATCCCACGCAAAGAGATACGCTACATACAAAAGTAGAAAAAAAAAAACTACACGACCGTTCAGCAAAGATGAATTCCAGAAATAAGGCTGGTGGGAAGCCGGTTAGCTTCCCTCAGGAGGTATCTCTCTTCCTGGAAGAAAGCTCTTCCACAGCACCTCTTCCTAAGACCCTATTCCATACCCACCACAAAATTTCACCTTTATCTGACTGCTTTTAGCTGTTGTTTTTGTTTTTTTTTTTTAATTACATTTTGAAGTACAGTACCCAAGAGCTTTGAGAGCGCAAAGAGTACCCTGCTTATGCATAGATCGCATATCCACTCAGAATAAAACTAGCACAAGCTATTTTAACCCTCCCCCTGTCTTGCCCACGGCAGTCTCTGTGGCAAGCTAACACCACTTTGTCCTTCTCTACAAAACTAGAAGTGATGAGGTCTTATAATTAAATAAGGAGTTCCCACTTTATTTTACATTTGAGTAACTGAAATGCAAACAGTTTCATCCAGTGCTTGTCTGAGGTACAACTTGAAGAACAGGCAGAACCTGTGGTTGACTGGAGCAGCTTTGCTTAACAACACTGACAAAGAAGAAAGGATGGGTAGGGGTTAAAGGAAGAAGAAACACCATCTCATCTCACTCGGTGTCAGAAACTAGGGTGAATTTTCTTCCCCAATACCTTTAACATTTCTCAAACAGTTCAAGATACACAGCCACTAGCATTTAGCTCACAGACACTGAAGTAGATCAATCAAAGAGGCCAATCTGTTAATTCTGAAACAATAACAACAAAGTCAGAAATCCTCTGGTACCAACAATGGCACCAACAGGATGCTTGCAGATTTCAGCCTCTGCTATTGGGGAATCATCTTCTAGTACAGTCCTCCCATTCATATCTCTAATGTATCTACTGAATACTCTTAAGAGAGTACATACACAAGTTATGTTCCCAAACCACCTCATCATACATCTGATTTTGATTTTTTAACTGCCCTGGATAAACATTTTAGCACTGCAATTACAATGCTTCTGCTGTGATTCCCAAGACAAACAGTTAGATGTCTGTTCAGAGCTTATGCTGACCTTCATTTGATCTATCAAGTTACAAGGAACAAAATCTGGAAAATACTCAAATACTTTAAGTCAGGAGAACAGTGTTCTCTAGACTATCACACAGCACTGTACTCTACTCACTTAACTTGTGCCAAGTCCTACAGTTCACAACCACTCAAAGGAAAACTTCAAAATTTCTGCCAATTTAATAATATTCTGTAAGACAGACCTTTTTTGTATTGCTGTTATGTTCAAACAATGTTCCTATCTGTTAATAATGGCCTTTGCTTCTAATATCTTTGTCGCATCAGAGAACTCATCAGTAACTAGCACTTTCTTCTTATGAAGGTATTTATATACAACTAGTGTTCCTTCAGGTACCTTCAGAAGTATCCAAATCTTTAAGTTTCTTTTGAGGCATTTTCTCAAGCCCAAGTGCACATATTCAGCCTTTTCTGCAACCTATTTGAATATTAAAGTCCTGTTCAAAACATGGACATCAGAAGTGGATATGGTCCTTGAGTACGAGCCTCATCAATAACACACTCTGAAGTAAAAGTCAACTCTTTCCATCTGCCATTCCAGTTTATATTTATAAAGTCTGAATTAGCTCTTTATGCCACAGTACCACCATAGAAGATCAATCTGAATTATTCATTCACTGACTCCTCAATCTTTTTCAGAGTTACTACATTTCATCACACAGTCCACTCTGACCTGCATTTCCAATTTTTGAACAGATAACTGTGGCTATTTTAACAAGTACTTTGCTCACTTGGCAGGCCTGGCTTACCAAGTAATGCTAAAGAGGTCCCTGCACCTGCCTGGCCACACTTCATCTACTTCAATAATTTGGCATCACTCGTACATTAGTGATGATTTTACAGTTCTTTCCAGATCACTGAAACAAGTACTCAATATTGCCTAGATACGTCAACTTGTCAGCTTCCTTTAAAAAAACTCTGTGATATCCTTTTATCAATCTTCTCTACTTCCTCATTTACTATTTTCATAGCAATAATTTTACATTATTTAACTGTACTTCAGTTCCTGCTGCTTAAAAACATCCGATTTAAACTCAACTGATTTTTCCATCATAAAATTATAATTCTGCAGGTTACTAATATGTCCTTTTTAGGCCTGTACTTAGCTGCTTTTTTTTTGCTTGAAAAAACCCCAAACAACAATTCCTTATTGCAGGCTCTGATGTGACTGACTGGGGCAGGATTATTATGATTTTTTACTGTGTACATCGTCACTATTTTCACAAAAGTACAGAAACAAAATGCTAAAATAAGAAATGCAATTTTGGCATTACATTTAAACAACAACGAGGAATATATTCTGATTGTTAGATACCCATCTTCCAAACAGTATTTTTGCACTTTCAGATACGATACTCTAGACTCTTGTCACAGGTCAAGAACTTGACATTTTTTTACAGTGTGTTCTACAAGACACAGCTCAGCAGCAGAGCTACATTTCCATTAGTACCAGTGTCACTAGTGGACAGAGCTGTGATTTATTAGGCAAACAGGAGCAGCAAGGACTAATTGGCTGGATGAGAACACAACTGTGTGAGAGGAATGCTTGAACAACAGTGAACATGTGCAAACGTAGCTTGCTCCTTTGGTACAACATTATGAATGGCATTACTAATAGATTTGAGGTATAAGAAATGCAGTATGTAACCCAGATGCAAATTCAACTTTGCTCAAACCAACATACTTTCCAGAAACACTCATATGAAAAAAGGTAAACTTTGTTTAGTTTGGGAGGATAGTATTCAGTAAACAAGAAGATGAAAACATCTTTGTTAATTTCCTTGCAGTAAGTTGCTTATATCCGTGATTACATATTTTCTCATCACCACCACACTGAAGAAAAAAGTGCATACTTCAACAGGCATGAAATAAGAGAAATGTTGTTCTCTTTTGTAATAATCAAATAAAGGAATATCCTTAACTACTACATTCTAAAAGAATCCAGTACATATGCAATGTGTAGATGTCTGTAAGGACAAGTTAACTTTAGAAGTCGGGGGAAGGGAGAGTAACGGACATTTGCACACATCAAGCAATCATGCTTCAAAAGAGCTGCCTTGGTACCCTCAGTAACAGCTGCAGATACAATGCTAACAATATCGTAAAATAAGGCTTCACATATTAAAACAGCAACTTCTTTTTTTTTTTTTTTTTAACTGCCCATACTCTCTCATCACGCCATATTTAGTAACAGACACCAGTGTAATCCTCCAATGTGACCTAAATATAGAATTAAATGTTCTTCAGAGCTGGACCACATGGGGTCTGCAGAAAACTGCTCTCCTAAATGTCAGTGGTAATTCAGCGATTGGTTAGATTTTGTCCACGAGAATAGAGAGGCAGTTAAGTATTGATTAAAACTGTCAAATACTGACAGAGAGGCTGTGAAGTACATGCTTGACTGGTGAACTGCTGGTGGTTCCACCACTTTCAGTGAAGCAAGGAATGAGTATGCCTCCTGCTTGCAAGTCAGTGCTCACAGTAAAGTACACATTGAGACTGGAGTCCAAAACAACAACCTGGATCTCTTCTAATTATGTGAAAATTCACATCCATTTCTTTTACTGTACTGGTCTGGCCCTAGAACCCAAGCACTGCTTTGGAAAAGTTTCAGCATGGGAACTCTCTGCAGTTTAGATTAAAAAAAAATAAGATTGCTTCTGTCACTTCTGGCCATCAGGAAGGAGCCTCATTACCTGAGTAGGCTTGTAATATGTTGCGATGCTGGTCACATACTATTACCATTGATTTCTCCATAAAGTTGATGCAATTATGGCCATTTAAATATTATCCTTCAACTACTTACTTATCTTGCTGGAAAGAAATCTAAGCATATCTGAATACAGATCAGTTGATTTTGTGGTTAGGCAGTGAGTTAAATGGAGAGATGCAGTTCTTTTTATTGCTTGTGGTTCTTCTGTATAAATGAATCAGAGTGGACACGTATATTCTATGGAAAATGAGAGACAGAGTAATTGCAGAGGCATTCGGAACGGAGTGGATTTGTATGTTCTGAGTTTCCACATGTGCTCAGAGATCAAATCTTTTTATTTCCCACACCACAAAACACAGTTTGTTATAGAACAGGGCTGGTCCCAAATTATTTTCAATAATGCCAGAACACTGCCATAAATCTGGCAGGTAGGCAAATGTTCTGCAATATTACATATGTAAAAGTGCAAAAGGTTGAGAGTTCTTTCATAGACGAGTCACAGAAGAGTGATGTAATAGAAAGATTTTATTAGCAAGACCATGTACCATCATTCAGCCACTTAAGTGTGAGAGCTATGGGTGCAATCAAGCTCCTGAAGGGCTCGTGACAGGAATGTTGAATGCTATATTCATCGTGAGGACCACAGTGACAGGCAAAGTGCTAACTGGACATCTGATCCACGCAATTTTAAACATGAAAAATTATCTGAAACAGCTCTGTGCTTTGCTTCTAGATATGAGGAGCCAGTTCCCCTAACAAGGCTTTCTGCAGGCCTGAAGATTTATGAAACTCTAAATATTAAACTGGACAAAATAGCCATTTTGGAGCTCAGTAATGTGTGAAGGAAATGTACTATGGAGGAAAGAAGGAAATATTTCTCTATAAAATTTCCAGATATAGTGAAAAAGTAATCACAGTTGTTTGAAAGCAATATAGAGGTTTAAAAAGCAAGAAATGATAAGAGGCAGCACATCAAGTACACTGTTCAGGCTAAAGATCATCAAAACTTAAGCAGCAGAAGCGTTGGTGTATACAGAAACACATACCATCCAAGCTCAGCATCAGCTCTACTTTTATAGACCAGGTAAACCACAGACATAGTGAAATTTATTTGTAGCACTGCAGTTGGCACCTGGACATCAAAGTAAGGCTGTGTTCAGAAAGAAGCTCTGCATGTTCAAAAATCTTCCTTTACATAAAACCTTGTTTTTATTGGACATCAGTGAGTCAAAGGCAGATGGCTGATCTAATTTTAGATAGGGACAGACCCACCCCACCAGTAGCTAGGGTAATAAAGGGTAGCCAAGGTTATGAGCCCCAAGCAACATATTTATTTTACCTTATATTCAGACTCCAGCGTCACGTTGTTCTGCTTTAGTTTTTCCTTCAAAGCAGGATCAACCTGTAAAAAAAAAAAAAAAAGAAGAGTATAGGAAAAAAAAAAAAAGGGTGTTATTAAGAATTTTTCTAAAAGAAATTTAAACCTCAAATAAACTAAGTGTTGTTACATGTAAACCCTCCTTTCCTCTAAACATATGCTGTTTGTTCAGATAATAGTATGACGAATATAGTGCAAGAGTTGGGTTGAAAAGAGACAAACTTTCATATCAAACCAGAAGCACATTTGTAATTAGACCTGCACTTTAATTACCCCTGAATGGTATGTTCAGAGAACAGGCACACGCTCTGCTTTACAAAGTCTACACATGAGCCAGACTTCCAGCTTTCTGGTGAACACATTGCTCTTTCCTAGTTTTGATTCTATACCAACAATGCAATTGGTCAAAGAACAAACCCAAGAACAGAAATATGAGTGAACAACAGCGGATAAATTTTATGCAGTTGAGCCCAGACAGAGCTGTGCTCATCCCTTTCCTTGCTAAGCCTTTCTCATAAAGGCCTGAGAGCAGAAGCATTCTTCATCCTTAGAGAAAGTGTTTCATCATCTTTCCCCTCAAACAGAAATCAGCCAAATGTGCAAGTACTCAAACACAGTCTTTAGGCTAATCAATTAAAATATCAAATCTACCATGACAAATTATTCTCATTTTTAGACCTTAAATACAAATGTAGTTAAACAAACAGATGCGTGAGGGGACTAGTAATGTACATAGTTCTACAGCCTGGCTTCTACCTTCAGATTCTGCCCTATACTGGTCTCCTACACCAAATAAAAAATGAGATGCTATGTCTGTGCCTTGGTATTCAAGGCCTGCACAGAGCTGCCCTTCATTGCAGACAGATTGCCTCTCCCTTTCTGTGACTGTGACCTCCAACAACAGCCATGTCTCATTAGAGCAGCGATCCCATCCATCACAGGCGCAGAAGCAGGACCTTGTTGGGCAGCCAGGCACACTGTGGAGCTTGCGTTCACTGAGATGAGAGTGATCACGGACCTCAGTGTGTTCAGAACTAAATGCAAACACCATTTGTTACGCTTAGCGTTTGCACAGCACGCATATGGGCAAGGGGAAATAAATGCTCCAGCAGGTGAAGAAGCAAGAAAGAGGGAGTTCTATTTCCTCCTATGTTCTCCCTTCAGTTAACAAGAAGACGCCATGGTTGGAGCAGCATCTTTACTTAATTACCCACAGCCATAACTTAACTCCTACAAGGTAAAGGGAAACAATCAGTGAAAGTCCTTCTGTCCTTATACTTCCTTCCATATTTTTTCTCCTCTATCTGTATGAAGGGAGAAGACTAGATAAAGTAGAAACACTCCCAGCATCCCAGAACTCATAAATGTTCTGTGTTGTCTTTGTAATACTGACAAAAATGCAAAAATGAAAGAGGATAGTTTGAATTTCTCACTACCCCATAAATGGGAAACAAAAACAATCTGCTTCTTTAGAAGCACAAATTTCATTCATCAAATTAATTTAGTGAAAAAAAAATAGCAGTTACACAATATCTTGAGGGCAAACTACACATCTTGGCAAGTGCTTAATATTTGCTAGACAAGTAGACAAAAGACTCAAGTCCAACCAGCAGAATATGTTATTTTGCTTGCAGTTGCACAAAAATACCAGGGAGCAAAGATGTATTTCCTCTTTTCTTTACCTTCCTGTACTTACCTATGATGTATAATTAAAACGCACTTGACTCTGCACAGAAGTCAAGTCACATGTGTTCTAAAGCCTTGGCTGTGAAACCCCACTTTGCAGTTGCCAAATCTAAACAGGAGTTCATAAATAATTTTTAGAACTGATAGGGTAGCTGAGGGAAAGCATGCTCTGCAGCTCTGTATTCCCAGCATTTGTACCATGCTGCATGATCCTTGTGATAACACAGCAAGAAAAAAGGAAAATGGAATGGTCCTACTGCCATTCTGAAAAGGCAGATTATCATCAATATGAACCACAATTCCAGATTATAACCAGGAACACTCTCAGTGCAGGTATAACCACAGAAGTGCCACATATCACATGCCTTCCACAAGAGCTAAGCACAAGCACACACGTTGTGCTTCATTTTGACTGCCATGCCAACACACGTGCTGCTGAAAGAGCTACAAGTATTCAGCCACGTGTTGAAATGAATCATCAGCTATTTTATGAATACAAATCCCCATTGATATAGCTGATGGTGGGAAAGGGCAAAGACCAAATGCTGTTACAGCCTGGCACAGGCAGTAACCTCCACACCATCATTTAGGAGGCAGGCAGGAGCAGAAAACAACATCCTCTTGCACCCAGCCTACTGCCTGTCAAGCAAAATCTCTGATACTCCTTTAAGATCCATTTAAATCCAAGCTCTGTCACTAAAAATGGAATTCAAAGATGCACATTGTTCTTTCAATCACAGCACAACTTTAAATTACTGCTGAAAAGCTGATAGGCATCATAGAAGTATCTGGACGGTTTTCATGAGAAGCCATCAGCAAGGCTTGGACACCAGTACTAAAGATACCGTTCCCCAAAGTGGATTCACCCTATACTATTTCTGTGTAGAGCTTACAGCAATGCAAGTGAAACACTCTCAGAGTAACAGGAATTAATCACAGAAATATGTCTAGAAATCTCAGTAGGCAGCTACTTGAAGCTCTAAGTCCCTAAAATCCTTTTAAAAGATGTCCCACTTCCCATGTTAAGGCAGACGTTTCATTCTTTCAGTTTGAACCAGCTGGTGTACGCCCCTTCAAGTCTGGCTCCAGGGGCAGACCAGGAGCATCCCTTCAAAACGGGCAGGAACATTTCGAGCCTATGGCACCCACCAAGCCAGGGCCTCCTGCAGCATGCTGTGAGAAGCTGCAAGTCCCTCTGCATTCTCTTGGGTAAAGGGTATTTTTTTATACGTGACACAAATATTCTTGGCATGGTTATAAACCTAAGAATGCTGCTACTAAAAATTCTCTAGCTAACAGTTTTGTGCTGGTCCTCAGTGATCATTTTGGTTTAGAAGTAAATAATATAGACAGTGACTGTGAAAGCTGTGAACATCACTTATTTTACCTCAAGGATACCCAAAGGATGGCTCTGCCACCAAGGAGCCCAAAGAACACTACCACTACCTCCTGTCAGTGCACTGAAGCAGGCAAGTAGTGCCATACAGTGTTCAGACAGGAGTGAGTTGATCCACGTTCTGATTTTCAGGGCAGCATCCCGTCACCCACAACAAACACACACTCAGGTGTGCAATTCCGATAGCCTACCTTCACCATCGTAATCCTTTACTTACCCATACATTCCCACTATCTGAGGCCTGGGGTTTTAAGGCAAGCCAAGCTGTGAGTACAGTACACCTTCTACAACTGTGGGCTCTCTCATGCTGCACAGCAATGCAGTCAGGGGACGGCTATCCTCATGGCTATGAGGAGAGTCCTGTGCCTGAACAGACCCCTCTCACATCAGCTGTATACTGGTGTCCACGGCCTGACCAAATATTTGCGCACCAGTCTCACAAAACCTTCCCTCTAGCAAACATTTCCAGAAGACAGAAGACTTGTCTACCCTAAAACTAGTTAGTTATTTTTACTAAAACATGGGTATCCTTTCTTACCCAGTTCTCCACAAAATAATATCCCACTGAAAGATTTCAGCTTTTACTTTGGAAACGGGAAGGGCGATGGATGGGATTTAATGAACATGAATTAAGCTTTTTTTTCCCCCCCATCTGCTCACACCAGCATAAACAGATGGGCCACAATTCTCCTGCAGCATCTACAACACAGACAGCCCACAAAATGACTGCTTACACAAAATCCTGCACTTTGTATTCCACACCCATTTTTTAAATCTAGTATAAACTGAAATCCATCGGTTTGGGCTGTCCCACAGAATACCATCTTCAAATGCACAGATCATGTCTGCTCCTATAGATCAAAAAACAGCAGTCTTAAGCAGAACAACTTATATCTTCCTCAAGAAAAGACTCCAATAAGTCTGTCACAAATGTTCCAACCTGTGGCTTATAAGAAGCTTGGGCAGCTGTGGACACGAGAGGATGCATCCCAGGACTCAGGATGTGTGCCTGTAATCTACAGCTAAGTGTCATTCTGCTGAAGGCAGTAAAGGAACGAAGGTAAGAGCATCAGCAAGAGTGAAGGGCAGGGGAAAACATACCTTTACATGCGGCTGCATTCCCAGCAGCCTTCAACTACATTAGTCCAAATATGTAATCGACAATAAACAATTATGTAAGGCTATTGGTCAAGTTTGGACAGGAATACTTCTGCATACTGGCAAGATACTGAGAACAAATCCAACGCTCAGGTTCACGTCCTTTGACTGTTTGCTAAGATCTGCATAGAACACAGACAGTTAAAAAAAAAAAAATAAATGTTTCATCCAGCCTCTGACAGAAATCAATGCAGACATTTCCAAAGAAGCAATATTAAATCTTATTACAAAAGCAGTTCCCACAGCTTTGGTACATAATGTGCCAGTGATCGCTCAAAATCCAAATCTCCTACTTGCTTCCAGAGGGATTAAAAAAAAAAAAAAACAACCAAACAATAACACCTATAATCTCCAACTTTGGACCACGAATTTTCATGCAAGCTATTATGTTAAAAGCTAATACGGAGACCAAACTAACCCCTTCATCAGCAAGCACTTAAGCACACCTAGACTTCTTCATATAAAATCATCATAGCTAACAAGAGTTCTCTAGTTCTGATTTCTGAGAAAGAAAGTACTCAAGCATTTAATCAATGAATGGAATGCCTTTATATCCTGCTTGATTAGCAGGTGCACATTTGTTTGATATATAGAACACAAGTTATTGCCTTAAACCTTGGATCTGAATATGCCACCACAGATTTCATTTCACAGTAAAATTCATCACAAAAACTGATCTTTCTGGTACAAAAGTCTGGAAGCAGCAGCAAAACCCTCAGTGTTTTTGAAAGGTCCCTGTGAGAAAACCCACATCTTGCTGTGTACACAAATATGCACTAGCCCTAAGCACAGACCCAACCACCTCTGTGCAACAGAACTCTCCAGTATGGGATCTCAAGGGTGGCACCCCTGAGCTTTACTATACCTTGGCTCCTCTGTAGCCCAAGAATACAAAGGGAGGAACTTGCCAAGGATTGTGTGCAATTTCCTCTCAGTCTCCTTTTTAGTTTCTTCTGAATGAGAAATAAAAGTGTAAGAGCATTCAAGTGAATTGGAAAAATACATTCAAGGCCCCAAAATAAACTATGCAGTACAGACAGAAATGGCTCAACCTGCTTTGAGTGACAGGGGATTTAATGCTTTTATCTGTCACTACAGGAAGGGGTGAAAAGTGAGGCAGCAGCGAGTTCTGGTCTCTGGTCCAAAATGTGGACCGTTGGTCACTTAACCTGGAGGAAGGGCTTGCAGAATTTGCCGAATCAGCCACCACAAAGCATTAAAAAGCAAAACAGTGAGAGGAGTAAAATATCTGTTTCAGAAACATTAAGAGTTTCTCAAGGTGCCTTTGTGAAAGCTCTTTAGTATGCAATACCCATCCTGCTACAGCCACTTAAACAGTGTGAAGTACGCGATACAAACTAAATGCCCTTAAGGTATCAGTCCAGAAGAAGGAAATATAACAAAAGCAGTACTCAAAAAATTCCTTTTCTTCTCCTCAAACTGAGTATTATTTATGAAAAATTCATAAAATCTACTAAAAGATTTTAACATATTTAATATGAGCTTCATCACACCTTAACTTACCAGCGAGCACTTTTCAGTAACTCAACAAACTTCTCAAAATTCCTTGTAATGCTTCAGCTGTTAATAAATAATTTGACATTTGCAGTTTGGAATGCATTTTCTGCCCATTTTGGTTAGCCTGTCACCAACTGTTTATCATGTTTATCAGTGAATCATTACGGTTAGAAAAGACCACCAAGATATCAACCAACAACCTACCAACTATGACAGCAAGAAAACACACATTGAGGTCTTTCACTGAGTCCAAATATTTATCAATATAAAACAAAAGACAAAAATATTTTGCTCGGTTTTAACCTCTCCAGTTGATTTTGGTTATGTTTCAAAACACCATTTTAATGCCCAAGCCTCAGAACTTTCTGTAAGTACTGTAACAATGCTGACATTTTTTTAATGGGAATTTTAACAGAAACAACTTCCAGAATTCGCATGAACATAACGCAATTGCTCTGGTCCTCTTGAAACTCCATCTCAGGAAACAAATTACATATTGAAAAAACCTACCAAGTTCCAATAACTGCCATCCTATATATCTGTGTTCTAAGGGAATTACTGCCTTTATAACAGCTCTTTTTTACTCTACAGTAAAAAATACTTTCCACACTGACATCTAGTGAAGTCTCACAGAAAAAGAATCCTATTCCTATACTTGTACAGAGCTTACTGCCTTCCAAATATCCCATATTTTAATTATGGATTTATGTATAAAATAACTAGAATCTGTATATCACACACTCTTCTCTTTTGAAAGACATTTTATCACTCTTTTTAAATAAATAACATGTTTACCTGCAAAAGGCTCAGACATTCTGATGGGTATATTAGAGGAAGCCATAATGCTAAGAAGTGATGTAATTAAAATTAAACGTGACTGATGAAGTTCCTGGTTTTCCACTATGCCAGATGAAAATTTGCAGTTCAATTTGCCATTTGATATCAATTTGCCATTTGATATTCTGATTAATTCGATCTTGTTACTTTCCGTATTGTTTCAAATGTGACATATCTATTTATAGCAGAGAAAAACATAAAAGAAGCGTGTAATGCTGCCAATACTAGAAAATATTATAGGACTCAACAACAGCTGTGCAGAAAGCGGTCCCTAAGCCCTCTGGCCACTACTGTACTTTTAAGGCCTAAACATCCAACATGAAAAAACAACTATAATAAGTTCAATGGGAATTATGAATGAGAAAGACTTTAATTCATACACTTCTGATACTAATAGGCCAAGTTCTCTCTCTATGCAGTATTGCAAAGCTTGCATTCCTACATTCTCCCTGTATCAGTGAAGAAAGAAAAGTTCCTTTGGGAATACCAAAACGAGCAGCCTCCTGCTCCCACTCATCACAGAGGATGGAAGGCTGTGTAAGAACATAAGTATTCTTTCAGGGTTCAGAAGTGGATGGGCTTTAAAGAGAGCTTATGAACTTCTTGACCTCAAGGCTGCCATTCTGCCCACACTAGGACAACATACAAACCCAAAGACCTTCTGCCACGCTGCAGCTGCACTCCAAAGAGGCAAGACACCATGTTATACCAGCTACAACATTCGTTACTGTTTTCATTTCTGTGTCATCAAAAAAGTCATTAAGCACTGCCCAATGTAACACACAAGAGGCTCAGTGCAGACTTCATGGAAAATACGTTACCCATCAAAACAGAAGCAAAAGTATAAACGTGTTGTTGCTGAGAGACAGATCAGGTGTATTCTCATTGGCGACTGTACTCCAGATATGAGCTTGGGCTCTGCTGTTTCAGCTGCATAGCAGTAGTTAGCAACAGAATGAAGTGACTCAAGTCTTTCCAGCCTCAAAACACAAAAAAGATCCTCTTGGAGATCATGCTTAAAATGAGAACATCTCCAGGTAAGGAGTTTTCAACACCTTGGTAAAAACTGTAGAGATCTACAAGTCAAGAGCAACAGAAAATCCTTGTCTGGGGACCGAGACATCAGCCCTTGTGCTTGAGCTTCAGACCGCTGTTCCCACAGCCAGGGCTTCATGAGGAGCTTGCAAAGCTCTCCTGGTGCTTGAGGGAGGTGAGGGGAAAACAGATGGATGTTATGTTCTAGCTAAAAGCTACCTGAAGCTAAATTACACACTTGCAATCCCTTCAATTGCATGGCTAAAAATAGTGGTAATTAATTGTGTCAATGTGACAGGATTGAAAACAACAACAACAACAAGCAAACAAACAGAATACTTGGTACTGTATAAAACATAAAAAAAAAAGTGAAATCTATCAACATTTTATATACCAAAATTAGTTTCACTTGCAATCGCACTATAATGAGTTCTTCCACTTAACGGTCTTCTCTTCATCTGAATCTAATCTTGACAACAGAAAATAAACACCATAAAGAATTATGAAATGGAAAAATGGCTTCTGTTTCAAAACGGGGAACCCAGAATACTTGCATTCTACTTCATATTTTGTCACAGAGAAGCTCAATAATCTGAGATAAAGCTGCCAGATGCCCAGCTTTCTCCAGACGCAGCCCTTTCTTTTTTTTTTTCCACCCAGAAATTCAATCTAGACACAAAAAAAAGAAAAGAAAAGATAGATTTGGCCACTTGCCTGGAATTTCCAGATGCTGGGCAGCATAGTCATGCAGTAGCTCTGACGCAGTTGCTAGATGCTTGGAAATCCTGCAGAATATATATGCACTGGGACTGTCAGCCATCCAAATAGAGTTACCTTGTGTGCAACTGTCCAGAACACATGCAGCAAGCAGCCTTTACTGAGAACTCCCAAGTAAGATAAGCCAGGTAGGACAGAAATTGGACTTCTGTCCAGGAAAATGAGGACACAAGCCCTCACATGAAGTATTCACTCCATGGCAATCTTTTAAGTGCATCCACATACAAGAAAGCTGGAACAACACACCAAGCCACCTGACATTTGCTAGTTCAGAACAGGTAACATAGCAATAGCCACTATGCTGGCACACACTTCTCAAGTCCAGAAGGACATTTAGAGGCATCTAGCACCTGTCTGTGCAGCAAAATGCACAGCCTGAACTAGTCTTCCAAAATAAGAAAATAAATTTAAAAAAAGGCAAGATAAATGCCTAGAAGGGGAATTCCCACTAGGCAGCAATTAGAGCAACAGTAACTACAGAATGACAATGGGAAAGGCTGAGGAGTTTCCCAGAGAAATGATATGTGCCTTTAGACTCCCTTCCACTACCTGGTAAGGGTGTGCTGACTGAACCAGAAGGTACCAGAAAGCACCCCTACTTCTACAATCATTCTGTAGAAAGACTTGGAGTCTGTACTCCTCAGCTCACTTAATGGAGGTCACAACTCTCCTAACAGAGATTGGAAAATATATTTAACGGAGCCTAAAATATTTTCTATATACTTAATAAATGCCAAGCTATGCAGTGCCATAAAATCTCTGGTACAAGAGAGCTTGGCCTGAAGCAGAATATTAAGCACATGAAGGACCTTCAGGCCAGCAGTGATAAACATCCAGGCAGCTGCAGAACAGAGGAATCACAACTTCCAATCCAGACAGATGCTAAGCCCGTGAATCTTCAAATCAATTATTTCCAATCAGTATTAAAAACACAACACCTTTCTGCTTCTTAAAGAGAAGCCATTTGTCATTCAGCAAATTTCGTTAAGGTATCCGTACAAAAACACACAGCATAACACCCTAGCATGGATGGTAGGAAAAAAAAATGTATCTTTTGGTGCTCATAGGTCTCCTGGTACCACTAGGACAGGCTTCCTTCACCAGAGTCTCATTTTTCTTCACCTTGACAGGGATTATGTGAAAGGGCAGATATGAGCCATACATTATCTCCAGGCTATCCTACAGAGCTTTTAGCTGACAGTGGTGGCAATCAGCAGTGGGTGCAGATGACTGAAAACCATCTGAAAGCACACACGCAGTACCAGCCTCTGAATGGAGAGAAAAATCTTATCAAACCCACAACTGGATACACATTTGGCTTTTGAGCAGTTAAAATGCCGAACATGAAAGGAGGTCTGAAGAATGAAAACTTAAATATCTGTCTGGCATAGCAAATTCAGTAAACACTGTTTACAGATGAAGTGGGAAAGCAATCTGAGCTCAGGCAAAATTGATTAATTTCTCCTGAAATCAATGCAAAATACATTAATCCAAAGCTAGCAGCTGAACCTCCAAAATTTCAAGAACAGCACAGATAGACAGCATATTTCCATACAGTCCCTCCGGACTGAACCGAAACAACAGAAAACTGATGTCTGAACATCTGGTACCACCACAATGCAGCTCTGCTACCTTTCAATTCTGTGCCATATTGCAGGGCAGAAATTACTGCCTTGGACGATTCTGAACCACAGTCAAAAGATATAACAAGCCTCAAGTCCCCTGCCAACGGGAGCCAGGCTGCTTCACTTAACGTCCAATTCTAAAACCCTCCACTAAGCAGGCCACGCCTGAAAGCAAGGTTTGCTTTAATTTAGCAAAAAAAGTGCTCCATTACATAACAAGAAATGACTGACAAAGATTATTTTTTTACCTACAAGCAATCACAAATGTCTGCCTACTGGAGACTCCAAAGCATCACAGGTTTCAGTGTGTTATTTTCTTAATTTTTGGAGGACCCAGAGCCAAGATCATAAATGAATTTAGTCTTTGAAAATTAACTAAATCAACATACACAAGGAAATTAGTCAAAGTTTGTCCTTGTTATGTGTGTGATTCAGGCCAACCTGACACGCTTAAGTAAAAATAAATACAGAATTATCAGCATCAATCCCTTGCCACACTGTGCTTGTGTCATCAGCTTATTGAAACCAATCAAATGCATGAAGGTGAATTTCTAAGTAAATAAATGTTAGCCAAAAGCTAGCTGAGAAGTCTTAACTACTCCACCAGGTTCAGTGACAGAGCCTAAAATGATTCCATGTTTCCTAGGTGACAAATTTAGAAAAGACACCTTCCTCATCCAAAACAATCCACCGAGCATTAATTAAAGAGGTTTTGATTTGATTTTGTTCACACTTGCATCCAACAGGTTCTTTTTTCTCCTAATGACATCATGGGAGCAGCAGAAAGCAACTCTCCAGAATTCCCTCATACTTCAAAGACCACCAGTGAATCAAATAAGCTTTCCTTCTGAAGGAAGGCACGAAGCTCCAGGGAAAGAAATAAATATACTGCTACACTAAGGATGGTGCATCTCACTGGAATGCGGTAATAATAAAGTTATGAGCTTAATCTCTCTGCTTTTTTTCTGCAGCCAAACAAGAACATCTTTCTCAAGCACCTATCTGAATAAGGAAACAGGAATACTACAGAGGCACTCCTGGCTCAAACCATCTACGCTGGGCTGCCTGGATAGCTCCCAAACTAGGCACTGCATTCAAGACAGTGGAAACACGAGCAAGGTGAAGCCCAGACAATGCACAGCACCACAAGCATACATTTAGATCTAGCTGAGCAGATACTGAATGTTTTAATTTCACTTACATAACTGTAATTATACAAATAATCCAATTTAGACTATTTTAAGTACTAACAGCGTTAATTTAATTTGACCTTAACATTGGAAAGAGGTGCTGGCACACCTGAAAATCCAGAGGATGAGTCTATATCCATTTGGAACAATATCAAGCAGAAAGTCTGCAGAAAATAGAAGACAACTGAGTGTATGGAATGACTGGGGTTGGCAACCATACAGTCATGCCCATCAGTTATTGTTAGAACAAACCTTGTGCTTTTACAGTCCAGTCCAATTGCAGTGACCTTGCCTGGACAGATCACTCCTTTGCAATGGTGAAGTCGGACAAGTTTGAACCAGAGTTCTGAACTCAGGGAACACTGAGATGTAATACAATTTCAAGCACAGCTCAATCAAACAGAAGCAATAGCCCACAGGCAGTTTTAGTAGCAGTAATTCATGGCATGGCTCTGCATGGCTCCTCTACGCGCACCTGAGCTGGTTCACGTAATGACAGCAACATAGATGTGCAAACCAGCAAACACCCTTGTCCACTCACTTGCAGAATTATTCCCCTTTCTGGGCAGATATTGCAGCCTCATCTAAATATCGAGCCGCTGCAGTTGTCATGATCAACGCTTTCCAACAACGTTCAGTGCACATCAGAAGCAGAGGAATGTTTCTGACTGCAACACAAAAGCATTCTAATAGGCAGATACCCCTGGTTGACTATCCACTCACAGCAACCAGTAAATGCTGGGATGATTTCCTGGACCTTCCTGAGGCAACTGCCAGTTGCGTTCCCACCTGACACAAGACCTCAACGGAAACAGGATGTTCTCTGCTTCCGTTTCTTGCTAGCACTATTTCACCCTGGCCCAAAACACTTGAATTAACAGATCTCACCTGAGGATATGTTTTTTTAAATACTCATTTGAATTTAAATAATTCCATTTGAGTTAATTAACCTTCCTATTCCCTATGTAAAACAGAGCAGCATTAATTATCTTCTGTTCACAGAGAAAGTGAGACTCACTAACATTTGGTAACTGCCCTCTGCAGTCATTTATACCTTGGTAAAACATTACTAAGATGACTTCTTAGCATTCCACTTCTGGGGTGCTATCACATCGCTTAAGACAAAAGAAAAAGAGGAGTGAACCAGCATCTACATATCATATAACCACTGGAAAGGTCAGTACAGTGATGTACCCTGACACACTGCCTTATGGGATCTATTTGCGGGCTTTAAAACCAATTGATGTTTTGTTTCCTGACAAGAGGACCCAGAGATTCCAGGTTACCTACGAGCACTTATGCTGCACGAACTTGCCTGGTGCTATCTCCTCACACTGAGAACCTGCCTCCCAGTAACAACTTCTCAACAAAGCCATATCAGAGCTTTTATTAATCAAAAGGGTTTGCTGAGGGGCTGAAAGCCTGGACATCCCCAGGCAGTTGATACATTGCCGCTCTTCAGCCCTTCCCAGTAACTATCAGCCAATAGTAGAGATCGCTTTGTCTGTTACTTCTATCCAAAATTCTTACATCCAAAATTAGATCTGATTCAGCATGTCTCTAACCATGCCTTGAATGACAAAAGTGAGCACACAGTAAATAAATGAAAATAAAAAAATGTTACGTACTTAAAACATTTTCTATATATTAAATAGAAATCACGCTTTCTGTTTTAAAGGCATCTCTGCTCAACTGCATATGCAACATTAAAGTAAGACAGAGACAAGGTACAGTTTTCCATTTGAGAATAAAGGAGTTTGGAAACATGCATACACAAATCCACCCATTGCTTCTCCATTAATTCAAGGTGGTTTTCCCATAAGCATATCTGGTTTTCCATATCCAACTGCAATTTGCATAAACTCTTCCCAGAAAAGAAACAATTACCTAATCTGCATTAATGGATATTTTGGCAACAACAGATGATGGAGACATCCTTGATTTTGTATAGCATAAAAGGCATTTACATCAATAAGCATCTCCATATGAGTTTATTTAAATGCAGTCTGCTCAGTGTGCTTCCAGAACACAGCTGGTCTTGGTATCCCAAGTAAATCAAGGTGTACCCAATAAGGTTTATTTGTTTTGAAAGAGATGCACGTGAAGAATGTTCTGATATCCAAAGATGATATTCTAAAGGGACAGAATATCTGCTCTTGCTGCTAGCCCCTCACCATCTGCATCTCTGTTTCTGAGCCAATCCCAATGCCATGCATCAGATGAGCTAAGCTCTGTCTACATAGCAGCCAAATTAGCAAGAACACAAGTTTAGCAGTCATGCTCATAACAAGCAGTATACCACAATTTGCACAGCCTTAATACACAGCCAAAAAAGACAGGCACTCAGGTATTACAAACCCTACCCTACATCTGCATAGGTTGCTTAACTTTCCACAACCTCCATTTTTTCAGCAGTAATATGGAGATAATAAACATGCCATGGTTGACAGCGAGGCTATGAAGCTTCATTAATTTAAATTCAGTGAAAGCCTATTGAGCTCCATACAGAAGAAGTGTTATTTAAGTGGTTTGCATTCCAAAGGAGCTACAAAAAAACATTCCATTTATATTATTGCCTACTGCAATTTGTATACAACTGCCCAGCTCCCGAGGAGGTGCACTCATCCCTTTTCTGTTAAAGGACTTCTGCTAGTTCAAGTATGTTACATAAGAAAAACATCCTACTCTAACAGAAAAACGTCTTAACCAGTGACAGATCTTACAATTGTCTAAGAGCATTTTTAAATTGCACAGATTACTGTTCTTTACCTGAGTTACATGTGAAGTATTTTAACAAATAAAGAGAAAGAAGTCTACAATCTAATCTCTTATGCTCTCGCAGTTACTGAATTAAAATGGTTCCTAACTCTGTTTTCATGAACACAGAAACAAAAACTAATAGAACGCATTATTTTCATTTGTCTCACTGTAACTACTAGCCTAAAGTTGGTGTTGGTAGATTGCAGCTAATACTGCATTGTTCTTTATTTAGATTTCATCCATTCAAAAATAAAATCATAATGAAAAGAAAACACAAAAGAGATGCTGCAGCCTTAAATAACACAGGCTGGAGTAGAATCCAGATGTCCTCTTTTAGCTTTTCAGAGAACTCCAGGGTGCAGTAGCTTCCCCTCAGAGCTTTCATGTACTGCTGTCTAATTCAATGATGCTTTCCTTGGTTATAAATGCTGGGACAGAGAGCCTCATAAATCTGAATAAGCATAACCATTACTGCTATTTTACTCTGGGCTGTGGTCACCGTGCAGTTAATGGAAGTCAACTGTAACTTACTGAGTACAGATCTGACTAAGAAACTGACAGGAACAATGGACAACTTCTTGCCCCTGCCGTGATCCCTACCTGACTGGAAGAAAACTTAAATGCTACAACTGGCCCTGAAAACCCAGGACTGGAAAAAGTAACCATCCAGTATACAGCAGTGTAGAAAAGAGCTCTGAGATTCTTCTCCCCTGTATTATGGGCTACGTCAAGTAAGAGACTGAGCAGTAGCAGTCTGCATGGTGCTCCACGGGCCGTGGGCAGGTATGCAATGCAGGGAGCAATGAAGAACAACTGAAGTAATTTAAATGGCCCACAGCAACTGTCTAAGTCAAAACATGAAGGTCTCCACACCTGAACAGGGGAGGATCTGAAAAACTTGACAGTAGAAAGACACTGAAAGCCCACTCCTGCTTCTGTTACAAATTCTGTAATGAACCTCTTATGCACAGTATCTGGAGTCTCACACAAACACTTTTTATATGAAGTACTATATAATCTTTAAAAAAGCTTCACACTTTCTGCAAGTCAACAGCACTGAGACCAGAAAGCCCCTCTGCATTGCAATGGCAGATGTGCATACAACAAAGTTCCCCTAGAGGCTTGCCAGGCCAGGCTGAATGGGGCCATGGGCAGCCTGATCCAATGGCTGGCAACTTTCTTTTGTGCACCTTTTTGTTTAGTCTAAATTGGATACAATAAAAAAACCTCCTTCCAGATATGATACAATTCCTTTCTCCAGATTCAGAATTGCCACTTACAAAGAAGAGTAGGAACCAATCTATTTGTTGATCATTTTCCACAGTTGGCAAAAAGATTTGCCATTATCTCAGTCTTTACTATCTACATTGCTTGCTGCCTAAAGCATAAACTAATATCTCCCAATACTAATATTTCCCTTGTTCTAGCAAACTATCTTTTAAGAGTCAGCATATTTGCAAAATTGAAATGAAGAGAAAACCACTTGAAGTACCTTGCCATGCAGTTTCTGGACATCGTATCTTATCTGAGCGAACTCACGGAGTCCAAAAGATCCTCCAATAAGGTAGAGCTGAAAAACAACACAGTGAAACTGTGTGTTAGGATCATCACAGAAAACAAACAAACAAAAAAAAAGAACTACAGAATCACTACAGTTGGAAAAGACCTCCAAGATCATCCAGTCCAACTGTCCAACTATCACCAGTACTTCCTACTGAACCATGTTCCTGACACAGAAACACACAGAGCAAGGTTTTGTGGTCTGGCAGCTGGATGCTTACATCACAGAGCTACAGCTTCAAAAAGTCGGTAAGAAAATTTTTATGGGGTACTAAGCAACTTTGAGAGGCCTACCACAAATGGGACAGCCCCATAGTCATAGTTCAAGGTATTAATGCTGCTCTTGTGGATACTGACTAATCTATACATAAAATTGAAAAATATGTATTAATATCAAGGGAAAAATAATGCCTTCTTCACATACAAATATTCTGGTAAGAAAGAGTAACAGGAAACAGAAAATAAAAGTATTGAAAATTATTTAAGATTTGTTCAAACAAATCAAGTTTGTCAGCTGAAGGTACGGCATCTTCACACCATATGCTGAAAGTCTCAAGGAACAGACAGTGCATGAATCTTAACATAGTTGACATCTCAGCAAAAAAACTTACATTCGCTGATATTTGTTAAGTCCTACTGAGTGTTATGTTAATTAACAGCCCACGAGTTAACGTCACGTCCTAACAAAAGAAATCAGCAGTGCTATAGACAAGTTTATAGTTACAAACAGCACTGTATGGTTGTGACATCAGAATGGCTGACTCCATCAGAGTCAAAATCCATTGATGTCATAAGAAACTGCCACTCAAATGACATAGTGTAACACTGGGAGTCTAGGAGTAAGACTGTATAAAAAGCACAGTATATACATGAAACACAAAGAATACAGTAACAATAATGTTTCATCTGTGTCTTAATGAAGCATGATGTCTAAGATTTCATTGCAAAAACAAACTACATCACCATATTCAGCACTTATTTAATCAGCCAGCAGCATATCAAGGCAATGAGCTGACAGCACAGAGCTACACAGATGTGGATTAGCAGGGAAATACTGGTGGTAGGTGGACAGTTGGACCAAATGATCACAGAGGTCTTTTCCAACCTTGGAGATTCTACACCACAGCAGTGGGGTACAGCTCTTCAATTAAGTATTTTTTAACTGCATTCAAAAGCCAGAAAAAGAAGCAACGCAGAACAAGAATGTAACACTGAGTTTATGCAACTGTAACAGCATTAAAGGTAACAAAGTACTCAGATTGACAGTGTGGTGTGAGGAAGTACTGGCTTTGGCTTAAATATTGCTACTCTCTCTGGTATGATGATGGAAGACGTCCTCACTAAGTTGGTATCACTGTATTTAAAGGAAAGAACACAAACATATAAACAACAACAAGATAGATCTGGATTTGGCAGGCAAAATAATCAGAAGTGGGGTAAGATGTTACAAGTTTCAGCAACATCCCTAGCTTGTTGGCTTTGCGTACTCTGTATTTCTCACTCACATTTCTAATTTTGCAATTTATAAAATGGAGATAATCTGTACATTCCTTGCAAGATAAAAAAGCATTACAATGATTTATCTGCTTGGTATAAGTCAAGGGCAAAGCAAAGTCCAGTATGTTCCAACCACAGCCCAACAAAAGAGATGCAGGGGAAACCCTAGCAGGAGCTATTCAGGATACCATATAAATAGAGCAATTAGGTTGGCAGCATTTCCATGAGGTCAGATGCAACTTGACACTCCAGTTAAGCTGAAAACTGGGAACACAACTCCACGCAAAATGAAAATTAAGTATATTTTTCACCATTCTGATTTTACAATCACACAGATTCTTAAATCATAAAATGTAAACACATGGGCCACTGAAGATCACTCAAGTCGGAAAGTTCAGACACACTGGAATTCGTTCACTTCAAGGGAACTGTTAGTTTTACGTGCTTTAGAATGCAAAGCACAAACTTTATTACATAGTGAACACAATCTGCTTAATTACTTGAATGCATTCAGCAGAGTGATGAAATGATGCTGTGCTTTTTCCCTTATGCATGAAGTTTACCTTAAGAGGTAAAACCAGGGAGCATGTTGGTGAGGCAGCACTCAGTGCCCGAAAGAGTGAGCAGCTCAGCAGCACTGCGAGCACAACCCCCATCAAAGGGCTCATGCTGGATCGTTCCTTCATGTTTCAGTGAGTACACACACACACACACACACACACACACACAAAAAAAACAACCTAAAAAAACCCCACAATGTCGTAATGCAATTATGCATGCATGGAAGACTTGTGTGTTGCAAAACAAAATGAAAGATAGGATGTGACATAAGAGCACCATCTGTCACATACACTCAGCAACCTCAATAAATGTCTTATGTAAAAAAAAAAAAAATGACATAAAATTCTCTTCAATTCTTTCTTAAAAATCTATTTGTTCCCTCCCCCGTTGGGAAGTGTATTATGCGGTTAGTTATGGATGGCATCAGGCTGATCACTTTACTGCATCTTAGGATGGGTAACGCTTGTGTTTGTCACCAACCACAGCACGATCTTCACCGAGGTCTCATAAGAGATCAAGAATTAGTTAAGAGCAGACCTCCACTTTTTTGGAGCCATTTTCAGTCTCTTGGGCTAAAACAGTAACAGGAAACACTTTGTAAGGCAGCAGCGATTGGTGGTGTTATAAGCATCCCTGTTGCTAGAGAGACTCATCCCTGCTACAGGGCTGACTGTGAAAGGCAGATCACAAAGGTACGTTACATTTATTGCGCAGCCCTACCTGAATCGAATCACACTAATTAGTGCTGGCAACACAGATTATGGTGTAAAGGAAGCAGGAAAATGTTATGATAAATATTGCCGGTGAAGGAATGCGGTAATTTTCAGCCTGTTCTTCAGGATCACTGCTGCAAAACCTTCCAGCTATTCACTGTGAGCTTCAAAACCAGAACAGCTGTGAGTTATTTTATTTTAGTTTGCAGTGATCACAGTCGAAAGGGTTTGGGGGTTTCCTTTTTAAAGAACTGTCACGTATGCAGTGCAGGGCTGGTGAAAGACAGCAATTTGGCAGCCCACGGACTGAAGTCTCTCATTTGTTCCCTAAATAAAGCAGCACTTGGTGCTGCCAGGGAAATAAGGCGAGCCTGAAGCGCCCTCCTCTGCCAGCTCCCTCTCGCAGGAGCTGTTCACCAGTGCTGCTGACAGAGGACCATGTAGAATCCTCTCAGAAAGTGACTGAGACCTCGCTTTGCTCCCAGTGGGAGCGGAACCGGCTCTGCCTTTCTTCTCATCCACTATCAACAGGAATCATTATCAGCTCAGATCAGAAAAAAAAAAAAAAAAAAACAGAAGTACAAATCCCTTAATTTGATTCAAGATAATAATCAAGTAAGGGGGTGTGCTGACTTACAGCGTATGTTAGAGCTTATGAACTGCACTTCAACCAGAAAAAGATTAAATAGCCAGTAGATGGCTGCATCCACACCTGGGGCAGCACCTGGCACAAACCAGAGGCAGTCACAAGCAGTCAGTAATGCAGACCTGTGTGGTGCCACACAGCGTGGAACTCCAGGCACAGTATTACACTTGGGCCAAGAACTGTGTTAAATGGCTCGAGGCGGAGTATGTTGAAAGCAGTCAGTTTGACAGTTGCAATACAGGTGACTACAGGCCACAATACAGCAAAACCAGTCCACATGCTTGGAATCATAGAACCATATGTGTTGGAAGGGACCCTTAAAGGCCATCTAGCCCAACTCCCCTGCAATGAACAGGGACACCCACAGCTACATCAGGTGCTCAGAGCCCCTCCAGCCTGACCTTCAGCATCTCCAGGAATGGGGCACCCACCACATCACTACACAACTTGTTTCGGTGCCTCACCACCCTCATTGTAAAAAACTTCTTCCCTATGTCCAGTCTAAACCTCCCCTATTTAGTTCAAAACCATTTCCCCTTGTTCTGTCACAGCAGCCCCTGCTAAAGAGCCTGTCCTTCTTTCTTATAGCCCCTTCAGATACGGAAAGGCCACTCTCAGGTCCCCCTGGAGCCTTCTCTTTTCCCAGCTCTCTCAGCCTGTCACTTCCAATGCTACTATTCCGTGTCTTAGGAAGAAAAAAAAAAAACGAAACTGTTTATTAAAATGTCCATTTCATAACAGGTTGGAAAGCATGGCAAACGCATTAAGTAGAAACCAACCTAAGAACAATGCAGCAGAGACAGCAAGCCATATGTTCCTCAGTGTGAGCAATTAGCAGAAAAGGGCATTTTCAGCCACAGTCCTGTCACTTTGCATTACACACATTGATGGCTCGGGCTGCTCAGATGACCACAGAACTTCACCCAGCAGCTGCAGCTGTCTGAAAACCAGGTTTGCCATGGTGGCCAAGCTGCAGCTGCTGGATACCCCCTCCTCCTTCTCCAGAAGCTCATAAAAGATTTAAATTCCTTCTTGAAATTACCATTCCAGGTACCCACAGTTTCAAAAAGTAGAAAGGAATACCTATTTGTTTGTCTAATCCTATCTAGAAAATATTCTTCAAATATTAAGAGCCAAAAAGAAAAGTTGAAGGCACTGACTGAAAAGGTGAGCTCAGAAATGTACGAGCTGAAGGATCTGCATATGTCACACCTCATTGTAAAGCTCCAGGAAGTAAGAGATGTCAGTGAAAACCCTGCAATTTCCCATCATGTATGACTCAAGGGGGCAATGAGAACAATGTTAACAATAGCACTGACACATCGAGAAGTAAAAAAACAATAAGTTGATTGCAGTAACACTTTTTCATATGCTATCAGAAGATAATTTAACAACAGTTTTTCACAGAGAGAGCATAAGCCACAGCTTCCAGTTGAGCTGGTCTTCATCAGTGAAGGAAACTAATCCACAGACAGAAATCCATGTCCTGATGGGTGGGAATGGGGGCTTTTGGAGCCGGTAAATAAGGCTGGGAGACCAGCAGTTCATTGCATGGCCTGAAACACCACTGGGCTTCCACGTGGGTCTCCTGGGAGATGACCACAAGGCCACAGCACTATTCAACACCACCCTTCTCCTCCTCTGATATCTGGAACAAAGCATCCACCAAAGAAAACCTGCACTGCTCAAGGCAGCAACATAGATGGCAATGCAGGACAGCCTGCGTGCATGAACACTAGTGGCAGTACATTTTAGGAAAACGTTTATTCACAGAAAAATAGATCTTTCACAGTTCCAGGCTACCCTCATTTTCTCTTTTGGCAACACGGCATACAGCACTTGAAACACCAAAGATCCAGAGAGAAGAGGCCTACAAGAAAAGTACTTGTGAACACAGTCATTATATGATGAGGGGAAAGGAAGAAAGCAAAAAAACAGAAAAGATGTGGAAATCCACACCTAGAGGTGTGAAAAATTTTGTAATGTGCTACAAGTTTGAAACCTGAAACACTGCTTATATAGAGCAATATACTTAAACACATGTGAAATGGAAATCCCCAGATGAGGCACAGACTGTGGCTCCCGCCTGCAAAGATGCTCAGAATTTCACTTTACCCCTCCGACAAACTGACAGAAGAACTGGAACCACAGCTGCACATGGCTTTTGCAGCTTACAGGGTACGAAAGACCTTACAAGGTACACTTGTTTGAAATCAGACAATCACACAATAAGGAGAGATTTTACATCACCGTGACAGGAAAGAGATGCCAACGCAGCTGGCAAAGACACTTAAGTCACCACAGCACAGCCCTCCATCCAACAGTGAACTTCAGAGCTATATGTCCATGCAGTCAGCCTGGCACCCATGCAGCTCTCACCACCTCCACTGCAGCCTTCAGGCTGCCCAGCTGGCAGCATGCGAGCTGTGCCGACATCCCACAACAGGTGACACTGCTCCCTCTGTGTGCACTCCCTTTTACACCATGCAGAACAAGTGACAAGTTTGCAGAGTTAAAACAGTCACAGCTCAGGGCTTTGCTGCAGGACTAAATCCCATCCCCAGCAGACTCGCTGGTGCTCACAAAGGAACACCATCATCTTCAGAAAGCGTGACCAAACACTGTGACTGACGCATCTTCCTGGCAAAGCTGTTGTCACTGCGAGGCTTTAAGGATCAATCGAGAAAATCCCTTCCAGACAAAAATATTGTAACAACTCCCAGATGAAAACAGAGGGGGGGGGGGGGGGGGGAGGGAGGATCGAGATGATAATTTACGATAAAAAGTGTAGGGCAAATAACCCCAAGGAAAGCACTTCAAGGAAGTTAGTGCGAAAGGATGGTATATTCTTGGTAGGCTTTAAGTAGATGGTATACAAAATAATAGCAAAAGAGATTGGCTCACCTTGCTGATGGTTGAGGCTCGCTGATAACTCCACCAGGGAGGGATCTCCAACAAGAGATCCTTCCCTGCTGGTGGTCAGCCCTTAAATGGGCTCTTGGGAGAGGTGGAGTCAAACTCCACCCCTTCCAATCACACTCAGGTGTGCCCCTGCAGCTGACTCAGGGCTTGCCTCAGGTGATCAATCAGTGGTTCAGGCCGTGATTCAACAGTTCCCATACAAAAAGGAAGAAATATTTGTTATAAATATATTTGAACATGCACGTGTATAGTGAGAGCCTAATCTGTCCCTGAGTTACCATCTCTTTAACCTTGGGATCTTTCTGAAGAGTGCTACAGGGGGCTTTTCATCCAAACAAGTGGTGCAAGGAGGCAAGGCATGAAAATTCATTTAAATAATAATAATTATTACAATTTAAAAAATACACCGTTGATGAGAAGTTCTGCAGTAGCAAAGAATAAAGTTTTGTATAGCTGATAAAAAAGGGGAACATGCAAAAATCTAACAGGACCTCTCATGTCAGTATTACCACCAAATTCAGCAGAACTTGGAGGTCACAAAGGCACGCTCCTCCCGTTCTGGGCACACATTCAGTGCCTCTGCTGCTGCAGTAAGGGAAGCGGGATGACATTCACAGAAGAGTTGTAAGGGTTGGAAGGGACCTCTAGAGAGCATCGAGTCCAACCCCCCCTGCCAAAGCAGCTCCCAGGCTGCTCAGGTAGGCGTCCAGGCGGGTCTTGAACGTCTCCAGAGAAGGAGATCCCACCGCCTCTCCGGACCCGCACGCTGCTGCCAGCCGCTTGCTCAGTCCCCTCCCCAGCAGTGCCACTTCCCTGCGCGAGCTGACGGCATCCCTTCCCGGAACCCCCAGCAGCGCAACTCCCGCTGCGTCTTTTACGCCTCTCTCCTCCGGACCTTTGCCGTTCGCCGTCGCCACCTCCAGAGGAGCCGGCAAACTCGTCCCGCTCAGGGCTCGGACCCGTCCCCGACCGCCCCGCTCACCAGCAGCGGCACGCCGAAGGTCATCGTGCGGCCCCGCCACAGCCTGCGCAGCCGCTCCATGGGTCCCGCCCGCTGCCGCCGCTTCCGGCGCCGGGCCGCCCCCGACGCCGCTCCCCCCGCCGGCGCGGCCGAGATATGGGGTTCCGCCCGTCCGTTGCCCGGCGTTGTGTAAACGCGCCGTATCGTGATATCAAGATATCGCGCCCGTGAGCGGCAGTTCGCACTGAGTTCCAGCACAGCTTACTGCGGCGCGGCCGTCACTGTGACAGCAAAGCGCCATCTGCGGAACTGCAGCGACCCGCGCTTAGCCCCTTCACGAGGAACGGCTTTGAAGCCCCAGGAATGAGGAAAGAAAAAATTATGGAGGAAAAGACTTTGTGGCTAAACTGAGAGCAGGGAGGGATGTGTACGGTGTAGGTGTTGTTAATATTCCCTTGGATGTCCGCTGCGTAGCCAGCTGAACCTCCACTTAGAACAAAAGACTCAACACGGGTATGGTGCACCTGCAGCCCCCATTAGCTTCTGTAGGTGAAGGGTCATCTTTCCTTCGGCTTCCTTTGTGATTTTGACCTTTCCATCAAAGCTTATTAACACAGTCCCCAAAGTCCAGTCACTAGCTACATCCTTCCTTTCATTTCCAAAGGAAGGGACTACCATGATCATACCATCAGTCCTCCTGCATTGTTATCCCTTATCCTGATCACGTTGCACCCCAGAACCTTATATGTTCTTTTAAAACAAAGCTGGCTATGCAGGTAGACTCCTCCAAGATTTAGAACCATTAGTCATTTATTCCTAGTAGCAATTCAGTGAGTTCTTCCATTTACTCAAGCACCTGAATTCCAGAAATGCCAACTTTCATCTGAGAGTGGAGAGAACGAGATCAGGCCCATGCCCATCTCTGAGCTGTATTGAGGACAGGATGAAGACACCAAAGAGCACTCCTGAGATTAACCTCTCAAAGCGAAGACACAGAAGCACTGAGATGTTATTACTTACCTCATTCCTCTCACTGTAACTTTGCCTAGAAACAGTTTGACTTGTAACTCCAGGGTTACGTTAACCTTTCCTTTGTTATTACTCTCTCACCTGAGTGCTACTAGCTCTCTGTTAGAGAAATAATCCACAGCTGCTGATGGCCACATGCAGAGTCATATTCCAACTTCTAAAATAGCCCGCAAGACTTGGGTTAAGGGGCTGTGTGGGTGCCACTGAGTGCTCTGGTCAAGAGTTATAAGCTGCTCTTTTGTTTTCACTGGTAACTGCTGGTATCTGGAATTTTCCCATGATGTTGTAAACCAAAAGAGAAAGCAAATATGAAACTAAATGTAAATGCTATATAATTACATGATAATAACAATAATTTTGTGTTCAGAAGGATAAGAAGAGTGCCTAAATCAAACATGCTGTGCCAGAGATGAGCAGTAAATTAGACTTTAAAAATGGTTTTGTTTTTAATAATCTAAAATGCTGTTAGATTACAGAGATAAAGCTATCATCAATATATATTTTATTTCCACAGTGTCCCTTTGTTCTTGTCATTGTTGGTCAATCACCTTGAACAGAGAGGGGTGAGGAGAAACCTGTTTGAAGCGTGGAATATATTCTCATTTTGACTTACAACAGAGGTTGCGTGCCTCCTTGTTATGACCCCTACACAAAAGACTGACAAACATAAAAGTAGATAAACATCCAGTTTTTATGACACCAATAGCTCACCCCAAGTGTTACTCCCAATACTGCAAGCACTTATCCGTGTCCTCGAGAAGGCTGAGTACAGCTTTCTTGCTTGTGTTACAGCACAGCCAGTTAAACATTTTACCTTGTGAAATACTGCGAGAGGGTTTTCCTTGTGAAATGTGCCACTGGAGCCATAGTTCTCTCCTAAATGTTTTGTCTGGAGCTCAGGCGCAGAATGGAAACCTGAGGGTGCTGGTTGGCTGGCTTTTGTCACGTCAGAAATGTGGCATTTCTGACTGCAGTTTCCCTGGTCTACACAAAAGCTCTGGGAAAGCCTTTTCTCACTCACCTCCAGAGAGGGACCTACAAAGTGATTTTAAAATTCACTGCACATACTGTGCTGCTGGCTATTGGCAGGCACCCTGGGAACTTCAGACGAATGGACCTTGCATTGCTGGTTTAGGCTACAATGGCCATGACTGCAGGTGAAGAGAGCACACAACAATACATTGTGTAATGTTTCTGGGCAGCAGAATGGGAAACAGGATGGAAATCTTACCAAACATCCCTGAACAAGCCAGGGTAATCAAGACTGGTGCTGGATTGGATACCAGAAGCTGTTGAACTGCTCACAATGCAGCGTTGGCTGTGAGTAGCCAAGGTTAATAAGGAGTATAACTTAAGTTCAGTACAGAACTTGCAGCAATTTGCTCAGCAGATGAAAATGGGAGGCGTGTTGTAAAAGGCTCATTGCCCAAACACACATCACTCCAGGAAGCAGTGGAGTGGACCATCCCATGTGTTTTGTTTCCATACAGTACATCTCTCCAGAGCCCTCTTTTTCACTACGAGTGTGCACATATAACAGAACTTGAAGCGCTGTCTGTGCAGACATAATGTGCATCATAGCCAGGACCTTCAGTGCTGAGAGCGCACACCTCTATATACCTGAGCTAAAGAAACAGCTGGTTGGACTTAGCATGCTCTTCGTCTTACTGCAATCAGTGAAAGAAAGCAACATTTCTGAAGGACTTTTAGTTCTTTCTGGATGAAGGGGAAAGTCCTGACTTGATATCAGCTGTTCAGTACAGCATTTCAAAAGTAGCAACCTCCCGTCAACACCATGCCTGTTCTTTTTTATCCTCTGTATCTCCAAGAGGAGCTAAAAGGGAGAGAGAGGCCTCAGTTTCTCCTTTGATGCTCTCCTGCATCTTCTGAATTAAACTCTTGGTGAGGTAATTGAGTGGAAGGGTTGGCATACCTGTCCTTTTCTCCCTCCTCAGCTTTCTTGTCAGCCACCAGCATGAGCAGAAATACATCCAAGGACCAGATTCATATCAAGAACCTGCCTGGAGAGACCAGTGGGACAGCTCTGCCCATTTTTCATGCCACTGAAATAGTGCATACAACAGAAGGCACCATGGTGGCCCATGCATGGGAAGTGTCATCCATGCATTCTTGATGTGGCTCTAGGTTTCCCCCTACACCTCCAGAAAGGGAGAGAAGGAAATGGGTTCATGATTTATTTTTCACCTTCTTGGGCTGGCTCTGCAAAGACTGGGGAAGGGTGGCATGTTTTATGTTTGTGGGCACTGGAGAAAAAGCTGAAGGAAGTACTGATCTTCCCAGTAGATTTCTTCCCCTCATCTTACTGTTCCAGAGGGCCATTTCCCTCAAAATCAGCCAGCAAATGTCAGCTAGGAGATAGATCTGCCAGCCTGGGGAAAGGGGAAAAGAGGTAACCAGGAACACTGCCTAGAAGTAGAAGAACTGAGAGGGGTTTGTGCCAAAAAGCACCAATATGGTCAACAGTCATCTCTGCACCTACTTAGTAGCTGCCTCTAAGCACTAGCCCCATCCCTTCTTTCTTTTTTATTTTTTTGACCCCAAAGAAAAGCCATGGCAACACATTCATTTTCTGGGTTCTCTTCATTATTACTTTCAGTCATTTGAGCTCTTAAATTTGAATAATGAAAATTGTGGAACATCAGCACCTTTCATGTCCTTCACATGAGTTAGAAACCTGATAATTACAAAAGGGATGTGGCTGAGTGGAGCTTGTTGCTGGTCTAAGAGATGAGAAGGTTGAGTTCTGGCTCTGCTTGCTTCACTGGGTTGCAGGCAGGAAATCTGCCATGTAGCAACCCAAGCCAAAATACAGAGAAGGCTGCTGGGCTCAAGTGGGTGGAGGGAGAGATAAAAAGATAAAACTGTCCTAGTGGAGGAACATCACAGTATGGTGCTCCCTGCTCCTATGTGAGCTCTCGTGCCTGAGAGAACAGCTTTCTCAGTGGGTCAGGGAGCATGGGGATCCTGGGAGGAGAATCCAGCATAGTTGCCACACTCCTCAGCTCAGTGTTGGAGTTCACAATCATTTTGCCAAGCAACTGTAGTAGCAGCCCTTTGAAAAGGGTCTGAAGTTTCTCCTCCTCAGAAGTAGGGGTCTTCTTTCCCCTGTGTTGTCAGATGAAAAAGGAGGGGAGAAACCATGGTGTGCGAAAGGGTGACTGAGGAAGAAACAGCACAAGAGAGGGGAGAATGTTGCTGGAGGCCGTAGTGGGCACAGCTCAGACCCGGGTATGTCTACAGGTTCTCGAGGTGCCTGAGGCTGAGGGGGTGGCAGAGGTGGAGGGAGACTCCTCGTCCGTTGTGTCCCCCTGCTCCTCCTTGTGCAAGCCAAGGCTGATGTGGCTCTGCAGGGCTGCTGGGGTCAGCCACTCCTTGGGGAGGCAGCTTTGGAGGAAGGGGATGCAGGAGCTGAAGTAGGCCAGGCGGTTCACCCAGCGGGGGATCTCCTTCCCACACAGGATCTGTGAAGCAAACAAGAAAAGAACATAGTTAATAGTACCAAAAGGCATCTGTAGCGGCAATGTTATCTCCATCTGCACCATCATCTCAGCAGGGTGAATTCCCCATTGCTCTGAAGAGAGCTGTTTGAATTCAGGGAGTATCTTCTACAGCTAAAAACAGCTCTAAATGCAAATGACTGCACACAGTGACTTCTCAACATGCATACAGAGCTCTGCCAGCCATAGCCCTTATCAGCATCAGAGCAGTGACTGGGGAAAACAGCTCATAGCCCTCAATATCTTTGGCTCAAAAATTTTGCGAAAAGATTTAGGCTGTTGCTGGGAAGACCTTGAGGAGTCAAGAAGCTGAGCCTGATGAGGCAGATGGAGACGTCTGAGAAGCTGTTCTTTCTGCTCACTTTTCATCCTCACACTGATACACCCAATCAGTCAAGTTATGGTACCTGGGAGTCTTTTACCTATTGTCATATACCATTTAATTTCTCCTTGTGTGGTATTTCCTAAAAGTGAAGAAGAGAGCAACAAACACAACAAGCCCAGCATCTCACTTGGTCTGGATCCTGGCACCAATGTGGCTTACATTCTGCTAGCACAAATACTGATTTCCTTTTATATCATATTCAGAACAATGAAACAACTCACTGCATACTGTAAAGTTTCTTCTGCTGATTTTGATCACAAATACATACAGGTGACAGACTTTAGTAGGTGTATCTGGCTTTGAATAAATAAGGAAAAAATCCCTTTGCATGTGTTACCATTTCTTTTAGCAGGCACAGAAGAGGCACCTGGAACTTAATAAGCCTCAAAGAGCTGTCTGTGCTGAATATACTGACACTGCAACCAGCCCCACACCAGTGTTCTAGAGCCTGAAGCCTGTGGCAGGTGCAGTGGTCATAATACCTGAATTCTCCTTCAACACAGTTTACAGGACAGACTGGGAGGAAGTTCCACCCCACTAATCCCACTTTCTGTGGATTAACAGTTCTGAGATTGTCCATGCTGCTCCTTCTGCCACCTTCTTCCTGTCTAAAACTACATTTAATTTAATACCAATTACTGCAAAAGCTAAGAGGGTGTTTGTCCCTAGTCCATTAAAGAGCTTATCTGGTGAGATGCCTGTTATTGACAATAAAAATGCAGAGCTTGCTTAGAGATTTCAAGAGATTTGTCTGGGAGCAGCAGTGGAACAGTTGTTAGAGGACAGGCTAGCCTGCTTTATAGTTCTAAGGACTGATGACCATCTGATCCTTCATGTGTCCCGTGGTCTGTCCAGAACAATGTCTGCACCATTCCAGCATTCACCTTAAGTACACTAACTCCAACAGCATGGAATTTCCAATAAGGTGGGGAGAAGGCATTCAACCCATAACCATGCTAATTCCACCACAGAACTCAGTTTATTTTGACATATATTGTATAAAAATTAATGTGTGAAACTGAAGACATTATCATTAGGTATCAAAGAATGAGCAGAACCATCTGGCTGCTAAGATCGCTTGCAAGCATAGATTTCCATTCTTTACCAAATATCCTGGAACTTACAACTCAAATGTAACTTCTACTTCAACTCTGAACAGTGTTGCATTCTGCTTAACCTCTGATACAGCCATATGAATCTGTCTTTCTGAGATTTATAATCTGTGGGTAGTTTTTTCATTAGGAATTCTCCCATCCAGATCCTTGGTTTCCATTGCTAGAACTGCTGTTTTAATCAATAAGCACTGGCTCTCTCTACCTGTATCTAAGACTTACCCATAGAAAACTGGCTGAACTATCCAATTTTCTCACCAGACATTCCTGATCGCTTCCACAAGAATATTCCTTATTTTTTAAAGCTGCATTCAACATCTTATATTCAAACATCAAACCTGAGCTAAAGCCATCAAATGCAGCAGAATTACCTCTAGATTTTGTAGCGTTTCTCTTTTTTCTTACCCAAGAACTTAAGCAACATACTGCTAGTGTAGAAAGTGACTCAGTCCAGGCTCCTTGTGATGTATGCATATATCTGAGTTTACTTCTCAAGCATCCATAAGTCTTACTAACAACATCTCCCTAAATATTAATAGGAAACCAAAAAGTGAGAATGATTCTTCAGATAATTACCAGAAGCAACAGAACAGCACAAGGCTAGACTGCCTGGAATGGAAATGTGATTTTAAGATCTGATTTTCTTTTCTAAGCACATCCCCTAGCAACTGAAATAGCCCTTCCCAATGTGGAAAACTATGCTGAAATGTTTGCCATTTGTTTACGGGAGCTTCTTCACACAGAACGAATCCATGAGGTTAGGAGGAGACCTCCAAGGACAGAGAGACGTGTGGACAGCAGGCCATCAGGCAGAGAAGGGCAGGCTGGGGAGCTTAAGGATAATGATGAAGTCAAGGTAGTTCCCCTTTCCCCAGTCATGCTTGTATCTTACCAGTGAAGCCTACAATTCCTCAGCAAAACACAAAACAAATCAACAGGAGCAAAAGAGCAACTGCGGGGAATGCCACTTACACTACAACCAGCTTCTCTGTTTTCAGCTCCTTGCCATAAAATGTACTGTGCTACAGCACCCAGCAATATTTAGCTAATGGAGAAACATTAAAAAAAACTGACTGCAATGGGATTAAGCCAAGCAAGGTTAAATAAAACAACAGAAGCAAGAGGAAATGTGTTTTCCACCTGGATATGAGTCCACAGAAAATGTATCTACTGTGGCTCTTCAAGGCAGTTCTCACCAGAAAACCACACACTGGAGCATCCTGCTACGATCCATTGTTTCCACAAGCAGAACTCTTATCTTTGTAAAAGGTTCTCGGAGACTGCAATTTTAGAGTTTTTTTCTTGCCTGACAAACAAGTGGGTTTCTGTCTTTTGAAGGGGATAAGCTTCTGCTTGCTCCCCAAAACCAGTCTGCACTTCAGGCAGAAGCCCCTGTGCAGGCTGCATGTACGCGCAGCTTCCACTGCGTGGCACCTTGTGACAGTCACACACTCCTCCCAGAGCTGCAGTTGCTTCTGGGGACTCTGCATTAAAGCTGTGAGTGACCCAGCTGCTGTCTGCAGAATCAAACGGTAACAGCAGTTCAGACATTTGGGGCCGAAGCCAAATCTGAGGGAGAAACAGGATCTGACAGGTTGGGTGTTACTTCTGCTCAGCTGTCAAATCCACACCAGGATCTCAGCTCATCAAGAAGCAGCTCATTTAGGACACAGAACGAGCCTCTCAGCATCTTAAGACATGTCATTTTGCACTAATGAGTCCCTGGTCAAAATGTACCAACAGCTCTGGGAGTAAGAACTGCAACCCATGACTCTTCCCTCTGTTAAATACCCTGAGAGCTAGCGTTTATTTCTCAGCAAGATCTTAAAGTTCCCTGTAAAGCTTTAGTTTGAGCAGGAGAGCAGCTGGAAAACACAGGTTTAAATGCTATCCAGCAATGGACGAGGCTGTCTTCTGTCCTACAGAGGACAATGCTGTTTCCTCCTCTTTCTTCTCTTTCAATAGAGAGTGAAGCTCCAAGCTGCACTCTGAGCACTCTGTGTCTACTGGCATCTACTAGACATACTCTGAAGCAGTCTGACAAGATGAGCCCCTTTCAAAAGAGGCTGAAGGGCTGAGTGGTTGCAGATCCTAAGACAAAATGCTTGAATACAGTAGGTTCTGGGCTGTGCTGAAGCTGCTTGTTGAGAACAATGCAGTGTCAAGACAAATAGTATGGCACTATGCTTAATTTGTAAGGAAACTGTGTCAGCTTTCAAATATTACCATTTGAAAAGATATTATCTGCAAAAACAGGCCATCAAATACGATGCATATCAAGCAATGCTTCGTAAAGATAAAATGGTGGAACTGAAAAGAAGTCTGTCATCTCAACACAATCTTTTTAAAAAAGTTAACAGTCGAGCAGACTGTTATAAAAGCTGGTTATATGGTAGCAAATCTGGTTGCAAAATAAATAAATAAATAAATCAAAACCATTTACTGATGGTGAGTTTATTAAGCAATATTTGGAAAGCGTGGCGGATATAGTGTGTCCTGATAAACAGCAGATTTTTCTAAAATCAGTCTTACCAGACTGTAGCCATGTGCACAGAAGAAACAGGAGCTTCTGTCAAAAGAAATCTGGAGAGTAAAGCTGCTGATTTCAAACTGTACAACTTGGCAGTAGATGAAAGTACCGATGCCACAGATAATGGCTCAAGTTTTCGTTCTCATCAGAGGTATTGATAATGCATATAATGTCACTGAAGAAAAAGCTTCTTTGGTGCAATTAAAATATAACTAAATCTCTTTATTTGTATGAAGCAGTAAAAACTTACGTTAAAGTAATTTTCCTTAACGCTTGTCAACATCATATGTGGTATAGCTACTGATGGTGCCATGGAGGTGGTTGGTAAAAAAGAGGAACTTACAAAATTAATAGATGACACAATTAGCACTGGCAACTCATTTTGATGAAATATCAATGCATCAGACATCAACAAAATTTGTGTGCAAAAGATTTAAAAATGGATAACATCAAGCAAATTGTCATCAAAGCTATAAATTTCATCAAGTCCAAGGGATTAAATCATCACCATTTTCAAAAGTTCCTTAAAAGCGTGGATGCTGATTATAGGGACATCATTTACTTTTCTGAAGAAATGTGGTTAAGGTAAAATGATAAAAAGATCTTATGATTTGCAAAATGAAATAAATTCATTTATGGAACCAAAAGGAAAATTTGTGCCAGAAGTTGGAAGTGAAAAATGGCTCACAGATAATAGCATTTTTTGGTGGATTTGACCATTCATTTAGATGAGCTGAACATGTGTCTTTCAAGGTAAAAATCAACTGATCTGTGCTATGTTTCAAACCATAGCTGTTCAAAATGAAACTTAAATTATGGCAAACTCAAATGATGGCAAATAATGTCATGCATTTTTCTGTGTTGGCTGAACAGAGTCCTGTGAATAGCCTAAAATATGCAGCCTTACTTTCAGTTTTGATTAAAGTATTTGAGAATAGGTTACAGATTTCCAAAACGATCATTTTTTTCTTCATATTCTCAACTCCATTTTCATTTGACACAAATACATTATCTACACATTTTCAAATGGAATGTATAGAGTTGCAATCAGACATTTAACTCAAAGAATTTGATTGTGTTTCCTTAGTAGACTTTTATAGGACCTGTCTTAAAAGATAAAAATATCCCGTGCTTCACAATCACGCTTCATACATGTCATCACTTTTTGGCAGTATGCATATTTGTAAGTAACTGTTTTCAAGGATGAATCACAGGAAGAGTAATATTTCATCAAAAATTTCTGACAAGCACCATGAGAACTCACTAAGAATTGCAACCAGTGCCATCGAACCTGACACTTATGAATTATTTTCATTAATAGAAGGTCACTTATCCCACTAATTATATATTTTTTGTTGGTTGCTGTTTTTTTACATTTAAATAAAAATACACAAAAAATAAGTTTTGTAACTTAGATACATTAACTATATTATATATTTGATAAGCGACTCAATACAATTCCTCTTCACTCAGTGTGGCCCAGGCAAGCCAAAATGTTGGGCAACCATGATATAAGTCAAGGAATATTTCTTAAGTGAGCCCTTCCAAAGGAACCATGTAATGTCCCAATCTGTGAAAACAAAGATGTTCAGAGGCAACATTACATTCTTCGAACAATGAGTGCAAATTATTTCAATTCTTATCATCAGACTGTGCCTCTGAGAGCTCAGCACTGAACATCTGCTAAGCCACGCACTACCACTTCCACTTTAGCAGCCTTGCTGAAAATGAGGTAGCATCCACACAGGGAACATATCCACTGTGCTACTGTACAGTATTACCCTTGACATGTCTTATGGAATGCAAAAGGGTTTTACTGGCACCCAAGGAGTCTAAAATGTATCCCACAGCACTTTAGGAGCAAAGTCTGTAGAGTCTAAGGGGAATCTTTCCAGCGTTAGCACGAGTCAGCTCCTGTGAGGCCTAAACAATATAGCAAAGATGATGATTTGCTGAATTTCAGAATAAGGCATTAGATACAAAACAGCACATCTACTCAGGCAAAGCTTGTAGACTCTGCTAGGACAGCCAGAGAACATACATAAAAAGAGAGAAACAGCAGTACAATCAAATTAGTACTTCAAGACACGTGGAAAAGACCATTAACCCATAGGGATACCTTTGCCCAGTGCTCACAGAACTAAGGAAATAAATATCTCAGCAAGAAACAGACCTCTAGCTCTGCACTGGAAATCTAACTGTGTGACATCTTGATGGACCATGTTCAGAGCCAAATTATGAATGGCATCACTGAGTAGTTGTGTATCAACAACACTGCAGCATGGCCAAGCACCCTCTGAGCATCAAAGACCATTTCAGGAATTCTGAGTATCATTAAGTCGGGGTCTGTTACTGATATTTAAAATAACAACTTTTATACCATAACAGTGAACAAGTACAATGTATTTGTATTGTCATGGTGATGTGGACAGAAACACTTCTCCTAGCAGGTGCCGTTTCAAGACAAACAGCTGAGAACAGCTGTTGCCCAGTATGATCATCCAGATGATACGTAATATACGAAATATATATATGTATTAACATACATAAATATATATGTACACACACACACACACACACGCACACACACAGTGTGTGTTGAACATGACCAGACCAATCCACATCCATGGAGTAATGGACATTAACAGCATCCTTTTTCCTGAATAGGTAACCAAGAAAATCCTGCATTTCCATCTCAGTCTGAAGCCTTCTTTCTTGACACCATATAGCAGCAGGTTACTGAGGATGGCAGTGCAATGAGTATGGGGAATACAGGAAGCCATAGGAACAGGGAAAGACTGGCAATGTTGGCAGGACTCCTAAGCAAAAGTTTCAACAATTTCAACACACTTAGATAGTACATTTACATTTCTGATGCTTTTCATTTGTCGTTTATCAAAAGCTCCATGATGGTATGGCTAGAGATGAACTCCCCTGAGGGTATGAATTAACTTAGCTCCAAGCTGTTATGCTTAGTTATAACAGAAAGGCCACAGAGCTTTTCATTTGGAAAGACAGCTGCAAAAATAATGCAGTAAGGCAAAACAGATGATGCAACACATCCACGTTTATACCAGTCCCAGGGAGCTTAACATATTCTGGTTTTGGTGTGTTGGTTTTCTTTGTTGGTGGCAGTGGTAGCTTGTTGTTTGTTTGTTTTTTTCCATTTTTCTCTCAAAATTCACTCTTAAAATATCTTCACATTTAATATTTTTGGCTAGATAGGTCACTTTAAAGAGAAAACCTGAAATAATTTCAGAGCCACATGTAATAAAATCAGACCATTTTCAAAAAAATTTAACAATGTCCTGAGAACTTGACATTTTGAGAGTTCTATTTCTGTTTCAAATTGTTTGCTACCTCATACTATTCCCCTGCACAAGTAGGTAGGTGGAGGAAAAGGAATTAGCAAGACACCAGGAAGGTGCATACTGGACTCATTCAGTTAACCATTTTCACTGGGATAGAGCACTCATTCAGGGTAGCAAGACCAGAAAGGTTAATGATGGGGAAAAAAACTACACTTTTATTGTAGCCTTCATTCCAAGGACTGCCCAAATACTTCATATATTTCAACTAACACACAAACTACCCTAAGAAATCTCATTTTGCCACTGCAGAATGCAGTAGCACATCTGGAATGCAGTGTAGCAGCTCACTAACAGCACACAAATTCATGCATATTTACAGGCAGTACTGAAAGAAAAATGACATCCATCTGAAACCATGAGGATAATTTACGAGTGCAGGATGTCTTTATTAATAATATTCTTCTCAATCTATGTGGTGTTTTAAAAACAGAAAATAAAACACATCCTGTTCCTTATAGAACTAGCAACATTCAAAGGCTACTAAAATAAAGAATGTCTTTTAGTCAGATCGTGTGAGGACTGGCTCAGGTGCCTGTAAACAAAGGTTTACTCGTGTTCTTTCATATCCTGTGGTTGCTTATGGTTGGTTGGTTTGTTCATTTCTGTCCCTCTTTCCTGCCTGTCTGGAGTGCTCTGTCCTCTGCCAATAACAGCACAACGAAACACACATCTCCTCCTCATAACAGAGGAGACTTTTTAGCAACTGTTGACTAAGGAAAAAAAACACATGAGTATTACTTGTCAACTTAGGATGTGCTTCAGAATGGTTTGACAGTGACACAAATGCCTCCCGCAGTTCCCTTTCTCTGATGTTAAATACTTTCTCTCTGAGCTTCCAGGCTAAGGAAAGCTTCCTAGTTTTAATAACGTTACAAGAGCTCATGTGTGTCTGGGGATGGACCTGGAAAGCTTTGGGGTTGAATTATTCATTGTGATTAAAAAGTTGCCCTCGTTTGGTCCTTGACTCAGCAAACTTGCCTTTCTCAGCAAATTTCCTGAAGGTCAAACTACTTCAAGGGAAGCAAGATTCTGATGCAAGTTTGTTAAAGGCTGCAGTTTGGCCTTAGCTGAAAGAGGGCAAGTGACTAGACAGAAAGAAAGGAGTGCTGGCCACCATCTCTTCTCCCTAAAGTGCAGACACAGGGAGATTCAGTTTGTGTGGCTTTACTAAGCATGTCCATCCAATCTGACATGGAGATTTAATACTCATTCTGCAGTGTCAGCAACCAGCAGTAGGCAGGCCAGATGCCTGCTTGAATCCTCCCATGCAGGATTCACCATGCAGAATCCATCAGTTAACCTACAGAGTATTATCATTTAGGGATCATCTTTGTCAACTGAATTGTGAGCTCTGCTGACTTCAGGAGAGGGGGAACTCACAGGGAATGTTGGAGTGCTGCATCAGGAAGATTCTGGCTGCAAAATGTTTGATTCTGACAGGGTCCATTATTCACATCCATGGTAGCCAGGCCCATCTAGGATGCTAAAGAATTTTCCAATGCTGAACTAAACAACCTCAGATACCCAGGAGATTCTCTTCCACTCCTGTGTCAAAGAATAGGCCAAGCTCACCAGGACTATTTTTGACAGCCATTTCAGTGCAACGAGACAAGACCTCAAGTTTCCCCAGGCATTTTTCTCTCTGGAGATTTGTACAAATCCAACAACTTCAAAATGAGCTTCTAAAACCACAAACATGCTCATTCTGATTCAGGCCTCTCCTCCTCCTGAAATGTGTTTTCTATCTGTTTATATAAATAATTGTAACAGGACAGTTCCCACAGAAGAGGCTGAGAGACATGCAGCTCCAGAACATCTCATGTCTGATTTTCAGGAGAGGTTTTTTTGGAATGTAGGAGAAAAGGTAAATAAATATGTAGTCCAACTTGCTCTCACACCCCAGTGACCTTTTCTCTATCCAGGAAGCTTGTAGTTACACAAGGATGAGTGTATCCCTGATTCTGTTAGAACTTTTCATAGGAGAATTTTTAATAGACTGTCAGATTCTTCTTAAAAGGCTCTGCTTTTGTTGATCGCTTACTCCAGATATCATAGTTCAGCCCTAACAATTAGTTCAACTTTTAGCCATTTTCCCAGATGGCACCTCTGGGCTCTGCCCCTTGGATCCAGTCCTATGGATGAAGAAATACTGAGCAATAAGGAAAGAGATCCATTGGTATTTAAAGGAGTAAAGGGGTGAAAAGAATCAGTGGGTACAAGAGGAAGGTGGAGATATCAATCTGACCATTAAAGGCCTTCTGAAGGATGATCACATATGGAAGTTAGCCTTATATGCTAACTTCAGTGTTGGTTATAGTCAGTTTTAATACCTTTCTCTGGGTCATAATTTAGGAAACAAATAGGGATCTTGAAATCATTGAATCATCAAGGTTGGAAAAGACTTCTAAGACTACCTAGTCCAACCATTCACCTACCACCAATGTTGCCCACTAAACCACGTTCCTTAGTATCCCATCTATACATTTCTTGAACACCTGCAGGGACAGTGACTCCACCACCTCCCTGGGCAGCCTGTGCCAGAGTCTGACCCCTCTTTCAGATGTTTAACTCTGCTTTGCCATCTCTCAAGTCTTGCAGCCGAATCCTGACTTTGTTAACTCCAGTGGAATTCATATCAGTTCATTCAAGTATTTCTGTGACATTTCTGTTTATTCCAGGTTTATGATCCTCTGAAAATGCTCTTAGAATTCCAAACTGGTCCTACTAATAGACTTGGCCTTCTCCTAAGTTTTATATACATTTAAAACAACAACAAAAAAATTTAGAGCATTTGTGAGACAGACAAATCATTTTAGAAGCTGCTATAAAATACAGTGTTTGGACTTGTACTGGTATACATATAAATCACAAGAAATTATTCCTCTTTCAAGAAGAGTGAGAGGAGACATGATAAAAGAATAAAACTTTCTGTCTCAGCTGCCCTTGGGTAACATTTCAACATGAGCAATCTTTAAGGTGAATCAAATCAGTATCTCTCAATTTATTTCTTTTGATGAGCATCAACTTCAGATCTTGCCAAAAGAGCTCAGAAGACCCACTGACTTTATTGCTGTGCCACCATTGGCTATTGGGGAATAAGAGGGGTTATTTTCCGAGATGTTCACAAATGCCTCACTTCTCTGATAATTTTTCATCATGTGGCCTGTAGTAAAGTGCTAAACAATTTATTTAAATAGCAACCATTCCAGTTTCTTGGCAGTAATCACACTGATGGGAGAAGGAGTGGTTTCCTTGAGTCATTCCACTTATCTTCTAGTTCTGGTACTGTTTCAAAGGTGTTTTTCTCCCTTCCCATGTTGGTTTGCCCTTTTCGGAGACATGCTGTAGCATCTGTTATCACTCTGGTAACAACAGAGCTCCATAGCTTATCTAAGACAGTGAGCTTCAGAAAAGGAAATTGCTGGTGGGAAGTCAAATGAGTCATCTTGTTTGTGAATGGGTTAAGCAGCAGGAGTTTTTTCAGAATCTATAACTTGCAGTGACATGGTGTCCTTACTCTCAGTACTGAGAAATATCACTAGACTGAAGAACGTGGAAGGAGAAAGCACTCATTCTCCCTCTGGTCCTCTGGTTACTGTTCTCAAGAAGCTGTATTCAGGCACTGCATACTTACCATGTGCCTACAAATGAATAGGGCTGGTACTTATTTGCCTCCCATTTTATCCACTGGCAGTCAACCTTTCTACATGTATCTGGAGGTACAAGCAGTGCCAACTATGCATTTGCCTTCCACAAGTCCAAATTGTACTGAAGAGATGCAGAGAAATCACAAGCCACACTCTTGCACTGAAAAGAGCCCTCTGACAGCAATTTCACAGTTCCCTATATCTGCATGCACTTACCCTTATATATGCTCAAAGAATAGGCTTGGTGATAGCATAATTGCATCTCTTTCTCAGCACCTCAAGCACACTATTCATAGCATACTTCCTTGCTTCCCCAGGCTGCGGTGACAAGTGCTCCTGGAAAGCAACAGTATGGCTGGGACCTCACACCTGTGGATTCTTGCAGGGTAGCTTACAGCCAGCAATTACTTTGACTTTGGCTTTTTGCTGAAAGCACAGATGTGTTCTTCTTCCTTTATGTTTGCTTTACAGCAATTTGCAACTTACATCCTTTTGCTATATCACATGTCCTTGTTCTGAAAAACAGGAAATTCAGCAAATCATATTGTGGAAAGATCTAATTATTTTTGTCCTTTTTATTTTAAAGGGTTTTTCTAACTTTCAGTAGCCAAAATTTCTTTTCCAACTGTGAGAGCCTAAATAACCTCTTTCGTCTGCCAGGGCAGCTCACAAAGAACGTAAATATTTTGCTGTTCCTTGGAGGGCCATTTGCATGTATAGTTGAGATCGTCAGGAACACAGTGGCTTACCAACAGATGATCAAACAGAAGGACTTCACCCAATACTGAAGTAGTCCTAACTTAATCCACACACGCACGACATTATCAGAATGCTAAAACCCTTTCTGCATCCCCGCAGCATCCCCTCCCTGAAGCACCATAATACCAACACTCAGCAACGCATGGAAGCTCAGCACACAGGAAGTTTGGGCTCTGCTACTGGTACTCCAACTGTTTTTCCTTTGGAGAAACTGCAGTCATAAGCCCCCCAAGATTGTCCATCCTCCTGATGAGTTTCTTCAGAGAGCATGGTGCTGATACTACTGGATTTTGGTCACCATCAACATGAGCTGCATGAAATGAACAAGATCCTTGTAGACAAATTACTAATCTGTTTGATGAACCTTTTCATTGTAACCCACAATAATTTGCTTCAGTGTTTCTTTGTTTTTTATGAAAACAGGTACCACAGGATCATGCAGCAATCAGAATGGCTGTGTGTATGGATACTAATTAGCAAGCCCACAGTCAAGTGAGGACATTAGGAAGACCAAACACAGCAATCAAGTACGTGGCCATACAGCCAAATCCTAGGGCCTGTCAGACATACTTGTGTGAACACATTAACTCACACATCAACACACAGCTATCAAGTTCCAGCTCCTTCTTGGCTTGCTGATATGGAGCAATTCAAGCCACAAGCCAGCTAATTCACCTTGGCGGATAAGGCAGCTTTCATCAAAAGATTTCAAAGCACTTTTCAAAGGAAGGAAGTAATCCAGTGTACAAGATAGGATGCTCATGCACAAAGCAGGGATCTGAATTGCCTGGCATTAGTCAGCAGGCTCAGAACAACCTTCTCCTGAACTCATCACACCGTTTATGCCCCAGGCAGATTTATTCTGCCAAACAAAGCTTCTAACATCCTTTCTTTTAATTCTTTGAATACTCGTTCCCATTTTCTGCTTTTAACTGCCACATAAAGTAGCTGTGCATAAATAAATGCTAATTAGCATTCTTCTACTTCACAAAAAGGACAATATGAATACCAAGACCAGTCTCAACACTGATTTAGAGCACAGATCCCAGTTCTCTTTTCGACATTCTGTGGTGATGTATTTCCACAGTCTTGAAAACTACTAGTCATACAGTTAATGCATTCTGCTCACCTTTACCAGCTGAAGGTTCTGCCTTGGAACTCTACACACTAGGGCTCAGAGTTCGGGAGGTAGCTGGCTGCTTTTTTGTTTTGTTTTGTTCTGTGGTTTTATTTAATGGGAACTACAAAAATAAAAGAAAGCACTAAAGGCTGCAAAGTCAAGCAAGCATTCAGATGCTGGGAAATGACAATAGAAACTTCAATGCCTTTTAGTTCCAAGAGGTTCTGCCTCATCCAATTTCAAGCAGTATTCAATTATGTGGTCAGAATCGTCCTGAGATAAGCTATGCTACATCTCTCTCATCTAAAACAGAGTGGTTGTCAAATCAGTGTGCTTATGAGAAAGACTGGAGAAGTCTATCATAAGGCAGCCACGTGTGTTTCTGGCATTGCTGACTGAGACACATTGAATGGCTTTGATTTCTTAGTGTCTTAACACTGGCTATTTAAGATTTTTAGGGTCTTTTTTCTGTACCTAGATGCTAGAGACCATCCAGGGCCTCCTACTCCTGGGCCTGAAGTACACCTCCTTTTTTTTTTTTCATTTTTAATAGCTTAGAGAAGGGTAATGAGCACAAGCATATGTGAAGAGCAGCAGCAGCTAAATAATCCTGCTTGCCTATGAAGGATTTATTTAAACTGCCCTTTTGAGTTCTGTGGTAGTTAAATCATGCTGTTAATATTTTAGGTGGATTTCCCACCTTGATTTACCCATTCCATATGAGTAATGAAGAGGCATTTGTTTTATTATCTGGGTGTGTTATGGGGCAGGAGCAAGTCCATGGATATGGGCATGCTTAATCCATTAAGAAAATAATGTAGGAAAACCTAACCCTAAATTCCACTCCTGCAAAGGTGTTCATTGAAGGTTTACTTCACCTTCAGTAAAAATCTTAAACTTTAAAATATGCTAGTAGTTTTCTATTAACATCAATCATATTTGACTTACATTTCAAAGGTTGGATAAGGAAAAGGCAGTAAAAGGTTTACTGATATGTTCTAGCAGAATTGAGGAAAAAGGGCTTTGAGCTTATGGCTTGGACATGAGACAGAATTTTTACACATCAATGTGGCCTTATTTCACTGCTTCACATAAAGCTTTTTTTAAACTTTCATTAATAATCATACAGCTTTCTCCCAGATTTCCTTCAAAATATTTAAGTTTGCATTTTGTTAAATAATCTGTAAGCTTTCTGTTTCATTATTTGATTCCAAAACAGTATTTCAGCTAACTCATTGATTTACCACTGTACTGCTTGAAACTCATTCTGTACCGATACAATTTCCTCCTGCTTATTTTAACTTTACAGCACTTACTGAATGGACTCATTTCATTTTCCCTTCCTATAGTTAGTAAAGGTGAAATCAGTAAAGAACTGGTTTTCCAAAGAGTTTGCCTGAAGAAAACACAGAAACATGGTCTTGTTTTTGGATAGAAGGTCACTTGCATTTTCTGCTTCTCATTACTTTTCTGGCACTGGGTCAAGATCCTGAATTAAGATTTACACAAGTGCTGAATGCACACACCTTAACGAAACATCAGCTTTGAATATCTCAGCTGGGAATGGAAGAAAGGCAACTTTCCCTCAGAACTGTAAGATCTTGGTCAATTGAAAAATGGAATATACCAAATTAACAGTAATTCAGGATAAATTTGCACTTCTCCATGCTTCAGCCCACTCTGAGTAGAAATACCAGCTCTGTCACAATTCAGTGTTTTGTCAAAGCAGAAATGTGTAATCATCAAAGAAGTCTGATAAAAAAATATCAATACTTAAAAAAAAAAAGCATTCTAAAGAAAAAAAGTGAAACACTAACTTCTTGAATACTGCAACATTTTGTTAGCGGAACACTTAAGCCATTTTTATTCCTTTTCAGATCACAGAGGGTTGTTTCCGCTCTTGCTCTATTAAAATGATACAAGTTTGAGTGCTGGTCAGGTTTGTCTTTGCGATTTCTGCTCAGCAGCTTATTCAGTGAGCTTCAGTGCAGGGAGTCCAAGTTTTATAGGCAGTTTGAACCAAACCAGTAATAAACCTGCATCTCTACCTCCTAATGCTCTCTTTCTGAATGTCAACAGGCTTTCAAAAATACTAAGGGCTAAGACAGGAGATGTGACTCTTGGCTCTGACCTGGCAGTTCTGATCCTGTTTCCCCTTCTGTAAGCACTACTACAGATCTGAAACAGCAAAATAAATAAATAAATAAATAAATAAGAAGAGAAAGAAAATAGCTGCACCTACCTCAGCCAAAGCAGCAGAGAAATGATTACAGTTCTTGTGCATCAGGTGGTATGCGTTGCCTTTGTACTCTTTGCCCAGCTCTTCCATAATCTTATCCACATCCTCTTCTGTGAAGTCCGTGGTGCCCAGTGCAATGGATTCTCTAATAAAAACAAAACACAGCAGGAAACATGGAAAGCTACGATGAAGAGAGTCATACATCACCAAGGAAAAGGAAATGATAAGGCAATGACAGGAAGGCCAGGTGTTAAGTCACAAGTATGCATATCTGGGGCTATCAGACAGATTCCTACTAACAAAATGGCATGCTAACATTCTCAAGTTTATCTGTAGAGCAAATTAAAGCACAGGAACAGTCCCCTGAGCCTTCTGCTCACCGCTATGGATATCTTAATTCTTGAAGTCTGCTTATTTCCCCCTATGCCCATAGCTCCTCAGCAGAAAATTGCAGTGGGACACAGGAGATTGCTTTCCCATGGTAGTGACATTTTCCATGTGGGCCAGAAAGGAGCAGACAGAGCTGTAAGAGGGAGCAGACTGCTTCTCTCAGTATCCACTCAGTAGTGCTTGTTCTTCTAAAGTTCCCAGCATCCCCCAATGTAAACCCACAGACTGTGAAAGTCACATCCCTGTGGGCAGTTCCTTGAACCACAGCCCCAAAGTCTGAGCACCCTGAACAACACCTTATGAAGTATCCTCTCAGACTCCTCTAGTAGCTGGTCTGTCTTCTGTGACACTGTAGCTATAAACACAAGAGATGACTTCTGCAATATCTATAACTAAGTGATGCTCATAAAAAGAGTAGTTTCTTATTTCCCTGGGCTCTGGCTCTGCATAACACAGTTACTCCCATTTTTGCTGACAGGTAAAACAGGGAGCGCAGAAAACAAAGAAAATGAGATGAGAGAACTACATTGATTTATAACTATACTTTGAACCCTGCTAAACACTTATCAGCACCACTCCTCATTTGGTGTACACCGTTTTATCTGCCATCAAGAACCCTGTGGAGCTTGCTTTGAACGAGGATCATGGAAAAGATGCAGTGAGAGTGCTAATGAGAGAGGAGGGAGGAACCCAGAGGAAAGGACCTCCCTGCTCTCCCAGCAGAGGCAGCCGCTAGTGGGTGAGGATACAGAAAAGGGCCCTTACTTGAATTTAAAGGTCTCGCCAAGCTCTACCGCACTGCCAGGTGTGATCTCGAAAATCCCACTGAAAGGGTAGGGATGCCCTCCATAGGCAAACTCTGACAAGGAAAGAAAACAGACAGACTGTGAGTAATCGAATGAACTCTGTGTCAGGATGGCAGCTGTCTGCTAAGCTCAGTGTCAGCACCAGGAGCTGGGCCATTGCCAAATTCAGCTTCAGCCAGCCTCTGAAAGACATTTTCTCTGCCCAGTTACCTAGAAGCCTGAGGATAACCTCACAGTCTCAGTTCCAGAGCAGGCTCCATCAACATTAATACAACTGGTTGCACTGCTAATTAGTATCTAGCACTGCTAATCTACTTCTCAATGCCAGAAAAGCTCTCCGCGTCCATCTCTTTGTGCCTGCCCAGGTGGCTTCCTGTCAGTACAAAGTTGTGTGGCAAAGGCATCTGGAATTACTGCCAACAGGCTGCTAGTAGTGATACCAAGCTGAGAGAAGCCCTATCTAGAGTAGGAAGAAATCTGTCCTCTTCTTCCAGAGGGATTTGCAGGCAGCTATGAGGATTTTTTTGCCCAAAAAGCCCAAGCTGATTACACTCTGCTGCCTTAACATGTGGGTTGAGCCTGGAGGCACCTCTGTGTTATATGGGCCATCTCGCACAGCCTATGAAAGCAGTTGTGCCTGATACAAAACACAGCACCCCCGGCATTTTATCTGCTGCATGGCACTAGCTAAAAATACCAGGAGTGAGATCATTCCAGTCACTGTCATGCAACACTGTATGAAGGGGGGAAATGGAAAGTCTGTGTTGCTGTCCTGTCCTTCGGCTTCACTGTGCTACATCTCTTCTCGCAGATACCTTGACCACATCCCTTAGGTGCACCACTCAGCTTCAAAACATTTGGAAGAGTTCGTCCAAAATATTTCTTAGTTTCAAAACTTACAGACCACAGACATTTATAAGGAACTTCCACAAAGCTGGTTTACCCTCTCACAGATTTAGCACAGACTTTCCTTACATAGCTTTCAATACAGCTTCTGATCCAACTCTTGTCCCCCATCCCAGTCTTTCCCTTCCTTCACTGCAGGTCCTTCCAATTTGACTGGTCCTTGCTATCCTGCTACATGTCTGCACAAGCTACTGAGCCTGGAATTACATGCTGAAGAGCTACTTGGTTCAAGGCAGAACAGCACAAGTTCTAGCTGAACTACACAACAGATTGAAACAGAACTGAAAGAGTTTTTCTCTGCTCCAAACATCCTTTGCTGAAAGCTATACACTTAGGTTTCTTTAGCATATCAGACCAGCCACACAGTTTTTTATCCATGTACTGCAGATTATTAAAAGGAAATACTTCATACCTCTGCCGTAGATCTCAATGCCAGAGTGGAAGACACCAATGCCCAAGGTGGAGGTGTATTCATTTATCCAGTACTACAGTAAGAAAAAAAAGTCATATTATTAGCAGGAAAGAAACATGCAGTCTTGCTGTAGGGCATATCGCCATCTCCCTTCCTCAAGACAACTTCTTTTAAGGACAAGAAGTACTTTTTGTAATTTTTCTGAGACAAGTTGTGTCTCTTTTTAGAGCAACAGAAGTGGGCTCTGTGTTTATACAGCAGACTGGGATTACTTCTCCAAAACATGCTCATCTAATCCTTGCCATATAAGGCGTTTTCCTGTATTAAGATACAAACAGACCTGAACCTTCATAAACTCAGCTGCTGTAGCACGTGGTCATTCATCCCTCTCCTTGTTTAAATAGCTAACTTTTATTTTTCATATTTACTTGTCTTTATCTTCAAGATTTTAAACAGCTTGTGTTAAAGTATTCCCAAATGCATTCCTGCACACTATTTTACATCACTTCTCAACATCTTCTGCAAGTTTTAGGCAGGTTTATTTAGGCAACCAGATCTTGGAGACAAATCCATTTCTCCTGTATGTCAGAGGAGCACCACTTTTTAGTTATCTACATCATCAGGAATTGCTTTATAGGAAAAAAGGAATTCTGAACACACCAGACAATATTTTGCTCAGAGGCACTATCGAGCACTGTTTCAGAAAAGATGAAAGTGTGGCTGCTCCAAAGTCAGGAGCGAGGCAACCACATTACCCAACTTTGAGACACGCTTTCAAGAGGAGCTGTTAAGCAACTACTGCTTTGGGGTCCAACTCTTCCCCATTAAGCATAGAGCAGAGGAGCACCACAGCACGCATGCACCACTCCTCCGCCAGCACTGCTCAGGGCCTGTTTCCACCACACCGTGAAGGACAGTGCAGACATCCAGAATTAGCTTAGCTGGGGCTTGTTTAGAGTGGGAAGCTGTACAGCCATGCCAGGGCAGTGCTGCACTGGAGATAATGAGCCCTGCTCAGCGCAAGTATTTATTAGGTTAGCTGCAGAGCTGTGCTGCTGCAGAGATAATGTTTTCAGGCAGTGAGTGGAAATTGCCAGTGCCTGGTGTATTTACAGTTCACTTACAGCTAGTGTGCAGTGAAAACATATCTCTAGTAAATCTGAGCAACCCAATTCCTATTGCAATCAAGCACTGCACGGAAAGTGAGTGGTGCTCACTCACCCCTCTGTATGATTGTAAGACAGGTTCATTAAGGGAAAATTCTCTTATGGGTCAGGTAGCAGCTTCTGGTGGAGTCAGAACGATCTGCAGCATTCCCTGGTACCCAGCAACACAGAGCTGCCACATGATGAGTAGAACTCTCTGCTCGCAAGCAGCCAGAGGTCTGGCACAGTCCATCTACCTCCTGCACTCCGCTTTCTTATGTATTTTTGATGACTGCCTTGAATGCAGTAACTCTGTAAATCACCTAGAAACACGTTCTGCATGACCACTGCTACTCTGGAAAAACACAGTAGCATTGATACGTAAAGTGGAGACCCCAGCCCGACTTCATGTGGGGTTGGCCAGAATTGATCACCTTATACCGTGTCCCCCAAAAGTCTTGCTTCTGGCAGTACAGCAGCTTCCTTTCTTTCCAGAAAGATCTGTAATGCTTCTTGTTCTTTGAGTTTTAGTATCATAGGTGATGTATTAGTGCAGGATGCCAGCACCTGACCCAAGCTGGGCCCCTTTCCACTACTCTTCAACCTTTATATAACCTGCATTTATCTCATCACTGAATCATGTAAACTCTTGATTTTGGTTACATCAGAGCACTGGACCGAAGCTAGATCAAGCAGCCCTCAGTGTCCACCAGCTGAGATGAGACATGAGCAGTGAGACCTCTTCTCAAGCAATAGGCCTGCTGTTTGGGAATGAATGCCCACTTGTTTTCTGCTGCCTTTCTTCACAGACCCATCTCCCTGCCCACTGCGGGATGGATACCCCCGCTCCTACTATGAAAGGAGATGTGTGTGGGAGGAACCCATATGACACCAGCTACAATTGTTGAGGAACCCAAGACCACCTCACGTGGATGGAACCCTCAACCCAGTTGCATGGGTTAATGTCACAGGCTCTCCGATAGCATTAGTAAGATTCAGAGAGACTCTGGTTTCTGCAGTCCTGCAGGGTAAGGTAAGTAGGTTACCTTCTCCCTCAGGCTGAGCTATCGGCTCACAGCAACAATACAAGCACAACGCACCCGGATCACACCAGCTGCTTTGCTTACAGGAGTAACTAATAGGAAGACTTTTTCAAATCAGAAATATTCTTTCATGTTAGCTAGTCAGGGTTATCTGCAAAGGCCAGGCCACATCTGGCTTATATATTTCAAACAAAGAATTTAAACTGAAAGCCACTTTCAAATACAGTTTTCCCTTCTTCCTCGTTAAAGTCTATGTTGCATCCAAACAAATAAGCAAACAGATGGGAAAAATAATGCACTAAACACGGCTGCCTTATATAAGCAGAGCATTGGAATGTCACAAGCCATTCCCATCTCGCCCACCTGCCAGCATGGCCACAGCCCCAGAACAACCTCTGTCCAAGCACAGGAGCTGAGACAGGCTGCAGACAGCAGGACAGCTAGTGAGGGGGCTCCACCAAAGGGGAAGGGAGAGGAACAGAAGTGTTTCTCTGCCGATGCCAGATGCTGACAGATTACAGCCATAACACAGACTTTTCTGTATTTAAATGCTGTGTTCTTTAGTACAAAACCTTTCAATGAACAGTTATGGATAGAACTATGGCAACCTCAGCCACACTTGAATGTCAACCAAGCAAAAGCTTTACTTGTTTAGTGTTTTCTATCAAGTAACCTTAATAATGCAGGGGTGTTATTGAAGTGGGATCTGATTTGCATCTTAGATAATACTGAAGATTTTTATTTGCAGTGAACTATTACCAAGACCAAAATGCAAAGCAGCTCTGAATCATTGCTGCTGTCCTCAGTTCACCCCTATCTCCAGAGTACTGCAGAATGTGCCTCCTGTGTGCGACGGAACATGCAGCAACCACTTCACGGCAGTGGGGCACGGCCCACGGCTTGTCTCAGGAGGAAGCTATGCTGAAGTGAACATGTCAGTCACTTGCTGAGCTGGAAGAGAGAATCCAAGCCAAATTTGAAAGCCAGTTTGTAGGCACAAGCATGAGCCAGCCTCATTTTCCCAAGGCTTTGCAGTTCTGAGCATAAGAATAGCAGCAACAGTCAGCAAATACTCATCTCTTGAGTAAATTGACTATTGCTTAGATTAAAAAAAAAGCTGCAGCCTGTTCTGAGCCAGATGAAAGAGCTAAGGGACTGAATTCAGCAGGATCTTGAAAGGACTTGTGATTCATGTCTGCATTGCACGCTGCAAAATCTTGCTGTAAAGCCTATACAGAAGGACTTGGAGCATTCTGTCTTATTTCTGTCACAAACAAAAGCTCAGGACTGATGAGAGGCAAGGACAAAGACAAATCAGACTGCAGCTGATTCAGAAAACCCGGAGACAACCCAGGAATCAAATTCAAACCCAGAGAGGAACCTCTTCCCATTTGCATTTTGCAGTGTCTCAGTTAAGATCATTTAATGCAGGTCTCTGATGAAATGGAATTTGGAATTTTCCAGTTTTTATTCAAGTCATCCCTGATTTCATGGTTGGTTTGTTTCAGAGATCCGAATGTCTGGTGAGATAGCTTAGATTCTGGGAGATGCCGTGAGTCAGTTGTTATGTTATCCACTTTATTCATCTTTACTCCGCAGAGATAGAAGTGAAAGTCTTACTGGGACAGTGAACCATATCCCAGATTTCTAGACAAGAAACTAAAGAGCTTCATTATATTGTTATGCTTCTGCTAGGTTTGATAGGAAAAAGCAGACAGTGCAGTACTTGTAGATAATGTCACCCTTTGACTTTTCAGAACATGACTTTTTGAGAACTGGTACTAGAAACATGGGTTTCCAGAAAGAAGAGACCCATCCATACCCCACTAACTTCAACCTTCTATCAATATCATATTGTAGCATCCAAGTTTTTATCGCTTGTTTTTCTCTTTACCTGCCCTATTTCAGACCATTATTCTCCATGACATCATCAGATTCTTTCCAGGATCCCTGTACTGAGCAGCTCAACCTAACTAGCTCCCCTGAGACTGAAGACAAGGCTGCCACAGGACAGGGCAGCTGGCTCACTGTACAAGAGAGCTGTAGCTTGACAGATCCCTGTGCAGGACACTCAGGACTCTAGCTGCTACTGGTATGCTCCACGAAAGTAGTCTGACTAACATGGAGCATGTCTTCTCTCCTCTGCCTTTCCTACCATGTAGCCTTTCTCTGGCATTGTAGTGCTCGGCCCCGCCATTACCTCACCTAGGCAACTTCAGGAAAACACGCAGAGAAGTGTGAACAGTCATAAATGCACTGGTTGGTCATATATCCAACACCAGAAAAATTCATCTGTGATGTTTATGCTCAAGCCAAAAGCCAGTATTAAACAGAACATCTGATTGATGCAGGAGACCAGCCAGGGAGCATCAAAATGGTACCTTGGCACTATTTTCTGACTTGTATTGATCCAGACATGAAAGATGAGAGCACAAACAACAAAGCTACAGGAGAAGCTAGAGAACATCATTTCAGGAAATCTAGGAGTGAAATCTAAGCCCTATAAGGCCAGATGCAAGTGCTCAGCACCTTCAAAAGAGTTTCAGTTTCCCCCAGTGCATTTTTCTAAACCAAAATCTAGAACCTTGGGCCTGCAGAGGTGGAAAGAAAGAGTGCAAAACAGCTCACAAAATATTCTCTATGCAGCGCTTACTGTAGCGAACGAAGCATTATCTCAACTATAGACATGAAGAACAGCACACTTCCTATAGATCTTTGTCAAGGCACTTCAGTCATATTGCAGCGGTATTCATTTATGTCCCACAGCCCCAGGCACACACACGGTTCTGCCATTATGTCCAAGTCCTTCTACTGTTCATTCCTTCTGGACTAGAGCTCTGGTAATAAAAAAATAATAAGATCAAAAAAATAGAAACATCACTATTCATGTGGAATGACAGTTATACAGCATGGCAGCTGTAAGTTTTCTTTGTGAATTGGATGAGACCCAAGCTCATTTCAGTGTGACCTGTGTCTCTTTTACACTCTCTTCTCCAGAGGGTCAAGGTTTTTATATTAACCAAATCTAAAATGCTATTTCCCTAATACACTGTGAATACAGATTAAACATAAAAGGATTTAAATGCATGCAGGCAGAACATCAACTGAGAAAGAAGCTTAACAGGATATTGAGAAGAGGAGTGATGACAGAGACCTGTCTTTGGTACTTTATACCTGGGAAAAGTTGTCTGGATAGGTGCTCACCCTGCAGCACACACAGAACATGAGTCTTCTCAACTGGAGGATCACTTTCTATGCCAGGCTCTCTTTGCTGCTGGCAAAAGAGATCAGTCTGCAAGTCTCCTGCTGCATCAGCTATCAAGTCTCCCTAAATCCTATTAGCCAAAAGTGCCTGTTCTAGTCAGGTATGCTAACTTTACTTAAATGCCGGATAGTGTTAAAAAAACCACAATACTGCAGTAAGAAGTTCTCTAACAGACCAAATTCACAGGATCAGTCTCCAGTTGTGACAGGCAATAGCTGGCAAGTCTCAAGAAAAGCAGTTAAGAGAGAGCAGTCACTGGCATCTTTGTGAATAACCACAGTGGCAGAACTGATCAAAGCCTGGGGAACTCCAGGGTTTCCTACAGAAGAGCAACCGAGTGCAGAGAAGGCTGAAGCCTCAGTACAGCTTGATGTGGCCCTTAGATGAAGGGTCATACAAGAGAAGACTCCACTTCAGATTTGGACAAGGACTTTTTAGAAGAACTGGCTGGAGGTATCTCAGGAGCAGAGTCACACTGCAGAAAGAAAAAGGCAAGGGATCTCTCTGTGCAGCTGACTGCTCCACTGCACTTTGGATGAAAGGGGCTTTAACCTCTTAGACTGGTCCTTCTTAGCTTCTGTAGAGGGCAGTTTCCCACTCTTCTTGGTAATACACCTCAGTAAACAGGAAATCTTCCACACAATTACAGCCGGAATTCATAGTTTATGTTACTAAGTGCATTCCCTCCTACAATCCCATAAATGCTAAGGTAAGAGAGAGACAAAGCATCACAACACATCAGAGCATCCATTTGCCAGCACAGCATCACCTGCACTCTGGGGAGGTAAGACAGGCTAGATACCCACAAGACGGTGAGAGCCAACTGTTCTTCTACTTTTCAGCCAGGCTCTCATCAGGATCTTTTCCTCTCAAGCTGGTTTAAATACACTCCTTAGCTGTCTCTTCAGGAGGAATTTCTTTGAAGGTTGCTGTGGTTTTTCAGACATCATGATACATTTCTGACTTGCCTGATGCATGAACCAATGCTGAAATCTTAACAGTCATGAGACATAAAGGGCTTATTTCTGTGGCTTCTGAACTCCACATGTGGATTAAAAACTGATGCTGCTGCTGAGGGAGAGTTGGAAATCTACTTATGCTTCAATGTTGTGATGTAATGTGATTTTACTGGAAGAACAGCAGGACAGAATAACATTAATCATTATGCGGAAAGGAAACAACATGTATTCCAGCTGTTAACTTCTGGGTATATTCTGAACATTGTACACTTAAAAATATGAAAATAATTAGCTGTGAGAACGAGATACCTTCAGGGTTTCCACTTACCACCTCACCCTACAAAAGGGCAGGCATAGTGCTGGCTCAGTATACTAACATCACTTGAAGTCTCTTACAATCATCAACTTCCTCCATTGCCACTCCACTTTCCACCCTATTGCACTGATGGCAAGTGTCATGCTGAGCAGAGCTTCTTTCCTGCAGCCATGCCAGGGAGAAAGCACGCCCCTGCATAGCCCTCAAGCTGTGCACATTTGCAACCTGATGCTCAAATGGTAGTTGATCTGGCAAGTTCTGAGTTAAATGCAGCCAACTCCTGTTGGGGATAGTGAAGGTTCATCCAACTGGTGTTCTGGAACTTGAGCGGGTACCTGCCTTACTAGAGGAGAGAGGTCAGCTAGCTGGCTAGAACAAGCAACCGTTTTCTGTCCCTGCAGAACAAACATCCCCATGTCTTCTGCTGCTTGCAAGTTCAGACAGAAGCTAGCAGGTGTTAACCCACCAGATCAAGGGCTTGTCACAGCAGTCATGACACCAACTGCCCAGTTTGGGCATCTGTGTTCATAACATGATGTTTGTAGTGAATTATCTGTGCCATATGAGATGCAATATGCCATTTTCCCAACCTCTACTTGCTTCCCTTAACCTCAGTTCTGAGTGTGCTTGATGGAGGCCAGAGTAGGTTTGCAGGCATCTGACGCAAGCACTGAAAGGGGTGTTGCTGGAGATGGGTGCACTCAATAATCCTTTCAGAAAGACCACCACTGCTATTGCACATCACTTCACATGCTCCATCTCCTTAGTTCTGAGAACTTTCCTGTACAATCAATCTCAAGAATATGGAGCTAGAAGGAAAAAAATGCATCCATTTGCAGGATTATACTGAAGAGTTTTAACTCCTAGGTTAGCCTTAATACTCTGCCCCCCTCACAGTATACCACTGAGCGTTAGTAAAGTCACTGCTTCAAGTGATAGTCTATATAGTTGGAATTAGGTTTGTTCTCAGTCTTAGGACAGCCATATTTTTGAACATATTTTCTGATAAAGCTCCTATGCACAGTAAATCCTGTTTTGGAGATGTACCTTGCTTGCCGTCTGCACACAAACCAAGTTCACAGCATAAGGGGAATTGAACTCTCTTGAAAAATCAGACATGGTGTACGTAAGTTGTACACAGGATTTGTTCATGTGCAGTAGAACTATTCATATGTTGCAGGACTGAATTAGTTGCTGTATGACTCACACATATTAGTCATTTTCCAGTTGGACAAAAGAAAGTGGGGTTAGAAGGGGGAAGAATGCAAGGAATACACCTGGAGAACTTGTGTGTGCTTGGAACTTAGCTAAGTGTCAATACCTTTCCTTGAGATGCATTCACAATGACAAATTGAGAAGTTTTCAAGAAGAACAGCTAAGCAATCACCGACTGACTTGAGAGAATTAATACAAAAGAGTTAATAGCTTAGCAAAACAAGGACTACAGATGAGAAATTTGCAAACATTTGACATGAATTATGCAAGAAGACTTTTGAAGGATGGTACAAAAGAATTCAAGTAGGAGTAATACACTCAGTTAAAAATGCAGACAGACTGAAGCTAACTATTCTGGAGTTTTCTGACAGTAAGAAAGCACAAGGAAAGATTTATATGACTGAATGCTACATCAAGTGTTAGTGTGCCTGTGCAAGATAAAGTACTGAATGGTCTGAAATGTTTTCCACTGGTAGTGTCTAAGAAGCTACTAACATTCCCAGCTGAGCATATTTTGGATCCTGCACACCTACACAGCCCTCAGAGCAGTCATTGGAGCATGTCAGGAAGCAGGTTTCCCAAAGAAAATTTCAGGTGACTCGTGCAAAACCACAGAGAGATAACTAACCTACAGTCCAGCTTACCACGAGTCAACTGAAGTGCGAGTGCAGACTGTAGAACTAACAGGTAAGTCATGGCCAACCTCAAGCCAGCGGCACGGCCTTAGGGCTCTGTGCTTCACCCTTCTATCCAACAGCTTTCCTCAAGAGCTGACACAATTCTGTGGTTCTTCACCCTCTCTGTCCAGAAGCTAGCCCTGTCCTGACAGGCAGTAGTACGGAAGGAAAAGTGACATTAATGCACCCTTTGAAAATGTGGTCTCCAGACTACCTATTGAGTTTGCTTAGACCCAAGTATCTGCTTTTGTCAGGAAAACCAGATCGTAGGTACCATGCATCCTGAGCTCTCCATCGTGCAGCTAATTGACAGCTGCAGCTTGGCTGCAAAGTGCTGAAGTGCACAGTACATCTCGCTGCCCTGGCAGATTTGTAGCAGGAATCTGAACTTCAGCCTGTCACATCCAAGATGAACACCCTTATCACAAACTAGAGCTTCTCCACCAATGTGATGTATGTGCACATAAACAGGTCCATCAGGAGAGAAAGAGATCCACGCCACCATATAAACAGGTAGTTAAGAATTTTCTGCCAGAAGCTCTTGCCCTACTTGGGTACCTGGATTTCTCTCCCACAGTGACAAAACATCCATACAGCACTGATTCTTCTGCTCTGGCTTTTCTCCTTGAGGGTGTTTCTGCTTGGCCAGAACACATACACATCTGTTGGCACACCGACTGCCTATATTGGACCAAGTAGGGCAGATTAGCTTGAATCCTCTTTTATTATCCTCCCTCCATCCATTAGTAATTCAAGAATGAACTATTGTTCAGTAGGATCTGATTCATAGGTACAGCCATAGGAGCCTTCTGGAGAGAAATACCTTTAAAAAAAAAAAAAAAAAAGTCTGCTGTTAACATTGGATAGAAATCCATTGCTGGGTGGACTGGAGAAGCTGCCCCTCTACCCAAACGGTGCTTCTTTCAGTTATTCTATGCTATTTACCTAGACAGCCAGGTCATCCAAACATACTCAATTCACATTTCACATCAACAGCCCTACTTTTTTACAAAACTACCATCATTTTTTTCATTACAACTTACTCCATTAATATTTTCACCAAGGACAACAGTCTCCTAGAAGCATAAAGCAGAGACATCTACACTCTTTACACTTAAAATCTAGTTAAAGCAACTTCTGACTTCTGCTAAGTTCTTACGTGAATAACTACTCAGAGAAGGTTGAGGTAACAAAGTCCTTGTAAATTACAGTTGTCACAAAGGGACAAGAAGCCTTTTCATAATGTCGCCAAAGAGCTAGGAACACCACAGGCAGTGAAACAAGCAGACCTTTTGTTCCATTCCTTTAATAAAAAATACAGCAGTATACTGCTTTATACCTGTTTTGGAGAGGCTCAAGGGAGACAGCGGACAACTTCAAAGGAACCTGCATGCTGGCAGGCTAAAATTTGTTAGACAAATGCTGACTTCTTCAGAAGTAAGGGGTTAAAAAGGCAGATCAGCTTTAAAGTAAAGAAAATTACTGCCTGAAAAAAATCAGGAAAAGTATCTTAGCTTCAAATGGGAGATGGAATTGCATTTAAACATCCATAGACAAACCACTAAAGGACTGTACAGCCGATCCCATAGGTAGGATGTCAAAAAAAGAACACATGCAGTTCATATTCTGCTGAAAGTCCATGGACATAGACCTCACCTTGGAGTTCACAGTGGTAACAGCAGCACCTCACAGCCAGGAGTTAAAGCTACTACACGAGAATCTGGATTCCTACATCCTCTAGATCTCTCCACACAAATGCTGTGTAAAGCCAAAAATCAAGTTATCAAGTTCAGTATTTACATGGCACACAGATGTGTAAATTCTCACTCTGGCCTTCTCACTTACTTGCCAGGAGCAATGGTGCCTGTCCCATGAGTCAGCAACAGAAATGTCAGAAGAAGAGTGGGGTGTGAGCTGTCTGCACCCAAGGAAGCCATACTCCATGCTGGCTTTGGTGGAACACTCAAAATATCTCACTATGCCCATGATAGAAATTGGCTGGATGCCACTGACATTAATTTGCTGTTGCAAAAATCAATATTTATCTCTAAGCTTCTGGGAAGGGAATCTGTTCTCCAGCACGGACGGGGGAAACCCTTTCAAAGTGCGAGCTGAGATTTTTCCTGGAGAGATTCCAGGGGCCATGCCTAGCTGGCAATGTTTCTAACCAGCTTATCTTAGGAAAATACAGGAAAACACAGCCTTCCTCAGCAAGCGTCTTGTCCTTTTTTCCTACAGAGCTTTGTCTTGTCTTGGATAAAACTCTTCAAATACAGTGCCAGTTTCACACTCTGCCTCATCTCTCTGCATGGTCTCTTCCTACAAGAAAAAAGATACGGGTACATTTGTCCCATAATCATAAAGTCTCTGTCTGCATCATAATTACTGAAGAAGTGCACTGCAGTGACGCTCCATATTAAAATTCAAGGGATAAAACAGAAGCCATGGAACTCAGCTACAGCAGTGAAGAAACGTTGCTGTGCTCTGGGAATTGAAATACACCTTCCCCAAAAGGCCAGTTTCTGCTGGTTCAAAGAAGATGATAAAAGAGTGGAGCAAAGAACATTTCCTCACAAAGGGTATTATCTAAAAAGAATGGGTTGCCACGTAACCTAGTCTAATGTCACATTGGTTTTTGGAGTACTAATCCACTACAAAACACAAAACTGATAGCAAAACAGCAAGCAGAGAAGTGCAGAGAGAAACTCCTTTACAATCCATGACCAAATGGCTTCTACACTGGGTAATTTTAGCACTATTTAAGATGACTGAAAGCAACACTAGCCACTGATAATTTTGGAAGTCTGAGTAATCATTTCTAATTGGTGACAATCAGCTACTGGATGCTGACAAACAGCTCTGAGGATACTTTAACCTCCATATGAAGAGGCAACAGAATGATTAACACATGCGGCATGCCATGACAGTTGGGAAAAAATTAAAAAGCTGTGGGAGTTTCTTAATGACTCTAATGCAATATGCTCTACTCTGATTTGCTTGAGGGCTACAGGGGATTTATTTTTCTTCAAAGATTTCCACCGTCTTTAATAAGAAGCAATGAATGTGTGGCTCTAATACCATTTAATGACCATCCATTACCAAAAGATGGGAATGACAGTTAACCACTGAACTTAGTGTAATAAATGCTGATTATTTGTTGCTATGAAGACCCTGTTTGGGGTGAAAATCATGTAATTTTGGGTTGAAATGTGGGCATCTGCACAGCCCTTCAGTGGGACAGCCTCTGTGATTGTTTTTCACAACAGTCACACACCCCACGCACAGGGACAGGCACTATCACACCACATATACAGCTTCTTTGGAAAAAAACTAAACATGTCCTCTCTCCTCCATCCAAACACCACAGCACGTGGAGACCAGTGCTGAAATATCACTCAGGCTGCTTGAAGTAATTCCATCTGCTAGGTATGGTAAAAATGTTAGACTTCTACCAAAACACAACTTCTATGCTAGCCCACTGTGCGTATGCCTAGAAAAAGACCTGAAATGGCCTTGCAATTCAGCAGGCTGGTTTCTTCATGGATGCTCATCTTATAGTACCTGTACATCTGAAACACATGTGGTGAGATCAGGGATTGAAAAGGAAAGGCTGGATAAGGAAACAGTTCAAGAAGATTAAGAAGAATGATCTGCCTCATGTAGTAAGATTCACCAGGAATATCCCACTTCACTCCTCCAGTTTTATTTCTCCGCAAAAGTCCATTAGATACTGCAACTGCATTTTGGCTTCTATTTATTTTAGTTAAAAGGGAAGTGATTGTATATCTGTACCACAGCAGGCACATGGCACCATCTGTGAGATTCCTCAGAGGTTTGCCAAAAATTTTCCTGTATGCAGAGTAGACAGCTAATCTGAACTGTGGCCAGGCTAATACAGGGGAAAACAAGGTAAACACTGTGAACAACTCATCTAGCTCACATCATCATCATCTAGTATCAGAGACATCTGCTCTCAGATTAAACTCTCCCTATGATTCAGCTCTTTCAAGGATCATCTAGATGCCCAGATACCTATTACAGAAAAACCAAGGCCTTACTCAATCCCATATGACAAAGAGTCACAACTTCTCTCAAAAGCAAACTAACTCATTTCTAGGAGTGAAACCGAACACTCCAATTTTGATAAGTACTAAAAACAAAACAAAAAAAAATACAATTAATAACGGGTCACTAAACTCAATAGTCAAGTTCTGTGAATACTCAAAAACACTGCCAATAGGTTGGAGACCTGAGAAATTACCACTCTTTCTAAAGTGATCTGCCAGCTCTAAGCAGTGTTCAGACAGTAAAGCAGGAGAACACAAGCAGAATGCCATACAGCTGGACCCCATTGAGATATGGGCAAAACTCTCACAAGAGATGAAGGGGATCATGCAGCAGACGTGGATCTCCTTTCTTTCACTAAATCTGTAAGTTAAGATAATTATCTTGCCGACCAAGAGAAAAAGATTTTTATTCCCATATAATAGGGAAGTATCGGGTCACTGCAGGAATGGAAGTCGTTGAAGTGATGAATGGATAGATTTGAGACCATTCAGTTCCCACTCCATATATCTGCCTTCTCCCAAGTTAGATGAATGCATGTAAGAGGTAAACAGATTCATCAAACAAATAAGATCAGCAGCCCAGATGCTGTATTTCATCTTATGGCAAACTTGCTTTTGTGCTATGAAACGTAAGCTTGGTATCATTTATATAATTCCTTTTACTGTGTTTTCCCTTAACACTTCAAAATATTCCTCAGCTTTTCTGCCAGTGAAAAGGACCCAAAGAATTCTAAAAAAATTAATCCACATAAAACTTCAGGGAAGGAACAAAGGTGTATTTGTCTGGACTCCACAACCAAAGGGACATTTGAATCTGGGGAAGGTTTCTTCTTGCAAGTGGTTAGAGATGCTTGCTCAAGCAAATAAAACAATCCCTACTTGCATGCAACCTATCAAATCTAGTTGAAAAGTAGCTTGTGATCTCTTTGGAGCCAGAACTCTCTTGCTCCACTTGCCACGGTGTCTTCATGAAATACAGTGGAAGTCCAGCTCATAGCTGGGACTCACAGTTACTTTCAAATAATTTATTAACAGAAGGAGAAGGCAGATACTAGCATTAAGCAAGAGAGTATTAACTCCTCCAACTGAAGAACAGTGTTAGAACTTGAACAAGAAATGGTATGTATTTTCTCACACATACAATTGCAATAAAACAGTGAAGAATTAGAGAACAGCAGCATTTTAACTCCAGTTTATGTGAGGCACCCTACTAATGATAAGAAAACATGCCCAGATCCTGCTCATAGTCAGCCACAGCTAGACTGACAGTCAACCCCTCTTGCATACATTTTAGTAATAAAATCTATAACCATACCTAGAATTGCATCAGAGGTGCAGCACTATATAACCATCCTTGGCAAGTCTTCTTATGGGAACAATTTTCTCCTAACCATACCTCCTCCACAGTGCAGTCACTTGCGCAGGAGTGCTGCTGAATCTCTAGAAATGCTTGTGCCGTGTCAGTGGTTAGCCTGCTCAGAGGCCAGCTTCCTTCAGCAAGGAAAATACAAACAAAGCCCTTTTCTCAACATTCTCCCAGCATGCTTTATCCTCAGAGGTGTATTTGTATGCTGTGAGCCATGAGAGCAAGTACACAGCTTGTTTTTCTATCCTGCAGCAGCAGTAGCTTCCAGGTAATCAAGCATGAAAACAGTGCTAGATGTATAAATATCACCAATGCATCTTCTTCCTCTCTTTGCAAAAAGAAATCCAACAAAACAGTGATGTCAGCTGCAATTCTATTTTATCTAGACCTGTAGCTCACTCCAATACTAACACCAGTGGCGTTTGCGCAGTTGCGTTTGCACGTATCTTCTCAGCTTTCCTTTCCAATTCAGTGTTAGCAAGGCACAGTTTCTTTGTTTGTCAGATCAGATGGTCAAAAGAATAAGAGCAAGACAAGTTTGATGATGAATCATTGCGTTGGTGCCAGATCTAAAGAAGAAATACTCCCTCTGAGAGAAAGAAAACCAACTACATTCAACAGAAAGGTGAGATGGAAAACAACATGCTTCGCATCATAAGCAGGCCTTGGGAAGATGTCTGAAGTAAAAAGGAACCAGTACTGTGTTTTAAACTTTGAATTCAGTATTGATCTTTAATACCACTGCTTAGGGGAGCCTACAGACAAGTTCGTTGGAGCATAGAATCATTTACCATTGTAACACTCATGTTTTAGTTTGAATCAAGTCACATGAAAGACTTAGATAGCAAGAACCCATGAATTAGGGATGAGAAAACTTCAAAATATGCAGAGCTCTTTTATGGATCCAAATTGCCTCATAATCTGTGCTTTCAACAGCAAATAAAGACATTGTCACTTACAGCTTTTAGATAGACCCGAAGAAGGTAAGGACAGTAACCTTTAACTATTCCATCAATCCTTCTTTCAACACAACAGAAAAGTCTGTAGGGCCAAGCAGTACCAAAGCTGTAAAACAGAGAACTTAAACCTGACATGTTTATTGCAAAGAAACTAAATGAAAAACATCAGAGATTTCTTGTTTCCACTAAAATAAAACTGGTGAGATCCCCATGCCTGACCCTCCCACTTTTATTTTTGTAGAAAGAGTAGGAAGAGTGAGGAAATCAGAAGTTTGAATTTGACGCAGATGAGTGTATGATATGAACAGGCAGAATCAGCCCTAAAGAATCCCAGGGACAAAATGATATACACGCAAGTTTCAGATAAACTACAAGGACAGAAGAATAAAGCAAGGATGTTAGCAAATATCGTGGGCATGCTCTCCAGTGCAAAGCATCTTTGGAACCAAACGCTGGAAGACAGCAACTGTAATACTGATCTTTTAACAGAGGTCTACTTGAGAACCAGGGAACTACAAATCTGTGAACTGGATGTCTAGTCCGAATGAACTATCAGAAGCTGTAATAAAGGATATAATTAACAGATCAGTAAAAATGATTGTTTGAGTAAGGATCAACATAATTTCTGCAAGGGAAGGTCCCATGAAATCCACTTCTTGATATTCTTTGAAAAAATCAATGAATATTGAGAAAGCAGTGATCTTACTGACATAGTTAACTGTAATTTCTAAAAATTTTTTATGACATTCTTCCAGATATGTTCTTATGGATATAGCTAGTCATGAGACAAAGGGATAAGACGGTGTTGCAGGTGGCATGAAAAATGTAGATAGAAATTGACTAGTCACTGTCAGCTACAAGACCCATCAAAAGAAGCTAGTGGCAGTCATTTCAGGGCAGGGTAGTTGGGGGCTTTTCACAATAGGGAGCAGACCTGACAACTTCCTAGCAAAGGAGGGTTGATGCATCCGCTCAAGAGAACTGAAAGAAAGAGCAAGCCATGGGTCATTAGCTCTGAGATAGCCAGAAAAATTATATGCTTGCCCTGCTCTGTCTCCAGCAATGGGAAGAACAACATTCTTGGACTAGATGAATCCCTGTCCTGAGGCAGTTTGGCCGTTCTTATGTTCATGCATTCTCTTCTGCGTAAAGAGTAATGAAAACATTTAGATAAATAAATAAATAAATAAGCAAACCTCTTGGAAATGAGTTCTTATAACAGTGATTTTAAAAAGGAGCAACATTTTATTTTCCAAGAGAAAGTTAAAGAGGAGACCAATTTCAAACTCCTATCTGAAAGACTCAGGGAAAGCCCTATGAACTGCTGGAATAGGATCTGTCTCACTCTTTGACAGTCAGGATACAGTTTAAGCAATGGTTTTGAGATTACATGGTAATTGCCCAATTAGCTCTTGCACGCAAGAGGGATTCTCTCGCATTTATCCATATCCAGCAAGGCAGAAATCCAAAGCTTTCTGCCCACTGTGGATTTGTTCTTCCATTTCATTAGGATTAATTTTTCCACCACCCACACGATTCTCTGAATCTCTCCCTCCCTGCCCCAGTACCACCTGTCAAAGTTATAAAGATGATTGGTGCTTCTTCAGCACAGAGCATCTTTATCCACCTATTTACTGACAGATGCTCTCTCCCCTCCTTTGCCAGACTAGTTCTTCCCAAAAGCCTGCAGTCTGTCAAGCCATTCACAGATCATAGATGTGGATGCAATATTTAAACGCACCCTCTCCAGTAACACCAGTGTGTAATTTAGCTGTGTCCCAATCTCCAAAATCCTGGGTTGCTTTCTATTTTGACAAGTCTCAGATGAAATTCAAAACCACTTTCAAATCTAGTAGCCATCACATTAAAAGATAATCTGTATAAACTGGCCAGCATAATGACTTCAGGCTGGCCCAAAGCAATCTTTTTTGCTTCTAAAGCAGAAGATGAGTTTGGGTAGATTAACATACATGCAAATCCCGCTGCCTAGCCATCGGCTAAAACTAGGACTGACTGTTTCTCCTCATCTCTTTCTATTTCAGTCCAAGGCCTGAACAGGCCTGTCAGGGTCATGGGAAAAAAAGTGGGGCATTAATTCTTGTAGCTCTTGCTCATCTATCCCTGTATATTAAGTGACATCTTTTCAGAAAAGCCTCTTGAATTACATTACCAGAGCTGTTCTATAAGTTAATTGGTCTGGAAAGAACCATCTTTGATCCTGCTGGTGTCACAGTACAACATGAAATCCGGGGAGTTTTCTTTCAATTTGGAAATCATGATAGCAATCCAGAGACTGCACTTTCATTCAAAGAAAAATGAGCTCTGGAAGAGTGCTTCTGACCCCACCATCTCCTCCACTGCTGGAAACTATTCAAAATCCATCAAAGGAAAGCATAAGTAAACTGGGAAGCCTCGATAAAATGCTTAGCATAGAGACATCTGTCACAATCCTTAAAAAGAAATCCGAGTACTTTCAGCAGCCAAAGTTGGACAAAAGGAAGAACAGTCTCACAAACATAACTCTGAATCAAACCCCATGAGACAGCACGGCAATGAGACACCTAAGCATTAGACAAGCCATTCTCTCTGCATGCTAGCTCCTCAGCTGTGGGATGAGAATAACAGCTTTTTCCTTCTCCAGGGAAGCACTGGGAAGTACAGTAGAGAAGACAGGAAGGATCATATGCCAGGGTTGAAAAGGCTAAGCAGATCTCCTGGGCACCCTCCTATTCCAGCGCCTGCAACAACAGCGCAACACAGAGATACTCAAAATTGCTTCAAATTAGAAAATTTCTGCAGCAACCCCAGAGTGCAGAACTGCTCACAGGGAATTAATGTGTCCTAGCAAGACAGGGCACATAGCCCTTTGCACTGAATTATTTTCTTACTCATCACACATCTGCAACAATGCCAATGAATTGCAACACGCACATCTGCAATTTGCACGTTGTCACCTCAGATTGTTTGGGCTTTCTTAGCATAATTAAATGAATAGCAAACTGAGCACCATTTTCCCCTCCTCCTTACTTTGCTCTCCCATTCCTTCTGTATGTGCTAAAACAAAATGCTCCCTCTGATTCAGATTTCATCTGTCACAAAGCCAGCAGCCTTCTCCTAGGAAGCCTGGGCACTAATGACAGAAACAGCAGCTGCCTCTAAACACTTCATCTGCCCTATGCAATTAATGGCCAGTAAAAGCAAAGGCCAGGAGCAGGTGCATGGGCTGATCGATTAAAGAACATCCCCAGGCAGGAGGCAAGGACAGGGGAGATCACCCCATGCCCATGAAGGCCAGGGGCAGCCAGTGAGATGGCAGAAGCAGGGTTGTCCCTGGGAGTCCACTCACCTGGGCATGGGTCAGGGAGGTCCATCAGCAGGCCTCCAGCCCACCTCCCAGAAATCCTGCTGCCAGCTGCCCTTCTTTCAACCCAAGCCAAGCAGTTACACCTCAGATTCCAAGTAGCAGTTTGGGTTTAACTCCACTGGCATCCCACAGTCATCTCCATCCACCCCAACAAGAGCACTCTTTCCCTTCCCAGAGGTGAGGTAAACCAAGGCAAAGAGATTTAAGCACCCTGCTGTAAATATGACTGAGGAGAGGGGGACAACTAGGACTATAGTCTTGGTATTTCTCAAAATCCAGTGCTTTAGTCAAAATGAAGGCTTTCCTGTTCTCGGCTAGGGTCCAAGGACACGCTTCGTTGGCAGCATTACACAATCTATTTAGAGCTTTTATTCCCACATGTTCAAAGCACTTGTACTTTTCACAAAAACATAGCGGTGTCATTGAACACGATGTTATGTTTGAACTGGAGAGGAAAAAAACATCTCTCCCCTTCTATTATTACACACAAATTCAAGTTTGTCTGCTATCATGATATCTTAGCAGGGAATGAAATATGAGCAAACTGAACCCTAGCTATGCTAATTAGTGACGATCCATCATCAATTCACCAAGAAAAAAAGGCATCCTGTGAGATTCACCATCACTTCTTTCATTCTCTGTGAAGGCATCTGGGATAGAAGGAAGGATGGAAGAGAACTTGAGGTCCTGGAGAACCTGAGCATTAATTGTACCGCAGTGGAAGAAAAGAGTAAGTCAAAAGACTAAGTCACATGCATGATCCTGTTTTAATGGTTGTTTCACTTGCGTACTGAAGAATTCACAAGCAGGGTTTTAAATGGTGGCAGGAAAGTGTAACATTGTTTTTGCTTGTCAGCTCAAGCAACTTATTAGAAAAATGCTCTTACTATTGAGAGCCTTCAGAACACTTTTGAAGAGAGCCCAGGTACTTGGTATTTAGTGAAAACTACCACTTTGTCTAGCAACAGCTGCAGGCTCCAAGGTATTTAGTAAAGTTATCTTGTGCCACACTGCTAAGAGGAAACATCAGTACCTTTCTTTTTATTTGGGTGACCCTCACACTATGACATCCAAAACATTTTTTCTGCAGACAGGAAGAGGGAGACAAGTTTACCCCTTGTAGAAACTGTCCAATGGATAAATGAAAAGGAGCTGAGATTTTGATTTCTTTTCAGATCTGTGTCAGTGTATGTAAGCAAAAACAAATAAAATGCTGGTGCCATTCCTTTCCTACTAGGATAGTCCCAGCTACAAGGAGCTGGAGGTCAGGTTCTCATATCTGAATACTCCCAACATTAAGAAACAACCTACATCTTGACACAAACTGAGTGACTTTCTTTTTTTTCATGCCAGCAATCTGGTCTGTCTCTGTAAAGTGCCCCCTACCTAGCCTACTACCTGAACACAAACTGCAGGTGCCTATACTGCAGTAGCATTACACTTCCAAACATATCCAATGGTATAACACCAGTACTACCACAGGATCCACAATGTGAACTTAACTTTCAGTTCTGTTTTCCCTGTTCCTACACATACTGTCCCTGCTAGCATGTTTCTGGATGTACTATGTCATCAGGTGTGGGGCTCAGATGAGATAAGCATTATTTCTGGGTGTTTTTGTCCAATCTCCAGTACTTGAGCTCTCTGAGAGAACAACAGTATCACAAATAATGAGCAGCAGGACACTGAAACCTTACTGACTTGACTGATAAAACAGTTTTCCATGCTTCATGAGCAGTTCAGATGCTTGACATAAGGGATATTGTGATGATTAATAATTAACTGTCTGGAGACACAGAGCTCAAGGACAGATGCCTCCCATCTGCAAGCTTTGTGAGCTGAGGCTGCATTTTGCAGGAGGAGGGTGGGGACCTGATAGAGAGAAGGTGAAAAGGTTGGCATGCCCCTAGGAAGTCAGCAGCCTTTTCCAGGCACATCACCTTTTGCCTCCCAGCACATACATTAGGAGGTATTATCCTGCACTTCTCAAGGTAGTTTCACTACCCGAGTCACTGGGGGATCAGAGCAGCAATGATCTCAGCCAATTCCTGGTGACAACTCTGCTAAATGAGATGCATCCTTAGAAGCTACCTTATGTATTTAATAGGCTTTAACATCAGTTTTAATGAGACACCTCTGAGACCTCTGGAGAGGTAACAGACAGCTGGAAACATGCTTCAAAGTCCTCTGGGTGTGAGAAGTAGAATTAAAGTTCAGATGCACCAAGTACAGGATTTTTAAGCACCTGATAGGTTAGAGAGTATTAAATTGTTCTTAACGTTAACTTTAAAAATTTCCATTTGCATATTTTTTTTGATCCAGCAAGAGCTTTAACTGTATCAAGATTATCCAAAACAACAGCTGCAACAGGAGCTGAGCTGCAGATCTCAAAGTAATTACACACTACAAAGGGAATCCTTGGAGCATTTCAATAGCATGCCACATAACAAACAGCACTTAAGGCCGCAGATGGACACTTTAGCTTGCTAGAATAACTTCACTGTGGCAAAGGATTTTGAAGAGGTCAGTTTTATTGCAGCTTGCATTTTGCTCCTTACCTTCCTCTCAGAAATAGGCTGAGTTGTAAAGGATGATGAAAAGTTCAAATGCTGATTGGTTACATAGGACCGAAGAAGAAATACTGTGAGGGAGTGAAGTACAAGCGTCTCCCTCCTAGCCTCCTTTTCTCTTGCCTCCTGATTCAACACCCAGAAGAAATGGTCCCTCTCATTAGCTGTGCCTCGACACAAGGGACGGAAAAGATCACTCAGAAGTGCTGCAAGGCCAAAAGGATATGTGACTAATCCAGCTAGCAAGGTCTGGGACAGCTGCCTTTTTGTCCTCCCTTTCCCAGCATCCACACCGCCTACTTGCCTTGTTCTGTCAAGGCCTCTGGCTACCAAGGTGCAGCGTCTCCTGCAAGCAGCAGTCTACACAAGGGAAGAGCCAGAACTGTCCACAGGCAGTAAAAAGAAGTGAAATTTGCAAGGATTCACATGGCCTGCATTTGTTTATTCTTCAAAAAGTTTTTGCTCTGGAGAAGCCACAGTTCTTCTTATGCTTATGAGGCTTTAGAAAAAAATAATGTTTCTTAGCACTTCTTTTCTTTTAGTCCCAAGGTCTGAGCTTGAAATGGAACGATATAGTTTGCCTCTCTTTGATCTGCTTCTACTTGGCTTACACCAGAATTATTCTGTTCTGTTTTAGTTTGGTACAATCCCTTTCTCAAACATTTGCCCCCAGTATCTACACAGTAGCAAGCCCAAGAGGCACAGTGCTTCAGCAGAAGGAAGTGGAGTTGGTTCATTCCACATTCCAACATCTGCCAAAGAGAAGATAGCCAGCTGTCTCGGATAACAAGCAGACAAAAATTAGAGTGAACAAAGGCACAGCAAATGACACTGCAATCAAGAACAATGAGCACTAGAACTGAAGACAGATCAGCCAAAGCCAGTGGGTGGATTTCAGCTCAGAACATACACTTCTAGCTCCAGGCTGTACAGATTCTGAAATACCCAGCATTGCCTTTCCACCTTTCCATAACTCCCTTGTCACAGGGGCAGTTTAAGATAATGCATTAGCATGTGTATTCTTAATGCTATGACAGACTCAGAAGAGAGGCTGCATAAACAACTGATCTTTCAGGTTGCGCAGTCATCTAAGGAGTCAGCAAACAAAGTCTAACTTCTGTCTGAGAAGGCATTGAATGGAAATAAAGCCACAGGAGTACAGTAGCCCTCTATTTACAAGGAGCAACAAGTGCTTTCTGCTTGTAAACAGTAACAATGAGTGCAGGCACTTGTTCAGGAGGACGCAGACCAAATTCCTAACCTCTTCAGTCTGCTAGAGGGGATTCAGAAGGAAGCAACTTGACCATACTCTCATAGTGTATTTGGAGTTGACCTTTCTCAGCACCTCATGGTAAAGTAGTTCCCTGTCACATAAAGCAAAGGAAAGATCCGTTCTTATATTAAAAACACAGTCACTGGACCAGAGAAGAAGTATGAATAATGCCATAACTTGGTTTCAGCCTAGACACCCTCCTGGAGCAGCTTGCTCCCACTAGAAACATCCACTCTTCACTACAGGAATATTTCAAACAAATATTACATGTTTTGACACAACAGGCCCAGAATGACCAGATCCTGAGTGTCCTGCTGTCTGCTTCTGTGGCAGACCTGCATGAAGGGGCAGTTTGTTTGACTCCCTCAGGGACTTTAACCAGGTCTCTGTCACTCTAGATGAATCAGCACACTAGATGATAGTAGTCAAATGCAGAAATACCACTGATCCTTCCCCAGCAGACATCTAATGGTTATGTCAGAAACTATCAACAATATTATGCCATCTGCAATGCTCCAAAATACACCAGACACATCAACAAGGTTGATAATTATGGAACAGAATCCATGAGAGAATAGACCTGGACCTCCACTGAGGGGAAATCAGACATCAGGCTGATATCCTAAAATTGCCCCAGTGCCTATGCTTAGGCAAGTAAATGGAGCCCTATATTTTCCATGTAAATGCTTGGCTAAGAAAGCACCTCAGCCCTATCTGGAAATACCTACAGCCCAGATTTCATCCAACAAGAAGTGTGCTGAGGTTTGTCCTACAAGCCACCCAAGAGTACAAGTTAATAATAGAGAGAATGACTTCTCAGTCTAGTTCCATGCTTAACTTCTTCATCTTTTCTTTCTGCTATATCTGACATTCATCAGGCAAATCCAGAGCTGGAAGAAGATGACAAATATAGGGCAAGTACAAGGTCATCTGCTCCAAGTAGTCTCAAAAAGAGAAAGATGCACAAGATCAAGAACACATGTCTAGAAACACTCAAGTCTTCCTGCATCATGCACCTACAGAAAGCTAACCCATAGAAAAGGCCACCAATAACTCACCACTGGGGTCCTCATGCATTCTAACCCCTGGGTAGCAATCAGTGCCTAGGAACCTTTTCTTACATCAACATCCAGATGATAATAACTAGTAGAAGATATTGAGAAGTTCCCTGTTGATTTAAGACTAGAGGTGAAACATAGTAACAGATCCAGTACTGAAGTTTAAGCAAAGCACGTTATCAACGGAGCTTTCACAGTGCCAGATCCTCCATCTCCCAGAGATGTGAACCCATCAGTATCCACATGGCAGCTGACCTATGTGTTGACCCACATGATGAAGGCACTTATTAAACAGGCTGAAATGCTTTCAGCATTTCTAGCATCTGCCAGTCTCTTATGTAAATAAGCATCCCTGCCCATCTAAAATCGATTGTAGATAACAGCATTTTTCTTCCCCTTACCATTGCTTTTCCACACACCTTAATATTCAACACTGAAAACCTGATCTACCAATTAAGATAAATCTTCAACACTTAGGAAGTAGCCTCATATTTTGCCCTGAGAAGAGAAATCTCACTGATTATTAGATAAAACTCTGAAGTAATGGGATGTTTTCACCCCTCTAGACCCTTCACACTCAAGAACATCCAGTGTTTACACAGAATAACACTGAATTCCCTCCCCCCATCCCACCAAAGAATTTGAGTCAGCTTGCGAAAGGCAGACCAACAGACTTGTGAATTTTGCTTCTCTTAGTTCCCAGCAGAAATATAGCTCTAACATACTGATTGATTTCCTCCTCCCCTCTCCAGCTCCAGCTACATCATCTTGACATAATAACAGGAACAAGAGAGACCAAAACAAAGAACCAAATAAGCACAGCCTCAGTCAGTAAAGCATCTTAGGGTCTTAGAACACCCGAAGAAATTCAGTCCGTCTCACTAATGCACGTGTATGTATCTAGCTGCCCACCATCACCTTTAGAGACACATCTGACAGCTGTTCCATCTTAGTGGTTCTGTTTCAGTCACTGGTGCTCAGCTCTTTGCAGCAGAAGCCCCCACTGTATGTATAATTGATCCCCAGGGGCCATCTCAATGGGAAGCTAGATGGCCAGCTGAGCCCTGGCACCAGAGTGGCTCAAACTTAGGAACCACAGAAGAAGCACAAGAGGCAGAAGGGTCTGCTTTGCTACAGACAGAGCAGGTCTTTTTGGTTAAGAGTGACAGTCTCCTGTACTGTCAACCCATCAACTTTTAACAATACTAAGATTTATTTTAAAATAAAGGGACATTAACAACCTTGACAGCATAATGAGCCAGAGGCTAAACCTTGCTGCCAGAAGTGCTGTGTTCTAACAGAAGCCTACTTTGATGTTTGAGGAAACTACAAAAAGCACCAGAGAAAATTCACTAGTCACCAGCTTTAACACAGTTTCACAAGGGTAAGCAATCATGTCTCTCAGAGTTGCTCAGAACCATGCTCAGAAGACAGGTTAGCTGATTGTGACCTTGCCCATAAATGAGGTTAAAGGACAAAATTGCAGCAGCAACAAAAGTTTTTTGTATCTCCAAGTTAGAACTGACCTTACACCTAAAATCCTGCCTCTTCAGGAACTGACTTCAGAGATGCTAAGTCAGACTGGCACCTGTAAGAACTGCCTTAAGAGCCTTACAAGAGGACCTGTGAGGCTTTGCTCCAGAAGCAGAACTCACACATTTCTCATACTGCGTTAGCCTTTCTTAAGCTCTCCTTTCTCATCAAGATTTCTTATATTTGCCAGTGCTGAAGTAAAGGAGAGCCTGTAGTATAGCAGTTTTCCCTAGTGCATATAGGACTGACAGAAGTGAGAATTCTCACATTATCCTCACTGAATCAATTCAAGTCAGTTCATGGGGCAACAGGACCAATGAGCTGCTAATGGGGTGAATGCTGTAGCTGGAGATAGCTACATGTACAGTAGAAAGATACAGTCAGGAGACTGAGCTCATAAAACATCTCATCCACAAATTGTCAGCTTAAGGACTGCAGTGCTGGAGAAGCTTAGCAATAACACGGACAGGTAAGCCAGCCTGTCACCCTGACAACATCAAAACAGGCTGTTCCCTGATGGACAGCATCTTCAGGCTGTTGCTAAGACAACAAAACCCAGTTTATTATGCATAAATGGGCACACTTCGTCACTGGACTTATTAACCCAGACCCTATCACTTACTCCACAGTTTCTTAATTGCTTTAGATAAGAAGTTGCATTCTGAGTCCTTCTTCTTGAACTGCTAAACTCAACTGCAGACTAGTGTTAGCTGCTTCATCTCTTCATCTGCCTCTCTCCAACTTCCTCTCTCCAAAGATGCAAGAGAGAAAGGATGTCTACTTCCCTGTCATCATTTTTCTCACATGGTTGAATCAGACACTGACTAAATCCATGATCTGCACCACTGAACTACCTTCCTTCTCCTTCTTCTCCCATTCTCAGGCGGAGCAAGGCAGAAATCCCACTCCATGCCTGGCCAGCCTGCGATCAGCCTGTCATCACTCTAATTGAATTTATGCAGTCTGGGAGAAAAGCAGAAACAAAGCCTAGATTTCCCCCATCTGTACACACCGCCAGGCTGCTCAGCTAGAGCTTTGACTTATTTGAAGATTTGAATCTACTGCCAGCAAATTTGCTAAAGCACCCAATCTACACACTTCTAAAGCCAGAGACACTTACACCAGGAAATGTTGCATCCAAGAGAGGTGAAGTAGTCTCTCATACCTCAAGCTAAGGATTCTGTTAACATCCAATTACAGCAACTTTCCCTATGATCTGCTTTCCCTCACCCACTACTGGTCTATCCAGTCTCTGGTTTCTAACCAAGAGTTTTCCCAGAGATTTTGCTGGACCCACAACAACTAGTATCTTAGTATGATTATTGCCATTACAGACTTTGCAGGGGATAATTTACCTGACTTGCTGTGAACCCAAGACCTATTACACAATACAAGCACAGTTAAACAGTCTAAACCCAGTACCATAAGGGGGCTAGCACAAAAAGCCAACAAAAGCCCCAGGAAGGAAAACAAGCATTTGAGATCCACCTGGTCCTTCCCTCTCACTGCTGCTTGTGACTAGTGGCAAGTTCAATTACTTGCAGAAAAAGAAGCAGCTTAGCACTTATGTAGAGCATATTTCACAGCACTGTGGGGAAACATACTACTAGACACCAGGCAACTGTTATCTCACCATTCTGTCTTGTTACACAGTATGCTCTATGTGATATGATTTGTAGACAAAAGATCAAGGTTCTGTATAAACGGAGTCAGAAATAAAGTAAAATCCCAAGACCATAATGTTTCCTTTGTCATTCAACAACTTAAAGATTTGCCTTTAAATTTACTTCATAAGAAACCTGTAAAGAAGATAAGACACAGTAGAGCTTCCTAAGCCAGAGCTCATTTGTGGAAGAGGGAATTCCTATGAGCTTTGGAAGCAGTCACAGAACAAATAAAGATACCATACACCTACCAAGCTTTTCCAAGAAAAAGGCAAACTTCAGTGAATAATGTGTTTCTGAGAATGGAAGCAATTCAGATTTGACAAATACTTTCATCCAGAGATGATCGGCAAACATTTTTTAAAACCGTCAAAACATTTCATTTAGTGTGTTTTAAGAAGTAGTGTTTTTGTTTCAGAACAACATTTTTATTTTTTTATTTTTTAATATATTAGGAGTTGCCAGAATTTAACTAAAATCTACTGAAGCCAATATTTAGCATTCTGTTCTCTGTTTGATAAATTAATTATCTGGCCAATATATGAAGAGGAAAGAGAAAGAAGAGATCCCACTGACTATATCACTTCCCCTTTCAAGACCACAAGTTGTTGCATTAACTTAGAGCATCTCTTCAGCACATCACACCAAGAAACACTACAGCTGTCAAGCTATTTGATGAAAAAGATCCCTTTTCTTTCTATTTGTTTTCTTAGAAACAGTCAGGTGATGCTACATTTCTCTACACATTGCTGCCCACCACTAGTGAGTAGTGCAAGAAGCAGGACCACCACCTACAAAAGGAATTCTCTCCCTCCTGACTAAATGAGCTGAAAGCATCCAAGACTTCTACCTACAGTAATCACAAATATGTTGACATATATCTGAGGAACTAGACTTACTCTTTCCTCCAAACAGAGAGATAATAAAATGTTCTGTGATCTAGTCAGTTCTTAAAACATTCACACCAGAGAATGAAGTGTTCTGCTTGCAATCATGCTGCCACTTCTAAAATAGATTCAAAGACTCCTTAAGTACTGAAGCTAGAAACACAAGGAACCTCTAACCCCTTTCATCGTGAAGCACGTAATTGTAGTGGCCACAGTCACATACTTGCACAGAAAAACAAAAAGCAATACTAGGACAGTGAGATTGCGTTGGTTTTTAAACTGCCTCCAAAGCAGATGCAAGCAATATATGTTAAAGAAAAATGCTTTTCAGCTGAAAAGAACAAGCAGCAAAGGAGCTCCCATCTCCTATTCTGTATGAGAGAAATTAGCTTAAAGCACCAAAGCATTCTGCATTTGTACAGTGGCCAAACAGACCCTCCAGCTTTATGCCTTTCCTCACAGATCACTGGACTGTCCTCTCTTTTCAGAGTACATAAATTATACAAAATCCAACTCTCACGCTATCTCAGTGTCTGCTGTAGAACAACACCATGTACAGGCTTCCCCACCACAAGCTGCTTGTCTGAGAATCCTCCCTACCTCCCTTCCTGGTACTGCATTATCCTGCCAGACCTTGCTCTCTAAGCAAGCTGAAAGGCATTTATAAAGTCAGAAATAAGCAAACTCTCCAAAGCTTTTCTCCCCACCTGAACCACTCACAGGCAGCGATCAGCTTCTGCTGGGAGACCAGAAGCTGATTAGCTATACAGAGCATGGTATCTGTTCCCTGTGGTACAGCTAGAACTGCTTCACCTCTTCCAAGGAGAGAGATAGACTATTACAACCTACTCAACCCTGATGAAACGTTGCAATATCACTAACAGAGAAAGGTCAACCCAGGTCAGCCCTCACCTTCTACCCCCATCATTCTCTCTGTATCAAGGGCACGCTCTTGCAAAGCCTCTGCCCTGCCACACACACACATTCCCTGGCAATAGGACAGAGGGTACAAAAAGCACAGGCTAGGACTTGTACGCAAGCAACTGTGCTGTCACTATTTAGTACCACAGCTTGTTCACCAGAGGTGTTTGCAGAGAGTAAGGGAGCTACTTTGCTACCCCCATAGCGTTTCCTCAGCCCTCACTCTGCAGGTAGGATCTCAGCCCATCTGGCTAATGCTAAGAGCTATAGTCACAGTGAACTGAATGTAATTTTCTCATGGTTGAGGAGGATTCCTTGACTTCAGCAGGGCTTTTGACACTGCCTCGTATAATATCCTCATAGACAAACTTAGGAAGTGTGGGACAAATAAGACAGTGAGGTGGACTAAGAACTGGTTGACTGGCAGAGCTCAGAAGATTGTGATCAGTAGCCAGTCTAGCTGGAGGCCTATAGCAGTGGTCCCAAGAGGGCAGCGTCCCTAAGGGGACAGTATTGAGTCTGGTCTTGTTTAGTATTTTCAACAGACCTGGGTGAAGGGACAGACTGCACTCTCAGCAAGTCTGCTGATGATACAAAGCTGGGAGGACTGGCTGATACACTAGGCAGACTGGAGAGTTGGGTAGAGGGGAAACTTACCAGGTTCAACAAGGGCAAGTTCTCCACCTGGGAAAGAATGCACCAGTACAAGTTAGGGGCTGACCTGCTAGAAAGGAGCTCTGCAGAGAAGGACCTAGGTGTCCTGAAGGACAACAGGTTGACCATGAGCCAGAAATGTGCTCTCTTGACCAAGAAGGCCAATGGTATCCTGAGGCCTTTCTGTCAATAGGATAAAGGTGGGACAAGGAAGAGAAAAAGACTCATTCTTCTCATCCAAATAGATGCTATACCAACACTGCCCACTGACCAGGGTTCTCATTCTTCTCTGCAACACAGCTCAGGGTCTCATTTTCACCAGCATAAAGAGTAAGCAAAAATACCAGCAGATCAAAGTGAAAGCTTTGTGTGTTATCAGCTGCAAAGACCGTGGAAATTTGGGGCAACTATACCTGCAATAAGAGAGGGACAGCAGTGATATATTTCCTTTAAATTTGGTAGCATGAACATGCTGTGCAAATAAGCTGAAAACATCATGAGAGCCCCCAGCTTGAATCTCTGCCAAATGGACTATTTTTAGCTGAATGTGTTCAGCTAGTTTGCTAAAGATTTAAACTCGGGCAATATCTGCAGTCACTCTTGTGTCTGATTTAACGAAGTGACATTTATTAATGTTACAAAGATTTAGTCAACTGTTCCAAAGAAAGATAGAAAAAAAATAAAGCAACAAGGAAGCAGGATAAGAAAATCAGTCCTGTGATCCAAGTCAGATGGTCCACAATAAATAGCTTATTAAGGGGAGCTGGAGGGAAGGGAGCTGCAAGTTATGAAGGGGAAATTGATTTATCAATCAAAGGTAAAGTGATAACTGACTGATCAGAGCAAACTCTGTCATAGATCTTACAGACCCAGTCATTTCCAGTAAGTCTACAAACAGCAGTTGTCTTAAGTCCACATAAGAAATGGATTCAAACTGGGAAAGAGATCCATGATCAAACCCCTGATCTGTGTTGTTATTCACGTTTATGCTTAAGTTAGACTTCAGTATCCTGCATACTCATTAAAATACTCTTGCAAAGTTCTCCCTCTCTTTTTGTGAGTGAGTACAGGTGTGCAGAAGCTCTTCAGCAACAAGTAAACAAAGTATAATCACCCTGCACGCTGGGGGATTAAGAAATTGCTTTTGGTATGAATATTCTGAACACTTAGAATGCCCAGTGATTCTTGCTCAGTTCTTGGATGCTGAAGAAAATCAGTTTAATAAATGGGTTTACCTGCTTCAGTAATTTGTGCAATGCACCTTAATAAGTATGAGCTTTTTTTTTCCTCTGTTTAAAGCCTAGTACTATCCAATGGGTAAAAGGATAAATGGCTATAATCTTTGAATACATGTGACTATATACAGTGGGTATTTCATAGCTGCACAAAGCCCATAATTGAACTTCTGCCCTAAGGGTAAGCTTTCCTGCAGTGTAAGTGCTTCCAGACGCCATACAGGGGTCATGATTCTTGTCAGTAAAGCCGAGCTTTACATCCAGTTAATTGTTATCCCCAGCTGTCTTTTTTTCTTCAAGACTAGTTTTCCAACAGCCATTCAAACAAATGTGCTCATTTCCCAGTTCCCCCGCAATTCCCCATCACAATGTAACAAAGTGCAGATTTTGCATGGCTACATTCCAAACTCCATGGTGTTAAAATCATAGCAGCAATGGAAAAGCATGTAGCCTCAATAATCATAATGTAGAATTTGAACTGGAGGTGACTCAGTGGTAGCCAAACAGATGCTATACAAAAATAGAATGGTTCCTAGGTATAGAGCATTAACTTGTGCTTAACCCATGGAATACTGACATACGCAGGTTTCTGTGTCTTGCTAGGAAGCAAAAGTCAGTCTGAATTAAACTGGTGACCTCAATTTACTTTGCTGCATCCAAGTTTCCATCTCAAAACACGGTGATCATAAATAGCAAGTTCCTTCTCCCCAGCTTCCTATGGGCTTCATCTTCAGAGTCAGTGACATTAAAAAAATAGCAAAGACCAAGTCTGTCCAGTATTCAGATTTTTTCAGCTCAGTAGCAAAACATTCACTGATCTGGGACAGCTCAATAGCAACTGAGAAAGTTTAGACCTCAGTCTGCAGCAGAAGTAAAAAAAAGAAAAAAAAAAAAACACAATGCAAGGAAGATAGCACATACAACAGAAGAGCAACACAATCCCTTTACCTTCTTCAAAGTATTAGCTAGGAACTCTGAGATTTGCAATATCAGCCTCTGGTTACTAAGAACTTGCCACCAGCATGATGCTTGGGTTACCAGCCCGCTTGGGGAAGTTCACAGTTCAAGCTACCAATCACCTGACCAACACTGAAAAGTAAATCTTAATGAAAGGATTTAAACAACTTGGTCGATTTTGCCTATAACAGTTCTGGAAGAGGCAGCTTCAAGCTATTCTGGTTGTGCTTTTCAGAGCATCTTTCAACACAGACACAGTCCTATCTGTCTTCACCGCTCCCTCCTTCCATGAGAAGTAACCCAGCTTTTCCAGACAACAAAAGAACACTTAATTTTTGTAATAAGAAGAGGTTTGTCATTTACCAGAGCCTACTCACTGCTCTTTGGTGGCTATTCTCTGGATTTTCCTAACAGGAAAACCCACGCTACTCTGCAGGCTTCCTGTTGGAAGTTGTTAACACTTGGTGACAAAAAGCAAATGTATGCAATAATGTTAACAGAACTAGATGTATGGAGCTCAGTCAGAAAGTGGGCTTCATAAAGTTAGATATTTCCATAGTAAAGGTCACTAAACTTTTTGGAAGATTTGAAAGTATTTATTTATTAATCTTCAGCTCATTAACATAAATGTAAGAGAGGAATAAATCACTATCAAAATGTTTCTCATCTGAACATGCTTATCCTAAGCCTGTGCTAAGCCAGAGAGCAAAACAGGTTGAGCCAAACCATCTTCTCTGTAGGCCTTTGTACCAAACATACGATTCAGATCTGATTTTTTAGCACAGATAGTTTCCAATTACAATCCTCTAAGCAAGAAGAGAGCAAGGGAACCAACTTGCTACACTACAAACTTGTAAAAACATTTCCAAGGAGCATGTCCCTATGCTCCTCCTCATGCTGAAACTCCACCTGTTCTGAGTTTTCTGTACTCCTATTGAAATTAACCTTTGGAGACAATGATTAACTATGATCTCATGCATGAGGGATTGATCCAGATTATTATTAGCCTAGAAACAACATCCTGAATACAATTCTACAGATATTTCTCATCCCTGGATGATATCCTGACCCTCTTCCCACATCCTGGCAGTGCTTGATCTCTCAAAATTAAATGACAATTGGCTCCCATAAAGAGAGAGAGGTGATTATATCTCCTTCCTTAACTGGGACACTGGAAATTAAAGAGCCCTCCCCTCACCCACTGCTGTTCCTGAAAAATTCTGCAGAAAATCCAGCATGATTTTACCTGTAGTCTGGCACAATATGCTACACATTTCAAAGAAAAATGCCATGGTCAGCATCATCTCTGACAGCCAGAACATGACATGCCTACTTGAAGAGAAAGCAGGAGGAAGGTGGATATCATCCTCTCTGAGGAACGGTGCTGGGCTCCTCTTTGTACAATGCCTGCCTCCACACATAAGCTCCCACCTAGCCTCACTGCTCCCCATAAACAAAACTGTTTCATACTCACCATATCATACACATTCAGAATCACCGGTTCATTGGCCATTGTTGATTGCCGTGGAGGCTGGATTTAAACCCTTCAATCCCTGCCAGATGTGTTGCTGCCCCCAGGGTATGCTTTTACCCTGAGACAGCCAGAAGGGAATGCTTCATTCTACAGCCTCCAAAGGAAGGAGAATGAAGGGAGGAGAAATGCTCACGATCAGGAGGTGGGGTGTAAAGTTGGTTGTAGGAAGGTAGGAAGATTTGGGCTTGTTTTGCTGGTTGTATAGGGCTTCTTTTACCCTTCCACAACGTGACAGGTCCCAGATTTCTTTCCAACTCAGCAGCACACCTTGGAGTCTGTAGATTTGCGCACCACTGTAACCAAGCACCATTAGTGCTCGTAAATCCCGATCTACAGAAGACAGACTCCGAGCCCGAAGATAAGCCTTCTTATATCGCCGTGGGTAGCACTGTGCCTGGGGGGGGGGGGGTGGGAGGGAGGGTCTCTCGGCGTCCTCGGCAGAGCAGCGTGCTGCTACACTCAGCACGGGGCTGTGGAAAGCAATGAACAGCGGCTCCGAGGCAGGGAGCCGGGCGCTCGAGTCCTCTGGGAGCTGTCCGCGGTGCTGGGCTCGGCCCGCCGGGAGCTGTCCGCGGTGCTGGGGCTCGGTCCGCGCTCAGGCGCTCCGGGGAGGGCTGCCCGCCCCCGGCAGGACACGGCCAAGCGACTGTGCCACAGGCGCTCCAGCGCGGGGCTCGGCGGTGGGACGAAGAAGAGGAAGGAGCCGGCTGCCCCCGGGGCGCAGTGGGGATGCTGTAGCCGCCATCCTGCCCGCAGCCGGGCGGGCAGACCGGGCGTCGGAGCCGAAGTTAGCAGGCAGTTCTCGGAGGTAGCGAGGGATCGGCGGCGCCAGAGGGAGGAGGAGGAGGGTGCCGAGCGGGCGACGCTTCCAGGCACGGTGCGGGTCCGGGCACTTCCCTGTGCTCTGCTGTCCGCCAGAAAGAGTCCTTATTTCGGGATCAGCTCGTCCCGGGCCGGGCAGCCCCTGTTGACTGACAGCCGGGGAGACCTACCCCTTCCTCTGCTGGCTGGATGCATCTCTGCGCGGCACACGGTGGGAGGGCGGGGAAGGGATGAAGCGACCGGGCACGGCGAGTAGTTTCACTTCTGTTAGTGGCAAGGTCTGGAGTTTCCTCTGTCCTAGAGCTACTTTACGCTCGTGTTAGACCCGGGCAGCTCTGCAACATCTTGCCAGCAAATGCCTCCCTCGGACCAGGATGCAAGAGTCAATTATAAAATCCACTGCGGTAATTTCATCTTCCCTTTGCTCCTCCTCTCCCTTTAAAGGGAGAGAAGGGTCTGTGACGGTGCTGGGAAGGGGTGTAGCTCGGGTAGAAAAGGGCTCCTGCATGCACAGATACGAGACGGTGTGCAAACTGGCATGATGACCTTAAATGCTCAGACACCGCAGACTTTCTGGAGCAGCCCAAAAAGAAAAAAAAAAAAGAAGAAAAAAAAGCAGGGATGACCTCATCTGCGTTGGAGGCGTATCTGAGGCTTTCTGCCAGCTCTCAGCCAACCAGATCTGAATGAAAATTGCAGGGAGCCTGTTACATCAGCAAAGCCCAGCATGCCCCAGCCTGTCCCGATCCTGTCTCGAGTCACACGGGAACCATCCCGTCTACGAGAAGGGATCACCTCTCTTTGTCAGGAGCAGAAAGAAAAGACCATAGAGATGCAGCCTCGTAAATGACTTACTAAGCAGACTGCAGGAGGATTTCTGCTGCAGGCAGGCAAGCCTGGAAGGAGCGCATTCGTGTCCTGTATAGCTAACTGCCAGCTTCAGAGAGTCAGCCATGAAATTTATCCCCAAGCTGGTGCCAATGGAGACCTTGAACTACTTTGCCTTAACGGTAGGCATTTGCGTTTTGAAAGGGAAAAAACACAGCCTGCTCTTGAGCATGCAGCATGGCAGGAACTCCAGCACAGCAATTTCATTCAGGCTAGTTATTTAATGAGTGGGCTAAGCAACTCCAGGCACGTGGATGCTGGGGTTGAGACCAGCACCCCAGCCCACCACCCCAGTTATCCCGTTAGGCACCTCTAACCTTCTGGTTTCGGCAGTCTGAGGCTTGAAGGAACAGTCTGTGTGGGTGGGAGAGGGTGCCACCCCCTCCTCCCTTCCACCTCAGTGTCCAGATATTGCTTAGAGGACAGACTGAACCCCCAGCGTCATTCTAAAGACCACTAAGCAATAAAAGGCTCCCACTGAAAGGAGCTAAGCTCCATCATTTGTGCCCTCACTTGTAAAGCAAACCTCCTACTGAATCCCACAGGGATCCTGCTAAACTGTCAAAGATATTCTGAGATTGTTACTTTCGGGTATCTCTGCTGTTCTGGCAGAGATTTTGTTTTAAAAATACAAGAAAGAGAAAGGAAAGAGAATAGCTGATGTAAGAGCAGCTGATGTAATTGGAAAAGATGAGCAGCACACAATCTCTTCCCACATTTGTCCACTTGCTTACTTGACAAATGAACTCTAGTGTCGGAAAAGTTCAGTAAAATAAATGGTGACTTAATCAAGCCCACATTCCTGTGACAGACACTTATAAATATTTAGTAGTCCAGAAGGGCGACAGACAAACACTTGTTACTTGTTTTGTCCTGAAAACATTCCTAAAATAATCACCTATGGAAAGAAAACAAATAAAAGCAGATACCCACTTTTAATTTTAGATTTAATTTTTTTCCTTCTCTCTCTAAAAGCTCGTCTTTAAATTTAAGAGATCAAAGCCACTCTAAATGTGCATTTTTTATTTAAAGGACATCACACTGTAGGAGAGACAATAAGTGTCACTTGCACATGAAGACCGAGATTCGCTCCACCTAACTTGAAACATAACTGCAAGAGCAATATTACGAATGTACCTGCTCCAGGTTCTCTGATGTTCATGGAAAGAAGCTGTTCCACACGGTGACATTACCCCGTCAGTGTTTGAGGGATCCTTTGAAAATTCCTTTTTTACCTCATTCTATTGTAGGACACTTACTCTTAACTCCTGTCAGAAGGGATCAGCCTGAATACAGATGTCCTGACATTAACATAAGCTATTAAGTAGTCACATACATTGTTTACAAGGCTTGGTTTGCCTTGGGCTGTGTTAAAATGCTTCACCAAAAGTTCAGCCTGATACCACTCATAAAACAGAACTACTCCATTTCAGAGCTGTGAGTACAATGCTGCTGATAGTCGCACTGCTAACAGGTAACCATAGTCTAAGCATTAAAAAGCATTCAAATGAATTGCAAATAAGAAGAGAAAGGGAGATTCTTTCTTGAGATCTGTTTTGGTCCCAAAGCTGTTCGTTCCTTCTGTGTCCTAAATGTAGCTTCAGGATCAAAGCAGATCCCAAAGCTACTTGCAGGACAACGCAGAAACAAACATTTTCCCAGATACGTGTCTAAAGCTCACATCTAAACAGTCTCTTGCAAGGTCTAGTTTTGAGTTTCTCCACATCATTGGCACCCCCTTAGAAGGCATCCATTTATGTTCAACTTTGGTCATTCACACTCACTATTTGTGACATAAAACTTTGTACCTTCTAGAATCACTGCCTGTAAGTCAGATAATACAAGAAAAGAAAAGAAAAGAAAAAAAAGCAGTGAAAGGGTTAAAAGTAGATAGTAATGCTACCAACCAACATGAAATAGAAAACCAAGAATCGGGTATTACCTTCAGTAATTACATAGCATCAAGGTCATAACTGAGAGCACTTCAACCACCTCCTCCAGGTTCCCAGTCAGGAAAGTGGCACTGCTGGGCACTCTAAGTTGTGCCGCAATATTCCACTGGGGACAAGAACAAAAGCAAAACAGAAGTGCAAGAGAGAACTAATGGAAGCATTAGAGGTGATGGTGGTACCTGAGGGTCTGTCTACTTGCATTACTAGTCAGGAATTTCAGCTCAAATTAACACTTTTCCTTAATTTACTCTCCTGCGCTTTCCATAGCTCCTTAGAAACCCAGTAGACAATAGGGCTTTCAAGTACATTTCACAGCAGGTTTTAACGTTTAAACGTCAAGACACGTAATGGTCTTATCTCCAAATCAGGTACACATCCCTGGCTGTCCATTACCTTTTTCAACAACTTGTCATTTTGGATTCTATGTAGTGCTTTTGCCCACATCAAGTTGTCACTCTTATCCCGTTCTGAGTACATTAGCCAAGACTACCCTTTTTAAAGGAAGCATAAAAGGGCATTTTAAAAAGTAGACAGTATTTTATCAGATCCCTAAAGATTGTGCAGGATATTCTAGAATGTAAAGAGAGTCATACTGCCCTTCCTCCATCTACAACAACAAATCATCCCTTGGATGGGTGATGGAGCTTTGCAGCTTTGTTCCAGGAATGTCACAGGAAGCATTTTGATTTGAAATAGTTTTATCTCACTTCCACCTGAGACATAACAAAGAGCTGGCTGATTGTGCTCTGGTTATTGAGTGTGGGATATGACAACAAAATGGGGAGAGGAAATCAGCACAGGATGCCAGCAATGCCAGAGGGCCTGTTCTTTGTTCTGTGTTAATGCAGTAAGTAAAATAGTTACCTTCAGACTGCACCAAAAAGGGAAAGAAAACCTGTCAAATTAGGGATTTAAAGGATTTAGCAAGGCTGTGGGGAGCCACAGCTGAAAGCTAGTTATGTGTCAGTAGCTCAAGGTAGCAAAATTAATATTTGCATTCAACTCCTCATTGAGTCAACGCAGCATTTTGTCTCCTTTCTCATTGCAGCTACAATTCCTAACTTTAGAATATTAGGTTATCTGTCAGGGAGCACTAAAGGCTGGCTGCTCCTAAAGGGATGGAGAGCTGAAGGCAATAACATGACTGGCAGGGCAGGATCTTCTCTATCCAGGGCCCCATCCCACAACTCATGAGCAAGGTGCACAGGGCAGGCCTGGAGCTGGCAGCCACATTCAGCCAAGTGTCCAGATCATCAAGCAAGTTCACAGGGATGAACAAGGTCCAATGTCAAGCTGAGATATTGATGCACAGGTCCAGCAGGGCAGGGCAGGGCTGGAGTCCAACATCCTACCAGGGCAGGCATGGCGGGGGCAGAGGCTGACAGCCCTGGGCTGGACTGAAATGGGGCTGCTGTGGGGCATGGATAGGGTTGGGAGAGGCCCAGGGGAGAACAGGCAGGGCCATTAGGGGCACTTGTGTCCTCAGGGCCCTGGCAGTTTGGACTCTGTTTACATGAAGCAATATTGTCAGCTGACAGGCAATCGATATACAAGGGAAACTGGGGTGGAAATGCTGAACATCCATGCTCATTCTGATGGTAAGGATTAGATAAGTAGTTACTAATACTATTCACAAATTAATGGCACTAAGTAATAATTCAAGAGCAGCCACTACATGCAGCTAAGAGAAATATTAGTAACAGTAACTTTCTATATACCTGAGGAGATAAACAAGCTTAGTTTCAGAGAGTTTTTCCATCAGTCTCATCTTAAGACTACTTATTTGCATCATGGTACAGTAATACTTAAAAGATGCAGTGAGGGCAGCAGAGACTCACGTTATTAGACACTGTACAAACACACAAAGACTCTACAGCAGTTTAAAGATATGGCATGGGTAAACAGCAAAAGAAAAGACATGCCATCAGCCCCACAGCACAGGAGTATCGGGAATCAAAGCAACCAAAATTTAGCCAAACAAAACTTGCAGTTACAGTCAGGATCAAAGAGAACCGAACTGACATACAATGATACACTTGCAAAGATGAGGGTAAGATATAATCACCTGATGGTTACATTACAAGGAACAGGAAACATGGACTCTTAATCCTGTAGATTTAAAGCATACTCTAATAAGGTCAGCACCCAAAACTTCAGATTACGGCACTTTATACCCTTTTTGGGATGCTCACTCAATGCTCTAAGACACATTCACTAGATACTTAGCTAGGCTGGTCCAGCACCTCCAAACTGTCTATTGATTACTGTGCAGGCATCAGATACAGGGGTATTAGGTCTCTTTTTCTGTCCAGCTGAGTATCACATTCTGCAGTTGAATCATAGCTGCGTTCCAGAAAAGTTATCAAAGGTATGAGATATCAATAGAAGGATGCATGTAAGCATCACACCTTAAAATTAAGCACTCATTTCTCCATACCTAGGCTCTCTTTGCAGTCTGATCGGCAACCTGAACGTAAAAAAAAAAAAAAAAATCACATAAACATTGAATGGTGTGCAGAGTAAGATGCAACTTGTAAGCTAGTCTCACAGCTCAGCAACTGTGGTTAGTAACTACAACTGTTCCAGTGCCTTTACGTGGACTGCATCCATTTCTTTGCAAATCAGTTATGGGTCACTGAGGGTTTTGATTTTCTTATTTTTTAGAATTACAACTCTTAATTCCCTTTTCTTATTTCACCATCGTCTCATGTCACTTGATTAGCCAGCTGATACAACAGCATGCTGCGATTCTCTGGCACTATTATAGCACCCAAATGACACAAACAACCTTTTAGCTTTTAGAAGAACGCACCAAAAACCACATCTGATGCACATGCATCCAGAAGTGCCCTCTGATGATTAAGACTACTACGCTCTACTGACCAGCACCACCTATGGGTACTTCCATGGCAGCTTTAATTGGCACATTTCTATCCTAGTTTTAACCCCTCCCACTCGAAAAGCTCTGTTAATTTTCAAGAGCAAGATACAGATCTATGCCTAAGCATGGATGGATGGATGGTAGGCACCCATTACCCTAGGAGTACCTCATCTCTTGATCAGCTAGATACAGATAGCTCACTCCCTCAGAGCAGCAGGAGAGCATGGCTTCACTGTTAGCTCTTTAGACTATTCATATGGTTTCATAATACGTATAGCATTTTACAATTCTACAAGACTTAGTGATGGACTTTGTTTAGTGCAAAGACAAATCCTGGGGGCTCTAATATGCTTTTGCACATCATCTGTATGAGTAGGCCATGGCTAACCATCAAATAAGCGTGCACTGCTCAGATGATTATTTAATCAAGCTCAAATCCACTGCAGTACCTTCTCAAACAAAACTGTTCACATTTAATAAGATCATCAAACACTGGAAGATTTACTGATACAGAGGAAAATACAGCAGGATTTGGAGATGGAACTAAATAGATTTGTTTCTCACTCCTCCCACCCACAAATCTGAAGAAGCCTGCTGTGGTACACGTGACCTATCTGGCTACCAATCTTTTTGAATACTGCAATAATATAAGCTGAAAACCATATCAAAGAAAACCAATAATGGTGTCCCATCCTACTCATATTCATTGCGCTTAGTTTAAGGTTTTACTTGGCAATAGCAAACTAATTGAAAGAGTCCCCAGCACAAAAGCAGACTGTGGCAGTGTGCATTTTCCACTTTTTGCCTATTTTTCTTTACATTTTGAGTGCGGCCAGAGCTTTAGTCACCATTGTTGTCTTTCACAAAGGACCTGACATTCTCATCTCTTTCAGCTCTAAATGCAAAGTGATTGAGGTTAATGGTGCCAAAGCAAAATGCTGTGCTTTTGTTTCCACAAAGCTACACACATGCAAAACTTCAGATTAATTGCATTTATTATGTAGGAAGGCAGAAGCTATCACAGATGCCCTGGAAGTATACTGGTCAGAAATTGATTATTTTAATTTATTTCTCTCCTCAACTACTAACAACAACATACAAGTCAGATCAACACCTGAATAGGAAGTGAAAAACGTGAACCTAACCACCCAAAGGGTGTGGAAAATTCTGCCTTTTAATGGTGATGAAGAAGATTCAGCTGACAAGACAGAGAGACTGGTGGAGGCACAAAGCTGTGCCAGAAGCTGACAGAGCTCATGGATGTATAGACATGTTTCTTATCTTCCACTAACTTCTTGCATCCCATCTGACAGGGGCTGTTGTTCCCATCCTGCATTTGTGCTAATGTCCTAGTCTTTTCCTACAATTCCAAGAGTATGGCTCCACACTAAACAGAGCACTACTGGTACATCACTAACCCCTCCAACTTCACCACAGAGAAGGTAACTCCTGGCAGGACAACTATCAATAGTCTCTGAATCACTTTGGGATGAATCAGATGGTTAAAACATTTCATAGTCATGCACCAGCTTGGTTGCTTCCTCATCAAGCTCAGACCTTACAAATTTTGAGTAATACTCGTACTGTGCCAAGAACTAACATTTTGAAGAAAATGTCTCTATTTCTCCCCTGCTTTTTCCCAACACTGGCTAATACTGGGATAATGATCATCAGAATGCTAATGAAAATCTTCTAATGAGATTGAACTGTATCTTTAAACAAAGGAGGAAAAGGATCATTATACAAATGTTTTCCTAGTTATTTTTATCTTTCTGAATAGTCATACCACACTTGCTGCTCTCAAAAGGATAAGGAGGCTAGGTGGCACTGCAGGCTAATGGACTAACTTATTATGATAGGAATTAATGAAGTGGTTTTTGCATTCTTATCAACAAGCTCCAATGCTAGCATAGATTTCTCCAGCCCTGAATCACTGAAAAACTCAAAGCAACAAGCTCAAGTATATAATTTTGCAAGGTACAAGTAACTCTCTTCTTCTGAATTGCTAATCATCCTCATAACTAAGCTTGAAGAAATAAAGTTTATAAAAATGACAACATTGCTTCAAATAAATATCAGAGTTGCCTGCTCCTAACTGTGGGTGTTGTGAACACTAAAGTACATTCATCCACAACTACAGCCATAACCAACCCAAGATCAGTGATATCAACTTGTTTCTGGTAAAAGCCTTGTAACTAAACTGAACTAAAATAAATAGATAAATACAGCAGCATTTTTCTTCTTCTGGTTGCACACTCTGACTAAGCAGTTTGCTAATATCAGAAGCCCATCTATGTTCCTATTAGGAAATATGATTGTACCAGTAAAGGGTTTTTGCAGGTGCAGTCCTGCTGGCCCACAGCAACACAAGAAGAGTCTTATTTCTGCCAACAAAAACAAAACCCGTAGCAGGCTTGCTCCTTCCAGGGAACTCTGTGCCTTGCTGTCTCAATGTCACTCCAGACACCTTCCACCTGGCTCTTAAAGATAGCCTGCACACAGTCTGCCAATGACCTCCCCACACACCCACCCATCTTTGGTTTATCTGCATTTTCAAACACTCCCAGCCAGACTTCATGCTTTAGTCTTGCTCAGACTCACCTCAGAGTACACTGCTTGATACTTGCTTCCACCATCTCCAGAGGTTTCATTTCTCTTCCTGTGTGTCTTGAAAGAATACAGCGTGTTTGTTTAGCATTACTTGTTCCCTTGCACAGCAGTAATCACAGCCACCATCCATGACAGTAACTCTTGTACAAAATAACTGCAAGGAAGGTTCTACAGCTCTGAATTGGAGTGGAGGTGTTATTTTGAAGGACAGGATTTCCTAGAATTAAAGCTACTGTGTGATCATTACTTAGAAAATTATTCCTTACTGAAAATCAAATATGCAGCCTTAATGGCATTCTGACTGAGGCAGGATAAGTACAAGACCGCACTTGGGAAGGCAACAATAGACAGAGAGTAAAATCCTTCAGCTTCTCAAATCTGACATGCCTACTTGTACTGTGAATTTTTTCTTCTAATCTTTATCATTTCCATTTTGATTGTCACATGAATCTAAGATTATGACATGCCATACAATAATATGAGGATAGTACCTTTCAGACTGCAATAGATTTTGTCTAAAGAAGTTGTGTACTTAAATTATCCATTCTTTCACCTTCTCCAGAAGGATAACTCCATGGTTCTTAGAGCACGTCACACATGCTTCCCCAGTTTCACATGCACTTTCATTGCAGTGACATCAGCATCTAAGAACACATAGCAAAACCTCATCATCTCTTTTACACTAAGACCCCAAGGATACCAGCTACACTCAGAGTGCACTGGTGTACTTCAGATGGATGCGCATTTCCTGGAACAGAATGGTCTTAACCCTCTTCAGTCCTCTCCCTTTCTCCTATTAGGGAGCTGTGAATTCCCATTTCAGCACTACTTTCTAACCCCTAATCTCACCCACCAGACATAGGGAGTGGGAGAACAAAGTCACAGCGCTATGACAGGAAGAAAGGTGATGAGCAAAGCCCTCGTCCTAGGCAGAACTGGCTTAAAAGAATGTGTCTGATGTGTCTCCTACAGGGTCTGCTAACAGAGCCCTGGTGTAACAAGTGTCTTTTTTTGTTGTTGTTTGTTTTGTTTGTTTGTCTGTTTTTAGGAAGAAACAGCCTCTACACACCTCCTACACCACTGATCTATACCACTGCTCTTTCTCAACAATAGAACAAGAAATATCCTCCACATCTCCTGTTTTATCATCTTATTCATTCTCCTCCTAGGTTCCTCTTGCCATAGAACTCATCTCTGAATTCAGCAGGAAATCCTGGCCAGAGAGCTCATATCGACAAGGAACAGTTCTCAACAGCTCCTCTGCAAGAACAGAGGAGCATCTCCACTGCTCATGTGATCCTGGAACACCTATAAGAGGGAGATGATTTGTAGAGAAGTTGATGACAAGGGGAGAACAGGAGGGGAAAATGAGGTAACAGCTCAAAACTGACCTTTTTTGATTCCAAGAGTTTTGACTTTCACACCTAGAGCATTCTATCAGAGTCCTGGCATACTTACGTCTCAGATTTTTCAGAAAGAGTAGACACCATGATTAGCTTCTAGTCTGTTTCTGACATCTCTGTTGATTACCATCAAGAACTCCTTTTAGTTCTTGTTATCTATTATTTGATGAAGGGCAGGGAAACAATCCTGTCGATGGCACAGTTCCTTTTTATTTTTAGATGTGACAAAAAAACCTGATTGAATTTCAGCCAATTGAGTTGAATGAACCGTACTGACCTAGAAACCAAAACTTGTCAAAGTATTGGTGGATATGGCAACTCCTTCTAGCTTTCCTCTGCAAGAGCTAAAAACTTCTGTTATTGCACCACAGCAATACTGCCTGTTTTCTTCATGAAAATAAAGCCCTGTGGAATATGTAGATCTAAATGGTGTGTCCTGTATCATCTGCTGCTCACCACTAAATACAACAGATGACATATCCTGGTAGGCAGTAACACACCAATGCAAACCCTTAGTTGGATGAAAGCGGCAAAGGGACAGATGATAACTATGCTGCCTTAGCACTACTAGCAAAGAGCTTGGGCTTGCACACACACCAGCCTACTAGTGCCAGGACACACCTCCTTAAGCGGGAAACGAAGAAACCTGCAATTGACGCATTTACACTAAGGGAAAACGTTGCTAGCTGGATAAGAAAGCAAAGATGATTCTTCCCAGCACCAAACCAGCTGAGCACATCTATGCAAGGCTCTACTGCAACACAAAGGCGCGCACAATGAAAGCCTATAGAGTAAAGGGTACAGTCTGAGCAGTCAGGAAAAAGATACAATGGGAGGACACGCTGTGCTGAAGTGGGTGGATAGAGAAATACATGGTTCAAGTTCCTGGTGCATCCTTGGTCTATTCTGGAATGTCTGTCTGTAAAGCTCTGGGGGGCTCTAAGAGATGCAGGACACTATCAAGTTTACCACACTAGGATGCAGAGCTTATAGACTTAACACTTCTTCGAAGAATTAAGGAAGAAGGGCTAGACCATGAACAGCATTTGTTCCAAAATAAAGTCTGGAGCCAACTGAAGGGTGAAGTCACAGGTGCAGATCTCTACCATCCTTAAAGGAATCAGAATTATTAGAGCTGACCTTGAAAAGGGATGTCTGATTAAATTGAAAATACTGACATAGTAATTTTTTTTCCTTGAAGGAGTTCAGGGCCTCATGATACATTTATATACACTACCCTACACGTACAAACATAATATAAAATATGGGGGGAAGTGTATACATCCACAGATACATACAGATGCACATACATATAAATAAGCCAACTTCTGACAAGAGCTCAGTGCATTATTTTTCTTTGCATTATTAACTTTTGCAAAAATCCCTATAGGCTGCTCTCCAAAAGCCTCTCCAGAGAGAATGGAGAAGAAAGGAATTTACTTCTTTTGGTAAATTCCACTGAGACTGTATGGGAAATCAATGTTTCCTGAAGGGGGAAAAAAAATCTAAAAACAAAACAAAATAGCCTTTGAGATGAAAAAGCCAGCTTTTACTAAAAATGTGTCACAGGAGAACAAGTTCCGTCATTATCAAGAAAGGAGCTGCCTGACAAAATGAATGCCTCAGCAGGCATTCAACCTTTCACCTCTCCCAGCTTAAAAGCATCCCAACCTCATAAACGAGCAAAAACTCCACAAATTCATCCTTACAAATTTAAGCAGCACAATTTCACCTTAGCCATCAAGTCGCACATATACACATCCTATCTCTCCCTCTCAGAGAGCTGGCATGCTAATAAATGCAAGGGAGTTAGCTGTGTTTTGTATTCCAGGCATACTCCGAAGGTGCTCTTGAGATCTTGCTCTGATGATGGAATTCAGCTTGGCCTCATTTGCAGCTGTTACCAAGATTCCAAATGGAATCAGATACAGGTCAGGTGTTTTCCATTATCTCAAACTACACTGCTTTTGAAATCTCCTTGCTAATCCTATCTCTTGAATGTGGTACAAAAAGAGAGATTCAGATGCTAGATTGTGTAAATATTGGTTTGATGGAAATTTCTTAAAATCTGCTTAGTGGCATCTCCTGCCTCTGACACTCAATAAGCTCATTCAGCCCTGAAATCCTATTCCCAGCAGCTGAGGGGCAGACACAATATCTTTTGCTACGTTTCTGCCCACACACACCTATAACAATTTGGAACAATAAGAATTTTGCATCTACAAAACTCACTGCTGGCAGTAAGGAGACCTCCACACACACAGTCCTTATAGATATGCATAAGGTGTGCACCAGCACAGGATTAACCTACCTTCCATTCCAACTGCTTTCATCAGAGCTACATCCCCATCACTCCTTATAACTGCTCCATTATTCACCTCTGGCCAAAGAACAAAACATGTCCCCCTGAGACTACAGTGGAAGGGTGGATCAATGATTCACATAAGAACTGAAAAATCCACAACAGAGGCATGTTTCATATGTGTATGAAGACCAGTGTTGTGCAATGCACACAGTGGTATTTCCATCCACTCTGGACTGACTCAGTCAGAACAGAGCTCATAGTCATAAAAGTCTTGCTTTCTGGCAAGTCAGTTCTAACCTAGCTCATGCTGCAGCTCTGATCTGCACAGGTGTGGTCTGTTCATTGCTTACTAGAACAGAGCCAAAGAGCAAGAACTCACTGATAATACTCTCTTCCTTCTTCACTACTAAAGAAGATGTCATTTACCTAAATGGAGAGGAGGTATTCAAGCACACAAGGCAGCTGCAGGATGATACTCAAAGAACCAATACAATCAATGCAAAGTAAAGAGTATCTGTACGAAAGAGAAGCCTCTCTCCTGAACAAGCCATACCTGCCAAGCAAGATATCTTGTTTTAACACATGGTATCTTTGACATTTACCTTCAGTCTCCATAACTATGTATGATTCATCAGCTGTCTCCACAGGACTGAAAAATAAATGTCATATCAGATTGAAACCACCATTTATTTTATAGATGCTTATTAACACATTATTTAATGTGCCAAGTTTGTTTTGCTTTGAATAGTCTGAGATTTATGTAGTATTTTTTTGTTCATTTTATATTCAGCTTCTTCATGAAACAAATTACACCTTAAAAGCATTTTTATTTTTAGAATTCATATTATTTGCTTTAAAGCAACATCCTTCTTCTAATATGCTGAAACAACAGACAGAAGCAACTCTGACTTCAGGAAGTAAATGCAAGAGACACATGGAACAGAACAGGTTTCACTGAAACAGCACCAATTTCCTGCAGGAATCATGGCACAGAGGAAAGAGGAACTGTCCTACCACACTCAGGAAGCAACACAAGGTCTAGGGAAGAAAAGGAAGAGACCATGTGCCGGACCAGTACAGGTGAAGAGCTGCAGTCCAAGTCTTCTAAGTGCTGAGGGCCTCTCAGACAGTGATGAGAACATCCTCGGATGCCAAAATCTCTGGTAACTGAAGCCTAAATTCCACTGTAACACAATGACCTTACAAGAGAATTATGTCTCCCCCAGAGAAGATTCTCTTCAAACAAAAGAGATAAGAATACCCCTGTTCTCCCTGCTACTGTGATTTCTTGCTGTTCTCCCTGTGTACCCGGTCAGCTTGGCTGAACTCTCATGTTGTTTGTGTACAGTGGCAAAGGCTGCACTTTCTGGATGAGCTTGTAAAGACTCCAATTCTTTTTCATGTTTTGAAAACCTGGCGCACTGTGACAGCTTGCTCTAAGCACTACAGAAACAACCTTCAATAAAATTTCACAGCCCCAATCTCTCTTTCTCTGCTCTTGAACCCTTAGAATGTTGTAAGGGTTCTGACTGCTTCTAGGCAGGTGGGTACCAAAACCCAGGGGGACTGGGTGCCATCTGCAGGACTGGCATTTCATGGCCACTCTATCACAGGGAAAGAATAAGAGAGGCAGGAGGAGAAGTTAAGAGGGGCCAAAGTGAAGGCCTGAACACCACAATGCAGACAGCAGCAGCTGCAGTATTGCAGGATGCCCCAGCACTAAGAACAGTGTCTGACTGTGACTATAGGAGAGCTGTTTTGTTGACACATACCACCACACAATTTGACATATGCTGAGCTGGCCTTACCTACTACTGCTGACAACAGCTGAAGCTGCTTACAGCTTCAGTTTGGAGGGTATTCTTGCATTGAATCCTGTCACTGAACACAGACACAAACACATATTCCCATATTTTACAGAGCTAAGCACTGATTTTGAATAGTTCTCAGTCAAATGGGTTATGCAGGTATTCCATGTAAAGTACAGGCATGCAGAAGTCTGTATATTCAAGCTGTACTCTTGCTGGGGAAGCTTATACACAGAAAGCTGAATGCATGAAAATGGAGATGATGTAGATGTCAGCCAGAAGTGACACACTTCAAATACTCCTGGTTTAACTTTCATTAAAAGTGACAGGATAAAATGTCTCTCACACAGGTGTGATACTATGAGCAGAATACACATCCAGTATGGGTATCTCCTAGCAGACAAATATTCTAAACAGGAGCTAAGATTAAGTTTGTGCAGCTCTGTTCCACTTAATTAAAGCATTACTAGTAATTAGGAAACCCTGCTGGCTCTCCTTCACTCTTCCTTCCAATCCACCCTGTTCTTGAAATTCAAATCTGAACTTCCCTGAAGTGTGGAAGGTGCTTCAACTCAGTATTACTTTCAAACCAGTATGCAGATAAAGACAAGCAATTGCATTTGGATTGAAATTCCAACCAAAATATCTTTGAAGTTCAGGAGAAAGAATAGACTGGAATCTGAATTTTGGAGTATTCACCCTTGTTCAAAAGATACTAAGGACATATTCAGCCACTCAATGCCTTTCAAACACATAAAAAATGAATTTGACCTGGAAAACAATTTCTGCACGATCTAATTCTGGGGCTGAAGTTACCAATTGTTTTTTACCTTTCTTTATGACTGATTGTAAAATACCATTTTTGTCCTGTACCTGGAAACAGTTATGGGCTAAGGAAACTCAGTAGATAAAGAAAGAATGTGCTGAAGCACAATATAGGTATATCAGAGCAAAGGTTGAGCAAAACTTCATTTTGTTCTGGAAATAGAAATAAATAGACACATAAATAAGAAAGCCATTTTAAGACCTTAGACCATGTAATCTGCATTTGTATACAACATGCTGTTCAGCTCTGGTAGAAGGTTTTGCATGAGTAATATCTCATTTCATTAAATCCAGCAACCCTAAGAGCACAAAACACACTCTATGTCACCACTAGCAATTCTGCTGTGATTCTATCACTGTGCCACCGAATTCAGGAGAGACTCCAGCCTGTGTTTCTGAGCATTAGGAACACTATCAGCTGCTTATTTGCCTCCAGACTTCCTGTTGCCATAACTGTTGATATTTGAAAGAGGGAAAGATAAAGACAAGGAAAAGAGAGCACATTTTGCATACAACAATCTGCCAGTGTTCTTAAGAAATCTCCAACTCTGAACAAGATACAGGAGTGGAAAGGAGCTGTTAAAACAACCCAAATTCCTCATTTCTGCACAAAAGCAAGTAATTACCCCTAAGGGATGCATCTATAGGTTGTAATAGCTTTATGAAATCATCCACAAAGGTAAAGCACTACCTGCTATTTTGGGGGCTCTTCCATTTTCTTCACTGAAATATTAACAATTCCTCAATCATGTGGGCCATCTGAAAAGGGTTGGTTTTGACTGCTGCACAATTTCAGAGCTTGTGAGATTCACAAAAGCCCAGTCAGTGAGTTCACGATAAGCTGAGTGCTGACAGCTGCTCAGAAGAGTGCCTTAGAAAGGAACATAGTGCCTTCCACAGAGAATCTTTTGGGTTAGCACTCTACTGATCTGCAAAATACCAGCAAAAACCGCAGCTTTTCTTTGATAAATCAACCAAAAACCACACTCTCTCTTAAGGTCAACATTTGTTCCAGAGGACAGGAGTGCAGAAAACACACTATTATGCTCTGAAGAACCACAGGAAGACATCCAGAGAGCAGTAAATAAAGCAGATCCCCCAGAGTAATCGGAGTGATGAGAAAAGATGAAAAAAAATGAAGTTCATGGAAAAGCAACTAAGAGTCCCTACCCAGAGCTCACCTGCTCTGGTGGACCAGAACTCTCACTTTAGCAACTTCTGCTTTCAGTAACACATCTTCACATCTATATTTTTGTAAATGGGAAGGTAACATTAATCATCCCTAATTCTTCCACTAAGATCATTAGTATAAACAATCCAAAGGGGTTTGGACTGCAAGTATCAAAGGATGAGGCCTGGATATTGAACTTCTAAACAACAAGATACAGAGGAAAAACATGCAGCCTCACTAAGTCCAGCTTCTCTTTCAATAACTGGAAAACAAGTTTGTTTTTCTTAATTTTAAAAGGTTCAGACAGTAATATGAGCAAGTTAAACTTTGCTCACCTTCTTAATAAATCAGCTGAATAGCTGCTGGAATGCAGAATTCAAAGATACTCCCACGGGATTACAGTGCAAAGAAAAACTAGTGACCAACTTCTATTTTTTTAGGAGGCTCCTCATAGTGAAGTAATAAATAACTATTGTTCAAGCCACAGGAATCACAATTTGACCACTCTGACCTGTGACTGAGGGCAGAAAAAAAGGAATAAACAAATAATTCTCAGTAACAGAAGGTTGGCAGTGGAATACGTCAACTTTCAAAACTTGGATGTTTCTTTGTTTAAAATACACACTAGTTAACTGGTAGAGAAGACAAGCAATACAACAGCAATACTTCAAATGATGCCACTAATAGAAAAACAATTTCTATACAGGGAGGTGAAACTTTTTATTTGACTAATGGATGAAACAGGTAGAAAAGAGTCAGGAGACAGGCGTGCTAACTCTTGAGATCCACCTGTCTGTTTACAATTCTAATAGCAGATTAAATTAAAGGATACTGGTTATAACAGTATTAATACCATCAGTATTTAGGAATAGAATTACCAGAGGAAACTTGATATAAGGTAATGACTGTGCAGTTTTATAACTCTCCTTGCATCTTCCTAGCACTTCCCACAGAGCCTCTCTCAAATAGCCAGTACTGGTCCCATACACAGACTGGAAACACAGTCAGCTCTGAAATCAGAAGACCTCTAACACAACCCAAAGCAGCAGCCACTCTGTTCCCAATACTTGCATGAACATGCACTCAGATGACTGCTGACTTCTCACACAGGCTTTTTAATATTGCTTTAGAACAAGATGATTTTAAATGAGAGCATCAACTACCACATCTGTTTTGACAGCAACAGAAGTAGCATTCAGGGTTCAAAACCGGAATTCATCCCTTGGTAGAAAAACAAATTCTACGCTGATATATCTCACCCCAAGATGAATTCCTACAGCTCAGTAATTCAGTTCATTTCTTTATGAAGCATCCAGTCAACTTTAAATTCAGTTCTGAAAAGCACAGCAAGAAGTGATAACTGAGACTTAAAAATACACTCAGCTCATACTGCATGCAAGCTTAAAATATAAAAATCACTTAGCAGGTTTTCTAGTTAATGGCTTAATTTTCCCTTCTGCTAAGCCTCTCATCTAGTAGAAAGTATCACTTAGCTCAATCACTAGGTCTCCCTGCTAGGAAACTGTTGTTCAAAACTTTCCTGTTAACTTGCAGAGTGCAAAAGGCAGCTTTGTGCTGGTAATAGCAAGGGTTGTAATAAAGAACCATTTGCAAAGCTGAAAGTATCCTTCCTGCAGCTTTTCAAAGATCCCCCCAGTAGCAACGTTTTGTTTCCATTTCAGACAAAAATTTGCTCTTTTAAGGTTATAAAAAGCAGAGTTTTATGAAAGGGCAAACTAAGAGCTTGTTGTGTCTTCGGAGTAGGAATTTAGCTGCAGAAAACATCAAAAGCTCTACATCTTCAAGGTTGGTTTTTAGAGTCTGTGCTACCAATGGGCAAAAGAGCACATGGCTGATTCTTTCAAACCTCTTTGCACTTCACTGCTGCAGGACAGTTGCACCCGTCCCTGAGCTACCATTAAGTATGTGGGGTACCTTTTTCAACAGCTGGCCAGAGGCAGTTATGTCTGGGAAGGTCTCCTCCATGCAGGGGCAGAGTGGGGCTTCAATAGAAGCTTACAAAGTCAGCAGCAGAGAGCTGAATAAAGACTAAAGCCCTAGAACGTAGCTGGTGTCAACAATTGCTTAGACAGCTATGACACTGCCCACTTAGATAAGTTTTTCAAAGTTACCACTCTGAACAAACACATGATCCAACTATGTTTGAATGTATATGACATCTGGGCCTCATTCCCTCGTTTGAAGTTGCTCCTCCAATGCCAAAGTTCACTATTAGTATCCTGAAAGCAGCACAATTAAGAACACCCCTCTCTTCAATACAGATTATTCCACTGACATATACAGTTTCCTCCTACTATATATAATTGGACACTTTAAATGTGCCCAATAAGCAGGCTTCCAAAACTGAGTATGTGCTGGTAAAATATTTAAGTTCTCCATTTGTCTGCCCACCTCCTGCTCTTTTGGGCTATTTAAATAATCAACATGTGCTCTTAGCTAGGGGCAAACAATGCATCCAATCTCCAATTCCAGCACAGATCATCTTGCTGGAGACTCTCTCCAATCAGCCGTGTGTGCAAGCAACTGTGAGCAATGGCTATGAGCCCTGAGCTCTTGAATAGTCTGTTGTTAAAGCATGGGGATGAACACACAGGTCCAGAGATAATAAGCTTCAACCATACTAACAACTGCTTGAGGAGTTCCTTCATCAATAACAGCTATTAGCACATCTAAGTCTGACTCATCTCTTAGCATTCACGCATCCCAACTTATAGGAACATTTTTGGCCCTTCCTCATTAAAACAAAACAAAACTATCGACATATTTTTATATTAGTCACTGTTCATAACCAGGAAATCAATTGATATTGCCACTTTGGGAACCAAGAAAATGAGAACCGCTAGTGAATCACTAACTCTCACTGATTATGGATCTTCAGCAAGCAGGTCATGATTGTAATGATGGATAACTTCTGTGTGTAAACAGTATTAAATCAGTTTCTCAGCCCTACTGTACTACACACTTGTAAACACACTCAGGAGAAGAAGGCACAACAAGTGTCCTTATGAAAAACACATGAGTGAAAACAAACACTATATATCTGAAAGACATTACTAAGGCAATGTTTAAATGACAGAAACATGACATTAATGGTGGTTTCACAAAAAAATCTTCCTGCTCTTCACATCTGAGAAGTAATCCATAAGGAAGAAGTACAGAATACCTTTAAAAAGTAAGTCAGAAAATTCAAATTCCTCTCTAAACCACAGTTTCAAGATGACAGCATAGGGGCACACCAGGATTTTCCCCTGCTAATCCAACCTAGTCCCACAGATGTCATTACCTCTCTGCCCATAGTAAGGGCAAACAAAGATCTCTTCTCTATAGGAAAAGACCACTTTTCTCTAAAGTGGTCAAACTGGTTAAAACAATAAAGTTAAATTCAGACAAAATGCATCAGCAAGTATTTAACCTCAAGCTTCTCATTAAGGCTTGAAAAAGTTCTTGCATGTCTTCAGAATATGCAGAAGCGGGTGATAGGCAGAAAACTTCCAGAATTAGGTGGAGAAACGTAACATCTGCTTTTTTTTTTTTTTTTTTTTTTTTTTTTTTTTTTTTTTTGAGAGGGAAAGACATCCCAACGGCGAGGGTGAGGCGAGGGTGAGGCGAGGGTGAGGCGAGGGTGAGGCGAGGGTGAGGCGAGGGTGAGGCGAGGGTGAGGCGAGGGTGAGGCGAGGGTGAGGCGAGGGTGAGGCGAGGGTGAGGCGAGGGTGAGGCGAGGGTGAGGCGAGGGTGAGGCGAGGGTGAGGCGAGGGTGAGGCGAGGGTGAGGCGAGGGTGAGGCGAGGGTGAGGCGAGGGTGAGGCGAGGGTGAGGCGAGGGTGAGGCGAGGGTGAGGCGAGGGTGAGGCGAGGGTGAGGCGAGGGTGAGGCGAGGGTGAGGCGAGGGTGAGGCGAGGGTGAGGCGAGGGTGAGGCGAGGGTGAGGCGAGGGTGAGGCGAGGGTGAGGCGAGGGTGAGGCGAGGGTGAGGCGAGGGTGAGGCGAGGGTGAGGCGAGGGTGAGGCGAGGGTGAGGCGAGGGTGAGGCGAGGGTGAGGCGAGGGTGAGGCGAGGGTGAGGCGAGGGTGAGGCGAGGGTGAGGCGAGGGTGAGGCGAGGGTGAGGCGAGGGTGAGGCGAGGGTGAGGCGAGGGTGAGGCGAGGGTGAGGCGAGGGTGAGGCGAGGGTGAGGCGAGGGTGAGGCGAGGGTGAGGCGAGGGTGAGGCGAGGGTGAGGCGAGGGTGAGGCGAGGGTGAGGCGAGGGTGAGGCGAGGGTGAGGCGAGGGTGAGGCGAGGGTGAGGCGAGGGTGAGGCGAGGGTGAGGCGAGGGTGAGGCGAGGGTGAGGCGAGGGTGAGGCGAGGGTGAGGCGAGGGTGAGGCGAGGGTGAGGCGAGGGTGAGGCGAGGGTGAGGCGAGGGTGAGGCGAGGGTGAGGCGAGGGTGAGGCGAGGGTGAGGCGAGGGTGAGGCGAGGGTGAGGCGAGGGTGAGGCGAGGGTGAGGCGAGGGTGAGGCGAGGGTGAGGCGAGGGTGAGGCGAGGGTGAGGCGAGGGTGAGGCGAGGGTGAGGCGAGGGTGAGGCGAGGGTGAGGCGAGGGTGAGGCGAGGGTGAGGCGAGGGTGAGGCGAGGGTGAGGCGAGGGTGAGGCGAGGGTGAGGCGAGGGTGAGGCGAGGGTGAGGCGAGGGTGAGGCGAGGGTGAGGCGAGGGTGAGGCGAGGGTGAGGCGAGGGTGAGGCGAGGGTGAGGCGAGGGTGAGGCGAGGGTGAGGCGAGGGTGAGGCGAGGGTGAGGCGAGGGTGAGGCGAGGGTGAGGCGAGGGTGAGGCGAGGGTGAGGCGAGGGTGAGGCGAGGGTGAGGCGAGGGTGAGGCGAGGGTGAGGCGAGGGTGAGGCGAGGGTGAGGCGAGGGTGAGGCGAGGGTGAGGCGAGGGTGAGGCGAGGGTGAGGCGAGGGTGAGGCGAGGGTGAGGCGAGGGTGAGGCGAGGGTGAGGCGAGGGTGAGGCGAGGGTGAGGCGAGGGTGAGGCGAGGGTGAGGCGAGGGTGAGGCGAGGGTGAGGCGAGGGTGAGGCGAGGGTGAGGCGAGGGTGAGGCGAGGGTGAGGCGAGGGTGAGGCGAGGGTGAGGCGAGGGTGAGGCGAGGGTGAGGCGAGGGTGAGGCGAGGGTGAGGCGAGGGTGAGGCGAGGGTGAGGCGAGGGTGAGGCGAGGGTGAGGCGAGGGTGAGGCGAGGGTGAGGCGAGGGTGAGGCGAGGGTGAGGCGAGGGTGAGGCGAGGGTGAGGCGAGGGTGAGGCGAGGGTGAGGCGAGGGTGAGGCGAGGGTGAGGCGAGGGTGAGGCGAGGGTGAGGCGAGGGTGAGGCGAGGGTGAGGCGAGGGTGAGGCGAGGGTGAGGCGAGGGTGAGGCGAGGGTGAGGCGAGGGTGAGGCGAGGGTGAGGCGAGGGTGAGGCGAGGGTGAGGCGAGGGTGAGGCGAGGGTGAGGCGAGGGTGAGGCGAGGGTGAGGCGAGGGTGAGGCGAGGGTGAGGCGAGGGTGAGGCGAGGGTGAGGCGAGGGTGAGGCGAGGGTGAGGCGAGGGTGAGGCGAGGGTGAGGCGAGGGTGAGGCGAGGGTGAGGCGAGGGTGAGGCGAGGGTGAGGCGAGGGTGAGGCGAGGGTGAGGCGAGGGTGAGGCGAGGGTGAGGCGAGGGTGAGGCGAGGGTGAGGCGAGGGTGAGGCGAGGGTGAGGCGAGGGTGAGGCGAGGGTGAGGCGAGGGTGAGGCGAGGGTGAGGCGAGGGTGAGGCGAGGGTGAGGCGAGGGTGAGGCGAGGGTGAGGCGAGGGTGAGGCGAGGGTGAGGCGAGGGTGAGGCGAGGGTGAGGCGAGGGTGAGGCGAGGGTGAGGCGAGGGTGAGGCGAGGGTGAGGCGAGGGTGAGGCGAGGGTGAGGCGAGGGTGAGGCGAGGGTGAGGCGAGGGTGAGGCGAGGGTGAGGCGAGGGTGAGGCGAGGGTGAGGCGAGGGTGAGGCGAGGGTGAGGCGAGGGTGAGGCGAGGGTGAGGCGAGGGTGAGGCGAGGGTGAGGCGAGGGTGAGGCGAGGGTGAGGCGAGGGTGAGGCGAGGGTGAGGCGAGGGTGAGGCGAGGGTGAGGCGAGGGTGAGGCGAGGGTGAGGCGAGGGTGAGGCGAGGGTGAGGCGAGGGTGAGGCGAGGGTGAGGCGAGGGTGAGGCGAGGGTGAGGCGAGGGTGAGGCGAGGGTGAGGCGAGGGTGAGGCGAGGGTGAGGCGAGGGTGAGGCGAGGGTGAGGCGAGGGTGAGGCGAGGGTGAGGCGAGGGTGAGGCGAGGGTGAGGCGAGGGTGAGGCGAGGGTGAGGCGAGGGTGAGGCGAGGGTGAGGCGAGGGTGAGGCGAGGGTGAGGCGAGGGTGAGGCGAGGGTGAGGCGAGGGTGAGGCGAGGGTGAGGCGAGGGTGAGGCGAGGGTGAGGCGAGGGTGAGGCGAGGGTGAGGCGAGGGTGAGGCGAGGGTGAGGCGAGGGTGAGGCGAGGGTGAGGCGAGGGTGAGGCGAGGGTGAGGCGAGGGTGAGGCGAGGGTGAGGCGAGGGTGAGGCGAGGGTGAGGCGAGGGTGAGGCGAGGGTGAGGCGAGGGTGAGGCGAGGGTGAGGCGAGGGTGAGGCGAGGGTGAGGCGAGGGTGAGGCGAGGGTGAGGCGAGGGTGAGGCGAGGGTGAGGCGAGGGTGAGGCGAGGGTGAGGCGAGGGTGAGGCGAGGGTGAGGCGAGGGTGAGGCGAGGGTGAGGCGAGGGTGAGGCGAGGGTGAGGCGAGGGTGAGGCGAGGGTGAGGCGAGGGTGAGGCGAGGGTGAGGCGAGGGTGAGGCGAGGGTGAGGCGAGGGTGAGGCGAGGGTGAGGCGAGGGTGAGGCGAGGGTGAGGCGAGGGTGAGGCGAGGGTGAGGCGAGGGTGAGGCGAGGGTGAGGCGAGGGTGAGGCGAGGGTGAGGCGAGGGTGAGGCGAGGGTGAGGCGAGGGTGAGGCGAGGGTGAGGCGAGGGTGAGGCGAGGGTGAGGCGAGGGTGAGGCGAGGGTGAGGCGAGGGTGAGGCGAGGGTGAGGCGAGGGTGAGGCGAGGGTGAGGCGAGGGTGAGGCGAGGGTGAGGCGAGGGTGAGGCGAGGGTGAGGCGAGGGTGAGGCGAGGGTGAGGCGAGGGTGAGGCGAGGGTGAGGCGAGGGTGAGGCGAGGGTGAGGCGAGGGTGAGGCGAGGGTGAGGCGAGGGTGAGGCGAGGGTGAGGCGAGGGTGAGGCGAGGGTGAGGCGAGGGTGAGGCGAGGGTGAGGCGAGGGTGAGGCGAGGGTGAGGCGAGGGTGAGGCGAGGGTGAGGCGAGGGTGAGGCGAGGGTGAGGCGAGGGTGAGGCGAGGGTGAGGCGAGGGTGAGGCGAGGGTGAGGCGAGGGTGAGGCGAGGGTGAGGCGAGGGTGAGGCGAGGGTGAGGCGAGGGTGAGGCGAGGGTGAGGCGAGGGTGAGGCGAGGGTGAGGCGAGGGTGAGGCGAGGGTGAGGCGAGGGTGAGGCGAGGGTGAGGCGAGGGTGAGGCGAGGGTGAGGCGAGGGTGAGGCGAGGGTGAGGCGAGGGTGAGGCGAGGGTGAGGCGAGGGTGAGGCGAGGGTGAGGCGAGGGTGAGGCGAGGGTGAGGCGAGGGTGAGGCGAGGGTGAGGCGAGGGTGAGGCGAGGGTGAGGCGAGGGTGAGGCGAGGGTGAGGCGAGGGTGAGGCGAGGGTGAGGCGAGGGTGAGGCGAGGGTGAGGCGAGGGTGAGGCGAGGGTGAGGCGAGGGTGAGGCGAGGGTGAGGCGAGGGTGAGGCGAGGGTGAGGCGAGGGTGAGGCGAGGGTGAGGCGAGGGTGAGGCGAGGGTGAGGCGAGGGTGAGGCGAGGGTGAGGCGAGGGTGAGGCGAGGGTGAGGCGAGGGTGAGGCGAGGGTGAGGCGAGGGTGAGGCGAGGGTGAGGCGAGGGTGAGGCGAGGGTGAGGCGAGGGTGAGGCGAGGGTGAGGCGAGGGTGAGGCGAGGGTGAGGCGAGGGTGAGGCGAGGGTGAGGCGAGGGTGAGGCGAGGGTGAGGCGAGGGTGAGGCGAGGGTGAGGCGAGGGTGAGGCGAGGGTGAGGCGAGGGTGAGGCGAGGGTGAGGCGAGGGTGAGGCGAGGGTGAGGCGAGGGTGAGGCGAGGGTGAGGCGAGGGTGAGGCGAGGGTGAGGCGAGGGTGAGGCGAGGGTGAGGCGAGGGTGAGGCGAGGGTGAGGCGAGGGTGAGGCGAGGGTGAGGCGAGGGTGAGGCGAGGGTGAGGCGAGGGTGAGGCGAGGGTGAGGCGAGGGTGAGGCGAGGGTGAGGCGAGGGTGAGGCGAGGGTGAGGCGAGGGTGAGGCGAGGGTGAGGCGAGGGTGAGGCGAGGGTGAGGCGAGGGTGAGGCGAGGGTGAGGCGAGGGTGAGGCGAGGGTGAGGCGAGGGTGAGGCGAGGGTGAGGCGAGGGTGAGGCGAGGGTGAGGCGAGGGTGAGGCGAGGGTGAGGCGAGGGTGAGGCGAGGGTGAGGCGAGGGTGAGGCGAGGGTGAGGCGAGGGTGAGGCGAGGGTGAGGCGAGGGTGAGGCGAGGGTGAGGCGAGGGTGAGGCGAGGGTGAGGCGAGGGTGAGGCGAGGGTGAGGCGAGGGTGAGGCGAGGGTGAGGCGAGGGTGAGGCGAGGGTGAGGCGAGGGTGAGGCGAGGGTGAGGCGAGGGTGAGGCGAGGGTGAGGCGAGGGTGAGGCGAGGGTGAGGCGAGGGTGAGGCGAGGGTGAGGCGAGGGTGAGGCGAGGGTGAGGCGAGGGTGAGGCGAGGGTGAGGCGAGGGTGAGGCGAGGGTGAGGCGAGGGTGAGGCGAGGGTGAGGCGAGGGTGAGGCGAGGGTGAGGCGAGGGTGAGGCGAGGGTGAGGCGAGGGTGAGGCGAGGGTGAGGCGAGGGTGAGGCGAGGGTGAGGCGAGGGTGAGGCGAGGGTGAGGCGAGGGTGAGGCGAGGGTGAGGCGAGGGTGAGGCGAGGGTGAGGCGAGGGTGAGGCGAGGGTGAGGCGAGGGTGAGGCGAGGGTGAGGCGAGGGTGAGGCGAGGGTGAGGCGAGGGTGAGGCGAGGGTGAGGCGAGGGTGAGGCGAGGGTGAGGCGAGGGTGAGGCGAGGGTGAGGCGAGGGTGAGGCGAGGGTGAGGCGAGGGTGAGGCGAGGGTGAGGCGAGGGTGAGGCGAGGGTGAGGCGAGGGTGAGGCGAGGGTGAGGCGAGGGTGAGGCGAGGGTGAGGCGAGGGTGAGGCGAGGGTGAGGCGAGGGTGAGGCGAGGGTGAGGCGAGGGTGAGGCGAGGGTGAGGCGAGGGTGAGGCGAGGGTGAGGCGAGGGTGAGGCGAGGGTGAGGCGAGGGTGAGGCGAGGGTGAGGCGAGGGTGAGGCGAGGGTGAGGCGAGGGTGAGGCGAGGGTGAGGCGAGGGTGAGGCGAGGGTGAGGCGAGGGTGAGGCGAGGGTGAGGCGAGGGTGAGGCGAGGGTGAGGCGAGGGTGAGGCGAGGGTGAGGCGAGGGTGAGGCGAGGGTGAGGCGAGGGTGAGGCGAGGGTGAGGCGAGGGTGAGGCGAGGGTGAGGCGAGGGTGAGGCGAGGGTGAGGCGAGGGTGAGGCGAGGGTGAGGCGAGGGTGAGGCGAGGGTGAGGCGAGGGTGAGGCGAGGGTGAGGCGAGGGTGAGGCGAGGGTGAGGCGAGGGTGAGGCGAGGGTGAGGCGAGGGTGAGGCGAGGGTGAGGCGAGGGTGAGGCGAGGGTGAGGCGAGGGTGAGGCGAGGGTGAGGCGAGGGTGAGGCGAGGGTGAGGCGAGGGTGAGGCGAGGGTGAGGCGAGGGTGAGGCGAGGGTGAGGCGAGGGTGAGGCGAGGGTGAGGCGAGGGTGAGGCGAGGGTGAGGCGAGGGTGAGGCGAGGGTGAGGCGAGGGTGAGGCGAGGGTGAGGCGAGGGTGAGGCGAGGGTGAGGCGAGGGTGAGGCGAGGGTGAGGCGAGGGTGAGGCGAGGGTGAGGCGAGGGTGAGGCGAGGGTGAGGCGAGGGTGAGGCGAGGGTGAGGCGAGGGTGAGGCGAGGGTGAGGCGAGGGTGAGGCGAGGGTGAGGCGAGGGTGAGGCGAGGGTGAGGCGAGGGTGAGGCGAGGGTGAGGCGAGGGTGAGGCGAGGGTGAGGCGAGGGTGAGGCGAGGGTGAGGCGAGGGTGAGGCGAGGGTGAGGCGAGGGTGAGGCGAGGGTGAGGCGAGGGTGAGGCGAGGGTGAGGCGAGGGTGAGGCGAGGGTGAGGCGAGGGTGAGGCGAGGGTGAGGCGAGGGTGAGGCGAGGGTGAGGCGAGGGTGAGGCGAGGGTGAGGCGAGGGTGAGGCGAGGGTGAGGCGAGGGTGAGGCGAGGGTGAGGCGAGGGTGAGGCGAGGGTGAGGCGAGGGTGAGGCGAGGGTGAGGCGAGGGTGAGGCGAGGGTGAGGCGAGGGTGAGGCGAGGGTGAGGCGAGGGTGAGGCGAGGGTGAGGCGAGGGTGAGGCGAGGGTGAGGCGAGGGTGAGGCGAGGGTGAGGCGAGGGTGAGGCGAGGGTGAGGCGAGGGTGAGGCGAGGGTGAGGCGAGGGTGAGGCGAGGGTGAGGCGAGGGTGAGGCGAGGGTGAGGCGAGGGTGAGGCGAGGGTGAGGCGAGGGTGAGGCGAGGGTGAGGCGAGGGTGAGGCGAGGGTGAGGCGAGGGTGAGGCGAGGGTGAGGCGAGGGTGAGGCGAGGGTGAGGCGAGGGTGAGGCGAGGGTGAGGCGAGGGTGAGGCGAGGGTGAGGCGAGGGTGAGGCGAGGGTGAGGCGAGGGTGAGGCGAGGGTGAGGCGAGGGTGAGGCGAGGGTGAGGCGAGGGTGAGGCGAGGGTGAGGCGAGGGTGAGGCGAGGGTGAGGCGAGGGTGAGGCGAGGGTGAGGCGAGGGTGAGGCGAGGGTGAGGCGAGGGTGAGGCGAGGGTGAGGCGAGGGTGAGGCGAGGGTGAGGCGAGGGTGAGGCGAGGGTGAGGCGAGGGTGAGGCGAGGGTGAGGCGAGGGTGAGGCGAGGGTGAGGCGAGGGTGAGGCGAGGGTGAGGCGAGGGTGAGGCGAGGGTGAGGCGAGGGTGAGGCGAGGGTGAGGCGAGGGTGAGGCGAGGGTGAGGCGAGGGTGAGGCGAGGGTGAGGCGAGGGTGAGGCGAGGGTGAGGCGAGGGTGAGGCGAGGGTGAGGCGAGGGTGAGGCGAGGGTGAGGCGAGGGTGAGGCGAGGGTGAGGCGAGGGTGAGGCGAGGGTGAGGCGAGGGTGAGGCGAGGGTGAGGCGAGGGTGAGGCGAGGGTGAGGCGAGGGTGAGGCGAGGGTGAGGCGAGGGTGAGGCGAGGGTGAGGCGAGGGTGAGGCGAGGGTGAGGCGAGGGTGAGGCGAGGGTGAGGCGAGGGTGAGGCGAGGGTGAGGCGAGGGTGAGGCGAGGGTGAGGCGAGGGTGAGGCGAGGGTGAGGCGAGGGTGAGGCGAGGGTGAGGCGAGGGTGAGGCGAGGGTGAGGCGAGGGTGAGGCGAGGGTGAGGCGAGGGTGAGGCGAGGGTGAGGCGAGGGTGAGGCGAGGGTGAGGCGAGGGTGAGGCGAGGGTGAGGCGAGGGTGAGGCGAGGGTGAGGCGAGGGTGAGGCGAGGGTGAGGCGAGGGTGAGGCGAGGGTGAGGCGAGGGTGAGGCGAGGGTGAGGCGAGGGTGAGGCGAGGGTGAGGCGAGGGTGAGGCGAGGGTGAGGCGAGGGTGAGGCGAGGGTGAGGCGAGGGTGAGGCGAGGGTGAGGCGAGGGTGAGGCGAGGGTGAGGCGAGGGTGAGGCGAGGGTGAGGCGAGGGTGAGGCGAGGGTGAGGCGAGGGTGAGGCGAGGGTGAGGCGAGGGTGAGGCGAGGGTGAGGCGAGGGTGAGGCGAGGGTGAGGCGAGGGTGAGGCGAGGGTGAGGCGAGGGTGAGGCGAGGGTGAGGCGAGGGTGAGGCGAGGGTGAGGCGAGGGTGAGGCGAGGGTGAGGCGAGGGTGAGGCGAGGGTGAGGCGAGGGTGAGGCGAGGGTGAGGCGAGGGTGAGGCGAGGGTGAGGCGAGGGTGAGGCGAGGGTGAGGCGAGGGTGAGGCGAGGGTGAGGCGAGGGTGAGGCGAGGGTGAGGCGAGGGTGAGGCGAGGGTGAGGCGAGGGTGAGGCGAGGGTGAGGCGAGGGTGAGGCGAGGGTGAGGCGAGGGTGAGGCGAGGGTGAGGCGAGGGTGAGGCGAGGGTGAGGCGAGGGTGAGGCGAGGGTGAGGCGAGGGTGAGGCGAGGGTGAGGCGAGGGTGAGGCGAGGGTGAGGCGAGGGTGAGGCGAGGGTGAGGCGAGGGTGAGGCGAGGGTGAGGCGAGGGTGAGGCGAGGGTGAGGCGAGGGTGAGGCGAGGGTGAGGCGAGGGTGAGGCGAGGGTGAGGCGAGGGTGAGGCGAGGGTGAGGCGAGGGTGAGGCGAGGGTGAGGCGAGGGTGAGGCGAGGGTGAGGCGAGGGTGAGGCGAGGGTGAGGCGAGGGTGAGGCGAGGGTGAGGCGAGGGTGAGGCGAGGGTGAGGCGAGGGTGAGGCGAGGGTGAGGCGAGGGTGAGGCGAGGGTGAGGCGAGGGTGAGGCGAGGGTGAGGCGAGGGTGAGGCGAGGGTGAGGCGAGGGTGAGGCGAGGGTGAGGCGAGGGTGAGGCGAGGGTGAGGCGAGGGTGAGGCGAGGGTGAGGCGAGGGTGAGGCGAGGGTGAGGCGAGGGTGAGGCGAGGGTGAGGCGAGGGTGAGGCGAGGGTGAGGCGAGGGTGAGGCGAGGGTGAGGCGAGGGTGAGGCGAGGGTGAGGCGAGGGTGAGGCGAGGGTGAGGCGAGGGTGAGGCGAGGGTGAGGCGAGGGTGAGGCGAGGGTGAGGCGAGGGTGAGGCGAGGGTGAGGCGAGGGTGAGGCGAGGGTGAGGCGAGGGTGAGGCGAGGGTGAGGCGAGGGTGAGGCGAGGGTGAGGCGAGGGTGAGGCGAGGGTGAGGCGAGGGTGAGGCGAGGGTGAGGCGAGGGTGAGGCGAGGGTGAGGCGAGGGTGAGGCGAGGGTGAGGCGAGGGTGAGGCGAGGGTGAGGCGAGGGTGAGGCGAGGGTGAGGCGAGGGTGAGGCGAGGGTGAGGCGAGGGTGAGGCGAGGGTGAGGCGAGGGTGAGGCGAGGGTGAGGCGAGGGTGAGGCGAGGGTGAGGCGAGGGTGAGGCGAGGGTGAGGCGAGGGTGAGGCGAGGGTGAGGCGAGGGTGAGGCGAGGGTGAGGCGAGGGTGAGGCGAGGGTGAGGCGAGGGTGAGGCGAGGGTGAGGCGAGGGTGAGGCGAGGGTGAGGCGAGGGTGAGGCGAGGGTGAGGCGAGGGTGAGGCGAGGGTGAGGCGAGGGTGAGGCGAGGGTGAGGCGAGGGTGAGGCGAGGGTGAGGCGAGGGTGAGGCGAGGGTGAGGCGAGGGTGAGGCGAGGGTGAGGCGAGGGTGAGGCGAGGGTGAGGCGAGGGTGAGGCGAGGGTGAGGCGAGGGTGAGGCGAGGGTGAGGCGAGGGTGAGGCGAGGGTGAGGCGAGGGTGAGGCGAGGGTGAGGCGAGGGTGAGGCGAGGGTGAGGCGAGGGTGAGGCGAGGGTGAGGCGAGGGTGAGGCGAGGGTGAGGCGAGGGTGAGGCGAGGGTGAGGCGAGGGTGAGGCGAGGGTGAGGCGAGGGTGAGGCGAGGGTGAGGCGAGGGTGAGGCGAGGGTGAGGCGAGGGTGAGGCGAGGGTGAGGCGAGGGTGAGGCGAGGGTGAGGCGAGGGTGAGGCGAGGGTGAGGCGAGGGTGAGGCGAGGGTGAGGCGAGGGTGAGGCGAGGGTGAGGCGAGGGTGAGGCGAGGGTGAGGCGAGGGTGAGGCGAGGGTGAGGCGAGGGTGAGGCGAGGGTGAGGCGAGGGTGAGGCGAGGGTGAGGCGAGGGTGAGGCGAGGGTGAGGCGAGGGTGAGGCGAGGGTGAGGCGAGGGTGAGGCGAGGGTGAGGCGAGGGTGAGGCGAGGGTGAGGCGAGGGTGAGGCGAGGGTGAGGCGAGGGTGAGGCGAGGGTGAGGCGAGGGTGAGGCGAGGGTGAGGCGAGGGTGAGGCGAGGGTGAGGCGAGGGTGAGGCGAGGGTGAGGCGAGGGTGAGGCGAGGGTGAGGCGAGGGTGAGGCGAGGGTGAGGCGAGGGTGAGGCGAGGGTGAGGCGAGGGTGAGGCGAGGGTGAGGCGAGGGTGAGGCGAGGGTGAGGCGAGGGTGAGGCGAGGGTGAGGCGAGGGTGAGGCGAGGGTGAGGCGAGGGTGAGGCGAGGGTGAGGCGAGGGTGAGGCGAGGGTGAGGCGAGGGTGAGGCGAGGGTGAGGCGAGGGTGAGGCGAGGGTGAGGCGAGGGTGAGGCGAGGGTGAGGCGAGGGTGAGGCGAGGGTGAGGCGAGGGTGAGGCGAGGGTGAGGCGAGGGTGAGGCGAGGGTGAGGCGAGGGTGAGGCGAGGGTGAGGCGAGGGTGAGGCGAGGGTGAGGCGAGGGTGAGGCGAGGGTGAGGCGAGGGTGAGGCGAGGGTGAGGCGAGGGTGAGGCGAGGGTGAGGCGAGGGTGAGGCGAGGGTGAGGCGAGGGTGAGGCGAGGGTGAGGCGAGGGTGAGGCGAGGGTGAGGCGAGGGTGAGGCGAGGGTGAGGCGAGGGTGAGGCGAGGGTGAGGCGAGGGTGAGGCGAGGGTGAGGCGAGGGTGAGGCGAGGGTGAGGCGAGGGTGAGGCGAGGGTGAGGCGAGGGTGAGGCGAGGGTGAGGCGAGGGTGAGGCGAGGGTGAGGCGAGGGTGAGGCGAGGGTGAGGCGAGGGTGAGGCGAGGGTGAGGCGAGGGTGAGGCGAGGGTGAGGCGAGGGTGAGGCGAGGGTGAGGCGAGGGTGAGGCGAGGGTGAGGCGAGGGTGAGGCGAGGGTGAGGCGAGGGTGAGGCGAGGGTGAGGCGAGGGTGAGGCGAGGGTGAGGCGAGGGTGAGGCGAGGGTGAGGCGAGGGTGAGGCGAGGGTGAGGCGAGGGTGAGGCGAGGGTGAGGCGAGGGTGAGGCGAGGGTGAGGCGAGGGTGAGGCGAGGGTGAGGCGAGGGTGAGGCGAGGGTGAGGCGAGGGTGAGGCGAGGGTGAGGCGAGGGTGAGGCGAGGGTGAGGCGAGGGTGAGGCGAGGGTGAGGCGAGGGTGAGGCGAGGGTGAGGCGAGGGTGAGGCGAGGGTGAGGCGAGGGTGAGGCGAGGGTGAGGCGAGGGTGAGGCGAGGGTGAGGCGAGGGTGAGGCGAGGGTGAGGCGAGGGTGAGGCGAGGGTGAGGCGAGGGTGAGGCGAGGGTGAGGCGAGGGTGAGGCGAGGGTGAGGCGAGGGTGAGGCGAGGGTGAGGCGAGGGTGAGGCGAGGGTGAGGCGAGGGTGAGGCGAGGGTGAGGCGAGGGTGAGGCGAGGGTGAGGCGAGGGTGAGGCGAGGGTGAGGCGAGGGTGAGGCGAGGGTGAGGCGAGGGTGAGGCGAGGGTGAGGCGAGGGTGAGGCGAGGGTGAGGCGAGGGTGAGGCGAGGGTGAGGCGAGGGTGAGGCGAGGGTGAGGCGAGGGTGAGGCGAGGGTGAGGCGAGGGTGAGGCGAGGGTGAGGCGAGGGTGAGGCGAGGGTGAGGCGAGGGTGAGGCGAGGGTGAGGCGAGGGTGAGGCGAGGGTGAGGCGAGGGTGAGGCGAGGGTGAGGCGAGGGTGAGGCGAGGGTGAGGCGAGGGTGAGGCGAGGGTGAGGCGAGGGTGAGGCGAGGGTGAGGCGAGGGTGAGGCGAGGGTGAGGCGAGGGTGAGGCGAGGGTGAGGCGAGGGTGAGGCGAGGGTGAGGCGAGGGTGAGGCGAGGGTGAGGCGAGGGTGAGGCGAGGGTGAGGCGAGGGTGAGGCGAGGGTGAGGCGAGGGTGAGGCGAGGGTGAGGCGAGGGTGAGGCGAGGGTGAGGCGAGGGTGAGGCGAGGGTGAGGCGAGGGTGAGGCGAGGGTGAGGCGAGGGTGAGGCGAGGGTGAGGCGAGGGTGAGGCGAGGGTGAGGCGAGGGTGAGGCGAGGGTGAGGCGAGGGTGAGGCGAGGGTGAGGCGAGGGTGAGGCGAGGGTGAGGCGAGGGTGAGGCGAGGGTGAGGCGAGGGTGAGGCGAGGGTGAGGCGAGGGTGAGGCGAGGGTGAGGCGAGGGTGAGGCGAGGGTGAGGCGAGGGTGAGGCGAGGGTGAGGCGAGGGTGAGGCGAGGGTGAGGCGAGGGTGAGGCGAGGGTGAGGCGAGGGTGAGGCGAGGGTGAGGCGAGGGTGAGGCGAGGGTGAGGCGAGGGTGAGGCGAGGGTGAGGCGAGGGTGAGGCGAGGGTGAGGCGAGGGTGAGGCGAGGGTGAGGCGAGGGTGAGGCGAGGGTGAGGCGAGGGTGAGGCGAGGGTGAGGCGAGGGTGAGGCGAGGGTGAGGCGAGGGTGAGGCGAGGGTGAGGCGAGGGTGAGGCGAGGGTGAGGCGAGGGTGAGGCGAGGGTGAGGCGAGGGTGAGGCGAGGGTGAGGCGAGGGTGAGGCGAGGGTGAGGCGAGGGTGAGGCGAGGGTGAGGCGAGGGTGAGGCGAGGGTGAGGCGAGGGTGAGGCGAGGGTGAGGCGAGGGTGAGGCGAGGGTGAGGCGAGGGTGAGGCGAGGGTGAGGCGAGGGTGAGGCGAGGGTGAGGCGAGGGTGAGGCGAGGGTGAGGCGAGGGTGAGGCGAGGGTGAGGCGAGGGTGAGGCGAGGGTGAGGCGAGGGTGAGGCGAGGGTGAGGCGAGGGTGAGGCGAGGGTGAGGCGAGGGTGAGGCGAGGGTGAGGCGAGGGTGAGGCGAGGGTGAGGCGAGGGTGAGGCGAGGGTGAGGCGAGGGTGAGGCGAGGGTGAGGCGAGGGTGAGGCGAGGGTGAGGCGAGGGTGAGGCGAGGGTGAGGCGAGGGTGAGGCGAGGGTGAGGCGAGGGTGAGGCGAGGGTGAGGCGAGGGTGAGGCGAGGGTGAGGCGAGGGTGAGGCGAGGGTGAGGCGAGGGTGAGGCGAGGGTGAGGCGAGGGTGAGGCGAGGGTGAGGCGAGGGTGAGGCGAGGGTGAGGCGAGGGTGAGGCGAGGGTGAGGCGAGGGTGAGGCGAGGGTGAGGCGAGGGTGAGGCGAGGGTGAGGCGAGGGTGAGGCGAGGGTGAGGCGAGGGTGAGGCGAGGGTGAGGCGAGGGTGAGGCGAGGGTGAGGCGAGGGTGAGGCGAGGGTGAGGCGAGGGTGAGGCGAGGGTGAGGCGAGGGTGAGGCGAGGGTGAGGCGAGGGTGAGGCGAGGGTGAGGCGAGGGTGAGGCGAGGGTGAGGCGAGGGTGAGGCGAGGGTGAGGCGAGGGTGAGGCGAGGGTGAGGCGAGGGTGAGGCGAGGGTGAGGCGAGGGTGAGGCGAGGGTGAGGCGAGGGTGAGGCGAGGGTGAGGCGAGGGTGAGGCGAGGGTGAGGCGAGGGTGAGGCGAGGGTGAGGCGAGGGTGAGGCGAGGGTGAGGCGAGGGTGAGGCGAGGGTGAGGCGAGGGTGAGGCGAGGGTGAGGCGAGGGTGAGGCGAGGGTGAGGCGAGGGTGAGGCGAGGGTGAGGCGAGGGTGAGGCGAGGGTGAGGCGAGGGTGAGGCGAGGGTGAGGCGAGGGTGAGGCGAGGGTGAGGCGAGGGTGAGGCGAGGGTGAGGCGAGGGTGAGGCGAGGGTGAGGCGAGGGTGAGGCGAGGGTGAGGCGAGGGTGAGGCGAGGGTGAGGCGAGGGTGAGGCGAGGGTGAGGCGAGGGTGAGGCGAGGGTGAGGCGAGGGTGAGGCGAGGGTGAGGCGAGGGTGAGGCGAGGGTGAGGCGAGGGTGAGGCGAGGGTGAGGCGAGGGTGAGGCGAGGGTGAGGCGAGGGTGAGGCGAGGGTGAGGCGAGGGTGAGGCGAGGGTGAGGCGAGGGTGAGGCGAGGGTGAGGCGAGGGTGAGGCGAGGGTGAGGCGAGGGTGAGGCGAGGGTGAGGCGAGGGTGAGGCGAGGGTGAGGCGAGGGTGAGGCGAGGGTGAGGCGAGGGTGAGGCGAGGGTGAGGCGAGGGTGAGGCGAGGGTGAGGCGAGGGTGAGGCGAGGGTGAGGCGAGGGTGAGGCGAGGGTGAGGCGAGGGTGAGGCGAGGGTGAGGCGAGGGTGAGGCGAGGGTGAGGCGAGGGTGAGGCGAGGGTGAGGCGAGGGTGAGGCGAGGGTGAGGCGAGGGTGAGGCGAGGGTGAGGCGAGGGTGAGGCGAGGGTGAGGCGAGGGTGAGGCGAGGGTGAGGCGAGGGTGAGGCGAGGGTGAGGCGAGGGTGAGGCGAGGGTGAGGCGAGGGTGAGGCGAGGGTGAGGCGAGGGTGAGGCGAGGGTGAGGCGAGGGTGAGGCGAGGGTGAGGCGAGGGTGAGGCGAGGGTGAGGCGAGGGTGAGGCGAGGGTGAGGCGAGGGTGAGGCGAGGGTGAGGCGAGGGTGAGGCGAGGGTGAGGCGAGGGTGAGGCGAGGGTGAGGCGAGGGTGAGGCGAGGGTGAGGCGAGGGTGAGGCGAGGGTGAGGCGAGGGTGAGGCGAGGGTGAGGCGAGGGTGAGGCGAGGGTGAGGCGAGGGTGAGGCGAGGGTGAGGCGAGGGTGAGGCGAGGGTGAGGCGAGGGTGAGGCGAGGGTGAGGCGAGGGTGAGGCGAGGGTGAGGCGAGGGTGAGGCGAGGGTGAGGCGAGGGTGAGGCGAGGGTGAGGCGAGAGGGTGAGGCGAGGGTGAGGCGAGGGTGAGGCGAGGGTGAGGCGAGGGTGAGGCGAGGGTGAGGCGAGGGTGAGGCGAGGGTGAGGCGAGGGTGAGGCGAGGGTGAGGCGAGGGTGAGGCGAGGGTGAGGCGAGGGTGAGGCGAGGGTGAGGCGAGGGTGAGGCGAGGGTGAGGCGAGGGTGAGGCGAGGGTGAGGCGAGGGTGAGGCGAGGGTGAGGCGAGGGTGAGGCGAGGGTGAGGCGAGGGTGAGGCGAGGGTGAGGCGAGGGTGAGGCGAGGGTGAGGCGAGGGTGAGGCGAGGGTGAGGCGAGGGTGAGGCGAGGGTGAGGCGAGGGTGAGGCGAGGGTGAGGCGAGGGTGAGGCGAGGGTGAGGCGAGGGTGAGGCGAGGGTGAGGCGAGGGTGAGGCGAGGGTGAGGCGAGGGTGAGGCGAGGGTGAGGCGAGGGTGAGGCGAGGGTGAGGCGAGGGTGAGGCGAGGGTGAGGCGAGGGTGAGGCGAGGGTGAGGCGAGGGTGAGGCGAGGGTGAGGCGAGGGTGAGGCGAGGGTGAGGCGAGGGTGAGGCGAGGGTGAGGCGAGGGTGAGGCGAGGGTGAGGCGAGGGTGAGGCGAGGGTGAGGCGAGGGTGAGGCGAGGGTGAGGCGAGGGTGAGGCGAGGGTGAGGCGAGGGTGAGGCGAGGGTGAGGCGAGGGTGAGGCGAGGGTGAGGCGAGGGTGAGGCGAGGGTGAGGCGAGGGTGAGGCGAGGGTGAGGCGAGGGTGAGGCGAGGGTGAGGCGAGGGTGAGGCGAGGGTGAGGCGAGGGTGAGGCGAGGGTGAGGCGAGGGTGAGGCGAGGGTGAGGCGAGGGTGAGGCGAGGGTGAGGCGAGGGTGAGGCGAGGGTGAGGCGAGGGTGAGGCGAGGGTGAGGCGAGGGTGAGGCGAGGGTGAGGCGAGGGTGAGGCGAGGGTGAGGCGAGGGTGAGGCGAGGGTGAGGCGAGGGTGAGGCGAGGGTGAGGCGAGGGTGAGGCGAGGGTGAGGCGAGGGTGAGGCGAGGGTGAGGCGAGGGTGAGGCGAGGGTGAGGCGAGGGTGAGGCGAGGGTGAGGCGAGGGTGAGGCGAGGGTGAGGCGAGGGTGAGGCGAGGGTGAGGCGAGGGTGAGGCGAGGGTGAGGCGAGGGTGAGGCGAGGGTGAGGCGAGGGTGAGGCGAGGGTGAGGCGAGGGTGAGGCGAGGGTGAGGCGAGGGTGAGGCGAGGGTGAGGCGAGGGTGAGGCGAGGGTGAGGCGAGGGTGAGGCGAGGGTGAGGCGAGGGTGAGGCGAGGGTGAGGCGAGGGTGAGGCGAGGGTGAGGCGAGGGTGAGGCGAGGGTGAGGCGAGGGTGAGGCGAGGGTGAGGCGAGGGTGAGGCGAGGGTGAGGCGAGGGTGAGGCGAGGGTGAGGCGAGGGTGAGGCGAGGGTGAGGCGAGGGTGAGGCGAGGGTGAGGCGAGGGTGAGGCGAGGGTGAGGCGAGGGTGAGGCGAGGGTGAGGCGAGGGTGAGGCGAGGGTGAGGCGAGGGTGAGGCGAGGGTGAGGCGAGGGTGAGGCGAGGGTGAGGCGAGGGTGAGGCGAGGGTGAGGCGAGGGTGAGGCGAGGGTGAGGCGAGGGTGAGGCGAGGGTGAGGCGAGGGTGAGGCGAGGGTGAGGCGAGGGTGAGGCGAGGGTGAGGCGAGGGTGAGGCGAGGGTGAGGCGAGGGTGAGGCGAGGGTGAGGCGAGGGTGAGGCGAGGGTGAGGCGAGGGTGAGGCGAGGGTGAGGCGAGGGTGAGGCGAGGGTGAGGCGAGGGTGAGGCGAGGGTGAGGCGAGGGTGAGGCGAGGGTGAGGCGAGGGTGAGGCGAGGGTGAGGCGAGGGTGAGGCGAGGGTGAGGCGAGGGTGAGGCGAGGGTGAGGCGAGGGTGAGGCGAGGGTGAGGCGAGGGTGAGGCGAGGGTGAGGCGAGGGTGAGGCGAGGGTGAGGCGAGGGTGAGGCGAGGGTGAGGCGAGGGTGAGGCGAGGGTGAGGCGAGGGTGAGGCGAGGGTGAGGCGAGGGTGAGGCGAGGGTGAGGCGAGGGTGAGGCGAGGGTGAGGCGAGGGTGAGGCGAGGGTGAGGCGAGGGTGAGGCGAGGGTGAGGCGAGGGTGAGGCGAGGGTGAGGCGAGGGTGAGGCGAGGGTGAGGCGAGGGTGAGGCGAGGGTGAGGCGAGGGTGAGGCGAGGGTGAGGCGAGGGTGAGGCGAGGGTGAGGCGAGGGTGAGGCGAGGGTGAGGCGAGGGTGAGGCGAGGGTGAGGCGAGGGTGAGGCGAGGGTGAGGCGAGGGTGAGGCGAGGGTGAGGCGAGGGTGAGGCGAGGGTGAGGCGAGGGTGAGGCGAGGGTGAGGCGAGGGTGAGGCGAGGGTGAGGCGAGGGTGAGGCGAGGGTGAGGCGAGGGTGAGGCGAGGGTGAGGCGAGGGTGAGGCGAGGGTGAGGCGAGGGTGAGGCGAGGGTGAGGCGAGGGTGAGGCGAGGGTGAGGCGAGGGTGAGGCGAGGGTGAGGCGAGGGTGAGGCGAGGGTGAGGCGAGGGTGAGGCGAGGGTGAGGCGAGGGTGAGGCGAGGGTGAGGCGAGGGTGAGGCGAGGGTGAGGCGAGGGTGAGGCGAGGGTGAGGCGAGGGTGAGGCGAGGGTGAGGCGAGGGTGAGGCGAGGGTGAGGCGAGGGTGAGGCGAGGGTGAGGCGAGGGTGAGGCGAGGGTGAGGCGAGGGTGAGGCGAGGGTGAGGCGAGGGTGAGGCGAGGGTGAGGCGAGGGTGAGGCGAGGGTGAGGCGAGGGTGAGGCGAGGGTGAGGCGAGGGTGAGGCGAGGGTGAGGCGAGGGTGAGGCGAGGGTGAGGCGAGGGTGAGGCGAGGGTGAGGCGAGGGTGAGGCGAGGGTGAGGCGAGGGTGAGGCGAGGGTGAGGCGAGGGTGAGGCGAGGGTGAGGCGAGGGTGAGGCGAGGGTGAGGCGAGGGTGAGGCGAGGGTGAGGCGAGGGTGAGGCGAGGGTGAGGCGAGGGTGAGGCGAGGGTGAGGCGAGGGTGAGGCGAGGGTGAGGCGAGGGTGAGGCGAGGGTGAGGCGAGGGTGAGGCGAGGGTGAGGCGAGGGTGAGGCGAGGGTGAGGCGAGGGTGAGGCGAGGGTGAGGCGAGGGTGAGGCGAGGGTGAGGCGAGGGTGAGGCGAGGGTGAGGCGAGGGTGAGGCGAGGGTGAGGCGAGGGTGAGGCGAGGGTGAGGCGAGGGTGAGGCGAGGGTGAGGCGAGGGTGAGGCGAGGGTGAGGCGAGGGTGAGGCGAGGGTGAGGCGAGGGTGAGGCGAGGGTGAGGCGAGGGTGAGGCGAGGGTGAGGCGAGGGTGAGGCGAGGGTGAGGCGAGGGTGAGGCGAGGGTGAGGCGAGGGTGAGGCGAGGGTGAGGCGAGGGTGAGGCGAGGGTGAGGCGAGGGTGAGGCGAGGGTGAGGCGAGGGTGAGGCGAGGGTGAGGCGAGGGTGAGGCGAGGGTGAGGCGAGGGTGAGGCGAGGGTGAGGCGAGGGTGAGGCGAGGGTGAGGCGAGGGTGAGGCGAGGGTGAGGCGAGGGTGAGGCGAGGGTGAGGCGAGGGTGAGGCGAGGGTGAGGCGAGGGTGAGGCGAGGGTGAGGCGAGGGTGAGGCGAGGGTGAGGCGAGGGTGAGGCGAGGGTGAGGCGAGGGTGAGGCGAGGGTGAGGCGAGGGTGAGGCGAGGGTGAGGCGAGGGTGAGGCGAGGGTGAGGCGAGGGTGAGGCGAGGGTGAGGCGAGGGTGAGGCGAGGGTGAGGCGAGGGTGAGGCGAGGGTGAGGCGAGGGTGAGGCGAGGGTGAGGCGAGGGTGAGGCGAGGGTGAGGCGAGGGTGAGGCGAGGGTGAGGCGAGGGTGAGGCGAGGGTGAGGCGAGGGTGAGGCGAGGGTGAGGCGAGGGTGAGGCGAGGGTGAGGCGAGGGTGAGGCGAGGGTGAGGCGAGGGTGAGGCGAGGGTGAGGCGAGGGTGAGGCGAGGGTGAGGCGAGGGTGAGGCGAGGGTGAGGCGAGGGTGAGGCGAGGGTGAGGCGAGGGTGAGGCGAGGGTGAGGCGAGGGTGAGGCGAGGGTGAGGCGAGGGTGAGGCGAGGGTGAGGCGAGGGTGAGGCGAGGGTGAGGCGAGGGTGAGGCGAGGGTGAGGCGAGGGTGAGGCGAGGGTGAGGCGAGGGTGAGGCGAGGGTGAGGCGAGGGTGAGGCGAGGGTGAGGCGAGGGTGAGGCGAGGGTGAGGCGAGGGTGAGGCGAGGGTGAGGCGAGGGTGAGGCGAGGGTGAGGCGAGGGTGAGGCGAGGGTGAGGCGAGGGTGAGGCGAGGGTGAGGCGAGGGTGAGGCGAGGGTGAGGCGAGGGTGAGGCGAGGGTGAGGCGAGGGTGAGGCGAGGGTGAGGCGAGGGTGAGGCGAGGGTGAGGCGAGGGTGAGGCGAGGGTGAGGCGAGGGTGAGGCGAGGGTGAGGCGAGGGTGAGGCGAGGGTGAGGCGAGGGTGAGGCGAGGGTGAGGCGAGGGTGAGGCGAGGGTGAGGCGAGGGTGAGGCGAGGGTGAGGCGAGGGTGAGGCGAGGGTGAGGCGAGGGTGAGGCGAGGGTGAGGCGAGGGTGAGGCGAGGGTGAGGCGAGGGTGAGGCGAGGGTGAGGCGAGGGTGAGGCGAGGGTGAGGCGAGGGTGAGGCGAGGGTGAGGCGAGGGTGAGGCGAGGGTGAGGCGAGGGTGAGGCGAGGGTGAGGCGAGGGTGAGGCGAGGGTGAGGCGAGGGTGAGGCGAGGGTGAGGCGAGGGTGAGGCGAGGGTGAGGCGAGGGTGAGGCGAGGGTGAGGCGAGGGTGAGGCGAGGGTGAGGCGAGGGTGAGGCGAGGGTGAGGCGAGGGTGAGGCGAGGGTGAGGCGAGGGTGAGGCGAGGGTGAGGCGAGGGTGAGGCGAGGGTGAGGCGAGGGTGAGGCGAGGGTGAGGCGAGGGTGAGGCGAGGGTGAGGCGAGGGTGAGGCGAGGGTGAGGCGAGGGTGAGGCGAGGGTGAGGCGAGGGTGAGGCGAGGGTGAGGCGAGGGTGAGGCGAGGGTGAGGCGAGGGTGAGGCGAGGGTGAGGCGAGGGTGAGGCGAGGGTGAGGCGAGGGTGAGGCGAGGGTGAGGCGAGGGTGAGGCGAGGGTGAGGCGAGGGTGAGGCGAGGGTGAGGCGAGGGTGAGGCGAGGGTGAGGCGAGGGTGAGGCGAGGGTGAGGCGAGGGTGAGGCGAGGGTGAGGCGAGGGTGAGGCGAGGGTGAGGCGAGGGTGAGGCGAGGGTGAGGCGAGGGTGAGGCGAGGGTGAGGCGAGGGTGAGGCGAGGGTGAGGCGAGGGTGAGGCGAGGGTGAGGCGAGGGTGAGGCGAGGGTGAGGCGAGGGTGAGGCGAGGGTGAGGCGAGGGTGAGGCGAGGGTGAGGCGAGGGTGAGGCGAGGGTGAGGCGAGGGTGAGGCGAGGGTGAGGCGAGGGTGAGGCGAGGGTGAGGCGAGGGTGAGGCGAGGGTGAGGCGAGGGTGAGGCGAGGGTGAGGCGAGGGTGAGGCGAGGGTGAGGCGAGGGTGAGGCGAGGGTGAGGCGAGGGTGAGGCGAGGGTGAGGCGAGGGTGAGGCGAGGGTGAGGCGAGGGTGAGGCGAGGGTGAGGCGAGGGTGAGGCGAGGGTGAGGCGAGGGTGAGGCGAGGGTGAGGCGAGGGTGAGGCGAGGGTGAGGCGAGGGTGAGGCGAGGGTGAGGCGAGGGTGAGGCGAGGGTGAGGCGAGGGTGAGGCGAGGGTGAGGCGAGGGTGAGGCGAGGGTGAGGCGAGGGTGAGGCGAGGGTGAGGCGAGGGTGAGGCGAGGGTGAGGCGAGGGTGAGGCGAGGGTGAGGCGAGGGTGAGGCGAGGGTGAGGCGAGGGTGAGGCGAGGGTGAGGCGAGGGTGAGGCGAGGGTGAGGCGAGGGTGAGGCGAGGGTGAGGCGAGGGTGAGGCGAGGGTGAGGCGAGGGTGAGGCGAGGGTGAGGCGAGGGTGAGGCGAGGGTGAGGCGAGGGTGAGGCGAGGGTGAGGCGAGGGTGAGGCGAGGGTGAGGCGAGGGTGAGGCGAGGGTGAGGCGAGGGTGAGGCGAGGGTGAGGCGAGGGTGAGGCGAGGGTGAGGCGAGGGTGAGGCGAGGGTGAGGCGAGGGTGAGGCGAGGGTGAGGCGAGGGTGAGGCGAGGGTGAGGCGAGGGTGAGGCGAGGGTGAGGCGAGGGTGAGGCGAGGGTGAGGCGAGGGTGAGGCGAGGGTGAGGCGAGGGTGAGGCGAGGGTGAGGCGAGGGTGAGGCGAGGGTGAGGCGAGGGTGAGGCGAGGGTGAGGCGAGGGTGAGGCGAGGGTGAGGCGAGGGTGAGGCGAGGGTGAGGCGAGGGTGAGGCGAGGGTGAGGCGAGGGTGAGGCGAGGGTGAGGCGAGGGTGAGGCGAGGGTGAGGCGAGGGTGAGGCGAGGGTGAGGCGAGGGTGAGGCGAGGGTGAGGCGAGGGTGAGGCGAGGGTGAGGCGAGGGTGAGGCGAGGGTGAGGCGAGGGTGAGGCGAGGGTGAGGCGAGGGTGAGGCGAGGGTGAGGCGAGGGTGAGGCGAGGGTGAGGCGAGGGTGAGGCGAGGGTGAGGCGAGGGTGAGGCGAGGGTGAGGCGAGGGTGAGGCGAGGGTGAGGCGAGGGTGAGGCGAGGGTGAGGCGAGGGTGAGGCGAGGGTGAGGCGAGGGTGAGGCGAGGGTGAGGCGAGGGTGAGGCGAGGGTGAGGCGAGGGTGAGGCGAGGGTGAGGCGAGGGTGAGGCGAGGGTGAGGCGAGGGTGAGGCGAGGGTGAGGCGAGGGTGAGGCGAGGGTGAGGCGAGGGTGAGGCGAGGGTGAGGCGAGGGTGAGGCGAGGGTGAGGCGAGGGTGAGGCGAGGGTGAGGCGAGGGTGAGGCGAGGGTGAGGCGAGGGTGAGGCGAGGGTGAGGCGAGGGTGAGGCGAGGGTGAGGCGAGGGTGAGGCGAGGGTGAGGCGAGGGTGAGGCGAGGGTGAGGCGAGGGTGAGGCGAGGGTGAGGCGAGGGTGAGGCGAGGGTGAGGCGAGGGTGAGGCGAGGGTGAGGCGAGGGTGAGGCGAGGGTGAGGCGAGGGTGAGGCGAGGGTGAGGCGAGGGTGAGGCGAGGGTGAGGCGAGGGTGAGGCGAGGGTGAGGCGAGGGTGAGGCGAGGGTGAGGCGAGGGTGAGGCGAGGGTGAGGCGAGGGTGAGGCGAGGGTGAGGCGAGGGTGAGGCGAGGGTGAGGCGAGGGTGAGGCGAGGGTGAGGCGAGGGTGAGGCGAGGGTGAGGCGAGGGTGAGGCGAGGGTGAGGCGAGGGTGAGGCGAGGGTGAGGCGAGGGTGAGGCGAGGGTGAGGCGAGGGTGAGGCGAGGGTGAGGCGAGGGTGAGGCGAGGGTGAGGCGAGGGTGAGGCGAGGGTGAGGCGAGGGTGAGGCGAGGGTGAGGCGAGGGTGAGGCGAGGGTGAGGCGAGGGTGAGGCGAGGGTGAGGCGAGGGTGAGGCGAGGGTGAGGCGAGGGTGAGGCGAGGGTGAGGCGAGGGTGAGGCGAGGGTGAGGCGAGGGTGAGGCGAGGGTGAGGCGAGGGTGAGGCGAGGGTGAGGCGAGGGTGAGGCGAGGGTGAGGCGAGGGTGAGGCGAGGGTGAGGCGAGGGTGAGGCGAGGGTGAGGCGAGGGTGAGGCGAGGGTGAGGCGAGGGTGAGGCGAGGGTGAGGCGAGGGTGAGGCGAGGGTGAGGCGAGGGTGAGGCGAGGGTGAGGCGAGGGTGAGGCGAGGGTGAGGCGAGGGTGAGGCGAGGGTGAGGCGAGGGTGAGGCGAGGGTGAGGCGAGGGTGAGGCGAGGGTGAGGCGAGGGTGAGGCGAGGGTGAGGCGAGGGTGAGGCGAGGGTGAGGCGAGGGTGAGGCGAGGGTGAGGCGAGGGTGAGGCGAGGGTGAGGCGAGGGTGAGGCGAGGGTGAGGCGAGGGTGAGGCGAGGGTGAGGCGAGGGTGAGGCGAGGGTGAGGCGAGGGTGAGGCGAGGGTGAGGCGAGGGTGAGGCGAGGGTGAGGCGAGGGTGAGGCGAGGGTGAGGCGAGAGGGTGAGGCGAGGGTGAGGCGAGGGTGAGGCGAGGGTGAGGCGAGGGTGAGGCGAGGGTGAGGCGAGGGTGAGGCGAGGGTGAGGCGAGGGTGAGGCGAGGGTGAGGCGAGGGTGAGGCGAGGGTGAGGCGAGGGTGAGGCGAGGGTGAGGCGAGGGTGAGGCGAGGGTGAGGCGAGGGTGAGGCGAGGGTGAGGCGAGGGTGAGGCGAGGGTGAGGCGAGGGTGAGGCGAGGGTGAGGCGAGGGTGAGGCGAGGGTGAGGCGAGGGTGAGGCGAGGGTGAGGCGAGGGTGAGGCGAGGGTGAGGCGAGGGTGAGGCGAGGGTGAGGCGAGGGTGAGGCGAGGGTGAGGCGAGGGTGAGGCGAGGGTGAGGCGAGGGTGAGGCGAGGGTGAGGCGAGGGTGAGGCGAGGGTGAGGCGAGGGTGAGGCGAGGGTGAGGCGAGGGTGAGGCGAGGGTGAGGCGAGGGTGAGGCGAGGGTGAGGCGAGGGTGAGGCGAGGGTGAGGCGAGGGTGAGGCGAGGGTGAGGCGAGGGTGAGGCGAGGGTGAGGCGAGGGTGAGGCGAGGGTGAGGCGAGGGTGAGGCGAGGGTGAGGCGAGGGTGAGGCGAGGGTGAGGCGAGGGTGAGGCGAGGGTGAGGCGAGGGTGAGGCGAGGGTGAGGCGAGGGTGAGGCGAGGGTGAGGCGAGGGTGAGGCGAGGGTGAGGCGAGGGTGAGGCGAGGGTGAGGCGAGGGTGAGGCGAGGGTGAGGCGAGGGTGAGGCGAGGGTGAGGCGAGGGTGAGGCGAGGGTGAGGCGAGGGTGAGGCGAGGGTGAGGCGAGGGTGAGGCGAGGGTGAGGCGAGGGTGAGGCGAGGGTGAGGCGAGGGTGAGGCGAGGGTGAGGCGAGGGTGAGGCGAGGGTGAGGCGAGGGTGAGGCGAGGGTGAGGCGAGGGTGAGGCGAGGGTGAGGCGAGGGTGAGGCGAGGGTGAGGCGAGGGTGAGGCGAGGGTGAGGCGAGGGTGAGGCGAGGGTGAGGCGAGGGTGAGGCGAGGGTGAGGCGAGGGTGAGGCGAGGGTGAGGCGAGGGTGAGGCGAGGGTGAGGCGAGGGTGAGGCGAGGGTGAGGCGAGGGTGAGGCGAGGGTGAGGCGAGGGTGAGGCGAGGGTGAGGCGAGGGTGAGGCGAGGGTGAGGCGAGGGTGAGGCGAGGGTGAGGCGAGGGTGAGGCGAGGGTGAGGCGAGGGTGAGGCGAGGGTGAGGCGAGGGTGAGGCGAGGGTGAGGCGAGGGTGAGGCGAGGGTGAGGCGAGGGTGAGGCGAGGGTGAGGCGAGGGTGAGGCGAGGGTGAGGCGAGGGTGAGGCGAGGGTGAGGCGAGGGTGAGGCGAGGGTGAGGCGAGGGTGAGGCGAGGGTGAGGCGAGGGTGAGGCGAGGGTGAGGCGAGGGTGAGGCGAGGGTGAGGCGAGGGTGAGGCGAGGGTGAGGCGAGGGTGAGGCGAGGGTGAGGCGAGGGTGAGGCGAGGGTGAGGCGAGGGTGAGGCGAGGGTGAGGCGAGGGTGAGGCGAGGGTGAGGCGAGGGTGAGGCGAGGGTGAGGCGAGGGTGAGGCGAGGGTGAGGCGAGGGTGAGGCGAGGGTGAGGCGAGGGTGAGGCGAGGGTGAGGCGAGGGTGAGGCGAGGGTGAGGCGAGGGTGAGGCGAGGGTGAGGCGAGGGTGAGGCGAGGGTGAGGCGAGGGTGAGGCGAGGGTGAGGCGAGGGTGAGGCGAGGGTGAGGCGAGGGTGAGGCGAGGGTGAGGCGAGGGTGAGGCGAGGGTGAGGCGAGGGTGAGGCGAGGGTGAGGCGAGGGTGAGGCGAGGGTGAGGCGAGGGTGAGGCGAGGGTGAGGCGAGGGTGAGGCGAGGGTGAGGCGAGGGTGAGGCGAGGGTGAGGCGAGGGTGAGGCGAGGGTGAGGCGAGGGTGAGGCGAGGGTGAGGCGAGGGTGAGGCGAGGGTGAGGCGAGGGTGAGGCGAGGGTGAGGCGAGGGTGAGGCGAGGGTGAGGCGAGGGTGAGGCGAGGGTGAGGCGAGGGTGAGGCGAGGGTGAGGCGAGGGTGAGGCGAGGGTGAGGCGAGGGTGAGGCGAGGGTGAGGCGAGGGTGAGGCGAGGGTGAGGCGAGGGTGAGGCGAGGGTGAGGCGAGGGTGAGGCGAGGGTGAGGCGAGGGTGAGGCGAGGGTGAGGCGAGGGTGAGGCGAGGGTGAGGCGAGGGTGAGGCGAGGGTGAGGCGAGGGTGAGGCGAGGGTGAGGCGAGGGTGAGGCGAGGGTGAGGCGAGGGTGAGGCGAGGGTGAGGCGAGGGTGAGGCGAGGGTGAGGCGAGGGTGAGGCGAGGGTGAGGCGAGGGTGAGGCGAGGGTGAGGCGAGGGTGAGGCGAGGGTGAGGCGAGGGTGAGGCGAGGGTGAGGCGAGGGTGAGGCGAGGGTGAGGCGAGGGTGAGGCGAGGGTGAGGCGAGGGTGAGGCGAGGGTGAGGCGAGGGTGAGGCGAGGGTGAGGCGAGGGTGAGGCGAGGGTGAGGCGAGGGTGAGGCGAGGGTGAGGCGAGGGTGAGGCGAGGGTGAGGCGAGGGTGAGGCGAGGGTGAGGCGAGGGTGAGGCGAGGGTGAGGCGAGGGTGAGGCGAGGGTGAGGCGAGGGTGAGGCGAGGGTGAGGCGAGGGTGAGGCGAGGGTGAGGCGAGGGTGAGGCGAGGGTGAGGCGAGGGTGAGGCGAGGGTGAGGCGAGGGTGAGGCGAGGGTGAGGCGAGGGTGAGGCGAGGGTGAGGCGAGGGTGAGGCGAGGGTGAGGCGAGGGTGAGGCGAGGGTGAGGCGAGGGTGAGGCGAGGGTGAGGCGAGGGTGAGGCGAGGGTGAGGCGAGGGTGAGGCGAGGGTGAGGCGAGGGTGAGGCGAGGGTGAGGCGAGGGTGAGGCGAGGGTGAGGCGAGGGTGAGGCGAGGGTGAGGCGAGGGTGAGGCGAGGGTGAGGCGAGGGTGAGGCGAGGGTGAGGCGAGGGTGAGGCGAGGGTGAGGCGAGGGTGAGGCGAGGGTGAGGCGAGGGTGAGGCGAGGGTGAGGCGAGGGTGAGGCGAGGGTGAGGCGAGGGTGAGGCGAGGGTGAGGCGAGGGTGAGGCGAGGGTGAGGCGAGGGTGAGGCGAGGGTGAGGCGAGGGTGAGGCGAGGGTGAGGCGAGGGTGAGGCGAGGGTGAGGCGAGGGTGAGGCGAGGGTGAGGCGAGGGTGAGGCGAGGGTGAGGCGAGGGTGAGGCGAGGGTGAGGCGAGGGTGAGGCGAGGGTGAGGCGAGGGTGAGGCGAGGGTGAGGCGAGGGTGAGGCGAGGGTGAGGCGAGGGTGAGGCGAGGGTGAGGCGAGGGTGAGGCTGAGGGTGAGGCGAGGGTGAGGCGAGGGTGAGGCGAGGGTGAGGCGAGGGTGAGGCGAGGGTGAGGCGAGGGTGAGGCGAGGGTGAGGCGAGGGTGAGGCGAGGGTGAGGCGAGGGTGAGGCGAGGGTGAGGCGAGGGTGAGGCGAGGGTGAGGCGAGGGTGAGGCGAGGGTGAGGCGAGGGTGAGGCGAGGGTGAGGCGAGGGTGAGGCGAGGGTGAGGCGAGGGTGAGGCGAGGGTGAGGCGAGGGTGAGGCGAGGGTGAGGCGAGGGTGAGGCGAGGGTGAGGCGAGGGTGAGGCGAGGGTGAGGCGAGGGTGAGGCGAGGGTGAGGCGAGGGTGAGGCGAGGGTGAGGCGAGGGTGAGGCGAGGGTGAGGCGAGGGTGAGGCGAGGGTGAGGCGAGGGTGAGGCGAGGGTGAGGCGAGGGTGAGGCGAGGGTGAGGCGAGGGTGAGGCGAGGGTGAGGCGAGGGTGAGGCGAGGGTGAGGCGAGGGTGAGGCGAGGGTGAGGCGAGGGTGAGGCGAGGGTGAGGCGAGGGTGAGGCGAGGGTGAGGCGAGGGTGAGGCGAGGGTGAGGCGAGGGTGAGGCGAGGGTGAGGCGAGGGTGAGGCGAGGGTGAGGCGAGGGTGAGGCGAGGGTGAGGCGAGGGTGAGGCGAGGGTGAGGCGAGGGTGAGGCGAGGGTGAGGCGAGGGTGAGGCGAGGGTGAGGCGAGGGTGAGGCGAGGGTGAGGCGAGGGTGAGGCGAGGGTGAGGCGAGGGTGAGGCGAGGGTGAGGCGAGGGTGAGGCGAGGGTGAGGCGAGGGTGAGGCGAGGGTGAGGCGAGGGTGAGGCGAGGGTGAGGCGAGGGTGAGGCGAGGGTGAGGCGAGGGTGAGGCGAGGGTGAGGCGAGGGTGAGGCGAGGGTGAGGCGAGGGTGAGGCGAGGGTGAGGCGAGGGTGAGGCGAGGGTGAGGCGAGGGTGAGGCGAGGGTGAGGCGAGGGTGAGGCGAGGGTGAGGCGAGGGTGAGGCGAGGGTGAGGCGAGGGTGAGGCGAGGGTGAGGCGAGGGTGAGGCGAGGGTGAGGCGAGGGTGAGGCGAGGGTGAGGCGAGGGTGAGGCGAGGGTGAGGCGAGGGTGAGGCGAGGGTGAGGCGAGGGTGAGGCGAGGGTGAGGCGAGGGTGAGGCGAGGGTGAGGCGAGGGTGAGGCGAGGGTGAGGCGAGGGTGAGGCGAGGGTGAGGCGAGGGTGAGGCGAGGGTGAGGCGAGGGTGAGGCGAGGGTGAGGCGAGGGTGAGGCGAGGGTGAGGCGAGGGTGAGGCGAGGGTGAGGCGAGGGTGAGGCGAGGGTGAGGCGAGGGTGAGGCGAGGGTGAGGCGAGGGTGAGGCGAGGGTGAGGCGAGGGTGAGGCGAGGGTGAGGCGAGGGTGAGGCGAGGGTGAGGCGAGGGTGAGGCGAGGGTGAGGCGAGGGTGAGGCGAGGGTGAGGCGAGGGTGAGGCGAGGGTGAGGCGAGGGTGAGGCGAGGGTGAGGCGAGGGTGAGGCGAGGGTGAGGCGAGGGTGAGGCGAGGGTGAGGCGAGGGTGAGGCGAGGGTGAGGCGAGGGTGAGGCGAGGGTGAGGCGAGGGTGAGGCGAGGGTGAGGCGAGGGTGAGGCGAGGGTGAGGCGAGGGTGAGGCGAGGGTGAGGCGAGGGTGAGGCGAGGGTGAGGCGAGGGTGAGGCGAGGGTGAGGCGAGGGTGAGGCGAGGGTGAGGCGAGGGTGAGGCGAGGGTGAGGCGAGGGTGAGGCGAGGGTGAGGCGAGGGTGAGGCGAGGGTGAGGCGAGGGTGAGGCGAGGGTGAGGCGAGGGTGAGGCGAGGGTGAGGCGAGGGTGAGGCGAGGGTGAGGCGAGGGTGAGGCGAGGGTGAGGCGAGGGTGAGGCGAGGGTGAGGCGAGGGTGAGGCGAGGGTGAGGCGAGGGTGAGGCGAGGGTGAGGCGAGGGTGAGGCGAGGGTGAGGCGAGGGTGAGGCGAGGGTGAGGCGAGGGTGAGGCGAGGGTGAGGCGAGGGTGAGGCGAGGGTGAGGCGAGGGTGAGGCGAGGGTGAGGCGAGGGTGAGGCGAGGGTGAGGCGAGGGTGAGGCGAGGGTGAGGCGAGGGTGAGGCGAGGGTGAGGCGAGGGTGAGGCGAGGGTGAGGCGAGGGTGAGGCGAGGGTGAGGCGAGGGTGAGGCGAGGGTGAGGCGAGGGTGAGGCGAGGGTGAGGCGAGGGTGAGGCGAGGGTGAGGCGAGGGTGAGGCGAGGGTGAGGCGAGGGTGAGGCGAGGGTGAGGCGAGGGTGAGGCGAGGGTGAGGCGAGGGTGAGGCGAGGGTGAGGCGAGGGTGAGGCGAGGGTGAGGCGAGGGTGAGGCGAGGGTGAGGCGAGGGTGAGGCGAGGGTGAGGCGAGGGTGAGGCGAGGGTGAGGCGAGGGTGAGGCGAGGGTGAGGCGAGGGTGAGGCGAGGGTGAGGCGAGGGTGAGGCGAGGGTGAGGCGAGGGTGAGGCGAGGGTGAGGCGAGGGTGAGGCGAGGGTGAGGCGAGGGTGAGGCGAGGGTGAGGCGAGGGTGAGGCGAGGGTGAGGCGAGGGTGAGGCGAGGGTGAGGCGAGGGTGAGGCGAGGGTGAGGCGAGGGTGAGGCGAGGGTGAGGCGAGGGTGAGGCGAGGGTGAGGCGAGGGTGAGGCGAGGGTGAGGCGAGGGTGAGGCGAGGGTGAGGCGAGGGTGAGGCGAGGGTGAGGCGAGGGTGAGGCGAGGGTGAGGCGAGGGTGAGGCGAGGGTGAGGCGAGGGTGAGGCGAGGGTGAGGCGAGGGTGAGGCGAGGGTGAGGCGAGGGTGAGGCGAGGGTGAGGCGAGGGTGAGGCGAGGGTGAGGCGAGGGTGAGGCGAGGGTGAGGCGAGGGTGAGGCGAGGGTGAGGCGAGGGTGAGGCGAGGGTGAGGCGAGGGTGAGGCGAGGGTGAGGCGAGGGTGAGGCGAGGGTGAGGCGAGGGTGAGGCGAGGGTGAGGCGAGGGTGAGGCGAGGGTGAGGCGAGGGTGAGGCGAGGGTGAGGCGAGGGTGAGGCGAGGGTGAGGCGAGGGTGAGGCGAGGGTGAGGCGAGGGTGAGGCGAGGGTGAGGCGAGGGTGAGGCGAGGGTGAGGCGAGGGTGAGGCGAGGGTGAGGCGAGGGTGAGGCGAGGGTGAGGCGAGGGTGAGGCGAGGGTGAGGCGAGGGTGAGGCGAGGGTGAGGCGAGGGTGAGGCGAGGGTGAGGCGAGGGTGAGGCGAGGGTGAGGCGAGGGTGAGGCGAGGGTGAGGCGAGGGTGAGGCGAGGGTGAGGCGAGGGTGAGGCGAGGGTGAGGCGAGGGTGAGGCGAGGGTGAGGCGAGGGTGAGGCGAGGGTGAGGCGAGGGTGAGGCGAGGGTGAGGCGAGGGTGAGGCGAGGGTGAGGCGAGGGTGAGGCGAGGGTGAGGCGAGGGTGAGGCGAGGGTGAGGCGAGGGTGAGGCGAGGGTGAGGCGAGGGTGAGGCGAGGGTGAGGCGAGGGTGAGGCGAGGGTGAGGCGAGGGTGAGGCGAGGGTGAGGCGAGGGTGAGGCGAGGGTGAGGCGAGGGTGAGGCGAGGGTGAGGCGAGGGTGAGGCGAGGGTGAGGCGAGGGTGAGGCGAGGGTGAGGCGAGGGTGAGGCGAGGGTGAGGCGAGGGTGAGGCGAGGGTGAGGCGAGGGTGAGGCGAGGGTGAGGCGAGGGTGAGGCGAGGGTGAGGCGAGGGTGAGGCGAGGGTGAGGCGAGGGTGAGGCGAGGGTGAGGCGAGGGTGAGGCGAGGGTGAGGCGAGGGTGAGGCGAGGGTGAGGCGAGGGTGAGGCGAGGGTGAGGCGAGGGTGAGGCGAGGGTGAGGCGAGGGTGAGGCGAGGGTGAGGCGAGGGTGAGGCGAGGGTGAGGCGAGGGTGAGGCGAGGGTGAGGCGAGGGTGAGGCGAGGGTGAGGCGAGGGTGAGGCGAGGGTGAGGCGAGGGTGAGGCGAGGGTGAGGCGAGGGTGAGGCGAGGGTGAGGCGAGGGTGAGGCGAGGGTGAGGCGAGGGTGAGGCGAGGGTGAGGCGAGGGTGAGGCGAGGGTGAGGCGAGGGTGAGGCGAGGGTGAGGCGAGGGTGAGGCGAGGGTGAGGCGAGGGTGAGGCGAGGGTGAGGCGAGGGTGAGGCGAGGGTGAGGCGAGGGTGAGGCGAGGGTGAGGCGAGGGTGAGGCGAGGGTGAGGCGAGGGTGAGGCGAGGGTGAGGCGAGGGTGAGGCGAGGGTGAGGCGAGGGTGAGGCGAGGGTGAGGCGAGGGTGAGGCGAGGGTGAGGCGAGGGTGAGGCGAGGGTGAGGCGAGGGTGAGGCGAGGGTGAGGCGAGGGTGAGGCGAGGGTGAGGCGAGGGTGAGGCGAGGGTGAGGCGAGGGTGAGGCGAGGGTGAGGCGAGGGTGAGGCGAGGGGATCCTTCCCCTCTGGTGGTCAGCCCTTAAATGTGGTCTGGGAGAGGTGAAGCCAGACTCCACCCCTTCCAATCACACATTGCCTTCACCTGTGCTCTTGCGGCTGAGTCAGTGCTTGCCGCAGGTGATCAATCAGTGGTTCAGGCCGTGATTCAGCCGTTCTCATACAGAAGTCAATCAAATATGTGGACTGATCCTTACACTGTGGATATGAGTACACAGGCCTCAGCAGATCAGTAAGTGGTATCTACATACATTTTTGAAGATGGCAGAGAAAGTTATTTAAATAAAAGCCACTATTCTGGGAAAAGGCTATTTCTGGAAAAGCCAACAAGTTAATGCAACAATAGTAAGTAATTCAAATAATTGTGGAAAAGAAATTCAAAGGAATAGCGTGCACCAGAAAGGTCATCAGCTGCTCAGTAAGCCAGATGAATTATTTGGGCACTGGTGATAACCGTTCTCCCATAATTTCATAAATTGCCTGCAGAACAGATAGCAATCATGCCTGAAGAGCATAGAAGACACAAGAAAAACAAAACAAAACAAAAAAAGGCTGTGTTTTTCTCTGCTGACTTCAATGGTAAGAGCAAATAACCTCTTCCTTAACTCTTCATCCTCCCCAGCTTGTTCCACACTCCTTTCTTGCAGGCAGACAAGACTCACTCAAAGGTTAACACGAGAAAGTTTGTTCCTCAGATTTTGTCTTGCTCTCTGCACCTTTGTTTTGATGGTTGGAATAAAACAGCATCAAGCTGTAGTTGTCCATATTAATACATGTGTGCTCTACAAGGACACTAGAGCCAAACACTCAGAGCAGGTCACAGGCAGGTACACTGCTTCTCACTGCATCTGCAAAAATCTGTCCTAACAGACACCCTCACACAGTTGGACATAACTGATGGGCCACCAAAGCGAGTTACTGCGTGCATCAGCCCAGGCCAGCAAACACCAGTGCAGCAAGTGTGTTCCTAAGGTCCCCCAAGAACACAGGGGAAATTCCTCCTGCTTAAGAGAGGAGACTCTCTTAACACTAGAGCAGTTTACACGCCAGATGAAGATTTCACATGGCCTGATAGCTTTGAACCTCTGTGGCGATTTAGGAACAGCATACCACTTCTACTTCCTGCAGATGGCAGGACTACAGCCTTGAGCAGACACACACTTTAAAATGCAACATCAATGTCCTGTTAAAATAACAACGGAGAGAAAAGTAAAGCACCGAGACACCAGTTTTAATTTGTTTGAATATGTATATTGCATATATGATTTTTCTTTGCATCATACAGACCAAATCATGCAATGCGCTTTTCTTTTACAAAAATAACAACAACAAAAGAAAACATTTGGAGACAAGAGAAATGGTTCTTACCCCACAGAGTTCAGGTCAGCTGGAGCATTTGAAACTATTCCAATCACAGTGAGGAGGTAAGTTTCTGCAGGTAAATTCAGTAACCTATTTTCGGGAGAAAAGGTCTGCCCTTCAGTTGTATTTGCTAAACCTGACCCCATCTCACACTCGACACCCTATCTCCTGAGCCTGTGCATCACATCAGTCTTCACAGCAAGCCATAGCCAGGATGATCTCAGACTGCTCTCAGCTTTGACTCTTTCAATCACTGTAAGATTTTCTGACCACAGAAAGCAAGTTAGCTGCTACAGAAAAGCAGTATTCCTCCTACCAAAAAAAAAAAATGAAAAAACCCACAACAGAAATTTTTCACACAGAAGATGTAGACTTCAATCAGCTTGAAGGATGGAGGTACTACTGCTTCATTACTACTTGAAAGACTTCTGCAGCTTCAGCATGAACATATCTCTTGCCATTACTCATCCTTGTGTTTCAATTGCCTGCACCTCTCTCTCTGCCATGCTAGCAATTTTTGGAAAGTATCCTCTTCTGAATCCTCGGAGTCAATAACGAGCAGCCATTCTGACAACAAAAGACTTTCTCTAGCAGTGGACTGTCTTCTGTATTTCCAGAACTGGCAGAATACCTCACCAATACTGTATACTAGTGTTAAAGCAGCAGGTATACTGAAGATTTTACCAGTGAAACTGTAGATTAGTGTTGTGGTTTAGTGGTTTTGATGCCGGTATTCCACATCAGAACATCATGCAGGCCGTGAAGGAGCTAATGCTGTGGGAGCAGGGGAGGGGCGGAGCTCCGCAGCGGACACGAGGCCCGCGCTTTTTGTGGCGCGCGCGCTGGGCGGCTGTGAGGAGTTCAGCACATGTAAAGTAAGCTCCCAGTTTTTTCTGGTTTGGAAATTTTGTCTCTCTCTCTCTCTCAATTGTTCAATTTTATTAGATTTAGTAAAGTTATCGTTCCTTCTCAGATCGTGCCGTTGTGGGTTTTTTCAGACTCATCTATTCCCTCTGTTTCCCCCTCCCCCCGGAGCGCGCGGCTCTGCTGAGGCGGCCGCGCGGCCACTGACGGGGCAGTTTTTTTCCCTTCCCTTTCTTTTTCCCTTCTTGGTTCCCCCTTGGGTTACTGTCACGGATAACACCGTGACACATTATTGGTGGAGAATGCGGGCAATGCAGTATTTGTACTCCCCTGTAAAACTGGTGCTGAGTGGACTAACTGTTTTCATGTACCTTAGAGCATGTTGGCGTCTTTTTAAGCTCCTCATGTTCAGCACCGGAGTCATATATGCATACAGCTGCTTTAGTGTGCTGATGGGGTTACCCCCCTCCTGCCTAAACGCCCTGGTTAATATGACAGATTATACGGCATTTGGATTGGTTTCCAGGTACTCTTTTCAGGTTTTTACTTATGTTCAAGATGTCAGCCTGGCATTTGTGTTATCTGCTTTTCTGAATGTACTCTTTGCAACAGTAATTTACATCCTGTGTAGGAAGCTCTCCTCAAAACCAGAGAGTGTTGAATGGCAAGGGAGGTGGGAAAAATTAGGAAAGAAATTAGAAGCCTGGGGACCCCCGGTGCAATGTGATTTTGATCTTGAGCACCTGCGGGACCCTGAGAAATTCAGTGAGTGTTTAGGTCAGGAGTCATGTGACTCAGGGAGATCTGAGAAGGAACGGATTGTTTGGGGCTTGGCTTGTGCTTATCGAGCTATAATTGATATTCTGGAGAGAAATGGTTTCCAAACCGAGGTTCAGAGCAAAAATGAAAACCTTGAGGTTAAACCTGACCAGTCACAGGAAGCACCGGCACCTGTGTCGGTTGCCCCTGTGGAAGGCAAGAAATGGAAACGAGTGTCCTCTCGGCTAGAACGGAAAGAAGAAGAAGCAGAGAAAAAAAAGGAAGATCCAGGTGAGGGGCCCTCCTCAGCACCACCACCACCACCACCACCTAAGAAGGCTACTAAGGAAGGTGAGAGACATGGAGACGACAGAGATGAGAAAGAAGAGGAAGATCCAGGTGAGGGGCCCTCTTCAGCACCACCACCACCACCACCTAGAAAGGCCACTAAGAAAAGTGTGAGACATGGAGAGGACAGTGATAATGAAGAAATCACCATTACTACTATTCGTCGGCCCCTAAAGATGACTGAAATCCAGGGTTCAAGAAAGGAGTTTGTACGGCGCTCAGATGAACCTATTGTCACCTGGTTGCTGCGGTGTTGGGACAACGGTGCCAGCAGCGTGTCCCTAGATGGCAATGAAGCCCGCCAACTGGGAAGCATTGCTCGAGACCCAGCTATCGACAGAGGGATTAGTAGATGTTTGAGTGGAGTTGCTACCCTCTGGGAACGAGTACTAGTGTCTGTAAAGGAGAGATTCCCTTACAAAGACGATCTGGAGCCTAAGGTGGAAAGATGGAGTACTGTGGAGAAGGGCGTCCAATTTTTGAGAGAAATGGCTGTAGTAGAGATGCTTTACGATCCTACTTTCGTCCCTAACAATCCACATCAGGACCGCAATCCTGAGAAAGCATGGTGTAAAGCTGATGTATATCGGAAGCTCTCAAAAACAGCACCAGAAAGGTACGCAAGTACACTGGTAGCAACATTTAATATACTCGAGGGCCGAAACAGAAGACTCCCATTTCATGAAGTGGTTACTACACTTCAAAACTTTGAACAACAACTTCTACCATCACACGTTTCCATTGCAGCTGTATCATTGGTAGCAGGAGAAGTCAGTGACATAAAGAAGATACTGAAAATGATACTGGAGGAATTGTCCTTGCTGATGAAACCGGGATGGACCTGTGTCAGTATCAGAAACACCTGATGAAGACGGGGATGATCCAAAGAATCTGATGGAGAAACTGATCAAACTGATAAAAGTCTCAGCCATCAAAGGCAACCGCCTCTCTGCTCGAGCAGATGACAGCAGTAACTTCATGTCGCGTGTGTCCATGTGGAGCTTCTTACGAGAAAATGGAGAGGACATGAAGAAGTGGCATAAAAAACCCACCCCTGCACTACGAGCACGTGTGAGAGAATTACAGCAGAGATCAGCCACCAACGAAATTGCTCCGGTCACCACAGGTAACCAATAGAGGGGCCCTGCCCTCAGCCAGGGGAGGGAAAGGGATAATAGAGTGTATTGGACTGTGTGGATTCGATGGCCTGGCACATCAGAGCCACAAAAATATAAGGCACTGGTGGACACTGGTGCACAGTGCACTCTAATGCCTTCGAGTTATAAAGGGACAGAATTGATTTATATTTCTGGAGTGACTGGGGGGTCTCAGGAATTGTCTGTGTTGGAGGCAGAAATAAGCCTCACCGGTAAAGACTGGCAGAAACATCATATAGTGACTGGACAGGGGGCTCCATGCATACTCGATATTGATTATCTTAGAAGTGGACATTTCAAGGATCCCAAGGGATACCGATGGGCTTTTGGAATAGCTGCTGTAGATGCTGACAACATTCAGCAGCTGTCTGTTTTACCTGGCCTGTCAGAAGATCCTTCTGTTGTGGGGGTACTGAAAGCAAAAGAGCAGCAGGTACCAATTGCTACGAGAACAGTACACAGACGGCAATACCGCACCAACAGGGATTCCTTGCTCCCCATTCATAATTTGATCCGTCAGTTAGAGGGCCAGGGAGTGATCAGCAAAACCCACTCACCGTTTAACAGCCCCATACGGCCAGTACGTAAATCCAATGGAGAATGGAGGCTGACGGTAGATTACCATGGTCTGAATGAAGTCACACCCCCACTGAGCGCTGCTGTGCCAGATATGTTGGAGCTGCAATATGAACTGGAGTCAAAAGCAGCCAAGTGGTATGCTACCATTGACATTGCCAATGCATTCTTCTCTATTCCTTTGGCCACAGAGTGCAGACCACAGTTCGCTTTCACGTGGAGGGGCATTCAGTACACTTGGAACCGTTTGCCCCAGGGGTGGAAACACAGCCCAACCATTTGCCACGGGTTGATTCAGACCACACTGGAACAGGGTGGGGCACCTGAGCACCTCCAGTACATTGATGACATTGTTGTGTGGGGTGATACAGCAGAAGAAGTTTTTAAAAAAGGAGAGCAAATAATCCAAATTCTTCTGGGTGCTGGTTTTGCTATCAAACGAAACAAAGTGAAGGGACCTGCCCAAGAAATTCAGTTTCTAGGATTAAAATGGCAAGATGGGCGTCATCACATCCCAGGAGATGTGGTTGACAAAATCACCAGCATGTCACCACCACCCACTAGCAAAAAGGAGACACAGTCTTTTCTTGGTGTAGTAGGCTTTTGGAGGATGCATGTCCCAAATTACAGCCTCATAGTAAGCCCCCTCTATCAGGTGACCTGAAAGAAGAATAATTTTGCATGGGGTCCTGAACAGCAGCAGGCCTTTGAGCAGATTAAACAGGAGATAGCCCGTGCTGTTGCCCTGGGGCCAGTACGGATGGGACAGGACGTAAAGAACATCTTATACACTGCTGCTGGAGAGAAAGGTCCCACTTGGAGTCTGTGGCAAAGAGCCTTTGGGGAGACCCGAGGCCGACCCCTGGGATTTTGGAGCAGAGCGTACAGGGGTTCGGAGGAGTGCTACACTCCAACTGAGAAGGAGATTTTGGCAGCATATGAGGGAGTTCGGGCTGCCTCTGAAGTAATTGGCACTGAGACGCAGCTCCTCCTGGCACCTCGATTGCCAGTACTGAACTGGATGTTCAGAGGAAAGGTTCCCTCCACCCATCATGCCACCGATGCCACCTGGAGTAAATGGATTGCGCTGATTACACAGCGAGCTCGGATGGGAAACCTCAGCCGTCCAGGGATGTTAGAGGTGATCATGGACTGGCCTGAAGGCAAGAAATTTGGAACATCACCAGCAGAGGAGATACCACGCGCAAAAGAGGCCCCACCATGTAACGAACTAACAGAAAATGAAAAGACATATGCCCTCTTCACTGATGGATCGTGTCGTATTGTTGGGAAATATCGCAGATGGAAGGCTGCTGTGTGGAGCCCCACACGACGAGTAGCAGAGGCCACCGAAGGAGAATCGAGTCAATTTGCAGAGGTAAAGGCTGTTCAGCTGGCCTTAGATGTGGCTGAACGGGAGAGGTGGCCAACGCTGTATCTTTATACTGACTCTTGGATGGTGGCAAATGCTTTATGGGGGTGGTTGCAGCAGTGGGAACAAAACAACTGGCAACGGAAGGGTAAACCTATCTGGGCTGTGGAACTGTGGAAAGACACTGCTGTCCGAACAAAAAGGTTGGGTGTAAAGGTGCGTCATGTAGATGCTCATGTGCCCAAGAATCGAGCTACTGAAGAACAGAAAAATAACCATCAGGTAGATCAAGCTGCCAAAATTGAGGTGTCTCAAATAGACTTGGATTGGCAGAACAAAGGAGAGTTATTCTTAGCTCGGTGGGCCCATGAGACCTCAGGCCATCAAGGAAGGGACGCGACCTACAAGTGGGCTAGAGACCGAGGGGTGGACTTAACTATGGATGCCATCGCACAGGTGATCCATGACTGTGATACATGTGCCATAATTAAACAGGCCAAGAGGATGAAACCTCTCTGGCAGGAAGGGCGATGGCAGAAGTATAAATATGGGGAGGCGTGGCAGGTTGATTATATCACCTTGCCACGATCTCGCAATGGTAAGCGTTATGTGCTCACCATGGTGGAGGCGACCACTGGGTGGCTTGAAACATATGCAGCACCCCATGCTACCGCCCGAAACACCATCTTAGGTTTGGAGAAGCAAATCCTATGGCGACATGGAACCCCAGAAAGAATTGAGTCCGATAATGGGACTCATTTCAAAAATTCACTTGTGGATACTTGGGCCAAGGAACATGGCATTGAATGGGTCTATCATATTCCCTACCATGCACCAGCTGCTGGTAAGATCGAGCATTACAACGGGTTGTTAAAAACCACACTGAAAGCACTGGGTGGCGGGACATTTAAGCATTGGGAGAAAAATCTATCAGAAGCCACCTGGTTGGTCAACACTAGGGGATCAGTAAACCGAGATGGTCCTACACAATCCAGCTCCCTACAGACCATAGAGGGAGATAAGGTCCCTGTAGTACATGTGAAGAGGATGTTGGGAAAAGCGGTGTGGGTCCTTCCAGCCTCTGGAAAGGGCAAACCCCTCCGTGGAACAGTTTTTGCACAGGGACCTGGGTGCACCTGGTGGGTAATGGATAAAAATGGGGATGTCCAGTGTGTACCACAAGGGAATTTGCTGGGGGAGTGCAGTCTGTGATTCCACGTGTATATATATATGTATAGATACGTTTGTATGTAATCTGTGTTATTACTGTTCTTGGTTCTATACAGATACATGTTAAGCATGATGTGATGATGTGGAATAAGGGGTGGAATGTTGTGGTTTAGTGGTTTTGATGCCGGTATTCCACATCAGAACATCATGCAGGCCGTGAAGGAGCTAATGCTGTGGGAGCAGGGGAGGGGCGGAGCTCCGCAGCGGACACGAGGCCCGCGCTTTTTGTGGCGCGCGCGCTGGGCGGCTGTGAGGAGTTCAGCACGTGTAAAGTAAGCTCCCAGTTTGTTCTGGTTTGGAAATTTTGTCTCTCTCTCTCTCTCAATTATTCAATTTTATTAGATTTAGTAAAGTTATCGTTCCTTCTCAGATCGTGCCGTTGTGGGTTTTTTCAGACTCATCTATTCCCTCTGTTTCCCCCTCCCCCCGGAGCGCGCGGCTCTGCTGAGGCGGCCGCGCGGCCACTGACGGGGCAGTTTTTTTCCCTTCCCTTTCTTTTTCCCTTCTCGATTCCCCCTTGGGTTACTGTCACGGATAACACCGTGACAATTAGATTTTATACATTTTTCTTAAGGCATTTATTTAGTACAACAACAAACAAACAAACAAAAAAAAACCCAAACAGAAAAAAATAAGATACCGTCCGTATTATTTCTTTTTATTCATGGTTCAGATATGGATCATCAGTTCCAAGAGAAATTCATTGGGAACAAGGCAAAGCCTCTAGTGAAAGTTTTTTATTTAAAACCATCCCACCCACCCTCCCTACTTCTTTATAAAGAATCACATCCTAAAACTTGGAATAGATGAGTGCATTTGAAAGTTCATGGTGCAAAGAAGATGGCTAAAAACTCATGAGTTTAAAAAAAACCACAACAGCCATCCCACCTATTATGTGAACACAGTCATCTCCTTTCCCCTGTTCCTTTCTGCTTCCATTCACTCTGCAACAAATCTATATATGAAGAAGACCAGCAGGGAGTTTATGATAGACAATGATCCTCTTTGACATCAGTCTGTGATAAGATCGTTAATCTCTATCTTTAAATTACATCATCGCTGTGTAAAATACGCAGTGATATCCAAAGCGTGTACTCTTCACATCCGGTGTCGATACCTCAACAAGATCCAGACTGCTGCTGCAGCAAGCGCCAGGCCTGGTACAAGAACGGCTGCTAGGGGAAGCCCACCTGAGTCTCCACCTCGATGACCCGCTGGGCCATTTTCTGGCTGCAACTACAAGGAAGAAGAAAGCATTCGTGTCAGAGAGCCCACTGCAGCCCCCGGTTCCATGTCAGGACCAGCTGGCTCTGTAAGGACATGCAAGATGGTTTCCCCAGCTGCCTGTGTGCACACACAGGAGGGTTAGAGCAGCTTCAGGTGGACTGAGCTTTACCCAGCCACTAGCAGGCACCTCTTCCTTCAGTAATTTCCACTGTTTTTCCTATCTGTCCCCATGGAAAGTTCAAGAATTCTATTCCTTCATTAAGGGAGCAGAAAAGGGGTCTCATCCTTCCACCTCCCACCAGCATGCTTCAAGTTGATCAAGTATCTCCTTTGTCAGCTTCAGTGCTAGCCAGGGATGTTCAGGCAGCAGCAGAGGATGAAGGATTCCACTTTTTTATGTCCAAAAAGGTGCCAGTATATTTAAACTGCCACAGTAAATGTTCCTTTGCACTGGGCTACATGCACATCTCACCACTAACGTGGAATGAAACAAGAAAGTTTTGACTCCAGTAAGATTATGGCCTCTGAAAGAAAACTGGAGAACCTGGGATTCTGCCTTCACAGACAAACCTTTGCCTCTGAGAAAGATATGCGAGAAAACGCAGCATAGTACAGCAAAAGAAAAACCCAGGGACTCCTCCAACCTCAGCACTTCACTGACACACTTGTGAACAAGTAATCCAAGGTATGGACACCACACTCATTAGCTAGGGGAGGCCAACGGTCAGACACATTCTTTATGTGCATAACTTACACTGAGCACCTGGACACTGCATTTTTCTGCTTCATAAAATAGAGAAATAACAGCCATGGAAGCCAGTCTAAATGGAGCCAGAAATAAGCCTAGGGAGCAGGTTAAACATACCCTGCGCTGAATTTTCAGAGACACATCATAGCCTGCATTTTTGAACAGTTCCACAGCATCCATGTGTCGCAAATTCTTCAAGTCTCTGCCATTGATCTAGCAAAAAAAAAAAAAAAAAAAAAAGGGAAAAGGAAAAGGAAAAGGAGAACCAACTGCTAAAGGGCACAGACAGGAGGTAAAAGTCTTCCACAGAATTCCACTACTGAGGGCATGACACAACAGACACCAACATCAATATTTACCCATTCATATTACAAACACATTTTTAAGTTGGGTGATAACACGAGAAACTTCAAGACACAATACAGGGTTTTTTCAACACCTCTACCTAGTCAAAAAAGCAAGGCCAGAAGACAACAGTTGTGTCAATAGCAGCTTATTACATTGTTGCTTTACTGGAAACAAATCAGAGGGGTAACTGTGATAGCTACTGAAAATAAAACAACAGCTACAGCAAAATTATTATTACTGTTAAGCGTGTATCTTTCCAACGCTGTGTCCTCTACTGGTATGCTTTTGAAAGGTTTGCTTTGAAAGATGGATGAAAACTTAAATTTAAAAGCATATTGATGTTAAAAAATAAAAGACATGCATGTTGGCATCCACTTTGAAATGCTAGGATTTCTCTTTAAATAACTTATGGCAGAAGGTTTTATAGCCTGTTTTAATTCACTCACTAATTAAAGATACTCGTTCCATTTTTTTGCTCACTGTTTCCTCAGCATTACCTCTAATTGCATCCCTTGAGATCACACCCAATTCCTCCTCTCTCTTGACACTTACACTCCTCAAACGCATGAACAAAAATATTAAACTGTCAAGAAAATAAAGAATAGTATTCCATGGTTTAATTTAAAGTCATTTTCTGCATCAATAATAGGCTCTAACTAGTACGAGGTACTCAATTCATTTACAGGGACTAAAAAGTTCACACGTGGAACATAAGTATAAAATAAAATTAAAGAGTATTCAAAGATCACATATCACACTAGGAGAAGCTACTTCTTCACTCATTGCTTTTTAAAGCATGCTGTCCTGCGTGACTGACAACAGTTAGATGAACAAGGGGGACTCAAACTTGGATGCTTGAAAACATTTGTCTAAAAGGAGGAACAGTCTGTATTACTCTTGAGTTGCAGCGAGGAGTTTTACGGCCTAGAAGAATTATGACATAAAAATCCTCCTGAGAAAAGGAATCTGTAGTCACAAAATGCTAGTGGGAAAAAAAAGTAGTATTCTCTTACTTATATGTACATAAACAATGATCCTCTGTGGATAACAGAAGGCACAATGAAGTCTAAAGGAAGGCAAGTCACAGAGGAATCACAAATGCAGCACCAAAAAGCACCTCCTGAGGAAGGAGGAAGAGATGTGCCCATGTGTAGAGGCACTCATCTCCCTGGTGCTCAAAGCTCTCCCCACATCCCCAGAATATCTCCTGCGCAGCTCTTCATCAACTGCGTTCATCACATCCTTCCTCCTCTGGTGGCAAACCTGCGTCTGGCATCACATCACTCAGCACAGTACTTCAAGATCACACACGGTGACAGAAGAAAGGGCTTACCGCCAAAATTTTATCTCCTTCTTGTAATCGGCCATCAAGGTGAGCTGGCCCGTCCTTTTTGATCCGGCTGACATAGATGCTGCTGTCATTAGAAATGACCTGCTGATCTATCCCACCAACAATGTTGAAGCCCAGCCCTAAGGTAAGCCAAAGAGAAAGCTGATGAGAGAACACTCTAAGCTCTAGGCATTCTTGCTGCTGTTGGGGACCGTGCCCACCCATGCTGTCCTGTTTGCTCCACCATGCTGAAATTCATAGCATGCAAACCAGCACTGTCCTTCCCAGCCATCTTTGTCTAAAAAGAAAATCAGTTCTTCAAGGCAGAGGAGACCCTGACTGCTTCATTCTGAAAAGCATCAGTTGGGAAATACTGAGGAGCACATCTCCACTTCTAAGATGCCAGCTCAAACCTCAGCAGGAACTCACTTCTTCAGCACAGAACGAAAGGAAATGGAAGTGTTTCACAGGAGGCTGCAGCAAATCATTACCTTGGAGAGAAAAAAGGAATCATCCCTCACCGGTTTCAGGAGTTAAGGAAGGCAAAGAGAACTAGTCCCTGTCAACAGATGAGGAAATGGGCAAGAGAAGCCAGCTTGACAAGAGCTCAGCAGCTCCCATCCATGCTTACAGGGCTGGGACCGTCAGCCTTTGCCTCCAGGTATCACAGCAGATCAGGCACAGCTCCTTCAAACTTTATATATTCATTTTGTTCCATTTCAGGAGTACAAAATATGACAGGAAACAAAGTTCTGGGATTTCAAGTAAAACACAAAGAAATACACACACATTACGTAGAACTGATGTCCTCATTTTTATTCTGTTTCACATGGTTCTTTAAAATAAGCCTTGTTTACAGACCTCTGGCTGGACCCAGCAGCTGGATTAAAGCACAGTTAAAGTCTTCTGGTTTTCTCAAAACCCAGAAGAACAAACTGAATTCAAAATCTGGACAACCATATTCTACACTGCATGTGCAGCTGTATTTCCCTGACATAAGTAATACATGTTAAGGGATGAGAAAGATTCCTAAGAGGAGAGCTGTAATGAAAAAAAAGAAAGACAAGAAGGAGTAAAGTATATCAACAAAGTAAACTCCTCTGAGGAGATTAAAAAAGAAAAAAGAAAAAAAAAACTTTATTTTTCTGACATAACACAGCCATCCAAAACCTACAGTCAAGGACAGCTGAAGGCAAGTTCTCCCCACATCCAGCCAGGCAGGTTTGTTTTCCTCTCTCACACTCCCAAAGCTAGGACTAGAAATGCTGGGAAGCAGAGTAGAAAGTGAAAGAGTAAAAACACCTCGTGCCTGCTGGGAAGCAGTATTTTTAACTAGTCACAAGGGACCAAAGGTTGCATGAGATGACTCATGGCGTAAGCACGCATCCACAGCTAGGAAGCAGAGAAATATTAACAGTGACCTTGACACACCTGTGCTGTTTCATTTTATTCCCTCCCGTTCCTGGCAGCTTCAGACAAATGAGGAAGAAGATGGGAGGAGCAACAGAGCGAAGAAACAATGACTTTTCAGCTGGAGTAATCTATCACAAGGGGCACTTGTGCACAATAAGGCACCCTTCATTGGGAATTAAAGAAAAGTAAAACCATCTACCAGCCTGAAAATGATCTGCCATGAAGCTTCAGGGAAATCAATACTACAGAAAATACAAGTTTTAATCGAGTTTTGATGTGTCTGTGTATATATATATATATTTAAAAAACAACACAATATAAACAAAAATATGCTTTCACCCATGGTTACAATAACAACCTAAGGCCACTGTTTTCATCAGCAAGGACAAGACAAAGAAGGAACAGATTTCTGTGAGGCAGCAACGTATGCCACACTGAGTTAAGTACCTGCAGGTCTCAATGCAGAGCTTTTTTACTGTTTTTCCACCTCTGTGCTTAAAATTTCCAGTCTGGCTAAAAATACTTACCTTGCCATCCCTTCTGCTATTGTCCTCCTTCCAGCTTATGCATTAAGAGACAGAGTATAACCAGCAGAGAGGAAGGGGAAGAAGAGAGCACAAGGCATTAAGTTCCTCACCTTAGTGAGGAAGTGCAATGACCAAGCTTTAAGAGAAGGTGTGGGTGTAACTTCTGACCTTCCCATGCCTCCTCTACCCCCTAAAACATAAAAACTCCCTCTAACATTTAAAAAAAAACAAAACAAAACATACAAACATGATTTATAGGATTTTGAGATACTAATGAATACAAACTACAAGTGAAACCTGCAAAGTTATTTAGTTTTTCATTAAACCAGATTTTTTCTGCCTCCCTTCAGCTTAATAAATCAGAAGGAAATATGAAAAAGACAAGACTTATATGAACAGTTTGGCTACTATAAACGCATTCTGCCCTTCAGCAAACTTCTGACAGAGACATTTATCTCCAGTTATATTCTAGAAAACAAGACAGCCAAAACTCAGATTAGAGAGATCGTAGGATTAACACTCTGCTTCATGGGTTTGTTCCTTCAACAGAAATGAATAACAAGTGATTCAAGATCATAAGGGGCTGCATGAAAAGCAGACAGCCCACCTTACTGACCAGACAGGTGCTGCTCACAGCAATCAGATCTACATTCCAGCAGTCATGGTGAAGACCTTTCAATTTTGCCCTTCAACATCCCTTTCCTGCTCCTCAAAATTTAAGGTGAAATGTTTCCAAAAGCATGGAAGGAGCTTCAAGGCAGAACAGGCTTCATTTTTGTTGGCTGAAGGTCACAACCATGCCAACACGTGCAGCTCTCAGAGCAGTCACTCCACCTGCAGCTGCAAAACAAAGTGTGCAGCCAAGTCTGATCCTGTAGATCACTACCAGGAGATGAGAAGCAGTACAGAAACAGAACTCTGCTTGCAAAGGGTCTGCCACGCTGCCTAACCACCTGCATGTACCCAAACCCACTGCTCACACCAGTCTACAGAAGCTCACTGAGGCAGGATGATGGGGGGAACTGCAATATCTGTGTTCTCTGCACAGCCTATGGGGAAGGCAGGGCTGGCCTTTTGCCTTCCTTCGGTCAGTCAGAGTGGCTATGAAGATACTGGTGCTGCAGCTCACGGTGAGGCACGAGAAGGCAAAGCTGGCCCACGGCCACACACTGCAGCTGGGCAGGTGGCCGGGCCGGTTTCATTCACCCTGTTTTAATTAAAGAGAAGGCCTCGTACATCAAAGCTCCGACTTCAGAAGTTCCCCGCAGTTAACAACACTTCAGATTCAGCATTTTGCTTCAGACCAGGGCACGTGTCCCTTAGTTTGCTGCACCACTGACAGGGGTGCTTTAGTCCTGTAACAGAGCCAGCATGTGTCTAAAGGCCTGCTCACCGCCACAGAACTGAGCCAGGGCAAAGCAGAGTCAAGCAACACCCCCGCAGACTTCCCCATTCCCTCTTCCCTCTCAGTCAGCTCAGCACCGTCCCAGCTGAACTCAGAAGTCCCCTTCAGCCTCGACGAGCTGCCTTTATAGGGCACCACTGACTTCACGTCGCAGGAACGCCCGTGGAGCTGGGTGTCCACCAGAAGAGCAGCGCACATACCGCTCCACCGGACAGCACGAGGAGCTGAACCGAGAGCCACAGGCTCCCCGAAAGCCGCTGTGCTTCCAGCGGAGAAACCGACGGCATTTCGCCGCGCCGCTGCGGCTCGCGGTGCCCTTCCGCCCCAGCGCCGCCCGCCCGGGGCTCGGCAGGAGGCCGCTCCCGCGGAGCTCGGGGCTCCCCCCCCGCCCCTCGGCGGCACAGCCGGGCGCGGCCGCGCCGGCCTCACCTGAGGGTCCCCGGGTGAGCCTGATCACCTCCTCGGAAACTCCGTAGCCCGCCACGCTGCCGTTCATGCTGCAGCCTGAATGTGAAGTCGGCCGGCGGGGCAACCGCTTTCGTTTCCTCGGCCGCGGAACGCTGGGAATTGTAGTCCGCCCGGGAGAGGCCGGGCCCGGCGGCCGCTGCAGCCCGCGAGCGGCCCGCTGCCGCCACTGCCTCCCCCGCTGCGGGGCTCGCTGTGGGCGCGCCGACCGGTTGGCGATTCCCGCGCCCGTTTAAAACGTTACAAAGGCAGGTGGCGGTTTGCTGTCAGTCAGCAGCAGCGGTGATTGTTCGGCTGGCGCACCGCTGTATTATTACAGCCCTTCCTCCAGAAATGACGTTCCTTCAGAATAAAATCACACTGTTGAGACCGATTCCTTCTGCTGAGCACTAGGCATTGCTTTAATACACATAATAAAACCACCAAATGGTATTTGCAGATTCCTCATGCTTTCTCGTAAATGACACACCTTTTACATCTTATTAAAAGAAACACTTCTGTGTGACATGCTGTAGAACTATGACAGAGTATTTGGTAACAGTACCCAAGGTAATCACAGAGTAAAGCAAGAGAAAGGCCCCGAGGTAGGCAGGTATAATAGTGCAGGAGTTCTGAGGGTGGGAGAAACACAGAACAATCCCAAATACTGTAGAAGCACGCAGCAGCCTCACAGATCGCTTGTTCTTGCAGCAATGAAATCCACCACATTTCTTGGAAGGACACAGCTCGCCTCAGCGCTTTGTTTTTAAGAACCCAAGGTACAAACCAAGAAGAACAATGTACCTTCTTGACCGCATTCATTAACTTAAAATAAACAAAGAAAACATTTTAATCAGTATTTAATGATGTTGCATTAGCTTGTAAGTACTCAGAATGTGTTGAATTATTTTGATAAGGGATCAGCCAGCTCTGCTCAAGGGCTACTGGAGATTTTCCTAGGAGCATCCAAAGCCACAGCTTCGTTGGTCTTTGCAAAGTGCACAGCAGTAGCAGTAGGTGTTCTGTAGCAACTACTAGCATTTGCAGAATTTGAAACAACTACTAGATTCTTCTGTGGAATCAGGCCTTTCCCTCATAAGCCATTCCCCTATTTCCCTTTTATAATATATGGCAAGAATAACTCCGAGGACAAAAGGAAAAACAAGGCCAACTATTCCTATTCTTGCTCTCCAAAAAGTCTCCTTGGATGGAGGGGGTCCACTGTCAATGCTACCTCCAAATCCTTCCCCCTCACAATATGGAGGAGCCCAACCATACTCACAGTGACAGTTCTTAAGATTGTTACACACTCCTCTGTTATGGCACTTTGTTATGTTACAATCATAATTCAGCACTGAAATATTGGTACATGTCCTTTTGATACAAATCTTGTCACTGCCACACATTGTGCCATCTTCCACAGCCCCCAAGTCAGCTGTGGGCATCCCTACGTGATAGTCAAGACCCCAGCACTTTTTGCCTCCAACAGGGGTTTGGATGACTGTTATGTGGTTCTGCAAAGAGGGCAACTTGTGTATGTTTTCACACTGTAGCCTACCACATAAGACATCCTCAACACTGCACTTAGTAAAATGAATATTGTTATGAACACCACAATTTCCAAAACGGTCCCCTCGAGTATTCACTTCTTTGAAGCAATCCTCAGGAGCAGGCCTGGCTTGTTTGCCAAAGATACGTTTGCATTGTTTACGGTGGGAAGAACATTTTCCTTTGTAGCAGTAGGCACCATCTTCGCAAGGGGTTCCATCTTGTACATACAGGTCTGGCTTGCACCAAGGGGAAGTCCCATTGCAGTACTCTGGCAGGTCGCAGTCACCGGTACGTGCCCTGCAGAGTGTTCCCGCTGGAAGAATCTGACAGTCCTTGCAGCATTTTCCAGAAGCACAAACTGAACCTGCGGTCAGCATGCAGTTAGGATTACAACAAGGATCATTCCTGCAGTCTGATTGTGAACCACAGTCGCACTGCTCTCCGCTTTCTACTATCTTATTCCCACAGTATTCACGCTTCAAAGTGTAGTAACTGCCAAGTGCTGGTGACTGACGCAGGCAGCTACCACCAATCCCAAGCAGGTCAAAGTAGTCTTTGTAACTGCAGTCACTGAATGCGTCAGTGTCAGCTTCACTTTCAAACATAATGCACCTCTTCCGCCTGCATTTACAGTGCAGTTCATCATGGCGCATCCCGAGATTATGGCCCAGCTCATGGACGAACGTGACAATAAATGAAGACAGCCTCCTACTGGTGAAGGAATCAACTGCTGCTGACCACTGTCTGTCACATATGGACCCTAGAAATGCCAATCCCAGGCTTTTTCCAAAGCTCTGAAATGCAAATAAGTGAGCAACATCATGGCGCATCCGAGGATATAGGTCTGATCTTCGCCATTTGTTGAAGTCCCCAAGTGCCTTGTTTATAGAGCTAGTGATGTTTATAAGATTACTTTTGGTCCAGATCTCCAGTCCGACAAGAAACAGTTGAACAGAAAGCTGGTCATACAAAGAGTCCCCAATATTGACGACTTCTAGGACTTGCCTCAAGACTTCGGCTTCATTCCTGCCTGACCTCACAAAACGCACGTTGTCCACGACCACTACTAACTTCACATACCTGGTATGCGTCCACCAGTCCTTCAGCATGTATTTCTCCTCTGTTCGGGGAGCCTGAAGCCAGGGCAGCACAGACTTTTGATATTGCAGCTCCTCTGGGGTCAGCCCACACGTGGGGCCCACGGGGTCACTGTCTGCTTCCATGCGGTAGAGGGTGTGCTGAAAGGCTGGATCATCAGGAATGGGCTCTATCTCATAGGTGCTGCCTTCCATCCAGAGCACTCCACGGAGGCCCCTACCGCAGGTACCAAGGGCCACGAGGGAGCCGGGACTTCCCTGCACCTCACCTTGGTAGAAGCAGTTGTCCTGCACGTAGACGTGCTCCTCCTGACGTGCCCCATCCTCACCATAGGTGACCAAAGTGAAAGGTTGGGAGACCAGGCCCTTCCTGGGCCGCAGGCGCAGGACCTGTGGCCGCCCCTCCACCTCCAGCCAGTAGGAGACGGTCACCGGGTTGGTGTCAGTCCGGAGGCCCAGCTGTCGTGGCACTGTCACCCACATGCCGGTGACACGAAGCGGCCTGGGCTCATCCTTAAGGGCGGTGGGGCATCCCACCAGGCCCAGCACCACTACCAGCACCAGCAGTGCGTCCATGGTTACCACCCAGTGTTGTCCCACGCCCCGCTTGTGAGGTGTCGGAGCTCGGAATGGAGGAGCTCCCCTCAGGTTCCAAACTGCCCTTCAGTGCCTGCCCTCCCCTTGGCAGGTGCGGGGGAGGATCAGCAACACGGCAGCCTCCTTTCCCACCTCCATAAGGAAATGGCATCCTGCTGCCTAGCGGTACATCTTGAAGGGTTGCAAGGGCACCTCAAGAAAGCCCTATGAATATGATGTAGGCTCTTGTGGAAGACTAAACAGAATCACGAACAGAACATTTTGTCTCGACAGTATTTGGAAAAAGCTTAGGGTCTCAAAAAGTACAGAGTTGATAGATATTAGGATTTAACACTCTTTGGTGCTTTTTCTTAGCAGGTGTCTTACTCTAGCTAGTGACACACCTACACACTCACACAAAAAGAAAAAAAAAAGGGATAAATCTGGTCCCACTAAGTTCAATATTAGAAAGACAAACCAAAAGCATTCAGTATAAAACCACAAGGCCTACCGTTTGCTACATAACTACAGGAATGTGCTTCAGTTACCAACATCACCAGTGCAACAACAGTTTTTCCAGATCACGGCCTTTTAAAATATTTGTGCTTGCAGAGCATGGGGAAGAGGCTGCTTAACAGGCACATTTACCACTTGGCTGCCATCTCAGTATTAAGGAACAGCTCCATCAAGATACAGCTCCATCAAGATACAGCTCTAGAACAGAGATCTAGACTATGCTAAGACAGGATGTCCTGTACAGCAGGGCTACGCACATTACTGTTTGGGTATATAGTGCTGAGATTTGACACACCTACTGCTGTTATCTTTTGGGAACTCTTCACAACTTTCCTTTCTGCACTGAAAGGACAGGACTCCAGGATGCAGTCCAACCTGTTTTTCTCAGCTGTGAGAGATGCATCATAGCACCATCTCAGGGATCCTTCCCTTAGGCACCAAATTCTAGGTGATGACCACCACATCAGTACAGGCAGCAACATTTAACATTTCAAACTGCTGCAGACAAGCAGGCAAACTACTTCATCAATCTTTTAGTATATGTATTAATATACAGTCAGAATGAGGAACTTTGTGGGTTCTATTATTAAACTCACTGCAGGTTATTTGGGTGGGGGTGAGATGTCAACAGTTTGGCACCACTTTGAACATCTAAAGCAAAACCTTTGGCATCAAGATAACATAAAAAGAAATGACACTTGTGTTCTGATAAACATAACACTGCACTTTGTACTCTGATTAAGAATAAATGAGAGGGAGGTAGATTCCCATTGTATGACAATGAACAGGTTAGAAGAATAAGAAAGACTGACCCTATAGCAGAGCAGAGAAGAAAGTCTGCATCAATCCATAGCTACTTCAGCAGCAGAAGCATTTGTTTGGTAGGTGTGACTGGCCTTCTCTGTATGCGGCAGTGTTTTCAAAATTTTATTTTCATCTGGTCATCCTCTAAAATTTTCAGTGGAAGTACAAGCTGTTATGAAACAGAATCTTTGCAAGAAATTTACTTTTCTCACTTACCTGCTGTTGAGTCTTTATGAACAGGTCACAGACTCACAGCAGTCTTGAGGACCACAGGTTGAAATCCACTGTCCAAGCAGAAAGAAAGAAAACTTTCCAATTGTCGAGATCGATAACGCTACACCACACCTCCTTCCGCTGGGAAGATCTCCCCTCACTACCCAGCCATCCATAACCCACACTATGCTGCAGAAGGACATGCATCAAGTAAGTGATCATTTGTTTGTTCTGTGCATGAATACAGGACTAAAACAACACTCGATCAAAAAAATGCACACCTCTCCAAGGAAACACAACAAACGTGTACTGACTGTTCAAATGGCATGTTTTGTTTTTTTTTAAGGCTTCCCAAACACAAGGGTGCAGGTGGCAAAGAGGAATGGGTGAGCATAATGCATGGCCTGGTCACACCTTAGCTGGTGAAGAGCAGAAATGATCGTATTTGTGACACATTTCAGATACTGTTAGCAGTAACTGGTGAAGGGAGATAGCAAGGCTACCTCTCCTCAGGAGAGTTCAGATTATTGCAATGCATGTACATATGTATGCATCTGTTCATATGGATATGTATGCAGACATTTATACATATTTCGGGCTCTCAGGAGAATGTTTTTATTATGTTTTTAGGTAATCATCAATTCCTTCAACCCTCTGATTTAGACTAAGGAAGTCTGAACAGTTATTATCTAAGAGCAGAAGTAGAGGAAAATGATACTCCCTTTGTACAATCAAATACCTCCAAAACAAAGTGACAGTAAAAACTGGATCTGCTTATTTTCCTTTCATCTATAAACTTCACAAATATGGAATGTCCTCTGAAGGACTTTGGATTTCAGTGCTCAGGCTCAGACTAAGAGATACCACATAAATACCAGGGAAAAAAAAAACAAAAAACTTAGTTTCTCACACACCGAGAAATACAACTGACTAAAAGATAGCAGTTTAGCAGCTTTTTTTTTGGCAGTAACTTGATTTTAGCAGTAATATGTGATATAATGTCACTTGAGCAATGAAATATCAAAGCTCACTTAACTGGTAAGATTGTTTTAGAATATCTTGTCAGCAAATAACAGGATCAGACAAGATTCCCATTCCTCATTCCCTCAAGCAGTAAGCCTTCAGCACTGAAAGATGGCTACTAAGAAATCAACACATTCCTTGATAACATCTCTCATTGCTCTATAACATAATTTGTGCTTTTTACAGCTCTTAATGTTTTTCAGAAGAGACTGTTCCCCTGTGGAAAAAAAAAAAGAAGCTTACTGCATTCTAATTCACTTATTCATGCATGAAAGCCATTTTCTGTCCTCTCAATAGCTTATACACTGGCATTAACTCAAGCTGGATCAGACCAGAAGACCATCCTTCTTAATGTCCTCAGTCTGACACTGACCAATACCAGATGCATCTGCTGAAAGCAAAAGCACTGTCAAGAGAGACAAACACAAGGACAGTCCACCCCCCTAAGTTTCGCCCTCATCTCTAAATTAGGTCAAATTCTGAGCATAAAGTGCAGTGATTCATTTTAAATGTTAACTCCATTCAGCTTCATTAACTCATCCACGTGTTCTTCCAATGCAAGGCAGAACAAGGTATTCTACTTGCTTCACAGCACTCAATTTTATAAAGGGTCAATATTTGTCTTTCTCAAGAAGCTGAAGTCTTGGTCCTACCAATGGCTTCTTAAGATTTTTTTTTCCTCTTATCATATTATCGCCCTTCTTCAAATCTCTTCTTTGGCAGAATTCTTCCAGTATCTGTGCTGTACAATACACGGTACTGTATGGGTAGCCCACTTAATGACAGAATTCCTGCTTGTACTAGCACCCACTTTTGACCATTCTGATGTGCTTTTCACAAAAGAGAAGGTATCTTTCCTATGTTAGTAATTCCAAATCTTTCTTTGATGTACAAGTATTTAATTTGACTCCCAAATGGAAGTAAAACAGTAGATCTTCATTGCAGTTCAAACTAGTCAACATTCTCGACAAAGCTTTTCCAAATAGCTTAAAGGTTCTAGGAATATGACTAACCATGGACAGTTCAGCTGCCTTAACGGCCCCTTTACAAGGACTTCATCTGAAAATCAAAAAATCAGTGGGGACTTGAGGCTCCTCACCACTCATGCCTCATTTTTGGGGATGCCTCCTTTCCACCATGCAGGTGAACAAGATGATAGCTTTGGCACTGCTCATGCTCCTTCCCTTCAGATGAATTTATTTAATAGGAGAAAGAAACAAAACTTTTCTTCCAAGCATATTCAGGCTACCTTGTAATTATTTCAAGTTAAATAATTAGCTCCAGCTTGTTTTGAGCATTCAGAATAGCTGTTCTCTCTATGCTTGATTGAACAGTTCACACAAGCTTATTGCCTATTTCCATCAACATTTCAAGAAACAGCAGTTCAAATTTCACCCACAATATAAAATGAAGCTAATACACACTTAAGTACACCAATGTATCAGTTTTAAGTCTAATATCCACAACAACAGCTAACAGCCATTGGTTTATCTGTATTTGCTGTTACAGCTTTGGTTTAAAGGGCAAAAATGCCGTGGGTCTTTCCATTTTCAATAGCTATCCAGTCAGAACTGTTTATTTGTTACTAAATCAGAAACAAGGCCTCTCTTACAACTTCAAAATATATTTGAGGAAACAACAGAAGTATATCCTCATTTTCCTTCCTATCTACATTTTATATGCTATGCACAGCACTTTTTGGTCACTTCCTAGAGTTTATGTCATGAAAGACAACAGCTGAGAAAAGAAAACAAGCTACTTCACTTGCTGTTTTTCGACAAAAAACAAAAAGCAACCCAACGGTCACTTCTTTGCAATGGGTGGCTTCTAATGTGTTTCTGCAAGGCAAAAAAAGAAAGTTGTGGAGTTGTGTAAACAGCATGCTTAAATAGCCAAGTGCTCTTTGCAATTTTTCACTGCTCTACCTCCTCAGGTCTAAAAGGCAGATGACTAATCAACGTGGTAAAATGCATCAAGAAGGTGCTAGAAGCACAGAGGAAGAGATATGTAACTGATATATTTGAGAGATGGAGAAAGAGAGGAGAAATGGAATTATGCTACATGCTAAAAGTGCAACATTCGGACATTTTAGCATGTTTTATGCAATGATAAATCTCCCTCCACACTAACTTTCTATCATAACAGACCAGCTAAACCATTAAGTAAAACAAGTGCCCATGAACCCATACAGGCTGAGAACAGTCTGACATATAATTACACAGATTTGAGTCTGCAGTTGTCAAACTTCTGATGTGCATCCCAAGCATACCAAAGGCACAGAAATTTACAGCAGACAGCCTAAACTCTCTAGGTGAAACTGCCTTCCTCAAAACAGTCCATAGTATATTCCAATACCCAAGCAAAAACTGCTGCCTGCACATATGGTATAGTTGCTACTAACAAAGTAAGTAGTTAAGAAAGGCATTCTAGCAACCAGGATTTTATTCAATGAGATACAAGGTGGGGTGGGTTGGTTTTTGTTGTTTTAAAGGGTTGTTTGGTTTTTTTTTTTTATTTACACAGCAATCCAAGACACAAGGAAGGCAAGGGCTTATAGATTTCAGAGGGCTGCAAAATACAACTCTGTAAAAACCATTCCCAGAAGTCAATATACAAAATAAGATGAAAACTGAAAATCCCTTACTTGAGGCAGCTCACGCCCTGCCATTAACATTTTTGTAACAGATTTCTACAGAAAAAGCTGTTACAGGGACTTGAACTCCTGAAATGCCACAGTCTCAGTCGAAGAGCATAAATATGAAGTAAGGGAGTAGGATCTGCTATTTTCCAGGTACTGACTAATGCAGACGTGTAGCAACTTTCCCCTTCACTGGAGTCTCATCCGTTTTTCTGGCGGTCCTTTAGCAGCAGCACTCTGCTGAGCATTCTTCACAGTCTCTTTCTCCTCTGTCTTGACAGCTTCAGGGGCTGGCTCTGGCTCCTTCTTTATTTGATCCACTTAAGAAGTAACAGCAAAACAGGGTTAAACCTCCTATTTTCATTCCCAAAACATTCTTCAGAGCATTTAGAAAATATTGATTTCAAAAGAACAAAATCAGTTTCAAAGGTTTAAGAAATTAAGGAATAAATTCATGCCTGTAATGATTAAAAAAAAAAAGAATTGGATGAAAAGATCTAATTTATGCTTTTCCTGTTTTGAGGTTGCTTCAGATCAATGAAAGTCCTTCGCATGCTTTCCTGAGCAACTTGCCAAAATCACTCAGACGCTGGACTGACCACAGTATTCCTTTCCTCTTTTACCCTTTCCCTGTCTGCTGCTTTCAAAGACCATTTCCTGCATTTGGACCTTCAGACAACATAGTTTTTTACAAACGGAAAGGGCAGGACATCTTCAAGATAGGGAGCAGAATTTCATTCTTGCTATCACAAAGTTCTCTGCTCTTGCCTATTACTTTGCACAATTCAGCAGTGCCAGAATCCCTAATGACCTCAGCAGCAACAGTGAGAAGCTCATGGGGCAACTGGAAGACTGCTAAACATTGCATATTTTATGAGATCCAGTGATTAATATTAGAGATTTACCTGGGATAGGCTTTTCTCCAGGCTTTTGCTGTGGGAAGGAAAAAAACAACACATCAGTGGAACTAAAGTCTTAATTCTTGACCCTTCCTGCTATTCACTTTGAAATGCACACCAAGCAATGCTGTTACAGACCTAAGTTGAGTGCAGAAGGGAAGGTGGTCGAACAGATCACTGAATACACTTAAAACAAAATCCACCTTTTAAACAACAAGTTTTAATTTTTTAACATCCAGTTTTTCCTTAAACAACTGAAAGGACTAAATCAAAAAATGCTCAGCCAGTCCTTCCCAGAAACTGAAGAGCAGTTTCCTGAGTTGCTGTAAAAATCCTTTTCATTACTCCCAACTAGAAGACACAATGGTACAAAGAACTATTAGAGATTATCAGAGGTAATCACAATAACCTCACAGAATGCTGAGAATTTCCATGCTAATTAATGAACACCCAGAACAATGGAGTAACTAAAACACAATAGTTGTGGTGATTTGATTCAGCTCAGAAAGCAGGAAACTGTAAGCAGCAGCAAAGTCTGATAGCTGACATTTACAGACCCTCTACAAATAGATAAGGAACTGGTGTAACGCGATCTGCCCTCATAGTTTTGCCAAGGTCTTAACTCCTGCAATTACTGAAGGGAATCCCGCACTCAAACCAAAGCTTTCCATTTCAAACTTTCTACTTAACATGCATTACCAATGCAGAAAGCACAGAAAATTCTCACTGTCAGTTTCAGCTGCTTATGACTGCCTTAAATTCTGACCAAGTTACAGCAATACTGTGGCTTTTAAGTGTCATACCTGAACAAATCTGGGTGGAAACTTTTGTCTTAAGTCTAGAAGCAAAGCATCTACCCGTTGTCTTTGGAAAATAGAACTTGGTTCTTCTTTCTTCTTGGCTTTTGGCTTAGCTTTCTCTGCAAGTACAGAAGTGTAAGAAGAAGCTCATGAAAAGTTTTCTTCTCTCAGCAGCTCTTTGATGCAAGCAAAGTTGGAATACAACTCTCCTTTTAACCTCAGCTCAATTTTCTCCTTGGCTTGTTGTTGCTGTTCTCTTTGTTGTTTTGTTTTTTTTTTTTTGTGGAAGATCAGTTATGAATGAGTCTATACCTCGGGACAAAGTGTACTCTGGTCCCCAGGAGGTTGACGTTGGGCACATTTTGTTGACAAATCGCTCACCATTTTATCTCCTACCCACGTCTCAATGTCTATCCCCATCAGCACAGCACAGCAAGATTCCTTCCCCCTGGCAGGGAGCACCAACTTACCCCTCAGACAGAACAGGCACTTAATCTCACCTCCACACCATCACCGTGTGCTGCCTGCCTTTTCCTTTCCACCCTCTCTGTATTATCTTCCCTTTCTCTCAAGAGGTACAGGAGCAACTAGGAATCATACCTCGTTCTTCTTGATCTTTGAAATGCCACCAATAGCCTTTTGATGGGTGATAGCGACAATAGGACATGGCTTCTTCAAAAGCAGACTGAATTCCGTGTACCGCAGTGAGCTGTCGGAACAAGGCAACACAACGCAGCGTTCACAATTTGAGGAGGAAGTACAGTACAAATTTCTGTAAGCAGTGATTTTAAGATTAGTATTCTGCATTCATTTAGGTTCTGGGAAAAAAACCTGGGACAGCTAGTTTTGGACTAAGAATGTAATCTCTTGAAAAGAATCTCATAAGACCAAGATTTTTTCTTTTCCTAAATTCAGCATAGGAAAAACTTGCTGAAACAACAGTTTGCCAGGACAGAAGAAGAAGTAAAGACAAATTAGCTTAAAGAGAAATCCGTACCAACTTGAAAAGAGAATTTCATTAAAAGAGAAATACCACAGTACCTTACTGCAAACATTTCCAAGCTGAATGTGTTTAATTACTGCTTCGTATATATTTAGCATTTAATTTCTCTTTTCATTATTTGAACCTTGTGTTCAGCTATTCTGATCCTTTAACTCCTAAAGAATGCATCCTAATGTTTGGACCATACTGCACTCTGTCAGGACCTCCCATTTCCACGTGGAATACACACCATATTAATGGGTGGCATTTCTTCTAAGCTCGTGCATGCTACGCATACATGTAGTATACTACCACAGTGAAGGAAAGACTGAAAAGCCTGAGGAACAACAGAAAATAAAAGCAGATACAAACTGTTTATATACACATACATAAAACGTACAGAATACTTACAACTCTGGAGTTAATGACAGACCCTAAGTCGGGTGCCTGATAAATCACTCCAGCAATAATGTAGTAGTCAGCCAAAGGGATAACTGTGGGGAAAAGAATTGATATGCAGGATCAGTTTGAAGTTCTGGCTAAGGACTCCATATCTGTTACTGAATTTCACAGTAAAATTAGAAATTGAAATATCCGTCTCATCAACAAGTTTTCTTTTTTTACATCTTTCCTTAAAGGTGTTTTATTTGTACTCTGTTCACCAAAGAGGAAAGGCCCCAAGGTCTGCTTTACAGAGAGGAAAGCATCAGACTCAAGTCTTCTCCTATTGCAAGCAAATAACTGATCTTAGCAAAGTTGGAATTTCCAGAGCTACACAAGAGGAATCAAGCAAACTGCAATTGGAAGTAGTTCCATCAGTCATTCCTGCTGTCAGAAACCCAAAACAAAACATCTAATTATTCTGTAGTCAGCTCTCTCCAACCTGTGCATTTTTCTTCGCTAATTTTCCCCAAGTCCAATGGCAGCTGAGCATATGCAAAGGATGTCTCTCTAAATTCGTAACATTCTGCCAAAATAAACAAAAAGGCCTTCCAAAGCCATTTGTTAAATCTGGTTTAGGAACAACACCTACTAACTGATCAGAAGTACCTGTTTTTCTGCACTGCAGGTCTAACGAACATCACAGTTGTCTCCATAACATTCTACTGAGCAGGCTTCAGTTTAGAAACCATAACAATGCTGTCAGCTTCACATTCCCAAGACTCTCATCTGTGCACTCATTTGTTCCAGTTCCTCCATCTGCTTTAACTCATTTTGTCTCAACCTTTTTACTGACAGGGCCCAATTCCTCCTGCACTTGCATTTTACGAAGCTTGGACATCTGCCTAAATGAACAGGCCAAGACAACTGGGGGCATGTTACAGTCAGTAAAAAGGAGGAGGAGTTCCTTCTCAGCATTTCCCTAGAAGCACAGAAAGACAAAGAACAGCATCTTTCCAAACTCACAGCTCTGCACCAGGGCAGCCTGCTTTCCTGGACAGACAACTCTGCCTACTCACTGGACCTAAACATTTTTCTGAAAGGTTTTAATCACTTCACAATGGCTTGGATTAAAGAATTTGGGGAAAACAAACAAACAAAAGAACTAAAATACACAGAAATCATATGACAGACCTGTACCATTTCTACTCAACACTAGTTGTGAATCTATCACATTTTAGTTTTCCGGCTCAGTTTCAGTGTCTTGAATACACCGCTATTTGTACCACGATTAAATTCAACATAAGGGAAATGTTTAAGCCAGGGAACCACATAATTCAAGCAAGGTACCTAGCACAAATGGTACAATCACAATGGGAAACGTTCCAATAAAGTTCCACCATTATATATACATTCATATTACAGCAAAAAGCTCAACACACACACTGTGGAAGCTGTACTCTACTCTTGATTTAAGAGCTGTCTAAGCACAGAATATTTGATATGCACCTTTCAAAAGCTAGACACAAAACCTGTAACAAACAACCAACTGGAAAATCCATTAGAGGTGGAATTACACATGCTCTTTCTCAGTATGGAGCTACAATACTGCAAGGCATTATCTGACAGAAGCACTGCTAGATAAGACAAAGTCCTACACTACAGCAAAATGCACATGCAGAGTCTAAGTTAATAAACAAAGTTAAAAAGTAACTAGCATTCACCATGCTATTCTTTTCTGTTTAATCTGAAATCTAAAATATTTTGTATGTGTAGGAATAAAACTACTGTGATTTTTAGTTTCCTTTTTTAATGAATCGCATATGCGCAACAAATCCAAGGTTAAAAAGGAAAACCGAATCAGGATGCATGGAAAGGGAAGAAAAAACACAGGTATTTCAATTAGAACTTGTAAAGGTCTAAGGATATCAATGATCAGAGTACTCTGGTCTCAGAAGAACAACTGAAACAAGTATCTGTATCATCTTACTGCCATTTTTCAGACAGGTCTTCTTCCCTTACTGACACGATGCTACTCAGTCTGTCCCAACTACAGCTGAAGCTGGAAACAGCACAGAACTTAAAAATGACAGAAATAGAACCACGAATGAGTGCTCTTCCCTAAGCAATGGAAATTACGGCTCACTTCCAACTGCATACTAGCCACTTCAGACGATTACCTGGAATTAAATTAAGCTCATCAGCTCCAAGCAAAGATATAATTAGCCTTACATTTAAATAACTAAAATGAAGAATCCTAAAGAGCCAAACATATAAGATGTTGCATGAATGCTACTACCAATTTCAAAATACACCATAGGGCAGCACTTTCTCACTGCACTCTACATGTTTCACCACGAGATGGCAATCCCAGCTATGATCACACTAGAGGTCACTAGTAACAAAATATCTCTGCCACACCTCCAATACAAGGCCTCATAACCTCCCTTTTAAATTTAGGATGAAGGCAGGAAGGGGAGTCAGAAGTGTTGAACAAGGAAAAGAGACTAAGTGGTTGGCCATCTCAGCAGTGGGAAGAACTAAATGCCCTCACCTTGTGTTGGAGATTGCCTTTGCTGCTTTCGGATAATGAAGAGAATGGGCTCTTGAGCATGAAGAAGGATGTACTCTACTCCAACCATCTGGCTGAAACAGAAACAACCTGATTCAATAACTTTCTCAAAGAAAAATCTGTGGGAAGTGAAGAGATACCAAAGGCCTAGCACTACAGCAGTGAAGTCCACAAGCTTTCTATAACGTGCACTAAAAGACATGGGATTTCATAGCATTTCCTGAGGTAGCTATCCAAACTTGCACATACATCTGCATATAACCTACCTGTATTTGTATACCTGCATACAGAAATGACATTACAACAAACTGGCACTTCTAAACTGAACACATTAGCAGACAAATGGATAGCAAGGAGAACAAAACAAGCTATTAGCACAAAGATGTCATTTAAACACAAAAAAAACAGATATGACTATCTGTATATCTCATTTGAAAGCCTTTCTACAACCACAGCCAAACACAAGTGGCTTTACCAATGAACTTTTAGCTCAGCTTCCACAACCCTTATAATGTTTTAGAGCCTTTAAATAGTTCTCAAACATTCCACTTGCACTCAGCACAGCAGATGGGAAACTGCAGAGAAAGTTAACTTGTAAATGCTGCCATCTCATTACACAGCCATCTGTGACCAGTTTATTTACAATGCTCCATACTTTCATCACCCATACTGAAAAGCCAGCTCCTGAGAGGAGTTATGCACTGATTATGGCATGCAGCCAGCGTGATACGGAATCACAAACTACTTATGAACACAAAACTATCCCCTAACATAAATTCTATTGACTGCAATAAAAGAGACATTTAAAGAGATTAGCATTACCCAGCTTCTGTTGAGCTGGGAAGAATGAATTTGGCAGCTTTTCTAATTAGAAATACCTAAAAGGTGATTTACTAGAATCTCCACGCATAGCTAGAAGGCTTCAAAACCCAACACTCCTTGAAACAGCATTGAAGAAAGCAGAAAGCAACTAAATACAAAAGATTAAAAACTCAAAATACAGCAAGCAAGCAAGCTGGGTGCCCAGGCAAATGGCAGGAACACAGAGCCCAGGAGAGAGAAGCAGAAAGTTAGCAGCATGCTTCCATTCAATCATCAAAGAAGGAGGGACAAAGCCTTCCAGTAGGAAGCAGCTCTGAGTTGCAACTTACTTCAAGTGGTCCAAGGTCATCCGCTGCATTTTGACAACTTCATTGTTACAAGTTCGGTCGTAGAATGGGTTACTACGCTCTGAGAAATAGTCCAGCACACTCCCATTGTTTAATATTGGAATCCAGGTGCTGTCGACCCAGGAAATTCCCAAGAGGTTGTCTGGGAAGAGAAACATACGTTGAGTACCAAAGTGGACAGAAACGCAACAAACCATCACCAACAGTAAGCTGCCACTAGCTAATAGTTCTATCGGGTGCAACACAGCCCCACACAAACCAGTTCTGATTATAAACACATTTTATAGAGCTCAAATCACAACTGATGTCCTTCAGCTGTTCTGCTGCAGGTACACAGCAGAAATACAGCATCTTAATTATGGTGTCTTTCTTTCCGTGACTCCAAGCTGCTGGTATACCTTAAACACCTTGAGAATGGGAACCAATAATTGTAATACTGCATAACAGCCTAATTATATTTATCTCGTAAAAGCCTAATTAGTAGTATTATTATATAAGGCTTATTTTACGAACTACAGTACTAGCTGAGTAGAAAGTACATGAAAGTCACAGTCCCTTTCAAAACACAGATCTCAGACAAGTTTAATTACTAAGTCAGAATCCATTGCTGATAAAAAAGTTATTAACCTTACACTAAATCTGAGCCTGGCCACATTTTACACGGCTTACTTCTGAGAAAAAAATTGTTTCCAAGTCCTAAATTATAGCACTGAAATTAGGTAAAATGTTACAGAGATCTATTAAATAAAGCAAAGAGCTTTCTTCTGATAAAGCCAGTGAGCAAATTACAGAGTGAAACAAAACAGCAGCATTGTTAACGTTTCTAAAACAAACTTCTCTGATAAAACAGCAGCCAATACCATCACGTTTCAAAGATAGGTGAAATCTGAAATAAACAACCCCCCCAAAAAATGACAGAAAGATGCTATGTTGGGTAGATGTTTCCCAGCTGTCACAAATAAGAGGCTCTACAATAATTTACCAAATTGTTTGCGGCAAATTACTTACTGCACACCTCAGCAGGCTTTACAGAAATCTGTCTATGCAAGTATTCATAATTACACACACACACACACACAAAAACAGGTTTTAAAATGACATACACTCTATAACATGTAGATCGTTATACACCAGGTATGCTCCTCAAAGTGTGGGGACATTTAAATCCACGGCATTTTATTACTGCACCACAGCACAATGACACTTCTCAAGCACTTGAATAGCCAAAGCTAAAGGCAGACCAAAGAAACCACTGTCAGCAATTGGTTCTACAGGCAAATCCACCGTCCCTGAAGACCCAAGGGGTGCCGTGAAAAACACCCTGAAATTCACCCATTTCAGTGCTGGAGACATCAAACCGAAGTCACAAGGCATGGGAAAGCAGGAAAGAAAGGCACGCGTTGTTTCGAAGCAAAAAGTACCACATAAGGGACGAGAAGTCACTGAAGACGGAATAATGGCTTCAAACGCCCTTCTCACAGGAATCACTCCTCTACTTCCACGCTCCGTACACCTATCCTGAACGCACACTCAGCCCTCCAACGCACTGCGCTTCTGTGAGGGCTCCGCAGGGTCACGGTTGGACAGATACACTCCACGAAGCAGCTCACACGTTATCAGCTGCTCCCCGGGGCAGCTGCTAAGGCAGCGCTGCCTGCGCCGCAAATACACGTACCGACGGCACGAACAATCACCAGCAAATCATTTTGTCGAGACAAATCTGGGAGACAGAACCGAGGAGCGCAGCCCGAGCCCGCCCCGCGCCCAAGCAGCCCGCTCGCGGACACAGCTCCCGCCCCGCCCCGCACCTCGGACGTCCACCGCCGCCATAGCCCCGGCGCCACCAGCCCGCCGAGCACCGGAAGCGGGGCAGAGCGGAAGTCGAACCGCTACGGCGGGGCAGAGCGGCGCCGCGCAGTGCCGGAGCCCGGGAGAGCGCCCTCCGCGGCAGGGCTGGGGCTGGACTCCGGCCTTGAGAGGGGCTTGGCGCTGAGGGGCGGCTCTTTAATGGTGCCAGTCTTTGATGGACGTAGTAATTCAGAGCTCACCTTAAGTTTTCAGCGTTCTCATTTCCAGAGACAGGGACTCCACCACCTCCCTCAGCAAAAACACAGCTCTCTTGAGTTACCCACATACCCAAACAGCGCCCGTATTTAAGTAGGAAGTTCCACACCACCCAAAGGCAGGATTTATGGGTGGATGATGGAGCACTGGAACAGGCTGCCCACAGAGGGTGTGGAGTCTCCTTCTTTGGGTCAAGACCCAGCTGTGTGACCTGCTGGAGGAAACCTGCCTTAGCAGGGAGTTGGACTTGATGTAGAGGTCCACTTCAACTCCCACAGTGCAGTGATCCCTGCCACGTCCCGTCCTCCTGGAGAGGAGCGCAGCTGAACACTACCATCCTCCTGGGCTGCCTGCACAGCTCCTCACATACCTTCCTGCAAACCACCTCCCTGAACTGGAGAGTGGAGAGTGAGAACTTCGTTCTGGTATACCTTTAACACCTTGAGAATGGGAGCCAGTAATTGTAATATTGCATAACAGCCTAATTATATTTAGCTCATAAAAACCTAATTAGTAGTATTATGTAGGGTTTATTTTACAAACAACAGTACTAGCTGAGTAGAGAGTACATGAAACTCACAGTCCCTTTTGAAACACAGATCTCAGACAAGTTATTGACATTGCCCATCTGTCTCCTGACTCTGCACCTCTCCTGAGTCAGTACGCCTTCAGGTGGGCATGGGGCTGAAAAGCACACTCCTGCACTGGAAATAATAGCGCTCAGTGGCTTCCACTACATCACCAATTACATGGCGAGAACAGCTAAAGCACTGCTGGGGAGAACTGTTCATCTGGGAACATTTTCACCTTTACTGTGAGATGAAAGTCTTGGATTTTTTCCCTTAGTTTTCTGTGAAGCAGGAGTCGTAATAAGTATTGCTGCGCTTTCTTTTGTAGTAGGAGGTGTGGGTTACAGGTGGGGATCTGATGAATTCTGCGGGTATAATGAGGAATTTATGCTCACTGCCTTTAATGTCAGAGAAAGGCACCTGAATGAATGGATAGTTAGACATATTCACAGAGGATTTATTTGTGTGTTCAAAAAATACATAAAACACTTGGATAAAAATAGGTACCTTTTCATGCCCTAGTGTTTTGATGTCATTTAGTATCATCTTCCCCCAAGTGGAATTAATTTTATGTATTTCTGCTATCAGAGCTAATGAGGAATATTGTCCTACTATGACCCTCTCTGTTAGACACTGCATGTACAACACACAGAATAAAAAGAGACTGCTTCTAATTTACAATCTTGTTTATCCCCAGTGGATGTGGGATTGGTAGTGCTGAACACTCCAATCACATTATGGGTACGTAGGGGACGCTAGTAAGGACTCCATTTATGGTCTCACACAAACAGAACTAAATTGAGAGGACTCCATCTACTAATGGTAGTCCTTGTGCACATCTCCACAAACCTCAGAGGCAGAAAAAATAATCCATCCGTATGCCATCAGGTAAAAAAAGCACCGTGTCTGAATCCTTGTCATTATACGCTGGGTAGTTTCCAAAATATATTAGAGGCTGCAGAACAAGGAGATTATCACAGCCCTTTGGATTCTGCCAACCTATGTTTGAAATCACAGTGTGATAGTAACAAGCTCCAAGTCCCATTGACTGTTCTGTGCAAATCTGGCTTTCATGTGAATTGCAAGGGAAATTTAAATTCTTGTGCTAATGCAAAACTGCAGAGCTTGAACTGCATATGAAATGAGTGAGTTGCTACAAGCTTTATATTAAAGAGGAATGAAAAAATGTTTCTTTTTGTTTTGGCCAAAAAAAAAAAAAAAAAGAACAGGTAGTGCTAGAAAATTATGAGCAATGCAAGGAAAATGCTACAACCACAATATCCACAACATCTTTAAAGGGGAGGTTTAATTGGGCTACTATGAATACATTTTCCATAATTTGTATTATCATTTTGCTGGTGAGATTTCCTTGTTTCCATCCTGAAAATGATGATAATTTCGATGGTATCTTTAGTGACACCACACATGTACATTTACATGTACATATACACCATAGTTTTCCATAGTCCTCAAAATCCATTGTGGAATGATGCTTTAGAAACCTATAAAATGGGCAGATTGCAGAATTCTGTTCTTCACATCCTCAATCAGGCACTTCTGCTGACTTCAAAGTCGTTAATTTCTCCTTTTGTTCAGTGCATCTGCCTGTACTTTTCCTTCCTGAGATACTGTGTTATGCACACTTTTTATAAATACCACTAATCACACGCATTGACTATAGAAAAAAAAAAATAGCCGGGCTTGTGTGATCTTTTTATTTTCTTTCTACTGGAAAAATGCCACAGGGAAGATCTAACTGAAGAGGCTGCCACGATGGCTGCAGCTGGTGCCCTCTTCAGAACTGGGTCCCCCTCACTGCTCTCAGCTCGCTGCTGCAAGCAGCCCGAGGGTGGTGAGAAGAGCACCGCTCCCAGCGAACTCAGAGCATCTCACAGTGCTTTACTGGAGTCACGTGTTCAAAGGCACAGGCAAAAAAATAAAAAATAAAAAGATAAAACCTCGGTAATATCCTAAAAGCTTCTTGAAAACTATTAATCTCCTAATAAACCCCAAAAGGCTATCTGTCAAGAAGTTAATAAAGAAGAAATGTCAGGATGCCATGCGGCTGCTACGGCTGCAGGCAGGAGAGGAAATGAGATTCCAAGCAAAGAAGCACCAGCTATGTAACCTGGCACGTGATCTCTTATTAAAGCATCACTGAAAGTCGGGACACTGCCATTCTTGTTTCTGCAGACATTTATATAGTGGTACCTCTGCTGGTGGATTGACATTGCCAGCTCACTAAAGAATGCAACAAGTGCCATCTATAGGTGTGGGGAAACCAGCTGGGTGCAGATGGGACACATGCACCATCCAGAAGTTGCCCTACGTCTTAAGAGATGCACAGGTTTGGAGACAAGCAGAGGCGTCCAGAAAGAGGCAGAATGATCTGTCACAGGTAACTGCTGCTCAGCCTCCAACTTAAGCTGCATGGATCCATTTGTTGGCTTTGCAGCCAGCTGCTGTGTCACTGATACCCCATTTTCACCAAGCAGATCTGAGCTCAGGAGCGCAGTCCTGACCCTGCTCACTGCCACTGAACCAAGGGCAGTGGGGGGAAGGAAGGCAAAGCAGCCACCCACCCATGGAGCCACTGTACTGCATATGCTAGAAATAGCCACAGTCTCTGCAGCACACTACTGACTTAGCAATTACAGAATATCTTTCAGTAGGCCTCAAATGCCGTTGTTTTGCAGTGCTTTATAAAAGTTGCCAAATCGTGAAGTCCTTTTTATGCCCTTAGTCAGGCATCTGGCTCCTCTGAAAGAAGGTTTCAGAAAAATAAGTGTCTCCACTGTGAAGAACAAAATCAGGATGTGCTTTCCTGGTTAACTGCATTCTCTGTCAAGACCAGGGCTTGGTTGGCAGCAAGCCTTGTGCTACACAGTAGCGGCGTTCACTGTAGCCCAGTGGGAGGAAGCAGAACAGGGCAGGCTGACCAGATCAGGAAGTGTAAAAGAAAAGCTTAATTTCATTGTTTTGAAAGAGCTGAAAAATCAAACAAGCAACATCAGAGGCAGATCACGAATTGAACTTCTAAACACCTCGTTGCTTGAACAACTCCAGGCTTTATAACAATTAAAATAGAGAGGTTTATTCCAGTGATAATTCTTATTTCTGCTTTGTCCATTTAGTCACATATATTTTTTCCCTGCAGCTTCTGTCTACCTCAGATTTCTTCACCTGCCATGAAATCCTGATATGCTCACTTCATCACTGACTCAGGCACCTAATTGGCCACGCAGCTCTCTGATTGGACCCCTTCTTCCCTGCTTTCCTGTCACATTATTTTTAATACTGTGGTTGCCTGGTAACCCTTACACCTGTGCTTCCTTCCCCGTAATTTTACATGTTTCCCCCTGCAGGTAGCAATAAAAAACATTATTTCTGTCCTGACTGCTGTGTTGCTTCTTCACCTGTGCTCTCATAACACCCAACACTGAAGACAAACATGTCACCCAAACATTGATCTCAGGCTATTTTTTAAAAAACTTAATAGGGCTAGAATCAGTGCCAGCAATCTTTTCTGTTTGGATTCATAGATTCATAGATACATTAGGTTGGAAAGGACCTACAAGATCATCTAGTCCGACCATCCTCCTACCACCATCCCTACCCACCAAGCTACTAAATCAAATCCCTTAGCACCTCATCTAAACACTTCTTGAATGGTGCTAGGGACGGTGCCTCAACCACCTCCCTAGGCAGGCCATTCCAGTGCCTGACCACTCTCTCAGAGAAAAAATTTTTCCTCAAATCTAATCTAAATCTTCCCTGGCACAACTTGTGGCCATTCCCTCTCGTTCTGTCATTAGTTATCCGGGAGAAGAGGCCGACCCCCTCCTCACCACAGCCCCCCCTTCAGGAAGTGGTAGAGTGCGATAAGCTAAATAGGACTTCTGGTTACTCAGTTAGGGGTTTCAGAGGACAGATTTACCTGGTCACTAGAGTTGTATCTGAGAGGGTGTGGGTTCCTAGTGCTTTCCATTCAGAAGTTGTTGCAGAGAGCATCACTGTAGGCTTCCTTCAGTTGCCCTGTCAGCTCTAAATTATGAGGCCCTCTCTGGGACAGGGAACTACTGGTGCTTTGTGTGAGCTCATGGAACAACTATGGCTGCGCAAGAAGTCAGTTCAAATAGTTCTGGAATGCAATTTTTAGAGGAATCTCATTCTGAGAAGCATCCATCCCTTCTATTGCAGGAGTCACATACTCCCCATCATAGGTTGCTTAAAAAAAAGGTGAATTTTCCTTTTCAAATATAGATAATCTCATCTTTGGCTTCAATATGTCCCAAAGAGGCAAGGTCAATCCCTTTGGTATCAGAAAAATATCAAACGGTCATGTTGGTGCTGCGTTTTCCATCATCAGAGAATGAGATACTAGACTTGCCGTGCAACATCAAAGAACCTGAAGGTGTGACCATGCCCTCATGATGTACAGTGCTGGAAGTGCCCTTGTTTGATAAGAGGATACTCTGCACATAAGAGAAACTTTCATCTGGGGATATTTTCTCAACCACATCAGCCAAGAGTGGTCCAGTCATGGGTACTTCGCATAAGACTTTGATAGGAAAGGGTAGCTTTAATTAAGCTCAGAGCACAGAGATTCACCGTGTACTCCAAGCAAACACAAACCTGCTCTTATACCAAAGCTTCATCTGTATGACTGAAAGCACCACAGCATCTCCGTGCTTTGCACCCTGCACTAGAGCCCATAGGGATGTGGCAGCTTAGAGAATACACTGTGATAGCAGTGCATCTAGCAAAGAATTGGTCACGTTTTTCTGTCAGAGCAATGAAAAATGGAGTGGGAATGTTTACAGATTAACAAGCAAAAGATCTAAAGTGATCATCTTCCCTGCTCCCCTCTCTCCAGTGTTTTAAATATCTGCTTTACTGAAGAAGAAGTCAAGATGGCAGAGCAGAAGATGCACAAATATAGCTGATCTACTGGAGTGAAGCCAAAGCAGCAAAGCTGGGCATGCGTTTCTACAGTACTCAGCACAGTGGGGCTCTGCTGGGACACTAAAGCTATCATGATCCAGTGATAAATAATGATAATAGGAACATCAGGAGATGAATACAGACCTGTTAAATGTCCCACAAATCTGTCCAAAATTAACATTTACCAGCAGAAATACAGCACATGGCTGACCTTCATAGCTTGATTCAGTGCCACAAAAGTGTAGACTGTCATCTGAAGAAACAGAAGGTAGAGCAGGGCAGTGAATATCTCCATCAGAATGGCGGTTTCTCCAGGACATCTTTCCTCAGTGCAGAACAGATCTGTAGCAAAGTGTTTTGTTCACATACTGCATATTACAACCATCTCTGTATTGCTCATGGGTTTCTACCTTCTCATCCACAGTGGCTTTTGTGGCAGATTGAATGTCTCCTTTGTCCTTGAACATTTCCAAAAGTGGACATGGAAAGCTGTAGTCATCACATATTTCTCTGTCTGTATAAATCTTATTTGTTAAAATTAATATATCTGTGTATCCTCCATAGTCATTACTTATCAGATTTATCAGCATATTCTAAAATCTCTTTCAGTTCTTCTACAGAATATATTAAATGTTGTAAATTCTTGCTTTATACTCCAAAGATCTCAGGCCTCTCAAATCAGGACACACTGACTTTTGCATTTGTGAATGCTGTTTTTCTGAAGCCTGACCACCTTTCACTGCTGATGGAGTGGAAGTGACTACAGAGGAGACTTGTTTTCCAAATACTAACTGTATTATCTCCGATCCCAATTTTCAATGCTTGTCTGTTGTCTCAGTGACATGCAGAATCTAGTCCTTTCCAGGAGCTGTGTTCCTCATTTCTGTAACCCTGAGACCTCAGTTAGTTGGGCAGATAAGCCCCGGATATATTAGCCCAAGGCTACATCAGAATATCACCTCCCAAATACCATTTAAAATTCATCTGTGAAGTTACAAAGACATCACAGCTTATTCCGTCAGTCTACACAAGTCAACTATTTCATACAATACTCGTGATATAAAAGTGACCTGCTCTCTTTCAGTCTATAGAAGGCTGTGTTTCACAATGATCTGATTTGTAATGTGAGCACAACACTAAGTGATTGTATCAATTCCTGCATCCTTAATGCAGCTCAAATATCTCGTTTCAGCATCCATCATAACTTTAAAACCCTCTTAATGCATACAGTAAATAGTTAGAGGCCAGCTCCCTGATGCCTGACATCTCTTCATCCCCTCGCTCACTAGTAAAATGCTAAAAACACATTATACATTTATAAGGTAGTTTTTATACACTGGTTTTGGACCGTATCCCCAGTGTCCTATACCGGATTCATCTGAGAATCCTCATCCCAGTAGGTGGTGCTACGGGATATGTGAGAGGGGTTGGATCTGTTGGGAAAACTGGGAGTCAGAGGAGAGAGGTCAGGGAATTAATTTGGGTGAGATCCTCAGAGGTGTTGCTAAGAGGCTGGACTTCAACCTTGTGCCTCTGTCACCTGACCTAGATTGCATTCCCCAATACATATACAACATATATATATATATATATATACGAGTTAGTTTAGGAAGAGCACTTAAGCAGAAAGAATAATCAAGAAACTGAACTAATTAAACAAGTTAGCAAGTAAACAAGCAGAAGACAGTTGCAACATATCCCATGACTCCCAGCAGACTGGCCCAATTCCCACCATCCCCAAAGCCTCGCAGTACAGAATGAGTGATATTGATAATAAGGTTAAGCAAAGCTTATTCTTCTAACTGCTCTACATTTCCAGTACTGGTGTTTCTCAATCGTAATGGCAACACTTAAATAATTCTACGGCTTCCAAAAGAGAGGCAACAGCCCAGTGAGAGATTTTTCTTGCCTGATTCTCATGTGCAAACAGTCCTTGATTGAAAACCAAGGGGTCGTGAATTAAATGAAATCTGGACACTGAAGTTATTACTCATACAGACCCTGCCTGTCCTATGTGCCTAAATAATACATATTTCCACACACTGCAGAAATTCTCTGAAGTCACTGAAGTGACTTCGCTTTTCATTTTAAAGCTTTGGTGCTATGTAGATGAAACACACACAAATGGCTGGAGCTGCAGAAATCTGAACATTTCAGTAGGCACCACCAGTCTGAGAATCAAAAACGAATGTTAAGTTTCCAAGTCATACCTTTGATAACAGTATCTTGACTCATTGTCACAGTGACAAGTCCTAATAAGTGTTTTATGGTATAAGCCTGTGTTGCTTCTAGTCTGATTTCATTACTCTACAAGGTATCAAAAGAGATTATTACGGGAGTTGACTTAAGAGCTAGCAGGGCTCCTAGTATTGATTTTTTTCTTTTTCTGAGATCTTCTAGAATTTCCAGTGTCTGGATACTGAAAAATAGTCTTGTTTTGCCCATTGTTAAAAAGGGCTGACATAAATACTGACCCTGATCCCAGTAGAATCAGGGGCTAGTCGACAAAAGATGCAACCAGAGAAGCAAACAGAGGCATGGTCAATACCAGTCAACTTGGTTTGTTGCAAAATAAAACTCACCAGGCAAAACTGGCTGAGAAATGAGATCCATCTTATTTACCACATGTACATTCTGGTACAGCATTTGTGTTTGTCCTTTACAAAGTTCTAACTTCATAAAATCAGTATGTAAAAATCAGCACTATCCAGGTTTGGTGAAACAGAAAACATTTCATTTACCATATGCAAAAAATGACAGTAGATGACAGAGAGTCTTCACACAGAGAACATTCTAATACTGTCCTTCAATAATCTGCTATTTTAGTCAGTGAAATTCACCTCCAGGGACAAAACGTATTTCCATGGAAAAACTTAAGATGCCCTGAAAAGTTTAGAATACTGAAAAGGAAATAAATGAACAAGTCAGTTATGTTTTAAAAGGTGGGTATAATACCTGCTTTCGAAGCGAGGCTTATTGGGCAGAACTGGGGAATAAAGAAATTACAGGTGACAATAGAGTTTAGTTCCAGTGTCTGCACTTATGAGGTATTTAAAAAAGGAGTTCAGAAAAGAGCCACAGAACTGATGAGTAGCTTAGAAAACTCAATTTTCAGCAAAAGATTAGAGTAACTTGGTCTATTCAGCTTAACCAAAGGAAACCAAGAGCAGATCACAATAAATGGACAAATAGCTATCAAGACAAAAGATATATATATATATAGTTACAGTAGCTGGCTGTGCGATATAGCAGGAAAAAAAATACATCAAGACCTGATGATTAGAAGCTGAAAGAAGACAGACATGGTAAGGCAAAATAATGACAGTAATCAGCCCCTGGAATAAGTCATCAAAAACTCTGGAAGATTTTAAGTCAGGACCTAATGTCTTCATAAATAAATTTCAGAGCTCGAATGAAAATAAGAAATTGTAATCACAGACCACCAGCTAGGGTTGTATTATCTGTTTTACAAAGGAGATCAGAACAGGTGAGTGCAATAGCTCATTCTCGCTTTCAGAACTGTGAATATGAAATATGGTATATTAAGCAATATTACTGCTTGCAAACAAAGTTCCAGTTGGGTGCTGTAAAATGATGAATCTGAAACACTCATTGTTTATTGTTGGGGTTTTTTTGGTGACACCGTTTGCCTTTTGATCTTTTCATTTGACAAGTGCCAGAACAGCCCTACGAATCTGCATTGTACATACTAAGGAGGTCATATGAGCAATTTTATAACCTATATTAATGTAGATATTTTCATTTTGTAGGAAAAGTATTGATTTTCTTTCTGTTCAGACAATATATATTTGGCTAATATAAATTTTGGGTATAAGGAGAACAAGGTAACGTGTTGATGTCAGGCCTGTTCTTGGCTTACCTTCTGGTTTGAGATGATTTCTTCATACACCACATCCGACCTCGGCACGACGAAAACCTAGAAAGCTGCAGACTTGGCAGATTTGCTGACAAGCTCCACAAAATTCCCATATGCCCACATATTTCACTGCTACGTGCACAGTCCTCTGAATTCACTCAAGAGGGATTTTGCAAGTCCACCTTTGTGAAAGCGGTGTCTTCCTAACTTTAGCTGGAGCAGAAGAAGCCACAGTAGCAAACAATCAGGCTGCACACTACTCCATTCTCTGCATGGGCTCGGGACCAGATGTGGTGGAAGTAAAAGACTGCTATTTACTGTGCTTTTGTTATTCTGCTACTGCAGAACAAACACAGTAGAAAAGATTAGGTATTCTGTACTTCTGCTTGCATGTATTCATGCTTTTCCAAAAAGGCAATCAAGGACCCTTTCAAACTCTAACGCTATTTGTGCCCATTTAGAAAACTGGTTTTCTTCTTAACCGCCTCGCTCCACTGTGCCCATCTTGGTACATGTGGCTACTCATTTGGGAATAGTATGTACCTTCTATTTTGGTAGTGATCTGTGGCTTTGGACTCTGGACTACAATCCTCTGGTACGGACTGGCAAACAATTATTGCATGTAATTTCAAAGATTTATTTGAAGAACACAGGGCGTTGGGTCACAGAAATATCGCTCACTATTCCTACTGGAGGGATTACTAAAAAAAGGTTTGTTTTTTGCCGTTGTTGTTGTTTTAATTAATTTATTTAGGATTAAATTGCCTTCTCCAGAGAACTGTTGTCTGGTTAGCAAATGCTATTGGGCAGATCAAAGGGTTTTGCACATTCTGCCTCTTTCTGACTCAACAGGGATTTTTCACTGCCAGTGCCACTCAGGTTTGCTTCCTCACACCTGCTCAGCTGCTGCCCTGCTTTAGGAATAATGTTTTTCACAGGAGTTCCAGCCACCGTTTCAGCTTTCAAGAAGTTGCACCAGCTCCATCTTCAGCCATCCCTTGCTTCCTCCCTGAAGTGCAAAAGTACTGTTTTTACTGTAGCATCTTCCTTTTTCTTCATCATCCAAGACATCTCTTTCCTTTATCTTTTCCTTTTTCCACACTATCTTTGTTCTTTATTTATTCTCACTGCCTCTGATTTCAGAGTTCCTTCTCTGGGGCATCTGCTGCTCTCGACACCGCTGATTCTCTGTTTTCAAAATCCTTGCAGAAAATATGTTTGCTCCTTTCCCTAACTACTATTTAACTGCTGCTTGTCTTGATACCATGCAGTATTTTAAATACACATTGCACTGGAATAAAACATTACTTTCATCTCCCACTTCCAACATCTATCAGGACTATATCTCTGGTTTTAGTAGGAGTCATACATAGTAAAATTTTTAAATATGACATTGTGAAGGAGGAGATTTATTGATGGATGAAGACAGGAAGCTCATAGCTGCAGTCCAAGACAAAGGAATTTCCAGCTTGAGATGCTCACAGCAGCAACTTCCCACGGCTCTCTGACAGCTTGTGCTGAACTCGGCAATGACTTTCATACTCTGATCCTCCAAAGCGAGTGCAGGGCAAGGAAAGAGGATCACGAATGTAGCTCAAAACTCTTCTGGTTTGGGGTTGATTTTTTTTTTTAAGAAATTTGGCAGTGCTGCACTGAAACCACCTTATTTTACCTGGCTTACCCTGACCAATAGGCACAGGGCAGGCAGGAACGAGGACAAATCTCATAACATGAGTGAAAATTCAAAAGCCTAGAGAGCAGCCAAAATCTCCTCAACAGAAAGCTGCCCTTTCCTGAGCTGCCAGGACACTGTTGCTCGAGGCTAAGACGTTATAGTGACAGCTGGGCTCAGACAAGCAGGGCCATAAAGGCTGTTCTTCAGACTCTCCTCAGGGCAATACAGCTAATATCAACTGTGCCCAACAGCTTACAGGAAAATAAATACCTTTAAAATCAGTACTACAGTGCAACAGCAGTGCGTTGCAGGATTCACCGTATAAATGCTAACTTTCAGCAGCGAAATCCTCAGTGAACTTCAATTAAGCAGTGATGGAGCTAATCTCTACATGACCACACTTGGGACCTCATATTTGCAGCATCACATGGCTCCTCTAAATGAGTCTGAAAGCTCTGCCTAGACCCAGGCTCACTAGAATGTCTTTCCTCTCTGCAGGATGAAGCAATGATGTTTCTTCACTTAAGGCTCATTTAAGCTCCCACTGCACTGCACGCAGGATTACACCGATACCACACTGTACTGGCCACCTTCCATCACTGCAGTGTCCTGGGAGATGGATCTGGCCCAGAAAGCTGCCTTGGTGGGAACAGAACCATTTCTGCAACAAAAGAACAAAGCTGAGAACCCCACGATGTGAACTGCAGGCCTAGAGCAACGCACAGATGGTAAGCCTGCAACCATGCTGTCTGGGGCTTTGCGCTCACCAGAGCTCACAAATTTATTTCTAGCAAATCTGGGATTGTGTGTCCTCAGGAAAACCCCACATGCTGCTGCAGGATGATGGATGTTGGGGATACAGCAAGAAGCATTCCTTTTTTTAAAGCCTATCTCCCTATTTCTGCTTTCTTTGAGCAGATCAACCATCCACGTGCAAAATGGCCTTAAAGATCTCCAGTTTACACTGCAACTTGCACTCAAGCACTTCTGTAGATACAAGAATCCGTGTGCTCAGCCATGGATCTCTCTCTGGGATGAAAGGATCCATCTGCTCAGCTGTGCACTGCAGCACCCTCAGCACATTCGGACAGAGAGAACAGCAAGCTGACTAACTACATCCAACTGGCGAAGTAAATGGGAATGCATTTGCACCAGAATCTGACTCAGGACCTGCAGCCTACATTCCAAACCCAGTAACAGCACAAGAGCATTAAAGGTCAGGAGAGTGAAACACCTTCATCTCAGCTCTTCCAAAGATAGCACAGCCGGCTGAACGGCAGGGGCTCCCGATGCACCAGAGGAGCAGCTAAGAGCTCACTTGGCAGAGAGCACTATTTACTGCATCGCTGAGCACACACTCTGGGTCAGCCTGTGCTTCCTTGGGGCTGCTCGCTTGGTCAGCACCACAGCTTGCAGAGGCATGTGAGAACAGGCAGGAGAACCACACCGCCCCTCCCGCTGCCATCACTCCAGCCAGCTGCGGTCAGTACACTGATGTCCTGTCCACAATCAGGCACAGCAAAGTGGCCAACTATTGTACCTCTACCTTGACAGCAGACGATAAAACCAGGTGTCACACTGAGACCACACACAGAAGCCCTGGTTTTCAAAGGCTTAGCCAAACCAAGAACTTTCTATACACCTCTGCTTGTTGGGACATCTTAACTCCTTCATAAGTTGCTAGGAGGGGTCTCAGAGAGGCAGTCTCATAGCAGGACTGCTTGCCCAATGTAATGAGCACTCACAGCTTTCCTCGTGCAGCTCAGCAGTAAGGTGGCTAAGCTGTAAGCAATTGGAAGCACAAACGTCCCCGTTTGATCCCACTCTTCATTTTTAATCTCATAAACAGTGATAGGGTTGATCCATCAAGCTGAGAGGGACCTTTCTTCTAGCTTAGGTATAGTTAGATGCACACCTGACCCTGCCTACATGTTATTGTGGAAGAATTCAGCTGAATGAGAGTTACAGCCACACGTGCAAGGTGAGCCCAGTGGTTCTGGTGTTAGTTACGTTAGTAATTGGTGAGTTATGAAAAATGCACACTCGTCCTGGAGCATGGTTGCAACGCCTGCTTGATCCTGAAGGTGTGAACAGGGTATGTAACTGGAGCCATGTGTCTCTTCTGAGTGCCAATCATTTGGGTTACATGGGCATCAGTGAATTTTAGGATGCTTTTTAGGTTGTTCAGTAATCCATGTTCCAGTATACTTGCACACTATCAGGCCTGACTCATGCTCAGCTGACTTCCTCCTCACTCCTGTACAGATCTGAAGGTGAGTGTACTCTGGCACGCCTCATCCAGTGACGTGATTCCTACCAGCCTTGAGCTGCCCACCATTCACCTGGGCATTCCCTTATTTCCCATTAATGCTGCACAGTGCCCAGTGCTTCAGCATTCCAGGAATGAGAGGTGAGTGACATCACCTTCAGGAAGGGCTTGAGCAGGTGCCAGCTAGCAACATGGAGACACAGTCCTTGATGCTGTGGTGTGACATGGAGCAGTCCTGTGTTTTCGCAGGGCAGCATCAGCTGGGCTGAGAGAATCTGCTTCCTTCCATAGGATCTCAGGAAACCTCTGTTCTTAGCTCAGATCTAGGTCAGTGCTAATTCAAAAACCCCTCACTGTGCTCTTTTGTATGGTACCTTTGGAACTAGGACAGTCTTGCATGCTGGTAGACAATGTAAAGGAAAAATGAGGGGCAAAAGATACAGGAGTGGGTACTTTTTAATTCTCAGTTCTTGCCTGATAAAGAAGATGTGGTAGATTTTTTTTTATTATTATTATTCCACAAAACTACTCTTTTTGCACACAACAGAGGAACCAACCTCACTTCTCTCCAGTCTGGTCTGAGCACAGCTCTCCCAGAGCTCCAGGGCTGACCCGGCAGATTGCAACTGCAGCCTGCAGGTGGCCTGTCAGCAATACATGCTAAGAGATTAAAAGGGTTTCTCAAACTTTGTGGCAACATTCTCTTCCATTCTGGTGCAAATGAACAATTCTACAAATCAGAGAACCCGTTCTTAATTAAACTGCAAAAAAAACCCACCTTGGAATGATGATGACACAAGCTTATCTAGCCCCCAGAGCCAAGGCTGTCAGGCAGCACTCTGCCATCATCTTCAAGAAAAAGAAGGAATCCAGTGTGGTAAAAGCAGAATCTGGAACACGCATCCCCACTCTGAGCAGCTGTTCTGTTTAACCATCTACCTCTTCATGTTTTTCATCAGCAACTATTTCTGTGACAAAGAGGCCGCTCATCCCCATGCCTAACGAACGGCTTGTCACAAAGACGCTCTTGTTCGCCTGCAAACATCTCTGCTTGCTGCTGTTCCTTGGTGCCAGGAACCCACTGTCCAGCAGGCAGGCAGCAGGGACCAGGGACCAGCTGCACACATGGCCCAGGCTGCGGGGAAACATGGCACGAGGGATGCGCCGAGTGAAGTGCTCTGTGTCTGAGGAACACTTGTAAACAAAGGATCTTCAGTGCTAAAAGAAATCAACTGCAACAAACGACATGGAGAGATCAAAGGAATATGCACCGAGGTGGCAACCCCTTCTTGCATATGATTTTAGTTCCCTTTCCTCCCTTCTTCAGATGTAACTGCATGTGACAATCTCCCAAGCAAAGAATTTCAGAGGCTCCTCTGCCTTTGTTTTCCCAGGTCTTTCAGAAGCTCCGTCTCTTCTTTTCCCCATAGGTACACTAAAGGCTGTGGTGCAGAGCTTTACATACAATTTGGAAATAAATAATGGATGATTGACTAAGCTGGTGACAGACTTTAGCAGCAGCAGCTGTGCGTGCTGGAGGCTGAGGGCAGCCTGGGTATTCTCTTTCCAGCTGAATGGCGGCAGGCAGGAATCTCTCCTCCCATTCCCAGGGACCATTTTCATCACGACATGGTTTGGGTTCATCTGGGAAGGAGCAATGCTTCAGGTCTGCCTCTCCAGCTGTCCATAAGGACTTGGTGGGACAACTCTCACACCACCACCAGTCCCATCGAAGTCAATGCATGCGCAAGGAACGTCCCTGTTCATTGCAGGGGAGTTGGGCTAGATGGCCTTTAAGGGCCCCTCCCAACTCAAACAATTCTATGATTCTATTCCATGATTTTCTGATTTAGATTTGAGACCTCACAGTGGCCCTAAACGTTGTAATTGGTAAAAAATCTAACCAACACCAGAAATGATACAGCAAATCCACACCCAGCTAGAACAGTGCAGCCACAAAGACAGGTGCTCTGCCTGCTTAGCTCACACTGTTCTTTACAGCACTGTCCGGAAACGTGAGGAATCTGCCCTACATCTGCCTGTCAATTAATCACCCACTTGGGCAGACACAAACCATCTCAGCCAGGAGAAGGTCAGAGGATCTCGTAGCTCTGTGCCCAGCATCTTTCTCCATATTTACGGTTTCACCCAGTAGCACATTTCCCCGCTGCAGATGGGACCCCACCAAGACAATTATTTTCAGGTAGGCTACGAGCAGGAAATTACGGTTTAGTGAGTCACAGATCCTAAAATACCACTATGAAGCATGTGGCTGCTGCAGAATAATAACAATAATAGAGCAATGTGAGCGTACACATTCAGAATGTGCTGAGGAAATCCTCCACGTGTGGAGGAGGAGAGACAGGCACACCCAGGCAGCTGCCGGCCCTGCTGCACCTAGGGGCGAGCAGACAGACACACAGACAGACAGTCAGCACGGAACCAGACAGATAAGCACTGTGCTGCTGTGGACAAAACCTCACCAACAGGCGCAGGAGCTGACAATGAGCAGCGCCGTGACCTCATCCCGTGGCACACAGCTATGAAGCGGCCTTGTTTTATTTATCCAAACGCACGCCTCACTTCTCAGCGCAGCACACCTATGTGGTACGCAGACCTACTCTTTCTGGTGCTGTCAGCTCTTCAGGCTGGCTGTCCCTGGAGGTGCTGACCATCCCCTGGAGTGGACAGTGTGGTGCCCTTCCATCTGATGCTGCAGTGTTTCTCAAGCATCTTAGTGCAACCAGTGCATTGCTCAGCTCCTCTCCAGGAGGGCAGAGCTGATGAGCTCCTCTGATCTTTGCTGCCCGTCCTACACAAACCTGAGTGCAGCTTTACATCATCTGTGTGGGAGGTCCAGTTGGACAACAAACGGCAATGTCAGAGCTCCAGCGCAGGTGACACACGTTGTCCTTGTGATTCTCTTGAGCAGGAATCAATATTGGTAAGATGAAACTTCTGGAGTTCTGTGACCTTACTTTGAGCAATGTGACGAGCAGGAGGACGAAGCGTTGCCCTGCCCAGCCGTAATGTGCCTCCCTGAATGTTTAAGTTCCACACATCAGCTCTATTTGGACTGCTGCTGCCGCCCTTGCCTCGCAGGCAACTTTCCAACTTGCAGAGCACACACACTTGGAGCACCAGTGTCTTACCTTGTGCATGACAACAGGTACCCGAGAACGCTGAGCATCTGTTTGCAGGACGTGAGGCTCCACAGAGACAGGTCTGCTGGGGCACCTGGAAATCAGTGCGCATGAAATCAGGTAATGGCATCTGAGTATCTTAGCTTTAACTTTCAAAATGATGCTTTTGCCACGGGTACGGTGCCACACGCTTCTCCATGAAGCTACCCAAGATGTCTGCACTCATGGCTGAAGCCACGGCCGTGGTGAGGCCCAGAGGCCTGGCAGCAGCTCACAGCACCAGGCCTGAAGCACTGCATGCTGAGCAGAAGTTGCCCAGCCACCGCTGCACACCGAGCCCCCAGCACAGAGCTGTTCACTGGCTGAATGCCACAAGGTCGAATCACAGAATTGAAGGGGTTGGAAGGGACCTCTAGAGATTGAGTTCAACCCCCTGCCAAAGCAGCTCCCTAGCCCAGGTTGCACAGGTAGGCGTCCAGGTGGGTCTGGAACGTCTCCAGAGAAGGAGACTCCACCACCTCTCTGTGCAGCCTGTGCCAGTGCTCCGTCACTGCGCTGTGAAGAAGTATCTCACAGGGAGACTCAGGCCTCCATTTTGAAGCTTCCTTGTGGTTGCAGAGCTTGAGCACACCGCTGCACACCTGCACCTCCAACACGGGAGGGTTACACGGGTGATGAAAAAGCCTCTCTTGTGCTTTCATCCATCTTCTGCTTTTACAGCATGAAATGTGACCGACAAAGCACCCTGGAGCCGCGGTGTACCCTGAGGATGTGAGCCCACCTGAGCCATGCGTGCCTGGTGCTGATGGCAATGCTCTCGCTGTGTGTGTGAGGGGTTCCCACAGATCCCCCAGACCTAGAGCTGTCCCGGCTATCAGCGGGCATCTGCCCGTTTGCAAAAAAAAAACGGGAAAACCTGCTTCAGGAAAATTTAAACCCCCCCACGGGGAGCGTGCCGGGGCCTGGGGAGCCGCCGGGACATGGCTTAGGTGCCCTCACGAAGAGGACGCAGCCACCTGCTGCCCGCTGCCACGCAGCGAAGTGAGGGCTCGCAACCTGAGGGCGATGGGACGGAACGGTGAGGGCGGTGGGGATGGGGATGAGGAGGGGAGGGGAGGGCGAGGCGGCTCCCGAGCTGCAAAGGGGCGCCGAAGCCAAGGGCTCTCCGAGGTGCGGCGGTGCCCGCTGCGGGCGGACGGAGGCGGGGGAGGGCGGGGGCGGGCGCCCCGCGGGCGCGGGGAGGAGGAGGAGGAGCGGCGGCCGCCGGAGGATGGGAGCGAGCGGCGGAGCCGGGCGGCGGCGCGGGGGCACGGGCGGCGGCGGCGCGGCGGCGGCGGCGGCGGGCGCCGCGGCATCGCCCGCGTAGGGCGGCGCGGGAGGCGGCGGCGCCGCGGCCATGGAGAGGGCGAGCCCGGCGGCGGGGAAGCTGAACGCCGGCGGCCGCGGGGCGGGCGATGGGCACGGCCCCGCGGGGGGCAGCCAGCCGCGGGCGGCGGCGGGCGGCGCGGAGCCGGGCGAGCTGATCGGGCGGGCGCTGGATTTCAAGAGCGAAGGGGCGCAATGCTACAAGGACAAGAAATTCCGGGAGGCCATCGGCAAGTACCACCGCGCCCTGCTGGAGCTCAAGGCGCTGCTGCTGAGCCAGGAGCCGGGCGGGCAGCGCCCCGCCAACGCCGCCGCGGGCGGGCTGAGCGAGGAGCAGCGGCAGGCGGTGGAGGCCATCGAGGTCGACTGCTACAACAGCCTGGCAGGTCAGCGGGGCGCCGGGACCCCCGGCCGCGCGCCCCTTCCCCCGCGTCGCGTCGCGCCCCGGCCCCGCCGCGCCTTTAGTTCGGCACCTGGGCGCTGCTCGCGGCCCCTCCGGCCCTCCCCGGGCCGCCGCAGGCCCCGGCGCCGGGAGAGCGGAGCGCGGAACCGCCGAGCCGCTGCCCCGCAGCCCCGCGCGTCCTCCGCTCCCGCGCCCCCGCCGCAGCCCCAAGCCGGTCCCGGGAGCGGAGGCGCGGCGCGGAGCCGCCCTCACCGCCGCGGATGCGAAGCAGCGGAAGGGATCGGGTGCTGCTGCGGTAGCTCCGAATAGCGCTGGGTAGCAAAGGCGTTTTCTGGCCCCTCAGCTATAAAAGTTGAAGGCAAATATAGCGCTGGCTTTTCGCTAGGCGCCAGTCGCGACCGCGGCCGGCAGACGCGGGCTCGTCCTTCCCATCTGCTTGGGAGAGGTGCTGCGGGAAGATGGAGGGGAGGGCCGGGGACCGGCGCACTTTGAGGTCTGGCTCTGAAGTCCCTGCTGAGGAGCTTCGCCCGAGCACGCGCTGCGGGATCAGGGGTCATTTCTGCTCCCAGAAACACACGGATGTTTTCCTTCCAAGCCCGAGAGCATCCCTAAAACGAAAACTTGTGGCTGCGTACGTGGAGGGTAGGAAAGGTTCACAACCTCAACGAGGTGCACAGAATGACCAAACCGATAAAGCCGTGCCGTTTTCAGAAGGATGAAGGGTCACTCTGTACCCTTTATATCCCTGGGGAAAAAAAATGGCGAAAATCAGGACACTGGTGTGTCAGCTGTCACCACCGCCTGGCTCCTGGCTTTCTAGACACTTGGCGAGCTTTGGTTTTTGTTGTCCAGGGCTAAAAAAAGAGGCGGAATAAAGCAAACAGGGCTTGAAACATCAAGGCAGAACCTTCTCCTGTCTTATCCATGTCAGTGCGTTGTGCATATTGTGCCTTTTGGGGTGTACGATTTGGCCCCCATTTATCACATCGCCAGATATCCCTCCTTCAGAAGCCTGTTGAAATCGCGAGGAGGGAGAGGCAGGTGAGATTCCGGAGTGATAGCATAATTACACAGCTGTAATTTTGCCTCTCGCAGAATTCCTGTTCACGGGTGTATTAAAACCCATTGTGTCTGGCAGGGCTTTTTGAGATTGGTGGAGTTAGTTGTACAGAGCCCATCATACTACGAACAATTCCGCACAGAGTGTTTGTGGGTTTGCAGATGTACTGCCAGGAACACCTCTGCTTGCTGTCAGTGCCGAGGCACAGTGGGGACACGGCAGAAGGGCTGGGCTTACCCCAGTGGCACTTTGCTGCACGCACAAGTTGTGCTCACTGGTGGTGTGCACGGTGCCCGCAGGGTCCTGCTGCAGGATGATCGTCGTCTATTTCCTTGCTGTTTCTGGTTTCTGCAGGGAATTTTTTTCAATGCTGATTGATTGTATTTGATTCTGTCAGTGCTAGCAGTATGACGTGAGAAACCTGCTCCATCTTTAGCCTAGATTTGAACAGATTTCACCTAAATTTAACTGGCGTGAATACAGGAAGAGATGACGGCAGTTAACCCTGGAGGTGCAGGCAGTGCTTTCCCTGGGGTTACCTGGCAGCAGGTCAGGGTGCCTTTTTGCTCATAGCATCATTTGTTTTCAGCAGATGGGCAGCGGAGAGCAGAGAGAGAATTTGTCCTGGAGACACTGAGCAGGGGATGCTGCTGTGCCTGAAGGAAGTGCCCCTGATGGAGAGGGGAGCATGCAGCTGAGCAAACTGCAGTGCTGCTCCTCCCGGCACAGCCCCAGAGCTCCCACTTAGCAGGAGGATCTGTGAATTAGTGTCTGAAGGGAAGGAGAGGGGTGGGAGGGAGCTCCTCCGGAACTGTCACAACAGTTAGTACACCTTACTAATAGAAACTTACGAGGTGCAGCAGCGGGGCTGTATTCTGGAAGGGAGTGGTGCAGCAGGAGCCAGCGGATCCACTGCACAGTGTGCTCCAGCACCAGTGCCTGTTGGAGCAGCAGTCAGGGTTACTGGGTGCGGGGAAGAGAGGAAATGCAGGGCGTTCTGCTTCTGAGCCCTGACTGGGTGCCTCGAGCTGTTTTTAAAATAAATAAATCTGCATAGCATAGTGCAGAGAGCATAACAGCCATGCATGTTAATTCTAGAGAAGCCAGTTTTTCACTTAGCTCTGATTTGTACCCGATAGCATTAGCAGCTGTCATCTGAGTGTCCTTATTATCGAGTTCCTTCAGCACCTCCGCTTGCTCTCCAAGCTCAGCAGTTAGGAAGCCCACTTCAGTACTGCACTGTTGTTTTCACACAGCCAGCACACATTCACCTGTCAGAGATGTTTTGCATGGTAAATATAGATGTGCACACCTAATTGTTTACTTGGAGCCAGACAGAGAAGCACATCAGCTATGGTTATAATGCAATTAGCTAAATAAGCAGGTGAGGAATACACACCCAGAGGGGATTTGAGATGACTGGATGGGTTGAAGGTTGTGCCCACAAAGAGTATGATTGGGGTTGGTCTGTGTTTTAATGTGACTGATTACATAAGAGCATGTGTGCCCACACTGAACTACTGTCGTCAGTGCATGTATTGCTTTGCAGAATGTAAAGTCACAGATTCATGTAGAGCACCTTCAACAGGCAGTTCCCATACTACAGGGCAGGGTGGCTCATTCTTACCTTCAGTCACAGCCCCACAATATTTGGTGTATTTTCTCAGGCTTCTGCTTGTGAAGCCATGTGGCATCCTCGCACCTAAACTATTTAAGCCCATCGCATAAGATTCCAAAACCTGCTGGTCTGTAAATTCCTGTGATTTTCTTTACATTTTAAGTTGGCATAGGATTTCACCGCTGGCCATCAGCAGTACTGCGCACATTTCCTTCACCAGGCTGTGAGCTCGGCCATAGGACCAGCCCCAAGAGTTTCACCTTAAAGAGAGCCGCCCCTCATTTGCACAGCCCAGCTGAGAGCCCTTCGTTTTCCCCTGTGTCCATCTGATACATGTTACTGGACGCGAGGGCAGCAGCAGGATCGTGGCTCCCAGAACTCACTGCGGCAGGCAAAGAAAAATCCTACCAGCAGTGCACAGCCTTGCAGAATGAATGCAGGGCTGTGAGGCAAACAGTCATTTCTTTATGACTCACTGACGGTCTCTGACCTTGAGGAAGTCACTTGACCTCTTTTTGCTTCTCTCAGCCCATTTGAAAAATAAAGAACAGGAACCGCGATCCAGTCCTGGTGGTGCATTCAACCGAGTTTTCCCAGGCCAGTGGTTTGTGTTCTTTGAAAATAAAGATGAATGTAGGAACAATGCCTGCAGAAAAACAAGCTGGCCAAATACCACTCGTGTCCTGGTCTCCTTTCCACCCATATAGCATCTTGTGCATAGCTGAAGCTAAAATGCCTTTTGATCTGCAAGTAGGTAGGGAGCATCTACCTGCTACAAATGCAACCACTATTCCTATTAAATGCAGCAATAATTTATTCCAGCATTGCTGCCCAAAGGTTTCAAAGGATCTGCCCAAAAAGAATCAAAAGGACTGCATCTGCTCTGCAGAGAGGAGTAAGTCCTTCCAAAGCAGCAAAATGCACAGAGTAAGCATAGTTTTAAGCTTTTTTGTGAGAGAACATTGCAGTGCGATAAGCAAACCTTTGTTGGTTTTCCCAAGCACGCAGAAATACTGGAGCTAATCTTGGCAGGAAAAGCAGAACCAGAGACAGAACGAAGGACGAGGAGCGATGCTGAGACAGGTGAATGTTCCATTCTGCCTCTCTGTGCTGACCAGTTCTATTAGCTTCACCAAACTTTCGTTCTTTGAACCTTAGTGTACACGTCTGCATTGATGACCTCTTGGGACAGCTGGAAGGCTTTGTTAATTACATGAATGTCAATTAAATGTAACATGTTCTTCTCCATTGAAGTAACGCTTGCTTTAGTATAGAAGTCCAGTCAAGAGGGCACATGTACCTGCAGAGTGTTACAAAGCACAGCCATCCAAGCTGGGTCTCAGGCTTCAGAGAGTAGTCCTCTGAGACTTATTCCAAGTGAAAATACAACTGTATATGAGAAAAGATGCTGCAACTTGTTTGCACTGACCACCCACTAAGGCTCCTCAAAAGGAGCCTCTACTAAAATCCCACCCCAGTATATAGCAGTTAACAAGTACAGACTCTACCAGGGCACATTGCTGTGGGTGTTAAAGCAGCCTTGGATTGTTGCTTGATGTGAAGTTTTTTTATGTGCTGCACCACCACCACCAACAGAAAATGCTTGGTAAGGATGCCGTGCAGTGGGAAAAAGAGAGAGCAGCAAATGTGAGCAGGATGTGGCTGCATTTTCTGTGAGGTGGGAGTTTCCTGACACTTTTAGTTCAGATGCATCTGCCCAACCAGAGTGATGGGAACGGCTGTTGCACAGGCCTGGCCTGATGCAATCATTGTTCCACAAAGGTGCAGACAAAGCAGAGAATGAATACGAGTGACTGTGAGGCATTTTAGTGATAGGCCCAAACCCCAATATGTATGTAAATAAGTGGGATTTTAAGCCATTGCCCTGAATTAGTCTGTAAAAAATCCTCTGTATTTACCTGTTCCCTTTTATTTTGGAGAACAAATTTCTCCCTGCTTAGGGAGGAGTCTCCTATTCATTGAGAGAGTGGGATGGGAAATACCTTCAGATTTAAATATGTCTGACAGCACATATCTTGCTGAGGCAGGAGATGCATTTTCCTCTCTATACGTCACTCTTCTTCCCAAGCCTTTTCAAAACTTGAGGCTCTGTTGGTGGCAGGTGTTTTTGCAGCTGCTGCTACCAGATGCCCAGTTGCCTTGTCCCAGCTGATCTCATCACCATTTCCCTGAAACAAAGTGTTGTTAAGGCACAGAGCCCTTTCCAGACTGCCCTGAGGAGCTGCAGTTGTGGCGAGCTGAGATGAGTCCAAGGCTAACTACAGATCACCACAGGAGGTGAAACAGGAGGCGAAACAGGAGGCATCAAAAAATGACAAAGCTTTTTCTGGAACACAGAGCAGTGGTTAATTTGTTTACCTAAAGCCTACAGATTGTTCTCCTCCTTGAGGTGCGTGTTGGTATGTCTTCTGTGAGGTCTGTAGTAGCACCTCCTCCCAGCTTTATTCCATCCTCTTCTGAAATGCTGTCCTGGAGTTTCCTGCTGCAAGAGTCCCACAGTGAGTCACAGCCTCTTCCTCCTCCCCACGTTTCTGTCAGTGCTGTTCTGGAGATGGTTCAGGTGGTTCAACAACGCTTCATGTGAATACCAAAGCTGGTTCCCAACCTATTGCTAAATACACCCGTGAGCTCCATGGTTACCTTCTTTTCTGGGAGCTGGGCCACCTTTCCGCGGTTCAGCAGGTGGAGCATCCTTCTTTTCCTCCTGTTCAGTTGGGCTGAGACCCAGAAATTTCTAACCCAGCTCCAGACTTGCTTCTCGAGTCATTCTCCTAGAAATGCCTATCAGTTCAGCAACACATCTCCATCAGTGTCCTGTGAGCAGAATGACTGATGCTCCAAGTGTGGAGAGTCATCAGAAAATTTCATATTAGGATTTTAGGATGAGCTGTAATGTACACCCAATGAAAGAGATCACTTTAAGGAAAGAAACAGCAAAAGAAAAGGATATAAATAAAATTGGAGGTCTAAGAGTTGCCAAGTCCCAGTTTCGTCCTGACATTGTGCCATCGTACAGAAAATAGCATGCAAAAGAGTGTGAAACTGAGGAAACAAAATGTAAGAAAGAGAGGAACTACATAACGAGGTTTTGAGGAGGTTTACTGGCTATTTATTTTCTTCTGTGTTCTCTTAGTTCACAGGTGAGAAATTGTGATACAGAAAGAATATATCTGTATACTACGGAATATATAAAAGATACCTGATTATTAATCTTGATTTTAGCTTTCTAGGGTATCTGTATGAGTGATTAAAACTGAGGGTTAAAAATGCATTGAAAAAGAGTCAATATTAACTGTCATTAACTAAGAAGTTGTTGCTAACGGCTGCTCAGGAGTCTGTCTCCTTTTGTTCATTTCTGCACTGCAACTTGGATGGAAAACAGTAAACATAAGACACTGATAGATGAATGCAGGTAAATCTGCTTGTGGTGGCTTGGAGCGTTTCTATTCCTTTTTCCTTTAACAAAAACAGTAGAGTCAGTGCAGTTTCTGGAAGCTTCGCTGGAACTGCTGGAGGTAGCTTCAGCTGGGCAGGCTCAGGTGAGGCCGGGAGGAAGTAGGAAGATACATGGCTGGCCCTGCTCCTGTTCACCTGCCCAGGCGGCTATGCTGTGCTTGGCAGCTCTGTAACGTGGGGTTGGAGTGGGGAGGGCCCACCTCAGCAAAACTGTTCTGAGGTTAGGACCAAGTTGGAAATGGTCCTGAGACAATTCATGGAGTGAATTAGGCACTGTCACGTTTTCTGTCTGCAGTAACCCATGGCAGAAGGGACAGCTGGGAGCAATGATTTTATCTGTCATAGCTTGATGTGCCAGAGCTCATCTGTTATTATCCATAGGCAACAGCTAATGTCATGATCTTTACTTCAAAATCCACTCTATTCTCCTCACTCTCTGAAATTCTTGACGTGTCATCACCCTGAGGCTTTTAGACTGGATAGCACCATCTGCTTCTCCTTGGCTTTGTCCTGTGTACTCAGTTCTCCCATCATGTCTCTCAGCTCAGGAGCTGGGGCTGCTCTCGCAGTCAGTTCCCTTCCCACTTGTGTCCTTCTGCTCGCCCTCCTGCTTTGCAACACAGACTTTTTGACCCCAGAGGCAAAGTCCTGTCCCTTTCCCAGCCCTGTCCCCATTTTGCTAGTGAGGCTCTCATCCTCTGTGTGCGCAGGCTCTGTACCACATCATCTTGACGAACCTGATTCCTCAAAGCCGATTCTACCTGTGGTAGATTAGTTCAGGCCAGACTTTTTCTCCTTTCCTGGCTCTCTTTAAAACCCATCTCTGCTGTGACACCTTCTCCAGTACATGCAATTTTGACAGGTAAAGCCTCAGCCTTACTGAAGCAAGTACTTTTCTCACCACTGTGCCACATTCTCTTTCTTACTTCAGCAGGAGCGCTGTCTGTTGCGTTTCCTTGCTGCCAGTTTAGGGGGCTGTCATGAAGATTGTTCTGCATCAACGGCAGCAGCACCTCCTTTCATATCAGAGTGGCAGCAGCAAAACTCTGCTAATCTAGCCGTCGATCTAGTTTCCTAGGAGCTGCTGGAAAGGAGCAGCTGGGTCAGCCAGCAAAGAGCCACCAAGCTAGTTTTCCTTAAATTTTGATTCTGAAGATCCCGTGATGCCCTGATTACAGCTGTCAGTCTTCATGCCGCTGGTGTTACTCTGGCCTGGCTGCATCAGGGTCTAAATGGCTCATTTCCTACTTGAGAAAACTCAAGTGAGGCATCATTTTGTTCATATCCTTGTCCAGCATACTCCCCAGTGCGGTGTGTGGGAGAAGAAATTTACTCCTGAAAGCAAATTCAAGGCAGAGGAGGTGTCTGGACTTGAAAATTTATGTTAGACCCTTAGCACTTCCTTTGGCTATTCCTGTGCTGGCGTGACTAACTAGCTTCTACCTCCAGTGTGCTGTGCTATCCCTACAGTCACCGTCTAACCCTGTAATTCACCCTGATAGGAAAAGCATCTTTATGATGTACGGAACAACCTTTCAGCCAACTGCAGGGAATCAGGTGTGAGAATTGGCATTCCTCTCCCCTACTCCTGCTCCCAGAGAGGGAGTGGGCAGGAAGACCTGTGTTTCTTCCATTCTTTCAGGTAATAGGTGGGCTCCATCCCATGCCTCTAGCGATGATTCTCTCATCAAACAGCATGGTCTGGAGTTAAGCCTCAACTTCTTCTTCAGTCACCATATTTTTTTAATGCTAGCATAATTCAAATCCCAGATTACCAGCCTCTTAAATGATTTGCAGTGATTAATTGCTCAAGACGCATTCATGTTGCAAAGAAACCAGAGCAGCATAAGATCCTCACCTATACTGGAAGCACAAAGAAAATACACTCACTTTTCTTTATACATTCTCTATCTACTGTGATGGGGCTCAGACTGAAGCAGATCAGGAGCTTTGCTCATGAGGTGGAGGGTAAATTAAATTAATAGATGAATACGAAATAAATTTTAAAACTCAGGGCTGATTAACTTGAAGCACAGTGCCAGGAGGTATCATGGAGTTAAAGAACCGAATGAGGTTAGAAAAGGCTGACACATAACTAATCAGAACACGCGATGCTGTATTAGATAGGATAAAAACTGTAAAACAAATATTACATTTTCATGCTTGATAACCACTGCTAACTGGTTCGGATTCATGAATAAACTCCTGAGATTTTAATTTCCCTTTCCATGGCCGTGTCACATAAATGACTCAGTCATCCTGTGACCAGCTAGCATATTCACATCCTTTTCCTCTTTGGCTGTTTTCACCTCACGAGCTTAAAAATTCAAGCAGAAATTCTTGCCTTAAGCCCAAAGAGCATGATTTTAAGTTTTATATTACTGATTTTCATCCCCAGTAAATTAAACACCATCTGCCAGGTCACGTAGGTCTTTTTACAGGACGCTGTCATCCATTTTACAGCACCTTCCAATGTTAAAGTGTGAGTAGAGCACTCCTACAAAAACACCAAGGCACAATTATGAAATGAATTCCTGAGGCATTCTACTAGTGATCTCTATTAGCAGACCTGACTCATAGTGTCAGCAGAACCCACTTCAACTTGTTTAGCCATCATATCGTTCTTGGTATATCCTCATATCCCCAAGCATAAACAGAAGGGTATGCAGTCAGGACAGAGAACTGGATTACTGGCCTGACCTAATGCAGTGATTCCTGTGTTGCTGGTGTCCGAAAACAAGCCCCTTACTTGGGGTGGAAGTTCCCCTCCATACACTTGTGATCAAACACACTCTACCTCGTTCTTCCACTGCCAGCGGTGCACTGCTCAGATGTGGATTATGAAAAGTTTGGGAACAGGCCGGGATCTTCACATGAAGCACCTTGCCACAGCTTATATTAAGGAGCACACACCTGATTAGGAGACCGGCTTATGCTCCTGCACGGTTCAAACCCTGGCTTTCTCAAGCAAATAATACACTGAATCATCACTCTAGTCTTTAGTTTTCAGCCTGATTTCCAAAGGAAATGAGTCATAAGCAAGCATGTTTGCTGTGCCTTTCAGGCCCCTCTCAATAACTTCCCAACCTGTTGCCTAGCTGGATTTGGTGGAGTGGCAGTTGTCTCAACTGTACTGTAACACAGGACAGGGAAGGGGTGAGGACACTGGAGGCCCAGCCACACAAAAAGGTGAAGCTTAACTTCAGCTTGCCTTGGCAGGCACAGCCCAGCCAGGTGGCACAGCCCGACAGAGCCAGCTGTGCTGACAAACCACTTTTCTTTGTACATTTGTTCCGCACAAGTTTAAGGAGAAATTGGAAAAAAGCTCCAGAGCTTTGATTTTTACCTCTTGCTCTATCAGTTAGTTAGAAAACAGTTGACTTGGGCATCCTCTGCCTCTGATTGTGTCCGTTCTTGTTCTCTCCGTCCCTCCCACAGAGGCCATAAAGGCTGCTTTCTGTTTTAGAACCTCATTAAAATGCAAAGGCCTTGGGCTACACAGGTGATGGGGTTATTATTTGAGCGAAGGAAATGTTCCTCCCCAGTCAACCTCTCCTTCTTGCCAGTAAGTTTTCTCAGCTAGGGAAAGCTCAGGAGGGATAAAAAAAAAAAAAAAAAAAAAGAAGAAGAAGAAGCAAGAAAAGCATTGTATTCTACCAATTGTATGAGGGCTGCTCCAAAAATAATGCCTCCTATTTTTTGATCTTGGTCCATTATGTCAGAAGAGGATGTTGGTGCTATGGCAGTAAAGGTTGAACCTTCCCACCATTACATATTGCATTACATTTTGTTGCAGCAGAGGGGCAGTCTGACAAAATAGCAACTGACATGGAAATGCGGATGAAGCTAAGGTGTGTCAGTGAGTTCCTCCATGCGGAAAAAATAGCACCCACTGACATTCATTGATGCTTCCTGGACATTTATGGAGACCAAACAGTGGATGCGAGCACTGGTGCGTTTCAGCAGTGGCAACAACAAAAGATAAGACATGTTCCGGATCACAATTCACAGCTGTCACACCCTGAAGTAAAGAGTGTCTCAATCAGCTCCCCTACGTGAATTGGCAGATTATGGTGAGGGGAACTGTGTACACAGCTGAATATTGACTTCAGTGATGCTGACAACATTGGAATATCTCAGGGTTTGCACCAGGTGGGTCCCACAAATGCTTACATGTGAAGAGAAACATTTTTCTAGCCACAATGCCATCTTAGCAGCTGTGAAACAGTGGGTCACTCCACTGGTGCAGATTTTTATGAGCACAGCATGTGGATTCCTGCCCATTGCTAGCAAAAATTCATAGGCAACAGTGGTGACTATGTTGAAAAATAGTGTTCCATAGCTGAGAATTTACTTTATCAAACAGTGTTTTGTACTCTTTGTATCTGTTGTAGTTTCCATGGAAATAAACCATGGAAATGGCATTACTTCCAGAATGGTGTACATACAAAGTCTGAAGACAGAAAGGCAGTGGTCTCAGCCAGCCAGCTTCCCCGCCCTTCCTTAGCACATTTTGCAGTTGTCTGTTTCCCCATGTCCTGGGAGGTAAGGTGAGCTGTGGCTCAGCACTGCAGGGCAAGGCGCACCCATATCTCTCAGCCCTGCTATGGCACAGGATGGTGCATTAGCTCTCAGCCCAAATTAAACGTGCCACAGTAAGCTGAGCCTGAGGCAGCTGTGGCAGGCACAGACTCATTTGAGAGCCTTCGAGCTGCACCAGCTGCATTTCACACCCCTGCTGTCAGCTGTTTATTCAGCAAACCACACCTAGCAAGGGAGGCTTTGCCCTGCAGCAGAGAAGGCAACTTGAGATCCATCAGTCCCTCCATAGATTCTCCCTACTTAAAGAATTATCCTCCTTGTCTCAGTGGGGTTTACAAAAGCCATCTTTCTATTAAGGTCTTAATTTTGTTACGTAGTAGTTCCTATAGTTTACTCTGTTAACAGTTGCAAAACATTTGATTGCACGTGTTAGAGCTGGACAGCTGTTGAACTCCAGGCATTCACCAGATGGTTGTCACCATCAGATATTGCAGATATCTGATAAAATTATGTGTACTTTTCCCTTGAGAAAACAATCCAAGAGGCTAGATTCATCCAGTGGGTGGCAATATCAACAGAAGGCCAAAGGAGGAAAGGATATGAAGTGAAGAAGACAGAGCAGTGAGAGAGTAAAGCAATGCAAGGTGAAATACATGGAAAAACAAACAAGGGAAGAGTGGTGAAATAGAACAGCAGAACTGAAGGTCAAACGTATCTGAAATCGTGTTGACTGGACTAGCCTGGACTAGATGAGTCCTGATTATAAAAGATACAGATAGGTCAAAGATGACTAGACAAATATAAAGCCAGAGTGGAGGAAGCCTCCAGGGGACTTAACGTGGCAGATCAACAATGACAGCCTTGGCAAAAACAAACAAGGGAATCCCATCTCTCTTCCTCCGGGAGGAGCAGTTGTTTTCCCCCATACCAGTGTGGATTGTTTTGTTCTCTGCCTAATTTTAGCACCTTTCACTGGTCCCTTCCAGATTGCACCCCGTTCTTGACAGGACACTGCTCCAGTCTGTGAGGACACTTTGGACTTCTAGCCCTGTCTTCTGATACAACCCAGCATCTCCTCACATCTTGCTGTTATCTGAAAATTCACAAGGCAGTCTGCAGTCTGTCATTTAGAACCAAATACCGTGGGATCTAGGACAGATCAGTGCAGAACCCTACTTAATATTGCCTTCCATTTTGATAACAAAGTTAAGTCTATTCATTTAGACCACTCTCCTTCAATTTGCGTAAGAAAATGTTACTAGAATTTGTCATTTGACTAGTGTTAAAGCCAAGATATGTAACATCCACTGTTTCTCCTTTATCTTCAAGATTGATTGCCCTATCACAGACTGAAATTAAACTGATTTGTTCTGACAGCTCACATTAGCTGTTACTTATCTCCTTGTTATCAGTCCTGTGCTTTCCAAGCCCTTGGAAGGGGTGGCAATAGGCAGAGTGCTAGTGTGGGCTGCTAGCCACAGAAATCGTGATGCGCCATGCTTGGCAGCTCCTTTGAGAGCTGCTAGATGCCTCTTAGTACGTATGATGGTGGAAGCATCAGCATTCTTTAGTCACTAATGTCTCTTTTCTGGGTGTACTTTTGTACTGGTACTTCTCCTGGATGGGGTAGGAAATTCTCAGGAGCAGCAGAGAGCTGAAGAAGACCACCCTGTGCACTGAAAGGAAAGCACGATCAAGAAAGCAGAAAGGGAAGGAACAGTTGTCACTTGTCTATGAGTTGAGAGTCAGGCTAAGAAGAGGAAGGCAGCTTGGAAGAGGTGACTCTGGGCTCTCTGAAAATTTGTCAATCTACAGCTCATTTAGCATGAATCCCTCCCTACAGAGAGAAACAGCCTGACATACAGTTTGGATTTTAATTTTCCACACATTTCCCTCCAAGCAGAAACATACGGGTATATTTAGCGCTTTTTGGTACCTGGAGATGAATAAATGAGAACCATAGGCTAGAAAGTTGTACTGTCATTCCCATATTCCCTTCTCACCCCATTAAGGGTGCTCAGGAACTAGGAGTCAGCTGATCAGATTATTGCCAGGCATTATCAAGCTGTCTATAATTAGTTTCTTATTGGTGAGAAGCCAGAAAATCCTCTTTGTTTGCAAGCTTGGACTATAGAGAAAAGGGAAATATTTAATGGAAGAGATTGTCTGGAAACCATAGATTCTAATTAGCACCTCAACCCTGTAGTGAAACCATATGTGACATTTCTCTGAAAAAGATGCCTCTAAATATTCTCTTTGGAGGAACACTGGGTTGCATTCCTGAATGGCACAGCACACACGGGGCTTGGTGCAGATATGCATGCTTAACAACCTGCTCTGGTCTCTCAGTAGGTTTCATCCATTCCCTCACGTTATGCATCTTTCAGTGCCAGTCAGGATCAAAAGTGTAACACAGGTTAGAGACTGGGCTGCACCATCCACGTGTTACTTGTGCAGTCTTCACCTTCGAGATCACTAACAGAGAAGTTTGGATCAAAGTACACCCAACAATCTAGACCTTGTGCTGCACAATGAAATTACAGTATTACATGGTTACAATCTCAGATAACCCTTTACATTTTCAGTATCATCTTATGAAAGACATCAGAATTTAATTATAATCGAAATTAGTAATACATGGCTGAAATTTTCCATGTCATTTAGTAGCAGCATTCTCTGTAATTCCTCCAGTGGACACCATACAGCCCACGTACTTTTATAAACACTGGTTACACAGATTGCCACGCACAAAGGTGGATGCATCCATCAGTGGCATGGTTAGAAGATTGCTGTCTGTTCCAGAACAGATATATTTCTTCTTTTAAATCTGATTTTTCTCTAGTTATACTCTAGCATTTTTCTTCTTAAACACATAAATCAAACAAAAACTTATTGCTAGCGTGCTTTTTCTGAGGAAGAGCAACTCCAAGAAAGATGCCAAGCCTTCTGAAATAAGAGAAGTATTATGAGACTCTCAGTCTTCCCTATTAGACTGAGTTTTATATAGATGGAAATAGGAAGACAAAGCCTGCTCAATGATACGTCAAGGTCTTAATCATATGTCAGAATAAAACTCTGAAGTGGTTATATCAAAGCATCAATTGCATGTTTTCTAAAATAGAACAAGAACATGTTCCATCTCTCTGTGATTTAAACAGATTTTAAGTGAGTTGTTGGCTGCTATACTTAGGGTGAGATCATATCAGAAAGTAAAGTATTTTGCAGAGTTTCATCATGGTTATTTCTGGGAATGACACTGTCAGTCTGTGAAACACACATGGAGTTCATAGCGGTTGGAGTACCTGGCACTTGCTAAGAAGCAATAATCCACGCTTAGGCTGTTAAACTCCAGCTGTAAAATCAAGAATAAATACAATAAAGAAGAAGTGTCCATGTCAGGTTGAGCAGTGATGGGTTTAGTTGGCTGTTTCTCTCTGCTGCTCAGCCAGCCTAATTGATATACACTGGTTTGGGTTTTTGTTTGGTTTTGAATCAGCAGATGTAGAACAGTCATCTGTCCTGCTCACTTCATGGTAAGCTTCTCAAAGTGAACCAGCTGTACTAATACTGGTTTTTCTGTGGGTTTCGTTGGCAGCAGTGGTTTGGTTTTTTTGGTTTTTTTTTTGGTGGTGGTAGTGGGTTTGTTTGGAAGTCAGATCTTGGGTTCCCTAGATTTTTAGTCTGAGGAGGGGAAAACAGAAGTTATTTGGATTCAGACTCTCGTGTGGGTGTCTGAGAGTGGTGCAGCCACAAGACTGACTGTTAGCTCCTATATCAGACACCTGTTCTTGTCTCCAGGGGATATTTGCATAAGGCCAGCTTTCAGGCATTGCACATCAGTATCCCTCAACGAGAACAATGAACAGAGAAAGATGATTCAGAGGAGGAATGCAAAGGTGGGTAGTCTGTCTGCTAGAGGAGCTGCTGTCATGCAGGAAGACTAGTCACCTGTGCTTGAAATACAGCAATGTAAATGCTCCTCCTGGTACTTAGGCTAGCTGTCCTGTGCCTTTAGATCCTCAGCGCCTTGTTCCAAACTTATCTCCACTTCTGTGCCCAGTCTTTGCCTCCTCAGTAGAGTTCACTTACTCAGCCATACGCCCCTTTCTCCACCCCAACAGTTTTTCCTCCATCCCCACACAGCTCTCAGCTGCTGTCTCCTTGCCTCACCAACATCACTCTCCCTAAGTAAGACAATTTATTTCTGCTTGGTTTCCACTTTCTGCAATTCTTTCTTCTTTTCTATCAGTGATCCAATAAGGGAGGTCTTCTGCTCTCCAAGTTTCCAAATCCCTGGGTTTTTTTCCTAGATTGGATTGCACCCAAGGTAGACAAAATATTAAAAATTTACTGAAATCTAAGGCACCTCTAACTGAGAGTAGAGCCATACTCCATCGATTTTCTTTTCAGAAAGTTATTGGTTGGCCAGCTCCATAATACCCCAGGGATAACAGAAGGCACCTGCTTGACACAAATGATATATGCCAGATTTCAGATTGCAAAGCCAAACGATGAGAGGACATGAGACAAATCCAAAGAGACAGTCACCAGAGATCTTTAACAAGGGAAAAATAAGACGTGTTTTCCTAATCTGCTTTTCAAAAATACCTGAACAGTTTTGGTTGACATTTTCCAAAAGCAGACATTGCATATGGAATATTTTAGTACAAAAACTTAGAAGGCCAACGAAGTTATAAGCAGGTGATTCTTATCTACAATGGAAGCAAAGCAATTTAAGGCAGTGGTACCATCTTACTTGGGTGATGGCAAACTGAAGGCAGGACTAGACTTTGTGAAATATGAATTGAAAGCCACGACATTCTTGAAGGGCCAAAGCACTTTCATTCCCTGGAAGAGCTGTAAACAGAATTCCTCTTATGAGTAACACAATGCACTGAACTGAAGGAGCATATCCCTATCGTGCAGCACGCTAACTTTGCACAGTAATTTGGCTTACTTTTCTGTAGCATAAATAGGTCTTGAGCCTTGCCTACAGTGGGAATTTGGCTGCTGAGATAAAACTGGCTGGAAGAATGTTCTGGCATGCTGATTTCCCCTTTGACAAAACTTTCCAGGTACACAAGGCTTTTCACGTTGTTCAAAATCTCCATGTTAAGTTTGTGTTGGGGGCCCCATGCCTGGACACAGTACTCCAGCTAGGGCCTCTCAAAGGCAGAACAGAGCAGGACAATCCCCTCTCCCTAAGGACTGTTCCTCTTTTGATGCATCTGAGGATACTGTCGGCCTTCAGGTCTGCAAGCACACACTGCTGGCTTGCATTTTATCCATCAGAACCACTAAGTCCTTCTCCACAGGGCTGCTGTCAGTGCTTTCTTCTCCCAGTCTGCACACGCACCTGGCATTGCCCCATCCCAAGTGCAACTCCCTGCAGTTACCCTTGTTGAATCTCATTAGGTTTACACAGTTTTAGAAATTAGGAGTGAGCTGTTGGTCAAGCTCACTTGATAAATCAGATATAATTCTCAATTCGGTATCAAGTGTGATGAACTAATCACACACTGAGAGGAAATGAAACGTCCTAATTTCTGGTAGCCTAATTTCTGAGCTGTGGAGATGTAGCCAATTGATGTTGCTTTATAATGATAAAACCTACAGAAATTGAGTGACAGCTGTAGGTTTGTGTCTGCCTGTGAAGGGCACCTTTCTAATCGCCAAATTGCTCTTGGAGATGGTGCTGTGTGGGATCAAGCCCATTCGCTTTCAAGAAAGTAGAAGGAGCCAAATAAACCTTTCTTGATACAGTCTTTGAGTGAGCTCTTCCTCAGAAGAATTCACTGGGGGGCCTATTAAGAACAGAGAAGGAGAGTGATGATGTGTTTACCACATAAAACAAACACTTGCAGCCAGAAATTCACGTCTGTTTAGGAAAATGACATTTTAACAATTCTCTCAACTGAATTATGTAGGAATAGAAGGGTGCCACATGCCTTCCATTTTTGAAAGCTTAATTACTAGCAGCCTCAATATTTGCATTGAATCACAATCCATTAAGGTCATTTCAGTGCACAGGAGAACTAAAAGCATGCACCTCTAAATATTTAAGTGAGGCTCTCGCTCCAGGTTCATTTACAGCAGCCACTTCCAACACTGGTGCTCCAAATGGCCATCTCTTCCAGAGTAACTGTTTCCCGCACATCCATCTGCTCATTTTGCTCTGATAAACACGCATCTCTCCTGCTAGCCATGTGGTACTGACTTTTCCCAGCCATATGCATAGTTACTAACACTGCCTTGCAGAATCCTTACTGTGAACACGAGCCACAGAAAGAACCCAGCTAGACCTCTGGAAGCACATTTCAGCTCATCAATTAGCAGGATTTGGGATAGTTTTCTTTTAAACTAGTCCACGAAGCAAGTCCAATATAGAACTACCTAGGCAACACGCATTGTCCATCTGCCTGTCCTTTTCAGAGTAACTTGTATGACTATAGCTAGAAACACCAAGTAGTAAACAAACAGACTGAAATCCCTCATCTAGTTGCTCTACAAGGCATTTTCCCAGGACGTGAAAGACTGGATCAGATTGGCAGTGTGCAGAAAGCTACTGCCACTGCTGTATGTGCTACTGGTCAGCAGACAAACAAAGCAATCCAGTTTCCAGGGCTGTGAAGCCAGCAGTAAATTTACACTTTTTTTTTTTTAATAGCTTAAAAAAAAAATAAAGGAAAACAAAAGCACAGTCATTTCAAGCTTCATTAGAAACAGAGTGAGAAAAATCAATGCTTGACAAATAGGAAGGGACAAATTCTGGATGAGGAAATGCTACCAAGCTTTTAGAAAGGTATGCTTTTTTTTTTTTTTTTTAACTGGTAATCATTAGCAAGCAGTCAGATGCCTTTCTAATACCTATGCACTTCAATGTCAGGAGCTACTAAAGTACATTGAAAGGCCATCACTAAAGCAAATGGGACAAAGATGTAATTAGTAAATAGCGTGCCATTTGACCAAACAGACCAGTGGTGGGGCAGGCTCAGCACTCCTTGCTTAATGCATCTGCAGAAAATCTATGGCATAGGTAAAAGGCTGCTTTAAAGCTCTTTAAACATCAAATGAACACTTGGGTTAGGAGTGCATTCCATCCACATTAACCGATGATAGGCTCAGACTAACCGAGGTTGGAACAAATCTCTGGAGTCGTCACTCTCCTGTCTGTGGAACAGAAAGTGAGTCACAGAGAAGGTGCAGGGCTTACTTAAGGGGTGCAGCAGAAGGGAGATCTGTGTCATTCTCCTGATCCAGCATTGAATCCACTTGGGCTATGCAAAAAATGAAGTCTGGTTGTTTGTTGGTGACATGCGAATAGCGATGACTTGGATTTCCAGGAGCAGTGAGCCTCCTTGCCAGAGAGGCACTGAGTAACACCACCTGTTACGGGAAATCTCTCCCCACGCCCTGGCATTTGATACTGCCAGCCTCTGAACTGATCCTTGCAGCAGCATCCTGCCTTCCTTCCCCTTCCCTCCTGCCCAGATCATGTCATTCCCAAACCTGCCTTGGATTGTAGAACCAGAAGAGCTTGTGAACAGCACAGCTTTCTTCATTTCCTATAGACCCCAAGCACCAGTGTGTCCTATTCTCGTTGGTGTTCCCCAAGACCATCTTAATGCCCAGTAAGCCAAAAGATGACGAGTGCAGAGTGAGCACTACAGTAAGCTCGGAGTTGCAATCAGTATGCCATGTGTAAAGCCTATCCCTGGGATCTCCCCCTACTTGTGGGGAACTCACTGTGGGGATTTTCCTCAGCACCTTGACATTTCTGCAGCAATTGCCCTTCAGCTCTGAGCCCTCAGCAGGCTGTTTCCTCACCATTGTTTACCTTTCCTTTAGGAAGTCAGTAGAACTGACCTCTTGTGCTGAACTTTTGTTGCAGTACTTAGCAAAAAGCATACAGCCTAGCACATTTTTCCCCTGCATTATAACTCCAGGTGCCACTGCTTTACTAACAGAACATTCCAGCAGAGCAGGGCCCTTCATTGCTTCCTACAGAAAAACACTATATAAGACCTCCTGCATAAAAGGCAATATGTTATACTTAAATTCAGCATCTTTGGACCATTAAGACCATTATAAAATTTGATCTGATTTAGCTGCTTTTTCTCCCTCTTGTCAGATTATTATTTTTTGACCTCCTTTGCTGCACTGTTCCAAACCCTCCTCCTTAGCTGATTCTACTACAGGCTAAGGCAGTCACTACCACAAGATCACGTGGAGCTCTGGCTCCAGGGGCATGTGTATGTTCTCTCTCTCTCCCTAAAACCCCAGAACAAAGAATCTAATCGGTCTGAAATGCCAAAAATAGAACCGTTGGTATTTAAATGGTGAACAGTCAGATTTGGCAAACAACGTGCGTGACTGCACTCTTCCTGAATCACGAGTCTGAGTCATTGCCCTCACCTAGGCCACTCTTCTTGCCTGTGCAGACTGCAGGAGCAGAAATGCAGCCCTAACGCTCCCTGCTCTCTCTCTCTCTCTCTGCCCATGCCCTGCAGCCTGCCTGCTCCAGGCCGAGCTGGTGAACTATGAGCGCGTCAAGGAGTACTGCCTGAAGGTGCTGCAGAAAGAAGGAGAGAACTTCAAGGCACTGTACCGGTCGGGAGTTGCATTTTACCACCTGGGTGACTACGACAAGGCACTCTACTACTTGAAAGAGGCAAGATCCCGCCAGCCAACAGGTATGGAAAGGAGGAATGTGACTTCACATTAAGTTCCTTTGCATTTCTTATCACAAGAATTTGTCTCTATCTGCTTTATTGATTTCCACAGGGATGGGCACGATTCCCTGTATCCTTAGTCCTGCTTCTGTCAAGGAGTCTCCCCTTGAGCGGCAAGCTCATACTGAGTGCCTAAAGATGTTAGCTGTGGGCTGCTGCAGAGGCTGCAGCACAGACTGGAAGCTACCAGTACTACTGGAACACCATCTTTGTGCAGAAGGGATCCTACCTCTTTCCCTCCTTGCCTCTGTTTTGGAGAAGGAAGCAGGATGGGGAAGAATTCATCCCAACCAAAACGTTTCATGAATATGAGAACAAACTTTTTCAGTTTAGCTAAACCAAAAGATTACTGTAGTCTCAACAGCCATGCCTCCCACCATCTCTGTAGAGGAGTAGCATTTTACTGTGCTCAGACATTAACTCAGGAAGCATTCATCGGGATGCTTCCACTTGTGCCTGTTAAAGTTTTTGCCTAAAGTTATTTGCTATTCACATATCCAAAACCAAAGTAATTAATTTGGGGACGCAAATTGAATATATACCCAAGCAGCCTAAGCTAGTCAGATCATCCACCTGTATGCCAACCTACCTGAAATCAGAAGGGGGCAGAAGGCCACAATGCAGAGATGGTGCTTTTATTTTTCAATAGACCACCCAATGAGATAAAAAACACACTTGTTCAAATCACTTCTGTGAAAATAAAGTAATTTTCCTCCAAGTCTTGCAAAATTTAAGGACCACAAGAAAGTCAAACAGAAGCCATGTGGAAGGGAATCCCCAGAGAGCAGCTTTTCCACCCACACCTGTGAGCACAGAGCGAAAGCTGGGTGTGGAACAGGAGTGAGTACAGTGGTGTTGGTGTGCCTTGAGCTAGAGGAGGCAGCAGTTAGTCAGAGTTGGCTGTGTATAGTGTCCTGGTCCTGCAGTGACAGTGTCCTGGAGGAGCACTGGGATCCCACTCCCCTTCCACCTCTTGTATGGGCACCCAGTCCCATCTGCTTTGCTTGGCCCCAGGCTCTGGGCAGTCTGACAGCACAGCTGCGCACCCCACACTGCTGAGCAAATGTGCTTAAAAGCACAGTTTAGCCTATTTACAGTGTGCCCTTCTGCTTTCAGCCCATGCCAGAACCAGGGAATAGGGAAGCCTGTGTAAAGAAAAACAGATTAAAGAAAGAAGTTATCTTAACCTTGAGGTTCAGATAAGGCTCAGATGTGAAGAAGTCTTTCTAGCTGAGCCACTTTTTGAAATCTGTATTGTTCCTTTTTTCCCCCTCTCAGGGATAGTGTTTATTCGGTATCCCTCATTCTTTCTTGAAATAAACACTAATGTATTCAACAGCAACAGCTTCAAATACCACTGCTTGCTGCAGAGACATACCAGAAGCTGTCCCCAAAGACTCTTAACATATACAAAAAAAAACATTTCTGGCCTTCAGCTCTGCATCAGACTCTTCCCTCTTACTGTCAGAGTATCTGAGACCATTGTTGCACTGTTTAATTTATGATTATTGAGAAGTTGCAGGATATTCAAGGGGAAAGAAGTGAACACATACAGTAAGAAAGGATGTAGCTGCTACAGCAGTAGGAACCAGGTGATGCTATCAAGAAATGTCGTTATATGACCCACAGTAACTCAGTGTCTCCACTTACAGTCCATCTGCAAAATGTGATCATTCCTTTTGTCTGAGGTTTCACCAAGCTTGCTGGGAAAGCACTTGGTTATCATCACAGTTATGTTCTGTCCTTGCTTCTTTTTTTTTTTTTTCTTTCCTCTTCTCTCTCTAATAGGACTGTTTTGGCAAAAATCACTGACAGTCTCTTAAGTAGGGGAAATTTTAAATAGTAAAGAGAAATTAGCTAGCAAATGATAGTAAATCCCTTAGAGCTATTTACTGTCTGCCATTGGCTAGGGCTGGGTTTGTCCTGATTTCTTATGCTACCTCTAAACAAAAAGTTAGAAAAGCAGATGGAAATAACACAAGATAACCTCATAGCACACCTTACTAAGAAATAGCTTGGAAAGAGAGAAGAAAGCCACTTCCATAAACTGGTGCCCAGAAGCTGTACATCACAAAGCTGAACTTTGATATAACAGACTTAACATACACCTTACCTTCAAGCTGTGCTCAACTTCTTCCCACCCATCTGGCCACACCATCAAGGTGACCACTGATCAGGGCTACAAAGGGACCATGGGTAGACCTGGAAACACCATACACCCTTAGCCTGTCACCCCTACACTGCTCAGACCAGAGGACCTTTGCACCAGGCCAGTTTCCCATACTGCACAGAAGCAGTTAGCTCCAATGCTCAGAACTCTGGTCCTGGGTACAAAGCCCAGGTCACGGTGCCTGCCTCAGAGGCACACCAGCAGCCCTGAAGCTGCAGGGAGAAGCAGCACAACAAAAGGCCATGGGCACAGCGCGAGAGCCAAGAGATAGATTCCTATTGCAGCACCACCATCTCTCAGTATGAGCCTGACCAGCCCGAGGCTACCCTTACCTGTTACTTGCACATCAGTACTTCCTCACTGAGAAGAATCTTCTGCTCATTAACTTTGAGTTTTGAAGTACTCCTGTATACAGAGCTAAGGTAGCATGGTACTATTTCAAGGAAAAGATAAGGCTTCATTTCTTCCACAAGCAAAGCACTACTCATTACTCCTCTCTAGTAAAGCAGCATCCCTCAAAAGAAAAACAAAACATACCTCGACCTGCCAGCAGATTTTTAGCTACCTTGCAGTTAGACTTCTTCCCACCTGCTGCCAACTGCACCTTATTTTGCCCCTGGCACTCCATACATGTTGCAGTTTCTCAGGTGAGTGAGGCTGTGCCATTAGTACCTACTACCTACCTTGCCCCTGGTACCTGGCAGCCTGCTGCTACCGCCCATTGCTGAGACCCACCTTCTCTAGTGCCAGGCACAGTCCTACAGGCTCAGGCAGGTGAGAGTTCCTAATGTGCTTCCTCTTCCTGTATCACTTGTGCTAGGCTGGCCTCTGATGATGGTGCAGTTCAACAGAGATGATGGTTACCTGCGTGGTAAGCCATCAAGTGCTAGGAGGGCGGAGTGAAGGGAGGCCAAACAGTCAGGGCCATACCCTCAGCTGAACCGCTCCACTTCTGGAGGCTCTGCAACTAATTCTGCTTTTCTAAAAGGCTGCTTCAAAATAGGTTAGGCTGTTATGGAGTGCTGCTGCTCCTTGTCTAACACAAGTGACAGCAGAACTCCTTGCTTTGCTAAGGTTCCCTGAATGCAACAAGTCACCAAATCACTGAGTTCTGTTCTGTGAACTGACTAGGGTGATGCTGGTGAGCCCGCAGAAGGCTTAGCTCAGAGCCCCACCTCATCAGAGATGGTCTGGAACATCACAACAGCACTGCTGCAACATGTATGTGGAGAGCTCTGTGTAAATTGGTGCTGAACCATCTCCCATGGCCTCCACTTGAGCAGAGGGGCACAACAGAAGCGTCCCCCTCTCAATTTTAAAGGAAACTTTGCACCTGTAATTCCTTTGGTGGGTGCAGTACCTGCACTTGCTGGCAACTGGCATGGTACCAGTAATGTGCTCATCTCTTTGGAAGCTCAAGCAATTTGCCTTTCCCAGCTGGCGAGGGGCATCTAGATGTTTGGATGAGGAAGAGATGAGATTGCTCTCTCACTGTGGGCTGAGCGGACGCAGTGTGCTTCAGATTGATTTCTGAAGCTGTAATAACTTATAATGGACAAAGCTGGCCCTGGTTGGCCTTCTGAATATAGCTGTGAGCAAAGAACCATTTTTAAATTAATACATAAGTGAAAGCAGTTATTTTTTATGCTTGCTTGCTTCTGATATCACACACCATTTGCTTCTATGTGGATGCCAAGCTCTTGTGATAGTAAATCAATGTGACTGGAGAAAGGAGTGACCTTGGCTGCAGAAACATGAGGTCCTTCTGGAGACACACTCGTGTAAATCAACCCGTGCCTAGAGTGAATGGCAAAACTTGAATGTTGTATGCTCTGTGCTAGCACGACGAAATATTGTAAGGAAAAAGGGGACTTACACTTGCACAGGGATCTCACAGCTCTCAGCACAGATAAATCAATGCCTGCTTGGTTTGAGGGTTTGGTTCAGAGCCCCTTCTGACTGGAGCTGTTCCTGCAGGCAGTGCTGGAGCCCAGGAACAGGAGATGCACCATAGGTGAGAGGTGTGGTCTGCCTGTCTTTCACAGGAAGTTGTAACTGCTCTACATGTATATGTGTGTTCTTTCCCTGCAGATACCAATGTCATACGATATATCCAGCTGACAGAGATGAAGCTCAGCAGATGTTCCCAGAGAGAGAAAGAAGCCTTGTGAAAAAGAAGCCGCTTCAGCTGAAGTGCCCAAAGGGGAACATTTCCTTCCCAGAAGCCCATTTGGTGGATTTTCTTGTTTGCTCTGCCTCATCCCCATCTCCTCATCCACCCACTCTCCCTTGCTCTTCATTGAATCCTGATTCTGAAAAAAGAGACTCAGACATTGGGTATGGCTGCAGCAATTACCATTGCCAACCATGGTAATACCCCTTCCCCGTGGCAGGAGAGCACAATGGCTACAGCCAGCCTTGTTCCAAGACAGTGTCACACACCTGGAGGAGGCAGTGTGGGGAGACCTCTGTGGTCCCGAGCTGACTGCTACAACGTGTAGGGAAGCAACCCCCAGACAACTCCTTCCTGACCAGACAAGCTGGAGACAAACAGTTTCTACTCTGAGTAATCGATGGAGCTTAGAAGAGCTAAGAAACCAAGAGACCACTGGCAATTTCACAGGGGACAGCAAATGCCTTTTTACCATCAGCTCCCCCTGCCTGCTTCTCGAATGTGTGCTACCGGTCTCCATTGAGGGCTCACATGCTCCCAATCCAATTCCAGTGAAACTGTTTCTAAACATCCTCTTAAACGAAAGCACAGAGCACCCTACAATACCCCTAAGGCTGTCCCAGTGCCAGAGGAGAAGGTTGTGGGGTACCACAGAAGGTTGAATAGACTGTGAAAGTGTGGTGTACAGTATGAGGGAAAAACTGTGAAATAATTCATTAAAGGCAAATAAAAATTATTAATAGGCAACAAGTCCAGGCATTGCTTTTAGAAGGGACTTGTGGGTTCCCTGTATCCAGACAGGCAACATCATCTAGTGGGGGTAGCGTGGGGTGGGGGACAGGGATGTCTCCATTCATGTACCAGCTCTGCCAATGCCTTGCTGTGTGGTCTTGGGCAAGTCACTTAGCCTCTCTGTGCCTCAGTTTCCCCATCTGTACACTGGGGAAAATAATACTTCCCTACCTCGCAGGGGTGTTGTGAGGATTTACTAGTTCATGTTTGTAAGTATAGTGATGTACAGTGCTAAGTATTACTAGTACATTGGATTGAGGTCTTGATTCTCCCACCTTGTGTTGGTGCTTCCTGTGTCCTCTTTTTTTTTTTTTTTAATCTTTTATTTTATTTTATTTTAGCAGAACATGGTGCCAACAAACAGGGCAGGACCAACAGCTTTGGAAGCCATTTCAGCAACCCATAGTGTCTTCTAGACCCACTGCAGCAGTCTGATTGCTTCCACGAGTTCAGGCTCCTTAGCTCAAAGGGTTCTTTTCTGGAGCTGCCAGTAATGGGATCAGTAAGTGCCATACATGCATCTCCAGTGGGGCTGCCCCACTGCTGTGGGCCACAGGGAACCATTCCCAGCTACAGGGTGAACATGTGAGCTCTCATCCTGTGGTGGCCAGTGTAGAATGTGTGTTCCCCAAGATAGCCCACTCAGCTTTTAGATGAAATGTGCAAACTGAAACACAGAAAGCAGAAAGCTGATCACACCAAGTTCTGTTGAGTTCTGCGTGCTCTGGTCCCATTGGATGTGGTATTTGCAAACAGAGGGCTATATCTCACTTTCCAGCAGCAGTATCTTGCAACAGTTTTTTTTCCAGCCAAAACTTGCAAGAGTTGCTAGAGAAACATCAAGGGAAAAGGCAAATCTGTATCACTGTCTCTGAAAAAAGCAAAGCTGTGTTCTTTAGTTCAGGGATATGTCCTTCCCACACTGGGGGTGGGGAAGAGAACGTCAGCCTGAGGTAAGATGGACCTACGTCAGTTTTGGGAAACACATTACCTAGGATGGCACCAGTTCATATTTCTCAAGTGGGTGGTGGAAAGCAGCTGCTTCCCAAAATCAGGAATGCTGTGTGCAGCAACCGTGAAGGAAAGGGCCGTGTACTTGGGACAGCACCATCACCCTCTTTAGATAGCCTACGGCTCATACATCTCTGCCAGAAATAGCAAGTGCCTCTGCCCACCACTACCCATGTCTAAGCAGCTGCTGCTAGGACAACCATTGGTTTAAAGACAGAGGACAAATGAGAGACATTCTGTAAATGGTTGTTAACTAGAAAAAGAAGTTTAGGCAGAATTGCGCTTGGGTGCCTGTAAGGTGTACACGGTACTGTGTAAAATAGAGAGAGAAAAAGATTCTGCCTTTCAGATGCATGCACTCCTCTGTATCCTATGTACATTATGGCAGACAGCAAATGCAAATAGAGGTGACTCCCCTGTACTTCATATTGCTCTTGACAGTTCACCCCACAGCTGCATGTTGCCCTTTACTAGGAGTGAAACAAGGATTCATCCTGCAGGCCATGCACAAGGAGAGGACACCACCTACACAGTCTCTGCCCCAGGAAAGTGCAGGCGAGCAGAGGCAGGCTTCTCACTCATGACCTTAATATAAAAGGAAAGCCATTTTCCACTCATTGGAGATGTAGGCCCATGGCCCTGTTACTTTGTCTAGAAACAGTTTCAGCCCTTATAATAGCTTCCAGTCAACACATCAGTCCTGACTATATATTAGTATAAAGGGAGCATAGCTCATTCCAACATACAGTGCTCCCAGTGTTCAACATCTTTCTCTTCAGGTGTACGGTGAAGCGTGGGGGAAAGTAAGCAGTTTGTGAATGTGATCTCTAAGAGCCTCCAGGTGCTACACGAGAAGTTACTTCCTTCAGAAAAGAGTTGTCCTTACGTACCTTGGCACTCAGGGTACCTCCATCACACCAGAAGCTAATGGAAGTCACTAGAGAGAAAAGAGAGTCAAAGACTTTTGCTAGCCATGTAGCATCTGTGTGTTTCTAATGTAACACAAAGCCTGAGAGAAAGATGCACAGAAGTCTGTGCAGAGGTTCTGTGCATGCAAAGGAAAAAGAGCAGTAATGCCACCAAAGCCACAAAGCTCCTCCCCACAGCAGCAAGCTCTGCCTTGCAATATCAAACAATCCAGTCCAGTTTGCAGTCTAACCAGAAAGATGTGCAGACGTATCACTACCTCTACATGTGTCTGTATGTGTTGGGAGTGGGGAAGAGCCATGAAGAATTCCTAAAAGGCTTTGTCTTCTGCAGAAAGAGAAGGCATATTTGAGTTCCAGCACACTAAGGGGTTCTTCAGCTCTAGAGGAGCAATGCCATGAAAGACTATGGGCAAGCTGAGCTCTAGGCAACTGCTGAATTTAAGAACACCCAATGAGGTAGTTGTGGTTTTTTCAAGAACGGTTCATCATGAAACAGAAGAGTGAAATAAAAATTGGTGATTAAGGAGAGAAGCTACTGTCAAGCCCGCAAAACAGAAGACTTCATGTGTCCAGCAAAATCATCAGAGCCTATAGTTAAGTACAGTTTTTTTAGAACAAGCAGTACTCTCCAGCTGCTGTGGTACCTGCAGGGGCCACCAAATCCCACCCCAGTTACCCAATGCACTGCTATCAGCAGTTGGTTACACCACAGACTGACAATCTCTATTGGAGCTGGTCAATGGTGTTTTTATATTGAGCAGTCAAACAGCAGCGTACGAATACAAATCCTGAAAGCCAAAATAAGCAAACAAGGCTGTAGCTCAGCCAGGTGCTATAGGCATCGGTCCTCAACATACAGTATGCAGAGGATTGAACACAGGCCCCTCCAAGTATCCAGCAGAGTTAAAATGTCTCCAACGTAATTGGAAATGAGTCCGTTCATCCATTACATATGAGAACAGCAGGAACAAAATGACATGGCAGATGCCTGGCAGAGCAGGAGGAAGGCTGAGAGCAAGCAAGAACTGGGGTTGAAATAAGAGAGGACTGAGCCAATTGTGAGACACAAGCTACAAGCCAAATACAGGTTCATGGGCAGAATGAGAATTAAACTAGGAAAAAAAAATGAGCAAAGGCTTAGCAGCATTATTTGCAGTTAATAACAAGACTTAGTTTTAATTGGCAGGATGAACAACAGGAAAAAGGACAGTCAGATTAGAGTTGATTTTCCAGCTGGAGGGGGCAGCAGAGAGGGAGGCTTCCTTCCTCCAGCACAATCATTTATGGAAGTGTGAGGAGATGACAAACACACGCTGGCTGCAGAATTTTTCCAATTACGTGTCAACCCCTGCAGCTGGAAAAAGGGACGTGGACAGAGCAGAAATCTTTGTTTAATTTAAGATTGGTTTTCAGAATTGATGGGAAGGCAACGGTCTGGTTGTTCTTGCTTGCTGGAAAACTTAGGAGCCCAAAAGATGAAGATGACCTTGAGCACAGAGCAGCTCCCTTAGAGGTGCATCTCCATTTCATTTTCTAAGAATTTCATCTGTGTGAATGTTTTTCCAGAATTCAGCGCAGCAAGCAGCTGTGATCCTGTGGTGGTTCATATGGGATCTTCAGGGGCTTTGTCTGCCTTGTTTTCTTTATCCTTCTTTTATGTTCACTTGATTGTACCCATCTTTTCTATTTGCAGGGGCAGGAGAAGGGAAGTGGAAGGGTATGTGTGGCAAAGGGGAAACTACACCAGATACACACAGGACCTGGTCTAGTCCTCTTCTCTGCTTGTCTGCTCACCTTTGCTTATGCACCCTGAAGCACACTGGTGCTCCTCCTGAGCTTCAGGCTCCACAAAGCAGTTGCGAAGCTTGGGCAAGGGCTATTTAAATAAGAAGGCACCGTAATATGCCACCCAGATGGGATGCTTGGGAGAGTGCAGTAAATTAACAAGTTCCTTAATTCTATCCATGCATTTGCATAACCAATTAGTAGGACTTTGTGTTGCTGCAGCTGGTAAGAGATGGTTTCTAGAGGTTGTTCTGAGTAGTTCTTATGAGCTCCTCAGGTGCTAAATGCTGCAGGCTATGCTACCACTCCAGCAGCCTCCCTGATGCCGCAGTGAAGGTGATGAAAAGACAAGACACCTTCCTCAGCTACTTCTGAGGGAAGGTAAATTCATAGTTACCAGATAAGAACATAAGAGGAAACCTGACTCAACACATGACTTTGAGGCAGTTAGCAGCCTGTGAGGTGGAATGGGGTGTAACTGGTCTCATGGAAGCAGGGAGCGGGTAAGACTCCTTTCTGTTTCCTAGATACAGTTTTTCCTTTGTCACAACAAAAGGACAGCTCAGAATCATTCAGCATGGAAAGCTGTGCCTACAGAAACTGCCTCCAGCAGTGGTTACTGTAGGGAACCAGGAAATAGACTGTGTACTGCCCAGGAAATTGCCTTGTTACCCCAGATTCATGCCCACTCATCCTATGGAAAACATCTGTTGTGTTGCAAGGACAGATAAGAGGACAAGGGGGAGGAGAGGAAATAAGGCAGGATGGAAAGAAACATGATACACCTCTTTCAGTTTTCCTAGCAGAGCAGTATAGCAGCAAATACTGAATGGACTCCAAATCTTTGTCACCTGCTAATGCAGGAATAGATTTAACAAGTTGACCCATTCACCAGAAAGGGGTCCCTTCCAAATTTTCCTCTCTGCTCTGCAATGAGCAGCATGTGCCCACGCTGCCTCTGCCATGCACTGCTTCTCCTGCCCCACAGCCTCCTGCCTGCGCTGTTGCCTCTGGCTTTCCCCACAACCTCTTGCTGGCCCTATGGCCTCCAGTCTTCTCTGCCCACCATGGCTACATCATAGTACAGGCCTAAGGGGAGACAGATGGCAGTAGAATGACTGGTTGTGTTTGGTGGGGAAAAAACACTGTGGCTGTGGCTGCAAGCTCAATGTGCTACACTATCCAGCCATCACAGGGGAGAACAAAGCTGCCTTGCCAGGCTGGCATCACAAGCCCTCCCCACAGCTTTTCTTCCTTGCCAGCCCAGTTTTATAAATAGCTGTGGCTCTGCAATAACCACCTTGTACAACTTTTTCTTCCTTCCAGAGGGCTCCCCTCTGCTCTCTTTGCCTGCTGGAGCATGCGGGCCTCTGCCAGCTAGTAGCTGCCTCTGGCAACTGCCCATCTCTGGTGAGGAAATAACACACAGCAGAGCCAATTGGAACTAGGGAGGGAATTAGGGAAGGAGAAGGTGAACTATGCTGGGGCTGTGGAGCCGATACAATCCTCATAAGAACTGTGCTGCCTCGTCTCCCCTGTTTGCCTGTTACACATGGCCCTCACAAGTACTCCCTGTTGCCCACCTCAGCCTACGGGAGCCATGGCAGATGAATGGAGAGGAAGGATGAATCACCACTGTGCTCTCCTTGTTACGTTGTTTTCTCCTGAGAGCTGGGCTAACAGAAGCATCTGAGCATATGTTCTCCTGCCTATTGTCAGATCGACAAATCAAAACTGTGATTCATGTGAAACTGTACATTTTCTGTATTAGACCTGAGCTTAGCTCAGTGCTGTAAAGGCTTGGTGCTGACTGCTGTGAAATGCTGACATCCAACATGCAAACTCTGAACACTTGATGATGGCAGAGAAGCTTCGGTTAAAGTACTCTGCCAAAACAAACAAAACTCTTAATCTAAAAGAAGATCTGGTTGCTTGTAACTGAAGCTAGATTTAATACAAAATCATCTTGACCAACTGTGTCTTTTCCGTCATTTCTGGAGGCATTCCCCAGTCTATGTGCATATGAGTGTGAGCGTGCAGGGGCACAAAGCGGCCACAGGCTGCAGTCCTAAGGGCAGAGCAGTGCAAGCAGAGCTGGACCAGACCTTGTGAGGCTGTCTATCCCATCCCACCATGCTAGGTCTTCCCTACCCAAGCTGAAACAGCCTGACAGACAGAAATGTGGCTTTGTCTCTTCAGTAACTCCTAAACATCTTGTCTTACAAGCACTGAGCACACATGAGGTGGCAGAAGACATCTTTTGATGAGGCGTGGCAGCCCCACAGACCCTGAAGTCATCAAGAAGAGCCTCCCCATTTTGCACCAGGGAGACTCACACCCCATTCTTAGCTCCTTTGATTCATGGATTTGTTGATTACTTACTGGAGGGAATAAAACCCACTCTGCAGAGGACTAAGCCCAGCAGACCCCACAGCCAGATAAGGTCAGTTTATAAAAGCAACAATGGGTTGTTTGTAACCAGCCTGGCTATCAGGGGTATTCTTGGTCAGTGATGACAACCCATAGAAGGAGCTTAGTATGACATGCAGCAGGCTCAGGATGAAGAGATTGCGGCAGCAACTCCCCAAAAAGGGCTGAAAGAGCTATGCTCTGCAGCATTCTTCCTCTACACAGGAGCAATGCTGGGCTACAAAAAATCTTTTGGCATCAGATGAAACCCAGCTGTCTCATACTGCCTCCTACAAACTTCTGGTTAGAAAAGTGGCCACATGTAAATGGCATATTCCCTCAGTCAGAGCTGCCCTCCTGCATCTTGCTAGGGCTGAATTAGATCCAACCAACAGCTTGCTGACTTCAGTAGGTTATCTCTGAGGCTTGGCTGCCTGTTGGCAAGCACTGAGCATTGACTCAGGGAGAGCTCATAAGCCCATTCCTGAAATAAGCCCTGCAATCCAAGACAGCCTTTCAAAGGGTCCTTTCAGATTTCTGGAGAAATCTCACTGCTCAGCCAAGATGCTCACCAGAATGCAGGCATGGGCAGAACAAATGGAGACACTCAAAGGCCAGTCCCTGACACCAACCCTGCAGGAGCTCGTAAAGCCAGAGGGGCCCAGACTGGCATGTCCCCGTTCCTGGCTCTCAGCTGCGCCTCTTTCAGCCTGCAGTGTCTCGATGCTGACACTGCACCATCATCCTGGGTAGGGCTATGTTCCCCTTTCTAGATGCCATTTAAAACCTAAGTAGTAAGGGCTGCAAACATACCAAACAAACTGTTAAAATCCATGAGGTTTTTTTCAAGTTATCAGGATTCAGAAGGGCTCACTTCATCATTTTTTAATATTTGTGTCAGGCAGTGCTCCCTGTTCTGTGTGTCACACAGGCCTGGGCTTCTGTAGAAGTACAAAAAACAGTTACCCAGTCAGTGGCTTCCTACACTTGTCCCCTACTCAGCAAGATGGAAGGGCTGAGCAGGACAGAAACCTGCCTTGGATATAGCCAGAACAACATGTCCCAGCAGCACCCCAAACTGAGGCTTTCACTCCAATCTGTCAAACATGAGCTGCTCTTCAGCAAACCTAAGGCTGTTGGTCTGGGAGATCTGGCTCCCAACATCAGCTTAGCAACACGGAGGAGCTTACACAATCTCCCCACAAAGTGTACCATCACCTCAATAGGGAAAATGAGTAAGAGGTATCACTATCGTATCTGTTTGCTCAAGGAACAAAAGCAACATATCACCTTTGTCGTTCTTGTTTGTTATGTTGGGCCAGTATGGCACAGATGTAGAGCTTCACTTCACCTTATGGGGCTTCTGGAAAATGACTGCCAAATGAGAGAAGAAAAGGAAAAGCTGCATACAGTAAGAGGGTCTGAATCTGCAGATAACAGGTAACTGTGCAGCTTGACCCTAATCCTCCAGTTTAAAGCATACAGAGTCAGAATTCAAATAAACAAAAAAAAATGAGGAGCCTACAGCACTGATAGCAAGGATTCTCATTATAAAATGTGATAGGTTTTATTTCTGACAATTTTATTCTCAAGAAATAGATCTTCTAAGATGCATGCTGTCCTTGACAGACCTCTATTCCTTTCAGTGGTCTGGGACAGCAGTTTCCTACTCCAACTGTTATTTGTCCAGAGACTGACAAGGAGCTAGAAAGATCCTAGATTTTTACATTTCTGTGTTCCAACGTCAGCTGGAATTAGTTAACCAATAAAGGAGGGCTGTCTAATAAAAGATGGAGTCTCTCACTCATCACAGATTCCCTTCAGGAATGTCAGAGTTTTATTAATGATGAGCAAGTCAAGCCGTATCATCTCATACCATAAAGCTGAACCAATAACTCTGAAAATAGTCCTGGAAAAGATCCTCAAGAGAGCACATACACCACCCCATTGCCTTAAGGCAATTAGGTCAGACTAAGTTAAACTACTTCTGAGAGGTGTATGTCTAACCTGTTCTTTAAGGCTTCCTATGACAGAATGCCACAGCCTTCATACATAGAAAGTTAAGCTTTAGTAAAAAGTCTCTTAAACTAAGTCTCCTTTGCAGTGATTTCAACCAATTAATTCTTGTTTTAGTTACAGCAGGCTTGACATATTTAAGAATTTCTGCAAGGAAAGAGAATAATCTTTGCAAAGGCCTCTTCTCTAGAACTGATCTTTCAGCTTTTATCAACATTTCTTCAGCTGAGTGAGTTTCTCTGGTTGTTCCCCTGGTTTACCTTCAGATTACTTCCAGGTGGTTTCCATCTCCATTTGAGTGCAGTTCTGGGAACAGGGCAGTCCTCCAGGTGCAGCCTCCCAGCACAAGAGAGAGCAGAGACATTATTTCAAATGTCCTACATATGATAGGCCTATTTATTGATTCCAGTAAGAAGTTTTGCATTCCTTGACTCACGTTCAAATCTCATTCCAGAATGCTCTGCTCATTCCCGCCTTACTGAGTTGCATCCTGTTTAAGAAACAATCAAATTCTAGGAGATGAGAAACCATGGCTCTTAATCCACACAACGAACAGATCTGCACCTTTCTGGTCATTAAAGGACATGCGTAGTCAAATTTTAAGACACAGATAACCAGAGTTGGGGGACATCAGTATAACTGTTTCATTTTTGTAGCGTTGCTAACAAGACCTTCTTTTAAAAGGACTTTGCAGTCCTTTAGCATTTAAAAAAATTGCATCTTTACAGCTGAGAGTCACAGCCTGTTGGGAACACACTCACAGTTGTCTTTCATTCAGCAGGCAAAGCAACTCCTGTTCTTTTAGATCACCCCACAGAGTCAAGCACATTCAGATCATCCAGAGCAACCAGGATTAATAATGCCTGAGCAAGATATGAGCATCTAAGAACAACGGTACAAAAATTCAGACCTAATGTGTTGTTCTTTATGCCTTCATTCTTCTCTAGGCAGAGCTCATAGACAGTGCAGCCCATAGATTTGGTCTAACATCACTGAGTATCTTCAGCCAATGGAGAAGGCAGCCTTAAACTGTATCTGACTGGGAGACCTGTGGCAAGAGCAGACTCAAATCTGTAGCCACTTGCTTACACTGTAGAACACCAATTGAACTCCCTAATCATTGCAGGCTCCATGACTGGGTTCATGTTTAAATGCATTAACTACTGAGACAAAATAATTGCTTGTAGGATAAGTAAATACCTGCATTTTCAGGGCTATCAGGAATGCTATAAATCCTGCAATGTATGTTGCTGTGTGAGATCTTCAAGCAAGAGTCTCTCTGAAGAGGGGTGAAATGGCCACAAAAAAGCATGTGGCGTCCATCTCATTGTACAGTGTCTTGCATGTGCCCAGAGATGAAATAGTTCCAACATTCACCACTCTTGATGGGAGCAGTGAACCAAAGGCACCTAAAAAATATCAGGTACCTGCGGAAAGCCCAAGGGAATTTAGCCTTAAAATGTGGTCCAGATCCAAACAAATGCTGGCATCTCCCTGTGTTGTTTAAGGAAATAACGCAGACTAAAGCAGCTGAGGATTTGGCTTACTACTGCTGAAAAGCAGCTCAGAGAGGAAGAAATGTGCAGAGCACTAGAAGCTGGACTTCTAGATCTGCTCCCTATGTTACCCAGTCCAGTTACAGAGCAGTGCTGAGCCTCATTTCTCCAAGCATTGAACTCACTCCATCTCACATTGCTGGCTATGGAAGAATTTTGCAAATAATGTTTCGAGCACACTTCTGAAGGGACTCTCTGAGCATGAAGCATTGTTGCTGCTGTTGTTAAAAACAAGAACACAATCTGCTGCTGAATAATTCATTTGATGCAAGAAAAGCCTGTGAGTTGTTGAACAGAAAGGACATACAATGAGACATAATTGCAAAGTGCTTATGGGGAGCAGGATGCAGCTGGAGCTCTCAGGTTGGCTGACAGCAGCATGCCGCAGCCAAGAATGAACACGTGCTGGGGTGCCTACCTCATGTTCAGAACTGTTGTAGCACTTTGCCTTTAGCCTCTGAGATCTCAAAGCACATAACAGACTAGTTACATACTACTACACTCATAGGTATCCAGATTTGTTTTACAGAAGAGCAAAGTTAATGTCCAAAACCTCACGCCCACAGTGGCAGAGTGAATCACACTGTGGAGATGAAACCTCAAGTCCAGGCTCTCTGGCTTCTGCTCTAGAAAACAGTGGCCTTTCTCCCTCAGCCTTCCTCCTCACGGCTTTCAGCACATTGTTACACACTGAGCTCCTTTTCTTTCCTTCTCCGTGTCTCACAATCACAGCCCAACTATAGGCATCTCCAAACTGCCTTCTCCGGCTGGTTCAGCGCAGCATCTCTATCCCCCTGTGCTCACAGTTTTAAAGTAGATTTGTTACATCTTGGTTATATCCAACTCAGGACCCGAATCACCTATTTAATCACAGAAAAAGTGACATGGAAGTAGCACATCCATCAGCAACAGAAAGTTGGGCTCTTCTCTCAGGCACCACCTGGCTTGGAGGCACCAACTCAGGTAGAAGAGGGGGAATTCAGCATCCCAGCCTTTTGGGTACGTGGCCTTTCTTGTAAGACTCTTCATCACATCCCACAAAAGATCTTCCTCTGCTCTGGCTTGGGAAGAAAACCCATTCATGCATCTAATGCTATGTATCTTTTTCATGCATGGTCAGTCAGTAGCTTGAAATTGATCCAAGATCTCAAAAACTGCTATGTGACTATACAGTCATGCAGAGCTGTGGTGCCCTGATTCTCATGTGAGAAATCAAAACAAAAATTAAAGCAAACTGAGACCCATCTCAGCTCACTAGACATCTCAAAATAACTGGAAGACAGACCTTCCAAATATCATTGATGGATTAATGCCTGACTTGGAAGATGGAAATGCAAAAGTCCTTCCAGCAGCACTGTGAATTCTAACCAATGGGCCTGGGAGGTATGAATGGCTTGGAGCCAGGGAGAGAAAGTGGAACACGACAAGAGGCTCCATCATGCATTTTCTTCATAATAGCCAAAATATCCCTCTGTTCTTTCTCATATATCATAGAGAGCACAACTGGAGTGTGAAAAACTATTAAATGGATTTGGTAATAGTATTGATCTTCCGTCATTTAAAAAGGGACCGGGAGCTTAATCAGATCTGCAGTAGTGTCTCATTATTTATTTTGCCAAAAGAAAGGATTAGATATCAGAGAAAGAAGGCCTTCAGCAGGCACGGTTTGCTCTGCAGGATGAAAATCCATCCATTTACTGTAACCTGTATACGCCTTTAAAAGGGAAAGATTCCAAACAACTCTCCATCAGACTCTGCCCGGAGGAGCTAATACAGCAGCAATAAACAGAGGTAGACTCAGCAATGCAGCAAACCTGCTCTTAGCTTTTCAGCATCCTGATTTAGCTCTGTAATCTGGTTACCTAAGTTTGAACACTAAAAATTTCATTGCAGATAAGTCAGAGGCTGACTGAAAAGGTTTTCACCTTCCAAGTTGCCTTTCTCCTAAGAACCAAAGTGATGGGTAGTTGCAAGCCAAACACATTTGAGTGGGAAACAGCACTAAGAAAGAATAAACAAGGAACCCCTGACGGCAGTTTTACAGCCATGCCCAAGACAATAGAAAACATGCTCATTGCCTGTAATGCCTGCTCAAGAAACGCTGATAGTTTCATTTCCATAATACCCTGTTCTGTCTCTGGTTGGCTCTGTACCTGTGCTGTGGCACTTGTGCCGTGCTGGCACAGCACAGGTCTGGAGCACTGGGGAAGCAGTATGAGTTGGCTTCAGTGGGAGCAAGCAAAATGTTGCAGGCTGAGCAATAAACAGTGACTTTGCAATGAGAATATTTTTGTTAACATCTCAGAAATTCTGAGTATACTCTGTGATAGGTGTGCGCATCCATATGATAAATCTGTTCTGGTTTGGCTTGTGGGAAATATCTTAAACAGCTGGTTCAACTCCATGCAAACACTGAGCTCTAAACTTCTGTACCAGTGTCTACTGCTGAATGCCAGCAACAACACAGACAATCCAGGAACCTCTGGATTTCCAGTCACTGAAGAAGTTTCTCATCAGTGTTCCTTCATTTACTTCTTTCTGGAGACTTTTTACTTAAAATTGATCGCTGTATAACACAAAAAGCTGGCAGACAGCTTGCTGTCCTGGATTTTGATCTATCTTGATCAGCACTGCCACTGTTCTTATCATCCTGACCTGCACTCACCTCACAGTGGGTTTGCCATTGCTCAGGCAGATCTGCAGAGGTGATGTGATGGCACGTCACCTGGGTCTGGAGATACAGGATGTCCTTGATATGTAAGGAATGGAAGATGGACAACGGGAATGCAAACTCACTCCCTGTACAATTGGTGGATTTCACCCAGCTGTCAATGAAGGATGATGCATTTAGCAGAAAAGGAACACTTTTTTTTTTTGCTGTCCCTATTAAGGTGGCAGCATTGGAAAGGTGATGCTTATTACTTACCTTTGCTGTGGTATGCTAAATAGAATCACAGAATCATTTGAGTTGGAAGGGACCCTTAAAAGTAATCTTGTCAACCTGTGCTTTAGTCTTGCACATTTTCCCCACAGTGCCACAGCCTGTCTCAAATGCTCTGCCTGCAGTTTCCTACCACATTTGTAACCTCCTCCCCAGGTGCTACAGTGCCTTATATCTACAGTCAGTTAAAACAAACAAACAAACAAACAACAAAACAGGTATTTTTGGCTTCCAGCAATCACTCTGAACCCTACTGGCTTTGGGTTTGGAACTGAATGTTCGTGTATGTCCCTGCAATCTAAGCCATTCTATGATGATTTCACAGGACTGGGTGACTCCATCTTTGTGTGTACAGCCTTCATACTGCACAACTGAGCTGCAAGAGGACCCACCATTTTATGAAAGCAAGCTCATAAAGCATGATCCAGAAAGCTGTTAAACGCTTGTCTTTTTTTTCCCCCCATTTGTCATCACACTTAATGTAAATGAAGTCTTACAGCCTGAAAACAGACATTACCTAGAGGTGCAGAAAAATCAGCAAAAGTAAACTGCCTTTTTAGAATTATATTCTATAATAAGCAAGTGCAACTAAGAGTGCTAACATTATCTGGAATTAGGGATTTCGTTTTGCTTCTACTTCATGACGTTTTGATGTGTGAGAGGTGTGCCTATGTGCTGCTCCTGCGGCACTGACTGCACAACCCTCCTGGAAGCTGCAGTGTACAGTGCTCTTCTCAGAGCAGTGGCTAGTTAGCTCTACTTAGCTAGTTCTCACCTGCTCAGACACTCATGCTCTGTCCTTGCTCTTACCCCAGGCAGTATTGCTCAAGTGCTGATCCTTGTGCATTTTGCTGTTCTTTGGTATAAGCCTGAGGTTGTTTACTGGAGCAAGGCCCCGAATATCATCTGTCTCATCAGAGAAATCTCCACTGAAAGCATATAGGGAAGAGAAGGCAAGGACAGAAGGAGAGAAGGGCATGCTGCGGAAAACAGGGGATCTCTTCCTTCCCTTACCATTGAAAATGAGTTGTTTCTTCTCTCTCTTTTAGCTGTGCCACACTCTTTACTTGCATCTCCCTTTCCTATCCACAGCTATAGCTATCAAAGACGACATTACCCAGCGCAACACCCATCCATCTGCCTGGTAGGGTAGGTGAGAAATTATTTTCCTTTCCCTGTCTCCTGCTGAACTTAGTGCAGCAAAAAGGCTGGGGAAGATAGGAAAAAATTCTTCTCAGATTGAGTGGTGAAGTATTGGAACGTGCTGCTGAGGGAGGTGGTAGAGTCACTGCCCCTGGAGGCATTCAAGAAGTGTGCAGATGAGGCACCGAGGGATGCAGTTTAGCGAGCATGGTGGTGATGAAACAACAGCTGGACTAGATGATCTCAGCGGTCTTTTCCAACAACAGTGATTCTACAAGAAATACATATTCACCCCATAATACCAATCAGAAGGGTTTCCAGCAGGAGACAAGACTTAAGAAATCAGCTAGGTTGGCTTTTAGGAATATTTGGTTCTCCAAAAAGTAAAGCCCACCTCCAGTGTGTGGGAAGGCACCAAGGACAGCTTCCAGGCTAAGAGCAGTTCCAGGATACTCCCTGCACAAAGACAAATGCACTGTCTGTTCCATGGACTCCTGTCCCCTTGTCCATGCTCCAAAAGTGGCAGACATTAATTTATAGCTACAGCCTGAGGCTTCAAACCCTTTCTCATCATTCATCTCTTCTAGAGGCTGTGTTAGGTCTTAAGGGGTGTTGGAGCTATAGAGCAGAATGGGATTTTCTTCCCCAGGTTATGCTTCTTTCTCCACCAAATAGTATTTTTCCTCTTTTCACTTTTGTGTTGGTATTATTTGTTGATCCACAGGCAACTCTAATTCCAGGCACAGATTCTTTTCTGAGGTTCTGCTTCTCAATCACCTTTTCCCTGCTCCTTTAAAGTGGGTAAAGCTTCTTCCATTTCTTTGAATCAATACAGCTTTATTTAGGATGGCATATTTCACAGAAACTGCATCCTCAAATACCTGTGAATAACTCTAGACCATGTCCTATATCTGGGACAAACTTCTGCAAGAAGTAAATATAGCACAGAGTAGAAACATTTAACCACACGGTATTTGGTTCCCAAACCTCATATTATTGATTCCTTATCATTTCTGCAGCTCACAGATTTCATATCTGTATCTTTCTCACCCCTCTAGCACTGGCATTACCAAGCTGTGACTGTTATGCAGCTCTGATTACAGCCACATGAAATGTTGAAGGAAGATGCCTTCTGCTTTGTTAGCTGATAGCCATGAAAGTCACAAGAAAATGCCTGACTGAACCTCTGAGTAGAACATACTTTCTTAGGAAACTATTATTAAAAAAAAAAAAAAAAAAAAAGTAGCCTCAATTTCTGTGCATCATTTTTCTTCTTAATGGGCCATTAAAAGGCAGATTCTTCCACTATATTACTCAGTGCCTAGATGTAGAATTCATCACTTTCCTGGTAGCACTGCTCTTACCGGAGCATCATACACTTCCCTATGGACCTCTAGAGATACCCAGCCATTTTGTTTTAATATCATTATCCTTGCTAACAACTCTAATCGTGCAAGAGAGCAGGCTAATGCATACCTCAACCAGAACACTTGAGGAAGATCTACAAAGAGAGCTGCAGTCAGAAAAGAGAATTAAGAGGCAGTGCTCCAACACTCTACTTTCAGTCTCATTTAGAGCTTACACCTTCAGAAAGGTTTCTAAACTCCCAGTGACTCGGTTTCTGAACTGTAGAATGACCCATCTAAGGGGCATACTTAGAACACTAAATTGTGTTTGCAAAGATCCTGGTTATAAGGTGCTAAGAGCATGTGCACGCGCACACACACACACACAGAAGTGGGCCTGTGCTTTCTATGCCCCTTGATCACAACACTTCTGCTCCAAAATGGCCATTTTTACCACTTCCTTCTCCTACCCTCCTTCCCCCCCATCTCTTTTTTTTTTTTTTTTTTTTTTACCCCATGAGCATTTCCTCCTTCTTTGGTCATTACTTGTACTTGTTTAAGTAGTAGCTCAAGACGTTTGTAACAGGTATTCAAGAAAACTATTCAAATTGTGAAGACAGTGATGTGATGATCGTTTTCCACATTGCATTGTTAAAGGAAAGGAAATTAGCACTATGTAATGCCTGCAACACACTCATTCTATGCAGCTGCCAGGTGTTTCTGATCAGCTCATACAAAGCCAGGAGGAGCTGATGGCAGCACACTCCATGTTTCCTCACCTGCACCAGTAGTATTGCTCTGCTAGTGTCTCCCCACCCTCATGCCTGTGTTGAATTCCATTTCAATGACCTGTGCTCATCTTCCTCTCACTTTGAATCTAGACAAAATATTGGTTTTGAGGTGTGTTATGGCATTAGCAATCTCAGAGGTGCGCAATGGCAACCAAAATGCAATTCACAGCTCATGACATTAACCAGAAGAGCCAGAAGAATCTGGAGAGCTGGAAGTGGACAGTTCATATTGGTGGGGCCAAACCTGGTTGTCATAAGCTCACCTAGGTTACTATTCAGTAACCAGTTTAACCAGTCTGTGAATAGCATCTACAAATACCAGAAGTCAGCTCTGCTGGAAACTGATGTGGTCTACACCAATTAGCATCTCATAAACCAGAAAATAAAAGGCGCAGCTATGCAAGGTGCAAAACTGAGCAACAGCAAATGACACTCCGCAAATGCACCTAGGAAGATGAGGTAGGGTTGAAACACAGAAAGGAGGAGGTAAGGAAAGGCACACCGGATGCATGAGAGTTCACTGCTCCTGGAGCTGGTGATGGGATGTGGGGCTTCTTGGTGTGCAGTCACAAGGCTAGGATGGGACTGCTCCCTCCTGACCCATGCATAATGCTTCTCTGGCTGCAAGAACAGGAAGAACCTAAAGCTCAGTGGCACTGAGAAAACCAGCAGATTGCAGCTCTTTGGAGGCAGTAGCTGTGTGCTGCCAAGTTGCCAAATACCTGCTATAAAAACTCAAGTCCCCAGTGAAATGAAATTCCCACAAGTTCCCAGCCTGATGGTGACAGGGCAGTAAGTTGTGGAGTCCCACCACAGAAGGGGACATGCTCCTTTCCTGACCACCTGCCATGGTGACGCAGGCCAGAGGTGAGCCAATTCCTTCCCAGGATTCTTCGTAACATCCACCTCTAGCATTGTGTAAGTTGCAGAACCCAGACAGGAGCTTTGGAATTTTTCCTTTCAATATTCAGAAGCCCTTTTATCTTTCAGCTGCCAAAAGAAGCATGAGAATGCTGACAGGCAAATGATCATCAAGTCTCTACCAGCGACAGCCATCAAGACACAGCCATATGTAAGCCTCACTCCTGCTTCCAGCCCTTATCTGCTCCTAAGCTGCTAAGCAACCACCTAATGAGGCTGAGGGGCTCCCTTGCCGAAGAACATATGCTCCCTCAGCACCATATAGCCCAGAAGTGCCCTGATCTCCAACCCCTGCCCAGCTCAACACCTGGGGACAGTCCTGATGTCCCACCATCCATCCTCAGTGAGTGGCAAGGACTGTCATACACACGCATGGGGCCAGTGCTGCTTGTCTCCTGCTTGTACCAGTCCCTCCCACTTCCTTCATCTGCACTGTGCTAGCACCAAGGGAGCCACATCAGAAGCTGCTTCTTAGCATTGCTAATAATTGTGCAAGAAACTCAATCTATTTTTAAATGAAGGCTGACTGCTCTGAAAGATAAAGGACCAGGACAAGAATATAACAAAAAAACAAAGTGGGGGGAAAAAAAAATACATTTTCAGGATCTTTTGAGACAAGCCCTAGAGAGGTTATGCAACAGCGTTCACATCCACTTCCTGTGGATGTTAAGAGGTAATGCATAGCCCTGGAGATAACATGCTGTCAGCCGTGGGATAAAAGTCTTCAGCCCTGCCCAAGCAGTGTGCTCTAGAAGCAAGACTACTAGCAATATAAGGAGCAAGCAGTGTGCTGTATTTAAACTTCACCATCATACCTTCCAGTAAAGGGACAGGACTCTGCATTATCTTCTGCTCCCTGTCTAAAGGTGCATGAAGTCTTGTGTTTTGGCTTGGGTTTTTTTTTTGAAGGGAGGAAAATAGAAGGCAATGAGTCCTACCTAGCTCAACAAGGGTAAACAAGCAGTTGTGTGGTGGGGGTGGAAGCAGATTTGTGCTTTATTATTACCCCTTGTAATGCTCACGTAAGACTCTAACAATTTCTCTTGCATGGGGTGGTGGGTTTTGCATGACTGACTGGGAGATAGCTGAAATCACATCTGTGTAGCACACACACAGCCACACAGCACTTGGTGCCCAAGCACAGTGACTGATTATTAGGTGGCCTGAAGCAAATTAAAGCCATGGACCTGTCTGAGCAAGGCTTCTTCTCCATATCGTCTAATATCCATGCAAAAAAAAAAAAAAAAAAAAAATTAAGGATGTATTCTTTATTTATTTTTGTCCTGTCACTAACAGAGCATAGCACTTAAATGTGGATGTGGTAAATTTCCCCCAGCACTAAACGAAGCAGTGACTGCAGCAAATTTTGTCCTTCAAGTCCTTAGGACATAGTCCATCACAGATTGAGTCATCCAGCCTCACCGCAGCACACACCTGCTGCCTATACCCCAGGTTGTCTTTTTATGGAAAATCCACCTCCTTCACAGCCTGGTACAGCACGAAGTGATATGCAATATTTCTGCACTGATAGGAACGTCCCCTACAGTTTGGAGATGCAAACAGTTTCTTCCTAGGAATCGACTGTGCAGCTGCCAGAGGCTACCAAGCTGAGCCTTGGTATTATTTTAAGCCCTGTTCCCAGATGTAACAGCATTATGTTAACCAAAAGCCTTCCTTCCAGAAAGGAAAAAAAACCCCAAAAAAAACTATTCAGGAAGGATGGTGACTTTCAGAGAGATTTAGTGTCATTGGCATGAAATTAATCCAGGCTTAATCACAGCTGATGAATTCTATACACTTTGTACGTTTAAATCAATGTGTTTTGCCTATCCCCTTCACTAAAAAACAACATTTCATACACATACCTTTGACAGCAGTGCAATACCAAGATGCAGATGAATCCCTTGTTCATTCCTTGCACAGGCCACATAAGTGGCACCATCACGAAGCTGTACTGAAAGCCAAAAGCACAGAGACACATGACAGTGCACAGAGGGGAACTGTAAGGGATATCAGGCGTCAGACTGACACAGGGAAAGAGACCAAGGGTAACATGCAGATTTGATCCACCTGTGGCCAGCAGACAGCCCTCTGCACAGACCCAAAGGGTGCCAGGCAAAGGAAAAGCTTTTCCAGCACTTATCAGTCAGACACACAAGACACATTATTGAAGCCCAAAGAGATTCATGGCAGCTTCTGTCTCAGCTCTCTCAGGTCCTGAGACTCCTCTTGTACTGGAAAGATATTATACGGCACTTACATCTTCAAGACAACACAGATACAAATCCAGGAAGGTCTTGCATAAGTAGCAAATTATTTCACCAAAATTCTAGGTTTTCTAGACACTGATTTCAGTTTTGAGCTAGGGTTTTTTTTTTGTTTTGTTTTGTTTTTTAAGACCAATTTCATATTTAGCTGTGTGGGAAAGAATCTGTGATTGAGAAACAGGCACCAGATTTTGTGATGGCTGAAAGCTAAGTTGCTCTGAGGACATTCCAGAGTTAAGAATGGGTAACACTGATTCCTCATCCATATCTCTAGGCAGGAGAACGATGGATATTGCTTGAAATAATACTGTTTGAAGATACATGTATAAATGAAGGAGAAAAGAAGTGGCCTGCCACATCTTGCATACAATTTGTGAAAAGAAAAACACTTCAGGCTGACCCAGAACAGTGGTCTGCAAGAACAGTGCTAGTCGTGATATCAGGGCTGCACGCAGGCAAGAAATTAGTTGGGAAACGTAATTTTAACTAACTGCCCCAGATAAAGCTTTCTGATTTGTAGAAAACAAGCTTGGAAAATAAAAATGGAAAATTGCACTGATGAGAAAAAAGACAGTCATTAACAGTTTTAGTATGTTTGTAGTAGAAACTCTATGTATGGAAGGTGCAGGAGTGGCTTCCTCCTCCATACACAGCAAAAGCTGATGTTCTGAATCCCTAAGCAGCCTTGAGAGCTCTTGGGTTCTCATCCTCTCCTAAAACTCTTCCTCAGCTCTAGTTGCATTTTATTACAGTGATGAACTACAGAACTAGATCAACACAAACCAAGACAATTCTGAGCTACAGCCAAAATAGGCTTTGGCTGTAGTTAATAGCACAACCACAGTTCTGCTCTACTTTATACTAGAGCAACATCAGTTGATCCAGACTCCTTCCACTGCACTGGTATTTGTTGTTAAATTAACAAGACCTTAACGATAAGTCACAGGACATTTAATAAAGTCCCTCATTAGGTAGTAAAGAGCCACAAGTCCAAGCACAAGGATAAGTCCTGTTAAGATGCTGCCAAAATTTAATTAAAAACAGCAGAACAATGCTATCTTTATATGATACACAACTACATCATATAGGAACGATTAGGCTCATTCCCATTCACCTGCTCAGTCTTGGAAGGTTCCTAGAAGTAGCATCAAGGTACGTGGTGAGTTTAGAAAGGACCACTTATTTGCACTGCTTCAGCACTTGTCATCAAGTATAGTGATAATGTAATAGGTGATTTCTTCCTCCCTTGTATATACACAGCAAAAGGCCAAAAGATTTTGTTCTAGAGTTTGCATTACAAACCCTTACCTACACATCAAGAAAATAAAAAACTACTCACCCCAAAACACCCGTTGATCTTTATTTTGAGTTCCTAGCAGCTTTCATTCTGAATCCCTCTTTCTGCTAGTAGATAGATATCTCTGATTAAGAAAATTCTAGGTTTACATTCTCCTGCAGTGCTTCATGCTCCTGTCGTTTTCTACAGAAGCTGTATTCACAAGCAGAAACTTATCTGCCATAATGCATCCACATTTTTGTTCCTGATGAGGTCAGCCTGAACATTATGGTAACCTCATAATTTTGACAGGTGAATAAATCCAGCTACAACATCAGACTCTTTTAGAATAGAATCATACAGAGTATTACAGAGGTAGAAATTGTTTTAGTCTGAGACATTCAAAATTTGGAGGGAAGACAACTAGAGAAAAGCCATTTCTCAAAGGAAATGATGAAACCTGTAGTGCACAGTCCATTCTTTCAAAAGATAAAATCACAAGTCCAAAAGTAATGCCTCCTATTGTATTATGTTGGCCCATGATGTCAGAGGCAGATGTTGTGGTATGGCAGTAGAGGTTGAACCTTCCTGCCAATATTCCATTACATTTTGTAGCCAGGCAACAGAAGGCAGAGGAAGGGCAGTCTGACAAAACAGCATCAGCATGAAAAGGCACATGAAACAAAGGTGTGTCACTGAATTCCTCCATGCAGAAAAGCTGCACCCCCTGACATTCATTGATGTTTGCTGAATGTTTATGGAGACCAAGCAGTGGATGTGAGCACAGTGAGTGGTACATTTAAGTAATGGTGGCAGCGGTCATCTTCATCTGTGCAGATTTTTGAGTGAGGCATGCAGGTTCTTGTTCATTGCTAGCAAAAATGTATCACTAACAGTTGTGACTATGTTGAAAAATAGTGTATTTGCTCAACCACGTAGTGTTACTAAGTTTTTTGTATCTGTTGTAGTTTCCATGGAAATAAATAGGAGGCATTACTTCCAGAGTGACCTACATAAATAGTGATGTCAGACAACAGCAAAGTCATAAGCCAGGTCTCAAACAGACAGGAATCAAAACCATGTCATCTTTCAGTCTGGCAGAACAAAGGTTTGAAAAGCTCATGTTCTTGTTTGAGAACAAGAGTCTGAAAACCGGTCCAAGCAATAGTATCTCAATAAGGTGGCAAGGACAAAGGCATAGCATCAGAAGTGAATCTAAACCATCTGCTAAATATCATCATGCAGAGAATGTGTTACTGCATTTGCTCCAGATCCAGGCATTCAGATTCATCTTCTGGCTGGGACACTTTTAAATAAAGAGCACAAAAATCTCAAGCCAACAGAACAGAAATATTAGCCTTAATAAAAAGCAATTAAACACTCTGTTTAGAGCTAGACATTAGCAGACAGATACTGTATACCAAGACTGATATTGGACTGTGTGGATTTAGCACAGATTCAAAACTCTATGGAGAGAACAGGGCCAGAACAGTTATCAGAACCAAGATGACTAACAAAGAAAAATAAACCTATCGTGGCAGAGGGAAGAAATGTGTGTTCCTCAGAGCAAGGTAATGATACTGCTGTTAGAATATCTGTTCAAATTATCTAAGGCACAAAGCCAAGAACTCAGGACCTAAAGACAATCACTTTTATAACAGTTTTATTCAAGTCTGTGTGCTCTAGTGTTGAGACAAGGCCTAGATCAGCATTACACTGTAATACAATAATTTTAGCCATTGAACCAAGCCTGCTTGGCATCCTTGGTTTACAATTTACAGTACATCCAAAAAAAAAAAAAAAAAAAAAAAAAAAAAGCAAAGAGGAAAAAAAAAACCCAAAACGCCAACAACTTTCATTAGCTCTTTGCTTTGCTTAAATATTGTTCTATAACATAAAATAATTTAATACAATAAAAAAGAACTGTAATCCAAATACACATAATACATTGACACAGAACGGAGGAAAGATACAGTAGATTATGCACAAGAGTATTCAGTTGATGTGTTACCTACAGTGAAACAAACTGGACATTAATATAATTTAACTATTTAAGCCCAAGAGGGTCAGAGGCAACAAAGCCAGGTCACAAATAAAGCTTTTTAAAAAATAATGCAATCTTATTTTCCCCTAAGCTTACTGCTGTACAGAGGTTAAAGGAAGGCTCCAACAAATCACTTCATTTGACAACATTTCATCACACAAACAAGAAAAAACCTTGGTGGCCTCCGTTACGATTTACTCAACTCTGGGGTACATAACCATTTGCTAATGCAACTGCTTCATTGCAGGTTCTTCGGGCAACACGCACCTTCAGTGCTACTTCCATAGCAACAAACTTTTGAACACCATGAACAGAAGACATACAGAGGTCTCCAAAAATAGACTGAAATACTTCACTAATCAGATGAATCCCAGTCCTGCAGAGTTTGGAGCTCCTTACAAAGTACCTAACACTTTCCACACAGGGATTTCAACACAAGCAGGAACTATCCCATATCTCAGAAGAACAGACATGGGTGCACGATAATCTACTCACCTGGTTCTTCAGATTTGACAACACTGTACCTAGGAAATTCAGGTCACTGTTTTTTGCAACTGGCTTTAAACAGAAGCAGGAACAGAACCACAATTAATAAGGCAAAAGAAAGACGTAGCTTATAAAAAGAGGGAGGAAATACATTCTCTGGCTGTGAAATTCAGACTTTCAAAGCCACAGAAGAGACACTGTTAAAATCACAGGTAGTTTCCCTGATTTTTCCACCCCTATTGCCCTCCCCACTCCATATAAGCCTCTCAACTGAAGTCAGGCAAAATATCTCCGATATTCCCAGTTTGTTCTGAATTTAAGACAAAGAAGTCATATATACCAGCACAAAGTGTTGGGCCAACAGCTGATAGGCAAGAATCCAAGAACCCTAACAATGACAGCAGACGTTGATCACTTCCAAATTTACCAGGTCTGTACACTAACCTGAAAGCATTTCTGAAATGAAAAAACCTGAGAAGACTTCAGGTGAAATCAAAATTTGTACACACACCACTTACTGCCCCCTCTGAAGCTAGCAGTCTGCTAGTGCAGAAGTTACTGATCTTCTGTATCAGAAAATATTCTCAAAGCTTTCCCTGTTTATGGTAAAAACGAGTGATGAAACAGGATGGCAAACGCAGGCATGGAAAGGCCACACAAGTCAGAGCAAATCAAGCCTGCATTTACCCAAAGGCTTGTGAAGGAACTTCCTCTGACAAAATATGGAGACTGGTCCTTCACCATTAGTCCTATAAGACAACCTCCCAGATCAGATCATAATAGCTTTGCTGAATTGGGGTTTCGTGCATTTAGCCCCACAGATACATTCCATTGATTTCAGCGATCTTAAAGTATGCTTTCTTGAACTGAGGCCTCTTCCCCTTCAAGTTAAAAGAAAGTAACCCTACATATAAACTTCTACTACTAAATGTTCTTGGCTTTACATGGTTTCATATAAGAACTGCCAAATACGAGAGGCACTGGTACCTACTGACATTAAGCAGATACGGGTACATTCTCTTCTTGGAATTTAGCCATCTCTCAGATCTATGCTGCACAAGAATGGTTTTTACTCTCTGCAAAAACCAATGGCCAAACTCAACTGTTCAACTGGCAAGCATTGGCATGTTTTCTTTTTTTCTGCTGCTTTACTCTTTATAGTCTAGGTTTTCTGGATGCTATGGCTGCCAAGATAACCTTGAACACAGAGCAATGGCAGAACTAATGCAATAACATCTGCTTGAGATGCAGTGTGAAAAATCAGCTCAGAGGTATTAGCTGCCCTATTCAAACACAAATGCTAACCATGCTGACATTTTAAGAGCCGCTCACTAAAGCATGCAAAGCAGAAATATAAACCTACTATGAATATCTAGACAATTAGGCAAGAGAGACAACTCATTTTGTGACACAAACTGGGTCTAGAAGAAAACATCACCTTACTTTACCCCCAAAGTTAAAAAGTGGTCACATCCACAAGAACTCGAAGAAAGAGTTCAGTTCTTCTGAACTGTAGTTAAACTGAAGAAGATAAGCGTGCAATTGAGCAATGCCAGAGAGCAGAGGACACATTTGTTTTGAAACTTACTAAGAAATACAATGCTTCCCAAACAACTCGCCTGTTTATATACTGAAATCTCATGTTAGCAATGTTCTTACCAATGAAGCCTGGAAAAACACTGGTATGTCTTCCTGCTCCACTATAACCTCTGCTGCTAGGAGAGTGATAAGGAAATGCATTAGGACATGGCTATAACAATGATTCTTCTTTCTCAGACTCATGTATCTCTCCTCCTGCTTGAAGACAAGGATAGTCTTACTCAGCATCTATTCTTGAGAAAGTACTACATTGAAATACTGAAGGTAGGACAAGAAGACAGTGTCAGTCATTCCTAAGTAACGAACTATCTCAGCCTTATGTTCAGGCTTCAGTCAACAATTTTTTTTATTAAAAGCTATGGGCTCTTGATGTACAGGAGCTATCGAGCATGGACAAGATCCTAGAGAAGTTCTTCTGAAAAATGAAGGACATTTTTCACCAGCATTATTATCTTTCTCTATACAAGTTCAACTTGGGCATTCTTCTTCCTGCAGATTTGCACTAGGTCTGCACTTGCTAGCTGTGTATCCATCTGACTCCATCAGCTACAGACCTAACAGAAGCTGACTTCAAGCTGAGCAGAAAAATCCAGTACATTACACACTGAAAATGTGTCACAGTTTCTTAATATTAGCTGTATTTGACTGTCTGCACATTATTAGCATTCAAATATAAGAACTGTATTAGGATCAGATATATTCCCTGGGCAAGCTGGTCTAGCTGTGGATATCCCTGTTTATTGCAGGGGTTTTGGACTAGAGGGCCTTCAGATCCATTCCAACTCTAAGGATTCTATGGTATTAGGAAAACTACAGGGAACCTATAGGGAAAGAACATTGTATATAGGCTCACTTAAAGAGTAAATGAGATTAATTCGAAAAAAATCTGTTCTCAAAGAGCCTACTTTCACATTTAAAAGCAGCAGTGACCAATACGGAATTATCACCATATGAAATTATGATTTAGATTGGAAATTCATCTCTTCCACAGGTCAAAAACCATTAGGAAATATACTCTGTGCCTTGTTATTTATTATTTACTTTGAAGATCTACGTGGTTAAAGGAAGTATAATCTTAATTTTTGGAACCAAACAGCTAGTTTTATTTTTCCATAAGGAATGTCAAAGAGACAAACAAGTGTTTTCCTCTGTGCCCTCATCATTCTAGCCTCAATTGTTTATCTAGAGCAATTCTTACAACTGACCCTTTTCTTCCTACTCCATCTCTATAAATGAGGTAGTTCAGGGTAAAAGAAAACAAATCAACCAGAAACAAAGTCAGTACACAACCCTCAAATCCTTCTTTACAACCCAATTTAACTACGATGCCAACAGATTGCCAGGCAGCTAGTATCCTCTGTTCCCTGACTGCTGTTTACTACATTGATAGATAATTTCACCCTTGTTTATTTTCTGCCAATCTCCACTTTTACTTCCCCTTCTTGTGTATTATGCTTCTACCTCAAAAATGTTTTAGGTCAAAACACAGATAAAACAACACTGGTTTCTGTCTTGGGCTCCAAAGTACTATGGCAACAGAACAAATAACTGACAAGGATGGGATAGAGACAGCCACAGAATCACGTATTTAGAATTCTAATTGAGAGATAAGGAGAGTTAGCAATAGCATACTTGTTTCACAAGGGTATGTGCAAGTCAGCAAATTGAAGGACATGAAAAGTTTGCAGTGCTAAGTGTTTGACCTGATGCATGAAGAAGAAAACTACAGTACTGAAAGCTACAACCAAGAATTCCTTCCAGAAAACAACCTAAGGCCCTAGCAAGGGTGCACGTGAAACAGAAGGCACCTAGCAATAAAGGATGCACCTAAAACACACAGATGTAATTCACACACTCAAAAAGATCACCCCAAGTAGCCACACTCAGTAGGTAAAATAATCCTCCTTGTCATTTGGAAGCAAAGAAAAAGGTTCTTTTACTCATGCACAGGAAGAGTTGAAATGTGGTAGGTATGAGATCCACCACCCAGTCACTAGTGGGAAATTACCTTATAATCAAGCACATACTACTTAGGGTGGGAATGACTGTTTTTAACATGTTTTTATGTTAAATGTTAAATTATGTATTTAACATAAAGCTGATGTAAGTTATTTCAGAAGCTGTACTTGTCTCTTACCAACAGTAACGCTGCTTAAGAAAGCTGAGAGTGAGAAAACACAAAAGCAAATGAACATTAAAACTATGACATGTGACATTCTACTAGTATATTTATAAGATGGTTTATAAGATGGGAGTAGCAAAGTAAGCCATAAATGCATTTTGGTACTGCTTTGTGAAACTGAAAGAAGAGCTAAGAAACAAGTTTTTCTTAAGACTATTGTTTGCTAACCAAAAGAAATAGGAAAGTCTAATCCACAGACAAGGTATGGAAATTTAAAAAATAATTTGTTTAAAAACCCATTCTGTCCAGCTAGATACAAGACCAGTGCCTGTGCCAAATATCTTATTCTCATCTTACCAAAGTGAACTATAAAGAAAAACATAGGAAGGCATTCTTTCTTAAAGATATCTTAATGATATAATGAACCAAAATGTTTATGAAGTCATAAAGTTACCTTTTGTGACAGCGTAAGTATGTTTTGGTTTTGTATGTGTACACGCTGTAATTATTCTGTTTGCAAATATATATTTTAACATATGCCTCTCCCATCAATGTTAGCATCCAGTTACACTCAAATTATAGCCTTAAGTTATAAATACAGAAGCAAAACTATCCTGTAGCAAAAGGGATCAGAAATTCTCATTTCTAAATGTTCCCTTGTTTCATGTTAAATAAGGGTCTACATCACTGTGCAAGATATGTCTTCCTATTTTCCATAGAGTTGACAGAGTTCTTAAGATTAATGCCCAAAAAACATGGAAAACATTAAAAAGTAAAATGCATCTTTTCCAAGAAGAAAAGGTTCGAAAAACCCAAAGAAAAAAACATTAATATTAGCTTAAAATTACTTAAAAGTAACAAGCCAACTCTGAATTCTGGCATACAGTAATCAGGTCTAGTTTCATACATCTAATGGGTCTCTAGATCCCATATTCATTCCACAGAAATGAACTAAGTTCAAATAAAAGTTAGATAAAAGATAGACAGTTAGGAGGTTTCCTGTCATTTTCTGTTTAATAAAGCACTCCAAATGGCAAAGACCTCTCTTTACTTGACTGTTACTGCCTCACCTTCAGCAGAATGAGAGGTATCCAGTGTCATCCAGTAACATCTCTACGCAGCACTGTCCGTAAGTCTTAAGATAACAGCATGCTATGAAGCGGAAGGCAACTACTCCCATTCCTAGAGGTACAGAAAAATACATCATAAAAGCATGCCAAACCAGAACAGGTCTTTCCACATCCATAATGAACATTTTACTTTGAAAATACTCATTTTGTTAGAAAACCATTACAAAAAGAATATTTTCATTGAGGTTCCCTGCCCCATACTGAATATCAATCCACTGCAGTAATAATCTGAAGGAAAAGGGGTACCTATAAAAAGTTACATTTGCACCTCTGAAAAGGCTCAAAAGGAGATTAGATCTACTTGATGGTGAAACAGAGCATTGTGCAGTCCATAGGAAGCAACAATATTACAAAAAATCCATAGCTATTAATGCTTTAGTTTTGACACAAAAGCTTTCCTCTCTTTACGTGTCCCACATTCAATTTCTGTGGAACTAGAAGAAATTTACTAAAAAAAAAAAATAATAAAATAAATTTTTTTTTTTTGTTTGCACTGTTGCTATGTCTGTGTTTTCCCCTCAAAATTACAGGGAAAACAGTCAGACTGCTAGACAGCATATCTTCAAGATCTGGAAAACATATTCTAGATTCCTAAACCAGTTACCTAGATTAGTGATATTCATACTGCCAGTCAACGATTTAAGAGAAAATATGTACGTATTTCGAAATCTGAAAAACGTATTTCACAGTAATGACATTTTGTAACTGACACTAATAGTAATAAAGTTATTTCTTCTTTGTGAGCTCTACAATAACATTAACACACTTCGCTCCATTCTTTTATCGGTGTTTTAGGCTCCTCAGTAATCTGTGCTCTCATGTTCTCTTTTTCTCAGTAGAAAGTGCAACTTCTTCAGGTATTTAAGGAAAATAACATTTATTTTTATAGCAAGACTGTCACCATTTTCCTCAAGAGCTCTGCTAACAGGTGATTCAATATAATAATGAACTTTTTGTCTTGCTGACAAAAGGAAGCCAGTAGATTAAAAAAAAAAAAAAAACTGTGAGCATTCTGACTGGTTCAGATTTTCTTGGTATATAACAGACTAGAGTGAAGCTCTTTTGGGGATTTGGGGCACCTCAGTACCTACAGCTGGGAAGGAAAAGAAAAAAATCAAAAAGATTAAGGCAGGAAAGTAATCTAGCCAGTACAGGATAGATGGATAAATGAAAAGCTTATGAGCCAGGTTTAAGATCCTCTGGGCCTCAAGACACAAGTGGCAACAGCTTTCAGGATGCATTCAGTAAAACATATGACAACTCTTTGCCTTGAGAGCCCTCTGCCTGTCAGAAAATATCCCACCACTTGCTAAAGCAAACAGCTTTGTTTTACAACAGATTCCTCTTGACTGGTTCCCTCAGGTAAGACACAGGGCACCAAACTGGAAAGCTTATTTAGGGGCTGATGCTCAGAGACTACCTTGTTTTTATCTCACATGCTAGATTCAATTAAGATAATTGCATCTAAGGAGCATTTAGAAAACAACGATACTACCCTGTCTTTCTAGCGGCTTTGTAATAGAGAATATCTAAGCAGGAAACCCTGATCTGGATCCATGACTCTTTGCCACCAGGGTCATCCTGGTCCTCTGATGTCCATTTAGTGTTAGGGCAGATGCCCTTTGGCACAAAACATTCCTATGGTTAGTCACCCATCATCACCTTCTCCAAGTGGTTATGTGAAAATAAGAGAGAATGGATTCTGATACTTCATTAACTTTCCTACGCAAAAGATCAATTCTAGATTATGTCTTCACAGAGCAGACGCTGCTTCCCATAACTTCAGAATAACACTTTTTGCATAGAAAGAACAGCTGATCCAGTTTTGTCTTGGACTTTCAAAAAGGGTATGGGAGACTGTGACAACTAGATAGTTTTAATGCCTTGCTTTATGTTCTTCTGACACAACTTCTGATCAGGCTTCCCTTGAAGTGCTTTCTGCTGGTGTTTGTTTGTTTTTAAAGCTCCTGGATCACAAACACATTGAGGTTTCAGAAATGGAAAACAAAAGGATGAACGCATAAGAAATAACGACAACAACAAAAAAAAAAAAAAAGCTAAATGTTCACATTTACCAAAAGTGCCATAATCATCAAATTTTCTTTAAGTTTCTTTGCCTACACAGTCAACAGTCTATCCAGCTTTAGCAGCTAGTGTAGCATCATTAAGGCTAGCTCTGGAGAATTCAGTGGAGTAGGCAGCAAAAGGTAATTCAGCCATTAAACACATTTTGTGGAATGCGATGAACAAGAAGTAGATGACTTTTCTTGATGGTAAGATACTGCGTTTGCTTGCTAAGAAGTTCCATTTGTCCAACGGCAACACGATGCTTTCAGCCCTCGAACTGAATTAAAATTACTAAGGAAAGGATTTCCCCACATATGCTGGTTTTTAACATTAAGGTTATAAACACCTAAACACTCACGTTCTCTGTGCTGCTGCAAGAAAGAATTTGTCTACAGTGCCTTCATAACAGGACCGGACTTTCCTTGACAGGCTGATCACAGCATCGGCAGCACTGCCAAATCAGTTATTTGCACCCAAATGGTTATCAGATTAGCAAAATGAGCAGAGATCCGTACAAGAAGAGTGAACGGATAAGCTGTACCCTGCAATAAAGTAGACTACCCTACCACACGTAAAAAGGCCACATCCCTTGTATAACACTAAAACTGGGAACAAGCAAAGCTCTCATTAAACCCAATAACACAGACTTGCTGGGGGCACAGACATACTTGCAGTCTCCAAAGAAAACTGAGCATATGCACTTGTTAGTTGTGTGATTTCCTCCTTCACGACAGAAGTTCTTCTTTTGAACACATTTTACATTTCTATAATGCCTTCCACGCAAAGATCTCAAAGGACTTTGTATATATTACATAGGTCCCACCCCGCCCCTTGTGAGGTAGGTATTATCCCTGTTATTTACAGATGGGGAAATTCAGGCACGGAGAGGTTACATTATTTGCCCAAGGTCACACAGTGAGTCAGTGACTAAAGAAGACAGAATCCAGATGTTCTGATTCCTATTTGCACAATCCAACTACTAACAACACAAGCTTCAGTTTCAAAAGAGCCTTGAACAAGTAGCAGTGTGCACAGGAACCATCCTGGATTTACAGGGCCACTCCTAAAAACCATGAGAAAGGCAGAAAAACAGGAAGAAGAAAGAATGAGCCTACGTAACTTACTTTTGCAAGCCAACACAGCTTTAAAGAAGGAGTTCCTGTCAATTTCCCTGCCAAAGCTGAGGCAGCTCAACTATGAGCCAGTGACACAGGGGGAGAAAAAGGAGGCTAATGGAACAACAGCTAGAAACAAACAAACAAAAAGGCTAAAGTAAGTAGTCATAACACCTTCATTCACTGTTTTGAAAGCAAAGGGTCATGGAAAAATCGGGCTGAGAGGGATCTTAAGATCACTGAAGTCCGCCCATCTTGCCTTGAAGCCAGGACCAACTACGCCTACTAATTCCCAACCATCCAGTCTCTTCTCCAAGACCTCCACCAAAGGAGATACCATGGCCTTCCTCAGCAATCTCTTCCACTTTACACTACTAGGACATGAACAAAACAGGGCAAGCAAGTGTAAGACCACTACTTCTGCTCCTTCAGTGGGGGCACCATGATTCCCAGGCCTATTTCAGAGAAGGTCATCTCCGGATATTTACTTGATTCTTTCCTGGAATTTTTGGGAAAATAAATACTGGTGTCTGCTGTACTATAGCATTTAAGTTTTGAGAATACTGATGAGTACCAGGACAGATACTTACTGCAAGTGCCAAATCGTACAAGGTCAGTAACAAAGACTCTGATACAGTAATTTTAGCTTACTGCAGATACAAGCTGCAGTAAGATGACAGGGAAGACTACAGAAAAACCCCACAGCAAAGTCAGCAGCTTTGAGTTGCCAAATTACACCCAACTGCAGACAACAATCAGGCAGTCAAACATCTTCAGCAGAGGCAGCACCATCCGATCTCCATAGCATCTCTCTATCTCATCTGTCTTCAAAGTGCATTCTCAGTGCAAAAAGTAGAATTGAATTTAGAGGGGCTTACTGTCCCGAGTGAATTTCATACTAAGACCAGAATTCTTGCTTGAGTTCATATGCTGTAGCTTTGTGTGTGTTAAGTTCACTTCTGCATAGCGGAATGGTGCTGTCTTGGCTCTGTCCCTCAGCATCTATGTCCAACAGTGTCCGCTCCTCTACAGGATGACTACCCTGGAAAGGAAGCAGTGAAGGGAGTCCAGGTCTCTCTTCTACAGTGCTGCTGCTACTAGCAAAACAAGAGTCCAGATTGCTTGGAGTGTCAGTACTTGAACTGTTGGCAGAAGATTCACCCTTGGCATTGCTGGGTGACACAAACCACCAGGGATCAAGTCGCTGCCGGCTGGCTGCGGGCCGAGGCCGAGGCAGGAACTCCAGTGTCTTGGGTCTTTCCAGCGTGGGGTCCTGCTGTGCATTCCATCGTCTCGGGGTTGGAGGAAAAACAAGGTTGGGGTCTGGCAGGCGAGGGACCTCATTTGGATCTCTACTTGGACTAGGTGTTTTTAATACACCTATCCAAAACAGAGAATGTGAAAGAAGAGGGAAACATGTTAGATGTCACTTCTAAAAGGTTCCGACAAATCTTATCGTATGTACACTGTGAAAACATTTTCAAAGCAGAAAGCCTCCATTCAGAACCTACAATCTCCATATCTTCAAAACTGAAGAGAATAACTGGTTTCTTTATTCCTATATCGTTCTCAACACATTGTGAAACACCTGATTCACTTGCCTTGCATAGGCAGAGTATTTTGTTCATTCTCTGATTTGTTTTCTTCATTCTCAGACTGCACAGCATGGATTTGACCTCCTATCAGAAGTGAGGACTCTCCAAATCCTTTGGAAGATACATTATCCATTAACAGCTTGAATGGATCGGGGAGATACTTGCACAGCAGGATGTGTGACACCTGTTTGCAGTGAGCTAGACCAACTCCCTAGAAGAGCCATTTAACAAAAACTAACGTAGATACTTCCTGTTGTTCTTGTCCGTTGTTTTTAAAGCAGAACATAACTTCTCACAAATATTCTAATAAGTATTAACCCACATCTTACTGCAGACTGCCATTCAACAGACAAGCTCACATTTTGTTGTCTAATTAAATCAGACTTAATTTTCATATTCTAGTCCTTTTGTGAATTGCTAGGGCAAACAAGAAAAAAAGGAAAGCATTAAGTCATCAAGTCACAGCCACTCCTAAAGACTGTAACAATGAGAACACTACCTACCCAGGAAAATCCTTCCCTCCGGCTTGCAAAGGAATAAGAGCAAGAGCAGCAGAGCCCCCACACTGCTTTAGAGATCCAGTCTTTACTGCCTTAAAGATTAGAATTTGCTTTGAAGTTGTAAAAGCAACACAAACAACTGCATAAAGGCAATAGAGGTGGAATTCTGAGAAACTACTAAAAATGAACAGTATTTGTACCTTGAGACCATCCTTGTCTAAGATGCAATAATAACATGCTCTGCCTCATGACATGATGCAGAGTTCCTTGGTGTACATGTGATGGAATAGAGACTGTTACTGTGTTATTACAGTCACTATTTCTGTAAAGACAGTATCCAAGAGCCCTGCCTGTGGGCTGGCAACAGATGCTGTATATGCAACATGCTTACTTCCTAACAAGTATCTATACTGTTTGGGCCCTTCTTCTGAAGAAGAAAAGGAAGATGGCAGAAAACCTACCTGCTCCCAGTGCTCCAGTTAAACAGCTACTGGAAGGGCATCCACTGGTTGGGCACCCATTGACAACTAGTCCAGTCCCTTTGATGGCCCCATCAGAAGGTGTGCGCCTGTGCCCGCCTTGTTGGGTGTGGGAAGAGACCGTCACATGTGTGGGAGTGAGGGACTGGTTGGGGTCTTGTTTGAATCTCTCAATCTGGACATTAACTAGTGGGTTATTAATGGCTGGCAAGGGAGCCTTGACTGTCACAGGGCTGACGGGCATTTCATATACCACAATCTCATCACTGTCTGAGCGCAGCAGGGATCGGGTGGAATTACATTCGGAAATGGAAGACAGGGAAAGAAGGGTGAGGGATGTGGATGGCTCGCCAAGGAACAACATGTGCTCGTCTTTCTTGAAGATTTTTCGAGAAGGAGGGCTAGTGCTCCTACGTGGGCGTCCAGCTCGCTGGAAAATGCTGTCACGTTTTTTCTTCTCTTCCTTGGGTGGCTCTGGCTCCTCTTCAATCAGTAGCTGACACTTCCCTGCTTCCAGCAGATCAAACCCCAGGCCTGCAGCAGCCAGAACGGCTCCACAGCCAAGCAAGGCAACCTCACATCGTTTGTGGTGGGAGCCACTACGTTTGAGGCTGTTGGTGGGTGTCAGCTGTGGGGTGCTCGTAGCTGAGTTCACAGGAGTAGACTCATCATTGGCATCACTAGAAGGCCCATCCCAGTCATCATTCTTCTGAAATGGGATGCAGAGGTATGACTGGTTGTGCCCAGGTGAAGGGTGCACTTTCCCCTCCCCATTAAGACATTCACTGTCTTCATCATCTGGAAAGCAAATGAGAAAAAGAGTACTTCGCATGGATGCAAGACTTGGGCTAATTTCACTGTCTCAGGAATATACATGAGAGTTAAGCTCCGCAGAAGAGGCACCATTTACCAACTTCCAAATGCTCACAAGCTATTGTTCCCAAAACAGACATGTTGAGATGAGTAGCTGGAAACACCACCAAAGAAGTTACTGACATGCTGATTTGTTCATGATCCATTAGCAAAACAGCATATCAGAAATAACCTATGCTCCAGTTACCTCCAAAGTTTCTATGTATAGGAGCAATGAGTGAGGAGGTGTGATAAGGATTTGTCCTTGCAAGCAAAGGTGTGATTATACTGTTCATCTAAATATTAACAGAAAAGGAGTTGAAAGGTAGCATGGAAAGAAGAGGGGAATTAAAACCAACACGTGAAGGTGGTTAATTCACTAAGAATAAAGTAAAAACAGATGCCATCAAAATGAAAACATTGCTGTAAGGCAAAGACAAGGAAAGGAAAAATTCATTCACATATACATGGAAGCAGAATATCAAAGCAGAATATCAAACAAGAGAATATCAAGTCCAGGTAAATCCTTTACCCATCTCTGCTAAGCTGGTGAATCCTGGAAAAGCAGGCGCAGTTCTCTGGATCTTCCCTAGGTTCGGTGCACTGGATGACCACTGTTTGTATCCTTCCACCAGAGCTTTCAGACTGAAATAACAGAAAGAATAAAATGTAGAGCGCTGACAAGAAACTATAATTCCCCCCTTCTATATTCTCTATTACTCTATTTAGGGTATGCATTAATCCATCTTAATTACATAGATTTAACATCCTCTGCCAGCAAGATATTTTTTACAATGCTCCCCTCATTTGTAACTGTGTAACAGACAAAAGATCTCTGATGATGAACAGTAACTATGAATGCAGAGTAACTGCATTCATAGAGTTAACAGAGTAACACAAAGCACTACTACAGAAATTAGATGAGACTGTTTCTTTTAAAACTAAGGCAAACAAGCCATGGCAAGTATAAAATAAAGTGCCAGTAGGAGTGCTTTATTTCTAAAGAAAACGTTGCATTGAAATACACAGTCGAAAGCATAAGATACAGATTATGGAAAAATGGGTAACTAAACACCATAATTCTTATTATTTCTTTTAGCTACAGACCAAAAATGTATTAAAAAAGTAAATTCCTACATCGAAGCCACCTGAGTTTAAAGGCTCTTGCTTTGCACCTAACTTTATTAATAGATATTCATTATCATAGCCCTGTAAGTTTTCTGCACCACTTTCACAATATCAGAAACAACAGTTTTATGTTGTCACAATTTTCTGACACCTCAATAAGACAACAAGATTTATTTTCAGTCACCAATAGTCTCTGAACTGAGTGCTGGTGAAAAGCTTAAAAGCACTTAGAAAACTGAATGAAAGGTAACAATATCTGTGGACGGTCTGAATGATCTCAGCTGGACATACCATAGCATCTATTTGTAATTGTAAGAATTGAAAGAGACTTCCTTCAGCAACACAACCAACCTGTGCTGCCCTTTGAGAAGACAGTGTGCGTATGCTCAAACCCTCCTTTCTTTCCAAGGGAAGGATTGTAATCAAGTCTCTCTCATTATTCTCATTTTTCACTAGAATCACTCTGCACTTCTAAGATTACTTTCACAGCAGGATTTCAAGGTCATATTATATTAACGTGGTAAGAATTTTATTATTTTTTTTTGCCCTGGTATATGTTTTTCCTCTATCCTCAACCTAACTCGGAAGTCCTGCTTGTTACCAGACTAGCTATATTTTTATGGCAAAGTCACAAGGTCTGAGTTGGATTCAGTACTTGGTTCAGCTGATTGAAGATTAATCTATAGACATGACTTTTCAAATGTAATTTCTATTCCCAACATTCAGGAATAGTTTCAGATTATACTAAAAGCATCTTGTACAGTTCCTATCTATTTTCAGAGTTCATCATCTTCCCATCCTTAATCATTCTGGCATACACAGTACCCTGTTATGAACGTGAATCCAGACAGAACAGTGCTGAATCCTATTTGTCAAGAAAGACATCCACAAGATTTTACAGTGTAAGTGCAATCCCCAGCAAATAATGCACATTGTATCTGTATTATCCAGGTGTACAACATAGTTAGGATAAACACTGTAAAGCAGAAGCATATTAAGAGAAAGCTGGTAAGTGAAAGTGAATCATTTTAGCAGAACAACAATGTCTAAAAGAGAGTGTAAACAGAACACAGGCTGACAACTACTGAGAGAGACTTCTATGGGGCTGTGCAAACATTATCCTCTCTATGCAAAGATAGCAATGACTACAGTCATAAGCAACAGGCAGCAGTGAACTTCAGTTTAGTCTTTACTTCACAGTCAAAATGCACAGCCTTGGAAAGTGCCTTTTATTATTCAGGAGGACACATTAACTTTGACTTATCAGAAAAATCTCTCCTTGCCAAAACCAAACAGATTTGCTTTTACTGACGTAGCATAGTTTAAACTGAACAGAAATACAAATAGCTACCAGAATAATTTTGTGGCTTGCTTCTATGTTACAAAATCTATACTTTTCGCCTTTTTTTTCCGCTCCTCCTCTCCCTCTCCCCCAAATTATAAGCAATACTATCAGGAGACTCTGAAGATCACTGCAGAGGATATTCCTGAGAATACACTGTAAGATCACAACTGAATTTTCACAATGCTATTCCAACATAAAGCTTAATCCAGTCTCAGCAATTCAGCATAGCAGCTTTCTGCTGCTGTATGTATTTCTTATGCTCAAAGATAAATGCAGAAAGGTGAATATTAAGTAATCTCTTCAGGATTCAAGTCACAGACACCCCTAAAAGCACTAGAAATTTTCATAGCAATTCCTACAATCTAATTCTTCCATAAAAATCTGACAATGTCCTATGGAAAATACACGGAAAGTGATGAAAAAGATGAAGATTCATGTTGACTTGGCTACAGAGCTGCATAAGCAGGAAGAATAACAGCACTGCTGCTAACTGAGCAGCATCACGAGGAAACCTTGAACTGGACTTTACTCCACTAAGTCCAACTCTTCATTTAACTCTAATATTTTATCTCCCATTCTCACAAATTAGAATTAGACAAAAAAAAAAAAAAAAAAAAAAAACACTAAAAAGAGCAAGTACTTTATCATCTCAGGCACTAATTTTACCACAGTCCCATTCCGTTTAAATTTGCAGTCTGACATGATCCTTTCAGTATCTAATGGACAGGACGCAAGAAAGAAGTGGATGGACTATTTGCAGAGACTGTTGTGATAGAACAAGGGGAAATCATTTCAAACTAAAAAAAGGAGGAATTTAGATTAGATATAAGGAAGTAGTTCTTCAAAATACAGGGGAGAAGCACTGGTATAGGGTGCCCAAAGACTTGGTGGATGCCCCATCCTTGGAGACATTCAAGGTCAGGCTGGACAGAGCTCTGAGCACCCTGATCTCGCTGTCGGCATCCCTGCTCATTGCAGGGGAGTTGGGCTAGATGGCATTTAAAGGTCCCTTCCAACTCAAATGACTCTATGATCTCAGTGAGAAGCAGTTCATTTATGTTAACCACACTGCCCTCTCAGCAATACTATCACATTTCAAGTACTCTGCAAAACACTGTCATCCTACTGAGAGCAACCACAGTTAGCAAGTAACTCTTTTTCAGGAATCTGTGTTCAAAAGCAACTCAGTTCTTCAGAAAGGAACAGAAGGAAGAGGAAAAAAAAATAAATCAGAAGAAAATTCTAAGCCTTATTTCAAGGCAGAAGTGTTTTTCTCTACCAGCTTCAGCTATCTCTTATTTTTTTTTTTAATAATTAACAATAGTAAAATAAGACATCACTTTTAATTCTGAAGAATGCAATACTCCATCTATAAAACAGGTGGGGTATAAACAGCAAGCTGAAGTAGCTTCCTTCATATTGCCCTGTTAAAACAAGTGTTAAGAGTACCTTGGATAGAGAATGCAATTTAGTATCACTTAATACTAAATACTTTGATCTAGGTCCTTCTGCACAGGACTGTAGTGGTGACACAGTATATAAACATTTATTTGCCAGGAGTTTCACACCCAAGCACATAATATTAAATTATAATAATTGATCTTATTTTCCCTGCTAAAAAAAAAATAGTTGAAGTCAAACTATCAGTTTAGCAGTGGAAGCAGTTTCAGATTCACTAAAAAACGGCAGGTATTCAAACCTCTCAGAGTCTTAGGTCATTAGAATATACCTGTGTTTTAAGTGTAAGAAAAAAATGAAGTCACAAAACAAGAATCTATAGTGAAGGGCCAGGTTCAGCTCACATCTCTGCTAAAAAATCACTTTCAGGTTGTATTCACCCAAGGTGCATGTGTACTTTTCAAAAGCTGGAAAAGAAGATATTTGCCTGGCTCTGTCAGGTACTTTATAAACAATAACAGAAGAAAAAAACTGAAGGAACACAGTTGAGAATTGTAAAATAACTATTTTCAGCTGTAATATGAAACAATAAAGTTAAGCCTGGAAAACACAAGGCTACAGAGAAATAGTACTTCATAGCTAAGGAGAAGTCCTGCTTAAAATAAAAGTAAGGTAATACCAGACAGTAAAAGCATCAGGTCTGTGTTGGACCCTCAGCAAGGGAATGAGCACAGTACACTTCTATAATCTATTTAATTTTAAAGCCTTTGGTACAGAAAACGTGAAAGTAGAAAAATGCCTGCAAGAGGACAGGCAAATCTCCTGGGAAACAGCTGAAAACCAGTTTCAGAACATGGACACCAATCTGATTCCAGGCTCCCTCCTCTTACCTGTCCTCTCCTGCACCTAGCTCCCGGTGACAGAGGGAGCTTGGTCCCCAGGTGCGTCCTTTTTTCTTCTGGCCTCTCTTCTCTTCTTCCTCTCCTTCCTCCTTTGGAAGGACTGAGTTTCGTCCCCATGTTTTACTGCTTTCAGCAGGAGTCACTTCACAAGTGGGAAAAAGAGAGGAAAATGGGAAAAAAAAGACTATCAGGTACACACATAGGTCCCAAAACAAAGTAAAGAACACTTGAATTGAAACATTCCCATAATTTTCATAATGTATCAACACTGATCTAACAAACAGATGTCTTCAAAATGACTACAGATAGGCTTTATTTCTATCTTCTCTTTCAGAAGAATTAGATTGATATCAGAAACTCAAGAAACGTGATATCCAATACAAACACTATACTTTAACATTACTTTCACACTTCTAATACACTCTTATCTCCCTAATTCTGGGTAATTAGGGGAACACCATTTTAATGGTGAGCACCCTTGGTTCTTTCTTCCCATCAATAACTTATGAAACGTTATTGAAGTAGGTTAAATCTACTCTGCAAATTAATACTTCAAAAGTTAGCCTATAAATCCAAAGAACATTTTCTCTGTACAATCAAGCAGCAGTCTTTCAAGGGCACAGGTAAGGCTCAGGCTCCAAAGAATACCAAACCCACTACCCTTCCAGCCAATTGCCAACACACAATTTTTCTCTCTCTAAATTCAGACATGCAGGGTGCAAAGCCAACATTTTAGGAACATTTTTTTTTACAGTCCTGTCCTAGATATGGAATCTTGGCATCTTACCACGCTGACAGACTGCACATTTCCCAAATTCAATACTACATTGAGCTCCTTACACTGTATGGCCCTGAGTCTGGGAATAATGGTAGGACTTGCAGGAGGGCTGGAGCAGCTACTGATCAAGCTCTTCCTTTTATCCATTGTTGGAGAAGCCTGCACAGTGAATTTATGCTGAAAATCTGTTATCAAAAGAAAAAAAAATCAAAACGAAAGTAGAAAAACAGTAAAAACTCTTCTTAAATACAAGAAAAAAAGAAATAATGGTAACTTGTATAAAAAACAACAATATCCTTTAAAGTGATCATTTTGAGCACTAATGTGTTAAACTGCAACGTTTTTACTAGGAATAGTATACATTAACAAATATGTGACATCACAATCTCACTTCCCGTCCTTCTAATTAAAATAAGCTCCCTTTGAGGAACACTAGCCACAGAAACACCAAGTTTAGCTCCTAGATGCCAAAGGTACGTTTTTCCCAAAGTAAATCCAATAACTTGAACTGTGTACATATAAGCACAAGAGAGCCACCAATGCTACAGGATTTCACCTGCTCCTTTCATTTTGCCTGACATTGTTTGCGTCACCAACCTGAAGGCAGGCTGATATTATTGCCATCTTTTAACTTGAGACGACTCTTCTTGAACTTCCCCATGCGTTTCTTCACACGAGGCTTCTCCTGACACAGCTGGTGGATGATGATGTTGAGCTCCCTTTCCAGGATGTCAATCTCACGTTCTGCCAACTCCTGTTCTCGCCTTCGGAGCAACTCCTCATGGTTCTTCTGTTCAACAGCAGCACGAGTCAGCTCTTCTTCCCATGTGCGAAGCTCCTGCAGGGGGATCAGAAAGGAGAAAGAAGAACAGCTACCTCGTGACCTGTGGGTTAAGGCTAACAATACCCATTCTGAAGGTATAATAGCACTGACTTGTGTTCCCAGCACAGCTAATGCTCAAAGGCTCAGATAAACATTAATAAACTGAAAACAACGTTTAAGAACTTCTATGATTGTTATTGAAGGCCCTTCAAATCAGTATTAACATTTGGACATTATTTATTATTATTGCTATTATTATTATTTATTTTAAGAAAAGTTCTCAGCACTTGTAAGGCCACATTTGGAGTACCTTCTGTCTCCTTAGTAGAAGGGAGACATAAACATACTGGAGAGAGGCCAATGAAGGTCTGCTGAAACAGTCAAAGAACTGGAGCATCTCTCCAAGAGAGAAGTCTGATAGACTAGGACTAGAGAAGAGAAGGCTCTGGGGTTTCTTAACAGTATGTACAAACAACTGAGGACAGGGCTCGAAGATGACAGTACCAGGCTCTTCTCAGTGGTGTTTGGAGATAGGACAAGCAGCAGTGGGCACAAACACACAGAAGGTTGTCTGAACATTAGTAAATACTTTCATACAGTGTGAGTGATGGAGCACTGGCACAGGTTGCCTAGAGAAGCTGTAGAATCTCCTTCCTTGGAGATCTCAAAAGCCACCTGGACATGGGCCTGGGCAGCCTGCTCTAGGAGGCACTAGTTGAGCAAGGGTGGGAACAGATGATCCCTGAGATCCCTGCCAACTTCAACCACTCTGATTCTGAGGAAAGACACTGAATCCTAAATTCAGTGTAATGAGACAAAATGCTGAAATGCACATTTTCAAGAGCCATTAGAGAATGCCACGTACTTGGGAACTCATTTTGCAAGATTTATTATCTGTAACATTGAAAAGAATTAATTCTTGTTTTCCCATTCAGTAGAAACACTTATTAACTTCATAACTGACTTAGACTGTTTAAAAATAATCTTGCCAATTCATGCATCCTAAAATAGCACAAAACCCTACTCTAACATAAAAATCAAATTAAAAAATATCACAAAAAGGTTGTTCTCATCAGTTTTCATCAAGTGTGATTGCTCCTCAGGCATAAAAAAGTATAACTTGAAGTCTTCTACAATTCATTTTGTCAACCAAAAATGCAACTGTCTGTGAGATCTCAAAGTCTCCTGTTCTTCTCAGTTTACTCCTCTCACCACAAAGACAAAAGTATTCAGCACTCACAGTAACTATCTCCAACTGGATAATTCCACCACAGAAGGTAAAAAGTGGAGAGTTCAGACTGTACCTCATCTGATCAGATTGTTTTTATTTTATTAAAAATAATATTGTTGCCTGTGCCATTAACAGAGGTTTGGTTCATTATACTCATGAGATGACTAGGATATCAAACTTTCTTTCCTTATTGCTATACAGAAGCACACAGTGCTCAAAACATGACAGCAGTCTAGCTACTATTGGTTCCATCTTCTGTTTCTCTGCTGAAGTTTCTGGTTTCCAAGAGCTGTTCCAACAAACTTATGCCATCAAACCACACAGTGCAGCAGGGTAATGCCTATCAGGTTTTCTTTTTCCTCAAAAAGCTGCTGTAGTATATGCATACAAAATGTTTTATGAACCACTGTAGGGCTTATCCCCGTTCACAAGATATTCTTTCTTTTTCTCTGTCTCCTAAACTGAACTTTTGAGTCAAAATCAAGTTGGCTTTTTAATAATGAATTTAAGTGAAAGAACTAAAAGAATTACTACTTCAGTGAATGACTGCAGGGCTTCATGACAACATCTGTAATGTCTGTAAAGACCTTAAAACAGATGTATAGCAAGCTCTGCTTTCTTTCTGACAGTATGCTTGAAGAATAAGACTTCAATTCTTTTCACTCCTACTCTTTGAGACTGATAATCACAGTTGCTTTTATTCCTATCAGGATCTTCATTTCCTGCTGTTTACCAGGCGAACTTTAACTACAAGAATTGTTGGGTTATTCTCCTGGTAGTATTCATGCTTATTATAGCTTATCTCCTTTGGCCACATCCACAGCTTGGTAAACACAAACCTGATAGAAACAAAGATTAGCTCTTTGCTGAAGTATGTAGACTGATGCTATCTCTCATTCTTAACAATATATTGGGCTTCTCAGTTATGATGTATTAAAAGACAAAGATAACTCAGCATAGGAATTTGCTGAGTGTGTAATAGACCCTATGCTCACTACAATATTCAAGTAACAGCTGAAGATGCAGACATTTGTTTTACTTAAAATTCTACCTCAGCATGCATCAAAACTCAGGGACTTGCTATAACCTGAAGTAAAGCACATACAAAATTAACTTTAAGATGCCCTAAAAAGATGATCCCTGAATAGGAAGTATTCTATCAAACAGTAGAACTACGATCCAGAGAACACAAGCAAGGACTGTTTTTCTCTACTTACTTTTTCTTTGGCTCTGAGCTGATCAAACATCTCTTGGATCTCTTGTTTCCAGTCTTCCTGAAGGGAATGGAAGGAATCTTTGGGCATTTCAAAGAAACCAGACTCTTCTATGGCGGTGAGATGGCCTAGGATACTGGCAAAGGAAGGTCGTGAGTGTGGGTCAGGGTTCCAACAATCTAGAACAGGACAAAGACAAGCAACTATTAAGCATCTGTTCATAAGAAGGCTTGAGATGATGAGTGGTACTTTACTGATCCCTAGTGGATGAAAATGGCATGTACACTGTGTTACCCCGTCTCCCATTTCTCACTTTCATTGACTATGGTGTAATCACAAATCAAGCGTGGAATTTTTAAATTGTGCTCATGAAGCACAGATGATGTATTAAATGTTTATATACAGTTTTTATCACATTTACATTGCAGAGGTATCAGACATATTGTAAAAGGGTAGCTTTAGAAGGAGCTCTGATAGATAAGCTGAGTCATTATGAATCTCTTCCACAGAACTGAAAAACTCCTGCAAAGCAGCCTGTGTGTACTTGGCTAAAGTACTGGGCACTTTGAGGGAAAACACAAAGTTCAAGTAGATTATGACAACAAATAATACATTTAGAGTTTTCATATTTTTAAGGGTTTTTTTTTGTTTTGTTTTGTTATTAATTGTGAGGAATTTGTTTGATAAGGCCATATTTTCCCATTTGCTTTTACAAGAAACCACAGTTAAACAAGATTTTTCATCATTCTAATGCACTGACCTAACCAATTACTGATCTACAGCAACACAAAATTTTAGGAGCCCTTATTACCACAAAAGGCAATTCAACTGGTGAGGGTATGAAAAGATTCTCCCTCTTACAGTGAGGGAAGATCAACACTGAAAACAGAAATGGAAATAGAAAATAACACAGAAGAACACCTTAATCTATGAAATCAAGATCATGTTTTTAAAAGTTACTAAATGAAAGAACTTGACTTAGCAATGCTTTTGAATGTGAAATTATTACTCATTCAATCCTCCCTCTGACTTCACCATTATTTCAAGTCCTGCAGGAAACATCACCTGCTCATTCTTTATTTTCCCATCCTGACACTTGCACATGTCATTCTTCAACACATACCCTTATTCTTTTTAGTACTGCAAGGTTCCCGCATGTCAAACTTTGACAAGAACCAAACAGGAAAACTGAACATTCAAACATCTCTCAAAGCTGTCGGAAGCAGCTTTTGCGTGCAAGTGGAAAACACTAATGTGTGGGTCTCTCTCAATATGCTGCACTATCACTGCTTAGAATGGTTGCTATGTCTGAGACAAAAATTGCCACATTAAAAAACAAGAATATAAATGTTAAAAAGTTGCCTAAACTTTAGTGCTGGAGAAGAACAGCATTATTCCTAAAAATTTCTAGTGATGCCCTAAAAACATTTGCTTAATCAGTTCTGTGGATTGAGATACATCAAGAAGGGTCTGTAATTAAAAAATAAATAAAATTCCACAAAAATCTGTGCAACTGCTGACACATGTTTTTTTTTTTTTTGCAGATCTTTTTTCTGCTTTGATTTTACTGACATTTGGCAGCTCTGCTTTTGAAACTGCTGATATCGAGATGGTATTTAAGCATCCAATCAAGTTCCGGAAGGCATAAACTGGAACACATTTGTCTTTGTGGATTTCAAATTGTTTCTCTTACCGAAGCAGAGAATTGAGGATGTTAAAAGTATTCTGAAGGTCCCCTGCTGCTGACCAATTAGCAGAGATGGCTGATACAGCTGGACTGTCAGTAGCATAATCTCTGCCCCCCCTAGCTCAGGTTTTAAGCATGGCAAAGCAAACATGACCCGAAGTAAATCAAAATGCTGCAGCCAGCCCGATGCATGAATGAGTGAGCAGGATAACTATGCAGGTGGCCCGTGGCTTTTCTTCTCCAGGCCCTACATCTGCCATTATTTGCACTAATGAGGACAGTCAAAACATACAAGTCTTTTCTGTGAAGAGGTAAAGTTCAGCTTTGTTTTCTCACTGACGACCACCAGAGGAGTAATTCAAAAGCAGAAGGAGCATTAGGGGAACAAGAGTTCACAGAGAAGGGAAACAGCCTGAAAAACGGTTCTGGTGAAGGGGCAGAAAGTAATTGTTCTTTTATTTGCTTCTTCTCCCTGCACATGGAGAAGCCCAGCATTTCAGAGCCAAGGGTGCTTTATCCCTGCGCTCCTGGGTTGAAGCACAGGCCATGCACCTCTAATCCAACATTCCCAAGAGAGCGTATTATTTTTAATACCATCATCAGATACATCACCTACATTTCAGAAATTCGGGGTTCCTCATTTTAGGGAGTCATGCCAACACAAACTACCTTGGCAAAACACTATGCTGTAAGTTTCAGAAGCCGGTTCCAGTTGCAGGTGTAGTTAAGTTAGAAGAAACATTAAACAAGAAACTGCAACTCCATCCAGTAGAATACCTCCTTTTTAGAAAAACAATACATAAGATATTTCACTTTAACTGAAGCCTGTCATCTACTGAAAAGTGAAAAAATATTCCCAAGTAGAAAAATCTACCAGAAACATTTTCTTGCATGAAAAATTCCTTCCTTGGAGTTAAAAAAAACAAAAAAACAACTGAAGGACACAAAACCTAAGTTCAGTGTTTGATGTAAATGCTTCTATGATTCCACATCAATCTGACAATGCTCAGCAAGGTGTTCAAGCTATGACCTCCAAAATAAATTGAAGGTGTCAAACTGTCACTTCACGTCAAGTTTTGGTGTCAGTTCATTTTTGCTACCAGAAATCAAGCTGGATGATGACAACAATAGCTCTCATAGTAAAAAATGAATGGGAATTCCACACATTACTTTCACAACAAAATAACTGTTACAGCACACGAGCAGCTACACTGGGGTCCTGTAAAAACTTCCAGCATCAAATAATCCATCTGAGTAATCTGTGCTCAAAACCGACACCAGGAGGCAATGCTAAACAGCATTCTAGGAACACCATGAACTGTACTAACCATACTCACACAAGAGCTGGCTTACCTTCCATTAGTTTGGCAAAAGGCTCTGGACACGTGGAAGGGATTGGAAGAGCAAGTTTATTCATGGCAACACCGTAGGCTACTGCAAGACCATCAATTCCTCGGAATGGCACTTCTCCTGTTAGCAGCTCCCAGAGCAGCACACCATAACTACCAGCAAGGAAAGAGAAAAGAGTATAAGTGTTTGATTTTAATGCATTCTTGGTTAACCAAGAAAACAGCACATGAACCTATCAGGGTGCCTCTAGTACACTGAAAAATTCACATCTTTTCTGGGTAAGTTCATTGTGGTTGCTAAGTTAACAAAGTGCTTTATTGTACTTTTTTAGGGTTTTTTTTTTTTTGTTAGTGAAGACAAAGTAACTCCAGTGTGTAAATTAAAATATTTTTGGAAGTGTGCTAACATTGACACTCAAAAAACGTAAAATATCTTTATTGATACTTCTGGGAAATCGTTAAAAATATTGAACAGATTTACTCAAAATCACTTTTTGTTCTTTTATCAACCATGTATGTTACACATGAACTAGACAGATAACCTGTGGGAACTCAGCAAGATTAATATTTGACTAAATTGCAAGAGAGGAATGTGAAGAAAAAGCTTCTTATCAGAGTAAGAATGAGAACCACTGAGATGTGAAGGGCAAATGAAGGTCACTGGAGGGGTATTTATTTGTTAAAAGCTGTGTACCAGATTGCCTTTTCTTAACTGCTAGCATTTTATCAAAAACTACAATGAAAACATCACATAGTAATCTAACAATCCTAACTTACACATTCCTAACTCTGGATTAATGATGAGGATATCAAGAAATGTTAGATAATATCAAGCAATAAAACCAGAAATTTTCTTTTCAGATAGCAATAGCAATTATAAGAGGACAGAGGTTGTTGCAGTAACATAACACAGCAGATTCTTCCTCTTGAATCCTGTGATCGAAAAGGAAAAATCCATTATTAGCATACTCATCCCCTCATCAGTCAGTTGTAAACCCATCAGCAGCACAGAAAATATACTTCCGCAGTTTCTAAATTTGCTTGGGTTTCAAAACAAAGTAAGAGAGACTTCTGTAAAAAAAAAAAATAAAAATAAAAAAAAATTGTCCTAAAAAAAGCAATTGCATTATCTGAATGTCTTCACCTGCTTATGACATCTGATGAATCAACAACTAAACATGAACTATAATCATTTCTCTGACTATTCCTAAACTGCACCCAAAGCAGCCTTTTGTGCAACCGCAGATATAACGTGGTAACTCCATTTCCTTGAGTTCAGAATATGATAGAGTAAATCATCCAAGTGAAAACAGAAAGCAACACATTAATTTTAAAAAAACAAAGCTATATCAGCATATTTCATTTTACACAGGTCACTCCAGAAGTTACGCCTATTTATTTCCATATAAACTACCATAGATACAAAGAACACAATCACACACTGTTCGGGTGAGCAAATTTTCAGCTACAAAATGCTATTTTACAACATAGCCACCACTATTAACTATGCATTTTTGCCTGCAATGAACAAGAGGCTGCATGCTGTGCTCATAAAAAACTGTACCAGTGGAGGTGACCCACTGTTTTACTACTGCTGTCATGGTATCACTGCTAGAAAAATGCACTTCATGCAGTCCACCTTTCATTGTTCCAAACAGAAATCAGAAGGTTCAAAGCCGGACTATACAGTAGATGTGGTAGGTCAGTCCAGCAAAGACTGAAGACTGTGGAGCAGTCTTCAGTGGTATGGGGGCTGCACCTAGCACATCTACTGATCTACATGGATTTGGTCTCCTTTACACCATCTCCCGCATTCATTTAAAGTGCTTCCTATCCATTTGCTCTGCAATTCCATATAGCTTCCTTAAAAGATCCACTTTGACCATCATGAAGTTGTGCAATCACTCTTCTTATTGTTCTTGAAAAGAATTTATCAATGTTGTTACTATTCTCCTTCAGATTAAAGCACTATTACAGCAGACTTTGTTACTGTACTTGCAAAGACATTAAGCCAAAGCACGTATTTTTTTGATAACTGGCATACCGCACTACGTTGAAGGCCTCCTAAGCACACCCAAAGATCAAATGAGCTTTTCCTCCTAAAAGCTCCCTGAATAGCTGTTCCATGAAACAGTAACCTAGGTAGCTAAAATATTCATGTACTGTTCATGGTTCAAAGTGCCATTCACTCTATCCATTGGGAAAGAATCATTTTTCATCACAACAATCTATTTTTACTCTCTCTCCATCCCACCCCCACCAAGCCTTTTTCAACTGTAACTGCTGTTAGCAATAAGACTGCCCAACTTGGATGACACTTCCTATTTAAAGGTGACATTTCAGTTGCTAGGGATTCCATCTATGCTGCTTATTTTCTAGTCAGCTAGCTAACTAGGCTGAGAATACTGCTTCCACATAACTAGTGTCATTTTAACAAAAATGATTCCAAGTGATTAAGCAACAAGAGCGGGGCTGCTGAAAAGAGTGTTTTCCATATAATTCACAATGAAGAGGACCCAGGAAGAAAGAATCAATGAGTTGTACTCATTCTCCACTGGGAAGAAAGTTCATTTATTTTTCCAGCATCCACTAGGAATTTCTGGACTTTAATTACAAAATGAACCATGTGATACACACCATGTGTTCAAGTCAACTGACACTTGTATGAATAATTAACCATTTCCCAGTGATCCAGTAATCCCTTAAGCCATTTAACATCAGGTTCAATCTTACACATTAGATTTGGAGGAAGGAGGAGGCTGGAGGTCTGCAGGATTTCACATGTGATTCTGCCACCTCCCTTGGCAATCTGTGAACTTTAAAAAAAAAAAAAAAAAACACTAAATTCCTCTCACTGTTATTGTTTAATGGTATTTTCACTGTAGGCTCCTCTTCTGTGCAGTCCTTGGAACAGCACCTTCTATAATAAAGCAACTCTCAACACACCAAGGAGACCCCAGCAGCAACAGAAATTAGAAAATTACTTTTGCTAAGACAAAAAAAAAAAAAAATTGAACTTTGTTACATTTTTAATGGTAATTAACAGTACTTTTGCATATTATTCAACTGGTAGCTCCAGGGATTACATGTAGTTATTTCACACCAGTCAGTTGTGTATGATTCTCTCACATGAATTTCTAACAGTATTGCTACTCAACAGTTATCTGCCAGGAACCGGTATCTTGCCAGTGCTTCATTTCACACAGAAGCCTACAGAAGCCTGCAAGCAGTCAGAGGATGAAAGTGCTTGCCAACAATTGATTCAAATGAAGAATTCCAGTGACCAAAGTATCTACATCACTGCAGGCATGAAATAACTTGATCTGCTAATCAGGTAGTTTCAGGTAGCTTCTGTATTGCATTCCCAAACAGAGATTCAATTCCTAATTATTTAACTGATCTCAGAGTAGAATCAGCTTAGAAGTATCTGAACTGAGGAACCATAGGAATTCAAATGAATCTTGTAAGGTTGTGCCTTATCTTCTTCACATCATATTGATAACACTACTTTCTTTTAAGCTGCACAGGTCAAAAATAAGTTAGTAGTGAACAAAAAATTTAAATGACACAAATTTGGATTTGATTCCTACCAACATAAGCTTGCTGTGCAGTATTGGATAAATTGTCACATCTGTGCTTCGGTTTCCCTCCCCTGTGAATTCAAAATGAACTTTTAACTCTCCTCTCAAACAATCACTTGACTTACGGCTACTATCTGACACGTAAAATGGTAGTTTTTGTCCTCCCTGCAGTGTAAGTAGAAGGTTTCTGTTACAAACCCAAAATTTATGGGTGCAGCACAACGACTTTCATAGCAACACAGGTTTTTCACTAGCAAGATTTTCGAAGTGCCGTTACCATCAACAAGCTTTACAGTAACCCAGACTGTGGTGATTGCAGTGGTAGACATCAATGCATGGGAGTATTCCTCTGCCTTGTCATGTTCTTTGCCAGCACTCCTGTAGAGTGGGGATTTCACTGCCTTTTTTTAAAACAGAGTTTGATAGATTATTGAAAGGAATTGTGCAAACATGTTATTTATGATGGAATAAAAGATCGACTCAGGAAATTTCAGTGCTGGGAAGCACCTTCTTCAGCAGCTACCCGCAGCTTGTATAGAGAGAACAAACACAAGATTCTTGTTGAAAAGTTGGGCAACAATTCAACCACTAGTATTATTCTAATGAGCTTTAAAAAAAGAAAAAGTGTTGAAATAAAATGTTCTGTGAAAGTTAAGGACAGAAGCATTCCAGTTTTGTTGATGGTGCACAGACTAAGTAGAAGGTGTTTTATCAGGTAGAAAGCTCCCTCAATACCAGCGATGAACCAAGAGACTGAAGTAGACAAGAGAAAGAGCAAATCTAACAAGATAAAAATCTTCATCCTGTTCACAGTTTCAAGATGCACCCATGGGTAGGGAGAGGATTTATTACACAAGCACTGCTGCTTTAATAAAAAAAATAAAGCATTTAGTCATTGACACAACAGTAGTGATTACACTGAGAAACATCTACATACACACTGCAAACATTATGTTCTTTACAGCTTAATTAACTATGATTTGAGGTTTTTGCCACCTCAGAGAAAGGGCTTATTCAGAGACTGCTCATAGCACTTTTAATGGCAACCCCTGTTTAAGAAAGAGCATTGAGAGGAATTCAACCTATTTTCAAGGAAAGGCCTCAAATTATAAAGAAAAGTGATGACAATTTTAGAAATTTACTTCTGAGAGGCTGAAAAATATTTGTACATGTACAAGTCAGTCGATTATCAAATTGTCATTTTTGCACAGATATAGAGACTCTTAAGCTACCCTCACAAGAATCTTGAACTGACCCTAACCATTTTTTATTTTTAATGAGGCCATATTGGAGCAGAACATCTTCTGATCTGTTCAGCATGCCGAAACTAGTAAAGTTACACTCACAGAGGAATTGTTTCTGGCTTTCCTTTTTCATTCCTCCTTCCTGCCTATAAAGGCCTCTCCTGGCACTGATTCAGAAGAGAAAATTACAAATCAGTACTAGCAGATTTTTAATTTCTGCCAGAACTCACTCATAGTCAGCCTGGTTATTTCATAGTTCCTCCCAGAATACTAGCACAGATTAGCACATTTAATGATAGTCTGAAGCCAATCCATACTATTACTGTGCAGAACAAGTTCACATTTATGCATAATTGCCAGCTTGTTCTGCACAGTAATGGTATGGATTGACTGTGGAGTTCCAACTTTCCTTATCCAGTTATGCAGAATAGATAGTGTATTGCCTTATTGTCATGGCTTTCTTATCTATTCTGCATAACTGGACAAGGAAAGTTGGAACTCCACACCAAATATCTTCTGTAACAGCCAGACAATTCTTCCAGCTGGAATATTTCTTCATCCTGACAGATTTCACAGGATACACACACTTTGTGGGAGTACTGATGACTAATGAGAGATCCTTAATGCTCTGAAGACCTGGTCACCTTGACATTTCAATACCTCTGCCCCACATAGGAAAACAAAATTCAATCTACTTTGTTTCAGATGTTTAGTACTAATATGTCTCACAATATCCAGAAAAGACAATATCCTAGGACAGCAAGCTATTTACTGATTTCTGGATTTAATGCACTTAAGAGTCACAATCAAACTCCACTTTCAGAAGTCTATGGGCCAATCCTTATCAAAGTAGCCCCTATCCAAAGTAGTTCCTATTCTCAAAAATCACAGATCCTAAACAGAAAAGATAACGAGCACAAATTACTACTTATTGGCCACATACTCAGATTGACCTGCAGAAGAGATGTACTGTTTTATGCAAAAAGACAAGGAAGTCAGAAATAATTCATAAGCTTATTGTGAACATGAAAAAACATTGCATTCAAGCTGAAACTGCAGGGAGAACTTAGTACATACGTACACAAGCACGCTGTACTTCACTATGGTAAATAACAATCAGAACAATCTTACTCTTGGTAAAACATTAAAAAAAAATCAGCAACTTTAAGTACTTCACAGCTCAGTTTTATGTCTTTATGACAGTCAATAGTTAAAGAGCGGCTACGAATCCTTGGATGATCTGAAGGTAAATGCAAGGAACAACTAAAACTTAGAAACATGCAGGTGGATCCACAAATTCCTATAAAGAAAAAGTGTTTACAATTAATACCAAAGCAGCCTCAAAGTCAAGTAAATGGAAAGTCAGTGGGCAGTTTTCTTAAGCCCAGAATTTTAATAGTTGCTTCATACTGATTCTCAAACAAAATATGTTTCCTAGCAAGTCTCCAATACCCAATCATTTAATGCCAAATCAATACCTCCACACATCGCTGCCTTTGGAGAACATGGAGGAGCGGATGACCTCAGGAGCCATCCAGGCATACGTCCCAGCTGCACTCATTTTGGTAGTTTTATGCCATTCCCTGGCCAAGCCGAAATCTGTGATCTTCAATATCTTGTTGCTCAGATCTCCGTTCTCCACCTTTTCGAGTATCAGTACTGGAGAAAAGGGAAGGGAATAAAAGGTAGGCAAAGTAAGGCTAGTATTTATACAAAAGATCTTCCTGGAGATCTCTCAAAACTCAAGATTCTCCCCAACTTTTGGTTATTCAAACATAACACCTTGTTCCAAATTATTTCAAGCTAATCTTTTCACATGATAAATGAAAATCTGTCTAGCAAATAACTTCAAATCTAAATGGAATATTGAAACCCAGAGAACAAATAGTTAACTATTTAGTACAGTACCTAGTGTTATTCTGCATAATAATTTTTCTCTGCTAAGAGGAAGTGAACCACTGTAACTTCTAGAAGCGCAGATAAGGGAAGACATTTCCTAATTAATCCTCTCTCAGCAAGCCAGTAATAGAATCATTTTCTTGAACTGCTTAGAGGACTTTTTTTTTTTAATCCAGATACACACATAGGCTGGATATACCCCTTGAGTAAATGCATTAATAGCACAAGCTCTACATATGTTTTTGGGTTTTTTTTTAAATCCTAATTAAAATAAAAGATTGGTGAACAGTGATAACATGCCCAGATCAAAACCTCATCAACTCTCCCCCCTCAAGCTTCAGCAAGGAACAAACGAACCACAAGACAGAGGTACAAGAGTAAGCTTTGTTCGGCCCTCATCTTCCAGCTCATTTTTTCCTATTATTATTTCTAGCAGATAAAGAACTGTTAACAAAAACTCTTAGCAAGTCTCCCACTGATAGCAAGAGAAAACAACTTTCCTAAGACACATGCTCTTTTTCTTTTAGCACATACTGATTGTACTTAAATAACTGTCAGAATAATATAGATGAATTTTAAATTTAAAAGCAATGATAGGGATATAGTGAATTTGTAAAGATAAACTTTGAAACAAACAAAGAAAATCATGGGCTTTGAGCATGTTTTCACTTCCATCCAGATGTGCAAGCAACAAGTGAATCTGTCCTTCACAAGGCAGATCACATCGTGTGAATCAGCTCAAGAGCAGGACAGAGGGCCAAATATCAGTTTGGCTGTACATACCTTTCTCGAAAGAGATTATTTAAATCTAATTACCTTTCTCTGTAGTAGATCTAAGAAAATAATTAGTACTTACACAGACCTTTTCTATCTATAAACTTTCTTTTGTCAGATACACTGTAAGATGAATTACCATAACAAAGGCCCACAGAGAAGGACAATAAAAGAGCTGCATTTACTTCAAGACCTTAATTCCTTAGTTACATCCTTGGCTCCCCTCTTACTTCCCCATAATAACAAACTCCACAACCTAAAATTGCATAAATTAATTCTAAGAATTATAGCTCTCTCTAGCACCTGCTTCAGTCCTACTCATCCCAGCAGGCTTACTTCTGACTGCCAGGAACCTCCCTAGCCTGTCAGATTTTCAAGCCCAAAGCCTCAACTCTCCCTCCTGCATTCACTCAGTTTTCAATGAATTATCTTGTAAATACATGAAATATCAATTCCTCTCAGTTTCCCCTTTAATCTTCTTTATGGTGAAGACAAGCCACGTTGCTAGGACACCAGACATGCATTTCACTTGGATCAATATGGCCTCTTTCTTGTGAGCTTGATACATAACCAGTTATCTCCTCCCATTTAAAGCCTTTAGTGCATGTCCTTTTCTGCAAGTACTGTATTTTCCGCACTTATTAGAAGCTAGCACAGAACCCAACACAGATAGATACTCCCCACGCTTGGCAGCAGTTGCATAGTTAACTTACCTACCTTGCCACCTGCAAATAGATGTGACCATTCAGGGTAGAACTGTTGTCAGAGAGTGACTTTTGAGAACTCAACAGAAACATCCAGAGATAAAGCATCTATACCAAAAACCCAGCTAACCTACATGTTGAGTGGCAGCAAACAACACCACATTTGTTGCCTAAAGCAAACGCAAAGCAAAGCATGGCGGTTTGAACTAAACTGTAGCAACCTCAGGTGAAGGATATCTCATGGAATAACCCAGGACCAGTACAAAAATTTCCATATATTCCTGAAACATTCCTTTGAACTTGTCCTTCAGAAAAAGTGCTTGCCAGTGAGGAATTCATTACAGCTCAGATGAATCCTGCCCAGCAAGCCAGCCCTTCCATATCACAAGGCGTCCCAGATGAGAGAACCAAGAAAAGAATGGATCTGAATAAGTCCTGCTAGCTCCTACCAACATCTGCCCTTGATCAGGCTGTCATGAAGACAAATGTACATCATTTGGATGTGTCATCTGCTACTAGGATTTTAGTAATAACTTCATTACAAGGACTTTGAAGAATCATTACTGTTAATGATTCAGTCCCACTGTTAAACTTCTTTAGAGCCAGCAAAATGCTAGTCCTGGAACACAACAGACAATCAATACACTCTAGGGCAGAGCTTAGAGATGCAAAGGTAAGAATTAAACACTGGGCCTCCTCTTATCTACGTAACAAAGACTTCTTTCTCAGAAATGAAAATGTCTACTGAGATCCTCACAAACCCTTTAAGAATACCTTTTGTGCCTTACAAGAAGCATCAAGGATACCTTCACATCAGCTTCTTGTGAGAAAGTTGCCTGAAGTACAGAGAAAAGTGCACATCACCCAGAGGTGAGTCAGGTAACAAGTTACTGTTTATTGGTTTGACAGCAAGACAAACAGGAAGAAAAGCATAAAGCAGAATAAATACAAAGACCATTTGACAGGACTCCGATGCAGTCCCTAGTCATACTGTCTGACATGACAGCAAGTCAATGAACTATGTATTGCCAGAGCTAAGATAACCTGTCTTTTACTGTTTTCTGTACTTCTTAGCATGCCTGCTCCATGGAGCACTAGACAGTGCAGGATTAACAGATAAAAGGACAGAGTTAAGACTGCTGTTGGTCTAATGAGACCTTTAAGGACAGTTCTTAAGATTGAGTTTCACATTAGAACGCTGAAGTTTTACTAACAACTCATGAATTTTCACTAACACGCTTAGGACAGGGACTATACATATCTAGGACTACTATGTGTACGTACAGAAGTCACTGCAGTAAAAACATCAAAACTTAAAGCTGCAAGTTCTCTTACTGAAGACTGCACCAGTTCACCACAACAGTGGTTGGTTCTTATTGGGCAAAACAGAAGTGTGAATGGATTCTGAAGATACGCAGGCAAATTAAAAAAGCATTAATTAAATGCTAGTCAGGTTTCAACTCTGCCATGAACTATAAAACCAAAAAAAAGCAGAAGGCAAATGATGAACATTTTTGTAGACAAAGTTCTGTCTTGCATGCATGAAAGAGATGCACACCTCCCATAACTTCACACATTCAAAAGAGGGATTTTGTCACCTTCACACTCCATCCCTTCACAAGGTTTTCACAAGAGAAATTAAGAAAATTGTCTTTGGCAACAGGAATAGCTACTCTTTTAATTGTCTCTTCAAAGAAACTTCCCCTGGAAGGTATTAAGTCACATTTTGTTCTATTGTTTCTTTTGGCCTAGTTACTTTGTTTCTCAACTACATTTTGAACAGATGCTTTCAGAGAAAACTCAATCACCTATATAACACCCTAGTAACAGATTATTTTTTTCCCCCCAACAGGCCTTTGCTCATCTATGCATATCTGACTCACTGTTACTCTATGATCACTGTTTTTGACAGCAGTAAAGGTCAGCAAGCAGCTACAGAGGGGAACTAATGCTTACCCTGTAATAGCTGCAACGTGAAAGACTCCTGCTGCAGTTGAGCACTCACTGTGAGTGGAGATATTGGACACACTTCTTGCTCTATCATGCAAACAGAATAGACCACTGTGGCTTCACTTACCCGCCCCCCAAAATAAATAAATAAATAAATAAAATAAAATAAAATAAACAATGAAAGTTTTATCAGATAACAGATAAGCATCAAGCCATTTGCTTCCTCTACTTTGATATTTCTTGTAGTTCAAGAATTATCTGATATTGAGTCCATCAAACACCAGGTAAAAGGGTGTTTCAGAAAGAAATGAAGAGAATAAAATATTTAAGGAAAACAATGCTGCTTCATTCTGAGCTCTTTAAATGCACAACATGACCAAAGTTTCAGTTTGAGAGTTGCAAGACTTTCCCACCGAAAGATTTAAGGGCAATCCACATCCCTATAAGGAAGCACTTCCATAAAACTTCTCACTGTGAGCAATAGAACAGAAGTGTCCTCAAGGGCAAGAATTGAAGGAAACAGGATATTCTGATTTCTTTTCCAAAGGAAATTCAAATTTGCCCCCCTCTCCAACTCCCACTGTACGACAAAAAAAATCCAGGTCATTCTGTCAAATCTTCAAGGCTCTTATTTAGAAAGTACTACAGTAATAGGAAGCATTCAGTATAGCAGCATAGTTCTTGAACAATTCTTATTTGAATAAGAAAACTATCTATAGATAAAATGAAAATGCTTTTACATAGAAGAAGATGGCTTCACTGAACTTCCTATGACTGTTCCAGTCCCACTCTCCCCTCCCATGAATAAGCAAAACTTCCCAAGATAAATTCCAGCTCAGATGGTGTTGGGGGGAGGGAAGCACACATCAGATAAGTAGGGAAAAGGACAGTCTTAATTTATTTCTACACGTTGCTGCATTCTTTGAGATGCATGGTCTCAAGTATCAGAAGGCAGCTACTAAGTCTGCACTTTGACTAACAGGATGAAAAAAAAAAAAAAAAAAAATCAGAGTCATTGGAAGAGGGACAAAGAACTAAGAATGCCATTTTTTAAAATTATTAAATCCTACTGGCAGTACAAAGGCATCTTGTCTTGAGTAGGGAACTAAGCTTTTGGGAAAGGATTTCAAACACTCACTCCAAAATAAAATCTTGCATTGTAGTGGCTTGCCAAAATTTAAATTGTAATTTTAGCTGTACCTTCCACAGTCAGCCTGCACAGCTTTGCTTCACAAGCATCCAGATAACGAGCAATCTGCTCCTGATCCCACATTCAAAGTACTTAAAGTGATTAACAGATCCGCACATGGACTGAGTCCGGGCTTTCCACATGCAGCCTTCACCCACCTTCCGCTGGGTACTCCGGTACTCCGTCATACATTTCAGAAGGAGTGCATCTTTATGCTAACGTCTGTTTGCACTGCAGAAGGTTACACGTTGCTGCATTAGATTCTGTACGCCACAGGACTCAAATCCTGCTCAGAATTCTACACCTCAGAAGGAAAACCAAAGAACATAAATATTGCCTCTAAGAAATAAGCAAATATTTTCTATTATTAACCATTCTGTAACATCGCATCAAAATATATATGCACATGCTTTGGAAGGAAAAGCATTTTAATTATTGGCTACATGAGGGTTCAGTAAAGCAATAAAGCTGGCCAACTGTCGTCTTCCATCAACCTAGAAGAGGTGATGGATGTGACAGCACAGCAGTTCTCTGATTTTAAGCCGTGCAGTACAGTAACTGTAAAGAGCTAACACATAAGGGGGAGGGGATAGGAAAGGCCTCTAGAGCCACAGCATATTTAGAATCCCTCCTTTCTCCTAGCCACGATGAAAAAGTCTTACCACTTTAATGACCTGGTACAAAACACTTTATATTCTCCTGGAGAACACTCAGGTGATTTTACTGGAAGAAATGGTGCTGTTTGACTGTGGTTTCAGATTAAATCCTACCATATTGCTTACATTGGAGCAACCTTCTTCCTCATGCTTATATTATTTTACTCTTCATAATCAGTTAAATGCTCCAAGGAAAAATAATACTACTGCCCGTACCCAACACAGATACAGTACTTTGCCAAGTTGTATCAGTTTAAAAGCCTGCAACACATCAACTATAAGAACAATATCAGGCAACAGTGAAACAAACAGGAAAAAAAACAGAACAAAGAAAGTAGAATCACATGAATGACATTTACATCAACTGTCACTCAAGAGACCTTCCAAAAAGAAGCTTAATAACAATGCCGTTTCAGCAGGAGCAATTTCCAGACAAACAGAAACATGGAACTAATGATGGGAAAGGAGCACACAACTGTTTTGCTTTGGCTCCAATTAAGGCATCTCCATGACACACTCAAATACCAAGTATCCTTCATTCCCGGAACAGATAGATATTCACAGTCTAGGAGGTAAGGGAATCTTAAAAACTTCACAGGCAGCAGAAAAAAGAAGAAAAAAACTAAAGTTTTTGGTTTTGTTTTTTAAATCAGACTTCAGTACAAACATTAGTGGAATTACGCTTCGGTTTTCTTAATCTGAAAGAATGTAAATGGGTTCAGAGATGTCCAATCAACACAAAACCACAGCTCACTACAGTAAAATCCAGGCTTCCTTAATACTGCAGCTTTACATTAAGCTGAGTAAAAGAAATTGCCAGCTGCTGAGAAAGAGGGCAGTCCTGCACTGTTGCACAAGTCCACATAAGACAACAGCTCATACCATCAGAAAAGCTCACCAAAACCACCAGGAAGCTGCCCACTTTTGGAGGTGTTAGATTTCTTTTAATTCTGACTTACGCTCTTCAATCACAGCAAGCTACAAAGCAATGTGATGGAACTTTAGGCATGCCCCTCAGCTGCCAGACGACCACAATCATATCAAAATCACACAATATGCAAATGATTACAAGCAAAACAAAAAGAATCAAATCAATATATCCAAAGGCAAGATTGATAACACTTCAATAAGTAGAATTTGACACAATTTTCTGTTGATAATTAAAATTACTGAATTTTCTTTCCAAGATCATTTCGCAACATAATTTAAAAAAAAAAAGAAAACAAGAGCAACAGAAGTCTATTTTCTCTAACATCTTTTCCTAAGCACATACTGGAATAGGATAAACAACAGGAAAGCCCAACATCTCATTCCTGGAGGTGTTCAAAGTCAGGCTGGATAGGCATTGGTCAACCTGGTCTACAGGAGGCGATCCCGCTCAAAGCAGGGGTTAGAACTATATCAACTTTAAGGTCCCTTTCAACAAAAGCCATTCTGTGATCTTACGGCTGTTTAGGCCATGGTTCACATGCATCCTACTGCCCCTTTGCATCCCAAAACTTCTTTGTAGCAATTATTTAGAATAGCTCTGTTGGAGGGGACCTTCGAAGACCATTGTGACTAATCACCTGAATACTTGAGTGCTAACCAAAAGGTAAGTCTGTTAACTGAGGGTACTGACAGGCACGGGGCATCTACAACCTCTCTTGGAAACCTGTTCCAGGGCCAATAAATAAACTGTTCCCTGCTGTATAGTCCAAAACTCTCCTAGCACAGCTTGATGCCATTCCTGCACATCCTATCAGTGATGACCAGGCAGAAGAAACTAGCATCTCTCTCCTCTTCCCCTCCTCAAGAAGTTGCAGGGAGCAACAAGCTCACCTCTCAGCCTCACTTCCTCTACACTGAACATCCCAAGTGACCTCAGCCTCTCCTCATAAGACATGCTTTCTGGCTCTTTCACTGTTCTCCATAGAGGCAATTCTTTACTACACCCCTGAAATGCTCCAGGTATCCCCAGTTGAAGCACAGTAAGTGTTGCAACAAGCTCAAATGCAATGGCAGAAATATTTCCCTCAGTTACTACTAAATAGAGCTACACTACCATTTGCCACACATAAGCAGCAAGCCTGTAAATCAACAAGGCTGAAGTCACACTCAGGATTTGCTTGAATGTTTCCAGCCACAACACAAGCAGCTAACCCATTACCATTTTGTAACAGCCAAAGCAAATCCCAGAAGTCTGTTTGAGGAAGCAGAGGAAGACGTGGCACTAGGATCCAATCCCATAGCTCTGAATCACCCAGAACTTTAGTATGGTGTTCAAAGCAGATATGGGATTTCAGAAAAAAATGTCACTTCCCTACACGTGTCAGCTGCACCATGCTACCATCAACACCACAGTGATTACTCCACAGGCTGGGAACCAAAGATGTACTATTATCCACATAAGCACTCTTCTCCCTTATATAAGGAAGGCTAATGAAATCAAATGACGTAACAGTAAATCATTAAACATTGTGATGGACTTTCTCATACCTGCAAGACTTTTAGGTCTGACAGAGAAGTAACATTTAGCTTGCCATTAGCAGTCTGACCACCAACAAGCAATTATGAAATATGGCAACCTTTTGGAAATCAAAGTCACACCAACCTAGCTGAAACTACCCTAGAAGCAGAAACATTCCAAAGAGCAGCTGCCTAAATCAAATGCTATATCTTGCAATCTTCCCAGTAGTCTAAAGCTTTTCTTGTCTTGTCATAAAGGAATGTGCAAAACAGATTGTAACCAATATTAAGGAAATCATCCTTGATTACGATTCATAATTTCAAAGAACAAAATCACGCTTAACTTTTAATACTTCAAGAGTAAGTTCACTTGCCTCAGATATGTTGAAATTATGAAAAGCACTGTTTGATGAGGAATGCAGAAATTAAGCTGCTGATAGAAGACTCTCAAAATGCAAAACAGGTTGATTGATGTGGGAGCAAAACAACAACAACAAAAAAATGCAGCTGAAAGTCATCCTAGCTTCCCAGAAATATTACAAAGCTATTCTCATTCTCAATTTATTGCTTTAAAAGAAATTTCAGAAAACCAGATTTATCACAGCTCCATCACAGATGGCCAGCTACTGAAGCCAGGGGATCAGCACACAGATGCTGAGGTACACTTCCTGTATGATGGGGGTTGAGCCTGCTCATATCTGTTCTGCAGTTCCACATGCACAATCTGGAGAAAGTGCTTAGTATCACCACACTTGGCTAATGCTTTCTTAGAACAAGTAGCCCTGTATGAAACTATACACAGCAGCAGAGAAAAATGGAAAAGATATTAGGTAGGTTTTTAAAAGTTCAAAACAGTTTCACTTCTAAAAATGAGAGAAATTCTTTCCATTCTTGTCTACAAAAACAGAGGATTCTGTTTTCGCAGCTTGGTGGGGGCAGAAGTATCTCAAAGTATTCTTCTGCACATCAGAATTACTTCATGGTCTTTCCTTTTTTGCTCTGTAATTCATAGTGAAAACAGCAATTAATATTCAACCAAAACAAAACATTTCCAAAGTGAAAATATCTCCTCTCAGAAACCTACCAACACATACTGAGAATAGTCAGACCGCAGCATGAAAGCACCTGTCACATCCCCCAGAAAAGTAGCAGCACTTATTTAGACGTGACAAAAAAAAAAATTGGAAAAAAACAAAACACAAAATAAAGAATCTCTCTACTTCTCTGAATTCATAATGTCTCAATTACTTCAATTAGAATTGCCTTCAGCTATAACTTATATCGTCTGAAATAAAAACACATGACATTAATGTATTGCACTCCATTCAACAGAAATTGTAAGATTACTGCTATGAATTTCATCACCATACTACTGCATTCAGAAAGGTATATAGCTCTCTGGAATTTGTTAACCATAGTACAAGTGACGAGAACGTAAGCAGAAAGACTGATGCTCTAGGGAGATGCAAAAAAGAACAGAGAAATCAAACTATGAATTAAGCACCATTAGCAATGTCATGCAGCACGTCCACAAAACCTGGTAATTACCAAAGCGTAGAACCATGTAACACAAAGGAAAGTACAGCAATGACAGCAGAGCAGCAAGGCTGCAATAAGCAAGAGTTTGCTCAAGCACAACAGCTGTGGGCACAGAAATAGAGGAAAGAAACTGCCTACCTTCAGAAGACCTCAGGTACACAGGGATCTCCTGCAAGATGCATTTGCTTCCACTGCCAACCCTTAAATAAGATCTGGGAAGGGGTGGATCCTGGCTCCAGCCCTTCTGGTCACTCAGGTGCGTTGCTTGCACCTGAGCTCCCCTGGGTGGCCTTCCCACCACGTGCTCAATGACTATTTCAAGCCCTGACATAGCATTTCTGCTACAAACCTAAAAAGCCATCTTTAATCACCTCTAAGATAAACTCAGGCAGTATAAAAGGCTTGATATTACTGTATGGACTATTTTAATCTACATTAATCTCACAGCTTTCATCAAAAAGAATTATTTTATCTTACTTTTCTCTCACAGGAGGAGGACCAACCAACTGAGGCTGAATCCAAAATCCACCCAGCAAAAAGTACTCAGGTGTCCTTAAAATAATTTCACTATGTTTTATATGAAGTGTTACTCACATTCATTTCATAGCACTGACAAAGGAAATCCATTTGTGTAGAGGTACAACACTCGAGACTTACTCAGCAAATTACATTGAAGTGGAAGAAGCAGTAATAGCACTGCAGACTTCCAAACTGCTCTACCAACGTATATTAACCATACCCCAAGAAAACTTCCCTCAGAGATGCAATCAGGTAGAGCAAGAGTTTTACATGAAGTGTTTTTCCTTCTCAGAACAGACCAACAGGAAGAACGTCATTCATGAATGGACTGGGATCCCGATACCACAACAAGAAACTAGATAATTAATCACATATTATCAGCACTGCTGTTTAATACTCAAGTGATGTTTTCCTGGAATTGGACTTGAACTAGTTGCAAACCATCCTTTTTTCCTAAATTCTGACTGTAGTTTAAAAATAAAAAATAAAGAACAGTGAATGTTTTAAATCCTAGGAACAACAGTTCAGAGACCATAACTCAGCTCTATTAGCATTTTTATGAACAGAGAAAGGCTTAACGACTGTGTGAAACTAATAATCAAAGGTACAGCAGACTCAGGAGACTTTCAGAAAGCTAGAGCTTTGATTCTCAGGATACCACACACTTACCCTGGTGCTCCTAATAGGCGAACACTTCCAAAGAACAAGAAGGAAAGAACTACCAACTTGACTGAATCAGAACTGCTGGGCTTTATTTTGAGCTCTGTCCTTACCTCTTTCTTTGACCTTGGACCTGTCACTTCCCTGCTAATCTGTGCCACTCTGTGGAACGCAAATAGCAGCTTTTACAAAGCATTTTGCTAAGTAGCATGAACACCCTCAGCAAAATCTTAGCGCTGTGAAAAGAGCAACCATATTTTGCTGAGCCAGCTAAAAAAAAGCAAATACACTTCTGCTAGTTCTCTACAGCATTAGTTAATGGGCATTATTCTTCTAACAATGCAGGCATATCTAAGGCTGGCAGACAAATAGAAACAGCTTCATTATCTACAGTACTTCACTGAAACCAGCAGGACTGCCCTTTTTGAACGTAAGTACTACATACTGAACTCTTTACTGTGGCCAGAAACAAGACTCCAATCAGATGAGAAAGGGAAACGCCAAAAGTTGTTTTAAACACAACGATGTTTCCTTCAGTGGGCATTCCCTACTGCCTTTTTTTTCCTCCTATAGCTTCATGTTTCCGTTACTTAAAAGCCTCCACACTGGGAGAGGCCTACTAACAACTCTGTAGCAGATGCTCAGTGGAGCACTGACATGCAGGAGAAGAGGCAAAGGTTAACAATATCACCAGATGAAAAGAACAAAGAAGTCAGGTGGTTCTATCAACAGATTTAAAGAGATTAATTTCTTATACAGAAAGAATTGAGCCTCTTGAATCAAATGCCAAGGGAAAAAAGAAGGATTCACCCCCTCACAGAAAAACTGAACAGCTTTCCTGGGTTATCCTCCTTCTATTCTGTAGTTACATATCTAACATGCGAGACTGGTAATTTCACTCACCTCCCAGACTTGCTGTGAACTGACACTCAGCAAAAGGATTTCAGATCTCTAAAAATAAGTCACAGGTGTGCAATCTGTTCTATAAAGATTTTATATGCTCATTTCCTGACAACATCCAGCAATGAGAACGGGCAGCTCAGAACCTCACCTCCAAAGTTTATATTAAAATTCCAACTCAAAAGAACATTACTTCTAAAATCTATAGGACCCTTTCTACACTGTTCGGGCATTAGGATTAATTTAAAAAAGCTAAGATAACAAAAATGTCAAATAAATTAAGAAAAATGGTGGAAAAAAAGAAGATGTCTATGCTTTTGATTAAAAGGAAAACAGAAACTCACTACTGAGAGCGCTTTTTGACTGTGAAAATCTGAAGGAACTACACCTCCCAGAATCTCCAAATAATCTCACAATGTTCAGCTTCCTTACAAAACAGGAATTACCTCCTAACGCAACACAAACCTTCTATTCTTTACTATGGCATCCAAAATGTTGAAAACAAATAGAGACGACTTCTAGAGGTACCTACTAGTTGATTCAACAGATAATGCTTCAGATTAAAAAGGATATTTTCAAATCTTTATATATAATTGGGTAATTTCTCAGACTTGCATTGAGGTGCTCATTTGAGTTATTTCACTGCTCAAAATGTAACACAATTATTTTTAGATGGTCCAGCATGAAGTATCATCTTTATGCAATCTGCATCTGACCGAATATAGGTAGGCATCTGAAAGCAAAGTATTATCTGATTTTCTACTACTCTAGAAAGAAATCTGACTTTAAAAAAGCCAACTGTTCCTTCCCACTCCCTCATTTAAATCCCTAACTCTCATACTGACAACTCCTGCAGCTTCAGACAGTCAGTGGAAGTCCAAGCTAGCAGGTGGTTCTTGAAGACGAGATGTAAAAGATACGAGTACCTATTACTAAATCTAGGCAGTACAAATCAGTAGATCAATACAGCTGATGCTCTTATGGCAGCTCTAGAGTACTGGTAGATGTTCAGTACATGACAGAAGTTGCCTGCAAGAATCTTTTCCAAGATCTGGTGAGCAGAAGCTGCTCCTTCTGCAGAGACGCATTACTGCCTATCCAGTTGGTGGATGGAAACTCGTACAAAACAACAAAAAAAGCAGCAAGTAATTATTCAGCTACAGAACTCATAACTTAATTCATTCTCAATTATCCATAGCAATGGAAAAGTTAAGTTAAAACACACAAAATGCAAACAATATATACATCGTTATGCAATAATCTAATAATAAGAAATTCTCCCTCTCTTTCTGCTCCAAACACAGAACATCCTGGAATTATTCAATAGGCATTCTCATCAATTATCGTTTTCCAAACATTTCTTCCCAAATGAGGAAAGTTCTAGCAATATATTTAGCAAAACCTTCCACTTCTCACTGAAGATTTACAGTGCAGCACAAGTTACATACTGCTGAATCACTGTGACAAGAGGCTTTTTTTTTTTTCCCTGCTAGAACAGATGCTTTCTAACAGTTTGGTTGGCAATCCTGTGTTCCAGTGTCCCTCTCACTTTGCTGGTACTCTGTCTGGTACATTTCCCTTTCACAACTAGCAGCCACTAGTCTGAATGAAATAGTGAAAAGTCAGGACATAACAGTATTTTATTTTAGAATTAGCTTTCATTCTGAGCCTCAAAAATGTTCAGATACTTAAGCAATCAAGTCTGAACAGCCTGCTAGTGAAATAAGACAGTAAGCATTTGCTTAGGTAGGGAGAAAAGGCCCAACTCTTGCCTTAATTGTTTTTTTTTTCCACAGATGAAGACAGCCTTTCCTTAATCACTCCATCTTTTTTCTCAATGTATCAATATGCCCATACATATTGCCACTTGAAAGGGAAGAAGAAACTTTAGATGTTAAGACTGTCTTGCTTTTTTCATCAAAAAGGGAAACTTTAATAGCATGAGAATAATACAGAAATTTATTTGATGTTGGGAGATTCTGCACAGACTTTAGATGTATAGCATTGTAATGGTTAATACTAGCTCTAGCAAATCTATTTAAGATATTAAAATTCCCATCTGTCAGACCTCTCTGCTAGATATTGCTGTCCTCAACGCAAAGGAGGGCATGTGCCTGCATCTCAGCCACCCATTTCATAGCACTTCTTACTAATTCGTGTCATAAATAAAAATGGATTCATACTAACACACTAACTAAATCACTGCAGTTAACAAGCAGATAGCTGATTTCTTTTGCCATCTAGAGAAGAAATAAGCACAGAGAAAAGCCAAAGCCAAACAGCTGCATGCTGACATCAGGATGGAGATGATCTTTAAGCCACTGCAGTAGTACGCTCTTACATTCATAAATAATGTTCTGTGTGTGCATTCGACTTCAAGGTAAAGTTTGGAAAAATAGATACACTAACAAAAAAAAACTCACCTCAGACTGAGGGCAACAATGCTATTACTTTCATGGAACAGAATCCAGAATCACTATTAGTGATGCTCTAGTCCATGTAATTTAATGGGTTGGCTACATCCCACCACAAACAGCAGCTCTAGACTTTGGTGTACCAGTTCATTTCATTTACCTGAATTAACGTTTCTGTCACCACTAGCTCTGTGAGGGTCTGGAAGAAGTTCCCACTTGGTAAAGATTATTTCCCATAAGGAAATTAGACTTATATCTCATACATACAGTAAAATATAGCAAGTAAAATAAAAGCTTGAGAGCACTGAGAAGCATATTCCAACTACTGTTACCCAGTCACTTAAGTTACCTCTATGAAGTGAAAGCATTTACATGTTTTTCTGTAGCACCATGCTGTAGACAACTAAACCCCTCTGGGATTAAATTAGATGATACAGTGGTTCACAGGAAAGGATTCCTAAAGTAGCATTATTCCCCTCTCTTTTATATAGTATTTCTTTCTGAAAAATTATCCCAGCACCCTTGCTGTTCAGTGTATAACACTTACTGTTGCTGGACTTCAGGTCACGGTGAATTATAGGAACAATTGCTTCCTCATGCAGGTAGTTCATTCCCTTTGCAATTTGTACTGCCCAGTTCACTAAAATGTCAGGAGGTATCCTTTTACCAGACAACACTCTATTTAATGATCCTCCACGGGCAAACTCCATGATCAAGCAAAGATTAGGTTCCTTCAAACACACGCCCCTGAGGGCAATGATGTTGGGATGCTTTAACATTGCAAAGAGCTTGGCTTCTTGGCGGACATTCTCAATGGTCTGGCTGATGTCCTCATCAGGGTCATAGCGAGCTGCCTTGACAGCGACCTCATCTCCTATCCACACAGCTCGATATACTTTTCCGAAGCCCCCTATGCCAATGATTTCTTCCAGAACAAGTTCTGAGAAGTCGATCTCCAAGACTAGGAAAAAAGGAAAAAAAAAATAAAAAATGAGGTAAATGTTTAGTAACTATGCAGCCTGCGTATTAATTCAAGGTCCATGTTGCCTGACCTCACCCTTATCGTTACAAGATGGGCCAATTTTCTACACAAATTTATACGAATGGAAGCAGTAGTCCCTTGTGACAATATTTCTTTAAGAACTAGCACAATACAAAAGAACTTATAGTATATGAAAACTTACATAAAGTACTCACTCAGTGGTGATGATTGCAATATCACAGCTGTGAATTATACACTTAAAAATATCATCATCTTACCATACTGAAACGCTGTTAGGGATAAAGCCTCATTTCTTGCCCTCAGTGATAGTGCAATATTTTGAAAACTAAAACAAGAGACACCCACATGCTATTCTTCACGGATGTGTAATGTTACAGAGTTTAAAGTTAACATCGAACACATCTCTTGAATTCATCCTATATTTGAAAGTTTTTATTCAACGGCCACTAACAATCTTTTAGTCCTTCTAAAATCAAGCTTATTCCTCCACACTTTGAAGGCTTTGCAAACTTGCTCCTCGTGAGATCTGTCTGCCAATTATGACAGCACCGACGATTGTGCAACAAACAGATGGATCGGATCGCATTCTGAGTACACAGAGCTAGCAATAAGGAAAGCAATGTTTTACCACCGCACAGCGCACACAGCGCATTATAAGAATGGCTGTTTTCTTTTTCTATTGTTCCACGAACAATAGCGTCAATGACAAGCCGGAGAAGGACCAAACACGTAAGCCCGCAGCAGGACTCGCGCCCGCGGCCGGACAGCGGCGGTGCTGAAGGGACAGCTCCCACGGGCCCGCGGCCGCCGCGCCGGGAGGAACGGCCACGCACGGAAGCCAAACCGCGTGGGTACCGCCAGCTGCTCCCCTTCGCGATCAGTAACCCCTCCTGGATGCACACCCGAAGCCGTCCGGTGCACACAGGCGAGCTTTATGCTCCCAGGTGAAATTGAAGACACGGAATTTTGCAAAGAGCTCTTTTGTTTCTAAGAACGGTCCTTAGCTTCGCCTTGACTGCGTGTGGCTCGTCTCACTTTCAGACAAGCTTTTTATTTAAAAAATAATTTGCACTGATTTAGTCTCACAGACTCAGCCTTACCGCTTCATGAGCACACAAAAGGCTAATTTCACTTTATCTTTCCGAATACGCTGACCCCTTTTCTAAACTCAAGTCAATTTATCAGACATGCTGTAATAAACGATAAAGACAATGGGAACATTTAGGGTGCAGGTTTTACTGCTGCACAATTTAAGAAGCGCTATCATCGGTCTGGGACTGATAAGGAATTGCAGGGCCTGTATGTCATGAACCAGAGGTGAAACAAAGTAATTGTTTAATCAGTATTTACTACACCATATGATTAAGCTACTTAGCTCAGTCTGTTATGCATAAGAGCCCACAGTGAAAATGAGGGTCCTTCAAACGCACCCGTTGCTGACAGCCTCAGTAGGGATGCAGGGAGAACACGCTTGCAGTCGTCCTTCAGGGTGTGTAGGTAAGGCTCAGCTGAGCGCTGTCAGGATGGCTGAAAGCGTGCAGTTACTCACTCCCAAACTCTCAGTGGAAGCAACATCTCAAGACCTTGCTCTCCAACACCTTCATGATACGTGAACTTCAGAAAGCAACTAAAAATAGCTTCTGCACTGAGGTGTGCATCTCTAGAATGTCACCCTGCACTACTGCTACAAAGTAATGCTCAGTACTACTCCAATAAGCAAGTTAACCGTGGAGCAGGACTCCAAATAGCTTTCAAGTTAGCAGCACCAACTCTAAAAGGAAGCACCACTCCTTGTGAAGGGCAGATGGATTTGAAACATCACATTTCATAATGCAGTTCAACAGCGAGCGACCTTTCAACCCGCCCAAATCTCACTGCTTCTTGAACTTACTTCAGGGAAATAAGTTATGTTTCACTATGAACACATGGTTGCTTACTTGAGAAAAGAGGTAGTGCCATGCTGTTAAGGCAACAGAAGGGTAAGACACGGATAGGGGGAGACGGTGCAACCCCACAACTGTTCCTGAACTACCTTTCACAGAAATAATTCTCCTGTAATAGAGCAGGAGAAGCCATAGTTGTAAAGCCTGCCAAAGCAGGAGGGGAGCTGAGGCTTCAAGAATTTCTGTAGAAATGGTTCTTCTTAGCTATCACAAGGCAAAACCTACTGGGCATTTTCAGCATCTTCTGCATATGGGAAAAAAGACCATATACAAGAAGGCAAGCCCCATTGCTGCCCGGCACAGCCTTTTCACATTTCCAAGGGCAATTCTACAAATGACTGAGCTCTCCACCTAAATGCTTTCAATCAGATGTGGAATAAGGAAAAAAGAAGCTATTAGCTGTATTCCTTAGAGATACGTCCCAGATAGGACAAAGCATCTTTTTATTCCTTTTACTTCCTAGAAAAGGTTACTGATCTGAAGGTTTATCTGCTCCCCCACAGAAACAAACAAACAAACAACAAAAAACCCACACAACTTTATTATTGACTGAATTGCACGCATTGATAGACAAACAAGATCTACTAACAACCATTTCACATTGTTTCACTCTCCGCAATTGTACGTGGCAACCAGAATAAGCAAAAATGAAATGGCTCCAAGGCTTCGAAACTGCTCTGAAATCAAGTTCAAACCAACCCCTCCATGCTCCCAGCATCACACCTTAATCACGCAGCTCTCAGGTAGGCCCGAATATCCGAACTCTGATAAAACTCATTCCGAGGTGTTTTAGAGCAGCGTTTCTAAGTAGGTAAATGTCAGATGGAAACCCAGTAACGCAAATTAACATGGGAGAAAATGATACTATGCTTCTGGTTTGGAGGAAGGAGTGTTAGTAATGAATGATCTTTGCGGAACGCGGCCGCTTCCCATGCAGCAACCTTAAGGACGTTGTTAAAGGGGAGCCACCGGAGGCTGCACCGCTGCCCGGCCGCGGAGCTTCAGCCGATTGAAGCTTTACCAGCCCAACAAAGGGAAACGGCGATAAACGCAGACGCTGCGCCGCAGCGCTAGCGAACCTGGACACCGACAGGAAAGGCCCCCGAGCCGCCCCGCGGGGCCGGCCGTGCCTTGGGCCGGGCCGAGCCGCCACGGCCCCGGTTCCCCCCCCCAACTCCCCGCCCTCCTTACGCTGTATGGCGGGGGGCGGCGGGTAGCGGGCCCGCAGCTCCGGGCCGCCCCCCTGCACGCCGCTGCTCACGTAGTTGCTGGGGAAGATGCCGACGCGCTGGTCGATCTGCCCCGTCCACCAGCCCTCGTCGCCGGACACCTGCGAGTCCCGGGACAGCACCTGCACCACGTCTCCCGGCCGCAGGCTCAGCTCGTCCTCGCCGCACGCCTCGTACTCGAAGACGGCCGTCCAGAGCGGCCCGCCGCCCGGCGGCTCCCCGCCTCCCGCGCCCTCCTGGCTGAGCGCTGTCAGGGGCTCCATGGCGAGGCTGCTCCATTAGGGGGAGGCGCCCGCGGCAGCCGAACGCTGCGGGGGGCGGCGGGGCCGGTACCGCCGCCTATTGTTCACGCGGCCCGGCCCGGAGCCGCCTCAGCCCAACGCGGGAAGGGGCGAGGGCGGGCAGCGCGTGCCGCCGGGCCGCCGCCGCATCCCCCTCCTCCCCGCCCGCCTCCGCCTGCCGCCGCGGCCGCGCATCCCGGAGCCACCTGACTCTCTGGCAGCTTCGGCGGCGGGAGGGGAGGGGCGGCCCGACTCCTCGCCGCGATTGGCCGCCGCTCACGCCCGTCAACGCCTTCCCCTCACCCGATTGAAGGCTCTCGCCCCCTTGGCCGCGCCCACCCCCCCCTCGCTCCGGAGCCTCGCGCTCACCGGCGCGCCCCCCGATTGGCCCCCGCCCCGTCGGCCGCCGCTCCCCATTGGCCCCGCCGCGCCTCGTTGCGTGGGGAAAGCGGCGCGACGCAGGGAGGCCCGAAAGCGGACGGACGCGAGTGGGCGGGACCAGCGCCGCCCGCCGCCAATCGGAGGGGACGGCCGCGGCGCCGCCGGCCAATGGCAGCGAGGGTCCTCTGCGCGGCGCCGAGTCGGCGGTTTGGGGGCGGGGCTGCGCCTGCGCTCGGTCCCAGCCCGTGGGTCGCGGGAGCGCGCGGCGGGAGCGCCGCCGCCATCTCGTGCCCCGAAGGCGTGCTTTCTCCCCTCTGCTCTTCTGTTACTCAGCAGAGTGTTTTCACCATTCATCTGAGCTTACCCGACGTTACTGCTGCTGAAAGGGACTTCCCTGCCCCGTGTCACACGCCTGACCTGCTTTCCTGATTCCAGCAGCAGCGACTGCGTGGCTCTCGAGTCGTTTCAGCTCATTTATCTAGCCCAAAGCTAAGCCACCCTGTAAAGGCAGTGAGATTGCAGTCAGCTTTTCGGGTTGGTCTGACTCCTTTTGGGACTGTGCACGCAATCCCTAAAGCCAGCACAGCGTAAGGGCACGGGGTGGGATGGGGGACGGCAGAGCTCTCCTGCTCTACCCACAGTCCATCGAGAAGCTGGGAGCTTAACACACACCTGCAGCTGTAACCTTTGGAGTTCATAGATGGCTGAGGTGAAATCTGAAGGACTGATGTTAATATGTCCTAATTAAAACAGCCTCAGCCGCGTCCGGTACTTTGCTGTCCAGTTTTTATTTATTGTATTTTATTTATGGAAATTTATTTATTTTATTTATGGAAAATAATGGTTTCTTTAACCGCACAACCGGGAAATATGGTTCAAAGCGATTAAAAATTGATCTAGAAGAAACTTAATGAGACGTAACAAAATAAACGTCTCCTGTCGTTTAGCTGCTTGATGCACGTTTAGATTGCTACCATAGAACACCGAAACCTTTAAAGCAGTTACACTGCTGATGGTGAAAACTAAGTAAACCGACTTTGTACGTGCTCAGATTTTCTGCTGCAGCCTAATGAGACAGAGCCCTGCCCTCGTGTGGTGTGCCTTGGTATTGCAGTTCAAAGCCAACTTGTAAAATAGATCTTGCTTTTTACTTTCTTTCTTTTTTTTTTTTTTTCCTTGACCTTTCTTTCGTGATGTATTTCTACAGGTATTTCCTACTTGTGCAGGAAACCCAGAGCAACAAGTTTCTGGTGTTAGGAGAATCACCAGGGAAATGCTCTGCAAGAGTTCTCATGGTTTTTACCATTCTCAGAGATTTCTCTTGGCAAATTATGCCACCTCAGAAGTCAGATTCTGTATGATTTAGGCAGGCTGGAAAGGCTGTTCTTCTATTTATCTTAATCACAAGAGCCAGTTAATGTTAAACTAATACTGGCAAAAGGCAGAAGAAGATAACATTAAATAGAGTACACAGTCTGTGTATGATATTTTAGCACTTGTGAGATACAGAAAGTTTTGGATTGTCGGATTCAGATGAACAGCATAGATGCTACAGTGAAGGGTTTTGTAGTTTGTTTTCTTTCTTTTTTTTCTTTTTTTTCATTTTCTAAGATTACTTGTTATTATTCAGCAAATCCAAACAATGGAAATCAGACTGTAGATACACACGGATCCAAATCTCAAAGTCTATATCTGAGTGCCCACTCAGTGATTCTGTATGTTTGGCAACAGATTTCATTATAATATGTTTAAAAGGGAGAGTCTGATCTGTAAAATATGGATGATAATCTGAATGTAGTTCAGAATTCATTCATAATGGAAATTTAGGACAAAGGGTTTCAATGCAGGCTTAGTTTTGCTTCTGTCTTAAAAAAAAAAAAAATTAGAGGAGAGAAAAGATGCCAATCTATCCCTAACCGTACCTTCATAAATGCTCTGTGTTCTGCTCATTCTATTCCATTATTCATATACATTTAGAATAACCATCTCAGCTTTTGTCCTATCTTCTCTGCATTATTTGTGTTGATTATTAAACTAGTAGTTCCTCTTTTCACTCGACACCTTTGCCTCTCTTAACTGAACCTAGCTGTTCTTTAACAACATTTTTCTAATGTGCCAGTTCATGGTTATAAACATATACTGGCTATCAAATTCTTGGCACTCCAGGCTCATAGTCTGTGTGCTCTGTGTGGCCAAAAAATCGAAATGCTACAGAAGAAAAAAAGAAAGAAAAAAAACCCCAGAAGGAATAAATCATACCAGTACTTACACCATAGTACTAGAAAGTTACTACTGTTGTTCCAACAATAGTGCATCTCCACCAGCACACTAATAAGGTATAAAAGATTAAGGACATGCTCCTTGGTGCATCCCTTAGTGTAGCTCACTCGTTATGCATTCCATGGTAATTTATATTTCATCTTAAATTACCGTGGCACTAATGTTCTCATTTGGATTTTATGAATTTCCTAGGATGTATCTCAACTGCCTTCCATGGTTATAACCACAGATAGAGCCATATAAAGCAATCTGGAGATGTGTCTAATGCCAGTAGACAGTTATTTGATCAGTGACTGATAATGTCTCCTCAAATAATGTCAGCTTCACTGACAAATTGATTCTTCTATCATTATAAATTGCCTCGCTTCATGGCTGTGTAACTGGACTGTGCTTTTTCCTCACTTTAGAAAAGTACTGTTTTACCAGCATCGCTTTAATGTAGGTTTGCTCTTGATGCAGGGGAGAGGTAAGCCACTGGCAACAGAAGCTGTACAGGCTGTGCTGTGCTGGCTAGGAAGGAGGCTGTGAATCTGGGACTTCAGCATCTGAGTCAGTACAAGAGGGAGCTCTGCTCTGCTTCATAAAATATATATGCTAATCTCCCAGATGGCTAGATCTTCATGGAGCAGATGACCTGGAAAATAAAACGAGACTAAAAACACTGGATGGTGGAAATTCTGGGCTAAAATGTGAGTTGCTTAAAGATTCATCTTTTAAACTCACAGGTCACAGTATGATTTCACACCACACCAATACATTTATCAGTATTCATATAAGAAAAATAAATCAGAGAAAGAGTTTCAAATGAGCTTTCTGACTACGCTGAAAGATGCACTCTTAAGAGAAATTCTGTCTGACTTTGGTTTAGTGATGACTTCTGTTTACATGCTAAATATATATCGCATTCCAAGCCACTCGTATAGCCCCTATTTCATTTGGCACTGGTGTGCTGTCAGTCCTGCAGAGGAACACCAGCACTGCCACACAAGTAGCAGTGTGCCACGTTTTTGAAAAATTCTGGAGCAGTACTAAAAGCAATTTGAATAGAGGATCTCAGTGAAGTTACTGCAGAGCGAATGCTCCCACTAGAAGAAACCTTTCATGAAAGAGCCCTGAAATCTTTACAAGCGCTGGTGGCCTTGATCTTCCTTTTTACACCACATGTGAAGAATGAAACAGCACAGTGCGCTTCGGTGGCTCTGCCAGTGTGTGGTTCAGCACTCCTTCAGAGCATTCAGCTTCCTGCCACGCTGCCAGCACTGCCTGGGACACCTTGGCTTCCCCTGGAGGCCTCTTGCCCAAGCAGTGACCAAGTCTTTCTTTGCGAGGGCAATGAGTTTTTGTTTGGAAAACAAACAAACAAATCAAAACCGAGAGAAGAGCTCGTTCCTGGCTTTGTTTAGGTTTTGAGTTTGTCAGATGCTTTGTTTGAGTCAGTGTTCAGGTTGCTGAAGCCACCCTTGAATGACTTCAGAAACACAACACAAGAATAAAGAATCCTGCATGAGAACTCAAACCACTGGAGACAGATAGAAACCTTACTCCTAATTCTAATGGTGCATTAGAATTACAGCACACAAAGACATACAGCATCCATTATCAATACCAGCATTCATGTCCAATTTGTAACTTTATACCCAAACCATAACAAAGTTTTCAAATCAGATAGCCTTTTCATTTGGAGTAAAATAATCCTTTTCCTTATTGAGGCTAACGTCTTTTTTCTGTAATACGTATTCAGTAAGTTAACGTGCTACTCAAAATAATAAACCCCAGTCTAAAATAAGACCAAATAGGTCAGTGCTGTAGTAATTGTTTTTATTCATGTTGTCTCGAGGGAACAGGCAACATTTGCCTGCTGTCTCCTTTTATTTGCAATCACAGTTAAAATTTTTAACAGAATTAGAGCAGCCTCTTTGAAAAGAAGTATCTGTTTTCACTAGAAAATCTTTTTCCTACATTTTTCTACAGTGCGTCTACTGTAATGACTAAGTTCAAGTGCTATTCTGTATATATTTAATACTTCATAGGGCAACTGGAAGGGGATTTCCTTGTTCTCACATGGAAATGGACCCAATTCTGTTTTGATCTTTCGGCAAGTGTGGGAAGAAAGACACACACATAGCATTTTTATTCTAACGCCATCTCTGGCAGCACCAAATCCACAAAGAGTCAGAGACACTGAACGTGAATTTCATGTTGTACTGCTGCATCTATCTCAAGACACGTGCCTTTACGTTCCAGAATTAGTTAACTTCATTTACCCTTTTTCCCTAACTGATGAGCTCTGGTTCTCCACGCTGTGAAGGAGTTGTGCAACTCTATGCAGGTTGAAGCTGTATAGCTGTGCCACTGACTCTAACTGGTACCTAAGTAGTTTTCAAAATATAATATTAAACAAAATAAAGTCTGGAGTGATATATTCCCTCCAACTTCAAGGATCTGTAAGAGTAAGGTTTATTAATGTATGAATGACAGGCTTTCTGCACTCAAATATTCCTCAAGCTTGCCTTCCTACTCCGCTGCATCTGGAATTTTGTGTCACTGGGCAGCTTTAATGCTCATTAAGCATTCACATCAATTTCAGACCAGCAAAGATTCTGTTCCACAGCAGCATCTACTCTTGTTAGATTGAAGCTTCTAACTCAGGCAGGCGCCTACCTGGGATTGTGGAAAAGTACCTAATGGGATTAAAACTCTATACTGAAACCACCCTTTTCTAATAAGCTTTAGGAAAACTTGGTATGCTTTTAATTCTTAATATTTTCACAGAATCATGGAATGGTTTGGGTTGGAAGGGATCTCAAGGATTATCAAGTTCCAACCCGCCTGCTACAGGCAGGGTTGCCAGCTGCTGGATCAAGTACTAGATCAGATTGCTCAGGGCCCCATCCATCTTGGCTTTAAACACCTCCAGGGATGGGGCACCCACAACCTCCCTGCACTACCTGTTCCAGCACCTTATTGCTCTCTCAGTGAAGAAACTTCTCCCTGGCATCTAATCTAAATCTCCCCTCCTTTAGTAAAAGCATTCCCCCTTGTCCTATCGCTATCTACCCTTAAGTTGATTCCCCTCATGTTTACTGCGCATGTAAAATATGCTACAGTGAGACCATTTTGACAGCTACAAAACGTTCGTTTTCCTATTTTCGTGTGGTTATCCTTTCTAGTACAGGGTAGCTTCTTCATGACCGGCAAAGAATTGCAGTGAAAGCAGTAAGACACATTATTGCCTTCTATTGAACTTTAAAGTATCAATTGCTTTGTCTAGTTATTCCTAGCAGAAGGCGTCCATCCACGAATTTCTGAGAGCGTGCCAAAATCTCTTTCCGAGGATAATGAAAGCAAAGGTTGACAAGTTCCGCAGCTGAACGGGAGGAGGATGTGTGAGGCTGCGGGTCTCGCTGGGACGTGCCGCGGGGAGGTCGCGCCCGCCTAGGGCCGGGCCGGCAGCCGGAGCCGCGCACCGCCGCCAGGGGGCGCTGCAGTGCCGCGGTGGCGCCGGTGCCGCCCCGCCGCGCCGGGCCGGAGCCCGGTGGCGGCCGCGTCCCCCCCGCCCCGCCCGGCAATAGCGGGCTGCAAAAGCGTTTCGTCCCCTGCCTCCTCTGCCGCCTGTTAAACGCGGTTTATTTTTCTGTTCTGCGGTAACAATGAAGAAATTCTCTCCCGAGCTATTTTTGGTCCCGCTGGAGCCGCAGCGCTGCTTCCTCCGGGCTCGAAGCTCATTGTTTTTATTCGCTCGCATGAAACAATCGCAGGCTACTTAGGACGTGTTTGTTTTCCAGTTCCTCAAACCATTATCACCTTTTCCTGTTCCCCTTGAGAAAATGGGTCCTTGATACTCGTCCAGGTTGCATTATTTAATTTCCTGCAAGCTCCGGGCGAAATCGTCACAAAGGCGGGCACTTTTACTGAAGGGAAACAAAAATCACAGAAAGAATGTGGAAGAAAACCTTACTCTGGAAAAAATAAGCAACTTGCGCAACCCTGGAGGAATGAGGCAGCGTGAGTCACGGCAGGCACAGCTCCTCACCCGGCACAGCTCTCAGCTTGCTGGGCCCTGCGTGGGTCCGGTGGAGTGTAGCACAGCATATAGAAGGGCATTTGTGAGATACGAGGCCATGCCTGCCCGCAGCAGCATAAAAATCCCCTCTTCACCGGCGTTGCATTGCTGGCGGTGCCACTGAGCACAGCCTCATCGTTGACCAGATGAGGCTTGGAAGAACTGGGCCCACAGGCTCGCCTCAACACGCAGTTCCTCCTTGGTAGATCCAGAGAATCATTGCATCATTTAAGTTGGAAGAGACCCTTAGAGGTCATCTAGCACAACTTCCCTGCAATGCACAGGGACACCCACAGCTACATCAGGTGCTCAGAGCCCCTCCAGCCTGACCTTCAGTGTCTCCAGGGATGGGGCACCTACCACCTCTCTGGGCAACCTGTGCCAGAGCCTCACTTCCCTTACTGTAGAAAACTTCTTCCTTACATCCAGTCTAAACCTCCCCTCTTTTAGTTTGAAACCATTTCCCCTTGTCCTATCACAACAAACCCTGCTAAAGAGTCTGTCCTTCTTTCTTACAGCCTCCCATTAGATACTGAAAGGCTTCTTATCATGGTCCATGCTTCTTACTTTCTTCACCATACTTTTCTTCAGTTCCTTCTCAGAGCTCTTTTCACTCCCTGAAATTGAAGTTTAGTTCAGCTCTTTCTTGTTTGCCCTCCAGTTTAACCTTTTTCATCTATGTGCCATTACACATTGTGAGAGTGCTGCAATAGTTAAAAAAAAAAAAGGGAAACATGCTTTTGGGATGTAAAGTTGTTACTTTTCCTTAAAAACTGTGCAGGTGAATTCACTTTCATTAAAAGTTTGAATTAATTTTAAGTCATGTTTATATCCAGAGAGGCTGAATAACTCTCAGCACGCTTTTATCCTTATTTTGGATATTGAGTGTTGGAAAGAACGATCACAACAAGAATGTCAGTTGGTATCTTATCAGCGGGATAAAGAAGTGAGGCTTTATTACAAAGGATAAGCTCTAGGTAATGCAGTCTCTTTTTCCCGTAGACTACACAAGGCCACACACACTGCCTGTGAAGCCACCTCCTACATAATTTCCTTGAAAGTCAATCTAGCTAACCAAATTTGATGGATATTCCAGAGATATCATTCCCTCTCCTATTAAACACTTCTAGCCTGAAGCTGATGTTCTTCCAGCACTCCATTAAGCTCAGACCCTTGCAATCTGTCTGCTGTACTTACAAGCAGCTCTGACAACATTAAGCACTTGTCTCCAAGTTTATGAGATGACGGGTTTCACAGAAACAAGAGATGCAATTAGCTATGTGGCACAGCATCGGGCAGAAGCTCCTAGCAGGCCTGCCAGTCACATGGAAGTTTTTTGAGAAAGTATGTGTCATTTAGATATGTTATCAGGTGCAAGGCAGTAGGGGGGGCAGTGAAATCTCAACATTGTGAACTCTGAGCTTTGCACTCGTAAGACCCAGATCCTGTAGATCTTTTGTTTGGGAAAACAACAACAACAAAGCCAAACAAACCCCAAATCTGACTTGTTTCTAATTTCCCAATCTCAGTAGAAATAACAGTTGTGAGTAAAGATACTTTTTAATTCATAGCTTGCAAAATTATGCCTGAATCTTTGACTTATTATTATTAAAACAAACAAACTAGAATGTTCTGCTTCTTTTCCATCATATGCCATTTAAAGATTTACAAGCAAGAATGTAGTTGCATTGATACTAACAAAACTGTGAAGAAGCAGTGTATACCAGAAATTCAAAATTCAGTCCAAGAGACAAAATATTTTGGCCACCTGTGTTTAATTGTGCTATTACCACAGCAAGACTGTTTCTCATACAATTCGTGTAACACTCAGTATTGAATTAAATCTTGGAAGTACATTTTCTACAGCAAGATAGTTTTTTTTGTGATTCCAGTACTGTTTGCAACAAAACCTCTTTTCATGTCATGTCACATGCTGAAACAATGCTGAAAAGATAAATCACTCAAAATCTAATTTTAACTGCTTCGAAATTTTGCAATAGGTTCACTAATTCCTGTAAAGTTCAGAACATTTTTATAACAGATGTGGGCATATAGCTTACAGATTTCTGACGCAGCCTTACCTGGCATTCTTGGACTCTATAAGCAGAATGAACAGAATATGAATCTCTCCACAAAGGGGTTGCCTACTCCACCCTTCCTTTGTTTCAAAATCGTTTCTGATTTTTTGACTTTGGGGTTATTTTTAATGTTAGATCATTTCCATTGTTTATCTCCAGAAGAAAAGTGTTTCCAGGGCATTTTGCAGTCACCACTATTCTAGGAGGGTCTATGAGCAGAAAAAGGTTATTTGTTTCCAAGTCAGATGTAGTCAGAAATATAAAAGTAACTGCAACAGCGTCACATACCTCTGTCTAATTCCTTCACTCTTTTAACAGTTTTCTTCCTATTCATTTTCGTCGCTAAACTCATCAAAGATTTCCTTAGGGGCTGAATATCTCTTCCCATGCCAAGGTCTGATAAAGAATCCATGAAGGAAATAAATAGGCCAATGCTTCTAATGTGGACAATGCTCTGGAGCCAAACCTGGAGCTGAGAGCCTAGCAGCTGCACAAGGAGTCTGTGGCCTCAGGAAACACAGATCCCTCTGGATGCCTGAAAATCCCCAGGAATCTGCCATGAGGGATTTACAAGCTGATCCATGATGGGCATCCCTCATTCCTGAGCAAATGGTCAAGAAAAAACTCTGCCAAGTGTTGCTTCCTCTCCTCTCTCACTCACAGTGTCTCTCTCACAGTGTGAGCTTTTCCACAGAAGGGTTGGACTAAGAAGCAGTGTTTGTAGGAAAACTTGTTGGCTGGCCGAGACTTGGAATGAACCTGCCTGCATTTCTCTGATCTGTAAACTCTACTGCTACTGCTCTATTTAGTCTCTGCTCTTGATACAAAGCTGGGAACAATCTCGTATGACAAACAAATGCAGAGGAGGAATGAATAGCCTGTTTCATCCCACCAGCTTGTCTCTGAACAGAAAAAAAAACAAAAAAACAAAAAAAACCCACACTTGTCTAGTACTGACTCTACAGAAGTGTAGTTTATACAAATACTCCTTCTGTTTAATGGATCAGGGCCTGGTAGGTCTGGGCACTGTTTTTGTCAATGATTTACTTTGTAAACCGGAGTAAATCAGTCAATCGATTTCCAGCAGTGTTAACACCTGTGTAAAGGTGTGTAAAGGGACTAAGCAGAGCAGCTTTTCAAGTTGCTTTCATCCACAGATGAAAAAGCAATAACCAACACTCAGTTGAAACATACAGATCGATTTTTAAGTTCACTTTCCAGTTCTCTACTTGCTGTGGTGCTGCTGTGCCACTGCTGTTGATAAGGAGCATCAAGCCTTACCTGTACGAACGAGTGCAAAAGATGCCAATGACAGATCTCAAGGACAGGGGCATAAATGTAAAAAGTGAAACACAGCTTGATTTAAAGACAGGCTGAAGACTATCAGCTAATGCAATTGAAAAAAGATTTGCATGAAAAATGCTGCTGTTGCAGAACCTATGTTGTGTCTATGTATGTGCATGAGCACATACATGCGTGGTGTGCTCCTCATTCACAGGATGCATCTTGAGTTGCAGCCGAGCGCTAGCTGAAAGTAGGGAGTGTGGGGAGAAGTCTGGTAGCATGTATGTTTCTGTATGACTGTGGTTTTCTTTGACAGTAAGAACTTCCTTTTACATCAGTTTGCTATGAAAAGTTGTTTACAGAGGGTAGGTGAAAACCAGTTGTCCACTGAATGACTGCAAGAAATCCGTTAGGCCAGCAGGGGAAGGAGAAGATCTTTGTAGTTGCTGTTGTTTTGCTGATGAATAATTATGCCACCTCCAGCTGGCTGCCAAAGACCTTTTCTTTAAAAACCATATGTCCTCTCTAATGAAGCTCTCATCACACCTCCTTCAGGCTTGCCACACTCTGCTGTATGTATGCTTGATTTCATTTGGTTTGTGCAATGCTGTGGCTGTAGGATGATAGCTTCCCTAAACTAATGCTTTGTAAAATTGTGGCCTAGAGAGAAAGGAACAAAAATCAGGGACAGCCTGGTTATGTGCTTCAGTGATTCACAGAATTCACTGGGTAGTTCGTGTGGGTTTTCTTTTTAAAAAGTTCTTTAAAGGGTTGCTGGAATCCTGGTTTCATTAGATCTGCCATGAAGTGGTGGTGTTTCAGGGCACTTCCCCTGGATTAATCGTTTTCACATTCTGAAATCTGTCAACTGTACCTTCAGGCATTGCCAATTCAAGCAAATGCAGAAATAGTCACAACACCTCGGTGTGATTTCATCAGATCTTCTACACTAAGCAGGTCAGACTTGCTCAATACTTATCTGGGAGACCTCCAGAGAACAAAAAGAATACGGGAAGGAGCCAATCTTGTGATGCAGCTGAGATTTCTTGCCAGTATAAATCATAAGACATATCTGGGAATTTAAACTTAGTTGTTAAAAACATGGCACTGCTTCTTCTGAGGCCAACCTACGTTGGAGCTGAAGCAGTATGTGACCAGCGATGCTACCTTCCAAAAAGTCTTAAAGACTGAAATTCTGTAGTTCTTTTCTCAGATTTAAGTTGTTAACTATGGCCACATTCCACCTCGAGGCAATGAATTACATACTGTTTCCAATAGTCTTGAATGTCAAAATTATTCTTCACACCTCCTACTAAAGCACACAGTCACTGCCATATTCCACTTCAGACAAGGCTGTATTCACTGAGGAGTCTTACATACACAGCTAGGAAAGGCGTTGAAATCAGACAGAAATGTAAAGTTAGTGTTCTGTTTATTCAGAATGAAGACAGAATCCAAGGGAGATTTAGGGAAACTGATGAGGCTTCAGGGCCTCTGAACTAATCTGCTTGAGCAGGCCCCGGTACATAATGTGAAATCCAGTCAAGTGAAATTGTGATTTATGTCCCCGGCAACATTTTCACCTTGCAGTGCCACTAGTTATTCTGCAGAATTCCTCTGTTTCTGCAAATTAACATACTCTCAGCTTCTCCACAGGCCTTACCACACTACCACAGTTTCCTGCATAGCTCACTGCAATGATCTCCCTACCTTGTGTTTTGTGCCCATGTATTTTTGGCCTGTTAAGCTGTGCAAGACATAATCCATTCTGTGGATAATACAAAGTTACGTGCCTGCTGACGAAACAGCTAATTCATGACTCTTCTCCAAACTTTGCCTACGTTGCCTCTTTGGGAATTGTAATTTTGGCCTCACTTCATTACCCTGAAATCAGTATGCATTTAATATTTTAAGTTTTTCCTTTCTGACAATGTTGCCTCTTCTAGGCTGGGTCTCACCAGTTCTAAAGGCCTAACTCCCCAACTCTAAAGGCTAAAAACAGCCATGAGAGAGAAGAAGCTCTTTAACTGTAGAAGATGGTCATGTATGGATTAGTCCTCATGTTTATGGAAGCTTTATACTTCAGACAGAGAGTTTTAACTGTGAACAAAGATCTTAATTAGGATTTTATCCCAGTGGCATCATGAGTCATTGTTTAGTAGAAATTTCTTACAGTGAGGCACTAAAGAATGTGGTATAAATGCTGCTAAAATACTGTCAGCTCAGTGTTTGGATATTCTAATTTTAGCCTTGTTTATTATGTTTCATCTCCATGGTGGTTTTAGGCAATTCTTGTACCAGTAACGCTAGCAAATGTCTCTTTGTTCACAGAGGCCTTGTGGTCACTGGGACACCAGTGACGCTTCTCTGTGTGATTTCTGCATGGACGTGTTCACAGAATTAGGTTCTGTGACATGAAAGTGGACGCTGCTATTATTTTCTTTCAAGAAAACTACCAGAATCATTCTTAGGAAGAAATTTCATTTTAAAACTGCACTCTTTCTCTAGCAACGGGAGCGTTAAACCATTCCAGTTGGTTTTTCAACCACGCTGAAGCAGCTGGAACAGGTAGAATTGTGAAACTGGAGCCCACTTACCTACTGGAAACGTACAGCTGAAATAGGCAATTTCTAGACAACAAAGAGTAAAGAGGAGAGGTGAAGATACTGTTGTTCTAAGTGGCCAGAACGTTGCTATCATCATTTTTGTAAGAATTCTGTTTTCCTTAGCTCTCATGGGACCTCTTTGTCTGTGTGGATCCATTTCAAACATTTTTAAGCACTCCTTGATAATAATAATAATAAACAATAATAATAATAAACAAAAAGAACCTGATACAAGTGCTCTTCTATGGGGAGAATCTCACTTTGGTCTGTGCATTTTGTCTTGAGAAAACCACAGGGCTGAGAGAGGGTACAAAAAGAGCTTAGTACTTAAAAAATGCAACCCACAGCTGAGAGAAACTGCAAGAGCAGGGGTTAATGGTACTGTGAGCTTCATGGTTCAGCTGTTTTCAGATCAGTAATTAGAATCCTCTGCTTACTGCATTGATCTCTCCCTGAGCAGCACTGTGAAATACTACAGAGGGCTCTATTAGTCATAGAGATATTTGGGTGGGGGGAGGAAATGAAGCACTGTTTTCCCTCGCTTATAGGTATTTGAGGGTGAGAAGAGCACTCTTCTGCCTTAAAGGAGAAGTCCTGGTCTTTCTCCAGGACTGCTGGGGCAGGCTGTCTCCAGGAGGGGCAGCTGGAGAGCACAATGTGCCATGATTGTGATAAAGATGGGCGCAGGGTGTATCCTGGTGCACAGTTGGGGCTGCACTGTGTGGTGTGAGTAATTGCATACCATCACAGCAGGGGGAGGAGGTCTCCTGGTATGTAACCTTTCTACTGTTAAATCTCTGCCTGATCTGTGCAGAAATGCCAGAAAATGTATGTGCTTTCCCTGCTGTCTCTAAAGGGTCTGTATTCCAGGTGGGAGCAGGGGTAATGCAGAAGGCTGAGTTTCAATGTGATCCTCTTGTGAGTAAGACTGAATCTGGTGTAACTTCTCATGGAAGATTCTGGAGGACCAGGGAACAGAACTGGGAGGAACAGGAGGGAGTAGAGCCTGTGAAAGGATCTGACTCACTTAAAAGAAACTACATGGGAAATTGACTTTTTTCTTTAAAAACAAACAGAAACCAACAAACTCTCAGAGTTGTAGCTTTGGATACTGTTTCCAGACCACGCTAAGGAATAGGTGTCGGCAAGATCTGGGAGTTAGGGTTGTAATGCTGCTGTCTAGCTATAGATCTTGAGGCAAGGAATCAATAGGGACAAGTAAATAAAAGTTGGTAACGAGCCACAAAGGCCTAGTTTGTCAATCTTCATCTGAAGACAAACGCTGTATCCAACATGGAGACTAGAAGTACTAACTCTCCTAATTGTAAAGTGAGTAAATTAGTGTTTTACTTATTTTCTGCTGATTGTTTTATGAGCTACTTACAGCTTGGTATCAAACTGTGATGATTACTGCAATGAAAAGAACAAGGAAATGCCAATCTTATGCTTGTTTACAGACAGAATAAATTCCACACAATTTAGGTAAAATATTCGTTTAAGCTTTCTGTTTCACCTCTCATCCTAATTAGCTACTCTGTATTGTCATAAAGCTTAGGAATTCTCTTTAACAAATTTTAAAATGATAATTTCAGATATTCCACAAAAGGTGTCTGGAGGAAAAAGTGTAAAACTTAATTTCCTTAAATGCAAAGATGAGAGATAGTAAGGCTAAGGTACAGATAGTGATCCAAAACATGCTGCAGTGTTGTTTTTCAGCAATGCCAGCATGTTTAAATAGTTCTGTTACAGGTTTCAGTGTTTTGTTAGTTTTGATTAACTTCTTATTCTTGTAGTATCATGCATTTATAAAAAAAAAAAACAAAAAAACACATATAATGTCAGTCAGGAAATTGTGATAGTGTCATATGAGTATTTTATATAGCCTACATTTTTATCATGCACCACATATAGCATTGCCCTAATTTTGCAAATGCCCTTTTAACCCACTGGAGTGTGGCATGAAATGTTTCTGGGTATGATTAAAAGATAGTTCTTCCTTGGCCAAGTCCAAACATCCATATCTGTGGTAGATGGGATATGCAAAGAGAACCAATAATGTTAATGTGCTACAGAAATCTTCACAATAGCCTGCAGTTGTAATGATACTTGACTGCACACTGAGAATGTGAGGAAATTAGAATGTTGTCTGGCCAAAATAACAGTTGCATTTTTGTGTTTGTCTGCTCCTGCATAATGCTGGCTTACGTAGCAAAATTACTTCTTTGCCTCAGTCTTGGCATAATAATTTATAAGAGAATTACTGGAGAAAAATAGGTTGTGCTCAAATCATCTGATTTAATGCCTTCTCTTAAATATTTCATCTAAAATTTGCTCATTCCTCACCAGTACTGAGCTCTAATTTTCCTAGAGCACATTCTTTTTCCTGAGCAGGGAATAACATTCATCCTAAAGAAGTACTGTAAGGCTAAAGCAGAGCACAGAAGATAAACCAGATATTTGTTGGATTTCAGAGGTTAAATGCATAGTCTGAGACTGCTGCTGTTGCTTTCTATTCATACGCACTATTTCCATGCACATTTCCCATCCCGTTTTTGATGTGCTTTGTTTGTTTCCTTGGAAAGCGAATCATGATTTTTTTTTTCTTTATTAATGATGCCTACAACTAAGGTTATTATCAGTTTTACCTTCAAGCATGGATGGATTCCAGTAATATTATTTCCCATCTTGTGTCCTAATGTTTTCAGCCTGCAGCTGAACAATGGGATTTAATTGTCCTCTCACACACATAAGATTCTGTTACTTATTTTACTCGACTCAGACTAAATATTCCCAGAATCCAGTTCTCTTGAGCAGGGATATCTGTGCTGAACTAGGTTATGCTGCTGTGCATCGGGGCTGAGCCAGTAATATTGCAGGAGCAGGGCTAGGGAATTCCAGCCTGTCACACAGGGATTCTGTTTAACATGAATCATTACTGTAAGGCTGAGGCTAATCTCTTCAGATTCAATCAATGGCTCCTAAACAGAAGCACAAATGTTTTTACTGTGTTTAGTGCAGCTTTCAAGGCACATTATTAATGAATGCTATTCGTCTTCCCTCCTTTCTGTGGAGAAGGTGAACAGCTTTTATGTAACATTAGTGAAACAGCTGCTGGAAGAACTAACGCTTCATAATCCTGATGGTTACATTATCACAGTGTATTTATGGATAACACATCCTAAGAACTTCATCTCTTAACAGCTGTGTTTGTAATTCTAAAAGGTGTTTTGGCAAATAATGGAGTGAAGCATAGGCTTCATATTTTGTGAGGTTATTTTTGTTTTTCTTTTTCTTCTGAGCCTACAGTTAGTGGTGATGCTTGTCATGCTTGGCTTTGTCCCTGCGGAGGGAATACTCACTCATGAAAGATCTCCATTAAGCTTTTCTGTTCCTTGTTGCTTGGGTTCATTTTTTTTTTTCTTTTTCCCCCCTCTCCTTACACATCCTATTTTTTCTGTCTTTACTTCAACACTGTTTGACATAATTTTTAAAAAGTTCCTTTTCAATATGAGCAGCCACATATTCAAAAATGCACTCCTTGAAACAATAGAGTTTAAAATTTGTTTGTTTATACTGGGAAGAGAGCTATCATGGTTGGGGTTTTGCATCCATTCCTTCTGCTTACTTTCCTGCTGGGGAAACAAACAAACAAAAAAAAAATAGATCAGCTACATCTGTTTTGAGTCAGTTTCTTCTATCTTCTGTCTTTCCAAGAATAGCCAGATGCTGCTATTGGCTACCTAACTGTTGGCAGGAAAATAGTGGGGAGGCTGTGCCAGTAGCACAGTCTTCTGAAAACACAGGCCCAAATGCGTGCTCATCATGAGTCATGACTGGTTGTTTGGGTGCTACACACTGCAGTTCCTTCTCAGCAGAGGCCTAGAAGGTTGTGAGCTCATGGTCTTGAACCTGTTAGGTGGGAGGGTTCGGGATAGAACCTGGGTGGGATCCTTCCGCTGTGGCAGTGACACTCTCTTAGCATGCCTTCAAAACTACTTTTCACCCTAATTTGGTCGGAGTTAGATAATTTAATGAAGATCTTCAACGTTACATCTTCAAACCCTACAAATGAGCAGATATCCTTTCTCCCAAGCTTGGTGGTGCACTCAAGTCTTTCCCTTTATCTGCATGGCTTTGGGGATGTACTTATGGGAAAAGCCTCAAAACCCAGGATGAGATGGTCACCCAAGGCCTTCCATAAAATATTCATCTGGAAGCTCCATTCCCATTTTGCTTGCAATAGCTGGAGAGAAATCTGATCAATTGTGTCTCCTTTAAACGTGTTGGGAGCGATATGGTGACAGGCACTGAGAGTCTTTGGTGAAACTGGGTCTTGACAGAACGAGAGTGCTTCGCTTTTAGGTAACTCAAGTGTCCACCATTGGACGTGGTGACCCTGAATGCCTTTTCCAATCGTTCCATGGTATCACCGTGCCCCAGCACCACTGGCTGAGGGAAAGAAAAGCCCCGAGTGGCTGCAGCTCTAGAAAATGGTGGGACAACGCAGAAACCCCGCGAACCGCCCTGGGGCCGGGCCGGAGAGGGGTCCCGAGCTCTGTCACGCCCGCAGAGCCCAGTGAAGCCGTCGTCCTCAGCGAGCCCTGCGGTTGAGGTCCGAGCGCCGCGGTAACGGCCACAACGGTAATGGCCGCGGCTCCGCCTTCCTCCACGCCGCCAGGGGGAGCTGCGGCCGCCCAGGCGGGGATGAAGGCGGCCGGCCTGCCGCGCACAGGCGCAGCGTTGCTCGTCCCCGCCCCCGCGGCGTTGTCCCTCCCCGGCGACAACGCGCGGGGTAGGCGTCCCCTGCCGCAAAGGCTGCCGGTCTATCGGCGGCGCGGGGGCGGGCGGCCGGCCCGGGGCCCGGACATAAGATGGCGGCGGCGTTGCTGGGGAGGCGGCGGCGGCATCGGTTGCGGTTGCGGCCGTGCGGGCTGTCGCGGAGCGCGGGCGGTGCGCGGCTCTGCCCGGGCTCCCAGGGCGGATAGAGCGGGGCCGGCTCGGCGGAGCGGGGCCGCCATGGGCTCCCAGGTGCTGCAGATCCTGCGCCAGGGCGTGTGGGCGGCGCTGAGCGGCGGCTGGTACCAGGACCCGCACCAGGGCGCCGGGGTCAACGCGCTGCACCTCTACCTGTGGCTCTTCCTGCTCGGCTTCCCCTTCACCCTCTACATGGTGAGCGCGGGCCGCCGCGAGAGCGGGGCCCCCGGGCCTCGGGGCGGGCGGGCCCGGCGGGGGGGCGGGCGCTGAGAGCGGCGGAGGGGGGGGGGGACGGCAACGGGGGGGTGGGGGGCCGGGAAGGACCGCGGGGCCGCCGCACGCGCGCCCCCTGCCCGCCGCGCCGCCCTCCCCGCAGCCGCGGTGCGCCCCGGTGGCTGTGCGAGCTCTCGGGTGGAAGCGGGATTTGTGGCTGACGGTTCTATCGCTTTCGATAGCAGGAAGAGAAGGGCCTTCGGGGTCCATTATGTAAAAGTTCATCGAGGCGTAGCACGATGTGCTGGCTGGTGTGCCGTCTCTGGACTGTGGTGAAAAGTTCCTTTGGCAGTTTGCTTGTATTCGAACTTCAGAATGCCAGCTTGGGAGAATCCATGTTGAACGTGTCAGGTGCTTCGATCGGAGCTATTAAAAAAAGCACGTTGACCTTTAAACCCAGGTGTTCCCTTGACATTTGGACTTGGAACAGATGCAGCGAAGGTACGATCAATTGTGAGAGAAGGAGGCGATTTCCTGGTGGCCGGTGCTCGTCTTTCCATCGAACTTGTATGCAGTTTATGGAGTATAAATATTTTGCTTCACGTTTCCCAGTGGAACAGTGTGATCATTCTAAGCGTGGTGTGACCAGTCTTCCAATTTGCAAGTCTGCCAGGTCTGAATGCTCTCGACAACTGAAGAAGAAAGTGCCTTGTGAAAAAAAAATTGTGAATCAGCGAATGAAATCTTGGAAAAAAGACTGCACAAATGCAGCTGTCGAAATGTAGAGCTCCTAGGTCAGGCATTTACTTGGTTAAAAAGCAGTTTGTAAAATTGCGATGTGAGATGCTTCATACTAAGAAACAGCTGCTGTGGAAGAGATTCACAGCCCTCTGTGCTTAGTTCTTGATTCGTGTTTCTGTGTTGGAAACGGTAGCTCCAAGGCCTTTTGTTTGAAAACCGTATGCTGCTGGCAAGGAAACTGCAGGCTGAGGCAAACTGCTTTTAAAACTAACGTGACAGCAGCTAGATGAAACTTCTAAGCTGATCCATTCTCAGTAAAAACTGGGAACTTCTTCAGATGGGAAGAAGAGGGTCCTTTTGGTCCCAAATCCAGCTCTTCTTCAGAAATAGCACTCTTCTATTTTGATAGAATAGTTGATTTGATTAGCACTCCCTTGCTGAGAAGGCTATGTGTGAAGGTGAGCTGTACACTCCACACACAGAGGCCTTGGAGGGGATGTATGATTTTTACTGTACGTAGCTCTGCTGGCTGATCAGTCTGAACTTATATTGAATCTCCTGCTGATCTTGGAGCAGCAGTTAAGCTTCGCTTGCTTGTGCTATAGGGTAACTTCACTGTTGCTCGAATGTGTTTCTTGTGTAAAGGGAGAAGATGGGCAAAAGCAAGCTGCATCAGGTTTCGTTGAGGTCAGAGAAGTTCTCTTGCTTCATCGCTCAGGACAAGTTAAAGATGCAACAAGTGCCAACTTCCCTGAGAATAAGTAGGGAGATTAGTCACAAGTTGAAGCAGATTGAATCATATTTGGCTGTTTTCCCTTTTTCCACCCTGTGCAGTTTAAGTGTTGTCTAGACATAAACTAAACAGGCAGAACTGTGATGGTCATCTTAGTTCTTCAGCATCTCTTAAACTCCTTCCAGATGAAAAAGGCGTAAATATTGCGTGGCTGTAAGACGTAGATAAATAAGCAGAACTCACGAAGAAGTCTTAGGTAACAGTGATTTGAATTCAGAGTGTGGCTTACTGGTTTGTAGGAGGGAGTTTCTAAAGTAGTTCCAAATGACTTGTTGCTGGCAGATGTCCATTCGCATCTAAAAAAATACATAAAGAGTTAAAATGCTGGTTGGTTTTACATTATGTATGAAGCTTTCACGTGTAAGAAATTCCAAGATCATAGTCCTGATTTGATACATTAGGGTAACAGTAAGTGTAGGTATTTATATCATTTTGAAGTAACAGAGGCAGTGGGATCCCTTAAAAACTTGTCCTGTGGCTGGTTCTGGAGGCTAAATGAATTTTACAGTAAGCTGATAACTTTTTTCCCCAAGTGTTCAATTTCAAACAAAAATGGGAAACTATCTCTTTAGGATATGGTAATTCACATGTACTTTTGGTTTATTGCACCAGGCAATGCTGATCTTTTCTTTTCCCTCTGTATCCTGTATGTTCAGCATGGAATCTAGTAGTGGTTTTTGTGAGGAAATTGTATCGTGTATGTGTTTCTTGGCATATGTATGCCACTGCTGGTAGGGTTGACGCATGTAGTGCATGGTGCAAACCAGCTAGGGGAATTAGCAGTTTAATTCAGTTTCCCTTCCTGCCTTGCTCCCTGATCTGTCTGCCATCTGAGAATGGGCATGTGAAAGTGTAGGATCTGCATCACTGGTGGAGGACACAGATGTGTGCATGCAAGTATCTATATTGCAGATAAGGATACTTCTCTTTCTCATATGTATTTATACATTTAACCTGTTTGGAGGGAAACTGTAGATAACAAAGGGACTGAGGAGAAATGTATGCCTAAACAAAGCTGCTTAGATGTGTACTGTGGCTTGGCAGCATGCAGGCAAAAATATTGCTTTCTAGAGTGGTTGATTCTATCCTGTTTTGATAGTTGTATTGAGTAACAGGCTCAACTGTGCTTGTTCTGCATATCTGTCGGAAGAGCCAATCTTTTTTTAGTTTAATCCAAAACTCAAGCTAGGAGAAGCAAATATGCTACAACATGAGGAAACTGTACAACTGGGTTGCAAAATATAGTGGTGGAGTTGGAAGAAAGATACCCTTAATCCAGAGGCTAGTGCTGTGCATCGCTGTTGCAAGGAGGAGGGGAAGCGAGGAGGCTGCCAAGGCACTTCCCCCTGTTGGAATGCTGCTTCAGCCCCACCACATGCGCAGAAGGGAATGAAGCCTTGGCTCTGGCACCCAGGGAACTTTGCCAGTGACTGAAGAGGAGCCAGGACTGTACCTTGCTTGGGGTGATGAGCTCATACCTACGGAGCTTGTCTGTCAAAGTCAAACTCACTTACACAACAGTTCACTTAATAGGTATTTGATTTCCTGACTTGTGTACATAGTTACAGAAGTGGGTCATAAATATATAGCTTCATGTGAAAGTCTTCTTTGGAGAAGTTTCTGAGAAGGATGCTGTTTCTTAAACAGAATTTAAGTACTTAAATGTGTGATGAGAGCCCGCTTTTCTCATGTTGCTTTAAGCTACAGGTAGTTTCGTGTCTACTAGAAGTTTCATTTATACACTTGAGGCTTTTTGTCAGAATACTGTGTGACTCGTAACTGAATGTGCTTCCAGATACCAGCAGTTATTAAGGGCCTTGGCTGTTAACAAACAATGGTGACAGAACTAGACTTGCTGTTCCTGGATAGTCTTTCTTCTCCAGTATGATTGCGTTTATAAGAAACTGACTTCAGTGTACTTGGGTTCAGAGCCTTTCACAAGGCAACTGTTACTGTTGAATGAAAGCTTGATTGACATCGCTTTTATGTAAGGACATAAAATCTGATCTGGATTGAAAGACTTTGCTATGAATGTCGCTAATAGCTAACACCTACACCACTCTTTTGATAATAATTGGGAAACTTTGTAATGTCTAGCTAAAGCTCTAGTGCTTTGCAGAGATCTGTGGAAGTATCTTTAATTCTCCATAAATGTGCAGCACTACCTATGATGACATGAAATTTTCTCTTGTTCCTAGAGCTTTCTTATTTGAAATGCTGACTCAAGATACAGACATCTTTGCAGTTTAAGTGGGAATATTTTCAAGTCCCATAACTGATGGACTAAGGTTTCTTAGACCACGAGATTGTTCAGTCTGGGGAAGAGGAGGCTAAGGGGTGACCTTATTGCTCTCTACAACTGTCCTTCCAGGAGGTTGTGGTGAGGTGGGAGTCGACCTCTTCTGCCCTGTAACTAGCAATAGGACTAGAGCGAATGGCCTCAAGTTGTGCCAGGGGGGATTTGGGTTGGACGTTAGGAAATACTTCTCTGAAAGAGTGGTCAGGCACTGGAATGTGCTGCTCAGGGAGGTGGTGGAGTCACCAGCCCTGGAGGTGTTCAAGAAACGTTTAAATGTTGTTCTGAGGGATGTGGTTTAGTGGGAAATATTGGCATAGGTAGATGCTTGGACTGGATGATCTTAGAGGTATTTTGCCACCTTGATGATTCTATGATTCTTTTCTTTTCTAGATCGATGGCTGGAATTTAGGAGTGCTTAAGTGTTTCCTACCCTCTCTTTCACGTTGGGAGTGCTGTGATAAAGCAGAGATGGCCTTACAGCCAGTAGTTAGCAGAAACAGCAGCACTGCATTCCTTTATCTTCACTTTGTTCACTACTTATTTATTTTTAGTTCTTTTATAACCCCGCTTGCATTATGCCCTAGTGTTTTAGGAAACTGCACTAGTAAACCGTTGGTTGTCAGTTAAACAGTTTCTACTGGTCCAGCTGGTTATAGGAGCTCATGGTTCTGTCCTGTGCAACAGACAATGCTTTCCACCAATAATGAGCTGATAGCACAGCAGATCTGTGGTTTGAGTTCAAGAGTACACCCAAATAATGTCTTGAATAAGTGTTTCTTAGAGTAAATTCTGAGTGTGGTTCTTTATCTGTATGTAGTTTTTATTATATGGAAGAAAAGTGAGGAAGAGGTAGCTGGGCTTGAAAGGTCTGATTATTTTGAGATCAGTCCACATAGATAGTATAGATATGATGTTGTTTCATAAGGTATACATTTTGGAAGTGACTTCAAAAGGGAAGATGGTAGGAAGTTTGTATCTTCCATTCGCTCCCCCTTGAGCTTTTTATAATACTACACAACTTCCCTTTGAGATACGGGGAAATACTTCTACCTTGGAGTTTGTCTAATTATTTATTTGACTTGTTCAAACATTGGGTGACTGATGTTTTCAACAGAATGTAATTAAAGCAGGCAGGTTTTGTATGGTCATGTCTAGCTCTTTCTTCTCTCCTGTGAGAGCTTCAGTTGTGACTAGTGCTGCTCAGTGTGCTCTTTCTTTTGGTGCTAATGGAAGTGGCCATAGGGATGTGCAGTAAAATGAGAAATTCTCTGGAATGCTGGTGCGGTTACAGATTTATAACCAGTCCATGAACAAGCTCTAACAAAGTTTTTGTCTAGGCCTGGTAAAAGTAGTGCTTTCTTACTTGAGAAAACAACTGAAATGAGATCTAGCTGCACGTTTGTAGGACCTGAGCATTTCTTTTATAATCTTGAAGATGGTATTGTGTAGGATACTCAGTTACTCAGGTCTCCTGAAATGTGTTAACACATTAAGAGCAACTCAAAATAGAATCATAGCATCCTTAAAGTCAGAAAAGACCTTCAGTATCAAGTCAGCTGTCAGCCTGACCTACCAAGGGCCATACCTAACTCATGTCCCTTAGTGCCACATCCAAGCGTCTCTTAAATACCTCCAGGGTTGGTGACTCCTGCTTTCCTCGGCAGCTTGTCCTAATGCTTGACCACCATCTCCATGAAGAAGTTGTTCCTAATGTCCATCTTAACTTACGCTGATGCAATCAATAATATTATTTTAACTTGTTCTGGCTCATGGAGAAAAGACCCCACATAGAAGCTGAATGTTTCCAAGTTTTGGCAAAGTAGAATGGGGAAGGCACCAGCGGTTTAAGTTGGCTTGAATTCACCCTATTTCTTGAGGCTGGAATGTAGATGAATTGCTGGCACTGTGGGTAGTACTGCTGTACCACAGTGTAAGACCTTAATTTAAAGTATGATCATATAGTAGAGTGTGCTGGACATGCTCAAATTTCTTCTAATCCCAAAATATACATTCTATCTAGAGAGGAGCAAATGTGAATAAACATGAATAATGAAAAATATCAATTAATTGCGTTAATCCTAGCCCACTGCAATCCTGTAGAAACAGGATGTGAGAGGGGGAAAAATGTACCCTTTAATTCTCTGTTGGGTTTAATTCGAGCTATGTTCGTTTTCTGGTTTTTTTTCTAACTCATTCTCAGGGTTTCCCTCTGCACAACAGGACATGTAGATTTTGCATTCCACAGGGTAAATTGGATGCAGTGTGTGGCTTCGTTGCTGATGGATGGAGGGGAGAAACTGAAGAGCTCTCCAAATGGAGTTAGTCCATGAAAGACATGTCTATACTTTTGTTGTTTAGTGTTAAGCTGATTGCAGTAATAGGTTCAGAACACTGGGTACTTGTAAAGGACAGGCCCATTGAAGTCCTGTTTGTGATTTGATAGCAGACTGTTTAGCGGGCTTGCCTGTGCCTGCAGGAAACTAGCTGCCCTTCAAGTTCTCAGAAGCATTGCATTTTTTTGAGGAAACCTTTGTGTTGCTCCAGGGTTACGGATGTCGTTATCATTGTGACTCCTGGTTGATTGTTGGTGCTGTATTTAAAATTGTTTCTTCTTTCTTCTCTGAGGTGATTCTTGCAAAGTGAATCTTTCCCTATCCCTTAGTCTTGTCCAGCTGATCATGAAAGGTGGCTGGTAGAATCTAAGTTAACATACCCCAACTTTGTTTGTCTGTCCTACTTCAAGCAGCATATTTAGACTTGTTTTGGAGGATGTGATGTAGGTTAAACTTGAGCTCCTGAAGAAAGAGATCATAGTAAGTAACCTCTCTCCTAATTGGTTCTAGACTCAAATATTTATATGTTTGGCTTGAGTAATGTTGTATTGCTTGATTGTTTTTGCTTCCTGCCAGAACATGAAAAACCAGCCTAGGGATTGGTTTTCCACTGAAATTAACAATTGATACAATATGAAGAAATGTTTATTGTTTTATTCCCCTTTGTTAGTACAGTATTTTGTATTCAGCGATCTATTCAGACAGTGTTTTTGCTTAAATCATAGCTCAGATTACTCATGGCTCTTTCAGGACAAATATTCTCTTAAACATGTAGGAATCTTAATGATTTAGTCAGATCTCTTTTTAAAATGCCTAAAGGTAGCTTTGTAAAAGAATATAGAGGACTTTCTCTCCTATTCTCTGCTCCTGCAAGATACGCCTGGGGCTTGGATGGCTGTGAGGATGCCTCTGTTGCTAATGTTTGTAAAATGAGAGGGACTAGGTATACGAAACAAGCTGGAATTAGCCTTACAATAGGAAACCTAAAAAGGCAGTTCACTTAATCTTCTCATCTACTGAGTTAGCATTTGTTACCCAGTGCAAACATTATTTAATTCTGATTGTCACACGTCTGTATATATATAACTGTTTAGAATTTGATATCAGACTGTACCATCAGCTGGGTCAAGGGCAATGATGTAACAATATTGGAGTATACAGCTTCTTGTTTTGGTGATGGAAGTGATGTATTCGTGGCTGAATGCTGAGAGTTCATATCTCATTTTGTTTAGTATAGATGCAACTAAAAGGTGAATTAGGCTAAAGTCTTGAAGTGGAGGTTTGACTAGTATTCTGTACCCTTCTCTTCAGCAGCTATCAGACTTCACTTAATATCTGTTGCTGAAATGACTGCTTTGTAAAAGGCTCGTGAGTCTTGGCAAAAGCTGGATGTGGCATCTTAGTTTGGAGTGGAGTTTCAGAAGTTGAATTTAGAGCTGAGGCTTTTCATTAGGCTCTGTCACAACTGAAAAATTATCTTCAAAAGATCTCCATTAGCTGTCTCTCCATGGGCATGTGGTGGTCTGGCATAAATAACCCCAAGTTTGAATGAATACTCTGACTTACAAGTCATGCTAGTTGTAAGTCTCGTAGTCTAAGTATTACATACCAAAAGCCTGGAAAGAAAAGAGTAAGTTAAATTTGGTTTTCAAACTTAAGTAGTAGGGTTACTTAGCATGCTGCTGTGCTGCTTTGGTACTTTGTAGTAGAGTATATATATATATATATTTTGTTAATCTTACTGGCCTTCTAATAACCTCCATTTAAGGTGTAGACTGTATGGTGCGTATGGCTTTTTATATCTTGCTTAAGACAAAGGTTGGTATCTTCAGGATGAGGGAAATTGTTAAACTGTGGGTAGCTGTATGTGTGCTTATGAATGTTGGACCTCATGTTCACTAACGTTTCTGTTCTTCCTTTGAAAGGCCCTTCCTTCTTCCATGATGATAGTAGCTGTCTACTGCCCGGTCATAGCAGCACTCTTTATCGTTTTGAAGATGGTGAACTACCGTTTGCACAGGGCACTGGATGAGGGAGAAATTGTGGAGAGGAATGCCAATGAGCGTATGGACAGGGGTGCAAAAACAGAACAAAGCGGTGTTTCAGCCAAAAGGAAAGACAGCAATGGACCCAGGTAAGGTTTCTGTCAATGCTTGTGTACTGCTGGGAGTGATGAAGAGTTATGTCTCTATCAGACGTGTAACTGGAATGGTGGATGAAATAAACACTCGAGAATATGGATGCAGACTTCTGTGATTTTTGAAAGACTAGTGAAGTCTAATATATATAAAAAAATCCTTTTACATTTTAGGTTTGAAATTATGTCAACTTTCTGATTCTTTAAGAGTTGGAAATGTTGTAAGCCCTGAGACAACAATGTGGAAAATGTGTGCTCTTTAGGTTGCTAAATACTTAATGAACACATCCAGAACAAATAATCTTATTTCAGCAGTAGACTTGGTTTTAAAAATCTAGCTGTCAAATACTACTTACTAAGTCTTCAGTGATGAAAGAAGTGTCTAATCTGAATTTAGTTTGCTTAGTTAGGTCACATACAATACTTCACACTAGTTGTAGGCTTTTTTCAGGAGAGCACTGTCCTGTGAACTTGGAATTCTGAAGTTGTTCTGCTTAGGAGTGAAGGTGAGGATTCTGAAGTACTGTTAATAGGAAGTTATTACTTTCGACAGATCTTTGCTTTTGCCATCATCAGAAGAGATTTCCCTTCTCTAATCAGGCTGTGCAGAGGGGGAAAAAAAAAAAGAGCAAAAGATTACTTATCAACAAAGCCAGCCCAGTCAGACTGTTTGTACTCAGTGTGTTGTGAGCTCTATTATCAACGCCACTGCCAAACTCCACGTAACTGAGGACCTCTTAAGAGTTACACTGCATGGAATAGATCAGTCTTGAATTGTTAGCTTTTTGAAGACCTTTCTCTTCCCTTTGCATTTCTGGTACTGTTATCTATGAATTGCTTTCAGAGTGAGGGAATTGGTATACTGTCCTACTGTACTTCTTTAGATTCTTAAAAAGAAACGAAGAAGATCAACACAACACAAAATCCTGAACCTTTTAAATGGAGTCATGTGCTATAAGGAGATGTAATCAAAATAAACTTTTCACTCTGTGCATAAAGATGCTTAAGGGAAGTTGATGTGGTATTTAAACGTTTAGGATAGAATTGAAAGGACATCCTTGTGCATATGGAGCAGCTTCCATGGCATGAGTCTTAAGTTCTTCTGCATCAGTGCTCAGCTTAGTATTATTAACAAAATCTGTCTTTGTTTCCATTAAAGCTGGTATACAGTAACTTCTTGTATCAATCTTTTATAACCTGACTGTTTTTCCATTCAGTGTTTGGTAATTGAACCTGCTGATTTTAATTGTAACTCCATTTAGGTCACCATACTTTCTAAAGCTGTATTCATCTGCTTTGGCACAGTGTGACCCTAAATATATACTAGCACCTATTCTGCTTAATAAAATTCATGAAAGTGAGCTAGTGGTCTCTTCTGTTTAAATGCAGTTTTGCTAATATGTGTGTTAGATGTGATCCTTATATTTTTTTCTTCATTTTGTTTTGAAGCCATGTAGCTTTTGCTTCCACAGGAGTTGCCAGGGCTTGGCAAGGACTTCTTTGTACGGGTATTGTGAATTGCTTATGGATGTTTCAGAAGTTCTATTTTTTTCTGAGGACAAGTTGCTGTGAGCTGATTTACTATGTTATAAGTGTTTGTGAGCTCAGATACTGAGCTTAGTTTTGATGGCGTGTCCTGATTGTCAACTGAAGTTTCATTTACTTTTATATGATCCTTGTTCCCAGGTTTGGGTGTCTTGACTAGAACTGGGAACAAGGTCAGTGCTGAAATTCCAATGTTACTTCTTGTGAAGTGGGATGTGCAGTATATACTAATCTTTACCTGGAGGCTCTCAAGAACTTTGGGATAATGTTCAAACCAGTAAAGGAGATACAGGGCAAGGTTTTAGTGTACTAAGTTAAATCAGAAGAGTAATAGAAAATCTTTTCTGATGAGCGTGTGTACGTAGGTTTTTGTTTAGCTTTTAATGCTGCTCTTGTAGCATAGAGTGGGCATCGGGGTTTTTTCCATGTACAGATCTTCCCAGGGGCTGCTTCAGATATTGGTATTTGTGTTGTTTTTCTTTTTAATTTCTGAGAGTTAAGTGGTAGCTGTGTTGAGGATTCTGTTTAGCTTTGAAGAACATCTGTTCTTTTTCTGAAGCTTGACTTGTTTATCTGTATATGGGGCTTCCAGGTATCTAGTAAAAACAGCATGCTATCATTTGTAGATTTCTATAGGCTTCTTGTATCTTATGTTCACATTAGTTTTTGAATAGGGTCAAACTGAGGGTATCTCATCTTTCGTAAGACTTTAGCATAATTAATAAAAGACCATTTTGGTGTTCCTTAGGTTGATCTTTTCTTATATTCCTTATAAATAGGAAATTCTTGACTTAATACCTTTGAAAGAAGGTTGTGCAATTTAAATATAGGAATGAGAACTGTCTTGTTTCTCAAACTTCTCGTGCAATTGATGACTTCATACTTACATGATTTTTATGGTGCTGGTTATGCTTTACCTCTTGTGAGGTTTCATTAAAACAAACAAATACTCGGAATACAAACACCTAATTCTGTAAGTCTGTAAGATATCAGTTTGAACATTTAACTTGCATTCTTGTTTTTGGGAATATGATGACTTCCTCCTTTTGTCAGTGACTACTGTGATTCACAATAGGATAAATCATTAACTGGGTGACGCTATTCTCAACACTCATCAACGTGGGGGAGCTGAATTTTGCTTGTACTTTGCTATAATAAAACAGGACAATGTGGTTTCTTAATTCATTGCCTTTGAATTATGTACAGTCTGCTTTAAACAAGTAGAGCAAGAAAACTTAATTAAAAAAAAATCTTGGGGTGTCTACAACTCTTGCCTTACTTATACAGTTTCTTCTTGCTGTTCTGTGCCTGACAGACTTATTGATCTTGGAGTTGTTTGGCTTTTTTAAAGTAATAATTACCACTTCAAGCTTGACAGAAAGTCTCTTAATGCTTGAAATTGTTCTGTTCTGGCATTTGCAGTACATGCTATGGTGCTTCTCCTATAACAGCAGTAGTTTTGGCTTTAGCCTGGTCTCTTTTTTCTGGTCAAGTCTGGCCAATCTGGCTTTAATTGGGCCAGTTACAGGGCTATCCTAAGTACCAGCAGAAACTGGTAAAGTGAGGAGGTTAATGGTGAGAGTTTTTAACCCCTTACTCAGCTGACCAGAAGCTGTCATCTTCCTCAAGGATGTTCTTCCTATATTTCTGAATCGTGTGGACTTCAAGAACAGTTTAGTGGCTCTGAAGGATGGAAGGAAGCAAAAGGAAAATCTATGGATAGAAGATGATGTTCAACAGATAAAGAATGAAACCCTTCCTCTGCTTTGTCCTGATGTCAGAACTGTTCTAAACTCTCTCTGAAAGTCATTGTCTGAACATCAGACCTCTTTAGCTTATCAGCCTAAGTCAGTTATTAAACTTCTGGATTTTTCTCAGGCTTTCACTTGTACTCTGACATGCTAACAGTTACGTATAGTAAATGTGTAGGTTCTGGATGCCCCCTCTGCGATCTTGGTTGCAGTTAGCTAGGTGTAATTTACTCAGTCTTCTCAATTTGTTTGGTTACTTGCAATCTGCTAAGTGTAGTACTTGCTCTGGGGTATGAAGTTATCAAACTGTTAGAAACTGGTTGTAGGACTTAATAGCAGGAACAAATGGCTGCTGTACTATCAGCAAGCAACTGTTAAGGCTCTGGGCTACAAGAGCATTTAGAATCTTACATGCATGCAGAGGTTAAGCCTGGAGATCTGTCCTTCCTGCTTGTTACTGCAGACACTTCTATTGTTTTGTTAGTAGCTTTTGTTAATCCGTTTGTTTGAGTGCTACCTCCAAACACAGCATCCCTATGTAGACAATTGTTGGATCGTGTTGTTGCTTATGCTCATATCTGCTGGCTTATTTTTAAACAAGACTGCCTCTTTCCCCAACCCTGGCTCTCCTCTCCATATCTATCCGTGAAAGCTAATTCCTGTTGACTTACTCTTCCTATTTCACAAAATGTACTTGAATCATTTGCAGTGTTTCTGAATAAATTATTTAAACGAGAAAGGAACTTCGTCTTTTTGTAAAAGGCATTATTTGTTATTTCTCTAGTTGTCATCAGAATGTATGCTGAACTTAAACACTGAGATTTTTAGTTTAGTCTTATATTATGTCCTTAAGTGTTCTAAAAAAAAGTTTATGTAGGGAATACCATGGTTGGCTAAAGCAGATGGAAATAAAAGAAGCTGAACTCTGCATTTGTGTTTTTTTTTTTTTTTTTTTTTTTCCTACCTGATTCTTCCTTATCATTATTGCTCAGATTAGGTCAGAGAGAGCTTTGTAAACAACAAGCAAATAGAACACATTTTTGTCAGACTGCTGAGCTGTACCAAAATCGTGGCACCTCCCCAGATTACTGAAATTGGACTGTATTGTTCTGCTGACTCATGGTTGATAGACTCTTAAGCTGATTTATTTTTACTTCAGTAGGATTTTCCTAACTTCAGACACTTTTATTTTGTTATCCCTTTGATGAAGGAATGTTCAGGCTGTAGAGGTACTTGATAGGGGATTCATGTATGACTTAGAATGCTACCTAAGGCTGAACTGCGGTGTGATTTATCTCTCTCTGGGCTTACAAAAGCTTGAAACATCATAGCATAGTATAAATGATATTTCAGGTCAGATTCTTTATAATATCCTACTTTAAAAGTTGTTGATCTGACTATATGGGGCTAGCTGCATAGAAAGACCTGCTGTACTTCTGCCCATTTCTGTCCTGTTCTCCAGAGGCAATAGAGTTGCACTAACACATCTTTACTTTCATTCCAAGTGGAGAAGGGTGTGTCATTTCTCCAACAAAATACTGGAGTGTCCTTTTCACAAGCCAAGCCTACTTTTCTTTTGTAAATGTCTGCCTTTGATGAACTGAATTATGGTGGATTATGATTGGATGGTGTTGACTTAGAACATACTTTGAAAGTAATATTTCTTAATCTTGGAATGGTTTAATCACTAGAACACTATAATATTTGTATTGTAATTTGAGTATTGAGTCTTAAAATACATGTCAGTAGGGCATATAAAGCTTCTGAATGGAAGTTCTTCTCTGGTAGGAGGGCTGCTCCAAAAGTGATGCCTCCTATTTTATTACACTGGCCCACAACATCAGAGATGCTGTTGGTGATATGGCTGTAGAGGCTGAACGTTCCTGCCAATATTCCATTAGGCTTTGTTGCCACGTGATGGATGGCAGCAGAGGGACAGTCTGATAAAAACCGTGTCTGACATGGAAGTACGTCTGAAGCAAGGGTGTGGCATTAAATTCCTCCATGTGGAAAAATTGCACCCGTTGACATTAATCAACTCTTGCTGGACGTTTATGGAGACCAAATAAGGGTGTGAACACAGTGAGGTGGTATGTTTCAGCAGGAATGACAGTGGGTTGCCTCCGCTGATGCAGAGCCTGGCACGCATGCTCTTGTTTGTTACTGGTGAAAAGGCATAGCTCATGGTGGAGACAGTGTTGAGAAAGTGTTTTGTAGCTATGAATTTTCACTACCAAATAGCATGGAAATTCATAGGAGGCATTACTTTCAGAGTAATCTACTTAAGTCTGACATCAGATCAACAGCAAAGTCCCTTAGGGCCTGGATTTTCCTGCCTTTCCAATCGCTTTCAGAGATTATATGTGGCTACTTGGGTAACTCATGCTTAATTTTGCTCCTAGGTACAATTTAAGGAGAACTTTTTGATCTTCATAACAGCAAATGACTTCAAATTGAGTTCTTCCGCTGCTTTTAGGAAGACTGTTATTGAGTGCTTTTTCTGTCTGTTGATTGCTGTATGTTTCAGCTGACAGGTGTTCCGAAAGTTAGACATTTGTGTTCACTTGTAGGGAAGATTTCATATGCCAGCATTTCAGAACCCTTGAAGGTTCCTAATTCTTCATACTTTGTGCTGGCCAGTGAAGTTGCAAGGCAAGCAGCTTCTCTGTTAGTGTATGGGGTGTTCCACCTGAGTTTCCTGCATCATATTTGTCTGAGGTACTGGGATACGTTTAACCTTGTGAATTTTGAAAAGTGAGAAGATGTTTTTAAGCCTGGCCTCAGCGTAGACAGACATTTTATGTGTTTAACTAGTTGGTTAATTATTTTACAACTTTCTTTTAGTGACCCTGGTGGAGGAATTGAGATGTCAGAGTTCATACGAGAAGCCACTCCCCCTGTTGGCTGTAGTTCACGCAATTCTTATGCTGGAATAGATCCAAACAACCAGGTGAGAATTAAAGCTGTAGCAGTTGTTGCTTTAGTAGTGCTGGCTTTGTGACCACTAATCATTGCTGATTTTTATTTATTTTTAGTATCGTTTTTTTTGACTGTCATAAGATCAGCAACTTACCTGCCTATTGTATTTAATTGCTTTGTTTGGGATGGCATTGCATGAGCTGTTTGGTTCTTGTTCATCCTGTCTTGTGTTCTAAGAGCAGCTGGCTTTTACAAGGCAAGCTACAGTCCCAGTGGGAAGTATTCAATTTCTGCTCAGCTAGCTTTCTTCCAATTTAAGAAATGGAAATGGCTTAGAGCATGGTAGATGTTAAGACCTGTTGTCATGGGCTTTTGTCGTCCCTTTTGTACCAGCGAGCCATTAGACAGAACACAACTATGAAGTCATAGCACGAGCTAACTGTTTGATATGTGTCAATTAGACACTTGATCGGTAAGCTTCAGTAGCATTAATTTTGAGGAAGCTTCTGTTATCTCTTCTTAGGATGTATCCGCTACTATCTCTTGCCATGCTAAATTGCTTTATGAAATTCATTATTCCTGGTGGCTCAGACTCTGCATTTAAAAAAAAAAATGTTAATTTGCTAGGGTACAAAGCAAGCTAAGATGGTTGAAATAGAAATAATAAAACAGTTATTCTGCAGAGGTAATCTGAAGATTCTTTCCTGTTTTGATACCTCAGCAGGGGCAGGAGGGGGGCGGTAAATAGGGACTGCTATATTCCAGATGGAAGGAGTGAAGAACTTGCCTTTTTCAGATTGTAGTGCAGCTTCAGTGTACTCTGTTTTGTAGCTTCTCTGGGAAGCTGTTCTGTTCCTTTATTATGTCTGTTGAATTTGACTTCTGCTGTGCTGCATGTGCTGTTCCTTTCATTAGCTTGTGACACTTAGCAAGTTGTGGCATCATTCTTTTCCCAACTTGTCAGAGGATAAATAAATCTGACTGGCTGGGCTGTAAGGTTGTGTTGCCAGAGAGCACTGCAGCATTCTGTTAAGGATACAGAAGCTATTTTTGGATGGAAGGGAAATCCTTGTCTTGGTATTATGGCAAGTCTATCCGATTAGCTCTGTGGGCTATCAGTGTATAACATTGTGCAATATTATGTTGATGTTTTTGCTGCATAGTGCTTTGTTATGCAGCCTAGGTAGGCTCTGTAGTGCTCAAAGGAATAGGAAGTGATGGTCCATGTAGGAGGAGGGCGGTAGACCAGGGCTTCAGTTTCTTTGACTGGCCTTTGTTTGATGGAGTATTTACCACACTGAACTTTTGTAATGTTAAAACACATGAAGAAACTCTGTGTTCTTTGCTGTGTGCTTTAATGCTGATATAATAATGCAGTTGAAACTACTGATAAAAATTAGTGCTTGCTAGTCACCTGTGATTGAATTTGCAGCATCAAAAGGGTAAGCGTGCAGTAAGCAACTGAGTTCTTTTCAGTTTTCCCACACTGGCACATTTGCATTCAGCTACAGCATCTGAAGACAGGGAATATTACTGAAGGAGGAAAACAAAAGGTGAAAAATTACAAGATGATTGACAAGAGTGTGCTTGACAGTGTAGTGAAGAAAATGAATTAAACCAGCTTTGCTTTTTCTTACTGCGCATAGCAAAGCTGTTATAGCAGTCACAAGGTTGGAATTTCCTTTTATCATCTAACCTGAATCTCCCCTCTCAGTTTCAAATCATTCACTCAGGCCATGTAAAAAGCCAGTCTTCATCTTGTTTGTACTTGAAGGCTGGACTGAAATCTACCTGTAACTTTCTCTGAGATGAGCAACCCCAGTTCTCTTAGTCTTTCTTTGCAGGAGTGGTGCTCCAGCCCTCTGAGCATCTTTGTAGTCTCCTCTGGACCTACTTCAACAGTCCACGCCAACGATTAGGTTGAAGTGATCTAAGCTTATTCAGCGCGTCACCCTTGGGGAAGTGTGCTACTGCCACATCCCCTGTGCTAACACACAATGTCCTTGTGGTTATCTAATCATTGAATCAGTCCACTGATAGACCTCAGAACTAACCCTGCTGAAAACAAGCATCTCTTCCAAAGCAAACAACTTCTGCATTTAGCGTGATATTTGTTAAGTTGAACGGAATTTTTATGTTAATGTGGTGTTTCCCTGAAGCATTTTAGGTACCCACTGGCACTGCACTGAACGTGCAGCTTTACAATAGGAGCTATTACTGTATCACCACATTAGTAGTTTGCTTTCCCCATGAAGTATTTTCAAGGAAAATGTCCGGATTAGAAGCTGTGGTTTTTAAAGTCAATGGAGTAAAGCGCTTAAGTGTGTTGGCCATAAAATAAAGTAATAGCAGTGTGGCTGAATGCATAACTAGATGCTTTGTCATCTGTTTGCAGAAATATTTTGAGGCAGAAATGACTTTACAGTGCTGTGATATTGTTGGAAGCTTTTGTGCCCTTAAAAACATCCCTTAGATGTATAGAAAAAGCATGCTTTGCAGTAACAAAAAAATTCAGTTAGCTAATTCCCGTAATCCTACAGCTTTTTATGAAATTCCCTGTTTCTAGGTTGGATCTGGATTATCTCGTCTGGGAACAGCAGCAACAATCAAAGGTGAGATTTTCAGCTGCTTCTTAAAATTACATTGTGGAATCATAATAAGCAACGTTATTAGTTTAAAATGTTCTTTCCAAATGCAATCTACCTTGTTCATCTTCAAAACTTTTTAGTGAGACAATTTACTAATCAGAGGAAGTCCACCTTAGAGCTGGAAATGATGCGTCTAGAGCATTCAGAGAGTGTATTTTGGAACTTGTGCTATATTTTCTGTACATATATTTCAATTGCTGAGCTAAGGGACTGGTTTGAGTGGACTTTCTCCTATGATTTTTGAGTTCTCTTCTAACCAGTGACTCTTCTGGTTCTGAATTTCAGTGACATGATTATTTCTGGTTACTTAGACAGTACTTTTGCTTGATGCAAAGAGAGCCACTTTGACAGAAAAAGATAAACAATTTGTGATACGGAAAGTTGCTATTTTGTGTACTTATTAAGCTGATAATAAGAAAACTGATCTTTTTCTACCATCATTTTATTTTTTCTTTGCCAATTTTTAATATTTAATTACAATCTATCATTTTTATTGGCAACCATTGCAAAAAGCAATTTTCAAGTACATATATCAAGTGCATTGTGTAAAAAAAAAAAAAAAAAATTCATAGGGTTTAAGATACTTCTGCAGCTTTTCCATGGGACATCTGTGTAGTTGAATGAAAACATTCTTAGACACAAAATTAAATTTGTAGGCAATATATACCTTGAAAAGAAAAGGTCAGATTGTGTGCAGCTTGCAGCTAGTGTTGTCTGCCTTCTCATGAAGAAATAAGGGTAACAAGCTTTGTGACAGATGAGGAATCTTCAGTGCATGTAGATGTGTGTGTTAATGTTTTGGGCACTAGTACTTTCTGTCTTAATGTTTGCAGGAGATACTGACACTGCCAAGACCTCTGATGATATCAGTTTAAGTCTTGGACAGAGTTCTAGCCTATGTAAAGAAGGGAGTGAAGAACAAGGTAAAATTTCTTTTTCCTGCATGCTAAACATGGTATTTTGTTACCAGTGACCCTTTGCTAAACGAACTAACTGCATTCATTCAGTTTCTTGATAGAATCTAAAAAACTTTATCTTGAAGCTCTCTGTTTCTTAATTAAAGTTCCTGGGATGCATAGCTTGAATCCTTCTAACTTTATTCTTGGGTTGCATGTTTCCTGTTCTGGCATCTTCCAGCAGGTGATAAATATTTACGGTGTTCTATCTCCTTGCTGCTGAAAGATAGCTAGCTTGTATGTCTCTTAAGTGGTTCGTTATACTGAAAGTGGCATGGAATTCATGGACTTCATTGTTGACTAGTTTGCTTTGCTTCCCATTACAGCTGAAGGATGTTTTCTAAATAGGTGTGTCGATCTGTAATGTAAACAAGCCTACACAGAATGTTTTTTCTATAATAAGGCCAGCTTCCATTATTTGAGCCAACACAGTTCTGTAGTTGCTTTTTCCTTATCTGTAAGGAAAATGCCAGCTTGCATTCTTCAGTTGTTCAGTTTTGTTTCAGACTTTTCATTTCCCAGAGGGGAAAAAAAAAATCATCTTGAACTGAAATAAAATAGAACTTAACACCATAAGGAAATCTTTTGTTTCCTGATTTTTATAGTATCTGATGATTAACAGGAAGTTAACTCAGAAAGTAGTATAGTTCATTTTGGCAGGTCTAATTGGTCTGTTAGATTCTTTAAATATATTCAGTGATGACTGTGCAGTTCAGTGCAGAAAGTGTATCTAAGATAGCACTGTTGCCTGTAACGCTCTATTGTAATAGGTAACTTCCTTCCACTTTGTAATGGAACTGTTTGCTAGATCTTCTGAGTTACATGTGCTTGTAGACCTTATCAAAACATTAACAATTGTAGTAACCTAACCTGATCTCTGGGTCTGTTTATTTTTTTTCATTTTTGATGAAATGTAAAGGAAAATAGACTGACTCTCAGTGCTACCTCCAGGTGGACCCTTGTACAGGAGAAAGCTTGTTATGGATAATGGAAACAATGATCCTGAGTGAGAGCTGACAGCAGATCCTTGTGACTCTGTTTCACAGAGCTAATGGCAGAAGTAGGGTATCAATTTTGAAAGAGCATGTTCTCTTTATATACATGTTCTCTTTATAAAACCGTAATTCAGCACTGTCTGAACGAATCTCAGTAACTTCCTAAAGAATTATTTTATGATTTTGATAAAACCTGTGAGTTTACAAGGTATTTGTTGGGTGTGGTAGGTATTTTGTCTGTTTGTTTTGTTACTTTCAGAGTTGGGGGGCCTATTTTCTTTCATCAGTAAAGCGAACAATTTACTGCCTGCAGGAGGTGTGTCAGAAGGCAGAGTCGAGGGAACATGTGTAAATATTGAGACACACTGAGCAAGAGAAGAGGTTGTGAGCTAGTTGGAATTATTGTTGTCTTTTATTAGCTACTAAGATTTAGCTGCTGCTTACAATTTCTTAAGACTAAATAGCTGTCAGATTTGCCTGGATATTAGGAAGGTTTTTTTTTATGGCAATATAATGCATAGTCCTTACAAATTCATTTGTTTATTTTATCTGTTTTTAAAAAGCAGTTGAAAAAACAAACTGTATAATTTGTTCATGTAAGATATTCATATATATATATGTACTTCAACAGATCTGGCAACTGATCGGAAGCTTTTTCGTCTGGTGTCGAATGACTCGTTTGTCTCCATCCAGCCTTCACTGTCCTCTGGACAAGATTTGCCACGAGACAACAGTGATAAAGTGTGCCTCTCGAACAATCAGCTTGTGGACCAGTCTAAAAGTAGTGCGTGTGACACAGAAGTAGCTTCGCTTATAACTCTGCATTCTCACTCCTATAGAAAGGATCACAGACCACGAGGTGTACCAAGGACTTCTAGCTCCGCTGTTGCTTTTCCAGATGCGTCACTAAATGACTTTCCTCTTTATCAGCAAAGACGAGGACTGGATACTGTCAGCGAGTTAGAAGCTTCTAAGCCCCCTTCTGGATCCAGAGAGTCCTTGGCTGAGAACTCGTGCATTTCAGGAGTTTTCCAGTTGGATGACATTCTGAAAAGTAGCAGCCCTCAACCACTGGCTAAGAGTGGGAAGAGCAAATCTTTGAAAGCAGACAAAAGCGTGGACAGTCTGAGAAGCCTCAGTACTAGAAGCAGTGGTTCAACAGAAAGCTACTGCAGTGGGACTGATCGTGACACTAACAGTACCATCAGTAGCTATAAAAGTGAACATACTAGCTCTACGCATATAGAAAGTGTGCTGTCAGAGCATGAGGAGGAGTCTCCTAGAGAAGAGAAAAAGGATGGTAAGAAAAAAGACTGTGGTGTTGACTCAGAGGATGACAGTAGTTCTACTACTGACAAAAGGACTAGTAGTGAAAGGACTGCTGTGGAAGTGAGCTCTATTAGTGGTGTTCAAGAGGTAAAGGGTTCTAATGCATCCAATGAGATGCACGGTCAGAAGGGTCTTAGTGCCTCTGCTTCAGAAGAGGCCAATAAGAACCCACATGCCAATGAACTGACTACACAAGCTGACAGGCCACCTGGGAAGGCTGCTGAACAAGGAGATGAGCAGAGTGAGAAACTAGTTGTATTAGTAGATTCAAGAGCCTCTAAAGAAACTAGTGGAAAACAAAAAGAAGGAGATGTTCGACCCAAATCTTCTAGCTTAATACATCGAACAGCCTCTACCCACAAGTCCAGCCGGAGACGGACAGGAAAAAAGCGGGCTAGTAGTTTTGATTCGAGTCGGCACAGGGAATATGTTTCCTTCCGAGGTGTATCTGGTACTAAACCCCACAGTGCCGTGTTTTGTCATGATGAGGACTCCAGTGATCAAAGTGACTTAAGCAGGACGTCAAGTATGCAGTCAGCTCATCAGTTCAGCAGTGATAGCTCTTCCAGCACCACATCCCATTCATGCCAGTCTCCTGAGGGAAAGTACAGTGCTCTAAAGACCAAATATGTTTCTAAAGAACGTGGGGGCACAGACTCTGAAAATATTCATAAAACCCACATGAGCTCTGAAGGAATTAGCAAAAAACGATCTACGCGTCGGACTTCTAGCACAAACAGTGCCAAGAATCGTGCCAGAGTACTAAGCCTGGACAGTGGTACTGTAGCTTGCTTAAATGATCCAAATAGTTTAATGACACCAGGTAACATAAAACAGTTAACCACTTCAAAATCTGATTTGGAAGCCAAAGAGGGAGAGGTGCTAGATGAGCTATCTCTGCTGGGAAGGGCTTCACATTTAGAGTCAGTCACTCGTTCTAGGAATAGCTTACCAAGCCAGGCTACGTTTCCTGAAGGGGAAGAGCAAGAATCAGCAAGCGGAGGTAAGTAAATGACCTGTCAGAAGTAACCTTGCCACGCTTTGTTAATGAATTGAGGTGTACTTAAGTGTTTTGCTGTTTCTGTTCTTGCCCAGTAAAACACTTCCAAAGCATGTCAATCATTCTCTCATGGAAGATCTCCAGAAATGAGAGTTAAACAGATGTGATGAAGTACATAGGTAGAGGTATTTACTGATTTGTTACTGGCAGTCTTTGTTAAACTCAGGCTGTATCTTACAGTTCCTATCTTTTCACAGACCTGTTCTGTTGTAATTAGTTGAAATTTTCAATTTGTGTACTGTTTGAAAAGTTAACGATAGAGTTAAGACAGTTTCTGGTTAAAAGATTGTGCAGGTTAAAGAAAAACCTAACATTGGATTGATTGAAGTGACTGTTGCCTCTTAGATGAACTCTACTAGGTGAATGAACTCAGTAGGCATGGTATTAAAAAGTAATAATAATAGTAATAAATCCTTGTAATACTGTCTTCAATTGTGCTTTCTCGTGATGATCTGACTATAAACTGACTTCTTCTAGGGATTTGTTTTCCCTTAACTTTGTCATTGTTCAAGTTGGCTGTACAGCGCTGTTTACTTACAGATTCTTTGTTTTGTCCTCGTTGTGAGAACATGCTTACCTTCCTGTGCCTAGAGAGAGGAGTGTAGCTTCCTCTTTCTTTAACTATTCCTTTGTTTGGTGTAATGCAAGACCAAGGTTACTTGCGTAGCTAGTATTAATATAGATTAACGAGGGTATTTTTTTCATTTATTCTGGAGCTCTTAATAGTTTTTGTTTATCATGTGTTGTAATGTTTGTCTCATTTCTTGTTTAGTCAGATTGACTGCCTTAACTGTAGGGCTCTTCATATTGTGGACGATAAGTGGGTTTAAAGTATTTTTGCTAAGTAGGATAGGTTTACTAACTACCTCTCTCTGACATTTGTTTGCTGAAGGAAATACCTACCAAAATGTCTGGATCTTGTTAACTAAGGACTCAAATGTTTCATTAGTTGTCTTGACATAAAGACAGTAATATCTGTAGGAAGTTGTAGCAAACTTAGTCTAAATAGCAAGGACAGTAAAAGAATAGTGACTCTTGCATTTTGAAAGAGACTTCAAGTTACTGGATGGTGGAATGTGACCAGTGAACAGTTCTTCTCTTATGCTGGCTTAAGGGCAAGAGTTACATTATTGGAAAAAAAAAAACAAACACATTTGTGACTAGTGATCAAATTTGACTTGTTTCCAGTTAGCTTGCAGTAATTTGGATGCTTTCACAGGGTTAAACACTTAGTGCATTTTCATATTACACTTTCATATTACCTTTTTAAAATGATAGCTCTTTGGGAGTAATTTGACTAATAAGAGGTCTGCTTTATGTATTTATGATCTTGAGTGTATGCTCTCATCAGCGCACAATTTCATTTTGATTTATTACGTCTTTAAATTTCATTTTCTTCACTGATGTGCAAAGGTTTCGCATACCTTATTTTATAGAACACAGTGATTTTCATTTAGTCATCAGTAAAAAATGAAAGAGTCGGTGCAGCATTGATTGGCATATATTGCTAAATATTTTGATGGGTCTTTTAATGAGTGTGATAGCAGGGAAGAGCAAACTCAACATGTCTTGCTGCGCTTTTAGGGATACAAAATGTATAGAGCAGCCTAAGCAGGGAAGTCTTGCTGCTCTGGCTGTCATTTGCAACAGTATATTCTGATTCGTCTTTGAACTTTGTTTGGATAATGGTCATTCTAAAGTTGCTGGTATTTTTAGTAAGTGGATAGTACCCAACTATTACGTGCCTGTGAACTTCAGGCTATCTTTGAGAAGTGATCTGGGTTCAGGCTCTCCAGGCCCAATAGTGACATCACTTACCCTATGTTTCCCATTACCAAAAGAACAGGAAATATTTCCTTTATAAGAAATGAATGCTTTTCTGTTGTTTTTTTTTTTGTTTTTTTTTTAAGGGCACAGGATTTTGCATGTGTTGTTTTCTGAAAGCAGAACAAAAACATTTACTTTTGTTTTGCGTTACTTAGTATTTATGCAGTCATGTCTACCATCAAGACAGCAGTTACTTTAAGTGTATGTGTTCCTGGGCTACCTGAATAGCTCCTTTCTATTGTACTTTGTTTCTGTGGGTTTGTTTTGGAACTGCTTTTTTGTTTGTTTGTTTTCCTTCAGCATAGAGAAGTTTGAGTTCTGTGATGGCTATATCTTAAGATCAAAGAAGAAAATGAGAGTTAACTGTGATTACTGTTTGTTAGAAAATGTTTAACATCTTAGAATTGAAGTTACTTCACAGTCGTGTTTCCCCCAGTTGAGTTGTCTTCATCTTTTGGGATTGTTTTTAAGAATGTGTAATGTAAAATACGTATTGTGCATGTGTATGCATAGGAGCAATCTGAGAAAACTAAGGCATTATTTTATTTACATGTAGCAGATGAATTGCTGAATAAGCCTGGTTCACATTTTCCTAATATCAGTGGATATTGATTAGATCCGACTTAGAAGTTCTCTAGTGCCATTTCCTGCTGAAAACGTTACTTAATTTGATGTAAATACTTTTTAATTTTTATGGGTTGCTTTTGATAGCTTTCTGAAAATCAGTTGGTTCTCCAGTGTGCACCTGTAACAAAAAGATTGATACCCTTTTCCCTTTTTCAGTCAGCAGTTTTAAGTTCCTCATTTTCAGATAAGAAGTTAAATGAAATGGTAATTAGTGACTATATTCAAATCTTCAGTGAAGTAACTGAGAAGTACGTTCTTGCTTAAATAATCTGTGAAGACGTATTCCTGGTTATGGCCTTCAGTATTCTCTTAGTAAGCAGGGTACTTTATGAACTTGTATGTGTGTTTCTTCAACAGATAGAACTTAGTTTCATTTTAATCTTATTATGCCAGGAAGTGGTGAGTGACTCATTCCTTATAAGATGATTACTTGTGTGTTTGAGTAAAAATTGCAGTTCATCAAAATGGAGGCACGCAGCGTTTGGAAATTCTGTCCTTAATTAAATATGGTGGATGTATACCGAAAATTAAATGGAAGATGTCTTACTACCATTACTTTCTTTGTTTAGCTACTCTTGCAAGCTACTTAGATGTCTAAATGTTTGGAGAAATGTCTGGTGATATATATATAATATATATATATATATTTTTTTTTTAAATACCACCTTGAATACTTTCCTGTGCCTGGCTTCTATCAAATACGTGCTATTTCTGGATTGCTGTTTGTCAAGATTTGAAGAGCCAACTTAGTACTGTACATGGTACAGTTGTGTTTTGTAAAACTTGAGCTGACCTGAAAAGTCAAGTGTTCTCCTCCAGTCCTTTGTTGACTGTAAAAGATGCACCTTTTAAGTTGCTGCTCTTTTACAGCTTGCTATAGTTTATGAAATTCATTTATTCATGTATTTTAAGTACTTAAGCTGCATAACTTTTCGGAAATAAAATTGTGTGTAATAACACTTTTTCTTCTGTACATTACATGTTGTTATGAAGTAACAGCTCATCCTGTTGTTTTTTGGGCCTGTAATACATCACTGTAAATAGGCAAAATAGGTTTTTGTGAACTTGGATTAGAATCTTGCATTTCATGTAGCATTTAGCAACCTGTTCAGCTTCTCAAGTCTGTGTGTTTGTACTTCAATGCTTTGTATTTCTGCATGCAATGACTGGGCATAATTACAATGTAAAAACAGAATTTGAGACTGGTGCCAATGGTCATGTCTGCTGTTAGATGCCACTTCTTTTTTTAAACTACTATGCTTATGTTGTGCAAAGTTCCAGTGATCTGAATTCATTGCTTTCCCTTGTGTGATAGAGCTGTTCCGTGCTTCTGATGGGTTGCGTCAATGTAGAGTTAAGGCAATTAAGGCTGGTTCTGTTTTCTGAAAATGAATCTGTGCTCTAACTGCTGAGCCAAACAGTTTTGCATGAAAAAAAAAATCTAACTCTGGAAAGTTAAGAAATGATAGACCACAAAGTGTGCTTGCTGTAATCTAGTTGTGTGTATGTATGCATGCCAGCTTATGAGGTTTTGTTAAAAGCAAGAAACTGTTCTCTTTTTTTTTTTCTTTTTTTGCCAGCAAGCAGCAAGCTATAAAGCATGCGGCATTTGGATCAGAATGATCTATAGAGGTTTTAATGTTAGCCCTTTTCAGTATTTGATTCTGTAAGTGTAATTTTCTACTTTCATAGCTTCAGTGTGCAAGACAGTAAAGACTTAAGTTTTACAGAAGTACCTCCAGGTTTTGGAGCCTGTGTCGTCTGAGTATAGGGCTGAGACATATCCATTCAGTGCTTAAAGATGAGAACAGCATAGGGAGTGATACACATGACTGGAACACAGCTCTGCAGTCTGTATTTCTGGAGCTTGCCACTGTAGTGGCACGTAGAATACATTTTGTATCTACAGAAAAGCTCATCAATAACTGCTACAGCAAAAAGCTATTTTTGTGTATTTGTGTGGAACTTCATCCTACCTGTTTTGTCTTCTCTTTGGTATTTATGGATAATGCAAAGACTTTTCCTTAGAGTGCTTTTGGCCACAATAACAATGATCCTTCCTGATATTTCATTGCTGCAAAGGAATGAGGGCAAGAGCAAAAGCAAGAAAAGCCCCACACGTTATGTCTGACTCTTAGCAGTGGCTGTTGAGACCCAGGGATGTGTGTAGTTGCCAAAAGCCCTCAGTACTGCTTGTAAGGGTCTTCCTGCTAACTTGCTGAGAACATATTCCTTCAGTGCATCATGCACAGAATGTTAAATATTTCACATAAAATTATGTGGGGATGCGTGAGTGAAAGATGTGTTCTGCAGCATTACAGCATATGCTAAAAGTTTGTTTGTTTTTTTCTATGTGGATTTTGTTTGTTTTCCCTTGGTAGCAGCACTCAAAAATTTGACCCTAGTTTAATTCTTTCAAGCCTCCCAAACAAACTAGAAGTAGTGGTTCTTCCAGAATGCTTTGCATTGCTGTGGGAGTGGGGTTTTTTTAGATGTCATAGGTTGGTGGTGTTTGTGCAACTACTTCTCACAATAATCTTTTTTACTTGACTTGGAAAGAATAGCTGGATTGTGTTGACAAATGGTGTATGTTGATGAACTTCCTGAGTGTTCATCTCCAGCAGAAATCACATGGGAACTTCTGGTACTCAGTGTACATCAAACTCCATCTGCACTTAAATTAGTAAGCCACTTTTTTATACCCCTTTCTTAGATATATCTGGATTTATTGTTATACAGGCAGCCAAAAACAGTTCTGAGAGCAGTCTGTAATGTAATGAAAATGCTACATGCTTCTGCCAAATGTAGCTATGCGGTGTAACTTGATATTATATTTAATAATAGCCCATTCAGAGCAAGCATGATTTTCTGCAATTCAGGTACTAATGAATATTGCTTATACTGAAGAAGCTGTGTCTTCTAAAGACTTATACATCTTCAGGAAGAGACATTTTAAATCCAAATACAAAGAGTGATGTAGAACATGAATGTTGTTTTTACATGAACATACTACTACTTTGCTAGTACTACCCAAATCTCTAGATTATAGGGATGAATCAGACTAGGAGATTGCTTTAGGTTTTCTGCCCCTAGTCTATCAACACTACAGTCAACAATGTTGTGTGAGTAATATCTATGGTTTTTAATAGTGGAATAGTGCAGGTGAGAAGAACAGTGAAGTAGAAGAGCTGGTACTCTGAGTTCTGTCTTTAGTATTAGTATGGAAAATTGTCTATCAGACTGGTTTAAAAAAAAAAAGTTTGGTTCAGAATTCAAAACAGATGGCTTCATTGTCATGGTTATTCCCTGCTTGACAGGGTTTGCATTTACAGATTGTTGTGATGTAACTATAAATATTCTTCTCATCTTGAACTTTTCATACATTTCAGTCACAGCACTGAAGCCTTGGGTTTTACTTCTGAATTTTCTTGTTTTTCTGATGCTTTTTTGTTTTTATTTTTCTTTAGTGATTGCCTTTGCTTTTTAGAAAGTATCCTTTTTTTGTCTCTGCCCTGTTTTCCAGTGAAACTTGATATTTGAGGTATTCCTATGCTTTATAGTTTTTCTCCTTTGTTGCCCATGTATCTACTTATAACCTTCCTCAAAATCTGACGCTAGGTCTGTCCTCTAACTTTCCTCTTTTGTTTGTAGTACTGTAAGCCATTACATCACTTTTTCAACAGAGAGATTTAAGAAATGCTTGGAATTTTTGGTCTAATAATAGCACGCAATCCATGGTGACTAGTAACTATATATTGAAGATATGGACTGAACAAATTCCTTTTTCTACTTACGTACCTTAACACTATTTTAAAAACCTGAGAATAAACTTTACAGAAGTCACAACTGTGGAGAAAACATAAAGTAATGAACACTTGCGTGGGAAACCAAGCTGTTGTTGCTGCTGACTGTCACAAACTCTTTTATTCTCTTGCAACTTTGTCTTCTGAACAGAAGTATGGCTTCTGCTAGATGCAGAAGGACAAAATTTCAGCTATTTTCTTTAGCGAAATTTGTTCAAGGTTAGAAGACAGATTTCACTGACTGTGTGAATGCATGAACCATAAACTATTGACGTCAGTGTTGACTGAGTGTTTGTAAGGTTGGTTGTTACCAGTGGTTAAAAAAAAGACATGTCTTCCAGTTTGACATTGAGAAATGGAGTGTCCAGTTATTATTTGTGTTGCATGCACAAGTCGAACTGTGCTTCACCGGAATAATTTTCAAAACAGTGTAGACTTCATGACATATTTTCTTTTTTTTGAGAAGAACGAGGGATATTATTTCCATTTTGTAGTTGTTCTTTTTGTTTTGTTTTATCTTTGTTTTCTAATCAGACAACTTTGCAGTTTTTACCTGTCAAATTCTATGGTTTTCTATATCAGTGCTTTTACTTGTCACGTCTTTCCAGGAATCTTCTTACACGGGAAGAATTTATCCATATGTCAGAATGCATCTGGTGCTAGGTTTAGCATTTTAGCTTAGCCAAAATGAAATAAGCCTTGTTAATGTATTAAAGCTTGGAAATTCTGATTTGTTTTTCATTTTTGCAATCTCATGCTTCATGAATTTCAATCTTAAGGCTTAGATTAGAAGTAACACAGGATGATGTGAATGTCTTTTTTGGTTTGTATGCATAGATGTTCTTCTGTAAAAGCAAACATTTATCTTTTGTTAAAGCTAACTGTATCGTATATTTAAGTGTTAAAGTAAGTCCTTCTGTCAGCTTTTCTTTTTAATACTGAGGAATTAGAAATTTACATGTAAATTGAATTGTTTTATGTACTATAGAAAGAGAGACTTTAGGAAGTCATAGCCTACAGAGAGGATAGTTGAGGCTGTGCTCTGGCATTCCAAGAGCAATGTGAGTTAGTTGCCATTCTAGAGTTTTCTCCAGAGTATTTGAGCTCTTTATTGGGGAAGTATCATTCCAAGTGCATAATCATGAACTGACATCATTTTGACTTAGTAAGTGATGGTTTGGCCTTCTTCCAATCAGAATGGAAATGAAAGAATGAAAGGAAGGGAAAATATTATTCTTAGTGAATATATGTGCAGATGCACACAGTTAACAACACTAGTCAAAACAATGTTTTCCTCTTTGAAAATAGAGGAATTTTATTTGGGAGTAAGTTTGGAAGGGTTCGGTTTGTAATGAAGGTGTCAGTAGACTTTCACCTCTTACTTTGTGCATCTCTGGGAAATAGGTTTGCATTTCTAATGTGCACTTTGAACTTCAAATCTGATTATTATTTTTTTAACTGTTCTTGAGAATGGTTAGTGTTGAGGCTCAAATGCACGTGGTGTCATGCAGAAGAAATTTAAGTTTCTTGACTTCAGTGAAGTGTAGTGTTCCATCACAAAAGATTAGAGAAAGCAGGAAAATAAAAACTTCAGAAACAAACATTCTGTAAACTGGAAGGCTTGTCATAACTTATTTAAAACAAACAAACGAAACACAAAACTGAAAGTGCACAATCTGTTATCTTTATGTTGGATCTAAATTTTGTACGTATATGTATATAAAATGTTGGATATTATTTTCTTGAAATTTAGGGTAAGTGACTGAAAGTGACAGCATTGAAAGTGTGAGCTGTAGGCTAGAGGTGTGTTTAAAAAAACGACTGTCCTACTGAGATTTTTTTTTTTATATGAACATCAAAACACATTACTTTGTAAATATTATAGGAAGCTTGCTTGTATTAAAGCAAAACAATTTCCCCCTGATTAAACAGGTCTTAGAGCATGGTGGTGGCTATTGGAGGAGATTCATCTGCTACTTGCGTACTCAGGAGCAGCTGTGCTGCTTCTCTTCCTTAAAGACAAATAGAAATAAAAATAATATATATTAACATCATTCCCGTACCTGTTTTTTAATCCTGTATTGCTTTGTAGGGTGTGTTTTTTTTTTTTTTTGTTTGTTTTTTTTAATAACCCAAAAAAGCTCTATTTTCTTAATTTGGTGCCTCTCCACACTTCAGATGATAATCCCTTCTGCACAACTGGCTTTTTTCAGTTTTACGTCACGATTTCAACATGTTGCTTGAGGTGTTGTGTAATGTTAGGAGACAGTGTTCCTTGCCTGAAAAGCTCTGGCATCTCTTTGAAACAACTAATAGATTTGCTTAGTGATCTGGAATGTCAGGAGAAGTGTATGTGTACTGACCAGAGCAGATAAATCCAAAATCCTTCGGCAGATTATGTAGAAAGCTACACCAAAACCTGCTTGTCATTTCTTTAAGCTTTAACATAGGAACTCCAGTGAATGCTAAAATTATTTGCCTTTGCAGGTTTAAATTTCATCTCAAAGTAGATAGGAATTTAGATTGTGGATGTTTTTTTTGTTTTTGCAGGACTGTGATTGTTTTTAAATCTTCCACTTTTTTTTCCTCCTTTCTCCGTACCCTGAGAGATTGTCTTTGTCTGGTCAGCAAGTAAACTTGCTTCGCTCATAAGTGGGAGCTGTTTAGGAAGGACCTCTAGTGTTTCTATAAGCTAGCTTCAAATTGTTGCAGAAGGTGGTGTTTACTGATGAAAGGATATCACTTGTCAGTGTTAAGTATGCTGCCTTGGAGAACTGCAGTTGAATGCTTTTGCTAAATACCTGCAGATGATAATCAAAATGTAAATAGAGGCCATTACTACCTTAATGGTAATTAAGGTGTTTACATTTCAGTTAGGATCGGTTGCTGTTCTTTACTCTGTGTTGCTTAACTGTGGTCCGATTAGTAGAAACGCATGGTGTTACTTTTGCATCTGAAGTCAGTGGAAACTGTATTTTGAGCGTTTGTATGATTTGTGTGTTCTGCTGTATGCACTGGAAAAGCTGAGATCCACAAATTGGTGTCTGAAGTCAGTGGCCGATTTTGACCTCCTGTGCTTTAACTCAACCCATCAGAAAGAAAAGTCAGAAATCCTGCTGTGTTGTTTAGTCTTCTTAAGTACTTATCCAGGACTTAAGATTTAAGAGCCAGAAAGAAATAGAAGAAATTCAACTGTGTGTTAAAATAAAGCATTAAACTTTATGACTTATACTTTTACTGAATTCCTGCTGAAGTATGTTTAAAAGCACTTATCACCTATTCACTCTTACAGTGGAAATCTAATCACTTTCACCTCATGGTTTTCTTGAAAATACTGGAAAGAATTGAATTAAGTATTAATATTTTGACAGTGAAATGCTTAACTTTAATAGTGGTCTTGAAGAAATTTCTTCATGTAGCTTCTTAGCTGTTAAAGCCGATCATAGGTTGACGTTTCATGTACAATATTCACTTGATAACCTCTGGTTTCTTAGTAGCCTCTTGTTCTGTGCTCTTTATTGTTGGAGCTGTGGCAGTAGCACATAGCAGTAGTAGGTTGCTATTCCCTGTAGACCAGTGCTACATTATTTTCTAGTAATGTCTGAAGACTTAATGGCAGGGATGGTTTGACTCGAAGGGCTTAAGAGGATGTGGGATGCTTTGCCCGTAATCTTCCCAGCACCTCTCCATGAAAAGTGTTGCCCCACCAGTGTTTTCCTTTGTTTTTTCTTGATGTAATCCTTGATTTTCTCAGTCTTGAAACAGGCTTCTTGTCTTCTAAGCTGTGAGATATATATATTTTTTCCCCTTGAAGATTTTAATTTTCCCTTTGCATTGATTTTTTTGTGGGAAGTTTTTTTTCTTCTTGCCTGCCTAGGCCAGTTTTCTTTGTGACCTGTTGGAGCCCTCTAGTGCTCCTCATTCAGATTGGTTAGGCTAAGGGTCTTCTTCCGCATAGGAGGGAGACTGAGCTTGTAGGCATGCTGTGAAGCAGTTCAGGGCTGAAATTGCAAAGATGATCCTGTTTAGGCTAAAGCTGAAGGAGCACAAGTGGGTTTAGGGGAGGGATAATTTGAAAAAAAACGAAACCAAAGGAACAACCTTCCCCTGACTCTTGCATACCTGTAAACTGTTCTCTTCACAGTGTTGCTTTGTAGGTGGACCAAACTCTTTTGGTGGGGAGGTGGGGTGGAGGGAGAAGTTGAGAAAGCAAAACCACCTGTGTCTTTATCTGTCTACTTCTGCTTTTCCAAATAATAGGATAACTACTGTGAAGAATGCAGCGTGCATTTTTTCTTGTTCATGAGGGGAAAAAGAATGCAAACAATCTTATTTTGTCACAGTGACTCCTCAAGAGATGTGATTAAGTAAAACTCAGCTCTGCCTGTTTGGCAGAAGTTATAGTATTCAGAAGAGAATTTTGTAGTGAGAGTGAGGGACAACCTTACTAGGGTGTTCTTCAGGATTCTCTTATTGTTATCTATTTAAGGAGGGAAATTGTGAGCTCAGACTTTCTTCTGCCCTATGTAAATACAAGATGGAATATCTGATACTATTGAAACCTGTTTTTTTCAGTTTGGGGAGAAAATGGAGCTAGCTGTACTTAAAAGACCGCTACACAAACATGCAGCCCTTCCCTGACCTTGCCCGCTCCCTCCTGCTTTCCCTTCCTGGATCTCTACTAATAATTGTGTTCAGTGCTCTTGTCCTGCAGCAGTTTATTTGAACAGTCAGTGCATAAGCCACTTTTCTTGTTGCAAGTGGAATTCGTTAATTTGGGGAGGGTCAGGGGGAAGAAAGGAGTCTTAAGTTACTTTGTACATAAATAGGATGGGTTCTTCTTTGACCTAAAGTCTGTCTTGATGCAGCAGCACAAGCCAGCGAGGAGACTGTCACATTTCGACGTGAACGCAGCACATTTAGGCGTCAGGCAGTACGACGCCGGCACAATGCAGGGAGTAACCCTACCCCTCCTACATTGCTCATCGGATCACCCCTCAGGTAGGGTATCTAAATGTTCCACCATATTTAGCATGCATGCAGCAGACCACTTCTCCTCACACCCACCAGTGTTGCCAGAAAGGCATTTTTTTTACTTCCTTCCCCGCCATAACCTCCTTGAGCTGTCACTGCATGTCACTGTGGGCTTGTTGAATTGTGCATGTATATGTGGCACTGTTTTCAAAATTATCAGGAGAGCCAGTCTCTAACGTTACAGTTACTTTTAGATAATAACAAAGTGAACTAATGCTAACAAACTCCATGTTTTTGTCAAAAACTTTAGAAACTTTAAAGAAAAAAGACCCAAGAAAATATCATTTGCCTGACTTGGTTTTGCTTTTCTCTTTCCTTTAAGAGAGTAAGCCTTAGGATCTAGTGTCTTAATAGTCACTCCTCATGTACGTAGATAATGAGAGAGAAGCACTTAAAATACAAACGAAAAACTGAGGCAGGACATTGTGAAGAATTAAATAATACATGCAAATAATGCAAATGTAAAAGGTAAACATTGTGTGAACATCCTGTTACTTTTTTCAGGGGAAGAGAAACAGTAGTGTAATAACAGTGCCTCTGTTATCAAACACAGTGGTGTTGCTTGATATGAAATTGGTGTGGCACTGCATGCCTCAGCAGTGCTTACAATGTAGTATATACGTACATCTTGGGAATCTGTCACAAGCCCATTTAATAACAGCGCTGAGCACAGTGGCATGTTCCGTACAGCAACTCTTTTCTCAGCTTGTGACCTCAAAGAATAGAAATGGTAATGTCAAGATAGTTTCAAACTTGCTTTTTAAATTGTTTGGTTCTGTGGTTGCCTCAAGTATTGGAAAATCTGGCAAGCAGAGCATTGCCTGTAGAAGAAGGAGCTTTTACCCCTAATAGTAATTCTTCCAGTTAACATGATAGGTATACAGTATATACAGTTATTCCTTTGTGTTCTTAATAGTACTATAAATCCTAAACTATCTTTAAACACGAGGATCAGTCTAGTTTTATGTTCTAGGAATATTTGTGCATTTTTTTTTTGTATCTGTAAGATACTGTAGAAAGTGAGCAGATAAAATAGATGTAAATAGAAGTTGGGAAGGAATCCTGGTATCTTTATAATGCAACTGAAATAGCCAAGGGCTGAATTTACTGACTTTATAGGATTTTCTTGGGAAAAAGAATGGTGAGAACAGTGCCTAGAATCTAACAAATGAAGGCTTGACTTCTTCTGTATTGAGAATTGAATTGGATAGTGCAGTGTATGGCCTATGTTCATTATATGATTTCAGACAAATTTGTTAACATTTTTAGTCTTGCTGAGCAAAGCATAGTGAATTTCATAGTGAGAGAGATTTAAACTTCTATTAGGGCACTGCTGTTCTAGTTTCATGTTCAATTTCTCCTGATGTGGGGTTTTTTTTTTTTTTTTTTTTTTTTTGGGTGGTGCAGTTTTATGTATTGGTCAGTAAAGAGCTGTGTGGAGTAATTATAGCTCCTTACCTGGGAGAGGTTACTTTGTGCTCAGTGATGTGTGTGCAGCTGAATGCCTGTCCTTTGGCTTGGAGCTAAGTTGTCTTAGGCCAGCTAAATGCCCAAGTGCTTCTTTATCTGTTTGATGTAAATTCCATTTGAACTTCAAACTGTGGAGTGCATCTGAAAATTTGTGCTTATTACTGTTACAGACTATTTCAAATTTCTAGATTAGTAGTCTGACTTTCTTTTATATGGGTAACTTAATTTTTGTGTGATTATTGCGTCACTTGAAGAAATAAAAATAACACAAATTTTTGGCTGGTTACCACCAAAATCCTTTCCTTACCACAGCCAACTATACTTGTATTACTCATATATGCTAGTGGTGAACTGCTTCTGTCTAGTTCCTAATGCTGCTAATCAATGTGATGTCCTAGGTTAACTTCTAACTACAATAGATTTACTAATTCTTAGTGGCTCTGATGTTACTTCCTTCTTAATAGAAAAAATTGTAGTCACCTAGTCTAACTCTGTTGTCAAATCAAATGTCATGGAGATGGCCCCAAAGAGAATGAGTTACACCTATTTGTTATTTATCTTTTACTTCCCTGTTGCTGCAAGTGCTACTTTTGTGGAATATCAGGTAGAGAATAGATAAGAATGTTTTGCCGTCGCGATTGGCAGTGATAGACCAGGTTTTATTTAAGTGTTTAGTAAATTAGATGCGAGTGTATTTTGCCTGGATACTTAAGTAAACAAAAAGAACAACAAAAAGGAAACAAAGGAAGCAAAAAAATCCCACTTACTCTCCTTTTATCCTGCCAAAGCATTGCCAATGTTTTGAGCACTTCAAACACAGTATGGATTGGCATCATTTGTAGCTAATTGTGTATGCAGGTGCGTCTGGTAAGAGAATATAAGTGACTGTCTCAAAATGTAAAAAATAGTTTTATTTAGACTGAATAACAGTTGCTTGCATATTTATGCAATCTGTTATTGCCAGTATTTTCCTTTGTTTTTACTGTGACAGATGTGGATAACCATGAAAGGACTTATATATACCATTTGGTACCTAGCTGCTAATAAATGGGGAGACAGCACTGTTTTGGTGTTGCTGATAATGCCTAAGTGAGACAGTGACAGTTGGCAAGTCTCTGAGCTTCCTTAAGGCTTCTGTTGCCATATAGCCTTGTTTAGAACAGTACAGTACTGACTTAAGCTTCAGATTCTGATATGTTAGAATGTGGTTTGCAATTTTTAACCTCATCAGCTGTATGCATGTCTGTTGTATTTTGCATGAGCTGTTTATAACACCTAGTCTTAATAGTTATTTTCATAATGCTCTAATGAAAAGTTAAATCTACTGTTCTAGAGAGTAGTTACAAGCAACTGCCTCATATAGATGCTCTCAGATCTTAGTAAGGTCTTATTCATTCAGTTGTCTCACTTGCCAGCTGTAGCATCACACTGTGTGCAGTAAGACAATAAAAGCAGTAGGTGGTTAAGACTATTTCAAAAGGGAATGCTCTAAGACATGATGAAGATTTTTGTTTTAACAAATCTTCATATAATTTTATATAGATAAAAAGCTTATTTCTTAATCTGAAGAGGTGTCTTCCAGCTAATGACTGACATAACTTCCCTAAATGTATAAAATAAGGCTAATGAAACCATCAGCTTTGCAGTGTAGCTCTGATGTGCATGATACTCGTATTTGGAGACATTGCCACGTTTAATGTTAAACTGCTTTAAAAGTATTTTTAATACTTGATAAAATAGTTCAGCATTGAGAGGGTTATGAAGAGGACTGACGTTTTCAGATGTTGTCTACTAATAGCCTTAAACTTTCATAATGCTCTGAAGATGAAGTTGAATTTCTAACTCAGGTTTAGAATAATTTTGTTGTGGTAAGAAGCACTGAGCTACAAAATTATTGTCAGGGCAGTACTATCAAAATTACTTTAAAATAGTCCTAGAACTTTTGCCAATTAATGTCTTGTTAGCAGCATTCTAAATACTTCCTCCCTCCCCCCCCCCCGCCCCCCAAAAAAAAAAAAAAAAAAAATCTGGTTCTACTGGTTTAACTGTGGTTATCCACAAGGTATGTTGCTGATGTCTGGTTTCCAATTAATCTTAAAGACATCTTGTAGGAAGAGTGCGGAGTAATATCAAGGAAGGTGGTGGTATTTTGACAATGAAAGCAAATCAATTGAAGTCATATCTCCATGAGCAACCTAACTATTGGGGGAAAGAGTATAATCACAGGCTACGGTTAGACTAACCACCAGTAGCTTGCTTTTGCACCCATAAATGAAAACTGGTAAGAATAGCATCTCCCCAGCTCACCCTCAGGCATAAGGAGTGGCACCTCCTGAAGGTGGAGTAGGAGCTGTGTCTTTGTATCTGCTAGTGTCCAAACAAGTTGTTGTACAGAACTCCTGGGTTATCTTAACCCTAATAAATGGCTTCTGAATGCTATAATTTTAATTCTTCCTTTTGATTTTTTTTTTTTTTTGTCTTGTTTTGCTTCACTTTAGCTATTACCTTTCCTTCCCGGTAATGTTTCCCCCATCCGTGTTTTCTCGTAGCCTTCAAGATGGTCAGCAAGGCCAGCAGTCCTCCTCCCAGGCCAAAGTGCAGTCCCGCTCCCCCTCCCAGGCTGCAGTGCTCAGCGCTAGCACCACCTTGCTGGTGAGAAATGGGAGTGTCCACTTAGAAGCATCACATGCCACTGCATCTGCTGTAGGCGGTAGCAGTTTGCACGATGGACTTGGTATGCAGGCCTTATGTAACCTTGGTGACATGGAAGTTTTAATGCAGCAGCTATATTGGTAATAATGCAGTGAAAAACAGTTAATTAACTTTTGTTTCTGGATCTAGGAGGTTCATTTCTTAGAAAGGAGTATTGCTGATAAACATCCAGCCTTTATCATCACGTTTCCAGACGCTATGTCTAACAGATTTTCAGTGAGAAATGGTTAAGGATGCATTAGTAGCAATGCTGTGAGCAACATAGCACGTGTAACACTGATATCCTTGCATTGTCAAAGAAATTGGGGTGAGATTGTTAGGAACTTTGGGGGACTTCTGATTCCTGAGAAGATACTTATTGTGACTAGGAGCCCTTGATCTTTCAAAAGAATCTTGCTTAGTTTTTCTATGAAAAAGAAGTTTTCACATCAAGGAGGGTAGTTTTAATGTGTGTGTTGAAGTAGGAGATTGAGGCAAGAAGAAAACATGGATCTCCTTGTATCAGTTGCTATCATTTCCTAAAGTCTTGTGGTGCTCCCTAGTTCTTCATGGTCTGTTTTATGTGATATTCCTAACTGCTTATTAGTTTCTCTAGTTAATAACATTGCTAGGGAGAAGGAAATTCAGATGGTTATAGTAAGTGACTGATTTCCTGTGACATAGTAATGTGGAGGAAGGTGGGGCGAAATTCCTGGCCTGGATCTTTGCAGTTATCTGTTTATGGCCTGAATTGGTGATGACTTCAGCGTTAACGTGGAATTCCTGCTCAGATTGCTCTAATGGCCATGTTTGGAGCTGCTGATGGTTACTGATGGTATTTTGAACAGATGCCATCTGTGGTAACTTAGAAGTGAAGGTTGATTAGAACACTGATTAAAAACACTAGTTACAGATTTTACTATAACCTTGCTCTTTAAAGGTAATTGATTTGTCATCTTACTCCATTAATGGGGAAGATTTCAAGAATTGCTGGGCTGTGGTTTCCCCTTTAAATAAGAGTTTGGTTAGCAAGTGGCCATTCTTCTCTACCTACTATCTACAATATAAAGAAAAAAAAATATATATATATAAGCAAGAAAGAAAACAATTCTGATTTTCTCTGAAATGTTTATAAGATGTTACTACAGATGTATTAAATGATACAGCCTACTTATCTGATACTTACATTCTCGTTTTAGATTCTGTGGCTCTGATAGTTTCTAGATGTACTCTGAAGTCTTGATTTTTCTGAACCTCTCAACTGTGAAAGCTTGCCACACAAAGTTCTAAAAATTCTTTGAGCTACTTAATTTGGAGACTTTTGTTTCTAGTATGAAGTAGTTATTGGGATATAACTGAAATCCAGGGATGCTGTGGTTGTATCTATTCAAAATTGGTGTTATGACTTGTTGTTAAAGCTGCTAGTGTTGCATTTGTTAGATATGGCTTATATTGCCTGCAATTTGATCAAGTTTTCTAGAATTCAGAATTTTGTGTTCAATTGTTCAATTAAAGAAAATTGAAGTAGATTCAGCATTGCATGTAGTCTCTCCTAGTACTCTCTTTTGCTGCACTTGGAATGGAATACACTTGCAGTCTTTAGAAGCCTGCGTGGCTAAATCTGTCTGAATTTCTGTGTGTCCAATGCTATGAAGCAGGATAGTGCCATTGTGAGGCAGAAAAATGTCAGGGTCTGCTCAGTTGAATATATCCTTATTAGGCATGAGATTTTGTTTGTTTTGAAGCTTCAAGCATCTGTTCAGAAACTTCCTCTGTGTGAAAGCTATTGCAGCAAAGATCCGTTTTTATTCTTAAAAATCAGATTCTTTGGTTTCTACAGCAGGCTTTAAAAAAACGCATTATGAACTAATGCCTGTTCTCAAAGTGTTTTGTATGATGGATATTCTCTTATTAGAGCAGAATAGCTGACAAAATGGGGCAGGTTTCACGTGTACAATTCCTTCATCAGGCTTGACAAGAAGGGAGATGATCTTCCTTTATAGCTGATACATGTCTTTTATTCTCAATCAAGGCTGAAATAAAACTACTGCTCAATTTCCCTCAAGTCTACAGAGTGATGGTTATCTCATAATGGAGGATGACCTTGTTACATTATTTCAGAGAGAGTGCTCTTGGGGGAAAGGGAAGGTAGTACCTTGGTCTGTATTTTTTGTTTTGTTTTAACTTTTTATGGTGTTGTTAATCACCATAAAAATATAACAATAAAAATGCCAAATGTAGCAAATAAGGAGATACATAATGCACATGTAGATATACAGCATGCACAGTAATTTCTTTTCTTACTGAAATTGTTACCATTTTCCAGCTAATCTGGAAGAAAATGAATGAGGTTGTGTTTGCTTTTAAAAACTCTTTTTCTAGCGCACAAATGCAATATATGCTTCTGCATTTTTTCCACATGTGTGCTGATATGAAGCTGTAGCTCTCAAGATGGCACACTTTTTTTGTTTGTTGGTTTAAAAGACTAATTAATTTGGTTCTGGTGATGTATTCCATGAAGGATGAATCTTAATGGGTTATACCTGGTTTACATCCGGTCTCATAATGACTGTACATTCATAACGGTTGCTGGGCAATTGTGCTGAATAAGGCAAGGAAAGCTTTGAACAGTTATTTTTGGTCTATCATATTCCTTGTAGAAACACTTTTGTACGTTATATTGTTGCTTTGTGAATGATGAGGTGGAAGGAATTTGAAAGGATAGAGAAAGAAGTCTGGCATAGAGCAGTGAATAAGAAATAAATCATAAGAGGAATGAAGGACAAAAAAAAAAACCTTTTGGAATGATTGCAGGGGTGATTAACATATAATATAAATACAGCAGACTACAAAATGGACACCACAACTGAAATGAATGATGGTCTTCGTAGCATAGTAAGCTAATGCCTTTTATTTTCATAAATATCTCATCCTCAATGTGTAGGTGAAGGGTGGGATTATTGAGTTCTTGCATTGGAGGCTGTTACAATTTGTGGACTAGTTCCAGTACTAAGCTACTAGAACAGATGTCTGGTTTGTGAAACTAGGGTGAAATAACAGCCTGGTGTCCTCACGTAGGTGGTCATCTTATTTATTTGCTTTAGTAGTTACCTGGAGCTTTACGATGCAGCTATACTGGAATGTTTGCTTCTTCTAGTTGTTATCACTTGTGTGAGCAGTAATATCTCAGGTTTATTGAGGTATTTTAGTTTTTAAAGGCAGTTATGTGGTGGTGTCAAAGATCAGAACTTCGCATACTGCCTTCACGGGTAGACATCAGTGATGGTCAAATATATCATTAAAACAACTTAGAATCAGTTTCTCAGTGCTTGTTTATAATTAAGTGGACTTAGTTTAGTGGATGGGGAAGTATTTTCAAAGACATATGTGAAAGATATACTTGTTTCCCATTGCTGCTGTGGAAAATGTCCCCATTGTATTTGTGGAATTGTGCCTATAATAGATAGGTTACCCTTATGATAAATTTCATATAAATTTAAAATTGAACACCTTTGAAGTGTCAAAACTGAAAACTTCTGAGTTTCAATACTGCAGCTGAAGGTAAATTCTGACCTTGGTAAATGATATTTCCTTGTATGCTATAGAATAATCAAATTTTGATAGGATTTCTTGTCCTGAATAGGATTTTAAGTAATACACACTTACCTACTACATATTACAGTACTGTAATGATTCTAATGGTGATGTAGACTTCAGTATGTGCAAAAACTGAAAACTGTTAGCAACTTTCAGAACTACTTTGGAAAGTTTGAAGCAGAAATATTTATTAGATGGAAAATTAAGAAATATGCTGAAAATAATATGGCTGAAGGAAAACATGAAACTACCACTTTAGGCAGATGCTGAGCCACTCGTCTTGCAGGTTCAGTCTGTGTAAGCTCATCGTTCTGTTGCTTTCATTGGTTCCCATATCTGTGGGAACATCAGTCTGTACAATGTGTGAACCTTTATGTGACTGTCTTTGGACTCAGTGATGAGATACCTCTGTTCTCTGTAGCAAACCAATTTGTTTCAAAGGAAGAATGTTGGTCTTGTCTTCATGCCATAACGCTGATGTATTTTGGAGTTGTCTGAGTATCCGTAGCTTGGGTTTATTATTTTTGTAATGCGCTCCAGGTAGAGTACTGTGAAGAATCCAGAGCCCTCCTTTGAGATGGGATTAAGTGAAAAGTTACAAGCATTTCTGTTTATGTACAAACATTTGGCTGAATTTCTTTACTGTTAAAGTAAGGCATTGCATGGTATGTTCTGAGTTTTGTAGTACTACAGTCCCTGAAAGAGGAAACTTGCAGCTGCTTCACTGTGATGCTAACAAAAACGTTTAAGATAACTGTGAGAGATCTAGGAATATGAAGGGGAGAACATCCTTAGGGCAATTCCCAGAGGCTGGGTGTATCCCAGTGTGCTGAGTGTTGCAGGCATTGGGATCCCTCTATAGAGTGCTGTGAGGAGATTGCTGTATTCTCACACAACTGCTGGAACTCAAGTCTTCAGGAGCTCCTCAACCATGCTGTATGGTTTGCTTCCTCAGCAGCACTAAACAGTTCTGTGATCTTTTTCAATTTTTTTTATTCATTGCTTTCAGTGAGTTCATTTATTTTTTTTTTCTGGTGGATCTTTGTTCGTTTGTGTGTGTGTAAAGAGCAGCTTTGTTTCACTGAGAAGCCACATGAAAACTTTCATTAGGAAATCTACTTCAGTAGAGGGATTAATCGCAGGTGTAGCAAAACCCGGCTCACGCTTTGTGTGCACATAATTGAAATTAAGCTTTTGTTTGTCTGTTGAAATCATCTGCTACATCTTTGTTTACTGGGTTTGTTTCATGCCCTACTTAATCAGCGATACAAAAGCAGTAAACGTTGATAATCTGGAATGATTTGGGTGTGAGGGAACAGTGGATGTTTCACTGTGTGAAGGTTTTTATGCTAAATTTTCTCAAGTTTTGAAATCCTTTCTGTTTTACATGTATAACACAGTGCAGGAAACATCTTTTCAAGCAAATTTATCTGATGTAATGTCTCAGTTAAAAGGACTGGAAAGCTGTATCTTGTAATACTAGTTTCTGTGATCCAGCATCTCATAAATGTAGATAATAAGTTTAGTGTCTGTCAATTCAGCTTGTGCAAAGGCATGAAGAATGTAAAGAAGCCCAGACATCATTGTTTCTTTGAAGGACTGGTTGGTTGAAAGACTTTTTCACTAACACGGTTTATGCATGATTTTGTCCTGACAGCAAACTGTAGTATTTTATCTAATATCTTCTTGTTTGCTGTTGGAATCTTTTAATTTTTTATTATTTTATTATTGCAGTTCAGTAAACTCCTGAGTAATTAAAGCTATTGGTTGTGGGGAAGGAGGTTCCTAATGTCTTCTACCAGCTTGAATTTAAAACTTCAGTAACAAATATTCACTACATTATACATTAAAAACAAGGGGATACTTAACTAAATCACTTCATTAACTTCTTAACTAAAAAAATCAGTTGAACAAAAACAAAAATTTAAAAACCTACAACCAAAACCACCTTAACTGAAGAAGTGAATCTTCTGCTCATGTTTATATTGACAAATATGTGTAGCAGAGGTGTATTGAGGGAGAGCTGTTGTGTTACTGTGCTACTGTGTAGCTTCTGTGTCTGTATGGAATTTTCCTTCACTTAAGTGTCTAGCTGGTGAGGCTAGAGAGCCTGGTGAAGGTACTGAAAGCTCTTAGCTTGTTAGATGTTTCTCCTGGGGCTGCTTGTTATTCTGTATCATTGGGAGAAAAGGCTTTGGGATGTGTAGCTGTGCGGTGTACGCTGACTTTTGCTTCAAATGCGCCAGTGTAGTTTTTTTTCTTTTCTTTTTACTGATTAAGCAGTTCTTAAAATATTGCATGCTCTGCATCGTGAATTGAGTAAAAAGCTTTGAGCGAGGAGAGATGGAGAAGTTGGCAGAGCTGTACGAGGTGATTGCAGTTTCAGAATTGGCTTCCTGCATTCTGAGCAGAAATATATTAAACTGACCTCTGGGGAAATTGCAGTCCTTATCTCTCTGATCAGATTGTTGTGGAGAGAAGGGCGCTGCATGTTGTGAGTAAGGTAACTTATCATCTGAGTTGGAATCTCAGTCTGGTTCTTTGTTAATTGTGTATTTAGAAATGGAGTTGGTATTGAAAACTTTCTGAATGAACAATATCTTGAGGAAACTTGGAGTTGCTGAAACTCCTTTAACAGTAATGGCTCATCACAGAGGGTAGATTGTGGTCTTCTGATCTTACACTGAATTGTTTGCTTCTGTATTGTAGAATAAATTATTTCTTCCATTCTTTTTTTACTTTTTTTTTTTTTTTTAAAGAGATATAACTAATGAAGCATCTCTGGTCACTTTATTCACCCTTTGGGTTTCTTTCCAAATAGATGCGTACCTCTCAAAAGAATGTTAATTTGTACACTTGAGGGATCTCTGCATGATTCCTCTGTTCTGATTTACTGATCATTCTCCTGAGGTTGTTGGAGCTAGAGGAGTTTGTCACTGCAAGTTGTTTTCTTGGTTTATTCTTTAAGGATGGGGTGTGGAAGAAGCTCATGTTTTGCTTTCATTGTGTTAATGGTGACATCTTGTAAATATGAACACTTTTTCTAGTTCTTTATTGCTGTTTACTGCATATATATGTTGTGGAAGAAGACTAAATAGCTTGTATCTTGTCTGCACTGGTGACGCATTAACATGTTACCGCATTTTATATTCTGACTCTGATACAAATTTAGTTCTAAATTGATCTTAATAATTAGCTAATGTATAAAAATCTAATGACAGTGGGATGAAATAGCATGAAATTTTGACCTCTTCTTGGCTTTTTTTTTTTTTTTTGATAGGTAAGTTCAGTTCTACGCTCTACGAGACAGGGGGCTGCGACATGTCACTTGTGAACTTTGAGCCAGCCGCAAGAAGAGCGTCTAACATCTGGTGTGTGTGAAGGCCAGTCAAGAGTGGTGATTCTTGTCTTACTGCAACAAAATCGTTAATTTTAAGAGTATTTATTATGAACATAAAAAAAAAACAAAATATTCTCTGCATTTTTTTTTTTTTTTACTTTTGAAATTTAAGTGATTTTTAAGAGATGACAGTAATTGTGTGAATATTTTTATCCATTTTATCAAATTTTGGAAAATAGATTAATATTGGTTCAAGCAATTAATGTCCAAACTGAAAACTTGACAAATGCATTTCTGATTGGCTTAATTGAGAGTCTTCCTTACAGAATTTAATTCAGATTTGTGGGTAGTAGGAAGCTATTAATTATTATAGCTATTAACTGATTTTAAAAATGAACTTCCAATTGTGAAGCAAATGTAAACTGATAAGTTTGGTCTCAAGTTCATAGATGGCATGAAACAATACAGGAAAATGTTAACATGCCTACAGCTAAAAAAAATAAAATATTTATGGTGGAAATAGGCAGCTACATACTGGAAAGTTCATTTGCTTTTGGAAAGATACGCTTCCTTTCTCTGAAGAGATGGGAGGCAGAAGAAAGAAAAAAGAAACTAAAACCTTGGCCTTAAAATGCACTTCACTACACAGAACTGCTCAGAACCTGTTACATCATGCTGAATGTTTAAAAACTTTACCACCTGTAGGTGGAAGAGCTTTTGGATTTATGGAGTAATGGATTTCGAAGCTTTCATCTTCAGTTCTTTCCTGTGAAAGTGTGCAAGTGCTTCTTATAGGGTTGAACTTTGAGGAAAAAGTTCTGTATTCCTTGCACAAAGCTACTGATGCCTGCCTATATTGCTTGCATGTTCCAGATGCAATGGCTTTGCTGATGCCTGCTGTTACAAAGCTGTACATGCTATTGTAAGGAATAAACTGGTCAAATCCAGATAATTGATTAACAGGATGAGAGAATAGTTCAGTTTCACTGAGATGAAACATTAACAAATATATATTTATTTTTATGTGAAGGCAACTGTAGGAAACTTGTGTAAGTTTGGTACCACTCTTAAAAACGTGGAATTTACATGGAAAACTTATAGCCAAAAGCCATGCAAAATTATGGGGGGGAATGGGAGGGAGCAGTGGTTGGATAAGGACTTTTTTTTCTTTTTTTTTTTTTTTTTTACAACAAGAGAAGTTTCTCCTCATCACTAGCAAATGGAAATTGTGATGTAATTTTGCTCTTCATAGCAGAAGTTTAAGTTTTGTTTAAAGTTTGCATTTTTTTCTGAAACAACTTATGTCAGTCAGTATATTCATGTTAAATGTCTACTACTTTTGGCAGTTTGGGGACTTGAACTGAGCACTGTTTTTACCAACTGTGAACACCCAGGAGACACCTCACTGTTTTAGTGTTGTGTGTTTATGTATCAGTAGCTAACAGATTATAAAACATCTTTGTTGCTTGTTTTTTGTTGTCTTTTTTAAGAGGTGTAATTTCCATCATGATAATCTGTGTAGACAACTAATGGACTTCCTGGTCAAATCATGTGTTGAGAAAGTTGAACTAAGTGTAAGGTTGAAGAGTGATCCTGATCTACAGATATAAAATTTACTTCATTGTACAAGGCCATTATCGAGGTTTATTTTCTTTCTTATTTGCTAGCCCTTTACAAATTGGATATGCGTATTCTAAATATGTGATCTAAGGAAAAATATAGAGGAGGACATTGCGCTAAAGTTTGAACGTGGTCAGATAATTAACTTAGGACACTAGTAAATTAGTGGCCTTTTGGATTCAAATGTAGTTTTATAATATGAAGTCTTTCCCCCTGTTCTTATAGTGACACGGACTCTCACGTATCGAGTTCTACCTCAGTTCACTTTTACCCACATGATCTAGTAAGTTTTTCTTATTTATCTTTAAAGCATGCAAAAAATCAGAAGACTTGACATTTCTATGTGTCTGATTAATCATCATATGCAGTACTTTGTTTTAAGAAGGCTTTTTATTTGAGTTTCAGGGAAGATAAACTGGTACTGTTCAGCTGTCTTTGTATACACTTACAAATTCATCTTTTGGAGTAGTACTTTAAAATGTAAACAATTTTTTCCCTCCACTGATCTAAAGCATGGTAATTGGAATCGAAAATGCTGACCTGGTTTTGGATATTCTGAGATACTTCCTCAAGGGCTCCAGAGATTACTGGATGTTGTGAACAAAACTGTACTTCTTTCTGCTGCAAAGATACACTGTGGCAGAAAGAAGAAATCTTGTGTTCTGAACAAAGGGAATGTTAGCAGTTTCCCTGAATGGGGTTTAGACATTTTTTGTTAGAATCTGCTGTGTAAAGTTTAATTCCAGTTAAAAAAGAATGGAAAAAGGCAGGGGCTTTTTCATGCAAGTAGCTTTACAATTCGGTGGTTTCCTGCCCTCAACCTTTTATATTGTTATCAAGTCCACATGATTCTGTGCTCATAATTTTGAACTCTGCTGCTTCAGTGTCTATGGAAAAACACTGCTGGTGGTCATAATCCTTAAGGTCATGATTCTGAAGCTATGAAGATGAAATATGTTGAAGTAACTAATAAACCTAATCAAGAGGGAAGAATAAATTTAGTTTTCACACATGAGAAAAGAATGAGGAAACTTCAGTTTACCCAGCCATGCTTTTGATCAGGAATGTGGTCTTCACTTAGTACCTGCTAGAACTTTGTTTGATATCCTGACCCTGACATCTGACTGTCAATGTGGTTCCGTTGGGGATGTATGCGGGGGTGCTTTTGTATAATGCAAATTGATTTTATTTATAAAAGCATAGCCCACATACCTAAAGGGGAGCTTCAACTGATTACTAATGTGAGAAATGATGTGTTACTTGAATTCTACCTTTTAAGAAATCAGAATTTCAAAATATTGTCAAAGAAGCACCTGCTTTCTAACATAGCACATCTTAAATGGTGTGTTTGGTACTGCTTTTAAATTCCTTTAGGAAGTGGACGTTCCTCCTTTGTTAGTTCTTTTTAGTATCTTTCTAGGAAGGAAAATCTGAGTATTGTTATAATATGCTGATACTTAAAGGAATTAGGAGAAAAGCTATTTTTTTAATTGTTATGTAAAACTGCATAATGTTAGCGCTTTATATTTGAGTATTTTAATTTTATTTTCAGCCTTAAGTAATTAAGTTATTTGTTAAGTGATATTTTAATTGTAGTATTCTTAAAGGTCAGTGCATTAAAGATTTTTCTTGTCTTGTTAATGTAAAAACTGAGTTAGCATGTATGTGTGTAATGGTTTTTCTTTACCTTTGAGTATTCTCCTTAGAAGTTAGTACTACTGAGAATTGGGAGAATTTTGAAGTGACAGACTATAGAATATGGAGCAACTAGGGTCAATCATAAACAGTACTGGACTAGTTAGGATTGAGCTTTTTTTGTGTGTCTCAGTATATTTTGAATGCAGTGAGTTGGACCACTGTTGGCTGCACATGTGGCTTTGTCATGCAAAACCAACCATTCAGCATGGATGTGCATGGACTTTAGTTGGCTATAAGAAATGGAGTATAATTTGTTTTAAATCATAATTTTGTATTGTTCTTATGTGTTATTACTGCTTGTATCAGTTTACTTGTCTTCAAATTTGAAGTTTTCAGAGTAAGTGGGATATGCACCTAATAAATACTTACATTAAAAAAAGGCATATGCTGAAATGCCACACTTGTGTTATATGCAAACTATTATTCTGCTATTGCTCTTCATTTGCCTTAATAAGGACAGGAAAAGTAAGTAAAAGTTAGAGATCTTAACGGTATTTAAAATATAATTTCTTAAAACTGAAGCAAAATAATTGTTGTGTTTCTTTTTCAAGGCAATGTACAATAGAATGCAGTTATACATAAGAAGGAACTTCTGTTAATACTGACTTTCTTTTAGCTTTCTCTTCCCCAGATCAGGTTGAACAGGCTGCTAACCATAGATACAGATCTACTAGAGCAGCAAGATATTGACCTGAGCCCTGACCTTCAGGACCACTTGCAACCTCAAGAGGAAGCAGCTCAAAAAGTCAAGCAGTACTATCGTTTTTGGATACTGCCTAAGCTTTGGATTAGCATAAATTTTGATAGATTAACTCTTCTGGCTTTATTTGATAGGTGAGATCCTTGTATTATTACTAGACTTAAGAAATCAATGTTTTTAAAAATAGTAAGTGAGCCATGAGCATTCTTTAAACGATTGTTGTTACTGTATTGTGAAAGATGAAATAATACCTATATACACACACACACACACACACACACACATATATATATATATATATATATATGTTTTTTTAAATAGCAAAAGCTACTTTTTATTTCTCCTGCAAGGTTAGAAAAAGCCCTCTCACTTTGTGTGAGCGTGACAATGACATTTTAAGCAACAAATCTCTCATTGTTTGCTCTATCTTTGATGCTAGAAAGTAAGTTTCTCAATAAGCGAATTGACAGGTGCTGTAACCTGGCATATATGAGCCAACGTACATGATGTTCCAAAGCATTTTTCCAAACAGTCATGTAGTACTTCAACCTACTGTCCTTGATGCATTTATTTAGTGGAATAAAATAAATATCAAGCTCCAATTATCAGCTTTGGGAATGTATCAAGTATTCACATTTTGGTAATGACACTTCTTGAAGTATTTAGTGTACAGTAGTGTGGGTTTTTAAAGGTTGATTTCATAAGGAACTAATTGGTGTCAGCTATTGCTGGGTATTCTGGCACCTCTTATCTTTGCTAGGAGTACTAAAATAGGTACTGTTTTAGTACTAAAATACTCCTTTGCTAGGAGTACACAACTTCAAGTCTATTCTTAAGAACTTTACTACCAATGGCGTATTTGGTTGTTAACTTCTGACCTTTGCTGTTCTCTTCCACTTTTTCTAAACACAATTAGCTTTTAATGTTGTGGGGTTGTTTTTTTTTTTTCTTTCCCTCATACAGGAATCGTGAGATCCTTGAAAATGTGTTAGCTGTCATCCTAGCTATTCTAGTTGCATTTCTGGGCTCTGTACTTCTTATTGAGGGCTTTTTCAAGGATATCTGGGTCTTCCAGTTCTGCCTGGTTATAGCCAGTTGCCAGTACTCACTGTTGAAGGTATTTCAGTTTCTATTTTCGTTTTGTGTAAACAGTAGAAATAATTTAGGTTGGGTATTGCAGACTATTTGGAGTTAAGAGAAAACTGCGTGTTTATTGTTTTTAAAAAGAAATAAGCAAAATTCACTGTAGTTGAAAGTTTGATAGGTGCTTATGGAAGATTATTTCCGAAGAATAGTTCTACATGTTTGTTAAACAGTCCTTTATTTACTGTACTCTTTCACCTTTTGTTTTCCAAAAGAGGAACAAAATCTTATAGGTTAAAAAGAAGCCCACAAACTGAACTTGATGCTTTAGTGTGTTTTTTTTCTTTTTAAGTCGATGTACCTCAATGCATTCATATTATGCAATTGCTTCAAATGTGTTCTCCATCAGCTGAATTAGTTTTCATTAGACATTTTTATCAGGCAACTGTTAATGATATGTAAGGAATATTGAAATTAAGGAAGATTTCTTCTTTCTTTATGATAGAACTATTAAGGTGGAAAAGAGAAAGGGATGGGAAGAGAGGAGTAAAATATACTTACTATAGAGTGGATAACTTCCCTCTTTTTGGTTTCAGAGCGTTCAACCAGATTCTTCTTCCCCTCGACATGTAAGTCATAGGCCCATGCCTCTTTATTAACCCTTCAGATATAAAATTCTCTCAAAAAATTGATCCTCTTGATGTTTTGCCACTTCTCGTATGTGACTTCTCATAAGGGGCAAGAGGCTTATATTCTCTGAGTATGTGATAATTATGCTATATTTTTTCCCTCTATGCTTTTCTTTGTTTCTAGCAAATCCTGTCCTCCTTGTTCGTTATCAAAGAATTATTGAGTGGTTTGAGGTGGAAGGGACTGTAAGGATCATAAAATCATAGAAGGGTTTAGGTTGGAAAAGGCCTTAGAGATAATCTAGTCATAACCCCCAGTGGGCATGGTTGCCACCCACCAGCTCAGGCTGCCCAGGGTCCCATCCAGCCTGGCCTTGAATGCTTCCAGGAATGGGCCTTCCACAGCTTTTTGGGGCAACCTGTTCCAGTGCCTCACCATCCTCTGAAGAAAAACTTTCTTTATACCATCTAAACTAGATCTCCCCTGGGTTTAAAGCCATTCCCCTTTGTCCTATCACTATGGTCTCTTGAACCAGAGTTCATCTACAGCTTCAAATCAGACTGTGCTATAGAACAATATAAGGATACATTTTTGAATGAATCTTCAGTATTCTGGCATTAACAGTGAAAAATATTTTTAGCATTTTTATTTGCTGTTTTAGAATGAACTAGCAAAGCTTTGCTGATGTACTGTTTTTGTCTTATAGGTCATCCAGTTGTATTAGCATGCTCAGACTTTTTTTTACCAACTCTCTTAGGCTGAATATGCAGTACTCTAGTGAGCATTAACATTTGAGCATGGAAGTGTTAATGTGTTAGAGCTGAACAATGTGTACGTTCTGTTGAGTGTCTTCTAGCTTGCCAAGATGAAATAGTTTTGTAACATCCTAAACAAGATAACTGTGAAGCTTTATTCCTTTGAAGTAGATTGTTTGTATTATTTTAAGCAGTAAATTGTATATTGTATTTTCAGCAGGAGCAGTATCTGAGTAGGAAACATGAATTGCTATTTTGTCAAAACTAAAATATTGGCCTCTTACTTATGAACCTTAGGTGGAATTTTTGACATTTAGTGTTGTGAGAAATACGCTTTGAAATTCCAGGTGAGAATAAGTGTAAAAATAATTTAGTGTAGGTGCTGTGTACTCATTATATAGATCAGAGCCACAAAAAACATCTGTTTTTAGCCCTGCAAGGCATTTTTGTTTTTTAAGGGATTTTACGAATAAAATTTGATGAGGCGACAACACATAGGAGTAGTTGATGAGCAAAAATAATTCTGAAACTATAACAGAAAGGTTAAAAAAAAAATTAGGTTTTCTACTAATGAGATATTTCAATTTTTTTTAAACAGGGTCATAATCGTATCATAGCCTATAGTAGGCCTGTATATTTCTGTTTATGTTGTGGTCTTATTTGGCTGTTGGATTATGGCAGCAGAAACATATCTACAACAAGATTCAAGTTGTATGGAATGGCTTTCACCAACCCATTGCTGCTGCTGTCAGCCAGGGACTTAGTTATAGGTGAGTGGCTCTTCCCTTATTTTGAATTTTTTACTTCACTGTAGTAGACCTTTTTTGTTATTTATACACTGAACCTTGTTGTGATGATGTTGACACTGTCTCTGTCTAACTGCAGTTCATTTTGTTTTCTTTGGAAAGAACTTCAGCTTACTTACAATCTTTTTTCCAAGAAAATTGTTCCTTTCTATAGCTTTGCTACCACAGACTGCAGAGCTGTCAACTAAAATGTTGTCATAATTAGAAAGCTATACAAATCTTCATCTAATTTTTCTATTGTTAGCCCTGAACTTGGTGTTCTTTGTTCTTCAATGTTGATATGCTGCCTTGTGCTGAGACCTACTTCCTCAGAAATTGAATCACAGAATTGTGGAGTGGCATGGGTTGGAAGGGACATTAAGAATTATGTGGTTCTAAGCATGACAGGGTTGCCACCCACTAGATGAGCCTGCCAAAGGCCCCATCCAGTATGGCCTTGAATGCCTTCAGGGATGGGGCACGTGTTATGATTTGGACTTGCATAGCCCCTTTTCTTGTAGAGGACCGTGTCACAAATGATCTGGGGCTCTCTTAAAGCAGGTTATTTTCATATAGCTGTTGAGTAGGACAGTATGGACACAATTATTAAATACATTATAAGCAGATTAAATTTTGAGCACACCTGGTTTTCATTGCAGCTCTTCAGTTATATCAGAATGTGTGTGAAGGAACACAGTAATTAAATGTAAGACTAAGACTGCTTTCTCCTGCTTTAGAACAGTCTTTTTTCCAAGAAAAATAAAATAATGGTCTTGATTTTTTTATTATTATTATTATTATTTTTTTTATTTTTTAACTTTTCGTGGATTAATCAGAGTTACAGACTTGGACATTGAGAATTAGTATTTGTTACTTGATTTACTTATTTATGTAAGAATGCTCTGATTTCATGCCTCATGTAGTTTTACTTTTATGCTAATAAAACTAAATTTAAATGCCCACAGGGGGAAGATCTAAGCCTCTTATTTATGAGCAGTGTTGTCCAGAGCATTTCAAAGCTGCTTTTCTATAGCTTTTGTGGAGCTATTCATGTACTGGTATTCTTTGTTTTGTTATCTGCTGTGGTAAAAGAAGTTAAGCCAGCAGACTTTTTTTTTTCTTGTTTTGTTTTCTTAAAACTGGCCTCATTTTCCCTTTATTTATACTCAGTTGACCTCAGATCTTCTCTCATCACTTTGAGTCATTTCTGTGTATCCATATCCTCATACCTAAATAGAAAACCTTATATATGGATGAATTAAGTACTTCTAAAAAGTAGGTCTTTGTCTTTTCCAGTTTAAGGAAGGTGTACTGGCATCCTTCACCTACCAGACTGTTTGAGGTGTTCTGAATGTGTTTGTTTGTTTTTGTAAATTTACATATAAAACTTACATAATCTCAAACCTTACCTAACACCCCTTCCTACTCTGCCTCTGGGCATCTTGCTGCTGAAATGCTGTTTCAGAAATCTTTCTTTTACAGGGGAAGCTGGCTGGTAGCAAATACTTTGTTAGCACAAAGGAAAACACTTAGCTGCTTTTTTTCCCATTCCCAGGAACAGCAGTTAAAAAACACAGGAGCAAGGCAAACTTTGTGTTTGGAATATTGCTGTGTCCTTAGCAGCAGACAAGTGAGATCTGGTAGAAATTTTCACCTATTCAACAAATCAGACTTTGTCAATTAGTCTAAAACTGCTCCGTAGTCTAAAACTGCTCCAACAGCAGGTGTTTTCTGTTCTCCCAAGTGGTGCCCATTAGAGAGTAGCTCTTTTGAGGACTTCAAAAGCCATCTGAAATGTTGAAGTTTTGCTAGACTGCTCTTTATAGATTGTATTTTTCCAGATTTATTTTCTGATTTTGTGCTCAGTGGATCTAAGATGTTTATTCAAGGCCTGCAAGATTAACTTTTTTAACCACCCAGTGTGGTAACACTATGTTGTCTCCTGTGTAGGCTTGCATGAGAAGTGATTTGAGAATTCTGAAGTATTTTCTTCAGGTCCTGAGTAGCTGGTCCTTAGGCATGTGTTACTTAACTTGAATCAGTAAAGAAGAGCAGAAGTTGTTTTTCACAAGCCTCATACCTAATGCTTTTAAACAGCTTTGATTATTTAACTTCCTCAAGTAGGAGTGATGGCCTTTGTTATACCACCATTCTATGGATATAACATTAGAAACTTGAAATTGAGACTTGTGATTGAGAGCAAGATGCCTCCAAGTTTGTGGTCACTGAAGCAACAAGTGTCTAAGATTATAGAAAGTCCTTCCCAAACTGTCAAATTTTGTCTGTTAAGATGATTTTCATGGTTTGATCTTTCAGAACTGAAAGCTTATCACATGAGAAGCAGATCTAAACTTAACGATTGTGTGGAAGCCAATAGATTATGTGCGTTTTTATCCTTGTGGCAGAAAGGAAGCAATATGCACAGGATGGGAGGCTGTGACCATTGTGTGTACTGAAACTGTGTCACTAATTTATCTTTACATTATAAATTCTGCCATTCACAGAGATTTTAGGGTTCATATCAAGTTGCCTATTTTCACTTTAAAATATGTCATTTAGCATCAGTACAACATAAACTGTATTTACTTATTTTTCAGGACTGGCATGAGTAAATGAGTAGAATTGTCAGGTGTTATTGGTGACAGGCAACCTAGAGATTACATGGTTGGCACCTCTTAAATTGGTGTGGCTGTTGTTAACTTGCTCATGGTGTTTACAAACAGGCAGCTATGCTTATAGAAGCCTTCTGTGCAATGAATGGAAATGTAGAAATCTCATAATCTGTAAAAATTAAATAAATAAATATATTTCTGATATTTTTAAACTGACAGCCTGAGTTGGCCTGTGTGAGTTTCTGTAACAATTAAAACTGAATTTAAAAACTAACAAACTTCTGAATATTAGTCAAGGTAGCCTCTGTATTCAGTCACTTCTATGAGATATGCAGTGTGTAGTACCCTGGAACTTAAAATGAAGAACAAGTTAACATGCAGTGTGTTTTATATATTCATCATTTTTTCAACTATTTTTTTGTCTCCTACAGTGTTTACACTATGCTTCCCCATAGTATTCTTCATTGGTCTTCTGCCTCAGGTGAATACATTTGTGATGTATCTCTGTGAACAGCTGGATATTCACGTCTTTGGTGGCAATGGTGAGTGTGTTTTTCCATATTAGTGACAAAAAGCATTAGGCTAGTTAAAGATCTTGATAATTACACTGTCTGTGTTTGTGACCTATATGCATGGAGTACTAGCCACATTTTTAAAAGGTTAAAGGTTCTGATCAGTTACTGAGAAGTAGAACTGCTGTCCTAATTAGTTGGTTGAAAACTGTACTTCCTCTACTTGTTTCCATTGCAACATCAGCCGTTCACGTGGTAATGGTAATGCTGTTGAACTGATGAGGGTGTAAATGAAGCCATAAAAATAAACGTTTTAAATTGTTCTCTATTTCTAAGATAAAATGGCTGTATTTTTATGGGTTGGGTTTTTAATATCAGAGGGGAGCTGAATTGACAACTGCTTTAAGCAACCTGAAGTCTCTCATATTCTAATCAAATTACATCATATTTTTTCTTCCCCTATGATATGCAGCTACCACAAGCCTGCTTGCAGCACTTTACAGTTTCATCTGTAGTATCGTGGCAGTAGCGTTGTTGTATGGACTATGCTATGGTGCCCTGAAGGTAAGCAAAATTGTAAACACAGCATGCATTCATGTTTTGGGTTTTGTCCTTTTTCCTTTTATCTGAAATATGCAAAAAATAAATTAGAAATATTAGTCTGATTTGGTAGGATTTTATGTTTCATTATATTTTTTTTTATCAATGAAACAAAGTAGGAGCAAAGCATACTTGGCCTTTTAAGAGGTGAGTGATTTGTTTATGTGCTACCAGGCTATTATTTGCCTAAAGCGTGACACTTGGCTTCAGTTCTGTTCTGTGTTAGTTTGTGAAACAATCATGAAACTGTCTTGTTTCTTATAGGGTTGTCATGTATTGATGCGTTCATTTCTTAAAAAAAAAAAAAGCGTTTTTTTTTTTCCTCTGGTGGTGCAAGCCATAAACAGTGTTTTCAGATCTGTGTTTATTTGAAAATTGATGTTCGCTTTCTGCAGATTTGTCCATTTGTCTTAAACCTTTGTGAACTCTTCTGTTTAAGTTAAACTAGTGACTAGGGAAGAGTCACCTTTATTTATTTATTTATTTTTTTGGCAGATCCAGTACAGATTGTGAAAATAAAAACATACATAAGCACTGGTTTCATTTTAAGTCAAACTCTTTGTTTTGTTTTTTGATTTTTTTAAATAAAAAAACTCCTTGAAATAACATGGGGAGCTTTCAGAATAAATGTCTACAAATGCAATTCTAAGGACGTGTGCTTCTGAGGAATGTATTAAATTCTTGAGCATGATGGAAACTCGTGACTATTAAATGAGAAAGATGGTATAGGCCTAAGGAGTGTATACTGTTACGACTTCTAATCTGTAGTTAAATATTGATCAGTATTTTTCTATGGGAATTCTGGTTTCTAATTTGTGGAATTTTGGAGTGATTTATTTATTTCCATTCTTATGTTACGATGCGTGGAGTTCTTATGTGTCAGATAGTGTTAAATACTTCACCTCCTCCTCATGAACATTTCTTTTTTCTCCAGGATTCTTGGGATGGGCAGCATATTCCAGTTCTCTTCTCCATATTTTGTGGTTTGTTAGTGGCAATATCATATCATCTCAGCAGACAAAGTAGTGACCCTTCTGTGCTTTTGTAAGCGACTATTTTCATCCTTTCTCAAGAAAGAAACAATTCTCAAAGAGATTTTAGATAATAAATATTAAGCTGACGTGGGCATTATCAACAATAGTTTTATATTGGTTCAGAAATTAAAGTGAAGCTTTAAAATTTTGCACCCGCTTTCTCCTTTGAAGAGCAACCTTTCTTTACAACCACAGTCTGATTCAGGTGCCTTCTAATTACCAGTCTTGTGCCATCTTCCTTCTACTGTGTTTGTGTAACCATTCAATGATTAAAGGGATGCTGAAAGCAGTAGTTTAAACTGAAGCTCACATGTCGATTTTTTTTATTTTTATTTTTTTTTTTTGGACTATATTTTTCTCATTTAATTCATTACTGCATTCTTCCCTTGAATGTATGGTCAAAGAACTAATTACTGGTTTATATCCAGAATCAAATTTGAATTATCTTTGTGCACCCACCTAAGATGGGGAAACTGTCTTTTTGTTCTTCTGAATTGGAGTGTGTTGATCTGATGATGACAGTACTTAGTAGTTATGTATATAAAACAAAATACTTCCAGTATGAAGATCCACTAGAGGCTCAGTTGACACATACGTGGGTTAAGCAGAGCTTGAACTTGGATTTAAATTCAGCTATAATGCTGGATGAATTTGAACAGTAGTCTGAGTCATGTAATCTGGGCCTCTTCTGTAGAGGGATAGATCAGAGATTTTTACCTGAGTGTTCATGCAGTGTCTTTTGAAAATTTATCAGTTGGATTTAAGTCAGGGAGTTCTTTGTTCTCTAACTGATGTTCTCAGGCTGTGTCTGAACTTTGAAGAACATGGAGTTTTTTGTTTCATGCTGAAGTTTAGTTTCATGAATTTCTAAACTACGATCAAAATTCTCGGTATTTGTCCAACTATTTGTTACCCAGTCTCTAAGTAAATAAGCACTTAGAACTTAAACTGCTGTTTGAATAAATCTTTATTTAGTATTGCTCATAGTGTGTAGCTGGAGAAGTGATTCTATGATAAAATTGAGATCTTGTTATAAATAAGCTTTTCCATGTGGAAGCACTAATAAGCTAGGATTACTTTTTCTATAATAACTTCTAGTAAATAAATCTTCTGACTTTTATTCTTCTAAAAGCAGAGTAGTGCATGCTTTTCAGTGTGATATTTTTGTCTTTTTTCAAGCTCTTTAGTGCAATCAAAATTTTTTCCTAATTCTGAAGACAAAAACCCTGAGGATCCTCTGTCTGAAGTGAAAGATCCTCTACCTGAAAAGCTTAGAAATTCTGTGGTAAGTAGCATTTTTAATCACTTTTTTTTTTTATTTATTCAGTCTAAGCACTTTGATATTATCTTAAGTGATCAGTATAGTGTTGGTCTGGAGCAGTAAATAAAAGACTGAGCAAATTAACTTGTACAAAAAACGACCTCCTTGGGTAGGTCTTGGCTGTAAGAGATTAACTGTGTCAGTAGATTTCTCCTAGTAAGGCAGGCACAAGCATGACACAATTCAATGTGTGGAAACTGCTAACAAGCAGAGAAACCACAGTCTCGACAGTAGTAGGACAGAAAGACCGTGCAGGAGTTCTAACTCAGTATCTTTAGTTGAGAGTGGGAGAGCTGAGGATGACTTTCTACTTTTTTAAATACTGAATATCTTGTATTGCAGAAAAAAAACAAGTGTGTCCCAATAAGTTAATACATTGAAGCAATAATTGCTTTGCATAAATATTTTCTGGTTTTAGAGTAGTAAATCCTGTAATGTCTTTGTGTGTTTACAGTAGGAACAAGTCTAAACGTGGAAGACTGACTTCTAATGACCCTGTGCCTATATTGCCCTCTTGTGACTAGACTGGTGCTAATCATTTTATTTTATTTTTTGCCCATTCCACTTATTAGAGATAACAGAAAGTTCATGCTCATTCATAAGGGTCTTTCCAAAGCTTTCCTTTGCTCTTCTGTAGAGGGGGTTAAAAAGGAGAGAGTTGTTCTGCCAGATAGTTAGCTTTGTCTATGCAGCTGTCTTCAGAGCTCTTAATTGCTGTATTCTCAGATCGTAGCAATTCATAGATCATAAACTGAAAATTTGGTTGGCCCTATCAGATTTTTTTCACTGCTATACAAAGAATCCTTATAATCCTTAATGGTTCGGAGTGAGAGAGTATATTGAATATATAAATTTTTCCTGTCCCACTTTGAGTAGGTATTTAACTTGTGCCCTTGTGAAATTTCTGATAACTTCAATGCAAGCTATTAATGCTGGCATCATTGGAGAATCTTTTTAATCAGTTTCACTATTACTGCTGATACACATTATGATTCTGAAGAGGACAACCAAAACTGATGTTTTCTAAAATTATTTTGTTTTGACTCCCCAGAGTGAACGATTGCAGTCTGACCTAATTGTGTGTATAGTCATTGGTGTACTCTATTTTGCAATTCACGTCAGTACAGTATTTACAGTTTTACAGGTAAGGTGTTCCATCAAGTGTGCCACTTGTTTTCTGTATATAAATATTCTAATGATATATAACACTTAGCAGAGCCATGGCATTACCAGAATGAGTAGGTTTAGATTATCTTTAAATACATAGCCTGGCAAGGACATGACTGAACACTTTCACATTTCAGCTTTGTGTGTCAGATTCTTTTTCCTTTTCCTTAAATGGTTGGTTTTTGTTTTGGGTTGGTTGGTTGTTTGTGTAGCCCTGATACAAACTTAAGACCCTCTCTATATTTTTAAGTTAGTGTAAAGAAAAGTATAAAAGGTTTTATTATGGAAGTTAGAGAGGCTGAACCTTGACTCAGTGGCTGCATGCTAGTGTGGCTGTAGACTACAGGGCGGAGTACCTCTTCAGAAATGTTTGTTTTCAGGACTTCAAAGAGCCTTTGAATTTTAAGGTGTTTTTTGACTTGTCACGCTAGGTAGTACTTCTGCTTTGGGTATCTTGAAGGTGTATACATGCATCCTACCTGATAATGGTTACACAGCACAACATCCTATACTTGAAGTAAAGGCATTTGCCTAAGGAGTTGTAATTAATGACTTATTTTAATATTCTTGAAATGAGTTTGTCAGCTTATATCAGTCTTATTTCAGACAAGTGAAAGTTTCTTGCGCATATTTTAAAAGCATTTCACACTGCCACTGCTGTCTGCAGTTAGAAACTAATTTTAAGTAGCATATGTACATAGGTAGCTTCAGATTTTCAGGTGGTTTTTTTTTTTTCAGTGTTCTATTTGGGCATGTGTACAAGATTTTTTCTATGGGAAATCTCTCCTATTGTATGTTTGGACCACAGTACTCCTCCTCAGTTTTACATTCCTCCGTATTTGAGAAACTTGGTTATATGGTCTTTACCATTGCATAGTGCAGTAGGATTAGGATTTGGGAGTTGTAACAAGATAATAGATACACCTTAGTAAAATTGGAATTACTTTAAATTAAATAATAGTGGAGATGTTACTGTGAAATTCAGTCCTTATACTGCATAAATAGGTAACATTTCCTGAGCATCATCAAGGAGTTTGGTCTTAATCGAGGGTTTTTTATTCACCTTCTCCTTGAGAATAAAAGAACTATGATTTGTTTTTCTTATGCTTATAGCTCCTTTTATGCAAGAGATGAAAGTGTAAAATGGCTTTGGTCTTTAGAGGATAGTAGCTTTATAATTTATCTAATGAAATGCAGATAGGTAGAAGTAATGGACTGTGATGGACTGTTGTACTATTTTTACTTTACAATGCTTCTAAACTGAGTGAAGAATTCTTAGAAATAAAGTTTTTGTTCTTCAGCATTTCCTGTTTGATCTTAAAGTTGTCAGTGCAATTACTCATGAAGAAGTGTATTCCCAGATGACCATCACGTGAACAATTGTCTAGGTGTTTGAGAAAGTGTTGCGTTATAGTATATGATTTAATTCTATTTTCTTTATAAAACACAAACCTTAATTTCTTTAATTCTTCTCTTGTTTAGCCTATTTTAAGTTATGTTCTCTATGCATTGGTGGGTACGGTAGGCTTTGTGACCCATTATGTTCTGCCTCAACTCCGAAAGCAACTTCCTTGGCATTGCTTTTCTCACCCGCTGCTGAAAACCAAGGAATACTATCAATTTGAAGTCCGAAGTAAGTATCACTGATGATACTTTTTGAATGTGCAGTAGTTGCTGACCAACTTGTATTAATGGTTGACACACTTCAGCTTCTTTCTTTATTACTGTCACCAGTGGACTATTTCTTGATACCTGATTTAGTTATGTTTTAGTTACTCAGTTCTTCATACTTTGATTCTCTGGCACTTTGAAGCGATTATGATACTATGTCACATGTGCTATATCATCATGTATTTCAGAGCAGTCCCAGTAAGATTTTGAGGACTGTGCTTTAAGTTGCTGGGTTTGTGCTGATGATTACCTTAATGAAAAACATTCAGATTTTTCTAAAAATTATTTACATGTTTCTGGAAGATCATTGAATCATAGAATAAGCAAGGTTGGAGAAGACCTGTAAAATCATCCAGTTCAAATGTCCACCTGTCACCAATATTTCTCACTAAACAGTGTCCCTCAACACAGCATCTAAATGTTTCTTGAACACAAGATACTAGTTTTCAAGTGCTTTAGAGAATTAGATATAGTGAACACATTTATTTACATGTTTAACAACAAAGTACTATCAAACTGGATACTTTCCTTTGTTTAATCATAAAATGACTTGGATCAAGATTCCAGATTCTGTTACATGAATTTGATGCATCAGTGCAATCTGATATTTTTATCATCTCCTGATAGATGCTGCGCATGTTATGTGGTTTGAGAAGCTTCACATTTGGCTCCTTTTTATAGAGAAGAATGTTATCTATCCACTGATAGTCCTCAACGAGCTTAGCAGCAGTGCTAAGAGTATTGCTAGTCCAAAGAAACTGGATACTGAGTAAGTAGAGAAGTCTATCAAGTAATCTGAGTATGTCTGCCATGATGGGAAATGAAATAGTGAGTTGTGGAATAAATGGGAAGGCAGTTAATGCTATTGTCTGAAAACTAAGGTGGCAAATAAGTACAGCTTTTCTTTATTTGAAAGCTTGTGTAGAAATGAGTCACCTTGTTGACTTTAAACTAAATGGAATATTGCAATTTTAAATTAGGAACCTACACAAAGAAAAATCACTCAAATCTTTATAATATATATTAAGATTAGGAGTTGCAGGATTACCTAGCAGTGTTCAATAGCAGAATTTCCTTGTTGATATGCACGGTCTGTAATATAATTATCCAGACTGCAAATTCAAGATACTAAATGTTATTTTTGTAACTTCCTGGTCCATCAGTTACTATATCTGAGACAAAAATAAAATTGCTCTCATGAAGTTGCATTTTTCTCAGTGCAACCTAGGTCAGTATAGTCACGCAGAAAATAATAATTGGCATGCAGTAGTATCTTGTTATTAATTAATCTAGAGCACTTCCAGAATTTTTGCATCTCGATATTGACAACCTAAATTTAAGGCTTGATTTCTGTTCAGAGAACAGGGATACCTCTAATATTACTTAGCAGTACTGTTTTACTGTTGATTGACTTGAGAATACTGATAGAGAGACTTGGTTAGTAACCTCTAAAAGAGAAGTCTAAAGGTATCTTTTAAAATAAGTAAATATTTACATGCTATCACCATACAAGTCAAACAAACGAAATCCAAATATAAACCTTGAATTTGAAGAGGCTGGCCTTGCATGGGAACAACAATTTTGGTCTATAAACATAGCCTTTCAGACAACAGATAACTATTTTCTGTGAATTTCTATACAGGTTGGGTGCTTTAATGATCACAATAGCTGGCTTGAAGTTACTGCGTTCATCATTCAGTAGCCCAACGTGCCAGTACGTCACTGTTATTTTCACAGTGCTCTTCTTTACTTTTGATTACAAAAGTTTTACTGAGACCATGCTGCTAGATCTTTTCTTCATGTCCATACTCTTCAGCAAGGTAACTTTTAACTCTGTCTTTCTGTGTGTTTTGGGTAATCCAAAAGGGAAAACTAGCTATACTCTGACCTGATAGCTGTACTTCAGATTGTTAGTCCTATTGGCACTTTAATCAGTATGCTGTAACAACTGTAAGACTTCTTCTCAAAGAGCTTACTTGCTTGAAACAGCTCATGTGTCTTATAAATCTCATGAGTTTCTGTTAGTAAGACAATGTAATGCATATTAACTTGACTTGCTTCATCATTGTGTCCTTTTTGTAAATCTAAAGGTTGCTTGTATGCCAACAAGAACTCTAGAGGGATCAGTAAGGTCCTTAGGATATTTAGTGTATTCCATAGTATGTTGATTTTCAGCAAAACTGCTTATTTTTTTTCCTTCTCTCCTACAGCTTTGGGAACTCTTTTATAAGTTGAGATTTGTATATACCTACATTGCTCCTTGGCAGATAACATGGGGATCTGCCTTCCATGCTTTTGCCCAGCCCTTTGCTGTGCCACGTATCCTTTGTAATTGCTGTTTTTTTATTTTTATTTTTTTTTTAGGGATGGAGGGGAATGCATTTATTTATAATTCTTAATGTTATGTTCCAATTATTATGTTTTATAAGATAAATGTCATGAATTAACAGGTTTGTTCAATGCACATTTATGAAAAACTATGCATGCTTTCTACATTGCTGCAATACTGTGAGCTGTATAGTAGCAGATAAAGTAGGAACAGAATTCTAACATAAAAAGCATAGGAATTTAACTGGGAAAATGATACAAGTTTCCCTTTGATGCTTCATTCCCTTTATTCAAGAATCAGTGACCGCATGATTTCAGATTTTGAGTATTGTTTGTGTAGGCTGGATCAAATGGAGTATTCGTATAGTTTCACATTAGACCTGGTGGTAATTATCTAAAAAATCTACAAATACCGTTATGTATTTCTGTTTTCAAAGGCAAAAAATAATCCCCTTGAGAACTGGAGAAACTATAAAGATACTTTGCTTGACAAAATTTGGAGTTTGGGATATTTATTTATTTATTTATTGTACTTGCTGTTACTGTATGCTTTACATACTATTACAGAAGCTTGAAGAAAGTTTTTGCTGCTTTGCTTTCCTTAATCTTGTTATTCTACAGATTCTGCAATGCTATTTGTCCAAGCAGCTGTGTCAGCGTTCTTCTCTACTCCACTGAATCCTTTCCTGGGAAGTGCAATATTTATCACTTCTTATGCCAGACCTGTCAAATTCTGGGAAAGAGACTACAAGTAGGTGAAATAAGACTGTGTCCTTTGTTTTATTTAAACATGGAACTAAGGCTAAATGAATGTTCACCTTGAAGTGCTGCTTTCTTATTTTCCCTGAAAAGATTGTTTTAGAGCGCTGAACTTGCCTCTGAAATGTTGTAGTGTTTCCTCTTATTCTAGCAGCATTTCCTTTTGCTTCTTAGGTAATTTCTACTGAGAGTTCTGCAGTTTTGGTATTGCTTTTTAAGCAAAAAATTAAGTGTAATTGTAATGAAAGCATGAATTTATTTTAAAAAGAGTCTTGGGAGAGAGTACATTAACTGTATTTGACTTCTCTTCATTATTGCCCATTTCACAGCTAAAACTGGTTAACCTCTATATATAATCTTAAAATCCTTATATGATCAAGATGCCATTAGAAGATTATTACCTCCCTGTGTTTTCTTTCTCCAGAGTCCACAGTTTTTGACAGAATGTTAGCTATGCTGATTGATTAAGTGTACTTGTCACATCTAAAGCTTTGTGATACCTGCCTAAGAAAATAGCTACTCTTAGATCTAAAGCTGAAGATTCTTGTGACTACATGCTCTGTACAGACTTCATTAGTTACTGAGTTATTGTCCTATTGTAGGCAGAAAGTGGAATCATAGAATCACCTAGGTTGGAAAAAGTCTCTTAAGTCCAGTCCAACCGTCCACCTGTCACCAATGTTTTCCACTAATCTATGTTGCAACTTGAGGCCATTTCTCTAGTCCTATTGCTAGTTACATGGGGAAAGAGGCTGGACCCCCACCTCAGCACAGCCTCCTTTCTCAGGTTATTGTAACGAGCAGTGTGGTCTCCCCTGACCTACCTCTTTTCCAGACTAAACAATTCCAGACTAAACAATTCCAGCTACCTCAGCTGATCCTCATAAGATTTGTGCTCCGGGTCCCTCACCAGCTTCATTGCCTTTTTGTAAATGTCCAGGGTATCAGTGTCTTTCTTACAGTGAGCGACTCAAAACTGAACACAGTTCTTGAGGTGTGGCCTCACCAGAGCTGAGTACAGAGTGATGATCACTTGCTTGCTCCTGCTGGCAGCACTATTTCTGAATAAGTCAGGATGTCTTTAGCCTTCCTTGCCATCTGGGCATTTATTTAGCAAATGATCAGACTGGCATATAAAATATTTAAAGAAGAAGAAAAAAAAATCATTGGGAAATACTTTTATCTATTTCTGTTATTTGTAGTTTCTTTGCTTAGATTTTCTTACGATAATAAATTTCATTAAGAACACTTCATTTTAATTTCAGCACAAAGCGCGTGGATCATTCAAATACGAGACTAGCTTCACAGCTTGATCGAAATCCAGGTAGCTTTCCTAATTGCTTTCATCATGTGTTTTTTTACTGACACACTCAGAAGGAATGAAAGTACAAATGTTCGTATTTTATAGGTTGTATGATCAGTTTGTCCCATTATTTTTTTTCCCAGTTGTCTCCTGTTATTTATTCCTTCATCATCTCCTTACTTTGCTGTTTACTTTTCTATACACTTTTCTCATTTCCCTTCTACCTTTGTGTGTCTCTGCTTTACTTTTTCTTCATCTATAATCACAGCATTAAATTGTTTTTGCTTCTTTATTCTTAAGTGACTACGAAGCTAAACATTATTTGAAGATGTCTCAATATCATGGTTATAGACTAGTGCAACAGTCATTACTGAGATACTTCTGTGCATATTTGGTTTTGAACATTATTATATGGAATAGATTGGTGAGGGATGCATGAGTTAAACTGAAAGAATGTGGAAAACAGAGGAGTAAGAGAAAAATTTTGGTCAAAAGCATTAACTTCTGGTAGCAGTCATTTGGAGTAATTGTCTCCAGAGCTGGAGAAGGAGGGGGCTCACTGGGTGGATAGCTTTGACACAACACTAAAGAAAAAAATGTAAGACTTGATGTGAACTAATGATTGACATTTAAGCTTGAGTTTTTCTGTAGGTACAGGTGATAACCAAAATTCAATCTTTCTGCAGGTTCAGATGATAACAATCTGAATTCAATCTTCTATGAACATTTAACCCGTTCCCTTCAGCACAGCCTATGTGGAGATTTGTTGTTGGGTCGATGGGGAAACTATAGTACTGGGGACTGCTTCATTCTAGCCTCTGACTACCTCAATGCACTAGTACACCTTATAGAGATAGGAAATGGCTTGGTCACTTTCCAGCTGAGAGGGCTTGAGTTCAGAGGTGAGTGTTGCCCTTTCTTAACTGTCTAAACCAGTCTTTTGGTCCGAGAACTTTAGTTGTTTTCAGTTCCATCCTGTAAATTATTTGCTTTAAAAATTGGGCTTCAGAACCTCTTTATGCCCTCTGACCCCTGAGGAAAAATAACCTCCTACTGATGCTAAGCCTCTCTTGACTTTTAATGCATCACGGCTATGATAACTGATTCATGATGCTACCTAATTAGAATGTGTGATGCTACACTGATAAACTATCCAAATCTCTTGTTTCACTGACAGGTAGTTTACTCGTTGTTACAGAAGCACAATTGGACTCTAATATGATTTGTAAGCACTTGTAAATGCAAGTCAACATTAAAGCAGTTGTATTAAATGTTTAACTGTTGGGTTTTTTTAATCATTATTTTTCTCTTTTCTTTCCTAAGGAACTTATTGTCAGCAAAGAGAAGTAGAGGCCATCACTGAAGGCGTAGAGGAAGATGAAGGTTTCTGTTGCTGTGAACCTGGTCACCTTCCTCACATGCTTTCCTTTAATGCTGCATTTGGGCAGCGTTGGCTGGCTTGGGAAGTGCTTGTGACGAAGTATGTTCTGGAGGGTTATAGTATCACAGATAACAGTGCAGCGTCCATGCTTCAAGTCTTTGATCTCCGGAAAATTCTCACCACTTACTATGTGAAGGTATGAGTCAGATAACTATAAACTTTGGGGGAGCTAGGCTGGATTACAGCTGGGAGTGGTTTTGTGCCTTGAACTTCCAGTGGTTTTCATTGGTGTGATACAGATTACAGCTGTATGAACAGCTTCATTAAAGGAGGCCAGAGTTTTCTGTGCTGACAATTCGTTGTTATTTGGTTGTAAGAGCAGAAAAATGACCACGTAGTCTGAGCACAGAGAGAATACTGTTTTCTTGCTGAAACTGGAGTAGAAACTGAAAGGCTAGTACCAACATGCAGTAGCCATTGTAAATGTAAATGTAACCGGTACATCTCTTGGAGAGGGCCAAAACTATCTCTTTATTTTATTTTTGCTTTACTCAGAGAAGGATCCTGTTAAAACTGCAAGTTTTCTATGTGCAACTTAGATCCCTCATATGATCTGTTTCCCTATTTGTGATCTGTCATGAGAAATTAAGGTTAAATTTTTCTGAGATACAAAGTTTTTTCTCCAAATATGACTCTATTAAGCTGCCTCATCTTTAGATTTAGTATTTTAATTATTAAGAAATGTACCATCTATGTTCACTCAATGAAGAATTCCCATTTACTTGTTTTTCTGCCAAGTTAGTGAGTCCTGCCCCATCCATTTTTTCTTTCCCTTATTCCTTAAGTGTTTGCTTTTTTTTTTTTTTTTTTTTTTTTTTGAGGACTTTGAAGAGCTTTTAACGTATACAGATCTGTATTGGTTTTTGTGCTGTTGAATTTGTTGTACCTGGGAACTAAGAAAACTATCGTGTATCACTTTTGTTCATTATCAAGAACATCTGTGGAAAAAATTGAGAAGTTTTAGTTTAATTTTTTTTTTGTTATACTGACTCATGAATTTTTAACTATCATTTCAGGGAATCATCTATTATGTCACAACCTCCCCCAAGTTAGAGGAGTGGTTAGCTAATGAGACAATGCAGGAGGGCCTGCGGTTGTGCACAGACCGCAATTATGTTGATGTAGACCCAACATTTAACCCCAATATTGATGAAGATTATGACCACCGTCTAGCAGGAATCTCAAGAGAGAGTTTCTGTATGATTTATTTGAACTGGATAGAATATTGCTGCTCTCGAAGAGAAAAGGTAGGTATGAATATGTGAGGATAAGTGTTCACTAGTCAAGAATTGTCTCATTTTTTTCCTTGTTGCCTTGAATTAGTGTTTTAATGCTTATCTTTTAGAAAATAAAAAATCAAAATGTTTTGTTTTGATGTTCTTCTCTAAATATGTGAATTTAAATAATTTCTGTAAGTAAAAAAGTGTGACCTGTCTGCTAATGCCTTTTCAATTACCCAGCTTAAAGGAATCAGCTGAAATTTAGTCAACATTTTTCCTATGTGGAGATGTGTGTTTATAGAATTGATGTTGCATATTTTGATCTCAGTGTTTACGAATCAACCCTAATATAATCTTGTGGCACATTTTTATAAGATTGACAACTTTCTGTTTGTAATTATTACTATAACATTGCTTTGGACAACTAGAACTGCTGGCTTGTGAAAGCAGTCATTCTGTATCTAACTCTTTTCCTCTCCAATTCCTCCAACTTTTTAAATAGGAACACTAGAGAATGCTTTTACTGTTTACAAGAAAGTTGTATGTACTCTAGTCAAAGTAGCATTTGAAAATGTGCAAGAATTGACTGAGAATAAAGGGCAGGAATATAATCTGGTTGCACTTTCTGCACGAACTGTTGGAGGCTTCAGAATTTTTTACTTTTGGAGCTAAAAGATTAGGTAGCAGCCCATCTTAAAGGAATTGAGACTTAAGATGACAGCAGCCCAAAAGAATCATTTCCTGTTAAGTGATTATTTTGTAAAATGTATTGTGGAGATATTGAAAATCCTTTAAATGCTGCTACTGTCATGTGGGTTATTATGTATCCTATACTACTAAACATGGCTTTGAGCTGAGGGAGAGTTCCCCTGAATAAGCTGTAGTCTGGGCAAGTTTTCAGTTAACTCAGAATCTTAACTCAGAATCATATATTCCTAATGACTGAACAGGAATCCAGCTTATTCACTAAGAATACTTTTGTTGTAATGTCATAATCTTGCCAAAAACAGTTTGTGTGCAGGATGCACTGTACCAATGAGGAAAGTGCATGTATCCATTCATCTTATACTTTAAATAAGACAAATTATAATGTGTACGTGTCTGTCTTTACAAATAAGTAGAATACTCGCAACAATTTTTTTTTTAATAAAAAAAATTGGGGTACATGCACAAGGCTTGTGTGGGGTAGGGACATGGCACAAGGCTCGTGTACCTTTGTATGCATTTGGGTGTTTTTTCCTTAGAGCATTTTTTTAATGTCAAATCTTTAACTCCCTTCACCTATTTTTTTTTTCCTTCTTACTGCAAGCCACTGGATTCAAGTAAAGACTCGCCCCTTGTTACACTGTGTTATGGGCTTTGTGTTCTGGGGCGGAGAGCATTGGGGACAGCTTCACATCATATGTCTAGGTAATAAAATCTTGTTGTAAGCTCTGCTTTCTCAAATTCCCTCTGAGATCCTAGATTAAATGTTGGATGAGTACCTTTTCAGTAAAGATGATGATAGTTAACTTCATTCTTGCTTAAACTGGGCAGCTAGGCTATGTGACCTGTCTTGGTTATAACAGCGAGTGAAACATAGCCAAAGAGCAGCATGTGAGAGAGAACTGGAATTTGAACATTTAGTTCTATAGAACTAGTGAAAGGTGAGCATTCTGATGTAGGTAAACTCTAGTGATAACTGATGAGGAAAAAAAACACTCAAAATTGATTGAGTTCTGGAAGTAAAAACTATTTTACTTCAGTTTAGTGGAAATTTTCTTTTAAGCACCAGTGAGCTTCCCCATGAAGGTCTTGAAGATATGCAGTCACAAGAGTATCAGACCATTTGATTTTTCACAAGACTGCATTTGCTCAGTAAAAGTAAATGATGCTATTAAGTATGAGTAATTTGTTAAGACTTGATTTAATGGTAAAACATCCACAGCTGAAGCTACATCTCCTTCAAGGTTGGTTCACTGAGGTCCACTGAGGTGTTATTCTCCCCAAAAAGCTTTTTCTTTTGAGAATCTTCATAATAAAATCAGTCATTTTATAATCAGGAGTTCTCATAGAGTTCCCATTTACTTTAGTCTGTGTAAACACAGTCTCTTGCATCTATAATTTATTTGTCCTGACTTTGGTGCATGTAGACACCTAATGTCAAGGCTTTACTTACTCAAATGCTCACTTGTATTTTTCCCTTCCATCTTCTCACTTCCTTATAGAGAAGAATGGCATGCCTTTATGTACAGCCTAGTATCTTCTTATAACTGTGGACAAATTTGTTGTGGTTTTTTTTTTTCTGTCAACAGTAATCTGGAATCTTTCTTGTATGGCTTGCATGCCCTTTTTAAGGGCGACTTCCGTATATCTTCAATTAGGGATGAATGGATCTTTGCTGACATGGAATTGCTGAGGAAAGTAGTAGTACCTGGAATCCGAATGTCACTTAAACTACATCAGGTGAGGAATTTGTCAGAAAGCTGACTCCAGTGCTTTTTATTTCTGCATTATCTTTCTTTTAAAGATAAAACGCTGGGAGAGAGATGATCAGCTCTTATTGCTTGTATTCAATGACCGTTACTTTTCTTCCCCTAGGAGGACGTATAAAAGAAGATACGTAGATAGGTAATGGGTGTATGTAAGGACAGCCAGCGCATCTTGTTCAATGTCTTTGTCAAACCTTACTGCTGAGATACCAGATCCAAGTTTTTAGAAAGATTAGGGAGATAGAAATTAGAGTACATAGGAAAATGAAGGGGAGAGGGTGTGTGATGGAGGCAGATAGCGGGATAATCACTCATTTTCAGTTGTGTCTTTCATCCCTAGATGTTCAAGGCAAGGCCAGATGGGACTTTGAGCAACCTGTTCTAGTGGAACGTGTCCTTGCCTGTGGTAGAGGATTGGAACTAGGTGGTCTTAAAGGTCCCTTCCAAGTCAAACTGTTCTATGTAAAATTCAACAGAATAAATAATAGGCTGGTCCTTTGAATCACTGCTTTTTAAGTTCAGGGAAGCAAACTTCTCCTGAGGTGCAGGTTGTTTGCTTTTTATACATAGTTACATCTGAAATATCAATCATAATTGACCAATTGTTTTTGGAAACAGGATCACTTCACTTCTCCAGATGAATATGATGATCCTTCTGTTCTCTATGAAGCCATAACAACTCATGAAGAGAATCTAGTTATAGCTCATGAAGGGGACCCTGCTTGGCGGAGTGCTGTTCTTTCCAATTCTCCTTCCCTCCTTGCTCTGCGTCACGTGATGGATGATGGCACCAATGAATACAAAATTATTATGCTGAATAAGCGCTATCTCAGTTTCAGGGTCATTAAGGTAAGCTTTGAGTGTATTCCACTATGCTATAATTAAGATATACCACTACATGCTTCAACTCAGATCATTACTTTGTTGTTACTGGTTGTCACTGCTGAGGCAGCTTCTTCTGTAGTAGAAGCGCTTCATCAGGAAATCAGTTTCTGACTTCAAATTTTATAAGTTTTATTTCTCTTTCAGTTCATACATTCACTTTATTTTTTCTTCATGCATTGGTAAGGTCAATTCTTTAGTGGCTGTAACTTTGTAGCTCAATAAGTCTAAATATGGCAAAGTGTCAAGACACGTTTCACTTCCTGACGCAGTGTTTACTTGGCTTCCATCATTTATCTTTTGCAGGTGAATAAGGAGTGTGTGCGTGGCCTGTGGGCAGGGCAGCAGCAGGAGCTTGTGTTCCTGCGTAATCGCAATCCAGAAAGAGGAAGTATCCAAAATGCAAAACAAGCTCTGAGGAACATGATCAACTCCTCCTGTGACCAGCCAATCGGATACCCAATCTATGTCTCACCTTTGACTACGTCCTATTCAGACAGTCATGAACAGCTGAAGGAGATTCTCGGAGGAGCCATCAGCTTAGGAAATATCAGAAACTTCATAGTGTCTACATGGCATAGGTGAGCTGAGAAAATGAATTCTCACAAGTATATGGCTGTACTCTTGTATGTCATTAACTAGTCTCATACATGCCAACCAGGTGATTCTATGATTCAGGTCATAATTGTATAGTATTCACAGAATGGGAGGGACCTTTAGAGATCATTGAGTCCAACCCCCCTGCCAAAGCAGCTCCCTAGCCCAGGTTGCACAGGTAGGTGTCCAGGTGGTTCTTGAACATCTCCAGAGAAGGAAATGTGGAACTTCTTATGCTTCAATTTGTGGCCACACACTGCTGAGAAGAGTCCAGCCTCAGTTACATGGAAATGAATAAGTCTTGACTTTCAAGCACATCTATAGGATATGGCAAATGCTCTGGCAAAGGAGTTAACCTTGAAGACCTGTAACCGTTAAACCACATAATGAGTGACAGCTTAGAAAAACTTAGAGGATAAAGTTTTGTGTGCAGGAATTACAATCACAGTTCTAATGTCAGGTCTGGTAACAAAAATCAGTGCAACTTCTGCATTACTTTTTTGTTGTCATTATGTTCATTACTCTTGCTGTCTTCACTAGGATTTCTGTCTAGTAAACATGCAGCGTGCAGGTGTAAATATTGGTATGCTCATGCACAGTAACTCAAACTTCAGTTATTATTCAAAGTTTTAATGTATTATATATATTATATGTATGTTTTTCATCTATGTCAGAGCTAGAATATGTAACTAGTGATGTTAGTATAATCCACCCTGCATATGACCTCTCGGTAACCCAGTACAAAGAATTTCTGTGCTGTATTTTTTTAGGCCGTGAGAACTTTTTGCTTCTGTCTCCATGTAACTGTGGCTGTAAAAGCAACCATGACAGCTTTGCATGGCATTCAGAAACATGTCCTTACTGGTTTCAGGAGGTAGTCCCATAGTTGGAACAGCCCTCTTGCTTTTCTGATGGTCATATTTACTGTAGACATCTACATCAGATAGTAAATGCAGCACGTTTTGATTATGTTCTGTAGTTGATGGCGTATGTCTTCTGTCACAGTCTGCTTGCCTGACATGTGAGTAGCACAACAGGTGAAAGTATAACACTGAACAGTATTTGGATCCAAGCTGTTCTGAATCCCAGGGGCTAAGAAAAAAAGAAAGGATTTCTTGGTGTATTTTGAGTGGGACCAAAGTAAAAGGAATAATAGAAAGTAGGAAGTGAAAGGAAGAACGAACATGCTGTGTTATGTGTCAATCTGAGGCTTACCAGCACAAACAATATGGTGAAAAGCCTGTATGATTACATATACAGGAAAATGTTGGTAGTTATCTGAATGTTCAGAATGCACAGAAGAATTCATGATTCAAATAATTGCAACGTGTACTTTAAACTATAATCATGTTGCTGAAAGTAACAAGAAACCAATTAAAAAAAAAATGTTGCTTATCTAAATAAGTTTTTGCTGTATGAGACTGTGTCTGAATATTATCTTAAGGAGCATCAATTTATTAAACTGTTGCAAAATAATGAGAGACTCTTCCAGCATTTTGTATTTAGAACTATTGATTCAGAGGTGAATTTTTTTCTCTTCCCAAAAGCTATTTTATCTAAGCACTCGGATTATCCTAACTGTTATTTGAATAGCTGTCGTGAAGAAAATTACTATATCCTAGAAAGCAACGTTTATACTTGCAAAGCCTATTCTGAGGAAAAAAAAATAAAGCATTCTCTAAAAAATCTGATTAAAAAAACCTGCTGACTTTATAGATCATGCTGAGTGTAGTGTTTCTTAGATCTCTTATGTTCAGTTGATGTGACTTTAATGTTAATTGCATTGTGTTTTCAGACTAAGGAAAGGTTGTGGAGCTGGCTGTAACAGTGGTGGAAATATTGAAGATTCTGATGCTGGAGGTGGGGCTTCTTGCACAAGTAACAATGCCACTATCAATGAGTCACAGAGCAGTGTGTCGCAGGGAGGAGTGAATGTACCTACAGGGCAGGGACCTGGAGCACTACAGCACCCTCCTGTGGCACTTCATCCCGGGACTCATCCCACTGCTCTTCCCGCAGCTCATCCACCAACTCATCCATCCACTCTGGGTAATGTTAAAATACAGCTATAACAATTTTTCACAGGTACAGTCCTGTACCCAGAACTGGCCTCTCTACTCTTTGGACCTGACCTAGCTGAAAAGACAAAACATGCATACAAACCTCAGTTGTTTCATTAACACCTGCTTGGGTTCCTCTCTCACTACAGTGCTGTTTTGTCCAATGGAATGTTCCCAAACAGAGATTTAATGTGTTTAGTTATTTTTGCAAAACAGACTACATAACTTTTTACTACAAAATTCTACAGATTGATTCACCTTAAGACTTTCTGTTTTATTGACTGCTAAGCTGGCTGTTTTTCAATGTCTTTGTATTTTTTTATTTGTATACTGGAGTGGATCATCTATCTCCACTGTATTTTAGCTGAATCCTAACAGAATCTGTGATCTGAAGCTAGTGAGGCAAAAAGCAGTAAAGCTGAGAAAAAGTTTTGCAAATACGGCCTTTACTCAAAGAATGTAAACGTGGATGTAGCTGAACACACTGGATTTTTTCTTTACATGAGTATCTCTGGAGCTCTGAAGAGGTTTATTCAAGTTCTTTTAAATAATCAAAAACTACTTTTTTTTTTTTTTTTTTTTTTTTTTACATTAAAATTTTCTTACTGCTTAAGAACATGTTTTTCTGTTTTCTGATCCAATCTGAGTCTTTGAACATCCATTCAAACATATTAAGAAAGAATACTTGTGTTTTTTGGTAGACTGACATCTCTAACTCATGTACCGTCTTTAGTGTTGAAAACTTAAGTGTTAACATTAAACAAATGGCTGATGTGGTAAGATCAAGGCTGAAGCATTTTAAGTGATTTGTCTCACAGGGATTGTGAGTAGAATAGAACGTGAAATTCCATGATAAAATGAATGAAACATGCACTTAATGTAGCAGAGCATTTGAGTAAGATACCTTCACCTACAATATCATTGTTTCAGATAGAGTTGATTAATTAATTTTGTATCTAATTGATAAAGCAGTCGTATGTCATAAATCTAATGTGTGTGGGAGGCTTTATGCAACTGCCCTGATTCTGTATCTTTTATTTTTAGGCACCAGTCACAGCTCTCACTCTGTGCAGTCGAGCCTCGTCAGACATTCCCCTGCCCGTGCCTCAGTAGCTAGCCATTCATCTTATTGCTATGGCAGTCGTCATTCATCTCTTCGCACATCCACAACAGGCTTTGCGCCTTGTCGCCGTTCTTCCACCAGTCAGATATCCCTCCGTAACCTCCCCTCGTCCATCCAGTCCCGCCTGTCTATGGTGAACCAAATGGAACCTACTGGCCAGTCTGGAGTCAGCATGCAGCATGGTCTGCCCTCTTCCAGCAGCTCCAGCCAAAGCATCCCAGCCTGTAAACAGCATGCCCTTGTGGGCTTTCTAGGGACAGAAGGAGGGAGTACTGCAGCTGAAACTCAGTCAGCTGGTAATGCAAGCCCTGCAAATCAAATGCAAGCCAAAAAGGATGACGTTATTTACAGAATCCAGGTGAATAGTCCAGAAGAAAAACTTAACCTAAACTTCCCTAGTCATGTGCTTTTGTTGATGTTATCTTGTGTGCTGCTGAAATAATGACTCTTAAATACATGCACAGTCTAGTATGCCTCTGTATTCAATAGTTGTGCAGTTACAACTGGAGAACTAATGTAAGGAAATGCTTTTCTGGACAAACACTTCTGCTGTGTGTTTATATTACTTATTTTCTTGTAGTACAGGCTTGAGAATGTCAGCTTAAAATCTCAGTTTTTCTCCATGCTTAGTCTGGTTTTATTCATGACGGTGCATAAAGCTAAGGAGCTTCACCTCAGGACTGAAAGCAGCCAGTGTTGTTCTTTTCTACCAAGTAGATTGTTCTCTAAAATAGGCATATTAAAAAAAAAAAAAAGGAAAAAGAAACAAAAGACAGAGCTGTAACTTTCATTTTGCATGCGTTATTGCTGCAAGGCTGCATTACTGAAGAGCAGACGGTATTCCATTCATTAATTATTGGCAGCCTTAGGTGTTCTGTGGAAAATACACAAGTACTGTTGCTCTTGTACCTTTCTGTAGCTGCACATGCTTGCTTTTCACAGTATATTACTGGGGAAGACCAAAAAGTATTTAATAGGTCAGACCATGTCAAACTTGACTTTATTGTTGACATCACATCATTTTAGAATAAATTGTATCCTTAGTCATAATTAACTAAGTTAGTCAATGTAGACAAAGTTAATTTTGCAAGCTTCTGCTTAGTAGCTTTTGTTTGCAGACAAGGGCACTTCTATGAAACTGTGCAGTTTGTTTTTGTAAGGAAGACAGACAAGGTTGCTGTATGCTGTGGGATATTGGATGTTATGCAGTTCTCTCTGTCTTTAAATAATGAGAAGTTCTCAGGAATTTTCTCCTGCTGCTCCTGTAGAAAGGCCAGTTAACTTCAAAACTCTGGGGGTGGGTCCCTACAAACCATGCTAGTAGGAAAGTAGACTGAAAAGCTATTAGTGAATTCTTCAAGCCTGTGCTTCTTGAGGTTTAATTCTCTAAGAAGTGGTGAGCCAGTCCTAACAGTTTGTTATCACTAAACTTCCCCGCTACTGGACCATGTGCTGCCATTGTGTATTTTGAGCTAGCTCAGACTCTTCTGTGGACCAGCATAACTGAAAGAAGGGCTGGGGAAGGGAGCCAGGCAACAGTGAAACCAGCATATTGTCAGCTGTGTCTGAAACCACAGCCCAATTTTCACAGTTTCTGCTGCTTAAGTATTTTTATAGCTTGGAACTTGGGTTTGCAACATTTAAATCAGTTATTGATTTCTGTATGGTCAAGTCAGTTCTGTGGAAGCATGCAAAAGGTAACAGTTAATCCCTGTCTTTTAAATTTTGGCTGAACTAACAGTCAGAACTCAATTCCTACTTATAGTTAATGGATCCCAGTCAAGTACTGGAAGGGATCAACGTGTCAAAAAGGAAAGAGCTGCAGTGGCCAGATGAGGTGATACGGCTAAAAGCTGGAAGAAACAGCTGGAAAGACTGGAGTCCTCAGGAAGGCATGGAAGGCCATGTAAGTGTTTTTGTTTAGAAGTTGATAAGCTAATTTTTTCAAAAGGAAAAAAAGTGTCTTGACGAGACAGTCTGTCTGGGAGTCAAGGCTAATGATGTGCTAGTAGTTAAGTTGGATCAGCAGCTGTCTTTTAAGTCAGTGTCGCTGGAAGAGCAGTTCTAGAATCCTAATTTGGAGCAGGAGAATAATTCTGCTACTGTATAGAAAAGATACAAGATGATTCAGATGTTCTCAGCCACTTCTCCTTCCTTGCCTTCTTCCAGCTCTTGTCATGAACTGTTACCTCAGGCATTGTGCTTACTCATCCAGCCTTCATTTTCCTTTCCTTAAACTGTCAATCTCTTAGAAAATATTGAAGGTCAATTTGCCAACTCGTCTTTAATTGAACAGTTAAGAGTTTTTGATTCTTAAATTACTCTGAAAATGGAGACAAATAATCTTTGTCATTGTTTTGTGATAAGTACTTAATAGATGTTTCCTTTATGAAGGAAATATGCTATAACTAAAACTTGCAAAACCATATGACTTGAAACTCAGTCTCACTTTTCCCTAGGGATGTTATATCTGCATATGAAAATAAAAACTCACTGATTAGTTGGAAAACATCTCCCATTGTAGATTCTTCTAGTTTTTTACCCAAGGCATACTGTTTGTAGATCTTCTCGTCTAAAAATAATGCAGTGAGTATTCTTCCAGTGGTAAATAGTACAAGGTAAGAGTTGCTGACTTTGTACCTGCATTGGTTTACTGATGCCACTGTATTTTCACTTTCAGTATGTCAGTTCTGACACTTAATAATCTTTTGATAAGCTGCTTGTTTCAGCTGGAGATGACATTGAAATAGTGGATGCAGGAGCATTCCATTAAGGTAGATTTGGAATATGTTGTTATATGTATGTGAAAGAAGGCCTCTGAAAATAAGTTCCTTCCACGGATAACAGTTGAGCACCCTAATGGCCAACTTGTAGGACTGACTTGTATGTAACATCTAGGAGAACGCTGTTGTAAATATTCATAATGAAGTTGGGTTGAGACAGTGTGCTTTTTGGGATTTCCTTCTTAGCTCTTGGAGATAACTAACATCATAGAGATGATGACTGTAAAAGGTCAGACTGAAATGTATTTTGGAATCATGAGTCCTTCTGTTCAATGCTGGGCAGTTTTTTATTTCTGTAGTTATGCAGTTTGTCATACAAGTTGCAGCATGCTGATGTACTGTGACTGCTCTCAGACTGAGAGTGAGTGGATGTTTCTTGTCTGTGATTGGTGCAGTATGCTGGCCGGGTTTTAAAAGAACGTCTTTTATCCTTGGTTAATCTGGTGCTTTCTCCTTCACTTATGTATGATTTGGAGGAATGGATTTAACTTGAATGACACATAGCTTTTGCTGCTTACGTTAGCATACGTTATCAGTAAATCCATTACTTCTTAGGACAGTCTTCCCTTTCTGATCCTGCACCTTCTGCAAGCATACACAACTGACTCTTACCTGTTGGGGTGCTGCTCATCAAGCAGTCCACCAGCCAAAGCATTGTATCAGCATCCTTGTATGAAGATCAACATCAGAAAAACACATACTCTGGTACTTATGCAGCAATTATGGCCACATTCTGAGTGGCATATAGACTTCACTACTGCAGAAAAAGGGAAAAGAAGCAGTAGTCAAAAGCAGAAGAAAGCAAAAGAGGAAGCGGAACAGAATGGCTAAAGACAAGAACAGAGAGACAATGGATAAGAAGCAGCAGCCACATCATTCCTCATGTTTTGTTGCTGAGGGGTTTGGGTTTGTTTGTTTGTTTGTTTAAGTATAGGGATATGAGATTCGGGATTTGAATTATGACAGGTTTTACATCATCACAATAAAAATAATTTATTCTGGTATCTGGTTTCTTGAACTGTGAAAGTATCAAAATATGTTCTGACTATTGGGAGGAGTAGAGTAGGTTGCGTTGATCCTCACAGCTATAAGACCCTTAGTTAATCCTCATTTAAGGGTTATTGTAAAGGACCTTCTAGTTTGTGAGTACTGTGCATTCTCAGTTCTTAAAAATTTCTCTATTATGTTGAAAAAAGCACTTTTCCTAACTTTGCTTTTTATTTTGCTAAGCTTTACTAGGATATTCCCTACACAAAAATATTGTAGGGCTTCTTCAAGGAAATGAAATCAAGCCATCTTTAAATTGGATCTCCTTCTTTTTACAGGAGCTTAAGGTTAAGGTGTATTCTGCATTATGTTTCTATGTGCCAGAGAACTTTTTTCCCCCTCCCCCCCACCACTGACATGCACAAAACAACCCCAAAAGATTCTTATCAGCTCCTCACTATCTGGTGGCATTATCTTGCAAGCGATCAGTCATAGAAAATATTAAATTGAAATGAAATAAATGTCAGTCATTATGTAACAGATGATAAAACTGTCTGAGTCAGTTACAGTTTATATACAATTTGTGTATGAACACGTGTAGTTTTTAAGAAACTTTGATATTCAGGCCTTTGGGGGTAATAGGCCACCCTTGACTATATCAAAGGTGCTAGTTTTACGTTGGACACAAAGGAGGTAGTATTTGGACATGCCTGGGAAGTGCTTTATGTCTGAGGGTGGTATATTCCTACTCTCACTCAATACAGCAGCATTTCTCTTTGTAAAAAATTTTAAATTATTCTATATTATCTCTAAATAAGATAGTTTTACAGGTTCTGTACTTAACTCCGGATAAACTTTATTCTGTGCTGTTGTGTGCAGCAGGCCGCTGAGATACTTTAGAAGTATTGTGGCTTCAAAATTATTATTTCAAAATATTCCTAATCTGTATGTCTACATTTTTTCTAATTGTTATTTATTTTGTGTGATCTGCTCAGCTCTGATTTGGCTTAAGTTGTGTTAAAATCCAAATCCGGGACTGACTGCCCTCTAAGCTGCAGCTCTCCAGCAAGACCGCGACAAATAGCTTATCAGTGGGCATGTGATCATTGAAAAATGAGCAGCTAAGATAGTGTAGCCCTTGTGTTATTACCCCCTTTGCCTTGCAAGGGCCCTGAATTATCAGCTACAACTTTGAAGTGACAGCTGTTCCTATGAAACTCACGTTTTCTTGATTTTTTTTTTTTCTTTTTTTTTTTTCAGGTGATTCACCGCTGGGTGCCTTGCAGCAGAGATCCAAGTAGTCGGTCCCACATAGATAAGACCATCCTGCTGGTTCAAATTGAAGATAAATATGTTGCTGTTGTTGAAACTGGAGTCCTCGAACTTGGGGCTGAAGTGTAAATCTCTGAGACTTAAACTTCCCCTTCTCCAGTGATTCAGAAAAAGAGAAGGGTCCAGAAGCAGCAGCTCCCAGGATGTTAAAACTTTGGTCCAGTTGTAGGAGAGGACTTGAAACACAGATTTGTCCAAGTCCTTTTCCCCAAATAAACAAATGTAAGAATTTTTTAAGTTGTTAGCTGCTGAAGAAACATTTGCATGAAGGATAGATTTGTTGAGACATATCTTTTTTGTTTATAAATTTTGTTTATGCATTGTGTAATGCTTTAAATCAACAAACTTTTCAGTTCTAAGATCAGAGCACCTCATATTTTTCTAATTGTTTTTGCCAAAAATTGCCATGTCTTGTCACAGAGTGTGTGGAATTCATCCACCTTATTTTAAAGAAATTGACTACAAACATTCAGTTTGGTGAAACACAGTGTAAAGGTTTCAGGAGTGGCAAGAAGAGACTGAACAGATGTATAGATTCTTATTCCTTATGAGCTAAAACATTAATGAGAACTGCACTAATTTTTTACAGCAATGCACTAAAAACAACCCTGAGATTGCTGAGAACATTTATTTATATATATAAATATAAGTATATAAAATACCATTATTTAAATTGCCTTTGGGATTAATCCCCTCCCTCTCCATATACATGTTGATGGTAAGGGCTGTGCCATGGGTTTGGTTCTATGTTCTGTATTTCGTACAAGTGCATTTGCTGCATCCTCTTCACAATAAATGGTAAAATAAGAAATATCTAGACATGTACCTGAGTATCCCTGTACTACATCAGAATCTATTGTGGCAGTGGTACCTCAAATCTGTAAAACACATCCAGCTTTAAAAGTGGACCCGAGTACACTATCTTTCATCCGTCCTCCCTTAGCTAGCTTAAACTACCTTGCTTCTTTACACTCAGAACAGGCTATGTTGTTTCATTGGCTCTTCTCTGGCAGATAGTTGAGTTCTGTAGGGGAGATACTTGAAGGTTCTTTTTTTATTCTATCCAATTTAGAAAACAAAACAAACAAACAAAAAAAACTTTTAAATGGCTTTTATAGAAGGCACAGCCCTACACTTGTATCACTTCTTCTGCCACCTTGCCTTTTCTTTCCCTTTAGTCTTCATTCTTTTCTATGACTTGAATTTTATTTTCTGTGATTATACATTCTATGTAAGTGTAATTTGAGTATTTATAACTGTGAAGTTGAATTATTCATGTGTTACATATCCTAGGTTTTATTGTATTTTTTTTAAATGTGTGTATTCAGGGAAACAAGTAACTCAGAACTACCATGGGAGTGTGAGAGGGAAACTGGTTTGACTTTGACTTGCAGTTCCTACAACTCCTCTTAATCCGTAAGAAAAAAGAAAAAGTACCTATTGTGATTGTTTCCTGTTTCTGATCCATAGTTATGTAGGATTCTGTGCAGAATCTGCACACAGTCCTAGCTTTTGGGAGCAGCCATCTTCTTCCCAGTCACCTCTGTTTCTTTCTAAATGATGTAATCAGAAGAGACTTGTGATACACCACAGAGGTGGTTGCAATTATTTCTCAGAGAAACCCTGTCTGTTGTGTAATTAATGTAAGGGTGAAGTTACATGGGATGAGGGAGGGGAGGAAAAAAGCAAAGGAAGAAATGGTTACTTAAAAATTCTTGGTGTTCTGACTCAAGTCACTGTATGCTTGCTAGCTACAAAAGGGTAATTCAGTGTGCCTGGTAGCTGGACAATTGTTAAAACTTCCCAGTGAATTATACTGGGGCCTTGCTTACATCACACACTATGCAAATTTGTGCTCCAAGTACTGTGCGTTCTACAGATGGGTATTACTAGTTGCTGTATGCATGTGTAGTTGATTTTGATAGAAGTGCACAGTTCTGGATCTGCCACCATTGAAACAGTCTTGCTGTTCCACATAGCTCATCATCTGTGCACGCTATAGTATAGTTAAATTCATCTGCCATGTACCTGGAAGTGTAGTACAGTAAATGAAGCCCGGTCAGTAGTCTGCTCATTTTGCTGTCAGGAATGAAGAACGATTGTATGTTTTAGATTGAAGACATTTCGGTTAGGGTTTATTCTCTTTCCCCATAGACGGATTACAGGGTTTCCTTTATCACTAGGAATATTGCTTCATCAAGATTCTTTAGAAAGAAATAGACCCTAATTTGATCTTTGTTCTAGAAAGTTGTTGGGTGGTTTTTGTTTTTTTAATTCCTGTACTAGAGCCTTAAGGTAAGCAAATGACTAAAAAGCAACATACACCAGGGTGGGGTTTTTTTTTTGTGTGCGTTGTGGTGGTGTTTTTGTTCTTTAACTCAATTGTAGAAACTTTCAGTAAGTTAACCTTGACTCTGAACAATCTATGTCATTTTCTTCAATGCAAAACAACAGCAGTGTCCACTGCTGCTGATAAAAGGAATTGGTGACTTGTTAACATAAAAATTCTAGTGAATGTGTAGCTGGAATTAAATTAGCAAGCAGCAGATGGGGGAAAAAGAAAGGCTTTTTCCTAGGGGGTAAAGTGAATTGATAGATCTTTCTATTTACTTTTTTTTTTTTTTTTTTAATCTCAAGTCTTTGCGTCTTGCCTTCAGGAGATGGATTTTAATGCAGCTGGATTGCAGGTTGATAGCTTCTTTCAGAGATCCTCCACAAACGCCTGTTGTGCAACCATTGACGTAGTGCTCCTGCCAGGTTGAGGTTTGCTCAACAGAAGTCACCTTCTTGTGATTTTACTCTTCCTAAGGCTTTGGAAAATTAGCATCTTTTCCTTAAGTTTTCCTATATTGCAACCTCTAAAGACTGACACATGATTGTATGTTGGTTTGTGCAAGTTTGTGTCTTGGCTCCACTGTGAGCATGACAAAACATTTGTTCTATCTCCCCACAGGATAGATGGGATCCATCCGTGGGATGATAACTTTGTTCTAGTTGTTCTGTTCTCTGGGATTTTCATCTTGATGTTATATTTTTCCCCTGTTACGGGTGTAGGAAGGATGACTATTTTCCACGTAGTCCTGTCAGTCTTGATTGAGCCCATCATAGAACAGGACTGTTTCTTTAAAGCGTTCATGAGAAGCCATAGATGAGTGCATGAACTGTGGCTACTTTTCACTGTGTGATGTTCTGTTGCCATAAGAACATTCCAGTTAAGTCCTGTTTTAGATGTGCACCTGTCCAAGAGCTACTTTTTGTTTCTCTTTTCTTTGAAGGTGATGTCTATGTATACATACATAAATAGATACATACTGCTTCCTACGACAAATATTTGATGTCTGAGAAGTGCTTAGAAGCTCCCCCGGTTGGGTCGATTCCATCAGCAAACAGGCTGATGTTTAATTTTTAAGTCTTTTTCCATTTTTCCAGCTTACGAAATCTTTTGAAAATGGTCTGACTTAAAAAGATGTGACACCAATGATACCTATAATTGTGCCACTTACACTGTACAGTAATAGCAGTGAATTCTCAGGGGCTCTCTCTCATGATAACAGCATTTCTGAAATCCTTTCAGAGTTGGCAGGAGAACAAGGGCCAAGATTTGGTTTTTGTTTTAGGTTCCATCAGGGTTGGTTCTTGTAGCCACTTTGTTGGAGCAGCTGTGTTTCTGGGTGTGGACCTCAGTTTTCCCACCTGCTGGGTGTAGTTCATCCCTCGTCCTTCCTTTACCACCATCCTTATAACCCTGACGGGAGCAGAATAGCTCTTCTGAGAGGCCTAGGTGACTGGTGAGGAGCAAGATGAAAGCTCACAGCACATATCCGTGCTCTTGGCTGTCTGACGAGTGGCCACAGAGCTTTGTCTAGAACAGGGTGAGGGGGAGAAGGGGTTATCCTACGGTCAGACCCAACCTCAGAGCTTTTCTGTGATGATATACGTGACACGACGCAAGCGGGGAGTGTAGATAGAAAAACACTGCTTGGACGATGTTTCTCAGTTACAGGATTCTCCATTCACTAAATGGAGCAGGACAGATTGCATTTCTTACAATTAATATTATTCAGATATTATTCTTCCTATATTGGATTTGGGGTTAAACCACCACAGGTTTTATGCACCTATTTTTATTAAGGATTTTTATACCTATTATATAGGCATCTATTCTTTTGTTGTCTGGCTTGGTCTTTGATAACCTAATGCAGTACACTTACTGAGGCTGGACACTTTCAGAATCTAAACCAGTGATTACTGGTGCCTTAGTAAAAATGTGGGTGCATAACACCTTGGTGGACAGTAAAGCATGTGGCTTGTTCACCCCAGCATGATACACATATTACCTGGAAGGTGATTAAGATGGCTGCTCCAAAAGAGTTCAGGAGTGCACGTACATCACTCACAGCTCACAAGCACCCGAATAGGAGCAGTTTTTGACTTCTGCTGTGTGCAGTTTGAATAGAGAACCCCAGCCCTGAACAGTGCTGACAAGTAGCTGGCTACTTCTTGCATGAAGATTCCCCCTGAAATAGCATGGAGAGAGAGAGAGAGGAGATGCACAGATGGAGGAGGGTTTGCAATGGACAATGACAATATACATTGCCTCTACCAGCAACCGGCTACCTTGCCAGGCATAGGGATATCTGTACCTGCGTGTCTGTGAGTGTGTATGTGTCTGCGTGTGTTACTGGAAACAGCCTGTAAATACTGTAGCTGTTGAAAATGGAAAAGGCAGAGGGGTTTTTGTTTTGTTTTGTTTCTTTCTTTTTTTTTTTTTTTTTTTTTGTTTTTGTTTTTGCAACCTGGTGCAGCAAAAGGACGGTATTGACAGTGGAGAAACACTGAGAAATAAAAAACTTTTTTCACGTGTTGTCACTTCTTGCCCTGTTACGTTCTCCCCGCGTGTCAGTCCCGCAGGTTCCCGTGCAGGAGCAGTCTGTTCCGCCGCTCTTAGGGCACCGCAGAGGTTGAGAGGAGAACCGCTCTGGGATATTCCTTTTCTGCGGCACCGTTCTTGTTCTTACGGCTCCCCGCGAGCCCTCCGCCCCCTTGCTCCCGTTCAGCAAAGCCGAGAAGAACTTAAGCACGGCTTCTGCACCCGCCGCGCGTTCCCTCCCGCCTCATTGTCTCACATCCTGCCACGCTGTCGCACCGTGGCTGCTCCCGGCGCTTCCCGATTCGCGCGTCCCCGGAACCTCTTTCTCCCGGTACGGTTCAGCGGGCGCTTCCCCGCGTCCGCCGCCAGAGGGCGCCGAGGTTTCTTCCCAGCGGGTGTGAGCGGCTCCATGAAGCCGGGCGGCGGGGAAGGCGGGAAGCGGCCCTGTTCCCTGTGCTCTGTGCCCGTCGTGGGGAGGTGGAAGTCTCTGGCCCTGGTGCGCTGCCAGCGTGGCCTGCGCGGAGAGCGGGCCCACCAAAGCCTTTCTGGGCCTGTGGGATGCTGCTGGTTGTCACAGGACGCTCTGAGGATCTCCTCAGAAGAGTCCAGCAGAGGGCTGCAAAGGTGAGAGGGCTTGGTACACCTCCCTGATGAGGAAGGGCTGAGAGACCTGGGCCTGTTCAGCCTTGAAAAAAGAGGGCTTAAAGGGAATCTGATCCGCTTCTATAAATATTTAAGGAGTGGGAGGCACTAAATATTTAAGGAGGGGAAACGGCCACAATCTGAAGCATGGGAAGTTCTGCACAAATGTGTGTGGGAACTTCTTCACAGCGCAGTGACGGAGCACTGGCACAGGCTGCACAGAGAGGCGGTGGGGTCTCCTTCTCTGGAGATGTTCAAGGCCCACCTGGCTGCCTACCTGTACAACCTGGGCTGGGGAGCTGCTTTGGCAGGGGGTTGGATTCCATGATCTCTAGAGGTCCCTTCCAGCCCCTACCATTCTGTGATTCTGCTAGCCATAAAGATAGCAGCTGGGCTGAATTCCTTTCTAGCCTGGTAAGGCAGGTGCTTTATTTTAAATTCACCTTTCCTGAGTGAAGGAAGGAAAGCCTGGCATACGTAATTCGAGGTGCAGAGCTTACTCCTTAATGAGGTGCAGGCAGCTGCTTAATGAAGCAGTAGCTTTGCCAGGAGAGGTAATGAGATTAATGAGAAGTCAGAATTACACCTGTAAATGTGTCAAACGTATTTCTCCTCTTTCAGCCCTGAAAGCCCAGCAGAGAGTACAGTAGCAGCCCTTGGCTTGTGGTTCCCTGGGACAGCAGTACAGGTATGGCACGCAGCCTACCCCAAGGCTCAGCTATTCTCCATCCTTGTCCACATTGAGGTCTTTGGTCCTCTGGGTCATCACGCTGCAGTGAGTGAATTGCCAGGGGGCTGGGTGTGAGCTGACCCCTTCTGGGTCCAGGGCTTACAGATTCCAGCAGGGAATAACAAGGGATAGCTGGTGGCAAAATGCAAATGGAGAGTGTGAGTATTACCCTTCCAGCAACATTCCTGTGCGAGGGATCACTGTGACCTGGCTGTAGTCACTGGAGCACCAGACATGGAGTGGTGGGCACCCATGAGCACACAGAAAGGAAAATGGGACTGGAAGCGGTCTGGTGAAAGCTGTACAAGAAGCATGGCAGCTCGTGGGCAGCCTGGGGGAAGGAACACCAGCAGGGGCTTGGGTTTGGCAGCAATAGCAACTGCTGCTCAAATCTGCAGTGCCACAGACTCCCCCAAGATATTATTCTTTACTTATTTCCATGGTATCTGAGCGCCGCAGTGATTATATAAATAGACCCTTTCTGGAGAAATTCTCCTCTCTGCTAGGCTGCATTTTCTGAATCGCAGTCTCAAGCCTTTCTGTTTTGCAGTGGAATGATGGGCCACGTTGAGATGACCAGGGCTTGTAGTTGGGTTTGGTTATCCTAATGAGCCCATTCCTGATGAAGAATGATGGCCATGTTGATAGCATCACCTCTGCCCTGGTGCAGAGAACAGCTGACGGGATGTGTGCGGGGTCAGGCTCAGCTCATACCTGCAGGAAGAGCCTCTGCAGCCCCTTTGTCCCTTTGTGGTGATGCACGTGGGTGAGCACAGGGTGCTTAGTGCCCGGGTGGCAGCAGGGGGCTGTGCCTCACTGTCTTTCTGGGAACCACAGCCTTCATTTCCCAGGAGGCACACGGTGTGCTCACAGTGGTGGGAGTGGTGAGTGCTCGGTGCTGCCAGCACTCTGCCTTTTGGCACCGGTGCACGCTGCCATCTCCTCAATGGAGAGAGGGAGGAGCCGGCTGAATGGGCTGCAACCACACCATCCTGCAGGTGATAGACAGCAGGATACAGCGGGGTGCCCCTCTCTGTCCGTTGTTAAGCATTCCTGTGAGTGTACACAAGGGGAGGAAACCGCCGCGTGCTGCCCTGGGACGTTCTGCTTGTACTGGGCGAACACTGAGCTGTGTCTGACTGCCAAGGGATCTTGGAGCTTGGGAGTCGCTGTTTGTACACAGCCTTCGCTCTTGGCTTTGTTCCAGGGCTTATATGAAAAGGCACTTGTCAGAATTGCCCAGGAAATGGAAATCACGGGAAATTCATACTGCAGATGTAGCATTATTTTCGTTTTCCCTTGGGTGAAATGCTCTTTTCAGCCCTGGGGTAGTGCTGTGAATGACGGGCTCTCAGCTGCTAGCGGTGAGGTTTCCCTGCAGGTGTAGACGGAGGTGACCAGCACGGTGCCAGTGCGTGTGCCTGGCGTGTGCAGAACCCAGCACTCCCTGCTGATGTCACGTGGACCAGCCGTGGAGGGATGGATGGCAAGTCTGTGCCTTCCCAAGGAGCAAGCAGGCTTGCAGGAAATTCCATGCGTGGTACTGCTGCACTGTTGCCTGCCAAGAAACTTTGGAATCCTTCCTTCATGTTGTTGGAAAATTCATGGAGAATAAATTGCTTCTGGGATATATTAGTGACTTAGAATTTTCCTCGCTAGAGAACGCTTTCATGCAAAGTGTTCTTCTGTTTCTCCTCGTGCTGAGATTGCTTTTATTTGGTCCTGATAGGAGGAAGACAAGTGGAAAACCAGAGCTTTGCCGGAGTTACTTTCAAGTGGAACCAAATGAAGCTCTCAGGAACCATCTTCGCGTGGGCTGAGGCCACACTGGTGGCTGCAGGTGTGCAAGGCTCCTGGCCAGGCCCTAGCAAATGCCAGCTCCAAGGCTGAGGGTTGTCCCTCTGCCTTGCTGCCTGACCAGCTGCCTAGCAGAGGAGCTGCTTGCCCGTGGCTCTGCTGCCCAGACTTCTAACAAACTCGCATCTCTGCCATCTTGATCCACATGTGTTGATATGACATCACTGCTGAGTAAATAGAAACCACTCTTGAGTGGATTTGCTGGAGTTATTATAACCTCAGCTACAACGCCAAAGTTCTGAGTCGATTGAAATACCATAGGTCTCCTGTGATTGATAATTGTTGGGACATCAAACTGGGGCTTTAAAGCAGTGACGGTCAGGCAGGGAAAGTGAGGGTTATCCCCCACAGGCAATGGTTCCCGTGAGAGAAGAAAGAAAACAGAATGAGACAGCGCACAAGCCTGGGGGCAGCATGCAGCCTTGCTGGGGTTTGCGATACTCTCTGATAACTGCTGTGCTTCTGTGTGCTCAGGCTGCCCAGTGTACGGGCACTGCTGCAGTGCAATCAGCAGGGAGGGGACCTGAGGGGTCAGTCACACCAGTGCCTTAGCTGTTCTTCTGTCAGCAGGACGCAGCTGGTTGTTGTTGTAGTGCTTCTGGGCTTTCCTTAGGCACAGGGACAAGTGAGTTGTCATCTGAAAGGGGAAGCCACACTTTGTGGTTGGGGCAGTGTTTCCCAACCCTGTGGTTAGCAGAGTAGGGCTCCCCAAGAGGTCATGCAAGACAGAGGAAAACTGCATGGCAAGTGCAGAAGGGCAGGAGAAGCTCTGTGGGGAAGGCATGCTTTGGCTGCTTGGGTAACAAAAGGATCTCTTCCCCTGCTCTGTGACTGACTCTAGTGCACATGGGTATGGGTTTGTTGGAGCAGGGAGCTCCTGGCACCTCCAAGGCACGGCTCTGCGGTTGGCTGCCAGGGGTTGCCCTTCACAGGTGTCTCCAGACAGGGAGAAGGTGGCCCTGGAGGAAATCACAGAGGTTGCTGCAGGCACCCTGCTGGCATTGCCTCTGCTGGCACTGGCAGTTTGCTCAGCCCAGCAGCACTTGAGCACTGCAAGGCTTCATGCTCTGGCAGAGCAGAAAAGAGTTAACTCCCCCTCGGCTCTCCTCTAGAAGAGAGAAGATGGAAATGTTTCATACTGTGCTATTTTTAAATCCTTCAAGAAATGTATTGCTAAGAGGAGAGCAGCATAACTGACATTTCCCAGAATCAGCTGATGAAAGTGCACAACGCAGCTCCTCATGGGCAGCCCAGGAAAGGTAGAACACTCAAAATAGATTGCAAATAGAAAGAAAAAGCAGAAAACTATTACAGATCTCTGTAGGCAACACCCCAAAGTCCATTTTAACTGTTAGCCGTTGTACTTAAGGCAATAGAGAGCAATTAAGCAAGGAGATGACTGGAAGGTTTGTTTCCCCATTGTATCCCAGAAGTGGCTGCTGCGTGGCCTGTGTTAGCCAGGCAGTGTGGTGAGGAGGTCACCTCACTCTCTCCTGGCTTTGCAGTGCAGGACTGATTGCAGCCCCTGTCCTTGCACACCGAGGGGTGCACTGCACACCAGGGTTCACTACAGCTGCAAACAGGTGTCACAAAACATACTTACCTCAGTGGATGGTGATGTTTCTACCCAGATCATAAATGTGGCTCCCCCACACCCACTTTGTTCTTGTTAGGACCTTTGAAACCAAACCCATTATTCCTTGGTTGTGAGGAGGCATTTTGAAATGCAGAGTTCTGCGCTGCAGCTGGCCAGCTTGCTGCTTGCAGGGAGGGAGAAAACTTTGGCATGTCCCCTGCACCTGCAGAGTGGGACCTTTGGATGCCTAGTGGGCTTTGATGCTGTTCTCATTGCTGGCAGCCCCTTGGTGCAGTGCCCGTGGTGGTCCTGCCACGCGCTGTGCTGCCCTCAGCTTCCTCCTGTGCAGGGGGGGGCTGCAGGAAGAGGCTCCCATCCTTCAATGAGCTCCCAGAGGTGCAAGTTCACAAGTGCATGAGCAACACAAACATGCTGAAGATGTGACTTGAGGTGCCTTCCTTGCTTACAAGCTGCCGTGTGTAAATATTTGTGGTGAGAGCTGGCAGGAGGCAGGTAGAATGCGTGGAGGTGGGGAAATGTTTCAGTTGCCTGTAGTAGTACAGATGTGCCCTTGGCACAATCAAACTGTTAGGAACTGCCTGAGGACCTGGTGCAGGTCATGCAGCAAGCAGCTGCTGTGCACAGAGCAGCAGGTATGTTTTGATTCCACCCTTCCCTGTGGGGTAGTCATTAGATACAAGGAGTGTGTCTACTGCAGGGCAAGTACCACAGACTGGTTAGGGATGGCAGCTGGGAGATCACTGACGTGCTTTGTTCTTTGTAGAAAGATGTTCATCCCATGAAAGGGATCCAAAAGGCTGGTGATGAGCTGAGCTAATGGTGATGGTTCTGTGTGCAGAAAGTACTGCTGCCAGAGACTTGGTCTTGCCACTTGGTGCTCCTCTTTCAGGAGGTTCCTTTGTGCAGTTCCTCTAGTGTATCAGGCAGGATGATTGGGTCTATTGCCCTGTGGGTCGCAGGGGCCAGGAGCTCCCAGTCCAGGTCTGATTTGTCTACTGAGGTGATCTCCCATCCTATGGAAGGAGCAGCAGGGATAGCTGAGATGAACAGGTGTGGGAAACGCTGTGTGTAGGAAAAGAATGAATATGTCCAACTTTATTCTACATTTTGTCTGTGCAAAAGTGTAAGAAGTGGTGCAATTTACTGCGAGGGAGGTTTCCACAACTGGAAATATTCAATTAAGTGAGTTATTTTCCTAGTAGTGCTTTGAAAGGTTATGTACCCAATTAACTGTGCATTAGACCTAGCCTGAGCCCCATTTTGATATGCTCAGTGGACTGTGAGGAATTTACTGTCAGCTTAAGAGAGACAAAAAAAGGTAGAAGTCAAACTGGTGGCAAAAGGAGTTTCTGGCTCTTTGTCAAAGTGCCCACATGCCTCATTACCTTGGTTTAAAGCCAAAAGACTAGCTTAACAGGGCCATTTATTGCTCCCTCCCCTTCTACCTATGCTGAAAAGGAAGTCCTAGCCACAAATCCCCTTTGCTAATCTGTACTTCTGTTGTTACGGGCACACAGAATCATTAAGGTTTGAAAAGACCTCTAAGACCATCCAGTCCAACTGTCCACTTACCACCAATATTGCCCACTAAACCATGTCCTTAAGTACTACAACCACATGCTTCTTGGACACCTTCAGGGACAGCGACTCCACCACCTCCCTGGGGACAAAGGCATTCTGCAGTCTGCTTTGCAGACCGATACAGCTTCAGCATTTCACTGTGGTCTCTTGCTTATCTTCCCTTACTTCTTATCTCGTCCTCAGTGTTGACACACTTTTTACATGCCAGCCACAGTGGAGCCCAAGCCACAAAGTGCTAAGAGTTACAGGAAGGGCAATAGTTGTCCTAGAGCAGCACTGTTTACAAAATCCAGAACTCAGGGTGAATACATAGATGATTTTGCATTTGGGAAAGGAAGGCCTGTTGGAACAGGTGGCTGTTCAGACCTGAGTTTGCTGAAGTTCAGTGTAGCTGAGTTCAGAATCGCTCAGCGCTCCGGCACTGGGGCAGGTGGAGCAGGACAGCTGAGGTGGCTGTGCTCTCCTCACCTATTTCCCTTCGGTTTCAGCAGTGACTCCTGGCAGCTGCAAGCACTGCTTCGGGTTTTCTGAAGCATTGTGAAAGAATGCCATGATGTAGCTTTATTATTTTAGCCTATTTTGCTGAGAGAGTTATGCTTACACAACCATGCCTGTGCAGCCTTCCCTGCCCCGCACACACACGCGCTGGTAGCCTCTTCTTCCACAAGCCAATTTTAAACAAATTTGTCAGGAAGCACAGGACTTAGTGTTCATGATCCAGACGTGTGTAGACGAGAGGCACGCTGGTGAAATTTCAGCAGCAGCCCGGCTTCAGCTGCTCCAGGAGGTGGTCCCGTGCTGCCCTTGCAGGCACAGAGGCAGAAGGGTGTGTGCGGGTCAGGGATGGGACACTGAGGAAGGCTGCAGGGTGTAGGATGCAAATCTGTGTGGGACTGGACTCCAGCGGTGCTGGCACAGAGGGAACTTCCCGCTATGTCTGAGGGCGATCGGCGCCCTTAGTACAGGTCTAAAGAGGTTTGGCTGGAGCTGTTAGTGGGAATCGATTCTGCTTGACTGAATTAAGGAAACACTGGTGGGACTTGCTCTGGCACATTTGCAGTCTGTGTTTCTAGCACAAGCAGAACAAAGGACAACCTGAATTGGGGAAGAAACAATCATGTGGGTCAGTTTTTCTATCTGTGGGAAGCAAGCTTGAAAACGTAAAAGAAAATCCAAAGGCTTAGAGTCCCAGGCTGCATCTCCCAGGTGAAGCTGGCTCTCTTAATGTGCAGAGAATACCAAAGCTGTGAGATGTTTGTTAAAACACACACAAAGCCCCATCGGGGTGAGAAGTAATTTGCACAGTAATTGCAAAAGCGGATAAGCGAGTGTGTGCCTGCCTCCCTGCTGGGACTTGTGCAACGTGGCGCGACAGCTGCCTGCAGCCTCCTTCCTGCCTCTGGCAGGAGTGTCCCAGAACCCAAGGTCAGCAGAGCAGTCCCCTCGGCTCTCCCACAGGTGAGAATGGTGACTGCTCTGAGGGGTTTGCAGAGGGCTGGTGGTGGCTGAATTTCACAGGGAAGAGAAAGGACACTCTTGAGAGCTTGTCTTCAATTTAGGTTATTTCTGAGGCGGGAGGTGGGGGCTGTAAGAAAGAAGGGAACAGGCTCTTGAGCGGTGTCTGTTGCAACAGGACAAGGTGAAATGGTTTCAAACAAAAAGAGGGGAGGTTTAGACTGGACATAAGGAAGAAGATTTTTATAATTAAAGGTGGTGATACACTGGCACAGGTTGCCCTGAGAGGCGGTACATGCCCCATCCCTGGAGACACTGAAGGTCAGGCTGGAGGGATTCTGAGCACCTTGATCTAGTAGTAAGTATCCCTGTCCACTGCAGGGGAGTTGGGCTACATGGCCTTTAAGGGTCCCTTCCAACTCAAGCAGTTGCATGATTCTAAGAGGACATAAACATAGACTTAAAGCTTAGAGGAAATTCAGTTCAATTCAAAGTACCATAGTGTAAGAGAAAGAGATCCTACCTTGAAATGAGAGTGCTGCTGATTGACAGGAGACCTGAGCTGCTATGGGGTCAGCAGGCATGTATGTGACTGGAGAGCACCACTCAGATCAAACTCTTCTTTGAGTAGTAACCTTTCATTTTGGAAATCTTGATGTTGGTGTACCTCCCTTGAAGGCTGTTGTTGAAGACACTGTCAGTTTTCAGAATCTATTTTTGTCTGCTTCCAAAAGCATATAGTCCATTTTTTCTTCCAATTTTTGGCTGCACCAGCTTTATATAATTATGCTCCCATGAATATATTGCAGTTGACTTTTATAATTCTGATGAACTAATAATCAAAGACAAATGTAAAATTACTGAGATCTGAGATATCAACTTAGTTGTTTTTTTTTTTTTAAACTAAGGCAAGCCCCTGTGTGAGAAATGTGTTTGAGAACATTCAACTCATTTCACTGTGGGTCAGATAAAAACCTTATCAGAAACCTGTTGAAGATGGCACCTTGGTAGCATAAAGTGTAAGCGCTGTTTCTCCGCAGTTAAGTGGAGTTCAAAGGCAGCCCTTTATGCGTTCAAGTGCCAAAAATCTGATAGAAAAATACTTAGACAACTGATCAAAATAAATCAAATCCTCTTTTCCCACCTCGAGTGCAAAATATAATGACTCTTTTATATTTAGCCCATTTAGATGGTAAACTGCCAACCACTGGGCACTGCCTTTCCAAGGAAGACAAAATACAAGCCACTTAAGTCAAAACAATCAGGTAATCAATGACTCAGGCAGATAAAATCAAGGCATTAACTAAAAGCACAGTAGCTCATAAAGCCATAAACCACCACAAAGATTGGTTTCTAACCATTTAAGGAGGTGCTAAAGGCTGAGACAGACATGTATGCCTCCTGCTATCATTGCCTTGAAAAAGGGGCAATTCCCAAAGCAGCCTGGGAAGGGCTGTGCGAATGGGATCTCTTCAGGCTGCGAGGGGAATTGTGGTGAGGAGCTGCCTCTCCATCCCGCTGCACCAAACAGAAGAAGCCAGCTGTTCCAGCTGAGCAGTGGCTCGGCATGAACCAAAGGCAAAGTGTGACTGCTGTCTGGGAGCGTGTCTGAGCTGAACGTCTACAATCCCCATCTTTTAGTGTGCAGGAAAAAGGTGACAGAAAAAGCATGTTCTTCTTGCCCTGGTTTGTCCACCTGCTCCCACACATTTTTGAGGCAGCACAGCCAGATCCAAAGATACCATTCTTGCCAGTGAAGCATCACCTCTGACAGCCCTTGGGGCAATCTTTTGAAGAAGAGTTCAGCTTCATTTTGCCGAGGAAAATGGACATGTTTCTTACTAATGTGTTAACTTCACAGAATGCTTCAACTGTGTTTGAGCATAAAATGAGAAAATCCCCTCCTGGTCCTACCTCTGAGTCCTATAGAACAAGTTTGGCTTCCTTTCTCCTCTCTTACAGAAAATGTATAATTATAATCCCATCAGTAGAGGAGAAGTATGCTCATTACCTAGCTGCATAACAGAGTACATTAGCAGGACAGAGGGACAGCTGGCAGTAGAGGATGAAACAGGCTAAAATCCAAAGTGCTCTGAAATATGCCCTTGGGCTTTCTCCGAAGCCTATTTATTTTCATAAGATGATTTGAACATTCAGAAATTCATAGGGAGCTTGCCTGCACCCAGAAGGTGACATTGCTCAGGGCGCAGCGCTTGGGTTCAGCAGCACTTGTGAGATGACACTGCTTCTTGTCCTGCTGCCGCTGCTGCCCAAAGGTTGCATAACCCAGAGAGCATTATCATCAGTACCTTTGCCAGGTACCAGCTGCCTGCCCTGTGCTACAGTGGTCCTAGGGACAGCTGGCAGGGAACCCCCAGGCTATCTGTCCTCTGAAGAAAGCTTCCTCAAAGTGGTCTTGTGGCCCTTAGACCTCCAAGTAGTTTTTATACGTATATATATATATATCTTAACTGTTTTTGCAATTATCTGTGTTGTTATCAGGAGGAAAGGGATGTCAGCACTGACAGGCAGCACAGGGCTGTGTACAGACCTGGGAGTTGAATCCTGTCATCCTACAGACAGCCTACACATCCTACAGTCTCTTTCTTGCTCTGATTATTTTGTTTTCCTGTAGCATGCAGCGATCTACTTGTAGCCTTCAAGGCACGAAGCATCGTTTCCCGTCCCCTTAATCACTATATAGTGATGTTTCCTGTCATGCTGCTGTTCAACTACACAGAAGGTGCCTTGTACAGAGATGTGAGGGATCCTGCACTGCCTACAGGTGGAGGATGTGCTGCCTCAGCACGGCCAGCATTCTGCGCTGCAAATGGTAGGTGGGTGTCTTCTGCCAGAAAACCTGTCCTAAATAGGAGCTGTCCTGTTGGGTCATAGAACCATTTGAGTTGGAAGGGACCCTTAAAGGCCATCTAGTCCAACTCCCCTGCAGTGGACAGGGATACTTACTACTAGATCAAGGTGCTCAGAGCCCCTCCAGCCTGACCTTCAGTGTCTCCAGGGGTGGGGCACCCACCACCTCTCTGGGCAACTTGTTCCAGTGCCTCACCACCCTCACTGTAAAAATCTTCGTTACATCCAATCTAAACCTCCCCTCTTTTAGTTTGAAGCCATTTTTCCTTATCCTGTCACAGCAGTCCCTGCTCGAGAGTCTGTCCCCTTCTTTCTTACAGCCCCTTTAGACACTGAAAGGCCACTCCTATGTCTCCCTGGAGCCATCTCTTTTCCAGGCTGCGCAGCCATGTGGTACCTCGCCTGTATCTCACTGAAGTACAACCTCTCAAAGGCTGGTGGTGGATAACTCCAATACCATCACCTGGTTCCTTTACCATTATTTGACCATATGGCTTCTCAAACACAAGTTCCCTTATCTCTTACTTCAAAAGTGTTTCTTTTTGCAATGTTAACTTGAGCTAGAGCACAGGTGCTGCCCTAGTTTAGCTGCCATCTGCACATACACAACCCTTTTGTAGCTTGAATTACTTGACTTATGTGGCCAAGTGGGCATACTGTGCTGCTTCACAGAGTAGCTGCAGGCTACTTCTTCAGACCACCCATGGTCATCCATAGACTTGCCAGACAAGTTTCCAGTAAGGAGGAGTAAGTAATCCCTCAGTACTATTAGATGTCCTTATTGTGCATTTCAGCCTACCACGTGGCTGAGGTTCATGCTAGCTGCAGTCCTGGGCTGGTAGTGACCATGCAGTGCTTCTGCTGCCAAGGGGTGCCAGACTGAAGATCTGTGTGATGTGACCATAACTACCTCGAGGGGCCTCCACTGGGAGGACTTTGCATAGATACGGCAGCCAAGAACAGGAATATCTCCACGAAACTATTGTGTTACGTAACTGACTTGAAAGAGAATATGAAAAAGAAAAAAAGCAAATTTGAAAAAGAGAGAAGCACTTTATTTGTGAAAATAAGCCTGCAGAAATACTGAATAAAATGAGGTACTTGGTCTTGGAATTCGAAGGAGTGTCTAGGGCACTTGCTTCTCTGCCAAGTGTTTGGATGAAGTCCTGAAATAATATAACCAGAAAAAAATGAGAAACTCTGTTTTCCTTGAGGGGGTGGAATCAGAGCAATTAGCCTGCCGAAGGCAATGCTCTTCATTACAATGAGTGTTTGCTGTTCCTGAGTGAGGTACTGGTGACGTGTACTTTGCAGGAGACAAAGATGAATTATCTGGAACAAACAGCAGATGTTGGAGCTTACTAGGGAGGAGAGAGGTCTAGTAGTTCTATCCGCAGCTGATTCTCTGCTGGGCTGTGAGTAAACCAGCTAACAGTTCGGTGCCACGCTACCTAGTCCAGAGACAGATTAGCCACATTTCCCTGTACTGAGGCAGCCAGTCGTGCATAACATGGGATTCAAGTGTCAGGAAGACAAGGGAATGACTCAGGGTGTTTTTTCCCCCTTTCTTTGTTTTGATTTGTTTATAAAGTAGTTGTCTGTGTTCCAGTCTGCTTGTAATGAATATGCTGATAGCAAGTTAAAAATAATTTTGGAGGAGGATTTTACAGAAGTATCTCAAGCAGCAAAACATACAGAAATGTCACTGTAAAATGGCAGCAATTGTGTGGTGCTTTATTAGCTGGAAAGGAAGAGGCAGCAATTAAGACATGACCACAGTTTGTGTATTTTCTAAATATTGCTTGTTTGTGAGATAGAGAATGTATTGATTCTTCTTTCTGATTTAGATACAAAAGTTTACATTTTTCCTCTTTTTCAGATAAATCTGCCCCAGAACACCATTTGATAACAATACATTTCATGTAAACTGCCATTTATTTATCTATTTTTATTTATCTGATCTCGTTGATATCACCGAAGGATTGATGTGACTTACAGCGTAGATCTCGTATTAGGAATAAAATCTGAAGTCGTCTTCCTTTCCCTTTACTCTTTTGAAATACTTCCAACAAATAATACTTTCAGAACCTCTCCTAGTTTGGATGCCAAAGTCATGCTGAAAGTCAGTGAGGTTCGAGATTTTAACTCATGCTGTAAATGTGCTGTAAAGGCTTTAAGGTTGAAGCCTCTGTCCCTGCAGAGAATCTAGACAAGATTCCTTTGCCCTTCAGGTTCTGGGCTGATTTGAAGGACCAAGAGGTGGGAGAGGTCACAGAGAGCTCCTGCCATCTTCAAATATGCTGATCGTAAGTGTGGGAGGAGATGCCTGGATCCATTCTCACAGAGGTGGTTTCTCTTGTTAAGATATGTCTGAAGATGCACAGTGCTTGGAGGTTTTCCTTAATGCCATGGTTCTGCAGAGGACTGCCTTGATGAGCCCCTCACCTTGTGTGCACATTGCCAGGTTTGTCTGAATGTGGAGAAGAGTGAAGACAAGCATGATGGCTGAGAAAGCAAAGAACACAATGCTTCTCATTTTAAGAATCTGATAATTAAGCCATTAAAGATTGCCGGGGCTAGCAATACCATGTCTACAGGGAGCTAATTACTTGACTGTTGAAATACCATGACAACAATAATGGGCATTTTATAGACAAGGAGCACTGACAATCTCCTGCCCTGAAGCATGCAGCTGGAGGGCCCAGCCTGTACCCTCCCAAGTCAGTGGAATGTCTCCAGTGAAGAACAGCAACTTGGGACCCGCGTTTCTGCTGTCAAGGTGATTTATAAGGATTCAGTAAACACTGATAAAATATACAGAGTAGAGAGGTGTGAGCTGGTGAGGATACACTGCAGCCATACAGCCTACAAGGATGGCTGCTGTCTCATCAGCAGAGCACTGGGCCGGGGACTTGCTGATTCACTCTTTCCTGTTTCTCATTTTGCTCCTTCATGGAGATTGTGGTGTTGCCTCTGAGTCTCTCCAAGGGCATCTGCTTTGGTGTTCTTTTTTTTTCCTTCTCACCAATACCCCCAAAGGACTTCCACTTATTTCCACTTCTGTGCAGCAACAGCAGCAAAGAGGCTCTAATTTGTTTGCTAGAAGGATATTTTTGTGGTGAGAATGGCATGTCTCCCTCTGAGACCTTTCTAAGAGCCCCACCTTGCATAATTGCAGGATTTCAGCTGAGGTCCAGCTGCTGGCAGATCCCTTTCTATGCAGTAACTTAATAAAAACTGCATCTTCTCCTAACTATAAAGGCCCTGATTTTTAATTCATGTTATTTTCCCACTGAGAACAGAAACCAGTTAAAGCATCTTAAAAATCTATAACTGGTTATTTGTTGGGAAATAATTCAAAATTAATTTCTGCAAGGCAGAAGTTTAAAAGACATAAGGAAACCAGCAGTAAATCATCCAACTTCCTGACATCTGTCCCTTCTGGTGACAGTATCAGTGGGCCCAGATAGCTGGGAGCTGCTGTGGTACCACTCTCTGGTCTTGGCTGGAGATATTATTTGAGGGCAGCATGTGAACCTGGCTGCTTTCAACATCCTGCTCCCCTTTGAACCTTCCCAGCAGTCCCAGTTATTACAGTCAGAGCACACTAACAAACAGCATTGTTGTGTTCTTTGTATCTGTTGTAGTTTCCGTGGAAATAAATAGGAGGCATTACTTTCAGACTGATCTATGTATTCCTCTTCCTGGTGGGACAGAAGCATATGCATGGTATACGGAATTTTCTGAGACCTGGACCTTGGCCACCCTCTGCAGCTCCCTCCTTCTCCATGCCCCTCTGGGCACCACAAGAAATCATGAGAAAGAAAGACACCACAGTGCCTGGGACCTCAGCTGTGAGCTCCTGTTTGTGGACGCAGGCTGGGAATCTGCTTCAAATCAATACCAACTGATTTTTCCTCTAAAAATGATCCCACAAAAAGGTAGCAGCCAGAAGCAGAACTTGTGGCAGTCTCACTCTTTTGAAAACCTGCCTTGTAGGTCTCAGGAGGGAGGCTCAAAACTGCCAGACAGAAAGTTATTGCAAAAACCACACCTGGCCCACTCCAATGGATTTTTCCACCAAAGAAAAGGATGTGTTGGCCTCGCAGCAGTAACTTGAGGCTCTGTGTGTCTGGCAGAGAGCTCTACATTCAGCCTGCCCTGCCTTCCCTCTGCAATGAAGGCTGAGCTCCTCCCAGGTTCTCCACAGCCGAAGTGTGATGGGCATGGCCTGGCAACATTGCAAGGTGCTGGTGTGCTTGTGGTGTCACGTAGGATGTGACACCCAGGTTTTACATTTCAAGTGAATATAATGCCTCTGTTTTGTTTGCTGCATGCAAAGGATGGTTGGAGTTCCTCCTGGACATGTCTCTGCTTGGCAATCTGTTAGGGACTGGTGAACATGGTGAACATGTAAGTGGTTGTTCACAGAGTGAATGTGCACTAGCATCATGAAACCCCTTTGGCTTTGGAGCATGGCATTTTTGCCGCATAAGGAAAGCAGGAATTACGTATTATTTATTTCATTCTACAGTTGCGTGTGTCTTGAAGCTACTATTTCACATTGCTGATAGGCGTCCATACAAGATCGGTTGCAATTGTTGCAGCAGGGCTATTTTTCGTAGAGCTCTCTGTTTTCCCATTGGCCAGGAAGGTTCAGTACTAACTATTTAACCTGTATTTAATCGTCAAATCATTAAGGTTGAAAAAGACTTTTAAAGTCACATAGTTCAGCTGTCAGCCCATCACCATGCCCACTAACCACATCCCTTAGCATCACATCTACGCCATTCCTTCAATACCTCCAGAAACAGTGACTCCACCACACCCCTGGGCAGCCCGTTCCAGTGCCCAACCACTCTTTTGGAGAGGAATTTTTTCCTCATATCCAACCTGAACCTCCCCTGGTGCAGTCCAAGGCCATTCCCTCTTGTCCTATCACTGTTACCTGGGAGAAGGGGCTGACCCCAGCCTCCCTACAACTTCCTTTCAGGCAGTTGAAGAGAGCTCTTCTGAGCCTCCTCCAAGCTAAATGCTCCCAGTTCCCAATGCCTGTACTGTTTAATGTTTATACTCTTTCCATATGTAGATCTGTTTCTTTGTGTTTTTCACCCTCCTGTTTGTTAGCTGGCCAAATGCACTCCCATGCTTCTCTTAGACATTTATTAATATGTGTAAATATACTTCACACCTCTCCATCGTGCTCTTTTCTTGTCTTCTTTCTATAGCTGTCCAAAGTGACTGATGAAAGCTTGCATTATCACCTTATGAGATGCATACTAGTCTTCTACTATCCACAGGGCTGTGAGAAACGGAGTGAGCAGCCTCAGAAAATCACAGGCAGCTGAAGGAAGGCAACCATATGAAAAAGAAATCAAATGAAAGAGCATATAATTGAGGAAAAGGCCACCAGTCATGTTGGAGCTTAAGACTGGAAATTTGCTTTCCAGTAAAAACAGTGGAGAGAATTAAACAGAAATTGAAACTCAAACCCTCTGTTTTTTATAATTAAAATCAACTCTTCCTAGTTTCAAGCTTTTCAACCAGCACTTAATCAAAGGAAGAACCTTCTTGCATCCTCTCTTTTCTCATTCGAGTAGAGCACTACATGTTGACCACAAACTATTACTGTCACAGTGATTTACCTTTCTGGCATTAGTTATGGCCTTTGCATCCATTTCCAGCTCACTGGGTGGTGAGTTTAGCCTTCCGGCATTGAGGGAACAGTCCAGTGAGCATGAGTCTTGGTGGCAAATACAAACATTAAAAGGCAAAAGAATGAGAGGCTTTGAAAAGGGAGAGGGATTCTCTCCATTTTGTTTCTGGATACGAGCTTTTAGAATTCACATTATCTAGTCTATCCTCTCAACTTGGAGGGCAAGAAGTACAGGTTTTATGCTCTACCCAAATAGAATGATGTCATTCCAGTGCTCACCTTAAAAATGATGTCGGTTAGCAAATCTGAAAAAGACCAGTGCCTGTTTCTCTCTGATCCTCTACTTCCTTCCCAGGAAATGTCAGCTTAATTTAGTAGATGCCCACAAATATTTAACTACCATCCCACAGTTGAGCAACAGCGATGTGGAAATGGTGTGGGTACCTTGATGCCCAGTGTGGGAGGGAAGCTGCAGAGCTAGCAGCCAGGATCAGCCCACCCTGGAGCCCCCTGTGCTGCCTGCTGCTGGCAGGCACTGCGCAGCCAGATCTCCCATCCTGGCACCATTGTTGTGCTCCTGAGCCTGACCTTAGTGTGAGCCCATTGATCGCTGCACTGTGCCAGCAGAGTTGTGCTCCAGTGGCTTGTGGGCGGCAGCACAGCCAAGAGCCTGCGGATTTGATTACAGATATCATCCACATGGACAATTTCAGTTACTTGTGAACTCTACCATGACTGTATATTATTGAATCCATATTTCAAGAGCACTTTAATCTTGAGTTCTGTCCTGCTGGAGTGTGGGCAGTGCTCCTGTGTCCCATGTCCTCTGCTGGACTTTGCAATCCATCTCCCTCTAGCTCATTCCTTTTCATTGCAGCTTCATCTTATTTGCCCCTAGCTTTTACTGTTGTCATCACCTTTCTTCACCTTATCTCCATTTTGTTATCTGCTTTCAAAACCTTCACATTCCTGATGACAGAGAATCTCCACACTCATTCTCATAACCGTAGCATAACAATCCACATGGGGACTGAGAAAAATAAGGATCTTGTTGGGTGAGAGTGTTGTGTATGCTGCAGCATTTAGGTGTTGCCTTTGACCTTGAAAGATACACTATATGTAATGTGCAAGAAACAAGCAATAGGAAGGAAGGATGTAGTTTTTTTGTACATTTAGTCAAAAATACTCTACAGAATTAACTACTTCAGATGGTTAGAAAAGCTGACACAATTTAACATCTGTGGATTTTTTCCCCTGCATATTAACAGAGATAGCAGTGATTGGCCAGGCTAAGCCCAGCCATGTGCGTGTCAACTAAATGCAGAACAGTTGTTATCTCTTGATATTTGCTGAGGAGAGGCTTTCTGAATTACAACAAAAAGATGCTGACACAAATGTAGTATGCATGATAGCAAGTTCAAAGGATACGACATCATGCCCATGTCCCATATGCAGGGACTTGCCACTGACTTGTTTTCTAATTTGGCAATTTGAATAGTCTTTTCTTTACCTTTTGGTAAAGAGCTTAGGGATCTCTGCTTCCTACCCATAAAGTGCAATTACTGCAAAACAGTTCCCTTAATTGCCCTTTCCACAGGCAGATGTTGGCCTTTTACCAAAGGCATATTGTATTTGCATTGATCACACTGCTGCCTATATGACCTTGTCATTAGGAAAACATGAAACATAAAATATGAGTTACTTGGACTCCTTCTTCTAGCATTATTCATTATTTTATTTTCTGATCTCTGAGAGATAGTGCAGAGCCAGCAGGAGGTCTGTTTGAGACCTGCTGACACCATGGAATTCGTGGTACTTTAATTATCCAAATGATCTAAACAAAAGAAGTTAACAACTGAGTAGTGTGTGATTGATTATTAGCTGCAAACTGCAAAACTAAATTTGGCAGCTGAAGCTGTGACATGGAAGTCTGGTGGTTGCTCATGCAGTCTCCTACCACCACCATCCTGGGCAGAACGTGAGGTTGGGTGTGTTGGATGTAAATGAGGCTGGAAGCATTTGCAGAAGGCTGTTGCTGTATGCATGAGCAACTTCTTTTTTTTTTTCCCTGTGGCTTTGTTGTAATGAACAATTCGATTGTTATGGTGGGCATCCTCATCTGTCTTCACACCAGTGTCCTGCCAGTAATTAGGAAGCTTCTGGGACCAGGAAAGGAAGACCAATATATGATTATGGGAGGATCAGGATGGAGGGTAACCTGGAGAATGCATGGAACCATAGACTAGGAATAACGATCAGAGTAGTCTTTGAATAACATAACTCTGTGCCTGCCCTTCCCCAGGCACCCTCAGCATCCCTTTCTGTCCCTGAGATACTGGATTTTACCTACCTGACCACTTCTTCCGTCTCCATCCTTTTCCCCTTCACTCTACTACAGGACTGCTCTGGGAGCCAGGTCAGGGATGTTAGTTAATGTTTATAAGGGAACATAAGACCAAACATATTGATGCAGTTTAATAAAGCATCCTTTTCTTTGTGGAAAGTGTGTTGAAGGGAGCCAAACTGATGGCTTGAGTGCCTGCAGTGATTTTCCTCAGACCTGGGATATGCAAAACATCCTCCCCAAAACCACAAGAAAGTGCCATAATACAGCACTTGCAACAGCACCAAGTGACAGGGGTTGATCGCAGGGCTTAGTTGTGTATCTTTAGAACATAAAGAACACAACTGTCAAAGTCTGCTGTGTTGCCAATACATGTGACTTTCAGCTCATCTTGCAGTACTGAGTATTTTCATTAGCCAGTGCTGCTACAATTGACTTCTTAAGGAGAAGCTCCACTTCCTGAAAATAGAAACTAATGGGCGGTCATGAAAACTGAATTAAGGGAGGAGATGGGAAAGAAGAGTCTAAAGTTGACTTGGCAAAGACAGTAAGCACTGGGAGCTAGGAAGACAGAGCCGACAAGAAGCCAAGATGTGGAGGTGGAGGTCACATTGCTTAGGGGAGGTAGCTAAGGGGCTGGCTGAGATGAGTAATGAAATTATACAAGGTACTCCGGGTGGGAAGCTGGAAATTAGCCAGATCGTGGGGAGAAAGTGACCACAGGAACACATGTAAGGTCAGTGGCGATTCTGGTTGAGAAGATGAGGAGGAGGAACACAGAAAGCAAGGATAATCAGGAAAGAAGGGGTGGAGGATGGAAGCAGGGCAGGGAACCAATTTTGTAAGGCATCACCTTCCTCAGAACCTGCATAGGAAAGTCAAGATTTCTGAGCATCTTCATTGCTCCATACTTCAAGGATGATACTGCAGTCAGATTCTTCTTGGTCCAAGTGACAGAGCTCAGCAATGGGGACCTTAATCTCCCAGATGATGTGTGTTCATTTGATGCCACAACATGGAATTTCTGCTTTTATGATCTGGAAAATTATGCTACAATGCTACAATCTCTCCATCCTCTCCCAGGAGATTTCAGTCAAACCTTCCAAAGCTGGCAGTGCCAGGGTTAAGGCTGCTTGTACACACATGTTAAAAGACCACTGTTAATTTGATGATTGCACACCGCTCCACGGGACCCTGCCTCACCCAGAGCACTGGATGGATGGTGTGCACTTAATGAACAGCTGCTTGGTATTTTTTGCTTCGTTGTTCAGAGTGTGTCTCCATGCTTTATTGACTGCATAGTATCCGCATTGAAGGCAATTACTTTCCTCATGAGTTTTTCTGTGCTGCTTATCACTATAGTAACTGCCTGCTTTACAAATACTAACTAATCTGTTTTCTCACTTCCCCTCTGAGAAAGCAGGCCCCTACCTGTGTTCGTGACTGAGCAGCTGAGGAATGAAGAGCGGGAATGAAGAGAAGTCACTGAGTTCAAGTGACCAGATGCAGCAGGACTACCCATCTCACAGCACCCGGGGATGTGCAACACCTGGTAAACCCCAGCTCCAGCTCATCCTGCCCTCATTTCTGCACCGCCTCTTGTGAGTACAGAGTCCCAGGTCAGGCACCTGCCAGACAGTGTGCACAGAACACCGACTGTCTCTGCAAAGCCTCACATCACCCACAGCATCTGTGCCCTGCTCCTGCATCCTGACATGCACCTGCCCCCAGCCATGCCACCAGCTGGTCCTGGGGCTCACGACCACAGAACAAGACAGTTAGGTATGCTTTAACACGTGATTACTCTGCCTGCTTGCAGATCCATCTTTTTCCTCTTCTCAACTATGTGTTTTTTAACTATTATGTGTTAAGGCCTGGGACTGTCATTTTCTATATGCTTGCAAAACACTCTCCATATGCTCCAAAGGATTCAAAGAGACTGTAAGACAGGGAAATACCATCATGGGGGAAAATTAAAGTACAGGGCCTAATGTAAGTAAACAAAAAAGGAGAAAAAAGTTACAATGATTGCACATGTCCAATTTGTACAAGCAAACAGGCTGCCCATGAGCAGACAGCCCTGCTCCTGTGGCAGGTTGGATGCACAGCTGGGCGTAGGAATGGGCTTCTTGGGTGCTGATGTGCACAAAGTGGAAATGGTTTTGCACATGCTTGTTGTGGAGGATGTAGATATATGTGATTCAATCGAGGCAATGTAGGAAGTCAATCAATCTTCTCACCTAATCAGTATAACAAAGGAAAAAATGTTTCCCTAAAATAGCAAGCAAATAATTCATGTGAGAGACAATGCCTCGAATTTTGCTGAGAGCCAGTAAGTTCCAATAAGCACCGATGTTTTCTCACTTAATTAGTCTCCTTAGGGAGCTACATTGCAGGTGTTCTTCATTATTTTCAGCAGAAGTTTAGCAATTTCTCTTCACATTGCCTCCTCTCAGGACAAATCTCTGCTTTCCAGCTGGGGGATCGTTTTGTTTCTAAATCGTTTCTCCCTTTATCTCTCCCACATCATTGAAGTGAAAGGCCCTTCCTCCTGTCTGATCCTCCGCATGCATCTTCCTGGAGTAGAAAAGGCAATTGTAGGCTGAGGAAGCGGTGCCGCTGCCTGAAACCTCATCTATTTGGATGCTTTCCACAAGGACAAAACAGCGAAGGATTTTTTATTTTTTGATCAACAGTAATAGCACAATCCAGGCCAGATGCAAGGCGAAATAGGAGTGTCCCGCCAGAAGGCTTGATGGAACTCCTGAAAGATTATATTAAGCTGTTTTCAAGGGCTTATGTTTTAATTTAGAAAGTCAGACACTCAGATGCCCAGCTGCCCCCTACTCATGCAATGTAAGGTGGGTTGGATTACTTTATGTGTGCCAAAATGGGAGTGACCTATTTGCTACAGAAAATATTTGGGGATGTAGTTACGCAGAGCACAGTTGCAATTTTTCCATGGGGTGTGTGGAGCACATTCAGCTTTGACTGCTGCTATTACAGCCCTGCCCTCAGGGTAGGCCTCAGTCACCAATGGCGTGCTACCGCTGTTCTACTTCCAGGATACCTGTGGTCTGAATGCTTACAGCAAGAATCGGTGTAGAAAATGAATGGAAAGGAGGAGTTACAGAGTGAGTTATAAGAAATGAATGCTTTCTGTTGACTTAGCTGAGAGTTAGGTGTCCCTGAGGATGCTGCTCTGTACCATGTGTTTCCAGGCACTCAAGCACTCTCAAATAAGGGACCTTATGAAACTGTAGGGAGCTGCAAGAAGTCTCGTGGTGAATGCAGTGCATGAGCATAACCATGGCTCTCCAGGCTGGGAAATTCTCTGAGATCTTTCCCAAGGCAGATGAAGCTACTGCAAGGCTGTGGGCAGGTGCGCGTGACACCACTACAATAGCTGCAGGCTCAGTGCTCACAGCGTTAGCTTTCCTTCTCAGCAAGGACAAAGGAAGCAGCTCTGCTTAGTGAACTCCCCTGTGGCAGGAGGAAATAGCTACACTGCAAGGGCACTTTGCTTACATCCATGCTTTTGCAATCATGGCATGCATCCCTGTTGCAAATAATAAAAAAAAAATGTTGGGAAAGCTTAGAACAAGCCCTTCTTTGCCTGCTGGGGAAGGTACTGGGCAGCCTCGGCCCCAGGGATAAAGGTACACCATTTATCACACCTACAGATAGAGACACAGATCCAAAGATATGCATGAAGCTGGTAAATACTTGATAGCTGATTTGTTCACGCTGTTACAGTACATTTTCTAGGTTGTCTTGTGTTATGGTAAAGGCAGTATGAAAACCTGGGGTCTTTCCGTGGCATTGCTTGTGTATTACACGGGCAATTTGAAGGCTGAATGCAATATAGGCAGTGTATGTATGTTCACATGTGTATAGATTAAGGTTCATGGGTTCATGTATGCAGTAAATATATTAACTTAATTAGTAACAGAACAGCAAGATTCACTTTTTTTTTTTTTTTTTTTTGAGATCTATTTTATGGGATTTATTCAGGACTGCAGCAACAGCCAGTCTACAGCAGCTAGTTTCCAGTACAGCCAAATGAGTCATTTCCACCTACACTAACACATGTCAAAATGGCTCCTACTGTGTGTCTACCTAATGGAAATAAACAGAAAATAGTTATGTCTCAACTTCTGCAGCTTATTCTACCTGAAAATCTTACAGAATAGCACTGTAGGTACACATCCCAACTCTGGTGATAAGGTGTGTTATATTCAGGAAGATATACCTTTTCAGGTGGGGAAAGCAAGGCACAGTGTAGTTCATTTGCCTCATGTCTCATAGCAACTCTGCAAAGAGTAAAACCAGACACCCCTTGCTCCTATAGCAGTGTTGTCTGCCCACAGGACAACAGTGCCAGGAAAACACAGAAATATATATATTTTCGCTTTATTTCCAGCTGGAAGTAGCACAATGGAGGATTTTTCCCTTCTGTTGCTTAGCTACCCCATGACCTTTGGATAGTCTCCTCTTGCTGGGAGCATGCGTTTCCCTGCAGCCGCAGGATGTGGATGTGCCTCAGACCTCCCCCTCAGGCAGGATTCCACCAGCTGCCCTGCCCACACCGTTTGTTTCTCTTCCATCCCGCTGAAAGAAATTTTGTTATTTTGCCTCTGGCATATATCAAACAGGGCTAGAAAGAACGTGGAAAAAGCCTTCAAGACCAACACACACTTTATTGACTCGTTTTACTTTACAACTCGTAGATGATGAAAGCTAGCCCACCAATTACTGCGAGTCTTCTCCAGACTTCCCCACAACTTGTAGATCAGTGGAGTTTCCTGCTAAAAACATCTAAAACTTGAACGGTTGAAACTAGGAACCTGAATGTGGCAATCTGAACAGGCTCAATCCATATCTCACTGCCACTAAAAACTGGCAGGAGGAAGTTACTGGATGAGTGGGAATAAAAGCTTTAATTGAGGCATTTGGCAGTGTAACTTTCAGTTCTATGGTATTGTGGCATTTCACACCATGACACCTATGGTTTGAGCCCTAAACCTACCCTTAGCTTTGACTTATGAAACACAGGCAGCCAGAGTAATCAGAGATGACTTTTCTTTAACCTATCAGCCTGGTCACTTCAGTTGGAATGAAAGCATCCCTTTGTGTTCATTCCTCCTGTCTCTAAATATTTTGTCAATTACCCGTTTTGACAGAGGTCAAATAGTGATTGGAATAGAAGATACGAAGGAAAAAGGAGAAACCCGCCTTACTGGGCCACTCTGTAGTTATTATTTAATTAGTTAATCGTGGGGAATTAAATCAAATGGACGGCATAAATTCTAGAGCCTTGTGTTAGGTGCATTACAGACAGCGTGAGGACAGTTTGCTCCCCTCCTCACAAGACCTAAACCACCTAAAGATGGAGGTTCCTGCACTTGGCCTACAGTGAGCCAGCAGGGAAGCACTGAGAATAAGTCAGTCTTAAATCCAGCTCTGGGACTTTCCCAGGAAATGAATTCACCTGAGTGGGATGCTACATCTGTGGCCTTCTCTCCAGCAGCTGAGAAGAGGTCACTCATTTTCCCCATCTGCCATGGTGGGAGGATCTCTTCTTTTACATTAGTGCATGCCACTGAAGAGAGGGCTTTCCTGGAACAGTGGGCACCTGGGGGCAATTCTCATCCCAATTGTAAATCCTTACAACTCTGTCCTTGCTTCCAGGCTGTCAATAGTTGGCACAAATAGCTCACTTATGAGTGTCTGAGCTTAATTCACAGGAATTGGTACAAACAGCTGAGATCTTCAGATGGAAGGCACTGCAGAGCTTCAAGTTATTATATTTAATTTGTGGTGCTCTCAAGACTCTGTTCTTTGAAGCCTAGAGGCATTCATTAACAATGTCCTCGAGTAATGCTGAGCTCTCAGTCAATCATGATAAAAATATCCTCAGGATGAAGGGAAAGTACTGTATTTTCTCTTTTGGGAGAATACACAAGAACTAGATGTGCACTCTTAGCACACACTTCAGAGGAGGTCAGTTTGTTTATTTCTTCTGTTGTCAAAGTGACTTTACCAGAAATGTTAAAAGAACCTTGTGCTCCTGCTGATTGGGCTCTCAGGACATTTTCCTTCTTGTAAACGTGGGCACCCTGCCTCTTAGCAGGCAAGCCCACAGTCCCATGCATAGGCTTCCCTCCCTTCTTTAAAAGTTCAGCTCGTGCTTAAATTCAGGTTCCCGTGCTAGCATCCTGCCTGCTGTTGGAAGAGCCTCTGTATGAGGAAAGGACTGTCGTTGTAGCATGTTTGCAAATTCTCTTGTTATCACTCTTCTTCGCTTCTGTAAATGTTTCCAGCGCATTATTTGAAATACTGTAAACACAGAAAATCGTAACTAAAACGTTCTGCTCAGGGAACAGTCCCAAGGACACGTCAATGCTGCTGATCCTTTGAAGCTGCAGGGTCAGCGGGACCAGAACTCGGTGGGACGGGTGTGGGCACACTCCTGGGAAATGCAGCAGGCAGTGGGAGGCTCGGCGGGGCCGACCTCGGGCTCTGGCAGGCAGGGTTTGGCTGAAGGTTATGCAGGGGGCCCAGTAAAGAGAGCAGCTGGGATCTCGTTGCTATCTGATGATGGCTGCTGTTGTGTGCTCTCACTGTAGCAGTCTCAAAAGGAAGGGTCTGTCTATCTGCGGGGCTGGAAGAGGGTGTAAGATGGAGGCTCTGCTCCTTCTGCTCCATGTTTGCATTCTAATTTTCTCTTCCTTGTTTCATTTTTCTTAGTCTGCAATAAGTCACACGGCCTGGAAGTACGTGTTTTTCCTTTTGCATTTGGAAGCTGTTCCTCTGGAGCCTTACCTTAGCATGGAACTGTGCAGGGCAGTATGAGTGTGAGCATTATGGGCTATTAAATGTTCAGGGAATTATTCCTGGGGTTACGGGACACCTGCAGGCATGCTGTCCAAACAGACACTGAACTGGCAGCGTGTGTAACTGACCTTCCCAGGCAGCGGGGTGTTGAGCTTGGTGGGGGCCATTCCCCAGGGTAAGGGGAGGCCTGCAGCCCCACTCCCCTCACAGCCCCAGCGCTGTGGACACCCTGCTTGAAATCTCAAGGTAGTTATTTCTATGGCATTACAGCTCCAGACTGACTGGGGCTCCAGTTCCAGTGGCATTTTGTTGCATGCCTCTCTCAGTGCCCTGTGATGCCTGTGTCAAGGGGCGGTTCACCACAGCTGTGCAGGGATTAGCGAGTGGGTGGGTGCTTGGGACAGCTTTGGGGTGACCCACCAGTCCTTGTACCCAGTGCTGAGATGCCCAGATAGGGAGTGATGTTCCTGAACAGTGCACACAGAGCTGATTCCTTCCCTGGTCTGCACCTTGCCTCAGCATGAGTAGTGAGGCTGAGGCATCTGAAACTTTCTGTGTTCTACAGCCAGCCCACACTGAGGCAGCTGGGGCTGCAGTGGTGCTTGACCACAGCCCTGCTCTCCTCAGTGCCGGAATGGGATTAGTGAGAATTAGGGGGAATAATCATCTGGGAGCAAGAGTCAGAGCTTGGTCTGGCCACACTGGAAGATGGTTTCTGGATAACAAAACAATTGTTAAAATGAGAACAAGAAGAAATGTGATAAAAATAACATTAACATGATGCAGATCCTCCTGCAAGGCAAGAAAAATGAGTGGGGGTGGGGGAACACACCCACAGGAGGAAGAACATACAGCTTGGAGATGAGAAGAAGGGAGATTAGAGTATAAAAGCAAAGCAAGAGCTAATAATCAAGAATAAAGAGCAAGAGAGCAAGGATTAATTCCTTAACAGTATGGAATTGAAGTCTAATACTTAAAGGGAAAGGAAAGCTGAGCAGAATCCATCTTTTTAACCTCTGCAGGTAGGAAACTGGAGTCAGAGTTACAGCTGTATTTTCTGATATTTTTTTTTTCCTGAGGGTTCATAAATTTAAATTTAAATAATAATAATAAACTATTCTGAAATCTTATGAAATATTTTGTAAAGGCAACGATGCTTTTACAGCTATCATAAAGCTTCCTCTAGCTCTCTGATCCCAGCTGTTTTTTTAAAGGAATGGGCAGCCTCTGCCTTCACACCAAGGTCACAGACACCACCACAGCCTGCTCGCAAGGAGCCCTGGTGACAGCCCAGCCCAGGAGGATCTAGGCATCTCCTCACCCTGTTCTCAGTCTGGAGTTCTGCTCTCCCTGCTCATTTTGCTCAGGAGTCGTGGTTGAGTCAAACCCACCAGGAAGATCTGTATGAGTCACCACATCTCGCAGTGAGTTACAGTCACAAGTGTTATATCCAATTTACAAATGAAAGAGCAAGAATTGCTTCTATTACTCTTCATTCTCTAAGGCCTGCATCATTTCATTGCAGAGTGTATTTGGTAAGAAAGGAGATAGAGGTTGAAAACCTGTAGGAACAGGTTGCCCAGAGAAGTTGTGGATGCCCTGTCCTTGGAGACACTCAAGTTCGGGCTGGATGGGGCTCTGAGCAACCTGATCTAGTTGTAGGTGTTCATGTTCATTGCAGGGGAGTTGGGCTCCACAGCTTTTAAGGGTCCCTTCCAACTCAAACGATTCTCTTATTCTATGAAAAGCAGCTTAATGACTGTAGCAACTACTGGAGGGTCTGATCTTCCATGCTCATTATGGGCACAGTGTTTTGTGCTGTAAGCTGGCCCCTTGCAATGGCAGCAAGCGCCTGAGGAGCCAGGCATTTCCCATGGCTTTTCTAAAAAGTTGCATCTGTATCTACTGAATCTTTGGAGTGTTTGAAAATTGATGCTAAGCCAGCTTCCACAGCCTTTCCCAGCAACAACAAATTAAAGGGAGGCATGGTGCCATAATTTCCCATAGCTATGTATACTGTGTCACAAATAGAAAGCTGCCTTGTTATTCATGCTCAACCAAATTATAAAATGTCTGAATCTCACACATTTTTTTTACTTGTAGGTTACCTTTTATGGCTACTCCTTTAAATAGCTATTTAAAGCAAGGCCATGCTTTAAGATGAATGATGATCCCTCCTCACTGTACCGGCAATTACTTCACCAGTTCCTCTCCAAATGTGTAATATACCAACAAATGAAGATTATATTCAGCCGTGAGATGAACTGAATGCGGCAAGGGAAGTAATTACTTTAGAATATCATTTTGCAGATATTGTGAAGTCTCTTTAAAATGGGCGTTATCAGAGCTGATGTAAGCACATCTGTTACCAACTTCATCTAACTGCACAAAACCTGTTCAGTGACACCATTCACATTACACTGACATTTCTGCGATTTTACCATTTGGTCATGAAGAGGTATCAGTGTAGTAATAAACATTTCCATTAAAAGGCTTAAAACTGTTTTTTGGGGGGCCCTGGTAATTACTGTGGAAGAGAACAGAATAAAGAGAGTTAATATGCCTTAATATAAAATGTCTGGATAGAAGAGACATCATTATAATTTGCTTGACTGGAAATCCAGTTTTAATAAGGGACTTGGTTTTGGCTATATTTCTTAGAAAAGATGGTATGCTAAGTTAATTGTTTCCACAAAATTAAAAGCTGACCAAGAGACTGTTTTTCTGTGAGAACAGAAGAACTTACACAAGAGATTCATGGAAAAATGTAATAAGGTAAGAGATCCTTTGTTGGCACATAGCTAGATGCAATCATATAGAAATGCTGATGCTAACAACTCAATTCTTAGTTTTCATTATTTCTATAGCATACATAGTAACAATGAATGGAATTTTCAGCCACATGAATGCACGATGTCACCATCCTATGCTTTAACAAACTGTGTAGTCTCTGGCATGGCTAGGATTCTGCCTTACACAGAGATCCTTTGAGGAGTTTGGAGTTGCTGAGTGAGTTGTTCATGTGAGAATCTGAGGGAAGAACAGGTGCTTCACCTGATCACTGCAGGAAGGGGCTTGTGTTATGAGGTATGTGTACCTGAAACCAGAGTGCTGGGCTCTTCCAGACCCATATTCCTGGCTCGTTCTGTGCCTGCTGGTGAGAAGCTTGCCCTTCCTTTGTCTTTGTGGAGGAATGAGGGAGTTACAGTCATGATGCTCCTCTGAGTATTTTCTTCTTGCTCTCCTGATGGCTGCCTATGGCTCACTTTGGTAGAGGAGGCTGCATGCCAAGGCTGCTGGTAAGCTTTAATTTATGCTAGTCTGCAAAGATGAATGTGTATTATAACTGGTAACTATGGCACCTTTATCAAAACTGTAGAAACTCATACTTCTACTTCTGGAGAGTTCTAGATGAGCTGTTCTCTGTGTTGGTCCAACTGTCCTTACGTGTCTTCACTGTTCTATAAGAAAGCAAGTCTGGCCTGTAAGGTTGTTACCTGGGCTCTCCAGATTTCTGCATTAAGTTTATTTTTAGATGATGCTACTTGCCATCCTTCCTCTGTTTAAATGAATGTCACTGAAAAGAGTAACACTGGGACTCCTGATATTCTTAGAGAAAGGGTTTTTTTTTTTTTTTTGTTTTTTTTTTTTTAAGAAAGAGACTCTTTAGCCAAGTAACTGTTTAGGTGGTAGTATTTGTGCTGTAGTCCAAAGAACTTGAGCTCAGATTCCATGAGTCATCCGTAATTTGCTGCATATTGAGGTATATCTTGCTTTTGGGCTTTGGGTTGAAATGTGAGCTTTCTAATATAAATAAGCATGCAGAGATTAGCTTTATAACTCACAGGTCTTAGACTGTCACTGGCTTTGGATTACATCCAAGTGTGACATACTGTCGGGAACCAAATGCCTTTGAGACGGTATACCACCACCATAATGCTGACAGCCTTCTGAATGCCTACAGTAGTAGATTTGCTACCAAAACTAGGATTATATCCTGTCAAAATATGCACACCAGTAATCCACACTGCCTGCAGTGACGCTACTCAGCTTCGCTTTGTTCTCACTGTTCTTCCCCTTTGCTCTTTTCTTCAGCTCTGGTGCATACCCATGGCACACTCATTCCAGCAATCGGGAGAGGATAAGGAGGACCAGGGCTGCTGCAGCTTTTGGGTCTATAAAGGCTTGCAGGTCCTTGGGGAGGGCTGTTTTGAGGAAGTAGATCCCATAGGGTAGAGCAGAGTCTAGGAGGAGAGGCCCATCCTGCTGCAGCCTCCTCCAAGGTATGAAGTTCTCCCCAGTTTCTGATCAGCTGCAAAGCGACAGCAATGGAGAGGTAAGGGAGAAATGGCCTGCCAACATTCACCACCTGAGGAAAGTAAATGGATTCTGTCTGAAGGAGTTAATAGTGCTGAGGCAGAGCTAGTGGTATTGTGATGCCGTGCCTTGGCGTTGTTGCCGGGAAGGAATCAAATATTATTGCCTGCCATTACTTCTCAGTCCCTGGCAGGCAACACTTAACATGTGACAGGAAAAAGACCAGTGATTCCAGCATGGAAAATCTCCAGGACCAATCTTTGCCATACAAGAAATAGAAATCCTAGTTTGAATGCCTGAGAGTATAGCTCCTGAAAAATATCTCCAGACATTACAAAAGTCAAGAGACTGACAGAAAACATTCTTCTGTGTGAGACATACTGTCTTCCATGTGGCAATGAGGCTTTTTGCTCACCAAGCACTGGGACATTTTGAGGTATAGCCACTGACGCTGATCACAGAAATAAAATGGTGCTAAAGGAATAGATTCTCGTGCATACATTCAGCCCTGGAGTTTTTGGTTATTTCAGCTGCTATGGTTACCAGTCACGCGGCTGGCCACCTTCTGTAGTAGAAGCACAGAGATTGTGCTGTACATTGTGTGAAGAAGTCAGATAGACCGTGGGGGCGTGCAGTGGGTGTGAGCTTCCTACCCACTGCAGAAGAAGCTGGAATTAAAGTTCTTTGAAAGAAATAATTCTCAATGCCAATACTGCCTGAGTGCTTGTAAAGCAACTGTCTCTGACTTTTCTGTTACTTCTGCTAAGAAAAAGAAGTAGCAAAACAGCTATCCACAACAACCAGTTACTCTTGCAACTAATAGGATGAGAGGTAATGGCCTCAAGTTGTGTTCAGGTTCAGGTTACACATTAGGAAAAACTCAGAAAGAGTGGCTGGGTACTGGATTGGGCTGCCCAGGGAGGTGGTGGAGTCACCGTCCCTGGAGGTGTTTAAGAAACTTGTGGATGTGGTACATAGGGACGTGGTTTAGTGGGGTATATTGGTGACAGGTGGATGGCTGGACGAGATGATCTTGGAGATCTTTTGCAACCTTAATGGTTCTGTGATTCTAATGCAAATTCATGTTGATGTTTTTGTCTCAGGGAAAGGATGAAGTGAATTTTTTCACAACTGTTGCACTCAGGGTGGAATTCGTAAATCTGTGCATTCCTGGAGGCTCTAGGGCTCTTGCAAAGAGCTCAGGACCTCAGTTCCCCAATAACCCTGTCTGTGATACGACACTGCAACTTTATCAGAGACAGAAGCTAGCACAAGTGTCTCTCTACCAGACAAACAACAATTTCTTTCCTTCTCTTTCTCTCAGCCTCGTGGTTCCAAGGCCGCTGGAATATGTTTTTAACTCTTTATTGGCTTCTGTAATGAATAAAGTGAGGACTCTGATCTGCTAACAAAGGTTTGCTGCTTGTCTGGGCAAGGATGCTGCAGTCTTCTAACTGACTGCACACAGACAGGAAAGCCCATTTGGGATGAGATGGCACGGCCCACCAGCCCTGCAGAGGCAGGAGGTGCTCCCAAGAATATTTTTCCTGGCTCTAAGCTGGCAGCATGCAGTTGCTGATAGAAACTTGAATTTCTTCTTCTCGATGACATTGCAGCTATTTACAACATAGGCAATTTCCAGAGAGCTCAACATCCTGGCTTTTGTTGCCATGAACAAAAGGTGCTGACACTTGTGCAGCTTTGATTGAACTTCCACAAAAGCTGTCGCTTTGGATGAGGCCCGGCCTCTGACTTTGTTCTTTGTTTGTCGGGGATGCCTCTGCTTGTGGCTTTGCCTCTGGCTCATAGTATTTCTTTGGGCTTCTGTGGCCTCCATCCAAGTTTTACACCTGCCCTGACTTAAGTTCAACTGCTGGTGATGGCTTCTGTGAGCTCACTGCCGCCGGGAACCCCACAAGCCTTTCCAATTCCTTCTTGCATTTCCAATTCCTTTATTAGGGCATTAGCCGGGTTAAAATGTCTGTAGTTATTAGACTGCGTGACATTTAAGATGGCTAGCAGTACGGGCTTGAAATCTTCTGAAAGATTCTTTGCTTTCTTACCCTACAAAGGATTTTCTCTATGCGTGCACACCCACAAAGGCGTGATTATATTAGCACTTCTGCAGCTCCCTGATAATTAAGTTGGACCATGGAAACCTAAGCTATCCTTCTTGCTAGCTTACAGAGGCAGTGAGAGCTCTATATTTTAAAGAGGATAAAGGCAAAAATGTAAAGTTACGTCAGTACAAATTTGCCAGAAAAATTACCTCAAATGTGGAGAGGGAAATGGTAGTAAATCCAGAAGATTTCTTTTTTTTTTTTCATTTATGGAATATTCTCGTGCATTCTTCTTGTCAGGTCCTTCCTTCCATGATGATGAGGAAAAATCCTTCTTCTTAAAAATTTCATTCTGCAAGTTTATTTTCAAAAAGGCTGCTGGCAGGTTGTCACAGAAAGGGAAGATTATGATTAACTGAAATGTCATCGGCCTGTTCTTCCTCACAGAGGCGATATGAATGGGAATTAAGCAATGAACTTCTGCAAACAGATGATAGGAGAAGGAGCTGTAAGTAACGGGATGATTTCTCAGTTAATGCAGGGCTTGGCTGAAGGGACAGGAGCACTGAGGTTCTCCTTTTCTCTGCTTACACCTCATCAGCTCCCGTTATCAAAAAAGATAAATGTCTCGCTTGTCAAAAAGAAATCTCCAAGATCGTATGGAAAGGGAAAGGTGAACTCCTTATTTAATCTAACATCTAGCATTTCTAAGCTTTGGGATTTAAGCTGATATTGCTGTGGTATATGTCCTGCTGATCCTTTTTCAGAGGTTGTGTGATTAAAGCATTGCAGTGGTACCTAAATGCTTCTTCCTTGTGGCACCAGCAGAAAGCTGTTTAATTTTATCCCATTGGAAGCTGTACCTGATTGAATCAGGCATTTTTTAATTTTCCTGTTGTTCTGTCAAGGGAAAGACAGTGCATGATGTGTTAGACTATTGTGTTACACATTATAACTAGAGATGAGTTCAAGCCATGGAATTTGAATACAAATTTCAAATTCCCAGAACAGTGCAGAAGTCCATTTCCATTAAGCTGATCTGGCTGTATGCCTGGTGTTTGAACTGCTGGGGTGCTCTGGGTGTGAAGTTCCAAGAGCGGGATGCCCTTCCTTGTTGGAGAAGATTCTAAATTTGTAGATGCTGCGGCAGAGGCAGTTGCCCCAGGGACGTGATATGTGATAGGGAAACTCAGTCTCAGTGTATGGCTCTGTAGATGGCATTCAGGGGAAGGAGGCAGTGGTGGATTTCTGTGAGGGCTGCCCATGGCCATCCTGCTGCTGCAGGGACAGGGCTGCTCACGCAGCTCTCTTGATGGCTCAGTGCCCAAGGACACGCTGCACTTCTGTGTCAATAATGTAATATTTCTTCCCTCTAGCTGCTAGTGCAGATTTTTTTTCAAGACCACGAGTGGCCCTGTAGGTGAGATGCAGGTCAGTGGTGACACGCAAAGGCAGATAAGAGAATTCTGCTCTAATTATTTGATATGAAATGTGACTAAGAGTATTCTATAATCAACTCTTACTATAATGTTCTCAACCCTCACTGGATCGAAGTGCCAAGCTTCCATAAAAGGTCATTTTTTTCTCTGTTAGTTGCTTTCCTTTCTTCTCTGCTGCAGTAATTAGAATCTAAAGAAACACCAGGCTGAATAGGGGAATTGAAATCTTACAGTTTCTCACAATCACATATCTTAGTGCTTTGAATAAGCCAAATCAATTTGTGACAATGTTGTCTTTGTGATCTCCCCTAAATGCCTTCCCATACTGCCACCAACCCTAGCGTAACTCTCTTCAAATATTTTCCTTTTTTTTTTTTTTGTCTGATAAGTAATTTTACATTCATCAGCGTTGCTTGCTAGTAATCAGAGAGCTGTTCCAGCAGCCAGCAGATGTTTAGAGACAGCGTGTGCCATCCCTAGTTAAACTAGGGAGGGTTTGATCCCAGGAGCTGTCCTAGCAAAATCAATGAGTCTGTCTGCTGTAAAAGCAGTGCTTCATGCTAGGATAGGTAGAATTGAACTGCAGAGGTTTCAGGGGAATTGTGGAGGTATAGAAAAAGAATTGGCACAAACTGGTTTCACAACAGTAATTCACTCACTGGTACCAATGTGGGAGAGCATTTCAGATGTATCTTGGAATAAGCTGAGATACTGGTAGCATTCATTCCTGCCTCCTTCCTTCAACGAGAGTAAAATTGGTTCTGGGAGAAGGGCTGTGGTGTCCTACTTCTGTTTTAGTTCTTGCAAAATGACAAAAGATGGTATGCTGTGAAACAGCCTGCAGCAAGGCCGGGTGGGGAAGCTGTGGTAAACAGGGCTGTACCTTTGTAGAAGAGAGCCAGGCTCGGACACTGCACTTCTATATCCCAGCTGATGGTGGGTTCTGTAACTGCGTTCCCAGCAAGCTGGCAGCCAAACAACTTCGTGCCTGTGGCTGAAGTCTGTAGCGTGCACCACGTTGCAGAGTAGTGCTTGTGTGTGCTTCAGTTGTTGCTGAAATACACGATGCGGTGGGAGCTTAGAAAGTTGGCCTGCATAAATATGTGACGAGGGATTTTCACCCATCCTGATCATGCAGATTCAGCCAGCAGAGGAAATGAAATACTATCTCCTCTGGAGAACCTGCTGAGATGTATTCAGTGCTTTTAATATATATAATACACTACACAGATGCCTGTTTCTACGGTTTTTAATAGCCTCCTGTGACCACCTTGCAGGAATGTGACACCCGCAGGAGGTTTTCTTTAGCTGAACAGGATTTCTGTTAATCCAACTTTATGTTGAAGTCTATCTCATTTGCTGAGGGCCTAATACGTGACAAATATGCCAAGTGAATACTCACTAAGTACACTTTACTGTCGCCAGGTTGTAATATACAGTTCCAAGAGCATGTTTATTCAAGTTTACTCTGTCTTTTTTTGCTTGTTGACACCTACTGTAATGGTAACCAGTCACCTGCAGGATCTGCTGCTCCCTTCTATAGATTTATTTTTCTGATTAGCTCATATAAAATTTCCCAATTCCGCTGCTCCCTTTCCTACTTTCAGATAGTTTCTAGCCCAGGCGTCAGAGTACATTATGAACATGACTCCCATAAAGACTGAGCTGTCCTTCCGCAGTGTTCTGGTAATGCCATTTATTCCCACTTTGCAGGCAGTCGAGACCACACAGGCATCTTTGTGTAACTGACAATCAGGGCCTGTAAACCATAGCATGAGATCCTCCTGGCTATGGCTGTGCTTTTAGGAGTATTGTAACAGAAATAACATGAAACAAAACCAGCAGCTCTTGGCTCATCCTGTGTCACATAGCAGCTCCAGGCAGGAAAGCAGGATGCTGGGGAGACTGGATGTCGGCGCAATGAGAAAAGTGGGGTCAGTGGAGAGGAGGGGTTATCAGCATGAGCCTTCCTGGCAAGTGCCTGCAGTTGGCCATAGCTATATTAAGACCATCTCAGGAGGAGATTACAACAGTTTGCAGTGGTGGCAACAACAAGTTTCATTTGGAAAGGAGGCTTAATTCCTGCAAGTAGAATTCTTATGCCCCTCTCTTAGGGTAAACACTACTTGCCTTACCTTGTTCATAAGCTTGTCTAAAGAAAGCAGATTGCATGGGTGGCTGTTGCTTTGTGTTTCTCTGCAGCAGCCCTCAAGATGAGCCTTTGCATTTCATCACCGTGCCTTGACTTAACCTTGAGCATGTGAGTTGCAGGGCTAAGATTAAAGCCTGGTGACTAATCACGATTGAAGTGAAGCATGTGTATGTTCTCTAGAGAAAGAGATGCAAGAGAATACCTGGTGGAGAGCCATGAGACCTGATACTTGATTAGCCAACAGAGGCAGCTGCAGAGCAGTAGGTCTTCAGATAGCATTCCTGAAATCAAACAAGCAAAACCAAATGTCATGGTAGCTGCACGGCATGCTATCAGCAGACCATGAGGCCAATCCATACATGCATGACAATACTTCATATTTTTCAGATATGATTTTTCAAACTGCTAGACATAAAAGATGGTAACGGTTTCAAAAGGAGTGACCGGCAAGCAGTGCTGTAGGGTTGCTTATAATTTTTAACAGTACCTTGGTAGAATCAAGATTGGTTTCTTGCTAGGGTCAATAGCAAGGTTACTTCTATCATAAAGCTCTACCGTTTTACCTAGAAACTCTTTTACTGCCAAAAAGAAATTACTGTAAATGGTAAAGGTGTGCCAAGAGCCACAAAGCACTTTACAGACCTGAGGCTATTCCTGTCAGGTCTCAGATGAGTAGTGACTCCCTTTGAATTGAGCTGTGATGTGCATTAAGCTGTGACAGTATGTGCATATTGACACAAAAAAAGACCTCGATCAATATAGCCCCTCGCAAAATGAAGGGTTTAGCTGATAAAGAACTAGTATTATACAGTGTGAGGGAGGATATTTGAGCCAAAGGCATTAGCACAAATACTGAAGACAGCCTGAAGAGTTATGGGAAGTTTAATAACCCTGCAGAATACAGCACTACAGTTCTAAAGGTCTCACCTGAAAGATAACATCAGGAACATTTCAGTGTATGTGCCTCCATTAATTGCGTGTTTATGCTTTTAAAAAGGCAGCGGGGACCTATCTAAAGGCAGACAGAAAAGAATCCTCCGCTGGCGAACATCTTACTTCTAACCAAATGTGTTTCTCTGATGTTAGAACAGGAATCTGATTTCTTTTAAACCAGCATAAGTCACAAAACCCTCTGTCAGTCAAATCTTATTCTGATAATGGATTTCACTGAACAACTTTTGTCCCCCATTTCTTAGAAGTAATAATGAGCGATGAAAGTAACTACTGGAGGATTTGCTACAGGAAAAACCTGCAAAATTTTTGCACGTGCCTTTGCAGTTACCATTCTTTACCATAAACTGTTTTAGCGCTTGCAAAAATCTGTGCAGCGTTATTTGTTCCTTACATAATCGTCATGTTTCATCAAGGTTTAAAACTATTAATAAAAGCGAATTTTCCAACAGTGAAGTCTACTCCCAGCAGAAAAATTAAATATTTTTTAGGCTGTGTCAGTGAGTAATGAAGAAGTCATGAAGACATGAGATAGAAGGGAAAGCAATCTAGAAAAGAAGGAAATAAATGTCTGCACACTAAACTGTTTTGAAAGCCCAGCCCCAGTAAAGGCCATTTCAGTATTTAGGCAAGAAATACAAGTTAGGAAAAATGCACTGCTATTGTTACAACTGTCCCATTCAGTTTGGAGGGCATTGCCAGTGACACCACCTACAAGAAACTTTAATCTGCTTAACTATTTATTTTCTAATGACTACTGCAGGGCACCAACCAACCCAGAGAATGGCCACATATAGGATGTCTAGACATCTAACGCTTACCTCATTTTTACATGATGCTTACATTTCTATTGAGTCTAGAGATCGTAGGAGGCCAGAACATAGAAGTTACTAATCCCTTAGTGTTCCCTGTTTGTTTTGTGCAGGGGTTATGAATTGCTGCAGTGTTGAAATAGTGACTTCAGGGGTTATCACCAGATGTCTCCCATTAATGAGTCATAGTTACCGCGATTCAACTAAGCTACATTTTGTTACAGAAAATAAATTAACTCTACCACAAAATATCACAGAAAAACTATTAGTTCACTGCAAATTTAACCAAAATATCTGCCTAGCAGGGCAAGAGTGGAAGCCCTGCTTGTATTCTGAGTACAGAAATGATCCATAAAAAGTAAAATTATGAAGAAAATAAAAAAAACATTAAACTTCTAAGGAAAATGTCAAGACAGGAAGTCCCACAATCCATGTGCATCATAAATAGATCAGCAGATCTATCTGTGTCATTAGATGACTGGAGGAACAGAGAAACTGGGAGAACTTACATTATTCTGCTATGTGGCATTTGAAATTGTTGGTTTGTTTTTTGTTTTTTTAAATGAAAGCTAAACATCTGGAAAAGAAGGATGAGATTTTGTTAAAACTTGAAACACTCATGGATTTAGTGCTGGTAACATTGGGTGCTTGAAGCCTTTCAACATGGGGGAAAACATCAAGCAAGCCTGGAGGAAGGGAGGAGCTGTGATGTCATTAGGCTGTCTCATTAAGACAGACCGAGATTTTAATCCCAGGAGAGGTTTCAGAAAACCGAGAAAGAAACCTAAGGATTTATTCATCAGAAACTGGGACAGGGAATTCTACAGCTACAACAACCTGAAATACAAGTATGTTGGTTGTTGTAGACCAGAACTGCCAAGAATATCACAAACTCGCAGTTTTGACTGAAGGAAGTATATACCTACATGTAAAGTAGCCTCATTAATTTCTGAATCGGTTCTGTAGGGCATTAGGTAGGATTTAAAACTTTTCTTGAATAAAAATTGTAGATAACCTTTTCTTGAGAGTCAAATGTTATTTAAACTAAAAACCAATTGATTTTTATTAAATTATATATATATGCACTGAAATACATAACTTCTCTGCTTTCACTGAAATGAAATGTGCATTTTGGCAGTAGGACTTAGGCTGGCATTCTGAGATGTAGTTCATTAGTCCCCTGGCAACTGCAGAAGATTTTTTTCTTAAAACAGTGTCTCCAGGCAATTTTTTTTTTTCTCAGCTCCCTCCCCCAGGTAATTACCAGAGGCCCCATTTCAGAAGCCCCTGTGTGTGTTCTTTCTGAGGTTCTAACACTGCTGGGATTTGGTAGTCCTGAAATGATGTCAGTGCCTCCAACTCCCAAAGCCCCAGCGTGGTGTTCATGCTACACAAGCTCTGTAGCCACATCCAACTAAGGTTTACACAAATACACTTGGGCTTCCATCTGTAAATAATTTCTGTATGATTTTATAAGCTAATTTAAAAGACATTCAGCATTCAATGAGCACTTGTACCAGCAGACCAGGCTGCCGTACTTTAAAACCACACTGTATGATAGAAATTATTTTATCGATTCTGCTTGTGAAACTTCTGTGAGACTTGAATAAGGATGAATTTGCAAGACAGAAAACTCGACCTTTGAGAAGAAAGGGTTTATTAAGCAGCAAGAGGATATCCCCAGAGAATATAGTTTTCAGGCCACAGGATACTTTCAGAGCCTCCATGATTCAGCAGACCTCGAGGAGTGCTGTGCTAGGCCAGCCCCTTCTATTTTCCTTGCAGCAGCAAAAATCTATACTGGTGCACTTGTGTTACTGAAAATAATACATCATACATATATGCTCATTGATTTACTTGAAATAATTCCTTAGTTTCTGCAGTTATTGTGGCTGTCAGTTAGTCGGATATAAGTGTTACTACAACATAACGAGTTAATAAAAGCCTTGCAACATTTATTTGTAACATTACAGCATGATGGAGAGTTTTATGGTGAAGAAGTTCTGTGAAACAAAAGTACGATTCTCCCACTTTCATCTTTTTCATATGAAAGATAAACTGAAAAGGAGAAAAAACTCCATCTTTCTTCACAGAAAGACAGGCACTTATCCTTCAGGGTTTATTGCAGTTTCCTACTTGTTCTTAAATTAAAATCTAATTGCAGCTATAGGTTGAAGTTCAACTGAAGTTCTAATCTGCTCCTTTAACAGCGGAGGTTTCTTTGGCAAAAATATCTGGAAGATGACTTCAAAACTGCTGAAGCCTGTGGAGGCTCCCTGTAGCCTTGTCACAGCAAGTGGGGCGTTCCGAATTGTGAAAAGATTTAGAAATCTCTTCCAGGAAAACATCTAAATCTTGCAATAAGATTTTCAGACCTTGTGAAGGCAGAGAGGCTGACTGGACCGTGATGATGCGAGGGTGGTGGCTGGAGGCAAAGTCACTCCTTTTATAGAGACTCTATGGCACAGATATTAGGGGAGAGGAGATCCTGATTTTTTTCCCTATATCATGTTGACAGAGTGACATGAGATGGGAAGCCCTTTTCCCAACAGATAAGGTGGCATTCGAGCCTGAGTTGTACAGAACAATCTGGTGATTCATGGTAATGTAGGATGAACCATGTGTAGCTCCTATAATAACTGAAGCAGTTATACCAAAATAGAACTATAGCTACTTGGCATAACTGGCTTTATTGACTTCATGCACATGTTGACTTTTACAATATGCATAGTAACAATAGGCAAGGAAACTCTTTAAAAAAAAAAAGGGGAAAATAATTTCACATTTTAGCCACACTCCAGAATCTTTGTGTCAGTTTTTGGATGTCAAGAATCACAACTTGTTTTTCCCTCTTCCTCCTGCTATATGAAAAACTCAGACAAACAACAGAATGACTAACACCCTTTGCTATGGAAAGAATGAAATTGAGCATTCAGAGTTGCCAAATGCAAAATAAGCAAACTGATATAACAATTTCCCTCTCTCTATCTATTATGGTGATCTCAGTTTGAGTTTCGACATCGGTAGAGAAATCCTCAGAGAGAACAGACTCCTAAACGGATAACATCTCTTTAAATGTCATATTAGAAGAAGCAACTTATTGTGCTGAAAAGTTGAAGCCACTGATACCACAACATTACCCTCCCTTGGAAACAGTACCATCTCCTTCTCTTAAGTAATAGGTTCTTCCACAACAGCTTTAGCCACGGAAGCCTGTGACTGCAATTTGTGATTCTAAGTGAGTTCTCGGAATATATCCCAGAACTCGATGATTGGCAGCTCTGTAAAAAAGTGAGAGTTAGCCCAACTATCCATCAAACAAATGAATGGCAAGTCATTTGGAATTTCTCCCAATGCTATTCAGTTTTCTGTGGAATTTAATTCTGTTGTGTGTAGGAGAGATGTCCCAAAGGTTAATAACTATGTCATTTTATATTTTGTTCAGAAAACTGGGAGCTAGAAAACCATATTTCAGACTAATTGCATATAAAGTAGTTTAGAAAATAGTCAACTTGAATTATGAAAATATAAAAATGAAATGTGTCTGAAAGCTTTTTGTTTTATATTTTCTTCAGAATTAATCGCCTGAGTTTGAGAGTTCTGCTTAAACTTCCTTGACATCTCTAGAGGTACTGTTTATTTGTTTTCCTCTGTTTTTAAATAAGTCAACTATTAAAATAAAAGATAAGGCTATGAGATACTTTCCATTCTTTAAATTTTCAGACCTTGGAATCCTTTGCTAAAGGTAAATGCTTACTGCAAATAGAAGGGAGAGGTCACTTTCATTTTGAGATGTTGTCAGCAGAAAGGGATCCATTCTTTTCTGCCATAGTGGACTGAAGTTGTACAGGATAAAGGACTCTTGGGTTACATTTCTCTTGGGACCAGATGAATCTCCAGTAACGCCTCCTGCTTCCCAGGCACCTGCCTTCAGCATGCTGTTCTGAGCTGTTGTTGGTGGGAGTGTACTCCATCAGTTTTGCTGAAACTCTGCCATTTCCTAGAAAGAAAGAAAGGATTTGTGTGTGTGTGTGTTTGCGTGCGCCAGTGAAAGAGCACATCAGTCCTGAGATGCTGTTTGGACTTTTTCTGAGTATCTTCCAGAATGTGTTCTTCCAAATAGAGAAGAACAACCCTTGTAGCAAGAATCAAAGCACACTTCCTCATTTCAGCTGACGTCTTAAATAATACATTTTCGTTAATAGAATGTCACATCCTTCTCTAGATATAAGCTGCTCTGGACATCTGTGAAGAGGAATGACTGATTAGATATTGGATTTAAATGCAGTGTGCAAGTTCCAACAGTGAAGAAGAATCCCACAGAAGCACAGAGAGATTGGTAGTCCCAAGGTAAAAGGGCAGCTGAGGCAGAAGTGAGACATCTTCTACCACTACTGCCATTCTCTGTTCCACCTTCTGTGCCTTTTTTTTTTTTTTTTTTGAGTCTAACCTTAAATGAAACTTCTTAACTAATGAGTTTGTGCTCCTTATGCTGAAGTTCACTAAACACTTTTATCCAGAGAAAAAATGGCACCACCAGTGAGAAGGGCAATCCTGCCTGCCTGCCCTTGTGGCTGCCTGTTGCTGTGTCTTGTCCTCTCTTGTACCAAGATAGTTGTGAGGCCACACTGAAAACAGATCAGGAAACTCATGTGGCTGAAAGCTGCTGGTATTTTTCCTGCTATGTTAGTTTCTAGCTGGATCAGTCCTCTGAGTCACTTTGCTGTAGAGTCATACAGACAGCTGTGAAGGACAAAGGTTGGGGCAGGAATATGCAAGCAGGGAGAAGAAGCAGGGTGTGGAGTGGACAGATCTGCTTCTTCCATTAGCAGTGCTTGTGTTTGCTGTCCTACAGTGTCTCTTAAGAAGCAGCCTTTCTGCAGGGCCAGGGGTTTGATTTACAGAGGCATTCACAATTACAAGTGAATTCCTGGGGAGCTGTGCTTCTTTGAAATGAAGATGGCTAGCTATTTAATCTGGAAAATGAGGATAATAATATAACCTTGCAGGAAAGGGGTAACAATGCATTCATTGCTGTTAGTGAAATATTCAGTTCTGATGAACACTCTAGGTTGACTTTGTTGGCAGTGCATTCTCCACTCTTGTTAGTGGACAAGAGTATGCAAGAAAGGAAGGTGCGGAGCTGCATTCCAACTCCCCAGGCTTCAGAGGATCTGTGGAGAAAGTTGTGTAATCCTACAATTACAATTTATATTATAAAGTGTGTGTGTGTTCAAGGAATCTGAAATAATGGTATAAGCAGATGGCATTTGGCTTTTATTACTTCTGAGTGTTTGACTTTTCATCATTAATCTTTTAATGTATGGGAGGGGAGTTTTGTGTTAAATACAGTTTCCAAAAGCCCTTTGGAGTTCTTCTGGATTGCGTTTGCTGCTTCTGTTGCTTTAAAATATTTGAATAGCATAATTTGATGACTGATGCTGCATCACATCAACAGGAAATTGGAAACAGAAGAACACTCTCTTCACTGAAGTTCCCTTTGCGTTACCGTCTTTTCAGGTGAAGAGAATCTCTAATTTTCCTTCTCTTTTCTTCCACTTTCTCCTAAGCCTGTAGTATTATGACTGTTTGAAACATAATGCTGAACTAGTGGGCTGTGGTTTAATGAGGTATGTCATTTTTTTCCAGGTAATGAATTAAAAGCAAAATGATCTTTTATGTCCATCCAATTCTGTTTATTTATTTAATATAAGTTAAGGATATTAACTGCATTTTTACTCTTGAAAGGACTTCTTGATTCATATAGTTGACATCTGTGTGCAGCGGTGCGTCTATAAATGTAGTCTTGTTCTGTGTGTATGCATTTTGCAATTTCTTTTCTGAGGATTATATACTTACCTGCCTATGCACTAAGTGGTTCCCATTAATACTGTTTCTGGGCCTCTTTTTCCCAATTCCAGTGGCTTGGCAGTGTGAGATGTCAGAGAATGATGCCGATCCCTTCAAATTATGAGAAAGAGCCTACTGGCCATGGAGGAGGACAGTCAGGCTTAGCAGAAGGAAAATGAAATGGCACGTGTGCCCCCATGATCCCACAGACAGCTGGTAGGTCACAGTTCTGGCCTGTGAGACTCGACACTGATCAATTAATTTTGTTCTTCCTACTTACTGATCCCTTTGCACTGGCCTCTGTGCTCACTTTCACCCTCTTTGGTGCTGCTGCTTTGTTGCAAATGCTCATGCATCTTTTCCTTCTTTTCAAATCCTTTTTGCAGTAAACTCTTCAGTATTTCTACTAAATGAAATGCACCACATTCAGAAACATTTCTTTAAAAATGCATTTTTGTTCATGTTCTAACTGATGTGTGTTTCTCACCCTGAGTTTTAATGATATCAGATATTTTATGCCCAAACAGTAATTACTTGTGCCAATTATGTGGAACAGATGTAATTCGGGGTGAATTTTTGTAGGCTGCAGACAGGGTTGCTTTAAAACATTGGTCTCCTTCCTTCATAGTTCGGAGTTGTCCATACACGTTGCATGGAGCTGCAACTGGTGAAGTCAGAGAACGTTAATATCTACTTCTTGTCAGGAAAGGCCTGTTAATGAGTGAAAAGAAGAACACAGAAGTTACAGTTCACAAGATGCTGCATTTGTGCCAAAGCTGGCCTCTTGTTCCTGCCCTCAGTGCCCCAAAGCAAAACTGTCCCATGCTATGACAGTGTAGTGGTTTATGTGTTATGGATCAAAGAAATCATTCATATTAAAGAGAATTCTCTGAAAGCCCTGAGCCAGTAGTGCTAGAAAATACTCCAAAACCTTCCCTATATACCCTGACTTCCTGAGATGAAGAATGAGAGTATGGACTTGTTCCATATCCTGAAACTGACTGGCCGGTCTCGGGCTCTTGTGAACAATCTACATGTGAATTACCTCATCTGTTTTTCTGGTGCATTGTATATCCAAATTGTAATGCTTTCCTTCTTGGAAGAGTGTGCTGTATAAAATTTTCACATGTTCATTGTTCATCAATGAATAAATAACGCATTCTGTTTCAGGGTGGTTCGGATTCTTAGTCAGATTTTCCCCGCGCTTCCAGGAGCTCTGGCCAGCCCTAATCAGAAACAGTCCTACTACTTACCCTTTCATAATACTAAGTCTTCAGAGAGCAACATAAATGTTAATTAATTTACTCTCACCTCACTCCTCTGAGGTAAATAACTGTATCATTTTCCCTTTCTGTTTAAATGAGAATATTAAAATAGAAACGTAGTGACTTGCCCAAGGTTACACAGCACATTAGTGGCAGAAAAAGGATTAGCATTCAGGAACTTTTAGGGCTTGTCTACACAGAGAAACTGAAACGACAACTGTGCATCATTCATTCAGCAATGGCCATTCAAGCAGAGGCTTATGTGTGTGTGCTCTATCAGAGGGGAAAGAGCCCTTTTATTCTAGAATTAGTTATGCACTATTGAGGTATGGGACTTATTTTGGAATAAAAACTCTTCTTATTCCATAATAAATGCCCACCCACTGAACTGTTCTAGACTTGCCATTCTGACCATGTCCTTACATGGGCAAGGACTAAACTGTAAATTCTTCTTCCCTCTCTCCCCACAAAACCAACTTAGTTATTACTTAATTGTAAAGGCATAAAAATGTTTGTGCTTCCTTGAAAAGAAAGAAAACAAGCTGTGGCTATCCTGAGGCCTGTGTGAGCATGCAGTGCTCCTGAGCATTGCTGCTCCCCTAGGTGCAGCGCCAGCGCCGTGTGCGGGCAGAGCACGGTAAGGGGAGAATCTCAGCCAGGTCCCATTCCCTGCAGCCTCATTGCGGACGCCTGGCCCTGCTGAGTGCTGACCTCAGGCATGGGAACTGGGGAGAGCCTGTGGCACCCAGGAACCAGCCCCAGCCTGTGCTGCAGCCAAGGGTGTGGGCCTCTGCTGGGGATGAAGCTCAAATGGAGTTCACTGGGCTGAGGCACAGTGTCAGAGCCTCGCTCCCTGCCTGACCCTGGTGAGTACCTCTTGCATCTTGGGACTGGGCACATCAGAAGTGTATGCAGAGAGATCACAGAAAAGGATCTGGGAATGCACTAGCCCCATTAAGCAGCTCGGCAGACATTGCTTTGCTATCTGCATTATTCTGATCAGGACAAATTCAGGAATCACACGCACACCACACTTCCTGATGCTGTGGTCACATCCAGCACTGCTGTATTTCTATACTTGAAGACTGAAAGCCAGTTTGTGCTTCCCTTGGGCTACCAGTATGAAACATTTCTCTTAATTTCTGTAAAACGCACTTAGCTTTTTAGCTAGGTGACATACAAAAATATATATACTTAAATGCCTGAAGTGTTCCTGTTTGTCATTTTAGATTGCTAACCCTGAAATGTTCCTATCCATCATTCTAGACTGCTAGCTCATTTATTTTTTTTTGTGCCAGAGCAGCACTGAGATCATTTCTTTCATCTAGAACATTCCTTCTACTTGGCAAGATGAGATAGGAAATGTTTTGGTGACCCTGTAACACCTGCTGGAGTCGAGACCTCAGGATGGAGAACCCGTAAGAGAGCGATTGCTCTTCGGAAATGCACCCAGGTGTTTTTAGAGTATCTCTCACTGGGGTATTTAAACATCAGTACTAAAGATCCGTTAGGAAAAATCTTCTGGTGCTCCTAAGTCATTTAGATTGGTGCATAAATATCCAATGTTACTGTCCAAATCTTCCAGGAAAGCGGGTGTATGGTGTATGGTGAAAGTGGATCCGCAGCGGGGCAGCTGCTCAGCGCAGCTCCCTTGCTCGGGCAGCTATCGCCGTGTTGCATGCCGCTGGAACTTCGCCAGCCCCAGTCTGAGATATTTTCTGGAGTGCCCTAATTTCAGAGGCAGCTCAGGGAAAGCTTCAGTTACATTAGTTAACTGAGATTGCTAATGTTCTCTCAAGACGAGGACAGCAATGACAGTCAGCGTTGTCCAGGGAGAGTTTCCACAGCTCAATTTGTTAAGCATTTTGGCCCTTTACAAACAGTTTCTGCAGAAGAGGAAAAGGGGTGACGTTGATGTAAGCTCCTTTTTATCACATCTATCCTCATCATTAATTTGTTCTCTACGGCTGATTTCTAGAGAGAGAATTCAATTTAATTTGGCAGTAAAAGAGGTTGATGTAATGCTGTCTGCATAGCGCTGTGAGGTTCTGCCTTTGTGCCAGTCACCCTTCTCTCTACGTGTTTTCAAGAGGCTGGAATTTGACGTAAGGACAAAAGTGATTAAAATTATATGAATATATATAAGTGCAGGAGGTTCTGAGTGGAGATGCAGTGAGGTGGACAGGGTATGCCCCGAGGAGCTCCTTCACCAAGCCTTACATGTATGGGTAACCACGTGTAGACGGAGAGGACTCCCCGTCCCCTCACCCCCCCAGCCCGCCCCGGGCCACGAGGCAGGTGGCAGCCTCGGACAAAGCCAGGGCTTTCCCCTCCGGGGCCGGCCCGCGGCACCTCCTCCCCCTGGCTCCCCGGGCTCCCAAGCAATTGCCGGGGCCGGCGGATGGGCCCAGGGGAGCGGCCCGTGCCCGGGGAGCGGCGGGGGCGACGCGCGGCCGCCCGCTAGGCCCGGCGCTTGGCCGTTGCTATGGGAACGCGCGCGGGCCGCTCGCCCCCGCCCCGCCTCTCCGGAGCGCGGGCGGCGGGGCAGGCCCTCTCGCGAGAGCTGCGGCGGGCGGAGCGGAGAGGAGCGGGGAGGAGAGGAGCGGAGCGGGCGGCGGGGTGAGCTCATCCCGGGCGCGGAGCGCGGCGCGGTGGGGCGAGCCGCCGGCAGCCGCCGCGGTAACTTTCTTGGGTGAGTTGCGGGCGAGAGCTGAGCGGCGGGCTCGGCGCCGACCCCCTCCCGCTGGAGCCGGGCGCGGAGCGAGGGGGCGGGCAGGGGGAGCAGCGCCCAGAGCCCCGGCTCGCGGCTCCGCTCCCGGGGAGGGCTCGCAGCCCGGCGGGGGACGAGGGGCGGCCGCGCTCCGCGGAGAGCCGTCCCCGGGCAGCGCTCCCCCCGCGCGGGGTCTGCGTTCGGGCGCCGGCCGGTAACTTGTCCGCTCGGCGCTGCGAGTTCTACTTCTTTTTCTTTCTTTCTTTTTCCCCCCCTCCTCCCTCTTGTTCCCAGTAGCCGGCCGGGCGCGGAGCGGCGTCGGCGCTGCTCGGTGCGTGCAGCCCGGCGCTGGGAGGCGCGGCGGTGCGGGGCGCGTGGGAGCAGCCCGGGCCGCACCGCGGGCAGAGGTGCGGGGGGTGGGAGCAGCGCTGCCCCCCTCGGCAGAGTTTCTCCGCTCTCCCCCCGCGTTATCCTTCGCGCGGTCTCGTCCTGATGTTCCCGTGCCGTATTTAGAAATAACTGCCTTACGCGCTCCCGGGTCGCCGCGATGCAGCCTCGGCTCGCTTAACGAACGCGAAATGGGAACCGCTCAACTTAAGCGAAGATCTCCTTGTGTAACCTTGGCTACACCTCCGGCGCGTTTCGGCTGCGGGGGGCACGGCTTCGCCCGGAGAGGAATACTGACGTGGCCGCGGGGATAACGCTGCTGAGAGGTTCGCTGTTTAAACCTTGCCGGTGTATCATCCGTCGGCGGAGCCGTGCGCCGGGCGTGGGGCACCTGCACGTTGCAGCCCCGGCTGCTGCAGGGCCGCGCCGGCGGGGCCTCTGCCGGCTCCTCCAGAGAGCAAACCTTCGCGGTGGGATCCGCATCTCCTGAAACGTATTAGTCCTCGCTAACTGTAGGAATTAAGCGTCAGCTTCCCTTAACCTAAGGCGTAAATCAGTGCTGTGGAAGGAAAAATAGGAAAAGCCTTTTTTTATTTTATTTATTTTTTTTAACGCTCTCCATCCGTGGTGTTGCTCAGTGGAAGCGCTCACTGAGCAACGTGCACCTGTATGTGCTTGTGCTCCAGTGCGGAGTTTGGCCTCTGCTTGCTCTCCGGAGTGGGGAGCGGAAGGTGGAAGGAGCGAGGTGGGAGCTGCTGTGATGGCTGCAGTCACTGGGTGAGCTGTGCTTTGCTGCCACAGCCCTCGTGCCTCAGGCTGTAGGGTGTCACACTGGTTATTAATCCAGGAACACTGTGGGGACTGAGCAGTCATTCTTGTGAAAACATGCGTGTTCAGTTCAGGTGGAGCTGAAGTTTCATGCTTTGCGTGAATATGATGTCTCCTTTAGATCAGTTTTAGTTTATCAGTATCTGAAAACAGAAGTTTTTTTTTTTCTCCTCCCCAATTTTAATATGGTTTATTTATGGTCCATTGATTAAAAACTGTGCGCTTAGTTCCTCAGCAGTGTATGAAGAAAGTGTTAGTGATGCTAATAAAACATTGGTATTTGGGGTAGGCACCTTTTGCTCTCAGTTGTGGTTCATTGAGAATGAACCCTCTTGTGCCATGGGGTCAGGGACAAAGTGGGACATCATCCACGGCTGCGTGTGGGACTGCAAAGTGCTGGCTGGAGGGCCACAAGTGTAGGGGTAAGCAGTGACACTGAACCGGGATGATAGGGGTACAGCTGGGAATGTGTAATCCGCCACCTATTTTTTCTGTGATCAAATGTGTTATTGTTGTTTTGCTCCAGTGTTCTAGGTTTGAAGAGTTTTCTCGTTTTTTATTCTCAGAAATTTTTAAGATGTGGATTAACTTCTGGAAAGCTGTATTGAATGTGTCTTCTTCTGAGTGTTTTTGTTTGTTTTCTCCCTTCCAGCTTTCAAGGAGATGTTTTATCATGCTTACAGCATTCTGTTGTTGCCTCAGGAGCTTTTAGTTCTCTTGAGTCTCTTCTTGTCCTCTCAGTTTTGTAAATGTATCCCAAATGTACCCCTTAGATTTTCAATTTGAACTTCTTTTCCTCTGTCTGTTTTGTCCTACCACACGTGTTGTTTCTCCCATATCTGTAGTTTAACCCATTGCTGAGGAGGCTGTTGGTTGGAAATCCTGGCTGCCTACAGAGCTGAGCAGGCAGAGCTGCTGCCCTCATCCAAATTTCAGCCACAACTTTGTTTCCCTAATGCTGACACTTTCAGAGTTCTAAACTTACTAATCCTGTGTGCTGGGAAATTGTTGGGATTTTTTTGATTCCTTGGCTTTCTTAGCTTCATTCATTCCTCATCAGCTCCTTTAATAAAGTCGATAAGGTGTGATTTCATTATCTAGCAGTAACTTTTTGCATCTTTGCTCAGTGGATTATTTGTCTTCTAGGCTTTTGTTTTCTTCACTCTTGTAGGTTTCGTCATTGTTGTGATACAGGCTGAAGTTCCACCTCGGCTGATGTAAGGTTGCTTTCTGCCTTGCTCCTTGGTGGTGGGGTGGAATCAGTTTTACATCATCTCTAAAAAATTCTAATGCTTTTTTTTTTTTTTTTTTTTTTTTTTTTTTTTTTTTTTGAGAGAGAGAGAGAGAGAATTCTGAAACCCTTTGGTTGAACTTCTCGTTAATAAGTTACATCAGAAATGTGGCACTGGCGAGTGCAGTCACTGATTTACACACTGATCAGTGTGTACAAATATAGTGTAAAATGTGCTAGGTCAGGCCTTTAACCTGTGTGGCATGTAGAATTAATAATGTGTTGAGTATCTTGCTGTCAGCGAGGGCAAAAAATGTTGTATTGTTCTGTGTTTTCTTTCCAGGGAGATGTGACTTCGGTGTATCCCTCTAAAGAGTAATCTCTGAGCAGCTTGAGCTTTGTGTTTCACTGAGTTTAGTGTTGGAAGGAGGTCGGTGGAGTTGGGTGGCACTCTCAGTGTGATGTTCTGGCTCTGTGAGAGCTGAGGTCCTTTCTCTTTAATGGAAAGCAATTGGTGCTGTCTGAGATGGGAGCCTTACCAGCAGCAGGGGGAATGAATGCAAAACTGCAGAGAATGAGTGACAGTAATGTTGTGGTTTTGATGAGTTCTGATTCTTGATCCTTAAGCAGCTGGAACTGTAGGATGAATGCTATCTGTAATGCTTTCAGTGTTGCTTAAGAGAGTAGTTGTGTGCTCTGAACTTCAGGAAGCCCTCTAGGAGCTGGTAAACTATTTCACTGTCATTTGAACGTGAATCTGCAAATGAAATGGTTTTAGATGTCAGTCTTCTAAGATGTAAAGTTAAATTATGTCATTGTTGCAGTCTGTTTTAAGTCCCATGGCTCTGCTTTGCTGGGTTGTTTGGTTTAGGTTTGACCACATGCCTTTTATGTTAAGTGTAAAGCGAGAGGCTTTGTTTTCTTTATGGAAGCATGCTTTAAAAAACACGTCATTTGAATGTGGCAACATAACACTTTCCATTGTCCTGATAGCTGGTGAATTGTGCCCTCACAGGGTATTCTTCAGTGCTGTCTGTAAGCTCCTGGTATGGAAGTGGGTCCTGCCTTGCAATCCCATGTTTGATTAATGGGATCAGCATCAGTCAGTGTTATGGAAAAGTACAGTATTCAAGGAAGTGCTGCTACAGAGAATGATGGTTAATGCTTCGTCCTGAGAGACGCCTGCAGGTTCTTGTTGATGTTAATACTTTTCTTTGCTCTCAGACTCTACTCTGTGGGGAGGCAGGAGCGCTTCCTTCGCAAGGATGTTTGTAACAATTAGTGAAGTGTTTCTGAAAAGTGAATTTAGTTCCGAAGTTGTAAAAGTTTAAACATCCCACTGGCATACAGGATGCAGTTGTTCATAGAGTTGGATTGTTCATGGTTCCTCATGGTTTTCCTCTGCTGCTCAAAAGCCTCCTGGTGGTGTTTATTCCTGTATTGTTGTTTACCTTTTGGGGTAACGCCTTTTTACCTTGACATACAGGTATTTCTAGCTGGTTGTTACTGCTGCTGGGAGACAGGTGTGTTGATGTTGAACTTGCACCGTTATCATAGTGAAATCATTTCATGTTAATCTGTAAACTGATGATGTTACAGTGGATTAAAAACCTCAGCGAGTCAGAATCAGCAGAGTGCCATCTTATTCTGGGCTGCTGTACAGCACAGATCAGAAATTGAGCATAACTGGGAGAGAAGCTACCTGTTGCCTTCTTGATAGACTCTGGCCATGTGTAGCATGCCTGGCCAGTGTGACTAGGCTGGCTCTGCTGCTTGCTTGCCCCTCTCCAGTGTATCCCTGTGGCTGGGGATGGTCCCATGCTGCTGGGGCTGTGGGGTCCAGACTGAAACTTCCCAGTGGCAGAGCAATCACAGCACCATTGGCTGCGTCCATCATCCTTCAGCCTTTCAGTTTTAGTGGCAGGCTTGTTGTGTGCTGAAGGGAAATGGGATTAACGCAGAACTTTTTGAAATAGTGTCAGATAGTATTTGTGAAACGACTGCTGTGCTTGCAGAACTTTCTGCACGGCAGTTGCCTGTGCCAGCAGCTCTGATGTTTGCCTCAGGTATTCTTGGTGGTGGCAATGCAAGTAGCTTTCTGTAAGGAGTTTAATGTTTTTAAACACCTGCTGTTGTTGGTTTGCCTAAGCATTCCATGCTCTCAAGAACATTTGTTTGTTTTTTTTTTCTCCTGGGACAATCTGAAGTAATGGAAATAATATTTTCATGTGGCCTTTTTTGTCCTATTACAGCATACTAGTCAGTGCTTAAAATCATCTTGGCGCTTTCCACAGTTGTATGAAGTGCAGGCCCACAATGAGTGGAGTTTTACAAGAGATCACAGCTTTGTTTTACAACTTTTCTCCACATTTTAGTTCAAAGAGTGGCTTTTTTTTTTAATTGTTTCTCCCACTTATTTCAGAAGTGGCACATTGATTGCTCAGTCTTATTAAAGTAACAACTGATTTGGTGTGGTGGAAGAGGCTCTTGAAGGTGGTGGTGATAAGTCCCCAGTTCTAAACCGTTAGTTCTTCAGTAATTGTAGCTAAGGCCCAGCTTGCCCAGTCTGCTAAACTGGGCATCTCCTTCACAGATGGGATTTGTTGATTTGGACCCTTACAGTTTTTAAAGGTTGGACCATATTTGGTGAACTTTTGGGTGGAGTGTGTATTTTCTAGTGTAGCATCTTTTAGGAGTAATCTAGTTTATGCAGACCAAAACAAACATTAAAAAGCATGTATGTTCTGTGGGAACAGAGCCATGGGCACCGTGGGGCAGCCTGGCGTGGGGCTGCATCCTGGTGGGTCCCAAAGGCTGCTGGGTATTGCTGGCTGCAGCTGTGCTCCTGTACACGAAATTTAAACTGTCCTTAAAAATCAAGAACATCCTTGCAACCTATTTTTTTCTTTTTTGACTAATGTTTTATGTTGGTATAGCAGGCCCATCTTGTTGGGCAACAGAGCTGCATTGGTGTGAGTTTATCTCAGTTTCCTCGTACTGGCTATCAGGTTGCAAACTTGCACCTGGAAACACAATTTCTTTTATCTGTGAGCACTCAAGAAAGGCAGCTTATTTATTTATTTTCCTGGCAGAAGGCAACGTAAGTGGAAACTTTCATATCTTCTGCTCTTGTCTTTTGGCAGGACTGTAGCGCAGCTTTGCTCTAGCTGAAGAGATTTTGTGGCAAAAATGAGCCTTTTTTTGGTCACTGTATTCAAATGTCATGTAGCTTTGTCTATGCTTTGAGGGGTGATGGTGGAAGAAAAACTACAGAGTTACGTTGCAAGCTTAAACCTGTTGCTTTTTGCTGTTACACATAAGTCATAAACAGTTCAGAGATAAGAACTGTAAAAGATCTCTTGTAGACAGTGCTCTTCTTTTCACATCCTGAATTACTAATCTTATTATTTAGTACTATCAGAACTAAAATATTCAGCACTATGCTGGGATTGTATTGTTGCATGCATCATACAGAAGACAATGCCAGAACCCACCACCTCTGCCTTGGAGGCCTTCCCTGCTTCCAGATGCAGTTGAGATTTCTGTCAATCTATTGCTTGTTTGCAAATTGGACAGGCTGAAGTTGGATTTCATGCTTTCAGTCCATGCTGCAGGAACACACAGCCATGCAGAATAGTGTTATGCTTTAATGTTCTCATGTCTTTAAGATAATCTTATCTTTATGAATTACGTGTGATGCTGGCAATGAACTTCTAGCTTGCAAATGTGTTTAATGGCTTGTTGCATGAATCATCAGAAAATAGTTCCGTCAACTCTGTGGTATTGATCATACACCCTGAATGAAGAGTGAGACCTGATGCTTTCCCTCAGCTTTAGTTAAAGCAAACCTTTAGAAGCGAGAAAAGAAAGGCTATACTTGTGTAAGAGCTACTTACTCTGTCTGTGCTTTCCTTGGATGTGTTTTTCTTTTCTCTTTCCCTTCCTTTGCAGTGGTTGAAGAAGGCTGTGCTGACAGGAAGCCCATTGTCTCGACCTTCCACCTCCCCTGATGATTTCTGCAGCACCTTGCGTGGCAGTCATTGAAGTGTACTTGACTTAACTCAGAAAATTCCCATGGTGTCCTTAGTTTTGTATCACTTATGCTTTACCATACAGAAAGACTGTAAAGATGATTCTTGTTATGATGCCTTTGGTAAATGCAGACAAAAGGAGAATATGAATATAATCTCAAAACATCCTGTTTATGCTGAATTGAAGAGGCCTTTCTGGGATTTTGAGTTCTGTGGGTTTTTAGGGCATGTCTATGCAGTGAAATAAGTGCCCCTTGATCCTCTGGAGAATTTCCCCAGAGACACTTTCACTCTCCAATTACAACTGTATGAGAAGCTCCCTGGAATAATTTTGGTGTCTTGTGTTAATTCTTGCCTTGCTGTACAGTTGTTGTTGCTCTATGTGGGTGCAGCTGGAAGATGTGCAGAGCTCCCTCTGTTATAACGTATTAAAATTGTCTGGACTTCTGCTTAAAAGCTGTGTTGTAGTTAGCCCTTATATTTAGCAAAAAATAAATTAAAAAAAAAAATCAAGGTTAATTAATATTCTAAATAATATTATAAAATTGAGAAGTTGATATTCTGACTCCAGACAACAGAACAGGGCAAGAATGTGCAAGCGTGTGCTCTGTGTTCCAGATTTAATCACTTGTATATATACTGTTGATGTAGTAAAGACTTTCAAATTTGTTGGTAATTTAAAGTACATCTCCAGTAAGACAAAGGTATGATAATAACCAGTAATTAAATCCTGTGAAGGGTGCTCATAACTGTTATTTTAACAGAAGTTAGTCATTATCTGCTGATTGCTGGCATCATTAAATCTCAGTTTCTTAGCATGCAAGTCGGAGCTTAAATATCTGAGGAGCTGAACTGTCATTTTCCTTTCCTGCTCAGTTGGTACTTGGGTTTTAAGTGTAATGACTTACCTCAGACTGTCTGCCAAGGGCAAGTGTGCAAATGTTGTAAATGTACTTTTTAGCTGGGAGATGAAATACATTTCTTCTGAAAATTCAGCGGTGATGGGGAAAAGTCAATCTTACTGAGAATGACTTACCAGTTGTGCAGAACTGGCCCAAGGAAAGAGTCATATAGAAGGCAGATGTTGTCAAAGTACCAGATACCTAGGGATAGATGTCTGAAGTGCGGGGGGGGGGGAGAGGTTTTTGCTGTTATTCATTTTGCTTGAAAACTTGTGCTTTATTTGTGGACTAACAGACAAACAAAACCAATCAAGCTATACATGGCATTTGCCAATTAGAATCATAGAATCATTTGGATTGGAAGGACCTCAAAGCTGGTCTTATTTCTAACCTCCCTGCTGCAGGTAGAGTTGCTACCTGCTGGATCAGGCTGCTCTTGGGCTTTATCTAACCTTTTTGGCAGAATGATGAGCTTCCTTTAGGCTGGCATCAAAGCATCCAGAGTAAGCATGGTGGATAACATACTTTTGATAGATATCATTACTGAAAAAGAAAATTTTGGGATTGAGTTTGAATATTGAAGCTGAAACTGTGTAAACAGTGAAACGTACCTTTTTGTACCTTTTTTTCCCCATTCTCCTCTTTTGCCTGAGTGCTGTAATTTAGACAGGAAGGGCTTGAAGATTCTACGATTCTAACTTAAAATGAGAGAAGAACTGAAGATCTATTCAGTGTAGCTCAGTATAGATGAAGCTAACTGCCTAAAATTGACTGTTTTCTTAAACATCAGTGGTGCTTTCCTCCTGAATAACTAGCTTCCTTTACAGCATCTTTGGAAAATGTGGCTAGGAGCTGCCTGGCAGTGCAGCAGCCAGGTGAAGTTTCCTGTGGGAGCCATTAGTAAATGTGTGAGCATATTGATCTAAGCATGGCTTAAGAGTTTTGATTAATTCTTATTTAAAATATAGCCATGAATGAATTCCTTGCTACTAGTGTCTCTTAAGTACCTTAAGATAGCGTGGGCAGTGTACATGATTGTGTGGTCTTTCACAGGCATTTTCTTTACTGGGAGAAAGAATGGAGCTTGTGGAATGGTGCTCTGGTATTTCAGTAGCACTTTACAGGTGGCAGTAAAAGCTTTTGGCTTTGCTGTAGTATGTGGGTGTTATGTGCTTGCAGCTGAAGTCATTTAATATTAGCTTTTAATATTAATTTTGAAAGTGAAGTAATTTTGTGTGCAGTATAATGCAAAGTACCCTTAAATAGTGGTTGGTTTCTGTATTACAGTGTTCTCTAGCTGCCGATAAAGGAAATTCAAAAACCTGTCAGTGGCGGAAGTCCAAAACTATTTTGTCAGGTAGAAAAGTCAGCTTTCTAAAGGTGGTGGGTTTGTTTCTTTTCAAATCTTGTGTTAGTGCTGAGTGGCTGTTCTGTGTGCGCTGCAAGCGTTTCTCGTGTTCAGGTGGTAACAGCAGTATCTAATGTTTGCCATAAGCATTCTTGTAATACTTAGCCAGGATGACAAAACCTCTTGAGATGTCTGGAAATGTCTGTTAGGTTCTTTGTTTGGGAACTGGTACCATGGGTCAGCGAGGTGTTGTGTTGATATCTCTGTGCTCAAAGCTAGGAAGCAAAGGCGTGGGATACTACTGAAGTGCCACTGCTGTTCCTTTTATAACCATGGTAATTAGCGCTGAATATCATTAAGATGAGTGCGTGCTGTATTCATAAAGCTCCTTGTGTATTGTGCTCTCGCCATTGTCTTAATGAAGTGCTGTACTGAAAAGCTGTTCTGCTCTTCCCTTGGAGTGAAGTTAGAAGGGCTTACAGGGTGACCCATGAGCTGTGGCTGTCCCTGGGGTCTGCAGCCAACTCTTGTGCATCTGGGGCCACATGCTTGCCATCACACATACACACACACAAGGGAGAGGCTGTTGTGACAGCAGTACATGACGTAAGTGTGCTCTCTCCTTGCCTCTTTTTGCTATCTTGTGAACAGTAGAAGTTGACCCAATCTGAAGATGGTGCACGGAGAAGGCAGAGGTGTGAAACAGGTGGTCTGATGCTTCCAGTTGAGCCAGTATGGTCTGATCCTTTCTGCGTCTTCCTTTCTGTGAAGGAAGGTGTGTAGGGAAGGCTGCGTGAGTTGCTTCTAGTAGTGGCAGAACTGATGAGTACTTCTGGGGTGGACCTTGATTTTCCTTTTCTTGTTCTGCCTGCTACTGATGCAGTGCGGTTGCATGGTAATTAAACTGCTCTGCATTAAGTGCACTCAACTTCAACTGTTTGTGGGAGCTAATGAGATTGTGTTTTGATGTGACATTACTGTAGTCTCAGTGCCTCACATTCATTCATCAGTTTACCTCAGTGACTTTGTGAAATAAGGAAATGCCCTTGAGCAAGTCATTTTAACACTGTGCATGAGAAAGCTGTACTAGTGTTCAGAACAGCAATCGTCCTGAGCTTTACATTCCATCTCCCCGTGGAGGGATTTATCACAACTAGAGCTGTGCTGCATGTTTGTGAGCTATGTCTGAGCAGTCTGGTGGCTGTATCTGCACCCACCTGCAGCCCTGTTCCCGAGCCCCAAGGTCACTCGGCAAAAAACCAGTTCCCTGTGTAGCAATACCCAAGGCACCAGGTGTGTGCTTGAGGAAAGCTGTGTTGGGGAATGTGCTGACTGCATATTGGTGTGGAGGGTTATAGATTCGTGCTCAAACCTGTGCCCTGTCCTTTTATTTTCCGTTTTAGCTCAGTTGATCTGCATGGCACAATGCAGTGGTGCACTGAGCTTGTAGCTTGTGCCTGGCCAACGTTTATCCACGTAGCAAAGCACTGTGTGTGAGCTCCCCAGCCTTTCTGCTCAGCAATGCTTGCAGTGTGCTGATATGGCTGTGCTGGTGGTACTGTGAGCTCAAATGTCAGCCTAAGAGCTGCCATGCTGCAGGATAAAGTAGTACTTGGGTGAATTGGACTCTCATTCTCTGCTAGGTATCCCTGTCTCAGCAAGCCCTTAGCCATCTTGATCTGTATCAAGAGAATAAGAGAGAGATCATCTGTAAAATTGCAAGGAGAATAAAATAGATCACATAACAAATGAGTGAAACAAAATGTGCAGAAACTGTCAAATCTAGTGCTGTAAGAAGTTGTATATAAAGCCACCTGCTCAAGGGCTTTCTGCTGCTGTGTCCGGCATCCAGAGTACCTCGTGTTGTTACTCCTTTGCTTTGCCATTCCAGCGGGTACATGGATAATGTCCTTCAGCTCTGAGCCAGCTGAAATATATCTGCACTGAGTGTGTTGCAGCACTGCTGAGGCTGCAGTGACTGTATCCTATGTATCTGTTAATGGATTTGTGGCATGGTTGCCCTCAAAGTTTCTGGTTTCCTATGGAAACCAGCTTGTGTGATCACACTGTGTGTGCCTGCCTGTTTGCTGTTCTCTAACTCCTCTTCCTTCTCCCCGGCCTCATCTGCTTTTAACTAATGTGATGGCTGTTGTTCTGACCCCTTCCTGCAGACGTCACTGAAATTTCAGATACACCTGGAGCGCAGCTGGCCCTGTAAGAGCATGCTGCTGAGGGGGAAAGGAGCCTCAGTGCTGGCAAGAGCTGGATGGTGGTGATGGCAGTCACTGGAGGAACTATGGAATTTATGCAATTTCGTGGGAGAAATGTGAACTGGAGCATCTGTGTTTTTAAATATCAGCTTTGGTGAAGTGTGGGAAAGATCTGAAGGCGCCACCAGGCAGGTGGTAGGGGACTCTGTCAGAAGAGGACGTCCTGACATTGGGGAGAGGTTTGATCTTCTCTCATTGTACTTTTAAACACTGGATGGTGAGGCTGCAGGTAAAGCAGCGTTTGTAATTATTTACTTTTCAACTTTGAATCACTTGCAAGATAGGTTTGTGATATGAGATCTATCCCTTTTTAGCGAAGCAAAATTAAGTATTTTATGCCCACGTGAGAGGGAAATGTCTCTAATAAGCTTTGTGTTGGTTGACCTCAGAGCCTAGTGATAGAGGCCTCACGTAAAGCAATAATGTGGCCAGGCTCCTCCAGCCCATCTGCCAATTCTGAACTTCTTCCTCTGCATCTCAGCAGCTGCTCTGTGATGTACAGTCTGGGCTCAGTAGGCCCTGTCTCCCTCCCCATCCCTTCTCAGAACAGAGATCTTTGATTTCTCTTCCCTTAAAACACTGAGGTACAAGTCACGTCTCCTGCAGTGAATATTTGTAAGGCCTGATACTAGACCATAAGGAGTCATGAATCCCCTAGGTGAGTAACTTGTTTTTTGTTTGCCCTGGTACCATGGTTTTGTGGCTCAGGTGGAAGTAGTCTGTTATAAAGTCTGAATCTTTGTCAGCTGGTCAGTGCTGATCAGCGCTACTGGACCTGTTGTAACATGTAGCCCTTTCCTCGAGTGGGAAAGGGGAGAAAAAGAGCAGAAAAAGCTGTCTTATTTGGTTGGAACAGCATACCCAAGCTTAGGGGGAGGTTACAGAATTAACACTGGTTTGATGGTACTGTGAGCAGGGCTTCAGGGTTCCCAGTATTGGGTCACAAGTGCCATGGTCGTATCATGGAAAATATTGATCTTGTAAATTATTGTTTGCTTTAATTAAAGGAAAAAAAAAATCTATGAGGTACCAGCATGCCTTTTTTGTATTAGACATTATCTGTTCAGATCATTACTATTTTGTACTGAATTAGCTATTAGGCATGTTCTTGCCACTTATATCAATTTGGTATCGTATTCTGAAGCATCTGATATAATTTAATTACATGCCTAAGTCTCATTTGATTTAAACTTGCTTTGGTCTGTGATGTGGTAGCGCAGTTATTTGCTGTTGGGGGTGATGAAACAATCATTTCAGCATCTTCCGTGACTTTGAAATGAGTTTACAGATGTTTGAAAAAGCTTACTTTACAATTTTGTTTTTAACTTTTTTGTAATTTAAAAATACAGTTTGTTTTTGTTCAGCATTTGAATGATGAAGGAAAGGATGCGTGCACTGTACAATCATTGCTGTCTGAAATTGTGGAAGGATATTTTCAGATGCAGCAAACACAAGTCTTTGTCACATTTATCTTGTTTATCGTTTATTCTTAAAGTTATGCTAAAACCTATTCTAATTTTGTAAGAGGAAAAAATAATTTAGGCCCAGTGAAGCAGACTTTTTCTTGCATTCTCTTTAAACTTCTTGATAGATTTGTGTGTTGCCTTTTTTTTCCTAAGTCTGAAGAATGTTTAAAAATAACGGGTCCATTAGAGGAAAAGGCTTTAATGGGATCATAAATGTTCTGTTGGCTCTTTCTTATTAAATGTGGTTTAGAAATCTCCTTTCGAAGCCGTTTACATATTCTTCAAAGTTCTCAGGAATTGACCTGATTCTACCACAAGCTGCTGTTTGTCTTTCAGGATGTGAATCGGTCTTATCTTCTGAAGTGTTCTGACCTTTCTTTAAATCGCTTGGAAAAGGGAGAAACGTAATCTTCTAGGGTTGTGATGACGTGGAAGCTTTGTGGTGGTGCTCTGTTCTACTCAGAAATGTCACTTGACGTCTGAGGATCGTTTCTGACAGAAGGAGTTCACGAGCAGTGTTGTGGGTGCTGAAGCCTGGGTCTGAAAGCACTGGGAGAGAAGCGTTGTAGCTGTTGTTGCAGTGGTGGGAAATGGCTGACAAAGCAGTTTGTGAAGTACTCAGTTTCAGCTTTTTTTTTTTTTTTTTTTTTTTTTTTTTGATATCCAACTGTTAGGCCTTCCATTTAGATTTTCTATCGTGGGATTATCAGCAAACTTTTGGGGGAAAAAAGAAAAAAAAAAAAGGGAATTTTTCACTCTGCTGGAATTGTATTTCCACAAGCTGAAGAGCCTTTCCTCAGTGCGATTGTGGGATTTCAATGGCTTCAGTTCTGTTTATGGTAGGATTGACCAGAGGTATCATGCACGTGAGCACGGTGCTGTACAAGAAGAGCTCGGTTCTGCAGGTAGATGAGTGTGCAGACCTCTGTGTGTTTATGGAGGCTGCTTCCCTGGCGGATACAATTACCCCTTGACTCTCCGGGACCCCAGTCACAGCATGCTGCCCTGGGCAGACTAATGGTGCCTGGGACATTGTCCAGTTGGGCTTTGAACATCTCCAGAGTTGGAAACTCTGTAGCGTTTCAGCCTGACCTGTTTGAGCCTTCAGTTACCCTTGATGATGTTTTATTTTTGATGTTGGCAAGATGTTTCTGTTGTTCAGTGTGCTGCAGCTGTATTTCTGAATGCTGTTTGAGCGCAGCGCCTGCCAGGAACCAAGGGAAAAGGTTCTCCAGGACGCTGTTCAGAGATTGCCTTTCATTGTTTGATTTCGGTTCAGTTTGTGAGTCATATCTCAGCAGCAAGCTGGAGCTATTCAATGGATTTCTCCATTAGTTCAAATTCACTTTTTGACCGGCTAGTCTGATGTGTTACGCCTTCTGGAAGCTTTCAAAGAATGCCATTTGTGTTGGCAGTGTTCTGCTGGCCTGTGGGAACAGGTGGCATTATCCTTCTGCAGGTGTGCACAGAAATGTCCTGTCTGTGGAGGGTTGGCACACCTGTGCCTTCCACCTGAAACTTGCCACTGGAGGATTAGTTTTCATGCATGTCAATCTGTTTTTTTTTCTTTTTTCCTATGGAAATTGAGGAAAAAAAATGTGAAAATGCACGAGGAAGAGTGTGTAGTGCAGCCTCTGTTAAGGCTCCATATCATAGACCGAACTGGACTTCATCTGGGTATGCTGATGTTTTGTGTGCCTTCTCGTTTGCTCTTCTCTTTACCGTACTTCTTATGATAGCTAAAGCACAGTGCAGATTTACAACAAAATTTTTCTGTGACGGTCATTTTGTATTAAAATTGATTATGTACACACAGGTGGTTTGGGAAACCTTGCTCATTCCACACAAGGCGAGTATTCTGTAGATCTAATGTAGTAATTTTGGTGTCAGTGTTAGTTTCAATGCTTTGAGTAACCAGAAAGCAGTATTAAATATGGAGGTGAAAATTTTGTTGGATAAACTGGAGCTGTAGGCTGCAGGGAGTCCCTGGAGACCAGCCAATCCAACCCCACCTCTCAGAGCACAGCCTGTGTGAATCAGAGCCGTACAGTGGGAGTACAGCCACGGTGAGTTTGGTGCAGTCCTTGCTGTAACCTTCGTGGAGGTTGGTATAAAAGCAAGGTGACCCACACAAACCTTCTGCAGAGTAAGAAACCCACGTGTCCCAGCTCCACCACGTTCATCATGTGCTTCGTCCACAGCCATTTCACGTGCCCTTTGCTGAACTTGCTTTGCTGTGTCTTCCTAATGCGCTCTGAGCCAGCGTCGCTGGAGTGCTGAATAAAAGTGAAAGTCACTTGTTGGGTTTAGGCAGTGCTGATGAGCACTGCAAGGCAAATGCTGTTACTTAATCTTTCCTGTGGTTCGAGATGATACGCTTTTCAAAAATTTCTATTTTCATCCCTGGACGCATGAGAAACTTTTGATTGAATCATTTTTACCATATCACCGTTTCCAGAAAGCGTTATTTACGTTGTCTAGCTTGAAGGAGACTTTCTAATTTGTAGCCAAACTTGTTTCATGCAACTGCAGATTTAATCAATATATTTCACTGCTCTTTGAAGTTTTTTTTTCCTTCTAAATTGAGCTGGGTGGTTGCAAATCATTGTAGTTATTCTACTGATGTATTTTACTTTGGTGTAGCATGCTATGTTGGTTTGTATTGTATTTCTTCAGCCCAGCCATCAAACAAACCATTGTGGTTGTCTGACTTTCAGTGGAAAAAGTAATTTTCTGCCCACTTTATTCTTAGCATCCTAGTATCAGCCTTCATTTTATAAATTAGCAGTTGCTCAATCTGTGTGCAAGGATGCACTTTGCACTGTGTTTTAATGTGTCGCCATTAAGATCAGTAAGACCCATTCTAGAGTAAATGCTGATGGTAGGAATGTGAAGGCAGGCATTCTCAGGAGTAGTGAATAGGGGCTGCTGTGGTGGTGGTGGGGAGCAGAGAAGAGACAGTGAGTGTATTTTTATCCAGGGTGGGTCAGTCTTCCATGTGAAGCCGTGAGAAAAGGCGCTTTGTCCTTGCTGTAAGAGATAGTAATCTCTTACCAAGACGCGTGTGACATCTTGCAGGCTGCTCCCAGTGTCTGCAGAGCAGAGCTTGGTGTGGTTGGAGCTGTCACAGTATAGGGTCAAGCTCAGACCCTTAGTCCTGGGCTTGCTTCAGACCTCTTGTGGTAAGGCTTTCAATAGTGCAACTTCATTTTTTTGCCAGTGACTAACATCTCTTGCTAAAACTTGCTGGGCCCCAGAACCCACTGTTTTTTGGCAGCTGCACTGCTTGTGCTTTGGGCTGGCTGCTGGCTGGCTCCATTGCTGGCTTCATTTGTAAGGTTCTGTGTGGCGTTTTCAGGGCATGAGCACAAACCAGCTTGCAGCCTGTGCTTGTCACAGCAGTCTTGCCTTTCACCTCATGGGAAAAGTTTTATCTGGGGTAATTATGTATAATTGAACTGCTCTTGCTATCAGGCTAATGTTACCTTTTTCTGTTAAATATTTCGGTCGACGCTGATGAGATAAAAATGTAAACTGCCTCTATTTGATTAGTTTCGTGCTTCTTAGATTATTTGGGTGATTCTTTTCATCTGCCTTGAAATTAAGTGGCTTGTCATTTGGAATTTCGACTAGCTGTTGTTTCCTACCTCTCACCGTTTATTTTATCTCCATGAAGGGCTTTTTTTCTTTTTTTTAACGAACTTTTTTTGTACAGATTGCTTTTTGTGCATACTTGTAACTTACTCTCTGTAATTACAAATGTGGACTTTCTAAGTGATGATTTGTTCTTCTAGAATGACTTGTATAAGTGTGCACTGTTGATGAAACCTCTGTTAAAACTGCAGTTACAGCTTTCTTTGGGCTTTTTTGAAAACTGCAGTGCGTGTCATCTTTATTTCCTTCGTTCATTTTCCTTCCAGCATAACATGCAAAGTTTTTTTTCCCTTTGCTTTTTTAAATTCAGCTGAGGAAAAAGTTCATTCAGTGTATTCCTGATTACAAACTTTTTCAGGTTTGAAAGCGTTAAATGTTTCTTACAGAAGCTTTACTGCTCAGGAGCTTCTAAACATTACTGGGTGGGCAAAGATTATCAACTAGGATAAGAGTATGGCAGATGATGGTAGCTTTTCCTTTTTTTAACGGGTTTTATTCTTGTTGTTCCGATTCCTAACCTTACTGTTGAAACAGTAATAACAGTATTTGTAGTAGATATGGATCTACTAAAACTCACTAGACCTGCAGCAAGCAACTTGTTGATTTATAGATCGGATTCATTAACACCTCAGGAGAAAGCAATGCTGCATTTTTAGGATGGGGAGTCTTTGGGTTAATTCATATGGAACACACGACTCTTATATGGGATTGCTTCTTGGTGAAAATTGAGTGTCCTGGATCTTTGAATACCGAATGGTATTTGTATTTTCAGGGCTGAATGATTGGAAATGTAAACATTTTTATTTCATTTCCTATTATTTTAATTTCTGCCTCGAGTTTCCTTTGCGTGAACTAGTTTACATATGGCATTGCTAGTTAACACAGATAAGAGGCTGTTAGGAACTGCAGTGTGGTAAACTCGAATTAGTTTTTCTTTCCTCACCGTTCAGTGCAGTATTAAATAGTTTATTCAAACTGAATTATGTTAGTGAAAAAATATTTTATTGGATAGAAATACTCGGTTTGTGTCCTTAGCTAGTCCTTGGACTGAGGAAGATTTGCAAGTGGGAGTTGCTGTGAATGTGCTTCCTGCCGCTCTCCTCTAGGACAGCAGCCTGTGCTAGGTAAATATTGGTATGCTGTGGGACTGGAATATCACAGGTAGTAACAGGGCTCGTTTTGACTTTTGCTGAGAAGGCTGAATCTGGAACTCTCTCTGGCTGTTCTTGCATTTCAGTATGTACTCAATTCAGGTTTTAATGTGGAAACTAAATGTGCTGGAAAGCAACTGCAGGCAAGGAAAGTGCAGCTGTTTCTATAAAATTTCTAGCAAATTCTAAGAATTAATCTAGGAAATGTGAATTCATTTTAATTTTGGAATTCTACAATATCAAAAAAACTAAAACTACTACCACTACCAAAAAATCAAACTCTCCATAAATTAATAAATAAATAAACCATACATGCCTTATCCCCCTTCTCAAGAAAAGAGAAATTTAATTCCATTTTGCCGAAGTAAGACAGAATTAATGAAGCCATTGGCTGATGACCTCTGGAAGAGGAGGAGCATGGAATGGGCAGTAGAGATGTGCTGCTGCTGAGCCTCAGACCTGTACCAAGTTGTGTTTTGGTTGAGAGCCATTACTAAGGAAAAATGCTACCAAGTGCCACACTGCTTTATAGGCTGACTTCATTGCTTGCTGCAACTCCTGAGGGGTAAACATTAACTCCAGCCCGCAAGAAGTTGAAGCAAGAACTGATGAGAATGTGTTCCACCTATAATCAATCACTCTAGCTTATTGTTACACTGAGATGAGTGTTGTGGTGTTTTTGGTTTTTGTGTGCTACATCGTGATAATGGTGTTCAGTTAAGTTATATGTAAGATGGTTTTGTCTATACACATTAACTTGGACGTAAGCATTTTGCTTCTGGAATCTTACTGAATCACAGTCTGGTCATTTGAAAATTAAGAGGGAAGCTGATTTGAAAAACACCTGAAGTAGCTCTGTGCATCTAGGTACACAAGAACTATTCCTGTACTACTACTGAGAGACTGTGGCAAAGGTTATCTTAAAAATAAGAGGAAAGTTATTTAGGGAGAAGAAGAAAAACAGAAAACCCATTGATGCTTTCTGTTAATAAACATCTGGATCCAGTAGATTCATCAAGTGCCATTTAAGATACCAGCTTCTTTGGAGTCAGGTATGTAGGTTGCTCTGAAATTAATACCTCTGATTTATTTCCATGGAAACTACAATATACACGAAGAGCACAGTAACACTAGATAAGAGGGCAAATTCTCTACTATAAAATACTGTTTTCCAGCATAGTCACCATCATTACCTTGCATTTTTGTCAGCAATGGACAAGAGCCTGCGTGCCTCACTCTTAAAAATTGGCACCATTGTAGATGACCCACTGTTTCATAGCTGCTTTGTTGGCACTGATGCCAGGAAGACATTGACTGTGCTGTCCATCTCTTCAGTCCATACCGATGGAAGTCAAAAGGCACCAGGTATGGACTATGAAGTCTCTGGATGTGGTAGGAAAGTCCATCAAAGACTGACAATACGTTCTGCAATCTTCAAACTGCTATGGGTCCTGGTGTTCTTGTGTTGCAAGGGAAAGGTTGTCTTTTTCTTTGGCCCGATTCTGGAAGTTCCAGTCATCAGCTTTGTCAGCATCACGATGCATCAGTCTGAGTTGATGGTTTGTTGGGTTCCAGGAAATGCAGAAGGATCACCCCTTTTTTCTATGCTAAAGGACATCACTTTGCGTGCAGAAGGCTGGGTCCTGGACTTTTTAAGTGGGGAATTCACGTGTCACCACTCCGTGGACTTTTGTTTTAACTCTGACTCATAGTGCTGACACCACGTCCTGTGACCAGTGATGATGTGATCACCTTCAGCCTTGTATTGGTTCAGTAGACTCTGTTAAACTTGTGTATGGTGTACTTTCTATTCCTGTGTAATTCTGGGACCCACTTGTTGCAAACTTTGTGATATTCCAATGTTGCCACCATTATTTCCAGTGCACTGATATTGCTGATATTCATCTCTGTAGGCAGTTCTCTGGCTGTAATCTGCCAATTCGTGTGGATGAGCTGATTGAGACACTCTTCGTTTCATGATGTGACAGCTGTGAATGCCTAGCTGGAACGTTGCTTGTCTTTCAATTTGCTGTTGCCACTACTGAAATACACCAATCCCCACCTGTGTTCTCACCCACTGTTTGGTCTCTGTGAATGTTCAGCAAGTGTCAATGAATGTCAATAGGTGCAGTTTTTTCCTGTGTGGAGGAATTCAGTTGCACATCTTTGCTTCATATGCACTTCCGTGTCAGACACCCTTTTGTCAGACTGCCCCTCTGCTGCCGTCTGTCGTATGGCAACGAAACATAACGCAATAGCAGGGGGAAGGTTCAGCCTCTACTGCCATCCCGCCATCATCTGCCTTTGGTGATTTTATCGAATAGAAATACACAGTTTGTGTCCGATCAGTGTCATGGGCCAATAGAATAGGAGGCATTGCTTTTGAAGCATACACTGTAGTTCAGAACTGCTTTACTCGTTCAACTGGCTGCTCCTGCTGTGGGATGTGAATGGGGGATGTGTTCAGCAGGCAAGTGTTCAAACTGATTGTTCAGCTAAAGGATGATCTTGCCAAAAGGGCTTTTTGTGTTCAGAACAAATTGCACAAATTGATTCCTTTTGTATACCTAAAGGAATATTGAAGCATATGGCGCATCCGTAATTGAACTTGCCGTGTAGTTACATTGACTTTTCACAGTTCACTCTGTGATACGCAGACTGAATTGGTTCTAACAGGCACGTCCAGCCTGCGGGCTGCACGTGGCCTGGCACAGCTAAGAGCCCCTAAGAGTGGCAACCGCTTCTATTGAATCGGACTGCTGCATTACTTTTGCAAAAGCAAGGTCACGTATCCCACTAATTTTATGTTTTTATTGTTCTCCTTTATATGTGTTACATTAAGAATTAGAATTAGTTTTGTTCTTAAACACATTAACTAGAGTATATATTTTATGAGGGCAGCTCTGAAAGTAATGCCTCCTATTTCAGGATGTTGGCCCACTATGTCAGAGGCAGATGTTGGTGGTATGGCAGTAGAGACTGAACCTTTCTGACAACATGCCGTTGCATTTTGTTGATGTGTGAGAGATGGCAGCAGAGGGGCAGTCTTACAACATGATACCTGACGTGGAAGTGTGGATGAAGCAAAATTGTGTCATTGAATTCCTCCATTTGGCACCCACTGACATTAATCGATGCTCCTGAATGATTATGGAGACCAAGCACAGTGGGAGAGGGTGATGCATTTCAGCAGTGGTGACAGCAGCTCATCTCTGCTAGTGCAGATTTCTGTGAACGAAGCACGCAGACTCTTGTTCATTGCTAGTGAAAACACATAGCTAAAGGTAGTGGCTGTTGAAAAAGCATGTTTTGTGGCTGAGAATTTGCTCAGTTAAATGGCACTATTGTGTTCTTTGTATCTGTTATCGTTTCTGTGGAAATAAATAGGAGATATTACTTTCAGAGCAACCTTCATAGAAGCAGATCTGGCCAATTCATCTTCACTCAGTGCAGCCCAGGTGAGCCAAAGATTTAGGTGAAAAACTATCTTAGTGCTTTGCGCCAGATATTAACTATGACAGGGATGAGATTATAAAGATTCTGGTGTGCAAGTGGGAAGAACAGATGAAATTATGAAGGGTGAAAGCCAGCAAGCAAACCTAGTCTTTCTGTTTCAACGTAGGGTGAAATGTCATTGTTCTGAATGCTTCAGTCTGTGTAGTGGTAGTGGACAGACATGAGGAGCTTCCACAATACAGGCCTTTGGTGGCAGAATACTAAGTTTGTGGAGGGATTGTAGATTTATTTTCTGGCAGCTGTTTGTTCTGAAATCTGAAAATATGAATTGCCATACTGGCTGTGAAATCTGAAGCAGAGCATTTTTAAAAATTGGTTTTAGTCATGGCTATTAGCATGGAGTAACTTTGGGGAGTTGGTTTGGTTTCAAAATATCCTCAAAGGATTTTCATTTGAACTTAAAAAGCTTTTTCTATCTTGTCAGGTATTGAAGTATTGGCTGATAAATTTTGTGGCACACAGGAAAAAGCTCACATTGGAAAAAAAAAAAAAACTTGAAGAGAAGTCGGTTGAGAATGAAACCTCCTGTTTCTTTTGAAGATTAATTCCATGCAGTGCAGTTAGACCATGTCTAGATTTTCTGTGCTTTTTCTCAGGATTTCTTTTGCTTTGTAGATGTGGCTGTTTCGTTGTAATAGTTTCTGACCTCCTATTGTGGAGGAGTTTGTTGTTTATGGAACAGAAAGTAGAATGACTTCAAAAGACAAACAAACAAAACCAACCAACCAACCACAGAAAAACACCAAAAAAATTCATGGGGATTTGGAAGGGCCATGATGGACAGGAATGATCATCTTATGGCAAAATTGATGCAGTACAGTAACTTTATTTAGGCTTCAAAGCTCTTTTATTTCTATCCAAAGAGACAGAACTTTTTCCATGCAATTCCAGACTGGATTTGGCTTAAATTTCATGGGTTCAGCTTAATACTTTTTGAATGGAAATTTTTTCTGTGCTTGACACAATGGAGAGCAGGCAAAAGTGATTTGCCTGTGTGCAGGTGCATTTCAGCACATTTCCTAGAAAGGGGATAGCTGGAGGAAGGAGTTTGACATTTACTGTGGAATTCCAGATAGTCAACAATAGCTTAGGTCCTCTTTTCTTCTGAGTTCTTCAGAAGGCCCTGGTGTAATGAGTTCAGTCATTCTTCTCTGAAATGGTTTGCATTTTCTTAGTTAGAATTTATGTTGGCTTTGATAGATGATTTTTTGGGGGGAATTTTCTGAGGTAGCTGTCACCTAACCTAAACTACTCAGAACCTGCATGAATGTATTGCATGAAGAAGGATCATTTTTCTGAATGGTAGTGAGCACATTTTGAATGCCCAAAGTAACAGGATGTGGCTTAGACAGAAACAGTTTTGTTTTTTTTTCTTCACTTGCTCCCCTTTGCAGTTTTGATTCAAGACGATGTCTCCGGAAACAATTCGTTTGACAGCTGAGGAAAAGGACCAACGACTTGCACAGTGCACTTCATGGTGCGCTGGAGTCCCCTGTTTGTCAGACCTACACCTGTGTTATGACTTGTGTTTGTCAATGAAGGTGCCTTCTCCAGTAGGCTTGACTTTCCCCCTCTTTCCATTGAACCTGCCCCTCAGGCACATTGCTGCACCACGCAGCACTCTGCCTTCTGCCCTTAGATAAGCTTGCTCAACTGAGAAAGCAGCAGAGAGGAGAGAGGCTGCAAGATGGTTGCTCATCAAACCACATCCTGAAGGTGGTGTAGCAATTTGAGCTGTATGTTGCTGCTTCTTAGTTACCAGCTTTGCTGGTCTTTGCTTTGGAGAAGGGTGAATCAAGCTGCAAATGAGAAGTCACTTGCCTGAAAGCTGGTGTAGCCTTTATTTGTAAAACAAGTAGGATATAGGTTGTAACAAATACAGCATTGCAAGTATAGTGAAGAAGCTGTCTCATATCCTGAGAGAATCTGCAACTACAATAGCTCTTCTGTAATTCTTCTGTTTTTTTTTTTTTTTTTTTGTTTTGTTTTGTTTTTTTTTAACTCGTCTGTGTACAAATGAGGGTGGTGGCTGAGGCTACTGTGGGTCGTTCTGGACTGAGATGAGAGAAACAAAGTCTTTCTTTACAGAGTGTGCAGCTGTTGGATGAGAATAATTATTTGTTTTGAAATACATGTGAAATATTTGAAATCTATGTGACCGATTCTTTGGTGCTTATTTTTCTTATTGTTCTTCTTTTATTTTATTTTTCCTCTGCTGGGGTACATCGCTCCTTTCATTTCAGAGTGCAGTTCTGAGAATAAAAAAGCCTCAAGAGCATCAGTGGTTTGATGTATTTATGATTTTTCTGTGTGTTCCTCTAACGAGGCCTACTGTTCTGCTTTTTGCTCTCATCTTTCAAAACGATATTACAGTGGCGCGGCCATCACTGCCAATCTGTGCAGAGCAGATTGTTTCTGTGAATACATTCCAACAGGTGTGTTGTTTTTGTTTTCCTGCCATTTATTTTGCAATTCAGTACAAACGTAGTACTTTACATCTGTGTGTCAGTCCAGTTTGAACAAGTTCAGCTCAAGTAGTGGTTGAGTTGTGGTTTTGATGGTATGACTGTTTGGCAGCTACATCTGTAAATGCTTCGGTGCTTTCAGCACATAATATTTTGGGGGCAGTCATAGTGCAATTGCATAATCTTAAATTATGTGCTTTACAAATAAGAGATGATTATAAGGATTGAATGCAAGCACGGAGCAGTTGAAAACTTGATGCGTGAAAGAGAATCTGTGTTCTTGTCAGTGCATCATGTTGTTTTTATTGTTTGTTTGTTTTTTAAGAAACAATTTATTTATGAGGGCATGTCTAGTTCAACCTAATGTGAATCTTATGATGCCAGAGGAATGTGAGAGATTTCTTCATTTTTTGTAGAATTTCCTTAATGGCAGTACATTGTTCAACACTGTGACACTTCACAGTTCCCCTGCCCCAAATAGCGGGATGGCTAGAAACTTAGATTTATTATAAGGAAGAATATTGAGGGGAAGTTCTAGTAGTGTTCAGTACATGTTTTACCATAAAACGAATTAATTTTTTTTTTAGAATCTGAGAGTTGTTTTGCTTCTTATTGAAAGCTGCTCTCTCTGTATCAGTTTTGGAAACTGTTCGGTTTAAGTCTTTGGTACTGCTAAAGTGGAGGCTAACAGTTCTCCTTTTTCTCCTTTTGAGAAGAAAATGTAAGAATGGGTGTATTATCAGCAGTTCTTTTTAAAGTACTTTATTAGCTTCAGGACTGCTGAAGTTGGAGATGACAGATTTGAAATTGTTATATTAAAAACTGCCCATCTTCTGTGTATTTGTGCTGTCACTGCTTGAATCTAAGTATAATTTTGGCCTCCATGTTGTCCAGTGGTTGGATTCATTATGTATTGTGGGGAAAGCTCTTAAATTTGTTTTTCAACACTGCTTATCTGTCTGGGATTTCTCCAATCCTTTTATGATGTAATATTATGGATAATTTTTTTCCCACTTGTTTTTCACGTCGTGCTTTTAGCTCTCTCTCTCTTTCTTATCCCCTCAGGGCCATGAGCTCCCAGTAACTTTTCAGCGCAGGAAAACTGCACTGCATCTTTTATCATTGGTTGTGTTTTCTGTAGTTTTCCTGCCTGAGCAATATGCATGTAGTAACAAAGAGTAATCAATAAGAACTGTGTAGGTCATATGTGGTGGTTATATCCATTTTGTTTTCCTTTCTAAAATACCCCAGTTTCTTCCCATGCCTTTTGATGGTGTGAAGCAGATCTATTGCAAGTCTTTTCTGGAAGGCTAAAAAACGTGATATTATTATGACAATACACTTCAGGTTTTCCAGTATGGATCCAAGCATGGACCATGGGGTATCTGGTGTATCTTCCTTTCTTTTTCTCTCCCGTGCTTACCGTTTGAGAAAACTTATTGCTTCTCCTCATATCTCGCTTTATATTTGTTGGTTGGTTATAATTTGCAAGTAGTTTTTTCTTTATCATTCTATGGTTATTTGGTTTCTTTAAGACCATTTGATGAGGGATCCTGTGGAAAGCTTCTCCTGAAGCTCCCTGTGTGTTGCTGGGTATGGTATATTGAATAGCTTATGTTCATCAATTCCTTTTGCAATTCATAAGCGTTTGGACTTCTCTGTGAATGTCTGAGTGCTTTGCTGTATATCTTCTTCCAAAGAAGTGATGTTCAGCTTTGAACAGGCAAGTAAAACAAGGTGAATAATAAAGGGTATCTTTAAGCAGAGCCAAAAGGCACGCCTTGAAGTTGTGGCAATGGCATGAGATAACTCTTGAATGCGTTTTAACCTGTTTGCATTATGCTGCCTTCAACCTGAGCTGCAGCACAGTAGAACTGGAAATATTTGAAAGACACACGTTCCCTGCCAGTTGCAAGGCAACCACACCCTGCCTTGGGTTTGTTACACTTATAAAGGTGCATTCTTAATATAGTGTAAACAGTTCCTCATGGTTACTGCGTAATAAGCTGGTTTAATGAAGCCTTTTAAAGGAATAAATACTGTAAAACTCAGCTTTACCTAACAGGTTCCTTTGTTTGAGCGCTTCCAGCTGCTGAATAAAATCTGCAAATGCAGAGAAGCTGAAGTGTGCAAGGGGAGGAATGCTCAGAATACCTCTAGACTGTTTGCCTGTGGAAGTATTTCTCTGAGACTTCTAGAATACATTAGAAAGCCATCTCTGTTGGCTGAGCTCTGGGGTTTTAAATGCCAACTAGAATACTTGTGAAGCAGTGCATGAATGAAGTTGTTTCCGATAGCGTCTCCTCTGTTGTCTGCTAATTCTCGAATGATATTCTGAAAAATTGCCTGATAATCCTAATGTAATTAGCGTTTCAAAGATGATAATGTTCTTTGTAAGTTCATTTTGCCTTTGTAACAGTAACTGCAAATACAGTATGTAGCACTGCAGTCCTTACTTCTAAGATAAGTCTGTTCTTTAGTATTGCAGAAAAAAATGTAACGACTGCAAGGTAAACCAAGCAAATCCACCAAAGTATCAAGGGCATTTATTGCTTTTTAACATGAAAGGTAATGGTATTTTTTTGTCAGTGACTACATTGCTTCCTATCAAAGTATCTAGCCTTTTATTTCTGGGTGCTTATAGAGTTAGAACAATTCTTGATGGAGAAAATACACAAATATTCTCTCAAGATGTTCTCCTATATAGCTATGGACCAGGAAACAGCATGAGGACGGATCTGTAATATGGTAATAATAAACTATAGGCTGACAGCAAAGGACTGAAAATAATCTGTGAATTGACTACTTTAACGTGGAAGTTGCTTAGAGGCTGAGTGGATTTGGAATCAAGGCCTACTTGTTGTATTTCAGTGTGCCACCTGCCCCTTCTGTAAAGAGCAGCACTATGTTCTACTGTTTCCTTCCTGCTAAAGTTGGGGAGGAAGTCCAAAGAGTTTGGTAGGACTGATCTAGATAAAAAATAATTTAAACTTTAGTGGCATAGTGGCTCTTTTCTGATCTTAAAATCACAAAAAACAAACCAACAACAACAAAAAAAACCCAAGCAAGAAACAAAACAACCTACATGTAGTGCTTTGTTGTAATTAGGTTAATGTAAGTAGCTAATTACACTTCCATTACATTTCTACAGAGTTTTAAAACCAGAGAGGCAGGATTATCTTAGTACACTATGTTACTGTGTGTAATGAGGTGTAATAATAAAACAGTTCTGATTTTGAAACTGTGTTCAGGGTGATTTTTTTTTTTGTGCATATGAAACTGAGCTAGTAAGGAAACTTTAGTAAGATTTTTGCAGATGAGGAAGGTGTTAATTGAATTTGGTGATAACAATAATCTGAAATTGGAGCTGTCTCAGATTAGCAGACTTAAATCAGGAAAATAAACACTATGCATACTGTGTTATAGTACTGAATGAGGTTGATCCTCACAAGATTTATAATTATGGCAAATGAAACTCTAGTTTTAACTTAAGTAAAATGTGCCCTTTGGGGGCTTTCTTCTGCAAGGTGTGTTTGGTTCATGAAGTTGAAATACGGAGTATTGTACATTTAGAAGCTGTCAGAAGACTTTTATTCTCTAGAAGTACTTATTACATTTTAGGGATAGCTTGTAAGGTTCTGAAATTGACAGTTTGGTAAAGCAAAATGCCATTTCTTTGTAAATTTTTGAAGTGGTTTTGTTATACAAAAAGCATAAACATGTAAAAGTCATAGAAATCAAAGCCTGCTAAGTATATATACTCTTTGAGAGGTGATCAGGAAGTGCTCTTTTAAATATTTGAAAGTCTTATCTATATTCTAAAGACTCCTGACTTAAGAAAAGCAGTATGGTATTCTCAGGTATTTTTCAATTTCTGGAAAGATTTTGTTTTTAGATAGATTTAAAAGGAAACTTTCTTAACCACGAATGGTGGAGTGGTGATACATTGTTCCAAGGATTGTTTCTGTTACCTGGAGTTGGTTACAAACTAGGTTGAGATCAGTACGGGCAATGGGAAATCTGATTTTAATTATTTTCTCAAATTCGGCTTTTCTAGGATTGATGAATTCATGTGAAACTTTAGAATGGGTACACATGACAGCTTCAACAAGAATGTTTTTGTTTCTGAGGGGAAATTTTCAGACATCTTTTCAGCTCGAGTGTACAAACATCTGAATGAGTGAGAGTCATCCAGGTCATGTATATGTCTTGTGAAGCTCCATTCTTCCTTTCCAGAAGCTGATGGCCTGCTTCTGAGCAGTTCTCATTGCACTGTGAAATTTCTGCTTATAATTAAAAAAAAAAAAAAAAAAAAAAATTCACCATCCCTGTTTTCTGATAATAGCAGAACTAGAACTGGGCTCTTACCACCTTTTAGGTCCTTTTGTTGCTGCAGCAGAATTTGCAGAAGAAGTTCTTGAGTTCACAAAGGATACTGTGTGTATATTGAGCAGGAGACAAGTGTTTTTCCCAGAGGGGAAAACTTTTATATGGGTACCAGTGGACTGTGTTCATTAGCCTCTGGTGCTAAATGTGATGCCAGGCTTCCCCCAAGAGGGTTATGGCGACTGAGCAGTGCATGTTGCTGCTCCTTTTCCTGCTGAGGGGGTAATGCTATGAGACCATGGATAAATGGAAGCTGATCAGAGGATGGCTCAGTTCACTGCTGTGCTAAGCACGGGCCAAGTAGCAGGGTGGGAGTGAGATATTCTGGGGTTGATTGTCATAAATGAATGCTATTTTCTGACTTGATGTGGATCTCTTCAATCTGGAGCCGTTGCTGGACTGTAGTGAGTTCTCACCTTTGTGTGTTAGTGTGGCAAACAACATGTGACCAGGAGTAAATGCTTGGAGCTTTTGTTTTTTTGCCATTGCTTTCAGCTGCCCACCTTTTCTCTGCAGAGAAGCAAGTGGGTGGGACGCTGCCCTGTAGCTTGCCACAGAATTTTTTTTATTGGTGTGTAGAGAAGGTGTAGAAGGTCTACTGGAACTGAAGGGCTTGATTCACGTTTCTGTGGTAAGTTCCAGATCTCAGGGAGTCACCTTTTGAGGAAGCAGGGGACCAGAGACACTGCAGTGCTTTGGTTTGTATTACTGTTCCCTGCTCTGCTCCTACCAGAAGTGTTACTCTGCAAATGATGAGCTGAGCTGATAAAACTTGAAACGCTATGTGTTTATAAGGGAAGTGCATAAAAAATTAAAATGAAGACTTCTGCTGCTGTTCTGTTTTTCATTTCTTTATGAACCAATCTCTCTTTCTGCCTAAGAAACAATTCCTCATCTGTTTCCAATGTCAAAGAGCCCTGAAAGCAGTAATTACTTGAAGGAATGTGAGAGACAAATGTCTTGGACTAGAGTCTTTTAATGTTATTCTGTATATATTCTCCATGAGTGGTCGTGGTATGTTCTCTATTCCTTAGTGGTATTTTCCAGTTAAAACTGAAACGTGAGGCCCTACATGTTCTGTAAACTTGAGTTGGAAGACCTTTGAAGGCTTTGCTGACTCATAAATGAAATGAGTGTCCAGATGATGGGTTCTGATGCTTGGAGACATTTTCAGTCCTAGGTTTCACTTTTGGGGCAATATTTCCCTGGCATCAGTCACTGTGTGGCACAGAGCTGCCTTTTGAGGAGTGCTGATCGCTTTGGAGCTCACCATAAAGCATATTCGGGCTGGCAGAATGAATGCCTGCATTTGGGCGGAATTTTTGATGCCAGCTTTTAGCCACAGTAAGTGGAAGGGAAAAAAACAACGCCAAGCCTGTTATTTAGCACTAAAAAATAGTAGATTAGTCTCTCAGTGTAGAAATGCTGATATATTATAAAAAGCAAGTGATTGCTCAATGTTGTTTGGTATTTAGACACTTCAGCCTTTTTCAGAACACTTGGGAAAAACAATGTCACCCTCAAATTTCAGAAAAAAATAAACATATGTAGAACAAGGAGGGAAGTTTGGAAGTGAATATGGTCTGGTGAGTTGATGTGAAGTATTTTGGCTATTGTCTTTAAATGGAATCTTGAAGTTACCAGGTGCTTTGCAGTTCAATGCCTGACCTGCTGCTTCCAGACAGAATACCCACATTCTTTTATTCTTCACCCAGAGTTCTGTGGTAGTTATGCATAGGTACTCACAGTTTGTGAGCAGAAGGTGTGGAGTGAGGGGCAAATTTCCTAAGTTACTGCACTAATGAAATAGGATTTGTAAGGTTCAAGACTGTCATGTTTTTTATTCAATAATTTATTTCCTAGCACATAGCTTTCTACTACAAAATCTCATTTCCCAAGTGGAAGTGCATTATTCTGAAGCCATGATCACAAAAATAATTTAGCTGGAATTTGGCAGCATGACCTAGAATAGAGTTTAAAACCTGTACTGAAAATGAGTTTTTGGTCTCTGTGGTAGGTTACAAAGCTGATACATTCCAACCCTTCTCCAAGTGCACGTAGTGTTGAGCAGACAGCTGAGGCAGTGTGTGCAGTGGATGTCCCGTGTAGTTTAGCTGGTGTTTCAGCCAGAGATGAAAGCGGATCCCATTGATGAGGGGAGGGTGTGTGGCGATTGCAACCCAACACTGTGCTGCTGCTGCGTGGCTTCTTGCTGCTGAATTACTCTGCATGCCTCTTGGCAGTGCTATTAAAAGATTTGTTTCCTAGACAGAGAAACACATCAGCTAATGTATCTGCACAAACATTTTCTTTGACTTCATCTGTTTGTTTTTTTTCTGTGCTTTTCACCCAAGCTGCGTGGTGAGCCACCTTGACCACTTGCTCTGTACTGGTGTGGACACAGGAGAATTGAGATCAGGTGCCTAAAAGATAATATCTTTTGGCAACAAATGCGGAGTTGGATGGTTCTAATGAAGCTCTGAAATTTCAGTATTTTACTGCTTATGGTTTAAGAAACTGTTGCTTTTGACTATCTCTGTAATATACCCAACTATGTGAGAATCGAGCCTAATTAATACGACCTGGAGTCTTTGTAGAAAAGCTTCTAAACTGTAAATAACTCCCTTCCTTCCTTCCCTTTTCTCCTTTAAAAGAAAAATAATCTGTGCTGTTATCTGCAGTTTTGTTGCATTAACATCCTTTCTATGCCTACTCATTATTTCCAGGAAGCAGAGAACTAAGATAAGTTGGTTCATTTCTTTATGATTTAATAAAATTATAAGACACCAAAGCACATATTGGCTGGTAAGGCTCGTGCAGTTAAAATAAAAAGAAGTTAAAAAGATTGGTTCTCATTTTGCAGTACTGACTAGTACAGTATATCAGCATAAAAGCGATCTACGACTCATTCTGTATTTCTGAGTGAATTTCTTCCAGAAGTTGTGTGATAGAATTGTATCTAAATCTTATCTCTTTTGAGAGGCAATCAGCTTTTTCTGCATGTTTGGTTCTTTATTTTCTTTATGTTCCTGTGTGGTATTTTGTTTTCCTTGTCTTACCTCCATAAAAGATGACCATATTATGCATTCACTAAACAGCAGACATTGCTTTTTATAAAGTGCATTATATAACTTGTTTGTTCCTGAGCTTCCTTATGGAAAGGATGTCCTGTGTTTGCTTACATTTGTAGATTGCTGTACTGTCTCATAATTTTTGTGAATGCCATTGCATTTTATATGCTTACGCATGCACACCACATAAATGATTTGATGGTCAGCGAGTTATCTGATTGTTACTTGTGGAGATGGCTTGAAATGAGAACTGAACTAAAACTAGAAGTGGATGTGAAGCAAAGTTAGCAATACTGCTTGAAGAAGTAAACATACCCAATTGGCAGGGTGTTCCGAGTGGGCAGGTGGTGTATACAGGGAGAAGGAGAAGCACAGTGTGGTTGAGAAGCTGCAACTGCATGTGAGGCTTGGGGAGGTGCAGGGGGTTACAGCAGCAATGGCAGAGCAGCCTCCTGCATTTCTGCTTGTACTTTAAAACAAAGATGTTGGATGACCAGGCCCTTCAGTTTCTTTTAGGCACCAAGGTTTCTAATTTGCAAAATCAGAATGAAGGACTGCCCAGGTTTTATGGCACTTCTCTGTCCTGCGCTTGGAGGTGAGTGATGGTTGTGAAATCGTGTGAACCTGTGTTGGGAGGAGAGTAAAGCATGACTGCTGGAAAAGGGATACTGAGGTAACTTATGTGAATGCTGAGTTTCTGCTTTGGCAGAAGTGGGCATATGCAGAAAAATGTTAGTACATGTTCATAGAAATGATGAATAATTATGAAGTGTCTTAATTTCACCTGTTATATATATACTTTTTTTTTTCCCTAAAACTGTGTTTCTCAAACTGCTGAACATTGTTTGCCCAGCTCTTCAGAGAACTGAATCTTGTAGTTGATACAGAATAGCACACTATCTGACTGTGAAAAAACAGGGATGTTTCTAGATGAATAAGATAAAAATAATTTTCCAGGGTGTGGACTTAAGTGCTACTGTGAAGATCACACAGATGCTCATGATTGGTGTATTGGACGTGATGTACTCTATCCTGTTTGAAAAAGCACCAACAGTGAAATACGCTCTGACCCTGGTTTTGTTCATGCTGTTTCTTTAGGAATTCAGCTTTGTTTCAGTTTAAGAAATAGGGCTGTAGCATGTCATACATCAGCAAAGACTGATGTGACTTTAGGGTGGTGTGGGGCAGATGAGGCTACGTGCAGTGTGATCTGCTCTCTGCACTAGTAAGAAGAAATATTGAATGAAATCAATATACAGTGCTTAAGCTTGTTCTGAGACACTCTTGTTCGTGAACTTTTCTTGCTTCCCTGGGTACTTCTCATGTTCTAGCCACGTTTTGATTAACTGAAATATTTTTAAGCTTTCAGTTGATATATTGCATCTTCAGCTGCAGTGCTAACATTTAATAGCTCAGGCTTGGATAATGGTGTAACAAATGTTGTAATGTTTATTACAGGTTTTTGAAGTTTTATTAATGTGCTCACTCTCTTTGTCAGGTCACCATAAATAAAAGGGTGTTGCCTTTTAATTTTAAGTTTAATATCTGGTAAATTACAGCTAGGTATGTGGTTCTTCTTAAGGTATAAAACATTATAGAATGGTGAAAAGGAGAGTTTGTATATAGAAAGCTTTATTAAAGAGTACTTTCTGCCTCTCTTGAGAAATATTTATGGAGATGGGGGGATGTTAAGAAGTGGTTTACAGTGCTGGATACTTTCATTAGTGCTGTGCTACAGTTTTACCTTAGGTGTTTGTGCAGGTGAGATTTACGTCTGTACCTGTTGAAGCATACCATTGCAGTATTTCTCAGACCCTCAGACAAAAGCACTGCGTTAAGACAAACCAATGACCACTGGATGTGGCCTGCTGCTTATCCCCTCCCCATCTCTGCCTGCAAGGGAATTGTGAGTGTTGTGTATCTCAGGTGCTGGTTTTGCTCCTTCTTGTTTTTTGCCCTGAGAAAGTTCAGTCTCACTTGTGAGATCCTTGGTTGTGAGAGTGTGCTTTGGGAACTGACCATGTCCAGAACAGATCTTGCCCGAGATCTGAATTTGTATGGCAAGATTTGGTTTGTTTTTTCTCTCCTTTTCTGTCTCAAGTAGGTTCTCCTTTAAGTTCCTCCTTCAGTTCTGCAGGGGACAATAACAGGCAGGGTCAGGTAATCTTGCTGTTTGCAGAGGTGGCAGTAGATCTGCTCAGGAAGGCTGAAAAATGCCCGATTTTCAAGATAAAACTTCTGTCTCTTGCTGTCCTTGCATTCAGTGATGCATTTGATATTTATTCATTTTATGTAGTGTTAATTGATAAATATTCATCAGAGTATTGTTGAGTTGAAGCCTGCCTTGCTTTATGCTTTTGGTGGTATATTTTCATTCCTTCATGCTTTCAGGAGAGGGAAAGACAATGAAATCTCCTCAAAATGAAGTTAATATCCCTTTCAGCATTTTCACCTTCTACAAATCTTGTGTGTTCCCGGGCTCAAGAGCTTGTTTTAGCTGGACTGCTTTTTAGCACCGCTCTCTGCATGTAATTAAAGCGCTTTGAATATTGTGCTTTGGTCCTAGTACAAAGAAAGCCCTGCAGCTTGTTATAAGAGTGGTTACTCCGCAGCCAGATTGGTCTTCTAAATAAAGTGGTGTAACTGCACTTAGCTCTGTGTTTGTGTAGTAAACAATTGTAGAGCTCTGAGGGAGACCAGGAGCATCCAGGTGAGTGCACTGCACTGGGATACAGTCACCTGGGTTCTACCTGAGACAGGAGCAGTGTCTGGATCAGGTCCCTGTCTGCACATTCCTTTGTTTGCAGAGGTGGAAGCGACTGTTTCTTTTATAAGGCCTAACTGGATGTTTGTGAAAAGCTTTGAGACGCTTTTGATTAACGACTGTATGCAGTATGTGATTATATCACACATAATAATAGTGGGTAGGAGGAGACGGACTGGCAGCGTAATTCTTGCAGCATTGTGAAAACTTCAGGCTTTGTTCTTCTTCAAACTGTCTTTACATTTAAACACGATTTTTCTCTGCTACTTCCCCCTGGTTTTTATCTCCTCCAAATCAATTAAAAAAACAAAACAAAACAACAACAACTAGGGAAGAAGCATACTTAATAAAAAAAAAAAGGAAAAAAGGGGGGGGGGGGGATGAGAGGGGAGGAAGAAGTAAAGGGCATCTGTTTGCAGTTTTGGCTAATGTAGCTGTATGACACTTGAATGATACTGTCTTTCTGCTTTCGTCAACATCAGAGCCACACTCTGCCTCTCTATGTTTGAGGTTGAGTGGGTATTGGTTTTGAGCCTCAGAAACTGATTTTCCTCATTTTCTGCTCTTCATTTTGCATGGTAACCTTTTGGCTGGAAATTTTTAGTCACAAGGTTGCTCCAACCTGTATGTAATGTGGGCCCAGGTTTTTGTGATGGAAAGGGAGCTCCTGAGCAGGGTTGTCCCGGGGGCTCCTGTGGCATCTGGGCTGGGGTTTGGGAGGGGGTGGGCTGCAGCAGAAGGGCTGCATGGGAGCCTGGCAGCTTCTTGTGCAGGGATGTGGTTAGTTAAGGGTTGTCCAAACATGATATTCTTCTGGATATCCAGCAGTGCTTTTCGGAAGGCTTATGACCCTGCAGGGGAGCCTGTGGTGCATTTCCTTCTACTGCTTCACTGAGATGTGCTGCTCTGCAAGGCCCATTTCTATGCAGGCAGGCAACTGGCCTGTGTGTACTCCAGTCTTGTTGCATCCGTTCTCCACAGTGTAGCTTTTATTTCCAGTCATTTGATTTATAAACCAGGATCCCAGGAGGTGCAAGTAGCATGCTGGTGGCAGAAGGCAGTGGAAAGTTTGAGATTTCCTCAGTAAGATACAGAGTAGCAGGGCTTTCCTGGGCAAGAAGCCTGTCAGAGAAATCACACATGGTTTGCCAGCGGGATGGAGATGGCCAACGAGCATTTAACGTGCGTGCTTGTGTTCTTTCATGTTATTTCATGTTCTTTGTTTTTTGTAATGCTGGAATAATGACTGGGGGTGCTTATTTTTGTGAGCGCTCACCTTTGTGAGGTTTGTGACCAGCAGTAGGCTTTCCTCTCTGATGGTTCCATCGTTAGTGCAGTTTGAGGAAGGGAATGGGTTGCTTTAGTAGAAACTCTAGCTTATTCCCCAGTGGTCTTGTTCTTACAATCTTTCTGAATTCTGATGTGGTGCCACCAAACAATAAATTCTTGCTTCCACTAATTTTTTTTGTTTTTTTTTTTTTGAGAAACTGTGTGAAAGCTGATATTATTGCTAGTGGGCGATGCTACTGATATTACTTAGTAGCATGTGAAGACATAAAGCAGCTTAAGCATATCAACCTCTTTTAAAAACAAACATAATCGCCTCCCATCGTTTTCCTGAATACATGAAAATATGCTTTGTCTGAAGTGAAGTGCCTTCTGGTATTGTCCTTAAAGCTGCAGAAGCACTCTGTCACAGACAGGTTGGCAGAGGGAATTTGGGTAAGAGCTGACACCCTGTCATCTAAAGATGTGTTGTAGAAGGCAGTAGACAGTTGTAGATTGTGTTTTGGCCACGTGATTTGTTTTTTAAAAAAATCTAAATTATAGGATTGGTGTTACGTACATGTATAGAAATAGATTTTGTTTCAGGACTTCTAGGTTTGCTCACACTTGCTCTTGAGACTTTTAATCTCTCTCAAAGTTGCTTAAAATTTAATTGTAGCATGCAAAAGAAGTTAAACTGGAAGCAATACTAGTATCCTTTTTTTCAGAGGATACAGCTCCATTTTATGTATGTGGAAATGTTTTATACTATGAAAAATAAGACATCTTTCCACTTGTATGATGTATATAAATTTCAGCATATGGAATGTGGAATATTTATTGTAGTATGGAGAATCGGGGTGGGAAAGCAAATTTTCAAGTAACTGCAGAAAATAAGTGTCAAATGTTACAAAGGAGAGGAGAGTATGATGAAGGGGGGAGGTGAGTGAGGAATGTAAAGGTATGGCATGAACTGCTCTGAAGGAAGCTGTGTTCACAATCATTTTCTTTTGGACTGTGACAGTGTGGCAGCTGCAGCAGTTTTTGCTCTTGAATGAGCTCCAAGCCTGCCTTAAAACCTGTCCATTTTTTCAAGTAATAGTGTTCTGAGACCTGCTGTTTCTGCTGTGCTATAGCTCTTACTGCGAGCATGTTTAACAGATTGAGGAAGGGTTATACGCTTCTTTGAATTGTTGGTGAAAAAAGATTCCAGGGTAGGTTCGCATTTTAACTCATAATATTTATTCTTCATCACAGTAGAACACGGACTGCTTTTTCTTAACAATCAATACTTTCAGCTGTAATGAACTCAGTATTTGTGTGGGAGAACAGAAAAGCAGAGAACGCTCTGTTGTGAAAATATACAGGGTTTTCTGCAGTAAGGAAATTTTGGTCAGTGGCAGGGCAACGTTTATAGTAATTACAGAAAATGAAAGACGTCCATTTCTGATGAAAGATTTGGTGGATGTGTTGGAATTGTTGTATGCAGAGACCAATAGTAATTACCAACTCATATTTCAAGTCATTGTACAGTTTCAGTGATGTTGGAGTTTGGAGGCTGGTGGCCAAGAGGTGATTAGAAGTTTATCACCAACCATTTTAGCGGGTTGGTTTTCTACTTTTGTCCAGACTCTTCCTATTTTTTTTTTTTAAACTACAACAATTTCAATTTCACAGAAATAAATACAATTAACCTATTCATGTACATTGTAAGTTTTGGCTTCTTTTCCCTGTGCTCTTTCTCTTCTTGAATGCTGAACCTTAAGTGTTGAGTTTCATTAATTAGCAGTCATTCTTGCTCAAATCTAGCTGATATTAAACTATGCTAAAAACAAGTATCAGTTGATTTCTAATGGGATAACTCCAGGTTACACAGCAAAAGGAGAATGAGCAGAAAATACACATGAAAATCATTCATAGTCTTACCAACCTTAATGCAGATGCAACTTTTGTAACATTTGCCCTTGTCCTCTTCATGACATTCAAAGTCAGCTATGTATTTGATAATGTGGTAGGGGAAAATATGCTGTGTGCATCAGTTGTTAATAAACACAACAGATTTCACTTTGGTTGCCAGTGATGTGTTGAGGCAACATCTCAGCAAACTAGCTTTTTAAAAATGAGTTGTTTGCTACAAGCAAACAAAGGAGGATTAGTGTTTTCTCGCAAGAAACCTTGGTGGCAGTTGTGTGGTCGTAGGCAGTGATTTTTCTTTTTGCTGTTAGAAAACGTTTCTGGTCCACTTGGAAAATGTATTACTTGATGGTTCTACCTGTAATCATTCTCACTTTTATGGAATTGAAAGATAATGCTAGTATTATCTAAGAAGGTTTTTTTTTTTTTTTTTTTTTTTTTTATTAACTCAGAGTCCCGAGTGCTATTCTGTTGAAGTATGTGTCAGAACAAGAGCCTGTGATGCAACGGAGACTTGGAAATGCTGCAGTCGTGTGCTTTGAAAGTAAGTCAAATATTTTCCAGTTTCATAGATGACCTACTGAAAAAAGGAAAAAAAACCAAGATAGATTGGCTAATGCAGTTTTAACTTTCTGCTTTGAAAGCCACTGCTACTTGCTTTTTTATAAAATGTGTGGCTTTTCTTTTTTAATCTTACATGTCAGCATTGCATCTGTTGGTTCCCTTTTTATTTATGGATTTTGCAGTGTTAACCTGTAAGTGATACCAGAGAGTCTATTATCTATGTTTTCTATTTTATGGGAAGAAGATTGTTTTTTTTAGTACTAGAAAGCAACAGATTCTTACGAAGGAATTTTTAAAGCCCTGTGTAATTACTTCTCAATACTCCATGTTTCTTTATTCTTCCCTTCTCACAACTCTGATTGGGTCCAACTGCACCGCACAGTCCAACTAAACCATTAGAAACGTAACCCAGGAAGAGGCAAGGTGGAGGGGAAATAAGTTTATGGCTTATGTGAACTATATGGCTTGAATTAATCAAACTTGCTTTGTTTAGGGGGAGTTAATGAGATTTAGCTGATTACATTTCATTCAATTTGGTTTTGAAAGTCTTCTGCAGGAGAATAATGTAGCAAGACCGAGTGCTGAAGCCATTGCAAGGGGAGAGAATTGCAATATAGCATTACAAATGTTTGAAAACTTGAGTGTACTGTGACCCTTATTCGCATCACTTATGATCTGATACCTCAAATGTCTGAATATTGCTAAACCTTCTTAGTTCTGTTCGTATATATACACAATAAATTCATTCTATATATATAGCCGTAATTTTGAGGAAATGCCACCCAGCTTAATGGCCCCATCACCAGAACAGTATTTTGCAGATCTCTGGAGCTGGCTGTGAAAACTGCATTGCATCAGTATAACTATTAGACCATTTCCTAGTTACACTGCCCACTGTTTCATGTGCTGTCACTAGGCCAAATGGTTGCCATCTGTACTTTTTTTTTGCGTGTGTCTTATTTGCCAGGCAATAGAGCCTTACAGAGGTTGTGTGTGGGAGATGGTGGTGGGGGAGTCTTTGTAGAAGTGAAATGTGTCTTTAAAAGTTCAAAGAAAATCTCTTTTTGTAAGCGTAGGTTAATCTATGGTTTTCCCAGAGGGTATCCTGGCTTTCTCTAAAGTAAATGGAATTAGCCAACAGTGTTTATAGGGATAGGCTCAAAATGATGAGTTATATAGTTCTTTTTAAAGGTTATTTTCTGATGGTTATCTTTAAGGTATTGAAGGACATAGGTTTTCTTTTCCTTTTTTTTCCTCCTACTCCTGCTGGAGTTTGTATATAAACAGTAATGGTGTGGAGTAGGAAGATAAATAGGACAGCTGCTACTTATAGCAGAGGGAAAAATGTGCTTTGTAATTCTTGCTTAAAAATTAATTCTCTGGGATTTTTTACTAATTAATATGGTAAAGTAGTTTAGCCCTTGGGATAATTTTAGGGGGTTGTAAATACTCAGAGTATTTGACTTAGAAGAGTGTTTTTTTAATGTATTTGCAGAACTAATTATTTAAACGTTCTCCTGACAGTTAATCATTGTGAATGGTGGTCATAATCAATATTTTGCTTTTCAGAGCTACTCTGCTGTACCCTTATTTCTGTGGAAAAAGGAAAAAAAAATAGTTGGAATAGTAGAAATGCACTGAGGAGACCTTGATGAGAAATTGTACGCTAATAGTTTTTGGGAAATAATTTTTTTTAACTTTCTAAGACAAAACAAAAACAACAAAAGAAAAAGTATTTCTAATTGGATGGATCTTAAAAGAATGACTTCCTTTTTTTCCTTGGAAAAGGGTTCAAATTTTGAATACTGTAACAGAGCTTAATTAGGGAATCTGTTGTAACCCTCTGGAGGTGGGATATTTGCATATACTAAAAAATGTAGTGGCATCTGTGTTACTGGGGAGTTTAGGAGGTGTTTGGTACTTGAGTGTGATGCTTCTTAACCAAGGAGAAGCACATCAGCTTTTAAATTATTTTCCCTTTCTTTTTTACTTCATATATGTGGAAACAATTGCTGTCACATTTAGGGAATTGTTGGATGGATTGAATGTACTGCAGTCCTGCTGGATATGCTCTTTTTAGGGGAAGTGTTGGCTTTGAAGAAGTTCACCATCAGGCAGCAGTAAGACTGTGGTTTTAGCACTCATAATGGTCCTGGGCTGATCTTTCTGCCAGTTAACTTAAAGTGTCATCAGGAGACATGAATGACTTCCATGTTAACAGTATTTGTAGTTTTTTAGCCAGGGGTTGCCCTCAAAGGGAAATAGAGATCGGCAGAGGATGACTGTGTCCTGCAGCTTGGCCCATGCAGATGGTGGTGCTTGAGAGCTTTTGTCTGCCTGCAGTACTTCACCTAATACCAAGACTTTTCTAGCTCAGATACATGCTACTAGGGAGGCAAAGGGTCTGGTTCTGGCTGCAGCCACTTGAATCAGCTGGAATGTGGAGATTTGAATGCTGCATACTGGAGAATAACAACACAGTTCATGAAGATCAGAAGGAAAGACAAAATCCAAACAGGGCATTGCACAATAGTAAATGTGCATCCTTAACTATATGACATCTTTCCCTCAGGCTGAAACAACGCAGTTTCAGTATTAATGGCCTAATGCTCATAGTACAGTGAGTAGTTTAGGTTATTATCTCAGGAGTTGCCTTTGTTTTTGCTGCACCTAATGAAGTAGGCTCTGTTTGTGGTTTAATTTGTTATGCACTATGCTAATAGAAATATTTGAGTGCTTAATTCATACTATATATGCTTGAAAATCACAATCAAGGGGAATTTTTATGTCCCTTGAGGAATGTTCTGATGCTCTTATTCCTGAAATCTAAGTGCTGTTTTGGAATAAAATTTAACACTTCATGCTCTGCCCTTTCCCCAAGTGTGTATAGTCAGTAATTGTTCTGTAACTATACAGATATAACTTTTTTTTTGTTTGTTTTTGTTTGCCTTTTTTTTTTTTATTTGCATGGTATGCAACCTCAAAGCATTAATTTATCATCTAACTATCTAAAGACAAACTGCCTTTAGTCAGGTGGCAAAAGTCTCCATGGGGTTTTGTAACTTACTTGGAGGGAGAATCATGATGTTCTGTAGTTCTGTGTGCCCACATTCTCCCTTCAAGAACTGACCAGTGTAATTATATAACAAATTTCTTGGGTTTCTTTGGCCCATTGAGGGAGATTTGGGCACTTAATTGTGAGTGGATGGATCTGAATAATGGACAAGCCTCTCTTGCAGAGGGACCTACAAGCTAAGCTGCTCAAAGTTGAAAGCAAATCTTTCCTCTTCTTTCTGAACTGACATCTGAAAGAAATGAGATTAGCTGAAACTTCAGCCCTGTTTCACAGATTTTAAAAATAGAATGAATGAATGAAATCCCTCCTTGAACCAGAGCTACATAAAAAGATTCTTCACAAGTAACACATTATCCTTACACTTTCTATTCTGTGCGCTAATGGTCAGTGTGAAGGTGGAAATGCTGAATGAAATGGCTGTTTAATGCATTTTTCTCTCATACCTATGGAAACAAGAATTTAGTAAAATCAATTTATCATTTTTCATATAAGATATTCACTAGTTTCACTAACTCATTTGAAGTAGGAAACTAGCAGTATAAATGTTTAAAAGGAGAGCTTGCCTTATTAATTCAGCGCTCAGAGGAAGCAATATCACACTTTTTAAAGCATATTATAAACTTTTTCCTGTGAGTCTCCACAAGTATTTTTAAAATAAATAAGTGCCCATCTTTCAGACCAGAAATGTTTCGCCTTCGAAGGTGAGAGAGGTAATAATCACACACTGCCAACTGATGATATGTGAAATGGAAGGTGAAACTTAGAGCAGCTCCTGTTAGCTGGAAGCATCAATTATGCTATGAATTTGTGCTTTAGGTTGGCTATGTCATTCAGGAGGACCCCTGGTAGAGTGCTCTTTAGTTCTGCTTTCTAAAGAGCTGAGCTCCCCAGGCTATCTGTTGTGAAGAGGCACTAGAAATAAAAAGATATTCTGTGAGCTAATGTGTTGGGAATCACAGCTGGGGGAATGTTACTTCTTAGGTTATCTCCAAAATCCCCTTTGTACCTTCTCACTTCTGAAATGATTGTTCTTTTGAGGCCTTTATTATGTCAATCTTGACTCAGTTAAGATTTAAGAACTCTTATCTTCCCTTCCCACTTAAAAGGATAACTATAATGTTATTTCTTTAGGATTCTTAGGAGTTGATATTCTTCAAAATCTCATGTGACTTCTTTGTTGCTCCCTCATTAGAGGTCAAGATAATTCTGCCTTCTTTGAAAACCTTACAGAACTGTCTCTGGATGTGTGTGCTGTTGTAGTGTATAACACCTTTGATTCTGAGTGTAGGAGGGGAAAAAGATTAATATAAATGAATATGTATTTAATATATTCAGAGATATATAGATATATACATTGATTTCATACATATATATGAATCCAAATCTTCCCATGAAGCATGCAGCTACTGAGATATGTTGGTACAGGCTTCATTCATGCAATAGTTGTTAGAGAGGCTAGATATTTCTTGGTATAAAAGAAAGCCCAGGTGCTTATAACAGTAAAGCTTTATGTAATGATACAGCTTTTCTACAGCACCACTTGGACCTTCTCAAAAGCACTCTACATTAGGATTAAAATTTTAATTGCTTGGAAGAAACTTAGGCAAGCTGGAACATGGACACTGTTTCTTCCTGTTGGTAGGAGCAGAGAAGCAAACTGGTCAGTTCTCTTCTGCTCTAAGGCTGTTAGAGGTCTGTACAGCTACACTGATCCAGCCTAAGAGGAAGTACTGACAAAACATCTTTTCCTTCAAGGATAACCTTCTCCCATGGATTTGCAGTTCAAATGCAACTTTGCATAGTAGAAATCTGAAGCGTATGTTCATAGTAAACGTGACACCTCAGAGCAGAGACAGGTTTATTCATAGCTGTGTCTTGAAATAGTGTTAGGTTTGACATTCAAGGAAAGCACACACATTTAGCACACAACTTAAATACATAATTCACGTTTCCATATTTCCATAATTGCTTTGTTCTTTTTCTTTTTTCTTTTTTTTTTTTTTTTTGCGTGTTACAACATGCATGCTTCATTGATAAAAAATAATAACAGGGAAATTAAATTAGAAACAGTTGATTTTCTAATTAGCTATGATAACAATCAAGACTTGACCATGAAAGTGAGAAATCATGGATCTAGATTTCCTTCTTGTCTGTTCATCTCTTGTCCAACGTTTTGTGTTAGCTAACTCAGAACTAATACTTCCCTGGCCTCTCATATATACTGCTTTTGTCTAATGAAGAAAACATCTGTTAGTAATGTGGTAAGTGTAATCTAGGAAAATCTATTGTGAATATTATAAGAGTAGTAACTAATTATTGTGGTGATAAACTTAGGGTACTACAGTCATAATTGTCATAATTTTTGATGTGTTGTTAAAGCATTGACTGGCAATCTATTGGATGTCATGTAGTTACATGAGAGTTTACTACTAGTCTGGCTAATACAGGGAAAGATGTGGCTTGCTGGAAATGTATTTCTGTCGGATGGGTATTGAAAACTCTTATGCTGGGTGATTTGAAGGGACCACTAGAGGTCGTGTGCTTCAGTGCCACACATAAAGCTGGAAGAACTTTCAAGTTAGTCGAGGCTGCTTGGGGCCTTTTCTAGATGAGTGTCAACTGTTTCTAGGATGAGTTCCTGCAGGCTCTCCAGGCAGCCTGTGGTAGTGTGTGCTAGGTGTTTCTGTGCTGCCCAGAGAACAAGTTGCTCTGTTTTCTTTTTGGCACTTGGTTTCTCTTTTAGTAATGAAGGCTTCTGAATTATTTATTTTGGAAGAACTGTCCACCAGGGTTCTCAGTTTTTGTTGTTGGTTTTTTTTTTTTGAGACTTGGGTTTGAAAGACCTTGGTATCTGCTGTAGCTGTGGAGAAGGTAGCTATGACAGAACTTCAGAGTTCACTGTTTTTCGCAATGCTGGAAACAGTCATAGCAGATGTTTCCTCTGTATTGCAATGAAAAGATGGAAAGAGTTGACAGAATTTAAAGAAGTTGATTATCTGTGGAATGATTCGTCAAAGTTCGGAATTATTTGTGCTTAGCACTTTTCCCACTTGCTCTGAAGCACACTTTTCATTCTTTATGACCTCATATTGTCCATACTCCTGATAAGATATATGCAGTATTTATGATACAAAACTGTAGGCTACCTGTTTTTTATTATTCATAGGCATGCCATTCTATTACTACTCTTCCCTCTGTTTGTTAACTAACACTTAACTCTTACCTTATTAATAGATGGAACAGTCAAAACTAAGATTCCTGTCAGAAATATACATCTAATTGTTCGCTTGAAGTTTCCTCAGCTTTGGTCTAAACCTACTTGCCTGGAAAGCAGCATTGTCCTAATACCCTGCTGCTACTCCTTAAATGGCTGCTCCTATCATTTGGTAATCTAGAAGCTGCGGAGGGGCAGGAGTGTCTGTTAACCAGTAAACATAAACAAGAAAAACCTCTTTCTGTCATGATTTAGTGGTAATATGTTTCAATTTGCTTAAAAACAAAGTAGCACTTTAGCAATAGTAAGTTGCCATGTTTTTGTCCTGGATACTTGTAAAAAGTATGAGAACATGTGTGGAAAATGATCCCGTTCTGGTTGTGAACTCCCAGCTACTGATTTTCTTCTTTGTGTCCTGGTAGAGAGGATCTGTTGAGACCAGTTTGGATTATACTTGTGCTTGAATGTTTCCTGTCCATCTTGGGTTGTCTGTTCAAATAAATTGCAGAATCCTGCTGCTATCTGATAGGTGTCCAACTGTGTGACTTGTACAACAATCAGGTTGAGGCTGTCCCACCAAAAAGCCATTCCTAACATAATGGTTAGTCTCCTATCTGAATCCGTTCACATTGCCACGTCCAGCACAAATACTGCAGCTCTTGCTCCTGTTCTCCATTGCAGCGGAGGGGAGCAGCAAAGCCTGCCCAGCTTCCAGAGCTGTCTGAATGCAACGGTGTCAGCTGTAATAGCCAGGATGAGATCCAAGGGAGAGGAAGCTGCTAAGCTGGAGAACAATATTTAATTTGGCAGTCGATTTTATGTTGGTATTTCTAAGGAACTATTAGTCAGTATTATGGTGGGGGGTGGGTTAGAATCACAGCTCAGGAAATGCATGGAGCTTTGAAACTTAAGTAATAAGAAAACCAGTCACCTCTGTGACCGGAGGTGGGTGTGCAGACCTAGGTTGAAAGCTTAGTTGCAAGATGAAAGAAGCCATCTGTCAATTACTGTGAAGTTTAATCATTCCTGTAAATCGCTTCTGGAGCCTGTTTTTAACAGGTGACTGCGCTAAAGCTCTGAAGAGTTCTGTTTAAAATGCATTTTGCAAAAATGTATCTGTAATCTCAGTTTTATTGTTTTCCAAATACATGTTAAATTCATAATAGTAGGCATAGTGTTCCCATCTGTTAATGTAATTTTGTAGATAATAATTTTAAAGAGTTTTGGCTTGTAATTCAATCTTTAAATGTTATTTTACAATGTGATATATTTGATATTTAGTGTTTTTCTGAAAAACATGAATTTGATATTTAAAGGACCTCTTTCCCAGGTCCTTTCTGCCACTGACCTAATGTACCAATTCACAAACTGCCAATTCTGTCTTCTTTTCAGTGAGATTCATACTGTCGAGGCTTCTCATGGTCTGTCTTAGAGTCAGATACTCCACTGAAACCAAAATGAGTAATGTGTGTTTTGTTTTTTTTTCCCCAGTATGAAAATGAGTTAGTTTCAAGTTGTTCTAATCTGCTTTTAGAATAAAATGCACCTTACAATAAAGAAAGATACTGCCTCGACTTTCTCACTTTGGCATAAGTTTTTTCCTAGGAAACGTTCAGAAATCTTCAGGTTCTTAAGTGAAAATGAAAGCTACTGCAAATCAAAGGTTTAGGCCTTGTTTGAGGGGCTGCCCCGTGATACAGCGTGCCCATGTGTCTCATGAAAAGCTGTGTTCGTACATTTGCATTTCCAATCTTTTTGTCACCTTTTTATTAAGGAGTGGGCTCCATATTTGATTTACAGATAGTTTGTGTAGAGTTTGGTAATATTGTTCATACATTCAAAAATTTTGACACATGGTTGTTTTGTAAATGGACCTGTTGTTTAGCTGACAGTTTTGTGAGGTCTTTGGTTCAAATAACTAATGCTGTATTGTGTTTAGGGATTTCAAGATCAAAATACAAAATAACTCCTTTTTCTTTTGTTTCTTTGAACCCAATTAGTCCATATGTGATAGAAGCTGGTCTCATTGGAGCTCTTTTTGTAAATATATTGTCATTTTTGTGCTTCTTTTTTGGTGAAAGGCATACCTTGTTGCCCTTTAGTCTGTAGCTCCTGCTTTTTTCCTGCAGGTTTATGTTCTTATTCACCATTTGTTACGAAGAATATAACAGTGCAGTAATAAAGATGTGAATAGGACTGTTCTGTGTAGGGGTTTCTTCAGGAGGATACAGAAATGCAGGTAGAAGGAAGTCTGCACTAATACAGTAGAACAGTCCAAGTAATGTGGGAATGAGCAAAGCTAGGTCAGATTTTAGGTCAGCCCCACTGAATGGAGAAGAGCAGGATGTCTCAGAACTGGGGACAAAATCCGAAGTGATACCAGGGTTAAAATCATCAGTAGTACTGATAATGGAAAGAATCTGAGGTTGATGGAGTTTTCAAGCTAACTGTTTGGGGATATTGCAATCCAAATCTGTTTGATTATTCCTGCTACCTGTGTTTCTGTAGTTAATTAGAATTCTTATGTAGAGCTAAGTATTTTGATCCAAAAAGAATTAGAAGGACCACAGCTGTCATCTTTTAACGTGTTAATATCTGCATTTTGAAAGGTACTTCTTTTCCTTTTAAAACGAGACTGAAATACTAGCATATAGGCACTCGGTATGTACAAGTTGGGTTTATTTGTGGTAAAACAGTTGTATTTATTTGTCTCTCACACCTCTTTGCTTTTCCTCATCAACAGGAAGGGAGTTGGGGATGTGTGACAGTCTCAGGGAACAAGATAATTTCAGTGATCATTTGAGCATGAGATCTTGCTTATTTACCGTGAATTAGGTTCCATGCTGACTGACAGAGTGTGACTTAAGTAGAATTGTCTAGTTGAAAATTGTGGCCAAAAATGATTAACATGAGGTCTGGTTTTGAGTTTGCCGTACATATTCCACCACGTTACCAGAGGTAACTTTTCTCAGTACCGTTAGGAGAATGTATGTACCACTTATACGTCTCCTTGTATTCAAAGATGTTCTAAGGGTGAGGCAATTAAAAGCAATACTGCTCTCTCTGTTGCTTCATTTCTATCCAACCACAATGATTTTGCTCTTGAATTTTAGATCAAAACTGCAGCCATAGGGAGTGCCAGGCCTGAGTGATGTGATGGACACACCCAGGGCGTATGCTCAGGGAGTATCAGGTGTTTATAACTCCTACTCATGATGTTTCATCGCTTTATCTCAGAGTAGAAGAATATCTCCCAATTCATCTGTTTTTACCCTTAGCTGTCTGAAAAAGGTATGGCAAAAATTTTCTAGAGATGCAACATCTAGAATTATCAGGAGGGAATAAAAAGATCAACACCCGGAAGTTTTTAACTGCAGTGGGACTCAGCTGAATCTTATTTATACAGGGCGTGGTATAGCTGCCAGCTAGGAGAGGCAATGGCATGAGGGAGAGAGGTGCAGCTGTGAGTACATGAGCCAAAGCAAACAGCCGCTCAGGTGATCCTGGTGGGGCTTCATGAGTCCTTCTTATACCACACTAGTGGACCTCTGCTTACTTGAGTGTGCACCTGGGACTGGTAGCAGCTTGGTATTGCTGAAAATGACACCTTTTTGATAAAAGGTAACATTACTTGAGAGGCATGCAAACTTAAATAAGCAATAAAGTGTGCTGCTCATTTGTTCTGGTGTGGCTAGCAGAGAATTATACTAGAAGTGTTTCCACTAGCACTATTAGGAGAGACTTGGATCAATGAAGAGACATTCCTTGCTCTGTTTGCTAGTTAATGGTTATTTTAAAAGAGCACTTTTATATTGCCAAAATGAGATAGGAAGTTTCAGCCTTTTGTGAGAGATCTACTATTCTCCAAGGTTTTTTTTTTCAGGGTAGTATTTTCTTTGGACTTCACTGTAGATTTTTCATTTTCCATTTGCTTATTTGTTGGTCTTTTTCCCCAAGCCTCACATTTGTAAAGGAAAAGCTAGGCACTATGCTTGAGATGATTTAAAAAACAAAAGCAGCAATAAAGCAAAACAGAAACCAATGGGAAGTTCATCTGTCAGCCTATCTTATTTGAAAAGGGCACAGGCTTGACGTTTCTCAGGCTGGTATTTTTCTGTCTTTCCATACCACCACCCAAATCAAAACTTCATTTGGACTTGGAGCATCTCTTTATGCATAAGGTGTCACTTTTTAATGCTTTATCAACATTGTAAAGGATCAGAGTATAGTTTTATGAAACCTTGGATTTGTGACCTGGTTCCTGGTTTATATAACCTAGATACCCAGCTTGGTACAGCAAAGAGCAACTCAAGACACTTCAAAATGTTTCTGACTTGTAAAACCATATTCACAGCTTTTAAGCCACAAAAATTTGAATGTCTTCCGGGTGAAAGTGATAGACTTGAGCACATCTGTATCTTCTTAACACCAATCATGTTTTTCTAGTTTTTCTTTAACATTTTGTGGTGTAATTGCTGTTTCATTGTTGAATAACGAAGTGAAATTAACAGTGTGCTGCTGATTGTTTGCAAAAGATTGCTATGCTTTGAAAATTGTGTGGTGGGATACCTGAGACAGGATTTTCTATTACTACTGTGAAGTAGCTGAGAGCAGTGTATTACATTTCTCCTGCTTGGAAATGGAGTGTGTTGAAAATGTATCTTTGAGTAAAAACAAGTTTGCATTCCTGGTCTAGGTTTCAAGTAATAAAATGCAAGGAAATAGAATGGTAGGTATATTTTACACTCAGTGCATCTTAAAGATAATGTGTATTGGTAAGTTCACTGATTTGAATCCTACTACAGCACATATTTATTCCTGAAGTCAACTTACTCAGTCTCTTAGTGAATACAGAACTGGGAAATCATGAGGATATTTTCTGTTTTATCTGTAGTACACTGGTGCTGAGGAATGAGTGCTTGTGCATTCAGTGGTAGTGATAATGCAGAAACAACATTGTACTAAAGTTGCTGATAAGTATCCTCTTTTTATTCCCTGCACATGTATTGCTGTTAATAGGAAATTACTAACTTTGTCACTGTGACTTTCCCTGACCTCCAAGTAACTTCTGTGCTGCATCTCTGGTGTTGCTTCTCATTAGGTGGACTAAATTCCATTGTATTAGTGCAATGTATGTAATATTGGAGAAAAGAGTAAAGATACCTTTTAGACTTATGATGGAAGTACCTGATTTCTAGCTATAAAATAGCAACTTAATTTTTTTCTTAGAGTACGGGCTAATTTTCATGAGCAGAGTACTAAGATGTAGTTGCAAATTTCCTGTACTCTATAAGGCTTTTTTTTTTTTCCTGTGTGCTTTTTCAAATTGCTCTGGGACTGACCCAGAGCAACAATACTTTTGTTTAACCAAAAATAAAATCATTTGTTTTAAAGTATTTTCCATTTTATACAGTTTAGCAGAAATTTTATTTTACCAGAAGAGTCATCAACAAAGTTTAACTAGAATTTAAAGTGTAGAATAGTTAGTGCTATGTATTAAGGTGAGTGTATTTCTTAAAGGTATTCCAGACGGCATCCATGAGCAGTTTTGAAAAGCCAGTTTTTGATAGCTTTAAATCAGTTGTACCTTTTTTTTCTTATTGTCTATTGAATTAGGTTTTTTTTTTTTTTTTTTTTTTTTGGAGGGAGGTTGGGGTGTTCTGTACTTAGCGCATGTTGATGTGTTCAAAGCCCATTATGATAATTTTATGGTCAGCTTTAATATTTAGTGTAAATGAGTCAAGCTTGTGCAAGGCAAATAGATGAGCAGATTAATATTGCAGGAACATATTCCATTTTGGATATTGTATATATGCTTTTTTTCACCTCCCTGATGGCTTAAAAGTCACAGAGAAATCTCTGTAAGTTCAGTTTTCCCTTGAAAAACCATCTACCCTGGGGATAATGTTAGTTCCTGAATGTAGCAACATTTGTGAATGGTCCAGCTAACTTCAGAAAGAGAATATTGCATGCCTGTTTTTCAGTCTGATATTTTAGTAGTTGTTTGAGAGTTAAGCAGCACTGTTAACCTAAGATCATAGGTGGGAAATGACTGGAATTTGTCTTGTTGCTGGAAACCCAAGTTTGAAAACTTTTAACGCTGTCTGTGTTCTCTTCTGCATTTAAGACATTACTAGGATCACAAAGATCAGTGGCAAGCAAGTCTCATTGGGCCACTCGCTTCCCTAATTGCCAGGAGGGAAGATTCTGTACCTGAGATTATTTAGTTTTAATCTGACATAAGCTGAGTGTGCAGTTATTCAAGCCACAAAAGCCAAAATCCTACAGCAGCCTTTAATGTATATTCACACATGAAAGCTGTTTAATTGGTTTTGTTTGCTTGTGTCAGGAATTAAGTGCAAAGTCTCCTGCCTTATCCCTTTCTGTTTAGATCTGCAAATCCAATCTTTTATAAAGGCTGCATTAAAAAAAAAACAAAACAAAAACCTGATTGCTGCTTTGGTTGCATCTTTTATGAATGCTTTGTTAAAAGCGGGAGGGCTTATCTTAGATTTAGTTTTCACACATGTAGCAAATATCTGTCCCTACTTACGTTTCAGCTTGCTCCAATTTAACCTGCTCTTTTCAGGTTTGTCCCTTTTTCTGTGAGCTACGAGCACCTCTTACGGTGTCAGCATGTAGTGTGCTACCACTGGGAGAAAAAGCAAAACGAGGCAGAAGATCTTACAAATATCACAACATACAAATATTTAATCTCCAAACTGACGTTCCCCATAACTCTGGATTGTTGTCTTTTTTTAACTTGAACTTGGTTTACAAGATCTTTCCTCTTTTTTTTTTCCTCCAAAGTTTACGTTTCTGAAATCCTGCTTGGCTTTCTATGCATTATTCCCATCAGTGGGTTGGTTGATAGTGGTATGATCAATGTGTGGTAGGCCTCTTCAGAAGCATTGATATCTGTATTGTACAACTAGAAATAATTTTGTTAAACACCTGCATTTCCTTGCTGCAGATGTGTATAGCCACATGGGGTGGCATGCCATGTAATGTGGGATTCTTGTTATGCCAAATAAAGTATATGTCAAGCTGCAAGCAACTTTGTTTTTTGAGCTACCTCCGTATACTGGGGTACCACAATTATCTCTGCATTAGTAGAAACTATACTTCTGTTGTCTTTATCCTAAGAGGCTTTGATATAGTCTTACTTTATAACTTCAGTTATTATAGACTTTCTAGACCTGACATCAGCCTATGCTGCTTGCAAAGTCTGCCAAATCCGGCATTTGCTGCTACAAATTTATTTTGCCTTCATTCAACATTTTTTTCTGCTTAGCTTGTCAAGTAGAAGGGATGTGGAAAATCAGCTAGTGATGCTTTTCTTTTCTTTTCTTTTCTTTTTTTCTTTTTTTCTTTTTTTTTTTTGGAGTCTGGGATTAGTAAAATTGTCCGTGTTTTGTTCTCAGCACAGCAAAAGGATACATTTTGAATAGACATATTCTTTGGATTCCTGATTAAAGGTTAGAGTGAAACAGTCAGCCTGACGCTGAAAAATCTTGTGTAATTTCACTTTTTGCTGATACTTATCCATTTTCCCTCCTGTGACAGAAATGCCTGTACTAGTGAACATACTTGAATTGATCAGATTGCATGAGATTTCAGATAATTGCATTTTCCTTCTTTCCCTTCTGCGAAAGAGAAAATAGGCAGTGTAAGTGAGAGACCGCAGTGTCCTGCAGAGCGCTTGAAAACACAATCATTTATTATTGAATGTTTGTTTTATTCTGTAAGTATAAAGGAAGGCAGCATTCTGCTTCTTATTTGTACTTCGGTAAATCTAGTGAAACTAGGAAGAGGAATGAATTTAAGTCAGTGTAATGTAGATTTAGTTAAAAAAAAAATGGGGAAGAAAGCTCCTTTTTATAAATAATTTCTTTGGATATGAGAAACTACAATAATGTAGAACGAAACTTGCTTTTGTCTGTCAGGTGAACTGACAGATGATGAACCCATAGTTTGTATTAAGAATGTGATCCAAGCTCTGAAGTGTTTTCACTCCTGTAATCCAAGCTCTGCAAGCACAACCAAGTGTTGTCGATATTGCAGTTGTGCCTGGTGCCTCAGAGAATTCAGACTCCTTTTGTGGTGGGAACCACAAGTGTTTGGAACATCAGGAAAAGGGAAAAGTAGCCTCAGAGATATCCTGTTTAGTTTGCTCCTTTCTTATTTGAGAATGTATTAATGTTTTACTTTGCTGCATTGTAGTCTGCAAATAGCTCTCTTTTCAGAGAGGCCACCTGAGACTCAAAGCTTTTGTCAAACCAATCTTTTTTAATCTTACTTTTCCTCATTTGAATTATTTTCTTTTTCTTCTGTTTCCTAAAAAATTGGTAATTGTAGAAATGTTTATCATACATAGCAGAATGCAGTTTAAACCATAGTAATAAATGAATTTCCTTGGAAAATTAGTATGTAATGCATAGGAACACACCCCTGCTTTTGGGATATACCACTTTCCTATTCCGAATGATGACTCAACTAAGAAAACCACAAAGAGGGTGTCCTAACTGATGCTGTAGGCAAATGAATCTCTTCCAGTGGAAGTTCTCCTCCCTAAATGTTTGAAAGGGGAATAGTGTGGTTACCACGAATGACTCCGACAGCAGTGGCCACATGAACTGCAGCAGTGTAAATGAGCTGTGAATGAAATGTCTAGTGCACCTGAAATGCAAACTAGCATTCACCACTTTCAGACTGGCAAGTCAGCGTCTTGTGTGCATGCGTGTGTATATATACATATATATGTATGTGGGTTTAGAAAACCCGAAGCTGCTGCTTCTGTCTTGCTGTGAAGGCCAGACTTTCAGTTAACAGCTTGTTGGGAGATTGCGCTTGGCATCTCTTTGTAAATTCATTGAAAACTTTGCTGAAGTTCATCTGGTATTTTCTGGTGCTCTGTACAGGTCATTACTGCTAACTCCCTGAATTTGTTGTCCTTAACATGGAGCAAAAGAAATGCTGTTTCATTGTTTGGCACTGGATATGAAACATTTGGAAACAGGTGTTGAAAGCATAAACAGCAAAATAGGAAAAACTTAAATTGGTGGACAGTGCATTTGTTTTATATATGCTATAGTCTTTGCATATAAAATAATCCGGAGTGATTAAAAAAAAAGTTTTGTTATTCTTAAGTTTCTACTGTAGTTGTGAGATTTTCAGTATTGTTAATGTCCTGTTTCTGTGTAGATGACTTTAAAATAGCTCTAGTCTTCATATGCCCCTAAGTTTTATTCCTGTCCTTCAGTCCTTGCCTGTTTTCTGGAATCTGGCAAATCTACTGGGATGAGATGCTCTGAACACCTAACCTTAGAATAAGATAATACAAGAGTCTGAAGGGTATTTGCTGAGATCTGCTGCATTTAGAGACAACTTATTCTTTGGTAAACTAGTTTTCATGTAAGCTGCGTTTCCAGATTTCACAATTTAACTGTGTCTAGTTAAGAAATATGGGATTTTCTTCATTTGTGGAGTGTTTGTGGTGTTCTGACATGTCTTTCTTTTTTCCTTCTGAAGCACCAATAATTCACTTGACTGAACCTGTCGTATTCTCTTTTGATACATATGACAGTCAAGTGTTTTCAAATACGTGTCAGTTGTCAGTGTAAGTAGTATTTCTTTTCTGATGTAAGCGCTCTATTGAGTATACTCGCAGAAATGCTTTAAAATGCTTATTAAACTCAATCCTTTATTACTTTAACTTTGAAATATGAAAACAATGCTTTCTTGCCTTTTTCTAGTTTTGCTTTCTGCAGATCTGATTTTCTACATCTTTTGTTTTCATTAGGTGCATAGATGAGGATTGAACTGTTGCGTCTCTGTTTATTTTGATTTCTGGAACAAATTCTGGAATTCTGTTTCACTGATAAAGTGCCATCTGCTGCTTAGGTGGCCTTCCATATCTTTGTTACTGCAGCAGATGTGCTCTTATTTACTTACATTTTAAGGTCTGAAGTCTTCCCATTAATTTGCTTTCCTTTGTATACTCAAGTGACTCTTTTGAAGATGTAATTCTGTTGATAACTTGAGAATTGGTGATGCTGTGGTGCTGACACTATGCGACTTGCTTGGAAACTTTATTTTCTTTCAAGAGCTCTGCATTGTCACGTAGGAGCCTGTGTGTCACTTACCTGTTTCATCTTTCTGTTGTTGATGACATAAGTAGCATGTTAAACTACTGAGAAGCAAATTGAAATTCATTGACATCGTATGTATTCCTTTCCACCACCCCCACCACCCCATACAGTATCAAGTCACTGCATACTATTATAAATTTATGACTTCTTCAGAACTCAGTTGACATTTGATAAGATCTGCTTTTGTCTACAGGGAAATTACTGGTTTTTCAATCAGTAAGAATGATGTCTGGTGAGAAGTATGCTAGTTGTCCTTACTAGGTCACAGACAATTAAAAATCGTTATTACTTGTTTGATTTCCCTTGTTTTAAAAACATGAATTTGTTCTCTAGAGCAAAGTATGTTAGATATTTATAGTTAGCGTGCCTTGTACATGGGGAAATTATGCTTATAATCCAAGTGAAGTCCCTTTTGAGAAGATATCTATAGCAAACTCTTAAAACTGGAAGCATAATCAAAGTGGAACTGTGAAATACTTTGAGAGTCACTGAACATATTGCCTGTATAATTTCTTCATGACTTCATATATACGGCTAAAGGTTTTGGGGAAGCATGTTAATAAAATAACAGAATGAACAAAAAAATATATTTTAAAGGGAAGTTTAATATCTTTTAAAAATGGGTCTTTAGTAGGCAGCTTTATGAGCAGTCACTTTGTGAACTGTCAGCTCAGTATTAGTGATTCTCAGTTCATGTAAGATCTTAAAAAAAAAAAAAAAAAAAAAAAAAAAAAAAAGGGAAAAAAAGGAATGTTACGTTCTCCCAAACCTAATGAATGCTTCCTTTTTAAACCAGTTTTACCACCTCCTGAACTTTTAACTTCTGGTGTCTATGTTAGTTGTGTTTAATGTGGGGTCATAGTCTCCATCTGTGTTAGATGTGTTTCTATTAAGTTCTGGCTTAGTGACTGTTGGATGTTTTGGATTAGGCCCTGCTGTACACGCTGGGGTAATAGAAGAGGATCTTGTTTGAAAATCCTACTTTGATTTCCTTGATTAGGTGTTGTAGACCTAACTGAATAGGAACAGAAGCTTGAAGAAAATGCCTTCTGGAGATGTAGGTGATTAATATTGTGCCTCCTGAACAATATTAATTCAGTGTGAATGTACCTGAGTTATTGTAGAAAATTGTGCTCCTCTAACCTGTTGCACTTTCCCATCTACTCTTCTGCTTGCACTGGCACTCTGATAGCAATTCAGTTAACAATTGTTTTTATTGATGTTAACCTACTACCAACTGACTCTTGGTCAGAAAGGGCTGAGTGAGTGGGAGAAGACAGGACTATATTCCTGTGCAGCTCCCACTTGTTCCAGACAATAAAGTATGCATGGAATTACACTGGAACAGACAGTTTGACCCTGAAGGGCAAGCTGGGGTTTCCAGTATCACTTGGATGTTTGTGTCCAAGTGCTTTTTTAGGCAAGTGTATCCTTCGGGGCATTCAGACCTTAGTATTTATTTTTTTTTATTATTATATTTTTTTTAAGATGTCCCATTTCCAGTAGTAAGTAATTGGAGAACTGGCTGAATACAGTAACACAAAACAGAGTGAGATTCCATAGCAGTGACAGTTAACTCGCATTTATTTCAGTGTAGGGCGCTGTGCAATGATGCAGGGACTGCCTTGGGGTGTGCCTGCTGGGGCTGCGCTGTGCTTGGTGAATGACTTTCACCCTCAACTTGTTGACCTCCTTTTTGCCTCTAAAATGAAAGAATTGTTCTTGTTTCATACAAGTGTAATAAAAAAGAATACTTGAAGACTTCAGTAAGGAAGCTGTATGTAAAATATGACTGTCCTGTGCTTCAGTGTTGAGGAATGCTTTCCATAACTCATGCAAAACCAATAAGCTTATATATTTTTTTTTCTTCCTGTGGTTAGAGTAGTAAAGATTATGCAAGTTAGACTGTGACCTAGTTAATGCATTTACCATACTTTCATATAGTCTTCAAAAGAAGAAGAGTGTTTAATGAAAATTGCAATATGAAGACAACTGGTAACCTGTAAATATTTTACTTTCAAACTCAAAAGTCACTGGTGGATATTTACTCTCAGTGCTTTTGAGACTTACTTAGAATTTTAAAATGTTGAAAGAAATCAAGTTAAGATTGTATTTTGGGATTTAGAGCCAAATAGGAGTAAAAAGGCAGCTTTTTATGTGTGAGTACAGAAGAATTGGTGTTTTCCAAATATTTTCTGATTGCACAGTAGAAGGCATTACAAGTTCAGCACTTTGTTTACTAAGAGGCATTGTCATGTGTTGTTACTGTAGTGCCAGCATCTCTAACCTATTAAGTTGAGTTGATAAACATCCTTTATTGCTATAAACATCCTCTTGGCCATCTGCTAAGGCTGAAGAGTAAGGAGGAGGAAGGTAGAACCTTTTACTTGAAAGCTTCTTTTAAGGCATATATCCCATTATGTATGTATTCTGCAGAGAAACAGATGGTTTGAGAAATCAACTTAAAAGGATATAGCAGCAAAAAGAAAAATAAAAGAAATCCGCTTGTGACTTGTGCAGCATGGTATTTGTTCTGTGAATATAAGCATATTAAAAATATTAATTATAGTTAAAAATTGTTTGAAAGCTTCAGGTTGTATTTCTCAAATTTAAAGTTATATTTTGTATACTTTTCTAAAGTCCACAACATTTTATTGAAAAAAACCCACTAGGTTTCAGGCAGATATAACAAGGCATTTTGTCATTCTCACATTTCTTCCGCTTTATTTCCCCACAGGGGTTATGATGTGTGAGGGTGACCATTTTCTTCCTGAGTTGTGTGCTGGTGACAGGCAGGTGCTTATCCAGGAGAGGCTGATGCTAGCAATGTTTTTTATGTGTTGAGTCTTGATAGGAGGGAAAGAAGCCTTGTGCTTCACTGTACTATTCATGCTGGGCTCTCCCCAAATAGAGCAGGGCTGTTTTCTTAGTGCTTCTGTTCTGTGCGACTGTGGTGGTTGAGACTGCTGATGGGGAAGCCCTTTTAGGTCAGTGTAATTCAAAGTGCATTACTCTCTGAAAATGTCATACATATGCAGATCTTTAGGCTTGAAACTGTTTTCTTGGCAACAAAAAACCTTCCCATTTTCTCGTTGAATCAAAACTACAACATGTATTTATTCTGTACCCGAAGTCTGAAGTGATATTTGGGATTGATCTCTATTCTGAACTTCAGATGCTTTTCAATGGAATATACCGGTAATGTCATATAATAATGTTGTGTATGCAGTTATATACAAAAATAGTTAGCTGTCTAGTTTTGAACACTTTTATGTTGTATAATGTATGGTATATAATTGCAGTAGAACCATTTCTGACCTGTCTGAAAACCAGTTTAGCAGAGCAGTTTCACATATGAATTATGAGACTGACTACATGCCTCAGGTCAGGGTACAATACATTAACAGAGTGCATCAGTCTGGGCTTACTTGATTTGTCTCCCATTTCTGGGATGTGAGGAATGCAGAAGCCCATCTTCAGTTCCTGTTACATCAGTCACCCTAAAAAGGGAAACCACAATATGTGGTAACTAGATCTGTGGCATTTCTTTCAAATGCTTCTGCTGAATCTCATAGACTAAGTCAAACTAAATCATGACCTGACTTCAGAGTATGTTGATAAGTTTTGAGCTTGCTCATGCTTAATGAAATTAGTATCTTAGTCGAAGTTCAGGTATTTTTTTTTCCCCCTCAAATTTGATGAATAGCTAGGTGGGGTAGAGAAATAACTGTCTGGAGTAACTGGATGAGATTTTTCGTTTGTGTGTCTCAGAGCTCAGACCTCTGTCTTGGCAATTGCCTTGTCCAGTAGTGTTGAACTGGGTCTCTGTTTACCTAGAAGAATTGAGAATGTTGCTTCCAGGAAGCTCAGGAGGTGGTGGTGTGAGTCCGTGGGAGGGTGCATTCGCTCTCTTCAGTGTTCTGCTCCTTTCTGTCTCTGGATGATGCTCTGTGCCCATTTGTAGTGGGCTGGGACCAGGAGTTGATTCTGCTGAAAGCCAACACTTGGGAAGACAGACACAAGAGCTCCCCCACCAGCACATGCATGCTTTCATAATGGGATTCAAGTGTTCCTGTGTGGGCCTAATAGGAGGTTTCAGAAATCACTTGCCACTTTTGGTATGTCTTTTTTTTTTTTTTTTAAATAAGCAGAATTTAAGTTCTGCTTGTGCCCTGTGTTCCTGCTGTAAATTGTTTGAATTCCACATAATTCATTACTTATGTTTTCTTTCTCATGCTCTTCTAATCCTGTCGTAAGATAACCGCTGTGCAGTTGTAATGGCACTGTCATGTTGTTAGATTAGACAAAATCCTTTAAGACCTGACTTAGCCTCTTCATGGACGTTACCTGTGGAGATGAAGAATCATGTAATAGCCCTAAAAATTTTCAAAGTAGGTGTCCAAATGCATGGAAAGAAAATCTGCTGTTAGATAATTCGGATGGCCACAGTGCAGCTGAGAGAATCTTTTCTGTGCAATATTTTCTTACTTTTTAAAGATGAAACTCTCTATTCTCAAGACAATGTGTTTGAAAGCTAATCTTAAAATTGTTTAAGAAATGTATTTAAAGCTTGGAGAGTTTCACAGTGGGTACAGACAAGCTTTTGTAGATAGGAATAACATGGACAGTATCTCAGAATGATAACTTGTTACCAGGACTATTTGTTTTGTTCTGTGTAAGAGAGAAAACAGTTCTTCTTTAAGATGTGTTCTGGTGTCTGTAGGTATTCAAAGATGACGTGATACATGCAGTCCATAATTTCAACCTAATGGTGCTGCTTACTAGCTCTTTTGTTAGGACAGCTTAGTGTGCTATGCAAATTTCAGTTTGATGAGTGGATAACCTTGCTGTTTTGTTGTTACTTCAGTTTTCTTCATAATTTATTTCCCTATATCAAAAATTTCCTTATCTCAGTTTCCTTCATCATATCTTCAGAAACAAAGGTGTCTAGATTTTGATATGCTCATTGAAAATAATGGCCTGTTGAGTAGTGTGTGTATCTTTGTATTCAGCGCTGTTAGCTCTGAAGGGTTTACTATTATTAACAGATGAATCCTGCGTTGAAATTCAGACATTCAAAATCGTTCTGTTTTTAATGAAGGAAGTAAAGGTGAAGTCCAGATTCTCAGTTATAGCCACTCAGTCTGGGAATGAATGATACGGTGGTAATGGTGAAACCACCTTAAGAGCAGTATATGAGTAGTTGTGTAGTACAAGGGCTGCTCTGAAAGTAATTACTCCTACATTATTATATTGGACGAAGTGTTATTGTGCTCTACGTTATTAGTCCTAGATTCATGAAGTACTTTATTACACTTCTCTTTTAGTTCTGATTTATTAAAACTAATAAGTATAGAATATTCTATAACTCTTTTCCCTTTTTTTTTTTCTCATGGATGAATAAACACCGAGTTTTCAAAATGTTACATCTCATTTTTATTAGTAAAACTGCTGCAACTTTGGGATGGATGAGAATCAATTTCAGAAGTTGCTTTCTGTTCAGATAAAAATCTAGCATTGGAGAAGCTTGGTATGCAGTTTGAGAGAAATTATGTTAACGTTGTACTTTATTGTGTGTAATTTTGTTAATATTCATGCAGATGCAAAAGAAGCTGGTTCTGCTGCAACTCAAATATTTTCTCATTTGAAAATGAATATAAAATGTGGTTTGTTTTTCCTTCACTCTCTGTATTGAGATGGTCATACTACATTGTGTTTTAGGTGCAAGCTCTTCATGGACTGTAATTGTTTGACCCTTGTGAGGTAAATATTTTCATTTCATTGGGAACAGAAGAATAAAGTTGCTTGAATTCTTGCTTGAATTATACGGAGGTCTTACACATATGGTCAAATAGCTGGACTATGTCTCCTTTCAGTAATTTTTTTTACAAAACTTTATGTAAGCCATAGTAATGGTGTCGAAACAGGCCTACTTGTGCTTTTCTGATTTTAGCATTACACAACCAAGAGCATGACTATGAAATTTTGTTTACAGAACAGTTTATCTTGAAATGCAGATAAATGAGCTATCTGCTGAGAAGAGTACAAAATAGTTTGTAATTTTCCTGACAAAACAGGCAAATAACCCTCTTTGATTTTTATCTTAATCTGGCAAAGAGGTAACTTTCTGCAAAGAAAAAATAATTTGTAAAAAGGAAGTATTGGGTAGCAAAAAATAAGAGTGGCTACTTCTTTTGAAAAACGTATGATGAAGTGGAGTCTGCATTTGTTGCTGGCTTTCTCCATTCCGAATTTGAGTATTTGCATTCCTTTACTTCAGAATGCTAACTATTGTCACTGACAGCTTCTTCTCACAATTGTATTCTATGAATACCTAGGTGTACCGGTTCAATTGGTTCCATCACAAGAAAAAAGTACTAGCTCACAGATGAGAAGTTTTTCAAGCCAGTTCTACCTTCTTTTACAGGTACTTGAGAGAGTTACAGTTATATTAAAGGTAAATGAAAAGCCTTTCATGCACTATTATGGTCATGTGCTGTATGGCTAGGAAAACCAGCTTCTGAAAGTGTAACCCATGGTGATGTGAATGATCAGGATGGGTCATGGATTAAAGCACTAGAATAATGTGAAAAGAGAAGAGGCCTGTTGAAATAAAATGAAAAAGATTTTGTTTTACGATCTGTTTTGAGAAAAACGTTAGGAATTACAGTAATTGATTCCTGTTGACAGGGCAGCAAAATAGTTAATGAATTAAATGCAGTTTTACTAATTATAATGTTTAAACCTGTATTAGACTATTAATCTGTATTGGATTTCCTATCTTGCTTTGGTGAAAAGAAGAAAACAAAAACTGCAGAGAAAATGAAAGAACTCTGAACTATACCTTCCCAAACATGCCAACTTGGGGTTAATCTCTGTTCGCTTAAAGCATGGAAGGTTAACTCAATTTCAAATCTTTTCCTGTACTTCTGTTTTACAAAAAGTAAATGAGAGACTAAAAAGGTTTCACTTGCTCAGCTTTCTTTGTTGTCAGTATCACTGTAAAAAAGTTTCCTAACATGTCTGAAAAGTGTAAGGTAAATATCCTCTGAATTTCAATGTTATGGGCTGTGGGGACTCCTCTTGTAGTTTTCTTCATTCTTTATAGGCTTGGTCTCAGTGGAAATCTTAGCACCTGAAGGTAAAAGGCAGCCTTCCACATTACCTTGAACTGTTCTGTAGAATGCTAGGAGAAACTAAAACATCGTTTTACCTGAAAAATAAAATTATGGAAGAATACAAGATATCAGATTGTCCTGGCAGTAAGTCTCAAAGCAAATGTTCTTTAGCTTGACAAGCTAAGCATGAAAGGATATATCTCATTAGGATGCAAATTCAATGTGTATGATTCATGTGTTGTGTAATGTTGTCATGTGGTTGGTTTTTTTGCTTTATCAGAATTGTATATGTATTACTATATAAAGAGACTTTACTAAGTGCCTGAATATTTCACTGTTCATGAGGATGGAGATCAAGATGACTGTAATTTCAAAGTTCAGTAGTGGTCTGTATACCTTCAGGGGACTCCAATATTCCTAAAATGATGGATTTTACTTCTTATTACTTATACGTTTCATTATTTTTTGGTCTTTTCTCCATTGCCTTATTTTTTCTCTCATAGTTGTTTCAGATTATCTCTTTTTCCTGAGATTCTGATGCTGATGATTCCTACGCTGCTCATTGGTACTTCATTTCTGCATATGTCTCTTTCCCAGAAATAACAGTGCTTCAGTGATCTCAAAGAGCAACCGTCTTCTGTTTTAAGAATATTTTTAAGAGTTGAGCTTTGACTTCTAGATGTGCTGCTTTTGCTTTCCAGGTAGATTTGTCCCAGTCAACTGGCACTGTGTTTTTTAAGATGCGGAATTACCTGTCCTTCTGATAGATGTAGCCATTAGTGCTTAACAGTTGCTTAGTTGAAATGACGTATAAAAGTGAAGTTTTCTTTGTGGTACTGTTATTTATAATTTCCTGACATTCAGTAACTTTAATTGCAGCGTATGTTTGGCCGGTGAGGGAACTTATAGGAGCACTTCTGTGTAGGCTTTTCTGTTTTCCGGCAGCGTACTGTGGGTACAGGAATTCAGTCATCTGCTATCTGCAGTACTTGGTAAATACCAGCCTGAATATCCCAGGGAACTGGGTGCTGAACTTCTGTGCCTTTTGACTGGAATCTCCATGCAAGGTCGCAAGCTGATGTCTAAAGTCCTCTGTTTTGATTATGCAGGGAAAGACAGATCTACTAAGAATATTCTTATAGCTTTATGATGGCACAAGAATGTTGTGTGTAGTTCTTTGTTCGGAAATTAAAATCCTTAGGTGTTGCTTTTGTAAGAGAAATGAGAAGGACATTTTCCACTTACATTTGTTCCATCTTCCTTTTGAAGTCTGGATTAATTAGCGGTCTTTTCAGGATCTCCCATTAACTTTTCTGGGGAGGAGAATGGACTTGGAGAGTGTTTAGGCAGTGGAGGAAGTGGTTTTTAAGGTATCCGAGAAACATCTGGACTACTTACATCTACTGTCAGAAGTTCTGAATACTGTTAGAATTAGCAGTGTTTGTTTCTGAAATCTAATTTTAGAGCTGAAACATTCTCTTTTTCCTTGTTTTCTGTGTGTGGTGTGTTTTTATTTTTAAGGCTTTAGATGTAATTTCAATACATTCTAATGTTATTAATTATGTAAGGCTTCTGGAGCTTTTAACTGCTATTATACAGGTGAATTGCTGCTCTGAGAACAGCTTTTGCAGGGGGTGGCGGAAAGGAGGGGAAGCAAAGCTGTTCTTGTTTGGGCAGCAGGATTCTGAAACCAGGGAGGAGATGAAACCACAAGGATTCCTCATTGCTTGTAGTGCTGGAATTGACATCTGGAGAGTAGAAAAAATCTTTTGAATGCTATTCAAGTAACACGATTTAATTCTTTCTAGGATGATGCAAGAAAATAGCCTTTTTCAGTAGAACCAAATTTTTCCTTCCCTCTCCCTATGTACGCCTACACCAATGTTTTTTCAGCTCTGCAAGTGTGTTTTTTCTCACTCTCCCTCTGGAGTGTGGGCGGCCTTCCCAATCACAACTGAGTTTCACAGGCAATCTTTTTTCTTTCTTTAAAAAAAAAAAAATGTTGTCGTTACACAGCAGGTCTATAATTTAACACCAAAGAAAAAGAGAATTGAGAACTCTGGTTTAGAAATACGGTGCATGTCAGTAATGGTTGAATGGAAGAAAAATTTCACCTTAAAGAAATCAGGAAAAATTTTTCTTGACCAGAAGGCCACCACCTGTGGAAATTTACTCACCTGCTGCTGAAAAGGCTTGCCAAACTGTCAGAAGTGCAATCACAGGCAGGCTTTAAACACTTTACTTGCATCGTTAGACTGAGCTGGAATCGAGCTTTTCTACCTTTGGATTAGAATGTGATTCTGCTTGCAAGAGGCAGGCTTGGTTTGTTGGTCAATGGAAGTTTAAATGTAATTCTTCCTTGACAGTTATTTTTTAGAGTTCGGTTTGTAATTGAGATTAGGGTATAATTACTTCCACAAGCCCTGATAGTGCTGCTTGGCCCTTTTTGAAGTGTTTTGGTCTACACTAACTTTCTTGGTGCAAGTATTCAAACTTTACTCATCTCTTGAAATAGTGTTGGGAGGTTAACCGTATGTGACTTGAATTCATTTCCTTTAGTAATCTGACATTTTGAAGATTGTGTAATAAAAGAATTAGCACTTCTACTATGGTTATATGTGCAGCTTAAGCTGGCTTTGCATCTGACAGCAGCCATCCTTGGCTGCTTGGTCTGTGCTGTGCTGTCTCCACTTTACATCAGCGCAAGTGCTAACATGGCCTTGCAGTGAGCTGCTATTGTGGGAAATCAGGTTGGAGAAATGATCTAGGCCTTCTCCAGGCTCTTTATTTAGAATGAGGTTTTAATCCTTCTCTGACATGATTCACCAAGCGTCTCCACTAGCACATGAATGTGGTGAGAGCTGAGGAGGACAACATTCAGTGGCAGTTTGTGCTTCAGCTGCTGTTTGTTCCTCCATGGAGTTCCTGGGACTGCAGCATCGATCTCCATGGTTACATCTGCTCACCCAGTCTAAATATAGAGGGCTCCCAGCATCTACAGATGCAGTTTTTTTGTAGCAATAGACAGAGGTTGAATGGTAAGGTATTGTTTCAGCATTAACAGGCTTTGTTGCAGGACAGTGTAAATAGGAAGGACAGGCCTGGAAACATCTCTTGCTGCTCTTAGAGACTTCTTAGATGACTGCAGTTGGTGACTTAAATAAATTTGCTCCTGCTGTCCCTTGTGCTTGACATGTGCGATTAGCTTTGTGCTGAATAGTGAGGAAAACTAGGCCACAGCACTCACAAGTATCCTGGTTTTTTAGGTGCAACCAAATGTTTGTTTAATCCCCAAATGTCTGGCAGAATGTGTTCCAGGAGAAAATCACTTGATTCAGAGGAAGGGTGATATAAGGAGGCTGGAATTGTTACAGTGGGAAACTTCTCACCTAGGCATACTGAGAAGAAGGAATCTTAGCTGCAGAAACTAACTTATGGTCTTACAAATCTTCATTGTTCCTTCTGTCTTTCTTCAAGCTGAAGATATTTCCAAAATATCCCTTTAGCTTTTGGAAAAGATTTCACCTTTTGATTTCCCATTTGAATTTTGTTCTTGTCTCTGTGGTCTTCCTGCTTCTGAGTCGCTGGCAGTTTTTATTTGAGCTTTCCTTGCCCCTTCAAGGATTTGGACAGGTGAGAACACATGCTCTTACTCTGTGCTGATGGTCATCCTTTGCAGCAGTGCTCCTTGCTAGGCAGTCAGTGTTGGCTTTGCAACTGCTGGACAGCATGCAGTATTTAAAGCAGTGTGGGAGGAGGGTGCCCTCCAGAAGAAGGGTTAATGGGGTAAGCTGCCTTCCTTTGAGTGCCGGTCAATACCGCATCTACAGCTGAATGCACCTGCTCTGTGTGAGAGCTTTCTTCAGGGAGGAGATATGAGGGTACTGAATGGCTGCTCCCTCCTCACTTCTTGCTAGGTGTTTGTAGATGTGTTCCTGAAAGCAGGTTGTTCTCTGCTCGGGCAGTAATAGAATGTATGGTTTTGTCATGTTTTCAAAAGCACAGCAGAACTTATAGGTGGTTTCTTTTAATCTACCTGTGAAAATAAACTCGTGTTGTTAAGAAGAAAGGGATGATTATTCTGAATATGCCTGCTCGATTCTTGGATCACAGGATGAAAGCCAGTCTTCACTATTCTTTCACTGAACCTATTATATTCTTCTCAGGAGTTAGTGAAAAGACAAAGATGATGTTGCAAGCACGAGATACTACAGTTTTCTGTCTGTTCAGCTTTGCTGCCTGCCTTGTATCTGTGCAAACCTTTCACAGGTGTGCAGTGATTCTGGTTCAAGAAGGCATAGCAGGAAGATAGAAAAATTGCAGTGCATGGTTTTGTCTTTTGCCAAAGGTTGGGGAGTGGTGGTAGTGGTGGATTTGCAGAAGTAGTCAGGGGTGGATTAGCATTCAGACTGAGCAGCTTTCTCTTCTAACTCAACATGTTGCACAAGTCATAGTACTGCCTGGAGGGAGACAACCAGGATACTTGTTAGGGACCATAGTGAGAAGAGCACTGAGGTCTGGATGTAGTTCAGTTGGAGATGATTTGCAACCAGATGCTGTAAGTCATTGTCAGAAGTGCTGGTAAAGCCCCCTCCTCTGGAAACATTATAATGATGTGTTTATTGACAAATGCTTAAGTTTACAGATGTGGGATATGCAAAGGAAGTCCAGATTTGGAAATGACAAGCAGTGTAACAAACATTGCTACTAAAGAAAAAATCCTGCCTAGTAACCATCAGTGTGTGGTATGTTTAAAGAAACAAATAGATTTCTTATTTGAGAGAATTAGTTACACACAACTTATTTGAAACTGTTTCTGGAGGTATTTTTAATATCTCTAAATTCCAGCTCCTAACAGCACTAGTTAGACAAAGTTTTATTTATAACTCAATCTATTTCACTAGCAACTTTTCTATGGTTTGTAAGCTCATAAGGTTTATGTTCCTGTAGACTTAGACTCATTTACTGATTAACAGGTTAACCATAGTATCAAGTAACTTCTAGAAATTTATATGTGTTACAAGGAAGCTGAATTTTCCTTGTTTTGAATACCTTTACATATCTATTTACAGTCTGTATTTAGATGCAAGACATTCAGTAGCTTTAAGTTAATTATTATCTTCTGTAATATTTTTGTGCCACAGTATCACATTGATAACTACACTTACTATCTGTAGATGGAAAAAAATTGGGAGATGCCTGGTATTTGTACCTTCTCTGATGTATAGCACTGCGGTAAATTAGTAGATGTAGCAACGTAGTAGAGAGATTATTTAATGTACTGGAAAACAATTGCAGTTTTACCCTTCAATTGAACAAAACTTGATATTGTTCTTAAAGCTAAATATGCCCTTAATAATAGGAAATGCGTTCATCAGAAGTCTCACCTTCGTTTCACTGTTTGTGAGACTGAAAGAAATGCATATTATTTCAGTTAAGTGTATGAGAGTGAATGATAAGTGAAAAGCCCAGGAATTTTTGACTAGCTGTAAGGTGGCAAGGTTTTTATGCTTAGATCACTGTTCTGTGTTGGTCAGGAATTGCGGAGTGGGTAGGGTTGTCATGTCCAACTGTCCCAACCTTTGTTCCAGCGGGAATACCCAGAGCAGGGTGCCCAGGGCCGTGGCCATATGTCTTCTGTACATCTCCAGGTTGGATTCTCCACAGCCCCTGTGCAGCATCTGCCAGTGCTCTGTCTCCTGCACAGCACAAATACGTTCCTGCTATTCAGAGGGAACGTCTCATGCTCCGCTTGTCCCTGCTGTCTCTGTCCTGAGCACTACTGACAAGAGCCTGGCTCTGTTTTCTTTGCACCCTTTCCTCAGGGTATTAAAACACATTGATACCTAAATGACTGAAGATGTGGTATTGGTAGCAGTGATTCATTTTGGCACCTGTTGACTAGGCAGACTAGGAATGAGGATGCATATGCTGTGTCTGCAAACTTCCCAATTTCAAAACGGTTAGACACACCCAAGTTAGCTTTGATCTTTCTAGCCTGAATTAAAAAAAGATTGTGTGGATTTAATAGCATGGATTTTAGCATAGCCTGTTTGAGACCAGGGAGTCTTGGAGCTTAATCTCTGCAGTCCTGTGCCCTGGAAAATGAATGGTTTTTGTAAAAGCTCTTCCATTAGTGAATTCTGTAGCTTGCATAGATGCAGTGAGCTGTAGCTGAATGAGGTACATGCATTGTATACTGTGTGTGGATTTTTCCTGGTGTAACAGGTGGAATGCAGTACATGTTAGAACTAGTATTTATTTAGTACTGCGTATGGTTGTAAATTTACAGTGATTACCAAAAGAGGTGTTTACTGTGATTGACATTTTGTGAGACTGACTGGTGAAGCATGAGCAGTATTTTGAGTTTCTTCATGACTTAGCTTGCATGTTACGGGGCCTGCTCTGAAAGTAATGCCTTCTATTTTATTACATTGGCACATGACATCAAAGGTGGATGTTAGTGATATGGCAGGAGAAGTTAAACCTTCCCACTAATATTCCATTACATTCTGTTGCCATGTGACAGATGGCAGCAGAGGTGTGGTCTGACAAAATGGTGCCTGACATGGAAGTGAAACAAAGGTGTGTCGTTGAATTTGTCCATGTGGAAGAAATGGTGCCACTGACGTTTGTCAACACTTGCTGAATGTTTATGGAGACCAAACAGTGGATGTGCGCTCTGTGAGGTGGTGGATGGTACGTTTCAACAGGAAAATGCCTGGTTCCTTTGTGAAGTGTTTTGTGAACATAGGCAAGTGTTACTACTGCATCTGCCTTGACCATAAAATTTCCTGAATTCATTCTTGAAAACAAATATCCCAAGTTGAATTACAAGGTTTATTTGGGAAGTTTCCTGTTTCAGTGAAAATGTTTCTGGGAATTTGGCAGTGAGCAATCCTTAAAGGATCCTATCTCCCCAAAAGCAAAAGAAGCCTCATTTTGAGCCTGCTAGATGAAGGATTAAGTTTCTTCCCTCCCTTACTCGCTATGTTTTTCCTGCAGGCATTTTTAGTCTTTTCTTTCATTTTTTTAGCATAATTCTTCAATTGCAAAAGGAAGAACTACTTGTAGTTTCTTCATGCCAAACAAAGTAATGTAATTGCTTAGCTCCCTTTTTTTGATTCTCTTGTTTGTTAAAACATTAGCAGATTGCATAAGATTAGCCACAACTATGTGTTTTGACTTTTCTGTTGTAGATATGGTGGATTCAAGGAAGCTAACTAGTAAATTGCAGTAACGCACAAAGCTGTCACCTGTGAAGATCAGAGTTCACACTTTCCACTTGAGATCAGAGAATATCAGCTTGCTTTTCAGTCTAATTGCATTCGCTGCTTATGCATAATGCAAAACCACAACTTAACTCTGTTCCGTGTGATGAAAGATAAAGACCAGTCTAAGACAATATGATATTAGCTTTTCAGATCCTATAGCATGAGTTGTCTTTTTATGTATAAAACATAACATACATGTACATAACGTGAATGATGCCATATAGCTTCAGCATAAATAGCAGTGCAATTAATAAATAGCATTTCCTGTTAGTCTTAAATTGTTTTGATTTTTTTAGCATGCTAGTGTTTTTACTCATATGTTGTTAGATTACAGTCACTAATTTATATCATTATTTCTATATTTGAAAGCTTAGTGTTAAGATGAAGTTGTTTAGTATATTGAAGCCGTGCTATTTATTGAGCTGATTTTTTTTATTAGCACTAATATTTATTTGGGTTTTTTTTTTTTCAACATATAGAAATAACCACATTTTTATTTCAGAATAAAGAAAGTTTATTTGCAGAAGTTGTGAATGATTTTCTAAGTTCAGGTTAGCTGAAAACTCAGCTTTGGTTTTGTATGTAGTATATTGGGAAATGTGACAGAACAGTATTCTCTGAATTCTCAAAGTCAGGGTGGCAAAGCCTCTTGGTGTTGTGGAATAGACTGGACAGTATAAAAGGTGATTTGGAAGGGGGAGGGAGGGTACTGTGATGCATTCACTGTTCATATTTGTGAGTGTTTTGTATATGAGCCAGTCTTCCCAGATCTTATGAGGGTGGCCCTCTCAGCCATCCCATCACTGTCTTGTCATTTGTGAGGCTGAATCCCTGGACCAGTCGGTGGCTTTCAGCTGTGCAGAACATTTCTTAGTATGACAGTCTGACCTTGGGGTAAGAACCACTGTTGTTCTTGCTTCTTCATGCTTCTGTGTGATCAGTAATGTTTGTGAAGACCACAGCCCATAGTTGCAATAAGTGTGTGTATAGGACATATGGGAAATATATGATTGTTGGTAGTATGAGGAAGCACTGAATAATAATTGTTTAAACTCAAGTTTAACCTTCTTTTTTCTTCTTTTATTTTCTTTCCCTTTCTAGGTGGTGTTCTTCAGAATAACTTCCTCCTTAAATATCTCTTCTACTTTTCTAGAATTCATGCTAAAGATCTTTGCAGAAAAGTTGATGTTGAGAAGCACCACACCCTTCCTTCTTCAGAGGAGGAAAAATAGTGCTATAACGTCTTCTCTTTGAAAACAATTGGCTATTGGGAGGAGGTTGTTTGGAAAGAGGATGAGCTGCGAAATAACTGGAGACTGAGTGTCTTCCCAGCTGGGATTAATTTGGAATCAAAAGTTTATAGCATTCTTTAAACGTTTACATGCTAGGCTATGAAGAAGTGAGAGGGGACAGACACACATTCCTTGCAGATCTTTGCTCCTTGCTTCTGTCCTTGACTATAAAAGGGAAGCTGGAATAGATACGGTAAGATTTGAGGGAGGGGGGAAAGGAAAAGAATAGAGAAAAGAGCAGGTAAACGCAGTGGCTATTAAGTATCTTCACTGTGAAATTAAAATTTGGGCCAAGTACTTCCTCTGGGATTGTTCTGCAAAGAAATCATGTCTTCATTGGTAAAGGCTAATCCGGGTTTTTCAGCTTTGCTTTTATTAAAATGGCTTGGCTGTAGAGTGGAATGTTGATACTCGTGACCAACTTAAAAGAGCAGGTTAAATATTTGGACAAGTTGGATTCGTTTTGTCATACATTAAAATCCTAGCAGTTGTCTTTCATCCAGAAATCACATTAGAGCTAGCTTATCTGCTTTTGGTTAAATCAAAGGTCCCTCTGGCCTAATGGTGCTGCCTCTGACAGAGCCTGGCAGCAGATGTGTGTGGAGGAATATGGGAAAGGTTTGTAGGCTTACTTTAGTGACTTTTGCCTCAGGATCTGAATCAGGACATTTTGCTGCCTTTCTCTTCCTCTTTATTTTTTTTTATTTGGGCAGAACCACATTGCATTTGGTACTCAGTGTGGAAATTCTGTACAGTGCTATGACAGAGGACCAGCGTTTTTCCCCAAAATTAGGAATGTTATCTTCTTTCAGTAGGCTGTGGAGAACTAGCACCTTTCTTTTCCCCTTTTTAGGGTAGAACTAGTTTTTGAGGTGGGGATTTCTTTAGAACCAGCTATAAGCTTTATACAGACTGGTATGTATGCTGTTGCCTCTAATGCAAATACAGTTTAACATTATAAGAACTGAATTCTCTTTTTGTACCTATGCAGTGATGATCCAGTTCTAAATTGGGTGGTGAAATGTTGGAATAGTACCTCTTGCTTGACAATCGGATTGCCAGCATGTCTCAGGATCACACTAGTCACGGCCTGTGTGAATGCAGAACTTTTCTTTTGTGCTTTTTTTTTTTTTTGTCCTCAGCTAGTCTGTTTAGGCTGGGATTTTCATCTTGTTTAATCTGTGTTTGTTTGTTTTTAGACAACTTTTCTTTGTGGCTTATAGTATCAGTGTATTTTTAGTGCAAGTGCATCAGACCTGGAATTTCAGATTTAGCGTTCGGAAGGCAGTTTTTTGTCCAGTGAATACTTCTGACAAGGAATTATGAAACTGTATTTGAAATGTTTTTAGCAATGAACATTATCAGAAATGGGAAACGGTTATGTCAGAATGTTTTGCTTTGTGGTAGAAAAATGTATGTGGTGGTAAGTTTCTTCTTAGTTTTATAGTACCAAACTGTTAAGTATGTTTAAAGCTTAAAGGGCACAGAGCAATTCTGTTGTATCATGATATACTTTGTGTTTCAGAAGGTGGTGTTTTGGGAAGTCTTGTTCCTGTGCTTAACAGCTGGTAAAACTTACTCACTGTCCTTTACGTACCCCTCACCTTTTTCTTTTTCTTCTCTGAGAAGAGAAGAAAAGTACTGAGAAATAACACAATCTGCCTTCTTTTTGAAATAACAAGGAAGCTATTGGAGATAATGTGCTGTTAAGTAAGTTTAAGCTTATTTGGTTAAAATGACATACTGTGCATTGTGAGGCTGAATCCGATGATTTGTTTTTGTTCCAAGTCTACTCTTTTTATTTTCTATTTAAGATAATGAAGGATTATTTTCCACAGTGTACCCTTACTGGAAGGATTGAAAAGAGCAGCTGTGCTAACTGGAAAAAAACTGTTAACAGAGATCTGTTTTGAGGTGCCATTCAGAAGGCAGTGTGGTGAGGTAGGACATTTAGTAGAGATGTTATCTTTTTAGAACTGGTTACAGTGTGATAGCTCAGAGATACTTGGTTGAAATATTTTTGTGCTGAGCAAAAATGCACTTACTTTGTGTGTACATACTGTTTCTTAAACCTGCTGAAGATAAACAGACTATGGGTAGTCAGATAATGGAGATATTAAGGGAGTATTTCAAAATTGATATTCCTTCACCATCTTACCATGTGCAGATCAGTGCTACTGATACTTGATGCTTTTTAAACAAAGGCAAGCATTTTACTTGTCATCTTTTGTTGTTACATGATATGTTGAGGGTTTACATGGATCAAAGATGACCAAGAGTGTAAGATAATGTAATCAATATCTTACTAGTGGGAAAGTGTTTCATGTTACTAACTCAAACTAGAAATACTTAAATATCTTCATTTTGTTAGTCTGAGAGTCTTTATAAGGTGTTCTGGTTTGTTACACTTGTTTGTTATGCTTGTGAGAGTATACAGTGTAATCATAGATTTGTCAGGAGTGGGAACAGACTACCTCAACATAGTTTCTCTTTATAATAACAGCAGGATCAGTACAAAACCTAATGCCTTTCAGAGCAGTTATGTTTTGTATAAACCAGATGGTACTTTTCTTTATTTTGATAGATTCTCACTTAAAAAATCAGCAATAAACTTCTGTCTGTGAGAATAGGATCTAAATGTATGAGCACCTTTATTCAGACAAAAAAAAAAAAAAAAAAAGTGTATGGAAAAGAAGCATAGGTATCCATCCTCTCTACCCCTCAAACCAAAAGCAAATCCCAAAAATACTAGGGAGTTTTATTGATGTTATCAAGGTGCCTCTGCCTAACCTATTCAAGAATGAAATCCCTCACAGTGATGTAGGATTTCTTTTCTGGACTTCAAAAAATATTTAGACAGCTGTTTATTCTCTAGTGTAATGTTTTATTTTATTTTATTTTAGTACCCTATGGATAAGTGGGCAGATTTTTTAAAATTTACCAAGTATGTAGACCAAATAGTTGTCTAAAAATGGGAATGCTAGACCAGGAGCCATGAGCTTTGAATTATATTGCAGACTTTGCAAGAAATTGTCTCTCTTAATCATCAGTCTCTCCATGTAAAGCAGCTTCTTGCCTTTTAAAGGCATTGAGACTTCATGGATTTTTCATACAGTGACCATGTATCTTTGCAGCTGTTGGTGGGGAAGACCTGTTGGTGAATAAGGTTGGTGGTTCAGTACTGAAAAGCTTGCTGCTGTTTGTGCAGGCTTGCAGGATCCCAAAACGTAGAAGGGATATACTTTGAGAATTTTTTTTTCTGATGGAAAATCCTATGTAAGGAGAGCTCCATCTTCTCTCGGGCGATGGTAACGTTATTTGTATTCTGTGTTGTACATAGAGCTTGTATCTCTTCAGGATTAGTGGTGTTGCCTTGCACATGTCAATATTGGTAACTTGTTCAACTGTATTCTTGTAAGTGATGAGATTGTCTCTCAGCCTTCTCCATACTGAAGAGTACCAGGTTTCTCAGCCTTTCCTCATATGAGACTTGCTTCAGTCTCTTAATCACCTTTGATGCCTTCTGCTGGACTTTTACTAGGAGATCTGTCTTTTTTTGAAATGAGAAGCCCAGAACTAGACAGTGTTCTAGATGTGCCCTCAGCAGAGCAGAAAGGAAGATAACCTTCCTTGACCTGCTGACCACACTATTCTTAATGCACTCCAGGATGCCATTGGCATTCTTGGCTATGAATGTACACTGCTGGCTCATGGCCAACCTGTTGTCCACCAAGACCCTTGATCCTTCTCTGCAGAGCTCCGTCAGCTGGTTAGCCTCTAACCTGCAGTGATACCTATGGTTAATCCACTCCAGGTGCAGGAATCTATACTGCAGTTGTTGAACCTCATTAGGTTACACTCTGCCCAATTTTCCAGTCTGTCCAGGTCTTACTGAATGGCAGCACAGACTGCTGGTGTGTCAGCCAATTGTGCCAGGTTTCTATCATCACCAAACTTGCTGTGCATGCAGTCTATCCCTTCATCCAGGTTTTTGATGGAGAAGTTGAGTGAGACTGGACCCAGTGCTGACCCCCTGGGGAGCACTGCTAATTACAGACTTCCAACTATACTCTGTGCTGCTGATCACAGCCCTCTGAGCTCTGCCAGTCAGCAGGTTCTTTTTTTTTTTTTTCCCTGTTAATGCAGTTATAAAGAAAAAGAGTAATGTTAAGAGAAATAGTTTAAAAACAAACAAAAAACCACCATAGCCTTTATTCTAATACCTAATAAATAATTGGCATGTTTTTTATTTTGTTTCTGCAAGTGGATGTTAGTGTGTAACTAAAACCATTTCATTCTGTCCACAGTGTCAGAGAAAAGAGTGTGATATATATATATACACATAGATAAATAGATACATATTTTGTCCAAATATCAGTGGTTATTTTCTTTACTTGTCTGGCAGTATTGCAGGTACTTTTCCTGGAACTGGGTTACTTCTTTCATTCCTTCAGGTGCAGGTCTGTTGGACCAAGAAGTCGTGTTCTAGTTTCACAGATAGTTTAGCTTAGTTCTGGAGATGTAATCAGAGTCTTTTTCTGTCCTTCAGCAAATATTTTCACATGATATACAAGGAGTCTTGGGTTTTCAAATGGCTTTGAGTGTTATTATGTCATTCTGTTCTTCGAACTACCAAGTATGCATGCTTTTAAAGAAAAACAAGAGTAGTGTCTGTTTCTAGGTGTTTGTTGTTGTTGTTTTTTTAACTGTTACAAGTGCTTGTTTGCCACTGTGTTCATCTACCAGGTCACAGAAGCTAATTTGTATATGTGAGAAATGTACTATCATTAAATTTCTACCAGTAAGGAATGTTGATGAAAGAACTAGAAGTAAAACCTAAACAAGAGTTGCTTAAAGTCTGAATTCCATGAAGGGCTGAAAGGTAGTGTCATACTTTGGTATGTGCTGTTAACTCTTCCGTTCTGATAGATGCTCTGACGATCTCTGTAAATTCATGCCAGATTTGGCAAAGTGTAAGTTGGAATATTATTGCTGTTTCAAAGAAAACTTGAAAAATAAAATAGGAACTAAAATATATGAGTATGTATGGAGCTAAAATACGTGTACATACATGGACATCTGTAGGTAAAAATGCAGATCTTCGTAGTGAAGGTGTGTATACAGCATATGATGTATTCTGATACTTTTGAAGAGGGAAAAGAAAACCCTAACCCTCACAATGAGACCAAGTTTCAAATTGTGACTGCATGGAAAATTGCCAAATCTAGAAAAAGGAGTGCAGTTATCTGTGTTTGTGTATTGTAATTTTTTGATAGCTGCACTGTTTAATTCTAGTTAAAGTATTTCAAGTTATGTTTACAAGGTGACAAACAGAACTGCGGTTGGAAGGACTTTTCCTATTTGAGGAGAGGAGGCAAAAAGCAAGAGAAACCAGTTTACATGTATTCTCACTTAAAACATTTCACAGAAATGAGTTTGTAACTTAGTTGTTGCTTTTTTAATGGCCTTTATTTACTTTAAACACATCTTGGAAAACCAGATATGCATAACTGTATATTAAGAAGATGAGTTTCTGTTTTCAGCTGCCGTCAGTTTGGTTTTAGTAACCTTAGAAACAGATCTTAAGATATGTTTCTGAGAATGTAAAAGAATTATTGACATGGTATTTCATAGCTAGGACTATCTCATTGTGTAAACTTAGTGTTTCCTTTCACTTCTTGTGCGTCATAGTCTTTGTACCTCTCAGAATGATATCTACCTGAGTGGAGCATTGTGTTTCTGATTCTTACTCAACTTGTGGTCCAGTACAGCTAATTTATTCTGTGCTTTATTACTTTTTAGTTTGCTATTCCATTTTTTTTTTATTATTTTATTTATCTCTTTCAGACCTATAGTATTTTATTTTCATTTCATCTGAATATACCATATGTGGTTGGCTTTAGAGTCCATGATTTAGCAGGCTCACCTTTAATTGCAAGTATCTACTGAAAACTCCTTGGTCCCCTGGTTTGGTGGCACTTACAGTTTCTTTAAATATTCTTCTGTTTGGGAACCCACATTATTAAGGGAAATATTAAGTAAAAGATGGTGCAGGACAAACTTCAGCTGAGTCAACCTGAAATGCTTTAATGCTTTCTCTGCTTATTTATTTTTTTGGATTAAGCCATGGTTTCAGTTCTCTGAAAGAAAATTATCTAGCAGTTATTCTTACATACAACAATTATTTCAGGTATGCGATCTACAGATCATGTTGGATGCTATCAGAAGCATCACTTACATAAATCATACCTGCTGCTTCCCTGAGACATCTGCCTAGTCAAAAGTGATTATTATATTTAGTTTGACTGTAAGTTTTTTGACTTAAATTGATTTCTCCCTTGCTCTCTTTCCTCCAGGGATACATCAAAATTTATCTTGAGCATCTGAGTTATGCTGTTTGTCCTATCACTCCTTAAATTCACTTTCTCCTCTCTACTGCTGTTGAAAGAGACATATAATGTTCTGGAATATCTCAAAGCAAATCAGTAATGCTATGGGAATGATTTAGACTAGTTATTTATATACTCCAATATAGGTTATTATAAGTAAGTAGGTGGATTAAACTATTTTTTGATTGTACTGGTAATTAAATAAGCAGGTAATGCACTGCAGATTAAAAATGTAATTCAAATACAGTGGCACAGCTACACGTGCTGGAAGCCAAAACCATTGTGTCTGGAAACTGTCCAGACATCTCTAATACCTCTTTTCATAAGTATTTGCTGTTTGGCAAGTTTCTTTTGTGAAATACTGTGTTAGAATTTGAGCATCCGTTAGTGGTCCTGCCAGTGATGTGACTCAGAGTGAAAACCCCTACTCTGAGAAGATACTATCTCTTTCTTTATTCAGTTCTATGGAATAGACCTAAGTTTAAGCAGTAAAATCAAGGCATTAAAGAGCAATGCAAAGCTAAATAAACAGATGTGGATTCAGCCCAGCTTAGTAGGTTTTTTTCCAAGTAAGTTTTCTGATAACTTCTATTTGAAGAATGAGCTTCTGTTTAATCTATCACGTCTGGGAAAGCACTCTAAGTGCAAAACAAGTAGAAGATAATTCCAAGTAGCTGAAGGTCTGAAAATGTAGTTGCACAGCAGAGCTTAATATTAGCTTGCTTTTTCTAACCCGAATGAAAAATTTGAGGACATTTTCTAAAAATAAAAATTGCAAGACCTAACCCAGTAGAATTATGTTACTGACTGTAGGAAAACATTATACTGCTGAGTTTCCATCCATGCTCTTCTCCCCATTGTCAATGGGAATTAATTTCAATCATGAGCAGCTGTTGAAATAAATGTAGCTGCTCAAATGATCGTTACAGTTTTTTTGAAAGTCTCAAGCAGATTTAAAAAGCAAAAACCTCGGCTGGTAAAGCCATCACAGATTGAAGTGGAGTAGGTAGTGTGTATGGCTATTTTACTGAGTGTAGCTAAGGAGTTATTTGTTTCATGGAGAGCTGTGTTGCACCAGAGGTTTTGCATGCTTATGGATAAACCTGTCCTATGTACCAGAAAGCTGTTCAGGGGGCTCTTGACCTGTCCTGATTGTAAGCCTTTTATTTCAGTGACTTTTAACTTGGACAGATGTTCACACATGATTTAGATTACTGCTCTGACTGTTAAGTTTGCTGAAGAATGCACGCTTAGCTTCACTGCCTCGTGATTTGCAAACATGGCTATATTTGGCACAAAGTAGTGGAGCACCTGAGCCTGCCCTGGTGTGGGGCTGCAGTGTCTGTGGGTCTTCCCCTCTAATTGCTTTTCTCAGAAATAGGCTCTGTTAGCTGCAGGTCTCAGCACTGAGCGTGCAAAGACAATCTGTTCTGTACACGTGGTGCTTTCTGTGCTGGCATCGGTGTGGTGTGGAGGGAGGAAACGCTTGTGATTCAAATACCAGAGGGCGGAAGAACAGAAAGAAGAGAAAAGATGCTTGGCTGGGAGACAGAAGGACAGGCCACAGGGAGGAGAGAAAGAAAAGAATGTAAGAGCAGGGAATGGTTGAAAAGAAAGAAGGAGGAGGGAACAGGAGTGAGTGAAGAGAATGGAAAAGTGGGAGGAATGGATTCATGAGTGGCAGGCAGAAACAAGCAAATAGAGGTTCTGGGAGCACCAAAGTGCATACAATTGTTTGGCTTTGAAAAGTCTAGTATTGCTTGTGCCATCCATGGAAGTACTGCTGCTTCTTAGTACTGCTGATAGAAAAATCTGGGATTTTATGACAGATGCTTTCAGTAGAAGATCCTTTTTAAAGAATTTTGTTCTCAGACTCTTTGGCTACCTAGCTCTTGAGTTAGTTAACGCTGAACAAGAATATTTTATCTGTATATTTTGCTTAGTTTTGTCTCTATTTTACCAGCTGCTACATCTTTGAAGAGCGATTTCCTGTGCCCTTCCTCAGATGTCTGTGATACTACCAAGAGGAACTGTCTTTCTGTAAGTGGAACTCTTCTGTGAATAGCACATTCATAATATGAATTAATCGAAAACACTCACGGTAATGTGTGTTTGCAGAGAAGTCTGCACAGAATGTAGTATGTAAAATAATTTGTCTTATATTCTGATTGTCTTAACCTCAAATTATGTATGATTTTTCATGGTTCATAATTGAGAATAATGATAAATGCTCAGGGGAAGCTCTTTTTTTTTTTTTCTTGGACGTTTGAAATGCATAGTAAACTTCTATTCTTAGCTTAGACAGTGATAATAAAAGCAGTACGTGTCTCTGTCAACATTGGTGAAAAATAGGTCTCTGGGGATTTCTGAATGTTTTATTTAATGATGAGAACAGTAAATCTGTCCTGTGTGGTGTCTGAGCGAGCTGTCTTATATCAAAACATCATTAATTCATTTTTATACTTTACAGCAGTGTTTAGGGAATAAGTACTGGAATGAGAGCCAAAAGCTCCCTTCTAGATTGCAAAAATCATATTGTAGGGATTGTTGAGGGATTGATTTATATTTTTGGTGTAGTAATTTTGAACAGGAGGACGAGGGGGGGGGCCTTGATCTTCTTACTTAGCTTCGTTTGGCATTTTAATCATGGTAGTTCAGCCATCAGATCTGTGCACGTATCTGAGAGCTTGAAGATGGGCACCCTGTGAGATCTTGTTTTGCATTTATACCCTTTATTACTGTCAAATTGCAGAAGTTGGGATTTACTAAAATTGTAGAACAATTGTGCATTTATTTCTTCAGAAATATTTTTTATGCTCTGGGCTCTTTAACTTTAGTTGAGCCTTGAGTTTTTTTTATATACGTGTTATATTTGGCATTTTTTTCTTGAAACTTGGAAAGGGAATGTGCATCCTTAAGGTCTTTAGGATAATAATGAACTTCACTGAAAATCTCTGAATGTGAATTACAGCTGGTAGCTTTATATTACAGCTAAACAGTACTGTGGAAGATGGCTGTCTTGCTCCTGCTCCTCCTCTCCCTTGCTGTGGCACTTACCTTAGCCCAAGCCGATGGTTTTTGTTAGCAGGTAGTTTTCTGCTGTTTGGAAAGCTGAATGTATTTATAATGTGAGGAAGTGAGCGTGAGCCTGGGAAACTGAGGAGCGGAGAAGGGACAGGGAAAAGAATGAATTTCCTTTCTCTTGAGCCCTTTCATTTTTTCTTTCTGGAATTCAAAGAAATGCATCTGCTGGATGCAGCAGGACATGAGTAGGGCCAACATTTGGAAACAAGGGTTTAGTTTAAGCATAACATGAACAACAGTTACTGATGGGAGTTGCAGGGATTGGGATGGAAAAGGAAGAGAGGTGTGGAAGGCTGCTTGGCTCATGAAATCAGAGTGGGGACTACATGGTTGTGTGACCCAGGTGACAGCTTCTCAGAGCAAGCCAGAAACAACCCCATGGTTCCCCATCCCCTGCATGAGAGGAGCAGAAGGGAGGCAGTTTCAAGGGAGAGAGGCTTAGGAACTACTGTGGTGATCAGTCAGTTTGCAGAGTACTCAAACCAGGAAAACAAATGGACTGCCTGTACTAACTGTTCTCTGCTGAGAGGGAACAGTGCTGCTGTTATGAAAGCAAGTGTAGGAATCTAGTAGTCATGGCGCTGGTGCCAAAAAGTAGCAGTTGTGAATGCTGTTACTTTTTACGTAACTCACATTTTAAAATTATCAGTGTGTTTTTTTGTTTTGTTTTGTTTTTTGTTTTTTGCATACAGAATTAATGAAAAGTATGGATGGCTTATTTTGTGAGCCTTTCGATGTGCAAAACAACAAATAATGAGATTACTGGATCCTGTGACACAAACCATTGGCCCTTCTCTTCCCTCCAGGAAAAAAAAAAAAAGAAAACAAACAACCCACCCCTCTAATATCTCATATTTGTCATTAGTGTACAAAAAAAAAAAGTCAAAGCCTTAGTTGTTATGATTGCTCATACTTAAACTAATTTCATAAATTAGAGCATTTAAGTGATGTTTTATGTGAAAAACTACAAGGAAGAGATTTGTGAAAAGGAACTTGACCTATAAGATACTTTAGCCTTTATGGTTTGATTTAGGTGAACCAAGGAAAAAATTGGAGAGTTTGCTTTTTCTCGCGCCTGCTTTATGTGTTCTTCACTGATACCAAAGCTGTATTTTGTTTTCATAAATTTAATAGTCTTACAAGCAATTTCATCTGATCATCCACTGTTAGTTTTCATAAGAATAATAAAAAGGCACTGGATTTATTTTTACAAGTTCAGACTCTGAGGAATGTGACGATATCATATGAGTAGGCTAGTTACTGGAGAAAGAGCCATACACAGTGCAAAATATGGAATAATGAAAGAATGACTGAAAGCCTGTGCTGTCACCATTCAGTTTAAGATAACTGGAGACATAAGAAAATAAGAGAATTATTTGATGAATTAGCAGTGAACTTAGCTGCAACAATTTGAAGAGAAGCAAGGACAGCCAACAGCTTGTCAATTTGATGGATGGCCCCCAAAGCTTTCTTAAAAGGAAATCACTCAAATCTGTCCCTTTCATAGGGTTTACCAGTGTATCTGTTCTCAGCTTTTTGCCTGGGAACCATCAGTGGAATGTAAAGCCTGTCCATCATCTGTAAACTGAAGTATTTTCAATAACCATGCAATTTAGCAGTGGAAAAGGAATAATTAAATGTCTTATAAAATGCTGAAGAAAACAATTAGAAAACAGAAAAACTTGGAAGTCAGTGTAGAAACATCTTCCTGGTGATCCCCAGACTAGGCAGCGTGACAGTTCTCTCTTAAACTTTTCATAAATAAGGCTATCCTGACATATAGCTTGTCATGAACTGGTTCCAATTGCTGGTTTTGTCCCAGAATTTTTCTGGGAAGGAGAGGCGTTAACGTTTTGAAGTAGAAGAGTTTTTCATAAATAGAGTGACTGTGCCTTTGTGAACCTTGGAGTGCTGAGTGAAGACTTTTCTTCATGCTAAAGTAATGCACTTGTGAATGGAAGTTGCTTTGCATATGAAGATATGGGATTGTTGTGGGTTTTTTTGTTTTGTTTTGTTTTGTTTTTTTATAATACCAATGTGAATTTGTAGATAATGATGCTTTTCAGTTACTGTTAGCTGAGACATCGAATATTTAAGGATACTTAAAATTGCTCTGTTTAAGAATATGCAAACAGGTGTGTCCCATTGGAGATGCACTCATAGGTGTTGGAATTTCCAAGTTTTTTTGTAATCAGTAATTCATGAATACTCTTCTGAAGCAACAACCAGTGAGAGTCAGGGCTAAGGAGTTTATGCTGACAATATGTATAATCTTTTCCCTCAGTCTGCCTTCAATTCTGTTTTGAAATTGTTCAGAAGCAGTGGAGTAGATCTGCTTTACTTGCTCCTGATTTTTCAGTGCTTACAGTGGTATATAGTACTTAGAGAAGCTGAGTACAATAGTGCTGTATCAATCCCTCAAAGCAGGGTTCAGTAAGAGCATTTGTACTCTGAGTACAAATGATTCTTAGCAGTAGCATTCGAAGCTGTCAGAGAAAGTGACTACAGCTTCAGCTTTGTATTGTGACTGTCAGGCTCACCATAACTTCAAGGGTAATTCGCTATAACCAAATACTGTTGATCTGTGGGCATCTTTCTTATCTTTATTTTATCACTATAAAATATTTTCTTTTCTTTATGAATATCTACTGTCTGCCAGAGTTTTTTAGGTGTTTCTTAAGGTTTTACTGTTGCTTTTTTAAACGTGTGCATGTTGAAAGTTTATGTTGTGGTTTGATATTTATTTGTTTTTTCAGCAGGCTATTTAAAAACTTTCTGCATAGAATCGGTATTATCAGAAGTGCTCTTATACCGAAATTTGAAAAAAAAACACAAAACTTGAAGAAGGTAGCACCTAAAGTAGAAATTCACATACAGAAAATAAGTATTTCTTGGACAGATTAATGTATTTCAAGCTGTGTTCAGCATCTATAATCAGATTTGGGAATGCAGTTTTTTACAGTATACCTGCGCTTTGTTTTTTTAACCTGTGCTTAAAATACACAGGCAAAAGTGCTATACCTAAACAGAAATCATTCTCTTATCTCACATGTGAGAATAAAATGTGATACCAAGTGTGCTGCCACTGAGGTAAAATATCTCAGTGGTGCATAATGAGTCAACAGATCACAAGTCCTTTTTTCCACGTCTGCATGGGAAGAAAGGGAAGGAAAGTGATTTTTTTGAGTGAGAGGCTTTTTTTCAGATTTTTCACTTCATTTTAGGTCTAGTCAGTGTTTTACATTTGTTAATGGCAAAAAATCAGTTCAAGAAATGGTTCTGATCTAATTAAGCCTTTATATCCTTTATATTTTTCTTGTAGTCCAGAATATTGTTGCAACAGTTCTTTCCTTAAACTTTTTAACTAAGGAGAAGTAAATAAAAATGTGTAGTCATGTTTTTTGATAAAACACTGGGTGTACTCTTTCATGTCAGTTGAATTCTATGGAGTTCCCCAAAAATGTTCTGAATACAAATATTTCCAAAGCACCAGTGATTGCTTTTTGGTTCAGATAACTTAATGTAAGGTAATTGGTTAAGGAGACCATGAGAAGAAACATAGTGGGATAGGCTGTGCATCCATCTACATTAGTGACCTTCTTTAGATCATCATGCTTGCTCAGCGTCAGATGTTTAGGTAAGAATGTGAAGCATACAGTGATTGGGCTTTACCCAGCAGGCTCTTGAATCAGTGGGAATATATGCTTTAGTGGATTTTGCTTTTGTTGATTCATGTAGCAAGAAACCTTTCTCAGGTCCAGTAATATTCTATTTTATGTGGCTTGCGCAGATATTGTCATTGTTTTGAAATTTTTATCTATTATTTTCTGTGCAACTGTAGTGTTCGAAGAAGAAGCAAATGATGGTTTCCTATGCCGCTTTTCCATGCTTTCCATGATTTTATAGGTCGCCTGTTTCTTATCAACTGTCTGCTTCAGAGCAAAGGGCTCTTAATCCCTGGCAGACACTGAAAGAACTTCCTGCTTGTCTGTTCCTGCTTCCTTGACTGTCATAAATGCTCATACAGTTACACAAAGACACAGATTGAGGGAATGATCCAGCTAAAAAGTCCTTTTCCTCATCCCTATGTACTTCTAACATTTCAGCTCTGCCAGCCTATCCCATTGTGTGGTGCATGGGCATATGATGGCAGGAACAGGAATTAACAGATGGAGGACTCCTTAGGTATTGTGGGCTTCGGCACTGTACGCTCTCTGAAAAATTCTTGGAAGTGTTCTCTCACCCTGGTGTTAAATGAAGGTTTCTTGCTTTGTCTTTCATTATACTCATAAAAAACAAAACAAAAAAACTCACTAAAATGAAATATGCATAATAGAATCATTTCAAAGCAGTAGTCCAAACCATAAAGGTAAATTGATCTTGCACTGCAACTTTTTCTTTAGTGTTGACACTACCTTGGTCTGTTACCTATCAAACTGTCATCTTCTCATTAAATTTTAGGAATGCATCACCTCTGAGACTTTAGAGTCTTATCCAACTTGGTGACAACTTGTGTATGGTTAATCGATGTAATTTATTTGGAGAGGAAGGATAGCCACTGTGTCTGCAGAAGTCTGACTTGTTTAGGAAAGCTTGTAGGGGGATGGGAAGAGATGAATTCTTTTATTCAAAAGTCAGATGGCTTATTTTGGGGAATTTCATGTGCTTATTATTTCCTTGTTCCATCTATGTTGCTTTCCTGAGTTTTAGCAGGATGATAACCTCTTCATATCACATGGAAAATTGTCTCTAACATTTATCTAAACATACGGATTTCTATTGCTTCTACAAATTTTACTGTACAGCTGCAGTAGCTGCGCTCCACTAGCTCTACATGGATCAGAGATGCATTTACTAGCTTCATAACGTTTATGCTTCTGGAGCTAAGTCATCTTTGCATTTGGTGGAGTTTATAGAAGGCTGTTTTCTCAGTAGAGAAGCTGGGGAAAATACATCATGCAAAATCTTCAGGAATATTATTTCCAGTACGTCCTGAATGCTGGATGGCTTTGAAACCTATTTAGTTATCTTTTTTTGTTAATCTTGCTTTGCTTTCTTGAGACCTCAACTGATTTTCCCCACCTGCTGATAAATATAGGGTCATAGGAATCATTGTATTGGGTCAGACCATCTGTTCTTTAATTAGGACTTATAACAGATGCTTGGGATGATGATGCACAGTAACGTACAATAGGCTGTTAGGATAATAATATGCTCCAGGGAATCTCTCCCTGGGATCCTTTTAGTTCAGCTTATGTTGTAAAGCTCGAAGACACTTGTATCTTTTCTAGATCTTTATTTTTAAATATTATCTATTGCGATGACATTTTATCTTTTATTTTCTCCTTTAATGTTAGTAAACTTTCAGCTTTGCAGTCCCGAATCCCTGAGCAGTGAGTTCCCTGGGTTGACATATGAAGAAGTACCTGTTTAGTTAATAGTGAAGTCGTCAACTTTTAATTTAGTTGAACGTCTTCTCCTTCTCCGACAGTACTGTGGGAAGGCAGTTATCAATCTACCTTTCCTGTGCCATTTTCTTTGGAAAATAACTTGATTCTTACTGCTTTCTCCATGTATGTTGATACTTTAGTGCTTCTTGTTATTCTTGGTTTCTGTCTCCGAAAAGCTCTCAGCTGAGCTGCAGTAACTGGCTGATTCAAGTTTCCTACCATGCTTCAGTTGAGAAAACACTGTTTTTGCCTGTAAAAGAAAATTTATCTTCTTATGCTGCTGAGAGATGTGTAATTCATAGGAAGTATTGTTAGTATTTTAGGATTTGTTTGAGGAAGATACATTATATTGTAGTAGCAAAGGTGGCCTTGCAAGGGGGATGTTGTCTAGTACTGCTACAGTACTGCAGTGAAGTGAAGGGTTCTTAAGCTGTTTTCAAAGCTGCTTTGAGAGAGCATGGCACAAAACTAAAAGGTGGAGAGAGTTCCTTTTCAGGGCTAGGGGTGTGCCTGTGTTTCCTTTGGCAGTTCTAAATCCAGATCGAGATGTAACACTTTCCTACTGCAATGTGAGTGATATTTAAAGAACTGTGAACTGGGAAGCGCAAATGTTGTTTGCTGGTAAGTAGTACTAATGTTAGGATCTTAACAGCAGCTCCCAAACTAGGGGATGTGGGCATGGAACCATGAAAAATTTAGTGTGCTGGGCTTTATTTTTGTTTATGCTCAATTGAAATGAAACTGAGAGCAATTGATGTAGAAACCAGTTGATTTGAAGATTATAATTTTAAATGCTGTGCAAAAGGGATCTTAAGCTGTCTTGGTTTTTGCCTTTTTTTTTTTAATGGGGCCTTTTTTCCCTGCCGAGTACTGGTTGTGAAGTTCCACCCTCCTTATGTCACCTGTTTTACTATATAGATTCTTAGAAAACTCAATAAACTTCAAGGTGAGTGTAAGTTAGTAGTCAAAGGAATTAATAGCTTTTGAGTGGATGGATGTGAAGGGAAAAGAGAAAATTATGGGAGATGAGAGATAGATTGATGTTGTATACGTTCACTGAAAAATGAGGTGTTGAACCTTATCCTGACTAGCAAGGGAATGCAGTTCTTTTTCTGACCTGCTTATAAGCATTAGAGCCAGGAGCCTCTGTTGTGTTGTGCTCGGGTTTCCAAGGAGATGTGAGATATTTCTGCAAAACTGAGAAATTGAGAAATTGTGGAAAAAGGCATTTTAAATTGCATGTCAAACCACAAAATGCAATGGCAGGGAAGTTTTGTAATATGAAGTATTTTTAGGGTAGAGCTTAGGTTCTATACTGAAAGCTGAAATACTTTTTCACCAGTGGTAATGATTAGCATTAGTAACTGAGAGCTATTTTAGTTTGATAAACAACATTCTTTTCATTTTTAACTGCTTGGAGGAGAAGACTAAGTGCCAAAGATAAATAGATCGTATTTATCCCAACGTCTGGAAAAATTCTTTATTCAGAATTAAAAGCCTGAAAATCATGCTAAAAAAATATTAAGATGACTGAAAAATGCTGGAGATTTAATTCTTGAAATAGTGTTTGGCTTGAGAGTGTTGAATGAATAGGTATTATAGACAGAGCAGTGCAGGAATGTACTGTGTCTGGGACGCTAGAAGCTACTTAAGGTTATACAAAGTGTTTAAGTCAACTTCTGGAACAAACTGGAAATTTTCAGTTGACAGTGGTTTATGTGTAGCATCCAGCATTTTTGCAAGCAAGAGATAAGGCACAATGTAGTAACACCTACTCAAATGCTGGCCTATGCCAGTGGATTGCAGCTACTGGGTAGCTCCAGTAAGTCCTATAAAGCCAGAAGAGTAGACTAATTTTGCTGGTTATAAATGTGTGCCATGTTTTGTGAGGAAAACTTGCACATTTAATAATCAAGAGATGGACTTCTTTGTGCTGCCTTGACACTGATCATGTTCTGGAATATTATAGTTCAGTGTTGAAAAGATTTATGGTTCCACAGCAGACTTTTCAATACAAGGAGACACTGAGTAGCATCTGTGCTTATATACTGCAAAGTATGTACTGTGTGCTGTATGTTATATTATATATATAGTCTTAAGATTTGTCATTGCTGTAGATCTATTACGGTTCTCCCATGTTTTTTTCTGTTTCATTTGTTAATTTAAATTGTCTACGCTTCTGTATTTATGTTGCTACTACTTAGGCTGATCAGCAACTTCACAACTCTGTTTGAATTATTTCTACATTTTGTGTGGCTAGCAGGCTGAGCAGATAGGTAGGGCATGTAGCAAGCAATTTGGAAGAGTCTCTCCAAACCTCTGAAAATTCACTAGGAATGGTACATGGAAATTGCAATCACTGTCATTTGGAGCAGTAATCAAGCAGGAAGTCTGGGTTGCAGGAGAGACTTCTAGGTAGTATCAGTGGGAAAGAAAGATTTAATGAATGTGGGAAAAACTTTGGCTCCAGTCAAAGTGTAAGCAAAGTGGTAAAATCAACAAAGAACTATGTTTATTGGAGCCTGCTCTCCTCCAGTATTTCTTGCTTGGGGGAGAGGAGCCAACATTAGCAGTGTTGTCTCTCCAGCTGCCCATAGTTCTGTTTCTTGTTTATTTGTTAATAAAGCAGGCAATAAAATAAAATAAATGATAGAGATGTATGCGTTAGTATGTAAGTATTTCTAGAATGCAAGAATCAAAAAATGCTAAGTGCTATCTTAAATTTTCTTGGAAAAGCAAAGAGTCCTAAACTTAAGATCTCTGTTCTGTAATTTTTTTTTTTGCTGGCATGTCTTCATGTGAGGGCTGCATGCTGGTTTTGATTTTAAGACTTAGGGTTTGTTTGCCTGACTGTTTTAGGAAGAAGCGTTCAGCTGCATTTACTTTGTAAAGTATGAAACCTTCATTTTATCCTGTCAGCCAGCACATCTTTGGACACTGATATGAACAAGTAAAGAAGGGGAAAAAGTACTTTGTTTGTATTGGTGAAAGTACCTATTATATTGTATTGGAAAGTTGTTCAGGGGGGAAATGAAATAAAATAACCATGATAAAATACAGAAGTTTTGAATATTAGGAAATGGTTGAAGGATGAGTTACTGATGCAGGAAAGATATCTTTACCAGTTGTATATGACTGCAGTTCTCACTTACACGTGCTGCTTTTTAAAGCATCAGACCTCTGAGCTGCAAAATGATGTTTTAACCTTTGCTTGATAGTAGAAAAATAGTAGAAAACCTGTCTGTTTTCTCACAACTGCACTTTGTATTTCTGCTCATAAATGAGTTGATTTTTACTTTGAACATATATAAATGGTGGAACTAGAGGAAATAATACAGGGTCCAAGTGGAGAAGAATATCTTTTTTCTGTTGGTGTTGGTACCTGGGTTACCTAGGGCACAATGAGCTCTGGCACCTCAGTCAGCACTCCAGCTGTGCCAGCTCCTTTTAGGACTTCCCTGAAGACAGCAAAGTGAAGATTTTCTTAATAAGCGAAGTTCAAGTGAAACTTCAAAGATGAGAGGAATTTTAAAAGGAAAATAAAACGTTCATCTGTCAGGAGAGATTCACTGGCTGCCATTCAGAACAGAAAGCTGCAGAATGCTTGTGGCCCAGCTACATGAATATGAACACATTAAACTTTTCCACCCCTTCTTGTGCATAATAGAACATGCTTAAATCAAAATAGTCTAGGCAGGTCATGGTTGGTTACTGCCCACTTTGTATTTAAAACTTTTTAGAATTTTCTAAAAATTAGTTGTTCTGAAGGGTTTATGAACTTAAGTTTTTACATTGACAAGTTGTCTTTTCAGTCGTCTCCCATATAAAACTGTCATCAAGTTTCTTCAGAAATATGGTTTTGCTGCTGTGAACATTTAGTTTATTAAAGCACATGTGGGAATGGCCCTTCTGAAATGCAATTTCCTCAAGTAATTTTATCCTCGGCGACTAGTGAGCAGGGTATCTCACATCATACAGATCTCGTCCAAGGAAGGTGTTTTTTTGTAAAGTCAAAAGGACTTCTATCTGCATTAGATTTAGCAATGAAAATAGTAAGCATAATTTTTTGCTTTAGAAATCAGTATGCTGAACTGGCCAGATATTTTGCAGGAAGAAGTGGCCATCGAAGAAATTAATTTATGATTTCTATAATATGTATTTTTATTAAAGTTGTCTTATCAAAGCAACAGCTTTTACAGATTTGTCTTTTGCATGTGATGTTTGGAAGTTTTCCATTATCGTTTGTTAGAGAAAAGTGAATTGCAGTGTTAATCTCTAGGTGACAGTGCAGTGCTGTTGCTCTTGACCAAGGGCAGGTGCCAGCAAACCCTGTGTCGTGTGTTGCTGTCCCATAGGAGATCTGAGCCATCTCTGTCACTACTTGTCTCTTCTGTGGCTGTGACAATCACTCTTCGAGTGCTGCCTGTGCGTTAGTGTGCCCTGAGGCTGCCCATCCCATGGCTTGCCTTGCCTCACACCTGCACTCACATGTGCACATATGCCCTCTGTGGACAGCAGTTCATCTCTGAAAGTTTTGGAAAATACAACGGAGTACTAAAAGTAAACACTTAAATCTCTTAGCTCTGGTGGGTTGTTTCGCACACCTGTGTGCAGCAGAGCAGGACTGAGGGGTACCTGTAAATGATGGTATCGTTTACACGGCATTTGGAAGGGCCTTTGATGGCTACAGGCTTAACACTTTTCCCAAGTCTTTGCTGCCAAGGATACAGAGACATCTCTACACAAGCTTTCATCTTGGATTTTAGCTGAGAGATGAGGGCAGAGCTCTGCTCCCAGCTAACTGGGTGCTGGAGTTTGCACAGCGACATTCTCTTTGGGTCTTGCTTCCAGCAGCATCCTGAAGTTGTGCTGTGCAGCCCGTGTTCTGTGTTGGACGCTTCTGCTCATTTTCTCTCCCCCACCCCCACACAGCTGCTGCCAGTGTGGAGTTGGATCAGGAGTCAGCTTCAGTTTGTCTTAATGAAGCCATCCATTAAATGCATGCTTCAAATCCAGACCAGTCTGTCTGTCCTTCGCTACAGGAATTTGGCTCAGCCAGACAGGATTGCTGGCACTGCTGCACAGCAAAGCACTGCAACACCCAGAGCTGCTCTGAGTTGGTCAAGCTGAGCTTATTTTTCAGAGCCTTAAAATACCAAGGGGAGTATATGTGTAATATATGTGAGGTCTTTAAAGTTGGTGTTTACTAGATAGTGGTTTTAAAAAGAAAATACCAATTATTGATAAGAAGAAACATACTTGCCTGTACCAAAACATGTTATATGAAGTAATAGGATGCCACAGTACAACATAAATCGAATATGCAATGATGTGGGTTTGTGTGTATGAAAGTACTGGTAAAACAGCATTGCTTTCTTAATTAAGGGACATTTTCCCTTGGAGATCTTAAAGGTGTAGCCGTCTCACTGCAGTCACTCCACCTGCCTTTTCTCCTTGCCAGCTTCCTTGAGGCTATTCATTACTGTGCTGTTAAGGAGTCACCTTTATGGTGCTCCATGCATAGCATTACCTGTAGTGTTTGAATTATCATTCAGCGAAATGAGAACCTTGCAGAAGCTTTTGGAACTAATTAAATGCCATCCTCCTGGGAGCCGACCTCCGTAAGTAGAAACAACAGAAGCACGGTGCAGCGCTGAGCCCCTGAGAGGCTGAAGTGTTTCCCCAGCTGCCGTTCCTGCCTGGGCTGACAACTTGTAGCTGTTTTATCACTCATATTTACATGGCAGAGCTCTAAGCAGAAATCTCAGGGTGCACTACTGCTTAATGTATAATAAATAATATTTGCCTTCTTTAAAAGGCTAAATGAAATGTGCGTTCTGTGCTTTTAACAGGAGTCTCTGTAAACATTTTGTACAGCTTCAAAACCCATCTAATCTGTAATGGGTTGTTAAGAGATCTGATTAATAAAATGTATTTTCTTACTAATGCTGTCGCCAGCAGACTTAAGAAAAAATGCTGTGGCTAAAAGCTGTTAAACAATTTCCTAATGGAGAGAATAAAACAAAAGTGCTCTAGAAGCACAGTCTTCATCAGTTTGAGGAGGCCAAAGGAAATTTGTTAGTGATGCCAAACTGGAAGGTGACTGTATGCAGATTATGGTTGGGCTCAGGGAGCCCTGCACTGCTCATTCTAGTTGTCTGCTTCCTGGGAAGTTAATCTGATGTTTATGACTTCTTACAGCTGCTTGTCCTGCAAGAGCTAATTTTAGCTGCTTTATGGTATATAACAGGCACGTCACATTAATCCCTTTTTTTTTTTTTCTTTTTTAATTTTTTATATTTATGGCAGAATTAGGGAAGCATTTCAATGAATGTTAACTAGTTCTCTGAATCAAATCCTTCAACAAAATATTACAGAATGAAAGTGAAGTTTAATTCTCAGTTTTTTTCCTTTCATTTTCATGTCCTGTTTGCCATCAGTCCTACATTCAGTACAGTGTCTTTCAGTTGCTAATATGAATAGATGATGTAGAAGACATCTCCATGGCTCTTCATCTATTCTTTCCTATACTTGAAGAGAAGCATTAAGATCTATGTCTTCCATGAAGCTTTGAAAAAGTGACTGAGACTGTTGCTCTTCTCTGGGGAAATGATGTTTTCATTTTCTGCTTTTAGCTCATTGTCGTGCTGCTGTAAGGATTGCTCACTGTTATCCCTGTGGGTTTCTCTGGTGAAAGTGTGTTTGTAGGACAGACCCACAAACTTTTAAGTGAGTCTTAATGATATTGCTGAGAGTGTGTTTCAGGACCCTTTGGAAGATACAACATGCTTCATCCACAAGCTTTCACTATTTGAAACCATAGATTCAAACAAACAATGCTGTTCTGCCAAGTGGGTAATGTCTATAAATGAACGCGCATGTAGTGTCACAATGTTAAGGAGATCAGTTCCAACAGATGCTCAGCTGTCTCCTACACTCCAGCTGCTACCTTCCTTCCCTATGCTTCACACCCAAATTGCGTGAAAAGTATTCATGGCAGTAGGGAAGGTGGAGTTAGGTGTATTTGAGGCATCTTGGGCTAAAATAATTAGGTATTGCTTGTTGGACTCTTCAGAATAGTTTGATCTGAGTGCTTTTTGAAACTTCACTGTAATATTAAAAGAAAAGCAGTACTTAAAATCAAAAACTCCACCCACTTCTTTTGATCTGCCACATAATGTCTTCTGGCATATCTTCTTGTAGAGTGTTTGTTTTTTTCTTTTTTAACGTGGTAACTCTTAGCATCATTACTTTGCACTGTAAGGGCCTTCATAATTCACTTAGCTCTTATATGTTACTTTTTCTTCCACTGTTGATGAATCTGTTAATTCCTCTTGAAAACTTCATCAGGCAAAAATATTTCCAAAGCAGACTTCTTGATGTAGGAATTTTATTCTGATCTGGTTATTGGATCTTTGAGACTTACAAAAGGATATAGAGCATGGTAGAGATCGTGTTTTCTATAGGGACTAACTACTTTTGATATCTCAGCTGGAAACTCCATTGTGAGTGTTCTTTACATGCCTCAATTTAGCCTATTTTTGTGTCTCAAGTTTTGGGGTCTTCTGTATCAAGGATTTGTTGTAGTTTATTTTTTAATCTGGAATTCCAATTATGAGAAACTTCTGATTCCTTTGGTGCTGGCAGTCTTTTCTTCTCTCCCTTTGCTCCATCTCCTTCTCTCCTCAGGACTTTATTTTTGCATAGTAGAAGTGGTTATAGCTTCTGATAGCTCACAGGATGACAGCATCATTCCACAATGCTGGCTTAAAGCATCCATCTAATTCTGTTTACTTTCTGGTTGGACTGAAGCTTTTGCCTCAGGACTGTTAGATTAATGAGTCTGGCCCTTCTTGATTTAGAAGGATGACTTCAGGTTTGCAGAAGCTCATTGACTCTTCCTTTGTCATTTGAAGAAATTTCCTTTCCCCCAAGTGTATCAGAGGCTATTTTACTTTAGCTCTCTAGGACTTCTTTCTCATCTTGATATTCACTAAGCCAGTGTAGGCAAGTCAGTTATGCAACTACTGTTTTATTAACACAGCACAAGAAAATCCATTTGTTGATCTTAATGCACGTGACATGTTGATTTTCTTGGGAACGTATGTTTAATTCATCATTATAGATAGTAAACCTTGCAATGATTCATGAACAGAAATTTAATAACATGCCTAGATGAGATTTCTTTGCCACAGGAGATCAGTTTGTTATGCAATACAACAATTCCTTCATTTTCATCTTCAAGGTTTTTTTTGTTTTTTTTTTTGGTTTTGTAGAAGTCTGCCCTTCTGCCCTTACCTCTTCTGCTAGGGAAGAAAATCAGCTAGATTGTTCTATAAGTTTGAATTTTTTTTGTCATCTCTGACAAAATTCTTATGACTGTTTTTAAATAAGTAAAATACTGAGTTGTTTCAACTTTTATATTTTTGACAGAAGAACAAAATTTCTTCCTTTGTTAATTTTCAGTGCTAATATTTGACAAATGAGTGTGGCTGAACATCATGACTTTTCCTAGCTTGAATTGCATTAGGTAATGGACAGTGCTAGAGATACTTGGGAGTATCAGCTCAATTGACTCTCCTACTCTTGATAGACAAACCATTAGTGGTTTTATTATGTACTCTTTCCTAGGCAAAATCCTTGTACACCTTTGTTAAATGTTCTGTTTATCTTTTTGTGATGTCTTCAGAGTTGTCTTGGTTTCTAGATAGCTTAATAGGATGAAACAGGGTTCACTAAGTCTAGTGATGTTTTGATTTTCAGCTCAACTCCAGTGGTTTGTGGAAAGCTGTATGGTGTGGTTCTGAGTTTAAATAGTCTAATGTTTGTATCCAGAAGTTGGTAATTGTGATATAAAGGTTCTATCACTTATCTTTTTTAATATGGTCTTTGCTATAAATGCTTTGTTGAAGAAACAAATGAAATAAAGATCTTTTTTGAGAAGTGATTAAATAAAAACTCCTATTATGTTGCAAATTGAAGGGGTAAGGGTGAACCATTTATCTGTACTGTGGAACTGCACTGACTGAGAACTGTCAGGCTGAAATCTTCCATTATAGAAGTGATGGACATAAGCTATTTTATTGCTTGGTATTGTGTTTTTGTGTATTGACTTTTTCTCTTCAGAGCTCTGAGAATCACCTTAGTTCTTTGAAAATAATTGCATTGTAAGATTGTGCCTCTGGGGAGCCTGGATCAGCTTTTTTTCAGGACAAATTGAAATTACCAAATAAGAATCTAATGGATTGAGTTAGATCTTTAGTAGTCAAGTGGGCATTGCTTAATCTACTCAGTGTGGTTTCATATGTATTTAGTTGCCTGGACCACCAAACAAGTGGGTGACAAGTTGAACACTCCATCCTATACTTAATGCGTCTTTTCAAATACAGCTGGGGTAAATAAATTAAAATAAAGAAAAAATAGCAAGTCTAAATTGCTTTCCTGAACTCTGCCTCATTTGTGGGTTTTAACAAGGTTTGGCACAAAGTTGACAGTAAGTAGAAATATATCAATGGTCAAAGAATACATCTGGTTTTATGGTAGGTGCAGCGATTGTAATCTTGTGAACCCCAGTGATGAAGAGTATCTGATGCTTCCTTTCTTCAGTTTTGGTTCCAGTAACATAGTATTTTTGCTGAAAGCTTGACTTCCCAGTTGAAAATATTTACGAACCTCGCTCTCAGTATCTGAACAGTTATTGCCCATTGCTGAGTTATCATTTTCCTCAGTTATCCTCTAGCAAAATGAACTGTGGTATAAAGAATGCAGGGTGGGAATGTATTTATAATCTCAGTGAGTTTTGCAAAACTGCTGTTCTTTGGACTTTATACATTTTGTTCAAGATTTGAGTCAAATGCTCTGCCATAGAGATGCAGATTTTACATTTTCACTGTAGTCACTGTGAAGAGAGGAGAAAAGGGCAAATCTAGTAGTTGCATGAATGGTCAGGAGAAAATTCCCTTTGGTAATGTCAGATTATTAATTAAAAACTTCTTTCAAGGTCTTGAAGGATAAACTCTTCTATATACAAAATGTTTTAAAAGTTCAGAGAATTTTTTTTATACGTGTCACCATCAGGCTAGATGAAGCCCTGAAGTACATTGTTGATGCTGGTGAACTTTGGCTTTACTGCAGTTTTGTGCATTATGTAAAGTGAGACTTTAGATTAGCTTTCTATTAATAGTTGTCTCTTACTCTTGTGTTTCAAGGTTGTGTTTGCCATTAGCATTTTTCTGTCTGGGTTCCAGTTACTGAAGTATCTTAAGGGTCACGATTAGGTACGTTACATATTTTTTGCCTTAAATATACTTTCTGAGGCGCACCATACCTACAGCATACAATACTACAGTATTTTGGAAAAAAGCTGACTGTGTTTGTTGTGATGGCTGTGTGGTCAGATCATTTAATGACAGTAAGAAAAGTGCAAGTTCCAGTTATGTTGAAACTGTCCTAAGATCCTGAATAGATTGGATGACAGAATGTGCTGGAAATAGTGAAACAAACAGTTTATTTATTTGTGTTTCTTACTGATGAATTTTATTACTGATTTGGTAAAAGTGAAGCAGTTATTACAGGACTTTGTAGATGACACTAATGATTTGACATCATAGTTTTTGCAAAGCTAGTTAACATGGCTTGTTACAATTTCATTTGAGAGTCTTCACTGTAACTGCTTAATTACTGTCCATTAAGTATTTCAGCTGAGTTCAAATATGCCAGGAAAGTTCTGGCAAAAATGATCCAGTGACTTAAAAGACTGAACTTCTTTGTGTGTGTGTTTGAAATATAAATTGTTCCTTGAACCTAGACTGTAATTGGAAAAAGCTGTAAGGATTGTGAATTTTTTCCCTGTTACCTTAAGTGATTTTCTCCCCCCAGAAATACGGTAGTCCTTGAAAACATTCAAGAATTGTCTTCATTTACCCAGAGAGACTTTCAAGAGTTGAAACAGTACAGCAGCAGATGTAGGAACTCTCTCAGTTCCTACTGTTTGATTGACCATTCTGTGAACCTGATCTCCCCTCTGCAGGAAATTGAGCAACTTTCCTCTTGTGTAGCTATGGAGATATGTTTACTAATATTTCTGTAAATCTTAATCTAATATTTCTTATATATAAATGACATTCTCTCAGCCCCAGTAAACACTCAGAATGATTCTGGATTGTCTAAAACAAATATTTGTGGTGGCATTATTTAATTCCTTAAGTTCTTGTCCCGTTCCTTTTGATAAAAACAGATTCAAATAAATCTCACTGACTCTTAGTCTCAATTCTTACCAAAAAAACTCTTGCTTTGCTTTGTGTTTTCTTCACTAGATTTTCTGCTTGGACTACAAGAAAAACTTCCCAAATCTTTTGGAAACAGGAACTCACAGGGTGGAAGAGAGCTTTTGCCTTGTCCCTCTTCCCTTTGTAGTATCCTGCAAGAGAATAGTTCTGCCCCATTACAGATACGCTAAGCTCTTGTGGTGGTGTTCAGCTTTGGGCTACAGAGAAACTGCATAGTCCTTGGGAGTCTGTTAAAGGATACCTTCATTTGGGAATTCAAGGGTTTCATTGTATGGTTGATTTGAGCAACCTCTATTCTTGCAGTCAGATTTTGCTTTGACTTTGCTGTGATGTCTTCATGAGCATTTTGAAAACATTTACTTATATCTCCAAGGTTTTGTGATGCTTAGAGCAATATTTCTCTACATTCATTTGAATGTACAATGTAGGAAAATGTAGATATCTCTAGTACTTATAGGAGGATTTACGCTATTATAACCCCTTTGTTTTTTCTCAGATATACTTAGTTACCATAACAGCATAAAGTAATTGTTAAATGCATGCTGAGGGTTGTTTTTTTTTTTTTATTTATTTTCGTTGTTTCTTTGCTGCTCATGTTTGTAGAATAAAACCTCCTCAGTCATGTAGAAGCAACATGATAATTTGTCAATGTTTTTTATTCTGGGACTAAAATATTGAATTGCTAAACATGAAGATTTATTTAGGAATAGCACCTTGTTTCTTTACATTGTGAAGTTAGCCCATGATGTAGTGCATACCAATGTGTAAATCTCTACTGAAGCCAAACAAATGAAAAAAAGGAGAACACGTGAGATACTACGTCTGTTGTCAGTCCTTGAAAAAAGTACAGTTGTAAAGTATCTGAAATGCATCTGAGTTTTATGTAGCCAGGACATCGTGATATATTGCAGCTTGCATACTTAGCTCATTGAGCGTGCTTTTCAGCAGCAAGAAATACTGATCTAAAAAACCAGGCAGAAAAGTGAAGTAGAATTCCAAATGTACTCTGACTTCCTGTGTGTGTTGTCTCCTTGTGTATTTTAAGTGTGCTAGGCTAGAAATTGTAAATAATAAACAAAATACGTGTTTGCTGATGAGCAAACATTTGTGTTTATGTACTGAACTCTGTCTCTGGCACTGGCTTCTGAAAGTGAGGGACGCACAAATATTTAGCAAACTTAACAGTAGTTAAAACAATCCGCGACTTGATTGAGCAGAGTAGGATCTGATGACAGGACATGCATCTGTTCTTCTTTGCTTGTCTTTGTAGTGGATAGGAAGCCCTGTATTGGCTTAACTTAAAACTCCAGAAAGGATGCAACTATTTCAAATTTAAGCCAAAATGCAAAGATATTTCTACGTGAAATAAAGTAACCATGGCACTTCAATTTGTGGTGGGTGCTGAGGCTGAGGAGCTGACATTTCAGCAGCAGAGTGATGTCTTCTTAGCAATGATGAGTACAGGCTGAGTCATGTAATCCTCAGCTTCAAAAATGAAAATTAATCTGCTGTATGTCAAATTTTTCATTGCTGCCAACCCACTCTAAAAATTCAGTTGCACTATATTTGCCAGTGCAACTGCAACAGTATGGGCTGGATTTTCTGTTTTTGTTTGTTGTTTGGCTTTTGTTTCTCTTTCTCTCAAAAAGTGTTTCTAGCAACTTGCTGCCACTTTGCATCTAAACAATCACAGTGTCACTTTTTCTCCGAGTTACTGTCTATGTCTTCATGATGTTCCTCTTACAGAGCTTGATGGATGTCTAAAGCCAGCTCATTGGAGTCTAAGTGAACATTTTCTCTTTGAGGTTAAACAGTAACAAGAAGGTTTTTTTACCTTTTGATTCTCTGACTTTTATTCAGATTTTAAGCAACTATGGTTTGTTCAACATGTAGTTCAATGATTTGCTTTTCTATGCAAAATAGGAACTGGGGACACCTTTTTGGGTGGTTATATAATAAAATGAATGGAGTTTCTTGGCACGTACCAGCAGTATTTTCATGAGGCAGAAGCAGATTATCTGGAATCAATACAACCCTTAGAACCAACGAATGATTTTTCGTGTGTGCTAAATAATCATGTGGGAAACATTCACTGCGAACAAGCTGATTATATATATATATATATTTTTTTTTTTTTTTTTCAAAACAATTCTGGAAAGAAATTTGTGGTAACAGACTTGACATTTGCCAGTTTAGTCTTAAATTCTTCTTCCTCTCTGCTTAAATATAGTTTGTTCCAATGGAGGTTACACAGTTATTCTATAGAGTATCTTTTAATGAAGATATTAATGCTGGCCTTGCAGATGGCTTAAGTCATGTTGTTTCTCTATTGTTCTGGTTTGTTGCTTTTTTTTTTTCTTCTGTCTTTTTAATGGAAAGGATTTGAAGAGGAAAATCATACGTGGAATGTAGCTTTAAAATTTCAGTCCCATAGTTTACATGAGAACTGTGTGTGGTCAGTGGCACAGTTTGAACTGAAGTTGCCTCAGTGATGATGTTAATCAAGGCTGAAGAGATCAATAAATATCTTGCTGCCAAAATACATTAGCATCATACAAATGTAGTTTATTTGCTTGTTCTTGCCTAAGTATAAATACTGAGCTATTTATTTATAAATTAATTGTTGCTGTGGGATTGAAACCTACACAGAATTAATAATTTCTGTTGTGTGATATGTTTGTCTTATGGCTTTCCTCTAATGAAAGAACCTCTCTCCGTGATGCATTAACATTGAACCTTAAGTATCTTGGTTTTGATCTCTTTTGAACAATTTTATATGTCATAAACATTTATATTGGAAATATAAAATCCTTGCTAACTGAGGTGAAATGTAAGGTGGTAGAGAAAATGTGGCTTGAAACAGGCAATGATTATTAAATCATGAAGAGGTACTGTAGCATGAGGAACGTTCCTTCAGACTGTTTGATGAATGTCACATCTTGGGGCTAAAATGCTATGGCATCTTGCATTTAGCCTACACATCAGCTGTGGGAGGTGAACAAGCAGCATAACTGAGCCTGAGCTGGCAGAGGCTTGAAGTCCTCTGAACCCTATTTCTGATGCCAGCTGACTCCTGTAGCTGAGTGCCAGCTTCAGTTACTGATGAGTGGGATGGGCTCTGCTGCAGAGTGCTCTGCCATCCCAGTGAGGAGCAGGCACTGTCTCTGGGCACAGTAGTGGGGAACAGGTCTCTGAAGAGAACTGAAGGTGAGTTTGCAGTGTGCATCAGTGTGTAGTGAGCTTCTGCTTCACTGCAGCTGAGCATCCCCTGGAGCTTCTAGTGGCAGGTAGGCCTCTATGCTATTTTAGTGTTTCTTACCACCGACTCTCTGAAGATGTACACAGAGATGTGAGAAAGGCAGGATAATAGTGAATTCACAAATGCACATTTCCATTTCATAGAATAGGTGTTTTAAAAAAGAACTTAGTTTTCACATGACTTTGACTTGATCTACTTCTGAGGAAACTTTTCATGGTCTGTGCTGTTACCAGTGTAGAGCAGCAGAGTCCTGGTAGCACTGAAATAATCCAGAATTGATAACAATTTTTTCTTCTTGTCCTTTGAACCCCCAAAACTTCAGTACCTGCTGCTGAATTATTCCCCACTGTGACAGTATAGTTGTTATTACTACTTGCTAGGATACAGGTTGTAGATCATTTTGGCAGAATGAATAAAAAATAATCCTGCAAGCCACCATTTTAAGCAGCCATCTAAATCTCTAGATTAAATGCTCTGAAGTAAAGCCTGGACATCAGCTTGCCACAATGTTGGTTAATAACGCTTTCTGTCAAATGGTGCATCTCTCAGGCAGCTCACTGAAGATGCTAATCTGCTTTATTTTTAGCAAACCATTAGTCTCTCATGGGGGGAGTGTGGGAGTAATTGTCAAAGCTGGTAAAGGACTGCTATTAAACCGAATTGCAGTAGCAGGTGTTGGGTGGGATCTCCTTCACTTCCATCAATTAGGAACTGGTGGCCTCACGTTTAAAGGCATGTGAAAAGCTACCCTGTCATGAACACATTTCCCAAGCTTCCTTTTGGTGTTGTTAGTTCATCTAATTCTGACAGGTATTCCTTTCTAAGTTGTTGCTCTACGTCAGTGGACGTGAATGTGTACCTTGTAAATCCTTTCCCTACTCTTCCACTTTACCTCTGAGAGAGTTTTGAATAGATGTGCATTTAGTGTGTGGTTCCTGCTTCTGTGACCAGGCTGTCTACCTTTCAGTCCTCGTCATTATTTTTTTCTCCTTCATTTTTCTTAGTTTTGATAGGGGGACAAAATTATCAGGTCTGAGCAAATTTTTGTAAAACCTGGTGGTGAGGTTGGGGAGACAAGTCCAAAAGCTCTCCAAGAAACAGCTGGGCAAAAGCTAGGCCTGTCCTGAATACCCACATAGACTTGGCCAAGCAAGTTGCAGCTACGGACTTGGAAGAAGCTGTAGTGTTTGGTGTTGGAAGAGGGCTGTATGGACATTTGACCTGGGGAGAGGAGAATATGAGGACTGTACAAACACATTGGGCCTGTTGACCTTGGCAGCTGTTGGTAATGTGAATTGGGTCTGTGGGAAGTAGATGACAGTTTAGGTTCCTTCCATCCTGCAAGTCCTCTTCATATCAACATGCGTTATTTCTTTGTCCATCTTTCTCTTCAATCTACTTCACTCTTGTGAAGCCGGTGGTGTTTTAGGAATTTATTCCTTCAACTAGTGTGGAAATTGAATTCTGTAGCTCTCTTAAACATGTCATTTTGTAACTTCTCAGTTATCTTTGCTCTATCATTGTTAGAATCCAAAAAACAGTGTAAGAAATTAAATTTAAGGGAGGAAGACGTGATGTAAAGCAGAATACAGGCTACTTGTTGTCTACTTATTCCTCGACCAGTAGTTTACCTAAACTGCTACTGTTTCTTTGGGTGGTAAATCACAACCAATTATATTTGACAGGACACTCTGGTAACTTCATCAGTTTCTTTTTTCCTGCCTTCTCAGAGGAGCTTGGTGCACCTGGGGATATTCAGAAAGTTTGTAGTACCAGACAACAACTCAAACCAATACAGTAATAAGTAATAAGATTCTTCACAGGTACAGAGCCAAGAAATCAGACTGGTGATCACTATATGACGATCGAGCTCTTTCCTGCTCTCAAACAAATCATAACTGGCTCAACTTCTGTAAATGCCAAGCAAGCAGTTGTTACTGCATAGTAATTGTGTGTTAAATAGTTGGTTTGCAGAGTCACCTTTAGGACCCTGCAAATTATGAAGTTCTAAGTTCTTAGCTTGGGGGAACTCGTAGAAACAATTCAGTTCAGTGAAGAATGGAAATACAGATGGAATCTTTTTTTCTGTCTGGCTGTCAGAGCTATGGATGTTGGGTACAAATGTGGTTGATAAAGCTGTTAGTGTGTTTTTAATTCAGATAGGTATTAACTGGATGGCAGCCCCAATGTCTGTCTACTTACATTTTGTGTGCAAGTTTTCTGCAGTTTTAATGGTGTATAGGACCTCTACTTGAATCTCTTAAATATGTGTAGCAAATTCTTTCTCAATTACTAAGCCATGACAGATAATACACTCCTTCAAAAGGTAGAGGAAAAAATATTTTCATGATGTCATTCTTCTGTTTCATTGGTTTTTCCTTCTTACTATAGTCTTCATCCTCATAGCTGTGAGTATATGAACTAGTTCTACAGCTTTAACAGCTTTCTTTTCTCCTACTGCATATTGTGAATATGCAGTGATGAAATCATGGTACAGAAGCACTAAAAGTGAACCTAAGAATAAAGATGGTGTTATACATTGTAGCAAAGCCCCCACTGTTGTAATATGATTTCAGTATGATTTTTAGTAAGTTGTAATAACACAGTACAGTAAGGTAATTTGTTTGTTGAAGCAAGTTATAGGTTGTTTTTTAATCTTGTCAGATTAGTCAAATAATGAGTGACTATGCAAAGATGAGCATTTACTGCAGTATATCAAACTACCTGGTTTCACAGCATGAGGACGGTACCTTATTCTTGAAATTCTTTAGAGGATTTTTATGATGTTATGGAAAACCAGTGTGTTTTCATTTCTAGTGTGTTCTGCTGCTGTATTTAGTAGGATAAAAAAGGAAAAAAACAATTTGGAAGTAATAGAGGAGGAGGTTACATTTGGAATTAATTGCTCCATCTTGCATCGAATACATGGTTGTCGTGTTTCTATTTTGATTTTTGGCTTGATAAATGAGTCAGAATAGCTCTGCAGTCTGTAGCAAAAAGCTCTGATAAATTTCTACATGCATTCTTGAGAAAGAGCATGGCAGGAATACTGGTTATTGTGCAGATCATCAGAGTCACTGACTAAAGTTTCCATCACAGCTTCACTAGAAATCCCCAAGGTATTCTTGATTTATTAATGCTGTGTGCACACTTCCATATGGTAATTGTATTTCTAGGGCTTGGTTATTTTTGCTTCTGCTGGGGATTATGCCTAGCTCCATCAAATATTTCATGGATTTATTGATCAGATTTGGCTCTTGATTTTGGAGAAGAAGAAAGTATGCTGTGGATTTGAGGTAATAGGAAGACTACTGAAAAGAGATGTATGTTGAATGCACTGATATGTTTGTTTCTTAGATGGATAATGAACATTTGAATCATTTCAAACTAGATTTTGTCAGTGTTTGATTTATTTTCTTCCTATTTATAAATTAGAAGGTTACTAAAGGGACATTTAAATCTTAAACATAAATCCATACATTTTACCTAATTATTTTGTCAGGGAAGCAATGCATGGTATGCTGTATACCACAGTAGTGTGTACTCTGTCCAAAATCGTGTTCTGTTCTTAGCACAAGCTCCTTAGTTATGAATATTTTTTTGTTTGCTTAAAGAATGTGATTCTTACCGCCCTACTGCTGTGGCACAGCATTATGTGCTGTTTGGATTGGATGTGTTCAAAGTGATTATTTCAAGTAATTACTTGACTTAAATCTTATTTTGGCTAGAGAAAAAGTAAAATACAAACAGAAAAACTCAATAACAACAAAAAAACCCTTAAAGAACACCTGTAATCTTCATCCTAGTTACGCTCTTGAAATATAAAAGTGGAAATACTTCAAGACTGAATTTTATTCGAGTTCTACCAGTAGGGCTTCTATTAATGCAAAAGAGTGCAGTGAATATGATTTGAAAATAAGTCAGTCCTGTTTTGCTTTGTACTTCTTAACCCATTGATTCCTACACATTTGTCATGATTATCTGCTCTCAGTAAAGACATTTCTGGTTATTGACTGTATGTATTAGATAAGGTTGCAGAAAGGGGTTGTCCAATCACAATGCGGTTATGACTACAACCAGAAAAAAAGAAGAAAATCTTTGCATTGTTTTCTTCCTCTTACCCAAATCAAGGCTTTCAAAACCATTTGTAGAAACTCTGTGTTTTGTTGTAGAGTTAGCCAGTTTAGTGGTCGTAATCCTTTTGCTTGAAAATATTAGTCTTTGGAAATAAAATACTTAAATAATTTCTGAAAGCTCATAGGAGTTCAGAGAAGTTTCTTCAATAGTTTCTACTGCATGAGAATTAATTTTAACTGAGAAATGTCACAGTAACATATTAATTGTTTACACATATCCTGGTTTAGACAATGATATGGGTGATGATAATTATTTACATTTCTAGCTAATGCAGAAAAATGTTGTATATTTTCCTTTTTTACTAACCTCCTTATTTTTTATCCTCTACTCTTGTTTTGTGACAATATTTCACTATGCGCCAACATTTCACAACAACTGGCTCTTCTCTGTATGCCCCAAAGCCTTCCCTCTGCTCATCTTCTCCTCTGCTGATTAACTATTGATCATTAGCTGCAGGAATTATGTGCTAATACTGCCTCTCAGCTGGAAGTTAGGCTGTTGAACTAAAATAATATTTGTTAGGATCGATATCCTATAAATACAGCACTAACTGCTGTCACTTCTCATCAGTCAGCATGTGTTCAAGCTACTGAATTGTTACACCCTTTATGTATTACTAACAACTCAAAAAAATTGTAGTAATTTATCACTCACTAATTCTGTATTTTTCAAAAAATGTGAATGTAATTTTTTTGGCTCATCTATATTGGAGTGATGATAAAAGTGATGATAAGTTTGTATGGTGTTTTAACATCCTTTTAGATGCTGAGCTGATACATAGCTGATTCAGTCAATAGGAGAAAAGAAAACAAAAAGGGAAAATCATGGCCTATTCTATTTAGAAACTTAATTTTTTGTGCCAGATTTGAAAATAGCAGATTCATCTTTCTGGATGTACTCACACTGCTTCACTGTTTGAATTGATTGACAGATTTGAAATGCAATAGGGAAAAGCAGAACTAATTGCAAAATCCAAAACTGTAGTTATCTTGCTTTTCAGAGGCTTTTGTTTACTATCTCTCACAGTAGGTATTTAGACAATATCGTACTCATTTATATGCCCGTATGGTAAATATTTGTGTGCATGCTTTAATAGTACTCTGCTGAGATAGAGTATCCTGTTGCTGTCCCTCCTATGGAATACTCTTACCTTCCTGAAAAAAGACGTTTTTTGAGTCCGTAGTAGGACCAAGAATAGTTTTCAGAGGTCTCAGATGTAACCAAGCTCAGTAAGATCTAATTCTCACAGGAGTAATAATTGTCATATTTAGTCCATAAACTGGAAAATGTTAGTGACATGTAGGGTTTTCCTTGGAGTAGAACAGAATTGGAAGTGCAGAGTAACATAATGTCTCTGTATGAGTAGATATGTGATGTCAGTTCTTAAACAGTGTGGTTTGATAAATGGCAATATCAGTCTGTTCTTTGCACACTGTTCAAATGGTCCATTTGTAGTATGCCAACATCTGTGTTCTTCTCTAAATTACTGAAACAGGACTGTGATATAGTAACACTGCACAGCTTCATAACCTCTAGGTTATGCAGATTTTTCTCTTTAAGATAGGTACTGTTGATCGTATGGCTTGTTATGAAACAATTTGCAACTGGAAATCAAAGCTTTCATTTATTTTTTTTAAAGGAAGCTTTCTGTTAATCTCGCAGCTGTGATGAGTGGATAAGTAAAAAAGCTATTGCGCTTTTTGTCTTCCTGGCATGTCCTTTTTGTTCTTTGTTTATTTTCTTATTATTCAGATCCTCTTAGATTAAGTAATCTTGTACCTTTCCACTCTTACTTTTGGCTTTTCATCTTACTGTTATCTTTCAGGGCTTTGTCAAAAGGTCTTCTGCTGGAAAACAGCAGGCAAAGAGTGCCATTCACAATAGCTGATGCTGCTCCATTGAGTATAGTTTCTGTGGACTTTGTGTATAATAAATGAGGAGATATTCCAAGTCTCTTTTAGTGGGCAATTCAGAGATTATCCAAGATAGATGTTCATTTTTTAAATAGGGGAAAGACAGATGAGGCTTTCAGAGAAAAAGCTTTTTATTAGAGTGTTGCTGTGATAAAGAGAAATAGTAATAGATATGTTCCTCTTACTGTGATTGCATACATTTGCAGATTGCAAAAAAAGATGAAAATCCATATGTAGACAGCCTTGCCAGTAGGTGACATCTGAGCAATAGTTCTTAAATGAGTGTTTTGAAATCAGATTAGTTCTGAAATTAAATTAGTTTCCAGAAGCTGCAGTAGTCTGTATCTCGCAAAGCCTGCTGTTGGCATCTTTTCCTAATACATTTTTCTTCCTTTTCTTTCTTTCTTTTTTTTTTTTTCCTACCAAATCCCTTCATTAGGGTAGCATGTTGACTTGGGAGAATAATTTGTAAGACAGTTAGCTTTATTGGAATTTGTAATTCAGACTCACAGACATAGCAAATGTAGCAGTCCTTAAGGGTTTTGCCTACTACTTTTTATCTGACGTGGCCATGTAAGTAGCACATACTGCTTTCTGCTGTTTTCTCATGATAATAATACTCGATAGCTTAATAAATCTTAGGTACAAACAGAACAATAGCAGTCCTGAAGCAGCCAACTGATGTCTTTCTGTGTGGAGCAGGAAAGATGGGAACAACATGTATGCATCTTAAATACAACTTGTGGTTTGTTTTCCTAGTCCTAGAAGTCTGAGTGAAGATCTTCAGCTGCTTCTTGAACTATCTGTGCAGGGGTTTCGTTAATACTGTTACTTGGAAGGAGATAGATTCATAGATATTTTCATTGTAAGCTTTTTTGTTTTTAAGTACTTGTATGATCCTAGAAATCTGTGCTCACCAGACAGTTTTATTTTGAGCCATCTCACCACTTGGAAATCAATTTTTTGCCTCATTGAATTTGGTAGAGGATGACTGAATGGTTAGGATGAAAGACAAAGTGCTCACCAAAAAAAAAAAAAAAAAAAGCTCAAAACAACAGAGCAAAGCCGTATATTTATATATTTAGATGTTACAAGCTTTTTTCTGCGTATGACCTTCTCCAGATAGGTGCATCTGCTCTAATCACATTGCTGTACTCATGGCAGCCTTGAGGATTAAAGGAGGTTTAGTGAGGGCTGCAACCCAAAGTGAACTGACAGGAACTGATTCCCAATCCTCCCCCCTTCTTTCTTTCTGCCTTTCTCCCCTCCCCCCAAAAGATACACGCCTGTATGTCAGCTTAGCTACACTAGCATCTTTGTGCAGAATTCTAGAGACTTAAATTTCTGTAGGTATTGAAAAGGATTTCCTTCAATGACAGAATAAATCATGTTTTAAGAGCTCTGATTTCTCCGTCTGCTTGGTTTCTGTGTGTTGGAAATCTTCCTTTTCACCAGGTTATGGCAATGCAGGAGTAAATTTGGTCTCATGCCACATGAGGCATTTTCATGTTTCAAATTAGATTCCAAGGCTGTAGCTCAGTGCTCTGTCACTTACTAATGGAGCAGCAGTAACAGGAAAGTTCTTACGCATATGCAGAAACAGAAATGCAGAACTCTGCTGCTATTCTTATCTCTCAGATCTGTTGAAGCATTGGTTTGTGTGTGGTGTTCAACATTTTGGCTGTATTCCAGCCCCTCACACGGGATATGTTCTGCCAAAGGGTGCTTGTCAAAATGGGCTGCTGCTGTCTTAACCGAGGGAAAATTTTGCTTTTTGGTGAATTCTTAACAGCGCTAACATTACTTGAGTTTCTCAATCAGCTGCTAAAATGGTTATGATAGACAAGCATTTTTCTTATAGACTGTCACCAGGGAAAAACTGCTGTAGAGTTCTGTTCCTCTGCAGATGAGCTAATTTCAGCATTGGTGGTATCATGGTACAAAGCTTCCTTGATGTAAGGAAGTGTAAAACCATTTCCTCTTTGTAGGGTGAAATCAAGTCCTGATACGCTTTGAAATGTAGTAAGCAGATTATAGCAGGTGATGAGGGGCCTGGGACATCTTCCTTACCAGGAAGAGCTGAGAAGTGAAGACTGAGTGGGGGATCTTATCAATGCTTATAGTTACCTAATGGGTGGAGGTCAAGAGGATGGAGCTGGGCTCTTTTCCGTGGTGTACAGTGACAGGACAAGGGGCAGTTGGCACAGACTGGAGCCCAGGAAATTACTTTGAGGGTTCAGAGCATGGAAACAGGCTGCCTGGAGAGGTTGTGGAATCTCTTCTGGAGATATTCAGAACCCTTCTGGCCTCCTTTCTGTACGACCTGCTGTAGGGGACCTGCTTTAGCAGGGAGTTGGTCTGGGGAATCTCCAGAGGTCCTTTCCAATCCCTACAGTTCTGTGTATTTGTGTGATTATCATACAATAGCTATCCTGTTATAAATCATCCTAAGTACTTGTGATGCTACACAATTGCTGACATTGAGTAATTTTCAGATACTGATTTGCATAGCAGATGATGTGATATTGATAAAATTCCAGTTTGGTAGTGGTACAAGAATATATAAATACCTGATATAAACATGAGTGCTTAAGAAAATGGAGCCCTGTGAGTTGAAGACATATTTTGCTTCCATGTCCTGCAAATCCTATTGAGGCCTTCACATAGAGAGCAGAGATGTCTCCAGCTGGTGCAGAGGAGATGTGCTAAGCCTTCAGTGTCATCTTTCCATGGAGGCACTGTGGGTTGCAATGCAGCTGTAGCCAGCACAGGGACAAACCACAGCCTTTGTGCTAATGGTTAGTTCAAGCTGATGCCTGTACTTAACGCTGGCTGTGGAGCCTTTTACAGAGTCATGTAATGCTGGTGGAAATCACAGGATTGTAAGTGTTGAAGGGATTGTAGAGATTGTTGTAGGATAGTAGGGACCTCTAGAGATTGAGTCCAACCTCCCTGCCAAAGCAGCTCCCTAGCCCAGGTTGCACAGGTAGGCGTCCAGGGGGGTCTTGAACGTCTCCAGAGAAGGAGACTCCACCACCTCTCTGTGCAGCCTGTGCCAGTGCTCCATCACTGCACTGTGAAGAAGTTCCCATGCACATTTGTGCAGAACTTCCTATGCTTCAGTTTGTGGACGTTTCGCCTCATCCTATCGCGCACTGCTGAGAGGAGTCCAGCCTCATCCCTTTGCCTCCCGCTCCTTAGATATTTATAGATGTGGATCAGATCCCCTTTCAGTCTCCTTTTTTTCGAGGCTGAACAGACCCGCGTCTCTCAGTTTTTCCTCATAAGGCAGGTGTTCCAGGCCCTTTATCATCTTTGATGATAAAGATCTGCTGGGCTATTTTGAGGAGATCCCTGTCTTTTTTGTACTGATGCCCTCCTCATGAGAACTTCTCAAGGGTAGAAACTGGTGTAAGACTTCTGTTTTCATTTTTCAGAAGGGGTTAAGAAACATTCTTACTGAACTGTTATCAGCATGATTTTATATAATGAACCATAATCAGAAATAGTATGCAAGGCTGATTAAGGCTGTTGATGCAGTGAAACAGGAATACACCCACACATGTACTTTCTGTAGGTAATTTGCTTTTGAAGGCTTAGTGTTGGAATCTGAATGATTTCAGATCTGTTTTCATTTTATAAAATGTTTTGCATGCATGTAAACCAGGAGCAGATGTAGATACTTCCTTTTACTGACCGTAGCTGTAAAAATAAAGCCACATAACACAAAAAGTCTTTAGCATGGTATTTGCTAAGTTTTTAATGTGAAAAAAACTCAAGTTGATGTGCTGGACTGCATTTGGGATTTAGTTTTGGAGGGAGTTTTCTTCCAGATATCATAATCAATTTACAGGAAAGAGAAAAGCTTATAAGCAGAAGTTTCACTTGATCTAGAAGGGTGATTGGTAGAAGAAATAGGGTAGTGAAACCTGAGGTGCATCTGCATGGACAGGTGGGCTGGTCAGGCAGACATGAACTTGCTTATACTTCGAGATAAATAGCAACTGCCAACCATCCACCTAAATTTGCCTTTTATGTTTAAAGATGTCTGGGTGAAGTGCCAGTACTGCTGGCATATGTGCACTGGTAATAGACTGATTCTTATTTAAATTGCAGAATGTGTTTTTTTAGGTGTCACTGCCACCTTGCTTGCTCTTTTCAGTTTGTAGCCTGCTTTGCCAGCTTGGCTGTCTGGATTCGTGACCAGAATTGTTTATGCTGCTTCTCACTGTTGTTACACTTTGCTTTAGGTAGCTTTACACAATGGCTTTTGTACAAAATCTCACAATCAATCTTTAGCAATTGATACATATGTCCAGCTAGATATTGTTTTCCCTTTGTAGTTACAGGAGATGACTTTGTGCCTGTTGTAGGTGATTCATGTAGGTATTACAGAAAATTCAGTGCTGCCTATTTGGATGTTTTCAATTGTTTTAACTTATACTACATAATAAAGCAACAAGAAAGGGTCATATGTTTGTGGGAACAAATCAAAGGTTGGCATCTCCCTGTTAAGTAGTTGTAGAGATACCTGTGCAGGAGAATATTTCTGGTTAATGAAAAACCCTGAGTTTTCTTTATAGAAAGAGTTCTTACTCTATTTAAGTCTTCTGAAGTCCAGCCTGATCACCTACTCCTAGTGCAGTGCTCGCAATGAATGAATCAACCAAAAAATTGTTATTTAACTTTATTACTTTCTGGGCCTTCAGTGTTGCAGTCACGCATTATGTAGATTTCTGACGAGTAATGGCATATTTTGAAAGGATTTCTGTTTCTTCTTTCAGCTTTGTTTTATTCCCCTTTCTTAGGAAATGCATTTTTTTTTTGCTGTAGAATAAATATCTGATACACCTTATGTTTATCTTGTGTTCTGTGAATGTTCACATATGCAAAAAGTGAGTACAGTTAACACTGTGCAGTGCTTGTACTCTGTTTCCAGGTAGTTTTTTTGAGCTGCTGACTGATTACCTATCTTTTTTGCATTTTACATTGGAAGTTTCATACAGCCCCCACAGTTTTTAAGTTTTACTACCAGACCCCTTGTGTTCAGAAATTCATTTTGTTTGTTTACAGATCATCCATATTTTTCATATAGATTTACATACCTCCAAATTCTGTGTATATTTGCTTAAAATAATGTTTCCTTTTTTATTGTGGTTTTAAAGAATGTTGGAAGCATCCACAAGAAAATCAACTGGCAGATCTCCATAGTGCTGTGTGGAGGTTGAGCTGTTTATTCCTCTATAACATAATGATGCTATTTTGGAAAACAAATGTGTAATACGTGAGGTTGTCAAAGAACAAAAAGCTCTTTACTGTTTCTGAGGAAAGACCCATATACTGAATTATCCCCTGGGATCTCTAATGTCATGCTTGTTTATGTTATATAAGAGTTAGAAGCCTAACGCTTTTTCTGGATTTATGGTGCCTCATAAGTTCAGATATGTACAGCATGCGTGACCAATTTTAGCCTAAGATGATCTTCCTTTTTGGTCTGTGGGATGATCCCTTGGTTAGCTCTAAATGGAACCAAACATAGCAAATAAATAAATGTATCCCTCTAACAAAGATCCCAGGGTTGCTGCTTTAGGAGCAGACATTGTATTGGAGGAATAAGGGGATGGCACAAGCACCAGACCAAGAATATGAAGTGACTTTCTGAATTACTCACCATGCCATCTATGTGAAGAATGTTATTTCTTGAGTTAATAGCTTTTACTTTCTATGCATGCAGCAAGTAGGTTTCAGCAAACATAAACATGGTTTCAGAAAGAAGACTGCATGCCCTGGTCACTTTGCTTCTTTGGAGTGGAGTGTATCAGAGAAATCTGTACCAAAACATGTAGAGTATGATAATCCAGCAGCAGTAAAGTATTTGCTGGTGGTGGTGACTGTGATTTAGAGTCCTTTTGAAATTAAAACCTAGTTAAGTTGGCAGCCTGATTGTGTTCCTATGAAAGGATGAGAAGATTGCTTGTAAAAAGGATAGTGTCATTGTGATAAGTGATTGCAGGCAGAGCATGATGCTGAAGTTAAGTTTGAAGAGAAGTATGAAAAGAACAGAGAACCATGAGAAAGTGAAGAGCTGGTGGAAGCTATGCTTGCTTTTACATAAAATCTGTTTCCTCTTTGTTTTCCTTTTTATCTTAGAAGATTATCTTAGAAGATTAGTATCTAAATAAGAAAACAGGGTATAATCTTTCTCAAACCTACTTTATTATTGAGGACTTTTTGTATTTTATTCTATGCTTTTTAGTGAAACTCATTACTCTGATACACAAGTCTTTTTTTGAGGGCTCATAAGTATGATATTATCCATCTTTTCATTGGAAAAAGAAAAGCACATAGTTGAAAATGATACTGCTGAGTTTTAAGATTTTTTGTTTTGTTTTGTTTAAAAATAAGTTTGAGATGGAAGACTGAAGTTTCAGCTGAGTTCATTTTAAACTTTCCAGTTGTCCAAAAATGATTAAAAAAAAAACAAAAAAACCTTTCTGGAAACGGTGTTTAAGTTTTTGCTTACAAGTTTGCATCCTTCATCAGTTCTAAGTGACTAATTTTCTTCATGTTGAAGGCTTGACTGTATGCAACAACTGCTTGAACCAGTGTGGTGTTCTTCTTGCTGAACAGCTGGGGGGGAGGGTTACATGCTTCCATATCTGCTCAAACACGTGAACTGTTAGAAAGATCCGCCTTCTGCTCTCTGTAATCCCTGTATTTCCTTATAGTCTGATCTATCATTTTTTATATCAATATTTTTAAGCTGTCTTCATCTGACCAAAACTTGAATAATGTTAATACCTAACGTGTTTCTGCTGTAGAGTCTGCCCCAGGGTAGTGAGTCCTGTAAGTCAATATTACCTACAGAAACTTACAGTGAAATTTTAGTGATGTTTGCTTTAAATGGGCATTTACCTTTAATTGTGCAGTAGTACTGTATAAGGACTGTAGGTCCATTAAGAAGGACCATGAGAGTGGCTGGAGTGCCAGCAGCTGGCCTTGGAGCAATGTGACTGTGAGCCAAGGAGACCTGTGGGATTGTCTGGGAGAAATACGGTCACATCAGGGTAGTAGGGGGTGTTAGCACTGCAGGAAATTGAGAATGTTTCATGTGGCAATCTGAAGGTGTGTGGTTGGAGAGCAAAATCTGGGTAGATGATTTGAACAGAGATAAGGAATCACCCATGATATCAGAGAGGAGGAATGAGGAGTGACAGGAGATGTACATGTGGGATAAGGCACTGTGTTCACGCATACATCCTGATGTGGGAGGATCATTGGGAAAGAGTACATAAGAACTCCTATTAGCATAAAGGAGGAAAGAGTGGTAACAAGTTGATTTTGGAAAAGGATGAAATCCCTGTCTTCTTCCCACATAGCTACAACAAACATGGGGTGGAGAAGCCTTTTTCTTTTGAATAGAATTCTTGTTTCTGTATTGTTCATGTCTTCCTTTCTTTGTAGAGTGCAAAAGTCAGAGTAGTGTTTTATATTTAAAGAGTTAGCTAAGGAAAGTGGAGCTTCTTAAAGTAAGGTGACGTGATAGTCATAAGAGATGTCGTTGTTTGACCTTTTCATTAAAAACAAGCAAACAAAAAAACTCAACAAACTGCTAAAATAGTGGTTTATGAAAAATGTTGAAGCGATATTGCACAAAAATGTATTGTATGTGGGCATAAAGATTTGGAGAGTTCCTTTGTAAAAGCTATAAATGCTAGTTAAAGTTAGGGAAATATTCAAAAGTTGCTTATAATGAACAAGTCCAGAAGTGGAATTATGAGTTTTCTAACAATGTTATGACAAGGCTTTTTTTCGGTCAGGAATAGCAATTGAGTTCCTCAACTTTAACTATGCCTGGCTCAAGCAAAAATGCCACAGACAGTGACTTCCCCTTCAGCCTGCATTTCTTGACAAGAGTTACACCTGCATCTGGAGTTGAGAAGTATTAAGTTCCCGTGTTTGCAGGCTTTGATACTGAAATCTTAATGAAGGGAGGTTTTGATGCTTGCAGTTGCAGTTTCTAAGGCTTCGAGGTAGGACACTTAAATCACAGAGCCTTTAAAGAAGTGTGGAGGCAGGGGTCAGAAGGAAGAAAAAGGTCTTTAATTTTGAGGTGAGAGGCTGATGGCCCCATGCTTATGAATATAGGTTTGGACACAGCAGCCGGCCTCAGGAGTGAACCTGTTGTGTCTTGAGGAAGCTGCAGAGTGCAAGATCAACAGGTTGTCAGCCCACATGACAGGCTGAGGTGCACAACCAGGAGTCACTTAACAATGGTGTAGTATGAAGTAAGACACTGGAGTTTCTTAATTCTTCTTTCATTACAGTGAAAAAGACTCAGTGATCTTGACAAATTTTGAGCTTGACTCTGTCACACAGGCAGTTAGACTAGGTAACCTCTGGAGTTCTTTTCATGTAAATGAGCATGTGATTCTCAGCAGACAGCCTGTGTACTCACAAGCCAAAGCTTTCAGTGGGAATAACACTGGGTTGAATGCAGACTCGAATGAGTCAGTAAATGAATGTGATACTAAATAGTGTCAAATTTTATTTCCATTCCATAGCCTTCTCTTGCCTGATCTTAGTACATTTAAGTCTTGCCTTTTATGTTCCAGTTCTTGAGTTGCACAGCTTCCTCATCACTTTGCAGTAATAATTCCACTGCTTCTCAGTTCTGCTATCCAATGCTGCAGCAGCCCCTTGAAATCAGGAGCAGTAGTTGCAGGAGTGTCTTCTTCAGGAACGTGTGGTAATGTGAAACACTGTCAGAACAGTTATTACAGCAGCTGTTGGAAATGAAGCCTCTTAATTTTAGGTAAAATTTAACTTTCATTTTTGAAAAGCTGCTTTTGTTTCTCCCTTAAGCACACGACTTGATAATCAACCTATAGAGAAGCAGCACTCACTGGAGGCTTGGCAGCTTGAGGACTTCAAATGAGGATAGCAGAAGAGCTCCTTGCAATTCTTTTGCCTGATTGTGAGTTTAAGGAGAAGCAATTGCAGTGGTAGTTTAAAGGAATACAAAGATGTTGAGGAAAATAAACCTGTAAACACCAGCAAAGGAATAATAGTTGTTTATATATTTATATTTATATTTATATTTATAACCCATTATTGTTATATAACATATATTGTTGCGTGTATTAATATAAGCAATTACTAAGGTAGTGATTGACTATGTCTAGCACATGGCACAGAAAAATTTAGCTGTAACGGCTGCCCTCAGGGCAGCCTGGAAGCAAATAGGAGCTTTGAAGTAGCAGCTAGCAGCCTCTTCCCAGCTGAGGTCTCTCTCAACTCTGATGTTGGCAGGATATCTCAGGATTCTGGGGTGCAGATGACTTTCAGCAAGGCCCATGCAAGCAAGTAGCAGCCCCTTTTCTTTTGGGGTTTGCTTCTTTGGAACCCTTACCAAGGGATGCAGTGTATCAACAAGAAGAAACTGAAAGAGAAACATAGATGAGAAGTATCTCTTTAAAAAAGAAAGTGTTTGTTGATGGGCACAGAGGTGTTAATGGAGCTCTCCTTTGAATTTACATTCTTAAGGGGTTGTTATCTGGGAGCTAGAATATTTTGCTATCATGTTTTGTCCCTGGTTTAGAGTTACTTCCTAGAGAGCAAGCAGTAGTGTCAAAAATAAACTTGCTGTTAACTATCTCCAGGAGCAGACTACAATGTAGACTTGCCAGTATCTTTTTTTCTTTTTTCTTTTTTTTCTTCACATAAATCAGTTTCCAGTAAAGGGATTCTGTGTTTATTTCATTATGTGAGTGCTGCTGGTACCAAAATGGAGCATGAGTGTTGCAGAAGGAACTACCATGTGCCATGTTTTCTCTCCCTCCTTTCTTTCTCTATTTAAAAGGACATTTTAAAGGATGTGCTTCAGCAAGTTACTTGTACACATAAGTATTTTGATGTCATTTTCTTGATTAATGGTCACACAATCAATGTGAAAATAGGGGACATAATTCTGGCTTGAGATATTGTAGTGTTTACTGAGCAAAAGGTGTTGAAATGTACACAACTGCAGTTTCCTGCATTCCTATGCCAGTCTCAACTTGGTAGCTTTTTGTACATCTCATTTACCATCCTGTTCAGCCATGAGCACTTTACTACTGACTGAGAGTGAGCATGACTACTGTGAGTGACTTCGTCATCTCTTGCAGAGACCCAGACTCGCTCCGGGCTGGCCACTGGTTTATGAGCGTAACCTGAAATCTGACCTAGTGAATGCTGCTGAGTGCTACAGCATTTTTAGCTCAGCCTCCAGCTGTTTCACAGTGTGGCAGAGCAAGCAGAAGGCTTCCTGCAAGTCTGCGAAAACTGACAGTAGAGCTTATTTAGTAACTTCAAATGAACTCCTGTTACATCTTAAAATCAATGTAACCTTTTGTAGTTCATATATGTTAGTTTGAACTACTCAGCAGAGAATGGGGCTAAGAATAGAGCAGTGTTGAGCTCAGCACATCAATTCAGGTGATCCTTCTGCATATAGCAACAGATGGCACTTGATCTCCTGAGACTAGAGGTTTTCTTCCTAAGGTCAGTGAACAATGAAACACTCAGGAAAAGAAAGCAGAAGTGTAGATCTGGTTACATGCAAATCAATGCCAAATTTTTTAGATAACATAAATGTCAGCCGGGGGGGGGGGGGGGGGTTACCTTGATTTCAAGGGGAATGAAAATTTAGGGGGATCTGTCTTTCATTTTGTGCAAATCTGAACAGTTGTCAAAAATTCATTTAACCCCAAGCCAGCAACTCCTCCAAGTATAACAAAAATAAGTGATAAGCTTAATAAAATGCCAAACACTGATTTTCAAATAACTTTACAACTGATAATATCTTCTGAAACAAGCATTTTAACTTCCCTTCAGTTATGATGATGAAGGTAGTCCTGGAAGAAAAGGATCAGGTTAATTATAGGCAATCACATAAAGCCAAGTGTTTCTTAAGATTAAATTGAATTTTTCTCTTGAGAAATTCATTTTATGAAAGTAGATGTTACTTTGTACATATAATAACTTAATTGACTGATAAATTAATATTTTCCTCCAGGATTTGATCTGAGATACAGTGCAAGCAAAAATGGGTGACACAAATAGAAAAGGCTTTCACATATAAAATACTTTTTGATCTTCCCATTTATTTTTTGGATTTCAGATGTGCTGCTAGTTTTAAGCTTTTATGGCAATGCCAATTCTTTTTCCAGTGAAAGTTAACAAGTTACCACCAGTAACTTGTCTGTGTTATACAGTTCCCTAGGCTGGATAAATTTCAGTATGCTCTGTGGAATGAAGATGATTTCATTTACATTTTTAAAAGCTGCTTGCTGCAAAATGCTATTCTGGGCTCTTCATCCTACACTTTTCAGTTTTTTAGAATCTCTCTGAAAGTGCTACATTAACCATCATCCTATTTGACTCTTCTGATATTTGGGGATGAGGGAAAGAGTCTACCGAGAGAGAAGGGTCACGGAGGTTTGGCAAAAGTAAAACTTCCTAGAGTTTGAAAAGTGATGCCCTCATTGCCAAATTTTTTAAATTACGAAGTGACACTTCTTAATGAAGGGCTGATAGTGAAATATGAAGTCTTTCCTCTGAAACATTATGAGTCATAAATAATTCAGTGCCCACAAATCAATCTCTGTCATTATTAGAGTATTAGCATCTTTGATCTGACAATCCTTAATCCCAGTAGGTAACAGTTACCGTGAAATCTCTTCAAGTGAGTCTTGGTTGTGGGTAAAGTTGCTATTTGCTTTGTAAGGGAAAAGAACGTGATCCCACTTAAACTAAGTCTAGGAAATGATGATAGAAAGTCTCTGAATTGATGTATCAGGCTTAATCTCTGTTTTTCCATTGATCTTAAAAAGTACATTTTGGATTATCTTATTTTGCTCCCTGAATCCAAGATAAAGACTGATTAGAGTGCCATGTTTTGTGTTTGTGCCTTTACTATTAATGAGCTTATTTAAACCAGACTTTTCTTAATCAAGTGCTTATATTTGCTTCTTTTAATTCAAAGGCCTCTGAATGGAATCTTACAGTTAGGTCATATTCATTTTCCTGATGGCTAACTTTGTGTGAAGAATAGCTGTCAACGGTTTACTGGGCTGGATCGGCCCGGTTCCGTGACAATTGGTGCGGGGGGCCCACGGACCCAAGCCCCAGGAAAGGGAAGGAAAAAGGGAAAAAGGATATGGGCCTAGAAACAAAACAGCGGCAACGATCTGAGGAGGAAAGCTAATTTACTAAATAAGATATCAGAAAGTAAAATAACAGAATATAATACAATATAATTGGAATTGAGGCTAATGAATCAAATAAAATGAGCAAGAGAGAGTGTCCGATAAACCGAAGGCCTTACGCTAACGCTGAAGACGATACGGCAGCGAGCACCCACTGCTGAGTCGATCCCGAAGGAAAGAGAGTGTCCCGTGACCTCTGAGGGTTTTTATCTGTTCCCTCTGAGCGGAAAACACGTAAAAATACAAAGCATCGCAAAGTCCTCTGGGGAATGTAGTGCTTCTTCTCTTCTGAGACAGGTATACCTGGAATTATCAATGATCTATGGAGCTGGAGTATTAGCTCTTTAACTCTTAATGCAATACATGATGTTATGATGTGGAATACCAGTACCAAAAATCATAAAACCATGACAATAGCAAATCAAGATCTCTTGACATCTCTGCCTTTTAAAAATCATGTAGGATGGAAAATCTTTCTTGGCATTCGTCTCCAAACTCTTTAATTTTGATCAGAACAGGTTGTTTGTACAGCTAGAACCCCAGTTCTGGAGGAAGGAGCAAAATAATGGAAGAGAGAGAAACAGAAAGAATGAAAACAGATTTCTTTGCAACTCATTGTGATTTGAAAATAGATACAAAATACTCTATTTCTCCTAATATGTATTGACTGCACTTAGTCCTAAAGATTTGAGACCTGTTTTGAACAGATCCCAGGCCTGCTCTGTTACATGCACTCTGATTAGCAGATTGTTGGTTTTCCAAGTTGTTTTCTTGATGGCTTTTTAATTGCTATTATCAGTACTAAATTTTAGTGTGCCTCTTTTTGTAGGTTTTTTTTCCTGTGTTTTTCATTTGTCTTCTAATATGTAGCTGCTCGTCTGTGTGTTTTGTTAGCTCTCTCAGTAAGTTCAGATGAATTGAGGCCTTTCTTTTCCTGATTGTTAGCTTGTCCTCATCATAGTCTATTTGAATATATGTATAGCTTGTATCTTGAATTATATATTTTTTTTTGCATGTCAGGTAGTAATAAGTATTGTTATCTTTCACATTTACTGCTGTCATTTGTAGAAGGTAGGTATCATACTGCCTGTCTTGCAGCTGTAACTAATCGGAGTTGACAACATATTTTGTGATCTATTAAAACTTACATCTACTTAGCAGTTCTGTGACTACGTGTTTAACTTCTTGCAGTTTCCAGTGCATAATACCATCTAGTTGTTGGTAACTTGTGGTCATTTAAATAAACCTTGATTCACACTTCGTTGCTATCCTATGAATATGAGAAAACAGCAAAGTACAGATTGCTGTAATTGTTTTCCATTAGATTTATTACGCAGTCTATCTTGGATCTACGCTTCCTGAGTTTTTAATATTATCTGCATGATGGTCTTGCTTTATTTTGCTTGGAGCTAGTTAGACCTTCTAGTTTATGCTGTTGGGTCTCAAGATACCAGAACCAAGAAGCTGTAGTGAAATAACAACAGACAGGTAGTTATGGTCTCCAAAAACTCGATGTAGGTGATTTAATTAATATAGACAAGGCATTCAGTTCTTCAGAGTGTACCATTAACTATGTCCTGAATCATTTCCTATGCCACCTGTATTCCAGCTGCTACAGCATATGAAGTAGGGCAATTGCAAAAAAAAAATGAGGAAAATGGAACTGCAGGTCACCAGAAAAAGATATCTTCAGTGCTGACTCAGGAACAGAGAAAGTGCTTTGTTTGGAAAATGTGCTGTCTGGTCATGTAACTAATGAATGTAACATATATGCACCAGGTCTAGAATAAGCTCCACAGAATGCTTATTATATTATGTGTGCAGTATATATTTATGTATATAGATTATATTATACACATGCCCTTAATAGTTTAGTCCCTGTGGGGTTGGGTGGGTGGATGGAATGGACTTGCACAGAAACTAGTAGCATTTTTTTAGAGTTAACACCAAGCTTGGGAATTTATAGAGCTACGCATGAACTTCTGCCCTTGAGTTAATGAGAAACTTGTACTAGTGGGTTATCAGTGAGGACCAGCACTTGGGAGGGGGGGAGGAAATGTATACTTTGCTTTTATAGATATTGATGATAGAAGAGGAATGGTGAGGGAAGAAGGTTTGGGTTTAGTTAGAGGCTGTGGAGAGGAGCGTATGGCAGAAGACAGTTGTTGCCTGTTCGGGACACCACCATCAGTTTAATTCTTCCTTGTAGCTTGATCGTCCTCCTCTCTGAGTTTTCAGTCTAGTTTTCTTGAATTATCCCTGTAAAACAAGTCTATATATCCCTTTACAAAAGGCTATACAGTGCACAGAATTTATTGCGTAAATGTTTTGCTACAGCATAGGCAGAACGCTCAGTTGTGTATAGGTGCACAGTATTTTTTCTTTTGTTGCTCTGATTTGTACATGAAATTCCATCAGCTTCATTGCTTCTCAAAGCAAACTTTGAAATTTGTCAGACATTTAAAACTTGTATAGTTTCAAATCAAGGAATTTTGCAACAGCTACGTGGGTAGACAGCCTTTCTAAAGATATTCTAATTATTTAGATGGAAAAAAACCAACAACTACTATTGTTTCATAGTCCTTGCAACAGAACTAGATGGAGGGTAACTGCTTGTGTGCATTGCAGTCCACCTTCATTTTTAAGTATTCCTCACATGTTCAGTTTTATATCATAGCAGCTATTATTTCAAAACAGTGTAGTTAATGGCTAGTGAAGTTAAAACATGCTGCTGTTGGAAGAAGAAAATGCCCTGGCTTGGTATTTTCAAAGTACTATACAATTTTGAGAAGAGACTAAAGGAAGCACTGGTTTCCCTGGAACCATCAGGAAGCCTTGATTTGTAGACAATACTGTACTGTCAGTGTGCTGCTGGTTCAGCAGCATCTCTGCATACATGATTGGCAAATATTTAAAAGGCCACATTTTGTGTAATTGGTTCAGCCTTTGAAAATTATTAACTTCTTTGTGTTAAAGGATGAGAACAGCAATGCAAGATTTTATCGTGACAATCTCATGCTTTTGCCTTCTACCAGCAAGGGCATATTTGTGGTTGTTTTGTGTGTGTGTGTGTGTGGTTTTTTTTTAGCTCCTCAAAGGATGGTATAATGCTTTGTAATCACTTTGGTGCTGATGAGGTATGGGAAAACATTTAAGTTCCATAGCTTTGTAAAGCTGGATTAGACAGGAGCTGTGGCAGATGGTATTTTGTTAGCTGGGGAAATAAAGGAAGCTTTTTGTATCAAGTTATTTAAAAGTGTGTGTTTCTGTTTAGCTTTAGTTTTTATATGCGTTGTGAAATCTGGGAGGGGGAAATACATACTTTATGGAATATCCAGATAATTTGCAAATGAGGCTGTCTTAATACATAGAGTAAGTGTTATTCTTTCTATTGTTGCTTTCTCATCTGTTTGCTAATTAGCTGCCTTCCTTTTTTGTTAGCATATGATGGTTATTTATATTAATAGACAAGTTGAATAGATATTGTTAATACCTCATTGCAACCAAGGATATAGAACTTGCGAATGTAATTTTGTTTATAAACGGTTAAAAAATTTTGGGATTTCTGATCTGGCTTATCTGTTGATTCTACAGGAAATGGATGTTGCATGTGTCCATCAGCTGTGGAAATAAGCTTTCTACTTGTGTTTTGTGTAACTGTCCACTAACTTAACAAAAATAAATAAATAATAATAATAATAAATATATATATATCACTAGTCAGTTAATAATGGAAACTTTGTATCTAGGCATGGAATTCAAATGAAAGTTTGGGTTTCAAAAACTTTACCACTGTGTAACACAACTCTGCATTTCTGAGATGAAGATCAATGAGATTTAAAAACAATATTAAAAATTTTAACTTTGTGTAACAATTATTCTGATAGTTACAGTTATGAGAAAAGTTGTATTTAAAACCATTAAAGCTTTTATCTCGTTTTTTTCTCTGTTCTAGGCTTAAAGGAAGCATAAATGATTGGATTACTGCTCTGACGTTTTGGAGCACAAGGGATATTAAAGCAACTTGAATGTATTGAAACATGGCTACTTCTTAAGATGCAAAAGTTACAAGAAGTTACAACTTTTCAAAACTTACTGAGTATCTGCATTTTCTAGATATTTTGCATTTAACTGTATCCTTAAATGTCCATGTTTAAGATCTCATGCAACCATTTTATGTTTTGGAGACTATTCTCCAAAAGAAAACTGTGCATTTAAAAAGCCGAAATGACTGTATTTCCTTTTGGAACTTACTGAGGTTGAACATACTGAAAGATCATGACCAGCTTGAAGCGGTCCCAGACTGAAAGGGCTGTGGCCACTGGTGTGTCAGTTGGAACAGATGGAACCTCAAAAGTCCACTCAGATGACTTCTACATGAGGCGCTTTAGGTCTCAGAATGGCAGCTTAGGATCTGCAGTCATGGCTCCAGTTGGACCTCCTCGCAATGAAAGTTCCCATCATGTTACCTCTACTCCTGGAGTACCCAAAATGGGGGTTAGGGCAAGAATTGCTGATTGGCCCCCAAGGAAGGAGAACATCAAGGAAACAAGCAGGTCTAGCCAAGATATTGAAACTGCCAGTTGTCTTGACAGCATGTCTTCTAAAAGCAGTCCTGGGAGTCAGGGAAGCTCTGTTAACCTGAATGCTAGTGATTCTGTCATGTTAAAGAGTATCCAGAACACACTTAAAAGCAAGACCAGACAATCGGAGAATCTAGACTCCAGGTTTCTTACACCTGATGGTTATCCCAGTTCCCCAAGGAAAGCTCTTCGCAGAATAAGACAGCGTAGCAACAGTGACATTACCATAAGTGAGCTTGATGTGGATAGTTTTGATGAATGTATTTCACCCACGTTTAAATCTGGACCATCCCTGCATAGAGAGTATGGCAGCACATCTTCAATAGATAAGCAGGGAACTTCAGGGGAAAGTTTTTTTGACTTACTAAAGGGCTATAAAGATGAAAAGTCTGATCAGAGAAGCCCAGGCACAACTAAGCTCAGTGAACTCCTGATTGCCAGTGGAAGCAAGGGTTCAGGTTTCTCTCTAGATGTGATTGATGGACCTATTACGCAAAGGGAGAACCTGAGACTCTTTAAGGAAAGGGAGAAGCCACTCAAGAGACGCTCAAAATCAGAAACAGGAGATTCATCCATTTTTCGTAAGCTGCGTAATGCCAAAGGTGAAGGGGAGCTTGGGAAGTCTTCAGATCTTGAAGATAACAGGTCAGAAGATAGTGTCAAGCCTTGGACTTGTCCAAAGTGTTTTGCTCATTATGATGTGCAGAGTATTTTATTTGATTTGAATGAAGCAGCGATCAACAGGCATAATGTTATTAAAAGGAGGAACACAACAACAGGAGCATCTGCTGCTGCTGTGGCATCACTTGTCTCTGGACCCTTATCCCATTCTGCAAGTTTCAATTCTCCAATGGGCAGCACTGAAGATCTGAATTCAAAAGGAAGTCTCAATATGGACCAGGGGGATGATAAAAGCAATGAACTTGTAATGAGCTGTCCTTATTTTCGTAATGAAATCGGTGGGGAAGGGGAGAGGAAGATAAGCCTTTCCAAATCTAATTCAGGTTCCTTCAGTGGATGTGAAAGTGCCTCGTTTGAGTCAACTCTGAGTTCTCATTGTACGAATGCTGGAGTGGCAGTTCTAGAAGTTCCCAAGGAGAATTTGATTTTACATCTAGACAGAGTGAAAAGATACATTGTCGAACATGTAGACCTTGGTGCATATTATTACCGAAAATTTTTCTATCAGAAAGGTAAGTAGATGTTTTTTTTTTTTTCTGGTGTTAATGATAATGTGCAATATGATGTTAATGATAACAATCTGTTAACCAAGATATAAAGTTAGGCTGACATATAAGAATAATACTTGCATTAAGTATATATATTACATACATGCACACACATATAAAATCAAAGTGTATATATATTATATTTATACACACACACAGCTGTATATATATAAACAATCACTTCTTAAGAAACAAACTGGTAAAATGTTTCAGTCAGAACTTGCTTTGTCTAATAGAATTTGTCGGAAAATATAGAATATGGTTATTTTGTTGTGTGATTTTGTTGAAACCAAGAAATATCATTTCCCCTGGATGAAGGGGAAAGAAATTGGATCAAAACTTCCATTCCATAGGAATGAGCAAGACTCAAACATGATCCAGATACCTCCTCACCAAAATGATTCTCCACTGAGATGCAGATCATACTTGCTCTTGAAAAAAATGAAAAGTAAAAAAATTGAAGACTAAATTCTCTTGAATTAAAAAAAAACAACAATTCTGATAAAAAGAAATTCATGATAGAGTTGGTTTAATGAGTGACCTGACAAATGCTTGTTCCTTAGGTGCTACTGTCCAGGATTGGGTTTCATTTGCTTAATGAAGGCAGCTCTAAAGAGCTTGTTTCCTGCAGATTAAAGCAACAGGAATGCCTAGTTAAAATAAGTGGATGGTCATTCCAGAGAAACTTCAGCTCATTAACTGTGGATTACAGCTAATGATCTCATCTCCCATTTTTCCCTTGCCTCCTAGTGTATGTCCATCTCTTGTCTCTTCCTTCCTACATTGTCCCTTGTCTGGGTGGCTCTTGTCATGTCTTTTCCTTCTGTAGTCTTTTAGGGCTGGGAGACAGACATTGTAAATGGTTTTTGATAGTGCTGCTCCACATCATTTGGACAGAAAAGAATGCTGAAAAATACTGATTGCTTGTAAGCCAGATGCACGATATAGGATGAAGTATGTTTGGAAGGGAGAGTCTGAGATTAGAGAGCTTTGTCTGTAGTTCCCTGCTCATCTGCCCTGTCTGACACAACCTCATTCCTCACTACTCTGGGCAACGTTTTGCAGTCAGCAGCAAATGGCAGCCTTGTGTGACCTGATTATCAGTGTTTCTGCACTAAAAATAAGGCTTTATTCTTACTCCTTCCTCATATTAGTCCTCTTGTTCTCTGAAAATGTGATAGGACAGTTCAGTCTACTTACCAAGCAGATATCTTCCCATTACAATAAATTCTTCAATGTAGTGCAGTTCTGGTGAGTCAAATCAGGTTTCTTTGCAATCAGAAATACCAAAAGCCAGTGCTAGGTGAGCATGGACAGCAAACAGTAAGTCAGGAAGGAGGCACAGGCAGGGTCACAGCGCTGAGCCCATAACAGTTTATTAGTCTGTCTCCTCCCAGAGGGAAACCACACCCTCATGCTAGTCTCTTGGCATCCACCATTGTATTTTCATTTATTTCTAGTAGTTACTAACGTGAATTAGATAAACAGAACATAATCTGGTCCTAAGGGTAGATGTGAGAGGTAACCAGGTAATACGTAGTTATATGTAGGGGCTAAGTAGAGAGGAAGAGCTGTGTTGGTTTTTTTTTTTTTTTTTTTTTTCAGTATTAAATTTTGTTTTGTTATATGGCTTAAAGAAATTTAAAAATGACTTTTACCTGGATTTTAAAATGACTGTGCTTGTGTTTGTTTATAGAATATGGGCCAGGGAAATTTCTTTTACTAGAGATTTTGTTGTTATGGCTTCTGTAAAAAGACATTGTTTAGGTGTGTTCTTAGATACACCAAAATCCCACAGTCATAAAATACCAAAACCAGGAATATTTTTAACTACTTTTCTTCCCCAAGAGATACAGTTGTGATCGATCAAACTTCAAGTAGTGTACAAGGAACAAAAATCAAGTAAAATCAAGTTGTAATTGACAGTTTTGTGTAACGTGGAACAAGTGGTGATGGAGAAACTTCCTTATTTGAAGAGGAGGTTGCATCTTTATTATGAATATTTCCTACAGTGACCAAAGATGGCTTGGGTAGGATCTGCTAGTCAAGGCAGCAGGCCCTTTTAATCTTTTGTCTTAAAAAATAAAAATAAAAACAAGAGTTACTGAATGGAAGTAGCTTCACAGATACAGTCCATTTTGGTTTCAAGGTTAGTAAGTAAGATGCTTATGGTGATGCAGCTGGAATCTATGATTATGTGGAAGGAATAGGTTCTTCTTTGCAGGTATTGTTACATGAATGATAAATACAGAACAAACTCTAGCGTAATTTTTGGACTCGTTAGTAGGTATTAACAACTTACCTTTGCTTCTCTGGTGTTTTCTGTTGTGTAAGTAAAGGTACATCTATATTGTGCAGTGTTTTGAATCCACCAAACTAAGTTAGGGTGAACATAGCCTAGCTTGCTCAGATTTTGGAAGTGGCAGAATGTTTTGAAGGAAAATTTGTCTCCGGTGGAAAGTTGGTCTTGCATTCTTGGTGATTGCTCTTCCCTCTCTCTGCCACAGACTGGCAAGTTAAAGCATCCTGGGGTGAAAAAATGAGAAGAAAAATGTAGGATGCTGATAAGATGTCTCGGATTTTTAAACGAGAGATTCTTTGTGGCATCTATGGGGTTTTTGTCAATGGAGCAATATGAAGATTTAATTACACTTACGTATATGCTTTAACTTATTCACAATTTCCTCACTTACTACTAATTAAGTTGCACAAGACTTATGACAATATTTACAGGTTATCCTACAAGGTAGAAGAAGACTGTTGAATGTTAATTACCTCTGTGCAGGGTATTGGCTTTTGAGGACTTAGAGAGGAATTTGGTGGAAACCATACTTGCTCTCTTTAGGGTCTTGCATGCTCTGAAATCTTTAAATGGAAAACACTGACAAAAGACAGGGTGATGGTATAGAGACCCTCAGGTGAATGGCCAGCACCTCTTTGTGAAAATAAAGGTGAAATTCTAGGGCATTCATGGCTTCACAAGGGAGGAGAACCTACTTGAAAAGTATGGTATCTGTTGGAGGAAAGTATAACAAGAATTGGTATGGATAACTTAAAAATTTTTAAAAATACTCTGATTTTTAAGATAGTAACTGATTTATGCTTTGGAAAATTCCTGCCATTCCCTTGGGAAGGAATGTGTTTTGGTATCTATTTTTAGCATCTTTGCAGATGCAGTTCTTGATGGTGATATTCAAATATTTTGTACTTTATCTGTGCAGAACAGCTCATATCAGAATGCTGTAGAAGTAGTAATTCATTTTAGCTCCTTTATGAATAACCAATAATTTATATATGATGGTATGAATAGTATGGTTAGATTTCCCGTCTTTGTTATTATTCCAGGGAATTTCACATTTCTTCTTTCAAGTGCTGAAATTTCAGATAGCACTAGATTTCCATTTTTGTGCTTGTATAAATTCATTCATATATGCAGGCATGCAGCATATGGAATGGGATGATGTAGGACTTTTTTCTTGTAAAATGCTCAACTATTTTTTGACATTCTCTCAAATTTTCAGGTATTGTATTTTTAAATTCATTTGTTACTTGAAAAATGTACAGCTTCATTTATAAGTTGCTGAATTCATGGTGATGTACCTCCATCACCAGACAAGATACATAGGTTTGACTTTACATGTTTATAATTAAATAAATGCAAAGCGTACATCAAAAATCCACTACTCAGCTAGTGAGCAATTTCTCCAACCCTGTGTTCTACGCTCTGCCACCACCCCAGCAGTACTGGTTTTAGATTCAACACTTTAAATTTACTCTTTTTCAACTTCTTGCTTCTTCATTTTTTCACCTTTTCAGTAACTTGTAAGACTATTTTTTGCTTCTTTCTGATATAGAAGTAATTTTAATCTTTTGGGTACAACTGTCTAGTGCTCACATTTTTAATATGGAGTCATGAGTTTCTCACTTTGCTGTGTTTGGCTCCCTTGTTTTTGTATTTTATGGAGGAAAATTTAGCTCAATGTGAATGACATGGATTTGACTTGAAAAGCTAACATAAGATGTGTATCCTATTTTACTTAAATTTGTGAAAATGCGACACTGAATTTCAGCCTTCTTGTATAAATGGAGCTCTTTAGGGAACTGAGGGACAAGAACAAAATCCTGGTACCAGAACTGACTCTAGTGCAACTGGCAGTTTGTTGCCAGTATGATAACTCAACATGAAAATACAATTGGAAAGTAAGACAGACTGATTTTTATCTGTTTCATTTTTTTGCTGTTAATATGCAAGAACACTGGAACTATTTTGGGGCAGATGAGAACCTTGGTCCAGTAGCTGTGAGTATAAGAAGAGAAAAACCAGAGGAAATCAAAGAAAATGGACCTCAGTACAACTACCGGATCATTTTCAGAACCAGTGAGGTAAGCAGTTAAGGAACAATGTTAAAAGAAACTGGAACAGTCTAAATCAGATGGTATGTGGATGTGGAATACATTTCTGTCTCCTCTTTATGTACAATGCAGGAATTTCCTAATGAAGGGTATACCACAGCTTGCATTGCAAAGAATATAGACAAGTGTATCAGCGGATTAGTAGTTCTCTAACATCCAGAAAAGAACTGTGAAGGTTATTTTGGTTAAAGTTTAAGTAAGTTACTGGAGCTATACTAGCTACAGACAAGCAAAGAGTAGGAAAATTATTTCCTTCAATTTCCTGTGGCAGTGGTTAGACCTGAGAAGCATAATTTTATACTTAGAAATGTTCCACTGGGAACGTTACTCCTAATGTTTTCATTGTTCCTTTTTTCTGGGATAAAATCTGTAATGAATTTTGAATAATTTCAAATATTCTATGTACTGTTAGTTATCAGGATGAGCGTCGTTTTGCATGTCAGTGTCTGTTCCATGCAACATGAAGTACCCAATGTCCTCAGACTCCATCGAGAATCATAGAAACGTGCATTTTGCTCCAATGCTCTTGTTAATGCATCTTGTTCTGTGCATAATTCAACATGCAAGCTATTTTTGTTCTCTCTGCTTAGCTTATGACATTAAGAGGCTCTGTGCTGGAAGATGCTATTCCTTCAACTGCAAAGCACTGCACAGCCAGAGGACTTCCCCTAAAAGAAGTGCTTGAGTATGTGGTTCCTGAGCTGAATATTCATTGCTTAAGGCTGGCATTCAACACTCCTAAAGTCACAGAACAGCTTATGAAGTTGGATGAACAAGGGGTAAGCGCAAAGTTGTCGAATGTCTTAAACTTTCAGATTACTGACAGAACTGCAAAACTACTATAGTTTTAAGTGATTCAAATCAGTTTGTTAAAATGCCTCTTTTAAACCGAAGTTTTTCTAGGGGGAGAGTTGTGTGTATTTTTCCCCCTAGTTTTGCAGTATATTTGGATTTATTGAAATGATGCTCACTGTGGGAAGTAATCTAACATTTTATATTAATGTTATGGCAGTTGTCCATTTTAATTTACTTTAAAAGAGATTAAGTGATTGTTTTTCAATGATGGAGCAGGGAGTTGTTTTCCACTGGCTTTGTTATTGTTATTGTAATGAAAATAGAAATCTCCAAAGTCACTGAATGATTTGTTGTAATATACTAATGTTGTATTTGGCACGACAATTACATTAGTGTGCTGCCTACGGGTCTTTTTTTTGCCTTTTTGAAACAAATTACATGACAAAATATTCTAAACATCTTCATGCAGATGATTTTTGTTTGGGTGGTAGTCGTCTGTTCTCGTTAAAAATGGAACCGAGATTTATTAACTATATAGCTCAGACTTAGCAAAATGAAAGTCGGTGTGTAAAATGAATTTTATTATTAAAAATTGTGACAGTAATGTCACAGTTGGTGTCTGTCTTCTGTTCTTTTTTGCTGCTTACAATCAGCCTTTTCTGCACAGAATTAAAATCTGTTACTATTTCTTCTTGCTGTCAGTCTGACATTGGAATATAGCCACTGTAAAACAGGAAGAGATCAGATTATCTGCGCCACAAGGAGGAGAGTGTGGCTATTCTAAAAATATTGGTGACTATCATAATTATTTGGTCAGTGACTCTATAGAAAATAGAGACTCCTCAAATAAATACCTACCAGAAGGAAAACATAAGCTGAACTTTCTGTCCTCTAGGTAGTTTCATATGCTCATTTATTTCAAAAAGAGCGTGCTGTGATGTGCTGAGGAAAGGGGTGGCTGCTGAGCATCCTGGATTAGTGACTCCTTGAGAGGATGCTGAGATGGGCCAACAGGTGTCTTAGGATGAAGACAAGTTTACCACAGAGTCTGCTAAGAGAAAGAATTTTTAGGAATATCGTATTACATAATAATATAAGTAATATAACTTCCTGCTTTCACATGATCAGAACCTAATAGGTTTGAGGCATTTTTCCATAGATTATTAGAACAGTGTTTAAAAAAAGCGTATTTGATGTTAATGATTTATTCCTTGAGCTCAGATCTAATCTGCTTTTTATCCAGAATCGACTTTGTTAGGCAACTTGAACCAGGGATATCTCTCTATCTCTTCCTGAAGTTTCCTTTTTCAGCAATGGAAACAATGGTGAAATTTAATCCAAGGTGATTCCAGAAATGATCTGTTGGATTCTAAGACAAGAACCTTACAGAAATGCCAGTTAAGAGCCTCAAATTTAAACAATATTGGTTGAAAATCTTCTTAAGAGGAAGAAAAAAAATCTATTAAATACCTAATTAGGAAAGCACTTTAGCAGAATTACTTCAGAAAGTTATGAAAGTTGAAGGCGAAAATATCCTTACTTCAAAAAATAGCCTACAAGTCCATAACAACCTACAGTATATTGTAGTATGGGGTAGATTTTAATTTTTTTCTACTGCATAAACCTTTGAAAATCATTAAGGGTAGTTGATAGTTAAAAATGTACTTTCTAAATCAAAGTATGTTTCTGTTTTTGTGGTAATGAAGCAGTTTGACACTTCCAACAGGAAAAGATAAGCACACTCTGTACTAATTAGAAGCTGCATTTTTATCAGTTCCAAGCTAAAACACAAATTTGGGGAACAGCTGCTCCACTAATTAGGTACACAGAATGTTTATCACTTTTTCTCACTGTGTGTGTCACAGTGTTTCATTACTACATGAACAGGTGCCTGTTTGATGTAGCAAGTAGGAAGTTTTGTTAAAGAGTTAAGACTACAAGGTGACCCTACCCTGACTTAGCTAATTTCACATGAATTTGCTTCAAGTGAGGGGGTATAGGGTGCTTTAATAAAACTTATTTGCCAGTTTTGATTAAGCTAGGCTATTTTTTTTTTAATATTAGTAAGATTTTAAAGCAGTTATTAGTTTTCATGTTTATGAATTTGCACTTATTTACATTTATCTTCTTTCAGTTTCTAGATTTTTCTTCTGATATTTTTCTCTGCTACATCTTAAGAGTCATTTTGGTGTGAGATTTTTTTGCAAAGGTTTTTGTATGCAGTAATTAAATCATCTGTTGGTCTTGTTTATGATAAACTAAACAGATTGTACTTTTCAAGTTTCTGCTTGCAACATATTTTCTCTGAATTTTGTATATTTTTTTAATGGGAGTGAGTTTTGTGTCTACTAATCTTTCAGTGTCTTAAGAAAGTAGGTATCTGAACTGAGTATGATGTCTAGTATCAGAATGGAGATATACTGCAGAGGCTAGTAGCTCTTCTGGCCCCAATTTTTGTACTGGTGTTTCATGTCAAGTTCTATGTCCCTTATTCCCATCAGATTGTTAAAGTCAGTGTAACATCTGCTGTTCTTTACATACAGCCCTCATGGCTCTCACCTAGCTGTTCTTTTTATTGGTGCTATTAAAATTAATTCATTTGAATGGTTCTGCATAAAGAAGCAATCCAATCATTCTGTATGGCAGTGGTACCTTCCTGACTAATTACCATCCACTAATTTTCTTGAATGCATAGTTCATAGTAACTTCAGGTTTACATCCAAATATTATTTCAAAATTTGAATATCTGGACAGTTACTGATATATTCCAGTAGGATTTTATGGAAATACTGTGCTATGTCACTTAGCTTTTAATATAATTCTGTATTTACATTATAAAATTGCTGACTGGTAAAATCTGAGATGTGCTTTCTGCTGTCTTTCACAGAGTGTTAGATGAATACTGAAATTGCACTTCTCCCCAAGTTTTATATATGTAAATACTTCCAGATTATTAAAATGAAGCTGCTTCTCTCAAAGCTTTACCACGCTGTAATTCTTCCTTCAACTCCTTTCTTTCTTATTTTGAGCTATACTCTTAAAGACCCTAGATTTAGAAGAAGTTGTAGTAAGGGGGCTGAGCGTCATTCTTCCAGTAGATCTTTATTTTTCTATAGCAGCTTGCATTGTCCTTAGGAATTTTGTTTTTGTTTTAAGTTCAGCAAATTTAAGAAGGTATTTTACTTTTTCAACATGGTCCTTAATTCCTCATGGTGACATTTTCAAAGGTACAAAGGGCAGCTATTTCATTGCTTCTGGAAGCTGAGGATCCGTTCTGTGTTTATTCCCTGGGAAATATTTTCTTCATCTAAAATTTAAAGTTAAGTAGCATAGGTGTACTTGGTGAGAATGGTTTCCTTTGTCCTAATTTGTTTGAGTGAAATTTCTAGAAATTTGCAGTTAGCAGAACAGCTAAGGCATTGTGGTTCCAAGAAGTACCTTTACCCATTGTATTTCTCCTGGGAGAGGACAGAGAACTCGCATCTGAACAATGAGTGTTCCTGAATAGTCTGTCAGGGGCTCTGCTGGTATACTGGGAAGTATAGTTGTTACTTTGGGAGCTGGCCTGTGAATGTTCCATCTGTAAGTAATAGATGGATAAGTAATAGGTAATAGATATTTCATAAGTAATAGATCAGCTATACTCACGTTTTAACAAAAGAAATTAGACATATTTAGAAGATAAAATTTAAATAGTTATTATGTCAGAGGATAAAACAAAGAATATTTTGTAGGGGCCCCAGAGCTGACTAGTTACATCTGCTTGATTTTTCCAGCAGTAGTAACTAAGCCTTTACCTTTCTTTTTTCCTCTACTTGTTTTCTGACCTCTAATACTTTGTCACCATCCATCTTAGGTAGTAAAAATATTACAGTTGTTAAAAATTTTACATTTTAAATTGTGTTCCATTTAGAGAAACAACAGAACCGGTTCTGAGGGCTTTTAAAATATCCCACTGTAAAAATAAGTTAAAATTAATGAATTTGATTTGATTTGAGTTGGTCCACATCACTTCAGCGAGTTCCAAAATGTTGTCTCATGAACTATTACAGGAGGTTTTGGAGCAAATCACGGTATATTCAGATAACTTTGCTTTCTGTGGCTTTACAAATACCTGTTCGCGTTTCACAGTAAACTACAGCACATACCTGTAAACCTCTTGATGGTTTTCTTAGCTGTTTTTCAGATTTTGTTCTGACAGATGTACTTAATGGTTTTTTGAAATGCATTTTAAAAAAATGCGACTGTAAGAGAATAAATTATTTACTTTTATTACATTCACAAATCCTAAAACTCTTTTACTCTCAGCCAGTCAGGTTTTCTGCATGTGAAATCACTTACAGAGATGTCAGTAAGTGACTGTTATTGCTGTTTTCTTTCCATCTCTGACTTTTTCTGTCCAGGCATAAAAGATGCAGCTATGGCCCCTTTTATGTATGCATCAGTTTGGAATCAGTGGGAACTGATGTGTTGAAGGATTAAAATTGCAGTTGGTTTAGAAAATGGGTTACTTTCACATGGGTAGTTTCTGCTTTGTTATTGCCAATGAATGCAATTTACTCTTTAAACATAAGCTTAATAGTTGAATGCAGTAATAGGTGAATAATTCCTTTTCTTTAGAAGAAGAGAAAGTCTGAGAGACTGTTATTTTAGCGCTGGTTACAGAAATGAGTGAGTGTTGTGCCCTACCTTTCTTTATGGGAGGTTTAGCATAGAATAGTAACTACAGTACCAGCCGGAGAGTGTGATTCAAGTTTCTGATGTTTTTCAGCTGATACCGTTGAGTCATGTGGCTCAGTGTAAGATATGCACCATTTGCTAGCTACAGCGTCTTCTTCCAGAAAATAAGGAGCATCAATGTTTGTTTCACTTTGGAAAGCAATTCTACTTCTTCATATTAAATATGCTGTCATCAAGCAATTATGCTGAAAATCAGTGAAAGCTTTTGGAAATCAGACTGTTCATTGACATTTTTTTCTTTCTTAATTAAGGGTTTAATAAAAAACAATCTGAAGTGGATTCAGTAAATAAGTGATTATATCACTTGTCAGACATACAAAATTTTTGTCTTTCTCTCTTTGTAGTTGAGTTACCAACTCAAGGTGGGCATCATGTACTGTAAATCTGGGCAAAGCACAGAAGAGGAAATGTACAATAACGAATCAGCAGGTCCAGCCTTTGAAGAGTTTCTTCAGCTCTTGGGAGAACGAGTTCGGCTCAAAGGATTTGAGAAGTACCGTGCTCAGTTGGATACAAAGAGTAAGGTGTCTTTTTTCTCTTAAGTGAACAAAGTACATAATGTAGTAACTAATCAGTTTTTTTCACAGAATTGTTAAAAATAGCCTCTTTACAATGAGAAGTTTGTTCAGTATTGAAAGTGAAAGCAGAGCAAGTATGTACTTTGACCCAGACATGTATGCTGTTGATAATTATTGGACTTTTATATTAATTTGGTGTGAAATTATTACTAAGGCTGCAACAAGAAACCAGTAGACTATGGAACTGTTATCATCATTTTAAGCCCATCATTACTGTATTGTGTAATGAATAATCAAAGCAGTTGGTATGTCATGAATTTCTTGGATGATATGCTAATGAACTGGTTCAAAAAGTTTTGAGAGCCCAAATAATTTTGCCTTGACAAGTTGATCTGTTGCTTTTATGCTATGTCTCTTGCATGTAATTTCTCCTCTGAGCTATTCTTCTGCTATCAGATGTATTCTTGCCTCTATTATTTTACTTTAGGTTAATAGAAATTAGACTATTTTTGACAGTTGATACTATAACTTTAACCATAAAATATTACATAAAATAAAAATGCAGTTGAAAGATGATTTTAGGTGACGGAAACTATAAAATAAATATTAAGGTTTTTTTATTAGAGTTTGTGAAATACCTGTTTATCAGCTACTGCTAGTTGATTTAGTTTGTAAATCTATGTAAAGATATTTGAGACAATTTCCTTCAGATATTCAAACTAACCAATTCCTACTGAAATTTTTCACTATTTTATTCACTTGCAGCGAAGGATTTTCAGGGGATGAGTTCTAATAGCAGAAAAGCATTCATCAGCTTCAGTGCATCAAAAACTGCTTTTGCCGTGATTCTTTTATCGCAAATCCAGTAACTTGCCCTGCTTTAATCCGGTGTTTTACCTTGTATATTTGGTGCTTGCAAGGAACCTGTTGGCGTCCCCTCACTACACTAAGGGTTAGAAAGCTTGCCATGCTTTTAAATTTAATTTAATATCTGTTCCTCATGTTTACCATTGAACCAACTTTGTCTTTTAGTTGCAATACTTGAGTTCACCTTGTTGCATTTACTTTCTTGAGTGCATTTAGATATTGCAGTTGTCTCCTCTGTGCTTTACTGATGTTAACCCTAATAGCCAAGTTGTTTTTATTGATTTGGGAGATGTGGATTTCTCTACTTTCCCTGTGCACAGTATTACCTGATAATTTCCTTTTGCACTTATCTTGGTTTGAATACAATCTCATTAATTTTAGTGGCTTTAACTACATATGCTATTCCAAATGAGGTCCAGACAGTTTCTTTAACGTTTTCTTTCCTTTACTGGAGATGCATCGTATTCTAAGGTTAAATTTCCTTTTTTGCAACTCAGAAGTGTTTGTTTTTGCATAAAAATCAACCAAGTCAAAAATCAAGGGTACAGAAAGCCAAAAATATTATTCCTGATTTCATATGTTCTGGCTTTATATTTATTTAATTTTTACTTCTAGTAGCTACACTAAAATAGTGTCTTCCCTTTCTTTTGGTTTAGTTATTGTAAGATATCTGAAGATAAATTTTGGACTGTTACCAGCTTCTTTGGTGACAGTCCACACATTGGTTTCTAGCACATGTAAATGCAATGTGATGAGGAGTTGATTCATCTGATCAGATGGACTGAAAGCTAGAACTGTCATATGTACTTGTTTGAAATTTTCTCTTAAGCAGCAGAATTTTCCAGCAATGTTTTAAGATCTTCCTTGTTCCTTCTTGCTTGGGGAAATAATTTTGTCCCAATTTGTTTTTTATGTACAATAATATACACCTGTTGGATGGACATATATGTAAACTTTGAATTGACTGAAATGCTCCTAGTTTTAAGACTCATTCTCTTGTAGTAAAACTTTCCAGTGTGCCCTACCTGCTCAGAAAATGCAAAAGGCTCACTGTGTGTGATAGGAAAGGAAGGGGATGATAAGAGTGAACTACTCCTTTCATGAAGTACTTCCTAAATTTTGTTTCAGTCCAAGTCTGCAAGTTTTCATGTGCAGAAACTCATCAGCTGGAACTTTGTGAATTGTTTGAAATCTGTAGGGTTGTCTGCAGCATCACTGAAGAAGAAATGTGGGGAACTGCACAGCCTGCATGAGTTCTTAACATGCATGTTTAGACAGCAGCAAATATGAACAATGGAAACAAACATCTGTGATTGGTTTTAATTGAGCTATTTTTCCTTTCTGCCAATATATAAAAAAAAAAAAAGAATTGGAAATGGGGGAAGATAAATGTTTTGAGGACACAGCTCTAAGCTCTTATGGATAGCTTCATTCAGGAACCATTATTGTGTATTCTGTATAGACACAGACTCTTTAAGAAGAAATACCAATTTAGATGACTGTCTCCAGCCTTTACCAAATATTTAGTGAAGTGAATTTGGGGCTGCTATAATTGAGTGATTATTTAACTTGATGCAGCATTAAGAAGCAGCAGCTTTGGGATGAAGGAAGCACAATGCTGGGAATAGCTGCCCAGTGATGGAAGAAAAAAAGCAAAATTTTCTTTGTGTGTAGTACTTGCTAAATGACAGTCTCAGAAACCTGTCTCCTTGAGAGGAGTACAGAAAGCCGTGTGAGAGATACTGAGCAGCCTAAGGACATCAGTATGAATTGTGCAGGAATGTAATTAAAATTGAGTTTATCCTGGAGTTTCAATGGGAGTTTTATTCCTTGATATTTTATTAGGAGCTGAAGTTCCTGGTGTAACAGAAATAGCTGTTTTTGGAGCCCCTCTGGTTCATAGTATTATAGCCAGATCTTTGCTGTCTGCTATCCTGCTTGTCATGAGGTGGCCAGAGCCTCAAATAGGTGCAGTCCTGAGGACTTGCACGTGGCTGAGCAGCTGTGAGTTCTTCCTGCTCAAGACCAGTTGCGTGTTGAGAAGCACATCTCTGCAGATTTCTGCTGCTACCATCCACAAAGTTCTGAATTCTCAGCTGAGGAAGAGATGAAAGGTTGCTTCCTGTTTCTGTGTAAGATTATTGGTAGGTAAGATGATTAAGTCCAGAGGTGGCCTTCAGGTCAGAATTCAGAATCTCACACATGGGGAATAGGTGAACAGCGGAGTGCATACAGGCAGTGCATGTTTGATGCCTGGGTAACTAACCTGTCCTTCCTGCACTTGTCCTCACATGGAAAGCCTGTGGAGCAGAGGTTGTGGTTTTGCCATTACTTACGTGTATAGGATTTTGTTGAATTTCCTGTGGTGTACTGAGGCCCACAGTGTAGGAAGTTAGCTACTCTCTCTTCCGTTTCTGTGCTCTTATGCTCACGAAGGCCACCTTCATGAAATATTTCTTGTGCTACCGCCATGTATAGTTCTAGTTATTCAGGACATTTTCTTGAATAAAATTTCTGTTTCATGACAGCACAGCTGATTGTAAAGGTGCTCTTATGAACTGATGATGGTTCAACTTGCAAGGAAGGTCAGAGCCATGCAGGCTGCTTTGCCACTTTCTATGCTTTCACAATACTTTGCAACCTAGAAAAAGCAGATGCGTGATGCAAGACAGTATGGAGGACTTCCTCAGCTTGGAGAGAAGCTGATGTCTATATCCACTCTGGAAAAATTCACAAAACTTTATATTTTATGCAAATCAACTTTTTTTTATGCAAAAAAAGTTGCTATAATAAAAGACAATTTCAGAACAGTCGTTCTTGGAACATTTTAGAATTGCGGGCCTAATTGGTAAGTATCTGTAACAGTGCCAAATTTTAAAAGAAGGAATCTTATTCATCCTATTAACGGAAAGGCTATTTAAGTATATTGGATCCTTTAAGAGTTTTAGCTTTGGATCTCTGCCAGCACAATGATGGAAAAGAACTGCTACTTTTAAAGTTTTGTTTGTGTGTTTCTAGCATTACTGCAGGGGGAGAAGTCTATCTTCTGACAGCCTGCAGTCTTTGGGTAGGAAATAGAGCTTGAAAATGTCATCTCTCCCACAGTTGCTGGGAAGTTCATAGGCATTACTTTACTGTGGTGTTCTTTACTTTAATCTTTGAAATCATAACTTCAGCCATTTGTCTTAGTTTTCCAATTGTAACACGTGCGTTATTTCCCTCGCCCTCACTCAGTCTTTCTTCTCAGTATTTTAAAGTAGTAAATTAAAGCAGTTGGGTGATGCTGGGCCTGGTAACCTGAGCTGTTGTTCAGCAGCGTTGTGGTGCTTGTGGTGAAGGAAACAAAGGAGATGATTTAAGTTGTAAGAGTTCATGAAAAATCCACTTGATGAGATTATCGGCTTAGCTTAGCTGATAATTGTAGGTTTTTGTATTATATGTTTATATTCCATGAATTCTTCTTTAAGACATTGGAAGAATATTATAACAGCATAGAAAATATTAAATAGATGAAAAATGTAGGGAATGGATGGGCTTCAAACTGGTGTTTAAATCAGTTTTTTTAAATGAACGTGAATATTTCTAATAAAATAAACATATTACCATGCAATTCTTTGCAGCAGTTTGAAAGGGGTATTCACTGGGAGACTTATGGTAAAAATAAAAAAAGTATAATAATAATAAAATAATCAAACATTCCTAGATTGTTTTAGAAGTCAAAAAAGGTTGGGAGAGAAAGGAGGAGGATAAATTTGAATGTCTATGTTTGGGTTACATGTAGATGTTTGTATGTTACAAAATAAAGGATTCTGTTCTGTTTTCTCAGAAACAGTATCTGAAAGCAACAAGACTGTTACAGGAGTTGGAGGTGAATGCTCAGTGTTATCCATGTGTATAACTGAAAGGCAGGCAGGTCTGACAGGTGCTGACATTGAGCCAGTAACTAGGAGGAATTAGGAATAAGTCAGGACATCTTGACAGCAAATGTAAATGCGAGCAATATGAATGTCTGAAACATTTAGTTCTTGTGTTTCTCAGTTGTGAGCACTGGTGTGGCTTGTTCTTTCTCCTGCCCGATTGGTATCATTTATTTTTTGTTGACCTACAATTCTTTGCAACTTGTTTTTCTTCTAAATATTTTGTTGTTTTTTTGTTTTGTTTTGTTTTTACTCTTACTGCTTTTATAAAGTTTTCTTAGTGTACAGCTTTAAAAAGCTGCTGTTAGGAACATGCTTCTGTAAGGTTCTGCTCGAGTGTATCAGTAATAATTTTGAACACTGTGTTGAAAAAGTCATCTAAATGGGAACCTGTTAAGATAGCCCTTGTGGAGATAACAAGAAAGAAAAAAAAAAAAAAACATTGGAAATAAAGACAAATAGGATGGACTTTTAAGATGAATAATGGTGAAAGAAAAAAATCTGCAGCTATGTAAGAATGCCCAGTACTTGGACAAGACTGAGAATGCAACATCCATGGATATACCATAAATAGATGACATGAAAGCATGTCCCAAGTGTCAAAAAAAAAAAAAAAAAAAAAAAAAAAAAAAAGTTACTCATGAATCTGTTAGGACCATCAGGCCTCTGTTACATACAGGGGAATTAAAGGTAATTGCAGCATTGTCTGACAGTTCCCATTTTGGAATGATGGATACTATTCCAATGCCCAATCCTGGATTTTGTTGCAATAGTAGTGACTTCATTTCAAGGAAATATACATAATTATTTTATTGTGCTTCACTGGAAGTGTTCTGGTCTTGTAAGAAGGAAGAAATGTAAAGGGTGAAGAAGATACACAGATCTGTATTGGATATGGACTTCCATTTGTACTGGATTTGAATAGGAGGGATTTAAGCTCTGGAGTTCTTGCAAAATTATTAGAATTATTTTACTGAATTTACAGAGCCAATACTGTTGTGAGATTTCTGAGCACTCTGAGGTGCATAGGACAACAAAGAGCCCTTTTTTGCCTGCTGCAAACTCTATTTGTGAGAGTTGGAAGTTTGGCTTAATCACATAGTTGTTGTTCTAGAGTATTATTTTTTATAATGGGTCTGAGTGCTCCCCGTTCTTCCATATTCTTTCTTCTATTTCTGTTGGCTATATCAGAGATTATGTACAAAATACATACTTAGGGAAGGAAAAAAAGAGTGAATAAGGAAGAACATTGATGTTTGGGTGACTTTCAAGTGCATCTGCCTCCTTCAGCAGGCACTGTAAGGATCGAGCAGATAATGCATGCTGCTGCAGACTGAGGAATGTGGAAATCTCTCCATCCACATAGAATTATTTTTGTGACTTATTTCTGGATTCCTTCTATTTCTTCTATACCTTTAAAATAGCGAGAGAGTATCTTTCTGTAATATACCAGCATTATAACATCATTGTTGTGGGCTTTTTCCATCATTACCTCATAAGCATGCAAAAATTCTATTTTTGACTGCTCTTTTCCATTAAGTACTGCTTTTAGTGAAGGCTTTCTCTGTCTCATTACAGTAAATACAGATTCCTGGTATTTAAGTTTAAAAGAACCCATTCTTTTCTTTTTCATGTTTTGTCTTATATGTCCATTACTATTTAGTTACTCATGAAGTCACAGCACCTGTCTGCCTTCCTTCTGAAGTCCTTTCCACATTCTGTACCACTCAGTTTCATTCTGATTAGCTTGAGATGCCAGGTGGTTTCCAAATATGATTACGTCTTGTTATTCAGCTGTAATTTCCAGAGTATCAGTGAACTTATTCTATACCCTTTCCAGAGAAAGGATCTCTTCGCATACCAAAATGTATTTTAATTTCCATCTACTTTGAAAGTTGGCTGTTGGTTTATTCTGGTTGCTTATTGCTCTGCAGAAGTACTTTTCCATTTCTGGATGAGTTAGCAACAGAGTTGGGTTCTAACTTCCAGCTCCCCCTAAAAATGATAATTTTTAGGAGAGTTGCCTCAATAGAACAAAAAAAAAAACAATAACAAAAACAACCAAATACAATTATTTTCAAAGTGAAGCTCCAAAAGGTACAAAAGCAGCACCCAAATAATGAGCAAGTGACTTTCTAACCATGCAGATCCCAGTGGCCCTCCATATAAAGCCAGAATGCTCCCTTATTTTAAAACAAAGTAGGAAAGTTTTACTTAACTATGTCATGTGTAAACTAATGTGTTCTCTGTGAGGAATACCTTTTTTTTTTTTTTTTTCTCCTATTACATTACGCTGTCTTAGTAGCTAGTACTGATATGTATATATTAATAGTGTGTTTCTGTAGGCCAGTACCCACCATATTTACATATGTGGTTTGTGTTTCATCTCCATGTTTGTTATATTTCATATTTAAATAGACTTTTTTCAGGATGTTCTAGTAAAAAATCTCTATTCCTATCAAACTCATCGCTGACAAAAGTATGCAAAGTTATGTATGTAGCCTATCTGTGTCATTTTGCTTAGACAGGTGAACTATTCTGGGTAATTTTTTATTGCTTTCATGTAAACTAGGATTGAGGAGGAATAGGAATTCTTGTCTTGTACGATTTTGTTTGACAGCAATGAAACCTTATTTTTGAACTTGTTTTTTTAATAATGTTCTTATTTTCTCTTTCTTTAACTGAAGCTGATTCAACGGGTACTCACTCTCTATATACAACATACAAGGACTATGAGATCATGTTCCATGTTTCTACTATGTTGCCATATACTCCAAACAACAAGCAGCAGGTGAGGTGGACTGTGACTGTTTACAATTAATTTTTCCTGTCTCAAAAGTAGGAGAAGTAATGGATAATTATGACAAATGTTATTTGTTACTAGCAAAGAAAACATAATCAGAAGTTAAACTGGCCATCTGTGTCAGAAAGATGAGCAAGGCACGTGATTGTAGGTACACTGTAGGTCTCTGTAGCTAGTTTTTTCCATAGGACTGTTTTCTATTTCATAATGCATTATTTAGTAAAACTTAGAAGAAAAATATTTGTCATAATGTCAGTAGTGCACTTGTACTACATATGTGCATACATGAGTTTTCAGCTTTGTTCAACAAGGTCAATCATACTTTGATTCAGCAAACAGTAATTTGTATGGAATCAGAGGTGACAAGCGGTGGTCCAGAACACTGTGCAGCTGCTTTAAAGAAGATGCAAAACAAATTCATTTTCTTTTATTTTAATATTTTTTTCATATACTCAAGAACTTTGTAGGCTGACCTGTTTTTTTTACTTCGAAGTTCCTTGTCTTTAGAAAGAAAGGGAAACTAAGCAATTAGGTTACTGATGAAAAACAGACAAAGAAGTGCTTTAGTAGTCTGAGATTTACTGAAAGTCAATCAGATAATTATTATAGACTGTCTTAACAGTGACAATAGTTTTTACTTGAAATTGAACTTATTTCTGGCTTGCAAAAATGTGCGAAACAGGAAATGTTTCCCAGCTTCCATGTACTGCTGATTGATGACTCCTATTACATATTAGCAACTGTTTGTTGTTGTTTTTCTCATTTCCATTTAGCTTAAACTTTTCTCTGACAAGACTTAAGTATTGATTATACGGTCAAGTGAACTGTTATGAAAATGCCTGTTTCTGAAAATTATTAGACAAATAACTAATGTTATGCTCCATATATATATCATCAATCATTTTGGTTTTCAGCTTGAAATATAGAATTGAACACAAGTAATAGGGAAAAAAAAAAAGCAAAATAATTTAAAAACTGTGAGAAAACTTTTAACCTGTGTGTTTTCTTGATTATTATTATTTATTTATTTTTTAGCTTCTGAGAAAGCGGCATATTGGAAATGATATTGTGACAATAGTTTTCCAGGAGCCTGGAGCACAACCATTCAGCCCAAAGAACATTCGATCTCACTTCCAGCATGTCTTTGTCATTGTGAGAGTGCACGGTCCCTGTACTGACAGTGTTTGTTACAGGTAACTATCACTGGTTTCACTGCAAACACAGAATTGAGTGCAAAGAGAGATGTAATTCCTCTTTTATATTCTTAATATGAAAATGGGAGGAAAGATTGAGTTTTTGGGATATGTAAATTTAGAACATTATTTCTTGAAATGTATGTAGGCACACAAGTATCTAAAAGAGCCGCATTCAGTGTGGAGATGGATGTTCTCACTTTTGCTCACGCTCCAGTCAAGCATTCAGGAATGATTTTAAAATTCTGTTCTCATTTTTCTTTTCTTCATAACAGTATTCGAGAAGAGTTTTTCCTTTTTGATATTTACTAATTTACTTCTTGTTCATGTAATTTAGGCATTTAAGTGTGCATGTTCATGCCCTTTTTGAAGTGTGTGGACTGAGAAAAATATGAGTAAGCCTTCAGAAAGCAGCTAAGATCTTGGAGATATTTTGTCTGAAGTATCTTTAGCTCTTTATTATTTTCTTTCCAAAAATACTATTTCAGAGTATTGTGCAGCCAAAAAAAAAAAAAAAAGTAATCTTAGGGTTACTTAAAGATAAAGTGCTATTTGATAGTGCCATATAACAAGGGACTGCAAAATGAGATCCCTACTTAGTGTAAATTTTGTAACCACATTAAATGTACAAATGACACTTTTGACTTGCTTTTTTTTTTTTTTTTTTTTAAGTTCAGTCAAACTTCTTTATTACATTCTGAACTCTTGCTGTATTTTTATTTAAAAATATTGATCTCAGCAATTTTTTTTTTATATTTAAAATATGACTGTCAGAGCAGTGGATTTAAAATAATTGTCTTGAAATGAGGTAGCCTTAAAATTAACTTGTTTTTACTGAAATAGAAATGTGTCACTTCAGTCTTTGCTTACGTAGAGGAAGAGCTAAGGCAGCTGAGTGCAGTGTCTCTGAGATCATATATTCATGTTTTTCACATAACTGTGGTGAAGTTTGAAGGTTTTTCCCACATTACCACAAGCTTGTGGTAATGTTTTTTCATGCAGTGGTACTAGAAGCAATGCTGAATTTTGTAAGTGCGTTAAACTTTTTTGGAGTAGGCATGTTATTGTTGATACTTGTTGTAAGGCAGGTTGATGACTGTATATAACTGGATGGACTTTTTTTCTTCAGGTTGTTTCCCAACCATTTATACTAAAAGTCTACAAATTGTGAACCGCTTCAGCTGGAATGTTTGAAAGGTTGCTTGGGTTTTAATTTTGCTTACAGCTCTCATTTTGAGTTGTACTTCTGAAGACAAACTGCTACTTGGTTTATGTAGACACAGCTTGTTTTTATTTTTTTAGACGTTTCAGCTCTTATTTTATCAGAAACTGATTTTGAAAGAAATGAGAAGTAGGAAATTCTGGGAAATCCACGAGGACTACAAGTACATTTTCCATCTGAATTAGTGTATTTACAGAGACAGATCTGCTTTTGCTAGCTGTTTTGAATAGTGTGACTCATGATTTCATGTTTTTTCATTATGTAAAGCATGGTAAAGATTTATACTCTTTACACTATAATAAATTTAAATATCTCAGGATTCTATGTCTAGCCTAAAGGCTTTCACTTCTTTTTTTTTTTTTTTTTTTTTTTCCACGTGTTTGCAACTGAAAAGGCTAGAATCTTACTGATTACTAGTAGTGAATAAAATTATTCGAGATCTAAAACGTTAGTGCTTCAGACCTGGATTTTAAGGGGAGGAGAGAGGAGGTGGGGAAAAAATAAGTGTCAGTATTGATTTTAGAATAGCCTAGGTGTTAAGTGCCAATTTTGTGATTTTCTTCATGCTTGTTGGCTTTCAGGCTTGTGCATCTAATGAGACTGACAGATAAGATGGATACTGCTAGTTCATTATATGTTCTATGTACTGTCTTTAATAAAGGCTAAAGTCCTTTCAACTTTTTTTTACCAAGAGAAGAGGATAAAAAAAACACTTTGTTTAAATTAGTAGAATTCTGTTATGAAATGTTTTTCTAGGAAAGTTTTCAGAGTTTGACCTCTATTCAGTGGATTATTGGGAACACTTCCATTGGTTCCTAATTCCAGACTAAACAGGAAACCATATAGCATAAAATTGTACTGGAATTTACATGAAGAACTGCATAAAAGGAATAAAATGAAGCACTGTCTTTACCAGTGATTCTCCCTTGCACTTAAGATAAAGGATATTTCAGAAGCCTTGTTTCTCTATCAGAATAACTCACTTGAGGATTTCAGTAACTATGTTTAAGGAGTCAGACAGGTTAGAATAAAGTGTAAATCTAGTAGCGGCCAACCTTCCAAATGAACCATCGTATACATTTCTAGTACATTTCCAGATGTTTATTTTCTTTATAAAAAAACTCCATTACCGTGGTATTTTGGCCAAAATTAGTTAACACTTTTTCATATCTAGTTCTAGACATGCCAAATTGAGTTAGTACTATTAGAGTGGTAGCTGTTACAAAGCTTTACAGTGCAGTTGATGATTTCTACTTAGGACAGAATGCTGACTGAATGAGCCTTTCAGCAATTTAATTGGCAAAATTATAGGCTAGAGTAGTAGAATGTGTCAGAAATTTGTTGGTTATAATGAAGAGGAACAAGAATCAGAACTACAGTACCAGACTGATTATTTTATCCTTCCCCCCAAGAAAGTGTAGGATTTTGCATTTGAAGTTTGCTTTAAGCTGTGATACAGAGGATGGCTCAGAACATTCCTAGATGCAGAAATACTTGGCCTTGTGCTCTTATAAGAAGGGAGACATGGTCTGCACACTGGCAAAATTAAAGTGAAAATATAAGCATACTGCTGGGAAAAGAAGAAAAACATTGAGGTGATAAAGAAAAAGGGAAATATATTTAATGTATTTGAAAAGTACTGAATTCACTACAGTCAAACTCTCTGCTTCTTCCTTATTTTCAAATTTCTTTTAGTGTTGCTGTGACAAGATCTAGAGACGTACCATCCTTTGGCCCACCTATTCCAAAAGGAGTCACATTTCCTAAATCAAACGTGTTCAGGGACTTCTTACTAGCCAAAGTCATCAATGCAGAGAATGCTGCTCATAAATCAGAAAAGTTTCGTGCAATGGCCACCAGGACCCGTCAAGAATACTTGAAAGACTTGGCAGAGAAGAATGTTACCAACACACCTATTGACCCTTCTGGCAAATTCCCCTTCATCTCACTTGCTTCAAAAAAGAAAGAGAAGTCCAAGCCTTATCCAGGAGCAGAGATCTATAGTTCTGGTGCTATTGTATGGAGTGTCCATGCAAAAGACTACAGCAAGGGTATGGAAATAGACTGCCTCCTAGGCATCTCTAATGAGTTTGTAGTCCTCATTGAACAGGACACAAAAAGTGTGGTGTTTAATTGTTCCTGTCGAGATGTGATAGGTTGGACTTCAACTGACACAAATATAAAAATATTCTATGAGAGAGGTGAATGCGTTTCTTTGGAGAGCTTCATCAGCAACATTGATGACATCAAAGAGATCGTCAAAAGGCTGGAGGTTAGAATGTGTTTTCTTGTTTTCTTCTTCTTTGCTTTCTCATCTTACTGCACCACCAAGGCTTCAGTTGCATCAGTGCTTGGGATGTCTGAAGCCGTCCTAGTTGCTAATTGTTAAATTTATGAAGACTGTCCTGCTTTTATGTCTCAGGATCCTCTATTGATCTGATGTTGAATTGTTTTTATCAATCAACATAAATTGACTGTCAATTGTCTCCATATTTAAAAAGGAAAAAAAAAAAAAAAAGGAAAAAACTACAGGGTGTTCAGATGCATGAATTGGTCCTGCACAAAAGATACTGAATGTCACCTTTTTTCTTTTGTATGCTTTTACTTTTTTTTCTCCAGTTTATAAACTTGTTGAATCTTGTTTCAAATGAAACTAATATCTTTGTCTTATTAAGTTGCTAGCAGGGTGCAGCCCTAATTTACATTGCAAGTTTAAGATATTCACCCAATATGATATGATAAAATAAAAATGCAGTGAATCATAGTTATCTTTCTATAAAACATCTGTCTATGCTCATTTTTTGTCTAATTAAGTCCTGAAAAAATGTGTTATATTTCACTATCTTTCCTGTGATTTCACAGCTGTAGTTATATAATGACCAGGAAAAAGGGAAAAATGTGTCGTGTTAAATTACTCTTGACTGTATTCATGTTCATGGTAGACAGGCAAGTTGGCATGGATTACAGTTTACTATGTCTAGTAGCTTATGCCACTACATTATTGTTCTGTTTGAAAATAATCTTACATTTTACTGAAACAGCTGGAAATGTACAGGTTGTCTAGTTACCAAATTGTATAAGATAAAATAGAGACACTTGTCTAAATCCATTTTGTTATCTGTTGAGAGCTGCTGTATTTTTTTTTTTTCTAAAATTCCTGTGATTTTGGTAAAAACTTCAAGGCACAACATGGATTACTGAGCTCTTCTGAAAATGCCAGTTTGAGTGATGAGATTGTTTCACTTAATTGTGTGTACCCAGGACTTGGATACATATTTTCCCTTATTGTGGCCTGCTGTTGTCCTTGGGATTGGTTCATTGTACAAAAATTGTTATTTTATGTTTATGAACACTGAAGTTATATAAATAATCATTAGATTTCCTATTTCAACCCACAGCTTGTGACCAAGGGATGTGAAACAGTGGAGATGACTCTGCGTAGGAATGGTCTGGGTCAGCTTGGCTTCCATGTAAACTATGAAGGCATTGTAGCAGACGTTGAGCCCTATGGGTACGCATGGCAGGCAGGACTGCGACAGGGTAGCAGGCTGGTGGAAATCTGCAAGGTGGCTGTAGCTACTCTAAGCCATGAGCAGATGATTGATCTCCTGAGAACATCAGTAACAGTGAAGGTCGTCATCGTCCCTCCATATGAGGACTGCACACCACGCAGGTATTGTGTAATAGCAACCTTTAGTCAGAAGTTATATTTTGATTTGGTGGATGGTGGAGGTGGGAGAAACGCTGGAGATTAAGTGTTAACCTTCAGAAACCACTGCATGGTTATAGCATAGCATCCAGAGTTGTAAGGTGAAAGAAAAACTAATGAAAAATTTTCACATTCTGGACCCCACAAAGTATCTATTGTATGCTGCCACTTAATTATTTGTCAAAATAAGTGTATGTATCCTTTAAGTTATACATGGAAATCAAACAAAGCATAGAGAACCATGCCTGTATATTCATCAAAAATAATTGTACACTTCGCTCCTTGCTTTTGCATTTGTTGATAGTTTGCAGTGCCACTGGATGTGTTTTTGAAAGCTGTGAACAAACATGTTGTTTTCTCCTTTAATGAATAAGTTGGGCACTAGAATCTGTCAAATCTATGGATCTAAGCGTAGAAATTCCTCCAAATTGCAGTTCTTTTTTTCACTCCATAGAAGATCTTGCTGCATCTCTCTCACTTTCAATCCTTTTTAAGCTTGAGGCTTGTATTAACTCTGTTATTGTTCTTACAGGTTTTAAATGTAGTTTGATCAGAAATAAACATTAACACATGCTTTTTTCCTAGATTTCTATGTTGGCTGCATTTTTCCAGAACTCATACTGCCTGTAGTTTTTTTTTGTCATTTTTACTTGTCCCCTTGAACTCATCAGTTGTCTGTAGTGTTGAGCCACATTCCCAGCATCTTGTGTTAAATTCTCATAAATGTTATACAATTAAAATAGAATAATCTTAAACAGACTAAATTTGCCCAGTGGCTAGCTCAAGATTTATATTAGATTTACCAAGAAGGAGAAGTACAGTTACAAAGATCAGTATATTCCTTGCAGTCACAGACTAGGTTTTTACACTGCTGTGTTCTACTCAGTTAGTATTTTCATAGGGATAGATCATACGTCTTTTTATAGTTAGCAACACTGGAGCTGAACTTAAATGTACATTTATTACATTAATACAAAAATATTCTCTAAGCAAAGACTTCATATTTACCTAAAAGCTAGAAGAATACGTATTTGTTTTTTACTGTGAGCCATTCTAAACCCTGTTGCAACTGGTAGCAAACAGGAAGGAAATTTTATTTGTCCCCTAGTTGTCAATGGAAAATTGAATACGTCAGGGATTAAAATGCACAGTGGCATAAGGTCACCCACGAGGTATTTGGAAAGCTTTTGTGTAGTATTTAGTAGCCCAAGCAAATGGAATGTTTAGCTGCAATCATAGCATAAGGATTAGAGCAGAAAAATCTGTGTGGAAAGTGCAGATCCTATTATTTCTGAACTAAATTAAGTGTAGCCAAAAGCAGGCTTAGCATTCGTGTATCCATATGCACAGCAGGAAGAGAAATTACTGCACTTTTAGAAATACTGTTCTCAGCAGCCATGGGTTTTCTTGTTTTGTAGTGAACGAATGCACACAGTAGATTACCTAATTATAAATTTTTTAAGAGGAATTGTTTATCCTGCTTGCTTTATCCAAAATCATTAAGGTTTAAAAACTGTGTATTGCATTGGTGGCTAATCTACATAGATTGCTGAAGATTTGACTTTAATCTTTGTACAAAGCATTATCTCTTTGGTAATCAATTTTCCTAAACTTGTGTCCTTCCACTGGATCCTCTGGAGGGCACTTAGTATTTCTACCACAGTAGTTTATACAGACTATAGCTAAAATGAAGATTGGTGTAGTACATTCAGGTGTGAGAAGCAATTTCTGTCCTAATAAACTGATTGACATAATGTTGGAGGAATAGCAGGGATGTAGTTAGATGAGAAGATTTGCCAGCAGTCACATTTGTAAGGTTGGTAGCAGATTAAAAACAAACAAACAAACAAAAAACAAAAACAAAAAAAAAAAAAAAACAAGCAAAACAGAACAAAAAAGCAAACTGAAAAAAAGCCCACCCGCACATCCAGATTCCTTGATCCTCACGGACTAACACGCTCCACATAGGCAAACCTTATTAAAGTTATATCTCTTATTTAAAGATAGTCATTAAAACATTTGCCAGTGAAATCATTTAATGGATTGTTGGCTGGCCTGGAAGTTGATGACACAGCAACAAGAGGGATTTGTGTTCTTGCTTCTCCAACTGTAGAAATGTCTACAAAATAAAAGAGGGGTATCATCATTTTAGTTAGATAGTGAAGTGACTTTGAAAAATGAATTTCCTAATCATCTGCATTTGCCTTACAGTGTTTCAGATCACACAAACTGATTTCCTTTCAGGTGAAGATGAACTTCATGTGCTTCAAAAGCACACCTTTTGCCTTCCAAATGCTAAGTTAATTTTCTAGGTCGAGGCTAGAGTTAGACCAAAATAATATGTACATACTGTGGACAGCAAGTCCTCAGAATCAGCTGTTTCACTCCATTTGTCCCTACTGGGTTACCATTTTGTTTTATCTTGAACTGGGAAGAGATGCTGCTAGTTCTTAACATTAATGGCGTAGTCACTTAGAGGAGGAGTTAATAGTAGAAACTTTTGCACTGATTGTTTACAGAACATGACATTCTTTTCTTCCGCATAGGAGAATCATCTGAGTAGGTCAACACCTAAACACAGTAAATATTTCAGGCAAATTCACTTATGTATATTTGTCAAAACTATCCTTACCAGAGCTGAAGGTCACATTTACCTTCCAAATCACTCTAACATATTTCTTAACGTGTATACAGAAGTTTACACCGTATCTTACATAAACTATTTTGGTTTTTGTCCTATCTTAGCCCAGTTTTTATGCTGCCCTGTTCATGTTTATCATCAGGAAGCAGGGAATATCTTCTGTTTTGGCATCTATGGTTATTAGCTAGTGTTTTATCTTCTACTAAGATAACCTTCTTCCTAATTTTTTTTTTTTTTGCGCTTCTCTAGCACAGTAAGCAGATGAATAGTAGCAAAGCTTTTTAAATACATGTTTATTAAAAAATATATTACATTTTCTCTTTCATTTAATTGACTCGGCTTCTGTCTTCAAAATTTTATCCTTGTGGACGGAATATATTTATTTTGCTTTTTAGAACGTTTTTTATAACAACATTTTGTTTTGTGTCCTTTTTCTTTACCAGAAGTTGTTCAGAAAACTACCGTTTGCCAGTGATGGAATACAAAGTGAATGAAGGAATGTCATATGAATTCAAATTTCCCTTCAGAAATAATAACAAATGGCAGCGAAATGCAAACAAAGGACAGGGACCTCATGTGGCTCAGGTACCATCTCAAGTTCAAAGTCCAGTGCCATCTAGGATTGGCTCAGGGAAAGGAGAAGGGAAAATGCCACCCCCAGAACGAGCAGCCAACATCCCCCGAAGCATCTCTAGTGATGGACGCCCATTGGAGAGCAGGAGGTGTGTATCATCTTTGCAAATTGCTTTTTATTGCTGTTCAGAATTTTGTCTGGGAAAAATCACAATAGATTTATCTTTTTTTCTTGTCCTTAATTAGTCAGAAGTCAATATGAATATGAGTGAAACATTAGCAAAAAGAAAATATTTGCTACTGGAAAAAATGTGCTAATGGATTGGCAGAATGTTTCACGGCATTGAGGGATATTCTAAAATTCCTGTATTTCTGTTTAGTTTTTGAGTGACATCAGATTTTTAGATCTAATTTTTCCTGAACCTCTGCAATTTAATGAAGTAAATTAAATTTCATAGGTTGTTTATAGCCTTGGTGGAATGATCTAAAACTCCTGAGGTAGAAACAGCGTTTAACAGTGTTGAGTAAGGAAATACTGACCTGTGCAGAAGGCAGATTTATTGACTGGGACTCTTTCAGACTTAGACTGGAGAATAGATTGTTTTAAGTTCGCATTTCTGTAGAGCGTGGAATTTTTTGTTTGCTTTTTAAGAAATAAAGCAATTATTAAGAAAGGTATCAGGCATAACCTGTTACAATTTCAAATGAACTATCATTGTTTTGCTTATCTGTACAAATCTGTTGTGTCTCTGCATTCAGAAAGAGATTTGTTGAGGGAAATAAGCTCATAGTTCATGTTTTGGAGAATTCCTTAAGAAAAATCACATGGAATTTGCATGAAGTAGAAAGTTCAGAGATGTAATGAAAGAAGGTCAAGCATTTTTTCAAATCTAGAAGGTCTGAGGATAATTAAAAAAAAAATACATCAGTTGATACAGCCAAGACCAGAAAACTGCCAAGGTGAAATCACTTGGAGCTTGTGTAGGCCACATATAAACAAGTGGTACTAGTTGGTAAAGACTTCATTTACTTGCTTTGTTTTTCATTAGGTGTTGTCATACTTTTGCATTTAAACAAATTAGATGGTATGTCTGATACTTCCCTTGTAGCTTTCTGTAAGCTCAGTTGATGTGTGCTTAGAACTTGAATCATCAGTAAATTGGCTACTCTGAAGTTACTGGTAATATATATTTTATGCCTGTGTGTGTGTGTATGATGTGTGAGTATGTATACGTATGTATTGTTGTTTTCTTCAGCTGATAAGGTTATTTGTGAGGAAGACTGCAAAAGCCAGTGAGAAACCGGACTTAGTTCTCTCTCTCATGATATGTTTGGACCAAGATAAAAATTGCATGGCTTCATGCCATATCTGCCTGGAGACAAAATGACTGATAAGTTTGAAGGAAAAGGAGAAGGTTTGGCTGGTTTTTATTTTATTTATTTATCTATGGGGTGTGGTGTTTTTCTTTTTTTTTTTCTGTCTGTCCAGTGCTGTAGAATCTCACTCTGTAATTATGGGAGGTGTAGTAATACCTGGGCAAAGTTTCAGGGAGTGGCAGAATATCAGATACATCTGAACTGCTGTTTTTTCCAGAAGCTTCTGACTCTTCATGGTACTAATATGAGAGTTTTGAGAGGTGTGGTATTATTAACTGTGCTTTTCTTAAACATAAAAATCCACGTGGACAGCACAACACCCATAAAGCATCCAAGATTTATCCACTCACTGGATGCTTTTAGAAGGGGAGTACTGGCCTGACAAATATTTTGCAAAGGGAAGATTACATTTCCATATATTTTATATTTGTTTCCAAAAAGTGAAACTTAAACTTTCCATTTCCTTCATTTTGCAAAGCTTGTAGCTGCTGGTTTGTGTTTTTCTTTTTTCCTTTTTTTTCTTTCCAGACATTCTTTACGGTTATTTTTTGTTTGTTCGCTTTTTATTTTTTATTTCAATGTGTTATATTGGATTTTTCCATCCTGAATCATTTATTGCCAAAGTAGCTTTTTGTTTGGTGGGGCCTTTTTTGGGATGCACAAAAAATATATTTTATCTGTCTGCTCTAAACATGTTAATCTTGGCTGGATCGAGTTTAAATACAACAGCAGCTGCTTGAGGTTAATGCATTGCCAGTTAAAGTGAACAAATACACTGTTATGTCATTTTAAAGGAATATGGAATAGGGGAAAAACAAACAGTGAGATTGCTTCAATAAGATTACTCCATTTGTCATTTTCTGCACAACAAAAGCATTGTATTTTAGAAAGCTCAGATATTTCCATTGTTATTGTGTAAAATTACTAGAATGAACCAAGATGAGCTTTTCATAGCCCTCTCACTAACATAGCTTTTTTTGTGTTCCCATTGGCAGTGATCTCTAGTCCTGCTCAGAGTAGGGCTGGCTCATTTTCCATTATCCGCAGTCCACTAGTGCTTTACTAGTGAGAGTCAAAGTTGAAGGTGTCACTAGCCTAACGGGAAGTAATTTTGTTTTCATATAGAACACCTTATCGTTCTATTGGTTTTAACTTTCTTTTGTTAGCCATCTGTTGAGAACACAGGAGAGAGTTGGAGGAGTGTTACAGGTCCTTATTATGGCTCATTAGCAAAGCTGTGCTGATTGCCTGTATTTCCTTACCTCCATTTGAGCTTCACTTTCCAAAGGAAGGTGCTGCCTAATTGTCAGTGGCCTGGAAATTTACCTGTGAGGATCAACATCATTAAGCAATTTCAGAAATTAAGTATAGCTATGGTCTAGATATCACTATTATTTCTGTTTCTTCAGTGCCAAGCCCCATGTAAGCCTTGCTGATGTTTGACTGATTTTAATGCTCAGTTTTTTGAAATTGAAGGTGACATATATCATGCCTTGCTCCTGCCACTGACAGCAGATACTTTGTTTTTTGTCTGCAGTGCAGTGACGGTGATGACCCATCTCATCCATGCTAAGAAACAGATAGTGGTTTAGCGTGTAATCTGTGGTTAAGGGGCATGGCAGCCTAAAAGCACATAGTGAGTAGATCCTTGTAGCTCCTTGAACTTTGAATATCAGGTGATTTTTGCAGCAAGCACTCAACGGTCACAGGAGGTAAATGCTGTTGTTCAAAGCAGGGTAGAATTTGTAATAATTAAATAGAAGCACTATAGTATTTCTGATTTACCAGGCCTTACATGATGAAAGCTTTACTCTTTTTTAATTACCTATTTGACTGATGATCACTTTATACAGCTACACATAGATACTGAATGAAACAAATTTAGATTTTTTCCAATTATTTTTGTTGCAGCTCATTTAACTATATTAAATAAAAATTGCACTATCAGTCCCGCAAACAGGTGGGTTTCAGTTTTGTATAATATAAACCACTTGGCATCACTAAGAACCAGCTAGTGTAGGTGCTTGGCAATCCCTGATGGGGAATGTGGGTAAATGCCTAACCAGCAGAGTACTTTCTGACTTTATTGAATTGTCTCCATGCACACAACTCATTAGCATAGACTGAAGTTCTCACTGTTCTCACAGTGTCCTGCATACTTTAATGTAGTCATGACTGATGTGCATATTTGGAGGAAAAATAATCAAAAACTTCATATATCTTAATATCAATATATAATGTTACTATAATATGAAGATTGAAAAATGTGATAATATAAATGCAGTAAATTCCTTTCACATTATTAGTCCACATAGGACACTGTGCACTTTACAGCCCAGTATAAATATCAGGTTGAGACATGAAGCAAAGCACCAATGATCCACATATATGAAGACTACTCCAAAAGTAGTGAGACTTGTGTGTACCTCTTAATGTGGTTAGGTGCTGTACTGGATGAAAGCTTAAGACTGACTCAGAAATACATGAGTGCAGTCAGTATTTCAAACCAAATAAAGAACTGAATTATGCATGACTGCAGTCAAGCAATGGCCATGGAATTCCACAACTGAGAAATATTAGGATAGTATTCATTGAGTTGTTTAATTCTAACTGAGGACCTTAGAGTGCAGTTTAGCCCTGAAACTTCATCTTTCTTCAAACAGTACTTGTCTGTAATCGGTGGCAGTTAACTGTGTAATAGTGTATAGGCTGATGCCTGCAGAGAGATTCTAGTTTAAATGATTTCTATATCATAATTTGCTGTTGATTAGCCTTGTATCAGTGGTGGTTTTTTTCATAACACAGACAAGCAGCCTCTCTGCTCATCTCGCTACCTGTTGAATGAATATTGTCTAGCATATGCATTTCCTACCTCATATTGTTTAGCTATTTCAGGTTTTCTCAACGTTTCAAATTAAAATATAGGATGATGCATTTTCTAGTGACACTGGGATCTAGAAGTAGATAAGCAGTGAAAAAGCAGTTTGTTATAATTATAATTATTATCTCTTCAGCCAAACTCACATTCCAAAAATTTCTGAGAAGTGCCACATGGTCTGTGATTGAGAGTTGATCTCTTGTTTGATGATGACCATTAGCAGGGACCAGTGAAAAGCATAAAAATTATTCATGTACTGTTGGCATATCTGTAAATAAAGATGTCTTTCTACCAGATCCAGCAGTCTCCTGGTTATCTGTAGTTAAGGACTTCCAGAGTTGGGTGCATCTTTACTGTAGTTTAACAGATATGGGTGGTATCTGGGTGCCCGTATAGTTTACAGGTCTCCTATCCACACTTCTGTTGAGAGGAATGGTGAATAATCTTTTTGCTTGCTTAATCTAACATAACTCACATTTGGGCAGAAAAAAAGACAGAAATGAATAAAAAAAAAACCCTAACAAAATAATATCTAAAGCCTGTTCAGTTTTAATTTCTACGAAAGCTATCTTGTACCTCTAGTCACTTTCTTGCCTCCCTTCATATCTTTCCTTGTTGTATTATATCTTTTCTGAAATGTGATAATCAAATTGTGGGAAAATATTCATGAAGGGCATGTGGTGTGGTGTGAGAAGGTGCAATATGATGGCATAATTGTATTTTCTATTTTATCTATCCTTTTCCAGACCTGCAGATGTTTTTTCTTTTTTTTCTTTTTCTTTTTTTTCTTTTTCTTTTTTTCTTTTTCTTTTTTTTCTTTTTCTTTTCTTTTTTTCTTTTTTTCTTTTTTTCTTTTTTTCTTTTTTTCTTTTTTTTCTTTTTCTTCTTTTTCCCCTTCCTAAATAATTTGTTTTCCTTTTTAACCTGAGAGCAGTCAGTGTTTTCAGTACATTTAGGGTTGTAAAATCCAGTTCTTAGAAAGTAATCATGCCAGAATTAAGATTTTCTGTACAATTTTATTCAAGCTCTTTATGTAACCATACTTTTTGATACTTTATTTGGTTAAATTACAAGCATTCCTTTTAATAGAACATCTGCCTCGTTTACTTCACACAGTTGAAGTGAAATTGAAGTGAAGCTCATTAAAAAACAGCTATTTAATATTTTTCCTCTTCATTACTCCATCCTTTATTTACTGGATGGTATTCAAATCTCACTGTAAAGATGCAATTATTAATTCCCCACTAAGCATTACAGTGGTGCCCATTACTATAGTTTCTGAATGCTTCACGGGTATTAATTAAACTTAATTTTGAAAACTCTTGTCTGAAAATAGATGTCTTTGGACCTCTTCAGATTAAGAACAAAGGTAGAGAGAGAAATTATGTTCTAATCATTTCTTGTGTCCTATTTTGAGCGTCTCAAATTTGGAAGTGTGCCCAGCATTGTTAATATTTTATGTATTCAAATTACAGCTTCAAATTAAAGCTTCAGCTGCTTTGGTAAGTTCTCAGCACAGAAGTAAATCAGGACTCAGAATCAAATCAGGCCTTTGGGAAACTTGCAATTAGTGGCAATGAATGAAAAATTGTCTTTAACAAATACACCAGTGATCATGCTGGAATGCTGTAGCAACTGTAAGATAAGAATTCAGTTTGTAAAGTCAGCATGGAAGTGCCTCGAATATAAAGCCAACCTTTCTCTTCTGTCAGCCTGCACCTACTGTGTGGCTGAGCCGTGCAGTTCTTGTAGAAGTTGTTCAAGGACAAAATACAACTGCATGACTGAGAGGGGAACAGGGTGTGATCTTATAATTAAAGTGTGACTTAGGCCACAGGCACAAAGCGTGCTATGCTAACATTTTTCCTGTGATGTATATATTGCATACGCATGCAACCTGAAGACTTGAGAAAATTACAGCAAATGGCATGGAAATTTAATTATTAAGAGCAAGGTGGATGCTTTCAATGTCTTTGTCATACTAAACAAACACATGCCCTTCCCACTCATTGTTTCCACAAAAGATTATTTTCTTCCTATACATAGCAAGACTCAACCAGTCCTTTCAGGATGCAGTAGATCTCTTAGGGCTAAATCAAGCGTGGTATAATCCCAATTCAATTGACTGTAATGCAATTGTATCTTCTTAATGCAGTGGGCACTTGACCTACTTTTAAATTCACTTATGGAATTCATGCACTTAGCCATTTTGGAGTTTCTTCTCAAATCTGTATTTTGAAATAGAGAATGGCCTCTTTTAGTTTGCTTTAATTATTGATGGTAAACAAGCGTAGAATATCTTAACTACAAGGCCGTACTACTAACAATGCCCTTTTTGTCTTGGGAAGTGATTTTCATCAGTAGCTTTCAAATCAATTTAAAAAGTCAATTTGAACTAATTTACTCTCAAGTTCTTCTGTCTTATTTGCTTGTTTCATATAAAATGGAAGTCTTTCTCTGTTTATGTTTGTTAGCAGTAAGTTTACAGGTAAAATGTATTTCCACTTTAAATAAATAGGATGTCCTTCCTAACTGGCTGTTCTTGGCACTGTTCAGATCACATTTATAACAATTTTGTTTGCCCTCGAGGTCTTTCAACTTTGTAAATGAGTTATAACTCCACGACACAGTTCTGAAATTTTGACATTCCTTCTGAACATTGCTGTCACTTCTGGGTAAGGCATAGGAGGTAAAGAAAAGGCACAGCTGAATCTGAAGTTGAAAATGTAAGCATTTTTCATCAGAAAAATAATTTCACAGAAATTACTGAAGTAAAGGGTTTCCTTGCCATTGATACAAAATTGTGTGTGCTTATATAGAGTTGTGAATGCTACTGAAAGCAGATATTTTTGTTGTCCAGACTTTTTTTTTCTTTTTATAAAGAGTGCCACTGGGAAAATGAACTGCTTGGCTCAATCTCCCCAAGTTTTCAACTTTTGAACTGTTTACAATCAAATATTGCTGAAATGTTGCGTGATAAATGTGAAATGAAGTAAATTTCAGTTGACTAGAAGGAAATTCATGAGTTTGAAGGAGTTCAGTCATTTGTTTCGTGTCTGGGAAGGAGTTCTGTTAATGATGTGTACTTGGTGAAATTGCAGTCAGGAAGTTTGCTGACTGTCACATTGTTTTTACCCTTTTCAAGATTTAGTTTGCTGTTTTAATGTATTTAGATTTACATATACTGGAATACACACACACACACACACAAACACACACACAAACACACACACGAGTCAGTGGTGTTTTTTTATTTATTTTCAGAAGTTTTTGAAATTTAGAAGTACTTAGAGTACCACAGTGAGAGTGGATGAGAAGCTGTCACTAGTTTACAAATACAAATTAAGTGGGTAGGCTAAAATCTTGTGAATCTCTGCACCCAATTTGTGTACTGAAAGAGTTGGTTGTGTGTTTCTTTACTGTTAATAAGCAGTTTTTAATGTGTAAGTTGCAGGATTTTTTTTCAAAGTTAGAATGAGTAAAGACTTGCATTCTTAGTAAAATTTCTTGTCCATGGAGGCATAATTCAGTCATCTTAGCTTGCTGGAGAAGCGGTAAATGATATCAGTCATCACTGAGTGGAACAAAAAGCATAGAAGCGGCGCTGAATTCAGCTGGGATTTGGGAAACGAAATGCACAAAGCAGAAAATGATCTAGAAAAGTCTTCAACTGCAGAACAGGATTTACAAGTAAACCATTATAAGCATACTGCTTCCAGCCCAAATGCGTTTTAGCCGCTTTATTTGCTGCATTGTTTTTCCAACAGAAGACTTCCTGTAACTCAGGTCTGTACTTTCAGTGAACTCTAATATTTTATATGAGAATGTTAAATTAGGGAGAATTTGAAGATATTTATAAATAATATTACATTTTTAGACAATGAACATGAATGTGAACAAGTTTGGCAGCATAGGTGTGTAAGCTCAACACTGAGTGCATAGGCAACTATAAATTCCAGGCAAGAGTTTGTTCTGAAAAGTAGAAATAGATCATTCTGGTGTCTGGATAAGGAATGTCATGCTTCATTATTCCTTACAATCAATCTGTAAAAGCAAATCAAGACTTTGGAAAACGTGATGCTTTCCTAGTGTGTGCTGGGATTTCCTTCCCCACACCCACTTGCCTCTCTTCATTTGCTCCTCTACACCCACCTTTTGTTAGCTGATTTTCCTCAGTTTCCACAGGGAATGGATTAACAGAAAGAGCATGTCTATTCTTTCAACTGACACTCTTTGTAATGCCTCTTCCTGATGCCATGTTCTTTGCTGCTCTGACAGTTCGCGTTAGATAGTCCATCATGCTTTGCATTATGCTACTGCTGTTTGAATTGCTGATGTGACCGATTCCTTTGCTCTGAACAGGTTGTCTCCTGGTTCTGATGTCTATGTGACGGTTTCGTCCATTGCATTAGCAAGGTCACAACAGTGTCGCAATTCTCCAAGCAACTTATCAACCTCAAGTGAGACAGGCTCTGCTGGGAGCACATACAGACAAAAATCTATGCCGGAAGGGTAGGCACTAGACTTTTTTCATATTCTTTTTTTAGGCAGTCTTTTGTCTCTGTTCCATTTGTTGTAATGTATGTTAAACTAAGGGAGTGCTTACACAGGCTCCTGCCAACTGTTCTTTAAATGCATTAAAACATGTTTGCACTCAGATATAATTGTCGTGCTTGTCGGAAGTCAGATTTTAAAATCCCTTGCTTCTGTCTTTTCCCTTTGTGCCTTAAACCTCTCTCCGTCATCCCAATCCACAACAGAGCTCAGGTTGAAAGCTCATAAATGGACATATTTATCTCTCTAAAAATCTAAATTAAAGGTACTGGTCTCACGTTGCAGACTACTTCCTTTCTCAGATTTAGTTTCTAAAAGAAAGTAAATAATAGGTTTAGGGCTTTGCAGGCTATGCTAATAGTTACACCAGTATAGTGGTGACTCCAACTAAGACTTCAACTGTGTAGACACAAAGGCTCTAAATAATATGTAGCTAGATTTTTTTCTATGTATTCATAGTTGTCTTATTTTAAGGCACTTTCATCCAACTTTCCAGAACTCTCAAACTCTAAAGTGATTCAGTGTTAACGTAAGGGGCAATTTGCAGAGGAAGAAATTAAATCTGTATCATTTTCAGAGAGCACTGAAAGAAGCAATAAATCAAGCTTCTCTGAGTAGGGAAAAGAAGTAATTGGTAGTAAGAGAGCTATCTTCCTTATTCCAAATTGCTTCCTGTTGAGCAGAAAAAGGACAAAACTGCTGATAGTTCACACTGTAAAGCTTTCTCGTCTAGTCTTGAGTACGCTGCATGTCATTGTATTAAATTAATTCTATTTGCATCTTTTATGAAGTAGGAGATCTTTTTATCTATTAAAAAAAATCACACCACTACCAAGATTAAATATAATTTCTGGGAACTGCTTAGCACAAGTTACTTTTTAATTTTTATTTTTATAAGCACAAGCAACAATCATTTGCCTGTTTAAGTGGTTGTAAAGGAACAATGCCCAGTATCAGCCCAGAGAATGCTTTTCAGGGCATGTATTTGAGCGAGTGTTGCTTATTGCTCTAGAGCACTGAAGGGTTGTCCTCCAAGAATTCTCCTTCCAGCTTGGTTTTAGTTTTTCAGAGAAAGCCATCTCTTCTCCATTGCACACCTTCATGAAGGCCTTTATGTGTGAGACTATTACTGTTCAAGTGATTACTTAAGTTCATGATGAGGTCCTACTGACATTAGGAGATCTGCTGGAAACTCATTAATTTTTAAGCAAATTAGGCAAGTGAAAACATGTACAGAGCTCTGCAACTCGAAAGAATGCCTTAACCTTTTTTCTATACTGCATACTTCTGTCTCATTCATGCCAGCAGCACTTGTATTGTCTTTAATTGTGAAGAGCAGCTTGTACTCTCAGTATTGTCTCTTTCCAACTACATCATTTGCTCTAAGAATTGTTGCTGATCCATAGACCGTTGCAACCATACCTGCTTGAGTGGGAAGGGATTTTCACACACTGGGTTGTTGTTTTCAGTTGGCCTCATAGCACACCAGCACCATTCCCCAGACCTTTTCCATCTTTCAGGTTACCTATAAGTATATGTTCACTGCAGCATCTCTGAACATTTTGCATGTTCAGCAAGGAGATGCATCCTGGAAGCCTTGCATACACAATTTGTTCATTTTTCAAGTTTTAATTTAGTCCAAGCGAACAACAGTGCAATGGAATAATCAAAGAAGTACTTACTACATGAACTTTGTTACTTTGAAAAAATCATTTATCAAACTCCAGTGGTGTGACTTGTCAGTTATATTCTTAAAGGAATGCGCTTTGCACCTCATACTGTCTTTGTATGCATGGATTATATTTACTCAAGACTTCTCAAATGCTGTCTACCAGATGAAAGAGAAAGCGTGAAAAATATCATTAAGAATGAAACTTTCCCTCGACTTGGTAAAACAGGAGGAGCATTTGTCACATTGCGAAGAAATTCATGACAATTCCTTGTGCATCTTCTGTTCAAATGCACATGGGAGATCAGATTTCAGGCAACCTTGCAGAGATACCTGCTATACCAGGTAGAGCTGGTCAGAGCCTAACCCGTACATATAGTTAAATAGAGGAGAGATAGTAACATTTCACTGATGAGGTGTCAAGAGTAAATACTTGGCTGAAGAGGCACAATGGTCTGAAGTTATTCTTCCTGACATGAAGCTCCTGTGTGCTCTAGCTGTGCCAGTCCCTGTGATTTCCAAGTGCAAGATACCTTATCTGCAGAATCTGTGTGTTATGTTTCTTTTTCCATGTGAGATATGATTGATTTTGAACAGTTTGTGAAACGTAGAATGATTGGAACTGTGGGTGTGAATCCAAGTTCTGTCAGACATAAATAAGAGCAGTAATTGCTGCCTTTTCTAGATTATTGGTTTTATCCTGACTTACATAGGGATATGACCCAAAACTTCAGTGCCTTCGAGAGTATTCACATGGGTCTTGATGTGTGTATGTTTATTTCATATACCCATCCTGAGTTTACTTGAAGGTATGTACATGTCATAAATGATAGCAGAATGTAATAAAAATACTGAAATATAAGTTTCTTCTTAAGAGTGTATATTAAAAATGTGTATTTAAGCAATTTTCCTGTTCATTTAGTCTACTTTTATTTCTACTTAGTATTTGAATTCCTTGCCACACATTTAGGAGCTATATATTTAAGCAGGATAGGATATAGCACTGCCTGCGCTTATTATTCCCACTTTTAAACAGCTCACTTCATGTCTTTGCATTTTTATTTACTCATTTATTAACGTATATTGCTTTTCAAGTAGCAGAGTGGTGGTTTTAATGCTATAAAATTAGCAGTGTGATTTTTCTTTATCTCTTAAAATAATAGCACATCGTAGAGCATGCCAAATGCAAAAATAACTGTGTTCATTGATACATGAATGTGTAGGCTTTAGGTGAGAAACCAATGTATAGAAAGTAAAATATGGATGCAGAGCAACTTGGTCAAACAAAGATTTCTTGGATTTGGGGCTTTTTCTTTTACATACTTATGTCTAGTGACTTCATAATGAAAACATTGTCCACACAAAATACTTCACAAGGCATAAAAGCTTGGAAGGTAGCTGAGATCGGTGTTTAAAGAATGTCAGCTGTTGAAGTATTGTCTTTTGGCTTTTTATGTGTTTATTGAATTGCTGTTGAATTCATCATATTCGATTTAGGTATTTCAAGTAAGTGAAATTCTAACTATAGTCTATGTGGAACTTGGAGGGGTAAGGTAAAGCTTTAAACTGAAATTGCATTGTGGGGGTAAAGTGTTTGTATTCAGGGAGCAGGTGTCCAGATATTCTCCTCCTTATTATTATTATTTTTTTCAATAAGTCATGTACAAACTATGCCAGGAGAGATGAAAAAGGATCATGTTTGGCTAAAAAATGAAAGACCCAAGTTCAAATTTTGATGTTTTGAAGCTGAGCTGGATGTACACACGTATTCCAGCAGCTTATCTTTAAAGGTAGGAGCGTGATTATGTTGTTCTAGATGACATAGTCTTTCTCTGATGGGTTTGTTGGAGTTAGTGAGTTGGAGAACTTTCAAATGGGATCATCACATTGACTTAGTTCTGATGATTTGGCAGACACCATTTTTGTATTAGAGGTGCATAGGTGATTTGGCAGACATCATTTTTGCATTAGAGGTGTATTAGACGTGCAGGCAGTCTGTAGCTACCAGTGTGAGTAGAAATTGATTTGGGATGCTTTATTTTCTGTTTTAGGCTCTGATAGCTAGAGATATTACTTGATATACAGAATATCCTGGTTGGAATTCTTTTGGGTGTTACGCTCTGCACATACAGTTGTTTTTAATTCCTCTGGAATATGTATGATTTAAAAAGTAAAAAGTAAAAAAAAAGAGGAAAGTATTATTCTTGAAGAGTTCTTAATGATTGACCTGCTAATTCAGAACCCAGCTATGCAATACAAAATTATAGCTGTAATTCTTACAGACTTCGCATATAATGCATGTATACCTCGGTCTCTCCTTTTGATATGTGATTGTTCTCCATGAGCTTACTTTTACCTTTCAAAACTCCATCTGACTAATCTAACAGGATATTCAAGTTTCATCTAATCCACTTTTATTTTCCTTTGCATGCTTTCTTCCACAGCAATAGGTATATGTCTCCTTGCTTTCTTGCTACTAGATTTAGTTTTTGCTAGTCAACTCAAGCTACTTAATGATCCTAAAACTTTACATGAGAACTCATATCTCACAGGTTTTTGGAGTCCATAACCAATAGTCAGCTTTGTAATATCTTATGTAAAATACTTTGCAGTATAATATTGCCCCAAATAAATCTGTTTTCTTTAAATCTGTGTATGCATCACTCAGGTGTGGCCTTAATAGTCTTTTGCTTAGAACCAAAGAAAATGGCATAATTGCCCAAATGAACTTCTGATACTAATTTGTACTAGATCCAAGGTAGCAATTTCTAATTTAAGGGCATCCATCCTTGAAATCCACTCGCAATGAACGCACCTCGATCCTCTATGTGACTTTTATCCAAACTTTCATGTTTTACTTGTGATCAATTTTTTGGTAATAATTTAAATGCCTTGTCACCTGTCTGTGTAAACAAAAGTCTATAATGTTATTTCTGTATGGTTTGAGTTTGGTTTTGACTTGTAAGTACTGTGTAACAAAATGTTCTTGATGAAAAATGCTCAATAAAATAATGTATAATGTTTATCTTACGCATTAAATATACTAAGTAGGTCCTGAGCACTGCCACAAAAATTAAATGGAAGAGAAATCATGTTATGTGTTTCTGTGGCCCACAGTTTCACACTGCCTTCTTAAAAGTTCTCTTTTTTCCTGTATATGAGATCTATGCATATTTAAAATCACTATCTGCTTTGTTTTTGGGGTGTTACAACAGGTTTGGAATAAGCCGTAGATCCCCTGCTTCCATTGACAGGCAGAGCACGCAATCAGATACGGGTGGTAGCGGCAAATCCACACCCAGCTGGCAAAGAAGTGAGGATAGTATTGCTGACCAGATGGGTAGGTAATTAATTCTTTACAATGAGCAAGTGATGCTAACCACAAGGTGACTTTGGCAATACTTCTCTTTGTGCAGAGGGAGAACCATCTTAAGGACTGTGTCTTTGGAAGTTTAACCTTGTTCATCAGGATGAATAATTAGATCTTGAGCATAGACTAGCTTCTATAGTCCGTGTCCTTGAGACCTGTGAATATCACCTGAGGAAGAGCTCATTTCAGTTCTGCAGTTGGATGTGGGACTAAATCTACCTTAATGCTTTTACCTTGAAACACTATGTCCCTTTAGAAGCGGTTGGGTAGGCGCACTTATTAATTTGCCTTGCTGTTGAGGGCTTGGTTGACCTCGCCTGCTCTCCTGTGTGACTTAACTTAGTTTAATTTCTGCTTAGTTTGTCTAAAGTGCTTGTGATGCTCCCTTTCAAATGGTGCTATATAAATGCAAATTGATTGTTTGATCATTGAAGCTATAAAAATACCATGTACAAAATGGAAAAAAAAATGCAATTAAGGTTTAAATAGTAAAGTAAATCTATAGCTTGGTAATCGCCTTCCACCGGTGTATACATTTTCATTGCACTTGGCAATTAAACTGTCAATTGATGGAACGTATTAACTCTATGAAGCAGCTGGGTACAGAGGATTTGCATTGTTAAGCCTTCATTTGGAGTTTCTGCACATAGACCTTTTCCCTACAGCTATGGCTTAGCTTTCATGGATACCGGTGAGGTTGACACTAGTGGAATTGTTGTGCTATCTTCAAAAAACATTGACCTGACACAATCAGTATGGTCAAAATCACTAGATTCCTAACTTTTTTGTTGCTATAGCTTAAACAGTTTCATATTATTTTCCATCCTCATATATATGGGTCATTGTGCTGCATCACAGCTCTTTATCTGTTTTATGTAAACCAAGTTGTGTTGAAAACAGAATAAAGTTCAGAAAATTTAGTAGGAGCTTGGTAAGGGAAATGTGATCTTCAGGTTCTGGAGATGTACTTTGTTCACATACCTTCACAACATCACTGAACTGTTCCTTATTATCGAAACCATCTGTCAGTCCCTCCCTCACAACTCCCCCAGTACTACTTCTCACTAAAAAGCTGTGATTATACCAATCTGCAGTTCTCATTTTGACAGAACAGTTTTTAATCACATATGTTTTGATACTGTTGTGATGGTAACGACACATGTAAAACCGATTCTCTCCTCAGCATTACTTTTGCAGACCAACAGTTGTGTGTTGATGCTGGCACCAAGAAGAGCTGCCAGCAAGGTCTGTTCTAAAATGTCAGGAGTCACCATATTAGGAAAATAAATAAATAAAGCCAGAAAGAACGGGAAAAATTGTGTGGTAGATGAGATGGCTCCGACATTTGGCACAGGCTGAGAAACGTGCGCTGACATATAATCCCTGTATTTTATCTCTTGTGGATTGTCCTGCATTCATAGAGTGCCAGTTTGAAACTGCATCTCTGACTGCAGACTTTATTGATAGTCTGAATCAAGGTTAAAGTTTGGTTTAATGCCAAATATTTCTACTTGTGGTAATCTGTATTGGGGTAAATAGGGCATTAGTTGCAGTGAATTCACACTCACTCCTTCCTACTCACTTGTAGCTTACAGAAAATCTGTGTTCTTTGTGCACCAATACTGCTTCTTACTACTTGCCAGAGAAATGAAGTTACTTCTTTTAAATAGTAATTTTAAAAGCTAGTTGTGCTGCACATCAAGATGAACAAACCATAGCTGTATTGCAGAAAGCTTTAAAGAACTCCTAATAACAGTAGCTGTTGTTAAACACGCTCTTTTAAAATGTGATATTTCTAGAAATGCATCTTGCGTAAGCACAGGGCTAGAATATGATCTGCATAGAAAGTTAAAAATAAGTTTATTTTGAGTTACTGTTATTGGGCTCTGAGAAAGCACTTACAGGGCTTAAAGGGTCATCTGAACATCTAGACCTCCATAGTTATCTAGGGGAGAAAAAAAAAGCTTAATTGGCAAAGGACACTTCTAAGAATATCTGTGTAGTTGAGTAGTTTGATTTGTCTGTTTTTTCCAAGGTTAGTAAGTATTTGATTCTTTGTGTTTGTCTATGCAGTAACCACATTCACAGCCATCAGTTTTTACAGGAATATTGTGATTTCAACAAATTTTGCTATTTCTGCAACTAGAAAATATTTACTTAGCTCACCTTAAATTTGACAGGAGATGTATCGAAGTTCTGCTGGAGAAAAATGTGTGAATTTAAGCAGTCACTGTAGACTTCTATTATTGTCCTGCCTTGCATAGAATAATGCCATGTAAGGAAATGCAATCTTCAGAACTTTTTTTTAATCTTTTTCTCAGGCAACATGCTTCACGATGTGCAATGTCAATACACTGTGAATATGAATATTGTCATGTTTTAATGTTCTGATATATTGCTGTTGGACAAAGAGAGCATAACACTCCTCAGGTTGTTTTAATGAAAGCCAAGTTTTTGCATTTTTCATGAAGTTTTGTTGATTTATGCCAGGCAAAAATAGGCCCTCAGTTTTTCACCTGTGCTTTTTCTCATGTATGGTTTTTATTTGGAGTGAATTTAATCTTTGATATTCAAAGTCTTCGGCTAATGGTAGCAGTGGGAAAAACTGCAGTGTAAAATCAGTATACATTTTCTTATTTCTTGCACTGCATATGCTTTTCAGTACACTGTTATATGCTGTATTACAGAACCGACATGTCATCTCCCAGCAGTGTCAAAAGTACTGCCATCCTTCAGAGAGAGTCCCAGTGGAAGACTGATGAGACAGGATCCTGTGGTTCACTTGTCTCCAAATAAGCAGGGTCATGTAAGTTATCCTAAAAAAAAGAAGTGATTTAATATTTTGCTCATTTCGAAAGCTCTTCATACCAAATGTATTGTTCAGAACTATATTTAGAGTGTCAGTTAAAGACAGATGGATGGAAAAGAAAAAAAATCTTCAAACCCTGTTGCTGTTAAACTTTGGAGGAAGTGATAGAGCAGATGTTACTTCCTGAACCTTACAGAAGCTATGCAGGGCATACTAAAATATTTATTAGTTAATAAAGTTTTGTTGACAGATGAAGAGCACTTTCTTGTCTGTTATCTTGTGATAAGGAGAGGGTTTATGGGAGTTTACAAAGCTATTCCTAGGCTTCACATGGGAGACATGATGTTGACAAATAGTTATGTATTGCAAGACTCAGAAAGCTGATGCAAAACTAAGAGAGCTGCTTCTTTGAAACTGACTAGGAGTCTTGCTTTTTTTTCCCCCCCTTCTCTGCTGTAACTTTTAATTCCTTTCCATAACCAATCTTGTACACTGTTGAAAGAGTTCTTTTGAAAGGTCCAGTAGAATCTGGCTGAGAAGTCTCTTATTTATATTTACTTTCTAATGGCAAATTCTGCCTTTCTGTTTCAACAGTTAAATGTGCACTTATTTTTGGAGGCTGTCGTTTCCTGGTTTATACACAGAAGGACAGATTAACTGAAGTAATACTCATGAATTAGAAATTTCTTGAAAATTATTTAAGACACTAGTACCAAAGAAAGAAAATACTTTTTAATCCGCTGTTCATTATGCCAGATGACTTGGATGATCATCTTTATGATCAGCTAAAATATGGAGTTGTGTTGACTGATTACATGAAAGTATGAGTTGCATTTATTTAGGTCTTTCATTAGTTCTTGTTACTTGCTCCTGCTTACCAGCGTTCTTATTTGAATGCAATTTGCAGTGTTTCTTTTAGGTTATTAATTCAGAACAACATGCCTTCATTATTATTAAACAAACAAAACACCTGTCTTCATATTCTTATGTGTTTTTGTATTTAGACTGACTTCTTTTCCGTGTGATGCATTTGACCATATAATAATGTGATAGCTACCTCATTAGCTTGTGTGCAAAGAATAGCACTGGAATTACTAATGCTTGCACTCTTCTCATTTAGTCTTGTTATTGTAAATCTTTATTATGTAGACAGATGGATGAAGGGAGTGATACAGTTACTAATGAAGAGCAGTAAAATTAATTGGAGATAACTAGATCAACTTAATATTCCTCCTGTTTTTCTATCACTTCTTGATGTAGTATAATAAGAAATGTGGATACTGGGATTTCCTCCTTCGGGTATCATTCCGTCTCCATTTTCCCTCTTTTCCAATGAGAGCAGAAACAGTACCTAATCTTTGATATTCAATCTTTCCATTACTGCTTGGTAAAATTCTGTGAGTAGGCAAAATAGAAAGGGTGGATCTAAGTGTCCTTTCTGTCCGTTTTGTTATTTCTGGGATATCTTGTCACCAAACAGGTCCATTTCATAATGAAAAACAAGTTTATCAGTTCTGGTTATTCAGATTATTAGAACTTAGATATGTTCTTTGAATGGAAAATAAAATCAAGAAATTGAGAGGGATAAAAATACTTGAAAGGTGAGCTACTAAGCGGAGATGAGTATAGCAAGAAATTCTTTCTGTAATGGGATATTCCACAGATGCCCACTATGGAATTGAAGGCATTCACTTTCTTCATAACAGCTGGCTGTAACCAAGGACAGAACACACGACCCAGCCAGAAACTGCTGTGCCCAGATGGGACAGTTTCAAAGCATTGCATGAAAGCTTCTTTTCTTGCAATTCTGCCTTTTGGAAAACAACTTACAAATAGTTAAATGGCATTTCAGTAGTCCTTTGCAGAGAATGGTCCTGCTGAGGAGGAAATAGACTTATGTACTGCAAAGGAGTTTGAAGAGCAGTGGTTGTTTTTTCCTGCCTTAGCCTCTTGTTATGTAACTATTGTTGAAATAATGTGTTTTCTGTGGATTGGTTATGTATCATGTTCTAAAGCATTAGACTCTTAAAATCAGAATATTTTTAATTATAATAGTTACAAAACAAGTCCAAGTCTACACAACTCCATCAGTTTCATTGGTTGGGCCGGAGTAGAGTTATACTTGGAAAGAAAACGATGTATTTTGTGACAAAATTACAAATAATTCTGGTTTTCCCTGTGAGAGTTTTTTATGTGCTTCAAGAACAGAGCATACTCATTGTGTTAGAATGAATTTTTAGGGTTAGACTCCTGATTGTATCTATCCACTACCTTAAGGTGGAGGAATTTCTACTCTGCAGTGGGAACTTTAACTGTTCACTTCTCTTCTTCCATTGCTTTAATTTGGAAATAAACCTACGTGTTTGGGATTTTTTTTTATTGTTGTTTATTCTGTAGTCTGACAGCCACTACTCCAGCCATTCCAGCAGCAATACTCTCTCCAGCAATGCCTCCAGTGCTCACAGTGATGAGAAGTGGTATGACAGCGGAGAGCGCACTGAATCAGAGCTGAACAGCTACAACTATCTTCAGGGGACTTCAGCTGATAGTGGCATAGATACCACTTCCTACGGACCTAGCCATGGTAGCACTGCCTCTCTGGGAGCAGCAACATCTCCCCGAACAGGGCTAACGAAGGAAAAAGTGACACCACTCTGGCACAGCTCCAGTGAAGTGGTCTCCATTGCGGACAGGACATTAGAAAAAGAGAGCCACATTGACCGAAAGGCTGAGTCTTCACTGAGTCTGGATATTCACACCAAGAGTCAACCAGCCTCCAATCCTCTAACAAGGGAGAACAGTGCTTATAGTCTTAGTGATGCTGTCTCACATACAAGGTAATTTTCACTTCTTATGAGATTGATGCCTCCAAATTCATTTTCCATTCTCATTCTCTAGCCTGACAAAACTGAGAAGCAGTTGTTCTAGTTGAGACTTCTATTTGACCAGTCTATTGACCAGTGCTTTGAGAGATCTTACTGTGCAGAATGCTTATAAATCAAGGTAATTTTTAGTCTTTGTGTCTGCTGCTTCATTTAATACTAAGAAAAGTCTTTGACAACATATTCCATACTAATGGTATTAAATAAGACAGATGAGTGCCTGATGTGTTTGTAACGAATATTTTGCAAGAACTGCAGTTGGTATATAAATCATATCAGTCCCTTTTTGTAATGCACTATTTATTATGAATTTCTTTTTTAGTCTTGCAAGTATGGCTTCAAATGTCTTCTACTTTATTTATTTATTTATTACAAATTTTCTGTTTAGAATTCTGCATGTAGTCATTATGGTCAATACTGAGAGCAAGTTGCTTGGGAGTTTTGACATACAGATTTTAATCTTATTCTGAAGCAAACTGCGGGTATGACACATTACTGTCACATTCCCTCTTTCCATCACTTTTGCAAATTGTAAAATTGAATATACCAAGTACAGGTATAAAGTGCTCAAACAATTTAGATGGACGATACCCACTTTACAAGTTCATTTGAGCTGCTAGAAGCAGACAATATTTTGTACCATTTTTTTAAACCATTTCCAAAAAATACTCAGTGTGCGTTTTGAAAAATACTTGCTGTTGTACTACCAAGAAGAAATATCTTTTTTTAGAAAGATGTATGATCATAAAAATCTCTTGCCTTTACGGAGACTGGCTGTTGCATTTTTATTCTTAAAGATGGAAGCCTGAAGCATTATTTTCTATTTGTTTTGAGAAAAATTACATTTAGGCAGGGGTAGATGTTTATCAGGCAGTTTAATGGTTCCTCATATAATAGCTGCAAATGGAGGTTGTCATAGAGACTGCAGTGTGATGAACTGTCTCCATGTACTTTGTCATGGTGATTCTTTCTAGTTATATGTTGATGGCGGTCCCACTCTGGTTTTCTGTCTCCTTTTGGTTGACTATTTTTGGCAAGTAAAGCTCATGTTATTCCATCCATCTTTGAGACTGGTGTTTCCAAAGCTACGGGTGCATGAAGGACTTGAGCAAATCTTGAAAAACCACTATGGAAAGCAAGTTACTTAAAGTTTATGCAACCTTACCACTTGTCCTTTTCTTGGAAGTAAAAATTTGTGGTCGTTATCTACAGTGTTATAACTTTTATTCTAAGATGTGCATGTTCATATGTATTTCCTTTTGATGTTTGTTACAGTTTATCAAATGCCCTGCAGTACTTGTCTGAATGTAACTAGCAATAGCATTATGCATCTCTTCACTCTTCCAGCTCTTACCTTTATCTTCTCAAAGCGTATTTTCTCTGGTTGATTTAGTTTAATCTAATTGGTGTTCTGTAATGACCCTGAAATGGTCTTCTACATATTTTTTTCAGGCTAAATAAAATAGCATTTCTTGATCATTTAAAAATCAGCAGCTTTTCACAAAGAAGAGAGGTTGAAGTGATTTGTAGAGTATGTGGGATGTGATACCTGTGCTACAAGCACTGCATCCATATTTAATCTGGTGGAGACAAGGACAGACTGACATGAAGATGAGAAAATATGTTTGATGCCTCACAATAAAAAAAAAAAAAAAAGGCACAGTGTGAACTGACCAGCTTCTGTTTTTTTTCTCATGCTGTCCTTAGTTGATGGTTATACACTGAACAGTAGTGCTAATCTGAGGAAACCCTGGGTCTGGCTGTTAGCTGGCTGACCTGGGAGGATTGGCAGCAAGGGCATGGCAGAGAGCAGGCAGGTGGCTTGTTAACCTTGCACTTCTAAATGTGGCCACTGCTGCCTGCTTCAAGGAGAAGGGGAGTGAAGGATGATCCTGCAAAAGCTTCTTTTTGTGAAAAACGAACAGCTTAATTGTTGTGTCTCTCTGTCAGTTTCTAAATTATCCTTTGCTGCTTCTCACCCTTTACCTTTTGCCTCGTTTCTGACGGAACACCTGTAACATCTTTAGAGTTGGGCTTCTGAGCAAGAAGAAAAGGAATTTGGCCCTGAAAAGAACTCAGTGATAAAAGAAAAGAAAATAGCCACAAATTAGAGTGTTAGACAGGAGCAACAATTAGTATTATGATCATTTGGTGGTGCGTAGAAGAACTTGTACCTGAGAATTGGCGGCAAAATGTAAATTATAGTGATTAACTTCTACAGCAGAGCTTTTGGCTAGGTTTTTACTTCTCCACCCCCATTCTCAAACTCCTTCCTGATGATTGTGCAGATTTCTCATAGCATCCCAGGAGAACTGTATTATGTAGGCCAGTAATTATACGGAATCATTATAGCTGAATGTCATTAAATGAAGCCATATGCACTGATGGCATTAATTCCTTAGGAAAAAATAAATAAATCAAACTTAAATTTCCACCTAAACTGTGTGGTTTCTTACGTTCCTTTTAGCAAAAGTAAATTGTGGATATTTCTAATCCAATATATTTTAATTACAGTATTTTTAATGCACTTAGTCTAAAATGATTTTTAAAAAATTTACTTTTATGAAAGACTCAACTGAAATACTTGCAGATTGTCATGCAATATCTGAAATTTTCCTTAATTTAATCCTTCCTGTATCACTACTCCAGCTGGGAAGTGAGGGACCACCAATGTCAAAAGATTCTCTTTTCTCTGTCCTGGGACCGAGGACTGAATTCCTTTCAGATCTAAGCAAGCTGGTCCAGGTGTCTGTTACAGTATTCATGCTTCCTGCTGTCAAGTGCTATATAACTCATCTTCACTACCACAGAGCTTCAGCTCCAGTTTATTCTAGGATTTATCCAAAGACTTTCCAAAAATGCTCGCAGCTAACAAGTGTATCTCTTTCTGTCAGTAAGCTATTGACTTGCCTTTGTTTACATGTAGGAAGAAAACTTCAGGCATTTCCACAGTTCTGCATATAGTTCCTGAAGTCGTATATCCTCCCAAAATATCATCTTATAAAACCACAACTCAAGATATTCAACTTACTCTAAAGAAAAGTGTATTTAAAACTATATGCTAATCTTCTTGCTCATCTGCCAGACTACTCTTAGCATGTATTATACATGACACATATTATAATAAATATTTAAACAAAAGTTCTCACAGTATACAGTATTTATATACAGTATGATATATAAAAATATATAATTATTAAATGTATGTACAATATTTTCAATACACATTTAATGGAACATATTGTACTTCATTGTTTGCCTTCTTTGCATAGTAACATTAAGGGTCAGCACTAACAACTTATTATTCATTTTTATCAGGATTTTTTCTTTTTTCTCACAAATAGCACTTCCTTGAGATTGACCCAGTAGGATTACAGTATTCTGAAGTATGATCAGATTTTTTTTTCCTACACAGGGGCAAAACACTTCTCAATTCTTGACTGTCTTTAGAAGGGGAGAAACATTAAAAATAAAAAAATAAAAACACCTTTGTTCTTTAAAGATGTAAATCTTCTACAAATCTTGCTGTTTTAATTTTGCAGTGGTGATGCCTCACAGATGGGCTGTTTTGTTCAGCATATGTAGGAGTTCTCTTTTTAGTACTGAAAACAGAAAAGAGGAGGGATGAAGAGAAATTTACTGCCTCTCCCTCTAGCTCCTTTTTTCCCGTTTTCTTGCTATAAATTGTTTACTTACATGTTCTATAATTAAAGGCTGCTGTGACCTCCAGCAAGCAAATATATGGACTTGATGGACTGAAATATCTCTTGCTTTGCTTTCCAAATCTGCTATTTTTGTAAAGGTCTTTCAGAGATGCAGATGAGGAGAAAAAAATGAAAGTAAAATAAATTCTGTCTTTTTATCATCTGATTTGTGTACATATGAGGAGATTCATCTCCCCTGTAACGTGACTGCACTATCATCCTCATGTACATTAGGTGGGAGTGTGTGCTTCAGCAGGCAGTGCTGTTTGAGGAGGGAAGCCTGCTATCACCCCTTGCTGAATCCACAGTACTTAGCTGTTGGTACTTTGCTTCAGCCACCTGAAAGTGAAAGATATAGTTGAAGGTGACTTCAGATGCCATCTGTTGTCAGTAGAGAGTGGAAAATCTAAAAAGCATAATTCTCCTTGGCTGAGACACCTGATTGAAGGTGAGGAGAATCACCTGCAAGGGTATTTCCCTCTATATTGGCCACAGCAGGAGCCAGACAGTTGGCATGGACTAGATAACTTATTTCTGTAAGGCTGAATGCAAGTGGGATTATTTTTTTCCAGGTGGCAACAGAAATTTAATTTCAAATATTTTTTCTGCTTCAATAACAGACAGAGACATGAGAATGGATTGTTTTATCATGATATGAAAACACTGAAGTATCTTCTGTTAAGCTAAGAATGAGGAAATTGTTTGGTGACTTTCTTCAGCCTCCCAGAAACATTTTATTTCTCAGTCAGAAACCATTCTTTACCAGAAGGCCATCTGTTTCAAACTCCTTTCTTTGTAGTGTTGGATACAGGGATGAAAATGTGACTAAGTTGTGGGGAGAACTGATGGAAAATTGGTTTCTACGTACTTAATGCTATTTCAGTACTAAGGCTGTATATGAAGCTTTGCTCTATCACTAGAAATGCCTGACCTTACAAGGTTGTTGAAGTAAATACTGTCTTACAGCACCTGATGTTGTGCAAATTTCATGAGGTTTTAGTATCATCATAACTGAAGAATAGCTCCTATTTAAAGCCCCCCACCATCATCACTTTCTTCCAGAGATAAGTTGCAGTTAGTCACCCTGACTCTTCTGGCTAGACAAACTGTGGCATATGCCAACTTAGCGATTTTACTAATTTTTCTTTGTTTGACTTTTTGATTTTTTGCAAACAGTAACTGCTTTTCAGGCAAAATCTAGGAAGCCCTCTTTTGAAAGATATATTGCTTTCTACTGTGGCTTGTTGTGGATTCTCAAAGGGTGTAATTCCCTGTTGCTTAACTTTCTTCACAATACGCTTTGTTCCACAGCAAGGAATTCCAGTGAGAAGTTGCACTTGGGTACTTGTTTCAGTTTCAGTTACAGTCTCGTGTATTACTTTACAGCGGATAATCACAGTGAACCTTAGGTTTCCTATTTATAAAGGGGGGGAGGGGAGAGGGTGGATATGTTGTGTCATTAGAGGTAGCAAACTTTTTCAGGACTGTATGAAATATTTTCAATAAAACATTGGTAGAAGACTGTACTGGTTTTGCTTCTTAATATCAATAAATGCAACATCATATTTTCTTTACAAATGTATATATGCACATTAGAGGCAAATTTTGTCTTTGTTTCTCTCTTAGTACCATGAGCTCACGACACTCTGCCAGCCCGGTTGTCTTCACCAGTGCCAGAAGCTCACCTAAAGAAGAGCTTCATTCTGCTACTTCTCCCCAGCTTGCACCTTCTTTCTCCACCTCTTCCTCTTCATCTGGTCCTAGGACTTTCTACCCTCGCCAGGGTGCTACTAGCAAGTATTTGATTGGATGGAAAAAGCCTGAAGGGACGATAAACTCAGTGGGGTTTATGGATACAAGAAAGTAAGAATGATTTTTAATTCTCTTCTTTCATTATTGGCTTTAGTTGTGAAGAAGCATAAAAATCTGTGACATTTTTCTGTATAAGAAAGTTCAAGGCTATCTAATACAACGCTTATTCTACAGTAGAACTTAGTCTCATAATGAGTTCTGCAGCTGGGTTTAAATATTTGATAGTTAGCTAATCTTATTCCCTGATAACATGCTTTTAAAAATTATTATTTTTTGCAGCACAGTATGGATTTCACTTCAATTAAAGCTTATCTTTCCTTGGGACTTCTTAAAGGAGACTCAAAATGTTATTTCAGCAAATATTAAAAATCTTCTTAAGGTAGAGGCTGAGTTCTTTCTTAAGCCTCTCTCTCATGTAGTAGTACTGTGCACAGTATGAATCAAATCTGTGGCTCTCTGTGTTCGCTTGTCTAGGTTGCTGCCTGCATCCTGTCTAACTGGCTTAAAGCAGTGTTACAATATTCATCCAAGTCTTTAGCAGTAGAAATAGAGAAACAGCTTTCCAGAGAAAATACTGTTCCTTTAAATTTAACATGACTTTTGAAAACAAATGATTTGGAAAGCCCATTTCGAAATAATTTGTTTATCCTTTTTTGACTGACTTTTATTAAGTCAGCACAATTCTAAGATGATGCCAGTAACTGACTATCACTAGGAGATGGTGGAACTTCATGACAGCTGCAGTAAAAAGAGAGTTAAAAGTTTAAAGGAACTTGCTGATATGTTGCTCTTGTGCTGATTTAAGAAATGTATTCTTTTTAATTTTGTGCAGAATATGGATTATTTTAGCAGATTAAGTCTATACTACAATAACTTCAGTGTATGTTGGTCATTGATTGCTTCAACAGGTATTCATTAAGATGGGGCTGTGCTGTATTAGGGAATCTCCCTTCCTCTTTCGTGCCCCCTTCCTTTGCTATTTCTTCTAAAATTTTGAGGATGCTATAATTCTTGTTTCATTCATGCCTCCTGCCCCAGGGCTTTGAGACCTGAATGTGTCTGTTCCATTTCATTTAAGACGTCACCAGAGTGATGGCAATGAAATGGCCCACCCTCGGCTGCGTGCATCAGCAAGAGATCTACGAGCGTCACCAAAACGAGCTTCGAAATCCACAGTTGAAGAAGACCTGAAGAAATTGATAGATCTTGATAGTCCAACACCTGAATCCCAAAAGAATTTTAAGGTATGTTGGAGAGTTTGGCTATCTGTTGTCACGGCTGAGCAAAATCTGAGCATACCTTGAGAGGAATGCACACATCCTATTTTGTTCCAAGTCATAGTTCTGTTGACATGAAACAGAAATGTGTAAAGCTGTACTTCAGAGAACATTCATCTCTGCCTGGGCACATCAGTGATACAGAAAAGATGTCACAGTTTGGAAATGGAAGGCTGAGAAGCTCAAGCTCTAAAATATCTGTGTAGAAAATGCTGAGTGCTTTCAAAGCAGCAGAAAGTGCAGTGTTCATTTTTCCAGAGCTTACTCAGTACTTTGCATTATTGCCTCTGAGTTTCTCAGATAGGATTTCTCCCATTCTCACTCATAATAAGAAAATGAAATGCAGGATGTTGTCTGAATTATCACTGGCAGAAAACCATCTGTTTGTCACAGACTCTTGCTAGAGGAAAACATTTAGGGAATAGTTGCATTCTTCCAGTCACTGCGATATTATTACAACTGTGTGCTTAATTGCAAAGAACAGTTAGGACTGCTGGTATGTGAGAAATCTTGTAATGTTGTCTTGTGCATTTGAATTGCTCTTCTGTGATTGCAGCACTAAACTGTGATGTGTTGACAGTATTGGAACTCCTTGCAATATGTGTGCTTTTCCACTTCTCTAATCCTGTTCCTTAAGAAGGACCGAGAATGCTCCCTAAACAAATATTTATACAGAATAGTGGCAAACATTTCCTGAGCTGTTTGGTATTTGTGTATAATAACCATTAAGTGTATGTATTAATTTTAAGAATCCATCATTTTGAAGAGAACATGTTGATTTCTTTATTTTCCATATATGTACAGTTGGTGCATCTCAGCTCAATTGCCACATACTCCAGATGGCTTCCACAGCAACTGTGCAGAAGAGAGAGCTTGCAACTTCTTTCTCTTCTTGCAAAAGCCCAAAGTGGCTGACTAAAACTTCTAAGTTCTAGGTTCCATATGTGTACTATTTCAGATGTTACATTTGGGGTGGGATAGGTGAAGTCAAGGTAAGGCATCTTTCTCTTAGATTTGTGATAGTTCTACGTGTTCAGTAAGCCATGGGCAAGCAAAAACATCTCCTGTTAATCATTTTTGAGCAAGGGAATTATTGTCATTCCAAGAAATTCCATTCTGTTCAAAGAGGTGACCTGAGGACTATAAAAAAAGTGTGTGCACTCAAGTGTGTGCATTCCAAAGTTTGTTATTTTTCTGCTTTGGGTTGAGTGAGTCCATTCCTACCTTAATTTTAATTTCTGAGTGACAGTAACAAATATGTTAACTGAGGTTATGCTTTTGATAAATTTCAGCAAATTGCCAACACTAACGCCAACAATAAATTGGTTTTAAAAGCAGCTGCGTTTTAAAAGTAACTGTCGTTTCTGCCCACTGCAGGATTTATATTTCATCTTACAAAAAAAAATTGTTGCTCTGACTACATGAAAAAATGTTGACAGTTGGGGGCGGGGTAGGGAAAGAAGAAAAAAAGAAAAAAGAAAAAGCATGATATGCCTCTCATGTGTTCACTGCACAAACACTAAAAACCTCCATCCTTTCTGCTGACTGCTTTGTATTCTAGTAGAAATTGTTCTAGGCTATGCTTTTGGGTAGTTTTACTATCTTCCCAGTCTTCCTCATCTCCTTACCTATCCCTTAGCACTATGTGAACAATAGGACCCTCAAGTACAGTGTTTGATATGACAGCTCTTTTTGCCACTTCAGAGCAAATGCTGGGAGTTTTTAGCAGATCATAATGTGAACCTGCTGACTGAGCTTTTAAATTTCAGATGAAAAAAGCAGCTTGATCCTCAGCATAATGCAGTGACAGCTGTGTACCAGAAGTTGTTGTTCTTGTAGCATTAATTGTATATGTAAGGTTCTTGATGTTGTAGCAATGAGTTCTGTCCTAAATGAGACAATGTGAAAGGGAGAAGTTAACAAAGCTGGCATGGGATGTGACTTCTCTTTCCTTCCTTGTCTTTCACAGTAGCAAGGTTTTGAAAGTAATCTTACTTGTCTCTGATCCTTAATTCACAAAAAACAAAACCTGCACCAGGTTTCCCATATTAAAATTTAGAATGTTTTGACCAAAAAAAAAAAAAAAAAACTGGCAGATTTTCTTTCAATGTACAGTACCAGTAGTCCTTTCTGTGTGTTCTTCTCCCACCTTGTACTGTGGGTTTTTGATCACAGGAATAGAGCACCGTCTGTTTAACATCTTTTCCCTTTTTCAGAGGAGAGAACTGTTTTTCTGAGCAGATGAGTAATGCTTTATAATGTTTAATCACACTTTCCAGAAACTGAATTCTTTCCTGTCTTGTTCAAACATGTTTACAGAGCAGATGAGGGCGGCAAGGTCGTTTTCTCAGGTTGCCATCTCTCCATGAAAGCCTTCGGACTAAACTTCAGCCAAACCATAAAAAATGTTGTGTTTCAGAGGTGGTTATACTGCCACAGGTTTCATGAGCGTTTGTGGCTGGTAGAGTAGAAAACTGGTGCCTGGGCTGGTGGGAATGGTATGCATTGTTTGAAAGCAGCTCACTAGTGCTGGCCAGTGAGCGTGTAGCTCCAGACTAACCACACTATTGCTTCCTTGTGTGCCAAGCTTAGAGGAAGCTGGGATCATGGAGGGAGTGAGACACAAGTTTTCTCGCTCACGGGACAACTCATTTAATTTTCTTTCAAGTAATTCTAAAGAACTGAAGTGGTAGTGTTGTTTCTAGTTGTTCAGTAAAATGAGACTTTTAATTAGTTGGTGTTTGTTGTGCTCTGTGTGCAGAAAGGCAGCCTCCCCAGGTACGAGGAGAGCTGTTTTATGCAGCATTTGGTTTGTTTCTGTAAACATAATCTCTGCTACATGAGAGCTCTAGGGAGGGAGGCTGAGATTTACTTCTTAGTCAAAGCTGGAAGAGTACTTAAAAGCAGTATTGTAAGATGGACCGAGAAAGACCTAGTTTGTTATCTAGTTTCACTCTCCCTCTAAGCAGATTCCTTTAATTCATTTTCCCCATCCACTCTGGGGAAAAAACTATACACATATATATATATATATATGCTAACATTTGCTTTCTCATTAAACTAAAAAGTTTTAAGAAATCACTTCAGCATACATTTCAAAAGTTTCTGTATTGATCTTTTTATTTCTTTTTATTTCTTCTTTTTTTTTTTTTTTTTTATGAATGTATAGTCACACACTCTGTCCTGTCAGTCTCCCTTTCCCAGCACTCCTACTACAAGGCGTGCCTTGCAAAGGACTTTGTCAGATGAGAGTATTTACAGTGGTCAGAGAGACCACTTCTTTGCCTCGCGGGCCTCACTCTTGGACCAAGCCATGCCAAATGATGTCCTGTTCACCAGCACGTACCCTTCTCTCCCAAAATCGCTGCCATTACGGAGACCATCGTATACTTTGGGAATGAAATCACTACATGGTAAGTGTTTCTGATTTTCCCATTTTCAAAGGAATCCATCCTAATTGTCTTAAGGAAAGTGGTTTGTTATAGCCATTAGTATTTCTGTCTTGATTTTACTGGAAGGAAGAGTCAAGTCACCTGCCTGAAAATATAAAATAGATATGGAATTTTTTTCCTTGCTTCAGTGGCTGTGAGGTTGCATGACTGGCTGGTCATGTAAGATACCTTGTGGAAGGAGCATGATTACTGCCTCATCAGCTGTAAAATTTCACCATTTTCTTCCGAGTCATCAGTATGAGTTAGACCAAATGGTAAATAACATATGCCTGATTATCTACCAGTGGCAACTTTGGGAGTCAGTTACTTTAGCGTGGGATTGTGGGAAGAAAGTGCTGTTAGAGAAGTAATGGTATGAAAGCTGATAAATGCACTACTATACTAAAAACAGCTTTTATTACACCAACTATTTTTCAGTTCTCTCTTGTCTATTCATTTTACAGGACTTGAGTTACTTAACTTTGGTCACATCAGCAGTTCTGCAAGGGAGAGTTACTTGTCAAACTGTTGTCAAGAAGGCACTCAATTTCCCCCATTACTCTGCTGAAAAGTCCCGATAAGATTTTATGATAAGCTGTGTTGTTGTATGTGAATTTCTCAGCTGTTGAGAAAGGGAAATTCACAGATTCCTGCTTTATCTTATAACTAAATGTGTACTAAGAGATTTTGCAGTATTTTTGAAGGACTTTTCTGATTCATTCATGTTTTAGTGTTTTGATGCAAGACTGTTGATAAGTTCAACACATTAGAGTAGGCACTAAGCACTGTCTGTACTGAGGTACTTAGGATTACATTTTATGGTGAAGGTTGCTGAAGAAATCTCTTTTATATACCTTTCATCTGTCTGTGGTCACCAGGTGTTGTATTTTAGTGTTGAACCTGACATTTTCTCGAGTTGTTGTTTCTGTACAACATGTTGGGGAGCCAAGCTCTCTTCAGTTCTTTTTAGATGTGCTAAAATAATTTTGTGGACTTGGTTACATGCATAATTGACTGATGGACTTAGCTTCTGAGGTTTTGGGGTCAAAAGATTAACGATGCCATCTGAGTAGAAGAGGAAAGCAGCATGTGGACTCTTTTCATTCAGATGCCTGTATTTTCTAAACTGAAAAACCTTCTCTCACTGTCATGTTCTTGTTCACAGCAAAATGATTACTCCTTCTAGCACATAATCTTTATACGTTTCCCAGCAAAATAAGATTTGCATTTTCTGTAAAATGTAGGCCTGTGTGATAAAAGCCTGGCTGCTTGAGTGACATGTGAATTGTCTTCCCTTCCCCTTCCCCCTCCCCACTTGCCTTTGCTCAGAGGAGGATTAAGTAGAACTGGATATTTAATACCTCAAGTATTTGTTGGCTTCGAGTTATTCAGAGTTCTTTTTAATTCAAAGATGTCAATAACAAAGAACTGCCACTTCAGAGCACGTTCATTTGGTTCAAAGAGTGGAAAACTTAAAACTAAAAATAGTTTTATTTACTCATCTGTCTTAATTAGCAACCAGATGATGTTTCTAAAACAGTTAATTTTTCAAATGGTTAGTTCTTTTACTTCTAATTCTGTGCATCTTTTTACTAGTTGTAAATGTTTCTATGTTAAGAACTTACCAAATAACTGTCCTCTTCTGGGGAGTCAATGCAGAAATCTTCAGTGTTACCACTGAGCTAACCTTATCAAAAGCATACACAAAAAAATCCAAAGTTTTTGAGCAAAGAGCAGCTGCAGTGTTACATTTCTGGTCATTGTTTCCCAGACAGCAATGTTACTTAAAGCAGTTAGAAAGTTCTTAAAGTTATTGAAATGACATAGTTATTAGAATGTTTAAAAAAAGAAGGCAAAAATAAGCAACACAACTAATGGTGTTTGTCTTCTGATGGGTCTGTGCCCTGCACACTGGGCTGTCTTCCTGTTCACCATGCCCAGATTAACCTTGTCTTAGTCCATATTGATTCTTTAGCATACCCTTCCTCTCTGCAACTTCCTTTTGTGTGCCTAGTCTATCTTCTTGCTGTTATGTTCTCTACTTCTCCTATTACTGCCTCAGATTTGTCACAACTTCCCTTATGCTTCGCCAAGCACAGGGCATGAAGAAACAGGTTGTTGCTGCTTCTAAGCTTACACGTATGCTAACTGACTGGGCATTGCATACTTATTGATTCACTAGCCAGCAAATAGAATTATAATAGGTACTTGCTTTTTCACAGTTTGCTTTTTCTCTTACTATTGCCAGTAATGGTAAATATTTCACTTTTCTATACAACAGATTACACAAGAATTACAGGAACTTTGTTTCTTTGTATCCTTTTTCAAGCTTGCCAGTATTTGGTTCTTTTTCTCATAGCAGGCCACATACCAACTCATGGATGAGCCTGGGTATTTTCAAAGTTTTCTTGTTCTGAGATATTTTGGTTTGCCTAAGTCTGCTCCTACTGGCTTACAATATTGTGAATAGAAAGTGAAAAAGGAAAACCACAATCTTGTTCTGTTTAGAGTAGATAGGTACCAGAGAGTAGAGAAGCCCCTGCAAGCTGCAGAGCCCTCCAGAGTTCCTTCAAATTGTGCAAAGGCAGGAATCATTGGGTAGAAGAGTACTGCCCCATCCCAGTACTGGGAGGAGACAGAGGTTGACTTTGTAAGTGGTGAACTGCAAAGATTTAGGCAGATTCAGAATGAACTTGATGTTCTGGTGAGAGGCGCTATCTCAGAAAGTGTAACATGCTCTGTCTAGTTAACTGTGGTTGTTGATCAAATATTCTGCTGATTTGTTTAGATCCACAAATTCTCTCCCCTTACCCCCAAAAATGAAAAAGAGATACTGTAGGATTAGGAAAGGAGCTCAGTTTTGGTTTTGTTTATTTTAGTTAAGATTTTTATTATTATTATCTATTATTATTTTAATTATTTTACTCTGCATTACTTTACTCTAGGAGAGTTTTCTGCCTCGGACAGCTCTCTCACGGATATCCAGGAGCAAAGGCGGCAGCCCATGCCAGACCCAGGTCTCATGCCATTGCCTGACTCTGCTTCTGATCTGGACTGGTCAAACCTGGTAGATGCTGCCAAAGCATTTGAAGGTAAATTTTCAGAATATAATACTTAGAAAGCTGATCTTTCTGCGTGCTTCATAAAGAACTGTTGTGTGGGGGTTTTATTTGTGTTTTGTTTTTGGGAGGGGGAGGGCTTTGACCCTTAATTTTGAAGGTTTTAGTAGTGTGTGCCTTAACCTCTTTTAAAACAGCAACTCAAATCTTAACAGGCTATAAAGTACGTGTAAAGTGGCATTTCTTCATGCTGAATTCCTTTTGTGCCACAGTTCTGCCAAATATCTGTGAAACTGACTGGTTTTCATCTCATGTAAAGCAAAGTTGAGTCAAAGAGCAGAGGGGAAAAAGTGTATGAACGCATTAATGATAGTTTGCTTATTGCAGGAGCTAGAAGTTTCTGTAGTGCAGCTGAAGTGCACTTCCCAAGGTAATCTGGGGAATGTGCCTTGTTGTCATATAGTTTTCTGTTGCCCTTCTGTATGCCTCTACATACTCCAAATACATAGACTTGCACACAGGTGTCATTTCATCCTATAGCACTCTCTATCACTTTGACACTTAGTAAAGCAAAGAGAACTGTAAGCTGCCTAGAAGTATTTGAATTTAAAATGAAATACTCTTCTGCCCGAAGGGAGTTTGTCTTACAGTTGTAATCTGGAGGAAAGTTCTTCTAGGTGTATTAAACAGAAGCACCTCTTACTAAACTCTGCACAAATGCTGACCCACATTCACGGGTGTGTTTTCACTGATCTTGAATCTTTGGAACATTACTCTGCATGGCTAGAGAAAACTGTAGAGTAACTTGTTTTTTTGTCTCTTCTCTGGTAGTAATCAGACACACCATTAAGTTAGTGCATGCATAAGTTAGCATTCAAGACATCATTTGTGGTCTTCTCTGTTGCTGTGTTCACAACATAGGGATGAAGCTCAGGTTTTACTACATTGCTCTGTGGTCAGCGGTTTCTTTTCAAAACGTCCCCTTTCTTTATTTCTCCTTAGATTTCACTGTCCTCATCAATCTGCATTCCTATTTTCTGTAGACATCAGGCTCGGTTGCGTTGCTCTTTAGAAGTGTGAGCAAAATCAGTGTGGTGAAGGTAACAGACAGACACTCAGAAGAATAAGAGCTGGGGTAATGTGTTTGCTGGCAACCTTATGTCACCACTGTAGAAACATATTCAAGATTAGACATGGAGAGGGAGCAGCTATCTATTGTCTATATAATCTTATTCCATAGTCTCTGTAGGTGCCATCAGGGAATGACAAGCACTAACCAGCCCTGGGTGCTCTCCTCTGTGCAGCTGATGTCTTCAGCACAAGCCCCTAGAGTTGTAGTTAGTGATACCTGCAACCAGCTGGAACAAAGTCTTCTTGGATTCCTGCGACCCTTTTTGTCAAAGGAAAAAAGAAAGGAGCCGGAATCATTCCATCAAATAGTAGTGCCTGTTTGTATTAGCCTTGGTGAAAGCACACAGGAAAATTTGCCAAGTGGAGAAAAAATATTTTTCTGTTTCCAGCGAGAGATCAGCTGGTGAGGGAGAGAGGTGTTAATTTATTAGGCTAAAAAGTGTTCACATTTCTGTTTGTGCTAGGAAACTCCAGGGGCAGGGGCAGTCACTGACTGCAGTCATACCACGTGGTAGTGATTTAGAGAGGTGTTAAAACATTGGGAGGGAGCAGTTATGGGACAAAAAAATATACAGATACAAGGCAGGAAAGAGATTTCACATTTCAGTCTGAAAAGATTTTTTAATAAGCTATAAGGAAAAAGTCCTGGTTCTGAAAAGTGAGCTTGCCTTTCTTCCAGATCTTTTGTGGAGTGTGGGAAGTTAAATACAGGTATTGAATTACTGGGCAGTGTCATGGAGGTGTACGCAGGAGGTTCTCCACAGTGCTTGTTGCTCCAGCTTGATTTCTTGCTTCTACTGGAAGTGTCCCTATATGGATGCTGCAAGTGCTACTGGGGCATATGCTTGGCACTCTGCAGCATCTCCCTTTCATGAGCACTTGTTAGTCTGATGGTGGTGCATGATCTACGTGAGCAGGAAGAACTCTACTGGTTTTAGGACACATTTATTGAGTCCAGTGCAGTAGAAGAGCTGGTACAAACACTAGCCAGGCCAGGTTGCTTCTGACAAATTGATATCTGTACATCATACTGTGGTCTGACAGACTTCTTGAATTGCCTTGCAGCGTAGCTATTGCACGGAGCTTGAACAAATCATCATTACTGCTGCCAATGTTGTGTTCTGCATGTCTGTCTTTTCAGTTCAGCGAGCTTCATTCTTTGCTGTTGCGGATGAAAACCACAGGCCTGTGAGTGCTGCCTCCAGTGCTGATCAGGCTGAGGACCAGCTTACTGCACAGATAAAGCCTTATACAGGGTAAGCAAGTATACCTCATTAGCAAGTGTCCTCAGTTACAAACTGAGGGAAAGACTAAAAATGCCTTTGTCTGGAAGCTGTTTCTAGCCTTTGTGGAACTCTTCATAAGTTCTCATGATGCTGGAAAGCAAAAACAGAATTGGAAGTACAACTGAACCTTTGTGCAGGTTCCTTCTTGTCTGAGGTCTGTGTGTGAGGTTGTCCAAATTCAAGGCAGAAGTAGAGATACACTACGTGATGGCATGGCAGCACTTAATCACGGGTTACGTTTGTTCTCTTAGATAATGTGCTGTATGTGTTCCATGCACAGTGTTACTTTTTTTGAGTTTTGTTAACTCATACCATACCTGAGTGCACGCTTACACAGAGCAACTTGTTATGCAAAGGGCTGTTACATACCCTGTGTGAAGATGGTAAAATCTGTGAACACTTACTCTTGTTTCCTACTTCCAACAGTAAAGAATCTCCTCCAACTCTCGCCTCTAAAGTGGACCAACTTGAAGGTTTGCTGAAGATGCTGCAAGAGGATTTAAGGAAGGTACATTTTTGAACTACAGAAAATCCGTAAGGCATATATTTGGTTCTGATAGGTGATACTAATTACTCTGTAATTCTGCTTTGCCGTGCCTGAGCCTTGACAGTCTTATTCTTCTGTGCAAAAAATGACATTTCCTTACTACTTTCCTTAGGCTGTGCTTCCAATTATGCAAGACGAGGGTGCTGTGCCTAAACTGTAGGCATCTGACTCCTCTGCTTAAATTAGGAGAGTGATTGAGTACCGACACTCCTAATTCAGGTGGCTGTTAGTCCGTGTAAATATATATTGCTGTGTAAACATATCCTGCTGATGCTGAAAAGGGAGCCTATCATCAAACTGTATAATTCTTCTATTGTGAAAACTTTCAGTGTTGTGTTACAGCCTGCTTGGTCCGAGAAAGTTTTGCTGTGGTTGAGTGAAAAGCCTTTTAGCTAGGAAATTTTGCAGAAATGTGTCCTATCTTTTATTTAATTAACCATTGGTAGTTCTTCATTTTGTTCATAAAGAACAGGGCATGACTGAATTTATTTCGCCACTTGGAGAGCTGGGCACAGCCCTCTGTTAGTTGAATTTGTTTATAGAGAAACCCTACAGTTCAAGCAGAAAGTAAGGAATGAAACATAACAAAGGAATGAAACATAACAAATCTGCCTTGAGTATAAAACCATCTATTACTGCGCATAAAAATCTTTGCACAGTGTGAGACTCGTGCTCACTGAGATTCTTGCCACTTCATGTAGATAGGAAGCATGACCCAGAATTATCACTAAGGTCTGTGTTTTTCTTCATGCCCAAGGAAAAAGAGGACAAGGCCAATCTTCAGGCTGAAGTGCAACATTTGCGGGAAGACAACTTGCGGTTACAGGAGGAATCCCAGAATGCAACCGAGAAGCTGAAGAAATTCACTGAGTGGGTTTTCAACACAATTGATATGAACTGAGGGCAGCGTATGGGGAAGGAAACTATCCGTAATGAATACTATTCCTGGGACTTAAGCTTTAATGCCACCTTATTCATGACATGTGAAAGTATAGTCAGAGCACTTCCCCGTCCTCCATCCTCCGATAACCCTTTTTTGCATCTCTGCGCGCACTCCGAACAATTGCAGATCAACAATCAATGTCTGCCTTTTGTAGAAAAAACAAAGTAAATAATTTTAAAGAGGTAAAATAAAAGTTTAACTGCTAAAATGTGAATGTCTATTTTTTGCACATTGTTTCTTTATCTGTTGCGTACCAAGCGATTTGGAGGCTGGATCAGGCTTGCTGCTCCATCTGCCTCTGGTTCCATTATCTCTTTTCTCTCTGTTTCAGGTAATCTGCTTTTCCTTGCAGCTTTGGCAAATATTATGACATCTAGAAAATTAGAAAGAAATGTTTATTTTACTGTTTTTCTTACATTGTTTTCCGAAGTATGCCACAGACAAGGGGATGTAATGCAATGTTTTAGGTGTCTCCTTAGCAATTTGTGCTTGATTGCTAGTGCTACCTTCCCATACAGAGTGTGTGTCTGTAGGTACAGTACAACCAGCATCACGACATCTGGAGAGAGATGAGAGACCTGAGCCGTGGGTGAGGCATATTATCACACATCCATTGCATTAGCATTTCTGGTAGCCTTTGTTTCCTGTGGAAGCAACGGCTGCATATAACTTTACGAACAGCAAAACAAGGCGTGCTGCAGTTTGTATTGAGTCAGGCAGGCTCAGATACCAAGCACTGCTGCTGTACCGCTTAAGGATCGTCCCCAACCCTTCCAGGGGAGTCTGTTACTGTCGTATGTGCAGAAGACTTAGGCTGAAGTTGTAAAGAGATTAAGATTTCCTCCACACGCCCCAAAACGTTTCCATGAAAATCCACATAAGCCATCTCAGTGCACCAGCCCTCCTGTTTCACTTCTCCTGGTCTTCTCAAATCACTGCAGATTTGAGAAATGTCTGCTAAGCTTTTGTTCAGTGACATGGGAGGTCTTTAAATCCTTTGTGACCACGAGCAGAGGAATACATAGAGAAATTAGAGAAGTATATTTTTCCAATGTACTGGGATAGGATTGGAGCTCTGAAATCCCCAACTCGCAGTGAAGCTGTCTAGCATGAGATTTCCCAAACTGCCTCATGTCAGGAAAGTTAATTTCATGTTCTTTGAAGGAACAGCCGACTTGCCACAACATATTACCTCTCCAGAAAATACCTTTTAGGTGTAGGCGCTGCAGTCTGCATGAGCACTGAGCTGTGCAGTGTGCTGAGAAACCTTTTCTGTTCCCTTCTGACTATGTTAACAAATACTGCCTTGCACAAGGTGCAGCAAATTTGGAGTAAACTACAAGAACAACCCTCCCTCCCCTTTACCACATTCTCAGATGGGATAAAATCATCAGGCGTAGGCTTGTCACAGAAACTTCCACGCTCTTTTCAAATCCCCTTTTCACACTCTTTAATCTTGCTCCACACAAGTGCACCCTACACTCCAACCTCAAACTTCATTTGTGATGCTAATCCCCATGGAGTTCTTCTCTAATGTTTTGTGATGGAAATGGATCTCTTTGGAACTATTTCTGGAGTGCTTTTGTAAAGGTTTAGAATGTCTTGGGTTTTTTAATGACTTGTATGAAGGAGATTTATATAATGCCTGATATAATTTGTAAATGGGAAATATTGCTAACATCTCTGAGCATCCTGAGGTCTTGCTTTTATTCTCTTTTAAGTTTGGGTTTTATTTTATTTCAAAAAAATATTTTGGGACTTGGGGCAGACTATTTATTAGAGTTTTGCAACAGAGTTCTTCTTGTATGATGCCACTGAAGGCTACTTGTAAAATTCTGACAATAAAACTCATTTTAAAGGCTCTTCTAAACCATTTTCTTCTGATTTTGTTGGGTTTGTTGTTTGAAACTTTGTCCAGAGTACTCATTTCTTCCTGCTTCCTTCTCGTACCTCTTAACTGATTGCTTGGGGTTGGAGGGGTTTTGTTCTCTGGTTTTTCCTTTTTATGCCCTGGAAGGCTGTTACTTGGTATGTACATGCACACTTTGTCTGCTGATATTTTGCTTATGTTACTGCACAAATTATTTCCCCATTTGCCTTCGTACAGCTAAGTTTTGTTACCTGTAACAGTTCCCTGATCTTCACCAGGCAAATAGAGGATGGGCAGGGTTTTGGTTTTTATTTGTCATTTATTACCTCTCGAGATTCCAGTTTTCATTTGGAAATGGAAGCCGGTTTAGGTCAAGCCACCCTGGCACACCCACCTGGGCTCGCTTGGCTTTCTGTGTCCCAGAGCCAAATCTGTAAGCACTGGACATCAGGCCTAGGGAGGGTCAGATGTTCCATTTGTTTTGTTTTCCAGATCTTATTCTTTGACCCGGGGAATTATCTTGAATGTGTTTTTAACAGATGTTTTCCAGCCCGGTGGATGAACATCCTGCACAAGCAAAAATGGGGAGCTGGCTTCCTGCAGGTGGAAGAGCTGCCCTGCCCGCAGCCATAAGTAATGTGCGCTGGTGGTTCCCATGCTTCACCTTGCAGGGTAGGTCGGGCTGGGCATGCTCTGACTTGCAGTAATCTGCAGCCAGGGACAGCTGCTTCCTGGGCAGGGGGATGTGGGAGGAGCGTGGAGCAGGGACTGCCCTCCTCTTCTGCCCTGGGTGTGATGGGCACTGCTCAATGAGCAGTGAAGCAGGTGTGGGTATGGGGTCAGAGGGTGTAGGATGAGGTGAGGGGCATGCAGGAGGGGAGACTGAGGGGGAGGATGGTGGAAGGACACTGGGTGGCCAACTGTGGCTGTAGGGGAGGTATGCTGTGGCATGAAACATGGTGCATCAAGGCTTTACTCCCCCAGAAGTGTGGTTACTGTATCACACTGTGCTTTCTGCAAAAAGCTGTGGTGTGTTCCAGGCCGGCTGAATAGGTATTGTGAGACAGCCTTTTTTTCCCTTGGTGGGAAAGGGCCCAGCAAATATTCCCCATGAAACCAGGCACAGTGTGGGGGCTGGTTTGTTTTTACAAAAACCTTTACATAATCCTTCTCTCATCTCCCAGTGGTTAACAAATCCTCCTCCGAGGCGTTCTGCTGTCTCCTAGCAGACGCCCCAGTACGGTGTCAACCCCCTGTGTGAGCAACTCACTCTGCTGCAAGACAGCAAGGAACAGGAGGCTGTTTACTGCTCTCATGGCATCCAAAATTGGGTTCCCTGGGTGAGAGGAGGGATGCTGTCTGTCCTCCACTGCTGCCCTTGTAGCAGGGCTTTCCTGAGGCAGTTCCTAATGGGCAGGAGCAAGATGAGGAGGTTGTGAAGGTCCCTCACCTCTAAGCTGTGGTGAGGAAATCCTTGCTGTGCTGCTGGTGAGGAGAAGCTGGTGAGGAAAAGAGGTAGAAATAGAAATATTTACTTCAGAGCTCTTCAGCAACAGCCACTTCTCCTTGCAGGGCTTTTAGCTTTGGCTAGATGCAAATCTAAAGACTGTCAAGGCCAATCTGCATCGTCTTTGCATCTTATACCCCAAGCTGAGTTTGCTTAACAGGAGCTGGGAGCTCAGCTGATAACTCACTAGTACAGGAGGAACAGGCTGTGCCGTGTGTGCCCAGAGAGCCGTGTGCCAGAGATAACGTGCAGCAGAAGCAAGTGCTCGCCTGGCACTTCAGCCCCTGTGGGTTTTGGCTGTGCCTGCAGAGCTCAGCACAGCTTCCTGCACTTCTGCCCTGCCCACACTGCTGCAGCACCACGCAGATAGAGGCCTGGGGATGCACCGGTTCATTTCCTCCCCGATTTTAACAGTGAAGTAACATAGATACAGGTGGAGCTGACTTTAATATTCTTGGCAGAGTGTCTTCAACATTCCATTTCAGAGGTTGCATTTTTCAAGATGGTAAGTGATGTTTTTTCCCCAGTGAGTGCCTCACGTCAGTAGGCCACTCTGCTGCCCCAGCCAGAGTCCTCCTAGTGCTTCTGACATTCTTACATCAGAAAATGCCGCGTGTTTCTTTTCTTCTTTGAATGGATCAATTTACACTCCTGATGTCCACTTGCACAGAAACTCAGTACAACCAGAGAGCACATTATGGTTGTTGTTTTTTTCCAGTTAAAAAGAATGACATTAAGTGGCCAATATTTTTTTAAGAACTTATTTCTGCTTAAAACTAGAAAGGTATTACTTTCCTCTGGTTAACAATAGATCCAGGATCCCATCACTTCTAGACATGTTAAATATTGTATTTATTTTAACCTAGAATAGAAAAAGAAGAGAGGGACAGCCTTTCCTCTTCGGCTTCCCATTGGTGTCCTAGCTTTACCTGGAACTAACTACTGCATTACACTAATTGGAAAACCAAAATAACGAAAATACATTCTGCACCCATTCAAGAAGCACCTCTTGCCGAGAGACTGCAGTCTTTAGCAGACATCAATTCCAGGTGCTGGGCTGGTGGTTACTCCTTATCTGGGGCCCATGCTTGCTCAGGGGATGGCTGGGATTTGATGAGACTGAAGTCATCCCGGGTCTGTATTCAGCATGGGGTGTCCAGGACAAAATACTGAAACAGAGCATGGCTATTTCCCTGGAATTAGCAATTTGGGTTAGGGACTTCCTCTTCTTTGAGGTCGTGATTACTTGTATTGGTCCTCTGTGGATTTTCCTCTGTTAACTTGTGTTATGTTTCAGAACCCGCATAAACTTCCGTCATCTGTCCCAGGGAGGCCCTGCAGCTAACCCTCCATTAGCTTCTTTCAAATTTCCACCCGCTGTTTCCATCTGACTCTCCTCAGCTTAACCACTCCTTAATTCCTGTCTTCTCACCATGATGTTAAATATCTTTATTGCACCATCCTGCAGTCGTTTCTCTTCCAGCCTGGTCCTTATGTTCCTATTCCTATGGAAGCACTTTCAGATCTTTCCTATTGCTCTTCTCTGAGCCCTTTACATTCTGCTCGGTCCTTTTGCAGACAGCAAAAGACCACAAGTGCACATGGTATTTGGGATGCAGGTACACTGTCACGTTACCCTGACATTCTCCATTCTGTTCTCCATTCCTTCCAAAAGTGTTCCTGACACTTCGTTTTCTGCTACCAAACATAAACTGAGCTGACCTTATTCCTAAGAGCCAGCTCAAGAGCCCATCTTGACGTAACGAGGTCAGCGCTGCTTTTCCCGTGTCCACTATTTCGAGTTTCTAGGTTGCAGGTTATCTACTCTTTTCTCACCTTGTCACTCTGTAGCATATGGTTGTTCTGCAGCTCTCCACAGATATCCCTTGTGGTTTTACTCAGCATATCCTTGTGCCAGCATAAGGTTTCTCACTTCTCCTACCCACTCATTTTCCAGGTAATTTACCAAGTCCACTGAGCATCACAACCTCCGGCACTCATTCTTTTCAGTCTTCCATGGTGACCTCCCTCCATTGCGAAATCTTGCTGCTTGTTTCCACCTTTTATTCCCTGTTATTTAACCATTCATTCATCCATCCATTCCTTATCACACGAGAGCCTATTTTTCTAAAAGACTTTTAGGGCAGAGCTTGACTCAATGCCCTTTGGTAGGATCAGCAGATGAGTGGAGGCAGTGAGTCTGCCTTGTCTGTACACTTAGTGGCTGCTTCACTGACCTCTGACTGAGCTCCCAGATAGAAGACAGCTGGGGAGGTGGAAAAGGAGCATACAGAAGGAAGTGCTGCTATTACCTCCCTTCTGCCATACAGCCCGGTGTACAGAGTTAGTGTGGGGTGCTGAAAGGCTGCTTCATCGTCTCCTTTGTCCAAGATGATTTGGAATTGCACCTCCCAGGAAAGCACACAAGGTTACCAGTTGGATCTGTTTTCTCCTGGCTTTTCTTGTTAGCGCTCTTCATGTATTGACTCAGGGATGGGAAATCCTAACCTAGTGAATGCCATTCAGGTTCTTTTTATCCATTCCTGTTTCAGTGACTACTTGGTTCCTCCACTTTGGTTCCCCCACACCTGAGCTCCTATGACAGGGAAAGGCACAGGCCTGTGAACCTGCACACCACATGTCTAGCTGGGAAGTCTGAAGGAGAGTCCCCAGGGTAGGACTGCTAAATCCTCCGCTGTTCTTGAGGGATTAATCAGAAATCCCAGTGAAGGTAAACAGGGTGGGGGAAAAGGCAGGTTTGGGGCACTCACAGCTGTCATGGGGGGAAAGACCTACAAGTATGGTGCAATGTGCTGGGAGCCATCAGTTAACAGCATTCACAGAATTCAGCCTTTCAGTATCTAAAGGGGAGCTACAGGAAAGAAGGGGACGACAGGCTCCTTAATAGGGTCTGTGGTGGTAGAACAACAGGAAATGGCTTCAAGCTCAAAGAGGGTAGATTTAGGTTGGACATACATAAGGAAAAAGTCTTCTACAGTGAGGATGGTGAGGCACTGGATCAGGTTGTCCAGTGATGTGGTTGATGCCCTGTCTCTGGAGACTTTCAAGCCCAGGCTGGATCAGGCCCTGAGCAACCTGTGCATGTCCCTGTTCATTGCAGGGAGTTGGACAGTGTGACCTTTAAAGGTCCCTTCCAACTCTAATGATCCTATGATTCTAATTGACCTCGTGGTGTCTGGGCCCCCAGGCAGTCTCCAGCCCCACTTCGGGCTGAAAGAAGAGGTCAGTGGCCCAGTCAGCTCCTCAGGGCACCTCCCTTTCCCAGGCAGATGTTACCGGCATGTTATGGGTGCCAATAACCCCTTGACCCAGCTTGATTCCAGTGTGGTGTGGACAGCTTCTCTAGCAGACAGGGAAAGGGGGGGTGAACGCTGCAGCTGATGGGGAAAAAGGAGGTAACTGAAATCAGACAGGTGCTGGAGGATTATAATGAAACCAAATGAAAGTTGATGAGCAGGGAACTATTTTGCTGCTGGGCTTGCAGCAATGGTGTAGAAGGGGAGAGCATCCTCTTGCTACCAGGCAGAGACGCTGCTGTGTGCATCTCTGTGTGCTGTGGGATTTTCCTCCAGCTGGAGCGTGGCGAGCTGGCACTCTGCTTGCTCCTCTGTGCTTCTGCCCTTAGCACCTTGCAGATGGGAATTAATCACAGGTCTCTCTGGGTGAAACAAAGTGCTTGCACGCATCCTACAGAGGCTAATCCTGCTATGTTCCCCAAGGGCGGACCAAGCCCGATAAGATTTTTTCTGTATCTGATGTCTGTGATAAAGACAGAAATCCTTAGTAGGGTATTAGCTGACACAGGGATACTCTAATGTACTTTGTAACTCACTTTTTATTCATGAGGCCTGACAGCTATTTCCAAAATGTGTTTCAGGACTATCTGCTCTCCTTGGAGAGTTTTCTTCTTGCACTGTCAGGTACTTCGCTACCAAAAGACAATGATAAAAATGTTAGTGCATGGCAACTTTTCTCTGTGTTTTGAAGATGGCAGGAGGAGCAGTAAGATGTTGCTGAGACAGCCAGGAACTGGGCTTCAGTTTTCTCTTACTCCTTTTGGTTCAGATAATAATTTGGGCCTCGTCACTCCTGTCAGTGCTGCAACTTCTTTGGAGGTACTCAGAGCCTTTGGAAGCTGCTTGATCTGAGCAGCTTTGGAAGCTGCCACAAGGCTCCTTCTGCAGAACTGCTTCCTTCACTGCTCTGGTTCTGGGGAGGGTCTGCTCATGGCTGGGAGCTGCTCCAGTGAGGTGAAAGCCTTTTAAGCTGGAGAAGACTTTCAGCAGTAGGGAGGCTTCTGATCCTGATGATAAAAGTTCTTCTCTGAACTGAGGATGTTCTGGCTCATGCTGGATAGGGTTTTGGCAGCTCACATGGCTGTCAGATGACGACACTGTGTGCGTTCAGTGGCAGACAGGCGCTGGGAGAAGCAGAGCAGATTGCAGCAGCCAGGAGGTAGCCTGATGCAGGAGGCGGTGGGAGGCTCAGGCATGGCTGACAACACAGCTTCCATAGAGATGGAGGGGGAGGTGGGCAGGAACCATGACAATCCTGACCTCATCTTTAGCACGTTTTTCCTCACTGGGAGGATGAAGAGAGAAATGCCTGACATTTTCCCAGCCATTTCTGCGTATGTAAGGTTTAGGAGGTGCTAGAGATGATGCTTGATGATGCATTCCTGTAAGCGCTTGCCCTGGATTAGAGAGGTGGCAGCAGGCACTCCAGGTCAGCACAAGGGTGCCCTGTGCTCTCTGTTCCCGTGGCAGCTCAGTTAGGACTTCTTCTAGCCCAACTCTGCTGGACCACAACAAATCAGTCTAGGTTCTCTCTATGTAAGCCACATAGCTGGACAAAAACACAGTTGCTGTCTCACAGTTGTTTCTCTTAAGTGGGAATTGTGCTCTAAAACAGGCTACTTCTACTGTCAGCTTCTAAAGATAGCATGGATAGATGAATTTCTGCAGGGCTCCCTGCTCTGCTTGTAGCCCTGAGAGCATCGCTTAGAAGTGGCTGCATCAAAAAAGCTGTGTGTGGGTGGATGGCCCAAACTCTAGAGCCGGTATCTATTGTGTTATCTCGACCTTGCTCTGTTCATCCTGCATCTGAAACACCCGAGTTTCTAGATAGTGTAAAATTACAGTAAATGTAGCAATTTACCCATAGATGCCTCTTTACAGCCAGGAGGGCTGGCATTAAACCAAAAGAGGGGAGATTTAGGGTGGATAGCAAGAGGAAATTCTTTACTCAAGGGGGCAGTGAGGCTCTGGCACAGCTGCCCAGAGAGCTGTGGGTGATGGATCCCAACCCTGCAGGCTCTCAAGGCGCCTTTCCTCAAGGAGGGAACGGGTTGCGAGGACCCTCCAAGATCAACCGAAGGCGCAGCCACGCCGTAGCCAGCTCTCACCTGCAGATGGCATCGTCGCACGGCTGCAGGGGCCGCAGGCAGCTTCCTCCAGCGACGCGTTCCCGGCTCCCTCTGGCGGGGACTGCCGCTCTCTGCACGGACCGAGGGGTGGGCGATTTTTTTTCTTTTCCCCGTTATTTCGGACTGATCTCGCACAGCCCGCTTCACACCTCCGCCGCGGGTTCAAGGGAATGGGCGAGGAAGTCTCCGCTTTCCCTGTGAGATGTTTTTGAGATGTGCTCTGTTTGCATCTGCTTTTTCCAATCTGTGCTCCCCCGTGGTGCGTCACGCGTTCAAGCTGCGGGACGTTTCTTTAAGGATTCGGGGCTGGCTGCTTTGCTTTTGAAACCGCAGCTCCGAGGGGCGGCCGCGTGTTTCTCAGTAAGTGCCAATTAACGGGAAACAGCTGCCGTGGGAAATACGGGGTGTGCAGGAGTCTGACAGTAACAGCGTGCTGTGCTCTCACTGACTGATTTCCCTGCTCTCCTCTGGCTTCCCACCTTTCAGGCATAGGGCAGCAATCAATGTCACTGGATGTAGTTTTCCTGCAGTGATGGCCTTCTGCTTCATCCACGCTTCCATGTCAGATGCCATCGTATCAGACCGTCCCTTTGCTGCCATCTGTTGCACAGCAACAAAATGCAATGGAATATTGGTGAGAAGACTCAACCTCTACTGCTATGCCTCCAGTATTTACCTCTGACATTATGGGCCAGCATCATCAAATAGGAGGCATTACTTTCGGAGCAGTCCCACTCAAGCCGCCGCTCTGCTGATCCCCTTCTGCTTCTCCTCCCACCTTTTTATGGTTGTGAAGTGTTTTAGCTGCGTAGTTTGCTTGTCAAAGTCCATTTTGCTCCCGCTGTGCTGAATGAAGGCTGCAGACAGCAGAGCTCCCTCTCAGCAGGTGGCATCGGCTGTCAAGTGATAAGAGCTGCGCAGCTCCTGCTTGTTAACATCCACTCTTGCAGGCTAATGGATGTGGCTGCTAAACTTAAAGCAGCAGCTGATGCAGAACAGGCCCCAGTGTGCCCTGCAGTTTCCTGGGATGGAGCTTTTAGTTGTTTGGGTGGGTGTAAGATGGCAGCGGGGTCGGTTTAACCTTTAAGCGCTGTTTGTAAAATTGCTGCTCCCAGTGTTCATCAGCTGGAAGAAATGTGCTTACTGCTTTTCTGTGCTTTCAGTGAAGCTATGCAAGCTGAAAACAGCACAGGAATGTTCCCAAAGTGAAATGCGCATTGTTGGTGCACAAAGCTTGGTTTGCTCGTAGGATTTACAAAACAAAGCCCTTGTTGCCATCAGAGTGCTCTCTCCTAGATCAGTGGTCAGCTCAGCTCTGATGGTGGGAACAGAGTCGGCAGTCCCATAGGACACACTGGGTAATGAGGCAGGGCATCAGGAGGAGGTGCATCCTCTGTAGGCCTGCGCTCCAACACACTTTCTGAGAGGCAGCCTGCTCTTCCTCCTGGATTTGTCCTTCTCCATCATTATCGATTCCTTTCTGCTCTCTTCCTACAGCAGACTTCTGGGCTGAAGTTCTCCGCTGTGCCCAGCCGGGGAACCTGAAAATGAAAGAGTTGCCTGATCTGTAGGAAAAAATTGCTCTATCAGCTTTGAGAAATAGTCCATCACTACAATTTCCGCACGGCAAGTAGAGTAAAGCCAAGATGCAGGATTTGGTCATGGGGCTGTGTGTGACATGCTCTAGTCATCTCAGCAACAAGCAGCGAGTGTCAGAGACAACGCTGCATGTGCTGCTGCTGGGCACTCACCCTTCTCTGCTTTGTGTGCAGCCAACTCTCCTCCTGCGGGTTTCGATGCGTTTCTGCTGCTGCCGCCCACTGGGGGGAGCCGCTCCCCACTCATTGCTGCTCCGGCTGCCGGCCGGCAAACGTCTCTGCATGAAACCGAGGTGGGAATGGCAGCCTCCACGGGGAGCTGGGAGAGAAGGGGCTCTTTCGGGGCCTCGGAGCTCCTTCGGCTCTGTCTCTGAAATCAAGCAAGCAAACACAAGCCCACAAGTCTTCTTAAGTGTAAGCACCCTGGCAGCAGTCACTCCCGTGATGTGGCGCTGGGGCAGAGCAGGGCTCTGCAGCCAGATGAGAATGAGCAAGTTCAAAATGTATTCCATCCACAGCAGGGGAAGAAGGACACCCCCCACATGCCTCCTGTCACAAGCAACAGCATCTGAAGGATACTCAGAGGTTTTCCAATCACTTTTCTTCCCTGGAGAAGAGCCCAAGAGGAGGAGGGAATGATGCTGCAATCACCACCAGCGCACAGGGAAAGTGTCCTGCAGAGAAATACAAGAGCATGGGTTGGCATCCCTGTGGCCCACGGAGCACTGCAGGATCGGTGCTTAGAAAACTAAAGACATGCTTCTTCCCTTTGTTTGGATAGAGCTGTGCTTCTGTTATGTCTAGATCTCTTGGAGCAGTCCCCTTTTCTCCCACACCTTTCAGGTTGCAGGAGGGATGACAGCCTTGTGGAGGAAAGCTGTACCATTTTACCTCTGTTCTCAGTGAAAGTGAAAGGCCCTGGAAACTACACCCTTAACTGGGCACTTCTGTACTGTGACACATTATGAGTTTCATAGTTTTCCTGATCAGAGAAGGGAAAGTTATAAATCACAATCAGTCTTTTCAGGAGTGAATAAACGTGAACAGAGTTACCCAGCAGTAGGATGGCAGATCCACTCATAGACAACAGCTTCTAGCTGAGGGAGGCAGTGTGCTGGTAGGGAAGGAGATGGAGTAAGAGGCAGCTGTGTGCCTGGCTGCCCAGCACATGGAGACAGGTGGTGTTCTGGGGGCAGCTGAGCAGAGGGGGCATAGCTTAGAGACAGGCTCACTTCATGGACCCATGACAACCAACATCACCTGTGCAGAGGGAAAGCAGAGCTCCTTCATGTCACTGAATGATCTTCTGATGGATGAGCACGTTTTCATTGCTGCAGAGCACCTGTGTGTCAGTGCCTTCCTTCATTGCTTGTTCAAGACATTTGGCTTCTTGCTGAGTGCTCCTGGCACAGGTGAGGGAGGACAGCTTGTTAACGGTCTTTTGCTGTTGGATTTCTTTCAGTGGCTCCTTCCCTGAAGAGCTTCTAATGAGACTGACCTTTATTAGCTAATTAGGCTCACTAGGATGACACAATCCCATTTGGTGTTTCGTGGTTTTCTTTTTCCTTTCTTTTTTTTTTTTTTTTTTTTTTTTTTTGCAGCATTCCAGATTTGGGTCTCACCATTAGGCAGGTTGGGAGGGGATTGTCTCCATGCACAGAGCAGAGCCCATTGCAGCTCCCTGCACTGCTGCCAAGTGAGCACGTGCACTGTGGTGGCACCAACTTCATTCAATGTTTTAAACTGTTTAACTGAGCAACATCGTAACCTTCTTGCCTTGCATATTTGGTGAGGCTAACTGTTTTCTGCATGAGAAGGATGTCTCATAACAATCATCGTTAACAGGAAAGTTTTCCAATAAAGAAAAACTGTTAAAAAAGGAAATAGCAATAACATAAGAAAAAATTAGCAAATTGCTGTATAGTAAGCGCCTCTGCTGTAGCATACACAGTAAGTGAATCTTAAGGTGTAACTCTCCAGCATCCCAGATTTTCTTTTCAAAAGCAAGCTGTGTTTCATTAGCACTTTTTTGTTTATTGTTACACTAATAGGTGTTATTTCTACCCTGCCTCACTCTCTGCTGTTACCGCATGTTCTGCAGGCTGGCCACAGTGCTGCTCTGTCAGCCTGCCCTCCCCAAATTCAAGCAGGATTTTTCATGGAATAGAAGCCAATATGGATGCCTTCCCAGTAATTTCCTTGCTTAGCAGCTCAGCTTTTTGGAAAGGTAATGAAGGACTTGTGTTTAAGGAGAGGGCTGAAAACATCACAAGGCTGACAGTAAATGCAGACCTATTTATGATAGGATCCAACAAGTGTAGAATCCACACAGATGTTCAAAAAAACCCTGACAGAATTCTCATCCCTAAAATGGAGGAGAGAACTACAGTACTTTCCCGAGTCCACAGCTAAGGCAGGGCTGACCCGTAGCGAGCAGCTTCAGAGCATTCTCTGATGGTTATGTGAGAGAACTGTTCCACCTGTGCGTGCCCCCCAGGAAAGGGGAGGTCTGAATTAATGCTCAGGCATTGTGACCTTGTGACCAAATCCCCTTGCTGGGAGTGAGATGATCTGCTCTGAATTTAAACCAACTCAGAGGTATGTACTTGTTATTTACTGTCCTTCTTGGTACTTGGCAGAAAAGGGGCAGACTGCCTATAGTTTAATGAGTGACCTGAGAGGTTTTTTCCTGTATGGTCAAATAAGTGGATGGGAAAGGATACTTCCTAAAAATACAGAGACAACAGCATAGACCATCTATCAAAATTTACATTCTATGCTTGTTGTAATTCAAACTGACTAGCAACACACAGAGTCATTGCCCAAGGACTATGCTATGGTGAAATTAAATCAATTTTTCATGGTCTTTTTGTAACAAGCACTCTGCTGTTGCTGCAGTAGACGTGGGATAATCCTGAGCTACACTTTGTCACTGCTCCTTCCACAGCCCGTATTGCTGCTGCTTGTGACCAAAATCTTAAAGCTCATTCTTGCATATAGTCACTCAGCCCAACTTATTAGTGAAGATACCGGAAGGCAGTTGGACCTGCTATACACCACGCTTCATGAGCACAGCAAATGTTATTACTAGAAAGTATCCTGTTGGCAGTGAGCTCACTTGAGCAATATTGGCACTCCTGATTTATTAAATGTAAACTTGATTGTCTACAGCATCATCCAATGGACTTTGTTGCTTCAGTGAAGCTCCTTGTAGGAAGAGAAGGATGATGTCCTATGAAGATGTATTATTAGTTGATGTAGAACCTTTCATTACCAATGGAAAATTCTCTGTGTAGATCCTCTGTGACTTGCCATTGCCGCATTATTGCTAAATACTGCCTGAGTATGGAGGAGGTGGAGTGGAGAACTGGGTTAGAGGACACTTGTTAGAATTTACAACACTTCTGTTGGGACTTGTGCTGTTACTGCAGTAACTCCCACTTCAGTATATGTGTAGATCACAGCAGATTTCTGAGGTGATAGCCTTTATTCTTGCTCCCTTCCTCGTTGCTCCTTCAGAAAGTCTGTTAGCACCAAGCCCCAAAATAGGTAGAACTTTTGACTGCAGGGAGTCAGCAGCTGCTCCCTGTAGACAGAGCAAAACATCACGTGAAGCCCTCTGAGCACAGAGCCTAGGCACAACGCAAACTGTGCTCTGAAGAGGTCCTGAAGTTCACAAGAGAATTCCTCTTTCCAACCTTTGTTTTGTTCTACTTTGCTTTGTATAATCATTCCCCTCCTTTTTGCTCTAGTTTACCTTGAATGAGCAAGGGAATGTTATTGATTTTGCTGTGATCCTAAATAACCTTAGGCTTTGGTTAGTTAGTTTCTGTTAGTACTTCAACTTAGTGTATTTGCTACATTTCTAAATTTTAAATTGTTCAGTGTTTGATCTGAAAACTATATAGCAATATTGCGAAGATGTTTATGAAGGGCTGGAGGAGAGGAGAGTACCAGAGATCCTACACCAAATAATTACAGATCAGTATTTGTCCCCTGTATTGATAAAAGCCACAAAATGGTCCAGGTTGAGTGGAAAAGGAACGCACTTTCCCTTTCTTAACTGTCCTCACCTGTCTCTGCAACTGTGAGCTGGCGAGAAGATGACACAGACAGCCCTGTAAAGGAAAGCTGGCTATAAAAATGGAGGGAGTTTGATGTGTCAGTGGTGGCAGTGCAACTGGAAGATAGACAGCACTCTGGGGATAGGTTAGAACAGAGACACTATCTCCTGCCAGACCTATGAAGGGGCATTAAAATCCACTCTCTATCCCATTTACCACCGCCTGCTGGGATAATGCAGAAACAGAACTGAAAGAAGGCTGTGAATCAATTTAATTAGGGCACTAATGCTTAATAAAAGAGCAATGCAGAATAAGTGATCTCTAGGTCACTGACTAGGAGAGCTCACAGGTACTTCCTGCATGCGAAAAGGATGGCTGGAGCTTTCTTCTACCTGTATGGTACCTAACCCTGAGGTCCCAAACTTAGATTGTCTTCTCCCAGGAAACTGGGAGCAAGCCTTGTGCTCCTCCCTGCGCTGGCAGTAGTGGTAGCAGATCTCGACCACGAGGAGTGGGTTCCACAGGGACCTGAGATTGCCAGGGGGCTGCTCTGAGGCTCACCTGCACAGAGGTCTCCTCACGCTGCTCAGGATGTGGCTGCAGTACAGGCCTGCTGTTGTACCTATCTCTTTGGCCAGGTAATGGAATTTCAGCATCAAAACCAAGGCCTTTCTCCTGGTTTCATCTCTGTTCTGTAGATTGGGATGCCCACCACCATCTGGTGGCCCAATACCTCTTCCTTTTTATCTGCTGCCCAGGGAAATCTGGTCGTTGATGTGGAGTTCGCTGCTAGTTCATCTGGTATTGCCTCACCCTCAGACAGTGGCTCCTTGTATCTGCAGTTAACTTCAGAGAGGACCCCAGCAGTTTCTGACCAACACTTTAAGGAGTCCTGTGCTTGATGCATGCAAAACATATATATTGTGGTGAATAATTAGCGAACACTTTTCAGCAAAACAGTAGGTCGTAGTCTGGATAGACAGACAAGGCTGCCAATGCCTTTGCTGTCTTGTAGCATTAATTTGTTGCGATGCCCAAATTTCTGGGACTGTTTTCACTTGCTTTAATTTAATCACATAGAGAGAAGTTTGCATTCAAGAAAAGGCTGCTTCAGCCTACAGATTTCAGCAACAAATTAGAAGGAATACCTGCATGACCATGGGTAACGCTGAAATTTATGAATGTTGACTTCACATCACGTTTATGGTGAGTACACTCAGAGTTTTCGTTTTCTGCAGTACGGATTTTTATTTAAATCTGTCTGCTTCTCCAGCAGCTGAGGAGCGTGGGTGTACCTGCTACGCTGCTTCTGTCCACTGCTCCCACGGAAGGTAATAAATGGAGACACCCAGGTTCTTCTGCCAGTGACAATCTGTTTCCTCCGTTCTGTTTGTGTGACATGGTCTATAGCAACAGATTCTCTTTTAAGTGACTTCTCCTTCAATTGCAGGTTTCTTCAGGCAGGTCAGGCCCAGCCTGCCACAAGCTTCCAATGGGGATTGGAGTTGCTGTGTGGTTTAAGCTGGGAGTTACACAAGAAGAGTTGCTTCTTTTAAAGCTATAATCAAGAGTAAACAACAGTCTTCCAGTACACTTCCAGCAGCACAGGGCATTGTGTCAGACTCAATAAGAAATTTAAGTAAATATTAATTCCTATGATTATTACTTCTTGGTTATAGCAATATGTTGCAGGTTCTGTCTGCTACATATTTTCAGATCCTTCATTTTCATTCTGTTGTGCCAGATATCACAGTTTTTCCTAACCATTTTGTAGAGATGTCAGCTGTTACATCTTCTTCTGTCACCCACAGAAAACTCAATGTGAAGGAAGACTCCTTTCCTGGGAGCACAAAGATTTCTGCTGCCATTGCCACTGTCACTCGTCATGCAGCTGACTCCTCAGAGTTCACAGTGCAGGATTTAAAAACTGTAAGTAGACATTCCTGCCACGCACAGAGCCATAAATGTCTCATACAGGAAGGGAAAATTTTTACATCTCTTTTTCACCTTTGCCACATGCATCTGAGCAACTGCTGTATCGTATTACCAACATCTTTTAATTCAATATTTCTTTCCCTTTCTATAATCCTTCCTTGTCCTTCTTGCCTCACAGAAAATCTCCCAGTGAGTGCACTTTTCTTGGGAGCCTTGACAACCCTTTCTGCCTTTTCCACTACCAGACCTGATTTCTTTTCTTGCAGTAGCAAAGTTTATTTCCTCACTATACTGCAAATTCTACAAATAACCGAACTGCTTGTAAAGCACCAAGACCAAGGCAAGGAAGTGAGAAATAGCTAAGAAGAAACTGTTAAGAGTAAATAATGTAAGATCTATCCGTATTTCTTCTGTGACAAGGCAGTGGTAGCAGGTATCGTCTGCCCTGGTTTTGTGCCTTATGTGTTGCTGTGGGAGTCTGTGGCACACTGAAACACTTTAAGAGCATGGATTAAAATTGTTGAGAAATATCTTCAATATAGTTGATCTTTTGTGGGACAGGAAGATGTATTATGTAACTTACCTGCATCCCTTCCATTTGTATGTTCTGTGAATTCACTATGCTCTAAAAAGCCCTATGGTTTTTGTTAATATAAAGTTCCAGGAAACAAGTTCTCAAGCAGACTTCTGATGCAGTTGTCTTCTGTTCTATCAGGGTGGTGAAGGACAAAACTGAAAACAAACCCTTGAAAGGAGGCAGAGTTCCTTAGCAACCTGGTCAGTATTTGAGATCAAAGCTCATTGTGGTCCAGGACCTGAGCAGAAAACAAGGTAAGAAAGTGCAGTTAAGGGCTTACCATCTGAAAAATGGCTTGTGTTCCAGTTACAGTGAAACACTATCCATGTTACTTTGCAATCTGCAAGTAGACGTCATGAGAAATGCTTACTTCAGATTTTGCTTTGTGTACATTTGACAAGTGATGAACACTATTTTCAGAGATCAAGAATTACTTAAAATAGTTGTAAAAGTAATGTTGCTTCTTGTCTTGCTCTAGTCTTCCTTCTTATTCCTCTGACTCACTTAGTCCTTCGTAGTCTCTGTGCTGGTGACAGCCATTCCTGTTTTCTGATGTTACCAGTGATTGCACAATTTAATGTGCTCATGCTATGAAGGATAAAAAAGCCACTTTACAAATCTGATGTGTCTATATATACATATATTCACATGCATATATGTGTCTTTGCCCTCTCCAAGGGTTATTGTCAACGGCAGCAGCAGAAGTTCCCACTTTTTCAGCTTGAACTTCTCATAGGTTAGTAAGTCTTGGCTCCTTGTGTTGATGGAAAAGCCACAAGCTTTGCTGGTGAACAAACCTGTTTGTATCACGCTGATATTTAAACAAGGGTTAAAAAATAAAAATAATTGAAGAAGTCCTAGTTTTCAGTGGTCAGGATTAACGAATTCTGGTTAAAATGACATGGGAATGGTTGTTGAAATACATGCTGTTTTTATCAGAAGAAAAACAAATCCTTGCAGCAAGGGACGGATGTGAGAAGGAAGCAGGAGGAAAGCATGCATTTTTTATTCTCTGTAATCTGGGACCTTTTAAAGAAGGACAATATTTTTCTTGCTATTGTTAAACACTGGCAGATAGTGACTTCAATACTTTAATTAACTGCTGAAAGTTCCTTCCATAATTAGGAAAAATATCTTCACCAAGAGAGCTTGGAATAGGCTGCCCAAGGAAGTAGTTGAGTCACCATCCTTGGAGGCATTTAGATGATAAATAGACGTGGTGCTTAGGGACACAGCTTAGTGGGATACATGGCAGCACTGTTTTAACAGTGTGACTTGTTGACCTTGGAGGTCTTTTCACACCTACATGGTCCTCTGATTTACAATTTGAGTTGTGTAGGGATTTATTTTTCCTGCTTAGTGCCCAGATTGAAATGCCAGACCGAGATCAGCCACTGTGAGTTCAAGCTGTCTGCAGTTCTGAGTGGCAGCAGCTTTGTCCTGTAAGCCACCATCTTCAATTGGTGCCCGTGCTGCAGAGCTGTGAGGTTTCTCATCTTGCCTATGCCATTTGTATAGCTGGTGGGTATGTTCTGCCTCCAGACAAGCTTGTCCCTGGCGTGAAATTCAGTTACAATGATTGTGTATTGGGTGAGTTCTGCTTAAACTCTAAAAATAGTTAACAAGGAGCTACAATAAAAGGCTACATTATACAGAAATTACATCTGCAAGAAATGTGAGCTGCCAGAGGGAGAAGACTATTTTCTTGAGTGAAATATAACTACAGCCTTTTCCCAAAAAGACTTTGAAAACTTCTTATTAAGTTGCTGTGGCTGGAGCTTTCTGCTCCAAGAGCTGGAGTGTGCCCTGGGTTGGGTACGATGCAGCTGTCCCCAGACCCAAGGAGGAGACTCGTGCAGCTGCTCCATTGATGGAGGACCAGGGTTTGCCTTTAGGGAGTGCAGAGGGAAAGTTGCACTACATGGATACACATGCTGGGAGAATAGTGCCTGATGTTTACTTGATTTTAGCTCCATTTTGAGTATTGGAGGCAATATATACAAGTTTTTGCAATGTGCTGGGAAAACCTTTGAGGTTTTTTCTGCCACAATTGAAAATATTATTCAGTGATGATTGTGTATAGCTCTGTAAGCATAAAACCACAGACTTGCGTGTTTTTAGATAGTAATGACCTGTGTGCTGACCTGTAAAACCACTCATCTTTTAACACTTACCTACATCCTGCCTTCTCATCCAGCTCTCAGAGGGCTATATGGATGTTCTGCCTGTCTGAACAAATCCAGAGGTGCTGTTTGCTTATTTTTGTTGAAGAAATCATCATTTTCTCCAAATGTAATTTCTTAACCCTGCTTTTTTTTTTTTCTGCTTTTCATTTCCTGGAGATGTATTCAGGTTTGACTCGGTTTGGTAGCACAGTAAGTTAGATGTAATCCTACACAGCTGATAGACTTTCTTTATCTGAAGTACAGTTAAATTGTAGGTTTCAAAGTTCTTGGCAGTGGAGTGCTAATAATAAGGGTTTTAGGTTACTGGACAGCAAAGCATACTCATTTTCTCCCTGTGGCCTGGTACCAGCATCTAGTTTCTGAACACATCAAGATGCTGGAGTTCAATTTTATGGCAAGTTTTGTTATCTTAAAAGGTATTTTGAGGGAACCTTGACAAATCGTACTCAAGATGCACGTTACTGGAATAAAGCTGGTGAAATCATCTGGCTTTAGAAAAAAAATAAAAATTAAACTCTTAGAAATTATGGGACTAGCTAACAGAATGATGTACATTGCTTTGCATGCAAAGGTTTCTTCAAGATTTACCCAGAGTAACCATTGCAGCCTGGTGGCTGCCACATCTTCACAGAGAACCCTTCCAAAATTTGCAACGAGGCACTACACCATGTAAACTGTTACGTATTCTAAATACGTGGAAATTATCAGGGAATATGAATATATATATATAATATAATCAATAGAGGTGTGTTTTTAATGAATGGAATTCCAGTGTCTTCCTGTAAGTGTTTAGATTGTAAGGTTTTTTTTCATTTTCATTCCTTTGTTATGATGGGAGGGATGTATTTCAGGCGAATGAAGAACAGATTTTGTACCCTTCAAAAATCACTTCTGTTAGTTTCAGCATCTTGGTGAAAGATGTTTAAGTTAATGGTGCAGATAACCCGACCTATAGCTGAATTGGCTTTACAGGATAAGTAGAAGGAAAAAGTGACAGGAGCGTGTATTTCCAGTGACATGCTATTTCACTTGAAATACACAGCACTCAGTGGTTTGTTGCATAGAGATGTTTTGGTTTTTTTGTTTGCTTTTTCACAGTTAATGCATATGTGCTGAGTGGCACTTTGATCTTTTTTGTTCTTGGATTGGTGCCAATGCTTGAACTGCATACGCAGATGCCTTAAATCTTCTTTGTCATGTAATCTGCGCATTTGCTCAAACCTATGGAAAACAGGATTTAAGCAAATACCTACACAGAATTTTCCACTTGCTGAGGATGGAGGTTATATTATGCACTTCTTCTGAAGATAAATGTCAGCATAACATGAAAAATAATGGAGAAGCAGGTAGTAAACCTTCCTCCTTCCATTAAACATCTCCTGTCTGGCCATTCTATTACCATCTACAGTGCAACACACCATGCAGCTGGAGTGTGTGATCTGCTTACAGCCTTCAGGATTTGTGTGATTTCTGCACATGCTTTTAGCTCCATGGTTCAGCCACCAAACAAACCATCTCTGCCAGAAGGTTGGTGCTTTTTCCAGAAACTCTCCAAAAACACATCTCCCTTTGGCCAGCAAACAGCTGAATTTTATTGTGTGGGCACAGAGTGTTGCTACATGTCCAGGAACTTCTCTTCTGGGCTGTCAATACTGCATGAAATTCAACTCCTCAGATTTTGCTCTTTCATTTAGAATTTAAATCAAAATCTCCCATTGACAGCCACGTTGTCTTCTCAGGAATGTGAGGTCTACATTTTTCATTCCCAAGTGCTGTCACATATCTATCTCAATCCAAATTCTTTAATATCATCTGAAAACACGTCTTTTATGATTTGTTATGTATCTTTAAATTTGACTGTATCTGATGAAGGCAAGCCAGAGAATAACTATGCTAAATTTCCATTATTTGTTATTTTCTGAATTATTAATTATAAAATTTTAGGGAGGAGAAGGCTGAGCTTGGACAACACAGAACAACAATGGGAACATCAGGTGCCATCAAGTGTACTGGCTAAAACCAACGAGTCAGAAACTAGAACTGCGACAGCAGTTGTCCAGTAGCAAAACAGATGAATAACTATAGTACTTATCCTGAAATCCAGAATAAACCAGGCTTCCCTTTCTAAGTGTGTGCAAGTCATGCATGCAAACCTTCTCCAACATTTCATCATGCTACAGTGCCCATGGGGAACATTTCTGGTTTGCCACATGTTATTTCACCTTAATGTTGTGAGTGCCCTCTGTCCCATAGGCAGCCCTGAGGGTGAAGCCAGGTATTATGTCTGAGGCTCTTAGTGAGTGTACTGTTGGGAGACAAACATGCTGCTCTTCAGCTTATGTGTAAGGGATTCCCCTGGAGGGAGTGATGGCATGATGGCAGCCCTTCATCTGGAGAGAGTGATGGAGAGAGACCTGCTTCTTTGGGGTCAGTGCTTACCAGAGGATATGTGGTGACATCATGGTGGTCTCACTGCACCTGGTGCCCTTTTTGCTGATCTGTCTTCCTGGAGCTGCCAGGGGTATTTAATGTAACCAGACTGCCTACTATGACAGAGATGATGCAATTACTCCTATTGCTAATGTACATATGTTATTAAATTCAGAGAGATAATTTGCTGCTTTGCAGGCTTCTTACCATGGTGGTAGGAGGATGGTTGAACTAGATGATCTTGTAGGTCCTTTCCAACCTAATGTATCTATGAATCTACCATCTGAGGGGGAAAAATAGGATTCCCAAGTAAAACTCTTCTGGTAAGTTGTGCAGAGAACTTAACTTCGGTGGTTCTGTTCTTAGGTGTTCTGTTGCCCAGTGAAATGGATAGCTTGGGTAAAGGGAGGTTACGTGCCCCATGGGAGTTACAAAAGCTGTCATGCAGAGATAGAGACTCCCTAAGGTGGTCAGCAGCAAATGCTAGGAAAGGAGCGGGAGACTCATGCTTGGTTTTGAATGATGAGACACCTCCTATAATTCAAGCTGCTTATCCAAGGTATTGTGTGCTCGTCAGGTTCTGTCTCTATCTGTAATATTCACTTGGTCAGTGAAATCCTCCTCCTGCAAGCTTTAGATGAGGGATTTGAACTGCCAGAAGTGACACAAACACACCACAACCAGCTCTTCTGAGATAATTTGACTGCCTTTATCCCTGACTCGTTTCATACCATCCCATCATCCCCTGCCTGCAGCTTTGGTCTGTGCTAGCTCTGGGTCATAGAAATTCCTACAGGATCGTAGTTAGCACATATATCTGCTGAAAGAGGAATGCCTTATTTGTGAATCCCTGTAGTACTGAAATATTGAGTTATTCAGCACTGTCAGTATATTTGGACAGGCCCAGAGGCGGAAGCATAGGCAAGCAAAGAGCTTTTTTGATGGGATCTCAAGTGTCATGGGGATTTAGCCAGCTCTGAAGTTAGGCAGCAGCTGAAAAGGGGGCTCTGAGGATTTGCATTCTGAATGAAGGAAAAATCTCTCTGTAGATTTAGCCTGTATAACTATGCAGGATGGGAGACAATGGTGAGCCAGCATTATATGGTATTAATTATCTGAGAAAAGTGAAGCATGAAATTCCACACAGCACTCTTCTTCAGTCTGTTAGAGTTCTTGTTCAACAGCAGAAGACTGTTTAATCTAGAAATGCATGCGACAAAGGCCTCAAAGATGCACTGTGGGTTGCATTTCTCCCTTGGACTTCAGAGACCTGACTGATGGCAATGAATGGTACTTCCCATCACGACCTTCTGTCTCTCTGGGTCTGGATGCAAGACAAGTACTATACACTGACACACATAAATCTGCTGCAAATTGATTCCACTGTGCAGAAACATAGCTGTTTTCTTTAGCTCCAGTCTCCTTCAATGTAATTGTCATTGAACTAGGAGCTTTTCTGGCACTGAAAGAATTTAAGGGTTAATAGAAAGCTGAGTATGAAAGTCAGGACTCCTGCAAATGATGACTATGGAATATAATGCAACTAATAAGCTTTGGAAGATGGTTAAAAAAGCAAAACAAACAAACAAACAGAAACCCCACAACAAAAAAGCAAAATTCTTATATGCAAGACTCAATTTTATGATACAGTCTTTGAGTTCTTTGGCTACCTGGTGTCCAGCTAATCTGTTTCATGAACGAGATTTTTGGAGAGGAACTGCTTCTGTTAATGTAGTCCTATCTAAGTGCTAGTACTGGGAACCTAAAAACAGGAGGGCCCACCTTCATGTTTAAAATTAGATTTTTCTCCTGCACTTTTCCTAGCAGGGGTAAGAATGCCAGCAATGATGGAAACTGAGCCAGCAGGTCTCACTGCCCACACTGACAGCAGCACCATAATAGGCTGATACTAACAGGGACCAGCAACCCTTTTTTATACAGATGCGGTATAGTCTCCATTTTAATCCTTAAGGGTGAGCCTTCTGTGAATGAGTATTTTAATCTCATCGTTACCACTATGTCATGGTTATATGTCACCATACATTTTCAAAGTTAAGATATAAAGTTGGTCCTCGGTGCTATTCTTTTGGTTTTGGTTTTGTTTCGCTGTTGCAAGGCATCAGAGGTCACTGTGCTCAGGTGGTTATCCCTGGATGTTGTGCTGCTTGCAGGTACTCTTCCTACATGGAATTTAAGAACTCTAGGACAACAAATACAGATCCAGGAAACTACAGGCCAGTCAGCCTCACCTCTGTTCCTGGAAAGGTGATGGAACAGTTTGTTCTGGATGCTGTCTCCAGTCAGTTGGAAGAGAAGAGAGTTATCAAGAGAGGTCAGCATGGGTTCACCCAGGGGAGGTTGTGCTCAACCAGTCTGGTGGCCTTCTATGATGTAATTACTGGCTGGGTAGATGGAGAAAGAGCAGTGGATGTAGTCTACTTTGATTTTAGCAGGCATTCAACACTGCCTTCCACAGCATTGTTATAATGAAGTTAAGGAAGTGTGGAATAGATGAGTGGAAGGCGAGATGGGTTGAGAACTGGCTGACTGGCAGAGCTCAGAGAGTTGTTATTGTTGGCACAGAGTCCAATTGGAGGCCCATACTTAGTGGTGTTCCTCAGGGGTTGGTACTGGGTCCAGTTCTGTTCAACATCTTCCTCAATGACATTGATGAGGGGATAGAGTAAACCCTCAGCAAGTTTACTGATGATATAAAGCTGGAAGGAAGGGCTGATACACCAGAAGACTGTGCTGCCATTCAGTGAGACCTGGACAGGCTGGAGAGCTGGGCAGGAAGGAACCAGATGAGGTTTCACAAGAGCAAGTGTGGAGTCTTGCATCTAGGGAGGAATAGCTACATGCACTGGTACAGCCTGGGGGATGATCTGCTGGAGAGGAGCTCTGAGGAGAGGGACCTGAGTGTCCTGGGGGATGACAGGCTGGCCATGAGTCAGCAGTATGTCCTGGTGGCCAAGAAGGCCAATGGTACCTTGGGGTGCATTAAAAAGAGCATGGCCAGCAGGTCAGGGGCAGTGATCCTCCCCCTCTGCTCTGCACTGGTCAGGCCTCAACTGGAGTGCTGTGTCCAGTTCTGGGCTGCACAGAAACCCAAACTTCTGGGATTTGGTTTCCTGGGAAAATGGATTATGGTATCTTTCCACCTATGTATATCAACAGTTGGAGAGTAGGATTAATTTTTTTGAAAACCAGTGTTACTACTGTACATTTTCCAGAAATTTGGTTCAAGAACATTACAAATAAAGATACGAATAATAACTCTGTGCTATCCGCTTGGCTTCAGGAGCTGCAGTATTAATTAATAATGATGTATCTCTTCAAGTCATGAATAAACACTCGGTCCCCACTATCAATTCTTACAATGAATTTTCAAACCATCCATTCAATATTAACTAAATATAACTACAGAAAAATAAAGGGGAAACGTTTGTTTGTTTATGTTCCCTCAGCTATGAAGACATTATTCTGTGTTACTTCAAAGATTTCCTTTCAAATTCACCTGATCTAAAAGGCAGAGTTTCTCCTGACTATGCAAGTCAGCAGAGAAAGTGGACGTATTTTATCAAATTCAGCTGTACTTTTCCTACCAAAGCATGTTCAAAAGCCAACAGATCTATTTTTGTGATTTACTGCAGTCCGTTCTGCCGTTGTTCCATTGAAGGAAGCTATTTTTGTAATTATTCAGTAGCAAATACATCAATTTAGTTAGTGGTGAAAAGTTCCAGACATCTCTGCGATGAAGGTTGATAAGTGGATCCAGAAGAAAATTGTTTCTCTGTAAAAGGCAATGAGCTGGTGTGAGAAAGGCCTGCATAAAACTCTGAAGTAGCACTACAAAAATGGAAGGGCTCTACTATGAAGCAAGACAAAGATTGTCTTTTGCAAATGTTGAGGCATTTACTTCTAAGTTATTTAGGGTTGCATTGATAAACATTGCTTTTATTATCAGAGGTCTTGAAATGAAAAGGGTCTCAAAGTGCTACACAGATGCTTATACCCACCTCCCAGAATCACAGATAGGTAGGGACTGGACCTCTAGAGATCATCAAGTCCAACTCCCCTGCCAAAGCAGCTCCCTAGCCCAGGTTGCACAGGTAGGTGTCCAGGCAGGTCTTGAACATCTCCAGAGAAGGAGACTCCACCACCTCTCTGTGCAGCCTGTGCCAGTGCTCCGTCACTGCACTGTGAAGAAGTTCCCACACACGTTTGTGCAGAACTTCCTATGCTTCAGTTTGTGGCCATTTCCCCTCGTCGTCCTATCACCACGCACTGCTGAGAGGAGTACAGCCTCATCCCTTTGCCTCCCGCTCCTTAGATATTTATAGATGTGGATCAGATCCCTTTGAGTCTTATTTTTCAAGGCTGAACAGACCCAGGTCTCTCAGTCTTTCCTCATAAGGCAGGTGTTCCAGGCCCTTTATCATCTTTGTAGCCATCTGCTATATTCTTCCAAGGAGATCTCTGTCTTTTTTGTACTGGGGGGAGTCCAGAACTGGACACATCCACCAGGACACTCAGGTCCCTCTCCTCAAACCTCAAAGGAGAAACAATCTGGTCAAGACTGAAAGAAGTCTCAGAATATCGCTTCTGGTTGCTTCATATATTTTAGAAAAATTTGTCTCTCATCAGATTAAGTTGTGACCATCAGAGGAGAACCCAGCCAGCATCCTCCTGGCTGGTCCATGACTCCACCTCCCTCATTTGCTGAGTCCCCATATCCCCTTAGGAAAGGATGGTGGCTGTCTCCATAGTGGCCTCAAACCCAAGGGCGTGCTACCAGTCGTCAGGGTACTTAGCATGTAAGAGGCGTTCCTTCTTGGGCTGTTAAAGAACTGGAGAACTGGGGAGAAAATATCTGGTTGGGTTCACCTTTTTAGGTGTTGGCTTTCTTAATCCTTTGGGTGCTTTTGTGGTAAAGAAGATTATGGTGACAACCTGCCCTTCTCCAGATAATACATGTAATGAGTTCAAAATCTCAAGCCTTTCAACCTGATCTAACATAGCTGTTACCATTATCTTCATTCTAAAGGAAGGTACTGAATTAGGGGTGAGAGCAGCTGACACAGTGGCCTGGGAGGAGGGTTTGATGATGGGATCTGCAGTGCTCCAGGCATTCCAGTGGCTGAGGATGTCCAAGTACTCCAGACCCCACAAGCCTGCCAGGGCTTCTTCGGGGGGAGCCACAGCATAGGACATTGCTCTAGGAATGCTGATAACGGCCCTAGTGGGGCTGTGGCCTTGCCTTGGGGTGAGATGGACTGGATGCAGAGGTATGGCTGGGACACGCTCGCAGCACTGGATGGCAGTGTTACACAAGTTCAACCAGGTTTTCTTTCTTTCTGGTTTGAGAATACTGACAAAACATGTCATGCCTGTGACTGGAAGCGTGTATTTTTCAGAAGGGGCATCTGCAAGTACTGTTGTGATGTATTTATTGCTCTTCTGCACAGATTTCTTCCCCCCCTCTCCCCCCCTTTTTTTCCCCCTGGTGACTTTCCCATGCTTTCATCCCTCCCAATCCCTTTTTCTCAGTGAGTACTGGTGTGTTTCCCATGCCTCCTCTGAGCTGACTGGGCACTGGAAAGGTCGCAGAGCTAATCAACAAGCTTTGCCACTGCAAAGCAATATATAAATACTAAACAACTATAAAACTAGTGAGAACAGTCTCTTCCTCCCAGTTTTCTTAGCTTTAGACACAAAGGACTGGGAAGAAGAGAGTGCATTGGTATCAATCTGGTGTACTTGCATTCAGCAATAAGCCTGCCAGGATCAAATATACTGCAAGGAAAGTATGGAATTTGTACAGCTGACAGATCACTCCTCTTACGGAGTTTGCCTGTTGCTGGTAGTGGAACAGAGCAGTGGTTCCAGGGAGGATACAAAACCGAGCTGTGCATGTGTAATGCCAGTACAAACACATGAGATCACACTCTTCCTCCAGAGACGTGTGCCACGTATCTTTGGCAGTAAGTTGTGAAGTCAGAAAAGCAGTTGTGAATACGTACTACTATGGGTTTGTTCCACCCACTTGGATCCTGAGCTGGGAATTTTTCTCCTGCTTTTCATCTCATTTCTCAGTGTAATACCAGGGTCATGCTTTAATACAGCAAATATAATTAGAGTGTGGTTACACAGTGTGACTCCATTTCATGATACCTGTAATTACCATCTACCTATATCTAGAAGGTCCATTAATTTGGTGAACAAACTGCTTATTATCAGTCTACTTTCTGAGTTAGTATCTCACATTTTAATTGTGATGATACCTTTTGCACATGCATCTAAGGGCTTCCTGTGTGACTGTCATTTGTGTCACGCTATGTTTGTGATTGAGTTCAGCCTGTTTACAAACGTATGGTATTTGTTTGCACAGCAGTAGTATGTTAGGTCAATTCAAAAAGGTAAATCAGTATTCACATGAGTAACTCATACCCGTAATTCCTATAGGATATAACCCTACCCTGCTGAAACATGCAGGAGTTTAAGTAGGGCTGGCTCTTGTTTTCATTCATCTCCCTGTTCTATGTGCACAGCCAAAGAGGTGAACCATAGCTGTCTGTGTTACAGGTGTCTGGCAGGGCTTGCAAAGCATGGCAGGTCCTTGAGATCAGGAGAAAACTCATGGGGGGCATAGCTGATCTCCTTGTAGCTCCTTTCACATGGCTGTGGGTATCCTGCTGCATGCAGCAGGGCATCCATTCAGGTATTATAGCTTCGTGTTCCCAATGCTGACATTAGTTTGATTTTTTAATTTTTTTAATATAAAGTCTCTGCATACTAGAAAGAAATGTCACTCAGTTTATACGTCTTTGTGGGTCTGGGACTGTAGAATTCTCAGAGAAACTTGGAGTAGGCAGGCACTCACAGCACTTTAAAATCCATTGGTAACTCAGCCCCTACATCTGCTGGAAATCAGTACTGTGTGTTCACTCTGAAGGCTACAGGAGCAGGGGTCACAAACCACTTTGCCTGACTGCCAAAGGCCTGGGCTGCATCCTGGCCCTTGGCATCGGTGAGGATGAGTGCAGGAGCAGTGCTTGCATGAGGCAGAGGAAGGAGCAGTGCTGGGAGAGGTGCCCCAGCCAGCTACTAATCTGTCTTTGTACGGGTACAACAATTAGGATAATTATAACTCTTTGAGTAAGAGGCTGCTTGTGTGCCTTTGCTGTTTATATGTACCCAGAAGGAAATTGCAGAGAAGTGCCTGCCAAGTGTATCCCTAGAAATATTTTTGAAACTGTCATCCACAGGCTTTGTATACCCGAGGCTGTTTAATCTCTCGCCCACTCTCTTTCTCTCTCTGAGCCCCCACCTCCCACTCTCTGGCCTGATTTTTCTAAGGAGGAGAATTTAGAGTTTTAATGCAGTGTAAAGATTTAGGCAGTTTTGTTTGAGGACAGAGTCCAAAGGCGTCACAACTAGGCAGCCCCCACGTGTGGACAGAGCAGCATGGGCATAGGGCAGAGCACAGGAAGCAGTGTGGTGCCCAGGTGTGGGGACACCCTGGGGACACTTCCAGTCCCTAGGGCAGATGTCTGGTGTGCTTCTCATCTGGTCCGTTTCACAAGATTGAAAGAGAAAGAAAACAGCTTGGGTGCAGGGAGCTGGCATAGAGTGGGAAATCTGCTACTACTGAAACAGGACTTGCCATCACCTTTCAGAAGTGTCCCATTGCATCAGTCCTGTTTGGTCCTGCCACTAGTCCCGATGGCTTTTAGTTGTCCAGGACAGAGAGGCAGATGGATTTTTGCAATGAGTGTGCTTTGCCTCTAACCATCTTCTCTACTCGTGATTTGTGTTCCAGTGGCTGTTATGAGTGACCTGTGAAAAGGAAATTGAGAAGGAAACCTCCAGAGAGATGTGTAACGAAACAGAGTGATGTTCATGGCACAAACTTACCTAAAATTCAGTTGAAACTGTACAAACTGTTCTCTATACATCCCTCTCCTGCAGTGTGTGGATGAACCTCTGTTGTTACCAAGAACAGAGAACTTGAAATCATCCAAAACTCCTTATGTTCACCACAACTGGAATGACTGCAGACAGCAGTGCTAAATTGTCAAACCATATTATAGAAAAAAACAAAGAAGATACTTCACATTGGTAAGCAAACGTAGGACATTTCTCAAGAATCTTTCTGATTTCACTTTTAAAAAACAAAACAAACCAGCCCCATATGTACTCTTTTTTGCACATTTCCATCCCTTATTCAGGACTGACACACTGGGATTTAGTGAGTTTTCCTGTATTTTCTGTAGTCCAGTGTTCAAATTGTTATTGTCAATAATTTTGATTCCTGGAGTTAGCAGGACCCCAGACACAGAGGCAGAATTGCTGTGCTTTAGGCATCTGTGGAGTTTGAAGTGTGTGGTGGGCAGTTAAAAGTACAGTCCATCTGCCCTTGGGATTCATGGGGATTCTTTCATTCAATAAAGAGGATGTGCCAAGTCAGACTGAACAGGAATGAAAACTTCTTAAAAAAGAGGTTGGCTCAGTCATCCTTTCTTCTAATTTGGTTACTTCAAACACTTCAGCAAAGAATCAGATGATTTGTTATTCTCTCTTGATTATTTCATCTACTGTTTGTGTTTTCTTACAAAACTACTCTTCACCTGTTGGCAACTTCTAAGCTTATAGGTGAATCTAACAGCTGCAGTTCTTGGGGCTCTTAATTGGTTACAACTCATAGAGAGCAAAAAAACAAAAAAAGAAGATGAAGTTAATGGTCTTCTTGAGGAAGTGATTAATTTGCTCTCATGAGTGGATGTATAAGCACTAATTATATTCTGAAAGGTTTCAGCTATTAAAACCACATTAGAAAGCATACACAGGGCTTTCTTCCTTACCTTCCCACACATGTGGGCTGAGAATTTCCCTGATCTTCATATCCTAGTTCCTGTTTTCTTTTCAGGTTGTGTCTGGCCTGGCGCTGGCTTGTTCACTGAGGACACACTCTCTATTTAAAAGAGAGGTTAAGCTTGCTGGGGACCATTTGTGTTTCATAGTGATCTATCAAGGGCTGCTTTCTGGAGGTGTGGGCTGAGGTTTCCCTGCTGCGGCCTTGACCATAGGTGACAGCTGAGGGCAAAGACACTTTCCAGAGTACAGGTTTTTATGTTTTTTGACAAATCAAAATTGGTAGCTACAAACAATAACAATTGTCGGCTTATAATAATAACTTGTGCCTTCCTTAACAGTGAAGTGAAAATCAAACAAACCAATCCCTGCGAGTTCTGGTATGTTTGTATTGAGCAAGATTAAAAACAAACAAACAAAACAAAAACAAACAAACAAAAAAAGGTGGTTATTTGCCATTGGGGTTAATGAGCCCTACACTGGGGGAAGGTGGTGCAATCAGGACAGGCAGCAGTGTTTGTGTCCTCACTTAACTATCATGCACTGCTCCAGCCAGGTGCCACAGTGATCTCTCAGATGATGCTGTGCCTCTTCTGGCCTTGGGGACCATCTCTGCTGTAGTTGAGCATGAGAACACAGCTCAAAGTTTTGTGAAGTGCCAAAGCTGTGCTGAGTCCAGAGCAAGGAGATCAGAGGCAGATACACAGCATGTCTGCAGGATGTGGGAGCAGGATAAGGCAGCTTCTGCACGCTCCTGCAGGAAACCTGAACCTTGGGAAAAGATTGTCCAGCCTTAAAGGTACTAGTGCTCTCTCTGAGATAGATCATCATAGGATGAGTAGAAAAGTAGGATGTGTGTTTTTTTCAGCTTTTTAGCTCTTTTCACAGTGACAAGAAACACTCAGAGACAACTCATTATAAAATCTAAAAGAGGTTATGTTTAATTAATCCCTGAATAAATCCAAATGAAAGATAACTGGGTCTGTCCCTGCAAGCAATAAAGGATGTTAGAAAATGGTTCTATGTTTTTCAAGGCTTTTTATTTACCCATTTTGTCAGAGTGATTGGGAGGGTCTTGACTGAAAAAAAAACAATAGATTGTGTTTTCCCCAGACACTGTAGTGTTGCAAAAGTATTCCTGTCCATCATGAAAGCAAACTGAGAAGTGTTCTAAAAGTTTATTTACACACAAGTCTGACATGGCATGGAACATTAGGGCTTCATCCTATGTTATAGCTTTCAGTGACATTGCTAACTGGAATGCTCACATAATCACACCAAGTACAATAGGAGACCAGCAATCACTGGTCTCAAATAACTGGGCAGTCCCAGTTACGTTCTTTAAGATAGTTAATAAGTACAAACAATGCTGTGACAGATGAAGTTGTATCCGGACCCCCACTTCCATCTCAAATAAACATCTTTGGGATTGAACCAAAATGAAAGTGCCGTATTTGCATTTCAGGTATCTCTTACTGATGCTTTGTGGTATATAGGATAATATCCACCATGGTTCAGAGAAAGCCTTCCTGCATCATGGGGCTTGGAGTCCTCTCCACATTCCCATTTCTGGTTTACCAGTAGATAAAAGTACATCTCTGGTATGCTGGGGAGACAGGATGAGAGAAGGATCTTTGCTACCCTTTTTTTCTGTTCTTATTACAGAAAAGTAGTCTTCGAGATTTATTTCGGTTAGACTCCCCCATTTGTAATAACATGTCATCTCCAATTATAATCCAAATATTTTTCCATCCAAAGCAAAGGGAGAGAAAGTGTTGGTAGGAGGACATGATGTATCGACTTGCTTATATCCTGAAAAGGGGTATGAACTATGAGGGTTTAGATTATATTCTGAGAAGACAAGAGTTTTGGATATATCTTTGTACATTCTGGAAATACTCATGCTGTGTCATCTCCCTTTTTGCAGCTGTGCAGTCAGACCACTAGAGACTTCAGGGAGTGAGTGATCAAATTTGTCCATATTGCTGTATAGAGGCTCAGTGAATTCACTGGCACCACTTGGGACAGACCAGGTCACTCTGACAGGTATGCCAGACTCATGAATGAGAGCCCATTTCCAGACACAACCTGTTAAGATGCAGGGTGAGAGCTGTTCACCTTTTTAGCAAATGCTTGTTATACTGGTCCCTAGCCCTGGTCAGTCTATTTCTGATAACATAACTGCTTAACAAGAAGTTCCCACTCTCCATTTTTTTCTCCTGTATGCACTCTAGTAGTGTTTTTTGTTCAGTGATCCCAGAGCTAATGATGGCACCAACTGAAAGAGGAATAAGGAGGACTGTTGTGTACAGCTGAACATCCCAGACAAAAGGTAGAAATGTGTGTAGGAGGGATATGACTTTTGTGTTTACAAACTGTATTTATGTGTTCCGTACTTATGAGCTGTAGTTCCTTCACGAATTATATATTCTGAATTGGGAATACCAATTCTGTAAAACTAGATCCAAATCTGTTTGGGAACACTATTCTAAGTTCTGGGCAGTAGTGAAAAGGAGGGTGTAAGAGCATCTGGTGCCAGACTCAAGACATGTGATACTCTGTTCCTCTAACACTAGCAGAGGTAACAGCTTTCTTGTAAGCAAATGCCAGTCTCCCCATTATTTTTTTTCCAGAGAAATGCAGATTTCTATGTTGATGCTGTGGAAAAACAGACATGGAGGACATTTGTGCCACAGTCACAGAAATGAAGAGAGTATGAGTGTAGCCTGGAAAACTGAGCTCTCTATGTAAACACAGGTTTACATAGAGAGTTACATTTCTTACAGTAGGCACGTTGCAATTTTCTTCTTAATAGTGAGGCTGGGCAAAAGGCAAGGAGCTGATAGGCAGCGTGTATGGATTTTCTGAATCTGTAGCACTTGTTCAAATTTAAGGCAGAAGCGTTGAAGGAAAAGCACGTGAAGAGACTGAGTAAAACCTTATATGCACTGGGGATTTTTTGTAGAAGGGCAGTATTTACATGCATGGTAAGAACCAGATGGCAAGACTCTTCTGAAAAGATGATTTTACTCTCTTATTTTGCTGGCTCTGGGAATTTTTCAGCAGCTGCTGTGGAAGTATTCTCTGTGCAAATGAAGTTGTGGGATTGAGAATGGGCAGATTAAGGTGACAAGACATTCTCATGGGTGCTATTACTCCAGATAGCATTTTTCCCTGAGAATCTTATTCTGTCTTGGACCAAAATGCTAATAGCATAGAGATGTGTCCAGCTGCTATATTAAAACAAAACAAAACAAAACAAAAAAGATGTTTTCCAGTTATTTGAAACCCCCTGAGAAGGCACACTGTTAAACTGTTGCTGAAGTTTTCTTCTGAGACTAAAATATCTGCATAGGAAATATTAGTAGCATGGTGCATATCCAGCCCTTGTAGCCTCTGAAATGTCATACATTACATGTATAATGATGTTGCAATTGTTGGTTCTTTTTGCTTTTTTTTTTTTTGTGTGTGTTTGCCATTGTCATTTTCACAACAGTCCTTTAAAAATATGCAAAAGGGTTGGTCATTAAACCTAAGAAAGAAGCATTAAGCCCCACAAATTACATGTGCCATGGTCCACCCTGGTCCTTCTCTCTTGGTTCCTGCTCAGGCTTAGGAAGCAATTCTGAAGGTTAATATTTGAGCAGGGGCAAAACCCTCTGATTGAAGTCAGCTATATGAGCTGGTTGTCTTGGCTCTCATCCTCAGCAGATAACACAACCCATCATCAAATCTGTATCCAAAACAGGTGAAATAATTGCCCTGCGATGGCTGCAAAGGAAGTCTGGGAAGATGTCCTAAAGGAGGACCTAACTTCTGACCTGGCACAGTTCATAAGGTCAATTAGAGCAGTTCACTTACCTCTATCTGCGCACCATCTCCATCAGGCAGCACTGTCCTTCAGTGAGAATGAACAGAGTATTTTTAGCTTTGTTTGGAATTAATTTCTGATAATCTAAATTACTGTGAAATTGACTGGAAGATTAATGTTCAAACTGGTCCAGCAAAGACCAAACAACTGCAACTGCTTTTATGAAGATGCCTGCCAGGGAGAAGTCAAGGCTGGGTTTTGTCATGGAGCACAGGATTAAAAGCTGTAAGTCAAAACAGAAAACTATTTAAAAGAACTAAAAATAGATGACTAGAAACATGTGGGCAGAGGCTTATCTGTGGAGTCTAGAAGGTAAGAAAGAGATAAATATGCAGGAGTAATGCTTTGCATCTAAACTAAGCTAAAATCAAATAGCTTTTGAAATAGGCAGCCTTGAACCCCTGTTCCAGCTGCAAAGTAGTCTTTATTTGTTGTCTTTGTTTTCTGTTAGATTTTCCAGCCAAATCAACCTCTCCTATTGCCATGTGGCCACTAGATCCAGTGGATGGAAGTGTGACCAGGAACTGGCTGAGGGGAGCATGTTCTGGTAGCAGGTTTCTGTTAGATCATTGTACCCCAGAATTCTGCTGCAACCCCAGGGGGCTGGAGTGCTAGTCTGGCTGTCCCGCACACTACATGCATGGGCATGGCACAGGGTGAGCCTGCAGATGTGGACAGGACAGAAACAGTTCAGTTCTGTCTTCACGGAAAGCATCAGAGCTGTGAAGCAAAACAAAAGTGTGACGTCTAATGAGGAACAGAAATGTGGCTGTCATTTCAAGGTGACTCCTGAGTTCCCATCTAGGCTGGCTCTCCGAAGTTATTTGCTCAGAAGTGCATTTTACTTAAAACTAAACAGATTGAAATGTCTGTGTTTCAGCTTTGCAGGAACAAAGAAATCTAACCTAATTAGAGAAAGAGAAATACAAGAATTAGCTTTGTGTTTTTCTGATTATTCAAAAAAGTGAATAGTTGAGCATCACAAAATGAGAGAATTTCTTTTATGTTCTGAAAGGATGAGGAGGACCACCTCATTATAACAGATCAAAAAGAGCTATGTTTTTTTAGCATGTGTGGGTAGATTATAGCTCACAGCCACATGAGCTGATCTGTGGGCCTTTTCTAAATATGTTTTAACTGTCATGGAGGTACTATTCCTTTGCACAACGTAGGGTTCAGAGGAGCGAAAAAAAACTCTTCTGCAGAAGTTCTCTAAGCCACTGTCAATGTCAGTGCGAAAAGTTTACTCAGACTGAGGCATCCAATGGCGTATTGAGGACTTTCATTGTATTTCAACATCTACACTTTCCTCTGTTTTATTGCCACTAGCTGCTGAGCTAGAATCTGAGAAACCTTTTTAGTAGGAAGGAAGAAGAAAGATTAGCAGTATCCTACGAGCGACTACCTCTTGGGAATACTAATAAGTGTGCACCTCAAGATGTTTCCCATAATGAAGTATACTAATGAAATAAAGAATTTGTTTCACCTCTGCTCAACTCTCTTAGAAGTCTGAAGTCTGAATCCATCAATACATATTAGTAAAAGAATTTCCTGCCCATTCCCACACTGCTCAAAGGAAAAAAAAAAAAGCATAACGAGTTATAAACAACTGCGTTGCAGAAGGTAAACTGTGAACTTGTAAATGTTCATACCAAAAACCTGGTGCGGAGTTGTATTAACAGACCTTACTCAAATGGATATTTCATTGTCAAAATGTAAGGCTGAGTTGCATGAGATCCACAGAGGATTGCTCTAAGTCTGGCAGTATTCATTAAATTCATTAATGAGCTGAATGATGACGCAGAGACAATTGTTATTAAATTTGCAGATAATTTCAAGCAGCAAGAGACTGCAAAGATGTTAGAAGCCAGGATCAAAATTCAGTGAACTTGATAAATTGCAGATATGATCTAGAAAATGTGGGTAGCGTTCAAGATGAAGAAGAGCTACATTTAGATAGGAAAAAGGAACTGCAGAAATGCAGGACAGCAAAGAACAGTCTTCAAGGCTGATCTCTGGTAAAAGATCTAGCAGGCATCATATACCACAAATAGAACTGCGGTCAATAATGCTGGGCTAGTGGAAAAAAAAAGAACACAATCCTGCACTGCCTGCATGGGCACAGATTGCTCAGGTTGGATAAGTTACCCCGGAATGGACTAATCAGAAAGGAGAGACATGGAAAAAAAAAACAATCTGGAAGGAAAAAGAGCCAATGCTGTCCAATCCGATGCTTAAAGAAGGTGAAAGTCTTCTTCAAAGAGAACAAGGATAATCTGCCATCTATATCCATGACAAAAGACGAGAAATAATAGGTTTCAATTTTAGCAAGAGAGATTCATCTTCAGTATCAGGATAAAGGCAGATAGTGTTCCCCTAAATACAGGAATAAATTTCCTGCAGTGTCTGTGGAACATCCATCGCTTAATGTCTTTAAGGTCTTGTCAGGAGTAATGTTGGGCACAGCTGATCCTACCCAAGGCAGTGGGACAGACTATGTGATTTCAGTCCCCTTCTGTGCTACAGTTTGATAACAAGCAGAAAAAAAAAAACCCAACCCACTGAGTAATTTACATGTTTAGTTAAAATTAACTATCCTAATCTGAATATGCATCACTGCAGTCAGCTTCTGGGGAATTTAGCCTTCAGTCGCTAAGAATGTAAGCAGGAGCAAGTTGAAAATTTCAGAATTCATAACTTGTCAAAATTTGGGCAGATTTTCACAGAACAGCACATCCTCATTACTCAGGCCCATCTCCCTGATACATTTTTAATGATAGCCTCTAAACATTGGACTATTCAATTATAAGAATGTATTTAACATGGGAAAAAGCCTTCTTTTTCCCCTCCAGGTCCCATTGGAGGAGTTAAACAGTTTTGGTTGTTTTTTTTTTTTTCCTGAAACATTAAAAAAAATAAAAGATGAAAAACTAAAAGCCGGCCTTGTGCTGATCCGTAAAATGAAACATTTCAGCTCAAGCAGCTGTAGTTCGATTAGAATATCAGCAATCTGAACACACAGTGCAGAACATTAAAAACAAAACAAAACAAAAAAACAAATAACACAGAACTTCAGTTAATGACAGAATTTTGACCATGCTGACCACGGTTATTTTCCTGTGGGAGGATTTCAGGGCTTACTGTTCTTCCATTATTTACAATGCCTTCTGAGATCCTGACATGACATTCGCTTAAAGATTCGTGGTGATGTTTACAGTAAAGCACAGATTTAGACCAGTTTCTTGGACAATGGCAAAACCCCCCACGTTTTTAAAAATAAAGCTTATGTATTATTTTGCTTTAGCTTTGTGCAAATGTATTGTTCTCACGTTCTTGTTTAACATAGCTGAACAGTTCAAAATGGTTTTAACTGAAATGGCTCTATCAATCTTTATCTCTTTATTCTTTAAGGTTAGCAGGCTTATTGAAGTAAGAAGTGTTTTTCAGAGAGTTTCTGGTGCAGCTCTCCTGGCCAAAGAAGAAGAAGATGAGGCTGGAGCTGAGCCCTGGATCCACCTCATGTTTCACACTTCTGAGATCTGCAAAACATCTTGAGACACCTGGCTATGCAAGCAAGGGGGGGTTCACAAAGCTAAGAAAGGGTAACTGCAGCCTGGTGAGGCAAATCTCCTTCACATCTCTGTGTGTTCAGCAGGGAGAAAATAGTTCTTTTTGGTGCAGCACTGTACATCAGAGCTTGGAGCTCCAGCTTTCCTTACCCACTCTCTCTTTAAGATGCGAGCTTCCTAAGGTAATATCTGGGTTTTTTTGGAGGTCCTTCTGCCTTCAATTGTTTTCATGAGTGCTGTACATCTGATCTCCACTTTGACTACTCGTTCAAATTGTAGAAATGTTTGACCCCTCAGACTTCACTGACTTCAACAGAAAAACAAACCGAAACAAAATAAGTAACTGAATATTCACCAAAAGTGAGTGTCTAGTGTTAAACTGCCCTGTTCAAAACAGAAAACACTCTGTGGTGCCCAACTGCATAACAGCCAAAGAGGGTAAAGTGGTGCCACATGGTTTAAATAAACCATCAACACCCTGTAAAATGGTTATTGCTATTAGAGAATAGATTTTATATGTAAAAATATGTAAGTACATGGACATGCATTTCAGTACTCGAGGTGCGTTGGTGGGTACTATAAATCACACAAGTACAGGAAAGAAACATATCTTATGGCGATGTTTTCAATTTCTTCCATATGTTAAATGCTTTTCAAAAGCAGGAGATGATACAGTTTCTGCTTTGACAAATGTGCAGTTTAATAAGATGCAGATAAATAGTGGTGAGAGGGACATGGCAAACAAGCAGCGTGATCAGGGCTGTGACAGGCACATACTGCATCTTGCTAGTTGCAAGCATTTTTATAAACACATTTCATGCCTTCCTCCACACTTCAGGCTTCTCGTTCCCACTGCACACCAGCTCCCATCACAGCTTATGTAATTAATCATGATAAAACCTATTTCAAACAGAAACACTCCACAGGAAACTCCTGCAGTATACAGAAGAAAATAGCAAAGGATTCTGTGATTTACTCAAAGCAACTATTCCTTATGCACCCTTTCCAGTCCAGTAGGAATGGGCAATCTGGAGAAAGCCTAAATTTCATGGGAATTCACTCATTTCTGTCATTTAGTGCAGTGAGCTTTCATAATACTTTGCTGATACTTAAAGTGGCAGAAGTGGAGATTCTGGTCTGGGAAATCTTGGCAAGTTCTGGTCAGGTTGATGGAGTCTGAGTACAAGGGCGATCCCCTTCAGAAACAGTGACAGCTGTCAAAGAACTGATCTCCAGGTGATTAGAAAGAAGTGGTAGAGAGATCTTAGCAGAATCCTAGCCATTAAAGATATAAAAACTTAAAATCCTCTCTAAAGACAGAAAAGATGGCAGAAAAGATGACTGCTAAACTCACTCGGCCAGGAATCTGATTTGTTCAGATGTGTGATCTCCAAGCCAGGAGTGAAAAGGAAGCCTCTGTTTTGCTTGAGCGAGAATTAGGACATTGAGGAAACTGAAGTGTTTCCCTTCTCATTAGCTGTACTGCTTTTGGTCCATTTTGGGACTCTAGTCCCCAGACCATCCCCAGACAACGAAAGACAAAGCTTCTTACACAACCCTGTTTAAAGCATCTAGCAAACAAGGTCTTCCAGAATGTCCCAGGTGTACTTGCAAACACTCTATTTCTTTTCCACAGTATTCCTTATCGATAAAAATGAGCAAAGGGGACACTACTCAAGGTGTTCTGATATTTTTAACTTTATATAATAAACTTCCTCTCGGTGTGTTTGGTTTTGTGATCACTCTAGATTTAAGGAACAAGATCTCCCACACCTGAAATTCACCTGTTTTATTTTTCCTATGGTAACAGGTCACTGAGAAACTTGTTGAGGATCACCCAAAAATTAAGAAGCATCAGAACTGACATAAATTTTGCATTTGCAAAGACAGCTGAAATTCTGTTACACAAAGGTAGGAATGGGCTGTTTTTGTTTTTTAGTTTGTGTGATCGTTATAGATGTCGATGTACTAATTTGGCTTACGCTGTTTATCGTGGCTTGAAGATTGCCAGTACACACTACCTGCCTTTGTCAGCCTGACAAGTTCAATTTCTGCAACACACATTAACATGGATCAAAGCAACCTCTTTTGGGAAGAGATCTCTGAGGGAGAGCTCTCCCTGGAGAGAACACATTTGTAATCATGGACATCTGGCAGACCTGGCAGCACCTCCTGCGCTGGCTTTCCCTCTTGGGAAGGGTATGCAGAAGGACTCAGTGGAGCAAGACTGCCCATACTTGGCTCTCTGCTGACAGAATTTCCAGAAAGCCCAGTGATGGAGGTGGAAGGAAGTGCCAGTTTTCTGCAGACTTAATTTGTTTGAGGCTGAATGGCTGAAATCTGCTGTTTTTTTTAACTGCTGCATTTTTCTGCTGAATCCATACAAAGCTTAGCACACACAATAGAGGATCAGAAGTTTTAAAAGTTTTCTTCTGGGAAGACCAGCTAAGAATTGCAGAAGGGTACTGTGAAATGGCAGCTGAGAATATCCACCTTATGTAATGAACAGTGAAAGAAAGCAAAAAAGTGAAACCATCACTTGTTCCACAGGATATTGGTTACAATGACAAGATGCAGAATTCTTTCTTCCTCCTGAAACTCCAAGTAGGGGAAGCAAGATAGATAGAACTAGCAGTACTCCATACCTTGCTCCTGCTGAATGCTAGCATGAGGCTTGTAAATCTTCGAACTTTGTAGTCAATGTTGGCATCAATTTGATAAAGTTAATTGAATATTTACAAAGCAAAAGATCTTTCTCTAAAAATGCTGAGGAATTCAAGACTACAGCTGCAGTCTGGTACTTGAAATTGTGCCATGAAATAAGCAAAGGGCTTTGAACCATCACTTTAAAAACATCCACAGTATGTGACATAAAAGATAGGTTAAAGCCTCCTTAAAACTACAAAGAAACTGTGCCATAGCAGCTGCCTGAAACAAAATAGGAGAGAGGAATTAACGCAACAGCTAAGGTCTTAGTGTGCTGCAGCAATGTCTGTAAAGCCTATTGCTCTGTTGTTCTAATGATGTAGGCTAAGACACAGGAGATAGGAAAAGCCGAGACATTGAAAGCCGCTGTGAAACTGGGTCATACTTAAACATTTTATGAAAAATAGAACCTACCTGGAGCAACTCTGAAAACCTCTGCTTTCCTCATGCACTCAGACAGAGAGTGGCACTGATTCCTCCTCTGTGCCCATGGGAAACAGCCCCAGTTCTGTGGCCTGAGCCAGAGGCTCCATTTTTTCTTATAATTAACACTTAATGACTATCTCTGAAGGAAGTGCTGGAGGGTAAGGCTTAGTTATTGGACCAACAGTCCTGTGAAGGAAAGCATCTGCCCAGCCTCAGAGCAATGCAAGCACAGCAGCGAGCAGGATAGCACTGGGAAGCACAAAGTGGGAGTAACTCCAGTGTCACAGCCACAAGGGGCTGGAACCTGTTCCTGTAGTGCTGGGATGGAACCTGTTCCTGTAGTGCTGGGATGGAAGGTTCTACAGCAGAGAGGTTAAGGAGTCCTTACCAGGGTATCACCAGTGCTCGTGGAGTTTCTGCGGCTGCAGACTTGAGAAGGAGGTAGGACAGCTTTATGAAAGGTGTGATAAAAGCGATGGCATTTTTCAGGGTGAATATTAGTGTAAATGAAAAGCTAGCTGAGCTGCTTTTGGTGTGAATAACGACAAGCCAGCACCCCACAGTATCCTGTAAGGGTTATCCCATTGTAATAACATTAAACAAGAGTGCTGTGATGTCCTGTAGGGGTCAGTGAGCTTGTGCACTATGCCCAGCAACGCCTTTCTGACACCACATGGAGGGGGGGGGACCTGCAGGGGAAGCACCTCCAGCATCTGTCCATGCGGTTCCCACAGACACTGGGGTTGCTTCTGAGCAAGGAGGGTTTAGCTCTCCTTCTGGAGGAAAAAGAAAGGAACAAGATTCCTATCCATTGGAAGAACTGGTGGAGTACGTCTGTGGGAACCATGCAAGCACCTTTGCACAGCTAGTGAACACTTGGAAACTCACTGTAGCCAGCAGTGATGGTTTCTGCCCGTGGGACAGGTTTGCCCAGGCATGTGTGTCAGAGCAGTTTTGTTGAAGCTGTTGTGGCAGTGAGAGGTGTGCAGGGCTCTGGTGCCAGCAGGCTGCTGCTGGGCATCAAAAGTGTTCAAGGAGCTTGGGAATGCTGTATGCAGTTGTGCCACACAGTACAAAAATCAGACCCTGTGTGGTCATGAAACAGCAAGAAAACACAACCAAATGCTGAAGTGGAGTGTAAAGATCATGCTAAAGACATACAAAGCAGCACTCCTCCGTCCTTCCCACCACTGGATGAACTTCACTGAGGCTTTGGGCATCTGGAGGTGGGACTCTTAAGAACAAGGGCTCAGACACACCCGGACCAGGTGCAGATTTTTCCTCTTATGGCCTTGAGGTGCCCTTAACCTGCCCAAGTCATCGGGACCGCCCGTTACCGATCCGCCTTTAGCGGGACCGAGGAACGCAGCTCTCCTCGCGCTGCCCCCTCAGGACGCCGGGGCCGAACTTTCCCTTCGCCCCACGGAGGGAGACCCGTGCCCGGCGCTGCGCTCCGCAGGGCGGGGCAGGGCGGGGCAGGGCGGGGCGGAGCGGATCGGCCGGGCCCGCCCGCAGCGGACGCTGCAACCACCACGGGGTCGGGTCCACCCCCGGCCCGCCCCGCCCGGCGGGAGCGAAGGGCGGGCGGCAGGCGCGGCGTGCCCGTCGCTCTCAGCTCTGCCGGCCGGAGGAGGAGGAAGGCGTGGAGGAAGAGCCCCCTGAGGAGGCTGCGCCATGGCCCCGGCTCGCCGCCGCCCCTGAGGAGGCGCGAGGGGCGGAAGGGCGACGCGGTTGTCACGGTAATGGGGCGGCGGAGGGTCGGGGCAGGTGGGGCGAGGCCGTCCCCGGGCGAGTCGCGGTGCCGCCGGACGTCCCCCTGGGAAGGACGGGGCAGTGCTGCCAGTCGGGCAGGGCAGGGCTCGGGCGGGGAGCCGGTGCCCCGTGGGGAACTTGGGAAGTGCCGCGCTCGGGCGGCAGCACTTGGTTCCCAGCAGCGATGTGGCGGAGCGCCCGGAGCCTTCATCCCCGCGGCACTACGGGCATCGCCGCTCAGCCGCGCGGTGCGAGCGCGCTCGGATGGATATAGGCTGTAGGGCCGGCAGCAAGCTTCGGGTGCTCCTGGGGAAAATGCAGGTCTCCCGCAGCCGCAGGGCATACCCACGAGCTTCAGTTGCAGGAAAGCGTCCCGCGGCCGCGTGGTACCTCCCTGGTATCGGAGCTGGCGGATGCTCGCCATTGGCCGTACTTCGTCGGCAGCTGATGGTGAGCACTTTCACCCGGCTGCCTTGGAAATCTGCTTAAACAGAGGTCGGATGTTGGCTTGTGTTTAGGAGTGTGGGGTGTGAGCATGGAACTATAGTGTTCTTTGCTCACATGTGTGTGTAAGATGCTGAATAAACTGTTTAGACCCAGCCAATATTGACTTATTTTCAGATGAGCTGTTCCTTTTTCCGGCAACCTGACTAATAGAATGCTTAATGGCAAATGTTTCCATTTCTTTCCTGCAAGTGCGGCCTCTAAATAGCTGTTATTTACTTTTTGTATTTTAAACTGTAGCGGTGATCAGAAACAAGTGAAGGAGGAGCAGACACTGGCTGCGCATCTCACTGAGGTTTATCAGCAATTGACGTTTAGAGATTGCAGTTTAGCCTCCTTGACCAAGTTTTCTGGCTTCCTCCTACCACCTAGCCCTTGTAAGGAGAAGCTGCACGAGGTGGTTGGTGCTGCCTGTCTTCATTTCTTTCTGGTGGTGCAGGTGATGCAGGGAGTACAGGAACACCTGTTTTAGCCAAAATAACACTTGAGGATGAGAGCAAGAGGTGTGTCCTTTTCAGTGATTGCTTCCTTACTAAGCAGTGTTGAGGTGTTCTGGTGCCTAGCACATTGTTCTGGTAGAGCCCATGGGTACAAGGCTGGTGAGCAGAGCACTGCTTATTCCTGGGATAACTCTGCATAGGTTAATGTTCATGAAGAGAGAGTGACAGGGTCTGTCCCTGACCCCATGAGCAGCCAAAAGCGGGGAGGAGAGGAGAGGGCAGCCCTGTCCCAACAGAATGCAGCAAAATAGCGGATGGCAGGGGAAGAAAAGAAGCTGCTGTGTGTGCAGTAGTAGGGTGACAAAATAGCTGCAGCACCTTAATGCTGCTTGTTAGTCTGTGGGGAAACTCCTGGATGTGCTGTGGCTTGTGCTTCCTAATGGCATGCAAGACTGTTGCTGGGCGATTTTGCTCTCCCTGTAACACTGAGAGCCTCCAGCATTTCAAGAATGAGGGATGGTGAGCTCAAAGGCTCTAACTTGAAATACCTTTGATTTCTCAATCAACCCTGGTGGTTGTGAAGCACTGGTAGAGCCACAGGAGAGCACTTCTGCCCTTACAAGCCATTTCAGTGCTATATGTGTGCTCAGTGCCTGACGCAAAAGTGGCATTTCTGCAAACAAACCTCGGCACTGTAGAGGGCAGATTGTGTGAGCAGACAAGTCCACGTCACCGAGCAGCTCCGGTGTGCTTCAGAGGACAAACAATCCATCTAGCTTTCGGAACTGACACACTCCTGATTCCTCATGGGACTTTTCTCTTGCTGTTGATCATTGCCTTACTTAGTATGAAAATTCGTACTATGCTGTTGTAAGTATAAAGGAAACTCTGGTATTATGGGATTATTATGCTTATTTGGAAAGGTTTTCATTTGCGTTGGTCTTTGAGCTGTTGTCAAATGAGATGTGAGCTTGGTACCAGGTTCCTGTGTTGCTGCTGAAGGTGCAGTAGTACTTTGAACCCTGAATGCTTGCTACTGCCTGCACATTAGGAAAAAGCTGAAGGGGGAAGAGCTGTGCTGGCTGGTTGTGCTTCAGAAGTGCTGAGGTGCCTGCTGCTGGTGGTGGACCCCTTCTGGGTTTTTCAGAAGCACCGGGCAGGTCAGGCGCTCTGTTCCTGTTGAGTTACAAGCCTGACCTCCTCAGGCTACAAAATTTCCTCTTTGCATCTTTGAGCACTTGCACAGAGTTAAACATTTGTATTTGTTCTAAACTAAGTTACTATGTTCCTACGTCTCTGATACTTAGTCTGCAGGTCTCTGCCTTTACAATTGGTCTCTTAACTTTCTGACTAGTGAATGTGCTCTGTCAGAGCACTGCTCAAGTTGTGCCCTTGGAGTGGTGTTGTACACGGGGCTACATGCTGGGACCAAGAAGCAGTTTGGCAGTGAAGAGAAATTAGTGCTTTCTTTCTTTCTTTTTTTTTTTTTCCTGCCAGGAATCTTAAAGAGAGTTGCTAACACCATCCCAATGTAAAGTATTGTTCTGTCATCCACTGTACTTATAGCAACTGGCATTGGTGGTGAGAGATTCACAAGGTACTTAAAAGCTCCTTGGATTGATTAATACAGACCTACTGTTCTGTGGAGCCTGTGTGCTGTGCAAATGAAAACTAATGGCTGGAGAGCCAAGGTTTGTGTGTTCAATTTATTGCTCCATCATCTGTTATGTGAATGTGGGGAAGTCACTTAATTTCATTGTGATTTAGCTTCTCATTTTGTAAATGAAAATAGTGTTTGTTTCTGCCACAGATGAGCAACTAGTTATAGATCACCCCTTCACTAGTGTAACTGCAGTCTGGTAAAGACACTTATTAGCTCAATTGAAGGAGCTGTTTATACTGGAGCATTATAGTGCAACAGCAATATAGTAAAGCATATTAGTATTCGTAATGAACATAGCATATCTTGTTATTTATAGTAGTTCAGTTATGGCATTGTGGAGTTCAGGGTAGACAAACTGCTGCAGTGGGATTTGTAGGCTATGCTGAACTGTGTGGGTGCGTGAACTGGAGCTGGCTAATTTAGGAGTGCCTCAGATGCTTTTTACATTGCAATTACTGTAATGATTTGGACTTAATTTGCATCTGTAAAGGCTGTAAGTTGCTGAGATAAACAGCTGGGCAGTGAAATCATAGTATATTGCATAATGTCCTCCAAGTACACAGAATGTAACCAGAGCTGTTGCATGGTACCACATCTTCAAGAGCACCTGTGCTTTTGGGTAGCAGATTTCCCATTTTATTTGATTGCGGGGAACTGCAATTTTCCATCCTCTTGAGAATGAGCAACCAGCACTTTGGGGTGTTTCAAATGAGATCATACAGTTGCTGATCAACGTAGGGGTGAATTGGTTGTTACATCTACTTGCATTAAACTACTCGAAGGGAGTTTAATTTTAGCAAACTCCATTTGAGGCAGGGAGTTTATGTGGGGGGGGATTCTCATCTGGGTATCTAATGGGTTCTGGAGCCTAATTTGTTTATTTTAGTGTTTGATTTTCATGTCAGCCCATATTAGAACATCCAGTAGCTTGCACTTCTCATTGTTATCTTTTTAAATAAAATTTGTTCTGCCCTTTTAAACTTCATTTCCTAATTTATACTGTATCTATTTAGTCCATTCCTCTCTCCTCAAGAAGTAGCTTACTGCATTTTATACACACATATATATTTCTGTGCTGTGTGAAGGCACTTTGAGACGGTATATTTGATGGACTAGCTTCTTTGCATGCCTTAACTGATCCAAGGAAGATGTTTTTTCAAGAAGGGACTCCTATTGGATAAGAGTATACTATTGATGTAGTTTGTCACCTCATTTTCCCCAGGGAATGATTTTAGCCAAAAAGTTGTCATTGTTGCAAAACAACAAAACACAGCTTCAGCTCTTTCCTTTGCAGTTGCTCCTCACAGGCTGTTAGCACTATATACATACTGCAGTTGTTTGGGATCACCAATTCAGATGAAGTTCAAAGTTGGACTGCATCTATCTCTTTGTATTTCCTAATTCATATACTGCTGACACTTAGTGAAGTATTCAGTGTATATTTGCTATTACATTCCCTGCAGCTATCCTTGGTAACAGCAAGTTGGCTCAGAGCCTTTCCAAGAGCCCTTGTGCTCACAGCAGTATTTTATTGGAAGGTAAAGTGATGATAGGTGGGTACTGCATTTTGTTCTGAATTCTTTGGAAGGAAGGTGGATATACTGGAGCCAATTTCTTCCTGATACATTATATCAAAAATAAACTTGGTACATAGGTGCCAATTTTAACAATTGATTTTGTAAAGGGAAACGTTTGCCTTGTTAACAAGCAATTCATGTGTCAATATTCAGTACCACCCATCTGCATTGCACTTTTCCTTTCTGTTGTCTGGCTTTTCTTGTGTATCTGTCTACCAAATAAAAGAAAGCTCTGAAAATGGGAAGTGCCTCCCTTGAAATCAGCAGTACTTCTAGTGCATTTTTAGTGGACAGACCAGAAAACAGGTAATGTGTATTTCTCTTTAATAACAATGATAAAACATATGAATCTAGTTAGGTGCCAGGAAATGTGAGACCTGGTCAGCAGCAAATGCTGAGAAAGTCAGTTTATCTTGACTTCTGTCCCTGGAGGTTATATCCAGCTGTAGACAGTATTTTCAGCATTCTAAGTATCTAGAAATATCTGCAGCTTTAGAAATATGTGGAATCCAAATGAGGCATGGCTACCCAGGGAGAAGTGAGGAAAATAGTTCTCTCCTTTGACTTATGAAAAAACAGGGTGATCTTCTGACAGGTAAATGAGACATGCCATCTGTGGCTAATGTGACACCTTGCACAGGTAGTCCTTTTATTGAAGGGCATACATAACTGGCAACAGCAAGTGATTGGTGAGGACTACGTATAGAAGATAGCTGCCTGTGTTATGCTATGCAGTGGGCTGAGTTTAAGTGTGACCTGTCAGCACATGGGAGGCTGAGTGTTTTGAAGTGCCTGCAATGCGTGCCTTTGCCTGGGGAGTTGCTTCTGGCCACCAGACAGTATCTCTGTGACCTGGAGACATGATCATATCATGTGTGTTTTTTTTCTTTTCAGTTAAGGTTTTAAAAAAACGTTAGATATTTTTGGAGCCCACCAGGACAAGATTATGCATCAGGTGACTTGGGATGTGGTGTCAGGGTGAGTGAAGTTGCAGAATTTTTTTGGAAACTGCTGGAGGGATGGATAAAAAGTGGAGAGTCCTGCACACAATAGCCAGTGTGGTGACTGGGAGAGAGCTGTGTGCTCACCTCTGTGCCTGGATACTGGCTTGGCAATCTTCAAAAGGAAGCCTGGGTATAAGGAAGCAGCTAAGCAGTGCAGGTGGTCGGGAGCTTGCTCCTTGCCTAGTATTGTATGGAAATGTAGATAGAGGATGTTTTGTGGCAAGTTTTTTTGCAGGAAACAAGTTGCCACATATGTGGATGGAGGCTACAACTTCAGATGTCAGAGCATTAGAAATTGGCAGTCTTAGTCTCTGTCAGGATCCAAGCGTCCATAAAAGTGAAGACAAAGGGAGCAGTCCAGAACAGTGCCCTTCCTTCCTGCTCTGTCAGGTGTGCACTGGCCTTTCCTGCTGCCTATCACAGGCAGAAGTGCTGAGCCCCTGTGCCTCAGCATTACACAGAGGAGAACGAGGGCCTTTGAATTCTATGAATATTCCCTGTACCAAGAAAATTGCTTACTCATAAACAAAGAGAAAATCATTTGGCCCCAAAATTGAACGTTAAGTAGTTGCTGGAAGTGTTTATACTTTGTTCCTTAAAAGCAGCAGCAGAATGACTGTAGTTGATGGTACTGCAGTGCTTGGCACTTGCAAAGAGGGACAGAAAGCCTGGGGATGATTTTCCACTGGAAGGCTATTTTTGGAGTAACCTTGTTTGCCTACAGATTGATGTCCAAAACAGTAATTGAAGGGATTTTTATTTTTATTTGTTTATTTGGGAACTGGGCTTCATGGACCAGATGCAGACCCCTTGGCTGCCTCTCCAGTCAGGATAGCAGTGCTGTGGCACACAGAGGAGCACAAAGCCCTTCAGTCTGTCACTGATAGCTCTAGTTGGGCACAGGCACAGGATCCCAGGGCAGTGGTCATGCACCAGGCCTGCAGGATTTTAAGAAGCATTTGGACAGTACTCTCAGGCATAGGATTTGAATGTTGGGTGGTGCTGCGTGAGGCCAGGAGTTGAGCTTGATCCTTGTGTGTCCCTTCCAGCTAGGCATGTGCTGTGATGCGTGTGTTGTGGCTCCCTGCATAGGAATCTCCAGTCCATGTTTCACTTGAGTCTTCCTGAACTTGTTTTGGGAAGGGGCACGGCTACAAAACCTTGCTTTGCTGATTGAGGTGGTCGGCAGGGCAGTGTGCAGGAGCAGCAATTCCTGTTCCTTGCCAGTAAAGGTGCTGGTGAGGATGACAGACTCCTGACCTCTCTCTTTTTGTTTCAAATTAATCATAGAATCTTTTGAGTTGGAGGGGATCCTTAAAAGTCATCTAGCCCAACTTCCCCACAGTGAACGAGGGCACCTACAGGTAGATCAGGGTGCTCATGGCCTGACCTTGACGGTCTCCAGGGATGGGGATTCCACGACGTCCCTGGCAATGTGTGGCAGTGCCTGTTGTGTTGGCTGTATTGGTTGCTGTTTGGAAAGCTGTTTCACTGCTCATAGAGGTTTACCTTTGCATCTCTAAGCTACACCAGTTGCAGGCAGACTGCACAGCCCAGCTGGTTCGGAAGGATCCTCAGAGTGATGGATTCATTTTGGTGACTTTTATAGTACACTCTGTGTTGTCTTCTTAGTATGCACATCTTGCTTGGTATGCTTGATCTCTAGCATAATGAAGTGACAGGCAACCAGGAGAAAAATGGAAACCTACAGGTTTCTTTTTTCTGCTGAAATTCTAGAGGGATTTTAGTAGTAACTCCTAAATATCAACTTCATATTAATGAGGGCTAACTGAGTGCAGGTTAATGGACTGCTTTTTCCTGCCTCCTCCGTCCTGTCACATCAGTAATATGTTTCAATATTTAAATTAAATATATCAAACTAGGTAGGGTTTTTTGTGTTTTTTTTTTTTTTTTTTCCTGTTGGATGATTATCAGTTCAGCAAGGAGTGCAGTTGTATGATTTCTCAGGCATGTGAAAGGGCCATGTAGTCTAAATGTGTTTCACTCGATAGAACAAAATTAGCTGGATGTTAATGACAAAGTTATTTTTATTCTATAGTTGTATGCTTAAGCTCCAAAGCTCTTATGATGTGTTGTAAGTGCTACAAGACAATTACAAGCTATCCTTGAAATATGTTAATTACATAGCGTGAACGTCATTTCCACTTACTGCTACCCAAGTCTAAATTTCAGTTGAGCAGTACTGGTGGACATTTACATTGTAATAGATTTTGTTTTACAAATTAATGATGATCACATTACTCAGGTAAACTATCTCATTTTATCTCGGATGTGCAAGAAATGTTTTGCTGCTGCCAATTTTGCCTATCATGTTCACAAATAATTTATTAAAATGCAAGATCAGCCTAAATAATACCCTGTATTGTTTTGTTAAATGCAGATGATAAATTCAAGAAATAGTTCTTCTTGCATAAGTTCTTCAACTTTGTATCTCTTTCTGTCTCTGTTACCTCTAAAATCCAGAGTCAATAAGAACACCTATATGGGGTAATTTCTGTGATGCGCATTTCTTGTGCCTCTAAGAGTTTTCATACACCCTTCTTGTTTGCAGTAGTTGAGACAGTTTTGAGCATGAATGGGAAGCTCTTAAAATTTACTGTTTAGCTTCTATCTGGCAATATGTCTTAAAATGCAGAGGCTGGTGACTCTGAAATCTTGTTACTGTATAGAATCTGTAAAGAAATGAGTTGTGGGGAGAAAAGAAAGCCAAACCATTTAAAAGGAGTTTGTGGATTCTTTTTTGATACATGGGAGGCACATCGTCTTAACAACTTCTGGCTTTGGGGGCAGTTGGAGAAGCCTGATAAGATAAAAGGGAGATGAAACTCACCATGTTTTGGTTCTAGTTTGGTATGATAGTGTTTCTCAGGAAACAGCAGAGCCGTAGTACAAAATAAAAGAAAAAATATCAACAAGAGTCAAATGGATCCTCTCTTTTTACCATTTGTGCCTCAGCATTTATTTATTTACTTATTTAGGAAGTCCTAGTTCAAGGCTTCATCAGCTATCTTATGCACAAAGTTACAGACTACTGGTTGGCTCCTTGTTTGTTACAGAGAAGTGTTCGCACAAAAGGTTTTCAAGTGTTACTGCTTTTGCTGCTGCAGAGTCTAGATTACTGGGAGCCTGGCTATTGTCTGGAAAATAGCTGTGAGAGAATAGCATCTTTTTAATTGAAGAGTTAACATTCATGGATTATTAGGTTCTTTTTTTTTTTATATGTATTTATAAATATATAAATTTATATACACCTTTATATATAGATATTTATTTGAAGACATGGATTTGACTTTCAGTTGCTGTTTTGTTTGGTTGTGTGCTAATATGTGTTAGCTGCTGGTAGCATGGTAAATTGCCTGTAGGAGTGAGATTCTGGCAGTGCTCTTCAGGTAATAATCTGGAGACTGTGCCAGTGCAGATTTATTTATTTATTTTTAGAATATATGTCTGTTTTTACCCTTTTCATCTCTGCATAACAGAAATGCCTGTGTAAGAAGGAGCTTGATTCTCTTCTGGCTGATACACTGCAAACATTTACTTAGGCTCAGAGGGAGGAGACTTTATTTATTTATTTATTTATTTGCCATATTCTCTATCTTGAGTATGTTAGGCTGGCAGTGAGGAAAATGTGGTGTAAAAATTAGATTTCAATTGAAAAATTAGTCACATAACTCTTTCATGCTGTAATTAGGGATTTGTTTGTTTTTTTTTAATACTGTGTCACTGTGTGGTAGCTCTTATCAGAACAGCTTTTTACAGTTTTGCAGTGCAGTGGGCCAAAAACTGTCTTCAAATTCTGCCTGCAAGGAAGAGAGGGTAGGGGAGAAAGTCCTGCTCTCACTGGGATCATCATTAAGACTGAGTGAGTATTTTGTTCTTTTTGGTTTCTGGAGTCCATAGGTACTCCCTTGAGCAAATTGTCTAGAGCGTTGCCAGACTTGATGTTGTTTGGATGACGGTGTGTGCTCTCCTGGGGCTGTAATGAAAGCACTGGCAGGCTGTTCTTAGGCCATCAGGTGTCTGCAGATATTCTCAGTGGAGTCATCACCTGTGTTGGCTGGATGTGGATGGGCAACCTAGAGGAGAATAGCTTAAAGTTCTTTGCAGCTCTCATGGTCATCCTGTCTTTAGTACTGCTTTCTTAAAATGTATAGACGGGGATGCAGACAGGAAAAATAAACAGTCCAACTACCAAAACAGTACAGCGAGTGATGAGTTTTACTTCTGCCAAGTACGCATAAATAAGATTGGACTTTAAACTAAGTTCCTAGCTAACATTAATTCTCATAGTAAGGTAACAATCATGAAGGAATGTGCCTATCTAAATGTTCTCCTGGCTTATTTGGATTATTTGTTACAATTCGGAAATAAAAATCAGTTGGTGTTTTTCTGCATGCAAAACACATGCGAAGTCTGAGTCTCTTTCTGCATAAAGTGAGTGGAGATCTGCAGTGTCATCATAATTGCTACTGAACTGGACTTGGCAACCAAGGAAGGACACCTTCCCGTTTTTGAGATGCTTTCACCCAACTTAAGCTTGGGTTACAGTAACAACTGAACTGAGTGAAGGCCAACTGAAGATGGGTGGTGCTGGTGGGAGGATCTTTCCCAAACTTCTGTTGTCTGACAACTGATGCATTTGTATTCAGTACTTTTTGTAGGTATTCAGAGGTTGGTAGTGATTCCCTTGACATTACTGTGAACAGTGTGGCAGGCACTGCTTTGAGTTCTGTGAGGTCTTTTTGTTGCATTGTACCAGAGTAGATGTACTTACTGAAGTACCTGAAAAGATGAAGTCAGTTGACAGTCTAACATGATTTGTAAGCATGGACATTCAGAGTGAATAGTGCAAAAAGTGTTTCACAGCTAAATAATGAAAAAAAGCTGCAGAGGGCTTTTTGACTGGAAATCGCAAAATAATTCTTTAAAGAGCATTGCTCAATCAAAAGTTAATGACAGTTATTTCCTTTTAAGGTACATACACATACACATACACATACACATACACATACACATACACATACACATACACATACACATACACATACACATACACATACACATACACATACACATACACATACACATACACATACACATACACATACACATACACATACACATACACATACACATACACATACACATACACATACACATACACATACACATGATCTCAGATGTAATGTGAGGAGTGAATGTTGTCTTCATATACTCCAGGGGAAGCTGAAACTTGAGTGATGTGACGTATGCTCTCAATTCTGTTTTGGCTTGTCATTGCCTTTGGGAAGTTGCATAAAATCTCTGCTGGTGCTTCTTCTTTGTTAAATTGACTGACGATACATAGTTCTCAATTGTTTAGCACCTTGAAATCAAGACTAAGAAGCACAGTGAAAAAGTACAGTAGTGTAAATCATTCCAAGTGCTATAGTTTTAAAATGCTTTACTCTTCATTGTTTGTGCTATTTATTATTACCTTTTTTTTTTAGTCTAACCATTATGCTTGAAGAGTTTATTTCATTTCCTTTGTAACTCATGGCATGACACAGTAATGAAACGCTTGTGCTTCTAGAAAGAATAGAATGGGAGTTGAGCATGATTTAGAAAAGTGTTTATATAATATTTAAAGAATATTGATTAATTTTAAAATAACATCTAAAGTGGCCTGAGCATGTTTGAAAGGGTATATATATAGTTTGACTGAAGTTAGAACTGTATTATTGGATTTAAACTGGTATATGTACATATATACACATTTCTGCCCATTTTATTTGTGTATGTACATACTTTAGGAAAGAAACAGAGGTATCTGAATTAACATAGGTTGTTTGTGCTTGATATCTGTTATGTATTTTTCATGAAGGGTGTGTTTCCCTCCCTGGTGGAGGATGCAGTGTTACTACCGTAGTCTTTTCACTGCTGAAATGAGGCAGAGCTGGGGTTTGGTCTGAACTTATCCAGTTCTGGCATTTGACTTGTCTCTGGGAACTGTTAACTGACAGCTGGAACATATAGTTGTATGTTATATATGTGTATGAGGTGCTGGGGCATTTTGTTGTCTGTGGGAATATGAAAAGGAAAGCCTTACATGAGGGATGTGTTTTGGTGGTGGACTTTTTATTATAGTACTGAATCTTTAGATCATGTATTTGTGTACATCATTTCAGCATATTTTGGTGTCAAATTTTAGTAAAATGTTGGCAGCACTTCTTTCAGTGTTAAAGCAGTTGTTCTTGTGGAGCAGCTGTAGTGCTGGTGACTGCAAGAGGCCCTGCTACCTCTTGGGCTAGTGAGGGGCATCATGCAAGTTCACCACAACTCAGAAGTCAGAGTCCTCTCTGCCCCATGATCTTACTTTTAAAAATCTAATGTTTTTGACTGGAGCCTGGCATGATCTGAAGAAGGTGAGGGAGCACATTCCTCATGTGTTTAGAGGACAGTTGAGTGAGGCTAGGGTGTGTTACAAATGGTGGCTGATATGCTTCTTCCTGCTACTTGCTGGCTATATGATGAGGAGAGGGGAGCAATCTCCCCTCTGCCCTTACCCTAGTGTGTGGATGGCTGAGAGATGGTGTTGCTGTCCCACCATCCTTCTTCCACGGGTCCTCTGTTCAGCCCTCTCAGCCCCAGCTTGCCCTAGCCTGCTGTCCAGAACGTGTTTCCCCTTGTATTGTCCTTGTCCATCTGTTTGGGAGTCTGTTACCTTGCCATGCTCCCTGCAGCCCACTGACTTCTCCTATCCTTACAGCCCCAGAGACGAGAGGCAAGCATGGCCCAAGCGCCTGCTGACCCCGGCAGTGTGGAAGCTGCAGACCCTGAGGAGAGCTCTCCAAACATGATCGTCTACAGAAAGGTAAGAGTGGAGTTGCTTACAAAAGCCTGCTCCTAGGTGGCCTTTGGCTTGATCCTTGCCCCTTTCTGAAGTCAGAAATAGGTTCTTGTCTGCTTGGGTACATATTCAGGATGATTTTCCAGGGAAGTAGGTGTTTTGTTAAATTATAGCATTTGAAGGATTGGTACTATTGTTCTGTACAGTGGAAGCATTTGTGCTGCTTAGTTTGCAATACTCGATAACAGATTTATAATTATGTAACTTGGAAAGTATCACTTCTTTGTGAAGAGTTATGATGCAATTTTATTCAGGTATTGTCCAAGTTTACTGAATGTAGCTAAAATAATCCTACACACCTTTCAGAAGTTACCATTGCACAACAAACATTTCATGTGTACTGCAGTCTTCTCACATTTTTTTCTATTTTTCATTTTGTATTTTTTGTTACGTAATTTATAGTTTGATTCTCTGAAGGTGGGTGTTACTACTTCCTGTTGCCTTCCTTGAATTAAAAGAGAAATGCTTTTGAAAAATGACTCAGACAAAGGTAAAATAACACCAGTGCATGATGTCAAAAACAATTTTTTCCACTATGATGAAATGTCTTACTCTGAGTTACTTTGGAGATGGTATTAAAAGTGAAAGAGCACAACCTATTTGCTAAGATACTGTTTCCTCTGGAGTAGACTTACTTATAGTCTATGATGTTTGGATTGTGTAATTTGATGAAATCTTTTTGAATACCTTTTTATTCAGCCAGCAAAATACTTCTTATGAAGCATGTGAAAGAAAATGTTGTGTAGTTCTGGCAAAAATAAAATGTCTCTTGCATGGCTAAAATATGCTACCATCCTAGTAACTTGGGTGCTACAGTGTTACTTATGTAGTACAATCCTGGGTAAAAATATTTTTTCACTAATTTCTACACCTTGAAAAATAGCTGTAGATAACTAAAATGTGTTGGGTGTACATTGTACTGTTTTCTGCTTGAGTGACTGCAATCTTGATGACTTTCATATTCTGAGAAAATAGTTTGTTTCATACAGATCATAAGTTGTTTGAAGTGTTACTTTTTGATAACCGTGATTTTGATTTGGTTGTTGCATATTTGGTTTGGAATCTGGAATTGTTAACATGGGAAAATTTTCTGGGTAATGTGTAGGCTTGTTTGTTTTGAATGTGTTATGAACACACTTCGACTGCTAATTTGGAAGCAGCAGTAGCTGGTTAGTCAGATTGTCTTCTAGAACCTGTTTGCCAAGAGGTCTGACACCAGCAGATGGAAGCAGATCTGGGGTAGGAAGGAACTTTCTGGTTGCGTGATCTGCAATTAGGGCATTAAAGCTGTCCTTCTGCAGAGAATCCACTTATCTATTCTTGGAAATGGAATTTATTTAATTAGAATATATATATATATATATATATATATATATATATTATCTCATAGCATTTCTGCTTAAGGATTTATTAATTTCTTTGCCTACAAATGTTTCATTAGTGTCACTGTAGAATAACTCTTGTGAGTTCTGTGGTACTAATGGAGGGGAGCATGCTCATTCCATCTGGTTCATCTTGCATGCTGGTGTTACTCAGGTAGTAGCACTAACAGCATTTCATAATGAAGTCATACGTCAAAATATATTGCTGTCTTTTAGGTTAACATGCCTCACACATTTTTCAATAGTATGGTATTCTATATTAGCAAACATACATCTGCAAAGTTTTTTTGTTTGTTGCTTTCATTTGTTTTTATTGAGGGTTTTTGAACAAAGTTAATTTCTACTGGTTATTGATTTTCTAAGCTTAATTTATTATTGGTTATTAGTTATATAATATGCATCAATTTCTTAGTGTTGAGAAATCATATGCAAAATCTGGGCCAAGACTTTATTCTTTTGATTCTCTCCTCTCTGCAAATGAATGTTTAGCTCTTCATCTCTAATTTCCTTTCAGATGACTTGATTGCCAGTAATGAATGAGAAAAACACTACACTGGACTCCCTGAAATGAACACAGTCTGCCTGCATACCATGCAGTTCAGAGCTGGTGCTAGTGGGTCATACAGAAAAGAAAAAAAGATTTGTTTCTTTTAATGGGAAACCCGAGGTGCAATTTACTTTAGATACCCCTGAGAAGGAAGAAATAAGGGTCTTCAATAACCAGACCACAGTAATTCCCAGCATTGACTGACTGTTTGCCATAGCTGTCATTCTTGCAGTTCTTAAGGGGGCTTCAGGTAGAGGTCAGTGGAGAGAGAAGCCCTAGGTGTAAAAACTCAGATAGTTAATGCTTTCTTTACTGAGTCTTAGTTAGGTCTATTTGGAGCTCAAAAGCCACCAGGGTGTTCACAGTAGCCTGCCTTTGTTTATAATCAATGGTGAGAGGTTTGTGCATCTAAAGGACAAATCAGCTTTTATGTGATAGTGAGGGTCCCTTTGGAGTAAAATCTGATTTGTTTATGAAGAATAGCCTAGAACTGACTGTTTTCTTTACTTGAATACATAAAGCTAAGTGAGATGGATTTTGACCATGCAGAACAAAATAAATTAATTTGTTTTGACTCCAATTTGTTTGTGATATTCTCTATGGACTTCTGCAAGCAAACTGACTTTAACTTCTTTGATTGCTAGAGCAGATGGTCTCAATGAGATGTCTTATTTTCTGCTTTCAGGGTTAACCTTTTGGGGGCTGATATTTATGAAATTGTGAGGTGTGTTATTTTTTTAATTCAAAATGCTCCATGTTGCCCTGCTGTTCTGGAAGACGTCTGTATGTAAATTACGTAATGCTGGTACACTCCTTAGTGTAAGTAATATTTGGGGTGTGCATCGCTTCTGTTCGTTAAAATGAACCTCACCCTAAACTATGTGATCTGTATTTGAGTAGGTCCCCATTGATTTTTAATAGATGCTTGACACCTAGCATGGTGGTCATGTCATGAGTAGACATTTATAATTTATTAAGCTGCATCCTGAACTTATTATTTGGGTTATCTCTCATCTTTCTGTATGTCTCAATACACAGCCCTGAGCCCCAAGCTGCTTCTGGGTGTGCTTTGGGTAGCACTGTTGTACTGTAGGGGGCTGCTGTCTTTTACTTTCTTGTGTGGCATGTTGATATCCAGTGAAAATAAGGGTGCTGCAGACCTTGTGTTACCACTGAAGTACTACTGCTCTGTTAGTTAAAAAGTTAGTCATGTTGTCTTTTGTCTGGCCACACCTGGAAGTGATGCTGGTGTTGTGTTTGGCATTATTACTGGAGGAGTAGTAGGCATAACTGAAAAAGACTTTGAATCACATTAACATTCTTTTCAAGGAATCAGTTAGCCTTCACGCACAAGGGCTTCTGCAGAAGCGAGTGATATCCCTGTCCTCTGTGTAGTATGTGAGCATTGTATGGGTGCTGCAGCACACAAGAAAAAGATGCAATGAGAAACCAGTAAGAGGAGAAAGTAGCACTTCACGCAAACAGTAGCAAAAAAATACCAATTTGTTTTAAATACTTATTTACTATCCCTTGAAATTTAGTCCCTTCGCTTGATTCCTGTTCTTCCTTCCAAGCCTGGTTCAATCTGTCCCAGGGGCTCTTTTGCTCATTGTTCCCATCTTTCAGGACCTGAAAGTTCACTGGCAGACTGTATCAAAAGCAAACTGTTCACGGACAACTTTTGGCTTCAGAACTACGTAGTTTACTCTAATGGTGACCTATTAAAAAAAATTTTGGCAGATAGAATCTTCTTAGAGAAAAGATGAACACACTGCTGTATTGCTGAAATCAGGGAAAGTAAAGTCAAAATACTTAGGGATTGACTAAACAGGAACTGAAAATACCAGTAAGGAAGATTTGTTTAGAAGTGCCTGAGTGCAAGAAGGATGAAAATACAAAAATGAAGTGGGGAAGAGTTCATAAACGTTACTGTTGGAGTTGTTTAGAGGCACTCTGATCATGTGCTCTGAGGCATTTCTAAGTCTGTAATCAAAGAAATGACCTAGATTATTAGATGGTACATTTCCATTGCTGCAGCTAAATTTTGCCATATGCAACTGGTCAGCAGTTAGTGAGTTAACTTCTGAATTTTATCATTGCTCGTCATCAATCTTTTAAACAAGCAGAAAAAATCTAATTTCCAAAGGCAATTACTGCTCTAAGTAAATGTATTACAAACTTGCAGCTGCCACAAGATGCTTTCAGAAGAAAATCTGGGTTGTGTGCTACCTTCAGTATTTGCCAGCCTTATCTGCTTTATAAATGCTTGTGTAAGATCTGAATAATAACCACGTGAAAAAGTAAGCAACATTCCATTAGCAGCTTTCTTCCAGGCAGCTCCCTGTATTCCGGTCGCAGCAAATATCTGAAGTGCTGCTGTGAGAATGGGTCCAAGGTGGTGATGGGGAGCAAAAAGGAGGAGGAGATGCTTGTGAAGACAGAGAGGAAAATCAAGGCAGAGAGATGTATTCGTGCAAGAAATGCATGCGCCAAAAATCAGGAAGATAAAAGGAAGAGGCTTTTGTTAAAAATAGCATTTTACGTTAAAAAGCAGAATTGAGATCTAGTCAGAAGACTGAGACTACTATTCTCTCATAAATTGCACTAGATATCACGCAAAATTCTACCTTTGCAGAATACTGTCTGAACAATCAAGAGCTGAGAGAAAGATAAGAGGTTAATCCGAGTGATGACTTGGCAGCGAAGGTGGGAAAAGCTGCTGTGTGAAAATAAGATGTTATCCATGCACATAACTTCTATGCATTACTAAAAGAAAGTCTGCATCTTTTTCAGGTTTTATTTTTCAAGTTTCCTGAGTCTTTCAAGATTTCATGGTATTCTAGTGAGAGACTTGCATCTTGAATTGCTACTAGATTCATTATTTGTAAATATTTATATGATTTTATCAGAGCAGAACTTCTGTTTATATCACATACTGGAAAAATGACCTCCCTCCTAGGAGGTAGCCTAAAATATAAATGACTAAAAAGCATTTATACTGCTGGATACTTCTGGCATTGTTTTTATTTGTCTTTTGAGTTATAAAAATCAAGCTGAAAGTCCTGAAAATATATGTGAAATCTGAGGTTCTCACTTAATTGCCTGTGTTTTATAACTGATTCTTTAACACAAAAATCATAGAATCATGATAAAAATGCTTGAATTGATAGTACTGCAGACTTACACTCTTCAACTTTTACTTGATGATTTCTCTGTGCTGATAGTAAATATTAGTTTATGACACTTTAATCAATTTTGCTCATGCCAGGTTTGCTCATGTTTCCTCATCTGTGCCCTGTTTCTGTATTGAAAGGATAACTCAGGATTAAACTGGGATTGAGCATGAGAGTATGTGTCAGTACTTCAAGAGTAGTAACACATTTTTTTTATGTCTTCAGAGAACATGACATGGTTTTAGAGGATGGGCTGGGAGCAAGCAGTGTAGTTAGCTGAGCAAAACTAAGTGAGATAGGAGACATAATGACTCTGCAAGAGTGCTCTAAAAGAGTGATGTCAGGCAGGGAGAAGTCTTAACTAAGTTAAGGACAGTACAGACACTCATGCAGTTTTTAATAAATTTATGATGGATAAAATTAACCTGGGAATTAGAAAGTGATCCCTAATTCTAAGTAATTCTAAGTTTTTGCATGTTAGGTTTGTATGAGTGATCAGTTATCTAAAGCATTATTGCAGTATCATGAGAAGTGAAGTCTGGAGGACTTGAGAAGCTGGTGTGAATCATTACCTACACACAAATAAAATGGTCATTTAAGTGCAGAAATGTGCTTGTAGTCAGATGGGGGTGACTGTCCTACAGGGAACGCTTTTGGGCACTTTGTGGTTTGTTCCTTCTGTCCATTTTTCCTTCCGTGGTAATCGTAGAATCACCAAGGTTGGAAAAGACCTTCAAGATCATCCAGTCCAACCATCTACCTATCACCAATTGTTCTCAACTAAAGCATTGTCCCCAACACAATGTCTAAATGTTCCTTAAATACCTCCATGGTCAGTGACAGCACCAATTCCCTGTACAGCCCATTCCAAGGCCTGACCACTCTTTCAGAGAAGCGGTATTTCTTAATGTCCAGTCTGAATTTCCCCTGGCACAACTTAAAGCCATTCCCTAATGGCTGTCTTAGCTGAGGTTGACTATCCAATGGAGCAAGTAGTGTGCAAAGTTCAAAATACAAAAATGCGTGCAATGTGGTAGGTAGACCTTCTCATTATTTGTTTGTTTCTCTTTTTACATATGCCCATGCCTACACAAATACACTTACATGCCTTTGAAATAGTGAGGATGGGCAGGTAACATTTATTTTTTTCCTGGCTATATTGGTTAGTCTGATAGAGGATATATAAAATCCTTAAGTCTGTGTTCCCAGTGAGATGCATCCCAGAATCCTGGGGTAATTGGCTGATGTAGTCATCAAGTCACTCTCAATGAAGGAACTGGTTGCGAGAATGCACCCAGAGAACTGTGGTCGATAGTTCAATGTCTAGATGGAGATTGGTGACAGGTGGTGTCCCTCAGTGGTCTCTAGTGGATCTAGTGCACTTTAACATCTTCATCAGTGATGTTGACAGTGGAATCAAGTGCACCCTCAGCAAGTTTGTGGATGATGCTGAGCTGTGTAGTGCAATTGATACACCTGAGGGACAGGATGCCATCCAGAGGGACCTGGATAGCCTATAAAGAAGGGAAATTTAGATTGGGCATGAGGAAGAAGGTTTTTACAATAAGGGTGGTGAAGCACTGGCATATGTTGCCCAGAGAGGTGGTGGGTGCCCCATCCCCGGAGATACTGAAGGTCAGGCTGGAGGGGCTCTGAGCACCTGATCTAGCTGTGGATGTCCCTGTTCATCCCAAGGGAGTTGTGCTTGATGGCATTTGAGCGTCCCTTCCAATTCAAATGATTGTATGACTGATTCCATGTGCTTTATAAATCTCTCCATTTTATTTGTGCTCAGACAAAATAATTCCTGTTGGTATTTTACCCACATGAATCTGTCTTTTTATTCTTAGGAAAGGTAACCTTAGCTCTAGTGTATTGTGCCTGTCTTATAATTAGAGATTTTGATAAACCTGAGATAGAGATAAGCCTGTAGCAGTTTATTTTATTTTTTTTATTTTTCTCCATATTTCGTATTAGTTGTTTTATTTAAATTTATTTGTTTATCTTTCTTTCCCTATTCCTCTTTGTAATGGAATCAGACTTTGTCTTGCACCAGTCAGAGTCTAATTACTGTGATCTATTACTTTAGCTGTTCTTAGAGGCAGAAAAAAGGCGAGCCAGGACCAAAAGCTATGACAACTTCAGAGTGTATTTTTAGCAAAGCAGCCAGTGCAATTTTAGAACACAGATAAAAACGGAAGGTTCAGCTAGAGGGTAAGATTATGCTGTTCTAGCTGTAGTGTGTATTCAGTGCCTTGCATTTTTGGAAAAAGTTCCCTTCTGCCTCTTTCCAGTGTCTTTCTCTTGTTGTCAGTTTTTTTAAGTTAAAGCCTTGGAATATTTCCTTTTTCTTTTTTTTTTTTTTTTTTTTTTTTTTTTTTTTGCAAGATGCTAAATAAGATTTTTTTCTGCCTATAGTGTTATTTCAGCCAGGGGATTGTTTAATTTGTTAAAAACAAAACAAAAAGAAAAAGGTAGTGTTGAGAGACTGTGCAGTTCGACAGTCAGTAATCTATTTTAAAACAGGAATGTTCAGAAATGGGTCTTCACTACAATGGATTGTCATCCTGTTTGTGACCAGAACGCAAACTGTGTGGCTCCTAAGTCAATGAAAATAAAAATTCCAAGTCTCTATGTAAATTTGGCATGGTGGAGCTATGTAGTTGTACTTCTGTAACTAATATAGCCAGTCTTCAGTTCTGGGTTGTTACATAAGGTAGTAAGTATCTTAAAGGGCGCTCACTATGCATACCATGGCATGGCTGTGTGCTGTTCACGTTTCCACTGATCTGGATGCAAATTCTTGTTAGCCGTAGGCAAAGGTCACAGTGGTGCTAATGAAACGCTACAGCACGAGTAGTCCACATCATGGTAGTTGTAGCCATGCCAAGGAGGGCACAAGAATTTTTATTCCTTGGTTTTGTTTTTGTATTTTTTCATCAGTTTCCTAGGCCTCTTATTGCTACATATTATTCTGCTCTATTTTTTTTTTTTTTTTTTTCATTTCACCTTCATCTGCATTGTTCTGAGACCTTTTTCCTTTTTATTCTCATCAGGGAAAAAACTACTCATCTAATGCTGTTTAAATCAAATCCAGACTGAAGTGGTTTGTTTATTAGAGGCATAGTTAGACAGCAATCAGTAAACTGTATCAGGAAGATCAATATCAGCAGTGCAGTGTATAAAACACAGTACCAGACACCTGCACGATGCTGACATTCAACCCATTGTCAGCATCCGTTTATAGCTGAGCCCCTGAAGTTGTGCTTGTACACAAAACCGTGTGCTCCTACATCCCCAGGTGTGAGAGTGTTGTGACACCCTCCCCCCCCAGGGCATGGCTCTGCCCCCAGTGCCCTTCATGCTGTGCAGGTCCTGGTGTTGCCCCCAGCACCCTGACCCACATGATGGGAGACCCCTCCTGGTGGCAGGATGATCAGAGTTAGAGGTCCCAGAGGTCCCTTGTGTCCCACCATGGAGGCTCTGCCTATCATAAAAAATGTTCAACACAGTTGCCGCTAGTTGTGTTATTTCTTGAAGAAAAAAAAATTATAAATCAGGGAGCAAACATTAACAGTGTTACGGTACATGCCAAGGAGAGAAAAAGTAGAGCTACAGCAGGAGACTTCCCTGGCTGACTGTAAAACATGGTGTACATTTATGTACATGTGTGTAGATGCATATTTTGGTCCATGTCTTGATGACCACCTGCCATGCAAATTGTAAGGGCTAAAAGAAGTGAGGAAATCTTTCCACTTTACCGTGCACCTGCCTTTGAATTTAGTGATTAAATTTGTGAGAACAGTAATGGGGGGAAGAAGCCCATTTCTAATTGCTGTGTTAAATATTTCTTTTTCTTTTTTTTTTTTTTTTTTTTTTTTTAAGTTGACTTTAAGAAACCTTTCATAATCACTGGATTCTACTATATCTCTGTTGACTGTTGTGGTCTTGCTGAGATTCTTACAGCTCTTGGCACTGCAGTAACCCCAGCTTTCACATGCTGCGTCTTCATCCTGAGCAGTAATATTGTCTCTTTGGTGTCCCTTCTGGAGCATATTTTCTAGTGAAGAAGGTCTCCCAGCCTGGCTCATTTTGTGAGATAGCTTCTACCTGTTTCAAAAGCAGTATTGAGCCATAATATTAAGACAGCGGAGAGGAGGGTTTGGATGGAAGTGGATGAAATCCACGCAAAACGACTTTCCTTTGTATGTGATATGACTTAAGCTAAACCTTTCTTCTATCCTGATGACTAAAATATCATTTCAGAGGATTACAGATTTCTTTCACAAGGCTCTGAGATAAAGTTTGAGTGGGAGGATTCATTTCAATAAATAGAAGTATGTGTGCAGGACCATGAAAGTATGCAAATGAAGTTCCATTTAAAAACTCAGATTTTGCATCCTAAGACATTTTGAAGGTTCCTCTTTTTTTTCATGAGAAGCTGTCAAACCATGTTCAAGAGTAGCAGACCTATTCTTTTTTCCTTTATCACTGTCTCCTTTTTCCTTGCCTCTCCCTTCCCAAAGCAGAGAAAATTGAAATTATCCACTAACTGCTGGACATTGAAGTGCATGAGTCTGCTTAAAAGGGACTTGTACTCTCTTGAGTTCTGAGTGTATTAACTCAAAGCTACACATGTTTCTGAGCTGGGGATACTGAGCTAAGGCATTTGTCTAAATAAATGTCTCCCCACTCTGTTGTTTTCTCTTAAAAACAGCTCATTAATACTGTCTCACCCTAAATATTTAAACATTATATTTGGGACCGGTAATTCTGAAAATAAATTGTTGAGTGATTGTAACATACACAGGAAATGACAGAATATGTAATCTTTTCTAAAGCTTTAACTGAGAGTAGAATAAATGTAAAAGAAGAAGAATTTAATAGAGAACATGCTAATTATTCAGATCTCTTTCCTGATTGAGAGACAATGCTTGACTATATCGTTGTCATCTACGTTTTTGTAAAAACACTGTTCTGTGTGATTGTAGTTAATTAGAAACAGTTATGTTTTTAAATCTAGATATAATTTTTCTTTTCTAGCATATCTAGTGTTGAGGAGTCACTTTTATTCTTATCCTCTACCAGTTATTTTCTGTTGTATTTTTTTCATCATTTGATGAAAATAGGTTTGGAGTCTGTTGCATATTGAGAGTTTTAATCTCTGACTCTGCTACCATTTAACATGGATTCTTTTCCCTCATTTCTTCCATTTGTTGTGGATTTCAGCCAGGAAACCTGGAACTGGAGGACTGTGAAGGCTTAACAGCTTCTGTGCTTGCTCGCACAATTCTTTGCTTGTTGGCATGACCATAACTGCAGGAGATGGTGCCCCAGTCAAAGAAAATATTTTGTTCATTGATGCTGTAATTAGATGCCTTTCCCCATCAGTAAATCCACACAATTTTGTTAAACATGGGCTTGTAGCTGTGTACAAATTAGCTCATTCAATAACTTGCACAAAATGTCGCATAAATCTTGGCAGCAGTGGGTTCTTGTCATTCGCACTGCTCCCTGCTGGGTTCTTGATAGTAAAATTAACTGGAGTTCTGTTAATTATATTTTTTCCATGCCTGGAAGAACACAGCTATAATAATGGTCTACTGCTAGCTGTTTGTGTGCAGAAGTAGTTCAGCCACTGGCTTGTACCTAGAAAGTTATATGCATGAAAACAGTGGCTAAACCCACCTTATAAATGCGTGTGTAAGTGAAAGTACCTGTTCTTTGGGAACATGGAGTCTTTGTGATTTCCCTGCCCTCCTGCTAACAGAAAAGGTGACCTACTTCAGTACTGACTTATCTGAAAATGCTTTTGACTGGAACACATTTAAAATGCATGGAATTATAACAACTTTTCCTTCTGTGTGTGAATAAGAAATTTCTGGTTTCTTTTAACAATGGTAAATCAATGTTTACACTGTTGATCCAGCCTTTAGGATCAGTAGTGCTTGCTTCCTCCCACTTGAGAGATGTTTGTGAGTTTTAGGGAGTTGCAGGGAAGACCTTGACTCAAACTTGTACAAAATAAAGGCAACTTAAAAGTTTTGTCACAGTGGTTTATGCTGCATTGTTCATTTCAAGTGTGTGTGTCTGACTTCCCTGGCTATTTGAGGGGAACATGGATAATTGGAAGAGGATGCACTGAAAGTAGGCAGAAAGACAGTTGGTTTGCAAGGGGAAAGATGAGAGAATTAAGACTCAAGGTTGGCTTAAAAAAAAAAAAAAGACACCTGCTGATCTAGAATGGCAAGAAAGATTTTGAAGTGCTTAAAGGAATCTTCAGTATCTGACTCCACTTAATGGGTTGCATGCAAAGTCCAGTTGTAGCCCATTGTCTATAGTTGCATAACCCTGATTTATTGGAGAACATGTGGCTGCAGAATGGGGCACTCTGTAGACCACTGAGATGAGGTGAAAGCTCACAGAGGCTATGTGCTCCAAACCACTTAGTAATTTCTTGATTAGCTTTTTCCCCAAAAGCCTTTTTTTTTTTTTTTTTTTTTTTTTTTTTGGTCAGTCATTCTTGTGGTGTAGCTGGCTTAAACTGGTGAATGTGAAAGGTGGGCACCCTACAGGCCCTGGTCCTCTCAGTGACCCTGAGGCCAGCTGCCAGTCATGTGTAGTTTGTGGGGAGGCTGCTTCACTTCCCTGATTGTGGTGCATTCGTTTAAAGTAGTGAGGAAAGACTCAGTGACCAGGGAGACCATTTAAATGCATCAGGTTGCAGAGAGCTCCCTGGAGGCATTCAAGGACAAGCAGCTGAGATTTAATTCTTTCTAAATGAATTACAGAAATGTGCAGGAAAGGATAAACTGGCTCTATTATTTTAATTTATTTCTCTCTAGCATCTAAATTTCTTCTCTGGTCCTTTGCACTCTCATTACAGCTGTTGACCGCTTTTCTCTGAGGTAGCTGTGGACAGGAGAAGTAAAAATTTTAGTCTGGGAATATGGCTAACAGAGAGAGAAGAGAGGCTGTAAGGTAAAGAGGCTGCTTTAACTTCTAGGTTTGCATCTTACACCCAGACTTGTGTCTAAAGCACCGGGAAACAGTGACAGCTTGTCATCTGCTTGTGGGTCTGTTGGAGTTCATTTCATTATGAATCAGATAGAAACCCCTGGCAGAACCATGCACCTGGTCAGCTGAATTAAGAGGGGAGACCAGAGAGCCAGTAAATGTCCTTGGCTTTGTATAGAACTTTTCTGAAAAGGCAAAATGAAACCCAACAAAAACAGGTATTCTGTTGAAAGCTTAAATTTAAAGTAATATCTTTTTCTAACTAGTGAAGCATTTTGCAGTTTTAAGTACTTTCTTCTGCTTTGAAATAAGAGAGTGAAACACTGCTGTAGCATGAATGAAGTTGTCCAAAAAATACCATTCCTTGGTTCTGGTGGTTATAGTTTTCATATCTGTGGGACCTGACAGTCTTATCCCATGGGAAAATGGACAGATTATGGGGGGTAGCAGTGTTCTGAGCACAGAGCAAACCCCTTGCTTGTCCATGCACCCATCATTTTGGGAGCCAGGTTCTGTGCTGAGGGAGCTTGTCAGAAGTTGTCTGCCTGGCACTCATCAGTTTGGATAAAAATCACACCCAGATCTTGAGTGATCTTCCAATTCTACTTCAGCAAAACTCAAGGAAAGCTCCGGGAAAGGTCAAAACGCATCTCTAGATTGAAACTAGAGGGGGCTTGTGAAGTAGCTGTCTCTGTTGTCATCCACAAAGTCAGAGCTCCACAAAATATTGAGGGTGCCACTGCTGCTTAAAACAAACAAAAACAATGGAAAAAACACCAGCAACTCCACTATGGGTTTGGAAGGGGCATTTCCTGCACAGACTCTTGTAGGCAAGCAAGTCATACTGAAAGGAAAAATTTTTGCCCTGTTTGTGAAATGAAGGCCATCAAGAGTTTTAGTCCCATGATTGAAGTTTACTGATTAATCTTCCTGTTTTGGCAGAACAACTTAATAACTTAGATTATTTTTAAATAGAGTTGCTGTGGTGTTACAGAGGTCTGATGGCATTGTGATATTCCACAAGCTGTCTCAGGAGTGGGCCTGAATCATCTTTGACAAATAAATAAATAAATCCCTACAATGTATTTGATTATTTCAGTGCATTCATTTCCCATTTCATGGGAAAGAACCATCTCTTTTCACAGCATGCTGAATACCCTTTTCTGGGATTTGACCAGCACGCAGCTGAAGTGGACTAAACAAAATGAAGCACCTCATGGGTATGGTAACAAATGGCTCATCAAGGGGATGGCTGATTGCTGGAAAAGGGCTTTTCCAATGCCCATAGTAAACAGCTCTTAACTGCTCAGAGCAGTGAGGTAGCAGTGCCTGTTTCAGAGCACTGAATGTTCTACCACATTCTGCCTTTTGTAACTCAGTGACCTTAGAGTCCATACTAAGGATTTCTTTTCTTCTCAAAAATCCCTTCCTTAGATTTTGAGCGTTCATTACTAATGATGGGGTCTGATCCAAAAAGTGTTTTTACCTCCATGGAATGCTTAGTGTACAAAACTTGAAGTGTTGCTGACAAAACCTGTGCCAAAGGGAAATCTGTTCTGCCTTTCTGGGTTCCTAAGGATGTGACTTCTGAAGGAAACATCTTAAATATTTAATAAGAGTTATTGTTCATTGTTAGGGTAGTAAGTTTGCAAACAGCTGATCAAATACTCCAGTCATTGTAAAACAGCTTTATAGTTAATAGGGGAACTATATGCTATGAGGTACATTTGTTTTGGCTAATCAGGATTAGCCAAAGAAACCTTGTGCTCAAATTATCAATAAAAAAATTATTCATTTTTATTATTTTTTTTTCTAGTGTTTTTATCAAATCTAGAGATGGAGACCTATAGTAGTTCAAGTATTGAATGATACTCACCCTTCACATTACTTTGATTTATATTCTTTTGATACCTCATTGAGGGCAGGTAGTTGAAACCAAGCCTGTGACATGTTAGTTGCTTGACTACTGACTTTCATTGGGTTTTCTCCTTTTGGCTATGACTTTTTCTTTCCAAATCCCTTCTGATTTTTGTAGAATAAAACTGTATGCAAAACTTTTCAATTTATTTTACAAAAATAATTTTGTTTACCATTCTTACTATAGGACCATTCCATCAATGGTGGGCTGCAGCAACGGTGTAGAAAATTTTTCTTATCTACATTTTGATCAAGCGTTAGGGTTGTTATAGGTTATAATCAGATCTGTTAATTTCTTGATTTAGGAAGATTTTCCAGAAACATCACAAGAAACAGATTTCCTCCTCTGCAGCTTTCTGACTGAAAATGGAAATGTGCAGTGGAGCATTTATGTGCCTTCTTGAGGCCATCCTCCAAATCTTGGTATGTGTAGCAGTTCAGCTAGCCAGGGAGCTAATCAAGGCTATCACTAATTGTTTAATTGAGATGGCAGAGAAGAGCTTGAAGCAGGACAAGTGATCTCACCTGAAGGAGGGACAATATGTTGTTGAGAGATGGGTTATAATGATGTAAGGAGAATCTCTAGCAGAACTGTTTCTCGTGGTGAAGTGGAGAGGAGCATTTTGCCCTGTCAGACTGTGTGCTGAATCTGGCTCACCGTAACTTTTAAGATAATGCTGCCCATAAGAATTGGCCATTCCTGTTTGTAATGCTTTTATGCTCTGTTGCACCTGCCCCAGACTCCAGAATGACAGAAGCACTTTTGCACTGAAGCGGATAAAGCTCTTGAGACATTTTGCTTGCCTCTTGTCCTAATTAAAGAGTCCTCTGCATCTCTTAGTTCCTTACAGAAAGAAAACAAAATTTCCTGCACTGTTCTGTAATGGAAACACAGCTTCATCTTTTGAAGTTGAAATCAGGTTAAGTAAAACGGCGGCTCTTGGCCTGTTTTAGGCAGGTTCCTTAATTGTGATTCTTCCATTTCTGCCCTTATTTTGGTTCAGAGCATGAGTAGCCAAGCAGTGCATGTGAAATTCAAAATTCTTTTACACATTGTTGAAATAAAAACTGCTTCTCTTTGCTGAAAAATTAATTACTGAGTGTTCCAGCACCTTATAAGATATTTATATGTTCTCCTGAGTCCTGTCTCTTCCTGTTTCAAAAAGCTGTCTTGAGAGCAGTTCAGGCGAGAGAGTGTAGTCTTCCTCGCTGCCAAGGAGTCTCAAGATGGCACTTGAAAACAAAGAGACATACTCCAGGGGAAGTATGAATATTAGATCACTCTGGTTTAATCATTTGGGATACAGTGACCTCAATTTATGCATCTAATGTTTTTAGTTGGTTGTGTTTTTTTGCTTTTTTTTTAGGTGTGGGAGTGGAGGGGGGGAGGTGTGGGGGAGGTTGATGTCATGGTTGCTTAAAGTATTCACAGTTCTTAAATGTGAGGTTCTTAAAGGTATTGGAAATCCCAAATGGTTACCGCTCCTATAGGACTGTCCAAGGTGGGCTGTTTGTATAAGGTATTGGATGACAAAATCAGTTGTCTCTGTTGCTTTAATGATTTCTTGTAGAGTTTTCATTTGTTCTTTTTCCTATCAGACTAAAGAATAACACATGAATAAAAAGACTAAGGAATAATTGTCTGCTTTTTCTGTATTTGGGAATGCATATGATAGATGGCAGTCTAAATAACAGCATCCTAGAGGTACCTGTTCTTAACAGGAAAAGAGTTGTGAGCATTGAATGTGCCAGGTAAAGAGCCTGCCCTAAAGCACATTGTCAGGACAGTTATCTTTGCTGTCCCCATTGGAGCAGAGCAGAGAATTGGTGTAAGCATGCTTCTGTGAAGCTGCTTGGCTCAGCTATGTTCTGCAACGTTTTTCAATATTTGTGTTTTTGTAATCCAGATGTTACCAGTAAGCTGTTTTGTTTCTGTCACTCATGCCTTTCTTTGCTGGTTAGCAGTTCTCTGAGTCAGCTGCCTTAGTGCCTCCTCTAATGAGCAGCTGTTTTGAGTTTCCCAGCATCTGGGCATTGTGCAGTATCATCATTTTTTTTTTTTTTGAGAGAGAGAGCACTGCAGACTTCAATGAGAAAAGGAGAGAAAGGGGAAGATAAAAGGATATTTAAATCTTAGAAATCTGATGTGTTTGTCAGACTGAGTGTGTCAACCTCTAAGCAGGATGAACATATCAAAAAACACAATGATATAGGCAACGGTGCTGGTAATTAGGAGATTATATACAAAATGAGGCTTTTGGAAGTAGAGTATGAACAGAGCTAAAATGAAACCTCATGAAATACATCATCATGATAATTTGTGGAGACATGAGAATTACATCTTGTTCTGTGGAGAAGCAAGGAGACAGGATAATGGCACAAGTCCTTCAAAGTTAATTTTAAACATGAGGAAAATGCTACAGACCATTCTTCATTTACTCCAGCCAGCAGATGGACAGTGTATGTCAGGACAGCTGCTGTGAGATAGCAGTTGGGTATATGAAGGCAGAGCTGTGAGATAGCAGTTGGATATATGAAGGCAGAGCTTTCCCCACTCTGGATCCAGATGCTTTGGAGCCCAATGAAGTAGTGTTGCTCAGTGCATGTCAGCACAAAGGCATCAGGAGGAGAAGTTACACTGCAGTATTTCTCCTGTCACCTGGCTTTAAGGGACTGTATTTATTTGTGTTTCGGTTGATCTCTTCATGTAAAAGCAGTATGTTTGGGGTGCCTTGCACTGATTGCACTGGCACTCTTGACATCGAATTTGCACTATGAACCTACAGAGGAAATAAAATGTTTGACTTGCAACTTATTCTTAGTTTTCTCTACATTTTTTTTTTTTTTTTCCATTTTGATGTTTTTTTGGGAGTACTAAACTAATTAAAGTGGACAGTTGTTTTCAGTGTGTAGTTCATCCTCAGATAATTAATGTCTTGCTTCAGCCTACTATAATTCTGGAACAAAGTAATTTAGGGATAATAATGTTAAAAAATCAAACCTGAAGTTTCTAAACTGGATGTGCCTCAGTAGGATGGAGCCTTTTTCTAACTAATGGGCTCAAATTAAAATGAAATAAATATCCATAATATTTCTAGAAATGTTACCTAATGTAATTTCACAGGCTTCTGAAATGCAGCTGCTCTGAGTTGAATAAGTATTGAGTTCAAAGCTGAAATATTGTTATATGAGAGCTGAGAATGCTTATCACATATGAAGGTGCTATAGAAAGTTATAGCTGGATCAAAACGTAACAACCCAAATTGGAATTTTGTCAGTATTCTGAGACTGACCTTTAATGTCATTTAGAAGAAGAAATTATTTAGTCAGGAGCTTATGATGGAGCCTGAAAGCTGCTTTAGTGCCATACTGAGCAATGTGTTTGATCTCACTCAAGTGTATTGCCGGCACGACCCCTGGAGCACACACGTCGCTACTACTTTGTAGTTCTCCCAGCTGCCAATTGGACTTTTATTTACAAAAATGCAAATGCAGGCTTGACTGTCCTCTATATTGCTAATGACTTAGTCTGAAACCAATTAGTAATTGCACACGGTCCCCTTGCCTTTAGTAACCTTTTGATTGGAATTTTGTCCTAAATAATTTCCTTGTAAATAAAAAAAGAAAAACCATGCGTTTGTTCAGCTCTGTTTATCCATGAAAGTCACATGTGAATTAAAAGAAGTTTGGATAAGTGAAAAACCCAAAGTTCATTTGTACTGAGAAGACAGCTCATGTTTATCAGAAACCAGAGCATAGCTGTTTATTTCAAAGTTAGGCAGTATGACTGTTAGAATCCAAGATCTGCCACTCCTTGGGCAGGTGATGTTGGGCTTCACATCCAGGTGCCTGGAAACTAAGAGTTCCTATAGGAGGTAGGCCAGAGGGACTGGACTTGGACAACTGGACAGAGAGAAAGCTGTTGGAGACCTAAAAGTAGTGTGCAGAGGATTGGAGAGCAGCGGCAAAGCTAATGAATCCAAGTGCTTCTCAGTAATGCCAGATGATACAACAAAGGGCTCTGGCCATGAATTACAGCTTGGGAAAGTCCAGTTAGACTATATGAGGAGAAATCTTTGTTAGGTGGGCAGCACTGCACAGGCTGGGTTACCTGGAGGGTCAATGGCAACCTCTTCTGAGGGAGGCTGTGTCCGAAAATTCCGTGTTCTTCCCAGCACATCACTGATTTGCTAGCTGTGCTTCTGAAAGCATCCAAAGGGACCCATGAAATTATAGGCTGCAGCCCCTTCTGAGCATGTGTACCATTATCTTCTGTTCATGTTCAGATCATGGGAAGGGACTCAAGGCTGCTGGTATCATTCAAGGGCATTGTTCCTAATGGGATTTATGCAATGAAAGTATTTTATGTTTGGTCATCGAATCATTCTGAATGCATTCAGTGGTAGTATAAATTCTTTCCATGATTTTACAGCAGAAGACTAGGCAAGATTTTTTTTAGTTGCTTCAGGCTTAAACCTTCATAATTTCTGAACATTAGTGTATTAGGAAACTATGCAGGAAGAAGACATTCAAAGAGTTACCAGGAAAGTGTTAGTTATAGGCAATACCAGAAATGCCCTCTATTGGTAAAGGATGCATACATACGTACAATGTTTATATTTCTGGAAGTATAACATTAAGGTTTATGCATATATATATGTACACTATATGACTATGTGTGTATAGGGGTAGGGTTAATTATTGAAGAGAAGGAGAAATAGCCTGTGATGGAGACAGAACTGGGATTTTCTTTCTTCTTAGTTTTCTTTCATTCTTCAGTTCATCTGACTTCAGTCTGCTGTAGTCTACTCAGTGGAGAATGTCAAAGGACTGCTTTTCCTGTATCATTCCCTTCCTCTGTCAGTGGCTCTTCCTTGCTAGTACAGTTTGTCAAAAAACAACTCACGTGTTCTTTTTTAGAAGCCTTTCACATTTCCTTCAGTTCTAATGCTAAGTAAAACCAAGACACCATAAACACAGCAAAAATGAGATAAAGATGCTCCTCTAGAGTCGCTATCTTGGAACTAAAATAAAATCATCATCTTGTTGCATTACTGCTCCTACATAACATAATCTTAGAAACCTAATGTAATGGCATTTTTGCAACTGTTAAGAGTATCAGATAAGTTGCAGGTGAGTGCCCCATCCTGACTGGAGCTTTCCCCAGGCAGTCTCCTCTTTCCCCAAGCAGCCCCAAGAACAGCACTTGGGGGGAGCAGTGAGCTCTTGTTGTTCTGTAATCACTCCAATCAATCTGCATACATAAATTGAGAGTGTCAGTTGCTGTATTTGTATCTTGTACCTTGGCGATCAAGCTTTTAACCTATCGATTTGCTCTGTCATTAGCTAAAGTAGACAGCTCCTGCTGTACATACCTAAAGACTTCTCCTCCTACGGTCTCTTATCTCTGGGCACTTTTTTTCATTCTCTCTCCTTTCACAGTTCTTCTTCCCTAGTCTAGGTTAAAAGCTTTAACTACTATACCTTTTTTTTTTTTTAAATAAAAAATAAAACAAAACCACAACCCAGCTGCACAGCAGTCTGTTAGCATTTCTACATCCCCTCTAGCATTCTCTGTGCATATTTTCTACCCATTCTTTAGTAGAGAAGCATCCTTTCTCTCCCTGCATGTACAGCACTTAGCCTAATGGCCTGAGACTTGAGCTAAGTCCTGCTTTTGCATTGGTCAAAGTAGAAGCCCATCCTGAGGGAAGAGGCTTAAAGTTCTTTAGTTACAGCTGTCTGATAAAATCAGGATAACATTTGGGTCCTGATAGGCAGCAATATTTTGGATTTATTGAGATGCACATACAAGTTATCATGTAAACATGTTTTATAATTCTAAGCAAGAGATAACTATATTTCTTTGGAGCTAGATATCACATGGAAGAGTAACTGAGATCCAGATGACTAAAGAAGCTTATATTTTCTGTTGCATAAACTTAGAACACAGATGTCTTGCCTGCCTATCTGCCACTCATGAAAGAAGGGATCTGAATGTTTCAGTGACTTTGCAGTCTGAGTCACTAAGGTTGGTGGAACTGTGCGTTAAAGCCAGGGGAGCCAATTATTGCAGTTTTCTGTGATTGACTGTATTCCTCAACCAGCCTTTTGGCTTTTGGAGCCAACCTCTACAGCTGTTTTGTCTTCATTGCTCTCGCTGGTGCTTAGCAGCAACACATGTGATTACTCCACCAGGTATTAAATAGTTTTAACTGATGAGTCCTTGTTCATCATCAGCAGGACTAGATGATCTTGTAGGTCCCTTCCAACCTAATGAATCTATGAATCTGTGAAGTGGTCATTACTTCATGTTCCTAAATGAGCACTTGTGCCCTGGAAGAAATAGATGTTTCCCTGGCAGTTCAGGCTGGGTGTGAGCCATGCTGAGGTGTACAAATAGAAGGAGGAGGTGATGCTAGGTTCTGACAGCTTCTTGCTGCCTTTTTTTTTTTTGAACTTTGTTTTGCCTCAAAGCAGTGAAATACTTGTTGAAGTTTCTACTAAGATTGAATCATTAGTTGCAATTTCTAAGTCTTCTGGGCAGACTGCAAGTTCTTCCATTACATCTCCACATTTGTGTGTGGTTTACAGTAGGTGGGCTAAAATTCTTACTTCCTTCCTGTCTGTTCCTCTCCACACAACTGCTAGTGAGACCAGTTCAGATGGCAGGTATGGTATTACAAGTGTCTCCCACTTGCAGGAGGACATTCCCCCTCCCCAAATCAAGTTATTCAGATCAGCACTTGCTGGATGAATATAAAATAATTTCAGTAGTACTTCTTAATTTACCCCATCAGTACCAGATTCAAAGCAATTAAATGGAGTTTGAAAGTTGTATATATAGATGCATCAAACCATTTATTTTTACCAATGTGTTGAGCTGTTTCTGTCCAGATTGGCTGTCTTCATTCCTGCTCTGTTTGAGTGAGAAAGAAACAGTGTCAAATAACTAAATCAGAGAAGAAAAAAACTGATGAAGTGCTATTTTCAAATGTGCATGGTGGTACTCAGAAGTGTGTAGGAGCTGAAGCAATTTGAAATATGAGGCCTTTTTTTTTCATGATTTGGAAGACTATCAATGTTGCTATTCTCCTGGAATGTTGAGCTGATGTATAATTACCTAAAACTGCACCCTCTCCATTGTGTTTTAGTTGATACATGAAACCTTACTTTGGTATAGACTTGAATCAGTGAACTTAAGAACTTTCCTGTGTTTTCATAATTGATCTTATAAGGAAATATTTCTGTTATCAGGAAGGTCACTATTTCATTCTAATACCTATGGAACTGCATCTAGAAGTCACTGGAGAACAGAGAATAGAAGGACTTTTTAAAACGCATGAATAGATTCCTTTTCGGACTTTAACATAGTTTACTAATGATTTCTGCTTCATAATACACATTACATAGAACTATTCATTAGTTTTGAAACAATGTTCTTTGCTTCTATTGTCCTAGCTTATCTGAAATCCTATTCTAGGATAACTAGAGGACACTTATTGTTTAATACCTTAAAGAAAAAAAGAATTATGCACAGAATATTGTGGGTTTTTTTATTATTACTTGTTTCTATCTAATGATTCTGAGTTTTTCCTCAGGAGAATCAGTGCAGGCAAATAACCTTTCTGGCAAGTTTCCTTCTCATCTTGCCTCAATTCTTTTTAGAGGAAATCTTGCTGTCTGAACTGCAGTGCTTACTCTTACTGTCTTGGATGACAATTCAAACCAGCAGTAGAGTGGAGATGTTCTGGAAGCTTTGTCTCATAGCCAAAATTTCAAAGCACCGCTCTAAAAATCTGGGACCCGAAGATTTTGCTTAGTTATCCTCTACAGATTCTAAAGATTTGATGCCTTAATTTGTTTACAAAGAAAACTGTTGAGTGTCAGTTCTAGAAATCTCTTAAGGTTCAAAATACTCAGAGCTCCTTAGTCTTCAGTTAAGTGCCTTCAAATTGATAAATTCAAATATAGTATTAGCAACCATCCATTTGGTATATCAAATAAAATACAGTGGATAAATCAGTCTGCTGTAGCTACTTGGCATAGCAGTGCGAGCTGGAGTCTGTTGTCAGCTGTTTGGACAGTAGAGTTTAAAATGTCAATTGCTGAATCATGCAAGGGAAAGCTTTCATTTAGAGCCCCACTCCAAAACTGTGCTTTAAACAGAAACACTGGAATGCAATATCAAGTGATGGGTATGCTGGCTACCGTAAGATTTGGCCAAGATACTTAACATTTAATGGTATTTTACAATTATATTGATTATTTTGATTGCTTCAGTCTAAGTTCAGCAGTGTTTTGTCCAGGTTCTTGCTGAGCAAGTAGACTCAGTTAGAAGTGCACTATTTCCCCTTTTAGTTCATTATGAATTCTTTACCCTCACCTCCTACAGAAATTCTGCAAAGAAGAAATGCATCAGGACCTCAGGCCTGTACATCAGGAGGGAATAAGACTGAAATATTAGCAATTTCTAAAATCTTTAAACTTTAAGAGGAAGAATGATATTTTTAGCATATTCCAAAATTTCTGTCATGTAGTTTATTCTCTTTTTCTGGAGTCTAAGTGCTCTCTGATGTCAAGCCTGCTAAGCGCAAGTCTGGTTGTTTCTCTACTGTGTGGACATGGGAACTGTGCAGTTGCAGGTTTTTGCTTTGTAGGTTTTTGCCAGAGCTGTATAGACAGGTAATGAAAAGACTTAAAAAAGTTGTCAACAGTGCCCTCCTCTGAAAGACCTGAGTTTGGTATGGTTATTCCCATAAAAAGGCTTGGGTGTGATGTGGGAAAGTCATTCTGCCTGAGGGCTGGTGCAGAAAGGAGGGTTTCTTTCTCTTATATTTTCAAAAATTGTGCTCCAAGTCTATCTGATCATTTTCATTGGAAGCTGGAAGTCTCTGAAAATAAGATCTATTCTCTGAGAGACTTCTTTTGCTTACAGGTTTATTGGTGATTCTCCCCTCAGGATTTTGAGGTTGGAGATGAACAAAACATGGAAGACTTTATAAACAAAAGGAAATTTAAAAATCCACGTTGATCTGTGCAGTTTAATCTTATTATACCATAGCAACTTAAGGGGAGTAAGTCATAACACCAAAAACACTATCACACCAGAAATTGATGTGATAATATACTGTAAGAAATCAAACATTTTACCCACAACAAGTCTTCTGGAAATTATTCATTGTGAAGCTGATAATCATAATCCTTCCTGAATCAAGCAATGAATAAAGCTCTGTTCAAATCCAGTGTTGCCTTTGGAATTAGTGCCTCTAGTAGTCTACACTGTGCTGGATGTTCTATGAAGTTTTAAAAGAGCAAAGTCTTACACTGAACTTCAAGAGAATGAATGGGGATTGCATAAAGTAGGCCAGAGATGTATTTAATTTTAAAAGATTTGGGTTGAGAAAGGAAGAGAATAAAATTTTCAGTAATGGCAATCAGGTAACCCTGAAGTGCAGTGGTTATGAAATAATAATATTCCAGATGGATTAGAGGTGTTTGCCATTGCTGGCTGCCTTGTAATGCCTTGGGGATGTGATTAACTTACAATAATTAAAACTCTTGTAGTGGAAATACAGCATGAATGTGAAGAGTCTGAAGAAGTTGTGGCTCAGTGCAATGTCTGATATTTATGCTACTTACTCATTTGAAAATATCTTCTCTTTTTCTGTTCTTGTTTTGTTTGTGTGTGTGTGTGTGTGTATGATCCCTTTTTGTTTGGACCACGGAAAGTGGCACCATAAATGGTTTCCCAGGATCTATTTGTTCATTGCCTTGAAATACAATAGCACAGGACTGCTGCTTGAGTGATCCTTTGTGCAGACACTCTTGATAAGGAATCTGCTTGCCAGTCTAAAGAGTGGAGAAAAGGGGATCACACTCACATTTCTCAGGACTGTAAGACTTCAGTGCAGGTGTACAGATTAAAAAAGCTAAATTCTGGCCTCAACTTTTGCAGAATGTAGTTGGAATCTGTTATTTTTTGGATGACCTACTGTAGGGAACCTGCGTTAGCAGGGAGTTGGACAAGATGATCTCCAGAGGTGCCTTCCAACCTGTATGATTCTGTGATCCCTGATCTCACTTTGATGTGTGAAGTTGTGGCAAGCAGAGGTGTGAGTAGTCTTGAAGAATGCTGTACAACCCACTGTATTCACCAGAAATGCTCTCACTGGCCTTCTCTCAGCTCTGAGAAAATAATTCCAAGGAAAATCTTTTAATTCTTCACAGTATTAAGACTGATAAAAACAGAGGACTTCAGAGTGAAGGTGTAGCAATGATATTAAGAAATCTGAGTGTTGAAAATTTGAAGTGCAGAAGTTCTTCTGTCATTATGCCCAACCTGGATAGCATGTTCCCTTTCTACAGTTTCACATTATCCACTCACTAACTTGATTAACCTATTTTAGAAATAGAAGTTATGTTGGCAGTCTTGTTCTACACTAAAAGAAGGAGCATTTGAAACCCAGTTTTCTGGACCTTTTTCTAGGTAGATTATTTCTTTTAAGCTGTTCTTAGATTTCTTTCTACTTTATACAAAGCACAAGTATGAAATAAAATTATTGGAAGACAATGATCTCAAGGTATTAGATTTTCATATTTAAAATTGTTTGACACTAAATATTTTTTCTATTTTTTTTTTTGTTGTTGTTAGTTTGTTTGCAGTACACTCATCTCAGCAATCAGCATCAGTGTATTATTCATTGGCAGTGGCTTTACTCATCTGGTGTTATATCAGTGCACGCTTCTGAAGAGGCATCTCAATTACCAAAAGAAAAACATTGTATTTCAGATTGTTTTGGCAAGAAGTGTCTTACCTATGTGCTTTTATTTCAGCAACTTTTTATTAGTATTTGTGTTTGTTTGTTTGTTGTTTGTTTGGCTCTTATTTGTATTGCTATGGGGAGCAGCATACTTACACGAAACACTTTTTTTTCTTCTCTTCTCTTCTCTTCTCTTCTCTTCTCTTCTCTTCTCTTCTCTTCTCTTCTCTTCTCTTCTCTTCTCTTCTCTTCTCTTCTCCTTCTCCTTCTCCTTCTCCTTCTCCTTCTCCTTCTCCTTCTCCTTCTCCTTCTCCTTCTCCTTCTCCTTCTCCTTCTCCTTCTCCTCCTTCTCTTTCTCTTTTCTCTGGAGATCAGAGTGAAGACAGGCTGCTTCCCAAAGGAAGGAGTAAATCTGCTGCAGAATTGTGACATGCTCTGTCAGACTCCTCTGGCTTGAGGAGCTCTGAGTGCTGGACAGCCCTTGTGGGTCATCCTTGGGTGTTTGACATCTGACACAAAGCTGTCCTTAATTCAGAGAGAGAAAACTGTTGGTTTCTTTGTAACTCTAAAGTTGCACTGTGGGGTCTGTTGGCCTCTAAGTAACCCCAGGAGTTTGGTGTAGTCATGCTTAGTAAGATGAATGAATTACTTACACTCCAAATGTAGGCTAACTTCCCTGTGAAAACTGTGTAAGCAAGACTTAGTCTTAGATGTTTATGACTGCTACAAAGTTAACACTACTTGTTTTTTTCAGAAGTGGTTTTGCGTGTTAGTGCATTTCTGAAGAACATGTTTTGCAGAGCTGCCATCTGCTCAAATATCTTACATGCTACATTTCCCTTTCTGCATTTCACCTGTATGAGCTTGGCTTGGCAAGAATGGAAACAGTTCAATCTTTCATCAGAGATTTGGTGGATGCTCTGTCCTTGGAGTCACTCAAGGTCAGGCTCTGAACACCCTGATGTGGGTGTTGCTGTTCATTACAGGGGAGTTGGACCAGATGGCCTTTAAAGGTCCCTTCCAACTCAAACGATTCTATGATTCTATGAAGTACTCTGATGTGTATGTATCTATAAGTACAACCACACTACCTGTACATACACACATATATATATTGCATATATGTGCAATACAGTATGTTTCTTTGTATATTTGTGTATTTGTGTTGCTGTATAGGATGCCTGTAACCTCCTGAAAATATATTTTTATCCATTATTTGTGTTTGACAGACCCAAAGGAGTAGAATTTGTCATTATTTCAAGGTGTTATTTATTTATTTTTGTTAATTTAGAACCACACAGGTTTCCTCCTTGTGACAGTACACTTCAGAGGCACTGGGCATTGCTTTACAGTTTCTTGTAGTCACTTCATGAATGACATACTGTTGCTCACAGTTAATATAGAAGATGTGCTGAGGTCACTATGAGGAACTCTTTTTCCACCCACTTCAAAAGGGATGAAAATTTTGCTCCTGCTTTGCTCACTCCTCCTAATTTTACAGACTATCAAATATCTGAGGTGTTGTATTATCTACAGAGTAGATATTATTTATACCTTGTTTTGCCTGCTATTTGATGTCAGTGCTTTGGGCTTCTCTGCCCACCAGCATCTGAAGCACTGAGCTCATAGAGCCAGACCATTATCTCTCCTGGAATCCTGTCCCTCCATTCCTTCAACTGACCTTGAAGGTGAACAGTTTGGTGTTTGAAGGCATTCCCTCTTTTCCTTTGTCCTTCTTAGTCATTTTTTTTAAATATATTTATTTACTTATTTATTTCAGCTGAACATAGTCTAAGCCATTTTTTTTTGTCTCATTTCATGAATAAGACTGAGCTCAAGAAACATTTTTTTCAGACATGTCTATACAGAAAGTGAAGCATTTTTGTTGGGAATGGATTAATGAAGTGCTCTGTTTACAGACATTATACTACTCAAATGTTCTTAATGAAACTTTTAATATTAACTTGGTGCACAAATACTTTCATGAATCCCAATTTTCCACTGAATGCAGTTCCTTAAAATTGGGGAACTTTATTAAAAAAAGTGTTCAGCAGCTACAAATTGAATCAACCACCTTTGAGCCTTTCAGTCCAACACATTATCTGTTCTTTGGTCTGACACTCTGTTTAATTGACTCTGGATAAAAACACATCAACTTCAAGGCAGCCAGGAATGCTTTCTTGAAAGTTCTCCTTACCACTTATTGACATGGCACTTTCACTGTTTTTTCAGCTATTTTGAATAGTAGAACATCTTATATTTTGTAGACTTGGAGCATTTAATATTAATCTGATGTTTATTTACTGCATGTTGTATTTAAAAATGGAAGATCAGTTTTGTTTTCTGCTTTCCTTGGTAGCGAGATGTATCTATGCTTTTCTCCATGGAGATACCTGAAGGTTGCTGGTTGTCCCATCAAAGCCAGAGAGATTTCAGTTATATTTCTCATAGAGAAGTTGTTTGAGAATCTGTTTCCTTTTGTGCCAATTCTCCTGAAAATTTTGTTTTAAAGAGTAAATATACCTCTTTTCAACAACACCAGAATGTTTCATTTCACATTTTGCCATTGGTTGTTTTAAATTTTAACAGGATTAATGTTATTTTACATTTTGTTTTAAATTGCAGTCACAACTAGCACTATAACTGATACAGCAGGAACAAAAATAAATTTCTATCATGAAGTAGTGTTTAGAAATGAAAAAAATGAAATCTGATGTATTTTATTTAGAAATTGATCTCTGCTAAAATGTTTGGATAGGGTTTTATTAAAGGAACATGCATCTAAAATGTAGTGGTTTGATCTTTTCTCAATGCAGACAGAGCCCTTTTTATTATGCATCAGTCTGGAGCTGGGAGCAGTAGCACTCAGGTGCAGCAGATGGGGAGATTCTGTTACAGGCATATTGGAAATCTGTAATGAAATTAGTGTCAAATTAGTTAGTCAAGGCAAACCCACCTGCACTGCCAAGTGCAATGCTCTGTACTGTGTTCTTTCCATGCTTTTCTTTCCTATTCTGCTGCAATTATATTGTTTTTGAAAGAAAGCTGGATTTATCTGATGGATGCTCAAGGGCACTGCTATTTCTGGCCTGGGGACATATTTCAGAGCCAGCTGGTCATTGTGCTATCTGGGTGCAGGCTTCTTGCTCAGCGTGCCTGTGTTGAAGTCTGTGTAGGTTACAGTGCTTTGTCAGGATGAATTGTGTCACTGACAGTTATCACTGGCTTGGGATTGCCACTGCATGTTGATTCTGCTGCATGGTTTTGTGGTTTGTGTTTTCTGTAGATTGTCATCTTAGCCATGAATGCAGGAAAAAATATTTGAAAATGTTTAAATTTCATATATAACTCAATCTTGTTACAAAAGCAGGAGGCAGGTGACTGTATATGAGCAGTGCTGAATTTATGCCCTTGTCCCTTCCAGACACAATATTAAAACAAATAATAATAATAAAAGAATAGATACGATGAATCTAATCTTCAGTCTATGTGGTATGTCTACGTGGAAGTGCCACCAGAAATAGAAACCAAAGGAGAATGGCAATCAAGAGGGCTCAGGCTTATCACAGTGTCAACATGCTTAAATTCCAACTATAAACTGAATCCAGTTCTACCTACTATCCTTTGAGGTCCTTCTGACTATTAGTTATCACCAGGAGAGCTATTAGAGCTGTGACAGGACATACTCATATGGGGAAGTGGCCATGCTGTGAGGGGTTGGGGTTCTTTTGGTCTCATACTCTAAGTAGGGTTTGGTGTGAAGGACTTCAGAAGTGATGTAGCTACAAGTGGATGCACTGACAGATGCAAGTGACACCAGCCTAGGCTTACATAAATACGCCTTTCATAGTTTTGATGTTTTGTCCTGTAAGCCAATGCTGTGATAACACTTGAGATTAATAGGGCTTTCTCACTCTAAAAGGCTCTTTACAAGAGGAGATCCTTTCAAAAAATTAGAAGACGTTAGCCAAAACATTTCAGTTTTCCATTTGTTTTCCTTCTTGTTAATGTTCACATCTTTTTCCAGAAGTTGTGACATACATTATTCCTGGAGCCATCCTTTGTGAGCTGAGGCACTTAAATGCTCTTCTATATAGGAAAGAAAGAATGAGCCTGCTGCACAAAGGCACTTTATTCTTGACATAGTTATCCTTTAGCCTGAACTCTTCAGGTTGGTTGGGTTTACTGACAGCTCTGAAGAAGAGGAAAAAGAATAAAGCTCACAGCAGTACTTATTATGCACCAGCATGGCTGTTAGAAATGAGAGCTGGAAGGAGTCAGGAGGCTTAACTTGTTATTATTCCTAGTTCTGCCACTGACCAGCTGAGGCATCTTCTGGAGGTGATTTCACCTGTTCTCTTTCTGTCTCCCTAACCCTTAGTGTAAATGTAAAATGCAGTGAGGTATTGTATTTGCTGTTGGGTTTTTAATCTGTTATTCATCTTACCATTTGCTCTTTTACTGAGTCACCACAGCACTCATCATTGCAAGAGCCAGACACTTAGAAAGGAATAATGCTCAGGCATGCTACTATGTGAACAGGAGTAAGAGTGAGCAGTGACTTATCAGTACCTTCCAGAGCTGACCTCTTGAATTCTCAGATACAAATCTGAATACAAAAAGAGATGAAACAAGTATAGAAACTGATTTATATTGCAAGAAACATAGTTATGTTCCTAGGTAACAACACAAAACTGCATTTTTGACTTCTACACCAGAGAAAAATGGGAGTTACTGGCAATTAATAATGCATTCAGAAGTGTGTTGTACTCAGAATGAAGGGCATTCTTATTTTTTTGGACTGTAGCAGTTAACACTTCTAAATCCCTGGAGTGTGGCATTTGTCTGACTGTGGCACTGACAAGCCTTGGCAGGCATTCCTCTGCACTGCCTAATTTCTCGGGGCAGGAGTAACTTGGCAGGAAATTCATTGCCCAGAGCTCTCTGACTGTTCTCTAGCTAGGGATTGTGTGGTTATCACAGGCATTGAGGACCTGTTTGTTATTCGGTGTGAATGTGGCTGTGCTCTGCCACATGAGCTTCCCATGGGTGGTAGCAGCAGCAGCTTTCAGCTGAAGTGAGATGCAGCGTCCACTGGTGAGGGGCTGGTGTGATTTGGTGCCCTTGTCTCTAGTCTGTGGTGAGCCGCAAATGGAACCCAGCTGTAATTCCAATAGTTTTTGACGTGTATTGCTCTGATTGCTTCATTTTTGTTTGTTTGTTCTATAAGGGTAGGTGCTGGGTACCTACACTGCTTGGATATTTGGAAGAAGAAAACTGTTAGCGCAGTGGGAATGAGTGCATCTGGGAGATGACAGTGCTGAGTCTGCTCCATGCTGCTGCTGGATGTTCGAAATGGGGCTGTAAAAGCTGAGCAAGGTGCAGCTATTATGCCGTACAGAGAGCTCACGCAGGTATTTTGTTGCTCTGCTGGTAGCTTGCTTTTCGGAGTTTAAATAATGATCATTAAGAAGTTGCACTAAATGGTCACGTGCTCCATTCCCATAATCTTTATACTTGTTCTTGTGTGACATTTTATATTTTTTCTTCAATTTTTAATAGAATCCCAGCAGTGAGCAGAATTTGGTAAATGCAGCTCTTGTTATAGGGTCAGTGCAGCCTGGCGAGGGTCATTCTATGCTCCAGTGCTGTTGGCATGGTGTTTGTCTTCTACCTGTAACAACATTACCTGAAGTCACAGGATATAGGAACAGGGGGCTGGGAAGTTCTCAGGCCTTGCTGAAGAGCTTCATGTTAATAAACCCTGGGCTTCTGGGATCTGCTGCTTGTCAGCCCTATCTTCCTGATTTTTAAAAGAGTATTTGGGCTTAAAAAGGGGGAGAGGGGGCTCCCTGAAGGCATATGTTTGAGAGATGAAAGATATCAAAGAGACTTGAAGAGTTCCTGTTGCTTGAGAAATCTATCTCGCTTTTCCAGAGGGCTCATGAAATAAAATAGAAGCTGCTTCCTTTCTCTGTGCAGTTTAATATGATGGGTGGAAAAAGGAGTGTGTCTTCATCTAGGGCTGTATGTTTTTTTTGCTGGTAGGTGGTAAAAGGGATACAGAAAGTTCAACCTTTTAATGTACCTATTTTGCCTTCATTATAGTGTTGATTTTTCCCCATTATAGCATTACACCACCACATTTTATTGTTACTGTTAATTCATAGAAACCTTAATATTTTGCTTTAACTAAATTCTGTCTGGTTAAATAAAAAAGCCTAAAAACCATTTTAGTGTCTTCGGTAGAGAACCTCACATTCAAAGGTATGATTGTTTAGGCAAGTATCCTCAATGACTGTGTGTTGGGGACAAACTACTGCTGCTGAGGGTGTTACAAAGCACCCTATACTAAGGGCTCTGAGGGCTTTTATTCCCCCATGAAGATCAGTTTTGAACTAAGGGTCTTTATTGTTTCCATGAAGGAAAAGTATCACTCTGTGTACACTTTGCATGCTCTCTTTGGTACTTCAAAAACATTGGAGCGCTTTTAAAGCACTTTATGAGACAAGCGGGAGCAGATAATCCTGTTTCATATGAAAACTGTTTTCAAGCTTGACTTCAGAGTGTAACTGAGACCCTTCAGAGTTTTCTAATTTTTCTCAGGGAGTGATGAAATTCCCACCCCAGGTCCACATGAACATGGGGGATGTTGATTCACAGCTTTGCAGGCTCCTGGTCAAAATGCCTTCATGTTAGGCTGTGAGAGCCTGTTTTAATCTTTCCTGCTGGAGCTATTCCATTGGTATACATAATTAAACAGTCCTTAAGCAAGAGAAAGACTCAGGCTGCAGTGCTTGAGCAGGTTAACCCTTGGCAAGTTGTGCTGTCCTGATTTTTGAAAGCTGACTGCAGCAGTTATTTCACTAGTAGCCTCACAGAACTGTCAGACAAATTAGTGTTTTACTTCATCTTTCATATAGTCATTTAATTTTATGCCCCTGTGGTGATGGAGAAGCTGTGTGACATTGAAGACTGATGCTGTGATTTTCTGCTGTTCTTGCTTGCTATGTAACAGATGGATTTGAGATCAACTGCTGTAAGGTTTGTAATGTGCTAAACAGGCAGCTAATTTTATGCCAGTCTATGTAGAGAGATGTTGCACTACAGTAACAGCACTAATATGGATTATGAATCGCGAGGTAGTGCTGTTTAAAGGTGTCTGGTGGAGTAAAAGGAAATGAAGATGTTTCTAGCACTCCGACTACCTGCTGGGGTGGTGGCTACAGGGATTTATTGTGCCTCTGATTTAAGGAGAGGGTTAGCAGCATAAGTGGAGACCATCCTCAGTTGTAATTTAGAAACCTTTCAGATTATTTGGAAACATCCCATTTAGGCTGCAACTATTATTCAATAGTTACATCTCCAAGTGAATAAATGCTGCCTTTCACATTTTCTTCACCTTTATAGAAGAATTTAGACTCCTAAATCTCACCATTGCCTCATCTGAGAGGTTAGCAGCGATGATCTTTGATCTCTAAGAGTTGGATTCAGGTAAGAAGAGGTGCTATGGTTGTTGCTGTCCTCTATGTGACCTCTTTGCTTATGTCAAAAATAAATTTGGCCTCTTGCCTCTCTTCTCATTGCACTCTACATTTCTGTCATGACCTATCAGTGAGTAATTACAGCAAGAGCTCTACTCTATTGATTTTAAACTCTTTGTGAAAGAAGCTTCTTGAAAAAATTTGATGCAAACTCACTTAGGAGCCTTTGCTGTTGTTGTTCATTTGTGTTCAGGCTGCCACCATGGGGTGAGTGGAAACCTATTGTTCTCCAACAGCCAGATCTCTCCAGAGCTGAAAACAAGAACACAGGGCTTTGAGCTTGCTCTCACCTAGTTCAGCCCTGTGTAGGCTGAGAAAGTAAATGCTGGGCAGGTGGTTAGAAAGGTCCTGAACCCTCTCTGTTTGGCTTGTGCTAGTCTAGCTTCCATTCAGCATGGACTTTGTCCCTGGACAGTTTAAGGGAAAGTGTTGGAGATGGTCTCCAGGTGTGTATGGTTGATTTCACTACCACGGAGGCATTCTGGAGGTAGACTGAGGATTTTGGCTTTTTCTGATGCTCTTAACAACGGAGAAGGAATGTAGACATTTATCACTTAGAAGCAGGGAGTGACTGCACAGCCTTTCTGATTACAGAAGATGAATGTCCATAGGAATTCCAGGATCCCAGGGTTATACTAGTTTCTGCTTTGCAAGTATGATGCACTGTAACCCCATTCAGAACTCTGTCAATGTGAGGACATTTTCCCTGTCTTTCCTTGCCCATCATTCCTGAACATGGAAAATAACAGGCAGATTGCTATCACCGAACTTCAACTTTCTGTGTGAGCATCTTTTGTCAAGCGATGCCAACCTAAAAACGCTCCGTTCTCCCACTATGCATCCTGAAACTTCTCTATTCATTTCATGAAACTGAGGCATATGTAGTGCTATGTAAGATGTGAAATAAACAGGAATAATTCCCCCGCATCAGTTGACTGAAGGCCTTTTGTGCTTGCAAAAATTTTGTTTCTCTAGGAGGACCAAGAGCCACCTCACTGTTCTGCCTATATCAGTCTGTGGGTGCATCCTGTGCATTCTTTGTTTGAGCTGTCTTTACATGCAGGAAGCAATAATGAAGAAATTCACATCAGCTATCAGCTTGTAGGATAATATTTGCCTAAGACTGAACCTCTATAACGCATTTGAAACTTGCTTGAAATGTAGGTGCTAAATAGCTATTGCATAATAAGTGTGTGGTTTCAATTTAGCTGAGAGTAAAAGAGGTGTGTGGGCTAATAAACATCAAGTGTTTATTCTTCTCAGCAGTGTTTGTTAAGTGTGGCACAGATTTGGCTTTGTTTCATTAGTTTGAATTTTCTCACTTCCCAAAAGGTGCTGCTTCCAGCTGTCCTGATACGGATTAAATTGCCTACTTAACAGAAACTTTCTCATTAACTATACAGTTCAGCAGTGAATTTGGGAGTTCAAAGGACTGATTTGTAAGAAAATGTGTACTACTAATAATTATATACAATAGTCGCTTGATTTTTCATATAAAGAAAGCTATATTTAGAATCTATATTGTCTTGATCTATACTGTCCTGAAGGATGCTTTAATAGAGGCTTCAAGGTGGTTTTGATTGCTGTGCTAAATGCAGCAAGGGTAGGAGGAGTTTCATTTTTTTTCTTTTTTTCTTTTTTGTTTAAATCAATGATGTATTGCTTTTAAAAAATAATGCATTGACAATGGGTTGATATGTTGGAATGAATCTATGCTGCTGATTATTCAATCAGTGCTTATGAACTGAGTCTCCATTGTTATAGTTAGTAAATGAGGATGTTGAAAAAGGGATGTCAGAAACTTAGTTCTGGACTTAATGTAAGAAGTAATTTCATTTCCAGGAAAAAAATAAAATCACAATGAAATGCAATTTCAAGTTCATATTTAAATGTTTTTGTTGTTGTTGTTTGTTTTTTTTGCTGCTTTTGCAGCAAGAAAGAAGATTGTAAGAAAAAGTAAAGATTCAAGTGAAAAGAGAAAAATATGTAAGATTCTTTGAGGCCAGATTCTTTGGTGCTTTGAGTTGGCAGAGCAGTTCAAGAATTAATCAGTGTCTGCACTGAAGTGATCATGAATCATTTGGATTACTACCCATTTATTGGTTCATGATATGATAGAGATGAGTAGGCATTTCTTTCTAAGAGAAGGAAAAGACTGCTGATTGAGAATACAGTTTCAGTGGAACATATATTGAGTTGAAAGCCAACACCTTGCCTGTTGAGCTAGGGTGTTAGTCTTTTACAGAAGACATATCAAGTGTGCTTTTGGAAGGTGCACAGGACTATGTGACTGAATGAAATTCAGTTACATAAAATTGTAATGAGTCATAGGGATATCTGCAAGGTTTGGAATCTCTCGCTGTTTCAGAAGTTACACTTCGTGTTTTCCAAAAGGCTTACAAAATGACACCATTCTGTACTAGCTCTAGTTTAAGGAACTAAGTTCCCACATTAAGGGAAACTGTGCCACAGGTTTGTCTGATACTCAAATTCTAAAATCTCAGCTGCTCCAGTAAGTCTTACATTGTATTATACTGGAAACTTTTCCAGTTTATTTCAAATTACTCTAAGCAACATGGCTCTGCTGCATTACTCTAGCAGGCTTTTACACCACCTGAAATAGTAGCATTTGCAAACATTTCAACTTGCACAGCTTCTTTCTGTCTCACCTCCTTAACCTCAGCGCACAGCTTTTTTCCCTGTATCAATATGATTCTAACAGGTTTGTAGTTTCCATTAGGAGAAAGGCTAAATGGATTGCAGTTCTTGCTGTGTGTAAAAGCGCAGAGCTGTTATGAGAAGTTCAAGAGCTGGAATATAAACCTCTGGAAGCACCCTGTCTGGCTTTTGGCTGCCTGAGAGCCTCTTCCTAATCTGCCAAATGAAACGGAGCCAGGAAGTAACCAGGTTGGTGTTAAATTGTTAGCATGAGCTCAGGCTCATCTAGGGGCTGTGCCATCCAAAACGCTCAATTACATCTTGGGACAGAATTCCCCAGGGACTGCTCGTAGCATTCAGGTTAAGACAGGCTGCAAAGAATTTGACTCCTTCCATCCTCAGGCAGGCATTGTGCTCAAGTAATGCAACTTGTCCTCCTGGAGCATGTGAGATGTAACCTTCATTTCATGTCAGAGAAACACTAATCTCATCCAGCACAGCCTGGTACTACTTCAGATATTTAGAAGAGAAAAATACACATGAATATATGAATGTATGATTGTAAATGCCAGCACACTCTCTGCAGAGAGGTGCGTTCACCACTGTCCCTGCTGCAACCCTTAATTCAGTCTTTGTCTGTCCTGCACAGGTAGTAAAGGCAATGGATGTCCAAATTCCTCCAAAAGATCTTAGAGCAAAAGCTCAGGTGGAATTCGAATTTTAGAAGTTTGTCTGGAACCCTTGGGATCCATTCACCCAAACAAAGTTGGACAAATATGCAAATGAGGTATTCACATTGGGTGCTGCACAGTGGGCATGTGCATATCCTCATGAATTTGGGCTGTGTCAGACTGTGAAAAGGGCTCTTTAGGACAGTCACACAGCTCTGTCCCCATCCCTTAAGGGATGGCAGATGTGGCTCTGCATTTAGGAAGGCTGTGTTGATTGCATGTCCTCAAGCATGCATCTTGGTTGGAGATTGTGGCTTTTAAATATCACATGTGATGTGGGTTGCAAGTGTTACTGTATTGCTGAATTGTGATGAATGTGTTTTGGAATAGAAGCTGCATGAAATCAAAAACAGACTGTAATTTTGACATTGCTTATAGAGGTTATTTACAGTACTCACGTTTTCTAGCTTCTTTCTGCTGATTTGTATTAGTGTTAATGAATTGTTACTTAGAGAAACACAGATCTTATTGTACCAAATGGTAAACATGCTGTGCAATACTCAGGGATTAACTGTGCGAGTCATTATCTCTGATATGATGCCTTTAGTGCTTCTAGTCCTCTGCAAAGGACCTTTTCTGTATTTAAATAAATGTAGTTGAAGAAAAATAAGGTGATTACCATGCCCTCACATCTCTTTTAACAATTTTTGGCAAAATCAGAACACACTCATTTGTGTGACTGAGGTGTTTGTTAATTTCTGTAATGTACTGTGCATTTGTTAAACGTCTACTGCAACAGTATTAGTTCATCTCATTTCTCTGGAGTGGTGACGCAGCTAATAAAAGTCATTACCTGATTCAGTCCTTTACAGCAAACGTTTGCTGCTACGCAGCCCACTGGCAAAATGACACGGCTTTTCTAAGCCTTTTTGCACATGTAAAACCTTCAGCTTTTAGCTGACTTGTAAAAACTGCATCTTTCCAAGAAGTCTCTCTCATTCAAACATGCTTTGTTTCTGGAAGTTAATTACTCCCTTGGAGAGCAAGTAGGAGCTTTCTGCTGCAGAAAATCCTAGCGGTAGGAATACCTGTTTAATGACGATAGCTACTCTCCTTAATGAGCTTCTTATTGCCAGTGTTAGTGTGTCTGTCCTTTGTAAATTGTATTCATAGCCTTCCTTGAATCCAGTGGTACTCTAGGGGGGACTCACTAACAAGAAGTTACTCAGTTCAGTCATCAAAACAACAGAAGGACTAGGGTGATTTTCCTCCTCTTGCTGGAGTTCAGCTTTGCCAGCTAAAGTTGAATCACTCTGCCATGAATCATTGGTGTCTCACAAAAATAATTTCTCCAGAGAAAAACGTTTGGCCTCTGAAACAGAGCAAGCTGTAGCAGAATTTCCCTGCAGGAAGATGCTTGCTCTCAAACACTGTGTCTCCACCTCTTCTTCCAATTATACAAACTTCAACAGTTTTTTAACTTTTTATGCATCTCATAAGTTTCAGATTTAAAATATTCCCTATCAAATGCCAAAAATTTTAGTGTATTCTTCATCACTATCACTGGTTGTTAGCATCTAGCTTACTTAAATGGGAAAAAAAAGCAAGTTTCTCTGGAAAAAAATAAAATAAAAATGCAGTCTCTTCTCTGTAAGCACTGCCTAATTTTCTTAAAAATGTAAGAACTTTTCCGGTGGTTAACCCCTGAATTTTGTTTGCTTTTTCTTTAAAAAATTATTTTTGCAGCACTCCCTGGCATGCAGCTCTTCTGAATCCTTAGAAACAAATGTTTTATGGCATAAAAATAATAATAATAATAAAGTATAATGCTCATAATGGTCAAAATGTTTGGATTATATTGTATGAAATTTCACTTTGCAGCTATCTGTAAATGGTACACTGGGATGAAATTATGAGAAAAGTAAAGCTTGTGTATGATAGAGATGAAAGTCAGTGATACACCTGAGGATGCTCAGGGAAGAATTTTTAGCCTGCAATTAAACATCAGTAGCCTGTAACTTCCAGTCTCACACTGGAAAATTTCTTTTCCTGAATCAAATTTGCGAAGATGTTATTGTTGTTAGCAACAGCAGCTCCTGGCTCTGTGCCTTGCTATGCTTATGCTGGGGAATAAGATGTTAGGCTGCTGAGGCAGTGTTTGGATACCACTTTGAGGTAGATTGTGGTGAAACTGCATCACAGTTTGGGAGCCCCTACAGCAATCTTGCATCTGTCACATCTTTAGCATTTGATCAAAAAGTGAAGGGAAAAATAGAGAGTGTGTTTGTCACTGATACTCATTAAACATACTGGTCTGGAGAAAAAGTTTTCCAACTGTAATTTTTTTCTTTATTTCAGTACTTTTGTATTGCAGTGTGAATAAACTAAGTGTACTGCTGCCACAATGCTAGTGATGATGGTAGCACAAGTGCACCCAACTCTGAATCCTTGCTGAGAATTTCTGTTAAGGCTTCATCTCTTTATTAAAAGCATCTGTATTTGCTATTGACAGAATACCCTTGATAAGATAGGAAACGTGCTGATTTGCCAAGATTTGATAGCTTGCATTAGTGAGAAACTCAAATTTGCACTGTACTAGAAATGGTAGTATTTCTTCTTTTTTTCCATTCAGTTCTGTAAAGCTAAAATTTTGGTCCTCTTGAAATAGTGATACTACAATATTTTATTCATCCTCTTACCTGTTTGTGTCCTAACAGAAGCCTGTTTTGACTGTTACAACATGAAATGACATAGTAATTGCATATGACAGAAGAAAGGTGCCAGTAGTAATGAAGCCGGCTGTTTGACTGTCAAAATATTTTGTTTTGTGATACCATTTCATGCTGAAATGCAGCACGTGCTCATTACTTCTGTACCTCATTCCATTTTCACTCTGAAATGGCAGATGGACCTTTCGGAAATTTCTGACTGGTTGGATTCATGTGAGTGTCTCATTGGTCATGGAACACTGATACTGGTTCAGGCAGCTTTCACTGTCATGGGGCTTGGTGCTGCACTGGCTGCATGAGGCAGAAAGATGATGAATGGAACTCTTGTTAGCTCTTGGTAGGCTGTATCAGTTTAAGCCTGAGTAGGAGAGAGGAGTTGGAGCATAGCAAGAGAGCTGTTTCACTTTGAAATGCACTTGAAGCTCCTGAGTTGCAGCTGCAGAGGCTGCAAGATTTACTATAGTACTTGAGAAAGTCCTTTGAAGATAAATACCGTGTCATTAGGTCTCATGATCTGGTACTAGGAGGACAATGTCAGTTTTAAGTAACCACAATAATGTTCTTTCTTCTAATCACTGAAACTGCCCAGCCCCCTCTGTGCCTTAGCTGAGGGTTCTCAGCAGGCAGTGAACGAGCCTTCAGCACCAGCATGAATGGCATATTTTGATGAACGAGGACCAGCACTAGGACCTCTGTTTGCACAGGGCTAATTGAGCCTGAAATTCAGTTCAGCTGAATCTGAGACTTTGGTACTGCCTTATGCAGGAGGAACCAGAGAAGTCACTTAATCTGCTACTTAATCTTGAATTTTTACTGTGATGTTCGAAGGCACGATAGCCACAACTTCTAATATGTATCACAAGTGGTAGCAGGGTTTATCACAGATGGAAACTAACTCATTTCATGTTTAGTAGACTGTGAAATGAGTCACAGCTGCTCTCTCACTGACACACAGTGACAAACTGTCTTCGCTACAGAGCTTCCTGAGCACAGCTCTCCATCCTATTGGATTACTTGCTGGGTGCATGTTCCCAAGTACCTCTCTGGGAACTGGAGGTGGTAGATAGGTTCCTGAAGAACAGGTAGATGTGGCTCATTGGTTTGGGGTTTATGTAAAGGGTTCAGGAAGATTTTGTTTATGACTCTGCATTTGTTATGATTTTCTATTCAGAAATTTGACTGTAATATACACATAAAGTGCAAAATCCCCAAAGTGAGCTTTAGTAATGATATCCCAATGATACTTGGTTGTGAGGAAATATGTAGATATGTAGATCTATATAGAGAGAGCTGCAGCTCCTGGACAAGATATATCCCCAAACTTGTATTTACCTGGTTGAAGGACTGCTCTTTACACCCCCCTGTGCATCTGTCCCTGTCTCTGCTGGATTTGGTAGTCTGTGCTTTTATATTTTTACGTGTGGCAGCTTAACTGCAGACAGAGAGTCTCTTCCCTGCAGTGCTACTGGCATGGCTAACTCTTGCATACCACCTGTGAAGTTCATCATAGTGGCTGGAAAGTGCTTTTCCTTTTGGGGTCTATTAAGCTGCTTGCTAATAAGCAGCAGGAGCGATTTAGCTCCATTACTCAGCAGTTCCAGCTCCCCTGGGCCTGAGCAAAAAAGTGTAGATATTAGAGCGGAATCCATTAAATCTGGCTTGTTTGAACAGTGTCCAGTGCACAGACACTGACTGTGAAGAGTGAAGATACTTCACCAGAAACACTTAGGACTCTCTCTTTTCTTTAATTTCTTCCTCCTTTAGTTCAAGTAGTCATCTAGTCCTGTTAGTCTTTTAATGAGATCAGCTTTTGTTTCATATTGGAAGGTTAAAAATAACCACAGTGAAATAATGTTCTGATTGCAGCACCTGGTGCTCCTTGCTTACTGGTCTTGGATGCAGAGGGATGATGAGAATTGCAGTATTTTATATAGCTACCCTGCTAAAGAAGCTGTATTGTCCAAGCTATGTCATTTAACTTGAAAAAGAAAGCAGGATGCAAATCACATGTGCTCTCAGACAAGCTCTGTGATGGAGAGTACATCCTATGTTGCAGAAGTCTGCTCTAAATTTTCAAATCTGTTTTTAGTTGCTCCTAATCCTCCTAGGAGTGGGGAGTTAGGAACAAAAAATAACTTGAAAACGTGCACAATCTGGAAAATGGCTTGGAGGTGTTTAGGTGTTCGTAGTGTGCTCACAGATACTGAACATTTTTCCAAGATATTCATAGAATCACAGAATATCCTGAGTTGGAAGGGACCTGTGAAGGTTGCTGAGTCCAACTCCTGGCTCCACACAGCAGCACCCAGAATTCAAATCCTATGTCTGAGAGTGTTGCCCAAATGCTCCTTGAACTCTGTCAGCATGAGGCCATGCCAACTGCTCTGGTGTGCTGGTTCCATGCCCACCACCCTCTGCTGAAGAACCTTTTCCTAGCACCCACCTGACCTTCCCCTGACACATCTCCATGCCATTCTCTCAGGTCCTGTTGCTGTCAGCAAAGAGCAGAGCTCTGATGTGAACAAATTAAGATAATGAGGAAACCAGAAAAGGCACTGAGGAACTCAGTATGTTTCCAGAGCCTGGACACCACTGTGTGTTATATTGCTTTTTGTTGGTTCTAGTTTTCTTTCTTTTCTTGTGCTTTTTCTCTCTCCCCTTCTGCTCTGAGGCAGAACTTCCCTCCTGATTCCTGAGGAGCTGGGATTCAGGTGGTAGTGGGGACTGTGGGGTGATTTGAGGCTGCTGGAGGAGGCAGGAGCCCTGAAGATGAATGCCTGCCCTTTTCTTGCATGCTTGAGGGCAGAAAAGGAGGTCCTTATCCGAACTGCTTAAAATTAGCTAAGTGTGAGAATATAAGGGCTCAAGGCTCTGCTTTTGCATCTCATATATAACTTCTTTTGTAAAGTAATCAATCTTACATTTAAGCCTATGTAGAAACCCTTGTCACATTCCCATTCTATGCTTCTTCATAGGCAAGTTACACCCATGTTCTCCTCTGCTGTCATTATCCCTTGACATACTCATGCTTCTTCCCTCCCCAGTGTAACCACTGCTGAAAGAGCCATCCTGGCTTCTCTTGGCTTTCAGTCTGCAGAGCTAAACAAGTCAAGCTTGTAATCTGTAGAAAAAGTGTGTTATCCACTTCTGTTCTGATTATCATCAAATCTCTTATTTGCACCTTTTCCAGTCTGGATGTGTCTTCTTGTAATATTAATGACCCGTTTAAAAGTATTTCAGACAGGACCTCACTGAAATCTTGTATAGTAACACCTCTTTGGTGTACCACAAGATTGTGTCAGGTTGGCTGAATTCTGTGTTGCTGCTTCAGCTGAGGATGCAGAAATGACTGCTCAGTCTCCAGAATTGGTATTCATAACATTGCCTGATAATTTCTCTTCCTCCCAAAATACAGGCAATCAATGTGTCTGCTAGGGGTCATCTTTCTGAAAGGCTTGCTGCATAGTTGTTTCTTCGGTTTATTAGATGCTCTGTTCTTAACAGATGTGTCAGCAACCATCAGCCAAATATTGACAATTATTAAATGCACAGAGCTCTGATGTGATGCAGTCCAAGACACTCTGTTTTGGGTAATAAAAATTCTGATCAAAAATGTATATTTTTATTATATGCTGAGAGTTGCTGGCTATATTTATAGCTTTAAAAATCATCTTTTAGTACTTTTATGAAGGTCGCTTACCTCAGTAAACAAGTAGATAAATAATTCTGTGAAATTTTGAGCTATTTTTGTGAGTACTCTTTTACATCTGTCTTAATTTTCCTCATGTGCTATCATTCCTAATATAGCATAGAATCATTAACAGAAGCACTGCATAAAAGAAATATAGAAGGATTAATAAGTAATGACATGCTCAGAATTCAAAGTGAACAAAGATTAAGTACTTGCATTTCTGTATCCTTAACCCAAGTAATTAGAGGGAGAAGTTGTTGCATTGGTCAACCTCGGAGAGACCCAGAGCTGTGCCTACTTTAAACATATATAATAGATCACTTATTTATTTTTTAAAAAGCTTGTTAAACTGGCAGGTTGAATGCTGCAAGTTTGCCAGTTATTGGCATTTTATACTTCAAACACATTTTTTTCTTTTTTAACCTCTCTGACAAAAAGAGCCAGAGGAAGGCAGAAAATCCTCAGTCTTTTTCTCTAAATAGCTCACTTGGTCATGTCACTATCTTTGTATTTCTGGTGATGTGTCTTGGATTTTCTCTTTGTCATTCTTTTTTTTTTTTAAAGACTACACTCCACAAAATGAGATTCACCTTCTTATGACATTGTCATCTTGTTTAATGATAGGATAATGTTCACAGTAGAGGAGCACATGAAGCAGTGAATAGTGTTTGCCAATGATTAAATGGTACAGTGAAGCTCAGACAGTCGATAATTGTAAAACCTGTTGGTTGTGGTGCTATTCCAGTCAGATAATATGGAGAGGGGGAATAAAAAAGAGAACTTGTTTCTTCTTTTTTTTTGGTTTTGTTGCATTTTTCAAGTGTTTATGCTTCTGTTTTTCTGCATTTGTCTCGGGTACTACTGTAACAATACTTACAGTTTATTACTGAAACACACATTTAAAAGTTCAAAAACTTTCTTTGCAGGCCAAATCTTTTAACATTTGGTGTTTGCTTTAATATCAAGTGATTCTTCTTATGCTTAGCTGTTATTCTCAATAATATAAAGTAGTTAGCATTAGATTCGTGATTTTACTTTGAAAGCATTAAAGTCCCTGGCCTTATATTTTCAGCAGAACTTTATATAATAGAAATCCATACTTGCCATTCTAAAATCTGGAGTATATCAGAGATAACTGGGGTATTATTAATTACACAGTTTGGTAGAGTACAACACTAAAAAAGGAGAAAGTTACTAGTAGTACACAACTGATAACTAGGTTAGCAGAATAGCCTTATTACTCTTGTAACAACTGTGATTACTTCAACATATTTTTTGCTTATAGAAACAGTAATATCCTATGCTGTAAGAAATGCTACCTTCAATTTTTACGATTAAAGCTACACTTCAACTGTCCTGTTAAAACACGATCTCCTTCAGTAATGCTTTTTTCTACCATCTGATCAAGTGCATTCCCATTTTGTATGGGAACTGCTGTGTTATGGTCTGGATCTCTGATTGAGCACCTGGAGAAAAGACTAGGTCAGCCCTGGAAGCACAGATGAAGGCAATTAAGCTATGTGATCTGGAGGGGTGGAGACAGGCTCCATTCATCATAGATCTCATTTAAGGTCTGACTGCCACAGGTGAAAGTTCTCTTGTTGGAGAAGAAGTTGGAGAACATCTCTTGGGGTTCTTTTCTGTGAATCTAGATCTTCAGAGACAGGTAAGCATTACTTTCCTTCTTTTTGTAACATTTCCTTATTTGTACTGGTTGTTCTGCTGTTATGCGTTTGTTGTCTTTGTTTGATAGGTGAGGTAGGTATTCAGTAGCTGTTTGAACACTAGAGAGGGATTTGAGGAGAACTGGTGAAGGGATGAGAAGCCTTAGCTCTTCAGAGCTGCATCTATTTGAGAATTCTTTCCTTCACCCCCCCCCCCCCCACACACACGCTTTTTGTGGGGAGGATTAAGAAACATCTATTTCTCTATCTAGGTAGACTGTAGTTCATATCAGCGTGGCAAGTGTTTCATTAAATTCAAGCTTTTGCTAGTTCCTAGTCTCCTTTAGCTGCTGGAATAAAAATAAACCACCCAGAACACTGTAATTTCTCAGTACCATTTGTAACTTTAAGCAAATTCTGACTTCCAGAGCATCTGAACTTCTTTCTTGTAGCTGTGATATTGTCCAGTAGAAACAGAGAGGAAGATAGCTAGATGCAAAATCATTACAGGTCATTCTTAAAAGCATCTATTAGTCGTTACTTTTCATTTTGAACACTCCTGGAAGTGTTTTATCTTGTGTTGGCCAGGTACAGACAGCTTATCATAGGTGGATGTGATTACAGGCGCTCTTCATGAACACCAGTTGTGAATGTCCTTTATGCTTTGATAGCTGATGTGAAACAGAAGAAGTTGGAATTGCACAGTAACGCTGTCTAACCCTTTTTTTTTTTTTTTTTTTTTGTTGCTGTTGCTGCAACAGTGATGACAGAGAATATTAAAGTAATTCTTATTTTGGAGATTTTTTTTTTTTTTTTTTTTTACTGTGGCAGTGGTGTCAATAGCACAACATGTATTTGATCTTCAAGTGTTGCTTTTTTTTTTTTTTTTTTTTTTTTGAGTTTTCCAAGTACTGTGCAAAGCTCTGCTGTCAGAATGCAGAAATCTTTCATAAAGTAAGAAAGTAAGAAGCATTAAGGGATAGAACTAGTCACAGGCGGAATCCAGTTTATCAAATGCCTGTGGAAACAGGTGAATCTCATTGTTAAAGAACAGACAGAGTATCCACAAAATGGACTGGTAATCAAAATCTATTTCTTATGTTACTTTTCCAGAAAGGGGAAAAGTGGTGATTAGGAGTAGAATTATTTATTATGGTTTTCTTTTGGCTTTAGTCAGCTTCTGAGTTTCAAAGTTTTAACTTTTTCATCTACTGAGAACTTGCAGTTATTGCTTTCATTCATTCCTTTCCCTGCGTGCTTCATTCTCCCTGCTAGATCTTTTACCACATTTTTAGTAGTTTCATAGTGGTAACCACTGTGTGGTTCTGAGGATCTTTCTGTCGAGCAGTTTTTACAGCTCCTTCAGTTCCTTCTTGGGCATTATACAGCCATTTGGAAGCTGGAGGCTTTCTCGGTTTAATGACATTGGGTGCTGCTTCATTGTATCGGGTCATAACACCAAATAAGGAACATTTGTTCAATTGCAGGGGCTTTCCCTTTCCTTCTGGCATTTACCTCTCTCCAACATCCCCCCCCACCCCACATGCACCACCCGCACACTTTGTTGGGTTTCTTAGCTGGTTATACTCTTTTCATGTTGCTTGATGGAGCAAGAATTTACTTGTCATTCTAGAAAAATCTTGCCTTTTTTTTTTTTATTAAGAATTTGTCATTCTTTTCTACTCCGTCACCTCAATTAAAATTCTGTAATATTGTATGAAGACAGAAGCAAATTGTCAGTAGTCTAGAAAGTGAGAAGATTTTTCCTGTGCAAATAACATAACTGTACCTTCTGCTTAATCCAAATGAAATACAAATGCCTCTAATAAATTTCAGAATATTCCTGAAAATATAGCCTTGTTACATGAAACAGTTAAAACTTCTTATTGAATTTGTACACCCTAAAATGGGTTGCATGCGCTATTGCTGAATATTTCAGAGAAGTCCTCAAAAGAACAAATTTTTCTGACCAGAGGATAGCTTTGGTTTGAGGCTTTCTGTTCTTAGCGCCTACTACAAATTTAAAATACACTGACAACCCAAATTATCTACTGACTTATTTATAAATTTGGCTATATTTTTATGGGGATTTTGGTAACTAGATAATTTCTTATATTTTAAGTCCAGAAGGGGCTGTTGGGTCAGCTGGTTTGACCTCCTGTGTCTAACAAAAAACTAAATTGTTTCCTTATATTAATTTCCGAATTAGGCTAAATCATTCCATCCTCAGGAGATAAACACAGGAGGAATACAAGGGAAGTTATACAGCATAGATCTTGTTAATAAATGAGCCTCTTCAAATAGTGTTAATAGTGTTTTGGAAGAGAACATTTCTCAGATAATTTCTTCCTACCTGTTAATTAGTTTCAAGATTTATGAAATCTTGAAAGGGTTTGTTATGAAAGTTAAAAGTGTCACATTTCTAAGCTGTGAATAAAATCCTTCCATAGAAAAGAGCAAAGCTAGCCCAAAGATCCCAAAACTGAGCACAATACTTGAGGTATGGCCTCACCAGTGCTGAGGACAGGGGGATGATTACCTCCCTGCTCCAGCTGGCCACTCTACTTCAGTTGCTGGCCAGGATGCTGTTGGCCCTCTTGGCCACCTGGGCACACTTTTGGCTCATGTTCAACCAAGCATCAACTAACACCCCCAGGTCCCTTTCCTCTCCACAGTCATAAAGATGCTTGTGCTAGGGAGTACAAACACTAAAACACATTAAAAACAACTCAACAGAAAATATCTTCTTACATTTTTAGGTGCTTCAAAAGTTGAAAAATAAGATCTTTCAACTTTGGTACCTCTAGAAAATCAAGGTTACTATCACAGACATAAGGGTAAATAGAATGATTCGCATATTACCCTACAGTTATAGACTCCAGGATTGGTAGCATGGATTCCTGGAGGGCTCTGCCTGTGCATCTGTCTGTAGAAACACTTTTCCCAAATAGCACCAGGAAATGACTTCCTGCCTGAACTCACAAACCCATGTTCATCTGCTGTGCGATGTCATGTCTGCTTGAGAGCATTTCATTTTTCAGTTTAAAATTCGTTTTCTTCCACTGTGGCCATGAACCAGCTTTTATGGAAAGGTAATGAGCTCCCAGCAGCTACTGCAGTTAATGTGTGGCAGTGACAGTCAGCCTTGGGCTAGCAGTTCGTGTGTGTATTTATCTTGACCACATCAGTCTGTGAGCTCGGAACTGGTATTGCCATTATTTTCTAGCTTCTCTCTGTGTTTTTTTTTTGTTTGTTTGTTTTTTTTTTTTACTGAGACCTTATGCTGAGGTGCCTTACTTTTTTTTGGGAGCGAGGAATTTGTATTTCCCTTCGTAAGGAAGCACTGTAGTGCCTTTTATTTAATCTTCTCAGGACTTTCTAATTTTGAAGCGTTCTCCACTTCTTAGTGAATTTGGTGGCTCAGTGAGCTGTGCTGCATACCCTCAACCATCAGTTTCACTGGGAGTCTTGTGTTAGCGTTATTAGCTTGTTTCCAGTTGCGGAAATGTTCCTGTATTGCCTAGTGCCAGATAGCAATTATGGTAGAAGAATAAAAACCTTTTTTTTTTTTTTTTTTTTTTTTTTTTTTGAAGCTGTGGAACATTTTGTAGGGGTGTACACACACTATGATCACACACCATACTTCTGAGTTATCAACACTGATCGCAGTGTGTTTGTTCAAAAGCCACGATTCAGAGGCATGTAAAAACCATGATTTTCTGGAGTAGGAAAGCTAGACTGTGAGAATGAGAAATCCAGTGTCTCTTTCATACATTCACATCACAGTGTGCTTGTGTTTTCCCATGGGTGTGTAAGAACAAGATGAGTAATGTATTGCAAAGACTAAGTAACAGTGAATAAAGAAAGGCACAAATGTTTTTATTTTTTGAGAAGAGAAACATTTTGACTACACAGAATTTTGATAACTTGTCATTGAGTTAACTGTGGCTAAGCACAGTAACAAGAATTGTCAAGTCTGCTGTGGCTCAGGGAAGTTTTGCACAAGCTTTTTCATTTCTTTTCTGTCTTCCCTGGTAGTGTTGGCTTTAAAATAATGTACAGAGTTTCATATAATTAAACTTAGATTTCTATGATTTTGAGTTTTGTGCCCAGGCTGGAGAGAAGATGTGAGCTGTTCCACCTGAAATCTCCATCAAAGCCAGGCCTTGGCCGTGTGAGGAAATAAGCTCACTGTGGGTGCAGGAATGTGAAACTGAGCTTCCAAGAAAGCTTTCACCTCCAAACTTGCAGGCTAAATCCTTGTGGTGCGATCTGCTTGCTATCTTCTCATGGCTGGAATTCTGCAGGGTTTATTTAGTGCTATTTGTGATTCCTCTGTAGAAGCAAGGTATATAAGAGAGAAACGATGTGGCTTTGGTATTTTTATTTTTTTCCTATTCCACTTTTCCTGTTTGTCTTGTACCCGTATAACAAGTGCTTGCCAAATTTCATTCTTTAGTGCTGATTTGACCTTTGATCTATTTTTAATTTCTTTCTTAGTTAATATAGGTATGATGCTGCTTGAGATGGAATACTTTGTAGGAAAAAAATGGCATGTCAGCAGTTAGTTTGAATAACATCAGTTATTTAAAATATTCCTTTAGGTATAGGATGTTGTTTTAAATGCAGCTATGTGTACTAAACCCTCACCTCTGCCCCCTAGCAGCATACCCAGGGAATCCTCTAGAATCTTTCTGCTTCCCTTTCTCCCACTGCCTGACTACAGCTCAAAAAAAAAAATTAAAATAAATATATATGTCTCCCAAACTAAAATGAACAAACAAAAATATCAAAACAAACGGAAAAAAAAAAAACTACAACAAATTATATCATCTTTTTGGAAATAAAAAAGTCTGAGTGAGAGGAATATTTTATTGACAAAAACACACATGAATGGTGCTACATGACCAAACTTTGTCTTGGAACTTTTCCACTGGATGGTTATGGTCTTGTTCTGAGAAATCACTGATAAATCTACTTTGCTGAAGCTCTACTTTCTGTAGCAGAAGCTGACTTAATGGCTGCAGCATATCTATTACTACCACACACAAGTAATTTCCATTCCTCCTGTTGCCTGATTAAATAAAAGTTATCTTGATTTGCTTTGCTGTCTCAGTTTGGTTTTCATGCTGAACATATTTTGCATTTGAACAACGGAAAAATCTAAGATACTTATATTGAACATAATTATCACAGATTTTTTAGGCTTCATTTTGAGACTAAAAGCAGACATTTCTGATACAGCCTACAGAAGCAGATAAATCTGTTGGGATTACAATAGGAAGTTTTAAAACAGCATTCCCGGGAGAGCTCACTGAGTGTGTTTCCAGAAATCACAGAGAAATTAGATGACCTTACAGTTTATCTAAATCCCTGCAGCTCCTGTTTCAAGGTGGTTACGACAGTAATGAATGCTGACCAGTGAAAATTTGTCCAACTTTAATCTTTACTTTAAAAAAGAAAAATCTGAGATCTGTGCTCTCCAGCCGGGCTTTCCACTCATGTTGGCCAGAGTTCTGTGTTCAGCATTGTCTGCTTCTGGGAGTAATTCCCCAGATGTTGTTTTGGTTTTCCTGTTCTGTTCTGGTGTGACAATGGACATGTACTCTTCTTCCTTTAGATAAAGTACTGTTCAAACACAAGAGCATTTGTAGGTAGAGAAATACTGAAGGGGAAAAAGAAAAACTAGAAAATTTCTAAATAACAAGTTCGTTTAGTGTTTTTGTTGATGACTTGAGTACAAAATGCTTTTGTTTGCTAATGGTACCATGCTAACAGTTGTAGGCAATTGGAAGAGGACTGGTAGATAGTTTGGGAAAAACAACATGAATCTGAGGATTAAAACAATTAAAGCATGGACTAACTACTCCAAGGTTTGGACTAACCAGCCTATTCATTTTGAATTATAAGTGTGGATTTTTTTTTTTCTTTCATCTGTAGTGATTACATCCTTTGAAAAGGATCAGTGTTGATCATACAAAGGTGAAATTAGTGTGAGGTAATAAAACAAATGGAAGCAGAATCATACAGTTCTCGTTATGGACTGAAGAAGTTAAAAAAGCTGTCCCTAAATGCAGTTCTCTGTCAAGGCCTTATCCCTTAATGCTTCAGATATTTTTGAAGAGGTTTTTAAAGAACTTTATTAAGAGTTTTCCAGTAGGAGGAATGTAGAATTAATCTTTTCCCGTACAAAAGATAGTCTGCAATAGTACAAGACTGGCTGTATGTACTCATGAGGTTTCTTCTGATTTTCTGTCCCTAAAATAAACTTATATATAGCTGTTGGACAGTCTCCGTCATTGGTTGAGAACTTGTGTTTTGTTTTTTAGAGGGTTATGTGTTAGGAACTCATTTTCTCTTTGATAATCACAGCCTCTCTTTGCTTTTCCTACAACAATTTGTATTTTACTGTTGACATCCTTCAGTGAAAAACATTAAGATAATGTAATTCCTGCTATGCTTTAGTGAAAAGAAACTCAGAGAACATAAAAGGAAGAAAGAAACCCAGGTCATAAAGCTGGCTTGAGTGTTTACAAAATTATTGCACTGCAGTAGAGGGCGAAATCAGCTGCAGTTTATTCAAGTATTGATATACTTGAACAAGATAAGGGAAAAGCCATAAAGTCTTTTGTCAGGGAACAAGCATTCTTGACTTCGGTACTTCTGTGGAACTTGGAACTGGTAATTAAAATAAAACTGCATTTAGCAGTAGACAGGAGAGAACATTATCCTGCTGGTGGGCTTATAGCTAATTGTACCAGAGATTACTGAACTGCCTATGTATGTCCACATCATTTTACTATGTAGAGAAAAATATGTAGGAATGGAGCAGTACTATAGCAAATCACTGAGATAGTTACCAAATTTTTGAACTTTTACTTCTACGGTGATCCTGTTTTCATTTTGTAATTTTGACTTGACTAGGAAGCCAAACTCTTAGTTATCCCTCTACTAGTGTTATAATGTTGCTTGCAAAGATCCTATTCTCTGATCACAATAGAGTGTTTTGTAAGCTTAAGCAGATGCTTTAGTGATGAATTTTGATTTTGTCTCGTGGTGAAGGATGCAAGTTCTGCAAAAAAACATCCAATGGTTCAGCTGAGAAGTGGAAGATATACTTTTGTTCAGAATGCTTGTTCATCACAGCTGAGACTTTTATGAGAACACATCACTTTTGATGGTTATTTTTCACATCTTGAATTCAGTATTTTCTCAGGCACAGAACTGAAACAATGATTCCCTGCATCCTGTGTAACCATTTTGAACATAAGGTATGCTGGTTCCAACGTGCTTTCTATGTGCAAGTTATTTTTATGTATTGTGGAGAAGTTTGCCCAGTATGGTTTATTTTCTCATGTTTTTACCCGGTGGAGCTCCTCAGCAACTCCATGACTCTTTGCTTTCATTTTACATGTAAATGCTGTACAGTTCTGCTTCTGCTTTTCTCTATTATCTGAAGCAGTATTTCATCTGTGAGTGACACCTCTAATTAGACACATCCTCTGGTCTTATTGAAAAATATGAATAAGATAAACTCAGATTTTTTGCCCTGCTGTTCACAAACTGATTTCAGCATCTGAAGATTAAATTAATTCCATAGTTGTTAGTCAAACTGACAGAGAATCTGAGGAAAAACTATAGTATCAACTTACTGCAATCAAATAACTTAGTCTTGGCTTTCGTGGCATTCTTGCCATTGTAATGCGTTTTCTCTGAGTAGACCTGTTTTGAGCATATGCCGGTACGTATGTTTAGAACTGAGAGTGTTGCTGTTTGTTGGTTTAAACCATATGGTTTGTATTCCTACTGTTCTATTGTGATAACTCATACACTATTTCCAGGCATTAAGAAACTTGCCTTTCTTACTCATTGTCATTTGTATTTCTTTTTTGGCTTATGGATTTGTAAAAAGAAAATAACCATAGAATATGTAGTTATCAAAAACTTTTCTGCTGTCTGTAACCAAATGGTGGCAGTGCTGAAAGGTCCTCCCGCATGTTTTGCATCAGCATCTTACCTGGCTCCTGGTTTTAAGATGGCTGTGAGGCAGCTCACTGTCTCAGTGTTGGTACCTCTTCATGGTAGGTTGGCAAGGTACATTATGATCTGAAGGATACAGCCACCATCACAGAGACATCTTTTCTGGACTTGAGCACCTCCCTTACAAGGACAGGCTAAGAGAGCCTACCTGTGCAATTTGCTGGAGGGTGCCTGCTTTGCAGGAGGGCTGGACTTGATGACCTCTAGAGGTCCCTTCAAACCCCTACAATTCTGTGAAGACATTACTGTGGGGGTGATGAGACACTGAAACCTGTTGTCCAGTGAGGTTGTGAATGCCCCCTCCCTGGAGGCATTCAAAGCTAAGCTGTGTGGGGCTTTAATCAACCTAGTCTAGAGGGAGGATTGGAACTAGACAATTTTGAAGGTCCCTTCTGACACAAACTGTTCTGTGTCTATGAGTCTATGCTCTGATGCAGTGCAGTATTGCCTGCCACAGTACGTGTTACAAGCTTGAGCAATAGGTAATGTCTTAGGTCTTTTGTTTGTTTTTAAGTAGAATTTTATTTTAAGAACCTACTTTCCTTCAGTAGTTAGGTCACCCTCACTGAATGCCAGAAAACTTTTAGTGTAGCCAGAGTTTACAGGAATTATACTCCTTGAGCATTCTCTGACCAAAAAGCAATCGCAGCAAATCGCAGTCTCATGAATGGAAAAGGCCTAAGCTCCAAATGTTTGCTTGCATATAAAATGTGTCCAGGTTCAACTTTACTTGCCTGTTAGGCATGTACCAGCACGGCACAATGTTAGCTCAGTGTGGGATTCTTCTGACGTCATAGGATATATGGGATTATAAACCAGAATAGGAATTACTTGCTGGTCTGGCAAAAGAAGAGTGGAACTTGGGGCACACTTGGCATCCTCCTGTTAGAACAGGATCAGAAGTGCAAGCTTCATTTGTAGAGTAGTCCTGTGGAAGTTTTGTCCTTGCTTAATTCTTATAAACCGTATTATTAGGTCTTTTCAACTGAAAAAAAAATTTAAAAAAAATTCCAATCCTCATCCCTTTCCGAGAAAATCAAAAGGAAAGAAGCTATTCCAAACATTCTTTTTTTTATTAGTTAGGAAAATCCATAGATTTTTTTCCCCACCAAATCTCATTTTTTAGTGTACTGAAATTAATTTCATGGAACAGAAAAATTACCTCAGCCGTGAAGAACAGCTTTTCTTAACTGTAGAGAGAAAATTATCTTGTTCACTTTCTAAGAAGACTTTACTACAGTGGCTCCTAAGTATTTCATGAAAGAAGACACAATGCTTGTCCTTCACAGCTGAGAAAATCTAGGTTTCCTGGGATTACTGCCTTTCTCTAATCTAGTTCATTATCAATTATTGTGGGAGGATAAGAGCAGTGGGGGGTTTTGGTTTGTCTGCAGCTGAAGAGATGATAGTCCTTAAAGGAATCTACTAGAGAAAATGGGATACAGCAATTACGGTAATGGTTTAGACCTGTTTTGGAGATGAACGAGAGTCCTTGCAGTCACAGAAAAGAACAGATATTTCACATGGCTTGCTAATTAAGCCTGCACCAACATCATTAATGTTCCTGTTTGTACTGAACAGTGTATCTGCTTGGTTGTGTGAGCAAGTCTCTGCATGGATCAGAATAAATTCTTTATAGCACTCAGTTTTCTTGCAAAAGTAGTGGAGTTGATGACTGGTAGTGTTCTACTATGGTACATGCAAATGATGACTGTGTGTGCATGTTGTAGGGATGCTCAGCCCTGAAGAGATATCAGGAGAACTTTGAGCTCTCTCACCAGACATGGGCTTCTTTTTCTACATGCTGGGAGAATGGATGAGGTGGCCAATCTAAATGCAATTGTGGGATCTTAAAGAGTAGCATATGCAAATAAAATGTGTTCTCTGGAATACAGGGCATCTGCCAGTGGTATTTCCCTTCACATGCCTCCTTCTCTCACTGTTGGAGTTTTGGAGGCAAATTCACTGAGCATAGAGCTCCTCAGTGGGTGACCGCCTCTCACACTGTCAGGTGGAGCTGTTGGTCACAGCCCAACCAGCTGTGTTTGGACTTAACAAAAGGAGCTTCAATGTTCCTCTACACAGAGCTGCTTTTAACTTCTGTAAGGGAGGAGCAGTAAGATTGAGATGAACACGGAGTCCTGTAATGACTGCTACTCCTAGTGCAGCTGGCAGGAGAGGTCTTTCTCTCCTAACAGAACAGAGAATAAAAAGAAAAGTCAGAGTATCCTAGTTGGCACTCAAAGTGAATGAGTCACTCCTAATACTACTGAAAAGCTAATTCTGCCCTGACTTCAAAGAGAAACATCAAAGGAGGTTTTGCTGCTTATCCAGGTGCTAAAAGAGCTTCTTCACGCTGCTGTTACTCTGGCTGAGTATGGAGGAGTGTCATGCTTGTTCACTATTGATACTGAAATAGTTCTTCTCAGAACTCATTGGATGCAGTGCTGACGTGAGCAAGGGAACCACACCAGCAATCTGACAACTGCTTTGTGATTTTTATGGAAGATAAATCACAGAGGCGAAATGAAATAAAAGTGGAGGAAATTATAATCATAGAAACAATTAGGAGGGGTTCCCTGATTATCCTAAGCAGCAAAGATAATATTATTCATAGGATCATGCTGCAATTTTATGTTCCTTCTTCCTACATGTTGAAAGCCCCTTATCCTTCTGTGTCACAACAACTTAAGAATACCTTGGCTTGTTGTGTATAGCACCAGGCCTGAAGACAGCCAACCTCCCCCCCCTTCTCACACCTTCTGCAGACCTGTGGTGCTGGCTTTGCTGTGCAGTTGTGTTTCTCCAGCACAGGTGAAGCTTTTGATTCGCTTCTTAAGGAAAGATTAATTGAAGTCATAAATCCTGTTGACAGCTGGCATTGGAAAGATTCTTTCAAACCCTTCACTGACTTCTTGGAGAGCAACGAATGATTTTCTGTGGAAAAGCGTAGAAATGCATATCTGTGTGGACTTTATAGAGGATTGGAAATGGAAGGGAAAAGGTTCAGTTTAATATTGGGAATTACCAGATGGATAAGAAGTTGGACACTGGAGAACATTGGACTATTTTGAAAGGAAGTATTTGCTGTGTGAAAGGATACTAACAAAACTCATCAAGAAAGCAAATGTGGTCAATATATTCACTCAGTCTTTGAACAAAAATAAATAATGCATTTAATGAATGTATATTTAGTAGTAGCACTATAGTAATCTTATCTTAAAATCTATGCTAAATAAGCCTTTCTGTGGGGCTTGAGTAGTTTGCTGAGAGGCTATATTCCTGGCCAAACAGAAGAAAATATGTGAGAGAGAAGCAAAAGGGTACAGTGGAATTTTGATTTCTTCTATGGCTTCATTCTAAAGCTAGGAGTGCATATAAGGCATTTTCTGAAACAGCTATAAATTGTGAGAATGTAGGAAAAGTCTCTTTTACATCAGACCCTTAACAGAAGTGATGAATTATATTAAATAGCAAATATTCAGTAAGACTAAAAAGAAAAGAATAAAAGGATCAAATTTTTCTTCCATAATGTACAAATACCTGTTACAATAAAACATTTTACCTCTGTTTCTGTACTTTCTTAGATGTATTTTCAAGATTTTATTTAATGGATTTTCTTTTATTTTTCTGACCTGCATGTTTGGGGACTTTGAGTAAACTTAGCAGCCTCGAATTACAAGTTATTTTTTATTGCCATGTATGTGCAAGCTCTTGACTAATACAAGTTATGCATTCATTCTTTGGCTTCTCTCATTGAAGAAACTGTAATGTAAACTACCACTTTAGTCCACTAAGAGATGACACAGTGCCAAATTGATTTTCTCATCTTGGTGATGTGTGGACTGAGCTTATGATAGTTATTTGTGTTTCTTCTCAGTCGTGACCCATAGATGAATTTGAATTTAAACAATGTGTGGAATTGTAACTCCTCTGTGCATTCCCTTCTCTTCAGTCACCTCTATTCAAAATCCTCTATCCTGTTTCAGTTTTGTTTTGTTTTGTTTTTTTTTGCGACATTAGTGATTTATTTTGTGTCATTAATAGCACAGGTGCAAAGTATGCTTTCAGGGTAAGTTAAAAAAAATAAAAATACGTGTTGTAGCAGCTGAAAGTATTTCCAACCAGCCTTCATCCCTTGAAGGTAACTTTGGAAAAGTTATGTTTCTGCTTTGTACTTCAGATTGCTTATCTCCAGATTAAGGGATAATATATCTCAAATACCTGCTGATTCTCAGCAGCTTTTTGCAGGACCTTTGAAAAAGCTGAGCTAAAAGTGTTCTGTAAACTTCCACATTCATTGTCACGTTTCACTGCTATGAAGTGAGCTTCTACTGCTCTAAATTCAAGTCTTGGGAAGAAAGATTGTCTGCTAAAGTCAGGAAAAATAAAGCATACCTAGACTGGAAGGGATTTATGGATACTTATCATTAGTAAAGTTCTAAATAACATAAGTGAAGGGAGGAGTAAAGACAGCCTGTCTCACTATTTCACTGCTTATTGCAGATAGCATGTTTTCTGAGTAGGTCTAAATGTTGGCCATGTCTTTCTGGAACCTGCTAAACTCAGATTTTAAAGTGCAGACACTTCTTTGGAATCTGTCATATTTCAAAATACAATGTTTTTTCAGTAATTAATTAAGCTAACATTTGGAAAAACAGATATTCTAAAACATTGTATTCTTTGTACATCCACACACAGGCACATGCCTGAATATATATGCTATTGTAATAGGTTGCTTACCTACCTGAACCTAAACATATAAAGTCTCTCATAGATAATAAAATCGAATATATATCTGTGAGAAAAACTAGAATTCTTCTAGCCTTCAAAGAAAGATCAGCAATAACTACATCATTCCTAATGTAGTTGTGTTCAGTCTTCTTGTCTCTGCGGATGTGTATATTCCAACCAATACATTCCAATTTTTTTAGTGTACTTTTTTTTAGAGTTTTCTGCTGTCTCCTTTGTACCTGTTATGATCTGCAGGAGTGCTATCCAAGCAGAGCCCTTCCCTCCTGTTTTCATACCAGGATGTCTGAAATGAAAGGGCCCTGGGTTGGGAAGGACTGTTGGAAGGGAAGGGAGCTGGCCTTCACTGATGCCTATGCTCTTCCCCATGGAACACCTGCTGTTGCTGGGAGCTTTTGTGGTCATTTTTTTTGTTGGCTGGTTTATTTTCTTTACAAGTCAGTGAACATCACAAGTGGAAGTGGGAAAGAGTCAAGGTTTTCTGCTGAATGTGCTGTGGCTGTGGCAGGAATGTGGAGGTCCTGCATCCTCCGTAGCTTTCATCTTGTGCCTGAAATGGAAGGCTATCTAAGGCCTTGTGCTGAAATTATGCATTTTATCAGTGTTTGTTGCTATTTATTTTTAGCACGTACGGAATTGGTCGTGCCCCAGGCATTCCTCAGAGAAATAGGGTGAGCAGGGCCCCCATGCTTAATTGCCTTAAACCAAAGGGAAGAAACTAATGGGAGTAACTGTTCATGCTGTGATGTTGGCACAGACTTGTCACTGAAATGCCACATATGGGTGCTTCCCCAGTACTATACATTAAACCTCGTGGAAGGAGAATATGAGAATGCCTTGGGTTGCTGCCTCAGTTTGCTTGCTTTGCCACATCTCAGAGCTGATGGAGAGAGAGGGTGAAAGGGTATTGAGTGGGGAGAGCCAGATGCTGGTGCTGAATGGGAGCATGCAGGAGGGAGATAAGGAGGATTTGCAAGTGGAGTAAGTGGGATTAAAAGGAGGACAAGTTGAAAAACAAGTACATAAAATTGTGGAGTACTCTGGAAATACAGAACCAAAGCTACTGTAATGAAAGTTGGTGACTTGCATATTTCTTATGCCTACCTCTAATTTGAATTATTTTGTGAGTCTCTCAGGTGGAACTGCTTAACTCTGTTCAGTTGCCCAAGGCAGAGTCTTCCTGCATTTTGAATGTTGTCTCTGCTGGGAGTTAATTATATGGACTGAATAATTAATGTTCAGTTTTGGTAAATCAAATAAAATAACAAAGCAGATTTCTGTCTCTTCTACAATTTATATAACAGGAAAATATCTTTCATGCACAAACAGAAGGGCTGGAACAGCAGAGGAATCAGAATATTATGATGTTAAAAGTCATGAAATGCATTGTGTTTTGTTTTTTTTTAATAATCCAGCATCATCTTTACTTTGTTCTCACCCCATTATTTGTGTATGGGTTTGGGCTATTATACTGTAGAGTAGGAATAAATTAAGAACATAAGATTACATTTACAGTCATGAATGCATTTTCATATGTACAGGCTATAAATGAAACTATCAAGAGAATGAAGGCAGAATTTACATTTTTCTTCTCATGTAGGTTTTTACCACAGTGTCTTAGTAATATCATATTTGATCTTGGGTGTGATATCACACAGGTGTCTCACTGCTTGGATTTGTCACTTCATGTTTCCTGATTCTAAGAAATGCAGACAAGATAACTGTTCATATCTGTTGAAAAATAATCCCAGGGATTATCTTTACTCTCCTCAAATAGAAGGACTCATGGCAGTGAAATAAGTATCGGCTTTTACTGTTCCTTTCTTCCTTCTCCCCCCTGTATTTTCTCTATATATTTGATGTCACAGAATGCTTAAAAGAAAATAGAAATTTTGAAATGGCTGATCATGTTTTTCAGCCTTAAAAATGATGATGTTTAAATTGTATTTATTTAACAGTAATTCTTCAGAGGTAGCTAATATTTTATGGTTTATGAATATTCCTCCACAGAACTTCAGTTTTGCCAGGTAATCTTTTTTTGTCTGTTTCAAATCTAACACTTTTTTTTTTTTTTTTTTTTTTACAGTAGTTTATACATTCAAGCTCTGATTTCTAGGAGTTTTCTCGTAATTTTTCCGATCTGCTTTATTGCATTCCATATCTACTGAAATTTTTGTATGGACTCATACTGATCAGTAGTCTCAACATTTCAGCCTTGACCCCTTTGTGGTACTTAGCTCATGAGTATTTTTTAAGCAAATATCTAGGAACAAAAACATTAGAGTTCTGGTACTTGTATTCTTCTCTGTATTGCCCCAACCCATCCAAACAAGGAGAAAGCATTCAGTGGCATAATGAGTTTGTTTCACTGGTAAGAACATGAATTCATGTTGGAGAAAGGGAGAGAAGATGCTAATGGTATTGTTTAGCATAGATGGTTTTGTTAAGATACCCAGCTCTAAATTTAGAAATAGCTGAAAGTTTAAAGAATTAGTTGTAAATTGAAGATGAGGGTCGTCCTGGACATGGGATTGAGTGTTGGGGAATTGTGGGCTGTGTCTGATACAGTGGAGCAGCCAAACTGGTGGGAAGCATCTTAGTTTTCAGAAGGTGTTGTGCAGCTGATGTTACAATGATGCATGAGTCTTTCTGGATTAATTATGCCCTTCTGGGATCTGACACTAAATTGCATGTTAGTTTTAATTATTATTTGATTTTTTTTTTTAAATACTGATTTGCAGTGATGTTTAGTATCTATTTTGGTAACTGTATTCTTGTATATCCTGGTTTAAGTGGGTGGTGGAAAGGCACAGTGTCATTATAAATGAAAATATTTAAGTAACTAAAATTAAGCAGTACTACTTCCACGCATTTCATGTGTATGGGTGTATATACATTATATATATAGGTAGTTTAGATAAAAATTTCATCTCTAGTTTTAGAAAATGGGTACTGGGAACCCTATTCTATCCAACTACAGCATTCACAGGTTTGATGGGTAACTATTACCTGGTAATCCACTACAGTGATGCAAATCCAAGCATGTAGTAACTTTGTTTTTTCTTTTCCTCTGTCACGAGGACTGTCAGTGTGGAGGGAAGGATCACCTCCATTGATCCATTGACTATGTTCTTTTTAATGCACCCCAGTATACTGTTGTCCACAGAGGGCATGCTGCTGCCCTGCCAGAACAGCCAGTTCATTTTCTGCAAAGCTCAATTATTATGTTAGTGAAAACACATTTTTCAGGCACAATTATAACTGACGTTGACTCAGTTGTATTATTTGGGGTGGAAGGAATGTATTCTTTATCTTCAGTGTCTTAGTGTTACTCTATCTTACTTCTCCCACTCTTCTTGGTGTATAGGTCCTTTATTAAACAAAAGTGCACATGCTTATCTCTCATGTGAAAGTTTTACTTCAGGTGTTTTGTGAATTGTGCTACCTCTTTGTTTTCCTGACTTAGGAGATGTTTTCTAAGAAAATCTATTAGATCTTGATTTTTGATGTTGTTTATTTTGGCTTTCTTGATTTATTAAACAATTTCCATAAATTCTCATCTCATTTCATGTTCACCCTACTCAAACATAACTGTTTGTGATTGGAATAGTGCTTTGGCCCAAGTATTATGGTGTGTTGGCCCTGGCTATTTCCCTGTTTGAATGATTTTGGCATGCTTACTACCAAAGGGGCAGCACACAGTAGTAGTGTGTCTAACTTGATCTCTTTCACCAGACAGCATAGCTAGGACTTCAGACCCCTTTTGTGGTGGATGCACAGCATCTATGTGATCATGCTGTGCTGGGATGTGAGCTCAGAAGGACAAGCAGGAGTTGGGATGCTGCAGTCCTCTCGTCAGGGAGAGTATTCTGGGGTGCAGGGCTTCTGTGCCCCAAATTCCTTTCTGATTCACCTTGCTGGTCTGTTCTTCCCTGCTTCATTCCCAGTGAGTTCCTCACAGACTGAAGCCTATAAAAGGGAAATCAGTTATGGTAAACATGTTTGTTTAATTGTTGTTTTCATTAAGGAAATATAAATCAAAGAAAAGCTTTCAAATGGGAAAGCTTACTCAAATATTTGTCCGTTCCTCTTCTGCATGCTCAAGCATAAGGAAGTTGTACACTGAAATAATAATTGGAAGTGAACCTTGAGAAATATCCTCCCACCCCAGTCTCCCTCAGAGAGTACAAGGAAAGTTAGTATTGTGAAAATTTTAAGAGAACAGAGGAACTATGCTGAGATTGCTAGTCTACAGGATGAAGTGAATAGCAGCGTCTCACTGTGTGGATGTGGTGCTCATTCTTTCCCCTTCATAATGAGTTTAATGGCTTCACAGCACTCAGCACTGGGAGGAGATGTTTCTGGAGGTGTCTGTTATACAGCTGAGCAAATCTCAAACAGCAGTTTGACCTGTAGGTCCTTTATTGCTCTGTGTTGTAAAATCAGGGCAGAGTAATGCTAGTCCCAGTGTCTGTGCTTTAAAAAGTGAAGGATGTTGATTTTCAGTGTGATATCCACAGTGGTTCCAGGAGCAGTTCTAAATTCAATGGAATTCCTCTTTGTTTCCATAAAACTCTCTGAAGTACATGATCAATATCCATCATGTTAATAAATAAAAAGTCAGCTTGTGTTTCTTATTGAAGTATGCTGCACTCAGTGCTCTGCAGTGTGAGTGTGCTGTCATTGCTCAGCTTCTCCAGAACCATGTCCAGGTTTGTCATGGGTAGGATCCAGTCAGTGCAGAGTCCTGCCTGTAGCTCTGGTTTCTCTTGAGTGGTAATTATGGTGTACAGTATTGCTGCTACTGGCATTTCTTTGTGGGAGTGATTTTTCCAGATTTTAGACTTGCCCCTTCACATTTGGTGAGGACCTGAATGCCTCCTCACCACCTTCTGTTTTGCAGTTGGTTTGTCTGATTTATAAATACTGATAAATCCATATACTGTGGTATGGTGTAGATACTGCTGTCCCTACTGTACAGATAGGCAGATCAAAAATAAGAGCACTTCTATTCTGAATTCCTATTTTACCTGTTCTTATTCTATGATGCTGACTGTGCAACAAGTATATGTATCTCAGCACTTACTCATATAATCAAATAAAAGCAAGTTTCTGGAACAGAAGTACTGCATTTTGCAATGTGGTAGCAGACAAGGCCATACCTAATAGTAGTCACATATTTGCTACTCTGCAGCTTGAAAGGTGAAGCAGCACACTGGGTGCTGGTAGCCCCCTCTACCCATGAAGCAGTCTGTTCTATGGCTGTACTCTGTGCTATTCTGTACAGCCACCATGGGTACAAGTTAAATTTTAATTGATTTAAAAGTTGATTCTTTTGAATGGAATCCTCTGAAATTCAGAAGCAAATACTACTCATGTTCATATAAATATTCACACCATTTTAATCTCTCAGGTTTGTTTGCCTGAATGGTTTCCTCAGGCAGTGAGTTCCCCTGATTAACTGACTGCTCTCCTCACAGGTGCTGTGTTGTTACCTGATAGTAGAGTTGCAGCCTTTTGGCTATGTCAGTGCTCCCGTATCAGGATTCTCTGTAGAACTGGTGTTTGATTTACCACTCAATGAGAAATACCCTTGCCTAAGAAAATATGCTGAATTTGACAGTAGCAGTGGATGGGTACAGTGTCTGCACAGCCACACAGAGATATCACTCAGGCTCCCACTATGTGTAGAGACAGAATATTTACTAATGAATTAAATCTCCTGAATCAGGTCACAACAAGAACAAATTACATTCATCTGACCTGGTCATAAAATTATACAAGTGACTTGGGAACTGTTGGTTATCCTGAGAGCTGCTTGCTGGCAGTGGTGCAGTATGTCTACAATTGCATGCCCTTAAGCTGAGATGCCATGCCATTATCTGTTCTCAGGGAAGGGTTGAGGGCAAATGACTTTAACACAATTTTAACCCACTATGCAGCATGCAGTAGGATAGGTTCGTGCCCTAAACAAGCTGTTTTGCAGTGTAGCAGCTTGCCCAGATTGTCAGATTTCCCTAATGTATAAATAATTGCTCTGAACGTGTAGAGTGATTCATTTCATCACACTGCTACGCTGAATTCCTGTGTTGTATCTACATGGAAGGTATTTGAATATTGGCAGTTTTATTTACGTTGTATTCATCTTGCATTCCTGTTTATCCAGTGGCAAGCAATAGGTGCAGGTATGGGACACTGCCTGCCCCTGTTTTCCTCCCTGAAGATGCAGAGCAGTGGGTGAGGCAGGAGCCCCTACCCTCTCTGCTGCTAACAGGGCTCTCAGCAGCACTTCCTGGGTTCAGAGTGATGCTGTGGGGTGGGAAGCATCTACAGATAATGGGGGGATGAAGCAGTGATGTGGGCTGGTGGCTTCCTGCATGTGTTCTCCCTTTGTACCTCCAAAATGATGTTATGTCAAATTGTGGAGATGGAAAATACATCTCAGGAAAACCAAAGCAGTGGAAATTACAATAGAGGGTACTTTGCTATATGTGCGCTTGATGCAGCCCAATTCTATCTTATGTCCAGCAGTGTATTTGTTAATTTACTTTGTGAATAAACATAAACAAGCATCTTGTTCCCTCTTCCTGCACCGCTCTTTCATCGGAAGCCCACATGAGATAGTCTCTTCCATCCATGATTTACATTATTTTTTGTTAATATTCATCTTTTATCTCTTTCTTTGCATGTGCATCTGTGTGCTCTTGCCATGGTGCCTGACCAACTGCTTTGAATTGCTGGAAGGGAAATTGTGTGTAAAGGCTGTCCAGGGACTATTAAAGAGAGAGGCAGAGGGAAAGAACGCTCTCTAATCAGCAGTTCATTAAGCAGCAACAACTTGTGGTGGAATTGTGCTTAGGAGACTGCTGAGCACTTAGGTATTCTTAATAGTTTAAATTGGGAATTTGAAAACTAAGATCTTGGATAGCTGATTTGAATAGGCAAGGAGAAATTTTTTTTTCACCTTTACTGATGTACTAAAAGTAACAGCAGTCAGAGCTGAAGCCAAGTGAAAGCAAAACAGAAGCACTTAGGAAGTTGTTTAAATTAGACATAGTACAAAAATCTCATGGCAGAAACCAAACAAAAGATGGCCCTGACACTGCCTGCAGATGGATTTTTATGTTTGTGGAATAAAACTCTGGAGAGTCACAAAGGGATTTATGGGTCAGCGAACAAGTTAGGAGTCTATAAAATAAAAATAATCGTAGGCAATAAACCAGGCTTTACTGAAAGTGACTCTAGTCACAGATGCAAAGTCAGCTGTACTTTTAAACATCAACTGACACTGTCAAGGATATGATATTTGCTGAGGATTTTGGGAAGAGAAGGTAGGTATGAGTACTGTAATAATACTGCTTTCAATTTCTGAAGGAAAAAGTAGGTCAGGAGATTTTCATTCTCACTTTACTTTTACCCTGAAGGGATTAATCGTACTTCAGCTCTAGCAATGCATACAGACTCACAATCTACAGAATATTTTATGTAGGAAACTGTAGCACTTGTGCAATCTTCATTTAATCTCAGTCATTGTGGTTGGAGAAATTCATGCGCCAGGTGAATGCTGAGTCATGAACTCAGCATTAATAATATATTAACAGCCACCTTGTGGACTTCACATTTGCAGATTCTCTTCTAAAGTGGGAAATTAGAAAGCTTAAGCAAAACACACATGCAATAGCACACCCTAAAATTGTCTTAAATCCCTGTTTCAGAACTTCTTATATAAAGGGGGTGAAAGTGGAGGATGGCAGCCCTGACTCTAGATAATTTCTCATTTTTTTGTGATCTCAGCCATTAAGGTTGTACTTCATGAAAGCAAAGACCAGAATTTCAAATGTAAATCCCTACAGCCAGGCCACTGAGTGAATAGTAGCCTGATCTTCTTCAAGGTGCAGCTCAGAGGTGTGTTGCTTTTATAGGCTTTGAACTGTTGCTACACAGGTGCACAGTGTTCTTCCCCTGGAATGGGGTAATGGCATAGGTTTCCAGAAACTGGTTTCATTACAGAAATCTGACCTCCGGAGCCTTAAAATGGCATAGATCTGGTGAAGCTGGAGGTTTAGATTGCTCAGGAAAGGACAGCAAGGATCTGTGGGAAAAACAACATTGGCTCCCAACCCTCTTTTTGAAATGTTTATATTTTCTCTCACACATGAGAAGTCCAAAGCCACTTTGAAAACTCTCTTTTAAAATAGTCGGGGTGGTGAGGCACTGTCACAGGCTGCCGAGATATCTGCAGGTTCCCCACCCCTGGAGGTACTTAAGGCTGGGCTGGGTGGGGACCTGGGCAGTCTCATCTGTTGGGGGGCAGCCCTGCCCACAACATGGATTGGAATTTTGTGGGCTGTAAGGTCCTTGATATCACTATTCAGTGATATCAAAGAAATGACAAATGTTATTTTCCTATGGCAGCACTGCTCTGGCTATCTGTCTGCCTGGTGTGAGTAGGGTAGGAATGTGGCTGGAGATCTCCCAGCCACAATCTCATCGGCAAGGTCTGCTGTTCTTAGTGGTAGATAAGTGCAAGAGCAACCTTGCAGGAATAGCAGGCTGATCATGTGGCTTGCCTGTGGGTAAGGTTTAGCAAATCTAGTCTGAAAGGTGGGTGCCTCAGTCGATAGCTCTCTGTTGGTGAAGGATTATTTCCATGCAGGATTGATGACCAGAATATCTGCACACCTTTCACTTATTTGTGAGAACTCAAACCTTGCTGCACAACTTCCTAGTTTTTGTCACCACCTTTTCTAAGTAAAAGAGAGCAGAGGTTGGCTGAAGTGTCTTCTCTCTGAAGAAGGGAATGCGGTTTTTGTTTCATAAATGAGCTGAAGCAGCATCACTTCTTGCTGTAAAGATCCTTGTACTGACCAGCATCGGGAACAGCTGAGTCTCTTCCAGGGAAGTGGTTTCATTGCAAACACAGAAATCAAACCAGCCAAGGTGGAGATAGAGTGCCCTGGTGATTTAACTGCTTTCATTCTGACAAAGGTGAACAACACAGGTTATGTGTATCCATACAGGATAGTGTTTTCTGACAAAAATAATAAATGGAGATGTCTGTCATCTGCAGTAGGAAATATTGCAAGTTAAATGGTCATCGTAAATTTGAGAGTTATTGATCTTTTCTGTCTCCCCTGGAGGGTGAAAGAGACATTTAACTTCAGTGCAGGTAGTCACATTGTCTTTTTTTTTTCCCTGAAGTCACAGAATTTCAAATTTGAGCCCATGCTATCTGGTTGGTGCTGTATCCTTGCAGGAGAGAGCCCAGCAAGTTCCTCCTTGTGTGAAGATAGGCCAAAGAATTTTGCTGTCTAGCAGGTGGTTGTGATTTTGGAAATAGCTTCTTAATACATTTCCTTCCCCTGGGTTTTTGTCTGACATGCTAATTAAGCTCACTAGGGAAGTGCGTGGCTTGGATACCTCCCTTGGTCCCAGGCTCTTGCAAATATGCAACAAATGTATGTGGATTTATGCAACTGTGGCAGAGGGGAAGGTATCCAAATGCTTGACCTGTGGAGGTATTGAAACATCTAATACAAGGGAAGGAAACCAGTGGCATACTGTTCCTGAGGCTCTGCAGGCAGGGCAGGGGTGATAATGAATTGGAAGAGGAAGAGTGGATGCCCCACAAGAGAGTGGCAAGTATGCGAAAAACAGATTGTGCGAGTAATTACTTTTGCATACCTTCCTGGCCATTATCAGCAGGACAGGATTTCTGATGAAAAAACTTAATTAAAAAGTTTAATTTTTTTTTTCTCTTAAGAAAACTGCACAAAGGGGCTCATTGGCAGGTGGAATTTAGGACACTGATTAATTGCTTTCAAGTCATCAGCTGTGTGAATCCTGCTAAGATGAGTGAAACAGAAAGAGTCAGAGTTGGCAACCTGCTGGGCAAGGGGCCCAAAAGCTTGAGCCATTTCTGAATTAAGCCTTTTCTGACTGCTTTCCTGTCAGTACCATTGCAAGAGTACATTCCTCAAGAGTAGGAGTATCTCTGTACCCAATATGAGCCTTCCCTTTTTGAGGTGCTGTGCAGATACAGAGCTGCCATCTTCCTTCTGCAGTAACACATTGCCCTGTGAGAGACAAAAAGCGTGATTTTTTTTTTTTTTAATGTATGCTCAGTTTCATCCAGTCTATTTCTTGAAGGCATTTGAAGTGAAGCACAGTTGTCACTGACCTCAAAGTGAGAAATATAAACATTTGCCACACTTCACACAGAAGGAGTGACACCTCTGGTCCACCATGACGCTGGTCTCTCACTTCGCCTTGTAGCTTTTTGAACTGGATGACAGCCTCTTCATGGAGGGCAGGGAATATCAGTCAGCCCCAGCTTCTGCTGCTGCTTTTCTTCCCTGGCTCTGCCTCTTCCCTTCCCATCTCTTCACCTCCAGCCATTGACATCCCTCGCACCCATCCCAGTTCCAGCCACCTCTCCCCCAGACCTACTCTGCTGCATCCCGTTCCTCTGAAGGAAGATCCTATCCTATATTCTCTCCCAGAACTGCACTCTAGGCATGTGCCTCGCACTATTTGCTTATTTCTTGATGATTTGCTGATTTCTGCTGTGAATCTATGATCAGTTACCCTTACTGCAGAGCTTGACTGCAGTCCCATCTTCCTCTGAGTTTCTGAGTAAGCTGTATGCTGACCAAGAGCAGGCAGGGATGCTTGGTCCTGGAGCTGGGATCTCCTGCACTTCTGCAACAGTCAGGACCTCTGTGGGGCTGGAGTACCCTGGCAGAACCCCAAGTCACTGCTGTCTGGTATGAAGCAAGGAGAATATGTGGAATCAAGGAGGAGAAGCTGTTGAGGAGTACATTAGCTGGCACTTCTGGTGTGTGGCTAAAGAAGCACCGTGGTGTGAGCATGTTGTGTGAATGCTGTGTGCTGCTGTACTGCACATGGAACAGTTAGGGTCAGTTCACACACCCTGCAGAAACCCAGCATCCCGCGAGAGCAGTGCATGTTGCCTGATGGATATCAAACAGCAGCGGAAAGGATCATAGGGTCTCTGTGTCCTGTAACTCAGCACAACAATGCTTGAAAGTATTAATCATGCAGCAGTGGTAAAGAACCACAGATAGACAAGTTTTCTTCTGCTGCTAAACTGAGGAATTCATTAAGGCCCAGAGTATTATTCCTCAGGCAAGATTCTCTGCTTCCCAGCAAAGAGGGAAGGTTTGGAATTCTTCTCACTCCTATCTCTGCATGGCTTCTCTGTAGTTTTGTTTTGAAATAGATGTGATTTCAAGACACTCGCTCTTAATCTTCTTCCGCTAGTCTGGAAAAGCCTTGCTAGATTACTAAGAGCTGTTGTTTATCATATCACCATCTTTTGCCTGCCTTTGTGGTATTTATTGGTGTGGGGTTTTGTTTGTTTGTTTGTTTGTTTTTGTGAGGCGTTCTTGCATCCATCTCCTTTGCTTTTCAGTGACTGTGTTTTCCTTCTTTGACAGTTGCATGCAGTGAACAGTAACACTCAAGACCCAGCACATCTGTCATAAGACAGGAACTGATGCTTTCATCTCCCACCATGCTTGTTAGTCCCTCTTTTCAGATCTGTTTTAATTCTTCTGAGCTTGTCCTCCAAATATCATCTTGCTCATGGCACTTACGCCTCTTCTTTTTAATTGCACTTCTTCATTGTGCATGTTCCTCTTCAACATCATCTGCAAGATTTTCTTATAAGATACTCTCTTTTCTCTCCTGTCCTCCCAGTTGCATTTCTCTTATAAACTCTAGATCTGGCAACACACGTGAAAGCTCAGAAAGGTGTTTTCATATGGGAAGGCATATTTAAATGAACTTCTCCTTCTGTCCTTCTCCATTCTTCTCCTTTCCATGTTCCTTCTTCTGATCTGCTTGCTTATAGCAAGCCTGAGGAGGGAATAACGATTCCCAGTGCTTCAAGTGCCTGATCTGAAATTCTAGCTGCACAGATGCTTGTGTAAATGAAAGCAGCTAAGTTTAAATTCTCTGCAAGATGTCAGATGAGAAGTACATTTCAATCACATTTAAGAATGCAGTTACATACAGAATAAGTGCACTTTGCCCCCAGATGCACAGGGAGCCAAATGACAAATTGGCAAATCTCACAGCAGCTTAAGTGGTTTAAGGGAAACAGCACTGAAATAGTAAATCTGGTACGTCCTGGATTGTTCTCTCTTCCAGACAAATTGACTGAGATCCTAGACAGTTCTGTTTTTCTCAGTAATGCAAGGCACAGAATGATGCTAAAAGCCCAATTGAGTTACTTTCATCCATAGATTCTGGCCAGCAAGGTGGTCCAAAAGAGAATAACACAAAGTTTCCTAAGAATTATCGACTATGAAAATAGTTATGGTCTTTGTGCCTCCGTCACTGAGGTAGAAATCCATGCCTTATTCTATAAACTCTTTGAGTTTAATAATTAAGATTTCCTAAGATAGAGCATCTCTGTCCCAGCATCTGCAGCCCTGGCTCCTGTGCTGAGCCCAGCTCTAAAGCGAGCACTGAGGATTAAGCCTCCTTCATTCCTAGGCTCCCCGGGTTCCTGATAGTGTCTGGCTCCATTGCAGGTACCACAAAATTTCAAATAGAATTGGGTATTGATTTTATGTCTCATGATGGAATTTTCGGGCTTTTTTAAAAATTGCTGTTTTAAAAGGCCACAGATCTTCCTAGATTGTTTTGCAGGTAACAAGATAGCTCCAAGAATACTATTAAAGCTGTAAAGACTGGTGCTCACAAGACTATGAGATGCCACAATGAAAGGTGTCTCTATGACACTGCTTTTCCCTCTATGTTTCTGAATTGTGATGTTGTCTTTCTAACTGGATGGCTGCAGTCTGAGCTTTGTATAATTCTCCAGTTTCATTGAATACACAGAATACCCCTGCCTAGAGACAAATCAGGGCTGTGCATGGAAGCTGCTGCTGCACCTGCTTTATTTGCTTTGGCAGATGTGAAGTGCAGAGGCAGAAACAAGAAGGGTGGGAAGAAATGATGCAGTTAAGGCAGGTGAGAGCTGCCCTAGGGATCATGTCAGGAGATCATGTCATATGATTCTCAGCTGGGGTTCCTGAAATCCAGTGGGTATATTTTGACATTTCCCTCTCTATAAACCCATTACTGTTGTATAGAGTGTGGATGAGAAGTAAAAAATGCTTAATGTCTGTGAAGCACTTGGATTTAGTGATGATGATAATACAGACAGGAAATGCATCCCTCAGGCTGCTGAGCAGAACGTGAGTGGTGTGCAGCACTCAAGTCCTGCTGCTAAGCTCAGCAAGGAACCAGTCATGCCTAACAGTTGTCCAGCAGCTGTAGAAACTGGAGCCTCTGTGCAGTGATTGAGGGAAGGCTACATGGAAGAAGATGCCTTTAAACATTTTAAGTTTGTATTCCAGAGTGTGCTTCATAGCTGCAATAATGCTGCTGAAGCAACTGTAATTCTTTAAAATGAAAGCTTTAAACTTGCATGGTCTTTTAACAGTGTTTCTGTGCGTAAGATGTATTTGTGACCATCATAAAGTAACACTAATAAACTGTATCTACTCTAGCTGTCTTCACATCCTAACTTTATTTAGCTGATAGGCGAGTAGTTAGCATTGAGTGGTTTAGTTGGTTTATGTGTCTACCTGTGTATTGTCCAACAGACTGTACTGTTTCTCCCCAGATGTATGAGATTTGTGCCCTTTGAGACATTTACAGCAGTGCAGATGAATGTCATGCAGGTAAAATGTTACTACATCAAACAGTTCCTTATACCATCACTGTGCTTCTTGCTGATGTGAATGACTGCAGAATATACAATGCCGAGGGGAATCAGCCTCCATACTTTAACACAGAACATGTAATTTTACTGAAAATGATTTACAGACAGTGCTTGTTTATGCTTCTCTTTCCTTAGTAAATAAATGGTGCTGTTCTGGATGCTCCGTCAAATGTTGCTGGAGGTTTGTGAAATATTAGGCTTTCTCTTGCAGAAGATGGGCTCTGGTTTGTCTTGGAATAGTTAGCAAATGAGCTTCCTTCACAGATTCATTTCACTACTGGACTATAAATTTTATTTAAATACATAAGGAGCAGGAGTGAGGAGAGGAAAATAGTTTCTGCTTGGAGTTCCCTTAGTAACTTGTTATTTGTAGAGGGGAAGCTGCTCTGGTGGCACATTCTGCATTGTCATCTGCTGCTTAAGAATGGCGATGGGCTTCTACAGTGCAGGGTCACCTTCCTGTCCTGGTTTCTGGGACTAAATCACTGCTCCTGTTTCTGTTCTCCACTTAGAAAGCAAGAATTGTATTTCTTATCTCACCCTGTTTTAAATTATATGTTTTTGTGCACATAAAATTTGTGATGAGAAGCAATTCTTACTGTTAATCGCTTTTTGTTTCCTGACTGTATTAGACCTTTAAATTGCAGGATAAAACCTGCAGCCCTAGATGAAGTGTAAGAAATAGAAACCAGTTAAAAGAAAGCATCAAACTAAAGGAGACACCCAAGTTCTTTATTTTCCAGTGTTTTGTCTTTCAAGCTAGATTAGGAGCTTTGGTTTTAGGTCCAAAAAGTCTCATTGGTGCAGCAATTCATTGTCCAGATTCTTGCATGGTTTGCATTTGGCAGTGCCAGCTTGGCCAGCTGACCTCTGTGCACCCTGTGGCACTAAGTGCCTGCTGTGGAGCTTGGGGTGGTTAGCTGAGGGTCACCGTCTTGTCTTGCTGCTCAGGTGAGTAGAGCAAGAGTTTTGGGTCCAGGTACGAAGTAAATACTGGTGCGATGACAGGAAAGCCTTTGGAAGCTCTTGGAGAAGAGAAAAGCATGGTCTTAGTTCAAAATTATGGGGAGATCTACTGCTCTGATTAGACCCATAACTGAGATCTCTGTCTTAGAACATCAACACATTTATATCTTAAATCATTAAAAATGTAAGAATACTAACTGGAAATGTGCCACTTGCACTGTAAGGTCTCTTTTTCATGAGAGTGAATATGGGGCTGAGCTGCTTGGTTGGCTGCTCATGTAGCAGACCCACTGCAACTGTACTAGTAGAAGGTGAGACCCCTGTGCGTTCCCGCGGCACCCCAGGATCCCTTTGTCATGTCAGGCAGGCAGGGTGCTACTGAGTAGAGCTGGGGTAAGAGGCAGTGTCACTGAGTCCGAGCAGCTGCCAATATCTGACTGTGCATCATCCATTCAGACTCCTGCTGGCCTTGTCTACTTGTGTTGGAAGAACATGTCTGCAAATTTAGTTCTGAAGTGGCATCTATGCAAACTGTGTTTGCTGAAAAGTGAATACCAGCAAGAAGTTACAGCTGGCTCTGAGTAAATGTCAGTAAGCAATACTTGATTGTTCATGTTTTTGTCTGTTCCTCAGAATTCACTCAGGTCCCTTGCACATGTGGTCTGTAATTACAGCAGAACAGGGCAATGTTAAGGAAATGACGACGCTTATTTGCTGTCAGGAAAATTTCTTTTCACTGAGGCTTTCAGTTGTCAAACGTGCACCTTCTGACACGAGCATTACTTTGCTGTTTGCTTGGCTCCTCTGGGAAAGCAGTAATGGTCAACAGCAAAATGCTCCTGATCTGAAGTTTGACTCCTAAATTTGTTCTTGTTTGTTTCTGATATACAGCAATGCTGACTGTAGCTAACAAAGGACTACATCCCAACCTCCACTGTTCCATAATCCAGTTAGACTCAGAACGGTTCGAATGCTTCAGGTCCTCTTACAGTTTTATTTCAGGCTATTCTAACTGTGGCATCTCTTGGGCCAAAGGATGGGAGTTGCCATTTGGTAGTGGTTTCGTTTTTATTGATTTAAAAACAAAATAAAACCTTTGTTGGCGTAGCTGGCTAACAGTACTGTCAAGTACCATGATAGCTGTGTTTTGTGCTGAAATAGTTTTCCAATTTCTCTTGTAGAAATACAGTAAGAAGGAATAGCTCATTGACATTTAAGTGCAATCAAGTGCACAAACTTATGGATCCAGAAGGCCAAAAAAGTGGGCACTGTGGTATTGCTCATCAAAATGTGTAGCTGCTGAAGATAGAATTATTGTTTTTCCACCACTGTATGGTTTACTGTATTGATTGTAGATCCAGGGGCTAGATGGATATATGATTCTAGCTAAAAATCTGCTTCTGTTCCCGGTGCTGCCCCCAGGGAAGCATCCTAAGATGTCTGTGCAGGCTGGCAATGAGGACACGGTGCCAGGGGGCACTGTTGAGCCCAGTGGTGGTCCTTACATGGCAGAAGCCTTGGCAGGTGAGGAAATAGCAGCAGAGACAACAGGACTGTGGGAGGTGGGAGCTCAGGTTTCACAGTGTACTGCTCTTGGAGAAGGGTTTCTTCAGATCTGCTCCATCCAGCTGCTCCTGAAGCTCGATTGTATTCATTTTACCGTAATGCAAGATGCTTTAATTACTGAGACAGAAAGTTTCCTGGTCAGGAAATGCAGTCAATTTTCATTGCATCTCTATTACAAAACTGGCATAATTTTAAAAAACTTACTGCCTTCCATCTTTCAAATGCGTGAAGACTCATTATATTTTAAATACCTTTTGTGAGGAGTGACTCAGGAAAACATGAGCTGTGCTGAACCACCATGCAGGTTTTGTTCTAACTCTATCTGGCATGATTTAATCAGTTTTGTTTTCCAAGTCTGATGAGCATCTAGCTAGCTAGCTATCCCAGTACATCATGTTAAAGCTTTGACCTAGATACAGAACAAAATAAACTCTTCTGATCAACTATATACACATAAATCAACATGAGTAATGCAGGAATCTGTTGTGCAGCTTCTTGAGAATGCACCCTACTTTCCAGATGTTCCTCCTCCTACTCTAATAATCATTTTAATTCTTTGCCAATTGCCATTAAGAAAAGAATTCATTACAGTTGAAGATAAAGAAAGAAAAAATAACAATGTTAATATAAGATGCTGAACTAGCAAGATTTTCTGCTGATGGCAAATCGAAGTGTTGATGTACTCTGTCTCTGCTCAAATCCTCAGTTCCACCTTGATGGGCATTCCTAGCTGCAGCCTGGCTCAGTCTGCTTAAGCCACCCCAAAAACTGCTGCAGAGGGGTTTAGGGTGTGGATGGGCTCATCTGGCTGCAGGGACCAGCTGGGTAAGGCCAGGGATGAAAGGAGCTGGTGTGCTGCTTGGGGCAGTGAGCAGTTAGTTTCTGGCTATTAACTAGTAAGACACCAAAAGCTAGTACAAATCCTTAAGTTAACAAAACAAAAAATTCATTTAGAAAATTCATATAGAAATTTTCCATCTTGTATTCTTAGTAACCATTAGGAAATTTAGGACAGCTTCTACATAAATTTTTGGGGGGGATTTGTTGTAAAGGTCATAAAGATTGGGAAGCTCTAACTCTGCTTCAGAAATACATGAAGGGACTTTTTTTTTTTGTTTATCCCAGAATGAAATATCTTTCTTTTTATAGCTCTTATCAGAGGTTTCTTGTTTGTGAGACAAAACGGCCAGTTTTGCATTGTGTTGGTGCTATGGGTGAAGAGCCATCTGGGATGCTACCTGCTGTGTTCTTTGCAGTGGAAAGAGTAGTTAGGGATCTAGCATGGATGTGCTGGAGGTTTCAGCAATCCCACTCTTGCTTTGGAAGTTATTCATACTTGAGTGTAAGGATGGATGTTTACTCCTCACAGATTTTGTTGTGGTGCTGCTCTTTTTGATGATGACACTGGAAGCCAAGTCATTGTCATTTCAATTCTGTGCATCGATACATTTCTGCTGTACAGTGTATTTTTATCAGTGTTTTTGTTAGGCTTGGCTTAATTTATCTATTCTGTATGCCAGGTAATGTTAATGTAAATCTGCATAGAAGGGCAGAACATATTTACAGATTAGGAGAAATGAGAAAGCGCTTTTGACCCAGAAGTTAAGAACCAAATATTTTGGGGTTACATTTTTGAGAAATATTCACTAACCCTTCTTGAATATTTGCTCTGAAAATAGATTCCTCATGAAATTGGATTATCATTTCTTGCACAATTGAATCCATCCTTCAACTAAATTAGGGTGGAATGTGTACAGGCAATTCAGTCATTGTCTAAGTGATTGTGTCAACAAGATCTTAAGAAATTTAGGGAAAGAGAAGGTTGCAACCTTTCAAAGCCAGCAGTTTTCAGAAGAGGCACTACGTGTTGATATCTCACTGTGAGGTCCTCATTTTGTGCATTGATTGCATTTTTTTTTAATCAGTAGAATGTTTTGATACTAAGCAATATATACCATATTTGTTTTCTTTACTGCCTGATAAGACCCTGTTCAAACATCCATATAAATGACAAATGGGAGAGGAAAAAAAGTCATCTTCTTCATAAGGCTCTTAATTATGACTTGGTCATTAACAGTTTGTATATAAACTCAGGAGGAGGATGTGGAAGATTTATGTGTTCCATGAATTCCATGGAGGTTAATTGCTTTCCTTCTTCAAGGGGCTGTTATCATGCAGAAATGGAGCAATCCCACTGAATATCTAAGTATTTTAGTCTAGTCTAAGCATCAGCAGAATGCAAAACATTTTCGATAAAGAAAGATGTTGTAAGCTTGAGCCGTTAGCAAGCTACAGCCAGTCTTGCTTGAAGTAGTTTGCTACTGTTATTGATGGGATGATACAAAGATAAATTCAGCATTATGTTCCTGCAGCTGGCACAAGCAGGGAGGATGCTGCCTCTGAGGGGTTTCACAAACTCAAAGTTTCTCTCTTGACCTGTGAGATGATGGAAGGTACCTGCATTGTGTAGTAGTCAAGCTTAAATAATTGGGTTTTAAAAATGGGCCATTAATATTTTTTCTTCCAGCTTAGTGTGTTTTGTGTGCCATAAAGCCTCACTTAGTGGAACCAAGCAGAGGATTTGGGGTTTTATTTAAAGAATTATGGAAGTGGAGAATGAGGCAGGAGTGGCTCAGTCTTCCATACACTCATGAAAGGCCAACTATGGTGTTGCCTTTCTGGCTTTGAAGATGGGACCGGGCGTTCTTAAATAATTACAGTTGCTAATTTGAAAATTACTCTTTTCACAACACAGTTTTTTGGATGGGTTTTGACTTTCATAGGGAAGGCATTTTTGTACTCTGAAACTAAATGAAATTTGGTGAAGATATGCATTCAACTGTGGACTGTGTATAGCATCATCTCCTTCAGCCATCTGCAGAATTGGCAGCACAATTCTGAGCATTAAAATTACTTTTTGTGCAAGAAATTCTAGCACTGCCATAGCTCACCAAAGACCTTTCCCTAAAACACTTCCTGCCTTAGTATTGAACCATCTTGTGTGAAAACCATATTCAAGTTTGTTTTCTGTATGCACTTGTGTGGATTTTGGACATATCGTCAGAATGATGTCCTCTGCAGCTCCAGTCATTTTTCTTTTTGCAGTTTTATTGTTGTTTGAACCCTGACTGCTGAAGTGACCCTTGCTCAGTGGAGCAATGCTGCTCATGTGGATTGCATTCTGTGAGCTTCTAGCACTGTGGCAGTGTGAGGAGACCCACACAGATTTTTGATTTCACAGGAGAGGCATTTTAAGGCCTGTGAAAATGTTGTTAGCTGTACTGGGTATTTAATGGAGTCAGCCTGCGGGTTGCTGACAGTGTTTTCAGCAGCTTGCCATTTCACTCAGCCAGAATCAGTTAAAATTGACGTGGTGCTGAAAACAAGGAGGCTAAGGAGGGCTGACATAGCTGTATGTGGGCATACTTTAAGTACCTCAGGACAGGCTCACTCAGAGATTCTGTGCATATAAGTTACCCTTTGCTGGACAGGATGTACCAAATTGTTTCTCACTGGTGATTACTGAATTGCTGGTCTCATTTTGATTTGGGGGTCAGAGGTTTCTGATGATCTCAGAAAGACACGATCTCAGCAACTGTTTCACGTGCAATAAATAAGAAATTACGCTCACATTTGCCAAGAGTGTTTGACTGCAAACTTCTTATCCTGCCTTGTGCACTCCTTACTTAAGGCTTGTTTTCTAAACCTCTGATTTTTCACTGCAACGGTGACTTTTAATCTTTATGTTCTGACTCAAAAATAAAAATGAAAATCAATTGGCTCTGCAAAAAAAATGTGGAAATTTCAGTATGATCAATTTTCAAAACACAAATAGTCTATTAAAATAGAATTTTATATTTTGATAATTCTGAAATAGAGCAAAAAAGATTGTGTGGGTGTTACACAAGATCACAGTCTTCAACGAATATTTACAAGGGGAACTTTGAGGATTGGGTAGCTGTTTCCCCTCTGCCCACCAGCAAGATGAGCTTAGAAAGGGCAAATTAGAGATTAGCCTGTGTTGTTCCAAGTTTCCTCTTGAATCAGTCTTTCCTCACTGACAACAGAGGGAGCTGGCAAACAAACCTCGGTCACTGTGAATGCGTCCCTCTGTGTCCTGAACATGAGAAATGGTATGGATGTCCCTTCAGTGTGACAGTAAGGATGATCATTTCAGTCTCTTGGCTGTATTTCACACACAGCATCATTGTTGACTCATCTCTTGTTTTAACTGAGCAAAAAAAACTTTCTTTCCAGAAAGGTACTGAATTATACCCAGCACAGAAGCAGTTCTGGGTCTATGAAAAGATGCCTGTGGCTCTTTCCTCAACACTGATGTCAGCTGAGGGGAAGGAAATGAGTCCTTTAATTCTTTTTGCTACTTCTGGGGCCAGACCCAGTTCTCTGGGGTTTAAGTTAAAGAAAAAGATGTACATTCTGGGAATCTGTCATTTCTGCAGCCCATCCTGTCCTGGTTCCTTTGTCCTGTTGGAAACATGGCATCCCAGAGGAGCTGAGGGGTTTGCTTCCAGCTCTGATGAAAAGACTCTTTGGAAACTTCCCTGATAGTTGGCAGAGCTTGTCTTTGAGTTTTCTATTGAGCTTTTTTCCTGACCTTTGTTTAGGTTCCAACCATTGTCCTTTCTTAAGTTTTAGGTAGCTTGTTGGCTTCTTCTGTTTATTCCTATTTATGTATTCAGGAAGAGCAGTGCTATTTCCCATCGGCTTTTTCAATAGGTTGAACAAGCCAAGTTTCAGTCCACTTTCTGCAGTGTGGACCTTCTGTTCTTCCTTACAGCTTTTCTCTGCTGTGTATTTATTGATCTTGGATGTTCCAGATTACCAGAATGAAGCACAGGACTGCAGATGAGGTTTTGCTGGGCCATGTATGGTGCTTTTTCAGTTCACAGCAGGAAGGTTGCAAGGAGCTGTGGCTACAGCAGTCCCATGTATTAGGTGACCCTGCTGTTCCTGATTATCCCGTGTCAGCAGAGCAGTGCTTTACTTTCCGATATGCCACGTAATGTGCTGTGTGCTGATCCCCCATGTCTTGCTTCTCACTGCTACTGCCAACAGTTTTTCAAGACCTGTTGCTTTTCCAACACACAAGGTGTGCTCTGTGTTCATCACAGCATAAGACACAGCCCATTGTGATTTCCAACACATCAGCAATGAAAAATCATTTTGTAGTGATGTTTCTGGCATGTCACACCTTACTAGTAAAGTAAGCAAACAAGACTGAAAGGGAGAACAGGGCATTGTGAACAGTTCATACGGTGATTTACAGGGAGGATGTTTTTCTTTGAGTTCTTGGATAAGCAGTTTCCCAGCAAGGTATTTTTAAGGGGGCTTTGTCATAGAACATATATTCTTCTGCCTAAAACATGAATCCAAGCTCTTTGACACCAGCTATCATTAACAAAGCTTCATAAATAGGGATGTTTTAAATCTACAAGTGGGCCTGACTTCAGGTCTGCAGTGCTTTCCTAAAATATTCTGGCATTTTAAATGACTTAGAGTGCTCTCTAAACCTTACAGTAGCTAAGCTGCTGCATAGCAGTTCTGTGGAGCTTCATGCTGGCAGGAATTCATTGATAGGCGGCATGGTACCTGCACAGTCCCCTCGGTTCCCCAGTATGCACGAGTGTGATGGCTTTAGATCATTGGAGATTGCAGAAGGGAGCTTACCTAGATGTACAAAGTACAGCTTTTGTTCTCTGGAGATTTCTGGCAGTTTAATGCCATAGATACAGCACTCAGTGCAGAACAATGCTTTTTGTTTACTGGGCTCTGCAGGTCTGTTACTGAATGTTATGGTAATATGCTGTTCTTGTAGCATCAGCCCACACAGTGGCAGACATAGGACTGCAATCGAGTGAATACAAACCTGAATTGGTTCTTTGATCTCCCTAGGTTTCCCTCCAGTTGCTGCAGGTTTATTTCAAGGTCATCAAATGTTATCCATCAAGAAAATGTTCATTTTTGTGCCAGTACTTGGCTGGCTGGAAAGTGCACTGGTCAATAAGGCGCTGGAAAACAATCACTTTGTTTAGATCAGACTCTCTCTGGGCATGAGGAAAAATAATTGAGAACAAATTGCATCTCCTGCATATAAAAATGAGCAGGAGCGATGTAACTGGTCCAAGTAGTTCTGCAACCTTAATCACTTTGCTGAAATGAACTATGATTTCTGGGAATCATGAAGCAAATGTCCCTTTAGCTGTACAGCTTAGGTAGCCTTAAGGGAATAAACATGTTTAGCAACACAGACCAATTATTTTACTTGCTTTTATAGCCCTGTAGCTTCAGTTGAATTTTACCACTGCAAGAATGGAGTGAAATCCAAAATATTAATGCATTCCCTGATGTTACTGAGAGGTAACTCTTATTCCCTGCTATTATATGTTCTTGTAAAATAGCCTTTCCATTCAACCCGTAAGCCAAATATGAGACTTGAGCTGTTTTTATCATTATTAAAAACACAAGGATTGTGTCTAATTGCCAGTTTGAAGGAAAGCAAATGTTCTACTAAACCAGTAGGTGGTGATGCTACTGAACTACCTCTTACCCAAAATAAATGTTTCTTGATTGTATTAGGATCCAGTACAATCTGGGATCCAGCCCTGGGGATAGGTAACTTCTGGGTTAAGTGCCTTGTGGTTCCTGGAGGAAGGATGTATTAAAGTACATGTACTTCTTTTAGCAATGTTTGTTTCTGTGCTTTGAAGAAATTGTCATGATCATGTGGCTGCAAGGTGGAGCTGCTGCCGTGTCCAGAGTGTAACCGGGTCTGGACCCTAAGTCACTGCTCTTAGCCCATTCACTGGGAGTCCTTTTGACTGGCCCAGCTCAAGCACCTCACAAGCCATTGCAAGGAGCCTGCCAGCAGTGTGCTTGTGTGGTGCAAATGCAAGGCTTTGAACAAATATTTGTTTGGTTTTTTTTCAGGGTTTGGTAGGAGGGGATGCAAAATTTAAATCCTGCGATTCTAATGATTTCTGGAAATGCAGTATCAATCCCATTCTTTTCTTCTCTCTTTCTTATGTAGGTTTTCCAATTTTGGATGTGGAGCCACTGTCAGGCAGCTTTTCATACTGCACTGTGGTTGTAAGCAAATAGTTCATAGAAGACTTCAGTAAAATTTGTGATGTTTGTTTGTGGGGAAGAATGACTTAAAACACAATCTTTGGCTAAAATAGTAATAATATGGTAGTAATAATTGCTCTCATTGCACGTGTTTCTAACAGGCTGCAATGTCTTTTCAGTAAGATTATTGAAATAACCTTTTTATATGCAGCACATGGACAAAAACCAAACATAAGCTGTGTTCCTCTGAACTTGGAGAAGATCCATAAGTAACAATACTATAAAGCCCAAGCAAAGTATTTTAAAATACACATTTTAAAGTAATAATCAACAAAGAACATATTTCCCTTTAAGTAGATGCCACTGCCTGATTTCATCTGTCTTTTAATCAGATCCACTGTGATTTCTTTTTCTTCTTTCTTTCTTTTTTTTTTTTTTAGCACCAGAATCTTTTGTGATAATCAATAATTGAGAGGGAGGGAATAATTCCTTTTTTCTGTTCTTATCAGCAACAGAAATCATAGATTCTGGCTGCACGAATTTTCTTTCAGTGCATCCTGAAAGCTTTTTGGCAGTCAAGAATAGCCAATCAGCCATCTTCTGTAATGTGTTCTCTCTTTATATGCATTTAGCCTGTCTGCAATTTGCTGCCCTGAGTGCAGTGAATACTCATGATCTTAATTCATTTCTCTTCTTCTGTGCAGTTCTAGTGACATTAATTCATTTCTTTGCCCATTTCACATCTAATTATGGACTACTTCTTCCTATGCACAGATAGAGATAGAGATGTGATTTTCTTTTTTACGAAGAATAGCTGTGTCATGAGTCAGGATAGTACTTGCAAGCAGGAGAAAGTCAGGGTTATATTTTTGCATCTCAGCAAGTGGAAACATTTTATCTACAAATGGCAGCTTGAAAGAAGAAAAGGACATGGAATCTATTTTTCAGGCTAATTTAAAAAAATATACACAAATGTACCAAACGTACAGTTATAACTCCTGGAACCTTACAGGAACAGATCATCTTGTGATGTCAAAGAAATTTAGAATCAAGGTAAAATGTGCAAAAAGTATTACACACGCATTGTACAATGATTCATAAAGAAGGCTTAATGTTTGTATTTTGTAGCCTACTGTGGGCTGAGATTTTCAAAGGCAGTTGCACTAAGATTTACGTGTCTAGGTAGAAAGTGTCTACTGCGGTACAGATGTTCACATATCCAATAGGCGGTGCCTTAGGTCAGGGGTTAATAAAACTGCCTGTCCTGTCCTGTAATTTACTATGACTCGGCAGCTACTTTCTGCCCTCCTACGTACTGTTCTCTCTCTCTCTTAGCTCAGACTGTGATTTGCTTTAAATTGATGCTTTGTTGTTTTTTTCTTCCTGTTTATCCTATGAGGAATTTTCCATTTTAAAACCTATACTGCTTTCAGGATCTTTCTCTAATTGCATATTTTAACGATTGCTTATGTACCCTGAAGGGTAAAAGTAGCGGCTTTATTCTGTTCATGCTCTCTTAAACTGTCTCATACCTTTAGTGGAAAAGGAACTGAGTTTTTCGCATTTATTTTCCTACTGCTAGTTTCTGGGTTTGCGGCTGGAGGTAGTCATGTTCTGCCTAAAGCCCATACATTCCATGATTTACAATGAAAGTACAAAAAATATGCACAACTGAAGTAGAAAATACATCTTTAATGTTGTTTCTTAGCCATTGTTATATCATAATAGTAGGGGAAATCAAATTATCACCTTAACTTCATAAAATGAGTGCAGAAGATATAACAAGTTCAGCTTGCCCAGAAGAGCACATACAAGGAGGTGGGAGGTTTCTGCAGTCTTACTGGATTGCATCTTAGCTGGAGAACCCCACATGTTTGCAAAAGGAGCTGTGCCTATGGAAATCACGTAGTGAGGCCAGCCAGGATGGAGCAGCTTGACTTGCATCCAGCATCTGGGGCAGGAGATGGTAGAATTTCTTTCCTCTTGTTACAAATTCTAGTTTTTATTCTGCTGGAGCTACATAGTGCAATCATGACACATGAGTCTTTCTCCATGGCTTAAACCACTGGTTTAAAGTTCATGGCCTGCTCAACTGTGGGACAACACAAGAATAGAATAGCATAGAGTTAAAGTGTTTTCTCTGTGAACTAACATGAAGTTTTAGTACTTCTTACTTTTCCATCATTTTCTTAAAGCTGCTGTAGTTTCTCTTTGACCACTAGTCATACCTGTATCAAGCACATTTCATGTTTATCTGTTCCTAACTCTTTGGGGCAGTTGATATTCTTTGAAATTAACTCTTCAGCCTATGATTCTGAGTAAAACTCTTTGACCTGATGCACTCATACTTCACCATTCATGAATTTTGACCCTAGATCCTCTTCTGAATCTTTTGTTGCCTTCCTAAGGTTATGCTGTTATATATTCAAGAGTTGGTGTTATGTTATGAATTGTTATAATATCAGGTTTACAGAGTAATATTAGAAAGCAAGGACTGTTCAGTTTAAATTCTGATAGCATACTGAATCTTGAAAGAGAGAGATAGTAATGCATAGTGTTGAAATATATGTACGCTACTGTCTATTTTTTTTATTCTAAAATATGAGAGTAATGCCAGATTTTATATCAGCAGCAGTTATCAGCTGTCATCGTTTGTTTGAAAAATTCTTAATTGCTCTATTTCAAGCAAATGCTTTCAGAGTAGACAACACAGGAAACTGACTTTTGCTGTTTATGTCAAGGCTGTTTATTTTATCACAAGTGATTCCAGAAACAGGCAATACTGGCTAGTTAAAGAGAATAAGACAGCTTTATTTTGTGTAAAAGCTTTCAAGCAGACTGTATTCCCAGACGCCTCATTATTTTGTCACATGCACTGCTTTAAAAAAAAAAAAAAAAAGAAGAAGAAAAAAAGAAAAAAGGTTATCCAAATCTGAAAGAATATGCCCCTCTAAAGTTGAGGAGGGATGGGTTTGTTCATGGCAGCAGTTTAGGAGTTTGTTTGGACGTGATGGACCAGCCCTAGGTGCAGTAGTAGCTAATAAAGAGAGAAATATATATTTGTGGCCAGTAAAGACAAGATAGGCTTCTAGTTATCTAAAGGCATGTGATTTACTGAAACATAAGTGGAAGACAGTTCCAGATGGTGGGGTTTTCAGATAGAAAGGCCGCTGTGTTTAACAGCAACAAGATTAATTTAATGGGCCAACAAGAAACAAATGTTAAATGAAAACAGAGAACACTGAGAGACCAGAGGCACTGAATACACAAGTTGCCATGAGCTGCAGCTTGAAATCAGTGTGCAACCTGTCAGTCAGAATGCTGTTGTGCTTCTGCACAGAAGGAAGACTGAAAGCCGTAGCTATTTATACACATAGCAAACTGAAATCTGGAAGGGAAATTGTAATAGGAAGAGGTGAAGAAGCTTGTGGTAAAGGTGAATTCCAAAGCCTGAGGAGATGCTGATGCATGCAGAGTTGCAAACATGGAAGAGGAAAAAAAAAGCTGTCGTCTTTTGTGATGTCAGGACCTTTAGGACTTATATCATTTAGCATCTGCAGATCTCTGAATATGTTCAAATTGGAACCTAAGAGCCAAGACAACAGCAGCGCTTTCTGCTGTTGCGCTAGACCAGGTCAGGGGAGTGAAGGTGAGTCAGTCCATTCTCCTGAACTTCTTACTTTTACAAGTTAGCAAGAGGAAAGTTATGTATGAGATAGGGTTGAGAATTAGAAATTGAAAATCTTTATGTTAATGCCCTCCAATGTGAAGTGATGGGGTGAAAGTTTTGTGCCTTGATAGTATTATTGTCTGAAACTTGTGGCCTTTGCATGGATGCATGGGATTGTCCTTTCTTCCTCAGCCCCACTCTGAGTAGACAGATACTCCACGTATTCCAGCTTTTTGCCTTTGGTGAAATGTGTAATGATTTCTAAAAGACACAGTGAAGAAAACTAAATGTTCAGAGAGGTGGCAGCAATTTTGACTACAGGTGCTGTGAAGAATTCAGATTGATTTTTAACCCTCCTGCCCTTCCAGTAGCCCCTCCCTCATTGCAGAAAATTGACTGACAAGCTGACTATAAGCTAATACAAAAGATTTTTATATATGCTTTTCCGATACAATTGTGATAGGCTCTTTTATTCTGCATTTATTTTGCCAAAACATTGTCTAATTTATAAAGAAAGTGTTCTGAATTGTTACCAAGTTAATGTCATGTCTACTAAAAGAGAGACTGGAAAAGTCATTGCTTGTGGCAGGTTACATCTCTTGGAATCTGTAGGCTTTATAATGAGTTTGCTGAATGAGTTTCTACAGAGTCAACAGTAAGAACCGAGATAATGAATATTTAATTTAATATTTAATATTTAATTTAATGAAAGAAGTTATTAATGAAACATTACTCTTTATTTTTATTTAAATGTACAGTGAGGAATCTGTTGTTGCCCTCCCAGCTCTCTCTTCAGTTATTAGTGCAGGAAATTCCTGGTCCAGCTGGTGTGGAGAGCAACTCCTATACTAAATTTATGCTTTTTTCTAACAGAAAGATCTTGCATTACTTGTGCCACAATGTCCTGAAGTTGTCAGTGCTGTAGATGACAGCACATGCTCTCTCTGGAGGCCCCAGTTGACTGCTGCCATTGTGGACATATTTTTTCCAGAAAAATTATTTATGGGATGGCCACAAACCTGGTTAACTAATGGCCTATAGCTTATGGTTGAGCAATAGTGATACCTTAGATGGTAATATTTCAGCGGACCACTGTTTTTGCCAGTCTGATGTTTGAGAGGATATACTCCAGCTCATAGTAGTTGAAGGTAATGTACACTGCAGAAAAAAGACTTGCTCTGAACTGTTGGATCTTTCGAAGGCTGATGTATTCAGTGATGCATCCCAGCTTAGCTCTGTGTAAATTTCAGTCATTTCTGTGAAATTACATTAAGGTGGCAATACCATGTGAAATCACTCTGGCTTTACTAGTAGAATAACTTTTTCATAAACTGTGGAGTATGTAACTGGCAACTGTAACTAAAACAAATGTTTTGGAGAATTTTTTCTTCTGGGAAGGGGACCAGGATAGGGATGTTAAACCCACTGTCATGGAAATGACTGAATTTGTTGTCCTCAGTGCAATTGTTCAGCTTTCCAGTAGCTCTGTTGAATGATGCGTTCCTCTTTGCACAGGGCCTATGCTGTAATATTTGGTGGAGGAAAAAAGTAGTGGCAAACTATGGTCATTATAACACGACAACTTAAAATTGTTGTGTGGAGGTAAGCACGTGTTAGATGGCAGAAAATACAGGTTATCTGTGAGGTGCCCATCTCTCTCTTTCCAGAGAGAACAGAAATTTCAGAGCCAGCATAGTTCTACCTTTCACTGGGAAAACCCTGGCTCAAATTTCTTGGTAATTGCCTCTTTCCTGCACTGCTTGCCAGCTTACACTACCATTTTGGCGATGTGCTAAGTACATTTCAGACTTCAAAATTCTGAAAACCTTTTGTTTCACTTTAGCTTCAGCTAAAAATGGGAAGTGTTTGTAAATGACCTATTTTGGACTGGAACACGGGACTATTTCAGCCACTTGTTCATCAGCAAAGTCTGACCTCATTTTAACCTGGCAAAGCTGCTTACTACTGAAACTACACCGGGGAGATAAACTGATAAATAAATGAAGAAAAACCCAGCTCAAGTGGCTTCTGATGCAGATTTCATACTGGGAGTGACATCTCTCCCAGTTTTGCTAAAAACCTTTTTGCAATGAGGACAGGCAAGCAAGAAGCAGGTTGATCAGAGAGGTTGTGCCTTGTCCTTGGAGGTCTGCAAGACCCCAAGGAGCAAAGCCCCAAGGAGCCTGCTCTGACCTTGCAGCTGGGCCTGGCCAGAGCTGAAGGTCACACTGGAGATTTATTAATGACTCTCCTCAGATTTCCCTGTAATCACATGAAATTCTCTGAAGTAAATTAAAATAACATAACAATGGCTGTTAAGATGTATTTCATATTCATCAATAGTGAAATATCTCTGTGACTCATGTAATATCTTGTAATATCACAGTGCAACTTCAGTAGAATCATGCATTCTCTATCAGCTTAGTAAAGCAGACATAAAGTGATTCTCAAATCCTTTGATTTCAGTTCTAATATTTTCAAATTTTTTGCTGTCATGAACACTTGCAGACTTAGTCTCCAGTTACGTTAGCAGCAATTCTCTTTGTATTGTCCCTCTTCAAATCAGTATGTTGGTCTGAGTTGTATAGCAGTGTTCCACAAAACAGAAGAGATGAACACTGATTTTGAACACTGGAAGTAGCAAACACATTCAGAACTTGTCTGGTTTGTACTGTTCAGTTGGCAAGACGCAGTAATTTGGACTGTGGTGTCTTCTGAAAGTCAAGCAAGGGAAGTTGTCATTAAATGCATTTCAACAGTAGATGAGGTTAATCTGTCCATGAGAATTTTCAGGGAAGCATTCGGAGTGGAGGGAGGTTGCTGACTATTGTGTTTAAAGTAAAGGGGAAAAAAACTTTGCAGGTGACACAGGAGTTCACTTATCAAGTAGCCAGTTTATCTCTGTGATTTAAAATTAACTCTTTGAAGGAACAGAGGCTTCTAAATATCAGATGAAAATTGAAGAGCCTTATAACTCAAAGTTTGAAAGAAATATGAGAAACATAAAAATGTGCAAGGTACTGGTAAACATTAGTAGCTTTGAGTCACAGTCCAGACAAATCACAGTTCCTGTGGGTACTGAGCGCTAATAAATCATTAGCATTCAGTCTTAGACTATCTCTCAAACATAAGTTTGTCCCCTACACAACTTAGTGTTCTCAATGAGTGATAATAACCAATGACAAAAAGTTCAGTGCCCGTAGTCCTGTGAATTTTGAGTCTGTGATCTTTTAAGTGTAACTACAACTGCTGTATTAATGAAGATGGTTGTATTTAAATATTTATTTTGACATGTATGTTTGCTAGAGAGGAACACTTGCTGAAGAAGTGCTGTGGGGAGGGTGAGACAACAAAGAAACTGAAGCAGCAACTGAAGACTGCTGGCTTTTGTTTTGCTCTTTTGTTTTGTAACCTTGCTCTGCAAACTCCCAATATACTGTTTTGCAGTGCTTGGCAGAGGGAATAAGGCTGCTGTCAGAAGGTGTTATGTGAAGCTGCCAAGCAGGCAGAGCAATCTGTGCTTCCTGTAATCTTTGTCTGCAGACAGCTACTACAGCTGGTCTTAGCCTGAGTAATCTGCTGGATGTAGAGCTCCTGGTACTGGCTGTTGTTGCAAATTACTCACTATTCAGTGACAAGCTAGTGGCTGCAAGGTGGTCCTGGAAAGTTAGAACTAGTTTTGGCAGATGACTCTAAGTTTCGTGGCTTTTTTTTTTTTTTACCTTCCAGGACAGGGAAGAAAAAAAAAAAAAAGCAGCAAAGTTTACTTGTATTGTCGCTAACATTGCAAGTTCCTGTTGCTGGATTATTTTCACAATTTTTTTTTCCCAAAGGTATTGGCTTTCAGATGTCTCTTGCTGAGTACAGAATGTAATCTTACCCTTATACAGATTTATATAATTCCTGTGTCAATGATGAAATAGAGCTCTTAAAACTGATAATTGAAGGGAATACTGTGTGAGTAGTAGGAAAACATCACTGTACTATGATGGGGAAAAAGGAAATAGTGCAACAGTTATTTATGACTTTGGCTGAGTAACTGTAATGTAAGATATTCTTGTTTATCAACATTCATGTGATAAATGGATAGATTTTACTGTAGTATTTGAAGTTATGTTCCATCTTTAAAGGGGATGAATAAGAGTTAACTTGTTAAGATATGGAAAAAATGTGTTGTCCTGTCTGGTTCACCAGAAAAACAACCAGTGTGGAGATTTCCTTTTTGAATGGAGACATCCTGATGTTGACTGGTCATGAAAAAAAACCAACCTGGAATTAGAATGAAGTTTAGTATTGGGGGGAAAAAAAAGCCAACGAACTCTGACTTTAATATGTGGTCGGAGAAATCTAGTGGGGAAATGAATTCCCAGTTCTGCTGACAGTAGCACTGAAGTGATTATGGCTTTCTCCAAGCTGCCCTTCTTTTGTTTCGTGACTGTGACCACTTCAGAGGGTGTCAGAGGGGGATCTGAGCATGTTTGGAGCACTCCATATTTGACCACCTTACAGAGGCTAAGAGTTGCAGTACCAAACATGAAGATAGATTCAGAATGAAATCACTGTTCTTGAACTTTGAAGTGTTCCTAAAAATAACTTGCGTCCACAAGAAAAGTCTGATGTCTTGCATCTGGCACTGGCAGCCTAGCCCTTTTTGGAATATAGGCTAGCAGGCAAAACCAGGTATCTGGCACTCAGTGGGAGCTTCTCTCAATTATGTAGGTATTAAATGTGCATTTTTTTCTTAGTCTTCTAAGAATTCTTTGAATTTTATACATCTGTGTAGTCTTTTCTGTTATTAAAGATCATCAACTAAGTCTGTCACTAAGGCTTGTCACTGCTTTATTCCATCTCCCGTTTCTGCAGTAGAAAGTGGATTGTTAGCATTCGAAAGCCACGTGACATCTTGCAAGGTAGGATATCAGTAGACACCATTTTGTGGTTTGTGATCCTTTCCTAAGACTGAAATCAAACTCAATTTGTTGAAGTCATATCCATATAGATATTACTGTACAGTTGTCTGAGACCACTAACTCATTTTATGTGAGGTATGGAGTAGGCAGGCTTAGCTTTTCAAAGGACATATACTCTAATGTTCATTACAGCACATTTCTATTACATGTGAGCACTGTGTGCTTGTACCCTTGATGGTCAGGTTGGTATGTAAGCTGTAGTGCCCTCACATCTCTCTAGAGGGTGGACATAGAAGCCATTTCCATAAGAGCACTTTAACAATCCATTAAGAGCCTGCAATCTTTTTAGCAGTGAAATCCATCACTTGCTCAGCATGTGTCCTTTAACACAGCAGTCTTACTTAAAATCGCTACTTATCCAATTATTATTTTTTTCACTTGATTTACAGCTAGTGTCAAAAAGTATAATGTCCACTTGCCAAGTAAATAGAAAAATCTCTCTGCACCTGTTCCAATTTGCCAACCATAGGTCATTAGCACTCTGTTTTGTCTGTTTTCTTGTGGTAGCATTGTTTCAGTTTGCACTCAGGTTTAGATGCAGATGTCAATTCACGCATTTGCCACTGTTACGCAGTGAATTCTGTAAGTCATGTTAACATTAATTTAGCCTCCACATCTACCTAGATGTTAGCAAGCAGAGTACCTTTTTCTCTTGGTGGTACCAACAGTTGTTGGAAGAGTTGATTGCACCTTTTCACAAGAATTGCACTGACAAATTTTGCCATGTATCTATCGCTTCTAAGCCAAACCATAGCAATAAGATACGTCTGTTTTTTATCCATATACTATATTTCGATTCTGAGATGGAAATAAAGAGGGTGGGTGATGTATTTTCACATCACTTTGAGATGTTTTCCTCTGCAAGAAGGGGAAAGATGGAGCTCCCTTCCAGCAATGTGAAGTTAGAGGTGAACTGTTGTTTCTGTTCTATCCATGCATGTTTTGTCATTTTTGGCTCAGATGAAGGTTAAATCCCATGCTGAGTGTGGTGTTTAAAAAAGAATACCAGAGAAACATCATCAGCTGAACTGGAGTTGGAGGGCTTCAGAAGTAAAGTCATGTATTTCTTCTGTCTTCATTAAATTAGTTACACTTTCATGCATCACTTTGTCACATTCTAGTTCTGAAATACTGGTCAGATGTTGTCATTTAGTAATGCAGTCCCTCATCACTGCTCTCACTGAGTGACAGTTTCTGTATGTCTCTGTGTTCCTTTTACATGTCTTGTGTGGGACCCACAGGAAGGCTGTGATGGCAAAATCTGATATTATTTGCAGATTTCCACCATTTATTCCCTGCTCTCCACCACTCCAGGTATATGCCTTAGCTTTGCCTCAAGAAAACCTTGTGATAGCTTTGTTCTTTTAGCCTCATTTGAAGAAAACCTGTTTGTCTCAAGTGGTCACATCCCAGCAGGGGCTCTAAGATGCATGAAGCAACCCAACTGGCAATTTCAAGTGCTGCAGAGAGCAGTGAAAGAAAATAAAGTTATGTGTATGATATTGTTAAAGAAAAGATTAAAAATAAGAAAAAATTGGCTTGGAACCTACTGTAGCTGGTAGCCAGCAAATTCAGTATTAAAAAAGAAAATACAAAGCCCAGGGAGGCAATCCGAGATTATGATTGTCCTGAGTCTGGGGAGTAGGGTAGGTCTAGCTGCCTGAATGTTTTTCTTAATCAATATCTTGTACAAGTTCCTCCATATCTGCCCCTTCCATGTGTTGAATTAAGCATTAGAAAATGACACGGTGTGATTTTTATCTTTTTCCTTCTCAATATTTTCTTATCACTATGCCTATCCTTAATGCTTTTACCTCTCAGATTCTCATATTCAGTCTGTGTTCTGGAAATGAAACTGTATTGCTTTCTTTTAATATATATTACATTTATATTTTTGCTAGTAATGAAATTGATTCCATCATACTTTGTGCCTTTGTTACTAAAGATGCTGGTCACAGATACTCATGTCTGTTGGCCATCAGTATTACTCCTGTTACAGATCTGAAAGCTCTCATTTATTTCAGATACCATGTGCTTCTTCTCATGTCTGGAATGAAGGTAGAGTTTATTCAGTTCTTCTGCAGAACTGTTAAGCATTGTGGGACCATTGTTTGGGGTTTGGAAGCAGGCTTTTCTGTTAACTCAGTTTCAGGTATCTGATCAGTGCTGTGTACTGTGAGTTGGTAGCTGAACCCCTGAAATTCTGTGGGGTGATTAAAGTGTAAAGTATCACTGAAGTAATAGCTGCTGCTTGAGAAAATAGAGCGGAGGAGAAAGGGAGGTAAAAGAGTTCAGGGAACCATTTGTCACCTGTACTGACTGGTAGCCCTTGTTGTTTTTTTCCCTGGTATGCACTGGGCAAAAGCAGTCAGGCTACTGGAAGACATGCCATGCTTTTTGGTTTTCTGTTAGTTTTTTCTAACTTTGTCAAAAATTGAGTGAAATTAATATGAAATGAGTGGAGTACATTGCTGATTGCCTCTTTCTTCATAATCTTAGACTTGCTGGGGAGTGAGGTTTAGGGTTTTTGGTTTTTTTTTGTTTTGTTTTGTTTTTCTGGTATGATTTAAATCTCAGTTCTGTTGATATTTTTGAGTCATTTTTTGTGTTTTTCTACAAGGTGGAAGGTTGATAGAGAGAAAGATTGTGTATTCCACCTTGTAGAAAAACATGGATTTAAGCTTGGTGGAGAGTGAAGCAGAAATATCTACATAAACATAGCAGTTATTTAAGCGGCTGAACACCTGAACAGATGATAGCATCACTGATAATCAACACACATTCCAGAAGTGAATTTGTTCAGTGGAAAAAACACTGTGATAGCTGTGCACAAGCCCTCTGGCTGCCTGTGCAGCTCTGATGAGGGAGGTAGGCTTTTGTTTTAGCTGTCCTGAAGATAATACAGTCATTTTGGTTGGAATAAACCCCTAAGATCATCCCTTGACTGAGCATTCAGGTACCATATCTGTCTAGAAATGTTGGTTGTTCAGAGAAACATACAACTCAGGGCACTGGCAATGGGGGTGGAAGTAGAGAGCTGCTTAGGGCATTTACTCCTTTTCTTAATTGAAAGGGAAATTACAAATTCCAGTACTTAACTGTTCATTACTGCACTCTGCCAACAGAGTGGCCATTTATCTGTGGATGCTGGACTTCCTCTCATCACTTTTAAAATTATATTGCTTTTGTTCTTACATTCCCTGTCTCTCCCCAGTTTGCTTCTGTGGTGATAGGCTGACATGAAAAGAAAGACTGGTCTGCCTTTGGAGCACTTACTAATGTATGCCATAAGCCACTCTAATCAGACATGCTATCATTTTTTTTACCAGTCGTAGTGCTGCAGGACATGAAGAGAAAAGCTAGGCTTCTCTGTACAGTCACGCAAGGGCTCTGAATCCCAGAAATTAAAAATCTTGCCAAGGCCCCTCAAGCCTAGTGTTTTATTTCCTGTAGCCTTTCTCCCCTACATTGTCTGAGATCTCTTTCCAACTGCACCACACAGCAGGTTTCTGCTGGGCCCTTGGGAGGCTGCTTGTTTCAAGTTGTATCGGTAGGATTCACTGCCCTACCTACAGATACAGCTCTCTTGTTTAAAATACATTACAGGAAAATGTTCTCAAAGTACTGATGTTATATGTTCAGAGTGCTTTGTTTGTCAAATTTGAAGTTCCAGTACACTGTAAGTACAACATCTTAAATTTCCTGGTACAGTTAATATTCTGTTGCCATTGTAATTCAGAATCTTAATGTCCTCTCTACCATCTGTGTGTGTAAAGAACAGGGGACTTTGAAGGACCTCTGCCGAAGAAGATGCTTTTATGAGTATCAGGGTTTTTTTTACCAGTATATTTTGCAGGACGACTCTAAAAGCAGATCACAGAATCACAGAATTGTAGGGATTGGAAGGAATCTCCAGAGAACATCTGGTCCAACCCCTCTGCCAAAGCAGCTCCCTAGCCCAGGTTGCACAGGTAGGAGTCCAGGTGGGTCTCGAACATCTCCAGAGAAGGAGACCCCACAGCTCCTCTGGGCAGCCTGTGCCAGTGCTCTGTCACACTCACTGTGAAGAGTGCGCAGATCTTCCTATACTTCAGTTTGTGGACATTTCCCCTTGTCCTATTGCCACACACCACCTAATAAAGTCTGGCCTCGTCCTTTTGCCTCCCCACACCTTAGATATTTATAGACACTGATGCTGAATTGTTATCTTATAATGTCAAAGCAGCACAAACCATAGGAGTTGTATTTCTTTTCTCATACTCCTTTATTCTTTTGTGGGGGGAAAAAAGTACCAGTAAGTTGTAAACCAATGGTGCTTTCCCCTTTTAAGTTTTTGACATGAGAGATGTGCTTTGTAATGATAAAGCAGAATTATTTTTCTTATTTCATAATTGGCAGAAGGATAGGCATGTAAATGACTTGTCAGTAAGACAATTGAGAAATGAATCCATTATAGTTCATTAGTAGCAATAACAGCAGTAAAAATTATATTATGACAACTTTTAAAGATCCTAATTAATACTGTGGCTTGACTGTATTTCAAAGTTTGCACAAATTTGTGAGTTGCAGAGTTGATTAAAGGATGCAAACATTTGAAGGGTAGAGGATTTGTCTGTAACAAGAAAATGAAGGTGGTAAGGCAGCAGCACAGTTCTGTTTTGCAGAGAGGTAGGAGATAGAGGAACAGAAAAAGAAGGGAAAATCAGGACAGTGTGTCATTTGCTTCTAATCTGGATTTGTGTACAGCTGAGAAGACCAGGAGCCTGCTATACTAAGCACAGCACAAACATTCAATGAAAGATAGTCCATTACCCAAGCAGCAGTGTAGGCAATTTTGGTGTTGATGTTATTCTCCACCAGCTGGTTGCTGCAGGAACATCTCCCTGCCTGTACTTTCTTGTTGAGACCTCACTGCTTGCTTTGCTTCCTTTCCTTTTCCTGAAACTGGGTAACCTGAGGAAGGGCAAGGCCACCAAGGCAAATTCAAATCAGCTCAACAAATTTTAACAGATACTGTCTAACTTGCTCTTTACAACTTCCAGAACACATCATCCGTACATTCGGAGTTGTTTTTGCCACTCTAATTCTCCTTTCTATGAGCCCAGAGGTCTTTCTTATGCTGCCAGTTTGTGATTAACACTGAATGCTCAACAGTGTACAGGGGTATAGGAGATTCCCGTGTTCATTATCACTCTTTAAGTGGAGATTATTAGATAAAGCACACTCCACTACTTTCACACCGCATTTCCTTTAGTTGAATAAAATGATCTATAAAGCAATGAAGCAGAAACTCCTTTTACTTAGAGGTCAGAAAAGCAAAAATGAGGTATCCTCACAGAAACTGTGGCTATGAGTTATGATTTTCTAAATTGCACAGGTCTGTGGAAGTCAGCCTAAAAATACAAGAGCATTTACTCAGAAAAGTACAAGAGCATTTGCTCAGAAAGATGTTAATTTATCCCCAGGCTCCCAAAGAGCTAAGGGTTTGGTAATGTGTGTCTTTGAGAAGTGTTTTGATTTCTGCAGCTGTAAAGTACTGGAAGCAGAGTACTGCCGTATTGCTAACACTTCTGAGATTAGGCAATTCAGTGTACTTGGCTCACTGAAAGCAGAACAGTTCGTGCAGCTTTGCCTGCCTGTTTCTGAGATTCAGAACCTCCACTGTAATGAGGTAAGTAAGCCTGTGGTGTGCAGGAAGGGAAAACTGCTAATCAGTTAGTAGGGATTTCCTCTTCTGTGCTGCTGATTGCAGAACAAGTCAGTCAGCCTGACACTCAACAAATGCTTCCTACTGAAAGAACTTGTCTTTAGCACGTGGGCGTAAATAACTGCAGGGCTATATGACCTGTGCATTATTGCAATCCAGCTGCTCCAGGCACTAGAGGTCAGCAGGTAGCGATGGCCGTTCTCATTCCATGTGTTCTGTAGGCCCCAAGGGCTAATCTTACACCTTTTCCATATTGTCTTCAAGAATGCTTTCTGGTATCCCTCCTGTGAGATGATCAATGAGTGAGCTGCTTTGCTGAGGCTGCTGAGCATATATCTAGCCTTTTGGGAAGTGTTCCTTCTGTTGTGTTATCAATCCGTTTAATGTCGTTGTTGTGCCCAGACACCTGAGCAGTGTGAAAGCGCTGTGTTCTTGCTCTTTTTCAAGGATAGTGAACGCCAGAGAGATACGGCGTAATTCCCATTCCCTGGCACACCTTCTGGTACATACATTGAAAACAGGTGCCATGGAACCCTCCTGCCCTTCTGTGTAAACAAAGTGAGTAAAATTAGTGTTAATCTGAATGAAGAGAGTAAGCTGACCAATAAAGCACATTCCTCACTTAGCAAACCTATAAATAACTATGTGTTACCTCCCAGCTCTTCTCTTATGCACCAAAATATGTCACCCTCCAAAAAACTTGCCATCATGAATTGTAATCTTTTTTGGTTTGCTTGTTATTAATCTGAGATGCTTAATCTGTTTTCTGTGCTCTGAGAGCTGCCTTTTGCTGTCATGATATTGCTTCTTGAGACTGTTACGTTCTTGTTCTGCATATATGCAGTTTCCCTTTTGGTGGCTTGTGTCCACTAAGAGCCCTTCTCAGAAGGTCAAAAAGCCTGCGCGGATCAGTCTTCTATGCTCTGTGGACCCTATAAGGACTGATGGAGTTACCAACCAGGCTTACCCATGAGTATCCTATTGAGGGCAATGAAAGCAGGATCTCCATGCACATCCTGCAGCATAATGCAGTGATAGAAGCATCTGTATCTTATCAAGAAAAGCAACAACCACTTACTTATTTTCCAGAGTAAAATAAATCTGTTTATGTTGTGTGCTGTTATTAGTTGCAGTCAATAACTGTGTTTGCTTAACTCTGGTGTACTGCTCTGGATAAAACTGATTGTCTCATTAAGGGAAATGAGTCAGGGATAACATTTTTTAATCATTTGCTATTGATTTAAGTGGTGTCACTGTATGGGGGTAGCTGGTAGTGATGAAATGGAAAGAGTTTTGAAGATTAAAGCACTTAGGAGATGCAGGGAATGAAGAAATGGAAATACTCCCAGTGTTTATGGGTGCAGGCCAACAGTCAATTTTCCTTACTCTCACCTGTGACACTGATAGCCACAACATATGTGGTTAAACTACTCACCTCGTTAGTGCCCCACTTAATAGTAAAATGCTGGTGTTACATGGATGCAAAGAACTGCATTTCTGCATGTGTGCATTTGTTATGGTTGTGGCTGAATTGCCTCACAGGTATCAAAATAGTGACTGTTACTACGTTTCGCGCTGATGCATCATAAGGTGAGTCATTAGCTGTGTCTTCACCTCTGAGGTAGTGGGCAGGAACAGCAAGCGTGTGCACAGAGTGCGCAATGACCTTCTTCATAACCTGCCTGTAACAGTAACATAAATTTCCTGTCTTTCCTCTCTGCTTTTAAAATTAGCTGGGACAGGAAACCAATAAAGTACTTGGGTTTCCTCTGCTGGTATGCCAATGGCTGGCTTCAGCATTCATCTGTACCTCTCCCAGCTGGTTCCACTGCTCCAGTTGTATAAATCAACAGTAGTTCCATTTAAGTTCTCTATTAACTTTGCTGTAAAGCATCTCTAAGTGAAATCATGTTCAATGTTGTCTGTGAGCCAACAAAATGCTAATTTAGGACAGGAATTTTCACATTTTGCTTCTCAAAGAAACACTAATTTAAGCATTTCTAGTTCATAAATACTTAATTCTTTCTTTGTTGCTGTTGTTCTATTGCATTTTGTGAAAGAAGAAGGCTGGAAAGCAGTGCACAACAATGTAAAATTTATGCTGTATAACCAGGCTTTAATACTCAGTCTTGAATATTTCTCTTGAAGGAAGTAGTTCTTAGCTTGAGGAAGGGCTGTAGGAGCACTTCCACGGGAGTCTCCTGTATCCCTCCTACCCAGGGAGGGAAGGAAAAAGAAGGTATATGCTTCCTGAGTTTTTCATTAACTCTGACTTCTTGTTGGTCTCTTTGCTGAAATGTCATCCTGGGGAAGCCCTAGAAACAGGTATGTAGAGGTGCTTTTGTGATTAACAGGCCAACCCAAGTTAGCATTTATAACTTAACCTTCACTTTGTCCCACCAGCCTGACCTCCATCCTTCCTTCAGAGAAGACAAGTCCACAGAGGGTCTTATGCAGGGTCTAGGAAGAAGGCACATTAATATCAGTAAAGGCAGGTGGATTCATGATAGTATTGTGTCAAATCACAGTACTGGGAAAGATAATTGCTCTTGCTGCTGAACTAAATGTAAGTGGAGAATTCTGTGAAAATCTGAACAATTTCAAGTCATGATTTCTCAGGATTAGTTCCATTGCTGTAGAAATAATTTTGTTTAATTGCCTTAATTTTTTCTGCATTTACATTTATTTTAAAACTTCCAAAACTTCTTGTTTCTCCTAGGATTTAATTTTCAGATAGCCCAAGCAGAGGATAAAGAAAATAGTAACCATTGTGAAATAACAGGTAAAGAGACTTTCATGAGTTTTCTCGGACCTTTTTTTCCCCGTCTCCTTCAAAAAGAGGTTTACCTTAAGACTTGTTAAAAACAGTGAAAGTGTTGGCTGTCTCTAGGAATGCTTAGATTCCATAGCACTTCACTGCTGATTTTCCAACACTTTATTATTTAGAAAGCTGCAGATCACAGTGTGATAATATGGAGATTTTTCCTGAGTAGATTAGAAATGTGCAAAAAAAGGGAACATGGAAATCCTAACCACTTTTGGTAGGCAGTTCTGAAATCATCAAATTTTGAGTTAATTGCAGTATTTCTTTTTTGGTGAATCTAAGTATGGGCTTAGGTAGAAAACACCAGTATCTGTAAATTTGAAGTCCTTCCTTTTAAAATAAATTTAAATAAATTGAATCGAAGAGAGCAAATGCCTTTGAAGTGTTCAAGTCTTTTACCCAGAGCTTGGTATCTATCTGGAAACTGGAAAAAGAAAATGTCTTTGTAGGGAAAGTGTACTTGTACTGAAATTCTAATCCCAATACTGAATTTACAAAAAAACAAACAAACAAACAAAAAACAAGCAACTCAGATTTACTAGGTCTAGTAGCATGTCATTTCTTCTGCAGATAATTTAGGGAAAGCATGTAATTTATAAAGCATATTACAAATGGAAAGCAACTGTCACTCATTTGATATAGACATTTCAATAGTACTTGTTAGGCTTTTGACTTGTTAGGCTCAGACATCTGTATGGGCTGAAAATGATGGGTGAAGTAGTCTGTTGAGTTTGGAAATACTATTTAGAGCAGGAAGTTTTTGCTAAGTTTCATTAAATATTCAGTTTCCAGATGCATGGTTGTGGAAGGTGATTCTTATTCCAGGAGAGAAAAGGTATTGTCTTAGGAGAAGAACAGAGGAAAAGAGTAAGGTGTGACCAGTACCACAGCAAATAGAATGATATTTCTACCAATGAACTTCCACAAGTTGCTAACTGTGCCCTAGGTTGCTTGCTGTGTGTTGGGGCCATGACAGCAGCCACTGCAGAACCACCTGGACAATGAGATGCTCTTGTGACCACCTGAAATAGATGCCAAATACCAGATTGACTAATTGGGGGGAGATTTTTAAAAGGCTTTGTGGCTTCAGGTTGCACTCCAAAAAGGAGCAGGTGAGACTTTATCCAGGGAAGGTTACCCCTGAAACAAACTAGTGGTCTACCTTCCCCTTCGCATGTCTCCTCTCTACCCTTCTCCCCAGAAGAAAAGGTTTCTCAAGAAACAGCAGGTCACCCAGCACCAGAGTCTCCTGCCATGTCACTTCTTGTGCCTTTACTCACAAATGTGTCTGTACATACAGAGGTATGAAATGAAAGCTGAAGGTCAACTTTTGCTAACAGTATGAAGTTGAAACGTTTGGATGGGCAACATTACCTGGGAAATTACATTGATTTTGAAGGCTATAGGATGCCAAAGTCCTGCTCTACCTTGTAACAAATCCCATCTTTCTTCAGTGTTGGTTTTAACTGAGACAGCAGTCTGTGTGTAAAGCCACCGCTACCTTTCTCAAACAGAAGATAGCCCCATATACTCTGTTATATTGAGAGGTAATCAGTGACTTGCTTTTGAAGAGCATGGCCTGAAACACAGGTGCAAAAGAACTGAAGAGCAGTCAAACTGTGGAGGCTACAACTGGGTGCTGAAAATTCACCTTGTCTAGGCTATCTGACTGCACTGGCAGCATCCAAAGGCTCTTCTAATACAAGCAGCAGCCAAAGCACTCAAAAATCCCGCAGTGGTGGTTTTGCCTTCTGCTTCAGTTCTTTTGTTTCAGGTTTAGTGAAACATTTTAGATAACTTTATAAAAAACAAACACCAATCTGAGGCTTTGGGGTGTGTGTGTCGACTGCTGAGTCACAGCCTGAACCACAGATTGAACACCTGGAGAAAAGAGCTGGTCAGCCCTGGGAGCAGAGGTGAAGGCAATTCACCTGTGTGATGGATAGGGGTGGAGCCAGGCTCAACCCCTCTCAGATCACATTTAAGGACTGACTGCAGCTGAGAAAGGATCTCTTGGGGATCCCTCCTGTGTGGAGCTTTCCCTTGCAAGCCTGGATCCTCAGAGGAGGGTAAGCACTCTTCTTCCCTTCTTTTGTAACATCTACTTCATTGTGCTGGTCTTATTGCCATTATACCATTACAGTGTACAAAACAGCTAGAATGTAACCTACCTGCAGGAGAATGATAAATTGAAGTCTGCTATGGGTCTGAGTGGCTTGTTCAGATGCCAGGGTGGACACTGGATCCACTGTGTGAGGCTACTACACAGAGGAGGCAGGAAGGGATAAAGGCCAGTGCTGTTGCTTCGGGCTATAGACCCTGGGTGGTGTTGCACTGAATTCCCACCCCTGTAGATGAGCACTGAAGACTGTAATTGCAGATTTTTGCACATCTGTGATTTGTCTAATAATTCTGTGACAAATCTTTTCTACTTCGGTCTTCACCATTAGCTAAATATAAATCTCCTTTCCTTAAACAGAAGATTGGCCTGTGTAAGCCTAATACAATGATTTCTGTGACGAGTTTATTTAAATTCCTTCTATGCATTATAAAGTTGCTGCTTAACCTTTCCGCTGTAGTTTTGGTTTAAAATTTTCATATATCAAGTGAGAAACTGAATAGGAGGAAAAATTTCTATAGTTCATTATCTGCAGAATGGTTTGGAGAGCAGATGATTTCTGAAAGTCACATTTAATGAATAACGTTTAAAATAATACCATCTCGCTAAACTTGTGTTATAAGGGTCAAAAAATCTCTTCTAAATTGTTATTCTTATGCAATGACTAATTTTAGAGCTATAGAAAAGCAAAAGGCCTGAATAAGAAATATGAATAGAGGCAAAATCTCTTGTGCCTCACATTTTGACAGTTTACATGAGTAATGTGGTTTTACTGGTCCCCTTGCCTCTAGTTACCTTCCAGGCAGGGCTCTGAGCTTTCAATTGAAATCATAACTGCAGCTATGAAATAATCTTTAGAGACTAATATTGCGGTGTGTAAGCTGAATTATTGCTTTAAGTAATAGGAGGTATTTATGAAAAGCAGATTCCACTGAGTGTGTTCTGCAATTTAGGTTCTTGTCTACTGATAGTTTGTAAGATTATGTTCCCTTTCCCTTTGAGTCTTTCAAACCCAGAAGCTACACCTGACTCCTACATAGCCTTAATGCAGGAGGACCAGAGCAGTACAGTAAGTTCTTTGCTGTGTATTTCCTCATACATTTTTAAATTGTGTTTTTCCTAGCTTTGAATGGGAAGTTTTGTGTTGTTTGTTTGTTTTGTTTTTAACTGATCTCACTTCTGGAAAGTATTGGCATATGACTATTGTCCAGGAAATTTGCTTTTTGCCAGAAAATGTTAACTACTGCATTAGGACTGTGCGGTCAATGTCAACAGGGTTTCTTGTTTTCAAGGTAGCATGGAAGTTTTTGTTGCTTGTGCTCTTAGGAATGGTGTCTGATTGCATCTTTTTGTGTGTCAGAGCTCTGTCTGGGAATAAGATGATCTGCATTATTGCCAGTCAGTTTCTGTTACTCTGGAGATGTTGTTCACTTTGTAAACAGACGTTCTTTTTATTTCTCCTCCTTGTGCCAAAGGTAGAGATGTTTTTAAACAGCCCATCTCATACCACAGCCAAGAGCAGGCAGTGAGCTGGTGACCTTTTCTTGCTCTTGGATTTAGATGGAGTGTGTCTGTCCAAGTTACAGTAGTCACTATGGTTTGCTCTGTTTGTAATAACATCCCTGAGATGCTGCCCACCCAATTTTCCTGAGGAGGGACGGTGCTGCCTGGAAGCCTGGGAGAAGTCATGCTTGTGAGCAATTTCACCTGGCTAAATTAGCCTGCCTACAGCAGAGCCCAAGGGAGAAGTAGCTCTCACACCATGAAGAAAGGTTGTCAACTACTTTCTTGTATCCATCAATCTGTGTGTGGCAGAACTGCCAAGATCACTGCCCATATACATCTTTAAATTGAATGTAGGAAGAGCAGAAGCTTCTGTATTTTCCAGATATGTCATTATTTTGACATGCTAACCTGTAGTCGGGCCTGATGATGGCAAGAAGTGAACATCTGTGATTATTTCTTATGTTTCCTCTTACATTTGGGAAACATTAACTTAACAAATAGCTGGGAACAGCATCCCATTATTTTTATGTTAGTTTTTTCATTATTTTTAAATGGGCTCACATTAAAAAAATTACGCAGGTTTTGATGCAAATATTGACTTGCACATTTTGAAGCTTCATTTAATTAAGCTTGGTAGAAAAAGAATCATTTAACCTCAAATGGAAACCTGAATACCTATGATTTCCCAGTGTTGCATTTAATTGTGAATGTTTTTCTTCTCTTTAATTCAGCTGAATCTGTTCTGGAAATCAGAGATAACTTAAGTTGTTTTAATCAATAATTTGATATCTTTTTGTTCTGTTTGGCTACAACAAATAGTGAAAATTTTGGGTCATGTAAAGTTAGAATATTATTAATTCTAAAATAACGTAGCACAGAAATTATTAGATAACTCTGCTCATCTCCACTGCTGGATCCAACAAAGATTTTGTACTTTCCCGCTACCTGGAAGAAATTAATATAGCCAAGTACATTATGTTAAATAGCACTATATTCTGCTACATATGCCTAACTATCCTTCAGTCATTTTTGCTTTGAGATTTCTTCGTCCCCTCATGATTCTGTCTCCAGGATCCACAGTTACATTACTAGAAGTACAGACATCTATCTCCTAACTCACTTCTCTTTCTCTGTAGATGCATGCACATCCAGGGAAACAGTGCATATTCCCATCCAGTATATAGAAATGGCACATTGTGTCACAAGGCGTAGTATTATAGCAGCTAAGTGCATAAGAACTTAAACTGCTGTGACCTCAGTTGTTATTCTTTGGACATCCAATCTTTGTATAAAGAGATCAGAGTTTACTTTTTCTAATACTGGAATTCTAAAATTGTCAAGTCCTCGTTCAGTGTTAATAGCAGCTCACTTGGCTCTGTCTATTAGAAGATTTTTGTAACTTCTTTATCCTCAGAGTAACCAGAGCACTGTAAGGATTAGCAAATGTCTGCTGTGAGTACAGTCAAGGCAGTGGAAGTAGGAGAGGGAAGTGCAAAGTTTCATCTATGTTCCAGTCACCATCCAGTGTCTTCAGGTACACTGGAGTGCTTGCAGGGACCTTAGAGGGTGAGGGACCATTCCTGCTGTAGGCTGTGAGCATGACTGGTATGCTGTTCTGGTTTCAAGTCCAGTTTTCTTTACTAGACAAAATCATACTGCAGTGTCCAACTTTAAGCTGAATTCCTAGCTCTTTATTCTGGAGATGCCTTACTCCCAAAATATTACAAGTTGCCTAGATCACTGAAAAAGCTCAAAGATAAACAGATTTAATCTAGCAAAGTGGTTGCTATTCTTGAATGCGAATCTACAGTCAGTGTTACTAAAAGGAAATCTAAATCAGAAGGAAGCTGCAATGACTGAGTTGGTGAGGAACAGAGTGTGGCTCCATTTTCTGCTCCAGGGCTGCTTTGTCCTCCTGACTTCTCCCTACCTTAATCAAAGATAACCTTTCCTCACCGACACTTGTATTTCTTTTGCACTAGCTTTATGAACTTTGTAAATAATTTAAATGCAATCTTAGTAGCATTAATTTCAACCATGTGACTCTCTGCTCTTGCAGTTCCCATTGTGTGTCTTTCAGGTTGACTTTCTTTGGGGGAATTGCCGTATCTTCCAGGTTACTCCTGTACTTTCTGTAATTTTGTGAAGTATTTTGTTGTATGTAAGTTGTCCTAGCGACTAATCAGTCTTTTATTTGCTATCAGCTCTTCATGGTAACCACAAGAAGAGTAGTTATAATGTAGACAGCATTCTTGGTATTTACGTGCTTTCAAAAATCATGCCTTCATTTTTTTCCTACTTACTGTTTTCCTGTTAAAACAGAGATTAATTTTAATCCCATGAAAACCTAACTGCCCTGCATTAGCTAGATATCTCTGCCTACATCTCTACAAGGACTGAGAGCTTCTGTTTATATTCAGTGCCAAAACAACTACTCAATTATCCATTCTTAAGGTTGCAAAACATAAAATGCATTCATGCCTTTGTAGGTGAGGTCTTCAGTTAGCATTTAAAAAAAAACTCCTTTCTTCACCCCCTGTAGTGGAAATGCTAAGTCACTGCTTGAAACAGTGGCTGAGCACCTGGTGAGAAGGCAGGGCCAACCAATTGATGTATTTGAGTGACCAGAAGGTGTGGAGTCAAGATCCATCCCTTCCAAGACCTCATTTTAAGGGTTGGCTGTGGAGGCAAGGGTATCCTGATGGAAATTCCTGTGTACCTGAGGCCTTCTAAGTGTAAGAATCTTTTTTCCCCCTCTGTTTTGGTTTCCACAGCTGCTGTATTTGAGCATATCTTCACTTACTGCAGCATAGGACTTTGCTACTCCACTATCATCTCTGTGTTTTCCATTGTGTTACCGCATTACACTCCCCCAGTTAAAAAGCTGAACTAATCTGAATACCAACAAAACCACTCTAGGTGGCTCAGCTTTAATGAGGGTCTTGGACTATATGTCATCTAGAAGAGCATCCAACCTGAACCATTCTATTACTCTGAAAAGGCTTGTTTGAGAGCAAAGCCTTCTTAGAGTAACTTTTACTGTAAGATGATTAGCTGCGGTAGGGACTGCTTTGACTGCTTGTGTGTGTGAGACTTCAGATAATTAAATTGTCTTTTTTATTGCTGTTAATTAAATTTATAGCATAATTGCTAGCAGTTTTCTTTCTTGTTTTCATTATTAATTATGTTGATAAATACTTCCAGAGGTAGCAATTGCTGCTGTGAATTTTTGGGTTTTAAACATCAGTAGAAAGGAGAAATGTTTATTCCAAGTATTTTACTACCAGTTTGGAGATTTTTAATGTCTGAGTGATGGTTTGAGAGTTAATTATATCCCACAGTTCGTGACTCTGGCTTGCATAGTCATTTTCATCACATAAAGAAAGTAATCATGCCAATTTTTTCAAAACATTTCAAAATATTTTTTCAAAATATTTACATCCACTTGCAGTTATTTATTGGTAGCTGATGTGCAATTAAAATGTTTTAGGCAGATGTTTTAAAATAATTGCAATGTCTTTACTTCCTTTCCTCCTTACAGAAAGTTTTTTGGTTCATTTTCATGGTAGTTACTCTTCATCCTAAATGCTGAGAACCAATAGCAACTGTTTTTTTTGTTTTTTTCAGCCTTTTTAAGGCAAAGTCTGATTTCTTAAAACAGTACAACTCTTGAAAAATGTTTTTACAGCTATAAAATGGATTTCGTCTGTTTTAAGAGGTATCTACCAGCTTCTACACTGTTGTTCTAATAAGGCAATTTTCAATATAGTCCCTTTGTTGTGGCCTGGCCTTGTCTTGCCTACTTGCTGCTTCAAAACTTTGGTTTTGTGAGTGTAACTTAATCCACTGCTTAACTAGTGACTGGCCTGACCATTGCAGTCATTATGAAGAGACAATTCAAAAAGCACCAGAGGTTATCCAAATAGCTGTTCTCACCTTGTCATGGAAAGACAATAAAATTTTGTAAATAAAACAATGTCAAATGGAAAGTACACAGTAAATTCAAATATATTCTTCTTGTTGGAAAGATATGTAGTTAAGATAGTGGTTACCTTGGAAATTTAATTGGTAATTTAAATTTGAAACAAACTAGCAATGAAACAGTATTGGCTTCCTTCAACCGTCAACAAATTGTAAATCTAGGAGCATGAAGCACTAGGAGTTTAAAGAAAAAAAAAGTACTGGTACTGTTGTTTTTAAAACCTGAGTCATTTTCTGTAGAGGAGAAATTAGGTTAAATGTAACCTGTCTTCCAGTTATTGGGAAACAAAATATTAATGAGGACTTTGAGTTTTAGGAAATTAAAACAGTAGGTGTCTTCATCTGTACCTTCCGCTAATTCATTTTAGATAGAAATAGCCGCCTGCCAGGCTTAAGATTATCCATTTTTATGGTTCCTGTTTTGCTATGTACAGATGACCTCTAGGAAAGCTGATGGAATGCAACTGATCAAGTGAAATCAATGCAGCTAAATGAGGCTCACCTGTTCCTGGGTGTGGCTGAGGCAGAATAGTCACTCCACTCATTATTTAAAAAAAAACAAACAAACAAAACTGTGATCAAGCAAACAGTGTTGGGCTGCTCTTCTTTGACCTGGTTGATCTGGACAAATATTGAGGTGAGAGAATAGGACAGTGGTCTTGTTTCAGTCATCAACTGTCAGACTCTTTTCTCTTTTTTTCATTGTTGCTACATTTTGTCACTTCAAAACATTTAAAAGAGCTTAAGAAACAGAGCAGGTGTCTGAGAAAAGACTGCCTTAAGTGAGGATGTGGGGAAGGACTGGAAAAGTTCCTTTAGTTCAAGCTGAATTCAGTTTTAAGTCATCTCCTCTATAAAAGTATTTCCCACCAAGTCAGGAGGTTTTTACAATGAAGCATCCATTTAACTTGTCTGCTAATGTGTAAATGGTGATATCATATTTACATTATATCCTGTTTAAAACACTTCCTTGTTATGAACACTGGAAAAAAAAAATCATGTAGTACTCTGTTAGCATGAGAGGCATTTTCAGATGTGATTAAGTTCAGGGCAATCAATCTTGAACAGGAGAGGAAAAGAAAAAGGTTGTAGGACTAAGTTGTTTGATGTTAGTACAATTGTCTAACGACCCAGATAGCAGCACAGCTGTCAGCATCTGAAATTACATGCTTATGAGAGTAAAAGCAGAATTTCTTTATCTGTAAAACCAGCTGGTGGAAACTGGACATTTCAGAAGTATCCATTGCATATGTGCTAGAGTTTCCATCCCACAAATTCAGAGGTAATGGTGAAAGTTGAGCATTGCTGGTTGTGTAAATACAGTTGAACTTTTGTGGTAGTAAAACACTGATTACTTCATGTGAATATCATTAGCAATTTCAGCAGTCTTGAGTTGTTATATAAATGAATCTTGGGTCCTTTGGGCCCTTGGTTTTTGCAGACAGCCTGGATTAGAATATCTCCTTGCAGCTTTATTTATAACAAAGAATGAGAGATAATTGAAATGCCTGACAAGCAAGAGAATGGGGGACATACCTCACAGCTAAGGCTTGTAATAAGTGACACTGCTTCTCATTTTGGATCTAAATTAAATACAGGCCATATAAATCTTCTTCTGTCCAGCTATTATAAGTCACAGAAGCACAGACCTGCTTTTCAATTTGTCAGATGTGCTTCCAAATTGAGCCTAGAACTGACTTCTTTCTTTCCAAACCTAACCTATATCAGTGTTTGACGTCATGAATTATGCTCTCATGTTTCTGCTCTAAAAATAAGAGAGGTAGTACTTTCCCCATGTAAACACTAGTAGATTGAACTTCCCTTTTTCTGGTTCCTAGCTGCTTGCATTCATTGCTCATTGCTGGGCAAATCATGCTGTCATGTGAATAATGTCCGTGACATATATGCAGGATTTGAAACCGTGCAGGGACTTTACCTTTTTGTTATTTTGGAAGGGAAGAATGTGACCTCTTTGGGGTTTCTGAAACCCAACAGCACACAATTTGTCCTTGGGAGTGTTTTCATCACCTGTTAACCCAACCCTCTGTTGACGCCTGTTGTCAGCAGTGTGTTATCTGGTTCAGCAGCAGAACCAAGACAAAAGGGAATTACAGATTCCATGTCAGAAGTCTGCAATTATTTTTGCTGCTCATATAAAGGAAAAAAAAGGCTAAAGGAGAATTCATCATGTTTTAATTATTAAGGTAGTGAGTGAATGCAGAGACAGTATTCAGATCTGAATGGTCTGTTTCACTGAAGAGTTCCTCTAACTTTTGCTTTTCCCCCTTACCTCTGCTGCATTCTTCACTCTGATGTATCCACCAAGTGCTCACATCTGTGGAGAAGCTGATGCAGATCTACTCTTCTTGAAAGTGTGTGTGGAAAAGTGGCTGTGGGCAATCTGACAGGAAGGAAATGGTGCATGGCAGAGTGAATTTAACTTCAGCAGAAGCCAATACTCCTTCCCCACAAATGCTGTAACACGAGGAATGGAAAAATGGTAGTGATTTTTCAGGCTTCTCAGGGTCTTCCCAGAGTGTTCATTTTCCCACAGTTCTCATTGTCCCTTTTAATTAAATCCCTTATGCTTTGTAGAGTAGGAACTTCTCAAGCGGATTCAGCTGATATTGTAATTGTCTTAGGGTAGCCCGTTTTCACATGCAAATTTACTTCAAGATTCTGAAAAGGTATTTAAGTAGGGTGCCAGAAAACTCTTGGAAAAGATGCTGTAGCTTTCCCCAAACATTCAAGTAGAAGAATTCTCAGGCACTGAGGGAGAAAATCCTACATGGATGTGTTTTCTCAGCCAGGAAAGCTTATCTCATTGTCCAAAACGAAAAAAAAAAAAGGGGTGGGGAGTGGGAAGGGAACCCGCAAAACCAAAATGCCATCCCCAGTCTATACAGACAGGAAGGCTTCAGGGTGCTGCCGTTGGAGAGCTGCAGGATGGAAGCCGGAGCATGCAGTATTTGGGTTCCCTCTGCTGGTTCAGATTAAGGCCCTAGCCTCAGTCTGTGTGATGGGAGAATGTTTCTCTTGAAACATTTCCTTGGAAACATTTCCTTGGTGTCTGTATTCTGGGACCTTTTGTAGCTATCCTTTTGAAAATGGCATCCCTTGTAGTGGTTTGTCCAGTTTTTTTTTTTTGTTTTTTTTGTTTTTTTTTTAATTATTATTATTTATTTATCTGAAAGCTTCAGACCTGGAATTCAAAGAATCTACCACCTCTCAATGTGCCATTGATAAGCAAAAGCCTTGCCCCTTTCTAGCAGATTCCACCCAGGTCCTGCCTATTCCTAGTGAAACATTCCTCAGTCTCCACCTTTGGAGTGAGTGCTCCTCCACTTGGCTAATTCTGTGAATAGAGGTGCCCCCATACATGTACAGGGGAAACCCCCCTGTACAGGGACCATCCTGGGGTCTCTGGCTCTGCTTAGTGGGTGCTAGAAGGCATACCTTAGTTCTGAAATGGGACAGAGTAACCAAATCTGTAACATTATTGCTCTTCCAAGGGAGTAGGTGAGGGCTTGCACAGCACTAGGTTGTGCACTATTGTTTCCATACATGACAACCTATATATAGTGGAACAAGGTCCTGGGTCAACCCAGAGCTAGGGAACTAAGGTAGCAGGAATCAGTACACGGCTCATTACCTGTTCAGTGATGGTGACAGCTTCACACGTGGGTGACTGGACAAAAACCCCAGATATGTCCGTGCAGGGTAAGCCCTGGTACCTCTGCTTGCACTCTGAGCATGTGTCCTAAGTTGTTTATGCGTTATGTAGACACAAGTTTGGAATCAGCGAGGTACTAGTGAGAGTGGATGTAGCATGAATGGGACCAGACCCTTTCTAAATCTGACAACAGCTAGGTCAAATGACAACAGTGAGGACTGTGTGAGGAGCTCACTCTGTTAGGTACCTCTTCAGTGTTGAATTCCTAAGGAGATAAATATATCAATTCAAGGCACACTAACTCAGATGGCAATGGATTTTTTTTAAATACTGAAACTATTTTTAGGGAAAAAAATAAAAGAAAAAACATTCATTGAGTTTTCCCTGAAAAATCCAAACTGAGGAAAAGTTAATGGAAAGTTTCCAACCTAAGCAAGCCATGAGAAGATATGATGTTCCATAAAAATAAACTGTATTCTGGTAAAGGGTGACAATAATAAAAAGAATGATCTCATTTCAGAAACTTAGATAAAAATGTGCCTTTAAATGCCATCCCCCAGACAATCTCATCTGAGGACTTTGGCAGGTAAAGAAAGAGTTTTTTAAAAAATGGGCACTCTCTGTAAAGTTAAAAATGTTCACATTTTCCACACAAGATTTAGTACTGACAGACTTCTGGAAATGTTCTCTCTTAGCAGAATGGTTACTTCTGCTTTTGATGTTGCTGTTTTTATAATAATATTTAGAAAAGTACCTTTTTGCAAAAATCTGGATAGAAATGGGAAAGTTTCCTATGCAACCACAGAGGAAGGAATTCTTTGGCTTCTCATGAATATGTGCTATGGTTGCAATTGTTGATGCACCTGAAAACACTGAATGCTTATTGCTATGATTGGGAAAATGAAGAAGAGAAATGAAGAGAGTTACATCAAACATTGCATTTGTGTCTATCTGAATTTTAGAGGTCACCGAGTTTTTACTTTTAGTGTTTAAAATAAAAATCTGTTTTAAGGGGTCTTATCTGGCTAGAAAAATACCGGTGTGTTAGAGAAAGCATATTATTTTCATTTTAGGTTGGAAATAGTTTAACATTACTAGTTCTTCTTCTGCCATTCTCTAAAATTGCTTTTAGTTATGGAAAGAATGAAAACACATCTTATTTTTCCAACTGCCTCTAAGATTTTATTTTAAACTATAAAAAATGCATGTTTTCAGCAAACTCCCCAAACTAGAAAGAAAGTGGTAAGAGATGAGTGTTTGAAACCAGCTGTGAACCTGGATTCTGATCAGCTTATGACAGTGCTCAAATGCTCTGAGCAGGCTGTTTCCTCTGCAGTAAAGGATCTCTGCTGAAAAAAGCATGGGAGCCCTGGTAGACATTAAGTTGAACGTGAGTCAGCAGTGTGTCTTGCTGCAAAGACTAATGGTATTCTTGGCTGTGTTAGACAAAGTACAGCCAGCTGGTCAGGGGAGGTGATCCTTTTGCTCTACTCAACCCTGGTGAAACTGCACCTCAAATGGTGGTCCCAGTTCTGAGCTCCCTGCCAGAGATGCTGGCATACTGGAGAAGGCCACCAACATGGCAAAGGGTCTGGAACATTTCTCCTATGAGGAGAGATTGAGAGAGCTGATGCTTTTCAACCTGGAGAAGGGGAGGCTTGAGAAGAGCTGGGGTGAAATCTCATCAGTGTCTACAAAAATCTGTGCCATGGGCACAGATAGGCACAAGGGGTTCCACATAACCATTGGAAAGCACTTGTATGCTTGTGTGGGTGACAGAGAAGCTATGTAGTCACTTCATTAGGAGATCTTCAGAAGCCACCTGGCTTGCCCTGCTTGAGCAGGGATTAGACAAGATGGATTCTGGGGACCCTGCCAACTCCAACCATTCTCCGATTCTGTGGTAGCTGTGCCCAGAGTTGAGCCCTGGCAGCTCAACTGCAATCCTTGAACCCATACCAAATGTAAGTTTTGTACTTTTCTCTGAGTTTTTTCTGCATTTATCAAATAGTAGACATAGGGGAAGATTTCTGTATATACAGAAGCCCTATATTTCTCTTGTTCTTGTATGAGGTTTTGAAGTAGTTGTGAATTGCTTTCATGTGTTCTCTCATCCTCTTTGCAGCTGCAATTTATCATTAATTACATGAGAGCCTTACAGTATTGAATCCCAAGATATTTACAGTAAAGAAATATCATGTAATTATTAATGTATGATCTCTTTGTACCAAGTTTAGTCAGGACATGAGAAAAAGTCAGATATTAAGTACTATTTTTCTCAGACTTTCTCACTGTAGTCACTCACAGATCAGATTGATGCCAACTTCAGGAAAGCCTCTCTCTAAGCCTGGAGAGGACTGGAACCTTAGCATCCCACTATGAAATCACTCTAAGCTTGTTTTTTTTTTTTATTTCCCAGGAATATCTTCACAAGTCATGACTTTAATTTATCCAATGCAGATTCAAACCATGTGATAGTTTGTATTATATCACAGTAGCAAACAGCCTGGAACAGCTTCCTAAAGTATGTCTTTATTATGTCTGTCTTTTCTGCAAAGCTAAAGTAAGCACATAAGAGGTTGGCTGGAAATTTAGGGAAAAGAAGGATATTAGTCAGTTCTTTGTGCATGGAGATAGTACTGTGGAAGTAGTTCCCATTGTAATATGTATATCTGTAGCACTACCATACATTTCAAGCTTAAATCTTCTACAACAAATCTGTAACTGGCCCTCTCTGGGTCAGTCTGTTCAGATAAATTTTGCTGAGCACAAGCAGGACATGCACTCCATTAAAGCGTAAAGTTATTATTAATGAATAGATAGGTATGAGGAGTGAGCTGGTAAGCAGCTGTGGTGAACCTTTGCTACTCAGTTGTCGGCAGGTGGGGATGAGGAGGGATTGGAAGATAGTTTGTTTCTCAGTGTTAAAGCATTGCTTTGAGAAGACAAAAAGGGAAGATGCAACTTTATCTACACTTAACCTACTAAAAACCAGTCTGCTCAGTGATTTTTTTTTTTATTAAGTGTATTTTTTTTACCCATTTCATAACTACGAATATTCTTTTTTTTCTTAATGTGAGATGAAAAAGCCTGAATATAAATAGTTTTAATGAACAGGTGGTGAATGACCTGAGGTTAACTGTATGTTAAAAATAGAGAAGGCAGAGATGAGAACATCTTTCCACCAGTATTTCGTTAATAATTTATAGAACTTCAGTCTCTTCCAAATACTTTGTACTTTTTACTAAGGACAGTGCAAGTAGAAATGATGAAAAGTTTCTGGTAATTTTGTGCAAAGAAGTCCTACGTATCATCTATCATTGTTTGTACCATACGCCCTTATTGGAAGCATCTATTTCTTTTCCTAGTTTAGAAACAGACAAGAACAACTGTTATGAAATACTGGGGGAGTGGATGTGGGAAGAGAAATGCTTTCTTCATCCTGTAGGCAATTGTATTATGCCCTGAGGCAGGAGGTTTGATTAAGCCATCCAATTGTCTAACATTGCATAGCTGAGAATTTTATTGAACAGCAGTAATTTCCTGTACTGCATGTAAGGAGTGTAATAACCCTGCTAGTGACTGAAGAACTGCTGAATCCTGGTGACATTGAATTGTTGTGACACGTGGCCATCATGGTCTGATGATGCACTGCAGCTCCTGGATTGTGAAGTATGGTGCTGTGATCCATCTGTGTTATTGTGTGACAGCTTCTGCTCCCTCTTTACTCAAGCAACTGTGGTGGATGTCATCTCTGGTCCCTACCCCTTCTTTGTCTTCTCTCTTTCCTTCTTCTGTTTCACTTCTTTGTACTTTTTTTTTTTTTTTTTTTTTTTGAGGTGTAATAAGCATCTTTGTAGTTCTTTTCTAAGGTATTTTCAGTCAATCTCCTGTATTATGTGTAACACTTAGAGAATCACCTGCCAGGTGCGTGGGCTTTTCAAGGGACTCTACTATGATTGCTCATCACTGTCACTTTAATTATTACACCTCCAGGTATCAAATGCTTCAGGAAACAATTGCATTTTATAGAATATGGCACCCACTGCTGCATTTAAAAGCAAGATCAGTAGTATGAGAGGAAGTTGGAGAGAAATGCAGTTACAATTTACTTTAAAAATTTATGATTTTAAGTTCTGGTCTTTAATTTTCCCAAGCAATCTGTTATCCTCAAGTGAAAAAGGGAGAAAGACATAATAAGGCTTCTGCATCCCCTGTCAATTCTGAGGAAATGAAGTTCCTCCTACTGGTATCCTTTTTCATGCTGAGCAATCTGTGTCTGCTCATTCTGCCACTGTAATTATTGGTGCATCAAAAGCTGAATCCAGATCTGGGATCATCAAAAAACACTTTGAGCAGCACTCCCTCAGTTGCCATAGAATAAAGTTTGTGCCTTCCATTACATGTGGCAAACATGAGCAGATATCTGTTATGCTACCTACAAAACGAATAAACAATTCTTCAGATTTTATTTTGCAGATAGTGTTTGCATACCTATGTCTGGCAGGCTTTTAGGTTGTTTTTCTAATTTTATTTTAATCTCCAATTAATTACGATGGAACTATATTGTTGTAACTGCTTTCTTCTCTTCTCTCGTTATTGCTTGAAGGGAAGCTTTTTTTTTTTTTTTTTTGTCTGGGATAAATGCAAGGGCTAGTGCAAGTCTCAGAAAAGCTTTCTCTGTCTTCTGCTGAGTTTTCAGTTGTAGGATCTGTTCCTTACCTGACAGTGTTTGATCACTTTGTATCCTTCTCCTTAAGAAAACAAGTAAATGTACTTCAGAGAGTACTTCTGTTTGAGTGTCATACATGGTGCTGGGACCATCCTGGCTGATTTGTGCTCAGTCCTTCCTGACATCCAGCTCTGATCACCTTCCCCTTCTTCCATCTCTCTCAAGTTAGAAAGCACTAAGTGTTGTATACCCAGATCAGGTTACCAAATGTGTAGGGGTTTTTCTATTCCTCTACCCCAGGCTCCTCCACATGGAAGGATACCCTTGCTAATGCTGAGCTTCACATGCATGTTAGTTGCCTGTTTGTGTATGAAGTGGGGCTGTGCTGTACCTGTAATGCTGAGCCTAGGTGGTTGTTCTTGGTCTGCTTTGAAAGCTGGCCTCTGATATCTGCCTAGGATGGCGTGGTCTCATCAGCTCCATGTATCTGCTTGTGAAATCCTAAGGATGACTGTGATGGCAAGTGATGGGTTTTCAGAGCTCCAGAGGAAGTTGGTGTGGACATAGCAATACTTGAACAGTGGCAAAAAGTGGATGGTGCCCCTATATACACACGGAGCACAAGGAGAGAAGATCCATCTGTGTATCGTTAATGTGGTTTCCTTTTTCCCTCAATTCTTCTTTTTTAGAAAGTGTTGGGCAGTGGTGAAGTAGTAGCAGCCTGTTTATAAGGTTTTGAGTTTTTGGGAGTGCCTGATCTGATGCTATGAATTATCACTTAAGGGAGTCAGCCCAAAAGTTGTCAGCATTATCTATTTCTGATGTGGATATGGGTTGCAGAAATTGGAGAACTGTGGGAAAGCACAGAAAGATTCAAATAAACTCCAAGCATATATTATTTGGCAGAGCTAGAAAGGCTATACTTGAAGATTATTCCGCTAAACTTATCTGACAGTGGGTGCAGTGCAGGAGCTATTTTATTCCAATTTGTGTTGCTAATTGCCACAGTGCAGCCAGGGTTTGTTCCAGCCTTAATGTGTCAAGCTCTGAGAGCAAACAAATTGGGTTAAATCAATTGCCTTGCTGAGGTAAAGTTTGATTGCAGTGCTGTGAGGAACACTACAAATTACTATGCAGCCCATGATCCTTTCTGAGCACACTTAGTGCTGCAAAATACTATCTGAAGGATTAGCTGAGGTTTTCATGGCTAGGATCTAAATGTTTATTCTGGTATAAATGTTAGTGGGAAGATAAAATCTATTTTACCAAACGCGTACCTTCTTGGAATGCTTGTAGCAAGCAAGCACATACACTGAAAGGTGAATTAATAGATGCCATGGGCACTGGAGATACACATTTATTGTGAGATCCCTTTTTACTTTAATTATAGCTGGGAAGACAATCTCCAGCAAGGCATTAAATTGGGTCAACAGCTAAAAAGGCTCAAGAACAGGCATTGATGACAGCGAGTGGTATATACACAGGAAATAACAGCAGCGTGGTGCTGGGTGTGACAGCTTTTCATGCTGTAAGGGTCCCATTAACATAGAAGTAATAATACATTAGAGAAAATATGGTTATCATGAGATGGTAAATTATTCTAGGATGTTAAGGCATTAAGCTCAGCAGACTGCTTCTAATCCTGTGGGTTTGATTACTCTGTAGTAGCCATATCCTCTGGATATGTCTTGTGCAGTAGCTGCTACTAAGTATCTAGTTATTGCTTAACAAAACCTCATGGATGACTGCTGTCATTATTAAAAATTGTGGGTACAAGATTTTCAGGCACTGTCTGTCTTCCTATCCCTATTCTAAAATCTTGCATGGCCCAGACAATTACTGTTCTGTGGTTGAAAACTAAATAAAAACCCTGTCAGTTTTTCACATTCATATGAGGGGCAGAGGAAAGCTGTCAATTTGGCTTATAGCACACAGTAACCGTGGGACTGAGTGGCTTGACAAATTACCAGTTTTAAAGGTGTGGGAGAGCATCCTGCCATAGGGTTCCTTTCAGAGAAATGGAGGTACACTTTGCTAGTGAGAGAGAGATTTGGGGGAGCCAAGGTCACACAAGTTAAATCACCAGGTCAGAGCAGGATTTGCCTGAAGGCTCTGATCCACAAGGAAAACAATTTAGCAGTGCTTTGCACTTAGAGCTTTTCTCCAAAACCACATGGAGAACGTGAGAAGTCCCCCCACATGTTCTTAACAAGTTTGAGACCGATGGTCCAGTACCTGGGCTCCAGAACCTGTCCCTCACCTGAGGGTTGACCTGGCTTCGTACTGGGCAGCCCTTGCCTTCTGCCACTGCCTGCCCTGCTCTCACCAAACCCTTTTAATTTGGTTGCTTTCTAGAGGAGTCTTTTCATCTTGTTGCTGATGTGTGTCTAGGGCTAATTAGTAAATGTAAATTTTACTGATTTGTAGAAAAAGGTGCTCAAAGTGATCTTGGAGAATAATAGATCAGGGAAAGCATGCTGTGTAGAACAGCTTGGGCCTTTGCTGTACTTGCTGTTTCATTTTTATTTAGGTGTAGCAGTTAAAGGACCATAATAATGCATTTTCTATTACTCTCTATATGCCTCTTGCAGTAGATGAAAGTGAAGCACATTGCAGGTTTTGCAAATAGTACATTTATACTGAAATTATTTGGAGAGGGGAGAGTTGCTGAAGCTGTTTGAATAGACCCAGTTGCACCAATATTGTTCATCAGACAGTTGTACTTGTGATGAATTGTGTTATTCATATAAATGTGACCAAGAGCTCTGAGTCAGACACAGTGTAGGCAGTCTACATGCAAACTTTCCTTTGCAGCTCTGCCAGTGCAGCTTAATCCTGATCTTTAACTGCTCCTCATGATATTTTAGTCCTGGGCCTCCTCCCCACCCTGGCCTTCACCAGGCACCCAAACATATATATGTGCATGCACAGCTGTGCCTCGGTTGTTGTGCCATGCTCTTATTCCAGCTCAGGCTGCCAAAACAATCTGCCAGTATAACTCAGCTCTGATCTGCAGCAGAGCTTATCGCTAGCCATAAATCACTCTGCTGGCATTCAGTTCTGCAGTGTTGTGGCAGAGAGGACACAATGCAGATTAACGTGGGAGGAGGAGGGGAAAGGAATATGAACCACCCTTTTTAACCAATTAGCTTAAACACACACATATTGTGTTGTTGTGGAAATATATGTATTAGGGATGACAGGGCACTGTACCTGCAATAGTGGAGGTGTCCAGGAAAAATCTGATGCTGAAATTTATGCTAGTGACAAAATGAAGCAGCAAAGCACTCCTCAAATTGTGCACTCATGGTTGTTTTGTTATTTGTGATCAGTGGCTGCTGCATTGAGAATGGATGAGTAATATATTGACTGCTTACAGGGAAAAGAGTGCCATAGCAGGAGAAGGTGCTGTTGAGCATTACAGAGTAAACTTGATGTGATTTGTCTTGTGCTCTGAAACTATGAGAAATCACTGTTAAGTATTTGTGGTTCAGTTGCTGTAACTGCAGGGAAAGAGGAACCTGGTAGACCAAGCTGGCTTTTATCAGGCAGTGTTGGCATCAGCTTGCCTCATGCTTCCCAAGACTCTAAAGCACAATGAGTGAAATTCCATCAGAGGACAAGAGTTTCATTTCCTTTGCACTGCTCAGCTGCAGTGAATACTGCCAGCAGTAAGTGACCTAGTGATCAATGTTTGCTTAAGTCATTGCTGCTACAGGACGGGACATTTTCAAGTGACAGTTTTTTACATAAATATGTATTGCACTTGAAAGAAAGGCTGCTTTTTTAACTCTACAATTTTCCATTAGGCTTTTGAGTAGTTTAAAAATGATTATCAAATTAGGCTACTGTGAAAATTTATAGCTTTCTTTTGTCATACATCTAAAGAGTTTGAAGCCCCGTTTAAAGTAAATGGAAGCAGTATGTGAAAACTGTACAATGAGGAAATGTCCATTGCAAATGCTGAATAAAACAAGAGTTTTCAGAGTAATACAATACATATGCAAATTTAAATGTATTCTATGGTCTCATTGTGGAGAGGAAGAACCAAAGCTGTCAGGATGGCTTCTCTAGCCTTTATTGTGAACCTGCTTCAACTGGCAGGCTTCCTCCTGAGAGAGAGAAGTGTTCTCACTGCAGGCAAGTTTGCCCTGTCTTAGCCTACCCAGCCTTCCGAGTCTTTTGGGTTACTAAACTGGGGATTTGTGCTGCTTAGCAGTGAGCCACTGCTCATGGGCTAGTGTTTCCAGAGTGTCCTTTATGAAAAGAGAAATACTAATAGCTGTACCCTCTTACAGCCTTGGAAGATGTAAGCTAGCAGTTTAGCTGGTACACTGCTGCAGTGCTGGAGCCAGCCAGGGCCGAGCTCAGGGTTTCCTCACTGTGTTCATGCAGAGAACTCTTGTGGAAGCCTGGCTGTGTGTGCTTGGCAGCTGAGCCTCACGACCTACCATTTAGGAGCATAGAAAGAAGATATTTAGTTACAATCCTAGCTATTGGAACCTACTAATTAAGCAATTTAAAAAAGCCCTTCACATGAAGTGCAAATTGAATTTTCCTTTTACAGGACCTAAAGAAAGGTGTGTTTCTAATTAAGAAGATTTTGCTTGACTAGGTAGGCATCATTTTGTTTGCTATGTCTGTGTTGGAAGCTGAATGTTTCCAATAACCATTCCATGTGCATCTGTGACTCTAACTCACATTCTCCATGTGAATTCACGTAGCTGGCTAGAGCTGGTTCAAGAAGGTGGCACAGCCTTCTCCAGTTTCCCAACTTGCCTGTAGTGAAACTGAGGTTTACTTCTGCATAAGCTGTGAAAAAGTCATTGTCTATTTCTTACCCAGTAGGCACCAGGACTGTAAGGCAACTATCATTTCCCAAAGCACAGTTTTATGCTTTTCCATCTTGTTAATTACAGCAAAAATCCAAGGGTCATGGGAAATGCAATTAAAAATATTGCAGGACTAAGTTTCTAGTCTCCCAGGGATAATAGTAGTAAGAGTTGTTTGAGTATTTATAACTTCCTTATGCCTTAGAGTGCTCATAGACTCATTTCATAGATTCATTTTGATGCAATGTAAGCAGTAGATGTTTGTATACAATCATTTTACAGGACATTGTTTTATAACCACAAGTTACTTTAACAATTGTGTAGGCTAATGGTTTTTCTCTTTTTTTCTTAAGCAAATAGAAATTTATGAAGACAGAGTGCTCTGATATATAGCTTTTTTTAAGGCATGCTTTTACAATTCTTTGAGGTCTTCTAGGGGAGCTGCTACTGGTTTAAAGGGCCAGATTATGGCCCTTCTCTGTGCAGAAAGATTGCCAGAGTTTGATCCCTCCATAGCATGCTGTGAAAGACGTCTCAATCCAGAGGTTGCCTGGGCAGCTGCCTGCCCTGCTTTGGAGGGTGAAGGTGGCCATGGGGCTGTGGCTCCATTCCCATTTGCCCACAGTCACCACAGCTGGTTGGCTGAATAAACTGAAGGGATAGGGAGTTTTAATTTTGTTTTCTGCAGAAAGGAATTCTGATGAAGGTCTAGCATGCAAAGCAACAACAAGGCTCAGAATGCAGGTATTGGAGGCTAAGTACAGGCTTAAAAAAAGAAAAAAGAAAAAAAGAAATTGTCCCAGATATCTCTGAAGCAGCGTCTTTTAGTGTCCCCCTGAGGCAGCACACTTGTCTGTGTGTATGTCTGCAGTTTCTGTGCAGGTGTCTTGCTGTGACCTCAAATGCGGGGAGAAAATATGCTAGTTTCGTTTTCTTTTCCCAGTGGAGGAACAGAGAGCTCAATCTGAAAAGACTGAGTTTTTTTTCTTTTTTTCTTAATATTTCCATATAGGCTTTGAACAGAACTGTACAGCAATAAGCTCCCTTGTATACATCACTAGAAGGCACATTTGTTTTGAGCTCAGCAACTAGGGCATGCCTAGATTTGCCCATAGAATCATTTAGACAAAGTGAAAGCACCAGGTTATATGTAGTGCTTTTAAATGAGCAATAAGTCATTAAAATAGTTCTAAGTAATGTATGAAATCTAGAGAAAGCTGTAGTAACAAAAAAGCCAAAAAGCAATTCAGAGTAATGAGAATTGCGGGTGATTCTACTTGTGTATTTCCATGTGCAGAAAACATAGCAGTGTTGGTTCTAAGACTTTCACTAGCCAAATTGTAGCTAGCAGTGGTAAGCAGTTTAGTTCAGCATTTTTGCATGGGTGTATCCCTATTTCCTGCCTGTTACAGATCCCTTAGGCTGTTGTAATCAGCTGGCAATACTCAGCAAACTCTTAAGTGTTTGATTAATCATTTGTCACTGTTTTATGAAAAAAAATTATATGGAAGTTTTCTTCAGTATAAGATCAACTATGTTGAGACAGAGCTAGAAGGAGTGAGCAAAGTGCACACAATTTCAGTGCTATAAATTGTTATGTTTTAATTAAAATGCTTATGAATAAACTTGTTAATAAAAATAACCATTTTTTCCAGCTATGAATGCAAGCAACAGTAAATCTGAGACCGTAATCACTGAGTCATTATTTTTAAATAACAAAAGGAATCATTTCCTGGAATATTTTATGGGATTTTATAAAGAAAAATGTCATGGCCAAATTCTCATCACAACTCCCATCACTATGAAAAGACACAGAGGGAGAGAATTTTTGATGGACACTGTGATAAATGTCTCTCTTGTTGGCAGGGAGGACAGTAATCTAGGAAGGCAGAGCAACAGCAAATAAAAATACCAAGAAAATGAGCATTAACACCCCCAGATAAATTAGGCCGCAGAGTTTGCCAATACTGTGATCATGTGCAACCAAACTCCATGCTCAAGTGTGTGCTAGTTCTCTGTCCCAGGAGGACTGAAAAAAAGACTACTGCTGAGCCCAGAGAGTGCTGAGTCTGGATGCAGGACAACATGAGTAGATGCAGAAAACAGCTAGGCTAACGTTGAGTAGAAGCTGGTAGAGATCCGTTTGTCTGAGTGAACAACTGTTTAGCCTTTGGAAAGGTCATGCTGGTTCTGCAAACCTGATACTAGCCTATATTTTGGTAATCAGATTTTGGTAACTGGGAATGGAATCAGACCTCCTTTCAGTCAGAAACTCAACAGGAGTTCTTCCCTGTAACTGCTACCTCTTCTCTCTGTGAGCGTGTTGGAGATCTGCTCAGGGTTGTAGTCTAGGAAGAAATCAGTAAAGAGAGAGTTGCCACACTCACAGAAATGGCCTGCAATGCTTTGAAGTTGCTGGCCTGCATACATTTCTGTTCCTCTCCCGACTGTTCAGATATGTATTATTGATGCCATTCCACCATCTCTCACCCTGCTCCTGCCGTGCCCTTATGTACTGCTGAGCTGAAGCAGGTGCAGGGATCAGCATGCAGCCCAAATTGCTGATCAGGTCTTGTTTCTTTTCATGCCTACTTCCAAGCACTAATGGGGACCACTTGATAGTAGCAAAGAGAACTTGCAGATTTTCTTCTTTCATTCTTTGTCCGCTTACTCAGTAGTTATTCTTTTCCTTTGTACTATCTCACTGGTCTTCTAGGTAAGAAATGAAAAACTGGATGATGCCAAGCTGATGGCAGATGTGATGGTATTCTGCCACCCCCCCTTGCTATCCTGTTTAAGTAAAATTTATGCAGCCTTGCATTTCCTACCTTTGAACTTCAGTCAGTTGTTGAAGTGTGCTAGGTGGGGTTTAAGTGTCTAATTCCTGTTGATTTTCATCAGTGAGTTTTACTGAAGTTATTAGACTTGTTGGAGCACCTCTCCTGCAAAGACAGGCTGAGAGGGCAGGGGCTATCCAGCCAGGAGAAGAGAAGGCTCCAGGGAGACGTGGGTGTGGCTTTTCAGTATTTGAAGTGGAGATACAGTAAAGAAGGGGTCAGACACTCTAATAGGGTCTGTGGTAATAGAAGAAGGGGAAATGTCTTCAGACTTAAAGAGGGTAGATTTAGGTTAGATATAAGGAAAAAGCCTTTTACAGTGAGGGCGGTGAGGCACTGGATCAGGTTACTCAGTGATGTGGTTGATGCCCTTTCCCTGAAGACTTTCAAGCCCAAGCTGGATCAGGCTCTGGGCAACCTGATCTAGTTGTGCGTATCCCTGTTCATTGCAAGGAAGGTGGACTGCATGACCTTTAAACGTCCCTTCTAACTCTAAGGATTCTGTGATCAGCATTAAGTACCAAATACTACTCACTGTTTAACTTTTGTTACATTAAGTCAGATAACCAGTACTGGCAGATTGTGACAGGGTGCTCCTCCTTTGGCCTGGCTGTTATGCCCAAGGTTTTGCTCAAGACTGATAACATAGACTTGCTAAATACTATGACTGTGACTCAATTAACCTACCCCAGATACAGTGCCAATATAGACCAAGAGCCCTTTGAGCTCTAATCCTCATAACAAGACTGCATGTAAGTTCTTCAGTTCCCTCTAAATATTGTGAAGCTTGAGTGTTTATAGACTCATAGAATCACCAAAGTTGGAAAAGACCTATAAGGTCATCCAGTCCAATTGTCCACCTATTATCAATTGTGGTGGTTCACGTGGAATATTTATTGGTTGTAACTTAATGAGATGTTCACCTCTTGATAGAAGGTAAACCTCCAGCATGGAATGAGCTTGGTAGCCTGTTCCATGACAGATCCCTAAGCAATGTAAAACTTGCAAACCTTAGATTGTTAGCAGTACCAGGGGAGCTTGGTGTGCTGACTCTGAGATACAGCATGGAGGGTGGAGAGGACTGTAAAAGTACACATGACCAGACTCTGTGATAGTATCACAGAGATAAGAGCTTGACAATACTATGGAACTGCTGAACTGTGTTGTTGTTGGCCCTGAGCCAGTAGTTCTCCACCCTTCCATCAGAACCCCATTCTCTGAGTAAACTTTACAAAACAAAGGTATGCTGAATAGTGTTATTCAAGTTCTTCTTAAAAGGAAGAAGACAGTATTAAAGTGGCCTAACAGAGAAGGAACGTAAGGGGAGAAATTATCACATATCAGTCAGGAGGACATCACTGACTTCTGAGACCAGCCAACAGACTGAGCCTTTCATTCCCTCCTCCCACAGGGATGTTTATTGGGTGAGATTTGCACGCTCAATTACTCTGAGTGATTCCCCAGGAGACTTAGAAATCTCCAGAACTGTTCTGTGATTCAACAGTTGTAGCTGTCTGTATTATTCATGTTCTTAGTAAACTTGACATGCTTTACAGATAGTGTGTTTATCACATGCAGACCAAAATAATCTGTATTCCTGTTGCTATAATAAACTGTACTGTTCACTAATCTAACTATGAGTTCTCATTAGGTGGAGCCAAATTCCATAAGGGCTGTCATGAGAACTCACTTAAAAACACCTAGATGAATGGGTGGTGCACTACTAGACAATATGTCATTGTGATAGCTCATACACGGAGTACAACTGGATTTGAATGCCAAATCACTCAGAATCTAAGCCCAGCTGCCCCTAGCCCCTCTGGTATCTGAGGACAAGCTGGAATCCAAGGGAGTTTATTTTCTGCAAAACTTTTCTCCCCTTCTAACATGACACCATGTTCTATGAAAAAGAAACAAACAACAAAACAATGCTGTGTCAGAGAATGAGGGAAGTGCAGTAGTGTAAAGATAACCATAATTAGATTGTAGAAAGCAAATGGTAGAGCGAAGGATTTAATGAACAACTCTGAATAGGTAACAAATCTGATTGCCAAGATTCTTACTGAATTATTTGAAAGTATGAATAAATCTATAGGCCTGGAAGCCTATGGCAGAAAAAAAACCTGAGAAATATTCATCAAAGCTTTGTGTTAGTTTAAACTCTCTTTACTTGCTCTCTGTTATCAGGTCAACTAATGTAAGGGACAACGACTGAGTGCAGTTTTTGGTAATTGGGTGGTTTATCTGTGCTAATCTGCTCTGCTAATAGACAAAGACCAGTGCTATTGTAAGCTTCCCAAACATAATAAATGTTTTAAGCTTGCATGGCTATGCTTAGAGCTCAGCCGTTTCTCTCTCTGTTAAATACCTTGGGCACAGGCAGCCCAGGTCTTGCCCTGTAACTGGTGAAGTGCCTGCACCTTCAGCTCCATGGAAATGTTCATCTGCCATTTACTGTGATAGCACCACCTTCAACCTGTTAGCAATCTAGGAGGAAGCAGTCATGAACTTCACTTGTTTGCTGCTCTAATTGCTGAGCCACTTGTCTGATTCTGATGTGCAGAAAGGTGGAGGTGGCACATGCTGCATGTGGCACTCCGCATCATTGCATGAAGCAATTACCCCTTGGATCTGCCAGTGCTCGAGCAGGTGTGCAGGTGGGACTCGGGGAGGAGGTCTGAGTGCAGGACCTGGAGGCAGGGGGCAGAGTGTTGCCAGGCAGCGGAGTTGGAAGAGAAGATGAGAACTTTTCTGTTTTGCACAAATACAAATCCTACTGCTCCAGAACTAATTTTTCACCTTTTATTTTCACCTTTTATTTTTTTTTAAGGGAGAATTTATGGGTATTTATTGTTTTTTGTTAGGTGAGGAAGCTCTAGATCTACTAAATGTAGATACTAGCATCTGGTGGCAATGATATAAAGGCAGATAATACTATGTTTTGCTCTGGCTTGGTGGGTCCATAAATTGAAGCAGCCATTTGGCTGTAGCCACTGAGTGTAGCTGTTTTATTCTTTTCTGCTCTTTCTCAGGTAACATTTTCCTTGAATTAAGCAACATATTGATGAATTAGAAGTAATTAGAATTGGTGTCTCTGTCAAGGTTCGCAGAAGCTGTGTATTATGACATGCTAGGAAATACAGGATTAAAAAGAGCAGCAAAGCCTGGTCTTTGGGCATTGGATGTGTTAAATGCCAATATTATAAATGATACTTCAAGTGGGTGGTAACACTGCTAGTTTTTCTCTCTCTCTCTAAGTCAGTGATGTGCTTTCCTTCTGCACGATGTTATTTAGGTAAAATACATGATACAGTATCAGTGCATGGTTCAAACATCATTTAACCAAAAAGAGGGAAAAGTCAGAGCTGAACTGAACAGCAGTTTGACTCCAAGGTGAAAGAAGGACAGATTTGGCATTGCTTCTGTCAACTGCCACAGATTTAGTTCAAGTGACATGTTCTTGTTTCACTGTTAAGAAATGAAGGAAAAATTTGTTGGGGAAAAAAAAGGCAGATGTTTCTTTTAATAAGAACAATGAAAATTATCTCTTTTCTGAAGTGTTACTGTAAACAGTTTTAAGTGTTCCTTTTAGTAGTTGACAATATCATTGCTACCAAAGGACAGAGCTAATAGTGTAGTGAAACCACTGAATATGTCCTAAAATCTGTTTGGAATTAAACAACAATATCTACGTACTGAGACTGTGTCCTGGCAGATCCTGTAGCTGTTGTTTGATTTTTAAACCTTTTTTGTGTGTGTGCAAAAGGGAATAAATCACTTTTAAAGTAACAAATGATAGTTGTGATGCATTAAAATTTTCATGAATCCAATGATGATGGTCATGTCATAAGGACTGTATTTTTGTGTCTTCAAGTTAATGACCTATAAAAGTTGGGGCTGTCTTTTGTTGTTGTTTTTTGGGGGCTATTTGAAGGGCGTTTATGATTTCTTAATCTGGCGTCTTGGTGATTTTTATGTGCGTTTTGGATGTGGGTTTGTTGGTTTGTTTGATTTAGCATTTTAGCAATAGCTGTTATCAAAAGTCTGGAGCAATTGAGTAGCACAGTTCAAGAGGCTCTGAGTCTTGTAAGTTGTGCAATGTGCTCTATTAGCATAATTTAACATATTTGAATTATTTACTAAATTAAGATAGCTCTGATCAGACAGTATCAAATGAGAACTGACTAATGCTTAGATCTAGCTTAGGTTCTCTCTAATACCTCCACAGTTCCTCTTTCAGTTTACCACTGCTCAGTAGAACACTGAAATGAAGTTGAGCACCTGGATTTCTGCAGGCTGCCCTGCAGTGCTGGGAACTCCTTCAGAGTGCCTCTGCAGATAGGTGCGCAGTGCTGAATGCTCCAACTCTGTCCCTGCATGGGTAACCAAAGTCTTTTTTTATCCAGTGTTGTATGTTTTTGTGATCACAGACTGATTATTTTAAACTGCACTGAAATATCTATGTATGCTATACATAGGAAAGATACAGTTAGTGGAAGAAAATGCAAAAAGATTCAAATCTACATTCTTTTTGCTATCAAGCAAAGTATCCTTTACAAAGCCTTCTTTTTGTTCTAAAATTCAAGTAATCTTTCTTTCTCAGTGGTTACCCTTTAAATTCTGAGTGGCAAATCTTTTTCTGTATGTCTCTGCTGCTATACCTTTATTTATTTATTTTGAGTAAATGCATAAAAATGATAGGGTGACACTTCATGTAGAAAAGGACAGAAGCTAAAAATATAATCTCTTGAGTGTGATAAATAGGATTGCCTCTTTCTCCGGTAATTTGCAAGCTGCTCTCCTTTCCCCTACTTTGCAGCATTTAGGGGTGGGGGAGGATCTCATCTTTATTGTGGTATGGCACTTCGCAGTGCAAAGAGTTAAATGATGCGTGAAATGACCTGTCACATTGCATTATGTGCCACAGTGATGTGTACAGAGCAGTGCTTCTTTCCTTTTCTGTCAGAAAAAAAGCAATTCCCTATACCCAGCTGTTTTCTTGGTTTGAAGAGTTAACATTTGGTGTGTGTTTATGTATTTCTATTTAATTTACTTTAGCTCAGCCACAGGAGCCCATCAGATACTGAATAAAAAAAGGAGGGGTTGTGCAAGGTGGTTTTAGGGAGAGGAACAGTGGAAACTGGATGCCTGTGATTAGATTTCTTTGTAGAGGAAAAAAAAAAAAAAAAAACCTCTTTCTATGTTTCAAGTTGGAAGTAGTCCTTGAACTGTTTTCTAAATGGCTCCAAGTATCCTTGTTTCTGTGGAAAAGGTTATGCTTACGTGTATGAAGCTCTAACAAAATGCTCATATATTGTATTTCTTAGTTCGCTGTATTATGTTCCAGCTCATGCTGTATAGTTCCATCTGATTTTGCCTGCAGCTGATAGAGCTTTGAAGCTCAAGTTGAAGCAAAAGCATGCAATGAGCAAGTCCTGTCCTATGATTCAAAGCATCCTTGTTTTCCCTACAGATACTTTTCTGCTGTTCTAGGAAGGTGTGGATGTAAACTTTGCTCAGGGCTGGGGCCTAAAGTTTCAACAAAAAAGAAAAGGGGGGTAGTGGGGGGGGATATGAATTTCTAAATTAAAAAGAAGCGGGTAGTGGAGAATGTCCCACCCAATCTTCAATGAGCATTTGAAGTTATGGAGTTTCATTCCCTTGTCATTACTGCCTGGATTTTTAAAGACACCTGTAGCAATGCCAGAAACCTGTTCAGGCATCCACAAACTCCACTACTACTTAAAACCCTTTCATTGCTGCCAGATTCTCTAAGAGTACTACATTTATCAAACCAGTTCATCATCACAGGAGGGAGAGCTCATCATAGATTGCTGCAGGCAAGGCTTTAGAAGATGAGCATACACACTTGAATGGCAGCAGTGACAGCTGGGTCTGGGTTAACATGAGGGCACAATGCATGTATTACTTGGTGCAGCATTGCCTGCGTTTTGGGCTGTGCAGGACAAGAGCATCCTCTGCAGAGCACATAAACTTGACATGTTTGTACTCATGTCAGCTTTATCCCAGTCTCCAGAGTTGGCTTCTGTGATCTCTTTGCTGGAGTCCCCACCTGCAGTGGGAAGGGAGCCATGTCCTGGGTGCAGTGATTCTGGGAGCCAGCACCTCCCTTCTGATATTGACTGCTATGATCAGTTTGCCCATTCGTTATTTCTTGTCACTGAGTGCAATACTAAAACTCCTTTTATGTACTGCCTTTCATCAGACTTGGAAAAACTGGCCTTAAATCACATTACAGATTGGAGATGCAATCTGGTGTTGTTGGAAGGTTTAAGATTTCCTGGAGCTTTCTTGGTCATTCCAAAGTGAAATTCAAGGTGCAGCCAACAAGGGAACCACTCAAAGCTGTTGAACTAAAACTGCCCTTACTTTTGGTGCCTGCCAACAAAGGCAACTTCTGCAGTGTTGTTACAGATGACAGCTGGGTTGCAGATTTGCCTCTAGGTGTCCCCGAGGCTGAGTTCAGAGGCTTCACCCTCCCACTAAGGGCCTGCATGCTGTACCTGGAGAGGGGGATACAGAGAGGGCACATGGCTCTGCTCTTTCATGTCTTGGATGGAGTTTGCTTCTTCTAAATTAGTTCCCGTGTGGGCTATGGTAGGCATGTGTGCTCTGCACTCATTCATCACTGCATGAGCGATCAAGAGAGCTGTGTGGTTTATATGAAGTGCAGTGATGCAATGGGAAAGCAAATCTCTAGCGTTTCCAAGGCAACCTGTGCGTCTGCCCCTGGCTGGGAGGCAGGAGGCTGCCCATCCCTGCAGACAGTGACTTCAGCAAACCTCACCAGAAGGAAGCACGTGTTCTCCCCAAGCCCCTCCTGGTGTTGGTATGGAGGAAGCGGTGCTGCACATAAGTTTTCCTGGCTAGAACGCTCTGTGTGTGTGTGTGTCTGTGCATGGTTTTGCATGTGTGTGTGCCTAGTTCATAAGCTGCACAAAAGCCCCCGGTATTCAATATATACCGTGTAGCACTAATGTTATAATTTTTTCCCCTAGAATATGACTTGTATCATACCTTACTAATAATTTTACAGCCATTTGGCTTCCACTGAAGTGCTTTAAAATGCACATCATCTTCACTGGGTCATAAGAAGATTAACACTTCTGCTTGCAGAGCACAGCAAAGTCAATATTTGATCTAATTTGAAGCTGGCCTGAGGTTTCTGATGAAAATGGGTCTATTCTGAATGGTGTAAGATATTTGAAGCTGATGAGTTCCTAGCATTGCTGCCATAGTTGAAGTTGCATGGTCAGTGAGCGTGAGTTCACCCTGAGTATTTTTATGCAGCTTTCTGACTTGCAAAATACAGCCTTTTCTTTTGTGTGATTATAGCTCATGTAGAAACTGAGCTCGTCAGGAATTGTCTGTCAAAATGTTTTTAATGAAAAATTGAGTTTCCGTAACCATTGATGCATTGATGTTTTTTGCTTTTAACTGTTGACACTGATGGGCTAAAAAGCCTGGGTTTGGCAGGGGGAGAAAATTGCATTAGTTCAACTGATTTGGAGAATTTCTTTTTGCTGGATTAATTTGCTACGTTTTGGGTTTGTTTTCTTTTTCTGAATGTTAAACTATTTTTTTTTCTATGGCGTACGTACTGCCTGAGGGGAATAGCTGCAGCTCCTGCTTTCCATGGCTGTCTTTGTTTCTAATGTTGGCCAGAGAGAGACGCAGAGCCCAGCTGATGCAGAAGGATGTGTTATGGGAGATGTGCATCAATCATTAAGCACTGCATGGCGTTGTCCTGGCCCTGGTGCTGCTTATCAGCAGCTGGATAAGAAGGGCCAATGTTCTTGACCATCATTTCTGGTAATCCTATTGATGGGGTGAATCCTGCCTCACTCTGTGAAGGCTTGACAAGCAGACATTCTTTTGTGGAGCTATAGTGATATTGGCAGCAGGGCACAAACAGCTGCAATAGGTGTCTCTGTATGTGTTCCCTCACTGTTCAATTAGATGCTTATAAAAGCTAAAGCATGTCAACAATTTTGAGATGACATTATTAGCTCAGTTTTACCCTCTGGTAACAATTGAAGAATGTGGTTGTTCTTTTCTGGCTTCACGTGCTTACATGTGAGGAGACCCTGTGGCAGACTCTGCCTTCATCTGAAAATTAGGAAGAAGTGGCGATGAAAGCAACATCAGTTCCTCCCATGCCCCTACTCTCGGCAGTCATTGCGAATTAGCCATGTGGAAGCAGTCGACCAGTACTGCCAGCTGACGCACCCATGCGCTGCCTCGCGTTGGCCTGGCTCCAGGCACTGGGCATGTGAGAGGCCCTCAGAGATGCTGAGCAGATCTTCTGTAGCTATCCCAGGAGCTCTGCATCTTTCACTGATATCTTTGAATTGTGCTTCATTGCCCCGCTGTGATGTGCTATTATCTCAGTGTGGCAGGAGGGGAGCCTTAGACAGAGACAGATGGATTTGTTTGCTGGAGGTCATGAAGCAGTTCTCCAAGCCGTGCTGCTTTGCTGGTTCCCAGCACTGTCTCAGTGGCAAGGCTGTCCTTCCTCCCTCAGAGCTGCTTGTTTTGGTTTTTTTTTCAGCTTTCTCTGTGTGTTAGGGGAGGGTGAAATTACCTGGACAGGTGAAACAATTGAGCTGCAGTGAGCTTCTTGGAGAGACTTGGTCCTGGCTGTGTGCACGGGGCTTTTGTGGAGGCAGCCAGCCAGCGTGAGCAGCCTATATTTCAGTTTTCATATTTTCATTTTGAATTTGATTCTAAGTAAGGGTTAAATTGACCATCAGATATTCCTTTGAGGGACCCAGGAATCGGCTGGAGAGCACCAGGAACTGTGTTGGGAATGGAGAGACTGTGAAAGAGGAGGCTGTAACCTCTCAGGCAGTGGACTGCAAATGGTGTATCACAGGAAGATGGAGTATAATTGTTTCTGGATCAGATGTGAGGACAGAGAAGGAAGGAAGATATGGCACCTGAGGAGAAAGAGAAAAGTAATATCCAACACTTGGACAAGAGCAGAAACTGCTGGTAGTCAGGCTGGAGAGAAAAAGGAAGAAGCCACTTTCAGAGCCTTTTATACAAGGGAGTCATCTCTAGGGCGATCGCAACTGAAATCCAAATAAATAGTCACATTTGAGGTATCAGAGCCAGCTTTATTGCTTTGAATGGAGCTGGTTTAGGAAAAAAAAATGTATTTTGCTTTTTAGATAATAAAAAATTTATTTTGCTTGAAATTGAGCTTTTCTTATCATGACATGATCATCACAACTTGTAATGACTTAAATCGTGTTTATTTGGTTTCCAGTGAGCAAAGCAATACTTTTCCTACACTGAAGTAATTATTTTAGCTTTTTTTTTCAATTCCTAACTTCTTGTTGGAGTGAAAAATAGAAAGCAACAACGTAAGCAAAAACTATGCTTGTGTTTTTCAAGTCTATAAGTGTTCCTTGAGACATAGGACTCATTTCAGAGTATTTTCTCCCTAGTATGCATGGAAAATCTGAGTTCTGATTCCAGTTACAAATGCATCTGGAGGAAAGCAGTAAACTTAAAGGTTGGATTTTGGGGATAGAAAGGTCTAAGAGCCCTTCTTGGTGTACTCTGGCAAAGGGGAAAGGGTTGTATGACTTTCCACAGTGTTTGGTTTGGGGCAAAATAAGCATCTATCAGAAATAGACCATACATCGGAGAATCACGGGGGAGCTAATGTTGGCCAGGACCTGTAGAGGTCACCTGGTGCAGCCCCTGCTCAAGCAGGACCAACCAGGTAACTGACCCCTCAGCAATCTATTGACTTTCTCAGGTTATTTTCATCTTTGTGACTTCATTTCTGCTGAGAATCTGTTTGTGGCATGTGTTAACTTAATGATATGTAAACAAGGTGTGAACAGTTCAGTTATGTGATAGTCAGAGGTTAAAAATATGGTGATCAAATGCAGTGTCTGATGTTGGCAGGAAGATTTTCATACCATCTTGGGAAGACTTGAAGTTAAATTTGTTTTGAAATGTGAGTGTTGAGCCTGTGAAACAAATTTACTTTCGCATCTAAATGAGGAGCATATCAGAGTTGGAGAAAGCTTGTCCTCCTGGACAGGGGCCCTCTGCTGAGGTTGTATTTCACATCATTTCTGATGAGAAAATCTTCAGGAAAGCTACGAGAATTGTGATGGCTCAGAAGGGTTTTGCTCTCTGTGTGACCACTGCTAGCTTCTGCCCTGAACAGCTGAATCTTCTGTGGCTATCAGGCAGTGTGCTCTACTCTGAACCACTTGAGCTAACAGGAGAGCTTCTGCTTTATTTTTGCTGTTTCTGAGACTTCCATGCCTTGAATTACCACGTGTCTGTGTTGTTCTTGCTTTCAGCTTTCTGTTCTCCATGCTGTCACCTTCAAGTAGATGCAGATCCTCAGTAAATATCCCTTCCTTTCTTAGGTAAAAAAAAAAAAAAAAAAAAAAAGGAAGGTTTTATTAAGCTCCTTTCTCCAGTAATTACATACGATGCTCTGAAAGTAGTGCCTTCTATTTACTTCCATGGAAACTACAACAGTTAGTGCATGATAATACCATCTGATGGAGTAAATTCTCAGCTACAATACACTATTTTTCAATGTAGTCACCACCATTAGCTATGCAATTTTGCTAGCAATGGATAGGAGCCTGCATGCCATGATTGTAAAAGTCAGCACCAGCTGAGGTGACTCACCATTTCACAGCTGCTATGACAGCTTCACTGCCAGGAAAGCATTGCCCATGCAGTCCATTTTCCATTGACCTAAGCTGATGGAAGTTGGAATGTGCCAAATCCAGACTATACATTAATACAGTCCAGCCAAAATTGGCAGTGTGCTCCATAGTCTTGAAACTGGTCTGGAGCCTGGCATTACCATGTTGCATTTTCTCTGTCTGACTCTGGAAGTTCAAGCCTTCAGCTTTGTTAGTGTTATGATGCATCAGTCAGAGCTGATGATTAGTCAGGTTCCAGCAAATCCAGAAGGATCACCTCTTTCCTATCCCAAAAGACAGTGCATGTCACCTTACTTGCTGAAGTCTGTGTCTTGAGCTTTTTCTTCGATGGAATATTCACACATCCCACTTTATGGACAGCTGTTTTGACTCTGGCTTATAGTGGTGACGCCACGTCTTGTCACCAGTAATGATGTGATCTGGGAAAAAGACACTTTCAGAATCATATTGATTCAATCGTATTGATTGTGAAAACTTGTATATGGCGTTCTTTCTGCTCTGTTGTGTGGAGCATTCATGGGACACACTTGGAATATCACAAAGTTTGTACTAACATTGCCACCGTTGTTTCTAATACACTGAAGTCAATATGCATCTGTGTACTTAGTTCCCTGGTTGTAATCTGCTAATATATGTGAATGAGCTGACCGAGATGCTCTTAATTTTGTGGTGTGACAGATGTCCCTCTCCTGATATCTGTTGCACAGCAACAAAGTGTAATGGATATTGGTGGAAAGGTTCAACCTCTATTGCTGTACCACCACCATTTGCCTCTTCTGTCCTGGACCAGTGTAATAAAATATGAGGTATTACTTCCAGAGCAGCCCTTACAGATCCTTTGATTGCCATGACTTATGGACGTGACCGTATACTTCCCTGTTTATAATGGATTGTGTATGTTCCTGTGAAGTGAAATTTAACCTAATTCACGTGTGTAATCAGTATTCTTCTGTCTCTAACATCACTGGTCAGCAAATAAGACTGACTGCAATAGGATTGTTAGTGCATTCATACCACAATCTTTCAACCTGCTCTTTGTTATCTCAGGGTTTAAATTTGGGAGTTGGTGGCCATTTCTCTAGGTTTGTTTTTGTACAGTAACATGTATGACATATTAGATCCCCATCCTATCAGCAGGGTTTCAAAGCAGTCAAATTATACAGACATAACATTTCACTTTTTTGCATAATCCACCAAGTCTTTTCTTCCTTTTGACAGATTGAAGACATCATTACAAGAATGCAGGATGACAAAACAGGTGGAGTTCCCATCCGAACTGTCAAGAGCTTTCTGTCTAAAATCCCCAGTGTCGTCACCGGTAAGGACCCTGGTTAGAACAGAAGTGAGAGTGAACTGATGCTGACTGGCTCTAGACCAACATAGATGCAAAAAGAAGGAATGAAAGAAAGAGAAATTGCCCATCTCTGCTCAGTGTTTGCACTTTTTTTGTTAGGGGGTGAAGTACTGAACCAAGATTGATTAATTGTTTAAGTAAGCAAGCATTTCTATTTTGTTACAGTTAGTTATATTTAAAAGTATGTTGCATGCTTCAGTGCCTGTCTCAGAATATTTCCATGTGATGGGATTAGGAAGATTTTAGGGAAATATGCAAGAAAGGAAGTTGAAGCTTCACTTATACCCAAGTACGTTTTTCAGGCTTCTGTCATGCATAGAAGAATGACAGAGATCTTTTATGCACCTATGCCTTTTTATTGAATATGTCTAAACATGTGAATAGTGCAGGAACTTGCTATCAGTACAGAAACATTCCTACCTGTATTTCCAGACAGAATAGCTGCTAGTTCAACAATAAAGCTTACTCTTATTTTATAAATTTATTCAGGGTGATGTGATATAAATTAGTTGCAGAGACTGTACTTATGCTTCTGGTACAGGTGTTTGAGAACAGTATGGTAGTACTCACTACAGTGACACAGAAGCACCATTTCCCCTCTCTAATACTAGACTGTTGTCCAATATCTGATACCCAACTACTCCTCTAACTTATCATTAGTAATCTCATGTAAGCTGTAAAGTAAACATTACTTTCACAGTCCTGCAAAGTTGCTTTCTGAATCAAATCGAATATACCCTAAAATGACAAATCAGTGTGAAGTTTCACCTCTGAAAAAGTGAAGAACTTCATTCTCTGTGGCTGCTACAGTGACATCTTCACTCCAGTAAGACTGAAATTATCACTAAAAATGCGAAACTGCATTATTTCATGTGGGCAGTGTACTGATAATTGGGGAAAAAACTGGTGTATTAAATAGACATTTCTTATTCTTGGAGTCTCTAAACTGTTTTAAGATAATAGGATAATATTTCTAGTCAACAGGAATATTGGTAATACAGCTGGTGTCCAGTCACTGCAAAGATGGTTCCCTGCAGTGGAGCATAGCTGAGCTAAAACATTTGAGAAATATCCTTACTGTGAATAATGTTGGACTGAGCAGAATTTGAGGTTGTGATGATTCATTTAGAAGTGCGGTTTAATATCCTTGCATCAGGAAAATAATGTCTGACTTAAACTACAGGAATAGGATATAAATCTGTAGAGCCCTTTTGGCAAGGCAAGGAATATGGAAATTGAAGTCTTTATTTAAATAAGACTCAGTCCAGTTAATCCCTTCTTATTGAGTAACAAGCTCTTCAGCCTGAAATTGATTCCAGGATGTTGATTCTAAGTCACTGGCAGTTGCAGGATTATTGTGTGAGATAAACATGGATCTAGAATGAGATGTGAGAACTATGATACTAAGGTAGTAGTTTACAATACACAAGCTTGATGTCTTGAGATCTACTCAACTGAAATAGATTTCTAATATTCCTCTTAATATTTATAGCATTGATTAAACAGTTGATATAGTCATCGTGTTCTCATTTGTTAGTCAAGATGAAAAGGAGACCTTACCCATCTTTTACTGATTATCCACCTCTTGTGGGAGGTGCTCCCCCTGTCCTCTGTTCCTCTAGAACAGCAGCTGCATCACCTTGAAATGGCTGTTCTCAACAGCATGGGGAATAGTAGAAAGACAAAGATAAAATAAGAACCAAACCTCCCTCTAAAGCTTACTGCAAACTCAAATTTGGAGTGGAACAAGTTCAGCAATGCTCCCTTCAGGTGATGTGAAGGCAGTTGCATTGAGATGCACTGGGTGCTGCATGAGGCCTCCAAGCTTGAAAAGTATGGTTAAATAATGGATCTACAAAGAGCTAAAGCATTCTCCATTTTATGTTTCTCCATTCAGGTACATATGCTTACTTATATATGTTTTCTTGTGTTCATAATAGATGGTCAAAGAGGCACTTGATGTGTGAAAGGAGGCAAGAATGTATCTGAGCTGAAGTGGAGGACTCTGGCTTTTGTGCAGTCTGAAGAAGGGAAAGATAAAGGAAATGTGAGCTTATTGAGAAGATAATGTCAGGAACATGGGGTGGAAGCACAAAAGACAGTGTACATAAGTTACATGAATAGAAGTCCCAAATAGGAATATAGGAAGAAAGCTCTCTGTGGTTAGAGCAACTGGGCAGTAGCCAGGAGAGAGGCTGTGGTACCAAGGTGTTTTGGAGCTATTTAGGAATCCCTGAGCAGTGCTGAAGTGAGCAGTCTGACCTAACGTGGCATTTAGGCTTGCTTTAAGTGGAGGTTAGTCTAGGTGACCTCATGTCAATCCCTGTGACCTGAGTTATTCTTATTGGTTACTCAGTGTTAGTACTTCTGTAACTTCTGCAATTTCATGAACGCAAGATAATTTCAAAATCTTTGGACACATCTTTACAGCTAATCCTTAGGAAGAACTTAATTTCTAGACTCTGGCGTTCTTGCACACTTTTCTTCTACCTGAAAAGTAAAACAATGATGCTAAGACATGATTTACTTGGCAGGTTCACAGCTACTCTGATTAACAGCGCTTTATTTTTGCTTGACAGTTCTATTAAAATGCCTTCTCGCAGAAGAAATGTAAAATCTTAAAGAAAGAAAAGAAAAACATTACAGCACTGCCTTGGTGCTCTGAATGTGCAGCTCTGTTTATAGTACAGAAAAGTGGGTGTTTGATTTAAAGTTTGAATCTCAGGAAAGGAACCACTCATCTCTGTTTTTCTTTCATGTCTGGATGCCTAAGTTATGAATGGAGCATCCTGTAACATAAGGAGAAGGAACATCGGGGAATTATCATTAATGGTTCTCTCTTGACAACAGGAGCCTGGGAAAAGGATGAAAAAACCTTTTTTGAATGTATGATGAGTCTGTGTGCGGATGCTGTGCCAAAGGCAAGTTTTAATCTGCATTAGAAATAGATTTGTGTATCCACTTCCCTGGCTTTTGACTCGAAGTAGGTCAGTTGAAGGAGGATGCATCACACGGTTATTGTAGTTTAGTCTTCGCTTTTATGGGCAAGCTGCAGAGAATGAAAGTAAGATGTAACCAGACAGTGTAACACTTGTTTGCATGTATTCAACAGATTCTCTGTTAAGTCTAGAATACAACACTGACGTGATGGAAAAACGGAAGGGAAAACTGACTAAAGGCAGGTGTTGAGAAGAAGGGCTGTGATCCATACCCTGACCAAATCATCAGCCCATATGCATGATGGCTGTTGCTGCAACATATAGATGTTTACATTTCTCATTAAAAGAGAAAACCATTTCTTCAGTAATGATTATGTAAATGAATCTGCAAATCTCTATTAATCTGGACTGTCATAAAAATATCTCATTATAATATCCAACTACAAAACTAGCTTTCTACTCTTTTTGATTTCCATACTTGTGCATCTTAAAACTAGCCTTCTGTTTTGTCAGTGGACACAACAGCTGTACTTTCTTCTCCCACTGATTCAGACTTTGCCCTTGTCAATGTTGATGATAAAAGTTGGAAAAGCCAGTGCTAACCTGCAACAGCTGACCTTTCCCATGTAAGAAAGGCTCCTTCACACTTCCCTATCTTCCCCTGAACTTCAACCTCATTCCACATTTCCCCATCTGATCCTGTGTACTAGCATCTTTACTGTCACAAACCAAGGCAAATGTACCATCTATTAGTCTTTTACCATTCTGCCCCCATCCTAAGACGTTTTGATCCTGACCCAACTATTTCAAGCTGCCCTGTCCCCAACAGGAGAAATAACTCCTTCCAGCAGCAGTCCCCTAGCTGTTACCCCACTTGTTTCCCTTACCCCCAGTGCTTACTTGTCTCCTTGCTGTGCCCTCATAGCTGCCTGCATGGCTTGGAACAGATTGATGGATTATGTCCATCTGTACTGGCTTGGAGTAAGTGCCATGCAAGTTTTATGCACACAGGGCTGCCAGTGCATTTCATTCTTGACCTGCCATGTCTTTTATACCAAGTTCCAGACCTCACTGAGCAGTGAGTGCCAGTATTACTGAATACTGCCAGATGGCCTGTCGTTTCTCAAGACTCATGATATATACCAAGTTTAAACTGCCATGTGTCTCTGTCTGAAGAAGCCAGCATGCATCTTGGCAAATGCACATAGAGTTGTCCCAGAATGTCAGTTGCTCAAAGAAATTGCATTTGGCTGGAGCAAGTAAATCCCATCGTGTTGGAAAAGAGAAGAGAGAGTTTATTATTGATAATGTTCCCCAATTGGATTGTTCATGGTAGCTAAGGTATGGAGGATTTCATATGCATGTTGTGAGGTGAGCTCCTGAGGAGCTGATCCGGTGGTATTTGTAGCATTTCCCCTTCAGGGGAGCTCAAATTCCTCTCTCATCCAGATAAGGCAGCCAGAGGTGCAAAGGTAAAGAACAGGTTCCTCCTCTTCAGGATTTGAAAGTTCCTGGTTCAGATGAACTGTACAAAAAGAGAGGCTGGTGGTGAGAGGAGCAGGACCAGGGCTGGCAATGCCAACAAGCAGCAGCACCCATCACCTAGAAAGGCCTAGTGAGCTGGCTGAAATGCTGTGTGTTTTGCTGCAGTGTTCATTTTCTTAATGCTTTTGTTTCAGAGTTAGAACCTGCCTTGGTTCCTCACAGGAACTGCTTTCATTGAGACCAAATGGTTCCAAAGTTGAGTGCAAGTGGGTTTGGTTTCCGCAGGGCTGTCTTTTGAGCATCTTGCATCACCTGACCATAGGATTTTAGTTGTAGGACTGGCCCTGATGGCAGACTGAGATGAACATTTCAGCAGTGTCATTCTAGATCTAAAATATACATTCTTGGATTTGGAACAGCCACAGATGCTGAACTTGAGTATCTGAAACATCAAAATGACTGTGTGATTCAGGGATTTGAGTTCGTTGATCAATTTTTTTCTTTTTAAGTTCAGCTTTCCTTTGCAATTTTGCTCTCTGAGAAACAGAGGATTTAAATTCAGTACTGGCTCTGTTTCTGGCAAAGGTAGTAGATGTATGTAGTCCCAAATCTAAACCAAATGCAATCTTTCACTAAACAAGAATGAGATCATTTAGTTTAAGAAACCACAAATCAAACAAGAAAAAACCTTTGCTAAAATTTAATATCCTAAGTAATTTGAGATTGTTTACTAGTTTGTTAATAATACAAAGAACATACACTCGAGTAAAAATTGATTTTTATGTACACATGCACAGAGAAATTATATAGTGTTGTATAACTATGAGGTTGCCTGGTGGGGCAGGATGGAAACACTGGGTAAGTGTACAACTCCATTTGTTTTACACTAGAAAGTAATTGTTCAGAGCAGGTTGCATTTAAACTAATTCAAGTGAAGGCTGAGCTTCTTCATTGCAACTTACATTTTCTTCTCTTACACATCTGTTCTTCAAATTGCACCCAAAGGAGATGTAATCCATCCTTCCCTCAATAAGAACAGAGTTATACCTTTTAATCTAGTACTTAAAAGCTGTTGTGAATTGCATGGCTTTAGACATGTCAGCTGCTACATGAGCAGCACGTGCCTTGCAATTTTGTCTGTAGCTTTCTCTTAAGCTCTGTGTTCCCATGCCAGGAGACAAATTAACCCAGCTAAGGAGCAGAAGATTTATGCTGTTTTCATCTGCAGCTCCCTCCTCCTCCTATTTTTCCCTTCAAGTTCATCCATCTCTCTGCCTTTCAAAGGAGATGTAGAGTCGGGGAGGAAGATTGAAATCTGTTCTCTAAAGCATTGTAATTCTTTGACTATTGTTAAGATGTAAGTCAGTGCCTTGTGAAGCAAAATTTTAAAGAATTTAATTTTGAGAAGATAAGTGGAAGAGCAGACTAATTGAATAGGATATGGTTGTTAAAGAAATGAGAGAAAGCAACCAGAATTAATATTTTTAGAAGTGAATATTCAAGATGTCATCATCTATGTAAAACCACACAGTGTGCATGCGTATGCTCCCAGACTCACAAAAAGCATATGATTTTACATAAAAATAAACCTAAGAGTGCTGGATGCTAGAAATAAATAAGGATAAGTTTCTGCATTATTTGTAAGTGTTGTGCAACATGGTGAGTGCCAGCATTTGTGTACGACTGCCCTCTGCTGCAGCCAAGCTTCACTTCAGTTCATGCAACCTCACCTTTATCAGAAGGCATGCTCTGTGTGTAGTGCTTTCCCAGTTCAAATATAGCTAGAGTGGAACACTTTATGTCCTGTGGCAGCGGTCCTTAATGCCTGTGCAGCACAAGCTCAGCCCAAATACTGCAGTATGCATGACTCCGTGACTGCTCTGACCTATGAGTGGAAGGACTGCTTTTGGAGCAGGCTCCTAGTGCCCCTTGTGAGTGTCTCAGTCAGTTCTCCCTTCTTGTCAGGGTTACTTGTCTCCATAGAAAGCTCTTTTGTGCATCATGTAAAGCTTCCTGGTCTAATTTGTCCTTGCTGGAATTGAAATTTTGCCTTCATCATGTTAAAGTATGATGAAACAGAAGATTAAATAATCGTGCTATGGATATTCTTGTGGCAAATAAAAATACAACAAAAAAGTCACTAATGTGCCAATCCATCTTCCTTTGGCAGCTGGTCTGCTCTTCTGAGTTACTAGAGATGCTGTCAGAAGGGAAAATAAAAACTAGAAAACCTTCCAGCCATTGGGGAGAAGTTAGAACAGCACAAAACTAGAATTTCTCTTGCTAAAGAATTTGAACATAGGAATCAGTGGTCTTGAAGGAATCGCATGAAATCTATAAGCCTAAAACAAAGCATATCTATTAAAAATGATTAATATACCTTTGTGGAGAATTGTTTTCAGTAAGGCCTGTCAGTAGAGACTAAAAGCTAGAGTAGACTGAGACAGAATTGATGTTGAGTTACCTGCTGAACTCCAGTATTTAGATGAATTGGTAATTCAGCCACAATAACAAAAATATTTAATGTTAAGTGTTCTTGTTGCTGATTGCAGTTTTTTTTAGAAACACAGCATTTAGCTGATGGAATATTGTGGCTAATGAATAAAGCGTTAAAAAAAGTCAGCAATGTTTAAATGCATGTAGAAATTCATAGGAATGAATGACTAATGCATTTTTTGCATTAATTTTGCTATCTTCAAAAGCACAGTATTATTATAGAAGTTTGTTTTCAGATAGGCGTGACACAGCAAAAGAGCAGAGATTAATTACAAGTACTGTGTGGCTTTGATTTTTCTACATAACCGTTGGGCGGACTGCACTCCATCTGCAGTGCTTCACTTCTCCTGTCTTCAACTCATGTCAACCTGGGAATTGTGTGGTGAAAGATCCACCAACACACTTCTGTTGTCTTTTTTCACACCACTTGCCTTGTTTCTGCATTGCCTCTAACACTTCTATGGGCTTCTGAGCATTGGATGTGCAGCAGAGCATCTTTGCTCCCACTTAGCCTAGGGAGCTGCATATACTGAGGTATCTGTGGGACTGCAAGTGGGACCACCTGTGTCTGGATGTCACAGCTGAAGGGATCAGGACTGCTAGTGAGGAGAAACTATTACCAGTTTTGTGTGGAGACCTTAATAGTTGATGAGTAACTTGTTTTGTTCTGCCCGTTTCAGAATACAGTGTTCTTTGGTCTGCTGCTTATTTGCATTGTATAGCACCAAGGAATGCCACAGATCTTGAGTAATGTGCTCAGTTTAGGGCCTCTTGCTACAAGAAAGGCACTGAGGCCTTGGAGTGTGTCCAGAGAAGGACAGGGAAGGTGTGAAGGGTCTGGAGCACAGTTTGAGAGCTGCTGAGGGAACTGAGATTGTTCTGTTTGAAGAAGAGGAGGTTTGGGGGAGACTTTATTGCTCTCTACAACTACCTGAAAGGAGATTGTGGTGAGATGGGGGTTGTCCTTTTCTTCCAGGTAATAGCAATAGGGCAAGAAGTAACATCCTTATGTTGCACCAGGGGTAGTTCAGGTTGGATATTTGAAAGAATTTCTACTCAGAGTGGTTGAGCACTGGAATGGGCTGCTCAGGTGTTCAAGAACGTGTAGATGTGATACTTAAGGTCATGGTTTAGTGGGTAATATTAATGGTAGATGGATGGTTGGACTACATGTGATCTTTGAGGTCTTTTCCAACCTCAGTGGTTCTACAATCTGGCTTCTGAAATTTCCAACAGAGGTGGCAAATTAAAAAAAAAAAAAAAAAAGTTAAAGCTTTTCGTCTTTCCATACATGTCCATCATTACAAATAACCAGCCTTTTTTTTCCCCTCGTACACCTTTACACTGTTGCTTTAACACTTCCTTTCCCTTGTGTGAATAAATCACTCAAACTGCATGCTGATTTCCAATGGATTTGTTCTGAGTGCGGTGTGAATTGATGAGCTTGGATATTTTTGATGTATGATTCACTACCACATGCGGAGAAGAAAATTATATTTTGGTCCTGCAGAGAAATAGAACCAAGCAATTAGGTCTTTGTTCAGTTAATTCCTGTTTGATGGCTGCATGCTTTGAAATAAGAGAATCTTAGAATTCTACTCCATTACGATGTCACTTGTACAATAGGAATTATTTCCATGAAGATACTTCAGTAATATGACCAGAAAGGTACTGTGTTAAATCTTGTCCAGAAACTGGTATAAAACAGGCAAGAAACTTTGAGAAGTTTGTTCATGTAAAATGCTAATTATGACACTTAAGAGTCCACATTATGCTACACTTTAAAAAAGTAATGTCTGTCTGTAGCAGTGGAAGATTTTGTTTTAATGCCACTCATTCCTGGTTGTTAGTTTGTGTGTGTTGTATTGCATAGAAATATTGGTTTTGGTCCTATTTTTACCAAAGATGGAATTTCTTCCCCTGCTCATCATTTATTTACTTATTTACTTAACTAAGAATATTGATTGCTTTCTGGACAATGCCAAAATCATTTTCAAATTCACTTGAATAGTATCTGATTTTTTTTAATGATTTACCTTCGCTCTAAGTATTCAGTAAAATCCATTACTGTTTCCTGAATAGACTAGATTGAGTGAAAACCACATATTTTGTAAATAAGATATTTGCTAAATGTCTAGTGATTTATTTAATGCTCTCCTACCTGAGACACTGTGACAGGTGAGGGAACTGTAATAGAAATTGTGGAGAAAAAAGGTTTATTGTATTCTAGAGTAATTTCTATTGCTATTCTATCCAGGATTGTGGTTGCTGGGAATAATGAATTAAACAGTGGCATATTAATGAGAAGTAGGAAAAAATGCAGTCAGAAATGAACATTTTAAATGTTATTTCTAGTTTTATTTTGCAGCATCATTTATTCAACATTTACATCATTATTACATGGCTATTGTATTATGGATTTTTTTCCTTTAGATAAGAAATATTCACTTTAGGCATCCAAAGGATATCAGGTACTTGATACAAACCAGTAGCTTGCTTTTTTGGTGTGCTCTAAGATGAACTTGAAAGTGATATGCCTAGGAAATTAAAAAACAAAACAAACAAACAAAAAAAACAAACAACAGGACATGAATATGTAAATAATATTAAGAATAAATTTGAAATGAACTTGTCACTTTACCTGCTTTACTACAGCAGCTTGGTCATGTGTCCAGGCACTATGTTATGCCTTGTGGGAGCTGACAGCAATCAGATTAGATATGAAAGTTGTGCTCAGCAATAAATAACTCAGGTGCAAAGGCACTCACAAGTCTTCTTGTGTGACCATGACTGGTTAAGTACAGGACCTGTTCCTGGGAGAGGCAGGCCAGGTGATAAGCAGCAGAGGAGGGATGGAGACCTTCACACCTCCAGCATTCAGCAGCATGCAGGCTGAGGGGCTGTGGTGGTCCTTCAGGAGGATGTTGCCACATCACAGTCCTTCTTAGAAGTCTGTTCTTTCCCGTTTCTGTATATGACCTATCCTATCTCATTCATCCACTGAGGATCTCTGTGGGTTCACATGAGTTTGCACAGGATCAGCTGAGCAGACATGCTCTTGAGTATATTCCTCTGCATTTGAGTACTTCTATGTAAAAGCACAAAATAATGTGTTTTCCTGCCCCTGTGGACAGCAACATAAGGAAAAATTAAAAGAAGCAAAGTCTGAGTTTTCCTTTTGCAAAGTGCTGAGTTTCAAGAACAGCTGGTCTTAATAGAGCACAACATTTTGACTGATTATAGTTAGCTTTCACAGAGCTACTCTTTAATTAATGTATTACATTTCCTTATACTGTTAATCCCTTTGCTGGGTTGGGACTCAGCTTGTTCCATGTGAACATAATAAACAAACTTGAGAGGGAGTAGCATTTGAGCTTTGCAAATTCCTTCACATTCCCTTTTTCTTTCTTGAGGTGCTCTCTGGAAATGAGATGCACCATCAGGCAGGTGTGCTTGAGGCAGAAAGGTTCCTGTAGCCAAAAGCAAGGGAGCAGCCTGCCCCTGGCTGCTCAGCCCGAGTGACTGGGTGCTCAGGGAGGGCTGGGGGAGAGGCATGGAGCTGAAGCCCCCACCTTCTTGAGCTGCTTTCTGGCTGCTCAGTCTCTCCCTGAGAGCTCACAGGTGAGGCTTTTTGCATGAATCTTCTCTCCTGCCACTTTCCAGACAAACCTGTTAGCGCTGTAAAGTTAAAGCTGTGGAAGAGTGGAGTGATCAGGATGGTACATGAAATAAGCAGGGTAGTAAAGCACAAGAATGCACCTTTTGTGCTCTGTACTGTCTTCAGTCAGTCTGTTTCTTGAGCCCTGTACAAGTTAGATTTGAGTATAACTTCTAATTAGGTATCTGGGTCATGTTTGACACGCTCTCAGTTCAGCACTGACGTTTCTCTGCTCCTACTTGGTTCTAAATTTGCCAGCTGTTTTCCTTAAATAATTCCACCTTCCATTAAAGGATTGCTTGTCTTATGTAATTACGCCCACAGCCATACGAGGGCAGTTGCAGGGACAAGGAGACAGAAATAGCTCTGTATTTTCCACCAGCCATGGCATCCCATAATTGAATCATTAAAATTTGGATTCCCACCTCTGCTGTGACAAGCTCTCATTCATAACGTCTAGACTCTGTCAATTTACCACAGCTCTGAAAACAGCTGTCTCTTTTGCCATCGATTCCTCTCGTCTTTGCCTTTCAACTGTTTAATCCAGAAATGTCAAGATTACATTCCCCCTCATTACTTCTCTTCAGCAAAGGATTTGTTGCCAGTTTGGGTAGATTCAAGGATGAATTACTTGAATTTTCTTCAAAATGGTCTCAGACTGTGGAGCATTTTCTGAGTTGGAGGATTATGTTATGTGAATAAATATATTACCAACATTGTAATAGCAAATAGCATGAGCTCTGGAAAAGTCATGTCAGGTTGTGGATCAGTAGACTAATAGAGAAATTTTCACTGCTCTGTGTCAGATTGAGGGTTTGTATGTCTGTGACTATTGTCATGAAAGTAGGGTTTACTCTGTTATGGCCCGTGCTTGTCAAAAGTGATTCTCTAAAGACAGCTTTCTGCTTATCTGTATTCTTACACGTGGATGTTTGTCTCTGGATATTGCTAAGCTGTGCAGGTTATCAGTGTGCTTCTGAGGTTTTATTATATTCATTCACCCAAGAGTTGAAGAATGAAGTGGATTGATGTTAGACAAGCAGGCTGTAACATTGGTGAACCTGGAGACCTAAGTACAAAACTCTCTTTACTCAGTGTGACTGCAAGAAGGTAGCCCTCCCAGCCATCCAAATATGGGTTGCACACTCTGCTACCACATCTATGTGGGCTGTAGGGAATGAGGAACATGAGATCTGAGATAAAAGCCAGCAAATGTGCAGAGCATCATGGAGCTACCTTCTCCAGTTTGTGTGTTGTCTTTAACCAATTCATCAAAGTAGATCTGTGATTAGGATTAATCTTGTGCTTAGAAAGGTTGTTGATGCCATCTGTGTAAATAGGGGCCTGTGGGAAGCAGTATCTGTTAATTGGAACCTGCAACAGGATGTGACCTCTGGACTTGTTAGAGGACACTTGCACCAAATTCAGTCCTAGAGATGTGGACGAATGTAGGTATATGAAAATAGTCCACATTTCTCAAGGATCAAAGTAGATGTGACTGGCATGACAGTACATATGAAAAGGAGCATGGGGGGATGTAACGAAAGATTGAAAAGCCATCACGTCTTGTTTGTTATAGTCACCTGTCATTACATATTTTCAGTTCAGGCTGCCTCAGAGTAGCAATGGTCATTAATATGGACCTGGAAGTTTGTATTGGGGGGGTAGGGAAGGAAGGGAGGGGGTTGCTTAACAGGTGATGCTGACAGAGAGACTTTAATATGTTTCCTGCAGTGAAAGATAAAACCTGCGGTCATTTTGCATCATGTCAACATTGGACTGTTGAGCTACCTTGCTGGGTTTACTAAATTAAATAAAGCCATGTCTGCTCTTCAGCTGTGTTGCTTCACTGGTTGGTAGTGTCTGATCATCATGACTCAGGCTCCAAGACTGATTCTGCCCCTCTTTGCCAAGGGAGGGAGCACAAGCACAGCATGTCATTCATTGTGATTTTTCATATTGCATAGCAAGTTTTACTTCTTGAGATGTTATTTGATTCCACTGTCCTAGCTAAAATCTTTACAAACTTGCACATTAACCTGAATGGCAAATACATTCTATCTCATAAAATGAAGTTATCTATTTTATTATTAAACTTTTGGAGTTGAAGGCAGTAATTTCATGGTATGTTATGGAAGCACGGAATAACATACAACCTACTGCCTACAAATAGCTATAACTGTCAGGTAGGGCTGCAATAGCAATGTTGTGCAGTACTATATTTTGGGAGAGCTTGCTGAAGTGGCTTTGGAGTCCCTGGTGGAGCTGTATTGTGTTTGTTTAGGGAATAAGCGCTCTGTTCTGAGGTGTGTTTCAGTAGGATAATTGCAAGAGAGAGGAATTTGGCACTTCTGCTGGTACTGGGAGACTAGTTTTCCAAAAGTAATAGTTTTTTTTATAAGGGTTGCTTCAGATGAAGGCAGGCTGCTGTACACAAGCATATGTGTGGCTACCCTTGGAATCACTGGGATAAAGATGATACTTTTGCAAGCTCTCTGTACACGCTAGGGGGGACAGAAGATTACATCCTTCTCAACTCTGTCCAATCTCTCCTGCTTCTACCTTCTTCCTTGTAACCGGCAGATGCTGAGGGGAGTTGTCTCACCTAATGAGAAATATGCAGACAAAAGATGTTCTGAGGTAAATATTTTAACCAGTGTGGAACGAGTTAGCTAGTGAGAAGTGCAAAAGCTATTTATGAAGGACACAAAGTGCCTATTCTGAGTCAAACCAGTGCCCAACAATAATTTATCAGCCCTAAATCCCACAGTGGATACCTGGGATTAGAATGTAACAGGAAAAAAAATATATATATGGCAACATTGTACCAGGATATTCCTCAGCCTTCTGCCACCTGGTTAGAATGACACAGGGGGGAACTCAGTCGAATATTCTGCTATTCTGTTCAGATTATTTTTTTTTTCTGTTTGTTTGTTTGTTTTAAGATATGCAGAGCAAACATTTTAAGTTTACAGTAAGGATTAAAAAAATAACAAAAAGCCATCTGGAAACAGTTTGGAATATGGTTATTATTTTTAAAACACTCTACATTATAGTATGCATAAAATCCTGTCAGTGTACACATGTACATTTTCCTTAGTATATGTGATGTATACAGAGGTGTAATCTCATAGAGCTGGATTTTCATGTTGAACTAAAAGAACGTTCAGATTAACATGCAGGTATTTGAGTAGTCCTTTGCTTCTAACCTAATATAGTAAGTGATGGTCAAGTAACTATCAGCTACTTAACAGAAGGTAGAGAAGCTGGCTGAGAACATGCTGTCCTATCTGGAGTACTTCTAGTTCTGTGGAGAACTAGCCTCTCCTTGCAGGAGGATCCTGTGCTGATTATGACTGCCTGGAAGGATATCTCACCCCTACTGTGATATACACAAAGACTGTTTGTATAAGTTAAGTGATTTTCCCTACCTTATCCCAGTCTTACTTAGACACGCTTGACAAGTTCTGCCATACTTACCTTGTTTGCTGTCATCCCAGTTTTCTCTCCCCATCTCTGGGATGCACTTAAGTCACAAAAAGTTTTACACTTGAATGCTTGGTTGGGATTGTGCTAAATGGTACAATTTGATGCAACAGTTAGCTGTTTTTTAGACTTAAACATGGAGTTATAGATATGCCTGTAGCGTACAGAAAAAATGTCCACCGGGATCTAGAACGTGTGGCTTGCAGTTATTAGTCAAATGTGTGACTTACTGAGTGCTTTGTTCCTTTAATTTTACATTAGTGAGTACACTCTTGCAAGAAATTATCCACTTAGCCTTAAATAATAATTTTGATATAGTTGTTTATTTTAGAACAAAACTTTGCATTGCTACAAGACTGACGTAAGCTGTAATGCTGCAAATTTTACTGTATATGTACTAAAATGTGTTTGAGTGTTTCTTTTTTTTTTTTTTTAATGTGCAATTACCTGTGAAAGTATAATTGGAGAAAAGCGAGAGAGGTTTTCCCAGAAATATTAATTCATGTGTTCAACAAAATGCTGACCACTAAAATAATGGAAAAAGAAGTAATCTGATGAATTATGTGACTTAGCCTGGACTATAGGCCAACTCAAGAAGGAGCTGAGTGCCTGCTACCAAGGATAAGCTCCTCCAGTATTTATGTAGCTAGGCTAGGTGTGATACCTGAATTATCTTTGAAAAAGTAAATCTGATGTTACAAAATGGCCTTAACTACTATGGAACTACATCTGTTTTTGAAAGTCAGTAGGATATAGGCTCCTAAGAACCTGTATGTCTAAGTAATGTTGGCATTACTGAAACATGTTGAGTGCTATCTTTTAAAAAAACATAAAGATTGTATATGGGACACCATTTTGTTGCACTGATGTTGATGTTATTAACAGTTAGAAGATGTAGCAAACCTATCTGTGGGCAATTCTCACAGGCATGGGTGCCTGTGAGACTAGACTGCCATGGTCCTGCAGTAAAAAGAGGGAAATGCCCATGTCTTCGTGTATTTGTGGAGACAAAGAGATCCAAACAGCTTTGGAGAAGAAAAGGAGAAATAGGCAAGGAGGTGTGTTGTTTTGCTTTCAGAACTATTACTTTAGAATGCCAATTACAGACAGCATACAGATACCCAACAATTTAGTTTCATACAAGAGAGCAATTTAAACCAGCATAATACATACAATTGCTTCAAAATAGATTTAAGGGAAAAAATAAACAGATTACAACATTGAAAATATCTCAACGGGAAAAAAAAAAAAGCCAGCTGGGTTTGTATTATACATTATAAGCATGTTGGGGTTGGATATCCATATAAATGGATGTAATAAATTTATATCCATTCCTGATTGCCACTGATAATCCTTGCAAAAAAAAAAAAAAAAAAGATGAAAATAAGATGATAAAAAACACACCTATTTGTTATCACTGTAAATCAACTTTTCTTACATCATTTTACTATTAATGAAGAAATTAAGCCCTATTAATGGTGTGGCTGATTTCACTAGCACGTGTTGTGGTTTTATATGGAACTCTTGCTCTTCTCAGGGAGAAATTGATCAGTGGTCAAACTGGTCTCTGTTTATTGCAGGTTTTTGTTTTTTTTTTCACTAGTACCTGGACAGTCTGATGTGGTGATGCATCAGTGTGTCCACTGGGCTAGCTAGGCAACTCTGGTGCTACAGAGTAGATAACAGGATCTTGTCAACAAACTGCAGACTGCCAACAAACTGGAGAATGCCAACTTCCCGACCCCATTTTGCAAGCCCCAGAAGTGTGAGATATAGAATTAGTAAATGGAGGTGCCCATTACTTTCCATGGTTCCCACCTGTACAAGAGCCAAGGGAAAAAGTTCATACATTTCTGCTCCTGTGTGCCTGCTACCAAGGATAAGATACTTCAGAAAGTAGATTGCCTCTGTATAAAAGAGTTCTGATACCAAGTTTTGCTATGCTAAAGGCTCCAACAAAACAAAAGAAGTGGAGTAACTCCTCTATTATGAAGGTATGATCTTTCCTTCTTAGGCTTTGACCTATTTCTGCCTGTGCATAGTGGGTAAGACAATAAGATAAAGAGAATTAAAATCACAGTAAGCAAAATGCACAAGATGCACAAAAGCATCCCTGGTAGAAACACAGTCATTTGTCTAGTTGCACATTCTGGGGCTCTGTAGGTGTAATTTGAAGAAAGATTTTTATTTTTTATGGGATACAGAGAGAAAGCTTGAGATACTGGCTGTGGCTTTGCCATGTTTGATAATGGACAAATACGTTGTTACTGTTGGGAGAGATGTTCGGATGACTGCAGTACTGCAGTTTATCCTAACTTCTGTTTATCATATCTTCCTTTGTGTCATGCCTCTCTCTATCTCTTTAAATTTGAATGGATAAAAAATTCTTATGGCTTTCAGAAGCAAAGATCAACTCCTGTTTTGATCGCTTCTCTCACCATACCTCCTCCTGACAGTAATTTTCTGGTTTAGCCACAATCTGAGCAGTTTTTGCTTCAAGTTTTCAGCACGGTCAACACAGACAACTGAGAGACACCTGAATATTGTATTTATGTACCTTTTTCAGCCAATTAATTGACCCCCGCAAGTATTATGTATGGTCTTTCCAAAGTCAAGCATGACTACATACCAAAACTAAGCTTAAATATACCTGATGTCAAGCTCCAGTCTATTAGGTGAAAGATGACCAGAAACAATGAGCAGCAGAGGACTTAGACATCTTTTTATATTTCTAACTTGTGCTTTCAGGGCTTTGCTTGGGAAAACTGAAAACATGAGCCTGAATTAGCATGTCTGCATGTAGCTGGGGGTTAGAGTGTTAGTTTATCCTTACTGTTTGGGGCATTAATTAAGTGACGTTCCTGTGCAAAGCAGGGAGGAAAGAGACTCTTGCAGAAAGCTCATTCAGTGTAGTGGCTGAGTATGGAATGATGGTGTCGCCAGCTTTGGAGCTTGCTGCAGAAAAGTAATTGTTACACAAGAAGACCATGTGATTCACGATTCAGGAGATGTAACACTGTCATCCAGCTAGCAGGTTTGTTGAATTACCATTCCTAATGACAGATGAATGTCATTAGATGAAGTGGCCCTTGTGTTGGTACAGACTTGCTCAAGGTAGTTTTGCATACCTTGCTGATCCTGAAAGCAGAGAAAATTAGGTTCACATGTTCTTAAAACTGGGGCCAGTCTAGCACATGCATGGGACTCTTCTAGACTTCACTGGAAGGTATGTTCACGTATTCAGGGTAATATTTGGATCATTTGGGTTTAGCAAAAGTAACTCAGTTTTGTATACTTACTGTTTTCAACATCTAAGCTGTTATTCCTTGTGACTGGTCTTTCTGTGCATGTCCTCTCACTCCTTTTACTCTACTCTTCTCCTTTTCTGACTGCAAGGGAGGAAGAAATATCAGTAGTGGAGGAGTGTAACTGTGAATTAAATGCTTTCTAAGTAAGGGACTGCAGCTCTGTGCTTTCCACTACATCTACACTCGCCCGTGCATGTGCAGCATAAGCTATTGCTAATCCCAGCATGAACAGAATAAATCATTATGTTACACACAATCTACTAGACTTGTCAATTACTGCAGCCATAAATGCTGACCAGCCAGGGCTGGATTCCGCAGCTCATGACAGTGTTGTCTGCAGTGCAGTTGGTAGAAAACTGGTCAAAGCAAGGGAAAAGTACTTTTTCATGGAAAACAGAAGGCTGCTTGGGAGGCCTTCACTATATCAGAGTTGGTCAGATTTATAATTTTTACATGGCCTATAAGCGTATTTGGTATTGAGATATACAAAGTATTCATAACATTAATGCATGCATCCTGTATTACTATGCTTAATCAGATCTCATGATTAACTGTTACTGAGTTACCGTGCTTTTGTACAGCAGGATTTCTGGTCCCACACCTTCCATGTATTGCTTGCTGTTGCAGTGGATGCCATACAATGAGCAGCCAGCCAGGTACTGGCTGATCTGTGCTCCTGAGGAGAGGTTGTGAGGGAATAATAGGACAAAGCTATTATTTTCTGTAACTTCAGCCCCAAGTGCTCCTCTTGCATACAGTTTTTTACCTGATTTTGCTGTTGTGGATCTCATAAACGCAGATTTTCCTTTATCCCCCCAGTTAAAAAAAAAAAAAAAAGAAGTACGTACGTCTGTAAAAGGCAAGGTCTATTGCCCACGAGACTAACAGATGTTTTTGCACATGCCTACTGTCACTTCAGGGACAGGCAGCGGCGAGGAGGTGACAGGCACCCCACTGAAGCTGTGCCCGGTGCAGCAGAAGTTATTAAACATGCCGACGGCAGCGCTGCCCGCTCTGCCTGGGCTGTTGGTGCGGTGCCGCTGACTCATCCCGCAGCAGCAGGAGCATCGCACATCGGAGCGCTTTCCTCGCAAATGTGTGCTCCTGGGGTGACAGTGAAAAGTAAACATAAGGCAAGCAAGGACCTTCCTCGCTCTGCCTTTCCATGCTTATTTTCACTTGCAACCTGTTGTACTTTGCTGTCAGGTTGTAGTCCTGACTGGTGACTCGCTGGGACCGTTCCTCTCGCTTCTCCGTGACCCTGCAAGTGACTTCAGCAGGGACTTTGTCCCCTTTTGCTCCTGTCTGATCCAGACACGGAGAGGACGGTGCGTGCTCCTTCTGCCCCTCTCTCCGTTGGCTGTCACTGTCTTCAAAATTAATTCCATCCTAGAAGTAAGCGCTGTGCTTTCGGTGCAGGAGCCATCTGGTCTGTCAGAAGTCTCTCCTCCCGCCCTCGGCGCCCGGCAGCTCGCTATGGGATGGCGTTCTGGTCAGCAGCTCCAGCCCCGTGCGGGGATCAGAGAACCCTTCGGAGCACAGCGGGCGCTGCGCGGTCCCCGCCCGTGGCCGTGAGCCGCGGCTCCGCGGGCACTACCGCCCCCTGCCGGTAGCGCGCCGCCAGCGCAACGCTCCGTCCCGCACCCGAGGAGAGTGCGCTTTTCGTTTAACTTAGCATCGGTTTGCCATACAACCCGCGTTCCGCCGCTTTTAAAAATAGGCGGAACCCCTCGCTTCGTTCCCGGCACTGCCCGCTGAAACGCAGCCGTCACCCGGCCTCGCTGCCCCAGCCACGACCCCATACCCGGGGAGCGGCGTTACGGTGTAGGAACCTCTCCATCTGTATGAGAACAGCACCCTCTGGTGGCAGCATGTGGGCATTGCAGCCTGAACACGGAGCTCCGCGCTACCTGCGGCACGAGCGGCAATCCTGGGAGCACAGGTGAAGCGCATTTGCTTTTCGTGTTCATGTTTGCAAGTATTTCTAGGGTGTTAAAGTAGCTACATAGTTCTAGTTTCTCCAGTCTCTTGTGAAAATCTCCTCTCAGGATTTTTGAATGCTTCTCTCTCTCAAAACTTCTGATGAGTTAAAGCACTTCCCAAGTTAAGGTAGAACACGGTGTTATTGGCTTTGTTCGTATTTATTTCTTTATTTTTTTGCTTTACATTGAGAGGAATTGAGGTTTTACTTATTTGGAGACTAAAGCCACTAGAAGATGGCTTGTATGTTATAAGGCTGCTTTGTGCTGCCATGCAAGGTGTGAGCCTCAGAGTGGCCCAGCAGCTGCACCATGTCCAAAGCCATACTTACCTCCAAAAGAGTTGTTAAATAAAAGGCTGACCTTCAGCTATTTAGAGGGGAAGAAAAAGGAATATATATATATATATATATATATAAATCTTTATGTTAGGTCTGTTCTTAAAATGGAAGTAAGAATGCTATTCAGAAAGTATTTTTCTGAGCTACACACAGCTTTGATGCTGGCTTCAGTTGTTTAAACCAAATGGTAGTAGTTTAAGGCAGCTTTCAGCTTTTTAAAATGCTGCTTATTTTCAGTTATTCGATCAAATAAACTTGGAGGACTTATCAGATAGAAAAGGCAGTTGTGGTATGCAGGTATTTAAGAGAAGCTGGTTGTTGGTTTTACTGCTTCTGTTACTATGTGCAGCCCTACAAAATCCATCAAGCACGGGAAAGAACAAATGGTTTACATATTTTGAACTTGTAAGTTAATTGTGTATGAGTTCTGAGAGGTGCTTGCTGATTTGTTTTAAACAGATTTAAAGTTCACACTGATAAATGCCTGTATCTGAGAGGCAGGAAGCTGCACTGTGCCAGTACAAGTACCTTTAGCACAAGGCTTTAGCACTTAGCTTTTAGCCTGGCCCTAAGTAAACAGCTAGAAATTGCAAATAGTTGAAACTCGTATGGAGTTACCCTTGGCCAAAAGCTATGTGCAGCCTTCATTCTGCTGGAACACTGTTCCTGGTAACTACAGCACCAGTGCAGCACTCTGCTGCTGTGCAGTGCACCCTGTTTCGTGTGACTGAAAGGCCTGGCAGGCAAAGGGGGGAGAGCACAGAGCTGATTGATCCATTGTCAGGACACTGAACTCCTGAAGGGAAAAGAGCCACAGATGTTGTGTTATTTTGTATTCTGGGAGATGAAGCTGTTACTGCAGCACTGCGTGTTGTCCCTGCCTCTATTGGAGAATGGCATGGGAAGGAGTAGCAATGTGTCAGAACAAAGCAGGTTTCTTAGAAAATTTGATGATGCTAATTGTCCTTGCCTGTAAGAAAGGCAGTAACGTTACCATAGTTGACACAAAAGAGTGTGATCTTGTGGAAGAGATATTGTCATGGCCTGAAGTGTTCTGCCAACAGAATTCTTAACAGAATTCATGGGAACATGTCTCACATGAGGGCAACAGGTTCAGATCTCCTAACAGATAAATATAGCAACAGAACTGTTAACATGCTGTAGTTTGGGGTGCACTGTACTGCCTTGCATGAGTCTGTGACATTTGCACCTCTGCAGAGAAACTGTTACAGTGCTGGCGTGGGCAAGGAGGAACCTTATCTGACAGTGTTTGAAGCTTGCTTTGGGAGCAAGAACACAGTGTAGAGAAACCTGACAATCCTGTGCTGAAATATACCAGCCAGTTCTATGCTTTATTAATCTTTGTATCAGGAGAAGATTTGCTATTAAAAATGGTAATGTATGGTTGAAATGATGGAGGGATCACCCTTGATTTAAATACTGTGAATTGTGTCACAGTAAAGACATTTCAGCCCCAACAAGATGTGACACAGGAACCTTCAAAAACACCGCTTGGATTTGCTTCCCTGGCTGCTCCATTGCTGAGCTGTTTTGACAGCACGAGAAGCAGTGTCTGAGCACTGCTGCGTGGCACAAAGCCAGGTCCCTTCAGTAGCTCGAGGAATGTGAAGGAAGAGCAGCCTGAAAAGCAACTGTAAATTTGTGATGAAGTGCAGGTGTAAAGTTACAGTTCTCAGCAATTTGTAAAATGAGGTAACTTCTAGTACTATTACATGCACTGCTGTTGCTGCTGGGAGATCAGGAGATCTGTATTTCTGTCTCTTATGTACCCTTATGATGGCTCTCAAGGCAGCGCACCCATCTTTGTGTCAGTTACAGGAGGACTGGCTGCATGTCTGAATGAGTGGGTCAGGCTAAGGAGCTCAAAATCACTCCTTAGGTTCAATTGCTGTGTGAGGTCTGTGGGTGCCTGTGAATGCCACAGTGTGAGGAGCCAGAGCTGCCATGTGTGAGGTCTGGGCCCAACAGGGTAAGAACAAGGCTGGCATTGGCATGTGGCCGAGCACCTCACGTTAGTGCAGGTCAGCTGGAAGGAGTTCTTTCGCTGGTGCTGCAATTTTTCCATCTGATGACACGGGTTAAGCCATGCTGGCAGGCCTCTTCCACCAGGATTAATGTATGTGTCCATTATGGGGCTTAGAAACAGGGCCTTACTAATGTAGCTGGCATATACTTGTTTTGAATCTGCTGCTCTCAGCTGGTCATGTCCCTCTGATGGTGGAAGGGTGCTGAAAGCTCAGAGCTTGGTGTAACTTGCACTGCTTGCATTCACATCTGGTAAAGCTGGCTTGTTTTAAGGTGGGCAGTGCTGTGATGCAGCAGCCTGACCCTGATACTCCCAAGACCTGACCAGCCTGCATTCCCTGGTGGGTTAACCCAAGCAGATTTGCATGACAGTGGTACGTGTACTTTGCTAGCCTGACTCATTGAGGGAAGGAAAAATCCTTCCAACTTGCAATCTAGCACGGTGAGTTTGCAGCATTGCTTTCCCTTCAAAGATTTTCTCTGCCTCTTGTCCTTAAGTGCCAAGCTGATGTGCTGCAGCCAAGAGCCTGAATCATTGCTCCCTCTTGTGAAAGAATGTACTAATAGGTTTGCTGTTAATTTTTCTTCAGCACCTGGTGACAGGGACAGGAACAAGCAAGAATCAAGTATCAGAGCTGATAATTATCATAGGATTTTGATAAGTCTGTGGTCAGATTCACAGCGTTTTGTTTACACAGGCATGAGCACTCATGCAACAGAGACACAGCGTGCTTCTGAAGTTCACGAACAACATACAAAAACCTATGGTTGGAATATCATTCTGAGACTCCTTTATGAAATATTGATATTTGTTTTAAGTGGACAAGCATGCCGTATAGCTTTCTGCAGATAACAGTAAAGGGGCAGAGAAGAGTGGCTGGAGTCAGCCTGAACAATGTGATAAGTAATCTACACTTGTCAGGAAAATACAGAGGATCTGCAGATTCTGAACCCATTAAATTTACACATCTTCTGTCCTTGTTGCTGTTTTATCATCCCATGCAACTTAATTCCATGTGCTGCTTTGCCACTGCGCAGCAAACTGCATTCAACTTCACTCAATTATTACTTTTTTCAATTTTTTGTTAGAAGAAAAATTGATTGTAAATTCAGGCACTCAAAAGTTGAGACGAACAAAAAATAAGGGCCCCTTAAAAAAATTTAACTGCTCTGGTCAAAAGCAGGTAACAGCCCTGCTGCTACTGACTGTTAATAATTCACAAACAAGATTTAAAGTGAGTACAGTGTAAAGAGAAATTGCTATTGGTAGGAGCTTGAAGCTGTTGTAGCTTTGATGATGCTCCTTGCTGACACTGAGTGGTGCAATTACCACATGCTGATGGAGGAGAGCTGCAATTACCACATTTTCTGAGTCAGCTGCCGAGCGTTGTTTTTTTGCATTGGCACGTATTTATGTGTGTATTGTAGGCAGTGTCTATAAAGTGTTTCCCTAGTATTTGTAACACAATACTATGAAGAGAACAGATACTTCTTTCTTTTTTATTATTATTTTTAAATCCAGTATCTTAAAAGATGGAGTTACTGTGGGTGTCACTGGGGGCTCTGTGTGAGCAAAATAGCAGCAAGGAGTGCTGGAGGCCATAGGAAAAGAAATTTTGTATGAAAGCATTGTTCCCTTTACCATGGATGATGCTCCTTTGTTTCTTTTCTTTTTTTTTTTTTTTTTTTTTTTTTGCAAATTCAATGATGAAAGTGTGGATAATTATTTTTTGTTTGCAGACTTACCAAGGATATTGTGCTCTTGGAGTGAGGAAAAAAAAAAGGGGGGGGGGGGTGGTCAACCATTTATTGGTGTAATTACCACAACTGGCAGAGTAGAAAGCAGTGTGAGGGGCTGCACAAGTACCTGGGCAGGTATTCTTCTAAATCTTCTTGACTGCTTGTGAACTTTTTCAGTCTTACTTTTCTGATAGAAATATTTTAGGATTGATCTGTGTTCAGGAGCAAATTGTTTGGAAAAATTGGTGTTAAAGTGGGTTCATCTATTTTCAAAAATGAAGTGGTAGAAAGAACACCTTTATACCTCACATCAAAATATTGTCTGAACCTTGAGTTTGTAGATGATTGATACCAGAGGGATGCAGTTTATTTGCTCTTCTAGTGTGTCATGGAGTGTGTAGATATTATACAGGAAGAATCTGAACATTCCACATTTTTTCGTATTCCTTTTTGAAAAATAATTAAAAAAACCTCATCAGAATATATTCAGAGAGGATTTGGGTTACAAGAGTTACACTAACATTGGGAAAAAAAGTGAGGAAATAATCTAGAGATCCTATGTCTGTTACTGTAGATATGTGTATATATGACCAATTATTTGATAACATGATTAGGCAGTATTTTTATTTATTTATTTTAAGACCCCCACTTTGCTCACTGTTAACATTAATGTAATATGAGTCTGTGTAACGGTCTGAGATCCAAAGCCTTCCACCTCATCAGCTGTAGCTGTTGGGCGGCATCCAGTGAGTAGGGCTCAGCTGCATGAGAATGACGTTCATCCTTGGTCACTGGTGTGACATCTGGGTAACATGTCAAATCACTGAGCAGCTCCTCACTGTAGTGCTTACCAGTTCTGCCATCTCAGGGTATTCAGCAAAAAGCAGAGTCGTCCTATCAGGCCTTAAAAGAAAAGCAAAGATACATGAATGTTTGCTGAAGTCCTGGAAATACTTGCTTTATTTATTTATTTAATACATATGTGCGTGTTTGTGTGTGTAGCTTGTTGTGATGCTCAGACCCTTGGTTGACAGACAGACCCTAGCAGTCGCAGTTCCTTTCCCAGAGGATCAGTCTCCACTCCAAGCAAAATATCTTTAGAAACTGCTGGAGGAGGGTGCACCCCTCTGGGTTCTTCTGCTATTTCATGTGGTCAGTGGAAGATGGGCGCATCTGATTATGAGTGTGGGTCTATGTTTCCTATGTAAGCCTTGGATTTTCTGGAAGAGCTAGAACAGTTTAGGTTAGGTAGGAAAGGTATCGATTACAGTGGCGGTGACTCACCTCATTGACTGCATCTTGCCAATGGTCTCACACCATGTGAACTTCTTTTTAATTTATTTTTCTATGGCTGGCCAGTCGTTTGTCATGTTGACAGGCAGTGGCCTTCTGAGAACACTAGCTACTATTATGGGATCACTGAGGCTGAACAGAAAAGGAGAAAATAGCAGGAAATATAAAACTGCTACTCTGTCTCAGAACCAGGTAGGTGGAAAAAATGATCATCATGAATCTGTTTGAGCATAAGGTGATAACTATTCTTTTGGTGTTAAGCAACTTCATCTACCTCGGTTTCAAAGAAAAGTCTAAAGCAATGAGAATAAATTTCCTAAGAGGTGGGTAGGAAATAGATGCTCTCAAGCTGTTGACTACCTTTGAACTAAGCATACAGACTTGCAGAAAATACACAATACCTAGCAAAGAGGACAGAGAACCATTCCTCTACCTAGATCCAGCAGCACTTCATATTGTGAAAACATGCTCAACCATCTGTTCTCAGAAGATCTCAAGTGCCCCGTTAGTTTTTAATGGAAATGTGTCATGGTCAAGGTTTCCCTTGGGTGTCCTCTGAAAGCACTCATGAAACATGGAATGTGAAAATCAGCCAGAGAAGATCTTTTTGGGAAGGTGAATTATGTGGAGACTCAGTCAGACCTCATCTACAGGAGAGGTTAAGAAGAAATTTTCATGAAAAAGTACAGACAAAGCATCTGTGTCTTAATCTGACAGTGGAGGGTCTTTAAGGGATTCAGTCATATGTTCACCACCTTAAAATTATAGATCTAATTTCTAATTTGAGAAAAGATATAAATAGAGTTTATAGATAGGCAAAACTAAGTTGCGGGGATAGAACCAGCCAGAAGCAAAGCCAATGTGAGAGTAACCCTAAAAATTGAAGGTGTTGTAGGAGATGGCAGTGAAGAGTTTTCATTATGATTGAATATTAATTAGTGACATGGCTATTAATGATGACAGTAATTAACAGAGGAAGGAAAGACTTGTCATTGTCCCGAGGGTGAGTAATCAGTCTTGGCAGGTGATAAATAATGGTTCAGCAAACTCAGCAGAAAGATAATCTGTCTGCCTCAGGACAACTGGAGAACAGCTATAAAATCTTCCAGGCTCTTGGCAACATTCAAGAATGACTTCATATTTTTAAGAGACAAATTAAAATCCATGATCTCTAGTGTTGCTTATATTCCAGAGTGACTGATCACAGTGGTTCTGACTGAGTCAATGTTTTCAGTTTGCCCCTTTAAGCCTATATTTGTTAATCTTAACAGCAAGAAGAAAAATTGTTGAAACAGCTTTCAGCATTGTTTCGAATGTTTCATTGCAGTTTGATTAAAACTGAATAAATTCCTCAAAAGAAAAGGAGAATATGATCATTCTATGGAGTGTTAATCCTGTGTTAAGTATCCTGTATATTTGGAAAGGGATTGGTTGGAATTCACTTCTCCTCCCTTGTGTAAGACAGTGAACTAACTACTCTAAAAGATGTTCAGATATGAGCTGTCACATCAGTTGGGAATAAAATGACTAAGAGAGTACTGCAGACCTATAGTCTGAGACCAAAACCAGACCAAACAGTGGACTTTTTAGTTTGGGATATGAAAAAAAAAAAAAAAAAAGAATCATTCTGGTTTACCTTGAATCAAGACAGCAAATTGTGATGTTTTGTTTTGTTTCTAACGATACAGAAGGCTTTGAATCTTCCTGAAATGATTTTCTAACCCCAAGTGTTTGTTATATCTTTAGGCTATTTCTGTTCTGCAGAAGGCAGCATCCATGTTTATAAAATGGAAAATTTTATTAACAAACACGTCAAAACAACAGTTATGGACTCCAAACATTTTCCTATATATTTTTCTGCAAGCACCATATCTGCCCATAAAATCCCAAGAACATATCCTTCATATTGAATGCACAGGATGTTGCCCATGGACAAGTCAGAGCTCACTAAAAATATAGCTTATTGCCACATTATTCATCCATGTACAGTAACTTTAGAGAAAAGATAGCCCATTTCTTGGCTGTTAATTGAATATGCTTATGTAGCAGTAGTCAGCTAAGGCTCTGAAATTTGTAAGGCTGTATATTAGTTTAGATGTGTTTTGCTGGGGTTCTGCAGTGTGTCTGCCTTTGGATTAACTGAGTTCCTGAGTGTCAGAGAATGAAGAAGGGATTACTAGGCACGCTCTCTTCTGCAAGTTGCTGCTTGTCTTTGACACAAACTAGACTTTCAGCTCTCTCCAATTTATTTATTTATTTATTTATTTATTTATTTATTTATTTATTTTTGTCTGGTGACTCAGTTCCATGCTTCTATATGATTGCCCTGACATTTAAGATGCCGGGTGCCAATAAATGCTTCTTCATCTCCTTGCTGGATAGTGCTTTCAGCAACAGAACTTCCTATATGACGAGGTGAGAGAAATGCATTTGGGAGAGAAGTTACATGAAACTATTAGAGTAGCAGTTGACTTAGAGTGTACAAAGTCTCCTATGGCACTTGGGCTCAGTACCTATCAGTGAGTATATAATTACAGTGTGACGCAGGAAGCAAAAACTATTTGAAACCTTGGGAGAGATAAAAAAGAAAATGGAATAGAATTCATATAAGTTATTTTGTATCTCATCTCAGTGTTGTCTTTCTCTAGGACTCTCAAAAACTTCTTGGTCTCTGGGTTCAATGCCTTCTTTTTTCCTGTTTATTTATTTATTTTGCAGGTGCCGATATTGTGCAGTGGCTTATGAAGAACCTCAGCATTGAGGATCAAGGTAAAGAGAACCATGGCTAGGAATTAGCGGACCTTTCAGCTGTCATGTGTGTGCACCATAAGAGAATGCACGCTACTTCACTGCAGAGCATAAAACAGTAGAACAAGGTTGATCTAAGCATTTGGTGGGAAGGAGGAAAACAGATAAGAATCAGCTACCTAATTAAGTTTCATACCTTACAACTGCAATGCACAGAAAGCACTTGGTAGGTGTCCTAGCCTGTCTGTGAAATTGTTGCTACCTAAGAAAGCCTGATGTATTCTCGGCTGTTCCCAGACCTAGAAAGGAGGCTGGTAGACTTGTGATTAAATGGGTGAAGGTAGTGACAGGACTCCCTGGTGTGGAGAAACGTAGCCACAGCTGACAGGACACAGTGGTCAAGGATGACACAGACTCTAGTATGGGATCGCTAGATGGTGATTTATCGTGGCAGCTAGATAAATGGATAACGAGCCATAAACTGTGATCAGTGTTTGGGCACAGTCCAAATAATTCACAGTTCAGAGAAACCAAAATCACTTTTTACATAATTGAGAACTATTGGGGAAAAAAGGAAAGGCCTGGGCCTTCTTCGGGCCCAGAAGTTTCTGTTGCTTTCCTGGAAAGAAAAAAAACATTTAATTTTGCCATCTGCTTCTGCTGTCACCATGTAAAATCAGGAGTAGAGGCAGTGTTGACTCACCCAGGGCAATTCTCTAGACACCACCCTACACATGAGTCTAATCAAGTCCAAACCTGAATTTCAGCTGCAAGCAACAGATTTATTATCTCTCTGGGCACAAGTGATAATCTAATGTGTATTTTGCAAATCTGAGACAATAGATGTGGCTTTTGAAAATTGACATCAGTTTAAAATCTGTGCAAATCATAAAATCATAGAATGGTTTGGATTAGAAGGGAGCTTTAAGGTGACGTTAACTCCACCCCTCTTGCTACATAGGCAGGGGCACCTCCCACTAGACAGGTTGATCAAAGCCCCATTCAGCCTTGTTTTGAATGCCTTCAGGGGCATTCACAACCTCACTGGGCAGCCTGATCCAGTGCCTCACCACACGTGTAGTAAAGAATGTCTTCCTAATATCTAGTCTAAATCTACCCTCTTCCAGTTAAAAGCTATTTCCCCTTGTCCCAGCTGCTGGGTGAGGGCTGCATCTAGGAAATTTCATCTATATACTGTAAAGCTGCTTTCTGCTCTCCTGCTTTGCATGATTTCACTGAAAGGCATATGGATGCAGCATTGTTGAAACATGGCTTATGCCCATGAGGTCATTGTGTGACTCATCCCAGCCCCACTGCTCAAAGCAGAGGATTGTGCAGGGTGCATCATCCTGACACATCTCCTCTCTTTTCTCTCTTTTTCTATTCTTTAACAGGGGAAGCAATACACTTGGGAAGTCTTATCGCAGCACAGGGTTACGTCTTTCCAATCTCAGACCATGTCCTTACCCTGAAAGATGATGGGACATTCTATCGTTTTCAGGTTAGTGAGCCCACTGCCCTGCTTGTGTGTCCCTTACTGATGTCCAGTGGTACCACAATATTGAGTAGCCACTCTTCTGTCCAGAGTGAACCAAAGCAAACTTTGGAATCAGGCATTTGATCTCTAGCACAGTGGAAAGTTCATATTTATCCTCTTTTGGTTACAGGTGGATGTGGGAAGGGGCAAGCTTCAGCCTTTGCCTCTGTTACAAAGAATACGTAACCTTGGCAGCCACTTAAGCTGGGACTCTTTTTTCCAATGTTGTCTCTGTGTCTCCAGATGTGTTCAATGTTTAAAGCATCCTGTGCTTGAGTTCAGTGACCTTTCCAAAATCTGCTGCTGTCAACTTCCTAGATAACTGTGTGCAGCAACAACCCCTTTTAGACAGATTGTGTAACTTTAAAAGAAGTAAGTTTAAAACCAGAGTCCTGTTGTTTAATCTTGCTGGTTAAATTTGTGTGCTTTTTTTTTTCATTTGATCTCTGTCAGCTTCCTTATCTTTCCTGTGTCCTCTCTTCTATTCACATTACCATTTTTCCTTCTCATTTGTTTTTTTCTTTTTTAGTTATTATTTGAAAAGCCTCTTCTCATCTTTGCATCTTCTGCTCATGCTCACAGTCCTACTGCTAATGTGGTATTGTTATCACATGAAACCAATGGCACAGGGAACAAAAAAAGCCAACAACTACAACTAAAACCCAACAAGGAGATCACCAACCTCAACTTATTTCTGCCCATCTTCTGGTTACCTGGCGTTACTCCGATTAAGATTTTTCATGACAGTTCACTTGCTTTTCACAAAGTCTTACTATTCCCATCATGCAAGACTTGTCAGAAACAGGGACAGTGCTGATTGCCTGTTTAGTTATATTTTTGTGACATTATAGGAAGTTTAATTCTCAAATTATCCAGTGCCAAATTTCAAAACCAGAGTATCATTTAATTTTGTATTTTAAGCCTGTGCAAACTACATAATGAGATTGTCTTGACTGCTTATTGACTTTTTTTCTCTCTCCTTATCTTTTTCTGCAATTGTGTTTACTGTTTGCCTGTTGTCATTTCCTGCAACAGTTCTCCTCAGACCTTTTCTGCAAAAATAAGCTGATAGGATCATTTTTCTTTTCCATTACTTCACTTTCCATTACTTGACGCTTTCTACCTTGACATCAGTCCCCCCCTTTAACAGTAGCTCATCATCTTGTGAAGTTCAGGAGATATATATCAGTGAGGTGTATTGAACCGTGTATTGTTTGACCCCTCTGTGTTATCTCACTGCACGTTGGTGCAGGGAGTAGTCTTTGTATGTGTGTAATGACCTATGCATTTTTGTGAAATTGCATCACTAATGCAAAACAGTGTTCTGTAATTCCTGTGGTCACAAGGATATTATTCTTCATTCATGTCAAGAGTGAGATACAACCAGATGTAGCAATATCTTGTAACTAATTGTAGTAACTGCAACATACAGGCTTGGATAGAAAACCGAACCAGCAAGCTTAGCAGGACTTCTGCTTTCAGAATGACTATAATCAGCTGAGTTTTGAGCTCTTACATCTAATCTATTTTAAAAGTGAGTTGTTTTGTTGGCTATCAACCAAAATGGAAAAGCCACTACAAAAGAGCAAGTGACACATAGCACATATAAAAGGCCACAGAGATTTTCTCACTGTCCTTCATAAGTAAATGAGTAAATAAATCTGGGTGCCTGTGAATTCCTGGAGAAAGAGGAGGTTCTGGTGATAGAGAGAAGGAGTGTCTAAAATGCCATCAGGGTGGATGTCCTCAATCACTACTGCAATGTCTCTTCCTGCAGTGAGGAATGGTAGAGAGGATACCTTTCTGGAAAAGCACCACCACTTTTATTGAGAGCTGTAGCAGTGTTTCCTTCCCCTCAGAGTAGAGACCGGGCAGTAGACATTGTGATTCTGTTTGTACTTAACATTTTTTTCTGCATTTGATTTGCATTTCATCTCTTAAATTGTGAAAATGCTTATGTTGTTTCTTAGGCACCATACTTTTGGCCTTCAAACTGCTGGGAGCCAGAAAACACAGATTATGGTGAGAGCATAATTATTTCATTGCAGTAAGCTAGTACAGAAAGTTCATAATGAAAGAAATTGTCCTTCAACTGACAAGTTCATTGGGGCCAGGATTTCACATACTGTTGCCTTCATTCTCCAGTAGCTCTGTTCGTTTCAGCAGGATTTATGGCAAGCAGAATATTGCTCCATGGGAATCTTAAATAATATCCATATCGCTTTTGTGGGAGAACATGCTTTGATCTGTAGCTGAATTTGATGTGTTGATCAATAAAAAGTTACCTCATTTGGGCACTCGTCTGGCTGATCAATACATCAGTACATAACTGATGGCATCCTGTAGTTAAGCTTCTGCGATGCATGACATCACACTTTTTTTTTTAATAGAAGATTACCAGTTTCTAGCTGGTAAAAAGAGAAAACTGAGCATGGTTTATGAGCTAATAAACTGTAACATGGGGTATTAGGCGTGTGAATGCCTGCAGACAGTGATAATACATAAAGAAAATATGTCAGTATTGTTATCTTTAGCTGTCTCCATGCAATATTGCTGTCTCTTCCAGAACTATGCTTCTTTCACAGCTAAATGATAAAATCAATTGATGCATCCTGCAGTGGCACTCAAACAGGAAGTGAATCCATGTGTGTGCCCATAAAGCAGGAGCTTCTGAAAATGCCTCTTCTGAAATACCTCATAAGCTACGATCAGTTTATAACTCCTCCCTGAATAATAATTGTTTATTTCCCAAGTAATAATTACTCATCGTTATGGATTCTGGAAATTGTTTGCCAGGGTGGAGAAGTAACTTGCGATGTTGTCTGTCATGTGATAGCTCATTTGCAGTCTTCCACTGCAAGGGAGCTAACGCAGACTTATGTGTTTATCCCAGCGAGGGGACTGCTTAGGAGAAAATGAGTTGCTGTTCATTGTGTGCAAAATGACTTCCAGATTTTACAAACAGTCCCCATATATGTGTCTGAACTGTACTAAATATGTTTCCCGTAAATATCAGCATAACAATCTTAAGAGAAAGGTTCTGTTTCTGCCTATAGTATTTATTCAATAACTGTGTTCCACCGTCTGGCTATTGTGCTGCAAAGGCATTGGGTGGAACAGTGCACCTCAAAATCAAGCCCCATGCAAGCTGACCCACAGCTGGGCAAGCCACAACTGCATTAGTTCTGAGCCCTGTAGTGACAGATTTTCATCTATCCCAGAGATCTCTAACATATGCTTATAATCAGCCTCAGCATATCAGGGGTCTGTGCAGATGGTCTTCCCAGGAATTAATCCCAAACTAGCAGTAGACCCAAATAAAACTGAAATCCCAGCAGCTCTTCCTACTTTTTTTATTTGCATAGATCCGCTCACAGGACAGTAATGAACTTGCTAATGGCAGGTCACTGCCTCGCGTGGAGAAGTACTGCAAGATAACTGACTCTCAGTTTATTTGGTATTATAAATGATTCGCAGGTGAAGCTGTTTTTGAGAAGTATAAAAGTAAATATATTTGACCCAATCAACTCTGGTTACTATGCATAATGTTGCCTCATTATAAGCCTGTTAGAATTACAGGGATTGCATAGAGGAAAACAACACAAATAGCACTGCTTTTTTTGTATTTCAAATAGATGATAGGGCTCCCAGTGAAGAATATTCCTGGAAGTGTCAGAAAATCATATTTATGCACAAATCAAAATCCCATGGTTTTCAAAGAAAAATGAAACGTTTCTGATAAAATTTACTTTTAGAGGACAGGATAGAGGATGCTTTGACTTCTGCCCCATGCCAATCTGGTGCATAGTTGGGTAATCTTTAGCTGGCCCTGCAGTATGAGAAAGGAGGCAAAATGCAATGAAACCTATGCAATTCACACCCAGATTTCATCAGCAAATGCAAGTGTTGGATCTTTTTTATATAGTTCACTTCTGACTGTATACCCTGGGTGTGTTGGGGACCTTTTGTTTCAGCCTTTAGTGGAAATGGGGTGAGCTGACAGTCCAGCTGAGCCAGTCCCAGAAGGCAGCCTGGAACTGGTTAGGTGTCACCTGGTATCTTGACCCTCTGAATCCCAGCTCACACCAATTTCTGCAGTGTCTGCCTATGGTGAAATGGGTGAGGGCTTTTCTCAACTGCTTGAAACGTATAAAATAAGTGGATAGAGATAATGAAAAATTGCTCGAGTTGTACCTTTATCCAGCCAGTATTTCTGTTATTGTTTTAATATCCTAATTTATTTTCTTCTAATTATTCTTTTAGAGGAAAGAAAATGCAGAAATATACAAGGCTGCTCACTTTTGCAGGAATTTTTCCAAAGTGCTGAGGGGAACACGTTGCTAATGCTAAATCTTTTACCAGCCCCAGAAGTAATTGTGTCTTTCTCAGACATCTTGTTAGGTCCAGGCATCAACTCTCAACACTTTTAAATGAGATGTCCCAGATGTTTAAGGCCTCTGAGAATGCTAGCCCTTAATGTCAGCTGGGTATTCAGCCCTCTCATTCCTTGGTTTGCATTGCCTTCAGATGAGAAGACTGTGGAGGTTTGGGGCTTTTTTTTTTTTTTTTTTTTTTTTAAGATCTTGGACTAATAATTTGTCTGTAATTGTCTTCTATTCTCTTTCTCCCTTTAGCTATCTATCTTTGCAAACGGACCATGCAGAACAAAGCTAGGCTGGAGCTGGCCGATTATGAAGCCGTAGGTACACTCCTGCTAAAGTTTAAAGTGTGGGGGCATGGGGGAAGGCTTTGTTTGCCAGCTGAATGTTGCCATTTAATGCCATGGGGTCAGCTTTTACTATATGTCTTTTTTTAGCTGTCAGAATTTGTTGAAGGGTGATCTGGAAAGAACATCAGGCTCACAAATGAGGAATGTCCCCAGCTCTGCAGCCTCTCAAGTTAAAGCATCAGCACCAAGAAGCAAATCACACTACAGTTAACATTGGTTTCCTCTTTCCAGTTAACAGTTCCTGTTTTATATAGCAGATACAAACCTGCAGAAATCATGGATTTTCAGGTGCACTACTGAGCAGTTAAATTGCTAATGACTCATGGGATATACCTACATACTGTACATACTATATACTTACATACTATAAATAAAATTTTCAGTTATGAAGCTTAGACTCTATTTTCAGTATGCTATCATGCTTATTCAGGGAGTGTTTTCTCTTATGAAATTATTGTTCACAAAAGTATCACCAAAGTTGGCTTCAGATTGTGAAGAGTTTGGGTCAATAGGGATGGGAGGATGGAGGCAGGAGCGGTAGTGTTGAAATGAGTTTTTCTGAATGCTAGCAGTGTATATCAATCTGACCATCTGAACTTTGCTTTCTGTCTTTCCTTTCCTTTGCTATTTCAACAGCATAACAGTTGAATTTCCAACGTGGATTTTTTCAGTGTTTTTTTCAAAGATGTTTCTAGTGGACTTCTGGTTTTGTGTTAATTATATACATCTATATTGTGTAATTATAGAGTGGTCTTTTTTTTTCTAGAACAGATTTTCTCCTTCTACTTTGCCTTCTACTGTATTTTTGGGTCTTTTGTACACACAGATAATGCCTATGCACCACTTGGTTCTTTCAGCAAAGAACATACAAAAATTGCCAGTGTCTAATCCACCCTTGAAATACATCCGGTGTTTCCATGAGTTCTAATTGTGAAGTGCAGTGCATAAAGAAATAATGCATATGCATTTATACAACATTTTGCTGACTTTTCACCTCTGCATACTTTTTATTTTATTTTTAAAACCATTGAAACCGGTCACAGCCAGCCAATTAACTGTAAGTACTCTAAGTATCTATGATAAAGCAAAACAAGACTGTTCTGCACCACACACGCCCACACACATGCCATGAGGCTATGGCTAAGTACTTTTGCACATTGTTGTCTACTGAGAGTAGCAATGCACTAGTGATGGCAAATAATTAGATCTTGGCAGTCTCTCATTTTTCTTGTGAATATTGCATTGCACAATTAGTGGTCGTTTCTGCATTCGAACATTGCTCTCTTAATTAAAGACAATCGGATGAGAAAGGCACTGACTCTTCCTAGTCATTATGAGAGCCTAAGTAGACCCAACACTGGAGATGTAAAGTGAGCACTATGAGAGAAACAGGTTTAAGGGATTGGGAAGGAGTCCTGTATATTCAGTACCCATTTTTTGAGATGTAGAGTAAGGACTTTTCTCTGCAGGCATCAGCACTGCCCTGGAGTTTACGAAGAGAATCTCCACAAGGCATTGTAGGGGACATCTCATTTGAGGTTCTGCTTGCATCATTCACAGGCAACTTCCCACCCCCAATTTCTGCTTGTAAAGCAGGACTCTTCTTTTTATGATTGGGCTTGCATGATTGGATTTAACCTCAATTTATAATTGGCCAAACATAGGCATGATTCAAATAATGCTTCAATTGGTTTTATTTCATTGGTTTCATCATATTTACTCCAGAGGGCACATATGAACGTAATTTAAACTAAGAAATAAATCAAAGCTATGAAAAAAAAAATATTTTTGCAGATATTACAAGTAGTTCACAGTAAAGAAAATCATCACAGCTTGGCACAGCTGTAAATCGTTTGCTTAACTGTCTTCCTCCAAGTAGAAGACTGAAACTCTTAAATGGACTTGATGGTAACTGAGCCAAGCTTTGTCTTGTGTTATACAAGAGCTTGAAGTAAAAAGTAGGAACACATCTTGCATTGAAATGCAAGCACTTGAGCATTTTCTTGAAATAAAAGTAATCAGTGTAAAAAGAACAACAGTATAACTTAATAGTGTTAATTTTCAAAGAAAATTTGAAACAGTTGAACCAGCTGTAATGTAGAGGGTCGGGTTTGTGGTCTCATAGGCCTCCTTCTTCAAGCGGTTGTGGATATGTGACTACAGGGTACTGTTTGAGCCTCAGATTCTGACCATGTCAGTGAGCTTGACCTTTATCTGTGAGGAAGTTGCATTGATCTCCAAATGTTCAGATTCTGATGCTCCCCACAATAGACCTGAACTAGAACTCTTACTTCAGATGCAGGAAAAAGGCTGCATCTGGATCTGGTCTCTCAGTTAGCTATTTTCATTGTTCAGACAAACAAGCTATTTCCTTTTGTGAATCATCCTGGCAGCTCCCAGAGTTGAGCGCAGTGCAGCTGCGCAGTGCTCTTAGGGCTGAACAGAGCAGGGGATGCTCAGGCTTTGCACCTTAGTGAAAGGGACCAATGTGGGGAGGAAGGGAAAGTGGGAAAGAGAAGGAATCATGCAGGTGGCAGCCATCTGCTATCAGAAATGGAAGTTGTCAGCTTCGCAGAGCTTCTCAGTATTATCTTTTGGGAACAAGACCATCATCATTTTACTAATAGAACTTGGGCTGTCTTCATCACACTCTATTAATTCTCCTGACAGGGTCTTCTTGTCTGCAGCCCAAAAATATGTGTCACAACCTTGCCTTGCCTATGGGATGAATCACCTGAAACCAGCGCTGACTTCCATGGCTTGAGTTCTCCAGCTTAAAAAAAATAAATGAAGGGGAAATAAAATTAGCTCCCAGTATCCTAATTGCTCTCAAGCAATTGTTGTAATTACCAGAATTAACTGTTCTTACTATTTTTCATCTTTTGTCAGGAAAACTTAGCAAGACTTCAGAGAGCATTTGCAAGGAAGTGGGAATTCATCTTCATGCAAGCTGAGGCCCAAGTGAAGTGAGTAATCCTGGAGTACTGAGCTGCCCCAGCATCTACGGCTGCACAGGGGGGGGATTCTGAAAATTTCTTTCTTAAAGCCTTTACTGCAGCTAAGCCCAGAAGGTACTGGTAAGTCAGCAGCAGACTGGAAACAATAGAAAGCCAATTGCTAAAATTTGTTCCAGAATCTGAAAGATGTGTTTCAACATCTCTGTGTAGAAATGCCCATCAGGAGTTCCTGAGCCTGAATTTTCCATGTGACGTTGGGTGATTCACTTACACATTCTGCTTCTACTGTTGTATATATTTTTATTTCACATAAATGGAAAAAACAAAATTTTGCCAACGGTCTGTGTAACTCTATCTTTGTAAAGTATTATAGATTTTAAAAATACTGTTATTTAAAAGTGCTTATAAAGGGGTTATTTACAGCAGTCTGTATTTGTTTTTCTCACTTATAGCAATCCTCAGTCAGCTCAGCTGTACCTCTATTTTCTGCCCTTCAGCTTATGCTCCTAACAGTGTGGAGGATTGGGTAGTACCACTTACATGAAACTTACTTCAGCTAAATCCTGTTTGGCTTTTTTCCTGTCTTCTACTCTAGTTGAAATCCACATTTTTGTTCACATCTTCCCAAAAACAGTTTGATGTTTACAACAGGTTGTCATTATTGCTGCAAAATGAGTATTGTCCAGGGCATGTAGACCAGTGCACTTAAAAGCTTAGGTGCCCATTTTGTGCATGTAATTGTCTCCTGTAAAACTGGAAGGCTGATGAAGGCGGTGTAGAAGAATACCCATACTAATGGTCTGTACTGTTAGAGAGAATTCGCACTTTCAGTATCTGATGCTAAGAAGTTAAGGGACACTTTTTCCTTGAGGGTGTGGCTGAGGCATTGGTTTCTATCTTTAACTAAGTCATTGGAATTTTGATTAATTATTTACTTAATCACATTGTAATTATGCACTATTTAAGTACATGGTAATTATCCTCAAAATAACAAGGAAATTAAGGGATTTTTTTCTGAAGAGAATACCACTGTTCTGCTTAGAAGAAAACATGAGAAGCTACACTAGCAGTGGTTCTTTCAGTTACTTAAAGGTTTGTTGACAAAAGGAAGAAGAATCTCAGTGAAAACAAAATTCTGCATTCCATCTACATCATAAATTGTCACCTAAGATAGAGATTTTAAATTCAGACTTTTTACAGGGTCATTGTTGCTTATTCATTTTTTCATGGAGAAAAGATCGGTAATTCATGGCAGTGCATTAACTAAAACAAAAAACAAAGCAGAAACTCTTGAAAGCATCTCTCTCAGTTTTCAAGTTCTGCATTTGCTTCTCAGTTCAGTACAGTGAAGCGGTGTCTGGTGGCTGCTCGTGCTGAGTTGGTTTCCTCATCTCAGCCAACTCCAAAGTGCATTGGACTTAAGGATTTTGTTGGGAGGGGTATTCAGACACTTCAGCCTCAGTCCCCAGTTTCCTGGGTACACTTCTAGCACAAATTCAGCTGAGGATCACTGCCCTTCCTAAAGAAAGACAGGAGAGGTGAAAACCTGATTGTCAAAAGCTGTAGCTCGTGTGAGTTTTATCTCACTGCTGTCATTATCTCAGGTGGCAGCAGTGCAGGAAGTCAGCACAGGGATGATGTCAGACTCTCAAGCCTGCTCTGGAGGCAAGGGTGTTTCCTCCTCCCCTGTGAGTCATCTGTCTCTCTGCAGGCAGGTCCTGAAAGCTAGTGGTGACTGTACTGTGCTCATGTGTAGAGTTGAGCATCAGACATTAACTGCTAGATGCTGCCGAGAGGTAGTGGTACAGCTACTGTGAACAACCTTCAGTGGCCTTTGATGTGTACATTTTGAGTGAATCGATTTACTGGCTCCTTGAAGGCTGAAATTAGTGACTTACACCTGCGTCAACTCCATCACATGTCTCCAGATGAGGGCTGGCTTGCACAGCTGTCAGTGAGCTGTGCCCTGTCACTCACACTGTCATCCCCCCACTGCCAGCACCAGGGCAGATGGAGCTGCTCTATTGGATCTCCAGAGACAGTGACCACAAGTGCTTCCTGTGCTGCCACTACAAGGCCTTGGGCAGTTGCCTTGTAGGAGTATGTGGTCATAGCAGTGAGGCCTTTGGAAGCAGAAAGACTTTCCGAGGTGGCCCTCCAGCCTGCAGGAAAGAGGTACCCAGAGACACAGGCCAGATGATGCTAGCAGAGCCAAAGCTAAATGTGAGCTCCCAGTCTGGGAGCAGGTGGAAAAAACAAACAAACAGATGTTAAGACAAATTTTCCACATTAATAGGAAAATTTATCTCGACACACATTGCAGTAAACATCCACAACGTTTTGCTCATGTCACTTTGCAAGTCAGGGATTAACATTTCCATACAAAAAAAAAAAAAAAAAAAGATTTCTGAACATCTTTGTCACTGAGTTGAAATGCCAGCTAGAAAATGTAAAGAGGAAGAAACAGTTGTATGGTAACTCAAGTTTTTATGTTGTTTTTTGTTGGTTATTTGTTTGTTTGTTTTTTTCCAGAATCGACAGGAAAAAGGATAAAACAGAAAGGAAAATTTTGGACAGCCAGGAAAGAGCATTCTGGGATGTGCACAGGCCTGTGGTAAAGCCCTTTTAAATGATCAGTTTTAATTTATTTAACACTGCGCCATGAGTTGCAGATATTGTCATTAAAGTCACTGCATGAATTTTTCTCACAATTCAGAACAGGTTGCTACAAGATTATTTCAGACATCATTGGTTTGTGCATGCCTGGAACTTGGAAATGTATGATCAATGTGAAGTGCTGAGGATTTTTTTTGTGCGTGTGAAAGAAGAGCATCTTACCTGGTTTGTCACAGACTTTCTAGAATAAGCTCTCCTCTTAGCTGAGGCATGTCCTCTGGGTGCTGAAGTTAGGAGTAAATGGATTTGATGCTGAGGTGTCAGCTTTGTGTATTGTGCGCTCTCATGTTTAGTAAGCATAATCTCTGGGATGCAAACATAAGGAAACAATTTTGGACAAGAGCTAAACTCTATATTTTAAGTAGGTAAGGTAGAGTGCAGATTGTAAGCAGAAAACAATAATGGGATAACCATTTCTTTTAATTGTCTCTTTTCAGCCAGGCTGTGTGAACACCACAGAAATGGACATTAGAAAGTGTCGTCGTATGAAAAACCCACAGAAGGTGAAAAAGGTCAGTTTGAGTTTCTAGTTTTGTTTCTTTTTTCTTTTTAATATAAGTTATTCTTTACACCTAGATTGCATCAGACTTTCCTGATAGAAATCAAATGAAGGATTTGGCAAATGTCAGATCTGTTTTGATCTAATTGGTGAATGTACTATTTCATTTTTAACAACAGGTGTCTACTGACTCTACATTCCCATAAAAGTAAAATCATCTGGCTAGAATACTTTGGTCACATTTTTAAGAAATTATTTGGACACAGGTTTTTCAGGGTGGTTTATCTGCCTTGATCGTCTCAAAGGCTTGATCATTAGCAGCTTGGATTCTCTTGACTTCTAGCAAGTTCTTACATGTTTTTACTAGTTTTGGAGGTGACATTAAACTCCTAACTTCCATAGGTAGTTGAACTGAGGCAGAGTTATTCATTTGTTTCTTTTGAACGTTAAGTGAAAAGCTAAATGGCTTTCAGTGGAAGTCTGTCCTGAAAACAAATGGCTACAAGTCAGTCTGTGGGTTCGCATGAGCTTGGCTGACTGACACCTGGTTAAACTCTTTCTTTGATATGTAGTTTTACAACAACAAATTCAACAGAGTGGAAGAAAATGGAAGAAAAGGGCTGGATGTTAGTAAATTTTTCGCCACTTAGTTTGCCACAACAATCATTCACAGCATTCCTCTTGCAAATATGACAGGCACAGCCCTCAGAGCTCCTAGAAGCGATCAGCTGCATTTTAGCATTTAAGATAAACTCTTTCCTGCTTACTGTGAAACAGCCCTGCAGACTGCAGTGGGAGAGTGGCCACCTCGTGTGCAACAGGGAAAGGTCTCAGGTGAGAGAGTTTTGCTGGAAAGCAGGCTGTGCTGGAAGCCCTGAGCACACTGCTGGAGTGCCTGCAGACATCCCAAATGCAGGCATCTGCAGCACAGTTGGATCTGTCAGTTTTGCTCCTGGCTGAATGATTGTTTACCTGTGCAGGAAAAAAAATAGTAGGAAATGGTTGGCTTATTACCTTACTGTTTTGCATACTGCACTTATTGCATAACAGAGAAAAAGACTGCAATCTCTTCTGTTTGTTTGCTGGTTCCTTGCAGTCAGTGTACGGCGTTACAGAGGAATCTCAGCCCCAAAGCCCTGTACATGTGCCCTCACAACCCATACGCAAAACTACAAAGGAGGATTTCCGGAAACAAGTAAGTAGATATCTATGCAGGGGATGTCCTGAGAACTGAGTACATCTAGAACAGTCAGGCAGTTGATATCTGCTTAAAAGAAAACAAAACAAAATATGTAACATTGTAGAAACCACTGTTGCTTTTAATTGAGCAGTGCAGTTCTGGGCAACACTATCTTTTTGATTACTTTCTCTGTGAGCCAGTATGCGAATTAATTTCCAGATCACCGTGTATGTTTGAAAAGTGGGCACTGACATAGGCTAGAGACGCTGACACACCCAGAACACAGGCACAGAGCTTTTGGGTTATTGAGAAAAAGTTATTTGCAGAATCACTCTGAGGAATGGCTGTCACCCTCATGTATACTTTGCCCCTCCTTGGGGAGCTCTCCCTCAAAATTGCTTTCCTGAAAGAAGCAGCCCTCACTCAAGTATGGACAGGAACTGCTGGATCAGCTTTTTAGTAAAGGCAGCATTAAACATGTTTCTTAAGCGGCCAGTTTTAGGGTGATCTTCTGAACTATGTCTGAAGCCTCTTGAGCTTTTTCCATCCTAGGCAATATAGGATGCAGAGCACTGAGAAGAACTTGTTTATAGCTCAGTACAAATGTACTTCAAAACCTTTATTTTCTTGGTTACAGAAATTGTGATGTGTGTTATAAAATGAGGATCACATTGCACTCTGAGTCATCTAAGAACCTCAGCCCCAAATACATCTTTCCTACTTTTAATTATTTCTTCTGAAGCTCCTTTGCCACATGAAATGGAGATTCCTGATGGGAGCAGCTAGTAAGCTGTTTCTATTACCTGGGGGAGGGTCCCATTTCTTTCTGAGTTACTTTCAAGCTGTTTGGAATGAGAAATCAATAGGGTGTTGGGATGTGATCAATGCATGCTGTGGAGCTCCTGGATTGTTAATGCCCTTGTCATCTCTCTCCTCAGATAACTTTTCTGAACCTGCAGATAGACAGGCATTGTTTAAAGATGTCCAAAGTAGCAGAAAGGTGAGTGTCCCCATGTGTGTGATTTCTCGTTACTTCTTCATCTCAAATTTAGCATTTCCAGAAATAGCGAGTAGGCAGGAACACACAAAGGTTCATTCCATTTATGAGCAGTGAATCCTATTCCCTCTTTGCCCACACGTGCTGCTTATCTGCTGACCACTGACATTTGACACTCGCCCTTCTGACACTGAGAAAAAGTGGGTGAAAAAGGAAAATGTTGTACTGTAAAAGCAAAATAAATGTGATCATAACAGAAAGAACCATCACAGGGCATTCATTTCCTATCCCTTCACGAGCCTAGAGCTTATTTAAAGAAAAGTCTCTCCTCTTTCAGTTGAAAAGCATTCATTTTTCCTTTTTGGATGAACTCTGAGCACTCCTCTCCTGTTGGACTGACACACTTCTGGCGAGGGCGCTGCATTTGCATCTTGTTGCATGTGATGTTTGTATTCACACTGGGATTCATTTGAATCGGGGTTGTGGGGCCAGTTTCTGCTCCAAAATATGCATGTGAAACCATATGGAAAGTACTAGGTTTGTATCTGGACATCCCAAGGTAGTGTTATGAAGAGGTGGATTTCTCATAGAGGCAAAATAAGGCATAATCTGGCTTCCAGAAAATTTAGTCCTTGTAGGAAAGTATGAACAAGTAAAGATCAAGTTCAAATGTAGCTCCCTGAGAATGACAGCTCCTTTACTCAGATACTTGTAAGCTATGCACGTTTTCAGTGAAATTGCTGAGACAGATGTAGGGATCAGCATGCTTTTCTGTTACATCACTTTTAGAGAGAAACTGTCTTGAACATGATGGGCATGACAAGGGATGGCTCTTTCTGGAGAAATAACAGAGGAATTTCTACTTAAATTAAAAAGAGATTTCCCTGTGAAATTCTGTGCTTTGCAGTGCTTGCTCCTGTAATTACTGTGTGTACACTAAACTAGGCAAATTAAATGGAAGGAGCTCAACAGAAAGTTCCTAGTGGCTCATAATGTTTATCAATTTAAATGAAAGTTTATCCAGTTAAAAAGAAAATTTTCAGAGACTTCCTGAAATCCTTCACATACTATTTTACACTATTGAAATTAGCACATTCGTATTTATGTTTTGGGCTTTCTGGTTCTGTGCTGGTAATTTTGTGTTTTACCAAAAATTCTCATTTTGTACTGAATTTACTTACAGTGACCTTAATATACTGTGACAGTAATAATTTCCAGGCTGGTAATTTACAGAAAAGCAGATGTGTTTTGCTTGATTTTTTTTCTGGGTACGTATTAATTCAATAGGATGGTCTCAGTAAAATTCATTCGCTTGTGAACATTGGGTCCATGCACACCTCTTGTTCAAGTTATACAGCCATGATATATATGTCATTGTCAGTGCCAGAAGAAAAATCTATTAGTTTTAAATAGATCTGGCCAAAAACAACAACAACAACAACAACAAAAGAAAAAAACAAAAAAAACAAGAACAGTTTTCCTGGTCTGGAAGGACTAGGACTATGGGTGGCAGTGCTGCTGGAGCGTCCCAGGCTGTGGTGTCCCACAGCATGGCACAAGGAGCATGAGGGAAGGCCTTGCTGGGGCTTGGCAGTGATGGGGGTGAGTGAGAGGGAATGAGTTGACCTGCTGCCTGAAATGAAGTCTATGTTGCCTGAAGACTGCGTGTGAAACACTGAATGAATGCTCCAAGCACAGATCAGCTGAGTAAGGAGGTGCGGTTAGTAGTAGCAAGGCACTTCTCAGGCTAAGCTCTGCTTTTAAGACTGAGGCATCACTCAGCTGCTCCAGGAACCCAGGGAACAGTTTTTCTACTTCCAAATCCTTTTTCCTCACTTGGGACCTGAACACTGTCCGTTTTAGCATCTGGCAAGGAGATTTGAAAACTCTCAAGGAAAACTGTGAATAAATTCTACCTACTGTTTTTCCTGACCACATCAGGCAGTGCTGATGCAATCCCAGTACATGCGGCCTGAACACCTTCCTATCAAAGGTAATCTCAGTTCCCTAAATGAAAATGTGTCACAAACATGTGTTAACCACTCAGCCACCCAAATTTACTATGGACTCAGCATGGCACCCTGATACTCAGAAAGACAGAATCTCAACTCAAGCTCTGGTCCCTTCCATGAACTCTTAACCACCGCCTCTCCTGCCAGAATAACATGGCATCACCTGGAAAACCAAAAGCCTGGGTTTGAATTTTGACAGAAATGCTTTCCCTTAGGATTCTCATTGCCTGTAGCCTTGTTTAGACAATGAGGCCATGATTCAGCTCCTGTCATTACAATGAATCAGCAACATGTCTTTAGCAAATCCCCCCTTATTTCGTCTATTTTTTCCCCTTTTATTTTTGCTTGTTCATTTACTAGCACCTCTGATGCCACCTTATTATTTTGTTACAAGCAATTCAAGTTTCACAGCAGATATCTCCTGATTGATCCTTTGTGTTGTTGTTTTTTTTTTTGGTGGTGGTGATTTTTTGTTGTTGTTGTTTTTTTAACTAACCCTCTCTCTCATTGATGTCTCCGGGATTGCTGCTCTCTGAAATTGGACGCTGCTCCCTCCTCCAACCCTTGACCCACAGCAGTCGTGAAATGTAATTAATGAAATGAGATGAGACAGCCCTGAGTGCCCTGAGGGGCAGTGGGAACCTGCTGTGGTTACAAAAGTGTATGATTTTAATGCCTCATGATAAGAGCTAGGACAAACAAAAAGAAGTAATTATCGTAGGGCAGGTCAGGGAAAGTTTCTGCCTTTTGTGACCCGTGGTTTCACAGGGTACTTTCCTTCTCCTGCCTTTTGAAGGTGTGGAAGACCCAGAGGTAACACTCCACATGGACAATCATAGTGAAAGTAGATTAGTTTTCAATATGGTGAGACTCAGTTATTGTATTAAATTAGCTGGCAGGCTGAGGCAGAAAAATGAAAAAGTGCCTTGGAATATTGCGAGTTATAGACTGGGACAAATTTATTTTGATTCTTTTCGCTGCCTACCTTTGGTAAAATTGTCGCCTGGCCCCAACCCCAACGGAATGCCCAAGTTGCCTCTGCAAGCAGATATGGTCCTTTTCCCAAGAAGCTCTTAGGGTAAGAGGTTGTATGCCTTATCTGACTAGGCTTGAAGCAAATCAGTATAAAAGCTAGATGTTTATTCAATACCTATATAGTTTATTTCATTTTACATTAATGACCATTGACTACACTGAAGTATGTTGCATTAAGTGACAACTGATATACTGACAAAACAAAATGACCTATATGCTGAAGATCTGACACTCAGGACTGTGATCATCCAAACATTTAAGTGTGCTTTTAGCTACAGTTCATGACAATATTTTGATGAGTTACTCACAATGCTTAAAGTAGTGAGTGCAAAAGCCTTTCCAAAAAAAAAAAAAAAAGAAAAGAGGGAAGGAATAGGGGAATAGCAGCATGCAATAAATGTAGAGGATGTGCTTCAGAGTCATGTTGCTGTCTGTGGGATGTCCTACCATATCAATTCAGTTACTGCCACATCAGGCTCTCTGTAGGCATCTCAACAGTACCAACCTTGAGGAAACCTTGAGTGCACTGGTGAGTGTTGCAGAGAAATCCTTCCAGAGAAAAAGGACTGTTGTGTGCAAGTACTAATAACCAATATGATCCAAGCATGGAAAAAAAGCTCTCCAACAAGGGTTGGGGGGAGGGAAGAGAAAAAAATCCGTATCTCTGATACGTGACTGAGCATTCAGGCACTGATTTGTCGTCTTCTTCTTCTTTACTTTTTCTTATATGTCAGTTTAATAGCCTACACAGAGCAGTATGTGGAATATGACCCCTTTATCACTCCTGCTGAGCCTTCCAATCCCTGGATAAGTGATGATGCTGCTTTGTGGGACATTGAAATGAGGTAAGAATTGGCAGTTTTAAGTAAAATTAGAGTTGTCTTCTAATTTTATCACTCACACAACTAAAGTTTTAGCAAGTTAAAAAAGTTTCTGTGGATTATGCAGCCCTTTGACTTCAGTGCACTTAATTTGCATTACTGTGTAAGCAAGGGCATTTTCATGCCCACGGAGGGCATGCCTGGACTCGGTTCTGAAAGACCACTGATACAGGATACTGCTACAATATCCTTGTTCCAGCACACCTCCTTTGACCCTTGAGGGTGTGCTCTCAGGTTCTCTACAACTTGTGGAACCTTGTGCAAGATGCTGTGACTCACTATGCCACTTGCATTGCTCACACAGGGCATCCTTTGGCAGACAGCTGCAAATGCTCTGCAGCTTTTCCTGCAGCTGAGCTGATGTTGTTATTCAGTATCAAACAGAACTAGAAGTTCATTTTAGCAAATCTTAAAAAAAAAAAAAAAAAAAGAATGACAAATCTAGTACTACCTTTGCTTAAATAATCATGTAAATTTTAAGATGCTACCAGCTTAGGAGAGCCAGTCCATCATGAATCAATGTTCCAGGAAAAGGGCAAGTTGTTTCTCTGTGTAAAACATGTGTGATGTGGGATGTGAAAGGTGTTGTCCTCTGCTTCTCTGAAAGTCACAGAAGCTGGTAATTAGTTCCCCGGTCTCTGCCTCTTTTCATATGAAATCAATATTTTGGATTTCTTTTTCAGTCAGTTTCTCTCAACGTCTTCATCCTCCCTAGCAGGGTTACAAACAGATACAACCCCTGCAAAATACTGCTCTGGAGGAGCTCCACCCACAGCATAATCCAGGCATCATTACTTCTGGGTCTGTTGAGGTGGCTGGAAACCTCTGAAAATATTTCTATGTCCCCAAGGAATATCATCAACCTGATGTCACAGCCTTATTAAGAATTAGAGTAAAAGCTTTGATTCTATTACTATTTCAGAGTAAAGGAAGGCGATTCTCCTGCTGTGCTGTTGTGAGATGAGAGAACAAATGTTTGTGTTTTCATTCTACTCTCTATAGCAAGAGACCTCCTTGTGTCTGCATCTAGTTGCAACTTGCATGAATAATTGAATGATTCCCGTGAGCTCCAGTAGCCTTTGTGCTGCCCGCAAGGCTGTTTCTTGTGCTAGGAAAGCAGAGCCCCTGTTCAGGGAAACTGAGCCCCTCTCCCTTCTTATGGCAAAGCCAGCTTCTGGGCAGGGTCGGCCCTGTGCAGCTCATCCTTCATGGCACTGGGGAAATGCCTTGGAAAGGCTTCAATTTTAGACAGCACTTTGGCCTTTTCAGTTAGTACAGCAACAAGCAGAATAGCTGCTGATCTCCAGAATCAGCAGGAAATTCCCTGAACTTGGCTGGTGCATAGCTCTGCACCAGCAAGGCTCTTATGTCCCCATGTCCAGCACAGCGCTCTCAGCAGAGGAGGAACTAGCCCCAGCACTCTGAGCCTTGAGTGAGGACATTCCCATCATTGTTGCTTAGTCTCCATAGCAAGAGAAAATCAAAGTGGGCATTTTATTTACCCCTGTGGCTTGTTTGTCTTCAGCACAGATCGTCACCGTCCCCTGAGGCTCTAAGATTAGGAATCATTCTGGACATGACGAGACATACAGTTTAATAGATACGTACTGTTTACAATGGCTCTACTGTCACAAATGTGAGCAGTTGAACTGTGTTTTAATGGTTGTCTCATAGTATGACGCCATCACACCAGAAGCTTTCAAACTCTTTGTGAGCCCAGATTATGCTCTGATGTAGGCTGTCTTGTAGGATCCTCGTGATTCCTAGGCCATGCCTCTCCCCATAGGCATCTCTGCAACATGTCTGGCAGTTCAAACAACAGCTTATGTAAGCAGGGTTGTATTAAGAAATCATGTAGCAGAAAGGTTGTGAGTGAATTTGGGTGCCTCCACATCTCAGTGTCCCAGCTGAGACACAGAATAAGAGTCTGATTATCATGGAGGGGAAGAGGGGGTTGCTTTTTGGTCTTGTAACGCTTAGGTATCCAAAAATCGGAGGCACTGAAAAATACAAGACCACAAAGCAGAAATCATTTTTGAAGAAACGTTGTCCTCTCTGCTTCTCAGTGGAACTGCTTTTATAATGCAAGTGTGCAACTGAAAATCTGCAGGCAGTTCTGAGTAACCAGCCAGCACTGTGTGGGACACAGGGTGATACTCTTGAGCTTGCCAATGGCCCGGAGAACATTGCTGGCAAATTTCTGCCTTGACATAAAAGAAATGGTTCTTTATGCAACATGTACAGGACATTTCACTGAAAATATCATTCACCATCTCTCTCATTTTGCCATAGAAGCAGCACCCAAATAACACACTGGTCTTTTTAGCTCATTCTTATGTGTTTTTTGCTAACTTGTATCTTTGGAAAATCTTAGGGAAATAGCCACCATCTCCTTGTCTGATATTTTTTTTCCCTTTGCTGCTTAACAGGAACAGCAGCAGCTGCTGGGACAGCAGGCAAAAATGTACATCTGTTTTTCCCCTCTCTCTCCAAACAGCAAAGAACCTAGTCAGCAGCGTGTGAAAAGATGGGGCTTCTCCATGGATGAGGTGCTGAAGGACCCTGTAGGACGAGACCAGTTCCTTCGTTTCCTGGAATCAGAGTTCAGCTCAGAAAACCTCAGGTGAAACCATTTTTCACTTGAACTACATTTTGTAGGTGAAATGCAGTGCTTGCTCTGTGGTGAACTTCTGAAAACACCAATTTGAGTAAAGTTGAGAATGGCAAGATCTAGTCCGTAGCACTGCTACAAATGCCTGCACTGGAATGATACAAGTAATCCCAGGAGCAGTGTTTAGCAGAGTCAGTGTTGTCAAGTCTAACATACATAGGCTTGCAAAGTTTTAATTTTGTGGTGAAACGTGGCCCCCTATTATTACACGGAATTTGGGTGTGTGTTTGTGACAGGGGTAATGAGGAGAAAATATGAGGTGGTGTTCATATGGCAAAAATCTGTTGCTTTCACTCAGCAAATCAGGTTTGCATTGGCTACTTTGAATTCTGGCATCTCTTAACTATGTGAGAGCTTGGTTCTCACCATAATAGATTTCCCTTCTGTGGGTGTTCTGGGTGCATTCTGGCTTCCCCCACTGTGAAGAATTCAAAACTTCTAGTATGAAACATGATGTAGATACCGATGTAGATATTGTGGCACAATTCTGCTTCTTCAGCTACAGTGGGAAAAGGCAGAGAGAATAAGTTGCCAATTCTGATGGGCCAGCACTAGGTGGTGTTGGCTCCAGGGCAAGCTGCAGTCACTGGCTGGTGCCAAAGTTGAAGTCTGAATTGGTGCTGCACTCTCTTCATTGCTATCTGCAGCAGTCTTCACCTGCTTCTCGTTAGTCTGGGAGACAGGCAAGGATCAAACATGTTATTTGACTGCCCCTAGATACTGCAGTATCCAGCAAAAAAAAAAAAAAGAAAGAAAGAAAATACTTTTTTTAACACAGTCCAAATTGTATGGCTGAGGCTGTGCTGTGATGCCTTGTCAAGCACACAGATGGGCACAGGGGCTGTCCCCTTCCAAGAGGCCACATCAGTGTCTGGCAGATGCAGACAGTGCTCCCAGTTTTACTGTCAGAATCATACCTGCCCAAGTGACGAAGAAATCTGCCACCAGCTGAATATGCAGTTGGTCTGGTTTTGTGCTTTCGCTGGCTATGAGAAGGTTTGGTGCTGCTGTCAATTTATATCAGTTAGAACTTAATTGCACAGGCTTGAAATTTATATTTTGTTAAACTTCTTTCACTTCAACAGTCACGTGCATTAGTAAAGCATGTGAACAATTGCCACTTTATTGCAGTCTGCTAGGGTGTGAGATCTGAAAGTGAAATTTCCCAGAAAGTGACTTTAAATGACATTGGAACTGACTGTCATATTTATCGTTTTTGCTTGCCCAGGGAGAAATATAAAAAGCATGGCAGTAGCAAAACAGTGAAAAATCAATGCACTTTTATGTTAGTGATTTTTAAGAACTTGAAAGTTAATTTTAAGATAAACAGGCAATTGTTGGAAAATTACATAAATGAACTTGACATTGTATTGCTGAACAGGTACTGAACTTGTATGTGCTTAATGACTGCACTTATGTATATTGGTGCTCATTTGCAATTAAATTGTAGTGATGAAGTGCAAAATTAATACACTATATTGAAATGCTCCTCAAATGGGTTTCCTGAAATATATTTGGGGTTGCACTAATGAAATCCAGCAGGTTTTACCACTAGTGGGTGTCCCCCAGGTGCATCCTATTCAAACAGATCGAGAAATTTTCATTATTACAAAGCAAGCATTTACCTTTCTCAGTCAATCAGAGCTGCTCCTCCTGCGGATGTGCATTCTTGTTGGTTATGAGAAAGCCTGTAGTCATGGGAGGCTGCAAATTAGTGGGCTGTGATGGAGAGGTTAAATTCCACATCCCTTCTGGAAGACTCTGGTACCATTATTAGTTAATATTGTATCACTGTTTTCATTCTTACGGTATCATAATCATGATACTGGCAAATGTGGCATCATTATGACCTAATACTGGATCAGTATTGGTAGGCCTGCTTGGGGCTGTAAATAATAATTAACAGAACGTAAAGACAGAAATATTCATAAAGAAAGCTGGAAAAGGATGGATTGTTAAATGCTGAGAAGCAGAAGGTGGCTCCCTAAAGTTCAGGTGTGGCAGAGAAAGCTCCTGAATTCTCATTAAGTGTATATGGTAGAAAGGAAATCAACTGCTGGATGCTTAAACATGCAAGCAGGGTTTAAGTTACGCCCAACAGCAAGGCTGGAACCTGTCTCACCTAGGCAGTCAGCTTGATAGCACATGCCTTCTTCTGCGTCATCCAGTATAAAAGTTCCCTTCAGTGTGAGATAAGAGAAGCTGAAGAGTAGTCAGTGGAACACCAGGGAAGGATTCGTTTCAACTTTAAGTGAAAACAAATCTAAAAGCAGCTAAATTACCCTGTAAAGCTTTCCTTATTCTCCATCATCTATAAGCCTGAGACTAATCCAAGTGACGGTGCATGGTAGGCAGCTATGGCTAAGTGAGATGCATTCACCCAAAGTCTGGGAAGCTGTGAGAAGCTTTCTGAGGGCACAGCATGTAACCCCTCACTAGAAAAAATTACTTCTGCAGGTGTCTGTTAAAGCCCCCCTTCCTCCCAGCCTGAAGATGTGGGAAGTGTCACAGCAGGGACATGCTCTATCTTGGGAGCACCAGGTAGACCTCTGTTAATGCTGGCAGGAGTCCTGAAGGCCACTGTGCCATCCTCAGGACAGATATGTGAAAGTGATTGCTGGAAAATCTAGAAATTCCTGGTGGTGCTCGAAAGCAGTTTTCATCATGTGTCCAGCTGACAGTGTGTGTTGACTGTAATTGAGCAGTATATCAAAGGGACCAAATTCTGCCCCTGTCCAAAGTCCCAGGCTGGATGGCGATGAAGCGTTTCCATGTCTTCCTAGCTGAGAAAAATCAGTGCTGGTGGGGGTCTCGAGAGAGGCACCGCCAGAGACAGCAGCACACCAGGCTCTGCGACCTCCCAGATCTCCTTCCAGCTGTGTTTCTGTATTTTAATATGCTTGCAGGATCATGTCCACCAGTCTCCTGGGCTTGGCTGAGCCCTGTAGCTTATTTATTTACTGTCTGTCCATTATTTATGTGAGAGCAGGAAAGCTGGGCAGGTGGGTATTTTTCTCTCTGTTTTAACTCTTTTTCTTGCTCTCTTCTGTTTTCTGTTTCTGTTGCTGTCTCATCTACAACTTGTTTTGCCACTGTTCATAATATAGCGGACAAAATGAGAAAGCTTCAATTAAAAAAAAAAAAAAAAGCAACAGAGAGTTGTATACATTTTTCATGTCCCAGAAATCTCATGAGACACCTCAAGATAGCTGAGACGTTCATCTAACCAGTGGATTGATTTTTCCGCAGCTTCAAAGGGCATCAGCTGGAAGGAGAAAGCTAGGTGGGAGTGTGGGACATGCTAATTTTACCCAATGGGAAAGAAGACTGCACACCTGTTTATGGGCCTAAGTAGGGAACACATGACACTTGATAGGAATGTGCTGTAGAGCTTGCAATATAGCAGCGCGGGTGTTTTGCGTGCTGTTGTGAACATAAGTTACAAACGGAGCTACTTGTAAAAGAATTTTATCTGCAGAAAGCGTTTCTATGTTACCTGACATCTAATGGCTGAAACAAAATCTTGTTGCCAAATCTTTTTTCCTTCAATTTTCATCAGGAAATGAAATTCTGGGGATATTATGGAAAGCAGACCTATTAAGCAAAGAGAAAAAGTACCTAAGTCCATGCTTCTACAAAGCAAAACTGTTCATACTAAGCTGGTAACTGTTCTGCAAGCTGTTGCTGATATCTGGATGTAGCCATTTCCAGCAGCCTCAGGTACCTCAGGTGATGCAGGTGCCCTGGCACTGGTGCCCTGGGATCAGGGTTCAGTGTCTGCCGGCCACCAGGCGGCATGGGCGTTCCATGGCCGAGGGAAAGCAGCAGGGTATGAAAAGATTTTCTGCTGCTTTTGCCTGAGAATCAAACATACTCATCCAGGAGACCTGAGCCTGGTGGCTGCATCTCTCCACTCCAGCTGTCGCTTGTGAGCAGAGCCGCTTCTTGAGCTCTGTGTGGCTTGATTCACTTCTTGGCAGACAGCCTGATGCACACCAGGTGCTGTTTAACCGCAGAGAGCCACATCCTGTCCCAGAGAAGAGAGGGCAGTGAGAGGACCTCATGGCTCAGAAGAGGGGTGCCCAGCCTGGGAGAGGAGGAGGGAGGACTGCTGAGGGGAGGCAGCAGGGCAGGGGGCATGTTGCTCCCAGCACTTGCTGGGAATGCTACAGTAGTGAAAGAACAAGGCTGTGCTTGTCCCTAGCACACAGCCTCGCTGAGCCACCAGTCCCAGCACTCCTCTTTGAGGGCAGCTTTCTTCTGGCCTCAGTCACCTCACATTCACTGCAGCCATAAAGCTATACATCAGTGTGAACACCCCACTGTCCCTCCTCCCCACCCCCAGTCTGTGTTGATGTGTGCTTATTTTGCACCTTCACTTACACTCCCAGCCATGCTCTTAAATTGATGGGGTTTATCTTGTTGAAAGGAAATGAGAGGAAGGCTGTGACTGATGAGAGATGCAAGATGGGCTATGAGGCAAGAAGAGGGGAGCATGGTTATGTTTCAAACCAAGAGTCATTCCAGAACTTTGCTGCCAAACAGGGGCATCACATCCTGCCCTGGGATGATTTCATAGCACCATCTTCATGCTGACAGTCTCTCCTCAGTCTCCAATCATCCATATTTTGTGTCTGATTCAATTTTGAAATTCATTTTTGTGTTGCACCATACCTCGAGAGCAGCCTCGGGGCTTCCCCAGCAGTCTTTTTACTGAGGGCATCTGCAAGCTGCCCACAGCACTCCGCAGAGGCAGAGCAGGCATCTGCAGCTTCAGGAGCTCCCTGTGCAATGAGGAGTCTGCATGGGATAAAGCGCCATTACAGGATATCTCCCACGAGTGACAGCAAGTTAATTACATGTTGGATGAGGCTAGAATGCTTTATGTCTCTGACACCAGCTTAGGACACCGTATTATCAGCCTTCTCCAGATCTAACGTTCTGTTTTGTAAAGGGCAGAGAATGTGCAATCAGGGCTGCCTTTTCCCCAGTGCAAGCAGTTCTGTGCTGCTCCTGCTCTCCTTGGGGCACTGCAAGGGAGGACATTGGCAGATATTTCCCTCCTGCCCCACGCAACATGACTGCCATGGGTCATCTCCCAGGGGAAGGAGGAGGAAATGCAGGATCACCTACTGGCTGCTTATGGGCCTGGGGCCAGTTTATGCTCCAGCGTTTGTAGAATTGACTCAGGGAGTGTGTTTGCTCTTGGAGATAAAATTCAAGGTAGCCATTGTATGTCTGCACCCTTCCTGGGCAGAAATATCTTCTGCTCCCTTAAAAGTGCTCTAGAAATGCCATAGGAAGCCCAGGTTATGCATTTAAGTCAGGATTTGTTCTCAAAGCAGAGAATTTGCCTGGAAGTCATGGCTGTTGGGCTAAGTACCACTCTTTGATGTTCCCTGACTTTCAGATATGAGCTCAAATGAAGAGCTTTGAAATTCCCACCAAGGCAAAAACCCCCTTTGCCTTGAAGAGGCCATTCAGCCTTGGGCATGAATTCACAGTTGCTTGCAGTAAGAAGAGCTTGTTCTTGTTAGCATCAGGTTGGTTTGGCTGGGTGGTTTTCAGGCTGAGCCAAATGGTTATTAGAATGGATGGTGCTCCTGTGCTGGCAAGTTGTCACTTCACAGTGTGCCTGCACCTAGCCTGACTCACAGGCTCCTGGGGCAGAACATTTCCTATCTAGCAGAGTGTTAATCTTAAAGTGTCCCAGCTACTCTGGGTTGATTACATTTTTTCTCCTTCATGTTTTTTCTGCATTTGCAAGTTACCATCACAGTTAAAATTTTCAGTTATTTTTTTTCCAAACATGCCCTTTCCCTCTACTGCAAGTACAGGACAAGGCTACATGGATTGGCAGCCTCCTTTGATAATGATCCCCCCATGTTTCTGTGGCAGCACCAGGAAACCCTGCTGGCAGCCAGCCCTGGGGACAAAGCAGCGCAGGAGTCATGGAGACTGCCGGCTCCTCCATCCTCCCTTGTTGCCTGCAGGGTTTTGCTTTAGAGTAGACTGCCTCATCTTCCTCCCAACATGGGGGAGCATTTGCTTTAGTCCCAATAGGCAGGACGCCAGTAAATAATTTGAGGTGGGAAATGAGGCTTTCTGTTAAAGTTCAACTCATTTATTTGGTAGTCTTCCAAAATTAAAAGTGGGGGACACATAATTTTCAAGATTGTGCAGCAATTTCAGCTGCCATTAACAAGCAGTGACCTTGACTCTCCCTGCAGAGCACAATGGCATGGGCATAACTGGGTTCTGTATTCATCTCTTCCCATGGCATCCATCCGAATGCTGGTCAGTTTACAAGTCTCAAAAATAAAAAGAAAAAAAGGGAAAAGATTTCTCTAAATTTTGGTGCCACAGCTTCACCCGGGAAATGATATGAATACTAAGTTTGTTGTTCTGCATTTTGCATCCCCTACAGACAACAGATCCTGCTGGCAGAAATTACCAGCAGATTGCAGTGGGGTGGTGGGAAGCAGTTCACGTTCCTCCTCCAGCTGCATGGGCTCTTGAGGTTTCCTGCTTGCCTGCCTAATGCCACACTTCTGCAGAGATGGTTTGTATAAGGATGCATCACTTCTTAAAGTCACTTTTCTGATCTTAACCACATTGTAATGGTTTGGTGTAAAATACATCATACCTTCCCCCAGAGTCATGATAAATGGAGAGTCTTCTGCAAATTCAGTTGACATCTGGGACTCTGCCCACGCTTCTCAGTGAAATCTTATCTAAATCTCTCTCCTCTTGTCATATAAGTCTCTCCCATTTTCATTTTTGCCCAATACAGGTTTTGGTTGGCTGTCCAAGATCTCAAAAAACAACCTCTTCAGGATGTGACCACCAGAGTGGAGGAAATCTGGCAAGAGTTTCTAGCACCTGGTGCCCAGAGTGCTATCAACCTGGATTCCCACAGCTATGAGAAAACAAGCCAAAATGTCAAAGACCCAGGGAGATACACATATGAAGATGCACAGGTTTGTTTTTGATTTTATGGAACTACTGCTAATAAAACCCTGAGTTTTACCATGATATTCCACTGCCACATTGTCACTGCTCACTTGTAAGAAAAAGGAGAGAGGCACAGTTGGAAGTGACTTTGAGGGTATCTATTCAAGCTGGGCAAACGATATTTTCTTTGAATCTATCAGCTATTACAGGCTAATTCTCCTCTGGGAACAAATGTTCCAAAATTTACGTCTGCAAGGCACAGCGAGCTGTAGCCATGTCTCAGAGAAAGCAAAGATGAAAGAGTGCTATAAAGTTCACTTGGGTTCTCTGTACTCCTTGTCAACAGTCTGTCACATTTTCAGAATGGCTGATATCATATCAAAATTCTGATTAATACGCTTGCTCTATCATTTATTCATTCATAGCTAATTATATCTTTCCAGCCAAACACATCATCTCCCTCCGATACAACTAGAAACTTGTCTCACATACAATGCCTTAGAATAACGTTAGGACAGTAAGCAATGCATTGAGCTTAATCCTTCCCTCCTAGGGGCCCCGTATTTATCAGGAAAATTTTACAGATAAACTGTATACTGAAAGTGCCTTTAGGAAAACAGATAATCTGTGAAAAACCACTACAAGCTAGGATAAAACGGCATAACCTTCTGAAAAAGTGTAAATGTCATTTTGTAAAGGCTAAAAAAGGAAAAAGGAAGAACGAATCTTTTGGCTAATATTAACAGGGACACAATTAAAAAATGTTCTCCTTAAAATCATTTTTTATCAAAAGCATGTAGTAAAATCAACAACAAATGAAAAGAATCCTTGTTCTTGTATTTTCTTTAAATTGGTGTTCAAGGGCAGTTCTTCAAAATACTGTGCTAACAAAATATTTTCATCTCAGGAGAGATGTTGAGGACCACTTATACAAGGTTAGGCAATGAATTTTTCAAACCAGCATCAAATACTGTATTTTCCTGAATGCAATCCTGCTCCTTAGGGCTCGTGCGGAAGGAATGTACGCAAAGTCTTAAGGCAATCCCCTGTGAATATCAGACAACATAAATGTTCTTTTTAAATCTGAGAAACAGAGACGTATAAAGACGTTCTGGCTAAAATGTATTTTATTTTGCTTTGCAGTTGTAGTGAACTAAAACTTCTGCATGTTTACATTACCTGGAAAAAAAAAAAAGAGAGATGATGGTAAAATGCTGGCTGAAGAAGATAGGTGAATAATGGAGGAATTAATTCAATTGATAAGTAGAAGAACAGAGAAATAAGATGGATGTTTAGGCAACAAGAATTTAATCAGAAGACCACACTAAGGATTGAGGCTTGAACTGATCAGTTTACAGTGTAATTGCCATTCAAAGGGGACTTGATGAAATAAGGCCAGAGCTCTTGCAGTTAGACTGCAGTTTTAGCTTCTTGGGTTAATTTTATTCCAGAGGATTTATATGTTGACGGCTGTCCTCAGCTCATCTCTTTTGTTTCACTGAAGCAGAAATACAAGGCAGAGGTAGACCTTCAGGCCCAGCTATAGTCATGTCAGGGACAGAGTCTGCCACAATAGTGATGGAGAACCCTGCTCACCTTTGTGTGCATCACAGTGGGCGCTGGTAGCTCTACAAAGGCCAAGCTATATGTTTCTGACTGCCTGACCAGATAGCTAAGAAACAGAGATAAACCAGACTTTGCCATCATGCCTTGTGCCCCAATGGAAACTGGCACAACATTGGCTAATCCTGCCTCACCTGGAGAGGGACCACTCCTGTTCACACCTCCACTTCATGGCAGCCCATGCAGGTGCCTCGTGCAGGTCAGCTACCCTCCTGTTATCTCCCCCCATCAGCCCTGCCACCTTGGAGACTCTGTTGCCTCACAGATTTGCAGCAGTCAATAGCCCAGCTGCCTTATCTTGGCACGCTGGCACCAGGAGCCTGAGCTCACACACATCCCACATTCCTAGGGATTCAATCAGATGCAAGTAGTCAAAACAGCCCGCTATGGGAGAGAAAATATAAGTGTTGTCCTGTCCTGTGTAGGTTTAGCATAGAGGAAAATAACTTAAATGTCCTTGTGAATAAGGGACGAGAAAAAAATTAGTTTACTGAACAGGACATTCTTTGAATGCCTGCAATGCAGGGACCCTAAGACTATGAGGAAAGAAAAGGGTTGGCTGGGCTGAGAAAAGGAAATTGCAGCTTCTGAGATGGAAAATAGAACAAAATGATGTTGCGCTGTAGCCCATGGGCAGACCTGGGTGATCCCTGGAATGTCAATTGTGTATAAAAAGCATTGAGAATTAAAGCATTGGGAAGGGGAAGGTGCAGCAGAGCCCAGTATACATCAGGCTAGTGACTGCCTGATAGCCGTAACGTTGATAACGAAGCACCATCTTTTATCAGCTGTTTAACAGTCTACAGGGATGTGATGCGTTGTGTAACCTTGGTTCCCAGCCCCAGAGAGCTCTCCCAGATGCTGCACGACCATGAAGGCCAACAAAGAAGGCAGTAGAGATAAATCTGGTCAGACAACTAGAAGAAAACAGGGAGAAAGAGGGCTCCTGACAAACATGCCTCCCAATTGGAATCTGTACATCCCAAGGCCACTCCATCTCTGAAGACAAATGGTCTCTGCATTCAGAAAGAGTGATACGGAAAATCTTAGCTCTAAATACCCTCAAAATACTCACAGTCTAACTTAACATTGGTGTGTATTTATTACTGATGATAGAACTCATCCCTTCAGCACCTTCTGTTGATTTGGTGCTGGACCCTTCCAGAGGAGACCCTACCAACAGAGCTGATTATTTTCTGCTCTTAAACGACTGTCCACTGAGTAAAATATTATAATTATTGAACCATTTTCACTTGGGAGTGAGGCAGCTTTTAATACATGGGGCACCATCAGGAAAGGTCAGTTCAATTAAACAGTGAACTACTTAGCAGGATCGGTGCTCCCACAGGAGTTATCAGCATCACTGAACAACCCCTGTGGGGCTCTGCAGGATGAGGCAGGCACAGTCAGCTTTGGAGAGTAAAGAGTCTTTGGTCCCTCGAAATGGCCTCTTTCGGCTGCTGAAGCTTCTGAAGCCAAACTGATTTGTCTTTAACATGAGAACTCAGAGTTGCGAGTATGATAATTGTGGCTAATCTGCACAACATATTTTTTCAGTATTTTTTTCTTCACACCTTCAAGTATCATCTCCCCTCTCCTGAAATGTCTTTCTACTCAGAAAGTCTTTAACCTCTGCCCCAGTTCCATCAATCCCACAGACCTTGGCATTGTGAGCTAGTATTGTAAGGATATATTGTGTTGCCTGATATTGATGTTTGCTTGTAGGGGCATTTGTTGGTAGGCTTCAGAGCCAGGCATACTAGAATAAGGTAAGCCACGCAGATGTCTTTGCAATTACTTTTCTGCTTGCTTTATTTATTTTTCTTCTATAAATGAAATAGTGCTTTAGAATGAGGTTCCTTTACCTGAACTAATCAGCTGTTGTTTCTGTGAAGGTGGTTCAGGGAAATTCAGTTCTAATCTGGGTTCTGTTAGGGATTTTGACTGCGCTATGCAGATCCTTAGCTAATTCCTCAGCAGATTTAGACCACAGTGCCAAATTTCATGCTGTTCAAACCAGAAATGTACCTACCTCAGATTTGGGCCCAAATCCTGCTGAGCCCTTGCAGGATTTGTCAGTGGTCAGTCCTCAATTTTCATTTTGGTGCCATCAAGAAGCTGTGAGTGTTGACATAAGGTGATGGGACCCTATTGAATTAAAAAAACAGATTCCAAGTGAGAGCAAGGATCTCCTGGAAATGGAATGTCATTTTCTACCAAGAAGGGAAAATAAGGAGTGACCTTTCTTCCACTGACTTTGTTTTTTCAAGCATGCACAGGATGTGAAAGCAAGCATATAGAGCAGCATATGCATGTTGTCTATTCACCAAGCATACAGAACTCCTTTTGTAGATGTTCAGCTAAATCACAGCACGGAAGGAAAATGTGAAAATAATCATTCATTGTATGCATCTGGATCACCTTTCATGTAAGAACTCGAGGAAAGATTAGTGGTATTTTCTTAAAGTTTCACCTAGTCACCCCAGTTACCTGTATGTCTGTCAAGAATGTTAACTCAGGATAGAAAACCAAGCAGCTCTGGTTGGCAATATGGGCAGTCAGAAGGGGACATGGGGCAGACCCAGTCACCCTGCCCTGAAGGGTGGCTTTTAGTGGCCCTGAGCCAGCGCTGCTCAGTTTACACCATTGGGATTTGAATGTACTACTTTGGGGTATGCACAGAGAATGTGCATGCACATACACACACAGTGCCCAGTTCTCTTTCAGGCCTTTGACACCCTGTCACTGCCTAAGAACAGTAGAAACTACACAAGAACTTGGGGCCTTTATTTTCTTCTCCCCTTTTGTCTCTGATTCTGTGGGGATGGAGGGGAAACTCTGCTTGCAGTACTCTCCAGTAGCTGCAGCCTTCACCAGAAGCCTCACTGTTGTTGTGTATTTGTTACACATACAAACAAAAATGCAAGTTCTTTCCCTGTGGATTTCCCAGAACAACTTACATCTAAACTGAATCTAAAACCAGGAGCCCCACAAATGCACCCAGAAGAGCAATTAGATGCAACAAAAATAGGAAAGTGATCATGGAGGGTTATGCTGGTGTGTCTGATGCTGCACAAAGCAGGAAATGAAAGACTTGAAACAGAGATCAATGTAAGAGCAGATAGGAAGCGTTACAACTTTCCTCAGACTTTTTCCTAAATGTATACACACACTGCACATCAGAAAGTACTTTTTTTTTTCTTTTTAAATCTTTGGTTTTTTATTTAAATTTTGTACTTTAATAGTCACGTTATATGAAAGACTGTCTTAAACAGCAACTTTTGTTGTTGCCAGACATCTCCTAAATTCAAAAAATACCTTAGAATGAGTGGCACAGGAAAGCCTCTGGCTCACTTAAAAATTGAATTTAACACTCAGGCTGGTTCTCTGGGACCCCTGTGTCAACTCTGTGCTTTCGGGTTGTAAGAAACAACCATTTCTTTCAAAGCAAGAGCCTTTCCTGTTCATGTGAAAGTCAGGGCATAGCTGACACTATTCTTTCTCCCAGGCAGTGAGCAGAAGTTCTTGCAAGTGCATCCCTCTCCTCCTGAGGAGCCTGGACTTCACAAGTCTACTTCTTGAGGACAGTGGATGAGCAGTCTTAGAGATAAGTCAGTTCCACACATGTCCAACCCACATCCTGCAGGAACACTGCAGTCTAATTGTTCTAAGGCTTGTTAGTTCTTGAAGAGTTCATCTTCCAAATTTAAAAAATAATCATCTGTAGGGAGATTTAACAGCAGTGCATTTCACGTCTCTTCTTCTCAGACCGTAGCAGGTATGAACGTTGATCTTATGCTGTCTGAATTGCTTTAATCATTATAGATTTTGATATCTATTTGTAGCATGGACATGAAGAGTTTGAACTCAGTCACTTGAAGGCTTGTCCAACGAGATATAGCAGCGTAGACAAGATGCTTATGAGATTTGGAAGCCAGTTTTTGTATGCAGAACGTATTCCCTGTGTCAGCATCCAAGCAAGATCGGTCATACCTACCTCAGCATTACCACCTTTACTTAGAAGCTGAATGCTGCTTATTTCTGTAAGGCTGCATCCTGCTGTCACTGTCTCCTAGGGGACATAGATTGCCCCAGTTTAATTTCTGCTGTGGCAAGGATGCTGAATGTTCCTTCCTAGTGCAGAACTCAGCTTTTTGGCAGGATTTTCCTTAAAAAATGAAGAAAAAGCTACAGCTTTGCAAAGATCTCAGTCAAAAAGTTGAGTAGTTTTGTCTCATGGCTGTACCGCAGAACGTACAAGAAGTGCAAAAAGCCACCTTTGTTGCTGTGTCTCCTAGGTACTGCGCTGTTTAGAAAAGAGATACCAGTCTTCCAAGAGTTACATGAGATAGTCCCCCTCCTCCCAGACAAAACCTGTTCACTTGGGCTTTTTGCCAGTAGCCAGGATTTGGCCCACATTGTGAGAATCAGCCTCTTAACCATGATCATTGTTCTCAAAACCTAAAGCTGCTCATACAGAGTTAGACTCCCGGCAGCCCACTCTGGTCTCCCTGGATAGCCCTTGCTATATTTAGGACTAAATCCTCCTGCAGTACCAAGCTGACCCCTAAACTGCATGGTGCTTGGCAGGGCTCTGCCTTCTGCAGTGCGTCTGCCCTGGCCTCAGCAGCGCTGCAGCCCCCTCTGTACCTCTGAAGGTATGAAGCAAACCAGTTGTCTCATCCATTTACAGAGAAGCCAGGGCTAAATTGATGTGTTACTTTTATCAATGCACTTTTGCACGAAAGATTTACATTAGGCTTCTAACTTTGTATCTACAGGGCTAAACAAAGGATTTCTGTGTATTACTCAAAATGAGCTCTCATTGCTTACAGTGATTTCTCCTGCTAAAGCTCTTTTGCGTTGCTGTGCCTGGTGTAATTTCATTTGGGGTCTGAAAAGAGGTTTTATGCTTTTTAGATTAGCAAGGAGGTTAGTCTATGTTACAGTATAATTATTCATCTTTTTTTTTTTTTTTCTGTAGTAGTAAAAACAACTTGGTTGAGTGTGAAGAAAATATGCCAGCTAAAACTGTGGGTGTAAATTATTTTGTCACTTAAATAACTTCAGAGAGGCCAAAAAGATATTGCTCAAATTTTCCAGAGCAATTCATACTCAGGCCAAGACCCTTAAGTGTCACTTACCAACCTGAAAGGTTTATTTTCTAAACTATAAATCAGGCAAGCCCAGCACTCCAGCAGCAGCAAGAGCCGTGCTAGGTGGCAGTGCTGCTGGGCACCGCTGGTTAATGTGGGCTGGCTGATCAAAAAAGCACTGCACCATCTCCAGCAATGTCACAGCGCTACGTGCAGGAACCTGAATGAGCAGGGATTTGGAGACATGAAAGGGAATTGGGGTAAAAACCCCATGTTTTCCTGCCTCCTTCCCACACTGATATTTATCATCTGGGCATATTGAGGGGTGAAGGTCTTCTGAGTGCCTCAGTGTCTGCTACCAGCTGCCATGGCTTCTCGTCCCTAATTCAAGTTGCAGCTGTGGCTCATTGCATGCACAGAATGGCATCACCCTGTTTTCTCCTTCCCCCTAACTTTTTGTGTAGCGGGGACATCCCTTTGGGATGCAGACCCCCGGCAGTGCCTCAGCTGGCCTCTGAGATCCCTCCCAGTGAAGGCCATGAGGCGTTCACTGAGGCTTTGCTCTCTCATGCGTGAATCTGCTGAACATTCTCCTCAAGTGCACAGGTAGAACATTCATGACAGTTCACTGTTGTTTATTTAGTTTTTTTCTCTGCTGCTTTATATTGCTTTGGGGCTTGTGTTCAAATGGATTTGTCTGATATGCTGCAAATATGCCTTGCAGCTGACTCCAGGGGCAGCTGCTGCATTTGTCTGCAAGCAGCGCAAAGAGGTGTCCATATAAGAGCCTTACTGTAATGCCAAGTCTTGGTGGCAGGATGAAGGGGTGTGAGTGGGATAGCTACAGCAAGCGGTTTCTGACCCATTTGTGAGCAGCAAAATGGGGAATGGGGATTCAGGTGACTCTCAACAGCACTCTCAACAGCTGTACAGTTATCCAGTGTCTATCTGGTGTAAAACCCCAGACTGGGTTACAAGTGTGCCGAGTGGAAAGCCTGGGCTTGAGATGAGGAAAGATTCAGATATTTCCCCCTCATTCCCCTCACCATCTGAAGTGTATAGCTGTAATCAGGCACAAGCAGGAAAAACTTTACCCCAGCAAATCAAAATGTAAGGGGCTTGCTGGAATCAAACTGGTATTCAGAGGTCATGAGAAAATTGTGCTTGTCCTTCACAACCACAAAACCTGCTTCAGATCTGTCACAAAATAACACAGTGGCTAAGAGGTGAGACTAGCCATGGCTGTGCTTAACCAACAACACGGCTATTTTAACACGTGCATATTTCAGAGGAAACAACCAAGATATTCTGCTGAAAATAAATGTTCTCAATAGATAACCGGCTTCTAGAGGCCTACCAGGTGCTCTGTACAGACTGGTTTGCTTTGTTATTTTTCTGTCATTCAGGTTTTTCCCATATATTTCTCGGTGTTCACAAGGTCCTGCTTGGCTGCTGCCCACTCTCCTCAGGGTCACTGTGCTTTGCCAGTGACGGGAAGGGGGCCCTGGTTACATCGCAGCACGTTGGTTGGAAGCAAGTGCAGCTTTGAGGCGTTTCTGTTATCTCAACCACCTCCCACATTCCCGTCTGGATTGCAAACTTTCTTCTATATTTTTTTTCCCGTTCCCCTTTTGTCAAGAAAATTTACACAGCTTGTCTTTCATCTCCTTCCAGAGATAGGGCTTGTGAATGGAAACAAGCTGAGAGAGATGCTGGGGCTTATCAGTGCTTATTTCCCTACACTTCTGCTGAAGTTGAAGTTACATGTAAAACCATAGAAGAGGCATTTTCTGTGGTTTACCTGTCTGGTTCCTTTCTCTGCTAATTCACAGAAGTGAGAACATTTTCCCCTTTCAAATTTATTGTTTGTCACAGTGTGATGGTGGCAAGAGAGATGGCACCTTGGCTCGGGACCCCAGGAGCACCACTGAAGACGGTCGGCATTAAGCCCACTCTATTTGCAGGAGTCTGTGAGGAAATTGTTAAAAATCACACAAATAGTTAATTTGCTTTGCGTGCTTGGGGAGCCAGTAATAATGAGCTCATTCCACTGTAACAAGCACGTTTATAAAATGCAAAGTTTTCTTAGTATAAGGATAAGAGGTCTTGAATCTATTGCCAGCAGCCTCAGGTATGTCCTGGAGCATGCATACGTGTCAGGTGCACCGCTGGAGATGCTGGCTGCAGTCTTTGGTGAAGTTATGCTCCACCTCTGCCACATGATAAAGAATGAAATCAGCTGCTCAGTAAATTAGAAATTAAGAGACCAGAGGGTTGCAGTGATCCCAAGTGAGTTAAAAATCCGTGATGCAAGGGAACAAGCCAATTTGCACATGTTGCACAAGGCAGCTAAATCTCTGCACGCACCTCTGCTAATATGCCCGTTGCTCAGGCTGCCTCAAAAGATTATGCTCAGTTGCTCAACCTCAAGTAGCTTTCAATTTATTTAAGAAATTAGGAGCTGCTAAATGCTAGCTATAAATTCTCCCTAGAAAGTTGCAGGTTGCAGAAGGTATAGCAGTAAACAGCTCAGTGACAAAGGATGGACTAGGCTAAGGGTCAGAGCAAATGTCCCAGGCACCAACATTTCTTGTCCTGCAGCTAGGTTTGTTGTGTAACTGAGCTAAACGTGGACTGCAGCCACAGTTCTACAGGAAGCTTTGTGGTGCAGTCTCAGCAGGGAGTTGGCTGCAGCAGTGTAAGCTGTCCTGGACTGTTGCAAATTGGAAGGCAGTCTTTGCTGACCTGAGCAGCTGGCTCAGATTTTCTCTAGGTGCTTCAAAAGTGAAGCACTATAAAATAAATGATCAGTGCATCATTTGTGCCTCCAGTACTTCTTCAAAGCAAGCCCTTTGAATTCTTGCAATTAAGCTGTAAAGTTTGCATCTGAAGCATGTCCCTCCCTTTCCCTATGCCCAGCCTTCTTTCTTCATTAGCATTCAAAGCCTAAGAATTCCTTGTTTGATTATGTCGCTGGTGAACAGCTGAAAGGCAGCAGGGTTGCTGCTCAGTGATTTCAGGATGTGGAAAACAGAGAAAATCCTGCATACCAGTTACCTACCTAGTGTGACAGTGGGTATGAGTGGGCAATAGTCTTCCTCTTCAGAGAGTGGCCTTAGCTAAGACATTGGCTTGTGGTTTATTTCATCTCAGGGTCAAAGTAATTGTTCCCCCTTTCGACAGTCAGATATTGAGTTTATACTGTTATAAGTTCAAATACCTGAAGTCATCTTGACACGAGCAAGACTGATAGTTGTTGCCAGCATGCTGGAGGTTTGTATAGCCAGCAGTCTCTGCTCTGCAGTGTTCCTCTTTTATGTGCAAGCAGCTAATGTCATCTGCTTGTGTGGCAGTGAAAATTGAGCACTGTTTTTTCCAAAAATGTTATCTTTGCCTTTCAGAGCAGACCCTGTTATATGACCAGTTAAGAAACCATTTGGAATCCAAAGGTAGTCAACAATTTAATCAGCTGCCTATCAGAATGTCAACCAAAATGTCCCTGTTGCCCACGGCTGTGGCTGTGCCTTCAGCTCTGTGGACCCTTCCTCCCCAGCTCAGCATTGCTCCCACCAGCACCCTGCCTTACGGGTACACTGGGGGATGACCACAGCAAGAGGGAGGCTCTGGGAGACCCCTCAGACTCTTTGCTGCTGATGGGCTTCAGAGTGCCTCCCCCAGGTATTCATCAGCTGTGCCACAGTTATGGAGGAGGAAGGAAAAAAGCCTTCTAGTTATACAGTTAGGGTTGATGGGTTTTTTTCCTTACTTAATTATGAAGAATACTTTGGTAGGAGAACGTCTTCTTCAGAGAACTTCTCTGAGATAACAGTATGCCTGAACTGGTTACCATGTGGTTGATTTAAATTCACTCAAGTTAATTTCTGTTTCTATTGAATTGTTTGTATTGAAGTGTTTGAGAGTGAGCTGATGCTGAAAATCATAATTCACTCCAGAGAAGCATAAACTTGCTGATGACCATGCCCATGACATACATTATTTTCCCTGTCTTCAGCTCAGCTCATGCTTGGCTTGCTCTGCCCTGAATAAATAGGAGTATCCCACAGTGGGTTGGGAAGTCCTTGGCAGTGCTGTAGGTGATCAGCATGGAGCTGTGTCCTCACTTCTATTTTTTTTTTTCCTGCAGTAAGAAGGGGTCATGCTAGCTAGATGACTGTATACGAGCATTTATTTTGCAAAATCTTGAGCTATCTTTCAGATAGACTATGCCACAAAAATGGGGGTTTGACTGGTATGAAAGCAACTGTGGAAATGAAATTAACTGGTAAAAAGTGTTCCGCACCAGTTTGTAGCTCAAAGGTGCATTTTATTGTGTATCTCAGTATAAACCACTGGTAGTTATACCCCTCTTAGAACTATGCACTGAATAGCACAGGAAAGCTGAATGAGGCAGTTCTGTGTACAGACAGGTCATCGCTGATTGCCCGTGATGGTGAAGATAAGGGAATTTTGCTTGGCTTGTTAACAGTGTGAAATAAACTCTGTGACTTGTGTCTTGGTTGCTTGCTCTGAATTTTCAACTGCAATGGCTGTAGGGCAGGAGAGAATATTTTACGTTGTATAAATCAGTATAGATAAAACTGTTCATTAACTCTGTAAGAATGCTTCTGTGGGCAAAGTCTAAGAGAAACATTCAGGGTGCCTGTTTTTTCTTTTGAGCTCCTTTAATGTAATCTCAGTCCATATTGAGTGAAAGTATTTTGATCTGATTTTCTTGATGTTTGGGATAATATCTATTTACAAATCTAGGGATAATTAGGAGAAGAGCTGACCAAATTAAAGAGTTTCCAGCAGGTAAGTAAAACTGAGCAAGGTAATGGAAGAGTAGGTTCTGCTGTTGTGGAACACTCCTTTGTAAATCTGAAGATGCACATAGGTAGAGGATGTACTCCAAGCAAACTAGTAACAGCAATTTGACTCAACAGGAGACAAAAGCTCCTATGGAAGGGACTCATCTGACATAACTTTATCCACATGATGCAAACGTGCATACTAGTCCTAGAAACTTTACATATAGTCAGCCAGACATAAGGGCTTTTTCAGGATGTGAATAAGATAGTTTGTTCTAGGCATCTGTTTAAGTGAAAATGAAGTGTATTCAAGTATCGGTTCTCCTGTGTGAACTGAAATGGGAGAGTGGGTAATAGTATCTATGAGTAATACAATGAAACCGAATCTATGGGACAGCTTCTGGCATTTATTTCTTCTTTCCTGAAACATCCTAGTAGTTTCAGCCTGGCTAGCCACTTGCTTATGATCTGGGGATTTCTGAGAGCTGTAGTCGTTACAGAATAACACTGATTACTGAATAATACGTGCCAGCCTTTGGGGTGAGGGCCATCTTTTTGCTTTGTGTTTATGCAGCCCCAAGCACAGCAGGGTCCTGCCCCAGGATGGACCTCCTGTATGCCGCCGCAGCGCAAATAATCGATAATAGCAGACTTAATTAGGACTTTGATCAGTCTCTCGTTCTTCTAATTCACTGTGTTTTAAATCTCTGTGATGTCTAAATGAGGTTTGATAACAATTCTCTGTCTCTCATTTCCTCCTGTCCCACAGGAGCACATTTACAAGCTGATGAAGAGTGACAGCTACGCGCGCTTCCTCCGTTCAAATGCTTACCAGGACTTATTGCTGGCAAAGAAGAAGGTATCTGTTGGAAAGGACATGCTTGCTTCTCTTTGCACCTCTTGATTCACACCTGCTGCTTGCTGCCAGTGTGAAAATGAAAATATTGCTTCCTTTTTAAAAAATTTTATTTGATGAGAACTTTTGTTTTCTTCACCAGGGGTACAGGGTATGGCATCCATATGCACAGCCTAGACAAATGTTTTTGGGAAAATAAGATGGCCTAAGACAAAAAAATAATAATACAGAAATGTGGTCATCTTGCACAACTGTCACCCAAACGCAGCGCAGGCAATTAAAACTACATTGCCTTTTCCTCATGACAAAGATGGTGTCTGTATGAGAAGCGGAACTCATCAGTCTATTAATTGGTCTTGCAAATTTCACCCACTCTGGTTTTCACCTCCTAAGCCTCACCAGGTGACCTTCCTTTTGGATGCCTTACCTCTAGACTGCCCTGTAGAGATTTCCATTCTCATTTTCCCTTGCTCTTGCCATGAAAAAGATGTTTCTTTTTCCTTGGAGACAGCGAACAATTGCAACCCATGCAGCAATTAAGGGTTTCAGCCGCATTTTTTACAGGAGAACTGAGGTTGAGCTCTTAAGCATTGCTGGCACCCACATGTGCTTTGCCAGCACTGCATTTCTGCCAGGAGCACCCAGTTCAAGGTAACAAAGGAGTGATTACCTAATGTCGTGGCAGTTCCTGCCCAAGTATCCATCCTTTCTGAGGGGCAGGGTGGTGGTAATCTACAGCTCTCTGCACTAGTGGCTGTGTTCAGTTGCTTCCTGCACCTCCTGACTCCCGTAAGTCTGCGTGTCCATGCATGTTTGTGTGCATGCCTGTACACATGCGTATGTCTCTCCTCTGACTTCCAGGACCACTCATAAACTGGCTGCTACAGCCTGAGCTTTCCCATCGCCATCTTCCCTGCTGTTTTTCTGCTGCATTCTCTGTGTGCTGCCAAATTACATTGCACTGGCACAATACCATGAAATCCCAGTGGTATTTTTGTCCTGATTGTCACTGTGTGTCCTAAAAGCATGCGCAGTGTGACAAAAGGAGACAAACCCCTCTGTCCACTAAGCCTGAGACTGCAGGCAGGTGGGTTGGGGCCAGTAATGGAGGGCAGCAGTCAGCCCTTTGTTTCAAGATGTCTGATTTGAGACTGCACCGTGCAGTGCTGCTTATATTTGGAAAGGTTAAGTCTGCTTAGAGTTCAGAGGTCGTGGAGAAAGAAGAAAGTGCAAGGCAAAGTCCTCTGATAGTATAAAGCATAAAAACCTTTGCCATCCTCTGCCCTATCAGCTTTTGGCACACCACTCCCATCCTCCCTCCGCTGAACACATGAGGGTTCATTTGCTTCAAAGCAGAAGGGTTTTCTTCTCCCAGCTGAGCCCATTCAAACCAGAGGCTTTTTTCTGCAGTCCTTGTTTGCTGTCAGATCAAGGCCTGCATGTGTCAGCATGACATCCTCATCCCCCTGCAAACTGCCGGAGGAGCAGGCCTTGGTGTCATGTTAACACAGCCGTGAAAGTAAGAATCAAGTTTCTTTTAGAAAGAGCTGTGGGTGCACAAGTAAACATAGCGAGGTGCAAAAAAGGCAGTAGTATGTAGTTCTGTGTAGATGCATTGCTCACCTGCTTCACACTATGCAGGGGGGGAATTGATGTTACTCCAGAATCTGCCAAGCTCTGAGCAATCATGTTGCATTGTGTTGAGTGAGTGAACGTTTCCAAAGCAGCATAGGAAGGCAAATGCTGACAGAAAGAACATGAAGTTTCTGTGCATTGAGCTGCATGGTAAGATCATTAGTGCCTTTGGTGCAGGTTTGAGAGGCATCCATTTAAAATTCCTCTTGTAGCCTGGAAAGCTGAAGGAAGGAAACACAATGGACTGTTGAAGTCTGCATGGATGGAGGGTTTGGTTTAGAGCCTGCACACAAAGTCTTGGTTTCACTGATGCAAGCAGAAATTCACTGCAGTTGCTTAAGGCTTGATGAGATATGTCTGTCTGGAGCGTGAATGTCTTATCCTCTAGACAGTGTTCTAATGCTGCCTCTATGCAATACTAATATTATTTACATTACAAAAAATACAATTTTTTTGGAGGAACAGCACTGTGGACTTGGGCTAAGAGAGTTGTATGCACGAAGTACACGAATGCCTATGGCTTATATTCACGCATAAATTTTCACGGGTGTGTTTATGTCTGTTGGCATCTTTAGCCCTCCAGTGCTGGGCTGTGATAAGCTGAGATGGCAGGACAAGGGAAAAGGCTGCTGTGTGACTAAAGCACAGGACTGTGAGCCACAAAATCCATGTGCATCCTTTGGTTCCCCCACTGACATTCTTCTGTGGTCTTGGGTAGGAGGGGAAAAAAAGTTCAGCTTTACTCTGTTTCACTTTCTATGCTCTGTCAAATGTAAGAATAAGAGCTATCTGCTCAGTGGAGACACCTCAAGGCTTCCTTAGGGCCTCAAAAGATGCTTGACATTGTTGGGATGGTGGGATTTGGAGTTTGGAAGGCACTGTAAGTTCCACATTGTACAGTATCCACACGTGTGAGCTTCAACTCCCTGCTCTGGGAGTGTAGTCATGAAAAAGAGAGAGAGAAGGAAAGTTCTGGGTCAGGACTGAGATGCAAGGACAGAATTACGGGAAGGTCTGGGAGGATAAAAGGGATGCATTGTTTGCACAACTGATGCATGGTAGTGGAGAACATAAGCTTCATACAGACCAGGCATACATCATTTATTATTTTGTTTTGGATTTTTTTCCCTCTGTTCTTCACAATGACATTATTGCAACCACAATACTATTGGCCTCCATCCTGCAGATTCATGGCGCTCAGCAGGGAGCGGGATGTCAGCCTCTGGCGTGGGCATGGTTGGAAGCAGCACACTGGGGAGGAGGAAGGGCTGAGGGGCAATCCCAGCCCACATTCACCACCTCCATGCCGGTCTCCTAGTGAGCAAGGCAGAGGGCATGGGGCTGATTGTGAGGCCTCATGATTTGGTAGAACTTTTCCAATTTGCTTGATTTTGTGAAAGGAGCAGGAAAGACCTTGAGATGCTATCCATTCTTGAGCAAAGAAAGAAGGCAAAGCAGGGATGCTGGTGGGCATCTCTACCTGACTGCCAGCTTGAGCAGTGGCTGAACTGCTATAGCTCCCACATGTTTCTCTCTGGCACACGGCGGCTTCCCACAGGCAGGGGAGTCTCCCACAGGGGCTGCAGAGCTGTGGGAGTGAGCCTCATCACACCAGGACAGGCATATTGGGTTTGGTGCAGGACTGTCCTCATCCGCTGGCACAGAAAGGTGAGCTCCTTCTGCCCCTGCATTCAGAACAAAAAGATGCAAAATACTTTTTTACCATTTGGTAGCATTGTCCATGCCTCTTGCTTTTTCATATTGGACAGGTATAAATGATGCCTGAGAAGCTGGGGACCTGCTTCTAGCCTTTTCCTGAACCGGTGTCAGGGAAGTGATTACCCTTCATTTTCGTGCAGCAGCATCCCTCTGCAGCACATGGTTTTCTCCTTCAGTAGCCAACAAAATTAACCCGGGGGGGGGGGAAGGGGGGGGTTGGGAGGAAGGAATTTTGCAAACCTGCAGTTCAGAAGACTGAGCTTTTGAATGCATTTTCTGATTCCTTTTCAAGTCCCTGGCAAAAGTGTCAGCCAGGTGGTGGCTGGGAGCTTCATGCCGGGAGGGGCAGGCTGCCTTTTCAGCACACGCTTTATGAAGCATCGCTTTTATCCAGAGCCTCTGTCTCGATTCTGTGTGTTGCTTCCCACTGCAGATGCCATCCTTGCTTGGTCCCATCAGGCTTCACATGACCAGTGTGATTCAGTGGCAGGACTGGCTTGAATGCTATAAAGATGCTGAGCAATTTTCTCCTAATTACTTTTAATAATTAGTGTCAGCTGGTTTTCGTAAGATTTTCTACTTAATGCTGTTTTATGCCAGCAGAATCTACACAAAGGATCTTAAATTCAGGATGGTTAGATAAATAATTAATTGTGGAAAAGGGAAAACTCAGAGGCGATCGTCAATGATTAGTGAATGGCTAATTGACAAGATTTGTTTTTCAACACCTACCTGGTCTGACATGTATTCATTTACAGCAGGGGTGGTGGTTTTGTGTTTTATCCAAATACTCATGGCCTTTGTTGTTAGCTGGTGTGTTTACAGGCAAGGATGGCTCCATTCCTTTCTGCACCTACAAGGACTGCCTGACCTGGGCTTGTGCATGTGGCACTTTGCAGTTATGTGTTTGTCCAAATGCTGCCATTGTGCTGCAGCTCTTGGGTCCACAGACTCATCCAACACTTCCTGGGCTGGACCCAAGATGTGTTCACAGGGCCAAGAAATGCCTGCCTCTTTTCCTAATTTTTTTCTTATATTTTTTCTTTATTTTTTGATTGTTGTTCCTTCCCTGTGCTGGAGGGATGCAGGCAGGGGAAGCTGGGGAGCTGTGCACCAGCACCCGCACTCACAGCCAGGAAATCTACTTGTGCCAGCTCATCGCTCTGCAGCCAGGCAGCCTCAGCTGTTTTTTATTTTATTAGAGAATGTCACACTTTGACTCAGAGCTGGATGCTGTGGGGATGATTGTTCCATTCAGCTGATCCCAGCCTACTGTCCCCATGCCAAAGCGCGGCATTACTGCAGCCTGTGCTTGCAAGGCGTTTCTGTGGGGCACATCAGTGCTTTGGGGTGACCTGTGCCTTCTCCCCCCCACAGCATCCTCAGCTGTGGTAGGAAAATGGCCTCATATGTGGTGACCTGTGCTAGATGAGCTCTTGGCACACAGCGAGGTGCTCAGCATCCTTGGAGACCACCACCCTGCATTTCTGCAAGGCTGGAAGCTGCATCACCTTGGTTGCAGTGAAAACAAAGACACTACATTTTGGCAGCAGGTACAGGGACACAGTGTGGACCAGGTTCATCAGCTTAATCTCCTTTGTCCCCAGTGTGCTCCAAAGCTTCAGCTTAAATGGGATAGTTTTCCAGCCTGTAGCAATGCAATGCTGCAGACTCCGAGTTCCTTGCTCCGTGGAGCCTAAGTAGATCACTGTCTTTTGACAAGGTGTTTATTTCCCTGGATGAAATTGTGCATTTGCTCTGGTGGCAGCCAGGTATGTCCCTGCCTCCCCACCAGCCACAGAAGCTGTCTTGTTCCCCGATGTGTACGTTGACTCTGTCCTCAGCACTGGCTGAAATGATATCTGTCACACAGGATGAGAACTGATATCCCTGTCCCCATGGCAGCAGGGCCACAACATGGAGCAGCCCAAAGATGCTGCATCCACAGGAAAAACCGAGCTTGATCACAGTAAGAGCATTGCTGAAAAGTGATTCCTGCTGGCATTTCCTCTAGTTCTCTGGCAGAGATCTCTGCAGGAGCTCTTCCCAGGGAATCTCCTCACCCTATTTTACTCTACTTCCTCTTGTTCCCTTCCTACTCACCCCTTGCTTTGGGTCTCAGCTGCCTCTCTCCAACATTTTAATACATCATCTTCTGATGAGGAGCTCCAGTGCAATGCTTATTTCCAATGCAGTATCATGTACCTTCATTACTGTGGCTTTCCCTTAAAAAAAAGCTTCTTATCCCCTTCACTGCCATTTTATTTCTATCTTATTATTTCCGTTTCACCGACTCACCATATTGAAATAATTTTCTTTCCTGGAAATCACCAATGCTTACAGTTTTCTGACTGCAGTGAGCTTTGCTTCATGTTATTGAGTTTCTTCTCAGCTCCATAACAACTTTTTTTTCTACTAGATATGCCAACAAACGTGGCAATAAATTATTTATTTCCTTATTAATGACTATTAGATCTCCCTGTTGTCAAATGAATGAAACATGATGGTCAGCAAACTTCTCATGGATATGTTAATAGAGCCATGATATGTACACTTGTCTTCTCACAGTGAAGTTGAATGTCTTCTTGTATATCAGTAGTCCTGTACTCTTGATACAAAAATGTCAGTGCCCCAAGTTGGCTCATGTCTTTCCGTGGCCTTGCACTGATATACACATACTGTCTCTCATGTTTTGATGTAGCCAACCATATTGGAAATCTGCTTCTATCCTCAGGATAAGTAGAGAAGTACATAGTTCCCTGGCAATGAGTTCGGTAATTTTCCTTCCAGCACTGTATTCACTCACACACTGTTTTTTAGCAGTGTAAAAGTTGCTGTGTTTTATTCATCTCTCAAAGCAAGTAGACGGCAGTCTCCAATCAGCTGTTTGGCAGATGTTAACCAGAATCAGAGGTCCCAGCTCAAACAGCTACAGAAGGAAAATTCAATGAACATGAAATCAATACCAATAGCTGTGAGACACAGCAATGCACAGACGCTGTTTGATCCGTTCAAAAAACTCACGGGAGGAAAGGTGACATTCTCCAAGAGTAGAAGTAGTGATGTCTCTCATTCTGTAAGGAGTTTTGGTTTCTTATGTTTGCTCTGCAAACATTGATTTCTGCCTTTTACATTTTTTCACAACTTCTTCCCCTTTTCCTGCTTCCTTATATTTTGCTGCTGTTTAGAAAAACTGCATTTAAGCTGAAGGGTATTTTTTTCTGTATTTTTTTCTCCCCACTTTTTTCCCCGGTAAGCCAGAGAATGAGCAAGGTCGTAGAACTTCTCTAGAAAAGTTCACTCGCAGCGTGGTAAGTTCTTTTTTATCTCCCTCCTCCCTTTCCTCAGAACTCCATTTTTCATTGGGGGGAACGCCAATGCTTAACTTTTTATTTCATCTTTATGTTTGCAGGTAGCATCTTTGCAGCTTCTCTTTTAGTGCCATAGCTCATCTAAATATAGCAGCTCTGAAAGCAGGGCGGGTGGGGAGCAAATTCCATCACAATGCTCATCCTAGCTAATCATCACTGCAAAAGCAAATTGATTTGTGTCCAGAATTGAATGGATGGATGTCTTTTTGCTGTGTGCCCACTACAGTATTTGTCCTGGCTTTTCCTTGCACAGGGAATCAGAAGAGCATGATTCTAGTAGCACCATTGCAACAGTATCCATTCTGACCTCCATGCATGGTTCCTGCTACCCTGTGTATATATATACATGCATAGCAACTCACTACACTTCAGCCACACCCTCTTTCGCCCCCATTTGTCAGTACTCATGTAAGCAGTGATGGATGATACTCTTTGTCTTGCTTGTAGTACCAACACCCAAAAAGGAATGCACTAACAGCAAGAAACGTTGATGATGGTAAATCTCTTAGATAAGGTGATGGTGAGACCTCAAGGGCATCAGGCAGAGGACCTCTGCTCTCATCCTTCACCAGTCTCTGATCTCCAGCTGCTTGGGCCCTGATGATTTTCTAGAGAAAGAGAGCAGTGCTCGGCTTCCTTATGCTCCCAGTGTTGTGCATGTATCCTGGGGTATCCCCGTCCTCCTTGGGGTGCTCACCTGTGCACCTTCCCCTGTTGGGAAGGGCTGGCAGAGGGAGGGGAAGGGGGCAGGATGGGATCAACAGTGCTCATGGAGAGGCAGAGAGCTAGCACTGAAGGTGTGCCAACAAGTTGTTCTAGAGTTGTTTAGTATCAAGTATGTTTTGACTTGATACGCCATACAGTTTTGGCATACCGCTGTGATATTGAGCTTTATAACAAAGAGGTTGGACTGTGTACATATAGTACATATGCTCGCATTTGTGTGTCTCTAAGGATTTATGTATATTAATATATGTACATGCTATATATGTACACACAGTGTATAAATATAAAACATCCAGATAGAAAAGGGGGAACTGCAGGTAAGTATGAGCTATTTTATAGCAGATGAACCTGGAGGGGTTCTTTCTGATACAAACCAAATACGGAGCTTTGTAGTATATCCTCTGGCAGGCTTCCTGAGGAATGTATTTATATAGCTAATGCATATGCACACATTTAAAGTATGTTGATACAAAATATATCACTATGCCCATCTGCATATTTACTACTTTGTAAGAGTTTGCCAGCAAGAGGAACAGGCGAGAATCTTTTTTTTAAATAAACTATGCCGAAATATTTACACTGAGTAGCAAATCCTGCTCCCAGATTCACCATATAGTCTTTGAGAAGACCCCAAAAGTATATGGGCAGCACAGCATTAGGGCAGACATAGCAGTCCCTGGCCCCTTCAGCCCTGTGCTTGGCTCCTGGTTGTGAAGTCAGAGGTGCAAAGCTGGACTGGCCCATCTGTGAGCTCCAAGGGACAGGGTCAGTCTCAGGGAGCCGCGCTCACTCTGGGCAGTACACGGCAGATCTGACAGTCTGTTGCACCAGAGCACTTACTAATCCACCTCATTTAAAAAAATGATGGCACTGCACACGGTGGCAGGTTTATCTTATTACAATTTTCCTTTCGAATATAGCAAGGATTGACATTATGAAAGCAGAGTTAGCCTGTCTTCTCTCCCAAGTGAAGATAAATGACATCATAAAAATCAGACATCATGTATCATATATGTTATAAATAATACTTGTTACTGAGGTAATAACTTAATTTTAAAGACACACATACACACAAATCCATATATCTACATCTCTCTCTTCTGTCATATCTGATCATCTTACTAATTAAAAGGAGCCTGCTATACTATTTTTAGCTGTGCAGTCTCAGCCTAGCTGTTTAAACCATAGTAGTTTCCCATCTGCTTTAGGAATGATTTAATAATCAGACAGAAGCTTAGTTCTCATAAGCTGAGATGATCCTTCAGGGCCAAGAGTGGAAGGAAAATATATTTTAATGAGTACGTTTAGGGAAACCACTGGTGTTCTCGACTTGCGGAGAACTACCAAGTCTCTTCCTAAGTTGTGCTGGTGGCTATTTAATGAAAGGGGAAATGAGAGGGTTTATTATTTTCCTTTGCTGCACCTTGCAGCATCCTGAGTTCTCTCTCTAGCAGCAATGGTTACTCAGCAATAACAGGGATTATGGGGATACTGGCCTCAGCAGGTAACTTCAAGTGATAAACCTTGGCCATGATACTCTGATTTGATTTTGAACTTTTAAGAATCACACTATTCCAATGAAGGAATATCCCCTGAAAGTGAACTGGCGTTAAATTTTCCAACTCAGTATTGAGGCACTGACCCAGCACTGAGCACATCTCTGCATTTTATTCCCAGCTGACCCTTGTTTATGAGCAAAAGGCACGCACACGGCTTTTGAGAGCGCTGGAGTTCTCAATCTTTATGCTTTAAGAAAGTTGCCAGATATTGGATATAGTGTTTGCTTGGAATTGTTATAACTTCTGTCTGAACCAGTTGTTATCACATGGTGTTGTTGTTTTCCTGGGCTCAGAAGCTCTGTACCTTAATAAGATGAAAACGCTCCTGTTTGTCTCTTCCATCGATGGAACATGAGAGAAGAGTGGTAGGACCTGGCAGCTCCCAGGCAAAACCAGCAGCTGCCATGGGCCAAAAATGCAAATGCCAGACTTTGGGCTACATATGGGAGTCTATGGGACCTCTCTTACTTGTGTTTTCTTTGCCATACTTCCATTCTCAACCAATAGCTGGCCAGTTAGCAGTGTATGCTCTGGCATGATTTGTAGAGGCATGTCATAGCTGCTTGCAGCCTATGCTTGCATATGGTAAACTGCAGCCTGTTTATTATCTTTCGTTGTTACAGTTCATAAGGAGTGTAGTATTTAATAGGAAAAGGAGCCCTCCTGGTACCTTTTAGAGGAAATGCGAGTACATACAGAGACTAAGAGACTCAGGAAATTTACCTTAAATTTAGCATAGTAGAAGATATCAGGTACAGAAGAGTGATGCACTGTGAAATGTATCCAAGGAATCAGGGAATATTTCCAAGTGGTAAATTAAACTTATTGCAGAAAGAATGAAGTGAAGGAAGAGGTGGTCTGTGTTTGGCCTGCATGGGGATTAGACTGTAGGTTAAGAATGCAAGAATAGAACTTCTCTAATGAGTGTTCATTTAAAGGACGTTGGACATTATGAATGGAGTATCTTGTACAGGACAGCAAGTCAATGAAGACCAAGAATTGCCTCTGTTCTCAGACATATGTGAATAGTTGAATCGACAGAGGGGTTCAGCTTCGTTAGCCATAGGAGACAGAGCTGCAGGAGGCAGCAGGCAGAGGCTGGTCAGCAGGAGCTGCTGTAAGTCCCTGGGGTAGCAGCAGCTGGGTGTTTGCACTGTCATCCTGGAGCCTTGTGGGCAGAGTCCCACACACTGGTGATTATGAAGCCAGTGTCCTTCCATGGTTTCTTACGGAGGGATGAGTTTTCTAGGAACAAGAATATTACTGGAGAGCCTGTATTTGATATATGCTTTACGTATTTGATATAATTTCTGCCTGGTGTCTGAAGCACTCCTTCTTGCAGCGATTCAAACTGCATTCTCACAGTAGCACTTCCTCCGCTTCAGTGTTCTGGTGTCTCTTCATGATTTCACGCTGAACTGCCCTTGGCTCAGGCCTGCGTGTGCATCCCAATTTGGCATGGCGAAGCTATAGTACTCTGCAAAACCTCAACTCCCAAGTTTAGTCCATATTTATCTGTTTCCCTGCACTATGCAGCTACAATAGCCTCAGGGTCTACCTTGCCCATGTGGCTGTACCTTCTCAGATGCTCTCAGCAGTCTTCTCCTCCAGCTACATCTTGTTACCCCTGCTTCCACTTTCCTATATTCCCAGTCCTTGACTTCATCCCTTGGCCACTGCTACTGCCCTGTGATGTACAGATTGTTATGTCCTCTTGTTTTGTCTGCTGTTGGATCAAAGTCCAAATCACACCCTGTCTGTCTCTGTCCTTATTCTTAATTCATGCGTATGAAGCCACACATGTAAAATGTATCAATAGGGCTTTACCTTTCTCAGGTGAACTGTATATTTTGTGCAGCTGTATGTCACTGTGATGCATTGCAAATACTAACCATGAACACAATTCACAGCATAGGTCTGGAGGAGGAATTGCTGCCTGATATCATCAGGTCTCTCTTTCCAGCTGGCTCCTTGATAATGTCATAGAACTGTCATACACTTACCAGCTTTTCTACTTTTTCACTTTCACAGCTCTACCTAATTGCATAAATAGATAACTGCATTTGAGGGAATGGAAAGTATTCATGACCTGCAATATAATAAAGCCAAAAGTTTAAGCCATTATGGCTAGAAAATACAGTGAGATAAAGTGTGGATTGTAGAAGGTGATACCCTGAGATGCTGATGAAATGGGTGTCAGGAACAGACAGCTAGAAGGGAAGGATGTAGGAATGGATGCCAAAGCTTCTTAGATTTGGCACCAAGAAAAGCCATCTGGAAAAAGGATTATTTTTATCTTTGGGTGATGTCTTACTTAAAAAGAAAATTTGCTTGTTCCAGCACTCAAGTCATTAACAAATACTGTCTCTACTGGGAAAAGGTGCTTGCGTTCTGTAGGTGTGGGAAGCACCAGAACACACAGGAAGCATGAGGGGACCCAGAGGGAATTGAAAACTTGGCTGTTATGTGCAGTAACAAGTCAATGGCTAGCCCTGCTGAGGGCCGCATGCCTGCGGTGTATGTGTACACACTGACAGGTCACTGCATGCCTGTGTGCACTATATCTGTTCCTGGTACCCACATAGTGCCCTACCTGTACAGTGTGTGGTCTGGATAGGTTTACACTGCATGCTCAGTTCAGGAAATGGCAGGTTGCATGTGTACACTGTGTTATCTATTCGGTATGCAGGTCTACTTCAAAAGATAAGTGTTCTTCATTTCTCATGGGTAAGTTACTCTTCCCATCCTTGAAACACTGCTGTGTGGTTCTGCTGGCACAGGACAGCCACAGTGTTGGCCCCAGAGTTCACTACTCCTGCACTGGGTGAGTGATCCCTGTACACACCATCTTTGGGATCCTTCTGGATGACAGCCCTATATGGAGTTTGGGATATGCTTACTATTCATTTATTGCCTTTTATTCCAGCTGCATACAAATTCTAGAAGACAAAACTGTACCTTCCACATGCTGCAGTTACTGGGTCATGACCTCAGTAAGGATTTCTAGAGAGAGGGCTGGGGCCTTCAGTGATTTCATCCAGGATGATATTCCAGCACCAACAGACAGGACTCTTCCCAGCAGGCACACCGCAGGAGGGATGGGCTGACACCTAAAAGGGTCCTGTAAAACAACCAGGGATGAGGCACATTTTAAGGCAGGTTCTCAAATACCACTGAGCTGCACTTGCCCAGGCAGTTCTCTACTGGACAGAGTCTGGGCTATCTGCCCCAAGCAACATCATGGGGAGCACTCAGTCCTGGTACTGTGTGGTCTCTTACAACCATCCCTCCACAGGATAAGTTGGAGTAGTCCACAGACTGCTTGAACTAATGCCAAAATGAGCCCTAACACCTTCTTAGATACGCGAGAACCAAACTGTTCCCCAGCAGAAGAGAGTCTTCCTCCCAGTGCTGCTAGGAAGGCAGAGGAGAGCTCCAGCATTCATGGAGCTGCCTGAGGAGCAGGTGAGTACTAGGCTCATGTACGTTCCTTGTTTGTTTTACATGTAGCTGTGCACCAGGCATTTTGAAAGCAAAGCGCAGTGCCTGCTTAGAAAGCATGGGAAAATCTAAAAAAAATAAAAGCAGGGATGGATGATACCAATTTTAATCGGACTACAGTGCTGAACCGTTTTTATATGCCATCATGTAAGCTGAAAAAGAAAATGGGGATGTCAGATGTAGAAGCCTGACCCTGGTTAGCAGAACTGTGAGCAGCAGCAGTGCAGAGCAGCTCAGGCACCTTGGTACCAGCAGCAGGCTTGCACTGCACACTGCTGGGGTGACTCTTGAGTAGGAGCAGATGAGCATCCTGCATGCTGTTGTCGTGCTTGCCCCCTGCAGCAGCTCCAGTGTTCTTCAGTATGTGTCAGTATGGAACTGGTGGTCTTGTCCATGACATTTTGTGTGTTTGTTTATGTGATAACTGTTCATAGTTTGTGTTTATTTTGCATTGAACTAGGTTGTTTTCCTTTATTGTTCATGTTTTTAACTCTGTTTTGTATTTAACTTTGTTAATTTGTGTTGCTTATTTTATGTTTGCAGTGTTATCTTCTCATGAAAAAAAAAAAAAGATCTAATAAAAGATTTTTTTTTCAATGATACAAGAATAAAATTTCCCCAAGATCTACTCTGACACTGTAAATCAAGGTGCACTGGCATGGTTAGGGGCCTGGAAATCCCCTCCTTTGGGAGTTAAGTTTGGTAGCAGAATGCTGCCTGCCCACTCCCAGAGTTCTCACCGTACAGTGTCTGTCAGCATGTGAGAAAGCTCAAATCGCAGCTGGTGGAAGAGAGATTTGCTCACCTCCAGTGGGGCACAGAGCAGCCCCAGTCCTCCACTGCAGCCTTACAGAGGGATGGGGACACACTGCAACCCAGGAGATGGCCTCTCCCCCACAAAGCAATCCTTCTGGTTGGGGAAGGGGCAGCACCAGAGGGCAGAAGGGGATGGAGAGCAATCAGTGGAGTCAGCTGTAGCAGAGTCCCAGGTGAGTGGGTGAGGAGCAGAGTGGAGTGGCACAACAGTGCTTGGTTTGAGTTGCTGTGGTAAAGAGGAGAACCAGTGCTGGAGCACCCGAAGCATCCCACGAGCTTCCTTAGCCCCGCTCCTGGGGACAGACACTGCCCACAGCTCAGGTAAGTGCCTGATTAGGTGCATGGGAGTGCCAGCCATTGCATGCTGCCAGCGGTGAGTGACTGCATGTTGTGCACGTGAGCTGTGCCATGTCTGGGCACAGCATGCCATTTGTGTGAAACCACAGGTATGGGGCAAAACTAAACTGTCTGCTTCCAGTTCTGAAAAAAAATAGTTCACTGCCTTTACCTTTTCTCCTAGCTGTGCAAAGTGCTGGCTCTGGTAGAGGAAAGCAAAGAGCAAGGTGGAAAGTGGTGGTTTGTACAAGAGATTTTAAAGATCTGTCTCCTTTTTGTGTCAACCCTAGATGGTTTTTGTTTGTTTTTTTTTTTTTTTTCCTCTTATTTAGCTTTTTGTCCATGCTAAGTTGCTGAATTCTGCTTCATTCTGACAATTAGTAATTGCATTTTAGTTTTGTAGCTGCTCAGGAAGAGCTCAGCCATAGAAGGTGCTATGCACATCCAGCAGCCTGTGGGTTGCTTCAGCAGGCTGTGGTGAGAGACCTGCTGGTCCCAGGGGCTGGCTGATCCCCTCCCCGGCACATGGCCGAGCGGGAAGGTGGAACCCAGAGCTTGGAAGCCACCTTCTGGGAGGAAATTTCAGGCGGTTTACTAAGAATTCCCTCACTTTTTTCTCAGATTACTCCAGGTTGAACTCTGTATGACAGAATAAAAGAAGCGCTGTAGTGTGCTGAGCTCAAGACCCTGTGCTTTGTCAGCACAGCTTAGGTGAAATATCTCCTGGAGATAATAGAAATAAGGCAGGAGCTATAGAAATTTTTGTGCAGTGGGGAAAGGAGAGCTAGAAATGTGGGCCAGCAGCTGGCTTCCTGCTAAACAAAGAAATGTGGAAGGAAAAAATCATTTATCTTGGTTGAGCCTTTTCAAAGAAAACGTGAGGTCTTTTGTAATGACCAGAAACTTCATCTACCCGTCGATGATCTCACTGACCCAATGCCAGGTCAGACCCAAAAGGACCCTTGAAGTTCTCTGGCAGACTTTGCACCCAGCTATGAAGAAGTGTGACCACATCCCCAGAGCTGCGTCCACTCGCTTGATGCAGGCATTCATGGGTGGCCAAGCTGCAAAGACCCCCAGAGTGAAGCATCTGAGGTGCTCCTTCTAGGCAGGAGCTGCTCTTCGGCTGCACAATACAGGGATGTGTCTTACAACTGAGAATCCCAAACCAGATGCCTGTATCCCAGCAATCTCCACCCTGCAGGTGCTCACCCCATTCAGGCCCCAAAAGTGAGGCTGATTCTCTCTTCAGCTTTGGTTTGGAACAGATGTGCCTGTGACTGGTGGCCACTGTGGGACCAAAGCAGAGCAGTATATATGCCAAAGCTCTCTCAGTCTTAACCCATGTGTGCTGGCTCCTCTCTTCACCCACCTTGTTGCTGCTGTGCCAGCCAGGAGCTGGGCCCACAGTGCCAGAGAAAGCTGTGAGGGATAGCTGCAGCATCTTGGACTGCCAAACTGGATGCTGAGGCGGGAGCTGGCGTGTCCCCAGCTGCCTGCTGCAGAGAAGATAACAGAGAAGCTGCCTGGCTGCCATTATCTAGTGTCTGACTGAATGTCCATTACACAACCCCAATGATTATTCATTGTTGTTGTGGTTTCTTTTCATAAGGAACTTTGCAATTATGGCTAGAAATTGTTTTTTTCCTAAAACCAGCCATGTTATGCCTCCAGAAGTTAACATCTGGATGTTTACCTTCTCCTCCTTCAAATGAAATTTGAGAATCAGTACTTTCTCAGCACCCTTTCACTAGTGTTCCCTATGGCAGCTCATGCCGCCTGTGCCTGCTGCTCCTGGGACTGCACCAGCCCAAGCTCCCCAGGAGCTCATTCACAAATCAGAATAGCCAGGAATTTGATATACAGTGAAAGAAAGTAGGCTTATCTTAAATAGCAGCGGTGCTGCATGGCAGCTGGGCCCCAGGAGAGAGCCTGCAGGACAGTGGTGGTGGCACTCCCATCCCAGGAGGGATGACCCAACTGACAATAGTGTTTGTCACAGCAGAGTGTGGTCATGTTAAGCTCAGTGTGTTTGGAAAGCCCAGAAAATATCTGAGTGGTGACAACAGGCTTCTGCAGAGAGCTACTGCGTCCTCCTGCTGTAGTCTTGAGTGGGAAGAGATGAGGAAACAAAGAGGCTGAGGGGATCCTTTTTACTTAGAATGTTAATGTGTTACACTAGGGAACAGACATGGATCTGTTCAAACTGCTCAAATGATTCCTGGCAGAGGTCTGGTCTGGTCCAAATGTCACGCTTCAGAGTCTGAGAACAGAAGCCACAAACACAGGCCTATCCTCAGTAGGTACTTTGGATGCGGCCTCCTTGTTATGAAGAGTAATTGGGGTGAATTACCGTCCTGTTACTGACTTTCCATTCTTAGTGGGTATAAATTGCCTACCAGTTCTGATTTTCCTTCCCTTTGCACTCTGAATATGTTGCAAGATGATCTAAGAACTTTTCTAGTAGGAATTAGTTAGATGGTCGCGTTCAAAGAGATGCAGTCAACAGTTGGATTTCTGGGTTGATACCAGGGACAAGTGGTGCCCTCAGGGTTGGACAAGCAGTGACTGAGGCCAGTTAGCATATCTCTAGCCACAACTCACCTTGCGAAGTCCAGGGGTAAAATTGCAGACAACCAAAACTCACACCAAACTATCCCCAAAACCCCATCAGCAGCTTCACTCACATTCTGGATCTCTTCTGTCTATCTGTGCCTTTCTCCAGGGAAAGTCTCTGGCCAGCAAGCGCCTGACAGGCCTGATGCAGTCCTCCTGACAGTCACCCCACCAGTCTGCTGCCCCTCCGAGGAGAGTGGGATGTCACGGGGGACAGCAGAATCAGAGAGCAGCTCAGCGAGGGACAGCCCGCCTGTCACCGATTACATCAACACTTTATCTGCACAGCTTCATAGGAACACCGAGCTCTGCAAGGGGACTTGGATTCCTGCTTGGGTTTAGAGGAGCACAAGCCATGGTGCACAGGAAGCAAGACAAGGGCTTGGTGTGTTGTTATTTAAGGAAACAGACTTCACCACTGCTTGGAGAAAGAGGAACTCAGAGAGATCAATGGTTTTGCTTCACCTCTTCTCCTTCTAGCACAGACACGGCTGTAAAAGATGCCACTGCAGTCCCATTTGCTCCCTTTGCTGTGGCCATCTGGATCCAATAAAATATCTGCTGGAAGTTGCTGCTCCTTTCCACAAAGTATCAAATGCATCTCTCCTGCAGATCCATTGACTTTAGCTTTGTTTTTTGTTTTTTTTTTCTTCCCTATGTCTCTCCTCCTTTAAAATAACAGGGGAAGAAAGGCCCACATCAAGTTTGTCACTCGTTGGCAATGGCATGTAGCAGGTCCAAAGATGATGGTCAGATCCTCATCCAAAGGCAGGAGACTTTGAGTGGCTTACATCACCTGAGGATCTTCCCCCACTGCGTCAGACTGATCTTGGTGCAGATTCTCCAACGTGGGCAGGATTGCTCTGCATGTATATTTAGTGCAAGACTGCCTGACGTAGCTGTGTTTTAGATGTATAATGCACACATGCACAAACAAACACACAGACACACATACGCAGTATTTAAAAGTGAGTTGTTTTCTATTGTACTTGGTTTTCTATTTATTTGAGGTTTTGCATACTTATTCAATGATGGATGTTCAAGTTTTACTCCGAGTAGGTAGAGCTGAATCACTTAGAGGAAATTCAGTCCTAATTCCAGGGAGCCAAAATCTGTTCATGTGTAAACAGAGAAAGGTAACTCTGCTGTGGGTATGTGTAATCAAGAGCAAAATTCAGTCTGCAGCAAGGAGAGATCTGATGGAGAAGGGCTTGGCAGAAGCAGTTTGTGGCTGTGAAGATGCTCGAGTGTCTGTAATTCCTCTGATGTAGAGCCCATGAATAGAACTGCAAGAGGTGACCCAACAGCTTGTTTACGAATGTTGGGATTACAGAGGTGAGGATGAAGACAGAGCTGAAGTGATTTGGTTAATGATAAGACTTACATTATACTAGCTGCAGATGTGGAAAATTGATTGCATTCACCTACATCATACTATCTATATACAGAATTTCCAGTTTCAATACTTAGTACCACAAACCCTCCTATATTTTGTAAGCAGTTCAGATCTGAAGTGTATGTGAAAATAGGCATTTGATCTTCTCCCCTCATGCCAAGCCAAGCTGTTCTTTTGTGCAGGTGGTAGAAACTGCTATATGGCTACATGTCTGCATTCCTATCTAGGCAAATCTATCTCGCTAAGTAGACAGCTGGCTACCAATCGTATTTATTTCTGTGGCAAATATTATCCTAATATACGAGGTTAGCATATGCACAAAATCAGGCCAGCATAGTTTCCACCAGAAAAAGAACTTTCCCTCTTTACCCATGGATTATCATATTTTGATACCTCAATTATTTTTCCCAGACAGCTCCTGTTATCGATTTTAGATACGTCTATAGGACTCTCTACACCTGCATGACTATATGATAGAGTACTGAGTGTGGTATTTGTTGTTTACACTCACCTAAATCCCATAATCAGTCAATTATCTGGGGTCTTCAGACTAAATTTGTGTGGAAAACATGGCAAACAAGAGCTCCAGGACTGTGGAACCGTCACGGCTCTGCCTGTACGTTCAGGTGGGATTTTGCCTCTGATGGGGACATTTGGACCTTTGCTGATTGATTGTCACTCAACTGTCTCATCAGGACCTATCCATTCCATGCTGACCACCCAGCCAAAGGCTCCCCTCCAGCAACAGCAGCTCCCTGTGCAACAGCCCCAGTTGTCCAGCCATGTGCACTCACACGTGTCCTCCCTGTGCCACCCCTAAGAACATGCTGTGTGCTGCCTGTAGGTAATCTGCTGGGTTCGAACAGCTGAGAGCATGGGGGGAACTACAGACAGCGAGCACACATATGGGCGTACATCAGGGGGCCTGGATGCTGAACAGCTTGCCATCTAAATGCACACTCGCACAGCTAATCTGCTCAGCAGTGGCGAGCTGAGCGGATAGAGCTGTGTATGCTCTGCAGAGGAGAGAGCTCTCCTCCAAGCTTCCTGCCCAAATTTCTCTGAGACAAACATCATGAGAGCAGACAGGGCCTCCTCCCAGGAGCACATGTGAATGGCTGTTTACATCTTCTACTTCACATATGACAATACTAACGTGTACCTATTTCCACACTACCTGCATCCTTGAATTACTGCTCTTTATTGACATCACTTACTGCAAGTGATGCTTCTCTTGTGCACTCGCCAGCAAACACCACCCACTGAGTGCTGCAAGCAGTAATCTGCTGCTTTATAAGCATCCATGTCTTCCAGCTACCTCATCTCCTAGAAGATGAGTTAGGAAATCAGTTTTCCACCTCTCCTTATGTTCTCAATGGCATTGTTTCAAGGAGAAGCAGGCTGAAAAGCTTTTACAATCTCCATGCTGTGAGAGCTAGCCACCAGGCATCCCATTCCTGCAGGGCTATGGCTGTGAAATACAGCTGTACAATATTATTTGGATAATGGAGTATCCAGAGCATTAATGGCTATCGTGGTGGACCAGCACCAGGACAAGCATGAGGAGGGTTTGATGGGTCAGTGCAATGTTAGGTTAAGGGAAATGGATTAATACACACTGTGTATGTATAACTCAGTGCTAAAATCCCGTAGAGTACTGTAATAAAATGGTAGCAGGGCAGCCATAAAAAGCCACAGTAAGCTGACATAATAATACCAGGATAAATGTAGCAATAAGGTAACACAGGCCTCTGCAGTAAAGTAGCATTTTGGTAATGCAGCAATAAGACAAACAGGATGCTGCAGTAGACTAGTTTGGGGAATAAGGCAGTAGTGATGGCATATGTGGGCAACCTGTGGTATATTTGTGTCAGGTACTGCAGCAATAAAGCCAACACAAGGTGTGCTAGAAATAAGTTACTACAGTAACAGCAACATGATGCACTGTACAGCTATATCAGGATGCTTCCATGCTGTGGGCAAGTCCTACAAGACGTGGCAGTGAGACAGTGAAGGCAACATGTGACCCATTTCTGCAAAAAATGGGTCTACTCCCTGCATAGCAACTAAGATCCTGGAATGGTTGCATTAACACCAATCCTGTCCACTCCTGCTTTCAAGAAAGCTGAGGTGAGAGTGTTCCCCCGCCCAATCTCTTACATTGGTCTGGAAATATAAACTCAACTCACTGTCTTTTTGGCCAAATTTTCACAGATGGTGAAGTTCTTCAGTCAGTCCTCCCTCAGGTGACATTCTGACAATTCATTGGTCCTTTGCCTTGGGAAGGCTTTGGCTCTGTCATCTTCTGGAATGGGTGGTGCTTTCAGCCTACAGCTATTTCTGTTTTGGGATGGGGATGGGAAACCAGGTACAGAACATCTGATGGTACTGTCCTGTTTCCTGAAATGCACAAATAAATTGAGCATCCTGGAAAAGTCAAAGCAACGAGGACCGAATCTGTTCTGTCTGTCATGTGCACATGGAGAATCCTGCCAGAATCAGTGGGAGCCCCGTGTGCACCCATGGGAGCAGTCCTCAGTGTCACCAGGTGGGTGGCTGGTGGCAGGTGCCTCTTCAGGTGGTACTTCTTATTGCCTTCCTGCTTTTCCCTTCTTTTTTTTTAGCGCTATCTCTGTAAGAAATGTCTTCACAAAAAAATCAGTTTGCTGTAAGACAGTGTGTAACATGGTGGTCAGTGAGTAGGTGGATGGATTGCTTTCTCTGTACCCTTCTGTAAAGGGTAAAGTATGCTGGAAAGAAAGAAAAAAAAAAAAAAAGACATAAGGTTTGAGCCAAGCATCTATGTCAATAGCACAGCTCAGATGAGTGTGTGCACTAGATAACAAGCTGCTCTCCTGGGGAGGGGATGTAAATAGGACACACTGCACGCTGGGAGCAGCTCACAGCTAGCCCTGCCTCCTTCCACCAGTCCCAGCAGAGTCAGATTTTGTGACACAGTTTTCCGACCTCTCACACAACAGCTTTGCCATCCCCTGATAGGGCTCCCTCTGCCTGGAGCCAATGGAGTTGGGTTCAGATTCCGAGCAGTGCTCTGATATGTTTTGGCTTGGCTTTTTCCTTATACTCCTTGGCTTACTCTTATTGTAGCTTAATGATTAAGTAGGATTATTAAAGCAGAGCTCGCAGTAGGGTGAGATAGGCTGGGTTATCATGATTTTGTAGTTTAAGCTGTGAGCAATTTTGCAGCTTCTCAGCGCTGTTTATAACCTGAGACAGAGAATAAGCGAGGTGGTTGCTCAGCAGAACAGCGCGCCGTTGAACAATGCGCTATCTTCATGCCCATACGGACTTTGAACTTACTGGCGAGGAGAAATGCTTTGTAGTGAGAAAAGTAATCTCACGGCAGGAGGGAGTCAGACCTGATCAACTTTTTCATGTGCTACAGATTTTGCTTTGCCAGCCCCTAACATCTGCAAAGCTCACCGCTAAGAGCCAGCAACCTCCTAATCCTGCTGCTGAGCATCTGAAAACAAGCTTTTCAGGAGTCTGCCTTGCACAGCAACGCCATTACTCACAGCCTCTTAATGTGAATTTATGGCTGTGGCCACAAGCATCACAGTGACTGCCCACTTCCATTGCTGGTGGGAAGATGTGCATGCACTCTGCTGCAGGCTGGAGGTTGGTGGGCAGAATGTAGGGGGCAGTTTATGGGCTCACAGCTCGGACGTGCTGTAGGGGAGGGAGCCCAGCGCAGTTGGAGATGGTCGGCTGTGAGCAAGGCCTGTCAGGGCTGTCAACAGTAATGCTGCTTTACCAGCACACTCCCATCTGGAGGCCCATATAGACCTTGACACATCTCACATGGCAGAGGAGAATGCTGTGGGATTGCAGTGACCCCAGACTATTGCTGTCTGTCAGCAGAGATACAAAACTGAGCTTCCACCTGTTTTCTCTGGGGACTTAAACCATGCCACTCTACCCCAGGCAGTGGGAGAAAAGACCTGGCCTTCTCCTTTCATGGCTGGAATAGGAAAGCCTTGTCTGGGCTGAGCTTCAGGAGTGATCGCTTGCACTTGGATCCATGTCAGGGTTTCTTCTGTCCACATCTGTGTGGATGATGCCTGCGTGCGGCACAGCATCACAGCCCTTGGTTGGCATCCTCACTGTCAGCTGCAGCCACGTGGACTAAGGCACACCAGATGAAAAATTCAAAGGATGCTTTACACAGCACAGCATTTCCCCTGGGAAGGATTCCGAGCTACCCAGCTGTGCCAGTTCTGAGGCCATTTGGAGCCAAACATGGAAACACGAGGCACTGTAGGACTTTTCTACACAAGAAAACAGTCCTGAAGGGCCTCTCGCCTGTGTGAGAGTACCAAGTGGGTGCAGGTGAGTTCTGCAAGGGCAGAAGATCACTGAGGATCTCTGCTCCAGGCGGGGGAAGTGGTGAAAGCAGCCCCATTGCATGACCTCCCAGCGCCGTGCATTTTTTGGCTTTGCTCGGGCATGGTGACCACTCAGGGCTCGCTCTGTGCACCCCGGGCAGGGCGGGCAGCCAGCTGGCGGAGCAGGGCCCAGCTGCTCCATGGCAGGAAGCCGTGGTGCTGTTAACCCTTCCTGAGCTACTGCCACCATACCTGCAGTGATTGCTGCAGCACCTGCGGGTCCACTGCCAGTTCCCCTCCACTCCTGGCTTCTCTCTTAGGATGGCCTGAGCTCCTCATTTAGGGGATGTCAGACTGAGGTTTCCCTGCTGAAGCTGGTGGAGCTCTGCACCTGCTCTATAATTAAACAAACAGTCAGAGGGTGATGCGGATGTGGACTTAAACTCACCCCATCTTCCCAGCCTCAAAGCCACAGGCAGCACAGGCAGCATGGGCATATCCTGGGTGCAGGAGCAGCTCAGGAAAACTGCATTTGCAGGCAGGCCATGCTCAGGGCTGCCCTTCTGCCACCACAGGGACATCTTTCTATCTTCGTCCGCGCAGCTGCACATTGGTTTGTCAGCCAGCAGCAATACATGGCTGGTACCAGGTGGTCCTCTATGCTGGGACACAGGCAGGTTTTGGGCCAACTCAAGCTAGCTAGAGCTTCCTGCAGCCTTAAGAAGCTTCTCTTGCTCGTGCCAGAAAAGCCCCTCTGCCAGCTTTGCTCACACACACACACACCTAACACAGAGAGAAAAAAACCTCTTCTTGTGCTCAGCATGATGGAGCATCTCTGAAGGCCACCTGTAAATCAGAATCTCCTTTGTATGTCCAAACTCCTGTGTTTCTTCTGATCTCTTTCCCTGAGCCACTCGTCCCTAGATGGTGGTCCTGCTGCAGTGACTACCTCTGGACACCAACCTGCTTTGCTGTGATGCTGCAGCATCCCTGCAGAGCCCTGCCATCCCCACCAAGCAGTCCCCACGGGCAACACCTCCCCTGGCTCCCTGCAGCCTGTGCTGCCCTTCCCTCCTGACCATCTCTTCTAGCCAAGCCATCCGTTCCCAGAAAACAGATGTGTTGCTATATTAAGGAGATCTTGCCCTCAGCATTTCTTCGCCTCTGGGGAGTCTCAAGCAAATCAAGTGGCAGAGTATACGCAGAGCAGTGCAGGCTCCCTGTCAGATGAAAAGGACAGTCCAAAAGGGAAGAGAGAGCAAGAGAGAAAGCTCTGTGTTTGCATTTGTCTCTGACATGATGGATTTCCCCTTCCTGGAATGCAGCCTTGGCGTAAATAAAGCCAGGAGCAGCTTTTGTGTAAGAACTCGCTTCCTTACCAATAGTCATGGAGTCGCAGACAATAAAAGCCTTAGCAGTTCATCCCACAATGCTCTGTATAATCAGCAGGATTTTCCCTACTGAATATTCACCGATGTTGCTTTATCTACCATGCCTCTGAAATCTCCAGAGATGGGACCTCAGCAGGTGCCCTCAAGAACACATTTTTCCACACCTGAAGCATTCTTGCTGCAAGGATAAAAACCAAACCTCTGATCTAACACATTAAAAAGCCTTCTCTGGGGGAGTTCAAACACAGTGAGAGCCATCTGTGTGCCACAAACAGCAAAGGTGTCCAACACTGTAGTTTTTTCCCCAAATGGTTTTCTTGATGTACTTTTCTGCATTGTCAAAGCTTTTTCTCTTTGCACCAACTTCAGCTCTCACCCTCTATCATGGCACAGTGCAGATATCTGTGGGTATCAGTGTAGGTACTTCAGGACTTTCCAGTCTTCAAGTCTTTTCCCCACTTCAGGCTGTAAAGCAGAGTCTCTTTTCATATTCCTGTTCCTCAAAGACTGCTATCACCTGTGCTGAATTTCTCAAAGGCTGTGCTAGTCCATGAGAACAAAGAACCCATCACTTATGTAGGTGAGGCAGCATCTAATGTTGTGCTTGCTTCCCATGGCAAACTACATACGTGTGTCACACGCTGTGGTGTGACATATTTTGCTAAATCTGAGTATTGCCATTTCTGACCACTATGCCTACCTCTGTCTCATACTGCCATCTGTTCTGTGGCTCCCCATGTTCGCTCTCCTCAGTACCAACAGGGGGCTGCCAGGAAAATGGTTCCTCCTTTTCTTGCCAAATTTGGAATTTCAGTTGCAAATTTACCCTAGCAAGAGAGCCAAGGAAACACAGAGTCACTGCCAGACTCGTTCCAGCTTTCCTGCTGGGCACATTTTCAGTGCTGTCACAGAAGCTGAAGAGGGGAGCAGAGTCCCTTATGCACAGGGCTGTGCCCAGCACCATGAGGAACCTGCAGCTATGCCCAACCAGGAAGAGCAGATTGAAAAAAGATCCCAAAAATGTGCTATGTGTGGGCTCAGGAAAAGAATTCTATGTGACATGAATGACATTCACAACACTCTGTACACTTGTCCTCGTGGAAACTAATGCACCTGGCTGAAGGTCTTTTTGGAAGCAGATCCAAAGGAATGTGCCAGTGCTGCCTAAGTCATTCCTGAAATAGATTTTCCACAGGACTGGCTTGCATAATGTGCATAGGTCTTCTTTGTTTGCATGTGGCACAACCATCCTGCGGCCAAGTCAGAGGAAGCTTTATAAAACTCTGTATTGCTATGCTTGGTCAGCACATGCATATGTTCAAACAGATGCTGCCAAAGCCAAGCCAGGACTTCTATGTGCAAGTTTCTTGTGAGTTAAGGCAAGTGTGTCAGGCATTTTTTACTGTAGTACCCCTGCAAGTACATTATACAGAGACAAATTGGCCCATTTTGCTCTGCTGTCATCAGCACCCTGCTCCAGGTAACTCACTGCAGCTGAACGTTTGGGTGCAAGAACACCTGAAATGCCCCAACTCACCTGTTCCCACTGGAGATAAAGGCATGGCTATCTGTTGCCGTGGGGTTTCTGCTAGCAGAGTGAGCATCACCATCCTTACAGTGTCTCTGTCCATATGAAGCTTTTTACCCCTACAAAACAACGATAGGAGACTTGATAGTACAGTTGGAGCATGCAATGGTCACCTCAGACACCTCAGCTGAGGGCAGATAATGCCATCCTAGGGGGTGATGCATGAGGTAATGTATTAAAACTACTTTTATTTTGTATGTCTATTTGCTGTAGTTTGTTGTGTTGGGAACTGAATATTATTGGGATGGATGTATTTTATTTTATGTATTTTATTTTACTGGTAGGTAAGCATGGCTGGGTTAGGGGTGGGATTGTGAATTACTTTGTTGAGAAGTCAGCATTTGAACGAGACAAGTGTGCATTGGGTTTGCAGGGAAGTACTGTGCTGAGAACAGAGAAAAGACTGATTCTTTTAAGTTAATCACCTTGTGCCTGTTATGTTGGTGGTGGAGCAATGCAAGGTTACACATCCAGGTTAGAGTCATGGGAGGGCCCCTGAGCAGGATGTAAAGCCATGTGGGGTAGGGTTCTCTGATTCAATGGGTATTCAGAAAAATACATACTTGAAAAGAGTGGTAATGCACTGGCACAGGCTGCCCAGGGAAGTGGTGCAGTCACTGTCACTGGAGGTGTTCAAGAAATGTGTAGATGTGGCACTGAGGGACATAGTGGGGGTGAGCTGGGGTTGGAGAATATGATCTTAGAGATCTTTTCCAACCAGAATGATTCTATGATTCTACCCACCCACCCCAGAGCCAGCTCTGTGTGGGCACAGCAAACTCACTCCCAACAGGGAGCGTTGCTCATCTCCCTTGGCTAAACAGTGAACGTAGCAGTGAACGCTAATTGCGGCTGGCTGTTTTCAACATCATGTGCCAGAAAAGTGTCAAGGTCTGTGGTATGAGGCAGAATTAGTGCCCAGTATTAGAGATGGAAAATTAACTTCTATTAACCCGTGAGCCTGTCATTCCTGGGCAAAGATGTCTTTGACAAATTCCATCTCTTCTTGTGTTAACAAGTTGCCTGCGAGTAGATTGCAGTATCTCCAAGATTTATTCACTATTTGAGTATGACTTGCCAAATATTTACTTGCCAGAGAGTTATTCCTGGAGAAATTCTCTGTCTGGCTCATTTGCAAAGCTGTTGCTACTGGCGTTGGACAGCTGAAATTCAAGGAGCATTGCTTAGTGGTGCTTGGACGTGCAGGTCAGCTGGTAGACTCCTACCACTCAAAAACATGAGTAACACTGTCAGATTTGCTCAGCCTTTCTCCAATATTTGTTTTCATTTGACTGTTTCTATAAACATTCTTCTAAGTAAGTCAAGTTCTAACTAACTCACACTATTCCTGAAAAGAAAAGGGGTGTGAAAACAGCCAAAGTTAATTGCTGAAAATGTTGTGGTGTCATTCACAGTCCTCTGGACACAGGATGTGTGTGGGGTGGTACCCATGGGTGCTTGCAGCATTTATACAAGGTAAAACCCACATAAAAACTGCCAAAGTTCCCTTCTTTGGGCAAAACCAGGCAGCCTGCATTCTAACTTTGCCACCCAGGTGGTTTTCCATTCAGACAGATAATAATTGTATCTCAAGGCTACTGGATATAACCAATCCATAATTAAAAAGCTACTGTTTTTAAAGTACATATAAAAGGTGTACCACTCACTTTAAAAGTGTGCAATAAATCCAACTGCATTTCCTTGCCCTTGGCTACTATTTTATTTCTTTGGGAGCTGGCAACACTCCAGGACTCAATTTTTAGGAGGCAAAGAGCAATTGTTGGTCCCCTGGACTCTGGGGGAAGTGCAGTTGATTATTTCTGAAAAACAGCTCTTTTGGTCAAAAAAAAAAAAAAAAGAAAGAAGGAAAAAAGCAACCTGCCAGTGATTTCAATCATTTCTTTTGTCTTATTCCATTCTCTCCTCTCAAACTTGGTACAGGCACTTAGGGAGAAAAAGGACTGCTTTTCAAAATGTCTTGTCCAGAAGGATGTGTTGTTTTTTTTTTCCTTACGTTTCTTTGGCATTATTTAACCCCATGTTTGCGCCTTAGTGCACACATGTCTCAGGCTACATGTCACTTTGAACCTCCGTGCAAGTACTGTTCGTGTTTTATCAGAGCAAACCAACTTTTGGTATGCAATAAATGTCTGGCCCCATTTATTACACCATTAATTAAAAAGATGCAGTTTTAATTAGGGTTGTGCTGATCCAGCACTTGAGCTCTTGGTGTTGTGATGAGGTTAAGTTTCAAATCCCAGGCTGAGACCCACAGCCCTGCCTTGGCAAATCTTCTGCTGGCTGACCTGCCTCGTTTCCAGAAGAACTTGGCAAAGCATTCAGTTATTCAGCACTACAGCCCCACTCCACTTACCTGCAGCCAGATGTGAAGGGCACTGCATACCCCTTTCTCCTTCCCATTATTAGGAACGGATGTGTCCTTACTCTTGCTCTCTGAAAGGCGTGTGCGGGCTGTGAACTGGGAGAACTTCTGCAGAGAGCCTACCAGAAGGCCATCAGGCTGCACAGCTGTGCTGTGGTGGGACTGTAAAAGGGAGGAGGTGGGGGATAGAGCCCTCCATACAACCTTGCTGGAAAACAATAGCTGCAGAGCAAGTGAACCTAGACCAACAAGTTCTCCAAACCAAACAGAAGTCAGACAGACTCCTCTCATTTTCCTGGAGTCTGAAGAGCTCAGATATAGAGAGCTCCTTTCAATAAATGATGCAGATTTTTGAAGGGGTTCAGAGCTCAATTAAATCCTAAAGAAAAGTCCTGTCAGCGGCACCGCTTATGCAGTAACAAACTGTGCCAAATCTCACCACCTTTCACAGCCCCTCTCCAAATCACAGATGCAAGCTGGCAAACACTGGGAGAGGCTGTGCAGAGAAAAGCAACACTTGGAGGGTGGGCCAGATGGTGCCTATTTGGAGGGAGGCACATGAGCGCACACGGAGCCCATTGTGCCCTGAGGCATGAAGGGCAGCCATACCCCTTGTGTCACCCAGCTCAGCGGTCTGCAGGCTGAGACCCATTTAAATGAGGAGACAACATGTTTCTAAACCAAGAGCTATCATTTCTGTAGAAGCCTGGTACCTAACTTAGGGGTGAGATTCCAGCAAGAAGGTCAAGATCACCCTGGGGAAACCGGAGGATTCTCTTCAGTCCAGGAGTGCACCTCAATGGGCCTCTGCCCACCTAACTGCTCTGCAAATACGCAGAGTGTATTGTACATGAGTGACAAAATATGGATGCTAACATTTCTGTAAGAGGAAAGGTAAGGATCTACTCACTATTTTTCTTTAGTTTTATGCGTGCTTTTAATTTGAACATATGCAAGTGGCTTTTTATTGAGTAAAATAATAATAATGAAGTCTCTTTCTACACTGTGTTTTTCCAGCACCAAACCTCAGCAGATTTCCTGCACCTTCTGCTACAGCACCACAGATCTATCAAATGCCAATGGGGCGCCTGTGGGAACGTGGCAAAGATCACATACTTCTACAGGGAATCTTTTAGGGGCTCCCAGAAACCACACAGCAAATTACTTTTTCCATCTGAGTGTGGGAATTTCAACTTTTTTCAAACATATCACCATCTTTCTAGGGGAAATTTCACAGGATACTAGAAAATATATCTAATTATCTGACCCACTCATTGAAAATTTTGTCTTTATTCACTCTATTGGCAAAGACCTGGACTGCTTTTCTTCATGTAAGCAAGAATTTTTATAAAAGATGTTACTTCTTTGCATGCGTATAGATTATCTGTAGCAACAGGGAAAAAAGAAAAAAAAAAAAAAAAAAAAAGAAATAGTGCTCTCAGAATATACAATAGGTCATTGAGAAACTACATAAACCCCCTGAACTGGTTTCACTGTAATGTTGGTGGTATTCTTCCTGAGGAGAAAAAAAAGTTGTGAAGCTGCTCTGAACTACAGTATCAGAAATATGTATATCAAGCTTAGTTTTATTGGCTCAAGCAAATGGGAGTGTTGGTATACAAGACGTGTAAGGGTTTATTTCTGCCTTTGCTTCTCAGTTGCAGCCTTTTCATTACCCAGCCACCATCCGATGTTGGAAAATGGCAAGTGTGCTGAGAGAATGCCATTGCTCAGGGACTCAGCCTTCCAAAGGCTCTACTCACCACCAAATAACTGTCCTCCATCAGCAGAAAGTCGCTTCTGGTCTGAGACACTCTACTTGTGCTTCTTCACGTGGGCTATCATGTCTGAGCAGCTACCTCAGGATCTAGGAGGAAAAGGCGTTCAAGTTGGGATTGTCTAAGTGCCGTTTCTCCTTCACCCATCAGGCTCTGTTGGAACAGAAGAGATCTTCCAGTGGGCTGGAAAATGCACCACCCTCCACCTCAGCAGGAGAAAGAAGATCAGCCAGGGAAGGCATGGCTCATTATCTGTCAAAGAAGTATCTCCTTAGCTGAGGTGTTGATAGGTCTCAGCAAATTCCCAGATAGAATAATCACCCACTGCATTTCCAGTCCCCACCATGGCTCACCCAAACCCTTTCTTCTGCTGAGTCTGGTTAACTCAGTCCACAGTCACTCATGACTGAGCAATGATATAGAAAAATGAAATATGTAATGGGAACGGTGAACTGTCATTTCACGTGGGCTGGTGCTGAGGAGGCTTCTAATTATAGCCTGACGTGTACATCCTCCTGGAAGATGACTGCACTTATTTGGACTACTACGAAGTATTAATTGAATACTTTGATTATTTCTGAAACAGGTTTTGGGATGGAAGGCAAAAGATGTTCAAGGGAACTAACCTTTCCATTGCTGAGAGTAACAATTTTTTTCCTAGATACTGCAGCAGAGGGCTAAATACGAGATTTCCTCTTCATCTCACCTCTGCTCCTGCCTCTGACACGCTCCCACACAGTCTCCCATCATGATCTGTTTGTCCTTAGTCTCTCCTGGCTCTGTGGCAACGCCAAGTCCCCAGGACCACCCTACCTGCCTCCCCAGTCAGGCAGAAGCATAGCAGGGGGGGATGAAGGCCCTTGTCTGAGTGCAGTGTCCACGCCTGACCTTCTGTGCTTGCAGTATTCCCAGTGATAGCTGTCTGTGGAAAGCCCAGGAACTCCAGCTTCCGGCTCTTACATTGGGTTTCCAGCAGCTTCCAAGATCCAGCACAAAGCAGCGACACTGCACAGACAGAGATCAGGAGGTGCAGAGAAAACAAGGGAAGTATCACGTGATTAACTCTTCAAAACATGACAGATCTTCGGTTCACACAAGACACAAAGCTTTGCTCAGGCTCTGCTGCAGGCTCTCCAGGAGTAGTGAATGATTCACGGAGGCTGTGGGTTTGCAGGGAGCCTGGGGCTGCCCTACATACAAGGCAGCTCAGGTGGACGCAGGCTGCAGAAGGCTCTAGGTGGAGGTGCTGGTGGCAAAGCTGTTTTCTCAGCCTGGAGCTGCCTCCCAAGCAAGCCTAGGGCCCTATTTCAGATGAGCTCCCTGTTACTTCTTGAACAAATCCAAATGAAGTACTGAGCAGTGGAGTCCGGCAGTATCTCTTAGCAACTCTGGGAACAGTGTTTCCCAACAAGCCAAGTCCTCATTTCAAAGGAGCCAAAGCTTTGCTTTGAAAGAATCCTTTACTGCAGTGTACGACTGTGGGACAGTCACTTTTGTGCCATTTTGGCAGAAACCAAACCTGCTGTTCTTGCACCATGCCTTATAGCCAGCCTGTGCCTCAGTTTCTCTCTGTCCCAGTGCCTTGTGGGCAGTAACCTCAGTCAGGCAACACACAAGAAGGCAGCATGGAGTGGCTGACTCTTGTACTTACAGAGGATTTTCTGCTCCTGCACATCTGCATGAGGTCCAAAAAGGCAACCAATGCCCTTCTTCCAGTAAAAAAACCAGCTGTCCTGATTGCCATCAACACACTTACCTGAAAAGCAGCTGCAGGTTTGGACTCTCATCTTGAATAGATTAGTAAAGGATGGTTGTAGGTCAGAACTGCCACTAATGCACTCCTAAGACTCTGCAGCTGCACAGCTCTGTCTTGAAGATGTGGGGGAAGGACAAGAGGTATTTCTGCCCCGGTAATGCAGAAGATGTTAAATCAACATAATGAGAGCTGATGAGAAACAATAGAGGCATCAGGACAGCGCAGAGAAAGGAAGAGTTATGAGACCTGGATGCTGTGGGCCTAAGAGGCATGGAGACATGCATGCTAATTTATCCTTGTACCCACAGCTCTACAGGCTGCTGAGTGCTGCTGGGCCATAAAACTGGTGCTGTGCTAATGCCAACCACCCCCTGCTGGGGCTGTGGACCCTGAGGCCCAAAAGCAGACGCTGGGGAATGTTCCCTGAGAGGATCCAGAAGCTCTCAGTGGGGATGGCTGCTCTGCAAAGAGCCAGGCAAAGAGCATGAAAGCACTCCTAGCGCTGCCTCGAAAGGCTCAGCTCCTGCTCCAGACACTTTCCCCAGGGCATATTCCCAGTTGTGCTCTCACCAGCCCCTCTGAGGCACTCAGGATGTGCAGATTCCTCATGCTCTGCGTATGAGTGAAAATGGGACACACCACAGGAAAGCAAAGGCCAAAGACAAAAGCCAGGGCTCAGAAGGAGGTGAAGAAACAATCCCTGGGGCTGATCTAAAATGCCTGAAACCAGGAGGTGGAGGGATTGCTCTGTGCAGCCCTCTTTTGAGAACCACCAGCCAGATTTGAAAGCCCCGACTTGAAGTACTGGGCTACAGCTTCACAAGGAGACAAATGGAAAGCAAATTGATCAAAGCTGCTGTTTCTCACTGATAACTTGTTTGTTCAGGGACACTCACTGCTCCTCATTCCAATCGGCTCGCTGCATAACCACCATCGGCAGCTTCCCTCGCTGGAAGATCCACTGCATGGATTTTTCCTTTCCAATTGCATTTCCAGGGATGATAAGAAAGTTGCAGCATAAATTAAACAAGGAGCCTGGGGACTCCGATTCAAAAATAATGTAGATGAATTCCTGAGTGAGAGGGGAAGAAAGAACGGAGCTAAATGCACTGTCTGCCTGATGCCTTCTCCCTGGCCGCGTTCACACCAATTAGCTGTAGCTGCACGGATAGGGCAGCCAGGAAAGCACCTTTGTGAACACATGCTAATTTGCTCGCTGGCTGCAGCACACAATTAATAAAAGCACCGCTCCACACATTCCTGAAAACAAAGAGCTAATGCCACGACATCCAGAGGAGCAGAACCCGAAAGGGGAGCACACACAAAAGCAAGCTTGAGTTTTGGGGAGCTCTGCACTGCTCAGCCAGCCCTGGCAGTCAGAATCACTGGGCAAGTGCAGGGCCCTGCTCTGCCATCCCAAACTTTGTGCTGCCAGTACCGAGCAAGCTGAGGGGAGAATGAACTCCTAAAGGAAGGAGGGAGAAGTGCAGGTTGCTATTTCTTCACTCCCTCCTTGCTGTTCCCTTGTTATTAGCTTAAACGTTGGGTTTTTGAAGGGACAGAGAAAGCAGAAATTAAATGCTCACTCTCAAAATGAAGCTGACATGAGCCTCTGGCTTTGAGGATGGATTAGTTTTGAAGGCATACTATGCACAAAATGAGGCCGAGGAGGGCTGGCAGTGGAATTCCCAGTAGGGACAGGTTCCTTTAAAACACAGATTAAACAGGGAGGAAATGCACAGCATATGAATATGAATTGATGCTGGGCTTAGCCTGGTCTCACTTCATTTGATAAAGCACATTTCCTCATTGCATGTCAATTATTTACAGTATTTAAATATGTATCATCAGATGAACATACCAGCCTCGAAACAGATACACAGATGCACACAGAAACTCACGTGCAGCACAGCATCAGGCTAGGATGCACACACAAGTCCAATGGGCAGATAACTGGAGGATGGGGGCACAACCAGCAAGCGGTGAGCCACAAGACCCCCTTGACCAGCTCCCAGTGCATCCATGGTGCTGCTCTGCGGAAGTGCCACTTCTCTCCACGATAATTTGGATGCAGGCTCTGCTCAGCCCTTGGGAACATAGGCACCTGGAAGGATCTGTGCGCCTCATTGGTGCCACTGCTGATCTCCAGTACGTGGAAATGCTCATCTTCTGGAGACTTATTATTCTGCTTTTCTTCTACACAAGTTCACAGCAAAGGAAACACAGGAGAGCTACAGTTACACTGCATAAAAAACCCTGTGCCCAGCAATTCTCCAAAGTCGGAATTATTAGTGAAGTTGTCAGTTGTTAATATTGCACTGACCTGGCCTCTACCATCATATGAAAACCTACTCTGATTTCTCCTGAAACAAAATTGCTTTCCTTACATGATTACCACTCTTACTTCTGTCCTTAGTTTCTGCTGCAGGTATAAGATGTCCTGGCATGGCGCAGACACCTCTGGCTCAGGAATGGACTGTGGATATTTGGAGTAGCCCCACTCCAAAAGACTGGTCCCACTCCAAAAGACTGGTCCCACTGAGCTTCCTCTGCCTGAGACTCCTCCCATCTCCAAGAAGTTCCAGGATAACAGAAATAATCCATGGTTTTAGCTGCAGTAAAAATTTCCCAAAAGCACAAGGAATGGCCTGGTGCTACAGGTAACACTACCAATGCCTAACACTTTTATTAGCAGCACCTCAGTAGGAAAATAATTCTCTGGTCAGCTTCCTCCCTTCTCTGGGGACCGGAAAAAAAAAAAAAAAAAAGCGAAAGAAGAGAGAAACATTTTTCTGAGCACAAATTTGATGGCTCAGATTTTTGGCAGGTGTAAAACTGCAGATTTAATGGAGGTACTCCAATCTGAATCAGCTGAGTGCTTACCAGAGGAGCTGACCAAGGTAATTACACTTACCCTCCTGTGCTCTTGGCCTCACGCTGTCCTCCGTGAAATTTCCAAAAGACATTTTTATCCTTCAACCATAGCATGAGAGATGATGCGCCACGAACAGCGGATGAAATGGAGCATTTTTTCTACGGCTTTCTATTGCTTACTGGGATTCTCCAGTGCCTTTGAGTTGCAGGCTCTGATTGCAAATTTCCATTCAGCTGGGGCAATCGTAATCTTTCTCTCTCGTTCCCTAGTGTTTAATATGGTGTAATGTCATGCTGTGTCCTTTCATTCTGAAGGGACTAACAAGACATTTCTTATTCCATCTCCTCGCTCTGCTTGTCATGTGTTTTCATAAAAATTATAAGAACTTAACAACCATATGGTTTTATTGTAGTTGGCCAAAATGACCAAGGAGTTTAGAAAGCATTAGTAGGAAGCAGATGATTTCATGACTGCACTTGCTCTTCTTTCCTTAGGAAGCTGAGCTAAAAACAGGCAGGAAGTGCAACAGAAGTTATTAAATAACACTGTTAAGAAAGACAGATGGCCATCAACTATCGCTATATTTGATTCCAGAGATAGAGACCTTCTATTTCACTCTGCCTTGCTACAGCAACCTGAAAATGACATGTTAGAAGGCAAGACTTCTGGCTCCAGTTCTTCATCAGACAAAGTCGGCTTTCCTCCTCTCTGATAATTTTCCTTTTTAACTACTCAGATACAGCAAGGTGGTTCTGTTTGCATTTGAGTTTGGGTGCTGACAGCTGATACTGTCAGCTGAGCTCTGGGAAGGACACTGCTTCAGCACTGGCTGTAGCAGGAGCACCAGTAGCAGCCAACCCCCCTCTACCACCACAACAAAACCAAGAAAACATTGCACAGTGGGTGCATGCTATTTGCATAATACAAAGCAGCATTCCTGTATAAAATCATCTCCCTGCAGTCAGGGAATCTTCTATCCCCATTCTGCATTCTCTTCTCTCCCACTTTCCATCATGTTTGGCTTCCTCCCACTCATCCATTACCACCCCTCATTCCTAGCCAGGCCCTCAGCTCCACACCAGGAACCCAATCCCTCCATGGGGTCTCACAATCACTCTGCTTTTCCAGCTACTTACCTGCTGTTTCCACCAGCAAAAAGATCTGTGGAAAGGGAGGACACGTAACTAGCTAACATGAAAAGGAAGGAAGAGATGTCAGCCATCTGAGCAACCTGACAAAACACCCCAAAAATAGCAGAAAAAAAAACAAAAAATACCCCCAAAAACAGTTGCTGGGAAAACTTAGAAGCTGAAGCCATTGGTTTCAGAGGATGGCAATCACACGTGTGTCTGTATCAGTTAACATACATCTCTGTCAGAGTTCAGAGCCTGCAAACAGCTGGGATGTGCCCGTGTGTTGCATTGACATCTGCCCACAGCAACCACCTTCAGCTGGAAAAGCTCCACTCTCGTTCATAAATAATTGCCTGACCAGCTGCTGCCGGCCTGGGGAAAAGGACTCAGAAAGGTCGCAAAAAGAGCGAATGCAGAGCCCATCCTTGAAGCTCCCACTGCCTGAGTTATGCAGACTCCTCTGGGCCTCTCGCTGGGGGCACTGCCTGGAGTGGTAACGGCTGCCATGTGCTCACCTCTCCCACTCCTTTCATAGAGAATGGAGGCAGGGTAGGACGGATCAGCTTTGTTCGTGGCCGTGCTGCAGGATGGTGACCCGGGGCCCTCCTGTCCTGTGTTTGAACAAACATCACTCCCGAATAGCAGGCAGGCTTTTCCATGCGAAGCAGGGCTGACACCTGACTCTTTGCCTGGCTTCTCCCAAGAGGATGTTTTAATGAGGCCCACAGCTGTAATATCGCACGGAGAACATTAACAATGCTAATTACCTAAAGTTTAGCCCATGAATACTCAACCAACTGTACCTCAGAGACAAATTATTTGGGTCCAAATGAAGCACCACCGATGTCTCGCAGGGTGCATCAGGGCTGTGGGAGAGCAGGCACTGGGCACCAAGCTGGCACGGGATGACTGTCAAACAGGAGAGGGCCTGGGCAGAAGGCACAGCTGAGACTGTGGAGATAAACTGTCTTAGGTGCCCAGATTCCTCTTAAGGAAGTATGGAAGGTGCTGATAGGTCTCTGGGCATCGCCTCATACAGGGTCTGTTGGAGCACAAGGCCGGGGGCGAGGGAGGGGGTCTGTGGAGGCTCTGTGCCAGGCGGCCGCAGCTGGCGCTGGCTGAGCATGCACTATGCCAGGAGCAGCCAGCAGCCGCACAGACGTGCCATGCGCGGGCGAGCGCTCGCCTGGAAGAAGTCCAGGCCCTCTGCTTCACGCCATATGCACAGTCATTCTGCAGTCCAAGGTCACGGCAGCACTGCCGGGGGCATGCTGGGATGGTTGCTTCGAGCTGAAAGCTCAGGCTGTCCGTGCTGGAGCTCACGCTGCCAAGCAGCAAACAAAGCATTGTGTAATTTCCCACACGAAGCTTCGCTGTTGCTTCATCCTTCAGTTCTTTATCGCAAACACCTTGCAGTGATGTGCAAGGAGGGCCATTGTGCATCTTAAGGGGAGACTTGGTCCACCCAGGTGTCTCTCAGAGGGAGACGTGAATTTTTAGCAGTCTGTGTTGCTCAGCTCTAATTGAGCACAAAAACATCACATGGCAGGCAATAGCCCATTAGCAACACAGTGTGCTGAGGGGCCTTTTAATTATTTTTGTGTTCCCAGAGGACTCGAGAATGCTCTCCACAAGCATGGCGCAGGAATGCCAATTAGGTGGCCTCCAGCCCCACTAGACAAGGTCCGGTCACATCACCTTGCGTCACTGGCTGAACCCTGCCCTCCATTTTCTCCCCAAGTCTGCGGCTCTCTGCCGTGAAATATTTATTAAAGGGAGCTGCTGCCTGTCGCAAATGTCGAGTCCCCGGTCTCCTTGCCAAGGTCAGGCTGCCGGGGAGGTTCTTCTGCTCTCTGTAGCTCCTCAGTGAGACTGACAGGGCTCTGTGCTGCTCAGCACCAGGCAGGCAGCCCCGGGGAGGAGGCTGCTTCCCTTCCTGAGGATTCTTGTTTCTCAGGAATAAGGTGAGAGCACAAATAAATTACTGAAGCAGAGACAGCAAAGCTGCGAGCTATTGCACTATCAAAACACATGGTCACACTAGGGCCTTTGGGGAGCACAAAATATAAAGCCATTAAATCAATTTTTACTGTTGTGAAAGGTCTGCTTCAGTCTTTGCCATCACCCTCATAACTTTCCAGGAAACTCCTACATGCAGCAATAAACCCAGCCCCACACAAGGGGATGTGAGTTTCACCCTTGGCTCACGTGGTTTCCACCCCCTGAATTTAGCTGTGGTTTGCTGAGTTTGACCCTATCGTTTCACACAGTTTTTGTGCCAGACTAATGCTGAAAGCTTTGACCACAAGCTGTTTGATAACCCTTTATCAGTTTTGCCATATTAAATAAGCAGTCACAGCATCACTTGAGATCAAGAATGGTGAAAGTGTTGAGAAGATCTTCCTCCCTCAGTATATGCACTAAATAGAGATAGGAAAGATACCCAGGGATGGAAATAACTCTGTCAGTATAAGAGGTAAGAACCAGAGTTAACACCACATGTCACTGGGATTCACTTTCCCTAACCATAACCTCTAAAAGGATCTCAGAGGCAAAAAAAAAAAACATGGGAAGGAAGGTGAGTACAGAGCACATACCTCACGGCTGGGCTGTGTGCACTCAGCCTGGTGCTCCTGGACACGGCCGTGCAGCTGGTTGTGGTGGCTGGCTCCTCAGACCTGCCACTCCTGCTTTGCCAGATCACAGCCTGCCAGGAGTTCCGCGGCGTATTTTCTCCTAATACAGAAGCTGTCCCTTAGCTCCAAGGCTTCCTGCTTGTCCCCTGTGCTTCTCTTAGCTCTCCTAAAGGCTTTATGGATACATACGTGCTGCACTATGCGGATGAGAGGGTAGGGCCACGGAGGAGGAACCAGTGCTGTAGGCACTTCCTAGATCAGGACCACAGCCTAGATTTATGCAGGGACCTAACAGAATTTTCCATTTTCTCCTTTTCTTTCTCCCCACTCAGTAATTCCTGATATTTTGCTTGCTATTTTGACACCTGCTCAGATTTGACCTGTCATTTTCTCAGAATTAGCGATGCTGCTGAGATCGTTTTCCTGTGCAGTGATGGCTGATCTAGAGCCCCTCATTATGCATGTATAATTAGGGTGTTTTTTTTTTTTTTCCCAGAAGCATTACTGTGCATTTATCAACAGTAGATTTCATCTGCCATTTTACTACCCAGTCATTCATTAGCATGACAAACTTTTGCAGCCCTTCACAACCAAGTCTTGTTTTGACTGCCCAGAACAGTTTTTCGTTCTCAGTAAACTTCTCACCTCACTCTTTGTCCTCTTTTTCCAAATGACTTCTCAATACATTTAAAAGAAAATCTGTCTGTGACATTTTCCTCCTTTGTGAAAACACATTGTTTATTTACACCTTTATTCTTCACCTCTGCAACTACTCCATGTATTTTATTGGAAATATCATTATAGTGGCAATTAATTACACTGCTATTCAAAATAGTTGCACTTAAGTGTAGACAGACAGCACAGAAATGCAAACAGCACTAGCCCCATTTTTAGGGCTTAGCAGGCAAGACACATTTGCTTTGACCAGTTTCTCTACACTATCTTTGAAATTTCACTGAACTCAGACTCTCAAGTGCAATACGTCATTTGTGCGTGTGTGTGCGTATCACTGCTTCAGAGTTCATTAAGCCATTCCAGAGCCAATTGCTGATAAAATCCTCATCTGGATTCAAGATATTAGCAAAGTCTAACTCCTCAAGTCTCTGGCACCAAGGCAACGTGTTGTCATAAATCCATAGGAAACCAGCTTTCATTAGTGCCCTTGGTCATGGAACTAATTGTTTGCTCTGCACTGGGCACCTGCTCATGGCTGTGGGCAGCAGGAAAGTCATCAGCATTTTAACGTTCTTCCTTTGCTGCGGTTTACTTGGCTTTTGTCTCAAGATTATGAGATGCTGGGGAGGTAAAACAGCGACTCAGAAGAAAACAGCTGCCAGAAGCACAGGCTCCTGTTTCTTACTTTGAGCTGCGTGTACCATGCAGAGTTAAAAAATAGTGCTTAGAATAATGTAAAGCAGAAATCTGGTGCGTTCCTTCAAAATTACCCGTGCTTGGTTTAATAGATGCTGGATTAATTGCGTGCTGTCTGAGAGCTTTTGTTCCTCTCTGGAGTGGCTGTGGTCTGTGCCACAGAGGTGAATGCTACTCTACTGTATGGCAAATTTGACATTGAAGGGCTCTTTGTAGGAATAGGACTGCCATTCTCCCCCATTGTTCCTTTGATTAAACAGTGCCAGCAAAAAAAGACAGTTTTGATGGTTGTTTTCGTATTATGGGCATCTGGCTACTAAGAATTGGGCTGAGATCACCACATCACAAGCCACTGCAGATCCCACGGCGATGTGATCCAGATGACTATTTGGATACACACATTTCATAAGGGGAAAAGAAAAATAATTTCTGGGAGGCAGTGAGCTGTGCACAGCCATTCTCTGAAGCCGCTCTTCCACTGCCCTGACCCCACAGCTTCCCCGTACTCCTGAAACAACTCCGGAAAGGAAAGCGAACGCTTTTCCTCCTTTTATATTAACATACTTCACAGCGGACTCATTCATTAACTCCCCCCATTTGCCAGCCCTTTTGTAGCTCCTTACTCGGTGAATCACCACTTAGCAATGGCTCGGCATTCCCTCTGACACTTGGGGCTTGCCCAGCCTGGCCCTCACCCTCCGGCACTGCATTAGTCCATCACAGATACCGGACTAGGTGACAGACGTCTGCTTTGCTGAATAAACTTCAACACTGCAGAGTCCCTCTGCAGAGTTGGGCCATCTCATTTGCAGCAAAGCAAGAAGGGAAGATCTCAGAAAGAGCTCTCTCCCTTCTCTTTCACACATCTATTTGAACGTGCAACAAAGGATACAGGAACGTTTTTCCTTGAACTTTTAATTGAAGTGCTTTAATATAAAAAAAAAAAAATACATACAAGTTCTAAACTCCTGTTTTCTGCAATCGTTTTACACTTTTTCTAAATTTCAACAGAATATTAGTTATGTAGGTAGTCAACACGGCTAACAAACTACAGTACAAGTTACTAATAACAGTACAAGATGCTTGGAATACATTCTTGCAAATGTGTATGAATACCAAAGAAATCCTGAAAAGCTGAGAGGTTCCTGCACATGTTGCCCTCTCCTCTCCAGCACCCATAGGATTTCTCTCACTGACTTCCTAACTGCCAAAGCAAAGAAGGGCTGATCCTTGGCAGGTGCAACATCATTAGCCACCGTGCATCATCAGTTGTATGAGTGAAGGGTGGGACTCTGTGCTCAGATAGACACCTTCAGGCCAGGGAGAAACACCACACACGTCTCTGTGCATGACAAACCAATGGACCTCCTTGGTCAGTGCTGGCTTATGGCACTGAGCAACTTATTTTTCTGCGGGTTTCAAAACTGATCTGTTTCTGCTGGAAGAAATCAGATCAGGACAGCTTAAGAATAATTGAGAGCACCCTGGATTCTCAGTCGTTCTGGGCAAAGCTGTGTAAAATCTCCCTCAAAAAGCATCAAGACTGAAGAGTAAGAGCCTACCCCACCACCTCTTCCTCCCTCACTAAAGGCTTGCAAAGCTATCAAGCACTTAAGAAAACAGAGTGTGAGATAAAAGGAGCAAAGGTCCTCCACACAAGCCATATCAAAACAAATCTCTACAAACACACATTGTAACAATACAGTCACTTCAGATTTCAAAAGAAAGGTTCACACTTCACAACAGAGGGAAAGAGTAAACACAAGAAGCTGTCCTTATGATTATGCACTGGTTCCTAAACCTGTAACCTTAGCCTGTGGCCACCAAAAATGAATACCAAGTAGCGTAGTGTAAACCCCAATTAGGCCTCAGTGGGGTAAGAACAGGTGACCTGGAGGTAGTGCATTTAGCTGAAAAGCAATTTGAAAGAAATGACAAGCATTTTTATCCTATTCTTGTACATTTACATGATCGAAGACATCATGACAAATGTGCTATAGTGATGTCACTGTAGCCCTATGAGCCCACCTCCTTGCCACCCCAGCATCAGTCACAGACAGCTTTTTTCTCTGAAGCAAGAGTGATATGTGGAGTATTTGTCAGACAGAAAGCCTTATTTTCTCACTCAGACATTCTAGCTTGCATCTGTACATACTGTGTGACAAACAGGACAACCAGCTTCATCTGAGACTGCCAGATTTTTCTCACAAGCATTGATATAAAATCTCCTTGTCACTATTGCCCTGAAGACCAATACTTCAATGGCACACTTCAGTCAGCAGCATCCCAGAACCCCTCCCATCTATTCACTGACTGGTATTAGATTATTCTGGTGGGAAGCTATGGAAGTTGGCAAGCCCTTGTCAAGGCTGGCTTCTCAATTCATCAGCACATTACAAAAAGACAGAACACCAGTGACTCTAGCTTGGATCAGACACCTAAGTCAATTTCCTTTCTGCTGCAAAAAGGACAAAGATCTATTCAGGGGACACAGAGATGGCATATCGTAGAAGACATGATGGCAACTCAAAGTAAGAAAACTTCCTCAGCTGTACTGCCTTTTCACTGACTGATCTTCTATTCATAATGAGTGAAGTGTTCCTAGTTCTCTCCAGCCACGTTATCTTGACACCACAGCCGACGGGTTACAAAAGTCACTGTGATGCAGTCACTCAATGTACACGTGTGTCACGTATGTGTAGGGGTATGTACAGCCAGAGGCAGAGCAGGTTCCAGCCTCCACCTCATTCTTTCCATAAGGGAAAGCATATTCCGGTTAGGTGAGACAGAGATAACCTAGAGCATTTCCAATATTTAAAAGAAGGTTTTGAGTATACTAATGGATAAAAGCCTCAAAAACTAAACAGCAGGAACGGACAATAATAGAACAGCTCCCGCTTTGCAGCCAACTAACTCAGGTGCTCTAAAACGTCTCTCAGCGCAAATCATTTTATCTCGCGGATTGTGCAGAAGAAAGAAGGGCTGTGACTGCAGGGAATCATTGTGCTCTCTCAATCTTGCCTAGAAGTTACCCAGTCTGCCTGCTCTTCCCTCGCCCACTCTCTTTATAACAACAGCTCTTTTGCTTCAGTGGCTAGCTGGTTATACAACACTATTTAATTACAAACTCCAAGGTCAAGGTATTAGAAGACTGGAAACAGATACCCTGCTACTTCTCAAACAAACAATGCATTGTATACTTAGTTCTTCTCTGAATTGTCCCTCCATGGAGCATAGCATCATGAGGGCAAGATTTCCATCAATCCTGAGCTGGCACCACCAGCTCTAAGAATTAAAATGTAAATAAGGCCTCCTTCCACAGCCTTTGTCTCCCCTGCTAAAATCACTCCCTGCCGCCCAGAGAAGCCAGTTCTTTCTGAACATTTGTGTGAGACAGACATTTCTGTGCTAGGACCCCCAGGGTATTCAATTGCTCTCACACTGGTGACACACCAGCCATCAGGAATATTTTTTGACCACTTTGTGTATTTATTTCTTAAATTACATGTAAACCAAAAATGGAAAAAGATTGTATCCCATAGCCAAACTTAACTATTAGACTAGGAAGAACAATAGGAATGTACTTACTTCCTCAGAAATTCTTCAGAAATCAAATTGGGATCTTCTCACATTGCAGGACTTTTTCCATCTTCGTTCTGCATTAAGTTTTAAACCACAGCTGCTGTGTGTGTCAGTGACCCTTTGCTGAACGGGATTTGCACAGGAAACAAACCTTGATGATTTCATCACTACAGTACTGAGAATCATTGTGGGTAAGAGAATCCCTGAAGACTGAAAGAGTCTCTCAGGAACACTTGTCAGACAACCCAATCTTCAGGTCACTCTGGGCCTCCAGTGACCTAAAACACCTTCAGTTTTTTGCAGAGGGCTTTCAGGGACACAGCTAGAAATGGGTTGTACAGCGTACTGATACAGACCATGACTCCACTCATTGTGACAAGAAGCAGAATGGGAAGAGCCCAGCTGGACACCAGAGCTCAATGCTAGACATTCTATAAATACTCTTTTCCTGAGGATATTTGATAGCAAAAATCAATTTAAAAAAAAGCCCTCCTGTTATTTCTTGAAGCCATTCTTAAAGAACAACCAGTGCCAGATAATGGAGCAAGTCTCTCAAGTCAGAACACAGTTCTTGGATGTTTTGGCCCCAAACTGAATTAACCATATAAGAAGGGAAGTAACCTAAGAGCCCTTAACAGTCTATTTTTAAATAAGAGGATGTTTTTCATTTAATTCTCGGTAACACAATAATTTGAAAATAACTGAGGAAACCATGTAATCCCAGATGGCCTGTGCTCTGCGTGCTCTCGTGAAGCTGCTATGACTCCACCACATTAAAAAAAGGCATACATTATTCTGTAGCAATTGTCCATGACACTGAGGCTTACAACATAAATATTGCAATACCTCATCCAGTTTCTGTATGACACACCATGTTTTATTGCAGTAATGTCTCATAATAGATGAAGGTGCTGCAGGGTCCTGTTTGGCCAATTGCTATAGGACCCTGGAGTGCACTTCCATAAGGAGGGAATATCTCCCGCAGGAAGGGAGTTAAGACGAGGTCTGGATGTCAGGAGAACTGACTAAAGGCTTCACACGCAATGCTGGGCAAATCCTTTCTGTGGCTTTTTCCTCCCAGCCCCTCCATGTTGGGGAGGTTCGTTCTGTCTTTGCAGATAGTGCTGGATGCAAGGTAATGGAGCACAGCCCTGCTACACACAGCAGAATGCCTCTAAATCAAGAAGCCAGTGTTTTTCACCGACATGACAGATTGAAAAATGCTTCTGGTACTTCCATGAGTGGGTTACTAAGCAACACTTTGGCTTCCAGGGAGTAGCCGTGCTGGATGTGATCTCATGCGCCGGCAGTCTGACCGTGTCCCCAGCTGGAGCAGCAGGGAAGGCGGGCACGTGTGCTGGCAGCGAGGCCACGTGGCTCCCACGGCTGCCAAACAAGCTCCCTCCAGACCTGCAGTGGCCAAAAAGGTGCTAAAGGACCACTCATGGAGTGGCTAAAAGCAAGGACAGTGCCAGGATGCATAACCAGGAGGGAAGTCGTGCTTAGGAGGTTATGAACCCCTTTGGTAAATCTGTGGCATGTCCCAGTCATGCCAGCTCCCCTTCTGCCTCAGAGCAAACAGAGCTGAAGAGGACCAACTCCAGGGACAGATGCTAACAACGTGGGCTGGAGAAGATTTCCACGTGAGGAGAGAGAGAGAGATCAAAAAAGCTGGAACAGATTAGAAATGGGGCTGGGAGGTAAGCTGAGAGCTGGGTGAAGTGAGATCTGATGTAGCAGAAAATTATTACTGTAGGAGGGAGTTGTTTACAGAAAATAAAAATGTAGTACACTGGAAACTGAACAATCATGTCCAGACTCCATGAAGTCAGGAAGAAATTTTGTCTGGTTGCTGATTGCTCCATAATGTCTACTGAGACGTCTCATTTTGCTTTGAAGTCTGTGACATGGCATCACCAGGACCAGACTGAACCAGAACCAATAGTAAAGGGACCAGACTCATCTGGGGCTGAAACACCTATTTTCTTGCGTGTGGTAGGTGTACGCAACTAGTAAAAATGACACATTTTAAAATAAAGAATAAGGACTTGTACTATTCAGGCTGAGCCTTCTGAAGGCACCTGGCCAGGCTGTAGGCTTGAAGTCAGTCAAAGAATGTTGACTGAGAGCAGCTGAGAAGTTGGTCTATCTTTTAGTGAATTTGTACTTTTTCATGTGTCAATAAATCATGGTCCAAATATGACAGTGATTTATACTGTAAGGGGAAATTTTCTTCAAATACTGACACACCTTTGCCATTTCTCCCTCCTCCTTCTTCTCTTTCAAGATCAGTAACACCTATTATAGGACTCTGGATCAATTCCTGGTAGGTGAGCAGTATTTATGGTAAACAACTTAAGTATGGTACACAAATATATATATATATGTATGTACAACTTAAAATCTCCTTCTAATTAAAATTAAATACTATCACATCACACAGCAAGGCTCTACCAATGAGTTCATGTGGTTGCCACTACTTTAAGATCATTTCTCAAGTGTTTCAAAAGTGCTTTAAACAGATGATAATATATCTGAGAGATGCATTAGGATGTCACAGATTTATCCTCCTCCTTTCCCTCCTTGTGATTAATGGGGACAATGTTGTCCCACTGTCAACTTGAAGTTCAGCAGCAAAGATCCCAATTGACCCACTTTTTGTTGATGTTTTTCTTTACAACCACTTACAGCAAACCAAAAGAAAAATAAAAAGTGTTTGAAATGGCAGATAAGGAACAGGTGAAGTAATAGTTTAACATGTACAGAAACTTCTGATTCTTAGGTGATCTGACTACCAGGGCAGATGACAATTTACTTGAATGCTTTTGAGCCTCTCTCACATCCGAAATTCAATGAGACAGATTATTCCTGGACCTGTCCCCATTACTGCTGACCCAGGCTACATTGCTGGAAGAAAGGCAGAGTAAACTGGAGGGAGGGTTGTTGATCTCTGCTGCAGCACAAAAAGGCAATGCCATCAAGGTAAAGATGGAACATTTCTTCCTGCATTTTTAAAGAACATTTTATGACTACAAAAGACTCTAAAAGAATGATTGTGTGACCTTAATGCAGAACTGGGATTCAGTCAGCATGTGAGTTTGATTCCCTGCAATGATCAAGGGTTTTCTGAACACTTCTAAAGGGAGAGGTGAAAGTTGGTGGTTTAGCCTGAACTTCTCTCTCTGCTTCTGAGTTGCTCTAGACCCTTCAGATCAGCTTTGGTACACACTTTCTCTGAAATTCAGGAATATATTTAGGAGAAGAAAAATACTAGGATGAACAATGAAGGACATTCCATAATGAAGGTCAAAGGAGAGAACATGGAAATTCCTCATGCACTTATAGCTTTTCCTAAAGGATACAGGGGCACTTCCCTTACGTTATATTCCTGAGAAGTTTAGGAAGAAAGGGTATATTGGGCACAACATCCACATCTTTTACTTTGTTTTTGATCAGCTACTTCCCAGTTAAGGTTGCTGGCAAAATCTGTGCTGCCAGTACAGAGTGGACATCAAAAAGCAGCCCTTACCTGGCACCTGGGCTGTGACCCAACGCACGTGCTTCAGCACTGTTCTTGGGATGGTGATGGTGGTGATCTTCCTTTCTTGCATGCATCCGTTCAAAATCCTGAGGAATTTAAAGAAATCCTTATCCTGATTTTCAAGATTGTAAAGCACATGATTCTTTGATGAGAATTTGCACTTTTGAAGATTGATACAGCAACAGCAGGAAGAATCCTTTCCAAGGGGACAAAACCCCAGACTGGGATATCTCATGCACAGGTGCGACAGATGCTAGCAAAGACCATTCCAGGATGCCAAAGAGAGGAGCTCTGTCCCAGCCAACCAGGCATTTCCTTCAAGATGTGGAGAGGAGATGACTATGAAATGAATATAAAGACTCAATATTGCCCTTCTCTTGCCCTGGCTCCTGAGAAATCAGGAGAGAGAGAACGTTTCCTGATGCACTGTGGAACTGAAATCTATTGTCTGCAAAGAAAATATCAGTACCTGAAAAATCAGCATGAAGGGCTTTATTGTTAACTTTATGCATGCACAGGGGGTAAGCTGATCTGGAAATTGTAGTTTCCTCATTTCAAAATAACAGTAACAATGTTTATTCTAAACACACAGGTGAATGCTGTAATAATACTTTGCATTTTCACCCAGCGTGGCAGAAATGTATTGCAAACATTAATAAGCTGTTGGCTTGAGTCCTCACCAGCAAAACACCTGATGTTCTCACTGACATTTATGAAAGAAAGTAGTAAAGCCAGCCAAGTCCCTCCCCTCCCTGCCCCTGCAGAGTGACTGCTGTTTGCCATTCCTGCAGACATTCCACTGAGTGCTTTGATGTGGGTGAAGGTGGGACTCCCCAACCTCTCCAACCATGCAGATGGAGGAGAGCTGCAAACCCTTTTCCATATGGAAACAAGCCCCACACTTTCAAATTCCACCTACAGACACCAGGTTTACACTGCTGACAGCCCTGCCTGCTGGTCACGTTCATTCTGAAACAGTTTCAATTTTTCTGATGTTTCCCCCCCCTTTTTTTTTGTATGAAATGATATGCCAGATTACGCTTGGATATGTGAATAACTGTGGTTCCCTTAAAAGCAAAATTTGAAAAATATGTTTATGCTACACAGAAGAATCATGCTCAGCTCTACCTGGAATTTCCTTATGCACAATGCATGTGACCCCTCCAGCAGTGACAAGCTTAATTAATACTCCCTTCTGCCCCCACGCTCTCCTCCCTCCCCAGCAACCCCTGGCAGACCACATGTACAGGTGCATGGAACATGCAGCAGCCCCACAACACACAGCAGTTTGGGAGGCTCTTCCTTTGGGGCAGAATTTACTGATCCTCTTTTAAAGAAAGGTGAGGAAAAACAACTTCAAAGTTATTTAGAGTAACGTCAGCTTCAGAACACAGTAAACAGTGGCTTTCCTAGCTCAATGAGTGGCCTAAGGTATGCTTTAATTCAGGTGGTGCAGATTCAATCCAAAGATAGTGACCATTTCTCTGCTTGCTGGCTTCAGAGCCACCACTGCAGCTCCACAGCAGCTTCTCTCCCCAGCCACCATGGCACACACCAGGCAGTTCTGCACACACATCTATGGAGGAAAGCCAGAACCAAGCGACAGTTTCACACAATGCAGCCCGAATTGTTCATTCCCTGGAAAAGCCTGAGGTAGCTGGCACCAGTGCAGCTGCCATTGTGGGCATGTAATGCACTATTTACTGCATCTGTAAAGGTGATTTTCTGAAAGTGACCTTTTTTAGGTCATCGAAAATGGGTTAAAATGAGAAGGATTTCATGAATATGCTAAACTAATGTATTTTAAGCCTGTTATCCAGAGACAGCTATATTTAAATACATCCCCTTGACCAGTAAGCACCTGTTCTTATAATAAGAACAGGAAGAACAATTACATCATCTAGTCTAGCTTCCTCTACAGCACAAACCTTCTTCAGTCTGACATTCCTGTATTTAACTAAAATTGTGTTTAATTAAAATATGTCTCTTGGGAACGGTCCCAGTCTTGATTTGAAGACTTTGAGGGATGCAGAATCTACCGCTGTCTGTCCTAATTTGTCCTAATACACAGCATGCCATGCCTACACAGAGAGCTTCAAAACACATCAGTGTGTGATCAACTTAAGGGCTGGCAACAAGCTCTCACATGGAGTATAAATCCCACCATACAGGTGGGATACAGGTAGCAGGTATAGGGACAGACTACCAAGTCCATCACTGTTTAAAAACCAAACAAGCAAAAAAGAAATTCCAGCTGTCTCCAGATTGGATAAGGAGCACAGCACCTTGAATTTTGTCTCAGTTCAGATTGCCTGTTTAAAAGGAAGCCCAGCATGCCTTTGTCAGCAGCCTTCCCTGCTTGCTTGGCTCAGGAGAAATGTCCCCTTGCTGCCCTGCCCACTGCACCACAAATATTTACCTAATGAAGTAGTTCATTTTATAAAGCTGACGGGAACCACCTGCCCATGAAGCACCTGCCACACACTGCCACTTTCAACAACAGGCATTTGCTCCACAGGCAGTGTTGCATGTCCTGCCTCAAAAAGAAAGAGAAGCTCATGGAGCCAGGGTCCTCAGATTGCTTGCTGCCCACACCACATCAGTCACATGTTAGTTCAGCACGTGCCTGGTTTTGCCAAAGCGGTTCACCCCAATGGCCATACAGGAAGAGTGTCCCAGCGGTACTCTGATGGCAGAGAAGTGGTTCTGTGAAGTTCTGAACTGCACCTCCCCACATCTTGGTAAAGCGGGTACAGCATCAAACACTTGGGAGCTTGATTAGTGTTTCTGAAGTGCACCAAGATGTGCAGTTCTGAATGGATGGTAACAATGTCCCTGTGAGGAACGTACCAGCCTCTTTTCTAGGAGGGAGCTGAAGAAGCAGGGAGCTTGCAGCTGGAGGATGTCCTCAGCATGGGACAGCTGGCATCTCATTTGCTGACGAGAGTTACCTGAGGCTGCCCGGCTTTGTTACAGCATGGAGCTAAAGACATCACCAAGGATAAGTTTCCTCTTTCACTGAGCTCTGACAGTATTTTGCTGCAGAAGACCTAGCAATCTATCCTTCCATCATACCTCGTTAGTGGTGAAACTTCAGCAATGCCACTGAGAAATATTTACAAACATGAAAGATAGCATTCACTGCAGTGTGGGAGAAAAAAAAATGGTCCATGGTATGGATCAAAATGGCAAAACAGGAGAGCAGGTGCACATGAGAAGCACAGCTCATCAGTCAGTGTCTCCATCTCAGGGACAGAGCACTGACTTTCTGCACCAGTCACTCCCACTGACAGCACTCAAAGGACGATCGGGTGCCTAGATACAAAGCCTCTGCTGTATGCCTAAACATAGGCTGAAGCAGTATGTATTTTTCTACTTCCGTCTCAAGGTAAACACAAACACCAGCAAATGCGAAAGCAACAACTCACTATAATGGACCCCACTAAACCCAGGTACCTGAGCACCAACTAGAACACCAGAAGCCACCTCTACTGCTTCCATCATCAGCTCCATCACAGAATTTCCATCCAGCACTCACACTTCCAGTGCCTGTCTCTCTTGCCAAAACACCCACTTCATATGGTACAGTCAGAGCAGTAGCACGAACTGTGCAGTGGTCCCTAAGTGTCAGGTTAGCAGATCAGGTAGGTGCCAAAGCTCACGCAGAGAAGCTGTGGCCCTCAGCTGCTCCCCAGGCTCAGGGCAGATCTGTCTGTACATGGCTCACTCCACACTGCCCTGCATTCAGGATCACACACTACCACCAGGGCCACATCAAACTGGGTGACAGCAGCTCAGCAGTGAGAAAGGGACCACAGGAGTGGGCTGTTCCTTGGACTGAGAGGAAGAAGCTTCATTTGACATCTTTTCTATATCTTTGTTCAGAGAGGTACCAGACACCTCACACAGGCAGGTCCTGCACCCAATGCTCAAATATCTTTATGCTCTTGGTTTACCTCAGACTGTAACACAGAAAGTATTGAATGAATGTCACAGGTGGCCATTGAGGCCCCTCCTGGAGGAATTTGGTCCAATACAACTAGGATAAACACTTCCTAAACCCCTTTTCTAACAAGTTAAAGTACTCCCACTGCAAACCAAGACAACATTGAGAGAGCACGTGGGAGAATCCAACAGCTGGCACAACTACTGTAAGCTGAACAAAACACTAAAGGTGAACAAACTATCTAAATAATGAGGAAAAGTGCGTTAGGTCAGTATAGTTCATTCTAACTAAGTGTAATTAGCAGGAGAAAAAGGAAAAACTAGTTCACTGCTACTTTTTCACAGTGTCCTTTCAGGACGTTTCATTTTGCAGAAAAGTTTCAACCAGAATAATAAATATCCCAAATATAAACTTCAGTGTTCTTACCTACTTGTACAGGCAACTCAAGACACGTGTTGCTTGGGACTCTCATCAATTTATACCTTAATCCCACTTAAATCTATGCATAGAAGGAAATATAAATCGCACCCAAGAAAATGATAATTTGGGGCTAGTTGGCTGTTTGGGGAGTTGCACATTTTTAACCTTAAAAGATGCAGCTGGTACAAACGTTTCAATGTACTCACTTGTCCTCCTAGTGATGTCTTCAGTTAATCAAAGGGACTCAACCGTGAAAATATTTTTCCAATGGATGGTCTTGCTGAACGTTTCTCCATTTCACATGCAGAGGTTTGTTTGCACAAAGTACAACTATTCCTATTTAAATTTTAAAGTAACTATAAAAATCTTTCTTTTCATGTGCATTTCAAGTAAATGATTCCTTTCACTGGAGCTTGAGAAGGCGTCTGCCAAAAATGCAGCTACAGAGAATCTGGGGGCAAAATGATTTGAAAATTGATAACTATTTTGATAAAAAGGAGTACCGCTCTGGAAATGCTGGAAGTTCTGATCAGGCAATTCCCAAAATAAAAGCTCAGCTTCCAATTGCAAAATATTTTCATTTAGAAATTTGAAAAACAAAATCATCAGAAGTGCTTCATGTGACCTATGCCAATGTTGTTCCTATTTTCAGCTTACTTTAGATTGCTTAGAAAACTGGAACCTCTTTTTTCTACGATCACCTTAAAATGATAGTTTTCTTTCGTTTCGTTTTCCAAGCTGGACAGCAAGTCAGTTACATTCGGAACCACTCACTTTTTTTTCCAGGAAAAATAAAATGGTGCACCTGAACTGTGTGATAGCACTGGAGTGGGACAGTGTGCCTGAATATCCAAAAATACCTAACGCAGCACTTCAGCATCTGTGTATGTTCATACTGGCTGTGCTCTTCCTTCAGAAATACTAAAACCAGATGTCTGAAGATCTGCCAAATCAAAGCATTTGATCCAAGAGAGAAAGTGTCACTCCCCCCAAATTTTGATCAGTGCTTCTCTCGGTGACAACACATTGTTCACAACATGAGAAGTATTCAACTAATGCAACACAAAGGCATCCCAACAATACAGAGCAGTTGCAGTTAAAGAGACTTCCAGGCAAGCCTTTGGGCAGTAGCAACTGGTGCTGCTTCCCACCAAAGCACTCACCAACAAATCCTTGGGAGACTTCTTACTATTTCTCCTTTAGAAGAAAACTAAATAGAAAGCACAAGGCCACACAAAATTGACTTCTCCATGTTGATATAACAACCCTCCCCCTTCTGTAATGCATGTGAGCCCATAATGCTAAGCAGTAATCATGCATAGCAGTGAAGAGATTTCATCTGGAGCATCAGGAAGGTACGTGATCCTTCTAGTAGAGCCCAGGAGGTTCTGCATCAGTGACAGTGAATACCACAGATACCTCTTCCTGTACTTGAGTGTCCATTCGTTTTGATGTGGGTTGTGTCTTTGTGTTCTGGATGGGAACTGTGTGCTGGTATGACAACAACAGGAGCAAAGTGTTTCTTGATTGCTGGAGCTCCTCAGGCCTGGAAGCCAAAAGCTGATGCTCTCTCTCTGAGCAGCTCCCGGCACAAATGACAACTCCAACTCCCTGCAAATGAAGAAATCCTTCTTATGACACCAAATCCAGATACTCAAGAGTTTATGCCAAGATTGCCTTGAATAGGATATCAACTACTTCTGACACTGCAATTGCCCGTATGTGTCTGGAGCTGGCTCTGCTGCCCATGATGGCATGCATGTAGGCTCTCTACACATGTTACAGCACAGCTGGGATGTGCATTTCTGATTATAGGAGTTTCATATTTTGACACATCCAACACACCACTTCCCAGTCAAACAGCAGCCTTTACCTCATATTTAGCACCATTTCAAAATTCTCCCCTACTTAGCCTCCTATTTGTCAAAGTTACAAATATTTAGCTGCTCCAGGTAGGATTGATAGTAATTATTCTTGTCTCATCCCTCATGTAAACTACAGCCATTGCACTCAGATGTCTCCTTCTCCATTTCTACAGCTCTCTGCAGATTTAAGTCAGAGAATTGGTAATGTTAAGGGACTAATCCTTCTGTTCCAAAACCAAATGGCAAACTATATCCAGCAGCTGTAAATTCAGACTGCATTCTCCTCAGAGGATATAACTGCACACTGGATGTAATATAGACCCTCACCCTCTCAAGGCATAGACAGGTCAGAGAATGAAGGTTTTTTCTCCTAATGCAGTCCCATGACAACAGATTCAGCTGTTCCAGAGAGGACTTTCTCATCTGGCACTTTCTCTCTGGGACCTTGACTTCTCAGGAAATCTAAAGTCACTGTTCACAGAAGCTCAACCCAGCTGCCTGAACTGAGGTGTCCAGTGCCATCTGGGACAGCCAAAGGTACCCATGACCTGCAGAAGGGCTGTGTATGGGAAGATGAAGGAGAGATTAGACAGCACTGCAGAGGACATCTCAGATCACACTAGCCCTCAAAGTCTACTCATTTGCCTTCTTCCCAGTGCTGCTTGCTTTTCCTTTGCTACTGCTTCCTTAACCCTGCATGATCCTGGGCAACTCTATGAACCTCTTTTACACAAGGACTTCATTGTGATTTTCAAAGTAGACTTCTGACATATGTTACCTTCTGGGGGCTCAAAGACCGGTGGATTCAAGCAATACATGTGATAGCCACGGTCACAGTCATCACAGAAGAGCAGCTGGTCCTGAGGCAGGGTTGTTGGAGGGACAGAGGGGAAAAGGGAGAGAAGGAGAGGAAAAGAGAGAGAGAAAATGATGTAAATTAGTCTCTTGCCAAGATGAAGACATAAGCATGGTAACCAGCAGTGCTCAGGTAGGAACACAGAGCTGCAACATAGAGACTTGGAGATCACTGGGGAGGCCCACCACATTTGTGGGCCTGAGATCAACAACCACATTCCTGAGAGACTGCAAAGAGCCCTGCTCACTACAAAAGCAGTTCCACTTCTAATTGGAAATTCTTCCTGAGTGCCAGAGGGCTTCGTCTCCAAGACAGCCTCACAATGTAGGACCAAAGGCTGTTAGGTCAGTGATCCACTGCACTGAGAGAACAGGACTGGCATCCCCACTCTGTTCGGTTCCAGTATGGCCAAGCTCTGGATGTTATCCTTTCAGGGGAAGCCTTTCTCATCAAAAGCTTGGACTTAGCCAGTCATCCAAAACTCAGCTGAGTAGCAAATCCTTTGTGAAGTAGATGGGAATAATATGATCCTAGCTCATGGCCTGCAGCTCTTTCACTTACATAAAGAGAAAAATCCTTCTCAGAAGTACCCTCTGACTCTTAACACAGAGTCCCTATTCTCAGATTTCCTCATTTACCACTAAAGCAAAATGAACTCTCAGGCTTCACATTCATTTTGCTATAGGGAATGTAGTCTGAACTACGGCCTCTGAAGTTCTACAGCCACTGTCAATTCTCCAAGATTCTCATTGACTACCAAGGGCCCTTAGCATCAGAAGAAAAAAAATAACCCACAGAAAGGATACTGTTCAGCTGCAGACTCATTTGGAAATCCTTGGAGTGGGTAGTCAGGTGAATAGAGGCTCAGCCATCCCCACCCAAATGTTTTCATTCCCAAGTATTATAATTAATTTTTTTTTAATCGAACCAATAAAGTAAAACCAGAGACAGAAAAAACACACCTGCCAGCTCTGGAGTTATCATCCATTTAGATCTACTCCTGATTACAATACTGGAGATACTACTCTTTGCAACTCCCTGCAACAATGCTAGTTTCTATTGAATAAGCATATCGACATCTCACGCAGCCTTACATAATACCCATGATAACTTGAGCAGTGATAAGCAGCTGAACAGATCACTGGGAAGAGGCCAGCTCTGCTCCCAGGAGTGGGCTGTCCTAGGAGATGTGTGGAAACAGCAGAAAAGCCAGGACCCACATCACTGCCACATGCTTCTCAAGGCGGACATGACAGCAGCTTGCAGTGACACTTATTGGCGTGAAAAGGTAAATCAACTCACATCATTCTCAGAGGTGCCACAAAGGCTGCAGGATTTGCACTCAATGCACTGCCACTGATAGGTTTTAACAGCCTCAGTCATGTTTGTGGTGAACTGCAGGCAGGTCGGGTGCCCTGAGGAAGATCGGAAACAACGGTCATTGTTAAGGCTCGCTTACGTACTGTCAATTAACCGGCATTAATTTGGGAGCAAAACGCACATGGACGTGGACTGATCACAACATGGGCTGCAACTAACAGATACCAAAGAGAAAAGCAGGCATTAACCCTTTCGCTGCCGGGCACAAGAGAAAATCAGAGTCATTCCCACCCAATCCCCATTGGCAAAGCAGTTTTATTCAGAGCTCTTAAAAATAGTTTGGATTTGGCTTTGTTTTTTGGGTTTTTTTGGTTTGCTTCTTTAAAAGGAAACAACAGAAAGGATGAAATCTGAAACAAACCCAATTTCACAGAGAGCCCATCCATCTCAACAGAAATTGGACAATGGTTTCAATTAGCTTTGCTTCAACCGGACTGAAGGACCTGGTGGAAATGAGGTTATTCTCCATTTCAGAGCTTCCCTTCCTCGTGTCCAAATGGGTGGAGCAGTTCTGTAAATGTGGCCTAATTGGAAGCAGTAGCATATAGAGAAAAAGCAAGACAAGATGGAGGGACACAGCTTTCAATTTTTTTAAGAGCTCTGCCACTAAAGTTGGTTGGCACAGAAGAAACCAAATTGCGCGGCTAACCTTCCAGGATCAAAACAAGAAACCAAAAGGAAAACAACCCCAAGCCAATTCCCACAATGAACTAAATGAAAGGAATAAAGTAGGGAAAGCTAGCAGAACAGTCACATCTAGAGGGGAAGGACAAACTGCCAGAGTCACAATCCCCACCCCTACATGCGTGTGGACTCCAGCTTTGCAAAACAGCGGTATCACAGTAGCAGGGTGAGCAATGGGCTTTCTGGAGGGGAAAGTACAAACAAACAAACAAACCAAAGGTAGGATCAGTGTTCCTTCTGCAAAACAAAACAAGAAAAATATGCTGCTGAAATAAAGTACTGCACTCCCAAAGCACCCCTATCCAGGTGAAGCAGTCTCTATGTCACCCGCAATAAGGTATTGCTTGCCTCCTTGGAAAGTCCTGCATTTAGTATCCTTCTCTGGCACACGTAAACATGTGCTCTGTGCAGAGTCAGTGACGGGGGAAATGGGACAGAGCTCTCCAATTCTTCATCTGTAGCCAGAGAAAGCCAAGAAATACAGGTACCACACCTGGTACTACCACATACTTCTTGTAGAAAATTACACCATCGAGTGTGCAGGCATTTTTCACCACTAGCAGATCTACTGTTCTTAGACAACAGCCCAAGGGTAGAAAAAAATCTTTTCTACCTCCATGAGCCTGAGTGTCTCTTTTTAAGAGTGAAGGGAAAAAAAAAAAAAAAAAAAGAGCTGTTTCTCTGATAAGAAGAAAAGGAAGGCATGGTCACCACAGATGTGCACACCAATGTGCTGTCTTCATTATCAGACCTATCACTGGTATTTTGTCATGCAGTCACATTGCCCACAAGAATAAACACCACCTATATTTTCTAGTTAGTGAAGCAAACAGTTGCTGAGAATTGCTGGTTAACAGTAATGCATGGGAAACATATTGCCTTTATGTGCCCAATCTGTCACAAAATCGTGGAATAAGGATTATGGTTCTCCAGTTCCATTCACATGTCAGAGATGTGACAACTAAGCTCATTCAGCAGAGACATGTGTGTACATAAGTTATTAGGGGAACTGAACTTAAAGTAAAGGAGAAATTTAAGGAAGGAAGGACCAGTGATATGTTCATATCACTCTTCTAAGCCTTTGAACAAAGAAGTGTGTACTGACAAGTTAAGAAGATTGCTACCTTTTGGATCCCTTGAAATGTCAGCAAAAAAACACAAGTCACATTTTACTGAGATTTACATTGGACCAAGTTTAAACAGAAGTTCTGGGGACCCTGAAGTCACAACTATCCAGAAAGAGACTCTGTGACACAACTCTTTTTCTTGCTGAGGGGACCATGTATAATTTCTGATAGTAGCAAAGTAGCAAAACCCAATGTGACACGGAAATAATCCTCCAGATCTGATTTACAGCAAATGCAGAACCTCATCTCAGTGCCACTGAAGAGAACAAATGGGTCACACTACACAGCAGGGAGGAATTCATCCCAATGGCAGCAAGTCTGCATCAAGAAAGGTTGTACAGGGCTGGAGTATATCAAAGAAAACAACTCATATGGGGTGTGAATTAATCAGAGAGTTAAATAGCTTCAGTCACATTTGAAAAGAAACAGAAATAATGGAATCAAACTTACAGAAATAAATCAAAGTTAATTGCATACATGTATTTACGTGCTCACTTGCCTGCGTGCACACACTGATCATTGCAGACTATAGTCAGAGACTCCCTTTCTCAAATGAAGGTCAGATTCTGTTCACTGCATTGTTTCTGTCCTTCCACAGTCATTCCTGTTCTCTTCCAGCTATCCGTCTTGACTGTTCCATTCCTCACTCTCCTCAAAAATACCTTTGCAGGTTTGCTGTGCTGTGTCTGGTATCGATGGTGCCCCATCCTTGAAGTGATCCCTTCTTTTGTATTTCTTAAGCACTGCACTCATCACAAGCCTAAAAGAACAGGATCTTTGTGGGCTGAGGATCTCTTAGAAAACATTAATAGTGGAGTGAGGGCTGCTGTGACATCTTTTTAATAGCAAAGAAGGAATCTCTTACAAAAAACAGACTTACACCTTTGGCCTCTCCTCAAATGTTGTGATGATGAAAGAGTCCCACAGATGTCCACAGTCACATCTGCACAGCCATAAACTACTACACCAGGGGGGCTCACGATATATCTGAGGCAGAAAGAAAACCCCATGGACATCTCTTTCTAAGGTCTCCAAGTCATACCCTCTTTCACATTCAGCAACATCCCTTGTAGTACCATGACCCAAACCTAATGACACTCGAAAGATTATTTTGAATTATGCCAGCAGCTTAATGAGGACACCAAAATATGAAAATACTTTCCCTTGCCCTCTCTTCATCTCAATTTCTCTGTTTTCCACTTACTTTGATTCAAAACCCGGTGTTTTTCATAACCTAAGAGGAAAGTCATGCTTTCAAGAGTTCTTGGATTTTCGATAGTGAACACCATCCGTATCACATCTTGGCATTTCCTCTGCAGAAAACATATGAGGAGAAAGCCCAATATCTGCATACAGCAAGTTACTGTCGGTAGATCTGAATCCATTTAAAAAATACAAAGGTTGGTTCAGCTCACGAACAATTTTGCTTTACACAAAGAGCAGTTAAAATTGCATTTCCAGTAACAGATACTATGGGACTGCAAAAGCCAGAGAGTTGGAAAGATTTTCTTGCTTAATTTCATCAGTTATGTGGTCAGGATGAAGAAATACTTCTATTTCGCTAATCTTGTGATAAACTGCATTCCCTATGGTTAAGGTGTGCAGCAGCCTGCAGCGGGAACTCGGCTATAATTCAGGCAGTGCTTCAGCCCGGGAGAAGTCCCGATCACTCTCACACGTCTGTATCAGCTCTGCGCATCTAACAGAAGAAGTAACACATATTTATGGTGCCACTGAAGTCAATAGACAGACCTCTAAAATATACCCAGGGAGCAGTTCTCTTGAAGGAGAAGGCAATATGTTAACATCGACAGTTTCTAATCTACCATAACTATTCTCTACCTAAACTTTTGCTATGCCGCAATAGCTATAAACAACAGAGACAATAAAATTTGCAGTGAGCAGGTCTCCAACAGCTCATCCCTTTGTCTTAAAGCAATATTTTAAAGTATAGATCAGCCCTGAATGCTCTCCCATCTATGTCAAAACTCTCATCTGGATCTGAACTCTGCGACCGAGACTATATTTTACGGTGACATCCACGTTTCACATGCCGCTGGCTTTAATTGTACACTCTGTCCATTGGACACCTGAACTGAGGAGTGGGGGGTGAAAGAATTTCAGCCACCATTTCATGACTCCTGCACTCAGGACATTTGCAGGCTAGTGGTTAGGAGAATTTAAATGGAAACACCCTAAAAAAAAATCTAACATTTTCTTCTGCTTACACTGCCTGTGCAACACTTAAAGACCAAAACTGACATTAAAGGGCAGCAGCAATCTGCTGCTCCCAGGCGCTCCGTGACCAGCCAAGGCCTGCAAACGGCTCATTAGTGCTTCTTCAATAATGGATTTTGCATCACAAGATTAATTGCAGCCATGTGCTCTGTCACACCCGCCACAGACTATTTAAGTTAACAATCCAATCAATAACCTTCTTCAAACAAAAGCAGAGATTATCTTGAGGAAAAAAATAAGCCAAGACTCCTTTAAAAGAAAAAATTGTGAAATTATTTGTATGGAGTAAAAGGTATTGCCACCCAGTTCCCAGTTCTGTCCTTTATCTTTGCTGCGTAGTAGTGGGCTTTTTAATCAATAGTATAATGAAAACCCACAGGGCTCCTGGCTATAGCATGTCAGAATTTATTCCATAAACTATTCGAGTCTTTAAACAACCATAAATACATATTATGGATATAGTGACACAGGAACCCCATCCAAACATGCACAAAAACTGCAAAATTTCCTCTTGCTAGGACTGAATAAGCATTGCTATGACCTCCACCATCATTAGAGAGAATTATTACTGTTATTCGTAAAAAAAAAAAAAAGGAAAAGAAACTTGTAATTCTAATAAGGGATTTGTTTTTATGGTTATGATATAAAACAGTAGCCTTCTTTTGTCCATCTACAAGTGCAGTTTAGCATGCTTACAGAGAGCTGCTGTCAGCAATTCCCGCATTCAAACCCTGTCAGCCAAGTTTACCTGTCAGTGAATTATTAAAAGTATTTTTTGTTTGCCTTTTAATTCACAAGCCTTTTTAGGGTTCCACCTTGAAAGGTCCCCAAGAAAACAGAGGGGTTAGAAGGAGTCCTTAAAAAAGCAAACCCTCCTACCAAATTGAAAGGCTGCCAGAATCCCAGGGCTCCAGGAGCTGCAGTGTTAAGGAACAGACCAAACATTTCTAAGGAAGGAGGACACGGAGCTCATAGCATTTTCCTGGCTCTTCCCATCTAGCAGCACCAAGAAGCTGTGGTGCAGGGACATATGCTAGCCTGCTCAAATGCAAGTATTTGTAAATCTTCAGAAATGTGTGTAGGATGAGGATCCATGGCGCCAGGTGCCACAGTACCTCTGTGATCTGGGGCAGTGGGTGTATTTTGCAGGAAAATGGAACAGCTCTCCCTGAGGCCACAGCAGGGGTGGGTGCTGGAGGCTGCAGATGAGGAGCTCTGGCCTCACACTCTTCAGAGCAGAGCCCTGTTGAACTCAACTTTTAAAGAAAAACAAGCAAACAAACAAAAACTGAAGCCCCATTTGTAGGCACCGTTGGGTTTTACTACTATCAGGAGAGAAAGAGAGGAAATACTGCCAGTGTCAATTTCTGCATCACAATGGAAATGAGCAAACATGGCTGCCTCTCCCAGCACCAAAGGTTTTGTGTTAGCATGCTGCTGCAACTGACTTGAGGCTTAGGCTCATAGACTGGTCAGTCTGATTTGATCTGAAACCAACCTTCCTCTAATCATAGAGTCATAGAATAGAATCATAGGATGATTTGGGCTGGAAGCGACCCATAAAGGCTGTCTAGTCCAATCCCCTTGCAATGAAGGACACCCACAGCCCACAGATCAGGTGCTCAAAGCCCCTCCAGCCTGACCTCAAGCACCTCCACGGACAGGGCACCCACCACCTCTCTGGGTGCTGAAGTATGCCACTAACTGTGAAAGAATTAACCTCTCTAATAACTGATGGAGCTCTGAAACAGTGCAGCTGTAGCAGAGCAATCAGTTCACACCATTTCACTTCCTGTCCTTGCAGCCTTCCTGCCCCACATGGCCAGGGCTAGAAAGGAGCAGAACTGAGCACGGGGCTCCTCAGGGCTGCCTACTGCAGCAAAAACAGGCACACATGTTACAGCCTAGCACTCAAGTATTCAAAAGAGAACTCGCTTTCATCACTCACACAAGGGACAAATAAAAAAGATGCTGAGTGGGTCCCAACCTCAGTTAAGCAAGTATAACTGGAGTCAATAGGAACATACTTTAGAAGCCTCTAAAACCCATCAGCAAGGCAGTTTTTTGCCATGGTGCTGGAAGAGCTCCTGTCTTGGGCTGGCAGGGGCCAGAAGCCATCCTGGCATTCTCCTGGCACACCTGCAAGCTGTCCCCTCTAAGCACCCAGAGCCTGTATCCACACCTCAAGTTGCAGCCATGGGGACTAGAGACCCTGATGCAGGTGAAAGGCACAAAAATAGGGGCAGAGCACAGGACCAGATCATGAGACCACCATGGCTGCTCGCCATACTCCACATTGCTTAGCTGAGGTAAGACCAGAAACGTACCCCAACCGTTAACATGGATAGAAATGCCACATGTCCACAGCATCCCATTCCACAGCTTAGCAGCACTCCACTCCGTCATTTTCCAGGCCTGCCCCTGGTTAGGCATTGTTGGCTACCAGACAAAATGGCTATTTCTTCCCTAAGAAACATAATGTGGAAGCACTCAAATAACCTCACAGCAAAGCATCAGCTTATAAATGCACTGGTAAGTCATGCCAGCACTGAACGATTCCTGGGGGTGAATTAGGTCAGAGTGACCTCCAGAAAACCAGGCTGCATCACCGCATGGCTTTATGGGTAATGATCTGCTAATTACCAGGAGGCATTTGGGCTGCTTACCAACACCAACAGGAAGGAAACCTGCCTGCAGGCACTGCACGGACTCCATATGCCAGGGACACAGCTCCTAATAACAAGAATAAAGCCATTTATAAAGTGCGAATCGGCCGGACAGACTGGCAGGGAATGCTAATGCTGCCCAGCAGGTATGCCTTGTGGGGTGTGAGGCCTTCCCAACGCAGAGCAGGTCCTGCATTTGGTCTTAAAGAGAAGTATGGGTGAGGTAGACTGAGATGAAAACATGGGAGCGGGAGGATGGCTGCTTACCCATAGAAGATGAATCACCACAACCTGGAAAGCCAACATCCCCTTTGCCTGGGGGACGTTTCTGTTACCCTTCAACAAACTGCAGTGGAAAAAAACTCGGAGGCAGCGCCGACCTCGTCGCTATGCGCTGCGGGCTCCCCAGCCCAGCCAGCTCACACACCACAGAGCTTTCAATCAACTGGCAGGCTCACTAAACCCTTTCAAAATGAGCAACCAAGCAAAAATACTTGGTCATAAACACTAAAAATAGGAGTGGAGGATTGGGTTTTGTTTTGCTTTTTAACTTGGTGAAGCCAGTTCTTCCCAGTGCATTAAATCCTCCTCCCTGGCAGCCCATTTAGAACATCTCCTCCCCTCTGGGAGAGCCAAAATCTCCTGCTATAATGAGAGGAGTGGGGTGATATTTAAAATGCTAGGGAAAGAGCAGTCTGAATAGTCTTCCACTCAAGCATTTCATGAAAACCTCCATTAAACCCCCCATAAACCAAGACATAAGCTCTGCCCCGCATCCCCTTCCTTCAAGTACACTGCTACCTGCATGAACCTTCAGTCCCAGCTGCTGCCTGCACACCTGACCCTTCCTTGGTGTTCCTGGTGCTGACCTGCTCTGTTGGTCCAGCCAGACAGTAGCATGCCCACAGTGACAGCCAGTGCTGACTAGCACACCTCTCTGTCCCCGAGGTATGCAAACTGGTAAAGAATATAGAGGAGGGTCCCAGAAATGCCAGTCGCTTCCTGGAATTGGGAAATAAACCACAAAGATGATCAAATTGTCTCTGAATGAATGAAACCCGATGAAACCAGCTCTCGCCCTCGCAGACATCTGAAGAGCCTGTAGCTGCCCCGACCCCACCACACTGCAGTGTATTACACTGACAAGGACAGAACCGCAAAGCCCACAGGGCCGCAGAGAAAGCCCGAGCACTGGCAGTGTGAGGTTTTCCCCGCTGACCTGATACAGCGTGCCTAACCTGAACTGGCAGAGGCCGTGGCTTTTCCTGAGGGCTTTCCCTCTTCAGCTTCTCCCTCCACTTAGATTATGTCTAAGAGTGAGACAGAGGCAACACATGGAGATGTGAGCATCTCTGTGCTGAAATCAGGCCTGTGTCCATCCAGCTCACCTGGAGAGCATTTTCACAACTGCTTCATGCCACCACAGCCCTCCTCAAGCACCGAGGGCTTCAGGAGAACTTCTGTGGTGCCTTCAATCAAGGACTGGTGGAAGTGACCTCTCACAGAAACAGGGCAGGTTGGGTTAGTGCAGGTGAACTGGAGAGGTTTGGAGAGGGGGAAAGTAGAGTATCACTGGTATCTGTACAATCTTTCTTTCTAGAATGACTACAAAATGACTCCGGATTAGTTCACTGACAGAACGGTTCCAGGATTTTCAAATCCAACGGCAAATTCCAGAGAAATTATATAAATGTCACCAATTTAATGTTAAATAACTATGCAGAAGACGCCGTGTCATCGCACAGACAGAGACCTCCTCATTGTTACATGAGGGAATTATACACCACTCAAGTAAAGAAATCCAGCACATGACAGGTAGATGGTTGATAAGCTATACAAACACACCATAAACACAAGCGGTCTGACTTTCCCATGCAAGCATCACTTAACTCTGCTGCTAATGTGTTGTACACTTGTATATTCAGACTAACCAGAACTGCACCGCTCAGCTAAACACAACTCTGAGCAAGCTACTTCAATCCTCCATTGATTTAAAGGAGCTCTCTCAGCTATGGAACAGGCACCACCCATAATAAACTCCCTATTGTTTGTAATGCGGGATAGAAGCAGAAAAATCCCATTCTCTTCTGATCTTTCCCTTCTCCATTAACTAGAACCTCTGGTTGGTTGAGAATTTTAAAGTATCAATGGAGGTTTCATCAACATGCTGAAGAGTTTGCACTTCCCCATCAAAATCCCAGCAACATCAACAGCCAGAGGAGCAGCTCAGTGCACACTGCAGAGAATCGGTACATGCTCAGAATGGGGCAGTAAAGGGGCAGTAAAAATGCAAGTTCACTTTCTAAAAAATGCACTTTCCCAGGGATCTACATATCTGAGAAAGCAGTGAATTTGAACGAAGTGTATTTTGTCAAAAGAAAGTGGGAAAGCAGGTAGGGTTAACAAACAGCAGTGGCAGAAGATTCTTCAGAAAGGGCAAGGCATTTTGTGCCACTGTTTTACAAATAAAAGGCTTTACTTTTGTTTTGCTTTAAAAGTGAGCTCCATTTAATTGTTTTTAAGAGAAGGAAAAAATACTCACAAATGAAACATTTCATTCAAGTCAGAGCCTGCTTGGCAGAGGGAAGGGGAAAGGGTCATTCCATTGAGAAAGATAAAACATTTAATTCTGAAGCAAATAAAATCATTTCTCCTCACCACAGTATCTTTCAGTTCCATCACTTGAACAGCCCTTCTATGTAACTGTAACAAAATGACAGAGATGCCACAACAGCTGGACTTTTTTTTTTTGTTTGTTTTTCACTGGAAAAACGCTAGATTAAAATCCATGTGGTTTTGTAGAACACACAAGACCTTCTGCAGCAGATCAACAAAGTCCAGGTGTAGGACATTCTTTAACCTGTAACAAGTGAGCATCAATGATTTAACCTACGCAGCCCATATTTCATAGCAGCTAGGTATCACTTTAGATGAAACAAGAAATTAGCTAGTTCCACTGCAGTGGACACAAGTGTCCCTCATTAAACAGTTCACTAGTCCTGCTCCTTTTCAGCACCAGAAGAATTGCTTAACAGAGGCTATATGAAAGTAGAACATTATTCTATTTAATGCCAGAGAATGATTTTCACAGTACTACTGGGATCTGTTAAGCCTTCTGACCCTGCTCTTAGTGGGATGTCTGCTAGGTGGCTCTGGCAATGACAAGGAGTCTGGGAAGTCCTCTCTTACACAGATGGTCAGATATGGTTCTAGGCACTCAAAAGCACTCTACTGAATATAAACTCCACCATGCAAAGTGCTACCTGAACAGGAAGGCTACGGCTGTCTCACACTGAAATAAAAGTACTCCTTCAGTAAGAGTATAGCATTCAACCATTTCCCACGCAAAGACTTCCTCTGACCCTGGGAGCCGGCCTCAGTACCAGCTCCTGAAATCAACATATGAGGAAGGTAATGGTTGTTGGTACATGAAAGAAATCTAAACGAGTAAGCTACACCTTCAGCAATGCTTGACAAAACTCACCCCAGCATTACTTGAAATCTCTGATCTGTTTCAAAACAGGTGGCTGTATCTTACAGGTTTGGTCGTGTTCTTTCTCCTGCAATCCACAATGAAGACACCGACACGAGGACACTAACAGCAAAGACTGAAGCTGCATAATGAGAAGGGGCTTCAGTTCAAGCAAAAAACAACTCCTAACAACCATGCAACCCTGGAGATTAACTAGCTTTCACTGTTTATAGTGTATACTCCTTAGCAGCATGATAGCTGGTTTGTAGGCTATTCAGAGCCACTACAGCTATCTTAGACAACTTCAAAACTGCTTCTAGTTACATCCTGGGTAGCAATATTAGCAACAACACTATGGTTCAGAAATCTTTGTCTTTTAAAGGTAAATGCCACGCTTCTCCCATCATAGTGCACACATTCTGGAAACACAAAGATCTAATGGCTGCAGGAAAAAAAAGTTCAAATAGCAGATACAGTAAAAGTTCCTAGATACACAACAAGAACATTTGATGAAACTACAAAAAAAAAACGCAGTCAGGTCTTAAAAAATACACTGTTGAAATTAAGATGCCACAAATGAGTGGCTCTCAGTTTTATTATGGAAATGAAATGTAGGACTAAACTGTTGCAAGCTCTAGTGCAGCAGACAAAAAATAATTTTACAATAATTTCCACGGAACACTGGAGATTATAACACATCAAGCCACAATTTAGACAAGCTCAACCAAACTTAAGCAGAGTAATCAATGCTCATGTGCTATCCTAAGTATGTATTACATAGTGAAAGTCCTAAAGATCCATCTTCAACATTAGGAATAGGTTGGGATATAGAGAAGGCCCTACTATTGCTAATGAGTCTTATATATAAAAGCTTGAGTTTACAGGGAAAAGTTTTGTTGTTGTTTTTTTTTTCATGATTTAGAGGCTGACTGACTCCAACAAGGAGGATTCTTTTCACTGATATCAGGCAAAAGTTTGGAATAAATTTTAAACAGGTGCAACATACCAACTTAAGGCAAACCAAAGAAACCAACGGCTCTGTCAGTGCACTCAGAACACAGGATTGCAGCTCTCGGCTTTGTCAACCTTCAAACACAATTCAGCCCAGGGAACCACGGCCATGGAGACCCCCATCAGCTGCAGCAATGCTGGTGAACACTTCTACTTCCCAATTCTACCACATCTGATTCTCACCAGCAAGGAATCTTCACCAGACACGAAAGTAAGACACCTCCCTAGCCAGCATAACAACGAAAATATCCTCTGGGGCTGAGTGAACTGTGGTATTTTATCCAGTCCTGATAATTTCTTCATAATTAGAACTTTCCTTTATAGCATTTATATTTTCAGGTTTAAGGCTTGAGAGAGAGAGAGAGAGAGAGAGAGAGAGAGAAGGGGAAAAAAGAAAAAAAAAAAAAGCATGAAAACATTCAAAATAAGACCTATGCAGAATTGTCCTCTGGAGACTTAACAGCCTGTAGCAATAGCTTTGCTGTGGTGGGAAGTATCCCATTCATCTAAACAGAGCGTTGATAGCCACCCATAAAGGTAAATTTCAACATACCCTTTCACTCCTGGTTACCTTAACAGAAACATCTCTTTGCTCTGTGTACCTGTCACACTGGAGACAATGAAAGTGACAACCAAGTTCAGAGTGGGAGATGACCTATTGAACAAAAGTGCACTGATGCCACAAGTAGCTTCCTTCCTTTCTTCAACTTTCCTTTCTTTGATTTGTCACCACTCAGTTTTGCCCTCAGTCCAACCTCCATCTGGATCTCTCTGTTCTACACAGCACACCAGAAAGCTCAAGAGAAGCTAGGAGAAGAAGAACAAAAACAGCAATGGCCAGGGGCTCAGGATCTGTCATCACACTTCTCCCCTTCCAACTCTGCTTTGGGGAAGGAAGAGATTACTTGTATACCATGAAATCCCTTCAGAAAAGTAGTTTTGTAGGCTTGAAATTCAGATTATTGTAAAATCTCTCAGAGAAAATCACAGAAAGGAAATTGGAAAAGGCTTTAAAACCAACAGTATCAATATGCGCTCTCGGGAAAGCATTGTAGATGCCTTCTCAGCACAGCTCAGAAATACAGCTAGCACCTCATCCCAACTCCACAGCTGTCTCTGGCCCCCAATATCCAAAACTTGGAAAGGAGGGAAAGATCTTTCCAGCTGCAGAACAGTTGAGGACAGGCCAGCAAGTAGCCCACAGGCTGTTCTACCAGATCCTAAAGAAATTCCTAAGAGCCACACTGAATAGGGACAGTAAGTATAGCTGAATCCCTTTGGCTTCTTCCTTCCTCCAGTGAGTCTGTCACAGGCCTGCTCAGCGTAAGGTCTGAAGGTAAGCAGTGAAGCTTTCGAGTCATGTTCTGCCCATCTGAGTGGCAAAAACTGATGGAAATTGAGATTATAGATGTAGAAAATAAAGCTTTACAGAAAATAGCTAATTCTCTGTTGTAAAGACACGCTCTGTCACATAGAAATGCTGAAATTCGAGCAGGTAGGAGTTCATGTTGTACGGTTACAAGGGTTTTATAGTAACTTACATATTGCCCTACTGGATTCATTTCTGACGCGCTCCTTAGGAATTATTTGTCATTCAATCTGCTGGGTTTTTTCCCACTACTCTAAAGACCTTGTACCCACATTAGAAGATCTCTTAAAAACTACATCCCCTCTGCTATTCTTTCAAGCCAAAATAGGAAGGTCTATGTATAGCCTCTGCTGGCAGTGAAGCAATTGATGGCAAGGTAGAGAAAATACAGCAGAGCTTCGTGAAAAATGAAAGCAGACCTACTAGGGAAGAGGAAATGCAGCTTTTTGTTAAAAAATGGCATCTGATTTGAAACAGTATTTTCTCTTTCCATCCCACACAACTGTACTACTAATCTAACATGTATAAGGGAGGTTTCATGTCTGCACTGCGAAATGCAGCATAGGGAACCACAGATCTGAATGTGCAGACAAGCACTCCAGAGATAGGATTAGAAATGTCATAGATAGAATCAGGTCTCCATAAGGCAACACCACTAAAATGCACACAAAGAGCACCATATAATTTAGACTCCATCTTTCAATCTAGATTACTTTACTGCAACTCTAATAATCTCATAGAAAAAGTTGCTAAAACACAAGCTCACTTAGGAAGATCTTCTAGCACCATCAAGCCACAGGAAATACCCTTAAAATAAGTCCTATACAAAAGCTGTGTTATATTTCCTGCCTACCTTCACTACAGCAAGCAACAGGACCACTTCCTGCAGTCTGGAGAACGGGGTCAAAAGAAAGTAAAAGAGAAAAGGGCAGAAAATTTTTGGTTAACATCAGCTTCATTAAGAGATACAAAACAAAATCCAGGAGCAAAAATCATGATTTACAAAATGGAAAAGAAAAACAAAATCAATAGAGGAGGAAGTTTTATTTTAAGCTTCAAAGAGAGTATTATAAACAATGTAGAGCTTAGAAAAGTATATGTACAAGAACGTTATTCAACAATGCCTTTTAAAAAGATTACTTGCACTAAAAAAGACCCTGTGGAATTGGTTTGATAACGTAATATTTACAGAGGAATATACAGTAGGGGCATTGGAAGCAGAACTTTTATTTGAAAGGAATATTACACAAACTGAATACACACCCTACAGTTTGCAAATCTTCATTACAGTTGTGCGTTTCGTTATATTTTGATTAAATAAAATCTGATTTCTTCTTTTTCTCTAGAGGCAGCTCACCAACGGAAGCGTAGAAATGAGCAAAATGAACAAAGCAAACCTATCCTGGTAAAGAGCCTGATTATGACATAAATTTTGCCATTCAACGTAGTGAGAGCAGAACTCAGGTCCACCAGAGATTTAATATGGCTATTTCTGGCCCTACGTGTTAATCCAAGAGGGAGCAGGAGAAGGGAGAGGGAGCACTGTGACTGACACAAAGAAACCTCTCAATGAGGTGAATTTAAGTTTTATGTGTGCAAGAAACGTGATGCATGATGAGGCTTTCTGGCAGCTTCACCTACTCAGGATGCATTTTAGTAGACAATCTTTTGACTCAGAAAACCAACATAAGTCACATTAACAAAACACTTTATTATCTACACACTGGGTCTATACCAGTAGATACATCTGGCTACAGAGGACAGCTAATCTCAGAGCCAAGTCCAATGCCCTCCTAATACACAAGGCTCACATCCTTGCTAGCCTGCATCACACATGACAACAAACTATCCACTGTGAGCAGATCTGACAGCCAACAAAATTTTCCAGTGCTTGCATGAAGCTGAACTCATTTAATTGAGAAAATGGCTAACAACACAGGATGAAGGCTGTGAACGTCCCTCACCGGACAATTTAGGATTGCAGCTGTGGGAACTCAAATTCTTCTCCTGCTGAATATCCTCTCTTGCTTACTGCTAACATGAGGGTGCATCTCTATAGTTTTCAAAGTCCACTACTTCTTACGAAAGGGCAGAAATACACAGGGTTTCTACACAGGGCATCATCCTTGACTCCAGCAGGAAGCTCATGCCAAGAACATCCGAACAGTTAGAGACTTTCCTTACAACCAACTCACAATCAGATGAGGAATTACCAAAGAAAAAATAAACAAACAGAAAAAAAAAGAACAATAATAAAAAGAAACAAAACAAAACAAAAACAACCTAATAGTTGTTTTCTTTCTTTAAATCTCTCTTTTATCAGAAGTATTTCACAGAGTGGCTCAAATGAAAACCTGTTTTACTGTGCAGAAGAGACACATCAATCCTACGGGGAGAAGACAGTCCTTTGAATTGGACACAACATCTGGTAACAAAAAAAAATCCAGGCACTGAGCCTGGTCTTTGCTCTTTCAGCAGTTTTTGTTCAGATTTGTGCCTAACACAAATAAAGCAAAGTAAGATTTAAGCATCTAACAGGATAATATTATTCAGGAGAAGGAAAACTAGAACAGTCTGCACTTACCACATCCAATTTGCAAAAAACAAAGATACCCAGCACATGTATGAATGGCTTCTTTAAAGTAAGAGAGAGAGCAGAGTTGATCTTTATTTTCATTATTTAAAAAAAGGTTTTTTCTTAAAGTAAATATTCAGTCTTTATTTTACATTAAGTGCTTTTTTTTAAAATCCCACGTCTTCACAAAATTGCATTTAAAATTTGAAGTAAAACGTATTTCAAACAAAAATACTGTGCAACTTCAGCACTCCTTTTCTCTCTTAAATATTGAAATAAATAAAATAGTCAAGTCTTTTTTTCAGTTTGTTTGTTTTTCAGTCAGTTCTACTGTAGATCAATTCCAGTTTGACCTGGGTTTATACACATGCTTAAAAGAAAGTGAAATCAAGGCTTTAAAAAAATTCTTTGTATTGCACCAGCTTAGGGCATCCCCAGAATTTCTCTGAACAGTTGGCAGCCAGCTTCCTACAGTCCAGGCTCCTGTGCCAGATGAAACACAGGGACGGAAGGGTCAGGGCAAGGAGAAGTATCAGAAGTATCAAAGCCTCCTGGCTTCTCTCGGTCTTCTTCTGAAATGTCTTGCTTGAAGGATGCTGGAGTCCATGAGGGCAGGGCTGACTGCAGAGGAAAAGGCAATAAAAAGTAAAACTAAACAAACTCAAACAGACAACAAAAGCAAGTGCTCAGAATAAAGAAGAAAAAAAAAAGAAAAAAAAGAAAACCACAAGTCAACCTTTCAACACTGTTTGCATTCTAGTTCTTTGAAAAAATATCTCGACAGATTCAGTTTCAACTGACAGTGGGAACCATAAGTAAATACGAAGCAAACAAATGGGATATGAAGGAGCATATCCAAAATAAAAGCATCAAATGCTGTTAATTTTTCTTACTGTGAACATAATTAAATAACCTTCCTCATTCAGCTTATACAGCTCTCTCTTCTCTAGAGGTTGAGACTTTCGTTTATGAATTCCTGCTCTGATAACATCGCAACATCACTAATTAGTTGTACAGAGCCACAAGTGGATGCAGTACAGCACAAAAGATTTTGTCAGAAGTCTGAACCATGCAGATAGGAGCAGCAGCAACATGATAAGTTTGGAAAATAAGTGAAGAATTGCATTTTGCATTTCATTCAATATATGAATGGACTAAGCTGTATACTTCTACGCTCCTTAGCTTAAAAATCTGTTTATTTCCACAAAAAGGGAGTGCCTTCCCCTCACATCTTTCTCATACCTCACACCATTTTTGGATGACATGAAGATCCAAAATCTTAGGAGCTGACAGTGTCTGAATGATTCAAAGATACAAACTGCCTGAATCCTTTTAACAGGGGTATCAGAACTTACAACTGCAACATTAGCTTTTTTAATATATTTTTTATTTTTTTTTTCCCTTAAATGTTGTTATAACTTGTATTCTCTGAAGTTGACAGCCTTAAACTTGTGGAAATACAGACAGAAACACTAAACGGGTTTGAACCTAGCTTCATTACCCTATGGTATTTACACAGGTTGCGCTTTTTCAACCCCGGTAAATATCTGGCAAACAGAACAAAGGTTGGTAGGGTTTATTGCAATGGCTCAATCAGCAAAAATTCATCCTGGCTACATTCCTGCACTGCAAGGGTTTGTCAAAACAGCCCCATGCCAGCATGAACACTTGTAAATGCTACATCCTTTACATATACACATAGAGATCCATTTTAAATAAGAAAAAATGGAGAAAAATAAATGAGTGTTTATTGGAAACATCTACATACACTGCAGCACCGAACACACTGGGAAGATATTGCAGATTATATATGACTACTCCCAGTAGGGCCAATACAGTGTTTGCTTGAGGAGTAGATTCAGTAAAACTGCTTGCCATGTGCAACAGGGAAACTGCATGAGGATCCAGGTGTTGAAAGCTACACAGTTCGATCTTATTTGAATCATAATTTTAGGACCTGTCTCAAAATATCACTAAAAGAATTAACCAAAGAAAGGCAAAGCAGCCAGGAGAGAATGTATCCTGGACTCAGTGACTCTCTGGGTGTGTTTCTGGTTGCCCCATGCAAACCAATGTTCTGTCTTCAATCAAGAGCCTGAGCTGAGGACTGTAAAATGGCAAACTGGAACTCCAAATGAATAACTAATGTAAAAGCTTAAAGGCAAAACAATGTGGGGATGGGATACTAATAACACATTCTGTTGAAACAAATGGCCATCTCAGAGCTTGTCTACACCATACCAGTAAGTGTATTAGCAGGGAGGTTTCATTCAATAAAAGCAATAGCTAAGAAAGCTCAGAGCTAATTCTTCTGAAGCCAGTGGCAAAGTTCCCTTGGACTGTGCCTCAGCATCCCAGCCTTGTTATTCACGACCCTATCACATCTGCACAATGCTATTCCAAGCATACTACATATACAAAAAATACATTTTCAACCCACAAGCTCACAAACATGGAGGGAAGAGGTGCAAAGTGAAGTAAAACAGATTTCAGCACCATCCTACTCTGCCACATGCCTCACGATCTCCCTTTATTTTATGCCATTTCAGGACCCTTAAAATATTTTCTGAATTTTTTTCTTGAAATTTTCTTACAATTTTCTCAATAAATTCTATCATGTTTAAATTTTAAACTGTTTTCATGCAAGAGATGAGGTCTGCACCATCTTACATGTCCTCTAAGGGCCACAGAAGGAAATACACTAGACACCAATGCACACTCCGTACAGCCTTTCTTCTCGCTACTCAGCTGCTCGAGCAGCACGTCACTTCCTTGTTTCCACTCACTCCCATCTGTGAATCAGTTTGCAGAGGATGGCTCAGGAAATTCTGTGCCTTTTCTAAGATCCTTTAGTATGAAACAGTAGAAAGGGGCCTGAGAAGATAGCTAACATGATTAAGTAAACAGAAAAGTATGAATTTAGGGTCTGAGATGAAACATTCTTTTCTTCGCATTTCGTATTGGAACAGTTCTATTTTGGTACATGATTTGTGTGGGAGCATATATGTTTCAGGAGAATCTCTGGATAGACTTGTGCTAACCTTCCTCTAATAAGGATGTCTTTGGAGGAGAACTGGAAGAGCAAGGCTTGTGATTAGTTGAAGGACTGTGCCTTCAAAGATCTTCTTATAAAGCACAGAACAGCAGGTTTCATTGAACTGCTGAAATCACTGGGGAATACAGAGCAACGCGGATCTTTCTGATTTCAAAGATGACTTTACTTTTCAGGTACAACCCAGAATTCACACTGAAAACTCTTTTTATGCCTTCCAGTTTGGTTTGGGACTTGTGTGTCTTTGAGGATACGTACAATTGGCACTGTGCAGTTCCCTAATTTCTGACCTGGCTATGCTGGTGTCAGGCTCCTTTTTTATTTATTTATTTCCCACTGCATTTATGAAACCTCCTTCTATACACATTCTGTCTCATTAACACAGTCATTTTGCTGTCATCCATCTGGGAAGGTCTCATGCAAGCAGCCTCCCAGGTTTACTCTCACCCTCAACTGAAGAGCAAATCAACTTTCTTTTCCTTTTCCTGTTCCAAGTCTTTACTCCAGCAGCACCTACCCTGACAATATTTCATTTCCATATCAATACTCCACCTACTACTCAAAGTTAACACTCCTTTACAATCTAGTTTAAACAAGTATACTTTCAGCTTCCATCTCTGCACCTTCCTACGGTCAGTGCTCACTGCTCTGCCTGCCCAACTAAGCAATGAGATGTAGATTTCTCCTCAGGTTGGTAATCTCCATCCAATAAGGCATCCAGAGTAATTCAAAGACTACTCTGCTCTCCGTAACAAAGAATTTATTTTACCTTCTTTCCTTTTCCAGGACTGGCTGGAACTAGTGACCATCCATATGCATGTTAATGGTACAAATAACAGTGATGGGTGTTTTTGTATGCAGTCATCTATAATAAATGTCAGCTGGCAGTCTCTGTGCACTATGTGAGTTGTGGCCTCTTTCTGAGGGCACTGCACTACACAGTTGTCACAAAGATGGGTGGTTAGGTTGCGAAAGGAATAAGACTGTATGCATTGTTATAGTAACTGCATTTGTGAAACTAAACCAAGATTTAATAAATTATGGGCATCTGATTATTGTTTGTATTCCAGAAAAGCCCAAAATGTGTTAGGCATGGTTCACAAAAGACAATGGTTAAGGACTCCACTTGGAAAAAAACTGTAGTTAGAGTATGCTTATTTTGCAGTTAATAAAGCGACTGGAGTTTTCAGAATGACATACCTGGATAGCTTTCAGCTAGCTAGCTCAGGTGCTGCAAAGACACTAGTCAGTATACCAGCACAGAACTCAGCATAGGCTGCAAGTTGGTTGAGTCCAGCACTTAGCAAATGCTGAGCTCCTTGCTGCCATCACTGCACCAGCAGCAACATACAGCTGGCTGGTTCCAGCTATGTAAAGCATCCCCCTCTCAGACAGCCAAAGGTAGCTAGAATGAAGAAAACTCTTTTTCTAACCTTCTCCATGACTGACATGGACACAAGAAGTAGATGCAAGATGGATGCAAGAAATCATGCTGCTCTTTGGCTTAGTATTTGGCATATTTCTGCTCCCTGTTACTCACACAGCTATATCAGAACAGCAGAAGAAAAAAGCTCTATTTTAAAATAAGAGAATGTAATCTTAATGCCTTAAATGTAAGTGCAGGGATTGAAGGGCTGGAGCAACAGAAGAATCAATTTGAAGTTCATATTTTTAATCTAAAAGATTTTTCACATTTATGGTATTTCTTTACAAACCAGGCACACCTGTACCTCCAGGCCAGATTCTGCATTCAGAGGAAATGCACTGGACTTCACCGATGTTACTGTTTACACTAAAGTCAGAATGGAACAAGTGAGCCTACACTAGACTCATGAAAAGCCAGCTATACTTAGGAAGTGTCTTCTATCTTTACTGTTGTCACTCTTCATGTTATTGTCTGTCTTGTCTAAATGTATGTGTCTGTGCACATATATTTATGAAATATATTTACCTATACACACACATAAGATATACAGTTGTGCAAGCTAAATCCTACTGTTCTGGGATTTTGGAAAAGCAGATACCCACATGCCTGTGCCCCACCTCTGGAAACCATCCGAAGTTTGGGCTTTTAGTAAATACAGAACAGTGACAAAATATTACAAATTTATCTGATATATTCTGTCAGAGAAGAAAAAAAATAAAAAGGTAGACTAGTTTTGGAATAAATTAAGTCAATTAAAGTATACTTCTCAGTGCCAGTGTTAAGTCAAAATATCATTGATTTGACACTTGGATGATTATAATACACCAGCAGGAACAGAATAGCAACAGGATGTCAATATGGGAAAAGCTCAAACAACGTTGCCTCCTCACAAGAGAGCACTGCTCTTACATTCCTTGTTTCTACACTAGAAACATATGGAGCTGTTTTGTAACATTTCGTAACACATCCAATTTTGAGGGCAGCTTATTAATCTAAACGTAAGTAGCATCATCCTGGATTTACATCCAGGTACATCCATGTACCCCTAAGAGAAGAATGTGGCCACTGCTTATTACATGCCTAAAGAGAGTAACAACAACAAAATCCTCTGTTAAGTACCATGAGCGGATCCTTTCATTCCTTCTTTCTTCTAAGTTTTATGGAAAGAACAAAAGGTTGAAAAGAGCTCTCACAGACAGTACTGTGATGACCCATCAAAAGAAGCAAGAGAAATGGAATCCATCTGGACAGGCTTCATGTACTAGAACAATATATATTCAAAGTCTTTATAACAAGGCTGAGATTTTTATTCTGGCATCAAACACAAACACACAGTTGAAGGACTAGGCACAGCCCAAATAAATCCCTATTTTATCTCTGATTTATTCCTACAACAAAGATCAGTCAAAGGTCTCTTGAAAATCCAGAGAACAGAGATTTCACAATTAGTGAAATATATTTCAGCTAGGACATACCTTTCAAATCCTGCTGCGTGTTTCCTCCTTTCTGGGATAGTCGCTGGGAAGGGAGCCACACTCTTCTCCATTGCCCTTGGAACTTTAATGAGTATTGCTTTGGTTTATTTCAAGAGAAGCTATTAAAAAGCAAACAAAGTGTCTCACAAGACACTACAGAGAGAAAAATCTGGGCGACACAGAAAAAACGATGTGAAGTAAAATTTAAAAATGGAAAGAAAAGTACAGGTGAGGTATTTTTCCATATAATTTCTTCCATGATTCTGCTGCTCCATCTGTTTTGTCTTTGACGTCTACAACTTGCAATTTATACTCCATCCCTATGCTTGGAAACTGCTATCCATGAAGTGAAAGGTGAAGTTAAAAAAAAGAAAAAAAAAGAAAAAAAAAGTAGAACCGAGCAGAACTGAGCAAGGAAGAGATGAAGGGGTGCAGGTAGGAAGAGATCTATTGTAAAGGTGTCCAAAGGAGAGATGGAAATATATTCCCCAAGGTCATGGTCTTCAGTGGAGCTGCTTGTGTCTTCAAGCTGTTAAATACAAGTGCAGTAGGTGTACAAGAAGAGCCAAATTCCACATGGTACAATAAGTGCAAAATTTCAAAACGCAGAAGCCATCACACCAAGGGTTTCCTTGTCTTCCAATGAAGTCCATCCACAGTGGTTCTCTAGAAACAGTTCTATCATCAAGTAGACATCCGTTGCTTTTTTTTTTTTTGCTTTTTTTTTGTATTTTTATTTAAAAAGTAACTTTTTCTAATAATATATAGATTATATAAATAATAATAATTAAAAAAAACTATTTGGGTTTGCTTTCATGCTCTCCAACCCATCTCTATTTAACGTGGTTTGCCAATATATATATTAAAAGAGAAGAAAATCAACTCTGCTCACTATTTAAAAAAATATTAAATCCACCTTTTATGTATCCAGAGAGAAAGAGAAGGGGGGGAGATGGGAGAAGAACAAATTAAAATGGGAAAAAAAAAAACAAAAAAAAAACAACAACAAAAAAAAACAACAGGAAAATCAAAACCTTCCGTCTCTTCAAAATGTTTGTCAAGAACTTTAAATGCTTGTGCTTTCAGCGTACACCCCACAGGAAAAGCAACAAAAACAACATCAACAATAACAAAAAAACAAAAATAAAACCCAAGGACCTAAAATTAAAAAAAGAAAAAGGTAATAATAATTCTAGTAGTAAAACGGACAGCAAATTGCTCAGAGTTTGTGTCTTTTTAGTTAATTTAGCAGCTGCCCTTTTTGTCTGCAGAGGGAGAGCTGCCACCACAGCCACCTCCTCGGCTCGAGAGAGGCTCTTCTGCATCGTCCTCGTCAAAGCCATGAAAGGTCGAGGTGTCGCTTTCTGACGTGGAACCGAACAAGTCCTCCGTAGTGCGTGTTGGCGCTGATTCGTCCCTCCTGCCTTCTCTTCCCAAATGAGCTGACATGTATGATGAATATATCAGCACATGGGTTAAGCAACAGGCATCATCATCATCATTTTTTAAGTATCATTACTATTAAACAATACAGACTATCAAGCTTATAGGCGTGTGTTCGTACGTGCCCGTGCACCTCAACAACACATCTTGGTAGAACCGCAGTAAGAAAAATAAACAAGTATCAGTTTCTATTTCAAAGAAAAAAAAAAAGTCTACTAGCAGCACAGGTGCCCATAGCCATGGCAGCGAAAGGGTTAATCATATTTTCCTCTCTTCAAAAACATTAGAATATTTTCTCATGATTACTTAGATCAATTTTACGAGATATTTAGCCCGTATAAGTAATTAGACACCATTAGCTCTAAGCACAATGACTGTCCTTCAGACTGGCATCACCTTTTACAGTTTTACTGCTATTGAAATGTAACCCATTAGACATCTCATCAGCCTCAAGACTTTTATCCCTGTCCTTCACCTGATCCCAAAGAGACTCCTCTATACACACAATGACATACATTTTGAAGACTAAGCAAAAGTAAACTAAATACTTTTATTCCACTTTCATGCCATCTCCTTCAAAAATACCACCACCCCCAATGAACAACAATTCAACAGCTAAATCAACTGAGAAGTGATCTGTCATGGGAAATACTGAAAAGTTCAAGGGTATGTTAATCCAACTTTCAATATGGAACAGGAAATTCTCCACACAGAACATCGACAGCAATAACAACAATAGCAACAAAAAGAACTCTTGAAAACAGAAGTCAGATACTGAAATCTGTGCAACTATGGTTTATTTTCCACCTCAGTCAAACGCGTTACGTGATTAATAGTAATAGCCTTCAGAATCTCTCTCTAAGTAAGACAGAGAAAAAGATGTGCCCCAGCAAATGAGTGTCAGTTTGTAGGGGACAGCTGTTTTTTAACTCAGAAACACTAACATGACATTAAGTAACCAACTGTTTGGTCTTCACTCCAGCTACAGGAATCAGACATATAACTGCATGGTTAAGTAAACTGCTTTGCTTGAGAAACGAAGAATTAAATCCTGTTCACAAAAAGAAAGTGGATATAACAAAATAATTGGTAGATGAACCACCTCATAGAGATGTGATTTTAGTGGCTTTGAGAAGGGAAGAAACAAGATAATTTCCATGACGTCTCTTTCAGTATAATGAAAATGTTCCCCATTATCAAGGAAGAGGAAGATGGCCACCAAAGAGTTTTCATTGTTTTAGTTTACAGATTAGTGTGTGGTTGAACCTTAATCACTTCCATCACACATCAGTCACACCACCGCAGACCCTTATGAATGACCCAGGGTGGGTCAGAATTTGTACAAGGATAGCATTTAATGGAACTGATTTTGCACAATTTAGGTTACATGCGGATCTACTTGTTCCATCACACTAAGCCATCAAGAAAATTAATGCCTTTGTGTTTCATACTGATATAATCACCATAGCAATGTTTAAATAGCAAAAAGTATGGATCTGTCTCACTGTGCAATATCAGGACAATGCTGAAATAAGTTATATTGAACTACAGCAACCAAAGGGAAGGGAAATGATCTTCCAGGTTGGCACCACAGACCACATGAGCTTTTTCCTTTATGTGTTAAGAAGCAAACACATATACACTAAAAGGTCCATGTTACTGTCTGGGCAGTATTCTTTGGGATGCCTCTGAAGAAAACCAAAGGGTTCACCACTGGTCCTCTGTTGACCAGTCAGTATCACTTCAGAACGTCTTCAGAGGCCACAACAACTGCAGTAGGCAATTTGCCAGTGAGAATCTAGTCCTGCTCCCATTTAATTTAATTAGAGGCCTACTGTGAATTTCAGTGGGAGTATGAGAAGGCCATTAGTTCAGTACAAGAACACTTCACTTTGCACTTCAGCCATCAAGAAACAAGCATCTTTCAGTGACCGTGGTACAGAAGTAGCAACAATTTCAAGATCTCTTTTGTTTCCAGATCAGCATACAAAATTCTTATTACCACTAGTATCACCACTACCCAGAAATATCACAACTGGAAACTTGGACCTAAGTTAGAATATGCAGTTATTAAAGGTCTTCCATTTCCTCTGCTATTGCCACCACCTCCCACATGAGCTATAAATAACTGTTCAGCTGGGATAAAATTAAAAAAAAAAAAAAAAAAAGAAAAGAAAAAGAAAAGAAAGAAAGAAAGAAAAAAGGAAAAAAAAAAAAGGAAGGAAAAATACAACAGTCCAGAAATAAAGACAATCCAGAGTGAGAAATACACAACTGCATACATTTAAAAAGAGAGAAGGGAAGAAAATGGAGAAATAAAAACGTCTTTAAACAAAATTAATGATAGTCATCTTGTAAGAGGATAATTCTTGACAGCTACCCCCATCCCTACCCTGTAATTTCCTCCCTCTTTTTTTTTTGGATGAAAAAATGCATGAAATGTGTAATCAATGGAAATGCTTGTCATGCAACTTTCATAAATCTTCTAAGTAATTTATAGTTGTAATAGCAGCATTTAAGACAGAGCCCATGCTTTAACATTGTTTTAGGGTCTCCTCCTTCTGTTTAAGGAACAACTAGTACACGTACCAAAGTTTGTAGAAGTCAACAAATACATTAAAATTCTATTATTTCATAAGATCTCATTAGCTTAAAATTGTGAACAAAAAGTTTTCGTGACAGAAAATTTCCCAATCACCCTTTCCCACAAACACAGGCAAGAGGTAAGACCTTGTTTCCTGTTCCCTCCCAAATGTGCTGGCTTTCTTCAAAATCTTCAGGAGCAAAAACCAAAATACAAATACACTTCTATACAAGAAAGCTGCAAGAAGAAGTCACCTACCAGAGCGCCCACAGTCTGAGCATGACACAAGTTCCTCAGGCCGGCCGCTTTTTTTGTTCATATTGGAGCCTCCGAGGCAGAAGTCACAGTAGTTATTGGGAATGATGACCCCATCCGGTCCTTTCTGGGCTGCAGTCAGGTTAGAAATCAGATTTACTTAAAGAGCATTCAGTTTGGATTTGATATTAAATTGGTGAGTTTGCAGGCCACACAAAACGTTGTCAATTAGAACAAAAAGTGAATTCTGTAAATCACCTCCATCTCAGGTACACTGTATGCTTTAGTGATTTTGTGTGCAGAGCGTTTCACCATTTCCTTTACAATGCAGCTGGTCTGGTCCCTCACCAGAGCCTGCTGCCAGAGATCCCTCAAACAGTTCAGGGAATTCATAATACACACAAGTATATAAACAATCCCTAATGCAGAATCAGACCTGAGCTGTCAGTAAGCCAAGCCTGGTTTCTCAGACAGCAGTCATAAATGTAAACACACGAAGTGCAGTTTCAGGAAGGGAAAACATTCCCCCAAACTCCAAAACCAACTGCACAGAAACCTAACTGGTTTTACTTCTAGTGCTTTCTTTTTGAAGAGATTATATCTAGAAGTTGTAGAGTCTTCTCATTCAGAAATTAGTTCAAATGCTGATAAATGTTCACAGTCGCAGTCACTTCTGGGTGATGGACTCAGGGCCGCACTACTTGCAGCAGGCTATGCATGCCTAGGATATGAGGGCAGGGCAGCAAGTCTGGACCAATGGAGTACCCAGCACAGGCACAAAGGGCTGGCCAAGTCTTAGCTGCTGGAGGTAAAAACTTCAACTAAGAAAAAAAGGAGGGTGGTTGAGTTCTTCTTTTCCACCTAGGAATAGCTAGAAAGGAGCAAATACACACTGGATCATAAGTAGAAGGGAAGTCTGTTCCCCTAGAAAGGAGATAGGTAGACGTATTTTGCACTCTCAGGTTGAACAGAAATATCAGTGCTTTTTTCACTTTTTCACAGTTGCCATTTTCCTCCTACTCTCCAGAGAGAGAAAACTTCTTGTTCCTGACTAACCAGGAGCTTGGAAAGGTTCAGAAGAGTGGGAGGAATGGTCAGCATGGTCTACCTTTTTTCTTTTTATACTTAAAAATTCCAGTGGTATACCTGACCTAACCCTACCCCTTGTAGATTGCTACAAACCAGAAAAATGAAGACTTTTAAACTGTGCCATCTACATTTAATTATCCTTTTAACGCATATTTTGTAACTTGCAGATTTTTAACAGATGTTTTGACAGCCTTTATTAATGGTCTTTTTGTCCACATTCAAATTTCCCCCAAAGAACAATGACATTTTAAAGGGCTTCTGGTAGCACTCCAAGACACACAGTTAAAATTAAATTTTTCTCAGAGTTCAATCGGTTGTTGGTTTGGGAGCATCTAGTTATTCATTCACTTCCAGCTGTTGATTATCTGAGCTTTTTTGGAAATTGGTAGCTGAAAGACTGCAAGTAAGGTGAAAATAAGAAAAAAAAAACAACAAAAAAAACCACATAACACTGCAAATACGCCATTATCTTCCTACACAACCACCAAGTCCCTGATGTATTTACAAAACAATGGGTTTTACTCTGAAATGGTGCTGTTAGGATCTTCAGTTCTCCCAAGAACAGACATAAGCTCCCACTCTTAGGTTAGCATTTTGCCATTTAGCAGAGAGGCATTTAAGACACGCATGCAAGATAAGCAAAAAAGAACAGCAACCAGGTGGAAGCCTAGCACATCGATTCATTTTAAGAGCTGTAACAAAATGGTCATAAAGTTACTGCTTGTATTCTCTTTCTTTCTTTTCTTTTTCTTTCTTTCTTTTTTTTTTTTTTTTTGGTTTAAAAAGCAGATCTCCCTAACATTTATTTTTCCCCCAGCAGCCTCATTCTGTAAAAGTAAAGTAATTACTTCTTTATATTTTGCTGCATCTACAAAGTGGTTGTATGCAACACAAGCTCAGCAAGCCCAACACATTCCGTGGGTTTTTTTTGTTCCTTATTACCTACCTCACTTTTTATGTGGATTTCTTAAAGTGCCTTACAGATACTAAGAACCCAATATTAACCCTCAGTGAAGTCAGAAGTCTCTTTTGCTGTTGAGTCCAAACACAGTATTGCTGGGCCCTAACTAAATTTCGCTGTAAAGAGGCACTACTGGATTTTAGAGCTGGAAAGCTTGGTAGTAAAGTGATTAACCAGCTTCCCCAAAAACACACAAGAATTCTGTGGTGAGGCCACCAAAAAAAAAAAAAGATCATTTAAGGTGTCCATCAACACCATACTAAGGAAAGAGCTCTTCTATCATGGTGCAGAATCATATAATTGATTTAATACTCAACCTATATTGACTTAAAATTTTCCAGTGCAGCCCAGGAGCTTAAGACCTACCAACAGACAAACTAGAAATAGGACAGGGGATCTCATGAAAATATATGCACTGATCAATTAGACCATGGTGCATGACACAGGTGGAGGGTTTTCACTGCCTCTGATGTGACTAAGTGGGTTCTCCTGGACTACAGGCAAGGGTATGGGCATGCTTTTTAATAACTACTACTTACTTTTTTTCTTTTCCACTTTAATTTTTAATGTCTATGTCTACATGCTCATCTATTGCTTGTCACTCACAAATATGGACGTTATATATGAAAAGCTGTACACAGATTAGAAGTTCTGAAGTTACATCAACATTGTCTTGAACGATGCATCTTCACAGCCAAATAATTCAGTACTGGCAATGTTAGCCTTTCCAATGCTTTTTCATTCTACCAGGTGCAACAACTGGAATGAAACTGAAGTCAACTTTGATCTATACTGTTCAGTGAATTAAGCCCCAGGCTAAATCACAGAAGGTTTGAGGATAAAGAGACTTGCAGATGATAGTAAGCAAGCAGAATACTTACTTTCAAGTGTTGGCTTTTTCTTCCTTTTTTTTTTTTTTGTTTTCTTTTTTGTTGTTTTGTTTTTGTTGTATGCACATCACTGCAGTTTTAAGTTCTATTTTACAGAGCTAATCCCACCCCTTAATCAATAAAACTACTCACTGAATAAGTATGAGAATGGATGCAAAAGTGAAACCAATTAAATTACTGGGGACTAATGTGTTGCTACTTTTCATTTGAGACACTGTAATTAACTAGGTATACACTTTTCTCACACATTAATCACAAAGTAGAAGGTGTTAGCTTAAGCCACATGATGGCTCAGCTAATGAGAAGTAACTCACCTAGGTGTGCTAGCTCAATCATTTTGATTGTGTCACTATAACCAAGGATTTTGTCTAAAAATGCTCACACAGAATCAGAAACTGTTTTAAAGTAAAGCTTTGAAAAACAGCCATGGTCTTGTCCTAACTTACACAAAACTCCTCTGATTTTCTTTTACATTACAAACTGTAAAAACAGATCAAAAGCTTTGTGGAGCTTTGAGGAGTACTGCCTGAGCTAAGGTGTTCTCATAGGGGGGTGTACTTAAATCAGTACCTCTTGCCATTTCAACTTGGTCTCACTTTCTTGTTTCATCAAAGGCCCTCTCTTTATCTACATCTGCTCTCAAATAAGGAGTATACTGCTTTTTAAAATACTTTTTAAAAATGCATTAAGGAAGAACTGCACAGGTCAGATGATGGTTTCACTGTACCTGAAAGCTGATTCAAGTGAAGATAGGAGCCTGAAAATGAAGCCAGTATTTCCAAATAATTTTGGAATACTTTTACTCTGAAATACATTCCTTCATCCTGGCTCAATCAAGTGAATTTCAAAGTATACCACGCAAAGCGGAATAAATTTCTTATTAGAATACAATAATATTATTCACAGGAGTCCTCCTATAAAATAGGTACTGTAAATTAATTCTACAGTATATTACACAGTAACTTTGCTCTATAGACAAAACCTAAAGACCTAAGCAAATCAACTGAATTTCAACATTTAAAATAATCACAATCATAGAATGGCTTAGGTTGGAGAGGACCTTGAAGATCATTCAGTTCCATGCCCCTGCCATGGGCAGTGCTTCTACCCACAACAACAGGCTACCCAGGGGCCCATCCAACCTTGAACACCTCCAGGGATGTGCCAACCACATCTCTGGGCAGCCTGTGCCAGTGCCTCAACACCCTCTGAGTAAGAAATTTCTTCCTAACACCTAACCTAGATCTCCCCTCATTTAGGTTAAAATTATTCTCTCTTGTCCTATCACTACTAGACCATGTAAAAAGTTGGTCCCACTCCTGCTTGTAAGCTTCTTTCAAATACTGGAAGGTTGCAGTGAGATCTCCCTGAAGCCTTCTCTTCCCCAAGATAAACAATTGCAACTCCTCAACCTTTCATCACAGGAGAGGTGCTCCAGCCCTTTGTTCATCTTTATGGCCCTCCTCTAGACCTGCTTCAACTGCTCCACATCCTTCCTGTACTGGGGGTCCCAGGATTGGACACACTCCAGATGGGGTCTCATGAGGGCAGACCAGAAGAGGACAATCCCTTCCCTCCCCCTGCTGGCCACCCTTCTATTGATGAAGCCCAGGATACAGTTGGCCTTCTGGACTGCAAGCTCATGTCCAGCTTTTTGCTCATCAGGACCCTGAAGTCCCTCTCCACAGAGCCAGTCTCAATGAGTTGTTCTCCTAGTCTGCATTTGTATCTGAGACTGTCTCAACCCAAGTGCAGCACCTTGCACTTGGCATTGTTTAACTTCAGTGAGTTCTCGTGGGCCCCATTTTCAAGTGTGTCCAGGCCCCTCCGGATGGCATCCCTCCATTCTATTGCGTCAACAGTAACTTCAAATAAAATAACTTCTGTGCTTTCTTGATTTTGAAGGCAGGGGTTCTGAACAGAATTCTTCTCTCCCAAAGTAATAAAAGAAAACCATAAGTTACATTCCCTTTTAAATAAAATAAAAAGCTGCTTGTAGTGAAATAACACCAAGAAATTAGGATTTTTCTTTTCAACATAATCTTCTGGAGCCACGTAACACAATAAGAATCTCAGTTTCTAGCTCTCACGAATGAAGAAAATACTTAGAATAGAAGGTAAGTTCAAAAGAGAAAACTGTCCCTTTTTTTAATCTGAAAACTCAGAATATAAATATTTTACCTGACCTTCCTTTAAAATATGACCCTCTTATAGAAACAAACAAAAAGGTACATGTCTAGAACCCTGCATTTTCTCAAATTTCTAAGTGAAGTTATCTTAATGATTTGGCTTACAATCTCTAAAACCCTAAGAGATGGAAATCACAGTCACAGGTATTTCTTCAACCTACAGGTAGAACAGCATAATACTTAGCTATGGTGTAAGAAGTGCATCTAGGTCTGCCAGCATTTTATCTGTTTCGTATTTTGTCCACAGGTCTGGAAAGGCAGTGGAGGAGGAGAACCAGAGCATATGTCTCAGGGTCAGGTGGGGGCTTGTGCGCTGTTTATTTAAATGGTTACCGTGAGTTGGCTACAATCAGATATAAATGCACTCCCAAAGGGATTTTTCCTAACACACTTTGTCCAGCTCTTACCTTTTTCTTCTGGGCCTGATCCAAAACCAATAAAGTCCATTGAAGATTTCAGTTCAATTTGAAAGGCCATTTACTCTGTTTGCAACAGAAATTTCCAGAGCACAGTAGAGACCACGGGAACCTGTGTGCAGGCCTGAATCAAGTCAATGCATTTTGCAACAGAGAAAAAGGGGTGGGGATTTGCTTTTTTTTTTTTTTTTTTTTTAATGAATTCTACCAGACTCTTTGTCTGAGGCTGGGTGGGGCCCAGTTTTCCCTTCCGACACCTCCCTTCATCTCCCTGACAAAGTACAAGTCCACCATTTGGCTGCCTGTGCAGCAAGATGCTGGCCAAGAGCCTGCGCCTGCCTTCACAGGGCTCCTTGGAGGACCTGGTGACAGATAGTCCCAACCTATGGCATAAGTGGCCCCATGTGCTCAGCTCGCCTTCCCGCTGCCGCTGACAGCACTCATCCCTCGCAGGTCTGGCCCGTTTCCATGGCGACCGCAGTGCCAGGCTGGGCCTGCCTCTGGTCTTGCCACCTGTTATTACTTCATCTCTCAAGTGTAAGGCATTGAGGCACGGCCCCTTAATTTGCTGCTCAGAACGCATCTGTGGAGGATAGGCAAGCTCAAGCAAGATATTACAACAAACTTAAAAAAAAAAAAAAAAAAGTGGTATTTAGGATTGAGGGAAGAGAAGCAGCAATCAGACTACGGCTTTTTTTGAAGTACAGCTGGCTAGAGGTGCAGCCACGTCTGGTGGTAAAACCACAGTGTTGATGTGGCACGGTATTCAATCGCATAATTTCTGCTTGGAGTGAGCATAACCTGGATGTGTAGCACTGGGAACTGCTGCTGCTCTGCTCATAGTGTCAGGCTCACCCTTCTGCACAGCCCCATACCTCACTAACATGGGCTCTCCGCACTACCCTCCACCATGCACGGTGGGCATGACTTTTACTGGCAGCGAGAGAAGGCGGCTGTGCAGCTGCAAGAGGTGCTGCCGACCATCCACAAGAAATACGGCCAGTTCACCCTAGTAACTAGATTTGGTCTCCTTTTTGGGTTAGTTGGTGCTTTGAGGATAGAGGAAGCTATCGCCTTCACACAGTTCTTAGCAACTGTGACAGGCTGCCTTTGCTACACCCTCTGTGCATAGAGAGACACAGCCAAGGAGCACTACGAGCTGCAAGAATGGAGTGCTACCAGAAGCAAGCATTCTGGAGGAGTCACAGAAAGCCTCTGAATGCGAGGAAAGGAAGTGTGTTTGACCACATCTTTTCAGTTAAGGCCAGGAACTGATATGGCCCTGAGTTGAACAACAAAGGAATGAGTTGAAACGTAGGCAATGGAAGGCAGAGCGAAGAAATATGACATCAGCTACTGAGATCTTGTAGATCTGGGGAGTCAGTATTCCTGCACCGTAAGGCTGACTTCATACAAACGTCAGTGCAATGATCTCCAAGAGTCTTAGGCAGGAGCACCTAAGACAAGGGCCAAAATCCCATTGCTCACAGTGTCACTGAGAATGGACCAGGATGCAACTCTCCGCTGCCTCACAAGAACTAACAGTAGGAGATAAGAACAGTAAAGCAGACAGAAGAGTCTGACACACTAAAACACAGATTTTTTGACTTTGTGGGGTTCCTCTCCTGAAATGCCTCTGGCCATTGAAATATATAATTCCTGTCAGCACAGGGAACACAAGGGGGGATCACACTGACCAATGTAGAGCCCAGGCTGGCAGCATCCCTCAGCATTAATACAACCACCACAATATATTGTACACCTTAGCTCTAGAAATCTCTAATTGGAAAAATGAGAGAAGGCAGAGCACCTAAGCTGAAATTGTATCAAACTTTATGGGTCTTACTTGGTTTAAAATTTACATGGAGGACAAAAAAAACAAGGAGATGGTAAGAAAATAAAAACAATATAAACACATAAACACTATCATTCTGTCTTGAGACTGACAGTATTGGAGTAACACATGGTTTTCAATTAGTCAAACTGGAAATACTTTCCCACAAACTATTTTGTCAAAGTACAAATAGAGATGCTCCTCTTCACTGTGAATTGAACACCTAAGACATTGCAAATTCTGGACAAGGAGTACATGAAAATTAAGCACATGCAAACAGGAAAAAAACCAACAAAAAAAACCCTCCAAATAAATCACCCGAAGGCTCCCTATGGATTCCTGTACATAATTTGAGATTTTTCAGTATTCTAAAACTTAACATCTCAGAACTCAGGCACAAAAAGTCTGAGAAATTTACAACTGCAAACAGAGTTTGAATGGAAATCACTATTCATTTTCAGCTTCTTTTAGTATTCTTTTTTTCTTCATTAAAACTAGCCCTAGGAAAAAAAAAAAAAAAGAGAGAGAGAGAGAGAGAGAGAGAGAGAGAGAAAGAGAGATTAAACTAATGAGAAGTCAAATCAAGGCAATGTACATGCTCTCACTGAAAAGGCACCTGCTGCTGCAGGGTATCTTGTCACAAGGTGGGCATTGATGCACCCTTGCATTCAGATGTGGCTCCTATCATGGCCCCAGCGAGGATAAGCACTGAGGCAGGGAAAAAGTAGGCCTGATGTAGCTTTTCAAATTGATGCTGCTTGTGGAGAGGAACAAACAGCTCATCTCCAACCGAGGGGCTGACTCTCGTCATTTATTCATGGCCAGCCCCCTGCCTGGATGGAAATAAAAATGTTTCAAAGATGACTGTGTGGGGGAGCTGGAGGACAGCTTGAAGGCAAACTGAGGTTAGCACATTAATTTTTTATCTCTGGAGACTGGGTATCCAATTATGCTTAGAGTACACAAACAACTTTGGCTGGTCTCTCCAGTAGCGATATATCCACATCATAAAATCTGCAATGCAATTGGGCACAACAGGCCAGTGCCACAAAATAACATAAACTGGTGGTTTTACAGGTCAGATGCTGAGACAGGAGTGCACGGAACTGCATTCTTGTTAATTAAACTTACTGCAGGTATGACCCAACTCACACGTGACAGCTAGGCCAGGAACAGCTAGCACAATGTGCTTTATTTAGGATTGTCAATGGCCAAAGTGCTTGTGGGCATAAGTTCAGTTGCTGTTCACTACGCAGCTGCTTTTAACCAATGCTTCACACAGCAAAATGCCACTGAAAATTCTTCTTCTTTAACTGGGAGGAAGTTTTTCTCCATGTAGACAGACTATCCTATTCTCCTGGGAATTAAGGAAGCGCATTTATAGTAGCACACTCATTCACACACACATTTCAATAGAGAGAAGTCTAATGTAATTCCTGTATCAGAAATGTCTCCAAATTTGTGAACACCAGCTGCCCCCAGAGCTGGCCTGTACCCATAGAGTGAGATGGAATAAAACAGCAGGTGTTTTGTGGCAGCCTTGGATGCACCCTGGGCTCACAAATCTCACGCTGGCAGTGCCAACATGCAGAGGAAAAGGCAGCAGAAAAAGTGCTGAAAATGGTGTGCGGTCATTTCTTTTTATTGGTGGACCTGAGGAAGAGGGGAGTTGACTTTTTTAAAGGTTTTCTATAATCTCTTTTTTCACAAGTCCACACTTGCCAAAAATCAGAAAGCGTGTCAATGATAAATGGGTGTGTAGGTGAAGGCAAGACTAGGCACTGAGGAAAGGCTATATATCTATGTCAAAGGGCCAGATAAGACATACAAGTAAAGCAGCTAAAGCTCAAACAAAGCCCAGGCCAAGGTGTTTTAGGAAAGACAAAAGCAAGAGAATACTGTTGAACTATCTTCCCTGATGCAAAGGATAATCTGCAGGAAGCGGGACAGCTGAGATGTAAATAAACCTTCTGTACCCACCAAGGACGGTGAGACAAGCCAGAGAGGTGAGACTTGGGGTTTGGGTCAGTCCTCTTCTCTAATACACATCTCTTCAGTGTCTCTCATTTTCAGATAGGTTATTCCTATCTAAGTGGATAATGTACTTAACTACCCAAACTGGTTCGTGCGGGAGGAGAAAAGATTAATGGATCTGGCTGTGATGAAAGACACGAAACCGTCAGGTCTTGAGCTGGCACCAGCCAGGGGATCAGTAACTGAATCCTGTAGGAGCTGAGCTCCAGAAAGCTCATTCCTGCATCAGCAAAGCTGCCATTACTGCAGGTACTGCAAGTACCAGAGACTGCAGAAGCTACTGCAGAGACTTAGGTACAAAGGAAGTTCACGCTGCAAATGCCTGCCCGCCTGGACTTCACTGACCCAATGCTCACCTCCCACAGCGTGACAAATTCCAAATGGCTGGTTTGAATTTGCCTTGCCATTGCTAAATCAGGCTGCTCATATCTCTCTGACACACTGCTAAGCAAATAACCAGATCTTGCTCTATACCATATCTCTGGTCCTCCTGTTCAGTAGGTTGCAGATTAGCTGTTTGGATTAAAATCCCCCCTCCTCCCTCCCTTTTCCCCCAAGCCCATGCAGAGAGGTTTCTTGAAGCCCAAGCCCTGCAATACTGCAAACCTGTCAAATCTAATTCATAACACATGCCTAGCAGTTCTTAGGGGAGAGGAAAGATCTGATGCTCTGGCTCCCCACCATCCCCCTGTACAAAGGGACCATTAAATGACTGCACATTAGCAATGTGGACAATTAGCATTCACATGGAAGATAAATGGCAGCATAAATTAAATATCACCAAGTGAAAGAGCAAAGATGCAAGATCTGAGCTCAAGGCTGTAAACAAATAAACAGGCAAAAAGGAACAAACAGCCACTGCGACAGCTAAACCTTTTGGGAGAGTTACCTTCCAGCATCTGGGACTTTCCCCAGGGGTGATCTTCACATTCACATAGCTGTTCCCTGTACCTCACTGGTTCCTGTCTGGTTGTTAAGCAGATTCTTTCTGCTTGAGAATCTGGATGTCAGAGGATTTCACCCCACTGGTTTTGTACTTCTGCCTGTTTTGGGATCTGTGCTTTAGCAGATTCCCTCTGCTGCACATGCATTACACAGAAGCTCTGGGAGGACACAAGCCTGTTTCTGTAGCTCCTGTTCTACCCCTTCCCATACAGCAGAGCAAACCTTTCTTTCCATGGGCTAAGTCCTGCTGCTGCTAACCTTTCCACAGCTTTTCTAGCTCCTCTTCTTGCTAACTTTAATAAATTCCTAAGTACCAGAAGCATAAAGACTGAGATTGTCCTTGACCTCTGCAACAAGCTGTAGGGTAAAATACACTACCCTTCTTTGTCTGAGCATCTGTGCAAGGCCATTATGACTATTAACTCAATAGAGACTTGTGATATACCTTTCAGATACATAGCTATAACTAAATATTTCAGGCATTAAAAAAAAAATAAAGACAACATTTACAAAACTCAGAGATAATGTAAATGCTAAGTAAACAAAAGCTACTGGCTGAACACTGACAGTCTCCAGCCTGTCTAAGCTGCTCTTAGTGCACTGACAGCTCAAGTTTATCAACAGCTGGAGGAGTCAAAATTACCTTCGTGGTGAACCTACCGAACACATGAATAACTGAAAGGCAGAGCATAAAAGTGACAGAAATACAGAGATTGCCAAATGGGAGTGGCCCTTCAAGCTCAGACAGTGGCTAGCAGCAGATGCTTTGGAGGAGGGAAACCCCCTCCCTCCATCCCTGGGGACAATTATCAATTATCTGACTTGAAAGAAAATGTTTTCCTTCTTCTATAAGTCTTCCACTTTTTCATAACACGCTGTAACATATTTGCCTGTATATTTCTCCCCATAAGCATTTTATTGCTTTGTTTGCATTGTTTGTTACTCTGAACTAAAATGACACAGTTCACACTGTGATTTGAAAGGACTTTTCAAAAGTGAACAAAGGTATCTATACAAATTTGAAGGCAAAAGCAACTATCCCATAGTAGTGGAAACTGGAAAATTGAGAAACAGCAGCTTAGAGACTTCCAGTCTTATGAAAAATTAGTACATAGGACAGTCTCCTTAACATCTGTTCTGTGCCTAAGAAGCAGAGGAAGGATAGACAAATATGGCCACTCATGCCACCACTTTTCTTTCAGCCTGGCACTGGTGTGGGAAATCTAGGCATGTAACTCATCTCCTGTTCCAGCACTCCTTGCAGATAAGAACTGATATTTTTTCATAGAATTTCCAAAACTGTAAATAAGCAGCATCTTTGGTAAAGTTGAGTGTGAGGCTTCTGAGGAAGAAATGCAGGTATAAGAAGGACAGAAGCTGTGAATTCTGTATTGAAAAATCTGAGGCAGGGATAAAGGTGTCTTATTCAAAGGCAAAACAAAGACAGTCCCCTGAAACGGAATGTGCATTTCCTTGACATCCCCACTAACAGTCACTGGGAGGTTGCTTGACAATGGGTGGGTTGGGCAGCTCTCCTTATCCCCCCTCTCCCTGACACCTCCTCCCCACAGGAACAGTAATGGAAAAGTGACTTGCTGCAGAGATAATGCTGGGTTTGAAATGAATTCCTGACTAGCTGAGCCAGCACTGGTGTGAGCTGCGGCTGATTAGCTCCAAGCATCCAGGTACCAATCACTCACAACGGAGCCAGGCAATCAAGCCAGCCTCCACAAAGCAAAGAACAGATGAAGGCAACAACCCCAGAAATGATCTCAAAGGTAAGGGGAAAACACTACTCACGTTTGTGGTTTTCATTTCTGTGGACAGGAGAAGAGCGGGTCTCCTGCTCTCGGGCTTCATCACCCTCTTCACTGGCAAGGTGAGTGTGAGCATAGTGGTAGCTCAGACCAGGCCTGTTCTTGTAACGTTTGCCACAGACTGGAAAGAAAGGAAACAGGAAGGAGAAGAGAGAATGGAAACATCAGGACAACCTGCAACGATGACAGCATTCTTTAAAACAGCACCCCCTTCTCCCCTGGCAGTAGCACCACACATACCACGTTCCTGCCTGAAATGCTCCCAGTAGGTGTCAGTGAAAGGTGACAGACACCAGCCCTGCTGCCCCGCATCCCCAGATAAGCACTCTTCCCATGCTGCCAGCTGCCCTTCCTGCTGGGCTAGACAAATGAACATTCAGCCTTACAGCTGATACAGTCCTAATCCTCTCTGCTGAGATTACTAACAAGATTGCACATAAAATTAAATGAAATGCCAGCTCTGATATTGATGCTAAACAATGCACAGCAAGGGGAACTGGACCAAGAAGAAAGGACATTATTATCTTGATCACTGATCTCCAGGAAAAGAAAACAAAATTACAAAAGGCTTTATTTAAAAAGGTAATAAATAGCTTTGTTCACAATTCCCAGTCAAGACAAGAAGATGGAAGTCATCCACTGATTCTTCCGAGAAGAACAGTAGTGGTTCTTCCCCATCCAGGTTAACTTCACATAGAATCCTAATAAATAAAGTAATGTGTGATGTGGAATCCTTCTTCTGAATTTTTGTTTGTTTTAAGACTAAGTCAACAGGCATTAAGAACAAGAATAAACAATTCAGGCTGATGAAAGGTCTACAAAATGTAAAAGCTCAATGCAAGGACAAACTTCATCATAAAGTTCACTACATAAAAACTGAGCTTCTATAAAGATTTTAATTCACATTATTGTTTCTAAAAGTTCTCTCTTTTTATCTTCGAAGCATTCTCTGAATGTCCATTTTCTTTTCTGCAGATATTTCATCTATCAAATACAATTAGAGCCATTTTAAAAGACTAGTAAACAAAGGCAGAAGCTTAGTGGCCTTCCTGCAGACTTTTCCTCCTAGTTACATGTTTCAGTCATTATACAGCTTCATCAATTTCAAGGATTTCTCTCAGGAGTAAGTTTTTTGTCCAGTATTCTCTCCCACAAAGCTTGCTAGTAAGGTGTGCCAGAAGATAAAACAGAACTCATCAGCCTCTAATTCTCTGCCTTGATGTTATGTCTCTTCAAAAGATCTCCAAGAGGGAAGTCACCATCCAGTCTTAAAATCTTCACTCAACTTGATACTTGAAATGTATCCTGCAATGCATACAGGTACTTACTTTCCATTCCACAGACACATGAATAATTATATCCATGTCGTTAAACTCTATGAATAAGTAAACAAAAAAATCATATAAAGACTAACTGCAATTATTCATACCCAAGTAAAACTTCCAAAATTTTACTTTTCTGCTACTGCTCACAAAAAGCCAGTTGATGTTCCACAACGTAGAACAAAGGATAGAAAATTATAAATCAAAGCCTAGTATGATAACAGATTCCACTCTCTGTCTCTTCTAACTTATTTGTAAACTCCCTTAAGGAAAATACTTTGCTTTATGATACAATCCCATGATACGAATAAAATGACTGAACTGGAAGATTAGACACTTTTATCCCAGATTTCTCCATTCTACAAGATGATGATCATGTAGTTATTCTAAAAGAACAGAGTTGTTTTGTTGTTGTTGTTTTTTTCCAAATGCAACACATCCCTAGCAGAGGGGTTTTAAGCCTTAGAATTTCCTTGATTTAGAAATGAAAATACCTGCAGAAGAGAAGCTGGGAAGGATTAAAATACCCAGATGCATATGTTCATCCATTCTTTCAAGCATCCGCCCTCATCTGTGCTGTAAACCTAACTGTACTGCCAGAGTTCTAGCAGTTACATTGGTATTCAGCGCACGCTGTCCTCAAAACACTAGTTTGGTTTCCCTTCTTCTAGTAGCAGTCCTAGAATCAAAGAATCGCCAAGGTTGGAAAAGACCTCTAAGATCATCCAAGTCCAACTGCTTACCTATCACCAAAATTTCCCACTGAACCATGTCCCTCAGTTATTTTCTACTCCATTCTGGAGAGGAGAACTACCTACTGCTCATCTGAAGTCTTACAAACCACAGAACAAGCAGTGAAACAGCTGGTGACAAAGAGAACAACAACAAGAAGTCCACAGTTATGTGTAACTGAGCCTCCACCTTTGGAATATTTGGAAAAGCGTAACTCAGAAGTCACCATCAAAGCAGAGACAACTACAAAATTCTCACTATTTAAATTATTACAGAAGGATAACTCCCTCTAATTAAGCAACTGTAATAGCATTTATTAGAATGGAGAGGGAGATTAACATTCCTAGCAGATTATTGAAGTATTTCACTAAGCATCCTGTTCTAACCACCTTATTTGTGTATTTGAAGTTAAAAATTATATTTTTGCTATGAATTACTAATATTGCTCAAAAAATTCTCTGTTTAACTTATATTCAGAGCAGTCAGATGATCAGTACTGCATTAACAAAGGAGAGGCACCAGGAATCAATAGCTATGTGATACATGCTATCCAATTGTATCTTGCTCTTTTTCTGCTTGATCCTGCATTACTACTAACCTAGCCATAAAAACAGATAATACCTAAAACCCAGTCCAGTTTCCCATTTTCAGTGTTGGTGTTTGTTCATTTGTTTTAATTTTGAAACAAAAATAGTTAAATATTTCTAAAAATTCTACCAAACTTGATTTTATTTAAGTCTACATGAAAAAATACCTATGATTCTAGGAAGATAAGTTATCTTGCAAAAGCAAAGCATCTTCTAATAGAGGTCTCATACAGCTTTCTTCCTCAATGCACAGAAGGAAACTTGCACTCCCTGAAGAAACTCCCTAGGCTTTTCTCCATTCCTTACAAGATCCTGTAGGAATTTCAGCCACAGAGCTTAAGATGGCACAGTTAATCAGATGGGTTTTCAGACTTTCCATAGCAAAAAAAAAATATATATATATATATATACACATACATATATGTAAAATAGAGGAAAAATCAGCAAGCATCAATTATAAACTAAGGCAGTATTAATACTGCAGCTGGGCCTTTCTCACTGGCCAAATTCTTTGAGATAGCCTTCAACAGCAGCAGCAAGCTGAGATATTGCTAGCTAAAAATGAATTTGGATGAATTTATAATCAGCATTAAGGGAGTTCTGTTCACAGAGTTTCAGCAGGTCCTTCGTAGGACCAAAGATTTGCAGTTTCCAGCAGCCTTTTTTTCTGTTTGTCTTTTTCTTCTTTCAAATTCATGTCTTGTCACAGAAAGAGTCTAAAACATGAGCTGAACTACAGGGATTTCCTATTCCCCAAGCAAATTAGACTTCTGTAGGGGAAAAAGATTATCATGATATTAGTCAGGTAAAGGAGTCATTGGCCTTGGTGATAGTTGGAAACGTAAAATAAAAGCTATGTCAGAGTTTCATGGTTTCTCCAGCAGATTCAGATCTTCCCAAATTCTTTACCTTTACCTCTTATTTTCCAGATGGAGCACATTTTATTCATCTACTGTATCACCACGCTAAAAAGCAGTTTCTATAAAAGGGTGATCATTAATGAACACTTAGCTCTTACATAACTCTTCCCACTACAAGACTGGCTTTTCAAACATTAATTAATCTTCCTCGACATTCCTGAGTGGGAAATATTCATTTCACTTCTAAAACAAGAGAACCCACAGAGGGGTTAAGTGGCTTGCCCACACAGTGATCTTTCGTCATTACCAGGATTAGAATTCATGAGTTCCAGCACCTAGACCAATGCTCACCTCACATCTTTCTCATTCTCTGAGCTGACAAAAGCATAATGGGAACTGGTTCCCCTAGTCAGAAATGTATGCTAGTGATTATGTTCTAACACTACACAGCTCATACATAGTAAGTGAGAGTGTGCCTTTCATAAACTTTACTGGGTGGCCTTGCCTTTCTTTCAGTGGCTTTGACTGTTTTATCTTTAATTTTCCATGCTGGGTTGGCTCATCATCCTTGCATGTGGTAGATTTCATCCTGAATCTCAACACTGGGAAGTTGACTTCAGCTTTAATTAGGTAGCTGAGCCCAATGAAAACAGCTGGAGTTTGTAGAACATAACCCACTCCAGTTCCTCTTGCATTCAGCAGACATATTTTCTACAACCTGATGTGAATGCCATCTTAGAAACAAGCTGAGTAAGTAAGCACTACCATGGCAGTGCAGATCAAACAGCACAGACGAGGAAGAGGGGAAGATTTTATTAGGTTACCAGACACTCTCCTATGAAGGACTTTACATTCCTTTCAGGACTGAAATGAAGAAATTACACAACTGTGTCCTGGGGAAAAAAAACATAATTTGCAGACAGTTTAATCACAAGTACTTCATAAAAGAGAGTTCTAAGTTCTGGTAGTAGTCTGTAACTTTTTAGATAAGCAAACTTTCTATCTGTTCATGTTTCTCTATGAGTAAAATTAATATAAAATACTTCCCTGCTTTAAAAGAAGGTTTGAAATCTATGACTTAAAAGATTTCCTCATCAAATATTTAATAGCTGTGTTGCTGTCATTTTGAAATTGTTACACATTTGGTCCTTGGCAGGCTGTGAGCTATGTTCCAGCCAGCTCTCCACATACATTTTGCACAATCTGTCACCAGTATGACACAGAAGGAAACAATCCATGTTTTCAGTGGAAACAGGAAACTGAGGGAGTATATGCAGGTTTTTTTTGTTTTGTTTTTTGTTTTTAACTGAATCTTGCTCCTTCACTGTCTTTGCTTTTCTTCTTTGCCTTCTGTTCTTTATTCTCAACTAAGTTGTGTCAAATACTAAACTTAAGTCAACTGCTAGCAGGTAGCCATTCCTCAAAATTAGCTTCCCGCCCCACCATTCTCTCTACTCCAAAAAAAACCCCATTCCCTGTTTTGTACTGGTTTTGTGATACAATCTTCACTGTTACAGCCATGTCCACTTTCTGCATATCTAGAGATCCCAGATGTTAACACAATGTATTTTGATCTCCACAGATGGAAAGGCACTGTTTGTACCTCTTTGATCACTATTATCATGCCATACACCTCCTTTATCAGAAAAGTTATTTAGGGGATTTTCTGAGGGCAGTAAATAGTCTTTGTTTCAGTGTTCCCAGAGGGACAAGCCCCAGAAACTATCTTCAGTATTAAAATCACAGATACGCTGAACTCCAAAGCAATTACACACAAAGGTCAACAATACCTATATCCAGCATTACATACTTCCACATTTCATAATTAAATTGCTAGCAGAAACAAAGTAGAAAGAAGATACACTGTAGGGGCAGCATTAATTGTTACAGTCAGTTCTATTCCCCTCTTCCCATGTTCCTCTCCAGACCTCTGATCTCGCTTCTCTGCTGTTGGATTTTCTAACATTAATGTTCTCAGTAAATGCAAAGTACAGCAGCTATGGTGGTAGAGTTGCTTGCTGGGTTCATCTGAACAACCATCTTATTCTAGATCTTACTGCTTTTTAACTATTTAGAGATTCACTAGAAAGGATAATACAAAGAGATGATTTAGGGCTTACGCTGATAAAGTTTAAAGGGAAGCTGAAGTCATGATGGAGATTTATAAGAAGCATGTAAAAGCATAAAAGCAAAGCATTTTCAAATAAGCTTGTCATTGTGGTATTTAACTGAAGGTCTGTTGTAAGAACCAGAAGTAGCAGTGCTTGACTCATTCATGATATCGGTAAGAATTAAGACAACAGATTAAGTCTCAGAAAACTGATAAAATCAGCCTACATCATGATTTATCTTCCAAGTCTCTGGTACTCCAGCAAACTTTTCAGAGAATCAATGAGTTAATTTTTAAAAAGAGTACGGTAGGATCAAGTCTACTTCAAGGAGAGAAGAAAGAAGGCAAGTGAAGTTATTAAGATAATTACCAGAGGAGTCACTTTGTGATCATATACAGGAAAATGGTTCCTAAAGTGTAGGCCTCAAAGAAATACATTTGGCAAGTCATGCTAGAACAACATAACAATTAACTTTTTAAAAGAACCTTAAAGAGAGAGATCCTTAATTCCCATTGAAACTCAGCAGAATTCCAGCATTTGTTGGCAGAACCTGTGATACATTTAATAGAGAAACGGAACGGAGAAGAAAAGAATAACCTTAAAGCTGTGGAATTTCAAAACCCTGCCAGCTGACGAACTCACAGTAAAATCAGGGGAATGTTTCAAACTCTAATGATTTGAATGTACAGTCAGACATTTTCACAAACAGAAATATGTTCTGAACAATTATTATTACCTCATGATCAAGATCAAAGTGTTCACCAAGAGACCAAGCTTTATATGATCTACAAGCACAATACAAGCAGACAGGCACTTAGTGGTATATTTACAGAAAACAGTTTAAGAGCCTACCTCCAGTGGAAATCAGCGAGAATTAGGAGCCTAATCTTTTGAAAACTTCACAAGGCACTTTTCTGCATCTTCAAGTACCTGAAAGAGTCCATTTTGGGCCCAATGCTTGCCTCTATTTTTACAATTAATTTGGAAGGCGGAATAGAGAGTGAAAGAATCAAACATGCAGAGAGAACTGATTCTTGGAGAAAATCTCGGAATAGTAATTAAAAACATATCACGCGAACTTTACCAATCAAATTTTTTTTTAAACAGTAACATAATTAGTAAATATTAACATGGCATCTAGTTTAGATCAGTAAAACATGATATAAACAACAGAAGGCAGTATAGTAAGAAAACTAAAGATAATAGATATTGAGTCTCAGTAGAAATAGGTGGATCAGCGAAGGAACAAGAAGTTATAGCAACTGGTCTATTAAATACAAACTCACGCAGTGGACATGGGTGAAAACTGCCACTGAAACATGAAAGCGTAGCACTAGGGACAAGTGTCCTGCATTGCAAATGGGTTTACTAGTTAAGCTATCAGCCAACTCTGTGCCTCTCATAGATAAATAACAGAGTAAGTTGCATAAATCCAAGTTCTATAGGTAAGTATAAGTGACTTGTAAATGTATCAGTCATTTATCTTTTTTTTGAGCTGCTTCATACTCAGAACAGCACCTTCTACTTAGTTCTGGCCACTGCTATTTAAATAAGAGCCTTTGAAGATCTTTGAGAGAAAAGAAACAAGCTTATTTAAAGATCAGAAGAAAACAACTGAAAGAAGCCACAGTAGCTGTTTTCAGACATAGAAAGGAGATTGCAGAAAAAAAATCACTTTAGTTTCAGGTTTCTTCAGATACTTAAAGTGTTTTTGACAAAAGAACCAGCTTCAACAAAAGACTGTAGGATCTGTTGTCTCTAGATATATGTAAGGCTGCATTAGTCACTGATCCAGCAGAGATCATAAGAAGGTTTCAGACGATTCTTATTTTTGGACAAGGAATGGATCTGAATACATATCTCAGCCTCAGACGGACTATAAATAAAGATTATCATACAAACATAAGTTTTTATGCTCAAATTGCAGTTTAAACAGAAATAAAACTAAAAGGAGACAAGGATATATTGGTAAAACAAAAAAAAAAAAAGAGAAAGAAGGAACTCCTTTTAGAGATGGGCTAGGGAAATTTTCCAGTTAAAGAAAACAAAGGTCGAACTAGTGACGTGTAGGTAAGTCACAGGAGGAAAACGAGATGAAAGCAGGCCAAGGAGAAAATGAAAAGAATGAAAGCAGGCAAATGAGGATGGGCAGCAGGGAAGTTGGTAACTTCTGAAGATTCAGCACAAACTAAGTAGTATAGCTGAAGGAAGTAGACATCCAGAGTCATGAAGTTCTGGTGCTACAACTGATTGCAAGTTTTAAACCAGTAAAGAATTTTCTATATAGAACTTCAGATATGCTCCCCGTTCCCCCCCAAAAGAATATACATAACATACAATATGAAAATAGTAAAATAAAAGTCTTGGTGGGAGGATGGTTCTCTAATATATCATTAGGCAACCACACAAAATTAATTCTTGTTGCATATGTACGTATGTAACATTCATTCACTCTGTTCCTCCTTTAAAATCCTATGCCCAGTTTATCTTGAACAGCTGTGATGGAGTATCTTCAACTCCTCAGGACTGACACCACAGATCTTGCTTTGTTTCTCCGGCCTGTTTTGTTACTATCTATTCAAGCATCTGCTCTGTCTTTTACCCAAGTATTTAGGCTACAATTGGGTCTGCTCTGATACAACAGCTGATCATTCTGCTGTGGTACCATTTCCTGCCTATACCCATCTCACACCAGGTTTTCCTGCCACTTCTTATTATACAAGCTTTTTTTCCTAAGAGAGGTCAAAGCACAACACTGTCCGGTGCAACTAGTGAAAATCTGGCTAACTAGTTTTCCACTTGACATTTTAATGAAATGAAGAATTTCATGATTTTGTTAGCAGCTTTGAATGGCCAGATATTTCATTCTAAACTTCTGATGCAGTAACTGTTCAGTAAAATCAACTGAAGTTTAATTCCACAAAGCAAGCAAACAAACAGAGGTTCCACATTTTCTTAAGAACACCAGATGACACAAAATTTGAGAGCTTCGAAAAGATCCCTCAATAAAGAGATTCCAAATTTCCACTCAGCTTTAATACTGGGATATATTTTAATTTTTGTGTATAGCTGAATGCTTCTTCCAGCAATGGTAGGCCATTTCAGAACTAACATTGCTGTCTTACAACACAAAGGGCAGTGTTAGCTGTACGCAGTCCTTGCATCATTTTACTGTTACAGACTAGGCGTTCTACAAGATTTTTTCATTCCTGATGAACCTTAGTGATATACACTTATTTCCTACAAATATAAACACACAAGTTTGAAAAAAAATGTGCATTTTTGTGGTTGTACATTTAAATACCATTAATACTTCTGTTTAGATATGCTTATACCTTCTTCCTGGTGATCACATTCCAAATTCAAATATCAGAACACATATGGAAAAAGCAACCTGGAGGCAAGTTAAAGAATGTAGAGAAAAAGTCGTGACTGTCCATTATGGTAATTACTTGTATCAATAATGTGACTGACGGAATAATGTTTTCCCAAACAGGAAACAAATTAATTATTTTTGGCTTGTATGTTTCCACATAAGACTAAAATGTCTGCCCAAAACATCTCTACATGAAGAACTGTAAACTGATATCTACATTATCATGATCACACTGAGATTTATCTATAAACAAATCTAACAGATTATTTCAAATTAAAAAAAAAAAAAAAAGATTAAATAAATAATTTATTATCATCCAAGCAGGAAAGAAGCCTCAAATTGACAAGCCAGTTACTCACAACGAATTATACGCTAGAGTTCTACAGAAAGTAAGCATGGGCAGTTTTCTATTTCAGGATGATGGCACTGCAATTGCAACAGTTCCACTCCGCAATCAGGTAACTGTTCTGCTAATACATAACCCTATTCTCACCTATCTACAACGGAAAAAGGAGTAGTTACTGTGTAAAATCTGGATTCTAGAACTCCTTATGAATCACCCTCTGACGATATGTTTCCTAAAAATGAAAGGTATCGGCCAAACGAAATAGGAAAGTTTGAACTTCCAAAACCAAAGAGGAAATTTATGCTTCAAAACATAAGCCAAGGCAAAATTCCATCAGTACAATGATGTACTAAACAGCGACTTCAGCTCAGATTTTTACCACCTGCTTTGGAATCTTAGATTTTTATCTACTCAGTGCAAATCACTCTTATGCATGTTGTGAGTTCTCTCCAAAAGCAGAACAAGATCAGACAGTAAAGAGACATTATGCTTGGAGTGACTGCACCATTGACAAGTGTCCCTGGATTTAGAGGGACTTTCCAGAAAAGTGATGAAGATAGTTATGCCTATGCCAGAAAAAGAAAGCTGTGGAAATCAACAAGATACACAGTGGCTTTCTAGACAAGCCTTTGAAGATACATTGTAGTTCTCTGAACTAGCAAGAACAGCTATTTAACTGTAGTAGATATCTCCCAGCTCTTCAAACCCTAAAGAGCTCTTCTTCTTCACTTCAGATACTTCCATTCACGTGAAAGCCCCTCCAATTCTACTCATTCCCAGTAGCACTTAGAATATTCACACTGCTGAAGCAATATACCCAACGACGGTACTATGCAGTCATTTGGTCTCACTATGAAAGATTATTTGACCATATGGAATATAGCTTTCATTTACAACGCATGTCCATGTTTCTTCGTGTTTTGAAAATAAGCAGAAAACACTCAGAGACTGACATAACAGTGGTTGGTCTTTTAAGGTCAGTAACACTGCAGGATAGTTAAACAGTAGAGGCAGGAGTATTCAAACTTTTTTCAAAACCACTAAAGGCTTTTGGGTCAAAAAAAAGTTATGACTTCCCGATATTCTCCTATTTCTATTATTTTTTGTTGTGCTGTTGCCTTGTACAATAGAAGGCACTCTAGTACAAATTTTTACTGCACCTATACTCTTAGCAGGCCTTAAGATGGGAAATCTTGAAAGCACACGGGTAAGACGGGTAAGTGTTCCTCACAGAAATGACGTAGTGAAGCAAAAAAAGAATATAACAAGAAGAAAGGCACCAAGGACTAAATAGCAAATAAATAAATAAATAAATAAATAAAAATACACTGTGTGTGAAATATTGGACTCCTTCTTCATATATAGGACTCTGGTATCTTTTTAAGTTTGGGCAGTGCCTTACTTCATCTTCAGTCCCACCGAAAGATGTCAAATAGCATGGTCGTATTCAAGGGGAATATGTATCAAAACAGAGCATTTCTAATTGTGTTTCTCTCTTAGAAGGGCTCAACTCCTGATAATGTCACTAGAGTCCTTTCTAAACAAGGGACGAGTCTAAGACCTTCAAAGTTTAGCCCAGTGAGATTTCCAAGGGACTGAAGGAAAGGAAATCACCAAGTATGTAGAGAAATACAAGGGTGAAGTACCTTTATCAGAGATTTTTGAGTTTTGTTTGTAACTATCTGAAACAGAAAAAGAAATAGACAATGAATCTTATATAGGGAGAAGGAAAAAAGCCTGTAAGTCAGAAAAAGAGAAGGAGAAAGAGAATATAAGAAATTTTTTCTTAAACCACAAAGGGAAGTGGATTCCTGCTGAGAACTTAATTTTATTTCCTTCATGCAAAAAATAAATAAATAAATTAGAAAAAAAACCACCAAGAGCAGCAGCAGTAGCTGGTGGCAAACATGCAAGTCAGAGAGCAACAAAATACTTTGCTGGAAAAGAAAAGATGAACTCTGAGTGTGCCAAGCTGGCAGAACCAGGCTGGAAGCAGAGTCAGCTGTCTGGGTACTACTTACTGTCACAAACATAGGGTTTGTCATGATCATCCTGGGAGGCAGCATCATTTCGTCTCCTGCCACCTCCAGTTCCCCGAGCCTGCAAGAACAAGAGGAATGTTAAAATTATTCTCCTGTCCCTCAATTCTCCTGGTGCCCCTCACCCTCCTATGAAAGATGTGCAGTATAAACTAAACAAACCCTCAGCTTCCACACAGGTTTATCAAGGGTGGGTTTGACCCTTCAACTCCTAAGATATGTACTATGTTAATGGACCTTGTAATGCAACAGAGATCTCCACAGATAACTCAAACTGTTAATTCTTAGCAGCAGGTCACTGTCAGCACGTATTCAGTCAAGTATCATTACACTTCCATTTTTTAAAAAGCTCAAATTCCTTTCTTACTGAATATGAATGAATGAATAGATGAACAGGTGGTAAAAGATAAATATAACCTTCAAACAAACCAGAAATCAGGTCTCAAATAAAGCAGAGGTAAAACTACCTCCTTTAATATTTTCAGAAGTGGTGAGGGGTTGTTTGGTTGGTTTGGTTTGGTTTTCTAGCTGAAAAGCAATATTTTGAAAGGGACAAAGATACTGTGGCTAACTATAAAATGGAGCTTTGGTCAGTTAGTGGAAAAGATTAGATAATATGGCTACCTACAACAGCAAAGAACTGGAATTACCCAGAAAGGTCTCTTTGCAGTTCTGTGTTCATAAAATGTAGACAGCTGAGAGCCCTGGAAACTGAAAATCTCTGTTTCTCCACAGCACACACTGCTCTGTCCAGAGCTCCAGGGCTAAGAACGGAATCCAGCATCAAAGCCACTTGTTCCTAACCCTAACTGAGATGCCAGCAAGCGGACAGTTCATATCTGTTCAATAGGAAAAGTTTTGATGTACAACTGGAAACTGAGCCAAGCCCTTCAATGCTTTAATGTCAATATATGTCTGCAGATGACAATAATTTAAGACTTGATCTTCATGTGAAGAAGTGATCTGCAGGTGGATGGCTAGGCAGCCCTTCGGAGATACTGTCAGCTAATCTGTTCCTGGCTAAAAGCAACAAAATTGTTCCTGCTGCTCCTCTTATTAAATTGTCAATGTCTCTCATCCTAAACAAGGCCAGCTGACTCAAATCCTTCAAGCTTTTGCATGTGGAAACAAGAAAGCTTCATCAAGTAAAGCCAGAGAAGATGCAGAATTCCTGAGAATATTAGTTCCCTAGATATTAAGCAGTCATTTATAATCTCTGTCCCTCTTCTATGGATTTGGTACTGAACTTGCACTATTTGAGAAGCAAAAAGGAAGTTTTATGCTAGCCTTACCACAGTCTATCGAAACAGATTTAGAAAAGCTTCGTATATTATTTTCTTGGGATTGCTCAGGTCTAACTCTTAACACAGTCCTGAAGGAAAGACATGGATTTGCAGGTCTCTGGATGGGGCAGACACTATTAGGTACGACAAGTATAGCTCTGCCTTCTGCAAAGAACTCTGTGTAGATCAGCACACGTGCAAAGTGAGATTTGTAAGGGTGAACTGAAAAGCAGTTTTGCCTTGGAAATGGACTCAAGCGACTATTGTTTGGTGGAAGCTACTTCAGTGACCATATCACATTAAAAATCAGTTTATTAGCCTACAATATTTTTCTCTTTGACTGTCAGCTCTGTAAATCCCCTCTGGGCTATGAAATCAATCTGAGGCAAGTTTCTTTCTTCAGTCATTAATGGAAAATGTGCTGCAAGCTGAATTCAGGTCTCTGGCAGCTCCTGTATCACCCTCACCTCATCAGAGAGTCTTCACAGAGACAACTGATTGCCTCTTAATAAATATTTCTGCTGGCAACTGGATTAGGATCTGATTTCCCTATCCTACCAGGCTGCATTGGCTTTTCAAGGCTGTGAATAATCTGTAAAGTCTTTTTTGTTGCTGTTGTTAATAGTCAGTAGTTTTGACTCTACACACTGAGAACAGATCTGTTGAGTAAGGTTGTATTATTTTTACATTGACATCTTTCAAAATAGGATAGCAATTCAAGGTGTGTTGCTCAGTTTCATTAGTCCTGCAGTAGCTGTTCCCCTTCAAACAGCTTTTTACAGAAATGCAAGGGTACTGCATTCATCTCATGACCGCATGTCAGGTGTACCTTTTCATGCACTGAACACACTGGGAGATTTTTCAAGTCAAAGACTTCCACTGGGAGCTGGGCTCCTAAACACATTCAGTGTCTTTGAAAAAGTTCTAGGGGATATTCAGCTGAGGAGCACGCGGTCTGTATCTGTGCAGCTGCATTCCTCTCCTGTCTCCTAGCAAAATATCTTTCCTAGTTGCTACCATATTTTCCCTGTCCACCACAGATACTAAAAAGCTCCTTCTGTAAATCCGCTCCTTCAGCCTTCAGTGTCCTTCCTAATGGTCCTATGACATCAGGGCCAGTTTTGAAGGGGTAGTGAACTTATCAGCTGCACCAGAGGCTTTCAACTGAGTGCCACGTGCTTGCTGTTGGCACTCTTATCTGTTGAATTCAGTCACCCGTGACTGCCTTCATTTTTCTGACAGGACATGGCACAAGCTATGAGACATGTGAGGCCTGGAAGCCACAGCACAGCAGCCTTGAAGCAGTCCTGAAGCAGCCAGAGAGGGTAGCCAGAGGGACAGATGGTGAAGTAAAGGATTAAAAATAAAATCATGCTGTAGTAGGAAGAGGAAGGGGCATGTACAGTTTGGAATGCTCAAAGCAGTAGATCTGCCGCATTTGTCCTTCATTAATGCTGCCAGCCCTCGCTCCTTCTCTGAATCCCCAAAGGCCACACTCTGCAGGATCCAGTTTCCTACAGACATCTTTCCCTTCTTCTATCCTCTAAAAATACCCTGACCACCTCCTTACCAGAAACAAAGTGCTGCCCAGGTTTCATATCCCCTAATTTCAAATCCTCAATCCCGATTCCCTACACTGGATCAGGCTAACACTTGAAAAGGGTTGCTTGAAGAGCAACAACACAGTCATGAACAGATGCAATACAGGCTTACCAGTTTTCAACAGCTAGGAATCTGGCCCTAATTTTGAAATCCTAATTTATACCACTTTGGCTATTGATGCCATCGAATAAAAACGAAAATTGCTCAAAGTATTTGGCACTCTTCAAACTTCTCTTTTTTGCACCAAATGAAGCCAGGGCACTAGCAGAGCAGTAGTTAGATAGCAACAGAAAGGGCAGGAGATTCTGCTAGTCCTGTTATTAAAAGGGGGCCAGTTCTAGGGCAGAAATAAGTTGTAAATGTATGCTTTAAAATGAATAGGACACCTACTCCCCAGCTCCTTTCCCTACTGCAGAAGAAAGTAACACCGTTATTCTCAAACAGTTTCCTGAACAGGGGAGTAGAACTTTGCACATAACAACTTCAGGACTGTGTTTGTGTAGGCCTGGAATATATGCAATACAGTTAACTCCCTTCTCTCGAGTAAGATATCTTTTATAGCTGTTCACTCTCCTTCACTTACCCTAATCCGCATGCACATTTTATGTGAGAGCAGCTTATTAGAAAATACTTGTTAGCCTTGAAAACTCATCCATAGCTACAATCAAGCTTGTGTGTGTGTATCAATTCTAACTCCTTGCTTTGGTTACTGGTTCATACAAATTTTCTGAAACTTACATTTTTCTGGAAAATTTTTTTCCAGGTGGGGGTCTTTGGCTAAGAAAGAAAGAAAGAAAGAAACTGGTTCAGGTGATTTTGAGAATAAGGAAGGTGAAATATATACTTATCCAGTTAATAAAGTGCTTTGATCTTATATTAAAGAATTTAAGCTCCAAAATAAAGAGGAGCAGAAAACTGAAACAATACAACAACAGAAGAAACCAAAAGAGAGGGTTTGATGCATAAGTACATTGTAAGTATTCAGTGTGGTTTCACATCCCTCTCTTACTCAAAAGCTATTTGGCCTAAAATGTGGCCCTTCTTGCTTGATTTCTACAAACACATCAAAAGGTACTTCTAGAGCTCCTATGCCCCTGCAGCATCCACTGGAACCAAGGAAAGATGAAAATGCTTGAAACTTCTGAGAATTATGTTCATTTTTATTCAGATGCCTAGCTTAAGGGGCCACAATTAAAAGCGCTGATTCCAACTTTTAAAACGTTGGCTTTATTACTTAACTGGCGCCCTGCTGAAACTGGGAAAAGACGTCTTAGGTAAGAGAAGGGACTCAGACTCCCCTAAGGATAAAATATTGCCCATTTTAAGCAAGTGGATGATTTGCCATGGGGTTTCAAGAGGGCCAAAATGTCAGCCACAAAGTGCTACCTTGGAGAAAGCTGCAAAACATATTAATGCAGTTCAACTTACTTTCATTAATACTTTTTTTTTTTTGGCTGTCATGACTGAATGTATTACTTTTTTTGTAATTAGTAAATGCTGTTTTAGAATAAGAGCACTGTAATAGCAGGATGTCACCATAATTATTACAGTACACATTAAAATTGTAAATACATCACTATAATAAATTTATCCCAACTTTTTACTCTCACTGTAGTCTCTTTACATTATAATTCACAAAAATAGAGTGAAAAAAAAATCTGATTGCATCACTAAAAATTACCTACATGGATATACACTTTGCACATATGACATATTAAAAATATACACTAGAAAGCAGAGGCTTGCTTCCTTCCTTTCTATTTGATTGCACCTACCCGTCCTCTTGGCCTGTTCTTTCGTTTTGGAATATCTTCCTCCAAATCCTCTTCTTCATTCACTTCATCTGCATTTTCATCATTTTCTAAAACCCTCTGTAGTTAAACAAAAAATAGTAAGGGTTAGAAGAAAAGAAGATGACGCATACAAACAACTACTGCTCTTTACCACAGAGACTGCAGGTCATTAAATTACACTTGATTAATGATATAATGCCAAATAAGACCCTACAATCCCTATTTCTTTCTGATAAAGCAAAATTTGCTTTTCCTTCCACCCCTAGTTTTTCAAGGGGTTCTTAGTAAACAATACCACTGGTATCAGTCAACAAAGGAAAAAGATTTCTAAAAAAAGATAGTGGCATCACTGAGCACTGATATCCCAAGACTATACAAGTACTAGAGTGCTCAAAAGCAGGCCCTTTCTGGGAAATTGCTTGCATAACATTTGAATTTGGTTTCTTGCACCTTTGTTTTCTTTTAATGTTGAGAATATACTTTAAGAAGGTATAAATCAGTTTTTGGGGATTTTTTTTTGTTCTTGGCAGCAAAAACAGAGAAAATCCCGCCATACATCCCAGTATCTTCAGTGAATCCAGAAAGTAACATCTTTCAGTTCTCACATCATAGGCATAACTCTAAAATCTGGAGAAAGGGTTTTGCCACATGTGAATACTGAGGAAGTCCAGGCCTCATTGAAGCTGGTGAGAACAATAATTAGTTCAATTAATTATTTAATAGGAATAATAATGAAAATTATAATAACAATTCATCACCTCACATAACAGTGTCAGTGAATTTCAACTTGACCTTTTGAAACATAACCTCTATAGAATGAAATCCAGGCAAAATTATGTACAAACTGGACACAGCACAGATGATGGCAACATGAGCCATCACAACACTAATGCGGAAAGGTGCTGCGCTCAAACGCTCCTCAACCTCTGCCAATAACCTCTGCAAATAAAGATAGGAGCTAGAACTACTCTTGCTATTAATTATGTGGGTGCCATTCACTTAAACTACATCATTTGCAGATTCAAATTCATGACTTTAAACTGATGTGAAGGCTTTTCTTTAATCTTTTACTGTTTTTGTCTTTTCTGCATAATTTCTAGTTAACAGCTATTTGAGAGCCAACATAGGGAGAACAGGAGCAAATCACAGAGGCTTTGTTTTCTTCCTACACATCTCAAGCACTGAATTCTGACTGAATTCTGCATTTGTGGGAAAGACTACAGAAGAAACTTAAAGAAAAAGTCTGTGTTTGGAAGACCAGCCATACAAATTAATTCTTATTTTATCAGCTAAATTTTGAAGGCTATTAGAGGACAGTGCCTTTTTTAAAATGAACAAATAGCTCTTTGAACATAGTAAAGGATCAACTCTTCATCTGGTTCCTGCTCCTTTCATTTGTAAATCCCAGGAAGGTATTAATAAGATTAGACCATCATGAAATCTAACTTCCCATTATACTTGACCACTAAACAGGAGAGGGTGGAAGAGATGAACAAATTCCAGTTCTACATATGTAAAATATTTCTTTAAAATTCACGCAATTACATACAACTTGGTCTTAGATAACTGGAGCACTAGGAAAATGTTGTGCATGAAGAGACTAGTGCTATGTAAGAAAATATGCAAACTTACTGATATGAATCTATATTTTCACTGCGCTTCATGTCTTAAATTATCTCAAAAAAAAAAAAAAAAAAGGCTGACACTACATTGTCTGTGGGCCAAGAAGGAGCCAGTTTATACTAATAATACTATGCAAGAACAGTTAAGAAGAATGCTACAAACCACTTTCTTCATTTTAAATTTTAAATTCCAGCATTAATTTAAGACACGGAGAATAAGTAACCATGTGTAAATTTGATGACACTGCCAGGATAATGACTTTAATTCCCAGCAGAAAGGGTTCAGCCTTTCTGATACATGGTCAAAAGGTTATTCTAAGTCTTCTCCAGCAAATGATGGAGAGCCACATTCAATACTAATCTATGGCAGGACAAAATCCTCTACACCATTAAGTATCATCTCTACATGGGGTGCTTTCTCTTTGATGGTGCTCCTTTATCTGTGTTACTGAGAACAGGAGACCTAATTTTGCTGCCATTACGTGCGTGAAATTTCAGTGGAACACTGGCAGATAGATCATTAGGACTGATCTTCAAGTAATATGTATCTGAAGCCTGCACATTTCTGTCTTATTTGACGTGGGTTTCCCCACTCAAATTTTTACTAGTTTCAGGTATTGAATCACACAGAATCAGAGAACTGTAGGGGTTGGAAGGGACCTCAAGAGATCATCGAGTCCAACCCCCTGCCAAAGCAGCTCCCTAGACCAGGTTGCACAGGTAGGCAGCCAGGCAGGTCTTGAACGTCTCCAGAGAAGAAATATAGATGTAACATCTTGTATATCAGCCAAAATGATCAAGATAGGCATTTTGCTAATGGTTCTTCCTAAATATCACCAAGTAGAGATTCACAGGGCAACATTGTTTTACCATCACCAAATATTTGCTGCTGCTTTCCTAGCAATTTAAGATGCCAAAATGAAGTGGGATGCCCTTAAGAACCCTTTACATTAGCCAAATTCCTCCTGTGACAGGTCCACAAGTGTGTTCCCACACACTTGTTGTTAAAGGATGAAATGGAATCCTTACAAATATTCATACAACTTTCAAATCATAATGCATGCAGAGGCAATATTTTTCATACCTGCAACACTAACAATAAATATACTCTAATGTTAATTATTTCAGTTAATTACTTATTTTTCTTAAATATTTCTGGAAGGATTCTCAGTATAACCAAAAACAGACAAAGCAACATGTGTTATCATTTTTTTTCTTACTAACAACTGCTGCAAATAGAACTTCAAACCCATGTCCAGACTCACTCTAAATCTGAGATACTAAAATTTTAAGTATGGTTGGGACCCATCTAGACTTGTCCACTCTACATGCAATCATCTCATACTGCTGTAAATTGCAACACATAAGCTGAGCACAAGACAGCCAAGTGACTGAGATGTTTGTGACAGAAGGTAGTGAGATCTTCAGTTCATTTTGAGCATCACAGTGTAACACAATGGTTTGATAACATTTTGACAGTAGAATGACACAGATATCAACAGTTGAACTATTCAGCAACAGGACAAAATCTGCTATGCTTAGAGACAAGTCATAAAATTCAGCACTGCTGTCAGGGCACAGTTATCTCCTTTACCTGGATTTCTTGTATAGGGTCTTCCTCTTTAGTGTCCATCTTTTTCTCTATTCCTTCTCCACGTAGCAAGGCTTCCAGTGTTGTACTTTCTGATGTGAAGCCATCCTTTTTCAGAGGCAGATCAACTTCTGAAAAACAAAAAACACCAACTTCATGTATCTCCCCAGGCAGCTCACAAGTAGAAGGGCAGAGCCAACAAGCAGAAGACTGACAAACCTTTCAGCTTGTTTCTATCTTGAAGGAGAGTTCTCCAAATCTCTACGGATTCCCTTATAGGATTCATTTCTATCTCACTGAAAATCTAGTATCTTTTCAAAAGCTGTGTTTGCTTACAGGACAAGAAGGCCAGATGTAATAGATCAAGAGGAAATAAAAGGAGGTAAAAAATAAAAGGAGGTAAAAAATTCTTTTCCCTAATGTAAACTCCCTATGTTTCAATTAAAGAACAAAACCAAGTCTTTCCAAGACACTGAAATAACAAATATGAAGATCTGATCTTTTGAAGTGGAAAAGTAGTTCCGTGCAATTTAGCATCTGGCAGAGCTGATACAGACCAGCTACAAGCAGCCTTTTCTTACAAAAGAGCTTGTTCCACACAAGGGGAAGTGGAAACCTAGTTTGCGGGGCCAATTAAAAAAAAAAACAAACAAACAAAACTACCAAATGGAACTTCTGCTTTGAATTTTCACCTTGAATTTTCATTGAATATTGACTCCCATTTTTTACTAGATAAAATCTTCAGTTTGTTCTAAATGGGACTGTACAAATGAAGAACCACCAGCAAGCAGTTACAAGTGCAGAATCTTGCCCATGTATCTGGATGAACCTCAGCCATTGCATTAAGAACTAACGGGTGGCTCAGGGGCAGGCCTGAGGCATGGGACTTCAAATGATAAAGAGGGTTCATGAGGAAGCTTGATGCAACTTGCCATGCAAGTGAAGGTACAGAGCATAAATCCCCTTCAGAATTCTGTCACTAGATTACGAGACAGTGCAGCAGACAGGCAAATATAGCATGTTAATTTTAGCAAGATGTTAAAATGCACCCAGGGAAGAATTACATTTTCCTTGCAGATCTTGGCCTCTACCCTACTTGTGTAGGTGTTCATTCAGAGCAGTCCTATGGCAGGAAGACATCCTGAATATCTCTTTACCTGACAATGCCAGAACATGGATTTCTCAAATTCTCCTTCCCTTCTAAAATTAATTCCTTCCTCTTGGCCAATAGATTTACCAAGCAGTAATGTATAGCATTGATGCTTACAAAACAGCATCTGGTGTCCTTATTTCACAGGTCTGTTCACTTTTCATCTTATAGGACTGTTTCACGATCTGCTTGAGGCTGCCTGCTTTTCTATCACCACGAGTTGTAAACTCTGTAGGACATAAATTCATGTGTTTATAAAACCCCAAATCACTCCTGCAATCCAAATAATGAATGAACACTTCCACCTGAGACAGTAAATTATAATCTGTTTCCTGGGGGCAATTGTGTCTCAGGAATATGTTTGCTCTTTACGCAAAAACCTCTAAGCCAGCAAATTGTTTGGGGTCCCTGATCAGTGCTTCCACAACATGCTTGCTCAAGTTTTCTGAAGTGAGAGAACACTGTTCAGCCAATAACCACAGAAAATCCAGCACAAATTCCAGCAAAAGCTATTCTATTCATGGAGGGAGAGGCTGAGTACAAACCACGCAGAAAATTCAAACCACTGGGATTTTCAGTGGAAACTGCCAGGACGGCTCACACAATGGGAGGGGGTCAACAGTGAATTGACCCCCTCTCATCACAAGGAGGTTTAATTCAATCGGGCCTCTGTTTTTAGCATTAAGCTCTGCACACCACCCTCCCTTACTATGCCACCTTCTCCAACTTCTTCCTTATTTGGGCTAGAGAAAAGATAAGTCAATGGAGAATCACACAGATCAAAATTCCCACTATGAACTCCTGGTACTTCCCTCTGGATGCTAAATCCAGACTTGATTTACATGCAAGTCACAACACTTGAACCTCAAGTCACTACGGAACCTCCACAATAATCTCTGGCCATGGGCTAGGCTGGTTTCAAAGTTCTGCACCTAAGTGTAAAAGAGCACTTGTTTTGTATTGTGAACCTTGCAGGACTGCAAAATCCAACAGGTAATCATATATTCAGCAAGAGAAGAAGCTTCAAGCAAGCTCAAGGGCAGCAGTAACGAACGTGTCTTCAGTGTGACAAGCTATGCCTGCCTCTAATAAACCCAGCAAACAAATGCATTAGTAAAGGGAATAAGCAATGAAGGGAGTGGAGTAGAAAAGCATATGAAAGTAAAACTACTTCCTGTTTATTCCAGAAATATTGAACATACATGGGGAAAAGTCGGCTTTAAGGTCAAAAAAAGGGCAGTTGTTTTTAAAAAGTACGGTTATTTAGTTTGGCACTGCTACTTTCCAGCAGCAACACTTCAGGAAGATTTTCATCCAAAAGTCTCAGAGCATTTTCCAATTATTAAATTTAACATCCCCTTGACAAGACAGTGTAAGGTAACATTTTTATATCCAGTTCATTGATGGAGGGATTCGGTATCCAAGAACTAAATAGCAAGGCGGAAAACTTGGGAAAAGAAACTCAGGACAGTTGCCTCCCACCTGCCCATTGAGCAAACAGCTACTGAGTTTTTTTATTTCCTTCTCTGCCAATAGCTTCTACAGGCTGTTTTCATTCCTAAGCAGCTCTAGAAAGTGGCAAATGGCAGACTACCTTACCTGAAGTGTAAAGTTTACAGCTTAAGAACCTATGAAGGTCCACAGACAACATCTTTGTAATGAATTCTGTTTCTGTAATGAATTCAGTCTTTCCTGGAAGATGGTTAGTCTCTAAAGGGAGACAGTAATGAAGTCAGGAAAATATATTTCCAAAACATTGATTGAATCCTCAGAGATAAAAGCGTCCAAAAATCTAAAAGATGGTTCAGTTAACCTAGACAAATAGTTCAATGCTATCTAATAGGTCTGACCTGAGGGATAAATGCAGTATCACTTCCAGTTATCCTACATCTAGCTCCTCTGGAAATACACAGAATAGCCCATCCTTTTCTGAATTTTGATGCTTTTGTGCTCAATGCCTGCCTACCAGAGTGAGTTCAACAGTTGAACTACAGTTTGAAAGGAGTATTTCACTTTATTTATTTATTGTCTGTCCTTTTGTTCTTGCCATGAGACAGAGAAAATAGAAGTTTCTGACCAAAATTTTTTGCCATTCCTTCCAAAGACAAACAGCTACAATCTTTTCTATTACCCTGCTGTGAGAGTTTTTCTGTGTGACTTTGTCATGTCAGATCTTTCTAAACTTTCTCTCATTCTTCAAAAACCTCATTGAGATGTACCAATACTACACCCAATATGTTCAGATGAAGCTGCATCTCCCACTTGTAAACAAGTACACTAAAATGTTCTTTACATTGCCTACAGCATTATGGCTCAGGCAGTCTCAAGAGTGCCCAAGGCTACATGATAGGCAGAAATAAGCAATCTTGTAACAGGGATGAGAACTTCCAGTAGGTGATACTTCAAAGACAAATTAAAATGTCCATCCCACTGTCCATTCTCATAGGATACTCCAATCCCCACTAAGGGACACAGGACATCTCCCCTGGCCATGATTGATCCAGATAACTTTGTAGTATGTGCAGATTTCTGTATGTACTTAATCACTCAATCTCTCTCTCCAGGAGTTTCCTTTCCGTGTTACACAACACTGGACCAAACACCAAACCTTGATGCACAGGCTGTTAGCTTTTATTTTTTGTTCTCCCTTTGTTTCATTTTTTTCTTTGCTTCATATTTTATTCTAAAAAGTTTTGACTCAAGACAAAGCTTTGTTTATTTTTGGAGAAGACCAAAGGTCTTCGGAAAGTCTAAGTAAATTGTCAACCTCCTTATCTGCTAATCCTTTACACATCATATGGAGAATTTTAAAGAGTGGTGAGATATGATTTTCCTTTGAGAGGAAAAAAAAGTCAGTCAGAACCTCCTATATCATCATTTCCCAGGTGCTTTACTGCTTATACCTAATTACTGTTTCAATCAATTTCTCCAGTGTTCATGTAGAATTTATGGCTCTTTAAATTCTTGAATCATGTCCAAATCCTCTTTAAATATAGGTAATAACATTTGCTACTCACTAATTGTTCTAAATTCTTTCTGTTGTAACTCCTAGTTTGTATCACAAGCTCCTCTTCAGACATTGCAATTTCATAGAACATAATCTTTATAACAAGTAATAACTACTAGTAAAAGCCATATAACTAAAAGCTTACTCTTTTTTAATATAACAATTTTAAGACAGTTTATAGTTAAGATCTCTTTTGATTAGTATTGCAAATGCAATAGCATCTGGTTAGTGTAGGAGATGCAGGGAATAGCATGTAGTGAAAGGCAGAACTACACAAAACAGAAGAGTAAATCAAAATTCATCAATGAAAAATAGAATATTATATGAAACTTCTTCCCATTTAAATAAACCAAGGTATTATTGGTGTCACAGCTAAACGTTGTGCACATAGAACAATACAAACATGCATGTCTACCAATTCAACTAAAATTTATGTTTCTTAACTTGTCAGAGTCCTTTCTGTGGTGATTAAATTAACACGGTTATTTTTGCTTACCAGCTCAGCGCAACAACCTCTCTATTTATCAAGACTACAGTAGTAGAATCTGGGCAAGCACCCATGCCAGCATCATTCCAATATCTATTTTCTAAGGAGATGCCATATCCAAAAGAATCACATTTCCACAAATCCTATGCAATGATGCGCTTTTTCAAGTTTTGATTCAGCAAAATAGCAGTACATGCCTTATCCTTAAATATATTACGTTTGATTTAAAATGCATTGGAGCTAAGCAACTTTTCAGTGTCTCTTTGAAACATGAATTAAAAACAACCATCCCTTTTTCTATACAGTGTAACGTATTTGTTTTACAATGGATCGTTTCCATCTCCACAGTAGCAGCTGCCACCCAAGTCATCATCTCTGTGCACTCCTAAGCAGCTCCATTTCCAGTTCTAATTGGGAACAGAGATACTTATTGGGTGAGTTCCAGCATGATCTATCATGCCAGAGACAGCTACTATGCAAACCAAAGCAATCCGGCTTCCAAAAACCCTCTCAGACAAACACTGACTTTGCACATAGATTTTCATGTGTTTGTTTCTTGGTGCTGTTTTTTTGGAACATAAAAAGTGCCAGAGGAAACGATATATTAGGAGTCCATGAAGTGCTGTTTAAGATAGATAAATCCAAAGATATTACCTTAAGAACCACTGGCTCTTTAAAATCATATAGGTGGTCTAAAAAACCACCTAATTCACAGCAAACAGAACTACTGCTGAGCAAATGCAGCCACTAAGCTCATTAAGAGGATGTGGCAGGATGTGTTTGAAAGTGCAGTGCAGTGGCTCAGCAAGCAATTAAATCCCATGACAGTTTAAAATGAGAATCTATCAGTGTTACAAGAGTGTGAAGCCTCAGCATCTCTCTGCTGTTCCCACCCCCAGCATTTTATTTATGATGGTGTAGTGGGAACATGGGAAGTCAAAAAGATTATAATGAAATATGCCATATAAAAACCAGATTAAGCCTGCTCTTCTTTTGGGAAATATGCAGAGAGAGAAGCTGTCTGTTAGCTGTCGAGTTTGCAAAAGATACCATCTTTTGGGATGGTGCTCTCTGCCAGCAGACAGAGTGCCCCAGGGGAAATGGTGGTGAAAAACCCAGACTAGCAGCATCCATCCATCCATCATATGCTCATCTCCACATCTCCAAGGCACAAATATAGCGTAAGAGTGCAAAGGGTGGGGGCAGGGGGGACGGAATCCCTTAAGAGAGAACAAGGAGACAATGCTTTACACTGAATAGCTGGATTTCGCTGCTTTTCATTATGGGCACAACCAGACTCTCCTCAGCATGTTTGTTTGCTTGCTTGTTACATTCACAGCCAGTACAGTGATTTGTTACTGTCCTTGGAATGGATGCTATCAAAGCAGTGACCAGAACCCAGGTACAGTAAAGACAAGGCTCTGCGAGCTTTGCTCTTAAGCATGCCTCTGCCAGCACAGCACAGTACTGATCTCCATTCCTCCCACAAATCTCCAAAATTCTTCTTTCACTGCACCATCACCTGCTAGCCGAGGGGCAGACAGTCAGTGCGAGTGCCTTTATGCTCTAATCCTGGCTTTCCACAGTCCCTGCCACCTCAGCCTGTTCTCCAACATCACTGCACCCATCTGTAGCAAACTTTCCAGTATCAGCTCTACACTTTCACTCCTCTCTAACCCCAACGCACAGGACCTCCAGCCACCCCAGCCTCTCCCAAGACCACACTGCTGCTGACGCAGCCTCTAAGGGGTCTCTAAGGCCAAACAAATGTCCCTAGACACTTGGAAAAAAAAAACGAATTTGCTTTATTTTTAATCCAATATATATACAATAAAGCCACGGCTGGATTACAGACTGCGAAGCTGCTCCCCTAACCCTTTCACTCTCCCTCCAATTCCACCCTCAAGCTTCGTGTATACTGTTGCAATCACAAGGTAAACAGTGCCAGGGTGAGAAAGAGAATGAGGTCAAGTAGAAAAATAAACATGTTTTAGAAGCAAGACTACTTGAAAACAAGTATATGTTTCCTCAGATACCAGTCATTCGGAGTAGAAAGAACAGTTTGGAGGATTATCCTCCATTAAGTGAAAATTCTCTTTAGGGGCAGAGCTCAGCTCAGCTCTGTACCCACACGGTGCAACCATGGGACTCTATCCTGCTTCAAAATGAATCTTATTAACACTTGTTGTGAATTGTGGAGATTACTGTGGTTTGACCTAGGGAACACTGGGAGAATGAAAAATCCCTAGCACCTCTCGATTCAAAGCTGCTACTCACATGGTAAGGTTGGGGGAATGGGGCAGGGAGAGAAAGAAACGAGGTAGAAGACAACAGAGGAAGCTTTGATATGGGGAGACTATACACTTTCTTCAGCCTGAGCATAAACTGCAGGAAAATCAGACAATAACTTTGAATTTTAAAATCAGGATCCAATGGAAAAATTCTATCAATCCCTAGCTAAAATATGCCTCAGGGTGCTTCGACACAACAGGAGGGAGAAATAAAACTGCAAAAAAGAGCAGAGGCCCTCAAACATAAGGTTAAGTATTGTTTAGTTTAACCCATCATCAAAATGTGGACTTTACAAGCAGCTGTATTTCTCTGGCAGACTAGAATGCCTCTATAAAATCTCACAATAAAACAAAAAAAACAGCCCTCTTGTTGGTTGTCTCTTAGAAGTTCTTTACGGATTTATTTCTCAGCAAACATATAAATCATTGTCACATTTAATATACTGTACCTGCTTTTCAAAGACTGCCAAATTACAATATCAGACTAAATGCTGGATCAAATAACTACCCTCAAGGTTCCAACCATAAAAGAATATCTCCTTTCAGTAACATTATTATAGCACTCACTTGTGTTCATGGTTGCTCTTGCATTTGTGTTCTAGATGGACTCAGACAAAGCCAGGACTTCAGCAGATTCTGAACAAGCAAACACTGTAGATGGTATCAGGTAACTGAGACTGGATAACTGCTGCAATTTAGAGAAAGATCCTGAGTATTTGACCTATCCTTCCAGGCTGTGCACCACCCTTACATGGCTTTTGGCCTGCTATGGAGCAATTGAACAGCTTGGTCAACCTAACCACAAGTAGTTGTTTGGGCAGACTCGCACTGATGGGTAGGTCTTTGGCCTTTTGACCCATCAGAAGAACCAGAACCGCTACCAAGACAGCTATCAGCCACTCCCACACTGCACAGTCTGCAGATGCCAACAGGGAGTGGGCCTCTGCTGCAACCAACAGTATTATTTCTGCTCATGACAGCACTGAATCTAGCCTCATACATAAACCATACATAAAAACAGCCATACCTTAACCTTGCTACAAATTCTGTGACATTTTGCATAGCGTCTCCTCTTCCTTATCGAGAATGGTGGAGAGGATACCTTTAGTAGCAGATAAATCTCTGTAATGCAGTTATCTCTCAACTGCAGTGCACACGCATCCCAATTAATTCAGACTGGGCCTAGCAGAGCCGGCATTAAGCCAGAGCTGATAAACCTGCCAAAGCCAATCTGAGTCCTGCAATATTCCTGGGAGCCTGCACTGCGCTTTCTCCTACTTGGGATTGCAGGGGGTTATTTGCCAGAGTGCAGGGATCAGCTCTACATGACTCCATGTGCTCATGGGATGCTGCGGCTCAGTTAATGAGTCCCTTCTAAAGCCCAAAGCACTAAGGAGCAGGTAGAGACATTCAAGAAACTTGAAGGCATCAGCACGGATGCAGCAGGGTTTAGTAGTGCTGCTCAGCTAGATTACAAGTGCCCTGGTACTGCATCTGTGTCTGCAAACCTCCCAGCCGCAGAAGCAAAGTACTCTGCAGCCCAGGTAGTGCTGTGAAGCAGGACAGCCACATGGGGATAGCACAGTGTCTGAAGAAGGCAGACACTCCAAGCAGAGCTGGTTCAGCACCCATGGCTCACTAAATACCAAACCTGCATAAATGCCACTGAAGAACAGAAAGGCAACAGAAAAGTGACCAATTATTTTAGTGAGGAATAGGGAACAGCGATCTTAGACAACACCCTTATAATCGCTGTTATCTTCCTATATGATCTTGAGCCACACTCTAACAAAGGTACCCTCTACGTTGCCATTATCTGTCAAGAGGAGGATAGTTCTCATCTGTTCTCTAGGATTTGGACAATATTCATAGGCATTCAGACATTCAAATAAAATGCACCAAAAAGGCAAGGTGTTCTCACAAGTTCTCACAAAAACAGGTTTAAACACTTGTGTTTTTTTTTAACCAAGAAAAACACCGAACTACTTCCTTTCCATGGCCAATTCACAGTTCCCAAAGAACGAGGATAATATTTACTCATATGGTTAGATGCATCTGACAGATCAAGCTATATAATTGAAAAATGTTATTATAAGAGGAAAGGCTTGTAATAGAAAACTGGCATGAGATTCTAGTAGATATCCCTTCAGAAATGGAAAAGAAAAAAGCAAATCATCTATGGTGATGCTCAGATCTGTTGCCACAAAAAGGCAAGGAATTCCAAGAGGCCTATAAAACGTTTAGACAAAAAGGTGAACTCTAGAATTAATAACAGAATGGTAAACAGGAAGATTAATGGCACCAGAGAAAATGCAGATGGTAAAGCCCAGCCTGCAGGCTCAGCAAGACTCTGAATAGGGAGGGGGAAAAGGCAAGGTGTAAACAAGGTGACCTTCAGAGCCACTGGAATGCCTGCCAAAAGGCCAGCCAGAGGGCATCCCGAGACACAAATGTGCCATCTGGGGTAGGCTGTCTCATGACAGCATGAACAAGATTTGTCTTTTTCAAAAATTGCAGGCAGGCAAAATGAGTAGCAGCAGAAAATCTGACCATTCATTTGAAAGAAGAACAATTAAATTCACATGTTAGAAAATGATGCTATCTGATTCGTAAAAAAAAAAAAAATATGACAGAAAGGCTAAGAGATTTCTCTGAATATCCCCACTCACAAAGGTCTTGTGCCTGCTTATAAAGCCTACACAAGCAAGGAGTGGGGGAGGAGAAATTGGTTTTCACTAAACAAATGTTTTTCTTGAGAGTTTATGCTTTCAGTTTAGAATTTAAAAACAAAACAAAACAAAAAACAAAAACAAACAAACAAACAAACAAAAAAAACCAACAAAAAAAAAAACCACAAACTACAAAGCGGCCTTTTAAACTCATAATGGTACAAATTTTCCCCATCCTGGCATAAGCCTGTTTACTCCAGATGCCATTTTTTGTTCAGAAGCAGGTAAAGACTCCACAGATACATCTCTGTGTCCAATATCTGCTTTTACAGAGTTCCCTTGCTTGCTCTTAGTGCTTCATTGGGCCTTGAATATCCTAATAAGCTTTGAGCATGCCTGGAAGATCTCAATTCTTTGCCTACAATAAAAGTAGGAGACAGAAATCTCCTGCAACAATTCTGCAGAGGAGCCTGGCTTTTTCAGACCTTGTGCTTAGATCATTGAGGTTAGAGAGGAAAATTAGAAGTAAATGTAATCACACATTTATTAAATACGTCAATCACACACCACAGTGAGTAGTGCTAACAGGAGCAATGCTATCTCTAAATAAGCCTTCTACAAAGAAAGCTAAACACATTCTAAACACATTCAGTTACAATATCCAGAGGCAGGAATTTTAGGGAAAAAGAGAGCAAGCAACTATATTACTGCCCACTGCCGGAAAAAAAACAGACCCCAGCTCTGGGAATTCAGCACAGGCAGAGAATTCAAATACCTCTTTTTTTTTTCAGTCTGGCTTGAAGTAGATCACAGCTGAGAATTTCAGGCAAGAGTGGCCCATTTGAGTTCAGTTAATTCAGCACTAAATTTATAAGCAGACAAATCTGAATGTTTTTCATTATGATAGGTTGCCTACCAACTGCAATGAAGACTTAGTCGTGACCTTCAGTTTCACAGCATGAACCACAGGTGCTGGATGAGTTCAGGCAGCTTGTGCAAAGCTTATGCAGCCCCAGCACTGCTGTATCAGGCAGGCTAGGCTCAAGTGAACTTGTATTTGCTGACATAAACTGCCAGCACAGCTCCTAGGCATATACGTGGGCATACACTCTTTTCCAGATAGCCCCATAACGTGGCTCTGCCAATTACTTTCTGAACAAAACAGGAGCGAAGCACACATCTGAAAACACTGAAGTTGCATTGAAGAAGGAATCAGGAAGGGTGAGGAAGGAAAATAACAATATGGAGGAAAGCTATTGTGTTCCTTGTCCTTGCCTACTGCAGCTAAGCAATGGCAGACTTTTTCTGAAAACTGCAACAGAAAACTCTTCAAAATGAAGGCTCTGGGCCTTATTTTTTTTTAATATCTCTCTCATTTCTCCATTCTGCTAATAAAAAAAAAAATGCTGTAAGTTCCTAGATCCTAAAAACATACATTCTGGGCCATTTTCCACACCTTACAAAATACAGCAAGGATAGATGATAATGGGGGAGAAGGAGAGAGAGCCATGCCACAGGAAAATAAAGTGAAATAGAGAATAGTTGCTCTCCTTTCCTTTCCCCCGCTCAGCTTTCATTTCCCTTTGTTCATCTAACATTGAGCCAAACTAAGCCAAAGGAGCTGCCGTGCTGGGCTACAAGATTGATGGCTGCAGGCAGACTCCACAGTGAAGAGACGGATGACTGGTCATTTCCCTGATGCTCTGAGAAACATCCATCCTTGCAGCCATGCTGAGCCCATTCGTGCTCCTTTTGAAAAGAGAGATAAACACAGGCAGCCGGAGGCACCTGAGTGTCCTTCTTCCTCAGAAGGACACAGTTATATTCCTTTGGGTTCCCGGAGAAGGTCGCTCTGTCCATCCCTGAACATCTGGCTGTGGGATTTGCTAACTCTCTCCCCCCCAGCAATCATCCATTTATTAGAGAACAGTGCAAGTTGGAAGAAAATGGTGAAGAGAATGGTGTGACAACCTCATCAATCTACAGCTACACACTTGGCTATTTAGCTTCCCTTACGCTATTCCTAAAATGGGGGGGCAGGGGGAAAGACGCACTACTGGTATGAAAGAATGAATTGTGGAAACGGCAACGTGGACTGGAGTAGGTCCTTATGACTATTAGAATGTTGTGCATGTACTAAAGCAGTAGGGAACTAATTAAGATTCAGGATTGAAAGGCAAAACAAAAAAGTTGGATGCACTCTGGTTCCATCTGTAGCACTTGCTGAGAGTTCAGATGTACTTGAGGCTTTATCTTCAGCAGAGAGGGTTATTTTATTTTTTATTTTTTTTCCCCATTCAGACATTAAAAGAAAGCTCTCCAGTAGAGTATACCATAAGTATATTTATAGTGCCATCCCTAATATAGCAGCTTCAGAGGCACAAAGCACTTAATCCCAACTCTTTCTGTTTAGTTAGTAGTATCTTTGTTTACTGATACTGTATTGGACTATTGCACTGCTGTCTGAAACAGCCTCTGTGTTTCCAGTTCTCCTGCCATGCTGCTATCTCACTTAAGCATTGTGCATTACATGGCAGATGTACCCATAGCATCATTAACAAATGCAACATCACTGCAGAAATTCCTACGACTATGAACTTCACTCTGTCAAAGCAGCATATATCTGTAACTGTCATTCACAGACATTTCACAAAGCAAATCATGACAATATAAAGGCATTCAGCATCTCTTAAAAATACAAAGAAATGAGCCACTTGCTTAGTATTTAAATGTAGTTTTAGCACTAACTGTATGCTTCAGCTCTGAAAATTTGTTTTTTATTCCTTCATGTAATGCTTTTTACTTTAGGCCAACAATAAAAGATTTTTCTCTATGGCTTCGTAGGACATGCATAGGATCTTAATCACGGCCATATGTGTTCCTAAGACATCTATCCCATACTTCCCGAGGGTAATTACATACACTGACAGGTCCATCATAAGTGAAGTTTTCATCCTTTCTCCTACATCAAGAACCACAGCTCCAGCTGATGTAAACTCCTGCTCAATATAGAGTTTAATGGAACTGTATTCACCTACAGCAGCTAAGGTCCTGGCCCTAAATCATCTTGTTAGTGTAAGGGGAAATCATGCTCCAAGCGCAACCTAAGGCAGATCTCTGGTCTGGAAGATATATGGCTTTTCTATGCAATGTATCTATTTCGCATTTCGTTTATTCCCCTCCAAATGTACATTACATCAGCTCTCTCTCCACAAAGGAGTTTATTGTTGGGAATGGACTCCATGGCAAATGCCAGTAGTGTCTGAATTCTGAAGCATGAAATATCTATCGTTTATTAGACAAAACATGGAGAATACAGAAATGATTTGAAATCCAGTAAAAACATGCCTACTACCTTGATGATTACAAGGGTGCAAAATGTTTACCCTGAAGAATGGAAACAACAGATAAAACATCCACCAGGGAAGGTGGTGGAAGATGCAGAGATGAGGGAGAAGACACCGCCATACTCTTCATTCTACTATCAGCAAATCCGTATACCTCAGATTGTAAGATCTCACACTGGACTTGATATTAACATTCATTGCTCTTCACTTTATATGCGCATCAGAAAAATATCACCTGCTAGAACTTTTATAATATTTGAGACTATAAAACAATTTAATTTGCTTTGTGCCAGGAGAAAAATAAAATTGAAGAAAACTTTTAAAAAAGTCGTATTTTGAATGCAGTGACATTCTGTGGTGTTTATTTTTAATATACACACATAAAACAGCGCGCACATTCTACTAAGAGGTAAATCTAGTAACCCAGTGGTTTTATGGGGCTCTATCTTGCAAGATGCTTAGTAGCAAACCCACGAACCTTGTCTAAACAATTTTTCTACACGTAGATTTGATTTTAAGCATGTGACATGCCCCATTAATTGCAAAAAGATCACTCACATTCTTAAAGTCCAAGCTCAGGTGCTTTCCTCATCTGGGGTTAGACAGCTTGGCATCTTAGAAGGCTAAGCTCTGAGGACTTGATCCTATAAAGCCCTGTCTGTGTGATTACCAAAGAACTCCGAGGACTAGTCACACAAACACACAAAATAGATGTGGTACATTTGATAGAGGATATGCATTTTGTAGGATCCTGTGCCCAGTACATGCATCTGAATTATTCTTGTGTTTCACAGAAGTCCCTTTACCAATACAGCTTATTGTTTTTTATGGAATTTTGACTGGCAAGAAAAGTGCCAGAAGGTTTGCTGGCAAAGCTGCTCAGGTTCAGCTCTAGCTGCAAGATTGCCACAGAACAGCTTTCCACTGCTTCTCCGCTTTGCTGGAGAGCAGTTGATTTGTGCCATGAGCAAAACAAAAACACCTGGTACCAGTAGTTCCCCAAGTACCATCACTGGGCACTCATTCAGGGTCTTCACAGCCCCTTATTCTGCAGGCCCTGAGGGGACTACCTCAGCAATCCATGTCTTGCCCCCAGCACCTGTTTAAAGAGCACAGACACACTTCTTCAAAGCCACCTCTTCTCGAAGTGCACAATCCTATCCTAAGCTCACCTACAATCCCCCCTTCTTAAGGTTTAAAGGTATTTATTTCAGAAATAAATAATTCTAATGGTTACTTAGAGACATCAATGTTAACTTCATAGTAAGGGGATAAACCCCATAGCATTTTATCTTTCCAGTAGGAATAACATCTCCTAGAGACATTGCATTCACAGTTAGGCTTTGGCAGCTTTGAAGGTACATACTGAAAAACCTCTTCCCAAAAACACTTCCTAGCAGCCTGATGTAGGTCAAACACAGAGTAGCCTAGAACAGTGGAAGAATGAAACAATGGACTGGATAACACAGAAAGGGGGCTGGGACCACATGTAAGCACCCACGCAAGCAGTCTCAGGTTGCCTCCAAGCTCTCCTCAACACCAGCAGAGGCTCCAAGTTCATCGCACAACTCACTTCTTCAATTTAATGGCCTACTACAGTAATCTAGTTGCCCCAAATCATTTTCAAAATATAGCCTGACTCCAAAGTCACCTAAGTCCATTTTCAGAAATACATTAAACACAGCTGAGACTACATGCCAGTGGAAAAATCACCTTCAAGGGGCTGCCAGGCTTCTGAACTCGCAACAGCCTTGTGTGCAGTCCCTATGTGAAGTCTACATTCTCATTCTCAGGGACAAGACGCAGAAAGACAAAGATTTAACAGTTTCCAAAATCACTTTATCTCATTTAGTTGCTACTTCTGCCTTAGCCTAACCACTAACTGCTAGAGCCAGAGGGGTCTGGCTTCAATAGGCTTTTGATCAAACTCCAGAGATTCCAAAGCCCAGTGGTTTTTGCAAGCAGCTTTCTCCTAATTATGCAAACTAGCTCAGCCACACAAGAACCAAGAGTAAACCCAGGTGATTCATGTGAGCAATCTTAGCTAACCAACACAGTTCTCACAATAAAACTGTGCATATAAAATACTTGTAGCGACCTGTTCCAGATCCCTTAACTGAAAGAGAAACTATTTACACAAAATGAATCCTGTAAACTCTAGTAATGTGATTGCAGAGTGGAGCAGCAGCAATGTTCCTGTTTTCTTGACTATTTATAGAATATTACTTACTTTTCTAGAAATCAGTCTGTTTTATACCTGCAAAATCATGAAATTCCATTTGAGGGGAATATACATTCAATTTCATGCTTAAACCTACTGAGATAAATTAGACAAAGAGTTTGTATCTTAGTACACATGACAATGCTCATGACAATACATGAACTAAAGGAGAAGTCAGAAGTTACCACAACCATGGCAGTTATACAAGGAGTGCAGAACTTGCCAGTAACAAAAGTGAAGGACGAAGAGTTACACTGCACAAAACTTGAGATAACTTTCCAAGGGTTAAGCTGCTCAGCCAGCCTTATGAAAACTGACTCAGCAACTCACCTATGTTGAGTCTCTTTATTTATATAAATGGGTGTGTAACAAATTACTTGTTGTCTTGGCCACCACAGTACACACATGCCCAGGTTTTACACCAGCATGGTACACCTTTACACCACCTCTGCAATATCCCCTACACCACCCAAGCTCTCTAAAAAGATTTATTAGCTAACCATTAGGCACTTCTCTGAAATAGACAAATCAGACAGATGTTTTAGCACGTCAGTTTTACACACTGATAAGCAGAGAGAAAAAGAGATACTGAAGAGATATTCCACTGCCCTTTGTGCTGTATAGTGCAGTGACGATAGTATGGGGTCATGTGGCAGAACATTAAATGAGGAGGTTGGCACCTCTAATGCAGCCTGGAAATGGGACAAAGATATTTCATTGCAGGACTTCTTCATTATGATTCCATGTCAGTGAATACATGCAGGAATGGATAGGTTATCTGGTCTCCTTGGTGCCATGTGAGGACAGGAAAGCAAACTTTACCCTGGCCAGAGATTCAGACTGTCAAAAGTCAAAATTGTTGGAAGAATTAAAGGGTAGTTGATGAGATAGAATTGAGGCTGGTTATATGTTTATAAAAGCAAGGAGCAGATTCACAAGAAGGTCCCACATTGATGTGTTTTGTCTTGGTGACAGAAAGTTATTTTTTCTAACCTGATTCATAGCTCAATGTGTAAAGGCCACAGAGCAGCAGCTCCTTCCTGTAGTGCCACGTCCTGCTGTGAACAATCTGAAGGCAAGATTAGTGGAGAATTGGAGCCTACTGTTTTTATCTGTGGCATTGATGGACTCATCTGTAAGCTGCAGGCTTATCTGATGAATAAACACCTACTTAAATCTAGGACAATGCTCAGGTACTTTGCTGGATGAGAAGACAAAAAAAAAAAAAAAAAAAAAAAAGGCCCAGCAGAAATCAATATTTACTTTGGTATAAGCAAAATCTAGAGCTGATAAACAATGAATTTCCCCCAGCCTGTTTTCATGACAGGTCCCAATTTGTTAAAGAAATGATCAGAAGAAAAGTTGGGGTGTTAAAGAGGGACTCCTACAGTGTTGATAAATGTAGCTCCTAACACACTGAAATTTATTATTTTAACCATAATTAAAAATATAAATGTATCACAACGTCCATCTTCAGTTTGTCCCGAAGTGATACTAACAAAGGTATGCTAAACTAACCTCAGGATTCAGCACAGCTACTGTGCAGATGTGTATTGTAATACCATGAGAAAACTGAAGCTTATCCACTATCTCTGCCGCAGAAAGTTAAGTATTTTTTCACTTCTACATGGGGTGCCAAAAATATTGATGGGAGCAGGTAAAAATGAGACCCGCTCTATTTCTACCCAAAACTCCAGGACAGCTGTGGGAATTGCACAGTAAAATTCTTTGACATGAGTTACACAGCATCTTCAAACATGAACGTTGAGCTCTTTGACATCTCACTTAATTTTTGCCAAATACTTGACCTAAATACACCACAGAATGCTATTTTGGCACCACCTAGCAAAATCAAATCCCGTTTCTAAAAAAAAAAAAAAAAAAAAAAAAAGTTAAAAATAACCTATTCCTGCCACAGAAAAAACACGTTGACTCATGCAGCAGGCTGAGCCACTCTCCTACCCTAGTTTTACAAGCACTGAGTTCCATTCATTTCTGCAGAGGTAACTCCTGACCTACTTCAGTGTACGTAGACCAGAGTCAGGCCTTGTCCTTGCAACAAGCACACTATTCACTGCTCCCTCTGCTGGTCCCGCGGCACCACCTGCTTCTGCAGAAGCCTGAACACAGAATCAGATACATACAGAGCCCACTTGCAGCCCTGTCACAGCGAAATATCTAGCAGGTAGAATCAGGAATTACTATATGAAAAGGAAAAAAAAAAATCCTAAACTTTCAATATCTTAAAGTACTAAAGAGCATACTTTAAAAGATAGGGAAGGTAATGTTAAAAGCCAAAGTACTTATAAATGCAGATACACTTGAATAAAAAGCAAGTTTTCAAAAGCATCTGAATTCCAAGAGTTTGGAGGGAAGACAGCAAAAGACACAGCAGCTGGTAACAGGCAGTGAAACGCTGCCTTACATGAGGAAATAAGAACAAGCCATCAGAGAATAAAAGTTGTACCTATCTGCTGGCTGTTCATGTTATGTCTGCTCCAAATTTTGATTTCATCACAGAAAACGGTTATAGAAACCATAGAAAATAAATAATAGCAATATTTTAAAAGAAAGCAAAACTTTAACAGCTATTCACAGAAGGATCTTTGGTACAAAGTCAGATTTGCAGAAAGCTGTCCAAAGTCTGAACAACTGTTCCTCTTAATATTATGGCCCCTTCAGGAATATCTTATCTAAATTTTACAGAAGTACTCCACTTTGGCACCAGAGGTATCCTGTCAGTTTTGATCTTAAGTCAATCTTCATGGACTTCAAAGAGAGGCCACAGGTAGGGTTTAAAACACGAGCAAATTTTATAATTTAATCACGGAGAAGTTTCTACATGTGTTACATAACAGCAAAACCTTTTGTTAAAAAAAGTGTTATTTCTATACAGAACTCGCTGGGAAACAACACTGCTGTCCAGCAGTACTGAACAAGAACCAACAAGTGATTGTGTAGAAAAGCGCTGAAATCAAAAGTGAAACCAGTCAATATTAATTGGCTCATCTGAAAAAAAAAAAAATGCTAAAAGGAAATTCCCACTAAATTAATGTTTTGAATTATTTGTGGGCTCTAATGTTTTTGAGTGACACTGGACATATCAGTAAGGGAAAGAGTATGGAACTCAGGAGAACCAAGTTCTTTCTGTATTCTTGGGCTCAATTTCCAGCTGTCCTACAAAGCTCTGATTAGATCTTCATACAAATCATTTATTATCTTCATCATTTATTTCTCCATTTTGGAATAGAAAGACCTTCTCTGTATATTTTAAATATTTGTGCTGTAGTAACTGTTACAGTGCACAGACAGTATAAGACGACTTTACAATGGTCCCCAGAATAGTGGTCTAACAAGTTGCTTGAGTCTCTAGATGCTATCAAATAATGACAGTAATGCTAATTCTACCCTGTGCTTTTTAATTTCGTCTTAACATTATCTTAGTGAAGTGCTCCACCTTAAAGGGCACTGATCACCACAGATATGCTGAGCATCACCTGCAAGAGCTGAGGGCACTCAGCACTTCCCAGGATAAACACAGAACCTTGTACAGTCAAGGGCAGTCTCTACAAGGTAAGTTGAGATGCCTGGATGAGATAATAGCTTATGTGTAAGGAATCCATTCAATCGTTCGTGATCACAGGGGTGAATCCCATATGTCAGACTACAACAGATCAGGCATTGTTAAGGGTTGTCTAAAAATCTGGTCTTGATACTTGCCTTGAACACAGTCCATCATAGCAAATGAAAAATATTTTTTGCTTATTTTTACTACTACAAAGTTGTTAACAGGAAAAAAATGGCTATTTCTGCAGTTCAGCTGAACACTACACTGTCCAGAGGTAAGAAAGAGGATGAACCTGAACACAGCTGAGTCTCACCAGAGCAGCAGCACACACAAACTGCACTCCACAGTCAACAAATGGATAGGAATGCTGCTGGTTCTAAGACCTTTCTGCTGCTTTTCAGAGTTCAAAACCAAAGGGCAGGAATAAACTGAGACAGGAACTTTCCAGCCCTATTCTCTACATTTGTATAGTATGTGAAGCACTTAAGTTCTGTGTGCGTGCGTGTACATACAAACCTATATTTAGCCATCTTGTAAAACTGAAGTGGGACACTACCAATTTAAATTCCAGAGTTTGCGGCCATAGGCATCCTGTCTGTTCTCATTTACATAGCTGCAAATCTTGTGTAATACCCAACTGTCAGCAGGGTTTACCATACGTAACACCAGTTTCACAATGTTGATACCTGACCAAACACAGAATCATGTTATCATCCAGTACCACAAAACCACTAAGCATGTTGGGCAGGGAGCAATTAAGATTTCAAAGGTACTTGGGTGTAATCAGGGCATAACCTTTCTTCTATTTCAAAACCACATCTTTCCAGCTGCTCTGATATTACTAAAGGCCAGAACTCTACTATGTGCCTTTGTGGCATTTGCAATTCAAGGTGGTAGTAGGAGAGTTGGAAATTCTCCTTCCTTTCCTGTAAGATAAATGGCTATGCAGCTCAGCCCAACTCTCCCTTCCATTCCCACGCTCACACACCAACCATATAGACAGATCTCTGCTCCGCTCTTCCTCTTTTACTGGGCAGGAGAACAGATAAGGAGTGTGTGTGGGAGCACAACCTACTTCCAGACCTTTCATTGTTCCAGTACCATGCAAATACCACTGCCCAGTTTTGCAGGGCTTGCCCATGCTTGGTTGAACAGAATTAGGCAGTGGCCTACTTTCATGAATATCATGAACATATCAACACCTAATAACTTCAGCGCTCTGTAACACCTCACATCCATTACAATGATGAAAACTTGGCTGCTCTTGAGGCATAATGTTTGGTTCCAATGATATGAATCTGCTTCTGAAATACCAGAAGTAGTTCATGTGAAATTAAATGTCAGGAATACTTAGTGTTATTCATAAAGGTCTGATAATTATTGACTGTATTGTCACTGAGGCAGTTATAGTAAGTAAGCTTTGACAATACTTTATTTCTACCACATACCTATTGGATAGGCTATTGGAGTAGGATGGAGGGTGCTTAGAAATAGTATTAACTGCTAGTTTACAGTACGGGCAATCCATGCACTTAACACAGAGTACAGAGGCAGAGGAAAACGAACATCTAAAGGCCACATCAGCAGCCCCTATTCCAGTGTTCTGATCTATACAACTTTAGTTTTAACCATTTCTAAAATGGAACACTTCGCAAATAAGTGCAACAAAGAAAGTAAAAACTCCATGTTCTATTACAAAGAAAGCAAGAACTAACCAAGAAAAATATTGTAGCGCATCTGCATTTTACAAAAAACTAAACAACAGGATACTGTGTTGGAATGCAATCTACTGAAAACAGAAAATACTGCTACATTTTCTTCACTGCATTTTGGTAATACCAAATATGAAATTCTCGGTCTCTGAACTGGGCCATTAACTTCTATAGACACAAGGTACCAACACTGCAGAAGTGCACTGTAACTATAAATGCTGTATTAGTACTACGTGATTTATTATTCTCTTAACTCGCTAGCAAGACAATACTTTCATTCTGACCAGCTGCTGACAAGCTACAACTTACCAGAACAAAACTTCTAGGTCTTTTTATCTCCCAGATTATCCAGAAGTTTTGAACTTCTGGATACAACTTATCTCTGTAATGAGCCACTCCAAGAGCCCAAGCAAGCATTCATATCCTCTTCTGTTCATTCCTCTGACTGCTGGATTGGAAACTTTTTAAGCTAAGAATCCCTTCTGTAACTTTGCAGTGGCACTTTTACTAAAAGTATATAAAAAAAAATAAATAAAACTTAAATGTAAAAATATTTTACAAATGTAAAACTTAAGAAAAATAAGGCTAACCCCTAATGTGATATATGCAAGCAATGCAGTTCTACAACATCATATAACCAATTCAAGTTTCCTATCCTAAAAATCAGCTACTTCGCATTAACCCCAGCACAAGCAAGGCAAACAGTGACAAGCTACCGAGAACAGCTCTAAGTCAAGATGAGGATGTCCAAGACCTAAGTGCAGTGAAACTGAATTATTTAGATGAGACTTCTTCCAAATTTATTTTATATGTCCTATAGTTGTCATTTCTTCTAAGGTTGTAAATCAGCATATCTGTGTCCCACATGGTCACCAAATGTTTAGCTGAGGAACAAAGAGGTCAGCAGGAGGTATATTCCCAGCTTCAGTGCTAGACTTCATCCCAGTGACTCCCTTCAAAAAATGTACAGCGCTTCTATGATTCATATTGCAAATAAATTCAACAATGTTTTTTTTTCCAAAATTGTTAAAAGCTATCGTTAAATGGAGTTTCAATGTTTTCTGCAGGTCATACACTTTTAAATTCAAGAAAGGAAAAATCCCATTTTGGCTAGTGAGACTATTCCGGATATGCACAGATGGATTGAAATTATTTCATGGTGTAACTGATAAGGAAAGTTAAACACTAGATAGAAATTGGTTGGAAAATAGATTTAAATGACAGAGCAATATAACTTGCCTTATTTGGCTGCCACTGGCAATGCAACAAAAGTAGCACTCCTGAGATGCAGAAGAGATGTTTATAGCAGGGAAAACAACACAGAAGCAGACATGCTGAGGTCTCTTTATCTGATAACTTTGTGGTAATTGCCTTTCATGCCCTGTGGCAAGTAGGATGCACTAATTTGGCATTCAGTGAGTACAGCACAGAAGCATAATGCAAACAAAGAAGCATCTAACTCCACACTACTGTTTTGCCTTACTAAATTACCAAGGCACAACAGTGTTTGGAACATCAAAAAGAGTGAGGTAGAGATTTCTATGGGTCAACATCATCCTTTTCCTCAAGTCAGTGAGACTGAACATCTGAGTAACCTGATTTGATTTCAGTAGCTCTTTCTGGCTGGCTTTGCCATGACATCTGGTTCTACCTACTGGCTGAGCTTTCACCCTTGGTCTGCACCCCAACAATGCAGTTACAGACATTCCTTCCTTCTGTCCAACTGCCTGCTGACACCTGCCATCTTGAAGGAAGGGAGCCTTCAGAAGACTGTTTCTATCAAAGTCGACATGAATTTTGCCTCTGATTTTATTGAGTTTACATCTTGTGCATTTACTGCTTCTTTCCCCCTTTTCATCCACCGCTGTACAGAAGCAAAGTTACCAGTACTGATCAGTATAGCTCAGTTCCCAGACACCTTTTTTTTTTTGTCAAACAGGTTTATTTGTAAATATCCTTAATTTACGTTTTAGAAATTTCGTCTGTATTTCTTAAACTGGCAGTGTCTCACCTCTTAAAAACCACATACAGCTGTGCACTCTCTCTTTCTCATAATAGCTGACCCAAAGACAGCAAACCTTTATTACTAACTGCAGGGAAGAATGCACAACACTACTCTCTTCCTGACAGCTGCAGCTCCTCCACATCTGCTTTATAGTTACTCACACAGCATCCAGATTCATCACTTCACACAGCTTAATTGTGTGGGAAGAGTACCAAGGACAGTAACAATGAAAAAGGAATGGACTAAGGTACACATAAAGGCATAAACACATACATGAATGTGGCATAATTTTCACCACATAACAATCCTTACTAATTTTTATTTCCTGTTTCAGGAAATAGATTTCAGGTCACACCCCTAGCCCCTGGTCCCTCAATGATAAATCTTTTCAGAGTAATGTTCTTCACACACAGTGGTCTCCACAGAGACTAGGTACAGATGCCAGAGGAAGATTATGTATTAATAACACACTGAGGCAGTAATTAGCAAAATAATTGATCCTTTACATCCCTATACACTTAATTGTCAATGCCCAGGATTCACTCCTATGGATGGTGAATTCAGCTCTCATTTCCTTCAACACAAGCTGTGCACATTTCTGCAAGGTGTGAGTTAAACACAGAGTTTAGTTACTGATACAGCAAACTGAATCAAGGTGCAATAAATGCAAAGAGAAATGGATGGAGAGGGACAAAGATGGAGTCCAAGGTCTAAATGCCAGGCCTGTGTGTATGCCAGCTGCTCTGCAGCACAGAAGAGAGAGAGGCAAACAAATACGTACCAGGTTTAATTTCCAGCAGTTTCAGCCTGGAATCCTCAGGAGGATGCAAACGCCTCTTTTTGCGCCAGCAACGTGCCGGGTATGTGTACAGCTGACCTGGGGCCAGGCCTGAAAATTAAAGACAAGAAATAAACCATAATCAAATTTCAGTTTGTAAACCACAAAGCACTGTCTCTAGCATCTTTCCCCTTGTCCTTTCAGCACCTCTTGTCAGAGAACTCAATCCTGCAAATTGTGAGGCAGAACTATGCACTCAAGGCATTCAAGCACTCTGGAGGCTCCTTGGCACCTCTGGGGATCAGGCCTATAGAGAATCTAGATCTCACTCATACACTTCACTCAGCTCACTGAAACCAGAGCTGCACATAAATAATTTGTGATTCCTTCAGGGTAAATAGAATTTCAGCCTCTCTTGGGTCACAGGGCAAAGTCTCCTCCACGGGCAGAGGAAGCCCCTTGGGAGAGAAGAGATGAAGTTCCAACACACAAATCACAAGGCCCTGGTATACAGACCAGCTCAGAAAACATGCCTTCTGAGTGAAAGCAAACAGGAGGTCTGGCTATCGGGACTCTTTATTTTTGCTTAAATCCTGGACTTTTGTTTAAAGACAATAAAATATTGTCTTTATTTATCTTAATTAATAATAAAAGAATAAAATCTTATATTCTGGTTATTCCCTTCCTCGTGCCCACATCCTGAATGAGGGAGGAAATACGGCAGTAATGTTTATATTACTGCATGCTCCATTGATTCACATTTGGTGTTGCTGGCCTCTGAGCTGCCCTGGCTCTCCTGATAGGCATCCCCTAGCCAATGCTCAGGCTATGCTTTGTTCTCTTGTATTCAGGACACAGCAGGGCCCTGTGAATGCATTGCTACTAAGGACACAGAAGCACACTGCCAAGTTACTGCCCCAGTTACTCTTGATACCCAGTAAGACCCAGAAATGCTGGAAGAATGCTGTTCTCTCCCCTGCTACCCCTGACCTCTCTGTCTGCTACTTCTGCTTTTACTCTTCTGCTTTCTGCTGTTAGTACTGAAGCGGCTACAGAGGACAACTGCAGTTCCAAACTCAGTGCCCTCAGAAAACAAATAAGAATACGTAAAAGAGAGGACAGGAGTAATGTTACCATACATGAAATAGTACCACCAGTAAACAGCTGGACATCATTAAGCAGTGTGAGTAAAGCAAAACAGCTCAAGAACAGCAGGATGGCCAAAATGCTTGCTCTCTGCCATTCCCTCTGTAACAGCTTGGAGTGCATATCAGCTCAGGAACAAAACTGATTCATTGAGCCAGGAAAAAAGGAAAATATACTGCTACTAGAAAAAAAAAAAAAAAAGAAAGAGACAGAGAGACACACACACACCAAATTTATTCACCTATTTACCTCAAGGGAATGGGCTAATCACATTCTGCAAGCTCTTGGCTTGAAATAGTTGAGCTGTTGGGAATGCCCGTTCAGACTTCAATGATTTCCACCTGCTCCCTGGCCTTGGTGCATAAATGGAGCATCTACATCATACTGCCTGGGTATGGTCAGGTGATGGAATGTTTGCAGAGATCCTGGCTGCCCAAGGTCACAGTGCAGGCCTAGGGGTTTGCACACCCTTCTTTCATCACTGCACCCATTCCTAGGCTTTATGCCCAACACAAAAAGGATGCATTTTGGTGAGCAGCACATGTGACTGGTTTGAGAATAAAAGGTGAATAACCAGTACTCCTACAGTGCTTGACACACTTCTTCATGGCACTTTGCAAACATTAACTACTGCAAACAATTGTTATTATGGTGGGGTGGACTGTGACTACTCTGATGTGAGTCATTAAAGAGGTAGGGGCAAGATGCCTCACCCTTACACAGTAGGTTCTGCTCAAAAATTTGCTCACAGCATTGAAAAACAGGGTTGTTAGACTAAAAAACAAACAAACAACAAAAAAAAAACAACAGGATAGAGAATCAAGCTTCCATTGCACAGACCTCCAGAGAGGACTCATTTGAATGAAGTGGGCAACCACAGGTTTGAAAATTTATCCCAGACAGAAAAAAAGCAAGGATCTACTGCATTTCTGGGGTATCCAGTAATGTGGATTCAATTACTGTGAACTGGCAATTCTGGATTCAGGCAAGACAGTGAACGCCAACCAAAATGCTGAAAGGCCAGTGAAAAACACTGCAGGTATCCTTGAAAAGATGCAAGTGGAAAAGTCTCTGCCGCAGGGGAAGTGCGGCTCATTCCAGGTGGCAGATAGGCACGTAAGTTCCTCCAACACCAAAACCCACGGTTGTAGAGCTTTGCCATTTGCCTCTACACAGTATTTCAGGTCACAGATACTAAATGAGAGTGAATTCAGCACACAAGACAGATACCAAGATAGCTGGCAGAGAATTTCTGGGGATGTTCAGGACTCTATTCCTATTTACAATATCCTTAGTCATTAACGCACAGCCATCTGGTGAACTTAAGACAGATATCAAACAATCTTGATTCAAACTCATCAGATACTCTCTGTCTCCACACTGCCTCATGTGAAGTATGGACTCTCAACCATTTACACAGAGGAGGAGCAGTAAGAAAAGGGTATGTTCTGAACAGAATCTAGCCCCTGCACAGCTGATCTTGCAGGGCATATAGAAATAACACTTATACATGTCTTACTGTCTTCAGTCCTAGCTGAGCTCTCTCTCCCTCTGGGGCCTTATAGGGCAACCAGAGAAGGTTCCAACCATTTGCTTATAGAGGAAATAGCAGAACCTGCAGTGAGTTATGTTGTTTATCTCATTAGTGTAGGAGAGCCATAACTCAAAGCTCCTGTGAAAGGCTGGGGGAGGAGGAGAGAAGAGGGAGGGAGTTATGTGCAGTATTGTGTGAAATTAACCCTGAACTGTTTATCATGAAATGCAGTTTTCTGACTCCCTTAACAAAGAGGATGGTGAGAAACCAGGTTAATACACTGAGATCCCAACTCTCCTCTGTTTTTCAAACTCTCTGTAAGGGAGAAAATAGTTCCTGGAGCTTTACCACTTGTCTTCATACAGTTTTTCAGTTTACAGATAGTACGTGGCAGTGAACACAGCACACAAGATGGATACCAAAGTGGTTGGCAGAGAATTTTTCAGAGGTGTTCACTATGGGCATAAGTACAATGTGTGCAGCCTGAAAACAGGGACGCTAAAACTACACAAGGATGCTTTGACCCACCATAATGATACTACAAGAAATAGATGATGCAAAGAGACCCAAGGGAGCACTAAATGGGCTAATAAAAATCAAGAAAAAGCACAGCAAATATGGGGGAGGAGGGCTGCTTCATTTCGCACTGATTATTCTAATTTAAAATAACAACGGCATCAGATTTGGTGGCTGAAGCAAATGCAGAAAGCCTGATTCACTTAAGACTCTCTATGAGGAATGTTCCACCACTAGTTCCCACTGGAGCCACTGACTCTTTTGCAGAGGAAGCCACAGAAAATCTCAGTATCAGAAGTGAGCGAAAAGCTTTGCACAGTGAATTTGCCAAAAGTCACCCAGAGATCTAGTGACTGAAAAAGGCAAATTGTTAAGAGCTCTTGGTTCCTGGAGTGATGCTGTAACCCTCCTAAGATGATTTCCCCTGTAAGTGCAGGGACACTAATATGAGACCCATACAAGACTACGTTTGCCTACCTTTGCAGCAAGTGCTCTTGCCAAAGCATCATTTGCGTATATAATGGATGTATACATGTTAATTACTGAGTTCACAAGGATTAAAAAAGCAACACCTTACTTGTAACCTGATGTTACAAGAACAGAAATTGCATACGTAAACTGATTAGCCAAAAAGGAAAAAAAAAAAAAAAAAAAAAGCTAGCTTTGCAAAAGCATAATCTCTTAGGAATAAGTAGATTTTAGATTAGAAAAAAAAAAAAATACAAAAAAAAAAAAAGTGGTCATGAAGTAACCTACAAAAGATATAAGAAGGGCTAGCCCAGAACCTCATAAACCACATTCAGCAGCCTCAGATTACTGGAGTAGTTTCAACCGTTGAAACATTCTTAGAATATACTTAATGCTGGTAAAACATCTGCTGTCTCCTGCAACAGAAGTGGCTGCATTTTACTATAACGTTTTCTGGTGGTATTGCAAGATCATACTATACCTACTTTGAGTATTTTAGGAATAGGAGCAGTGCAACGATCTGTCCCTCAGTATATCCTAGGGAGCATTTCAGATAAGCACCCTTCAGAGGCATAAACTGCTATCTTAGTCAGCTCACAGGAGGAGAGGCAAATACCCTTTGAATCCCTCCTGCTACGACTGCTGCAAGCTAGACAGTGGAGGAGGTAACAGCAGCCTGCACTTTCCCACAGTTACAAGGCTGGATATATTCTTTTTTCTTTTTTCAGTGTGGTTTACAGGAGTTCATATGGATACATGCACATGTGCACACTGTGTTTTCAATGTCTGCGCACACTTGACCCCTCCCTGCCTGAATTCTCCAGTATGCACTGGGGAAAAGGAAAAAAAAAAATACACAAACCCATTCTGGTCCCATCAGAAAATCCATCTCTGCACTAACTGTGGATCTCACAAAATTTCCACTGGGTTTCGGGAGGAGTTCTGTTTAAGTAACATCAAGCCTTTGAACCGGTAATTTTCCTCTGCTTTCTAAACAAGGATTTCAGATGGATTTACTCTAACAAAGGAAAGACTGACCAAAGCCTACTAAAATAATGGTGGTCTTTCCCCCTTCGGAACAGACCTTAGCCAAAGGTCTTTAAGAATGTCTATCAATTTCTTTCTGCAGCTGAAGAAGCCGAGGTTCCAGAGCTGATATCCAAACTAGTCCAAAGCAGAACTAGAATACCTACATCTCTAATCATCAGAACAATGCTCATTTCAGTTGCTAGACTCTCCTGTATTTCACATTCACTGTATATACACTTCCTAATATAACCCCTTATTTTCAGCATTCACCTGAGACTTCCACCTCTACTTCTCCACACTGAACATAATTCCAATCCAGCTTAGAGCAGGGCATTGTGCCTTCTACAGACTGGGATCAATAGCATTAAAAGAGCTACAATGATACAGTCTTAGAAACTACCATGTCAGGCACTTCTTCAGGTAGAGAGAGAATAATTAGGATCAGCTCTCTGCAGTTACCAAAGGAAATCCCCTGCAGGCACAGAGGTTTTAGGCAGCTTCTCTTCTGTGTGGCCTGTAGCAGGTTTGAGTTCCTATTAATTAAACCCCATGAGGGCTCAGTGGCCAGACCTCCAGACATGCGCACACACACACAGACACAATGCTACCAACCTGGTCCCCTGTGCCTCTTCTCCATCCAGATGTAGCAGTTATTCTGAGCAACCCCAGTCTGTGAGTCCAGGAAGGGAAGGCGAACACTCCGTTCAGCACACAGCCGAGAGTTGTAGCTGCGACAATGCTCAATTGCTTCTTTGTAGAACTGGTCCCCAAGTCTGCCAAAAGAGACAGGGCAGAGATTAGAAAAGGTCACTCTTTCCCCTAAAGAGGACTTAAAAAAAAGGGGGGGCTATATGGTTGGTTTATACAAATGTACAACCAGAAAAGCTTTCCCTGAACACATGAAAAGCTGGCTGACACCATACACTACCAAAGCAGATCACGCAGAAACTGTTTCAAAGGGTGTACTCTTAGAAACCAGACAGGGATCTTTTCAGCAGGCATAGCTACTGAATGAGCAAATGGTGCAACCACACTGGCCCCTGACCCAGGGCCAGGCACCATGTACACAGCAGTGACTTCATTCTATTGTCTCTCTTCCCCTTCAGTTTGTCCAGCCAAGTCAGCACACCAGACATGTCAGTTCTGCGCAATAGTAACTCCTCCAGTATCGTGAGCAACCAAAAAGCCAGCCAGGTTTACAAGAACTTCAGTCCAGCATTTCTTAATTCAAAGACCGTGGAAGAGCAAAAGACATAGTCCTCATATTGTATATTTCAGAGGCATGAAAACACACCCGTTAACAGCTAGAGCCACATCTGCAATGCTTACACTAGATGTATTCCCTCCACCATTCAAGAATCAGTTCTATGATTAAGGCACCAACAGCAGCAGGCTACAACAGTAACTGGTAATATCCAGCATGGCAAACCCTTTGTTCTGGAGCCCAGTGGGAAGAACAGTGTTAAAGACAATGACACTTGTTTCATAAATATTGGTTCAAAAATTCTATATAATCTTCATATTCCCTTGAGAAAGGTTTAAAAACTCTGCCTGCTGGAGATTACCAAAATCCTCCCTGCAAATTGTTCTAAACAGGGAAAAGCATCAAAGTAGAGCTACCCTAAGGACACAAAGCAGCTGTCATGCTGGAGCACTGCAAAGTAGGTGGGCCACGCTGCTGAACCTCATTCTTGATCTATTGTCAAGGTGAAATTCAGTCGTGACATGAATAGCTAGGAAAGCTACCCATCAGGGGTAAGTTCATTAGAAAATAGGAGCAGAATGAGATATAGCTTAACTTGCTCTGACTCCCATATTCATTAGTGTGCAAAAAGAGTACAACACACACAGCAAGGGAGCCGGAGGGATGCGCACACAAAGATAAAAGAGGCTCCCTTTGCTGTTCTGTTAGCTGTTTATCCACTACCCTCTTCCACAGGCACAACTGGCATTTTAAAAGTGTACTCTTTCTGCACACCTCCGAGTGCCAAATTGGTGCAAATCGCTATTTTGCTGTCTGTGTCTGACAGACTGATAGACATTTTAAGTCACCTGTCATTTTCACCTCATGGCTTTCATAGGAGCAATGCTCTTCCCCACGGGCCGTATCGGTACAGTATCTTCTAGTTGACAGGGGTTGATATCAGAGACTTACTGATGAACAAAAGCACAGAGGTGGGCATATCTAGCTCCTCCTTCTCATTTCTGATGACCAGTGCCTAATTCTCCCAAGCGTCAGGTTACCCAATGGTGGATAACATTAAAACATTTGATGAATATTTCTTCTGTGAGTGCATCCAACCAACTTCAACCCATCTCCATTTTTCATTCCTAAACCATAGTGGGGCAATGTGTTCCAAAGCTGAAACATGATACAAGGGAAAAAACATTTTCTTGTTTTAAGCCATACCTCAGTTATTCACAATCACAAGCCCAGAAGCCCTCCACAAACCTTCCAGCAGATCACTTCTCTAATGGACACAGGCAGACCAGCATGCCGAGGCTCTAGATGTGAAATAAGCATCATGTTCAGACATGGAACTCATCATGCTGATCTCTCCTGTGTCCATCCACGATAGAATGATTTCAGCTGCTGGATTTCAGAACATCCAGAAGGAAAAGAATAGGACGGTACCCAACAAGCAGGAATTACACCCAGGAGCCCACGCACCTCTTGGCTACATAATTTTCCAAAGGTTGTTAAGCTGTTTCATGCAGTACATGTGTGTTTGAATCCAGCATCTTTCAGCCATGTCCACAGCCAGCGACCACCAGCCTCAGGCAGCAACTGGTATAGAGCAGCTGAAAGAGAGAACTCTGAGCTGTACAAGGGGACAGAGCTGTGGGAAGGGCAGTCCAGAAAGATGTCTTGGGACACAGAATCACACACAATGACCTCAACCCCCTTTTTCCGTTAAGGGCAACAGAGAAAGGAAGGGGGGCAAAGGAAAAAAGAAAAGATAAGCTGCACTACTATAGAAAGAATGTGGCTAGGAAGAAATGAAAGCTTATTAAAAGCTGTAATTAAAGTTGTACACTTGTGTAATCAAAATCAGTAACAAGGAGACTCCAGCTGATCAAAGATTAACAGCTCTTTCTACAAACACTTCAGCTTCCTCTACATTAAACCAAGGATTTTCACTAACTCCAAGGAGAAAGGAAGAGCACAGCTGCATGACAAACTGTCACTGCTGCACAGGTTTCTTTATGCTAAAAATTACTCAATTCATTAGAATATACACCTCATAAAGCACCATTACTAGCAAAAACAATATATCTCAGCAACACAGATACAACATCTGGCTGGAGATGACCACAGTTTCCATCTTCTTCTAAGACTGAAAGTAACTATAAATCTTTGAGTGATAAATATTTGGCTTTCAGTGATACCATGAAATAGGGTGTAAGATTACATTTGAGATTTTTTTTTTTAAGTGGGAGAAAAGGGGTTTTGAGATCCCAATGTGTTTAACGACCAGAGAAGCTGACAAGTTAATGTCTCAAATTCATTCTTCGTACAATTATGTACTCTTAACTATTTCATCACATTTATTTTAAGGACTACAAATACACACCTTTTGCCTTAGAGAAAGATAACAATCTAGGAAAAGCATGTAGTCACCGCTGTACTTCAGGAAAGCTTGCCTTGGCTCCACTACAGTGAGCACAATCAAAAACTCACCCTCTGACTACTCACTGGGAAAGCCAGTATACAAGTACCGCAGCCTTGAGGGTTTTTCTTGAATTCAATTCTGAATGGAATTAAAATATAAAAAACAATCAAATATAGGGAAATACTGTTTCTTTACTTTCCTGTGACAAACATATCCCTGTGGAAAACAGCTTTCCTGCAAATACTTCTAGGTGCTCAATTGTTTTGGTTTTTTTGACCATTAGTCTTCACTAGAGTTAATCTCACTCACTCCAAACTTTGGTTCATATTTCAAAGGAACTTTCGATAAACTTTTTCCTTTGTTTTCAATATGGTGTAACGTATTCAAAAGAGAGAACATTCTATGTTACACAGGAAAAGTAGAAAGTGTTACTAGGAATAGAGCAGAAAAAGAAATATCCTACTGCGCTGGTCACTGTGGAGTCACAGAGGTGGGATAAGACTCGGCCCTTTCCCAGAAGACCTTCAGTGGAACTGGAGAACAGACAAGGGTGAAAATAAGACTGGTGAGCAAAGAAGTACAAATGGAACCCAAACAGATCAGCTGAGTTTGACTGAGTGAAACACAGAGAAAAATAAACAAACAGACACTAATAGTGAAAAGTACATCATACGTCTGGAAAGATTAATGATCTAGTGTTACAAGCTTCTTAGTTTTCCCAAGCTATGTTGCCAAGGAAGACTTGCATTTCAACTCCTGAAAAAATATCTGTAAGAACTATGGGGAATTCCTGCATTATTTTTATGAAAAGTATGTATGACTCAGTGCTGTGCTGTGACTGACTGCAAGGGTCAATTCTTCCCTTTGGATGTGGGAGTGACAGGTCGCACTGACTTGTCTAGATTTATATTAACAATACAAAATCATCATCATGCACACAGATTTCAACAGTGTTAGGGGAAAATCAAGAAGCAGACATAAATAATTGGTGCTTAAGGGATGCAAATCACACTGAGTATAGGACAATTGGAAATACAGAATGAAGTTTTCAGCTTACTGCAAAAAGAATACAAGTGAAACCCTGGACAGATCAATGGGACAGCTGACACTGCTGGGATACATGCAAGTTTTGCATTTACATTCCAGCCCCTGGACACTGAAATAACCAAATTCTCACTGACTAATAAAAAGTTGGTTGGAAAAGAACATCCTATGTTGTTAAAATCTCCTGAAAAACTGCATATAAGCAACCTGTTTTCAAGAGGAATCTTTCTCCAGTAGGAGACAGGGGCTCTATTTTGATGGATAGGGTAGGATCAGAATTAAACAGCTGGTTTGAAGCAGCAGAAGTGCAGCAGGAGTGGTGCAAACATACAAAGACACATGAAGCACCAGCAACACTTAGGCACTGGCACAGGGATGTGAAGCTGAGGCAGTCCTGCACAGCTTAGCAGGCAGCATCCAGGAAACGAGGTATACTGGGATGGAGAAGCAGCCCCTGAGAATTTTATTTGGTCACTGTCCTTTTAAATGTTAAGAAACAGAGGGTTTCTAACAAGGAATTGGGCCATTTTACCCAAAGTCAGTGAAGAACCTTTCTTCTTCTCTCAACCTTTGTGTCTGCCTAGACTACAGGATTTCTTAGCAGACTCTGGCTTACTATTTTGGTGGGTTTTTTTTTTTTGTACAGTACCTAGTGACATCCTTCTGTTTAGGCATGCCATAAGAAGCCATAGTCAACAAGTATTGTTCTGGTCTACAATCTCATACTTCAGCAACATGGACCAAAAGTTTCACTTTGAGGCAACAGTTTCTCTCAGAGTCCTTCCTGCATATGAGGGCCCTAAAAGCAGCAAACCAGCTCTCCATCATCTCTTTCCAACCCAGCCTGCAAAGCCCAAGCTATTTGGGTACATCACAACTTTTTAAAAAACTACAAAATAAACAGAATCTAGCATACCCTTCCCTCACTGCCTACTGCACTTTAGATTAGGATCTAGAAAAGAAGAGGACTCAGTAACGACATGTAACCAGCCAAGCTCAACATGTGTTTTCACATCCAGGCTGCACTACTATGACTCTCTGCCTTAGACCAGACAAGCAAGAGACAGCTAGTTGCAAAAGCATGGTACCTACTTCATCATGAAGCAAACCTAAGAGATGAGTACTCACTTGCATTCATCCATCTTCCTCATGCACTCAAGCATTGATTTTTTTTTTTTTGCAAAGGGAGCAGTGGGCTACACTGAAGCCATTTGAAAAGCTGCTTTTCTTTCTGGAGCTGGAATAGCATATACAACTGGAACCCCGTGCTTGGCAGAGCACAGCATTCACCAGTCTCCTGCAGTGCCTGCAGACAGCACAAGCTTGCAGCCTGGAGCATCTTCCCAGAAGAAAAAATCATGCTCCCTGCTCACACTCACATTACATTTCATGATGGTAACACAGCCATCCAAAGAGAGAAGAGAAAATATGGCATATACAAGGTATCAGACCATTAATAAATTTTAAACAGCATTGGCTGGGCCTAATCTCTGTGTGTATTCCACATTTTCTGCTATATAGGCAGCACCTAAATGTTATAATCATATACCCTTTGCAATTTCAGAGAGGTAGGATAACAAGATCCAACAGAAGAACAGAATGACTTTAATGATTGTTACATGAAGCATAAGAGATTGTTCAAAATCCTACCACAAACTCCAAAGGCAAGGCAGAAAGTACAGGAATGTGCGGATTCCATTTTCCCATAGCGGTCAGTCAAGTCTGTCACTGCACAACATCTTCTAAAGACATAAAGGGTGTGAACACGAGTGAAGGCAAAACAGGATTTCCAGATGGGACACAGAACGACTCAGACTTTCCAGGCCTTCATATTTTAAAGTAAACTTGACTGTTTCATAAAGACCCACATACATATACCCCTGCCTATCCTAAGCTCTCCAAGAGCCAGAGCTCATACATCTGTTTCATGCCTATACATATCAGACAATTGCACCTGATGCTCATAAAAAGTCTGTACGACTTTCCCAAGTGTGGGAGCTAAAGAAAAGAATGTTGCTAGCAGAATTGTTTAAGTAGTAGATAAAACACACAAATCAGACCAAAAAGCAGGGTATAGACTCAAGCGGAGACAATGCTGCTCTACAAACACATGGTAAGATTTGTAAGGACAGGCAAATGCCTTTTCCATGGAAGAAATGATAAAACCAGGTCAAAACAGAAAAGCCATCAAGCATTTGTTCGAAAGGTGCAAGAGATCAGGAGCCATCAGAGAGTCAATAACATGTTCCTGAGTCGGCTCTGGCACAGCCCAGTCGTTACATGAGTTGAGGAGATGCCCTGAGCTACAGTCTAGGTTCAATCCTTGATCAATGAAAAAAACAACAATGTGAGATTTCACAGTGTTCTCCTTCAAGCACCCAGCACCAGCTCTCCCCCAAGATGTAGAAGGTAAAGGAATTCCTTTTGTCTGGTATTTATCTGCAGACTCCTTCCTGGTGGGGCAGAAATCCCTAGTGGTAAGTTATGGCCAGAATCCACTGATTTCTCACTGCTTGAATCATGGGGTGAAGCTGAATCAGAACAGAGAGCCTGGCCTCATTGTGTGAGCTTAATTCACTTCTCTGAAAACAGTCTCAGACTGTAACTTAATCCAGTGTGAAACTACAGGTATCTCCTGAAGAAAAAAAGAAAAAAAAAACTGTCTCCAAATTAAAATGACAAATGGAAGGCAGAGCTTACAGTTTAGGTGAAATTGATCTGATTAACCCCATCCTCACAAGTTTGTGAAAGTACAACAGCTCCATCAGCATTTCCATTTAAAGAAAAGAAACATCAGTACAAGCTAACAATGCCAAGACAAGCATGGTACATCAGCGGACTTCACTCACAACAGCCTGCAGGCCAAACTTGGCTTTAGGGTCAGGGGCTGCTGTCATTTCTGTTCAGGAAGAAGAACCAGAGTAGGAAGTGTTTCTTCTTTCTGCAGCTGCTCACAGCCCCACACAAGGCCTATGGCAACAGTCTGCTATCAGGGATAAGAAAACTGGATCATTACGCCCAGCATTTAACGTGCACTGTTGCTGACTAGATGCAACGGGTATGGTACAAGATGAAGTGTGCTTAGGTTACTTATTTCAGAAGATAAGTTCCTCAGCCAGACTCAGATATACAGGGCTGTGAAAGACTATACTGCAATGCTTGTTGTAATTTGCCCAACTCTCCTCTTACTTTTCTTCCATGTCCATGGAGTGATAATATCAGCAGCTTCCATGTCATACAGCAAACCATCTAAGGTATTTCCAGAGTCAGACATTGCATACAATCTCTATTAGACTCAGCAGAGTGACCAATTAGGTTAATCTCAGAGGCAGACTCCTTGGGGATATTTCAGAGCATCTACACTTTCTCAGGCCAAGATTTCTGTTCTAAAGAGATGCAGCATCATCCAATTAAAAGAACGGCAGGTGAAAAAGGTAATAACCTAGACCTCTTCCTGCATCTGAGGACAGTAGTCAGAATTCAGCTTGGTCCCAATCTTCCCCAGAAGGTCAAAAATTCTCCCCAATTACTAAAAGAATGAACTAATAAAAACTTAAGCAGTGGTATTACATTGGACATGACAACATCCAAGGGATTTTTAAAAAAATATTATTAAAGATCTCATGCTGCTGGCACTTGGGGTCACCAAACATCCATTTAGCTTAATGCATTCATGGTTTTAGGGCCTGACACAGTCCAAGAGAAAGTCTGCTCATTCAGATCTCCATTCTGACATCCCACACTTGGCCTATCTTCTGCATAACTACATCTAGAAGAAAGATGAATTAGTAAAGTCCACAACCTATTGCTTGGCTTAGCTTCTGAGAGCCAGCAAATGAATGTTCTGCAAATGACTGTTTTGATTCCCTTGATAGCTTCAACAGGTCACCTGCAGAACAGGGTAACACCCAACACATACCTCACTAAAAAATCCTTCAGATTGCTTTAGGCACTATCTGTACTAAAGGATTCTCAAATTGTGAAGAGGGAACTACTTCTGGTTCTAGCTGCGCTGGATAAAAATATCACCCCTTCCCATCTACCCTGCTGCTTTTCACTGCATGTCTCCTACAGCTTACTGCTCCCGCATCTTCTGCCAATAGCAATAACTGTGCGAGTGCTCCCTAATCTGCTTCATCATGGCCACTCCATCTCTAAGCAAACCCAGCTGACATCACCTGGGAAGGGGAAGAGCAAGCTCCCAGAGTCCCTTTTGCCACTAGAGGAGGTCTCCAGCAGTATAAGCAGCTGAGTAAGGCTTCAAGCAGCACACTTGTTTTTAGTGGGAAGAAGCCCATTCACAGCACCAGCAGCTAGAGATACATCACCCAGCCAACACAGCCCTCTAGGGAGACACAGCATATATAAGTGGAAGTTCTTCCCTACCACCACAATTACATCATCTGTCCAAACAACATCAGCTAAGCTGACAACAGCATTCCTCTTCATGCATCTCCATGTAGATCATCTTTCATGAAGTCATGTGTCTCCGTCAGGCCTCCCCAGGCAGAGATGCCAGGAAAGAGCAGGGGGGTCTGCATTTCTAGCTGTGTCACACTCGTAACTGTCAAATCTCTGAAGCAGGGTGCTCCTCTGAAGGAGCAGTTAGCCCTCCTGGAACTTTTCAGGCTGGGACTTCCAGAACACCTGGCACAGCTATTTAGTACACAAATACAGGTGTCATACTTAGGAAAACGACAGGCACAGGCAAGCTTCACCACCACACACACACACACACAAAAAAAAAAACAACTTTTTAGGTACCTTTTGTCCTTAAACTAGAAATGGTCAGTGAACTAATTCTTCTGTGGGAACCTTATATCTCCCGTCGCAAAGAAAATCCTGATACAGGAAACAAGCCATATCACTCAGGTGAAAATGACCACACAAGTAGAAAGCAGACAGAGACTTATACAGAACCAGAATAAAACCTCATAATTACTACAGTTTACTTTGTCTTGGAAAAAAATCTCAGCAATAGTCAAGATTTAAAAGAAAACATTACTAAACTGGAATGGGTAGCACTTTCAGTTCCTCAGTCACTGTATGTACAAACAAAACACAAACGTAACAAATACAAAATTCTACTCTATCCAGGTAATAATCATTCATCGTTTAAAAAATGCTCACAGTAGAAAATCATATTTTGTGTTCTCTAGATAATTAAGGTTATGTTTCTTTGAGTTATTATTTCTCTTGAATTCATAGGAACAATCATTCTGTTACTTGTATAAACGTACAGCAGGGATGCACTTAACTTAGGTAATACAGAGTAATTCACAAGAAAACTGTAAATTATATTTCCTTTTCTCACCTCCTTCCCCAGTTCCACCTGCAAATGGAAGCAGGGCAGATTATGGGCATTCCTCTGCTAAGGTATCATTACTTCTCAGAAAGGAACTAAGAAAGAAATGGAACAGATGTGTTGAGTCCTCCAGCATGTCATCTCACAGTTCCCTCAGCAAAAAGAATGCCCTCTATTATGAGGATACTTCAACTAACTGTAAGATCTAGGCACAGAATCTTCTGCACTTGGAGCGCATCCCACAGGAGCAGAAAAATAGTCACTGCAAAAGGACACATTGCTTTAACTTTTAGAGTTTCACACACCAGTGTCCTCATTTGTGTAGATAATAATGTAGCATCTAGGAGGAACTTCCTGATGTCAAGAAAAAGCACTCACCACAATAAGCCTTCAGAAATCCAAGTATGTGACAGATGTTCCCCTATACAATGACTTTCCTTGTTCAATACCTTCACTTTTCTTAAGACACTATTTGCTTAATGCATATCCCAGTCACTCTGGGGCAGGAGATCTCCATGTGTGCTCTGAGACTCACCCTGCACAAGACGAAGCATTGTATCCCAATTCAGCAAAGCACTTCACTGAACGTGTAGGTCCACTTCAGTTCAGAGTCCTACAGATACTTGAATGCTCTGCTGAATAGACATGACAGCAGAGCAGATAGCACAGCTAGCACTGTTAGGTTGAGGTCTTATAAGCACATGGGCAAGTTCAACTCAGTTTGTAATGTCTTCCTAGTTGGAACTAGCCAGAGACGCTGCTTTGCTTTCATTTTCCTTTGGGGACGTAATGCACTGGAATAGTTAAAGCTGTAGGTCACAGAAGCGTAATCGAGGGATCATGAGACAGTCATTAATCAATCAACCAGTGGAAATACGAACAGGGTAGATATCATTATCTCTGCATTACAGATGAGATACAGCCAGTTTGCATAACAAAGCCATAGGAAAACAGAAGGTCCTTTTCTTATTTCCCAGTCTCATTCAATCATTTCTTCTGAAATTTGTTTTCTCACACTTCAAGATTTCCTTCACCAACTGCAATCCAATGATTTCTTCATTCAGAGACAAGGCTGATGCTACATCAGCCTTGAACACTAGCTGAAGCTCTTCTACACAAAAATCTGGAAAAAACAGCTCACAAGAGCAGCCTTTCTTTTTTCCAGACTTGGTGTAAAACTTACCTGAACACAGCAGCGGCAACGATAAGGAAAGACAATGACTGAACAAGAATTTGGACATAAAAATAAACTAGACCAGAAACAGATTGGCAAGTAGATGAGGAAAAAAGAACTGGTGGAGTGAATCATCAGAGCAAGGAGAGGTTACAAAAAGGAAAAAAAAAAAAAAAAAAAAAAGACACAAAAGTTAGCCCATTGCCCTGAAGTAATGGCTAGCCTTTAACACGTGGCCTCCACTCCTGTCAGTATTTCTTCTTGGAGAGGTTATCTCAGGAATTTATACTATCCAATAATTACCTTTCAGAGGGCTCTCACTTATAAGAGGAATCCACCAGTAACCTGACTTACGTCATACTCCTGCAATCGTCATTCACCCCCTATAGCCTTTCATCCCATCTCACAAAGCAGAAGCAAGCAGTTTTTCCTGTACTTCTAGCGCTGCATCAGCAAGAGCTGGCAAAGCTGATAAAAATAAAGAGTTTTAATGCTTAATGCTCAACAAATGCTGGTGTTCATGCTGAAGAATGAACACCATCATGAGAAGCATTATTGTCTGAGAGCAAGTTAGTATTTGTTAATAAACTACTAGGATTTGCAGGACCCTCAAGTTCTTTTCCTGTTACTCTCCCAAAACTATCTTTCTTCCACTATGTGATTTGCTTTTCTTCCCAAAGTATCAGTGCCAAAAAGAAGCTTTTACTTCTGGCACTCACTCCAGAGTCATTTCAGACAATCTAAAGTATGGGTTATTACACTCAGTAGGTTATCACACTCTCATTCATGCTCAGATCAAGGCCCTCTTATGCTGGCTTTTTCTGTAAGGGACTCCATTACATCCTGTACAAGCCGCCTGGCACTTAGTTATTCCCAGCACCATAGCTAGGACAGAGAGGAGGACTCATTTTCACTGTTCTGGATGTACTGAGACATCTCTTCAGACAGTCAGTAATCATAAAGAAACACTTCATCATGGAGTTTTGACAGAAGATCAGGCCCAATATGAGGAATAAAAAGTCATGCATCTTCCTACATGGGACCCTGTCATCAACCCAGAAACTGATAGCCAGGGAGCATGAACAATCAAATCTCTGTTGCAGCATGAATTTGCCTCCAAACGGCTTTCAGCCACTTTTAACAGGCACCCAAAGGAATCCCTTTTCCTACACTGGCAGCATAACTAACTTTACCCTGGGAGAATGTGCCTCAGTCTGGCTGCACTAGTTTAAAGGGGCCACATATTGCTTTCAGTCCGAAGAGAACTTCAGGCCAACACACACACCCTAACCGGCATTACCATATTTTCATCTGAAACAGGACTGTGCCACAAGAAAGAGTCTGACAGAGGGAGAGCATAACTGGAGAGGGCAAGAGAAAGCTGTTCTTCCCTCATTAAACTTCAATAGGTGCCCAGGCTCAGCAACGTTGCACTGTAGTTTAGATTTATGTTCTCCAATTAACACATTTCACAGTATAAAGTATTCTTTCTATTTTGAAAGGGGAAGAAAAGGAGAAAAAACACATTCCAAGCATTTGGCACAGCAAATTTCTCCAGTTATCCTCTGGGAAGAAAGGGAAGGGAAAAAGAAAAAGACTTGCCACCACACAAGCTAGAAAGACCCATTTTTGCTGGCTCCATTCCGTCTCTGGGATAGATCCAAGTCAAGGCCCCCACCCCTCAAGGCTGTGGCCTAAAGCACTTGGCATTGACTAGGAGAAGGAAAACAGCTCTGTAGCAGTGGAAGGGGAAGAGAAGAGTCCATACGCTGAGAAGAGAAGAAAGAGAAAAGATCTGCAAGGTCACAATATACAGAGGGTATGAAAGTCTCCCACTTCTGAGACCTCAGCTACATCCTCCTGGTGCATACAGCAGTCAGATGAATCTCTCCTCTATTCTTATCTGGTGGTTTTAAGTTATGGCTAGCTGAATCAGCTGTGGTTTGACAGTCATATTGTTGACTCTATCACACGCACATAAAACAACCACCTCCTTTTTCTCCAAATCCACACTCCCAAAGAGAACTAGAAGCCATATGCATTGAATACTAAAAAAAAATCTCATCATCTTCCATAAGAGTTATGAGAGAAAAGCCCTTCAGAGATCCTTTGTTGAGAAGAGTTTTTGTGTAACATACACAAGACAGTTCAAGCTGAATTGTTCTCCGCATAAAGAGAATTATGAGAAAGCACTGTGTGATCCATTGAAACACAGGACGTTTTCCCAGAAGTCTGAAAAAAAAATCTCATGTATTGCATAGCTCAGCAATGCTCTACTTGAGTTCCTTAAAACACCACACGCAGATTCTGGAGAAATCTGTAGGCTTAATCAAAGCCTCGTTTCTCAACTTACAAGAAGGCTTAGCCAATATATGGGTTAGAAAGAAAATACAATTGCAGACTTTATGTGCTAATCATCCTCATGCTACAACAATGACAAAGCAACAAAGCACATCACAGCAAAGCAGCAGGTTACCACACCTGAGTGATTATGTCACTTCCTCTGAGTCCATTCCAGAACCAAACTCTTCAGGTTTGACTGTCACTAATCTGTAGTAACGCTTGTACAGAGGTGGACTGTATATACTTACAAATGAGTCACTGCTACATGGATATTTTCAATTATAAAGCTGCAGTGCATAACTTGAAACGGAGCACCTTACTTTAGAGGAGCTATAGAAACTCGTGCTTGTTTTTTGAATGCAGAGCATACCTGCTGTTTGTTTGGCAGTGTTTATGTTTAGATACAACCACTTACAGGACATTTTTGTTGTGGGAACAGTGAAGAACTGGAGAACCCTTGGCCCTGCTTTTCATGTGACTTCTTGCCAGAAAGAAGTTCAAATGAAAACACTTATATATGAAGGCTGCTCCAAAAGTAATGCCTCATTTTATTAAGTTGGCCCATGACATCAGAGGAGATGCTGGTGTCATGGCAGTGGAGGCTGAACCTTCTCACCAATATTCCATTACATTTTGTTGCCATGCAACAGACAGCAGACCAAATGGCAACCAAAGCAAAGGTGTGGCAATGAATCTCTTCATACAGAATAAAAGGCATCCACTGATACTCACTGACGTTTGCTGGACTTTCATGGAGATCAAAACAATGGATATGAGTACAGTGAGGTGGTTGCTGATGTGTTACAGCAGTAGCAAGAGCAACACAAAAGACAAGCCCCGTTCTGGATGGCCATGCACACTGTCACAATGTGAAATGAACATCTTGGATCAGCTCATCTGTGCCAATTTGTGCTAATGATCATGACTATGTTGAAAAACAGTGGTTTGTAGCTCTATCAAACAGAGTTACTGCGGTCTTCGTATCTTCTACAGCTTTCATGAAAAAATTGAGGAACTAAAAATAGAAAACCCTCCTAGGAAATAGGAGGAATTACTTTTGGAATGAACTACGTACAAGCACATGGCTCTCACTTGTACTCTTTCTGGTCTAACTAGACAAAAGATTGAGGAAAGGAGGGGAAATACACATACTGTGTATACTCAAGGAAAAAGAACTTTCAGACTCAAGCCAGATGATAAACAGCTGGTATCTATGCCTTCAGTCAGCATCATCTTGGATGAAATTCTGCTTGCTGCCACTCCAGCTAAGCAGCTTCTATTCCATTTCACCCTTCAAGCATTTATCTCTCAGCTGATGAAGTTTCTCAGTTCTGCCTGGTGCATCCAAAACTGGAGAAACAGCACTGAGAAGTGCTGCAGCATCTGGTAAAAATCTGTGGCAAAAATTCCTAGATGATTTGAAGTGATAGGAGGTATGGTTATAATTTACTATAAGTTGACATGCTTCCAGGATTGTTTTTAATATCCAAAATCTGACACTTTTCAGAATATTTGTGGTTCATGCTTTTGCTTGAGTGTGGGTTGTTTTTTTATTTCCTACCTGCATAAAGGAGAAAACATTGATAAAATACTGGAGAACAGGCCTTGAACTTGTGGTTCCACAGTACGAAGATGAGTCAGTTCTAACAATACCTCCTTTTTAGAGAGCTGTTAGCATTCTGAAAATGGCAGTATAACTACAAGGCTTTCTTTCTGCACTTACCTGTTTCTGTCAGGTTTATATGTTCTAGACTCACCTGAAATACATTTACATTAAGTCCTGAAGGATGAAACTGGCTACTATAGTAATCTTTCCATTTGGTTGCAACTGTCAGTGTGCTTGGGAACAATATGACACAAAAAAAATGTAAGCAGAAGTAGTACAACCTGACTTTCTAAAACACTACATTGTTTTTGATACTGCAATTCAATAGTGCAGTGAAGGGTGAATTAAGCCAAATTTTGTTTTAACTTTAGTTTGGATTTAAGGCCTGAATGTGAACTTCAGAAACATCATTTCCCCATGAGATCACACATTTCCTTGGCATTCAAGTTTGCATGCACTGAGCACTCCACACTAATTTTCACTAATATTTTGCACTCACTTTGCTCAGGGAAGAAAAAACTACTTGAGGTGAAAGAAGAATGAGGCCATAGCCTCAGCATAAGAATTTGCCTATACACTGAGGAATCTGTTTAAAACCTGATGGGGTGAAAAGATGGGTGCCTATCCAAATCAGTCAAATGGGGAAACTGTTAATAGCAGCATCCATTGAACAAAATAATACCACTGGGAATGAGAAATTTGAATATGGGAGGAAAGATGGCAAGCAAAGGGTGAAAAGGGAGTGGTAGATGGAACAGCACACATCAGGGACTGTGAGACTTTGAACACTGTAGAACTGGAAATGACAAACTGAAAGACCCAGCAACCCCAGGAAACAACGTAAAAGGGATCCACAAAAAAAGTGTGAATTTTCAATATTCTATAACTCAATAAATAAATAATAAGAGCTATAATAATAATAAATCAGAAGACTAAGGTACTGTAACTGCTCCAGAGAAAGAAAAGGGAAGGTCAAGGACCTTACCAGAATTCTAGAGCATACACAATCCAAGGGATTTGTGAGATGAATGTCCTAGGAGGTGACTTATCCTATGCTACAGATAAATGCAAAGGAAGAGTCCAGAAAGGAAGCTGACCACTGTCCCTAGGATTGTGGAATTGTCTTATTGGTCCTTTTTTTTTTTTTTTTTTTTCTTCAAATCATAATGTACAGAAGGGATGATTAAGCCTCAGTAGCATATTAAAAAAAAAAAGGCATTTAAATCTTAGAGCTGAAACACCATTGTAGAAAGAAGGCAGAAAATTCAGTTTGGGCATGACTCCACATCTTCCTAGACCTTGGAGTTTCACAACTTAGCATTTGACTTAACCCTTTATAAATAGGTCCCAACTTAAACTCCAGATTCAGGCACATCTCATATTTTAACTAGAAAAACAAGCAAGGTGATGAAGTTCAAGAAGCTTAATGCTGGATTTATTGTGGAGAAGTCTTATTATCCTAATATTCCCATCTTTTTTTCTGCAATCCACCTGCACTGCAGGTTCACAAATACCTATAATATTTCCTAACCAAACCACTTAAATAATTTTGAGTTAAGTCATGTTTCTGAACTGATAGAAATAGGGATCTGATACAATCTACAACCAGTAAAGACAGAAATTACTGCTAACAAAATGCAATTTTCATGTAGTTCCTGGCTTCTAGGAGCCGGAGTTCGTAAGAAAGCAACACACTTTGAAAGCATTATCAAAACCACTATCAAACACTTAGAGAATAAATATGGAAAGATACTAGTATACTAGTCCCTAACACAGATCCCATCGAAAGCTGGCAATCTGAGCTCAGAGCATCCTTCCCCACAAGCCAGGTCTTCTTTAGTCAAACAAACTCTAAATACAGCCTTTTTGTCTTTTGCAAAGAAAGTTATCTTCCAGAATAGGGTTGACTTTGTTCCTGCATTCTTCAGAGTACTTTTGTCTTCCATCAGTGCAAGAGGAGAATCAGGACACTTTGTACTGTTCTTCCTAAATCTCCGTAACAGCAGAAAGCATTTTAGAGGGACTGACAAGAATTTAAAGAGAACATATTGAAGGAGACAGTTTAGACTACCAAAATTAAAGTAATTAATCAATCCAAAGGTGATTCTCATCCTTTTGCCTATTTGTTAACTGTTCTTCCTTCTTGGGTCTCTCTATGAAATTTAACAGTTTGCAAACTATTGCAGTCCCTGGAGCTTGATTCTGGCTTCAAAAAACAAAACATGGGCAAAGACTGACAGCACTGGGAACCACTCCTGCCCCTGCTTTTATTCAGGCAGTAGGCTCTAAAACTGGCTGATTAAATAGAAGTGTCAGGACACAGCAGAAGTCACATCCCAGCACACCATCAATTACTTCCTCCATAGCCAGATTGGAAAGAAAAATGGCTGCCCTATTTGAACAAAAATGGCTACTAAACTTAAAACAAAAACACCTTTGATCTGTTTTCTCCCTTTCTTGAAATCTCCAAGGGATAGTGTCTGAAAAATACGAATTGCTCTTCCTTGTAAATCAAGATTTCCCAATTATACTGAAAACCACAGGGCTAAAACAAGGATGGACCTTGTCCTACCTTCCTGCTACAGATAGCATTTTACTGTCACTAAGAGAATAAAATAATCATAAGAGTATAATGATAGCATGTGCTTTGTTAGCCACTGTTCTTCACGTGGGGCAATCAGTGGCAATTCTCAGATTTAATCTCTCTCCTTCCCCAGCCATGCAGTTGATTACCTCTCTCATTCCCAGTTAAAAATCTTTGATCAGAGTAAGATACATAAAGGAGCCTCTGACCCCAGCTAAGGGAACAACAAGAAATGACATTTGGCTCTTTGAGAGAGCAGTAGATAAAAAGCAAAAATGACAGCTGGAGTCAGGAGGAGCTAGTTAGTGGATTGCAGACCCAGGAGGGTGCGGGGTGGGGGCCTACAGAAGAGAAACACCAAGAGGCTGCAGACAGGCTGCTCCCTCTTCTTCTCTAGGTGTCCTTTGAGCCAGTAAGAATGACTGCAGCAGATGTCAGGACCCATGGGGATAGATTTATTTATTTATTTATTTTTAAACAAAAAGGTTACCTAGAAAATAGAAGAAACACTAGAGAAAAAAATAAAAATGAACCAATGTCCATGTTTTGATATGTGGGAATGAATACAAAGGTAAGCACCAACTTGTAATGACCTGTGGTATGTAAATACGCTTAAGCCAGAGGGTTGAATTTTTTCCTGAGTCCTGTCCAACAGTGCCAATCATTTACAGAATTTGACTGGGATTAACCTGTGATTTTCACTTCTAGACACGAAGGAGAAATACAACAGGCAAGCAAAATACAAGCAGAAGTCGCGGGGAGCATCCTTGCACTTCTCCAGCACACACACCACATACAGAGCTGGCTTGTAAATACAACAGTGCTGGGAATATCCCCATAAAACAACCCAGATATGTGCACATATGGATACAAGTACGTGTATCTCAGCTTGTTGTACCACTGCAGAAGATTTCACCCATTTCCAAAACAGCAAATCTCACTTGACATTATTCAGGACATGAAATACAATACATTTTAGTCAAAGGAATCTTAGGTGAAACTCACTACCACTACCATAATTCCCTTGAAGTCCATGGAGTTACTCCAGGGAGAAAGGTTGGCTGCTTGATATTTGTGGCTTGCCAAATCATGCATCTGTGTTAGTTCTCTTGTTTTGGAGACAGTTCTACAAATTATCATTATGAAATAGATCAATTTCTGTTTCAAAAAGCTCAGATGCTGTAGGGACAGAGCAATAAGTCCACTTTGATCCACCAGTCCCTTTTTCTCCATACACATGGATGGACATTATGCTTTTCCAGATTTGCTAATCCACAGAGGTGTGCAAAAACATTGCAGATTTTAATAGCTTCACAGAATAGTCTAGCAAGAACAATGTTGGATGAACTTTCCTTGCATAAGTTCTGAAAGACCATCTGAAATTTTAGAAGAAATATTCAAATTAAAACTGTGTTTTGGCTTTATGCATCAGGATCAAGAGGAAGCCCAAATTTTCGAGAAGTGAAGGGAGAGCTCTGATCACACTTTTGTCCACTTTTCCAGGAAAAAAACTGTACATACTTGAATCTCACAGAATTACAGCATCATAGGGGTTAGAACATACCTCTAGAGGTCATTTTGTCTAACCCCTCTGCTAAAGCAGGCTCCTTAGAGTAGGTTGTACACATAGGTGTTCAGGCAAGTCTCAAATCTCCAGAGAAGGAGACTCCACAGACTCTTCAGACACTTGTCCTACTACTCTGTCACCCTCAAAGTAAAGAAGTTCTTCATATTTGTATGGAACCTCCTTAGCTCCAGTTTGTGCCTGTTGTCCCTTAGGCACCACTGAAAAAAGCCTGGCCCCATCCATGTAAATCCTGCTTGTTACATACTTCTAAGCATCGATAATATCTCTTCTCTGGGCTGAAGATCTCCCAGTCTTTCAGCCTTTCCTCATAAGGGAGATGCTCCAGGCCTTTCGGCATCTTCACAGTCCTTCGCTGGACTCCATCTAGAAGTTTGATCTTTCTTGAACGGATAAGCCCAGAACTGGACACAGTACTCCAGATATGTCCTCAGCAGGTCAGAGTAGAGTAGGAGGACCGCCATCCTCCACCCGCTGACCACACTCTTTTCAGTGCACCCCAGGATACGCCAGGCCTTTTCAAGCCACAAGGGCACTCTGCTGATTCATGATCAACCCGCTGTCCACCAGGATACCCAGGTCCTTCTCCCCAGAGCTCCTTCCAGCAGGTGCTCTGCAGAGAAGGACCTAGGTACTCAAGGTGCACTCACTGACAGCAGAGACTTTGTAATCTAAATTTCTAAAATCTGTAATTTCCTCTCTTACAACATGCTTTTAGAGTTCTGTAGTTTGGAGGTTTCCCATTTCACCATTCTCGTAAACCCACATTCAAAGAGGAGGAATTTGTGTGAAATCCCTCACTGTTATTCTCTTTTGATGGACTAGTAAGGAGCCATCTCTCCAGACCACTCATATGACTCAAAGGCAAAAGGCAGTTTTCAGTAAAATAAACAGCAGCTAATCAAGATGAACTTATTTGCTTATACAGTCTCATTGGCTAATACACAGCCCCATCCTTGAGTATTATTTACCTTGGATGCAGCAACAATAGAAACTGAGCAACTGATTACACAGCTTCTCAACCAATTATGACCCAACATGTATCTCCTAGGTATAACAGTGGAGATTTAACTAGCTCTTCAGCTTTTCCTTTTTTTTTTTTTTTTCCCTTCAAGCACCCAGTGATACACTCTGCATCTTGCCTAGCAAATAAAAAAAAAAAAAAAAAAATAGGCCCCAGCACCAAGAACATTTTACAATACTCAACGGCAGTTTCCCACACCTGCACCTGGAGGGCAAAGAGAAATGCTGTTAGAAAGAAACGTGTGAGCACTCAGAGGCATGGACTATGTCGGTACTTGTTTATGCAGTGCCCTGAGCAGCAGTGCCCAAATGCAGAACAGAGGTTCTGGACTCAGCAAGAGTTTTTTCCTTCTTTCTGAATCCAAGAAAAATCATGCAAGATAAAGAGACGCAACTGATAAGATTTTGGAAATAATAGTTCGTCTACTTTCTCTGTAAATACTGATAGCTCATTACTTGGGCTTCATGCTATTTTCATCTGCAAGGCAAACCTGCTATCATATGAACAAGCTCAGCCAAAACTGAAAAACAGAGCACTTGTGTAACTGGAAAAAGAGACCAACCATTTGAGAAGGGGAAATGCTAAGCATTCACTATAGGACAGAAAAAGAAGTAAAAACAAAAAGGGAAAGACAAGGAAGGACACAAATTAAAGACATAGTGTGGATGAAGGAGAACATACAAAGATTTCCCCCCCACCCCCCCCACAATCACCCCTGCCATCCATATGACAGTGCTGCTTTGTGGAACAGAACAATAGGTACATTATGCTAACCTATAATTATCCCGAGAAGAATGATAGCAAAGTCAAGGCATTACATGAACATTGGAATATTGGATACAATCCCATAAGAAGCAAGGAGGTGGAGGAGGAGCTTTAAAAAGAGATTGAAACATTCCCAGCACAGAACATCAAAGAGGAAATTTCATGTTCTTCTTCATGTCTGTATGGATTTTCCTTATCCTTGATTTGATGATTTAAACTCAGTTCCCCTTTTCATGCATTTCTTGGCTTTATGCTGTAATTGGTTCCAGCACTGTAACATCCTCTTTTGATAGCATGGTACAAAGGAGCTCAGCGCAGAGCACTACTGTCCCACACATATAAGCAGAGAGACAGGAAAGGTGGATGGAGACATAACCCAGTGCCGGACAAAGGAGAGCAAAGGGCTGCCAATTCAGTGAATGTATAATCAAGTGTTCCCAAGCGCACACAGGCACTCAATACCTGCAGCCTCATTCCAATCAGATAGCAGGTACTGAAATACAGGAAGCAGTGAGGCACAACTCTACACCTGCTTAAAACATACTGCTTGCATTTGTAGCATTATACAATGTTGGGGGAATGCTGGAAGACTCAGAACTGGGGGCTTTTGCTTGTTCAGTTTAAGAGATGCTATCTTGCATTAGACACTTTGCTCTCATCCTAGAAGTAACAAAAAGGAGAAGAGTAGCCTATAAATCTGCAAAATCTGAAGCTTCCTCCTTGATTCTTTTTGTAAGAGTAGGTAACTATGACAACCCAGTGTAAGCAACTGTGCCTCATCATCTGCAGACTGCCCAGTAGGAGGCACGCAGACAGGCAAGATGAACAGAGAAGCACCTTTTCATGTGGACTCTGCTCCAACTCAAAGAATGAGCCCAATTCCCTCCAGAGAGCTTGCCTAACCACTCCAGCACATTGTGTCTCCAAATGATTGGCAAAGATTAAAAAAATAGCAAAATAACGATCAGCCACTGCAGGATCTTGCCATGCCACCTGTGTACAACTGTGCTCAAGGCCGTGTTCCTCACAAAGCTTCTATGCCTGCAGCATGGTCACACACACCCTCTGCAAGCTGGCTGTGCCTTACAGATAGGAAACGCCAATTTGAACAGTTATTAAAGTTATTTATAGCTCAGTACTGTTAGACTATTGCAGGACGCTTGCTCCCTTATGGCTTCGGACCTCAACAAGTGTTTGAAGTCAGAAAGGGATTCAGGAGACCCTGCTTTATACTGGATCATGTAGTAGGCAGCAGCTGTCCCATGTGAGGGAGCTCAAATTGGTTGCTGAGTCTATGTGGGCCCAGAACCCTCTACTATAGGCCAGGGCAAAGCGTGAATTCATCAGGAAATGCGTGGCACTGCTGAAGGCAAAGAATGATGGGCAATGTCGTGCCTTTGTGAAGAAGGAATCTAGGCTCCTGCTGAGCTCAAAAGGCATGGGGAACTAGAAGGGACTGCTTTGCACCTAGGCTAAAGTACAATTTACTCTGCTTGAGACAGAAAATCACAGGCTAGAAATATCTTGGGACGAGGCTGCTGGCTCTGAAGAAGTAGAATACTTCCCACCAGCTGCGTGACCACCAGCTCTGCCTTTGCAGTGGTGCAGCAGCTCTGAGCCAGCCTGCTATGAAGTCCTACAAGGCAGGGGGGAGAGGGGCTCTGCTCAAGTCCAGCTGGTGCTCTGGTAGAAGTCCTACACACCAAAAGCTGTCAGCATAGTAATTTAGGGAAAAGAAAGCAGAGGCACATGTTATTTCTGTGTTTATCAGCCCTGTCTGCAGGCACAGCCAAGAAGTCATATCCCATGCTCAAGAAAGAAAGGAGATTATTAAGCATTCCCCACTTGCTAGGCTAAAGGGTCCCTAGCCCCCTCTCATTTTTGGCTGCCCCAAACCAGAAGGGAGAAGAATGGAAAGGATATGGCACATTCCTATGCTCCATCATACCTCCTCACATCAAGGAACAAAGAGAGGAACATCTGCAGGAGAGATAAGCAGCTGTCTGGCTCTGTTTAGCAGCATGGGGGCCTCTCTTCTTGTGAAAAGGTGTTAATACAGACAGCAACCAAACCCTGCTCTTAGTTGCACCAAGTCACAGCAGAGCGCTATTAACATGGGAAAAAATATTCCTGGTGTTAGGTCCCTGCAGCTGAGAGCAGAATCTGGCACTCAAGCAACAGCAGAAAAAATTTAGAGGAGACAGGAATTATCCAAGGCAGCCAAAACAACATGGCATAAATACTGCTTGTTTACAGAATGCTGGATATGGCAGCGCAGATCCTCTTTGTGCTTTAGAAACAGATAAACCTCAATAATAAAAACCATTTTTATTTGGACACTATGTAACAGAAAACCTACCCTTGCCATTTCACACTTCTCTCACCACAGACACCCAGCTGATCTCATATCCCTCCTCCCTCTGCCACATCCACACACACAGCTATCCTGTCCATGCAGCACAGCAACTCATATTTCATCTATACCACAGGCTTCATGAATTTGTACCGCTGCCCACCGACTGCTGTCAAAAAGCCACCATCTGGAAGAGATGCTGGAATGAAATCTATGCAGCTCTGTGGCCTTCTGAGCGATTACAACTATGACACTTAAACCCGCTAATGCGCTAAGCATTTTCTGGCAAAGCTGGTGAGTTACTATGGTATTTTGGGAGGGGGTGGGATCTTTAGAGGATGTCTTCTCTGAGGAGGAGCAGAAGGAAGGAGACGAAATGTAACAAAGCAAATTCCTCAGCAGTTTTATACTCAGCAAACTCCTCAAACTTGCCATAACAAGGGGATATGTTTCAAAAATCCAAAAACAGAATCTGAGGACAAAAATAAACTTCTGTGTTCCTACTAGGTGGATGCACAGGACTGCCTTTTTATGAATGCTTTCCTGATTTCCTAGAAGTAAGAGCTTCCCTTCTTCTTGTGCCCATTCTGGCTTTGGCTAAAAGCACTGTCTGCTAGTTTTATTCTTAGGCTTTCCAGTCTTCCAGCAGAAATAATCCAATAATACATAAACATATATATAAACAAAGATAGATAGATAGATAGATAGATAGATAGATAGATAGATAGATCTTTTATTTAGATGAGAATCAGAGGGAAAGCTGACCCAGGAGTATACAGGCTTTATATGGAAAGCCTGCAGGTCAAAGTGCTGACTAAATTCTCAACATTCCTACCAAGACAAGGGCCTGGCAGGTTTGGCTGAAAGCAGGGAAAGGCACAGAGATTCCAGCAGCACGCAGGCTGACACCTGGTGAAGGATGCCCTGCATTTCTGCTCCCAGCTCTCTTTTCAGGGACTTGCATGTGCGCTTCTCAGCTATCGTTCCTGCACCAATGCAAAACTTGCTAATACAATGCCATTAGAGTAAGTGCTGTCAGGTTAACAACATGGGGATAAAAATACTAATGTTTTTTTCTCTGATAAGGCCATCTTGAGAACTGTCGTGAAATAGTGGTAGCAAAGTATACTGAGAGAGAACTATGGCTTAAGTTAACATTCTTTTAAGAATCAGAATGTTAAAGCATTAAAAATACAGTCAAGGAAAACAAACAAAAGTACACCAAATACTATGGTATTTTATATCTCATCCACTCACCGTGCATAATGCTGGAAGATGGAAACATCTCCAGAATGAAGGAGAGGCAGACACAAGGGCACAGCTCTCTCAGGTTACACTGATGAGCAGGATATTTTTGCAAAACAATACAACTTCATGCTTAATGCTATTGTTATTGTCGCCTTGACCACAGAAAGGTAAAAATGCATTTGTTTTTATGACTTGTAAAGAGATACAGATGGAATCTTCCATGAGAAAACTAATTCATGACAGTTAACATTATGCTCAAGAGCAGTTTTTGAACTAAAAGTATGTTAAAATACTAAACAGACATAACTGATCAGCAGCCTTGGAAATACAAGGCAGCAGAATGAAGAATCAGCCTTCTTTTAAAACATAGGCTCGTGCTTTCGCTCTTTATTTGGCAAGTCCCAAAGGATCTAAAGGGGCCAGTGAAAGAGAAAGCATTAACAGAAACAGATGTAAACAAAATTACTGCATGTGTGAGAATTTCTGAGGGGTAAAACCTAGAAAACCAGAAAGATGTCTGCTGAGCAGAGCTACAGGGAAGCAGATGAGAGGTGGGTCTCCTCCAGACTTCTGTGCACTCTCTTAACAACACAGGAGTCTCCATCTAATACAAACAAACAAAAACAACCACCACCTCTTTATACCCCTCAATATCACTGAGGAATTTTCCAGCTATCACTGTGGCTTGCTCTTCCTCTTCTGGATGATAAACGTGGCCTGAGGGGGTATTCCAAAAAGGTTATGATCAGGAACAATAATGTAAGCAGCAAACCTAACTCCTAAAGAACTTTCACATAACACCCCACTCTTGGTTCTCCTAGCTGAGAGACTGCTAGATTAATTGCTTTGTACAATCTCCTTTCCTATGCATGTGCAAATGCTACCTGATATAATCTATTTGTGGTAGAGTCAAATTGAAAGTCAACACAGCAACTTACACAGGTACACATTTGCAACAAGCCGACATCACTGAGGACAAAGTGCCACTTCTTTCCCCACACACCATCCCCCTGAACGCATGCAGCCCTCACCTGATGTTCTGTCACTAAAGAATCCTAGAATGGCCTGGGTTGAAAGGGACCTCAAAGGGTAAACGCTGCCAGCTTTTCTAGGTCAGCACAGCCACCTGGTTACTATCTACAAACACTGTCTATCTCTATAAACCTCCTGAGACTTCACTGAATTCAACCCTACAGGAGCCCCTTGAGGGAGTTATCTGCACTTCTCCAGATAGAGACTAAAGACACAGGGAGGACAGGACGCAAACCCTATCCAAGCAGGACCTGCTACATTCTCTGTAACACCTGCACTATTTTAATCAGTCAGACACGCTTTATCGCCTTCCCTGCCCACTACATGGCCACTCTGTGCTACAGGTTCACAATCATTTTAAGCTAACAGTAGTCAGCAATGGCCTTAAAATGAATGCCCTTTATCCTTCTCTTGCTACTGTTACCACTCTCCCACTGCTCTCCCCTTACGACAACAGAGGCTAAACCTACAACATAAACATAAAATAATCATATTAAAAGAAATGTTTAAAATCAGATTGGTTTTCTAGTCTGAACTATTCCATGACTGGTACAAGGAGAGGCAGTGTCAGGGTTGGGACATAAGGTCAGGGACAGCTGGAAGACAACACTGCAAGATTGCAGCACTGGCTTAAACCCATCATGGAACTATGCCATCAATCAGCAAGTCTTGCACTTCCTCCACTAATTCAGTCTTTTTTTAATATTTTGAAAGATACCGAAGCAAAGACATCATAAGAATTGTCTGTTGTTTCAGCATATCTTAAAGGTGTTCACCATCATGCTCAGAGGTCACAGTCATGCCATTTCAGTCTCGTTTTACTGCTAACGCTTTCAAAGTCATGACCATCCATGCTCCATTTGTGATCACACAGATCCTGAAGAGGACCAGAAAGATTTACCAGGAACAGACCTCTCAATATCTTTACATCTGTCACTCTAGGCTTTCATTAAGGCCACAAAGTGCAACTTTCCTGGTATTTCTTCTTGAAGCAGTGTTACTTTGCCCATCCTGCATTGCCAGCTGTATGTCCTTTAGTCCACCCTGTCTAGTTTCTGCGCTTGGAATGCAAACAAGAAGTTAATGTATTTGTAATGCTGTAATGCAATAATGTGATGGAAAGTGCAACAATAATAGCAGTGGCAAAATCCTAGGCTGCAGCAAATGAGAACAAGCCCAAATGCACCAGAGCCTTGGATGCAGAAGCAAAGGAAGAAAAACTGCTTACCTTTGGAAGGCCCTCACTAGGCAAGAATCTCCAGCAAGAAACTCTCACCTCGACTTCCAGCCCTAAAATGAGGTCTGGCAAGGGGTGAAGCCCAGTCACTCAGGTGCATCACTTGCACCTGAGTTCCCCTAGTTGGCCTTGCCTTGGCACCAGGCGCTCAATCACTGTTTCAGGCCAAGACTTAACATTTCCACTACAGTACATTCACACAAAGATAATAAACATGGACAGGTCTCTCATTACAAGATTTTACTTGATGTAGCTCTCCTTTCACATGAATGATATTGTGAAGGTGTCTTAAGAGAAGAGCCTCCAAACAGGAAAAGGGACAGTGTTTAGTAAGGCAGCACAGAAATTCCTTCCCACTGGATGTTCCACAGCACATTAGCCACTCTGACAACAGAGAGCAGTAACTCTTGTGCATTTGTCAGCAAAACCTATCAGCCAAAAGGGCCTGTCTTTCAAAAAAGGACAGTTCATAAGCAGCAAGCATAACTCTGGTGGTATTATTCACATTGGATACACCACTGCAGAAAACAATGAACCTTCGCTCTGCTTAGAAGCAGAAATGCATCCCCTTTGACTTTTTACTCCCTCTCTTCTCCTTTGATTTTACAGAATCCCATACTAATTCACAGTCATGATCCAGAGAAAAAAATTGTATGAACAATGTATTCCATTTCAATTAATGTACAAGTCAGTGGAGACTACTTAAGCAAAACAGGACTTAAGTAAAGAACTGCGATGGGAAATGCTTTCATCGTATGTCCTGAGTGTCCCCACGGCACAGGAGGGTCTACTGCTTCCCTCCTAATTTCTAACCTCCCAGACAGAAGTCACCACCTTGCAAGCATTCCCTTACCTTTACCAATTGAAATAAACTCTTTTTTAGAGAGCTGCTATTTAATTTTTTTTTTTTTATAAAGCTAATCTTATTTTTAAGAAGAGATCTAAAAAGAGGAGCTTAGTTGGCACAGCAAACAGGCATTAACTTTCAGAAGACAGACAAAGACGAGCTGAGAGATGCTGTACAACTGTAGCTCCAGGTATGTCTGCACACTGCCTTGGCCTACAGCCACTCAGCATGAGGCAGATAACTATGTCACATGTTAGGTTCAAGTGTTACGAGTCTGGCCTTTCATCAAGGTATGAGATGTAGTGTGTCTATAAATAAATAAATATTCCTCTCCAATGCTCTTGGTAGCCTCAACAATCTTCTGTGATACATTAAAACAAACAGACAGGACCTTTGCTCCTTCTGAATCAGTTCATGCTGCATGGGATACAATCACCAAGTGTCACTGGTGCTATTTCATGTATAGCACTGGTAGAAAGGGGTCTCAGAGCAACACCCTCACTACTAAAGCTCTGCATAAGAGCCTCCAGACATGCACTGCAATTATAAAAGATTTCTCATCAGAATGTTTACGGGCCCTCAGTATTTACCCTCTTTACGCCACTGACTTGCATGTTCATTGAACACATATTTCAAAGGAGAGCTGTGTTTCTCTGACTTAGCTTGAAACCCCAGGCAGTACAGAGCGCATAGCTGGTAGTTCCTGAAGCAATGCTCTGCCCTCAATGAGTCACTATTGAATTGAAGCCCAAACTTGATGTTAATGGAACAATGTGCAAGTGCCCAAATCAGCTCTGATGTGGAGATCCTGACACATGCTGATTGCTGGAGATTCTATAGAACTTAACATATGGGAAAAATATAAATCAGGGACAGATCACACTCCACTAAAACTCAGTAGAGAATTTGACCTCATGAAAACAGCAGAACAACTTATTCCTATGGGGAGAAGGAAGAGTCGTGTGATGATTTCGTAATACACATGCTAGACTGCAAGCTCTCCTGGGAAAGCGCTCAACTTCTGTTCCATCCACAAGAAAAACCTCACTGCACTACCAGGTCTTTTTTGCAGTGGAATGGGAAAGGAATGGGAAAGTTGAGGGTCTCCTTATAATAAAGCTTTCAATAAAAGGAACGCAACCAACTTCAGAGTCACTGTCTTATCAGAAGGCTTTTAACCCCCTGCTAACACAAGTCATTATGAGGGCCACCTTAAAGAAAACACTGGAAGGAGAAAAACAAACAAACAAACAAACAAAAAAAAAAAACAAAAAAAACCAATGCTTCTGTTTGGTTACAATGCAATTTTGTCTGTTCCTTTCTTATCTTCAGACATCCCTGACTTTCACACCCTCCATGAAGATGAGGAGAAAAGTGTATTTGAAAAACAGGAAAAAGTAAAAACAAGTGTAAGTCAAGTGCTATGTCAGTCTTCTACCGAATTCTAGTTTTGTGCTGGTAGTCCCTTTAATTCCTCCAGTTCACAGTATTTTTTCCATCTCCTTTCTCCAAAAGGAATTTGTGCAGCCAGAAAGAGACAACTTGTTTCCATGTTAAAACCATATAAATATTTCATACTCCTACTTGAATAAGCCCTATATAGGAAACCCATAATGAAATTTTAGTCTATAGACAGTTCTCTGTGTTAAAATAAACAGCTTCATCTCTAACATCTACATTTGGAGCAGTTACACAAATCTAGCTAATAGTTTCAGAACACAGTTGTTTTTCTAAGAAACATCATTACAGTTCTCTAGCCAGCCACCTTGGAAGTTCACTAGCAAATCAGTTTGGATACAAACTGCCCAGTTTGGCATAGCCAAACTAAGATTCCACTGCACACAGTTCTCCTATGGGAGGGCAGGGCAGCCCCACTATTCCACGAGCACTTTACTTTGGCTTTTCCACTCCTTTTTGCAAGCTGGATTGTGAAAGTGATAGAAAAGGAAACGCTCACTTTTTAGAAATCTATCGCCCAAGTTTCTTCATTGCTGGTAAAGGCTCAAGTTGCTTTTTATTAAATGTGAACTTTGTGTAATTCTGTCGAAGACTTCCTGATGTAGAGTGTGTTAAGGATTTCTATACTTGCTCCTGAATTTAACTTTTTTCTTTATACCAGTGGGATAAGTAAGGAGTGTAACTCCATGTCCACATCACCTACTTGATGCTGAGTACCATCAGCTGGTGCAAGTCTATATGTTGGATGGTTATATCTTCTCTACAACACTCATAGATAGCTACAATGATCCTTCCACAGGAGAGGGGGAAAAAAAAAAAAAAAAAGCATATCCTCATGCCTCAGTTCTGTGGCATTTAAACCTGTAATGTGGTTTGCTGTCACACTCTGAAATAAAGATAAGTGGAGGGAAGAACCAAAAGGAAATATTTTGAGAGTATTTCATTAAACTAGCATCTTAATAGAGGCTTGGGAATCAAAATCCAGTCAGCAGTGGTGAGATAATGCTATGAGCACTTGTACCACAGTGAGCCTATTTCAGGGTCACATTTACCCAGAACTCTCCTGAAGAGCAGATCACCTAAGGAAATTGTATGAATTATTGCTATGCACAGAAGGCCCCCTCTAGCTTCAGCTTCAGTGGTTACAGTACCACTGTATCTGAGGTTACCTTCCAAGTCTTGTTGAAGAAGACTTCTAATTTGCATCAGGCAAAACAACCTGTGTTATCTTTAATAGTCTAAGTAGACGGTCAGAACTAAATCAACTAATTTTGCCTGAAATTAAAGCAGTCACACACAAACTGCTCTGCTGTGTGCTCTCTGTTGTGTGAAAGGCACAAGCACCTTATAATTGCAGAGTCACTCACCAGAAGATATCCGTTTCCAAACTCATTGGTTAAAATATGAATGTGTTTAATTCAGTCTCTTACCATATGGCTTTATTTTGTTCTAGACGAGTAATATATTGATTTATCTTAAATCAACTCCTCAACTTACTTCCTAACTGAAAGAATAAGAAGGATCCAGCTATCTCACACAATCAAGGACTGGTATTAGCATAGGTGGGCAGTACTTACATTCCTGCTGGCAATATTGGATGGGTATCAGGAGGGCTATTTAAGTCTTAAGAAATCCAGCATCAAGAACTACGTTCAGAGATAAAAATGGCTACCACAAGGTTAATGTAAAGTGTGTTATCTCATTTTTCCTAATGAAGACCTTGCTTTTGATGTGGAAAGCATTTACAGTACTACAAGGCATGGGAGATTCTAATTATAAACCTTTGATCCATTATTTGGTTTTCAGTGACAAACTTGTTTCTGGTATAACGTCAGTGAAGTCAGAGTTATTCCAAAGAAGAATTCCAAAGGTAAATACTGCTAGAAGACAACATCACGTTGAGGAAACAAAAACAGATTTCACACAACATAACTGTAAGGTATTTTTTCTAGGAGAAAAAGAAAAGTTGTAGAGAAACTGAGGCGGCAACTGACCTCACAAAAAAAAAAAAAAAAAAAAAAAAAAAAAAAAAAAAAAAACAACCTGAGTTACACATTAAGACCTCAGCACTCATTTTGCAGAGTATCAGAGGTATTGTGCTTGTTATATTGGCCAAAAATATGTAAACACTGTTATAGAACTATGCATTTAAGAACATGAATTCTTGACTGTTACAAAACAAAACAGTTAAATGAATGACTGCTGACTGTTCAAAAGTGGCAGGAACAAAATCAAAGCTGTATTTAGCATCTGAGATCATTTCTGCAGTGACCATTCTCTTACCTAGGCTCAGAAAAGTCCTGGAGTTTGTTACTGGCTCCCAACTAAAACTTCCACATAGCAGGACATACCTGTCTGATTTAATTTTCTACTTATTCCTGTGATATGTTCTGTAGAAGTACTAAGACAGCAAGTGAAGCTGTTTCTTGGGTACATGTGATCCTATGATGCAGAGGTTCATGAATTCCCTATCAACCATACAATGCTTTTTGCAAGTATCCTTAAAGGACAGAGTGTGGCAGAAGGACTTGCAGCTGTAGGTGTCTGCCTGCAGTCTCCCTTCCCCACTGCTCTCACGAGCATTTGCTTTTGAGAGATGGTGTGAGTCTTCTGCATGGAATTACGTTCCATCATCATTTCTTAGACTACAGCACACTAATAATTGAATAACAGAAGGTTTCTACTCCAAGGAACTTCTCTGGGAGTGGGTTAGAAGAAGATTTCAAACACAGAAAAGGCAGGACAGGAGGATAGCTGCAGAAATTAAGGACTGATTGGACAACTCTGATATGCTTCTTCATTAACCTTAGCAAAAGATGGGAAAGATTATTTAAGGAATGCAAGACACTGAGGATTACTGTGTAAACACAAAGCATTTCACTTGACAAAACTGACTAAGGAAATAATTGTTCATCCAGGAAAGCCATTCCTGAATGATATCCAAATCCCAGTTTTTTGGTTGTTTAGTTGGAGTGTTTTGAATTTTATTTTATTTTTTTTGTTCCTGGGGCAACAGGCTAATTAAGGAGCAGCAGAGATTGGGAAGTGCCCTTCTCAAGTACCAAGGAAACAGACACAGTAAGACAGATAGACCTTCACTGCTAGCTGATTGCAGAGCAGCTCTCCCCCACATCACACCACCATTGGCTTGCCACACGACATGAAAGGGGCTGTTTTTCTTTTATCACCTCTCTAAACTGAGAGAACTGCACAAGTTGTAAAGACTGAACCAGCAAAATTCAGGAGCAAGAGAAGAATCATAACTTACAGCAAACCTTAAAGAAAGAAAAAGGAAGGAAAAAAAAAAAAGTGATCTCACACATAGAAACAAGAATACTGACTTTGTTTAGTCAGTAACTTCAATAAGAATAAAATTAGTTTGCAATACCCACAAAATAAAATTGAATCCATTGTACCATTGCTTAGCAGGTACTATCATAGTCTGATGCAACCCAAATGCACTGCTCTGTATCTAACCAAAGACATGGGCACTTACTAGCGAGGAAGGGGTAGGCCTGGAGTCATGGAACTCATCACAAATCACAGCCTGCTTTGCTTCTCACCTCTGGCTCCAGCTGCACTAAGTGCATCTTGCCTATTTTGCTTCAGACATAATCACCACTCAGCACATCATTAGGTCTGCCTGGACTAAGCCCAGTGCTCTCTATAAAACAATAGCTGGGATAGTGGAGGCCTTAACAGCTCACCTGAGAGGCTGACAGGATGTAGGAGGCTGTACACTGGACCCTAAGAAAAAACACGTGGAATCACCACTCCCCTTCCCTCATAAACTTAAACAGGGCAAGTATTCACTGAAGACCCTATGTAGGTCACCTCTGTGTGGATATTTTCAAAAGAAAACATCTGCCAATACAAAGGGTTTTAAGGATTTCTACCCCTCAGCCTAGCAAAGATATAAAGCTGATGAATAAAACATTCAGCAAACTTCTGTTCTGCCCCTTGCTGCAGCCACTGCATATCTGTCATGGACTGAAGCTGTGACTTTCCACTCAAGATTCTGACCATTGCTCAGGGGTTTCATGTTTGTTTCCACAATAAGGGTAACTTTTTAATGCTTTCCTTTTATCACTTCAACTGGGCAAGGTTTTCAGAAGACTACATCTCCTTGAGTTACTACATACACGCAGCACCATAGGTGGGCATGCCACGCTAAGGAGAAATGAAACAGAAGGAGTCTGATGTGAGGCATTTACAATCTAAATTAGGCACAGCACAGCGAGGCTGACAAAAACAGTGGCACAGGAGGACACATACCACAATAGTGAGAGCTCACAGGCTGTGTTCAGTGGGTGTAATGAGCTTAATGACTCTTTTTCTTGTGTCACTTCATTCCCCGCTTCCCCCCATTCATAATACTTAAATCTTTACACAGTGAATATAGTCTTCATCTTGCTGAAGCAAATGGCAACATTTCAAATGACTTCAGTGGCGTCAGGATTTGGCTTCATATCTGGCATAAAAGACAAGGGTGGAGAACAGCAAAGGATGGTTAGTGTAAAATGAATGGATTTGGTGAGTGGCTCCGAAAGTTGAGTAGCACAATGAAGAGCATCAGGGAAAATGTCTTTATCTGATATGGGAAAATGCACAGAGACATCTATGGCAGAAAAATGTTGGCACAACATGGTAAGCTGAATTAGGAGAGAAGCTGGCACAACTAATAAAGCAAAGTTAATCAAATATGGGAGGTGACATTCCTTTCCAGACTTCACCAATATAAAACCACTGACCTAATTATAGAGAGCAAACAATATGGTCAGAAAGAATCAAAAGGGTCAGGAGAGAGCAATTCAGTGAATTACAGACAGGGATGTGGTGCTTGAATCAGATAAGGATACCAAAAGTCAGCACAGGGAGAGCTGTGAGCAGCATACTCTGGTAGCTCAGCAAAAAGGAAGACGGTTTATAGCAAACATCCTGTTGTACAATACAAGAGGGGGGGAGGCCTGAAGGCTAAGAAAAGGGGCACTAAAGAAGGGGCTAATAAGAAATCATAAGTGGTGTTGCTTAAGCTCCTAAGTTAAAATAGAAAACTAGTGATTCTTGTTATACGTGAACAGTCAGCATTTCTACTTGAAAAAAAAAAACAACAAAATAACCTTTGACAAAGGTGAACATGTGGTGGGTAGCTATCTGTAGGAATGCAAAATAATACAATTAACAGTAATGAAAAGCAATTTTCCCCAAGTGGCAAGGAATTTCAGACTAAAGGTCTTTGGGACAGGTTGGAAGGAGAGGTGGAAGAGAACAGCAAAAGGAAATGTAATCCTAATAAGATCTTAAAAGTCATAAACAAAAGATAACAATCAGCTGTGCATTCTCTCCTCCAAAAAGACCACAGGGACTTTCCATGATACAGCAGAGGCATCATGGAAGCGACCTCAGCTGCACCAAGAGTCTCCTTGGGAATCAGCACCATCTGCTACACATGGCAGGGAGAGAGGGGGAAGGGAAAGGGGATAGGGCAGGCAGTGCAATGAGACGTGGTAACCCCACATCACTGCCATACAAACCGCTCACAGAAGGTCTGCAGTGCCAGGAAGAAAACATGCAGGCTAAGAATTTCCTCGAAGAAAGATCATCAGCTGCATATAAATACTAAAGTAAAAGAAAATATACATGATGGTGATAGGGAATTAAAGAAGGAGAATGATCCAGATCATTCCCTGGTGTACGCTGGCACACTGCCAGCAAAGTCCATAAGGTGACCAAGATTTACAACAGTTTGAGGATCTGGTCCAATGAGCTAGTTTTCTCATACTGATGCATTATGAATTTGGCAATGTAAGGTCCCACTGAGGGTCCTGTCACCATGACTTTATTTGGAATCAGCAGCACTAATACAGAGATTCCCCAACCAGTGCAGATATCACGTTTATACCAGAAAAGAAAAAACCTGTCAGGGCCACATTTTGTTTAATAGACAGAAGACAACTCTCCAAACACAGAGACAAATGCTGTTAGCATTGCTTAGTTGAGTAGCTCCAGGATTGCTGGCACTCCAAAAATCCTGGTATTGCTCACCTGAGCAGACTCATTGACTTTAACAGTATTAGTCACATAAGTAAACTGCACAGGATTTGTTCCTTAATGCTGATCAAGCTAGATGAACATACATTCAGCTAGATGAAGGCGTGTTCAGCCTGGATACTACTTATATCCAAGTAGCAAATAAGTGATGATGATGGCTATTTGTCAGGTGCTGGGTCCCAGCTGCAACATGTGAATTCCAGTGTTCCTCCCTATTGGATACCTGGCAGCCAAATCTTTCTGTCTGCAACTTTAAAGGGCTATATTGCATTAGGAACATTCACATCTCCAGATAGACCAAGGAAAAGAAACCTGAAGAAGATAAAAAAAACCTGCAGGAGGATCTGAACATCTTTCTGCAATATCCAGTTAAGGTGTACATCTTCTTCACCTGATTCAGGAAGCACAGCAGCCTGCACATATACAGTCTGATTCAGCTTAACACAAGTTATGGGGACGATCCAGAAAATGTAAAAGGTCAGGAAGAATGTTATTTTCCCAAAGTCCAGCGGAACTGCACAAAATATCAGCCTGCTCATTCTTTGAATCTGAGAGTAATCAAATACTAATTTGAGCTAGATCTCAGTATCATAGAATGCCTATATCCACAAAAACCAGATCCAAGCAATACACACAAGCTCCTGAGCATGCACATCAGCTGCACAGCACATGGAATCCAGACTGGAATTTTCCAGCAGGGGAACACCTTTAAGTCACCGATTTCCCATTCTAATTCCTGCCAATTATCCAAATAGATTCGTAATCTTCTGCCTCATTTCTTCATTGGGAAAACACTTTTCCAAGTCTCAGTTCTGTTCAAAGAATTCACAACATTAATGTGTTACCAGATCAAGGTAAATTCTAAGTACTACTCACCACCTCACTCAAACAGCAGATGTTGTAGAAAATCATATGCTTCCATGAAGATTCCCCCTCACGTTCAATCTCTACATGGGTTTACTATGTGAAGGTAAAATTGCATCACTCTTTCCAAAGCAGATAGCACCACACATTACCACTATGTGATAGAAAGCACAGCAACAATAGCAGAGGGGCACAATCCTAGGCTACAACAAATGAGAACAAGCCCAAACACACCAGAGCCATGAATGCAGAAACAAAGGAAGAAAAACTGCGTACCTTTGGAAGGCTTCTGGCAGATGAGAACCTCCAGCAAGAAACTCCCTCCTACTCTGCCAACCTTTAAATGAGGCCAGGGAAGGGGTAGAGCAAAGATCCACCCCTTCTGGTCACTCAGGTTCATTGCATGCACCTGAGCTCCCATGGTTGGCCCTGCCTCCCTACCAGGTGCTCAATCACTGTTTCAAGCCATCACTTAGCATTTCCTCTACACACCATTACACAAAGCAGCAGAGCGCATTTTTTCAGAATGGAATATACTTAGACCAAACAATTTTATAAGTCAAATAAATAAAAGTATATATAATCAGTGTGCCTCAATTGGGCATCTTCTTGTCGTCTCCCTTCTCCGTTATGAGTTTGGAAAACAGAATGTTAAATGAATCTATCTGTAATTTTACCCAATTCTACAAGGCAGATTTTTGAATTCTAAATCCAACTACCACTGGAATGTGCAGAAGGGTTGAAGAAGACAACATGGCCATAGGTTGAAGAAGTACTCTGAAACACTGTGGATTGCTGCAAGGAGAGCAGCAGAAGCCAAGGGTAGCAATAAGAAGTGTAATGGAAGTGGAGTGCCCGCCATTCCAGTCATCTCTGGTATTGAAACACCTATTCTCTGAGATAAGTACAACAGGATATAAATATAAGATGGGCCAAAATCAGCTAAGGGATCCACAGAACGGTTCACATGCCAAAAAACCATAATGCTAGAAACCAAGTTAGCAAGGGAAAGCCCTCAGGCAGAGTCAGGAAATTGAAGCATACCAACTGTTTTTCTCTCTGCTACTTCATATCACATACAAAACAAAGACTATCAGCTTAAAAGACAAATGAAAAGAAAGATGACACCAGTCATCTGATTAACCAGAGAACAAAACTGTGCCAGTAGTCAAGTTTGGGTTACTCAGAAACACTTCAAAGGCAGTTATGAAATCATGCAAAACTTAAATAAATGCTAAAAGGAAACTTGGGGCAAGCCCCAGTTTTCAAGGCTGGTCCCAATCTCTGCAGGAAGGAGCACTCATGCTCTTCTGAAGGAGCAAGATAGCAGTGCTACAATTCAAGGCTATCTTTAGCTCCAGCAAGCTGAGAACTATTTGCTGGTTATCAAAATAGTGCATGCATAAATGAGAGAAACAGGATGTGGCAAAACGACCAGAATCATTTAAATTTTATTCTGAATCAAGACTCTGCCAGTCTCCATACCGTATATGGAACATTTCCCCTGCAGGTGCAAGAAGTTTCTGTAGGATTTGCTCTTGCATGTAGCATCCCACAGACTAATATTTTAATAGATGCAACGGTTGATTACTTGATTTTTTTCCGGTGTGGGGGGTAGGGAAGAGAGAAGGAAGAAGAGGTGGAGAAAAGATATGTAAACTGCAGGTTGGGGGGGAGGGATGTTCTTCTCTCAGAGGCCCAGCTGTACAAACCATATGTGGTAATATAACAAACCACCTGGTCAAACCATAAGCAAGTTAAAGAATGTAAGGGAGAAAGGCATGAGGTATTTCACTGGGGAATAGTCTATTCTCAAGGAGGGAAGGGAGAATTGATTTTCATGATAGGAGATAAAGCTCAGCAGACAAAACTGGATACTGCTTGATCTACCCAACAGAAAACACAAATGGCAACCTAGTGGAAGGAGGAAGGGAGCATGCCCCTAGAGCCAGCAGGCAGGTGCCATTCCAGCAGCAGTATGAAGAAATCCAAATGGCTGCTTTTAAAACATTTACAGGTCCTCCCTCTGGCCTGCAGGCATACCTGAGAGCTTTACTCATAACTTTAATCATAACTTTACTCTAAAGCTATAATGAGCCTAGACCACCAGATGAAGAGTGCTGATTCACAAATGATTTAGCCGAAGGCAGCTCTCTGCCCACTAGATTCCCCTAAAAACCTCTGTTCCTCATATATTCAGTTCTCAATCTAGTTTGGGTTCATTTCGGTTTGGAAGTAGGCCTATCACAAATGTTATGAAACCCCATGGATTAATGAGCCCATCCTGATGGCTTTTGAGCAAAACATCAGAATCTAAGCAAAGGATCCCTAACTATAGAGACGACTGGTTTGGATGGAATTAATAGGAAGAAGGAAGAAGAAGAGGATAAATCTGCTGAGTTCTTCATTTACCTGACCAAGAGTCAAAACAGTGTATAATGTTAGACTCAGGTAAGCTGTCAATTCAGGATGACCTTTTGTTAGCCACTCAATTTTCCTTGCATTTTTATTTAACCATCATAAAGTTGGGCAAAAGCAGGCACCTTTCCTGAAAAAACAAATAAGCCAGTCTCCGAACCAGGTGAATAAGTTATGGAAAGGTAAAAATATTCTGGCAAACAAGAAAATGCCTCACTTTTTCATCAGTGGAAGAAATGAAAAAAAAAAGGAAAAAAAAGACCATCTAATAAAATCTGCATGAATCACATTGTCTTTGCAACTTCATAGCACTTTGTACGCAAGAGCTTATTTCCACATGCCTGCTGCGTAGACTGGTTCTCAACTCATCTGCAGTATCACAAAGAATTTAAAGCATATTTAGTGCAATGTGGTGTTCTTCATCAAAGTTCAGCTCCAGAGCCACGTGATTTACACAGCTGCAGCCTTCATAGGTATAAAAGTGTTTCTAACTCTTGAATTTCCAGAGAATACTTTGGATTTGTACTGTGCGGGCTATTAACCTAAAAGGCAAATAGACATTCAAAAAGGCACTATTTTAAAAAAATTAAATCACAATTTTTTCATCTTCCTCTGGAGAAGAAAAGCATCTGCCTATGACACAGTTTTCTAGATCAGCAATCCTGCAGCTAGAGTTTAAAGTTCCCCTACATGTGGGCCTAAGCAGCAGTAGTCATAGCTGTACAGTATAGGCTTCTGTTTTGTTCAGCCCAGCAAACTAGATGAGAACTTCTTGGACTCCCATCTCTCATTTACTAAATGTTATTGGGAAATGATTTTCTCACCTTTGTTGTTCTGGAAGAGATTTGTTGTTGTCTTACACAATGGCACAAAAACTTAAAATTTCAAAAATGTGCATAAGCTGACAATATATATTTAAAAAAAAAGTCTTTAATTGAGCACAGTGCTTCACTTCGATTTTAACCTTTGGGATCTTTTGAATTACGAAGTCATTTTCACATAAAATGAAATAAACTAAAGATTACTGAAATTGAATAATACTACATGTTCCATTGTTTTTCAGGAAAACACTATCAATTCTTTCTTTTAGAAAACTAATAAAAAATCAGCTGAGTGCTATGAACTGGATTGCTTTTGATGATTAGTTATACTTCACCCCAAAACAATTGGTCAAAACATTCCCCAGTCTTCTCTAGTTTCAAAATCACTACCCCAGAAACTCCCTGCTCCCTCTACTCAATTCACAAGCTGTTCTCATAGCATTCTGCTTTTAAGCAACAGTTTAAACAGGGTTCAAAATAACTCTTCAATTAGAAGGGACTGCATTTATATGGATCTCAGACATTCTCTGATTACAGACACATGGCTATCTAAAAATTCCAGTTAATAAATGTTCCATTGAGACCTTCATTTTCCTTTCAAGGTGTCAGAAGCAAGAAAATAAAGAACACATGGGAAATCCAGAGCAGGAAAGAGCTGCCCTACTAAAAGACTCCACCTGTAACCACACTTTTCATTTCTTTTTATTTCTCGTCTTTCCATCCAGCAATACAACAGAACTGAAGCAAAGTGTACGCATCTCTGTTAAACATCCATCATCAAGCTAGAGTCACCAAAATCCATCTTCACCTTTCTCCAGTCAGCTGTCCTTGACAGTGATCTGTTCTTACATGTATAGTGTGGACGGCATTTGTGAAGTGTTGGGAGGAAGCATTTCAAATCAGTTTCCTGTGAACAAGCAGCCACGGAGTTTCACTAGAAACAACAGAGAATTACCTCCCTTGGAGAAAAGCCACAGGCTTAAAGGCATTGTGGAACACAAAATAGCTTCTCATTCCTTTGAATGAATGATGATTCCTTGATCTTTTTAGACAAGATGAGGAAGTATTATAAGATCTTGCCTGAAAACACACTGTAGATAAAGGAAAACCCTGTAACCACCAAAATAGAATAAAGTGTAATTATTTTCCTCTCTCATCACCCTTGCCTAAATTTAATGCATCAGTAAACAGCAAATTCCACTGAAGCAAGTCATTCACCACTAGCAGGAGACTTCTCCTCCACCTTCTAAATCTAAAAACTAATTTTTAAATCCACTATAGGTGAGGTGTCCTCGGCAGGCTGTACCTGAGTCAATTGCGTGCATACATGCACACGCATGGAAGCAATCTCTAGTAATCATGATGCATACGTGATAATTACAATTGGTCTCAATAAGTCCTTTTAAGGCTTTTTACGAGCATTCATCACGCAACCCTTAAAACACTTCTTTAGTGCAGGTAAGATTTATTGTTCTCCTTATATAGGAAGTGAAAAAGAGTTGCTGAGTAGTTAAACAACCTGTCCAAGGACACTGAGGATACAACAAATAAATGTTGGGTACTTTGACTCATTATGCCTGAAATCTAACTTCCAGGCATGATTCTCATGCTTGTTTCTCCAGGCAGCTTGCAGAATTCATTAACGTTTTCAGGAAACACATGATCTAAGTTGTCAAAAGGATTTTCCTGCCCAACTTGACTAGACAGACAAGAGGAAGGAGACTCTTCTTTTATGTGCTTATATCTCAGCCTCAATTTTTCTGTCCTAATGGTATTCTCAGAGTTCAAGAAGAAAAAAAAACAGGTTGCTAAGCTTTCTGGAGCCTCAGCCTAGCAAAGTAGTATCCTCTTACAGCTTCAGGTGTTCAGTGATAAGTGGAAAGTCTCACATTATCTACCTTTACCAAGTGTCAGGTGAGAGGGTCAGAGGTTCTGTTTCAGTTTAAAAGCCTTGTCTCCATAGAAAATGAGAACAGTAAGGCAACATGTTCAACAAGTGACTTAGAGGAGGGTGAAGGAAGGTGTGGTAAAAGCTTCATAAGTTCTTTTCAAATTAAGAGTCTCTGACAGAAACCATTATCATCGCATTGCTACCTATAACATGTCCAGCTCAAACACTGTTGATCTGCAGCTGTAATATTTTTTTTTGGTGTTATGTTTTTCTTAGATTATTACTTTATTTTTCCAAGAAAAAATGTTTCAGACTCAAGTCTCAGCACTTTGGAATAAATGATCAGAAATGAGAAATACAGCATTCTATCCCACACAAAATCTACTGCTTCCAGCATGCGCTTAGAGTAGCCAATAAATCAGCAAAAGCGAAGTCTACAGTTTTGAGCAAAGAAAATCTAACAAAGTTAAACATACTGCATGTGTTCCTTATTCTAAGGAAGAGGGTGTTAAGTGATTAATATTAGTCAGTTCTGAAAATGTAAGACTTGCAAGAACTCCATTATTTTCTAGTGTTCCCATTAAATCTCAAGAGTCTATTATAAATTCTACAAACCAAACACACGTGGCATAGACAGTTTTCATTTACCCTACTCACAAGTTCAGCTTAGGAAAGAAATTACCTCTTGAGAATGTGTATTTCAAACACCATGGTCACTGGAGCCAACATGGGTTGTAATAAACACCGGTGTCCTCTAGAAAGGAATAATGAGGACCTTCCCCGACTTGTTCCCACCACATCCGTGAACTGTAAGAGAGTCACGCTAAGGCAACTCTTTCAATGGGAAGGAGAGAGAATGGGCAAAGACTGAGCTAACTTCTTTTAACATTAGTAGGAATTACTCTCCTCATCTGAAAGACCTTCCTTCTTTACAGCCATGGAGAGCTGAAGGAAGCCCTTCACATTGCTATTTCCAGGACACCAGGCTGTCAGCAAGCCTTGCCATCAAGCTCATGTGTTATTTAAATGTGTGCTGCAAAGAGCCTGGCTCCATCCCCCTGATGACTTCCTCACAAGTATCAGAAAGCTTCTCTTCATTTTCCCCCAAAGTTCTCTTCCCCAGGCCAAACATGTCCAGTTGCCTCTCATCTAATTAAAAAATGTTCTGAGAAACCGGTCTAAAGTTATTTTTATTGTTTCTTCCATTCAGTATTATGTAAAAGAAACTGAAGAGATAAACCATCAATTTCACCACTTTCAAACTACTGTAACCTTCAGTATATCCTATCGTGTATTGGGAACATGTGAGCTCTTACAGACCTGTATCTCCAAGAAGACTAGAAGTTGTGAGGAACTGCAATAAACACGCACATTACATATGTGTGTGTGTGTGTATATATATATATATAATAATAAAAATATATCAGTATTATATAAATAATATCTAGATAGCCACATTTTGTCATGCTTAGCACAAGCACAAAAGCCAGCAACTCTTAAATGTTATTTAAATATTTCTAAAATCCCAAGCTTGTGACTTCATCCCTCTCTCCCTTTCAGTTCTCTAATTTTAAAAATGGAAATAACATCACTTGGACCCATCACAGGAATTTCCTGTATTAGAACTGGTGTACTGCTTTGAAGATGCGAGCTGCTATTCTGTGCACCTTAATTCAAGGCTTGGAGAGTGGACAGTGAGGTGTATCATAATTGCACACCTTCCTGAGTATTTCTGCACTACACACACAGTCACACAGCAGTGATTAAGCATGCAAAATCCTGACCAGCGTGCACTGGATTCAGTATAAAGCCTGGTAAGTCTCTCCTCTGGCTCCAGAAAATTCCTCAGCACAGTTATTTCAAATACAACTTCTTTCATGAAACTTCTCTCCCACTCTCAGCTTCAGTGCATGTCGTGAAAATCCCAGCAGTATTTAAGCTGAGACTGTAAGACGGACAAATCTGTAATGACCTGCACATGTAGAGCAGGCTGTGGTTCCTCTCTTAGGAGGTATGTTAGGCCAGGGGCAGCAGGGGCAGGAATCTGTGGCACATCATGCAGAACCATCCTGGCCTTCAGCAAAGTGCCCAGTGTCAGTTTTGGAACACTCTCCTGAGCAGAGGACAGAACAAAAAAGGGTGGTAAAATCAGCTACAAATTTCTACAAGAAACTATTCAGCATTCTCTCGTATGCTTTTTGGGCAGAATAGACGAGCACCACTACAGTCCATAACTGGATGGGTATGTCCTTATGACAGTGCAACACCAACAGCAAACGCTGACCTTCTATAAAAGTTTTCCTGCCACTGGGCTACTTTTTATTCTCCAACCTTGAAGGCAAGCAGTGCAAGTTCCACGCTCTGCTTTTATGCACTTGTGGGTTCTGGGCTGGGCTTTTGTATTCCTTTGTCTCATATCTATGATGTGAAAGAAGAGAATATGTTCGCTACTCACTGTTGCAAAAATGAGAAAGCAAGAATGAAACAGTCATTCAGAACATGAAGGGATGATTCTTAAGCCTATATTTTAGATGCCAGCAGGGCCTGAGGCCAGTCTAAGCCCTCAGCACGCCTTGTGGTGTTGTTAACACCTGATCAAAACATTGCAGGTTTCAAACTGAAAGATTTTACATGCTTTCTTTGTGAGCAAACCACCGCATAACAAAAAACAACAGAGGTTGAGACTCAGTTAACAAGTCCTCATCTATGCTGTTCAATTCAGGAAAAAAAGAAAAAAATGAACAAGAAACTACTCAAATTACTGTAGCACAGACAGATGGACAGTAAAGGTGGGAAACTGCTGTATTTGGTCATGTTATACGTTGAGATAGCTGCTGTGGAACAGTTATGACTAAGTCCTTTCAGGTCGCACGAAGTCTGCAAGAACTTCTAAAGACTGTCAGAGGAGAGCAGGGAGGGGGAAGAGGTGCTCAGGTCAGTTTATCCACTTGCCATATAGGCAGGCTCAGAAGGATTTACCCTCACAGGCTTCCCCTAGGGGCCTCTGTGCCAAATTCAGTGGGAGCAGAATCCACTCTGTACCCACAAGCAAAATAAGTAATGGGATTACATTTCTCAGACCCTATAGATTCTAATAGAAGGTGGTAGGGGTGGGAACAACACTGGAGAGGGAATCTCTTGGAAGCAGACAGCACCTCTGATGGCAGTACTGGGTCTCTTCAGACTGTGTGGTTAGGTTGTCCTGATAAAGTTTTCACTGTAGACTCTTAGACACAGAAAATCCAGCTTTGAAAGATGTTGCCAGAATAGGATTCTGAATAAAGCAGATAAGAGGTCTGATCTGGCATGACAAATCCTGCTTAGCAAGCCAAGGGTTAAGTCTATGAGCCAGAGCAAAAGGATCCTTGCTTCTGCTTCCTCCCAGAACAGCAACCCACAAACTTCAAAGTGACAGTTGTGCAATTCTTTCTGCATTGCACTGCCCTGGTGCAGAGGCATCACTGACACTGCCACCTCATTTCCCACCTCCATGCTGCAGTGGGAGGAGAATGGAGGGAAAGGGATTTCCATTAGTACAAGGAGGAAGAGTTATTAGATCCCCAGTGTGGTGTAGCTTCTAAAAACCCAAACACAGCAAGGGGTCTCCATCTCACACCTAACGTCAGGAACAGAAACACAACTGTCACCAGTTTTTGCATTTACAGCTGAGGCTGTATTTGACTTCTCCTTGCCATGGGTGCCCTCTCACTGCAACCCTTCCCAAAATCCCCCTTATCGCTTTTTCACCTGGGGCTGGAAAGAGGGCCTTGCTGGTTTTTTGAAGGCTTGAGTCCTCTCCTCAAGCAAACTCCCACCGTGATGCCCAAGGATGTCACACCAGACCCCACAAGCTCCCCCCTCCTGCAAGGAGCTCTGCAGGTAGCCAGCTGCTCTCACAGCCTTCATTTGCCTTCAGGTGCCCGTCCCGCTGCTTTGCAGTGACAAGGACCAGCCGTAATTGCCAGCTGCAAGCTCTTTGGGTCAGAGACTGCACAGTTAGTGCACTGAGTTGACAGTCTAGTGGAAGCTACTTAGAATACTGATTTCCAGTTAACAGTAGTTTTTACCAATGCTAAAAGAAATGTCTTTCAATTGTGTTACAGTCTCTTTTTTCCTTTCTTCATTTTCCCTCTGTTCCACAAAAATCTCTCTTCCTACTTTACTACACCTCTTCCATGTTTCTATTAATTCCCTATTATAATTATAGGGAAACTACGATTATAGCAAAGAAAGAAACCGCATACATCCTCTTCTCTCCCATGGGAATACCAGTTTCTTCAAATTAAAATGCTACAAACCTTTGTATCTGCAGTCTTTCCTCTCACTTGTTTTCAAAGTGAAGCAAGTTATACATGTATGCACACACTCATATACGCACTCTTCACAATCTTTCTTGCAATCCTGACCTCTTGCCTGCTTCATCAGTGGTAACTCATCACTTCACTTTGCTAGGGGGGTTGCTTAGCATCCCCCATCTCACTTTGGCCTTTCCAGAATTTAAAGAAATAGAATATCCTAACAATTACAAATAGTTCTATTTTCTTCCACTAAAAATAAGATCAGTTCACCAAAAACCGACATTGAGTTTGAAAGACTGGCAAGTCACTCTGGTAGAATGTCTCTGGGCTCCTTAAAAATAAGGATTAAACTGCAGTTTACACTTTGACAGTGTTATCAACTACCTCAAAACTGCCAGAAGACAGTTTAAAGATTTTCTATACCCTTTGGGTGTCCGTAGCTAAGACCAGAGCTGAGATTATACACAGAGGTAGGAGCAAAATGAAACCAAAGTACAATACTCCCATAGGCTGAAATACTGATACTGAATTGGAGATTTTTTATTTTAGTGTAATATGTTTACTACATTTTCACAGTCATTTCAAGTGTTCAATACACCTCTCAGTACTTAGCTCAAAAAGTGGCATATTTTAAACTAGTCTGGGTGCTTTCTTTTGCACATGGTGCTGTTTTTTAAATCATTTATTATACCCCAAAACTGGATATTTTTGGCTACTGGGCAGACAGAGAAGCGGTGCAATATACGCAGGTGACCAGAAGTAGCCAGGTTAAGAAGGAAAGCCTGGGACAGGACCACCACTGAGCATCATCACTGCAGCTCAAGCTGGAGTGAGTGCCCTTTGCCCAGAGTACCTGTTTGCACTGTATAGAATAACTGTTTGCTAAGCCGTGTTTAGGTATTGCTTTACACTTATGCAAAGAACAAAAGGGCATGGTGGCCTTCACATGGGGTTTAGAGGTAAACTACATATATGGAATCAAGACAGACAGCTGTTGGTCAAATAACTGTTTTTACCCAAATCAGAAAGTATCTATAATCGGCACACAAGAGGCTTAGAGTATCAGTGGAAACAAATTCCAAGTTGAATTGCAAGAATGAAATAAAACCTGTGGGAGAGGGTGCTGCACTACATCTGGGTAGCTTCCTGTTGCAGTCTTTGATGCAGAGCACTGGCAGAATTCACATGAGCTATATCTCCAGGCAGACAAGGTTTACTGGGGGAGGAGAATGGCATTTAGGGGCTTCCAGTTAGCACTGCTCTCTGTGGCACCTGCTCCATGCCACATGTCTTACTGTGGCTCTGCAGATCACCCCTGCACACAGTTCTGTCTGGTAGATGACATTTCTTCTATTACAAGCCCCTTCTCTCAGTCCACACATTTCTTCCTAGCAGACACCTGCAGGGAGTGCTGAAAACACATAATAATATAAAGAAGCAATCACATTGCTTTTACCTTCACATTTGGGATTGAGACTTGTGTTCATATTTTGACTACCCTGATGCACTATAGGATTATTCCATGTGTGAACACTGACGAGACACATTAACAGGAGCTTCATTTGCTGCAGGATGGTTTTCCATAGGAACCACACAGTAGTAGCTAATATGAAATGCATCTGAAAATTTGCTAGTGAAGCTCAGAGACAGTCTGCACAAAATTGGGTCCTCTTCCACACTTCCTGACCCATAAGAGCTTTGAAGCAGAGAACTGATGAAATCCCAGCACCCAAATTCACATAGTGAAAGCAGTCATGTAGGTCTTCTTGGTTGTACTGCCAAAGTTTGTGTTTTATCTCCAAAGAGCCCTCAAAAATGTGATTGATGTTTAAGGACTCAAATTAAGATATATAAAAGCAGCACCCTGGAGCTTCCTGCAGACTACTGAGAGGTGTTTTAACACCTTGCTAGGGAAATAAGAAGGATGGGTGTTTTCATTCCTTCTGTTAGATGTGCTGAGTATCCTGGAAACACCTAGAGGTTCCTGATCAAGTGCCTAATTGTTAATCATTCTGTCGACCTAGAGTAGCAGCCACTCTTGCATAGACTGCTCTCCTGTGAAGAAACCCCAGTGGGAAGGAGAGGAGAAGGCTTCCTACCCTAGAAACAGGAAAGGCACAGGGATATGAGTTGGGAAAAGAAGGTAGAGCTGAAATATCTGTATGCCCCAGCTGTACCAGAGAAGCGTAGGGACCATAGCTATCAGAGCTAATAGCAGCCAGAGCCAGGAACCAAACAATTTCCCAGAAATTCAGAAATCAAGCAGATTGAGGTCAGCTCTTGGACAGATTTTAGTCCATCCAAAGGAGGAAAAAGCCTCAAAATCCACTGCAGTTTTATAGTATGTGCAGAGAAGGTTAGAAAGAGTAGTCAGGGAGCATAGGCAGACATATCTCCTTGCTGAAACTCTATTCAAGCAAGAAGCAGTTACCCAGAACACAAGAGCTGGATGCCAAGAATTTTTTCCATGTCTCTATGAAATCTGGTACCACCTAGCTCAGCAACAAGTGCCAGAGCAGGTTTTAGGACTTTTGATATATTTAATTTTGAACAGGAGCATCTCTTCATCTTCTCATCAGGATTCAGGTATGCTACTGCAGAGCACGAGGAGAAGACAACAAGTTTGTGTGAAAGTGCCATCAGCTGCCTTTCATTATAAATAATAACTTACACCACACGTCTGCAAATGGTCACAGGAGCAGAAAAAGCCACATGGAAGAGCAGAGGTCATCTATGACTGCAAAACTGAGACATGACTAGAAATTCATCCCATAAACAATAACCTAGTGGGAGCACCAAAACAAGAATAAAATGCAACAAGACAGGCAGGACAAAAAATAATTCTTTTACACAAATCAGACTACAGATTTCCCAGGTGTTAATCCTGACAGTATTGAAATACATACTCTCAAGGAAGTGAATAAATAACAAGTATAGAATCAATTCAGATTGTTTCCTCTAGAACATAGTTTTCACTCCTTACCTGAATTAGAGGCCTGTGTGTGAGCAGTCAGGGAAGACTAAGTTCCTTAACTGCACTTCCATTACGCAAATCAGCATCAAATAAACTTTGCATTCACACACAACTTTTAGCACTGACTTAGCACTTTACAACCATTAATCTCAAGCTGCTGTTCAATAAGAGATACTAAGGGTTTTATCTGTTTGCACAGGGACAATAACATACAGGACTTGGCTAGAAATATACAGAAAGTCAACGGTGTAGGCAGAAACAAAATGCAAGTCTGTGCATTACCAGTCGGGATCGTGCCATTTCCTCTGTATAGCAGCCAAAGTGTATGTTTAATAAACAGGCTGTCTCAGGTTGTTGCAAGACCTGGGTGAACTGGCACACAAATTTCCCCGTAGGGTTGACAAGAAGGAGCAAATGTTGCAAAGAACAAAATAAAGCTCTGGTTATTTAACCAGTAATCGTAATTCCACCTTGCATTTCTGGGTCTCTTATTTTGAAATTTATCAAGGCCATTCTTGCAACACTGCTAAGTACTATATGACTGCCAGAGCCTTTGAAACTTAAGAATGGCCACACCAGGTCAGACCAAATGTCTACCTAACCCAGGATCCTGTCTCAAACTTCAGCCAATAAGGAATCCCTAAGGAAGTGCACGTAATATGGATAGGATAGAGTAATATTCTGCAGAAAATACAGTGACAGTCTCCCAACCTCCAGCAAACTGCGATTCAGACATCTGGTATTCAATAGCTCGCAAAGGCTTTTCCGTCTGTGAAGCTGACACTTTTTGGACCTATGTTAATTCTAACACCCCATACATCCCATTGCAAAGAGTTCTGCAGCTTTATTTAATATTTTGTGAAAAATCATCCCTCTTAGTGCATCTTTTACCAACCTCTTTGACCTCATTTGATGTCCTAACTTCCAGCTTCAAGAGAAAGTGAACATTCATCTCATTTGCCTCTTCCATGATGCTTCTTTCATATAACCCTCAGAAATCCTTGAACAGACTGAAAAATCCAAATTAATTTAATAGCTCCTCGTAGAGAAGTTGTTCCTTTTCGTCGTCCTTGTTTTCTTCTAAGCACATCTTTCAATGCGAGGAGATCAAACTGCTCACACTATTTAACACTCAGCAAAACTTGGGTTCGTATAGTGTCACAGTAATGACATTTTCTTTCCTGTAAATAATAACCCCTAACACTCAGACTGTCTTCCCTTATTTCTTCCTTATTTTTCTTATTAACTTATTATCTTCCCCAGCCATTGAGCACAAAGCTCATACATTGGTGAAACTATCTATTATAACTCTAAAACCTTTCATTTCAGTGTCAGTAACTAGTTCTGTCTCCGTTGCTGTGTAAGTTAATTTGAGATTGTTTTTCCCCTCATGCATTAATTTACATTTATCTAAACTGAACATGATCAGCCATTTTAATTAGCCCAATTTTTCAGGTTCTTGTGGTCCTTCCTCAATACTTTGTAGTGACCTTAAGTTTTTCCAACCTCAAATACAATTATTATAATAAGTATATATCATATATTAGTGTATATACAATATAATTAGCAATGAGCTGCTAAGTTTTCTGCCTGTCTGTTCCCTTCTTTTCCCAGACCATTTGCAAATCCCAGGCAGCACAAGGCCCACTGACTGACCCAGCTGGGCATCCACAGGCGACCTGAGATAAATGGCCAGTCGTTCCTAGTCTGTGTTTCCAGGTTTTTAACCAACTACTATAGTACCAGAGGAATTTCCAGGGCAATTTAATTTCTTTAGAAGCTTCTAGAGAAGAACATTATCAAAGCCATCTGGAAACCAGGTTGAGCGTTGAGTTGGCTGCAGTGTACGAGCAGCTACTGTTGGAGTGGAGCTGTGGTCCCCAGACGCAGGCACCATTTCCCCACTTCCTGCCCTCCCAGTAGGAAAAGGAGAAGCACACCTCAAACTCCTCCAGTTCTCCCATTCCTGCTCTTTCTACTTCTTCCTTCCCCATAACCAGACTAGAACTGGCACTGGCCCCTTACCCTTGGAGAGAGAATTCAGCGTTACCTATACCACCAGGCAGCATCAAGTCTCTGCATAGCACAGGCCTCTGCATCCCATCAAGCAGCACTGCAAACAGAGCAGTGATACCCTCACTGCTGTTTGAATGCGCTGCCAGCTTAAATTAGAGAAACAAATGTCTCACACAAGCACTGTGGAGCTACAATTTTATTATGGAGTAACTTTCATCACTCTTCAAACAATCTCCAGCTAAACTAAGGTCTAACAACCCTAATAGCATCTTGGAACAAATAAGGATTTTCACGCAATTTTATAAGCACAGGGCTGGTATCACTCATGACAATCAAGTTCACTGTAGTATTGTGTTCATAAATATGTAAAGGGAAACACTGAGCAAAATTCCAAAAAAGCCTGTCAGAAAACAAAACCACTCTGTAGCTCATAGGTAAAAAGCACTTCTTAGCAGCACTTTTGGCTTCTCTCTGTGTCTCCAAGAGTATCCCCTGGGATGTCCTCTCCAGTGTGACATTCCATCGATTGCCCACTCTGGGATCAGGTTCTAGTCTACATACAAACTCTTGCATATTGATTCTCTCTTACCAGCTTGATGCTTCTCCCCTATCCTTGAGAAACCGTGACAGAAGTGAATACAGAAAACAATGACAACCTTCCTAAAATACAGTGTGATTTTATCTTAACAGTAGGAATGAGGCAGAATTCTAAAGGCTGTGAAATAGGATCTATATGTACCTACTCTAGCTGCATTCCAGCATTGTGAGATGGTGCAGTAGCAAGTATATCTGTGTATCAGCCAGCTCTCTGCTAGTAACTACCTCAGGGATCACTGTTTGATCTGGGGCAAGATCTATCTTTTGTTAAACCAGAACCGGTTCAGTGCGATCCAGTGGAGACTTCCACCTGTTACCACATAGCACCACTTACAGTGTTCATTTACAGATGGATGCCCTCAGCCTTGGTTTGTCCCTGTGATTTTGTTTCTTTTTGAAAATCAAAAGCCCGCTATTAAACTGAAGTGAAAATTATACAATCAGCATCCATCACTGGCAGCAAATAACCAGAGAGAACACACGGCATCCAAAACATTGCAGAGTAGCTTCAAATCTCCCACTAGGAAGATGAATATTTCTGAATAGCACCATCCTGAAATGGCTCAGTGAAGCTAAGTGGCTATAACAAACTTCTGCACAGGCAGCAGGGATCTTTCTTCAGCTGCTATCTTAATACTGCTCTTCACCAACTCGACGTACAGAGCCACCCAGGGTGAGCACAGCTTATCTGGCAGAAATGCTCTCGCAGGTATCCCAGACTGGGGAGTAAATACCGTGCATGGTTGTAGGGCATAGAGCATCATTTGAAAGCAGAGAGAATTAATCGTGCAGTTGGTATTAACATATGGACAAAACATTGCTTTAAAAGTTCAAACAGCAACTGTCAGCTGAACAAAGTTGGCACAAGGGTGGCAAATGAGTTTTGCAATTGTGCTATTTTTACTATGTAATACTGATACTGTATAAAAGAACAAATGTTGTGTATATGTTCAATGCCAAACCTAAACCGTTGCTAACAGTGTTGTTATGATATGATTAAAATGTCACCATCATTACTTGCTGAAAAGGATTTTATTTTTCCCTCCAAGCAAGTGTTTTCATTACTGGAGTTTTACCAGACATGTTTGTGAGAAAGAAAGGTGAAGGAATAACCCAACTCAAATATTTAAAAGCATTTAACCGTTCTGGCCCATTGACAACTGTACTCTCTCCCTGCGATTTTTAAGAGCTGCTGATGCCTCATGGAAAAAACTTTGAAAAACAGTATTGAAAAACAATTTTGCCAATGTGTCATATTTTCTGTTTTATCCCCTCCCTTACTGCTCACTAGTAAAAGAATCTACGTGAAAACAGAACCTTGATTCTTTAGGTAGACAAAATTTGGATCTGAGCTCTGCCAAAGCATGTGGGTGTTTGGATCCCATCCATTAAAGACATTTTACTTCAGATCCAGGTTCAATCTTGGAAGCTCGCAGGAAGTGCTGAGCTCCAGGATTTTGTTCAGATCCATCCCCGTTACTAAGAAGTCATCTTGCTGCCCGTCCTGCAGGTTAAGCTATAGACTTCTGCTAAGGATCTCATAGGTGGCAGCTAATGTCAACATTTGCTCACACATTCTAAGCACAGGGTGTTGCTGAATATCCTACGGGGTGGGAAGATTCTGAGAAGTTAAAGGGAAAGGTAGCTAGGCTGTCCTGAAATAACACAAACTTGATTTATCTCTCGTGCTGGCACAACATTTTGGACTTCAGTGAATTCACATTGACTGAGTACAAACAAAACCCATAGTCTGTATGAAGCCAACGGGTTTTTTTCCACATTCAATGCCTTGAAACAACACATTCCACTCCAGCCAAAGAAGTTCCTGCTCTCTCATATGCACAAGAAAACAGAGGTTCAGCCCAAATCTCCCACTGCAAATTAGAACAAGTGGAGAGGGCGAATAAACCAATCTTCCTCAGTTCAAAAAGATGCCAAACTGGACATAATCACCAGGAAAAAGAAAAAAAGAAATAAAAAAAAAGAATCATATTTCAGTAAAGCCTCGGCTACAGATTTAGCTGCAGTGGGCAGAGCAGTGGAAATATTGGGTAGATACCTTCCTTGGGAACATATGCAGGAAAAACTTCTTACACGACCTTGCCCCTCTTCTATCAATGCTCCCCTTACCTTCCCTGACATCTACCCCAACGATGCTGAGGCAATGCAAGAGCAGACAACCAGCACACAGACAGCCTGTCTGTTCAACTACAGCTCTTCATCAGTGGATTTGCCAGTGACTGGGGTAGCTGAGGAAGACTGACAGATTCATAAGAGCCCAGGGTTTGTGTTTCACTGTTGCCAAGCCACAAGACAAAAACACAAATCTAGCAGAGCATTAGAAAACGACGAGTTTGTGTGGGGTGAGCTGACACCTACCAAATGCACTGAGAGAAAGAAGAAAACTGCGGTAGTACAAAAAGCAGCCTCCAGATTTCCAAAGTGCCACCTATCTGATCCTCTCATATGGTGTAGTATCTCAGGAGAAGACAACCTGGCATACAGACTTCAGAGGCGATTCAATCTGAGCTGAGAGAGAGAACTTGCTCCCAGAACACCATAGTCCTTTCTGCTACAGAAGCAGAGACGAGCAGTAATTGCTAGATGAAATGGAAAAAAATAACCAGCAACAATTCCAGGCCTAGATCTCCTCTGTCTTGCGCTTCATGTGGTCATTTACATCTGGGCAAAGTGAATGTGAAACACTTCCAAACCACAGCAGCAGTAATTCACACTCGCTTCCATTGCATAAAGCATGAGATCGGAGAATCAGGCCCTCCCTTACAAGCAAAACGTCCCCGACAATGAACGCTGAGTAAAATATAGGATGCGTAATTCCATTTGTTTTGGAAAACAGTCAATTTAGAAAGGTTACCACTCGACAGCAGCCAAAATCTGCTTCTGAACTCCCAACATTCTCAAGCCATAGCCTTGTCAATAGCATACAGGGTGCACAAGATTATGACCAGCTCAGGCCGTTAGTTTTCTTTCTGGGCAGGAATCCCAGCATAACAGATACTTATGCATATTCTGTCCTCATTTTATCTAATTACAAATATCTCTCTAGGGATGGGGAGGGGAGAAGAGGTTTGATCACACGATTTTAGGTCACTTATGCAAGGGATTGCTGGGACATGCATTGATCCAAAGAGTGCTGTAATATTGTAAAAGTTCCCAGAGCCCTCCCTCGTAAAATAAAACAAAGATTTAAAAAATTCTATTTATAAGCTTTTGAAAGTAATCAATAGCAAAGAGTTGAATTGCATCCTGCTGTAAATTAGTAAGAAGTATATGGAAATGCTTAAAATGCCAAGACATTGACTAACAAACAACATTGTGTTTTCTTAAACACTATCTGTAAACACCTTCTGTCTTTTCTATATTACACACACATACAAACATATTTTGCATAGACACCATTTTCTCCAAATAAGATCAATAACATCAGAGAAAAAAATGGTACAAAGTAGTTTCAGATAAAATGACTTCATGTTGTTAATCTGGATTTTTACAGAGTGGTTGCAACTCTGACAAAAGAAGCAACATAGTTTTACATTGCTGAACTCCTAAAAGCCACATCTAGGCACAAACTAAGTGAAATGTCTTAATGTTAAGCACAATTGTCCCTGCCTGCCCTAAATCAACACAGCCTCACAACACTTCTGCAGTCCATAGAACAGGTACCAAATAGTACACTTCCCATCACCATCACAGAGTGCTCCAAACCTGTTTTTGAGTGCCTCAAGACTGCTCTTTAAGCGGGAGAGTAACAAAGCAGAACTTGGAGAATTTCTTTAAGACAAAAGTGCAAAACATAGATTGAAACTGTTTTGGAAAGACTGGAGAAGTTATTGGCTGAATAATTACCTTGGAAAAGGACATGAGAATTAAGCAGACACCCTTCAGGAACAGAAAACCATAGTAATACAAGAAAAAAAGTGGATCTTAAAGGTCAGATGTAAAGTGATAAAGGGAGAAATGCCAAAGTCAAGAGCTGGAACTTGAGAAAGCTATTAAGAAACAGTAATATTCTTTAGACATCAAAACACAAGTGATTAAAGAAATTTCAGCTGTTTGGCAGTGAGAATGGTATATAGATAAAGGATAATGTAGGAACAGGCCAAAAGCTAAAGAAATGCTGTGCCTGAGGATGCCTGAGGAGGAAGCCACAATTGTGCAGTCAAGATACAAATACTGAATAACCTCTGCTTGAGAACTGCAGTGTGAAAGCAGACATCTACTAGCAAATTCTTTCAGCAGATACTCGTGGTTAGTACTGTGCTGCTGAAGCACAGCAAGCAAAATAAAATGTTTGCTCTAATACTTTGTAAGTTATTGCAGTAAGGCTAACTGGGCCTGAGTTTACCCACATCAAGTTTTTTTAATGGAAAATGAAAAACAAGGAACACAAAAAAATATGAAAAATAGGAAGACAAGGATTAGTACAAGAATGATGATATGACTGAAGAACTAGAGAAAGAGAAGTGGACAGAGTTTGTGTCCTACCAAAGACAGTAAGTGTCTGAAGGAAGGATATTTACAGAGTTCCAGAAAGGACTGTCTACAGACTGCTCTTTTTCAGTATTTCTGCTAATCACCTTGGTACAAGAAGCATTTGTGCTGGGGACCCAAGCTGAAGGGTCATCAAGGAAGTTAAGAATATCAAGCAAGAATAAGACAGAATGAATATAGTGCAAAAATTCAGCGGACACCATGGAGATGACCTCCTCAACAACAACAGCTGAAAAAGGACAGAAGAAACACAACAATATCACAGGATGACATTACATCTGTCACAGGATGACTGTGAACAGCAAGCATGATGCAGTGACAAATACAAAATCAGTGTGTTGCCAGGAGAGGTAAAGCTCATCTGGAAGAAATGTCAAGTACAGTTCTATCTATTCATATTCAAGAAAGTTAAGTGGGAGTAAACCAAGATGGAGTAGAGAAGGTAAAGGCAATAAATACCTTGATGATTGAAGGAAAGTAAAAGATAGTATAGATAGTTTATGTCATCAAAACAAAGATGAGAGGACTCATAACAGTGTCGTACAAATTCTGGATAGTGGAGAGGAAGATGTGGATGGAGTAATGCTATTTAGACTAACAACTCCCTTCTGGCACAAGAACAAATGGGTATAAACTGGTCACAAGTAGGGCTAGGCCAGGGATTAAAATGCTATTTCCAGCCACCAGAGAAGTGGGTTCTGGAACCTTCCCAAGAGGAGTAATGGGAACAAACAGTCCAAGTGGGGATTTAAGACAAGGACTTTTCAGTTTATGAAAGGGATTATCTGACGTGGTACCAGGGGACTGGACATAAGACCTAGGAACCCTCTTTTAAACCTTCCCTTCTCTTAATTGAGCCTCTGTGGCCAATTTGGTCTTTGTCTACTTGTCTCAAAGTACCCACATAGGAACCAATTAGTGCCAACTGGGACAGCAGCTTTTATGACATATGAGGACTACTCTGAAAGTAATGCCTCCTATTTTATTGTGTTGGCCTATGACTTTGGAGGTAGAGGTTGGTGGTATGACGGTAGATGTCGAACCTCTCCACCAATATTCCATTACATTTTGTTGCCAGCAGAGGAGCAGTCTGACAAAACGGTGTCTGACATGGAAGTGCATGTGAAGCAAGGGTATGTCACTGAATTCATCCATGGGAAAAAAAAAAATGCACCTATTGACATTCATTGATGTTTGCTGAACTTTTATGGAGATCAAACTGTGGATATGAGTACAGTGAGGTGGTGGGTGGTGCGTTGAAGCAGTGGCGACAGTGATGCGAAAGACAAGCCATGTACCAGACAGCCATACACAGCTGTCACAACATGAAGAATGTTTCACCACCAGCTCATCTGTGCATGTTGGCTTATGGTGGTAACTATGTTGAAAAATTGTGTTTTGTAGCTATGAATTTACTCTATCAAATAGTGTTATTGTGCTCTTTGTAGTTGTTGTAGTTTCCATGGAAATAAATAGGAGATGCTACTTTCAGAGCAACAAATGTAGATACCTATCCACTAATCAGGATCACTCATACACTCAAGGCAAGATATTAAGTACAGAATCTTGCTTTAATAGATGCTGTAGCCCAACTCAAGTTTTGACAGTAGTACAGCATGCATGAAAATCATGTTCAAGCTACTGCTGTGGTCCCTTATGTATTTGCCAAGAGCTCACCAGTGCCAGTGCCAAGATACACTTCCAGCTGCAGAGGGGAGTGCAGAATTCCCTCTGGAGGAAGCCGCCACTCTCCTGTCCCATGCTGCCAGCCAACTGCCCAAAGAGAGCTCGAAGCCATGGGTGATGCCTGCAGCCTGACACAGGAACTACTGGTCAACTTAATGAGCCCTTTCTGACAACCAAAACCAAAACCCAAGGGAAGAGAAGTGTCAGAAATCAAGGTTTATAAGAATCCCCTTAGACTAAGATTAAAATTTCCATGAAGCCTTTGTACCAGTTTAAAGATGTAACACTCAGCATTCGAGCTGGCCGCTCTTGGAAAAAGTAGTATTTATAAAGACAACAGCAAAAGGTCAAAGTCCTGCAGTCCTGAAAACAGATGCATCGTCAGGAAAACCCTGACAGGTCTTAATTGATAACCACGCTTGAGGGGAGCTGCCAGAGGAAAACTGCTGCAGCAAAGGCTGCGGGGAGCTACTGCTCCAAAACCCTGCTGCGGCAGAATAGGCACATGTGGCTGCTAGAGCAGGAGATGGACATGGTTAATTGACTGGTAAAGTTTAGCAGAGAAGGAATTAATGCAAAGAGCTCAGAGCCCAGGCGTGCAATTCTGTTACAAAGGGAAAGAACCATTCGGCTGGAATTTCAATCCATTTTCAGGTCAGATACTTTCCCAAAGGCAGAGCGCTCACCTCTCATCTGTTCCTCCTCTTACCCTCCAAGGGGTGCAGGGGGGAAAAGGATGCTGGTAACAGCAGCCTGGGAAACAGACTGCCTTGTGAGTGCCAGCCAGGCCTCAACTTCGTGGGCTGTGTGTGTTCAGCAGTGCAGAATTCAGAAGACATTCTCAGGAGAACCATCCTCTGTTAGCCCTTGGGTTTTGTGGTTAGTTAGGGAAACAAAACTAGAAAGCTGATAATAGAGGAGAAGGGAATTTTGTTTCAGTTCAGCTCAGCAAAACGAATACCTGAACCAGATATATTTGCAATCTGGTCAGATAAGGAGTTAGTTACTGTAGAATCACAGCAACAGCATGGGAAAAATGTAGCCAAATAATTACTTGGTTAAATTAAAGCATACTGCAAAAGAAGATAGGAAGGACACAAACACAAACCACAGACCAGATGACATACACGATCTGATGAAGTGCTGTACAGCCAGTTTTTTCATAAGCAACACCCAGCATCATATTCCTCTCAGCTAGAGTCTCAGAGACACCTTCCTCTGCAAGACGACTAGATTTGGAAACTTCTCAACTTCTTTTGCCATTTGGACAAACACGCTCTACACGTACTTATATGTAGCCTTGTAAAATAAATGGAGTCAAACTGTTCTCACATCAATGTCTATGAATTCAATGCACGAGTTATACTGAACAGGTTATCTGGCGAGCAACATGGGTATTTTTAAATGCAGGGAGGATGTATTTTTGACCACTTACCATTTAGTATGATCCATTTCATTTTGGTGGTAAAATTTTTGCACCCCACCAGCTTCAAGCACTGCAATTAAGAATTGTTGTGTGGTGTTCCTCAGTTAATTCTTCCTATCAGAAACAGGCAGTCTTAATTTACTTCCCCACTATTCTTTCATGCCCTTGACTTCAGATGGTTGAAGGAGCTGCTACCAGGAAGGATTCCCTTTCACTTCATTCATATCATTCATCTACTGCCTAACACTCAACACTCAAAGGTAAAAAAGAGGACTTCCAAACCTCCAACTGTCAGCAACTAACCAAGTCATATAGTCATGTCATTCCTTCCACAAGAAGAACTGAGAAAAAAATCCCACAGCAGGAATTGTGATGTTTACTTTGAATATAACTATAAAGTGTTTTCCTGCTCTGGAATGAAAATGCCAATTTTCATAGAATCATAGAATCAATAAGGTAGGAAAAGACCACTAAAGTCATTCCAACTATCAACCCATCCCCACCATGCTTGCTAACCATGTTCCTCAGTGCTCTATCTACACATTTCTTGAATACCTCCAGGGATGGTGAATCCACCACCTCCCTGGGCAGCCTGTTCCAGAGTGTGACCACCCTTTCTGAGAAGTTTTTCCAAATATTCAACTTGAACCCACCCGGTGCAACTTGAGGCCATTTCCTCTCATCCTATCGTTGTTACCTGGGAGAAGAGGCCGACCCCCACCTCATTACAATGTCCTTTCTGGCTGTTGTACTCTATAACATTAAGGTCTCCCCTGAGCCTCCTCTTCTCCACACTAAACAGTCCCAGTTCCCTCAGCCTCTGCTCATAAGAAAGAGAAAATTCTAGGTGGGAGAAGTTTTGTCGTCCTGCTTTATGATCAGTCTTAAGAAATCTCACTTGGCAGACTTATTCACGGTAGGCAAATGAAGTATTTTGCTGGTAAAAAGGGAATCTCCTTTTGACCCATAGTCATGCACAGGAAGTTAACTACATTTTAGCAACAGGTCATTACATTAGCACCTAATTTGCTCAGCCTGAGAGTCATACCTGGCTGTGAGAATAAGCTCATAACTCTGACCATGAAAACCAGTGGGGAGTCAGGTTTAATTCAGCAGGCGCTCATCTGCCACACTGCCACCACCGAACAAAGCTGCCACTCTGCACAGTGAGGCACAGCTCTGGTGGGAGCCTTGCTCCAGGATAGCACCTAAGTGCATCAACTCCCCGTGCTCCTCCAAACACCACAGCTGGTCACAGTGCGCCCATCTTCCCAGTCCAGAAGCCATTAAAAACATTCCTGCTCACTCCGTGTGAGGGACCTGAAACAAACATTTCATTCTGGGAAATGGCTCAGGAAGAACATGTGAGGAAGCAGAGCAACAAACAACACCTAAGGTGGATATAAATCCAGATAAAATATTAAAATCATTAAAGGGTTGCTGCTCCCTGAAGGTTGGAAAAAACGAAGAGAGTTAATTAAAAGCAATCTCCACACAGTGCTGAGCCAGCCTGCCCTGATAAATCAACAGCTAGGACTCTGTTGTAGAGGTCAATGGGGGAAAGAGGTTGAGAGGCGGGGGAGAGGAAAGCTAAAGAAAGATAAAACATTTAGCTGAGCTTATCAACAACAATGAATCACAGCTGGTGACGTGAAATTGAGAAGGGTTTTCCACATATTTCCCCATCAACAATTTTTTGCTAGATTTTGACCTCGGGAATGCCTGTTTGCTATCAGCATGCTAACCGCTGAAGTCCCTATCCATTTGCATCAGCAGAGGAGAACAGGAAGAAGGAAGAAGTCTTCAGGGCCCCATTGTACCTGAGGGAGTGTTAATATCACATTCATTCACATGCAGTTTCATCACTGGGGACTTCGTAACCAGAATTGACAGAGGACATGTCCCTTTTTGGAGAAGCACTTCGAAAAGGTAATATCTGGGCATCAGTCAGGCTTGAGGAAGCAGTAAAAGTACCACAATTGAACCACATTTGCAGAGAAAGAGCTCACCACAGGATCTTCCCGTCACCAGCCCTCACCCAGCAACTCTCCCAGTTGTTAACCTGTGCTAGGCCAGCTATAAAAAATGCTGATCTCGGAGCCATGATCCTAGTCTGTTCTGTATCTTACACCAACAGGTATATGTTAATGAACTGAAAACTGCAAGGATAAGGAGCCTGTAGAAAACACAGAACCCTGCAATCTTCCAAACCCTTTAGTGCTTAAAAAATAAAAAAAAAGTCACCATAGTAGATAGATCTAAGTGGGCTCTGATACCTTTCTGATATATATATCTGATATATTTCTGATTCTGATACCAGAACACCCATAGTGCAGTAACTTCAAGTATGCTGCAGCTTTTGTTCGTGGTCAAGACCAAAGAAGATTAGCAGTATAACAGCCTTCTGAACCTCTGTTTCCATTATTCCTGTGTGGAATACAGCTCCACTCATTTCAATTTTTCTCCCATCTCTGACTAATCGCATGTTGGGCTATGGAGCCATAGGACTACAAACACTAGAAACTGCAAAGTTGCTAGAACCAGATCAAAAATTTCACAGCTGTATGACACGATGCACCGAACCGATGTTCATTTACTCTTCCAAAACGCTCAAAATACTTTGAAGAGGTAATTTTATTCCAATAGGCATAATCTATCTTCCTGTGGCTAGCACGAAGCCAACTCTGAGCAGAAAAGCAACATAAGCACTGTGCTTTGTGTTTTGGCAGGAGTAGCATGCCCGCATCTGATCAGATCACATCAGCAGTGCCAGCTGATGCGGTAGGGCAGGCCGGCATTAACCAGCTCGGGATGCAGCCTTATTTCTCTGCTCTGCACCTGATTTACTTTGCACCATCTGACAGATTTGGATTTCGAAGCCCTACAAGGCAGAAACCATTAAGCCATGTGTTTGTGGAGAATTCAGTATTAACCAAGGCCATCACAGGAGCCCAAATAACCTGATTGTTGCTCCAACCAGAGCACCCTTTATAACACACAGAGGAGCCAAAATGATGAGGTCTGGCAAAAAACAAGGGGGAAACTAAATTGTGCGGAGTTCCTTTCTTTCGCATATTTAGATTTAATATGCACCTTACAGTTGGCATTATATACTGATTTATACATACTAACAGAAAGCAAGGACAGTGTTATCAGATGTCAAAGTCTGATACAGCGCATTGTGTTGCATGAGTGGAGAGGTGATCTTCAGCCACGCTGGCTCCATTCTGCCTTAGGGAACTGCGACCCTAGGTGTCACTTGCAGCCTTCCTCCCCATTAGAACAACACTGATGGAGTCAGCATCCCCATCAGCATCTGAGCAGGAGACTCTCTCCCAGTTACAGCTCAGCAGAACGCCAAATTAATGACTCAGGGCTTGGCAAGCACATGCATGCTGATCACAGCCACCCCAGCACACACATTGACACCCGTCCCTGCTCCACTCACGCTGATCAGGTGGCTCCCAGCAGAGCCTCCATCAAGAGCACTAGGGTGCCAGCAAAATATTCCATGTGGCTGCAGCTCGAGCCGTACCCAGCCGGGCGGGTAACTGGAAGCCACATGCTGACACAGCCTCACTGGTCCCATGCTGGAGGAGATGGAGGCGAGAGGGATACTGTCCAGCAGCCGCTGAGATACCACATTATTCTTCTCTGAGACATCTGCTGGGAATCTGGTTAAAATACGCTCTGCTGGGAAATAAACCATATATAACAATAGGAAAAAAAGTATAGAAGCCTCATACTTCTAATAGTTTAGGTCATTAAAGATAAATAAGAATTGTAAACATTCAATATTGAAGCAGTTACTTAGGCTGTTTGTCGCACATAACTTGGTTTAGACAGTAAAAACACAGCAGAGAGTTTTCTTCTTTCTTTTGAGAGAAAAATCACTTTCTGCCTTTCACATATTGGTCCAGTGTATCAGGACTTCTTCCATGAGCTGTAGAGAAGTTTTTAAAAAGAAAGAAGCACTTCCACTTGAAAAATATTAAAATGTGCATTTTATAAGTATGCTTTGTCCTAGATTGAACTGATGACATCACTTTAAAACTGATCACCTTAAAAGAAACAAACCAAAGATAAAACCGGGGCCAGCATGAAAGAGGTAATCAGCAAACCTCAGTCTGTGCCCTGGGCAAAAACCAGCAGCGTCACGCACCCCAGCGCAGCTCATCTGGGCCAAAAGCAGCACTGCCTCTGCCCGGGGCAGTGTGCCACCTGAGCCTGGGGATCCCTGGGTCAGGGCTCTGTTCAGCCAAGGGAAAGAGCTTCAGCTCCCAGAGCACATTTGTCCTACTCCAACAAGTCCTCAGGGATAAACAATACAGGAATTGTTCTTACTCAAGGCAACATCATGCACAGACAACATGAGGATGAGCCCAGAATGAATTCCTAGATTGTAAAACTGAGCTACCAAGCAAAGAAATTCAGCTTCAGTCTGAAAGAGAAAGCAAGGTGAGAAAACACCAGCCTTGGCACGTGGTAATTCTAAGAATCTGGAATGTCTTCTTTCTAGACAGCAGAGGCACAGCCCACGAGACAGACCAAGTGCCCCCAGGAAGCCACGCTTCCAGACTGAGGAAAGCAGAGGAAGAAGTGCACATCCACGTGGCTATCAGATGTGCCCCATTACCTTCCCTGGAGTCTGCAAGCACTTGAGGACAGAACCGCATTTTGCCTCCTGTGCTGCCCCTCTGCACAGCCCAGTACACTGTTCCCATTCACCCAATGGGGACTGGACCTAATGGGCATTATGAACCTAGACTTTGGGACACATACTTCAGTATTACACCACTGAGAAACATCTACCTTTGGGCCTTTGCAGCCCATCCCGGAGAGCTCAGTGCTGTTTTCACACACATCACGTATTTTAAAAATCTTTTTTTTTTTTTGCAGGGATAATTTTATGTCACAAGCTCCGTCCATCCTCACCAACAGAACAAATTATTTGTATTGTAGCTACAACAGTTATTCACGCACAAGTTACTCATGCAACCAGACTAACGCTGTAACTAGTAACACATTTATCTGGCTCTCCGCATTCAGAGCAGCATATCCTCAGGTCTTCAGAATTTGGCTTTTCTCCTCCCCCTCTCACCCCCTGCAATTTTGTTCTTATGCTCATGTTTCCCTGCATAAAAACAAAAACATTCATCCATCATTTTCCCTGAAGAGTGGTGCTGGGATACAGAAAAGAGAGCGTTCATGCGGGCAGCGGTCTTGGCTTGAAATGTGTCACGCTGGGGCTCATTTATGTTTTTAAGTGACTTCAGAGCCATACTGGAAACATTGTAGGGATTTTGGTATATGATTTAATGCATCCAACAACCCTGTTCTGTCAAGCAGAAGAACACTCCCTTCTGCAAAACCACATTAAAATCACCTTCACATCACTTGCAAACGCTGAACTGGCAACATAACTGTCCATCTATCTTGTTGCTTCCACCTGCTGGAAAAAGCACTGCACATCCTACTTAGTTATTAAAAATTAGCAACCAGACACTTAGGCAACAGCATCCAGAAAATAAATAATTAAATAAGTAAGTTGTCTCCATCAGCACTTACTCACACTGTAGGGCTGTTCTGGGGGTCGGTACAAGGATACAGAAAACTTCCAGTTCTGAGTCCTGACCCTGAACTCAAGCCCAAGCTAACACTTACAAAGTACTCCTGCCATACAGGGCCCGAAGGCCTACGCTGTCCTGATGCTGACATTATGCAAGGGGGTGAGCACAGACCTTCTTCCACTGGTGCCACATGCCACAGAACCCATCATTACAATGCAGGCCAGCGGTCCACCAAGGTCAGAGCTGACTGCCAGGGCAGTTCTATCCGATGGGCACAGCAATAGGAAAACTGACCACTGCCACGTATTTGTGCCACAGCAGCTACAGAGAAGGCCAGTAGGGTTTGTAAGGTCAGCTCCAGCACTGCACTCAGCAGCCTGCATCGAGCTGGTTCTCAACACCTGGCTGGGAATAAACCTCCCCAAGCACATCAGGGCTGTCCAACAGCACAGCCAGACGAGGCACTGTCAGCTTCTGCCCCATAGCTTGGTGGAACCAAAGGAGGGAGGGCACCACACAGTGACACTGGGGTGCAGCCAGCAGCAGCTCTTCCTGCACGCATCGGGGCAGAGCTGCAGCGGGGCGACTTTGTGCTGAAGCTTAGAGAGTGCTCCAGGGAGTGTGTTTAACTGACAGCCTGAAATAAAAGTCTGCTGTGGGAGTACAGACAGGGAAAGGGTGGGGAAAATCAGCTCCACTTCTAGATCAGACCCTGTAAATTACAAGATCTTAATTACATTAAACACATTACAGTACTGTATGTACATTGCTAGTCATGCAGGGGTGGAGGAAATGTGGCTAGCTGCTAAGGCTGAAAGCTGCACTGCTGTGCTCTAGACTAGATCTTCAATTCAGAAAGTTTCTTAACTACTTTGTCCTAGTTTAGTCATCCACAAAACAAAGGCAGTAATCCCTTCTTCACAGGGGTGATGAGAGGTTTAATTAATTAATGTTTACAAAGCCCACTGAGATTTCTGAGTGACACTTTAAGTGTCACTTTAATACCACTTCATTGCATTTGTTTCTTCTGCTGCCCCGCTCAAGCGTCTCCACATTAAGATATCCAAAGGAGAAGCAGACGGAAAGAAAAAATAGGTACACAACAATGAATCCAGCATTTCCAACCCACTACTGCCCAGTAACACTCTGAGTGCTGCCTTTTCTGCAGGCAAAGAACTCCGTGCTTATCCAGACACCTGCTGCCCTTTCCTCACGGATCTTTTAGACTCAGATCTCTGCCGTTTTCGCTCGGAGCACCGTGTAGGTAAGCAAGGTGCTGGATGGCAGAAATAGCAGGCGGTCGTGTCAGGATGACCAGACTACCAGAGGCAGCGAGGGTGAGAAGCGCAGAGGGATGAAAGCCCCTGAAGAGAACCAACAACTAAGAAAAGAGGCAGAGCGGCAAGCTGAACGTAGGAGCGCCCATCACAGCCGGGGGACCGCACGCACAGAGCTGTTTCGCGCAGCGCGTCCCCAGGGATGCTCAGGTACACGGGAGCACGCTATTCGAGAGCAGCGCAGCATGACCGAGGCCACACGTGTGTCCAAGTGCCGGAGAAAAACTGAGCTCTGCGCACCCACGGACGCGCGGCACAGCCGTGGCTGCAGACACCTGAGCCGGGATGCCTCGGTCCCTACATTGTCCCCGGCTCGGAGCGAAACCTTTGTGCGGGCAGTTTCTGTAGGGGGCGCGTTTGTGGGTTTTCAGATAGAATCAAAACGCAGATAAATGCAAATGTCATTCGGCTCCCTTTCATTGTCAGGGAGGACACATGAGGATAAAACACCGTGCGCTACGTCCTTTCCCCTATGATGCGTCCTACCGCTTTTGTCCTAATTTATCCCATGCATAATTTATTTACACGTGTATTGTTTCCCGATCAGCAACTTTACGGAACGGGTGAAAATTATAAAATGTTTTATTAAACAACTTCTCAGTAAAAAATGCAGGTGGTGCCGGTCCCACTTCCCCCGCTCAGCGCAGCACTCGGGCAGGCGGGGAGAGGAGCTGCCCATTGTTCGCGCTCTCCCACGCCGCGCGAGAGGAGCGGAGCCTGCCGTGCCCTCCCGGCTCAGCGTGCCGGCGCCGGGGCGGCCGCTCAGACCCCCATTCCCCCCTCGAGGCTCCCGGGTAGCGCTGCCCGCGGAGCTGCGAGCGGGACCGAGCGCCCGGGGCCGCGGCGCGACAAGTTGCTCCAGGCGGCGCGGGTCCGGAGAGCGGCGGCAGCGGGTGCCGAGCACCGGCGGAGCGCTCAGCCCCGGGATCCCCTTGAAGGAGCGCGGGGCACCTGCGCTGCCGCTGCCCGCGGCCGCGTGGGCGCTGCGGAGCGCACGCGAAATGAAAGCGAAGGTTTTCTGCCAGGACGGAGCGGGAGAGCCGGCAAACATGTCAGCACCTCTCCGCTACCCGAGGCTCTCCCTTCCTGCAGGCAGCGGAGAGACGGCGGCAAGAGTCCCTGGAAGCAGCTCTGAGTGGTTTTCCAACTCCAGACGGAGGGACGCGAGTCAAAAACAAACAAAAATTAAAAAAAAAGAAGAAGAAAAGAAAACAAGAGCCGCCCCGCAGCCCTCACTTCGGCTCCGAACTCCGCTCCGCGCTGCCGCCAGGTGCCCGCGCTGCGCTCCGTCCGCGGGAGCGCTGCCCCGGGAGGGAGAACTCTCCCACAGGAGGTTACGCAGCGCCGGATCGCGCTCTCCCTAATGCCCCGGGATTAGCCGCGCGCGCTGCCAACGAAGGGAAACGCAGGAGGAGAAACGGGAGACGGCGAGCGGTCCCGCGTCCCTCACCGGACGGGGACCCGGGTGGCGGCCGCAGCCGAGGCGCTCTCCCGCCCCCGGTGCCCGCTCCCGAGCCGCGGACGGCACCAACTCTCCGGCGCTCCGAGCCCTCGGCGCGCACGGCCGCGGCGCCGCCGCCCCGCTCCGCACCCCGCTCCGCACCCCGCTCCCCCGCGGCACCGAGCTCCCCGCTGCCCGCCCCGCCCCGCCCCGGCCGCCGCCGGACCCCGCGGGACGCCGCCAGGTGCGCGCTGCCCGGGGCCGCAGGACGCGCCGCCCGCCCGGAGCCGCCGAGCCGGGGCCGCGCGCGGAGGCGGGGATCCGGGGCCGGGCGCGGCGGGCGGGCGCCCGTCCTCGTACCGGAACCACGCGGAGCGTGTGCGGTTCTGAGCCCTACTTACGCTTTCAGGGGGTTGTGAATGACAGTCGCCATTTTGCTACAATGTAACAGAATATTGTGTCTCGGAGTTCTAAAGGTTCGCTCAGGGGAAGCGGCCAGCCAATCGGCACGCGCCGTGCCGGCCCGCCGCCCAATCGGGCGCCGGGGGCGGAGCCAGCGCGCTGCTAGTTATTAGGGGAGCTGTCAAAGCCCAGAGGTCGCTCCCTGCCTGTGGAGCGGGCGGCGAGCGGCCCTTAAAGGGGCAGCGCCCGCGCGGGGCACGCGGCCGGCCGTCTCCCGCCGGCAGGCGCCCCCGGGGCCGCCGCCCCGCCCGGCCCCCTCCCGCCGGGGCGGTGCCGCCGCCCGCCCGTCCCCCGGGAACCGCCGGCGCTCGGCAGAGCCGCTTCCCCCCCAAGGAATTTCCCTCCCGTGTCGGACGGCCGTGGCCCCGCGCCCTTACATAACGCCCGGCGGCACCGCCCGCCCCGCCCCTTCCCTCCCCCGCCTCCCCCGTCCGCTCCTGGGACGGGACGGCCACGGCAGCGAGGGACGGCGGCGGGGACGCGTCCCGGGAGCTCGCGGCCACCTGCCGCTAGCCCAAGGGGTTTGCAAGCAGTTGTGGAGCGCGGCCGAGCGACCGAACAGGCGGCGGTGCGGAGCTCCGCGCGGCTCGGAGCTAAATCGCCGAAGTGGATGCAGTTACACCGCGTGAAGTGAGCGCGGTCCGAACGAGGAGCTCTACTCCCGCACGCCCAACGCGAGCCTCGCCCTGCGGCGACCGTCTCTCCTGAAGGTCCCCATTTCCCTGCGGGCACCTCTGTCCATCCAGGAACAACACGCTGCTGTGCCTCTCCGCTCCTCGCATTCCTACAATCGGAGGAAACTCAGCTACGGGCAGTTAAAGCGTTCCCCCTGTAACAAGAGCAAGATAGGCACCTACAGAGCCAGCCCGATCCACAACTTAATGAAATAATGGAAATAAATGTTTGGGAGATGTTCAAGTATAACAAAGAGAATACAGCAATTACTGAACACATAGGCTGAGCTTTGCAAGGGCAGAAAAAACGAAATCTCTCCCAACTGTCAAAATAAAACTTTCTAACGATAGCAGAGATGAGAGATGGAGAACAGAGGTACAGAAATTATGACATACAGATAAGAAGGGGAAAGAGCAATACATCACTTTCCCATTCATGCAGGATTCAGCAGAAGTCTGCCAGAAGTCAAGCCTTCCAAAGCACATCTCGAGTCCTCCTTCCCTAAGCATCACCTGCCCCAGCTCCGAGGCCAACCTGCTCACTGTGTGCTCCTGGAGGGAACCATCTCCCCCATCTGAGCCATTTGGTTACAGGAGAAATAAGCTTCCCGTCAGCTGGAGAGCTGCCAGACTGCCAAGGTGTATCCTAACCATGGTTCTGGGAAGCAATCTTTAAGAACGCTGCCATTATCATATTACATGATATTATTTTGTATGGTAGTGGCCCAGGTGACACTGACTGTAACTGCAGAAACCCCTGTTCAGTGCTCACACTGTTCACAGGAAAAGCTAACCACAAACTGCCGAGTTCTCACAAGCACACACTGCTGTACACGCTGTGCAGAAATGAATGGGTCTGCACGCACCTGATCTGGTGACCCTCGACCAGTGACCTGAATCACATCCCACTGTCACAAAGATTTCTGGTTTGATACACTGTCAGTGCTATTCACCCAGCGACAAAAATGATCCAAATGTTATCCTTTACCCCAGGATGGGCAAAAATCCATGTGAGGCATAACATCTCTTTTGCTTCATGAAAGGAAAATTAGCCCAGAACCACAGTGTTGCAGAACCAGAGGCAGCATAGCACCGCTGAGGGAAGGCACCAACATCCAGCCATGCTCTGGGAAGTCCTGAGATACCCTAATACAAAATGGTGCCACTTTGAGTGGATTAAAACAAAACAAACCTGTTTGAGGCCATTTTCAGAAGTTTAACAAGCCCCTCCGATCCCGTTTGGATGGAGAGTAAGGCCCACTCCTGCTCCGCAGGCACAGAGATCTTGGCACAGTCTGCAGGGAGTGTGGCTTACTCCTGCAACACCCGTCCTTCCTTGCTGCTCCTGATGTAAGGGCACTGGGCCTATATCAGCCACCAGCAGGCACAGCAAGCAGCGATAACCACCACAGCTACTGGCTGAGGGAGCGTGTCAGAGCAGCCATGTCAGGGCCTATTCCTGCTCCACTTGTGCAGATGGAGACATTCAATTTTGCTCACATCTAGCTTTCCGATAGCATGTCTCAAGGAGAATTGAACAGCATTTAGTTCACTGGTTTAGCTGTAAAGAAGGCACAGAGCACTGACACCACACTCAGAGTACCTACGTAACTTATTCCCTGATTAAGTAGTTGAAAGTAAGAGAACCACTACAAATGTTATTAATAAAACACTTAAACCGTACCACAGAAAGCTCCATATTCACATACACACAGCACTCCATCACCAATTGATCATTCACAAATTAAGGTTTTAGATTCATTTGCCTTCTGGTTTTGGGCTACCGTGAGTCACTAATCAATACTGTTAATGTGGATCTATACCATGCCTGAGCATCAAATCAAGCCCAGCACATCTGAAATTCCTCAGCTACATATGCACTAAGCTGCAACTTCATGATTCTTACATTCCCACTTCTCTTCTGATAGCTTGATTCAAACCTACCAAAAGCAGTACAAGGAGGCTTCAAGGAAATATATGCACTGTAAAAACATATAGCATTAAAGGAAAATAAATGGCTGCCAACTGCTTGGACAGCCAACTCTCAACATTAAAAATGGGAGGTGGGTTTTGACATAACGCATTAAAAATATGCCTAAGCACTTTGCTCCTGTGGGGCTGGAGCAAGCAGAGCTTCAGAAGGCACAACCACATCCTCACCTCCCAGCACACAAAACTAAATAGGAGAAAACAGGGTCCTTTCCACTGTACTGACAGCATCACATCTTAGAGATCACACTGAAACCATTCTGAACTATCCTTATTTCAAATGTTTTCACTATTTGTGCGATATGCATACACTGCAACTTCCTGCGAGGGGTCAAAAACATTCCTGCTCACTCCACAAAGCCTTAATTTAGCTGAGGACCCTTCGCTGGGAAAGTTTTACCCTCCACTCATTATCTCCAGTTATCCCTTTTGTCTTCAGTTTTAATGTAGAGTTGTTCTTTTCCGGGGGAGGCAAGGTTAGGCTCTTGCTTACACATTCCTCAACTCTTGTGAATTGGAAAGTGAAACAAACTAGATACACAAACTAGATACTAACACTGAAAGCCACTAATCTAATTTTGCTATGCAGTGAAACAAAAGAAGCAGTTGGTAGTCTACCAAAAGCTGCAGGGTTGGTTTTTTTTTTTTTATCTTTAATATTTCCAGATATGCCCAGTAGTACACAACCGTGCCTTGCTCAAATACATTCATATTCAAAGGACAGGATTCACAAAGATATAAGCACGATAGCGTGCTCTTTGAGAGAAGACTTTATTTGTTACAGCAAAACAGGGCCCCACATCCACAGATATCCTGCAACAGATTTGAAGTCTTAACTCCTTTTTATTTATTTAAAGCTTTGCAGGCATCTTGTATGCTGGTTCTTGTCAGCCCTCCTCCTCCTTTTCTTTGATCCTTACCAATAGTTGAGTTCACTGAAAGAGGAAAGGATGGTATCAGGGTGTCCATGTAACAGACTCAACACCAGCCCTCTGCAGACACATCACCAATCACCAACAATCTGACACAGTCAGCATAACAAAGATAACTACAGAGCTACACAGCGTAAAAATCGGCGCCAATGATTCACTCTTTGTAACTTTGGGAACTGTGCTCTTAAAAGGTGGCCTCCAATTTTATTTTTTTTCTTCTTGCTTTCTTAAAAGCCAAATTCCTCTCTATAGCTACAGTAACAGCTGTCTGAAACCTCAGGGCTAGCTTCATTTCAGGCCTCATTCTGACTTCCCGAAGTTTTAATTCGGTACTCTTCTTAATAAGCACCGAGGACGCACTGTAATTATTATGCTTGATCCAAACATTAAACCTGTCTTAGAATCATAATGAATCATGATACAATTCTACCTGGAAAAAAAAAAAAACAACAACTTGCAGAAAAAAATAAAAATTACCAGGTTCGTTCATAGAGCATTAATTTGGAAGTTAGCTCTTGACAGAAGAGCTTCGCCTTTACTTCATGATTCACGGGACCATCTCTCAGAAAGGAATGAATATCAAATACAAAAGAATTACAGACTTGCAATTTCACTTCTTGTCTTCCCTTCTTTTTTGCTCCCTTACTTTCAAAAGAATTTGGGTACAAGAGAAAGACTAAAATCTTGACAATTTATAACTCAAAATATCTTTCTCTTTGTAAAAGGTCAGGATAAGAAAAATAAAACCTGATGTGTTGGTGAAGGTGGAAAGGAAAACAATCCATGTAAACAGCAGTTTGGGATTAGGGAGGGGGTAAGAAGGCATTAAGCTCATTTTATTGCACTGATTGGCCAAACACCAGAGGAAAACACAAGTAAGGGGGAAATAAGATGCTTGTGGTTTAGTTATCTTTTAAAACCTGCTAAATAGGAGGTGCTTTAAAAGTAACCTGGAATTGTTTTTCCATTTCCCATTCAAATTTATTTTGGCAGAGGACGGAAACAGCAGCAAGGCATCAACTGACCTGCTTAAATACCAGTTTAGGACAACCCCGTCTTTAGAGTTGGCAGACTCCTGGAAATCTCAGTGGACACCAACTACTGGAATAACACAGAATAGATCCCAGGAATTTATTAAAGTAATGGCAGTTTAAGTCACAAAGTCGTTATGAAGACAGTCCTGATTTTCTTGCCCCTAAGTCTCCTCAGCAGATTAGCTCCACGGGTGCAAGTTGTTATGTTTCCCTAATCCAAACAGGCTCTCAGACCAGAAGCATCTCCTTCAGAATTGTACTGATACTCCCTCACAGAGATGCTGTATTTGTAAAATCCCCTACACAAAAACAGCTTCAGTAAGGGTGGAGAACTATTTGTTGGGGGTGTGATGTTTTTGCTGTTGTTTGGGGTTTGTTAAACGGGTGGAACAGCCTTGGTGTGAAGGGCACCTGCTAATAGAGAGGCCCTTCTGCAGCAGGAAGCTCTGTATTGCAGCTCTTGCCCCATGCATTTCTGTAGCACATCTAAACTTCCACAAAAGTTCAGGCTTTTGCTAGAGGTGCCTTTGTTGACACTGTTACAATGCTGCCTCTACAGCATCACAGAAAGCAGATAAGAACAACATGTCAGATTATTATGGACTTCTAATAAAAGTGGCTGATGGGGACAGTGCTCGATGCAAGGCCCACATTTTTGCTACTACTCGTGCTGTTTGTTAGACTGTTTCTAGGACTATCTTGTACAGTCCTTGTGTACCTCCAAAAAAGACTGTCCAGTGTAGGATTTCAGTATTTGTCTGTTTGTTGCATATATAAATATATATGCACACATATATGAGCCACACTCTCATCCTTATATACCGCATATATGGAACTACTCATTTCATCAGCATTATTCCTTCTGATTTATATCAATATCTACAAATTCAGGTTTAGACAAGCATCATCCCAAAAGTCACAGTTAACAACAGCTACCAGTGAGCTCAAGTAGGTTATAGAGTCTCAAGCCTGTTACCTGGTACACCCAACAGCCACACACTCTTTCCACTGCAGTGCTCACGTATACTATATTGTTCAATCCTTGTTCAGATCTCAGGCAGGCAGGATAGGAAGGATTGCTACCCAAGTGCTGAGAGTCAAATGGAAGTCTAAACGCATCATCACATGAAGCTTACAAAGCCAGCTGTGCCACGTGCAGAAAATCCAAGTGCCTTACTTTGCTGTTTCTTCCAGAATCTTTTTGTTTGTTTTAAAGGTCAACCAGCTAGGAGCATTCCAGCATCTAATTTTGAAAAAAGCACCAGCACCTTCAACATGAGAAAAAAAAAAGAAAAGGGGCACCAGACATATCCAAAGATCCCTCATAACACTTAGACTGTTTGGTATCTGTCCTTTTGGGGAGTAATTGAGCACTACAGCTTTTAAACAGAGCAGAACTTCATAGAATTAGGAACAAGAATGGTCACCTACTAAGGTCAGTGTCTTCCATGTGCTGAATTCTGCACCTGAAAAACCCACAGGGTTTGTCCATCTCACACATTGTACAATGCACCCTCCCATCCGGTGTCTACAGTTAAAGCCTTTATGAAATACGATCTAAAGGCATTAGAACAATTCTGTTATAGTAAAACATTTACAAGGAAAAGTATTACAGCTGCTGCTGCAATGCTCCAGCTTGCACAAAGTAGAATACTTTACTAAATTATTTTCTTAGGGGAGATTCTCCCTGTCTGGCTCCTGCAGGCATCAGCATCTCACTACCAAACACAAGCAGTGGGAATTCAGCTTCCAGGAATTAAGTGAAGCCAACGGCCACAGAACAGAGCCTCAGGACTGATTCTTACCCACTTTACAATCCTTCAGAAATGGCACCAACAAACACAACTATCCTCCATTCTTTGCTGCTCCCCTTTGGTCCTGCAATAGCTCCTTACTCACTCCTAGCCACTGGCTAGCTCTTCTCTGAGCTCTTTTTGTTAAAAGCATTTTCTCTCCCCACATAGCAATAATTTTTCTTAGCAATCACAATCATCCACTCTCATCATCATTCTAGACAGAGCCATTGGCAAAATCCCTTTAGGGAGAAGGAGAAAGACAGCACAGAATGGTCTGAAATACACTTGCATTCATTGTGGGTGAGAGGTGCTTATTGCTTAAGATCACTCTCGTATCAGACAAGCGATGGATTCCCTTACTCTATTTATACACTTGGAATAATTCACTAGCTAACACTTTTCCCAGCTAAATAAATGCCCACCTCCTGAAATGGATTCAAACTTCTGGAGCACTGAGGTTACACAACAAGGGTCAGCATGCAAAGCGCAGTGCCAGAGACATGCAGCTGTTTCCCTCACTCACACTCCCTCCTTCTGATTATTGAACATGAGAATCCCACTTGTATTCCAGATACAAACGTAAGCATGTTATATTCCAAAGCTGGGCGCTATCCCAAACTGAAGAGCTGTGGACATTCAAGCCTGTCCCACTTGTTAGCACAGCACCAAGAATGCTGGGAAAATAGGCATTCATTTTGCAATTTGTGTATTTAGAATCATAGAATTACTCAGGTTGGAAAAGACCTTCAAGACCATCAAGCCCAACTGCAATCCAACCATACTACCCTAACAACCCACCACTAAATCAAAATTTAAATTCTACCCCAGCCCATCCTCAAATATACAGGCTCTGATCCACTGGGAAGGTTTTGTTTCCAGGTTGTATCTTTACACAGATCAACTAACTCCTCTGCTTAAAGGTTTATGGAAGATTTATGTGGTTTTTAGAAAAGTCATAACAGGAAAACCAGGCCCTGTTTCAGAAAGGAACTGCCATATTTTTCTGCACACTCACTGAGACCACTCATTTGCTAAAAGGGAGCTGTACTATTAAATAACTTGCAGGAAAAAAAAAGTAGGAAGAGAAGCAACACGATGAACAGCAGCCTGATCTAGTTGTAGATGTCCCTGTTCATTGCAGGGGAGTTGGACTCAATGACATTTAAAGGTCCTTTCCATCTCAAAACAATTCTATGATTCTAGGTACTAGATAATGGTGGAATGAGACTGGAATAGAAAACTAAGAAGCAATGGCTAATGAGATTTGGTTATTTGGCAGAAAGGATCTAGAATCAGTGTAAGAGTATACAGCCAGTGTGAACTCAGTAGAACTAAGAGCACATAACTATAATATACCTCAAAACTATATTATACCTCAAAAAAGCAGAGTGAAGTACTTGTACGTGCTGCAATACAGCTACATAAGCCATGATGAACACAGCCCAGATTCCAGCCAGGTCCATATACTCAGTGCTTCCTATCAGGTAACTTGGGGAGCCATCGGATTAGGGACCTGGTTTTAGTCTCCTTGATGTTGAATGCTTGGGCTACATTGGACATTAAAAACAAACAAACAAAAACTTTACCGGTCAGATTCCGCTCCCATTTGAAATACATAATTCTAACCTTATGGGTTGGTTCTGCCAAGTTTGGCTTCAAGAGGAAGAAGCATTGGCCAATGCTGTCACAATCAAAGCAGCTCATATTGCCTCTTGGCTTTGTTAGGCATATACAGTGGCACGAAGTAAAGCTGAATCTCATCCATGCTCATAAGGAAGTTTTTGAAACATGCACACATCATGCTTGACACCTTCTGTACAAAGTCAGCCCAGAGAGAAACTGGTGCTGCCTAAAGCCAAGGCAGAAAGTGAGAAGCCCTGATCCCAAAAAGAATTAGCATTTGTGCTCACGAGCACAAGATGTGGCTTTTGTAATTAAATACTGAAAGAAACCAGCTAACAGCAACGCAGCAATGTGCTCGTACTTCTGCCCTGCCAGGTAACAGTTGCTCGATCCGCCTGCTGCCTCCCAGCCGCGCCCCAAGCGGGCGCGCAGCACCGAAGCCGGAGGAGGACGAGGTCCCTGGGGAAGCCCCCGGCCCGGCCCGCCCCGAGCCCCTCCTGCGCTCACCTGGGCGGGCAGCGCCCGGCGCTGCGGCGCCCCCTGGCGGCGATCCGTGGCACACAGCAGAGGCAGCGCGGCTCAGGGAGCTCTTCCCCTGCGAGACTTGCAGCAAGGGACGCTCCAAAGGCAGCCTTCGCACAACCAAGCGCCCCTCTTACACCGTGCTTCGGCAGACGCAGGCGAAGCGATTACTTTGCGCTCGTCCGTTTATAAACAAGTTCCTTTATGCAGTAACGCCCACACATTGGCAGGAAACGTTTCCCCGCGGTTGAATATTATCTTCCTTAAGCTAGGTGACACAGGCACACCAGGATCCTAAACAGCACTGTCAGCGCTGCCAGCTCTAACACTGCATAAGCTTCCTGCTACTCAACTCAAATCAGAAGGTTTCTTCCATAGAGAAACTCGTTTGGATTTTTTGTTTGTTTTTTAAAGGAGACAAGAGAGTGTAAGCAGAGGATAAAGTGCTTTTGAAAGTTTTGGCAATGGGTACCCGAAGCATTTTCGACAGCAATGGCAATCAAGATACCTTAAAGGAAACATTAACAGTAAGTTTGAGTGGCTGGATGCCTGCACGACTTCGAAATTCAGAACTTAGTGAATTCAGTAATAGATGTGTCTTCGTAAAACTTCTATGGAAGAAGGTCACCCAGAACTGCATACCCTTACTGAAAAGCACCAGCAGGAACCTGTTGGGATGAAGCAACCAGATTCTTCGAGAGCCCAGCTGATCTTGCAGTAAGAGTTGCTCATCCAGAAATCAGGTAGCATCACCAGGTAGCAGTGCTTGGCTCTTCCCTCTCCTGTTGTGCCATGGAAGCAGGGCCAAGAGAGGAGAAGAAAGCCCTCAACTCTGCAACTGAGACTTACATTATAATGCAATCACCATTAATGAGCCACATTAAAACTCTGAAGAAAACCTTTAGCATGGCTTATTCTGCTTTTTCAGGGCAACCGTACTATTTCTATTTTTACATATCATACACATACGTGGACACAGAGCATTGCACCTCCACACAGCTACAACAGACTACAGTGTGTGAGTAGAGAGGCTACATCTCAGGACTTTTATTTTGACCATTCTTTGTACACATGCAAACACACAAACACACGGAGTCCCTCTGCGGTACTTGGGCATGCACATGCAGGCATGAACACAGACCTACCGAGAATCATTTAACCTTTGAAGTCAGGCTGGAAGCCTTGGGACAATGTCAAAATTACATCCAAAAACAACATTAAAATAGCACTTTGTACACAGCATTATTTCTTCGGCTTCTCAATTTGCTTTATTAGTATAGGGATGCTTCCTGAAAGGCAATTTTTGAAGTGTTTTACCTGCTTTTGCTCTGCTTACTTGAAATCACAGTTCTGTTTGCAGGATTTTAATTATTCATGCAGCAGCCAACTCGGAATTTATAGGGATGATGACGACGCTTCAGGTGAAGAACAAAACAGAAGGATCAGAAGAACACCTACACAGAGTAGCGTTTTCATGCCAAAATTTTTAGTCAGGAAAAATCAGGTGAAAGATGAGAAAATACTCAAGAAGTTTACTGTTTCTTTGTTACACGGTGATTCTTTAAGGAAATACTTGGGGTCAGAGCTACTATGTGTGTCTGTCAAATAACATGAGACTTGTAAATCCAGCCTATAGAGCCAAAGAAGTGCGTGAGACATTCACCTAGTTAAAGCCTTACATCATAAAGAATCTGCTTATAGTATTTAAGCATTTGTTTCATAATTATAAGAACATGTCACTAGGTGGTTTGTCTTACTCCAAAAGAAGACAAAACTCAACAATACCAGCCAGTGGAAATCCTTGACAAATGCAAACTTTGGATTTCAAGATCAGATATTTTCTGTTCCAAGAGCACATGGGTTAGGGCAGTGTTTCTATCTGTCAAACTTCAAGTAGGTTTCAAGCTTATTATGGACAGGTCTTTCCTTAAGAGACAGAAAAAAAAAAAAAAATCAAGCTACAAAAACATTTTCCTCTGAGGACAAAGGATAAACACAGCACTAAACCCAAGCAACTGTCTCCTGAAAAAAAAGCATTTAGCAGCCTAAACATCACAAAGCCTTCCACTTAGCCCAACTTTTGCTGAAGTGGAAAGAGCTTGAAGGATTGCCCTGTAAGAAGGATGAAGTAGTGAAAAGGTTTGTAGCTGGCATTTTGTGAATGCACATGGCATTACGCCCAAACATTTTGGGCAGAACAGTAATGCTGTCACACTAACGCAGAGCAGATTCCCATTTTTCCACTCAACCACCCAACCCATCACACCACAGATGAGTGACAGTGTAGAATGAAATAGCCTGAAAAAAAAAAAAAAAAGCCAATGGCAGTAACTGATCCAGACTGTTGTCCATAAACAGAGCGCACACAAATAGCCTCCTACAGGAAAGAAGGTGCTGTGACAGACTGAACCAAAATGCAATGGAAAAGCCACATAAGCAGTCTCATTATTTGTCCATTAACATCAGGAACATTAAAGGTCACAATTAAGTTACTACATCCCAAAATAACAAGATCGTGCTTAACTCATTCTTCAGCTTAACTTCAGTAGTCACATCACACACCTGACCCATAATACTTATAAATAACCAAAAACTGCAGCATACTTATTACTTTGATATCTGAAGTCAGTGGTTTTGTATTGACTCAGCAAGACAATCCAAAAGAGGTACACTTTGCATCTCTCACAGGAAATTCCAAAGTTCTTGGGTAAGGAACATTTAAATGCCTTTCCAGGATCTAGCACCTAATCTAAATTCCATAAAAATAACTCTACAGACTTAAATAGGCTTTGCATCAGATCTGTCAGGGTGTGTCTTATACTCCATGGCCAGTCTTGCCCACCTGCTAGTCACACTGTGACACAGTAAATCTGGAGCTGTCTGCAGCTGATCTGAATGAGTTGGGCCAAATTACCACAGCAAGCTCCACTAGCCAAGCACCGTGCTTACACTAAGCTTTACAGGTGAACAAAACTGCATACGAGTCTGCATAAGAAAGGAGCTGCTGGGCCAAACAGGATTTATTGCCTCAGGCATAGCTCTGTGCCAGTACAGCAGTATTGCTGCTAGTTCTGGAGCCAGAGCAGTTGGTCCTGACTTGCAGCCCCTCAGCTGGCACCATCATGCCAAAGCTTTCACACAAGCCCAGCATAAATTCCAGTCACAAGTTTGAACACAGGAAACAAAGGAGGAAACAGTTGGTTTTCTAAGCTAATAACGTCAATGCTTTACAGAATACTAAGGAGGCAACTTTAAACTGGAACATTTATGAGTTCATTCACCCTAATCGGTAAGATACATCTAATATGTTAAACCTAGAACAGCTTAGATAAGACAATCACTTTATGGCATGGCTTGTATCCTCAGATTATATGTACTAAATCACAACTAATAGGACCTATCTGTGGTGCGTTCATCAAACATTTGGAGATCTGTGTTTCTTCTATGCTACACTTTGTATATTGCAGCTCAACACAGTCCAGCAGTAGCACAGACCCCAGATTCCACAGCAATAGCTAAGCCTGAACGAATTACTTTTAACTGCAAGTCCCAGGCTCTTGCCTTCATTAGACACAGCCACATCCTTTGTGGCTGTGCTGCATACAAAACTTTTAATAACATCATTTCCAGTTCCTGTAGCACTGCTTATAACTACCAGCAACAGCAAGAAAGAAATCAGGGCCACTTAATAACCTCTTCCCTGTGAAACTCTTTCATTGCATCAAGACATCTTGCACTAATTCAGAAAGGCTGTACTCATTTAATATCAGACACCACATTTCTAGTGCATTCCACATCATTTCTTAAGCAGTAGAATTGGGAATTTGGAAGCTACGCTCTGCCCTAAAGCAAGGTCCCACCAGAAGGAAGGACATTGTAAGTTTAGTCTTCAAGAAGGTCTCTGCGACAGTTTTCAACCGACTCACAGAGAAGCTTGTTGGGAACTGAACAATGTTACTCCCACACAACTTAAGTCAGCAGGAGTCATCTCTGCCCTTTTTTTGTTTTGGAGGTTTTCAGCAATTTTTAGAAGACAGCCTCTACAGGTCAGCAGCACTTCTCTGTTGGACACAGCATACATGCAGATCTACACTGCATGAGGACACATTTGCTATTTTAGTTTTATCCAGAATGAACTGGAACAGTTCTACTTAGCTGACTTACCATCATACAATACCTCTTCCCCTTTAAGTTATCTTTTTACTCAGAAGTTCTCCTAGACCTTGACTTTACATACACACACCATCTGTATTTTTCTTTCAGACATGGCATTCTGAACTGAGGTGATAAAATAAATCCAGTATCCAAGGTGAGGATGCACTACCAGCTGACGTAATTGCACTGCCTGTTAGCTTTAGGAAAGTGTGCACATTTTTAAGAAAGCAGGTAAATGCTATTAGTCAACTTACACTCAGCTGTTATCCAGGCAGGGAAAAAAAAAAAAAAAAACCCACACAAACACAACTACATCTTGCTGGATAATTAATACAGCTTAAACCCCATGGTCTGGTAGCCTCTTAAATCCTGTGGAAGCTCTCAGCCATTTTATACAGAGTGCTCTGTCATCCTACCTATTTCCCACAAGGTTATAGTAGACAACTCGTACTGCTGTACAGCCAGTTACTTTGGCTATTCTTTCCTTGCAACCTGCAGAGCTTTCCAGCTCACAATTAGAAAATGCTTTGCTCAGGGAAATGATAGCTCAACCAAGCCTATAAAACATCATCTATATCCTACCTCCTCTTTCAATTTCTATCCAATTAAGCTGAGAGCTAAAGTTCCTTGATTGTTTTGTTGGCTTGTTCTGGGTTGGTCTTTTTTGTGGCTTCTATGGACTTCAAACTGATAAATTACATCTCCTATGTGAAACAATTGCAGCTTCAGTTCTACAAAGCAGACATGTAGTTTCAGTTGCCTTTAGATTTTTTTTGAAGACCTTACAAAATACTGCTAAGAATAAGAGACTATTCCAATGTGCAGTTTAATTTAGTGATTTATCAAATATTTCTTCCCATAAGTAATTTGTTGTTATATGCCTTTTTATTACAGGTTTTTCCACAGGCACAGTGGAGGTGACAGAGGCACAGAGTTATATTCTTTTAGTTTGTAGATATGGGACAGATCCTGCAATGCCATTCCCAGGGGTAGCCTTTTGCACTAGGCATATGTATTGAGATTTATGGGCTGATGCCCGCAGCAATAATCAGGACTGACTACAGTTCATTGCTCCCAGCTTCTATGCAGTGCTCAGAAGAGAAACAGTCAGCAGATCAGGAAAGGTTTCATGAGGCAGAGTGCCTATGGAGCTGTATGAGACAAAGTGGTGTCTGACTTCGGTATTGCCTTCAGTGTATACATGCAGTTAGGATGACCAAAGGCACAGAAATCTAAGAATAAAGTCTAAGACTGAGGCCACAATGGTATCTCTAGAAGCATCCAGAATATTAAGAAACAGATAAATAGTAATCAAGACATGAGTAGAAGTTTTAAACTATCATTATGAGACTAGGATCTGCAGATCTTTTACTCCCCTCCAAACCCTTCCCCCTGCCACCAAACAAATCAAAGAACCCACAGATACCTTCTGCAAAACACTCTATATGGAACGTATAGATACAGAAATTGCTTATCTGTGGAACCTTCCTTCCTCTCACCTTCCTTCCTTCAAGATATTCTCCTGAAGAACTTCAAATGAAACTTATTCTTAACACTTTACATGCAAGAAACAGGAAACCTCCCACAGTAATCTGCATACACTGCACTGAGCTTTCTCCTCCTGCCCTGTTCCCCCTGAGCATTGCATGCAGGAATTCTTACCTAATAAAACTCTCATTACCCATTACCTCTTCTTAAAATGAGACAACTTGAAACAAGAAATTCCACTACATGTCTACAAAAACAAGAGAAGTGAGGTGCAATGAGAGATCTTGCACTGTTCAAACAATGCTTTTACAAGATGGTACATCCACAGCATGGAATGTATTTAAGATGATTGAGCTAGCTCATGCTCCAAGACGGCACTGTCCATTTACCATGCATTTCTAAGAACCACACTCACATGAGTGATGCTTCCAACACACAAGTCTTACAAATTATTTCCCTTCAGATGTGAACAGAATATAGACTTTGAGAAATGAAGTGTTAGCACCTTTGTGACATTACATTTTTAGTTAAGTTGCTATAAACTTCAAAGATTAAGCATTGCTTTCTGAAAGTGAACCAGCTTTCCACATCAGCATTTTTGGAGAATGTTTTTTCTCCGCGTTATCAGGGGTCTCTACATCTGTTCAAAGCCTATGTATTTCATATTTTTAAAAATTCCACTAAAAAGATGATTCCTGTGGTTTATGTCATCAACTTTTCCTTCAGTAGGAAATCAGCTGTCAGAGATCTGACATCCACTACCGATGCATAAAGCAAAACAGTTCACATCTCTTTGTGTAATATTACAATCTCATGTCCAAAGCAGACAAGGGAGAAAACGAAGCATCAAACTAGATTTTGACCCCTTAAAGAAAATACTTCCTGGTAGATTCTAACCAGTTCTTTTCACTGGCATTTTTGAGATACAAGGATAAAAATCGGTCTTGTAATTGCAAGCACTTTGTGCATTAGATACCCATGAACCGAACAAACGAGCCTGGAAGAAAAATGGAAAAGCAGCCAGCTGCTACTATTCTAAAAATGGCACTATTTGTATCATGAATGTAACCTTCCAACACTGAATCCTAATTTGTCCCCAACAGAGACACAGGACAGCAGTATTCAAGACAGGTTTCTTCAAAGAAGAAACTGTCAGGATATGATAATCTACATCTCTGCAAGGAATAAAAGGTCCAGTGCCAGACCTGTGTTCTAACACTATGAAACTTCTTTTTTTTTTACCATCTGCACCTGCTTGATAAACAATTCTACCACATGCAAATACAATCTTTCACCAGAAACACATTCAAAAAAAACCCACTAAAATTATTAACAAAAAGGCTTCTCATTGTTTTGAAGTGACAGACACAAGACCTACAGCACCACAGGAAACAAGGCAGAGCAGGCACTTCTGCCCTCGAAGCCTCCTGCAATTCCTATGCCTTCAAAATAGCATCCTCTCCATGCATACACAAAAAGTATGGTGTGGAATTCTTGATTTTGTAGACTAAGATAAGTTCATATACATATACACATAATTTATATTTACCTCCATCTCCTGTAGAAGAAATGAATATTGCTACATTGTCTAATAATTCTTGAATTAGACCCACAAAGAATAACGACAGACATCAAAAACAGCAAGGGACATTTTAAGATGTTAGGTAACCAATCAAAATGTCTTAAATATAGTTTAGCTGCATTTAGCTAAAACATCAAAAGCATTCAAAAGGACTACAGATATCTAACACTGCCATCTGAGAGACAGCATACTATTCTGAAAGAAAAACAGCACCAAAGTACAGTTGTTTCAGCAACAGAGACTGACAAAAACTGGCAGGTTCACAGAACCCTGTGTTACATCACAGGGACAGTAAGTCTGAACCAAAAAATGCAAAATAAACCATTCTTTTGTCCAGAGAGAACATCCCTTTAAAGTCTATGACTCTAAATGACATAGTCAATTGAGTATGCAAAACAGAATCATTTTGTTGGTACTGGTGACTTTAGGTAAATCTTCTTTCATAATATGGTAGACCACGCTCATCCTGCAGTAACAGATTGCATCTAAGTGCAGCATACCAGTAATAATTTACCTTGCATTCTTGAGATCTAATAACCACAGAAGCTACAATAGTAAATTTTGCACATGACAAGTCTCCCTGAAACCATTCCCTTATTGCAGGTCAAACGGAATTTGGGGGAGGTATTTGTTTTTTTTCCTCCCATCTCCTCTGAGCAGCTCCAAGTGGCGGCACTGTCACCACTGGGCTGTGCAGACACACAAGTGATTTGCAGCTGCTGAGGTAGCAAACACAGCCCACTCAATTGCGCTTCCCACAAGAGAAAGTGAAAGATGACAAGTGAAGGTGAGGTCTCAGAGATGGGCTCTTACCAGAGAACATCTCCTGGAACATGCTGGCCTGTCTCATGGGAACTGCAATAACACAACTCAATTTCTACCAACATCAATTGTTGTTGACTACTTATGCTTGCATAATCTACAATAAATCATCTTGTTATGCCAAAAGTCACAAAGTCCCTCCACTGAAGTCATAAAAAAAATCATAAGTAGAACCCAAATGCCTTTCTGTCAAATATTCTCAAGCACCCAAGTAATTTGAAAGAAGGACTTGATCACAAGTTTTACACAAAGTAACATTAAAAAACCTTTTATTCCCTTTAACCCTGCAGGAAAAAAAAAAAGCTAAATTAATTAATCAACAGAATACTCTGTAAAGTATATATGAACATTTCCAACAGCACTAAAGAGAAGGCAAGGTCTGATCAGAGTCTGCTGAGAATACTTGAAAGGAAGACACTGCAGATAGTTTCAGAGTGTAGTTTTCAGAGTGTAGTCTGAATTTGTATCAACTGTTAACTTAAAATAATCATATATACACTTGTGATGTATGAGAGCTGAAAGACAAAGTCTCCAGGAGTCACTGATTGGCATACAAGCACTCCTTGCCATATAACAGCCGGAAGTATTGTATTAGAACAAAAACACAGAAGCAAACGCTTACTCATTGACAAACTGTGAAGGCCTATTTTCACTTGCCAGCTTTTCAGGTTTATTTCACAACCTTTAGAAAAGACAAAGCTGATACCTCAGGAAAAAAAAAGTTTCACCTTCTTACTGAGAGAGAACTAAAATAATCAAATATGTAGCATCAGTGCCCCCAGACCTTAAACTTATAAATACAAATAAATACACCCTAAGCAACATTGCAAAGGGATTTCCTGGTGTACTTCTGCTTCTTAAATTGATTTTTATAGAAATTCAATACTCGCTACAAAAGAAATTTCAACAAAATACCCTCCAGTGCTGAGAGAAAGCAGTTTTGCCTAAGTGCACTACTGCTCTCTGGTGGGCCTGATCAGATCTTATTTGTACAACACCAAGCAGACCCAGGAAGGAACTGCACCTCTAAGATCATCATAACTGGGGAGCTTGAGATTTAATAATAAACGAAGCAAGCTTAAGTATTTATAAAAACTATAATTCATCACCTTAACATCCTTGAATGGTACAGCACTTTGTTCCTTCTTCCATGACCCAAGGCAGGACATCCCAAAAATGATTTTCAGCACCAACAGCAGAGCAACCCTGGGGGACAACAGAACATTCTGAGAACTAAAATAAAGACAAGCAGCAACTTTTATAAGCAAAAACATCTAAATATGTGGATGGTGTCTCCACAGGGCTACTGCAGCTCCTAAGGTATGAAGCATACAAGGTTACATAGGAACTTAATGTAACTGCTTTTGTTTCACTGGAATTAAATGAAGGCTAAGCTATGCCATTAGACAGACTCCTGATTTTGATTACACTTTACAACCAACTCCTGAGGCCCTGTGCATATTCCAGTTACTGAAGTTATTCTGTTGCTTTGTTTAAACTAAATTGTACCTGGAAGAACATGCAGGATTTATCTCACAACAGGTAGGAAATAAAACATACAGCTTAATCCTCAGCACAAAGTTTGCACAAACTATTTTCAGTTTTCACATGTACTAAAATGGACACAGATTCAGGTATTGCAGCTCAGCTGAGTGGCAGCACACTGACCTGCAGTAATCCTAACCCACTGTCTGAAGCACAAATTCCTGCATGATTAGCAAAGAGTGCTTGTTTTCTTTCTACTGTTGCTATGTTGTTTTCCTTAACAACATTTTAAAGCAACTTAAAATTATTTAATTTTGCTAGCAAATAAACTCAGTATAGACCTACATGCATGTGTTTAATGGATTACCCTGAAAAAAAAACAACCACAGCAAATGAGAGATAGAACTAGCCTGAGTAGAGCAGCATTCAATAGTAGTCAGCTCAAGCTCAACCAATTGCACCCACCCAAAATGGAAACAATTGAACAGGCAGCAGCTCTCAAACTGAAATTCCCCCCCCCCCCCATCTCTTCAGTCATTAGCTTTGTGGAAGTTAATGCTGTTGGACCACTGTAAATGCAGCTCTCAAACCCATCAGTACAGCCTCCAACACCCTCAAGAATTAGAAAAACCCTCAGTACTACATCCAGATTTTAGGAACGCAGTTCAAGGTTACAAGGTAAGGTTACAAGAGTAAGCAAGAATGATTGGACCTAGAAGTTGTTATCTGTAATACTTGAAGGAATCAGCATTCTTCAGCCACTCTAATCTAGAGACTCTACTGGGCAGTAATTTCCAAGTACGTAATACAGTTGCAGAGATAAAGGGAATAAATTGTTGTCTATCTCCATGAAAGGCAAAGGAAAAAGTGGCAATGACTCTAATTGCAACAATAAGCATTCAAGTAGCATATCAGAAATACCTTTTAGCTAACGAATTAATAGAATCTCTAACACAACCAAGCGGTTAACAGATATAACAGAGATCAGACAAACAACTGCTAAAACCAGTGGAAGAGTGGTACATGTATGTGTGGAGAGAGTATTTTATTTACATCATATATTTTATTTACATACATATATACACACGGAGAGCAGTCCAGTGGCCTATGAAATCGCTTCCAGTCTATTCATGTGAACAAGCTTCCATAACGAGCTAGCAGTACAAGTGGGAATACAGATCTTCTAACATACTTCTGCCCCCATGGAATCTTATTTCAGTGCAGTCAAACTCACAGCTTACCAACAGCACATTGGTCCCAGAACCTTCAGTGCTGCTGTAGGGTGAATAACCCAAAAGAGCAGTACTCAAAATAGTGAGAAAGACGGTATATCTTGCTAGGCTTATCCAGATGGTAAACAGACAACTGGTGAATAAAGAGAGGCTCACCTTTTCCAGTGGTTGAGGTTCACCAATAACTCCACAGGGGAGGGATCTCCAACAAGAGACCCTTCCCCAGTGGTGGTCAGCCCTTAAATGGGGTCTGGGAGAGGAGGAGCCAGACTCCACCCCTTCCTGTCACACAGGTGCACTGCATTCCCCTGTGCTCCTGCGGCTGACTCGGTGCTCACCTGAGGTGATCAATCAGTGGTTCAGGCCGTGATTGAGCCGTTCCCATACACCTGCTCACAAGCGTCAGAAATTGAAGAGTTGAAACCAGGCCAACAGAAGAAGCAGGTATAATAAACACTACTTGTAAAATGTTTAACATTCTGTATTCCTACCTACAAGCCACGAAACAACAGGGAGAACTGCACTGCCCAGGCTCCTGTTTACCGGTGTATCCGCACCAAGTTTACACCAAGCATCAATACCACGTAAACCATCACTCTGGATGCAGCCTTCACCAGCCACAGCATTCCTGACAGCTTGGCTCACAGAGAGGACTGCTTGCACAGATTTCTCCAGGATCTCCTCCTGCTACTGCACGAAGCTCCGAATTGTCTTATGAAAGCTGAAAACTTATCGGCGCTCTGAAAACCAGGTTTTCAAACCAGCCGCTTTTACACGCTTTTCCCGCCCATCAATCCCTGAGTCCCCGCCCCCCCCGCGAGAGGTGTCACGCGGCGGTCTGCCCTTCTGCTATTCGCTGAGGGAGCCGTCCATCAAGCGGTAGGTATTGCGGGAGGACCAATCGGGCGCGTCTATCGGGCCAGGCCGTAGCGCTCGGGTGGAAGCGGCGGGGTGCCGGTGAGGGGCGGTTGGCCGCGGCCTTCCTTCAGGGCACGGTCCGTGGGACGCGTCCGTGGGTGAGGGCCTCGGCCTGAGGCTGCCAGCAGGGCCCGCAGGCTGCGGAGCGGCGCGGGGCCCGTCAGCGCTTCTGTCCTCTCGCAGGGAGCGAAGGGGCCGCGGCCGGGCCCTTCCACGCGCGCAGCTCTGAACCGGCGCAGAAATGGGCAGAAGCCGCGGCGGAGGCGAAGAGAAGCGAGGCTGGGGCTGCAGCACGGGCGGCCACCGCCCGCCTCGGCGCCGGACATCCCGTGGCCGTCACTGCAGCGACAGGCGAGTGCGTGCCCGGCCCCGCGTGGGTGCCGACGTCTGCAGAACTGGTGCTTGTGGTGTGCTCGGCGGGAATGGCCCGTGGGGCACTGCGAGCGGGAATGTATCACTTGTTGATAACTTTTCGCCCGTAGCGTCCGACCCGTGACAAACATGTTGGCCTAACGCTTTTAGGGTGACCTGTCTTACAAAGTGGGCGTTTGTGTGGGTGATTCGGAAGACATCCCTGTGGGATTTTACTCCTCGGTGCTAAATGTGCCTGCTTACGTGGCTTCTAAAAGATGAAAGGTGCAGTTACCCACTTTACTGTGATATTTATCAGAAAGGTGGAGATTTTTCTGTTTTAGAATTTTCCTTACAGTTTTGTTTGGCTTGCGTCTTTCTGAACCTCATCAGTGAGCTTTCTGTCATGAAGGCAGCAACCTGTGATCACTCTTTCACCCATGCTATTCTCACTTTAGGCTGTAAAGAGTTAGCACGCTTTCAAGATGGACTTTTCTTTTAATCAGGGGTCATGGTGACGTGTCCAGAATTCATCTTTTTCTGAAAAGAGTTAGACATACAGGATCAGTAACTATCTCCTATGTTTTAGCCTGTTAAGATACTGTTATCTCTAGTGTTTGCAAGGAGCTTTTAAGCTGAATACTTTTACTGATCCTTTTTCGTCAGTTAGTGTACGGTGTGTGCTTCTCACAGACCTGAAAAATAGTGCTGTATTAATGTGACTAACCAACTGCCTTAAAGAGGCTGTGCAGAAGAGATGTGTAGGACGATTGTGAGTTTGTCCTGAAGGCAGTACTATTTTTTTAGGCCCAAAGAGGATGAAGCACAAAGCCCTGTGAATCCAGGCCCCAGCTGCAGTGGAAGTTCTTCTTCCTCCAGTTCAACTGAGAACTCTGCAGTGCCAGGTAAGAGACATCATTTACTGGTCAACAAAACTCGGTGTCTGTATGTTGCCTGAATGAAAAACGTAGTGGTAGGTGTATTAATAGTGTGGTGATAGAGGACAAATATAAGCAGGAAAATTTGTAGAGAGAAGTAATATCTGAATAGGTGATTGAAAAAGATGTAGTAAATTGAGAATCTGGTAAGCAGGACAAGATACAGTCCCATCTTTTTACATGAAAACTTGTGTGCTTGGCCACACTGATAGAAACTGAAAAGAAATGTTCTCTCTCTGGAAGTCAGCGATGGGGGAGGAATACTAAGTTTGCTTCTTTTGTATATGAGTTGAAGATGTTGTAAAATACATCTTTCAATAAAAACGTTAAATAGACAAAGTGAGACAGCATGTAACAGATACGTAATGTACATATAATTATTCAGTCGTATTTATCTACCACTATAGGGAAAAAAAAACAAATGCATTTCTATGCTGTCAGTACATTTGTAATCTGTAAGGCATGAAGTCTGGTTTAATAACCTGTTCCTTCATTATTAGGGAGTCAGCTGGCAGAACCAGACTTGATACAGTAGCAGTGCTACAGAAGATGATGTCCCATTTGCATTCTGGTTTTCTGACTCATTAAACATCCCTAGGAAAAGCTGAGCCTGTGGAAACATGCATGTCTCCACAGTAAGAGAGTCCTGAAACTCTGCTGGCTCTGTAACCTCTTAGCAACAATCAAATCCAGAGTGTCAGGCAATCTTTGTATATCACCCTTCTCTGATGAAGAGATCGTGAGCCTTTAGGAAATAATACCTAGAATCCAAAACACTTGTTGCTGCGTAAGCTGATTCCACATACTAAAGCAGTGTGCTGGTAACAGTCACTAACTTTATGTTTCTGTTGAGGCACATAAACCTTGGTTGTTTGTTGCCAAGCTGAAACATAATGGATGATGACAGTGAGCGGAATTGCAAGTAACCTCAAATGCAATTTGTAGTAGTAGATAAAAGTTTAAATAAAAATCTTGAAGACATTAATGTTCATCTTTTCTGAAGTAAAATTCTTTGCCTTGAGACAATGTACTGTTATTTTGCCTGTGTGAATTTACCTGAGCTAAAACCAAATTATTCAGCATTCTTTCTGTATCTGTGGAACAACGTTGCATTTGCAAAGTATAAACTTTTTTCCTTTAAGTGCATGCTATCTGTTCCCAGACTGTGTAACACGCACAGGACCAACCTGGGGCAGGAACTCTGAGCTGTGAGACTGACATTTCCATGAAGATGTAGGATGTCAAAGAGTAATAAATAGCTTGGTAGTGTGTCTGATTGTGCTTATTTTTTACCACTTTCTTAAGAGCTGCCAGGATTTTACTATGACCCAGAAAAAAACCGCTATTTTCGCCTACTGCCTGGACATAATAACTACAACCCACTCACCAAGGAGAGCATTCAGTACAAGGCAATGGAGAGTAAAAGGCTGAGACTCTTAGAAGAGGAAGAACAACAAAAGAGGGTATGTTCTGGGAAAGATTGTAATCAGCCCTTAGTGGCATGCTCTGTTGGGACAGATGACGAGCTGAAGTCCTTCAGTTTTTTCATGTATAGTCCCTTAAGCTGTCTGAAAAAAACAAAAATTTCTTTTTACTGAGAATTTATAGCACTTGAAGTCTTGTGTTTGGTTATTTCATACAGGAAGGAAGGCATATCACTAAGCAAACAAACATGAAAACTTGTAAAGAGACGGGAGCTCTCAGAATAACAAGTTGTCTTACACTTGAGTCATGACATTGGATGCCTGGCTTCAAATCCCTGCTTTGAATTGGTAAAGCGGGGTTTCAGTTGTAGGTTTTCTGTACATTTAATAGACATACAGATTGAATGCCTAAACCCTGAGGAAAACATTTGTTACGCTGTAACTCTGCACAGTACTCTGTCCCTTGCTCTCCCCAGTATTTATTAAGAGTTCACATGAAATGTTAAAAAAGGATGAAAGGAAAAGTAGCTTCATGCTGCTGTAAGATGTGCAGTTAATAGTAGTCCTGTGGTAATAGAGTTTTGCTATGTAATCAGATTTAGTGTATTAGAGTGAAAGTGATTTCACGCCTCAAGGTGATACTGTTGATGGTATAAGGCAAAAACAAGAGCTGTCTGTACTGTAGCAGACCAGGCAGATGGTGCTGAAATGTGCTCTGTAAACCTGAAACATTATTGTACATACGCTAGAGGAAACTTATCCAAGTACTCCAAACATCAAAGACCCATGGCCATGTTTGAATTATAACCAAGCAAATAACTGAGTACGCTTTCATCTTATTCTATTCCAGAAAACAACAAGGGCTGGACTGAACTCATCTGTGCTGTTACAGAAAAGGCAGCTAGGTTTGCTCAGCTCCACAAGTTATTGCAGGTATAGTGATTTGAATTGTCTTCTCTTTGCCATGTCAAGTTCTGCTGTTAGTACAACCGTCCTGTCAGTTTTGTTTGTTTGCAATTCTCTCTTCCACTAAGGACAGAATAACATTATTAATTTTGACAAAAAAGCAGTATTTTTTAATAATCAAATTTCTAAAGTGATGAGAATTCAAATGTGAAAGATGTTTCCAATCTCAGATTTAAAACTTCCAATTTTTTTCAGCATGTGCTCTTTTGCTACATCGTTTTATATGAATAGAATATAGCATTTCTTTGGGTCAGCATCCTTCAGTTGATTGGGACATTTTCCCCTGGCTCAGAATCTCTGTGTTTGGATTCGGTAACAGTGTAGAAAGAAAATCAGTGGATTGCTAGTTCCTGCTACTAGAGATGTGCAGGACTTCTAAATGGCAAGATGAAATACCATGAATGTGGAAGGTGCACAGGGGTTATATGGTTCTGTGGGATATATTAATGAAATCGTGGCATGCTAGTTTTCAGGCATTTTATCTTCTGTGATTAAGAAGCAGTTCTGGCTATCTTATCCAAAATTATCTTCGTTGGCATTTAACCTGGGCTTACCCAAGTTCTTTCTCTCCTCCCTCGCCAACTGCTTTTACAGGCTGGTCCATGAACTAAAAGTGAACTGCATGCAGAGGAGGAAGATAGAAATTCACAGTCCAGACTCCTCGGTTGCTGGAACCAACAATTTTAAAATTATTGTGGTATGTTACGAGAACTGATAAATCTTTAGGTTAAAAAGAGCCTGTCTTCAGTGAAAACTTAGGTCTTTTAATCAAACTTCATAGGTCAAATTTTGCTTTCAAAGATGAACTGTCCCCATTGTGTCAGTGCTCAAAATATGAGCTAAGTAGTTTTTAACAGGAGGAATGAAATTGTTCTTTTCCCAGAAAGGAAAATGATGAAAAGATTGTGATTTTGGGAGCTGACCAGTATATTCTATCGGGAATGAACAGGAGTCAAGTGGACAATTACTGCGGTGGCTTCTTGAGTGGGAAAATGAGGAAAATGAAAGAGGAATTTGGGGAGTAACCACTCCATGGTCTAGGGATTTTGTGTAATCTTCCTTTCGGACATAATGCAGCTACCCCAAGCCATTATTTTCAGTAAGTTTCCAATGCTTCTATTTTACAGGCAGATGTCGCTTGTGAGAGAATATTCACTGTGAACGATGTAGAGCATGGAGGATGTAAATACGGCATCGTCAACCTCAGTGGTTTGGGGAAGGAGTCTCTCACTGTGGAGATGTATGACAACCTCTACTTCACAAACCGCAAAGTACTGTGTTCTGTTCCTGCTTCCTTCAGTTGCCACATTCACAAACATTATTGCTCGGGAGGCAGAGGGGAAAAGCATGAGGGCTGGGAAAGGGATTAGTAGGAGAGAGTGGAAGAATCTAGCAGTGTGGTGTTTGGATAAACACAGAATCACAGTCTCTGATAGTCTGAGTACCTGCAGTAGTTCTCTAGAACGCTGTGCTACCATTGGAACAGAAGAGCACATTGAGGTACCACCTTCCAAGGATGGTGCTTACTTCAGAGTTGTGCGTAGCCATAGCTGACAAAACTGTGTTGAGAAAGACACAAATTTGTGTGCTTCTTTCTTAAAAACAGTGTTGGAAAAATGTATTTATCCCTGAACATGAAGAATATTTAAAACAGGCTTCTGTAATCTCTTCATGCTCAGATCTTTTAAAGACGATCCTTTAAATAATAGGATGTGCTTGATGCCTCAGTCTGTATCTGGACAGATGTCTCAATACTGCCCTCTCTCCTGTGCATCTAAGAGAAGTATAGGGCAAAAATAATCTGTGTGCCACTGCTGTGCTATTTCATGGGCTATGGAAGCGTGCCCACTGCATAGTTTCATGTCATCTTTGCATGGAAATACCCTTTCATGAATTGAGTGAGAGGTCTACAAAAACAGTATATCTTCTTATGTCTGAAGGTGAATTCTGTGTGCTGGGCATCATTGACTCATCCAGACTCTCATGTTTTATATCCTTTTAAAAAAAAACAAAATTTCAGTTCTGTTTTGACTATTCTACATCATACTGCACAGAGCAGCTGACTTTCAGGAAGTAAAATAACTGTAAAAATACTGCTTTCTGGCAAACAGGGAAATTCTAAAAAGACTGGAAGTTGTTGGATGTTGTGCAGCAGATGCATGGTGCTGTTACAGATGCGTGTAGTATTGTTCCAGTGCAGTAAAAGGCAAAGGACTACTTTGCCTGCCCTGAAGACTGGCCAGTCCATTAATAGTGCAGATAGCAAATCAAAAAATGGCCTAATGGTTACAGATTGATTGGGCAACAGCAAAAGATGGCTGTATGGCAACTGACTTTCTCTTCTAAGAAGTGGAACACTGACATGGGTTTGGTTGGTTTCTGTTGTAAACCATCCTCATATTGATTGGGGGAGGATGAAAATGGCAGGAATTCATTGGCATTGTACTCTGCAACTTTGAGAACATGTTCTGCAGGTTTGTCTTAGAAGAAAAGGAAGGCTGATGGTATAGTAGAGGAAGCAGCAATGGACAATGCAGAGTCACAGAAGAGAGGAACAAAAGGGGGTTTAAAAGCGCAAGATGGCAGGGAACAGAAATGCTATTAAAGTGCCATTAAAAGAGGCTAGTAGAAGAGAAAATGAAAAAAAAAGCACTTATGTCATGGCTTGTGGGAAAAGCCAAACAATTCAGAACTGCTCCAGAAGGTGGCAGAAATTCATCAAGCTTGCTTAGAGATGGTTAGCAGCTGGGGACAGTTACTTATTCAGTGCTTTCCCCTTGTTACAGATTTAACCCACTGAACTTGAAAAGCAGCTTTCAAAACCAGTTCATGCCTGCTATGATTTTTAGGAAGTTATTTAATGAAATCTAAATTGACTCTTGATTCCTTAATATATGTACTGCTTTCTCCAACCCATCTCCAAGCAAGACAGTTCTGTATCAATGCAGCGTTACCGGCACGTAAAGATGAGAAGAGTGATCCACGTAGGTCCTGCAGGTTTTTCCTGTTGTGTAGGAAGGTGCCCTAGTATCTCTGTCAGCTTTGTCTTTCAGGTAGTGAAAATACAAAATCAAAAACTGGAGTCCTTTTTAACTGTAAAGTGTAAGGCACAGTAACGTTCTTGGAAGATGTTACTGAAGGGAAGGTACTGAGAGCTACAGCTGTGTCAGAGCATCTTGCCCTTCCCAGTTATAAATACTATGCAGCCTTTTCCATTTTAGGGAGAAATCTTTGTTTTCCTTAACTCACTCCAGCACGCTGTGTCTCATGGGAATTGCAGAAACTCCAGGCTGTGCCAGTCTGCTCCCAGCATCGTTGTTCAGCAGCACTAACCCAGGTAGGGTGGTGGTGGTGGTTGTTTTTTTCCCAGTTTTGGATAACAGTTAGGATATGCAAAGAGCACAAAGGAAAGATCATGTCCACACTTCAGTAGTTGATGGGACTGTTGTATTATCGTAAAAGTGTATAGAAAGTTTGGAGCAAAATAAGAAACAGATTAAATAACTTACTTTGATAATTAATTAACAAGCAGTATTCAAAGCACTAGTTTATTTTTAACTGCTGCTGATGTAGTACTTGACTTTGGCAGAACACCTCACTTGAAAGTAAACATTTGAGATTATTCATATGAGTAGCTTGGCCTTTAACTAACACACAGAAGCTGCACACAAGAAGTACTCAGATTTCCTTATAGACTATCCAGTGTCATTGCAGGATACTTTATCATAGTAGCTACTCAAGTGTGCTCCGTAGATTAATCATAGGTGGAAAGCTGGTAAAAGTCTCAACCCATGGCTCCTTGCACAGCACTTAGACATCATTCTTCGTTGTGTGTAAGCATGATTCGTTTAGAGAATCCTATTTTTAAAGAACAAAAATACTATGTGTTCTTTGGAGGCAGCATCCGTGCTGATACCTTCAGCACGTACTGTACAGTCTTCTAACCCGGTGTCCTATTCAGACATGATCAGTTAAGTTTATACAGATTAGATCTGCATCTGCTAGAAGAGCATGGACCCATTTTAAATGTTTAATGTCATGCTATTTATGGAGCCTTGGAGAAAAGAAAAAAGGGGGGGAATGGAGGAAATGATGCATAGTTAGTATGAATGTGACATGTCACTAAAGATGGATGGTTACAGGGCCAGGATGCTCTGTAGAATATTTTAAAGCTTGCACTAGTCAGGTTCCTGTAATTATGCTGATGTCCTTCTGTCTGGTATTTTCTATTGACTGTTACAGGTATTTCTAAGTGTCTTGCCGTACCACAATCTCCTGAATTTTTGTTTTGAGGGGACATTGCTAAATAGGTAGTGTGAGCAAAGTAGAACCTAACCCATCTGAAACATGGTTTTAGACTTGACTCCTGTTCTGCCTAATGTCTGTAAGATCATGGCAGACATGCCATAAAGTAAATGAAACCTGAGCACTTCAAGCATGTGAGTTGGTAGACCTTGTGCAGGAGCTACACAAGGAACAGTCAGATCTAGAGTACTGTTACTTATTCAAGCCTGCTTTAAAAACAGAGAAAGCCCAGGAGAATCAGTTGTAGAATCAATCAAGGAAAAGACAATACTAGTCTATAGAGAGAGTATAAGTCTTAAGCTTACAGTCATGAAGCCCCACTTTTCATTTCCTGCATCTTCAGTAGCACAGAGATACTAACACTGTCTCTGCTTCTAATTATAATGTTCAAAGTATAGAAGTCCAGAGAAGCTTTCTGAGTTACCCTGTCCTTGAATTTTATGGATGTTGCATGTGTTGTTCATTTCTCATAGGAGATAGACCTGGAATGCTGTGCAGCTTCAAGATATCTACAGCCTGGTCCTGCGCTTGGTGCCTGAATCCACAAGCAGACAACTGCTTTAGCACAGGTGATCTGCAAGACTAGCAGCCACTTTTATCTCTGGTGAAGACTTCTTGCATAGATGTCCCACCTGCTACTCAAATTACAACTAAACAAATATAATACGTCCCTTAGGCCTGACACGACGAGTTCTTGTGACCAACGTAGTGACAGGGCATCGACAGACATTTGGAACCAGCAGCGATGTCTTGGCACAACAGTTTGCTGTCCAGGTACAAAGAAATGTACACCCGTTTTATTTTTTTTCTTCAGAACAGTGACATTCATGGTCTTTCTGTGCTGTTTGTGATGGGACTCATCATGTTGTGCATAAGGTTATGACTACAATTGTTCCTTAGCAGAGGTGATATGTTCTGATGCTGGCACGCAGTGTAATAGCAATGAGAAAAATAACCCATTTCAGCCCGTGGCGGCAGGGTAATTTTTGTTAAATATTCAGAAATAAAAAGGAAATAAGAGAAGTAGAAAGTGCACAGTAATAAGGCACCGCAGGATTGCTTTGTTTTTGCCAAATGACCTAATTTTATTAACACTCAGTTTATTGTCTTCATCAAGGAGAAGAAAACAGCTATAAAATTCTAATTGACTTGTAAACAAAGACTTAGTGAGAGGGGGTCAAACTGGAACATGACAATCCCAGTTCCTATTCTGCTGTTACGTTAGTCTAAGTTCCTACTAACCTTGCTGAACTTTTACAACAGAAGTAAATAAGTGAGGTTTGAGTGGAGCTCATGAGTTAGCTGAAAAACGCTGCTCTAAAAATTCAGGTTCTTAATGCCTATGTTAATTTCACAAATGCACCAGAGAGCTCAAAACCTTGACATACGTAATTGCTGCATAACTTGTACATCCTTTCAGATGTTACGCCTCTTTCTTTTGGATTCTTCCAGACCCCAGTGCTGTTCAATGGCTGCCGTTCGGGTGAAATTTTCAGCATTGATGTACGTCAGCGCAACCGAAAGGGCCAGAACTGGAAAGCAATTCGTCTCTTCCATGACTCAGCAGTTACATCTATTCGCCTTCTCGAGGCTGAACACTACCTTATGGCATCGGATATGGCTGGAAAGGTATGGTTTGATTACCATTAGGATATTCTGTCCCTTTTAGTATCTGGGCAATAACGGGTGGCTTACCCCAGTCCTGAAGATGGATGGCAGTTCTTTGCAGAGTAGTGTGAAACTGGGTGGTAGTTCCCCACTTGGCTTGTTGCTCCTCACTGCTAAGATCCTGTTATTTACCAACAGTTGAGTGATCTCTGCTCTTAACGTGCTCTTTGGAACTGTTTCTTCAACTTGCAGATAAAACTGTGGGATCTGAGAGCAGCAAAGTGTGTGAAACGGTACGAAGGTCATCACAATGAATATGCTATTCTCCCTTTGCACGTAAATGAGGAGGAAGGACTTCTTTTAGCAGGTCTGTTGACTTTTTCTCCTCTACTTATAAGAACATGGCAGTGATTTTCTTATCCTGGAGGAGTGTTTCTTATGTACAGATGTTGAAAGCCCTGAAGCTGGTAGTTCTTTACAATTCAGCAGAAATTTACCTTTAGATGTACAGTAATCAACTACAAAAACTAAAATCAGACATTACAGACACACACCTCCCGTAATTCCTGTGTTGCTCTCAGCTGCCTTATCCTTGAAGTGCCTTTATCCTTTCCCCAGTGTGGCTCAAGAGTAGAGAAGAAAATACTTCAAAATGAAGGTCAGAGAAGCAGTGCATTAACAGAAGACTTGAAGCAGTATTTTCATATGGAGACTAAAGACCGTATATAGGTTTCTTTGAAGCTAAAGGGGGTGGTGTGGCAGTGGACCAAAGCTTGTGAACAGAACTCCCTGTAAACTGTCTCTCACTTGGGCTTGTTACGAATATGTGCAGCCACAGTTTGAGACTTTTTTTTTTTTTTCCAAAAGGGAAAGATAACAGTGAAAGAAGCAAAATCCCTAAATCTTCATACTATGGCTAGGTTTCTTACGGTCACTGTAAACATGGTGATCTGTTCTCCTTGGATTTTTCAGTAAGTGATGGAATAATGAGAATAACTCAGTAATTTTAACAAGCTGAGTTTTTCTCCACTTTGTTTTGCTCAGGAGCTTGACAATGAGGAAAGCAAGCTTAACTGCTGATTTACCATCCCTTTTATTGCCTAATAGGAAATGCATATTGTTTCCTCTTTGCCCGTAGGGCGTGTAGAAACAGTCAAGTTTTATCCCCCCTACGCTACCTTCAGCCACTGCGATGAAAATCTTGCAGAACCACAGCAGCTATTTGTGGCGTGATGCTGACCGCTGGTGTCTTTCTTTTCCAGTTGGTCAGGATTGCTACACCCGAATTTGGAGTCTCCAAGATGCCTCTCTGCTTAGAACCATTCCTTCTCCCCACCCATCCTCCAAAGATGCTATTCCCAGTGTGGTGTTTTCTTCGAGGCTTGGAGGTAGACGAGGCGTTCCTGGCTTGCTCATGGCCGTCAAACAGGATCTTTATCACTTTTCCTATAACTGATGCCCCTGGTACTCTCTTCTGACCCGTTGTTCAAAGCTGCTCGCCTATACCTGACTTGAGAATGTTTACACTCATCACTATGTTGTTACATAACTACATGCCATGTTTGCATCTGCTTTACCTGAGAAATTCTGGATTTCCTTCAGCAGGTTTGGCAAATCTTGCTGTATACATCTCAGGCATCTTGTTAATAAAAGCTGAATGCTGATTAATATCTCATTGGCTGTCTCTAGTGCTCTCAAACCCTTGCAAGCATAGGGCCAACTGCTTGTTAGGAGGAGGCCAGGAAGGCATCAAGTGGCAGAAACAGTTTCAAACAGAAGCGAGAAAACGAGGACCTGTTATCTGCACATGCAGAGATTACAGATAGTGATAACTCGTAACCCTAAAGAGCTACTGTTCTGCCACAGCAGGTTAAGCAATTCTATCCCTTCCCTGGAAGAAAACCTTTACTACCATCCTAGTCATGGTGTAATGGTACTGGCTTATGCGTTTCTCAGCAGAAATTATTCTTCACCTAAAGCTTTTAGCCAGAGGTACCAGTATAGGTAGGAACTGCACCATGCCACCTTCCTCATGATGGGCCATCCATTACACTCCACCTCACATTGGTGCACATGCAGGGAAAGCTCTTAAGCTCTGAGGAGAAGGAATACTTGCAGTTAAACAATCAGGCACAAAGATTTTTCCCCAGTGGCTGCCTGTGTAAGCTGCAGTGTGAGCACAGTACTCATAGCTGTCAGGAATGAGGCACTGGCTTGTGGCATGAGCATGCACTGAAGCTGTAGTGTTGCAGCCAACCCCTCCCTCTGCATCCCTGCTAGTGGCCTGAGCTCACTGAGCACACTTCATGAGTGTCCCTGGCTTGGCTTCCTCCAGAAGGGAACTGAGTTCAAGTAGCTGTGCAGTGCAGTTCCAGTACAAGAAGATTCCCTTCACACATGCTGTGCAAACTTGAGCCTAGACTGAAGTTTTTAGGGTTTTTTGTTTGTTTGTTTGTTTGCTCATTGATTTCCCATGCATTTCCCCTTTCAGATGAACCTGGATAAGGGAATTACGCAGTGGTGCCACAAAGGGTCCTGCAGGGCTCCACATTCAGTTATCTTCACACAACCTTCAGGCCTAAATAATACACTATTCTGGGAAACGGTCTCTCAGCAGCTCCAGTTGCTCAATGCACTTCATTTTCCTTCCCTTTATACTTTCTTACCCATTAATCAATACAGAACACGATTAGTTATAGCAGGAAAACCGGCCTCATAGGACAGCATGAATATATTCTACAAGAAATGCATGTTGCTAGGGTACATAAGATGCAGGATAAATCCCAGCACTGTTTCTTCCCTGAGTATACATTCAAAATCCTCTAAATTTTCCTTGTATTCCATTAACAGCTAGTTTCCCTTCTCTTGACAGCTATGGCTCCCCTGATACATCTGGCTTTTGCATTTCTCTGCAGAGCGTTTTATTCTTCCCTCACAAAGCGGAGCAGAAGCTGCTTGCAACGTACTCTGTGCTGCCACTTCTTTCTACAGAACACCTTTATGAGGCTGATGGTCCTCTGCTGTCATCAGATGATGAGTGTAACGTCACACTGACTTGTGGGCTTTTCTCATTTGTTCTATTTTAGATAAGCAAGAGCCCACCTCGGCTAGGGTAGTCACCAATCTTCTGGCTTGCCTTTCTTTTCAATTTGAGAAAATATTCCGCAATTATCTTGTTATAATCACTTGGGACATTTTCTGTTGCATGCACAGCCACTACTACATGCAGCACAAGTTTCAGAAGTATTTGCATTGGCTCAGTTAATAATGTATGCTGCCACTAAGCACCTGTTCAGAAAACAGAACCGTAACTAACCCTGTCCCATTGCAAACTGCAGCTGTTTGCATCTGACAGTCAGGAACATGCTTTATATTGATATTCTTGCTAGCAAACAGATGGGGTTCAAACACTTACAAGTGGCAAACCACAATAACCATGAACTCCCTTCATTAAGAACTAATTCCAGAATGCGTAATTAGCATTTAAACTCTTCCGTGTTCTGAACACCAGTAGGGTCTGCTCTGCAAGAACAAGACCCTGCAGTAATCATTTCCAGCTAGTGTGGGAAACACAAGCTAAGAACTATGACAGAAAGGCATCTTATGTAACTAAGGACAGTTTATTTTCCTTGCTCCTTTTTAGCCAAAGCCAGCAAAACAAAAAGATACTCATTTGCTTTTTGTTGTTTCCAGGGACCGAATGCGCACATGTCCCTGCAAACCTATTTTTTACCCAACTAGTGCTTTTGCAGCCAGTGCTTCTAATGAAGCCTGCAAGAACAGCATGAAATGAGAGGGGAAGCAGGGTAAAAAGAGAGGGGAAGCAGACTAAAAAGAGAGATTATTTGGCTTCAGTAACAAACAGCAAGCAGCATGGAGGCACCGGTTATTAAAATCAACCATTTATTTATTACGCAGGAGTAGCCAGGCCCCTAAGGTACCTTCACAAAAATAACCCTGCACCACTCTCTCTCCAGCTCCAGTATCAAAATATCCCATTTCTTTGTTTCAGCTTCTCTGCACCCAACAGAAAACTTTGAGAGGCCAACCCTGCACTCTAAGCTGAGCACGTTTCATCCATCAGGCACAATGTGTTTGGTCCTTTTTTGCTTACTGTAGCAAAGCTCAGACTGGACAACCAGGCTCTCCTCATGGACCACACTTGACTGTGGCAGGTTATAGTGAAAAGAACTTCAGGTTTGACAAAGAACATCCCTGAACACTGAGCATCTTCGTGCTTCTCCCACTGGAGCCTGCAGCCACTAAGAGCTCTCAGTGGAGATACGCTACATCTTAGGAAGAAAAACTCTACCTCTAGAAAACTTATCAAAAACAACTATCGAAGAACATTTGTGTCCTAAACTAGCTACTATTGCTTCATACATCCTAGTTACCTGTGTTCACCCAAACACCAGGTTGTTTATGCAGTTCAAGGCCCTGGCACAGTGAGGTTCCAGCAGGCTCCTACAGAAAATGCAAGGCCTAGAAAATCAAGGTCGTGCTGTGCTTGTTACCTCCCTCGAGCCAAAGTACAGGGCATTATTGACTCTTTTCCACAGCTAAGCTAACCTTTTACTTTCCATCTGTTGTGTATGGCCCTTTAAAACTGCAGTTCCTCTCTGCTGGGAACTCCCTTTCTAGTTTAAAGCAGGATGGGACCCAGCTCCTCTGTCACCTCCTTGGTGAAAGAGCAGCAGCATTCTCCTTGTTCTCTGCCTCCAGAGAAAGAACAGTGGCTTTTTGCTAGTAGGAGTTCCCCAGGATTAGAGAGATGAAGAGGAACTGGGCTATCTTTATGCACTAGCAGCAAAAGTATGGCGTGGACAACAGCCTTGCCATGCCATTCCTTCCTGTTCCATTGCATTTAAGTGCTTCAATAAATGATAAAAGCCTGCAGACTGACAGCGCCTCATCACCACCATTGTTTTGGAAGGCACAGACTCTTAGCCTTTTTATTCTCCATAACGTGCTCCTATCGTCATGTCTCTCCACCCTTTAAAAACCCGCTAGGGCATTTTTACATTTTGAGCTCAACTATGGCCTATTCTAAGAGCACCAGAAAATAAAGCATTTCTCGCAAGGAGATGGGAATTTACACCAGGATGTGTACAGTCTCTAGATGCCCCTTGACAGCTCCTTCCAGAAAAGGAATAACATGGGGAATAACATGGTAGCAGCCAATCCAGGTTGTGTCCCCAAATGTTGAGCTGCAGGTAACTGCCCACATGCACTCTCTGAGCTGAAATGAACAGTCAACATCAACCCAAAAGAATTTTCAAGACAGAGGATTCTGGGGAGAGCAGCAAGGGGCGGAAAGATGTCGGGGCAGACAGTTTAAAGCATTTTACACCTAGCTTCACGTTTCAAAAATGGAAGCCATGGCATAAAGCAAAGGAACCACTGTAGGTGAAATATGAAGATATAATCAAGATCACTCGGCCTTTTCTTGTTCAAACAATTCCTTTCCTATCTGCAGTTCTGCTTTATCACTCTGATACCACATTAGCTTTCTGATTATCACAGCATACTGCTGATTTTGAAAGCCCTCATAGTAAGTTCTATTTATTTTGGCACTGCCACGATTTCATTGTTGATCTGCCTGCACTGCGAACAGAAATCTTCTACGACATACGCTGCTATGTGCTGTGCTGACAGAATATACATGTTGACATTGCTTTACCAAGAAAAAGTGCTCAGCTAAAGCATTAGGGAACAAAAAACAGACGGCTCAATCGCTTGTCCAGATCACACTCTGTTCTCAAATTACTGGCAAAGGCGTATCTGTGAGTGCCAAATTCTATTACAGCCATCGCTGATAAATTAAATGCAAGCATAAAGCCACAATGCGCGGCACTGTATGGACTGAAAACATCAGTTGACAACAAGATACAAAAACAAGAGGCTGCAAAATCTAAGACAGCAGTACTCAAATCTGGTTATGGCAAGTTATAGTGGAAGCAAAAGGAGAAAAAGTCTGTTACCAGCAGGTGGGAAGCCAGAGCCCTGCAACGTTCAAGCCCAGACTCCCCAGACCAGTGAGGGGAATGTCTCAGCACAGCCATAGCAGACAGGCAGCCAGCATAAGTGCCAGGCACACCTAATATGATGAGCATTCGTTTCTACAACAACTACTGCTGACATCAAAAGCCAGTGATATCATCGCATTTACAAGAACACAACTAAAGGCCAATTCATAAGTGACACAATGGGGAGCATGTGTGGTACACTGGCAAACTTCAGCAAGTGCAACCCCACCTGTGAGGAACTAGGCAGGAGGATGAATGATCAGGAGGTACAACAGAAAAGAAATAATTATAAAAGGGTGAAAGGCAAAAGTAATTCTTCTCGTGCAAGACCCCAGCAGCAGCTACACGTCACAGCTCTGCTGTTTGGCCAGCTTCTTCCCTTGCTGCAATTCTCAGGTTCACCTGGTATGTGTGTAAGCCAGGCTTGGACCAAAGGTAGATACTCTAACTGAAAATGTGCACATCTGCATGAAGCTCACACATCTGCCTCCCAGGAGACAGAAACACATCACTTGTTTGAAGGTGAATCTTTGAGCATCCATAACTATAATGGGAACAAATCCATCAGAGCAATCACATCAGACATTTCTCCCTCTACAAATCCTGTCCTGTTTTGTGGTACTTAATTAGTTTTTCACTTGGGCACACTTTCAGGAGTGTTGGCACATCAGTTAATTTGCATGATTCTTATTTTAATGTTTCTTTCAGAACAATTTCTAATCAGAAATGGTGCAGATAATGTTTATCTCCCAGTAACCCATCTGACATCATTTTTTCTAGCAAAAGATTTACATTAGGCTGACTAATCATTCTGTAACTCAGAACATGCTTTTATCGTGCCATGTCCCAGACCAACTGAATACATTATCTTCCCAGTTACAGCATATTCACCTTAACTACTGGCATCTGAACACTGCAGGGAACTCTATTTAATCCAAATGACACGTTACCATCCTCGCTGATGGGAATGTAATGGTAAGTCATTAATTCACCTTTGGTGAGATACACAATCATCTCCTGGAAAACAAGCCCCTCCCATCCCTACCCTTGTAAATAAATAAGATCCTATTATCCAGCATTAGAATTTCATTCCTCAGTTGTATCACACTAAACCTAACCAGTAGTCTTCACATCTCACGCTGGAGTTACACTGAAGTATCAGACTGTCTCCTAACACAGTAGTGGCACTGTGAAACACTCTTTGTTTGGGCTTTTGCAGTGCTCCAGAAAGGATTGCTGTCAAGTGCAGACATTTTGCAAAGACTCGTTCTGGTTAGGTGCTCCCAATACTTCCTCAAGCAAATCCTCTCTCCTAGTAGTTCACAAGTGTCACACGTTTCTACTGCTAGCATTAGCTTGTCTTCAGGCAGTCCCAGTCCAAGCACAAGATGCTTCCCTGTTAAATACTTCAGTGGTCCCCCACATCACCCCCAGATTTATTGACTTTAAGTTCCCTGAGGAGCTTGCTGTCCAAGACACCGTTTAGAGCCTTTTGCTTACAGAATCCTGATAATCCTAACATGTTAATACCACATAGGGTTGGGCTCTACTAAAACATGCATCTATCCCCTTCAAGTAGTTAATCCATTTAATACTCATATTCAATGCTTTGTTTACTCACAGCACCCAATACAAGTAGAGTAAGGAAAAGCTCCTGTCTGTCTACAGAAAACTGCAGCAAGCTTAAACCTCACAGATATTTGTCTCCTCATTTTGAGAAACAAAGATCCAAACAAGCCTCTCAATATTTTCCAGCCACCTGCAGGTTAAGAAAAACAAATTGCTTCACTGAGCAGTATAAAAGGTTCAGCTTCAAGATAATCAATTACAAACAGCCTCTTCAGATTGCTAAATTGCTAAGGTAGCATATATACAAAAAACATTTACAGAATACGACCTCTTAGACTGAGCAGTAAATCTGTTTGTGACATGGAAAAACAAAATCAGACAAGGAGTTGAAACAGATGTCAAAGATTTTATACAAGGAATGTCATGGCTGCTTTCTTTGTGCATTAACATGATAGTAAAGGCTCATGCATAAACAGCACACAGGGCACAGCCTACAAACCAAGAACACGTTGCTCGCCCATTAAAATAATGATGACTTTGAAGCACAGAATTATGCTGGATGTGCAGAATGTTTTTTAAAGAGAGGATTTCTACCTACTCATGCCCTTCCTTGGGCAACTGTCAGTTTATGGCAGACTGCTTATTAAAATGTTAGATAGTCCCCAGCAAACTTGGTCAGTACAGGAGGTGTCCTGGAAGTCTTCAAGGCTACTTCCACGTGCAGGCTGGATGTAGTTGCGAAGGGGCAATTGCTCTCTGTACATTCTTTCAGAGACAAGTGAGAACTAGTTGTTACAAGGAAAAAGTCAGAATGCTTGTTCAGAAGATAAAGTCTTTTATAGCAGTTAATTTAATAATACAGGCCTAAAACAGGGTGTAGGGTACTCATCTACACAAGAGCACATTTAATAAGCTGAGGAAAAAAATACCACAGTTTCAGGACACTGCATCAAACTCCAGCCACTCCAAGAAGAGACAAGTCTCCTGTGGTAGAAGTACTCTTGACTATGTGAGCCAGCAACAGAGAATTTTAGGCAGTTCAATCCACAATGGTCTCTTACTTCTTATAACTGGAACCACAAATCCACAGTACAAGACAGTATTAATTAGGTTAAGTCGTGGTTTTGATAATAAAAATCAGTGAATTCGATGTGATCCTTTAATAAAAGGATAAAGTCCAGTGAGTGCCAGTTGCTAGGAGCAAAGAAGAAAGGTTCCCATCTTCCAGGTGGATTCTTAAGCTCATATTATTAGGAAAAAAAAAAAAAAAAAAAGTATGACAAATTTGTGCAGTTTCTATTCAACCATGTCTGAGGTTCCACAGACTCAGATCTTTTTCAAAAGTGGGAAAAGAAGAAAAATCACAACCCAAGCAACTCAAACTTCTTATCTCAGAATCACCTACGTAACTTTTTCTCTTGTTCTGCTCTGTACAAAACTTAATTGCAAGAAGCTGGCAAACCTGAAAAAAAAACCTGAGTATGTGAGAATATTGTCAGGGAGAGCAAGACCCTGCAACCTTCTGATCTGGTATCAAAGTCAAAATAGCAAACTCAGAATGCTTTGCCTTGTGCCATATGATCTGCTTTACCTTTAAAAGCTCTACTGGTCTCTCCCAGAGGGTTATTTCAACTTAATTCCTCTTGCACTGCAAGACCACTGTTCATTATCATAGTTCAAACAAACTTGCTCATTGACAACCAGGAGTATGGCACATCCAGATGTAGGGCTGCCTGAATTACCAGATGTAATTCATACAATCATCACTGGAGATGCCTGTGATTTCCTGCCAGCAGAGTCAAAACCTTCCTCACATGGTATCATGATCAGCAAGAAGTTCCAGAAGAAGAATCAGAAGGCTGTATGTCTGATTCAACATAGCAGGGAACACCATCATCCATCATTTGAACTAGGAATACTCAAAGCTTCATTAGCCAACTGCATTCTTAATACGCTAAATTATACATATATATAGATATATATATATATTTAAATTGGAATAAAATATACTGGATTTTGGTTTGCTTGTTCACAAGGGAGCTCCTTCCCTTCCCCAGTTAATTTGAAATGAAAACCTAACAGCTGAACTGAAGTTCATTCCCAGCATTCCAAGATGGATATAATACACGAGAGGAGGCCAGAAACTGGAAACATGCACTCTGGCTGCAACAGGTTAAGAAGTGAAAGGGAGACCAAATGTTTTCATTTTTAACCCTGAGAACGTAAGGAATTGCAAAGATCTGGAGATGAACCTGGGGTTAAAGGTCACCAGGCTTTTTATTGCAGTTAAAGCAGACTCGGACTGGGTGATCCCATCCACGAGAAGGAACCGCTCTGCGGTCATGTGAGCACTCGTCACAGAATCCCTGGCCACAGGCCCGACAGTGGTGTTTGGAGAGCTTGATGCTGAATTCCTTCCGGCAGTTGTGGCAGTGCAGGATTTCATGGTCTGGTACCCAGTATGCAGGTCGGGCAGCATCTTTTACCAGACCTAAGGAGGAAGTGGCAGGGGGAGAAAGATGGAGAAGAAAACTCGTGAAAATAAGCATGTGAAGAAGTCTCCATGCCTTCTCTGCCAAAGGTGGAAATCCTCACACACTGCCATTAAGGGGAGTAAGATCTACTGATACTACCTCCGTGTAACAGATGGACAGAACAGCATAAATGGGTAATTCCACCCCTCCTCAAAGGAACAGACTGTTTTCCTTTAAGTTCTGGCATCTTCCCTTTATTCACACTCTCTCAGAAGTTGAGACAGTTGATTAACTTCAGTTTCAGCTGTGGCCAAGAAAACAGTCATCAAGCCAAACATTCAGAAACACTTGTGCTATCTAAACTGAGGAAGATATTTACTCTTCCTTTCACTGAGTTAGCCAACGAACAGCCCACACAGCTGATGGTGGGACACACTGTAGGGAAAGTAACGAAGTGATTACATGGGCAGTGAGTAGGAGAAAACTCCAACAACAGGAAGATTCACATGAAAGGTGTTTGATGACATACCTGAGCTGCTACCCAGCACATGAAAGAGCAGCAAACATTCACCGTACTAAGGTCATAATTATAAGATCACATTACTATCATTACAAGCTTGCACAGCTCAATTCTCAACACCCCCTGGCAGAAATACCAAACGACAGCAGTTTCCATGAACACACTTGAAGGCATTCTGCATCTCTGGAATAAAACCAAGCCTGATAAAAATGCTTTCTAATTGGCCAGTCCTTAGGGAAATAACTGGGAGGACACTGCAGAGATGCATCAGGGCAGCATGAATTACTTGCAGTTTACAGGGACAGGTTGGAACCACAGGGAGAAAAGAGAAGGTATAGACTGCAAAAACAGCATGCTGAAAACCAAGGAGAAACATCAGCTCCAGAACTTTCAACCAACAGTGGTATCATAGTGGAGGTGCCAGTGCATCATACAATATCTTGAATTTTAGTTAGAAGTTTTACCCTATGAAATCAATTAGACATTAGATCTATCAAAAGAGAACAAAGCTCACCTAAGGGAATGTCCATGGCTGTCACCACTGCTCCAAGAGTGTTCTGCACAGCTTCCCCCACCTTTCTGGCAATAAGCGTCCCTCCTTCTTCATCTGAAGGCAGCTCAGCCACATCTGCATGACACAAGAATAAAGGGCTCAACATCTATTTCCAGCAGTTTTTGCTAAAGTGCAAAAACCCAAAAGCAGCAAACCCAAGAGAGAGTTTGGGACCTCTCCACAGCCTTTATCTCCTACATTGCCAGTCTTTGATTGCAGAGTTTTCACTTTTATTTCAGCAATAACATACAAAATACAGACTACTGAACCAGCATCCCTGCTCTGATGTCAGCGTGGCACCACAAATGGGTACTGGGAAAAGGAAGCAATGATCCAATTAGAAAATAGCTATATCAGTGAGTAAAATATTTGGTAACTTGTTATAAGGGTCCTCTTCCTGACAAAAGACACCAAGCTCTTGGGCTCTGCTACTAAAAACTCTGAGCCAACCCAACTATGCTGTTCACACCCAGTGGGAATTGTGATCAAGGAGCCAAGGATAAAGACTTAAGACCATTACTCAGGGTTAATCCTGTCACAGTCAACTCAAAATTACCTAACTGGATGCCCCTGTTGTCATAGCAGTTGTCACACACGCGCACTGGTGCTGGTCCCCAGCCTCGCTCAGGCACAGGACGGGTCTTGGAAGAACAGCCATCACAGAAGCCCTCTCCACAGGCCCGGCAGTGATGTTTAGTGTCATTATCTTTAAAAGGCGTGTTGCACTTATTACAACTCTGATTAGGACAATGTAGAAAGAAAAACTGTTAGCTTGATCTTCCATAAGGGTCTCGTAGCAGAAAAATAGAGAGCAGAATCCCATGATGGCATTACTCAGATTGAAACTGTGATAAATACAATTATACCTAAGACTAGTGTGATATCAGCCCCTTATCTCGACCTCAAGGAAGTGACTCAGGTAGGCGTATATACAGCAGGTAAGTCAATAGGGTGCTACAATCCCTTCAGTCACAACCACAAATAATTACAGCCACATCACGTAGGGCTGAATGGTGGCTAGTAGGTCTCAGTGGGTTGTATGAATTCAGGTGTTTTTTCTTACTGAAGTGGTTAGCTGTTTCCTGTAAGACACAGAGAATCCCTTTCTAGTTCAATTGTTGGGTCCAGAATTGCACAACTGGCATGAAACCAGAGTTAAACCTCTGCACCTACAAAAATAGTACTATCAACCACAAAAGCAAGATTTAAGATATTGATTCTTTGCTTCTAAGAGAAGGTTCATGCTAGCTAGGATTTTTAATGGTGATCCTGCTGAGAAAAGCAGTAGCATAAAGCAGAGAGGGAACAGTTTAAATGGCGGGGTTGGGCAGAACCTCTGTTCATTCTTTATTGAGCTAATGGGAAAAGTTGAAAGCAACTCAGTTTTTTCAAAACTGCAGGACAAGGCCTTGGTGCAGTAAAAAGAGATGTATTTGGAATATACAAAATGATAAGGAAAAAAATCTTAGCTATGCAAAGCTTTTCTCTACAGCATGGAAGTACAGCAGCTGCTATTTACCAGGATCTGAGAGTTGGGTCTCCAGTAAGCTGGGGCAATCTGGTCCGTCAACCAGGAGGTCACAGCTTTTGTGGGTCCCAGACTAAGTTCAGATACAGACTGTGCCATGAAATTCATCCCATCCAATAAACGCTGGGCTGCATTGTTGTTGTCCTTCAGAAAGCCATCCGTCTGGAATAAAGCAGGCATTAATTTGAGAATAAAATCAGGGAAGCCTGATTTTTCAAAGGCAGACAGCTCCACAACCCACTGCTGCCACTAAACTGGAGAGCAGGCATGATAAAAATTTCACCAGCTCCACTCTGAAACACAGTTGTAATGTGTAATATTCATACAAAGTATTCCTGAAATGGCTGGCATGCCGGTTTTAGACAGGCAAAAAAAAAAAACAAAAAACAACAAAAAAAAAAAAAAAAACAAAAAAACAAAGAGATAAGTACCTTGCAAAGTTTATTCTAAAATGACAGACAAGAGACCTGCTCTAATGAGCATTAAGACACTTTCTCCAAAGTGCAGAATAACCACCATATCCAGCAACCAGACTTACCCCTGGCCAGACATGTTCAATTTCTGTCCTCACCACAGTATTTACAGGATCTTGGTTGCCAAACCAGTACTGTCGGCTGCGGTACACCACTCCGCAGTTGGGGCACTCAATCACATATCTGCAGGAGAGTGTTTAAAGGAAGACAGGTGATCTCAGTGAGGTACTGAAAGTCCAGAGTACAAGGCAGAGTAGAAGCAACAGGCAGCAGAGAGATCTCAGCAGCAATACTCACCCTGACCAAGCATATTTGGCAAGGCCTAGCCAAGGTGAGTCAGTGGAAGCAGAGGTTTTTGGCACCACACTAACCTCCATTCCTCGTTCATAACAGGCCTATAACACAAAGGATCAATTAAAACTGCATTCTTGGGAATCCCAGATGCCAGGTATTGCAGCTGTTTGGCCACAAAAAGCATGCAATTGGCTTAACAGTGGTCTCCACAGCGAAGAGGCCACTCATTAAAACCTATGAAAGAAATCCTTATCAGTTATGACATCTGGTAAATATCTCTACTGTACTGAAAACCATGATGATGGCTAAAAAAAAAAAAAATCTTATCTTGTACATATCCCATAGAAAAATTACCTAATACCTTTGCTTCTCTGTTCTTCAGACCCTGACATTGTGTCTCTACTTACCTTGCAAGTATAGACTCTGTTGTCATACTGGTGAGAGTATCTGCATCGACTTTTGGATTCATGAGGGATGCCTTCCTTTGTGTGGTTCATGCTCTTCTTACAGCCACACCTGAGAATACAAGAGCAAGCCTCGAGCTGATGCTGTTAGATATGGGACAGATGTCACTGAGTTCATTTATGTTACTATCTTGCATTTGTATAGGTGTTCTAACCCCAACAACTCTACATAAAACAACACTGTCACACACCTATCACTGAAAGGCAGGCCATTTGGAAGGAGCCGTAGCAGCTGTTTCACTGTACAAAGCAACATCACACAACAATTTAGTGCAGAAAATGATAACTGTAGAAAATTTAAACTTCACAGAGAATTATAAGTAGGACAAATCAAGCTTGGAAATTAGCCAGGACTGTTAACACCACACCCTTTCCAAGGAGCTGCTAGGAATTCTCTAACAAGCATAAAAGAGTATGAACATAGCACTAGAGTATACTTGAGAGGGAATGCCACACAGCTACAAGCCAAGCTCTACTCAAACCTGGGCTCTTCTTAGAAATAGTCACAGTCTAGTCCTGTAATGATGTCTGCTTTCATATTGTTTATATAATAAAAAATCATTGTAGAAGGTGTCAGGGAATTTCCTTAGACATTCTTTCCTACTAAGCCCCATGTGCAGACCTCAGTCAAGTTACTCATGAACTAAGTGAGAAAAGCATATGGGCAGAAGAGGTCTGTAGCGATACACAAAAATAGAGTGGGCAAAGGCCACGTATCATACCCAGCTGGGACACAGCAATAAGAGCCATCCAATTAACATGAGTCTAATTTCAAAAGAATTCTGCCTGGAAGTACTGCCTGTTATCAGATATCAGTTGTCAAAACATCTACAGCAGAATATAAAGTCCCTGTGACCAGAGAAGCACCATCTTCTAAAGAATGAGGGTACATTTGTCATCCACTTACCCACAGCTGAGGCACACAGAGGAACATGTGAAATATTCATCTGGAAAGAAAGAGCTATGAGCCATCTGGTCATCAGGGATTTCCCCACTAAAGCGGTCACTTAGAGCCTGTGAAACAGAGAAGAATGGATGAAATTGGAAAGGACTGAGAGCAATACAAACATTTAACAAATTTTTTTTTTCCCAAGGAAAAGAATGGGATAGAAGTTTCTGATGGAAGTTTCCATCAGATTTCACAATACTTCAAGGAAATTACCATTTTCTTTCAGGCTTGACTAAAGGATGCAAAAGTTACAGGGGATGGACAAAGGTGTCTAGCAAACCTTATGCCCTCAAGAAGCAAAGCAAAAATGTTACTTCATATTCAGTAGTGATGTGAAAACAGCAATCATCTTAATGAACATGAACTGAGGTACACTGGCAGCTGTATCTGATACTTCCTTCATTACTACAATTAGTTCTTAGAAATTCCAATGTTTTTAACCACTCCAGCTGCTTTTCCCCTGAAGCCTGTCTGCTCCCAGCACAAGGAACTGTATTAGCTATCCCGATGCTTCCTTCTCCATTTCAGCTAACCCAAATACCACGCAGTTGGAATCATCTGTTTCAGTGGCCAAAAGGCCAGCACCACTGTCACCTTCTGCAGATATGCTCCCAGTGACCCCACCTGCTGCTAACAGGGATGCTTTTCCAGGCCAATAAAGATATGCTGCCAATCAGGCAGCAGTAGCAATAGGGCGAAACCCGTAGGCCAAACTGCAAATTTTTAAGACCTGAAAACCCCTCCTTCACTCCAGCAAGGTGAACCTCCAGAGAAAATTACCAGCTGCTCTCTTCACCAATTCCCTTTCACCAGCCTTCTGATCTGATGCTCCATTCTGAAGCAATACAGTATCTGGCTTAATCCTATCTGGTTTCCTAGTTACTAACACACCTCCTTCCTCCTTTTTGCCTCCTAGCCACTATGCTCAAGTGAAGTTTTGCAAACCATTAACTCCCTCTGAGATAGTTGCATTCTCTCCCCTTGTGTTGAGGAATTTCAGCAGTAATTCCTTCTGGGGCTTCAGTCTGTAAATCACTGTCATTATGTGCTCACCCACAGCATCAGTTATTTTGTCTTCCCCGGTAAGTTTCTTCCCAGCTCACTTTTATGCTTTTGCTTTGGTTTGTTCTTCAGCTTTTCCTTACACTGCTGGGCCTTGGTTATGGTGAGTTCCTCTTTTTTTTTTTTTTTTTTTGGCTGGTTGTGTTTATTGTTATTGTTTTCTCTGTTAAAGTAAAAGCTATCTAACCTACCTGTCTGTTACACAAAACCACTGCCTTCAAAGACTTGTTTTATTTCCAGATATGCAATTCTATGACATTGGTTCACAGCTCATAAAGCTAGAGCAAGTAACTAACAGTTACCAGCAACAGTGACAGGAATAAAGACCGCAATGAACTGATCTCAAAACCAGAGGACTTACCTTTAATGCTTTGTAGATAACACCAGGCTGTCTAGGTGACCGAGTTGTATTGTTCTCCAGCTGCTGCTCGACAGCTCGCCTAAGCCCAGAGAAATCTGTTGGAGGATTGTATGTCCTCGTTCCCTTGTAATGGATTGAGCTGAAAGCCTCAGGAAAACAGCTTAGCTTCCGAAATCGATCTTGAATGAGCTTCTCAGGAACCTCAGAAGGATGATCTGTATTAAAAAGCATCAGGAATTACATAAACAACTGATGGTTTAAAATACAAATAATATTTAAATTGCACAGAGCCTTCATATGCAACACTGTGCTAGTTCTCTTAATTCCTTCTAACACATCTGGAACGTAGCTATCATTACATGTTGCAAGTAGAGAAAACAAACTGTTTCCAAAAGCAGACTCATTTTTATATGAAGTTTTAAATTCTAAGACTAGGTTTCATAGAGACTCTAAACCCACAGGTAAAACTGGAACATCTAGATTTGGAAACACAATCAATTTATAACACAAGTCCACGTCAGCACACTTGCTAGCTCTTCTCACCAGACCATAATATAGTATAGCAAGCCCTAGCACCTGATAAGTGGAGAACATGAACCTTATGTGAGCAAGGAAGACTGAGTCCCTGCCAATCCTCAGTACAGGGTGAAGCACTTTGTAACCTGCCACAACTGTTCAGACCTTATAGAACTGACCATTGTCTTCTGCCTGCTGTCAAGCATCTGCTGCCCATTTCAGAATAACACAGGTCTCTTCTTCCCTGTCCTAAAACTATAAACACACTCATCTTGCAATTATCTGTCACAACGGATGGTTGCAGCCTGTTGCAAATCCACATACTATGAAGTTTCTTTTCCTATTCCTACCACGATCAGAGTGATGATGAAAACACATCGACTTTCCACAAGGGAAAAAGTATCACTGTGAGTCACTGAATGTGACCTGCTGAAATGGCAAATTTCAACAACTATATGAAATTCTCCATTGCTAATTCGCAAAATGCTACATAACAAAAAGGAACTGCCATGGCAGGTAAGATAATTAAAAAGCAGATAATTAAAATCAGCATATAGAATTCCGAGTTCTAATAGCTCAAGATCTCACTAGTTAGAAAGGCCAAAATGAGAGCATGGGCCAGCAGGGAGCTACTGTGGTGTTACACAATAGAAGACTCCTAGATGTTCAGAAGTGGCAGAACTGTTATTGCACGCCAGTACATTAGGGCTTTTGCTCAAAGAATCAAAAATGGACAGAATGAATGAAGAAAAGTTTCACTGTATCTTTTGAAACATGGAAGAAGTGGACCTATGAGAAGGTGCTTACATCCCTGCATAGGCAAAAACAATCTGCCTTAACATGTCTGCATGCATTTCATTCAGACATGCAAATAAAACAAACAACTGAAATGTGCATAATCCAGTAAAACACAAATTAAAAGCACTGGTAAAGAACACTTGAAAGTGATGGGAATAATACTGTGCCCGGCCTGCTGCTTCATCCATATCAAACATTCATACAGAGAAAATGGTGTCAAACCATCAACTCTGCACTACCAGTCTCAGTCCCAACCTCAACTAGCCTTAGAGTCACTTTGGCTCATGGAATTGATTTGAGTAGGTTGAAGGTACTGCAAGTATTGATACTCATCGTCAGTTTCACTATTCTTTCTCACCTAGTATCCACACATATTCTGTCTTCTTGTATTGCCTTTTTCCACACCCCCCTCCCCCCCCCTTTTTTTTTTTTTTTTTTTTTTTTTTTTTTTGCAACAGGATCCCCTATATCCCCGCCAAAATCCCAGGGTGTCAATTTTCACCTTTGCCTGACATATCACCCACGCTCAGGACCGTGCATTATGACCCCTCCCAAGGCTGGCAGAACTCCCATCATGACCAGTCAGAGCCAACACCCAGCTGGCTAAGAGGATTACTCTAGCTGATCTAGGAGAGACAGACCACCATCATGGAACACTCTGCTGTTTCCACAGTCTGGCTCGCAGGCTGGAACGATTGAGAGCAAAACTCAAACCACACCTATCTGGTAGTAAAGAGCCCTAACTATTCAATGCAACCTGGTAGTCTATAGGTAGCATCTAGCACATCAGTTAGCCACTTTTTACTGCCTACTTACCAGAGCCCAGTAGCTTGGTGTACACAGTCTCATGGAAGATGATGACACCTGGACCCAAAGTTGACAGAGGAACATCTAGGCCACACCGGGCCGTGGTAGCTTTTAGCTCCTTGGTGAAATGTTTTAAATAAGCCTCTGAGGCATCACCAAGGAATTTGAAGAGATCATTGTGGAGCCTGTCAGCACGAGTACGGTAGATGACAAGGTCAGAGATGGCCAGGACCTTCAGCAGCAGCCGTGTTCTCTGGCTGAGGTTCACGGTGGCCCCCAGGAGGCCCTCTGTATCAATTACCACCACTTTGCGGACAGGGTCATAGGCTGCCCAGACTCCGACCGTGCAGGACTCTTGGGCTGGAGATGTCTTGAAGACTTCCCGGCCATAGAAGAAAGCGTGGTTAAGGGTGTGAGACTTGCCATCCCCTGTGTTCCCAAAGATGGACACTACTTTTAGATGTTGGTCAGGACTACAGTCCAGTTTCTTAATAAAGTCTTCCTCATTCCTTACCTTCAAAAGAAAACAACAGCATCAACAAAAAAGAAATATTATAGCTATGCAACTCGAGCAGACAACTCAGACAGCATAGCTGGTTCCAGGATTCCAAAGACTAATGAGTGATTACTTTGTGTTCAGATTGTCTCAAGTTTTTGAAGCACAGAGAATTCAAAAGCAAAATACTAGAAAGCAGCTTTGTAACACATAGACATCAGCGGGATGTAGGCTGTTTCATCATGTTGCTGTTCCAAAGGTGATGCCATGCTGTAACAACCTGCCTCTACTATAATGTCACCTAGCTCCCTGAGGTAGTTTCTTTACAGACAAGAGCAAAAACCTATGGCCAAAACTGCCACAACATCTACCTGGAATGTGTCAGACACTCCCAGCAGCACTGGTTTCCTAGAAAACTTCTGAACTTGAGTGCAAAGCACTCAAAAAAAAAAAAAAAAATCATCCATTTCCTAATTTACTGTTTTGCGTTTTCACAAATAAAAATCATACAACAAAAACATGTTTGTCTCCCCATGACAAGCATCATGCTATTTACGACAGAACAGGCATTTTCTGTTCAGATACCGGAGCAAAAGGAAGCAGATAAACTCAGCAATGACACAGGTTAGGGCTCTATATGGGAAACTCTTGTATTCCTCACAGTGTTCTGCCTTGGCTATCAAAGATTTAATGTCTCCAGTTACAGCTGCTTGTCACTTGGTTTTCCATCTTTCAACAAGCTTTACTCCACACACTATGTGACAGGGAAAAATAAGAGACACTTTGAGAAGGATTTGAATGCATCCCCACCCATCACAATCCTCATCTCAAGGAGTCCCGAGGCAGCTGGAAGGCACAGGGCTTCTGTCCCCTTCAGCCTGCCTCGGGGGCTGGAGGCTCCCTGGCTACTTGCCCTCCACCCCCTCAACAAGCAATCTTGGCAAGTCTCATGATACCAGAGCCACACAGGCTATGAGGTAATGAACCGTTTCTTCCAATAAGTTTATTCTTAGATCACTAAATGAATTTTAGGCTCATCCAGCCTCATTTGCTTCAGTCAACTCCATCAGAGTCCAGATTTTGAAGGAAAACACAAAACAGCCAGTGCACCAGGCTGTGGTTGGGAATTGCATTCAGAAATAAAACAGTGGATTGCTGGGCCACCATAGCTACTCACTGCCTCAAAGCGCCCAAGGCAGTCTCACAGCATGCAGAAAACAAGGAAATAAAGAAATGAAAATGCTTTCAATTAGAACTTTTTCTGCTATCTTTAGGAGACCATCAAGACACTCAAAACATACACACATAAGAGAGGGTCTGCTTTTTTGGTAGCTGTGATTACTGGCTCATTATCATTATGGTAGCTCAGACAACAAACCTATTTCCAATCAGTACCTCTGGAGATGCTTCTGTGGACAAAAGCAAGTTCATGATTTGTGAGATAGCTCCAAAAAAAAAACAATCACTAATTTGATCATATAAAAATGGTCAATGTATGTAAGCAAAGAGGAATGTGATCAAAACCAACACAATGTATTATCTCCCACCTCCCAAACTTCTCTCCATAAGTGTGGCAGGCTTTCTGCTGGAGTCAGTGTCTCATCAGACCTAATCACTCTGGTAATTCACTCTCTCAACAGCACAAGGAAGCGTCAGACTTCTCTAAGCAGTTGTTTTAAGTGTAGGCAGAGCAACAACTAATGTTGTTTAGGCAGCACAGGTTATTATGCTGGTACCAGGTTTGGAGAGCACCTGCAAAGGGCTGAGCCAGCAATGTCAAAGGATAAAGAGAACCATAGAGACCACGGGGATAAGGGTAATCTGCAAAGCCTTCCCACCAGTAAGAATTGCAAGTCAGCTGGCACAAACTCCACTTTATCTGAGATTGTCCCAGCCCAAGCTAATGCAAATCTCTACAATACCCACTGTCTTTTGCATTCAGTTTACTTTAAAATGGCCTCTGCCAGGGCAAGTTACTGCAGGAAGAAGAGCTGGATAGCTGAGCCAGAGGAATAGCTGATTCCAGATCAATATTCAGCTCACTTCCCCTCAGGACAGAACTCAGGAACAATTCAGACATCACATAAGAGCATAGAATACACCAAAGTGCAGCTCATCCTATATTCTCATGGGTCTCAGTAATGGATGAGAAAGAACTTGGACAAGAAAAGGGTACTTTCCTGCATACTTTATCAGCTCTCAGGCCTTCCTGAGTAGTAGCTGAATCTGGATGCTTACATCTGATACAGAATCAGTAGGCCTGTTCTACAGGGGCCATCAAGCCCCTTCACAACCTCTGAGCAGTATCTTTTAAACTGTTAAAGACAAGATGAATGCAATGTGTGTTAAAGCACTTGGGCTCCAGTTTATTTCTTCATTTCTTCCCCCCCATCTCAAAAGAACTTTACTTGATACCACCCTTCCACTGTACATGCAAAGGACTCACATTTCCATCACTACATACACTCCCCTGCTGCCCAAGAGCTCCACATCTGACATCAGCAGCATTGTGTAAATGAGATTCTATAGCAATGACAAGCAAGAATGAAAACCTAACTCTCTCCAGTTCCTTCTCTACTTCCCTGAAGTATTTTGTCATTTCCAGTGCCGAAGACTCATTCACGCATTTGTTATGGATCTTAGAAAAATATTATCTTCTAGAAAGAAAAGTTTTTACATCATCGCAGGTTAGAATCTTGGTCAGCTTTATTTTCCAGCTCTAACTACATTTCTGTTCATGATTGTCATTCAGCCAGTTACTTTAGAGTTGAGTTGAACTGAAAGTGAAGGCATTCAGCAGGAAGAAATGAAAGCTTTGGAGCCCTTCCTAAAGAGGATACAAAAACCTCGCACCACACTGCTGTGGAATGCATCTAGATCTCAATCCTCCTTGTCACTCATACTCTGAGATGCATTATACCTAACAAAACATATTTCCTAGTTCCAATACATAATAAAATTATAATTGTTTAGGAAAAGTCTAGAAACAAGAACTGATAAAACGACATTCCTGACCAGGAATCTCTTGGAAACAACGTTATTCAAACAATAACAAATTAAAGCTTAGGAACAAAACACATAAAATATATTTTGAGTTTCCAATGACCTGTACTCATACAGCTTTAACTCTGCCTCTGGGCAAAACACATTAAGCAAATCTGAATTTCCTTAACCAGTTTTTAAAACTATTTGTGAAGCTTTTAAGGTTGACTGATATTCATGGAAGTGATGCACAAAACTACAGCTGTACCACAATGACACAGTAGCTGAAAACAAAAAACTAGGTGCACGCCTTGAGCCTGAGGTCTTACTGTAAGGTCACTACACCAGAAAAAAAAAATAAAAAAAATCTATAAAACAGATGTCTTCCTCTAGCTATAGCCTACAAGGCAAATCCGAGAGGGATAACTGGCAACACATCACAGTGCTGCTACCAAAATCCACATCTTGTCACAGGTCCTTGAGACATAACTCTGAGACGGGTGGCACATGAACACAAAGGAGCACAATTGGCTTACCCAAGAAATTCAAACGCAATAGGCTAATTAAAAAAGCTGCTGGAAACAACCCACTTTTGTCCCAGAAGAAACCTTTGCTGATATTCCCAACTGTTTCTTGCTACCAATTGAGAAAAAGTACTGGGTGGCTCCCTGTAAGGAAGAAAAACCCTCAACTTTGAAATCCATGACATCCACAGATGGATGAGAAGAACCTTAGACTATCTTAATCCAAAACCTGGAAGACTATAGACTAACACCAGCTGGAAGGGACCTCAGGAAGCCATTACTCCCACCCAGCTTTTAAAGGGCTTCCAAACAAGAAAGAGGAACTTGGCCACAGTCAGGTAATTAGGAAGAATTAAGACTGGCTTTAAATACCACACAACTCTATTTTCCTGCCCTGGCTTTATCCTACATCTTTTCTTCATCACAGCTACCTATGGAAATGTCATTAATGCCATTACCCAAACGTTCCATGTTTAACTTAAAATCTGTAATTCAACTACACAGACTGAGAAATATGCCTCCGAAACACACATTCCCCAAGAGTTTGATGAAAACAGATGGCAGAGTGGAAAGACTAAAACTTTCTGAGTAAAGGGCTTTTCAGACAAAAACTACCCTGTTCCTTCCCACAGCTCTGGCACAAGAATTCAGTGACACACATGGGTTTGTCCAGAGACAAACAGAATAAATCTCAGCATGACCTACAGGTCCCTGCAACCAAGGGCAGAGGTTGGCCCTTGGTGAAGCCCTTGTCTATCAGTTACCAGACTCTTATCCCTATCTCTTTCAGAAAAGAGTTAAATCCTGTATATTGAACTTAACCAAGGACATAGGCTATTTCAAGGGCTTTAAGACAGGATATGTTCAGAGGAGGAAACAAAAAATAAAACCTACTATGAGTGGATAAGAGGCAATTTCATTTTATTGGAATCCTCTCTAACACAAGAGGCAGTATTGACTGAAATATTGTTTTTAGTAGATAATATATCCTTGTAGGTGGCAAATGAGTTGAAAAACAGCTGAAAGCAGATGACTACACAAAACTCTGTAACTTATTTTCTACCTGAAAAACTATATTTTCCTCTCTTCCTTTTAGAAGATCTCAAAATTAACTGAGACTTAAAGGTAAATGCAACTGCTGCAGAAATAATGTTATTTCAAGAGTGTCACTGAACTCTTACAGAGAACTGTAAACAAAGCTGTAGAGATCATTATCCTGCTCCCTAAGCACCCTTTCTGTTCTGTCCAGATGTTCATTTGGCCACGCAGTTACCATTCCCGTGTCATAGCTGTAGCAGCAGAGGTACATCCAGTTGAAAAGACATGTCCAGAAGACAGCAGGCAAGGGGGTCATTTAGCTTTGCTAAATATTAAGCATAATTACTTGCATGGACACTGTGACACCACTATCCGTGTTACAAGGGACATTCAGAAACAAACTTACTTACAATTGCACTTTTCAGGAAATATTTACTTTAGTTATTTTCCCAACTGTAGGGTGTTTTGAAGGACAAGTCAAGGGAATGTGAACACCTGCCTTCATGTGAAAGTACAGTAAAAGGTGCTCTACAGTAATAACTCATCCCAGTGACCCATACAAAACAAGACAGTGCAGAAGATGGAAGTGGCAGAAGGACTGGAGGAGCACACACTGTCAGATCCCTTGTCTTAAAAGAGCTGTGCATTTGTTGAATGAACAACTCTTCTCCTTTTTTCTAAACATACCCCTCAAAACAACCTGAGGAAGAAAGAGCACTCCCAATCACCTATTGCAAAGTAGTCATCCCACCCTACTGCGCTGAATTGCAGGAGAGGGAACTGTAACTCTGGTAACACAGTAGGATGGGAAAAATCCCAAAAGCACTCTTGCAAGGAAAGCTCTCTGAAGTGCAAACAGGAGGAATTCATCAATAGCACATAAGGATCAGGAACAGAAATTACAAGTTCCGATCCAACAGATCACAATGACCTGAAGAACTCGGATCCCTCAACATTTCTTTTTCCTCCTTTGCATTTATAGTAAAAACACCAGCTGTCACTTCTCAGGACTACAATTCCCAAGAAAACCACAAGAGACAGTTAAAAAAAAAAGACAAAAAGGACAAAACAAGAACATTCTCCCAACAAGTTGAGCAAGACTGTCATAGAAACTAGTAGCATGTGTTAGACGTGTGTTTTGGTTTGTTTCTGTTATGTTTTGTTTTTACTACTAAGGCAAGCAAGAAAACTTAAGATTTTGACCTTCTCTTAGCAGAGATGACATAAATCAGCTTGTACTGACCCACAAAAAAATACTTCATTAGAAAGTGCTGTTCCTAGTGAATCTCTAGAGTTTGGCCAGGCTCAAATCAGGAGGTAATAAGGAAAAAAAAACAACAGCGCTTCCATCAAGTTTACAGCAGGTGAGGCCAAAGTGAAGCAGCTAACACCCCTGAGGAGCTAGTTCAGTACGCACAACTTTCTAACAAGAGGTGACACAGAGTACAAACTGTTACACTGTTAGAGGTCGGTTATAGTACAAAATGGTCTGCATTTAAATAAAGGCTGTGGCTCGTTTTGTCACCTAAACTGTCTGCAGAGTGTTAGACAGATCCCGTTCAGTATCTGCTGAGGGAAGGAGCTTCATCCTTTAAGTGTCATACCCTGCTAGCCAGAATAAAAAGAACTCTGGAATGGGGCTGCACCTAGGAAATGCAGCTCTCTATAGGCAAAAGGAAAAAAAGAAAGAAAAAAAAAAAACCCAACCCTATTGACTACAGAAATGCAGATCAGAGGAGATACCACAATGCAGACATACTGTGGTATGGTACTTTCTCCCATATAACATTATACCACTGGGTATGTTATTTTTGACAGTGGCAAGCTTCAGGTGAAAAAAAAAAAAAAAAAAGACTTTTTCTTCCTGTCTCCTTGATAAGTTACAAAGTCAATTCACTCTATTTTCTTTGAAACTCAGAGAATGGATAATTTCTTGTAGTACAGGTAGTTCCTGATCAAATATCAGCAACTCCAACATAGACTAGTAACAATCAAGCATTTTCCCTGTCCACTGTAGCTGATGAAAGACTATGCCATTTGCATAAATTACAAGTCCTTAATTATAGCTTTGGACATAGCATTATAGTAGAAGCCACTGATGGCACCACAATGAACTTCTGATCCTGTGTTAACTCTTGACATCTGTCTCTCAAGATAAAGCTATCAAGTTGTTGTTATGATTTGTTAAGCACTTTTCCCTTGCCTCAGAAGTAACAGCAAAGAGCTCACCATACAACCAACACAACTCTCCACTCTATTGCAAACATGTTGTACAGAGACCAAGCAGAAATGGCTGCCCTTCCAGAAACTGCATGAACATTAAGAACAGGGAAGAAACAAAGACCAGTGTAAAGCTTGAGGGGCTCAAACCAAAGATTCCAACCTCAATTGTGAATTCATTGCTGCATTTTGTTGTGTTGTTCTTTACCAGTATAAGAGTAACTAACGTTTTGAAACATGATCTATTAATTGGTTCTCTAAGTTCTTTAGAGAAGTGCCTCCCATGTGCAAGGAGCTGCCCTAGTGATCACACAAAGGAGCCTGTCTGAAAATGCAGCAGGTTTGAGGCAAGAAAGGAAAGCTGACCCCTCATCAGAACAGAAGATTCTGCTGGGAAATTTACAAGATTTACACTTACAAGAAAAGAAGGCACCGATTTGGCATTTGCTCTAACATAACAAACAAACAAAGAGATGCAGAAGAGAGCAATGATAAGACCAATGCAACTGAGGAAATAATCCCCACAACATCATTCTGAGTAGAGATAAACAAGATAGAAAGAATATGTCCAAAACAATTAGCAAACAGATGCTCCAGTTATCAAGAACAATTTGATTGAAGTCTCAGCTTCAGGTACATGACAGATAAGGCCAGAAGTTTAATACTGTGTAAAAACTATAATATAGCCTGAGGAAAAAGAACAAGAATGGGGTTCAAGCTGCAAAAAATGCCAGTTTGTAAAACATGGACAAGAGGGTTTGTTCGTTCATTTGTTTCCCCCCCCCCCACCACCCCCCCCCAGTTCTAGAAGAAGGAAAGGAAATATCTGTAGTGTAAGTCAAGATGGCTGGGGACTCAGTCACAAGACATAGTGCTGTGTGGTAAGACAGCAGCAGCTGGACTCCAGGAGGAACAACCTCTCTCTGGTTCTTCCACAGACTTGCAGAATGAGCTTGGATTTAACCTTTAGAAGCACTTTCTTAACATGAGATAATAAATCTCTTTGTGAGGAGCACAGATACAGTGAGCATCACAAAGAAGACTGCACTTCACAGGGATGAGATTAAGCTAGTCAGATCTCTCTAAACTACTGCTGCACAAACAATGGTTTAAAATAGGACCTTTCCCACTTTGAACTGGAATTGAAAAAAGCCCAAGTCCTCAGCTTTTTGAGCTGACAGTTATATCTTCAAAGTGCAAAAAGCTCAGTTAGCCCTGAGCAGGCTAGCACATCTGTGGCACAAAGACAATTATGCAGACCTCAGAGTGATGATAGCTAAGTCAGTGTTGTGCTGAGAACAGGCTAAGACACTCTACTCCCCAGCTAAACTAACTTGCTCCTTATGGATGAAGTTACACTGCTTCTGGATTTGAAACTGTTGTTGCTGACACACTGTAAATACCCTCAAGTTTCAGAACCACCAGCTCCTAGAAGCCAACAGGAAGTATTAGATTGGACACAACTTCTTGAGCCAAACAACTCCGAGTTTCACAAAGTAATAAAGAAATCTCTTTGTCCTATGTTTCCACAAAATTGTACTACTTTCAAGTAGTATACACCAGCAAGTATCTTGATCCACTGCACTTGCTCAGCAGCAGAACCTGTTCTGCCTAATTGTGTAGGACTAGCAGTGAGCATCAGCATGGCCAAATGTGCCACAAACAGCAAATCAGCAGTTTCCTTTCCAATTTCCTAGTAAAATTCAAGTTCCAAAGGTCAGAAAACAGACAGGTATGGACAGCTGGACTCCATAATTCTGATAAAGCCTTCTCCTGTTTGCCCAAGCTTATAAAGCTGCACACCCTCGAACTCTGAATCTCCACATTTCAGATTATAATGGCTTTGTTTTTTGTTTTTTGGTTGTTTTTTTGTTTGTTTGTTTGTTTGTTTGGACAAAATGTTAGTTTGAAGAACTAAAGACTTCTTCCAAAGTAATCAGGAACCATCCTGATTAAAAAAAAAAATAATAAGACTGAAGATGACTTAACTACAGCAACATTCTCTGTTCAGTATTATTAAGAGCAAAAGATGCTACAGAACATGTCTTCAGAGCTAACCATCTGACAGCCATCTCTGAATAAAGGTTCTCACTAGCAGAAACATCACCATAACAGCAAGAACTCTAAGTTCCAGCTGCTAGAAATAATATTTTAATTGAAAACTTGCAAACTGCCCGGAGACTTGGCTGTGAGCTGTCACATAAGTAGTCATCTGTGACAAAGAAAACACCACGTAACATGGAAGAATTGACTCAAGACCTCACTAAGAAGCAAGATCATTTTCAGAGAGCTTTTTCAAACCTGTTCTGATCAGATTGTTAACATCTCATAAAGGACCACTACAGTTCCAACAAGGAAGTTGGCTTTACTGCCCATGACATTTAAATAGTAAAGCACTTGCTTGCAAGAAGCAGCCAAAGGTCTGCCCCAATAAGGCTTACAGATTCATGAGCATAAAAATAACTTAAACAGTACAACCAGAAGCAATCACAGCCTGTGAGGAGCCTTCCAGGTCAGCCCTGTTCTAAGGGATTTCAGAGCTTGCTCTAGAAGCCAGATGAACGTTACTGAAAAGCCTTCACCTTGAAGCAATAACTGCATCTGCCATGCCTTACATGAAAACGTACACGTGCTTAGAAGAAGCACACACATTTAGGACTGCTTCTACACCTGAAACTCAGTCATACCCAGATAATAGTCACCATCATTCTTTCCTCCCTTTAGCCTCAGTACACCCCTTTTTATGATGGGCAGCATGAATTTGTTAAACGAGGGCAACCAGCCACAACTGTCAGGTGAGTACACTTTTTATTCTAGTGTCTCCTGAGTGAGGTTTAACATGAAAGTTGCAAATCAAGCCAAAAGATGAAACCAGATTTTTGTTTGGGCAATTAACCTGCTCTGTGACTTTCACATGCTGCTGTTTTTATACACACAGGGTGTTTTTCTGTTTATAAATTGCTTATTTTTACCAAAAATAAAGACCAGCAGAAAAATTAAGTAAATGCATGCATTGCATGCTATACCTTAAAATAAAGTCTCCTGAGAAGCTGTTCCTAGTTCTACTTCCATCATTATTACCACCAGACCTATACCAAATGGACGGCCAAAGGCTAAGGTGGACTGACATTTGTGACCAGCAACATTGCTTAACTATGTCATCTGTAGAACTAGTCTGGTACACAGTCACGATTCCTTACACAACCCTTACTTTCTTCTTGATCCTGTTTCTAACAATCAGATGGATTTACTGGTGGTGAAAGAAGGGTACTGGGGTGCTTTCATCTTCCCACTAATGCTGCCTGGTACAGTGCCCACTCCTCATCATACATCACATCTGCTGACAGCAATCCCATTTGTAGTGGACCTACTGCAACCCTCTCCACTCAGTTTTGTTCAGGAATGATTAGCACCCCGCACATAGAGTTCTTATCTAAGTTGTACGTGCCCCTGTACAGACGATTCTCTCACCAGCCTTAGTGGAGGCTCTTGCCACACAAAAGGTTTTCATGAACTTGTCCTCTGAGGAACTGTTGAGCAAGGCCAGTATTAGGCACTGGGTCTCTTTGGCCCAAGACACCCATTCAAGTGCAATGAAGCGGCCATTCTCCATTTGTTACTGTTGCTGTAAGTTACACTTCAAGCATTAATCATCCATCTCCCTAACACACCAGACAAAAACAAACCCAATGATCTCACCTGTCAAACAGGCCACAGTAGTTCTTACCTGAATCTCCTCAGTCTCATCCACCAAGAGGAAACTCACAACTTTCTCTGCCATCTTCCTTCTCCTGGTCTCCTCATCCATCTCCTCCTCTTCTGACTCCTGGGCTTTGCCAGCGTGGTACACAGTGACAGGGTGCTTCCTCCTGTTCCCCCCAGCATGCGTCCTCTTCTGACACTCCACGCAGAGGTTGATTTTACACACCTGGCACCTCACTGCTGCTATCTGTCTTGACCCTGTCATACTGGCATGCATGATGTTCCCATTGGCACCTTTGCAGGAGTCACAGTAAGGGACGTGGCCAGGCCTTATGCGGGTCCGTTCATGGTTCCGCAGCCTTTCTGGCTGGTGCAACTCCTCCTCACAGCGCTGGCACTGCAGGCTCCTGCACTCATCACACTCAAAGACTGCTTCATCTGTCCCACTGCAAACATAGCTCTCCTGGCAGAGAAGGGCTGTGTTCTGGCCCTTCTCTGCAGTCTGTGTGTGAGCACTCATCTTCAGATTTCTTTAAAGCCGCGCGTTTCCCTCCTGGTTGTGCTTTCGGTAACAATACGGGGAAAAGTCAGTCGCAAATTCAGTATTTTTCACAGGGGGAAGAAACACAACACGAATTATGTATGTACTTAATAAGTTAATAAGTTACTAAGAGATGTTCCTGTGAGATTCATACATTGACTAGCCTCCCTGGGAGCCCTCTTAGGCACAGGTGAAGTTCTTCTCCCACCTAGACTGAAAGCACGTGGTCTGTTTCATTCGTTGTTACACCAAAATGCAGGCACCTGTTCGTCTGCTCTGTGAAGTGTTTTCAGTGATAGGACAAAGCCAGCCAGGTGCCCCTAGGCAGATGAGGGCAATAATCTCCCTACAGCAAAGAGCAGATAGAGACATTAATAACGCAGAAGAAAGGCATTAGAAACGCACAAGTACCTATATGTATATATGTACACACTGGGTTGTGTCAATACCAGAAAATTCTTCGCTTTCACCCCGAGCTAAGCTCCTCCTTCAGAGTTCACGGTATTTATTTATTCGCCGGGAATTTCCCGGCTCGCTCTGCCAGCCCCGGCTCTCCGCACACCCCTGCGACGTTGCGGCCCCGGCCGCAGGGCTCCAGGGGGCTTCTCTCCCCCCTGCCTCCCGCCCTCCCCCTTCCCTCCGCCGCTCGGCCCCCGGAGAGACGCCCGTCGCCTTTGTCTGTGGGCGCCGCGCTCCGGGGCCCGTTCTCTCCCTGTGCCCGCGGCCCCGGGGCGGCGCCGGCCGGGCGGTGCGGCGCCGGCGGCCCCGTTGCGTAACGGCGGTGCGCCCAGCACCTACCTCGGGCCGCGGCCGGAGCGCCGCCGGGAGCCGCGCCGCCGAACAAAGGCGACCCAGAGCGGAGCGCCGGGCTTTGTTTACGGTCCCGCGGCCGCCCGCCTTCCCCTTCCTCCCCCGGCACCCGGTGACCAAGGAGTCGGCTCCCGGCCGCCGCTTCCTCCGCCCCGCCTCGGCGGCCGCGGGGCGCCCGCTTCTCCTCCCCCGGCGGGCGGGGCGGAGCCGAGCATGCAGGCGAGGCGCCCGGCGGGGCAGGGAGGGCAGGACCGGGGCACCCGCCGCCACCGCCCTGCGCCCGCTCCGCTGTTGTCAGCGGGATCAGCTGATCGCGGGGATCCTCGGGCTCGCCGCGGAGACGGGAAGCGGCGGCGGGTACGCCGGGAGCTGTAGTCCGGGGCTCGCCTCCCCTCGCCGCGCCGCCTGCCGGGAGTTGTAGTGCCGCACGGCACGGCACGGCCCGACATCTTGTCCGCGGGACGGCGGCGCTGCCTGCGCCTTGTCTCGCTTTACGTGCGTGGGCAAGGAAGGCCTGACGAGGACTTCCACTTCTCCAGCGGATTTTGGCTGGCTGCCTGAAACGGCAGTGGGTGCTCACTGCAGGAGGATCTGTGGCTTCGCTTCAGCGAGCTGATGCAGTGATAGAAAGGCAGCTAGAAAATGCTCTGCTATTTGGTCCAGTGGTTTGGTTGGATACAGATTATTTCTCGGAGTTAATTACATAACTGGATAGCTATGTTAATGGCAGCGACAGGGGCTGCCCGTTTTGTAAGGTGAACTAGTGCCATTTCACATAACTCCATCGGCACATCCAATTCTGACAGCCAAGACCTCATGACATCCTTCTGCGTATACATTCAATACAAAGGAAATAGAAACTTAAATGTCACAGTGCTATGGAGAGCCAGGGAGCCAAATCAATTGAGTTTGGTATCTAAAGGATCTTTCTCCAAGGGTCTGTGTTTAGACTTGTAATGTAATAGTCAGAGATTTAGTGGTATGAGGAAGAGAAAACAAAATGTCATAATTTGTTTTGTGGTATTAAAGAAAGTATATTTAAAGGCAACATTTATTCACAGTACTACAAAAAAAAAAGTTGCACAAAGAAAGTTTTTACAACATTTTTAACAGTATTTTAATGCCTAGGCCCAGTTTCTACGTAGCATGCTTTCTGGATAAAACCCAAATGTTCTGCCCCCATTTTTTTCAACTTCTCCCTTAGAAAATCTGCAACAGTACTCCCTGTCTGGAATAGGAAACGTGTGTAGTATTTCTGTGTCCCAAGCTGTGTTCCCCTACCACAGTCAGGTTTTTGCCTGTCCCTTAAACAGATGGACAGTAAAGATCCCAAAGACCACTCACCATTTTACAAAGCCTGTACTCCTGCACGAGTACATCACCACTGCAACAGATCTTTTTTACCCAATGATTTTGGAGTTGTACAGCCATAAAATATTTAAAACATTGCACAGTCGAGAAACAACCTGACCTTTTTACTCTGAGATACTGCCTGGTATGTTTGGAATGATTTCCTATGCTCGAAATACAAAACAATCTTAAAAGACCCATATTGGACTCTTAATTTTATTCTGAAGTCAGCAGTGAGTAAGGAAATCAAGTGAACCGGGATCAGTAACTGGAGTATGGCATCTCAATTTCATGACTGAAAGGTACAAAGATAGCACAGACAGACTTAAGTAGGAAATTCTAAAATTCAAGAGCAAAAAGAGTGGTCATCTGGAGTAATTATTTATACTGCATGCTTCCTTGATTAGGAAGAGTACTGGAGGCAAGAGTTGATGATTTGTATAAGTAAATCCACACTGGTGTCTTTCTCTGGCTAAACAACAATACATCAATTTCCACACGATGAAAGTCTTTGTCTCAGACTGAAACTGTTATCTCCTTGAATTTGGATTTCACATTTTTCAGGCAGGTAACAATTTCAGTCTGAGACAACTGCCTAGAAACTGGAAACTCAGAATGGTTTTTTCCCTAAATTTTATTCCTGAGCTGCAAAATGAGTGCTATATTTACAAATATTTATAATTTATTCAAAAGATTAATAATAGTATTGCATTGACTAAATTTGTATTAGTTGAAGAAACATTTGTAGGCCATATGGAATGAGCTGTACTTAATAGAGCAAAAATGCTGTTCTTAAAAAGGAAGGAGCTGCATTCAATTGTGAAGTACTTTCTAAAGCTGAGATCTCTACCTTTGCACATCAACTCTCATAAAGCAAGGTAATGACATGTACCTGTTTCAGCTCAGGTGCTGGCTGCTCAGTATCAGGTATGAAATCAGTCGGTTAGATTCCATCTTCTTGGTATTGAAGAAGTCAGTAGTTTCTTCTGCTGTTTCCACTGCAGGTGGAGGGGATGGTTTGTCTTTACATGATCCTTTGAGCATTTTTCTTTATACGGTATATATGAACAGTGTGAACACACATTGTGGAGATAGCAGGCCTTTTTTGCTAGCCAATCCAAACTGTTCACACGGGCTTATGCTGTGTGTCATTTTGTGATCATCTTCCAGACTGCCTTTCTTCTATTCACAGCTGCTTGCTCTTTCCATGTGCGATCACCTGCTGTCAGCAGTTTCACTCAGAAATGATACGGGGGGAAGGTGTACAATTTTAACACGTCAGTACCAAAAAATTCAGGGACACCACCAGCAGCAGACCCCAGACAATCCAAGCTGCCATACAGCACAGAAACTTTCTTCTTTTAACTGAGGATACAGCGTCCTAGGGGACCTGCACCTGCTCTTTTTGCTCATTAGAAACATTTTCAGGTGAGGTACAACCTTCCACATATCTTTACGTCTACGGACGACGTAAGACTCTTTTTCTTCGCAGGCCCCTAAGATTAGCTGCGCTGTAGAGCACCCCACACGTGCACCCTGTCACAGCGGGTCCAGCCAGCACCACCGCTGACACACCCTGCTCGCAGCCGAGTGAGGCAGCCCGCAAATGGCGGCTCCCGCCTGCGGAAGCTCCCGACGCCTCGAAGCACTGCAGCCTGACCTTAAGATGGCGAAGCTCCACGCTATGTTGACACCGTTTCACTCGCGCCGACCTTCTAGCCGCTGCTCTCTATGGTTGGGCGCCTCGCCGTCTAGGCGCGGTTGGGGGGCGCTCTGGCAAGGCCGTCTCTATGGTAGAGCGGCGCGGTGCAGGTCGGGCCGCCGCCGGAAGGGGTGGGTCACATGACCCCGTGCAGCGCGGCGGTGGCGGCTCGGCGCGGTGTGTTCGCGGCCTAGCGGCGCCTCGGGCCCTGCAGCCCGGCCTCCGGCGGCATAGCGGCTTCCCCCCGCGCCATCCCAGGCCTGCGCCTCTCGGAGGGGCCGCGGCGGCGCTCCGGACGCGGCTCCTGCCCTGCAGCGAGGGAGGGTGAGCGACGCGGGGCCGCGGCGGCCGGAAGGGGGTGGGAAGGTGGCGGCCGTGCCTCGGCCGCCCGCTGAGAGGAGGCGCCTCTGGGGCCGGGCCGGGCTCGGGCCGCCGCGCTGCCCTCCCGCTCTTCGCGCCGCGGCCGCTCCTCGGCGGGAAGGCGGCGCGGGGCCGGCGCCGGGGTGGGGAGCGAGAGCGGCCTCGGGGAGGCGCTCGCGGGGCGGCGGCGGAACGGTTCGCTTCCGTTCTCCGCGGCCGCAGCGGGACCGCCGGTACGGCCCGGCGGAAGGCGAAAGGAGGCGAGGCCTAGAGGGGAGCGAGCCCGAGGCAGCGCCCGAAGCTGCCCTCTGCCCGCTCCTGGCCGCGCCGGTCCGCTTGGGCTTCGCTCGTCGGTGCCGCTTCGTGCGAGGAAGCGCTTTCCGGCAGTGTCGCGGCACGGAGGGTAGCGGCCCGCGGCGGTCATCTCCCCCAGCACGTGTCTGCCGGTACTCGAGACAATTGGGCTGAGCCCCGTGAGTACCACCTGTGGTGGGTGGATAGGCATGTTTTTTTCTCGTAACGTCTTTTTCTTATTAACGGGGAAAGATCTTTTACTGCCTGAAAGGAAACAGTTTGTTTTGTTCGTGTTTGTTTCTCGTTTTTGTTTATTTATTAGAATACAGTGGCATCCTGAACGGAACTAGGTGTTTTTTTTTGTTTGTTTTTTTGTTTTTTTTTTGTGTGACATCAGATCTTATATGGCCTTGCAGGAAATGGAATCTTGAACTTGTGTCATTCTTAGTCCGTTCTACTTAAGATGACTGCAAACGCATCTTTATTTATTTGTGAAGTAGTGAGGCACTGCTACTACTATTGCATCAGCATTTACTGAAGGTGGCCCAGAACAGCTTGAGTAGGGAAGTACTGGCTGGTTTCTTACTTTTCCTGTGGAGGAACTGCACTGCACACAGTGCTTCACATTTCTCACTTCTGTCTCTTGACGTTCACAACTGGGTTTGCCTTTTGGGAAAGCTCAGTAGCAGCGTTAAGATGGAAGCCGTTTATTTTACTGACAAGAGCTCATATTAAATGAATGCAGGATTAAACATAAAGTCCAAGATGTTGAAATTCTGATTATGTGATTAGTAGAGCTCTGGGTAGGGAGCTTTCAGACTGAGGCTTTGTCTCAGGTAAGCATGTCACTTTTTTAGTTGGTATTTTGCAGAAATTTGAGTTGTGACTTACTGATGATGGTCATCTTTCTAGAGCATCTCCAGAAAGCAGGCTTAAGCAAGTACTAGTTTTGTTTGTTTAGAAACAAATATCTTTAGAAAAATCTCTAAATTTGTTTTTTTTTTGTTTTGTCTTGGCATGTTTGTTATATTTTTCATTAATGCCTCAAGGTAGTTTTGGAGAAAACTGTAAGGCTTTATAAGAAAGTGCTGGGCATTGTCCCTTGAAGGTAAAGAGCCTTCATTCGTAGGGACCTATGTACCATTCTGAGATGCAGTAATATAGACAGTATCTCCAATGAGTGACAAACTGTTTAAGATTATTTTTATTTTGGAGCTATTTTTATAATGGAGCAGCTTAAAAGTCCACGCACCATGTAAGAGTCTGATGTTAAAAGCCTGTGTGGTAGCAGTGACTGCACTATGCTGGTTTATCATGTATGTTTTCTCCAGCTGTTTTTGAAAATGTGCTGCTCAGCTGCACCTGTTGTGGCACAAAATGTGTAAAATCTTTTGTTCATAAAATTACACGCAGGCAGCTGTACAGAGTAAACAATAGGAAAAAAATGCGTACAAGCATGACAGCGAAAATGTTGGGATCAAATGCCTTAATGACTCAGGGTGTTACTGAGTAGCATGGTGTTACGCAATAGGCATGGATTTTGTCAGGACTCTCTTAACCATCTGGAAGTTGAGATTGTAATCAAAGCTGGACTTCGTTTAAACTTCTTTAGATGTGTTTTGTGCTTACTGCCCACACTTGGTTCCACCAGGACTTAGTAACTGCAAGAGCCCCAAATGAAACCAGTTGAACTCTCTCTGGAGCGTTATAGCTGTGCCTGTGTAGTGCTTGCCTTAGTTAAGATATCAGGCAGGATTTGATTTGGATCTGCTTAGAGTAAGCTTAGTTATTTTGCTGTCCATGGCATTGTTAATATACAGCTTATACAAATTGTCCACATTTAATAAAGTGTGCTGCTACGCTGCTTGGTTAACTGGGAGCAGGAGTGTGCTGTTTGAACAAGACTCACAGTCATCCTCATTTGGGAAGTCTTTTTTTTCCTATCACCTTATACTGTAGTAATGAATGAACTGGATTCTTTCCATATGAAAACATACTGTAAACTGAAAAGTTTTGCCTGCAGATTTGTGCACCTCCCCAGGTGCAGAGAGAGCTCTGGGCTCTCAGCTCCATCTGACTTAGCATACCCACTCGCGTTGTAGTGCCCTTCTTGCTGATGCAGGCAGCCTAAACAGACCGTGTTTAGAGTGTGACACAGGTCTGTCATCCTGAGTGATGATGATTTCAGAATTTTTAATATTACCAGGCTAGATACTCACTGTTCTTACAGGTGCATCTTTGTGGCAGCTGCTAAATCGGTGCAAATTAATGTCTCCCTTAAAGTGCTGTATACACCTGACTTTATATGAGGCTATACTTCAAGTCAGTTGCAATGTTAAGGATTCCAAGACTTCGATTCCTTGAGCATTTTTATTAAAATTTTTAGGGAAAATTTGCAGAAAGTACACCGGGCAGTGGTCACTGCTCTATACCTGTGGGGTTTAGGACAGTCTTCAGAGAAATGTACTGAGATTTCTACCAGCGCTCTCCCTGCATCTAGCTCAGAGTCTCATTCTTATTCCCTACGCTGTTTTTATGCTTCCCTAAAATGGTCTCTTAAATAAAGTGCTTATTAGAGCAAGAAGAGGGACTGCACCTCCTGGAAGCTTGGAAAATTCCCAGTTATTTTTTCTTGTTTATTTGTTTAACAGATCTCTCATTTATGTCCTATGGACCTCAAATTTTGTAACTACTGTAGCCACTTTGGGACATCAGACCCACAAGATTATACTTTACCACCCTGTCCCAAAGCTGTTTTGAGTATTTGCCTAATTGCCTACTGGTTAAAATACAGCTAAGGACTAAGAGCCTTTAAAGATCTGAATTTCCTGCCATTCCTCAGACACTTGACTGATTTTGTTGGTTTTTTTGTTGTTGTTGAAACAGCATGGAGTAGTGATATGAAGACAGATATGGAAGTCCTAGTCCCTTCCATACCATTCAAGCTTCATGTTGTAGAGGAGAGTCTGCTGGTGTGTAGGCAGTTTATAAACAATGTTCTCCCAATGAAAGGATTTGGCAGTACACCTGTGCTGCTTTTGTTTGCCTGGTCACTTGAAAAGGCAAGAATAACAGGTGATAGTTATTGAAGCGTACCCATTACTAAGAACAAAAAGCCTTACTGTTTTTTATATTGTATATATAGTGAACTGGTGGAGGAAACATTTGCTATCTTGCTTCTTGTACCATCTTAGAGATCTTGTGCCAAAGAAGTGTTTAACTTTCCTCTTGGTGCTATGTGGATGAGTGCTCTTTGGGACCAATTAATGAATGCAGTCATCATGAACCTCTTGTGACTGATGCAATTATGTCTTTAGGTGAATTATGCTATAGGGTTAAATATGCACGTTTATACTCAAGTAATTTCTGAAGTTCCGACAATATTACCAAGTACATCTAGGTTTTGCTTTCATCCTCTTCAGCAGGCTGTATGCACAGCTGTTTTATAGACTCTTTGGGAATGAAGTTTTGAGCTCCTTTTGAGCTCTTCTAAATGCATCTGCTATTATGGTAAAGTACTGATACTAGCTCTTAGTTCTGCTGTTTAGGATTGTCATTAAGTACTTGCTCTTGAATGTGTGTGGAAGTCACATTTGTATCCAGCAAAGTTACCTCCTGTATCCAGCAAAGTTACCTCCTGTATCCAGCAAAGTTACCTCCTGTTTCCTATTCAGTGATAGGAAGCAGGGTATGCAACATCCCAACTACAGATCTGTTTTAGCTATCAGAATTTTATTCATTATAATTCTTGTTCTCAAGTCCTTCTGTTGTGATTTTGACTTGTTTGCCCGTTTGGAAAACAAACAGCACTGCAGCCTACAGCACTGCTCAGTCTTGTAGGAAGCACAGATGTGTACATGGGGAGCTGGCTGGGCTCTTATCTGCTATTTTTTGTGACTTGTGTCTATATAATCCAGGGCATTCAAAGTTTCAGTGCTTCCTCAGTGTGATGTGGATGTACCTATGTGCTCATGAGAAAATACAGGCGTGACAAGTTACTGCTGAGTAATCTTGTGTGTTTTAACAAGCATAGAAACAAAGACTTAAACTGTGTGACCAACTGTGCGTGTTGGTAACCAGTGTTCCATTTGGTCTTAAGGAGTGAGAGCCAAGACCTAACCATGTAAGTAAGGCTGCTGAGAATGCTCTCGCTTCCAGTGCTTTAGTTTTGGTGAGAGTGACCTTGAGTCTTGTTAGGTGGTGTCCGTTGTAGGGTCAGTAATATCTGCGTAGTAATAACAGGCTGAGCAGAAAAATGATGTTAAGCGTTCTGTTCAGTGATAGCACATTGACCCTCAGCTCCCCCAGGCTATCCTCCAAGATGAACTCTAGAAGGTCTGAGCTGGGATGTTAAAAATAGATGAGAGGACCCTCTTCCAAATGTTTAACTGCCTCCATTCTGGAGCCTGGAGTTTTCCCCAGCATCTATGTTGTACAGCACTGACGGGAATTGAACACGAGGATTCCCCAGTTCTTTCTCTGAATGTTCTGTGGTTGTATTGTGTGCGGTCAGTTCTTGTTCTGGAGAACTACTTGCCTTACTGAAGATTGCTCCAAGATTGCTTCTGTGTTCAGATACTGAAAAGGAAAACTTCATTTTAAAGAAACTGTATGCATGCTTTTAAATGCCGTTTAGTTCCCACTCTATATAATAAAAACTGGTATGAAGAGGCACATCATGGTTCTGGTTTTTTTTTTCAGTGCTGTTTTTCACTGGTAAGGAATACTTGTATTACAGAGGAAACTTAATTTTTCCCCAGTTGATTGTTAAAAGCTGTTTTAATTTGTATGTGAATGTCCATATAAAGCTTTGAAGTAATTAGATACAGGTCATTTGCACTGCTTTTATAGAATATCTTTGGGAACTGACTAATAAAGTTTTCCTTCTCTATCCTTTTGACAGATTGCTTCTGTAAGAATGTCTTTCCCACCTCATTTGAATCGCCCTCCTATGGGAATCCCAACTCTTCCCCCTGGGATTCCACCTCCACAGTTTCCCGGCTTTCCTCCACCTGTGCCTCCTGGTAAGTTGTCAGTGTATGAAACTCTTGCAGAAAGAAATTCCTTTCTGTTATAAGTTATGATTTTTCCCAAAGATAACTGGTTTAAGCGTGTTTCAGTAACACTGTTTCATGTGCATTGCAATTGAGTTTCTAGTTTAGGCACACTTGTCAGGTGCACAGACTCTGGTCTGCCATTGTCTGCTTGCTTCTGACCAGGAATCAAGCTGTTGGATACAGTTCCACTTGTGTTGTCCTTTTGTTTAATCCTGAAGGTAGATTGTCATTTTTGTTAGATATTTTAAGAGTCACTTCTTTGGCAAATACAGGTTTTGATTGCTTTCAAATAAGGCATCATGATAGCTTATGGAAACGCTTGCCCGTACCAAATATGCGCAGTGTGAAAATGTAAGAATAACTTTCAGATAAGCTTGACCTTTACTCTGTTTTTTATAAGTCCATCTCAGAAATATTGTTTCTTTACATTCCCTTTTTACACATTTTCTTCCACACGTCTTGCTAACTTAGTTATATTGTTCATACCTCTTAATCTTCCCAAAACAAATTCTATTTTTTTTGCCTTTCTTCATCTTTAAAATCAACTTATTTTTTTCGTGTGTTGAGACTTTAATGTATGAATCTTGGACCACCTTTTTTTTTTTTTTTTTTTCTTTTCCCCTCTGTGTTGATAGTATAGATAACAGTGTCTGGAGCCTGGGTGGGAAGTGAGAGTGGAATGCTGCAGAGAATTATCCCTTTAAAATTCATAACATGATAGCTGCAGAAAATTTCTGCAAGTATAGTCTTGTGTTGTGCACAAGTGTTTCTAGACAATAAAGGCTTTCAAAAACCAGATGGCTGAATTCAGAAGTGGTTTATGCAAGCTCATTCTTCGTGCTTGACCCTAGTAATAGGTTGTTTTTCTTTCTTCCAAAATAACACAATATATAATTAATAATCTAAATTAGTAATCTAAAATATAATTCAAATAGATTGTGAATTGGAGGAGTCTGGTTTAGGAGGGAACTTAATTTTTCTCCTTGCTGTAGAAGTATGACTTGCTTACCTAGTGAATTAACATCTTCGGACCATTAAAAGATACAGGCTTAATTTCTCAGCCTAAGTGTATGAATAGAATTGAAAATGCCACGGTGACATTTTGAAAGTCTACTCTAAAGTTATTGCATGTGTAAAATTACGGTTAAAATATGCTTAGCTAGGTGTTCAGCCAAAAAAAAACACACAAAAAAAAACCACAAAAAAACCTTAATTATCCACTCTATAAAAAATTCTGCTAGAACAGTGTGCTTGTGCAAGAATAAAGGTGGGAAAAGTGTTTTGCTTTGCTGAAGAAGGTGACTTAGAAATGAGAACTAGCATTTTCATCTTTAGATGTGGAGGACTCAAAAGGGAGGTGATTTAGTATCTCATCTTCTGTGAAGTTCAGATACGATTAAGATATAAAATTCCTGTGTCTGTATGTAAGAAATGTTCTGTGAGGTCACATCAGCAGTCCATATGGCCTGATATTTCATCTGAGCTGTGGGAGTAGATGATGATATTTAGATGTATGCGTGCAGCTATCTGCTTCTCATGTCTGAAACTGGAGTTTCCACAGCTACTATATTTAGGGTGTTAAAGTATGATCTTTTGCACTTCTTTATCTCCTTCTGGACTTAACCATTCATGAGCATTTTTATACCTTTTGAACATGCTCATACTGTCTCAGCTGTCATCTCTTGTTCCAAATTCCGGAAGTTCATTGCCACCTGTGTAGAAGTTATTCCTTCATAGCTTCTTGCTTCACATAACTCAAGTCATGTAGTTGCTCTTCTCTGAGTCTGCATGCTCCTGTGTTGCAGATCGAGTCTGTAGGCACTAGTCAGGATACAGGTGCACTGAGTTTTTATGGAGAAGCAAAATGATGCCCATGATCTTGGTCATCAGTGTGCTTACTGATGGTCCCCAACAGCTTACTGAGTTCTGCTGAACATTGGTCACATCATTCTGTCACAACTGCACTACCAGACTCTGAACCACACATGGTGGTTCTTGTAGTCTGAGAGATGATGTGGTGCAGTAAAACTGAGAGCAGGTTCTCTGAAGAGCTGTGAAGGATTTGGGATGAATATAAGTGAAGGAACTGAGGAAGAAAGGATTGAGTGATGGAAGAAATAGATGGTGGAATCTAAGAAATAAAAGGTGTCTGAGTAAAAAGATGCAGAGGGTGAAATGAAGTGTATTTGGACTAGAAGAAGTAGGGGAACCCACACAGGAACAGTGTTTTGCTGAAATTTGCTCGGGGTTTTATGACTATGGTAGTGAGGGAAAGAAAGAAGAATCAAAGGATGAGCAAGTATATGTAGAATGGAAAAAAAAAAAATCTTGAATCCCCAGAGAATATTTTTCCAAAGAACGTGAAGTTAACTGTTGTTCTTGAGTCTTAATTTCTTTACTGATAAATAGCTTTATCTCCCGTAGAGCAGCTGCTATGTAAAGGTAAATGGCCTTTATTATGACCAGATATTAACTAACATGATAGTGCTTAAAGCCTTCAGTGGATATTGTAGTGGGTAAAAGGATATTACATGTAATTTCACACTATTAAATAGTGGGGTTAATTAAAATTTTAAGACTTAAACTCAATAATTAATAAGGTAGTGTGCTTCTGGTTTGTTGGTTTTTTTTTTTTTTTTTTAAAGCAACCTTTATTTAGCTATGTTATAAATAATGAAGGATGCCAGTAGGTTTCATGCTATTAGACCTCAGCCCTAAACAGTATGAAGGATTGATTGTGTTATTGGAACTGAGCAAGTAAGGAATGGGATTACCATCTATTGGACTTGGGATGCTATTTTGTCTACAGAATTCTCAGCCTCATTCATCTTCTAGAGTAATACTATGGTTTGAATGTGTTTTTAAAGTGAGCTTGTTTGTAAAGAGCAAAGCCAAAATGAGCATGTGTTAAAAGTGGTCAGGACATTTGTGTTCTGCTGGCATGTGTGGGCTGTGCTTGAGTGCTTTAATACGCTAAAATTCTTGTGTCACCAAATTTGCTGTCTGGTTTAGTAATCACAGCTTCAAGCAATTCATCTGTGTTCATCAGCGGTCTTAACAGGACGTATTAATAGCATATCTTGTTTTTCTCAGGGACCCCCATGATTCCTGTGCCAATGGGCATTATGGCTCCTGCTCCAACTGTAAGTATTACATTGGGGATGAGTTTCATGCATAGGTTTCAACAGTATTTTTGTCTTCTGAGCTATTTCATTGAAAAGGCATGCTGCTGAAGGAAATGCTTAATTTTAATTTCAGTTATTAAGCTTATTAAAGGTAAAGATTATTTATTGACATGTAGATGAATTAGCATTTTTTTGATTTTGCATAACTGAAACCCCCCCAAAATACTAATTTTTTTTTATAGCTTGCATTATCTGTTAGAGGAAGATATGTTTGTGGTAACGAGTGTGTTTAATACAGAGATGCTGAAACATAGATTATTCACATTTCTGATAAAATTGTTAAAACTGATGTGTTTAGAAAGGGTTTGGAGAGGGGAGACTCAGTGCATATCTAATCTTACTACTAAAGGGAAAGGAGGGGTGCAGCAAAATGGAATGAACATGCATGTCTGTCTCTGTACAGTTTATTTTACAAATAGTTGCTTCTTAACTGAAGGCAAATGGCTGTGGGCTGTGTACTGACCAGCTAAACGAGTAATGTTTCAAGTATCTAGCACACTGTTAGGTGGAGTGCTTCAACTTCCAATGATTCATATGTTGCAAGTGAGTAATTTATAAAACAAATGATGTTTAGCATTACTGTATGCTGACCTTGAGACCTTCCAGTAGCCGTGCTCAAGTACAACTTTTTTCTGTCTATCAGAAAATGGCATTCTTTTGATGTTGTATGAAGTATTAAAGCATGAAATGTTTGTTTAATTGCTCCATAAATTTAACCGAGGTTCATGTAAGAAACTAATTTTCAAATTCACGTCTATTCTATTTTGTCTTAAAAAATTAAATACAGGAAAAAAAAAAAACAACACAACACAACAGCAGTGCTTTATTTTGTTCTCTCCTCCTCTTTCCAGGTATTAGTTCCTACCACAGTGTCAATGGTTGGAAAACACTTAGGAGTGAGGAAAGATCACCCTGGCTTAAAGAACAAAGAAAATGATGAAAACAGCGGTCCCACGACCACCGTTTTTGTGGGCAACATTTCTGAGAAGGCCTCAGACATGCTCATAAGGCAGCTTCTAGCAGTAAGTGTTGTGGGCTTTCATCCCTCACTATTAAATAGAGTTGTAATCTCCCAAGTAGTGGAATTGAAACTGAAAGCAGAGTTGGTTGTACTCATTGGAATAGCATCCAGTGAGTTTGAGTAGTCAGTAAGTAAGAAAAGACTTTCTTTTAGCTGTATATGTCAGTGAGCATAGATGTGGCTTGTTTTAGTAGTGCTTGTTCTTTTCACTTTCTGTGCAACAAGTGTTTACTTTTTTTAATGTTTCAAACAAAATAATATTTAAATATTTATTTTTAATGCAGAAATGTGGCTTGGTTTTAAGTTGGAAGAGAGTACAAGGGGCATCTGGAAAACTTCAAGGTAATAATGATCATGCTTTTCAAAACCTCTAATCGAAGTAATGTTTTTATTACTTGGCAGATTTTCAAATGTTTGGCATACTGTTATTTTAATAGTTAATGTTTTAAGGTATTGGATACAATACTTAACAGTTAAATGCTTCCTGATAGAGTTAGCATTTTCTGTCCTTGATATCAGTGCAGCGAAAAAAGAAAATAATTGAGAAAGATTAAATGCAAAACTGTATTTGAGGGGACAAATGTTCACTTACCTGTTTGAGACTAAATCCGGGCTGCCAGCCTGGACTCCACTTCCAAAGGAGTGGATTTGCAGCACTGTTAGCAGCAGTCATTTCCATTGCTGTGAATTATCCTTTACTGTTAAGTAGGTTTTCCTGATTTAAAATTTTTCATCCTTCCCTATCTCCATAATGTTCTGATTAATTTTTTTTCCTATAATATTTGAATATATGAACAATTATGGTTATTCTTTGCTGTTAATGTTTTCTTATATTCTTTCTTATAATTTAATATTTTATAACTGTTTTCACATCTTTCATATATAATTTAGTTCTCACAATGTTTTTTTTTTCCCTCACAACTTTCTGTAGCTGTTGTGAAATACTCCTCTAGATCAACAATGTAATATTTACATCCTTGATCTTCAGGGCAGTTGCAAATCTGAGATGTCTTTGAATAGGCTACATTTGTTAGCTGGGGTCATTTTAAATGCTTTACAAACTAGTATTGTGTGTTGCTTTGACTTTATTCACCAGGCTGTTCTTATATCAAAGGTTAATGCAGTTAATTATTGTTCCGTTTCTTTGTTGTGTTTTATATTGAGAAGTACCAATGTTCATTATTTATTTGTTCAAACTACAACAACAAAAAAAAAAAAAGGGCTAACACCTGAAGATCTTTAACACATTTGCTTCTAATTTTAATCATCCATTTCAGCCTTCGGATTTTGTGAATACAAAGAACCAGAATCCACACTACGGGCACTGAGACTACTCCATGACCTCCAGATAGGAGAGAAGAAGCTACTAGTAAAAGTTGATGCAAAAACAAAGGCGCAGCTAGATGAATGGAAAGCAAAGAAAAAGGCCTCTAATGGGGTGCGTATATAATATATGACTTGTATTGGTTTGGCAGGAGGGTAATGTAATATGCTTTTTAGATCAGATTGTGAGCTGCTCTCCTAGTTTCTTTTCTTGTCTCTGCAACAAATTCACTTTAGGATTTTGCCAGAATCAAATTAAAGAGTCTGAAGATGCGGTGAAAGGAAATGAAGTGGAAGCTCTTAATTCACAAGTACTCTTGAAAACTTTTGCCATGCTTACTACAAATGTTTCAATTAACCCACTTATAGCTATTGAAGATGTATTACTCCTTTTAGGTTAACTTGCACAGCATTGTAGATTAACACAAACACAGTTATGTACAAGTTAGCTTTGTTTAACTTTTACAGTCATAGTATCATAAAATATCCTGAGATGGAAGGGCCCCATGAAGAATCTAGCCCAACTGACCTTGTGCAGAGCAACCTCATAATTAAATTTATATATTTACATGCATTGTTCAAGTGCTTCTTTGAGACTGACAACCTTGGAGTCTTGAACACTTGCCTTGGGTGGTTGTTCCAGTGCTTTTTTGCACCTTTTCTTAAGACCCAGTCTGACTTTTTCCTGGTGTAGCTTTAAGCCATTCTCTTTTGTCCTATCACCAATGCACAAGTGAGCACCTCCCTCTGTGCTCCCCCTTGTGAGGAAAATATACAGCAGTGAGGTCATCTGTTAGGCTCCTGTAAGTTGAACAAACTGAGCGTCCTCAGTTGAACCTCCTTGATGATGTCCTCTAATCGTTTTACCACATTTGTTCCCTTCCTTTGGATACATTTTACTGTTTAAGTATTTTATGTACAGTAGCCTAGAAGTACACACCTCAGGATATACTTTACCCCTTTGGCTGCAGGGGCATATTGTTCATCACAGCTGAAGTTTAATCTGTTCATACTTCTTTATAAAATACAACTGGCATCTATGGAATGAATTAAAAATTAATTCCCAAGTTCAGCAGTGCCTTATGTTTCTCCAGCTTCTGTTTTGTTTATAAACTCCAGAACTGCTATTTTGTCAGTTTGTAGTACCTATTCTTTCCCCTTTTTTTGACAAATCTTCTGGAACAAATTAATGAAAAGGAAAGAAGTTCATAATTGTGTACATTATGCTGGTATCGGGCAGTGGGCAGTCATCTTTGTGTGTTAAAATTAATTTCATCTATTATTAGCTAAAATAGTGCATCTCGTGTCGCAAGTAGTTGAGCTTCCTCTGTAACTATCTTAGAGTATCATACTCAGTATTTAAAACAATTACTTTCTATAAAATGAAAGTGAATAGGTTCTTGTTCAGGAAACTTATTAATCACACTAGAAAATCATTTTTTTGAAGGTTTAGGTTTGGTAATAAAGGTATGTACAGTGAATTGCAAACACGAATACTTTTATTTCCTTTTAATGAGAGTTATTTTCTTTTTTTGACAAGAACTAGAGGCGTACTCATCACTTGAAACACTTGATGCTTTTGACTATGTACCTAGTGTGTAGTAAAGTGCAGTAGCTGTAGGTAGTGTAGTGCAAAGAGAGGCTGAGTATTGCCAGGGAACTTTGATAAAGTGTATTTTAATCATGCTGCTTGAGGTACCTTTCATACCCCATCATTAATATGCTGATGCCACAATTTTTCTTCAGTATTTTTAAGAAATCAAACATATACGCTAACACAATTTCTTTGAGGCACATCAAACAATTCTTGATCTAGTTACCTCCTCTCCCTGATCACTTCTTCAACCTTTTCAGTTCTGCTCTCTGCTACTGCCTTCCTTCTTGCTCTTTTCAGTTGGCTCCTCCTTGGCCTGGCAGTTTCTTCAACTCCAAATGAATCCACCCTTCCCCCTCACATTTAGCTGCTGCTCTGACCATTTTCTTTCTCCTCATTCCATCCACCACCTGTTGCTTAATGAGACACTCAGCTGGATTCTTACATGAGATTCTATTTATTTTTTTAAATACTGAAGGAATCGAGAAGTGGGTTATCTTGCTCAGTGTGCAGATTGCTGTTTTACCCTGTTGTATAATATTTATTCAGATGAACACTGTGCTTGTTCCCTTTCATCTCTATGGTGGAAAGGGAAAAAAAGATGAGAGGAACTGTGGAGTTTGTTAATCAGCAGTACTAAGAAGGTCTTTGTGCAAGGAATACTTTGTCTAAACATTTTTTCAATATAGTTCTCCATTAATAAGTTGCAACGTAAACATTTATATTGCATGGCATCTCAGTAGGCACTGAGGAGCTGATTCTGAAATGGCTTGAAGATCGTGAAGGAAACAAGGCAGAAGCTTTTGTCTGAGCCTGGAATTAGAGTGACTGTCTTTCTGTGCATGCTCTCTTTCCTTTGTCACCCACTATCTGTTCTATTTTATTATGCAATCCTACATCTGCTCTCAACTGTCGTTCCACAAGTGAAACTGTGATCCCTTTGTTACTGCTAGTGTGAAAAGATCTGAATAAAAATAAAGCAGTAGATGACTACTTGGAGATTGTTTAGTAAAAACTCTGTGCATGAATGTGATGATGAAATGTGGACTTATAAGACTAATATTATTATTCTCAATTTGTTGATTCCTGTTACTTTGCCATTTTCCCTAGAATTCCAGACCGGAGACTACAAATGATGATGACGAAGCACTGGATGAGGAAACAAAGAGAAGAGATCAGATAATTAAAGGGGCCATTGATGTCTTGATACGAGAATATTCCAGCGAGCTCAATGCCCCTTCCCAGGAATCTGACTCTCACCCCAGGAAGAAGAAAAAGGAAAAGAAGGAGGACGTATGTGTTTTGATTTTGGACAAAGCAGATTTTTCTTCAACTCACCTTTATATAATGGCCAAACCTTGTGCAAACGCTTTAAACCTAAACTTACGATGAGAAACCAGATCAACAAGCATTGATGTCAGCAGCAGTTTCATGTTTTATGCTAAAAGCTAGTCAGTTATAGAAGCTATCCTTTCAGAGTGGTTTAGGGATCTAAGCACCTAAACTTCTTGGAACAACAGTTTTGAATCTGGGCAGGTTTGAATTGACCTTTCATCCCTCTGAAGGTGGAAATACTGAACGGAGTGCAGTTTAAACTGTACATGCATGTAGGTTTTTCAGATGAAAACTTTAAAAACAACTCTAAAAACTTTCTGCATAATCTGCATTTCCAGTGAAGAATGCCAGGGCACATTTGTAATGGCAAGGATTTGCTCTGGTATTTGTTGACAAATTTCTCTCTCTCTCTTCACTTATAGTATGCATTCTTGTAGTGTGCCTTGATCCAACTGGCTGCAGCTGTTTTTCCACATGTGGATGAACTTCATTAGCTATATATGTGTGTGCCTCACGAATTTTGGAGGGATCCTTCAGGGATGAAAGGCGTGTTATAATCTGACTACTTTACAAAATCACTTTTACACGCATGTGTCAATTTGGCTGGAATTTATCAGCTGGTTTTACTATATTGTGTAATGCAAAAGAAGTTGTTAAGCAGGAATGAATGTTCTGGTTTAGACCTGCTTCTGTGAATGACCTTTTTATGGTTTAAAAGAAACTCTGGAGAAGAGGGATTAAGAATGAACAAACTCAGACTTAGCTTTTCCAGCCAAATTTCTAACCATGGGAAAATGGAGTCTTACACTTTCCATTCTGCACCTAATATGAAAGATTGGAGAATCGTTTGACCAAGATTTTTACTCTCTTAAGTCTTCTGTAAAGTACCTATTCCAAAGTCAATAATGCAGTTTCAGATATTTATGGGGTTTAAGTGTGGTGCAAGAGATAACATCTCCCTCAGGGAGTGAGTGTATCTTCCCCATAACATTATTATCCATGGCTAACCCAAGGCATAAGAGTGCTGAGCTGAGAATTTGTCTTTCTTTTCTCTCCCTTCCTTTGGGAGAAGATGCTTTCTTGGATGAGAATTTACAATGAGTCATTGTCTAATGCTATCAGCTGTTTTCTGTTAGATGCATTGTTAAAATGTAAATTGTCCTGTGAGTACATCTATATGGCGATGAATAAGGACAGGTAGATAAATGCTGTAAGAAGCCATCAGTCTTGAAGGAGACAAGTGCTGAGTGTGTCACTGGGACAAAACACCCTGTGCTAGTTTTCTGTGATGTAAAATTTGACCAATCTGAGCTAGTCAAGTAGACAAATATGCTCTTATTACTTGTGGATTGAAAGTTCACCCCATCATTCCTCCTGTATTGGGAAGGAGAAAAAACTTGAAAGTTGCCATCATTGGCCTGTGTGGATAGAGGTGGGAGTGAAGAGATGGTCCTAGCTCGTTATTCTCTTGACCATAAAAGACAAGAGAGGGGAGGACTGTGATCTGATGGGAAAGGGAAGGTTGATGCAGATATGTATGTGTGGAGGGTGGGGAAGCTTTCTAGCTTTGGGCCTTTTGTGCCCTGAAGGGCATGGAGGCGAAGAAAACTCCCACTGATGTTAGAAATTGAGTCTGGTGTTAGTTCTTACGGATGTCTGATATGGGGGAGTTGAAAATGTGTGTGGGGAACTGAGAGTGAGTGGAATCTGTTTTTCAATTTCAAGCACGGGGGAACCTCGCTAATTCGCACTACTAGTTAGTAGGTGCAACTTAACCAAATTTTGCGAATTAGCGAGTAATTCAAGACTTGTGCACCACAAATAACACTGATTGTATTCGCAAGTGTAGCTTAGTCTTGTTTATGATGCTTTCATAGCATACTAATATCCTGTAGTATACTTGATGATTCAGTGAAGTCTTAATAATACGAGACCTCACTGTGTATTGAAGTAGTTCAGAGGAGGGAGAATTAGCGAGGTTCTTCTGTAATTTTGTTGAATCAAGAAATAAGGTCACAGCAATACGATATTGCTTTATAGTACAAACATACAAAACATTGTTTTTCAGAGTAGAATGCAATCTATTTTTAAAAAAAAAAATCTCCGTGGATTTTTCCGCAGATTTTCCGCAGATTTCCAGTGGCCCCACTGATACCTTATCCACTCATCACCAAGGTTCGTTTACATTGTAGGCTTTGACAATGACTATGTTTACTGCTAGTTGCCAGATTTGTGACTCTTGTCCATCTGATTTTTTTATTTTTATTTTTTTCACTCATTAACATCAGACTGTCAGGTTTGGTACTGCAGAAGGACTTTATTTATCTCTTACAAGACGGGTTGAAAAATTCTAACCTTCAGCTTTTCTCTTGTTCTCCTGTGTCTGTACAAACAGCTCTTAATGGTTCTCCTCCTGTCCCACTTGTTTTTTAGGAGGATATAAATGCTATAGAAATGGAGGAAGACAAAAGAGACCTGATATCAAGAGAGATCAGTAAATTCAGAGACACACACAAGGTAGTATTCTTGTTTTTGCGCTTAATACAAATTAGAATTTTTCAAAATCCGAAAAGACACTATTATAAAATTTAGCAGTACATGGCAGTATCACTTAAAATGATGCTTATATTAGGTTTAATATACATGTTACTCTTTACCAAAAGACAGTTACCACGTTAAAGTGGCCCTTGACATCTTTATGCTAAGGCTTTTGATTGCTGCTGATTATTTTTCAGTCTTCTCACTTTAACGTGAATAAAGGCAACTTAAGTTTCTTCACATACATTAAGTCAAGATGTTTGTAGCTAAAGGCTAAATGGGGCTGCAGTGTAAGACATACACTTGAGTGTGTTTCTGTAGGTAGATTTATAACATAATCCAAGATTTTATGAAGAGTTGAAACTTGAATTAAATTTAAGTCTTTATTTTAATAGTTCTAAGTTAAGAGTGGGGGAAAGATTAAAACTAGGTCAGTGGTTACCAGACTTACCAAACTTTAGATGCATGGAAGAACTGTAAATTCCCATAAAGCTAATCTATTCATTGACCCCCACCATTATGATAGAGATCATATGGTGACTAATGCAAGATGAAACTCACAGCTTGGAAAGTAACATGGAATAGGATGTAAGTATGAGCTTCTGTTTTTTATTATACTTATGGATGCCCCCTCAGAAAAATATGCAAAGGGGTAACTGGCTTGGAAATGTTTGTGTGTGTTAAATCCCACCTTAGCTCCCACTTACAGAAGTTTCCATAAATGCTATTGCATCTGTGAATGTTTCTACTTTGTAAAATGGAGCTTAAGTATCGTAAAGCACGAGTCTGCATGTAATGTTCTTGTTTTAATGTTTAGCTTAAAGTTGATATTGTTTCTCCCCTACAAAACTGGAGTGACCCTTGGTGTAGGGAGATAGCAGCACACTCCTATTTTGAGCCCATGCTTGTGTCTCAAAATATCCCATAATCAGTGTTAATGAAAACATTGAAACTAGTGGAGGTGAGGCACACCCATGTTACTCAGCTTTACCATGTGTAGTTACTAAAGATGTTACCTCGTTTTCTTGCAATTTTATCTATGTATACGCAAGTGACTACACCTTATTAGATGTATACATGTTTGGTTTTTTGCTCGATCGAAGTTGTTGGAGGTGGAAACGTGGGGAAAATTCTAGAAGAAATCATCTGTAGAAGCTCAGCAATTCAGTATGAAACTGATTCATGGTGGAACTTCAGTAGAACGTGTTCAATTCCAAGCCCCAACAAGCCAGTGTTATTAAGATACAAGCAAGTCACATGCTTAACAAAAACAAGAGCAAACAAACAAAAAAAGTGCTTCATTGTTTCAGAAGCTTTTCAGCATATTACTGTCTTTATTATTAGGGGGCTATTCTTGTTACTTAACATCAAAAACCAAACAAAATAGATACATTTAAAAGGGGCTGTTGAATCTTTAGCAGCTGGCTAGTGAGCACAGTGAACCTTTGCATGTTTTTGGTATGAGCTTATAAAACAATAACACAGACTGTCAGGGTATCAGGATTGCAGGGGGCGTCCATTTACAGCACGGACGAGTCTGAAGAGAGCTCAAGGTAAGATTTATAATTTTTCTACCTGTTCATTTCTGTTCATTACTTCAATATATCAGATACCGTTCCCATCCCATTACCCTTTCAGATCCTCTTGTTTAGGCTGATAGAACTTGAGATGAGATTTAGATTATGAAGTAGGCTGAATTATTCTTTTTCAATTGGATTTTAAGGAAGAGGACCTACCTAATGGGTTTTCATTCACATGGTTGTGTGTTTACACATGTGTAAACATTAAGTTAAAAAAAAACAAAACAAAAAACGCACCAAACACATGAATTTTTTTTTACCACAAAGTTTCTGAGTGACAAAAAAGCAGTTCTTCAAAAGAATTTTCTATTGGAACATCTAAGATAACCTGTAAGTATCAACCATTTCAGTATATAAACTTTTTTTAAAAGTATATGAAATTTGAGGTAAGTTTGATTTTTAGAAGTTGGCAGCCTAGTTTTGCATCTGAGTAGACTGAGGTTTAATGCTGTGAAGCTCCTGTAAAGTATGGTCCTTTAGAAACTGATTTTCAGAGCCATGAATCTTGTAGGATCCAAGTTTTGTTTTTCATACCAGTTTTCTACCTATTTCCTACCATTTTTAGTCCCTTTTTCCTTTGTGATTTTAATGTATCCAATATTGGTTTGCCTGTATTGTGCTATCAATGCAGAGTAGTTTCACTGGATACATTAATCACTAGTGAATTAGCTTTATTTCTGTAATCCTTTGTTGGTTCTCTGGTCTCCGTGCCTATGGCAGAAGAACATTTATCAGGTAAGATTGCTTTTTAAAGTTGTCTTACATGCTTTGTTTAAAAGAAAAGAAAAAAAAAAACAGAATGCTGTTTGATTGTTCCAGTTTTTAATTTCATTTCAGTGATGGTAAACGTGGAGCCAAAGGGCATAAACATGTTTATACTGTTCAGTATATATATTTATATATATATAAAGTGGTATTCTGGCATCTGTCAGGTTGAAATTTGGTATACTTGGCTGTTATTTGGTGTATTTGTGAACCGTGTACTTGCTCTTCCTCCCAGAAACATAGCTTGTAGGCAAGGTTAATCCAGTGTTGGCGGTCCATGTCCTAGCACAGCATCTGTAAGTTAACACATAACAATTGCTTCCAAGGATGGATTTATCTATCATTCTGTTGATGTATTTTCTATTGTCTTATAGGAATTCTGGTCATAGGAACTGTTTGTAATTGAAATTTTTAAAATGGCAATTTTGCACAATTTTTAGTAAAACTGTAGCAGGTAACCCTTTAGTTTCTGTGTTTCAAAAGAGCTATTTCCAACCTTTTTTTATTTTTAATTCTTTCCATCTTGCAGTGGTGGAAGTTAAGGATTCCATTCTGCAGAGTCCAATTTTTACCAATGAACTGTTAGATTTTTTTTTAGGGAGGGGAAAGGTTGCAGCTTTCTTCATTGTTAAACCACATGCACCATGTGTAAGTGGAAAAATTCCTTTACCCAACTTCTCATATAGGATGGTTTTGGTCTGCCAAGACTTGTTGCAAAATACGTTGTCCCAGTAAGCATTCCACTGAAATATATTTCTGTAGTTGAACAGGATTAAATTTCTTCATCTAGAAGTTCACTCTGCTTGTACCCAAGTGGCTTATAGGACCAATGGAATCTGTGGCCCACTTGAATCATGACTGGCAATGCACTGTGGATGTGCAGTTTGGTCAGCTTATTTGAGGCCAGCCCTGCTCTGCTAAGGTTGGAGATTGCTGGTCTGTGTAGATCTATGCTTTTGCACGAAATCTAGTCTTGTGATTGCTGCATTTTGATTTCATACTTATGAGTTTCAAAAAATACCCACCAAAAGCCCTGTTTAATATTTTAAAATCAGTGGCGGTTTTGGTATTTCCATTACCAGCCTTGTGTGTTGCGTCGGGAATGTCTGGTTCCTATAACTACAGAATTAACTATGTAAGTTCTCTTGTTGGTTTTTAGAAACTGGAGGAGGAAAAAGGCAAAAAGGAGAAAGAAAGACAGGAAATTGAAAAAGAACGCAGAGAAAGAGAAAGGGAACGGGAGCGTGAACGAGAAAGGAGAGAGCGTGAAAGAGAAAGGGAACGGGAGCGTGAACGAGAGAAGGAAAAAGAACGGGAGCGTGAACGGGAGCGAGATAGGGATCGTGACCGAACTAAAGACCGAGACAGAGACCGAGAACGGGACCGAGATCGGGACAGAGATCGTGAAAGAAGTTCGGATCGCAACAAGGATCGGAGCAGATCAAGGTAGTACGCTTGAGTTGCTATCTGTTTCAGTTACTCCTAGTGTTGTTTGCTGAGCGTATAGTTCAGGAAAGAAGCTGCCATTTGAAAAAGAGTGGTCCTTTTTGAAGATCAATTTTAAAAAGGAAGTTAAATTTTAGAAAAGATTGTGCTTACGCTAATCAGAAGAGTCATTGATTTCCTGCACAGCTTAGGAATGTAAGGATAGTAATATGCAGCAAGCAACCATGACTTAAATATGCAGGTTTTTATCAGTAGTGTTCATTTGTTCATGAGTAATTTGTTGGTTTGCTCTCGGAGTTCTCCACTGTCTTCATCATTCTTTGCCTTAAATAGTTTTCATCTTCTTCTTGCACATCTGGATGTTGGTTTGTTAGGTTTTTTTTGTTTTGTTTTGTTAAAGTAAGGGAATTCATTTTCCACTCTTCAACTATGACTCGTGTCAGGCTCTAGGTGCTACCGTTTCCATCTTCACCATAGGAGAAGTAGCAGTTACACCTTTTATTTTCTTGTAATCGGGGCTTATATTACCTGTAAGCCGTGTAAATGTGAAGGGTTTATTAAGCATACCTTTTTGTGGCATTTTTAGCTGTCACTTGCTTATAGAGAACTATGAACGTAACCTAATAAATGAGTTGCCGTGTGCTTACGCTTAATTTCTGTAGATATTCCTATTAAATAGTTGCAGTGCTCAAACAACTACTTTCATATATTCAAGAACTGTTTATCTCAAAGTCCTGATTTATCCTACTGCTGTATTGGCTAATCATCCTGTATAATTGCACAAGAAAGACAACTTGCAAGATGGTGTAAGTAGTGCATCATACACTTAAAAGTACATCATTTCGTTGAATGGAGATGAAGGGCTCTGTACATAAATTTGGACTTTTTGCTTCCTTCAGAGAAAAAAGCAGAGACAGGGAAAGAGAACGAGAAAGAGAACGAGAGCGAGAAAGGGAACGCGAAAGGGAACGGGAAAGAGAGCGGGAACGAGAGCGAGAAAAGGATAAAAAGAGAGATAGAGAAGAAGATGAAGAAGATGCCTATGAACGCCGAAAGTTAGAGAGGAAACTGCGGGAAAAGGAAGCTGCGTATCAAGAGGTAGGTTGGAATTTCTAAGATGCCTTAAGAATAAAAATTACTTCTGTGGAGTCATAGTAACTGTTTTGCCATAGAATATGCTATTCCTCCCATCTCTTCTTTTCTAAATACGCTTTGTCTTTTGACAGTATGAACTGGGGCAGAGTTTTTCAGTCAGTCAGAAGAACGTGGGACTCTTTGTTCCAGAGTCTTGAACAATAACTAATTTTGCTTAATTCTAATGTATATGTTTCCAAATGATAATACAAAGTAGTTCTGCTTTCAATTTCCTTGAGTCTATATTGTGTGTTTTTCTTCTGTTGTAGCGTCTTAAAAACTGGGAAATCAGAGAGAGGAAGAAAAGTCGAGAATATGAGAAAGAGGCTGAAAGGGAAGAAGAAAGAAGAAGGGAAATGGTAATTGCCTATGATTTTTGTCCCCCTCGTTCTTTGTGTCCTACTTAGGAAGGGATACTCTCCTGTTACCTTTATGTAGTGTTAGAGCGTTCATTCTGTATACACGTTTTTCTATACAAAAACCTGCATTAATAGACTTGAAAAAGCTGTTGAATAGAAGCAGGAGTACCTGAAACCAGAGTCCTGAAAACAATTATGTGACTTGATCTTGTGAAGACAAGACAGCGAGAAGTAGGTAGCTGTATAAGCACTATGGTTTGGCCATCACATGCAACTCTATCTGTAACCTGTATTTTCATCAGGTTTTTTGGGAACCTATCTTTTTTTATGTTATACCAATGGAACTAGAAACAACATTTTTGCTTGCAGCCAGCTCACATGCCTGTGGATCTTATGTAATATCTAAGCACTGCTGTATTTCTGTGGCAATTTCACAACCGATGAACTAAAGTCAGTTACCAGTATAATACCTGTGAATGTCGTCTGAAATTGCAGCTTTAGAAGATGGATACTTCCTCAGTTTAATAGTTTTCCTTGTTTAAAATATTTTAAATGGTGGTGGTCTCATTTCATTTCATAATGATCCCAGAGGAATATTCAGGAGAGCTCCAGGTAGGAGGTGGCGTGGTATTTGTTGGAAAGCAGAAAATGGAAAAGGAGGAACAAAAGAATAAAAAATGAGAAAAAGATATTGTTCTACATGGAATTAAATGCCTCCCTTCTCCCAGCCACCCTCAAAAAAAACCAAAAAAACAGTAATTGGGACTGTTGTTGTATCCCCAATAGGCAGCTAAGTCCCGCACAGCTTCTTGAAACCTCCCTCTCAGTAGGACAGGGAGAAGAACTGGAAGAAAGAAACTCTTGGGTTGAGATAAAAACAGTAATACGTAAAACAAAAGCTCCATGGAAGTTGCACAATCAAGCAGAATAAGAAATTGATTTACTGCTTCCGAACAGCAGGCGAATGGTTAGCATTTGCCAGGGAAGCTAGACTTCAGCATGTGTGGCAGTTATTTGAGAACACAAATGCTGCAGCTCTGAAGGTTGCTTTTATTATGAAGTACAATGGTCGTACAATGTTTCCCCTTTCTATGGAAAACTCTACATTTTGTTTGAAGAATTGACTTGCTAAAAATATTCCTAGATTTTAAACCAGATATAATAGTGTTTATGCTTTGATGTCTTACAGGCAAAAGAAGCTAAACGGTTAAAAGAATTCTTAGAAGATTATGATGACGACAGAGATGATCCAAAATACTACAGGTATGTCTTTGTGTTGATCTCAGGCGAGAAAATAGTCACTGATGATTTTGTTGACAGAGGTTTCTGGAGTTTACGTTTGAGTGATTAAGTAGTGATGTAATGGTCGTGTAAGTATCTTAATGTGATAAGTATCTTTCAATGAAATTGGTAAATTCTGTGCAAGAATGTAGGGATTTTTTTTTCCTGTTACAGAAATAGGGGAGACAACATGATTCTATGACTCTAGTATTTAAATATTAAAGTGTTAACATCGATATCAGGTACCTCTTGCATTGTCATACAGGGTTATCATTGGAGTGTTCCTTTAACATACAAATTCTGTACTTTTTGTAGGGGCAGTGCTCTTCAGAAAAGACTACGAGACAGAGAGAAAGAGATGGAAGCAGATGAGCGGGATAGGAAGAGAGAAAAGGAAGAATTAGAAGAAATCAGACAGCGCCTTCTGGCAGAGGGACACCCAGATCCAGATGCAGAACTTCAGAGGGTAAGTAGCTGTTAGCTTGACAGGAAGAAAAAAATCCCTTTATATTCTGCTACTCTTAAGTGATATTAAAATGTCTTTAATAAGGTATAGATCTAATGGTTAATACTTGGTCTATTCACCTTTTCTTAAAAATAAATAAATTTCAAGCAAGCAGTAAAAAGATTAGAAATGAGAAATTGCTTCAAGACACATCTCTAGATGGAGTTCAAAAACTAGATTAGTCAGTATTTTTCAATAAAATGACAGTAGGTGGGTTTATTAATTCTTAACTATCATTTCTTTCTTTGAACAGTGCTGTTTTTACAGAGCTTCTTTTTTAATTCTGTTCCATTGTAGATGGAGCAGGAGGCTGAGCGGCGTAGGCAGCCACAAATCAAACAAGAGCCAGAGTCTGAGGAGGAAGAGGAGGAAAAAGCAGAAAAAGAAGAAAAAAGAGAAGAACCAGAGGAAGAGGAGGAAGAGCCTGAGCAAAAGCCCTGCCTTAAACCAACTTTACGACCAATTAGTTCTGCCCCATCTGTTTCTTCTGCTAGTGGAAATGCAACCCCTAACACACCTGGTGATGAATCTCCCTGTGGCATTATTATCCCCCATGAAAATTCACCTGACCAGCAACAGCCAGAGGAACATCGTCCCAAAATAGGACTTAGCCTCAAACTAGGTGAGTTTACAGTTTTATGTTAATGTTCAAATGGGTTTGCAAAGAAAAAGAAATGTTAAGGTGACCAGCCGTATAGTTTTCCAAATATACTGTATATTTTTTGCGTGTTCTATTAAGTAACGTTAGTCATATGCTCTGCATATGGAGTACAGATCTCTCTCCCAAAATGTAGAGTGGAAAAGTCTTGTCATCCTAAAGGATTAATATTTTAGGAATGCTTCAAACTGAGATCAGTTATTTTACTTCACATTCTTTTTCTTTAAAGGTTTCTAAGCATCTCTTGTAAAGCTTTGTTACTTTTCATTAATGTAAGTATATTTTAACTAAGTTATAGATACTTCCCATATTCATGGACAAAGACTCTTTCAAAACTAGGAAGCTGGAAATGAGCTTTCTTCCCTCTTAAAGTAGTACAATGAATTGATGACGATTGCAGTTGGAGCATGAACATAAAGTTCCTTAGCTCTTCAGCAGTTTCCTAGTGTTTTGTTCAGAGTATCAGAACTAATTATACTTGATTTTCAAGAAGCATTGTGCATTTTTTATTTTCAGCTATACTCAGGCTGTAATTTGAGCTCACACTAATGTTACAACTTGAATGAAGAGCAGCTCTGTGCTATTAGTCTGACAGATTTAGTGCTTTTCCTGCAATTAAACTCACAGTAAACTCCATTGATTTGCCTCTGCCAAGGTTTGAATGCATGTTACAGTCTCCCTCCCTCATTAAAGGATGCTAATTGGTTTCAGGGTTGCTGTTTGTTTTTCTGGAACCTTGAAGAATTTCAGTTTGAGTTTGGCATTTTAATAGCAAATTTTGTGATTTGACATTTGTGTAACACGCAGTTACTCATCAAAAAATGTGTGAAGAGAAATTAGATTTAATTCCCGTTTATGTATTTGTGATTCTGTCTTATGGGTTGTAGGTGCCTGTAATAGTCCTAATCAGCCCAATGCTGTAAAAAGGAAGAAACTTGCTGTGGATAGTGTTTTCAATAAATTTGATGATGAAGACAGTGATGATGTGCCTCGGAAGAGGAAACTTGTTCCTCTGGATTACGGAGATGAAGATAAAAGCAATATCAAAGGCAGCGTCAATACAGAGGAAAAACGCAAACATATTAAGAGTCTCATTGAGAAGATTCCCACAGCAAAACCAGAGCTCTTTGCATATCCTCTTGACTGGTCAATTGTGGATTCGGTGAGTTAATTTCTTAACGACGCTCAAAATGCTTAATCTTTCCCAACAAACCTTGGAATTGAACTGTAGCATTCCTAGCACCTCAGTGGATTGAAGCAGAACTATTAAATGGAATTGAACATGAGTATTTTGTTTCTTTTCCATGTTTAGCTCTTATTCTGAAGTATATCTGCTTCATTTTGTTTGGTATATTGAATTGACAACTCTCCTGAGTTGCTGAATAATATTAGAAATGGGGATTAAAAAAAAAAAAAAAGTCTTACAAAAAGTTTCTAAATGTTTGTCAGGAATAGTGATGTCCAGATCACTGAGGGTTCTCAGTTAATTCCAAAATATATGTAGGTTGCTCTGAAAGTAATGCCTCCTATTTATTTCTATAGAAACTACAACAGATATCAAATAATGCTATTATGCTCTCAGATTATCAGCTACAAAACACTGTTCAACTTAGCTGTCACCACTGGATTTGTATTTTCACCAGTGATGAACAAAAGCCTGCATGCTGCACTCATTAAAAAAAAAAAAAAAAATCCTAGCTGAGGTGGTCTGCATAAATGTTCAGCAAGTGTCATTGGGTGTGCTTTTTTCCTTGTGGAAGAATTCTGTTGCACATTGTTGCATCATATGTACTTCCATGTCTTACGTCATTCAGTTAGACTGCCCCTCTGCTGTCATCTGTTGTGTGTCAGCAAAATATAATGGAATATTGGTGGGAAGGTTCAACCTCTACTGCCATACCACCAACTTCAGCCTCTGACATTGTGGGCCAATAAAATGAGATATTACTTTTGAAGCAGTCATCTTTCACTGAGCTGTTGACTTGGGTCTTCTGGCTGTTATTCTGGCAGTAATTTTTCAGGGTAATAAAATTTATGGAAAGAATGGTGCAATTTTTCTTTCAGACACTAATGGAACGTCGGATTAGACCGTGGATCAACAAGAAGATAATAGAATATATTGGTGAAGAAGAAGCCACACTAGTTGACTTTGTTTGTTCTAAGGTTAGTATCTTCTAGATCCTTTTTGAAGTCTGGATTTTATTGCCCATTAAAGCTGCAGGAGTAGTATCAGAATCTGTTGTTTGAAGGCAGTCTGTTCTTACCTTCTCTATAATTTATAATATTGGTGAGCAGAGATGACTGCTGTACTTCAGGTTAGTATGTACACTAGTGTTTTACAAGTTACCGTCTTGAATACTTAACAGCATCTGGCACGTACTAACTGTACTTATTTAATAACCATTTAGCGCTCTAGTCCATGAGGTTATCTGAAGTGAACAGTTGAGAAAAGCAGCTGTTACACCTGATAATTTTAACATTTAATTTCAGTAAAAATGCTCATGGCAAATTAAATACTTTAAGTTTACAAAATAGGATGTGTGAATTCAGGGAAAGACAGTAGGCTGATATCACGTAAGTTTTAAATTAACATATTTAAAAGGCTTTTTAGTTACTTTTAGTAGACAAATACCAAGCTATTAAACTTAGCAATAAAAGACATTCTCCCGTTCCTTTCAGTCATGTTTCACTTTTTTTGAACTAAACTCTGCTTAGATCATTCCATCAAATTAGGTACTGCTTTCTCAGTATGTTCATGAGGGCCTCTACTTATGTTTTACTGGCTGCAGCATCAAGTCCAGAGAGCAGTGGTTAGTGTTTCAGTGTCTGAATGGAGAAGGATGATGAGTGTTGTCCCCCAGGGGTCAGATGCTGGGGCTGATACTCTTTGAATAACTTAATCAGTGACATAGACAGTGGTGTCGAGTACACCCTCAGCAAGTTTGCTGGTGACACCAAGCTGTGCAGTATGGTTGGCACACCAGAGGGACGGGATGCCATTTGGAGAGACCTAGACAGGCTTGAGCAGTGATTCCAGGTGGACCTCGTAAGATCCAAATGCAAGGTCTTGCTCCTGGGTCAAGGCAACCCCCATTACAAATACAAGCCAAGGGATGAAAGATTGAGCGCAGCCCTGCTGAAAAAGACCTGGAGGGTACTGATAGATGGGAAGCTGGATGTGAGCCAGCTGTATGCCCTTGCAACCCAGAAAGTCAGCTGTGTTCTGGGCTTCTTCAAAAGAAGCACAGCCAGCAGGTCAAGAGTGGTGATGCTGCCCCTCTGCTCTGTACTGATGAGACCTCACCTGGAGTACTGTGTCCAGATATGGACTCCTCAGTACAGGAGTGATGTTGACCTCTTGGAGTGTGTCCAGAGAAAGGCTGCAGAAACTGTCTATGGAAAGGAACACATCTCTTATAAGGACAGCCTGAGAGAATTGGGGCTCTTCCTGGAGAAGACAGAAACTGAAAAACAGAAAATATTTGTCAAGTTTTAAATTACATTTAAAAGAGACAAGAAGAATGACATTTCCTAGTTTTGAAGGACAGCTTTATTGAAGGACAGATTTATGATACTAGAAAATTCAAATCCTTGAAATACTTCAGGACGGATGGGAAACTGTATTAGAATGCTAAAGCAAATTTTGCTTCAGTCTTTCAGCAGGAATTCACTGTTGAAGAATGAGGAGTTTGTTACGTGAATTAGGGAAGCTTACCAAAGGTGCCATATAGCCAGCAAAATAGAGATTGCATTGAATCTCTGAAGCTTGCTGGATCTTGTCCCTTAGTAATAAGCCATAGGCTTGCACTCAGTATAATTAAATTTTATGAACTTTTAATTTTGCCCTCACTAACACTAGAAACTAATGAATTGGAAACACTTTTGTCTGTGCCAAGTATTAAAAGCTCTTGAGAAGTAGCAGTTTCTTTTCCCCCCAAAGTCATTATACGGTTTACATTGAGCTTTCAGACCAAATAACATTTATTTCTTTCAGGTTATGGCTCACAGCTCACCACAGAGCATACTGGATGATGTTGCCATGGTAAGCATAAATTGTTTTTGATGTGCCTTCTGCATTGCACAGAAGCTAGTAGTCAATTGTGTGAGTTAGTAGGAGTCTGTAATGGAAATAATAGTGTTCACAGAACGTGCATACTATAGGTAGATAGGAAAGTTACGGTTAAACAGCTTATGCTAGCACAGATTTTCTAGTTACAGCATCTAGGTAGAAAATAGTGATCTCTGCTTTGTATTTGGGTATGTAGAACAAAGATTCTGGTCCTAGATTCTGGACATGACAATAACAGTACTGTACCAGAAACCTGAACTTGTTTACTCTCTTATAACTACCTTTTCGGATGTGTTTTATGGTGAGTCTCTTCCTAATCAGTAAGTATAAACAAGTGTGTAACTAAGGTCAAGTCAGAAGTTAAGTGCAGGATGGACAAAGTCCCTGAAAGTTTATCCAATGCTTTCTTCAGTGTTAATTTTGATTATATTACCTCCACTGCGTAGGAATTGGGTATTAAGTGATCTTTCTTGTGACTACAGAATGTGATATGTCTACTAGAATTAATCAGCATTGCTAGAATCCCTAACCTAAAAAATAACATAAAATGTGTGTTTCCTACAGGTACTAGATGAAGAAGCTGAAGTTTTCATAGTCAAAATGTGGAGGTTGTTGATATACGAGACAGAAGCCAAGAAGATTGGTCTAGTGAAATAAAGCACTCTCCTTGCTTCTAGGGTTCCATTTCAGTTTTTGCTTTTTCCCCACCCCCATCATCCAAGGACTTCGAATCTTCTCTGTTCTCAGAGACTTGAGACCTGTATTTTTTTTTTTTTAATGTAGAAATGTGAATTTTTTTTTGTCCTCTCCTTCGAGACCCCTTCTACCCTTCTCAGTTAGTTATCTGAAATCCTGCAATGGTTCTCTTTATAATTCACCAGGTACAATTACCAGTATGTTTTATAAGCTGCAGCTACTGTACACGCTCTCTGGTAATCTTATGTTACTTTGGTTCCTGTAAATATAAAAAAAAAAAAAAAAAGCCCCTCTTTTGCAAAAGTATTTGCACTTAATATGGAAGTATTCTCAGTTACAGATTTAAATTTAATTTAAACTAAGTGGCTAAAGCTGCTTTCTCAAAGCAGTTGTGTGTGTTTTCTGGTCTCCTTACCTAATCCTGGAAAAGGAGTTTCCTCAGACTTCTGATTCGGATGTGAACCATTACTGGTCTTGGTACTTCATTGCCCATTTAGCTACCAACAAAGCTGGATGCTGATTTCCTGTAGATGCTCTGCTTCTTTCCTAGAAAGTGCAAATTGCAGGAAGTGTTTTATTTGCTCAGTTAAAACAGGAACAGGACCTCAGTAAGTGCAATTTAATTTTGTGTGTTTTTTTAGAACCCTTGCATAGCTTTTGCTCAGTTTCATTTTTATCAGTTCTGTGTAGTCCCTTGTCTCCAAAGTAATTATTTTTTTTTAAGAATTTATTTTTTTTAACTTTTTTTAGAATGTAAGGAGTAAAGAAAACACACGTGCTTGGGAAGCTTCAGAGTTGTAACTGAGCGTAGCAGTTGGCAAAAACGAAACCATAAGTTTTCAGACAAAGCTGAAGTCTTGGTTTTTATCCATACTGTTAAAACTTGCCCTGACTTTTGTTTTCTACTGTAAGCAGTCTGTTGTCCACAAAGAGAGGGTTGTATTTTACTGCCTTGTTTGTATGGATTTTTATAAATAGGCTGATGTGATATAAATGATGAGATGTACTGTAAACTGCATTTTTTTTTTTAATCTCATACCCAGGTAAGAAGACAAATCAGTAATGTGCTATGAACTGTTTTGATTGCAGGAGGACTGTGTTCCAGGGAGCAAACTATCTCAAAAACACTTTTAATTTTTAAACGAAATTCTTAATCGCAAACAAATTAAGTAAAGGTGTTCCAGTATCTCTATATTGTATTTAACTGAAGGATACAGGTTGGCCTGTTCAGAAAACATAACTGTGACCTTGAGTTACTAGTTCTTTGTATCTGGAGAGGAGACTTGAAAACACTGTTCTTAACAAATGGGATCGTGTAAAGGTTCCACGATGTAAATATTTCAAATATTAAAAATGTATATATTTGATTTGAGGACTGACATTCTGGAGTCTTGTGCAGCATGCCATTTTTTTTATTCAACACTGCTTTCTGAATTGGTGAATCAACATGTGCTCACAAATTGGGGCTTGGGGTTTTTTGTTTATTGTTTTGTTTTGTTTGGGTTTTTTTTACACTTCCATCTTATTTCTGTGAGGTCGCTAGAAGCCTGCAAATACTGATGTGAAAGAATATGTGGGGGATCGCATCTGTCATATTACACATTGTTTTTCTTAACTTGAAGTGTAATGCTCAGACGTTACCGTTACACTGCGCTTAAATTTGTGTGAAGCTTACATGCTCTGACTTCCCCTTTCTTCCCATAGTTCTCCAAATTCTAAAGTTCAGAACTTGCCCTATTCTGTAAAGAATAGGTGAACTTCATGAGTGCTTTTTGTTCTGCTGATACCACATTCTGTCAGTATTTAAACAAGCAAAATACTACAAATGCTCCGTAGTGCCACCATGAGACAGGTTGCCTCATGTCCTTGTTGAGGTTGAGATTTCCAGTGGTGAAATGTTAGCTTATTTTCTTTTGCCCTACATTAAAGTTGTATATTAATCTGTTACATTATTTATGAAATGGATGTAAGCTTGTACCCTCCCTATGGAGACTGAAGGCAGCGCCTGGGTGAGGAAGATCTAGAGCTTAAACTGGAGTGTTAACTACCCAGGTAATTAACGTGGCCTTGAGTACCACCAGGGTTGGGGCACATGGCTGCCTATACCACAAAACATTTTGTGATATGAATTAAGTACTTCACGTTGTGGTGCATAGAGGGGGAGTATCAGTGTGTCCCCAGCAGCTGGGTGTATGTGGCACTGATTTGGGCTTCATTGTGGAGCTGGGCTTCTCCCCTTAACCTTGACTGTTTTATGAGAGCAGAACCTCTTTAGCTGCCACTGAGTGCTATTCAGAATGTGTGAGTACATCGTGTAATCAAAGAACTGTTTCTATTACAGTGCGCAGGAGAGAAGCGAAGAAACCACAAACAAATTCATCACTAAGAATGATCTATTTTCATATTCCTGTTGAGTCTGTTAGAATATTTGCATGTTCACGCAGTCCTTTGGTGCTTCCTGTCATCGCTGTGCACTGAAATAACAGGGCGTGTCGTGGCTTCACATGTAGTAGCCTGGGGAAGGCCTCCAGCTGTATGTTTATCTTGTATTTTTTTATTGCCAGTATTCTTAGAGAAACATTAGATTTTATGCTTTTATAAAGTGAGTTCCTAGGTAAGTATGTCAGGTAACGCTTAAAACTAGAAGCTGCACCACTAGCATCGCTTCAACGTTCTGTGCGTTTTCCTGGGCAGGAGCACAGGATGTGATGATGGCAACTTGCACCCTGTGCAGCCAGGATAAGGTGCTGTCACGGGGGATTTCAGCACAGGTCCACAGCACGCGGTGTCTACCGCTATAGCGAAGAGCCGGCCGCAGTTGGACGCCGCTCTGCGCTGCTGAAGGAACCCGAGCTCCCGCCCAGCAACGCAGCTTCGACCCCTGCGCCTCGTGCTCCCGCGCGCGGACGTTCCCGCCTCCTCCCGCCTCGCGCAGCGCTGAGGAGAAGCGGCCGCTCCCGGTCCGGTCCGGTCCGGCCGCTCCGCGACCCGCTCGCCGCGCTCCGGCCCCGCCGCCGCCGTCGGAAGTGAGGTCGCGGCCCGGGCGGAGCCTGGGCCGGAAGCGAGTGGGGCCGGGTTGCGGGTGTTGCGGAGCCGGTGGCCGAGCCCGCGGAGCGGAGCGGGGCCGTGCAGGTGAGCGTGGGGGGCCGGGCTGGGGCAGCGCCAGGCGCGCCGTGCTCTGAGGGCGAGCTGGAGGGGCGGGACCCGTCTCCCCGCGACTCGCTCCGCCCGCTGTCCGAGAAGCGGAGCGGGACGGGCGGGCTGCGCGCGCGGAGCCGGGCCGGGGTCGCCCCTCGGGGCCGCCAGGAGATCGGTGTGTGGTCGGTGTGTGGCCGCCGGGAGCCGGCTGAGCCGAGACCGGCGTTTGTGAGCACCCCGCGCCGCACGGCCGGGGCGGGGTCCCGGGCCATTCCGCGGGAGGGGCGGGCGTGGGGGGCTGCGCCCGGTGCGGCGCTGCCGGGCTCCGAGAACCGCTCTCCCGTCTCGGCTGCGCCGTGGGGGCGGCCGGGCCGGGCCGGGCCGGGTTCAGCTCGGCCGGAGCGCTGCGGCGTTGGCCCGGGCGGGCTGCAGCCACCTGTAGCTGCGTGAGGCGCGGAGCGGGTTAACAGCCGCACCGCGCCCTCTCGGTGCTGGCTGCCCGTTCTTTTCTGGCTTGAGAAACGGCTCTAAAGCCTGTCTGCGCGTTGTGGCCAAGTAATAGGTGTCTGCATAGAGGACGTGAAAGGTATGGCGTAGGGAAAGCAAAAGGAGCAATGTTTTAGTTAGGTGTTTGTTAACGGATTGTTTATAAAAGAGTTTCAATAAGTCCCTTTCGGGTTAAACAGGTGAAAACAAAATTTGCTCCTACTTGCACCCAATTTCTTTCTGGTTTTCATTCATTCACAGTTAAGTTTCAAACTTGGGAACGTTCATTTAGAAAAATAAAGCTAGCTTTGAAGATGCCGTGAATGTGTTTTCACAGTTGCTGAGCTTTAAAAAGGAATTTCTCTAGCAGAGCATGGCTTCTGGGGCCTCTTTGTGCCATGCACCCACTGCTATCACTTCTGACACCACTCCCTCCTGCCACTGCTTTTTCTCTGGTCCTCAGTAGCTGGATCCATGTTTGGTGGACTTGGGGTGGTTTAGACAGAACTGGCCTCCATTTGGGTGCTTTTTGGCGTTGATTTTGTTTAATCGTTATTTTACCTGAGTTAGGATGCTGTGTAAAAGTCTCATTCCGATAATCCACACTTGGATAAAAACACAAGCGTTTGTAGCGGCACTGAGAACTTTCACTGCTGTTAACTTTGCAGCAGTATTGTTTATATTCTGTAGTCTTACCGAAGAATTAGAATGAGCACTGAAAGTAAAAGTGATGCAATGCCAATTTATTTTCATCTAGTCTTATGTTTCATTGTATTTTAAACCAGACACGCTTTACTTCTGATTACAGTTACAGGAATTATTCTCCTGGTGAATGTTGTACTGACTTTCTGAATGGTTTGGTGCTCCCACTAGACCTGTTAAATTGATGTTGCGTCCTACTGGCCCTTCCATGTAACGTGCATCCTGGCAGAAGTGGGTATCCATTGTGGACTGGTCTTGTGAGACGCTGATTTGTTTTGAATGTGGAGAAACACCTTCTGCATCTTGGCAGATTCATATATGCTAAGCTAAACTGAACGTCCATTTAAGTTAGGTGCTATGTTGTGGCTTGCTGCTGCTAAAAGTGAGAGGCCTTGCTTTGCACAGCATCCAGATGTCCTCTTTTTTTAAATTTATCTAGATCCCTCCAAACACTGGCTGGGAATATCCTGTAACAGCACAAAAATACGGTAGTTTTCTTTCCTTGGGTTTGTTTTCTTCCATTGCAGTCCGTTAAACGTACTAAAAAAAGACTGGAAAGCAAGATCTGCTTGTGGTGGAAGTGGGAACTGGCACTTTCCTGTTAGCAGCAGTGGCTGTTAATTCCGTTCTCTGTATTTTGTGCAGCCAAAACGGTGACTTATCCGGACCTACCCATTGTTTCTTAAAATTGTTTTCTCTGAAATGTATTTACGTCATTATTCAGTCATTTTCTACTGTTTTTACATTTTCTTTTGTCACAGAGTTGCTGTCTAGTTCTGCATTATTCACGTTTTCTTAGGAAAATATTGACTTGAAATTTGTTTTGAGTAACGATACATTAAGATGTTTAAGCGTAGGGATCTTTAGGGTACATTTAGCTCGTACTTCAAACCTACCGCTAGGGGGATGCACGTGAGTTCCTGAGGCTCAGCTGAAATACTGTTCTTTGGATGCTGTTTGAGTATTACAGTAGTAAACGTTACATCGAGATTTTAAATGGTCGAGTTAAATTGAATCATCCTTGCTCGAAGTTCACTGATGATTGAGCATAGTAGTAATCTAGAAATGAAGAACTTGGATCAATTGTACTCTGAGACGAAAACATGCAGATAACACTGCGTACAGTACTTCTCATTTATTGCACAAGATGGGATGGAGAACTGTTTGAATATTTAGTTTGTGGCTGACTTACTTCCGTGGTTGATGAACTAATTTGATAGCACCCAGATACTCTTATTTTTGTTCTGGAAAATCCCTGTTAAGACCTGTCTGAAAGGATGTGCTATAGTCACTGCGAAGAGAGAAAACGGTTTTCTTTGGTGTGTGTGAGCTCTAAGAATTGGGCTAGGGAGGGGATGGGGAATTGGGTGGTAAAAGAAAGAAGGCTTCTCACACTTCTTTTTCCTTTCAGCATCAAGATCTGTTTTGTGTACAAAGAAGTGGTTCCCAGAGGACTGCCTCAATGACAGAACTGTCTGCACATTTACCCCAGTTTCAGCATGGGCAGCTGACGGAAAACTTCCCTGATAACCACCTCAGCAACACCGTATGTAACAAACCGTGTTATCACCTGGTAGCAGTTAAGTTAGGAAGAGTTATCAGAGTGGATGAACACACAGTTCAGAACTGTAGAAATCTGTTGGGAGTTATTTTCTCTGTCTGACTGTTGTGATTAGCAGTGCTGGAAGAAACATTCTGTGAATCTTCTGATGTCCTAAACTCATTTTTATACAAGTATAGTGTACTCCCAGTTTGAAGTGATTCCGGAGTGACCAGGCCCTCTAGAAAAATGAAGAAATGAGGTGGGATGTTCTGATAGCAAACTTTGGCCTCCCAGTGGTGAGGTGAATTGAGCTGTGGCTCTGATCTGCTTGATTCAGAGGTTTCAGTCATAAGAGTTAATTTTAGTATAAGTAGAGCTTCAGACCTGGATTTTGTTGTTGTTATACTGAAGAGCCAGTCCTGTGCAGAGGGACCAGCATTGTCTTGTGTTAACTTTGAGTAATTGTCAGGTCGTTCTAAGAGTTCTTGAGGTTTGGGGAAGGGGAAAAAACTCAAACCTTTAACTTTTCAATCATTGCTTTGGAAGATGTAGTTGTGCAATTGCTGCCTAAACTATTGTACAGTAAAACTGAATCTAGATAATGGACTTGGGTGTGGTTCTCTGGCTCTTGGGTTTGTCACGCTCAGTTCTTTGTTCCTGCTGCAGCTCTCGAGTATCGGTTTTCCTTATGACATAGAAGTGCTCTGCAGTTAAGTCACTCCTAGGCACGTTTATGGCAGTGATTTGAGACAGCATTTTGATCCTTGTTCCGATTTCTCTGTGCAATCCAACACGTCAGATGGAAATGTGAACAGTCCTTGTATTGATCTCTCAGAGCAACACTGTGCTGTAAAGTAAACCTACAGAACATGCGAAAATTCATTTTGAAATCAAGAAGTTAAAATGACATAAGATCTTGCTGATTATAGGAAGTGTTATGAAAAATGAGTGGAAACTGTCCTGTTGCATACATAGGCTGTGTCTATACTTCAGACGGAAGGAAGTAAGTTTATTTTCATCTTTGACAGGTGGGAGATTAACCTTTATTGAGCATTCCTGGCGCAGTGAGAAGGCAGAGCTCTGCTGTTAGCTCTGGGCTTGCTGACCTTGCAGAACGCTTCTTGGTGCTCCTTCCCAGCAATGGGGATGGTTATTTTTATTTACTTCTCACTGCTAGACTAAGCCAATCAATAAGTACAGGATGTGCTTTTTTCCCTCCCATTTTTATTAAGTGTAACTGAAGGTGTAGCTTCAGTACTTCGGAGTAGTGATTTTTCTCCCCTCCATCAGTCTGCACTGTTTTTGTACATGGGTACTGAGATTATTTCCTCCCTAAGTATCCCTAGCTTCTGTTGTCTAACAGACAGTATGAAAAATCTCCAAGTTAGCATCTACCACCCCCTTTTAGTTCCACAGTAGGAGTTCAGCCCAGGCTTCGGTGTCTGTGCCTACTGTCAGGCAAGAGGATCTGCTATGGATGTATACATTTAGATCAAGTAATAAAAATACCTTTGTATCAAATAGGCTAGCTTTCTATCTGTTGGTTCAGGGGCATTGATCTGGGTTTGTTATTAACTATTTTCCTGATAGGAAAAAAAGCCAGTCGTTTGCTTTTGATGTTTATTCGCCTGAAAGCGCATAGTTCGTAACTTACGTTTGCTTACGGTGTTACAACAGGTGTTACTGACTTTTTAGCTTCAGAATTTTCACTTTTAACTATGTCTGAGGAAAGTGAAGAGTCTGTTCCTTTGCTTCCACTTCAGCAAGAGTCCATGGCCTCTGCTCTGTTTAATACCAATCAGGTAGGATATGAGTGCACTTCTTCCTTTAAGCAGAGGGGCACATGCATGGCACGTTTAGTAACGCTTTAGTTCAGCAGAGGGAAAGCACAACCTTTCCCTAGTTTAATGAGTGAGAGATTAATTCATTTAGTAACTTATATTATCTCTTGATGCTGTTCAGATTTTTACGCGCTGTGTTTTAATGTGTAAAGACATTTTGTGATTGTGTCTTTGTTCCTTACAAGTGAAGGGAACAGCATGGCACATACTGCTCCAATTTCTTCAGTTTTTTTCTTTAAGTTCTGCAGTTTTTGGTAGTGGTGCAGTAATGTGTAAGTTGATCAGCCTTTCCCTTTGGCGGCTCTTGTGTTTGCATTGCAAATTATACATTTTCATTTTAGTTTCTATGTTTCTGTGCCTAAGATGGGGCTAGGTACTCGCTCATGCAGAGCTGCTGTTACTGCAGAGAAAGAGCAACGTATTCTACAGGTATGCAGAAACCTAAATACTAATTCTGCCTTACTTGGGAAGTGTTCAAAGTCTCTGATCATCTCCAGTGTAGTGTTACTTGTGGTCGTCTTAGCAGGTTATTTAAACCAGTAAGCTTACTGTTTTTATGATGCAGGCTGAGAGAAATGGAGCACTTTCACAATGACAGTGAAAAATGTTAGTTTTGAGCTATAGACTGCACAGAAAGAGGCTCAGACGCAGGCAGTCTGCTGAACAGTTAAAGCTTCAGAACCGTTAAATGTTACTTTTACTTGCATTCTCCAGGATTCCTATTTCTCGCTGGTATTCAGTAACTGTATGTAAGGACTTCGCATGAAATACCAAGTGGTTTATAATGGATCTTTTAATTTAGTAAGAAATAGTCTTGCATCTGAAATCATTTTTAAGGTATTCATTAAGGTAATGATACTAAATTCAATTTAAGCTGAGTTAAAAATGTTTGGTTGCCCACTGATTTTACTTGCTTAATTAAGATAATTTTAGTTGTTTTGTTTTCTCCTCTCATACTAAGTTTCCTCTTTGGGGAAAAAAAAAAAGTTTTCTTGGAGAACACTCCATGAAACTCTGCAGAGCTTGATTGTGAGGATACCCCCCCCCCCACATCCACACACACACAAAAGTGGATAGGCAGGCATTTGGTATGTATTTTACTGTGCAAAGTTTTGTGTAAGTAACTTTTTCTTGAGTTAGGGAAGCTGTAAAGCTTTAACCAGCATTTTTGCTTTGTCAGTGTTTGCAATTCAAAGTCCAGGGACTTGTACTCTTTAGTCACTTAAGTGGTTTTGAAAACCTTGTTATCAGTTCCCGACTGCATGTTTAACATCATTTATAAGGGCAAGACAGAGACAGTTCTTTATAAAGAATCTCCCGAATAGCTATTAATTTATCAAAAAAAACTTCAGTGAAGAACAAGTAATGTGATTTTAACATTGTGTGTTTAAGGAAAAAAAATCACTTGTGTAACAGTTCCTGATTAAGAATACTTTAGGCTATATTCGATGTCCTATCCTATGTCTAGACCAGTTTTACTGAGTTCTATTCCGAGGCACTGCAAAATGTATCTCTCTTTCGTTTATTGTACTTTTTTGAAGTTAAGCTTCTCTAGTGCACTTAGTGAAACTGATCTGTTTGTAAATTCTGAAGTAATTTGGAAGTTTTAAGATCCGTTTTTTAAGGAACCAAGTGTTCATGTTACATCTCAGTTATATGAGGCCTTTTAAATGGTGGAAATTGGAACAGTACAGCATCAGCTACAGATGATAACAGATGGAGTTGAAAAAAAGGGTGGCCTGTATAAACTGTTGCACTTTAGGGCTTTATTTATAGTGACCGGTAAACATTAAAAAGTTCTGTTGCTACATAGTTCAGAAAGGTGAAATGTAGCTCACTCTTCTACTGTGTTCCCTGTATGTGCACACAGCATGAAATTCTATAATTGTCCCCTTGTTAAAGAATACAGGCTTGATGGTTCACTCACAGACAGTATTTTATCTGAATTCTATACAACTTGAGTTCCTGAATTATGTTTTTGCTTTGAGTTAATCTTAATTCCTCCAAGGATGAGGTGGAAAGACTCTGTCCTTCCATTTGATTCATAGATTAATCAGGAAGGCTTGGAGGCTCTTTCGTATTTGTTGGCAAAAGTGGTGGAATTTCTTCAATGTGAGGAAAGGAGAACAAGAGTTAGCTGTCAATTTATTGCACTAAAACTTTCTGATCGAATCTCGGCGTAAAGAGAAGAATTACCTGGTTCGGTCACTGTTTCTTTGTTGTTCTTGCTAAGAATTCATGAACACAATCCCATGCAAAACTCATTTTAATGTATTGTAGTTGGTGTGTTGCAGTGGGAGCTATGTGGCAAGGAAAATAGAATTTTTCTTGGGAGTTTCATGGAGTAAGGATCATAAATGTCTGGCATTGTTTCTGGAAGCAGACATAATGAGTTGTCAGCTATGAGTAATCTGCTGTCACGCACCCTTGTATCAGCTGTAGTTTGGACAAAAGGAAAAAGCTCTGTTTTGTTTATTATTTCTTTAAATTTGATGAAAAGACGTTACAGACTTTTATGTGTAACCAGAATCACTATCAGCTGCTGTTGTTTTTTTAGTATAAATGTGAAACAATTAGTTACTCTGGTTTAAATCTTGTTTTTGACGATAAATGTTACCTTACCCATTTTCCATCTTTAGCTTAATATATGGGAATACGGTCGTGGTTAGTTTCTGATAGAACTGTGTTCTGTATCTTGCAGAATGATAACAGTGAAAGACGACGCCACGATAATAGTGAGCGCCGAAGGAATGAGAATCCTGGGTCTGAGACCAATGGGCAGCCGCAGAACAACACGCAGCAAGTGGTGGATCAAGATGAAGAGGAAGATGAGGAGCTGACACTGAAATATGGAGCAAAACATGTGATTATGTTGTTTGTACCTGTCACACTTTGCATGGTGGTCGTTGTTGCAACCATCAAGTCTGTCAGCTTTTATACGCGCAAGGATGGACAGCTGTATGTATCAGTTTATTCTCTGTCTTTTCAATGGACCCACTCAGATAATTTTATTTAATTTCCATTTCTTCAGGACTGTAATTGCAGCAGTGTGCTTCCTCTTGCCTCCATTTTCCCTTTCACCAGCCCAAACACAGTTTTATTTTATTATTTCTAGAAACTAAACTCATGGATGAACGTGTGTTGGTTGTCTGGTGACTGCTCAGGATATCATCTTGCTTCTTCCTACTTGGTTCAAATCTTGGTCCCTCTTTTAAACTGTGCTCTATGGTATTTATAAAATAAACCCAGTCCCTAGCCAAAGCCATTTCAGTTGTACTCTGCTAGAAGGCACAGCTTTTGGGAAGGAGGAAAACCAGTACTCATTTTAGGTGAAGTACCTTGTATGTCAAATACTGGTATGTCTGTAATGTTTGATAAAGAAATTAAAGTACAAGAGGAAGATGGCATTCTGAGGTTCACTTCTGTTGCAGTTATGGAAACATTTGCGGAAGGTTTCCTGTATATAATCATAATATTTTTGACAAAATACTAATATTACCAAAACAATAGTAATTTCAGTGAAAGAGGGTTCAAGAGAAACCTCTTTCTCTTGAAAGAGAAAGGAGACTAAGGAGGAGCACTGAGGCTGTCAAAAACTGCAGCAAATTAGTCTAAATGTTTCCCTGTAAGAACATTTAGACAAAATTACTCAAAGTGCATTTGGCTTTGAAAAGTTTATACAATGTAAGAATGTCATCAAATGGTAGTGAAAAAGAACTTTGTCTTTTGTTGAAAGAAAGTTGTTGATCAAAAATTATTTTGCTTAGGGTTTTATTAATGGTAAGTATTTTATTTGCTTTCTGTCAAGTAATTCAGTGTTTGTTTCCTCCCCAGCTCATTTCTGTAAGAGCTGAGTGCTCATGCACTGTTTTTGGAGTCGCTGGGAGATAATTCCTTGTAAATCCACTAGATGGTGTGCTTATAAAGCTCCAGCTGCACTAATAGTAATGATTCATAGCCTGTGTGTAATTTCATTAAGCAACTTGGATTTCTGCTTTTTTTTGTTGTTTCTTTTACAAAGCTGGAAAGCTCTGTAGTAGTAGTCTAAGAATACAGGAAAGGCAAGTCTTCTAAGGAAGAATCTCCTGTGTCGCCTTTCAAATTCTGGCAAAGCAGAGATTTCTTGTACAGCTTTGAATTGAAAGATTACTGCAATTTTGTTTCATGTTGGCCTTGTGTATCAGACGCATCTGTGGAATATACAGTGGTATTTCAATTGACCCTTTGTTGTTGTAGCATCTACACTCCCTTCACAGAAGAGACAGATACTGTTGGACAGAGGGCCCTGAATTCAATTCTCAACGCTGCGATCATGATCAGTGTCATCATTGTCATGACCATACTCCTGGTTGTGCTTTACAAATATAGGTGCTACAAGGTGAGCGTAATTAATTTGAGTAAATGTGCTGGTTTTATTGGTACAGATTAGCAAGGGTGAATGAAGAAAAGTTGAAGCAGTGATTTTTCAGTGTTTCAAAATGTTGTGGCTTCTATTTCTTTCACAGAATGTGGAGACAGCGCCCCAGTGCTAACGCTGCTGGGTTGGTTTACAGCTAGAATTAGGTTGGGAATTGTTTCTTATTCCTGTTAAATATACTGAAATCTTTCTGTGCTCAAGAACTACAAAGCACAGACCTGGTCCTGCAACATGAAAGCTGTTGAAGAGTTCTGGGATTCTTCAAGGGATCTCTCTTACCCCACCCTGCCCTCGGTATAGAAGCCTCCCAAGACTGATGTGTGTGCATGGCTGTACATGTCAGGTGATATCCTTACAGCAAATGCAAAGACTCAAAGGCTTTTCTGTGAAACACTTCAATCAGATAATGATGTAATAGGCAAGTCCAGGCTTGGCATAAATAACTGCAATGTCACCTGCCTAAGAGGTATTCATGAAAGTTTGTGGTGAATTTTGTTCTTAATGACCCTTTTTGGCAAAGCTTGTCATAACAGAATTTCTCACTATGCAATTAATCTGTTCAACAATTGTAAAACTGGCTATGGGATCCATTCACTGGCACACAGCTGCTTCAATTTATTGTGCTTTCAAGAGGGGAGGATGTTTGTGGCTGTAGGTGAAACCCCTTTAGGAGTATGTGAGGAATGCCTCTGGCAGTGATTTGGAGTAGTGTTCTTTAAGGTGCAGGCTACCTCTATTATCACAGTGTGGGGTTAACTCTGAAGTGACTAAGTTTTCTTTATGAATGGTCATTTTTTATTATTCTAAGGGAGTACAATAATTGATGTGCTTCAGGTAGGTTCCTCAGCTGGCCCTCAATTCTCTCTGCTGCTGAAGCTATCCAGTTTGTTTCTACTAAGATTTTCACATTTCTGCCTTCCCTCTCGACCTGATTAGATAACAGAAGTTTGCTGTCTGTATTTTATACTAATTAAAATAGACCATTACATTTGTATGCACCATTACATTTTTATTTATTTAATTGCTAACAGAATGTTTCTCTGCTGCTATATGAGAATGCTGTAAAATGGAGTTATCCGTGCAATTTTATTTACACGCATTTCTATAAGTAGAACGTATCGTATATTATAAGGAATTGAACTTCAATGAAAGTATGTTAGGCCTCTAACTAGTAGTGATAATTTGCTTATCTTCAAGATTTCATCTGAAAGCTCTTTTGAAGTAGGGAGCTTTACTGCTGTTCACATCCTATTTCTCCTCCACATGAAAAGTTAAGCATGATCCCAGTTAGAGGTCCTGAATCTAACCAGAAAAAAATATCTACGTCAGTGATTGTATTTGATTGACTTTATTTTTTACCCCATTTTATTCTGTGTTTTACAGTAGTCTGCCTTTTATCTTGCTGTTGTAATTCTCCACATTCTTCAACCCTTAGTTTTCTTCAAGTTGTAGCAGGCAACTGGCTTTGTACCAGCAGCCAACAGTGCTGGAGCCATTGTCAGATGGAAAATGAAAATTCTTTAACTAGAAGACATTAAAACTGTTGTGATATGCTATTAGGAAAATGGTAGCTGAAATATCTTAGGAAATAACTTTGTCCTCTTCATGCAAGTGATTTTTCCAATGATTTAGAAAATGTGTGTCCACAAATGTGGTGCAAACTAAGAATGATGCAAACACGTGTACATGAAATGCTGATATAAGTCAGCTGTCCTCATTAGTACCTACAAAAGCACATACAAGTTTGCTGGATTGTGGCCTTGGAGTTTGATATTTTTAGGATTTTACAGTACCAGAATAAAAATGTTCCTATTATGGGATTTTCTTAGGTGGTGAGATAATTTAAGTGCTTGTATTGAAGAACTACAAATAGGGTTAAGTTAATGAAAGAAATGTCTCAGCTTGTTTTATTCTTTTTTTTTTTTTTTCAAATATTTTCAACTTATTTTTAGAGAAATAAAGTTTCTGTCAAATTTACAAGTTGTTAGAAAGCTGAATTCTGTTTCAGATATGTCAGTCTTCAGCTTTTGTCTTGGGCTCATTGATCTTCATTTTTAATTTGCACAATAATATACAAGATCGTTACTCTCTTCCGTGCAGAGTGAGCTGATATTACTTGCAAGTTCAGATCTGTGTGCGTCCCCTCCAATTCAAGACAGAACTGCTGCCATGCCGTATTAAGGGGTTATGGGTACAGATAATTGGTAGAGAGTATGGGAATCCTAATATAGTCATCGTCAATGAAATGACAGTTCTAGCAGATAAGCAATGAAGGTTTTCTGTGTTTTAGCATTTAATTCTGTCGTTAAATTCTGAAAGTGACTCAGAACGAGGGCAAGCTTTTTAATAGTGCAAAACTTAATCGCTTTGTTAGCGCTGGATATTTCTGCTCTGTTAACAATGCTGTTGTTATCAAAGTAACTTTAACATATACAGGAAGTAGCTTGCATTGTATAGAACCTCTGTTGAAAAATCACAAAATGCTTTAAATTAACAGGGGTAAATTGAGACTCAATTTTGAGTATAGGATAAATGTAAGCCAAAGAGAGGGAGATCTGAATATCATCTTCCTGCTTAAATCAAAAGGGAAAGTAGCAGTAAAAACCTTTTTAAATAGCTATTAACTTAAAAATGTCAAACCTAAAAAAATTTGGTATCTGTTTTTCCAGGTGATCCATGGTTGGCTTATCATTTCTTCTCTTTTGCTGCTTTTCTTTTTTTCATTCATCTATCTGGGGTAAGTGAGCAAAAGCATTATAATGTATTATTTTTCGCTTATGATATTATTTGTATTGTTTTAGAATTAGCCCCTGTGTCATAACAAGAATGATACCAGATAAGCTAAATTTTTAGTTCTAATATGTAGCTTCGTAGACAGATTTATGGCTTTTAGTGCATCTTAAAGTATGCTACTCCTGTCATACTGATTACCTAAGTAAGGTATCTTCCACGTGTTAGTTTATACTCCTATAATTTCTGATTATTTGATTTTTCATAAGCATATGAGTGAAGAGTAGTTCTTTGCATCTTGGCTTTGGAAGTAGGAAACAGGTAAGAAAGGACAGATTGTTCTGTGTGCCTTGAAAGATTTATTATAGCCTCATGAATCCTTACTTTTAAAAAAGCACGAGTGTGAACAAGATTACTGTTTACATAGTAGTGTCCTCTCCTGTCCATTTCTGGTTTGACTGAAAAGTGAATGCGGATGGAAATTTGCGGAAGGGTGAAATAATTTGTATTAAGTTAGCACCACTAAAACTGTCCCTTTGTGAAGAGTAGTTTCTAATTAAGTACTAATTGCAGATACTACTTGATATGTGTCATTACACTGAGTAGAAGATATTTAAAAAGAAAAAAAACAACTGAGTACTTGCTTCCATAGTTCGAAGCAAATGCAGTCTATAGTCTTCTTTTTTTCTTTACTTTTTTTTAGCGAAGTCTTTAAGACGTATAACGTTGCCATGGACTACATTACGGTGGCACTCATAATCTGGAACTTTGGTGTTGTGGGAATGATTTGTATTCATTGGAAGGGCCCACTTCGGCTTCAGCAGGCATATCTCATTATGATAAGCGCTCTCATGGCGTTGGTGTTCATTAAATACCTTCCTGAATGGACTGCATGGCTTATCCTGGCTGTCATTTCAGTTTACGGTAAGAACTGGGACAAGCTGTTGTAACAGAAACTATCACTGGAGTTTCTTCTATTTCCTAATTTATCATTTTCCACTTGTCTGACTAGGCCTTAAAAAAAGAACTGGGGGAGAGGGGGATCATCCAGACAAGTGGGTAAGGTGATTACAGACTACGGAAATAAACTCATTATCTAAACCAAGATAAGTCCCTGCAGCTAACGGCTTTGTGTGACTGCGTGAGACCATCTTCCTTCATGTCTTCTGGACTTTATAAATTCTTTGGGGAGGAAGAAAGGTTAGAATTTAAGTAAATCAAAAGAGGAGTTGAGACCTTTGTTGTCATATTATTATTTTCCGTGAAAGTGGAGAGCTTTTCTGTTCCCATTTTACCCAGAATCCTTGGAAACGATTGTATATTCAGAATTTAGGAGTTTTTTTGTTTGGATATAGCCCGACATCAGTGCAGATCTGCCCAGCCTACAAATTACCTAAGTTTACAGGCATAAGAACCACACTGTGATCCATGTCTAATAAAATAAAGAATCATGGACGGATTTGAGTCAGTTTTCATTGCTCAAAGTCATTTTACTTATAGAAGAATATATTTTAGTGATCTGATTTCTTGATTTATAATTAAAAAGAAAATTAATTTGAATTATTGAACATTAATTTTTTTCAGAATGGAGACTGGGAATAGAAATACCTAGATGTAGTTTTTTCATAAATCTTTAGAGGGCACTGGACACTGGAAAAAAGCTTTTTTTTTTTTTTTTTTTTTCATCACAACATGTGCTTTGAATACCTCAGAGCTCTTTCTTTCTGCAAAGCTTCGTAATCCTGTTTTCCTTCTCACTTGCACTTCTTTTCTTCTTTAAGCGGAAATAAATGAGCCGTCATTTCTAATCCATAAAAATTATAAAACTCCCATTTATCTGTTGTCTTTAAATTTCTTTTAGCATTAAACTGGGGTTAAGAAAGAACATCAGTAATAGGAAGCAAGCCTGGGTATTTCAAAGATGTTAACTGGATCATGGTTTTTGAGGATTATTTGCTTTCAACTTGCAAATCGACATAGATACGCAGCAGCATTTGCAGTTGCATAACATGTGAAGTGAGAAATGCTGTATTTTAGAATTAGTACAGATATTGCAATCATATGTAAAGCAGGTTTTGCAACTGAGAATATTAATAAACTGTTTAATAGTGTTAGTGTAAGATTTCTCCAAACCTCTGATTAAAGTAATGAAATTGTGAGAATGGCCGTTGTGTGCTTTCTTAAAGTTGGTAATCTATCTTTTGTGGAGAAAGCTTTTGATAATCATAAAATAAGCAGCACAAAAATAATAGTTTTGAGCATTATATATGATTTCTGAAGCCAATATTGTAAAGCTTTATGTTCTTAAACTAAAATATTTGCTCTTCTTTTCATGACTTTTTAATCTGTAAACTTCCTGATGACACAGTGAAGTTCTATAATAAAGTTTTTTTTAAATTTGTCCTGAAGGACATTAGTTAGCTGTTTTGTGGTCTGCAAAACTTATGGATTAGTAAATAAAAACAGCAGGCTTGCTGAGCCTATCCAAGCTCATGGGGAACTGCAAGTGATGGAACTTAATTTGAAGTGTCTGTAGTGTTGCTTCTAGGTTTCAGTTAGCAACAAAACTACTTATTACTTAGGGAAGAGATCAGCTACTTAAGAAGAAGTCAACATACCTAGAGGATATGAACCAGGACCAATTAAATTGATTTACCACTTTGAATTTTATATGATTATCTTTGTCCGACTGGTCTCCAGGCATTACATGTGTGTAAGATGAGACTAGGAGCACGTTCTTACATTTGTAACACATTGCCATGCAGCTAGGAAGGCTGAAACAAATAAAAAGAGAAATAAAAAAGGGGTCTGAAAAATAACGGTGCCCTGCAGTGACATACGTATGCTTAGAGACTCTTCTAAATGTCAGATCAGGGCAAAAAATTAGCTTTCTAAGAGGTGCTGACCAGTGTCTGGTCACTGCCTCCCTCAGAAGTCTGTGTTCATGGTGGCATTTTACTTTATTACCAGGCTCTACAATTGTTACACTTAAAAAAGTAAAATAAAAACCACTTCTTAGAAGTATGTCTGCGTTGATGTTAGATGTATTTTTTCTTCCTTCCAGATTTGGTTGCTGTCTTATGTCCTAAAGGTCCTCTTCGTATGCTAGTTGAAACAGCTCAAGAGAGAAATGAAACACTCTTTCCGGCACTTATTTACTCCTGTAAGTATAAGTAGGTCGTTCCAAAACTAATGCGTCATTTTGATTTCCACAAAAACTATAACAGATATATAGCACAATAACACTGTTTGATGGAGCTCATTCTCAGCTCCGAAGTACTGGTTTTCACTGTGGCCCCCACCATTAGTTTATGCACTTTCGCCAGCAATGAGCAAGAGCCTGTATGCCATGCTTGTGGGGAAAAAGAAAAAAATTGCTGAAAAAATACTCCTGAAGTGCATCCACAGCTGCCTCATTGTGCTCACATTCACTCTTTGGTCTCCATAAACATTCAGCAAGTGGCAGTGAATTTCAGTTAGTGCAATTATTTCCACGTGGAGGAATTAACTGATACACCTTTGCTTCGTATGCACTTCCATGTCAGACACTGTGTGGTCGGACTGCCCCTCTGCTGCCTTTTGTCACATCAACAGAATGTAGTGGGAATGTTCAACCTCTGCTGTCATGCCACCATCTACTTCTGCTGTCATAGGCCAGCATAATAAAAAGAGGAGGCATTACTTCCAGAGCAGCCCTCATATTCTGTTAAATATTTCAAACTTAAATCTGAGAAACTGCATATGGAGTATGCTTAGTATATAAGACGTACCATTGAAGTGTGACAGCATTTATTTTTTGGAAGACTGGGGATTTCTTTGGGATGCGAGGGAACACAGAACAATTAACTTCAGGCAGCTTCTGGTTTCAAGTTACCTTTATACCAGTCTGAATAGAACTTTTCATTTGCAGTTGGAAGAACTGATTAATGGAAAAAAGTAAAGCAGTTATTGTTTCAGACTTTCAGAGTGAACCTCACATGTAGAAGTAATGCTGCCATTTTTTTTCAGCATTTAGTAAGAATAAAACTTGTGTTCAACAAATTCTGTAAAGGCATGTTGTAGCTGGTACTGGCTGTGTCCCAGGTACTACTGTAATTTAATGAGAGTAAAATTGCCTCATGAAGAAGACAGCTATACTAAAAGAACAGAAAAAATAATGGATTGATGCCAACACTAGCTCAGAATTGCATGTGTTATGGGATATCATTAGCTGTACTGCTTGTTTTTAATAGCAACAATGGTGTGGCTAGTGAACATGGCTGAGGAAGATCCGGAAGGCCAACGAAAAGCTTCTAAGAGCTCCACTTATGATAAACAAGGTGAGTTTTTCTTTGACACACCTTTATAGTTGTCATTTTGTAAATGTTTATGGATACATGTTTTTTGTCTTTTTAAGTGTTTTGACTATTGTAGGAGAGTACAAAAGCAGAAGCCTTATTAGGAACGATGAATTAATTAAGACTGAAAATATTCCTTACTTATTGTGCAATGAATGCTCTTGCACTCATTATTCTGGAACACAGGATATTGGTGATGATACGACTCTCAGTAGGCAGCTATTTACTGAGCTCAATTGGCTGTCAAATTGGTTAATGTAGTATATGCTAACTCATATTTATATTGGTATGAAACAAATGCATGGCCAGGAGGGCTAGATGCAACTAGTGTTTAAAAACAGCACTTGTTTACCCAAATATCTCAGAGAAGAATTTGAGAGTTTGTTGTATAATATGTAATTTTCAGTAATGTTTTCCATTTTACTGGAAAACTAATCTGTCAATTATTTACTGACTAGAGAAGCTAGTGTTAGGTGGGAGTTAATTCTTTAAATTATGATCTTTGAATTAGGTTACCACAGGGCTTCCAGTCTGTTATATCAAAGTACTCTTGAATACTAGAACTTGGGTGCAGCTTGTAGATGCAGTGACTGCAGAGTGCATGTTGACTCCAGAGTGTTTAAAATTCAAGTATTAAAATAATGAGAATCTCTTGTAATGGTGTGTGCTAATATTAGATGTTGCTAAATCTTATGAAATACCTCTTTTTTTCTCCATTACTCTTCTGTGATGTTTTATATGAAGAGAGCATTATGAGTTATAAGATGCATTTAAAAAAAATAAAAGATTTTAAATGCCTGTATTTCTTTGAGCTCCCACAAACCAGACTCAGAACGAAGATACTGAAGCAGATGATGGTGGCTTTAGTCAGGAGTGGCAGCAACAAAGAGACAATAGAATAGGACCCATTGAATCAACACCTGAATCACGAGCTGCTGTTCAGGCTCTACCTAGTAATTCTCAAACCAGTGAAGACCCTGAAGAACGTGAGTATGTAGTACTGTCTCTGAAAGACTTAGTCAGTCTGAAGGTAGTTAATTTCAGTCACAGATACGGTATGCTGTGAGCCAATAGCAGGCTGAAGAGCTTTTCTTGCTTATGATCAGTATTGTTGTGCTTTAAAAAAGGAGTTCAGTTCAGGAGACTCATGATTTTCAGCTGGAGTTTATGCTAGTATTAGATTTGCAGATATCTAAACAAATAGGAGTCCATGTGCCTAATGAACTGCTCTTCTCAGGTGGTGCTGCCATATTTAGCAGGTGCAGAATGCTTTAACTGTAAACAGCTTTTTTTGTGAATGTGCTGTCATAGTGCTTGCTGTGACTTTCAGTGCCTACTGAAAGTACCTTTTTTATTTTTCCCTTCTAAATTATCAGCCCTGCATAAACATCTGTTTTGGGGCTCTGAGTTCTTCACAAAACTCTTGAGGAGTAGGTTTGGGGCTGGACTGTAATCAGGTGACAAAGCAACTGTTAGGTTCAGCTGGTGACCTGATGTTTGGCTTCTCTGGCTTAATAGCTTGGACTAAAAGCTCAGAATCTGGAGTGACATTCAGGAAATTTTCATTCTTTTATTTACAGATGTAATTGAATATTGTGCTTCCAGATATGTTGCTATGGTGGCAATTCCAATTTAAAAATAAAATGTATTAGCTCATCTTGGACTAAGTATGTCCTTTTTTGGCTTTGATACACTCTGCAATTATACACAAGGGCTTTGTAGAACTACCTTAGTAAGAATTTTATAAGAAAACTGAAAAGGGAGCAGAATATTTTGCTGAACATAGATTTCTAACTGGCAAATAAAACACAATATGCAAGTGACCCAGTTGCTTTCCCCCTCCCATGGTAACTTTTTATTTGATTTGATTATGCTTATGTGTTTTGCTGAAGAACTATGACATAGAACTGAAAGTGCGAAAAAGAACCCCACAAACTGTAATAAAAGAGTCTGAGTTTGTATATACTGCAATTAGATTTACATTAGGCTAGGAATAAAGAAAGAAAATCTCATTACACAGTGAACTGATTAAGTTGTCTAATGCTCTTCAGCCACCTTGTTTCACTAGAGCTTTTCTTTATCACTTCATTTGAGTGGTACTGTTACTGAAAGCAAAATACTCTTATTAGTAAATCTTACTGTAGTAGATGTCTTATTCCCTGACAATTACAGATACTTGATAGTAGTAGGCTGTTTGATGCTTAATTCTGCCGTATATTCACTTACATATTTACTTTTGCAGGAGGAGTAAAGCTAGGTTTAGGAGACTTCATTTTCTACAGTGTTCTGGTTGGCAAAGCCTCTGCAACGGCAAGCGGGGATTGGAATACAACTTTAGCATGTTTTGTAGCCATATTGATTGTAAGTATGATTTAGCAAGATGACTGTGACAGTTTCTTATGCCCATCAGGGACAAAGTCATAACTGTTATATTTTTTTCAGTTGGAATTTGTTTTTTGGATGGCTTGACTGCAAACTATAATGAGTTCAGCTGTGATTTGCATTGACTGTACATCCATCACTTAGACCTTTTAGTCTAGGAAGTTATGAAATTTGATTGTATTTCTGTGAGATTAGTTTATACATACGTATAATCTTTTGTGTGTCGGAGTTCCCTAATCTCTCCCTATCTTTTTTTTTTTTCTCTTCTCCTCAGGGTCTGTGCCTTACACTTCTGCTTCTTGCCATCTTTAAGAAGGCCTTACCAGCTCTTCCAATCTCCATAACTTTTGGGCTAGTTTTTTACTTTGCCACAGATAACTTGGTGCAGCCCTTTATGGACCAGCTAGCATTCCATCAGTTTTATATTTAGCACGCTTGTTACTGATATTTTATGTATATTTGTAGCAAATCTGGGAGGAGGAAAAACATCTTTCCCTCAGTTCTCAAGTGAAACTGAAGTTTAACACTCGAGATTCCAAGCCTGAATCATTACAACTTCCTCCAGTTTTTTGGTTTTTTTTCTGAGACAAGTGCTGCACTGGGCACCATATGAATTCTCCTGTGCAAAAGTGGTTTCTTCCTGATGGCTGGTCTAAACCGGGTGCTATTATATCAGAGGTAATCTGATATACATATCTCTGGCAAGGACCACCTGTGCGTAAATGGCTAATGCTTCCACCAGCAATGTGATCTCTACCACAGGTTGATTATTTTCAAAGCATTAAGGGTGCTCAGGACTTCCTTCCTGTTGACAGAGGAAGCTGACAAATCACACGGAACTTGTCCCTTTTAGCCAGCTCAAACTTCTTCAGCAGTGGTTGCTTTGACAGCTGATTCTGACTGCTTCCTGTAAGGAGGAGAACTTAGTAGCAATTCAACAACAAGAGAAAATACTGTCACTCTCTAAGAGTGCTCCACCACTTCATAGCCTCTGTGCCCAAGTGTACTTGGTTTAGTACATTTAAACTTTTTTTTCCCCTCACACTGGAACTAGAGCCTATTCTGATTTTTCTCTATATTCCCAAGCATGGAGTGCACCTTCTGTACACCTGCTTCAGTTTATGTAGCTATTTGGACTTGGACTGAATTATATGGCAGAAGGGATCACAAAGTCTTAATTTGGATCTAAGATTCTAAAAGGTGGCTAAACTACACTGAAAGGCAATTTTGGGACTTACAGTTTGTGCACTTGCAAATCATTTTGCTAGATCACCACTTCAAACTCTGTTGTTGAGAATAGCCACTAACAGCATAGACTGCGTTGCTGTTACATGTTCATTCTAATGAGATTTTCATGAAATAAGTAGAAATTCACAACAGTTCTAGATGGAATTGAGCTTACCAGATCTAGAGGCCAAAGTGCTATCAGCAGCGCTTGTAATATTTCACTGAAATTTCTATCTTAAAATGTGATTTACGGTTCTGCTGACCCGAATGTTGATCATTCAGCCATCTAAGACCGAGGTTGAGCAGGGAATTATTATTTTTTTTCTGAGGATACTTAAGTTACTTGAGACATTATTTAATGTTACAAAGGAGCAAAATCTGTGGCCCTCTTCAATTTAATTCCACTCCTGTGTGAAAAAGAAGACTGGACAAATGAAAGATGACTCAAAATCACTGGAAAGAAGATAGAAGATTTTGAACAGCTTACAAGAAAAAGAACTGATTCTAGCCTTCAAACTGCTAAACTGTTTTGTTCTTCGTTTGAAAGAACTCATTTATGCATAATTGCTTGGAAATGAGATCTGTATGAGATTTCTTTTTTTTTTTCCTCTGTAGGCTCTAACTCTCTGAAAGTATTTTATTTTTTTTATTTAAACTTTCCTGAGGGAAGCACAGGGAGTTGGGTACTCTTGATGGTCATTCTGTTTTACTTGCATCTTGATACTGGAGTCCTTACCAGGTAGGACAACTGTTGAAATCCCGACACAAACTCTTTTTGCCCCTTTTTCTGGGGCTTTGTGTCAGTGCCTATAGATTCAAAGGACTGAAACATCACAGATGCTCACCAACCATTGCCCAAGTAAGGGAAGAAGGACTGTGATGTATAAATCTACTTTAAAACCAAGAAAGATTTACTTTCTTTCATCTTCTTTGGAAACATCTGCTTTTTCCAGTATGAGTTGCTAACAGCAGTGTTAGCATAAAATATTCTGTCCTGTCTAAAGTACTTCTATTCATCTCATTTGTGTGTGGATTCATCTTGGATAGTGTTAATAAAGTAACCACATGAAAATTCCTTACATTGACTTTTCCAGGCAAATTTGCTTGTGTTTTCTAGTTTAAATCACTGTTCCGTATTTTGCTGAAATGAAGCCTGTCTTAAAATAGACTTTCTTCACTTACATGACTCAAAGGGGGTTTTTATACAATTGTAACTTGTTCTTTCCTGAGCATTATATCTAGGAAAATTTCCCTCGTGTGTTTTACTGGGGATCCTAACTGTTGCTTTATTGTACAGAACAGGTTTGCTAAGAGTTGACACCATTAGCATCTGTTTGCATATCGGAGCCAAGTCTCAGTTAAGAGTTGTTACTGAAAATCAGCAGTCACCCTTATTATTTGTTTTTACTGTTTAAATATATACCATTGGAGTACTGACTCCATTAAGAGATGCTTTAGAATCCATAGAAATACGCAGAAGCCTTCCCACATACTTGAGTGGATTTTAGATATACAACCTGAGGAAAAGTGGCAGATGTACAATGCAAGGAATCTTCAAACACTAAATTCCAGTCTTCTCAGAGCTGTTTCTTCTCTTCTGAATTCTTTATTTGAGAGCTAGTCTGATGTTTCTGTGGTGAAGACTATAAAATATGTAGTAACGGACTTTTGTTCAGGTTTGTTTTTGAATCTCAAATTCAGAAGGGAAATCTGATTTTTCAAACCTAGACAAATATTTATGTTACAGTATGCTGCTTATTACCAAGCCTTACATAGATTTTCGGAAAGGAAATGTCAAAAACCATTTGAAATTTTATAGATTTGTCCCCTTATGCTGAGACATGGTGTTCCAAATATTTTGCATCTAAAGATCATCTCAGTACTTGAGTCCGTAAGGTGCAGTTAAGAAAAGTGTTAGCATTTGAGTTTTTTCTGTGTTAGTGTGAAAGTTGTATCACTTTTCTCTCTTTTGTCTTAACACAGCTATCTAATTTGAATTTGTGAACTGTTTCAACTTGGTTAGCTTGGTTTAACTGAAAGAGTTCTGACATTTAGTCTGCATTTTTGAAAGAGTTGTTTGCTATTATTAAATTAGTAGGGTAATTACAGCACATTAGGCTGTAGCTCTGAAAGAACTATTGTTTAGCCCCAGTAGCTAGATTCATCTATTTTGTGCTGAAAGCAGACTAACCAGCAACTGCTGTGACTTCAAAGCTGTACTTTGAAACTGAGTATCTTGATAGTTTTCTCTCCCCTTTCAGCTTAGATCAATCATTAGTCTCCTTCAGCAAAGCTCCTGCAAATAAATACATGAAAAAAACGTAGCACTGGCAGATTACAGATTTGCCTGAAAAACAGCTACTTTCATTTCTCCTTTTGTGACAATGAGGATTTAATGTGGTGCAAAAAGATGAGAGACCCCCAGAAACTGTTATAGCAAAGATTTATGATGCTGGCATATCTATGGGAGGCTATTCATATGACACTCGAATTCGTATGACGTATATGAGGTGAGTCTGGAAAGTAGACACTTGTATATTGCAACACATTCACAACAGTTCTTGATTGAGCAGATAATGATAAGGACTTCAAGCCAAATATTCAAGGGCTGTGCTCTACTGAAAATGACACATCTCCTGAATGTGCAGAGTAAATTCTGGCTTTTTCAGGCATGGGAGACTGGTGCTTCTTGGGTATGTAGATCTGTATCTGTACTTACAAATATTGTATGCACTCTGGACCTATAGATAACAACTGTTCTGCCGTTACTGCAGTGAAGAGTTAAATATGCTGGGCAGTAAACTTTAGGTGGATGGTACTGTATGAAGAAGATTCTCAAAATTCTTTATTTAAAAAAGTGTTTTAACAGTTATGCTATTAAAATGGTTGTAATGGACTGGGACATGTCTTCACTGTGATTACATCTCAGTGGTAACTTGGTCATTGGAAACGCTGAAACGTGAACTAGAATGAAGTTATTTTACACTCAAAGCATTTGCTGTTTTCATTTTTACAAACACTGGTTTTACATAATCTGAATTGAATGTGAATGTTTTTTAAACACCTTTCTGGTTCTTAATAAGATACATTTTTGATAGATTACTGCAAAATTTCCTGTATTTGTTTAATTATTAAAATAAAAATTGCATGGATCCTGACTTGTATTTTAAAGCCATCATTTAATGCTGTTAGAGGCCTAAACATGATAGCTATTTAATGGGTAAGATTCTTGTTTTAGTAAACTTAAGTAGCTTATTTACTTCTCAGTGGAATAGCTTCTTAAAACTGATTTTTGTAAAAATACTTAGTTCTAAATGCTATCTTTCAAGTTAAACAGTTTTGCGGTTGCTTTTGCAACAGGTTTTGACAATTATGTCTTGAGGTTATATCCAAACACTACCTTTCACAGAGAGGTTTAGTGTTACCTAGGAAAAGATATGTGGGTTGCTCAGATAAAAAGCTTCATGAACTATGTTGTTATTTTGGTGCTGACATCATGTAATGTGATAGGAATAAGTCCCTTACATTAGTTGTGTTTTTTTGTAAAAATAGTCACTGCAAAGTTTATATTTGTCCTAGTGGACTGACTGCTGTTGAAGATGTTTCTGTAGGGGATTACCTTGTATCTGCATGGAAGATTGGTATGGAATACCATAAGACAGATCCATTCTGACATACAGCAAATCAAGCCAAGGCAGTAGGGAGTCTGCATGGAAGAGCAACTCATAACTGAACTCAGACATAAAAAGGATATGTATAGGAGGTGAAAGCAGAGGCAGATGACCCAGGAGGAGAACACAATTGCTGTCTGATCTTGCAGGAATAGGATTAAGAAAACCAAGGCAAATTGAGCTGAATATGGGAAGAAGAAAGGCAACAAAACAGGATTCTCCAACTATTTAACATCAAAAGGAAGAATTGAAAAAGAGATGCACACCAGGATGAATGGGGCTGGGGAATTTGTGGCAAATGATGTGGAGATAGCTACGTTGGTGCCTTATTTGCCTCAGTTTTTTACTGTTAAGACTGGCCTTAAAGAATCCCATACCACAGAGACCAGAGAGGTTATCTGGAGCAAGGTGGTGGAGGACCGAGTTACTGAAAACCAGACAGGTTGCACACATGAATGCTGAGGGAGCTGACTGTCATCACTGCAAGTTCATTCTCAATTGTCTTTGAATTGTCTTGACTGCTGGAGGCAGTTTCTGAAGACTGGAAGACAGCAAATCTCACTCGTATCTTCAACAAGAGTAAGAAGAAATACTTAGGGAACTACAGACCAGTCAGCCTCCCCTCAGTCCCTGGAAAGGTGATGGAGAAATTCTGGAAAGCATTTCCAAACACATGAAGGGCAAGAAATAGACTGGGAGTAGTTAGCTTGGACTTCAAAGGACAAATAATGCTTGAGCAATTTTGTTGCCTTCTACAATGAGGTGACAAGCTTGCTGGATGATCATGGAGTGGTTCGTGTTGTTAACTTTGACTTCAGTAAAGCTTTTGTTGCTGTTTCCCATAGCATCATCATCAGGCAAACAGACAAAGTATGGTTTAGAAAAGTGGATGGTGAGATGGACTGAAAATTGGCAGAAAATCCAGGTCCACAGGGTTGTGATGAGCAGCACAAAGTCCAGTTGGAGACAGGTCAGTAGCTGTGTATCTCAGGGCTCAATATTAGGATCAGTACTGATGAATACCTCTTTTATTGGTCTGGACACTGGCATGGAGTGTACCCTCAGCAAGTTTGCAGATGATACAAAACTGGAAGGAGTGGCTGTAGAAGAGACATTCAGGGAGCCCTCAACAGCCTGAAGAGAAGAACAGAAAGGAATGTCACAGAGTTCAGCAAAGGGAATTGGATGCACCTGCACCTGAGAAGGAGTAACACCAGGTACCAGTGGCTGCCAGGGGATGACCAGCTGTCAACTGTTTATGGGCTGATTTGACCCAGTTCTGTGACTTAATAGGGTGGGGGACCCAGAGACTCATGCCACAGGAAAGGGGAAGAGGTAAAAGGGAGAGGATAGGGAGAAGGGTCTAAAAACAAAACAGCAGCAATGATCTGAGGAGGCAAACTAATTTACTAAATAGGATATCAGAGTGCAAAATAACACAATATAATTGAAATTGATACTAATAAATAAAATTAGAGAAAGAGCGTCCAAAACTGAAGGCTTTACACTAAAGCTGAAGGCAGAATGGCTAGGGAACCTCCTCTGCTGAGATGAACAGTATAAGAGGAAGTCTCCAGGACTTACATGCAGTTTTATCTTTCCCTCTGGGTGGAAAACGGGAATGCAAAGCCTCTGGGGTATGTAGTTATTCTCTGAGAGCCGGGTACCCAGAAATTTGGCAGTCCATGGACTTAGAGCATAACTCTTTAACTCCCAGTGCCTCACATAATGTTATAATGTGGAACACTGGTAACAAAAATCATAAAACCATGACACCAGCTGGAAAGCGGCTTGGAGAGAGGGACCTTATGAGCCAACGATGCACCCTTACATCCTTGCAGCCTGGGGGTGGCACTGTGAGGAAATATGTCAACAGATCAATGGAGTTGATTCTACCTGTCTGCAGTGCTGGTCAGGCCAATTCTAGTGTAGTGTGTCCAATCCTGAGTTCCTGAGTACAAGAAAGACAGGTCTTAACAGAGAAAATCCAAGGCAGGGCCACAGAAGTAGTGAAGGGAACTGGACATCAGTCATAGAAAAAAGTCTTGAGTGCTGGAACTGTTTAGTCTGGAGAATAGAAGGCTCATGGAAGATCTTACTGGTATATATAAACTCCTGATGGGAGGGAATGAAGACAAGAGAGCCAGACTTCTCCCAATAGCACTCACAGACAAGATGCAATAGTTACAAATTAAATACCAGGAAATTGAATCTAAGCATAAGAAAATACTTTTTTACTGTGAGTGTGAACAAACACTGGACAGATAACCTGGAACTGTTGTGGAGTCTCTGTGAAGATGCTCAAAACCTAAACGATTCTGTATGAACGTAAGATTTCCATTGTATGATAACAAGAACAGAACAAATAATTGTGATTAATTTGTCGTGAATGCAACTGTTACATCACAAATAGAAAGAGGAAGCTTTGGGATTTTTTCAAATTATATGAAGAAAAGTATTCAGTAAAAATCTGCACTTTGTAGATTGTTTCCTCAAGAAACAGAGCAAGCACTCAAACTGGAACTACTTGCTGCCATAGCTGTTGGATGCACTGTTTCAGCTAACAGATAAACCCTAAATTGAAGTTAAAAAAAAAAAAAAAGTTTTTAAAAGGCTTCTTACTTTAGTTACTGTAAATTCTAAAAGCACGGAGCTTGTACGGTGCAGCTGCAGTTGATAGCAGTGCCAAAACACATGGATTTATCTTACTGGAGTTCAATACTGAAGTTTGAGATACGTTTCTAATTTTCTAATTTAATTACCGATTTGTTTTCTTACATTGTTTCTTACATTCTTACATTGTTTCTTCCATTACATTTTTAATGTAATCTTTTAGGAACGGGTAGATAAGTTTATATGATTGACAGCATCAGCTTACATGGAGAGTTCAGCTTGGTCTGAGTAGTCACTATCAGGTATTTTTTAATTACCTAGAAATTGTGTTTAAAAATATATTAAAGGGCAAATTCCGTCCTGTAAACGTCAGGAGATAAAAGAGTCACCCTCCATTGACTTGAGCTAACAACTCTTTTTGCAATAAGGAAACAACCTGCTGCTTCCTGAATTTGGTCATCCTAAAAAAAAAAAAAAAAAAAAAAAAGTTCAGTTTGCTTCAGGAAGATGAATTCAGCTTGGCAGCAATAGACATTAATGCATAGCACCAATGTAATTGGATTAGACTTACTTTTTCTTTGTTTTAAAATATGCTTTTAATCTACACTGACTAGAGTAATGAATAGTTCTGTGTCTATATTAATTTTCTGATTTCAGTAATTTCAGATAAGGGTTACGTGCTTTGATCTGGGTGATGCTGCAGTCAGAATTAAGCATTGCACTACTTACTCTTTTTATTGTACAAGTCAGCGTGAACATGCTTGGAGAATGCCTCAGAGCTTGATTAAATGTTCATAATAAGCAGTAGCTGCACATCCAATTGAATCAATTGCTTATTTAGGCATATTCAACAATAAAATGCTAAGTACTGATTGAATAGCATACTGAAATGGAGGCCATCCTGTTACCCTCAGGTTATGAGCAAAATTGTGTCCTAGTCCTGTTTTCAAATTAACAAGTTGTGTGTTCAGTTGTTACCTCTGAGGAAGGAGCTAATTCCAAGTGAGATGCAGTAGAATACCTGTGGGTGTCAAGGGGGTGATCTTTTAAGATCATAAATGGCTGGTGTCTGGCAGCACTGAGCACATGGGATGGCTGGTCCCCAATGCATTCTGTTTAGTAAGGGGCTTGGTTACTGTCAGGACAAGAGAAACAAGAAACACTTACTATGTTAGAGCAGAAGTGAGAGAGCAATGTCTGTCCTGGTATCTATAGCAATAATCGCTTCTAAAACTGTAATCACAGCCACGTGGCAGCGCAGTGCCTTTTTTACTGCTATTTTTAGTGCTCATAACAAGAGATTAAAAAGCATGATAAAAAATGCATGTGTAAAAATAGTAGGCTGTTATAAAATACGGTTTCCTTTTGGAAGACTGCATTTAGTACATGATGAATCCTACAGGGGCGACGTACACATTTCCAGTCACTGCTAAGGTTTCAAAACTATTTTAAGAACCTGGCTGTTGTCATAGTAGCAGTAAACCTTTTAATCCCACTTCCTGTGGAGATGAAGCTGTTTTGTACTTAATCTACTTAAAGATTGTCGAGGCTGTTTCTGTGACAGGGAACTAGGAATACAGCACTGAAAAATATGCTACTTGTTGTCACCACAAAGTTTGGTGCTTTTGTCTACTTCGATAGCATTCAATTATTATTTGCTAGGGACAGATCTCATGACAAGCTAGTAGGAGGACCATCACCTGGGAAGCTAGCCTCCATTTTTGGTGGTGTATTGACACTGTCAATTGTTGTCATAATTAAATGAAACTGTTCCTAGGTCTTTTGGGGCAAGAGCATGCCAATATAATTGATCTCTCGTAGTTTAAAAACATCTTTTTTGAAGAAGTCCTTTCATCCTGAATGTTTCCATTCCTTAAGAGTTCCTGAGGCTTCATGAACAGCGCTGAGTCTTATTTGAATACTGCTGTGAAGTCTGTAGTTCTTGAAATTAATGCACTTAAAAATTTCTTCAAGTATTTAGATACTTTTCTTAAATGTACAACAAGTAGTGATGTCAAGAGAAACATGTGAAAACTGACATTCTTCACCTTTTTTGGAATGTCTGTTTAGCTACATAGTGAGAATTTTAAATGTGGGATCAAAATAATTATTACAACAGAACTTTGCATTTGAAAGAACAGATGATGTAAGAGATTGTTTATATGTGTCTAGAACTAAAAGAGACCTTCCTTCTCACCAGATCTAATTCCTCAATATTACTGAAAACTGTTCTATTACTAATTTATTAAGTGTAGTCTGGCTACAGTACTGGATTACATAATCTCACTTAAAATTAGAAGCAATGCATTTGTTTAGTTTGAGCTAGTATTTGTTTCACATGTACTGAATAATGGCAGCAGTTTGAGGATTTTTGTTTGTTTTCCTGAAGTCACATTCTGACTAGATGGGCCCTCAGTCTTTATGACAAGTTACATGGCTGAATAAATAAAATAATGTTTACAAGTTTAGTTAGTTAGTTGCCAATGTAAAATAATAGATATTTACCCCTCTACAAAGTTTTGATCATAGGTAATAGATTTTTGTTCTTTCCCCTCCCTTTCAGCAGCCCTTAGTTCTTCATAATGTGGAGAGATGTAATAGACAAACCGTTGACTGCTCCTCGTGTCTTTGTGTGTGGGGATGAATTGCTTGCATTAGAAGGAGGCCAACCAGTTACTACGGAAACTGTGATACCCTCTTGACTGAAGTGCCATTGTAGCTTTAGCACTTTGGAATAACCACATACCCATTTCGTGAGTTTTGTTTGATCTCTGATGCTGCCACTGAACCATTTGTTCAGGGTGCCTCACTCACTGAGGTACCTGGACCTGGTGTAGGGAACCTGCTTTGTCAGGGGGGTTGGACTCGATGATCTCTTGAGGTCCCTTCCAACCCCTTGATTCTATGACCATCATTTGATTCCTGTGCAAACTGATCTCCCCTTCCAGGTTTTGGCTGGCACCATCCACACTGAGGGATGAGGGAAAATGGTTCCTTCCTCTTTCCCCTTCGTTTCACAGTGTTGATCTCAGACACTGTGGGGAGGGAGCAATGACCACTTCCCAGCTGTGGCACAAGCCAAGGAGCATGGCAGGGAGTGAAATCCTCTCAGCTGGTCCTGAGTGGTCCCTTGCCCAGACCACCACTTGCAGACTCTGCCAGGCTTCACACACTCCTCAACCTCTTCTATGCCTGCTTCCCTGGCCTCCTCAGGGCTGGCTGAGCATGGTCACTGGCAGGGTATTCTTTGATTTGGTCTGTGGACTAGGATGGCCAAAAGAGCGATCGGAGATCAGTTTTTGAGTGGTGCTGCATATGCTTTCATTATGAAAGGCTGAGGCATACAGAGGTCAACACTGGCCTTCAAAGAGATGATCTATGCTAAAGATTACAACTGGGTTTCATTTTCTTCTTCATGAACAGGGCTTCTCCAAGCTACTTGTAAGGCACATATATCCCTCTCCAGTGTTTTTCCAAAGTCCAAGCAAGAAGGCTGGTTTGCTAAGTGTGTAGTGTTTTTGTAATATTCATGAGGTAGATTGGAGGATGTCTTCCCAGCAGAACTCTTTAGAGGGACTCTGGAACCTTTCTAATTGGAACTCTGAATGAAGGATTTATTTTAAACCAGCTTTTATTTTAAATCATTCTTAACATTTTTAAAAATAATAATTCAAATTTTATTTAACCTGAAGACACAAGATTTTTTTCCTCTTCTTAGGATGATAAAAAGGCTAGTGGATTATGGTTCTCTTCAGTTTATAAAAACAATCTGGCACTGTTACATATTTATTTACACTACCCAGCTGATTTCTCAGATGTGACAATTTGGGGATAACTCTGCTAGAGGTATCAGTTTTTCTTTACTAAGCCATAGTAAGCTGAATTAAATCTTAAATCTTTTTATTGGAGTGGTAATTAAATGGAAAAAGTACCTCTGTATCAGCAAATCTTTTCTATAGACACTTGTAATATTGAGGCATCCTATTTTAAATTTTGGCAAGCGTTTTGGTCAGAATTTTATATGAGTATCCTTTTAGTGCAGTATTTTGAACTTATAAATCATGTAATTTTACACCAAGCTAAACTCAACCTCTGCCAAATAGTGTGAGATATGATTAGTACTTATGATATTTGCTAAATTATTTTCATGTGTTAATACAAGCAGATTTTATCAATAGTCTTTAAGCTCCATGGTGTGAGATCATTGTTCTATCAGTCCCACACAGTAGTATTTTGACACTCACATTGTTTTTCTTTTCTTGGAAGCAAACAGAACAGCTAGGTACAAATGTCTCCCATTCTTTCACAGGGTTGGTCAGTGCCTGCAGGTGCTACTTGGTCTTTAGTGTTGTTTTTTTTTCTTCAAATGGTTTTACTATAATTATAGAGATGAGAGCTCTTTATGCTTAATCTTGTAATGAGTTTGCTTGCGTAATGCATTTACCCAAGTAGACTTCCTAGCTGGAGAAGCACAGAGCTTATGCATAGTGCACTGGCTGTAAGACACATTGCTGGGGATAAGCCAGGGATAAATGAACAGGCTGCATGAGAAAACAGTACTGAGAGCTCTAACACTATCACTAGAGCTAGATACACTGAACATATTCATACAAATCGTTGAAATACTGGTCATTACTAGCTGGGGATGATAAACTTATAGCTGCTATGAGATAGTCAATTACTGTCTTCTGCTGTATTTCTCTGATAAAACTAGAAACAGATAGCGTATGCCTGAGATGAGATACTGGTTTGTAGCTTTACTTCTTATTCCTCAGGGTTTACATGGTTGCCTATGTCAGCCCAAGCAGTAATTTAGAAGCCTTTATTGTTGGAGTTAGAAGTTTTCTTCCCGTGCAAAAATCTCCATTAGTGAATTGTCCTCCTTGTTTTGCTGAAAAAACCCTAGAGAGTGAGATAGGTTACTGATTTACACCACAAATGTTCCCAGAACCTCTCTGGAATAATCCAGAAACTGGAATGTCTGCAGTCTGCTTTCAGACAGATATTTAAAAGGTATGGTTTTTGTGTCTGCTCCTGAGAGTCTCTCAGAGGTGTGCTCTTGACAGAAAACTGCATTTCTGGCTTGTGTGTGCCTCTGGGTAATAGGAATGATTGATCCTCTTCGGCCCAGAGTCTAGTGCAGAAGACTCATGTCTCACATGAACCATACTCGGTTTGGTAACCTCGTACTCTCTCACTTGCTTCTAGTGCTAAGATCAGCATAGTTGGGTATGGTCAGATGTGATAGCTCCCAGTCCTTATGGCAAAGCACCAGACATTTCACTTCCACCAATGCTTTCTACAATTTTCCTGCCATTCACAATAGCCAAGAGTGAATGTTTCCAATGGTTGATACCTTGCTTTGCTTTTGATTCTCTCTGCCTTTCCAGTTTTTTTTTCTTTTTCAAATCCATGTGTAGGTGGGAATGGTGGAATAGAGAAAAACATGCAAGGACAAGCAAATAGGAAATGTTGTCTCTAAATGTAGTAGTCTATACTATAGTGAGAATGTGAACAGCAAGTTTTCCTGCTTTCATATAATTCTGAAATAACCAGACTGGCGCCAGCCTGAGTGCATAGAAATCATTGGTGTTTTAATAGTGCTGAATAGAGAGCGAGGCCCTTAATAATTATGGAGGCATCCTTCTGGCTGAGATGTCTTCCCTAGAATATGAAGGGACCAGGGCATAACTGGAAAACTATCCTAGAAATATCTGACCATGTAGTTTTTAAATCCTTTTCCCTAAACCTGCTTCCCAAGTTCTACTGATTTTTTTTTTTTTTTTTTGAAATCAGCATTTTCTCTGGTCACTTGTCTCAGTTTCAAAAAAAAAATTTTTTTTAAACCCTTTTACTAAGATGTCCAGAATGAAAAATTTCTGTCCTCCTCCTGTGGGCTGGAGGGAGGGAGTTGCTGAAGGTACCTCATCCCTCTGTGGTGCAGTGTCTCTATGTGGTAAAGCCTAACAGTGCTTAATTTTCCCCTGCTATGTTATACCATTAATTCCCATCTGCCAGTCTGGTTATTTTCCCTCTGCCCCTAGTTCTGCTGTTTGCTACATGTCATTGTGCACTGAATTCCTGTGGTTTGAATTGTTTTTTCCCAGGTATGCTGTTCTGCATTTTTCCCGGATGAATCCACTCTTGGTGTTTACCTCTGCCTCCAGTTCCCCTACAAGAGTAGAGTCCACCACTGATAAAAGGTAAATAAATAAATAAATAAATAATTTAAAAAATACAACCTAGATTAATCTTTTTCTCTAGCTTAATTTTTACATTATTCTGCAGTTACAATTTAATCAAGCATGCTTTTAATTCCTATGTCTTACTTCATCAAAGAAGATTTTGAAACAAACCAACCCTAATAATTCCCATCTTCCTTTGTCAGAAACTTATGTCATGCTACTCCTTGTTTTAACATTACATTGCTATTTTAGTAGCGTCTCTTACCCAGTTCTCTTGCCAAGATTCTGTCTGTATCCAAGGCAACTTAAATAATTTTGAGTGTAATATAGTGAGAGGTGGTGTATCAATTACTAATATCCAAGTGAATTACCTCTATGGCACTCCCTTTATGCATCATTGTAATTCTGCTTGATTTAAAATGTTTGGGTGCCTTGTGTACAGTTGTTTAGACAGGGAAGATTCCTCACTAATGAAGACCTGCTGTTTTGTAATGCTGCGACTTGTTCCAGCCTGTTCCAGTGCCATGTGCATCACGTGGGATCTGGGCTGACAGCCAGTGCAAATGTTTCTTCAAGGACTTTAGGACATATTCTAATTATGTTTAGATTCTCCCACTCTCTTTTCATCTGTGAAAGATGTCACTCTCTCTACTCATTTCAAAGTGCAGTGCAAAACGCTCCATCTGCCAGCATGAGGGGGGCCCACTGGTGCACTTGTGTGAGAGGCAGTAGGATGGCTGTCTTTGTGAGTGACTCTTTAACCTCCAGCTGTGAGACGTCCTAGACCTTTGAACACTGTCGGAACTGGCCAGTGTCCAGCAGTGCTTTCATCCAGTATTCCCGGAAGAAAATGCTTCATTTCTTTGAGCCTAGAAAGGGGAAAAGGGGGGAAATGAATTGTGAGATGTTAGTATCTGAAGCTCTCCATAGTTGAAAAAATGAAATATTTTGTTTAAAGGTCAAAGGCTGGAGGAAAAAGGTATTTCTACGAGCTATGCATGTAAAATGTGCGTTCTCTCCCAATCTGGTACTGGATGTATGTAATGGGGCTACAGTATCTTACCCGGGTGCCTTTTATAAGAAAACTGGCTGCAGAACAGTAGTCAGGAATAATGATCCTCATGCAATACTGTTCACTGAACTGTAACTCCTGTGAGGTGAGGACAGATCTATGTCTGTTGGTAATGTATGGCAAACAGGACTGCATTTCTATGGGTATGTATGCTCAGCCGGAAGTAAATGGTCCTGGTCTGGATGTAGGGAGGAAGGAATGAGACACTCTTGTCTGGCCTTACTTTGCAAGTTATCCGGGGGCAAGCCAGTTTTCTTGTCTTTGCTGTGGTCTATGCCCTCTGACAGGGCAATCAGTGTTCAGTTGCATGGGATCTTTCTTGGAGAACCACACACAGTAACACCTTTTCAACCAAATTACTTTCTCCAGGATAATATTATGTCAGATCTGTGAATGCATAAAAGTCTGCGTCAAACTTCAGAAAATCATCCAGACTCCCTCAATCCTGTGTGGCTGCTGGGATCATCCTGCTGCCTGGCATGACTTGAGTAAGCAGTGTATTGCTGGACACATGCCTAGTTCTGAGTCTCACAGTTCACAGTAGCATTCAACAGCAGTTTGAGACACTGAGGGGTGACATGCATGGCCAGGAAGAAATTTTTATGTGTTCAGGCAGCACCTGGCTATGGTTTGGCAGTATCTTGGGAGAAACTCTTTAGTGTTGGTCACTTGGTATGTCACAGGTGAAGTTGGAGTGACTCCAAGAGGAATAGAACCAGAGTTAATGATCTCTAGCCTTTATGTCATTATGAGAACACAAGCCACTTTCAAGTGGTACATGGTTCAGCTACTGACGATGATGATGATGGCAACTGTGGTACCCGCTGATTGTGATAACCAAGAGAATAAATTTTGTGAACTCCTTCAATAAAAGGTGGGGTGCAGGCTGTTGAGGGGTTAGTTGCTGGTTAGAGCTTCTTCTGGAAACAAAGAAAAAGTAATAAATAAAAAGGATGATTGTTTTGTACCTTTCACGTCACCCAAACATTAGGATTAGAAAAGAGGCAAAGAAACTGATGCTAATTCTCTTATTTGGCTACATTGCCTACACTTGGCTTCTATTGCTGTAAGATTGCTTACCTCGATATATCAAAGATGAAAGACTGGCTCTACTCTTGGGACTGAGTTTGCAGGACAGGAGTAGGTGTCTGGCATGAAGACTTTTCTTTGTACTTTAATGAGCTTCCCAAGAGAATTCTTCAGATGAAAGCTGTTTTTCTATGGCAGACTGCATAGAGTCTCATTATTGCTCTGGCTTTTGCTGCACAGCACATACGTTACCGTGGGGTTGTCAGCCCTTCTACAGCGCAATAAAAATAAGTAGATTAACCAAGCAAAGAAGATTAGAGACACTTTGGGGAAGGAAAGGGAAGGGAGGAGGATGAGCAGAAGGGAGTATAAAAAGAGACCACAAGACCGTGAGTGCTAGGCTTCCTGGTGCATGTTACACAGGGTTGCTCTCTTCATCCCTTTTGGGTTTGGGTTAGGACGATTGAATAGAACTGATCCTGACACCATGTCAAAAGAGAAACTAGAGTCACTGGTCAAGAATATGGAGATCATGCTCTCTGAAGTAGAGCAGCTGAAGATCCACTGCACCAAGCAGACAGAGGAGGTGAACCAGGTGGTACAGGAGCTGCGGCGGGAGAACAAGGAGCTGACAGAGAAATACGAGCACATCTGTCAGGACCTGAAGGAAGCCAAGGAGGCTATTGCCCAGTTGCAGGACACCAAGTTTGCATTTGAGGCAAAGGAGCGGCAAGCACAGAAGCTTAACCGGCAGCTGTGAAGCAGTAGGAAAGAGAAGGAACCTGCTCTAAGAATGAACAGAAACCTTAAACTGCTGCAACCAAAAATCACTGGATCAGTATTTGAAAGCAACTCTTTCCCTTCCTCCTCAGACTAAACCTGTGTGCTGGAAAAAAAAATTTATTTGTGGAGGCAAGATCTCAGATGCGGCTGGAGTTCTGCCCCAGAAGGCTCTTTTGTTAATGACTAAATGCCTCATTATGCTATGAGGGAAATCTCATTCCAGAATCCCTTGTCAGAAATCTGAGCCATAGGCATACAGCAACCGCTGCCAGGATTCAGGCACCTTCTCATGCCCCGTGGGGGTTGCATAAGGACAGAATCCAGGAAAAGAACTGTCTCTGCCTTGAGCCACTGGAGAGAGTTGTGCTGTGAGACTTTATTGAGACAGAGAGAAGGATCATCGTCTTGACAGCCCCTGTTGCTCTGTTTCAGTGCTAGCTTTTTTCTGTGCACAGCCAGGCTGTGATGTGTCCTTTGATGAGTGTCAGCTTCCTTGCTGCCTGACACTGAAGGGCGTCAATGAGAGCCAACATTGTGCCTCAAGTTTCCAAGTACTTGCTGTCAAGGGCATGTTGGTCCAGAGGATTTTTTAATGCTAGTGCAGTTGATCTTATTTTCTTACAATTCCAAAGGGAAGAACTGGAAAGGTTTCTGTCTCAGTTTCCATTTCAATAGAGCTAAATCTTAATGACTCCATGTTCACCACGCTAGAGTTAAATCTCTGCTGAATATAACACTTCTTAACCTAAGAGCATGTTTTGGCACCGAAATTACTTTTCTTAAGCAGAAGTAATGTGTATAAATGGACTGAGGTTAGAAGGATAAATGTTTGCGGGGCATGGGGGTGGGAATTGCTTGTCAGAAGTTTTGCTTTCAACTTTTCTCTCTTCTGTCTTTCCTAAATGGCTTTTGGTGTAGTCAGTGCCAAGTCCAGCTAAGAGCAGGTGACTTCTGACTGCACAGTGAATAGCAGGAGATCTCTGAGGGGAGTCTAGAGAGATTACTGAGAGAAAAAGCTTGGATGTGTAAACAGAGAAGAGCTGGAATTGTTCCAGGAGGATCTTTCTTCATATTGGCCGTGTTGTTGTCAGCTTCCTTCTTCCCTTCAGAGCTTTACTGTATTGTTATCATTGCCAGGCAAGCTCCCTCCTCTAACAAGGACTGAAGATTGTGAGAAGCAGGGATGCTGCATCTGTTTCTGAGGGACTCAGAATCTGTGTTTTATCTGGAACACAGGCACAGTGTGCTGGGGTAGGGGAGATTAACTATGCTGAGAACAGGCAGACATCACCAAGCGGAAAGTGAAGCCTGTCTGCATTGTTTTTTCTATAAGACTTCAGACAGCGGCAGAACAGTTTAGCAAGATCTTTTAGGACTCAGTCCAGTACTAGTGAAAATAATTGACATTTTGTCACTGATTATAAAACACCAAGATAGGGCATATAATTAGCTATTTATTGTTCTTTCTCTGCTCTGTCCTCTGCCGCTTCAGTCTAGGCCTGATCAAAAGCCTCTGAAAATTAAAATCTTCAGATTAATTTGATGGAGCTCTGTTCCAGGCCTTCCAAGAAGAGGGTTGCTGTTTGTTTGGCAGTCCAAGTACTGGGACACTGGGACATCAATGGGAACAGCTTTGTGAATCACTGTAAAGAGGAGCTATGACAACGTGTTTTATTACATTTGTGTGCTCTAAACTTTTATTTATTTATTTATTTATTTTGTGGGTGGAGCAGACTGTAATATCTGGAAAACATTTCGGAGATTGGAATTTGTAGGGGTTTTTTTTGTTTGTTGGTTTGTTTTTGTTTTGTTTTTGTTTTTTTTTAATCTAATCTCAATATAAATGACCAGCCTTGAACCTTTGCTACTTGCTCACCAGTGACAACTTGGGAAGCAAAAAAATAATTAATCACTGTATTTGTTTGTATAAGAACTAAAACTGTTTTCTCTGGGAATTAATTTTCTTGCCCAAATCTGCTTACCACCTGTGCTTTCTTCTACTTTTTATATATAATTAGAATGTAAAACCAACAATAAAAAGAAAACAAACATCTGAGGGATCGTCTGTTCTGGGTAAGGAATTGCCTCATTTAATGCTTACATATGGGTTTTTTTGAGTGTGTGCACATGCTTGCTAAAAATAATTATTCCTGTGTAAATCCTCTGCAGCAAGGAATGGACTTATGGAGACCCTCCAGGTCTCTCTGTGTTCCCAGGTTAATCTTTCTAAATGAGATTCTCTGTGTGGCTGCGAAATTCATCCTACGTAATATTTAAATCCATGAAGCAGAAAAAGAAAATCCCATCTTAAGTTTCTTAATAATTAGTATTCTAAGTGTCTAATTTTAAGGAAAGCTGTGATATTATGTAAATATCCTAGGGTTTGAGACAAGACTTTGGAAAAACTGGGTGCATTGTCCAGCGTTAGAAAAAAATTAGTATAGCCCCCTCTGCCTTTTCCATTATGTCCTGGTTTTGCTTTCACGGGTGTAACTTAGGAGTAGTTGGGCTAGTTTGAAATCAACCTAAGTCTTGTTGTATGCTGGCCCTCTGTTTTTATATGCAAACTTCTGTGTGTCCACGTATGGTCTTAGCAATGGACCAGTGCCTTTGTTTGGATCCTGAGATGCAGTATTTTGGAGTGCCATTCAAAACAATGTTTGTCTGGAGTTAGTCATGGTACTCAGAAGTTGTTTTTGCTTTTTGAACACCAACACTATTGGTTTGTGCTATTCTTCTCTAAATGGCCTAAGGATGAGGAGCTGAAATGTGTGTGTGTATGTGTGTGTAGAATCATCAGCTTGTTCAGAAAGTTGGCATGAATGGAAGTTCTAACTAGAAGTATTGCCTGATTTGGATGAGAATCAAGATAAATACAAAGCGACAGGCTTACCATTTCCTTCATCTTGGAAAGGAATGAAGAGGTATCTAATTCTTTGAATACAAAAAGCCAATTTATTTGAAGTCTGTCTTGGAGGGCATAGCACAGTAATTGGCTTAGTTTCCAGGAAGAGTCTAAGAGAAGGGGACCCAATCAGATCATGTGCCTGTGAGTTGGTCTGTTCTTAGAACAGATTATAGCAAAATATTGATGGCTATTTTCATTGTTCTGGGCTGTATTAAATGGAAGTGCCCAAGAAGGGAGGCTGGATAGGAATGAAACTTATACTTTAATTACAGGAAACCTCTTCTTTTGACACTTAACAAGCGTGCGCTTTGGTGAGGGGGAAGGAATTAAATAATGCCCATGAGCACACAGACTGATGGACAGGAGTCCTTGGCTTGTAGCTCACACTGAACAAGCAGGCATCTTGCTGAATTGAAAGCAAAAACTCGATGTATCCGGGGATTTTTTAAGTGTATAAATAATAAGGAGCACAAACTCACTGGAGGGTACTTGTGTACGAAACCTTAGAGTAAGCAGAAGTGGACTGCTTCTGTGCAGCCAGAAAAAAATAAGGAAAACCTAGGAGCCTCTACAAGTCCCCAAAACTTCACAAGTCACAGCTCTAATGCTCCTGCATGAAAGAAGTAAAAGAATCCACGTGGTACTTATTTCCTTACATATCAGTGCTTCATGAAATTCTGCTTTTGGAAAGTTCTCCGGATTTCAGAAATACAGTATCTCCTGCAGAATTTGTGCAGGTCAGCAGCTGCAATTTAATCCTCTAGATTAAAAATCACGGGGATATATGAAGACAGTATAGAAGGTGACTCTTTCAAAAGTTTGTCTTTGTGTCCAGTTGCCTGTTCTTAAAGCCCTGGACTGGGGCATTCAAAGTTATGCACCACTAACTCTATGAACACTGGAGCCTATTCTCTGTGTATCTTACTACAGTTTACTCTCATGTACTCTGCTGGAACCCAACACTGGCAAACCAGAAAAAAAAAAAAAAAAATCTCTGCTAGTAACAGTGCCTGTAAGAAGATATACTAGATCAGCTATTCTACAAAGTCATGAAAGAGTTCCTCGATGGAGGAGGGAGAGAGGAGTGGATGAGTTATTACAAGAGGACAGCATGCAGTTATACTGTAAAACAGAGCTGATAGGTGTGCAGCCTTGCAACATGCTTTTCCAGCACAGGAACTCAAACCTCTTTTCCTGAGGGATTAAGAAAGGTTTGTGTTCGATTTACTGCGGAGCTGTGATTCAGCAGGTTAAATGGCATGCCTAAGCTGTGATACTGAGGAGTCATCTGAGAACTGATTTATCAGTACCTTATTCAAATTTGAAGAAAAGTTCAGGTTCAATCAAATTTGATTAGTCTGCCTTATCTTTGAAAAGAAAAGTAGTAGTATGTCAAAAAATGTGCAGTTTTCAGACCCCTATGCATCTGATAGAAAGTATGATGTGCTGTAGTATCCCTGATAGCAGTGGACTTGGTTTGACATCTCAAAGGCCCTTATTTCTTCCCTGTGTTGTTCAGTCATCAGCATGTACCCATTTAATACGCACTCACCTCAGTTTCTTCTTGATGATCTCGTATGTGACACCTAGATGCCATTGCCTTCAGCCTAACCACTGAAAAGAGCTGGTGGCAAGACTGAAATGCCTGTGGTCCTGAATGTATTCACTCCATAGTGAACTGGTTCTCTTATCAACAGGCAAGAATGGTCTTGAATAAGTGGATTATCATACTTTCACTAAATGGCAGGTGATGAAAATAATTTAAGCATAGGGATAATGTTCTTTCTCACAAAGAAAAAGTACTCAAAACTTTCTTTAGAACTACAGGGCAAAGATTTGTTTACTTCATGCTGCGTTGTCCTTTTTCTGATAAGGACTGGCCTTCGTTTTGAATCCCACATTAATAGCTTCTGATTTTGTCATGTCTCTACTGGAACTAGGAAGTATGAGCGGACTTCTTAATTTCTTTTGTTAAGAAAAGGAGCTTCATCACTGTTTCATGCTGCTTAGCTGTGGTAAAAGTCTGATCAATTTTTGGTTTATTTCAAGATCTTAACAGGTCATCTATTAAGGCTTTATGGGGTTAAAATAAATCTAGATGTGTTTATGCAGTATCTGTTTTAATGCAGTTGGCACAGCTGTTTTTGGATGTATTCTGGCTAGATTCCAACACGGACAGTTGCATTTTCCCTGTTTTTGAACTCTTTTGTAGCTTAAACTGTCAGCAAGAACGTGAGAACCACAAGAAGGCTACTATACTTGATATTTCAAAAAAATCATTAATTAAGGGTCCTACTGCTGTGAGAAGAAATTTTAAGAATTGGGTTTTTATCAGTTAATCTGGAATTGTGTTTTCTTTCTATTAGCTTTTGAATCTTTAGGATTTGTTTTCAATTCTTTCAATACATACAAGCTAAAATCTTTAAACTGATCTGCAAGTGTTCTTTATTTTGCTCAGGGACATGATTTAGCAGTGGGTTGTTATAGTTAGGGTAGTATGGTTGGGTTGTGATTGGACTTGATGATCTTGAAGGTCTTTTCCAACCTGAGCGATTCTATGATTCATGTAAGACTAAGCATTCAGGCTTTTATTTCTGGAGGATCAAATATCATAAAGCTTGGGATATAATTGTGACAGCTGGCAGGATAGCAGTATCCAGTGGCCAGTTGGGAGTATGAGATAGGTGAGGAAGAAGGATAGGCTGAGGTAACATCTTTCTGAAAGAAAAGCCTGCAGGTTGGAAAATTTGATTATAAAGGGAACAACAGTAATCTCTATATTCTTAATTAGACATTAACATTGTTCCATTATTGTTTCTTCTGAAAAGGAGAACATAAATAGTCATGCATCAGCACAGGGGTGTGTTGTACCTTTAAAACTTTGAGGTTCTCCTGCTTGTTGATGGAGGTGTTGACATTTTGTGTTGGTTTTCCTGTTAGTTTATCCTGTAGACTTTGTTTATTGTGTCAGAGCTAGCTTGGACAGGAAAGTACAGGATTGTTTTTTGCAAGTGGAAAAGATGTGACTTTTATTTGAACTCTGTCCCGCATGGGATATGTAACTGTAGAATTTGAGTACTGTGTACCTTTTGTAGATAGTTGCCAGACAAGGATTGACCAACAGGGATTAAAGAAGCTGTAGCCCTTGAATAAAATTGCTTGCTGTAGTATTTGTGGTTCTGTGTCACCTAGAGCATTTATGATGTTGGAAACTTCAGTTTGGAGCTATGTGGTGTCTAGGCTTGTCAACAATTGTCAGATTATTGTCTCTTTTTATGAGGTAAGGCAGTAATGTGGCCGACAAGAGACCAGCAGTGCCAGCTCTCAATATTTCATTGCCCATATTGATGTCTTCCTTGTAGATCCAGCATATGGAGTTACCTGAAGGCAGAAGATAAAGCTTTCCTTTTGAAAGTAGGGTTCTATTCCTCACAGTTTCAAATGAACTACTGATGAAAAAGGACTCTCAAACAGGAAGGCAAACAAAAAGAACAACCCAAACTTAAGCTTCAAAGCTATTGTCATAATCTTGGAGATGTCTGCCCTACTAATTTTTAAGTAGGGTAAAAATGCTGAGAGCATTAATGAATCTATTTTTATAGATCAGTGATCTTTGTATTTCAATATTTTATGCTTAGCAGGGGATAGAATCGATAGAGGGAAAAAGAATCTGTTTTCTAGATAAAACAACAGCATCATTTGTTATGCAATGACTTCCCCAGTATCCACATGATTAACAACACAAGTTTTCCTTGTAATGCATCCAACTATATTTGTGTTCCCTCAACAGCTTTTCTATTGCTAAATTGTTCCTTCATGGGAATTTTTAGAGTGTGTCTAAATTGCGTGACGTTTGTTCAAGGCGAAAGTAGAGAAACCTGAGCTGCCATTGTATTTGGTTAAATTCGTATCTGTATCCAAAGTAATAGTATTTTCAAATCTCAGAGATCTGCTTAACTCTGCTTATATCCAGATCTAGCTGGTAATCGTATCTAAACTTTCTTTGTTCCAAAAAAAAAAAAAAATTCTCTGAACTGTGTTTCAAACTTCTGAAGGAAAGTTCTGAAGGAAATAATTTTCATTTAGAGTTAGGAGCTTACTTACTAAAATGAATACCAAAGTAATCTGTCTCACTTTTGATATGCTGCCTACAGCTAAAATACAACTACTCATAAAGGGCTCCACCCCTTCAGTATCTTAAGGCACAGTTTAGAGCCAACGTGTGTGCTCACACACAGATTACAGGAGCTAGGAACAATTCCAAGTTACGCATGTGTGCATGCATGCTTAGAGCTCTGGGTTTCCTAAGCAAAAGGGAAAACTTGTGAAGAAACTTGGAGGCTGAGGGGGTTAAATGAAACCCAACTCTCCTTTTCCTGTGTTGTAAGGCTTAATAACCAAACAGAAGCTGGAGAGAAGAGCGGGTTAGGAGCCACTGTTTAAACCTGAACAATAGGAAAGTGGGTTTTGCTGCTTGGCTACAGAGTGGTGTCAGTGCCTCCAGCTTTTGCACTCACATTTCACAGGTACACACAGAAGGTAAGAGCTGTCTTTGTGTCCTGGGCTGTCTCCTTACTCTTCCACCTGGACATCTATTTTCTTTCGGTGCTGTTTTTTTTTGTTTGTTTGTTTTTAGTCTTCCACTGCTGTTTCCCTTCAATTCAAAGAACACAGGGGAGATTAGAAACCAAAGTGCATACATTGCAAAATTGGATTTCTTGGTAGGGAGGGAAGAAAACATTTCACGTGGTTGGTGAACACCGATCCCTTTCCCTCACAATTAATTACACTACAACTTGATGTAATCAAAACTGTCCCTGACAAAGTGAGTGAGGGGAAACAAAAGGGTGGAAGGGTCAGATGCACGTGCATCACCAGGAAGAAAGCACAGAAACTAAGACATACGTTGCAGGGATATTGACTGGAGAAACATAATTTTTGCTGGTAGAAATAAAAACCCTACCCAGGTGTTAGAACTCTTAAATTTCCTAACCACTATCCCTGGAGTGCTCAGCTGTTTCTATTAATGTTCTAGCAGGAGAGGGAGTGTCTCCTAATCAGCCTGTATTGCTTTCAGCTGTGTGAGACAGGATCCATTTTGGGGTCTGATCCCAACTGAACTATGCTGCTCAAACCAGTAGATCTGCTTGTGAAAGGGGTGGTTTGCAGAATGGGATCTCATCCTGGAGGAGGTGCGATATGTGAGGCAGATCAAGAAGCTGCTTAAGGGAACAGTGCTGGTGATGAGGTGGTAATGGACTGGTCACAATAAGGTAGGGCAGTAGATTTGTCTAATGTCTTGGTGTTCCATGTGTGTGGTTGAGTGGAGGTAGAGGAATGTTTGTTTAATAACTAAGTTTCACGGGCTTTGATAAGGTTAATGATCTTGAATGGAGTTCCTATTGGCAGGAATAACTGATCTTATTTCGAGAGATCAAGGAGATTTTAAGTTTCTGTCTCTAGGGACAGAAGTCTGTCTGTAAGTCTGTCTCTAGGGACCCTAAAGAACACCTTATATATTATTTTGGAAGGGTCTTCACAATGCTTAAGAGTTTCTCTTACACCTTCAGTATTGTACTTACAGTGGCCCTTCACCAGCTTTTCTGCATACTTGCAACTGATATCTTTTTATCCTGGTCTTTTAGAGACATATTATCTTCTGTAATAGCAGAGCATTTTGCAGGGTCTGTAAATGGAGCAGCTGTGAAAAACCATTCTTTCTCAGGTGCACCTTGCTGGTGAGCTGGTGTGCTACACAGCCACATGTGCTGGATGGCCTCACCCTTAGACTTTTAGGACTAATGCTTTGCTCTAAAAAAGAGTGAAGGGAAGTGTGTGACGTGCAACAGAATTAGGTAGGACTTTGTATCTTTGGCACATCACTAGCTTCAACTGGTGCTTGTTGAGGTTAGTGAACAGAAAGATTGATTAATAAAATGCAGAAATTAAAAGCAGAAGGTAAACTTGAGATCTCCAGAAATTTTGCTTTTAGTGTATTTTCTTCATCTTGTGTAAGATAATTTAGACTTCAAGAGTGTTTCTGGGTTCTGACGCACCAGAGGGCATCCTGGCAGCTCAGAGCGGTTTGATTTTTAAATATTTTGTTTCATGAATGTAAACACTTGATGGTTTAGGGAAGTGCTGTGTTTGGGGTGGTTACACTGTAGCATGTGCGTATTCTAAATCTCTGTACTAGTAAATGTCCGCTCTGAATGTAGCACTGGAAAATTTTGACAAACACCTTGAAGGGACATTCAAGAGAAGGTATAGGTTTTCCTGTGCTGCTTTCTCTCTCTGTATGATATTAAGAAATAAAGCAAATGTGTTTGCTTAAATTTTAAGGGGAAAGAAGCAATCATGGTTGTAGAATGAATTATCTTAAATGCTGATCTTCAGTAAGCGATAATCTTCTGATGCAAACCCTGTATCTCTGTTTTTGTGATGAAGTTCTTCTTTCTCTGATCTTGCTTGGTGAAATATCTTACTTCAGGGATTACTTGCCTTACAAAGTTGGCACAAAGATTTGGTTGGTGTCAGTGTGAGGGACTGTGCTCTGACTTGCTGAAAGGATTTAGGAAATAGGAAAAGAGGTGTTTTGTTGGTACTACCAGGAAAAGTGTTTGCAAGTTTGGTTATAAGCAACCACTTGTGTTTATTTAGAAAATAGGAAACCTGCAAAAAATAAAAATAAAAAACTATATGTGTGTATATATCCACTTTTGATTCAGAGCTCTTGACTGCAATAAGACAAACTAATGTTGTGTCCTGAAACAGGTAGGGTTTACGCTGCCAAAAGACTTTCTCTTTGTTCAGAGGAAAGGCTTAAATGCTAATAAAATGTTGACCATTTTGTGATATCACGTATATGCCTTGTGACTCATCACTATGTAGAAAAAAAATAAAAGCGCTTTTTTTTTTTTTTTTTTTTTTTTTTTTTTTTTTTGTAAGAGGATGAGAGATGCTATATTTGTATAAGAACAACACCTAGAATACATTGGATATAATTACAGGTATTCTCATGATTGGTATGATCTCTTGATTAGAGCCTTGTCCTTAGCTGATACAAGGAGGAAGTACTTCACTGAGTGAAGTACTGAAGAAATAAGATGCTTTCCTTTTAGATCTTTGAGGAGCATTAAAACTGATGATAAACTCCTTGGAGTACCCACCATAGATACAAAGACTAGACATTTGGATGACTGTCAGATGATTGCTCTGATCTAGTACAGTCATTTACAGTTATGGCCGTGGTATGATGGACTTGTCAAAAGAACTTATCTCACTGGAAATGATACTCTGCTGAATGCAGTTTCACCATCTTATTTTTTTTTAAACTTACTATTGAATTTGAAATAAGATATTGGAGCGCAACAAATCCTGTCTTGCATGGTGACTAACAAAAGTTCATTAAATGTGTGAGGAGAGACTTCAACATTAAGGATTTGATTGGTTAAGTATTTGTATGCATAGTCTACAAACAAAACACTTGTTTATGCTTCCCTAAGCAGTAACAAGCTTAAGCTTTCCTGACATACAGACATCACATAAGGAAATAAGTACTGCCAAAGGATTATTTCACTGCTTAACTCTTAAAGAAGTAACTAAAGATTCTGCTTCGGGCATCTGTGGTAAAATAAATAAATATATAAAAAAAAGACAGTTTAGAGCAAGGAGCCAATCTATATTTAGATTCCACTGTTGTAAGTTTGCTGTGATCACACAGTTGAGCACGTGCTTCCTTCGAGATCTCTCCAGGCATTGCTGTGCAATCACACTCTCATAACATCTTTTTTGTGAAGTTAATTTTTAGTGGCAGATGAAAGATGCTTGGCTGGTGTCCTTAGAAACTCTGGCCTTATTTCCACTGGCTGAGGTTTCGCCTCCAAAGTTAGCTGTGGGGTTTAATTTTATTTTTTTAATTTATTTATTTTATTTTTACCTATCTTTTGGTTCTACTTGTGTTAATCATCTTTCTGTTGCATAGCAATGGAAATAAGCCTACTGATTTCTGAGGAATTTCCTGCTTTGTGTCACCAAAGGTATGTCAGCATCATAGTCCACAAAGGTGGTTGCTTAGGAAGCAGATGTACCCACAATTAGTTTGTTGTGCTTGGCATATTGGCAGCTTTATGCAGGTAAATTTTAACTTAAAAAAAAAAAAAAAAAAAAAAAAGCCATTATTTTAGATGTAGAAGTAGCAGCAATCAAAACCCATGTGAGGGTCAGGGTAAATATTTTGTGTTTTTTCTACCAACATTGTTGTTAGTCACCAAACAATTAGATTTAAATATAACACAAGTGTTTGGTGAGTACACTGTTGAATGCAGTGTTAATATTCTTTCAGAGAAGAGATATAGATCTTGCAAAGATGCGGAAAACAATTTGCATTTTTTTTCAAGTTTCCTTTTAAGATAGCAATTATTTATATATTTTTTAACCCTTTGCACAGCGTCTAAGTTTACCTCGTTTATGTTTAGGATGAAATGAAGTTATATAAAATTGTAAGTTGTTCTCCAGCATCCCTTATCTTCCTAAGGGATTCTTCAAATTTTGAATTGGAAAGAGTTAATCTCAGCTGGCTAGCATTCTAGCAGTAGAGTTCAGTGTCAGATAACATTTCAGAGCAGTCTAAATAATTCATTTAAGTGAAGTCTGCTACTGAGGGCAGTAGTTGACCTAGAAGGTTGTTAGCCATCCCTTTTCGACTGTTAATGTTTGGGACATTATATGTGTTTTCCATAGTCAATGTGTGACTGCTTTTTGCAATATTTGATGTATAAATTAGTCTGCGTGATTCATCTATATCCCTATGTGCTCTCACTCTTAATCAACAATTAGAAACAGTGAGACTACCAAAGTAGAAGGCAGAATCCTATCTTCTTCTCCTATTTTCTTCCCTATTGCAAACCCAATAGGGAAAGGCTAGATGCAGAAAAATGAATCTCAGTTGATATTGATAGGTAAACAGATAGTTGTCGTCATGAAGCACTGAATAATCTCCTGCAATAGGGAGATTGGGAAGGAAGCAGATCAACCTCTTCCCTACCCCCTGAAAGGTTATGGTGTGTTGTCTTACTAGCCTTTCCATGTTACACAGTCTGATCTTGCTCTTTCACCCAGTGATTTTTCAGCTTCTGTTCTGTGTGATTGCTGTATTCAGTACAAAACTGTGTGAGATGGGCTGCTATAGCTTCCACAGGTGTAGCTGAATTTGACATTACTATAGGCTGGCAGTGTTTTTTACAGAGGACTTCAGAGTCAGCAATGATAAGCAATGCCTCAGTTCAGGTTTTGTGTGTGTTATGAATCAGATAGAAGGCTGAGACTGTTGATACAGCATTCTGGAAGAAGCTCAGATGTTGCTATTATTCAGCCGGTACTCTCCTGCTGTGCTTATTAGCATGTTTTTTCTTAAATTTTTAACTTAATGAGGTAAATTTTTAGAGTTATTCAGCTGAAAAATTAAAATGCATAATATTGCCGAAAGTACATCTGTGCAGGATTACTTTCTTGGTGAGGTTTCTTTAACTCCTAGCATGTATGTAGAGTGAATTAATAAATCTGTATCAGTGATTAAAAATACATCTGTAAAACCTTTACTCGGTTTGTGCTGTTTTACTTTATTCTCCCTCCCTTCTTGCCACTAAACACTTCCAACCAGTTTTGTATTTAAATACACATTTATTAAATGTTTATCCGCTGCTTTGTATACAAATGGCTCTATAAATGTGGCTTGTTTTGTGGTCAAGACAAGGGAAATTCAGCATCCTCTCACTTAAAGAAGCATATACAAATGAGTAGTCTCATCCATCCAGCCCAAGGGGCATCTCACCCTGAATCTTCTTTGGAGAAATATAAAATAAAAATCATTTGCTGTAGGCAGGGAAGAGAATGGGTAGACACCATGTGAAGATGTATCTTGGATGCGACATCCTCTGTACAAAGGAATATTTTTATTGGCTCCTCTGGGTTCTGTGATGTGATCTTTATGTTTTCCCAGTGCTGCACTCAGCATAAATTAATGGAGATTTTTCCCTAAGCTTGATCCCTGTTCCATTACCTCCTGTTTCTCACCTTGCCCTTCTTAATGTATCTGAGTATTTTCCATTTTTAAGTCTTTCACTGAAAACCTGAGAGATACTTGTCAGTAAACAAGGGTAACCATGCAAAGATGGAACATGAGAAAGCAAAGCAAAAATTCCTAGTGTCCTCAGAAAGAGACCTCAGTGAATGGCTAAGGAAATTGATGCCACTGGAAAACTGGACAATATAATATTCTTTGATTTCTCATCTCCTTTATTAAGCTTCTAAAAATATAGTAATTGAGGGAGATACGACAATCTAAATATGTGGGAGTGGGGAGTGGTAATGGAGAAAGTGGGGAGGAAATGCTGAAAATGTGCAAGTAGTAAAAATCATGCTGACATCTTCTGCTTTAATGCCAGATGTGCTAAATTTTTCAGTAAGCAATTTTGATCTGCATTGCAGTGAGCAAATATTTATTGCAGTTGCTAACCTGTGGCTCAAGCTGTTCAAAGGCAGCTTATCTCAGGGTAAGAACAATAGATCCACATTGAGTAATTCAAATCCCTGACTGGGATATGAAATTAGCCAGAAGTGCCTGCTTGGGCTGGTACTACTGGCTAGCTTTGGCACTTAAGCCTGGCTTAAACTTGTGTGGCAGCAGGAAAGTATCCACCCTGAAGGAGGTTATTTATCTCCTGCCTCCCAGAACGGTTTGTGACCAGAAAATGTGGTATATGCCTTTGCCCAAGTGGGGAGTGATTCACATGCAGAAGAAGATTGGTCTGTCTTATGTTTTAAGCAGAGAAGAGCCACATATTACTGGCTGTTCAACATATATATATATATGTATTTATTTATTTTTATGAGAGAGAAGCACTGGAACTAATGAAAGTCATGTTCTTCTGATTTCTTGACTTGTTTCTGTAGCATCTAAACAACTTAAGCTATTGTTTAAAGAAGGCTGGGTTACTCATGATATCTCTTTCAAGTTTGGATTCTCTCCTATTGAAAAGTCATTTTCTTTCCAATAGAAGTGAACTTAAGTTTCAAGGTTTCAAAAACATTAGTTTCACAGTTATTTTTACACACATGTATCTATACTGGCAATGTAGATCTTGTTTTTCTTGGGGCACAGATGTTCAGAGGTGATTTGGAAAAGAGGTCAAGTTTAAATAGGCAATGATCGCCTTTTGTGCATTGGAAGGAGGATTTACACATGTAAAGGAAACACAGAAGTCATTACAATTATCCTTGATTCTCTTCAATGTATGGCAAACATATTCCTGGTCCTCTTGGATGATTTGCTGATCTTGCTGAGCCTTCATGGCCCTGGATAAAACTTGTAACTAAATAAAATATTTTCAAACCAGTTTGCTGTTGGCTTCACTATAGAGAAAACTTCAGGACTACTTGTCTGTCTTTTCTAGACATTTATTTGTTAAAGCTGAAGCTTATTTACTGAGTAGATTCACTGTTAAGTCCTGAAATAAGGATGTTTATCTGAAGTTACAGATGAATTACATCTAGATGAGTTTAAAATGTAGTATCTCTGCACTGTATTCTTTTTCATTTCAAATAAAAGTTAGCTTTTCTCCTTTTGAAACCTTTAAGTTATCTGACTGTTTCACAGTCATTTTTATGTATATACACAGGCAATGTGGTTCCTGTTTCCTTGGGAACATCAATGTTGAAAGATGAGTTGTGTCCAGACTTAGAATTTATAGCCTTTGCCTCGGTGACACTCTGCCTGCTGTCTGTGGGGCCAAACAGAAGTCAGTGCTGTGAACACAACTGAGAAAGGGCACCAGAATATGCTTTATGGATATTGTCAAAAAGATGTTTCATCAAAATATTATTTGATCCTTTTTGCTTTGGAACAGAAGTAAATGTCCTTAGTTGCTAAATTCAGTTTCAAGGTTAAAATTCTCCAGTACTAATCAGGTTTGGGTTGGCTCCTGTTGGAAAAAAGAGCTTCATAGTTTAGATATGGACGTACCCTTTTTTGGCCAAGCTCCTGGATAGTGGAGCTGTTCACCAGTTCATCCTTTTACTCATACAACCTGAGCAGTTAATAGCAGATGCAGTTGTCTAGAAAACTTGAATCTCTTCTGGAACATTGAACAGAGGTTTCAGTTGGACCTGACTCTAGTTCTGGTTGAAGGTCCAGGTTGGTCCTTACTTATTGTGAGCTGATTCTCATACTCCCTCTTGCTGATGTAATTTTAGATCTTAGCACTATGGCAGGAATTCTTACTTGTTAGATTTCCAGCAGATGTTCCGTATCTGGGGTGTATAGTCACCATTTCCCCTCAGGCTCTGCTAGTATTTTTGAATGGAAGGGGGGTGGAGATGCTGCTCTAGCAATGGGAAAATGTAGATGGGGAGCACTGAAAAGAATTAAAGAAGGGCAGGAGGCACAGAGCACAGCAGCTGCTGTTGTCACAAGTGAAAGCACTGCAAAACACTGTTCTTTTCTTTCCTTCCCCCACACACTCAGGCTTTGGTGAGAAGAATGGCAAAACAAACAGAATAACTTACGCTGCCGTATCCCAGGTCCTGCAAGGAGTGAAAGAGCCGTTAAATTCAGAAGAATAACATGACCACTTTTTCTTGAAGGTTTCAGACAGATTCACAGATCCCATCTGTGTAATTTCCAGTTTGAAATAATGCAAAAAGGATCAATGGCAAATACTGCATCTGAGGAAGCTTTCAAAATAACAAGTTTGTTGAAGCTCAGAGAATCAGCCACAGGTTTTGTTTTGCAGTGGAGCATTCAAAGGGCCAAAAAAGTCCCCGCTCCTCCTCCTCACCATTTTTCCTGGAATTTGTTGACTAGTTTATTAGGGCTAAACTTTTTAATGCTAAATTTGGGCCAGATGTTAGACATATGAAAGCAATTTCCATGCTTGTGCAATGGCACAAAGATACAAGTGACCACAAGAGCTATAACCTGTTGCTTTTTGCAAGGGATTGTGCCATATATTTGAGGTTGTTTCCAGTTGTCTCCTCATAGAATGTTTTTACCCTGCCTGGCTAGAACCCTCTAAGATGCTCTAACTACTTGGGGACTGGTAACACTGCCAGATCTGCTGAATTGTTTCTCTAGCCTCCTCTCCAGGAGCATTGTGGTTTGGGCCCACCTCCTTATTTGCCTCTAGGTTCAGATTCAGGAGTGGGCAGTACTAGGCTTCTGTATCAATGGATGTGATTTCCTCAACTGTGTGTGTGAACCTTAGAAGTGCCTGTAATGGAAATTATGAGACAGGACTGCTGAGGCAGAGATTTTTCTCTGGACAGTAAGAAAAGAAGCTGAGCAGTCTTTAATATCTATCTCTGTTTGACATCAGTGCCATTAAATAAATAAATAAATAAACAATCAAACAAAAAAAACCAACTTTTCTTAGAATGCCCTTTGCCAGTAGTGCAAAGATGTAAGCAGCTTCCATAGTGCTTTGCTGTTTTGTGTGTAACTTGTAGTAAAAGTGTTGTTTTACCCCATCCCTTGGAATTGTTCAAGACTGGGTTGGATGGGGCCCTGGCAGCCTGATCTAGTGGTTGGTAACCTGCTGTAGGCAGGGGATTGGAACTGGATCTATAAGGTCCCAAGGTTTTAAAACTGTTTTATGATTCTGTGATCTCTAAATCTCTCATGGCTGTCCTACCTATCTGAAAATGTCATTGTTGGGCTGTGACACAGATCTAGCTGTTGGCCTCAACTGCTCTGAGAATGTATTTAACTTGTTACAGAGGGCAGCTCTGGATGGTTTTTTCCTTTGATTTTAATTGAACGAGAATTAATAGCACGTGTGTGCAGTAGAGGGTACATAGTCTTTTCTCAGTTTCTTAAGAAGGTTAATCCAAATTGAATGAAAGTCTGTTCATATTAAAAGCTCCAAAAGCTTCATTTTCTTCGGAATCGTATGATTGGCATTCAGAATACACTGACAGAAGCTTATTTTCTCATTACATTTCCTTTGCATTTCCTTGCTATTTTTCACAAAGTATTTGGTCCGACTGGGTTTCAGTGCTTAATTTCAATACTCCAAAGGAAAAATATTAGAGAAAAAGATTTTCATCCTCACCATTCTGAGTGTTGGGAATGTAAACATTTGTTATATCGGATTTATGGAGCTGTAAGGAGCAGAGCGGATTCAGTGAGGCATAGCACTACAAGACAAATAGTTGCCCATCATAAAGTTATTTGAAAGGTCCGAATACTATATCAAGCATGTTTCATTTTGGTTTTGGTATGATGTTATGATTTTATAGCGATACTAGAATTGTGATATCTGTTTACATTTTATCTGGATTTAATAGGCCAGGCTAAAGTAGCCATATGTGAATCTTTAATATTAAAAAGGGTGTCATTTTTGCTTTTTTTTTATGCATTGTGAAAAGAAGGCTTCTCCTTTTCTTTTCCCAAATTTGAAAGAAACTCAGTCTAGATAAAAACTACGCTAGGGTTATCTACTGTCTCTCTTCTTTCTGGGCTCAGTCAACAGGTCATGAGAAAAAGACCATGACGAGTAAGCAGTATAGTGACCAAAGTGCACTTTTTCACATCTGTAAACTGTGGTGAATGGTGGTTGGTGTGGTTTTGGTTACTGCAACTCACAGGAGGAAGGATAAAGTAGCAAGAGGCAATGTGCCAGTATAATGCTGAGGTCTCAAATTAGCGTAATAATTCTTTTTTTTTTTTTTTTAGACAGTTGCATATTGTCTTTATAGTTTGTGTGGCCTTAATCTCCCTTCTAGCTCTGCAGAGGGGGTTCAACTACAGATGGTTAAATCTAGTTGTAACTGTCTATGACAAACTGTAGGATTTTAAACATGCAAGATCACACGAGAGACGTGAAGCTTAACCAAGCCACACAGGATGACTATAGGGTACAGAAATGTTAACTGTGGAATTTCTTACCTTGGGTTGGTTGAAGTCGTTACAATCTTAGTGTTTTATCATGTGTATATGTAAAAGGGTGGGAGGGCAGGCAAGCAGTGGCATGTGTCTTCCATTGTGCCTGGGGATTCTGTTCTCATAATACCAGAGGAAAGTTCAGGGAAATATTTGCACTCAGTAATTGCATTCTGGCTTTCTGTGCAAGGTAATTGCAGTCTTTGCAGACTCTACATTTATCCGGGGATCACAGTGATAAAACTGCTCTTCTTTCTCTCGTCCTGATTTTAGTTCCACCTCACTTTTTTCTGTATGGTCTTTGAGCTCTGTCACCATACAAGTAGCAAAGAAGCAAGCAATTCTGATCAATAATCTTTGTGTTCCCACAGATGGAGTTGAAGAACTTGCTCCTTCTGCTCCTGCTAGCAGTGATGCTGCCTTCTGCATTTTCAGTAAGTAAAAGCTCTTTTGAATACTTTTGCAAGAAATTAAAGATACTTCTGCTAAGGACTGCTGATATCTCTAACTTAAGTGTTTTTAGAAAGTATTTCCAAAAGATCTAATGGGTTGAAGCCATCAGGCCTACTGTGGTATGTTATGAAAAATCTAATGTGGTGCTTAAACAAGTAGTGCCTTTGGCTTGAGAGTTGTTATCTGCAAAGCAGTAATTGCCATGTGCTGCTTCTGAGCTTTAGAGAACTGTCACTGGAAGTAAGAAGAATGAATCTTTGGTTATCTGATTTAAACCACTAGGACTACACGAAAGAGAGAAGTTGTATGGCTTTAAGGGGAGATGTAATAATTACATTAAAGCAATTCAGTATTGTCAGAAAAGGAACACAGTTGTTAGGAACTCAGGTTCCTCTCCCTTTCTGACGGAGAATTGTGACCTTTCTGAAGTAAATGAAGTTTGAGAGCAGTTTGTCTGAGTTTAACTTCAATTGTATTGATGAGTTGGACAATCTGAAGTAAAGAGTGACCTGCTGAGTAGATGGGAAGACTTTAGCAAAGGAAGAAGTGGTATGCTTATTAGGCATAAAGGAACAGAAGAGGGCAGGTGGGAAGAGGTAATTATCACCTGAGTTAAGCGTTTAGTGGGAGTCGTGAGGAATTATAAATTTGCCACTAAAATTAATGAGTACATAACTTTTAATCTCTAGCGCAATTATGAAATTCTATTTCTATGTTCAGTATTTGCAAATGCTTTGTAGGCCTTCTTTGAAGATCGGGGACCAGAGGCCAGAAATCAAGCAGAGTTTGTTAGCTGTCGTAGACTTTTTATCTTCAAGTTGGAAATATGCATGAATAAGATCTTTCTATCTCACATCTGATAGAAGATTATGCTTTATGTTGAAAGAACCACAAACACTTTATTCAGTTCATCTGCTTGCCTGCCTGTCTATAGCCTGGTGATGTTTTGGAAGGGAAATGTCTGAAATGCCCTGCAAATACAAATGCTGGCATATCTCTTTAGCATTAGATTGTCCCCTGCATGCAGTCAGTAGCTCCTCTTGAAGGCATGCTGAATGAAGGAAAAAGGTTTTGCTTGGCCACTACTTTATTTCAGCTTCCCTAACGTGCTGGATCTGTCCAAGTTGTAAAAAGATGGGAAGATCCAACAGCAGTGAGGCATCCTGCTGTGATGATTCTCCATATTTATTTTTTTTTCTGTAAGGGAAGAGAGAAATGGTGTGAGCAATTGTTTACCAGATATGAATGTGAGGGTGCTGAACCATAGTGAGAAACAGTCAGCTTCTCAGAGCTGGAGCTGACAGGAGTGATGGTGGTGGTGACAGCTCGAGTTTGGGCTGAATGAGGAAGTCTTGGAACAGGCAGCCCTGGGAAGTGGTGCAGTCTCCATTCCTGGAGATATTTAAGAGGTGTGTGGGCACTGCACTAAGAGACATGGTTTAATGATGTGCATTGGTAGATCAGGTTCTTAGTTGCACTTAGTGATGTTTCCAACCTAAATGATTCTGTAGTTATCATGCAGCACTTGTGATGTCTACCATTTCACACCAGGCTTTGAATGATCTAGAAAAGGAGATAATCTCTTACATGCAGCTCCTTTATTTTTTGCTATGTGTTAGTACCTGGAAACTACAACTGGGTTGTCAGGAATTATGTTAGGGCTATACAGTCAGAAATCTAAGAATAGTCCAGTGCACTTTCAGAATATTCAGTTCTTGTTTCTAGGAAACAAGTAACAGTGGCAATAATGAAAAATACCAGGTTTGGGCATTTTTATCATGACTCTGTTTTCAGACAATGATAAAAACCTATCAAGGTAAAACTGTCTGAGCCACGTCCATTAGTGCTTCTACTGATAGAACAGTGCTTCTTCCGATTTAGAGAAATCGAATGCTGAAGATTTTCCATGCGAATAACTCTTTTATTTTTGTTGGGTGCATATATTTAACATGATTGTGTATGTATATTGTATAATTTGGAGTAACTTCTGATTTGTAAATATGATACTCATCAGATTTTTCTGCCTCAGTTTCTTTTTTTACAAGTGTGATTTCCTGTCGACAAATTTTTGTAGCTGGAATTCCTTCTTTCTAGATTAGAAATGTCATATGCATACATACCCTGGTACTGTTTCAAGGGAATAGTTTGATTTAATGTTTTATGATCCATATGCATCAGCTGTTAGACAATGCCGAATACTTTGTTCCTTGATTGCACTGAAGGTATGCTTGAAGTGAAAGCTGGTCTCAGACATGGGTGAAAATTCATCTGGACAAGATTGTTTTCTGTGGGTCTGTATATCTTGGTTAAAATACTAGTTAATGCTAGTTAATTTATTTTGAAACAGTGAACACTGTTATTCTTCAAACACTGTTTGTTAAACTTCTAAATCTTCTAGATCTGACAAAAAGGTCAAAAGGTACAGGTGGACCTCAAAGCTGAGGTAATACAAAAACAGTGAAAATTACTTGAAGAGGGAGAAAGAGATTTTAATGTTCTTACTAATAGAAATGTTAAAAAAGTAAAATAAAAAAAAAACAGCATAGTTCTTTGTCTCCTTGAAGCAATCTAGACCTCTAATGGCACAGCGTTTCTGCCAAAACCAAGATCCTGCTCATTTGTGACTGGATCATATGTCATCATTGTATTTGTTAGGATAGGATTTATCTTTTTTCCTGTGCATCATATACATGAAATCTCAATTTTCATTTTAGTAACCCATCGCACTTACTATAATGTCTTTCTGTAGTTCTTTGTGGTCTGTCTCTAGTTCTCTGTCATTTATTACCCTTATCATTCATCTTTGTTGTTTCCATGTTTATGATGTAACTTGTGAATGTGTTGGGTGGTTCAGGTTCCTTACAGCGCTGACAATGTCAGTTTTTGCAGTGAATGGAGGTTTTACTTCTACATTTGTTTTTGTTTTCTGGCCACCTGTTTATTATCCATGCAAGGATTTTCCTTCTGGCTACTTAGCTTCCTTCAAAGCTTTGGGTGAAGGATTTTGTTGAAAGCCTTTTGGAAATCTGAATTTATCAGACAGATTACCTTTGTTGATATGTCTACAAATCTCTCAAAGAACTACAATAGCCTTAGAAGGACTTGTCTTTAAAGTTGACTCTTTCCTGAATATATCTATGCAGGTATCTGCTAATTTTGTTCTCTGTTATAGTTGCTATTTATTTAGTAGGTGCCGATTTTATAGTATGTGGGTGTATAATTCCTTGGATTCGCCTGGGACTGACTTGTAAATTGGTGTCAGACTTTCCACTTCTCAGTAATCACATACTGAAGCAGTTTTAGCTGAAAGAGTTGTCTGCCAGTATGTAATCATTTATCTGTTTCAACCTTGAGTTCCTGTTAGGTCACTTGGATAAACAATTCTTAGTGACTTCATTCTGTTTGTTTTGACCACTTTTCCAAAATAAGACTGTGGTAATAAAATGTTCTCACAATCCTCTTCTTTGTGGAGCTTTCTGAATGTCTCCTGTTTCTTCCTCAGGGATTCCAATAATTAATTTTACTTTCTGTAGCGACTATCTTTTTAGCTTGCTCTTATACTCTAGTCAGCTCTAGGCCACCCAGAGCCTCAGGGAGGCTTTCCCTTTCTGAAAAGTAGCCATTACCTGCACCACCCACTAGCCAGTAAATGAGTGTAGTCAAGTGAGGGAACACCTACCTTGTTCTGCAGTAGGTAAGGCGGATGCTACACTCTGTCTAGTTGACAGAAAAGCAAGGAAAGTGGAAAGGGACTAGAGCACATAATGGGGTAGAGTGAGGTGTGCTGAGGGAGGTAAACATAGGGAATATGGGAATGAGTTTGGAAGTACAAGGGAGTGAGTTAAGTACTCTAGGAAGAACCTAAAGTATCTGGAGGGGCTGAATTTGTAGGGGAACAGATGGATTTCAGTGGGTTTGTTAGAGAGGATATGCTAACAAGCCAGGGCTAGGGTGGTAGAGGAGAATGGAAGATGGACACAGTGAGTGCAAACCTCAAGCCACTAAAACTGTTAAAACCTTGTTGGTTTTTTTTTTCTTTTTGAGAAACAGTTTATCTTAATAAGCTTCTTTCTTCTTCTGTACCATTTTGTGTTTCACTTCCTGCTGTCACCATCTTGTTCTCTCTCATTCTTTTTTTTCCTAGGTTTGTTCAAATGCAATTCTTTGATTGCTTATTCATTATTCATAAAAATTGTACTTGGCATTCTTCACCTTCAAAGCTCTTTGCAAGCCTGCTGTGTCTGAGCCAAGATCAATGGTTAAGAGGGAATTATAAAAAAAGCTTTGTTCATGTAGTCCTGATTCGTTTGCCTATTTTTTGTTGCATTTTAGGCTAATACCATAGCTGGTTATGGATGGATTTATCTTGAAATTGCATCTATTGAAATAGTAGCATACATCTACAATATAAATGAGATATACTGAATGTTCTCAGCCCCTTGGCAGTTACATGTGAACGCTGAATGCCTGAACTTGCAGGGCATAGCTGTGCGGAAATATTATAGGCAGTCATCATTGTAGTACAGAGTGGGTCTTCTGCACATAGAAAGTAGAAGAAAATAGCTCACATCCCAAAGCATACTTATCTGGTGTGCTGTTTTCCAAAGCCTTTACGGCATTGCTTAGGCGTAAAGCTGGCCCTGACCAGCCTCCTTCCACCTTTTCCAGAGCCTGGGACACCATTTGGGCCCTCAGACTTGTCAGAAGTGACACCACATCAGGGCCTGTTCCCATCCCCAGGGAGGTGCTTCATGCCTGGGGATGGACATAAGAGAAGTTTGCCTATAAGGCCCAGCCTTGCTCTGCTGCCCCAGGGAGCAGCCAGTCCTCCTTGTCACCTTGACAGCTCTTTTTTTTTCTTTTCAGTCTACCTCATTCATCTTTCTGTAAGAAATAGACTCTTTCTTAGCAATTATTATTCAAGCTTAGTAAAGATATGTTCTTCCCCAGAGACTTCCTATTAGCCCAATCTTTGGCAACAAAACCATAGTGGAATAAATGGCTGCAGTGATCACTTTATTTTGTAAAACTTTTGGTTTCTACCTTTTTTTAATAGATGTTTCAAAAGTGAGGCTAGAATTCAAGGTGTGTTAAGACAAACCTTATTTCATAAAATATAAACCCCAGAATGCTAGTGTTTATCGAGCAACAGTAGCATAGTGTTATTTGAGAAGTGTTCTGGTTTTAACTGTAGTTTTACACTGCAGAAGCGCTGTTTAAAATGACAGTTACATCTGGGGAATCAACTTCATGTTACTCGTATTATCATTGGCAGCTGTATCTATATTCAATGGGTAACAATTATACAGAGCCTTGTACTTCCAATGTAAAGAATTTCCAATGTAAACTTACAATGTCAATTTCCTACCAGTCTCGGTGTTGGCACTGATGTGTCCCTGGGTCTTATCCATATGATGCAGTTTCAGTCAAAAAAATAACTTTTCATCATCCGGAAAGATCCTTCAATTGCAGTCCAGTGGAATGAAGGTATGTGACCTGCTGAGCTAAAATTGAGCAGTAGTCTTGTCCAAAACTGAACGTGATTGTTGGAGTAGTATAACATGTTTTTTTTATTGCTGCCAGCCCGTTTGGAAAGGCAGCACAAAGAATCATGGAATAATTAAGGTTGAGTAGGCCATCAGAGGTGCCCAACGAGTAGGGAAGCACTAGATGGAAGATTTTGACTGGAATTTAGTTTGTTTGAACCTGTGATTGCAAATCTTCACTGCTCTCTTTGGACTGCGTGGTAAATTTGTTTGCTTTCATAGCTTATTAGTAATATTGGAGTTGTGTCAAGGCACTAGGAAAATACTTACTTTGACTCAGTAATCCATATTAAGTTATATGAACTTTGTAGATCATTGCATCCCTACAGTGCACATCTGGGATGCACCGTCTCTGCCTGCACACAATTTCCTATCTCATCAAACTGATTGAGAAGTGTTTCAAGGGCCCTCTTTAAGTTGTTCCTTCATAGTGCCAACATTTTCAGGTTTTCTCAGACAAGTACCATTCACAGCTCCTTTTCCAGTGCACGTTTCTTATGTAAAAATATATATTATATGATATATACTATGCTATCTACTGCCATTTTCCAGAATTATCTTATTGTGCGTATGTCTGTTGCATACTGAAATTCTCTTTAAAGATAAAGATTGCAGCTGTAGTGATTCAGGGACATAGCTCTTCTATTTGCTTGTTTTGTCAGAATCAGTTGGCTTGATAAAGCAGGTGCTCCAACTACATCACTAATGCATCTGTCAAGAGATTGATGAAAGCAATGCACTGTTCATAAAAATGAAATCATTGACCTTCTAAACTTTTGGACGACTGCAGCTTGCTTTAGCAATGAGCACTGAGAACATGTGATGCCTGGGACATGTTTTCTTCATTAATGTTGTCTGAAGATAAACATTTCTAACAGGCAATAGAACTAGACAGAGCAGCTAGGTATTGACTGTCCTTTCTGGAGTTTTCAGAAGTGAGATGATTGTATATTTTTTCTGGCTTTTCCTGAAACATTAAAATATATACTCAATGCAAATAGAGGGTCTGCATTCTTGTATGCATTCAAAACTGAAGCAAGGGGGGATTTGAGTCAACTGAATTAACAGCAATGATGAATGTTTTAGGCTTTTAGTTCCAGAGTCCAGCAGGGCCTGGGATTTTGTCATTCTGGCTGAGGATAGATAAAAGCATTCTGGAGTCAGAGAGCATAAAGAGGCTTTGGAGACAGAAGTTAGCTGATAGCATCTTAAAATATCTTGTTATCAGGTTATATAATAATAGATTCCTGATTTATTATGTTTCTTTATATTTCTACATGCATTTCTACAGTCACTGACATAATAAGGGAGTTGGGTTCCTATTAAAATGTTTCTAACACTATACAGCTTTGGAAGGATTCTTATGACACTCCATTCAGGGTGTACATAAATGAAGTGATACTGAGAAAGTGATTGTTCCTGCACTCTGCAGATGTATAAGTCTTACAACAAAGAGTCCCTGCAGATTTTGTAGAAGGAAAAAAGAACACAACTTCTGTAGGAGGGATATTGGAATATTTATCACGCTGATGTGTGTGCCAGGGATGGGTTTTCTGTCCTAATTGCCTTCCAGTAATCTGACTTTCAAATGCTTCTCCTTTGGATTTTTATCTACATGTTTTCCTCACCCTTATGTTGACTGAAAGATTCCTTGTTTCCAGAGTGAGGTAATACTGCTCCTAAATCAGTCAGCTGATGCAGAGGAATAAGTCTGCAGAGAATCAGAGTGGTAGCATGTTTCATTCTTTTGGGAGTAAGGGAGGAGGGATTACAGGGGGCAGAATTAGGTGCCTGAAAGAAACACTTGGAAGAAAAGATGCTTTTCTGAAAGCTAAAACTCTATTGATGGGATTACCCCTGGAAAAGCAAATGAGAATGCCAAAGACAAACACTGAGCTGAATATTTGGAACAGAACAATGGTAGCTAGGTTTGGCGAGGGGTAAGAGAGACATTGACTTAACAGACAGAAAATATGTGGAAGTGGCTGTAACCTGGGCAGTGCCATTGAGTGAGAAGAGTGAAGGTAAACAGAGTTAGTTTGAACAAGAGAACTTGTCCTGAAGGATTTTGTTTGCAAAGGTGTTAAAAGAAATGCGCAAAAACGTATGTAAAGAAAATCAAATAGCATAGGCTAAGAAAAAAATGCTTCACATTAAAGCAGTAAAGGCAGGAAGAAAATGGAGTAACTCTGGTGAATAATAGTTGTGGGTATGGTTGTAGCAACTACATAAATATGCTAAGATATCTCTGACTGTGTTGCTCTGTCTGTAGCCGGGAATTACTCCTTTAAAGCGGCTGGGAAAGAAAGAAAAACAAGACTATAACTCAGGAACTTGAAGTCAGGCAGGGAGTATGTGCAGAAAATTACAAAAACAGTTTACATGACAAGGGAGGATTAACTCATGTATCTTGCCCAACTTGAATTCCTATTTGAGTTCCTATTTGTAGAAGTGATTTATATGTCTTATGTAAAAATGATTAACTGATGTGAAAAATATGTTCAAGAAGTGAGGAACTCATGCCTTCTCTGTAGGCTCTGGAAAGCAACCCTGGTGGGTGCAAAATATAAACTGAGTGGGTAATATCCGTGCAATATTGAAATACTCCATCTCTAGCATGTCCACTCCAGCAGAAAACCCTTAAAACGACACCAGCTGGCTGATCACCAGGGAGTAATTTACATGAGAATGCAGGAGGGAAAACAGGCGGGGATGGTAACAGAACACAAGCAGGGAAAAGTGGAGGATGAGGCTGTGGGGTGTAGTAATCCAGTCACAAAAGGGGCACTGTGATTCTGGAGGATAGGCTGGGAGCCAGACCCAAAGGTTATGTAGATTTGGAATACAGTACGGTGAAAGAGAGTTAGACTACGTTTCTATTATTTTTTTTTTTTACCTTTTGTTTTAAATAACGGATTGTAATTCCACACCAAAATAACAGTCTTAATCTGAATTAGCCTAGTTAGCATTGGCCTGCATGAGCCAGCAAGCAGTGAACCTGCACTGCAGATAGATAATGACACTACGAAGTGATACCTGCTTGCAATACTCAGCTCTCAGGAGCTGCTCCTCATTGTGCAAGAGAGGCCTGGACCTACTGAAGATTGCCAGTCTCATTGCACACAGTTTAATCAGTATTCTGATGTCATTCAGTGCATTAACGATCTGCCGCTAGACTGTCACATGGGCTCTCATTTGAAGTAATAGATATAGATAGAAAATGTATTAATGTTCACCTATCTTCATAATCTTTCTACTAAAGCAGAAATATGGCTTGTTGTAATCCATGTCTTGTGTTCTTGAATAATGAAATGCAAGCAGCAGCGACTGTGGATCCTCACATGTTGCTGAATTAATTTGCAGACTACCAAGATGAGAGGGAAAAGGAAATGGAGATTGTAAAGATACAATTTCTGACTCCATTTTGAGTATTTCTCTGCCTTTCTTCTCCACATTAACCCAAATATCTAAATGCCCAAATGGTGTATATTACCTTATCAGCTGTATAGTGTGTATGTAAACTTCCAAACTTATGCAGCTGCTTAGCAAATCCTGTCTTTACAGTGTTGCTCCCCGAGTATAACCCTTCATTTACTGTCTTTTAGCAAACACTGCATCCTGCAGTTATTTTTATTTTCAGGATGTTGCTATTCTTCCCACTGAATCATAGAATCCTAGAACCCTTGGAATTAAAGGGACCTCTAAAGGCCATCTAGTCCAACTACCCTGCAGTGAACTAGGACACCATATTCTACTGTATGTGGATCCTGTCCTCTGCAGTAGGCCTTCTTTCCTGAAAACTTATTTTGTATGCTTCTACAACAGCGTATTTTGTGTGATTCTATTGCAATTGTAATATCTTATTTGCATTATTGTGCTGAGTTCTCTTGACATCAGTATTCAGAATGACTTTCTAAAACAGAATGAGTTAAAGCTACAGCTACTGATGGCCCATGCCTTAACATGGACGATGTACAGGTGAAAAATGTCAAACTGCAGATTCTAGTTACTAGAAATTTGGCTTTTCTAATGTAGTGTTCTATATACCCACAACCTTACACACTAGGAATACAAACCAGCAACACAGTCTATTTTGCAAGAGAACAAATAAAAGTTCTGCTTCATTTTCAGTGTGTTTGTTGTTTTCCTTATGTTTCCATGTCTGTCTGATATGTTTGTTGTTTCTGTGTTACCTACAGGGCCATAGAATAAAGCGGCAGGCTGGTGTTTGGGGAAGCTGGAGTGAATGGGGCAAGTGCAGTCGGAGCTGTGGTGGTGGAGTCAGTGTTCGGCAACGTCGCTGCTATTTCCAAAGGTGAAGTCTAACCTCATTTTTCTTTCTTTAAATGTATTCTTCTGTTACCAAGCTTCTCTGTGTATGGTCCAATATCCATTCAGAACCAGAATGGCATAATTCCAAAGGAAACAAAGTCATCTGAGTCCATTTTGACGTGATTCTTAGCTTTTTAGTTTCATCACTGCTCTTTTGAAGAAGACTGTCTTTAACGTGTCTTTGCTTTGACTCCTTTTCTTGTATATAGTGATCTCTCTTTGAGATCTGAGGCTGTACAATGAGGTAACTGGTACAGCAGCACCTATCCAATCGGGTCTAGTGTGGGAGACCTGGTGGAGTTGGAGGAGAGTTCAGAGCATTTGATTGCTCTCCCAGGAGCCAGTGGCTATACCAAGATTTTCTCAGGCTTATGATTTCCAGGAAGATAAATTGCCCCAGTGAGTGGTGCAGGAGTGGAGTAAGCTCAAGCAGTGGTAACCTAGTGACATCTCATTAGTAGCTGGATTAGATTAGGGATGACAATGACTAGAAGTGTATTTGTTGGGAATGATAAACCAGAGAGGTTCTGTTGTATAAAAAGCAAGAAAAGGAGAAACAAACAAACAAACAAAAAAACAACCTTTCTCCTCAATAATATCCTGGGGGGGGAAGGAGAGGGGGGAACATAACAGAACAACTACCTCCTTATATTTAAAGAATTAGACTATTTTTTGTTGTTGTTGTTTTTATTTATTTTAATGGAAGAATCTAATGCTATTTGACACTTCTAATCCTCATGCTTACTGAAGGCTGCCTGTCATGGTATACAATCATGTCTTGTTGCCTGATCAGAATTCCTGGGAACTTCTCTCTCCATTTCAGAAGAGCTGAGATATTAGACTTCTGTTGACTTCTCAAATCAATATCCTCCATAGATGTTATTCTCCATAATTCTCATCTGAAAACATTTGACTGGAACAAGTGTTGCACACTTTTCACTGGCATCTTTAGCTCTCCCTACTAATGGGCTTAGAGTGCATATAAATAGCACTTAAAGTGATGTGCATACCTATTCTGAATTAGCCACTACTATTCTCAGAATATGTAGCTGGGTCTGGTAAGGATATGTCAGCTATATGCTAGCGGACAAAGAACAAAAAGCTCTGCTTCCATTACTTAGTGAAAACATAACTCTGAAGAGCTATCTTGCAGTTGTTCTTAGTTTATGTTTCATTCATAACAGATCACATTCCATAGCAGAAAATAGCACTAGAAAATGCAAACTTGCCCTAGCGAAAAAAGTGCTTTTTCATTATTTTGCTGCTTCAGGAGTCTGTAAATATGATGTGCTCTATGTGAAGGTTATTTAGGATATCTACCATGAAATTATTTTTTTTTTCCTGTGTTCAGACAGCCTAATGTTTGGTTTTCTTTATTTGGTCTTTCAGGACAGAAAATGCTTCCAGTTGCATTGGGCCAACTCAAAGCTATCGCTCATGCAATATTCAGGTAGAGTACAGTGTTTGTACTCTATTTTTATTTTTATTTTTTTTATCTTTTGCTTTCCTGTTGCTCCTTTTCCCAAGACAAATCATTCATGTTCAGAAGTAATATGCTATTGTTAGATCCTTTTCTCTGGCATCACCAATGAATGCTGTTCACCAATGGGTCCTCTTCAAAAGAATATTGATCTCAGACAAGAATTTATCCTAAGATTTTATATGTGAGTCAGAAGGGAGAGTTTTTAGTTGCACACTTAATTCTCGTCCTTTTCCCGATGGCCTGGTGCAAATGTTTTCTTCTCCAAACAGAGCTGCCCAGAAGGATCTGGAGATTTCCGGGCAGAGCAGTGTGCAGAGTTTGATGGGAGAGAATTTCAAGGAAAGAAATACAAGTGGCTTCCATATTATGGAGGTAATAATAAGTCTTACAAAGTAGGGTTACTCTTCATCCTTGACTATCAACAGTATGTTCTGAAGTAACTATAATGTTTTTGACTGTATACTTACATAGATACTTCCCTAACTGGAGTAGCAAGAGGGTTTGGGGCACAGAAATAATCTTTCTGTCAGCAGCAAAGCACTGCTGACATGAAGATGCTGGGTGTATGGGCAAAGAGACACCTACCACAGCAGCAATACATAATTGTCTCTTGTAACAACTGTTCTTTCAGGAACATTGCCCAAGAAAACTTGAACTGGCTGCAGCTATATCATAAAGTATTAAAGAAGCCACAGCTCTGCTGTGTTTCACAGTACTGTGAAAGAATATATAAATAAATGCATGTAATTAATAAGTCCTTTAGAAAACATGACATATTTGCAATTGGGCCATGCTTTCTTGAGAAACCACTTCAGAAGGCAGGTTTAGGATCTAGAGTTCCTCACTCTGATCTTTGCCATCATTCATAGTGACTTAACAAATTGGGAAGATTTTGATTTAGAGTTGGATTTAAAATTTTGCTTGCTGTTAAAATAACAGCTCTCTTGTGCTCTGTACTGATATTTATTCTTTCCAAAAAGCTTTGTACTTGCTCCATGGGGCATAAGAAGAGTTCTCTAAGGAACAACCAAGTATCCCCATGGCCCAACATGACCTCTCTAGCACTCACCAACAAGGGTGCCTGAGGAAAAGAATGCACACAGTGAGGCTTTCCCAGTGTACTTTTCCACCATCCAGCAGTTTGTGACCCAGAAATCTATTCAATATCTGCCACTTAATATTGGTCCACTCCTCTTTCTGCTTCTGTGATCTAAAACCAGGACTCTGATGTATTAACAAGCTATTAGCCGTGGTACCCACTGTTTTTTGTTTTTTTTTTCTCTCCTACCAGCACCCAATAAGTGTGAGTTAAACTGTATTCCAAAGGGAGAAAATTTCTACTACAGGCACAAGGAAACTGTGATAGATGGGACTGCTTGTGAACCTGGCAAGCGGGATATCTGTGTGGAGGGAGTTTGTCAAGTGAGTCATCCTGTTGCGTCCTTCCTTTACCATTGTGTCTGTTAGTCTTTCAGGTTTTTCCCTTTGTTATGCTTGTCCCTTTGTAATAATTACAGAATTGTAGGGGCTGGAAGGGACCTCTAGAGATTATCTAGTCCAACCCCCCTGCAAAAGCAAGCTCCCTATACCAGGTTGCACAGGTGGGCATCCAGGTAGGTCTTGAATGTTTCCAAAGGAGACTTGACAACCTCTCTGGGCAGCCTGTGCCAGATCTCTGTCACCCTTACTGTGAAGAAGTTCTTATGCACATTTGTGCGGATCATCCTATGCTTCAGAAATCTTCAGAATATCTGAAAATGATTTCTGAATGCTTTGGAATATCTGAAAAGTGGGTTCATTCTGTTTCTGAGGTGCTGAGGAGGATATCAGTGTCATTTATCACTCTGTCTCTGGAAGTAAAAGGGAAGATATCAGCTCTGTCCTTCTCTTGACAACAGATTTCCTACCTTCTGACTTCCCACATTCCCTAGATTCAGGTTTTCTCGTAAGAACAGTTCAACATTTAGCCATTTTATCTTTCTTTGCCTTGTCACTATGCTTTATTCATGTTGACACCTTTGTGCCCTGACAGGCTGTTGGCTGTGATAACATACTAGAATCTACCAAGAAGGAGGACAAGTGCCTGCAGTGCGGAGGAGATGGCAGCACCTGCTACGGTGTGAAAGGCACTTTTGATGTGCCTAACCTCCCTAAAGGTACAGGTGATCTGTATAGTTCAGGCAGGTGAGGAGGAAGAGGGTAAGCCTAAACTAATGTGGCACTTTAGCATCAGAAAACATATTGATTGCTTTACCCAGAGAATTATTTTCTTAGTCTCAGAACAGTCAAACATACTTGAAATGCTGCTGGTGTCTTTCCCTGTCCAGTCTCCAGCAGATGCTGTAAATGTACCGTGTGAATACAACTCTATACCATTTTAAGACTATCCCCGTATACACTGTCTTGAAAGCCCTACTAGAATTTCTGCAAGACTAAAAATGGAACTGAATCTTCTTCATTAGGCCAGTTTTTAGTCATTTTAAGACAGTTGTGCTGTGATCAAATCAAATCATAGTCGAGACCCAATATGCCAGTTACTGAAATTCTAGATTTTAAAACCTCAAAAAAAAAAAAAAAAGACTTTGCATTCATCCTTTATGCTTACTTTTCTGAGGTGTAGTTGCAACTGTATGTCCATGGGCTGAAATCTGGTGAGTTTTTGGTGAAGCTATTCAGAATACAGATAAAGAGACAACTGCAATCCGTTGAGCCACCATTGTAAAGTTCATCCAGTTGTTCAGATACCAATAAAATTGGAGGAATCATTGATGCAGAAATGTGACTGTGTACGATCAGTGGATAGATATTAGATAATCCCCTTCATTTTTCTTCAGGGTACAATCAAATGTTCATTATCCCCGTGGGAGCCACCAGCATCCAAATTAAGGAGGTTATGCCCAGCAGGAACTTTATAGGTAAGACTGGTATCAGAACATATGTTTCAGTCCATTTGGATTCCAGTCATTGCATTAAAATTTGGCTTCAGGTACGTTGGGATTTGGGAGGTTTGCTGTGATAGCTTGATCTGGCAGAGGGAAATGCTCTTTGAAAATCAGGATCTGAATACTGAGCATCTTTGAAGTATTAATGATGCTTAACTCTGGGCTTCAGGTTTACCTCATTTTCAGTGAAAGTAAAGTCAAGACAGGAATAAACTGGAGGGATGTGGCTATGCAGCATATAAGTCCTTTCTCTGCAGCAAAACTGTCAACAACTGTCTGAGTGTACAGCAGCTTCTGGCAAGAAAGTGCTAGGCTGGTCCAGCATTGTTGAAGGATAATGTTCACCTTTATTTGCCATACCTGTGATGCAGAATTAAGTGAAAATGAGAGCATTCCTGTTGAATTCTTATTATTTGTTTTTATACATGAATTTCTGCTGTGGCGCTAGGTGCTGCCATATCAGGTTATCACACCACTTAAAAGGATTGCAATATTAATGCAAGGAGATGGTGCTCAAATTATGACACTAAGAGCACTGTGGGTTGCCAGTGCCTCAAAAGTCTAGAACAGGCACTGTCTTGCAGTATCTAGAACCAGCCGTCTAGTCATAAATGTGTTAATTTATTAGCTTTTCTTCTCTGGCACGTGGCTTTATCCAGCTGTCAAGAATGTGCAAGGGGATTATTATCTGAACGGGCATTGGACTATTGACTTCAGCCGAACGCTACACATAGCTAGCACAGTTATGCACTATGATCGTGGCTCAGAAGGTGATCTGGCCCCAGAGCTCCTCCATGCCAGGGGTCCCACTACAGAGCCCCTAGTCATTGAGGTAAGTGGCTGTGCTTGCCCCAGCTGATATTGTTTTGCTTTGCATAGCAGTCCTCACTTTGTGCAGTGGGAGTGCATTGGTGGAGACCAGATGGGAAATATTCTTGAAGGATAACTGGGCCTCCAGCAATCTTACAGGGCTGTAGAACCTTAATCTAGACCAATGTTATTCTCTGGTTCTGAGCCCCAGAAAGGAGCAGAACAAGGCTTGATCTATTCCTTTGAGCTCTGACTTTGAGATGAGTCTACACAGCATGCGTTTGGTGCAAGTACAGGTTCTAGGGTGCATATTATAGTGTACTGTAGGCTGTGTCAGGATATTACTGTAACAGACTAGGTAGATCTTCTGCCCATGAGACAGATAAATGTACCCTTTTCTGAAAAATGGTGCTTCCTAGAGAATCACAGAAAGCAAGGAGAGAATACAGCCAAGAGAAAAAGACCTCTTTGAACTGGAGGGAATAAGTCAGCTCAAACCCTCAGGCATAGTGAGGAAATGCTATGAAGGGGAGAAGTGCTGCTGCTATTTTCATTACTTTATCCCATGCTTTCATAGCTCATCAGTCAGGAGCCAAACCCAGGGGTACACTATGAATACTACCTGCCTGTGCATGGACAGACCACAGGTTACAGCTGGAGCTACAGTTCCTGGAGTGAGTGCAGCTCTGAGTGTGGAGGAGGTAAGGAAGCAAGACCTGGGCTTTGGCAACATGGTTCAAAGTTTTATATCCACCCTAAAGACACAGTGTGCTGCCCTCTGCAGCTGCTTCTCAGCAGTCTCCTGCTGGAAGACAACAGAGATGACTGCTGGTGGCACTCAGTTTTCTCAAGGGAGAGTAACACATGGAGTCACAAGAGTACTGTGCTCCTTGCATTGTCCTGTCTAATTTTACGTGTCTTAGTCCTCAGACATGTTACTAGGATCTTTTAAGGCTCTTCATAGGATACCTTTTTTAAATTTTGTCCTACCACAGTTCTTATTGTCCTTTGTAGGCTTTTTCAAACACTTGAAACCACTTTCCAAGCTGACCTCGTCTACAAACTAGGTTGTATAATACCTCTACTATCTCCTGTAAGATTCTCTGAACAGGAAGATTGTCAGATTCCATGGGGTGTCACAGTGTGTTCAATTTGCACAAGCAAAACTATTGATTTTAAACTTAAAAACAAAACAAACAAACAAACAAACAAAAAACACAACACCCAGCAATCACACAAAAAACCTTCATCTGACTATAGAGTTTCTATCTGCTTCTTCTCATCTTGCTGATGCCCATTTCAGTAGCTCTTGAAATGCTGTGATAGTGGGAGCTGATACTCACAATCTGTAAGAAACATGACAAGTTACAACATCAAGTCTTTGCAAAGTGGACCTTCTGGGTCTAACAGCACACACCAAGCAGGGTTCCTTGGTAAGCAGTATATGGACATGGCATCTCCTTTGTGACTCTTAACCCACTCAAACAAAAGGGAAAGGTCCCTCAGCTATACAGAATTATTCTATATCTCTTTTATTTCCTGTGGGCTTTGTATACTGTGAGTAGGCATCATTCATACACACGGTATGAATGACCAAGAGCTGCACCTGACTCTTCCAGGTTGGTGAGTTGCAGGTGTGAATTCAGTACTGCTTTAGAATATTGTCTTAGCAAAGCCACTGCATTTCAAACCCCAGTGCGTTGTCCTGGGTGGCTTACATTGACCAGTATATTTTCTTCTTTCACCTTCAGGTTTCCAATCCCGTTTGGTGTTTTGTACCATAGACAATGAAATTTATCCGGATTATATGTGCAGGAATAAACCACAACCAGGCAATAACCGGACATGCGGCCATCAGACTTGTCCCCAGACAAAACGGTAAGACTTCCTTTCTGCTTCTGATCTCTTCATTCTTCCTGAGGTGCTTTTGGAGCCTTCTCACTAGTGCCCTCCAGCGTGGTACTTTCCAAGGAAATGGAAGAGAAAGTTGGGGATGATAACTATGTGACAAGAGTTTTTATGTGCACAAGGAATGGACTTGATATGTCCTATGTTCATTTTATAGGTCAATTACATTTTCTTGCTAGCATGACTGTCGAAGATAGTCTTCTAGCCCATATAGAAGTTAGAAATTAGAATCTGTGTTTTTTGTTCTCTTCAAATAGAGCCTGCAGAAAAAGAGGAGTAGGTCTGAGATGGTCTAATTTTTGTCATTTCTGTGTTCTCAGTGTCCTTGCTCTTTGAAATAGATGAATCCTGGAATCTTTTCTATTATTTTTAGACCCATTTATTCAACCATTTCCCCTTGTTCCTTGCTTACACAGCATTGCAATTGGCTTAGTCTCTTACAAGCATCCAGAACTGTAACCAGAGCCTTAACTGCACACCTCACTGTGTATCTGGTTGGTATAGTGGAGATTTTTAAGAGCGCTGCTGTGGGCCAGAAGGTACCTGGAAAACTGGGAACATTTCTGAATTCGTGGTAGCCCATAGCTACTTGCTTTAAGTTCTTTAAATTCTTTGTTCTGTGTATAAAGGACTTCTTACATCTCTCCGCCACGAGCCTGGAGCCACAGTGAAGCACGGAACTCTCAGATGAAGAGGTAACAATGAGGAAACTACAGGAAAACTTGATTCTGCTCTCCACCTAGTTGCCCACTGGAATCTGTGGGGACATGGGGCCTTTCCTTTGGCATAGGTGGTAGCAGTGGGCAGTGCTTTGCTTTTGATTCTTGCCAATGAAAATGATGGTGGAGGGTGCTGGCTGACAGCTTTGCTTTGGTGGTTTTGAGTGCTGCTGGTAACTTGACTTCTGTGGTGCTGAGGAGGAGACAGTTTCTTCACAGCTTTTGGCTTGATAATTGTTACTTTAGGCTAGAGTGATGGAGGCATGTTTTGTAGGATTTTTGTTTGGTTAATCAAGATAAATAGCAGGAAAAGAGAACATGGTGGACTAGGACTCCAGAGTCCCATTGGGGGGTTGGACTCGATGATCTCTTGAGGTCCCTTCCAACCCTTATGATTCTAAGATTCTATAGCAAAAGCCTCAGAGTTCCTCAAAAGCTATTCTTTCTTTGGCCTGGGTCCTATATCAGGCAGAAAATTGCTTACATAACTGTGGTGATTGAAAGGTACCTTACTTAGAATGTCCACTGAAGTATTAGAAGTGAAAAAGAACAAAAGCAAAACAGGCGTTCACAGCAAGCTGCTGATAGCTTAGATCTTGCTTCTGAATGGTCCCAATGTAATGACTGATCTTTCCATACAAAAGGGTTGTCTTGACTGCAGTTGAAGGAATCTGTAGATGAGTCCATCCAGTTGATACAACCTTTCTAAAACTGTATGCGTGCTTCACAGGAGGCAAAATACTCCTGTTTTTATGCCCTCTGGAACTTCTATAAAAGCTTGATCAATTAATTTGTTTTGATCTCAGTGCTCTAAGTGGCTTCTGCTTGCTGTAATTGTTCACTTTCCAAAGGGAATATCTTATTTTGTGGTAAATGGTATTCAGTTTTAGGTTATCTGCTTCTGTAGTAGAGAAAAAATCTCTTAAGGAGTTGAATATATCTTCTCCTGGCTGAGTCTGCTGTGCTGTAGAGTTTCTGATAGGATATGGATGTGAATTGTCTGGCTCAAACCCAGTGACGAGGGCAGACCAAGGGTGGCAACTCGAAGACTAGAGGAGAAAACATGAACTGCCTTTGCTCACTGACTGGGGCTTTTATGTCTGAAAGAGGGGGGTAGTAGATCACCGTGATATACCCCGTGTATCACCAGTGCCTTTTAACTGCTTTCAGTCAGTGCTGGAGTCTGAAATCCCAGAAGACAGGCCATGCAAGCTGTGCTCCCAGCTGCCTGGGCAGCATCAAGACACAGGAATGGATAAAGGAGTGATTCTGCCATTTATTGCGATTGTTTTCTGCACATTTCCCGTTCTGCTAGCAAGGATTTAATGTTTCTGTGACAGCTTCAGCAACCAAATGGAAAATCTATTCTTTTTTTTTTTACTTTTTTGTGTGCTAATTTAGCCAATGAGAGGAATAAAACATCTTTCTATTGGTCTTTCAATTATAAGTTTGTAAGCACTTCTGGGAGAATTGGGCATAGTTGACAGATTGAGATCTCAGTTTGGTGATGTCTTCTGCTTTGGATGATGGCAGGAGCATAATGGATTGTTAAGCTTGTGTGAGCTACTTTTCTATTAGCTGATCTGGATTGGTTTTTGTTTTTGTTTTGTTTTTGTGTGTGTTGTTTTTGTGTGTGTGTGTGTGTGTGTGTGTGTGTTTTTTTTTCTTCCCTTTTTGTGTTCCATTCCAGGCATAATATTTTTGCAGATGTTAGGATATCAAAAGCCATGGGAATAATTTTTCCCCTCAGGGAGAACTCTGCATTTCCAGAGTAACAAGTGTTTTGTAGCTGGGGATTTGCCTCTGGAGTGGGACTCATGCTTTGCATTGCCAGTCAAGCTGGGCAGCGCCTGGTGAAATAGGAACTTGTCTCTGACGCTGTTCTTCAAAGATACGTTTTCCTTATCAGCTGCAACAGGTACACAGCACTCGGTCCGTCTGGGCAATTTAGCTGTGCCATCATTTGTTTGCTTGATTCTGTGACCTGCAGGTGGAAAACAGGGGAGTGGGGACCCTGCTCAGCTACCTGTGGTGGAGGCACGCAGACTCGCTCTGTTTACTGTGTAGCATTTGATGGTCAGAGCTCCCAAGGTGTTGTGGACAACGCTGAGTGTATGGCCTTTGCACAGCAGCCTCACAGCAGTCAGCCCTGCAACAGGAGACAGTGTGCAACCTGGAGCACGGGGCCCTGGTCTGAGGTGAGTTTGTGTGAGAAGCAGCTGCCACATGACATCCACTGAAGAAGGATCTACCAAAGCTTGAGATGAAAAACCAGGCACCTTCTCTGGGAATGTATAAAGTGCGTGTCCATGGCAAGGTGCAGAGGTCTAATAATACCTGTCCCTGCTATCCTCCAAAGAAGTTCTCCAGATAGCACCAGCTGATAAATTTATTTCTGTTCCTCATAGCTGTTCATGAGTCTGTGCCCATGTTCCTTTCATCACATGCTCTCTCCCCTGTATTTTTACCAGATCCACCAGATCTTGCCACTGTCTGAGTTTCTGAGCCAGTCCTGATGGAGGTGGGGGACAGGCTAAGAACTGCTGTCCTGCAGCTGATCTTGTGCACTAACACTCCCCTCTGCAAAATAGGAGCTCATGACTCCTACTTGTGCTGCTTATTTCCATGTGTATTGCTACCCAGCATTACTAGCCCTTGAATTGCAGTACTAAATCACAAGAATCAGTAAGCAAGATGCCGTTGAACTGCTGGTGACCTGCTGTTTACTGTAGACTGTGTATCAGTGCAAGGCTTCTCTGAACAGCTGCAGTGTGCATTTATGCTCCAAACCACATGTGCTCAGCTCTGCCAGACAGGCACTTAGAAGGTATCTAAGAAAATAAAGACCGTAAATATCATTGAATTGCATCTACTCATTTCCTAAAGCACGAGTGAGTTTTCTTGTTTTGAAAGAAGTGTGTTGCATGCTTACATTTGATTTACATCTTGTGGTATTTCTTTGTCTGAGCGATGCAGCATTATCATGAAATGTAACTTTGAGGCGTGATAAATAGGACTGTAAAGGTTTTTGGTTTTGTACTCTCATGAGATGTGAGGTGTGAATGCTGAGATGAATTCAGGGTGGTGGAATGAGACTGTTTAGGAGAGGCGCAAGGCACAAAGTGACATGTTCTTACAAATTGATTCCTAAGTGATTCATTCTGGGATTACAAAAAATGACTGCACTTCACTTATGTGTTATTGGAGTTAAAAGGTCACTCTGGTAAATAAGTAGCAGAAACTCTGCTGGGAAGCTCAAAGTAGTTCACGTAGCTCCCAGGTCATCTCCTATGTAGGAGACTTTGGCAATTCCTGGAGAACTGAGCTGGATTCCAAGCATAACCACTGTGAATCTAACAGAGAATTGCAAAAGGCCGTTTACGTACCTAGAAAGATGTCTCACAGCTTGATACCATGAGGCCTTCAGGGAAAAGACATGAGAAATGCAAGAACCTTGTCTTCTTATCTTCCCCTGAATTCTTTATCTTGAATTGGTTTTAATCAGGAGTAACATTAGTTTGCAAATATCTCCTGCCTTACAAACATCCGGCTCTGAATGTATTCTGTCATACTGATTTTTTTTTCCAAAATCATGCATTCTCCTTGTCCTTTTTTGATAGAGAGCAAGAGAAATTATGTAACTAGGGCAAAATCATCCAGTGAGCTCCAGACCTCCCTGATCCGATCCACCATGCCATATTGTTTCTTCTACAGCATAAACTACTATGCTGCTCATTCCCATCAGAGAAGACGGTTTTAATGGTGGTTGCTTGTTTAAGACGTTCTTAAAATGGTACTCTGCCCTGATGTTGGGGACCACAGCCTGGAAATGCAAAGTGTAAAGTAGGTGCTTCCTTTTCACTGTTGTGCTCTGTTCCACAGTGCTCAGCCAGCTGTGGGGAAGGTGTCCAGACCCGGACTGTCACCTGCAGAACACAGCAGGGCTCTCAGGCTCAGGACTTCGCTTGTTTAATGGAGCCAAAGCCCCCAGCCACCCAGCCCTGCCTTAAGGAGAACTGCATTCAGGAAGTTGGCTGGCACGTTGGAGACTGGGGTCTGGTAAGCATCATGCTTTCATGCATCGGAAATAATTGATTATATTGCTGTGTTCCTCGCAAACAGTCTTTAATCAGTGCCGCCTGCAATTGGCTGAGGCAGGAAGCATGTACTGCTTCATTACCAGTCCCTTGGCTCATGGTTGCATTGTAACTGGCACTGGTAATGCTCCAGTTAATCTGTTGCCTACTTTGTTTGCAGCTGCTATAAAAATAAATCCTTCTTGGAGAGGAAGACTGTAGTTTCAATGACAGCAGCAAAATGCAGCCAATAAACTGAAACAGTCCACTCCTGCTGCTTATTCTTATTTCTTTGTTCAATTACTGTCAGCTCATGGGCTGAGTATGACATAGAGCTTCGGGCTCCAGGACTGGTCATCGTGTTTGGTGAAATGATTTAAACTATGTTTTTGTAATTGTTCAGATAAACTGTTTTGCAGTTGGATTAATCTTGTCTTTGTGGAGGGAGACAGGCTGATTTCATCCTGGTAAATGTATCTGGGAGAGGAGATGTGGGAGATCCAATCTACCATGTGACTTCCAAGCACACTAGTTTCTCTTCCGTGTCAACCAGACCAGCTTGTTCTGAGTTAAAACATGTTACGTCTATTTTTTTTTTCTCGATGTAGCTGAGTTTTAGTAACAGCTAAGGAAGATGCATGCCTTAATCTGATCTTTCCTGACCTCAGGCTTTCCAGTATCAGAGGGTTCCTACTTGCATCTGAGTAAAAGAAAGAAATAGTCTCCCAGTGTCTGTAAAACTTGCCATGAATAGGTTGGTTCTCATCCTCTCCACTGCCCTCTCTGCCCAGAGTTGCTGTTCATTGCTCCCTCTTCACCCACGGCTTCCAGTGAGAGGAACTCCAGATAGCTGCTTACAAGAAAGCTATCCATTTGCTTTCCCATTGTCAAGTGCTGCCTGTTGGTTTTGAATTCAGAGTTCAAAACTGACCCTTTAACAACTGGTGGATCCCTGTAGTGCTGAGGTGCCTTCAGGCCAGGCTGGAATAAGTCATTCCTGCAGCTTATTCCATCTCCCTGCCATACCGCAGTCCTTGGCAGAGCAGCAAACGTAGATGTTAGAGAATAAGCATAGCTTGGAGCCTAATGCTTCAGGGCTGGGTGCAACATTTGGCAAAATGATTTAGCGTATCTGATCAGATGAATCCAGCTGAACTGTTGTTTGCCTTACCTTGGTGGAGGAAGCTGTGCTCAGCCTGCAGCTAATCACGGCTGTTCCACACTCCTGGTCTGTGGTGTTTCTGCATTCTGACTCTGGTTCCTTCTCACTTGTCTTGTCTCTGTGCCCAAGTGTTCAAAGAGCTGCAATTCAGGCATCCGGACACGCCAAGTTATCTGCGCTGATGGTGACTCCAAATTCTACAGTGCTGATATATGCAAAGCCATCCAACCACAGAAGCCAGCCACTCTGGGTAGCTGCAACGTGCAGCCTTGCTACCTGCCACAGCGTGAGTTGATTTGATAGACACCCAACTTTTTCTAAGTTGCTTCTGCTTAGGAGTAGAAATTGCAGTCTCTGCAAAATCTTGTGCTCTCAGCTCCAGGAGAAGAAACACATTTTTTGTCAGCTTCTGTCTCCTGTTGATTTTTCTGATGCATTTGCAATTATTTGGACATAGTTTAGCTGCACTTACTTTGTGTATGTCTCTCTTTGCAGAGGTCCCCAGTATGCAGGACACTATGGGATATGATATCAGTCGACAGTCCTTGTTGACGCGTTATGACCCAAACAGCCCTGCCACAGGTTCAGAATTTTGTTTGTTTGGGTTCTTGGTGATCATGGGCTTGAAACAGGGTGTGGTAGGGAGCAGGATCCTCCTTTTCTCCCTTTCTCTTGTTCTTTTCATGGACTTCTAGAATTCTTGGAGCCAGGGATAAATTATACATTCTTTACATCAATAGAGAACTATATCTGAGTCTGTGCATGTAGCAGGCTGTACAGACACCCCAGGTTCTAGCAGTATGACATAAGTGCTAGCTGAGAAAAATGCTACCTAAAGGAGATTATAGATAGAAAAAAGGTTCGTGTGTCCTGCTACAAGGGGACAAAAGCAATGTGACAGGTTATTTCTTATGGGTCAGCAGGGCTAATGCTTAGGGAATGAGCAGAAGAGCCTCAGGTTAACCGAATTCAGAGGGAAGGGACAGAAGGCACGTATTCAGGTGAAACCTTAATACAGAAAAGTTTGCTTTGTAGCTTTGAGCAGGTGAAAGAGAGCATATGCTCACCTGCGTACTGTAAGGAGTTCTCTCCACAGATTCTGGTGATGGAAGGTTGCTCTCTGGGAGCTCCACAGTCCACAGCACCTCTGGGAATTACCCCATCCATACCACTGAGGACCATGGCATCAACTTGTTGCCTGTTCGCTGGGAATCCCAGTCACGCTCATCAAGTTCCCATCAGCTCAGCATCTCTCAGTACCCCACTGCAGGAACTGGATCTCAGAACTGCTATTGGACCCCACATGGCTGCTGTCCAGATGGACACACTCCAGCTTCAGGCCCTCTGGGGAGAGGTTGTTCCTTCAACACCTGTCACCAAAGCAGGTAGCTATGAGTAGATAGGCCTGAGCAGGGAGGCACTGGATTTCCTGGAGGCTTACTGGAGTTTACAGCCTGTGCCCATTGAGCCAGGTGGGTCAGATATTGCTGTAGCTTTTCTGCCTTCTGCCTGTAGGTATGGATGCTGTCCTGATGGAGTATCAGCTGCCCGAGGTCCAAACAACATGGGATGCCCACAGTATGACACTGATGTTCATATGAGAAGAAATCAGCCCGCTGAAGCTGTTCCAACAGTAAGTAAAAAAAGCCCTTTGGGTTTTAGCTGTCCAACACATGTGAAGGTTCAGTTTTGACCCCAATGACTCAGATTGTGTGTTTCTATTGTACTTCATCTGTCCCAGTAATGCTGGAGGACCAATACTCCACGTATGGCATCGGGCCCTTTGGCACACTTCATTCCTGTTCAGTCTGGGGCATCCACTTGTGATCCTCTGTAAGCAGGGTTTAGAGGGAGTAGTTGGGAACTGTATGAGAAGGAGAGGAGCATGTTGTGTAGAACTAGTTGAATAATCCTGAATAGTGAAATTCTGTCTGTCAGAAACTTGCCATCCAATTTCTGGGAGAAAAAAAAAGAACAGGGACAATTGTCCTTTATAACTGTCATCTCTGCAGGTTAATTGAGGATAAAATATTTAAGGAGGAAATTCCTCTCAGCTTGGGGTGTCTGGTGGGGCCATTTGAAAAAACTGATCTGCTGCTGGCCTGGCTAGGTGTGCTTCGCAGAGAAGTGCAGCACTGGCTTCATGGCTAACAGCCAAGTTTCTCAACCCTTGCCAGCACGAAAGCCTCAAGGAGGCAAACAAATGAGCAGTGATTCCTCTAGCAGCTGGCCTCCTGCAGCCGACAGCTTGGACACGGTGCTTTGCATGTGCTACTGCCCTCATGTATGCGTGATAACTTTTGGCTTTCAATTCCTGTCTCTAAGGCAAGCCAAGCCTTGTCCCAGCAGCACCCCTCTGGCGAGTGCCGCGGTTCAGTGTACGGCTGCTGTTTTGACAACATCGCTTCAGCTTCAGGTCCTGAAGGGGAAGGATGTCTCAATAGGCCCAACTACCGTAAGTGAGGCTTTGACTTCTTTGGTTAGAAACGTAGGAAGAGACACAGAAATCAGTACAATCTGGAAACTTCCTGTGTAGAAGTTCTGCTCTCTGGAGATTGTAGTGAATGGTCTCCTTGAAAACAATTTCTGCCTGGTGGCTGGGATAGGGGAGGTTGAAGGGAATGCAGAAAAGCTGCTAAGTGGCTCAGATAGCTACCACAGAAGATCCTCCTCTTTTGTTGTTTGAACAGAACTGTGTGTATAATCTCTGTCAGTCTGTAGGGAGCTGTTTTGCTCTGGGAAGACAACCTGGTATAGCCTTGTTCTCCAAATTTGTTACCTGAGTTTAGCTGAAGTAGGCCTTTCTCTGAGGAACTGGGGCCATGCTCTGCCTTTAGACGGTCCCATTTGGGCAGGGGTCAAATATGAGCTACAGCTAAGGATGGAGGTGGTGTGTAGGCTCTGCAGAGGCTTTCAGCCACCAGAAATCAGTGGGGAACGGAGTGTGCAATACTACAAAGATGCTAGAGTTGCTGGGCAAAAGAATCCTTACTCCTTTGTTTCCCAGCTGTATCCTCTGCAGGCAGGTCACTGCTGTATTGCTTTCTCCTTTTGCTGCAGCATAGGGATAGCATGGTTACCAGCCCTGTGAGACTGCCCTGGGTGGTAAAGGGAAGGGTCTTCCCCTCCTCTCAGCTCTGCCACAGCTCAGCAAAGGGCCTCTCAGTCAGAGCCCCGCGTCAGTATTTGACAGCATTTGACTGATACTTGTGACTCAGAGCACAGAAGAAAGTTTGCAGGCACCTTTGCCCATGTTTCTCTTTATTTGTGGGGGTATTCTGTAATGTATGAATCCTCACAATTGGATCTAATCCACTTGCTCTGTGGGCTGGAAATGCACAAATGACAGCCACATGCCCCTCATGGAAGAAGCCCCATGGCCACCCTGACAGCTGCAGAACTCCCTGGAAAGGCCTTAAGTATCTACACTCAGAAATGTTTCTGAGGTTGGTTCTCTTTCTGCTAGTGGGAAAACTAAGACAGAGGGAAACATCAGAGCAGCTGTCCTATTTCAAATCAGAGCTGGGTGCAAAACTCAGGTGTCCCACCATTCCACCAGCACTCTGTCCACTAGGCCCATCATTTAGGCAGGTGACTTGAAGCACTCAGACCTTTATGTTTCGTGACACTCACGTCCCCTTCTGTTCTGCTCTTTTTGGCAGCATATCCTGTCATGTGCCTGCTGCCCAGTGCTCATGGCCCCTGTGCAAACTGGACCACTCGCTGGTACTTCGTGACTGTTGTTGGCAAGTGCAACCGGTTTTGGTACGGTGGCTGCCATGGCAATAAAAACAGCTTTGCCTCCGAGGAGGAGTGCATGAGAGTGTGTCACAGCTCTGTGGGGATTAGTCCCCTGGAGCACCAGCCCTCTTCTGGCACAGGAGCTCTCCAACAGCAGGACACTGGCTCTCGCTCTCATATGGACACTGCTCAGAGAAAGCAGCAGCCCCTGCCAAGAGAGTCTTCAAGTCATGGTCAAGAAGGAGGAGTCTATGGGGCTTCACACCCCACACAGAACAGACGTGGAGAGAATAACAGCTGGAGAAGCGAGGTGGTGCCAGAGACTTTGCAAAGGTCTGGTGTGATGGAAAGCCAGCGGTGGGGCACCCAGCAAAGTAGATTGAAGAGCCTGAGCCACCTGCACTTGACAAGGGAAACAGCAGAGCCTGGGCGCTCCCAGAAGCAGAGTAGCAGTGGCCAGCAGGTGCTGCCACGTGAAGGCAAGCAGTGGCACAAGGCTTCTGGAACAGATGCTTCCATGACAGAAGACTTAGGGCACCAGGTGTCTACAGACACCTTCCCAGCACAGAGTCTGCACAGGTGATTTTACTTTATTTTTTGATCTTTTCTGCCTGCTCATTATGAAGCATCAGTGCAGCTTCCTCTGCAGTGGAATCAGAGGCCTAGCCCGGCTGACCCTCTAACAGATTGGCTATATATTGGCTTTAGTAAATGATATTATCCAGGTCTTGGAGTTAGCTGCTTTCTCATTCCTTGCACTCTCATTACACCTGACAGCACTAGAAGTAGTGTGAAAAAATTGCAGGATGCTGGGGCCCTTGTTTGAGACGCATACCATAAATGAAAATCCATAGGTGGTGTCCCTTTTCCGACCAGTAAATGTAGCTGACTCTGGCTTCTGAGCCTTTATCTCAGCACTGCATGGAGAAACAGTGGGTTGTTCTGAGAAAGTCTTTAGAATGCAGAGTTTGGGTCAGGATCTAAACAGTGTCACAGTGAAAATCAACATTGTGTAGAACTAGATATGTTTGTGTCTGGATCTCTGTCAATCTGCTGAGCTGAGCTTAGTTCTCAGAAGAGAGAGTTCCATAGCTATGGCTGTCTCCTTGGATTTCTTGTAGCATTCAGTCCATCCAGACCAGCCTTTGTTGTGTAGGAGAAGGCTTGCTGTAATACATGGTGCCTCTGCTCAGGACTGAATGGGCAGCCAGTCCTGCTTTGCACTGTGGTTGTTCATAGTCACATTGGAAGACCACGAGGAGAGAAGGGCAGCTGAGGTGTCCCTGGAATCACTTTCTTTTCAGAGCCATTCTGGAGGAAGCCAAGCCCTCTCTTGTGACAGCAGTCATGGGACAAAACATCCAGTTGGTCTGCAAGGCAAGCATGTCCCCCTTCTCCAGAGTGGAATGGGTGAAGGATGGACGGCCAGTATCCTCTGACAGGTGAGCTCAGCTCTCTTCATTACAGAGCAGTTTGTGGTCCTTGCTGAGCAGAGTGCCAATTATGCTTGCCCCCTTTCTTTGTAATCTCATTGGTAACATTCTCTGGAGGGGGAAAAAAGGATTAATAAATAAACAAGCTCATGTATTAACCTAGGAACACCCCTGAAAGTGAGCTATCCATTTGACCTGTAAACAGCAGAAACAGGTATACTCTGCAACTGTACTGAGGCACTGGATAGCATTATGGGACAGAATGGGTGCTGCCCCAAAACAGGGCACTGGGGGAGCTGACATGTCGTCAGTTACACAAAAGAATGTTGGCTGTGTAGGATTTTTCTTGAGGTACTACTTAACCAGTCCAGGATGAAGCTCATGGCCAAGTAAGTCAGGAGTTCCCCTGGCTGGAAGTTTCTGGCACTACCATCTAAGATGCAGTGCTTTTAAAATTATTTTGAAAGCCTATTTTTCATGGGAAGTCTGTTTCCTGCAATAGTTTGGATCCAGAGAATCAGTTTTTGTTATGAAAATCACAGTTGTGAAGAAAAGCTCGGTTCTGTTTTTCTGTTTGCAAATGACTGCTGGGGCTCAGGCTTCTGCCTGGAAGGGCAGTTTGCCTTCTCGTGGGAGAGGATTATTGAAAGCAGCTCCCTGTTTTCCCATTCCTCTCTGTTTCTGACCTCCTTTCTGCTGCAGTTATTTCCCCTGCCTGTGACCCTGCTGTGGTCATCAGGGTTTTGTTATTTTTTTTGAGCTGGAGAGGGCACTGTGTGGTGGTGGTGGTTTATCAGCAGGAAGGGCCACTCTGCCTCCGCCAGTTGGTGTCCTTGTCCAGGCAGAGTCAGTTGATTCCTTCTCCTGTTGTAGGCACACCTACCAGTCTGACAACTCCTTAGTTATCAGCCACGTCAAGCTGGAGGATGCTGGGACTTACACGTGCCTCATTTCTGATGGGAGGACAGAGAGACAGCGGCAGATTCAGTTACAGGTTATAGGTAACTTATCTTCCACTTAAATCTCAAGTCTTCCACTGCATCTTCTACCATGCTGCTCATTAATAGTTACTGACAACAGGGGCAAAATTTCTCTGCTGCCACACTGTGCAATCAGCATTGCCTTTACCCCATAGCAGTGATGTTCCCAAGGCATCACAGCGGCAGATCTCCTCTGCAGTGCAGGAGCCAAGAGGGAGTGTGGAGGTAGCAGGGCTTCTTCTGGTGTTACGTTAAGATAAAGCCTTTACCCTAAAGCACTTCCCACCTGCTGTTTCAAGCAAATTCAGAAAAATACAAAAGATTAGTGTAAAAATATGGGCCAGCAAGCCACTCCGAAATGTACCTTGTCACAGCAATGGCACATGGGGCAGAAGGCAGAGTGACCTAAGGAACACTGCAACATATTCACTAACAGAGGAGAGAAAAGAGTCTAAAATTGCTTGCCTGCAGGTCTGTGACTCTCATTAGTCGGCAGCACAGGCTTACTGCACCAGTCAGTCAGAAAACAGATGGCTGAAGGGCTCTTTGGCTCCAGTTCAGCGAGCTCTCCCAAGCTCACAGAAAACCCTGTGCAAGAGGTCACAGTAAGAACGGTCTTTTTATTCACATATGGCATTTTATTTTGAATAGAGTACCAGAGTGCTGTTCTGGCAGAGGGTGAGAGAGGTCAGGTCCTTCACAAGGAAAATCAGCAGCACCGAGAGCTACCCAGAGGCGGGAAGGTTGTACAGGCAGCCGGTTCCTCTGTGCTTCAGCAATTCACATATAGGTAAGTTCACATACAGCAACAGTTTGTCCACCATGCCCAGCTGATCAACCATATGGCATCTCTTCATGTAGAAAAACTGAAGATTGGAAAGGTCTGGGGTCAGCTGTTCTGGGCATGGTTAGGAGGCAAGGGATACTGAACTGCTGACAATAGGAGCAGGCAAAAATCCCAGTTGCAAGCTGTCTGCTGTCCTCCCAAGGGTCCCTTGAAAGAGGCGTATCCTGAACAAAGATGTCCAGGGAGGCTGACAACAAAGCATTCAGGTTCAAACAGATACAAATGCCAGGAGAACTGTCCTTAGCTGTTCAAGCTAGTGTAATGAGAAAGAGAAACCCATTCTGGAAAAAAGCAAAGCAAGAGGGAACTGCTTAATTAGCACAAAGTCAACATATGTATATTAAATTAAAAAAAAAAAAAAAGAGAGAAAAAGCTTGGAATATTTTGTAGTTTATTGCATATTTCTCTGGTGTTTCTCCGCCTTGAAGAAAGAAAAGGTTAAAAGTTGTTTTCACTTTGAATGCAGCACACTGGGGCACTGGACTAAATGGAACTATGATCTGATCTCTCTCTTCTTTTGAGTTCACAGCCTAAAACCCAGCCAATTTGCTGAATCCCCAGCAACCCCCTTAGCTGCTTCTGCCTCAGTGCAGAAAGAAGTGTTTCATTGAATTATAAAAGCACTGAATTAAGGCTCTTTGGTTTTGTTTTTTGAGATTGAGAATTCAGGTCAGAGAATGGGGGTGGGGGAGATGATGTTTTCTTTGACTCTGGGAACATCATGGTTTAGTTCCCTTCTGAAATGGTGTTTATCTGTAGTCAGAAGAGAGCAAAGAGCACAGGAGGATGGATGGTGTGAGAGCCCATGCCCAGCCTTTCTGCAGTGTGCGGTGGATGCCCTTGCGTGCAGTCAGGCTGGTGATTGCATTCTTCACACCCCAGAAATGTATTTGCTATCTGCACTTTGCGGGAAGCTTACTTAGTGCCCCGTTCTCCAGGGCTTTGGGCTATTTGCTATGTATTTATGTTGCTAACGTTTCCTTAGGCTTTTAGCCAGAGGGATGTTAAGTAACAGAGATGCTCTGAGTTGCTGTCTCTGAAGGGTTAAGTTGTCTGGCAGGGGTGCAGCACCACACTGCTGATTTGTAGCAGGATTTGATAGAGGCTGCTTTTTTCTGAGGAGAGTGAATGTTGTTAATGGCAAATTCTGATGGGAGCATGGAGAACGCCCTTTCCCATTGGAGGCAAAAAACAAGGCTTGTGATTAAGAAGGCCTTCTGCTGAAGGTCAGATACTGAACAAGGATGTTGCTACATTGTTTTCTGTGCTTGTGGAATTTGCAGGTTGAGAATGGACAAGAGTGAGCCTTCAGTAGTGGAGGCCAAAGTTGGAGAGAGAGTCAGACTGCCCTGCACAGTGGAAGCATCTCCAGCTCTCACCATTGTGTGGCAGAAGGATGGGCAGCCCCTCTCCCCTCCCAGGTGAGCTCCCAGCTGGCTTTACTGTTTCTGCAGCAGTCTATGAGGATGAGAGTCCCTTTCTCACCTTGCCTTTCTTGTTTCCTCTCTGAGGGAACACTGTTGCTGGCCAGTGTGGATAGGGGCTGTTCTGCTTTGTGTTGGGCAGTTTCATTTGTCAGGGCCAGGCAGTGCTGTCCTGCTGCCCTAGCTTCAGTCACAGGTCAGAGCCTGGACTTTGAGCTCTCATGTGAACAGCTGTGATACGGAGTCCACAGACCAGAGGCTGTGTTGTGGATTGAACTGAGCTGCTGCAAAACATTTGCTTAGTGTTACTGCAAAGTCGTGCATAAGGCTCAGATTTGTTTCTGGTGGCTGGAATCACACTGTGACTCAAACACAGGCTGAGGGGATTTCTGGTTTTGTCCATCAGACACAGGCAGCAGTCAGATGGGGCCCTGGTGATCAGCCGGGTCAGCTCTGAGGACGCCGGCTTCTTCACCTGCATCGCCTCGAATGGACGTGACCAGGACCAGCGCCGGGTCCTGCTCCGACCTCTAGGTACCAGGCGGGCGGCAGTGCTGCGTGTCTGTGCACACAAGTGTGAAACAGGAAGGGCTGGGCAGAGTGGGTTTCTCCTCTGGCCACGCCTCTTTGCTTCACACCTAATGTTTAACAGTCAGCTTGTGGATAAGGGAGGAGCGAGTTGATTTTTCCAATGGTAATCTCGTGCACCTAGTAGGTCATGGTGCTGTAGACAGCTGAGGTGGGACTGCTAGCATGAGAGTGTCTCTTGGGCCTCGTTTCTGACATGGAACAGGTGGAGGAAAAAAACTCCTTGAAATCTCCACTTCTCGCTCTGGCGTGGGCTGAAGCCCTTAGGAAGTACAACGTTCCCTGTAGCAACAGCTACCATAGCTCCAGCTAAGCTGGTTCAAGGCCTAGAAGCTTCAGCTACCAGAGGTAGCATAGCATTGTATTCTTGCTAGTAATTATTTCCCTTCTGGTTTAGGAGGACTGAGGATTAGTGGTCTTCTGCCAAGCATCCAGGTATCTGAAGGAGAAACTGCTCAACTTCATTGCACAGTGACTGGCAACAATGTGAACATTAGGTGGTCAAGGTGAGCAAAAGTGAAATGGAACTTCTCTCTCGTCTCTTCTTGAACCTCGTAGCTTGTTTTTTTATTTCTCCAAATAGTAATGCAGGATACCTACTAGGCAAGGGAGAGAGCAGCTCCAACTAGCATCTATAACCTTTCCTAGTCCACTTGATAGATAACATAAAAATCCCAGGCAAAATCTCTGTGGGGAGCAGTCACCAAGTTCTCATTCCAGTCAAACGAGGAAGGCAAACTTTAAGGTAAGATTTCAGCAGCAAAGTCTTGTGGCTTTTTATTTTTATTGGTTTTTTTTTCAATTGGTTGGAAATAGAAATGCTGAGGTACTAACAGGCTGACTCCTGTTCTCACACCTGCCATCAGAATGGTTCCAAAGAATGTTTATTAATCAGGCGATAGGCACTTTATATATATATAAAAACCAAAGAGCTTCATGCTAGCAAGCTAATGATATTAAAATGCCAAAAATTGAAGTGAGTAACCAGAGGATGACTTATGGCTGATCTTTAGAAAACTCTCTGTGACTAACCCTAGCAAACATTTTAGCCCCTACAGTAACAGCATCTATTCTCCCAGCTTCGTGATGTGACAGTTCTTTCCCTTTATTGCCAGATGGGAGTGAATGGCGATTCTAAGTGTTTTTGTAACAGTAAGACAGTTTTCTTCTCACGATGTGTTAATAGTTAAACCTCATTTGTCCAAGTATGGGGTGGATTTGGTGTTTTCTTCTTTTCCCCCATTTGAAAATAATCAGTTCCACTTTGGATGTTTCTTGCCAACGATCCGTAGACATGGACTGGCAATTGTTTCAATCCCTCTGCTCCGAGGGGTTGGACTGAAGTGCACCATCTCACAAAGAAAGCTATTCTTCCATGTGTAAGTTTGGTACTGGAGTCAATAAAATGGTTGAAGTATCAGCCTATGAATGAAACTCTTTTCAGTGAACAGAGTTTACTTTCTTTGGTAACTAGGAGTTCATAACTCAGGCATTTTTCTTGCCATGCACAGAGTATTCCAGGAAGAACAGAACGGTTATGAACTTGCTGATATTTTAACATTTTTTTAAACAGGCTTTTGAGGGAAAAAGGTTGCATTGCTCACTACCCCATATGTTCATCAAGCAATGTGCATAGCTACCGATGCCAGCCAAACAAGGCTGCCAGACCTCAACCTGGAGAGAGGGAAAGGCACTCTGGCTTTTCTTTTAGTTCCTCAAACCTCAAAAATGTTTCACACTGGAAAGGACAAAGTCTATATACAGAGCACACAGCTAGCTACCTCCCACGGAGGCAGTGGACTCGTGGATGTAGACTTGCTCAGGTTCATGTTACTACACAACTGTAGAGACAGGCTGTGGCGAAAGAAGACTTCTTCCTTTGTGCTGAATGTTGTACTAATTGACCCCTTTCACAGAGCATCAGTTTCCAAGGGGTACAGAGAGCTCCTTTAGTTACCAGGGGTGGGAACAGTGGTACAAAACTCTTTTCATTCCAGAAATGGAGTCCCAGTGCGGGCGGATGGCCGCCACATCCACCTGTCCCAGGATGGAAGCCTGACCATACGCAGCATTCAGTTGGCTGATGAGGGATCCTACACATGCAGTGCCTACAGCAGCAGCAGCTCTGTCAGTGCCAGCACAGAGGTGAAAGTGTTGAGGAGCAGGCCCAGCAGTGAGTACAACTTGTTCTCCCCACTCCTCATGGCACAGAGCTGCCTCTTGGCCATTACTAGAAGGCTGTCCATCGTGTGCCCATCCCCCAGCAGTCTGGGCTTTCGGGAGCAGCAGGGTGGGTGTGAGAGCAGGGCGGTGGAAACGGCTCCCCACCAAGGCACTGGGAATCAGTCCCAGAAACTGCCTTCTCTATCTAACCAGAGTTGTCAGTTTCTCCCTCCGGTCCTTGATTTGGACTGTAATTAAACAATCCCCCTTAGAACTGGGAAGATGGAGAAAGCAGGAACCTGCGGTGGTTTTGGGGAGGGAAAAGAAGCTTGAGAACAAGCCCTGGCAGTGCTTTCAGCTGGCTCTGCCTTTCACTTGGCTGCAGCAGCTGCGAATCACGTTGTGGACCTGAGCAGAGAATGCGTGGACCAGCCGCACCTCGCCAACTGTGGCCTGATTGTGCAGGCCCAGCTCTGTGCTAACGAGTACTACGCCAGCTTCTGCTGTGCCAGCTGCTCTCGCGACCAACCGCATGCCAGCCCTCCCCATCACAGCGGGTGACAGACACTGCCAGCGCCGCGTGGAACAACAGGTGACAAGATGGGAACTTTGAACTCTGTCCTTCTACTGCACGAAACTGTTCTGGGAGCTCAGCCCTGCTTGAAAGCTCAAGAGGGTGGATTTAATGGTGTAGTGGGTGTAGCTGACAAAAGGTGGGAGAACCGCTATCCTCAGGTTCGTTGCAAACTTCTTTCCCCCGACCCCTGTATGCCTTGCAATAGCTCATCCATCTCTCCACATAATGGTAATGGCTGCTTTTCACAGAAGGAGCTGACACTGGGAAAACCCTCTCTAAAGGACTTTAGAGAGGGCAGATAACCAGAATGAAAAATTCTTCACATAAGGAAAAAAGAATAGTTCAGAAAAGTGCCATAGCCTGAAGTGTGTGAAGGTGGGTCTGGACTCTCTTAACAAAAGCACTAATGACCAAGGAACGTTTCTAATGCTGAGGAGCAGGTCCCATCTACATGCAAAGCAATCTGGCCATGGCAAACAGCTTGATGCATATAAAATTAGCATTCAGGTCCTGTGAGATTGCCAGCTCTGGGGATGCAGCTGTGATGTCACCTACTGCAGCTCTGTACTGTACCTGTTTCATTACAGTGCTCCCAAGTAGAATTTACCTTTGGGTCAGCTCAGTTTCCACTTGAATGTATTCAGCTTTGGATTGAAATGAAATGCGGAAGCAACGCTCCACAGAAAGCTTTGGACAGAGTGGAAGAATATGTTTAGCCCTTTCTGAATGGTAGGGGTCATTTAGATTAACGTAATAACACTACAGTATGTTCTGAGATGATGCAGATTAAATATCACATATCTCTGGGATGTATTAATGAGGTTAGTTTGTTTTTTTCAGAGCCAGAAGTGTGCCGTGGAATTTAATGCAAACATGAGCTCATGGTAGCACTGTGCTGGGTGGCTGTGTGTGTGTGTGTGTGTGCAGGAGGGTAAGTGTAGGATGGTTTGCTGACCCAACAAACAGAATTAGACCTTCCAAGCAAAACCCGTTCTTTTCTATGGCCTCAGAATTCTTTCTCCATAGCGTTACTCCTAGAAGCAGCCTCATTCTGCACTACCTTCGGAGTCTTGGGTGGGTCACTGGTATTACTTAGCACCATTTGTTGTAAGTATAGATGTAGCTGTAGTGTGCTGGTACCCCTCTGTGTAGTGCTGGTGCTGATGTTTGCAGGTGGGAGTCAGGACTGCTTTTTGCGATAGCTTTTTATTAGTGGGTATTGATTTGGGGTTGGTTGTTTTTTTTCCTACTTCTGCTTGCCTAATTTAGGGCTTCTATGGAAGGAAGGTAATCCTGGACTGCGATCGGACTGCTCTCCTCTCCTTCAGTCCAGAACCAGCACCGAGGGCAGCAGTAATACACGGGTGTAAATCCCCAGGCTTGGCAGCCTAAAGCTGCTGGTCTGGACTCTAAATCCAGTAAATCACTTCAGCTGCATCTAAAAATAAGAATTACCAACCTAATGACTGCCCTCTCTTCAGCACAGGTATGGCCTCAGTGCTGGATACAGTGCTTTAAGATATGAACAAACCGAACAGTCTAGACGCAATCCAGTGGAGGAGCAAGAGGTTACAGACCTGACAGCTAAAAGGCTTTTTTTTGTTGTTGTTTTTGGTTGCTTTTTTTTGAGGCCAATGATAGACTCTGCCTGCTAGAGAAGATAGAAAGCCTTATTTTGTAGCAAGGGACTCTTAAATTTGGTAATTGGGAAAATCTTTCTGTGCTGTAAGTCACAAAATGTTACAGTGAGAGATCATGAAGTTGCTATTTAAGGACCAGACTCCTGAGATCGATTCTGATTGTGTTTGCACACAGGTTTGCAGAATGGCATTGTTTTGTTTTTTACTGGCACAGGATGCTTTGCAGCATGGTATCACTCTGTCTTAAAAACACGGACTGATCAGAGGCCGTGTAAATTCCAGCCCCGTGTGGCGGGCACAGAGGGCAGCAAGGGGCTGTGAGCTTCCCTAGGAAGGTGGTTCCAAGCGGACGGTGCCTCCATCGTCTGATGTGTTGTACTAATTGACCCCTTTCAACACCTTTCTCCCAGGATAAGCCATCCTTTCTGTAACACCATCCCTTTCTTTGTGCCAGAGGCCCCGTTTTCTAGCAGTATGTACAGTCAGCTTTCATTTCAGCTGTCTGATTAGACACAGGGTGGGCAGGGAGCTCTGCCTCCAGCCTGCTGCGAGCTGCAGTGGGCACCTGGGTTCTGACAGACTGGACTTCAACACTGAGGGTACTTTGTGTTTTTCCTCTCATTTATTCCCTGACCTCCTTTCAGAGGTGTAACCATGGTAATAAGGATGGGATCTGAAGGCAGTTTGTTGCTTAAAATACGTGCCACGGCTCTAACAGTTAACTAAAGCAGTGCGTTTGTATGTTCCTATTTGGCAAGCAGGGAATTTTCTTCTGTGCGGTATGACTTAACTTCCTAAACGAATGTTTATGATGTTATTTGATTTGAGAATCAAGATAGTGGTTTTCTCTAAACAAAGGCTGGTAGGAAGGTCATCTCCGACCCACTGCCCTTATCTCCCGGGCAGAGGAAGGGTGGAGCTATTTCCATCCGATCTCTGGGCACTGCTCTGACAGACTGAGGAACTAGCAGGAGAAAGGAAGGAAAAAAGCAACCCCAAAACCGCAAACCCAACCCGTACAACAGTCTACTATAAATGTTAGTCATGTATGCTGAGAGATCTAAGTATCTGCTAGCTTTCTGAACGTTATGTAAGCACAGATACCAACTCCAGCATCAGAGAGTGCGCTGGGGGCTGCTGCTGGCGCTGCGCTCCGCACACATAATGCTGAAGGTAAAAGGGAAGAAGGAACCCCATGTTCCAGCCCGGAAATGGGAACTGCTCTAGGGCCAACACAAGGCAGCATTCCTCTCCTTGCAGGTTACAGAGTCTGACTTGGTATTTTTTAATATGTCTAATGCTACTTCACACGTGTACGCGTGCAGTAAAACCAAGCACGCTGACAGGATGGGCACCAGCTGCCTGGGAGTCAAAATACCGTCTCATCCCATGTGGCTCTCAGGACCTTCACTCCTTTTAATAGCAAAGGAAAAGAAAACCAAAGTGAGTATTCCTTTCACCTGTTTCTGAACCTCTGTCTTCATCTTTGTAAATGTTCAATGTTAGAAAATTCCACGTTGCAAACCTAGAATCCAGTGCTTTCCATAAAACCCCCTTTAGATAGCTACAGGCCAACGGGGTATCTGCGAGTCCAGTCCTGAAGTTCGAGGTAACGTAACGTGGGCTGCAAAATGAGAAGCGTTAAAATACCAGCAGCTGAAATCCAAATGGAGAGGGCAAATAAAGCTTTCACAGACGGTGCTTCTACCACCAACATTTATTTCTGTTAAAGCAGATTATAAATCATCAGTACAAATATATATAACTTACATTTGCTTGTAAGGCCAAAGTTTAAAAGTAAAGTTAAAATGAGATGGATTTCACAAGTCAGCAGAGGCAGAGCCTGGCCGAGCTGCAGCCTTACCACAAGGTTTCACGAATCCGTGGAGAAAGTAAAAACAAAAGTTAAAAAAACCTCTAAGATCTATCGACGGACGAACGAAAAATGGGTTCCTGGGCTGCCCCGGGATGTTAGATATGGTTACAGTAAGTTTGTCACAGTAGTGTTAGAACCAACAGATTAAGACAAGAAAACTGCAGCAATACGTGAAAGAAAAAAAACGTACTATATATAATATGTAGTTTGATTCCAATAAAAAAAAAAACCAGTTAATTTTCCCCATGGTTTTCAGACCATGACAACACTGTTCTTTAATTTTCATTATTTCAAACTACCGAATAATGACTTACTGGTTGTGATTGTTGTTGCAATATGCTACTTACAATGAACAGGTACGAGAACAAGCTAGAGCCCCTTTTTCCTCCCCCCAACGTTACTTACAATAAGAATCAGAGATAAATCAATCTTATGTACAATTTCTTACATTCACCCCCCCCCCCCCATTTCTTTTTAAACCTTTGGCAAGATTACTTACAACTCATACATCTTTTAATATCCACTATTTAAAATATTCTAAATGCATAAAAATAAAGATTTTGGCTTTACTTTAGTCTTTACATATAATATTCACTTTGTTACTCAAAATGGAAGCTCAACTTTTTCCGCAGACCCAGCTCCTGCTAAGCAGCAGGTGCCAGCCTCCCTCCTTCCTCCCCCCACCCCGAGCCCCTTCCTTCCCCGAGGGGGAACGTCCAGGACTCACGGGGCAGCGGAAGGACGCGGGGACGAGATCCGATGTTCCTTCTGAGACACGCGACGCTTGTGCAGGACCGGGCACCCATCTGTGTGAGGAACTTCCAGCTTCCCGAGTGAGGAGGGAATGCAGACCGAGGTGGCTCCAGGGTTCGCTTTGAGCACGTGAAATTCTGTGTACGTTTACATCCTCCCCGTCATTGCTCCCTCTTTCTAACCCATTTTCATGTGAAAGGGACCTTTGGGATTATCATAGCAAACGGATGAGAAACGGTCCCCTCTGCTCCCTTTATCCCTCTAGCCTAATGTACACGTTATCCACCCCCTCTGCGGGGCCGCTTAAAGTTCGATCTCAAACGTCTTCTGTAAATCACTCGAGAAGGGGTTGGTCGGGGAGGGATTCGTGCGCTGCTTCGCCTTGCTCTCCAGCGCTGCCCACTGTGCTTCAAACGGGTCCACCTGCGGGGCGGCCGCGGGGGGCTGGGGGTGCTTGTCCTCTGCAGCCCATTTGCCACCGTCAACGCCGTTGAAAGCCGCGGAGCCGTTGTGCTGCGCAGGCGGGCTGAAGAAAGGGCTGGCCGCGGCGCTGCCGGCCTCGTACTGGGGGAACGTCTGCTGCTTGACGAGGCTGGGGGACTGGTGCGGATGGGCAGCCGCAGCGTGGCTCGCCGTGCCGAAGACGTTGGCTACCATCTGGGAAGGCGTGATGCCCACCACGGGCACGCTTGGGGCTGCCGCGTAGGTCATCCCGTTTGCTACGGTGTAGGGCTGAGCCGGAATGAAGGGCGGCTGCATGGGCGGTACCACGCCGACCGGCACGGGCTGCGGCGCAATGAAGGTGCTCACGGGGTAGGCGGCTGCCGCCTGGGGAGCGGCTGCGGGGGGCTGCAGCGGGGGCTGTGCGGCTGGGGCTGGCTGCTGCTGGGCACGGACGGTCTTGGAGACCTCCTCCAACCAGCGGTCCGCTTCCGACGGGGTACGTCTGTGGTTTCCTTGGAAGAGACTGGGCGAGGCCGTGCCCGGGGTGCTGCTGTTCCATTCGGTGCCTGGGGAGGAAAGCACAGGGTAAAGTAAGCCACCAGTGGTTCCGTTCCTCACCCTTTTCTCAGTGACACAGACCGGGGATATACAACAGCAGCCAGGCCTCTTCCCTCCTCTGCTGAGACCACTACTACTCACAGCAGAAGCATCTCTTTGCATCCAGTGGACCGCTCTGCTGTTGGTCAAGAAGGGATAGAAAAGTTTCCTCACAAAAGAGCAGGGTTTTTGTTTTTTTTTTTGTTGTTGTTGTTTGTTTTTTGTTCTCATCTGAAATTTTAGGGCAGGCCTTTATTGCTCAGTGGCAACGATCTAGTCCACAACCTCTCATCCCTCCAACAGGGGGTATCGGTTTCTGAATGCGCAGCTCAGAGATGGAGCATTAGAACATCACGCTTTAAGAAACTGTTTTTAAGGTTCATTTTCCTGATTTATTTCCTAAATTAAGGCTTTAGCCTTTCAAAGTACTGCCATGTAATGGTACCAGAAGTTCAAGGCAACATTTATTTTTCTTTCCTAAAAGCACTGAAGCCAAGTGTGAGCACCGCTGCTATAAACAAGAACCTTTAAGGCAGCACATCTGATCAAATTATTCTGTAATACATAAAGAGTACTTACTCTGACTTCTTGTTTACTTCCTTCTCCGTTCTTGCCTTACTCTTTCCATAACTCAGGCTGATAACCCTCTCAAATTCTTTTGCAATCCTCAACTCCTAATGTTTCAGCTTTTCTGTTACAAGTTCAGCTCTATTTTAACTCATTTATCTTCAGCGATTAAAAAAAGAAATCAGAATCATTTCCGTTCCTCTCCCACTTTCAAAACCATCCTATATTGGCTGAATGCTACACAGTCTTTTCTCTCTCTCTCTCTATCATCTTAAACTCTCCTTCCTTCCTGTAGGACCTCACCAACTTCTCAGTGTGATGAGAAAAGCAGTAATTCAGTGTTTTGGAGAGGTGGACACCTGCTCAGCACTCTTCGTTTGGCCTAAGACCTCCATCAGTTGATTATTATTTTTACTGCGCGGAGGTGGAGGCACAGCTTACGGTCTCCTTCTCACAGGAGAAGGCATACTGCTACCAGCTCTGCTACTCTTACAAGGGCAAACACGACCTGTTTCAGTAGCAGGACTGGGTTTTGTTCTGGAGGAGCTTACACGCCAGGAGATGATGCTTGACTGCAGCTTCCTAGCATACTTGTCCTTATGGATAACAGCCATTTAAATTACCACCTCACATTGGAGATGAATGTAGACAAGGACGGGAGGGACAAACTAAAACTTACTGGACACAAGAAATTAATTTCTAAAGCTTTTAAGCACCAAACTTAATCTCTCTCTTACTGGAAACAATGCAAAAATATCATCTGGGAGTACATGGACAGATCCTTTCATCCTCCAACACACACTGTTTTAATGAAAATAAAACAGCTCCCTCTTAAAGCACCAGCTTTTCTAAAACACTGCCAAAATAAGAAAGCATCTTGCTTATAGACCCATAACCTACGAGTTCATAGCTTCCCTCCATCCACTTGTGCAAAAGGCTACTACTTCCAGCTTTTGTTACTGTTCCTTCCCCTTTTCATCAAGTGGCACGGACAGGCGTCTCAGGGGCTCAATTACGCTTCTGATCCAAGCTCTCATAGCAACGCACAGATCTACTTCCAGTCTTACCAGAGACCATGGCTGCAGCTCCAGTATTAGCAGCAGGAGCATGAGCCCAGGGATTGGTTTCACGAACTGGCATAGCTGTGGACACTACAGCAGCTTGGGATGGTTTAGCAGCAAGCACACAGAAGGCTGAGGCAGTGCCATTAACTAAAATGGGAGCAGACAACATCAGTGCAATTAATTCATGCAAGGCATGCACATGACTGGAGTATTAGTGGGCCATGTCATAACCATTAACATACAATGATTTTAAACACTTCCACATGACAGCAGTATGCGTAAATTAGCCAGATTGGACTGACAGTTGATGAGGCACATAAATTCCATTTCACCAAGCCAACTCTTGTTAACAGTTGTGGGATGGTAGAGTTTTATTTAGTCGCTGAGATCGTCAGCACTGATAACTACAGTTAAATTGGTTGGGTTTTTATAGAAAAGAGATACGGCTCACCAGAAGTTACAGCACGATTAAATTTAGATTCCAAAGAACACCAGATTTTGGATGCAAAATAATAACTGCATTTATCAAGGAGAGGTTCTTTTTCCACACTATTTGCATAAAACTGCATCAGCGGGATGCAAGTCAGCAGCCACCACGAGTGCTGCAGTCTGCACCTTACTCGGGAGTTCGTGTGGAAAATGGTGAGGCAGGTGGCACACAATCTCTTTCCCGTGCAGGCTTTGGTTCCTGTGACACACCATTGTTCAGATTTTAGCAGCCCAGGAGGCAGACCGGCTCAAACAGCCGTGACCTCAGAGCCAGTCCGTTTGACAGCTAACCATCGTGTGGTAGGTGCACCAAGTTTTCGTTAACAACAAAACCACGTAACAACTGAACAGATGGGATGAGTAAAACGAGATGCATTATCCCAAAATACTGATACAGGACTTCCACGAGAAATTAAGGCCGTGTGTTACTGGAAAGCAACGTTACGATGTGCACTCAAGCCTCATCCAGCACAACCAGAGCAAGCAAAGAGATCACAGACCTTGGAAGGCGGGAGACTGCGGGGCTACCACTGTCACGGGTTTTGTCATGGGCGCTGAAGAGAAGGGGTCCTCTGACGGCGTGCTGAACGCGCTGGTGATCTGCGAGCACAGGGCACTGATGCTGTCCACCTCCCCTTCCACCTCCGGGACTGCAATGCCGACACAACAGGTTAAGTGAAGTTTAAAGCATACAGAAACTGAAATGTAATTCATTTTTCTCTTAGATGCTGCTACTACTCGTGTGCATGACAGCTTTTACGGTTTGGTTTTTAAATCGGGTGTCGAAGAGCTGACGGTAGAAACAAACATAAAGCCATTAGTGCCTTTTGTGACTCAGTCACACAAGATCAGTGTTCCAGATCTCAAGTCAGTTATCGCTGCTTCTCTGTGTTAACGCGAGAGAAGGTTCAATTCAGAAAATGAAAGGTTTTTCTACGGCTTTAACAGAGTCCCAAATCTTTCTGCATTAAGCGCTAAAAATACTTAGGATTTGGCACTAACGTTTGGCATTTTGAAAAATGAAAATACTCAGGAAAGGTTTAACTCTTCCAGTACCATACTTCCACAGGAACCAGACGAAGGATAAACATGTCTCCAGCACCACAGCATGGCAAGTTAAAGCTGGAGTTGTGGCAGCTGGAATCCACAACTCCCGTGTTAGGCTATGAAAAACAAAAGCAGTCTGCTCGAGTGAAATGGACACCCGGCTGTGAGCCAAGCAGCGGCACAGTGCAGGCGGACAGTGCAAGAGTAGAACTACTGATGGACCAGCTGTTCTCATTATATCTAATTGCACTGCTCTTCAAAAGCACTGATCATCAGATCCACGTTGCAGTGAACTGACTTGGGCAGGCATAATGAAGCAGAAACAGTATCAAAACCATAGGATGGCTGCATATGGGAAGGACAGTATGGAAAGTTTAAGGAGGAAGCATCCCCAGAAACTGATTATTTGAGGACTATTCCAACAGAGCACCTGCAGCGTGACAGCAGGCTGTGTATACATGGACATGCAGCAAATGCTCTGAATCAGGAAGAATTCGGACTGTTTGTGCTCAGCCAGCCTAACTCCAGTGAGCAGCACACTCTGTTACTACTAACCTGATAAACTCAGTGCTGGCCTTAAAGCACAAGTCACCAAATAAGTACCGTAAGATAAATCAGATTAGGTATTTTTGTTGTTTTCTTCTTTGCCACGGAGATTTGAATTTTAAAGCTCAGAAGCATAACAACTAGCTCTGCTGCCAAGTGAGAGTACAGCTGTCCTGCAGGAACACCTGGCGAAAGGGATTTCAGAGCGATACGCTAGGTACTGATCACCCCCAGATGTTTATTTTGGGATGACTACAAAACCACAGCTCCATCATCTGAAAACCGTGCCACTCATTACTGACACGGCCAGCTGGGCCACCGAAACCGTAACATTTCCTTTAACAAAAGGAGAAAAGCAGTTTCATTCCTCTCAAAGAGAAGCATTCCAAAGGGCAGAAGCACAGACTGCAGAAAACCATCACGTGATCCCACGGGCTGCGGGTAAGGCCTTGACGAGGTCTGACTCCGGCTGCACTGGCATTCAGCAGAGGAGCTGGATCAGTGACTCAGAGGGAAATGCAGTACCTACTGACACACCACCACTTGTTCCTGCACACTTCAAGCCCCGTTCCGGTACTTCAGACAATTATTACAGCTGATTATCTTCTGCCTATGAATACCATGTTTCAAATCCTTGCATATTCCCAAGGTAGAAATTTTCTGACCTGACAATGTTAGCTCCTGAGAAATAATTCACGTGAGGAAGGAAGAAGGATTTACTAAAATCCAACAGAGTAAAATACTCTGTTGTTGGAAGCCACGGACGAGGAGAGGATAAAGAGACAACTTTAGGTAATGTTTGGTTTTACCTGAGTTCTTCATGGGGAAATCCGTCTTCCTTTGCACCGTGGAAGGCAGTTCATTTATTCGCAAGGACAACTGGCGCTTAAAAGGAGACATCTTTTGACTAAGGGCAGGGAAGCCCCTGAAAGAGCCTTGCCTGGCGAGCTGTTCTATAGGGGCGTGCCTCCGAGGGATTGCGTGGGGGTTGCTCATTTCCTTCTCCACAGAGGCAGTGACTTCAGCAGAAGGAGAAGCTGGTGAGCCAGGAGAGGGGGCAGTGGTGGTTGGGGCAGCACCTGGTGCTGCTGGCTTCACTTCTGTTTCAGCTGCTGGAGGAAACACCATGAGGTTAGCAGAGTAAAGCAATGTACTTTATTTGCCTGCCTCTTACTCCTGCTTGTTCTGTAAAGAGAAACTGCATGACTAGCACTTTTCCAGCAAACGGGTTTCTAACATCATTGCAGAAAAATCTTTTCTTTCTCCTTTCACAGGCTTCACCACGCAGACTGTGTTACATACACCCAGCCCCCAAAGCACAGCCTGTGAAGGCCAGCTGCTTCACAGAAATGATGACCTTACGTATGCAGTTTTTCTCACAGTTCCTGGGAACACTGCTCTGGAAACACCCACAATGCATTTACGATTAAGACCGAAAAGTGCATTGCGTGTTTGAGACCTTTCTTTTGCCTCCCACATAACTATAAAAACAGACCTAGGCAAAAATATTACTACTGGCTGTACTCAGTTAATGAGAGCAGTACAGCTGAGCAGCTGCAGGGAACAGCACGCCTGGAGGACCTTCTTTAAAAGCTCCCCCTCCTATCCCCGCAGAAGCAGAGGCAGCAGCCAGCAGCCCACACGAGCTCCAGCAGCCCACAGTGAGCACCTCACAGGTCAGGCAGCATTCAGTGCTCACACAGCAGCTCCGGGGAAAACAGCGCGTGCTGCAGGCAGAGCCTGCCTCTGAGCTGCCTCTGAGCTGCCAGGCCTCGCCAGGCACCAGCCGCGCTACGAAGACTTCCAAACTTCACACAAAAAACTGACTGCTTTTGGTTGATGCATCAACACAGTACCTAGAAGTCTGGAAAAAGAAGAGTCACAGTAGGCACTTCTGAGGAGCTGGAACCATCAGAGGAACTAATTACGTTGTCTTGCAAGCTTCAGTACCCATGAGCTGCAGCTGCTCGTTCAAGTGAAACTTTTCTAATCAGTCTTTCTTGGAAAGGATTTCACACACCTTCATTGAGTCAAGACTTTGACTCATGCCCTCAAGTAACAAAGGCCTCGTGTTTAAGCTTCATTTAACACATTCTAAAACTAACGTATGGGAACAAGCAGATGGACGATGAAAACGAAGATTAAAGTTTTGCAAGAGTGGCAGTACAAAACTTGCTGCAGAACCCTCTGAGAGAAAAGCTCAGCTTCACTGTAAAGAGAGCTATGGGTAACATCCGTAACACTTACTTTTTTGCTAGTTGTACGATGCTATCACTGCTACCATGATCTACTTTCAACTGAACCTGAGGACACTGATGAGTTTTAAGCAGCTAAGTAGGAAAAAACACTCCTTGCAAATCAACCTCTTACCATTCCTGAACGTAACTGATGTGTGGTTTGGTGGCTTGTGCTGTATTTTCGACTTTCAGAAAGCACACCATGATTGCCCTCTTCTCCCCTCATACAACGTAACTATGCACAAATTCTTTTACCTGCCTACAGTGTTTTCCAAGAATAAGATACAATTTTCTGTTCATTGACAATAATCCTTAGGCTGCAGAAAGGACTGCTTGAAGCCTGGCAATCTACTTACACTTTGTAACGCGCTTCTAATAAGGCCGTTTGTTTTGGTGTGCTGACTCTGACGTTCTCTGCCATCAGGCAGGCTGACACAGCAGAGCAGGAGCAGCTCTGTCCGGCTGCTGTCACACAAAGCCCCTTGTACTTTTTCTTAAGGGAAAAATTCCCTACGAGTGAATCTGAGAGCATTTTTCATCTTGAAAAGTGACACGCGTCTGGAAATACGATTTGTACATAACGAGGTTCAAGAGAGGGAGTTTTGGATGGCTGCTAAGCCACAGTCCCTGCCGGGCTCCACTTTGAGCCCACTGCTGGTTCTGCTCACTGTGGGTGACGGTGTAAGTTGTGCCCCTTACCTTTAGCGTCCGGCATCTGTCTCATAATTTCCTCTCTTTCTGCTTGCTCAGTAGCTGTAGTGACCCTGAATGACCCCTCTCTAGTGAATGTGGTTCTGCTGGCATCAAAGGTGGCAGTGACTCCACACTCCTTCTCTCGCTTCTGCTTTCGCTCCAGGCACGCTGCGAACGCACAGCCCACGGCGTGACTCAACCTTTCCCCCTGCACAGGACAACATTGCATCGTACAGTGACTGGAACAGAAACATCCACCTACTTCAAGCACTGCAGGCTGATAACTCGCCTTTACAAGAGGACTCTAAGCCAATTCAAAGAAACACTGTAATTGGCCACCTCATATAGCTCTAAAACTAAACCTGATGTATAAAGACTCACAGCTACCAGCACACTAGTGTGAAGGCCACCCAGAAATGAAAGACTGACAGACAATCTGTTTAGCTTAACTGCTGCTACAATAGCAGGGTGATAATGTACCTGCACTGATCCCTCCTCGCCTCCGGATGCATTTGTGCACAAAAAAGTGCTTGTGGAGCCATCTTAGCGGGCTGAAGTCCTGAGGGACAGATCACTGCTATTCTCAAACGGAAGACAGCGTGCAGGGAGACAATACCGTGTGGGCAAATGTGAAATCTAAAAGCAGAACTGACTACTAATACCACTTAATGGCTCTGACCAAACACACAAATCAGTACTGAGTGCCCTCCAGAAGGCACTTCCACTATTAACCTGTGAGGTCAAAAGGATCCACTGCCCAGTGACTGCAGTAAGGAAGTGAAATTCAAGTCGGAGGAAGTCTGGCACTCCAGCTTATCCAGAGGCTGTAGCTGAGTCACAAGTGCTATTACTGCAGCAGCTCAACCCATCTGTTATCTGCAGTAAATGAACTGACCTGCACACCCAGCAGAACACGGCTCCGATGTGAGTTTGAAAGGGAATGTCTTATTTCACTGTTTCACTTTAAAGAAACATGATAAATTAACAAGTGTCACTGCTTTCAACACACAGCCGTGTGGAGTTATCTCAACGGATTTGTATGAGGTTTCAAGCCCTCATGTAATATATGGGCAGGATTCAACAAAAAGCCACAAGAGGAGAAGGCTGGATCAGGGAGCTGGATGACTTAGGTCTACAAAGAAAAAGGCTGATAAAAAACAGTTGATTACAAACCTTCTACTGCAAAAATCTCTTAATGTTCAGAAGCAAACAGGACCCTACTTCATTTTAGCTCCATCCCTTAGCACTCAGATGACTTTCCATTCAAGACAGCATCTGCATACAAGAGGCTACATTCATACCCAGCCTGCTACTCACACCCTATTCACTGTGATCTTATCCTGGAAAAAAACGTCACTGCTGTTCCAGTTTTTGGCCGTACACATTTTCAGATGAGAGCATCTTCTGACTATTTTTAGAAGAGTGGTTCCCTTCTGCTACCCATATCTGAAGCTGACTGCACTCCACTTACACACTATGCTGGGCACCGCTTCTCTGCACAAGGAGACATCACAGAGGGATGGCAAATAATTCAGAGATAAAGAATGAGGACTAAAATAATATTTAAGGAAAAAGTAGTATTTTAGCTGAAGTTAAAATGCGCTGCAGTATTCTGGGTGATCAGATTTTCTCAGTGTACCTTCCAGCTAGCAGCTGGAGGAGCCGGGCACACCGCGCAGTACACTCACCGTGTCCTTCACGGCCATGAAGCAGTGGCATATCCAGCGCCTGGTGGTGCCATCTCGGCAGATGTATGAGAACGCCCGGTCAAAGTTCCGGTCCGGTGCGCAGAAAGAAACCTTCTCTATTGTCTGATCAACTATAAGATCCTAGAGGGGATGGAATCCATCCCCCGCACAAAAACAGAACAGAACAAAAAAAGACACATGAGGAGATGTGGAGAAACAACGGCACAAGTCATTTCCAGTGGTAACTGCAGGACGCGTTACATTACAAAGGAGATAAGCTGATTTGCCTGCAGTTATCTGCTGAATTTGCCATTCAGAAACTATTCCCAGTGTGACACAAAAAGGACAGTGGCTACCTTCCACTGCCATCCCTGCTAGAAGCCAGACAAGGCGTTCAGAAGTCAGGGACACAAATGGTTTGTAACATCTCTGCTCCAGAGTATGGATCTAGCATGGCGAGAAAGGACAGGTTGGTTTTATTTTTACTGCAGTCTGGCAATCAAGAAATCCTTACTGTGAAGAAGCCTGCTTGTGTGAGAAGACTTAGCAGCTGCTGCACAAAAAGCAACAGCTCGTGTGGCACCGAGGTAAGCAAGGATGGGATAGAAAAGCACCAGCAGCGCTGGCTCTACCAAACACCCCGATTTGTTTCTACAAATGGATGGCAGAGGCCCTTCTAAAGAGGAGATGGTACACTTCAATAACGATGCTGTCCTCATTACTATTTTCCCCCCTCTGTTTTTCAGCTGTTTTTTGGCTGGTGTTTACTACTCAGCACCTGTGCTGCTGCGTTCAACCACCAGGAGGCACTGCCATATTCCCTTTTTAAGCACTATTCCCTTAATTACCTCCAAGGTCTGCAAAAGTCACCAAAATTTATTTTGATGAATTAAATATACGTATGCATAATTTAACAACGCACATGAAATACATTCCTACGTATCTGTACGTACACTTCTTATTCTTTTTAAGGCAACCAGCAGACCGAATTCACCCACATCTGTGCGCTCGTATTAAACACTGAATTCTCACGGGCTGTCACTTGAGTGCTGCCCAAGCACACTGTACAACAGCCCCGGAGATGTCCATCTGCACAGAGGTATTCATCACACAACCACACTGCATAGCACTGCACAGGGACATTTCCTCTACCTGCTCCTCAGTGCTGGTGTGCAGAAACCATTTTTTAGGCCAACAAGATAAGCATTAAGTCACAGGAATACAAAGCAAATTGATATTATACTAATTACAGTGAAAACCGTTCCACTAGCTGTGGCATCTTCTAAAACGCCAGTAACAGTTCAGAAAGGAGCACAAAGCTCTTGCTTCTAATTGCCTGCATGAAGAGGCATAATAAGCATACATACACAAGGAAGAAATGGTTAAACCGACTAATGGGCGCTTAAGTCTTTCTTTCAAATGCCAACATTTACATTGAGATTGGAGTCTAGTTAAAGTTCTAGCACACGTGCTATTATAGAGAAACAGAACTTTTGTCAAGGGAAATCTAACCTTTGTTTTTTCATCTACGACTCGGAGTCCATCCGCCGAAACCCACAGGACTGCTTTAACCGCCTTCTTCCCAGTCTTTTGGAAAAGAGAAAAATAGGAAAAAGAACAGCTTTCTGTTAACAGCATCAGGATGCAGCCATTCCCCCTTTCCAAGAATCACAACATTAAGTGTAGATGAAGTCCACGTTCAGTAAGGTGCCCAAAGCCAGATAACTCAATCCAAGTTGCAAAACACTCAGAGAACCAAGCCAAAGCCAGTAGTCCAGAGAGAGCATAACATGGGCACGGGGAGCGGGCACGGGACAGGTGGAGTCATAAATAGGGTGTACGTCCATGTACAGTAAAGAATTCAAGACTGACCAAGTGGGTGAAGAATTCCACCAAAGAGTCAAATAACACTGATCAATAAGGAGTTACACCCCAGGTAGCTTCTTCAGCACAAGTTTCAATGTGGGAAAACTCTTACCTGGTTATTTCCACCACCCCCACCGTCAGCCCCAATAGACACGTGGCAGAATCACGGCATCACCTTAAACCAGTGTGAAAAGCACCCAGAAGGCACTGGTTACGGTGTGAGGGGCTGAATGCCAAGATGGACCATCTAAACACGCTTTACAACTTTTACCTGGTGTAGGGAACCTGCGTTGGCAGGGGGGTTGGACTCGATGATCTCTTGAGGTCCCTTCCAACCACTATGATTCTGTGATTCTATGCTAAGAGCGGAATGTCACACGTGGGAAGAGATGAAGCACAGTATGATTTCTTAACCAGCTGACGCGCAGTGCGGCACGGCACAGCGGTGGGCAGCACCCTGGCTTTCCTCCCAGATGTGACTGGGGGAACTTCCAGCTGCCACGAGCTGAGGGTGAGCGCAAGTGGGAAACATGGGATGGCTTTGGGAGCCGTGTCAACTGCAGATTGTTTTTAAGCGGTTTACTTTTCGAAGGAGGGCTGTGGAAAACAGTATACACGCAAGACGATATTCTTCTGAAATGGAACTAACCGAACAGAAAATAGCTGCAAGGTCACCATAATTTTACAAGAACTTCTACAACAAAACAAACCAAAACACTATTCTTAATGCGTTACTTAGATTTCCCAGTCCTGTACTCTATTCTTTGACCTCTGAGCCGGCTTAGAAACTATTCTCCTCACACCTTTTCAGAAGCACTGGGTTTACACAGTTCGTGGCTGCTGACAGCAGCTGCCACAGACCACTGCAGGAAGAGAACAGCAAAACCAACAGATGATGGGAGGGGGAGCGGGGCGCGGTGTATCAGCTCGTGGCTTCGTGCAGGAGTTGCGTTTCGCTTTTAATAACTCGGTACGGATGTACATCATTTATATTCACATGACAAGTATTTGAGCAAGGACACGCTGTGGCAGAAGCTACTGCATATTCCAAATTAGCAACTCTGATTTCAACGCTGTAAGGATGAAGTGTACCTTTTATCATGGACTGATAAACCACCTGCTGTATCAGACTGGTTTCCCTCTCAGAGAAGTCAGAAAGCGTGAAGGAAGCCAGCCTGGCAGGGTTTGTGCTGGTTTGAGGGAGGAACTATCTGTCCTGATTTCTGAAGCAGCGATGACAACTTGAGCACTCTCAGAACGCTCGGTGAGACCATAAATTGGCACTGACATGGACAGAACAGTGACTAAAGGAGAGAAGAACAAAAATAGGCATGGGATGAAAGCAAGCGACTGAAGCACTGATGGAAACGAGTTCGTAGAAGTCCATCCAGCCTGTTCAACATCCCAGAATAACTGAAGTAAAACTTTCAGATTGTGGAATGCCTAATTGAAAGAGTATTATTCACAAAGGAAGACATATTCAAAGTTATCATCGCAGGCATTAAAAATACTGCACCATTTAAAAGCTGCCTCTAGTTTTTGGTCTCAAAAGGAAGTAAATATAAACGCACACAAAGCACGGACTGCATTTTCAACGTCCACTCAACTTTCATAGCCTAAAAATCCCTATCAATCCCAGCAAGAGATGGCTCTCAGAGATTTATCTCAAATGTTCTGAAGGAGTGCCAATTTCTTAAATGCCACTAGCAGTCTTAAAACTTTCACTTCAAGCAAATAAGAGAAATCAAGAAAAGACAACGCCCGTGGGTACCTGCTTACTCTAGACTATCATTACAGAAACTGGGATGTGTCTTTTTCCATCAAACTGCAAACACCTTGTTGCTGTAGAGTCAAATGCTGAACAGTTCCTGAAGTTTGTTTTAATCAGTGTGGGTTTAACTCAGGTTGTACTTTGCAAAGCAGTGCTGAAGTGCAGTACAGCTGTTCCTCATCTGCTGTTTTCTTAGACAAAGACTTACAAACAGATAGTAAAGAACCTCACATTTCACAGAACAAAAACAAAAGGCTGAAGGGCTGAATAATCCTCCCCTCCCACTGGACAAGTAAGCTACCTCAAACAAGACAACCCAATACAGGTTAGCTACTCTAAGAGAAAAACAAAACACGGCTATCTCCTAGCCCTTCCCTCTAGGTATATCGTGGATGCAGTGCTTAGAACAAGTAAGTTCTTAAAGTCTGTATCCCAAACTCATGGCTACTACCATTGGGAAACACAATTCTTTCATCTCCTGAATCCTCGTTTTATCCATCCCAGTGATGGACAGAACTTCACCAAATTAGTTCACACTGGCAACACAAACCAACACATTGCTCTACTATAGGTTGGACACTACCCAGTATATTATGATTAGAAAGTGCATCTGTTTGCACTCGTGACATACAGTGGACAGGATGTAAAATTACTGCATGTGAAGTGATCCTCAATGCAGGACTGCAGTGTCTGACAGACAGATGTGACTTCAAACAAAAAATGTTTACAGCAAATTGATGGCATTCATTGGAGCAGCGTGGTCTTAAATTCTACTACTAAGGGTAGTACAGACTTCTATATCAGTAGCTTGTCTTCACATTCAAGAGTTCTTGGATGACAGCACTGCTGGAGGGGAGCCACTCATGGCACTAACTCCCAGGAGTCCTATTTGTCATTGCTGAATCAGCCATGACAGAAAGCTCACTTCTTAGCACGTTCTAGGAGGCTGGTAATCTGCCCCAGCACAGGACTTGCTCTCTTGACTCATTTCAGAGGCCTCAGAAGCCTCCTGGAGGGCAGGTGAAGCACCCTGGACAAGAGAAGGCAAGGCTGAAAACGAAGCACACGGGAAACCTCTCAGACCAGCAGGTGCCCTCGACACAGGCACCACAGAGAAGAAAATGAAGTTGATTAAAGCTGAAATTCATCTCTCCTGAGCAACAGTGCTAGTCCTGCTGACTGGGCCGTCTGAAGTGAGAGCAGCACAGAATTAGGTAGCAACTGTACTGTGAGGTGGAAAGTAAAGGTTTAACGATAACTGAACAGAATGAATGTTGCATAGTAATGCATTTTTAAATACTCCTAAATTGTTTCTAGTCTTCCAGCTGAGCACAGATATCTCAGTTTCTGCCTATTTTATTCTTTCCTTTCTTAAAAACAACCGTAAAATGTATCTGGAGCCTGAGATGTACAAAAACATAAATTTCTTCTCAGTTTCTGTACAAAACATTGCATGCTGAGAAATACATACATTCAACAGAAGCAAAAAATGAGAAAAATCTGTACTACTATTCCTTAACACACAGAAGGCGTAGTTTTAAAATATCGAGAGCTGCCCCAAAAGGCAGCTCATTCAGTTGCTTTCTGTAAACAAAATAAAGCAGCAACAGCCTAACACACAGCTAGCAACAGATGCATCGTTTTTATTTGAAGTTGAAAATGAAGTATTTTCAGTGTCGGGCCATGACTAAGCACAAAAACATTTCCTGACACAAATAAGTCAGATTTACCTTTCTAGGGAAGAAAAAAAAATGGACAGGGAAAGAAGCAAACCTGTCTAGACAGACTTTTTTGAAAACAAGCAGCAAGTTAGAACAACCCTGATTTGGAATGTTATATTGATACCAAAACGAGATATCCAGGGAGAAACTAGAGATGTTGCAGTGACAACTAAATACCATGGATTTCAGTAGTCTCAGTGCTAACTGATGTAACTTCACTATCTGAAGCAGCAGCAGGTCTTTTTTTCAGCAAAACATCATAATAAAAAGGAATGCAAACCTATAAAGCTGAAACAAAGTATTGGAGCTCATTAAAAAGCAATACAAATGCAATGGGGTAGCTAGTATATGACAGAATCTCGGAACATCCCAAGTTGGAAGGAAACCACAAGGGTCAGTGAATCCAGCTTCTGGTTCCACACAGGAACACCCAAAGTTCAAACCATGTTTCCAAGAGTGCTGTCCAAACACTCCTTGAACTGCAGCAGCTTGGGGCCATACCCACTACCCTGCGGGTCCTGTTCCAGTGCCCGACCATCCTCTGATGCAGAACTTGGACCCAACCCCCAGCTACCTCTCCCCTGACACAGCTCCATGCCGTTCCCTTAAACACGGTTGCTATCACAGAGAGCAGAGCTCAGCACTCCTCTATACTCCCTGCAAGGAGCCGCAGCCGCCACAAGGCCTCCCCTCAGCATCCCCCGCTCCAGGCTGAGCAAACCAAGGGACATCAACCACCTCTCATGTAGCTTTCCCTCTAGACCCTTCACCATCTTTGGCTACCAGAGTATGCTACTGACTCACATTCAACTTGCCATCAGTCAGAACCCTCGAGGTCCTTTCCAAAGGGCTGCTCTAGTCCGCTAAGTTCTACACATAGCCAGGACTGCCCAATTCCAGGCACAGAATCCATTGCTTGCTCCTGTTACACTTCATACAGTCGGTGACAGCCCAGTCCTCTTATTTGTCAAGACCTCTCTGCCCTTGAAGAAGTCACCAGCTCCCCCCAGTTTAGTGCTATATGCAAGCGTTCTTAGTAGCCCTTCAAATCCTATATCCAAGTCATTGAGAAGAACATTAAAGAGAACCAGCCCTAAAAGGGAGCCCTGCAAAGCTCCACAAGTGACCAGCTGACAGCCTGATGGAACCCAGTTTACTATAACCCTCTGAAAGCAACCTGTCAGCCAATTATTCACCCATTATGTTTTGTCTATCTGTGTGCCGGACATTTTGTGCAGAATGATACTGTGAGAAACAGAAAGCTTTGCTGAAATCCAGAAAAATTACATCAACTAGATTCCTCTGGTCAACCGGGTGGGCAGCATTGTCACAAAAAGGAGATCGGAGCTCATTAAACAGCATTTTCTCTTAGTGAATTTGTGTTGGCTGTGACCAATGACTGCACTGTCCTCCAGGCATTTTTCAGTAACTCACAGAATAATCTCCAACATTTTGCCAGGCACTCGAGTGAGACTGACAGGCCTGTAATTTCCAGGGTTGTCTTTCTTGTGCTTTTTGAAACCTGGGACAATTGCTAGTCAGCCTCCAGCTGACATGGACCACTCCAGATTCCCAAGACCATTGAAAATTAATTTGAGACATCTCATGTTGACATCAGCCAGCTCTTTTGGTACCAGGGGATGAATCCCATCAGGCCCCATGGCTGCATCCAGCTGGAGCAGCAAATCCCCCACAAGCATGGTGTTTGGCCAGGAGTTTGCTGTTACCAGTCACAGCACTCCAACACAAGGCTCCAGGTGTCCCAGAGTCCATCATCAGTGTTGAAGACAAAGGCAAAAAAGATACTAAACATCCCTGCTTTGTCTCTGAGGTGACCATCCTTATCAAGTAACAGATCAGTGTTATCTCCAGTCCTCCTTTTCTGTCAACATATTCTAAAAAGCCCTTTTTATTGTCTCCCACAGTACTGCCCATCTTCATCTGTAATTGAGCTCTGACCTCAGACATTTTCTCTCTGCAGTAGTGAACAGCATTGCTATAGTCCTCCCATGTCACCAGTCTTCACTTATAGTGACCACATGCTTTTTTCCACCTAAGCTTTAGAACATCTCTGCTCATTCAAGCTGATCTTCTGCCTCATCTACATGGCTACTGACACTTTTGAAATGCCTGTTCCTGTGCTCTTAAAAACACTGTGTTTAAAAAGTGACCAGCTGTAACAGACCCTAATGTCTTCACAGGCAGTTTCTAAAGGATCTAACTAACCAGTGCTCAGAACAGCCTGAATTTTTTCACTTATCACTAAATTTTAAACTCTGGTTTACAAGTGGTGGCCACCACTTGCCATTTCACCAATGAGAACACCTCTGTTTACAAGCAACAACTACTGCTAAATGGCTCTCTTAGTACCTGTACTAAGAAGTTATCAAGGTATTTCAGGAATCCCCTGGCTAGTTTGTATCTGCTGTGCAGTATCTCTAGTTAACATCTGACAAGTTGAAGTTACCCGTAAGGAGAAGGGTGGCTGAGAGGTAACTCGTGGTTTCTCAAAGGATAAACCATCGGTGCCATCATCTTGGCTGGATGCCTACGGTAACTCCCACCACATCAGCTTTATTTCCTTGTCCCTTCTCATCTGAATCCAGAGGCTCCAACTGTGTCACTGGCAGCTGTGAGCTCTGTACTGGCCAGCCCCTCCCTCACACACAGCACCCCCACTTCACCTGCCCTGCCTGGCCCTGCTGAAGGGCCTAGTGCATCACAGTGCACCATTCTATCTCAGGACTCTTCCAAACAGATTTTGCTGATGCCAATGATGTGTCTCCAAGACTTATAGCTTCTCTTGACTGCTCCTCATGCTGCAGGCAGAAATACTCCAGATGTGCTTCATTCTGCCTGGGTGTACCTCCTACAGGCACAGATGAATGCCATTTTGGTCAGAGTTGAGGTGGGTCTTTTATGTTGGTTTTAAACAAATTCCAACAAAAACTTAGTGCCATCAATTGCACAGCAAAGAACATGTTTCACTCCAATCTTTGCAGATTCCAGCCTTTAAGTTCATTTGCACATAGGAATGATTTGATTAATCTGGCAGCTCCGCTACACATAACGTTTTGACCCTAAAAGAGCTGCCTTCTTCTATCACTGCGCTAACTGGTGAGGTTTCCCACATCATGGGAAGAAAGGTGAACTGGGGAAATAGTTGTCCCTCTGCAACATGCTCTACAATGTGAGTGTGAAGTGACACAGGTGCAACTGAAAAAGCTTTATTTACTCCCTAAGCAAAGCCAAGACCAATGTGTGACCAGAAGATCATCTGCTATAAAAGGTTCTGCGATGCAAATTACAAACCTGTTAGTTTCTATATAAAACAAGATTCAGCATGTAATAGGATCCCTGTAAAGCAGCATCTTAAATTTATTCCATAGGAAAACTAAACAAGCGTTTTACAAGAATTTTAAATGCGGAGGCAGTCAACAGATGGGAGGTGAAAGAGCTCTTCTAGAGGTTTACCAGCACTGTCTTACGGAGATGTAGACAGCAGGAACTTAAAAAAAAAACAACAAAACAAAACAAAACAAAAGAACACCACACCCCAATCCAGTCTCCAGTACAGCACATTCTCAGTGAGGACAAACAATTGCCTCCCTTTACAACACTGTCCTCAGGAAAACAAGAGGAGCAGAGAACAGCAAAGCTTTCTCCTTTAAAACAGAAACGCAATTAGAAAAACAAATAGCAGGTAAATGCCTGATCTCATCTTCGTGCATCTTCAAATTTGGACTGTGCTCAAAAAAGAAAGGTTTAGGGGATGGTAGTGTAGGCTCACTGCCTCCTCCCCACGCTAACAGCTGGGCAAGCTCGTGGTGCTATGCGGCCGCCAACCCAGCAGTGCTTACAGGCACAGACCCCAACTGTTCCGTAGGTGTTTGCCTGGGTGATGTAGGCTGGCACAAGTTTAAGGGATTTATAGGAAAGAAAAAGTTGCTCCTTTTTTCAGTAAGGCCAAATAATTTCACAACACTGGATTTCTGATACAGTCCATATGGAGTTCAGTTTCTGTTTCGGGTCACTTTTTTTTTTTAAACCATGTTCTTTATTCGATCAACATATTTCCAAGTCTGGGAAGAACTGGCTTTTAGAAGTAAATATTCTGAAATAGATTAAAGGATTCTCAACATCCTAATTTTACAGCTGTGCTATACCAGGGATGTAACTCCTTATAGTGCAAGCACAAATGAGGCATTAAACTTACTTTTCCAAAGAAGCCTTTGAAGAACTTCCTTTCCTGGAGGAACAGGGGGGACAAGTCGAGCGCTATTACTGAAGGTAGCTAAAATGTCCCAGGGTTTCAAACCAACAAGCACACACAAGAATAGGGTTTGGAGGGAAAGGAAGGGGTTTTGAGAGTTATCCACGAGAAGGTGCGACAGGCAAATGTGAAAATAATCCCATGAAAATGCAGATCAAAGGGCACACACAACTCTAATAAAGCTACTGCCCTGAAATTGGTGGAAAGAAAAGAACCTTGGCCCCAATTTCATGCAAAGTGGTTACTTCATTGTCACTCTCCCTTGTTTAGTTCCCTTTAGTTAGGTTATAAACCAAACTTGGCAGCAGACGTGGTGGTTCAACAATTAAAATGCTGTATTGGGTGCTTGTGAAATGCGAAGTTCTAACTTCAGTCAGAGTCCAATTTGCTGTGTATTGACCGTTTTGTCCCAAAGCAAGTGCTCCATACACTGCAGAAGTGCATACAGTGGCTGGCATAACACAGGATTACAAGCTGAACAGCACTTCTTGGGCTTTATTTTATTGTATTTGTTTACTGTTTTGGTTTATGTGCTATTCTTAGTTTGCATCTCATACAACCTTCTTTGGCCAGTAAGGAATTTGCTCTGACCTAAACTAAACCACAGCTGAGATCTCTTTCTCTCCCACAGTATATAACTACTAAATACTCATTCTCCAACTCTGGATTAATAGATCGAGCAGGATTCCCTTCGAAGTTACCCCAGAGAGGGACAATTTAGACCAATGCAGAGGCACAGACACAAACAGCTGAACTACAAGTTCCTGAACATCTTCAGCCAGGAAGTGATTATACTGATTGCCCAATTCATATTAACACAAAAGCAGAACACAGTTAAGCATATATGCAATGCCATATGTACTGGCTTTGTTTTATTACCAGATTGTGGAAAGGAAACTGCAAGATCTGCCTGATCTGATGTGAGGACACTCCCAGGGCCCTGATGTCCCGTGTGTACAACTACACTCCGTTCCGTACCTGAAGGAAGCTGGCTCTGAAGCATACCTTTCCAAATTATTTAACTTGCAAGTAAACTGGTACAGCAGTAATACAGAGATAGTGCAGAATCCACGTGAGACCAAGTATGGGCTTCTGACAGCTGCTGACCCCAAGTTACCACCACATTGATAACAATGCTATATTAAAAACATTATTAAAAATATCCTGAGGCAGTGCCTCCAGAACTGACAGATATACAAGGTTATATTTAAAACAGAGCTACAGTTCTGACGCAAGCCAACAAAAGCCAGGAAACAAAGCTAAGGAGGGAGTGTCAATTTCAACTCTGCATTTCCTGACTTCCGCTACTGAGTGCTTCTCTCTGCCCGCCGTCCCTCCACACAGCTTTTCAACAAGTATCTATAAGATATTTATGTCAACCCAGGCACTACATAAGAACATCTCTACGTGCAGACAGCTGAAAGGCTTAATAGCTTTTAGCAGCAAGAACGGTCATGTATTTGGACAAGATATGCTGAACACTGGGAGGGGAACTAATGGATTAATCACAGCATTGTGCACATAATCAGAAGGGGCTGGATGCTGCTGCCAAGTTGAGCAGTGACTGTTGCATTACACTAAATAACAGCCTTTTAAAGATAGCAAAAGCTAAAAGAGATTCACCAGAAGCTACCTCATTTTTAGGTGATGGTTAATTTTGCTCTCAGCAAAATGCTTGTTAAACAAGATCTATGTTTTTAATAAGCTAGAAATGTTAATGGAAAGGCATCATGCAAAATGGATTTTAAACAACACTAAGTTAATGTAGTTTAGAGATAACTAATGCATGTTTTAAAATATTAAATTATGTCTCTTTACCTGCTAAAACAAGAACATATATTAAAACAAATGCATCATTTAAAACAAGAAGTGGCAAGTTAGAAACCAATACTACACACTAAAGCTGATTTTAAAAATCAAAACATGGTAAGAGCATAATTTTGTCTTTATGCAATTTCCCCATACCTGAGTTAAACATGGTTACAAAGCTACCTTACAGGGTCCTCAGAAAGCTGTTTTCCACTCTGCACTAAGTAATGCTAACTCATGGAAATGGTTTTGGAGAAACCTTTCAATGCCAAAGCATTGAAATATCCAAACCTGAAGATCCAAAGTTAGTAACATATCCCTACTAAGGAAACAAGTGTATGCTCCTCAGGTAACATCTGAATAACAGATAGTGATATCTGAACACATAAGATTCTGATGTAACAAGGAAACTGCGTGCCATATCATTGGACAGAAAACAGGGGCATTACTTTCTCTTCATTCATCACAAGAAAAATTGTATCCTGCACATTATAGTGTTGTCCGGGTTGGTATGCAGTTTCAGAGCTTAAAATCTGTTCGCTAGCTAAAAATGGCTTCTTTTACTCAGCTGTCAATTAAACAACCCCTGAACAAAATGCTTACCATCATCTGGTTTTAAGTCCTGCAAGATGTGCTCAAAAATAATTATGGCATATTAAATCAGCATATTATAAAGGACCTGGAAGGATATTTCCCCACAACGAAAAGATAAAAGAATTTGTTAGCATCTTTTCTCTCTAAAGCAGAAATTAAGATATCCCTAATATGAAGATCAAGTTTCAGAAGGTCTTAAAGTCCAGTAGTCAACCCTAAAAAAAAAGAATGTATTTCGGCTCCCCAGATAAATAGCCAACTGTTGGGAGAATAAGAATTAAGAGGAAAACATTTACATTAAAATAAGTGAAGACAGACAGAACTTAGTTTTAGAAGTTAGAAGTATTTCAACAATTCTACCTTCTAAGAGAACTGAACTACTACTCATAGACTGGATTCATAAGAACGATATAAAACCTGCAAAGAAAAAGATCAAAACAGGCCACATACACTTGTATGTAGTTTAACTATACGAAAAATGAAGTTCAATTTTCACAAAGTTGGTCTTTTTGTTTGAGCACTGCAGCTCAAATTTGAAGTTCTTTTGAGGCCAAGAGAAAGCCCATCAAAATAACCAAGCACTGTAAAAGGAAGAGACCATCAGAAGAACAAACTGCTCTCTGATCACATTGCCCACATGTTGAAACAACATGGAGTGGAATGGCTCTTCCTTGTTAAGAGAATATATTGTACAGAAAAGAGCTTTAAACAATGGAAGAACGCTAAATAAACGCTCTAGGTTTAAAATCCACATGCTTGCGGTGAGAAGTGGGGCACGGTTTGAACTGCAATGAGCAGCTTCAGATGAAGCTTGAGTCTGACGGAGTCTAGCAACTCAAGTGCACAAAGCAGTTTCAGTAATCTAAATATTTCTCTTGGGAGCCAATGAGAATTCCATATCCGCTTCTCCAACTCCAGCAATGACAAATGAGTATGCAAGCAGAAATCCTAAGACACACACCCGTGTCCAATCTGAACATAAATATTAAAAACTTCAAACAGCAGAAGAAATAAAAATTATCTGAATATAAGCAACGTGTTTACGAGAATGGGCAATAAGTTGATGTCATTACAAATTTAAAATAATCATAAAGCATAGAACAGAGAAATTAAGTCACTTCTCAGGAATGCACTGTAAAAGTTGAATGCCTTACATTTGAATCAGTAAATCAGATAATCAAGAATCACAACCCTAGAATTATCTGGATTCTGGAGGAAATTGGGTGCTACGCTTTTACCGTGTCACATAATTTATACACTTAGCTACACTTAATTAGCTCATGGACTGAAAGTTTATAAAAAACCTGGAGCAAATACTCCACAGCACAGCTCCCCAGAGAAGACAACGAGAGAAGCCACAAAAAGGAGATACTGGAACATTATTTGTGACACGATGAAAACCAGAACAGGGCAAAAATGGATGCAGTTCATTATATGGTCAGCACTTGCATTTTCAGCTACATAAACTAAATCCATAGAACAAAAACTAATTTACATTTTGTGTGGTCCTTTTTAATAAAATTCAGCCACAAATCACTGCTGGGCTGAATGGGAACAGATGGGATGCGGCTTGAACAGGTTGCTAGACACTAGCTGAGAGAAAAGAATGAAAAGACTTGATTTTAATCAGAGCAATTCAGAAACTTTGCAGCACAACAGAAGGAAGATAACCTATAATCTTCTGTTGTGTGCTAGGAAGAACAGGTTTATTCAGAATACGTTGGAATTCTCACATTTGGTGAGGAGGAAAAAAAAATCATATCCATTTAAAGATATCTCAAGTTAGCAAAGATGCAGAAGAAGTGTTTGATTTACTTGCAGTAATTTTAGCTTAGCTAGAAGGACTCAAGGATTTCTTCTGGTAAAGGCATTACTGAAGACTGTACATAGCTAGGACAAGAGAAGGGATGTAAAGGACAGCAGTTCTCCATCTTCAGACAGACTTTACATTCTAACATCCTCTCTCCTCCCCTTCAGTGCTGTTTCAGCCTCAGATTCTTAACAGATTGATCACTGACTTTCTACTGGGAAGATATGACAAGACCTTGAAATGAGCCATAGGAATACTAAGAGCTTTGAACGAGTGCCATTTACAGGAACAAACGTTCACAGAAGCCAAACTAAGATCAGCCCACTTCATGACATACCAGAATTAGGCAGCCTTCAGGCAGGCCACTTTGAGCGGATGCAAGCCAGATTATTTCATGCATGACTACGATGTTGCAGTGCATTAGAACAAAAGCAGCCTAAATCAAATAATATTTTGTACAATAAAGGTGAATTAAGACACTATTGAAGTGGCAGGCAACAAAGGGAGAGGGAGAGAGAGAAAGAGAGAGAGAGAAGGAGAAAGACCTGTTAAAAAAAACAATGGTTGAAGCCCATATGGGTACCAACTTAAGTCTGAAAGGTCACAGAGGATTTTTACACGTCTTTTGCAAATAGTTTCTGCCAGTAGAAAGAACAGTCATAACTCTCTCCCTCTCAACACCAGATTAGCACGTCCCCCTAACCGCAGCAGTGCTCTCACACCAGCCAACTGTTCTTCTAAAGTGGGTCAAAAGTTCAGGCTTCAGCTGGAGCACTGCTGCCAAATGGACCTTTTAGGGTAACACTCACAACCCCAAAGCCAATCTTTTCATGAAACAAGTATACATACAGATTTCAGTCTCTTCACAGCATCTTCACAGATATGCATTCCTCTGGATTCATCCACTTCGACATGTCCCAGGTACTGTAGGAACAAGAATAAGAAGAGTAAGAAACGTAAACAGCTTTAAAAGCTACACATTTTCTGGGTAATTATTATCACAGACTACTTAAAACAATACTACATAGAAATCACAAGTTGCAAAGTTGTTTAGTTAACAGCATGACCCAGAATAACACTGGGCCACAGAGGAAGCAATTACAAAAGATACATTGGAGTAGAGTGTCTCAGGACACTGGATACTTACATTTCATACAGTGGAAAAATAGAAGGACCTTGGGTTTTCCATTTTCCTCCCTACCTTTCCCAGTCACAGTTCTTTTTGATAAGGGAAGGAAATGTTCCCTCAGAAACATTCATAACCTGACTCAAAGTACTTAATTCTTAAAGAAAACCATGGAAACTAATATATAAAAGCTCTCTCACTTTTTATTACAAAACTTCAAAGAAATTTACCCAGATTTATGTGATATTGTAAGATTGTATGCAAGTTGCTATTCATGCTGGACTAGCTAGAGAGGGAAGAAAGGGTCTTAAAACATCAGAATCAATATCTGTGGCATGATGAAGCAGTAAACCAAGACTTAATCACCTATGGAGCTGTCCCATACCACCCCAGAACATTCTCCCTGTATTTGTTTCAATAATTAGGATACCAAGCTTGATTATCTCAACAAAGTAAGATTTCATTCCATATTGAAATGCTCTACCAGAATAACATGTAAGATTCAGCTAAATGGACAAACTCAAAGTCTGTTTAAAGATTAAACAGCGAATTGAAAGCCATGTTGTTATTCTGGTTTAAGGTGAGGGTTTTCAATGCAAAGCAAGATGCTTGGAAAAGGCTGTCAACATATCAATGTTCTTATCATTAAACTGCTGAGACTTAATAGACCTTAAACGATAGAGGGCTTTAACATTAAGTCTATGTGAGATTTTTAAAATACAATAACTCTGGGTGGAACAATTCTGAAAGAATTCCACATAATCCACCCCCAAAACAGCCACAGAACAGTTTGAAAAATACACTGCATAGAAGCTATATGGTAAATAAAGAAGATTTAACATCTTATGGCTTTTCCAAAGTGAGCTCCATGAAGCTGAAGCCCTAAAATTGAATACCAGAGTTGCCAAAATAATGACCGTAATTCCATTATCTGAACTCCCTGAACATTTGCACAAGACATTCATTTCTCCATAATACTAAGGGGAGAATTTCAATCCTAGAACTACACAAACAGTAACAACTGAAGACACATTTACTACTGTCATGGTTTTATGATTTTTGGTACTGGTATTCCACATCATAACATCATGTATTGCATTAGGAGTTAAAGAGCTAATACTCCAGCTCCATAGATCATTGATAATTCCAGGTATACCTGCCTCAGAAGAGAAGAAGAACTACATCCCCCAGAGGACTTTGCGATGCTTTGTATTTTTACGTGTTTTCCGCTCAGAGGGAACAGATAAAAACCCTCAGCGGTCACGGGACACGCTCTTTCCTTCGGGATCGACTCAGCAGTGGGTGCTCGCTGCCGTATCGCCTTCAGCGTTAGCGTAAGGCCTTCGGTTTATCGGACACTCTCTCTTGCTCATTTTAGTTGATTCATTAGCCTCAATTCCAATTATATTGTATTATATTGTGTTATTTTACTTTCTGATATCTTATTTAGTAAATTAGCTTTCCTCCTCAGATCGTTGCCGCTGTTTTGTTTCTAGGCCCATCTCCCTTTTCCCTTTTTCCTTGCCCTTTCCTGGGGCGTGGGTCCGTGGGTCCCCCGCACCAATCGTCACGGAACCGGGCTGATCCAGCCCGGTAAACCGTTGACAACTACGTGTCTGGATGAACACATTTATATGCACACCTATCACAGATGCATCTACCGTTCTGCCATGTCTAAGCTGGAAGATCCAGAGATGCAGAAATATTGCAAATCTATCATGAGAAAATTTCGGTTTTGGGAGGCCAAGAAAGTTTGTCAACTGAAAAAAAAAAAAAAAAAAAGGATAATGTAAACAGGAACAAGGCTGAGGTCCAGAGAAGATGTGTAAACAAAGCATGTGCATGGAACAAGCTATCTAGCTTGCACTTTTATTAAGCACAACTTCTGGATTTCCAAAGCTACCGGCACATCTCTTTTACTCAAGTGCAGACAAAATGTTTCCAACTGAAGATCCAAACCATTCAGTCCCTGTACTTGGCAACCTGCCTTTTGCTTGGGATAGAGAGAAACAGAGCAGGGTAAACATTGCCTCTTGTCACATTCCAAACCAGACAACCGCTTCCCCCTGTGTTGCCAAACCTCTATTCAAGTCACATGCCCCAACTTTCGGCAATCAGTCATGCCACTGCTGCTAGAGACAGCAAGTTTAGCTGCAGTTTTCAATACTGCTTCCACTCCAATGAATGGGGACATTATTGCACATATCAAGTGCATCTACCCGCAGCAAAAGGGTACAATCCCCAGACCTCACTGAGCATCAATCAATTCTGAATTATAAAAGAAATTATGCTGCCACACAGTACTACTTTATGATGAGTACAAAAGGTGCTTTGTTTGCACTTACACTTTACACTTAAAGCCCTTCATCAAAAAACTTATTCTTCCCAGAGCACCACAACTGCAGAAGCTAGCTGCTCACAGCTATCAAGTGCTGTGGATTTCTGCGTTACATGTGCAGTTTCAGAAGTCTTCCTGAAACGCTGTTTGAATAGTTTTTTGATTTTCTGATATATATATCTTTGGGTTCAAGTTCCCTCCACATCCAAACATATTTAAGTTTCTTTCATCTAAAAATAACTGTCAACTGCACAACAACAGCACTGCTGTCCTCTCTCTTTGCTACATCAACCTAAATCTCCCTGATGCAGCAAGTTATTTTCTATGTCTTCGTGTGTTTCCAAACTCCTTTCTCCCCCACCAGGCTAAGTGTACGTATACCTGCCTCAGTATTGAAGCAATGTTACACAACTTCTACTTATCCCATTTTCAACCCATAGTAAACAAAGGCCCAAATATTTCTTTAGGACACTTGGCAACCAAGTGGCAACCAGCTCTGCTGTAGAGCAAAGCCTTTCCAGCTGCCTTACATTTTTAATGAGAAGCATTGCATCGTAGTTATATCGCTGCATAACCTTAAATTTGAAACATCAGCTCAACTTGCTATTATCACAGCATATTATGAATGGCATTTCAACATTCAATAGAGTAAGAAAAATCCAGCTGCCAGCTAGACTAAGAACTCTGGTGTTCAGCTTCCGTTCAACAAAAACACAAACCAAATTGTGATGTTCTGCCACGTCAAAGAGATTGCATGGAAACCGCTTTAAAAAGCAGATATGTACAACCCACGCTTCTGCACACAATTTTTCAACACCTCAAAATAAATTTCCCATTCAAACTAAAGGAGAAGAAACATAACACAAAGTGCCTGGGCAGAGGCAGGCCACATATAACATAACACCTCTTACAAATCCACCAAGGCATATGACCACGAGGAAATGCAGTGAATGGGACACAGAGTAACAGTGGCACAAAGGCATACCGCGGTGGCTGGAGGCTCTGCAGAACAGCAAGATGACCTGCAGAGAAATAACCTCATCACAAAAGTCACATAACCTAACATGCCTGGAGAAAGCAAGCACATTTCCATCACGGAAGTGCAAATAACGGGAATGCAGTATTAATACTGAATGCATTCCTATTTAATTTCCGTAGCAACCACACAGTGGTAGCCACAACATCAGCAGTTCTCAGCCATAAGATGTTCTGTGGAAGATTTAATCACTACACCAGAAATCAGCCAACACTGCTTCCACAGACAGTATGAAATTGTTTAGGGCAGAGTCCACATAAAGACTATCACAAACTAAAAGGTCCAAGGAGAATGAAACGCTTTCAAGAGTTCCTGGGGAGCCCCTTAAAGACTTTTTTTTATTTTAACTATTGTTTATCATTTTCAGAAAAAAAAGATATGATGGCACAGCAGGTAATAAAAAAAAAATCTCCACCTCAAGGCAATGAAATTTGTTTTCACAGATCAAACACCTCCCCCTGAGGTGTTTCAGTATCACTTTTCAGTCACACTACAAAGCAACCAACACAAGAACAAGTCAAACTGGCACACAGCAAAACATCTCTGGAACTTGAAAAACTTCTTTTTCAATATTTTAAGCCTTCGCCTGATTTAGATGGAATCAGAAATTTATCACATCCAGCATTTTTATCCCACTGCCTTCCCCAAGTGTACCAATCAAACATCACGGGCTGATGTTTTATGGCAGTACCATTGCTGAGCAGCAATAAAACCACTCTACCATTTGCATCCTAGTACAAGAAATACTACCTTGATCACCTTTGATTTCTTTCATAAATACTCAGCTATTCTGGTTTTCAGAAAGCAAAGTTCAACAGCAGTGATTCAAAAGTTGCTGGCCAAAAGGAAGGACTTTCCCTGGAATTCCAACCACCATTTTCAGTTACCGGAACACAGCAACGCACTGTTACAGTCTCTCTTCCAAACAGAGGCACATACACAAATTACTGACATTTTCCCCATATCAGCAGATATTCACTTGGACTGTTCTATTTGCAGTAACAGATTAGGCTTTTCAGATTACATTTTAAACTACACAGACATAAGAATAGCTTTCCAGAAGTCTTGGCCAAGACATCCCTTGCTAGTGAGCTAACTGCCAGAGAGCAGCAACCCACCACTTCATGATACTTTTCCTACACACAGTGACATTCCCATTTTGCTACATGCAAACACTACTCTACTACTACAAATAATATCCCAATCCCAAAAGTGAATATTTGGAATCTGCATGTGTAGATATGCTTCTAGAAAACGCACTGCTCAAGAACTAAAGCCTTAACTCCCCAGGTTCAGGGCGAAACCCTGCCTTGTAACTAGACAAGCTTAAATCCATAAAGCCAGGATGCATCTAGAAGCACAGAGGTAGACAGAAACACACCTTTACATGTTTAAATTTACGTTGCTGCTTTTTAATTTATTAGTTTGAAACATACGTTTGCTTACAGTTGTAGAAATACAACAACAAAAACTTCATAATTAATCATCAATAGACAAATTAGTAAATTCTCCTTAATCAAAACTACAGGTTGCTATACATTTTCTTAGGGCCCAACTTCTTCCACTGCCCTGGAATTTCTATTCTGCCATTCAACAGAATAGAAAGATGCCCCATTGATTTGTTACCCCCTCCCCAAACACATGCTGTTACACTGTCAATGTGACCGCACATCACAACCATTCGTGAGTCATGCTCTGCAATTCACTGATTCTCCTATTTACTGGTGTGAAGAAAGACAACACTGAGGGGGTAAAAAAAATACTTTGGACTACTGAAGATAAAGTAACAAAGTTCAATTTCGATGTGTAAATCCTCTACTCTTTGTAGTCTCACAAACTACTCCCTAAAATGTGGCTGAGAAGGAACTCAGAGGCTATGCAGGGCACCACCTGCCTCAAGGCAGGATCTCTTCCACATGTATACCAGAGAAGTCAGCCCAGTACTACCACATTTCTGTAACTGGAGATCGACAGGGTACACCATCTATCCTATAGTTCCTAGCTGCCATACAGTTAGAAAGGGGGGGTTTTGCTGAGTTACTGTGAATGTCTACCCTAACTTTCCCTTGATGACCTTACACTCACTACTATCTGCCCTCTTTACACCTTCAATCATGCTCTGTTAGACTTACATGTGCAAAACCTTCATATACATGGAAAGACCAAAAAAAAAAAAAAAAAAAGAGTACTGATACTAGTTTTATAAAGACAACACACAGGTGCACATCATAATTTTTGTACAAGATCTGCAAAGAAATCCATTGAATATTTTTACGGTTCTGGGAGGGTCTTGTCAGAAAATAATCACTGCTGCAAGGAATGCCTCTGGAAATGGGGCAGCTGGAGTCCATTATAAAAGCCAGCGTGGCACCTTGCCTTCTCATTCACTTCTCTCGCCTCCTTCTTCTTGGGATCCAGGTGAGTGTGAAGCACATTCTTGTACTCTTCGTTCTCCTAGCAGACTTCTGAGCTCACTGGAACTCTCAGCTGCTATTAGCTGCGTTCCATGCCTGGCTCTGCTTGTCATGAGAAAAATAAATGGAGAGAATGTTTCTCATGGGGTGATGGCTGGGCCTGTAAGGAGGTTTATTTATTTATGACACTGGAAAGCTTCTAGTTTAGGAAAAAAGGAGTGTAATGCCAAAGTAAGTTTTTTACTTCCAATATCTAAATTACATTTAAAAGATAAATTTCTACAAAGGCTTCTAAATCACTTTAATGTCTCCAGGCATTTTTGAAACAATTTGAAGTTTATTAAATAATTTAACCTTTGTCAAAGACAAGAGGTTTTATATGAAGCGCCTTCCTTTAAAAACCTTCTTGTTTGCACACTATTCAGACAAAACTAAAAGGTTCTTTATAATGTAAAAAGTTTAAAGATTAGGGATTGAATCACACTGCCTTAATCATGACAAAAATACATAGGACTTTATTTAAAGTAACCTTCTGTTATGCACACACCTTCTGTTATAATCACCTTATGTCATAGTTAGTTGTCTTCTTGTGATCTTAAACGCTGCAAGAGTTGAAAAATTTGCATTTGCTTGCTGCTGGGTTAGCATTCCTAGGAATGGTTACTGTTCATTGCTGACATCAATTCACTCCTTAAGAGGCAGGGATTTGTAGTGTTTCAGCGTAAGGCTCTGCAACATTTCAGAAAGCAGCAGATTTGCCACTCTACCATCTTAAAAATGCTTAACATAGTTCCCAAGGACTGTTCAAGCACCTCAGATTTCATAGACAAAAAATATCACGTTCCCAACTTAAGGGCACTTCAGCATCAATGTCGTGCTAAAATCCTTCACAGCTATTACAATTTCTAGCTCCTAGAAGCACAATTAGTGACACATGAAGCAACAGTCACCTGGACAAGGGGCAACTACAAGTGGTGTGAGAGCAGGGAGTAAAGGGGCAGGCAGCGGCCTATTCTCTGCTGCCAGTGGTTCAGGTGGGCAATGTACAAGCTACCTACATAAGCCTCTGTTATGGGATCCCAGAGACACAAGCTGGCACTCACAGGTCCCAGTGGTGATATCCTATAAACTTCAGAGAAAGTTGCTCTCTTTTCAGTGCTTCTTTTTTTAATGATAATTAAGATAGTGATTTATATTCATACAAAGCAATACACGGCCATCCAAACATCTCCCAAAACAGGAAACAGTTGAAGAGTGTTGATCTGAAATGTACAACAATATCCATGTGGCTTTTATTTGTCAACACTAATGGAGAAAGTCAATGTTCATTGGAAAGGCTAATTCACAAGATATCATACATTCAGCAGCAAACCCAAGACCATGGATGTGTTACGTTACTCCTCCCCACGGACTTCTTTCATTGATTACTTCAGTCTTCCATTTGGAATAAACTGACCAAAATAAATACACAAGTAAACTTGCAGGTGACAGGCAATGTTAAAGACGCATTAAAGTCAGACAGACAGACCCCAAAAACTTGACAGTGACAGAGTAAAACTAATTCAATTGTTCACAACACTAGTTGTGGCATCCTTTAGAAGCACAGGTAGGAATCAACTGTAAATGTTCTAATATATCTGGCTGGTTAGAACAACCAACAATTTGGAAACGTTTTGCTTAATTCTATTAAGCAGAGTGAAGTGACCTACTTTTTCTGATACAAATTTAACAGGCCAGTTACTGTACAGATTATCTGTACTGACAAAAACTACTTACCCAGAGGGACATCTGAAAAGGCATTTCAGACAAAAGAAGCCCTAGTGTCAAATATTTTAGTCATTAAAACATAACAGCTGCATGTTCTCAGTGAGGTAGTGTCTGCAGCAAGAGCCCAAGTTTGAAAATGGGTACGTTGCTGCACTTCATTTTAGATGATTATGACTTATAAAGATTGTATTAAAAAAAATCACATTACCAATAAGAGCAGCATTAACACCTCTTAGAATAGCCTTTATCTGAATAGTTGTAAATACTTAAATGCCTTGTACATTACATCTATCTGTTAGTTTTCTGCCCCTCCTCAGAGGCTTCCCTACTGAAAGAAAGCAGTTACTTTTTCAGTTGCCAGGACAGAAAATCACTGTCACCTCTGAAAATACATTTCTGCACAGGCTTAGCAGTTTTACCAGTTTACGCTCAGTAAAGAGATGGCTCTGGGTCTTTTGTGTGTATACTCCATGTATTATTTCTCCACACCACAAAAGCCAGGAGAGCCTTAAAATTACTGCCTAATGGGGTAGATGAAGTCTGCAAGCTACCCTTGTCTAAACACTAATACCCTTTTGTACCTTTGCTGATAGGCATGCACCTGTCTCTCTGCTGATGCAGCGGAGTGCAGAAAACCATTCAGTTGTTCGGTCTAGTACAAAGGCTCTTTTTTCAATGCAACTTCAGCTGATTCAAAAGAGGACAGATGAAAGGGCAGAGCAGGCAGGTCACTAACCATTCCAAGGCTCTGTTTTGAATGTGTCAGATTACCTCCTCAGGCATGGTTAGGCTCCAAATACAGTCAAAGGCTAGCTGTAAGATCCTACACATGCTTGGACAACTGAGAAAACACGATCAGCAGCTTGTTGCATACAACACAGGTATGCTGAACACACTGCATAAAGATGGACTGTAAAAGCAAGGTGTTATTACCTACAAGTAACAGTATGATCCCACGATCATCATAAGCTCCAAAGCTACGAGCACTGCACTGAAGAGAACAAACTGCATCAAATCTACCTCCCTGAGTCTGTAAGGCAACGACATCACAGGAATTTTACTAATACTTTCTATAGAGCACCTCTCTCAACCAAAATGCACATGTACAACAGATGCATTAGAGCTGCTCAGAATTCACGACCACACTTTCAGACTGCAATTAACAGCCAGGATCAGCTGTGGATGCAGCACGGGAAGAACTCCAAGAGAAGAACCGATATAAAACAACTCAGTAACACTGAACTTGTTTACAATATAGCATCCTCAAAGCACAATGAATGAACAGCCACCGGAGTCCTGGCCAACACTAACAGAACAGAGCCTGGAGGCAAGAAGAAATCCTATTTGTAACGTGATTTTCAAAGTGGTTCCACATGCTCTCTAAAATCTAAAAAAGGATAAATCTGTGCTAACACTCTACAAACACCCCAAGTCTGGGCCAAAAAAATGCCTGACGGCAAGAAGTTAAACACACCAACTTATCACTATTTTAAGAGAGTGATATATCTTTCTCACATTAAACTTTCATGATCTCTTTTACAAGAGAAACTAAGAGCAAACATTCTCCAGTTTGCTTGCACTTCTCTCCATCAATAACAAAAAATACCCCAAAACCCTACCCTAGCAAGCATCATAAGAAACAAAGCCCTGACCATGGCTTTTATTCCACAACTTTTCTGTATTTTTCTGTCATACAGAAAACCTTAAAGACAGCTATAGAATATTTGTTAACACTTCCTGGGTCTTCACCAGCTAAAATCTTAGACATCGCTTCAAAAGTCAGACTTTGATCTTGCTATTCAGCTAAGTTTTGAGCTTTTAAGAACTAGGGCAGATGATTTTTAGGGAGCACAGGCAAGGCAGAACATAAAGAATAAGGACAGATTAATCCCCACAGACACACATTAAACTGTGGTTGAGAAGCTACAGGCAACTACAGCACCACACTGGAATGCTAAATAGGGATTTACAAAAAAAGGTAATTTTCACTATCTTTCAGATTTGAATGCACTCCTATTAGTTAACTATTCTTAGCAAGATACCTCATATTAATCTGTTCCATTGAGTAACATCAGGAAGAAAAGACACTCCAACAGATATTTAAAGACACAGGCAACAGCCCACTTTTCCAGGAATACATGCACTTCTGAATAATACCCAAGAACTATGTAACAGGATACTCTCCTTCAATAGCAGAAAGTTCTATTCTTTTTGTGAGCAAAATGCAGTACCACCCACTAAACCTCTGACTCTACATCTGGTTTATCTTGTTCATTCACAATGCCATACTTCCTGTCCCTATCTACAAAACACCAGCTAACACCCACTTTGCATCTCAAGCCCCATAAACACTTTCCAGGACTGCCCATCTCAAGTCTCAGAAGTTTGGAAGATACATTAACACTGAACAAACAAAAGCACTCCAATGTCTAATGGTTCTGATTTTAAGCTGCCATCTAACTACAAGATTGTCAAATACAAGCTCAAACATTCTGATGGAATTGAGAAACAAGTAAAGATGTATTTACTTCAGGGTTATTTTTCCAACAACCTAATTAACTCAGTGAATTCTAATACAAAGCAGGCAAATAGAGCTAAACAAGTCCCAGTAGGAGGACAGGATGCAACGACTCATCCATCTCTCTATGCCTTTTCACCACTGAATGGTCCAAAACCTTTTTCAACTTTGGGTACATGTGCCCAGAATAGATGAATGCTTCATTTAAATACAGGAAGCATTTGTCATTGTAAGTGCAAGACTTGACCAGGAGTTAAAAAACAAAACAAAACAAAAAAACACACCACAAAAGTCAGTCTTTAAAGTGGTTCACATCCTTTATGTTCAGTCAAGGACTGAAAACACCGAGTTAAACTAAATGTCTAAATATTAAGATTTTAATAATGCCTATAAAACTGGTCTATTCCTAGACTATTAAAATGATGATTCTTAATCTCAGAACTCTGTTTCCTCCTAGACAGCATTAACGTTTTGAAAAGCCTAATCTAAGTTCAAGCTTCCACAAAGCAGTTACTCAATTTCAAAGCCCTGGCAAAACACCATCTCTCTTTAGTATAGATTACAATTCCTTCATTCTTGCAGAAAAATAATGTAAGACAGAGATAAATGAGCAGGCAGGCAACCAGAACAAACTAGAAAGTTAGCTTGCACATTTAAATCCTAGAGAATGCACTACAATCACACACAAGCAACTGTAACAAGATAAAATAGGACATAAACATAAATGTGGAATAACTCTGATACTATGGCACACCTGCACATACCCAGGGCAGAACAAAAACATGCATCAGCCAACTTCAAGAGTTCCACCCAGCAACATCACCTGTTTAATAACTACATAATTATTAAATAGGTAATAAAAGATCCTCAAGTGTCAGAACCACAGACAGCATTTTTCATGTTCATATATATTTACAAACTGTCAATTGTTCATTCTCCATATACATCATCTGTTTACAATCTACTGTAGAAATAGTATTAGCATGCCTTCAGGAAGGGAGTTTTTGATAACAAGCTGAGCATACGCAGCAAGACACCCTAAATTCCTTCCTTCCTTCTTCTCAGTAACATTAAATATTATAAAAAAGATTAAAATTGTGTTATTTCTCAGAAAAGGTGGAAGAACATTTGAAAAAACCTATTTGTAGCACTGAGAAATTGCAATGAGTTTGAGGAAACGATAAAGGTCATCTCAGTTTCACACACATGAATAATCTGTAACATACACACAACAAAAAAACCATAACAGAAGATATTCCAAATCAGAAAGGGTTTACACCTTGAGCATCAGATGGAAACTCGGATGTTTCTTTACGCTTTCAATTATCAAAAAGGAGGGCTTATACTTTTCACTCCAACACTTACCTTACAAATAAAACTGTAACCATAACTTTAATTTTGACAGAATCTAGTACTTTTTTCATGCAATTCATGAGGTGTATCATTTCTGCTCTTCCAGAGAAACGAAGACAAATTATATTACCCCTCTCTGCCTAGCTACATGATTTATTTCAACTAAATAATAACGTGGAATACATCAGACAATGACTTCCCAATGCATTTGTTAAGATGATTCATCTGTCTTTAAAAAAAAAAAAAAAAAAAAAAAAAAAAAAAGCCACATCCTCTGTGATGAGGGCTGACCGTAAAATAGGTCAGTGTGTAATGAAGCATCCTTCTGGCTCCTGCTTGCCAAAAAAATCCAAATAATAACTCATGGCAAAAGTACCTTATGGATACCCAAAAGGAAGGCTGAAATTCTTACCTTAACAGGGAAGCTGCACTTGCCGGTACGAACACCTTCCTCATCGGTCTGCCACTGATGAGGCCTACTGGCCTCTGGCACATAGACATCTTTCTTTCTCCTAAAGCTCTGCCGTAATTTATTCATTTCTCAGATGTTGATGTCCTAGAAGAAGAAGAGAATTATTGCAAATAGGCACCAAACACATCGACCTGCATCACCACAAACATCCACGTGAAACTTGTGAGTTTCTGCAAATACAAATAGAGGTCCCTGTAAAGGGAAGTGTTTCAGACAAAGCAGAGAAAGGGGGATAAATATTCACTTCAAAGCAGAAGACAAATCCACATTACTTAACATCTTCCCACAGCAACTGAAGCATCATATCCAGAAATAACTGTTACTCTGAGCATAAAATTACCTAAAATAGTTGACAGAGCAGCTCTGAAGAGTGATGGGCTTGAAATCCTGCTTCCCGAGATTTATACACCTAGAGCAACCAAGCAGGGAATGAGGAGCATAAGTTTCTAAGGCATCCATGCAAAACAAGGATTTGTAGCCTTAGAACATCCCCTACAATTAACTGCTTGTACTGCTCTTTAAATATTGATAATAGACCCACTGAGGTAGATGATGCCAGTTTTTACGCAGTAACCAAGCCAGCACTTCTGCTCAGAAGAGAACTGGAATTCACTGCTCTTAGACTATGCAAAACAGTCAGTTTCTACCAGCACAGGACTGCTCAGTGATCAAGGTACGGGGCTTGGAACATCTATACCTCCATTTTGTCTACAAGCAACATGTGTCAGTGTGCACATGCAAGAGCAGCCACAAACTCAAAGAATGATGACCCAAAAGTGCAGCAATAAGTAGAGAGTGGTAGACTGGAGCCCAGGTTTTGAGGGGCGTGTTCTAGGCCCAGCTTAGTGTACTGGTGGAAGCTCTTATTAAAATGAGAGCTACATTTGAGGAAAGCATTGACAATCTCTTCCAAAGGAGGAAGACCTATAATTACACTTCCAAAGCCTATGCTCAAGATGCTTTTTGAACACTTTACCCTCCTGTATCAGTTGTTGTACACTAAACTTCATACTTCACTCTTATTACATTCAAGCTACAATTAGCAAAGAAGCTATCAGAATAAGAGATAATGAATAATAACTAATAAAAAGATTCAGTATTCAGCTACAGAGTATAAACGAAAACCTGCAAAGAGGCTTTTGGAGATATTACTCTTCTTTCCTGGAGAAAAAAGCCCAAAACTTTCTTACAAACACCACACCTCATTTTGGTACAATAAAGATGTTGCAGAATGCAAGGCAGCAACAGCTAATTTGATTATATATGCTTATTTGCCATTACATTAACTAAGCTGCAGAATACAGATGTTCATGGGCGACAATGGGTAGATCTGGAACAAAAGCAGCTTTAAAAATCACTTTGAACACTATTTTAAACCCTAAAAAGAACTGCAGCACTTTCCAATTAAAACTGCTTGATACAGGTAAGAAAAAATCTGCATTCACGTTCAACAGTATCTGACGTTTAAGAAGCTTAAATTCAAAATGTAACTTCAAAACTGAACACAAGCCAGAAATGTAAGCTATTACAGAAAACCAACACCTACTGACCAGCTCAATTAAAGATAGTCAGATGTTTTCACATCTCATTAAGCACTTAACTATCTCAAGTAACAAAAAAATAGCATGAGTAAAGAACAGTACTGTATCATTAAAATTAGGACATTTAAGTGTGACAAAGTTAATATATTAAGTTGTGATTAAGCATCCTGCATACGTTCAAGAGTTCAGTGATCAATGCAATGCTACTTGGACTTACAGCATTGTGGGACATTGTTTAGCACACAGAATAACACACCACATGTTTCTACATTAGTTAACAGGCAAAGCAAGCTTCAACTTTTGCAGCAACAAACTTGTGCTCAGAGCTGCTTCTCCCACACAGCACAGTATTTACCCATGAGACCGAGACAGCATCAGCCAGTTATTCCTGCCAGGAACCTCATTCCACAGAGAAGCCTAAGAATTAGAGTTCCTGAACTATATATACTTCCTATGATAAGCAGAAGTGGCATTTTGCCCAAAGTACTTCCTTTTTACTAAAAACCAAACCCATTTTCCTACTTGTTCTAATTTTGCAGTCACGCTGGCAACAAGCACTTTAAAAATAGCTTTTCTATTTAATAGAAGTGCTGACAAATAGCAAGATTAACTTCTGGTCAGGTGACCAGTGAGCTTTCTCCAGCCACCATGCTCCTATTTCCTGAGACATCAGGATGTTGCAAGTGGGATGTGAAATACTTTGCCCCCAAACCAACTCTTCAATTGGCAGCACAGACATCATCCCAGTATAACTGGACCTGGCACTTGATGCAAAGGCATTAAGTCTCACAATTCACACAGGATGTGCATTTGAGGATTCAGGAGAGAAGCACATGAATTACTGCACTTAAATGCTGAAATCCTTACTAAATATACCTGGAGCTCAAAATCACTGCCCAGGATTTGCAAAAAACACACAAGTGAGCACTGTCTACTTCAGTTCTCTGCAGCGCACTTAATATTTTCAAAGAAAAACAGCATGTCTGTGGGTACAACAATAGATGCCAAGAGAGGCTGCAATAAGCTAGCAGAGTATTTTCTACTGAGGTGACAGTACTACTGACACTTAGTAGCATTGTACTCAGTCTTTGGACTACAAAGGCTGGAAATATCAGTGAAAACTCTCATTTTTGTCCTATTATTAAAAATACTTAAAAAAACCACATGATATAGTAAAAACTACTGAAAAAACAAACTGTAACTCCTTTCTACTTGTACAACCCAAAATCCAGGTTGGGTCAAGAGAATGGACAATGGATAAACAGTAACCGAAGACAAACCTGGCCAAAAAGCAAAATGAGAAACTCACAATCTAATTAAAATAAAAAGTAGCGTGGGAGTCCAACAAATCAAGGTTAAAATGAGTGAAGTTCCAGAAAGATGAAGACACAGACCCACTTGGGGTTTTAAGGCTCTTTTTACCAGAGGGCTCACAGTAGGCCGCCCAGCACTTCAATGGGCACATCCCTTACAAAAAACAACTTCCACTATTTTTGCTATTTAGGAGATTACAAAGTGAGGCTAAACATTAGACTAGTTCCCAAAGCATCATACAAGTATCTACACAGGCATGAGACAATAAAAAAACTATATATTCATACACCGAGTTTTACATTTGTTGACAATTACTTTTAATTCAAATTGATATACACTTAACATTCTGAAAACACAACTAACAAGCTATTTTTCTGTAGTACTAACAATTTCAGGGGTGCTTTGGCACCATTATTCTCCCTACCACCTGTAAAGGTCTCATTCCAAACCAACTCAGTTCACTGACAACTGAGAGGCAGCACAGAGATAGAAACACTGAGAGAAGTGCATGCTGGCTGAAGTATTCTTGGCTTTGTGGCCTTGTGCATTACTAGGTAATGCCTACAGAACAAATTGCTGCACGATAGACATGCATGTTTATTCACGCTTTATTAGCTACTCTGCTTTACCAATGTGTTTACTTTTATCCTCCAAGAAATCCAAGCCAACAATTTACCCTTCAGTGTGAGATGGGTAAGCTTGCACATTAACTGAAGCAGGATGACATGTGAGTTGCTGATGATGCAAATTTAGAGCTTAGCTTGCCTTGCACAAGTTAAGTCATGTAGCCATGCCTTCAGATAAGCACTTCATTTACATTCTGCATAGATGTTTCTCTCAGAGCAGTTGCTGCTACAAGCTGATTCAAACTACAGCATCCACATGCAAAACAGCAATTCAGTACTGGTACCTGAGCTGCATTCACAAAATTAAATGCTTATAATTTAGGCTAGGAGAACTAGCTAGTACAGATTTTCACACTTGAAGCAACCACTTACAGTTTCGAAACTGAAGACAACAAAAACAATAAAAATCCATTTAATGCTCTTCTTAGCTCCAGCTTCAATAAAGGTTATTTAGCTTTAATAAAGGTTATTTAATCTGCACTCATTAGATTGGGACTTTTGTCCCAAAAACTGATTTTAAGCAATTCCTCAGTTCAGCCAGCTGTTTTTGAAACACAGCTGTCTGATTGCTGGCTGCGTTCTCTGAGAACCAAGTACTGTTTCCTATTTACTTTATCAAATTAAAAAGAAAGTCATGGGTCAAATAAGGGCAAAGCACTCCTGACAGCTTGCAACAAATGGACTAGCCAAGGTTTGGGAGATGCACCAGCCCTGCAGTTCACCTGAAAGCACAAAGCACAACAAGCAGACTGCATCCACGCATTTACAGAATTCCTGGAAGTACACATTCCAAATAACAGAGAAACCTGAGCTTAAGAGCAGTGTGTTTAGGTATCACCCTAACATTAAAAATAATTCACACAACCACAGAACTGTAGGGGTTGGAAGGGACCTCCAGAGATCAAGTCCAACCCCCCTGCCTACACGTGCTCCCTACAGAAGGCTGCACAGATATGTGCCCAGACTCATCTAGCTTCCACGTAAAATTGATTCAATAAACATGCTACAGTCAGACTAAGAGAAATGCCTCCCTTACTTCCCTCAGCTACACACAGCTGTGGGAGGAGCAGCTGCACAGCCATCAGCCCTGATGGGCTTTTTCCCAGTGAAACACAGGGGACAAACAAAAGACCAAACCAAACAGAGCTCCAAACCCAGAACATGTTCACTGTCTGTAATATGTTTTTTGTCTTTATATCAAAGGTCTGTGAATAAGAACGTTCCAGATGTACTTGATATTCTAGACACAAGAGAACATGTAAGTTACCTTGATATCATAAATGTAAATATGCTTGCTTAACTTATTTATTAGAGCAACACATCAGAAACACTCCTTGACATGTCTGTGAAGATTTGGATCCTCAGAAAATTCTGTGGCATTGAGACTTCATGTAAATGTAACCTGGTCACACCTGTCTCAAGACTCATATCTAACAGCTACCTTTCAGCATTACAAAAACATGAATTTTATCATGACATTCGAAGAAGTCCACCCACACCAACAAGTACAAATAGCCCTAACTTTCACATTTCAGAATAACACAGTGCATTGCTTTTTCTTGCAAAGTTCAGCAAGTTGTTGATACTTTAACCTTATTGGAAACCTTATTGGAACTGGCATGTGATAACATCAATGAGGAAATGTGCTTATTTCAAGTCTTGTGACAAGCCTTGGTTTTGGCAGGCATATCTGTCTGTAGGAGTGCAAATACAATGACACAAATAGTTAAGATCTATTCTGCTTTCTAGTGCACAGTCAAGATGATAGCACAAGAATGTCTCACTTAAAAGAGGCAAGGTAGACAAATAAACATACCACAGCCAAGGTAAAGAGCATGTCCCTGACTATTATAAAGCTGCAAGAATGAAGATTTATTTCTCTAAAAAAATCCTTATTAGGCATTGCTGCTAACAAATGTTTTTCCCTTCTCTCCCACTTACACTGCACAATAACATGTAATGCCCTATCTCTTCAAACCCTACTGTAAAGGTTAGCCAAAATTCGCTGCAGCAGCTTCAGTGCAATTATTCACCAGCACGAGAACACAGAGTACCTTTATCTTCTAAGGAAGAAAAGGTCACTCCACATGTCAGGTTTTGAATACAGAACGTTGAGCCTTTTTGTAAGTTTAGATCCCATAAAATCTAATTAAATCCAGCACTGTCACACTAAAGCAAACGAAGGCATGTAACCATATGAGCACTCTCAGTAAAACGTTAACAGTCCAGTTTACGCAATCCAGTATGACTAAACCACATTATTCACCACATGGCTTTCCAACCCATTTACCCTTTCATTACCCAATTAAGATCAAATAATATCATACAAGTAAGCATTCTAAGACATCAAAATATGCAAAGATGAAGTATGAGCTCACAATAAATACATTATTGCTATGAATTAGAGCTTGAGTGTAGGATAATTTCCCTGTTGAAGAAAAATGAAGTGTTTAATAATTAAAAAAAAAAAAATCACTAAAATAAGAATACCAGCTGCAGAATACTGCACATGTCACAGTCTGGGAAACCTAAGATTGTTTCTGGTGACACACCTTCCAGCTGGGAAAGGAACGTTTAGACCATATCTGAAAATACAGCAGAAACCTCAGCCTTCAGCTACTTATACAAGTCCAAAGGAATCAGGGCTGTAATGATAACATCCATTTATCTGATGGCATTCTTCGAAACGGTGATGCTCTGACAACATATGAGTTGAGGAAACAGCTATCTACTGAAAGCTGACATCTGTCTTCAGGGTGCAGAATTTGGCACCTTTAAAACAGTCAACCCGACCATAAAGATGCCAGCATCTATCAGACTGTGCTCTCACACCTGAGCTGAGGTAACCCATCATACGTGCACTCTACAGTTGCTTCCAAGCACTTTTTTTTTTTTTTTGCCTTTGCATCACAGCTGAGGGTGAAAAAACAGAAAATGATAAAACAAGGTTTTACTGGCAAAAAGTAGAGTTAAAAATTGCACACAGCTTATGAAACACCAGGAAATTAAATCATGAATTGTGCTCCAACGCACTATTAACAGTTGGTGGCTAAAACATCCAGCTACCACAGGTCCTGACCTGAAGCTCAGAATTAATATTTTAAGATAATACACCAGACTGTTCAAACAGCTATCCATACAGGGCAGCAACAAAACCCAGCATTCAGTGCTCCACAACAGCATGCAACAATAGTATCAGCATAGTAACCTCCCCTTCTCCAGACTTTTAAATTGACAGAGGAATACAAGTTTGATCCTTTTAAGACTGAAGTTATTCCTATGACATCATGTTCCTTCTATCAGCCAGACAAACCACTTGTCCCTCCTGGTGCAGAAATTCAACATATACAAGAAAAACAATCCTCGTGTTCTCCAGTAGTGACTGTTCTAAAGCAGATGTCCCAATTCAGACACCACAGTCACAACTTCTGACTACAACCCCATACAGTTTGCTTTTAGGTTCTGGTGCAGAGGTACAAGGCAGCAATCCTTTTGTTACAGGTGATCATGCTGCAACTGACTGTCAATTAACAGCAAAAAGCACAACTTCTCAACATTCCACATGACACAAAGCTAGTCGAATTATACCACCTAAATCAACTGAGAAGGAGCACAAGTTCTCTAAAACACTAGCCGAGCCTTGTGGAAAGCTGTCCAGGCAATTCTGCTCTGCAGCTCATCTGGATGCATGTGACGAACGCTAACTAACCAAGCCATTCCTCTTCCAAGTGAATCATTTACATTTAGGGCAGCTAATTCCAGGATTTCAGAACAGTTTTGAAGGAAGAACATTCCACGTTTAAAAAACACCTTTCCAAATACACGACAAACTTAGAACACGTACTAGATTCTTCTTTCAGTTGTTGTTTGCTTTGTGTTTTGTTGTTGTTAAGAAAAAGAACATAAAAGGTCTGAAACAATGGGACAAGATTTAAAATCATGCAAGTCCAGGATCCAAAGTCTGAAATCATCAGCACCAACAAATATAAATGCATTTTTCACAACTGAAAATATCTTTCACAAATAAAATAAGCCTACTTTGGTGGTAAATAGGTCACTCAAATCTAAGGTTTTACACTGGAGTTACTTCTGTAGTATCAGTGAGCATTTCACAATCATGCAATCAACGTTTGAACAGACAGAGCTTAAAGCAGTACAGCAAACATATCCTATTTATAAGTAGAAAAGGTCAAATAACAACAAACGACACTTCTGCACTACTGAACTATCATTACCTACTTAGTGTTAGGTCAGCAACACACAAAGGCGCAAATTCTTTAATTCTGAATGTAAAGTGACAGCAGAAATCGCAAAAAAATAGCCCACAAATCCAGAGTACATTTCAGAAACCAACACTAAACCAGATTATTTGTACGTCTATTTCATCTAGGAAAAAATAGGTGTATCCATGCTGAGGCTTTATGCAGTGTTTTCCACAGAGTGGATGTGCTCAACACAAAGATAAAAGCCACTGCATTTTGGAGAACTGAACCAGCAATAATGCTGTGCACTGCCCAAAGTCCAGTCCATCGATCTGAACAGCCCACATTCTGAATCTATTTGGAGCAGTAAGCTATATGTTTTTATTGGCTTTATGAGACATCTTCAGTGGGAATGGATCACAGTGTTGACAAGTCTGTCAGCAAGAATGGCAGGTATCAGAAAGGTAGGTAAATCAAACCCGGTAAATCTACAAGAATAGCAGCATGATGGGAAGGAGAACAGGAAGCAACACAGATCTCTGCTGAAAACAAGTGATTTTTTAGATTATTCATGTATGCTCTCAAAAGCAAAGAGTTAAGTGACTTTGTAGCTGATGCAAAATGTTCTGTAGTAGATTAATTTAAAGTGATTGTAGAGATGACAGGATCTCATAGGGGGGAGCAACTGTGATAAAAACAGCAGAGTAAAGCACATGGAAAAAAGAGAACGACAACTGTAAATAACAGTGAATATGAATTCAGTGATAATTATTGTTTACAAAAGATCTTGAGTCACATGTTTAGTCCCCTAAAAATAGATCATGTAACTGTCAAATAAACTAACACTATTACAAGTTGTTATAACAGGAATAGAACAAAACCAGAAAGGTGCCACCACAAAAAACAAGGCTGCACTCATCTTTAATACTGCACAGATCTTGTAGTTACTCAGTCCTTCCTGAAATAAAACAAAAAGGTTCAAAGGGGTAACAAGAATTAAAACCATATAACTGCTTCTGGATGAGGAGATGTTAGGTACAAAGGTCTTGCCCGTTTGTTTTCTGACACTACCCCTTTCTGTAGCTCTTCCCACAAGCAAGCTGCTTTTCTGAGGTAATGATGATTTTTCATGTTCTTACTTTCTAGAAACTGAGGACAAACAACTGAATTCTACAGCAGTCCAGGTTTCAAAATAAAAGATGAATACTTACGTGATACACAATTAACTTGTGCTGTTCCCTGCTCCAAGATGTTTTGCAAACAAAAAGCATAACAGAATTTAAAAGAATAATTGTTTGATCAGAAATCCCAAAGGCCATTCCAAAAGCAATGACATCAGCAATGCCCATTCAGGAAAGTACCCAATCCAACAGACTGGAAAAGCTTATTTCACATCTGCCCTACCCTTAACCCTCCCTGGGAATACTCTCAGAATATCAGAACCCTGAGCTGCAGTTGTTCCAAGCTAGCCTAGTTCATAAGCCCATCTCCATTCACCAGAAACTCAACCAGCCACACTCCTGTGCTGCATCTTTCATAGCATCATACCAGGGTTGGCGGTATTTGGCCAAACCAAACCAACAGAAGCAGGCTCACTGTATGCAGTTAAGAAGTTCTCTTCCAAGCCCACAGAGGCAGGATTTTCCACAACTAAAAACATCTAAACGAAAACCAGCACAGGAATTTGTGCATTACAAATAGCTCGCCAAATCTGAATTAGCATGGCAACAAACCACGTGTGTCAGTATCAATTAGAAAAATCAATGTTTGCTTACACTACCCTAAAGTATGTACGAGGAAAAACTGAGCTCTAACAAGACAACAGAGGACTCCATTTTATCCTGCCACTGCAGCAGGCAAAGCACTCAAATCAGTCACCACCTGGCAGCACTCATATGGCAATTCAAGTCACTTTACTTGCTCCCATCCTCCAGCAGTTGAGCAAATGTAACTAAGATCCTTTCATCTCTACATTTTTTTCAGCTTGTTCACACTAGATCAGCCATGCTTTTGTCTGCAGCCAACCCAACAAGATGATTAACTGTTACCAAAGGCATTTTTAATATTAATTTGAACTCAAAGTGAAATTGTGAGAGTCTTTGTCAATTTTTTGTGGAAAATGGTGGGTTTTGATAGCGAAAATGACCTAAAATACAGCGTATCATTTCTCTGACAGTCAGAACTTCTGATTACTCCTTAATAAGGCTCCTAAGAACAAATTTTTCTTCACCAAAAATACAGTTCTCATTTATTATGTTAGGAAATCATGTCAACATTTGTACACCTGTCCAGTGCAAGTCTGAGTAGTTTCGTAACTATTTTCTCATAAAAGCTCTTTGGAAAACATCGTCTGGAACTAATAGCATTATTTCCCAAATCGGTTTGCTTTACACAAATGTAATCAAATCAGAAGCTAGCTTAATTAAATCAGATATGAACTAAATCCATGTTCTTTTAAGCACACAGGATGCAGTGTTTTCTGAATTCCTCTCCTGGTATTAACGACAGAACCAGTGAACTCACAACCAGTTAAATATGTTTAAAAATATTCTGCACCCCGTCTAGATTCTAATACAACCCATATGCTCCTTCGTCAAGAACTCACAAGCCAGCTGAGAAATCTGTCACCACAGTCCCTATTCCAAGTATCTAATCAGGATTCTTCAACACAATACCAGCTTTTCAGTACTATTTTGTCCATACACAATTTGTATTCCTTATGATTACACAGCACATAAAACTTCATTTCATGCCTCATGTTTCTCACATCTGCCTACTGTGAGAACTGTAAGAAGATCCAAGCACAACTTCAATGGCTTCCTTGCAGTGATTTTGGAAAATCAGATGTAACAACAGAACTGAGGAAAGCTGGTATTATTTCAAAAGGATTTATCTTCCATAAAAAAAAAAAAAAAAAAAAAAAAAAAAGAAAAATCTGGTTTATATAATTTGCAACAAAAACAATTATTTAACCCCGAGTACCATAGAATCAAAGTTACCAAAACATAACTTTCATACAGTAGCAAGAATATGTTGACTTGGTAACTTACGATATTTTTTTTCCCCTCAAGTCCACCAGTAGCACTTTCGTAAAAATCCTCTTACAGAATTCTTCTCTTGGAGCTATAACGTTGACCCCATGGATACAGGAAGCAATGTGAACCTATGGACTGAAGAAAAAAACCAGAAATTATCAAGTCAAGCCTAATACAGGCTAAAAATGCTAATGGGGCAACCAAGGAGTAAGGTGTTGAACAGTAAGCATTAAGGGACAGAAAGACTGCATTAAAGGAGTTTGTTTATTTTTCTTCTTAATATTAAAAAACCCTCCATTATCAAGGCTTTGTAGCTTGGCTCTTAGATGCATTCCCTCCCTATTTCTAGCCATTTATGGCCTTTTGCTGGTAAGAATACTAATGTTTGTGTTCATAGTTGTCAAGGAACTTTGCTACTACTACTACCAAACCAAACTGGCACCACTGTTTGAACTACTGATAACATACTCAGACACTTCTTTCCACAAAATTTACCAGTTTCATTATGTTCATTAAAATCAGTATCACATTACTGCTAATACGGACTGATACCACAAGCCATAATTAAATAATCACTGAAAATCATCAAGTCAGCTTGATGACACTGTTAAACCCAGGGGTACAAATCCAACTGTTACTTAGAGCTCCTTCAGTCTCAGTGGAGAGAAAAAACAGTTTCAAGTCACACACACCTACTTTAAGCATACTTCAAAATATTTTCATCCAAGTGGATAAATGTTACCAGATAATTTCCAATTCTTATGCACAATATCAAGTTAATAACTCTAAAACTCTCCCATGATAGTGAAGTGTTTTTATTATTCTTTTTTAGGAAAATAAAACCTTAGTCATGAAATAGGAGCAACATGAGCACCTAAAAATTTAATCATAATACTTGTCCTTCCCAGCATCACAAGAGCTTAATTCCAGTCTGCAGACCACATGTAAACCAGTTAGTCCACTGTGACAACCTCTGGTAGAGAAAGGGGGAGAATAAAATCCCCTTTCATTACCTGAGACAGCTGCTTCAAAGTAATAAAAATGCCTTTCCTACCAAGTGCATTGCAAGAGCTCACATCAGCACTTCAACTTCCACTCCGAATAAAATCTGAGGTAAATGAGCATAGAAGCCAAGTCTCTGGCTTAGCCTTGGAAAGGAAGGGATTCAGCCCTTCTGTACTACTTTCCCAATAATAAGACACTGGAATCTCCAGCTTTTTTGTTAGCTTTCTCTTCCCCGTATTAATTACATTTCATAACATCCAAGCTTTATCATCTCTCAGAATCAGCATGGACTTTGTGGTACAATACAGACAATTACTATAAACAAACACGTACTAAAAGCCAGAGCAAGACTTTGCATGTTTGCTTTTCTTGCATGTCGTATGTGCATCCAAATGGCTTTTAAGAAAAGGCCATAACACGACTCCTGACACCAACAGTTTAAATTAACCTTCACATAATAAACAACTTGTGCTGAAATTGTCTGCAAGCTCTAGAGATTAACAAAACCGTTACTGCATTTTTAGTTCAGTGAGACACAGAGCACTCAACAGTGACATGAAATTTAACCAACAGCAATTTAACAGTTGGTCAATTGCATATTCAAAAGAAAGTAAGGACACACAGCTCAAAATGCTGCTGCTCCCTTCCAGCTTCCTGGTGTATCCATGTAAGCAACAAAGATCCATCCACCAATGCTGCAATCCCAAGGGCATGGATATTCACAAAGCTCCTGGGCCATCACAACACATCAACTGCTCTCCCATTCACAAGATCCTAAATAGTGTTTATTTTAGCACTGATCTAGTGAAAGATGGCAAACTCAAAGAAAAACAACAGTAGAAGAGCATAAGATGCTATTTATTCAGCAAAATCATCAAATGAAAAGATAATTGTAAGCGGTACCTGCTGAAGTTAGAAATATCTCAAGCTATCAGTAAAGCAGATTCTGTCAGCTAGGATCAAGTGAGCTCTACAGAAATACTGCCTACTGGGCTGCAACTGAGAACCTATTTTATTTAAAATGCCACGCTTCTTTAAGATAATGCTGGCTGAGAGATGGATAAAGAGAAAGTATTCTTTTTCTCTCTTACTTGATGCTAATTTAAACAAAGGCCTGGCCTAGCCTGTTACCTGGGAGAAGTGGTAAACCGGGTGCAGCTATCAGCACTGTAACTGTCTGATGTTTCAGGTCTCACTAATTACTGATGACCATAAGGGATATACCACAGGCCTGAAAAAAAGCTGTCTAATTTTCAGTCATCTAGTTACTCGAAAAGCAGCTACAGTGATCTACTGCAACACACAACTCCAACTCTGTGCTGTGCAGGGCCTGCTGGCACAGCATGCCACAGAGGGCACAGCCCACAAGTACTGCATGCTGGTCATCACACGGCTGCTGCAGCCTCCTGAATCATAGAGAGAGCTGTCATCTTCCCAGCTGTAAATTGCTTGGCAGAGGAGTATGGAAAGCCAAACAGGAAACACCCAGGAAAACTGTCTTCCTTCTCACACTGCCTCACACTCATTAGAGCAATCAATGAAGCTTCATGCTCAGCACAGACAGAAATATCACCTGGCCAGCACCCAGCAGCTGCCTCCCCACACCACAGCTCATTGCTACCAAACCTCCCTGAGGCACAGCAGAGCACTGAGAAAGTAGTGAATTCACTATTCTCCAAAGCTTCCTTTGAGTACCTGAGCATTCAGATCCTACCATCACCATATCACACACTGCCTGAGAACGAATAACTGCAGTGGCAAGCAACAGATTTCACACCTGGTATTAAGATGTTTGAAACAGAAGCAGCACAGGCTTTGCTCTGCTATAAGGTGGAATGCAGTGTCACTGCCTGCTCTCAACACCATGACAGCCGTGCTGTGACTTACTTCCATGGCAGACAGCTGCTTCCCAGGATGGCAGCTGAGCTTGGGGACAAACCAGGACGAGCAGGAAAGGAAGCTAAAAATGCCTGCAACGTGACAGCCAGCACCCAGCAGCAGGCAGGCACAATGGGGACTAGGTGCACGCTGCCAGATGCAAACCAACAGAGAAGTCGGAACTGTATTACCTCCACCAGTGACTAATCACAAAGTCCACTGATTTGTGCCATGGATTGAATAAACTCAATTATTCTGACAGATGACCCTACTATAAGTACTCTATTCATAGATCACTATTCTCAACAGTGCTTTCTGTTCTCCTCTTCTAAGCCTGGAAACCATAGAAAACAGTCTGTTCCTTACAGAACATGCAATTGTCCTTTGCATGTTACGCAGTGCTAGAGCATCCGTACTAAGGACAGCACTAATTAGAATGGAATTACAGTTACTAAGTGGGAGACAACACCGCCTCCGTTCACAGGGAATCACAATTATGAATTCCTCAATTATCCTGTAATTCCGCTACGTATGTTACTCTTTACCTTACTAGACTGAAGGAGTGAACTTTGGAGCAAAGAATGCACACTGTTAGTGACACAGGGTATGGAATCAAAAGTCAGTTTCTTCCACTTCAGCAAAAATCAGATTTTCTAAAGTGCTGGCACAAACTGCTCTTGCCAGCAAGTTGAGTCGATCTTGACCACAGACCCAGGGGAACAAGCATCACCTTACCTCCCTTTGATGTTATGTATCACTTTATCTGAAAACATAAGCATACATAGCAAAAAGTCCACCCAAACCGCACTATTATTGACCCCAGTATGGCTCCAATTCACGGCAACTACTGTCTTGTAAGCATACGTGGCCAAAGCACCAAGGGAAAACAAAGGCTGACTACATCAGATGTGGTACACTCTCTCCAAAAGCATTTCTTAGCACAGACAGGTATGTACATATCATACTACTGAAAAGAGTCACTTCCACTGCATTAAAGGTTGACTGTCTACCAGGCACCAGTTAGCTGTATTACAGTGCCATCCTACTCTGCTCTGTGTTTGTTGTTTCTTCTCAGCACAAACATGCACTTGGTTCTGCAGCGGCACAGCTCCAAACCTGAAGACACAGCTGTATCTCTGAATTTTGTATCCAGGCTGTGTACCCAACTGCTGACTTTGGGTACTTCACCTCCAAAGATCATCTGCACAGCAGCACCTTCCTCACAACCTTCCAGAGCCAGGCACATCGCACCAGACAGCTAATGGCAGCACTCCCTTCCAGGAGCACTTATTTCTGGGGAGGACAACAGCGCTCAGACATGAAGTACAGAGCTCCTCGTCTCCTAAAATAGGTTTCTTTTGCCATTTGTAACAGCCTAGCTGCTACAGAGATGCAGAAAGCATGTTATATAAAGCCTTCTCTTGTAAATATAAGCACTTTATCAACTAATTTCCCAGCATCAAAAACTGAGAAGTTGTAAACCTACTCAGAAAAAAGCAGCATCAGAGAGTTTGCAAAAATTAGGAGGAGGAGATCTAAACAGCTATTATATGTTTCTTTGGCCAATTTAACCTCATGACAGAAAAATTATGCAAGTGACTACAGGCATTTGAATTGCATGCCTCAAAAAGACTGTTGGAAGCCACAAACTACCTTTACTCAGACTTCACACCAAGGACATTTCGGAGTTATGTCAAACTGTTTTTTTCCAGTGGTTAGGCAAAGTGTGAAAACTTATAAATATTACACAGAAAGATCATTCATCCATGCAATAACACGCTTTTCAGTTATTTACACTCAACGTTTTACCACATAAATAAATTTCATGAAAGAAGCCTTAACTGCAAAACAAGTACGGTTAGAACTTGCAAGGGCAGCCTAGTTTAGTCACTCAATTTTTTTTTGCTATTAAAGAGCTTATAGATTTGAATGAGTTTTCTATGTTCTTGTTCCCTCACTGTCTATGACAAAAACGTTTTCCCACATGGGAAAACACCTTATTCCATTCTTCCACCTTCCTCTGTCTCTCATGAAGTAAGACCATAGGAAGCTGACCTACAGCACTGTCCACACAAGGATTATGTAGAAAAATTTCTACAAAGTACACAGTATCTGACAACACAAACTTTCTTAGCTTTTGCAAGTCTTGAGTTTGAGCAATCCCAGCACTACTAAGTGACAACAGTTCCCAACCCAGTCATGCTCATGCTGCCTGCTGGGAATTCCTTGTCACAAGAACAGGCTGCAGTCCATGTGTCATTTTGACAGTTACTGTAGATTTCCTTTTTCCATGCTCACTCCTCATTTTCTCTCTCATATCCTGTCCTCTGTTCAATTTTAACTCACAGCTCAGTTCTACGCTGGCCGATAAATTTACAGTTCAGAAGTTTCTCAAGGTTCAACATTGGCAATGGCTGAAAGTAGACTATACATTCAAATATTATAAATTGAAGCCTCCTTAATCCTGAATCCACACCAGAGAAAACAGCATGACTAAGATTCTAAACCTTGAAGCTGAAAAACAACCACAAATACGTCCGAGACCATTTTTTCTATCCACAATGATATTTAAAAGAAAACAAACAGTGCAGTGTTTCTTACTACTCATATAACTTCCCTCCCTCAAATCTTACTAAAAAAAATTAAAAAAAAAAAAAACCCAAAAACTAAAAATGAAGGTCACCAAAACTTCAGTCTGGAATGAAAGGCTTTCCACGGTTTTTCAAAGCCTATAATGTGAGCCTCTAAGCTTTGATGAGCTGTTGTAACAAAGCCAAGATAACCACGGCTACCCTGGATTGTGCTACAGCCACACCCAGGAATGCAACACATGCCAAAACTCAACAGTTGCTCCCTGACCTAGGCGCAAGAGGAATCACGGTGTGCACTCAGTTCCTCACCACTGAAGTCATGTACTTCAGCCAACTTGCTATAAGCACCCAGTTCTGAAGACACAGGAGATTGGAGCCATATGCAAGAGACCTTAGCTGATGATTGCACATAGAGTAGTAAAAAATATTAAGGAAGAGGAGGAGATATGGGAAGCAGCCTACTTCTAGGTCTGTGCACTCAGAACCCAACAGAGAGCCACCCAATAGCTAGATAAGGCTGTGACAGAAATCTGGGGTTAGGGCTGCAGGCAAATTTCCCCGTGTATCATATACCGACAAATGCTATCCTGTTGCTGAATTCATCTTTCCCAGACAGAAATAGTACCTGTGGAAAAAAAACACAACAGAAAACCACATGAGCTGGTAGCAGGCTGCCCTGTAGGCCAAGGCACGAGGATCCTTGTGCCTGACAATACTGATGAGGCTATGGAGCACCAGCAGCCTGCCCTGAGCACTGTTTGTGCTACAAACCCACATTCCTGCAAACAGCAATTCCATGCTGTGCCGGAGAGCGGCTGTAAATGCAGCAGCTTCTCCACTTCATTCCCACCCTGCTTCTGCAGTAAAAAAAATTCTAATATAGATTGCTAACTTGATAATGCACTCAATCTGAGTCCACACGTTTTATTAAAATGAACACCTACATGTCATTTTCTAAAATAACCTAACTTAACCTTCAAAAGTTTTCAAACAGTACAAGTTAAAACTTCATTTGAACACCGCCACTGAGCAGATAAAGTAATTTCACCCTTCTGTGTTTGCCTAATAAAGCAAAACATTAAAAAGATTTGAGGAACCTTATTATCCAGAACCAAGCCTTCCAGTTCGAATTCTCCTTCATGTAATTATTTTGGGAGAAAAGAGGCAAAGAGCTTTCTGAATTTCTAGAACATAGATTATCCATGGATTACGGGAGCAGCCAATGTGTGTATTACTGACTTCACATTATATCCTAGGTCTAAGGAGAAAAATATGGACAAAATGAGTAGAATTACTTAATGGCTAGCACAGCTTTTGTGAAGTAGCACCTTAAACAGCTTTGAAGTGGCTAATTACTGACAGACATCACAAAGAAATGGATTTAGAATATGAACAAAATTATGGATTTGTGTAATGAATATATTACGTGATGGTCAAAATCCACACCCAAGTTTTCTAACTTGACAAAGACTCAAACTGCCCTACTAAATATAACGTTCAAAGAAAAATTGTTATTTGATGCATTTCAAAAGAAATTTGAAAAGGAAAATCACCTATGAATTCTCACTTTTACCTATACAATGAAGTCTTTTGTTTATGTAGTTCTTAACTTAACTATGCGAAAAGTGTCTGTTGTTTTAAGGACTCCAACCATTATTCCCCATACAGACTTGGCTGGTTGCACTACACATAAATAAAAGCGGGTAATATAATCCTCAACAATGACAGCAAAAAACAGCTAAAGCAAAACACAAGGACACAGTCATGACACACTGTGCCGGACAGCCTGAGACACTCCCTTTGAATTCCCTACACCACCCACATCCCCTCCTCATGTTAGGTGCACAGCAGCAGCACACAACAGGAAGGGCCTTCCCAGTCCTCCTTCTGGATCAGGTTCCCTGAAATAGTTCTGGGAAGCCTAAACAAGCCAGACATGACCTCAGGTCAAAATAATAGCTCCACTGACTGTGCTGCCAGCTACAACTAGCCGCAGCCTATCTCACATCTCCAAGATACCATGATACACACAAATCAAAGCAGCTGTTTGCTTTTACCTAGGTTTTGAAAGCATTTACATCAGTCCTAAGAGACCTGACTCATAAGCAGGCATTTCTAAGACAATGTTGCAATCACAGTCCATTAGGATGCCTATTTATTAGAAGCAGTAGCTATCTCATGCCACAAAAACTAGCACAACTTACAGCAGCTGCCATTCACAACACACCATCAAAAGTAGCATTTACATTGCCAATACAACATTAAAAACAGATAACATAGTATCCATGTTTTTGTTTTGCAGTAACACACTCACAATCTCTATTCTTGGTGATGGAAAATGGAAACCAGTGGATTTCAGCAGGCAACAGTCCTCTTGTGTACTCTGACCCACTCAAGGCCTTCAGTGCACCGCATCTTTTCTGCAATGCAACAATCATGACATCAACAGAAGAGGCCACCGCAAGCTACCTGCTTCTCTACACCACAGCACCTCATTTTCCACTGTCTTTGAGTCACAAGCAAGATTTAGTCAGCTCCAGCTGCACTTGCTGATAACCTGAAAAAAACAAAACCTTGAAAACAACTGGCAAGAAGCAGAGCAACATACAGAGCAAAACACTTCAAATAAGCTCTCACAAAACAATATGTTTACTTCTATAAATGAAGTGTTACACAAAAGTCTTTTCATCTGCAATATCCAGCTTTGTTGTATTGATAAAGCGACTTTATTGTTCAGCACACACCCACAAAAATAACTGCACAGAAGAAAGGATATCTGAGTATACTAATAAGACCTATAAGCTCAAACAGCAAGAAGCTTCAGCCTACTGCAGTAGAGTATAATACCTAATAGAAGCATAGAGAAGCTTCTGAAGCATACAATTACCCAGTTAGGTCCCAATGTACATTTATCTTCACAAGATTACAGCTGGAAAAAAAACAAAACAAAACACCGACACTGAAAAGGAAAGAAGTCAAAAGGCAAAAAAGAGACTAAGACCGCAAGAGAAGTCAGGAGCAGTCCCAATATTTCTTGCAACAGTCCTGAACTACAAAATCTGATCGTGTTTTTTTGTCATATCCCCCACACATCCCAACCTCCAACAAATATTCCTCCAACATTGCTTTCCTAAACAGCAAAGACTGGAGCAAGTATCTGGACTAAATTATCTCTGGGAAAGGATCCACAATATCCACAAGGTTTACAAAGAGTCGCTCTGATGTCAGACATAACTTCTAAACGTAACTTTAAGATTGTTTAATATTGGTAAAAGTCAACCTTTGCATTTTCATTTATGCCAGATGCACGCTAAGGCCTGTACAATGGACTGCAAGCACAACAGTAGATGCACGAACATACGAGCCCTCCATGAACTGTTCTGCCATGAGAAGAGGAGAATTCCTAACAAAAACTCAAAAATTGCTGCTTTTAGAGACAAGTAATAACACGCACACCCTGGAAGAGCCAGAACACTACCAGAATGCCTAACAAGATTAGAGCACTCTGCTGTAAAGAGCCCACTTCACCAGGAAAAGCAGAAGAACAAGGACAGCCATGCAGCAGCTCACGCTACTGCAGGAAGCAACATACTGCTACCATCCCCTGAAAATAGGCTTCACCCTTACTGGCAAACACACTACAAACACAGAAAAAGGACACATCACATAGCTCTCTTATTCTATGGACACTTTTTAGTAAAACATCCCATCTCTTTTTAATTGCACATGCAATTACTGGGCAAGAGCACTTCCCTGGATTACTACCTCTCACATAAAGGTATTATGTGGACCCACATCAGCAGAACACTATAGCTGTAGATGAAGAACTTATGCCTTATAATTGTATCAAAGCTAATCTTTTGTAAGGACCTTTAAAAACAAGACGAGGTATTGAATTCAGGTAAAAATTAAGACTCCGGTGTTGCACTGAACAGTGAGGTTTTTTTTGCTACCGAGCCTTTAAAAATAAAAAATAAAAAAAATTATAGGTTCCAAATTCTGAACACTCATCTGCAGATTAACAGTCACAAATGCATACCCACACATAAAATTTGAGATGTACTTTTAAACAGCGTTATATTAGACGATAAGCACACCTGAAATTTCAGGCCCTTTGAGAGTGTTCTCAATATCAAAAAACAGCACAGAAAAATGCCAAAGTTATACAGTAACAAAACTCCATTCATAGCGGATCATCAGTAATTTGGGTTGAGGGCGTGTAGGGGAGTTGGTTTTGATTTTATACCTGCAGCTATTAAGCTCGTTAGCCACCATCTACAGTATATTTCACATCTGGTTCATCTGACCTGTTCACTTTACTGGCTGGTACAGAAGGCTTTATCATCTCTGCACCCTTTCCTGCAAGGAGGAGGCATATCTTTATCTAAACAGAGCTAAGCAGGATGAATGAGATTAAAAAGGAACCATTACTGAGCCTTCCTGGTATTTTATCTTTCAAGATCTCTTAAATAGACATCTGAAGTTTATCATGGCATCTGCTTAACCATATCAAAAGACTGGTAATCCACTTTAAAACGTAAAAACCCAAAGTCTAAGAGGCATTTTCACTACATTAGGAAATAGTATAAAACAAAACAAGTACCTCCTTCAAATCAAATACAAGAGGGAAGGGGAAGAGAACTTTTTCCTCTGATATCAGTGCTTCAAATTTCCATCAGTGGCAGAGAAGTACATAAAAGCACCAGATTAAACTATTCACTGAAGAACATTTACATCATATGTATAAAATATAAAAATCATTTAGGAATGAAACAATTTAGAACTCCCTTGAGGGAAGAAGAAAAACCTTCCCATTAGATTCACACAATGATCACTACCATGGGTGAAAAGGAAGGAACCTGACCAACCTGAAAAGGCATTTTTAAACCTGCACTGAAACGTACTGTACTACCGATATATAAACTTCATTTGCATTCGCCAAGCAGGAAGAATGTTAGCAAGTATACAAAATCAACTCTTGCAGTTACAGAAGTCGAGTCAGATTTTAGGCAACACAGTGGGATCACTTCCCAAGAGGAGGGGAGGTGGAAACAATGATTCCAAGACAACACACATGCAGTACACAGAAGACATATTCCAGTGCTTATTCTATTATTACACACCAAAACAAGATGCCATTACACACAACATCCCTGTCAACATACCGCATTTAGATGGACACTGAAATACCTTTAGAACATTTTTAAGATAAGTGAACTCAGTCTAATCTGGAGTTGGTATTTCCTGACCACTGGTGACTAACTCTTCTAAACCATTATTAGGTAACAGGAAATACCCACTCCCACCATCAATTAGTACTTAAACATATATCAAAGCATTATGCTTTGAACACATTCATTCACAGCAAAGTATCCTGTATACTCTATAGGCAAATGTGGGATAAAACAATTTCATGCCAGACTTGCGGTAAATGAAGTATAAAAATCAAGTGCTAGTACTAACAGTGAAAGGTACGCTGGGACCAGTACCTCACTTCACTCATAACCTCAAGTCCCGCTGTGGAACAATGTGGAGCTCTCACAACGTTATCTCACTTCTTTCACCCACACGTTACAAAGCTGCCTGGACTAAGTCATCCCACATTACTATCATACTTGGGATTATAGGTTAAAGAGGAATTTGGACTGGGACTGTAGGTTCATCACAGTGATGACAAAGGTCTTCAGAGCCCCAGGGCTGGCAGCAGAGGCTGTGCCATGCCCTCATGCCTCAGTGTAGCACAGCCTGCCCTGCTGCTATCAATCACCTCAGTCACCACATGAGGAGATGAAGAGTATAGGGCACACACGCAGAGTGCAAGAACATTCATTTCTTACCTCCACTTTCCTTTTCATTAAAACTAGCAGAGAACAGAAAGCACTACCTAAATAAAGAAATAAATTGAAATGGAATCAATCCAGCAAGAAAACGCAGTTATACTCAGAAAGGCTCAGTCGCAGACAATTGTCATTTCTGTACAAACCAAAATTAAGACCCTTGGAAAAGTCAGTTATAATCCCCCCTCCTCCTCCTCCCTGAAGGTGCAAATAGAAAGTTTCCATACCAGCAGCCAACACATCACCGTGCCATGAACATTAAAATCCATTCAAATCACTACACGCCCCACCAGCTGGGGGCTCCCTCTGCTGTCCTTCTCCTACTTCCCCTAACAGGGAAAATATCTGCTTTACAGCAGCCGTAAGAGCACCAAAATTGTTTCTAGTTTACTTAGAATTATTTGCAAATTCACAGCAATCCCTGCTGAAATTACTAGTCGTTATTATATTCTCCATCATTTTTCTACTCAGTTCTATGCACTCAGCTTAGGCTGCACACAGCTTCCTCAAAGCCAGCAATTCAATTAAACCCTAAATTCCTAGTAAGCATCAACACTTAAAGCCTCCTTCAAAGCAGAAGTTGATAACTTACATCAATGATTTTATGCTTCAAAAGGACACAACTGTCTTTCTTAGCACAGCATGTTTTCCCCCCCAAAGAAAAACCTAACCTCTTATGAACATTGACACTCAATCACAACACCACACCTGAAAGAGCTAATCACTTACCAAAAAACAATTAGATATCTTTACAGCTCTTTTAATTGTAATCAACTCTCAGATTTACACGCAGATTTTAATGGGAAAAAAATAACACAACATAGCACAACAGTTCCTCACAAAGCTTCACCATTTCATTTTAATTCCCAAAGACAGCCCCCTCTCATCATCTGAAAGACTACTGTATGTCACAGGCAAAACGGGATCCAGCTTTTTTGGAAAATGGTTTCAGAACAGATTTTCTAGTCTACCATCCCCAAAGCAGAATGCTACATGTAGGAAAAGCCATTCAACTGCTGGTTCAGAAAGCAACGTGCAGATGTGTGAGCAAATACGTCAGATGTTCATTAGCTGGCACAATACTTACTGTCTGCATTCCCTGTGTCCAGTAGTTCTTGAAATGCTCCACCCATGTCACTGAAATTAAACTAACACACCTTCAAATTGAGAAACCTACGCAGTGAACAGCAGTAATGCACGTAACCCAGCAGCAGCGGCAGAATAGCACCAACACACACCCCCATAAAGATAAAAGACAGGAGGTGCTCTGCAACTGTAAATTCACAATAAGAATCTCAGCAGAAAACATTATCTTTAAAAGCAAAATATACAAAGTCTCTAATTCTACTGTGAGATTGTTCACTAGTCAATCTACATAGATGAGAGAGATGCTAGCTGTGATTGGAAAAAAAATAAACGTTAATCTCGCTACTTCTAAAATAGTTGTGTAAATCAACCTGCTATAAATAAACTATGTCTGTAAAGCAAGGGCAGAGTTTGAAATTGACTTGTACAAAGGTCTGCAAGAAATCAAGCTTCCACGAATTACAGCTCTGCACATATTCCAGATTGCAGCATGGACTTTGTAAAGATTTGAGACCTTTGGAGTGACGTGTTTCTGAGTAAACAACAATATGAGGAAGTGTCCTAGCTGATACCGCTCTCCTCTTCAGGCAGGCACATATCAAAGGTGCATCATTGTTTAAAATGGCTCCAGTTCTTAAGGATGAAGATCCGTTCCCTGTCCTGCCCTGACCCAAAGGGAGGGACACACTGTCCTCCAAAACATCCTGTCAGGAAAGCAGTAACAAGCACTCAAATTTGAAGATCGGGATAATAAACACAGTTTTACGAGTTACTCATTCAGCTTTCAAAATATATATCTATAACAATTATTGCTCAAGAACATGGAGTCTTTTCTAATCAAGTATTGCCCATTTCAGAAATCCCAGTGAACACATCAGCTCCAAGAAACTAGAAGCAATAAGTTCTGTAGGTGATGCTCTTGTGCAAAAGAATATTTTCATTTGTTAAATCCACTGTTTTGAAGTAACATGCTTCCCAAAATCAGTTTACCAGAACAAAGTATTTGCTAGTTCTTCCAATATAGAGATTTAGAATTTATCAGAATACAACCCAGGTCTGTTCACTAAGAAAGCAGAAGAATGCAGTTTAGGAAAGATGTGACATCTGATGCTCTTAGAGCTCTTTATGTGTTTTTACTTGTCAAAACTCTACCTCCTCAAGTATACACTTGACAAAAAGACTAGCCCCAACTACTTGACCACCTATGTTACATTAAGTTCTACTGTGCTTTTAATTTTAGATGTTTTTAATTTTTAACCTTGATGTTTAGTTACCATTTCTCCCCAAGATGGAGCACATATCTCCTTATTTTTCCTCAAAGTTTATGCAAATGGACAGCATTGAGCAAATATGCAACTTAACAATCCTCTCTCAGGAAAGCTTCTACTGAAAACCACATAAAAGCCTCACCCAGTGAGATCTGTTTTTGTGCTATAAGCTCTTAGAAATGTTTACTTGAATGAGATGGTTGGATAAGCCTGCTCTTGTATTTAGTTCAATTACCAAGTGTCAGCAATCCATTTGCATTTCTAGATAGCTGCATCTGAAACTGAGATGAAGGAAAAAAAGCTGGTAGACTAGACTGCAGTCTTTTTTTCCAGTTCAAGTTTTTTGATAAATTCAATAGAACATTATCTCTGTTCTCAATGTCAGATTGAAACAGCAACTATGAATTTCTGAGAGACAGAACGTTTTATCAGATAAAGAATATTATGGAAATGACAGCAGAACACAGAATTCACCAAGTCAAACTCGAGCTTGCTTATATTAAAGCCTAATTCAAACTGTGAAGTGTACTTACATACTGTACTCTTCAGACAATGACAGAGCAAATTTACAATCTCAACTGAATAAATCAGATGCCTATATTTACAGATCCCAGTTAAATTTATCATTAAATGCTTACTCTCGACTATAAAGCACAGCAGGATTAAAGATGTTTTTCAGAAACTAAAATCACTACATTCACAAGTGCTACTGTGAACAGTGATAAAATATCAGTATATAGGAAAGATCAATATATGAAGTTTTTAGAAAACGCAATTAAAGTATAAGCCACTATATCAGCTTTGTTCAAACTCTTAGCAAAAAAAAAAAAAAAAAAAATCACTTCTTCAAAGAGTTGTTACAAAACCACGTTGCCCTCACTACGCTTAGGGCTCTGTTTCAACTGTACTTGGCAAGATCCAAGGGTAAAACTTAGGACCAATTACAGGTTGACCAAAGTTTATCAAAAACCTCCATTTGACTTCTATCACCTTCTGGAGCACTTACACACTTGCAGTGTGATGCTATGGGGTTCACATACAGCACTGTCATAATTACTCCTATTTTAAATGAAAAACCATCTCTTCAGATCTAGCTGACTATGCTGTAACTTCAGAACTTTCAGTAAAGTATGCAGCAGCCACTCTGCTGCACATAGCAAGGAGCTGACTGACTGCAATGCCTTTAATAATAAAATCAACTCTGTTTCATTCCTGCTTGTTTCTGGACATCTGGAATCAAGTACCTTTGTGAGTAAGAACCATACAGCTGCAACTGAATAAATATTTTTCTTATCAATTCCTTGCCAAAAGCACCTCAAAATTCAAAGATCAATTTCACAGAAAAAAAAAAAAAAACACAAAACACCAAAATGAAGGTCATGCTGTCAGACTGCCTTCTGACATCCACGTACCCAAGTTCTGATTAAGCGAGAGGTATTACAAGAATAACACACAGTTCATCTCAGATCAGGCTCTCCAGATTGTTTCCTACAAACTTTTCAGGTGGAACTGATGTCTCCTTAAACTGGCAGAATGATTATCGCCGATTTTATCGTAAGAATTTCTGGCATCCACTTCAAATAACAATCCAGCAGACAGCACACATTCCAGCTTGCATTACTAGGATTAGAACGGGAACCTCTTTCCATTCACACATTCCAACAGACAAGGATTATCTAAGAAATTGCCAAACTGATTGTAATTGATTGCAGTACGATACATACTGACATTTAAGCATATTCGTCAACGGACAATCCTGCACTACATTTAAGTCTTCAGAAGTTTGGATTTTAAATAACTTTGAGAACGTGCCTTTAAACGTGCCTGTAAAGGGCGCCTCAGAATCCACACAGTCCATGGAATATTATTTTAAGATCCAGTATGCTAATAGAGATGTAATTGTTTTGTTAAATCTCCAGCCAGCCTTGCTTCTGCCTTTTCATACAAACCCATCACACTGCACAACTTCATTACCTAACTGAACGCAAGTGGATGTTTAACACTGATGCACTGTTAAAATCCACTCTCGCCTGTAATAAATCTGCCAGGCAGCTGTAAGCAAAGAGATATCCACCAAGCCCACAGAGGTGTTCCAGGTATAGACAAACATCTTCAACTACTAGTGGCAGCAAGTTCACATTTCTTTCTGCCTAAACACGTAAGGCAAGCTGTATTTCTGTTATTGTTGTTTTGACTTAACTAGGTTGATGAGCCTCCATTCCAGAGACTACCTAGAATTAGAGGTCTGTCATGTTTTTCCAGTCACATAACACAGCTTCTTAGAGAACAAAGCAATGGAAAGATGTCACACTCTCAGGCTGTGATGAAGATACCAGCACAAAATCTAGACATAATACATCAGAATTTTTGAGCATCATCTGTTGCTATTCCAATTTTTTCTCTGGAAGCTTGTGAACTATTAGCTGCTTCTCAGGTATGGTTCAGCACTGATGCAACAGAACCTTACAATTTATGAATTCTGGAAGGTTTTCATTCAATCTCTAGTTATTATGCACATTAGGTGTGACAATCAATCCAGGTCATCTTCAAATCCTTCCACTGACTTTCAATTTCTCTTATCAAATGCTTAACACGGTTACTTATGAGACACTTGACATAAATACCAATAGTTCTGTTACAGCTATTTTGGTTATTCACAGATGATTTATCCTTCTCTTAGTCTTCAAGCTCAAATGCTATGCACTTTGTAATCTACTTTTCATGCAATCATTAGCTCCAGCTAAAGCATTTCTAAGGATGAGAATTGTAAACCAAGACTCTGTGAACATCTGAACTCAGAAAGAAGTGCTTCAACAACAATACGGTATGGCAACACTAGTTCTGAAGACTTAAACACATCTGAAGTATTTCATTTTCACGAAAGAGTAACTTAAAAACTGTGTGAAGCTTGTGGCAGCAGGGCTGATCATAACAAGAAAGCAAAATATACTGTGGGTTCAGCAACGCAGGGCCAAACAGCAGCAACCCTGTAGAATTTACAGGTAGCTAATCTTTACATAAGATGTGCATTGGGTACTTTCACATTCTTCCATTTACTGAACCAAGTTTCGTATCAGTAATTGTTCAGAGCTGAGAAAATTATTTCCTCAACACCTCAAAATACCCTTAAATGCTTTGTTATCAGGTTCTTCTCTAGGACTTTGATAGCTTTCTTCAATCGGTGTTGTGTATTTTCAGGCTAGTCACCATGTTTAAATGACTCTATGTTGTCCAACCCTGAGTACAAGCAGCCTGCCAACAGCAGGCAATGGTAAGAGCAGTGAAGTGCAGGGATGACAGTGCTGGTATACAGGCACCTGCTAATAGATTTGTTTGCTGAGGCTTGATGAACATAAGGCTCCCGTCTACCCATTCCTTCAGCCTGTCAAGGTCTCTCTGAATGGCAGGACAACCATCTGTTGTGTCATCCATTCCTCCCAATTTTGTATTATCTGCAAATTTGCTCAGGGTGCATTCTGTCCCACTGCTTAGATCATTACTAAGGATGTTAAACAGCCTATACTCTACAAGCATCCCCTAGGGTTACACCAGAAGTCCTGGGCCTCTGGCTGGACTTGACACCAGCAGTCATAACTCCCTGAGCACAGCAGTTCAGCGTGCTTGCAGCCCACCTTGCCTCTTACCTACCCTGTCCTCATCAGTTTATCAATAAGTGCATTAAGGCAGAAAATATCACAAGTCAACATTAAAATCAGAGCTGTTCTCTCCACATACACAACCTAGTCACTGCAAGGTTGGCCAAGCACAATTCCCCCCCTTATAAACCTATGCTGGCTACTCTTAATAACCTTACAGTGCTTAACACATCTGGAAATGGTTTCTGGAGGACCTCCTTCCATCACTTTCCCACAGATTACAGAATGGTTTCCATTGGAAGGGATCTCTGGAGATTGTCTGGTCCCACCACTCCTGCTCAAAAACAGGAAGGCTGATCAGTCACCAAGTCCCCAAACTCTCTTGTACTTTTGAAAACAAGTAACATTTGCTTTTTTCCAGACCTCAGAAATTTTAACCAATTGCCACGATATTTTAAAGGTAGTCGAGAATAGGTTTGCAATGACACCAGACAGCTACCTCAGCACTCCAGGTCCAGATTCCATGAACCTGTGTATCTTGTTCAAATGCTCCCTTACTTGATCCTATTCTCTACCAAGGCCATCCTCACTGCTCTAGACTTTCCCACTAGCATCAGAGGCCTGAGATTCCTGAAGGCAAATCTTACCAGTAGAGACCAAGGCAAAAAGGCATTAAGGTACATGTCCTACATTTCCCCTAGTATTCCTTTGACTGCTGCTATACTCACAGCAGCCCTTCTTGGTGCCCTTCGTGTCCCTTTCCAGATTCAGCTTCGTGGAGTCTGACTTCCCTAGCCCTGTCTCTGAATACTGGGACAGCATCTTTATACTTCCCCAAGTCATCATCAGCAGAACAATAGGGTTTGATACCACTCACTCAGAAATGAATAAAAGCAATTACTGCTCCGGTATACTGGACTCTAGGAGTCCAGTAAAAATGATAATCCTGATCCGACTTTAGAGAGAATCATAGCAATAGAGGAGTTTGTATTCTACGTGAGCCTTTTAAATACTGAAACAAGTGAACTGCTAGCATAGAGTTACATATAATAAAAGACTTTGCAATCCAATTGAGAAGGTAGAACCATGATGGTTAGGACTCTGCTCTTCTTCCTTGGTTATTAAACACTCAGTAGAACAAATCTGGGACAAAATGTTCACCCAACTCTGTTAACCAAAAGTGACTGCAGTCTAACATACCTTTAAATAAAGTTCACCTCTGAAAAGGGTACTTGTTCTTCATTCCAGCTGTTAGTTTCCACCTGTACTTCTTACATACAAGCAGCTGCACCACTGGTGTGGTTGTACAGTGGAAATGAAAAGGAACACTGCCCAGCTACAGAGTAGCTCTCAGCTCGCTTAGTACAAGGGTGCTGAACAGAAAACTGCTTTTATCAGCAGCACTCCTAGCTCAGATGCATTTCAAAATCACTACCTAAGGCTCTTCCTTGTGTGATCTTAAAATATTTTGGAAAATAAACACCAAGTTAGATGGCCATACACGTTTTAGAATACTTTTGCATTAAGTAAATCTAGCCTTAAGTGCTTGTATGGTCCTCTGGATATACAAATACTTCCACTCCACTTCAGTGACCTCTTCTGATGTGCAGCTGACTTACTGCTTGGTTTGAAGAGGATTATTTCACCTCACATTTCATCTAAATGGATGCCTCCAGGCACTAACATAATATAGTCTTACTTGCATACTAGTTTCTATTTTAAGTTGACTACTGCTTAGGGTTGCCTTGCTTATGTAGGTCACTCCAAAAGTAATGCCTCCTATTTGTTGCCATGGAAACTACAACAGATGCAAAGCCCACAATAACCCTATTTGATACTGCATCAGTGGAGGTGCCAACTGTCGCACAGCAACAAAAGGTAACGAAATACTGATAGGAGGGTACAACTTCTACTGCCAATACCACCTACATCTGCCTCTGATGTCATGGGTCAACATAATAAAATAGGAGTTATTTCTGAAGCAGCCTTTTATGCCAAAGCATCACTCAATGCATTCTGCTCTTGCAACTGCGCTACATAAATCCCTCACAAGAGGACAGGAAGAGAGTTGCAGAAGTACTTGTGGTTTTTTTTTTGTTTTTTTTTTCTGAGGACATAATGCAGTATTAAGTTATCCTGACAAAGTGCACCAACATGCCATTAATGATCTGCAAGAAGCCTAAGACAGACTTGTAATTAGGGCAGCACGATGGAAGCACAAAAGCGAGTCTTGCTCTAACATCCCCCAACTCCATAAAGCCGTCCCTTAATCATATGCCCACTGATCTCTTGACAGGGGGCAGCAGCATGACATTACTCAACGTGAGTCATACTTCCTTCTCTTCAATAACCTGCAGCAACACTCACAACAGTTACCTGAACATGGAGGTCCAAAGTCACTGCCAACCACACCTTTTCCACATCACTCCCATTCCTCCCACGGGCACAAGTAGGAGGTGCAGCTAAGTTCAGGTTCAAAAAGAACAACATTGGGGAAATGGTATTTCTTCCTGAAAACCTCCTTAACTGGTGTATTTAACCTTTTAAATGCAAAACAAAGCAAGGAAGCCTTAACCAACTGTTTAGAATTAGCAGCAAATTGTCTTTCTTCCCTGTTTAGCCTTACAACAGAAGACTCAAGCTAACGATGGCTAAGTTTGCTCCTGCAGTCAAAAACTGAGATCCTGATTGACAGCTGTGATACACACTGGAATGAATGTGATCAGACAGGGAGACAGCTGTCTCCCCAACAGCAGCGCAAATTCCCTGTTTATAACTGTGACAGAAGTGAATCCTTACTCTCAAGAAACTGAAATGATGCAGCCCCTATGGAGAACTCACAGCACTTTCATCTTAGCTATTGTCATCCAATCTCTATCACTATCAGCTTACACCTTACAGCCAGCCCTGTGTTTCTCAGGCACAGCATCGTCACACATGTCAGGAGGCGTAATGTTGGAACAAAGAATAAAAACAACTCACTAGGTCTGGACAGTATGCATTAAAGAGCTTTGAGTGTAAAGAACAAGTGATCAAGCTGCTAATATGCACATACAGAAGCCAGCTTCTATGCCAGAGGGTAGTAAATGTTATACGTGCATTTAAAGGTTGCTAGAAGCAGTTCAAAGAACAACTTCTGACCAGTAATTCAGGATAAGGTCATTCGAACAAGGAATTACGAACAAAGAACAGCAATGAGAGCTTTAGCAACGCACAGGATAGCTCTTATTAATTGATTGATATCTGTCAAGACAAGTTAAAAATGAGAACATCTTTGCAATTACAGAAAAGAACCTATTCCCAAATTTAGTCTGTTGAAATAATTTTGAACCTCATAAGTAGGACGAAAGAATTCCATTCATCAGAATTTGTCAACTACATTTAGCTGAATTGTTTAAAGATGACAAAAGCAGTTGGATTTTCAGCAAGCCTCTGACAAAGGCTGACAGGAAGTGTCACGTAATTCTCAGGGTAGCAATCAGTGGCTATAATACCCCACAGCAGAAGCTCTCCTCTCTCAAGCTCACAAGTGACCCATCTACACACATGCACATGACTTTCACTAATCAACACAACATGCATGTTCCTCTGCTACAGCTCAGCATCCTCCTATAAGTACATGCTGTACCACACTGCTACTGCTCCCTTCGACAACCCTTTAAGTCTTGTGGTCCTTGTTAAAGGCACAAAGAATCAAAGGCTTATAGAGACAGCAATAAAAAAGGCAAAGAAAAAAAAAGAAGTGAAAGAACAGTGCATCTTTAAATGGTTTCCTACAAATCAGCATCTCCCAAACATATTTAACAAGTTAACTAAAAAAGTCTTTGAACAAAATTTTAATTAACTCTGTTCCAAAACAAGCAACCATCTTGGCTCAACGCTCTAGGTAAAACTCTAATGTATTTACAATTATAATCAGTTCAGTGCAGTCCTCCCTATTTCCAACCAAAGTACTGCTATTTATGTCTGACCCTAAACCACGCAAAAACTGAAACAGCCAGCACACAGCTGTTCCATCTTCAACTAATTTCCACAACTAGATGAACAAAAGTAGCATTCCAGATGAAGAAATGTTGGGAGTGGTATCCTTAGAAACAATTTAGTGAATTTTTGTGCCTGCTTGAGCACGCTAGTGAATACACTGGTAATTGGTATGACCAGAACAATGCTACTAAATGTTACAGTTTAAGTCCCCATAAGGTCACCTGTCTACATTACATTGAACATGAGTGTACTACAACTGGTATGCACAGCAGGTCTTCATCTGCTGAATACTGGATTTTTTTGCTAGCTTTCCTCAAGCATAGACTGTTTTCATTAGTTTCGTGGTTTGAAATGTCAAGACTGATACAAGCTCAGAAAGGATAACATTGAAACAACCCCCTCCAAAACAAAGATTGCAAACAAAAAGAAGGAACTACAACGAAATACTGCATTTCACATTATGCTGGTTACCTCTGAACAAGAAAAACTGGTTTGCCCACATGGACAAAAGAAAGCAAGACATGCCCAATGAAAGCTTCCCTTACCCAGCTTTACTCCAGTGAACAAAATGTTTAGTCCATTCTGGAGGAAAATTCAGTGACTTCAAGTTCACTATAGCTTCTCCGAGTACGCAAAAAGCAGAAAATGCAAACAGTGGTTAGCCAGCACAGACTATGACAAAGGATTAGACCCTTTTTTTAAATATCTGCCATCGCTTTAAAAGCTACGTCTGAAAGCTGCCAGATGCCTTTCGTTATCAACTTACTAGCTGCTTTGTGTTTCAGAAGTTCTGTAACTATAAGAGATAGAGCTATAAAGACATCCATGTACACCATGTACAAGAACTATCAAAGTCTAAGAACAGCGATAGCCAGCAACCTTGCTTTGTGGGGATGCATGCAATGTTTCTCTACCCCATTTTTCTAAGGAGTATCTAGTTTACTTATTTTGAAATTATCTGCTTGTGATTCAATCCTGCTGTGTGCACACATGCCCAAGAATGGTAGGACGTGTTACAGAACAGTTTTCTGTTCCTTCAGACCATAGACACAAAACCTGACAAACAGCAACATGCATAAGGGAACAAGAACACCTCTTCCCTGTTCCAAAGGGGACATTTTCTGTTTTCTCTTGAAGAGGATTATACCCACTTTCTATTGTTATCACAACATAACATTTCCAGATAATAAGAAAATACTGATAATGTCCCATTTTTAGACTATTAGGCAATGAAAAGTCAGCTGATTTATTTTGTTTGTGGGGTTTGTTTGTTTTCCCCCTCCATTTCTCAATTCTCACTCCAGCAATGCAACTTGCCAGCCCTGTGTTAAACTCCTTAGGGAAACGTCTGTAAAACAAATTCATTCTCGCTTTATAAAAACGCCTGCCTAAATACCAGTCCTAAACCACTTTAATATCTATTTAAAGGAGAGCTCTACTTTTCACTTACCTTCCAAAAAATAAATAAAAAGCAGCCCAAGATGAATCAAGCTTTTTTTAATTACTTTATGTTTATGTACAAACAGAGGGAGAGGGGAAGAGCTACTATCTGTTTTAGAAACAACCACACACAAAATTCCAATGCTGTTCACACAAGGCCTCTCGTGTCTGCAGTGTGTAAAGCACCCTTGTACCTCATTAGCAGGGCTCTGAATACAACAGTGCTAACACAAATCTTCTGAAGCAGCAGCTCCTGTCACATAACCATCTTTATTCTTCAGGTATGGTGCACCCGCAGCTATAGGTTTAACAATGACAACGTACAGTACCAAACTAATGATTCCACTGTTCTTCCATGAAAACCTCATGCAACAGACTAAAGTCTTTTATTAATAACGCAAACTAGGTTCCTATTAGCTAAAAAACAGAGATTGTAGAAGTCTGCATCACTATCAGACTGTACTGATAAAAGTGGTATGTACAAATCTCTGTCATTTTTTTTACTATTTTATCTATTTAACGCCATCTTCCCTTAACTCCCTCTCTGGATGGAGAAAAGCTGTACACACCCCCTCAGCAGCACACTCAACTGGCACAGCCTATGTTTCTCAGCTCTGCTGGGTAATGGTTACAAAGGTCTCAGCAGTTTGCTTCCTAGAGGCTGATCCCACAGCTCAAGTGTATTTAAATACAAGCAAATATAAAAATGGAGCTCTCTAATTCTGCCTATTTCTGTAGTCTGAATTTATGGTAACAATTTAGCTTTACATCAAACCCAAACTCAAGTTACAGTTTCAGAGGTCAGCATGCTCACAGCATTTCTGTCTCCAAAAAACAGATGGAGAGAGACAAAAGCTCCTGAGTGGGAGGAAGCTACAGAGAGAAAGAGGAATGTACCAGCTTGCCAAAAATGTGCCACAGCCTCTGGAATACAATGTTAATAATTCTGGCTAATGCAAATGCAATAAAGGTCAGCACTTTATATCCAGAGTCAATTCCTTTTCCTATTATGAGACAAAAAGCACTATAGACTACTTTTTTTTTTGTTAGTCTTTTATTTATTTTTTTTTATAGTCATTTTACTATCCCTTTAAATTGAAGGGTACCATCTGAGGTTTCCAGCAACATCTTTCACAAACTGCTTTCAGATGTATGGAACAGAATACTCTTTAAAAGATTCTGGTTTGCTGATTCTGGCTTCCTTTCCAAAAGTCTGGACAGCACTTTGCACTAAGTAGCAGTTAAGTGCAGTAGGTTTTTCAGCTTCTTTGGAAAAAATGAGTATGTTTAAACATTCCAACCAAGGACTAAATTCCATCTTCCTAAGAACTACTTTAAGGGAAGTTAATCTAAACAACTTAAAATAGACTAACTTGAAACATATCCTATGCATTACTTCAAATAAATACATATATATATATATGTATGTATCAGTTCACGTTTGGTAGAGAGAAAAGAACAAGTTTTGACTTGCACAATGTGTCAGATCCATATAGAGAAATACCTGCTTCTATATCCTCCTTTTTCCTCACAAACATTCTACTACATTCAGAAAAAAAAAATCATTCTTAGAAGAGACACTCCACAGATTTTCATGTTTGCTTTGCATTTTGGAAGCTCTTGTGACAGCCACAGAAGCTCGTCAGAAAACCAAAAGAAACACTTTGGAGCTCATTTATTATGGTTTCTTGTATTACTCAACTGAAAATGAATTGGATCGTATAGTAATCAAATCATTCTTTCCTCTGTATTCTGAAGTCCCTGACTGCTATAATACAAATATTTAACAAACAAACAGTGACGTGCTGTCTCATTATTTCTCTCACAAGCATCACCATAATCACAAGCTTCACAGAGTTACATGAAGATATCTACCGCTCATAGATTTAGCTGCATCACCTGAAATTCTAGCGGGTTAAATGTTTACTTGTGCCCACCTAATTGGATTAGAAAGTAAACGGGAGCCCGCTGGGGAAAGAGAAAGAAGGTATTTCTATTTGTGCATAGCCCAGATTGGCTTTAGGCTTAACACTGCTTCTTAAGTTGCTTAAGAACTGGGTCTGGGACCAAGCAACTAATGTCAAAATCTGCAAATATTAGCAACTGAGAAGCTCTGTTAAGTAATAAAGGCCTAGTTACGGCCACAGATTCCTCCTAACAGTGATCTGATTTCAGTATGCAATACAACAACCCAAAATTAAGATCACATACACACAAGAAGGAATACTGAAGTCTATTCCCATCTTTGGGACTACCCTGGCTACTAGTCACACCAAGAGGAGAGCTGAGTACCAGGTGAACTGCAGAAGACAAAAGGGATGTATGGACAGAGGCAGAGCCAACAGCAGCATGCTCACCTTCATGTTTACCACTGAAGCTTTGCCCACAGTTCTAGCTCCACATTTTTTAAACAAACTTTGTAACATCACAACCCTGTCCTGCCCACCCTTCATCCCAACATAAACACACACACTGAGTTCTTATACTCGGGACAATTGACTCCTGAAATACATAACAAAAAATTAAGCAACAACTTGCTCATAATCTAAATTACAAAGACTTCAAACTTCTTTTCATCTTTTGCTTTCTTTCCTGCTAGATCAAGTAGCTGTTATTTGATACTAGACAAAGATTTGCATTCTCCTAGCTACTGGAATAATTTGCCAGGGCATAAGAGGAAAATACAACTTTTGAAGTTTCAAAAGAAAAAGTAAGGAAAACTCAATTAACAGCTCAAACAAAACACAGCTTTGCTGTTTTAGGTCTACTTTGTGCAAGCTTCTGTTACAGTCACCAAAAGAAACTGTACAGTATCTGCTTTCTAACTACAGCATCCTAGTAAAGGGTACACAATTAGACTTTCCTGGTTTAGTTTGAAATGCTGCCATAAGGAAAGAAAACAAGGAAAACAGACGCTCAGTGCAGGTACTGTTTAGATAAACACTGAGCAGGTAAAGACGTCTGCACCCCAGAAAATAGACTGTCTGCATCTCAGAGCTGCCACCCTTCTCCTTCCCAGTGGAGCTGGGGGGCAGACCCAGGCTGAGATAATGCACATTCAGTCTCTTCACCGGATCAGGTCATCACTCAGTGTAGTAAGCCTTTCTATAAGCTAACACACTTTGTCTAACTTTCCTTCTCTCTAAGCAATTTGCAAGCATTTATCATCAAGACAAAGTCTCAGTCCTACCACTGGCCAGGCCCTTTAAGGACATCTACCCAAACACACAGACCTTCAAGATAACTTACCCTACAAGTATCAGAGTCCTTATTCCAGGCTATGAGGCAACTCTGCAACTTGCCATCTTGATAAGAAATTTCACGAAGGCCAGCACGTGAGGTGTGCTTCATGCAGGCAAAGACCACATGCACCCCAGCCTCAATCACAAACACCTGAGACTACAAGGGAGGCACCAGCTGCACTGAATTTGAACAGATCAGTACTCCAAGTGCCACAGATCTCTTATTTAAATCGTTTCACTTGAGACTCAAATTCTGGACTAGAAGACACTTCACTAGAAGTCTGAGGATTTGTCTTCACTGCCTTTTTTTTTCTTTTTTTTTTTTTTAATAAAAAAGCTTTTGAGTATACTAGAAGCAGATTAATTTAACTGGAGACGTGCTGAAGTACATACAGCAGAGAGTTTTATAAAACTGTAGGAATAAACGCTATGCTCCACTGTTAAGAAGATATTATTCCTTTCCAACTCTGTCCATTGGGATGAACCGGAGACATCACAATGCAAAGTTTGTTTTGCTTTCTCCAAATAGAGAAAAAAAACGTTACAGCAGCTGCAGTACTTAAGAGTGGATAACTCAGTCAGCTCAGGACCCACTTCTACACAGCCCAGCGTTTGCACACTGAATCAATACAAAGAGACAGACTCCCATTACTTAGGACAAAGGCAGGCTGAGCTATAGCAGCATTATTCCTTGCAACAAAGCCTGGGACCCACCCAAGCAGTATCAGCTCAGAGCCACTGCCCTTAACATCAGGGAGCCTCAGAACCAGAACCTCCTCATAACCTTCCTCCTGCCTTGGGCCCAGCACAGCACAGCGCTCAGCAGCTAGCCAGGGTCTAGTGCTTGTGCAACACTGCTTGTTTTTCCCACCTCCTGCAAAAAGCCCGGTGCAAAGACAGTGCGAGCAGCTCTACAAAATGCAGCACCTCTGTGCCGTGCCCAGAGCTGCACAGCAGAGCAGTATCACAGCACACATGCCTGCTCTGTGCAGAACCAGCTCTGGGTGGAAAGTGTAATTCCACACGGAGCTTAGAGAGCAGCTGCACTGCCTCCTCAGCCCAGCTGGGACCTGCAAGCATCACTGGTTTGGAGGCACAGTAATAAGCACCAGCTAATAGACCTTGCAGGATGTGAGCTGACTTTGCATCTATTGCTCAGCAACCCAGAGAAAATTCCCAAATTATTGACTATACTCAGGCATTACAAAGGGCCAGAAGGAGGAAAAAAAAAAACAAAACTACCACACAAAACAATTAATAAAGAGAGAAATCTGTTCTAAAAACAAACTTGGGCCCTGCACTAACAGCAGGCAGTTTTTATCACAGCCAACAGGCTTCTAAGTACAGCAGCCACCAATAGCTTAACAAACCAAGACTGAGCAAACTCAACTGAAACTGAAATTTTTTTTTCCCCAGAAAGCATAGAGGACAACCTACAGTCTGCAAGCTCAGACTTTCACTCCACTGCACCAAAAATACCCTGGTACCTCTGGTAGAGTGAACAAAATCTGGATTTCTACAGCTTGTCAGTGCAGACAAAACCTCTTCCATACAGAACTTCGTGTTTCACTGTAATCAAGGTGCACTAACACAAATCACTGACAAGAGGTTAACTGCAATGTTGCCAGCACTAGGAATTGTTTCAGCAGACCTACATAAACTCTTATGGGACAAATGTTAAAAGACTGTCCTCATTTGTCCATTCTGTGACAAGAACATTTTTTTTTTCCTAATACCAGTAGTTCTTCTACTAGGTAGACTTCACTAACAAAGTTTAGCACTTTACACATCAATAACCGTAAACCACATTTCACAATTTCCTTTGTACTTTGGTAACATTCTCCCCTGTTATTATCTGTTATTAGCACAAATCCTTGAAAGACCTGAACCACTATGCAGAGTTTCAAAGCAACCAATGTCTGCCTTCCTTAAGATAATTGAGGCAGAAAGGCAGTAGAAATTGCTTTAATACAGCTTTAAGTGAACACCTGTACATAACTGGACCTTGGTACTTTATGATATAATCACTAGACCTTGTCTCAGTTCTTCATTTGAATATACATTGTAAAGAACATCTAGTTTAACAAAGAAAAGGAAACCTGTGAGAAATTTAGCCTTTTCTCTTCTTGACACACAAATTACCTTCAAGTTTAGAAGCACTATAGAAGAGAAAGTGAATAAATACAGTCAGTTTTTCACTCTACTGGTGAAACATATCTCAGCTGTTTGACAAACAGCAGTTGTGAATACCTATCTTCCTCCACAACCAGTTACACCAAAAGCAAGGAGACCCTCCTTCACAAATCTACAGGACTTTTAGACTCCAATATTACTGGGAAACCCTCTTTGTGGAGAATCGTTTATTCCAAAAGTGCCAGATGCAAAGACAGCAAACACCAAACCGCTTCAGTATTTGTATATAACCCAATTTCCAGACATATCTGTTCTTTCCACTATTCCTAGTATTTTTACTTCACTTCAAGTTCTGTCTTGTCACCTGAAGTTGTACGGGGAATAATCCAGACACTGGTTACAAAGCACATCTAGAGAAACAGACCTCACGTTTGTTTGCTAGTACTATTAAGACAAATTCTGATGCCTAAAATCATCTTACTCAAAGAAGAAAGCCCTTTTCCTGAAAGCTCTTGATGTCATTTACTAGTAGGCTAGCTCTCAAGGCTGCTAATAAACACATTCTCTTGAGAGCACCAGCTTGCATTCATTTTCTCAGTCAGAATTGGAAAATAATCACCACATATCTTTCAAGCATTTTAGACTGGCACTTGTGGTTAACACCACCGCAGTCCCAGCAGAGTTGAGGCTCAGGAGAGAAACTGGAAATGGCCAATTTTCCATCTCTGCCACTACCAGCTGACCCAAGGTTCTCCTAGCAACTGCACGGAAATTGCCTTTAGAGGAAGGGTTGCTACAGACACAGCTTCACAATTTCAGTTCTCTGAGTTGAAAAGCACTACCCATTTTCAGTCATTGTTATTCACCAGCTCACCCAGCATCCAAGGATCACACTGTCAGGTTCACCCTTGGCAAAGCTGCAGTAACAGGGGATTTCTGGGTGTTAAAGTCTATGTGTTTTAATCTAACAACTAGAAATTGTTTTAACTGTGAACACTTCAGTCACCGTGCCAAAACGAATTGCAAAACAAAGTTACAGACTTGTGACTTACTCTAACTGTGAGATCCTTCCCCTGCCTCTGTATCCGGAACTGATTTCAAAAGCACCAAGGTAGACCTTATGACTCCAGCATCCATAAAGAAAAAAACCACATAAGCTTTGCCAGTTTCTTCTATTTAAATACAGTCCTCACTGCCTGCTGGTAACATCTAATTACTTAATTTCTTATATATTTTTTTCCTCCTTCAGGTGCCTTTCAGACACACCTTTCACCTTGAAAAATGAGCGTGCTTTTTAACACCTGAAAATTAATAAAGATCAAACTTAAAGTGAGATCGTGGGAGGAAGAAAAAGATCATAGAAACATATGCCTGCTCCAGGATCCTCGCTTAAGGAAGCTTCGGCGAGAGCCACAAGGTAAAACAGACTTCTAACAGCAGTACGTCTCAAGTAACACAACACTTCACTCCTACTGCTGATACTACTTAGGTGCAGACATCATTTCTGCGCTAATAAAATAAACCACTTCAACAAACAACAACAGTACACTGAGACAACCCAGTCCTCCAAAGCTTTTGCAGGAAGACCTTCACCTCCATAAACTAATCTGATAACCTACAGGCTGTGGCAGCCTCAAAGGCCCTGGAATCAGCTCCTGAGCTTCGACCCGCAGCAGCAGCAGGCTTTCCAAAACTCTTCAGTGTTACTGCTAATATACATTCTCACTTTGAAGATCCTCAGTCTTTTTCCCATTTTAATTTCTATTAGAAGCTTCACTTTGAAACAAACCTGCTTGTGTTCACAGCGAACAGCCTGTCCTGAGAGAAGGAGTATCAAAACAAACTGCAAAGTCAGAATCTGAAGGAACTGTCATCAGAGCTAAACAAATGGGAGAACTATCCGGACCGAAGGCAGATCATGGAAGGCAATTCATTTTCACTATAATTCCAGAAAATTAGAGGAGTTACATAAGTAATCATCACAGGAGGGAGGACGTCACAGCAAATAACCTGGATTATCAATCGCTTTCATTACCATAACATCACCTTTGTATCAAGCACTGCTCAAATACATCCATTATTTACCATCCTCCCCAGGCTCAGACTTCTTTGCAGCTATCCCAGGGTCTATCTTCAGGACTATCTGAGCAGCAGTCTTACTGCTCACTGCAAGGCAGCTCACCCCAGCACCTATCAGGAGCGTCCCAGTGCTCACATCCAATCCATTTTGCAAAGATGAGGGCATTAAGGCACATGAAAAGTAAAAAATATCAGTTTCACAAAGCAATGCAAGAGCTACTTGCCAAATTCAGAAAGAGCTTTGATCTTTGTTTCTAGCAGAACAGGGACGGGATAAGGGATTCTGCTTTGCTTGGGACTGATACAGCTTTTGATGCACACAGATTCATAAGCTATTGGAAAAACAGGTAGAGCTTTTGTAGAAACACCAGAACATCCACTTCTGAAAATATCACTGTACAAATAACCCTCATTATTCCCAGCACAAAGTAGTATTTATCCAACACGTAGAATTTAGTGGATCTCCTTGTCGTATTAACATACAGAAAAACTGACAACCCTAATTGCCACAGCAAATCAAGTGCTCCCCACACACCAGAAGAAAGGAACAGAGAGAAAAGTATTCAATCCCTTCTCAGAATTGATCATTGCTACTGCAACTCGAGCTCAAACAATGTCCTATCAGTAAGTTATGAGCACTAACAGACGTGGAGGCTTTTAAAGCACAGAGCAAGAATAAATGACAGCATTTAAATAGCAAGAGCACATGGACTTCGTAATGGCGTATATCATTGCCATCTAATGGCACACACAAAGAAGCTGAGCCTGCAACAGTTATGCTGGGAGGTTTTGGACAAAACCAGACTCCCAGTAAAAACAAAGTGTATATTATCCAATTGACATTTTTCTACATCAGCCATCCTCGTGAAGTGAAACAAATAGAGAAACCACACATTTTTAACTCTGCTGTTTGCTGCCTATTTGGAAAGTCAGACTGGCATTCTGAAATGCTCAATCACTGCTCCTTAAAGAAAAAAAGAGTGCCAGCTAACTGTGGGAGAATTCCACACAACTGTTAAGAATCAAGCTCTGAAGTACATACAGTTGAGTAAACACAGTAGCCATCTTCACCAGAAAAACAGGCAAAAAGCACTTAATATTCATTTTCTTCTGCTAAGCCACAGGTATAGTGCAGGTTTACTTGGAAATAACTTTTAAAAGTTATGACTCAACTTGGCATTTGTCAGCATGGAGCATTACAGAAAGTTGGAAGGAGCAGACTGAAATTAAACACTTCCTCCTTCCCAAATAAGTTTCTGAGTCTATAATCATACTACATTGCTTTCATGACTAAAATTCTTCAGCTCTTCCACAAATACAAAGGTGTTTACCTCGTAATAGCTGGTCTGTGCAATGTATTCTTAAACAGAATCGAGTTCAGCTGTACTTCAGGTCTCCTTGCACAGGCTGGTTCAAGTTCATTTTGTCAGGAATTTTGTACTTCAAGCAAAGCTGCCCTGGGGACTCAGCTCTGACAACACCCCCAGTCCCAGTGTGGCACCTGGCACTGCTACAGCCTTTTGCCAGAAAGGTAAGTAGGGCTCACCGTGAAAAGGCACTGGCTTGATGCCTTATAGCAGCACAAAAAATACTGAGTTGCCTGAATACAACAGACAGGCAATCTGAGCAGTTTCTCACTTTTAAGAAGTAAAACACGGGATTTTACAGATTGTACTGAGTAGTTACAGCAAGAGGCTGCACCTGCATGCACAGGGGTCTGAAGCACAGAAATGCAAAACCTATCAGATCTGATTCAGTCTTTCTGAAAACAGGAGCCGATAAATTAAAAAAAAATTCAAACACTCATACATATAAAGCACTTGTTTCCATTACAACACATCTCAAAAAATCAATGCTCATTGAGCTTGGCATTTTAAGAAGCAGTTCCCGAAATAAATGAGGTTTCCCAGGCACACAGACAAAAGGCTCTTCCATTTCCTCAGAAGCACAGAGAATGACAGGCAGCAATGGACATTAAGGACCTGAAAGCAATAACTTCCTTCCTCTCAGGGACTAGGTTTGCCACTGCTAGAGGTTTTGTGCAACACAAGTTCTCTGAGCTGCTTGCTTCCATGAAAGCCCCAAACCTGCTGGCTTTAGCCGTGGCTGAACAGCTGTGGCACCAGGCCAATCTCCTCAATGCTGGCAGCTGCACACCTGACATCCCTATGACTAACACAGCCACATTCAAAACCAAAAACTCTTAAGACAAGGAACAGTTAGAACCATACATAAAAAAAGACCCCCCAAAAGCCCCTGCCCAGTCTTCAAGATAGTCCCCAGTACCACCACCCTCCTCTCCTCCATCAGAAGGGTGCCCTGCTACACAGCTCGAAGGCCACGCTCGCCCTTTCCTACCCCCAAAGTCCAGCAAATTCTGTACTATTTTCTGCTATGAGGAACATCCTCAAAATGATGACATAGAACACTTCCCCCTCATGAAAAGCTGAAATACACACCGTTTCCACAGGCAATTCCTTCTTTGTTCACTGCTTTGCACAACTTCCCTCCCAGAACACAAACAACCTTCTCACTCTCCTACCATCCCCAAAATAAGCAGCATGCCAGCTGTACATAAGGAGAGCCAACTTGAACCACCAGTTGCAAGCAACCTTCTTGATTCAGCTCACCACACCAGCACAAAAGATTTGCTTTTTCCCCCATTTAGTTTCCTGATTGTCCAATCAATGGTTATGGTTTACCAAGGAGTCAAACACAAGGATGCTGCAGAAGCACACAATCAGGGAAGAGCTCTCCTCCTTCAGTGGTGACAAACAGGCTAAAAATAACATGAACTAACTAGTGCCACCCTTGGACATCAGCAGCAGCATCACTGCTGGGATAAGATGTGTTTGTTCACCAAGTGAATTTGCTGGGAAAATTCACTTCTGAGCTTAGAGCTCAGCTCACATCCTGGGCTGTTCTGTGAACACCATACTACTGCCTCACGTAGCAGCTCCCACACCACCTCCTACAGCGGGATTGCAGAAAGAACAACCTGTGAACTTCAGAAAGGTTATAAACTTCAAATTAAATTCCAGCTTGGCACACCACCTTAACCATAGAGCATAAAACAGAGACAGTTCTCAAAACCTTATTTGCTAGACTGAGCAGTAAATATGCCTTTCATGACATTCTTTTGTGCATAACTTTCCATTATGTATCAAAACAAAAAACAAAGCATGACTCTCAACTGAGGCTGGCATGCCAGGAGCCTAACGGTTCATGTCGGAAGCATTTGTGATTTTCTTCACAATTTTTCACAACCTTCACGTTCTTCTTGAACATTCTTCACAATAACTCAGTTTTGAATCAGATTTATTTAACTGATAGAACAAAATTATACAGCCTGCTGCTGTTCTGCCTCTCTTCCTGCTTGACTTGAATTTTAGATATCAAGATGTTCTACCAGTTACAGCTGAAGAAAAGTTCTGCCACCGGCTTAAAGGTGATACAGACTGACTACAAAATAAAAGGAGAACTTCAGGTATGTTAAAGGGAAATACTGTGACACCTTTCAGATAAACAGTAAATGATACTTGGGTTCCAGGAAAGACAAGTCATAAAAAAAATTTACAGGTACGTGAAGAGCTTCCTTAACTTTGCTCTGGACAAGACCATAAAGAGCCGTGTTACAGCGTTATCAGCCACTGAACACATTTTCCAAGTATCCGACCTTAAATGACCTCAACTCTGCTAGAGAATAACTGCAAGAAAGCAACGTGCATTAGTGACACTTCTCTTGCTTAAGTTTGTTGCAAATGTTACTGGGTCTCATAAGGGCGGTGAGAGGACACGAGTTCCTATCCTTAAGGATTTACAAATTGGATGGGAAAAAAAAAAAGAATTAGGAAATCCAGGAATACCTGTAACCCACTTTCAAACTTAAAACAGCAGATGATTAGGCACCCAAAATAACCACAGAAGTACAGAATACCTAACTGAACAAAACTACACCGTTTGCTTTAGCACCTAAGTGTGAATGAGATTAATGTAACTGTGGTGGGGAGCATACTGACTAGGAGAACATCACATCCTTAAAAATAATAAATTAAAAAACAGAAGCACACAAAACCAACTAGACTTAGTTGAACAGTACTCATTAGCAGCACCTGATATAGTGACTATTACATGTTTTCCACAATCCTTGCTACCTTCCTGCATTAATAACTGTTTTCAATCATTCTGATGTGCCTATAAGGACTGGAGAGCGAAGAGCAGGATTCAACAAACTGCCTATTTATGCTTTGAAAAAGCTATTAAGTGCTGAGTGGAAACGCTAGTCACAGTGTCATGAAAACAGCTGCCTGGAGAAGCAATTCCCAGCATACTTCATACTGGCACCATTCCCCACTTTCTGTAAACAGTATGTCCCAAGAATTACGCCTGTAGCTTTAGGACAGTATTGTTGCAGGTCCTGCCAGCCATACCTGCCTTGCAAACATTGCACCACATGGGAAACCAAGGAGCATACAGCGCAAAAAACCTACAGTTTTGTGACATTCCAAAATGTAACCGAGTATATCTGAAAACAAGCCCCGGAAGGTGGAAGTCATGCCGACCAGAATTTCCAAGCACAGCAGCTGCAGCTATTTTACACCTAACACAGAACAGCAGTCCTCAGGATGTGGGGGTGCTATGACGTAAGGCTGGCAGATGCCAGACCTTCCCACTGAAGAAACTGGGACAGCAATTCACAGCAGATTGATCTAGTATCTCTTTGCACAGGACTAGACCGGATGTAATGCCCTCAGATAGACGAGTAAACAAATCATTAGTTATTTCTCAAAGCTAAAAGGCACACAGTTGCAACTAATCAGTTTTTATCCATTCGTTAGGTCTTACAGCACAGCAATGTGCATTAGGAAAGCTGAAAGACCATCTCTGAAAGGAGAAAGGGAGCTTATGTAGAATTTATCCAAACCAAACACCAAAGCAGTAAACTGAGTAACAAGCAATCGTTTATGTAAAAGCCACATTAAGGAGATTGGAATAAGCATGTTTGTACATTTCCAGATAAAACTGGAGCCAGAGGCAATCATGTATGTGACAGAAACTAAAAGCAAAAAACTAACCCCAATGCTAGCTCCTTCAAGAAATTGCTTTCCATTCACTACTGGAGATGTAAAGGTAGGAAGATCTGGAAACTAGATTTTTTTCCCTGCTACAGTAACATTATCACTAGCAAGCTGTAACTGTATCATCACAATCACCAATTATCTTATCATTTGCCTATATTCTGTCTACTCCAACTGGTTCCACTTCCCATGAGACCTAATGCTGTAAAAAAAACCAACAACAACAAAGACATTCAATGCAATTACTACTATTCACCTGTGAGCAGAGGGCTGCACAACCTTCACTCGCAGAAATCCTTACTTCGAAGGCTACTATGAAAGTCAATGGATTGTGATACACTGTAGTGGGAACAAAGAGTAAGGCTATCAATAGAACTCTGCTAGTTCAGATAGCATCTTGCTATGCACGAGTAACAGGTGTGATAATGGTGTGCAGCCATGAGCACTATAATAATTTTATGAGATGTGTTCTCATCAATGAAACCTATGTCCTACGGCAAGACAATCAGTAGTTGGTTGCCCACAAGAATAGAGCTACATCCACCCTACTGAAGAGGCACACAAGCTTCGTTACCTGTACCAAGCTATCAGTGGCCTCTCTCCTATGCAGGCATCACTTATGCATCTGGAAGAAACTTCAAGGGAAGAGCTGCTGAGTGCACAATCTTCACCTCGGGTGGGCCTGGTGAGGGCGAGGCAGGCAGGACCACTTCCAGAAGAAGCCAGCTCACAGCCCCATGGGCAGTACGCACCGGATCCGTGTCACTTCCTTTCAGCAACAGCACAGCCCCTCCGTGCCGTCTCCCCCACCCACAGCTCCAGTACTAGTGCTTGCAGAAGTGGAAATAGGGAACTGATCCTGTTGAAAACAAACCTGGAAAGAGAAAAGAAAAAATAAAATAAAATTAATTAAGCCGAGTTCCTACAACTTTCATGCATAAAGGAACAACATTAATGTGGGTTGAATCTATGAATCTATGGGTCCTTACTCCTCAGGGCCTTACCTGAAGAGCAGAGTGAGAACTGACTACCAAAACAACAGAAGAAAATGATGTGGAAAGCAAATCTGACCAAAGCAACAGAAACACATTTTGGACAAGAACTGGTTTAAGAAAGGATCCTGGGACATATTTGAGTTATGCTCCAGAGCAGAAATCCAGCTGGGCAAGCAGCTTAACCATCAGCAAGTGAGACCAGAGATCAGGCAGTCTAACATCTTGGACAATTCCAGCATACACCACAACTCCCAAATTTCCTCACTCTGCAGTTTTTTTCTGAAACACAGGAGATGGACATTAATAACCCGTCCAGCAAGTCAAACTCCTGCAGACCAGACAGAACATTCAATAGGAGAAGGCAAGCTGTTTCGTGGAAAATCTTTTTTTCCTACCTGGCTGGTAGGAAAGCAAAGCTGGTTCCTAGCAAAGCACTGCAGCTCATTATTAGGAAATTAAGACAGGAAATTGAGGAATAAGGAAATTAAGACTGACTCAGATTTTTTGCCCTGGATTTCATTTAAAAAAACGAAAAAAACAAAAAACCACCACACATTGTTTTGATCAACTTATTTATCATCCTTAGCAGTTGTGTGACAAATGCAAGACTTCAGAGGACCTCACGGCATTCAGTGTATCTGCATGCCCCAGCACCGCCCGCCTCAAACAGGAGGAGCAGTAGTAAACCTACAGCATTAAAACACCAATTTCACAACTGCAAAATTTCAATGTGCTGGAGCCAAATTGTTTTTCACTTGAATGACAAGTACTGTTCACTCTATAAGATTCCAGCTCTGTGGAAATGGGTCCTCAGCTAGAAGTCAACAAATAGTGCAGGCAGACGTTACACCTCCAGTTTGCTCACGGGCAAAATACCACATGCTGTCTGGGTGCTCAAAATACTTTGGGAACGACCTCCTGTACGCAAAGCAAACGAGGACCAAAACAAGAATTATACAGAGAAACACTGATCACATTCCAAGGTAAAACTGAAGTACAGAACTACATCAGAAATGCAAGGTAACCAACTTGAAACTGTATTACACTTATGTCTACAGCTAACAAAGACTGCACATTCAAGCAGAAATCAGCATTTCTGAGGCACAAATTCTGTACTTGAAAGAATGAGGAAAATTGTCACATAATATTATGCACACACTTCTTTAAAGAAGCATATCCAACTGCACTGTGAGGTAAATAAATAGATATTTTGGCTGTTGAAGTTTGTACCAAATCAATCTCACGAGCTTTTCTTTCATGCCTTTGAGCAGACACAAACTGCCATATTGCAGTGTTGATGAGCAGAAAAATCAGGGTGACTTTATTCAGAAAGCTCTCGGACTCTGAGCACTTCTCATGAAAATTAAAGTTAGAAAGCATTCAGGTTGGTAAAGTGCTGGGGGAAATCCTACAAGTCTTCGATGTGCCAGTGCTCCTGGGGACAGCACAGCAATGACCTGACACAGAGACCATCCTGCTCCTCCCAAACTTGTAGAGAAGCCTCCAGGCCATTTCAGAACTTACCCAAAGAAATCAAAGTCTAAAGAGAAAACAGATCCTGCATAACCCTATTACCCTACAGGTAAACAAAACGATAAGCAGTCCAGATTTGACAGTAACACCAGGCCTTTAACCAAAGGGCATCCAGAGAGTTTCACGCAGAACTCAGACTGCCTTCTATTTGCTGACTGCATATATCAAATCCAAAACACAGCTTAAATATAGAATATGTAATCAAATATGAAAAGGCTGTTACCACAACAAGTACTTTACAGAAGCATATGGATTAATACCTGAACAGAAAGATAGTGGCTGATTAAGTTGCAGCCCTCCACCTGCCTGCATGAGGCTGATCTCCTCTGTGCTGACCAGCTGCACAGCTTCCTTACGGGCTTTCTTTGCACAGGAAAATCCATGCACAGTACATGGCTGACAGGCATTTGAAACAAACAAACTGCCCCTCTCCATCCCCTCGCCCCAGCACAAAATAAAAATAAGAAAAAAAAAAACACAACAGAAGACACTGAACAATTAAATCTAACCATTAACAAGACTATCAATAATTCACTACTGGACAGCAGAAAGATCACATTAAGCACTCTTTGACAACAAAATAACCAGCCTTAAAAAAGAAAAAAGAAAAAAGAAAAAAGAAAAAAGAAAAAAGGACATGCTTAAAAGCATATTAGTAAAGCTCTCCAAACATCCACACCAGAGGAGAAGGCCGCAAATCCTTCCCTCTCCCTGCTGAGATGGCTCAGCAGCAGTTACAAGTGGGCATCACCACATGTCTGACGAGCAAGAGTACCACTGAACTTAGGTTGATAGTTTGAGCAAGAAACAAATATTGGAGCAAAAAGCAAAGGAAGCAGTAAAGTTTCTACAAAATAAACTGTCCAAGCTCCAGGGAAAAACATCAAGAACAAAACTGGATGATTACTGTTAAGGACATCAAAAGGAAGGTAAATACTTTTCTTTGCTCTCATATCATGCACACAAAATAAACCACAAGCCCAACGCTTTTACCATCAGCTACCAGAAGTTTAGAACTGGCTGTCTGCAATTGCCAACCCAGCTTCTATCCACGCCATCCCTCCGTACCATGAACCAACTCCCACACCCCTCCAGATTTTCACTTTAACAGTTGATGAATTAATGCCTTTGAAAGCAAACTACCCTCACTCAAAACCTAAAATTAACACAGAGCTATCAGTTAACCTGAGAGCTGGGAGTTTGAAGCCATGAAGCGCTTGCTTGCAAGGCAAAACGAACAACTCCAGGCTTGGCAGCTCTGTGTGCAGTGCCCATCAGCCAGCTGCAAGCCTTGGGAACGTCAAAACACCTCCGAGACAAGGCTTTTTTAATGCACTAAAATCAGTTCACTGCTCAGAAGAAAGCCCGGACTGGAACTGAGTTGATCAGGCTTGAACAACATTAAAAGCAGAAGAGAGAGCTTTCAAGTTTGTTGGCTTTTTTCCCCCCTTAGAAAGAAATAAACAAAACAGAAGTGGACATATTTGGAGTAAGAACAGTCAGTGTACAGCAGAAATATTTCTGGCCAGGTGTATCAGTTTGGTTTTGCTTTTTTTTTTTTTTTTTTTTTTTGTCTTTAGAGCCTGGGTATCTCCAAGATCTGTGTCCAGTAAAGAAGCCACCAACCAAGTACCTACCACCAGCCACTCTGATTCATCTTTGTGTGTGCCCAGGGATTTTATTAAAGAGTAATGCTCACAATCCAATTCATCGAGTGGATGATTCCTATAGGAGGAGCAACCAGAAAATGTCCAAACACTATGGTCAAAGCTTTAAAACACCTGAAAATAGCATTTCACTTGGAAGGCTATGAATTTTGGGTCTGGCTTCAACATCAAAACCCAAGAATCCCACAGCTTTGGCACTCAGGGAAGCCTAGAACTTGCTCCTGACTCCAAACTCTGATATGCGTGGCTCCACTTTTTCTTCAGGAGAACCTGCACAGTTTGGCATTCCCAATCCTCAGTCAGTCCATGTCTCTACACAAACCATTTGTCCTGGCACCCTTTCAGTCACAACACTGCACAAAAAGAAGATGTACATGCAAAAATCACTACCAAAAACAATACGTTCGGTAACTACAGAACATCACAGCTCTGCAACGAATGGCTCAGCGGGGACAAATGCTGAGTGATGCCACTGCAGTTCTCAAAGATCTACCTCCTCCAATACAGTTAAAAGGATTCTGGATGGATGCGTGGAAGCAGTTAACATGACATGATGCCATGTGTACTTCCCGATTGATGGCAGTCTAGTAATGCTTGCAAGTTTAACGATACGAATCTTAGTCAATGAAAAAAGGAAGAGTGCTGCCTCCTGCACCGTGGAATAATCCTCCTGATCTTGTTAGGAAAGTTCTCATCCCCGATGCATCATCTGCCTTGACTACACACTGTAAAGAACATCAGAATGGCTAATTGATGGATCCCACAGCTGAGATGAGCACATCCTCTCCCAGGCACAGCTGTGTCACTGAAGCTGCGGCCCTTCCCCTCAGTGCTGCTGCCGCCGCCCATATCAATGTGTCACTGGGAAAAATGGAAGAACTTTTTCCACTTTGAGTTTTCATCAGCCAAGCCAACATAAAATGATTTTGCTAATCCAGGTGATCTGACAGAACTGTCCCAAAAAATCCCCAAGCAAATTTAAATCAAGATGCAGTCCCACCTCCCACTGCCGTCTTCACCCACCCCAGAAACACGACCCAGCCAAAACCTAACAAAGCAAGAAGCAATTCATTACACCGGCTTGATTTAACTCCCGGACTTGAACTCCTAGACACAAAGACTCCTGTGGCAGCATGAAAAGATGCACAGACAGGAAGGAGGCTGATCCACCACAGCCCAGGTTTAAACTGCCAAGTTTCTAGACGAGCTTAGGCAAACCTAGGAGAGCTGCTTCAGAAAAGAGGTCACAACCTCCTCCCCCATACAGGCAGTAACGTTCGTGCAGTAACGCAGTCAGCCTGTTCAGGCGGCTGATCCCAATGAAGTTCGTATATTTTTCTGTGCCACCATTTTCAGCTGGATCAGCAAAGAGGGAGCAACAGAAGAGTAACTTCTTGGTGAAAGTACTGCCAGAGACATCTGCTCGGGTGGCGATGCCCTAGAGGATGCATTAGAAGCTTTAGAGCGATCCAGTTCACGCTTGGTGAAGCTACAGAGAAAGAAAGGCAACAGGCACTGATGTCACTCGGCAAAATCAAGATCCCTGGATTGAACAAGTACCTATAATTTCAATGTTTTCACTGATCAAGGAACTTCAAAAGCAAAATTAAAGCCCCAATTTCATTTAAGCTTAAACCGAGCTTGCTTAATAAACTACTATAATTACATCCAATCTACGCTAAAAAAGAAAAAAATTACTGGGTCAGAGTGTCAGATGAGTGCAATTGCATGAGCTCAGGCTGCCACCATCAAGGTTCTGCAGAGCATCGTTTCCAGAGTCAGAAGACTTACTTTTCTAAAACAACAGGACAATTTGGTGCTTTGGTGTTCTTTTTTTTAATGGTTTGTTTTTATATTATGCAGCTTCACCAACATTAGTAGCAGAATAAAGCCAGCTACAGGCAGAATTCAAGAACCCTGAGGAGTGCTGAAGCAAGCAGTTAAGAGCACATGATTAATGCTGCACAACAGTATGAATTCCTTCTAGCCCCCATTAGTGGGGAGGTAAGTACTTTTCCGTGGATTTTCACTGTTATTTCAGCAAGCTTTTCACCCACCACTCCCATTACTGGAGAAAGAAAAGTACTTAAAAGATCATTCCAACACCATGCAGCTAAACCACGCCACAAAACATAACACTAGGAGACTTGCAAGTTCTGAGAGCCCAGCGTGGCTGCTTGGTTTGTTTGCTGCACCTTCATTTTCCACGCATTTGCGTGCAGGGAAGTCATTCCCAGGCTGAAAAGTAAGTTTGCAGCTAATGAGGATTTAAATGTTTTATTTGAATTGCATTTCTTCTTTGGGCTTTAGAAAGAAAGAAAAAAAAAAAGTTCTTTGATGTGTTATGTTTGGAGCTGTACACATCAGAGTTTTCACTGAGGCTTAAAACCAACACCTTACTCAGCTACAGATGAAACAGTTACCGTCGCACAACCCAGGCTATCAAAACAACTTAAGAACCATGGGCAAGGATGAACACATCTCAGATTCGTTCCTTCTGACTTTGTTCACATTATTTTTTGTATTCCTTCCATGAGATTTTTGCTAGGAAGAAAAAAAAAAAAAAGCAACATTTCCACAGAGAATTGCCAAGAGATGAAGAAATGGAAAACACAGTAATGAGCAGAAAAACAATACTGTTTCTCTATGGTAACTATTAACTTCTGCATAATCGTAGAGAGCGTGTTAGGAGTAACCAGAGATCAATAAGTCAAACAGAAGCGATGAGTCAGAAATCCACTTAAATATTTACACTTTTTCTACGAGCCATAGCTGGGGTAGCACTGTAGCCAAGCGGAATGACTGCGCCTTCTGTCTCACCCTCCCATGCCGGACCCTAGCTGGAGAGGCAAGAAAGACAGAAATGAAAACCACAAAGCCAACGCCAGCAGCATGACAGCTGGACACTGAGGTGGTTACAAGCATCTCCCAGCGCGGGGAGCCGGCCCGAGAAGCACTCACAAAACCCTCGATAACGCAGTGACACAGACGTTGAATAGGAATCAGAGCGAGAGCTCCCTTATCGTTTCACGAAGCACTAAGGAGCAGGTTACATAAATCCACCGGACCGAGGGAGCTTCAGAGCAGGGCTGCCGCTCTCCTCTGAGAGATGCACCACGTCGCTCGTTTCCATCGGTGCAATAAAACGAGTTAAGCACATTCCAGACAGAAGCCGTGCTTAACCCTTCCTCAGCACCCTAAAACGAAGCCGGGTCGCGCCCGCCCGCGGTGCGGGCTCCGTCCGGCCGCAGCCGCACGCTGCCGCTCGCCCATCCCCGCCGCGTTCAGCCCGATAACAGCTCCCATTGTGCAGCCGCTCGGCGCAGGAAGCCGAGAGCCGCGCTCCCAGGTGGGAAGACGGGATCCTCACCTCAGCGGCCGCTCCAACAACAGCTCGCGCCGAGCGCCTCGGCCCCGCACGATTCCCGCACGCTGAAGGCACCCCGCCGGGCCGGGGCCGCTACAAAGCGGCGCGGGCTGGACGGCACCGGGGGACCCTCGGCCCGGAGGAGGGCTCGGGCAGCCGGCGGCGGAGCAGCAGGAAGCGCCGGGGGCCGCTCCGCGGGGCCGGGGGCTCCGAGAGCTCCGCGCTCTCCCCTGCCGCCCGCCGCCGGGCCCTCGCGGCCGCCCCCGCCGGCTCCACCTGCGCCGCGCTCGGCGCCCCACCCCGGGCCCGGCCCGGCCTCGCCGCCCCCCGCCCCAGGCCGTGCGCCGCAGGGCGTCGCCGCCTCCCCCGGCCCCTCACGTACTTCCCAGGGGCGCCACCGCCCGCGCCCCCCCCCACACCGCTCCCGCTCAGGCTCCGCCGCCCCGCGCCTGTAACACCCCCGGGCGCCCCGCCCGCGGCCCCCTCGCCTGCCGCGGCTCCGGCCCGACCTCACCCCGCCCCGCGGCCCAGAGGCGCTCACCTGCCGGCCGCAGCCGCTCCCTCCGGCGCCTCCTCGGCCGCCCGTCGCCACTGAACAGCGCCGCCGCCCCCCCTCCTCCCCTCCCTACCCCCCCGCAGCACTCCCGTCCCCGCCGCCCGCCACGCCCACCCCTGCCGCCCATTGGCCGCCCTTGCCGTCGCTCTGCCCTGGGACGGCCGCGCGGCGCTTCCCGTCAAAGCTCCGTCCCCGCCCCTCTCCTCCCACGGGCCCCCGAGTGTTTTATTCACTCAGGGTCTTTGGCGCCCCCACTCCATTCCGCCGTTCCCCATTGGGCGAAGCCGTCGAAAGGCAGCGCCGCGATAGGCTGCCGGAGGTGCCAGCTGCGGCGGTGGGCCCGCCTCCCCGCTCGGCGTTAGGCCGCGTTGGGGCGGCTGCGGTGCGGGCACGGCGGGTGGGCGCCGTGCGGGGAAGAAAGCTGCGTCCCGCCCCGGAGCCGGGGCACGGAGACCCTCTGGGCGGCGTGGCCGCCCTTCAAGCAGGGCCCTGCCTTCCACAGAACGGCTCCGGGTTTCGCTGTGCCGTCGGCTTCCTTCCCTCCCTGCCTACAAAAGCTGCCATCCCCGCGGGCAGATGTCAGCTGCCGCAGAAGCATCCTCCGCTATCGCTGTGGAGGCTTTTCCGCAGGCCGGGTGCCTTCGGCCCCGCGTGAGGGCTGTGAAAGGCCCTCGCAGGGGAGAGCCCAGGCCCGGGGGCAGAGCGGGGAGGAGGCTGATTGGGGCCGATGAGGACGAGCGGTGGTCCCGCAGGGATCGCGGTCCGCGCGCGGCGGTGCGTGGTGCTGCCCATACAGCCCGGTGCTACCTCGGTTACCCTGCCTCAGCCGCCCCTAAGGGCCGCTTCCTTCTGCGCTAAGATGTGCCACGTCTTCCATCATGTGGAGGCTGGGTTACGGGGAAAATGTGAGCGGTCTGCTCTTAAGGCCCAAGATGTTGTCCCCCGGCCTCCTTCCCCAGTGCCAAGAAGCACAGGCGTGCCTCTGTGTTCAAAGCAGGGGGGCTGCGCCTCGCACGGCAGAGACCCCAGGGCTGACTGCGCTTACCAGGCCGGGCTGAGGCTTTTTACCTGGGCTGCCTGTCCCCAGCTGCTGTCTCCTCTCTCTCACCAGGCACTCGAATGCCTACTTGATCCAAAACGCAAGCTGAAATGGTTCCTGCAGCATTCAGCTGGAAAATAAACAGGTAAATAAATAAATAAAAATAAACCAACAAACACGACACCTCAGGAAATTGAAATGCAAAGATTACGTAAGGTTCCTCTGTATCATTATCTCATTATCTCCACTATCTCCTCCCTGCATGCACCGGTACCCCTTGCTCCTCTTTGTTCCTGAATCAAGCAAAGAAAGAGAGCGACAAAGAATATGGACTACAGTGAACTGGCACACACTCCGAACAGAACATGAAGGAACTGGAATCGGCGCTTGTTAAAAAAAAAAATGGTGCAAAAATCATTTACGTTGGAGGTGCTGGGACAGGAGCAGGAGAATGACACAAACTCCGAGTTTCAGATTGATGCTCTGTCCCCCCAAGTCACCAATAAACTAAGAAAATAGATAAATTCTTACATCTCATGTCGCTCTGCTCAGAAAGCAAAACCAAAGCAGACAGCAGGTCTCCCTCTCACAGCTGCCTCTCAGCCAGCAGCGTAACGCAGTTATGTTTCAGCCACTGTCCCAAAATGACTAGGCAGACGTTTCTACCAGCCCTGAGATCTGTTCTGTTGTTAAAAAACCTGGAGTCATTTCTGACCTGGCATAGCTCTTAATATCTTGCATTCCCCATGACTTTGCTTTAACTCTTCATAATATTCGCTACCTCTGGACCTGGGACAACATTTTTGATAAAGCATGGCACCTTAAACTTCAATTTCTGAGTAATTTCATACCATCTTTGTATTATAGAGACACTGCTCTCAAATGAGAATTATCTGAGGACGGGTAAAGAAAAGGATAGGACATCCTATTGTAACTAAAGTTCCTGTATATGCGTCAGCTATATGTATCTTTTGCAAATATGCATTAGATATTTAATTTGATTGGTTGTTATACTACTTGTCTGCTCAGCTACTTGGATCTCCCCAGCTCCCCATATAGGCACTGGTGACCAAAGGGAAAGGGGGTTTTTGTGGAAGATGACCCCAGAGGTCACCTTAACAGAACAAGCTGAGCATCCAACACAGCAAACTAAACGTTTGCTGCACTGACCTGTGGATCTCACTCCATACAGTCAATCTTCACGCAGAGAGTTGCCCTGAATGGAGAAAAACTAGTTCTCCAAGGCCTCATATTGGAAGCAGAGCTTCAGGGTGCTTGATTTTTTTTTTTTTTAGTAACAAAGAAATGGGAGAGATATCATAGCACATTAAAGACATCCAGACTGACTGCCCCTTTTAAGAGAAGAGCATTCCGTGGGTAATATGCTGGCTTAATGGAGCTGCCTGAGTATCTCATGCCCACGTGCTCCTGATAGCGGTTCCATTTTAGAAAAGATCCTTTCTGGTCTCACTGGGACAGCAGGATAGTATGCTATCCCCTAGGGAGCTGAGAGTGTATTACACACGCACTCGTGATAATACAAACTCCATGTCCTCAGCACAGATACCCAGAGGCTTAACATCATTCCTTCCTATTGGCTACCTAAAACAATGTTGGCGATTAAATCTCTCTTCTCTATAATCGCACTGTAATACTATCTCTTCTAGGAACAAGCCATACCAGTATAAATACTACAACATAAGCATTTTTGTGTTGCTATAACCGTGCTGACCCCAGAGGAATTCCACCTTTCTGACAACAGAGGTAAAACATGAGAACTTGTTTGTGTGAACTGAAAATGTTCAAAAACATTTCAAGAGAGTGCTTCTAGTAGCAATACAAATCTACTACGGGAAGCAAAAACCCAAGTGTTGCACGCAGGCTTTCTCCTGTTACGCTCTGAGCAGACCTGAACAATATGGTTGCTAAACCAAGACGTCCGGTTTGCATGGACATTGCCATCTTGGTTGAGCTGCATCAGAGGTGAGGGAGTGATTTCAGAATGCCTCAGAAAAAAATCAGTACAGACTGCTTTTTTTTTTTTTTTGGTCCACTTATCAGGAAAGACGAGATGAAGATTTTTGCATGATTTCTTCAAAACAGAAATGTACCAAAGAACCAACTGCTGAATGGCACTGCTATATGTCCCTTTTGATCTAGTGGGCATATACACAGTTAATGTAAAACGCCTTGCAGTTGCCATAATTAATAAGGAAAGAATCTGAATAGTAAGAATTCTTTACAATCTTTCTTCCACAGCGAAGCCTCACCCAGTTTGCCAAGAGACAGCTCTGTACATTGCAAAGCATATTCTCTACCACCAGACACACGATGCGTGCAGAACAGTCTGACTATCCCTTTTATCTCAATTATCTATGTATGAGTAATCTTACAGGGCAAACACTTCATTCAGATTCTCTTTGCTTCCATTTTATGATGTGGATTTTCATGGTCGCTTACTCTTCTCCTCCTGCTGAAAAGCGAGAAGATTGGAGTCTTGGAGTCTGCAGCTTTGTGTTTAGTCATTGCCCACGGAGTCACTGCAGATGGTATCTGCTCAGTGCTACCAAATGCTGGATGACATCTATTAAGAGCACAAAACAACCTCATGAAATTGCTTTCAAAATGCTTACAAAGTAAGCCCCGTGATCCCAGTAGGAATGAGGTGACAGCTCAGTAGAAGGTCCTACTCAAATATTTTATGTAATTTCAGCTTCAAGTTACAAAGAGCGCATTTTAGTGTCTCATAGGACCAGAGGATGTATCTGTGCTTCCAATTCCCTCCAAAAAGATAATTTCGTAGGGCAGCATGGACCTTGTAATCATTATTTTTATTAACTTGTTTTAATTGGACTATTGCATGGCAGGGAAGGCTTATTTTCTCAGTTGGGCTCTGTGTGCCAGAGAACCAGCATTAAAGACTGCAACCAGTCACCGAATAAGAAAATCACTGAGAAGAGAGAAACAGCTGGAGGTAGGCCAAAGTCAGTGCCAAGAGATGCTTCAGTGAGTGAGTGCATTCACTCTGATGAGCGGCCCAGAGGATAGCTCTTGAGAAACAGTTCCTGAATTAGCTTTTAGTCTTGTTATCTGGCAGTGAACTTCATAGCCTTCACAAAGAGGAGCAGGCTTCACAATCCTGCCCAGTGTCCTTTCAGCGATGACAAACTGGATGTCACCAGGCTGTATGAGACACGCTGTAGGAGCTCTAGTTAAGGAAACCTGTTGGTGAAGGCCTGAAATGTTCTTTTACCTCACTGGGTATTGCTTTTGGCACAAGAACAAAACCGACAGCGCAAAAGGAAGGCTGCCAGCAAAGCGATCATGAGAAAAAGGATTAAACCTAGTTTAACTTTCTGAAAGTGAAAAAAATGTACGAGGCATTGTGCACTGTGGTGAACAATTGGGCATCCAAAACACAGGGGAAAGCCCAATACACAGAGAAGTGAAAATTGTGGAATAGGCCTCACTGTGCGAAGAATTTCGCCCTTTCCACTCACTAGTGAAGACTGATCACAGCTTGGCAGGATCAGGCCGTATATGATCTGCTCTTCAAATTCAAGATTTCAATTGTTTGAACCATGAGTGGCAAAAAGGTAAAACGACAAATTAGCCCCGCATCTCTTTGAGGTGCGATTTCCTTACTTCTTCTGAACTCATCTGTGGCTCTCTAATGAGTCGCACTCCACACATTTTTTATGTCCTCTTAAATAAAATGTGCGTGGTTCTTGGCAGTGCAGCCTATATGCTGATAAAATCTGAGCAACTTCGTGCTAAATTCTAATTAAGACATTTAATTGAGCCTCCGGTTGCTATTAGGTCTCTGTGAGCAGTAGCTGGGGACCACCTAATCAGACAAAGATCCGTGCTACTTTCCTTATGTTTATTTAAAGAGCTTTACGTGACACACTATTTTCTTCATGACAGATTCCCTTGAAATACTGGACAATGAATGGAAACAGCATGGAGACCTTTCGGCTATTCCTAGACAACCATCTGAGCACTCTGTAAGCGATATTAAAGCTCTCTCTTTGCGCCTTAGGTCAAAATCCTTTCTTATGTGGCACAAAAAAATAGCAACACGCTTCTTTCTTAAAAGCCTTTACTATTTGAAAGGCTCAACTGTCAGAAGAAATGCGTTACACAGATCTCACTGCCCTGATTTGCTACCACGTCCTTCACTTCGGGACTTTGTTACACATCAAGAATCCCAAAGGCAGGCATCTATCTGTCAGCGTCAGAAGGGGACGCTTGCCAAGATGTGAGCCCCACAGCGAGACTTTGAACCCACCAGGCCGGTAAACATCCAGGACAGCAGTGCTGGACTCAGTGCCGCTGCTCAGAGCGGCTCAGTTCAGCTCTGCACAAGCACTCAGCTTCTGAGAATCACTTGAGTAAATTAAACAGTAACACAAATAACACCTAACAAGCCCAGAGCACTCAAGGGTCTTTTCGCGCCCCAAAGCCTACTTAGCCATGCTTCCACACAATTAAAGCATACAATAGCCAAACTTCTACCCTATTCCAAAGCCGGGCATCTCGGTTTTGTGCAGGGCCCAGCTCTGCCGATACGCTTTCAGCTGATAAGATTATTCCGCTAAGCGGGGCTTAACCTTGGAAAACAAAGCGCGGTTTGAAACGCAGCGCTCACCCTCCCTCCCCTCGCAGCGTACGGACGCGCAGCCCGCTCTCACTTCCATCTGGAACCCCACCCGCAGCAGTCACCCCGCGAGGGCACGCCCCACGCGCACGCACCCGCACGGCGGTGCTGCCACCTGCCGGCACGGCCCGGACCTGCGGAGCCCCGCGCCTCCGACGGCGGCTCCGTTATCCCGGCGCTCACCCGGCGGACCGGTGGAGACCCAGGGCTGTTACACTGTGCGGCACAGGCGGCACGACGCCGATACTGAGGTCTACAGGAGGGCAGCGCCGGCTCCGTGACCCAGCAGCACGCGTGGGTAACTGCTAACAGGAGTCTCCGGATACACCTCCCGGGCAACGTCCACTGCCACAAATCTGAGTCCGCCGGAGATTCCTCTCACGGAAGCACCGCACAGCGAACCTCCGCTGTGGAAGTTTGCTCGTGACCAGAAACGCACCCACGTACAAACGCGGCGCCATTTTCCACGCCCTCCGGAGCGCCTCTCCTTTCCCCTTCGGCAGCGCCGTTCTGAGAGCTCCGGGCACAAGAAAGGAACGGAGAGAGCTCGGACAAAGCGCGCCGGTTACGCAGGGAGTGAATGTGAGAAAGGGAGCGCGGCGTTACAGCGCGGCCCTTTGTTCGGGCAGGGCAGCCCCGGCCAGCCGCGCTGCCCGCGCTCCCACGAGGCACGGCGCCCGCCCGGAAGCAGCCGCGCCGGGAGAGGCGGGCCGGGGCGGGGCTGCGTAGCGGTCATGGCGGCGTGCGGCGCGGAGGAGCGGCAGCGGGCGGGCCGGCTCTCGGCGCTGTCCGTGTACCGCCGGGCGCTGGGGCCCGGGCGGCTGGAGCGGCGCCGCCGCGGGACGCCGCTGCCCTCGGGCGGTAAGCGGAGCAAAGCGCGGCCGAGGCGCGGCGCGGCGGGAGGAGGCGGCCCGGAGCGGGCTGCGCCGCAGAGGGGCGCCGCCATCCCCGACCGCGTGGAGCGGACCGGGAGCCCCGAAGCCAAGCGGCGGGGAGACCTCAAGACGAGCTCGAGAGGCCCGCCGGACGAGGCTCCGGCCGCAAACCTCGAAGCCGAGGCACCTGCAGCCCCTTTGACAGCCCCGGGCGGCCCGCGGGCCAAGGCTCCGGCCGGGAGCCCCGAAGGGAAACCGCCCGCAGAGCCCCCGGCCGGCCCGGGCGGAGGAGGCGTGCTGGGGCTGCTGCGGCGGCTGGGGCGGCTGGAGGACAGCCGGCAGCGGGCGGCACAGCTGTTCCGGTGGCTGGTGGCACCGGTGGCGCCGGAAGAGTTTGCAGAGCGGCACTGGGAGCGGGCTCCGCTGCTGCTGCGGCGCGGCGATCCCAGCTACTACGCGGGGCTGTTCTCCACAGCTGACTTCGATGCCGTGCTGCGCAGTGGAGACGTGCGCTTCGGGACCCATCTGGACGTGACCAGCTATGCTGAGGGGGTGCGGGAGACGCACAATCCCGTGGGCCGGGCGCTGCCTGCCGTCGTCTGGGACTTCTACCAGAATGGGTGCTCCCTGCGGCTCCTCAGCCCCCAGGCCTTCTCCACCGCCGTCTGGCACTTCCTCTCCATCCTGCAGGAGTACTTCGGGAGCATGGCCGGGGCCAATACTTACCTCACACCGCCAGGCACACAGGGCTTCGCCCCTCATTACGATGACATCGAGGCCTTCGTGCTGCAGCTGGAAGGCAAGAAGCACTGGCGCGTTTACAGCCCCCGGACGAGCTCTGAGGCGCTGCCCCAGTTCTCCAGCGCCAACCTCACGCAGGCGGAGCTCGGTGAGCCCCTGCTGGAAGTGGTGCTGGAGGCTGGAGACCTGCTATACTTTCCCCGGGGCTTTATCCACCAGGCCGACTGTCTGCCCGATGCACACTCGCTCCACATCACGGTGTCCTCCTACCAGAGAAACTCCTGGGGCGACTTCTTGGAGAAGCTGCTCCCAGCCGCCCTGCAGATGGCCCTAGAGGAGGACCTTGAGTATCGGCAAGGGCTTCCCATGGACTGCCTGGGGTTCATGGGGGTTGCCAACTCAGATGCAGTTGATGCTCGCCGAACGGCATTTGTGGAGAAGGTACAACACCTGATAAAGAAGCTTGCTGACTATGCACCCATTGACGCTGCCATGGATCAGAGGGCTAAGTCATTTCTTCATGACTGTCTACCCCCAGTGCTTACACGAAGTGAGAAACAGCTGAGCGTGTATGGCTTTCCAGCCCGGTGGCAAGACGGAGGGCCCCGCAACATCGATATACTAATAACAAAAGACACAGAAGTACGTCTTCTCCGTCATGGCATTGTTAGATTGTGCAATGAAGAAGCAGGCGTGATGCTGTATTACACAACAGAAAACTCAAGAGTATATCATAAGGAAGAACCCAAGTACCTTGAGATAGGCCCTGAGTACACAGACAGTATTGAATTTCTCCTGTCCTCCTATCCAAACCACGTCAGTGTGGATACCCTCCCATGTGATGCCTTGGAGGACAAGATTTCTCTAGCTACAATCCTGTTTGAGAAGGGCATTCTGACTACGAAGAAGCCACTCGTGCAAGTGTAACTCTTATTTTTGAACAAAATAAAAATTCATTTGTTTAGAAAATAGTCTCCCGTTCTCACATTAAAGCCACTAGGTGCGGATGAGCAGTCTGATCCCACAATCAAGCAGAAGTGATGTGTGCTTGAGAACTTGCTGCACTGTTAATACCTAACAAGATACTTGCTGCTGATAATAATTTGGGAGGAGCTGTTAACTCTCCAGAGGGTGGAGAAGCCTTGCAAAGAGATCTTGACAAATCAGAGGGCTGGGCAATCACCAGACACATTAAATTTAACAAGAGCAGGTGCTGAATTCTGTACCTCAGATGGGGCAACCCTGGCTGTACGTACGGACCGGGGAGCGAGAGGCTGGAGAACAGCCATGTGGAAAGGGATCTGGGTGTTCTGGCTGATAGCAAGTTGAACATGAGTCAGCAGCATGCCCTGGCAGCTTGGGGTACACCAAACCCACCAGTGCAAGCCAGGCAAGGGGAGGGACTGTCTTGCTCTCAGAAATGTGGTCTCAATTTTGTGTGGTCCTGTGTGGAGCCAGGAGATGGAATCCATGCTCCTTGTTCCCTTCCAACTCAAGGTGTTCTACAACTCTACTGTAAAGGCATGCCATGCAGGCAGTGTACTCAGCAGTACTGAATGGGAGCTACTCATAGGCTTCTCTAGTTAACAACAGCTGACTGAGTCCTGCAGCTAGAGAGGTTGTGCAGTATAACACAGGCCTGGAGGCTGTGCTGTATGTGCAATGTGCACAGGTCTGGTCATGCTCAGGTTAGTTGTACTGTAAATCACTGACTTCTTGATATACGGTGGTCTTCTGGTCATGATAACTGACTTCCACTGAGAAAAATAATGAGATGCCTTACAACACAGAATCACAGAATTGTAGGGGCTGCCAAAGCAGCTCCCTAGCCCAGGTAGCACAGGTAGGCATCCAGGCGGGTCACAACCCCTCTGTGCAGTGCTCCGTCACCCTCACTATGAAGAAGTCCTTACACACTTTTGTGCGGAACTTCCTATGCTTCAGTTTGTGGCCATTTCCCTTTGTCCTACTGCCACCCACCACTGAAAAGAGTCTGGCCTCATCCCTTTGCCTCCCACACTTTAGATATTTATAGACACATGTTATTGAGGACTTCAGACCTAGTGACAAATTGAATTCTGTCTTGCAACAATGAAGTTGCTGTGTCATTTTAACACTTCCCTGAGCTGTTCTGTGAATTTCTTTTGCAAGAGACACATGCCAAGTGCAGGGTGTCTGACTGATGTACTCTTGTATTTGAGTCCTTCCATGTGAGCTAGGAAATGGCTGCAAATTACCTGACTTCATAAGTTGTTTTTCACATTTGTCTAATAAACCCCTGTTCACAGATGTGCTACTACAATACCACTAACATCCAAAGAGGGGGACTGCAGCTGCGCCTTCCTCTGAGTCTGTTGCTCCAAGGATAACAACTAGTAAGCCTGAAAGCAGATTGCTATCAAGATTCTTGTGCCTTGTGCCTTGTGTTTGGACTTGCCATTTGGAAATAGCGCCTGTGGCAGTTGACCTGACAGGATTGGCAGGAACCACCTGTTTGGCAGTGAGACACCAGGGCTGAGCAAAGTTGCCAGCCTTTGGAGATGCTCCCACAGTACCAAAGGACCAGCTGTCATGAGTTTGCCCTGCTGCAGACACTGGCAGAGCTGCAGTTATGGCTCCAAACAGCCTTGATGTCTATTAGCACGCAGATGTCCCTCACTTGCAGTAACTCTGCCTGCATGTAGGATGGTATGGACAGAGACTATCCTGATGGGGACCACAAATCTCCCCACTGTGGAGCGCTAGGATTTACCAAGCAGCCAGAACTTGCTTGCCCCATGAGGTAGTAGGGTAGACTGCCATCTCTGCTGCTTGATGCAAGCCATCTGAAAACACCATTCTTAGGAATATCTGGGGAAATGTTTCATCAGGCCACATCATGGCTAATAGCAGGGAAAGCTCAGCATGCCATAAGGCAAGGCTAGGCTTACTTGGACTGTATCCCTGGGATATACCCAACAGATGCCTGCTATATGTGCCTGTTCCTCCAGAAGCACTAGTGTCTGAAAGTGCTGGAGTGCAGCAAAACACAGGACCAAAGAGCAGGGATGTGTACTGCAGTACATGGAGCAAATACAGCAGAAGACCTGGTGGGTGCCATCACCTCTATGTATTCTGTGCAGCTCCTCAGCATATCTCAATATCTCCACCAGTTACCTCCAACTGCAGTCCAGCTGAAAAGCTGTGCTGACATTTTGCTCAGGTTGTATTCAGTTCAGCATTATTTGACTGAGTCTTGAAGGCAGCCTTTGAAGTATTAGGGAAGCCACTCTTCTCAACAAGCTCTAGAGGTACAAGTCCATCTGCAACTCCTCATCACTGCACATGCAAGTTGTTGCAAAAGCAAGTACTCTGTTAAATGAGCAAACAAAGCCTTGTAACCTCAAAGAAGATCCCCGGTGCTGAATCTCCCTTCTCACCGCTGTACCAAGGGGCAAGGGGTCCATTTTGAACTAAATGACCTTCTGAGTTGGGGGATGAGGCCTCTAAAAGTTCAGTCAGGACCAGGAAGATGCTTGCAAGAAATTTAGGCTTTGTTCTACTCCGAGCATGCCCAGGTCTAAAGGACCAAAGCTAACAGATGCCTTTTCATTTATGGAATTAGTGTTGTTCGTGCCTACACCAATTTAACCCCAATAACATGGCTTCACATACAGCTGCTGCTACAATTGCATTTACATTTCTTGTGATTTCTCTGATCTTTTTCAGTCAGGCATTGAGAAGAGGAATAGCATTTGAATTGGTCTTAATTGCACGGATCATATGCAATATGCTGCAATCTTCCTGGTGGCTTGTGAACTTCAGATAAATGTTCCATTGAACTACGGTCTCCTCATCTATATACCATCTTCAGCTCTTTGGTACAGAGATTTCACCACAGATGCAGCGAATGCCTCATCTCAGCGTGCTCTGCCTGCTAATTTCCACTTCTGCCCCAGTGTGCTCTAGCCATCCAAGAAACTCTTCTGCTTTCTATAATCTCCTCCCAAAAGATTTATATCTTCTGCTTGATTGAAAAATCTTTCTTATGTAAGAGATCAGAATTAGCAGAAGAGAATTAGTAGCAAATGAAACTCCCTTCCCTACCCAGAGTATTTTGTAATTGATTCTCTTGACAGACCAAGCCAACGCCCTCATGCTAACAATGTGCTCTCTCACACCAGCTGCCATCACCTGGTGAGAGGTGCGAGACTGTCCCATGCCTACAGTTGGCTGAAGGCAACTATGCTATGTTAGGATTGCGTCTTGGGGGTGGGCTTTCCCTGCACAGCAGTTCATGGGGGGAGCAGGCAGAAGCAAGCTGCCAAAATGTTCCCAGTCTGGTGTGTCCATTGCCTCCTGTAGGCAGAAATCTGTCCTGTAGGGAGCCTGCTGCTTGGCCAAGTTTGGGAGACGCCAGGGAGAGGCTGTGGGAGAAACTGGGTCCAGTCCTGCAAGGAACAATAATCAGCAGGCCTGGTTTTGACGTTCGCCACCACAGCACGTTTGCTCACCGTAAATCTACTATCATTGCCGGGCAGAGCTGGCAGCCTTTGGAAATGCTCCTATGGTGTCAGAGCACTGATTGCACTGAGCACACCCTACTACAGACACCGACAAGGCTGCAGCCACAGCTCCAGGCAACCCTGAAAACCTCACAGCCAGAATGGGCCCACGCAGTTCCTGCCCAGGATTCTCCTCCCCGTGTGTGGGAAGCTGCACTTGTACAAAAAGCTCCAACCCACATGCAAACAGTGTGAAGCGACCTGGGGCCACAGGGCAGATGACTGCCTTCACCGTGTGCCGCCAGGGCTCCCGGTGCTGGCAGAGGTGGCTCTCCTGGACCAGCCTCGCTCCGCAGCCCCTGCAGCACTGCAGCCCCCTGCAGATCCCGGGGGTGCCCACAGCTCGAGGCCTCACTTCCAAAGCAACCACCATCCGCTTCTCGCCGGCCTCCCGCAGCCTGTTTGATGAGCCGCTGGGCATCGCCGTGCAGGGCCTCGGCCCGCGGCAGGAGGTCACCTTGCGGGCATCCCTGCGGGACGAGGCGGGCGAGCTCTTCGAGGCCCGCGCCCGGTACCGGGCGGCGGACGACGGGGAGCTGGACCTGGCCCGCTGCCCCGCGCTGCCGGGAGGCAGCTTCAGCGGCCTGGAGCCCATGGGGCTGCTGTGGGCGCTGCAGCCCCGCAAGGCCTTCTGGCGCCTGGTGAAGAAGGACGTGCAGACCCCGTTCCGCCTGCAGCTGGAGGTGCTGGAGGGCCACGGGGACGACCCCGGGCGGCTCCTGGCCCAGGCGCAGCACGAGCGGGCGTTCCTGCGGGACGGGGTGCGCAGGGTGCCGGTGCGAGAGGGGAGGATCCGGGCAACGCTCTTCCTGCCCCCCGGTGAGTACCGGCTGTAGCCATCCTGCTTTTTCTAAAAGTATTGTGCTTGTCAGGGCAAGCTGTTTCATGACCTACATAAAGAGGAGCTCATGAAAGCTCCCATCCCTCTTTTCCTCCCTGCCATCCCACTGACCCATCTGACCATCATTTACGTTCACCCAGACAGGTGAATTCTAGAACAAGTTACAGAAACAAAGGAATCATTCTTTCCAATAGCCTGAGGATACAAATGTGGAAGAATGCACAGCAACAGTGAGTGTGCCAATAGGTCTCTGGAGCCACAAGGCTGAGATAAAGAGCTGTGAAGAGAGTCTATGTGGCAGTCCTGCCTTGTTGCCCAGAGCTGGCTCCACATTAAAAGCCATGGAGTCCTCCACCTGGAGGGCTTGGAGTATGCTCCTTCTCTCCATGGCACAATAGGCACTATATGATGGGCTGGGCAGACCTCCTTGCCAGAGTCCAGAGTGGGGGATGGCTGAATTCTTTATGAAGAAAGCCACTTGTATACATTTTGTTTCCAAACTTTCCTGCTTTCCTTCACTTGTGCTGCTTACAGCAAGCCAGCTCATTTTCTCAGTGTCCCCACAGCCACTCCTTTAATAGTGTGTGTTTTAAAATTACAGAACCTTGCCACAGTCCCCATCTCTTTGAAATGTTTCCTAGGCACAGAATAGATGCCATTAAAAGTGGAGAGTCTAAACGGCTTTTGCTACAGTGCTGTCCCACCTCCCCTGAGCACCCCCACAGACTTACCCAGTGTTAGAACCTTTTCTGTGCATGCTTTGTGTAAGCCCACAGTGCTGCGCTACACTCAGCTGAGCCATGGGTTACAGGCAGCTGGAGTCCTGCTCTCTGCTGTACGCCACGTTAAATGCTCACAGTCTGTGTAAAGCCAGTAGATGTGCTGCCACCTGCATGCAAACAGCAGAGGAAGAGCAATGAGAGAGGTCTTTTTAGCAGCCAGGATTGAATAGCTGAGTGACTCGTCATGCTCTTTCCTGAAAGAACACAGTCTTCTGCAGTTCCTGTTGCAAATCTGGTTTTATGACTCCTAAATCAGAGAAACATTAAAAGGATTAATTTCATGCAATACTGCTCTTGTCTGCTGCAGGACGAGCCCCCTTTCCGGGAGTCATCAACATAGACGGACTTGGAGGAGGCCTTTGTGAGCACAGAGCCAGTCTGCTGGCCAATCACGGCTTTGCCACACTGGCCCTGGCTTATTACCAATACGAGGATCTGATCCAGAAGCCAGACAAACTCCACCTGGAATATTTTGAAGAGGCAGTGAACTACATGCTGCAGCACACACAGGTAGTAGCACGCTCCCTGCCCCCTGGGATCCAGATAATGCTTCTTCTCCGGAATCCCTATCCCTTTGCCTGAGTTATCTCTGGGGGAAGCTGGGAGATGCTTGCCCAACCCCATGGCTGGCATTGGCAGGGTGTCAGAGCTATAGAAAAGAGGAAGGGCTAAACAGATATGCACTGGAAAGAGATCCCTAAGCACTCTCAAAAGAGACAGCTGAGACATAACAAGGTGGCGAGGTCGAGCAGCAGACCTTCATGAATCACCACTCTTTGTCCCTTTTCCTTCAGTGCAGGTGTTTAGCACTTGTCCAGCAGAAAAGCTAACTAACTGTTGCCATCCCCTCCTTTGTACTGTTGTGTAGACTCTCAACATTACAGAACATCTCCCTCCAGAGATTAGCTGTTGTGCTTTTCAGCTCAGTACTGATGGGGCTCTCCTCCTATCCACCAGGTGAAGGGACCGGGGATTGGCCTGCTCGGTTACTCCAAAGGAGGCGATCTGTCCCTCGCCATGGCTGCCTTCCTGAAGAATATCACAGCAGTGGCTTCCATTAATGGTCCTGTGGCCATTACGGCTTTTCCTCTGTGCTACAAGGACAAAACTATCCCCGCTTTGTTGTGTGATGAAAAGCGTGTCAAGGTTTATGATGACAATATCCTTGATTATTCTGACATCTGTTTTGACCCCTTTAAAGCCCCTGGCAACCAAAGCCTGATCCCACTAGAGAAAGCTGAGGCACATTTATTATTAATTGCTGGACAAGATGATCGTATTGTCAACAGTAAGTATTTTGCCACTGAAGCCTTCAAGTACTTGCAGGCTCGAGGGAAGGAAAATGTTCAGACACTCATTTACCCTGGAGCAGGGCACTGCATTGACCCTCCTTTTTCCCCTTTTTACCCAATAGGAAACCATCCAATTTTTCACAAACGAGCTGTCCTGGGTGGAGAGCTCACAGCTTATTCTAAAGCACAGGTTCATGCTTGGCTGCAGATACTGGCTTTTTTCCACAAACATTTAAATGACAAGTGATGTGTGTACAAGTAACACACAGCTTCAAGCAAACAGATCTGATGAATTATTTTACATATATCAGGTCAACTCCCTTCCATAGCTGTACCAATACAGCTTACAGTGTCTTCAGTTACTTTGTACATCCACAACTCAGAAAGGAATTGTTTTTCATTTCCTGTTTTACATTTTTGCTCAAGTGTCAAGAAAAGGAATGGAGAACAGCTGACAGGAAAAAATATTCAGTTATTTTCCTCATCTGTTTTCTATTTTTGTATTTGACTGTGCTTTACAAATCACTGTGGCCTCCAGGTGCATATGCTAGCCACAAAACTTAATACTTCAAAGCAAGACCTTTCAAATACTAATTTTGGTGCTTGGATTTTACCATTGCTATGGTAAATATCGCAAATGAAAATGTTTCTGAACTCTGAGATGATGGAAGTGTGCAACAATGGATGTTATAGCGAGGATGCCACGGTGTCCCAGGTTAGCCCTCTGGAAGAGCTGTTTGTCCTCCGTTCCCACCTCCCCTTCAGAAGAAAGTGCTGTGCTTCATGTACCCTTCCAGCTCTAACACGTAATGCAAAAAAGTCAAATCTATAATCATTGTGATCTTTTCCTATAAAGTGTGGAAACTTTTCAGCTGGTTGGGGTCAGACTAATGTGGGAACAGAGCCAGCACAGTTCATATAGGAACCAAAGGCATGAAGGGACCCTCCCACTAAATCAAAAGATTCAGAACGGACCCCCTTGCTTTCTACACTCCTTCTGATGGCCTAGGTGCACCTACATCCAGACTTAGTCTCAGTCTTGGTGAGTGGTTCACATCTTAACAGAGTTTCTCCCATCCACACACCTGCAGCTAACCAGATAGTCACAAACAGTTGCAGACAAATTGAGATACATTCTCTAAACAATTAAGACTTTTCATTTGCCCCAATAAACAACATCTTCCAACCGAATTTATCAATTTCAATTGAATTTACTTGATCGGTTTTTCAGGTTCTAGACTGACTTAAAGTCAAAATGATAATGTCAGAGTACAAAGAGCCTGCAAATGATCCCCACTGATATCCCAATGGGGATTGTTTTCTAAAGTGCTTTACCCTTTTTAGGGTAGCACTTGGGATTCTGAGGAGCCACGCTGCAAGTCCTCCAATCTATAGCACAAAATGAGCCATTTAAGTCACAGCACCGTGAATGAGGAGAATACGGTGACTCCAAGTGTGTAATAACCCAAGGACAATTTAAGATGGATCAGACAGAATCTTCATTAACTGCAATCACAGTAAGAAAACGTTGGGGCGACAACAGCCCCTCTGCTCCCCTTTTCTGTCAGGCATCTGCGGAGACCTCTCTTAAGTACTGTTTCAAATATAGGAAGGAGGTGAGGAAAATCCACATTAGCAAAGCTAGTCATATATTCCTGGGAAAAACAAATTCTAGACAACCACAAATACGTTAGAGAGGCCCAGTACCCACACCTAGGAGGGATGCAGTCCTTAAGGAGCTTGTTAACAGCCACAGCAGGCAAAACAGAGAGGGTTCTCTGACAGCCCTGTAGGAGAGGCACACCAGTATTATCTTACAGAGTTAGAAGTGTGTGCTGGAAATGATTACAGGCTGCTAGCTTTTGTTTGGATAGAATTCTCGGCCGTATCTTTCAAATCTTACATATCAACAATTTTACCGCCACACCTGACTGCTCTTCCAGCACTGTTGCCAAATTAGTTTGACCTCAACTAGAACGGCCAGATCAAGCAGAGTGTGACTGTTTAGCAGAACCCTCCTGTGTGTGTCTCCTTCCTTGGCTCATACCCACAGTACAAGCCACATCAGCGTGGTAACACACAAGTGTCAGGTTGTTGTCTTGGTGGAACTGAAATGCAAGCTGAGATTCTGGGAGGGCTGTCATCTCATTCAGTGTGATCAAAATGCGGGTTGAGATTTGAAGAGCAAAACAACATCTTGGTATAAAAGCAAGTCTTGCAAATAAACAAAAGGTACTTTAAAATCGCAGGCTGACAAAAATCATTCTGGTGAGGGTAACACGCAGGCTGGGATTCCCTGAAATTTGGCCTTCTGGCATGTGTGTGTGTGAGACTGAATACAGTCACGCACCGGACTGCCAAAGTGAGGGAAGCTCCCCTTAACAGGGCCCAGCCCAATTTATATGCAAAGATTACTAAAATTGGTGAGATTGTTGTTATTTTTGTTTGTTTTAATAATGAAACAGCTATATCTGAGATGATCCCCCTGAACAGTTTCCCTCTGATGCTTTCAAATTGGATAAAATATGGGGGGGAAAAAAAAACAGGAAGAAAACCACAAAAGCAAGGTAGCACAGACTCAGTGTGATGCCTTTTTTAGTTGGTAAGATGATGCAGCTGAACAGTGCACTAAATCACAAAACTCAGAGCCTAAAAGACCCCCAGGAAAAGCTGAGACAATAAAAATTTTAAATCAAAACTGCCTGATAAACAAACTTCTCAACATTGGTATCTTTCTGTCACACATACTGCTGCTCCTGTACACCTAGATGTCGTGGATGACCTTAGCATCCACTTATTATGTTGTGGATGATTTTTAATAATATAAATCTGTAGGTTATTTTCTCATCTACCCCGCCTCATACCTTCCAGATAACCTGGATGAACAGGAGGAAGGAGTCCACTGCCAGCTCTACAAATGAACCCTATCTGAATTACTCTATTGCAGAGAAAATTGTAACTTTTCTGCTTGGTACTGGGACTTCTTATTCCACTTCACACGCCTCTGACTTCCTGCACATTGCCTCGTCTGTTGAAGCTGCAAATGGTGTGGATGTTGCAGGACAATCCATCCCACCTCCCGTTACAATTTCCCTAAGCGTTTCATTTGGTCCTATTTCTGGTTATTCTGTTTTTCTTTTGAGCCCTACTGCTTCTATTCACTTGTTGAGCAAAGATTTCTCATTTCAACAATGATGTGCCATTATTGTTACCCCAACTGAATGTTTATTGATGTTTCACCAGTGTATCAGGAAAAATTCATCCCCCTGCTCCATCTCCAGAAGTACAAACCTGCACTGACACCTATCTTTCCAGACCCCTCTTTACTTCAGGACACCTTGGAGCAAGTATCCTCCCAGATCTGTGCCCTCACACTAACGAAGCAGGTCACATGCTAAGTGCTGAACCTCACACTCGAAATAGGGAAACGTCTCTCCCGGGTGCTCCTCATCATCTTATCTCAGAGGAAGCTGATGAGGAAGGTATGTGACAGGTTACTGATTCCCTATTGCTGCCCCTACAGATGGTGAAATCTCATGACCATCTTTTACTGAACAGCTCCTTTATCCCATGGCCTGATCTCCAGAATGTACCCTTGCTCAATCCAGATCTTATCCTTTCTGTAGACAGCCCTTGCCTCTGAGACTCAACTGGAAAACTTGCTTCCAGCTATGCTGTCTATACCGCATGATATATTGTAGTATATTTCCTCTGTCCCTTCTGTACAAACTGCTGAACTTGTTGTTCTTATCTGTGCCTGTGTTATGGCACAGATCCAATCTACAGCTATGCACACCAACTCTTGCCTTGCGTTTGGTGTTGCAAATCATTTTAGTCAGTTTTGGGAACAACATGGTTTTCTTACGTCAGCAGGTTCCCATATGATGGGTAGTTGTTATGTAGGTGCTCTTTTACAAGCCCTTCTTCTACTCTCACCTTCAGCTATTGTTAAATGCCAGTCTCTCATGGTTTTGGCTGGAATAGAGTTCATTTTCTTTATCGTAGCCGGCACCGTGCTGTGCATGTTCTGGATTTAGGAAGAAAATAATGTTGACAGCACACTTATGTTATAATTGTTGCAGAGCACTGCCTTACTCTAAGACAAAGATTTTTTGGTTTCTCAAGCTACCTTGCCAGTGTGGAGCGTGGATGTGCAGTTGTTGTTTTCTTTCTCTTTTTTTTTTTTTTTTTTCCCCTCTTTCTTATTAACCTATCCCTATCTCAGCCCACAACATTTCACACTTTAACCTGTGGGGGACAGGAGTAAGCAAATGGCTGTGTGATGCTGAGCTGCCTGCCAGATTAAACCATACCAATTTTTCCAAGGAAGGACCCAAAAGAAGCCCTTTCTGTTGCTCAGGCTGTGTCAGAGCCAGAGACATTCTCTACCCCCTGAAGGCAGATGAATAATGTGATTATTATTTGATGGGTGCAGGCCAGACGCCAGCACTATGTGGTGAGCTGTAACCCTCTGGCACTGCTGGACTCAGGACATAGCTTTTTCAAACATTTTGTCAGCTTTTTAGGATTCCATAGATCTTCAGAGATGAAGTCTAAAACCATCAGAGGTGGCAACGGTGACATATACCTACATCCCATACACCTTGCTACCTGTAACCATCCTCTGCCATCACAGATTTCTCAGTAGTATTTTTAAATAGTTGTTTAACCTGAGACAAAACCAGAAACATACACAAGAGGCAAAGCAATAGGATCGTGCTGGTATGGTCATGACAAGGATATTTAAGTTTATTTATCCCTCTGGCCAGTCCAGGTGTCCTAGCTGTGTCCCCTCCCAGCTCCTTGTGCTCCCCCAGCCTCCTTGCTGGCAGAGCAGTGTGAGAAGCTGAAACATTGTTGGCTTTGTGTAAGCACTACCCTCTAACAACTAAAACATCAGCGTGCTATCAACATTATGTTCCTCCTAAATCCAGAACAAAGCATCAGTGGAAATCACAATGCAGGCCCACGCTACTTCTTGTCACACAAGGAGAGGACCTGGCTGATCATGATGTCCTGGCCTCCAGGCTCCGGATTTTGTTGTTACTTATCTTTCTGGCTCTAATTCACCTTCTCTTTGAGAACTATCATTATCATAGAGCAGTGCACCTGTGACTGAGAAGGACTCTTGGCTCTCCAGTGGTTGCCAATTACACCCAGATTCCTTATGGCCGTGCCTCATTCCATTTTACCCTTCCTTGCTCATGTGTCACACCCCATGGCTCACACTACCAATTGCTGCAATTAAGTGGGACTGGTTTGCTCCAAACTTCTCTGTGAAGCACGGCAGTATTGCAATTCCTGTCCGTAACAATTGTCTAGTCCATAATACAGGACAGTATACAAAACCAACACCTGCAGCACATCCCAAACTTCAGATGGAAATATCTCCCAAACCTAGCAGATACATGTCCACCAGACAGCAAAATGTTGTAATCCAGAGTAGAACTTGTAGTCCCTTACAAGTTCTGAGGACGGGTTGAGTCTTATGCCTACAAACATGCTGACGTCACTGCTGTGGCCAATAAACTTTTAAGAGACTTGATACTTTGATTTGACATTTCTCTTTTATAGATAGTAATCAAGGCACTCATTTCACAAGCCAAACGATTAAAAGTATTTGCACAGCTTTAAAACATTAAGCAACACCTGCGTTAAGCCTCAACCTGGCAGTTCAGAAGGAAGAATCTCTGACCCAAGAAGAGAATTAGCCAAGGTACGTTAAGAAACGGGACAGAAGCAGCCAGAAGCGCTGCTGCTGATGCAAAGCACAGCAAACAGGAGGCACAGCCCATCTGCTCAGCAGATTCTTATAGGATGGCTTACGAGCCGTCCTCATTCACCACCTAAAGCGCGGCATGGACTTGACCGACGTTTTAACACTGAATCGTTGCAGATCCCTAAAGCACAGGGCACATCTGTCTATCGTCAGGTAAAGGAAGCTCTCCTCGCGCCTTCCTTCGCACCGTGCCACGCTCCGCAGCTGCAGGACTGGCTTCACACACGGCGTGCCGACGAGAGAACCGCGGGGTCCGAGGGGAGAGGAGAAACACAGCCCGCGCATGGATCCCGCCTCCCCAAACGCGCCGGCAGGCGGGCGGGAAGCGCCGCGAACCGAGCGCACGAGGCCCGAGCTGCGTGCCGAGAGTCAGGGAGGCCTTACAGCCACAAGGGGCGGAGCGCAGCACTGCAGTTATCGTATTTAATATTAAAATATTCGTACCAAACACCCAACCTTTCCCCGAGAGCTCCGCACCAGCTCCTCTCGGCCCGGCCCTGCCACCCCCCCCCGCCCCCGGGGCGGCCGCCCCCGGCCCGGCCCCGCTCCCCTCAGCGCCCGCCCGAGGAGGCGGACGCGCCCCGTGGCCGCAGAGCAAATGAGCGCTCTCACCGTGCGCCGTGCGGGCTCCCGCTGCTGGCAGAGCTGGCTCTCCTGGCCCAGCCCCGCTCCGGCGCACCGCAGCCACCTGCGAGTCCCCGGGGCGTGCCCGGCCCGCGGCCTCTCCTCCATGGCCGCCGCCATCCGCTTCTCGCCGGCCTCCCGCAGCCTGTTCGATGAGCCGCTGGGCATCGCCGTGCAGGGCCTCGGCCCGCGGCAGGAGGTCACCTTGCGGGCATCCCTGCGGGACGAGGCGGGCGAGCTCTTCGAGGCCCGCGCCCGGTACCGGGCGGCGGACGACGGGGAGCTGGACCTGGCCCGCTGCCCCGCGCTGCCGGGAGGCAGCTTCAGCGGCCTGGAGCCCATGGGGCTGCTGTGGGCGCTGCAGCCCCGCAAGGCCTTCTGGCGCCTGGTGAAGAAGGACGTGCAGACCCCGTTCCGCCTGCAGCTGGAGGTGCTGGAGGGCCACGGGGACGACCCCGGGCGGCTCCTGGCCCAGGCGCAGCACGAGCGGGCGTTCCTGCGGGACGGGGTGCGCAGGGTGCCGGTGCGAGAGGGGAGGATCCGGGCAACGCTCTTCCTGCCCCCCGGTGAGTACCGGCGCGGCCCCGGCCTTCCTCTGCGGGGCCGCCGCTCTTGGTGGTCTCTCGGAGCGGTACGGTGGGCAGTTTGGACTCGCCAACCAACGGAACCCAGTCTGCGCAGCCAACTTTCATCAGCTCGCCACGCTCCTCCTCGTGTACCTTAGCTACGAGGTCGCTCTCCAAAAGTCCTAAGTCCTAACTGCTGCTTCCCTTCCTGGCCTTTCTCCAGATCCCCAGCTCGGTCCTTTTGGGGGTGCTGCAGCCCAAGCTTCTATTTGCTGCCAGACTTGCCCCGTTTCTCTCCGTTTGTGAGTAGAAAGTCAAGCAGAGAGTTGCACAAATTTGCTGTTAACAGCTTTTTTTTTTTTTTTTTTGAGTTGTGATTATCTTACAAAACCCACGTTGTCTTCCCAGCAGCTGCCCATGCTTATTCTAGTGTTCTGTAGGAAGCCTCTTCCCATTTCTCATCTTGATCAGCTGTTCATTTACAGCTATCACCACAACATTCCCACCTTTAATTCCCCCTGTAGCCCACAGGCTCTCACCACGCATATCTCTTTTTGTGCCGGAACCCCACGTGGTCAAGGAGCATTTCTTTCCCCTCCCCTGCCTCTTTCCCCGCCTGTCCCTGATATCTCTTCCGTGGCAGCACTGCAGTCAGATGTGTCCTATCCAGCACCTTATTTTCATACTCCCCGTGGCTGGGTGTGTTTCCAGTTGTTGCCTGAGTTCTCCACACTCCTGTGTGGAAGCAGAAGTGGAGGTCTCCCTCATGGCCTCCTCCTCTCCATACTCTTCATCAGTTTGTTGCAGTCCCTCCCACTGTGAGAGCGGTGAGGCTGGCTGCAAATATTTTCTTCCCTTAGTGCCAGAGTAAACTGGCTGTAGTGTGTTCACACTGAAACTAAGAAGCTGGAACCATGGCAGGTGGGATTTTTAGGTCAGGTTTTTGAGAAATGCAGTTGGAGAAAGCCTCCTGGGTATTTTTGGAGTGGAGTTTATTATGTTTTCAGTGAGTTTATGTGATACAGACAGATAGCTGTGACTGTCATCCCTTCCCTGCCAGCCATGTGTTTCCTGATGCTCACTAAAACAAGGCAGCTGCTTTGTGCTTTTTTTTTTTTTTTTTTGATCTTGAAGCTATCCAGCCATTTACTGAAGTGTGGCACAGAATTTGGGATGCTTAGTACCATTCTGTGCTGTTGTTTTTCCTTTTTAATAATTATTTTATTTTTTGAACACATGTTCCCAGGCATGTGAATTTGGGTTATAGATGAGAAATGATAAGACAAGGTGTCCTATTTTGTGGTCTCTTGCAGGAAATGGCCCTTTTCCAGGAGTTATTGACTTGTATGGCACTGGAGGAGGACTCCCTGAATACAGGGCATGCCTGCTGGCCAACAATGGCTTTGCTGTGCTGGCGCTGGCTTTCTATAGCTATGAAGATCTCCCCAAAGAGATGAAGGAATTCAACCTGGAATATTTTGAAGAAGCTGTTAACTATATGTTACAACACAACCAGGTTGGCTTAGACGCTGACACGCTCTCACTGTGGGGAGCTGTTGTTTGTCAGGTCCTGTCAGCCAGCAGGTGGAGCAGAGCTGTTGCATTTAGAAAAGCATCTCTGTTCAAGTCAGCTGTAAATAATTCCTTTCATATCCTTAACTCCCATTGCAGTGGTTCTCTGGGAGATAATTCCAGTTCTTCCCTTTGTACTGGTCAGGTGACACGGTGACATAAAATCACACACTAGTCATCTCTGCTTCACTCAACCCAGTGTTGTAATGAGGGAACCAGTTGCCTTGAGACACATCAGGCTGCCAGCGAGGCTTTTGAAGTTTACATTCCATAGAATGTCCTTGAGAACTAAATGTCTTTTTTAACCTTGGAGCACATGATATGCTTCTGTGATCTAGGGCTCAAGGAAGTCTGTAAATACACATTTGTTGCTGTGTATTATGGTAAGCTGTTACAGTCACTCCAAATGTCGGTATGTGGTGAGTGTGGTTTTTGGTAGCTGGCTGTGAACTCAGCAGTCAGGCTTCCTAAGCTGGCAACTCTTGGAAGAGAGCCCTGCTTAGCTCTGCATCTTCCAAGTTGCTGCACATGACAATAGCTAGAATTCCACATGCCAGTGTCTGTCCTCTCTGGAGAGCTCGGAATAAATACCTGCCTCGGGAAGATGAGTAACGGCTTCCATGGCCTTTCAGTTGCAATAACCCTAACTGCTTATGGCCCCTATGCCTCCAAATTTGCATTTTTCTTCTCTCCCCTGTAGACTCCTGGCAACACCTTCACTGATGCCTCTCCCTTGCCACATTTTTAACACTCGGTTAAATTTTAGCCACGTTCTCAAGTGTCCTCCTTTCTGTGCTTCAGGCTCAGTGGGTGTGCAGCTTGTCGTGTTGGTGATAAGGCACAAAAGATACCAAATGTCAGCGCTATCTCAGAGCCTTTTTAGCCCTGAGGGTCTTTGAAAGTTGGAGCTGTTGTGACACTGGCACCCTGTACGATCATTTAACTTTCCTATTATTGTTTGTCTGTGTAAAAGAAAATGAAGTTAACCTGCGTGAGGCCTTGTAGTTTTGTTAGGATGCTGCTGCAGTCTCAGCAGGGCTTGTGGTCATAAATAAAGCACAGGACAGTGCTGCAGGGTCCCTTGTACACAAGACCTTAGATGCCTATTCCTGGATTGCAGGTCAGGACAGACAGTGCTAACGAGGCAGCACTTTCATTTTTCATTGATTATGATTTCTGTTTCTTTACCCTTCAGGTTAAAGGCCCGGGGATTGGGTTGCTTGGTTTCTCCAAGGGGGGTGACATATGCATTTCAATGGCCTCCTTCCTGAAGGGCATCACAGCCACCGCTGTCATCAATGGCTCGGTGGCAAACGTGGGTGCCGTGCTCCGCTACAAGGATGTCACCATTCCACCCCTCGGTGCCAACTTAAAGCGCATCAAAGTCGATAAGTCCGGGATTGGTGATATCATCGATGCACTTAACAGCCCATTAGAAGGGCCCGACCGCCAAAGCTTTATCCCTCTGGAGAAGGCCGAGTGTCGCTTCTTGTTCATTGTCGGCCAGGATGATCACAACTGGAAAAGTGAATTCTTTGCAGTCGAGGGAAGCAAACGTTTGCAAGCTCATGGGAAGGAAAAGCCTGAGATAATCTGTTATCCTGGGGCAGGACATTATATTGAACCCCCCTTTTTCCCTATGTGCGCTGCCTCAATGCACCTGCTCATTGGCATGCCTGTGATGTGGGGTGGAGAGCCCAAGGCGCACTGTGAGGCGCAGATAGATGCCTGGCAGCAGATCCAGGCCTTCTTCCACAGGCACCTTGGGGGCAAGCCTTCCAGGACAGCCAATAAACTGTGATGCGATTTGGGTTGCTGTGCGAAGGTAGATGCTATTGTTTCACGTTTTTCGTTCCAAGTTTCACATTTCTTTTGTTAAATGGCTCTGAATGACAGCAAAGAACGTCAGAATAAACAGTTTTCTCTGAGGTGGCCCGAGCTGCATCCTTTCTACACCTTTCTCTAACACTGAGTGGTGTCTTTGCCTCCTGTTGTGTGTAGTATGGGAAAGACATGGAAATGTGCTGGTGGCAAGGCTGGGTCTGTTTTTAATGTGAGTTAAAGTGGAAGGGAAGCCAGCAGAGAAGCGGGATGAAAATTTACCTTGTAAGTCTTCCTCAGAGGCAGCCTGTTGGATGCCACTGTCCTTACCAGAGGCAGTGCACGTTTATTCCCAGAAGCAGCTATTCTTTCTACCTACGTCCAGTAATCTTAGATCATGTCACAAAACTGTATGTCTGCCTTAACTATCTGTTTTGAGGTCTAGTATCTAATAGCAAGTCTTTCACAGAGATGACAGCAGCCCTTATCCTGAAAGCGCATTCCGGGCGTGCACAGTACAACTGAGAACACATCTTCGCCCCTGTTTTTCTCAGGGGAGTGGGGAGCAGCGGGGTTCTGTTCTGCAGTTGTTGAGCAGTTTTTGGCTCCCAAGCACGCACTTGAAAGAGAGAGCAGTGAACGCTGCTAGTGAGGTGCTGGCAACTCTTCACGGTGACCTGAAAAACCCTCCGGTGCCTTACAGGGGCCGGCTGAGCGCACGCAGCTAGCAGGCTCTACGCAGCGTTTGCCCTGCGCGTGAATTCCACAGGTTCTTAACGCGCCTTGCGCTCGCGGCGCTTTTCTAATTAATTAAAGTTGAACGTTAACCCGAGGAGCGGTTGGTCCGCAGCGGGAGGGAAGGGCTCCGTGAGCCGCAGCGCCGGCGGGTCGCGGCACGGGGCCGGGCGGCGAGCGAGGCCTCCCCGGGGCGCGCGGGCTCCGCTCTCGATTGAGCTGCCTGGCGGGGGCGGCCGCCGTCGCCGTCGCCGTCCGCGCCGCCGCCCTCGGCCCCGCGCCGCCGTCATGTGGAGAGCGGCGGCCGTCGCGAAGGGCCCCGCGCGGGCGCTGTGCCGCGCCCCGGCGCGCCGCGCCGTCAGCGTGGCCGTGACCCCCGGAGCCGGGCTGGCGGACGAGCGGGTGGACACGCGCGTGGCGGGGCTCGGCCCGGGGCAGCCGGTGACGCTGCGGGCGGTGGTGTCCGACGAGCGGGGCTGCCTCTTCCAGTCGTGCGCGCACTACCGGGCGGACGGCCGCGGCGAGCTGCACCTGGGCACGGACGCCTCGCATGGCGGGAACTACACCGGCGTGGAGCCCATGGGGCTGTTCTGGAGCCTGGCCCCCGCGGTCATGGAGAGGCCGTACCAGCGGCTCGTGCCCCGCAGCACCGGCGCCCCGATGAAGGTGGAGATGCTGGTTCACCAGGGCCACAGCCGGCCCGGAGCCATCCACGGCCCGGTGATGGCCAAGGCCGAGGTGGAGAGGTGGTTCACGGCCCCCGGCGTCAGGAGGATCCGGCTGAAGGAGGGCGGCGTGAGGGGCTCGCTCTTCCTGCCGCCGGGTGAGTGGGGGCACGGGCCGCACGCCTGCCGCTGCAGAGCTCGCCCCTCTGGGGCATCCTTCGCCTCCTGGGGATGCTGCTCCGCGCTGCGAGCGGGACGGGCGGGCGGCCGGCTGGCTGACGCGCGTGGAAGCTAAGCGAGACAAGGGCTCCTAGTTTCCGTGCAGCTGCTCAGCAGTGGTGATAGGCGTTGCTGTGTGAGTCTCTGGACAGGATTTTAGCCTGAGGATTACATTGAAAAGGCATTTTTTCTGCCCGCGAAGCGCGTGCTGATAAGCAGAGCCGCAGAGCAGACTGTGAAAGTACCGCAGCTGTGTTACACCAGAGCTAAAGCTACTAGTTCAGTACAGTTCTGTTGTTCCGTGTGTAAATACAGAACAGTTATCTGAAGAAGCTCTGCCTATTCTCCCTGTGTTCTGTGAGGTGTGACGTTCCCATGGGCTGCTGCTGTTGCTGGAAGTTGAAACCTTGCACTGCTGGCGGTGCTGGAAGTCCTCAGGCATGATTTCAACTTCCATATTTCACTGGCTGTTGTACTGAGAACTGCCACCCATATTGCCTCTACAATAGCTTGCTTCTGCAAACCCTGTGCGTGCTGCTACAGTTATCAGGGATTCAAATCTTGGTGAATGATTTCCAAACCAATAACCTGTATTAACTTTTTAGATAGGGATCCAAAGTCTGCTAAAGAAAGAAAAAATCCCAACGCAGATTGAACTTTGAATTTTGGATCAAAAGTTTAGTCAGCGCTCTGAAATATCTTAACACTGAGATGTGGTTGATACGTGCAGGATCCTGCCTTAGAGAACGAGCTGGATTTCTGCTGAGCTCAGTGGAAATCGGGAGATCTGCAGCCTGGAACTGTATCCTTCCCTTCAGAAAGTCTGCTATTGTAATATTATGGAAAAGTCTGAGATCATCGCTTAAATTACGCTGGCATCCTTTTAAATGAAGGGTCCAGTTACAACACTACCACCGTATCTTTATTTGCTTCAGAGATTATTAAGAAAGGAATCTTACAGGTCCTTAGTAAAAGTGAGATTATGTAAATGGGTTTGTGCTGCAACTGTGATATGAAAGATATTTCTCGTTTCAGGTATAAAGTTACAGGCTGTAAATCTTTTTAAGCAGCAATAAAGTTGTCTAGAAAATTACCCTGCTTTTTCACGGACTATGGAGAAACTGCAGCTGGGCGTGTGCAGGCACTCTGGAAGGCGGTTGGGTGTCCTTGTGTAAGCTGAAGGTTATCTTCATCAAAGAGAGAAGTGCAGTCGCCCTTGACTGTGTTCTGGTCATATGTTCTCGCTAGAAAGCTCTCTGTGTAGGAGCGAGAAATAAAAGAATGCTGCTGTTTTTCCTCTCATATACAATACTGAACTTTGATGACAAGTTTCAGAACTGAAAACCCAGAAGCACGTTGCAGCACTTTCCTGACATTGTTTCACTAGGTTTCTGCCATCTAACACGCCTTGTCCAAAACTTCTTTTCTCTGGCACCTTGAAATATCACGGGTCTTGTCCTTGTCGCATATAAATAATTCCAGAGGCTTAATGCACTCTTGCACAAACGGGTACTTTTTCTGCTGAGATAGCTGTGATGTGGATCTGAATATGTCAGTGGTGATATCTGGTGGCAAGACACCACACCTCTCCAAAACAAACAAACAAAAAAACCACCTCGGCTCTTGATGGTTGCAAGAGCCTTCAACACAAAATCTGCTAGCGTATCAGATTGTAATACAGCAACACAGCCTCTGCTGCAAAATCACGGTTGCTTAAAGCTGTGCTTCTGAAAACCTTTGTAGTTTTATGTGACATGCTTGTATATACTTGTTTATCTGCGCATCGGTCCCACACACCTAACTGCACCCACACAGCTCGCAGTTTTGCTCTGTCTTTTGACACCTGCAATAGCAGTTTGGCTGCTGGCTGTCACGGCGCTGATGCTGAGATAGAGCGAGCGAGCTGAGCTGATTTCATCCTGCATTAGGTGGCTCTGCGCTCGGTGTGCCTTATTTCAGGGTTTGCATATCCTAGGCTTAATGCTATTGCCTCATTAGTAACGTGTTTTCACTTTGCTAACTGAGGAATCACTTATCTGTGGGAAAAAGAACTGATTTAGAGTACCAGTGTTCTGAGGGTGGAAGGTTCAGATCATTGAAAAATACATTGAGAAAACAGTTTTTTAACGAAGCAAGTTTAGCTGTTCATGCACTTTCACAAGCAGCTCAGGACCTGCTCTTAGTTTGAAATAGCTCAAGTCCAATACAGCTCCAGTCTCTCATCTCTGCTATGCAAATGGGAAATTTATGAGTAGTTACAGAAAAATTCTCACGCTTTCTGCATTTTGATTTTCAGTCTTAACTAGATACTTCTTAGAGTCCTGTTTGATAACTTGTGCTCTGTACCTCTTCTTAATCCAGGGGATGGCCCCTTTCCAGGAGTGATTGACATGTATGGTGATGAAGGAGGTCTGATTGAATTCAGATCCAGTCTCCTGGCTACCCGTGGTTTTGCTGCTCTTTCTCTGCCATATTTTGACTTTGAAGATCTGCCTAAGGTCATGAAAGAGCTTAAACTTGAGTACTTTGAGGAGGCAGCTAGATTTCTACAGCGTCACCCAAAGGTGAGTGAAAGGAGAGATCTCTCCAGGCAAGGAACTAGGGGAGATTTGGCAGTCGTGCCCACGTGGTGGCAATGATTTTCTTGGCCCAGTAATGGAAAAAGTGTAGGTCCTACATAGGCAGCTATGCATATCACCACAGAGTGCATTTCCTCCACCACAAGCAGGCCATTACATAAACTCACACTGGAAACATGACAGTTCCTAACCATTAGGACAACAGAGTGCGGCAACAACCTTCAAATGAGAGCAGTGGTGATGTATGCACGCGATGTCGTTGGTGGGGTTTTGTGTGCTTGTTTGTCTGTTTTAATGAAAGCAGTTAGCTGACAAGAGGGTGACACAGCACTGCTCAATGCTGCAGGTGAACTGATTTCAGAATTTGAGACGTTAACTCTGTTTTACTTTTCAGGCTAGAAAAGGAAAAGGATGAATACATATAATTCTGAATTAGAATTACATGAATACATATGTAATTCTGAAACGTCATTTGTGAGATGACTTTTCTGCCTGGGTCATATCTAGTGACCGACTGTATCTGAAGTTCCTGCTACCTGTTTGGGGGAAAAGAAAATATCTGCATGAAAATGTACACTCAGTTGAATTCCCAGTGATTGTACTTGTTGTGCCTAGCACGAATAGAGTGACAGTGTTATTTTATGGTGTTTGACAGTTGTTATTGACTCCGAAGAATAAGACACCTGGGAGAGGTGTGGATCCAGGCTGCAGCTTTCCAGCAGGACAAATCAATAATTAACTTTTTTTTTCCCTCTTTAAATAACACAACTTCAAAGATGTTTAGTGGTTAACCCAGTTATAACATGCATTTATTCCTTTCTTCCTCCCTTCCCCACACCCCCGTCTTAACCCAAAGGTGAAGGGGCCAGGAGTTGGAGTGATCGGGACTGGGAAAGGTGCAGAATTAGCACTCTCCATGATCACCTTCCTGCCAGAAGTAGTGGCTGCTGTCTGCATCTCCGGCTGTAGTTCCAACACAGTGGCAGACCTCCATTATGGTGAGATAACTCTGCCCGGGCTGCGCTTTGATATGAATAAGGTCAGTGTTTCTGACACTGGTGTATTTGACACTTTTGAAGCTCTGGATGACCCAGCGAATCCCGCTAATTCTTCTTGCGCAATCCCCATAGAAAAAGCAGAAGGTCACTTTCTCCTAGTAGTAGGGGAAGCTGACCGTATGTGGAAGAGCTCCTTATACGCTGAGCTGGCAATTGGGCGTCTACGCCAGCACGGGAAAGAGAACTTTGAACTGCTGAGTTACCCAGGAGCAGGCCACCGAATCGATCCGCCTTCTACTCCATTTTGTCAGGTAGCTCTGGATCGAGTTCTGGGGGTGCCCGTTCTGGGGGGCGGAGAGATCAAAGCGCACGCCCACGCCCAGGAACACTCCTGGGGAAAGATTCAGGAGTTTCTGCACTTGCATCTGGGATGAACACTTCAGCACCTGTAAGTTGCTGCTGCTGAGCTTGAGCCACCAAAGCGACTGGAGAATTGGAGGTACTGACTGAGAAAAGGTCTGAGATATGAAATAGCCAAATGACAAGTTACACATATGAATCAAGACGGAGAGGAATTGATTTGCACTAGCCCAAATTATTGTACGTAGGTATGCAGAAGAGAAGTGAAGCGACAATAAGTAGGCTGCATTCTAGCACAAATTTGAGTCTGAATTGGTCGTGCTATCAAGAAGCAAGCATCTGAAGAAAGTGCTTTCTGATAGGTGCTTTCTTGCTTGCAGTATTTATGAATCAAAGAACTTCACTGCCAGCCTGAAGCCCTAGAAATGACAGACTTTTTCACCTACAACGGCAGCCTGTGGGTCATGAACCCTGAAATCAAAATGACAAATGATTCTGGCTTTGGGTCTTAAGTTATTTTAGCCTAGAACTTTCTGATTTATAGCCATACACTTTGGTACTTTGGATGTGTTTTCTACTTGCACAGAGCTAGGGATCATTATTTGTCATAAGTTTCTTATACACTGGCCTGAAACAGTGGTCTTCTGTTGGAAACAGCCTTACCTCTTTCCAACAACAACTACATGTAAATTGAGAAAGCAAAAAGTACTTTAATGTATGGAGGAAGGCAGCACCGGTGGTGTCCTGTACTGGGCATGTAACCATCTGTTCCTATCATGCCGTGGATTGGCAGCTGACACTTGAGAGTACTGAAATGCTGTTGCGTAGCACAGTTAAATGCACTTCTACCATCTGTGAATCTTAATTCTCTTATTACTTGTTTTAAATTATTGTCGCATGCTGTGAAGTTCTCTCTTTGTTAATGATGTGAACAGCTGCTGACAGCTGTTGTTAGGAAGGAAGCTGAGAGACAGAAGAGCTGGCAAATAGCAGACTGTAAGAAAGGCTGTAAAAGGCTTTCCTCCTGCATTAACTGTCATAATACAAAACAATACATAAGAAAAAGGTAATCTAGGATTTCTGACCCAGGCTGTCTCAGATAGTTCTTCATCCTGGTTAGTTTTCAGATAGTGCCTTATTGTTCCCTACCATTTGGGTAAAAAGAAACCATTTCTTCCCATATGATTCTCGTCTGTTACAAGGGTCTTGCCAATGCTGAAGGCTCTTTAATAAGGGCTTTGTCTGACAGAATTCTCCTTTGTCAGACTTGTTTCAGAGCTGCCCAGAAAGAAACAAAACCTTCATATACGGTAATGAATTTTGCTCTGCTTTCAAGGATCTTTTCCCTCCAGTTGGCTGTCATGCTCAGGCCTGATGAGCTTTCTGCAATTTGTACTGCACCTCAGCATTTGAGTGAAGTCACTTGTTCTCCCCACACCATCACTTCCAGTTATTTATCCATCCACTCCTTACCAGAGAACCTCCATCCACTTAACTCCAAGGAAGATGTCCTTGCACTCAGCCTTCCTCGACTCTCTGGCTGAAGAGCCTTTGCGGAGTCGTATTTGGTGCTTGAACCATCACTAATCCTGGCTGCCCAGGAGTCCCACAGCGCAGCCTGCTGTGATATGTACCTTGAGGTGGTGCTCATCCTTACTGCCCTCCCTTTGTTCCAGGTTGCAGCTACTGAGAAGAGGGTTGCGTGTATGTTTCTAGTTCTGTCTGTCCTTGCCACGTGTGCCTTCAGCAGCTGGGGCTCCCGGTATAAGTGACTGTGGTAGAGCATTTCATTTGTTTGGCAATAAGTTGTCATTTTACGTCTCCTCCCTCGTTGAAATAAAAGTGCTTATTTTACTGCGGGGACGCCTTGTCGGGCAGGTCGGGATGCTTCCGGACATAACCATTCACAGAACGGCTCGTAGGAAACGGAGCGGTTTCCGTAGTAGCGTTTTGTATTTCACACTGCTGCCTGGAGACCAGAACCGCCTTACAGACGCTGTGAAGGCAGGCGGGCCGCGGCCCTGGCTGAGCTATGGCTTACCCGGCTCTGCGCGCTGAGCGCGGCGGTGCTGCAGTGAGGGCGGTGAAGCCAGCCGCGGGCCGCGAGCCGCCAACCGCTCCGACTTTCACCGAGTGATTCCATTCAATAAAAAGCGCAGAGCGGCGGAGGCGGGGCGTGGCCTTTCTGTTCCGGGTGCCGGAGCGGGGCAGCGCCGGGGCCGGGCCCGGCGGGCGGGAGGAGCGCGGCGGCCCCCGCGCCGCGTCCCACAATGCGTCGCGGAGCGCCCCCTACGCCACGCGACTTCCGGGCCGGGCCGGGCCCGCCTGCGCGGCGGCGGCGGCGGAGCTCCATGGCGGCCAGCTGCGACCGCCTCCGTGCTCGGCCCCGACGTGTCCGCGGCGCCGCGCATGCGCGGGAGGCGGCCGTGCCATAGCAACCGGAGCGTTCACGGTAGCAACGGCGATGGTGGGTCCCGTCGGCGCCGGGCGGGGACGGGGTCGGGCCCGCGGGGCAGGCGGCGGGGCAGGCCGGCATCCGGCGGCGGCGGCCCCGGGCCCGCGCGGTGCGGCCTCGCCGCGCCCGGAGAAGCGTTGCTCCGGGCGGGAGCGGCTCCCGGCGCCCGGCTGCGCGTCTCAGCACGGGTTCCGACCCGCTCCCGACGTACCGACCGGCAGCGCGTCATGCTGTCCTGGCGCGGCTGAAGTTTGTAAGCGCTGGGCGCCGGTGCGCTCCGTGCCCACGAAGCCCTCTTGTTGGGGAGAAAAAGATTTCAATCGTTATAGTTTATGCGCGCTTGTTTTCTGTTAAGATACTAGGTTTCTTGTTCCCAGACGGTGATGTCTCGGCGTGGCCGCTTCGTTCAGCCTTTGGTCCCTCTCGAAGCTGTGTGACTTTCTCCCTCTCATCTCCATCCCTGCAGCGGTTGTGCAGTGCCGGCGTGGGGACCCCACGAGCAGGCTCCCCGTGAGCCGTCCTGCCTCCTGACGCAGCAGGCTGCTTAGCCGTGGAAATTTCAAGTGCCCTTCCAAGAACAAAACAGAGTCTTTGGCACGCTTTCTCTCGAGAAGCCCTGTGCTGATTGCTTCCATGCACACCTGGTTCTCAGCTTTAAAGTCTGGTCTGGTTTTAGGCGTGGATTTGGGACGGCAGGAGGCTCTAAGAGTGACTCAGGTCGCTCTCCCAAATAGCGCGGCAGCTGGCTATCAGAACTGTGGAAGAAGCACAGAACTTCCCATCAGAAAAAAGAATCAACTGGAAGCCAGTTGGTTTTGCTGTCACGCTGCTGTAGCTGCTAATTGGAGTCCCAAGGAGACTGTCAGAGCCGGAGCTGGGCTTGTGTTCTGGGCAGGAGGCGGTCGCTGGGGTTGGCCTGCAGCAGGCACCGAGGAGGCTGTGCCGTGGCAGAAGTTTACCCCTTGTCTGCAGCTGTGCCTGGAGCTGGCTGTTGTGTGGGACAGATGAGATGAAAATGAAGCTCAGAGTCCTTGGTCTAATCAGGTCTAAGCTGTTGCTGCGCATTCTGTGCCTGTATCTGTCCTCCTGGCAGCTGCCATGGCTCTTGTCTTTTACCATTGAGTCCAGATCTTCCAGTGGTCTAAAGGATCTGGCATTAAAGCTTTGTGACCTGAGGTGAATACCCCTAAGATTTTGAGCAGTAGCTTGTTAGTTTTGTTTTGTTCTTTTTGTATCTGATTACCAGAAAAGCTGCATGGTGTGGTTGTGCTACACTGGCTTGCTTGAAAGGAGGCTGTTGGTCAGTGCTGGTGGAGGATTGATCTCTGGAGCCTTTTATCTTGAAAAACTTCTTCTAATGTGTTTAAGATATATCAGTTTCTGTTCATACTGTTGTCTTGGATATTGCCATTAATGGGAATGACGTGAGGCAGAAGAGCTGGAGTTAGGGATGCACGAAGGCTGCACACATTTCAGATTGCTCTTGATATTCTGATAAGAGGTACCTTTTTTTCCCTGGCGAATTCTAACAGGCTTTATCATTCTGTCTATTCACACACAGGCAGGAAATTGCTAATGCACAGTAATAGTGTGTTTTCATAAGAGTGTCAGACCACATTTTTCAGTGCAGTAATTTCGAATGCCCTTGAATTCAATTGAATTTCACTGTCAGAGCTGACAGTGCCCAGATCTATGCTTCAAGCTGGGCAGGAGAATAATGTGCTCTTGTAAAGCCAGAAATGCTCCCAAGTTCCCCAGAAAATAAAATGAAGAGCCACTCGAGGGGTCCTAGCTTCTTACTATCAGCTAGAAGAAGATCTTGCAGGAAAGTGGTGGTATCGAGAAGATGAGCAGGACAGAAAAAGACAAAGAGGAAAAGTGAATAAGGCAGCTGAAAATTTTCTGTGAACATTCATTTTGATTTGTTTGTTTGTTTTAGGCAAAGGCGACAACTATCAAAGAAGCTCTAGCCAAATGGGTAAGTAATAAAAGAATATCTAGCTGCTTTGCAGTACTCAGTGGCATTTTTACTATATTTAATATTTTTTTCAGACTTACATATGTTTGCTGGAAGTTAAACAAAGGAAAAAATACATTCCCATTATTCTTCATTTCATTTCAGCAGAGGACACCTGAATTAATCTGCTTCAGTGTCACCCAAACTTAAAAAAAAAAAAAAAAGTCTTTTATGTATATGTGCTTTTAATACCTTGGAACTAAGCTTCTCTTCCCCTCTTTATACTACAGTAGCAGAGCTCTTGAAGAACAGTGTTCAAAATGCTTTCTTTTTTCAGTAATTTCTTTTAGTAGTATATTGGAACTACCTCTATAATAATTGCTTTTATAGGAGTGTTATAGGACAGCAGTTGTTAGTGGTTTCGTGCAGTGAGCACATTCTTTACCTTCTCTTTTCTTCAGGAAGAAAAAAACGGCCAGAAGGCTTCAGAGGCAAAAGAGGTGAAACTGTATGGCCAGATTCCTCCTGTAGAGAAGATGGATGAATCCCTCTCCACTCTTGTTAACTGCGAGTAAGTTAGGCTAAAAACAAATTGGAAATCAATAGGTAGGACAGAGTGAAAAGGAGACCGAGCCAGGACTTCCCAAGAGACATTAGAACAGTGTTAGAAATAAGTTTCTGTGCATTTGTTAAGGCTATGCTTAAAAAGTCATCCCATACGTGATGTTAGTAACACGTCATACTTTCCTAGAAGCTAAATCAAGTTGCAGAAATCATGATGCCTTGAGAGAAGAATAGACAAATATTTCCAGCGCAGTGGTGTTTAGATGTGGAACTGTTCTGATACAGTGATCCCTTTTGTTCTGAGAGTCAATTGTTCTTGCTTTTAAAGGAAGCTTTCATTGTCTACCAACTGCATTGAAAGAATTGCCAACTTGAACAGCCTAAGTAAGTGACAATCCAGTGATTATATTTGTTTTCTAGTTGCGTGGCGAGGGCATATACCACAATTTGTAACATGTGTCTAGTTTTATACCTTTTCTTATCCTTTTTAACTGCAGTCGACTTGAAAATTATCAGTCTTCCTGGAGAATGCATGTTTAGCAGTAAAGGCGTATTAAAGCATGTGTCTCTGTGCAGTCTTGGCGCTTGTTTTGCTGTGCAAGCTTAATAAAAAAAACATCCATCCAGAAGTAGCTTTGTAATCTCCAGCGGGCTTGAGTTATGAGTTTCAACACTAATTGATTCTAGAATGATTTAACGACTAATTTCCACATTGATGATGGAGATAGGCTGCAGTTCAACAACTTAATAGTTGTGGTATAGCCTGTTGCTGAGGTCAGAGTGCTGTAGACCTGAATGGAAAAATGTATTTTCCATGTCTTCTGACTTTGCAGAGGATTTTGATGTACTCATTTTGATTTTGTTCTTGCTTGCTGTGCTAGCTGTCTAGAAAGTGGAACTGAACTCTCATTTCTTGGGCAGTTCTCTATGAAACCTTGAAACTCATTGGGTTACCTACTTTAGGGCAGAAATTTGCCATCAAGTCTGCCTCTGTGGCATGAGATTGGCAAAGAGCTGCAGGTTTGGGACTGGAGCTTTCAGGATTTTCTGCCTCTGTCAAATTGCTAGACAGATGGACAAGGAACCTGGGATCCCGTCCTCTGCAGCTAGGCACCAGCAGGGGTGTCAGGGAGTCTGATGAACCTAACTGTTTTCATCATATGCTCAGCTGTCAGAAAACTTGCAAATACCAACCAGGGAAGAAACATTCCAGCAGTCTTTTCAAATAACCATACTGTAATTTCAATTTGAGTAACTCTTATCGTGAGCAAAGAATAGTTAGGCAGTTAAATAACAAAGGTGAATTCCATCTGAAGTGGTATAAAACATTAACAGTCTTCTAAAGCATCTTAGATATTTCTATTAGTAACGAGCAGAATAAAAACAGCCATTCTGTACCAAATATGTGATCTGGAGGCGAGGCAAAATAGAACTTCATGGTCTGTCTCCTTAAGGTATAAAATGTGAGGAACTCAGATTCTATTGCCTTCTGTGAGAAAAATCGATGCTTGTAGCAATGAAAAACAGTCAGGTAATTATTACGTATTTGCTTTTGTTCATTGCAAAGAGGATACTGAGAAATCCTCTTAAGCATGCAGCACTATGGCTAGTCTCGCCATTAATTATTGTAATTCACAGCTATTTGCTTTATACCTGCAAGAAAGCTTATGTGAATACTGAAAAGGAGTTTTCTGGAGAGACTGCTGTTTTGTCCTAGCTTTGAGTTAGGCTAATGTTACACTAAAATCCAGCAAGAGCAGCTCACTTCCAAAGCTTATTTGTCTGCGTGCTAGACTAGGCTGAAATATTTCTTATCTGACTTCAGAAGTCAAATCTGCAGCCTTAAAGTGAGATTAGAACAATTATTTTTTCCTCTGGAGAAGGAGTAAGAACTATGTGAAATGACAGCCAGCGAGCTAGCAGTCAGAGTTCAGAGCTAGCAGTCAGAGTTCAGGTGCAAGATGGAACTGTAGGTTTTGTACATGAACAGCTTCGTAGTTTTGAGCATGTTTCTGGGCTGTCCTCTGCATCAATCCCCCATCACTGTCAGAAGTTATTGTTTCTGTCATGTCATTCTTCCTTAAGGCAGTCTTTACAGAATGCAGGCTTTTTAGGAGTATGGAGTTTTACCTCAATTACAGCACCTTTTTACACTTAAAAAGAATCACGAATAAGAAATGTTCTGTTATCTGTTTCAGAAAATTTGAGGATTCTGTCTTTGGGAAGAAATAACATTAAGAACTTGAATGGATTGGTATGTGCATCTTAGTGTTAACTCTTTACTAACAAAATGGAGTGCTATCCAAGATGTGGCATAATTTCCCTATAAGTCTTGGCTGAATTCTGCCTTATTTCCTAAACTTTTCTTTCATTTTATTCTGTCACAATGGTATGTTTACTCTCTCTTCCACTTCCCCATTTTCAGATAGTCCTTGTCTTCTTAAATGCTCTTCCTGTTTGGAGATACTTCAGAACCAATTTAACACTTTAAACGGATTTTAGGAGGAGGAAAATTGTTGTTTTTGAGAAATAGGAGCAGAACTTCTATTTTAAAACTCCTAAATGTCCAGAGCCTGTTACGTTTCATTGTCTTTATATGAAAATAATACCTACAGACTTTTTGGATAGGGATTTTTCTTTCTAAATATACTTAGGCTGTGGTTCTGTACTAAAAATATTGTCAGTCCTGTAAACACATGCTTCCTGAGAGTCTGTCCCATTTAAATTACCTGTCATTCTGAGCAGTATTGCTCCGTGGGAGAAGATGGTGGCAGGACTGAATCTACTAGGCATGGGAAAAATTGTTGTGGAAAAAATGGGATCAGTTTTGTTATATCTGTATTAAAGCAGAATATTTCTTTCAAGCAACTTCATTAGAAAATGAATACAGATACAGTTTTATTCCTTGAGAGATACTGTATGTTTCTCCTGCAGAACGTTCCTCTTCATAGCTTCTGCCACCTTCAAAGATGCCATTATCTCTTAAATGTAAAATGAAGTCAATTTAGAATGACTGGTTTATAAAAACACCCTTTTTTGAGGGAGTTATAAAAGCAACTTCTGTCCTACAGGTCCAAACTTATCTGCAGTTGAGACAGATTGTTCCCTAATACTGCTTAAAAACCCCTATAAAAGAATTGCTGAGTAGCAGTCACTTGGTGCACAGACACATTTGTCTCCTCAGTCCGTGCTGATTAAGAACAACTGCTGATCCTTGTCTTACTCTAATGCTATGATTTTTTATGTCCTAAATATATTTCATATCCTTTGCTCTTATTCCCATGAGTATTCGTAGTGCTTAATTAGGGCCCTGTGTAAAAGGAAATGAAGACCAATATATTTAGTATTTTTGCACATGAGGTGACCTGTAGGGGGTGAAGAAGAGAATCAGAAGGAGGGCTTACTTTCGCTTACCTGAGCAGTTCTGTCATTTTCCAGGAAGCAGTTGGAGACACTTTAGAAGAGCTGTGGATCTCGTACAACTTCATTGAGAAACTGAGGGGTATCCGTGTAATGAAGAAGCTGAAGGTTCTTTATATGTCAAATAATTTGGTGAAAGACTGGGGTAAGGCATTCCTCTCTGTTCCGCAGCTTCCTACAGGTTATGGTGAAAGTGTAAGTCAGCAAGTTAAAAATAGTTCTCTATGTTCTGGGGCTTAAGTTTTACTGATAAGCCTGCAGAAGTGCACAGAATCCCTACATATTTCATGCAATAAATTAAAAATAGAAAATTGAATTTAAATTCTAAGCCCAACGGAGTTTGCTCTTAGAGAAGTCCAAGCAACGTGATTCTTTAAAAGCGTGCCTGCTCTTTAACCTGCTACCAGGTCAAGCCCAAATGATCCCTGCCCGCTCATATCCCATGCTGTTTACTTTTGCACAGAGTTTGAAAGAAAGGTCTGGTGCAGATGTACTTTCCTTGTTCCACAATCTGGTTGGTGTTTTCACATTTGTGGTTGCAGCAGAGTTTGCGAGACTGGCAGAGCTGCCATTATTAGAGGATCTGGTGTTTGTAGGCAATCCACTGCAAGAGAAATACGCCTCAGATCAGAAGAACAATTGGATTGAAGAAGCAACCAAACGGGTGCCCAAGCTGAAAAAGCTGGATGGTGAGTGTGGGGCATGAGGGAACTGATCTAAGTAACAAGCTTAGTAGAAAGAAACCAATCAGGGAAATGAGTCGTAACCTCAACAGCTCATCTGCGTGCTCATTCAGTATCCCTGCCCCCTCTCTCTGGGCTTATTCAGAAGTAAGCCAATCCCTGGCAGCACCAGCTGCAGGATCTTCTGAAAAGTTGTCCACGTGGTTCTGCAGCCCACAGCTGGGCTTTACTCTTGAAGTTATCCAACCAAATAGTTTTAGCATGTCGCTAATGCTCCCCGGAGAAGTGGTCATGGCACTGAGCTTGCTGGAAAATGAAGAAATGCAAAGCGTCTGGACAGTGCAGACACACATTCTGATTTTTGGGTGGTCCTGTGTGGAGCGAGGAGTGGGACTCAATGATCTTTATTGGGTCCTTTCCACTTGGGACATTCTATGATTCCAGTAGGATACTGAAACACACATACACATTTAATAGTGAAGACTTCACTCTTCTCTTGTAGAATTCACACGTTCACTTGTGAAATTATATGCTTAAGTATTTATCATTAAACAAGTTCACAAGGCTTTCATCAGCTGAGTTGAATTACAGTTTTCCCAGCAGTTTTCTATCATCTGGGAAAAAAGAGACACAGCGTGTCAGTCTTATAAACAAACAAACAAAACCAGCTCTCACTACAGATAGGAGCCCTCTGCAGGAAGGATGGTGCACTAGATGATTGTTAGTAAAATCTCTTCACATATCTGTAGCTTTTCTTATTTATTTATTGCCTTGTAGGTATCCTAGTTATTAAACAAGAAGAAGATGAAGAAGGAGGAAACTGAGGAGAATATTGTGTTGGGTAATTAATAATTCAAGTATCTCCTGATTGCTCAGCACATAGAACTTTGACATACATGTTTGTTTTGAAGAAAATCTTTGGGCAATTTTTAAAAGACCAGCTTATCTCCACTGTCTCTTACCCAAAGAGTTAATTACCAAAATTCAGGCACGCCAGTTTTGTCAAGCTTCTGACACCTTCTGCAGAGACCAGTGGAGTTGAGTTCATCTGCTGTTTGGTTAGTGAGAGACCTTTACCTGAACTAATGACCTAGCTACTCTTAATTCCTAATCGGTGGTGCTTATTGTTCGCTCTTGTGTTATAACAGAGCAGGTTTAGCTTGTAGGTGCAGCTGGCCAACCTTCAGTTGAAACACTGAGGCTGAAGGAGCAACGTTACATTTTAGAACTGTTACAGACTTTGTTGTGTTTAATTCTGTTGTGGGAATCCCTTAGTATTTTAAGTATGTGAATTTGCCTTTCATCCCCAGAAGTATTATGCCAAATAGGCCCAGAAGTTGTGGACATACGCACAAGAAAGGAAATGGGCTCGTGATCTTTTGTTACGGACTTTTTAAGTTTTGAATTGGGCTTCTTGCATTGGAACTCTTAACTCCATTGCTTAGAAGCCCGTGTATAACTTATATGATTTTATTTATTTCAAAGAGGCAATGGGAATTCTTTGCATGGTTTCAATGAGACTAAAATATCTGCTGGCTTTATTTTATTTTTTGCCTTTTTTTATAAATTATTTTGATTGGAGTATATGGACTATTAGCTTCCAGCTGGTTCTTGTTCCTAGTCTTGTTTTGGCTCACTGATGGACGCAATCCTTCTCAGCTCTGGAATTTTCCTGTAACTAAGTAGGCTGACGCTAACTCAGAAACAAACACTGAACGAAAGACCTGGGCTTGAGATTTAAACTTTCGGGTTTGGGACCCTAATTTTTTTCTAAAGCACAGATGTAAGCAGTGAGTGAAGTGTGTATGTGGTTACTGAGGAAAGTGAGACAAGGTAGGAAATGGGTATTGGGAAATAGATACTGAAGATGTACCAGACATGCTGTATTGCAGGTTTAACCATTTTGAGTAAACGTCCTTGTATAGCAGGTAACTGTTTTTTAGTGAAAAGCATTATTTAATGCTAAAGACAGATATAATTGCACTGTTGGATGCAAATAATATTCCCACCCCCCCCCCCCCCACTTCCTTTAGAAAATGGAGCAAGTCATCTAAGTAGATTTTTTGGGGGCAGCTTTTTTGAGATTGTTTTTAAGCTTTTCTTCTAATTCAACGTCATTAACTTTGTTTAAACTAGAATTGCAACGAGTGTGCTTGCAGGTCTTAGAACAGACCTATAAGGGCTGAAGGCAGAACACCACTTTTAATGTGTTCATGAAAGAGGGGCAGGGGTTGATATCCTGGAAGTCATGGTCAGAGATAAAAGGGTGGAATTGGCCCAGGCTACAGCAGCACTGATCTCAAGCTCCAGGCGTCCTTTTTAGTAGGAGATAATTCTACTGCTCATCAATATCTGAGAGAAGAGTGTGAAGTAGAAGATTACAAGGAAATCAGAGCCTAGATTCAACATATTCTTTCTTCTTCTTGGATTTTTAGAGGAATTCTTAAGCATTCCAATTTCAACTGACTATTACAAATAAGTCTTGAGTTTGATTTAGATCCCTTTCTTAAATCAGAAGAGCAATGGCAAAAGCTGATGACATTCCTTGCCCAGCACAGACTGTTTCCAGATTATTGCTCTGGTGACCAGAAGGTGTTTCTTAGTCAACTACGTCACTGGATTTATTTTACAGACTTTGAATTCTCATGTAACTTCTTCTAGTATTATGCTTTATCATTAGGAAAGGCATCATTAACTAAGAAGCACAAAGGGAAAGAGTGTATATAGTGAACAGCCGTTTCATGTCGGTCTCTTAAAACCAGTTCATTTCACTTGCAGCCAATCACCTTTGGAAAAGTGGATGTGATTTGAAAGAGTACCTAGTTTATGGCACACATGGACTTTACTGACCCCAGTTTTTGTGTTAGGGCAGTAGGGGACAGGCTTGGGCCCTTGCCTACACCAATTAAAGCGTGCTTATCATGAAAACTTCTGAATATTAGCAACAAATAGATAAGCCAATTTCATACGTGTGTGGAGCTGTTTTCAGAGCAGTACTCCTGGCATGGAGCCTGGCCAAGAGGCCTTGCATTGAAATCCCTTTGCCAATTTATACAGTTATGGTACCTATAGCTCAATTAGCTCCTCAGAAGAAATAAGATAGAGATGAGAATGTGGTCCAATGCTACATGATCCTACTGGTTCACTGATTGGTATCTAAGTACGGTCTAAGTCTGCACATTTTTGAAGGTAGTGTCAGGTACAGCACCGACTCTACTTTGACAGTTTTGGCACAGTGTGAGAACAGAATCGAATCTAGTGTTCCAGGTGGTAACAGTTTCTTTGTCAGGACTCGAGGAACACAGAAGAGCAGTTCCTGGCTCTTGTAAGTGACAAGTTGAGGCTCACATGGATTAATTACCATTAATCGGTCCAGCAGTGACTATTGCAGTTGTTCTGGTGGTAAAGCTGTGTATAACATCTGCCTATTGGCATCGGCTCTTTTCACAGTTTAACAGCACAAATCTCTCTTTTTTGTGACTGCATTATAAATACGAAAATAAAAACGATCATTACTGAAGGGAACACACAATTGTAGCAGCAGTAAAGTACACTTAGAAGCTTTTCCTTCGCCTTTCACCCTCCATACTGCAGAACTTTTGCATGTAAGTTAACCCCTTCCTGAGTTTTGGCTTGATGTTGTTAGACACGATGAATCGTGATTACCATCATCAGATCAAAATCCCATGAGCTTTACAAGCCCAAAATAAATCAAATTTTAATAAATTTTTTAAATTTGCACTTTAAAATTATGCACTGGATGTGGTGGAAGACACACAGGTGATAGAATTAAAGCAGCTGATTTGCATGCTGCTGGAGCTGCACTGTCACTGATAGGCTGACAGAGATCAGGCTGCGTGCCCACGAGGGTGGCTGAGCAGCAGAGTAAGATGCTGAAAGAATTCTTTCTATATTATTCTTTGCACTTCCACATCTCACCACATCTGATAATGTCCTAAGCACATTATTATTCATAAATGAGAACAGCACCCATGTAAAACTTGCAAGCCATGTGGAATTCTGCTTTTCCCACAGAATTTATGGAGGATTAGCATCCACTTAATTACATAAGAGAAATATACTACAATTAAAAATTAGAGATAGAAAATAGGTATTTTACTTGCTTGTGAGCACAGTGACCTCTCTTCAAAGAGCTGATGTATGCAGTGGTTATATTTCAAATGGCTGGAAAAATGTGAGAGGAGAGCTGAGAACCAGCAGCTGATTCACATTAGTGAAGTAGACCCATCTAGGAAAATCTTCAAGCAAGTGAGCACTTTTAACATCTACTTTTGATTACCTTTTGTATACTGCAATTTTGTAGCATGAGCAAACTGTCGAAGTTGCTGTGTTTAAATTATTTAGGCCTATGTTTATAAATGATCTTCTGTGAAACTTGTTTAAAAATAACAGAATGTTATTTTATTAAAAAAAAAAAAAAAAGTCTTTGGCTATTGTGTAATGGAATAGCTCTGCTTCTGGTGAGCTTTCACAAATTAATTCTTGTTCTTGTTAACTCTTCCTAGCTGCTCAGGGAGCAATGCATTTATCGTATGGAAACTGTCCCTTATTGCCTCTAATATTTTAGAATAGAAAATAATTTAGGCTTTACAAATGTTGATCTAATTGTGATTGTTGTCATCTGAAACATAAATATTTTTCAATCTTTTAATACAGACGTTGGTTGTCAGATTTGTTGTCAGGTCCTAAGAGAAAAGTCCGCTGTTTTTTGTTGGGGTAAAAAATGCAAGTACGTTAAGTATGGGTAAGTCTTACTTCAATACAAAATCACTGATGTGCTTTGAATTTAAGCTCTGGGAGTAGCATTACACCATCAGCTCCATTCACCCAGCTCACCAGGAGGTTGCTGCTTAATGAACTTCTCTAATAGGAACTTCAGCCTTCAGTAAGCAGTGTCACCAAAATGTAGTTTCAGAGCTCATATAAATGAGAAAGCTTTGCACCCTGCAGCAGTCACCCTCAGTAGGGACAAGAATATCATCCTGCACTGACAACAGCAGTGCTATTTAAAAACAAACATTCAGGGAATTACTGCAAAATTTCCCATAATGTTGCTCCCTCAAAATACATTTCAGCTTAGAAATCAGTGAAGTGCTTTATTAAGGTCTCTCAGTAGTTGAAATACTTGGATCCACCCATTTCAAAAAGATGAAAACCAAACCACTCTAAACTAACTGTTGTTAATTTTTCATCTTCCAAACTGCGTTTGCACATTTTTAGTACAGCACAGTCAGCCTGTAATGCTTTTGCTGGTTGGCTGTGCTAGTGAAGCAAAGGCATTGTTTTCTTTGCCATCTAAGCAAACACCACTTACTTCCTCAAATGCTACTGCTGATCAACATCCATATCTGCAGGAGTCAGTTGAAACAAGGGCTCTTACACTGCTCCACTAAATCCTTTTCCTGTCCTCCTTGCCAATATCCTGGAAATACAAATTTGTCAGCATAAATGAACAACCAAGTTCAAGCATCAGCAGCCAGCTTCCAAAACATAGGGACCTTTGCTTTGAGGATGGAGGGAAGGACACTGATATTTAAAAGCCCACAGCAAGAGATCCAGCTACTGCCAGAAAAGTAGGTTATATCAGTGCTATGTTACCAAATCCATACAGAAAAAATTAAAAGTAGATCCAGGTAACAGACAAATGCCTTTAAGACAGTATTCACTAACATATGGATTTAAACATTACGAATGAGAAATATGACAATATGCATTACAACTGATTTTGAGTTACAGCCCACCATTGTTTCTACGTGCAGCTGATTCGATTCCCGAGCAGCTGGAAGTGTTACCTCTTTTCCCAGCAGTTCCAGATGTATTTCATCTGGGTGTACTGCCCTCTGTCCCATCCAGACACAATGCAGGAGTTCAGATGTGATACACACCCTTCAGGCACCAACTCCCTTCATGCTGCCTCAGCTCTGCAGCTGCTTACATAGCATCAGAAGCGGAATTCAGCTGTCCTCATGTGCAGCTTGCCTCGGGCTGGACACACCACCAGCATTTCTGTAAAGCAAACGGAGCTGCATCTACCTGATACTTTCTAGATAACTTCCTCGTATGTGAGACCTAAAGTACATCGCAGGCTGACGTCTTCAGGGAGAATACTGAGAAACAGTCCTGATGGTGGCTATGGGAAACAGAGGCAAATATGATCAGAGAGCAGAACTGCTTAACGCGGCTCACGACAGACTCAGAGCTGCCTCCTGAGTATGAACAGATCCCCGGCCCAAGCCCGGCAGCCACTGCCTCGTATCAACAAAAAACTCACCTCTGAGACTACTTTTAAACCTCATTTAATAAAAGGGTTTCTTAGATATATAGAGGATATTAAGTAAATAAGTTACATAGTACATTACCGTCACATCAGCAAGATTGCCTTTAGTGTATTAATATTTTATAAAAAAAAGCACACAAAAAATAAATTCAGTCCAGTCTATCACAACTGTACAGCAACAGGTAAATATATTTATATATGTACATTTGTAACATGTAACAGTCTTTTAAAAGGTGCCATAGGCAGCAAACACACAGAAGGAAGTGTCTGCTCACTTGCTAAAATAAAAGTAATATACTTTATTATAAAGCATTTATACAGTAATTACAAAGGCTGACTGCTCCTGTACAGTACACCAAAGCTTTGACTACAAATTTAAAAACAACGTAAAAAGAATGAACTCAACAAAAAAAAGTTTTTATCAAATCTGAACTACAGGGGGAAAAATACATATGGAGAAGCTGCAGGAAACATTTTTAAAATACACATTTCTATAAAAATATATGTTGTTTTCGATTCTCGAGAAGTTAAGCATTTCCTGGGCTCAGCTGCTGATGGAATCTTGCTCTCAGAAAGAGAACTCCTCTGCCGAAGCTGAGAGGCTGCCCTCCTGACACTTGGCATCAGAGAGAACATGGGCAAGAAAAGCAGCTGAACCCAAGGGAAGAATTTACACAGAAACTCACTCCTGTGAAAATCAAACACAGTTTGTAGACTCCGCTTCTTTGTCTCTTTAAAGCTTTATATACTTTCAGACATATGTTAGAAGATAAAACAGAATGCCTGCATGAGAAAATGTGATGGAGAATGAGGTTTCTGGCAGAGGTAATCACTGGACTAAAAGTGCCTTTGTATGAAAGCAGATGAGACTTCTACAGCTGTAGTCCTCCCCACTCACCTTTCTTTTAGAATAGATTACAAATATATAGGAACTTCCCACGAACGCTCCTTGAAAGAGAACTGAATGGTATGTAATAGCTAAGAGAGGGAGAGCTTGCTCTTTCTGGTTTAGGAAACACTTTTTGTGAACGATGACTTCAAGATCAGCCTGCTGCAGTTATGAGAAACACCACCAAGTGTCAGGTTTGTGAAATGATTAGTTCTGTTAGCTAATCCAGACTCCATGGATTCCATCTCTGGTATGGGAGTAATAGATGGGTTACCTTTAAGTTTCAGAATGCCTCTCTTTTCTCTGCCTTCAAGCAGCTGCTACCCTGCCCAGCCTGGCTGTCAGCACAGCTGTTCTGGGGCCTCCAGTGTACAGAAGTGAGTTCTCCAGGGTACTGCAGCCTGTTCAGCTAAGCTGCTCCAATTTTAAATGGAAAAACATTCAATACATTAAAATGCAGAGTTGCTCTTGCAGACGGACAGTGAAACACCTGTAGCTGTATCAGATATGCATTCATGAGTGCATGCATTTATCTAGTAATTATATATACACCATCTTATAAAATGGAGATGCTATCCCATGCAGAGCACAAATCTGAAAGGCTGAATGAATCTATCTGTCCAGGGCAGACAATGCAGGCAGAAAGGCAGAAAACACACAACCAGGGCAGAAAGTAAGCACAAGGCCATGTCTCCCTCACAGCATCTCTGCAACAGCCGGAGCTGGCATCAAGATCCAGCTGGGCAATGGTTTGGAAGTACAGCCACCGGTGGGTGTACGACCACTTGCAGCCTCATCTTGCACTGCAAGGGGCAAATTATCATCACACAGCTACAGACCTGCAGCCTGTATCTTTTCTATGTCCCCAGACAAAGGACAGCTAACGCAAAGAGATGCTCTCCTTGTTCCAACTCCATCTGGGAGCGCACAGCACCTTTTTCTAAACTAGCAGCAAGAGCAGTGGGAATGAAGACCTGTAAAAATGCCTGCAAGCAGAAAATAATCCGCACAGGGCTTTCAAATGGACAACTTCTCAGAACATAAGAACAGAATGAATTTTCTTTTTTTAAATCATAATTGGAGTAACACCGCTTTAAATTAACACTGTGCTGCAATGAAGAGCCACTCAAGTCATTTTCCCCTACATAGAATACCATAATTAATTCCAGATCAGACAAATTCATTTCGAATGCTTTGTCTACAGCAGATGGGGGATTTTTTCCCCCCCAGTTATTTTCTATATTTGTTTGTTTGGTTTGGAAACAACTCTGCCAACTTCTGCTAGTTGGCATGATCTAACTCAGATCCAAACTGCCTCAGTAAGCAGGTGGGCAGCAGGTTAGGTGCTGCTCGTTTTTAACTAAGACACTTAGAGGAACATTTCCTCTCATTACCACGACAAAAAAAAAAAAAAAAAAAAAAAAAAGGTTTTCTGGTGGCTACCAGCAATACAGAAACACATTTGTTGCCACTTACTTGGAATACATAACTGCTTTTGGTCAGCCATGCTAGCCCGTGTTTGCAGAGGCCATCCTATCCTCAGAAAAAGCCCTGTTCAGATTTTCTTCCAGCAGCAGGCCTCCCTGTATCACCTCGCTGTTCTCTGCTGCTGCAGCAGGGTGGGAGAGAAGCGATCAGTATTGGATTTGGTGCATAATAAATACATAGCTTTAGTACAATTAAAGACTATTTCTTATTTGTTCTTAGCACCTCAACTGCTTACCCTTCATCAGAGGCAAAACAACTCATTGATTTCCTAAAGCAGACAGAATCAGTGAAAGATCTGCCCTTTTGGAACACACTAATAATGCTTTCCTTAAATCATTGTCATGTCTAAAAAGATTAAATTGGTACTCAGAGCAGTAGCATGATTTGCTCTTTAAATCTTTGTACTTGATTTCACCTGTTAGTCATCTGCCATTGGAATTTGCTATGCAATATCTAAAACGACAGCCATATCGAAAACTGCTCAGGGCCACAGCTGAGTGTTGGCTCACTGTTACCTTGGCATACTTGAAGAAACTAAAAGTACTGGGAGAAATGGAGGTGTTACACAGGGCGTTACTGTAAAACAAGACACGTCTGGACTTCCTACCCGTACAGAGAACAGTCCTCATCTACAAATCCATCTGTGCATTTGCTTTCCTGGAGGACATGGATGAGTTCTCCTAATTCAGCATCCCACTTTCTAGCTGAGACTGCACGGCTGTTCCACACTTTCCCTCACTCTTTCCTAAACGACTGCTCCTGATCAAGACACAAAGCTAACCATTGCTTTATCCCGATACGAACAGTTATGTTTGGTTGGTTGTTTTTTTTTAAAGGATGAAATAATAGCTGAGTTTGCACTGTTTTAGCAAGGACAGTGATGGCATTTTTCTAAAATAGTTTCTTCACCCTTATTTCAGTTCTCAGCTTTAGGGAGATCTCCTCTCCAAACTTAACAATCTTCATTTTTGCCTTGTTTCTCAATGTGTGCCATTTCCACCGCTATTTCCATTTCTTCATTCTGTACTTCCAGAACTTCCTGGTCTTTTAACTAACTGTACACCATGCTACAGCTGAGACAGTTACTCCAGGGAAATGCATTCACTACAACAGCATAACACAATCTACGTTATTTTAAACCCATTTTATATATATTCAGTTCACAAGCCCTGCATGTTTCTGTGCTGATACTCTGCCCTGCAGGTCTCAGGATCTGGAAACTACTGGCAACTTCCCAGAAACATATTTCAGAATTTTAACTGCATCATCACTTTATACTGGAATGAATCCCAGCTGAAGAAGTGAACCATGAGTTTCAGCTGCCCTGGCACAGCGTGCTAAAGCTTCTGTTCTCTCTGAGGGCCCCAGGATAGTGGCAGACAAGCCTTTTCTCCAATTTACAAGAGGAAAAAGATAATAACACTGAAAATCTTAATAGGAAGACTGATATGCTTAAGCTTTTCTTTAACGATGAGTAGCTTTCAGTTCTTTGCAGTTTTTGAATGGATTGTAATAGTTTGTGACATGCCATCTGCTTCCACATTCCTGTCAGCAAGAACCAGGGACATGCAGCAGTCATCCCAGTGCTGACAGTCACCCGGTTTTATTAGGAATAAAAACACAGTGTTTTTAGGAAATAATGCATACAGGCAGAATTGTCAACACTGAAAAAAGTGCAGTCCTTATGATAATGCTACTGATTTTAAGAGTAGTAACTGTTTCTATTAAGAAGTCTGTACAACAGCATATGTATGTCAAAGGAAATATGGTACAATACACAGCCTCCCAGACTTGGGCAGCATGACTGTGGTTGCACAAAGCTACCTGGGGCAGGAAAAGAGGACCAGATGGCATGCTGAGTCAGATCTGTTTTCCTTCGGCAACTTGACAAGTAGAGATACATTACCTGAAATTCATCTAGCAGCTCAAAGAGCCACATTAAAAAAAAATAATTTACAGAAATCAGCCAGCTGGGAACACTTCATGTGCTGCTACCCACCCAGGATCCCTGCTCCATCATGCACCACAGAAGCAGCACACATGGGATGTGATGCACTGCTGGCACGCAGGAACTGCTGCCTCCACACACTGTGCTGAAGGTGCCAGAACACGGAGCTGGGACTGATCAATTGTGAGTGCAAGGAAGCAATCTGATTCTCTACACCCTTATAAAATAATGACAAAGTGGCTATAAAGATGCACAGACCAATCCTGCGCAAATCTATGTCACCTGGACTCCTTTTGCATCTTCTTAATTTTCATTCACCAGCAGGCTTTTGGTGGCTAGACCTTTTTTGATTTTTTGGCTATTAGCACATGTCAGTTCTGAAGGAAAAGTGGCATTTCAGCCAGCTAAAGGGGCGACAGGAGGACAAGCCAGCAGGCATGGCTGTCCAGCCACCTGTGTGGAAGCGAAAAGCCTCCTGCATATACAGTCATGTACTGCCTGACAGGAAGTATCTGGAAAACAAGGGCCCCACAAATATAAGAGCTCTATGGCAACAATTTAAAAAGATAAATGAGGGGTGCCACAGGAAACGAATGGATGTGTTGAGAGATAAGAGCCATTCACAGGAGGCTAAAGGAGCTTGACGGAGATGAGATTCCAACACAGACCAAGACACAGGCAAGGTCCACATTCATTTTCACAAAACAAACTTGCTCCCCTTTAACCAAAGCCAAAACCAACAGTTTTCATTTCAAATTGCACTTGTGAAACCCAGACTACTTTCCAAGAAGTTACTCAAAGGCTAATTATTTTGTTTTCCATTGGGAGACAACCCACGAGGCCTGTGACTACTTCAATCCCAAAGGATACCTTACGCCCATTGCTGTGTTCTTAATAGCATGAAAGAAAAGCACCTCAGGGTTCTTTGAAAAATAAAACTTCCTCTCACAATGAGGAAGCATATCTTGCTCATCCCACTTTTCATTTTTGTGAAACAGAGGCCAAAACCAAACACCATCTTTCCACAAAACTTGCTGGCAGCCAGAATAAATGCTTAGAAGAAAAGGCAGGAAAGCGCAACAGGAAGAATAACTTGCTGAGAAAGAACACATGTAGAAACCACCAGCGTCACAGTAACTGGAAACAGTCACCTCAGAGCAGAGCACCATTTTCTAACTCTGGTCCGGAAACTGTTATATCCAAGAATCCTGTTATCACGATTCCTGACAAGCACAAGAAGAAAGGTCTTACTGACCCAAGAGAACTTACTTCCACTGCAGGTGACGTTCCATTGTGTACCTCAGGTATGATTATAAATAGAATAGAAATCTTATTTGTTTTTTTGAAAAAAATCCAAGCTGAAACAAATCTTCTTGTTTGCTGTTTTGGCTTGGTCAGTACTGGCAAGGTGAAATGGAACATGTGGCACGAGGAGACCGCAGCACTGAAACTGAGACCTGACAGTTCAGGTCAGAAAAGTGCAAGCAAAAAACGTGAAACCACTGAGAGGGTGACAGGTCCAGCCTTGCTACTCCCTCCATCTCTAGCCTGCTGCTATATTTCTCCATCCTCATCCGAGCTCCCACTGCTGCTTCCACTGCTGTTGCTCCCACTCTCGCTGCTCTCTTCCTGCTGGGCCTGGCTGTGAGCTGCTGCCGCCGCCGCCTCTGCTGCTGCTGCCGCCTCTCTCTCTTGCTGCCTCAGTGCAGCCGCCTTCTTCTCCTGCTCCGCGTGGCTCTTCATGTGCGCACTGCGGCTCTTCACCTTGTAGAACACCCTGAGGAAACATAGGTGCGTTAGCGCTGGTCTCACTGACGGCTTTCTCCTCCATTAATTCACTGAAAAAGCTTTCCACAGCTACAGCCTCAAGTTTGTGAGCTTCAGCACAGGAACCCATAGTGGCACTGCAACAAAACTTCCACAGCAAACACCACTTCTGCCTCAGCACGTGCCAGTGTGCTGGCTGAACTATTAGCAGGAGATCCTAAGCACCCTCAAATTACTTCCTTTGTTTCTTGATTTATTTTCTGAATTCAGAGCAGCAACACTGGCATCTGAAACACACATGTGCTGCTTAACACAACAGGGCCCCACTTTTTAGCCATCCTCCCCTCCCTATGCTGCAGAAACACAATAAACACAGAGGTGAACAACAGTCAGTTGCCATTACAAACATTTATCCACACATCTGGAAACATCTGAGATTTTTACTCCCAATTCTGCTCTATCCTTCTCTCTTCCCATTAACTATTTTGAATAGGCACCAAATATCACAAGACAGGTTTAGAGAGCACTATGAATCCTTGCCTGCTCCTCCTCTGTCAGTGGCCAGGGTCAAATCTTACCTGTCTGCCTTCTAACAGCTCTGACCATTCCAATACAACATGCTCCCTGAGGGCATAGGAACAATATACCTTGGCAGGGTCAGCTAAGTCCCAGACATAGCAGCAATTTGTTAACAGCCCTTATGATTTAATTAGATGGAGATCTCGTTTTCTTGCCATCTAATTGAATGCAGGCAGTGTCTCATGTCATTTGAAAAACAGTAAGAAGGTAATCAAAGCTGTAAGTTGTTAAAAACAAACTTACAAAAAGAAAAAAAAAACACCACCACACTGTAAAAGCCCCTCATCTGCAAGATTAAGTAGGGTAAAAATTAATTAAATTATTGCCAGTCTCTCTGAGACTGCCCTACTATAATTCCATGACTACTGCTGGAAGCTAAGTTGCTCTTACCTGCCACACTTTTTACATGGAAACGTGTTTTCTGTGTTCTGGGTTTTACTGGTGACATCTGATTTTATCTTCTGTTTTCGACGCCTCCTCTGCACTGGAGCAGGAATAAGCTTTCGAGGCTTCATGGTCGTCTCCCTCGGCCTTCTTCCAACTCTGCCTGTAACAGTTGCCTCTTGTCTCCTTATACTGGCATCATTAGCCTTTGGAGAGAGGGAAATGTAAGGCAAACAAACCAAAACCTACTTCTCACATGACCCTACGTGTGCATCAACTACAAATAATTGAGTTTCCTTGCCTTACTCATCCCAGTCCATCCAGAACAGCACACAGTCTCGTTACCATCAACACTCTAAGCTACCTCAGCCCAGCCCTTGCTCTGGAAGAAGGCAAAGGCAGAAACTTCTACATCTTGAACTGTTGACCTGATATTTTCTAAAATGCTTGCAGAGTAAAGGTAGTGTAAGAAGCACATCATGCACAATGCAGCACTTACTATTAAATCATCATGTAGTGTGTGTTCATCTTTGAGAATGAGTGTGCTCTTTCTTCTGTTATCCAACCCTTCCTCCTCTTCGTCCTCTTCTTCGTCTTCCATGTGCCCCTGTTCTTCACTGTAAAAGTCCCTTCTGAGAGGAAGAACACGTGCAAACCTATGGGAACTCTTCATCAGAAAATAAAGGAACTGTTAATTTTGGTGCCTGCAAGTAAATGTTATTATGTGACAGAGGACACAAGCTTGTCACTTTGAACTCCACAACGGCCAGACTGTTTCTGCTCTTGATTCTATTACCAAACAAGACAGCACACAAAATCAAACTGAACACCATAGCCCAAGAGCAAGAGAAATTTAGGAAATTACCTTGATGTCAACTTCAGCTTCATCTCTCATAGATTTTTCATTAGCAACATCTATGTCCCCAAAAATTAAGGTCCCATTCCGACCAATTTTCACTTGTTTCTTATACGTGTAGTAGAATTCCACACACTGAGCCACAGTCTTGGTTTTAATCTGGTGTTTGGAAAACATAAAAGTACAATGGATTACATGCTTTTAAGAAGATTTATAAACTGTCTCTAAGGGTGCAATAAATACTCTTTGTGTTTTTCTTTCCCTAGCAGTCTCAGTGCCATTACAACTGCAGTCAAAGCCTTCTTTTCCATGTTCTCTTCTTCTGTGTGCCCCATCCTACAGCCCATTCCCTGCTGCCAATGCAATTCATTTTGAGGACTACAAGACCAACTTCCCGAAGAAAAGCTGGTCAATGTAAAGTGACAGAACCTGGCACTTCATCTGCTTACTGCACCTCTTAGCCTTTGAAAAGTCCCAATTGAGCTGTCAGGCTTGAGAGCAGCCTTTCAGTTTTATGGGAGAGTTTTATTTTACAGCAGCACTTCAGAGAAGACCAGAGCAGAATACCGTTCCAAAAATGGAAAGGAAGGCTTGCAGCATTTTCCCTTTTTGGCCACACGCATTTCGTACACACATGGCGATAGATAATTATCAGTACAGACCAATGACCATCTACATATTTTTTATCAGGGATTATTTTGGAAGTTTGGGAGTATATCTTAATTTCTGGCTTGTACAAATGCATTTTCGATATTTTATTCGGAGAAAACAAATGCAGCTCCAGATTCTGTGCTCTAAGTCCTTCAAGTGCTTTCCTCTCATTGAAGTGTCACACCTCATGGAAAACACACAGGAACGATCATTTTAAATATCAACATCACAGCAAACAGAACAAAATGATGCATCATTCACATATCCTTCTTTGGTCCTTTTCATCAGCAGCAAGGATTTGTTTCTATTTAGTTTTATAAGCAAGCCAGTTAAGCTGTACTGGAACATTACCAGCACTCTATAAATATGCCCTGCAGAAGTGATATCTGCACTATGTGGACTAAAGGAAGCAATGCAGAAAGTACAAGGGTTGAGTAAACAATAACAGCAAAAAACAACAACAACAAAAACACCCACCACAAATCCAACCCAACCAGTACTGTTCTAGCTATCTCCAGTGCAATTCTGTGCTGTGCTGGATGATAACGTTTCTATAAAATCTTCTGAGTGCATAATACTGAGGTTTCAGAAAAATCAGGATGGAATTTCCTGTATTAAGTGTTCAAACATTAGAAAATATCACTGCCATTAAAAAAAAAAAAGCAACATTAAAAAACTTACCAGCTTTTGGACCAAGAAAAAGTCTTTCTTGTAGATTGCAATGCCTTTGTTGAAAAGCTTCTTTTCAGCAACTTTCCAACTGTCTGATCCTGTAGAGAAAAAAGTTGCAACTAAGTACTTGTTAACTCTTCTAGGTACTTTTTCTTACATTTCCTTTCCAAAAAAAAAAAAAAAGGGAACGCACACCTAGAAGGGTATAGTCTCACTTTACACCTAATCCTACATAACTGCAGGCTGCTGCTATCCCCTCCCTTACTGTTTCACTTTGACCCTCCTCTCATCACTTCATTTTAGATCTAGTACTAGGTTAACTCAGTTCACGTTGCTAAAACCAACTAATTAGAACAATTCTAATATTTTCAAACAAAACAGCAAGCTTAACAGACACACTGTGTGGTGGCCCAGTCATTAGATTTGATAAAAGGAAAATGGTAGGGGCAGGAGAATAGGATCTTCTTTCAGCAGCAATCCACAGTAATACTAGATTAGATGCAACAGCAAACTGTACTGAAGGCTTTACAACATGCTAAATATGTTAGTATTCTAGCATCCTTGTCTCCAATAGTAAACATTCTAGAATCTCCTCCTCCCAAAGCAACAGCGTTACCGTAGCAGTGTGTAATACTGAATAAATGTAATTTCTACACTTTGTGGCAGCAACTATAACATGTCTCTCTGCCACCTTGCATCAAGACTCTCAAGTGGCAAGGGTCACTCTAGATTGCTGAACTTAACTCATGGTACATACATAGCCTAACACTTCTTAATTAGGTACAACACTATAAAGGCAGTTTATGGCGTGTACGTTTCACAGAAACAATGACAGGCATCAACAGCTGGCTGAGCTCTTCACCTCCTAGCTTTCTTCAGCAAGTTTAAGTTCTCCTCCTCTCAACCCCTCTTAACTCCACCACATGGAAATCCACACCAGAGAGGCTGTGATCCCAAGGTTACTGCAGTCTTTCCTTTATAAACTAATTGTTTTCCTGCATTCTCCGTGGATCCATAAGAGATCAAATGCCTTATTCCCCAAAAAAGGAAACCAGAATACATACATATGCACATATTCTGAGAGATGCAGTGTTTCTTATATCGTCTCATGATTTGCACATGACAAATTCCTGGCAAGCCATCATCTGATACACTAGAGAGAAGTGTGGCCTTCAAATATTATCATAATATTACGGAGTGCCCCAGAAGAACAAGGGAGTATGGAAGAATTTCCTTATGACAGACAGTCAGCACAGAGTTATTCTGGTTAGCAAACCTGTGTAGTGATAATTTGCCAGAGGATGGGCAGGTGATCGTACAGGCCCCTTCAAAAGCAGCTTGGTCAGAGCTCCCTAAAACAAACAACACAAATAAAAATTTTAAACAAAGATCAGCTGATTATTAATCCTCTCCTTTCTGGTAAGCTAGTTGAAAATAAGCTCTTTTTTTTTTTTTTTTTTTTTTTTGCTACATCACAATTAATACCTGTGACATGAAATGGGACACCTTTAAAATCACATTCTTGACTGTCCACTAAATTTTGGCTACCACTGACAAGTGGTAAGCCTCTTAACTTACATTTAAGACAACATCTAAGATTCATTAGGCAGTCTCATCTTACTCACCCTGCTAGATTGATGGTCTGTTAAAATACCAGAAGTTTGAAATATGAACAACAGGGAGTGAACATGGCAATGTACATCAGGGACAACAGGGAGTGAACATGGCAGTGTACATCAGAGAGAACACATTAGGATAGCAGTGTCTCCAAGGGACATTAAGAAATGTGAGCTAGAAGCAAATGACAGAGTCTTCAAGGGGTTTCTGTTCATCAAATAACAAGTCACCCGGCCTTCGTTAAACCTTTCACCACATCAAGGTAAAAGGGTGGGAAGACTCACCAGAATGCTTCCCTTTTCTTCATGTAAGAAATGCAGTGCCAGCTCCTGGTTGGTTCCAGCCCCAGGAAAAATGCTTGAACAGGCAGCAGCCAGCAGGTTTTCCACTATTCCCAAAGAGATACCAAGCAAATTCAGATTAGAAGATTAAAGTCGAGTTTCCTACAGAGTTCACATGATTAATTAGATCTTTTGAAACCAAATTAGACATAACAGAAGATAAAACTGAGAAGATAAGTGACCACAGAAATTTATTTGAGCCAGATTTGGACAAAGTCATTAGATTGCAAGGTCACAGAGCACAGTGCCACATGCAGCACTATTTACACATGGAACTTTCTGCAAATCTCATCTCCTGTAATGTCTTCCAATCTTCTTTCACCTCATATTTTAATCCCTCCACTATTCAGTGATCATTACAGTTTCCATTTCATAATTTTCTTTTTCATAATTTCCTTTTTCTCTTTACTAAGAAAAGATTCTACCAAGACCACCCACTTCTTCTCTTCAGCATTTGTACACGCCACAGCCCATGCGCACCAGAAGCAGACAGCTCCTCAAGTCTGCTAACTAGCTGCCACAGCTCCTGCTTCCTCCTCCTGTCTAATGTCTACAACATGATCTTCCCAAATACTATTATGTATAGAGCATCTGTTTAAAAGTTGACTACACATGGCATTCAAATGTTAACAAAGACAAGGAAGTTCCATTGCATGCAAGTCTCTCTTTGCCTGACAGGTAATAACTATATGACCTAGTTTGCAACACCATTTTATCTCAATAAACAAATAAAATCCTATCGACATCCCAGCCCCCATATACAGCCCAGAAAAATAAGTTTCACTCCTAAAATTGCTTTTGAGACCATTGAAACACATCATGATGACTGGCAGCTCTTTTTGAAGTTATGCCTACAGTAGGCACACAGTTACCTGTACTACAGCTGTGGTACTCAGCCCTATTTACCAGCCTTCCACCTTCTTACCATTCTGCTGGGTGACTCTGCTGGTTTCCAGGTCGTCCCATGGCTGCCACACCAGATCTGCTTTATGTTCATCAGCTGCTGCCAGAGATCTGTCTTGGAGTGAAGGGATTTCTGCTTGAAAGCGAGTTCCTACATTTATGCGCCTGCAGAAAAGATAACAAGTCATGGTCAGGAAATTCCTACAATACCCAAACAGTCTGCATCTCTGGTAAAAGCACCAATTACAGAGAAAGCAAAAGGCAGTAGGCTCTGTCGTACAGCAAGAACAGCTTTCAGGTATTTTACATTACAGTTGTAAAGATGAGAGGGTTTATATTCACTATTGATTTCTATTGTCTTATCAATCAACACTGGTTGGAATTGTATTTAAAGCAGGGTCTCCTAATAAGTGCTCAAAAAACTTCCTTGCAGTAGGTGATGGTGAGGTAACGTTTGGGTATAAGTAGTGTAACAGAAGAGCTTTATACAGACCACCATATACTGCCTGTCATTTTCCCCAAAACAAAATCTCCCATTCCAGGCAAAAAAAAAAAGTGCTAGGGATGTTGTGTGGTGGCATGGCACAGGCTGGGGATAACAAAGGCAGCTGAAAACATCCCACCTGTACTGCCCACATTTGTAAATGTTTCAAGGTGTCTAGAAAACAGATTCAATGCAATATATACTGCTTCTAAAAAGCAACTCAATTTCATATATACTGACAGTGGAAGACGCATGGAGAATGAAGAACCCTGGGAATAACTCAGCTTAGTTCTGATATTTTACAGGTACAGAAGTCTACCAAAACTATAGTTTTCCACTTATTCACCTTTCTCAATTATCTACCTTCACATTTCTTGATTATTTTGTTGAAGAGAAAAAAAAAACATGATATTGACTGATTATCCTACTGGGCAGATGTAGCATGAGAGCAAAACAAAAAGCAAGAGAATTCATGCAAGATTGAGAAAACCCTGCTAAAAGAAAAAAGCAAAACAAAACAAAAAACCCCAATACATCCTCCTTTTAGTATAATGAAGGACTGCAAAATGATAGTGTGGAATATTCTGCTCACTGCAATTAGTCTCACCTCTTGATGTGGCATGCAGTTTTATAGTGGAGGAAAGGGTTATGGATACTGACCCACCCTAGAAGGGATAACTACAAGCAACTGACTTTGCTGTCCAGTGGAAACAGATAAAGTCTGTTAATACTTTGGGAAATTTGGGAGATTATATGTCCCCAGACACTGACTCTTCTGGCCTCATTTGTGAGAAGGAGACTAGTAGCTGAAAGAACCAGAGTAAAAGAATGTGAGCATGGAGGGATATCTCAGCAGTTACCTTTTATCCTAAAACTGATCACAGACAATAGTGTCCCTACGCAGTACGAGCCTATGAGTTTGATCTTGCACCTGCAGTATCCAAACAAAACCAGATTTCCAACACAAAAGCTCATCAGTTACTTAAGTAATCTGATATAACATGGCCTCCTGCTCCAAGCAGGAGCTTGGATAAAATGACCTCTGGAGGTCCACTGCAGCTAAGTTATTCCATGACTCCTTTAACATGGAAGCCCAAATTTCAACACAGCAAAAGCTATTGCCAGAAATCAGTGCTGCTGGGATGCCCTGCGATACAATCACATGTGGCATAATCCAGAATTGAGGCTAGCTGAGGAGTGACTACAAGGAAGACTTGAAAGGAACTGAACTGCAAGGCTCCTAAGGCACTCCAGCTGCCTATTAATCTACTTCACAAATAGAAGAATTAAGCTTCATTAGCACATTTCCTATTCCAAATCTCTGCAATCAAATAACCTTTTAAGAAGCATTAGCAGAAGGTCTGACAAAGCAAGCAATTAAGAACACAATATGTGGCAACCATAAGTTATATTCAACTTCTAACAGAATCAAGACCGCAAATCAATGGATCAAACTGTATTTTCTTTTTCTTAAAAATAAAAAACAAGTTAAAAAACATTTCCCACCATCCTTCCTTTATAGAAGATGCATCCACATAAAAGACCACAACATTACAGCACATATTAACATTAAAGTAGCAAACTAATTACTTTGACAACACAAAAATGACACTACTTTGTTATTTTAAAATCTAAAGTTTTCTAATCTGCCTAAGCATCTGTTCACTAAGTCTTAAGATAACAAGATGCTCTTTGCAGACCAAGTCCCTTCTGGCAACAAAAAACGAGCTTGCATTAAAAGTGACTATGGCTTGAATTTTATAGTAACAAACTTGAGAACTGAATCCATTGCTAATATTATGCCATTAACTTTGCAATTTAAACCATCAGAGATGACAGCAAAACTTAATAACATCATACAAAGCTCAAGATCACAATCTGTTGGGAAAACAAAAATATTCATTCAAGAGGTTTGCTTGAATCAACAACAAAACGATGAATTAAGCTATTGTCAAAACAGATTAAAAACAAACCAAAACTAAATCTGTGCTTGTTTATTTCCATGAATTAGTCTGAACTGCTGCTGGTGCAATACAGGATATAGAAGCAAAGAAATACTTATCATCTGTTTGAGTTGTCCTGGAGCCAGAGTCTGGGCCCAGAGGGAATTTGTGAAGGTGACAAGAACAATCTAAGTTTTTTCACAATTGCTGTAGGCTTCAATTGGCACAGCACAAACTGCTGACAAAAATGTACAAAACCTGAACTTCAAACAGGCAGGACAGAGAAAGGGGGAGAAGTCCTATATAGAAGATGACAGCAAATGCTACAGCTAATCTTTAAAACATAGATGATTTTGGAAATAAAAGGCAACTTATTTGTTTGGGGATGGTCCAAATTAAATTTCAAATATTAACAAGATATGCTGGAGAGTTAGAGCAGAGATTCCTGACTGCAAGGAGTTGGGAATACAGAGCCACACAGATGTCACATGGCTATCATCATGACACACATCTTTATGCTTGTATTTTGCAAGAATTCAAACAGAATTGGACCTACCTTGCTGCAGTTCTACAGACCTTAATTCCGACTGATAACAGTTTACAAGGGCTGTACAGAGACACCTGCAGCTCTGCTTTTCCTGAGAGGCAGGACAGGCACCAAGCCCAAGATCATAATTGCAGTTTCAGTATCTCCAAACTGTGTTCCCTAGAGCTGCTGGGTTTAACGTCTGAACTTTCCCAGCACACAAACAGCTAAAAAGATTAGTTAAGCTTATTAGTTCAGGCCACACAGCGCATGCAAGTGGCTACCATGCTTTCAGAATGAGCTGGCCTAAGAGGGAACAACGCCGTGTTCACACTTGTGCTAAAGCTAATACATGCTACATGGATGACCGGAAATCTGAGCAGTTCATCTGTAAGATAACTACATTTGTCCTTTTTCTGCTTTGGTCTTTCACTAAAGAAGCATTATTTTCCCACTCTCAAGTAAGTACAGAGCTTACAAATACATGTATATAGCAAAATAAGGGAGACTCACCTTTAGCTAACCAATGCTATTTCAGCCCAGAGACAGATCCATAATAATACAAAGTAGGTAAAATCACCAGAATTAACAAGTGCACTTGCCCAAATGTTATTTATTGCATAGAGCCATTTTTTTTTTTGAAGACCATTTATATTGTCAGTCACTAACAGCAATACGTTTAATGTTTCTAAGAGGATGTATCAGCTATACATGGAGCAGGGCAAAGGCTTAGGAGCGGGAAGAGATGCAGGTTTACTACCAGGATAAGACTCTGCTGGGTACTTACGGTTCAATGCTGACTGGGGTGGCTTCCCCCACCACCGAAAGAACAGGAGGGGTAACTTCTGAGCTGTCTGCAAGGCAAGGAAAGAACCACTCAGTCTTTATCTTCTCATGTGATATTTTCTTCACACAGCTTATAATCTATCGAAGATATCCATATTTCAAAACTGGCACCCATATGCTAAACGAGTTTAAGACCTCCAAGAAGAACTCAGCTTTTACATCTTACTAATAACTACTTAATGCCCCCTCAGCCCAAGATAATGACAGGCTATTAAAGAAAATGAACTGCCCTTTTCATTCCCGAGAATGTCAGTAGGGGGTGTTGGAGATCGCTTGTAAATGCATCTTAACATTTACAGCCAGATGGAAGGCACACTGCACTACCTCTAGCCTAGCTAACCAGACTTCATCACCATCACATTCTCCAAAAGTCATGATTTTCCTTCTATTGATCCACAGTTCCTAAACGCAAGTCAGCCAAGAAGGGAAGGAAAAAGTGGAACTTACTTGATCTAAGCAGAGTTCTGTGAGCACTTTTAGGAGTCATTGGAGGTGGAACTGGATGACCACTTGAAGAGAGGATAGCATTAAAATACAACCCAGATCCTTCTCTCACTGGACTAAGAATTGGTGGAGGAGTGTAAGGAGGTAGTTCAAAGTTCCTATCAGAAGGATGATCTGCCAGACGGACAGGTGACCGTAAGTGGCTCTGATACGGTGTAATATTAGAATAAACAGGCGGTGCAATAAAGGTGCCAGCTTTTGGTGGTATGAAGAGTGGCTCAGGTCTTGGGCGCTGCTTTGGTTTCCGGGCAAAGCCCTCTGCTTCATCCTTTGGAACAGCATGTTCATGCTATTAGAAAAAGGTTGTATACTTAATTTCATTATAAGCCCTTAAGTCACATGAAAAATTCCAGAGAAAGGAAAATATTATTTCATGGCAGCTCAAGATCTGCATAGGGCAGCTGCGGACAGCGGGTCTCAACAATTAGCACAAGGGGAAAGAGAAGGGAAGATGATGGGGAGCTATGTGGGAGCTATTAGGTAGCAACACTATCTCTCAGTGCTTATGAAGCTATATTTTACAGGAATCACAAATGTGTCTGGTTCAACCATTGCAAAGATGACAGCTAGGAAAGAGCACATACAGATGTGTCAGAACTCTGACACACACACTAACAATAAATGGAGGTAAGGGAATAGAAAATATCTATTCTCTACTGGCTTAAATGTCTGTGTGTTTAAATGGACAGAAACACCCGTAGATGCTTGCCATTTTACTTTGATATCAGAATATTCTATCATCATTCCTGAGAAAACAAATCAAGTTTTTGTTTTTTTTTTAAAGCAAAACTCTCTGACCACCAATACACTGAAAGGGAACACTTGAGTACTGATCTCCAAAACCTCAGCTAGAGGATTTGATTTTGTGAGAATAAATCTTCAGTTTGGATTTTACTCATACATGGAAATACATATACTACTCACAATTCATTACTAGCAATACCTCAAATATGCGGCAGTATTATGAAAATTAAAAAAACCCCACCACTGTCCCATGCCAGGTTCAAACCATGAGAACAAGCTACTTTAATAGAAAAGCTTACGAGTAAAAAATATGCAACTAAAAGCAATAGCTTCGGTTTTCTTTGGCTTGTCCACCTGCCCATACCTGATTTGAGGTTTCCATGTTAGTATTACGATTAGATCGCCTTCGAGTGACTATCACAGAAGGTTTGCGTTCACAGGGAGTTCGATCATTTGTTTGGCCTCTCTGGAGTTTCCCATCCTCGGTCTTTTCTTTTTCAAGGTTCTGCAAGTCAATTTTTCTCACTGGCACAGATACAGGAATGATAAGAGGCACAAGGCTGCTATCCTCCCGGGGCTTTTTGGGAGGTGGTGAAGAACTGGCAAATTCCACAACACTTTTAGCAGCTGTAGGTCCTGGAGCTGCTATCAGCACACTTTTCTTCTCTTCTGAAGTATCCGACTCCTGAGAAGAAAGATAGATTACTTAAAAGTTCTGTAGCACTTGCACAATGAATCAGATGATCTCTCACTTGCGCAGTACATCAACTATCTCAATGCAATATGCAGTCGGAAAGGGATTTGAAGAAACGTTATTGGAGGAGAAAGAATGCTTGACAAAGACACTATTAACACTTGTTAGAATTAGTTGAGGATTCCCTGAAGTCTCAACCACCTTGCCATATAACTTCCACAAAGGTTCTTCAGGTTTAGTAATGACTATAAATTGCAGATAATTAATTTCAAATGTTAGACTTCTGTTCTAGAAAATCTGAAACATGGTAATCTTAAATCTTTTACCAAAAAAAAACCAAAAAAACAGAGGCAGGGTTTTTTTTTTTTCTTGTTTTTCTTTTTTCAGCTTAAGCAACTTTCCTTATTGTAAGCAGAGCTTTTGAGATTTGCTTTCCGAACTGCCTGAAGAACTTTTGTTCAGCAGAATCAACAAGCCATAACTAAAAGCCAGCATGTCTTGCACTGGCATTACAGCTTCCATATCTCTGCTTTCTTTTACTCGTGGAAATTCTAAAAAACTGAGCTTCAAAAACATTAAGAATGGACAGTAAGTTACTGAACAGACACATGGGTACTGGAACACCAAATAACTTAAGATACTGTTAGATAAGTGATTTCTCCTCCTTCAAATGACTATCTACATGTTCATTGCACTCTAGGACCACCTCCTCAAAGTAATTGCCAGTTCACTTGGAAGCCAGATGTCAAAGGACAACTTTCAATAACGCCACCTCCCCTCAGGGATGCAAAAATCCTTCTCCAACTCCAGTCAAGTGCAATCTAGAAGCTGTATAAAATGCTTCTTTAGGCATTTCAGAACTTCTCTCAAACTCCATGCTCTATTTTGAAAGTGATTAGTATGCAAATTCATTCTCCGTCAGAGTCACAATCTAATGAGGAATTAATGTGAACAGCTTTGTGAAGTGGAAACTAAGCCACATTATCGCTCAGGTACGATGAGAGATCATATGCCACAAAGAATACCTAATTCTAGTAAAAATCTTAACGTAAGAAGATTCTGTTGTAAGGTTTCAAGCCTCTCCTGACATTTCACTGTTGTTACAGATCAAGAGAGCTGTCTCCATTGGAATGTAAGTGAACTACCTTTAGCTGGTGCACAAATAATCAACCTAACAGCTAGAAGGACTGCACTGAAGTCCCACTTATATACTATATTTATATTGAGAGACATGCAACCTCATTGTCATGAGATGCCAGATCATCCAGACCCTGAAGCTGGAGCTCTGGCATCTCCAAGAGGCCTAAATATTTTCACTGTTTTTCAGAGCAAATAGGTCCATGCTGAAACACTTTAAGAAAACTAGGTGTTAAGTCAAAGAAAGTAAAATTAATCAGAACAAGGAGATTTAGGACTTCCTACCTGCAAGATAGTTTATCAGAGTTAGGCAAAGTGTGCACAGTAAGCTTTATCCCATAAATGGCACTGTAGTTTCAAAACTTGGCTGCTCCTTCACAGACTGGAGGTATCACCCCACCATTGCATAACAAAGAAGCATAGAACTTTTCTCTCCTTACATAGCTATCACTATTGCAAACACTCCAGTAAATACTTCATAGGTACCTGACAGAGTAATGACAATACAAAGAAATAATGGTGATATGTGAACAAGCACCAATTCTGACCAATCTACAAACCTCAGGTACTTCCTGTCTGATATACACAGATCTCCATAGGTCAAGAGACCTGAACTTATTTCCTGACTGCAAGGAGGAAATTATGGTAGCTAATCACACACAAGATCTCACATTGCTTTGGCTGCATGATGGGTTAACTGTGCTCCCTTAATTTTCATGTCTGGGAGTTTCCATTTAGACTCTTGCATAACTACTGATGGATGCACTACTGGCAGTCTTTCAGTAGATCCACAGAAACCCATCAGTCACTTTGGTATTGAGCGTGTATACTCCTCTAGTTGTCTCTAAAAGATTTAGATTTCACATAAAGCAGTTATACTCAAAATGAAACAGTAAAACTAAGAGTTGAGATTTCACTGCAACCTGTAAGCAGCAAAAAACACCTGAAAAAGGCAGATACAGTAGACGGGCAGTAATGGTGCCAAGTACCATTTATGACACTGCACATACATATCAATACCGCTGCCAAAATAACGTTCGCACATGTACAAACACCTACTACACTGGAATGTTTAAACAACTGAAATTATGAATATAACTTCTTTCATCAATAATTTAGTCCTATAGCCTAATTATAAGGGCTCTGCACAACCTGTACTAGGGAAGGCTTCTTGGCTGTTTCTATCAGAAAGACACAGGTAAGAGAAGACAACTCTTTTTGAAAATCTTTTCTTTTTTCTCTCATGTGATATCCACTCTCCTTAGACATTAAGTTTATCAGACACGGTAAGAATTTTAATCTCCTTCCAAACCCCAGGAAGCCTGAAGAGATCCAAACACAAAAAGCTCTTCAGCTACAGCCTCCAACCTGCTTGTTAGCTACAAAGCGCAAATGAGCATCTGTCAAAACGTTTCTCTGGTCTTTGCATTATAAATGAAAACACAAGCACACATGCCTTCAAGTGAGTAACATCTTGTTTCACCCGTCAAGCCCTTTTCCCAGCTGCTTTGTGAGTTTTCTCTTGCCACTGCTTTGATCAGACTGCAGTTTGTATCATACCTGCAGGTAGACAGCTTGTTCAACTGGTGTTAGGGCAAAAAGGATTCAAGACAGCAACAGTCACTGGTTGCTGTACAAGAGATGGAGTAGGTTATGGATACTTGTCTCACTGTTTTTTGGCCCAGCTCTTTTATTCAAGAAGCACATCTCTAAGGAAAAGATTGGAAAAACAAACAAACAAACAAACAAAAACAGCCATAGGCAGACTAGGAACAAAAAATACCAACAGAAGGGGAAAAAAATTCCCCTCCCTTTGATGTCTGATTGGTCAGCAACTTGAGCGGCAAACCTGTAGGTAAAAGTAGCTCATGCTCTAACACCTGTATTTCATCACTCCCTAGCAACAAAGCTTCCAAAGAAAAGTGTATCTTGACTTCTCATAAGAAGCACTCATTGAAAGAGTAGTCTGACCACCCCCAAAAGAAAACTGAAAAGCACACCTCATAAACAAACAACAATAATGCTACCACTAGCCTCTCCTACGTTAACTGCGATCCTTGCCACCTTGCCAAACTGTACTGGACAGTTACACTGATGTAAAAAAAAAAAAAAAAAAAAAAAAAAAAAAAAAAAAAAAAAAGTATAGTAGTAAGGAATTTCCTCATTACTCAACACAATTTTTTCCCATTCAAGTCCTACAAAAGGTCCACACGCAGACTCTGTCCTCAGATTACCAATCTCTATGCTAGAGATCTGTTGGACATTCTCAGAAGAAAAAAAAAAGTTACCTTTATGACCAGCACTTCTTTAAGTAAATTGGGCTTCCTCAGGCTTTTAACATATGAGAAATATTGAACAAGTAGCGTTATGTAATTTCAGATAGTGCTATTTAGAAACACCTCAACCTCTACAACTGAAAAATAGCAAGTAAGCGGCAGTCTGAATATAAAAGGAGGAGAACGGCCAAAAGATAAACGAACTGTTTATAATCACCCTAAACTCCTGATCAGCTTGAAGAATAAAGAATTCATAATTTGAAGTACTGAACTAAAATCTCATTCAGTATCAGCGAAGTATAACTGCCCTTAGGTGCTTTCTCTTGTATCTATGAGTTGTAGTAGCTAAACATACATCCTAAATCTACAGAGCTGCCACTACCGCACCACAGCGCTTCTCACATTAAAATACAATCCTATCCTGCACAGTACATAAATTCCTCGTCATTTCAACTTTACTTTGCTGTCTAAAACAGTCCTCATACTATACTGGCCAGGATGTATCCCTCACCTTGACATTCTGAAGAGAAGCCAGCTCAACAGCTTTTTGGGCCAAAGTTAGCAAATTGGCTTCTTGAGAAACACGTCGTCTCCTTCGCGTACTCTGGATTACACCACCTCTAACACCCTGAAAGTCATTTGTTCTTGGAGCATTCTCTTCTGCTGCTACTGCCTGTTTCTCTGCATCTCTGCCATTCTGAGAGATGGTTTGCCTGTCTGTTTCCATCTGGCACAGTTCACTATTAACCAGGACATCCTTCTGCCCCAGATCCATTCTCTTGGGATGTGAATAGCTAGTTTTGTTATGGGTCAGTGATTCAATCGGCTGTTGCAGCGGGACCTCTTGCTGATGTGCCTGCCAGTGATGGAGAAATAAATTGCCGGATTGTTCTTCTGTCTGCTTGGAAGCCAGCACTTCTCCTGTAGATGTCATCAGGACACCTTCTTTGGAGAGTCTCCGTGACCTTCTTGGAAAAGGAATCTGGGTCTGAGGTAGCACGGTCTGTTGGTTCTGCTCTGTTAGAGCCTTGAATAGTTCCTGGTTCCTCTCTGTTTGCTGAAACTGGTGTGCCATCACGTGATGCTGAGGTGCTGCAGCTGCCACGTGAGGCTGTGCTATGGAAGTAGCTTGCTGTAGACTAAAAGCTTGTGTGGCAGCCTGTTGTTGCTGTTGCTGCTGCTGAGGATAGAAATTTTCAAATAGTTGTAGCTGGGGAAGAGCTTGCTGTTTTTGTTGAGCAGTAAATGCTGGAGTGGAAGAAGCTGGGGCTTCTTGAAAGACATGCAATAATTCAGGAAGACCTTGCTTCTGGCCTTGGTGACCAAACGCAAGCTGAAAAGGCTGTAATGGCAGACTTTGATTCTGCTGCTGCTGTTTCTGCATCTGATGAAAAGAATTCATTTGTGCTTGCTGTCTAACCAGAGCTTGCTGCTCCAGCTGAGCCTTCTGGGACATCATCTGTTGGACTGCATCTTCATACAAATCTAGCTGAGACACAAACACTCCTTTCTCTTGATTTCTTTTAAGGGCTTCTGGATGACCATAGAAGCCTGGGGCACCAGCATTGGCATGAGGTCCTTTTGGATTGCTCCCAAAAACCATACCATGGTTCCAAATTGCAGGTGGAGACTGCCAGTGGGCATCGCCTCTCTCTGGCAACCGGTTTCCCATTAGTGAATTCTGCCATTTGACAGCTGTTACTGGCTGCGACATCATCATTGATTCTCCCCTGTCTTGACTGTAAACAGAGTTCATCAAAGCAACATTGCTGGGGGCACTTGTCAATCCTGCTGTGTGAGGAATCTCCATAGTTTGGGAGGCTGGTATATTCCCTCCATGACCGTAATACTGTCCTTCTTTAAGCTGCTGCTGTGGCTCTTTTGATGACACAGCTATATCTTGTTCATTAAAATAAGTAATTCGTTTTCCAGTTCTTTTGGTTGAAGACTTTTGCTGAGCCTGAAGATTCATGATTCAGACTACTCTTCCAACTGCACACACCGTGTTTATAATCCACCCATCCCTGAGACTGGGGGAGAAAAGGCACATAAATCTCTCTTTTCCATTCAGTATTAGTAATAAAGAGCAGGAAAGAAGTCCAGACGAAAGTGCCTCCACTTCCTTTTTCTTTGTGTGCTTCTCACACTTCTTTTCACTTTTATACTTTGTTGTTTGCAAGTCAGTAGTGTCCACTTAGCTGTAGATCCTGAAATAGAGAAGCAATTTTAATGAATCATACACAGACAACTGGAATATAAGTACTCATGCAATAAGAAGTTATGTGCATATCTGTCCTATTTCTGTTGGAAACAACAATCAGGACAGTGTCTAAGAAATAACAGCTATGACTTGCTAAAAGAATATAAAACAACTTAGTTTTACAAAATAGATATAATATATTTGCATGGTGCAATACCCAATTGCACACAGACTTCTGACTAATCAAGCTCTAAATGCTTTTATGCTCTCATCTGGACAATTAGCCAGGATAATCTGAACTCAAAAACACAAAGCAAAACAAAACAAAAACCTCATGACTCATCAAAGAGAAAAATAATGTGTCAGACCACATTTCCCAAAGACATTCAAACACAGTCACCCCAAGGCTGCAGCCAAACACACAGTAAGATGCTCCAGTCAACATTTTGAAGAAAAGAATCAGGCAGCAGCCCATTATTCCCTACTAACTCCCTGTCATTATGGTTACTTTCTGTCATGGTTTTGTCTGGGATAAGAGTTGTTTGTATGGTGCTGTGTTTTGGGTTTTGAGCAAAAACAGTGGTGATGCACACTGTTTTTTTAGTTGTTGCAGAACGGTGCTTACACTGAGAGCCAAGGACTTCTCTACTTCTCATGCTGACCTGACAGACAGAAAGCTGGGGGGACAAAGGAAGCTGGGAGGGGAAACAGCCTCAAACTGACTAGAGGGATTTTTCACATATCACGGCATAGTGCTCAACAATAACTACTGGGGAAGAGGAAGAGGAAGGAGGAAATGCTCAGAGTGATGATCTTTGTCTTCTCAATAAAGTACCACATGTGATGAGCCCTGGTTTCCTGGAAGTGGCTCAAGATCTACCTGCAGATGGAAAGCAGCAAATGGATTCCTTGTTTTGTTTTGCTTGTGCAGCTGGTTTTTGCTTTACCTAGCAGGTTGTCTTTACCTCAGCCCACAAGTTCTTGCACTTTTACCTTTCTGATTTTGTCCCCCATCCCACCTGGGGATTGTGAGCAAATGGCTGTGTGGTGCTGAGCTGCCTGCCTGACAAGATAAACCACAACACTTTCCAATTTAGAACTGCCTACCAGGCATCTGCACACTGCAGAAAAGGGCCTGCTCAAACTTTCAGATTGCTTTTTTCAACAGCTGAAAGCAACTGCTCCTGCTCAGGTCAAACTCATGGCAAAACACTTCAGGCAGATCGTTACAACTGCTCCTGAACACCAGCATACATTTTGGTATAAAGCTACAAACTTAACAGAGAAAGTTTTTCTAGAACATGGAGCCTACAACAATTTCATTCTTCCTGCAAAAAAAAAAAAAAAAAAGGTAGCCACAAATTTTGGCTTTAGAAGTCTGAGGATTTATGTTGAATATACGTATATAATACATATATAAGTATTTCAATTAGGACACCTATAGCCTTTTAAGATAATTAGTTTTACATTTAGTGAAACAAACAAATGACAAACAAGTAATGATAGGCAAGTCTCTATTACCATCTCTTTTTGATATTCACTTCAAGCCAGATTATGCCAAAATAGTTCTGACAGATTTCAAGATATTTTAAGATGGATTTAAGATATTAACATACTTATTGCATTCTTTTGGCATAAAATCAAGTTTCCTTTGATGAACTGACTTAATTTTCAGGCATCAGTGGCACAGACATGAACAACCATTATAGCTCTGTACGTCTTCAGGGATTTTTGGGACTTCCCACCTGAGCTGAGCTGGCCAATAAAGAATTCCTGTAAAACCTTTAAAGCACCACCATCAACTAAAGGGCCTTAAATCTCAGAGACCTGAAAGCATCAAAAAGAAACCTTCTTCTTGACTGACGAAAACAGGTTTGCCAATTTACTAAGATCTGTTACAGTACATTTTATTCCAGAGTCTCAAAGTGTTTCAGAAACCGATATGCAATTTAGGGATCAACTGCAGGAGAAATCTTTCTTTATATAAAAAGGCAGTTTTCCTATTTGTACTGTATGTACTCCCAGGAATTTTTAACAAAGAACAAAGCAACTTCTCTTAAAAACCGCCACAGAATTTCACAAATCTGCACAAAGGTGGTGAGATTAACACGCACACACACTACCAAAACCTTCAAAACCTTTAGTCTCTCTACATAAAACAGAAGCATGCAGAGCACTAAAGCACCTTAACTAGCGTTTTCTCTAAATGGACATGGCTACGGCGCAGGTTTTAGTACCGTGGTAGAGTTGGGAGCGCAATGAGGAAAAGACAAAGGGTTTAAATTGACTTACGCAACTTCCACCTTGGAGGCCAGGCTTGGCTCGGGTTCCAGTGGAACCAGGGGCCTGTGTTTCACAGAGAAGTGACTCACTTCCTCAGTCTGTTACATAGCTGTTCCCTCCACTCCCTCCCCCTTTGCCCTGGCTACAAACCATGGACCTCTGCCACCACATATCACAGAGCCAGGGCGTTCCTTCCTTTTCTAAGCACAACTTCTCAGCTCATTTTCCAGTCCTATTTCAACAAGACTAAAATAACTAGGAGAAATTACAGACATGTGAGATGGAAAAAAAAATCTTTAAATTTTAACTAGTGCATTAATGAGTGAAAACTTTTTTGATGAAATCCCATTTTAAAATGTCACTATGAGAGGAAAAAATAATCCACAACAGGAAACTGGTTGCATGATAGCTAAAATGTAGAGGTGGAAAGGTTGATATATGCCTCCCAGGAGTGTTAATGTTATTCTCTCTCCTTGCTTTTTGCAGCACTACTAGAAATTTATCAGAGCTAACAGCTTAATCATGGTACTTGATTAATAACTATAATAGTGGTTTATATTATCTTACTTTCTGAGATTGTTACCAAGTTATTTTCCCCAAACAATCTTGTATCAGTTTTCCCTCCACTGATGTTTGTGTGCTTATGTATTGATCAATCACTTAATTATGATAGAAACATCATCTTTTTTTTCTTTCTGTGTATCAGAACACTACCACCTCTAACAACCTTTAGAAGCTCTGCTGAACAGATTTTCTACTCTTTGAGCAAGAATACAAAGTTAACTACCCAAAAGCTGGCATACAACTTCAACACTTGTTTTTTAACTCTTAAAAAATAAACAAACAAAACAAATCAACCAACCAACAAAACCACCCACCACACCCCTGACGCTCGTCTTAATAGGGATGGCTGAAGTTTGCAGCCATCACACTCAAAAACTATCCAGAAAGACATTTAGCAACAGAGTTCTCTATTGTTAGATGGTGTTGCAGACACTGGATATTCTGCTACTAGATAGGAAGCCATGCGTATACAGAACCTAGCTCTGGCTGGTTTAGAATTACTCTTACTTAGGAAAGAGATGTAGACAAAATTATCAAGACAAATTGCTCACACACACATACAAAAAAAGTAAGTTCAGAGATAACTTAAAGTACAGGAGGGAATATGAATCTGCACTGCACAAAGAGGTTTCTAAAAATACAGCGTGCCTCTTACAGAAGTTACCTTGTCACTCTAGAAGATTGCAGAGGCTGAAGAACTAAAGTTACAGCAGTACAAAAACCAAGGTACTGAAAATGACACTACGTGAGAGGAAGGGAGTTGCAGGTACTTCAAACAAAACACAGTGAAAATTCCAACTTTCCCAACTGTGTGCAAAAATAAAGAAATTCTAACTGAACTGAGAGGTCTCCAACAGGGGGGGACTTGGTGCATTTAGTGTTAGATGATAAAATATCACAGCATTAACTTTTACGATATCCTGTAGGTCAACTTAATAATAATATAGTCCATAGTTTAAGCTGAACTGATAGATGTTGAAGGTGCAGCATGACTATGCTCCATGAAAGCTCACACTTAGCAGCTTCATTGGCTGATCACAGCTAGCTCTATGACTAAGAAGGCTTCCCTCCCTGAGTTCAAGGGATGAGCTCACACTATCATCATCTCAGCCAATTACCTGCTTTGAGGTTTCTTGTTTTACTCTGATTTCAGCACAAGAGTCAGAATGAAGTAGCAAAGTAGCAACACACTTCCAGGTTTAAGTGCTCTTTGGAGCAGTGAATCTCTGATGAGTTCTTACCTTCAAACAAAGCACAGTGCCAGTTCTGATACCATAATTCCCAGAAGATAATGTGTCTTGTCTCCAGATATAGTGAGGTGTTATCATACTCTGCATTGTTTTTACACTGCACAGAGAAAAAGCAAAACCTAACATCAGTACATTTCGTTTTAATAACTCTAAAATTTGGCACACACCCTCATCGGTCACTTTCACTTTCAGGAACTCCTGGCACGTAAGAACAACTTCCAACTTTACTTCAGAAAAAATACCAACTGGATGTCACCTCCTTTAACACTGTAGATATTTTTAGATTTCTAAGGTTGGTTGCTTTTTTTTGTTGTTTATTTCTTTGCTTTTTAGTTGTGTTTGTGTGTGTGCATATGTGTGTGTGTTTTGTTAACCTTTTTCTTCTAGATTAACTAGAATGTTAGATTAGATAAACATACTCACTGGATACTGATGCAGTATTTCATGGAATGAAAGAACATACAGTAAGCAACCTACGGCACATTACTGGGAGAAGTTAGAGTTAGCGTTTTTAAGTTAAAATTTCTCCAGCATATCTGCACTAGAGCCCTACTGAAGAAAACATTAATGAATAAAATCTGTCTCCAGTTTAGGAAAAGTCATCTGTAAAGTTTAAGTATATAACAGGATTGAAGAGTCCTCTGCCAACATGCAAGATGCTGCTCTCAAATAAACAATTTTATGACACAGAGGTCTGAGGAGTGCAGGACACAGTCATTCAGAGTCACTCACTAGGCAAGCAACAGTCCTGAGGTCCCATTAATAGATTTTACTTAACAGTAAGTAGCTTTTGAAGAACTGTTTAGACAATATATCCATTGCAGCCATGCAATCACCAGTTATCCTTAGCCTGGACAGCTTATTATAAAAACTTTTTAGTTTCATGTATTTTTCTTAAATTAATATTGAGAGGTTATTTGATTCGATGGACAAGCTGAAAACATCCCATTGTCATCACGTCTTATAAAAAGTCTTTGTACATCTCCATTTAAAACTTCTTGCCTGTATATCTAATAATCTTCCATTGCTACTTCCTCTTTCTTTACATAATGTCTTCCATTAAGTACAAACATACTTTACAATTCACATATCAAGTTCACAACTTCACACACTGAAGTAACATTAAGCACTACTCTTCGATCTGCCTGTTGAGGGCTGTGCAGTCCTGTGCTTTGCTCACTTATCTGCCACATACCCTACATTTGACATGATAAGCAAGTTGCAGATTGTGCAGATTCCTAATGTCTTTTGGGATTGTTTGCAGACAATATTCAATGACAGAAAATGCTAGAAATTACTTTGGAAAGACTCTTGATTTCTCCTCAAACTTTGGCAAAGCTAAGAAAGCAGAAAATTGTAATAAATAGTAGCAAGCACCTTCTGTTTCACCACTACAATTCTAGATTTTCAGTATTTCAATTGTATTTTTTAAAATGTGATAAATTAAAAATGTTCACAAGTGCTAGCTCATGTACATTTTCAGCCTTACTCACAACAATGCTGTCAGATCCTTGCAGGAAATCTGTCAAATTAGAGCAATGAGATCATTTCTCCTAAACAAAACCCTCCTGCTGCCTGCCAGCAACTCGAATTACCCATCTCCCCTTAGAAAGCTCAATTACTTAACGTTAATTAACAGATTCCAAGAATAACTGTTGCATTTAAAGTCAAATCTAACCAGCTAGTCAGTGTCCTGAGAGAGCAATCAAGAGGTCCCCCTTCAACTTGCTCATCATATTATCAAATCCAGTATTTATTAAACAGGTAAAAATCATGATACACATTTTACTCATGAAGAACAGATGGGAAGGAACTCACTTTTAAGATCATGCAACAACCCAGAACAAAAAAAGATCAAGAACAAAATAGAGCATACTATAGTTATTGGTCCCCCTCAATACCAAGAAGGGTAAGAAAAGTAAGAATTGGATGAGCAACTTACATTCACACAGTACGGACAAAGAAAGTTTAACTCCTTCAGTGCAATAGCAGGACAGAGACACTTCAGTGGGATGGTTTTTGTTTCTGTTTTTTCATTTGCTTTTTGATGCTTTTAAATAACTGAAAATTTATGGCACATCAAAAACAAGATTTTATTTTTCTTTTCCCCAGCAAACAGAAATTGGCCTCTATCAAACTTTCACCCCTTATTGCAACAGCCTTGGGCAAGAACCAAGGAAGTGGTGAAAATACGGGACTGCTTGGTAATTTTGTTTGGTAAAGGATCTGCAAAGCTTTTGCACAGCTTGTCCATGTCCTGTGCATATGAAAACAGCTTCAATCTCTCCTTCAGAAGCCTCTCCCACACACATACTTTGTCACATTTTCTTCCAGACAGCAGCATCAGAATTCCTACAGATTGTTTGCAACCTCCCACTCACCACCTTCAGACACCTTCAGCAGGAAGGGTAACAGCCCAGCTTTTCCTACAGACTGCCTCAGGAGGGAGCAAGGGAAAGCAGAAAATAGACCTGGCTTGTAAACTCAACACAGCAGAGCACAGCGAGCAATTTACCTGATGGATACAGGGAGAAGGCTGAAAACAATTGAGAAACACAATATTGTTCGAGAAAGCCAAAAAGGCAAGTGGAGAATGATGGTTTTATGTCCCTCTCAATGTGCTTTAAACGGTAGAGCTTTCTCCACAGCTGACTAGAAAGCCTGTCTCTACAGTGAAAGGCGTGTTTTCTGGGAGTCTAGCACCACAGATGAGCAGCAACTTAATCTCCAAGTGAACAAGCAAAACCAACCAATCAAAAACCGTCTCCAGTTTAAAAGATGACAGCAATAATCCAAGTATCAACTACTCCATCCTTCCTGAGTAAGAGACTAATCTAGATAACTATCAGATGGAAGTCCTAGAAATGAATAATGCCCCAGCAAATGGGGAAGGCTTACTTTTTTCAAACAGCACTGTATAGCAAAAAATGAACCATTTACAGTTTACCCTTAATAGGGACTAAGAGATCAAAGGAGAATGGCTTCACAGACAGAAAATAATCCAGGGAGCTTGACAACTTCCACCACTGCTTGAAGGTGCCTGCTTGCGACTAGAGCACACATGGCCAAACGAATAGAACATACTGAAGCCTTCTCTGGCCTATGGAAGTTTTCACATGAATGGTCCATTTCTATTGCAGAACAAGGTAGAAGCTGTGACTGACTTCCTCGAGCACGGCACAGTTAAGATGACTTTGCTAGCACTTCCACTTTCCCTTTTTTCAGAGGCTGGGAACTGATAAATATGTATTAAGTCACTCAGCAGGCATTCAGAAATGAAATCCATTCATTAGCTTTGTGACATGAAGCAGAAGACAGAATAGCCTTTCTGAAGGAAGATCAGGTTGCAGATATTTCACCACCTTACGTGAAAACTGCCGATCCCAGACACACAGCATCACAGCTAATCACCCACAGTGAGCAAAACAACACAAAATGGATAATTGTGACATTATTTGAGAAAAATATGCACACTCAATAAAAAGGTCCCAACTATACCAAACCAAGGAGAAATACAAATCCTTCTGAAGTAAAATATTTTGGTCTATTGCACTGAAGAATGGCAGAGATTTGGAGAGGCAATGAAAACAAGTTCTCAGGTATGTTACTTAACTGAGCAGCTTTCGTTTATGTTTGAATGGTCCTAAAGTCCACCCAAGTTTGCATTCAGATTATATTTTGGCCTACCACTTCACCTATGGATGTATTTTTCCACTCTCCATCTAAGCATATTGATGTGTTCATCTATGCAGTATGTTATAGAGATGAACATTATTTATTTTAATTATGAGGTTTTGAAGCACCATGGATATTTCTCAAAAAAAAAAAAAATATATATATACAAGGAGGGAGTTACGTATCTTCAAGGAACCTGACAAAAATAACCTATGGTTTGGGTTGCCCTCCTCAGTTTAAGCTACAAGCTCAGCACAAGTCTTGGAGGATTGCTTTTCAATCTCTGTGATTTTCCACTTGGTTTTGTTTTAAAATGAAAAAGGGATAAAAATAATTACAAAGAAAATATCTATTAAGAGCTGATTATTATTTTGTCCTGACTGGCTTACACAAACAGCTCCACCAGAATAAAATCAGATGGATGAGGAAAAACAGTTATTAAAGAAACGCAGTGGAATTCTAAAACTTAATAGACATAAAACTTAAACTATGAAGGAAAAGGAATAACAAATCTATTTTTAAATGAATTGACAATATTGTTTCTAGCAGCTCTTGAAAGAGAACTACACTGAATACAAATTAGTTTCTCAGTTTAATTTATCCAAGGAAAAGTTTGACTGGTATTTCCAAAATAACAGAAGTTTTGCCCAACACTCATCTTGAGAAAACAAAAGATACATGATTTGCAGCAGACTGTTATCTGTTATCCTTCACTGTAACAACACGCAGTCCATGGAGAAGGCTGGGAGAAAGAGACAGCTATGTAAACCAGACTTGTAAACAAAAATGCAGGAAAGCCCATCTTTACAAACGGCTTTAAAACGTGGTGCAGAATTACACTTTAACAAAGTATATACACAGCACATTTCTAAAATTAGCGAATGTTTATAAACCACACTGAAGTTCAGAATATTAATTATAATCCATCATCATGACAAATACTGTGATTTGAAATACTTTAAGATGCCTTAGAGAGCAGAGAAAGCAATTAAGAAATATGAACCACTGCTTCCAGTCTTTGCGAAGTTACATGAGCGTCCTATTCTTTCCCACTGGAAATGGGTTAATCATTCTTCTAACTGTAAGTTCCTAGATAGCTATTTTAAACTTTTTTTGTTTGGAGCTCTCAGGGAAGGCAGTTGCTAGCAACAAAGAGAGCAATACTCACCCCAATGTACAGGAATTACAGAAGGCTCTAAAGTCAGAATGGCAGAGAGCAAGCCAAAAACTGCTCGCTCTCACATAGCTGACATAGCTACAGTGCATCCTTCACTCTACATGCCTCTCCCACCACAAACACCAGCTGCAGCCCTGGATGGATACACCCAGAGTCAGATCAAATCCCTCTACACTTTTGTCCTGAGAAGAAAATGCATGCGACTGCATTAAGCCATAACAAGAAAGCCTGCTGCAGGTTCAGTTATTTCCATCTTGACCATTCCAGCACTCCAACATAAAGCCAGACAGACATCTTAAGAGGTCCAGAGTTTGGGTGCTTCACCAATTCCTTCGAGGCTTTGCAAGAGTTAACAGCCTACGTATTATAGAAGAGGAAAGGGGAAACTCAGAGATGGTACTTTCTGTTCCCGTAAGTTTCTTCATGAGAAACACAAATGCACTTAACAGTTAGACTATAGCTCTTGGAAGACATGCGTTACACCATCCAGCAGTCATCTTCACATGGCTGGCTGCAAAACAGCTGTGATGAAAAGCACAGGGTGAACTTGAGAGGATCTGAGATCCAATTCCAGGTCTGTTATGGACATATATCTTAAGCAAGTCACTTCAGATCCATTCATAAAGTGAGAATAGTACCTGAAACTCAATACCTTGATATTCATTAAGTATTCTGAGGTCATAAAAGTGATATCTTTAACAATAGCCACTAATACACCAGACAAAGATTCTTCAGTGTAATTTGAGACACAATGCAACAGCATAGCAATAACCAAAGGAGAGAGAGGAGGCCAACAAAGAGAAAGAAGTCACACAAATATTAACACACAGTTGTTCTTTTGTTATATGCCTCTCTCTGCCTTACTGTGCCCAGAAGTATGCCTACCTAAGCTGGCGCAGTGCTGATCATGGTTTGACAACATCTACACTTGCAGCCAGACAGATGCCAGAATTGACTGAGCTAATCTTTTACAAAACTACTCATAGCAGAGATAGGACTTCAGAGCAGATTTCTAAATTGATGTATTTTAAGAAGTCTTGTCTCTGGTATAAGAGAATCTCCTCATTGCGCTGGTCTGTTACACTTAGTTCTTAAATGACAATACAGCTAAGCAAATGAACATCAGTTAATAGTAGAGGTGGCAGCAGTGAAAGACATGAGTAAATATGACTGTCACAGAGCTTTAAAGAATGGGGGGCCTGGAAAACAATCAGATTTTGTCATCTTTAACCAAAGAATCAAAGTACCCTTGAGGCCCCTGGATTCAGAGCTCCCTGCCAGTTGCCTGCCCCAAGTCACTCTTCCGTTTAGAGTAAGGGATTTCAGTGGAGGAAAGAAGAACAGATGGCTGGCACCAATACTGGATCAAATCCAAAATAAGCTTCACCCATTCCTATAGTGGCTCATTTGTGTACTTACTGACCCAGTCAATGCTGTAAAGTGCTTTGATGTCTGGGCACAAGAGACACCAGCCTTAAACACTCACAGTAAAGTCAGAAAGAAGCAGCTCTACAACCTTAGCTGAAACAAAACCACCTGCCCTATACTTTATAACCAATATGGAAAAAAATTGTTAAATAACAGCACAGTCCTTTAGTAAGAACCATTGCCAAGCTATTTTAAACTGAGCAAAGAACTCAATTAGTAGTAAAAGGCAAAATTCAAGTCACAGTGATTAGGTTAAATATGAAAGGAAAAACAAAAGGTTTTGTGTTTACCCACCTGCACATGGATTTCTGTGAGAATTAAGCAGATTAGAAGTATAACAAATTCATATTTCCTTGTACGTGTATATAGTTCACTCTATAAATACATTCTATGGCTGGCAATAAAACCAAAAGCAAGTCCTTTCCACTTGTGAAAAACGGGCCATAAATGACACACATCACCTTACTGGATATGCAGGTAAGCGGATCAGTTCTAAGCAGCTGCCCACTTCCAAAATAAATTGCTCACTATTTAAAAATAATAGTGAAGTTAAGAGCAAAAGGCTTACTAGCTAATTGACTCCTCAGGTACATGGATTCATCCTTCTACACTGAAGAAAAAAAGAAATTCTGAGACAAATGTTCCTTTATAACTATAACACATTTGGTGGATTCTGAAGGGTTGTTTTCAGCAGCAGGATGACACTTATATCAAACAGAACACAAGTGCAACTTACATCCCACAGCTTCTGATGACTTTACTATTTTTACTATTTTTAACATTTCTCCAAAGAATAAGAAGGAACGTCCAGCCTTCTACCAGCAGGCTGGTGTCTGTTACACAGAAACAGTCTGTTTTCCCTGATGGAAAAACATCTGGAATCATCAATCGAGGCAGGAAAACATTCTACTGGATTTGACACTGAATAAAGCTTCAGCTTGAGGAAAGTGGTAAAAGAAGCTTAGACACAAACAAACTTGCTGTTATTGGACTTCTTTTTGCTTACTGTGCAATGGATAAAGCAATATGTTAGCACCAACCATCCAACCTCACCCCATACCTAATGTGCAAAATTCTGTATGTTTAGTAGGTAAATGCAGAGAGTGGAAGTGACTTGCTTTACACTAAGGAGTAAATGTAGCCAGCAAGCCCCCTCCCTGAAGGTGTTCAAGACCAGGCTGGAATTCCCTGATCTCAATTTCATCCTCTGTTTAATCCTTCTCATAGTGCAACTAAAGACTGACATCTGCAAAGGTCTTCATTTTGAACACACGCATGAAAATCTAGGAAAAAAAAAAAGTATAGAACACTACTAATTAAAATATCCTCTAGAACTTTCCCCATCTTCATGTCAATATTAAAGCTGTTTTGATATAAAATTACAGCTTTCTGAAGTACATAGAAGTTCATCCACCCCTATCTACGAAAAAGCTCTTAAGAGTATTTATGGCAGCATCATACCAGATATCTCTAATCAGCTAGAGAAAGATGCAGTGCTTTGCAGTGCCTTTGTACAGTTCGTAAACTCTGCTTCAAACTGCAGGGGAAGGTCTCTGCCATTTCTGTGACCGTAATTGGATTGGGGGGGTTATAGGTTTTTGTTTTTTTTTTTTTAATAACAACAATAGCCAAGTATACTCCCTCTTATTATCCATGGCATCATTTCTTATGCTGTAGTACAGAAACTGGATTACAGCATTTTCTATTTTTGCAGGTGTATGGCCTCATAATCACAGACTAATAGCATCACACACTGTTTAACACACTTACTCTGGCAACGCCTCAGTAAGGGAGGGAACTGTGATTATTCCCTTTTTATTGAAGAGGACAAAGTCAGAAAGGGGCTAAGGAATGATTTGTCTGAGGACGTCTATGACAGAATACGGAATACAGCTCAGAACTTTCAAGTCTCAAGCTCCTGCCTTTTAATCATGCCTAGTTTCTCATTCAGTTTGAAATCCCATTCTTAGGATGGCTAAACGGCAAACAAAACTTACCTGAAACTTTCATTTCTATTTCAGTCTGCCGATGAGATACTACAAACTGCCATGCATAACAATACATTCAAGAATATAGCAGTCACTGCAGGTTTATGGTGGATGTAAGAATATTTTTCTGCCTTTTAATAGAGTTGCCACCTGTAAGCCATATATGCATGGTGATACACCAGTCTTGGCTGTATTAGTGCCTAGGACACACGCAGTAATGAAGGAATACTGGGCAGACCTACTCAGGTGCAAGCATGACATTAAGAATAATTTTGTCCAGGGATTAGTTCATAGCGCTGAATAGCCACATCACATCTCTTCCCTGCATGCAATGAAAAGTTAAAATGAAGAAAGAAGGAAATAATCTATTCATAGCATAAATCAGTGCATCTTTGATACATGTTTTCACCTATTTATATGCTATGATCATCACAGGGATTTAAACACATTTTGAATTCACAGAATGAAAAAAAGGAGAGCTCTCAAACCGTATGAGGATGTAGTAATTAAATGACACATATAATCCTGCCTTCACAACCTCATTCCCAACAACCACTCCAAGGGGAAAGAAGTTTCTTCTTTTCTCAAAGCCGCCACATCCGAGGCACCACAGATAAGCAGCAGCTTTCAGGCATATGAATTACCCCTGCTCAGAGGGCACCCTCGTGGAGGTAAGCACCCACCAGTGTTTTGGTTAATCCCCTCTCCGGGGAAGTTAAGACCACAACTGATGGCGTTTTTTAGAATGAAGGTGGCTGAGATGATGGCAGCAGCTCAGACTGCCCAGAACTCAGAAGGAGATGAGGGGCTTTAGCTCCAGAGCTGCCCTTGCTCTGTGGCAAGAACAGCAGCTTTCTGGCATATGGAAGGGGGAAAGCAAAACCAGCGCTTTTGAAGGCACTTGGTTGTGAAATATAATGAAGCCATATGGAGAAAGAAAAAAAAAAAACGGAAGGGGGGGGGGGGAACAAGGGTTTAAACAAAACACACGAGATGAAAGTGTGTCTTGTTTTTCCCCTTTCCATAAAAAACTTCAGTATTTATAGCAGCGCTCACAAAAACAAAAAGCCTCGAGAGTTATGCATGAGGAATGTTAAGTCGCAGCATTGCATAGAAAGAAAGAGCAAGTAATAATTTGGACACAAGAGTGATGAAATTCACCTATTACAGTAGATTAAGTTGTTATGTCAGCTTTGCTCCTAAATCTCTCACTGCTCCTATTCTCAGCTTTGTTCTCTCCTTGAACATTCAGCATGGGAGTTTCCCTTGCAGATGAAACATGCTAAAATCAGAGTAACCAAAGTACCATCAGCCAGAAAACTGAATATGAGAAAAAATAAAAAATAAGGAAAAAAAATTACATAGCTACTTGTATTTTTTAAGACCATCTGGAAAAGTTCAGATGACAGAGCGACTTCTAAATTTACACAGTTCCTGTACGTAGCAGGTTAAGAACATACAAACTTAAGCTTCGCTGAATCAAACAAAATTTCTACTCCTTGTGTATCTTGAGCTCGCCTTCTCCAAGATGAATAACCCTGGAGTTGGTATAAAGCTTCCCCACCTGTACCTGTGCAGAGAAGCCCTCCTCCCACCCCTCCCCACCCACCGTGAAACAGCTTCAGAGGCCCAGGGCTTCTGGCGTTTTTCAAGGCTGAAGAATTTACTACTTCCTATTTTAAACTGAGACCAAGTACAATGCCGCATTTTTAATTCCTACTGTATCACAGAAGAAGCTAACGTGAGGGAAAGGAGAGAAGATAACTAGGAGGAACAATAAAATACCTCTTTTCTGAAGCTGTAAGCGTGTTAGTCCCTGCAGATGCACCAACTCCTTCACCTACATCCCCAGCACATATTGGTCATTTTCTGAAAGATGCTTTCCAGTTAAATATGCCTAGTCCCACAAAGATATTATGGCACTGCAAATGTTTCAAAAGACATGAATCATTCAATCAAACACCTGTAAAAACTACTTACTGTGATTTTTAAGTAAATTCTCAAAATGTTAACTCCACTCATTTATTTCTTTAACTCTATCTTATCGAAATGCAGTAGGACAGATTTGGACAGCTACAATCACTAAAAAAAGTTATTCAACACTGAAGTTATGCTCCCCATCTAGCTTCCAAAGAAATTAAGAGTTTTCCCATACCTTCCATTTATGTCAATACATATACTTCATTTTCACATGTAGATATTTGCACTTTGAAGAGCAGCACACATTTATTTTGTTGTTATGGAAAGAATACTGCATGCTGCATTTGTCCACTACTATTTTAGGGACTGTTTATAGTTCAAAAGATTTATTATGAATTCTTGAAAATCAACTTTAATTTTTCATACACATACCTCCCCCGACATTCATTAAACATTATATTTAGAGATTGCTTTTAACAGCAGCAGTAAGAAAATAATAATAATTTTTTAAAAAGCACAAAACATTTGCCAGTTGCTCAGCTTCCAGTATCACTTCACTAGCTCCCTAGCCAAATTCTAAAATAAGCAGATCTGCAACTCCAATGTTAAAAAAGGAAATTGGTGACCACATTCCAGCTTTTTATACCTTAAGCAAGAAAAGTAACGCTTCTGGTGGTTGTTGGATAAATAGTTTAAAATAAAAGCCATAGCAATAAAGATATTTTGCTCGTCTAGCTGCAGTAGTAAAACTTTCATCAGCAGAATGTGAAAACATTATTTTCCTGTTCATTGTGGGGAAGTAACTCTTCTGTAATAATATCCACCCACACTGTTTCTTGCTATTCTGTGTACTTACAGTGATCTCTTCTACTGACAGAGATTTAGCTGCTTCACTAAAGTTGCCTAGGAATAATTTCCACAGTCATTCTAGGGGGGAAGAAGAGGAGATGCATATTTGTAAATAACATGAACACTTTCCCTGCCTGCCCCAAACAACAAAGCCAAACAAACTGTATACACACACAAAAATGATTAGCTTTCCAATTCCAGAATTTTGGCTTCAATTCCCTGAAGTAGTTTTATACGAAAAGCAACATACTGTAAGAACAATCACTGGAGACAAACTTGCTAAGGGTTGTGGAAGGCTGGCCCGTGAAGTGCAGAGATCTTGCTTGTGCCTGAGATCTGGCATAGTCTCTTCTGTTGCACAGATCTCTGTGAACGTGCACACAGCAAAAGCAGCACTATATCCTTCTGAGGTTCTGTGGAAAAAAACCTCCACGTTTAAAAGTGAACACTGACTACCTCTTCCTTCCCACATAAAAACATAAAGCCTTTAAAAAAGAAAAATGAAGAAAAATGAATGGCATAAAATTGCAAATACACTAGCCAACTCAATCTCAAATTAGTCTTTAACATGGAACTTCATCATGTGGCCACACGGCCTCCTCTGGACACTGGTATCATTACTATCAGGAGATACAACTCATCTGTTTTAGGATTCAGAAGGTTATTGTTTTAATTCATGTTTGCTTTCAGTTTGATATTATTTTTTCAACGTGGAATCCCATTAGCAATAAGAATTCCCTCTTCACTGAAGTATCTTAGTATTTGAAATACTAAAGAGTATTTCATTAAAGTATTCATTAAAGAAAAAGCCCAACAAGCTAGGATTATCTTATACCAGACTCACTACTACAGCGTTGTAATTCCTTTCCAAAAAATGCAGTCTACAACAATAGCTCTCATAAGTGCAGTCTGTTGTAATTTAAGCTTTGTACTTTCTCCATTTAACACCAAACACTCTAGGAAGTATATCTGTAATGACTAAAGCTCTTCCAAATCATCATCTTTTGAAAGATCTTACTTTTATATTCAAAATGACACCTGTATTTTGGAGGTGAGAAAATGTTCTTCCCCCACACACATCCCTACAGATAAAGGCTATACTCCCCTGTGCTTTCTGAGCATACTAACATCCAGTTCTGTTTGTACTTCTGGTACATAACCTCTGGTCCAGACCCACACTGCTGTAAAATAATTGCTCCCAGACTTTTGTGTAGGCATCTGTGGATGAATTAATTGTAATGCACAGTCCTCCCTTACTTCAAGTCTTGTCTCTCCCTAGCTCCTTCAGTATTTCAAACCCTCTAAGATGCCTAACTCATTCCTATTAGGCATCTTATGGAATACTGCTCTCGAATTGCTGATGCAAAACACTAGGGTAAGAATGAATTTTCATTTATAGCTCTCCACAGAGAAGTTTTCTCCCATGTTGAGGCAAATGCTGGCCTCAGTACGATTACAATCCATCTGTGCACATATCTGGTAGAAAAGTTATTTCCTTTTACAGAGGGTTATATTTATTTAGCTGTAGTACAGCTGCTCCAAAGACACTTGGAGTCTAAAAGCATGCTTTTTTGATGTTGTGTTTCCCCATGAAATGCATCAGCTGCTGAACAAGAACCCAAGCCCTAGCCTAAAGAAACAGTATCTCTGAAAGGAGTTGTGTTCACCCCGCAGCTGAACTCACCAGCCTCAGGGGTCAGGAAGCACAGGCTGCCCTCAAACCCAGGCACCTGGCAGCCCCCCAGCCCTCGCAGGCTGCCGGCATGCCACGACCTGCGGCTGCTGTGACATGCAGGGCCCACTCCATCCATTTAGGCTTCCCCACCTGCCCCTGCCAGGCACTGAGCACCCTGCAAAGACAAGCAAGGCAACACATGGAAATCAGCAGCACGAGCATGGAGTCGTGCATGTAAAGGCATCCTGGGATAACCGTCATTTCATTTTAGTCTTAATTATAACTACTTGTTTTGCATTTCCATGAGTAATGAATTGTTTTTTCAACTACTGCATCAGAAAGGAAGTCAGCTTGCTAGAACAATAAATTAGACAGAAGAGCTTCATTACATCACACTGTTCAGGCTTTGCAGAAAATGAATGATTTTTTTTTTTTTTGTCCTTCACAGGTTAACTATTCACACATTTCTACCCACAGCCTTCAAGGAAAAAAAAAAAATAAAGCATCTCTCTGCTGCATCAGTCCTCAACTTCCAAGACATGAAACATTTTTAAAGAAATTAAGACCTTAACATAATCACAGTCTGATCAAAGGCATTCCCACTAACACTATCAGGGCATTGCTATGGTTTTTCCCCTTTTGTCTGGCAAGAAAGCAAAAATCCTACTTGCAAAGCACTGTTGTTTTTTTTTTTTTGAAGTCACAACAGTGAGGGACTATTAACTAGCTTTAGTCCGTCTTGGGTATATATTGTACCTATAGTGTACATACAGACTCACACATTTCTTTCATGACTACACGTAACACAGGCAAGAACCAGTTTAAACAGAAGAATTTTTTGTATAAGCAGTTTACTTACATATATTTTTTTCCCAAAATGATGTATTATCCCCCCAAACAAACAAGCACTACACACCAGCAATCCGACCAAATTATGCAGGTTTCAGATTATTTACAGAATCTTTGCAGTAACTAACTGTAGCACTCATTCATTTACATTTGGAAATGAAGCTCATGTAAGTGACCCATCCACGGCTTTGTAGATTTTCTCACTTCCAGAACTTAAAGCTATCAAAAAAAACTCTTACGCAACACAGAAGTGCAACTACATGTATATACATACATATATACATAATGTATGTATATATGTTTAACTAACATCATTGTAATCATTCAAATCTTCATGTGAAGTGATCTACAAAGGGGAGAAAATAGATCGAAAATTTTCAGCAGATTTTTTTTTTATTTTTAAACGTTACTGTGACAAAAAATAAAAGCTTTTACTCTTAATTCTAGGAACAACTAAATACAACTAAATTAGATTTATTAAAATTAAGTTAAAAAAAATAGCACTGAGGATATGGAGAAGAAAAATTAACTCAAATATATAATAGGCACTTTAGGGGAAAAAAAAAAAGCCCCACTAAAAAAATATCATCACTGCCTTCAATTAAGACATGCAAATGAAGCGATTTTTTGCTGTATTTAACAATAGCAAAGGACTGTTGCTGAACAGATAAGCTGACAGCTGACATTGTTCTGCTTATAATATCAAATTTTTCAGTTCTTATTAAAAAAAATTATTCATATAATTGCTTTAAAGCAAAATAAACTACAGAAGTCCACTCAGCATGCCAAGTGCTAACTCTTGCTTTGTTTCTTCAGCTGCTGCCATTTCCAAATTTTTTTTGCAGTAACAAAAAATTCAAATGAGTGGTTCTTTCCCATCAAAGTGATTGCTACATCATCAGTTCTCAAAATTCAGCATTTGCAAGAAAATCTGAAATGCTGCTGTGAAGCCACAGTGAACTGTACGAGCAAAGGGAGACAGAGTGATTAAGAGTAACAAATGGTTAAAGCTGTGTTTGTTAAGGCAACTGCAAGTAATGCTGTGATGTACTTTGAAGTAACTTATTTCAAATAATAAAGAAATTTTCAGTTAAACTGACAGCGTAGTTGAGAAATTCTGACAGCATAAGAGCACAGAATATTAAGGGCCAGAATAAATCCTATTTTTGTCCAGAAAAAACTCCATGTGACCTTGTATGCGTAAACTCCATGTGCCCTCCATACAAGGACTGCAGCAGTAGCAGCAGCTAGGAACACACCACAAGGAAGCTCTTTCTTGTTCGGAATCTTTCTTGTGCTTTATGCTAAGCGGTAATTGCTCTGTGCAAGTCGGTCATGGGATGAGAACTTATAATAGGAAGGGCAATGTTTCTGCAAGACTCCGCAGTTGTTACTGTCAGTTTTTGATCCTGTTTGCTGTGGTCTGCATAGCCGCAGTGAAAAAGCTGTATCAACATCGTACAAAACGCAACTGTGCTTTTCTGCATAACGAGTACTTCTCTCACTCTTTGCAATCCAACAGCACTTTTGTGCAAGACAGCTCTGTCGTTTCCACTTTGCAGCAGTCTGTACCCAGGACCAATTTCAAATTCACCCTACTGCTACTCCCTAAGAAGGTTTCAATGTTAGTAACGAATTACAAAATAGCAGTCTACCAACTAAACATTTTTTCCTCCCCTTTTTCAAACAAGATAACCCACAAGTCTTCAAATACGCTGTGTTGTGCATTACACAACTACTTGTTTGCAGAGCGATATCACATCTTCGTGAAAGTTTATCAACCTCACACAAAAATATACAGTAGGAAAGCAAAGAGTTAAAATCTCCAATAAAGTTGCCACAAAGACAGTAGCAATAACTTGACAAAACATTCGCCAAGTTCTGCGTTGAAAGGCATTACACTTCTCCCCTTCACACAGGGTCACTATGTCCTGCCAATTCATCAGCTCCCAAAAATAAACTAGTTGAGTAACTGAAGATGTCAATAGGTTTTCACCTTCTCTCCGTGCATCTAAACTGTATGTTTCAGGCGAGCATTTGAAAACAGTCAGGCATTCCACACTTCATCTAGAGCAGCTTTCCCAAGTAAATTCTGTCACTTAGAATAACTCGGTTATAGCCGAAATTAAACACAGAGCACCATCCCACCTCTAAGTGGTGCTTTTCCCTTATGGATCAAGTCACTTGGAAAGAACTGTTTTCTTAAGAATACTTTTTTAAACACACAGCAAAAAAGAGTTCTGTTCATCTTCACAATGAAAACGTAACACAGCAGCTGGAAGGTTTAAAATAATCTTTGAAAAAAATGTCCCAGAACCAAGCACCAAAGGAGAAAGCTGATCAACCTCTTCCGTTCGTTCTATCTTTAGCATTTTTGATTACACTGCCAAAGTTACACAAAGGAGAGAAAAGAAAAACCTCAGCAGAGGAGCCAGACAAACCACCTAAGTGCACAGAACCACGGAGGTAACAGTTCTGTTTGCTGATAACCTGATTTAAAGTTGTGTGATTAACCTGTCTGAGGAAACTCTACCCAGTCTGCTCCATATAGAAATGGGTGCCTCGCTTTCAGAGAGGAATCCAGAAGTCTCGGTTCCACATCGCAGATTTCTGTAACACACGTAAAGGGACCAAGTGTCTCTTGGGGAACAGAAAGCCAGCCTTTTACCCAGGACTCACACAGAAAGTTCTATCAAAAGGGCTTGTGTGCAAACTATGTGCAAATACTCACGAGAATGAAAACGAGCTGCTATACTGCCTAAGGCTTAGGTGTCTTCTGGCAGCACACAGCACAGGCTCGTGGATTTAAAAGAGAGTGCCTATAGCCTTTTTCGAGCAACACAACCTCAAACAGTGGGTGTGAGGGGGAGTGACCCCCTGCGCAAAACTAGCTGACAACATGAACAGCCATGGCAGCTGCAAATTCAGACTCCCACATTACACCTTCCCCTCAAAAAGACCCCATAAATTAGCTCCTCTGGGTGCAGCACGGCCTCCACCCCTACCTGTGACATTATGCCATTACTTGCTAGTGAGAGCATGGCTCCGTAGCCTCTTTATTAGCATATTAGGAAAGGCAATTACCGGCCTAGAAAGAAGGATGATAACAAGGCACAAAGTAAACTACTGTCAGCAGTGAGATTGCAAGGAAGGGAGAAAGCTAGAAACAGTTTTGAGGCAGTATCAGACAGCATCTCCGCACTGCACAGAGGGTTGGGTTTTTTTGCTTGTTGTTTATTTATTTATTTATTGCCTTCTCTTTCAACTCTGTATTTGCTCATAGCTGCCTAACAGCTAGCAAATATGTAGATTCATGTATTAGAAACAACGTGACTGGAAGACCTAATGGTATTCTAGGCCAGGGCCAAGAGCACGCTCATCTCAGTCCTAAGTACAGGCCCCTCACTGCTGACTATTTCAGTATCACTATGGGCGCCTTGCCGCATCTACAGACAGATAGAAGTCTCAATGGAATGACAAATGCAAACACTTCCCCCTCCCTCCAGCCACCTGTTGTTAACACTATTTAAACTAGGAGATAAAACACCAAAAGCACTTTTGGCTGATAAGAGACCAAGAGTTAAGATTTCAGTTAAGATTTTTAAAGGCTAAACAATAGCCATTGGACTTCTTGGTAGGAGCATGACTGTCATTTCTTAAACATTTTAAGCTAATTAATACACTAGAAAACATTCTCGAACTTCCATTTCTAGGCTATGGTCATGCAAATGGGCCTCCATAAGAAGTACTTGTACAGTCAGAGTCACAGATTGCAGCCTTCCCTAGCAGATCAGATCCTTAAATTTGCTTTCAACAAAAGGGTTATCTATACATCACCTAAAGGTCTAAGTGTAGTCCACACCTTTGTTACATATTACTCAAACTAAATGGCACAAAGCTGCAGTGAAACCTTATAGACACAGTACCTGGAAAAAAAATAGCGTACACATGAATTTATCTATGAGAATTAGGAGCAGTCTTCTTAATTAGCTGTCGTGAGGTAAAGAGCAGGAGAAGCAGCCTATCTCAGAAAGATTTGAATTATTCTCATGAATATTCATCAGCAGATTTCTGCTCAAATTTTCAGCAGGAGACTAGAGAAAACCTAAAAATGTTGTTCCTTAGCAAATTATTTTTCTACATTAGACAAAAGTTGCTGAAAACATCTACAGCATCTCTGCCTTTCAGCCAACTCATGTGTGAACTGGTTTGAATACTGGAGTTTTCTTGTTTGCTATTACATGTCATCTAACCCAGTGACAGTTGGCACAAAAGCAGCAGCACCTCACCAACACAGGTGTTTTACTACCAGCTCTAAACATCAGATAAGCTGTCTGCCTCTTTAAGCAACTATTCCCACCCATATGGCCAAGGAATTGTTGATGTTGGCAGGTATTTGGGCCACTGCCTTGCTCTCATACTTGCCTAATGACATCTCTGACAGAGATGCCTCCTGGAGATATCCACAAACTTGTTAAAAATCATCAGTACAGCCCTAAGGCCAGAGAAAGGTCTGTGAACCATGCTCTTTGGTCTTTTTTTGGAGGACACTTTGCTCCTTCATCATCAGCATGCCTGAGTTTTTTCACTTGTTTGCTTCCTGTGCAGCACAATTTCATACACGCATGCTTATGCCACAATTAGGCAAACAAACAAAAAACCATGCATCTGTGAATACATGTGCAAGCAGGCAGGCTAGCCTGTCTTAAAATGCCAGGACAGGTTACTGATTGAGGAAACTCAATATTTCAATGTGCAACTTATTAACAGTAGCAGTCGTTATTTAAGCATTCATCCAGCTGTAGAAGAAAACTTCACAACACAGGGATTCAAATCTACATTTTATTTATTTTCTGAACAAAGCTCTCTGTATCTTAATTTCCTGCTCATAAAGATAAGCTAGCTATGTTAATTACTGCAAATGAAAAACTTCAATTCTTTCTCAGATAGGGTTTGTTCATTTTTTTAAAGAAAAAGTTATGAACCACTGACTTCACTTAAGTTGGTTGTGAGGCAGCCCATTACTCACTTAAGCGCATAATCTAAGAGCAAGTATGCATTCTGATCTTCCTAGATTTTTATTACCAAATATATATAATCAATATATATCGAATCAATATATATAATCAATGTACCAAATGTTTATTCTTTTTGCATCACAAATTCAGATTTAAAATGAATCGCTCATAAGGAGTTCTACATTCTTCAGCAGTAAAAGAATATTTTACTATAGAAGAACATTTTCTAAAGAAAAAACGGCAGTAATAGAGAAAAAGTCAGCGAGTGTCATACCTGAAATATTTCACTTTCACCAAAGAATGAACAGCGTTAAAGCAAAGAAGGTACAGAGTCAAAACAGCTCTCATACTTGAGCAGGAAAGAAGCTTCTAGATGCATTTTGCATACTTGCATATATTTAAAAAAAATCTGAAAATACTGAATCTGAATTAGAGGAAATGAAGCCCATAAGCAAATGCAACACTTTGCAGGCTGTTTACTTGTAATAACACCCTTAATGTGAAAAAGACTTTCCAAATACACAAGGAGGACAATCTAAACTCTAATAATAAGAATGCAGTAATGCATTTTAATTCCTAGCTCTCATTCATAGCATATTTATATACTCCTCCCCCAGCATCTCAACAGCCATTAAAACATTCTCCTACAAAATTTGTTTAGTAAGACCACACGATTTACTCATGTATATATTTGAAACATATTTTTTCTAAACACTTGAAAAAAATATATCAATAGCCATTCAATAAACAAATATCCTAAGCAAACTAACATTTTAATTCAACATAATGAAGATTATGTTACAAACATATCTAATATTTACATGTCACAGTAGGATAACATCTAGGGCTTGACAAAAAAAGGCTCAATACCAATAGCTCAACATGGAATTTTCTAAGCCACAAAATGTAACTAAGCAATAGGGACGGTCAGTTTTCAGTGCCAGTTTCACATACACATGAACACCTTTGGCATCTTAAATTGTCATCATGGCAATCAGAATGCCATAGGGATGTGGCTCTCCTTTTTCTCACCAGGGATTTGGTAGTGCTAGGATTTTGTTCTGAAATGGTACAAAACCAATTAAAAAATAGAAAAATACTTCATAAATTCTTCTCCACCCAAGCATAGTAATTTCCCACAAACATTGCAAACTTCACTTTCAGGAAGTGCTTAAAAGAATGAAGAATACATTACCTAGGAAGAAACAAAGCCTGAAAATAAGATGTTTATAATGGGAAAAAAAAAATCAAGTAAAATCCTAAGGATATTTTTAGCATATGGCACTTTGTTTTACTTTTCAATATCTGAAGTTTCCTATTCAGGATCGAGAACCAGAATGGTTACGGATACTGTGACAACTGCAAGAACAGGTGATTCACATTAATATGAAACACGAAATAATATAATTTATGACAGAATGCTAAGAGACAGACGTAGGACTCCAAAAGGAGATGCTCAAGGAACTGTAAGTACACACAGAAATAGCAGGCTGAGATCGCACACCTAAGTGTGCATGATTACACAGTGTCTGAAATCACACAACATCACTCTGCCATAACAAAGCACTTTTGAGATTATTCAGAATTCAGGATTTACCACAGTGCACACCACTGACAAGATGACAAGCATTTGGGCAGGTCTAGTGCCCCAAGGCACAGCTTCAGAGAACAGATTCCAGTTTACCCACAGTGAAGTGATGCAGCTGATCTGGTAGCTGGAAATCAACCATACAGCTACGCACCACATCCAAACTGCTAAGCCAGGTCAGTATTTTAAAGTCTTCTCAGTTAAATGTTCTAAATAAAAAGACAGGAACGATCCTTGCAGTCAAAACTAATGCATGTCTTGGTCACTATAGCAGTAACAATACCAAACACAATAAAACAAAAAAATAAGATTAACAAGCTTGAAAGAACAGCTTTTCTTCACAAATTGTACTCTCCAGCACCACAGAAAAAAGAAACCGTTCTCAGGAAAACTGAGTTATAAGATGATGATAGATTCAAGAGTGTATATCAACAGTTTGTGTGCATACATAAATAAGCAAACAAATACAATTTATCTTCACAAAATAACATGACAAAGAGGAAATATCGATGTATATTATGCAGCTACAGCCTCTCCTACTAGTGCTGGGGAAGGCCAAGAAACTGAGAACCAATTTTCATGTGCACTATTTCATTTGCTATAATATATAGCAAAGAAGAATTAAGGTGTGAATTCTGACCTGATTCCAATTGTTTTCACTTTATATGCTAATGCTGAACGTGTAACAAATCAATAAAATAAAGTGAGAAAATGTATGATAACTGTTTCTCAGTTCACCCCTTCATTAATAGCATTTACCTTGTTTCAATCTTCACCAATACCTCAGTCAAACAATACAGAAAATTCGACTTTCTCAAATTCTAAGACTACAAGGGATAGTGTTTCTCCATGCTTTGCTTCAGGCCTTTCAAGGGGCCTATTGACCACTTTCCTGCCCCCTTTCAAATGTTGCTTTTTCCCAGTTTTTAACTTCTTAATCAAAAGCAGCTATCAGTGCAACAAGATGCATTCATGTGATTTGTGGTTAAAATGAACAGCCATTTTTTAAAGACGTGAATTCCAAAGAGTATCTATCTATCTGTACATATTCCGTATTGTATATAGTGGATTAGATTAATTCACGCCTGGAAATGAAGTGGTTGTAAGCTGCACCAGACTTGATAAAAAGCATCAATACAGAAAAGCAAATAATTACATCACAACATTTATTTCTGCATCCATGTTTGCTCATTTGCTCCTTAATACTTGAACGCTGGCTCCAGGCCAAAAGCATACACTCACATTCTTTCCAGTGAGAAGTATATGGCTTTAGCTCATAACAATTTGCGTATTTTTCAGCTGCCCGAGTTGATCAGCAGAGCACTCTAGAAGGGCTACAGTCGGAGATCATTTGAAACAGAAGTTATGCAAAACGTTGCGTAGCACCTATTGAGCAGCCTCACGCTGGAAACACATGCCATTTGTGCACTGGGAGCTGCTGTAGCTGCCAAGGAGCTTTCACACGGCATGCAAGCTGCTGGCATGCAATGCAAAGATTTAAATTATTGCTTGAGCAATCACCTCTTTCATGGATCTACACATAGCACGACATGGGTTTGTTGGTCTGAATGCTGAAATTGCACTAGAGAGAACACATGATTCAAGCACGAACAACTCCCCTCTGACAGATAGCTCTGTGCCACTCCATCCCAATTATTAGGGGAGGTGCTAAGGATAATATTTCCTTGAATTAGCAGCACGTCCTTCCCATTTACAAATTGCTCAGTGACAAGTCTTCCATTTGGAAGCTGACTCATTAGCCTCGGCTTGCCCGTGCCAGAATTTGCCAGCTTTCTGAACACGTGTTGCAAAACTTGAATGCTTGCCTTCTGCCCCCACCACCGTTTTGCATGATGAACACTGAGTAGTTTCTCTCTCCTTTTATGTCACTTGGCGTAGAGCTAACTGCACTGGAAACAATACACACACTTACAGCATTTGATTTTAGCATAAGCTGTAATTTAATGTAACCAATACTAAGATGTCATGCAGTGCCTTCTTTTTTTTTTTCCCTCAACAAAAAAAACAGTAATGTCTTACCCCTAATACAAGTCCTCTCAATATCCTAAATCCACGATTTGATCAGTAGGTAGCAAAAGCAGCTGCTTACCCAAGCTCAAGAGAATACCAGACAAATTTATTGAGTTGAAATTCCCCAAGAATTGCTGAAATACACAGTAACCCCTCTTACCCTTGGAGAGGGGACAGTAGGCCAGACAGCCATTCTGACTCATAGTGGCCATTTGTCTCCTTACAACCCTGAGCCCCTTCCCTTTCACCACACCTGCTCCTCCCCACCCCAAGGTGGCTGCTTCCAATGAGTGGTTGAGGTCCTCCACTGAGGCACCTGAAAGGACTGCCTGGCAGCTTGACAGAACAGCATCATAGGCTTGAAAACACTCTGCAGCTACCACGTATGGGTGACAACAAGAATGAAAATGCAGAAGCATAAATTAACCTCTGGAATGAGTATGTAAGGCGCTCGGAAGGCAGTAGCACTGCAGACTCATCATTTCATATCACCACTATTCTCAGTGCACCTTGGTGGGGTAAAGGCTAGCACAGCTAAGCTTCCTGTCACAAATAGGCAATAAACATATGTCTATGACTAATTCCCCTGACTACCACAGGACAACTCACAGATGTAAAAGTTATCTCCTCATTTGTATACAAGTCCAAAGAATCCTGTCCGGAAATATTTTCTCAAACCACTTAAACTGAGGAAAGCAAAAGCTAACATAAGGAATGACTGAATTACAACACTACCACAAATGATTTAAGGAATACTTAAGCACAATTCTGGGTTTTCCCCAGAAGCCATTGATATTAAACACCAAGGATGACATATATATAAAGCCAGTCAAGACATGAAGAACAATACAAAGAAAAGTCTACCATCAGAACACCACAGTAACACAAAGATTAAAAGATATTCCATTAAAGTTACAGAAGGATCACTATGAAACTAAATTTGTCAGACGTCCAGTGTTGTGCCACTTGCTAGAGACGACGAAAAAACAAAAAAGCAAAACAAAACAGCTTCACCACATCATAACACTCTTCATTAACATAGTTACACGTATTTTACACAGAGCATTTAGTTAGCAACCTGAGGAAACTAACAACAGTAAGACAACCTGTGCAATCAATTGAAATAGCTCGTTCTAATGGAATACCAAGAAATTTTAAAGCAACTTTCCATTTTTATAGCACTTTCCATTGTAGTGCTCAAAACAAGCCTTCCCAGCATTCATTAACTCCTCAGCAATGACTGCTAAAGACAACATGCTCAGAAAATCTTCTCTAATCCTGCAAAGGCAAGTTTCCAAATACCAGATTTGAAATCTTTTGTATCAGATCTTTCACAAATTCCATGGACTTCCAAAACAAAATTATACCGATGGAAATTACAGGTAACCACAACCTCTGAAAAACCAATCGTGGGCACTCTTATTTGTATCCACGATAACTTTGCCCATCTTTCTGATGATCTTTCAAAGTCTCAGTCAAAACCTTGCTTCTGCTTTGTTTGTGGCACGCTCCTAACGCCTTGTCTTATCTATCAGCTTTTGCTGCCAGCAAGATCACCGAGCAATATGCACCTCTTCATAAAAACCACTTCAGTTGAAACAGCACATTCAGAACTTATGTCCAGCACAGCATTCCTTTCAATCTCGTGTTTTTTTGTGGTCTGACTCAGAAACTCTCCTCAATGCTCTTCTCTCCATTTCCAAACAAGACAGCTGAACTCAGCACAGAAGTTTTTTTTTTTCTCCTCCCTTCCCCCCCACCCCAGCAAACAAGAAAAAAGATGACATCGGGAATTACACAAAACCTGCAGGACTACTAGCAAACCTCACTGATTTTCACTTTCTGCATAATCACTTCAGAAAAGTGAACCTGCAAATTCAACCAGCTTGCTGTGTCCCCTGTGATAGCACGCACTACAGGTGGCATTTCTGCCGAGAATTTCAGACCTGCGACTTCTATGGTCGGCCTCACTCCACTTCTCCTTTTTCCCCCATCTAATTCTTCAGCGAAGTCAAAGAGGAACATGGCAGGTCAATACAAAATAAATCCTCGTTTTTGCATTCGGAATGCAAATCTACGTTTTGTTCAGGACAGAAATCTTGCACAATGGCCTGTGCATACGTATTCGTTCCAACAATGCTGCCCTGTGCAATCACTCTGTAATTACACACAGTCATAAAGCTGCTGCTGTTGCTGCCTGGAACTGCAGTCTCGCCCTCCAAACAACCTAATACCAGTCTCTGCATTAGGACATTTCTTTTCTCTCTTTCCCTCCCCCGACTGCCTGCTGCTCACTCTGGACAGCCCTTCCACCGCACTCAGACCAAAGTCAGGATGAAATCAGCTTCTTTTTGCTAACAGCCACGATGATTTATTTCTTTTAAAGAGGCAGCCAAGTTAAATCTCTGTCGAACAGAGAGAATACTTCTTCAATTCTGAAGGCTGCAATCGCACAAGACTTTAGAAACCAAAAATAAACCTCACTTATGCCTGGTAAAAAAAACAAAAACCGTGAGTATTATATAAGACACTCACATACGCGCGTGGGTGTATTGTCAGCTCTGGCTGGTAAACTGCAAAGAATCAGTCCTTTCCAGTCGTCGCCAGAGCAGAAGCTGTATATTTAGGGGCACGGGATTTTCAGAAATTATCTAATAAATTCCTCCCCACCTCCCCCGTTGCATAAATCCCGGCAGAGAAACGCAATCCCCGCACGCGGCGAGGCACCGCGCCTTACCGAGCGCGCCGAGCTCCCCGCGGAGCCAGAAAGGGCAGCCCAAAGCCGCCCGCCCGAGCAACCCCACACGCGCGGACGGGCTCACCCAGCCGCAGCCGCGTCCTCGGCTCGCCGCTGCAGCCGGGGAGCGGAGCAGCCCCCGGAGCTCCCGCAAGGGGAGGACGAGCGGCTCAGCACCCGAGCGCGGCCCCCAGCAGCGGGCGGCCCGGCGGAGCCCGCTCGGCCGCGCCACAGGTACTCGTGCGGCAGCTCATCCTGCAGCCACGGCTTCCAAGGCGGAGCGGCGCCCCAAAATTAAAGCCCCTGGAAAAGCACCCCCTCTCCAAAATGGCAGGAGAACGGAAGCAACTCGTGCGAAGAAAATAAACCCGCGGAAAGCAGGAGAGGGAACAAAACGTGCTTCCTCACCTGCGCTGCGACGGTACGGCGGGCACCCCCGGGGCTGCAGATTGCAAAGAGTAAGAACAGAAAGAAAGATCACCGAGAAAGAGAAAAAGCAGGAGGAAAAAAAAAAAAAAAGCACCAAAAAAAACTTTGTTTCTTTCTCTCCGGGACTCAGGGAAAGCGTCACTTCCTAGTGCGGTAAGCGGGGAGGCTCCCGGGCCCGGGCTCCTCAACTCCTCCTCCTCCTCCTCCTCCCGCCCTCCTCCTCCCTCGCAGCCGCAGCGCGGCTCCCGCCGGCATTTCGCGTCGGTCCTGGCAGCGGCCGGGCCCTGCCCCTCCTCCGAGCGGGGAAGGAGGGGAATCCCCGAGAGCGAGCGCCGAGCACGCAGCACTGATTCGGAAGCGCTGCCGTGCTCACAGCTGGCGGAGCCGCAGGCTCCGTGCAGCGCCAGCCCCGAGTTCAGCTCCAGCCTGCCACGGCGCCATCGGGCTCCGCGGCCCTTCTCCACGAGGAGCATACAAGCAAGCAAAAAATCCCTAAAAGGCCTTCGATTGCAAGAAACCATTCGCACCAGAAATAACGTGTTATTCTGCTTCCCCTTTTTTGGTCATTTTCTTCAGAAAGAGCTGCAAAAGGGGGGAAAACAAGGAAGGACTTGTAACTAATGCAGGTCCTCAGGTCGCATCCATGCTCTTGGCTGTTTTAGCACATTCCTGACATTTAGTTTTACTATAAATAAAAAATTAAAATTACTTCCGAGTCGATCATTTACTGCAGCGCTGCCGAGGTTTCTAAAAGCGTTCAGCTCGTCTGCTGGAATATGGCTTCCTCTGTTGCGTTGGTCCGAAAATAAAACAGCGAGCTGGCAAATGCAGACGCACTGCTCCTCCTAAGGCAGGAAATAAAGCAGCTGCTTCGTCATTGCTCCCCCTGTAGTCTGCCACCGATACTCGAGGTCGTTAGCAATCAACTTGCAGAATATAATTTAGACATCATTCGAAGATGAGACTCTCACTCAGTGAAGTGCGCCAAGTCGCATGGAAACGTCAAGCCTTTCCCTCGCAGCGTGCACGTAGCCGCGTTTAGCTTCCTCCAGGCGGGGAGCATTCAGCACGTGCAGGCTGGCCTAGCACTTTTTCAGACCAGCAGGGCAATTTCGCTGCTACCACCCATCGCTTTGTAGAATGAAACACACGAAAGACGCTAGTTTGCATCTCTTTCACAACAGTTCCTGGCTGCTGCGCAGAACTTTATGCTGGGGAAGCTCAAGGTGCATGGAAAAGGGAGCCCACAGAAGCAGCTTACCCGTGACTACGGAGAGTATCTGATGCGTAGCTGGGTTTGTCTGATGAGTCCTTGGTCAGAAGTCTAATTACCACACCCAATCTTTTCCTGTCACAGAACAGAGAACAAGTGGGACATGGAAGTGAAGAGCAAAACAGGAGCCAGAGGTACTCTTGGTAAAGGATTATTTTTTCTTTCAAAATTGAGGACGAAATTTGATGTAACTTTGGCTTAACAAAAACATTCAAGGAAAACTCTATACCATTAATACCTTTACTCTTCAAAAACCCTGAACGCATTGGAGCACTAGATTAATAACTCAGTGAAGCGCTATAGAAAGAATGCTCAAAACTGTTCCTAAATTATCTAATACATAAAGTAACTTAAATAATCAAACACAATGACAAAAACTGAAATCAAAGTCATACAACAAACTAGTTTAATCTGCCCTAATACAGACTAAAAAGACAAGTTCCACAATCCGGATTTATCTCCTCCTCTCTTACAATATATTGGGCAATCGGCGTTCTCCACGAAGCACATCATGTATTGATAACACTGAAACCCCTTATCCCAGCTTCCCCTGTGTGTGGGGTGGGGGAAAGTCTGCAGCTACTGTAAATCAGTGTTGTAACAGCAAAGCATAGCCCTCCCTCCCAGCCAGAACAAAGGCATATCATACTTCACCTGTTCAGAGTTTAGGAAGTGAAATGCTGAGCAGTGTCTCACGTTTCACAATACATAATCACCTAAAAGCGGCAGACAATGGCAGAAACATCATCATCTGGCTACAGATGCAAACACTGCACAGGGTAGGGAGGTCTACCCTTGTCTAGGAGGCATCTTAACATTGTGATCCTTTGTCTCCTGAATTATATATAAGATAGAGAGCGATCTGTTCTCTACTGATCTAAAGGCAACATGCTAACAGCAAGGTCAGAGCTGAAAGGTACATTAAGTTTAAAAAAAAAAAAACAACAAAAAAAACAAAACTATAGGAAGGGATTATGCTTCTTCCTGAGCAGTCCAAGGAGGTTAAGAACAAGCAAGCCCGGGGGAAGGCCAGCCAGCTTATACATCCCAAGTGGAAGAATCATATTTCAAAGACACCACGGAACAAAGATTGTTTATAGACTGGTCATTTCTGAGCAATAAACAGTTTTATGAATTATTCTCTAAAGATTCTACACTTTTTTTTTCCCCCTCTGTTCCTCATACTGCATAGTCTTCACATCTCCAGAATTTGCAGTTGTTTCTTCCTTGCACTGACAGCTTTTGCTACATGCCTTTTTTTTTTTTTATCCTTCTTATCTCTCTTATCAGTATATGCTGAGACTGTATGCACTTCCATCGATTTCACAGTGACAGAATTTAATACATATATATTTCCTGGTATGTCATTATTTTATTACTACATTAAATCAGGAGATTAGATGGTTTCTTTGTCTTGTACAGACACATCTTGTTCTGTAACAACATCGACTCATATCATTAAAAAAATACACTGCACTGAGTCAGAATTTGGATTAAAGACTGCTTTACATACTTGTGTTTGCAAAACTGGCTCATCTGCTCAGCAGGTGGCACTCTTTTCACCAAGTCAGAGCAGGGACAAGGTCCTGCCCTCAGATTTCTCCCTGCTCAGCACGCAGGGACACCATACGAAGCCATCAGTTCTCCCTGAAAACAGTTATCAAATGAAAGCCCTGAACGTTAATAAGCTGATAAGAAAATAACTACACACTTCGTAACTGAAGCTCTATATGCCAATAAACACCTCAGTCGTTTTGAAAATCCATCTGAAATTTCCACTGGATGATATATTTTTCTTCAAAATAATAATAACAACAACAACAACAACAACAAGGCATAAACCAGTAAAAAAATAGCTGCAGTGATAATCCCACAAATACAATCAATTTGAGGCAGGCTGGTACAGATAGGTCACGCAGCTGCACTGAAGAGGATCTAGGGATCCTGGTGGACAGCAGAGCAAAACCAAGCCTACTGCGAAGTCTAGTAGCAACCTGGGCCGAAAAGAAACCAGGAGCAGAGCTAGAGCAAGGGAAATGACTATTCCCTTTACTTGGTATGTGCATCTGGAACACTGATTCCAGTTTTGAGCACTCCAGTACAAGAAATATGCTTCTCAAGTTTATCTGCAGGTAAAGAGCCAGGACAGTCAGGTGCTGGAGCAGAAGCTCTGCGTGGCTGCGAGAACTGAGCTTGTCAAGCACAGAAAGGAAAACAGGTGGATAAGACTTAATAGCAGCCTTCCAGCACCTACAAGACTAGACCTTTACTTACACAGTGTAGAGAAGGAGGTAAAGTCAGGCTCATTAATGCATGGGAGAGACGATAGTCATATTTTGAAAGAGTGGCTGTTCCAATCAGCTAGAGATGATAATGAAGCAGTGCAACAGGTTACCACAAGAGGTTGTAGGTGTGTAATTTCCTTCTGCTGAAGTTTCCAACACCTGACTGGACACCTAAAAAAAGCCCCAGCAAAAGCTGGTCTAACTCAGTGAAGACCATACTTTAAGCATGGGCTTGAACTGGAGACATGCCCTAAAACCCCTCCAAAAGTAGTTCTGTCACTGAAGAGACAAATCCCTTTATCTCGCAGAAGAGGAAGTTACATTAAATGTAATCAAAACAGTTTTTAGAAGCCTTACAGAAAATACAAGTGTTCGTACATGTTTCTGGTTGATGGGTTTTAATTCTGAGGTTGAAAGTGCAGAATACAATCAATATAAACACAAAAAAGCATTTCTTTATTACCAGCATTTTTCAGCTGCATTATTAAAGGAGAAAATACCTATATATATATATATATATTTAATTAGATTATTTTATCCTTAGTACAGCAAAATAAATTGATTTTCTTCAGTAGCTATGGTTTTCTTCCATCTTTGTCAAAATTGAAATTAAGTACTCAGGATGCAGTCTTTGTGATGTTGTAGGGAACAACTTCTCATGAGAACCTTGATGCAATAATACAGAAAGTTTGTAAAGAAAGATTTTGCCTTATTTGAGTTAGCAAAAAGAAAAAAAAATACTCTTGCATATTTATTTTACACTCCATATCTGAGTTTAAAATTAAAACACTGGGTTTACTTTACTAACTTGAGCCAAAACCAGCTTCTTTGATTTGCTTCGAGACTCTGTAAACACACACACACATTTCTATGTGTAAGCACAAAGTGTCACAAGCTGTCTGAGAACCCGAATGAGACTTTGCTACGGGAGGGAAAAGGAGGGACACAGTGGTTTAGAAGAGAAACCACATGTAACAGAGTTACTTTCACGCTGCTCCAGCACTTCTAAAAGAAGCTCAGACATCAGAGTAAGAAATCTAGTTAAAGAATTTAAGAAGTAAGAAATTAGATGGCATGCTGAGAACCAGAACTGACAAAAAAATTCTTCCTAATTTTTCGAGGTTATGTGTCCTTAAGCATTTTGCAGTCCTTTCTACGTTTATTAATTCCCCAGAATCTCACATTCTTTCTCTTAAAAGCAGTATTATGTGGTAACATTACCTACTGTTTACAACTGAGAAAAAAACATTTGGAAAAGATGCGTGTGCTTCAGGGTCAGGTTCCAGGGCCAGACGTGGCTGCAGTGCAGCTGCAGTGTCACTGGGGCAGGGCCACATGCAAGAATGTAAAGCAGCTCTCAAGCAAACACAACAGAACTAACCTCAAGGCTTAATTTTGTGGGTAACTTCCACTGAGGCTTCTTCTACCCTCTTCCTCTCAAGACAATCAAATGATTTGTATTTAAATTGTCTTGGAGTACAGGCAGACAAACACCTAAAAGCACTCAGGGCTCAAGGAGATGTGCTTAGGGACTCAACAGTAACAAAGCAAGAAGAAAATAAATGCTGAGAACTAATATTCACAGCTCGACTGAGCTCAGGATAACAACAGAAATGAAGACTGGAATTTGTTATTGTGAGGTGGAATTCTCTTTACAAAAATAAAATTCTTTTCCCACGAAAGCAAGTATTATTGGCTCTATTGACATTGTTACAAACAAAACTCATTACTGTTATGTATACTTTTAATGTACATTTCAGAAACGCATACATAGGTGTAAATGTATGTACACATATAGATGTGCATCCTTAAAGTCAGCTCTAATGGAGAGCATCAAAAGGGAACTTCCGAGCTTCAGCAGCTGGTATATGACATACCAATCTCAAAGCTTATTTCAAATAATCTGACACTGACAATCATTCAAGAAGCTTTCAGCCCAAACAAACTGTAGTGTCACTGTAGTGACAATGACTCAGTGCCACTGCAATTAAACTAAAACATATGTGGTATAAATACAGGAGCAAGGGAGAAATTAGAAAGCAATCATCCCATATGTAGCATACGGTACTCTGTTCAGTGGGGATTCCATTCCAATTCCATCCCACATATAGATTACATAAGGGGAAGAGGATGTAAACCCATCACAATGGCAGATATCAACACGTATAAGACTTCTACAACAGATAAGCACCAAATAGCAAGGATAGCGTGGAACCATGTGATTATGCACCTTGATGATCCAATCTACCCCTCTGCTTCTTAATCCCTCTTTCCTGACACTGCATGCTTGCTTGTGCAGGCAGTAGACATGAGTGCAAGTCAGGCTCCAGAGGTTTTTTGCCATCACAGTAACACTGCAATGTAGCTGGTGGATGGCTGTGCAATTTTTGTTCTTTCCAGATTCACAAGCAAGTCATATCATTGATTGTCATGCCTGTACACCACATGAATTTTGTCACCTCACCAAGCTGCATTCCAATGCCCATTTGTGCCCTCCTGTACTTTTAACTGTTATAAAGCACAGCGTACTTGATAATACAGAAAATTGGTTCAGTTCCTAAGTTGATTAGTATAAATCTTACTACAGTTTTTCCCACCTTCCACCCCTTCTCCCTATCCTCCTTCCCCTTCTCTTTGTTCTTGTCAGTGGAAATCTTAAAGACTCACATTCACAGTACAAAGTACAACTGCCGCTGTGCAGTATCTACAGAAGGAGAATCCCTAGGTAGCATGTGATATCTCTAGGCAAGCATACTTCCCAAATCTGGATGCAGATATGTTACAATTTAATCAGGCAGTAATCACGTGTTTCATCGCACCTCAGGCATTCTGCATTTACTAAGCATTTTCTACCTACTCTTAAAGCTGTTCCGTACTCACAAACGTAGCAGTACCTTCCCCTCTCTTATATTACCCCCTAAATTTGCAGGTCCTTCTCTAGCTCCTTAAAGCCACAGAGGACTGAGAAAGAAAGGGCAACTGCAAGGAGCTGATGCAAGAGATGCACAGTAGAACAAAGAGGAACACACATGATCTGTGAAGGCAACAACTGGAAAAATGATATTGAAATACCAAGCAAGACCACTTACTCTAGCTTAACGTATCAGCTGGATTTACAGTAGAGACTTTCATTGCTCTTTCTTCATATACAGGGAGGTATCTTCCCATGCCAGAAAAAGTGATGGTGATGCTCAGAAAGCAGGTTTGTTTGGTTTTATTAAGATTAGTGAAAGCTTGGCTTGAAAAACAGAGTGGCCAAGCAGTAGGTTGTCTGACACAGAGCTTAGATGCTCACAGATAGCATCGTCACTGCTGCCAACCAGCTGCACTGAGTAAAACATGGTATACAGCTATCATATGAAGCAAGTATCCCTTAATTGACTCAGACCTGTCAGTTACCCACTGTCAGCCAGCCTCTAAAAAAAACCCAACAACATTATCATCCTGCAGTTGCTCAGCTGAGAGTCCAACAGTTGTCATCTGAGCGTCACACATCCAATAAAATACTTTACCACCCACAGCAGCAGGGGGCAAGCACAGCTTCATAGAATACAGTCATTGACAACATTAATTCCTTCCAGGCAGTTGTGCTTACTGATCACTCTTTTCCTCAGAGGAAACAGGTGAAAATCTTCGCAAATTCTCATTTCCAGGCCATTTGAATACAACAGCTGATCTGCTGATATCCAGGTTGTCAACAATGGAGCGATAACAGCCAAAGCATTCCAGAATGGAATGTTCTTTCACTGAATGGGTGAGAAGCTTTCTACAAAAGCTTCTCTTGGCAGCCCGGAGGGAAGCCTTGCACAGAGATTTGGTTATCTTAAGGCTTCAAAAACCTTTGTAGTTCTCTTTCACTAAAGAATACTTGCTTTTCAGAAACAGCATTGCATAAATATGATGCTAGAGCAAGTTTCTTCTGAAGTAGCTTGCTCCTTGTGTGATTGTCCTCCTTGTTCATTCCTGTCCTACTCTCCTTTTTCAGCTTCCTCCTCACTACTTATAACCATAGTTACTGACGGTCACATTAATACTACAGCCAAAATTCAAAAGCACAGCCAATGATTTTCAAAGCTCTACTCAGCCACAGAACAATACAACAAACTAATAAGCGTCTCTACGTTCAGGTGAGTGGCAACACTTTACATTAAATGTGGAGAAATCAAGATAATTTTGTTGTGATGCAAAAGCACATGACAATCTTAGTATATGAAATATCCCCACATAAATATGTATATTTAATAGTACCTCAGTGGTTGTAGATTTCTAAAGGAATATTAGTGTCACTGTTTATTCTATAATAGAATAAATAATAGAATAATATAATAGAATCGCTACAGTACAAGCCCTTGCTCTCTCCCTCCAATCTTCCCAGGCCTGTTTACCATCTAGATGGCCTAGGAAGAATATATATCCACGCGTTCTGGAGAGCCTGCTCTGGTGATGCAACTCATTTCTTACCATCACATGACTCACAATCTGCACCACTGCCCTGGTGCTGCTGTAATGCTTTTTCCTTTTTCTTTCATAATTGTTATAATTTAACAATTAATGGTTATTAAAACAAACACAAACAGTCATAGCACCAACAACTGAGAGGCTGTCCTCTGATAAGGTCAGGAAATGGACCGTTACAGCCGCACTGTATCAAAGACGGCAAGAGGAAACCAAGGACTTCATGGACTGCTTCCCTGCCTGCACATACAGGCTGAGGAGTCTGGTGTCACTCAGAGCGTATGCATATCCCAGGGGATTTTGATGGCCAAAACAGCCGCACTTCAGTTACGTAAGCAACATCTGTATTATTCATCTACTGCCTATTTTAGTGACGCTAATTAACGAGAACATTATGAGTTACTTGTGAACAATGAAACATGTAAAAGCAAATTATTCTTACATACTCTTAACAGTATGATCCAAGAGCCCAGCAGATCTCGGGAAATTAACAGAATTACTTGGTACTTTAAAAGCAATTAAGTTCACAGTCTGAGTGGAATATGTAAGGTTTTCTTTTTTTATGAGAAAGACAGGTTAAATAGGGACAAAAAGATGATTCACAGTCAGATTGTTTTAAAGAAAAAAAGCCTCTATATAGTTTGTTTTATGACTTCTGCTTTAACTGTTGATACTGACTTCATTAAAACTGTTTGGAATATCGTAGTAACCACTCTGAACCAGACAGATATCTATACAAGCAGATACGAGCTGGGATTTGGGGAGATAAATAGTTTTACCTTTTTGATCAGAGAAAACCCAGAATCTGGGAGAACACCTGTGCAACAAGACAAGGGCCAAACTCAGATGAATGACATTCCCTACCTGGGTGCTCAGCAATAGTTTGTCAGCAAGGACATCTTCCCGTATAACCACATCCCCAGTTTCACCTCTGCCCCAACTCTGATCTAATTTAAAACAATGACACCAAGGTTGATTTAGTCTTGTTTGTATGTGGTAATACTCCCTAATGTGTTATGTAATAGCTATTCCACAATGGCCTGCCACCACTGACAGTTTTATTTGACACTAAAGGTGACTTTCTGAGGTTTAGCTTAGTCTGAGGTAGATGAAGCCAAACCACAAAAAAGGCATTCCTAGCATAGAACATGTATCCATAAGGCAAGTCAGTGCAGAATGACTACTGCATTTTAAATTCACACCTAAGATTATTTCACAACAGCTTCACTTCTAAATAAGCTGCAGTCAGGGAGAGAGACAGCACTGGGAGAACAGGGAGTCAGATGAAATTGCAGATGACTGCTGTAACACCTTTCACAATAACCTTGTTTAGAGAGAATATAAAGCCACCGCAGGCTAGGCAAGACAAAGCAGGCTTGTCCAGAGATTTTCACTGGTCACTTCAACACTTTATGTAAACACAAACAACATTAAAGTAGTATTACCACTGTACAGTATACAGAAATAAAATCACGCACATATGACCACACAAAGCAAACCTTTTCATCGGTTTTCTTTCAACTATCAATAGTCATTAAGATATACTACATTAACACACCTCAATCTTTTCCTGTTTGTTCATTTAATGATACGCAACATTACAGAAGTAATTAGTTCAGAAACTAGTGTTATTTTCTTGCACGTATGAGGCAAATGAGCATTCATCTGCTTTAGTAAAGGCCATCTTTGTACAAGATACACCCACCCACAACTTCAGAAGCAACTTCAGCCTTGAAAACTTACTCTGAGCATTAGTGCTGGTGAAGGTGCTGATCAATCATCAGTCCAACCGATACAACTGAGAAAAAAATATGGCAGCGTAAGTATTCTTGTTACTCATCACAGTACCAAATATGTTACTTTAACTAATACAGAACATGATGTTACGATAGCACAAATGCAGATGATTCACTTGGACATACTAAAATGCCACAGGTAAAGCCATAACAGAAAGGCTTTGTCTTTATAGGAGAGGCAGAGCGGAGTCACTGGGACCATTCAGCTGGAAGAGTTTTTCCAGCCCTTGAACTGGTCAGTTTGCAGCCCACAGCAGCTTCCAGGGACACAGTGCCCACTTCAGACTGGTTTGCTTTGCCCACAAGAGCGAGCCAGCCCCACACGGGGCAGGGTGGGGACTCACCAGGGAGGGACCTGCCTTAACCCACCTCATCCTCTTAGTAGTGGAAGTGAATTTTAGGAGTGACCATTAAGCTGTTCGCAATACAGCCTCGCACGTTACCTCAGCAAACAAAATCTCATCTGCTGAAACTGAAGAAGCAAGTAGCCCTCACTGCTACCCCTCAAGTGGAGAACAAACAAACCAAGCACCCTCAGCAAGTAGCAAGTGCCCACACCACTCAGTCTCACCATGGTGAGGAGGATGCAAGCCGGGGCGCTAGCAGCCAGCAGAAGGCGATGCCCCCTCAGGATCCTGCCGCTTTAAGCGGAGGCACGCGGCGCGCAGGCTTTGTGCGCATGCGCAGGGCGCGGGGCACTCGGCCGCTCGTTCGCGCCGCGTGGAAACGCTGCAGGAGGGGCTGAAGGTGAGTGCGGGTACGTGGCTGCTGGCTAGGGCGGCAGGCACTGGCTGTCACCAGCCGTAACTATGCGGCCGTGCCGTGCCGTGCCGTGCCGTGCCGGGTGTGCGGCGCGGCCCTGAGGCACCCTCTGAACCCCTGTCCCTCAGGTGGAGCAGCGGCCCGCCCGCCCCCGGGGCCGTTACCTGCGGGGTGAGCGCCCCATGGCCGGGCCGAAGGGGCACGGGGTTTACACTCGGGAGTGACTTTGGCCCAGGGCGGGCAGAGCTGTCCCGTGCTGCTGGATTCGTCCCGAAGCCCGCGGCTGTGGGCTGCGCTCAGCAGGTGACGTCCGAACGTCCTTTGCTGGTTCTGACCTCTGTCCGTATGTCCCGAGCTGTTCTGTCTGCAGCTTCAGAAGCTCTGGCGTTGAGCCGTGCACAGACGGCCTCCAGTGCCTCTGCCGCCTTGGGCAACAGTGATTTCCTTCGAGTTTCCATTCTTTATGACACCTAGATCTGGAAAAGTGAAAGTTTGTACAGTCCGGTTGTGTGTAGATGTGAGTCGGTACACCTACTGGAATATCTCATCTGTAGGTCAAACTTGACTGCGGGAGGAACTGTGGGAATTCACCTTGAGAATTAAATGAGACATGAGACACTGGGAAAGCTGGATTTATTAGTTCAGCTCATAAAAGACCTTTTTTTTTGTCGTATTCATTTTTTATTATCCCTTCATTGTAGTCTGTATTGACTGTAGCTTCTACTTTTTGAAAACTTGACTTTGCAATGTAATTAATGTTGTGTTTTAATGCACTACTTCTTAGCAGAGTGGTGAACATAAGACTTTGACACCTAATACTTTACATTCACTTTTCTGTTCTTTTCAGTTAGGTATGTTCTTTTTTCCCCCACAGTCCTAAACTTCTTGCCCGTCTTTCCTCATCTGTTTCCTTGTTGTCACCTCCTCGTTTGTTGTTCCCAGTTCCTCTGTTTCTTTCCCCATTATATTTCTGTGCTTTGGTAGCCTTTATGGTGCTATCCTTGCTACATTTCTTTGTGCTCCCTGATTCGTAATGCAGGTCCTTCCTTCCTGCATGTTCATCATTCAAAATCCTTCTTCCTTGGAAGTTCTTTCTTAGGAACAAGGATCCTGAGGCATTTTGATACAGTTTCAGAAGGTCTCTAGTCGTATCTTCTGCTTAGATTGGCTGCCTGGGCCTGATACAGGAGTAAAAAAACTTAAAACTACCTGCTCTTCCTTTTTTTTTTTTTTTCTTTTTTCTGTTTTAAACCAGACCACGCCTGATGTGGGCTTTGACAACTTGGAAGCAGATAAGTTATTTTGTCAGAAGTACGTGCAGCTCTTATGAATGGTGTCAGAAACAAGTAGATCCTTGTGTCAACCCCAAGATGAACAAACTGGAATGTTTTAGTGCTGGAGAATTTATTTACGCCTTGTAAAAGGAGAAGTTGTGTCAGTTGGCAAAGATGGGAGAAGACAAGAGGAGGAGAAAATAAGAATAAAACTGGGCTAGAATGTATTTGAGAGTGCCCTGGAGGTGCTGCTGTTGTGCAGCCTCATGCTCTTGTACTCAAAATGTGGGTCAGACGATGTTGGCATGGAATGATGATGTCAAAACTCACAATTTTTACTCCATTTGTTTTAAAGAATAAAAACTTGGATTATTTTTATTTGGAAATGCTAGAACATGCTGCTGCCTATTGGACTTTTTAAAAATTGAACAAGAAAAAATCCAGAAGCGTCCTTAATACTTGCATTACAGTGTATGTTGAAAAGCCTTATGTGGATAGGACAAATCCACTTCACCTAAAAGAACCTGTTCTTTTCCTCCCAAAGCTTTCTTCAGTTAATGGTGCTAAATGATGGCACGTGTACTTACTTACTTTTTTCAAAATTATTTGTTGTTAATGATATGAAGATAGTTAGATTGTTTTGTATTACGTTTTGATGTTAGTGTGAACATTTGCTTGTGTGGTTACTGACTTACGTTGTAGGACAGGCGCAACCATACCTGTGAGTAAACGTCCATCTCCAGGGGTGTATTTTACTGTGACAGCTGTCACAGAACGGGTGGCAGTTCATTTGCCAGCCTCTTTTTCTTTCTGTCCACCCACTCTCAGTATTCGGAAGATCTTCAGCTTGAGTTAGTGCACAGGCTTCTCAGCCTAAAGCTATGAAAATGACCTGGGAAACCAATAGCATTTTTGTTCCCTCAGAACTTCTGTTGTTCAGAGGAGTAATCTAAACTTAAATTGTATATTTTTCCACTTGCATCTTCCTGTGCCAATGACTTCCTTTTGTTTTAGTATGTAAATATCTTTATTCTGCACTTTTTTAAGAGCTGCATTTTTTTCCTCTGTATACTGTAGTAGAAAGCAGATATTTCAGATATGTGCTGGGCACAATAAATATGCTTTTCACGATCTGTTGTTCAGACTGGGGTTTTGTGCTTGCATAATAAGGGTGTTTGGTTTCAGGATAACACAAATAGCATCGGTTCTGACCACGGACATTTCTGTCAGGCCTGAGCTGTAAGTGATTCTGCCAACTCTGTGTAGTTTATAAACAGTGGATCAAACACTTAATAGCATGGATAGGTTTGAGCTGAGTATGAATAGTACTTAGAGGAATGATTTGTCCAGATTTCATGTGAACCGTCACGTTGATGTCAGTTTTTATTCACTACATTCTTAACTCGTTGTTTCTGCACAGAGCAATGTCGTTAGTGGCTATAAACTTAAGCCAAGTTCTGCATGTGTGCAAATCGTTTACTGAAAGATTTTAAATGGCATTCCCTCCATCTGGCCATTTGTGAAATGCTCATGGAATTTACACAGATTCTCAGATGCTAAGACAACTGCTGTGTGGACCACTATGAACGTAATTTTGTTATGCAGATGCTATCAGCCAAGCTAGTGTAAGAGGATTCAGGCACTCAGGAATGCAAAATTCAGTCATTTTCAGTTGAGTTGGCTCAGAAATGACAAGGAATATAATGTTAAAATATGTAATTTCATGTTCATAATGTATGTGAGGCCACTGTGAGAACAGACTTCTCACTTCATAGTTTAAAAGAAGAATATGGATTTTTGTTCTGAAAACATTTTGTGAAGTAACTAGAAAATGGTGTGCCTAAAATCATGCAGGAAATGTGTAGTGGAGTATGATGCTGAACCCATCATTTGCCAAAGCTTACCTTAGGCCATCCTTCCTGTTAGGATTTTACATGAGTGTATACTTGACAGAGATTGTTTTAACGGTGTGGCTGTAAAGTTCACAAGTCTGTTTATTTTTCGTTTGTGATTGTTTTATGTGGCTCTTGGGCATGAATAACAAGAGTGGTGAGGCCATGTTTCACTCTTCAAATTTGCAATGAAGCCACTGTGTGGCCTGCTCTTGGCAATTGCCTTGACAGGGTATCAGGCCCTGTCAGATGGATACAGCTGCAACAGAGCGAAGTTTTGTCAGAGCATTATTGGAGTAGCATAGACTCTGGGAGAAGTCATAAAGAGCAGGTGAAGTTCTGGCACCCTGGAAATGTGCCTGCAGGATTTCACTTGCAACACACCTCTACGTCTAGTTTGTTTAGGATGAGCTGTTTGTATTTGCACCCATTTGTTAGTTCTTCCTCTCTTCTGCTGCTAATCCTCTCTTCTGTGGTTGCTAATCAGGTTGCTCTCACTGCTAATGCCAGCAGAGCAGTAGAGAGCAGAGCGGTGCCTGGTGAGACTCTCCTGGCTCAGCGATGTTGTGGCTTTCCCTTACAGCTGTGTAGGGAACAGAGTGGATGTTAGGTTTCCCATGGGATTTGTAAGTGATCTCAAAACGTGTGTTATGTAACTCCTGTCCCTCCATTTCCAAATTGCTAAGTACTTTGCCCCATTTTCTTTCTCAAGGGATTTTATTTCAGCCCTTCAAACTGCTTTCTTTTGTAGGAGTCCAGTGTGAAATCACTGCAGGAGCAGGGATGATCATACAAAGAGTAGTGCTGAATTCACGCCCTGGTACGTATGTTGTTGCAATAAGGGAGCAGTGTGTTTGTCATGGTTGCGAGGTGGTGAGAGTAGAAGCAGAAACTAACTTGAGATTTGCATATCTTAACACTCTGTGCAACAATTAATTTATTATGAGGTGTATTTATTTAGTTTCTGTGTGCAGACTTCTAAACTCTTAGTTGAGAAAAATAATACGTAATAAATGAGAAAAGCCTAGAAGTAGAGACGTAATGCAAAGAAAGGTTATCATGTATTGCTTTTTAGCTCTGGTATTTCTTCTTTTTGTAAGATTATTGAAGAATTTTGACCTATTTTATTTCTTTTTTAATTTGCTGCGACAAGCAGCACGGAAACTATCTGCAAGTGCAGGTATCTTGTACTGGCCCAGGTAAGCAGAATGCCAACAGATCCGCTAATGTGGAAGTACATTTTTGGCCTGGACTTGCACAAAATCTAGATCAAAAGGTTGCTTGCAAATCGGAATAGACCTGGCAAGGATAATTGGAATAGTACGCTAACGTATACAACCCTGTGTGCTGCATACCCAGTTTGAAACAAGTGCTTTAATGCTTCGTTAGCCTTTGGAGGTAATTCTTGTAGAAATATGTCTTCAGTAGTTAGGAGTGGTTAGCTGAGCATTTCAGAATGTCTGTTATGGCTGGGTCTTCAGTTTGGGTGGTGGGAATGCACCTGTCTAACTCTGTCTGCTGAGTTAGCTGATAGTTTTATACCTGTGTACAGAGACAAGCTAACGTATTTTAACAGGGACTATCGTAATTAAAAACGCTTCCCCTGTTGATTAAAGGAAGCTCTGCATTATTTATCTTATTTGTTTCATTTCAAAATAATTCTAGGTAAGAATGGAGTGCCAGTGGCTGAAAATTTCAGACTGGAGCAAAGTACAATACCAGACACAGTGCAAGAAGGACAAGTACGGGTTAGAACCCTGTATCTCTCTGTGGATCCGTATATGGTAGGTGATGAGCTTGCAGCTAAGCCAGAACTTCTTTAAAATTCCCTTAAACTCAGAACCTATCATGATGTTTAACACGGAAGCTAACTATCATAAAATCTCTAGGATGACATGAAGAAATAGAAAGAAAATACTACAAATGCCCAGTTGTTTTGTTGAACATCTCTTTGTGAGGGGTGATCTAAATATGTTTTGCTGTTCTCCAGTGCGTAGAGGTGGACTTAATGAACTCTGGCTGTTCTTGTCAGTTCTACGATTCTGTGATTTGTGCAGTCAAGGAACAGCATATATGGGAATGTTGTCAGTTCCCAGCCCGTTGTCTTTGGTTGTGAGGCTGACTTTGAGGCAGTGTTTGTAGAATGTGTTGGCTTTGGTAACACTGGTGAAGGAGATTAAAATGATCCTTCTTTTGTACTGAGTGAATAAGCAGGGAAAGAGAGCTCTAAGAGAAGATTAAGAATGTTTGGGGCTCATCGAGAGATTTTTGAGTAGCCCATTGTGCCTGATGTTTTAAACATATCTCATCCCCAGCTTTGTTTGAACTTCTTATAACCACACCATGTGTTCTACAGCAGCTTCTCATTAAAGCCTTGTCTTTCAGCGCTGCCGAATGAATGAAGACACGGGTTCAGATTACCTCCTGCCCTGGCAGCTGTCTGAAGTTGCTGATGGTGGGGGTGTTGGGGTCGTGGAGGAGAGCAAGCACAATACCTTTGCTAAAGGAGACATCGTCACTTCCTTCAATTGGCCCTGGCAGACAGTGGCCATTCTGGATGCAAGCTTGCTACAAAAGGTATACAAACCCAGATTGTCACCATTTTATTTCCATTAATCTATTTTTAAAAAAGAGTAATTAATAATACTATTTCTTAGTCAAATCCAAGTTGGTATTACTGAAGAAATCCATTCTCAAAAGGCACAGTTGGAAAAATCTGTAACAGTTTTATCTGTTTGTAACCAAGAAAAAATGAATCCTTTTGCCATTACCATGACAGTATTGTTTCTCTTGCTGTGTTTTTAAAAAATTACTATATTTTAAGAATGTACAGTTTCCAAGAAATGTCCTTTAAGACCCTTAGTGGGACTGATCTGCAGTGCTGATGTTTGATAACACTGCTGTTTTATCCTTTATGCTAACACAGGGATAGTTTGCCATTGCCAGAGACTTCTGTTCTCCTGGAAACTTTTTTGACACTTCTATCATTTAAGCTCTTGTGAGTGATTTTGCTTACAAGCTTATTCTAAAACTGTGGATGTATAACTTTTGTTTCATTTTATATAAACTTGTCGTTAAGGTAGAACTAGTTTGCAGCTAGCTTACCTGTTGTACCTTGCCTTGTAAATATCCTGAATTAGTCTTGTATCATCAATCAAATAACGAACAGCAAAACCTCACCTTAGAAGAAATGAACACCACATGATTTTCGTTTGTAGGTTGTTCCACAGCTTGTGAATGGACGCCTTTCCTACTTCCTTGGTGCAGCTGGGTTGACAGGGCTGACAGCCTTGCTCGGTATAAGAGAGAAAGGCCACGTGACTGTGGGTGCCAACCAGACCATGGTGGTGAGTGGAGCCGCCGGTGCCTGCGGTTCTTTGGCTGGCCAGGTGGGTTGGCTGATGACACAAAGGATATACAGTTACTAAATTTGTGCTCTGAAACATGATGATTAGTAAATGTACAAATAAAGCCATTATAAGCATAAGCAAGTATAACTTCATGGGAAGGGCCAGGGTCACAGATTTGACTCAGACTCTCCCTGAGAGATTTTGGGTATGAAACTTAAGTTTCGTGAAACTGGGATAGCAGAAAATGGTCCAAGGTGAATGAAGTGGATACTACAAAAACATATACTCAGTAATTTTTTTTTATAGTAGTCTGCCATCTGAACACAGTCTTTGAGTTGACTGGCAACTTCCATTTTTCCTGTGTTATCAAATGTAGCAAACCTTTCTTCACATTGGCTCTCCAGTACTGCTAAGTGTTGGTAATTTTACGGTCAGTGATTTGGAAAGACAGCATAATTCTGTTGGGAAATGACCCAACAGCAGCTCTTTTGCTGCTGTTATGTCACATGAGCTGGGAATGTACACTAACGTTTGCTGTCTTGGGTTTAGTGGGATGATGGATCCCTAATATTCCTTCATTATCACCTCTATGTGTGGGAAAATGATCCAACTTCTTTTTATTGGTATTTTGTTTTTTTTTTAATGATAGATTGGCCGTCTGGAGGGATGCTCCAGAGTTGTGGGTATTGCTGGCACAGATGAAAAGTGCTCCATTTTGGTCTCAGAAATGGGCTTTGATGCTGCTATCAATTACAAGAAAGGGAATGTGGCACAGCAGCTCCATGAACTCTGCCCAGGAGGTGTGGATATTTACTTTGACAATGTTGGTGGAGACATCAGTGATACAGTTATAAGCCAGGTGATTATGCTGACTGTCACTTTATTCTCATCATTCTCCGAAGTCTGTGTGCCCAACTTTGAGTTAAGCCTGAAATAGAGCACAACGGGTTTTCCACTTCATTTTATCTAAGCTAGGTACTGATCCTGATCCAGAGAAGAAATCAGATATTTGACATCTGCCTGTTACTTGGGCTAGCCTCACAGTACACTAATGAAAACACATTTTCTACTTCTGATCTCTTGTTTCTTTGGCCAGGAGACAGTAATGTTCTAAAAACCTTTTTCTGTCAGTGCAGTTGTGTTTTAATACTGCTTTATTGGCATCACAAAAGAACAGCTCTGCTGGACTGCAAAAAATGCTCTTGACCTCTTTTTAACATGAAACCAGCTCATGCCCCATGGCAGAGGGGCCCTGGTGGCAGTGCTATCTTTGGGGTCTCTAAATCACAGCCTGTATCCAACAGCAGTATTCTATTACCCCCCTTCCTGATTAAAAGGGCACACAGTAAAAGAACTATTTATTACATTCCTCATATTTGGTGCTAAATATACTGTATAGCAATTGTTTTTCCACTCTTGGTCTGCATTTATCTATTTAATGGTTGTCACAGGTTGAACGGGACTGAAATTCTGCTCTTTTGTAGGAGAGGTGACTCTAAAGAAGGACACTTATGTGGTATATTATAGTGCATCTCTAGAAAACGTGGTTTAGGAGACTAAGGAATGTAATTTGTCTCACTTTGTGCTGTCCCAAATAAATAGATGAATCAGAACAGCCATATCATCCTGTGTGGACAGATTTCTCAGTATAACAGAGATGTGCCTTATCCTCCTCCATTGCCTCCTGACACAGAAAAAATACAGAAAGAAAGAAACATCACAAGGTACAGTTCTCTTTTGGGATCTGTGACCGGGTGCTCACAGATTTTGTGTGTCTGATGTTCAGAAGATAGTCTGTAGATCCATACAGGCATGGGTAATTGCAGCAAAATGTTGCAATGCTATCAAAGCTAAAACCACAGCATTATTACATTCTTTCTCTTACATTTGTCTGTGATGGCATAAGAATGGGCAAGGAAAATGTTACGTGTTGACATAAATTTGTGATTGCTTAATTTAGTCTTGGAGTCTCTGAGAGACTTTTCAAAATAAGGGAATGTGTTACCATGGTTCTGTTGTCAGATGTTTTGCAGCGTGCTCTCTCTCCAAGTGTAGTGGTTCAGGCAGAGAGAAGGTCAAACATTTTTTTTTAATGAAAGGATGCAGCTGATGCTGTGATCGCATTTAAATTTCAGTTTTAGTATTTGGGTTTTCATTAGATAATGAGAGCTATAGGTGTGGTTGATACAAACAGGTAAAACACTGATTTTTTTTTATGACTCTGAGAATAGACTGAATCTTCCATGAGAGATTCTTGTGGAGCAAAAGCAGAGATTAGGAGCAAGGTCTTAAAAGATTCAGTGCATTCCAGAATGTTGGGGAGACATTTGATTCCTGTGCAAATGGACTGAACTCTAATTAAAATTATTTTATTTCCTCAGAGTTGTGGTCCTCACTTTAAAAAGCTGTTAAAAATACTAAAATCCATGGTATTTAGTAGAAGGCAATGGAGATTTTGATCAGTACTACAGTTATCATTTTTGATGATCATGTCAGTTTCTCTTGATTGCTGTAGGCAGCTATGACAGTAGAATCTGCAAAATTTTGGGGAGCTAGAAAGTGAACTGATATTTATCATCTAATTTCAGGTCCATTGTTCACTCACCACAGAAAAAAATAAAAATCACTCCACAGTTTATGGATTTGCTTGTTCTTCTGGCAGTAGTACTTGATTTTTGCTGTGCTTCTCTCTGATGCTTGAAACAGAAAATTACTTGTCCAAAATCAGTGGTATTCTCAAGTTTCTGCTCCTGTCTCAACCAGCTTGCAAACCTTTGTCAGCATCACTGTGATCACTATGGACAATTGTTCAGTTTCAATAATACTGTCGTGTTGCTTCAAAAAAATGGCAAAGATTTCAAAACAGACTCATCAGCCTCACTCTTTTCTTTCACAGAGAAAGATTCTTGGTCCTGAACTATATGGACAAACAAGAAGCTAGTGTACTACAGCTTTGTCAGTGGATCCAAGAAGGTAAACTGAAGGTAGGAATTTTTACATTTAACGTGTGGCCTTTGGGATTATCTCCTCAGATTAAACTTCCTGTAGTCATACCGCAATTTCTTTGACTCTTTTATTGTGCTTCAGGATCAAAGAGAGATTTTTTTAAAGCATGCTTAAGTATACTTGAAAGCTTATAAGGTGGCAGTATTATAGTGAATACCTACTGAGGATGGTGTGGCTGCACTCTGACAGACACGATGCTGATGTCCATATTCTCTCTTTCAGCACAGGATGTAAGTGCTTTTTGTCTTAAGGCCCTCAAAAAGATTTACTTCCAAATACTTGATTAGTTCGTGTTGTGAATGCTTTTGGGGATCTTGTCAGAAATCTTGTTTCAAGCTTTATAATCACTATCTGTTATTTTCTGAGTGGTAGGTTCTTGGTATCTTTTTCCCTGTAAAGCCTTTCTAAATTAGTTTTCAATTCTTCAGCTGAGCAGTACGTTTCTCTTGTTCAACACAAGCTAAGAGAACTTGTTTGTATTGACAGGTCAGAGAGACTGTGGTTGAAGGCTTAGCAAATATTGGTGGTAAGTTTTTACGTTTTCTAAAAATAATGAGCACAGTGATAGTAGAAGCCATTTGCCAATTCAGATTCTTGTCCTTTACTGTAACACTAAAATCACGTTTCAGATAAAAAAAATCACAAGGTATTAAAGCGTTCTGCAAAACAAATTACTGTATATTTAAAAATTTATTGGATATAAAGTTTGTGGGTTTTCTTTTCCCAGACTTAATACATGGAAAGGTGGGAGTTGCATTTAAGTGTTTAAACTGTTACCTCAGCAGGTCATAGTCATCCTGGTCTTACTGAAAAGGGAAAGTATAGTAGACACAGCAAAACAGAAATCAAAATTAACATTTTTGGAGAAATGAGATAGCCTATGGCCTCATCCAAAAACCTGCAATGAATGTAAAAAGCATGGGGTCTCATGACTCCAGTGAAACAAAGCCAGGGAGCCAGGTGACTCAGATGCACTGTAAGAACATATTCCTTTCAGGTATCAGGGAAGAATATGAGGTAGCCCATTGAGTCTTTGGTTCCATAAGACTGAAAATCAGTGGAAATAGGCATTAGCGCAAACTTATAGATATACATTTATTTTTACATTTTCACTTATTGTTGATATTTACCAGTACATGTATGTATTCTGAGGGAAGCAGATCAAATTCTGCAGGCATATTTCACAGCCGATTTACTCAGATTTGCAGCATTTATTGTGCTACACAGGTACTTATAGAACTTTTCCCTTCACAAAGGTTTGTGAAAATGATAGAACTTGTGGGTTCTCCAGTCACGCTTCATCTCTGTGTTTGGCATTTGGCTGCTTACAACAAAACAAAAGATCTCATTAACTCATATTGGATGAAATAGGTACTAAAAAATTGATTTTTTAAAAAATCATTACACAAAGTTTCCTGTAGCAGTTTATTACACAAATTGTTTTTTGTGGGTTTTTTTTCCTCTCCATTAATTTGGCATATCATTAAGGGTAAATATATAATTGCTCCTGTTTGGGGAACTACTTAGTAGGTTTGCTTCTATCACTTAGTTTAAAAGAAGTTACTTGGAACTAACTTCCTTCATTATTTCTTTTGAAGCTGCTTTCCAGTCCATGATGAATGGAGGCAATATTGGAAAACAGATCGTCTCCATTTCGAAGTAAAAGTCATTGTGTGGGGAAAAGTAATTTGACCCGATCTGTAGGAATAAGTAAGTTTTACTTATGGTAATTTCCACTTTAAATTAGCAATTAAGTTGCTCAGCATATACTAAAAGCAGGTATTTTAGGATACTAATGCAGAATCCAAGCTAATGAACTGAACAGAATTGGAAACAGGAATGCAATAATTCATCCTAAAACTAGTAATAGATTTGGCATGATTTGACAGCTGCCAGTCAGCACACTTGCAGGTAATTCATGGGTATGGTTTGGGAGTTAGACCACCTCAGGAACTATTTCCAATAAGCAGTTTGTATACAGCCACCTAGTTTTGGACATCAGTAGAATTTATCTTTTCACACACTGCAGAAAGGCAACATACCAAAACTGCCCTCATATCATTGTGAGCAACCAGTCCCTTGATTTCTTAGTGCTGAAGCTGACCCTGAAAGAATAAACCATACAGGGGCTAGCACTATGGGCTTTGAAGAAGAGAAAGACACCTGCATTATAGCATTACGTGGTTTAAGACCTTCAAGCATGCATTTTTCAGCTACACTACTAATGAGTGGTTCACTTTCAGCTAGATTCTCAATCCAGCATCACCTCTAACTCGAGCACTAGCATCAGTGTCATGCTGGGACAGAAGCCAAAATTGTTGTGGAATAAAATTAGTATCGTTGTAGGCAAATGAAGATGCATTAAAGCATCAGATGAAATCAATTCTGTAAATTCCTGCTTACTGATTGTTTATAGGTGATACTCACTCTTGAAATTTGAGCATTTCGAGCTGTAAGACTTCGTAATTTGTATAAGTAATAGATGAGAGAGAGGAGGGAGCTAAGGGGTGCTCTTTTCAGTGTGCTGGTATGTCAGATCCTACTTTTATTGCCACCTTTCCTCTTTCTCTTCCCTCCCATGTGCACGTTCTTTAGATTGAAGTGGCATCGTAATGGCTCTTATGCAGCGCATGGCCTTTTCTCAGGGAAACTTCTGCCAGGCAGTAGGTTGGCCTTAATGCACTGTAACACTTAGTCTTCCTGAATTAACTTCCTCCTCCTAAAGTTCATTCCAGAGTTCACCTCCAAATTAACAAAAAAAACAAAACAACACAAACAAAAAAAAACCACCACACTAATTTCAACATCCTATTGCTAACATCTCCCTATATTTAGCTTCCTCTGATCTACCAATTATATTTCAGTTTCAACACATTTTGAGAAAAATGCCTTATGGTCTTAAAACTGAGGGCCCTTTTGTTTTAATCCAAATCACTCTGGTTACTTACACTTGTTTATTTCAGAAGAGACTTCATCCGTGATCTGTGGACAGTTTGTGTTATAAGAATGTAAGGAAGGCAGCATAACAATAACCTCTGCTGGAAAGATGTTAAAATGTTTTCATATGTTATGGGTAAAGGCAGCTTACACACTTATACTTCCAGAGTTGCAATTGCTTGTCCAAAGTACAAATGTTGTACTTTCAAACATTGTTTGCTAAAGAGCTACTCCAGAGTGAGGTCATCTGAGTGAGCAGCGTGAGCTGACACCTTCCAGGAAGGACAGCCTCTAGGATCTTAGATTTCACAGCTGAAATTATGACTAAATCTTAAAATTCCCAGCACAATGATTTTTACAGCGATTACTTAGTAATGCACACACACTGCAGGCCTATTAAAGTCTGATGATGTGAGGGGTGATCTAGAGTGAGGTCATGCTGAGATATTAATTCCTTACTGTAATAAAGGCAGCTCGATTGCTGCAGCATTCCTGTAGATTAGGTAACTCACAGAGAGGAATATTGGTTCTGTCAGCATAAGTCAGGAAGAAAGAGATGCAGACAGTAGATTTCATCATGGTATTCCCAACGTTATGGAAGCCTTTCTGTATTTCTGAACCCTGGCTTAATGTTATCACTTCAGAATAAAAAAAAGAAAAAAAGGGAGAAAAAACCTTCTCAACTAAGTGCCTGTGTGTGTAAATAAATATTAATTTGTTTTGCAGCCTTGTTTTAATTTCTTGTAACAGTGTGATTCTTTGGTGGTTGCACATTCTGCACTGTAGGGAGGTCTCATTTAACAGAGGGTAACAAGTAACTGCTAATTAAAATCCAAGCCATTCTGGATGTAGCACTGTCACCAACTGCAGAGGACCAGCACGTGTGCACGAAGCCTTACCTTACACAAACTCCGCATGATAGTTCAGATGATCTTCAGCAAGGGCAGACATGAATGCAGACTCGCTGCCTGCATCCATAAGAAGGTACTGGAAGTTTGGCTGTGCAATCTTTATAAATAAGCATTTCTAGTCCTCAGAGCCAGGGAGAGCACATCTACTAATAAAATGCCTTTCCTTGCCCCACTAAAACTAGTGTGAATGAGTTCTTAAAATAATTCCATCCACCAAACATCCCACAGAACCAAAAAGTTTAGTTGAATACCACGTAAGAAAAAGTTAACTGCCACCACAAGATCCATCTCCTTTCAGAAGAAGTTCTTGAAGCAGGCTATGGAGATGAAGCATTTTATTGCCGTTTCACATATGCTCTCTGATCAAATAAAAGTACTTGCATTTCTAGCAACATTGTAAAATGCCACATTTGTCATTACATTTCCACTGTTGTTTCTCACAAGCAGATGTTGAGCCCTGCCTTTCTGATTTTCTAACAGTTCTGCAAAACAGACTTACATAGCAGCTAATGACATTGTGGTAAGCAAAGTATTCTCTTAAAAAGGTATTTAATTTACACAAATGAGAGCTGTTAATATCTTTTCCTGGCTATACTGTCAATCACAAAGGAATGGGAATTAAGGAACAGAAAGGCTTTCATTTTAGAGGTAAAAAGTCTTAGTTTTAAGTCACCTCCTAATTTTTTTACTTACATTCCTATAGTGCAGTTGCAGTCTTTTGTAAGGTGACATAAGTTACACCTCCTTTTTCTTGACAAACGATAAATACGGTACTGTAAAACTACATAAAGTACTTCAACACAGCAGTCTTATGACGCAGGCCAGTGTTCTTACTATAAAGATAGGGAAGCTGAAGTAGGAAGTTAAGCCATCACCTTAAGGTATAACAGAACCATTGTTAGAGTTAAGGACTTTGTGTCTTGCCGTTTTGTAAAAGAATACTCCTGTGTTTCCCAGAGGGGTTGAGAAAAAGGGCAGAAAAGATTTGTAATTAGTAAAAGACAACTCAGCTCAGTTGGCTCTAGATAAAGTTCTTCATAAATGAACTGTTTCATCATTTTCAGAATGAGGAAAAAGAAATGAGTTTCCCAGGTCACTTGTTGGCACTGAGACCCAGAAACACAGCCCTGACTCATCTCTCTTAGCAAGGATGTAGCCAACCAGACCATGGCATTCCTTTTGGCTCTTCCAGCCTGAGAACATGATCTCCATTCTTTGCTTTAAAGCTGAACTTTTGATGACAGTTGTGAATTCCATTGACAGTCATTCACTGTCCTTTCAGTAGTCAACTGTGGGAAAACCAGCAACCTCAGTGGAAAACAATTATTTCCTTTCAGAGAAAGAGCATGTTAATTAACTAGCACTCCCAGGATAAGATTAGGACCATGGCTCAGGTGAACATCCACACAAAGATGTATTTACACACCCAGCACCCAACACCCACCTATAAACAACTCCTATAGACCATTATGAACTGAAAGAGTGCATGTAAGCAGTGGACTCTTACAGTGAAGGCCACACAGCACCTTTGCAATAGACATTCATGCATAAGGATCTGGTCCAATCCTCTAGAAATACGCAAATCTTGAAATAAAAAGCACAGTTATGCACAAATCCTGGAGCTTCTTACCAACATCTATTCACATTTTTCCCAGCATTATAAAAAAATCAAGAATTTCTGAATTAAAAAATATTTTCCATTCAAAGTAGTAACAAGTAAACATTTCCAGTGTTGATCCATACAGACATATCTGCTTTGTATCATGAAAAACATACTAGAGATTATTACACAGTTAACTGCACTCTGTATCAATGTATAACTGTATTACATAACACATATAACACAGTATGCTGCATATGTATAACACAATACATGTATATAATACATATTGTTATACATTGAAGTACAGCCTTGCAGCAGTGCAGGTGCAGTTTCAGATCTTACCACTTCGTGGCTGGTCTGCACAGAATTCCAGCAACACAGAACAATAGGTTGCATCTTGGGCAGTTTTAAGTTGAAGAACCTCGACTATTGTGTTGTATTTCAAAAGCTCTGACAGTTTTTCATTTCCACCATGTAAGTTCTGAGCTCAGATGACTGAAACGTCCAGGTTTTGTAAATCAGAACTGAGGTCAGGGCCACCAGCCACGTTCTCATTGGGGAGAAGACAAAAGCCAGGGTCCCATAGGTTCGCTGCAAGAAATAGCAAGAATAGACCTGCCAGGCCAGCAGGAGTGCCATTGCCAGATGAATAAGCACAACCAAGAGGTGCCGGACGTGATGGATGTGAGAACAGAAACTGTGACCCTTGCACCGCAGGAAAAGGCACCAGCACAGATAGGCCATTAACGGCACATTGAAAAACAACATCTGAAAAGAAGAGTAGAGAAAAAGATGACAACGATCAAGGCTGAATATTTAGAGCAAGACACATCAATGCACAAAAAGACAAGAGCACATAAAACTGTCCCATTGCAAATGCTGAGTGCAGTTCCCAAAGCTGGATGCTCAGACTGGACTCCCAAGACACTGCAGCTGGGAGAGCTGGGTTTGCCGCAGCCTCAGTCCCAGGCCAAGTATCCCTGCCTACTCCCTTGCAGGGCATGGCACTGATATGCACCTGGCTCTTCCTGAATCTAGTCGAGGAAGCTAAACTTGCCAATATACTAGTGTAACAAGAAAAATGAAAGCCTTTGTGCCAGTTTAGCTTTCTGACTCAGACCAGTGTGGTGTAAAACAAGTGTTAGCACTGGCACAAGGAAGGGACCCTGATGAAGGCAACAATCAAGTGTTCAGACACAGATGCTAAGGAAGTGCAACCTGCCTTTCAGACTAAGGAAATGCAGAGGGCAGCCAGATCAGCTGAGAAAAGCAGACTCAAGTCTTCTTGAAGAGTGACACCTACTGACCCGAAGGCTATTCCGTGTGCCACAGCTGCCCTGGCCATTCCTTCTGCTTAGCTACTGCAACTTGTTTGTAAGGATGAAAAAAAAATTCAGAGAGAAGGGTAAATTTGTATAGATTGGATGTTAGGATTAGAGGCAGAGTCCAAAATAATATCAAATAGGAGAAAAGAAGTGTGAGGAACATGTGCACAGCGTCCTTCTGTCTGTTTGAAGAAAGGCTAGAAAGTCTGCCATAGCCAGGCGTGGTTACTAATCTTCTTCCAAAACTCCTTTCTTTATAAAATTATATTACAAAAAGTCACAAAATATTGTCAGAAGAGAGCAGATTGTAAATGTTCAATCTCTAAACACATACCTGTAAAATTCCAACCACATATGTGAGTCCACCTTGTAAGAAAGAACCACCAATGAATACCCCAAAGGAAAAACAGGCCCCCACTTGGCCATCTATCAGTTCACCTACAAACCATGGCCCTGAAAGAAGAAAACATACTTCTATTTTGTGTTTTCTGGTGGTGCTGTAACTGTTTCAGTAATCCTTAGCTCAAAATGCTTGACTGAGTACTGTGACTCTATTTATAGTAATAAATATATTTCGCATTTAACAAACAGCAATCTGATGAACATTCCTAATGCGAACAAATCCTGACCCATTGCTATGGTCCATCAATGAGCTGTAATACGGAGTTAAAACAGCTTAAAAGTATTTTAATCTCAGTGAGGATTTGTGACAACACAAGTAACATTTCCTTCAAGAGAAGTGAAAAGACAGAGCCTTTCAAGTGCTGATCCTGCCACACAATTACAGGATAACTTAAAGACAATCATGAAATGAGCCAAGCGAGAATCGTTTCCAAGTCAGAATTCAGTCCGCATCATACTTTCCTGCACAGTCTGCAACATGTTACTTCCACAACAGCAGCTATTTCTCCTTTTAGAAAATGTTATTTTAATAAGTTAAAATCCTTACTATCAGAGTTGACATATCTTAATGATTTGTCATGTGAAATGACATTCTATGTGCTTATTTTATGCCAAGGGTGCAGACCTTACGCAAAAGACTAGTGAAACCCAAATTAAACATGAAAATACACAATTTGCTTTCCAAATAACGTAATAATTTGCTGAACCTACTCAAGGATTTTTAAGTCTCTCTCTTCAAGACTAAGCCTTTATTCTCTTTGGACTTCCAACTTTAGAAATTCCACATTAGCTTTACAATTTAAGTATCTTTTCTTCTTTCTTCAACATGTTGGAAATCCATTTTTTCCATCTAAAACTGATGCATAATTTCAAAAAAGTTACTTACATCCTCCAGTACTCCAGGTTACTTACCCAGAACAGTGTACACATTCAGAGCCAGAACTGAGTAATAGAAGGCATTTATTTTACTGAAGACGTGAAGAGAAAAAGAGGTCAGACCCAGTAGTCCTGGCTTTTCTAGAGGCAACATTTCAGAAAGATAAACTTGATTCAGGTTGTAACACGCATACACACATCTATTAAGTAAGAAATATAAAAATAATACTTGATATGCCTACAGAACTAAGGCAAGGTTTTCTAGAATGACTGTGACAAGCAAAAATAAACTGATAAATTTTACAATGCTAATAACAGCAGAAAGACTACCATTCTAAACTACATTCTAAGCACTTACTGTAGGCAAATAAAACTGAGTGACCCAGAAAATGAAGTTACTAGAATGAAAAACATGGAAAGTTCGTATTATATGAAAAGTAAGAATTGAAACAGTAACTGTGCTGGTCATCACTGACTAGGTGTACTAGATTCTCTTTGATTAAATCTGCTTGATGAAATCCACTAGCAACTTAGGTGAAAGTAAGACTAGACAACAAGACTAACAACAGCATTCTGACAAGCATGTCATGCTAGCAAAAAAAGAAATAGAAACTACTATTCATTTAGTCTTTTAACTGCAGCAGTTAATTCATAGACTGAGAGCCAAAGAGCCCCATAAAAGAAGCTAGCTTCTATATACTGGCCTTGTACATGGTTGCCCTTCTTACAAAGCACTAACTCCCAGAGGGCAAGCTTGAACTATGTAAATCAAGAGCTCTAAAATATGTTCACTAATCTGTGAAACACTTGTTGTCTACGGAGACCTAGCTGATCATGACATGCTAGATCTTTCTATTTTAAACTGCTGAATTCCATCAAGTTAACTGAAGATCTTTTCTTCTGTGTAATAAGATGCCGTAGTTGCCTCACAGTGCTACGTGATTATGGGTGTAAAGGAAGGAACATAAAGCGACTTGAATAGGAAAGGAGGTGGCTTCTAAAATAATCTCATTAGTAAGGTGTGGTTCAAACAATTGTTTAAAGGATAAACACCACCAAGTTGAAAGTATTACTTTTCAATTACCAGATTTATCATGAACAAAATATCAAGTTACGATAACTGACATAATTATTTTGAGAAAAACAGAAGCCTGTACACGTTCTTTGCAAAGACCATCAAAAATTATTCTTGTAGCAGGAAATCTGTTTTTCCACTCTGAGACAGCACTAGCTGTAGTGATACACGCACGATTACACAGGACTGATGCATCAGATTTTCTTAGTGAAAAAATTAAGATGAAACCTTCAGACTGAGTTTTTCAGCTCATAACTGACTTCATTCGATGTCCTGGAGATTTTCTGGGCCCTCTTAAGAGCAAAGCAGCAGCTTCTGAGAGCCCAATCAAAATGCACAGTACTGGGGGCAAAATGTATAATGGTGAATAACTACAATTATTTACGTATTGTTAACATGCAGATAAACAGTAAATGAGTTCAGGCAAAATAAGATCCTCTTAAAATAAAAAGAAAGTAAAAACCAAACAGTGACTCATACCCACAAGTGCTGGTTTTCGGAGGTATCTGAAAACAACCAGCAAGGCAATCTGAATCAGCACAATCATTCCAAAGAGCGTACGAGCCTGAAAAGAAACAGTTTTAACTCTACAAGAACTCTGAAATATTAACAGCCTCTGACATCCCCTTTAGGCACTGACAGACAAACACAAAGATTTCTAACTGAAACAGATTTTCAGCTCTTTTTGGCATTACGGCATTGAAGAGTTACAGAAACTGAAGTTACTAGATTTACATTTACTTGCATCAGTGGGATGCATGACAATATACTCAAATCTTTTAAAAGTATTTGTAAAACCCATGTATTTACAGACCACTGATACACTTCCTTTGTAAAATATATTTTCTCAGTACTGTCCTGTGTAGAACTGCAGTTCAAGACACTGTGAAGAATACTGGTTATTAATTAACAAAACTAATGTAATAATTTTGAGCTAATTGCTGTACTGTTTCCAGCCACATGGACATTAATGTTCTCTTCCAGAAACACACCTTCTACATGCCTTCTTTCCATGTACTGAGCTGTAAAGTCCAGATATTATCTGGAACTTACTGCAGTTAATGGGAATTTTGCCTTCCTTGCTACAGCTATCTGATGGGAGACTTTTTTTGCATTCTTGCCAGTACATATTACACAAGATCACAATGAAGTTCCCTCTGATTTAATGTTCTCTTTTTCTGATATCTCCAGTAGCTTGTTTTCCATTTCTTGGTTGCACAAAGTGTGATATATATATATATATAGATAGATAGATATAGATATTACATAGACACATACACACACACATATATATATATGACAAAACAGACAATTTTGTCTAAATAATGGAAGGCAACTTGTGCAGCAATAGTTCATGTAAACTTCAAGTTTGAAGTATGCTCCTGGAGAAACGAAAATTACAATTCCATTGGAACCTCCCAGGTATTTCATCTGAAAAAAAGCCAAGCGCATTCAAGTCTACTGGGAATTAGGAGAACGTGCCCTGCAGTCTGTGGGGAGGCCAGCACAGAATGACAGCTGTTTTAATGAAAGCACTTACTAGAACATAGTGGTCAGTAAGGAGAATAACAGATGGCCAAAAGCCGAATCTGAGAGAATGGTTTTCTTCCATAGAAAATATATGACCCTGCGTGATGGTTCTTCCAGAAGCATCCTATATTGAAATAAAATAAGAAACCAATTATGTACCAGTAGTGCCAATGTAATATATTACAAATAAACAGCAACAAAAAATTCAATTCATTTAAAGTAGCAAGTTAATCCCTTCAGAACTTCTAGAAGGCTCTGATTGCATGCTGCCACATCAAAACACTTCTACCTGCAGAGTATTACTTACTGACAATTCTGTAACTCTAATTAAATTTGAGACTGTAATTTTAAAATCTGAACCAACACGATGCTTCTTTGTATTTTCTCTGATCAAACCCAATTGTCTTTAAAAGTATGAACACTTCCTTTCAAGTAACGACCAAAAATTGTCTGAACATTGACTTGCTCTTCTATCCTGATTTCTTTTTTTTCTTTTTTTTTTATTTCTCATGGAAGGTTAAGAAATGTTACACTGACCCAGATATTTATTCATCTTCTAGTGCTCAGTAGTCCATGTTTTTCTATTTACTAAACATAACCCATCAGGCAAAAATCAAAAGAAGTCAGTTGTCCTGTATTTTCCCTCCAGTTACATGATGCAGAAGGCTGATGGCACACATGACTATATGAGATTAGACACAAAGAATGCCAACAGGTGTCTTACCTGGACAGTCACATCTATTTGATGGGTCCCTTCACTATAGTTTTGTGGGCTCCACTTCAGCACATAGAGAGGGCCAGACGCACGATGAGCATTCCCCATGTGAACGCCATCTATATAGACTTTGACAGAAGTAATGGCAGCAGGGGAGAAGGCCAGAATCCTACAGAATTCAACGGCAAAATAAACAGATCTAATTGAGGAGTTGCAGATTTGCCATTTCCTTAAGAGATTTCACATAAGGCTTGAGAAATCAAAGGAGTCAGAAATGAAAATGATCCAATATCTGTAGGCAAACAATAATACGGAAGCTCTTTCTTACAACTAACAAAGGAATTTCTGCACGGTGTTGTGCAAAATAACAGAATAGGAAATTGGGCTGTGGAGCTGACGAGAATGTAGAGCTCTAAGTCCAGGCAGAAATAATCTTAGAATCTCACTGTCAAAACATTTGCTAACGTTAGCTGAATGCACCATTCTGCAAACATACAGCTGTGTAAGCAAATAAATATAGACATTCTCATTAAAAATTGCTGTTTTCTCTCCACTCCTTAGTTACTGTTTGTTTGGGTTCTTTGGTGTTGTTTTTGACTTCTTGCTACAGGGGTATAACCTCCTCATACTTGTAATTGAATTTATGAGAAATGGAGTGGAACACAAGAATGGTATTACAGATCTGAGGTACCAACAAATATGATTATGAGCACTGTCAGGTGATGCCAGAGAAATGGGGATACTAAAGTCACCTCAATATATTAAATGTCTGATTTCTCTCATGTCCAGGAATACAGAAGGCATCATGGACATGTGTCAATCAAATTAAGTATCATAGTTATAGTGATTATTCCACCAGTATGCACATTTAACATCATAAAAATGCTCAGATAAGATTCTAAATAGGAAACTGGAAAGTAGTAAAGCACTGCTTCCTGAACTGGGAAGTACAACAATCTCCTTTTGATTGTAATCCTGCATATTTAATACACTTTTTTTATTGGTCTAATGACATATCTGAGATGTGAAAGTACATAAAAACAGGAACAAATTAAGAATAGAAGAGGCACAAATGAAAAGATGGAGGGATTTAAAACATAACAATTGGCTGAAGCACATATCCAATATATAATATTATAACTACTGAATATTTGTAATGTACCAGGGCTGTAAAACTAAGAATAGAAGAAAAAACCAAGATGATTAAAGTAAACAAAGCAGACAAAATCCCAAGTCAGTGGAAGTAATGTGAACAAGCAGGATTAACAGTAGAGATTAAGTGTTAATCAAACTCTACCAGCTTTGGTCACACAGAATAACATGGACTTGGTTTTGGTAGAAATAGCTGCATATACAAAACAAGTAAGAACTAGTGCTATAAACTCTGCTTTTACAATATAAATTATACAGTGTGAGCTCAGCAACAACCTTGCAAAGAAGAGCGGACTTATTTTCCATAAGGTATGTATTATTATGTAAAGACATATATTCAATGAAATACCCCACCTATTACAACATTGTAAAACAGTGTAAAAATCAAGAGACTACAGAGTACCTGATATGAGTGGAGTGAAGAATTTTTACTAGTGGTTCATGAAAAGAGCTGCTGTAAAGGAAGGATTTGGGATTGGTGATGAGAACTGCAGGCCATTCTTCAAAGGTGAGATCTGTGAAACTCAGGAGGTCATGATCAAATGCAAGGATTCGGAACCTAAGATGAGAGGAAGATAATTTTGTTGATACAACTATTATATGCAAGGTGACACGTGCTTCTCAAGTTCCTACACAGAACCTGTTTGACTTAGTTTCTATTTGTTCTCTTTTGTACTCAATCATATATTAACCAACTCCATACAGCTGTTTACTTCTCATCACTTTCATTCAATTACAAACCACTGAAGCAATGCTCAAAAACTGAGATGTCAAGGTCTGTGAATCCTCCACTGAATGAGGGAGATGTACATTACACTCAGATTATTTGACATAACATTCATTTCTGTAGTGTGTGTGTGTGTGTGTGTGTGTGTGTGTGTGTGTGTGCGTGTGTGTGTGTAAGAACTCTAGCCATAGGCAAAGACCAGCTTACACCTGTACACACAAGTATTCCTCTTGACATTACTGGAGAACAAAAGCTAGTACACCACCATTCATTCCATATAGCTTCATATTTTTTGACATGCTGCTGAAGTAACAACACAGGTAGATGTTTTATTTGTACAATTTCTACAGCTGGCCCAGAGCATGACATTTAAAAGTACTGAGGCTGAATTTTATTACAGCGTTTGCCTACTCTGAATACTAAGCACACATTGCACAGACATTCAGATGCTATCTTTGTAATCTTTAAATATCAAGAATGAATAAAAAAAAAAAAAAGAGTTTACATGATTTAATAGCACACTGTTGGTATAAGGAAGAAAACTCCAAAGCGCATAAAGACATTTTTCAAAAACACTGATAGTAATAACCAGTCAGACAAATCTAATGCTTCTCTCAAATTCTCACAGACACAAAAGGGTATTAAAGTAGAACTAGTTAGGGTCCAAACAATAATTTCTTCACAGTGCTTTCTTACCTCCTATTATCCTTCCAATCCCCTAATTCCAGTTCCAGAGTGCCACCACGATGCTGACTATACAAGGCTGGCATCATGCCACCCATTGTATGGAGATGGCCACATAAATAAGCTGTGGCAGAACTAACAAAAAAGAAAACATAATAACTGTGATTGTTTAGATAGGAAGGAAATGTCACTGCAGAAATCCTGTGAAGTGATAGACAAGTATGCGAAGAGAGGCTACAAGTGTAATTCAGACTGAGAACACATGCAAAAAAGACAAGAAGAGAGAGACCTAACCTCATTAATGCTCGAACCCCTGGGGCTGGAGATATGATTGTTGAGGTGGGATAATGGCCAAACCAGACGGTATGATTGCTGCGGAGGCTTTCTGTGGCCATCACAGAGAGCTCTTGCATTTGATTCTGAAATGGAGAAAAACAAACCAACCATTAAACAAACAAAACCAGTAAAATTACCATTTACCATTTAGGTTACTTGGAAAGAACAACAAAATAAATGCAGAAAAGCTAAAAAATGCAATTTATCTATGTTCTCCAGAAACAGTCACAGTTGCTTTAGGATAGACAAGCTGTACTGCTAACCATACCCTAAAAATCCAATGTGGGAAGAAACCATGAAAATAAGTTCCTTGAGACTTACCAGAGGACAGTGCACTATAAAGACAGGCTTTGTTACATTTCTATCCTGTCTACTGCCTGTTTATATAGTTAAAAAAGAAACGTTTCAGTTGATTTCACATATGTATTTACCCTGCAGTTGGAACCCTTATTATTTCCCAACTTGCTTGACAGCCATGACAGATCTCAGAGCCGCACTCCATGTGATCCATTTAACTGGAGGAACTGCAATGCTAAATCTTGGAAATGCTACTCTGTCACTGCTGTTAACGTTAAGCAAAAGTAACACTCGACACAGCAAGTAGAATCGCTCTTGCACTTCTTTGCCTTCCTGTCTTTTTGACATCACCACTTAAGCTCAGAGAGACTCCCAGTACCAGCATAAGCTGAAACAGGAGACAGGAAAAACAAAACCAGAAAAGAATACAAATCCACTCTTTCACCATTTTGCAAATCTTCTAGAGTAAACCAAAGGAAAAATCAGTATATTGTTTTCCTTTCTGCCTAAAAATGAATGCTGCAATGCTTGGATATAGGAAACTCAAGTAAAACCTGAAGGAAAAACAAATGGATTCATTATTCCATTCAAGGTTGGTGTTAACTAGTTAAAGTGAAATTAAGATTCCGTTTGTCTTATGAATTTAATCTCTAGGAGTATTTCTACGTAAGATAGCTATGAGAAGTCTATGCACTGATACAAACACAATTTTTATTTATTTATTTTCAAATTCCTTGCAGAGGTTTAACCCTTAACACAGTTACAAGTATCTACTGACCTACGGGATATCTTTTCTCTTTACCTTAAGATTTATGCAAAAACCTGCAAGTGAGGCTCTTTATACTTCTGGTGGTGGGTAATTAGCAAGGAAGCGCTTGCCTTACTGCAGCCCAGACAGGAGCTCCAGGCCGAACTGCATTTCTTTACCCCTTAAGAATTTGTACACAAAGCTATTTATGGATCCACATGCCTAATAATTACAGTACATAAGAAGAAGGATACTATACCTTGCACTCCTACATCTTTTATTTAAAGTATCACCAAGTGATTTAAAAAACATTTAATGAAATGTTGAGTCTCCCTTGGGTAAGATTAGAAGAACATGTTACTTGCCATTGAGGCTGACACCACAGGCAGAATACGACATCTGTTTGCCAAAATACAATATCTCCATGCAGTAAGTCAGAAGAGTATCTCAGAAGCAACAAATGTACCAACAGACTACACAGAAAATCTGAATGAAGTTATCAGCTTCTTTCTAAGATTGAAAGTAGTGTTATTCCTTCAACAAACAAAAAGCACATGGTTCATGGTCTTGGAAGACCAGCACATCACTTAATAAATAGCATTTCTCTAGAGTTATCTTTCACATTATTCCACTCAAACATAGTTAAGATAAGATGATTGCACTATTAATCAAAACAAAAAATCCAGCTAAGCAAATTAGCATGAAATTAGAAAGTATTTTGTTTCAAAGTTTCTCAGTATATAAAGAACTTACCTTTAAAATTTAGCTAAATGTGAAGAAACTATTGACAGTGCCTTGAAAGAAAAAGGTCTGACCTTTTTTGTACTGTTCTTAAGAGAGAAAACACACATGCTTTAAACTCCAAGAGATGCATTCACCTTTCTCAGCAATCTCCACACACATTAACTTAGAAATGTAGACACTCTTTTAGATGAATACAAATCTCTCAGGAGATTCTTAACTATATAAAACAAAGAAAAACACCCCAAGCAGATTAATACACTATAAAACAGGCAGCAAAATGAAATGCTAGAACTTCTACAATACCCTGTTTAAAATCCCAAAGAAGTTATAGGGCCTCTTTGGGCCTGGGCTGAGTGTGGCATCCACGCAGATGAATGAATAGCTCCCAAATGAGGTGGTGTGGACATAATGGAAAGAGCCATCTTTCTGCCAGGCAGAATACTTCCTGCCAAAATAAAATTGAAATATTGTTATTGGGAAAACCTGTAGCAATGAAAAAAGTGACACATGTAGGATAAACACAAAAGTTCATGCATTAGATCTAGCTGCCTTGTTACTGCAATCAAATCTTTGAAAAATCAACAACAGCATTGAAAAGCCTGTACTTAGAAGAATATATAATATACTTACAGTGCCTTAAAGGCTCTAAAAAAACTTATGTAATTAATTTCAAAATACTAAGTTAATGATGTTCATAAAGATAAGAAACCTGGAAGCTCAGGTAGCACAATCCTTAGATTGCTGCCTCTAGTCTCACTTAAATACTGTGCAATAGTTGAATTATCCTCTGTTTACACTGTGGATGTAAAATAGCAACTCATGCATTTGTATGAAAGTAGTACATTTCAATACAGCTGCTCCCTTCTTTAATTTTAATATACGTTTAACATCAAATCTTACTCTTTTTCACAGTAAGAACAGAGTTAACAGAGCTACAATTGAAGTAGAAATTCGATTTTTAAGTCCTCCCCCAGTTCTGAAGAGTCAGAACTGAGAGAATCAGAAATTATGAGACAATATTTTGTGTCCAAACTTGGAAGGCAACAAAAAGAAAAATTAATCAGTAACAGTTGTGGCTACCTCTGCAATGTACAAACCAAAGATCCAACAGAAAAGGTGAAAGCTTCCTGACCCATCTCTACATTTAGATCTCCAGTGTGTTCCTCAAGACTCGTTCACCCACCATCCATTTCTCATTTTTTCCCCTCCCCATCTCTATTACAACTTTTAGTCCTAAAAAAAATGAATCACTTCAGCATGAAGAAATGTCTCAGATAAAATTTAGACCTGTGACCCATTTACATATGAAAATGAGCATGCAGAAAGAACAAAGAAGTGTTCTGCTTTCTCTTTATTTCTTTTCCCCCACCTATTTCAAAAAGATTCTTCAAAGACCATTGTTTTACAGAAAAAAGTCACAAAACTGCTGAAGAAATATAATGCACAGAATGTTCCCTAGGCACAGTAGAAGTACAACATGCAATTACAAACTACACAGGGCTAAGAGATCAGAAGTCTAAGCAAATAATTCTTTGTTCTGAGTCCATTCTACACAACTAACCAGCACTAGGAATGACAAATGTGATCCCGGGCTACAGAACAGTCAGTGAGAAAGCATACCTGACAAATGAAAACAGAGTATTACCTAGCAATTTTGACATTGAATAAAATGGTGTCTGTGTAGAACATAAAAATACCTGTAGTAATTCTGAATGCTATCCAGGTGTGGAATGTTGAATGAATCTGTAAGAGAGGAAGAAGCAGAAATGAATACATTTTCAGATTAAATTGATTATTTGCCTGTTTTTTAATTCTTTACGTTGAAATAAAGCTGTCTCAGCAGGCACTAACAAGTTGTATTTAAAAAATTGATATCAGATTGTCCAATTATACTTAGGAAACATAAACCTGATGCAGTTGACCCAGCAGTATGAATTCTTTCCTCATTTAAGTTTCAATTCAAAGACAAATTTTTTGTAGAAACATAGCAATAGCATCAGAGACTAGCATGTGTAAAACAGAGGCAACCTGGGAATGTTTGTACTGCACTGTACTTCCACTGTCCTACTACAAACTGAATGTTTGTACCGGGGCCCACACCTCTCCATTATATGGCTGCTAACAGAAGTTGTCTAGGAAAATGGGAGTAAGTATTACAGGCTGTACGTAACACAAGATGTACTTCTTCCCCACCCCAACACTATGCCTTCTAGTTTCACCCTTCCAGTAGACTACACAAACCAGCTGTCACATGGTTATTGCTGAACATGTGCTACTCTTAGAGTATAAAAGTGTTAGAAGACATCTGTGAAAAGTAAATTAATACCATTTCTTCAGTACAGCACAGTTACAGCTTGCTCCTCTATTAAAAAAATGAGCTGTATAAAACAACCTGGAAGCCAGCATCTGAAGATACATTCTATCACTTGCCATGCAAAGCAATAAATAAAGACTCCTACTTCCTTGTTGCTAAAATTCCAGTAAGTGCCCATAAACAAATAGTGTCCTTAGCAAAACAGATACTTGGATGGCAAGCCTTGCTACTGACTTATAACCACCACTAATAGGCTTGCAACTACAAACACTTTCTATTTTAACTTACTTAAATCATCTCTGTAATCACAAGAAAGAAAATGATGTTTCAATCCCTTCTTACCATGGTTTCCTTTGATGTCTATCCACTTAGTTTTCTCCCTGACCCTTGTTCTCTTCAGGACTGATTGGTAAATTTTCCACTCTTCTTCTACTTGCTCAGATCCCAATTTATCTCTTGTCTTAGCATCTGTCAAGTCACCTGCAAATGTACAAAGGCGAGATCCACTAGATATCTACACAGTTCACACAAACGCTGCATACAAAGTAGGTAAGCATGCAATCCAAGCTTCCTAGTTAAGTGGCAGCAAGCTTCTTGGGTACAATCTGGATGCTCCTGGTCTAAGAGGTTACTATAAGGGTAAATGCTTTCTAAAACAGATGCAGAAAGCTATTCAAACATTTATCAGATGCATCACTGCAGCACTTGTACTAATGCCATGCTAATAAAGCATTATGCATTCTTTATCCTTGATAATTCTAGTCACAGAGACTTTGACTTCACACCTCCTGTATTCCCTTAAGCTCTAATTGAAGTTCAAATCATTTCTGTTTGTATACTAACACTTCCTGGCAGCGTTAGTAAAAAGATGAATCTAACCACCTCTGGCTCTTAACATAAAAAGCAAGTAGCAGATAAGCAACTGTCAAAACAGAAGTGGAGAACTAACATGAAGTTTCTAAAAGCTCATCCACAGTAAGGGCACAGAGCCCTTTCAATTTGCTTGCCAAAACTTAACCCATTGCAACAGTAGTAACAAGGTATCAAATAAAATGGCAAGACTTATTTCACCTGTCCAAAAACCAATTCTCAAGTTCAGAAGTTGGCCTCTTCTGCTTCTAGCAATTTTTTACCTGCAATTCTACTTCCACAGCTCAAAAATCCCTAAAGATATAAGGCCCTATTTTGAGACCCTAGAATTTTGTTTATTTGTTCTTTATTCGACAACCCATTCAACAGGAAATTCACACTCCTGAATTGCTTACCTGTTGCGAGAACAAAGGCTGGTTGAATTATATTGATCGTTTCAGAGCAGAACTTTTCCAGGTCAGAAGCTCGTGTGGGATCCTGAAATTTACTTATATGAATATCTGATACCTGCAAAGAGAGAAAAACAAAACACTGTCCCAAGCAGAAAATTACTGCTACTCAAGTTGTTCTGCAAAGCCAGATATGCTACAGTGCAAGATAAGAGCAGTCACATTGATTCACGCTGTGAGGATACAAATAAGTACAGAAACAGATGACTTGGGAAAAACAAGAGTGGAACAAGCCTATGATACAACATGGCCTCTGCAGTACCTAAAAAACACATATACATCAAATCTCCTTAATTCTAAGGGCATACAATAGCATGGGGAAATACCCACTTACCTACAGTAAGCTTTGCTAGCTGTAAGCAGCCTCCTGACTTCTAGATTCCATCTAGAAGGATTCAAGGAATTCTAATGCTCTCCCTACTCATTTTAATGGGAATCTGATGAGTGCATTCAGATTCCATTTCACATACCTTCATGATTGAAGAGGTTACCAAGAAATGATGAGACTACTCATACACAACCATGAAACATACTGTTTATCTCTGAACCAATTAATTAAAGCCTTCACAACACTAAAACTTTGGACTAGATTATCTTAGTAGCCTTTTCCAACCTTTATGATGCGACAATATCACTGACTGAAAAACAGCATGAACTCTTACTTTTCATTGAATAAACCTGGTTCCAGATGAAATACTTTAGAAATAAGACGCCTTAGCTCCTATTCTTTCATTTAAACACATAGAACACATTGCTTGAACACAGTTTCTCATAATCCAGTCCAGGAAACTTCCACGTTTACTTCTATGGAAGGTTTCCCTTGATTAGAATTAGATGATAGAAAGCAAAACACTTTTAGACATAATCTTAACTACACGCCCATTGAGATGTTTTACAATAGCTTTGTGAACAAAGAGCACAGTAAAATTACCAGTATAGCAGAAGAAAGCAATGACAACAGTATCTTTGAACAGAGTACAGATGCTACCAAAGAAGAGCAGCTAATAAAGAAGGAAAATTAGGTCACCGCTTCCAACAATGAGCAATGGCCCAAGAGCTGCACAATCACCAAGAAGAGATGTGATCTCTCAGCTGCTAACCCTAAAATGAGGGTGAGGAGAGGTGGATCCTGGCTTCACCCCTTCCGGTCACTCAGGTGTATTGCTCACACCTGAGCTCCCTGGGTTAGCCACACCTTCTCACCTGGTGCTCAGCCATTGGTTCAGGCTGTGACCTGGCAATTCCTCTGCACCACCTCAATGCATCAATCCTACTTTAATCGTTAGCAGTGCTACGGCATCTTATATCTTCTCCTAAATCTGCAGATTTGCAATTTATCTACCTCAGCATCTTAACAGAGAACAAACTTGTATCAGTGCTGTCTCCAGATTCTTGAGAAAAGGGTCTTACAAGAAACCTTTCTTCTGTTCTACCAATAACAACAGAGAACATAAACTTGAAAGATTGAACAGGCAGTTGTCAAGAGGCCTGACTATCCAGAGAGATCTTCCCATTCTTGTTCCCTACTGCAATACTATTTTAAGATTTACAAAGGGCTTTCCTGATAAGTTCCAAGAGCTGCAGTATCCCAATGCTTCTGTAGAACTGAAACTAACTTTATCATTAAAAACCATGAACTATGAAGGTCATGGGAGTCACAAAGAAGCGGAAATGAGCAGGCAAGGGGAAAAGCTTGCAATGCTCTTAGCAAGCTGGGAAATCGATTCACAAAAGGAAACACAAGTCCACCTGCTGCATTACTTCTCTCTTTTGTCTCCATCTGACTGATCTGGAAAGCAGGCCTCTCCCACTGAGACACGGGAAGTGGTTTTTATCAAAATGGTTTGGAAGAGCTGTAAGGGTGAGGAGAAACCACTGCCCACATCCCTTATCTACAGAAGAGGTCACCTAAAAGGTAGGCATTAAGAAGGGAGAATTATGAGGCTTACAGAAACAGGATATACTAGCTGACGGGACAAAAAAAAAAGTAGGCTTGTCAAATATTGAATTAGAAAGCCTACGGGGTACTAAATAAAAAAGTTTTACTATAGAAAAGGTGAAAGAACCCTTTATAGATGACTGTAGTAGAGAGATCATAATTTGGTTTGATTTCAAATAAGATGGTCCTGTGGATGAGAGGAAAAATGCTGCAGAAGCTGCTGTGGAAGGAGCAGAACCTCTCAAGCTCGATTCAGTGACCCAGGTTAGACATGGGGAGTCACCAGGGAGCTTGCAGCCTGTTTCCCATAACAATCATCTGGCACAATGCTGGATTTAGTGCTTGATTCATTTCCAAGTTAGGTCAATGATAAAGTTGCTGTTAAAGGGCACATGTGAAAGAGAACATAACCCTGCGAAAGTAAAGCCAAGCCTCAAATTAGCTGTGCCATGACCTATCCTTGGGAGAGCTTCACTGGAAGTGACACAACCAAAGAGGAGTACAGAGCTGCCTGCATAGCTTCAGAGCTACATACTGCTGTAGATGGATCTGAGATTAAGACCTCCAGATAGGGACATTATCTGCATTAATTCAAGTATATACTGCATTTTGAAATCTGTTCTGCAGTCTGTTAATATAAGGAGAAAGAACACTGGAAAAACTGGCTTAGAAAATACACAGCAACTGAAGAGAACAGGACTCATAGTACTCTGGACTGCAGGCTAAGAGCACTGCCTGCAGCTAATAATACACATAGAAAGCGTCCGCAGGTTTCAGAGCAGCAGCAGCCCATTTGTTAGCAGGATCCCGGGTGCTATGTCAGCCGGCACGTAGGCAAGCAGCCTGGGCAGCGAGCACGGAGCTGCTCCGGGCTCAGCCTGCAAACCAGGCCGCGGGCACACGTGCCGGCCCAGTACTTCCGACGCTAAAACCAGCGTAACCATTTCGTCCGTCACCTAAGTTTCCCCACCTTCTCAAGAGGAAAGGCGCAGCCGAGCCCCGTACCACACAGGACGGGGTACCGATGCAACACAGGTGAATGCAACGATAAGGCGAGCTTTAATTACCCCTTCCTTCTCACACTTCACCTCCCGGGCCCCGCTCGACCCCCGCCTCCTCGGGGGCCCCGCTCACCTGCACAGCCCACAGCAGGTTGGCGGCCTCCGCCCCGGGGGCGGGCTGAGGGGCCCTCTGCCGACGCAGAGCCGCCGGCGCCGAGGACGCCGCCGGCGCGTACCAGTCCAGCAGCAGCGCCACGGCGGCCGCCAGCAGCAGGCCCGCGGCCAGCTTCAGCATCCTGCGTCCCGCCGCCAGCCCGCGCCCGCCCCGGGCGGCCCCCGCCGCCGTCCGCCCGCTCCGGCACTTCCGCCCTGCGGCCCGCCCCCTCGGGCCGCGCCTCTGCAGGGGGCTGGGAGGACCGGGAGGTCGGCGGCTCGTCCCGCTGAGGCGCGGCGCGTGGGCCTCGCTGTCCCGCGTGGGAGCGGGCTGCAGGCGCTCCTCGGCGCCCAGCCCCGCTGCTGTTCCCCCCGTTTTAGGAGCCGGGTGATGCGATCTCTCGTCTTGATGCTAAGGCGGCGCTTGCAGCCCAAACTCAGCTGCTGTACCGCTGTCAGCTGTGCCGCCAGAAGGGACTGAGTACAAACCCGCAATGTGTTCGAGAAGTTTTGTACTGACTGTTGATTTTCTCTTCATCCGTCCGTAAAGCTGCAGAATTCTCATTCTCTTTATTATTCTTCACCTACCTGGAGCTGTCATAGTGACACTGCTCCCGCAGGAACTCCAGGCGATGGATTTTGGTGAGATAAATAAACCGGCCCACAGCCACTTGGCAAAATTTTGCCCAAACATGCCCCAAGTTACGGCAGTTCTCATCGCCCCGTGTCAGTGTGCTGCGAACTCAACTTCACAGCACTGCAGAATAAAAGCATGTGAAGGCGGGTGGTAGCTCACATGAGAAAACGCCATCGTGTGTCTTCAAGGCTTAAGAACTCTGTATCCCCAGCCAGTGACACTGACTGAAATCTATTCCCTATCCCTGAAAACACACCTGCAGGGTTTTTGTACAGCCTAGAAAGGCGCAAGCACGGCGTGTGCCCCTCGGCCAGGCCGAGGCAACGCATCACCTCAGCCCAGGCTCCCGCCTGCCCGCAGCGGGACGCCCTCACGCGCCCCCGCCCACAGCGGCTGAGCACCACCGCGCACGCGCAGGATTCGGGCGGCGCCTGCGCGCCGCGGCCGTGCCGGCGCTGTGGGCGGGCCGTGGAGGCGGCGCAGCGCTGCGGCCCGGTGGCGGTGGGAGCCTTTTCCGGGCGGTGGCGGCGGCGGCCGCCCCTTTATCGCGCTCAAAATGGCGGACGGAGGCAACAGAGGGCCCGGAGCGGCGGCGGCGAGAGCGGCGGGGGGCCGGGTCTCCGCGCAGCCTCAGGAGCGGGCTATGGTGAGGCTGCTGCGCGGCGCGACGGCGCGGTTCCCTCCAGCCCTGCTCGGCAGCAGCCCGTGCCGCCGCTCGGCTGCGTCTCCCTGGCGCCTTTCGGCTGCGAGCCTAGCCGCGCCAAGCCTTTGTGTGTCCGCCGGGCTCCGCCGCACCTCCTGACGCACCGTCGTGCGGTGGGAATGGAGGCCGGGGAAGGAGCGGGAGGCACGGCCTGGGCGGGCCGCGGCCTCGGCGGCAGAGAGCCGGCCCTGCACGGCTCCGGCCCCGCGGGGAAGGCTGGGCCTGCCTGGGGCGGCCTTGGGGAAGGGGTTTGTCGGCTGCCGCCTTCGGCAGCGCCTCGTCCGCGCCGTCCCCGCCCCGGTCCCGTGTCGTAATAGAGCCTGTAGGTAGTGATCCGAGGTCAGATTTCTAGGAAGCCTCAGGCTTTCCGTCATCCTTCAGTTGTTTAACGTACGTGTACATCTTACTCTGATTCTGTTCCTTAATTAAAGGTAACCTTACTCGGAAAAGATGGCAAAGTGATCATTGTTCTGCGGTGTGAATAAAGTAACAAGAAGTGAAGGTGCAAAGGGGTGGGGTTGGAGACAGCTCTCTGCTTCTCACCTAAACAAAACTATCCTCTCCGTGATTTAAACTCAGTGGCAGGTTTAATATTCATTCTGCGAGCACTTAGGGCTCATCTGAGGCAGTAGGCTTTCCTTTATAACCTTGCGAAGTGACTATAACTGTGCGGGTTTGAATGCCTTTATTGGATATTTTTCATTTAACGTTACTTTTTCCTGCTCTAATAAGAGCAACCTGGATATGCGATATGACATTGAACCTCTGAGTATGGATATTTAAAACTAGGGCATAGGTGGGCCTGTAGAGGAGCTGTTGTTTGCATAGTGCTACCCTTTATGAGTAAAAAACAGGAAACTAGGTGCTCAGGGAACTGTTCTTGCAGGCAGCAGCACTAAGCCAGTGACCCTTGTCTGCCTCACATCTCCTCAGACTACTGAGGGGCAAATGAGAAGGGTGCAGTCTGATGCCAGAACCATTTCTCAAAATAAAAGTTTTTTTTGTGTTTGTAGCAGACCTAAGTGTGGATTTTTTCTGTTATAGAAACAACTTGGTTTAAATCGAATAAAAATGTTATTTAATTGAGTAGCAATGTTAAAAAAAAAAAAATAAGTAACCAGAGTTAAGTGACTTGGTAAGCTGGAGTGCAACATACAGTCAGAGAAGCACTAAGGGCAACTGTTGCAATCCATGAGCCAAGAATGCCATCCACTATTCATTACCTGGGGATATCGCAGGCTGAGTTAGCACCAGCAATAGATAAAACTGAAAATACTGCAAACAGCACACGGTATGATGCTGAAGAGCTTCTCAGAGTCTATTCGATTGTCTTAGTTTTTATGTGGTTTCAGCCAGAATTACCGTGATTTCAAGTTCCTAGAGAGTCTGTTGGCTTGGCAGGTGGCCACCTGAATTGCATTGTCTGGTATGCATGTAAGCACACTGGATGAGTTTTTAGAGTTGAGTGTGGGGTGAAAGTGTTTCCCTTAAGGGAGTTGGAGAGAGATGGACTTGAGCTTAGATTGAGTCTGTTGGAGTTTGTTATGTTAGATTGCGGTCCTGGCTATAGTGGTGTCAGAAACAGCTGCAATCTGAAAGTGTACATCCAGTTTACCGCTGTATTAACAATGGTACTTGTTATGTGGAATTAACTTCTCCTGTCTAACTTGTGTTTTTGTTGTGACAGACTGGTCTGACTGTCCTTTTGCTGTGGTAGTTTGGGGAGCAGCTGAGTGGAATGGATGTATGCCAGGCTAAACTTGTTAAGTTTGTCTCAGGGTCAGCCCAGTCAGACTGACTGCTGCTCTCGTTTTTCATCTCAGGATTCAAGGGGTGTGTTGCTTGCAGTGCTTTTTCGTGTCAGGCAGCGTGACGCTTGGGCTAGTAAACCTTCACAGTGTTGGGTGCTTGGTGCTGAATTACCAAATGACTCTGCAGAGCCAGCCTCATTCCAGCTTGGATGGGGATGACTCAGGTAACCAGCACTTCTGCACGCAGCCCAGCTCTGTTTTATCTGTGCTCTTAACTCCAGCTCTTCAGGTTGGATGACTATAGTTGGGGTTACCTGAGCTGCATTTTCACTGACAGTATTTACAGACTTAAAATCTTAAAGGTCCTATCTGTGCTTTTCCTTTCTTCTCAGTAGTGTCCATATTGCTTCCTGTCCTTGAAAAAGGTACAGCTGCTTTTGTTGAATTGGCACTAACCTGTTAATAAACCCTTCCAACCAGACTTCTGTTTCCTCTGTTTTCTTTCCCTAGCAGGACCTCCAGTTTGATTGGCTGACTGATGGGCTGGACTTGGCTCATCTGGTATTTGGCTAGCAAGCACTGCCGGTGGCCAAATAAAAGCCTGCTTAGCAGGCTGGGTCCGGCCCATTGGTTGTTTGTCCATCTGTATTCCAAACAAGTCCCTGTTTGAATCCTACTTGCTTTGCTGGCTGCTATCTGGAATACAACAGTGGGGTTTAGATATTAAAATACTTCAGAGATTTTCATTCATACCATCTTCAATTTTTGATGCAAATGTACCTTCTCAACAGCACTTGTGAGGTTTTTTTTTTCAGCATTCAAACCTTTTGTCATCTGTTAATACCTACATATGAAAGTATGGTTCTAGATGGAATAGTGGTGTAAAGGAAGATAAAAGCTTTACTGATAGGATCAATTTATGTAAGCTGAATTAGTTCAAAATGTCAACATGAGATTAAAGTAGCTTATCCCTATGTTGTGTGTAGTCCAAGCCGGATGTGGTGTATTAGCATGTCCAAGGAATATGAAGTTGCAGCAGGTAACTGGAGCATTGCCAAGGTCTTGCTTGTGTCCTCATATATTTAGCATTCTATTGAAGTGCTTTCATTTTATTGTGGCATTGAGCAATACCGTAGTATTTCCTTCCTTGTCTTCTTTCATGTTTACTGATATTTCTTGGTCAATTTAGTGCTTCTGTTAGCACAGGAGGCAACTATGATTGTGAAGGTATGTCAGCTTCACTCAAGGTGTGGTAGCTGTAAATACAGTTTCAGTGTTGTGAGATGTGTGTGACTTGGAGAGGATGGAGCTGCAGGTGGGGCATCTGCTTCTGGATCCTTGAGCACTGGAGAAGCTAGGAATGAACAGGTTGTTTTTGGGAAGTGCTGAGTTATTAGTACTAAACATTGATGGATGAGTCAGATTTCTATAGCACGGTAATTCTCTGCAGAATTATATTATCTATACAGTGGACCTTAAAATTCGTGAAATTTGGAAAATTGTGTGGCTACGCAAGTTTGAGTACGTGTGAATTAGTACAAAAGCCTGGCATAAACAAATCCCAGCAATACCATATTAATTGTTTATAAATGTCCACTGTGGCTACAATTTTTGATGAACAGTCTGGTGCTAAGAAATTAATTAGATATATCGTTCCCTGGAGTGTAGGAGACCACAGCATGGTTGTTAGGAGAGGAACAAAGACTTTTCTTTGTTTCCCTAGAAACAAAGGGATCTTCAGTCTGTCAAATGAATATTCAGAACTTAAAGAAAAGGTTCTACTTTAAAGTCTCTTACAGAATACAGTACATAAATCTGCAAATATAATTTTGCTCTTTCTTTCCAGGGGAATTACTATTTTTGAAATACTTTTGTGCATGTTGGTTTAACACCTGATTTTGTGTTCCTGTTGCTCATAGTATTGCCATGTCAATTACACGTTGCTCTCTACCTATCTCTGATTTGACCTAAAAATTTGAAAGATGAAAGGTGTGTAGGTTGTGCCTCCTCGAGCACCTGTCTGCATCTAAGCAGTTGTTTCCATGCACGTGTGATTTTGGCAGTGAGTGTGATTGAAAACTGACAGCTGAGCATCAGGGAGGTTGAGCAACCTACAGCCGGGCCTCGCTTGCTCTGAAGGTAACACTGGCATTACCTGTCCAGCATCTGAAGCAGTAACCCATTGTCCTGGTGACTGTCTTTCTCTGGTGCTGCTGGTTGGCTGTGGTTCATGAAACTGGTAGCTGCTGGAGGCCACTGGGATCACAGTAGGTTCTGCTGTAGAACATTCTTTAGTAGTCGGCGCTGATATTAAGAGTCCTGTTCTCAGTAGGCAAACACCTGCATCATTGCAGCCTCTTTTAACATTAATTGGCACCCTGCTTTGGCTTAGAGGTCAAAGTTTAAATGAACATAGACGTCAAATGTTTCTTTTGTGTCTTCAGGTCAGAGTTGATGTTTTGTTAGGACAGTGTTAAACAATGTTGAATGTGTCCATGTTGTGTCAACAGAAAATAACTTCTGAAGCCAAACTTGCTGCTTTCAGTGTAATTACTGACATCCAAGGCAGACCGGGGTTTGGTACGTGACTGATTCCCAGCTGTGTCATATAAAGGAGTCACGCTATTGACAGGTCAGAAAGCAGATGTTCTCTAACTGAATTGTAAGCAGTTTTTTTTTTTTTTTAATCTTAGTTTCCATACTCATCTGCTGGCTATACTTTGTCAGAGAATGTGAAACATGAATGTGATGCTGTTGTGACAAAACTAGTCCTCTTCCAGTTTCACTCCCTGGACAATGTTGTTCCCCTGTCCCATGTTTTTTCCAGGGAATTCTTTTTATTTGAACAGCATGCTATACAGAATTAAATTTAAATGTACAACATACTTGAGAAACAGGGCATTCATTTGATTCCAGCTATTAAATACCATAACTGCGTATGAATTATTGAAAGTTGACATGTATGTAGTCAGATTGGTAGTTTAACAGTTTTGCATTTGACAAATGGCATGGTACTGTGAGAGGATTTGGGTGATTTTGTGCTTTATAGTTTGTGTGGAGTTGCTCCTTGGAATTATCTTGTTTGTCTTACTCCCTTTACAGACTTAGAAAAATGAAGTCAGGAATAAATCTTTCATGTGTTTATTTACTGTATTCTGAATTAGTAGAACTGCTCATAAGATGTTTAGATTTAAGGTAGGGTAGAACAAATGTGATAAGATTCTAATTTTTATTTGAAGCCTCTTTTTTTTTTTTCCTTTGGAGAAAAAATGTCTTTGAATCTCCTTTTAACTAAATTAATGCCTGAGTGTGCCATAGTGCAGTTGGCTGTTATTTTCACTGCATCAGGAAACTGGTTGTTAAAAACTAAAAAAAGAGGAAAAGATGGAAAGTTGAGCTAAAAATTGAAATTAGAACCTTACATGAAAGCGTTAATTGAATAACCTATAATCAGAAGTAATTTGAAGTGGTCTGAGTGCTTATCAGAGAACTTCTGTATGTTTATCCTTATTTTGAAATGTCTTTCATGGTTGCTTAATTGGAGAGGCATTGCCAGAATCTCCCAGTTTTCTGGGATATGTTATTTTGCTAAACTCCGTTTGGTACCAACTGTTCTATGCATTGAAGAAGAGCAGCTTTTTGCATTTAGTATTTCTCTTGAATGTCACTGGCTCAAAATTAGCGTGTTGACAACATTTAATACATTTATTCTTGAAGTTTTGCTTATCCTTGCTGTCTTGATAGGCAGCTGCTATTGCCATCTCATGCTCTGCAGATTTGTGCCATGCACAAACCAGGCTTTTTTGTCTAGTTCTCTAAACTGGAATATTGAACCAGACATGGTTTTTGTTCACGCTGTTTGCATTGTCTGCTCCCTCATAATTTGCTTTTCAATATTTGTATGCATTAATATTCCTTCTTTTCACTGATTACATTAATGCATATTTCTAAAAACAGTCTTGAAATGTATGCAGTCAGTTAAAGCAGTAAAGGACCATTGTGTCAGTGCAGTTTAGGTAGAGCTGCCTTTTTATAGTATTGTCAAATGCAAATGATTTGTCTGAAAAGACCTGAGAATTCAAAGAGTGCCTACAATTCACATGTGCTTAGAATGGAAAACTGTGTGGAGCTGATGGCTACTGATAACAGATAATAAACCTGTTGCCATGAAGTTCTGTCATAATGGTGAGAAATCTCATTTGGCACTTAGTTTGTAAGTGAAAAAAGTGACTCAAAAGAGTTTAACTTCACCTTTTTTCTTGGGTGTGAGAGAAAGAGAGATGTGGTCAAAATGATGGATATTCTTCTCTTCTAAGCGGAGTATTTGTAGGCATATGTAATTCATCCTCTCCTGACCTTTTCTAATATGATCCTTCTTTTTGGAAAAAACTGACACGCTGCCTTTTTAGATGTTGGACAGAACCAGATGTTTGGCTGGAATTCATTTTTGGAAAGTTCTTTGTATGTTTATACATGTGGAAAAAGTATTAGAAGTCTGTTCTCATGGGGGAGGATGTGTTTTGATACAAGAGAAGAGGCGATTTGGTTAAGTCTTTGTATGGTATTGTGAGGTGCTGCTTCTGCAATGACACTCACCTGGAAGGTCACATTCTGCTACAGGTTTCTGTTTGTGTTGCACATGACACACTCATTACTTGGGTGAGATGGATGCAATCTCTGCTCTTTTGATGAAACTGCTCGAGCTTGAGGAACAACATTTCATCTTCTGGTGCCCAGCATCTCCCTTCTGTAGTTTGGGAAGTGCCATCCTGAAAAAGAATAAAACAGGAGCAATTGGTTAGAGGGGGGGAAAGAGATGGGGCTGCAGGAGGTTAGAGCTGTGAAGGAGAAGGAAAGAGAGAGGAGGTGATGCATGTCCCACACACTCTTTGCTGCTGTCAGGTTCCCAGTGTCACGTTTGCCTGCACTTAGCAATTCTGGGGAAGCCCACCAGCATGGTGGCCCACCAGCCCATTCAATAGAACTTATGATAATGCAGTATTATTTCCTCTTTTCTGGACAATACTGGTCAATAAGGAAAGAATAGTTTATTTTTAGGAGATAGGAAAGAAATGGGTAGATTTGAAATGAAGGTGCAGCTTTCAAAAATAAGGAAAAGAAAACTCATTCTTTTTCCATTTGTGAACATATGGACTATTTTCTGGGAATAGCAGTAGTTGAAGATAAATGGAGTGTTTACCAGAAGGCAGCCAGCCTGCTTGGGAGAGTTCTCCCTTCCCTTCTTTCCTCTCTTTCCGTACTTCCTGCCCTCCATTCTCTGAATTACATTTAAGTAGAATTAAAAGCTTTATGTAGGAATACTTGAAGTGTTTCTGAGTTGGACTGTGAGAACCTACTCTGTGTTTCTGGCAGCTTTTCAGGAAAGCTTAGCCTCATGTTTCTTGGAGCTGTTCTGCGTTCTGTTCCAGCAACGCAGAAGCTAAACTTACAGCATCTCATGGGAATGCCACTTACTGAGAGAGAAAAGCTACAGACTGGGATTCTTTCTTGCTCTGGAGGAAGATCTTGTCAAGGGGTCCCTGTCCCTATCTCCAGCTTTTGTAAGATACAGTAACCAAGCAGTCCCATCATCAGTGTCTTCTCCCTTCCATCAGTGTCTGCTCTGCATTCTCTTCCCTAACTTTGCAGTTCAAGTGTCACTGTGACAAATGAAGTAAGGGACTATCCCTGGGGTAATGCTAAGGTGGATGGATGGGCAAGATGTCAGTAGAAGACTCAGGCTAATGCTAAGCGTATTGAAAGTACGGTGTTTATTATTCAAGGCATTTGCTTAAATGTTTTATGTAACTGGAACACAGAACAAATATCTTCTGACGGATTAGCTTTGGGTACTAGATGTTATTGTAAACCTGGGCAGACTTCAACTGCTATTTGGTTCCTGTTTCTTCTGTTTAGGTCTTGTGTAGATAATTTTTTGTACTTGTTTGTAGCAAGAAGATACATAATTCCTTAGAAAGCAAGTGTGCATTTTCTGTATGATATCTTGCAGTTTTGACTTCAGTACTGCTAGAGCACTTTGAACTAAATCTGTTATAGTTTGATTTTCCAGTGTTATAGAACTGTTCTAGTATAGGTAGCAGACTAGAGAGCTGTAGCATTAGGTCTATTATTTAATCCGTTGTCTTAGATTTTAGGGGGAAGACCATTGGTTCAATTGATACATGTTTTAACTTAAGCCATGTATCAGGATTTTTTTAGTTTTGCCTTTTACATCTAAAGTTGTGCATTTTTGTCCTCTCAATGTTCTAATTCCTTCCTCCAGTCCAAAGTCTTCAGTGGTTGTTCTGCTCATTCTCAGCTTGCAGGCCTTCAGAAAATTCTCTTTAGAGCTGTTTGTGATGTTCTGTTCATATTTTTACTGCAAAAAATAAGTTTTTTGTGGGGATAAATCCAAATAATGTATGAAAGGAAGCTGTCTTAAGAATTCTGGGTAGGTAAATTTGTCATCTGATGTGCAGCGGGGAAAACTAGAGGTTATTTCTAAATTCTGTGAATAATAAGAAAGAAAGAATACTCTGACTTGAATGACTACTGAAGGGTAGTGATTTCAAAGACAACTGAATTGCTGCTTGTTTTGTGACTATTAGCAGATAAGGAATAAATCTCTGGTTTGTCTTCCAGCTAAGGGAGACCTCTGCTGCTGTTCTTGCCATTTGTTGGCAGCTGAACAGACAGCAGGATTTGTGTATTGTCTGGCCTGCTGGCACTCAACGTAGTTGAATATTAGTTAGTACATGGATAGCTCCACAGTAGCATAGCACTTGCCAGCTCTTGCCTCATAGTGATTTAATAGGAGACATTAAGAGCAAAGGCTGCTGTGATGGGTTCTGAAGTACAATCAGCAGGGAAGTTTTAGGGAAATGGTGCTTTCTGGGGATTTATTCCACACAGAACTGACTTCTGATGAAGAAAAGAATTCTAGATTTACAGTAAAAATGCTCAATCATAGTTATTGCAAATTGAATTCATTTATATTTTTCTGTATATTTCTCTTGCAGTGGTGTGATGAAAGATTCGACTTCCAAGCTACGTTTTTACAGTGCTTGGCAAAACATGTGCCAAATATTTACTCAGCTGAGATGGACCCCTTGCTGGAGAAACAAGAAGAAATGGTCCAGGCAGCGATATTTTACCCCCTGGAATGTTATTTATTTGGGGAAGACCCAGACTCATTTCTAGAGAAACTACAACAGAGTGGAATCTCCCAGCTCTGTGGGAAGGTGTTCAAGGGAGGGGAGACAACATACTCTTGCAGGTAAGGATAAAGCCGTGTTACCATGTTTCCTTGTGAGGTAGTGCACCAGAGTGAATTTTATAAAAGTAGTTGCTCTAGTAAGGAATCGTACCTTGTGTCATGGTAGATCTTTTCTTAACTTAGAGCGGCATTTACTTCATATCCCAGACCATCTTAAAATGAGCAAAATAACACATGAAAAGCAGACTCTAGTAGAGAAATGAGGAAGGAAATGAAAAGGATATTAAAGGTACTGAGAGCCATTGATTGAAAATACCATTTGATAGGATAAGATAGGGGTCTTTCTCTGGTGTTGGGAGATGACATGCACACAAATGTGTGCACTCTACAGTACTCAGCCTTTCAGATTCTGAATCAGAATCCAACTTTTCTGATCATCCTCAGTCCTCTGCTCAAGCAATGTCTGTGTAATCAGTGGTTATTTTCAACCTCAGTTCTCATTCTGGAATGTGTTAAATATGACAATGTCTTGATTTGGTGTTATTTAATTATTCGTATGTTAAAGATCTTTGCAGTGGATTTGATTGAAACTGCTGGCAGTTCGTTAGCCTTAATAGAATACAATTGGCATAGTTTATATTGGCTTTCAGTTTATTTTAAAAGCCTAGAAAATTGTACCAGAAGAGCCAGAAAAGTACTAATAAGGAAGAATATTATTATGGATTGAGAAATAAATAATGCTGACTTCAGAATTTAGGAAATGTAAAAAATAAAAGCCTCTCTGTAAATAAATAAAAGATGAATTATACTGTAGGGTTTTAATTAGTCACATAGGACATATGTTCTTGAGCTTTTTTTCTGAAGGAGTTCTGTTGTCATTTTAACTTGAAATTGCTGAGAATTTTTAAACAACTGGACAGAAGCATAGTTAGCAAAGTGACTACATTTGTTGCTGGAAACTGTAAGGAAGTAAACTCCACAGTCAGCCTCATTGTTGTGTTTTTTTTTTGTTTTTGTTTTTTTTTAATAACTGTTAGTTCTTGGCAAAAATAAAAATCTTATTAACAACTTTTGATAGTGGAAATCAAGGATGTTTGTAATGAATTTGCAGTGTCAGGTACAAGCATTTGATTCAAGCCAAAAATTCTATCTTGCATCCTTCTGTGGTGTGGAATTGCCAATATCTTTATCATTTGAATCTGTTGTTAATTGTGGTTTCAGAAGAGTGTTTTCTTTTGTGTGTGAAAATTCCATTTGTTTGTTTTGGAGGATTTTCCAGTTACCATTTTTGTTGCAGGGACTGTGCAGTTGATCCAACTTGCGTACTCTGCATGGACTGCTTCCAGAATAGCATTCATAGAAATCACCGGTACAAGGTACAGACAACCTCTGTTGAGAAATGGATTTAGAGAATTTTTGCTTGAAGGTTCAGGAAGCTGCATACAATATTAGTTTTCATTTGAAAAATCTGTAATTTCCTAATTGATAAAATATCTCTCACATTTTTAACTGTATAGAGCCTTTGATAAGAAAAGTAAGCTTCTAAGATAAGAATGAAAGAGTAGAAGTGTTTGACTGCATATATTTATTCTCTGGCAATTTCACCTAAGTACTTGCCATAGCAAAAGCTGTGTTGGAAAATGGCAGTTGGTATCCTCAGTCCCTTTCAGTACTTCATACAAGAGTACATTCTGTTTGGAAGTGTAGAAGGAATGTTTATAAACAGACAAGTGTTTCACTACACCTGACACTCATGCAGTCTCCGTGTTTCCACTGTTTTTACCATTTAGATGTCCTTCAGCTACTTTGGACTATAGAAGTTGAAATAAATTAACACGTTTTTAAGGAGGTAGCTGTAGACCCAGATCATTTCTTTCTGGTATCCTCTTGCTTCTCTTTGAGCCAAATCTCTAGTCATCTAAAATGATTCCCATAATTTAAAGAGAGATTTTTATTTATTTATTTTTTTTTAAGTTAAAACTCTTAACTGATTCTCCCATCTATGCTGTTGTCTGCTGTTTACTTCCTAAGCCCATGTTCTGTTTGCTCTTCGCACTTATACCTCTCTTATTTCAGCAATATTGGAAGCATGAATGGAAGGCACAGTGTGATTTTTAAGCTGGTCTAACTCTGCAGCAAGGAACGCCATGTATTAAATTTCATTATCCTTCACCACTGAAAAATGGGCTAATTTTTATTTTTTGTCACTGATTTTATATCCATTTCAGAGAACTGTCCTATTTGTGTTAATCAGCTGATCTTAAATCCCCTTTAAAAGGAGATGTTTCAGTGAGACAGTTGGGAAGAAAGTCCTAGCAATCTCAAAATTCAATATTCTGCTCTTGTAAGTCTTCGTATATTGATCTGACAGTGTTTCGTGAGCATTGATTCAAAGTTGCATGAAGCAACCTTGAGTAATGCAAATACAAATTCTGTATACAAAAATGTACACACTCACAGCTGACAGAGAAGTAAGCTGAAACCAAGGGAGAAGAGACAGCAATGGTTGTAGAGCAGTTTGGAATCACAGCAGAGCTGAGATGCCAGTTTGGTATCCTGTTGTCCTTTCTGTTTTTCAGTAACTTGAGTTTGTCTATTTCAGCTGAAAACTAGCCTGAAAATAATAGCAGATGTGCTGCATTTCCATTTTAAAGGTGCAATCTGAAGAATGCGGGTGATGTTCTTTACAGGCTTGTAGAATAATTTAGGTTGGAAGAGATCTAATGAGGTCATGTAGTAAAATCTGCTAAAATCAGTCTAATTAGATCAGGGTATTTTAAAACGCATCAAATAAATAATGAATTTTTTTAAGCAAGTGACTTAGTATTTTCATAATTAATTTACAATTGGGGCTTTAGAGTAAGCTAAGATTAGCTAGAGTAAGCTAATCCCACGTAAGGATAATTTTTTTGGCCTAAGTTGCATCAGAACTTTCTGCCAAAGTGAATGGTCATTTTTTCTGGATATGCAGTGCAAAGCCGAAGTTGCAAAAATATATTTAGATACTGATAGTCTTACTTTCTTCAGTTAGTAATAAAGGTGTCTAATAAGTGCATCTGGTTGTATAGATTGTATTAAAACTTCTCTGAGTAGGTTGTAAAGGAGTTGAGCTCCTTTCCTATAATTTTCTACTGAGATCAGAAATATTTTTCCATTTATGAAGTGCTCATTTATCAGTCATAATTCTCACTTCTTGTATGATTTGTTGAATGTTGGGTTTTTTATTTTTTCATTTTTCAACTGCAAAAATACAACTATTTTCCATTTATTTTCTACTCAGAATATTTTCTGCTCAATAAGTATTCACATTTTGTGTTCTCACAACTTTCCTTTTATCTCAAAAAAGTGAAAAATTTTGTGGTAAGTGTGGTTTATAGAGGGACCCTTGTATTTTTTTGTAAATATGTATTTATATTTGTGTTTTACTTAAATAAAGCATATTTGTTTTCTCTTGCTGTTTATGTGCATACCTTGTGACTGAACTACTTCCCCTTTACAGATGCATAGCTCCACTGGAGGTGGGTTTTGTGACTGCGGGGATACAGAGGCATGGAAGGATGGACCAGTGTGTACTAAACACGAGTCTGGAGCATCAGGATCTCCAAAAGAGGTAAGAATGTTGTTAAAGAATAAATATTGACCTTAAAAATAGTAATAATTAAAAAGAAAAAAGGAAAACTGAAAGTAAATATATCGTATAATCAGTGTGGAATGTTCAGGTAAGTCAAATCAGGGTTTCCTCAGTGGGAGATCTAAGTTGGGGTAAAATGTATGTATTGGACACTTGTTGTTTCCAAGGAAAAAGCAAAAACGGAAGTGAAATTCTGTCTCCTTGGCTTGTCTGATTTTTGATTTGATTCCGAGTCTAAATGCCAGTGTCTGACTCCTCTTTGCTACCTGTATTCAGTTCTATATACAAATAAAAACATACTATAAACATGGAAACTAAGTGTGGTGCATATGGTGGGTTTCACCTGTGGCTCACAAAAAAAACACCAAAAACACCACCCATTGACTTGGTTGTACGTGTGTGTAAGAGGCATGTAATGTTCTTTGAAGAGCTGCTCCCCTTTTCAGCATGGGAATGGGCTGCTAATAATTTTTGTTAGCATTTGGAGCCTTTTTTTAGTATTTCCTATTTATGTTACTGTTGATTACAAAACTGACATCGTATACAACTGATCAACATATAGAGTGTTAAATATGCTGTTTCTGGACACAAATCATTCAGTGTTGAGCTTCTAAATAGAGGTTGCCAGTTGTTAAAGTTTTGGTTGTACATGATTTATATTAACTATATGCACTTAATAATGGCACATATGTTCTGCAGAACAAGAGGGGAAGAATGCATGTTTTTTGTTCCAGCAATTCTACTTATAGCCTGTATATTATGTGAATATGTGACTTTAAGATTGCTGGTAGATTCAGTTAACTCTAAAATAGATTTCTAAGCTCTTTCCTTAAAGGATCTGTAAGAAAATGGTAGGTAGCACTGATGTATCACACCCTATGTGCTATGTGCTTTGTGTTGTTAAGTCATACCCTAGCAGATTTGTACCAGCCTGCATTCACATATAAAATTAGAAATATTTAAGTCATATTGATTTTTGTAATCTGACCCTAAATGAGGTGAACTTATTGCAAACAAACAGAAACAGATTTTTTTGAATGGAAAGAAAGAAGCTACTTTACAGCCACTTCCATTTGTTTGCTTACATTAACATCTAGGTAGATTCCTGTAGTATCCTAGGTTTTGGGAGTATTGTCATAACAAAATGTAACGGAAACAACAAAATAAGTTTATTTCTAATTTAACTTTGTCTCTATTAGCATTCCAAACTCAGTGTGTTGCTTCTGTGTTCTTAGGCCAATAATAAAACACATCCTGATTCTTTAATTCCAAAACATGGAATAATATAAGTAGTAACCGATCAAGTCCTGTGTCAGTGCTTATCTGCAATCAGGGCGGCTTCAAGTTCTTGCTCTTCTTACCAGTCTGGATTGTGCTGGACATTGTGATATGTGTGAATTTTGTCTCAAGCTAGGAGCCCCCATGACTGTCTGCTTCCAACTGGTGGGATTGCTCGGAACTTTATGCTAGCTGAACAAACTTTAGTTGGTTATGAATGCTGCTATAAGTTACATCATCATTAGAATGAAGTAAAAACTGGTAAAATACTACAGAACTGGGAAGATTTAAATCTTTTGTCAGATACTGGTGACTGGTTTGGTAAATGTTAACATAACAGTACTCCTTATAAACACAAAGCTTTAGTTATTGTGTTTTTAGCTGTATTTCATTCCCTGTAACTCAGCGTTTGTAGTTAAAGTCCATACCAGTGTGTGATGACCGTGTGGTGCTTACTGCCATGTGCTGGAAACCATCCAGGACATTTTGAGGACTAGGTCTTATTGTATACTAAGTTAGAAACAGTGGTGTTGTGAGATGCTAACTCTAATAAGGGGCTGGTGTAAATCTGTACAGTGTTATCTCCACCTTGTTATTCCAAATTTATTCATGTTTGCTTCAGAAACCAAGGGAACTTAGTGGATTTCAAAGTGAAATGAGGAGGAGGAGGAGTTTCATATAGTCATCACAGGATTATACTGGTAAAAAGGCATTCAATTCTTTTTGAAAAATTTCTTTTTACAGAATTCTGAATGTCAGTTAAATGAAGAAGTTATGGAGCACTCCAGGAGGGTGTTTCCTTCTGTGATAAAATACATCGTAGATATGCTTATATGGGAAGAAGAGAAGGAACTGCCTCCGGAGCTAACAATTAGGTAGGGAACATTCCCAGCTTTCTCTCTGCAATGTTCAGCTTTTATAATTATTTTACGTGTCAGCACTGCTGTATTCATGAAAAGTTATTAGTGTCAAAATCTCTGTAAATAACTCTGTAGAATCTTTGACCTATAGTTATACTAAGAAAAAACTGCTGACAGTAAGCTGTTGCTTATATTGGATAGGATATTATTAACGTTGTAGTTTTGATTTGTGGTTGAAATGTTGGCTTTTCCCAGCAGGGAGAAGGTAGACAGCTACTACTGCGTCCTTTTCAATGATGAACATCATTCTTATGATCACGTCATCTATAGCCTGCAGCGGGCGCTTGGCTGTGAACTTGGTGAAGCCCAGTTGCATACAACTGCTATAGATAAAGAGGTTAGTGCATTCTGGATGTGGAAAAATGTCATTTTTAATCATTAAGAAGGTCTACTGTGATCTTCTGACCATAGAATCTTAGCTCATGGAGTGCTGGGAGAAGAGAGAAAGGCTTATTGCAGAGCAGTGGTTAGTCAGGATTTGTTTAAGAGTGTTAAGCTTCAAGAAAGTTTTAAAATGATTGATTTTTTTTCTTTGTGACATAACTTGATTTGTTGAAAAGGTAGGGTTGATTTGTCCAAAGTTGCTCACTTGTTTGATTTATTTTGTTTACTTTACTTCTTAGAGTAGAAAGGTATGTTTTTCAGATGATTATAATTAAAAAAAAAAGTTATATTTGAGAATTATAGTTGATATCTTGCATACATTAGTCAGAGGACGTTTCTTTTGAAAATTGTAAAGCTTCAAATTAAACAAATAAAAACAGAACCCACAAGGAGAGAGTACCAGTGAATCTGGCAATTTTACTGCATTTTCTCAAACGACAGTTCCAACCAATGTCTCAAAACAGTGGTTGGAGAGATAATGTAATTTGTTTTTCTATTTGAGGGGAAAAGAATGTGTGGCTTGTCTTAAATGCATACGTATTTTTGTCCGTTTTAGCTCACGAGAATAGAAAACCTAAGCATTTACACACATACAAATGAGCTTCCTCTCATGAAATTCTCCTATTGAAAACTTGTTTTGGAAGTCTGATTACTTTTGAGTGAAATTTGAGGAAGAAGCTGATGCTGTTCTTGGCTTTATTGAAGGAACTATCAAATCTACACATTTAATACATCCTACTATTTCACATACAAGAGTAAGAAGTAATAGGAATGACTGTAGAAAAGCAATGTAGGCTGAGTGTGTTTTTGTAGTAGGAACAAAGTTGATCTGGTTTCTACTTAGTGTTCTGTGGAAATTGATCTCTCCTGTTTCTTCTGTACATGAATTGTTATTATCTACTGATACTGATATACCCAAACTTAACTTTAAGCTGTGCCATTTTAGTTTAAATCAGATACCTTTTTCCTAAAGATAATTTTGATTTGCTTCTAGGTGTCTAAAAACACCATAAGTGATGCTGGTCCCAGTGTACACAAGTAATAAAATACAGCTGCATTCAAGCTTCTGTCACACTTAGGTTTTATTTCAAATTGTTCTCACATTTAGCATTTCTTTCCACAGGGTCGGAGAGCTGTTAAGGCAGGACATTATGCCTCTTGTCAGGAAGCAAAGGAAGAAATCAAGGTAACTTCCTAAAATATTTTTCGTATTGGAAAAAAGAAAAAACAAACAACAAAACAAACTAAAGCAACCTTATTATTATTAATACTGAAGATTTGTGTGTTGTAGAGTAAGTTAGTTCTTATGTTCTTATATAGCTGTCTGTGAACATCTTGACACTGAGTTTATCCCACCACATTTGCTATGAATAGATGTCTTCAGAAAAGCAGTGTCTTGCAAACCTAATGAAAAAATAAATTCTCTATTAACGTGTGCCTGGGGAAGATAATAGGTGATGAAGACCAGTGTGAAAATTCATGTTATCTTTACATCTATTAATGCTTACCTGACTCCTAGAGGCATTCTGAAAATGTGTCGCAACGACCACTTCATGTTGAAGTTCTGCATGCTGACGTCATGGCTCACCAGAAGTTTGCCTTGCGCCTTGGTTCTTGGCTGAACAAACTCATGAGCTATTCAAGTAAGTGTTGCAAGAATGCCGCATCAGAGTTGTAGTGAGTAATTGTCTCAAGAGAATGTCTTCATCACTGTTATATGTGATACCTCCTTATTAAAATACAGTTATGTTCCTCCTAATTAGTAAATGAATCATATATGGATGTGTGTGCTGATATTCTTTGGTATGGTTATGAGTAGCAGTACTTCATTCTTTCTTGTTAAAGTAAATGCTTTCCCCTGCTCAAGCTTCTATTCTTGTAGAAGTTTTTCTCAGTTTTATCAGCCCTATTTCATAGATACGTGTTTGCTGCAATCCCAAGTACTTGTGGAAAGCTGCAGAACGTCTTCATCAGTGAAAGTGTACATCTATTCGAATTATTTGCATTTTAAATTTGATACCTGTTTAATTAAAGAGGATCCGAAAAGAAAAAAAGCAGTCTTAATTTAAAGACAAGTCCAGTAGTAGGAAGTCTACTTTACACTTCTGCATACTGTTCTAGTGCTTGATGACACTTCTGCTTTTAAAGAAGAATGTGCTTTAGTTCTGGTCTGAATCTTGTCTAATTTTGATAAATATTGGACTTTGTCATACCTGTGTTTTGCCAAACTGGAGACGTGGTAAAGCTTATTTTATGGTGTACTTTAAAATGTCCTTCTGCTTCACAGGATCGATTGAATAAGCTGTGTAAGTTTAATAGGAGAAAATGAGTAAGGATAGAGTTTGTGGGAGTATGTCCACTGGGAAAGACAGTTAAGCACTAATTGATAATTAAATGCTTTCTTGTTTTTATTCTTTCAAGGACAAAATTCCATAATTTTCATCTTATTGGTTCATATTATTTAATTTTCCAAGTGTTCTTTTACAAATTATTAGTTTTATCTCCATAGGTGACTTTCGTAAGATCTTTTGTCAAGTGTGTCTTAAAGAAGAAGCTGGATCTGAAAAGCCATGTTTCATAAGCAAGTTGATGCTTTGGGATGCAAAACTTCATAAAGGTTTGTGTAGCCATGTTTGTCTGAACTGAAGAGCAAAATTAATTTGTTATATATTTAACAGACATTTTAAAGTAATTTTTGTGCATGTGGAACTGCATCATTTCATTGTCATTACTCTTTTTTTTATCCAGTCTTTGTGTTTAGGGCTGACATTATTTGTATTTGCCTTCCAAATTTTTCCTGCTTTTTTTTTTTTTTTTTTTGAGAAACTTCTCATGAGATCTAGTTTAAATGAATGACTTGATACTTTCTGTGTTTTAAATACGTATAATGAAGTGTCAAAACTGAAAGGAATCATGTGAATTACGTTGTCCATATACTTTTTAACAGTAAAATATGGCTTGTAATTATTGTTAAGTATGTTTTTTAAAAACCTGTTATTTCTCATGGAAAGGTGCATCATGTTACAGTGAAGTGAATTATGTTGGTTCTTCCTAGGGGCAAGGAAAGTTCTTCATGAACTAATCTTCAGTAGTTTTTTCATGGAAATGGATTACAAAAAACATTTTGCTGTGGAATTTGTAAAGGTAAATATGCACTTCTTATACTATGAATGTTTAGTAGATCTGTAAGATTTTCCCTAAACCTGCAATTTTTTCCAGTAAAAATAAATTTTGAACAAGCAGAGCTGTAACAACAAATTCAGTCTTTATAGAGTGTATTAATCCCATTGTCTTCACTTCCTTCCTCATGATCACGTAGGATACATGCGCTTTATGCATATAGTTTTGTTAGTCTTTTCCATATAATTTGAAACAGCTGTTTACAGTGCTAACTGTTAACAGTGCATCTGAAACTGATCAGTCTGCTTTAAAAAAACATGCAATAGTTGTCTGTTCAACATAAGGCCATTTTATTGAGTTTTTGATTTTAGCAAGGGTGGCTGACGCCTCGTGGTTTTCCCTGGAAGTAAACAGAACAAATGAAGACATACTCATTGTACACCTTTGTAAACAGCTGTTGAGTAACTGTTGATGCAGTTCACTGGAGAAGGAGGAAGATGTGTTTTACAGTATTTTACTGTCTTTACTGATTCCTTTTTCTTGGATAAATTAGTTGTAGGAGATAAAAATGTGTTGTTGGTACTTCGTGAGGGCAGTTTGTGCTTGTCTTCAGTGCTAGGGGCACACATTAAGTACTCAGGTGCATTGAGAACATTGTGGCTTTTTTGTTTGAGCTACTCCTGTTAAGAAAAAGGAGATCTGAAATATAATTCTTGCTAATAAATGAAACCTGTAGTTCAAGCTTGTTTTATTTAATTTCCAACTATTCTCTTTTCCCAGTATTACAAGACATTGCAAAAGGAATACATCAGTGATGATCACGACAGAGTTCTCTCTGTGACAGCACTCTCAGTTCAGATATTCACTGTACCTACTCTGGTATGTACTGCCTGTCTACGCTAGGAATGTAAAATCAATGTGAAAATTGGAAGCATTATTTCTGCGTTTGACAGTCTATCTATTGCTGAGTTGAAAATGAATTTTACCTTTTAATGGCAATATGCAAGCACAATCATTGAGTATATCTTGAGGCCCCTTCCAACCCTATTCTATGATATGTGCAAATTTATTACAGAAGATAATGGGAGCGTAAGCCAATGTTTTAGACAGTGTCATTCTCAGTGTTAGCTTGTGTTTAATTTACTTGTTGATGTTAAATAGAATTAAATGATGTCAAAAACTATTTAAAGGCATTTTTGTACGAGTGAAAATTTAAGTTCTGTGGGAGGAGAGTATTTTATTAAAGGATTTTTTTTTTTTTTTCTTTTTTATATTAGTATTCCAGGCCATTTCTGTGTGGTCTTTCTAGATTCATTGGATAACTTAATGTCAGTTACATTGATGCTGTCAGAAAGAACAAACATGCCAAGTTGTTACAGATTGTTTTCATACCTAGTAAATATGATCAGAGCTTTAGTGGCTTTTACAAATGCTTAAATAATTTGTAGTTATAATTTTTCCTTCTAATGTATCTTAACTATTCTTTCAAACAGATATAGGGGAAAGAAAGGTTTTAAATTTTCTTTTTTCAGGCTCGCCATCTTATTGAAGAACAAAATGTAATCACTACCATTACAGAGACACTCCTAGAAGTCCTTCCAGAGTATCTAGACAAAAATGACAAGTTCAACTTCCAAGGTTACAGCCAGGATAAACTGAATCGAGTATATGCAGTAATATATGACCTCAGGTAAGTATGAAGTTGACAAGCTTAAGCAATTCATAAACATTTGGAGTTATTTTGAAATCTTGGGTTACTCTAATGAATTAAATAAGGTAAAAGCAGAATATCTAAGTATCTTGGAATACAATGTCTGTTAATTTCAAATAGGTTTGCACCAAGTATCTTTAATATTTGGTGAAAATTAGGAGTTTGGTTGAGTAATGTAATGTGATGCTGCTGCTGAGCATTTTAATACAGTGAGTACTTTGAATACAAGCATAAGCAGAAGAGAATTCTAAACAAAAGAAGATAATGTTCTCTTTGGGGACAGGTATATTTTGATCAGCAAGCCTACAGTATGGACAAACCGCCTGAGGGAGCGCTTTTTGGAAGGATTTGTTTCTTTCTTAAGGATTTTAACTTGCATGCAGGTATGATACATCTACGTAATTTCTTTTTAATATGCTTTTATAAAGACAGCATAGTCCTTTTCTTTGATATAAATATGCAATCAAAATAAATTCTTGTTTTGGATGGGTTAGAAAGTGATAATTATGGTAGTCACATTCAGCAGTTCTAGCTGCAGCTGAACCCACCTGTATTTTACCATTTGTCTATGGGATTTTTTGTTATTTTAAGCCTGTGACCACTGATGCACCTTGTGTATAGCTTGTGGCATCTCTATTTCAGGGAATGGAAGAGATAAAAAGACAGATTGGTCAGCACATTGAGGTGGACCCTGACTGGGAAGCAGCCATTGCTATACAGATGCAGCTAAAGAACATACTCTTAATGTTCCAAGAGTGGTGTGCCTGTGACGTAAGGAGATTTGTTGTCTGGACTTCATATGTGCATGGCATCTGTGAATATTTGAGTACTTTATAAATGGTAACATTTTTCAAAAGCTCACTCACTGTTGTAAAATACAGGTCCCCACGAAGAGGAGTATGGAAGAATTAATCTGTGGTATGATGCGGATAGGGGATAACAGAATATTATATTCTAGCTGACAGAGTTGTATAGAATATCAAGCAAATAGTGAAGAAGAATTTCTCAGCCTTCATAGTTATCTGTCAAGTTTTAAAAGTTTTGAAGAATATGGTGTTTGTTTTTAATTGCAAAAGTAAACTGCAGAAACTTCATACTAGTTGTGTAATTGGCCTGTAAATAGTCTTATTCGGTTCTGGAGTTCATCCCCCTACTGGGAGAAGGGAAGAAATTGATTAAAAAATAAAAAGTTGTTTTGAGATGGATTTTTTTTTTAATGGAAAAAGCAAGAATTACAACAAATGAAAACATGATGCAATTTGGGGATGCAAACTATGCTAACTTATAAAATAGTGCAGCTTAAGTAAGCTTGTAGATTTCAGAGCATTTGACAGAGTGGCTCTTTGAATACTCTTAGCTAGCTTCAGCTGGTGCTTCTTTGCTCCAGTTCAGTGTTTTTCACTATTAAGAAACAGTAGTATTTATAGTGTGAATTTTAAGCAACTATCAAAAGCACCATCAAAAAGAAACAGGTGAGGAACTTGTGTGTATGTATCAATTAAAAATGCAAACCTGTGCATTTGTTTGAAATTCCAGGAGGAGCTGTTGCTGAGGGCGTACAAAGAATGTCATAAAGCTGTGATGAGGTGCAGCACAAACGGCCGCTCGCGTGAAAAGACAGTGTTTCACTTATGTGGCCATGCTTTGGAAAGCAGACCTTACAGAGTGTCTTCAGATCCTGTCAGCATACATTTACCACTTTCTAGGACTCTGGCAGGTATGGGTTTTGTTTTGCTAGCAATTAGATTTCTCATTCATCCCTTTCTTTATTTTAGAAAATGTTTAGACAAAGTGCTTGACAGATCATTTGTTTTCTGACATTCTCATGAGTTGACCCTGTTCCCCAGATGTTCCACTAATAGAATTTTTTTCTCAAAGGAGTTTGTGTTGGAGGACATTTTTGAAGCCTGAGAGAGAGAAGAAAGCAGAAAGTTGAGAATGAAAAGTTTCCTATGTTAACGAGCATAGATGTTCAGTTCTATCAGAGCTATTTGAATTTCTGTTGTTCTGTTTCTATTTTTACCTGTTATAACAAAGTGAATGTTCGCTATTTCTATATGTCAAATTTGTTTTCCAGCCACTTGTATCTTAGGACTGTTGAAATGTTCCTTTTAAAAGACATATGTTTGCAGTGTGCCAGGACAGATTTCTAGTCAGAATTCAAAAGGACCACGGTGGTGGGTGATCACCACTTTCTCTTAAGTACAAGTGAAATCATATGCTGTTATTAGGCTGTAGATGTTTTATCATATCATTTGCTAGCAAGATGCCATCTGTTTGAGATTTCATTATTAGTGACAGTGTGTTAATTTAAATGTGAAATTAAGAACTTGTTGATGATATTTATCATCTATATTTAAATGGTTTTAATGAATTCTTTAATTGAATAGATTTGTTCACAAACTAATGGATTGTAAAACTGGTTAGAACTGTTGTGACGATGTGAAAGATCTTCAACCTTAAAGAGAGAAAAAAAAAGTACTAAGTTCTTTGTAAATAGGCCTCAACTTATTCTTGTAATTCTGAATTGTAGATAATTAAAATTTTGAAGTGGTTCAAAGAGAAACTTGACTAATTTGGATTTATATTCTATTTTTTTCCTGTTTGTTTTGTAGGTCTTCATGTACAATTAAGCAAGACTGGAACCATCTCAAGATTACATGAGTTTGTTTCTCCTGTAAGGTTTTTGTTTTTCAAATGCTTCATATGATTTATACTTGGGATGGGAGAAAGCATGCGTGTTACTAAAATTACAGTACTTCAGCCTATTTTATTCCTTTCATTATTTCTTCAACATCACTGACGGGCAACTTCTTTTAATTCTAGGAAGAATTTCAAGTGGAACTCCTAGTAGAATATCCTTTGCGATGTCTTGTTTTGGTTGCTCAGGTTGCTGCAGAGATGTGGAGAAGGAATGGACTTTCCTTGATAAGCCAGGTACACCACTTATGTTAAACAGTACTGACTTGATCTTAGTGGTGTATGCAAGTGTTTCTCAGTAGTGTGCTTGTTGGTAGTTTTATCCAGGGCAGAAATAAGTTATGGATGTTGCTTTTACACAAATTCACAACATAAAAGTATTTCCAGATGGGAATTTAAATGGCTTGGTTTTACCAAATCCAGCTTCATTTATGGCTTTCCTGTCTGTACTGGAAAACTAATCTGTGAAATGGTGTCAGTGTTACTGATATCTGCTGTGAACAGTGTTCAGACTTTATAAATTGTTGTATTATTGATGTTGCTCATAATGTGAAGTGTTGAATGTTAAAACTTTTAAAATCTCATACAAAACTTCTGAATGTTATGTAGCATTTTTTGTTCATCTTTGACAAAAAAATCGAAGTAGATATTGGTAGTTCTCTAGCATTGTGTTTTAGTCAGAACTGGAAATGATTAGACTTCTAATGAGGAGAAGCCACTAGAAGTACATAATTCTGAAGAGAGGTAAGAAAAAACTTGTACAGCAGAGATTTTCTTTGAAAAAGTGAGAAACAGTTTTTCACTTCCAAGTATGCATGTGAAATGCTTCACAATTTGAGAAATTCTCGGACGTTGGCTGGTGCAGATTTGATAGTGCATTACTTCAGCATTACATATCTGCTTAAATTTTGTTTTCATACTTCTCAGGTATTCTATTATCAAGATGTTAAATGCAGAGAAGAGATGTATGATAAAGACATCATCATGCTCCAGGTATAATGTTCTGAATCATTGCTTGCTTGACTTACAACATTTTAACAAATTTTCCTTTTATCCTAAATATTCATCATTTCAAAATATTTCCTTAGTAAAAGGGAATTCTTCATGATAAAGAATTGTAATAATATCTGATATTCATATTATTATTATTATTATTATTTTTCAGATTGGCGCATCTCTTATGGATCCAAATCATTTCCTATTGCTCTTACTCCAGAGATACGAACTTGCTGATGCTTTCAGAAAGATCAAGCTCACCAAAGATCAGGTAAGCATCAAGTATTTCTACTAATGAATTTATTTAATTAGAATGTAAGGACATTAATAAAAAACTAGGTACTGTTGCTCTCTGTATTTTTTTTTTTTTTTAACTACACTAATAGTCAGTCAACAGAGGAGATGTAGTGGTTAGATGTAATACAGAGGCATAAGAATGGCTTAGATTAAAAGGGACCTCTGGAGGCCATCTGGTGCCCAGCGCCTTGTCCAGGTGGCTTTTGAAAATGTCTTAGGAGGGAGAATATATTGGAATACCTCCAATGATGGTCACCCCATAGCCTTTCTGGATAACCTGTTCCATTTCTTGGTCACCGGTGCTTCCTGGTGTTCAGAAGGAAATGATTTTGTATTCCCAGGAAAGACTTTATTATTTGACATGGGCAGACAGTTTTTGCGCTTTCTGGCCCCTGTAGTTCAAACTGCTTTCCAGTAAACTAGGCAATTCAGGGAATTGCAATACAGTCATGGTATGGTGTAAGATTGAACAAACAGATCAGAACAGTGACCATCCTATCCACTGTGCCTTCTCTATATACACTTCTTTAGCTTTTCTTCTTTGTTTATGTTCCATGTTCAGAAGGCTGGATAATTGCTTGTATGAACTGATTTCCTTCTTACTGATTTTGTTTCAGAGGTTGTCTATAAAATACAGGAAAATTACTTATCTACAGTATGTAGTATCTGTCTTTCTATTTCTTGGTGAAACTTCCTTGGATTATTGTGCCACTTAATGAGATGTGAAATTTTGATGTAACTCTTCATTTTGGACGTATTTTTCTCTTATTTTTTCCTGCATGTGAAACTTACACTTCAGTTGCAGAATAATAGACTACACTATAAGTGTAGGCATTTCATCCAACTCATTATAGTGGAGAGAGATATAATACAGTGATGTAGGGCAACTGAGGGCTAAGCACGGTCCCATTTGATGGATTTTCATATAAAAAAAAGTCATTTCTCATTTTTGTAGGATTTGATCAAACAATGTAATGTACTAATAGAAGAGATGTTACAGATTATCATCTATGTTGTGGGTAAGTTTTTTTTTTTTTTTTCTCTCTAGTATGATAGTGATGGGATAGATACAGTTGGAAAGAACAGGCTTGATTTACATTTTTATTTTTTAAATGTTGGTCGCTTAGGAAGGATAGTGGAAAATGCTTTTTTTTTTAAGTAGATGGTTCAGTAAGTCAAGCATTTGTCAAATGAAAGCAGTAGTTTTATATAATAAAAAAGCTGATGTTTACTTCATAACTTGCTACAAGTTACGTCATAAGAAGAAACAGCCATTTTGTTAGGAAGCTAGGCTGAAAAATACGTTGTAATCTTCTCTCCCACTTGGTGCAAAATAAGCTAACATTCTCCCCCAGATACTATGAAATCTTAGCAATAGCTCTACTTCTTTGTAAAAGTCAGAATTGCTGTGTAACTGTCATATTTGCTATTGTCTTCCTTTTGATCGAATCTGGTAGGAGAAAGATACGTGCCTGGTGTCAGTAATGTGACAAAGGAGGATGTTATCATGAGAGAAATCATCCATCTGCTGTGCATTGAGCCAATGGCTCACAGTGCAATTACCAAATCCTTGCCTGAGAATGTGAGTCCTTGTTTGTTACTTTTTTACATGATTAAACTTCTTTATTTTTGTCATTCTCCTGTTATCTTTCATATCTTTGTATGAAAGTATTCTGCTTCTTAATATGAAAGTCAAAGTTGGTTTGAGAAGAATGTTGCAAGTGATGTTATGTACCTTACTGATGGAAAGGTGAACGTAATGGATTCAAGAGTGGTCTAACCTGAAAAGATTTGTGGGGGAGATTATACATCTTGAAGAGGAGGAGGATTTTTTTTGTTTTTAACTGTATTTAGGCAAACCTGTCTTAATTTCAAGAACAGACATGGCCCATGGAGCCATGCAGTTGGGTTCTGTTCTGCCCTTTTTGTTATCAATAAATGTGATTCTGTACATCTGATCACTTGAACTTGTGCACTGAAAAGATTGGTCTCTCTGAAAGCATAGATTTCCCTAATTTCCATCTGAATGTTGAAAATTCACTGAAAGAGTGGTCTGGATTTGATTCTGTAGCTTGTGCAAGTTTTCAGGGACAATAGTCAACGTTTAAAAAAACAACAGAAACAAACAACAACAGTAACATCAACAAAATCCAAACCCAATTTATTTACAAATTTAATACCCTGCAACCAGTAGCAGATAATACACATTCACTGTTTTTTAGGGAGTAAAATTCTGTTTTTCCACTCTGTTGAGCTTAGGTAAGTCTCTGCTCTGTTTAGGTAGATCTTTTCTGTTATAAATCAAATTTTATGACAGGTGAAAGTATTTAACTGTCTTCAGTAATGCTTTGTAACTTGTTAGTAATGGATATCTACTTTGAGTAACAATGGGCAAAATATATTAATGATTATAGAATTGCTCTGAATTTTGATGTCTATTTTTGTTATATATATCATAATAGTTATTTGAATCATTATACGCTCATGCCTATTTATTTATTTATTTTACCAGGAGAACAATGAAACTGGCTTGGAGAATGTAATTGATAAAGTAGCAACGTTTAAGTAAGTTCTTAATGTTTTTTTCATAACTTGCTTGAAAAGGAAATAATGTCTTATATGGGTTAAACAAGCTGCAGTATGCTCTCTGTTCAGCTAATATTTTGCTGTCTTGAGCTACATATATTTTCATATTTCTATGCTGAGGAAAGGAAAGTGCGGAAATATCTGGAGCTGCTGTTTCTTCCCTTCAGCCCCTGTCTTTCTTCAGACTCTCCTTGAGGAGCCTTATGAGCTTAGTGATCTGAAGTGCAAAAACGTTCAAAAGCTAGTTTAATTTCTTAAGTAGTTGGGAACTGTAACAACTTGTTGTATCTTTGATCACCTAATCATTGGTTCAAATGTTATTTATTTGCTAACTTTCTGTAGCTTTCAGATGAGGGATACAGTTTTGAAAATATATATGTGGAAAAAAGTGTCAGTTGAGGGAAAAACTAGTTCAAATGTCTGTTACATTTTAACACAGCAATGTCACAGAAATTGTTATTTTAATTGGTATAGCGTACCTTATTTTCAGTTTCATGTGGCCTGCTTATATTTAATCAAAGACAACTATAGGTGTACTGAAGAATTTTGCTAAGGGAATTGTATGGAGCATTTAAAAAAAGCTGTTTTGGCTCATACAGATGGGAAGTAGCTCTTTGTATTGCTTGTTTTTTACCTTGCTTAAAAAAGTAATGGACTTTATGGAAAAACATTCAACATCTGAAATTCTAAGCCATAGTGTTAAAATGAATTTACCTGGCTTCATGGTAGGGTATAGATGATGGAGACATAAATATTTTAATGTTAGGTCAGATTTAAGGTTATCAACAATCTTGAAAGTTAAAGTCTTTAAAACTGTACTTCAATAGTTAACAAAGTAGCTGTCACTATTTTCTTTCTTAATATCATTTTCTTGGCAAACAAGTCCTGTGACTGGTTTGTTTACTTCCAAAGATATGCCAAACATAAATTACTAATCTCTGTCATGAAATTTTTCTTTTTAAGGAAACCAGGTGTGTCTGGCCATGGAGTTTATGAACTGAAAGATGAATGCTTGAAAGAATTCAATATGTTCTTTTATCATTATACTAAGACCCAGCATAGCAAGGTAGGCTAATGTAGGATTCATTCTCAGAGGTAAAAAATAAAAATAAAAATAAAAAAATAAATGTACATGCTTGTCAATGGCTGAAGTCAAAGGAGTTAATGTTGTGTAAAGTAACTGATTCTGGAAAGAATGTATGCAGAATTTTAGTTCTAAACTTGTAAAGAAGCTTACCTGGTTGATACAAATTGTTGCACCGTGGTTTGTGTTCCTATTTTGCTCACTGCGTCTTTTGTATTAACTCTGTTAACTGGTAAAGCTAAGAACAGAATGCACTGAGAATTATATTTGAGCTGGGAGAGAGCAAACATGGCTTTTTTAAATCGTACTAAGAAAGTATGTGTAGTTTCTCAAATTTCTTACAAGAAAATGAAGTGCAAGACTAAGAATCATTGAGCAGATTTCATACAAGATTCTAGTTACATGACCAAGTGTTGACTATGTATCTTGCCACATGCCTTTTCCGTAGGCTGAACATACACAAAAGAAAAGAAGAAAACAAGAAAACAGAGATGAAGGTAAAAACTTAGAACTGTGTCAACAATGTTGTCTCAACAAATGGGATAATAGGGTAGTGCATGCAGTTGTGTGTAAAATGAGCTTAGGGATTTGTCTTGTGACTTGCTATGGATAGATGAGTTCACATTAAATGTGTTCTTACATTAGTAATTGTTATTTATTTCTTTTTTCAGTTTAGGAATTTTGGAAGTTTTAGTTGAATTTATATGTAGATAAATGAACGTGACATAATACTAAACTGTTGGGTTTATCAATTAGTCTTTTATGGTAAAGTAAATAGAAGTCAGAAGTTATTTTTGTGAGTGATTTCTCTAATGGAGTCTTGAGGTGTAGTAGTGTTGTCTAGAGAAATGTGATGGAGGAACCAGTGCTTATTTATTCTGTAAGTAGCTAATCTTATATTTTGTAAATACAAAATTTCATAAAATCTGCAAATAAACCCAACATCAAAGCTGCATGTTTGTTTTAACATAAGCATTATTTTTTCCTCTGAACTTACTTTAACCTATTCAAGTCACGAGCATTAACCGAGTTGATTTGAGGAAGACTTTCTATGCTATTAAGTAAATAATTTAATTAAATTAACTATCTCCTACTTCCATTAGGAACAGCGGGTACTTATTTTTTCTTCCTGTGTTCCTGTTGCAGTGAATTCCTTAATCTTTGTAGCATATCCTCTTACTTAACTAACTACTAATTTAAAAAGAGAGTCGTGTCAGATGGAAGACGTACTTAGTTCAGCTAAAGATAAAAGCTGACTTAAACACTTGCATTTGAGCGTGTTTTTATTTAATTGTAAAGGTCCAGTTATTGTTCTGTTGGCAGTAGTGTTCTTGCTCCTTCTACTTTTTGCTTCAGTCGTTGGGATGCCAGTATGTGTATGAATACGTTTGCATATCTCAATTTCCCAGCATTGCCGCCTCCTCCTCCTCCGGAGTTCTGTCCTGCATTCAGTAATGTGGTGAGGATTCTGAACTGTGATGTTATGATGCACATACTGCGAACCATCCTTCAGAGAGCAGTAGAGCTGGAAACTCACTTGTGGACTGAAGCTATGATTCAAATGGTATGGTTGGCTTCTGATCATGTTGATTGCTGTGTTGTCTCTTATCAGCTTCTGATAAGGTCAAAATGTGCAAAGATAAATGTTGAATGATAAGAAGTGACTTCATGGTCTCCAGACCTGTTTTTATTAATCATAAATGAAGAAAATACTTATCTCTACTATAAAATAGGAGTACAGAACAAAAATGTTAATTTGCAATGCTCTGTTTTGCTTCCCCACCTCACCGTATTTCAGTGTGTAGTTTTTACCTCATCCTTGTGAAATCTTTTTATCACATTAAAGACATTAGAGTTATGTCATCCTTTAAACTTTAGAATGCAAAGACAGAAATATCTTAGAGGTATCAGTCACAAAAGTTTTGTGAACATTTATATATTTTATTTGACCACAGTTTATGCTTTTAAAAAAATTGCAGACTATGTTGAGATGCTTATTTATATTTGCCAGTTCAGGACCTGAATTTATAGACTTAAAAATGAATTTAATCAATTAGAGTAAATATACAAGTTGTCTTGCCTGCTAAGCTTTGGATTTTAGGAATAATAAAATATTCAAAGGTTTCTGTATGTAAGTAAAATGATACAGTTCATATTTTACTTATGTAAAGTGTGCAAAATTTATTAGTTTTAGCGCAGGTGTTATGCAGGAAGCTTAATTGTATTGCACATTGCTATTTGTCCTTTCATGAATAGTTTTTGCATCTTTTCTTATTTCTGTGTTTTATCATGGGTAAAATAAGCCTGTAATAGAGGACTGTATTAAACATTTGATATATTAGTTTTCCAGAACTCTATTGGTGAATAAGAAATACCATTTTTATTTTTCTAGGTGCTTCATCTCCTTTCTTTAGGATTATTAGAAGAGAAGCAGCAGTTACAGAAGTCTCCAGAAGAAGAAGTAACATTTGATTTCTATCACAAAGCAACAAGTATGTTTAATATTCTTGAAAAGAGTAGAGTAAATCAGTATAACTTGATTTTATGAGAATAAAAACAACATCAGAAATACCCAAACCTCATTTATGCATTTCTATGAGGGATGTAAGAATAATAACTATTTCATTATAAAAAAAAACCTGACAAATAATTAAAAAAACATTCCTCGCTTCTTTATTGTCTTTCTTCTAAAAATGTGAAATAATTTTAAATGGGAAGTGTTGCCAAAGAAATCTGATTGAAGAGAGTGTTCCCATTTTTGAAGTATGTTTTTTTTAATACCATAAAAGTTCTTAGGAAGCAAACTCTGAAGAACATCAGTGGAACTATATTTTTGTGTCAAAAATAGCTTATACACAACAGATTTCCAGCAAGCTAGTGTAAAATTCAGGGAATCCAGTGATTCTCTTTGAAGCTGAGGGCAGCTCTTTTTCTGTTTTTGTCTCCAAGTCTTCGCACTCAAAAGTAGAACAAACTACATTTCTGTAGTTGGGAAAGATTATACTTCATCTAGATGAATAAATAACGTTGACTTAAGACACATTGTGTTCCTGAGTGTGTGCTATATAATTAGCAATATTTTAAGGTATATCCATGCTGTAAGTACACTGGTATTTTCTCTTCTCTGAATGTATTTATGCTTGCTTTCTTTGTTAAAGGAATGGGAAGCTCAGCCTTAAACGCTGTTAATGTATTAATGCTTCTGGAAAAATTAAAAAGAGTTCCTCAGTTGGAGGCACAGAAGGACACAGTCATTTGGATACTGCAGGTACACAATGGGGAGATAAGTATGATTTGGTTGTAGTAATTTTGAAGAAGCTGTCCTGAAGGGTAGAGTGGTTTATATAACCCACTAGGTAGTGTTTGCAGTTCCCGTAATTTCTTTAGAAGCAGAGAAATGTTGGAACATCTCTTGCCCGTTTAACTGTTTTATAAATAAATGTTGTTCCTCGTGTTTCTGTTGTAAAATACATAAGTCCCTCTGAAAGTAATGCTTCCTGTTTATGTCCATGCAAACTGCATCAGATACAAAGAGTGCAGTTGCACTGCTTGATAGAGCGAATTCTTAACAGTCACCACTGTTAGCTATGCACTTTTGCTAGTGATGAACAAGAGCCTGCATGCTGCTCTTGTAAGAATCTGCACCAGCAGAGACCACCCTCTTTCACCACTGCTGAAACACACTATCCACCACCTCACTGTATTCACATCACTGTTTTGCCATCATAGATGTTCATCAGGCATCAATGAGTGTCAACAGGTGCAATTTTTTCAGCATGGAGGAGTTAAAATAGAAACATTTGTTTCATATGCCCTCTCATGTCAGACACCATTTTGTCAGGCTGCCCCTCTGCTGTTATCTGTTGCACAGCAATAAATGCTACTGAATATTGTCACAAAGATTAAGCCTCTACTGCCATACCACTGACATTCACCTCTGACGTTGCGGGCCAGTGTAATAAATGAGGAGTCATTACTTTTGGAGCAGTTTTTTTATAGTAATTGAACAAAAGTTTGTAAATTGGGAGTGCTTGTATCAAGACTTCAGTGTTCTTAACATAAAATTTGCTTTTTTAGTAATATGTGAATTTAGAATATTTAGAAGTATTGGAATTTGAAGTTTCTTTGACTAGACAGCTGGAGGAAATAAAAAATGTAAATTTAAGTCTTGATTTTAACAAATTGGACATAAACTGAAAAACTTTCTCTTCCACATGTTTGTTTTAGTGGTTGCAGACTGTTTGGGCACAATGAAACTAGGTATCAAGAGGTTTGATCTTACCTATATTGTAACAACAGCCATGTTGCATGTAGTTTTTAACATGTAAGTCTCTCTTTCCTAGATGTTTGACACTGTGAAAAGAATGAGAGAGAAATCTAGTTTGACAACAGTAGTGGCTCCATCAGGCTCAGAAACTGTGAAAGGCGATGAGGTAATAATAATAAAACACTATTACAGTTTAATGTTTTTAATTGTATTCTGGAGGAGTTGCATTATTTTGTTAAGCAAAAATAATCATTTTAGGTAGTGGTTTCTAATATTGCCTACAAATTGCATTTTAATTGCATTTTTTGTATTCGTTTAAAAAAGTATACTAGCTGTGTCTCAGTGGTAGCAGCAGCTATATGTTTTTTGTTGTGCTTCCAGTTTATTTAAGTGAGAATATTCATGGAAAGTAGGAGAAGGGAATTTGTGTCTATTTTTGTTTTTATCATTGTGGTTTGATCACCTTTTATTTTATTTGCTATGTTCTGTTTGGCAGTAACTTGCTGCTGAACAACTCCATGGGCAGGCATTGCATGCATAGCTCTAAACTTAAATATCATATGCTGCATTTCTTTTTTGAGAAAGATGTAATGTGATAGCTGGTAAGGTAAGGGAACAAAATACAAAAAACTGTTAAGAAACCAGTTGGTGAGTTCTGCTGCTTAGAGAGCATTTTTTCCCCCACTTTTCTTGAAGAGTAATGGCATCGTGAATGAAGACTATGCATAGATGTTGAGCATAAAGGTGTTGAATAAGAGTTGAGTTTCATGTATCTTAATTATATCTACCTGTGTTTTTGAATTCCACATTTTTGAGTCACATAAATACTTTGCTTACAGTTGTTGAAAACGTGATAGATGAGGAAATACTTGAAAAGAGTTGCCCAGTCTACAGTAAAGAAGAATGGGGGGTGCAGTCCTCAGATGCTTAAAATTCTGCCAAAACAATAGAGGAACAATTTGTCGGTAGTGTCCTTCGCAGATCTTCATGCAATCTTGAATCTCTTTAGGGATATATAGGATTCATAGCAGGCAGAAGTTGTTATTCGCACTGTGACTGAAATAATAAAGGAAGCTGAAGTTTTCTAAGAGCAGAATCACAGACTTGTGGGAGCTAGAGGGTGCCTCTTAGGGGTCATCAAGTTCAACCCTCCTGCTAAAGCAACTTCCTACACCAGGTTGCACAGGTGAGTCTTGAATGTCTCCAGAGAAGGAGACTCCACAGCCTCTCTGGGCAGCCTGTGCCAGACTCTGTAGACAGTATAGGCTGTCAGTGATGTCAGTTGAGGAATTTGATGTCAGTACATATATTCATATAATTGAGAAGTGAATCTTTTTTTTTTTTTTATGTTCTCTGTTGCTTGTGTTTTCTTTTTCTTTAAGACACAGAGCACTCAAGATAAAGAGAAAGCTGAGCGAAAGAGAAAGGCGGAAGCAGCTAGGTTGCATCGTCAGAAGATAATGGCTCAGATGTCTGCTTTGCAGAGGAATTTCATTGAAACCCACAAACTCCTTTATGAAAATACATTGGAGGCACAGGGGAAAGAAGATGCTATTATGGAAGAAGAAAGGTAAGAAAAAGCACATGTAGAGTTCTGGTGGGGAAATGATAATTGCCTAAACTGGATTTTGCATGAAAAAATCCTGAGTTCAAGTCAAGGGGCAAAACAGCATCCTGGTCATCAAATTTGTTTCTCAAATTTCTCACCTGCAATGGTTTTTTATTCTGTTAAATACTTATATATAAACTAGGTACTTGTTGATGCTATGACAATGGATTTGCTTTATAGAGGAGCATAATTTAAACAATAAGAAAATTATTTTTTCAAATGGTAAGTAATTATTATGTAACATCTGGAAAATACCTTTATAAAGTTGCTTAGCTGACATCACTGTACTTCAGGAAATGACTGTCTACCTTGTATGAGAAGTTAAATATCTAATCGAGAAAGATTTTGGGAGCCATTATGTGTTATGGTTACGTTTCAGTGAAGAAAATATGCTTCTTGTCGCTCTAGTTGCTGTTATTTCTTTTCATTAGGTTTTTAAATCTAATTTTATACTGGGAGATGTTCAGTTTAAATAGTTAGCAGGGACAAAGGTACTTCAAGAGAACAAGTTGCTAACCTGCAGACTCGATAACTCAGTTCTGTGTTACTCAGTAATTATGTATACTGGAATAAACACAGTTGAATTCATTTACAGACACAGAGGTCACACAACTCAGAAAAGATTTTTTCCTCTTGTACTGCTTGTGATGACTAGGTGCATTATAAGCTTTTCTTTTTTCCTCTGTTGAGGCTTTGAATATACAAACACATTGTTGCTTGTATTGGACAAACCTCTTGTTACAGTAAATCCTAACTTTAATGTGTATTAACATCTTACCTGACATGTGAGTCATTTTTCTAAGATCACAGGTTTGCTATCATCCACTATTAGTTCTCATGCTGAATTTCTTTGATTTTTTTCATTTTCAGATAGCTATTCTTACAATGTTTTATTTTTAAACTAGTCAGTTGTAGAGGAAATACTGCATTAGCAGGCAAGTAATTGGAATTGAAAGTTGATTGCAATCAGAAGGGATCCTTGTTGTTCGTTAGTGGTGGATAATGAGAGTAGCATTGCTGCAGATAAGTGAAGACAGTCAGTTGCAGAAATATCTTAGCTTTATGTCATGAGCTTTTCATAATGTGATTTTACTTGAGTAGTCAGGGTGATGCAGTGCAGCTAATAACAGACAAACGCTTTTAAGATTATTAGTTAGTGGATATTAGTTAAAAAAAAGTGCATATGCATTGCTTCAGTTTTAGAGATGCTTCAACAGGAGGTCAGTAACAAATACTGGAGAACATTAAGCTAGAGATGCTTCAACAATACCCTGCACTTACTCCAATAATTGAGAGTTACACCAACTCACAAGACTGTTCACAGAACTGTTTGGGAAAGTAGAGGGTTTTTTTTGTTAATTTTTTCCAGAAAATGGATGTCACCATTTTACTGTATCTATAAGATTAAAATAGATTTAATTCAATCTGTATTGCATACAATCGCCTGAATGTCCTGTTATCTGAAAGGATTTCTTTCTGTTATTCAGTGTTAAGTGGCTTCTGTTTTTTGTTTTAAGGAAAATGACAAATTTTAATGACGATTCACATGTTTCTTCATTGTCCTGCCATTGATTGGTTTTGTAAACCACTCATGTATAAAACCAGAGATGTTTGCAGTATGCCTTGAAAATGTTTCTTTAGAAAAATAAACTTTTTTAATGTTACCTCTGTTGTTTCAGTATGTCTTCAGCAATCGATTACTCCAGAATTGCTTTGGGTCCCAAACGCGGTCCATCCATTGCTGAAAAAGAAGTTCTGACCTGCATTCTTTGTCAGGAGGAGCAAGAAGTAAAGCTGGAAAGTGCTGCTATGGTGTTATCTGCTTGTGTCCAGAAATCAACTGCCTTAACTCAAAATAGAAGCAGAATTCTTGAACTCACAGGGGGTATGCAGGTTTATTCTTTTAGAGTGTAAACAGTTCTGTACCTAGTACTGTGTCCTTTGAGCCAAATTAAGGTCCGTATTCAGATTGCTAATTGATTTACCTCTGTTGAAAAATGAGTGAAAATTTTTAAACTACTCTAAAATCCGTGCTTAAAATTTAAATATGAGATGTGTCTGAAGATGGAGATTTTTTTTTCCCTGGGAAATCAGGAAATGCTTTAGTTATTCTAAGAAAGAGTTCAAATGAACTTAAAGACTTGGTGGGAGTGGTTACTTCAGAAGGGCAAGAAAGCAAGAATGTTAGCAGTTCCTGTTTATTCAAGTACACTAGCAAACTTTCACAACGTGGGAAAATACATCAACATTTTCAGAGCGCAATATAGGGAGTGTTGACTGTATTAAAAAGTGAAATAGATGACTAAGCAGGGATTATGCAACATCTTTCAAAGATGAATACAGAAGCAAAATGCACAGGGTTAGGGCTGCACAGTGGAATATTGGTAGCAAGAAACACAAAGACCAAGCAGAATTTTTTGTAAGTGTATTGTTGATTTCTGGTCAGGTTATATGGCACCATGAATCTTATCTTTTATCTTTGTAATGTCAGTACTGCCTAAAAAATAGTTTTTCATTCTGTTCATGCAATCAATTACTCCTCTTTTAGGATAGAAGTGCAATCTCTTCAATCTTTACATATCAAATGGTATTGTCAAGGAAAGAGGAGTTTGGAATTGTTTCTTATTTGTCAAGGTTGCTTTTAGGTATTATCCTATTTTATATCGTGTTTGCAAACATGTTCCAAGTGATTTCACTTCAGGTGTTTTGTCTCTGTTGAGGTCAGTAACAAATACAGGAGAACATTAAGCTTGCAACAGACTCCTACAGATTCCTATTTGACCAGTTTTTCAATGACAAACTAATAACAATTCTGAGCCTGCTGTGAATTAGACCATGTCCTAGTTGTTCTTGTCTGTTCTCTTCTGTGGTACTGTGGAGTACAAATAAAATCCCATCCTTTATATTCAAATACACACTTATAAGCTTTCTGTAGTGTGGTGTTGCTCTACTGAAATAATCAGAGAATTAAGTTTTGCTTCCTAAAGTTATTTCTGAATTTTATGTATAGAATTTAGTTTTCATAGCATGGTTCTCTACAGCTCATCAGTTGTGCTTTTTAAAAATTTGTCGAATTCAGGTGCGTTGGTTCAAAATCATAAAGGAACACCAAACTAGATTTAGGGATATCTCGTTGTTGAGCTCAGCACTATTTAGGTATTTTTAAGTGGAAGGTTGAATCTCAGATTGAGTTCATGTGCAGCACAAAGACATTAGTATCTTGTCAATAAGATGTTGCTCTAAAGGTTTAGGTATATTCAGTTAAAAGATAGCCTTGCCTTTGTTATTCACTCATGCTGTTCAGGTTAGTGGTTTGAAAGTACAATGGAGTAGTTGAAGAAGTGCATAATCTAAGGACTAGAAAGGTGCTCATTTAGAACAAAATGAACCCCATTTTTAACCACTTGACTATCGCTTTTAGTTTTTCTGTTTTTCGCTAACTTGTGGGAAGCCTTCAGTATTTCGTAGGCACTGGCTTGTGATGATTTTGTTAGAGTATTGATCTGGAAAGGCCAATGAAATGCTTTTTAATTTGACTAAAAAGAAACTGGAAAAATAATCTAATGTCTTATAAAAATGGTTGTTCAGTTTTGTTCTATTGTTTATAAATTACATTGCTGGTTTTTAAATTTTTTGTTTCTGCTGTTTTTGTTTTTTTTATAGATACAGTAGATCCTCTGTTCATGCATCCTGACTTACCATGTGGAACCCACACAGGAAGCTGTGGCCACGTGATGCATGCAGCCTGCTGGCAAAAGTAAGGATATATAATGGCTGTTTTCATGTTAATTTATCTATTTTCTGAAAAATTCTAAATGCAAATTGAAAATGCAGTATAATAAGTGGATATTGAATTGAAAACCATCTACTCATCTAAAAATGAAATGTGGCACAAAAGGATTTTTCAACTGGTTGAGATAAAGCACCATCAGAAGGTTTCAGTTGCCTTCTATGACCCAGAGAAGAATCTGTAAGGAGATTAGGTAAAACCAATGCGGTAAAAATAGTCAAGAATAAGAAACTTTATCTAGGAGATTTTATTTTTCTCAGTCCAGTGAGAACCATTAGGAATCTTCTAGATGTGTGTTAGATGGTAGACCTTAAACACATGAAGTCTGTTAACCTGCTCAGTGCTTAAAGGTGGAAGCTGATTAATCCCAGCAAACCCAGGTTTGCAACATGTGTAGGATCACAGATTTTGAAGCTAACATTCTCTGCATTTTGAGTCCACGTAGGGTCAGTAACTCTAAACAAGGTAGATACTGTGAAATAATACTAGAAATTCAGTCCCACTATGGAGTTATCAAGTTTGAGTTGGGTTGTGCAAATACTAGTTATTTTATGTTGTCAAATGATATCAATATTTTCTTGATAGTTGTTTGCACTTGTGCCATTTTACTTTAAAAAGCCTGACTGAACTTCTGGTGTTTATCACTTACCTTTCTATCTGTATATTTTTACTTAAAAAAAAAATGCTACAAGAAAGATAGGTGCACACACTTAAAATGATACAGAAGTATGTTCCTTGAGTATAATACATCTGCTCTTGGCAGATCGATCCACATCTACGTAGATCTAAGTAGTACAACACTGGAGCTCAGTTCCCATGCTCTTTTTAAGAAAAGATGACTTGCTGTTTGGGTAAATGGGATTAAAATGGACAACATGCTCTTCTCATACGGGATGGCACAGAAGGTTTGAGTATAGTCTTTTACTTATTATGTAACAGACATTCTAACTTACTAATATTCCTCCAAATTTTGCCTGCCACCTTTCTAGAGTATCTGTGCAGCCTAAAATTGCTGCACAGTACTCTAAAACAGTACGGGTTCCAAAGAGTGTAATATCTTTGTAGTTGATATCTTATGAGGAAGAGGTTTATTGCAATAAAAGTCATTTAAATTCAGGAGAACAGATCTATGTTTTTGTTGGTTGTAACTGATTGCTTTCATAAATACTCTGTAATCATTAGAACTTCTGTCGATCACCCCTGCACACAACCTTTTTTTTTATTAGATAATTTCTGGTTTTTTAATCTTATATTATACTTCAAGGCAAAGTAGTCATGAGCTATTACCTTAGTGTTGAAGTTAGATAATATTGTATCCGTTTTAAAGATCCTACGTGTCCAGCGTGAGTATTAGTACTAAATTTACTTGACTGTATTTCAGACAAACAGATTTGAATGTTGGGTTCTCTTTTTCCTATTAATATCAATACCACTGTGACATTAATGAAATCTGAAGACTTACTGCATTCACTAGAGGATCAAATTTATTTAAGAATACCTGTAAAAATGTTGTAGTTATTTCTCAGTTTGCATTTGAATTTAAAATGACGTATGATGTTGTAGTACAGATCTTTTCTTTTTAAGAGAAGGCTACAGTGCTTTTTCATGAAATGTTAAAGTAGATTTTCCTAAAATCAAATACAAATAAATATGTGCAAATCCTGTTTCGGTATTTCCCATGAGTTCGTTATGAGCGATTTTAGATGCTGTATTTAAATGTTTAGAAGCTGAGAGAGAAGTGAAAATATAAGGACTGCTTATATGTAGAAAATGTCAGTAGAATAAAGCTGAAGGGGAAATTGCCATTGCTTTGACTAAGTTGTGTGCAGTTCATTGTTAGCTCAAAGGCTCAATTTTAATTTCATGTCCAAGCACAAGAAATAGTTATCAAAATAAAGATATTAAGAATAGAATTAATAGATAATAAGACCTATTGTGTGAAATTTTTCTATTCAGGTCACGTTTGAGCAGTTCCATTTTCTAGTAATTTTCTTTTCAATGTTCTAGGTACTTTGAAGCCATGCAGCTGAACTTCCGACAACGCCTGCATGTTGAACAGATATTTGACTTAGAGAATGGAGAGTATCTTTGTCCACTTTGCAAATCTCTTTGCAATACTGTGATTCCTGTTGTTCCATTGCAAGCTCAAAAAATAAACAGGTGAATGAATGGATTGCCTAACCTTTAAGTATGATTTTGGGGTAGGTTGACTTTCCAGATTTTGGGAAGGTAATCTTGGGCTGACCTTCTTGGTCTGTGTAAGTGGCTGTTTATCTCCTTACTAACCACTCACCTAAATAATGCTTCTTTTGGTAGTCAAAATCATTTTTGAATGCGTTTCTAGACTAACTTTTTGGAATATGTAGCAGATAAGAAAATATTTAGATCTAGTACTTAGGCTAATGCTTTTTCTAGTGTTTGCTCACTACTTTATCCGCAGAAGTATGTGACTACTGAGTTAATGTGTTTTGATTTGTCCTCTATTTTTAAAGAATTTATAAAGATGGAGTGTTAAAGTAACAACTGCTTTCCATTTCTTTTCTTAGTGAGGATGCAGAAGCAGTAGCTCAAATTCTCTCCCTCGCTAGATGGCTGGAAACCATCATAGTCAGGATATCAGGCTACAGTGTGAAAAATGCAAAAGGTTTGTTATCTTTGTTTTGGAGCTTGTCTGTGGGATATCTAATCCACCAGTTTTAAATATAATGCGTGCTTTTTAAGTAATGTTAACGGAAACCTTAATACAGGGTAATATTGCTCTCAATCAAGAGCGTAAAATAAAGCTGGGGTTAAAGTTATAGGTCTGTCAGAGCTGATAGCTTTATTTCAGAGTGTTCTTGTGAGTTTTCTTGTCTGTTACCTTTGCTGCTTTTCCTGTACAAGAAAATTCCATATAGCTTATTAATGCTCAGTTAAGTTTTTGCTTGAATAGTTTGTAATAGGACAAGAAAAATTTAGAGGGTTAAAATGAAATGTTTGGAAAACAATTTACCGAGAATCAATGTATCCCTTGCACTCCTATGTTGCAGGAAAGTTTTCAGCTGCTTCTGCTGTATTTTCCTCAATAAAGCAAAGAAAAAGTAGTAACAAAACACTACTATAATCCTCACATATTTGCAAATAGAGAGAGATGTTAGGAGGATTAGTAGGGTACCTTGAATGTTGAGGTCTTTTTATAAATGTTTTGAAACCAGTTAAGAAGGAGGTCTTGCTTCTGTTAGACTGCTATAAAAACGATAATTTATTTTGTGTTTTAATTTGGATCTAATTTCTTCTGGAAGGAGAAAAACAAAATGTTCCAGCTTTTATCAACAAGGGATTGGGGAACTCTGCCTTGGAATTTCATTCCATCCTTAGTTTTGGAGTTCAGTCCTCGTAAGTGCTTTTTTGTCTATATTAATTATCCATAAAATAATCTAAACAAAATTTCCTGTACATTTCCTCAAGTATTCACTGAATATCAGCACTATACAGGCGTAGATGAACCTCTTGGTCAATCCTAGTCTGGCAGTATTTACTTTCTCAGTATGAAGTTATGAGTCTGTAGTTTTCTGATTCAGAATCATGTAGGCTTAAGAGAAGGCTCCTGCTTATTATTTTTCTTGTTTTCAATTCTTCAGAAGGTCACTACTATCTGTGCAACTATCAGAACAAGACACTAACGAGACGCGGTGGCCCCATTTTACAAAAACATCCATATATCTATTTTTAAGTCTTTTACAAGCTACATAGTTCTAAGAGAAGGAAAAGAAAAACACACTGAAAGACACTGAGACATCTGTCTTGTGACTGGTTTGATTAACAAGTATAGAAAGTACAGAACTCGATTTCTGTCACACTGGTAGCTCTGATTCTTTCTATTTTACCCTGTTTATTTTTCCATTTTATTCCTATTTTATCTAGATTCTTAATATTTGCAATAAAGAAGAGAAAAAATAAGAGGTCCAAAATGAAATTTGAGTATTTAGAAAACAGAAGTTATCAAGAATCAAATGTTTTCCTTGCACAGGAAAGTTCTTTTTTTGCTGCTGCTGCTATGTTTTCCTTGCCAAAGCAAGAAGAAAGTGGTACTGGAAGCTAGTCATTTTTTCCCCCTCTTTACTAGGGGTCTTTTTATTTAAGAATTCTTTTATAAATATCTTGACTTTGTTAGCAAATGGTTGACAAATAACAAGCACTTTTAGTAGTACAGGCTGAAGTTATCTTGCCTTACTTTTGCAGAGCCAAATACTCAAGCAGTATCAAGGAGATGCTTATTCTGTTTGCAACCACCATTTATAGAGTTGGTCTAAAAGTTGCTCCAAATGAAGCTGATCATCGGATTCCTATGATGACCTGGAGTACATGTGCTTTTACTATCCAGTGTATAGGTAAGCATAATTTGGGTTTACTTCTTATGGATCAAAACTCTTAAGGCTGTTTGATTTGTAAAAAATGTACACAATCTGAATGTATAAATAATAATGACAGTTCTACATAAATAAGAAAAATATAGGTTAGTTCTTATTACATGTAATGCATGTAGTAATATGATTTTTAATCTGGTATAAACAAAGTGTTTTTGTTGGATTGTGCTGTACAAAATACATATATAGTATCAGCATGGGTGAGTTTGACCTTTGAGAGCTGTGCTATCTTTATCTTCAGCAGCTTTGCAATATTTAATTGAAATGCCGTGCATCTTCTGGGCAGCTAAATATCTGATTACTATGGAACAGAACTTCCTTTCTTAAATTTTACTCAAAAACACTCTTTCCTAATACTTCAGTATTGGTGATCATTCTTGATTGATCACCATGATAGAACTCGTTATTTCTTTTTGTCTTTATTCTTGAAAAAATTCTCGTACAATTTGTAGAGTAAATGTGGTCTTTTAAATTCTGAAGTTGCTAAAAAAACGTCAGAATTTTTTCATACCACATGAGTCTACTTTTTGAAGGCAAAATAATTTGTTAGCCTAAAAATACTTGCCTTTTTCTGCCTAACGTACCTGCTTAGTAGTCAGCGTTGTTTCATTTGCCCACTGTTTACTCTGAGATGATGGCATTATAGACATGGAGCTGCAGCTAAATCGGTAGTTACTTTCAGGCAGGGAGAGAGCAAGAGATAAGTCTTTAACAGTGTGCTCCAGGAATTGAAAATGAAACTGTTTATATCCATAAGAATGATTTGCCAAGTATGCTATTTTTCTTCCTGACAAAGCTGTTGAAGTGCAAGTGTCATCTACCGTAAATCCATAGTGCACTTGATCCAACTAGAGTGTCAGAAGTTCAAAAGGTTTGTAGGAGCACTAGGAATAAAGCGGGAATAGCCTGAAAATCAAATTACAACTGTTTTGTTTTGAGTTTTATCAAGTGTTCAAATGGTTAGAGTGGACTAGAAGCCACCCAGCTGTCTTTACATGTACCTAATGCTGTGTAGATTGTTTTTTACTTTATCTCAAAAGAATAAAATAAAAAAGCATAAAACTATCAACCTTGGTTGTTGTCAAGAGTGAGATTTTTGTCAACATGTATAAGTACTATCACAGATGTGATATCAAAGGCATACGACAGAAGTATAAGATTTAGATGCCTTACCAGGCAAGGATTATAGCATATGAGAAGTCAGTATAACAGTCTGATGTACGCTGGGCCATAAACTTCAAAATACAAGTGTACTTTTTTCCATGTTTTGTCAGCAACTCTACATGTTGCATATTCAACTGATGCATAGAAATGTTAAGTTAAAGCACTTTTCTATTAAAAAAAAGTTTTGTAAGATCTTGACATTACAGTTTCATCTCTGAGGTGACTAAAAAACATAGTAACATTCAATTAGATGTTGTTTTATTCAGTTAAGTTCACTTCTTATTTTTATTGTCTTATTTTCTCTTTATTATCTCATGAGCGCCAGTGTGGTTGGGGAGGGACGCTGAATTGTGTTTTAATTTGAGAAATTTGTTTTGACAAGATTTTTACTAAACTACAGTCAAATGAAGTAATATGAATTTGAGGACAAGTTAGCTGTACAGCATCCCTGCAAACATACCTTGATGTTTGTGAGCATTGTGTAAGAGTAACTGAAAGTACCGCTCAATCCACAGAATCTCCTATCATCATTCAAATGAAACAGTCTTCCTTTAAATGTTTAGAAAGATCTGAAAACGTTACAAACGTTTCTGTAGGAATTCTCTGGTGCCAGTTATGCTGGATGTCTCAAGACTTCTGAGCAAGTCATTAATCAAATTATGCTGTGCTTTAAGAAGGATATATACTAAGAAATGTTTTTACACTTGACTGTATATGTGTAACTCAAACAGAAATGTTACGTTCTTACACAATAAAGTAACGTAATTTTTTCTGTTTAATTTGAAGAAAACCTCTTGGAAACTGAGGGGAAGCCTTTATTTGGATCTCTACAAAATAGACAGGTATGGGCAAGTAGATATGCAATACATTTACATATATGGAAATATTCTTTTGAAAGATAAGCTGTTGAAGCTGCTTGCATTGTCTGCTGAGGATTATCTCTGAAAATATGGTTCAGACTGATAACAAAAATATTCTGCAGAATGTTTCTACTTCATGTGGAAGTCCATATTTAATTCAATCATCAGTGCGTTTTCTGTTTGTAGGGCTATGTTCTCACTGATTAATTGTGCTACTATAATTTTCCTGTCCAACCATTTTCTCTTGTGCTCTAGCACAGTGGCCTTAAAGCATTAGTGCAGTTTGCAGCTGCTCAGAGAACAACATCACCACAGATCCTGATTCAGAAACATCTGATTCGTCTTCTAGGAGGTATCATATTCCTTTTGTGTTGCAGAAGTTGCTGTTGAAAGTTGGAACACGCTGTTAAAACAATGTAGAAGGAAAGGATAGATACTGAAAGCAGTGCTAACTTTAGTTTCTCTGTTTCCTTACGTTGCAAAGTTTTGCTTGAACAAAAGTAATCAACAGTTCTGTTGACCCAATTCTGTATCATTTGAAGTTCCAAACATTCTTCTAATGCAGATTACCTAGGCCTTGGAGCTATTCAGATCTGGAATGTTTACAAATGTCAGTGTTCAGAATTGCTCAAATTTTAAAGGCTAAACAGGTAGATAAAGCCAGAAATCAGATATTTCTCCCTCAATTGTTAGACTTAATCTTTTTACTATTTTTGAAAGGCTATTGCATCCTAGCTGAAGATATGAGTCTCAGAGAGAACTGTTTTTCATATTTCTTGCCAACATCCTGAATTGTGCTAGCCTTTGTGAATACTGTTTTTTAACGGGCAGGATGCTTATGTGTACAGGCTTTCGGATTCTGCTAGATTGCAAAGCATGATGATGGTGAGATGTGTAATTAATGTCTTTATTTTGTAGTTCTTCTACCAAACTTCAAAACAGAAGACACTCCATCCCTCTTAGAAGTAGATATGTTCCACATCTTGGTAAGGAGATTCACTTTATTCTTCAGTAATAATGTATGTTTAGAACCTTGACTTTTGTGTGATTTTACCCTCCATTAACTCTTCCCTTGCATGAATTAAATGGTCATGCGTGAGCATTGCATACAACCAAATTATTACATACTTCTGCTGTGTGGAAGTGTTTACTATTAGTTGTGCTGTTTCTAATTTTCATGTATTTGCTATCTCAATCTGTTTGAATTTCATATTTCTAATCACAGCCATCTTTTTACTACCTACACTGCTATCAACACCTAAAACAAACAAACAAAAAAAAACCCCCTTTCTCAGATTGTGGTCCCCTCATTTTTCTTTTGCCTAAATAGGCCTCATACCTTCTCTTTCTTTCCTGTTCATTCTAATTATTTTCTTTAGACTGTTTTTCAGCATCTTTTCTGTTAATAAAAATATTATATGAGGACCACTGTGAAAGTAGTGCCTCCTGTTTTATTGTGATGACCAACTATATCAGAGGCAGATGGTGGTGGTCTGACAAAGTCTGAACCACTTTGCAAGTGTTATGTTACATTTTGTTGCTGTGTGACAGCTGAGAGTAGAGAGTGACATGACAAAATGGTGTCTGACATGGTATTGTCTGAAGCGAAGGTGTGGAATTTCATTCTTTCATGGCAAAAAAAATTGCACCTGCTGAACTTTATTGATGCTTAGTGAATGTTTATGGAGACCAGCGAGTAGATGTGAGCACACTTTGGTTTATCACTGGTGCAAATGCATAGCTCATGGTTCTGACTGTGTTGAAAAATAGTATTTTGTAGCTGAGAATTTGCTCTATCAAGTAGTGTTTATTTATTGTTTTTTGGTTATTTATTTATTGTTCTCTTCTTCTCTGTTGTAGTTTCTGTGGAAATAAATGAGGCGTTACTTTCAGAGCAACCTGTGTAGTTTTTTCTATATTAAAACATAAACTACTTTGCCCTTAGTATCTTTCTAACTAATTCTTGATTTCTTTTCTCACGTTTTTTCCATGTTCTGTTTTTTTACACAAATCACAACCTAAGCTTTCTAGAAAGCAACTTTCTTGGCAAGTACAGTGGAACTTTATCTGTTCCCTATGTGCTATTGGGACAACTCATTTTCACTGAGTTTTTTCTACATACTTTGTGAATTAAAATCATCAAGATAAATGATGTTATATAAGTTGACTAAAGGATCAAAGTGTAACTATATAGTGATAATGTAAGTTATAGTAATTTATATTACCCATTTAATAATCAAATTTCTATTGCTTATATTTACTGCTTCCTTTCTGCTTGTAGGTTGGAGTTGTATTATCATTTCCTTCTTTATACTGGGAGGATGCTGTAGACTTGCAACCTTCATCAATTAGTTCGGCCTATAACCACCTCTACCTCTTCCATCTGACAACACTAGCACACATAACACAAATTGTAATCTCTTCAGCAACAGGTAGGGATGTATTTAGGTTGTATCATTCAGCATTTTACAGAATTTCTTAGAAACTGTGGATGAATGTTTTGCTAGTAATGATTAACATCTTCCAGATAGGAGCTTTCTTGTAATAAATGATATCTAGTGCCAGGTAGAAATAAATGTTTTTTGGTTTAAAACCAACAGAAATGCAGCACTACATCATTTTCAGTTTTTTTTTTTTTATCATTTGTGTGTTCTGTTTAAGAAAATGAAGTAGTTATTGATGAAGTCCATCAATTCCAGTGTAGCAACATCATATGTTCTTCACTCCTTGTAGGAAAAGCAAAGCACTGCCCAGCAGCCATGCTGTGAGCAGCACAGTGAAAATTAATATGGATTTTGGAAATATACTTTCCTTCAGACTATTAAATAGCCAAGATATGGAATCCTACAAACTGATGGGGAGGAATTTTACTTTTCCCAATATTTCATGCTATTGTTAAAACCCATCAGTAACTCACAGGTTTCTAGCTACTACTTCCTGTTTTCTTGCACATGGTGGAAGAAAAAAAAAAAAGGGAATATCGGTAATATAACAAATCATAAAACCATTACAAAAATCCTGTAACTCAATCCATGCGGAACAATAACTTGAGAAGTACATGGGAAGAAAGCAGTTTTTACATGAGTTTGAGCAATGAGACAGTAAATCGTTATTACCTGTTATAGCATGTAGTTTTAGGAGGGCATTCATTAGGTTAAAAACAAGAAATAGGAAAGAAGCAAAATGAAGTGGAAACATTTCTGTAACACATTAAAAAAAAGCTCAATTTACTTTAAAAAAAAAAAAAAGTCACAGTGTATTTACAGTAGGATTCATGCTTTTGTGTGCAGAGACCCCTACTGCTCAATCGTATGACAACAGTGAGGAGGCGTGCTCCGCACAGTCTTTCTGTAGAGAAGTTTCCCAGTACACCAGTGGGTAAGTAAAGTTTAAAAATTCAATTGCAGTACTGTATTTTCCTAGAAACTTGGTAATCCATGGAGATTGACCAGAATGATGAAGAAAATGGAGGGGGAAAAAATCCAAACAATGTTTTATGTGGGGAGTTGAGCACAGTGCCTTGTGCTTTGCTTTCAATGCTCCTGAAAATTAAAAAGAGGAAGCTGGAGAAAGGAACAGGTATAGTTAAAACACCTGCTACTTGCGGTCAGCAGACTAAATTCTTATGCTAAGGGTGAAAAACTACTTATATTTATCCTGGAGGGAAAAGTAAACACAAACTGTAAGGTGAAGAAAAGTAAGATTATTTTGAACTTTTTAGATCTGTTACACTTTTTCCTTCTGAACAAAAGGAGGATGTATTTCTACTAAAACAATAGGTGAGAAATGTAAAGCTCATTACAGTTATTTGTTTGAGCATTAATACCAGTTTTGGATTATTTCATTGGCTGTTATCTCTGTGTACTGCAGCTCTTAAGTGCTTCAGTATTTGTATGAAAATAAGCTAGAAAACGTGGATGTAGTCTCCCCAAATTCTGCTGTGATTTATCTTCACCAAGGCTAGTTGAAATTATGTATTTTTTTTTTCGAAGGTTGAAAATGCTGCCTGCATGTCTAGAAGTTTTAAGTCTAAATTTCTTAACATTTAAATTTGTTTAAACAATAGGAGTAATTTTTCATGCTTGAATTTAGAGCCACGTTTGCTTTATATTTCGGAATGTTCAAATGCAGAATTAAATGCTAGAATTTAAGCTGAAACTGTTAGTGTTTTAATTTCTGTGTATGCATTGTCTTCATTTAACTTAAACAGCCCTTTTGGACAGCTTTATGATTCTGAAAATGTTGATATAGTTTGAATGCATAATGTATTGTATATAAGCTCAATGTTTACTCCTTAAGTAAAAGGAAAGTTTGAAATTAGGTTCTGGTGACCGTTTCACAGAACTTGAGGTTCATCAATGCTATTTGTACATAGCTAATATTCTACTAGTGCTAGCCAAAATGTGAAAGTACTCTAAACATGTGCATTGTGAACTACTCCAGGTATTTCTCATTTGTGTATTACAGTTGCTTTAGTCAGGATATTCCAGGCTGGCTTGTGTGGGATTGTGTTAAGAAAGGCATCATGCCTTATCTTCGCTGTGCTGCTTTATTTTTTCATTATTTGCTGGGAGTCTCTCCACCTGAGGAGCTACAACAAGGTAAACATGACAAAGCAAATGTATCTTTGTTCTGTTATTCTGTTCTTGGAGTGGAGGAATTTTTAATGCTTGACGTAACTCAACAGTAGTTAAATGTTAATAAGACATGGAAGGGAAAAGCTAATTTGGTAGAAAGGGAAGATATGGGAAGTTGAGTGGTCTAGGATTTCCATGTAATAATTGCTTCTGAGCATGTGAAAATATGTGAACTTTCGGTGGTGTACTGACAGTGTCTGTGGCTACAAAGATTTTGTGATTTGGGTCATTTTAGGGGCTTAGATTATAACATCTGAGAAATAGCCTGGAGTGTATTAAAAATGAAAAAAACACCATAAAACTCAAAGAATGCATCAACTTTATTGTGCAATTCCTGATGTTGGCAAATGCTAGTAAATTAGAGTTTATTAGAAATAAAGCATATTATAGATCTTGAAACCTCTTCTTAAAGGATTCTAATGCATTGCAGATACTGAAACCAAAGTGCTTTGTCTTTTATCAAAAAGCAGAATTATCAACTGTTTGAAATGGAGATCCAAAGCTTCAGTGCACAATGGAGACACAACATAGTATTACATTTATTTATATAAACTGTGAGCTAAGTTGTAATCAAATTAATGAAATTCTAAGTCCAAATCTTTGCACTACACTGTTATTTTCATCAGTAGAAAAATAGTACCATCTGTAGAAAGCAGTCCCCTGGTGAAGCAGTAGTGCCATTTTCTGCTGCCACTTAACAAACTGTTAACCTAGCACAATTTTGTTGTATTGTCACACTGACTTGATCGTAGCAAAATTAAATATCCCAAAAGATATGTGCCCAAAGAATAGTAAAAAGCTGAAATATGATAGCTAAGGAAATCTGCTGCACCAAAGTGTGTTAGATATTATGCAGTGAAATTAAGTTTAAGCAAGAAACTGCATTTTTAAACTGACTTATACATGACTTAATAATAACTCTAGTAACATCAAATTTATTAAACCTAAAGCAGTTTTTGAGCAAATTGTTGTAGCCACAATTACATCAATGGAGCTGTAGTCAGTTACACAATCTAAGAAGCTGTGCTCTGCCTGGAAAACCTGTATTATTAAATGGAAGAATAATCAGGAGAATTCTAGTTTTGAGTGAATTCTTCAGCAATACTAAAACATTGTAACAGTCACTCTTGTTTTCTATTTCTTATGCAGGTTTTGAAGAAGGGCAGTTTAAGGCACTTTGTAGTTACCTCTCTCTACCCACCAATTTATTCCTGCTCTTCCAGGAGTATTGGGATACTGTAAATCCACTCCTTCAGAGGTACTAATTGAGAATGAACAGGCTGTGCTTTTGCATTGTGGTGATTCTGTAGGAGCTGCATCACATTTCTTAATAACAGAGGTCAAGTTTGTGCTGGAGATGTCAGTGTTCATTTGACATGCATAAATATACTGAATCTCTCTAAGTGCTTAAAAAAAAACTTAAAGCACATCACGTTCTTCAGCAATAAAACAATTACAGTGTAAGGAACCTACTTATTGCAGACTTAAAGAAATTCGGTTCCTATGGGCAAGAATCATAAATCATTGCATGCATGGTATACCATCTGCTGTTCATTGGCCCGTTTTTAATGTCAGTAGCAAAAGTGTTCATTATATAAGCTAAGAAATGAGAGCACAGAAAATTTTATAGCCTGCCAGATGAGATTTTGTCCTGTACTGGAAAATATCTCCATGTATTTACAGTGACCATTTCAGCCCATCGTTGTGTTAATTATTATTCCTGATTCTTGGCACAATTCTCTGGATCTCATTAGCTTTTCTTTTTTCTGTCTCTGTTGTCTGACTTCATTCAATTTAGGGGACATTTTGAGCTGTTGACTCCAGCTTAGAGTGTATATAACTGACATAACAGTCTGCTACGTAGGAGTTCGTTATAATTGCATTTGTAGTATATACCATCACTTACAAATCAATAGCATCCTCAGAAGTGTATTTATAAAAAGTTTGTTTCAAGTTCCTACGTGTGTCTGCCTGCGTGTGCTAGAAGAACTTTCAAGAGAGCCCAAGTCTCTTGCAGGTGCTTGTGAACTTCAGAAAGTAATTGGTAAAGGCAGATCTAAGAAATCTATTGTAGTCTTCTCAGCAAAAACAGAAGATCTGAGTGAGATGGTGCCTTTTTAAGGTACTAGTAACAGTTGACAAGTCATCTTATGGACTTATTGTACCTACTTGCTAATTTCTTATTAGCTGAGTTTAGCAATACTGAAGGTAGGCTATCATCAAACACTATCTTCTACAAATCTTTGTTTCAAACAGGTGGTGTGCTGACCCAGTGGTGCTAAGTTGCTTGAAGGGGAAGAGCACTGCAGTAAGGTTAGTAGATTGGGTTTTGTTGGTTTTTGATTGTTTCTTTTTTTGTTCCACTTTTTGCCTTAAAACTGTTGAAGGCATGAAGTGGTGTAAGTTAGGAGTTAGTTAGGAGTGCTTGTGGTTTTTTTTCCTCTTGATGTACTGCCGTAAATTAGTTTCTCTTTGTCTCTTTCCATGATTCTTCATTGAGAAGGCACAGCATTCTGTTAACCAAGTTATGTAGCTTTCTCTAGGAAAAAACAAAAGCTAACTGAAATGTGGAATATCTTTGTGCATATACGTTAGATACGTGATGTAATTTCATCAGCTTTGTTAAAATGTGGAAATACTGAAGCTTCCATGGACTTCTAGGATTAAAGGGCTGATCAGGAATTGCAAAAGTTTACAGAAGGGAACAAAAACTTAGGATAATTATCTATAACAGCCCATTATGTTTTTTCTGTGATGTTGAATTTATCTTGTAATATTTATTTCACTTACACAGGTATCCTAGGAAAAGAAATAGTTTAATAGAGCTTCCTGAAGACTACAGCTGCCTTTTGAACCAAGCATCTCAGTTTAGGTAATGTATGTGATGTGATGTACTTAGTCGTCTTGCTGGGTGTTTTGTCATTTTGATGTTCTTTCAGTCACTGTAGCTGTTGTTAAAACTGTGAACAGAAGCAGACTCACAGAAGCAGAGGTACTTCTGTGGTTGTACAAGTCAGTACTGGCAGCTGTTTGTTCTAAGGCTGCAGTGCGGCAGTTTGCTCATTGTATTCACGTTGTTTGACAGTAGTGCACTTTAATCTGCTGGACATTTTTCACCACTGCATTGTGGGTTTGATGTGGCTCTCAGCCTGAGTATTTTTGCACAGGACACAAGAAGCCTGTCAGGTTGGCACTGTTTTATGCCAGGGAGTGTGAATCATAGGATAATTGGGATGAGAAGTGACTTCAGCACATCATCTAGTCCAATCTCCTGCTTGAAGGAGGTATCTTGCAGCTGAACTCTTTGAAGCAATGTAAAAACAGAGCCAAAGGAAGCAAGTATGTGATACAAGGTTATGACAACAGTATATATAATTAGGTGTTACTTTCTTTTTAGGAAGAAAGCTATCTACCAGTAATGTTCCAAAGTTTCATACTTAAATAACGATCTGATTACACTTTTTCTAGATGCCCACGGTCTTCTGATGATGAACAAAAACATCCAGTATTATGTTTATTTTGTGGGGCTATGTTGTGTTCCCAGAATACTTGCTGTCAGGAACTTGTGAATGGAGAGGAATTGGGAGCCTGTACTTCTCATGCTCTTCAATGTGGAGCTGGAGTCTGTATGTTTCTCAAGTAAGTAGCTAAACAGAATTTAACATATTAATGAGTAAAGAGAAATATTTGAAGGTCAAAACCCACAGCATTGTCAAAGCCCTTTGACCTTTTAAGATCAAAACAAAACAACAACAACAAAAAAAACCACACCAGAACAACCAACAAAGACAAAAAAGAGCCGTTACTTTAACCAAGTAATGGTTTAATGTTAATAACGTTAACATTAGTTAACATTGTTAATAAGTGATTGTGAATCTAACTCCATGCTTATGTCATGTATAAGTAAATAAAGTTAATACGTAGTACGTATTTGGCGGGGAGCTAATGCAAAGTAACCTGTGTAAATCCCGGTTAATTGAATCTGCTATCGATGTAGATCATACTTAAGTTATTGAAAGGTTTAGTTTATGAAAAATAATTTTGTGGTGGTGTTGAAGATAGCTGCATTTCAAATAAATATCACTATTTTTCCTTAAGAATCAGGGAATGCAAAGTTGTCCTCATAGAAGGTAAAACCAGGGGCTGCTTATATCCTGCTCCATACTTGGATGAATATGGAGAAACAGATCCAGGTCTAAAGTAAGTGTTTAACTTTTATGCTTTCTACATTTTTGTTTTTGTGCGTTTGTTTCTTAAACATATTAGACATGACCTTTCTGCTAGTGTGCTCAGCACTGTAATATGCATCTTTGCTTGGTGAACTTGCATAACTTCAGATTCCTGATGACTGTTTCCAGTCATGAATGGATCATTTGTTGGTTCTGTTAAACTTTCTTATTTTTCTGATGAAAAGCATACAGCAACTGCCACCTGCGTCACCTTCGAATTGACATTTGCTGGTCATCATGTGTGGAATTCTTTCATTTCCTGAATACTTGTTAGAGTTGCTGTTCATAGAACTATTCAGTATTTATTGGCTATTTTTAAGACTTCTAATGCTAAACTATTAGTGGAATAACTTCACAGTTATCTTCTGATATGCTTATTTGAATATTCTCCTTTTTCCTTCTATGAAGAAGAGGCAATCCTCTGCACTTATGTCGGGAGCGTTACCGGAAGCTGCATCTGCTATGGCAGCAACACTGCATCATAGAGGAGATTGCCAGGAGTCAAGAAACCAATCAGATCTTCTTTGGATTCAATTGGCAGCTGCTCTGAGTCTTTTTATTTTAGTGAAATCTTTTACATTTGGCAGTGCTTTGGAAACAGAGAGCGGCAGTAAATGCTCTAAAGTGGGTTCTGTAGTTCAGATGCAATTGATGGATTCTCTAGGTTGGATGTAGTGCTGATACACTGAAACAGAATTTCTCGTCAGTAGTCTTGTTGTTTTTTTTTTTTTAATTTTCCAAAAGGAAAACTGTCTTGTATAATTATTATTGAACGTTCAGATCCAGAAATACTTCCACTTTTTTTTTTTTTGACAAGTTGTGATCGTCTCACACGTTTTGACGAGGACAGCTTTCCAAATCCTGTGCTTCAGGGCACATATATTTGTCTCTCCCTTGCCTTGAAAATATACTTAACTGGTGTTGCTAAGTAAAAAATTACTTTTCTTTCTTTTCCCAGGTTTAGTGACTTTGAAATTGGTTGAGATCTGTGTGTTGGAAGTGGTACCAAACCTATTGTAATCTGTAGTAACAGGAACAGCAAACATTACGTTGTGTGAAAAAAGCCTACATTCTGCTATATCCTGGAATTTTATGAAGAGTTTTTGTCAATAAACTCTTTAAAGTAGAAATAGGCATAGAAAGTGGAATTACCATCTTGCTTGTTCCATTAAAAGAATAGCCTGTGCTTTTCGCACTGCCAGAACCGCACTTTATCTAACGGATTTGTCCTCTATTAATGCTGTATATCCTGAAAGGTCTAGGACTACAGTGTTTGGTTAGGTTTTGGTTAGTTTTCTTTTAGTTTTTCCGATGATTTTTTTTTCTGGAAGCCAAACAGGAAAATAACTGCTGTAGTATATCCGCAAGTTACATAGGAGCCAGAGACTTCAATAACATAGACAACCTTCAATGCTATCACTGGACTGAAATCAAGGCCCTAAATCAGTCAGCCTTGGAATTAGAAATAAATTTCTTTGCCCATGTTTGGGAAACTTTCCACTCTTCATCCTCTGTCGCAATTGTTTGGAGCCCTGACTGCATAAATGGAAATGTGTTTTGGGGGTCATGTTCAGTGCTAGGAGAAAAGTGAAAGATGAAGAATAAATATGACTCTTTGCCCTTCAGTAGTTAATAATACATTGTGACTGAACTCTCTCTTAATGCGGTGGGACTGTGCTTCAGTTCTAAATGTTTTGTTTTCTGGATTGCAACTATAACATACCTGAGAGAATTTGTAATGAAATGGATAAAAATGCTTTTCAAGGAAGTCACATTGGTATCAAAGCTGGAAGTTGTCAGTATTCTAAATTTCCCCTTTTGCTATTTGGATTTTTTTAAATGTCATTTGAATAAGGCTTGTGAGGGGAAGTTGTCAAAATAATATAAGTAATATCTGAAAATGTGTTTTTCTATTGTTTCCTCTGTTCATTTTTTTTACTGATTTTATGACATATATCTAAATCATTATTTGTGATTCTATACAGCTGTTCTCCTAGTTTATTAAAGCTTTTAGAGTACATGAGTACTCTGAAGAGCACCATAACTCATCTAAAAATGGAGTACAGGTAGACTTGAATATTGTTATGACTTGCAATTTTTTTTCTTCCTTTAAGAGCTTTTGCTATTATCCTTCCCTGGTGATATAAACAGCTGGCTTTGAAATATTTCCAGGCATTCTTTTCCTTGCAGTTACGACCACTGTCCTTATCTTGATTCTTGTAGATTTTAAACCTGAATATACAGTTGTTCAAAGACAAGCATAATTCTATTCGTCTTATCTAAAATGTGTTTGAAACACACAAAGAATTTAGAAGAGCAGTTGTGATGAAAACTTCTAATTATCTGGAGATATGTAAGGACATCAAAATGCTTTTTACCAAGAAAAATGTGTTCAGGCTAGAGAACTGTCTTCACCAAAACTTTATTCACTTTTTTCCTCATATTTTTACCTTTTCATTTACCTGAAAATTTCAGTTACCTCGCTTTTCAGTGATAGAAAATTCTGTTACTGACAATGAGGTGAGGTCATTGTTTTCTCTCTGAACTGTAATATACTTATAAGGACAGGAGCTGGTTTTAACAAATGAGCTATTGTTTGAAGCTCTAGAAATATCTTTGTAGCTGAAAAAATGAGAGAGAGAGAGAGAAGGGGCAAAGTTGCATCTCCCTGTATGTTAGCACATAATAATTAGCAAATGGGCTCCCATATAATTCACTGACTGGTGTGGTCATCTTTCATTTCATAAATTACTATGCAGTTTTGTTCACTGTGAGTATGATCTGTATTTAGTGATCACAAGATGCTTATGTCACTGATTTTCATTCCATCCAAGCTGACAGAAGGAATTTGATAATGCACATATTGGTTTCTTTAATTGCAAAAATGTAAATTTGAAACTTGTATAATGTTCTTGTGCTTTTGAAATAAAATATCTTGTATATGTATATTTAAAAAAGGAAATAAAGTAACTTCTCATAGATCATTCAATTTTTATTTGGAGGCACTTTCACACTTCACAGCTGATTTTACAAGAGTGTTACAGGAGATCTGTCAGTATGGAAAAAGGGAAGAATTAGTAAATGATTGCTAGACTGTGATCTACATCATCACTGTACCAGTGAGTACTAGTGGCACTATTTTTCTTATTTAAATAAATATTCCCCTTGAAACTTATCCTAATATTTCAAAGATGCAGACTCCTGCATTGTCTCTCAATTTTTAAAAGAACTCATAAGCATATAATGTAATACTCAGATGTCTCTCAACTAATTAGTTGAGTGATTCTGGTTTTATATCTCTCAAAGTAGAACTTGCTGAACTGCTTGTCAGATACTGAACCTCATGAAAGTAGAAGTTTGTGTTTTGTCTCATGTTCTGTGCGATATCTATGAAGAAAAAATTTGTTCTAGGGTTCAGCAAACAGATGAGAAATATTTCATGTATGAAAAGGCAAGAAGTAATGACTAATTCTCTATGTTACAAGCTGATGGCTGTCATCACTATCTCTGTGATGACACACTATCTCTATATATGCTTTGTTGTAGCTTCAGGTGCCATTAAGCTTACCGAATTTGAGTTTTAATGGCATTACTCTCTATGCTTATTCTTAATACAGCAATTTTTTTTTTAGGATCTAATTCCTGAAAAGCTCAAAGGTGAGTTGATCAAAGCTTACTAGAAAAAATGTTCTGTAAAACAGTATGTCTGTTTTTTAAAAAGAAAAAAGGAAAAAAAAAAACTAGCACAGCACCATGTCTTCGAAGAGATTCTAAGAATCTCAGGCTGCAGTGTAGAAAATAATATAGAGGATGATTGTGGCCATGATATATTTTCTTCAAAGATGAAAGTTGTTTCATTTCTGTGGCACAACCTAGTTTTTTTTTTAATCCATGTTTTACAGATGGAGGATACAGAAAACAAATGAACAGTGAAAATCAGCTGTTCCATATGACTTTAAAATCCAATTAATCCGAGTTGTAGCTTCATTTCTGGAAGCTTACAGTGTATGATTGAAAGTGTAGGTTAAAGAGGAGTTGAAATGTGCTTGAGAGAGAGAGAGATTTTAAATTATATATATTGCTTCTTGCAATGGAGATGAAGGTGAGAGACCAGGTATGATGTTAAACATGAAACACTAAAAATTGAGCTTTAGTTTTCTTATTTTTGTATCACTTGTTTCTCGACTGTGACCTCATAAGCAAAACTGTAGTTTAAGTAGGTTAGCCACAGGCTGTCACAATTAAGAATCAGACTGACCTAGGAAATTTCTAGGTTTCACTTGAATGAATGGGCTTGCATACCATGTGAAGTGGGTACTAGCATTATAGTTCTGATGGCCATTTTAATCCTTTTGTTTATCTGTGGTGAACTTATCTTTGCAGTACCTCAAATGTAATACTAGTTTTTTCAGGTAAAGGTAGTTTAGGTGCAGTCTAGGACTTGGAAAGAAGTCATTCTAGTGCACCTTAGAGTTTCTGCTTGAAGGTTTTGCAAAACATAACTGTGGCAGCTTCAGAAATAATCTTCCCAAGATAGAAAAATGCTCCAGGTTTCCTTCATCCACTTTTCCATTCTATGATTTGTGTGGTAATTTAAAGTGGCAAAATTAACGTGTGTCAGGGTTGTAATACTAAAATATGATCAATATTTATTTTACCAGTTCAGATATACACAGAAGTTCATTGAGTATTTTTGTTTTCCCAGGTGGATTCTGCATAATGGTGCGACTCCAGGCAGTTTACATAAGGGAGGTTTCCAGCTTCTAAGGAAATACAAATGAAATTCTTTATGTGCAGTATTCATATATGATTCATTATATATATATCTCAATGGAAATCAAGTATATTTTTGGTAGTCAGAGAGCATTAAAGGAAGAGCATCAAAACAGCAGTTTCTGCAGGAGTTTTCACAGTGCCTTCAGCAGGAATTGAAGATTAAAATGTCTCAGTTATTTCATGCAGAGCCCCGTAAGAAGGTAGTTTTATATTGAGGTGAGTTCCTTACTCTGGAAGTTGCTGGAGTTTGTTACACAAATGTATTATTATTAATTCTGACTGGATTAAGCATTAATAACAAATAGGATAAGAAGTGTCCCACAAATCGTATTTATTTCTGTATCTGAGCAGATGCTACGGCTTATAGGCTTGGCTTGCTAATGCCATCTTTGTCTTTATAAGTTACAGAGAATTAAAGACAGTCTGTGCTGCTACCTGAGTTTGCTTTCTTGATACAGTGGCTGTAATATTTAATACTCCAGGAGACTCAAGTGATGGTTACAGGTTCTGTAAAGGAGGCTCGATATTTAGAGTGTGCCTTCCCTGTCTAAACAAAGTAATAAATGCAAAGCAAAGAAGAGAATGCTTAATTTAAAAGAATCAGTAATCAGAGCATTGCTAGGATTTTTAAACTGGTACGTAACATTTGTCCTCAGTACTGTGAAATCTGTTGTTCTTTCACAATAAATCTGTACTGGTGGAGACTAAATGCCTATGTGGGCTGGAAATGAGCAATCAAATCAACTAAGTAATTACTGGTAGTAGTCAAGACAGCAACTGTTCCCTATGTATGCTGATAACTCAGTTAATTTCACAAGTTTTCACATCCACAGCCATTTCTGCATCTTTTCAGCAGTGAAAATTATAGATTTAAACTTATTTTTATAATGTTCTGTTGAAAAATCTGTTTAATTTGCAGCATATGACTGTCTTTCTCCTTAATATGTCAGAGGACCAAAATTTTCTATGTTCATTCTTTTCCAGTATTATATCGTTTAATCTTAATGCTTCTAGTAAGGCTCCGGAAACTGTTGTGCCTGAGGCAACGAGCTGTTTCCTTTGGGATTGTATTTCCCAGATTCACTGAAGTTTGTTCTGTCTCATAGTCTAAAAAGTGGACATACTTTCTTTGAGTTCATTGAGAACAAAAAGACGGAAATTTTTCAGTCAAACAGTGAAGCTCTTTGAAATGTTGTCATTACCACCACACTGAAAGATAGAAAAGATGAGGAGCCAGGATTGTGCCCAAGGGCATTACGTAGACAACAACACAATAAGCTGTAATTCAGAAATGTATTTTTGGCTCTCAGCACTGTTTGAAAGGATGATACACCAGTTTATGCCTTGATATTTTTATGGATAGCTTTGTGAAAATGTTACCTAAATGCTCAGGCTGTCAAAAAAGCAAGCAAAGACAGGAGATCTTAGGAAAAACAGAGAAAGCCTGTTTAATTCATAACATTTTATATGTAGCACTGAGGATGTCTTATTTAAAAATAATGAATAGATAAGAGTTACAAAAACTGTTGAAGATGAGCAAAAATTTCCATAGGCAAAAATATTAAATAGCAGCTTCTTTAACTTGGAAAGATGGGACAAAGATATTTTAACAGAGGATAGTAAAATCGGGAATGGCATGAAGAGAATGAATAAAGGATGCTCTCACCTGCATCTTACAGTGAGAATTGAAAGATACTTGGTGAGGTCAGGGAATCAAAAAGCAAAGCACTTTTTCAAGAAATCCTGAACTGAATTGTGAGAAATTAAAATTAAATTTGTAAGCATTTTGGATATGGAAAAAACATACTGGGTTTTGAAAAAAAAACAAACAAAAAAACTACTATACAAATTCATAGGAAAAAGAAGTCCATGGAGAGTTATTAAAACACGTTGTCACATACACAGTCTTTGTCAGACCAAGTTCACAATCTGAAGTTTCCTGAAAGTTAGGAGGCTTTGTCCGGGAAAAAGTATTTTCTAGTGGTCTTGCTCCTTGTATACCTTTCGTAGAACCTCAGCTATTGTTACCACTACAGACAGACCCCATCTATCCATTTTTATTTTTAACATACTAGGCCTAAAATTTTAAGTAGCAATGCAATCGCATGTGGAATTAGAATCATACATATGGCCTACTTAATATATAGACTTTCCTATCACACAATTTAATGTATAATTCTTACTTAAGTTAGCGTTATAACAAATTGGACAGGTAAAGTGATTTTTACTCTTTAATTTTGTACAATTTCAAAAGCAGAATAGTTCTGCTTTGAGTATCACAGTGATGGGATTATTCCTTTTTGTTGATTGTATACAAAGAATGCATGAACTGTCCAAAGTTATGTTCAAATAATGCATTATTCACAAGTTAACAAATAACATATTTTGGTTTTTGTATCCTTTTTTCTGTAGATGTATGTTTTACTACTTAACATTATTATTACTGATGAATTAGTCTTAGGTATCCTGTAACTGCAAGTACAGAAAGGCTTTCATGCCATACTTTGACATGCAGACTTCATGAGCACTGTACTAGGAATGTGCTGGGGGACATGACGGTGTTGGTCTTTGCTGGTTGCAAATAGTCCCTTGTTTTCCAGGCTGCGGTTCTGTGTAACTACTTTTGAAACTGTGATCATTTTTAACATCTTGAACCATCAGTATTTGTTTTATGGGAAGTATTTATTTTTACACATGTGCTACTACATGCTACTTGGAATTTTCATATCCTACATAAGCTATCAATTAGTGTTCTTGAGCAGAGAACTCCTTTTAAGAGTACTCATTAACTTTCAGGGCAGCTGGCTTTCTCTCAGTCTTCATATTGTTTAAAAAAAAAAAAAAAGGCAAGTCAAATACACTATGCAAAACAACTTTTGTTGCCTTCAACTTGATTTCAATTTCCCTTAGCTAATAAATTATTTTAGGAGTGATAATATACTTTCATTTGGCTTAAAAATCTCACCTGTCCTATCTTGGACTTTAGCATAGTTTTCATTTCTGTTTTTGTGGTTATTGTCTTTTTAATAACTTTTTATCCAGAATAGCTGTTTCTTCTGAAGTTTCTCTGCACTTGGGATTTCTGAAGATGCGACAAATCACAAACCAGACTGATTCTACCTAGAACATCCTGATATCCAAGCTGTTAGCCCTGTTATGTATAATCATTCTCATATATTCTGACCACAACAGAAATGTGTAAGCAGAGGAGACAAAGTGGGGAAAAATTCAAGAGACTCTTTGTGCATATATGAAAATCAAGAATTTTGTAAGAATGAGTAAAGGAAAATACATCCCACCAAAGAGGCATCAATATTGTGTTGCTGTGACCAGTCTATTTTTTGTTCTGTTATCATATTACTTTTTTTCCCTACCAGTGAAAATCCAGTGTCTAAGATTGTAGTATGTCAGAATGACTCTTGAGCCATCATTTTGCTGAAGACTTGTCTAGTTAGCTGCAGGGATAGATTTTGCTGTAACATTGTTTTTGCCACAGTTTGTGTTTTGAACATTAATGTTGGGGTCGTTCATGCCTGAGACAGTGGAGATCTGGTTGGCTTTGCCAAGGTTCTTGATAATATTGATGTTATATTTGGCAGTTTCCACAAAGCTGTTTTCTAGTAGCCAACCATCTGATTCACCCTGCAGATCTCCTCCCAGTAGAACGTTCTTCATTGCAGTTTGTAGGTACCGGACACCAATAAGTACAGAGAGCTGTAAGAAAAGGTTAGTGCTTAAATAGATCTCAATTTACAGTCTAGATCCTACCACTAAATCAGCTTTCTGACTTGATTGTTTACAGACCTAATATTTAGTAAAATAAATACTTTTTTTTTTTTTTATCCCAGCGATGTATCTAAGCAATCTCCCAATTAATTAAATGTATTTGGATTACAAATACCAAGGATAATTTTTTTTTTCTCCTACTCTTCAGGTAGCATTTCCCACTTAATGTGATTAGTGTATAAATACCTGGAATTACCTCAGAATGTTGTAGCCTCAGACTACAGTTAATCAATGTGAGATGGATGATCAATTAATGGAGGCATCAGTGACTTGAAAAAAAAATAAAAATCCTAGTCTGTTAACTTTTTGGCAGTCTTTCTTCACTGACAGTCATTAAATTGGTGCTTCATCAAAGTCGTTTAACTCATTATGTAGGCCATGCATATCCTACGTCCCACTGCACTAAAAATGAAAAATGGTGGTCTACAGTAGAGGATCAAGTGTGAGCTTAGGAAAAAACACTTTCATATTTACACTGGAATCAGGATCAGTGTGCCTAGCTTGCGTGTCACCATTGAAGTGAGCAGCTTTTTCATGAGTTGCCAAAGGTCTGCTGTTTCTGGCATCACCACCCAGTCTAGCACTGCCTGAGGTCTGTTGTGTTGAATTATTTTAATAGTGCTCACATTTATGCAATACAGTAATAATCAGAAAAATCAAACTAGTATTAAAAAGTGAAGAAGCCCATGTCATTGTGATCCTTGGCATGAAGGCAAGAATGTTCAGGCAACTTTCTTTCGTGGCACTAACAGAAAGACCACATCTTTGCGGATATATATATACTTCTGATGAAGTGCTTATTTTGACTGCATAATAAGCATTCTAATATGCACCTAAAATGTATTCCATGTTTATGTGGTAAAGCTATGCAATCTAGAAGGGAGGTTTTGAGATATTAATCTTTATGCTCAATCTTTGCTGTAAATAGAATTCATATATTCACCATTGGTCTGCCTCACATTTTTGATACTGTTTCTTAAAACTACCTTGAAACTTCCACCTGATTTCCTTGTAATTGTGTTACTGCACATGTTATCCTGCATCCAGTCCTGTAAATGCTTCAGGGAAGTGAATGTGCCCTGGTCTGTTGAAGAAGCTCTGTAAATATTTAAATATGAATTACGTTCATCATTTCTAGCAGTGATTATTTTCAATGAGTTTTGCTTCCGCTCTGGAAACTTTGTGAAAGCTGTGTGCTAGAGGAAAGTTACACAATGTTTTTGAAGAGCATGCTTATGGACTTGTTAGAGATATTGAGGTGCTTCTTATGCTTCTCATACATTACAGCATATTTATTCCCCATCCTAGAGAGCGGGAAGTCTAATATACCAGACACAGACCATTTTTATGAGGCTTACCTCAAACAACCAGATAAGCAATGCTGCAATACCAATAGATCTCATAATAGCTGTGTAGTAGTCCAGCAAGGCCTCTCTGCACCCCTTCACCCAGATATTGAGCTCCTCTGTCAGGAAGTCATAGTTGTAGTGGGCACTGTTGTTTGTCAGCTGGTACTGGATACAAGGCCGTGGGGAACTTGGGTTGCAACAGCTGAAGGGTACTCCATCCACTAAGAACTTCCCATCAACATTACTCTTGAAACGGCTGCAACAGGACAGAAAGTTTGCATCACAAATCTGGTATCAGTGGCAGGATGCATCCATAATTTTTCTAAAAGGGCATAATTTGTCTGCTGCAAGGCCCACTGTAACAAAAGGGAAGTATACTCTCATTTCCAGTTGGAAATGTTGCTCATTACAGGAAGACTGAATTTTTCACTTGCGATACTTTTCAGTATGGTATCTGCATAGTTTCCAATATGGTTCTTGGTATTATGTGTGTAAGACCTTTCCAGACATTTGCACTGAGAATATTGAAGATTATTTTACAGCTTATCCTTATTTGTTTACAAATCTTACTTTCTGTTTCCACTACAGATTTGCTAAATGAAAGAGAAGAAAGGTATTGCAAGAAACTGTTCAGGTGAACATAAGCAGCAGAACTGTATGGTCCAACATTTTGAATCTAAGTATATCTTTCAAATGAAGCATAAGCTGAAAAGAGGCTGTGTTTGTGGCTGTGCTGGCATGGCAGAATAATTGTTTTCATTTTATTGTTTTGGGCCTGCTGTCTCATTTTGGTTTTATTTTCTGTTAAAAACATTTTCCTCTAATATATTTCCAAATACGTAAGGGAGATCATTTGTTGTTTTCCACTGAGGAGAAAGGTACGCATAATTCTTCTTTTTAAGATCTAGCTCTTCTCTTTGTGGCTAGTGAGCTAAAGGTAACAGTAGGAGGAAGACTAATGTGAAAGAACACCAACAATCCACTGAAAACGGAGTTTAGTGTGCAAACAGTGCAACTGACATAGGCAAAATGACATAGAGAAATAAGGAGGGGAGCCACAGAGGAAAGGAAGGCCAAAATGTGGGAGGATAAAAGAAACAGTGCAGATTGATTGTGAAATGGAGGCTTTTACCTGGACAAGCCTCATGCTCTGAATACTTCAGTGATGTAAGCCAAAACAACAGGGCAGCATCTGAAATGGTTGAGCTTAAGCTTCTCTTTTGATCTCAAGCATCTTATTTTATTTTTTCTTCCTGTCATATATGTGATAAGAAGGAAATTTGTTTCTGCTGTGAACAGTAACAGTTTCCAGACTTAGGTTATGTTCCCCTTGCCATTGTATTTTCTCTGCTAGAAGAGGAGAGCTCAGTAACAAGCTGAGGAAGTAATAAGATGTTAACTATTTATTGTTGCATTTCAAAGTTGCTGTGGCACTATGAAGCAAAAGTTGCTTATGAGACTATCATAAAGATTATTTTTGCCTAACCAAAGCAATGATAGGATTGTATTGCTGTAACCTGCTTCATCCTTGTACTGTTCCTACAGATTGTCTGTTTCTTGTGATGTTGTGGAGTTGGTAATGAAGTAATAAAAAGGATTATGAAGGAAGGTGAAAAGTTCAGTTCTTTAGAGATTCTTAAGTATGTCAGTTCTCAACTGCTTTGCCTCTTAATCTACCAAGTACTAATTGACACACACTACAAGATATAACTAAGAAGAGTATTTGATTCCGTCTCTACCCTTTCTGAAATTCACAAGCTGAACTTTGGTCCTAGTTGATTTCTTACCAAATGTTTCACTACAAGGTTTTGAAAATCAAAATGTGATTTGCTTACACAGCACCAACTTTGATTCTAGCACTTGAGCTGAGAGTTTCTAATTTATATGCAGTAGAAGTTCTGCACCGTATTTGTCTTCTTCAAGCATTGTCTTCTTTTTACGAGGTGTCAGAAGTAATGAACCATATTTCCAAAGTGTTAGCAGAGCACAGATGACTTTGCAGATGAAAACTGAGTTTAGTTGAGCCAAGACAAAACATTAATCTTAGTACATGGCTCACAGAAATAAAAGGTTGTATTTTTTACCTTTTTATCCTTACAATAGGATACTACTCTTAAGTTCCTGCAGACCGTCTTTGTTGTCTTATGGCTTTTCAGAGTAGGATTTAAAACATCTGGTGAATCGGTTTGCTTTATGTCACTAATGCTCTCCAGCATCTTCCCGTAGAACATTTGTTTTAAAGCTTGTGTTATTTCCGCAGCCAACTGTCTAATGCATGCTGATGCCCTCGTTTCAGAGGTCCTGTCTTTTGGTATATTTGCACCTCTGTTTGTACGTTTCGCTATAAGGCCAACTTCAAATTACAATTTCTGTTGAAAGAAGGCCAGTGATCTTATTTTATCTGACTTTGTTCCCATTGAGCTTTGAGTTCAACAAAGCAGAAGATTCTTTAAATGGCATTTAAAGTTTTTGTATTTATTTTTCCTAAGAATATATAGCTACCTAGCTCTCATCAGTGGAGACTTTGTTCAGCTTTCAAGCTATATTATATATTGGATTATCTATTACTTTATTGCATTTTTGACTGCTACCTGTACTGTTGACTATAGGCATTATCACTCTTAGTATTGAGAATAACATTTCACAATTGCTTTATTCTGTGGGGCACCAACAGAAGAACAAATAACAAGGGTTTTTCTCCTTTTTTTATTGCAAGGTACATGGTGTTGACAGTTTCTCACACGTGAACACGTAGATTTAAACTTGAACTCATGTCTAGTATGCGAAGGAAAGATTTCTCAATGTTTAGGATTGGCTGCATGATGTGTTTGTAGGACGATCCTTTTTTTCATACTTTATCTACTCATTATGACTGAAATTTTGAGGAAGGTAATTTGCCACATTAAAAAAGGGAAGTGCATCACTGCATTGCTTAGTATCCCTAGAAAGTTATCGAAATTGACACTTCATTATGCATAAGGTTAGCATGTTTTAAGACTTAAGATTGTCAGTCTACAGTTTTTTGATTGAGACAGTGATCCAGCAGAAATTATCTACTTGGCCCTGTAAAGTGTGTGCTAGAAACTCAGAATGATCAAATATAAGCAGAAGAATCTTTTTGTCCTAATCACCTTCATATTCATGTTTTTAGGGGAAATGTGGTCTTGAAGTGTTGTTGTTATTATTTACTGGATGTTATTACGTTTAATTACCAGAGTGTCTGCAAATATGCCTGTATTACATTATATCTTGTTGTAGAACTATTAGCAATTATTCAGATGGATCTTTGAGAGAAACAGTCTAGCCACGAGTTGTCATGTAAGGAGGAAAAACTGCGAGCATTTTGGGCAGAAAAAAAGTCTTACTATGTTCTCTTTAATGTCAGTATGTCTCAAGATCTTTTGACACTATTGTTACTGATCAATTCTAATACTTCCAGAAGGATTTTTTTTCGTAGAATTTTTCATTAGAACTAGTAAATACTTACTCCATAACTTCCTTAGAAGCCATGTTCAAGTAACGAGCAGATACCCACTGAACTTCAAACCAGTCTCTAAAGCCATTGTTTCCACAGCACTGGAATCCAATTTGTAACATATCCACTGTTTTTTTTAAGAAGCATCTTCCAGGTATGTCTGTGTCTTTATAGAACTTAATAGCATCCCTCAGTCCCAAATAGAGAGATTCTTCCAGCTCGTTCCTCATGGTATAGCACATGAGAGCACCCAACAGGATGCAGAAGGTGAAGCAGAATGTGCATATGATGTATGGGAGCATAATTAGTTTCCATCGTGAGAACTTGTTGGCATCTGAGCAGTCATAGCAGATTTTGCCCCCCAGAAAGTTGACGACACATGCTATGACTCCTACAGAGATCAGCATGTTGGGGACAGAGTTAATGTCCCCTTTTGCCATCACTTCATTGCGCTTCTTGATCTCTATTTTCAGAAAGAGGCCAAGACTGAAGAGGATGATCCCACTCACTACAGAAACCCAGTTGAGGATCCACAGGATCTGAGCCAGTTTGTCCCTCTTAGTTTTGGTGAATTTTACTTTGAGGACAGCCATAGTCAGATCAGCATTAGGAAAAGAAGCGTAGGTCAAGGAAAGCCTGTAAGCTGCTTAGAAGCATGTATCCAAGGCATGCAGTAGAATCTGAAGGAGAGAGAAAGAGATTAATGTCTGTTTGACTGGCTATTTATAGAGCTTACCAAGATTTTCCTGTACTGCCTCACGCATTCCGAGACTTGCCAAGGGAGTGCCCCAGGTCTTGTTTAAGTTTCATACAATATGAATTTCTTAGAAAATTAGGCTAGAGCTATTAAAAACAGGTGAGCATTAGAACCAATGAATGCTGGATTCTTACGGATGTTCATCTCGAGCGATTTTCTGTGCAGAATTTCTGATATCTAGAAGTGAGCTGATCTGCTGTCTTTTCCTTCAGAAGCCTGATGGCACCTTCTGGTTCTACTCATTCCTGTCATTTTCTTGATGATGCTAGGAATTTATAATTCTTAGATTACTGTGTCATGGCCATACGTAGTTTTAAAGACTGCTGAGCAGGATAAGCAAGCGTATATATGCAGCATAACCACGTTAAGCCTTTTTTCCATGTGGGAGAAGGATTGCTGCAGAAACATAGTATTTATGGGTGCTTTTATACATTTCATCAATTGCGTGCAATAAAACATTATTTCTCTGGAAAAAAAATAGTCCTGTTGCTACACTTGTACTGCTAAGATATGATCACTAGCAAAAACTGCAGCCAAAATTTGAAGAGCGAACTGACAGAAAACAGAAGTAGTTAAGCTGTCAATTAATGTGTGCTTTCTAAAAAATATTGAGATTTTATTAGTTTTTAAGTGCCCTAAACTGAATACAGTATTAGTGAACAGACCATCTTCCACACTGTATTTCCACTTGATCTGATGTGAAAGCATTACCATTTTTATGCGAAGTAATATTTATCACCTCACAAAAAGGAGCAAAGCATCTTTATAGCTCTATAAGAAATCAGCAATTTGAGATGCTCAAATTCTTTCTCAACCTAATTGCCAGTCTATCCTTTTTGAATGTTCTTATTCAAAACCAAAAGTAATTAGCATAATGTTATGTTAGAAGAGGGCTATTCTGTCTTTAGGAAATCAGCATTACTGCATTAGTAATGTAGTTCTTTCCCTGTTTTGAGAGTTGTGACAACTGGGCCTTACTTCAACACTCCTACCATCTGTAGAGCTTTGCTTTCTTAATCCCGTATGTTCCAGTCAAAATCCTGAAGTCTGTTAATGGTTGCACTTTCTGCAGCAACTGTGACTTCTTCACGGTCATCTGGAACAATTTCCATTCTCCTGTCTAAAGACTCCAGAGTCTGCAGACGCCAGAGGGAGTTGATCAGCTCATTTTTGATACACCTGCTCTGTTATTTGAGATATTGTCTTGTGGGGCATGGTTTAATGAGAACTGTTGGTTATAGGTGGACAGTTGGACTGGATGATCTTGTAGGCCTTTTCCAACATTAGTGATTCTGTGGTTACGTACTGATAAATGAGAACAGTACTAACTTTCTCAGGTAATCTACGGCCGCTTATATTTTGCTCTCAAAAGTTCAGGGAGACTTCTCACAACCACCCCCACACACCTAGTTGAAATTTAATATTTCAGACCTTCACAGCTAAAGGGTGGCTTCTGTGTTTCAAGATCTGTCATCCTTTCCTCAGCAATTAGCCAATCTAAGGAACTATCTTTGCTGTCATATTTTACCTTGCTTCTCTGTATCGTTATGGTTTCTGTAAGACTGTAACTGTCTTCTTTGTACCTGTGCAGTTACATCAAAATCACAGGCAGAAAGCAGTCCAAGGCACGAATCTGTTAGAGCTGGAGATGGTATGTTTTTGGTGTACGTGATGCGAATGTAGAACTAAGCTGCAGTACCTCGAGATTCAGTGGTGAACTTTTACCCTCCTTTACAGCTTCTGTTGCTTTGTGATCGCCTTTCCTTAACATGTGTGAGGACTTTCCTCCTCACAAAACCTGCTCTCAGTGTGGTTATGTACTAATTCGGTGATTTTCATTAGTGATTTTGTATTAGACAAAAATGTGTTTATAGGATTGTAGATTTAGTTCTTCTACTACAGTGGCGTTTATGAACAGTAAAACATAATCCTATAAATTGAGGAAAGAAGGAAGTTATAAGCAGCATGTTTGCTTTTAAGCTTTTAGGCTCTACTACTTAAGTTAAAACAGCATGAAAACCACCTGCGAACAAATGTTCCAGAAGTAGTGCTGTACACTGCCCACCAAAGGATCCACAGCTGCAACGAAGCTTAACATTAGGAAAGTTGATTGTTGCAGAGTGCAGTTAAAAGAGGTAACGATACCCTGGTGCCTTCATCTGCGCATGTTGGAGTGAATCAGTTCTGTTTGTACAGGTCAGGAATAGGTTCTTCCATTCATATTAGGATGTGATTTGAATATTGAAGCATCTGAATGGCTATATCTAAATTATTCATGTTGCATTTATTTTTGCTGCATTTGGAGAGGAAATTGCTTTCCTTTAAAACTATTATTTTGCACAATACACAGAATACTCTGCAGAATAGTATTTTTCCTTATTGGCCTTATTTCCAAAGAAGTTTATGCCATCGGCACTTCTTGACTTTAAAAACAGGCATCTAATTTAGTGATTGTTAAGGCTGATTATCAATTATTGTCAAATGTTGATGGTGATCATATTGCAATAATTATTTTGATTATCGTTGTGAAACACTTTTTTTTTATAAGCATCTCTATACAAAGAATTCCATAGAGAGAAGTCCATAGAGTATTCATGAAGTAGTAATACCTTTTTCCCACTATTCTACTATGGTATACTTCAGCCCTCTTTCAAAAGGATCGTGCTCTGCTGGGACAGAATTAAGCCCCCACGGGAATTCAGCTGACAGCACATCTGCTAAGCCTGCAGACAGTAGCTTTAACTGCTTCACCAGTTAAGCAGTTCACGACTTAAACTTAAATAGCTGTAAATGGCTGCTGCAAATAGTCTTTGCTTCTGATACTCAGATCTCTGAGCATGCTGTGAAGGGAGTCTGTATTCTAACCATAAAGAAATCGGAAGCTGGATTTCATAAAGAGAGATACATTCAGTTCTGTGTAGTTATTGTTGTACAGCTCCCTCCCCTGTTCTCAGATTGCCCAAGTTAAAAACCTGAACCTTAAAGGCAACGAGTAATTCCTTGCCTCTAATAATTCTCAAATGCTATTTCAAGCTTCTCTGATGAAATTTTAATTACAAGACCAGAATGCATAGAGTATTATTGTTCATCTAACAGAGGTACTTGCGCCATAGTTCTCCAGCTGTAGAAAATGTGCCTAAAACAAGCTATTTCATGTGAGCTGTACTGCCAGAGGGAAGCAGAGGAATAACTAGTAGGTGTAGTGCAGCGACCACTTGGTTGCTGTCACTGTTAGAGCTGGGACTGCACAAAGTATCTTCAGCGCTGTGCTTCTCAGGAAGCTCTGAATGAATTGAGTCTGGGACAGAGGAACAACTTACCTCATTTGTCCCAGACAAATTAGTCTTTGGGAGCACCAGGCTTAGGAGATCAAGTGTACCCAGCTTCTTGAGCTATTTTTTTTTTTTTTAAACACTAATAATTTAATGCATTTATTTCAGGTAATATGAAGACTCTCTTCTCATTACAGTATATTTACAGAATTTGTTATAATGTTTTATATAAGCTATATATATTCTTACTACCACACATTAGTTTTCCTGAGTGCTGTGAAGAAATTTCTTCCATCTGGAAGAACAGAAGCACAGATTTGAACTAAAAGTGTCACTGGCTTATTCTGCTTCACATACATATTCTTCTCCAAGTTATATTTGCAAGTGAGACTGCTGCAAAGCCATGCGTGCTCCTGGTAGATCAGTGGAACTAACCAGCCTATCCAAGCATCTGGAAGCACACCTCAGTATTTTGTATGAACCACTCCAGATTTATAAAGCATGTACATTCAGCAGGGTTATTTTTCCCGCCTTGCAGTAGAAAAGAAGGCTGGACTTTATTCTGTAAAGGGAGAAACACTTCTTTCAATGGAAGAAGATCAATAAATGTGAAGATCTTTCCCGTATCACCAGTACTGTTCTTGAACTTTTCTAACTATGAACACAGAGGTTCCTTCAGTGTAGCGTAGCTGTTTGCTTTCCAGGTGCCACTTAACCTGTTCCTTTGATATCAAATTCCCCCAGCTACATACAACAAGACACATTACAGCTTTTTAATTGCTTATGACATTTTCTTATTGGATGCAAAAATTTGGCTTGTAATTTTGTCATAAAAAAACCTACATCTTACCTCGCTACCTTCACTAAAATCAGCCCTTTTAGCCAGACACGTGTTTATATCTGTAACTTATTGTAAAAGAAACATCTCACCTGCTTCAGAGGACTGAGTGACATCTCAGAACCGGCACCTTGCTGAGTTTAGGGGAGAAAATATCTGGATCAGGCATCCTGAGGAAGAGTGCAGTTCTGATTTCCCGATGTCTGGGTAGTTCTTTCTTTATGCTGACACACCAGCGGAGATGGTGAAATAGACTTCAACTCTCTCGCCCATGCTAATCTCCCTTGCATCTCTAATCGTATTTCAAGGTTCTTATGCCAGCGGGTTCAATCCTGCAAAACTTAACTGATTAACTGAGCAGGAACTGAGACTTCAGTGACCAGCTGAGTTTGTGATGTTTTTTTATTCCTCATGGGCTTGGGCTAATAAGAAACAGATTTCTTCGGTATCTGCAAACATCTTTGTTAGTTCTTAATTTGTTCCTAACAACAAATATGAATCTGAGAGAGAGAATAATGAAACTGGTTCTGTGAAAATCTCAGGCAATCACCATTTGCATTAATTTTAATATGCCTTATCCATTATTCCGTATGTTGTTGCTTTGTATGGAATTTGTGTCACCTCTCACTGTGTATTGGCTGATTGTGAAACAAATATAGGTAACCAGAAACAACTGGATCATTGTATATGACTCATGGTAGATTCTGGTTTTGGAAACTTTACAGATTTACAGAGCTGTCCATCTGTTAGATGGACTCGGCTGAATTGAACTGGCTGCAGAAGTAGCAACAAGCTGAGTTTGCAGCAATGTTTGATCAGCTTAGTGGTGATGTTAGTACCAAAATGGAGTCACCAAGCAGGTCCTGTTTTGTTCTATAGGGTTTATAATACCTCAGCACAGTGGTTCAGAGAGCACGAGTGACTGCAAGGGACTGCACCAGGGACTGTAAGGAATATTGATGTTCTCAGAAGCATAAGCTGTCCTCTCTCAGCTAACGATAAGAAATAAAATATGATTGTAACAGTTTTCTGGGAATAAGCATGGGAATTCTGGGAATATACCTTGCTTACGTTCACTTGTTTTTCTAAGGATGGATAACCCTTCACATGCATCAATATTGTGCTTATTATCAGGAAAAGATGGAAGATGAGTTATCAGTGCAACTCAGTTTCTTTTTTTAAGTCTTGAGTAAAGCAGTGGTTACTGCACCTAACTATGATGCTATAAGGAAAAGCCTTTCAGATTGCTTGCTAGGAGTCATGATTTTATGTTACTGCATTGAACAGGAAGGTTAATCATTGCCAGTGTCACTGTGTGCCTCCATGTGGTGAAAATTACAAGGACGTGTCTCAATAGGATAAAGACAAACAGCAAGATTGTCTTTTTGATTTATCTTTCTGATACAGTCAAACTCATAACTAATGTTTATGCTGAGTTTGTCCTATGCACGTGGATGGTTTATGCTTCAGGTTTTCTGTACTTCTGCAGACTGCAAGGATTATATTCCATCTGTTCAATTGTGTACTTATGTGGATTGCATTCAAGACATATTCCCTGTGGACAGCACAAGTACACAAATGTCTATATTTGCTTGGGATTTTTGAGCTACTGCTCTGATTGGGATATGATGTATTAGAAGTAGCCCGAAGCTATTTTTTCTCTGCCCAGACAACATTTACTTGCTTAGAAAAAGCCACATCTGTGGACCTGCAGACTTAAGTTATCCCTGAGTATTAGAAATCGGCATTATTGCCTAAGACACCTATTGGTAGAAAGATGAGTCTGACCTGTTGCTTTGCAGCATGAGCCCGGTTCTCACATGCAGGAAAAAAAACGAACAGAAGGTGGCAGTGCCGCTGTATGTAGTTTTTTTCCTACAATACAAAGCAAGTATCTCTGTAGCTCAAATGAAGTTAACGTTAGAGGTCACTCAGCCAGCTAATGGAAGCTCTGGAGTGTATCATTTTAATAAATAACTTTGATCTTCATGAAATTAGACATCAGTGCTACCTGTACTTTTTGTTCTGTCTCAACGGAAAATTGTTTCAGCTGCAAAGTTAATATTCAAAGTTAATTATTCAGAAATGAGTTGTTTTATAGTCATCTATAACAAAGCATGATGTGCTGCTTTATTACAGACCTACTGGAAGACCTGAACACCAAGACCATAATGACTGAGCAGCATTTTCTAACCAACCAGCAGTGTTTTGTACCCGTGGGTCTGTCAATTGTCATCCTGTAGGAAGCATGTTTTCCTTCTGCACAACTAGCAGTGAAGATCTCTGTGGCTTCAGATCTGGAAGAGGTGTGAATGTATCATGTGTTTGTCCAATCTTTTTAGTATTATTCATATGTAGTCTGTAAGGGCAGCTATGTTATGAGTTAGACTGATTAAATATCTAGTAGCGGTGTTGCATGATGCAGAATTATACTTTGTCACCTATTTTCAAAAATTAATGCTTGTATTTGGGTGACTTTTCTTCTTATATTGAATGCAAGTGGTATTTCATGATAAAGAGATTGTGGAATAATGGATTAAAACTAAGTTTGGCACAAACAGATATTATACAAGTTTTCCTCAACATGTCAGTGCTTCAGAAGGAGAACTCATGTTCAGGAAAAGGTTCTCGCCAATATATGTTAATGTGGAGAGGGCATGAAAAAAGAAATTTAGGCAATCTGGGTGTTTTGTTTTTGTTTTTTTTTTTTGTCTTTTGTAAAGTGAATGACCTGGTAGATACTGATAGGTGTAAGTTACTGGGCAAATAAAAACAATTGGATCCTTCCAGAATATTCATCTCTCAGTTACATTAATGAACTTTTAGGAAGTATCACAGTATTTAGACTCACCTATGACTGTAGCAGTTAGACAAAGGGATCTAAATTCCATAGATCTTATGGAATGGCAGAGATATCAAAACTCACAGCAAGAGAGGATAGATGGCAATTTGAAATAACCCAGTTTGTACACTAGAATGCCACAAAGCCTATTGCAAACACAGTCAAATTTTATCATATTTTAACTCATTTCATTGTCTGGAAAGTTTCACAGATGAAATGAATCAGAAAAGAAATACTATAATTTTAATTTTCAGATGGTTGAAGTTCACACCAATATGGATGCAGAAGCCAATTTCAGGCAAATGGGAAATTATAGCAGGCTTGCATGAACTGCGTTGCATTTTAATTGCTAGTCTTTGATGCTCCTGCATATGTCAGGAAATGCCATGTAGGTATCTCTGAAGCTGGCTCTGATTTCAGTCTATTGTAGCTGTGCTGTCCATAACCTCTGAGTCATCCCCTTCAGACTCACTGTGAGTCATTACAAATGGAAAACTAAGACACTGAAGTAGTGTATTCAGCTTACGTCTATGGTAAAGCCAGAAAGTGAACCTGTATTTTAGGTTGGTAACTTAAAACTTCTTTTGTGTCAGCTATAAATATTTTTTAAAGACCAGAATTTTTACAGCTTTATTCATAATAAGGCCATACAGCAATTTTGTTTTTTACCTTCATTCCCTAGGTACTGTAGCAAGCCTGCCCTCAGGAAGCTTTTTGCAAGATGAAATTATACACACATTATGAGGACTCAAAATTTCCTTTACATAGTGAGGTAAAATTTCCTTTTTCTATTCCATAATTCCACAGCATCAGTACTTTTGGTGCACTACAGTGCCAATTACCCCTTTGTTTCCTAGCAAAATACTCAGATGTATAAATTTATCTTCAAATGGACCTCCTGTACTAACCATGAAGCCTCCCTGCTCTCACTTTGTTATAAAACTGACGCTGATGTTATTTCTCACTCTCTAGACAGTATTTGAACTAAACAATATTACTCAGGACATACGGTTGGGTGTTTGGTATTTTTTTTAAAAGCTTTGGTGGAGAGATGCTTACAAAAAAAGAGAACAAAGTTTCTGAAGCTGTCGAATAGGAAAATAACAGGAATTGGACACTGCTCTTCTGTATTCTTCTGAAAAACATCCAAGATCCCTCTGTCCCTTCAGTGGTGACTTAATGCTTTATTAACAGTCTGTGTCTAGAAATCATGCTCTATGGGAAAAAAAGCCAGTAGGAGCTCAGTTTTCTTACCAGCAAAAGAAAATTGCTCTCTCTTTGTTTGCTTTGCATAGTGACTACTCAGTTAAAATGAAGTTTTGTCAGGTATGCCTTTGGAATCGGGAATAATTTGACAGTAATCCTCTTACCTTCTAACTTCAGAGTTCTGGTCTGCAGCACTTGGCTGGATCTCAAGGAGACAAAAAGAAAGTTAGGTATTTTGCATTGATCTGAGACAACGCACAGTGTGTTTCACTGACTGACTTTGCTCTTCTGACCACCTGGGACATTTAAAGACCTTCAAAACAAATCCAGTGGTGTCCATTCACAGTGCTTTACAACAATTAAATAAATAAATCCTAACTACCTTCCTTTTCCATCTGTTTTGTAGTTGACAGACTGTCTGCTGATATAATCATCTGGACATCGAAACCAGCACACAGTTGTTTCTATAACTTGTTCTTCTCCATCCCAAAGTGAAATTGTCTCAGAAGTGTCTGAAGCTTTTGTTGATGCAAATCATGATCAGACCCTTCCTCTGGTTTTGGCTGTTTATAAAAGAGATATTTTCAACATAATTTATGATAATAATGTTTATTTAATTTCAGCGTGTTTCTTCGGAATAATGGAACTGATGTAATAGTTTTAAAGATAAGTACATAAAGATATTCCTTACAGGCACAGACAGAGATAAAATGTACGTATGAGAATTCACCCTCCAATGAGTATTCGTAGTAGAAGTAGACTCCAAGATCTGCAAGAGCTTGAGGATCCTCTTCTTTCCCCTTTTCCTTCTATGTATGTACCAGCATACAAAAATGACTAGACGATTCACAGCTACATCAGAGCTAAATGTTCATTGCTGCCAGGCTACTGCACTTGAGTATTTTTTGTAAGAGCTTTCTTTTATGTGAGGGTCTAGGATACACATTTTTATTCCATGCAGGCACAGAGGTGGCTCTCCACTCACATCTGTTGATTCAAAGACTGCATGACAAACTCTCAAACAAAAGCACAGTTACATCAGTACATATGAGATACCCTGTGGGGTCAGACTGGTGATGCACATACCTCATCCTCTAGTCTGTCTCTCAGAGGAACAATAGCAATCGATTCCTCTTTTAGTCCCCCAGCATTCAAGATTGTTGTTAAAGGGATGTTATGGGCTTTGAATGGTAACTATCATCTGATATTCTGGTACACCAAGGGTACAAGGGTGTGTTGGAAAGAACATGGTTGGAGTTAAACTGCAAAAAGAGGCACACCTTTACACTGAAATAGCCAATTAGAACTAACAGTGTAAAACCTGAATAGAGGGTATAGTACAGTTTTTTTGCTCAAGACAGCTTTTTCTGGGTCCAATCAACACTATGCATCTAAGCTTAATTTCCTGTACTACAGCAAAGAACCAGAGTAGCTTAACTCCATTCTAACATAGAGGGCTTATTTATTTATTGCAGTGAAGATATTCTGCGAGTTTGCACTGACAGAGGGGATGGTGCTATCTGTTACGTTTATCATCAACTTTGTACCAAAAATAGTAGAACTTCAAAAACCTCTTTGGTATATTTATGAGGCAGTAAATTCAAGATTGGCCTTTCTGTAAAGACTGCCTGCACTTAAGTGAAGATGGATTTTCCTTTTGAGAAGATTGTTTTAGCTTATTTTTCCATGCTTGGGTTTTGTTTGAACCATGCAGGTTTTGTCTACTTAAGGAGATTCCATGGAAAACTGAAAACAAGTGACAACAGGTTGCCAGAACTTGAAAACTAACTGATGACAAAGGGAAAAAAAAAGTGTTTGGTCTTCTATGGCTTGCAGTGCACGTGCTGATTAATAGCATGTGAAGAAGTTGTGTGCTGATGGTATGATATTCATGATATTGTGCATGACTGTGGTTATGGCAGAACCTGTGAGTTAACTTGTGAAGTTACAAACCGATGAGGAAAACTGTGCCCCTTGGATTAGCAGTGATAAACAGGTAAACAGACAAATCAGATAGACAAATTTGTTAAGGCCTTTAATTTTAATCGAATTAAAAGATTTTGCTGAAGAACTGTACACCTTGGGCACCTCAGTTAACTAGGGAACAGTAAGGCATTCCTCACGTGTGGATGCATGTTCATGAGCTCTCTCTATGATAATGTTCAGTTGCGATGGATAAGAACATGAGTACTTTCTGACGCTAATATTTCAGCAGTAAAAGCAGAGAATATATGTGCTGAACATTAACTCAGTATCCAAAAAAATCTGGAAACTTTTTTCATTGAAAGTTTAGACCCAGATTGTCGCACGCAAAGAGCTGGGGCCTAACCAAAGGCATCGGCTGCAGCCACGATACTGTATTTGGCACACTTGTAGATGTTGTCTTGAGAAAGGTAGAAAGAATACTGGGAACTGCAATTACGTATTCTTTTTTGCCTCTGGTGAGATACACCCTGCAATGTAGTCATACAAAACCACACAAGTATAGCCATCCCTTTATGTGTAGTATCGTTAGCATTGAGTCTTCTGCCTGTTAGTCTTCAGCTGCTGCAGCCCAGAACCAGCACAAGCTGCAGTTGTCATCTCAGGTGCTGGTAACATTTGCAAGGACACACACAGTGTGCATTATATGTGTATCTGTAGGAATAAGTCCTCATCACGGTACTCTATCCACGTGGCTACCACTGGTGGGCCGCTGCTCAAGCTGGTTCTCTTTGAATGAAACTGACTTAGCAATGGTAATGGTGGTCAGGCCTTGCTGTTAGGTTGGGGTCACAGCCTCACTGCAGAGAACTCATGCAGTGGGAGCACTAAGATCCCACTTACTCATAAAGCAGCACTAACAGACGCTGCCTTCTAATCTTATTAATCTTATCTTGGCCGAACCCTTCCGGTGGCCAAGCTGCACCAGAGCCTTCCCGCTATGCAGCCCGGGGTGCCAGCCCAGCTGGGCGAGGCGGGCAGCTCCTGCTCGTGGGAGGGACGGGGCCCTCAGCCTCGGGCACCCCCGGCCGGCCCCGCGCTGCTGCCGGGCGGAGCTCGGTACTGCAGCCGGGCACGCCGCCCGAGTCCCCGTCATGCCGCTGCCCGCCGCTCCCTCAGCACGGCGGCGAGCAGCTGCAGCCCCGCCCGACGACTGCATTGCCCAGAGGGCCCCGCGGCCCCGAGGCTGCGCGGGGGCGGCTAGCGGGACTCTCAACCAACCCGGGCCGCAGGTGTGCCCGCCTCAGCTGCCGTGACTGACTCGGCCGACAGCCAATCGGCTTGCAGAAATCTCTGCAGCCGCCCAATCAGCGCCCCGGAAGCGTGGCGGCGGGCGGGTCCCGGAGCGCGGCGGACTCGGTGGCGCCGCGGCCGGGGAAGGGCGACCGCGGCGGCGTGGCGGCGCTCGGAGCGGGATTGCCGCAGGGATGGCGGCGGCGCGCGGGTTAAGGCCCGCGGGGCGGGCTGCCGGCCGCCCCTAACCCCCTGAGCTGCCCCCAGCGCCGCGCGCAGCGCTTACCCCTCCCCGCGGGCGGGCCGGCTCCCGCCCGGCTCCGCAGTCGCCATAGAGACCGCGCCGCACGCTATGGGGCGGAGGCTGGGCCGGGGGCCGCCGCTCTAGCCCTCCCTCCCCCCCGCCCGCTCGGCTCCGCTGCTCGTAGGCCATCTTCACGTCGGCGGGCGGCACCGGGCTCCGCGGGGACGCAGCGCCCGAGGATCCGTCGCCGCCTCGGCCCCGTTCCAGGTGAGGAGCCGCGGCGCTGCCTCGCGCCCCCCCCGGGGCTGCGGAGCCGTTAGCGGCGCCGTCGGTACGTGAGTACGGCTCCGCCTGGCTAGGCCGCGGGTGTGCTCGCTACGGGTAATAGTAAACATACGGGCTGCGTAGGGACGGCGTTTGGGCTGGGGGGGGGGGGGGGGCAAAGCAGAGCCTTCGTGCTGCTTGTGGTCACAGCCTTTTGAGAAGCACCAGCAGTATTCATAATTCATACGGAATGGGCTGTAGAAAACGGGTTATAAAATAGCCCGTAGTAGCTCTCTTAGGTTGGGCGTGCAGAACCAGTTGAATTTCAGATGAATTATTCAGAGCTGGTGTGGTGTATTGATGGCAAGGCTGAGAACCCCCAGTCGTGTTCGCCTTAAAGTGCGGAATCGGTTTCCATGTTGTGGTTCTGGATGAAAAAAACACCCCCGGTGAGAATTGTTAATAATTCTCCGTAGTCAGTGCCGTGCCTCAGTGTACGTCAGATGGTTTCAGCTGCTGTAGCTGAGCAAACAAAAGATGAAAGCCTGCTCTGCTGCTCGTTGAGTTTTGGAAATGTTTGGGTTGCCTCTTGAAGGTATGAACTCACGGCACAAATGAATCTACCACTTCTATTCTGTGTTAATGTCATAGAATACTTCCTTGTGACGATCCCTCTGCTTTACAGCGTGAACTATGCTTACAGAGCCTTACAACTTTCTTGTCTTTATAAATGAGAAGTGTGCTTAATGACGTTTATGTGGCCTGTAAGAAAATCTGACTGCAGTAGTGCATTTCCTCATCCGTGAAAAGTTGTTTTGAAAATGAAGATACTGCAGTTATAAAAATGCAAAGGTGAAATAAATTCTCTGATGCTTTGCTCTTCTTTGATATACGTTGGATGTATTATTGTGCTCTTAAAATCCGGTGTCCTTTTATACGTTTTATTTTGGAAGAGTGAGGGGTTAGGATGAGAAGAGCGGTGTGGGAGGATGGAGCATCGAGATGCTGCTCAGGCTCGGCGTGGTCGTGGCACTACTTCTGCATGCGGCAGTTTCTTTTACCTCTGACATCATGAATTCCAGAGAGGTTTTTCCAGAGTAACTGATTAAATCATGAAAGATTTTGGGGTGTAATAAATAAAGGATGAGCGATTGTTTTTCCTAGTTAGAAACTGATTTCTAATTGACAAGCTTCTGCTGATTCTCCGTATATAGATACCTATGTAAAACACTTGCTTAGCATGTGAATTTGTGCTGTATAGCGTCTTAATATACTGCTGTGCTTTCTGTTGCAGCTGAGACTCGTTTGTCTAGTGGGAATGAATTGATGCTCAGTAACAGGAAACACAGTTTCTGTGTTTCTCAGTGTTTTGTGTTGCTCCTCTCTCCTGCTCTGTTAAACCCTGACACGAAGCCTTTGTGTTTGGCTAGAGGGGAGGAGAAACAGCTGCCTCCTTTGCGTAAGACACTGATTGGGGTCCTTGCCGGTCTCTCAGGGATGCATCAAACGCCATCCAGCTGCTGTCCTTCCTCCCTCTGCCTGCCTCTAAAGGCACTCTGCTCGTGGCAGGGAAACCTGAGCTTCGTTGCATTGATCTCACGGATCAATGTGTTGTGCCATGCAGCTAAGAGAAAGGTCTGACAGGCTAATTGCTCAGGTAGGGATGTGCACAAGTTTAAACACGCACGATGGACTAAATGTGAGCTGTACGTTAAGGGGTCCAACAGATCGTGTTTTGTTTAAAAATTACTTACCGTCAGCTTGGTTTTTTGTCAGTGATGGGGATGAAAGAAGCTTTTTCAAATGTGTGAGCTGTTAACATTTTTCTTTAACAAGCTAGCGTTTAGGCTGCTTGAATGGGAATTAATTCGTTCATACGTAGCTTGGAATTATCTGGGACAGTTGTGAGAGTACAAGTAAATGGGGCAGTTTAACTTACTGCTTTCTCACACCAACAGGCTGCTTTCATAGTTGTGTTATATTCTACCTGAAGTAGTACTGGGATAAAAGTGGTTTTCCCTGCCTTTGTTGGAAACACTGAATACTGTACAACACTGCTGTTTACAGCCATATCCTTCACAACTCCTTCTTTGAAAACATCATCCATTCTTTTACTTATCTTTCATAACTTTAGTATGTTTATTGGTGTCTTCCTTTGTTTTTTTTTTTTTCCCAACAGTGATAGCTATTACTTCTTATGTTGGCTTACACGTTGCTTATTTTGAAGCCTAAGTAGAAGAAAATAAGGAGAATATAATGTGACCTTGTGACCCTGTGTCTCTTGATTGGGTTGAATATCTTTTTCTCTGTTTTGAGAAGTCTTGCAGCCATGGCTTCAATCACTTACTCTTTGAATCTTTTTTTTTTCGTTTGATGGAGAAAAGTCTTTGAAAACTTTAAGAAGTTTTTTAGGGAGAAGAGAAGGATTGAATCTGTGAGGAAGGGGGGGAAGCATAGCAGACTGGGAGACTTAAGACATCTGTAGTGTTTTTATCTGTTGTCAGGGCTTCAATAAATTGGTTCGTTAGTACACAAGGCATGCTTTCTTTTTCCTGTGGGTCTTGTACTTCATGGTTGATTCTGTAATGAAAAGCATTGCTTAAATGCTTTTCAAAATGCTATTTTATGCTGTTGCTTTGTCTCTGAAGAGATTAATCAATTACTGAGAATTAAGTTATTTACACTTACGAAAAAAGTCCACGTGATAATTCTTGCTTTCAGAGAAATGTGTGTACATGCATATGTTGCTTTGCCTTGAGTATGATCATAGCCAGAGGTGGAGAGGGCTGCCTGTTCTTCTACGGGTGAAGTTGAGGACAGAAGGCAGATTTTGCAATACATAGCCATCTTATTTATGAAGAAAGGGTAAAATAAGCTGGATCTGTCTTGAGAGCTTTTAAAAGATGTGAAGTTGTTTTAATGTGAAGCCCCTTTCTTATTTCTGAGTGCTCAGAGGAATTCATCAGCTGATCCAGAGACGAGTTACTATTGGAAGCTAAAATGGGGTTTCAAGTGGACTTGTCTACACTTAGAGAAGGTTTTGCCTTGTGTAATTGGTGTGTTCACGGAGCTTGGGAACTGTCTCCAGTCAGCAGCTGCTTATTGACTCTGCTCTCTATCACATCCCAAAGAATTTTCAGTGTTGCTTTTTTCAGGCTGCCTCTCCGTATGTTCAAATTGTGCGACATTTCTAGCAAAAGTTATTTGATACAATGTTCTGCAGAGAAGTAGTAGAATTGGATTGCTTTGTTTGGTGCACCAGCAGGTTGTGTTTTGTTGCAGCTGTTAAATTTACTGCGCCAGCAATGCTTCAGATGCTACTCTTGTTTAGCAGTATGGCTTCTGAGCAAATTAAGTGCATCTGTTTAGCTTCGGTGTTGACTAATTAAAAAAAAAGAGAAACAAAAAAATGAAGTGAGGAGATGATCTGTAGATCTGTAAATAGAGCATGCGTCTCTTCAGCATACAATGTTCTTCTTAGAACACCGGTACCATTATTTTGTTGTAAACAACATTATGTCCAATTATTTACAATCTCAAAATGGTTTATTATTTCCCTGTTTTTCCATTTGTCAGCATTCTGCACTAAATAGATCCAGAACATGCATTATCAGATAGTTGAAGCTGTGTTAAAAGAGGAGTGTCTGTGCTATTCCTTGAATTTCATTGAACTTTCTGCTTTCATATGTGATGCTTTGACTTTCTGTTTCCAGTAGTCTGTAAAATCAAGGTATTATTCCTGAAGAAGAGTCAGCCTCAAAGAAACTGGCCCGTGGTACCCCCAGAGCTGAAGGAGTGGAATTGGCATTGGATCAGGATTCTATTTCAGTATAGCATTTGTCTACTGTTTTGTAAGGCTCCAGGGATTATTGTGATGATCATGATGATTTGGGTGAAATGATATTTCTGCAGTTTTGAGTAAGATGGTATTTCCACTGGGGAAAACTGTGGAACATTTCATCTGGATGGAGCAAACTCATGAAAGAATCATAAGATAGATCCATGTGAAGAAAGTGTTTATTGGTCTTGTGGGAGAAATGTGCTAGCTAACCCAGACAGTTTTTGTCTCGACTAAGCAAGAACTAAGAAATTCCTAAGCTAAGGAGCAAATTTGAGTCTCCCACAGTAAAGCAGATGCATAGAGGATAGGAACTCCATCATTTACTGTTTGGTGCTTGACATTTATAGACATACATACACACAGACACAATTTTCACATGTTAGCTTCCGCAGATGAAATTGCAGATTATTGTTGAACCAAACAGCTGGCTGCTGTTTGAAAGGAGAAGAATACATCTTCTGCCTGTGCCCTTTCTAGAGCCCGTTGATCTGTGAGCTGCGCCTATACAACTCATAGGCTTGACAGTGAATGACTCTAAGAAGAGAGCTGTTTATATTGCTTTTTTTCCTGAGATAGGTTTGTAACTTTTATTAGGTCAAGCTGTTCAGTGCGGCTTCACTCTGAACAGCTAGCTGAGGGAAGCAGTCATAACCAGATCCTTCTAGTGCAGCAGGCTAGCTGCTAGGTTGATGGCTTCTGCCTATTGTTGACTCAGGGAGGAGGCAAGAATAGGAGGAACAGCATTTCATCTGGAAGTCATGTTCTACTTCCTTTCCTATTGATTAGGAGCAGGAAACTTGGACTAGTTGTTTCATTTGGTGTGGACACTTCTTATTGTTGATATTGTTCTTATATATTTTATTAGTAACGATCCTAGAATACTTTGTTTATTTGACTTTTCTTCCATAATAATCTCAAATGACTGCACTCTCTTTTCCTTGATGAATCAATTTTCCCCTGACCTCCCTCTTCAAGACTATTGGATCAGGATAGTTTTGAGTGTTTGGCAGCTAGTTAAAATCTGAGTTTGCACGTTAGCACTTCTGATGTGTAAGAAAATGATATCACATTTCAGATTTTCTTGGTTCACGTGTTCATAATACATAAATTTACTAATTCGTGTGCTTTTTTATTCTGTGATCCCTTGACTGTTAAAATAAACTTTCCTGTCCTAGAGTTGTCTCAACATACTAAATTTACATAGGGTAGTTACAGTTCCCTAATGAAATATATTTAGGTCTCTATTAGCATTTTCTGTGTCAGAATGTGGATCTCTTGTGATTGCTTACGTTTAAGCAACTTTTATTTGATAAGGTATTGAATGTCATGGTTTTCCCACTCAATGAGTATTCTCCAATGCTTTAGTAGCTGTTTTCTGCTCTCTTTCTTGATGTGTGAACACCAAAACTGTGTATAGTGCTCCAGGAGCAATTCTAATGCTAGCAGGTAGAGAGCTGCTATGATATCCTGAAGTATTTATTTGCCTACTCATCCGTGGTTGTCTGAGCCTTGCTGCCACAGTAGATGCATCTAATTAGGAGTGACTGATTCTCTGTATCATGTCAGATGATGTTTCCATGTGTTCTTTGCTCCCTGATGTATAATGTCCTCTGAGTTGGAGCACGTGCAGTTTGATTGCAGCACATTTAATGGCTGATGTATTTTGCGCTATGCTGCTTCCTCTTCTCGGGATCAGCTATGGACCTTGGAAATTGTTTTTCCTAAGCTTTTAAAAGGTGTGAATAAAGTGATCGACTGATTCCTGTAGGGACTAATTGAGCTGCATTAGTTCAGTTAACTTAGGTACATTGTGGGACCTATTCTTTATCGTGATCTACTCATTTTTCTGCTGTTTTTGTTTCTTAAAAGCAGACTTCTGTTTGGTATCCGGCTATCTTAAAGAGGAGCCATTGCTGTATGGTCTTTAGAGGCCAAAATTGTAACGTTATCGTTAAAAATGTACTTTGATAAGGACATCAGTCGAATGGCAGAGTGTTGTCTTTCGCCTATGCCTTATGCTTCGTCTATCGTGGAGCTGTCCTTGGTGCTGAACGCCGCCCCGGCCGCGCCGAACAACTCCTGCCGTCCGCTCAGGGTTCTGCCCTGGGACCTCCGCAGCAATCTTTCGTGCCTACGCCCTGCTGTAGGTGAGCTTTCCCCGGAAGCACTGCGTCTAGCTTTCTCACGGCCCCAGTCATTGTATATTTATGATCAGAAGCAGATTCTTTGTAGTCGAAGTTACACCGTAGGTTTTTATACCAACCTTGAGAAAGAGAGATAAACCCATGCAGTTCTATTAGTGCTGCTGTAATGTGTGTAAGGTATATAATGTACTTCAAACGTGATTACTAATGGCACCATTTCCAGTGCTTACTATGCTACGCATAACCTTTCCCTCCCCCAGCACTCAAATGAAACTTAGAAAAATGCACCTGAGACTTTCCTTGTGTTGCTCCCATCACCAGCTGCCTCTACTTGACAGACTTTCAGTAGACAGATTGTCCTTTGGTCAGATTTGTCAGCTGACAACAGCTGACAAATGGATTAAATAAATGTACTTCTTTCTTGATCCCCTTCCCCTGCATATTAGCCTTGCAGGGTTTTTAATATTTAATAATGTGGTAAAAGCCTAGTCCTCCTAGGGCAAGAAATTCTATGTCAGCAGAAGCATCTGATTACTTACCTAGCAAATGCTGTAGAAATCTCTTTGTCGTTCTTCCTTGTTAATAGGCAGTGGCAGACCAAAATTAGATATATTCAGCACATATACATTCATGGCAAAAAATGTTTTAATCCAGTGGTAAGAACTGAATTAATAACAAACAAACAAACAAAAAAAACAGCCTGTCTTTATATAGGATCTGGATTTAATGCCTTTCCTATGGAAAGGTAGCAAAATTAAGATGACGGTTTAGATTAAGTTCTGAGATTCATTGTGAAATTATGTTGAGGAATAACCCACTGAAACTGTTTAGAAAAGTGAAGATAATGTTAAGAGACTTGGCTATTATATCAGTTCTGGCAAGAGAATTATCAACTTTACATTGTAAATTATTTGTAGGCAGTATCATGTCTTTTACGTTTTATGGCAGTTGTTTCTGGCTGTTCATGAGAGGGTTTTTTTTTAATTTTTGTTGTTGTTGCTATCTGGTGGAGGTGTGTGGTTTGTTTTTGTTTTTTCCCCCCTAAATTAAACACGTTATTGGAAATGCCTTAAGTCAGCATCTAGTAGATACAGAAGTCACAGTTTTGGGGGAGCTTTTTATACCCTTGCTTCTCTTGATGCTCAGGTCTTCAGCAGCCTAAAATTTTCTATTAGTGTCACATGTATAAAAATGTTTGTTTATGTAACTGCTATGCGAGGTAACAAACTTTCATTCAGAAGTTGCTTTATTTGAGTTCCAAGTGTGACTTAGCTGTACTTGGCCTTTGGTTTGTGCAAATGCATTACGTGAATTTCATTGCTAAAAGTCAGAGTCCTCAACCAGCTGCATTAAATGTACTTGAGGTTAAGAGACATGTATTAATGCGTGGGTTCTCTGCATCCAGCCAGCAGAATGAATCAGATGTAATGATGAGAGACATTTCCTTATTGGAGAATCCCAGATACTGGGATGAAAAAAATCCCTTGTCTAATCAGTATCTACCTTCAACTATCCATAGTCTTTTTTTTTTTTTTTTTCCACATTGAACTTTGTGTGTAACAAGTCACGTGCTAACATAATAGGCAGAGATGATGGCCTTCTTAGGGTTGGCATAAGATCCACTTGGCGTGAACTGTTTGGCTTCCGATGTAGAATAAAGGACTGGAAAAATTGCAAGTAATAATGAATTCATGGATAAGACAGATTTGCTGTCTTTAAGTAACTGATGTGTGGAAGTCATCCGTGGTCCTCACAGCTAAGGAAAAGTTGACCCATCTACAATCACCAGTAGTGAATCACACTGTATGTAAAAAATCTATTGGCTCAGTTTTGTGCATGTGTAATTTTCTCAACTGACTGAGAAGTATTTATTTTCATTGGGAAGCACCATTAGATGTGTGAGAAGTAGGCAAAACATTAGATAATAATAATATCACAATTGTGTTGTTTATTCATTTAAAAGATTGCTATGCTTATATGTTTTTAGCACATTTTTTGTTTAAAAATAAATCCAATTGCAGATTCTGTAAGTTTTTGTTGCTTTAAAGATGATTCTAGATATTCAGATCAATATATTTGGAAGAATATTAGAGTGAAGGAAAAATAAATGTACTACATAAAGCAAGGCTTTTAGGTGAGTTAGAGAGAAGAAAAAAAATGCTGGCAGCAGCATTGTCCAACTAATTTAACACCAGCATTGCTTTTCTTTACTTGTAAACATAGGTCCTTTAAACAAGCACTGCCTGCTTGAAAGCACTTCCACCCAATCCCTGCCTATAGGAGGATTTGTATTGCTGCGTGGTAGTTTGAATTGAGGAACTAGTCTATCTTAAAACTAATCTTTTCTGCGAATCTCCAATTTTAAGCAAGTTTTAGACTACTGCTGCCAAAATTTGCAATTAGAACCTCTCTGTCACATGGTATAACTTGCAAGAAAAATGCACATTGGGAAAAATTTTAGGATGATTCTGTCTTTTTATTAATCTAAAGAGCTATTGTAGTTCAAGTAGCAGTGCTTATCATTAGAGGATGATGTTGTATGAATGTGATTATATGATGTTAAGTGGTTTTGTTAGTGCTGCAGTTTTTAACAGTTGAGAATCTTACTGTAACTGCTTATTCTGTGTACAGGTAAGTATAATTTACAATTTTACTTCAAAGGATTTTAGCAAAAGCAGTATTGTAAGAAAATATCAGATTTAAAAAACAAACAACCTAAAAAGAATATAAATGTGGTTTTAACCACATATCTAAGGAACATTAATGAACGAATGTAACCAAAAGTGAGATGTGTTTAATAGCCTGTGAGTGGTTTGATCTCTGCTATGTTTAAAAATGCTCCAAGCTATATTTCCTTTCATCTCTCTTTGTTCATTTTTTAATGGAAGTTAATATTTAGTAAAAGATGCATGGAAACTCACTTTTAAGAGTTATTACTCATTACTTTATAAAATACCTATTGTAATAGATCTTAGTGAATCACAAACTTCCTCTTTGTTAAGGGTAAAAAATTTTAAAAGGAGTATTGCTCTTCAGTCATAAGTGAAAATACATGAGTGAATGTGAAACGGGGCTATGTTATAGGTGCAAGTTAAGTCAACGTAATTTCATTGCTGAAATGGCCTGCAGCATGATTTGATGCACCTTGATTAGAGGTAGAATTCAAGCTCATAATATTAGTTATTAGTATTTGGTTTTTAATGTGTGTGTGAAAAATCTGAATTTGAATGAGAAACGTGATGATGGAGGGCATGGGAAGTGTGTCAGCTGATGGGAAGAGTACTATAAATAGATATATTGAGATTATTATAGACTAAACTCAGTATAGAAGGGGAAGGTGAAATGATGGAACAAATTGTACTTGGAGATCCTGAATGTTTCTTGCATACAAGATTTTTTTTTCTTTTGCTCCAAATAATTGCCTTCTGGAAGAGCTAGAAATAGTTTACTTGAGTTGAAACTGTTACCTTTCTGTTATGGTTCCCATAACAGCTAGTCAATAGGTTTAGGGTTGGAACTTCTTCGAAGCAAAGTGACAAAATGTTATCGCCAAGTATTTAATTCAAATTGCAGCCCATAAATTCAGATAAATTGAATTTATGGTACTACAGGGAACAGAATTTCTCTGTCCTCTCTCCATCTTCCCAGACAATGAATGAATGTCTAGTTGTTTGTTTTTTGATAGGAAGTACGTGCATCTTGAGAATTTTATACAATTCAAGTGAAACATGGATATACAGAAAGCAGGGATGATCTTTGTGTTGTCCTGTTTAGTCTGCATTGCTAACATTCAATTTTATTGCTTTTTGACTGTTACTTATCAATAAGTTGCTGTCACTTGTAGCTGTGTATCATAATAATCAATACCTTATTTTTGGTTGCTAATAGCCATTGTATTTTTAATAAAAAGTTATGATTATTTTTTCTGATGTACATAATTTTACATTTATCTACACAGAACCTCAACTGATATTTAATTCTGAAGTTATTTGGTCGCTCAACATAATATAATATCAATATAAGGTCACTCAACAGTTCTTCATAGTTGACTCTTTTCTTTCTTCCTTTTTAAAAAAACATTAAAAAAAAACAACAACCCCCCAAAAAAACAAAACCAAAAGCAACTAAACACGACGTATTGTCAGCCAACTTTTGTTATCTTAGTTTTAATTCTGCTTTCCAGGTTATCTGTGAAAATGTTGATTTGTGATGATTGTATCTTGCTCCTTGCAGAACTAGTGAGCTCTTTCCTTTGTCTGAGGTGACTACTTAGTCCTGCTTTGTGCCCTTTTAATGTACTTGTCCTTTTATGCCATATCTGTTTAGTTTCTATAAGAAGACTATGTCGGATGCTTTTTAGGAGTACAAATGGACATTATTTGGATTGTGCTTACCTGCGTGATTGTTTGTTTAAAAACTCCAAGATTTGGAATATAGCTCTTTGTTTCAACAGAACCTTGTTACCTTCTCAACTATATCCCTTTTATTACAGTGTTCAGTAGTTCTATTCATCATTACGATATCTACTAATTTGCTGGGCACAAATATTGGATTTGCAGGCCTGTAGTTTATTGGATGTTGCGTGTAACTCTTCTTAAAAATTGGCAATATGTTTGCCATGCTCTAATCCTTGTATGCATGTGCAGTTACAAGTGAAACCTTTTGTGTCATCATAAATAGAGAAGTGATATAACTTGAGTTTCTTTCAAACTTTGGTGCATATGTTCTGACACTGGTGACATTACTTTTCATTTTATGTATTCCCTATTCCTTTCGATTTTAGGCAAGTTTTCTGATGAGTTTCCTGAAGGAGTATTTTTCTTGGGTAGTTTCTTATTTTCTTTCATTGTCAACCCAGATGCAAAGTCACTCAGTTTCTCTATTGCAGTCCTGTTTTCTTTGAACGTATGTCTTATACCCTGGCTATTTATTGTTCCTATATATTCTCTGCCAAGCTTTACCATCTGGGAATTTTTTTAATTAGTTTTAATGTATTTTATTTATTCCTCAGTCTATTCTGCTTATGCTCTTTTGCACCTCCTGCAACAAACTGTTTTTTAAAATTACTTTTTTTTTTTGTTGCTTAAGAGTTCTCCTAATCTACTGCTTATTTATGTAGGCTTCCTTTTGACTTCCTTCAAGTCTGTCCTAATTGATATTTTATGCTCTGCTCTGTGCTTCCTACTTGGTCCATGTTAGAGAGACTGCTTGATTTGCGAGACTAAAATAAAACTAAAATGGGAGTTAAGTTCAGGCAGTCTTTGAAGTATGTGACCGTCAAGTGTGTCACATGCTAAATAATGATCTTCTTGAAGGAAAATTGTGTTTAAATATCCAAGAAATCCATTCCAAAATATGAAAGCAGTGCTATTAGTGATGGAAGATCATGAGTCAGGTTTTTATATATGATGAATTTCTGCAACAATATTTTTTTCAGTGGAACTTGAATTAAAAATGTAAATATTGATCTTAAGTGGTGACTCATCAGCCTAAAAATAATAGTTCTCTGTGCTGTGCTGTACTGTGTATTCACAGATGATCTAGAAAAGGTGCAAGTAGTGAAGTGACAGTCTGATGATAAAAGGGCAGGGAGAATAGTAAAGCTTTAGACAGGCATGGAAGAACTGCTGAAAGATGTCGCAACTTTGTCTGAGGTAACGATAGGTGAAAATTATTATAAAGGAGTGCATACATGGAAAAATTTGAAATGTACACAGTAATTGGCTGACGTCTCTGGAGTGAAGTCTTGCAGGCTTTCTGAAAACAGTGCATCAGTGCCTGAGAACATCTCATGGGTCTCATAGGATGTGGTAGGTCTGGAAAAAGTACACAGGGAGGGGAAAAACAAATCAATGGGTAAAAGAATAAATAACTGAAGAGAGACACAAGGGGAATATGGCAGCAAGCTATTCCCTGCATAGGCCTAAAAAGGGAGCAGGGAACAATCGCAAACTCTACCTTCCGGTACATAGGTTAGTGAACCTCAGACATAAGTAACAGAAGATAAATTGAAAACATATGTTCTTCCCACAGCATGGAAATAAACTGTAGGTTACTTGCAGTGGTGTGGCTAAAAACTTTCATAGATTCAGAAAATATACAGTGAATTAAGAACTGGAACATCTTAAGTATCATCTTTGGCTCAAAAAGAGGTTTTTTTGTCCCAGCTTTTTATATCCTCAGAAAGTATCCTGGGAAAGTATGATTATATACTTTCTGCATCCCTGTTTCTTCCCTCTGCATATGCTGTTGGCAGCAGTCACAGACAGGAGATTGGGACGAATGGATCTTTTATCTAACTCATCTGTCTGCTCTCATGATCAGCTGTCCATGCTATCTACTTTTCTACTGTCAAAACTAATTTTAGGTTAAGCATCTACTACAAACTGCATTCATGTTTTTTTTGGATTTGTCCCAGCTTTAAGTACCTTTGCCAAAGTTCCATTTGGGTTTCTTAACACCTGTCTCCCATTACAAACCAGTCATTGTTGCTTGAAGACATGATGAAAGCCTCCTTCAGACCAAGTCATGTTGTTGACTCTAACACTTCCTTAGAAGATCCTGGCCTGAATGATTTTTCACAAGCAGATTTGTGATTCCGTCCTTGTTGAGCTACTCATCTCCTCTGTTTTCATGGACTGTGCTTTGTGATGCAGGTAGTGCCTGAGCCCGCGTGATCTTTGGGGACTGTCCTGTGAATGAGGCCCTCCATGGCACTATAGAGGGTCTCCAAAGCCACTTCAGACTGAGAATATAGTGATACCATGTGCAGTTCCTCTGTCAATACGCCATTGTGTGTATATTTCAGTGACCCTAGTTCCACCTTCCTCCAGCATAGCCAAGCACCAAGCCATTTCCAACCTCTCATATCCTTCAGCAATGCATTCCCTCATTGAGTTCAAAGCCCTGAGATTTTGGTAGACCTTCTGCACTGCATGGGCACACTCAGATGCCATCTTCCCAACAGCTAGGCTCTTTTGGAGTAGTTTTGTGTGGTTTAGCAGTTACTGACTTGATTTCACGCATTCTTAAAAAGGAGAGCTACTCTCTCCGGGTATTTAAGAGATGGCGTTACTATGTACACACAGCCAGTACCCTCTTTTTATCACAACAGTGCTGCATGTTCAGAATTAAGCACCCCTAAAGTAAGAATACCAAGGAATTAGACGTGACAGATAAAAAGATAGAGATTCCTCTATTTTCTTCTGTTCTCCTTAACAAATTAAACTTTACTTGATTGGATTAAATATTGAGAAATTGATGGCTTTTTGTTGCATATACCCCATTGCACCTTTCTTGAACTGTCCTCAGCAGCAGCTTTTTTTTTTCCCCTGTAAATTGTTACGTATCAGCTGCCAGGAGTTGGTAAGCTATGAAAGAAGTTCTTCAGACCGGTGTGTTGTATGCCTTACTGCCTTCTGTATTGCCAACGCTGGGTACTTATGTTTCCCAACTAAGAAAGTTGACTTAGCATATAATAGAGGTAGATTGTACTAGTGGAAAGGGCAATAGTTTCAAGCATCTTAAAAGATCATTTTTTTTTTAATTCCTTGGTACAAATGTTAGTGATATTGGTGGAAGTGATCCCCAAAAGCTAACCAACTATTCCAACATTTCATAATGCTAGAAGCAAGATTTTTTATTTGCTGATGAATTCAGACTATAAATAGGTTGATATTACATTACTATGTTGCTGTTTCAAATAATTGCTCGATTTCACGCAGTCGTTTTATCAGCATTCAAAACCACAGTGCACCATCACTTAACTCTTTGGCAGTAAAATTTTTAGAAAGTTTTTAAAACTAATCACTATAATACTGTATAAAATATTTGCAGAACTAACTTGCTTTCTGCATGTTTAAAAACATTTTTACGTCATGTCAGTGTTCAGAGAGACAGTTTCATTGAAGAAGGCTTTTATGACAAGTAAAATAAATTCTTGTAGTAGAAAAAATACTATTCTAGTTCCATTTTGCTTTGTTGTAGGTACCATAACACTTATAGTGAATCTAAGTCGCAGGAGTACAGCTTTATTTTTAACAAATGGTCCCTTTAATGTTTTTAAATGAGATTTAAGGTAATAAATAATTCGTCTTTTTTTTTTTTTTTTCAGTCTGGAACTCACTCTGATTTGTGAGAATACTGATAATATTGTGTCATTTGTTATGAAGTTAACTTCTCCAACGGATTAGGTTCCCACTTCTTCAGCGTTAAAGGCTTTCCTCCATAGGTTGTAGCTCAGCAACTGGTTTGAGCTGAAAGCGCCACGGAAATAGTCCAGTCCCTGTGCCTCACATTTACCTTCCACTCTTTCCCCTGGTTTGACATAAGTCTTCGTGCTATTGTGTGACAAATCAAATTAGTAAATTCAACTGAAAAATACCATGGCAAAAATAATCATGGCTGTATGACCTAAACTTTGTTTTTCTGTGTGCGAAATTGCATCCTTTATTCGGTAGAGGAGACAGGGCTTTATAGGCTTTCCTTGTCACACAGCTATCCAGTACTTCCTGTCTATTACTGTAAGGTCTCAAGTACCTTTTATTTCTGTTGGTCTAATCAAGCAACATAATGAAGCTTATTTCATTGCAATTGCTTTAAAGTAAAATTTAACTTTGAAGTTGCTGCCTTTATTGTGGACTTAAAAATGGTTTGTGTGCCTAAAACTTGTTTTTTTTTTTTTTTTTTTTTTTTTTTTTTGCATCAGGTAGTTTAGTTAAAGATAAAATGCTCACTCTTTCCATAAACTTTGCTGTCTTGTTTTGTTTTTGTTTTGTAACATGCTTTGTGCTGGATTCTGTTGCATACTGGAAGTGGTGTGGAAACTTGAAATACTTGTTTTTAAATAAGTCTGTTATCTTGAAACGAAATGCTATATATGTAATTTGTCTTCAAAGTGAAGAAAATACTGCCACTTTTGTAATAACAACATAGCTGAATACACAGAAGTTGCCAGAAGGAAATCTAGGCTATTTGGCAACAGAACACAAGACAGTTTGGAGCTTTTCACACCTGGAATCTGCAAATGGTAATGAGAATTTTGGTACCAAAAGCATGAGATGGAAAAACATAAAATAGCATTGGTTGTGTATAGTTTTGTGGTTTGTTTTATGTAAAAGAATTTATTCACAACCAATACAGTTGGAAATTTAGGTCCAGGTATTCAATTTAGTTTTCTCATTGACCTACTGGCTAGATAATGATTTTCAGTTACGTTAAAGACCCTAACTTTTAATGAAGATATTTTGGAAATTGTTTGTAAGTGTAGTTTTCAAATTTGAGTATTCAGATGCACACTTTTAAAGCATTTAGATCTTGCATTCTGAACATGGTTTTAATCCTTTCTGGAAATGGACTTTACCATAAATGCAATGGAATTTAGACCTTTGAAAATGTCCTGTGTTGATTCTTTGTTTTTACAGATTTGTTGAATGTTCCTTTGCTCCTTTAGGTTTTCTTCTGCTCAAAAGTAGAAAGTGCGGAAGTGTCAAGCAACTTGGGAAGGCAGCCAGATAGAACTAATAACATAGAAAGTTCTTAATAGCAAAATGCTATTATTTCACCAGAAGAGGTGTATATGTATGTATATACATATACATATATTCTGTGGAACAGAAGTAATCTTCTGGCTTTACTTGTTTTGTTGTGTGTCTACATTCGGCCAACACTGTACTACTTTCCCAGCCTTAGGTATAGACTTTAAGCTAATCAGTCTTTGTAGATGTTAAAGGGTTGATTGACTTCAGTTTAGGGTAATCTCTGAAGAAATTCTAATATGCACAAGCATACGTGTATGTGCACATGAATTACATAACGTGACAGTCTTTCTATTCTGAAAGTCAGCTCTTAGAAATGTGACAGGTTTGGGGGGAAGTTTTGCTTTGTCCACCAGCATGTAATATTTTAATATACTTAATTGGGTTTGCTTCAGTAATTCTTTGGATAGATGATAAGTAGTTAAAAGCAGTTTAAGTGGGTAGAAGAATTTTGAATACTGAGTGCTGTTTGTACAATATTAAATTTTGGTTATAAGCATCAATTGTCCTTTAACTGTATTATGCTGTGGTCAGTTCCCAGAAAAAGGGAGGCTTATATTGTGGAATGAAGTCCGTGCTTATTATTTCATCTGAAATATTTCATCAACTGTCACCTGGAAATAAATCAGCCAAAGGGCTAATTTGCCTTTAATTGTGGTAATTCTGTTATCCTGCTCATTTACTCTCTTGACATTGACTGCCCAGGGAGGTTGTGGAGTCTCCTTCTCTGGAGATGTTCAAGACCCACCTGGACGCCCACCCTTGCAACCTGGGCTACGGAGCTGCTTTGGCAGGGGGGTTGGACTGATGATCTCCAGAGGTCCCTTCCAACCCCTACAACGCTGTTATTTTGTGATTCTGTGTCATAAACTGATCTGATAGTGAAACTGGCGGATACATAATTTCATGAAATGCATTGCCATTAAAGTGGTTGCCGCTGTTTAGGCGAGTAGTAAAGAAAAATTCATTTTGCAGAAAATGGCCTTACTGCCACTTATAGAACCACACTGTTAAAGGATTCTTATCTTGAATGAGTAAGGGAAAGCTTGTGCCTTCACTGTATGTCTTTAACTACTCATTTGCTTCAGTGGGATATGGAACATGCTGGAGTGCTCTTAAATTGTTTACCAGCATTGTAAAGTCTTCAGCTGCTTCGCTGAAAGCAATAGCTGGCTGTATTTCAGTAATATAAATGGAACTATTTATGTTTTTATGCACTTCTTAGTCATCTCTGGCATTTAGAGTGTGTCTTCTGAACAATCTGAATTTGAGTCCTCCAAAATTCAGAGACTTCTCAGTTTTGTCCTGAACACCACCTCCAAAGAATGCATTTATAATGTATCTGTCCAAAAAATCCTTTAAAGGTAGTCCTCTCCAAAAGTGTCTTTCCATATGAATTTTAAGAGGATTGTAGTCTAAGTTGCACATATGAGAGTGCATCTTCAATCAAAATATTTACCCAATGCGGTGCATTAATAATTAACAAATTTTTAGTTTCACTGTGTTAAGGTTACTAGGACACACAGCAGAGCAGTGAAAATCAGTGTATAGCAGTGTGTGAAGAAAAGCTTTAGAGAAACATTGTTCTCTCAGCAGCGTCTGAGTATAAGTATGCAGGCATGTAGGCATCTGATACAGCTGTTATTTAGCAGAAATGTAAATTGACTTTGGACTTAAATTAGGGAAATAAGACTATTCGCATAAACAAACAGGAAATTCATCTTTTCTCCATATTAAGGATCGGTATGATTGAGTGTAATTCAATGCGAGTATCTAACTGGGAGTTGCTGCCTATAACACAGGAAGAATGTGGAGCAAGGAGAGGCTCCCTCAAAAGAGGACCAGAGAGAAGACCCATGGGATAGGAAGGAAGGCTTAATTTAGAGGAGGTTAAAAATGATCTGATCCCTGTGTTTAGATGCTTAAATGAGGTAAAATTAGCAGGGCTGAAACTCAGTTTCCAAAAGTGTGACAAAGTCCTGTGTTAAGAAACTAAAATTAGACAGGTTAAACCTTGAAAGAAAACCAAGTCAGCTCACTGTGAGAGAAGGGTCTTGACACAACACATTATAGAGGAGGACGGGGAATTTGGAGTCTGGTGACCAGTATGTGTACATACGCACCATGGAGCATGAAGGGCTGCCTGAACAGATGGAGGTGCTGACAAATTTCAAAATCCTGTGGTCTTGAAATCTAAGTACTTGAATACTCAGACTCCTACATTTGGGGTCTTGGAGAACACAGAATTGCCCAAATTAACCTCCACAGGCTTGTGAAATTTGTTTTAAGTAAAACTATGCTTGCTATTTTATTTGCACCAACGTAGTGCTAGATTCTTAAGCTTCAGAAAGTGATTAGCACCCTGCCTCCAGGTGCCAGGAGAGAACTTCTGCCTCTGATTCTTTAATGCGTCTTCATTTTTTGGTGTTTTAAATAGTAGAGATGGTAATGTAGAATAAATTTTCTTGCTTTGTAGTGATATAGGATGGCAAGAGATTTGACAAGGAGTCAGTATATTGGAATTGAGAAGAAGAGGCTAAGGGGTGGCCTCATGGTGACCTACTGCTCCTCTCAAGGGGAGTGAATGAGGAGTGAAACAGCATGGAGCAGGCTGGGTATTAGAAAAAGGTTCTTCACCAGCTCCCCAGGGCATTGGGCCTGGCCCCAGGTGCTGGAGTTCAAGGAGTGTTTGGACAGTGCCCTCAGACATAGGGGTTGAACTTTGGGTGGTGCTGTGTGGAGCCGGGAACTGGGCTCAGTGATCCTTGTGGGTTGCTTCCAACTCGGGATATTCTCATTCTTTATGAGTAAGATTGAGGAATTGTGAATAAACGAAGAAGATTTTTGTCCTGGTTGTTCAGGTTTTATATGCAGTATTATGATACTTTTAAAGTAATTCTTAAAAACACGGTATGTTTCTGTTGATATACATACGTACGGTAACATTGCGTTCTGGGTTACTTACTGATGCTGTCATAGTGTGCTCAAAAATTCAGGAATCAAGAGCTCTCAGAAACATTTATTGGAGTTGTGAGTAAAATTGGCATTTGAAATATATATATACAAAAAAAAAAAAGCTATCTAATCAAATATTAGATCAAGGCTCATAGCAGTACTGATACAGAATCTCTAAAACCATTGTTGTCATATATTTAACAAAGCATATACTTTTTGTACAGATGATGAATTTCACCTGTGCAAAAGCTTTAGCAAAATTCTTGTCCAGTTTTGATCTCATTCCAGCCAGATGAATACTCTCTCCACTGCTTTTACTTTTTTTCTTTTTAAAGCAGTGCGAAGGGGGGAAATAAAGTAGGAAAAAAAAAAAGTTATAGGAGTAAACACAGTACTTAGTGAAAAACACCACATAATTGAAAAGAGGTGGAAGGGTAAACAAAGATTGAAGCAAATGGAAAAATCATGGAGCATGCTATAAACGTGTAATTTTAGAAGTGTTTAATATACTTTTGTCAACTAGTTACTGCTGTTTAATTTACTCTTTAGCTTATTTGGTTCTTGTCTGTGTTATGATAACTCTATCAAAAAGGCCAGTAATTATAGTCAGTGGTTCAGTAATGCAAGGAGTGTTAACTTAAATTACTACAACTTACTTTATAATTCTGACCTTATCTGCAGGGGAGAATTTACCAGCAGCAGTAGAATGGAAATTGGTTTACTTCAACTTGATTAAATTCTGGGGTGGGCACTTTGACTCAGAATACAAAATCTCAATTTGGTTTCCCTTCATTTGTTTGAATTAAAGCAATTCAAGCTGTGTATTTGTAATAACTGTGCTTTCACAGGTATTTAATCCACTCTAACTAATTAGGTACAAATTTAAATCTTCAACTAATTCAGATTAATTTTCCCCCAGAGGTTTCTGTTTTGTTTGGTTCAAATGTCAAAAATTACAATTGAAGGAAGAAAGGCATAAATGAATTAGGAAAAATGAGTATGAAAGAGTGTAAATATTGAACAAAAACTCACAGCCAAATGTAATTACTGTTGTGTTAAACCTGTCTTAGATTGATTAAGTGGTAGGGGTTTTGTTAGTTTAATTTCTTGTGTTTGGTATTAAACTGAGCATTTCTACATATGAAATGACTTCCTGTGCGTTTACATCAGAATGGTTGTTCAGTATTTGGGTGATGATTCTAGGGAAGGAGGATTTTCCAGTTTTAGCTTATACTATTTTGAAAGTGATTGAAATAAAACTGAAACAAATAAGTTTTTTAAGAGTCTTATTCAATAAGGAAGCTTCTATCACTGTATCAGTGTAACAAGCACAGTTCCAGAGAAGCTGGTAGCAAAGAATTGAAGTAAGCTTTTAAATGATTAGAGTAGCTGGTAATGAAAACCATTGCATGTGGATTAATCTTCCTCCTCCCCCCCAGTATTACACATATATTGCTATACATACGGTTTTGCTTTAAAGTTGATTACCAAAAGTAAATGAAAGAATTAAACTGAGATACTCAACAGAAGTTATTTCAGGTTTTTTTTGTTTGTTTGTTTGTTTTGATTTTCTTTAGTTATTTGTTGCCTGGCATAAACCAGTGAAACTATACTTGCAGACATAATACATGGTGTGTGTGCACTACATTATAAAACATGGGTAGTTGGTAGGCGTTACAATAAGTTTAAAATAAATTAAAATTCCAATTTAAGTATCCATTTTAAATTAATTTTTAGGTTAATATATTTTTAATGTTGTTATTAAATATTACTATTATTTAAACCATTATATACTGAAGTGTTAATAATTTAGTTGATTAAAAGTTATTATTGTTAAAATAAGAGTGTTTATGATTTGCAGCAGTTTGAAACTTCCTACATGTTCTTATTAATAGATTTAAAAAAAACAAGGAACAATATACTTGGATTTCTTTCTGTACTGGAAGTTACTTGGCTGTAATTCTAATAAGTCATTATAGGATACAAAATCCTGGTTAACATACTGTGTGAGAAATGTGACTGTTTCTTTAATTCGTGTTCTGCTCTTATTCTGCAGCCAGTGGTTAAATGGAAGCCGCTCGTGGGATCTGGATGGTTTTAACTGACACAGACTTGGCATAGCAGCTCCATCACATCAGGAGGTTGCCATGAGTGGAGGTGGGGAGCAGCCTGACATCCTCACTGTGGGAATCTTGGTCAAAGAAAGATGGAAGGTGGTAAGTATGTCTTCCTGCAATTCTTTTTCATTTTTAAAAATATTCCAGTTAGCATATTGAATCCAGTTAGCTAGTGATTATGTCAGTCATTTTGGAAATCAATCAAGCATCTTATCGAAACTAATCAGATTGTGAGACTGGTTACTTCTTTTGGGATGTTCTTTCCAGACCTTGCTGGTCTTTAAATGTATGCAGTAGAGGATGTTTTCTTCCATTTGATGTTTTTTCCTATCTTATTTTGTGTGATTATAAATTTCAACTTGTAGGTTTTTTCCAATCAAATAGATGAATGCCAGACATTGTCTGTGAGTCAATTCAGTTTCTTGATTTCTGTAGCAAAACGTGAGGATTTCTTAATTACGTTTAAGGTGATATACTTTCTGAAAAAAGGGTTTCATAGTACAGGCTGCCAGTGGGAAAACCAGTATCATGCAAATTTCGGTGATTCTATAATGCTCAACACATATATTTAAATATATTTCATAATCTAGCATAAAATAATTATTGATGGTTTTTGCTAGTTTATCAATTCCTTGTGTAGGAAGATGGGGCTGTGTAAGCCAGTGGACTTCAAGATTTTCTAGGAAGGAGCCCTGACCCTTTTTAGTGCTCTCTCTGATTGTTCCTTGTGGAGTTCTCTGATACCCTGCTTTCTCTCTCCCTGTTGAAGAATGACAGCTCTGTGGTGTGGTAGCTGGAGAGTATTTTATTGCAACCAGTTAGAACATTCTGGAAGTTATATATAGATTTGCAGCTGGTGTAGACTTGAGAATTTTTGCTTTTCGGGATCTTGGTCTTTGTAATAATAAAATCACACCTGGAGTTTTTGGATATGGCTGTTTTATAAAACTATGCTCAAATTTTATTTTGTGTAATATTCTTCATGGTGATTCTAGTTTGGGAGGTAAACATAAACAAGGTGTTATAGAAGTCTTTTTTCTTCTCAGTGTCACCCTCTAACTGTTTCACTCAGTGTTGACTCCCTGCTGCCTTTGGAGAAGAGGATGCAGAGAATGAGTTTGGGTCAAGAGATTCTGAATGCAAAGATGAGATGTGTGAAACTTATGTACGGAGTGGAAAAGTGTGGTGTAGGTGTAAAAGAGTGCAACAGCATCCTTGTCAAGGTGGAAGACATTGAGCAGATGTAGCAGGATACCAATATGACTGAATTGGCAACTTCTGTCTTAACTCAAAAGCGAAATTGTTTAGAACAGACAGAAGGTGGAAAAGGTGCTGGGCTGCCCAAGAGGAAATTGGAATTTAAGAAAACCAGAGCTCAGCCTGCAGTTGAAACTGGGGAGATCATTGAGAAGCAACCAGAAAGACTTCCATAGGAATGTTGGCAGCAAAAAGAAGACCAAGGGAAGTGCAAGCTCATTGATGAATTTCATGTGTGACCTAGTGACAAAGGAGGTGAAAAACGATTTTTCTGACATCAAAGAGCAGTTCATTAGTGCCTGGAATTAATGTGTGCCATGATTATTGGGTGTATGTTAATGATTCTGGTGTGCTTCATCTGAGGACAGAAATTGATCTGTTTATTAATATGGTTGCTTGTTTGTTTATTTTAGCCCACAAGCAGAAAAAAAGCCTTTCAGAGGCAGTCTTGCTCAATCTGGCCATTTCTTAAAGCTGATAAATTGAAATTACATGATTAACTGCTCTAAGTCTGTAAAAGTGACAAGGGTGACTGTGTCATCTCTATCCTTTTTCACCTTTCTACCATGCATTTTCACTGTCCCTGCTGTACTTAGATTAGTGCTTGTGCTAAAAATGGGCGTCTGTGTTCAGCTGTTTGAGCCTAGTTCCTTAGCTCAGTGCTCAGGAAGATACAGAGGCATTACCAGCCCAAGAAGTTCTGGCTTAACATGACCAAATTAGTTAAGAACTGCATCTCTCAGAGATACGTGTACATACAGACGTACAACCCACCTGGACACCTACCTGTGGAACCTAGTCTAGGGAGCCTGCTTTGGCAGGGAGGTTGGACTAGATTGCTAGAGGTCCCTTCCAACCCCTTACAGTTCTGTGACTCTGTGAAATGCCTTTATGTGTAGTCCCATTAAACGTGCTATTTTTTCTAACGTTTACATGACATCTCTTTCCATTCTGCAGGGACTAACAGTCATTGCACAGTTATATCTACATCCCTCGCCAATTAGTACCTGAAACAAATGATGCCTGAAGACGTTGGCTTACTCAGAATTTGTGATACTCTGTACTTAAACTTGTTAATTTTTTAAAATAAACAGGTTTAGGAGGAACAAGCTTAAGCCTTTGTTGATAGTGTGCTTGTTTTAGTGCATCAGAGAAAGTTTAGAGGCGGACTGAGAGGAGATTAAATTTGCCAATAGCTAGTGTGCTTAACAGAAAGAGATGATAACCTCAGTTTGCAATCAGCAGATGTTGCAATGGAAGCAGATATGTAGGGGTGAGTTAGTTATGAAGTCTTAATGTAGAGTGCAGTCTATACAATGTACCTTTTTAAAGGTGACATTGAGAGACCAGAAGTGAAAACTGGTGGGTGGTATCTTGGTCCATGTTTTCCTGATATAAAAAATATTGAAATGAGACCTGCCTATAATGGTTAAAAAACCTTGAAATCGTGAAGTGCATGAAGAATTACTGAGTATTGTTATAATCATACAGAATAAAAATTCAATGTGATATGATTTGCAAGAAAATGAGTAGGCTATCTTTTAAGAAGCTTTTTCCTTTTGAGATACATGGCTGTTTGTCTGGATTAGGAGACATTGGATCAGTTATTAGAATTAGAAGGTTGCTGGTCTCTTGATCTCTAGAACGTTTAGACAACATTTAATATGCTGTAGTCATATAACCTTAGCAAATTTACATTTTCAAATGATGTTTAGAAAGTAATTCATTTAAAGGTAAAATATATTAAAAAAATTAAAATGAAAAGTAAGTATATTGCTTAGGGTAAGTTCATTTTGTCTCTTTTTTATCAGTTGAAGAATGGTAGCTACAGGGGGGGATCACAACATGAAAACATATGAAATAGCATTGACATTTTGATACTGAAAGAAGACAGGTCCTTGTCTGCTGTGAGCAGAGTGAAAACATTACTATTAATATTTGCTCTGAACGAGGCATATGCGAGGAGCATTCTTTTTACTTCTTCCTCAAACAGATGAATCTTTTAGTGGTGCCTGTTCCTTCAGTATGTGTGTTAATAAGAATGGCGTTAGTGAACTATGGGCAAATAAGTAATGTTGATATACGTATTCAAATCTTTTGTCATGTGTAAGTCATTGCACAGAATAGAAAATTCTGGCTTTTTGTAGTAACTCTGAAGTACTTTCATACCTTTAGCATTCAATGCTTGTATTTCTGAGGTGGGAGGGAGGAAAAGAGGATAGCTTATATTAAAATGTCACTGTGCATTTCTTTTTTGAAGGTCTCTGGGTAGCATATGGCTATTTGAGGAAAGCATATATTCAGCATGCTGACTTTGGTTAGATTCATGCTGGGAGTTGTACTCTTACATTGTATGAAATTGGGAAGGCTTAGTGCCGATGGGTATCATGCGTTTTAACTTGTTTTCCTAGAATCCTCTTCCAGATTTTCTGTGGTTAGCCATAGATGTGTAGATATTGAATAACTTAACTAAAGGGTACAGTTATGTAGTCTAAAATCTACTACAACAGTGTTTGCAGTTTGGAAGACGGTGTGAAGAAGTATTGATGTTTTATTCTTCTCCTCCATTTGTAATCTATTTTTGTTTGTTTCTTCAATGTAGTTAAGGAAAATAGGAGGTGGAGGATTTGGAGAAATTTACGATGCGTTGGACTTGCTTACTCGGGAGAACGTGGCGTTGAAGGTCGAGTCAGCTCAGCAGCCAAAGCAGGTGCTGAAGATGGAAGTAGCTGTGTTGAAGAAATTGCAAGGTAGGAGTATACCCTGGATATACAGAAAGTAGCATGGCAGTTTATCTTTAAAAAAATAATACAATCACAATTTAGTTTAAATACTCTGTATTTTCTAAGGTTTTACTTACTTGCCTTCTGAAAGTTTTGCTACAATTAACTTTTTCTTTGTAACAGGATGAAAAATTAAATTGCTTGCAAAACCTGTGTTCATCTGTACTTCATTCTGGATCTGTTTGCTCTTTTGACTTTTTTTTACTCTCTATTTTTTTTTTGTACAGAAAAAGGAGACTTTTGAAAGAGGAAACCTATCTAGTTAGTTGATAGTCTTTCATTTAGCACCAATGATAATATTTCTTTTTATTTTTTTCTTGTCAATACTTGCAAAGAGTTTTCTAAGCTTGAATTTGGAAGCATAATTATGAAAACAACAACAGCATAGCAGAAATAGAACAGATAACAACAACAATAACAAAAACCCACCCAAATCCCACAATTTTGAATCCTTTAATTTGCAGAAAAAGTAGTATCTAGAATACTTCCTGGGTTCAGTTCCTTCTCTCTTCAGCAATGTGGCTTTGGATACTCGCTTCTGATGCATCTTTTACTACTTTAGTGTCTGAATGTAGTAATGTAGGTAAGTATGCAGTGCTATCTCTTCACCGCTTTTCATGGTATCTGAATAAAAAGAGTCTTTTAATAAAACACTTTAAATACTTTTTTTTTTAAACAATTTATTCTGAATCTGAAAGATTATGACTAATCTATTGGTCTCTGTCAGCAGCCAGATTTTTTCTGAGCTCTGAGTTCGAATAAAACAAAATCTGCATGACATATGGTGCTGGCTAATCAGCTGTAAAGGTCACATTGCTACAGAAATTGACAGCCTTTATAGATTTAAGAGGGCAAGTATGTCACATGTGATAGTGTTGGCAAACTGTTCCTGTGTTCATATCTTTTTAAAGAATTTCACAAAAGCATCTATTAATACACAGCCGAATAAGAAGATTCAGGGAGTCTGTATTTGCTTTTTTGAATTGGTCTAGAGATCATGGAATTCAAATTAGAGTTGTTAAATTGTAATAATACAACATTTTTAATACTCTTCTACTTCAAAGTATGGTGAACTTTGTAACCTTTGAATTCAAAGGTTCTTTTTTTTCTTAAAAACTTTTAACCTCTTTACCTTTTTGGCTGAAATGGTCATTTCCAAATATTGCTGTGGGACCTTACAGAAGTTAGAATTTTTGCATCAATCTTACTTTGTGAATTTAACTTCACAGTTTTCCTGTGGAAGACTTTAATGCTGCTGAATCCTAGGAAATGCTGTCTTGATGCAAAGAACTGAGTAATGGCACACCCAAACAACAATAATTCCCATGTATAACACAAAGACCTCTTGGTTTTTGTTATTTTTTTTTCTCAGTAATTTTTTTTTTTTTTCAGAGAAAAATAATAATTGGAAGTTTTTACATAACTGGGAAACTGATCTCGTGTGAGTGCTTTAGAAGACACTTTTTAACAAACCTTCCTCATGTGAAAGCAATCTAAATAATATTATTTTTATCTGTAATCATTCTCTTGCACAGTTTAAAAATGAAAGAAAAGAAAAAGAAAAGCCAACAAACAAATAGAAAAGAAACCTGTGCTTATATGATAGTAACACTGAAAGTGACCATTAGTTATTGCTGTTCAGATTACACAGTACAGTGCAACTGCTCTGACTTTAGATGAGGAATGTTGATGGTAATCAGGAAAGTGGCTTCGGTAACTGGTGTGACAAGAATGAACTTAATGGATATATTGAGATCTACAGTTTGCACAGAGATGTAGCTTAATATTTGTGTGTATGTATTTTTATCTGTATTTGACTGATTTTTTATCAGATAGGATGTTGGATGTTGGTAGAGGAAACTAGTTTATATAAAATCTTGACACTCAGGAGCCATTTCCATTAACTTTTGTACCTTCACAAGTTAAAAATGGATAACGTGGGGAAGTAGAGAAAAACTTTGTCACTGCTTCCTGAAGAATATGTTTTATTAAATGCTTTGTTTCTTGCTCAGTATTTTTTCTTATTCTTATTTTTGACTTTTTTTCCTTCTGCAGATTTATAGATTTAGATAAGGTGAAATTGTAGACAATTCTTTTAGGATACTTTTGTAACTACTTTCTAGTAGCAAATGTCTTTGATCCGAACTTTTATTTGCCCAGAATTCTCTTGATGTGTGGGGCTGATTTATTTAAAAATACATGTAATCTTGTACGTATATTTTCTGGGGAAATTAGGAAGAAACAGGCTTTGGGAAGGAAATAGTGTAATGTGTCCCAATCCAGCCAAACACATCTTTCAGTCTTTACAAGAACTGTGCGCATTCTCTTGGCTATGATGATGCTTTAATGTGTTTCTGTACTAGAATATTATTTCACAGAAACTGTGAAACTGAAATGAGCATAGCTGTTGGCAGAAGTGCAGGGCTGTACTGTTTTTTTTTAATTGCAGGGCTGTACTATTTTTTTTTTAATTATTTTTGCTTTTAGAAATTTTGAAAATTAAAACAGCGTGGTCATTCATTGCAGGAGTGAAATGAGTCATAACTTTGTAGGAATGCAGTGAAGTGAATAATGAAAAACTCCAAATAAGCTCTTTTAAGACCCTGGTCTTTCAAAACATGCTTAAATATGTGAGTAGCTGTACAGTTTATCTCTTAATTGTGAGGGAGGAGTATGTTGACTGATACAGCCATTTATTACAGTTCAATTACTTATACTTTCCTTGATTTATTTGGTTTTTCATGCCAATGATACTGTCACCTAATTCTTGTTGGCAGAATACTGTTTAACTCTTTAAATATATATATTTTTTAAGAAATCTGCTGCAACAGATGGTTGTTCTATTTAATCATGTTGTTACGCCATCTGTTCACACAGTCAGATCTGAGAAGACAGATTTGTCGTATCTCACTCAGTGAGAGTGAGACTCCCTCAGTTGGTTTCTGTCTCACAACCTCGCCGACTCTTATCTCACTCATTTACATCTCTGCAGCATAATTTGATGATAGGTTCCCTCTGGTGTGGTCCACAAAATCAGCTGTAGTGATACAGTGCAGCTTGAGGAATGGCTGTTAGTCCTTGTACTCTGCCTAGAAATCTTTCTAAGGCCATAGCCATTTGCTGCAGCTCACTCATATTTTGTTTCTTATCACTCCACCCTAGTCACAGGTTTACAGTTGTTATGCACCTAGAGAAAAGGATCTCAAGGTATCTGCAAAGATGTAATAGGTACATATTGCTACACTGAAGTGAAAAAGGGTTAGGTTATTTGAGTGATGTGTTTAGGCCCTACTTTTGCCCTTTGCCATTTCCTCGTTTTTTTTTTAATGAAATTTAGTTTCTGGAGAATTTACTACACAATTGGAATTGAGACTTGATTTACTTGGGCGAACCAAGTTTTGGACACATACTGAATTTCTTAGATGAGAGTCTAACCATGAAAAAGTGGACTAATGTGTTTCTCTGAGCATGTTCCTTCAGCATACCCGTAGTAACTGTAAAGTGAGTCATAGATGTTTGAGGTGTGGATTCATTAACTGGAAATGGCAGCAATGAATATACAAAACTTCATCTTGAGAAATTTGCTGTAGATCTTTCATAAAACTGTATTGTCTGTAGTACTTTCCTTTTCACTTAAATGTGTGGAAAGAAGAAATAGAAGAGTAATGTTAATCATAGTTTGGCACTTACGTACTTGCAGAAATTGTAGAGAATTCTTTTCAAATCAGTTTAGAAATTATATTGATGAATCGTGAGATTTTTTTTTCTTTGTTTTTTTTGCTTGTTTTTCAATAAATAGATCTGTTTAAATGGTGTTCGGTGGGGAGCTTCCTAAGGAGCTAGTAAGTAGGTGATTGTTCTGTCAACTGATAGTATTCAGAAGTTGTAACACTAAGTTCTAGGGTTCTGTCTGAGCTTTTCTTGTCACTTGCTTTGAATGTAAAGGAGAAAAAAACAAGGATTTTTATTATTATTGCATGATTTGTTTCTTCTTCTTATCCCTTCAGGAAAGGATCATGTCTGTAGATTCATTGGATGTGGAAGGAATGACAGATTTAACTATGTGGTCATGCAGTTGCAGGTAAGTGTGTCAAACAGAGACTTGTGTGTTTTCTTTTATTACCCAAACATGGAAATAGTGTGAAAACAGTAAAATTTTAGAGAATGGCAAATGAAAAAAGAAGAATTTGAATTTAATAAGTAAGTAGTAGGGAGCTAACTTAAATTTAACCTCCTTATATCTGTACCTTTCATATACTCTTTTCAAAGAGGGAAAGTTTCCATCATTAGAAAGGTCTGACTATTGAAAAGAAGATGTTTTCTGTGATAATACACGTTCCTTTAAAGACTTCACTTGAAGGTTGTCTAAAATATAGTATATTGGTCCTTTCATTTTGTTGGCATTTTTGAATGAAAGTTAAAAAACAAACAAAAAAACCAACAGATAACTCTTTGCAAATTTATTAAAAAAAGAAAATGAAACAGTTGATTAACATTTAAAATTGCAATATTATTGTCCTTTGTCAACTTGGTAAATATGAATGTTCGACAAAAAAGTGAGTGGTCCTAAGTGGGTGTGATGCTGGGGAAAGAATTGAACTGTTAGTCACATTCTTGATCGTTGGTTATTTTGATAGACCAATGGTTCTGTGATGTCATGGGAATATATTTACTGCATTATATGAATGTTTTTCATCTGTTTGGCTAAATCATTTAAGGTATACTCTCTAATTAAATAAATCACATACTTTTCCATTAAGAAATGAATGTAAAAAAGTCTGTGAGTATTTTCTCTCTGACATTCTTTTTTCAAGTATCCCTGATGGAGAAATACATTATTTTCTTTTCAGAGATTATTTTGGTCCATGTTGTTTAGCTGTAGAAAGATACTAAAATAAATACTTTAAAAAATAAATTGTAAATTTGATGTTGTAGATATTTGGGAACATCTCATCTGCTCATTAGCTGTGTTATTACTTGTTTTCATATTCAAGGATAAGAGTATTCTATGGTCAACCCCTAGAGCTAAATATGTGACAGGAAGACAATCACTTTAGGTGATTGTTGTTGTTTTTTGTTTTTTTTTAATGTCTTTTGAATGTAACAGGGTCGAAATTTGGCAGACCTGCGCCGGAGCCAGTCTCGAGGAACATTCACAATTAGTACCACTCTGCGGCTTGGGAGGCAGATTTTGGAATCTATTGAAAGTATTCACTCTGTAGGATTCCTGCACAGGGACATAAAACCGGTAAGTATAACCATTAAAACAAAGCAGGCAAATATTATGTGAGCATTGGATGACTGCAGGAATAAGAATGTATTCTATTCTATGAGGGCTGCTCCAAAAACAATGTCATGGGCCAATGTTATAAGATGGGAGTCATCAGAGGTGAACATCAGTGATATAGCAGTAGAGGTTGAACCTTCCCACCAATATTCCATTATATTTGTTGCCATGTTACAGATGGCAATAGGGGACAGTCTCACAAAATGGCATCTGACGTGAAAGTGTGTGTGAAGCAAAGTGTGTAATTGAGTTCTTCCATGCAGAAAGAATTACACCCATTGACATTCATTGATGTTTGCTGAATGTTTGTGGAAACCAGAGGATGTTGTCGCAGTGGTGCATTCCAGCAATGGTGGCAGTGACATGAAGGACAAGTCATGTTCCGGATGGCCATGCACAGCTGTCACACCATGAAATAATGAGAGTCTCAATCAGCTCACTCACACAAATCACCAGATTATGACAAGGAAACTGTACAGAACTGACCATCAGCTTCAATTAATTGGAAACTATGTTGGCAACATTGAAATATTGCAGAGTTTATGCCATATGGGTCCCATGAATGCTGACACAGAAACAGAAAGTACACTATATTAAAGTTTGTCATGAACTGTTGAACCAATATGAAGCTAAAGGTGCCAATTTCTTGGACTGCATCAGTACCGATGATGTGACACGGCATCGCCACTAGGAGCTGGAATCAAAACAGCAGTGCATGGAGTGTCAACGTGAATTTCCTGTTGAAGAAAAAGTTGAAGATGCAGCCCTCAGCAGGTGGAGTGATATGCACTGTATTTCAGAATAGGAAAGGGGTGATTCTTCTGCATTCCCTCAAGCCCAGACAAACCATTAGTTCTGACCACTACACTGTGATGCTGAGTAAGCTGAAGGCTTGAACTTTCAGAGTCTGGCCAGAGAAGACAATATTTCTCTTGAAATGTGATAATGCCAGGCTCCATACCAGTTTAAAGATTGTGGAGCATGTTGCCATTCCTTGCTGGACTGTCCTACCACAGCCACTGCACAGTCATGATTTGGCACCTTCTGACTTGAACCTGTTCAGACAGATGAACAATGAACTCCAGGGGTAACCTTTTTGTTGCAACAGTGATGTCATAGGAGCTGTGAAACAGTGGTTCATCTCCATTGGTGCAGATTTTTGCAAGCATCGAATACGGTCTCTAGTTCGTTCATAGCTAGTAAAAAAACGAAACTAATGGCAATGACTGCATTGAAAAATAGCTTTTTGTAGTTAAGAATTTGCTTTATGAAGTGCTGTATCTGTTGTCTTTTCCACTGGCAGAAATGAGGCATTACTTGTGAAATGATCTGTCTGCTTGATAAAAAGGAAAAAGGAGAAAGAATTGAAAGCTGGATGCTTATTCATCAAAGTAGAATTTTCCTGTTAATTAATGTTGGTTTGCAGTGACAGTAACCTTGTTCTTTTTCATCACTGCCTTGAGTACTTAGCCCTCCTTGCAATTTCCCATAGTTAACACTTCTGATTCTATCTGTAGCATAATGCAAGTTAAAGTATTTAGTGTTGATCACACGTATGTCAATGCATGGTTTTGATTGATTTTTTTACCCTCTGTCTCTGACATGAAGCAACTCTTCTACGTAAAACTAAATACATAATTAGGTGGATTTTGGGGAGAAAAACCCAAAAATTTGGATCTTGAAGTTTATTAAAACAGTCAAGCTATCTCCTAATGCCAATGGTATACTTGCATACGTGAAGCAAGGAACAAGCATTTCACCTTTTTGGAACGTTGCAATGATGAGTCTTCCAGTATGGATCTTATCTACTATAACTTTTCAAGTCTGTCAAACTGAAGCTTAAACAATTTTATATGTAAAAATGATTAAGCAGTCCTCTCTCCTAAGAAATAATAGTTGCATTGCTCAAAGGAGTTCCTAAATGTTTCTTTTATCTTGTTACAGTTCTTTCTGTGTATGTTTTGGCTTCTGATATGTATTGGTGGCTGGTACTGTTGTGGTGGAATCAATGCATTCCTCTCCAACAAGGTTTTTCATCAATCAATGATATTACTTGATGTGCATTCCTGCAATTTCTCACTGCAATCTCCTGGTGCTTATTGTTGATTTTTTACTTGGTGCACATTTGTCATCTAGAACAGTTATGTTTATGATCACTTTAAATATTATCCAGATTATATTTGTTGTGTATAGTGAGATATGGATCAGTAAGGGTTGTTTAGCATGTGTAGCTTGTCTCTGGCTTCCTGCCCCTTCTGTGATTTTCTATCTAGGTGAAAATTACAATGTTTTGAAAAGAGCTCTCTTGTCCATAGATATATTCAACTTTTCAGCTCTAAATGGTTATCCAAGTGGGCAAATAATCACTTTCTGTCTTAGTTCCTTTTCTATTCCTTGTAATAGTTACTGCTTACTGTCAAAAAGTGGTGAGAAAAGTAGTACATGTATCATTTATACTCAGCTAGGAAGTTGCATTCTATGCTGTAGCAGTGGAATTTGATACTGTAGATTCCTGTAGAGATGTATATTGACTATCTGCTATTTTCTGGAATCTCTGCTTAGCCTAGAAAAGCACACTTTTTCCTTTCACAAAGGTATCATATTAAGTTTTGAGTATTTGCTGTTACCTTGTGATGTTTTGCAGTATATTGTGAAAACTCGTAACAGTAACAGTGCAGTGTAACAACTCATACTTTTTTGTTTCTCTGGTCCAAACGTAGATTTGAGACCTTTTTCAGGCATTATTCTTTTCAGATTTGCACGAGATGCAGTGTTCCCCAAGGCTCTGATTTTCACAAAGTGAAATCCAGTATGAGTTCTAAAGGACTTGGGTACCGTGAGCTCCCTTAGCACAAAAACAAAAGTAGTTTTTCTAGAGTTATTTGGTGTAGCTTCCAACTCTCCAAGATGCATGGTTTCAGTTTCATGTTGCAGAACCATTTCATGTTTTATCTTTTAATGCATTTTGAGAGGATTTGGTGGGAGATCTGTTGGCTGAATTGGTTCAGGTCTGTTTAAAAATCATAGGCTTTTTTTTTTTTTTTTTTAATAGAGTTATTGTGGAATGTTAATCTGCAAAGGCAAATAAAGCTGCTTTAGAAGTAATTTTCAGAGTACATTACCTCCATGAATCCTCACTGACTTTTCAGCTCTTACTGATTTTTTTTTTTGAGTCTTATTTTTCCTCTTATCACGTAAAAGATAAAGTTTGCACTCTTTATTCCATATTCTTTGTATATATTATTAGTGCATTTGTTTAGATTATCTTGTTAACGCATAGGTCAGAAGTTTTTTGTTGTTTTGGTTTAAATGTCCAGGTCCAAAAATATGAACTAGTGATGTGGCTGGAAAATTCTTGCTAAAAATGTGAGGACTCTTAAGTAATAAAATCAGATAACCATCTATTTGGGTCATCTAATTTGTGGTTCAGATACAGCAAGCTGAGTGTCTGATCTTCTTCATGTTTTCTTCAAATGCAATGGGATTTTAAAAGAACTGAAAGTATGGAAGGAAAGGTGGGGAAGAAAACATGGATTTTCTGTGACTGCGTAACTGTCTTAAAACGTATATATGTATGTATATTATATATTGTGTATATGTATATGTATATATATATATATATTAGATAAAAAATAAATGAATATCTGTGTTTGTTTTTCTTCCTAGTCTAACTTTGCTATGGGACGTTTTCCTAGCACCTGTAGGAAGTGTTATATGCTGGATTTTGGCTTGGCACGGCAATTCACGAACTCATGTGGGGATGTTCGACCAGTAAGATTCTTTTCAAAATTATTAATTGTTGATGTGATTGAATGTAATATACCTTTTTTTTTTTTTTTTTCCTGAAGAAGCATATGAATTATATTGAACTGTTAACTTATATGTGCTTGACAAGTGTGATCCTGGATCAGAAATGCCAGCTGCAATTGGTTGTATTAAAAGCAATGAATTGTTTTTCTGATGTCTGGCTTGAAAGTCTGTGAAAACAAATCTGTATGAGAGTACTGTGTCAGCAGTGAATTTCACTTGGTAGTGCACGTTACCGGAAACAAATCTGAACAGGAAAAAAAGAACAAACAACCAAAAGTAAACTGAGTAGTCTTCTTAAACAGAAAGTCTGAATAGTTACAACAGTGATAGGGCACTCTAGTTACAATATCAGCAGGACATAGCTGAGTGTAGTTGGTATTTGTCCATACGACGCTGTCTGGAGAAAGTTGTTGAGAAGATAATTTTGATGAGGATATTATAATTTAAAGTACAGTAGAGCCTCCCTAATTTACCGGTGGGAGTCCCTTTCAAAATCTCCATGTTTAAAATCAGTACCATGATATCTGGTGATGTTTAAATGAAAAGTATTGTCTTTATTGTATTAATTTGTTTTTATAATCATGAATGCTGTACTGTTAAATGATTCATTGACTAATGAATAGTCAATACTGTGTATTGTATTTATTAACATGAAACAATGTGAGTGATAGAATCTACCTGTACTGGATTTTCAATTTGATTTTTCCTAAGAAGTTGGGAAAGTAGCAAATTTTTTATGTGCAAATTATGAGGTGTGTGAATTCGTAAGGTAAATTAGCGAGGTTCTGCTGTACTCTATTCCTTCAGCCATAATGCTGGACATTGCAATGAAAGCAAAGAGCAGGGGAGACCAACAGAGTGGCTGCTGCTGTTGGAAAGGTGAGCTAAACAATTTAAGTAGTTTTAAATTTTTTTTTCTCTCAGTGTTCTTGTCTTCTGTATGTTTGTCTGCTTATGTTTTTTTTTTTTTAAACAGGCGGTTAATTTTGAAAAGAAAGCAATTCCCAGGATTCTGTAATTTCAGTATGTGTACACAAACACACATGATGGTACTATTTTCAGAAAACATGAGTAATAACAGAGAATGTAATACGTATGATTTTTTTTGTAACAGCACAACTCTTGCCTTTTGTTTTTCATTGCAGTGCCCTACAATGTAACTGAAGTAATTATTCAGCTTTATCTATAATTTTCTGATGCTGTAATCTATTATTATTAGAGCAGTAGTGGGGGGGGGGGGGGAAGAGTTACCTTTGTACTTACTTGTAGAGATAGTAAGCAAGGCCAACAGTATGGTTGCTGATAAAATGTACTAGTATGTTCATCACTTGTACTATGTGCTTCCCCCTTAAGACTGTTGTCCTTTTAAACTTGCTTCAGCAGATAGTACAAATACCCTGAAACAATGTTAAAAATAGATCTCTGTTGGTAAGAGACTGTTCTTTAGTCAAGATTTATAATTAGATTTTTTATAATAAACCTTTCAATTAAACTAAATAAGGTAGAACAAATCCAGTTCTGTTGAAATGTTATAGATCATCCCTGAATACTTGAATTTTCATTACAGTTGTTCTAACATAAACAGAAGAGAATTTTTGGCAACTCTCCTGTCAGGTTTCAGTCTTTTTGGTAGCTTTGTATTTACTCAACATTTAGGTATCCTTAATGGTCATATGTCTGTTTAGCTAAACATCATTTGCTGTGGCAGTAAGACAAAATAGGATTTTAAGGTGGTTAACCTTCAAAGCAGGAAGTTTGGTAGGACTGCATTTCTCTGAAGAAATCATTGACCATCTGCACTGGCTAATGTTAGCATTTTGGTTGTTCAGCGTTTTTGGTTCTCACTGTATTTTTCAGTACACTGAGGTGTCATGTAGACAATCTTTTTACAGAGTAGAGGAGCGAGCAGTTTACAGCCTATTTCACTATTCTACTCCATAGTGGTATTTGCAATAGCATGATTTTCACCTTTGGTATAGGTTACCAAAAATGACCTTCATTTGTTTTGCAGCAGGCAGATGACAGTGACTGGTTTTTGAGGGGGTAAAAATAAGACTTGAAGGAGATGTATTGCACTGCTTGTACACCAAGAATATGATGGAATCTAAGAAATTTGTTAATTATACACATTATTATTCACACATTTTTGTATCCATCTAAACCCCTTTTTCTGTAAGAGTACATAATGATCAGAAAACTCAAGCTTCTGAAGTCAGTAGGCAATGGATTTTATATGATCTACTGCTGCAGAATAGGCTTTTTTTGCATATCTGAAGGGTATGTAATGCTTCACATAAGGTGGCTGATTCTATTCTTAGCTAGATTATCTAGAAATGTAAGCCAACGATGTCTTGTCTGGGGCATTCATTCCTTCAGTCCCAAAGTTTCAATACAGCTGATGGCGTGGCAGAGATTCTCCTCCAGTTTCTAAGTTTGGCAGTAAATGGCAGTAAACAGAGCAGTGACTCTTATATGAAGTGTCTCTTGTATTTTCTGTTCTAAACTGTGAGAAACATGTATAAATGATGCATTTACTTTTTTTTTTTTCTACAACTCTACAGTTCTTAGTAATTTGAGTCCTGGCTCTTAGTCCATTTTATTTTTGTCTGCCTGGGTTTTATTTTGTCTGCAAATACTTTTGAGGTGTAGGTGTAGGTGGGATTAGGATGAAGAGTATTGGAACGTGGGGAGTAGTCTGTGATTGTAGAAGCTTCTGAAACAAATTTTTCACGTTGAGGCAGTACTAAGGTGGAGGTATTTTGAGTAGATATAGAAGGAAATTCTAGAATGTAAGTTAATAAGGCAACATGGGATTGGTGCCAGGAACCTTTTCTGGTAACTGAGAAGATTCAGAGAGTGAAAAACACATGGGAAGTAGAATAAGAGTTGCTTGAGATGATATAGGCTGTTAAGGAAGGAGCAAACGGTGTGGAGAATAAATTACTAAAGAAATAGAGAAAATGAAAATCTGAATCAATGTAGATAAGAAATGATTATTACAAAGCAGGTTAATTAGAATTTAATTGTGGGGAGGCACTCTCTAATCATCAGGCAAATACATTTAACGTGATGCAAATTCAGTATGTTTATGAGTGTTCGTGGTCTACTTCTGTTTTAAAGCGAGGGTTAACTGCTTCTAGTGTTCTTTGAGGTACTATTAGAATTACTATAAAGGAAACAATACAAAAGGAAAAAAAGAGCTATTCTTCACTCTCAAGCAGATTAAATGCTTGGTAAGAGAAAGATTAGAAATGAATTGATGAGTTGTAATTTAAAATCTGTATATTCAACTATCAGATACTGTCACAGATCTGAATTTTGTCGTCTCTCATTTATGTAGTTTTTAAGTTTCAAATAACAGAATTGTATTTGTTTTACAAAGAAGAGATTGCAACATGGAAATCTAGGATAAAAACATAATTTGAAAAATGCTCATGGGAATTAAGTATTTAGGATAAAACCTTTTCATCCCAAATATATGTGTTTTTTCATCTCAGTATACACATCTTACTGACTGGCAGTGTAAAGAATTACTCAAATTAACAGGCAGTCCCTCGAGTCTGGTGATTTAGACTTGTTGAAAGTGAATGAAGAAGGAAACTCCTTTTTGCCGTCTGAAAGGGTGGTGAAGTATTGGAATGGGCTGCCCAGGGAAGTGGTGAAGTTGCCATCCCTGAAAGTGTACAAGAAATGTGTATATGTGATGCTGAGGAATGTGGCTTAGAGGATAATACTGGTGATGGGTAGAGAGTTGGACTAGATGATCTTAGAGGTCTTTAGCAATCATAATGATTATGTGGTTCTATTATTGTTTAGACTGCGTGCTTTCTCTGAGGGTATCCGAACTAGCAGGTTAAAGGGCAGTCTGAAAACTCTTTTACCTGCTTGTGGGTCTAGGGAAGAATTACTCTGACTGCTTTCCCCAACTTCCCCCTGTCCTCCCAGTGAATAGATTTTTGGTTGTTATTTAAACCAAACAAAAAGCTTCAACAGCATCCTCATCCTCATAGGTTTACTTAGCATGACCTTATTATCAAGTGTGTAAACTTTCCAGTAACTATTTAAAATATATATTAAAAAAAAACAAACAAAACATTTGTATACGTTAAGGATACATTTTAGATCTGAATTTTTATTTGGAAGTTTGTTTTTTAGAACTAGGAAATGTAGTACAGTTTCTCTCATAGGCTTTGCGTTAAAGGAGTCATAAGATTCTAATCTGAACGTTGACAGAGGCATTTAAATCCAAAGGAAATGAGTATGCAGCAGTATTTTCTGAGGAGTTACCCATGCTCTTTACTGCTACCGGGAAGCACTGAGTTAATTGACAGTAAGAGAATTCTAAGATCTTTTAAAGCAGAAGATGGAACAGTAGCTGTGCAGACTGACCCATAGAAAAAAAGCAGTGAAGGCAGCTGTGAATGCAGTTGCTTAGATCTTTTTATTCTCTAGGCAAATGGTTATGAAACTGATTACATCAAACCACGAGCGCGTTATTCTATTCAGGTGTTTAGGAACAACGCCAGTTAAATGCTGATTGCCTTTCGGTAGCACTCTCAGTTTCTGTGAATCTTCCAGCAAGTGAATTTTTATCTTGAAATTTCACTTTTGGACAACGACAGATGGTGTCCTGGAAATTGCATTAAGAAAGTGAATTCTAAACAAAGCAAAACAAAACCAAACAACTACAAGGAAAAAGACATACAAAAACTCTCTGCATTCACTGCATTCTTTTATAATAAATAAGAGAATTCACACGTGATCTTTTTCAAGAATAGCTACTAAACTTTGCTTAGGTTGAAAGTTCAGATTGAGCTAAGACACCTCACCCACCCACCACTGAGTTTGAAGGATAGGCAGTACTGCAGTCAGCTGCGGGAACCTTAGAATTTATCAGGTTTCCATTTTATGTAAGGGGCAAAAAGATACACTGTACCTTCAGCAGACCTTGATACATTCTCTGCTTTCAGTGACACCAGTTGAAGCAAGATTCAAGAACAACCAGGACATCTTTTAGAATTATGGCATTAAATGGCAATGGGTTACATGAAAAATACACCAAGTAGTGTAAAAATGTTACTGAGAGTTGTCATACTAAGTATATAGCAAATAATTGGCTAAAATTTGTTAACTGGTTGAAAAGACCATTCTTCCAAAGCTGTCCAAATCTACTGAATCCCAGATTCAGCAGTGTAATGGTCTCTATCATTTTGTTAAATATGCTGTTCACTGGTTGTTTCATCCCATCAAGAAGCAAGTTGTTGCTGGCGTTTACCTTATGCTGTCTTTTCCCACTGATGTTCCTTCGGTCTCTGACAGTACATTACACAATGATGTGATTAGTTGAAGATGGACTGTTTTCATCTAAGCAAGTAAAAATATCTTGATTTTTCTTCTTAAAATTTTCTCATAATCCTCAGTTCACTTGCCTGTCTTTAAAGTATGTTGTGACTTTTATTTGCAGTAAACCTTTGAATTCCCCTTCTCCATTTCATTTTACCTTCAAGCTGTCAGTAAAATATACTGTTTGCACATTGAAATTTGTGTAAACTTCTCTAAAATTCATCCATGTGCCTTCTCGCTACTGATAAAATTTTCAGCAATCCCTTGGTTATTTCTTAATAATAATTTCTTCTATTTTAACCTCCTCTTTTGGCTGTCATTATCGTGCAAGTAGATTTTACTGGATTCCTGTTTCACTAACGATTGCACTACTGTTTCCTTAGGCTGCAGGTGATGAAGGTGGCAAAGAAGTGTGGTGGTAGTTGTAGGTGCTAAGTACCTGTTGAGCTTAGCAGAAGAGATCCCTTGGCATGGAGCTGGAGCTGTGCATATCCTCAGGCATGGCACCCCGGGGCTGTGCAGCACTCCTGCAGGGTTCATTTGCTTAGGCTCAGTAAAGGTTCTGTTTGTTCTGTACCTGACTAATGATACTGTTTCACAATCCTCCTTACTGTCATAGAAATATTGAGGTTGCAGGAAGGCTGATGAAAGAAATAAACCATGTTAATGAGTACTTATCTATGTAATACTCCTTTTCCAGCTTTTGTTATATTCTAGGGTACTCCCTTTGTAATTTGTCTGAGTGATCAACCATAATATAATGGTCTATATAGTTATTTTTTTATATTATTTTTTGGAGAAGGTATACAATAAAGGTTAGTTTTCTTCCTCTGCATTTGTATAAAAGCTATGTATGAATGTGTACTGGACATCCTTGTGTTTAAAGTATGAGCATCTACTGTGCCTGTTTAAATTTGACATAAAAAGTTAAAGAAATTAATGATAGGAAGGCATTGAAAACAACAAAATAATTTCAGACGTTGAAATGTCTGTAGAACTTAGAGCAGTTCCTCCTTATCCAAATCTTCAAACCCATCTGCCAAATATTTCTGTTCATTCATTCCTTAATCTGTTACACTTTTTCCTTATTTCTTCTCAGATCTGTGAATTAGATTTCATGAAATAAGAGAGAGTAATGAAGCATATGATGTTTCAGAAAGTACAAGGCAAAAACAGGAGGACAAGGAGGGAAAGAGTGGCTGAGAATGAGTACTGTTTTCCTGCCTCATTCCCTCTCTGCTACGGAAGCTAAGGTAGCAGCTGCTGAAACACTGTTAGATAACCGGTGGCATTGTGTCAGAGTTTGTTTCACCTAGGTGAGCTTTGAAACTGAAAGTTGTTTGACTGTATTAAGGTAATTCTTTGTCTGGGCTGGCTAACCTGGGAAGACTAGTGCGCTCTTCCTGGACCACAAGTTTTATCTCTCTCTGTATCGTATCATACAGCGTAAGCTGCTTCCTGAAACAGTTTCTAGGAATAGCTGTTCTAATCTATATGAAGGAGGGAAGAAAGACTTGCAGAGAAGTGGGATGTAATGCATTAAAGCTGAATTGCATCCAGTTTTAGCTTGTTATGTGTTTATAGAGGAGTTTAACATCACCGAATAAGTTTGTTGACAAGTTTTGGTTTTAGCTTGAGGAGTAGGATGGGGATTTTAACCCATGTTGGAGATAAGCTTCCTCACAGCTACCTCTCTTCACTACTCTTCAGCACTTGTAGGGAAGGCTTAGAGCTGGGGCTATAAAACATTGGAAGTAGGTAATAATTCATATCCATAATTGGTAACTCTTTTGCAAAGGGAAACCTGTGTGCTTAGTGTGGTTATTTCATAAATTTATTTCTTCAGTCTGTCTCTCTGGGGTACCAAAAACATATGTTTTGAGTCTATATGGAAATATACATACATAACTCCTAAAGCATGTCTTGTCTGTTGATACATCAGCAATATCCACGTGCTGTTGGTCATGTGAATCTGGTGTCTTCATTTAATTTTGGTGTCTCATCCATGGAGACATTCAAGGACATGCTGGATGGGATCCTAGGCAGACTGATATAGTGGGAGGCAACTTTGCCCATGTCAGCAGGATTGGAAATAGGTAATCTTTAAGGTCATTTCCAACCTTGATGTTTGCCTTCTTAGCTGGAGATGTGGATGGGCAGTCTTGTGACTACACTTATTTATTTAAAAATAAATGTTTACTTTTAATAGTATTTATATAGTATTTAATAGTATTAGGATTTTAAATGTGTTGTGTCTGGAGACAGGGTCTTTTATTAAACTCCAATAACACAAAACAAATTTTCTTTGAAAAATGTAAAAGGATGAAAGGATTTTGAACTTGTAATTCACGTGCAGTATATATTTAAGCAGTTGGTGGGTAGTTCATTTTGGGGAAAAAATGCATGGCAGAAAGATGTGAAGTGAACAAGAAGTAATAAAGTAAAGGAAAAATTAATATCTGCATGCTATAAATCTTAGTTTATTGAATAATCTTCTGAATGTGTGTTTCTACAGCAATTAGCAAAAATCAGTTCAGCTCTTGTGGCTCAAATAAAAACAGAAGAAGGATCAGTAGAGATTTGTGTAATGTAATTCAATTGCCAGATAGAACTCTGCTAAGAGTGAAAAAATCTTTACTGTATGTTCTTTGTTTCTAAAGTAAATATTTTTATTAATAAGTAATGAAAAAGAGTCAGTGTTGGAGGAGAACACCAGTGTTACTTTCTGGAAATGTGACAATCCCTTCCTGTTACAGTCCACTTCTGCTTTTTCACGTCTATAATGTTATATTTTCCACATTTTGCTATTGTAGAACAAAGAAAATGTTTAAAGAATAAGTGATATAAAAGTACAATTTTAGTTTTTTCTTCACTAAATCTATATCACTTAGACTACATTACATTAATTTTTAGAAATTGATGAAGTTTGTGAGATTTCCTTCTAAGTTTTGATCTAAGTATTTAATAGTTAAGAACTTGATTAAAAAATAGCACTGTAAAGAAAACTGGCTTTGTTTCAGTAAACGAAGTTCTAAGAGTCTAAAATGAGATGTTAAAGCTTTATTTGTTGTTTATAATTCAAGTCATGTAGTAGGAATTGTTATTTAAAATCAGGGACTTTGTATGGAAAGAAGTAAACATGTAGCATCATTCTTAATCTCCTGTATGCTCCTTAATTCTTTCCTTCACATTATATGAGTTGTAAAGACTAGAAAGTAATTATTAATTTTTTTCTTAAATCTCAGGAGAAACTGAAGAAGATTAGATTTTTATGTCAAATTGTCCAAAATGGAAATATTGTCTAATGGTTATTTGCTGGAGAGTCAAAGGAAACAGCCATTTGGTTTTTTCATCATTGTTTTCTATAAGCAGGAATCTGCATAAGTTGGAAGAATTGTGGCACTAGTCATTTGAAGACACGTGTCTGAATTAGAGTTTTGTGTAAGCACTGTTTACTTTTAGACTGATTGGTTTCAAAAGGAAGTCAAGCCTCATATATGAAGTGTCATTCCTGCCAGTGTAATGCTGTTTATTCTGTTTCTCCGCTATAACTTCCTTCGGAGACAAAGAGGAAGACTCTTTAAGACACAGTCTTAAAATGTATATGTTGTATTTTTAGTATCCACTGTGCATGGTTCTTGAAAGTTTGATTGAACTAGTGTCAAAGAAGAAATGTAGGAGATCATCCAGCTGGTGTTGTGTGTGATAGTACACAGTGAAAAAGACAGGCAGTGAGATAATGTCAAAGTTTAAAAAAAAAAAAAAGTAGCACTATGAATCAAGTTAAAGGGAGACACAAATAGAATAATTTCATGCAGCATGATATTATTTTGTAACATCTCTATGGAATATTCTTGCAACGACGAAATGAAATGAGAAATGTAAAAAACAAACAAACAAACAAACAAAAAAACCCAACCAAACAACTAGGTGTGGGAATTTCATTGAGAGGAAGAGTCTTTATGGTTTGGGTAAAAAATGGAGTTCACAATCTGTTAATATTCTGCCTGAAGGCAAAGGTTGATGAATTGTTGAGATATGAAAAAGATTTAATTCTTATAGTACAATACTATACTAATACAGTACTAAGTAATCTTAGAAGCATTTTGTTTTTTTCTTTCTTTTCAGTGGTGCGTGGTACACGGATATCATATCGAAGCAATCAGAACAATTTAATTTAGATGTGTGGTATAACTATTCCCTATTCTCATATAGTAGTTCCTTTATTTTCCTTAGAATGGTTAAATGCTTAAGGGAAGAATAAGCTACAACTGTCAATTTCCTACTAGGATTTGGTATTAAATTTGAAAAAATCTACATTATTCCTTAAATGGTGAAATCAACTGTTTTCCTGTGGTTTTCTGTACTACTTCCCTTATCCCCTCTAAGTCTTTCTATTTTCAGCTCCGTACTACACCCAGCCTTTCTGATCATGATCCTTATAGCTGATGTTACCGATTTTAGGGATAGGCACGTGCTTACTTGCCACCGAAAGTACTGCTTGACCAACTAATTGTTGTCTGTTGCAATGGATGTGAGCCATGTCTATTGAATTTTAATTGCCTGTCTCTGTGTCACAGTACTTATTTAGGTTTTCTAATCACCAATTTTCATTAAACTTGCAGGAACTGAAAGTCTTTGGGAGCTGTCTTATTTGCTTGAAACTAAAAGCTATTATAGTGTAAAGTCAGATGGCTTGATCCAGTAGAATTCCTTTCCTGGTGAAAGAAGTAAACCAAAATGAAAACAGAATCTCTAATGTTTTCTGAGCTGTGAACTTCTCTGAATGATGGAAAAAAAATTATGAATGGTTTATAAAGAAAACAGTTTTGTTTTTTTTTTAAATATACATTAACTTCTCATCCTAAGTTTTGCAGACTTGACATAAGTCTGCTACTAGATTAAAGCAATTTTATAATGTATGATATTATCATAGTAAGTACTAAATGTGATATTTACAATTAAAAATTAGATGTATCCTGTGTGATTTTTCACTGGAATAAGTTCAGGGTTGTAATAACATATGGTAGGTTGTTACCACTTCCAGCCTTCAATTTGTCTGCTTATGAATCAGTTTTGGAAGCTCTGCTGTTTTCAGCTAGTACATCTCATTGCCTAAGTAAATACTCCAGATTGAAAATGTTCAGGAGCTGGTTTATGCACCATGTATTGCTGTCTTGGAGGCAGTGATGCTTTTTATACCACCGACAGTTGGTGCTAAATTTTGATTTGTCACCACATGCCTGTTAGAATCCACAATAACAAAATTTAATTGTACTGCTAGATGTTAACTCATCTTGTTTCCCAGCATTTACTGGAACTGGGTAGCAGTTTGGAAATCACAGCTTTTGCTTAGGTAGAATAGAGACCAAAGAGTATATTGTACTGACAGTTGGTAGGAGGTGGTTTGATAGGGAATTTTCAGTGTGAGTACTCTGCTATTAGTGGCTTATATGGTTTCTTTAGAGAGCTGGAAGTATGGCTTTGAAAAGCTGTACACAGATGATAACTAATCATGACGTATAAGTTGTAAAGGCAATTGTGTTTCAGCTATCTGATCTTTGCTTACCCAGATGATCCCTGAATGTTTCATTTTCTTTAAGCTGATGCTAATGCATGTTAAACAGTAAATTAAATTGCAAAGCTCCTATTCACAAAAAAGGGGATATAAAGGATATAAAGAAAGGTAAACCCTGAAATTGTATTTGCAGTGGATGAACAGAAGATTCTTCGCAAAGGGAAACAGAGTAGCTGCTTCTCTACCCATCCTTCTATTAGCTTTACAATTCAGCTTTAGAGGCAGTATTGAGAAGGTAATGTTCGCTTCCTGAGCTGATTTCTCAATCTAAAAATTTAAAGGCACTTATCAGTCATTGCCTAACTGGTAAAAAGGAGACCTGTAGTGTGTCACATATAATAAGAAGGAAGTCTTTATTGTTTGTTTTTTTTTTCTCCACATTTATTATATAGTTTCTATGACTGTAGCATAAAACTAACTTTTACTCCATGTAACCTTTTCAACACTACGCAAAATAATAAGCCCAGAGCATTTCTAGGGTTACCAAACTGCTTTTAATAATTTGCTTCCTCTGTTGACCCACTGAAGAACCAGCAGATGTGGTTCTTATCCCATTTGTCCTGGAAAGGAACATGTGATACATTTAATCAAGGATGCTAGTGGAATTTACAGATGCACTGAAACATGAAATTCACCATGTCTTTGCTGCAAATGCATTTCTTGGCTACATGCTCCAAATGTTCAATGATAGAAAAAAAAAAGAGGTCAGTGGTGTTATTTTTGTTTGTTTCCCCTTCAACAAGGACATTTTCCTTTGCTTTGGGAGCAAGTTTCTTAGATATGGGATATGGAAGATATGACTATAAAAGTGGTTCTACAAGAGTATCATTTTTCACTTTTTTGCAAGTGAACTCTGGGTGAAAAGACAAATGAACGTGAGTAGTAGTGGAGAGGCACTGCATTTGAAAAATGTAGCGAATCCTTCAGGAAGTTGCTATTATTGCCTCTAATGAGTCTCTTTTTCTACATGAAATGGTAAGGTGCATGAAGATCTCTGAAACAGTTTCAGAAGTTTTGCAGATGTTTAGAAGTTTATAAATTATCTCGTGAATTGGGAGGATGTGCTTTGGGCTACCACATTGGGAAGGGAAAATATTTTTTTTATAGAGGACTTTATTATTATTATTATTTAATTTGTCAGTGCTACGAAACATTTGGAGCTATGCTGTTTATTACTATGTGGTGTTATGAATTACCTGCAGCTAGAGAGAGCTTTCTTTCTGGATAATGTTCAGGGTGGATGTGGTGACTGAAGACAGTATCTCAATTGTCTATCCTTCCTGAACAGAAAGTGTATTCCAGGCATTATTGAAACTTTGTGAGAATGTGTAAAATCTAAGATAATCTAAACGTAGAGTATTGTCTGAGATTCTGTTTGTATTAAAAACATCCTAGAAAATACTTTCTGCCTTAACTAACGCTAATTCAGTTCTTGTTGTATCACTGTAAAAGACATTGATTATAGGAACTGTTAAATCATTTTAAAACACCTTTCTGCATAATCCTGTTGGATTAAATTGATAGGGTTACTGACAGTAATGACAGCTCTTGATATGCATGAATGACAGTTTGCAGTGTATTGTCTTTCGTTAGTAGGACAGTGATTGTGTATTATGATTATTTTTGTGTATATATGAAGATTTTTCAACATATTGTGCAGAGTTCTGTAATGTCTTGAGATCCATGACAGTTCTTAACTTTCTCACATTCAGTGTTAGAAAAGACAGGAAGAATTATTGATTGGGAAGCAAGGAATACAAAGGAAAACAAACTTTGCAGGCCTAGCAGTTCTCTTTAGTGTATGTAGGATGATTGATCAAGAGAGGTAGAATGGATTGCGTATCTGCCTAGACAAAGTAATAACGCTACTTTTTAATTTTTTCGTTGTTTTAAATATACTTTATCATTTATATAGTTCTTTTGGTAGTGTTTTACATGACGGAGAGAAGGCTGGCAAGATAGATTCTGTGGTTATAAAACAGCAGTTGACTTAGTTGACAATACCTACAGTGTGAGGGAAGAAAAACTGATATTTGGAATAATAAAAATAAGTATTTTTAATTGGTGCCAATTGTGAAACTCTTACTGTTTATTGTTCAGCCTCAGCTTTCTGTGCTGTGACTGGGAGATGCACCTGTGGCTGTCTTATATCTTGGATTTTCTCAATATTTATTGGTTTGCTGATTCAGCAAATGATTTGTAATAAGTAGCTACTTGTGCCATGTATATATTGGTGCATTTGAGCAAACTGGAAGCAATTATGTTTTAGATCCTGTCAAAATTTTGAGACTTAGGCGTCTACTATTTAATACCTGGAGGTATTTCGTTATTGGAAAACAAAAAGAGAAATATTGCTGTCATACAGATGTTATTTTTTTTAATGCATGAATTAAAGAGGACATGGTGCTTCTGGAGAACAAAAACTGACATAATTGTATGATTTAAGAAACTATGATGTGTTGCTTTCTGATGCCTGTGTAGATTTCCACTGATAACTTGCAGATAACACAGCAAATTGAAATAAGACAGTCTTAAACTGATATTTATTGTGGCTCCATACCCATTTCATAGATGTGTATTTAACTATTCAGAGGGCTTCTTTCTGACAGAATCTTTTTAAATTGTTGTTCTTTAATAGCCACGAGCTGTTGCTGGTTTTCGGGGAACAGTACGATATGCCTCAATCAATGCTCATAGAAACAGAGTGAGTATCTGAAATTGTATCATATCCATCTGGTGTAACTGAAAGCAGAAATGCATTTGCTATTGATTTTGTTTTGTATCCTTATATAGGTACATTTATCTTGTAGAACTGTATACATCTAAATTTGGGGAAATGATGTAATGTACAGTAATGAAGAGTAAATGGTTTCTGTAGAAATAGTTCATTAATCATTATCTTTGCTCAGTTGTATTGCAAATTTTATAGACCTGAGTTCTGTAAAATAGATAACCTCTAGTATGTTTTCTTACTATTAAACATGGAGACTTACAATATAATATTAACACACTTCAACTTGTATCTGTTTCTTCTCTGGAAATGTATTTGTCTGTTTCTACTTACAATTAAATCAGTCTACTACTTTAACAACTTATTTTACGGTGTTGATTATATGAATTTTACGTGTAGTAATGTATATTCAACATTCCTAATTTGTAAGATGCATTAGAGTAATATTTCTTTTTCACAGGAAATGGGTCGGCATGATGATCTTTGGTCCCTGTTTTACATGTTGGTGGAGTTTGTGGTTGGGCAACTACCTTGGAGAAAAATAAAAGATAAGGTAAACCTGGAAGTGAAAGCAAAGAGCATGAGTAAAATTTACTTCTAAATTGCAAGCAAGTGCCATGATACAGATTCCACAAAGAATCACTGCTTTGTTATTTTAAGCATTATACTTTCAAGTGTTTTCTTGTTTTACTTTTCATTCTTAATGTCATGGTATAAAGTACTACTGTGTCTTATGAACTGATTTAGTGAGAAAGTGTATTGCGCTTTTAGTTTGAAAATATTTCAAAAGGCAAAAGTGTATAGTTTTGGCATTTCTTATTTGCTGATGAACAAAAATTAATCCACTGATATGCCGCACTCTTTTGGCATGTATCTTAGGTGAGATATTCCAAGAAACAGTAGTATTTAATTAGCCTATTACTATTACTTCTTTCAATTTCTCCTGAAATCATATTGAAACTAGTTTACTCCTGTAGTTCATATGTTAGTAGATGACAGTTTGCTGTATCGGTAGCTTCTTTTGGTTTTGATTTACTCATCTTACACTAAGCAAGATTTACTAATCTTCTGCAGTGTTCCGCAATGACCAAATAATCACCAGAAATCGACTGGGCTTCAAACAGTACAAGATATTTTAATCTTTAAAGCAGGCTCTTTAGAAGGGTTGAAATGTCTAATAATATCAGGCAGCATTCAAGCACAGAAGAAAAGTGAATAGCTTTTCGTATTCGATTTGTAGTTGGTATGTTATTTTTGCGTATGTACTGATGGCAGTCTCTTATCTTGCTGTCTGATTAAGAACTGCCTTCCTCCATGCTTACCAGTGTAACACACCTATCTTTCTGGTTAGTATTGTTCTGAATGGCTGTAAGATGGCAGTGTGAGCGTTGTAGCAGAGAACAACGGTGTGCTAATGTTTTCTGTGTTATTTGCTCCTAGGAACAAGTGGGATCCATTAAAGAGAGGTATGAGCACAGACTTATGCTGAAACATCTTCCTCAAGAATTCAACATCTTTCTGGATCACATTTCTAATTTAGATTACTTTACAAAACCTGATTACCAGGTAAACATTTTTATTGCTTTGAATCCCTGATGGCAGAATTTTATGCATGTGCATCTTCAGTTCCCTTCTGTTTCATTGTACAGTCTTGACTGTGGCAGTCTCACTTCAGTGCCTGTCAAAATTATGGAGAAAATTATTCTGGGAGTTACTGAAAAACACCTGAAATACAGTGTGGTCATTGGTTACAGCCCGCATGAGTTCATGAGGGAAAAGTCCTGTTTAACCAACTTAATATTTTATGACAAGGTTATCAACCTAGGTTACCTAAGGAAGCCAATTGATGTTATCTTTGGGGATTTCAGCAAAATTTTCTGTTTCTGACAATATCCTTCAGGACAAACTATCCAGCATATATCTAGAGAAGGCATAATGCAGTAGGTTGTATAACTTAGTTTGTATAACTTAGGTTGTATAAACTATAATTGTATCACAACTGTCTGATTGGTCAAGTTCAGAGGATTGGAGTAAATGGAGTTACATCAGGTTGTTGATCAGGCACTAGTGGGCTTTGGAAAGGCTCCATTTTAGACCTGTTCTCTTTAATGTTTTCATCAGTGGCTTAGATGCAAAACTTGAAGGTATGCTAAGTTTGTGAACGGCACTAAATTGAGAGGAGCTATAGACTCCCGCAAGGACAGAGATGGCCTGCAAAGCGATCTTGAAAAACTAGAGGGCTGAGCAATAACCAGCCATATTAAGTTTAAAAACAGCAAGTGCTGGATTCTGCTGTGCCCCCCGGGAACTGAGCAACCTTGAGTGTATGTATAAACTTGGGGATGAGAGGCTGAAGAGCATCCCTTGGAAAGAGATCTGGGTGTTCTGGCTGATGGCAAATTGATTGGGAGTCAACAGTGTGGAATGGCAGCCAACAGGGCCAACTGTACCCTGGGATGCATCTGACCTAGCAGTGTTCTGTTCTGCACTGGTGTGGCCTCACCTTGACCTCTGTATGCAGTTTTGGGTGCCACAATGTAAGATCAGCATAAAGCTATTAGAGAGCATCCAAAGGAAGGTTACAAAGATGTTGAAGAGTTGAGAAGGAATGACATAAGAGGAATGGCTGAGGTCCCTTGCTTTGTGCTGCCCAGAGGAGGCTGAGGGGAGGCCTTGTGGTGGTTTGCAGCTCCTCAGGAAGAGTGCAGGGGTAGCGCTGAGCTCTGCTCCCTGGTGACAGTGGCAGAACCTGAGGGAATGACATGGAGCTGTGTCAGAGCAGGGTCAGGTTGGATGTTACGAAAAAGTTCTTCACCAGAGGGTGGTCAGGCCCTGGCACAGGCTTCCCAGGGCGATGATTGGTTGACAATGATTGACTAGGTTGGCTGGAATTCCAGAAGCACATGGTTTGAATTCTAGGGGTCCTGTGTGGAGCCAGGAGTTGGAATCAGTGCTCCTTGAGGGTTCCCTCCACCTCAGACTTTTCTGTCTTTCTAGTGACTATGGATACAATTCAGAGACAGTATTTTTTTTTTTTTCATCCATTTTGGAACTGTAACGTGGTTAGGTTTCTAAAAATAATTGTCCGTTTCTTTGCAGTCAGTAATCTGTTAGGTTTGGATGCTATGCTTGTATTCTAGGCTCCACTGAGTGTTCTTTAAGTTAAATTGATGAGACTGTTTTAGAGTGATAATCACTCCGGCAGTTTTCAGAAATCTTGAGCTTTGCACCCTTGATGCATACAGCTGGATCATGACATGAATCCATTCTTTCCCCCACCCTCCACTGAAGTGTTGCCTGGAAAAGTCATTTTTCTTCTTTGAAGAGAGTATTACTTGCTGATATGGGCAGCCTCAGATTGGTGATGAAGTGGTGTGCTTTTAGTCACTCACTGTTGGCCCATGCTTTAACAAAAAACTCAAAAATACAGCTGTTTTATGCTACTATGTTGAAAATAGCATTTGTTTTTTCATTATAGCAGAAATTATAGAAAAGATTCAGAGGAGAATGATGTCTAAAATTGTTTGAGAGAGAGTGCTGAGGGTAAAGGAAAAAAGAATAAAGGAGAGTGTGAATGGGACAGAGTGAATTATGGCTTTGTGCAGTTCAGTAGGGTTTGGAATTGACAGAGATGGATAGCATTTTAGGAGTTCTTAAGAGCAACGATAAAATGAACGCATTTTGTGCAAGAAAAATGATCCAACATGCTATCCATTTAAAGTTAGAAAAAGTAGGTGTTTTTGAAGGAGGCCGAGAAATTTTCAGCAGCCTTGATCAGAATAAAGAATGAAAATCAGAGGTTTAGATTTTAGTAAGAAAAAAATATATATATTTTGTCAAAATGCTTTGAAGCAAGAGATAATGTGATACATGCACAGCCTTCCCACTAGTTACTGGAATGAGACAAAAGTTTTCCAAAGTAAGATTGGAAGGACACCAATTGGCCTAGATGAATTTTCATAGCATAAAATCCAAGCGGAAAGGTTCCCCGTGTGGCTTTTCTGTGGTTTGGATAATATAAAAGATGCATGTTATTAAATAAAGGAAGTATATACATAGTGAATTTGTATTCTTCATATGTACTACCGATGAATTTCGTAGTTAATGATCTTGCCAAATATATTCTTTCATATATTTCATATATTTCTTTCTCTTGGAAAGCTGTGGCTCCTATTCTGCAGCAACTTAGTCATGCCTATGTGCATATTTCTGCCTTTTTTCCCTCTCTTTTCTGCTACAAACACTGGGAGGATTTGGTTGTTTTTTCTTGCTTGTTTGTTTTTAATGTAAAAATGAAGTTTGCATATCTTGCATTTGAAGCATTGGAAAAATGTTGGTTATATGTTCTTGAAAAATTGTCACTCAAAATCATGAAGGTGGAGTATGTTAAATTATCATCAGAAGATATTTCTATATATTTTTTTTTATTTTTGTGACAAAAATGAAGCTAATTAACTTTTTCCTTCATTTTTAGCTCCTCATGTCTGTCTTTGATAACAGCATGAAAACCTTTGGGGTTATTGAAAGTGATCCTTTTGACTGGGAGAAAAGTGGAACTGATGGCTCTCTGACAACAACAACAACTTCAACCACACCTCAGTTACACACTCGTCTTACTCCAGCTGCTATTGGGTATATATGCACATTATATATGGTCACTGAAATTAATACTGATGGAATGGAAGCTATTACTGAGTCTTAGAAGAGACAAAACTTATATCAGTAGGTTTTTAGTAAATAGCTGAAACTGTCTTATCTTTATGCTGTTTTGAATAATGCTGTTCTAGCTAAATAAACACCTGTATTTGTACCAGGTGTGGTTTTTAAACACATAATAAAACAAACAAACAAACAAAAAAACAAAAAAACAACACAAACACAAAAAGCCCACATCACTGGAATGGAATTATTAGAACCCCATAGAGTAACTGTTGACTGGATTATGGTTAAAACAATAGTAGTTTGAGAGGGAATTTATTACTTTGGTACACATTAATTACGTGCATAGGTATTTTCAAACTTACTGTTATCTTCATTATTCTTTTAACAGTCAAATTTGCCAAACTGTTTTTGAACTATCAGTACAAACATAGCTCTCCAATTATTCGAAATAGACACTGGAAGAAATAAGTAAAAAGATTAGAATACTGTAAATGGCACTTGTTAGCATTTGTCTTCCATCAGGTCATCATAGTCATTGAAATCAGCTACTATACTTCCATAGGTGACAATTCTAGTTTGCCACGTTTTACGTAGTACCATTTGTCAAGTGTATTTCCGTACAGTATAAAAACTAAGACAGTACTATTCTGTCAAAAATCCTGGTTTATTTATCTGTCAGAGATCCTTGTTGATCTCAGGACTACAACCAATATGAAGGACTTGATAGTCTGTTCCTATTCCAGAGAGTACCAAGAGGAGAAAATTATTCTAGTTACTAAGAATTGTTATATGTAGATACAAAGCAAGTGTGGAATTCCATTAAAAAAATAATTAAAAAAAAAAAAATATATATATATATAAATAGACATTCACCAACAGAACAGTACTTATAGAGGAAGTTCATCTGGTGATGGAAGTTTTATCCAGTGCTGTGTAATAGATATGATCTCTAACTGTTTTTCTTCAGAAATTACTTTGGAAATACTCAAAAAGCAGCTTTTAAGTGTTTTTCACATAATTAAGTTTTTTCTCTTTTCCAATATTTTTTCTGCTTTTGTAGAATTGCCAATGCCACTCCTATCCCAGGAGATTTGCTGCGAGAAAACACAGATGAAGTATTTCCTGATGAGCAGCTCAGTGATGGAGACAATGGTATTCCAGTTGGTGTCTCACCAGAGAAGCTGCCTGGGTCTCCTGGGCATCAGCGTTCTCAGGAAAAAGATGTTTGGGAAGAAATGGATGCAAACAGAAACAAAATAAAGCTGGGGATCTGTAAGGTATTTACAAATCTGTATTTTGAAAACTTACTTACTGTCCTGATGGTACACATAAAATATCATTGATAATGAAGTCGTGCTAGTATGAATTACTTAGAGTGGTCTAAGAAAACAAGATTCATGATAGAGTTTACACATTTTATTAGACCAATCTGTATAATAGAAAAAGTAGACAAGCTTTTAGGCTTTTTTGGTCTTCCTGGTGAATAATTTGCTGATAATTTGAAACTTGAGACTCCTAGCTTATTCTGAGAAAGTAGTTTACTATGAGAGTGAATAGTTCATAATGTCTTTGGTAACATTTCTTACCACTTCTTCGTGTTTGTGTTCTTCAGACATGATTTCAATTCTTGCTCAATGACTGAAACCAAAGCAGATTTTCTGTATTATGCTTTAGTAGAGTTTAGATACAGAAAATACAAAAAATATTTTAGTTTTTTTTTATTATTTTTCAAGTGACTAATCAAGATTAAGCAGGATTGGTGGCATCCTTTGTATGGTATTCACCATACAGTTTTGTGCCTTCCTCTATTTTGCCATTCCTGGTGTATTATGTCTTTACTTTATTTTTGGCCCAGGCTGCCACAGAGGAGGAAAACAGCCATGGACCTGTGAATGGAATGCTTAATGCACCAAGTCTAGGTTCTCCGGTTCGTGTCCGCTCAGAGACTACCCAGCTGGACAGAGATGTCCCACTGGTTCGAAAGCTGCGTTCAATTCACAGCTTTGAACTTGAGAAGCGTCTAACATTGGAGTCAAAGCCAGACACCGATAAATTTCTTGAGAACTGGTAAATAAATAATTCTATATTTTTATGCCTGTCAATTTACAGCACTTTCTGAAAATCCAAAATGTATTTGCTCAGTTGTGTTTATGCAAGCTATAGCAAACAAGGTTAAATATGCTCATAACATTGCATGATTAATTGATGTTACTGCTTTACTTAAAAACAGAACAACAACGAAAAATTAATGCTAGTATAGAGTTAATGTCATTTTTTGGAAAAAAATCTTTTTGCTTCAGATTGATGTTTATTAACTTTTCTTCACTGGAATGGTCTTGACATTTGACAGTCATTACAACACATCCTAAATAAGAATGATGACGTCAATTGCTCAGTGGAGCTAACATGGGACTGGTTGCTAGGTGATGAGAAGGACAGCTTACAAGAAGCTGAGGTTTTGGTGATTTTTTTTTTTTTTTTTTAACAAAGTCAAGTTAGGAGTCTACTTGCATTGCAGCAGATTTTGTTAGACTCAAAAATGTTGAGCCAACATTAAAAAAGAAAGCCACAAAACTGTTAGAAAACAAAGGTCTTAAAATGGAATTTGGAGGTAGAGAAAGGAAAGCTGTATCAGAGCTAATTAAATCAATTTGCCCTTATGTAGGAAAAATAAAGGAAAATAAAGATGCAGTGCGGTCTGTCTGAGAGGCTGTGTCTGAGAGGTGAGATACACACACTTAGAAGACAGATGAGAAGTTGATAAAATCCTTCTAATACACTGTAGAGGATTAAGAATTTGAATTTGTAACAGTTTAAAGCATAAGTAGGGAATCAATCCAAAAACAGAAACATCGCTTTTGAAAGTGTTTTCTAACTGCTGGTGGAAAATTCTGTTTATTTTCTACTCAGTTTCTTTGCAGTGTAGGTTAAATACAGATGGAAACCAGAATACTGAGTTGTCAATTACTCACGATTCTCACTGCATTCTCTCAAGCTAATTGCATTGATATTATGCGTGCAAATTTCTAAGTTCATCCAACCATTTTTACTTGCCATCAGAGTAATTTTTTGAAGAAGTGGTTAATAAACATCACAGTGAAATAATTGTTTTTTTTCCCTCTGTATTTGTTTCTCTTTTCTTTCGCTTAAGTTATGGAATTGCCTCAAGTTGTGGCTCTTTCACTATAGATTATTTTTAAATATGACAGCAATTTTTTACGCCTAGTTTTCGTTTACTGAAAAAATATCAAATGTAGCTGACATCATTTGTAACTAATTCAAATATTAATTTTTTTCTTAAGTTTGGAGAAGAAGCAGAAAGACTTGAATGCTGCAGCAGAGACTGCAGATGCTGCTGTTCCACCTCTTCCTCAGAAATCGCTCATTCCTGCTCCTGTGGCTTCCCGTGTGGACCATGTTTGGCACTATGATGAAGAATATCTTCCAGATGCTTCAAAACCTGTGTCAGCTGGTTCTCCAGATCAAGTTGACGGTGTTGTTGGCAATGGATTTGTAGCTGTCAACTTAAGCTCCTGCAGGCAGGAGATTGATTCTAAGGAGTGGGTAATAATAGATAAGGAAAGGGACTTGCAGGATTTCAGGACAAATGAAGTTTTAGGGCACAAAACGACTGGAAGTCCCTCAGATGAAGAGCCAGAGGTACTACATGTTCTAGAGGAGTCTCCTCCAGAAGAGCAGCCTAGACAGGGAGGTTGGGCAGGAAACAATGTCCATGCCAAGAATCAAACCTCAGGGGTGGAGTTTCATCTAGCCATGGAGTGTCATCCTGCTTCTTCTGAACAGCTTTCAGATAAATTGGAACTTCTGACTGGAGCTGCTGGACAGCTCCTTGCAGCCACCCCTACAAGTCCTATGGAAGCTCAAGCAGAAGGCGCACTCACTCCGGTAAGAGAAACACTAGGTGTTTTATTAAACTTCTCTTTATTCAGAATTATGTGAGGAGATAGTAAGTGAAAAAGTAGTAAATCAAATACAATACTGTAGCATAATTCCTAGTTTAATTAGAAATAGGACAAATATTGAAATAAGAGAGTCTCTTTTGAACTGATAACCGTGACAAATACCACAACCCCCTTGTTATGGCCCCAGAAATTTATGTATCTCACTCTGTATGATTTGGCTTAGCAGATGCTTCCTAATGTATGTTGGACCATAAAACCAAACTGGGAAGTAGAGTACAATTACATGACTCCAATGCGAAATGCTCAAGATAATGGTTCCAGTAGTAAAAATGCTTTGAAAGACTGCACAGTTTTAATAGTGAAGTTGATGCTGTGTTTATAAAACTATAACCTTAATTAGAATCAAATGATTTTGTTTAGTAGTTTTATCTAGATAGTTCCTTCCTGAAAATCAGTACAAATAATGGGTTAAAGGGTCATATTTTACTTTTCTGCTAATTTTAATTATGTTAAGTCTGTTACTAGGAGGTTGGATCCAAGAATGTAAGTTTGGGACCATATAACAAATGACTTAAAAGAAGTGTTAGTAAAAGGGCTTAGAAATAGATGTTGAAATTTCAGTAGTGTAGTATCTTAGCATAATTCCTGAGCAAAGTACTCATTTCAAATGGCTTGAAACCACAGAACGTGTCAGTCGTCATAATCATCATGCTTATTAGTATACGTCCCATATGGATTTCTACTGACCTTATCACATTATCACTTAAAAGAAGGTATGGTGAATTATGTTCTTTGAGCTTCTTCTGAGAGTTTGAGAATTCTAATTGTTTTGTTTTTTTCCAATAAGCAAATACTTACTTTAATGTTACAGTAAGTGAATGAATGAAATATTTTTAAGTAGTAGCAAGGATGTTTCTGTATAGGAAACTGAAGTTTCCTTCTCCCACCCTAATTTTATTTTCTCCTGAGGGAAAGAAAAACCTGATCTGTAGACCTTCCATTTGCAGATAAATGCTTTTGAGCTGTGTATATGTGGATTTTCTGTAATTGGTGATAATATAATTTGTTATTTCACACAGCATTAGCACTCCTAATAAGAATGTCAGATTGCAGCAGTTCAGGAGGGAAATCTGAGCTCAAAAAATAAGAGAAAAAAATACATAAGTTATTGGTTTGTCGATTAGGAAGTTTTAGGCTCAAAAAAATCCTACAGTTTATTATGCTATCGTCTGTGGAAAAGCACGTATGTAAAGAGGTAATTTTCTTGTTATCAGTCTTGGTTTTGCAGAATACAGAACAGATTACCCAGTAAATGCCAGTTTGACTTGGCTCAGTCATGATCGGACAGTCACAATGTCGGTTGAATTACTCATAGCATGCTGGTATTTATGTGCTGACTGTATGATTTCATGTTGGCTTTATGGAGACATTGGCTTCATCAGGATAGGCAGTACCTGATTTACAGTAACACGTGCTGGTGTTAATTTGTCAAAAGGATTTAAGTGATCTAGTCTATTCAGGAATTTATATTGGAGCAGCACTTGGTGTCCTATTGCTTTTTTTTTCTTCTTTATCTGGTTGTAAGAGTTTAATTCTGAACTTGGTGTTACTAAACCATGGCCTCATTAATTTGCTCTCTTTGTATTGAATTACAACAACCTCCATATGGTGTGTGCACAAAACTGTTTGCAGCACAGGATATTTGTCAAGCAGTTATTTCAGGGAAAAAAAAAAAACAACAACAAACCACCAAAAAAACAAAAAACGATGGTGTTAAAGTAATCCAGTATTTATCAGCTAATGCCTGTTTCAGCTTCAGTTCAGGTTAGACAACAGTTTACTCTGATCACGATTTCTTGGCAACCTAGTGCCAAATGTATGTATGCATGTGTGAATCCACTCATATGTATTGCTTAGAAATATTGCTGAAATTAGCATTTTATACATGCTGTTATTTTGTATCATTAAAACTGCTCTTAAACTTTCATTTATTTCTTCATTCTGTAGTATACATATACTTTATATTCTCAGATTCTGTTTTTATCAGACATTGGAAATAATTTTTTTTCCTTCAGCTGAAAGGTAGATATTCAGAAAGGGAACTGAAGCTTGAGGATTGATACAAGTGGAAATACCTTTTCCTTGGAAACAAAAATGCTTGACAGGTGCACTCTCTTTCCAAGGAATGCAGGTTAGAATTGCAAATATCACAACAGGAAATGGAAAATCATGTTAGTATAACTTGGGGAAAAAAAAAAGTATTTTCCATATCTCCAGCAAAACCTTGTAAGCCATAAACACTAATCTCATTTACAGATATTTAGATGTGTTGCCACTTATTCAGCACAGGTAATGGCCTTGGAAGGGATCAGTTGGCTTCAAAGTTGCGCATCAAAGCCATAGATTTATTAAAATAATCAATAATCAATTTGAAAATGTGCTTTCTTTAAAATTATTACTTTGAAACACTTTGAATTCACCATTCCTGTTGTTTTTGCTCTTTTCTAAATGCTTGACTGATGTGATACAAGATGAAGCAGATGTTGATGGATTCTTCAGGCCATCATATCCTGCAAATTCGAATCCACAGAGGGGAAATTTCATCAGAATTGTTCAGTGCTAATCTTACTGATTAATCCCATCAGCTATGGTTCTTAATATACACTGCCATAGCCATAGTTATACAGTCATGTTTGTTAAGCATGCAATGGGTGCATATGCTGTAATTATAGTTATTCTAGGAAACAACCCTGTTGAATGGATATGCTGAGCATTTCTGAGGACCAGCCACAATCAGCTAGCCTCTCTGCATGGCATCCTTGGAGTAGACTGCGTTAGATTATTAAATCTGCCCTAGGTTCTGACTGGCTGAATGACAGGAGCCAGCAGGAGAAAGGATGTTTGCTTCGGACTCGGACGTTAGATTTTCTTTTAAAGCTAATGCAGAATATGATGATTAGACCCTCAGAGGGATTTTGCAATGTCATCTTCTAAGAAAATGCATGTATGCAGGACAGAAACAAGAATTACTACAGTATTGATTTCTGAACTTTAATTTTTCCCTACCATGTTCTCACAGCTCAACTCATCTCATATGCTGCATTTCTCCACTCCAAGAATTTCAAGTCCCATCCTCCGCACCATGAGCCCTATAGCCTATCTGTCCATCCACCCGGACCCTCTGAAAGAGGCTGGTTTACCAAGGAGTCAATCAGCTGAGAGCCACTCCTCTTCCTCCCGCTCAACTGGTCGTAGGCAGCTTCCTGTCATTCCCTGTGGCAACAAGTTTCCCCCTGTCATTCGCATCTCAAAAGCACAACTTCAGCAGGTGAATAAGTCTTGTCTTCATAGAAGTGACTGCGTTATAGCAGTCATCTGCAAAGGTTTTTAGTTGCTCTGCTGAGTTTGGTACTAGGTGCATGTGCTAGTCATACTGCTATGCACGACATCTTGAAAATACTTTGGAAGTTAAGATGAGATAAGGGAATGAGAACCAATCTTATTAAGGAATTGAGTCAGAAATTCTCTTTCAAAAAATATATATAATCCCATTTAGAGTTAAAACTAGGGAGAGGAATATTTTATTTTATTCAGTTTACTGTGATCTGGAACACCAAATATTTCTGGAAGATAGATTCCCATCCACTGAGGGGTTTTCACTTGGAAAAGGTAGGATTAATTAATCTTAAGAAATACATATTTTTTTTCTTTCAAAACTAAATTTAAAATCTCACTGTTTCTTTGTTTTTAAAAAAGGTGTTCCTATGATCTGTAATCAGTAGCAGGTTGATTTTGAACTGGGAATGCATAATAAAATTTGGACTGCTGTAAATTATTTTAATGTGAGGGAATAGGATATAGTCAAATTTCTTCTTATGGCATCAGGAATTGTTCTACTGCTTACAATATATAAAGCAAAGGTGAGATCTGCTGAGTTAGTACCTAATGGAAATGTCACTAGAGAAAGCAGAATCTTCAAAATGTTGTATTCACAGTTTATTTACATTATAAAATTGAAGGAGACTTGAAATGAAATTAATGTTTATCATAATTTGTGTATTAACAAATTTGTTAAAATTTGTTAAGCACCCTCAGCTTGCATTGACTGGTAAAGCAGTATGACATAGCATTAATGCATAAGGCTGCAACATATCATCATCATTTTACCATTAATATTTCATTTGAATTATCTTCTATGTTGTCATTTATTTCCAACTTATTTTTCAGTATAACTATATCTTTGTGAAAGACTTATTTTTCTTCATGAAGTGTGCACAAAACTATTAATTTTAAAAGTTAACCATCGTTATTAGGTTCTTTCAAACTTCAGTAGGATCAATGAATGACAACAGAGGTGAGTGAGTATTGACTAGGGGAAAGGACTTTGGAGAAATTAAGTGGTTAAAAATTAAGCTTTGGTGTTTGTTTGTATCCCAGGACATGAAATAGATGGGGATTTTTTTTTTTGCCTTCTAATTTTTCAGTTAGAGTGCATTGCAATTGTGATTATCAAGCTCCTCACAATACTCAAAGTAGGTTTTTGTACATTATCTTCTCTGGCTTCCTTAGTACTTAACAGCTGCATTATTAAAAGTGGCTCTGAGGTGGTATACTCTTGTCATGTGAAAAAGAATGGTATTGTGCCAGGTGCTGCTACTGAGCAGTGTGAAAAAGGGAAAGAGTGAAGATAATATGCAGGATTCTCAGCCTCCTCTTTCTTTTTTACCTGTTAAGTCCATGACTGCTTTGTTCCTTTTCCTTGATTTTTGACACTCCTGACTTTACTAAGAGCATCATTTCCAGAGTATTGTTTACTGTGGAAGTTATGAGCATGTGAATCTTTGATTTATTTCAGCAATGAAAGCCTTATGTACCTTATGGCTCACTGAAGAACTGAAATGATTTTACAGGTCCTTCACTTTTTTTACATCGCAGTAATGTTACTTAGCAAGTTGGAAGCTCCAGCAGTATGAAAGATGAATATGCATGTTAGTAAACTGAAGCTTTTATCCAATTAAATAGTAAAAAATATTTCAAAACTGTTTTGAATATAAATATATTTATAAATATTTGGTACTGAATGTATTTTCATGCATTTACTGCTGCTTGTCATTTAGTTTAGCATTCATACCTAGTGAATTGCACATTTCGGGGATCTTCACTGTTAAATTTAGTTTCATGTACTTAAAAATAAATAGTGATACATTTGTTCCTGAAATTAGGCAAAGGGGTTTTCTTTCCAATTTGTGGATGAGTAAGAGTTCAGGAACTTTATTGCAGCCTCCTTTAGTTTGATATCAGATAGTTGGGAGTCGTGAAATTTGTGTATATTCCTCATTCACTAGAGCAGTGAGGGTTATAGGATGTAGGTCTGCCTTTATTTCTTTGATAAATATAACTCTTCTCTTGCCATACATATAGGATGGAAGAGAATTGGAGTATTTTTCTTCCCCTCTCCTTGGTTACTCAACTTAAAAGTTGAGTCACTACAAAAGACAGAATTAATTCTTTGACAGTACTTGAATCTGAAGAGTGAGGTCACAGTGTTGTTAAGCATCCTTTTCTTATATAGTGCACAAATTGTACAGCAAATCCCTGTGAAATATCACGTTATTTTTTGTAGTTTTTTCAGCCAGGTAACTTCTCAGAACATTGCTCATTAGAAGAATGCATACAGTGCTGAGCAAAGGCCGTGGAACAGGAAATGGGAACATAGTAATGGCTGGCCTGAGCTGTGTATGAAAAGATGCTTAGATAGACATTCTGCTAAAAGTGAAACTATGACTTGAGAAACAATTAAAATTGGTGGCCTTGGATTATTTTTTCTTATCTCTATGGTTTTTCAGTTCTAATTCTTCAATAAGAGCATGAAGACGTTTTCTAGCTGTGGCAGTCTTCTGTTGTATGAAGCAGACTTATAATTATTCTAGAATTCAGCCCTTAATGATTATAGATTCTGTATTTGTATGCCATTTTGACGTTTCTTTATTTCTTTAAGTGCTTAATGAGACATATACAAACAGGGCTAATTCTAAATTCATGATTCGATGGCTCTTCATTTTGCTAGGGAATGGTAATTGTGTCTCTTGTGTGTAAAGCAGTTGGAATTAGTTAGCACTTCCACATTTACTTTCTTGTAGGTCTTATTTTTCCAGAAAGCTACCTTACTGCAGTGTTTTTAAAACTGTTTTAGGCATTTGTTTATATTATTAGCTACAATCTTCCCACAAAAAATGTTGTGGAAATGTAAGCCGTCATGTAGATATTCATATCCAATATGAGCAATAATGCACTGATCTCAGTTGGAAAATTTACCTTAATTTTTAAGCATCTCACTGGAATTCAAGGGAAGAATGATGTAAGATTTATTGACACATTCAAGGGATATTTAGAGAAAGTATGTATGTCCCTTATATAGTTGTCATTTTATTTTGCATATTGTAGCTGTATCAGCCAGGGATGCACAGAAATGTAAAATTTTACTGGTTTTCATGAAATAATTTTGGCAGATTTCAAAAGTCTACAATAGCAAGAGATGAATGATGGACACTGATGTCCACATTTAATAATACCTACTCAGAAGGAAACAAACAGAAAACCCAGTCTGCTCCTCTCTTGTTATCCTGTTCTTGAAAATGATTTTTAATATGGTCATGTAGTTGCCAAGCACTTCAGGACTGAATTAGAGCTCAACTAGCGAAAGTACTACTTTTCTATTTTACCTGTCCATTAGAAATACCAGTAATAGACATATTCGTCAAAAATCCACTTTAGAATTTGTTTCAAGACATACTGCGTCATCAAATAGATGCCTCCTAGAATGAAAAGGAGGGAAAGGCTATTCTTTGCTCAATTAGTCTGCTTTTCAGCGTTGCCACCATTAAAGTTGTATGTAGCAAAGAGAGCAGCTTTCAGGACCTACAGAACTGTCATACTCTATCCTATCCTGATATAAACTGTATCAATCCTGCATGAAGTTTAACTAATTTCCCAAAGGTTTACCATTTGCTGTGATGTTACTACTGTCACTGATCCTCAGTGAAAGTGCTTTTGATCAGATTCAAAGGCATGCTCAGATCCAGAATTCTCTTTTCAGTTTTTACTGTTAAGTACTTTGAAGGGCAATCAACATATGATTGATAAGGATATTGTCATTGTTTTCTTTGTCAGGCAGTTTTTCTGGAGTATGTGAAATTTACATACAAAAGCACATATTCAGAATATGAGGGAATATTAGGAAGTATTATTTCGGAAAGATTTTGGAAGAAAAAATGGTGCCCCGGAGATGCACTCAGAACCCACAAATTACTGCTGTTCTTTTAAGCAGTTGGATTTCAAATGCATAATGATTTTCTTTGAACAGTTTTCATCTACAGAGTTTCCTCCTAATGCAAATATATAAAAGATTTGTGTTTGATTCTGGTGTCTGTGTGGCAGAGGCAGTTGCTTGACATGTGGAAATATAAATGCTGCCTACTGAGCTTAGTGGAACCTTCTGTCTGAGGGAGAGAAATTCTTTAGGCATCCTTTTTTTTTTTTTTGCATCAATCTTTGGTGTAAGGAAGAATTAAGAACAAGTTCATATTTGGTTAGCTGTTCTTTCAAGTGAAGCTTTCCAAGCTGCAAATTAAGAAATGATCAATGGAAGAAAACAAGCAGTCAGTATGATCCTGTTAATTTTTTTTTTCAGTGTGCTACCTGCAGAGGGCAAATGAATTTTTATTGAGAGGATCCTCTTGTCCATTTCCCTTCTGCAGGTTCTCTAGCAGCAGTAGCATAAAAATGAAGGAGAAGGCAATAAATTAGCCTTAGTAAAAATATCCACATGCACTGATTGTTAGTATTTGCACTGGGGTATGGACAAAAAAATAAAAGAAGAAAAAAGATTAAAAAGCCTGTAACAATTTACTTAATTTTTTTTTTTTTATCATTTATGTGTTGTGGAATCCACAGTACTTTTCAAAATTCATAACCACATGGTTAATCTATCTGTCCTTGAAATGATCACTTTTTGTTATATATATATTTTTTAAATGCCTAGCTAATCTTACTAAATAACATATGTTTGGAATGAATTTTTTCCAGCATTGAAATTTCATTAGCATGAGATAGTAGAAGATAGTAAAAGATGCTTCAGGTAGGCTCAGTGGTCTCTGCAATTTCCCGGCATGAGCTGATCAACTCTGGTGTTAAAGTATCAACTGTTTTCATTAAAATTTAGTTCAAATAAAATTACAGAAGAAAAAAAAATCCTTTTTTAAAGTTTGTGAATTTACCTAGTGGCTTAGCATTTTCTTCTAATTAGATAGGTTTTTCGCATGGAAAAAGGGAAGAGATCTTTTTGGAAAAGGGTAATGTATAAACTGCTAAAATCAGGACAGGTAGAAAGACATCTCTAGTATTTCTAAATTACCCCTATATAATTTTTGAGAAGTGATTCAACTTCAAATAATTTCTAAAAATTCTAGTACAAGTGGATGTGTTTACTTACAAGTAGTTTATAAGCACAGAATATATGTATTTAAAGAGTTCTCAGATTGGTGAAAGTGATACTGCCTTATTGCCGTATCTCATCTTAGCGTTATTTTGCTTGAAACCAAAACAGAATCAGAATATATTGACTTCACACTTTTAGGTAACTTTTAGATTTAAATTTCTTACTGGTAACACATATCCTGAAGGTCATTTGAGTGCTTGAGTGAAATCAGCTGTGTTGTGACTTCTATATGGGGCCATGCTTTATTTTTATCATCACACCTGTGCATGGTGGCAAAGGTGGGTTACAGTTGACTGCCAAATGTTTAAGGCATTTTGTTTTTAGGAGATATACTGGTTTCTGATTACATCTTTGTCTGCATACTGCGCAACTGTAACACCTTGTGGATAGGAGGGGAGTATATATTAAAATACTGAAAGAAAAGAGAAAAAAACTTAATATAGATAAGACTGCTTATCTCTGTGTCTGCTTTCTGTAAATAATATCTATAAAGCATGCTTTTAAGCATACTGAAAGCAGCTAGTTCTTCATATGAATTATAACAACTGTTGGTGGTGAAGCATTATGGACATGAGAAACCCATAATGCTTTCCAAAAGATCTTATATTATGAGGAGACATTTTTACAAATGTGTATCCAGGTTTCAATTTTTAAAAATGAATACAGTAATTTTATGACTGCATAAATTACAATTTGTATTAAAATCATGTTTGTACAGTTTGGGTTTCATAAATTCTTCTGACATGTTTGGAAATTGTAATATTCATGGATTGCTTCCTTGCAAGCGTAACACAAACTTAGGGCAATGTGCAAATATAGTACCAATTTTATAATTGGATAGAGCTGGATTTAATTTTTATTACATCACACAGCGATGCATTTACTGTCTCAATGAAGAATCAGAAGGGAGACTGAATTTTGTTTCCTGTTGTTGGTTGTGGATTAGGTTTTTTTTTGTTTGCTTTCTTTTTTCTTTTTTTTTTTTTTTTGAATGTTTCTGTTTGAATCTGAATGACATTTTCACCTTTATGAAAATCAAAAATATAGTGCAAACAGCAAAACTGAAGCACAAGTATAGCGTAGCAGTAACCTGAAATTATATATTGGCTCATAGAAATCAGGTAAAAAAATCAGAAATACAGATACTTGAAATCTGCACACTGAAATTAAGGTAGAACTTATGTATGAATTATGCGGTACTTCATGATGACTCTATTGGAAGTGATATCTTGAGAGAAATAGTTAGAATTCATCTGATCAGTAGTGGCCAGACTCCATTGCTATTATGCAGGAAAGTATTTTTTATGCGATTGATAGTCTCTATGTCTCATTTTCATGACAAAGGAAGACTGCTATGTTGTTTTGTTTTGATTTTTAAAGAGAAGAAATCAGCAGTGACGTAATAACAGTGTATAATGTCACTTTGAAAAGGAGCTTTCATAGTTTGGTTGGCTTTTTTTCTGAGGAAGTATTAGTCTCTGGTTTTATTATTTCTGAAAATTGCAGGTGTTTTCTTTATAGGGACAGACATTAATACAGAACTTAGCTTCAGAAAGATTTAAAAGTAGTAAAAATTTATTCTAAAGTTAGGAAAAAAAAATACATTCTAATGTATTTCTGATAGCTTGATGCTGAAACTATGCTAGATTTGGTTAAAGGTTCTTGTATCATTATTATTGATTTGTGCCTAGTAGCTCTAAAAATATTTTAACTGCATTTTATGTATCAAATATCTGCACCAGTAATTGAAAATAAATGCCACATTGTATTTACAGTCCTCCATTATCAGGAGAAACCTCTCTAACTTGTAGTGTTCTACTTTGTTTCTTAACTGAAAAAGCATGATATCCAAGTCTGCTTGGGTATGACTTTTCTTAGTGATCTAATTAACATACTACTGAAGATAGATATGTAGTAAAATCTCAGTTTAGAAATGCTTATTGAATTGTGTTCCTTAGAGCGATACGTATTCACTGGCTTTGATACAGGAGTCACAGTCCTCATGAAATCTATGGTTTTGAACTTTCCACAGGAAAATATCATGAAGAAGCCACGCTTCATCAGTGGTTTTTAATCTCTAGATGTTTTTCACCGTGAGAAAATAACCATGATAAAGTAGGAATTTGGTTTCTGTGAAGACAGAAATGAAAGCATGAGGTAGAATTGTGATGTCAGTTGCCATGTTTTTACATCTCTGAACTCCATCATAGTTAATGCAGACTGATGCTTTGTTAGGAAAGACTTTCTCTGCGAAACTGAAAAACACTGTTGTGATACTTGCCCATTTTTAATTGCAGTGTATATAACAGGAGTATTGTATGAGAGCTATAAAATATTGATCTGGAATTGCAGCTTCTTACCAGTTCTCCAACAATTCCAGCAACTCTTCGAGTGTGTGAGTTTGAAGAATATTCTGTAATTGATGTATATATTGTATGGAAGTTTGAAATTAAATAAGTACTTGTTTTAGTCACGTAATTACCAAACAGATTGACCCCTTATTACAGTGACAATTGTTGTCTGAAAGCAATTAAAGATAGTTCTTTCAGAGCACTCAGTGTTAGCCCTGTGGATATTTGCGTATATGGGTTTTTATTAGAATAAAAAATATCTTCCTTTACCTGTTAAATGGTATAGGAATAACAGAAAAGGGGACCTATTTAAAGAATAATGAAATTAGGCCATGAATAATAGATGCACTTAAATATTAAGACTGTACACATTGTGTGCTCTCTATCCTCAAAAGATACCTATCACCTTAGCGGATATGAAAACACAGTTGTCATGTACCTTTCTAATTCTGTATCTTTGTTTCTTTCTCTTCCCATTTCTTGCATCCTCTATGTAAGATTGGCGCAAAAGACAGCATTATAGAACAGTAGAATTAATATAAATTAAGAGCTGTGGAGAGCAGGTTCATGTGTTCTTTTTCTCCAGTTTATGACCAGGGCGTGCTGTGTGTGCATTTTACCAGTGGTGTAATATCTTGGGGACTGATAGTTCATTGAAATGAATGCAGTGCTTGCAGTACTATATATATGTCAGAAGGGGTTCATATCAAGACTTACAGTCACCTTTGGGCTTATGCTCCATAACATCATTAACTAGTCATAAACTTGTCCCATCTATCTGCATGTTAGCCTGTGTGTAGAAACAGGCAATGTTGCTTAGTAAATATGTAACTAATTTTGTTCAGCTTCTTCAATGGTCAGCATTGCAGCTGAGAAGAAAACTGGAGAACAGATTTAAAATGCTGACTCCCAGCGTACTGGGATTAATAGGTTTATAACATTATCTACATGATTGGCACAATTCCAGGTCTTTAAAAGAAGGTGTGTGATACTGCAGATTACTGAAAAGGACTGAGACCATATACAAAACATGTTTTTTCTTAGGTGCATTATTTAGTGCTCACACCACTTTATAATCTTTGTTCTTCGGGTTTGATGTTGTGCAAAATTGATGTGATTAGCCTCAGAAATCTTACAGGGAAACACTGTAGTTTGTGGCAGAAGAAAATAAAATATAACAGTTAGTGATGATGGTAGTATCATAGTTCGCTTTGCATACTAGGCCATGCATTGTTTGTTTTCTAACTAGATATTTATCAGACAATCTTTAGATTTGTCTCCCTAAATTAGACTAAATAACCACCATTTAAATTGGTGTATGTTGCACATCTGAGGATCAGCCTTTCTCAGACTACTTGATTTTGACTTCTGTCTTGCAAGGTTTCACAAGGAAGATGACTATGGGATAATTAGGGTTACAGAACTATGTGTTGTTGTTGTTTAAAGCTGCTTTGAGAGCATTTATGTACAATTCTTTAAAGTCTGAGGGATAGTTGAGGCATGAAGGAGGTCTTCCATGGCTCATAATTAAATTCAGGAGTTAGAATGGAATCTCCTTATCCTGTCGTGGTTGCTAAAAGATAAGGAACTTTCTGTTGCCATGGCTTACATCTCATCCTTATGTCCCCATATAATATCTCCCCTCTCTCTGTTCTTTCTATGGGTATTCTTACAACCCTACAATGTGAAAACACTAGCATTTGGTAAATTTCATCCAGTGAGACCTCAAATTAAATGTCAGACTTGAGTAAAAATCAGTGCATTTTAAAATCCTTTGTGTTCCTTTTTGGCATTGTTCTTTTCTCTCTCTCTTGAAGCTGCACCTGAAGTTGTAAGAATGCTTGTGTGAGAGGCATTTCTGCATGATTTGTAGTTCTTGCACGTACAGATGAAATCTCAAGCCTAATGGGGATATAATTTAATCCTTGTGTTTTGAGAAGAATAACAAAAAGATTATTGACCATCTGAGAAAATAAGCTTCTTTTTGTTAGTGAGCACAATTCAAGAAAGTGATATGTGCATTCAGTAGGCCATTTCTGAAACTGAGCTACTCAGCAGTACAGAGTCTTTGATGATACTTAGTCAACCAGTATGCTTTTCTTTCCTTCTCTTATTTCAGTGCTTTTCTTCCACAAAAAATTCTTTGCTAGTTCTGTTGTAGATTCTTCAAGTCAGCTCTTTCATTTCTTGGACTTAGGGGTTAAGTCTGGATTGGCCAGTAGCTGTCTAAAAGGCTAGGAAATTTTTTCTCCAGTTGTGGCAAAGGATATGAAGAATGTAAACTGCAAAAACTGTAAACACATTAGAATTGGTCTCGTCTAAAAAAGGATTGTCACGTAAGAGGGATGCCATAAGGAAAAAAGTTTCTGTGTAAATGTATTTAAGCAAAGGATAGCTTAAATGCAATTGCAGCCCTTCTGGAAAAATACCAAGAAGAGAAAGAACCTTGGAAAAGCAGATAACTGAGGCTTTCGTACTTCAGAAATGGAGAGTTCACCAGAAATCATTTTATTCTAAGGGAAACCATCCTTTTTCAGAAGACAAACCCAGGTTTTTTTTTACTAATTCCCAATGGATATGAATCAACTACCAGTGTAGCTCATCAAGTAAAGACATTGAAAAGGAAGCGTTTAACAAGATTTCCTTGTTTTGGAAATTCCACCTGCAGCCTTGTGGAATGGCTTATTGAAACAAGATGGAGATAGAACTGAGTGTGACTTGCCTGTTTCTCTAGTTTTCTCTCTTTTTCCTTTCTATTCAGAGGTCCTACTAAACCATTCCTACGGTACCTAAATTCAAATGAAAATTTAGCTATTAGGCAACTTAATCATGGAAAAAGTGTTTTGTTTGTTTGTTTGTTTGTTTGTTTTTCAAATGTGTCCTTTCTCTTCTTTTTGTGGCCAGACAGTTCTGCATGGGTTCTCTCACAAGAAAGCTCCTGCAGTAAGAAAGAATTTGCTAACTCAAAGGAGAAGTAATGTATCTTTCAGAAGAGCTGGACTTGGGAATAAGAGTAGCTGAAGAGGACTGTTTTGCTGAATGAAACTTAGCAACTTCCATTTGTTTGTCAAGGTAGATCCTCGATTCAGCAAACATAGAGGGACTGTATTAGATCAGATTTAAAAATTAACCAACTGGGAGACAAAAGCTAGTCTCTTGCTGCAGGTCTCAGTGTTTTTTTTCATTGTGTTTTTAATGTATAACTTCTTTTTCCCCCCAGTTTCAATAAATCTCAGCTCAGTGAAGATGCTAGAGACAGATACACTTTGGAAAACAGGAGTTCAGGGTTTTTTTTATTTCTGCTCCTTTTCTTCACATTTCCTTAAAAAAAAAAAAAAAAAAAGAAAAGAAAAAAAAAGGCATGCTTTTTAGGTTAAGTTCCAAAACTGTATTAGATAAAGTATATTAAGAAAACATATTACAATACAAGAATCATTTCTTTAACATAAACTATTATCTTCTCTTTAATTCATCTCTGTGCCAAACTGTGATTTATTTTTTGTGTTCTGTTCTTGTGAGCTGTTTATACTATAAACTGTTGTTTCACAGAGGTGAAGGTGTGTGCATACTGACAGAAATGACAGAATTATCAGGAAAATGCAAAAAAAAAGTAATAAAAAAATCACCAAGAATTTCAGTGAAGACAGACATTCTTTTCAGATTCCCATGAGAATGTATATCCTTCACTGTTTGTTGACATTTCTTATTTTGGAGAGTTCTGCATTTGTGAAGTTGGAGTACACAGTATGAATTGTTGCAGATTCTGACAAATTAGTTCAGCTTCTATTATTCAGAAGTATCAATACCCTAGCTCTTGCAAAAAAAGTGTTGAGCTCAGCAGCACATCTAGATAATTTCTGCAAGAAGTTCAAGTGAAATCTGTCCAATATATAGACTATACCATAGTCTATTGGAAAAAGGCTATCAGTAGTTGTCTCTTCTGCTGTCACTGAATCAATAGTTTCAGGAGCTCCTGTCACTTACGTGTGATCTCACCCTCTGACCTCTTGACTTTTGCATTTCTTATTGTGCAGTGACCTGTCTTCAATGGAAAAGCAAAGGAGCAGATCCATTGTGGTCCTACCTATACTTGATGGGAAAGAGGGATTGTGTCCCTCAGGGTGGGAAGAGACATGAACACAAGCTTCCTATTTCCTGGCCATCTGCTCTGACATTTGAGCTATATACTCACTTAATCAATTGTTTTTCATGCTGACTCTGAGTCATTATTGTGTATAGGTTTTAGGCGCACTCAGGATCAGATTAGACCCATCAGGAGATTTAGATGTGTGAATATTTAGTTTGTGAATCTCTTAATGACCTTAGGTAAGAAGTCCTGACCTGCTTGCTCAGATTAAAATAATAATTTAAAAGGATGTAATCTGATGTAAGCTTATATAGGGAAGAAAGTAGCTAAAATTTGTGCACTCAGGAATATTTATGAACTGTAGGTATTAGAGGTACTGATGTATTCAGTTAGGACAGATAAGATTTCTTATTATTAATTTTGTAAACAAAGTGTCTAAATTCTGCCTAAATTGAAATTTAAGTCAGTTCCTGAATCTGGACCTCAATGTGTTCTTTGTCTTCTGTACTTGTCTAGAAAGTATTATGGTGTACTTCTTAAAGTTTCATGTTTACACATGAATTACACATATGAATATACATATGAAGGTATTCAAACTAATGGTAAACTGCTTACCTCTTAGTCTGGGTCTCTTTTCCAGGATATTACTTGGTAACTGGAACATTTTCTACTGTGATTGTTTTTGTTACATATTTCTGTCTTGGGATGATAGAGTATTTAATTTTCCTAATTACCTAAATGTAATTTGTGAAGTTCAGTGATCATTTGATCATTGTGATTCATAGGAATTGACATGGAATCACATACGCAGTATGAAGAATGCTTTCTATGATATTCCTGAATTTTTTCACTTTCTACTCAAATTTTTCAGGTAACAATTCCCAGGCCTTCAGTGGCATCCACACAGTCCGCATCAGAGAGCTTTCATTATGGCCACCAGCTAGAGAAAAGAGAGCGGGATGCACAGTCTATGGAACAAACAGTGGAACTTTTGTCTCCAAGGGAAACGGAAGATGCACTTCCAGTTAGTGGCAGCAGACCAGATATGGTACTTCATATCAGCCAAGAAGCACTTGAAAGGGAAGGGCGTGTCAAAGAATGTGCCAGCGTCCTGAGCAGTGGCCAAAGGGACCTACCTGAAAAACACTGTGGTAGGCAGGAAGAGAAAGAGCTTGATAAGCTTCCTGTAGAGACTGAGGAAGAACTGCTTCCAGTAGTTTCTGAGGATGCTGTTGTAGTGCTGAGCAAAGAACAGAATTCTTTGCGAGGAAGCTCAAAATCTGCAGATGAAGAACCTCTAACTAATACTGATGCTGCTGAAGAATCAAAGCCAAGGCCTGTCTGCTGGGTGCCAAATCAAGATGAGGTTCGGAAGTCAACAGCACCTGAAACACCAGAATTTTCTCCATCAAGACGTATCAACCCACATGTTAATAGACAAGCAAGCAAAATAACACCAGTTCAGGAAAATGGTTTTCATTCTAATAAGGAAGAAGTCCACGTCCAAGACTTGAAATGCCACCAAGTGGCCCTTACTACTTTTTTGCACCAGGAGGACAAGAAGGAGAAAAATGCTCCCAGAAACGGAGAGTTATTCCACTGCATTTCAGCAAATGAGAATTCTCATCGATCTAAGAAGGACTTAGTTAAATCTTCTTTTGTATTCAGGCAGAGCCGAATCCCGGTTTTAGCACAAGAGATAGACTCTACATCAGAATCCTCTTCTCCTGTTTCAGCAAAGGAAAAGCTTCTTTTAAAAAAGGCCCATCAGACAGACTTGGTCAGACTTCTTGTGGAAAAGAGACAGCTCAAATCTTTTCTTGGTGACCTCTCAAGTGCCTCTGATAAGTCACTGGAGGAAAAAATGGCTGCTGCTCCAGTACCATTTTCTGAGGATGATGTATTATCCTCGTTTTCTAAATTGACACTGGACTCTCATTTCAGCAAACAGACAGAAGATAATTCTTTATCTCCAAGCAGCCCTCAGTCCAGAAAAAGCAAGATACCCAGACCAGTGTCCTGGGCTACCACTGATCAAGTCAACGGTTCAAGTTCAGCTCAGTTCTTTCCTCGGCCACCACCAGGAAAACCACCTACTAGGCCTGGGGTAGAAGCTAGGTAATACAGTGGGAATAGAAATTGGTTTTCAGGTTGAAAATGGACTTGAGCTGGGCTGCGGTTACTATGCAGCATGTTCTTGTTTAGAAGTTCCATCCTTATTATTGTGGGCCTTTAATTCTCTGAAAAGTCTTCCATTATTGGAAATGAAAGAGGAAAGGCTGCTAGTCTGCTTCACCAGTAAATCTTAGACATCAATAGATGTCATCAGCATTTAGACATCTGTCAATCTATAACTAAATCCTTGCACTTTTTTTTCTTCAAATGCGAACACTTACTCGGAACTGTCAATTATTCACAAACTTACAGAAATCAGTAGGACTAGTCATATGCAGCCCTTTGAATGCTGGACCGTCCTTATTGTAGAAGCTTTAATTATTCTTGTTTGGAGAGTCCAGCCATCAGTATGAAGTTAATTAACCATGCTCTGATCATCACTAAGTAAAAACAACCAGTTAATGGATGACAGGGTGAGCTGTAGAAACTCTGCTTTACAGGTTTTGAATGTAGACAACCATGATCTAGTTCCTTCAGTGCCTAAATTACCAGGTTAAGGAGAATTACGATAAGATCAGTAGCGTAAAATCCTCTGAAGGAAATTGTGGTGTGCTTTTTCATCCTTTAATTGTGTATAGGAGTGTACTGATGATGGACAGGAATGGATGCATCACATGAAAACAGAGAGACTGTAAGCATTGCTTTTCTGTGCACATGTGCATCACTAGGAAATTTCAGTTTTCTTGTAAACTCTTACGCTGTTCTTCGAGGTGAGTTTATACGACTGTAATTATTGTGTTGATTAGAATAACATGGAGACCAAAACCTAGATCTGAACATCTCTAACTCACAAGACAGTTCACGTTCAGATGGCTGTTCTGCAATGTAAACTCATCCTTAGTTTCCAGTGATACTGTGTGTCTATTTGAATTTTAGTGAGTAGATTGAAATGGAAATATTTTTTCTTCATTTCTTCTTAAGGTTACGCAGATACAGAGTCCTGGGGAGTAGCAGCTCAGACTCGGATCTTATTTCTCGTCTGGCCCAAATTCTGCAGAATGGATCTCAAAGACCAAGGAGTTCTACACAGTGTAAGAGTCCAGGATCTCCACATAGTCCAAAAACACCACCCAAAAGCCCTGTCAACCCCCGACGCAGTCCCAGTGCCTCCCCTAGGAGCTCTTCCTTACCACGTACTGCTAGTTCTTCCCCATCACGGGCTGGGAGAACCCACCATGATCAGAGGAGTTCTTCCCCACATCTTGGGAGGAGTAAATCACCTCCTAGCCATTCAGGCTCCTCATCTTCTAGAAGATCCTGCCAGCAAGAGCACTGCTACAACAAACCAAGCAAGAATGGTCTGAAAGGATCTGGTAATTCCTTATACCATTCCCCAAACACTAAGACTCCCACAGGAAAGAGCAAATCAGCCACTAAGCTTAGCAGATAGGAACTGGGCCTTGATAGGTATAAATCCGCCTCTTAAGTCTGATGCATGTTGTGTCTGTGTACTGTGTATTTAAGAAAATAATCAAAAAAGTATATTTAAAAAAAAAAAGTGTTGAATCTGCGCTTTTTAAGAACGTAAGCTTCATAAACTATTCACTAGAAAGCATACTTTGTAAATGAGTGGCCGGGCATTGCCTAAGAGCAAGCAGCAAGCAGATCTGAGGGGAGGAGGAGGGGGAGAGGCCAAGAAAAGAAAGATTAGGTAATCAAAGAAGTGCAATGTGTTTAAAGTCAAAAATATCTCCAAGGTGAGTGTTTTAAAAGAGTATTTATGTTTTCAGTTTACCTAACTAGAAGATTTGGCCTAATTATTTAAGGTTTGTCTCAAGAATTACTTAAGAAAACCAAAAGCGTTATTCCCAAAACATCACCACCACTTGAGAGATAAGTATTGCTCAAGCATGTCTCCACAGTTTTAAAAAAGCACAGTTTATAAGTCAGTGGTATTTCTATCTTATGAGTCTCTTCCATTTTGAGTTTCACACATCCGAGTTGCTTAGTGCTCATCCCATGTCTACTACAGCACAGATTTGCTTATGTGAAGTATCGTATATCTTGCCCCTTCTTTACTCTGGTGACATTTTAAATATGAATATTAACTGCTTCTAAGACATTTTTGTAGGGATATTCTGTAGAAATTTGTTTAGTACTGATTTGGACCTAGTAAGGTAATTCTTTTTTCCGTATCATATAGTACTTTGGGAATCATAAGGGGTTCTGCCTCATTAGGTAGAGTTTGGAAGAGCATCCTCATCTAGGAGATGAGAGAAGGAAGTCTGTAGCTCACTGAATGTTTGCAGATTTGCAATGGATTGCTATGAATGTTCAAAAAGGAGTGCCTGTTCTTTCCATAACCAAAATGCAAAAAGATTCCTTATTACTGCTGGCTTTTGTTTTGTTTTGTTTCTATTTTTCCATTAGTTATGGATCACTGAAATCGCTGATCTTACAGTGAAGAATCGATTATAACCAAGACTATTTATTTATTTATTTATTTATTTTTATGGAAACACGAAAGATAAACGCCCTGGGAGGATTCAGGTGACAGAAATACAACCAATACCTTACAAAATCTGAATAAGAATCATTAGAGCAAAATACATATAAAGCAGTCTGAGATATTTTTGATGCTGAGTTTTTGTTATTGTTCCCAAATCATTCTTTGATAGCCAAGCTTTGTTATCTGCTAGTGAAGTCTGTAGTGTCTAATTCTGACTTTTCTTAATAGTTACCTAATAATATCTCATGCTCTACAGGATATCTGTAGAGAGCATTGTGGTACAGCGCTTTTTGCTACATTCAAAATAGAATACTGGCTGAGAATAGCCACGAGCATGAATTGGATCCTAAAAAAAGGTGCAGCCAGCTCTCCTTGGTTTTAACTGTTGGGGAGGTACTGGATGTGTAGGAGACTTGTCAGTTGCTGATCTGCTTGCTGTACTCATATGCCTCTCCAGCCAGCATCTGTGCTTTTTTTATTTAACCTCTGCCAAATGAATACCTTTGGATTAAAAGGGAATATTTTGTCTCTGAGCTAACACATTCTAATGCTGCATTAAAGCTTCCCTGGAGCTGCACTGAATTTCACTTGCTCTGTCAGACTATGTTGATTTTTCATTTTCTTACTGTTAATATGTATATTGTTTCTCATACGTAATGTAGCACAGTGTGGAACCTTAATTTCATTCAGGTTTCAATCACTACAGATGAATGCAATAGGTAGGGTATACCTGCTTTTTCTGAAAAAAACTGTACCATTGGAAAGTCTTATTCCTTTGTATTATATTGTATAGTAGGCGCTGTACCAATAATTGCATGTCCTCATGGTAAATTATATAATATAAATATTTATATATACATATATGTATATGCTTATATAAATTCACTTTCTCATTTTTCACTTGTAATTTATGGACCACACATAATGCAGTTCCCTCTGTTAGTTCCTGAATACTCCTGGCACTGCATCTCCTATTTCCTGGAAGAAAAAAAAAAAAAAAGAAAAAAGAAAAAATTCTGGAATGCACGAAGTCTGATAATCTTTATACCTTGGAACAAGATTGAAGGACTACTAATTTTTCAACCAGCTAACGTTTTGTCTTGCAGCTTTCTGTCTTTCTTTAGAATTGTGTGTGCATCTGCATACGAACAGGAACAGAAACTGAAAGGTATTTTTATTTGTTATTACGAATAGGGTCTGTTGATTATTTGTTTTTATTTTTTAATGTCTGCTCTTAATTGTTACGAATACTAATTATATAGGTACAGTGGCAGTCAATGAATACCTGATAGATGAATGTGACAACAACAATTCAATTCCATCTTTCCTAACTGCTTTCCTCATGGCACTAAAAAGAAAAGAAGAGAGAGGGAATATTGGTTCCCATTTGTGACATTTCTGCTCTGGATGGTATGGCAGCATAGGTCTATTTTCCCTCCACTCTCCCTTATTTCCCATTTTGTTAAGATCCTTTGAGCTAATTCCTACATTAGTTGGGTCAGTTTTAACTTTATGCATGCTCTACTGAAATGCTGAAGTTGAGGTGTTTTATATTTTCTCCCAAGTACAACAGAATCCAGAAACAGGTAATTGCTTTACAGATGAGAGAGTATATTAACACCTAAGGATTTTTTGTGCTCTTTCCAAAAATACAGACTTGTCCGTTACTGCACTTTACTGTATATGGCAGGGGGGTTAGACTAGTTGATCTTTAAAAGGTCCCTTCCAGCCCAAACCATTTTATGATTCTATATAAAATAAGCCAGTGTTGTAGCCATTTTTCTGTGCTTGAACTAGTTGCCAATGTAACAGTAGTAAACTATGCCAAAATAGGATAAGAGAATCAATTGATCGTGATAGATGATCCAGGCTTCTTTCAGTGCCATACGAGGTAATAGGCCTCTATATCACTGAATGCTTCTTGCTGTGGGTTCCGCAGGAACTAGTGAGAAAATCTTAAAAATACAAATGGGGGAGTGGTTATGAAGAATGACTTGAATTACCTGCTCTTCTAGAATTTTTTTATTGCTTGTTGCCTTCCGCCAAAAACGTACAGACTTGCATACTATAGAATAATGTAGCAACTGGTTAATGTAGTTACATAGTGGTCAGCTGATCAACTCATCTGTATATTTGTTACTGTAATATTTCTAGGGGGTCTGTTTAATCATCATGAGCTCTGTAAGCTCCAACACTTGCTTATGCACCTGACTACATAAAGCCATCAGTGTATGTGTGTGACCCTTGTGCAGTGAGGGAATGAAGGATCTATGGACGGTATATGCAACAAATTTTCAGGAATGGGAATATTTTTCTCCATTGTATACAGCACTTATAGTCATTTGTCTTAAGCACTCAGCAGCTTGTACAGTAACTATTAGCTGAAAAACAGTGTAATTGAAGGATCTGTTGCTTTGCTCTTCAGATGTCCATTTCTTTGGAGTGCAGTGCAATGGAGCCATGGCATGTTCTGGATGTAGATGCTGCATGTGCATTTCCTCTTCACAGTGTTTCCTGTGCTGTTTCTTGCAGCACTGTGGAGCATTTTTAGAGTAATAGAGGCAGGAAGCCTGTAAAATAGAAGAGAACTTAAAAAGATTGAACATGTCACAAAAACTTTTGTCCTGCAATTTTGCATGATATAATGAATTTGAGTGAGGGCCTCAAAAATCAATATCAACAAAATTCGTTACTAATTGAAGATCCTAATTGCTAAGTAAAACCCTGTTAAAAGTAAGAGGTGATGTCATACAGTATAACAACACTTGGCAAGTCATACGATGCTAGGCACCTATCTATTTGAGTAGGATCAGTAAGTGTAAACAATTTTATTGCTCAAAGGTGGGAGCAATATGAAGTTTTAACTGCTAGTAGGTACACCTGTTCAAGAGGTGCAGAGCTCTGGGGAGTTGTAGCCACTGGCTGTAACTTTGTAAATCTGGACGTATTCTTGCCTTGAAGTCTGCATGCTTGAGATCAAGCTTTCTATCATACCTCACTAAATAGTCTTGGTATAGAATAAAGGGTCTGGTGCTGTATATTTCAGAGATTTTTTTCATCTGAAAAAGACTTGCAAGAGCTGTACCACTTAGAATTTATAATTATTATGGCATTGATTATCTCTGGTAAAACACAGAATTTTGATTTATTTTTTTTTTAATATGTATAAATATACATTTGTACATGTGTGAATATACACCTTTACCTAGATACAGTATACTATGTAGAAACATACGTTATTTACATAATACATAAACGGTCTCAGCTATTGCATCCTGTTTGCTGAAATTCATTTACCAGAGTGAGCTGAGGTCTGTGGTGCTTTGACTTTGTCTGATCTCTGCTTTATCTGCTATAATTTTGTTATGCCCTAATGCTGGTTCTCTTCCATGTTACAAGGCCTGATCCTGCAGTCCTCTTTTGGCAAAACTCCCCTATGTCTTGCTTATCTCAGTAACATTTATGCAATGGTTGATTGCAGTGTTCCTAAAAATGTATTGTTTTTGCCTTTGATGCGAGTGTAGACAATGCCAGTTGTACAGTGTGGACTTCCTTGTAAAGTGATTTTTCCCATAGTGAAGTAGAGATTTCTGTAGAATGCTACGAGGCAGAAATTCCTCTAAGAAGGTGATTATTTCAGTGTTTTAAAAGGTCAAGTTGCAGGAATACTTGCCTCCAATTTTTGTAAGCTTGTTAAAAACAAGAGAGGAATTGAATCTTCCAGAAAGAAATAAGAGAATACAGGGGAGCTCAGACTTACCAATGAACTCAATAACTAACTCAGAATATACTGATAGTAGATTTTTTAAATTCAGGAACGATCCTGCGAGGTGGTGAGAGCCATGCCTGTCTGTTCAGTGCCAGTGAGCAAGAGGGTTCTCGGGTGTCTAGGTTAACACTGTGATCCCATGCAGCTTGTTTTCCATATGCTTTTCTACTCTAAAGAGTTGTTAGAGAACCATCAGCTGTATAAATAAAAGCCTTGACTATTAATCATAATTCCCATCTTTAACTGTTGAAAGCTTTGGATGCCCATTCATTTCTGCGAGTGGCAGAATAGCACAGAATTATTTCCATTCATCTTTTTTAGCGAACCAAGTAGGCAGCGAACTGAAGGATTTTGTTTTGATTTGGCTAAGATGTCTTGTTCACAATTTGCAGTAACGGGTATCTTTGTTAAAAGGAAGCAAGGTTCAGTGTTTTGGCTACAAGCAGTCTGTAGGCTTAGATTGTGCTGTTCTTAGCTAATATGTGCAACCACGTGGACACACACACCTCACACAAGGATACCTCAGCTATCCACTTGGAACCAGTCTTCCTCTCCCCTACATGTAACATTTGCAAAAGAGAAATGTTATAAAATTCAGTATAGATTCTATATTGACTACCTGGATTTATCTTAAGATATTGCAAAATGCTGAAAGGTTTATTTAATCACAGTAGCAACGAGCCTCATTTGATGGTGGCTTAAATAATCAGATTTTTAATGTTGAACTCTTGAGTGTTTGTTTTTAAGGAAGAATTGAGGAGGAATGTGTTATTTTAAAGTCTAATGTGTTAATTTGGCAGTTGTTCCAGCCATGCAGGATGGAGCATGCAGGCTGATTTTACTCTCCATTGCTGGTAACACATCTTCTCTTAACAGGAGCAGTGTGAACTTTTTACTTCTGTGGGGCAATAGACATTGCTTTTCCCTAATTTCTAACTTTCTACAATGGCTGGCATTTATGTGGGCTGTCGACAGGAGTTATGTATTTTCCTTTTGGGAGATTTCTTCATTGTTGTACTCAGAAAAAAACCATGTGGCTGACACAACAAATTTAGCACAGAGCAAATTGTGACCTGCAGAGCCCAGCAGGGAAGCTGAACCTGGGCTGCAGGGGATACCCACAGCTTCCAGGGGCTGACTGGTTTTCTCTAGTGCTGCGATAGAGATATTGTCTTTCAGAGAACAGGAATTTGATTGCAGTGCTCTGCAACAAGGCCTGTGTATCCTGCTCCTTCCTTACCATGGGAGAGGTCCAGCTGACTGGTTAATTAAGGTGTAAAAATCTTGGGTGAAATTCTCTCTGGTTTTGTTTCAGCTATGTCAGGATTCCCACTAATGCAATGCAAAATTTAAACGCACAAAATTGTACGTACAAATAATGAATGTGCATTTGAAGTTTCTGCTCTAAGTGTTGAGCAATGCCTTGTTTTGTAGTGCAAACGTTAGCCTGTGTTTTGCTCCTGTTTCTCCCCAGTCCACATAAATAGCTTAGATCCTTTCTGTTTTTGTGCAAGTGAAACATTAACATTAAAATAGACCCTTGTTTTGTTTAGCTTTTTTTTTCCTGCTTAGGAAATGAAGGAATATATTCATCTGTAAATCTTGCATTTGCAGTTACTGTATTTTAAATTGAAAAATGCATATTTTTAGTTAAGACTGTGACATGACTTGCTTTTTGATCCCTCCTTTTCTATAAGAATTACTGCTGTTAGCCAGCTTAGGCCAAGAGTACTGAGTCCACTGTTTCTTCTAAAAACAATGCTGCAGATAGGCTACTCATGCAGGGTTCTGATGGACCCTAACCGGCTGTAGGAATTCAGCTAGTATTGATCAGTTGCAGATGTTTGTTTCATTTTGAGATCACTTGATCTGTGACCTATCTTTTACATAAGGGAGCTATAGTAGCAGCAGGCCAGTTTGCTCCCAAAGGTACGTAGTGTTGACCACCTCGGTCTGCGTGGCTTCAGATTCTTTCAAGTCCTTATCCGCATTGTGGCAGGCAAGGTCATAAAGGTTTGACGCAAGGTGTAGTAAGGGATTTTGGGCCATTTCACATTCTTTTCCTTCTCTCTGGTATGACATCTGGAATGATTGCCCAGCAGCCTTCTGTGTCTTCTGCTTTCTTAGGCTGGGGGTACAGCACTTGAAATTATTCTTGAACTTCTAACTGATTTTCTGTAGAATCAAGCCACAGCTGAGTTGCAGTGTGTATTAGAGAGGGAGAACAGGTGTCAGTTTTCAGATGCTTTCCTCTGAATATCCAAACTGCTAAATTAAGGAAATCACCAGCAATGCCTTCAGACAAGTACTGACTTTTTGAAGCTGCAAACCAATGGCTGCTAACTGAAAATCTCTGGGCAATACCACAAAGAATGAAACTGGTGTATTAGCTAAAAATACAATGTTGTCACTCCATAAGGAATTAAGTACTCAGTCTGCACCATGATTAAATTAAGTGCAAAGCGGTTCTGAGGTTGTTTGTTACCATTGAAGAAGACAAATATTGAGTCCTTCAAAATTCCCTTGCTCGGTAATTGCAGTTCTCTTTCCCCTCCTTGGAAACCTTCCAAGCCATTCTTTTTCTTTTGTTTTTGCTCAGGCACCCAAGAACATAAGAGTTGATGCGCTTGTAATGGTCATTTGTACATAAAGGTGTAATTATTTATTTTCTCATTTGTACCATATCAAGGCTTTGTACAATGTTTTAAGTTTTGTTTTCAAATTATTTTGTATTTTATTTTTATAAACTGGTTATAAATAAAATATTCATTCAGCATGCAACTTCAATGCTTGACTGTGTTTGTATGGTGGTTTTTACTGTTTAAAGCGTAAAGTTGATTTTCAGTTTTTTTCATTGCTGTACGTTAGATGGAGAAAAGCTTTGACTGTGTTTTCTGTTATGAGAAAGCAAAAAGCAAGTGTCAGTTGGTGCTACCACAGAAGAAGTGGGATGCTCTTACTGCAAGAGTGATTGGGTCAATGCTTTTTGAGTTTTACTGATTTTTTTATGTTGTGTAACTCAAGCCTCCCCCTGAAAGACCTCCCTCTCTATTTGCTCTTATTCTTTATCTATCCTCTCTGCATTCACCATAGCAATAAATGACTGCTGTGGCAGATCAGATCAATTTAGTAATGATATGGTGGATCCCAGCCTTGTTCATGTAGCAAGCCAGCTACACTTATTTATTGATTCTTAAACAGACAAAATTGTAATTTCTTACTTAGTTAGAGGCCGTCATAATAATTTTATTTGTCCAGCTGTCTAGACACAGTCACTGCAGGCTTTCACAGCCTCTTGTAAAGTCTCATTCTCTGTGCAGTACAATTTAGCTGCAGATAGCAAAAACATTACTGAAGTTGTTATTGAATCTGGATGGTTTGTCTACGTGGAGATGCAGTGCTAACCAATTGCCCTAGTTCCCTCCAAGATCCTTTCACTTCTCTTTCTAGTGAAATTAGATAAAAGTACAGTGTCATCACTATTAATATTTGTGGTCTACGTGCATGCTTGTTTTAGTCCTTGTATGCTGTGGAAAGTACTACTTGCTCTTTGCACGGCAGAACAAGGTTTCTAGGGAAGTCTAGAGAAACTGGAGAAAATTCCCTGGTTCTCTTTCTCGGTATTGCCACTGTTCTTCCATATATGTGAAGTAAATTAAAGGCCAGCTCTGCCATTGTTCTGTTAAGAGCAGCCAGAAATGTAGTGGTGAGCTTCTGGAGGGCGTGTACTCGTGGTGTTCCCAGTAAGGCTGCCATTTGGTAACAGAAAAGACACATAAAGAAACAAAGTCAGCCGTACTAATTGGAAGTTGAAAATAAAAAATATACACACTGTACTGGAGGTGAGATAGATATCTCAGTATCTTAAGTTATTTAGAATATTGCATAAATTGTTATCGTAACCAAAATGAGAGTGGTCTTGACCTGCCTCCAATGTATCTAGACTGTACAACTGATGGATTGAGAAAGATCCAAGGCTGGAACAAAAACATCACGGGAGGTAAGTGCTGAGGCCTGCTCATCTGATTTCTGAAGTGCCTTTTTTTGTGATCTTGACAACCACGGGAGACACAGTCCACTATCCCAGCTCTTCAGTTCAAATCTTAACCACACTTCACTGCACCTGGACCATAGCCTTCTCTCGTTTAAACTTAAACATGAAACAGCTGTGTAGTACACACAAGCTAGCTTTCCCTAGAAAGGCTGGAGTAAATGAGATTCAAGAATCAGCAATTGAAGAAAGAACTGAAGTACTGAAAGAATGTCAGACAGGAAGGAACTGGCTAAGCTCAAGCAGTGTCCACAAAGACCAGGTAAACTTTATTTTCTAACAATTTTCTAACCCAACCTGGGATATCGCTACAGTTTTAAGTGGCTGCTTTGTGTATGAGAACAAACGAAGTGCACCTGTGTCAGTTACAGAAAACAATGCTTGACAGAGCCCGTCTGTCAAGAGGAGGGGAAATATAAATGCTTCTAAGGGGTTAACTCTATGCTGGTTTTGGTGCCAGCAATTTATGTAAGGTAGTGATAGCAGTCACCCATGCCATCTCCTTTTATAGGGGAAACCTGGTACTAAACCTCCCCAAGGCCATAGCCCTTGCATTATTCCCATGTGGTGGTTGCAATTGAATTGCACCTGGCTGAGCTTCACGATTTGTTATCCTCTTTAACTGTTTCTGTTTTAGATAGTTCCTTTGCATCTCTTGAAGAATTTTGTTTCTGCCCTCTGCTCAGCAGTGCCTTGGGAGAGACTTGTTAAAATCCAGCTGTCCAGAGTGTGATCAGGCAGTCCTACACAGGTGTGAGATGAGGTGTGAGTACCGAATACTCTGAGTTAACTATTCAGATGGTGTGTAATTGGTGATGGGGACATTCCTTGCATTATCCCCTCATGCTTGAAGCTACTGTTAGCTCCCAGATTTATCACATTTCAATGCAAATGGCCAGTTTTATCTGTGGAATTTTACACTGATGATAAATGCGTAAGAGAGGACCTGAATGATTTCTTAGGAGATAGGATAAAAGTGCTGGTGAGAGAGGGTTGCTGTTTTTCTTTCAGTGAGAACACAGAACAGAGCACCTCTGTTAATCTGGGATTTTGCAAAGTAAAGTGACTGTAACGTACAAGCTCTACACACATGAGTTTTCCATGTATCTTAATGATAGTTCCAGTGACAATATTTTTCTCCTGTTCAGAGTTGGCAACTAACAGGTTACTTTTGCTCCGATTCTTCTTTCTTCTTCCTTGGATGTACAGCTAAAAGAATGGCAGATTTTACTAATCTCTCTGATAGGTGAAGATGAAAGCATCTCTTCATAAGAATGCAAGAGCGTTTTTCTCTTCAGAGTCAGCCCCTTCCTCCTGCAATTTGTTTAACAGCAAGTCTAGATTCTGTTTCATGTAAAACAATGTAGAAACTTTTTTTTTTTTTTTTTTTGCTCTCTGTATTTCAAGTGATGTGATGCTGATTCTGGAAGGCTTGTAAAATCAGAAGGTAAAGCCTGTTTTTAAGCCATGCTAAGAAAAGTTATTCCTTATCAAAAGTAGGCATCACTCATCAGTTATTGTTTTTGCTCTATGTCTCTATTTTAGCAATATGACAATAGCTTGCCCTGCTAGACCAGTAAAACAGAATGTCTCTCAGAAAGGTTTTATTTGGCAAGCAGGGGATGAACAGCAGCCAAATGGAGCAGTGCTGTATGAATTTGGAGCACATTCGTAACCAACAGCCCAATCCTAAAACTCCTAGAATTCCTCAGGGAAGCAGGTGTGCCTGACCCTTCCGGACATACCTACCTTGCACAGCTGAGGCTTAGAAAAACAAAACCCCAAACCAAAAGCCAACAAGCAAACAGCCTCGATGTTATAAGTATTAGAAAAAGCAACTGCTTAAAAACTCCAGCTCATTTTACCATTTGTTTAATTAAAAAATAAAAATAAAAATGAAGCAACTTGTGTAAGACAGCTCCTGCTGGTCAGTAACCATAACGTTACTTTTTCACCCAGATCTCATGCCTTTTATTTCCCAAAAGGTCACATTAAACAAAGGATGATACAGACAAGAGTCTTAGTCAAAATAATTCTGTTTGTTTTTAAGAGAGTAAGAGGAAAAAGAGAACAGCAGAAAAGCAGTAGCCAACTGCAACTGAGTTAACAAACAGAACTGGTATTTAGTGTTTAATGCCACCTCCTCTAGAGAAATGTTTTCCCACTGGGAAAAATGTAGGGGGCAAGTCCACTTTGCTCCTTCAAGTCACGGGCTGGAGCAGAACAAACAACAGCACCTAACACCACAGTCACTGTACATATATTCAAGTTTTACATGTCTGCAAAGCAGAAGTAGTAGCAGCCATTTGGATGTTCTTTCTTAATGGTTCTCAGGGGGGGCCTGGGGAACTCTGAAGGACCTGGTTCCTGGGACGTGGAGCTGGAACTGCAGCTGCTGCTCCTGCTGCTGCTCCCGGCCATCTGCACCCGGCCTCTGTCCTCAGCAGGGGAAACCTGGGGAGAGCCCGGGCTCAGGTACCCAGCTGTGGTCTGTGTAGAGGTGGTGGTGTACGTGGTCGGGCCAGTGTTGTTTTTCACATAGACGTTTTTGATAGCAACAAGTGTATGTGCCATGATGCTGAGGCTGTTACTCAGATCCTGCATGCCTTGCTGCAGCAGCCGAAGATTGTGGTTGACGCTGTCAAAGCCGGACTGGATCACCTGCATCTGTGTCTGCTGAATCTGCATTAGGTCCGCTTCAGTTATTCTGATTTGGTCTGCCTGGGACCGGCCTTTTGATTTGGCTTTTACCTTCCCCAAGGAAGCGCCACCTGATGTCCCCAGATAAGGCAGCTGCTCCTGGCTAGGTGGGACCACTGCCATGTCCTCAGAGCTTTCCTCTGGCTCTACCACTTTCACCACTATCTCTTCTTTTAGGTTCATCTTCTCAAGACCCGGTTGATGAGATGGGCCAGGGTCATCGTTGAATCCTAGAGAACAAGGGTAGAGGAAAAGCAGAGGAGAATCAGTGAGCTGTGGTTTTACCCCTCAGCACGCTCATCAGCCCTTGAACCAAGCCCCCACCACCACAACTTGCATTGCGCTCTCTGATGCTTTTAGAACGCACGTCACCTCTGTATGTGTGGAAGACAACCCTAAAAATCCATTCACTGAATAACTGTGAGTTGTAATCCCCTTACTGTCCCCACCGCAGGGGCTAAGTTGCAGGTTCCAAGAGACAAATCTCACTGCAAATTTGTTCTGTGTGCACGGTAACCCATCACGGTGTGTCAGTAACTTAGAATGACAGAATCATAGTAACGGTGACTGCAGGGAATCCCTGGGTACTGCAGCTGCTGGTTCAGCGCATTAATGCCCCATCTCTCTAGGACACAAGAACGCACGCACTCGGCACTTGGGGCAGCCTAGGATCGCGCGCCGACGTTTTATTTTGCCGTTGCAAGGACTGAACCTACGAGGGAGGTGAGCAGCTTAGCTTAGCGCTCCGCGACGGGCGGTCCGCTCCCACGTGCTGCCGCGCTGCACTGCCACGGGCCGCCGGCTGCCAGCTGCACCGCGCGTCAAGGCGCGAAGGCGGCGCCCCGCACTCACCCATCTCCCCCACGGCGGCCCCGGGCAGCTCCAGCGTGTCGATGCCGCCCACGATGGGCACGGCCTCGGCGTGCAGCAGGGAGCCGTAGGCGCGGGGGTGCAGGGGGTGGTGGTGGCGGCGGCGGGCGGGCGCGGCGCCGGGCGGCAGCTCGTCGGGGGCCAGCAGGAGGCCGAGGCCGAGCGCGGCGGCGGGGCCCGGCGGCCCTCCGCCCTGCGACAGGCGGCACAGCTTGCTGCGGTCGCGGCGCTTCAGGTCCCGCCAGCGCTTCTTCAGGTCCTCCACGTCGCGGGGGCAGGCGGCCACCGGGTTCACCTTGTGCCGGATCAGCTCCCACACCTTCCGCTTCTGGCCCGGGGAGGCGCGGCCCGGCCCCGCCGCGAACAGCAGCCGCTCGTGCTTCAGCACCTGCTCGATCAGCACCTCCGTCTCCGCCTCGTTGAAATTGGCCTTGCGCCGTTTGGGCGAGTCCTCGGCCATCCTCGGCCGCCGGGGCCCGGGCCGACCCGCGGGGGGCGCCGCCGCCGCCGCCGCCCCTTCCCCCGGCCCGGCCCGGGGGCGCCGCCGCCGTCAGGCTGGGCCCCGAGCCCCGCCGGGGAACGGAACACCGCGCATGAGAGGAAAGGACGCGCGCGGCCGGCGCAGGCGCCCCGTGCCCCGCGTGTTGACATGGGGAGGGGGGCCCGGGACCGCGCCCGCTCCGCCCCCACCCGTCGGGAATTCCCGCCGCCCCGCCCGGCCCCGCCGCGGCTTGTGCGCCTGCTCGGCGGCGGCGGCGGAGCCCGGGAATGGCGGCTGTTTTGGAGCTGCTGCTGCGCGAGGAGGTGGCGGTCGGCGCCGTGCTGCGGTGGCTGCGGCGCCCGGCTGAGGTAACGCGCGGCCGGGGCGGGTAACGCTCCCACCGCGGGCCGAGCGGGAAAGTTGGCGCCCGGCGGCGGCGGGCGGGGGGGGAACCGAGATCCGCCGAGCGGACCGCGGGGAGGCGGGGCCGGGGCTGAGGGACCGCTCACCGCCCGCCGGGCCCCGGGGCGAGGCGGCGGCGGCGGCGGCATGGCGGCGAGCGAGGCCCGGAGCTCCGTGCCCCGCAGCCGCGTGCCGGCTGGGGAAGCGCGCTGACGCGGGGCCGACGGGCTCCGTAACGCACCCCGGCCGAGCTTTGGCGTTCCTGCGGTTGTAGAAGCCTTGGTAAAACGTGGGTGCACCAGGAACGCTTATACTGAAGTGAACGCGGAGAACAAGGTGTAAATATGAAGCGTTTTCAGCCCGAGCTCCTTAGGATGCCTTTAATTACGATCAGAGCTTACTGCTGTCACCTCAAACTTGTGTGGGAAAGTGGGAGCAGCATTTCAGGTGTCCTGCACTTAACCTGTGGTTGGAGGCACCGACTGCTCCGAAGGCTGTAAGCAAACAAGGAATGGTAGAGCACTTCTTGGCCCGGCTTTCGTGGGGCTGTTCCACACTGAAGCTGATAAGAAGCCGAATCTGCTGGCACCCAGATGTGTGCTGACCCTGGAATGCGTGGGGTGTCAGCATGCCGGGTCCGCCCCGTACTGAGGCTGTGCCTGCCCCAGGCTTTGCTAGGGAGCTGCTGAGCTGTCACACTTTCAAGGAAGAATTTCAGCCCTGGTGCCAAGAGTCAGACTGCTCTCAATGAACTTCTTTCGGGGAGACTACTTCCAAAACAGTGTTTAGTCTGCTTTCTTAAAGTGGAGATGTGAATAGTAATGAAGCAGAACGTGTGTACAGTTATTTTAGTATTAGTAAGAAGTAAGTTGGTGACTGTTAGCGCTGCTTCTGCTGTTGTTGAAGCGACATAGGGTACCATTGGGAGGAAACTGGAATGCGTATCGTGGTTGGAACAAAACACTCTTTTCCTAGTGCATAAGCTGTGCACGGAGCGTAAAAACTTGTCTAATGTTACCCTGGTAAGATCAATTCCTGTTCAGGTTTGTAAGGTGTTGATTCTACGGGAGAGATTTTCTTGTTAGGGTTTTGTTTTATCTATTACTGATAAAAGCCATGCATGTTGAAGTTGTGTAGTCTCTGTTAGCTCTCTGGGGGTCTCAAGCGAGCGGGAATATTTAATTGTAATGATCTGACATTTCGCACCACGGGACTCAAAATACTTAACACTTGTTCTCACAGCACCCCTCTGTGGATGCAGGTGGCATTTGTGGATAAGTAGGGAATGGAGAAGTTGTAGGCTTTAGTTTTTCGTGTTAGAATTAGCCCTGCTTTGAAACACTGGGTGTGGAGGTGCCAGTTGCTCCAAGCTCTCTCTGGCCAGATCTCCAGTGTCATTGCTGTTTCCAGGGGACAGCCCTGCTGGTTCCCAGCTGGAGGCCAAAGTGAGTAACTCCATTCGGGGTCTCCTGCCAAAATGAATATGTGGAAACTGGCTTTCAGTCTTCTAACTTGTGCAAAGTCACTCGAATTGCAACGGCCTGCTTTTACAAGTCATGTTTTATTATTATGTATTGCAATACTAAATGAGTCTAGACAAGTGAAAAGAAAGAATGGGGGAGCATCTTTGCATTAATGCTTTGTTCTCTTTTCTCAAAGGAGAACCACGTCCATGACAAGCTGTTATCTCTCAATTCGCTTCAGAAAGACTTTGTGCCTTTTCTGCTGAATTTTTTACGGGAGCAAACCAGCCAGATTCTGACTAATGGACCCTCCACTCCCGCTAAAACTCCCAATTCCAAAGCCCACAGGAGCCAAAGGACAGGAGCAGACAGGAGAGCAGGCCACGCGACTAGCAGCCGAGTGCAGCTCTTTTCCCAAAGGACTTCGGTGACCTCCTGCCCCACAGACACCAGCTTTTCTCCTGCTGCTGCATCCAGTGGCTCCTCTTCCTTTTCTGGGTCGAACCTCTCCAGCCCTTGCAGTGACTTCCCCAGCGTGGTGTCCAGCAGCAGCCCGAGCTTTGGGTACAGCCCCGTGCTCACCCACAGTGAGAAGCGCTCTGCTCAGAAGGCCAACCTGGGGAGCTTCCTCACTCCTGCACCAGAGGCCCTGCCGGCACGGCGGGGCAGGAGGAAGGGCAGCAGCTCCGTCAGTGCCTCTGGCCGGCAGGTCGCTCGGGACCTGGGGCGTTCCCTGGCCGAAGAGGAAGATGGAAAGAATGAAAACGCATCGTGGAGCGGAGGGAGAAGGAAGCGGAGTGAAGTGCCTCTTGTTACGGCTAGATCCCCTCCTGGCCAGCTAAATCTGAACAACCTAGAGGAGTTTCCACCCATGGGTGCTGCCTCTGGCTGGACAAAGTAAGAGCGAGTCTGCCTTGCTGTCTCATTTGGATTGTGCTGCAGGTTGCTGTTCCATGGCTAGCTCGTTCTGTTGTGCATGTCCAGATGCAAAAGATGCTGTAACAAACAACATCTGGGCGCTGGCTTCTTGTTCTCCTTGGCCTTGTGACTGTTGCCACAAAGGAGAATATTGCCATCACAGACAGTCAGTTTCCCATCCCGTGTGCTCACTTTGGTGCCCCTTCAGCCTCGCACTCGTGTTGTACCTTTAGCTTACTGGTGTGCAGGCCAGCTGCTGTAAATCTGTACACGTCTTTGTCCTTCTGTGTTCTAACAAGTCAGCATTATCTCAGCTCTTCGTGTTTCTTGTTTAAGGCAATAGCAATTGCCAATCAAGTGCTGCCCTGGGAGGCTCTTCAACTTAATTGATGAAAGGAAAAAAAGTTTTAGGATTGATGTTCTTTGAATTCGGGTTACAAACGTTAGTGTCCAGCTTCATTTGTGTCATGTGGTTATGGACAAATAGCTAGCTACTTCTCATATTCACTTTTGTCTTCAGGAAGCCCTATTCTCCCTGGTGACACTGCCTTTGCTTTCGGGCAGCTGTTTGTCTTGTGATTGCCTCACTACTTTCTTTGATTTTTTCACTCTTTGCAACTTTTATTACCAAGTGTAATGCTTTCATGTCAGCCTGTTTGCTCTGTAAGCCAGGCATGGGCATCTGAAAGTGACACTTTCTAGTTGGACAAGTAAAATTCCAGCTGAAAATTGATACTCTCTGTCTGGGAGGTGCCTCTTCCTGCATTACAGAGCTTCTTCGTGAAGGTCCAGCCTGGGTAGCTTATGCAGGAAGAATGGATTCCCCTACCCTTTATAGATAACATTACCGAGGATAACATTACTGGGATACAGTGGTAGCTTGTTTATTTGTGATCGTGTTAGAAACTGCTCGTGAATTGTTTTCATGCTAAAATGTCCTCCTGTCCTTTTAAACCAGAATTGTTTGGAGGAGCTGCTGGGCAGTCTGTGTCACTGTTCTGTGCCATGGTGGTTGATAATTACACATGTTGGCAGCAAGGGGCAGCAGGCTGTATTTTGCCATCCGTAGCTCCTTGGGTACTGACAGTATCTACAGATAAAGTTTAGAAATTCACAGTTCTGACTTGATACCTGTTTTATTTTAGTGTCAGGTTCTTCTGGATGAGTTCAATGCGTATCAGTCTTGAGGCTTAATTTCTTCTGTTGTTTTGGTGATTTCAACGAAATCCCTTCTCGCTCTTTCAGCAAAAGCAAGCCATCAAGGCGAATCAACCCAACTCCTGTGAGTGCTGAACGTCCTCTTTCAAAGCCAAAGATGTGCTTCACTTCGACGCCTGTCAGCCAGTCTCCGGCTGCTCGATTTTCAGCTGGGTCAAACCTTGAGGCCTTTACCACTACACAGGAGGGGAACCTGACTTCTGTGATAAGCAGCAGCCTTCAAGAGGAGAGGGAGATGCTGAAGAAAGAACGGTACAGTCTGAACAGGGTGTTGAAGGGCTTGTATTGATTTTTAATTCCTTTGTCTGAAGATGGTATTGATAGGAGAGTGGAAATGACCAGAAGAGCGTCCAAAATAGGTGCTGTTCAGTGACTTTCCTCTGTCTGTAAGATGATATCAGTGTTAGTCTGTGATGGTTGGTGCTCTGGAAAAAAGAGCAAAATGTGGTAATATGTAATTGCTGACATGACTGCTAGTAGCTTTTTTTCTTGGGGAACTTCAACAAAGGTTAGTGCTTGGGGCTAGGAGCTGCTGCTGTGTCCTCAGTAGCAGTAGGAAGTGAACTGCAAAGCTAAGACAGTCTCCAGCCAACTGAGTTTCTCTGAGCAATGGCAAAGGCAAAAATTTGTATTGAGGTAGATGACAACACTGAGACAGAAACAAAACTGAGCCTAACTGTTTTCAGAGGCTTACTGTGGCACGTTTAAGAAGTGCTTACCATGAAGTAGTTTTCTTCAGCTGTAATTGATCAAGTGCTTATGCTCATTGCAAGGCAGATGTTAGTAAATAACCCTTCTGCTTCCATTTTGGGACTGATTTGTTTTTCATTGCTGCAGTTCAAGATTAGGCCAGCAAAAAAGTTGTTGGTTATGGTGAAAAATGTTTGTGTCTTCCCCATAGCCTTTTGAGTGACTTTTAAAGATGTTACTTTTGAGACAGTTTGGACATTAGTGGATGTGATGTTCATGGTGTGGATATTTTGTTGGGATGTTAAATGGCCATTTGATATTGCTGTTAGTGGCTTTTCTCTTGCTTCCCATGTGTCCTATGTACGCTCTTGCATTTTGTGTGACCTTGGGCTTTTTTTAAGCAATACCTATGTATTTAACTGAGTAATTGTTATTGATTTAGTATCTAGCAATTTAAGTAAGTAGATTGTCCCTTCTGTTGCTCAGTTTGCCAATACAGGATTTCATCAGTTGTTGCATTGCCTTTACACGTTCTTATATTGGTTCTTCTCAGACATCATTAACTTGTAATGTAGCTGGGAGTCTGGAGCTAAACTTTATTTTCACAGACTTTGCAGTGTTTAGCTGTCAGAAATTACGTGTACATTACTTTTTTTTTTTAGACAGGTTCAATATTTTTAGTAAATTACCAGTTTAGATGAGAAGAAACAATAATGTAAGCGGCCTGGTGCCGGGCTGTATCATCAGAGTAGGATTTTGAATGCCATTCTTTAGCACTGTCATGCTAGAAGCTGGTTTAGATGTTGTAAATGATGTGGTTAGTTATTGAAGGACTTCCTTCATGCTGTGCTGGCAGAGGAAGGGCTCTCTTCTGGTCACATGGTTGCTGTGCATCACTTAAGACATGCAGTATGTTGCTGCTCTTGAATTTCAGATGCAAGTTGCTGCACCAGGCATCTTCTCCTGCAGGGATACCTCCTGATCCTGGGACTCCTACGAAGCCCACTTACACTCGCAGTGCTAGCCTTCCTGCTGAAAGCCATCTGGTGACCTGCGCGGATCCCGCTAAGGTTTCCTGCAAGAAACAGTTGGAGTGTCTGGCACAGCTCTACTCATCGTGTATAGCAGGTGAGGGCTGAGATGTGAGACTGACCCTTCTGTGAGCTTTGAGCTGGTACACGCACTGCGAGGGGAAGGCAGATAACAAATCAAAGTTGCTGTGTATAAATAACACCTAAAAGAATAAGCTATGTCAACCCAGTTATTAAAATAGATATTACATAAAAGTTTAGGGAAGTACATGAATGTGATGTAATGCTGTGACCTGTAGGAGGCTGCAGTTGAATGGTTGTATCTGATGAGGTTAATGTGAGCAACGAGCCCCTTCCCTAGCACATCATCCCATGTTGATGTATGCTGTGGCTGTGAGTGGGAAGGGAGTTCTTTACACACTTTACCATACAACAGTTGTCTGTCTTTTTACCTTCATTCATTAAAACAGGTTAAAACACAGTACTCATCTCTAGTATCACATTTCTTCTCTTCCAGAAAACCTCGTACCAAACATTTTCCTGGAGCTTTTTTTTGTTCTACAACTCTTAACATCTAAAGGAACTTCTGCTTCGGAGGAAGAAGAGAGTGACCTTGAAGTCAATGAAGGAAGTAAGGGTAAGCTGTAGAATCGAGTAGAAAGAATGTCCTTCCATGAGTGATAGCGTGATGTAGATCAGTTGCCCTTCACTTGAACAGTTAGTATTTGGTGCCATAAAACACAGTGGGACTCATCTGAGATGCTGACAAAGATCATGTGTGTATGGAAAGGATTTCTTCAACACGATGGATCCGAGTTGCTAGGTGCTGTTTGAATCTACTTTTGTGCTGTTGTGTGTGAGTACCTATTGCATCTTGCTAAAACAGACCTTCAGAGGGAAGGACTATCACGTTAGTCTCTGTTGGTTATTGTAACTCAAAAGTGTTGTTGATTTGCTGTGTGTTTCTTAAATTAAAGGTTGCGTCACAGATGTGGACACATGAGGCCTGTTAGTATAGATAAAGAATTGTTACATTTGATTAGTTTGCAAATTCATACTTACTCTTCATACAGTCAGTAGTTTGAAAGAGGTATGAAAAGCAGAGAATAGCTTTTATGTGAAACTTACCTTCAGAAAAAAACTGTATTTGTGTAACCTTTGTTTTGCTTCTCACTCTTTCTTGGAGCTGAATTTAGGAGCACAAAGCGATCAGCAGCAGCAGCTGATCACTGCTTGCAGTTGGTTGACTTGTTTTATGGCTCTGCCTACTGTTGGCCAAAAAGCCAAGAAGGAATCTTTTTTTTTTGCATGCAGCATCAAACAATTCAGTTGCTGTTAATATCAGAAAGAAGGGGACTTACCTGTTCAGGTGCTGAGGAATAGGAACTTCTGGAAGTTGGAATCTGGTTTAGAAGATGATTTAATTCTTTGTTCCTACTTTCCTCCAGAGCTAATTGTTGATTAGCTAGTTTAGCTTATAAATTGTGGTAGATGCTGTCGTCACATGTTTCTTTTTTTCCCATTAGATGCATCAGGGAGACAGCACTTCCGAAGTGTGCACAATTGTGTTTACTTTGCTGTTCAAGTCTTGGATTATCAATACGAGTGAGTTGTGGTGTTTCTCTTTTCCTATGCTTGTATGTGTGATGAAGCAAGTGTGCTTGGATCTTAGAGCTTTACTGATTCCAGGTATTGAGATAATAACTTTCCCTCAAAACACACTTAAATTTGGCTTAACTTTGGATGACTGTGAGTTTTCCTTGTGCTGGCCTTCAGTGTGATTGTGCAGAAAATGGGGAAGTCATGAGATGAGTGCAGTAACAAAAAAAGGCCCTATAGATGTCAGTGAGATTTGATCCTGGGAAACTGGGGTTTAGAACTCTTTAGGTGGTGGTTTCTTAAGAAAGGCGTAAACATTTCTTTGGGTCTGACCGTGTTGTCATTTGTGTCTGTATGTCTGTGGGTTTTATGGATGTTGTCTTGGCAGAGTTATTTCCCATTTAGAAAAGGGGACGTTGAAGTTCTTGGCTGAAAATGAACGGATTGCATCTTTTTCTCCCACCCTGCATGAGAGGCTCAAGCAGGCGTATGAAAGCAGCACAGCCAAGGTAAATATTGGCAGACCTCAGCTGGTCTTCATACCTTTGTGGTGATGATGTTTTATTTATGTTGGCTTTACTGCTAACTCTCATTCCTTCTACTGTGAGTCTCTTTGTCATGTCTTCTTTGGGAAGTGTCTGAAAGGTTTTTCTGTGTGTGTGTGTGTGTGTGTGTGTGTTTTCTTTCGCCTTGAGTGAGTGCATTGCATGCTCCCGTGGCTGTTAGCTGTGAATCACTGCTGGCTGCCCTGATGCTGTTGACCTTAGTTGGTGACTTCAACAGAGCCAAGTTTTGCTTTTGAGATTTGTAGCTAATCAGCCTTAATCCCAGAAAAAAATGGCTAGCTAGTTGCAATATCATAATGTAGCTGGGGAGAAGTTAATTTGCTTCATAGCTACAGACTTATTTGAGGCAAAAAGAGCTTGTATTCTGAAAAAAAATGGGTTTCCTGATCGGATCATTTGAGTCAGGGAACTGAAGCTTGATGCTTCAGGAATGCATTTATTTTCTGTTCAGTTTCATCCATCCAGTTGCATTTGACAAAGAAAGTACAGTGCACTTCCTGAGACTTTCTGAAACTGATCAGTTTAGCTAAAGTTATAGATAAGGTTTTTGGTTACTTGAGGGCGTGTACTTTTTGAATAGGAGAGAGAATACAGGAATTGCCAGCTTCTGTCCTCCTGCACTCTCAGGAGCTCTGTGTTGAAGATGCACTTTGGCTGTTTGCGGTTCGTTCTTTCCACACTGTATGAATACTAATTGCAGTCTGTTGATTACAATAAAAATAAGTTAATGTGAAGCTTGCATTCATAATGAGTGATTCTGCCTCTGTGCTGTAATGTCAGATTTGCAGCTGTCGGTGTTTACTAGCACTTAGCAACTGGGAAATGACTGGAGTCTGAACAGCTCAACTAGTGATACATGTTTTCACTATCACCTCTCCAGTGCTTATTTTGGATGTCAGATTGTTGGATAAATCCACTTGCATTAGCCTAATTGTGGCTTTTATGTTTTCAACAGGTGTCTCTGCTGCTGCCGTGCTCTGTGCAATCTGTGTCTTTCCAGCCAGAAACTGACAATCGCTCTAACTTTCCCAGTGACAGAGCATTTCACATATTTAAGAAACAAAGGTAAGATTCTTTTACTGTTAGCGTATGGCTCACAAGATACTAACTGCTCATAGCTGTGAACAAAAGATGTCAAGAATGTCTCACTTATGCTGCATACTATAGATTTTCACTCTGATTAAAAAACTCCACACTGACTAAATGTTTAATGTCTTTAGAGAAGAACAGCTTAATTCTTCAGCAGTTATTGAGGCTTCTGGTAAATGCCAGTACAGTGTGGCTCCCTATGGATTGCTTCTGCATGTATATCTGGTATTCTTCCTGCCACCTCCCTCCATGCTTGCAGCAATGGAGCAGGGGGAGAATTGTCTTGGTCCCTTTTTTATCCTTAAAGGTATTATTTCATGTGGCTTATTCTTTCCTGCTTCTCGTTCTTCAGTATGTCTGGTAAATGGGTGTTTTGGTCATTCCATCCGAGCTTGGGCATAACAAGCGTAAGTGCTTGATGTCAAAGACATGGCAAATGGAACTATGCTGAAGTACTGCTAACATTTCTGGGTTCTGCATAAGAATCAGAATGTGTAGAGGCTTGAATTATTTAAGGTAGAGTCTCACTGGGTAGCTTAGGAGCAATTGAATGCTTAGTTGTTGCTACTTCAAGTTTTGAAGAGTAGTTCACATCCCTAAATATCTTGGTGCACAGGGATATCTTTTATGAACTGCTGCGTGAATGGGAGGATAATCATGAAAAACCTGGCTGGGACTTTGAAAGAGTTCTGGGCAACAAAATCAGGTAGGAATCTTCTCTATCTAGAATTGAAATGTCTAATGCTTTAGTGTAGCTAAATTTCTGGTGCAGCATACCAGACTCAGTATCCTAACTGGTCTGAGCTGTGGGGGGCTGTGCTTCTTAGGACATAATGTCTGTACAAAGTTGTTTCTATATTTAAAAATTTCCAACTGTCCTCTTAAAGAAACAAGGCGTAAGTGTCAGTGGCCTAATGTGATTATTCTTGGAGTAACTCTTGCCCTGTTCCCAGTCGCAGAAGGAGTTACTCTCACAACCAGTGTGTTGTGGTCTGAATGCATTTTTGTTCATAGTTTGCGTTTCCAACACCCCACTGATTTTAAACATATATGTGTTATATGTACAGAAACTTTTATCTCGTCTAATTGCATCCATGGGTTCTGGTGCCTTGGCTCTGAAAACAAGACCAGTTTGTCATTTCATGTGGAAGGCAAATGGTTTTATGATTTACTGTTTAAACAAAATACAATATATTTATAAAGAAACCATTATGTTTTTGAAAGTGGTTGCCTTGCAAGTTTCTGTGTTAATCTTAACCACCACCCTACTGAAGGTATATGGAGAAGAACAGCGCTGAGGTTTAACTGAGGGGTGCTCATCTCCTTTGGGCGTCAGAACTGCTGCTTTTTGCCATTTTGTTATTACATCTGTGTGAGCTCTCAGCTTACTGCACAGAGGGAAATAGGAGATGAACAAGTACTCTTTCTTCCTAAATAAAAGTATTATTGCAGGAATGAAAGAGAGTCCTTTTGTCTCTATAACTGTATTTGCTCTGCAGACACCAAGGGAGAATCCAGGGAGAATTGTTGTTTCCATGATCAGCAGATGGGGCTTGTGCAGCCTGCTTACAAAGAGGCTCCTTTTTTTCAGTGGTCTTTGAAAACTGAAGATCATTTTCTTAAAAGCTGTTAGTTTGTGATTTTAGTATAACTTGAAGTTAAAACACTTTTTTTTTTGTACCACAAAGATCTAGTCAGCATTTTGTGAGGTTTTCCTTTGCAGGGCCATGATGGCTCACCTGTCTGCAACCTGCAACCACAGCCATTTTGCCAGGCTCTTTCAAAAGCAGCTCATCCAGGTAAGTCGCTCAGTTGTTCTTTTTTTTTTTTTTTCATTTTTTCATGAAGTTATGCTTCAAAAGTGATTTGATCTTTCCTCAGCCTGAAAAAGCAAGCTGTCTTGCAAATCTGAGACTTTCCTATGAAACTTTTTCTTTTTTGGGAGAGCCCAGTCTTCAGGAAGAGAATTTCCTGCATTTTCTGGAAATACAGATCAGTGATGAGTTACTGATCTTTACCCCATTTGTAAGGCACACTGAGCACGTCAGGAGTTGTAAGAATTTATTCTTCATGGTTATTTAACCTTGACGTTCTAATTTTAGAACAAGTAATTTTTAGAAACATTAACAGTACATTTTGATGTGTATGAAATGCAGAGGTTCCCAGTTCCATTCCTTAGCAGTGTTGGTGTGCTACCTGCAGAGAGTCTCAGGTTCTTCTGTATAGCAGCCCGGCAGGATCTTTTTGGTGCAGTACTGCTGTTGTAGTTTACAGGAGTTCTTTCAATCAGTTTCAAGCATTGTTTGATTTCACTGTAGCTGACGGAATGAAAAAAAGAAAGGTTGCTCCTGTCTGGAGTGTAAACTTTCGCTGCATTCTCTCTAAGTGGCTGGCTTATTGGTAGGTGCCTTTTGGATAGCAGAACAGGCACAGAAGAACCCACTCACATCACTCACATTACATGAGAGATGTGAGCTATTGAAATATTGAGAGTTCCTCATGTCCAGTCTGAATTTGAAGTGTGTGCTGTCAGGTGTCCTTCATGAAGACTGCACAAGTGATGGGTGTTCCTCCATGCATGCAGATGTTGGCTGCTAGGTGTGCCTGAGTTAGCTGTATGTAATCCATCTCTCAGATTCTCTAGGCTATTTATGGCCAAGGTGGGTAGTGTGTTTTGACATGAGTTAGAGTTTTTTCTCAGGACCATGTTTGAATTCCTTCTAAAACAAAATCTGATGAGGAAGGAAGAATGCATAGGGTAAGAGATGAAATGAAACAATGTTTGGTTATGAGTTTTCTACTTCTTGTTTTTGGTTTTTTTTCCTTTCTTGAAGATGTGTAAAGGTCCTATTGGTGGTGGTGTGAGCTGGGGAGACACCCCTGACCAGGATGTCCTTAATATGCTGGGTCCTGATAATCTGAACCGTCTGAAGAGGTTGCAGGAAAGATTTGTTGTTCCTCAGAGCATCAGGGGACCTTGCCCACCCCCTTCATTCCCAGGGTGTCAGCAGTTCTTCAGGGACTTCATCCTCAGCGCAGGAAGGTCGGCTGGTTACTGTTTCCATGGCATAGCTTGGGATGTGTGGCTAGCAGTGTCTCTGTCATAGCAGGGGGTGTTTACAGGCCTTGGGGCATAGCGTAACCTAGGTAGTGCACATCAGGAGTATTTTAAAGCTGCATAACAGCATGCTTAATGTCCTTGGCCAGTGAGCACATTAATAGATAGGTTCTGTTTGGGTCATGGACTGCATTTCTGCACTACATTAGGCTGGATGATAATTGTTGAAGGAGAGCATCTCATCACAGGCCACCTGCATTTCTCAGTGCCAAGAAGTGCAGAGGTGTATAGCAGGGGCACCAGGCTGTCCAAACATTTGTTGTGTAGTAGCGTATGCAGCCAAGGAGTTGGAATATGAAGCCAGTTTCATGGTTTTCTTGAATTAGTTTTTCCCAGTCCAGAGCACAGATGAGTTGCCATATATGGCAGATTTGAATTTAAGTTCATTTACTTTACAGCTTCCTGCTTGGGCAGATCCACAATATTATCCCTTTGCTTGGTCTTGCTAAGCAGTGCTTTGAAAGGCTCAAGATAAGAGTGGAAAAGGGGGTCAGCCAGCATTCGTTTTATCACTCTGTTTGTCTTCTGTCAATTGCTTTGGTTGTTGTCTAGTGCTTGATACAACTTGAGAGACCAGCTTGAAGTGTCGTGGTGTGTTAGTTGAGGTTTTACTGCTATTTGCAGCCCAGTCTGACTCATCATCATCTTTTGCTGAAGTTACCAGTTCAATCAGCACCTGGTGGATAGCCTGTGCCTGAAGATACTTGAGCTTGACGGCCTTACTCTGGTGGAGCATGAGCACAGTGATGGGGAAGCAGATATGGATGAACAGGTAAGACTGTATTTGCAGATACATCTGGCTGGAATTTCCCTGAATAACCCTGCACCGAAAGAACTGTTTTGATTGCGAGTTGTTCTAAGTTTCTGCTAGTGAATTCATGGGATAAGGGTTTCTTTCTTTGTTTTTTCATAACTCCTTATTTGTATGATGTCCAAGCCCCTGCCCATTTACTATTTTCTATGCCTCGTAGAACTGCCATAAGTACCTCTTATCTAGATGTGCTAGTTTGAAAAGTGATCTCCTCTTTTTAGATTGTTAGTACCTTGTGTTCAATCTGTTTCATCATTGAAACTGAGTTTGGTTGTTGCATTCAGTTCCAATAGCTCCTTGCTTGTTGCTATTCCATGTAGAATGACTCAGAATGAATTTTTGGTCAGGCCTGTTGAGATGTTCCTTGACTCACCCATACCTATCACAGGTGTCATAGCTTCTGAACTGTTAGCAAAGTAGCAGCCAAAGAGTCACGAAAACCTGCGCAGCAGAAGTGGTGCAAAGGAGGCAACATAAGGGCAGTTCTTGTTGTCTCCAAAACTGTTAATATGAGTATATGACTGAGCAGCTTCTCGTTCTGGTCAGCTCTCAAATTAATTTCTTCTCACTGAAAGTGAGGCAGTAGGGGCAGAGCCAGTTTAGAATATGCCTGACAAGTATTTTGGAGAGGGTTATGGAAAGCATTAATGAGGCTATGTGGCCCTTTCTATGTGAAGGGAGTAGAAGTTTAGTGTGTGTAGTGGCTTTGCCAGCTCAGGGTGATGTTTCCCCAGCTTGCTTTTATTCATTTCAGGATGAAAAGAAGCGTTTCACTGTGGTGCTGTTAAGCTTGAGACTCCTGGCCAAGTTCCTGGGGTTTCTTGTTTTCCTGCCATATCGCACTGTGGAGCAGCCAACGAGAGACCTGCAAGACACTGCAGTAGCATTAAGGAACCAAGTAAGAAACCAAACACTTGAATCTAATGTGGCCTTTGCTTGACAAGCAGGCTCCCTAATCCAAGGAGGGTATTACAGATACTTATGCCTGTTCAGAACAAGGAAGTGATTGCTGAGAAGGCGTTACTCTTTTCTGTGCCCCATCACATATTCTGAAGCTGGAAACAGAGGAAAAGGAAAGTTTATATAACAGAGAGAAAGGGAGTCATGCCCTGATGGTGAGGTACCAGGCTCTGCGTTATTTCTGCTAGTCTGGAGCTGCTGTATCAGAACTCTGACAAGTCTAGGTAAAACTTGTCTGTATAGTATAAAATCCAGCTACCAGGAATGATTTGGATGTTTCTCACCCGTCTCCTAACAGTGTGATGCGATGAATGCAAGAGGGCAGGGGTTGAACCTTGGCTCCACCTGCACACAGTCATGCTTTTAGTGTTACAACCTTGTATTTGGAAGTCCCAGCGAGGCCTGCGCTTGCTGTCATTGCGTGGTTTCTATCTCTGCTGATGTGCAGAAGATTAAGTCTTAGAAAGAAATGTTGTGATGTAGAGAAGGATTTTTCTTTATCAAAAGTTAACTTCATGCTGCTGCTTTAACTTTTCTTGTTCATTAAGACTTTGCCTGTACTGGACATATTGAAGCTTCTGAGCCGATCTGTTCAAAATCAGCGTTCTGTCCTCACTGTTCCTTGGATTGTGGAGTTTCTTTCCCTTGTGGATCATATTGCTCCTTTCCTTGATTACTATAGGAAGGTATTCTGTCTTTTGCTTCAGATATACAGGTAAGAGCCTGGGAAAATATATCAGTTCAGAGAAACTCTTCTGTGAATGGTTTTGTTTGAGAATACATACTGGTGCTAGAGTTTTTTATGAAGGTACTTTTTTGTGTTCAAATCATGAGCTGCAAAAGGAAGACATCCTACATGTGCAATATTTGTGTGTTCATGATGTAAACAACGTTCTTTAAATCCTCACTCACCCATTCTACACCTGCAGCTGCAAATTTGTACCTTGAATTTAAACCTCAGATCTGCAGGGTTTCCAGTGCCTAAATAATGCTCTCGATTTCTTTGTAATGTACATGAGGAGAATTTGAAGCACATTCTAGAGGCTCACTTAACACCGGCTTTTCCAGCCTTAAACAGCACATTATTCAAATGTGTATGTGCAAAAGAGTAGAATTTGCTCTCCATTCTGTAGGCAAACGAGTAGGGAATGTGTATGTGATTACAAATTGTATAATCAGAAACTTAGTGGCTTGGAACGTTTTTCCTTAAAGAAAATTACAGTAATGAAATGTAACGCTGCCCCTTGTTGCTTTTTATGCATGGCAGGCTAATGGTCCTTTCTGAAGATAAGGAGATGAGCTTCCTGAACAAGCTGCTGATCCTTGCAGTTCTGGGTTGGCTTTTTCAGGTAGTCTTTTATGTGCACACAGATTTTCCCTGAAGAAAAGGCAGAACACAGGACCCAATAGAAACTCGAAATGAATCAAAACACTTGAAATTACTTGGTTCTTTTTACGCTGCTTTGAAATTCAGTCAGTCCTCTGCATTCCAATGGATCGTTGTTGTCCTGTAGTCAAACTGTGTGAAGTAACTTTTTTTCCCAGTGTGAATTCTAATTGCTGATGAAGCAGGCTTGGTCCTTAAATCCATATCCTTGTAAGCACATTGTCAGTCCTGTTAGAACTTGGGGCACAAACGTGGGGTGCTAGCTGGCATCCTTGAATTAATGAGGACTTTTTTGTTGGGTCGAAGGATGGCATAAACTTTTAAAATTCTTTTGTGCATTCAGTTGTAAGTAGGGTGATTTGTTAGCAGGAACTTGCAGGAAAGGTTAAAGATACATTGGGGGGGGGGTAAGGAAGGTGGCATGCATAACAGTGGTTAAATGAAATATTTTTATGGAGAAAAGTCTCCTTATGGCAGAGAGAATCCTTATCTTTTTGTATTTTTATTTTTTATGGCCATAAGACTACTGTCTTCTCTCAGAAATGGTGTAAGTTGACTGCTACTTGGGCTGCTCCAACTGGGGTTTCTGTTTCAGGTTCCATCGGTCCCTGAAGAGTTGTTTTTTGCCACGGATGTCAGGCAGGAGGGGTTGGTGATGGATACTGTGACATCTGCTCAGGCTTTGGTGAGTTAGTGTAGTAGCAGGGCATGTGAATCTGTGGATGAGCATGGACCTAGTGTGGCTTCAGGAGTTTAAGATTTTATTGAGAACTTGGCTCCTGTGCAGCTGCATTGAGTGAGAATATTTACGCCAGTGTCAGTCTCTAATTTGTCCCAGTGGCCAGTTTGCATTGCATTCTGGATTGTCAACTCTATGTGTTCAGAACTCTGGGGGCTTTGTCATGCAAAGGTCATCTCAGCTGCAGTAATGACTCGCAGAATAGATGCCAAGTTACATGGGAGGATCATATGCTATTTTCTAGTTATCCCAGTGCAAGGTTAGCTGATTAAATTGCAGCTCTTACCATGAGTAACCACTGCTAATGGTGAACTCGACAGAAATAGTACAATAGGTCTGTCAAAGCAAGGTTACTATCTTTGGTGTCACCTCTTTACCAGTTGCATGATAAAGGATGAGTGAACTGAAAATAAGTTGAGCAAGCAGAGAAGTGGGTGAGCATGAGTGATGTTTTAGGTGACTGCCAGACATGCAGAGCAGATGGTGTTCTGTGAAAAATCAGCAGTGTGTTTTTGAAGACATTTGGACACCTTGTTCAAATTAGAAACCTCTGTTTTGCATCATCTCTTTAGTGGCAGAGATAGCTGATGATTTTGCAGATGAGTAAGCTGCATGCTGCCCATGCCTATGGGATTGGAAGTTGCTTTTCCTCCAGTGCCTTTGGCAGAACCGTGTGATACTGGGGTGGTGTTACTCCACAGTGTGGTGTTCAAGCAAGTCTGGGTGAAGGCACCTTTGCAGGCTTAGTGTGCAGCAGGTGTTACTCTGTGATTAGGTTTCTCTTTCACAAGCAGCAGCTGTGGCAACAGTCCTTGTTTTCTAACCATAAACATTTGGCTGGGCTTTGACAGTGATCAGAAGAAAAGGTTGAGATACACTTGGACTGCAACGTCCGTAATTTTACTTTGGATTTGGGATCTAGTTGTTTCTGTTGTTTTCATGGAATGGCAGTTCTGAAACCTACGTGTGACCATGTGCATAGGGTTTCTTTCTTGCTGTGTTACTTCAGCTTTCCTTTCGTTCACTCACCAGGACTCTGTGCCCTTGGTGGATCAACAGTTACTTTATACCTGCTGCCCCTTTCTTGGTGAGTATTTTATTTTATTTGTCCTAGCATTCTTTAGTCCTGCGAGTCCTTGGATTGTCTTTCTTACCCTTCTCACAGCTTTATGTCTCAGCTGTGTGTAAGTGAACCTTGATTAAAAATCTGTATTGGAAACACCTGCGTCTGAAAATAGTTATTTGATGACTCTAGGGGAGGGAGGCTACACAGTCAGGTCAGTTGTACAGAGCTTGAACGCAGAGGAGAAGTGGAGCTTGTCCTTCACAAACTGAAGAGAAACACAATGAGGAGTAAGTATACAACTTTTGCATCCTAGGTGTAGGCATTTGTGCTGTGAGAAGTATGTTGAACTTTGAGTGTGTTTCTGTTATTAGGTAGAGGGGAAGAGTCATTTTGAGCCCTGCTGCTTGATCAGGTTATTGTCTGACACATCTTTTTCCAGTGATCTGATTGCTATTGATGAAATATGATGTGTAGAGAACAGAATGCCAGGTGGTGGGATGGTCCTTTGCTTCTTGGGACTTGGCTGCAAGGAAAATTGTGTGATAACCCTGGTGTTCCTGCAACGTGAAAGCTTCTAGAGGTTGAAGAGCTCTTGGAGCTTTTTCCCTGTGGTTTTCTCCCAACCCCATTGGATTTCTGTTGTAATCTTGCTTGTCTTGTTTTTTTTTCTTCTTTTTTGTTACAGTGATCTTGTGATTTTTGTTACCGTTTCTACTTACTGTGCTAAAAGGGTTTCATAGAAATGGCTTCTTCTGAGCCTTCTGAACAAGCCTGTTTCCTGTCGGGGAACTTTCTGGGATCCTGTTTTACCTTTGAAGTCTGCTTTACTTTGCCCTGCCAGTTAGATAGCTGGAATACCTCCCTGCTTCTGCTATTCTGAAACTCTGGCTTTCATGGAAGCTGAAAGAATGTGAAAGAAACAAGTCTGACAATGTGACTTTCTGTGAGTTTTTGATTTGTCCCCTTGCTTATGGGGATGATGACTGCTTTTGCATGTCTCTCTCTGCACAGGAGAGCTGCGGAAACTGCTTGCCTCTTTTGTGGCTGGTAGTGGAGTAAAAAATGGTGGCTTTATAAGGAAAATCACTCCGACGGCTGCAGAGTCCTTGGCACCCAAGACTTCCATTACACAGCGGAAACTGCAGGTAATGAAATCTTGGGAGTCACAAATGGAAGCAGAGTAGGAGGAGTTCCCTGCATGGCTGGGAAACAGTGGTATCCCAATATTAGGGAAAGAGAAGCATGGACCTAGGCAGCAAGGAGTGTTGTGTTTGGCAGTCAGGTATCTTTACGCTTTGTTATTCTGGTTAAATCATGTGTCTGGGAAGCCACGTGGATGTTGAAATCTGGAGAATTTTAGTAAGTATTCTTGGAATAACTGTATCATAAAATGTTGGCGTCAGCTGCTTTTAGTTAGGTTGTAGCCACGCTTTCTGTAGAGTGCGAGTGCATACAGAACTAATTACCAGGCATTAAAAGAGGATTCTTTGTTTCCAAAAGCAAGCCCTTTGTGGTGACTTAACTATTGGCAGGTGCTGTCAGAGCTTTCCCATTCTTCTCTTTACTGATCATCTGCTTTTATAGCATCATAAACAGTGATAATTAGTTTCTAGTTAAGCGGTTAGAAGGAAATAAGGAATGGGTATTTTATAGAGGCACCAAATATTGCTGGAGCAGAATGCTCAAGTGCAGGCCAGTGGTGTGCCTTTCAGCACTGTTAGGTGTGGTAGTTCGGTCTCCTCCTCTTATGAGGAGTGGAGGATCTGAGTGGAGTGCTCTAATCAACTATAGTGCTTTTGTTTTGAACAGATGGAGCTGGAACAGGCTTTCTTCCATAACCAGCCTCCCTCCCTGCGGAGAACAGTTGAGTTTGTGGCAGAGAGAGTGGGATCCAACTGTGTTAAGCACATCAAGTAAGTGCTGGTGATCTGTTCCATGACATAAGAAATAGCGTAGTATTAATGAGGCAAATAGATGATCCTTTAAAGTGGTGTGTACAGAGCAGGAGAAATGGGGGAAAGAAAACTTCCCTCAGAGTATGCTGCAAAGCAGAACACCAAGGCAGTGTTAGGCTGTGACGTTATGTCCAGTGACATCAGATTTTCTTCTTGGGGAGGGTTGTGAAGGAATGCAGAGAGAAGGATTACATGACTGTGGGGCACTAGGTATGTGAACACGGAGTAGCATTTTGAGATTTAGTGTCTGTTTCAGAGCATTCTTGCCGATTATAGAAAAATGTTGGCTGGAAAGAGCTGGAGGTTGGGGGTCATCGGGTCCAGCTTTGCACTCAAAGTAGGACCACTTACAGAATTAGGTTGGGTTGCTCAGCACCTTGCCCAGATGAATTGTGAAAGCCTCCAGAGCGGACATTCAGCAGCCTCGTAGCACCCTGTTTCAGGGTGATTCATAAAATGCAGAATTTTATTAATCTTTCTGAAAAAATGTTTCCTTATTTTCAATCAGAATTTCCCTCGTTGCAGCTTGTGCATCTTGCCTGTAATCCTTTTACTGTATGCTTCCTGGAAAAGTTGTTCTGCATTCTCCATGACCCTCTCCTCCCACTTCACCTTCTCTAAGCTAAATGAGCCTGGCTCCCCCAGTCTTTCTCTGTACATCATGTGCTCCAGCATCCCAGCTGTGTTAGCAGTCTCAGGTGCAGCCTCACACTGATGAGTGGAGCAGTAATTTCCCCTTGACTTGCTGGCTGTGCTGTTGCTACCCTGAGGCCAGTGAGAGACCACTCTTCTTTGGTACAGTGCAGGTTTGTTCAGCCTGTCTGCTGGCAATGCTAGATCCTTTTCTGCAGAGCTGATCCCTAGCTGATAGACCTCAGCCCTTACACGCAGTACAGAATCACTACCCACTATCAGACCATTTCTTCACCTTGTCAGGGTCCTTGTGAGGGGCAGCCCTGGCTCCTAGATTGCCCTTCATAAACTTGCTGAGGATTTACAGTATCAATCCACGAGGAGTACTGTTTGTACTGTGCTGCTATTGACATCTTTGCATTTCTGACCACAGCCCGTTGAGAGTATAGAAGTATTGGTGCCAGAAAAGTTACCTTGTAACCATTTATTTCTATTAAAACTCAAAAGCTTTTGACTCTAGAGTCTTACTACTGTTCTTTTTGTTGAGGAAGAAAGCAGCAAGTAGAGATATCAGAGCAGAGAAATGGTGTGATTAATACTGTTTATCAGAGCAGCTAGTTGTGTTTCTGCCTGAGAGAGAGAGCTATCCGGAGACGAGGGAAATTCTTGTTTTGTATTTTTACAGGGCTACACTGGTAGCAGAGCTGGTTCAAAGGGCTGAAGTCATGTTGCAAGACAAAGTGAAGGAGGAGGATGCCAATCATGACAAGCTGCTTGAAGAGGTGTGCGCTCATCTGTATGAGGAAGGAGCCCAGGCACTTACCAAAGGCAGAGAGTAAGGAGGAAAAGTTACTTCAACCTGTGCCTTCCCATCTTACTGTGGAATCTGTAACTCTAATCTGGCTTGGCTTGTCTTGCTCAGGTTCTAATAATGATACAGGCCCTGACCTCTGCTCCTCTTTGAGTGACTGTCTGCTGTGACTTCGGCCGGTTAACGCCATGTTCATAGGGAGGAAAAAGGAGCTGTTTGTCCCTCTGCATCCAGCTCCAAACTGGCATTTACTGTCCTGGTTTCCCTTCTTTGGAAAACTGAGTGTTGCAGCTTGGGAGCTTGTAATTCTTTCTTTATCTAGTCTTTTTGGCTCAGCTTATTTCTCTGCAGTCTTCCAGCTAATTTTGACTGTAGGAGGGTGTGTGAAAGTTCCTACGGTAATGAACATCTGCCTGTTGTCCAGGCACTTTCTCTAATACAGAGACATGTTGTTTTCTTGCAGATTTTGCAAAAAGAAAGGTCCTGAGGCAGTAAGGGTATTATTGCCAGAAGAGACATCTGCAGCAGTACGTATTTTCACTAGGAGTCAAGGCCTATAACAAGTCTGAGTCTGCACTGTTACCTTTTTTTTCTGTTGCTGCCTCACTTACCTGTGAATTGTTTAGGACAGTAGCATCTACTTATGCACTGATGTAGAGCCTGATAGCTAAGGAGAGTCACCTCTTTCTGGCTGTCCCTGGATACCTCACTAAAGTGATCTCTAGCCAATAGCTAACTGCTGTGACTGGAGTGGTAGGTAAATCACATGTACCTTGCAAGGATAACGCTTCTGATTTTTAGAATCAACTTCACAAATAGTTGATAATCTTTATATGGGGTCAGTGGCGTTTGTTTTGTTGTTCAGTGTTAACATCTTGTCTAGAGATGGTTCTATTTAAATGCTACGTGTCCTAATTAAGCCATATCCCTCAAGGTTTTTGTCTGATTTTTCGCTGGCTGTTACTGTTGTGGTCGTAAGCCTCCTGTCCCTTCCTCCCTGTGAAGGTTTTGAGTAGTGCAGAAGACATTGCAGTGGAGCTGGCTACTGAGAAGGCCTGCGGCTGGCTGTCTGCCAACATTGCAGGTGAGCTTCCTCACTCTGAACTTCTGACCTGCATTTATACTCTTCTTCTGGGATCAAGGGGTGGAAGCGTATTCTGGTGTCATGAAGTACTTAGGTGTAAGGGTGGAGCGGAGCAGGCAGGAAGCGTGCTCCCTTTTCCTTTTGTGGGAAGCATGCAGTTGCTCCATCCCTCCTTGTTTAGGAGGAAGAGGAGTGATTTCTAGCTCCATGAATCTTCAGAGACTTTTCAGTCTTGGCCCTTGTATGGCTTTCAGGGTGTAAGAGTGAATGCTACTGAAAATATCATCCAGGCTGAGATTGTCATAGCACTTCATATGTGGGGTACAGACAGCCACGTTGTGCACCACACATGTAGAGAGCTTCTGAAACACATCTTTGACTCTGTTTTCGGCAGGCTGAAGGAAACTGTAGCCTTTTTAATCTGTAGTAGTGCTCTAGCAGCTCTTTAGAATCTCTCAAAATCCACTGTTTGAGGAGATGGTGCCAGGAATTTGGGGAAGACTATCCAGCACCATTTGCAGTAGCAGGAGATTAGTGTTTTGGATGCTGGTCAAAATTTATTTTGGTACAAAACATATGTCTTTCTTGGGCACGGTGGTTGAACTGGGATGGTCATGCTGATTCAGCTTTCTCCTTTGGCAATGCTTCCTGGCTTAGCTACTTCGTTCATTACAGCTACTGAAGTGCTTTTGGTGGAAAATGAGATGGGTTCCTAGTGGTGCCTGGTAGTAACGGGCAGCTCCTCACTTGTGCCATTAATATAGTGGGAGCTCAGAGTCAGGAGGGTTTGAGAGCGTGAATTCCTTTCCTCACTTGCAGTGGCTCTCAGAATGGGAGGCAAATAAGGGCAGCATTTGGAAACAGGTTTTCTATCTCTCTGGAGAGAAAAGCTGAAGTAGGTGGGATATATTTCCTTTTCTTCCTTTGTAGCACTGATTAAAAGAGAAGTGAAGGCAACCTTCAACAGAATGCTGAAAGTCCCAGGACTTCCCTTGCCCAATGAGGATGCTCTGGAGTTGAGAAGGGACTGCTCTCCAGGCTGCCCGCACCGTGCGCCATTTCCCTCTCAAATAATCAATGAGATAAAGGTACATGCTTCCTGGCTTGCTGTCTTTCCCTCATTCCCATGTTATATTTCACCTCTGTGTTTGAAAAGCACTACTCCTCTGTCATAGGGCCAAAGGTCTGTTCATGGGAAGTGCGGAATATTAGCAGCTGAATCACTGTTGTCTTTTTCATCAAGGATGTGCTCTGCATTGCCGTGGGCCCACGGGATGAAGGTGAAGTGATTGACCCTGGCTGGCTGGAGTGCTTGCTGGGAAGACTGAGTCAGACACTTAGGTGCAGAAAGGTAAAAGCTGCAAAGCACCAAAAGCAGTAACAATGAAAACACTGGACTACTTTGAGCCATCCTCGTGTCTGTTTGCCTTGTCACACAGTTGAGCTCAGGCAGAGAACATTAAACTAAGTTCACGTTTGGAAAGTTGACACAGCTGTATTGCATTTGTTAGACTCTAGATGTGTGTGTTACTGACAAGTTGCCTTTGTGGACCTCTCTGTCCTTTCAGGATCTTGTCTTCCACTTTTCAGTGGTCTCCTGATTACAGCTCAGTGCTTTTTGCTGTAAACTGCCTGCTATTCTCTGATGTTTTTCTCCTCTGATATTTTTATCCCTTGTGAAGTCCTGTCTAGTCCAGTTGGCAGTATGGGGACAAAGATGCAACTCTTTCTGTGTTTTCCAGTTCATGTGTCCCACATCAGAGCAGCAGCTGGCAAAGTGCACGGTTGAGTTGGCTTCTTTGCTGGGTAAGTCAGTCATGAAAAGCTGCTTAAGGCTAAAATGTGTGATTGACATTCTCTTGAATCCTTGGCGTCTCAGATTTTGCTATTTAGAGATCATGAATCTTTGGTTCTCTTGGTGCCATTGAGTCTGTAGGCTTTTTTTCTGTCAAATTTAGATGGTTCTTTTATACCTTCTGTGAAGGTTCCTAACTGTCCTTCGTATCTGGTGCCTTTATTCACATCTTCATTAATTTTCCTTTATTTACGCTTTTATTTAAATGTGCTATATTTTTCAGTGTTTCTCCTCCTGAAAATTGCCTTTTTTTCCTCCTAAGAGTGAAAGTCATTCCCTTAATGTATATTTTCTTGGCTCTTTTTTGAAAGAATGAGAGTACCATGTTTGCCGTGTATTGTGAGTCCTGTAAGTCTTTTCAGTCTTTCTTATTTTTTTCCCCCCATTGCTCTTAGCTGTTAAGGGCGGTGTTTTTCTCAGCACGAGCTTGCTGTCCACATGCAGATGTTTTCTTCTTGGGCACCCCATTTTTAGAAGCTTCTCAAGGAGTTTGTACACAGTTCACTTTTCAATCCACGTCTGACTATTGTGAAATGTCATTCTGGAGGACAGCGATGCAGATCTACCCCTTTCCATTAGACTGTACCAAGGAACACCTGGTACTGTCCCTTCTGTGTGTGTTTAGCTGCAGTTAAATACTGTAGGTCTTTACTTTCCCTTGTGTAAACTCTGCCTACAGTCAAAGCTGCGTATGACTGTTTAATCCTTCCTAGATTGAAATGGTGTCTTACTCTGTTACTCTCTTTTCTTTGGAGTAACACCTGGTTCCTCATCTGTTAAATGTTAGGCTGTTTCAGTTTCTGTTCAGTCACCTTTCAGGACTTGGGACTATATGCCAACTAACTTCTTTATCTCAGAGAAATATAAATATATTCCCATGTAACGCTCTTAGTATAGTTTCAGAGCTCACATTTTTGCATGTTTCAGACTCTGCTCCCCTTAGGTTCAGTGGCTTGCCCTCAAGAAGTGTTTTTACTTCAGTGACTGCTTAGTTATCAGCCGTGCAGAATGTGCTAATGGATTGTGCTGATGGCTGTAGAAAGAAAACATGCAGGTGCAGAAGTTCATCTTCCTTTTCTTACAGTTTCAGGTCGTGTTCCTCTCAGGCTTGGGATCAAACCCCCAGAGAAGAGCTCCGAGAGGCTCCGAGCGAAGAATAATCCCACATATGACCTTCTGAAACTGCTGCTTTCTGTCTGGAAGGAGGACTTTGGGGCACCTGTTCCTGTGCAGCTGATGTTCAGCAGGAAGAACATCGGTTATCTTGCAGAAGTGAAGCAGCAAGAGGTAGGGTTTATTCACCTGTGAGGAGCTGCCAGTTACCTGCTCTAGTCTGATATATTCGTGTAGGGGCTCTTTATTTTGCAGTGTGAACTGATTGCTCGTGGGTACAAGACTGGCAGCATCAGGCTTCATTCACAGGGGCAGAGCACAGCTTAATTTGGGAAGAAGTGTTGAAACGGCCACTCGGGTCTGGGAGATTATTAGGACTGAACACTCATGACTCCACCATTGGTCACCTCTGTGTCGTCTTTCAGCGTTCGTTTTTGCATACACGTGGGTGTGACCTTGCAAAATCCCCAGCTAGCAAGCTGAAAATTGCCCTGCTTAGTTGGAGGCTGAAACCAGATTTGTTGGGAAGGAAGGAAATGAGTGTTTTTCAAACTGTTTGGGACACACAGGAATTAAAGACTCAGAGTGTTTTAGAACTGAGAGCTAGGAATTTTTAGTTTACTTTAGTTCATACATTGTATTCTGCCATAACCTTATTCAGAACTGATTTTGTTTATTCGTTTTGGGTATTGCTCTTTGCTTTCTCCTTTTGCTCCTTTTCTCCATGTTCTGATCCAAGAAGGCAAATCTCGAACTGCATTGGGATCAGGAAACAAACACAAAATCCACTTATTTTTGAGATGTTGATAATCTTTTTTTCTTCTCTGCAGTGGGATTTGTTTCATTTCGTGCTTCAAGGGCTTGTAGAATGTAATCTAATGCAAACCAGAGAGATAGAGAGTTGCTTGCGTAGCCTTGAAGAGCTCCCTTGGCCCTCAGTAAGTAATTAGGTGTGTGTGAGTAATGAGTGAAGCAAAAAGTAAAACTACGGAGTAGGAAATCCTTTAGTTAGGTTTCCTGTAGAGGTGGACCTTAGCAGTGCCCTGTCTGTATTTCCTGCTTAATACAGCAGGGGATTGTTTATCAGTAACTTGTTGCTGTGACTAGTGCTTTGGCTCAGGTCTGCACTGAGTGAATCCCAGAATATCCCATGCAGCGGAATCATTTCCGAGAACCTGAGTTGGAGGCAGCTCAGCTGCAATCTTTGGCTCTGTTTTGTGTGCATTTGCAGTGCCCTGGCTGAGAGTGACCGGCTGGGAAGGGGCCCAGCTGACAGCTCACCTTCAGACCTCTTTGCCTCCCACATCCAGGATGGGAGAGGAGACAGAGTATTCCAGAGGGGCAAAATGCAGGGAAGGGCCCGAGGCTGTGCTGTGAAGCAGCTCCTATTTCAGGGGTGGTGATGCATGCATATTGGAGATTGGTTTTGTTAATAAACATTCTCTGGTTTGTGTCTGTTGTAGGAGTTCCTAAAAGCTCTGGGCAGCGTTTCCAGTTCATTCCTATTGGAACATCGTGTAGAGGAGCCCAGGAGTAATCCCTGTGACCTGACCAGACAATCTCTAGGTACAGTGACAGCACCAAGTTAGTGCAGATGGACTCTTAGAGGATAGAAGTTACTCATGAATAGACTTTTTAGAGTTTCTGAGTGCGCTGTGAGGTCCGTGCTGGGACAGTGCTGCACGTGGGAGGTCTGTGCAAAAACAGCACTGGTCTTTGTTCGTGGATGTGTTGCACTGGTGGCTGCTGAAGGATTCACATCAGCAAATAGATCTCCAAGTCAGAAGTTCTTTAAGCACCTTGATCATGGCTCAGAGCAGCTGTTCTTTAGACTCGTTAACACTTCTGTATTTGCACAGCAACAGTCTGTGGTCAAACCAGGAGTCGAGGCGAGTGGCCGAGTTGCTCTGTGAGCAGGGGGATTGCTTCCTGGGGGCCGGCTCATCTCTGAACTTACTGTGATTTCGTGCCAGGGGAGGGAAAAGGTAAACCTGTACCGTGTGGAGATGAGCCTGTATTTATTTTTCACTGTGAGCTCAATTTCAAAGATTTGATTTTAATGTTTTTAAGACTCATTTTAGAAGTGAAAACATATTAAATATATATACACCAGAATGTGCGTAACATTATTCCTGAAGGATGTAGATGACAAAGTTTTCTTCCACCTCTTGATGGAAACAGAACTTTTTATTTCTTCGGGTTTTTAATAGATATAAGGGAGAAAATTTCTGAATATATTTTTTACTGAGGGCAGATGATGGCAGTATTTTTGACTTTTTTATAGTATGTGAACATAAATGGTATGTAGCTGCTATTCTTTGTTTTTTATAATCTTTCTTGCCTTGAGTTTGAGTTTTATCAGACAGGAAATACTCCAGCAAGTAAACTACAGACTGGAAGAACAAACAAGAAATGTAGTGAAGAAAAGCAGTGCCACCCTCTGGAGAGCTGGTATGAAAGGAATCATTTTTGTGGAGGGCAGTGTGCACTTGCAGCTCTTGTGGATAGATCATATGCCAGGGTGCGAGTTCCCTTTCACCCAGCAGGCAGCTCCTTCAGCTGGAGTTTGTGCTCAGGACTGCTGGGGGTCAGCAGAAAATTGCCTGCTCATTAGATGTCTCAGGGCAATTTTTCTTTTCCTTTAACAGAGGATTTTTTATTTCCTTTCGTCTGGGAGTGCACCATTAGTACAGGTTTGTCAGAAAGCAAGTAAGTGTTGTGTTAAGACCACCAGCGTTGGGACAAAATGAAGCTGGTTATCTTGCTGATTAACTTAACTTACTTCCTCCTTGTAGAAGGTGGGGAAAAAACACAACCAGGACTAACCAGGTACAGCTGTGGATCATGTATTTCAACAGAAGCCAGAGAGAAACCACAGAGAGGAAGGTCAGCCTCTGAACTCCACTGAAATTTTTCTTGATTTGATAGGGCACACACATCTGTGTGTGTGTGTGTGTTTGTGCTTGTCTTTTGAGGGGTTTTAAGAGGTGAATAAGTCAGAGGTTCCTGAAAGTAGGTGAGCAGTGTATCTGTTAAAAACCAGGTAATGTGAACTGAAACAGTGAGTATAGTGTATCGTTCTGTACCTGCTCTCTCAGGCTGAGCATTATGTGATGTTTTGCTGCAGAGCTCACGTGCAGTTGCCATTTGTTATAATAAACATCATTAAATGTCCTCTTTCGTGTCCAGGCTGGTGATATCTTACCTCTTTGTACTGGGATGAAGTACAAGAAGGTGCCTTTCCACAGAGCATAGTGCAGAGTAATTCCTGTCCTTCATGCTGCTGTTCTGCCTGTACTGCAGTGCCACTTCTGTTCTGTTCTGTGACTGGGGGAGATAGAGGGAGAATCTGGAGCAATGAAAAAGTGCTCAGTCTCTGGAACTGAATTTATTTGGGCATTCTAAAACTATCTGCATAGATTCTGTGGCCATAGGTGTTGTCATGGGCTTAACCTATCTCAGTTATCCTTCTGTAATACAACGTGCTTGGAGGTGATTATTTAAAAGGTATTCAAGCCCGAGGACCAGTTTACTACTGCCAGAGAGTTGGGCAGAAGTCAGTCTGTTCTTCAGCGCTGTCAGCAGGTAAGAAGCACCTCTGCTTCTGTTTTCTTATGTTGTCATGCCATTAATCTGCATAATTCTTGGTGTCCCACGTTACTTACCCTTGGTGGCTTTGGGTAAGCCAGGCACCTGGCTGCAGCCAAACCTAGCAAAGAAGTATACAGCACTCCTGGGCAGGTAGAACTATGTCTTCTGTCCCAGGGTAACCTGTTCTGACTTCATCCAGGTAAGCGTTCACTGAGTAGAAAATAACTTGTAAGTACAGTTCCAGACAGCGATCTTAACTGGAGCAAATACCACAGGGCGTTTTTTTTTCTTGTGTAGAAAATACATTTTATTGTGGATATGAAAATAGCAATCTTGGTTAAGAGCAGAGATGCAGCAGCAGGTGGTACATATGCTTGGTCTGATCATCTACTGCTCAGCAGTAATCGACAGCAAGTTGGGTTTTTCCCGGTGTAGTTTAACAAAGTAGATGATGTCTGCTAGGTTTTATTTCTCCCTTCCCAACAAACCATTGCCATACATTAACGGGTACCGGAAAATGTTATATTTGCAAAAGAAAACATCCGTATAAATAGGCTTTTTAGTATCAATTGACGATTGTATTAAAAAAAAAAAAGTTACATTAATACTGATAAAAATAAAACTTAGCTTTGATAGCATATAAAAATGCTTCAAAACAAGCATATATAAATAACTTAATTTGTAAACATAGAAAAAACAATCTTATGTATATATAAAAATAAACATCTGATGCACTGTACAATAAGACATTATCCTTCATAGGCACTGGTGTCATTGACACAGGAGTCCCCCTAGATGTTTTTCCTACAAAAACTGCTTTAACTCTAGTGCCGTGTCCAAAATAAAAGGGGAAAAAAAGCAAAGCACTGAGCAAATCTTGAGTGGACTGCCTGAAGGCCGCTCATCTCCTGCAATCCCTGCTGCAAGCAGCACTGGTGACAGCTAATAAATGCTGTGGTTCCTGCTCACTTTTTCTAGGGCTTTTAATGTGTTACCTCATTCGAGCTTCTTTGTTTTGCCTCCCCCAAAAAGGTAACACTGGGCTGCAGACCTGGACATCTGCCTTGTGGTGCAGTTGCTGAGGCTGTGGAAGATGCACAGTGCTGCGGGTGGAGCGTCCCCTGAGACAGCTTGGCAGGCTGCTAAGAAAGGCTGAGCCTCACCCCAGGAGAACGGTAATGCACCAGGGGGAACATAACCAGGGCCACCTTGAGTAAGCAAAGCAAATTCATAAGAAGTGTGAAGAAGTCTTTTATTACTCTTCCTGCTATAGCTGGGCAGGGAGGAGTCTTGGGCTGATATACCTGAAATAACTGCTATTTTCTTACATTCATTTAATTTAAAATAGCTACTGTCACTTCTTTTAAACCTTAATATGTTAATGACAGGAAGTAACATAGCAGCTGAGAGCCAAAATTACATCTGTGCAAACATAGAGTTAAAAGTACATTTTGGCTCTTGAAACTGTGGTGGGAGGTGGAGTGAGCTGGGAAAACATCTCTGACCCAAAGTGTGTGGGCATGTTCCAGTAGCAGAGGCAGCTCTGGAAAGGTGGGTGCTTGAATACATGTTCCTCCCTTGGCAGACGTAAAATGCAGCAGCCCTGTGAACAACGTGGGCTTCTGTGAGCTAAGGAAACAATATTGTAGCAACCTTTATTGCTTAGAGAAGCTATCTAGGTGATTCTGTACTATTGTGCTGAAGACCTACATGAAGTTACTCAGATATTTGAATTGGTTGTATTTGTGTTTAATTTTAGGAACCTGTGACCAAACATTTGAAGCCTGACAACATGAGGGCTGGACAAAGCTCAACAGCAGCAAGGTAACTGAGTGGGGAGATGCTCACCACTGTGGAGGCAGCTGTTTGTGTTGTGAACAGAGTGATGTCGAGAACGGAGACCAGGTTGGCTTTTGAGGTATAAAAGCAGAGACAGGCTGATGGAAAAAGCCATTATGGAGAAGTGCTGGAGCTTATGAGCGGGATTCAAATTCTAGAAACAAGCTGACTACTCTGTACTACTTCCTATTAATGAGTTATTGTTTAAAACTGTCAGTTTGGTTTCTCTATTTCAAAGCACCTAATTCTGCAGTGCAGTAAAACTGTGACCTGAGGTGTGGTGGTTTCCACTGTTGCTGCATAGTGTAGTGGTAGTTGGAAATCCCTTATACTGTACAGGCTGTAAGCAGTCAGCCAACTGTGAGAAAAATCTACCAGGTGGGATGACTTATGGATGTCATGCTGCTTTCGCTTCCCTCTGAGGGGAAGTAAATAATCTACCATAGCAAGCTGATTCTATCTATGCTGCTAGAGGAATTCTGCATTTGGTATTTATCTCAAGGTGAGGAAGTGGCCTTGCATTTCTGCTCAAGAGCTTGTAGAAGCCCTGTGAGTACTGTTTCCAGATTGTGAAGCAATGAAATGCACTCACTGCCTTTTTTCTCACCACTGCTCAAACTTTCCTGAAAGGAGAAGGTCAGTCTTTATGGTTTCTTGGAAATTGAAACAAAATACTACAGTTCTGGCTACTGTAAAGAGAATTCTCTTCTACTGATAGAGACAGCACCCATTCTTCCTGCTCATAGAGGCTTTTCACAGCTGTTTCCAGAAGAACAGGCTCCTCATAAAACCTGCTGGATTTCTTCTAAGCAGCATTAGCTAAAATGATGATGTTTTTTTTTTTCCAAGCTATGCCTTTGAACAGTCCAAAGTTAGCAGTTAGGCTCCTCTGGTGAGGTTTGGTTGTGCCTGATGTAAGAGCAAACATTTTACATTACCCTTATGGATGCTTGTGTCTCCCTCCAGACTTTCAGATGCTGTTGAACAGCCTGGTTTCCTGATGAACATTAACTGGCAAGGAAGTGTGCAAGTCGAGCAATGACCAGAGGCTGCCGCTTAGCGATGGAGCTCAGGAGCCGCGCTGGGATAGCTGGGGCACCCAGATCCACCTGCACAAGGTAGGAGAAGGGCACGTGTTGCATGCACTGTACACATTTTAGGAAACACTTTCTCCAGCCTCGACTAGCTGTGTGCTGCACATAGTATAAGTAGTTTACAGCCAAATGCTGTGATTTCTGTCGTGGGTTGGATCTTTTTCTTCCCGATACTCCACGGACTTTGAAAGCTTTGCATATTTGATAGTACTTTCAGCAAGTATAACCCATGCTGGTTTGGGGTTTGAGCTTAAATATTGCTAGTTCAAAGCACAAGTGTGTAATGTGACTGAAACACATACTGCACTTCCACTAATACATGCATGAAATGTATTGAAAATTATAAAATGCGTTATAAAGGTATATGCTAATCATTACTATTTTAAAGTAAAGTTAGTATTTTTTAAATATCCTAAAAACACATTTTATATATGTTTAAAGGTCTAATTCTAATTTTCTAGCTACCTTTTAAAATACATTATACATCACGGGATTTTTTTCCGGATGTATTTAGGTGCTTTAGGCCGCCTGCTTTTCAAATGACTCTGTACAGTCAGTGGAGGGCCAGATTTTCTCATTTTTAACTCATCTTCTCTTTTGTATCTATTAACTGCCAAGAATTAATGATTTCTGTTGAAGAAAGTTAACAATATGCATTTCCATACATGTCAAAAATACTGTTACTGGAGGTGGACAAGATGGAAATGCTAGTAAGATTCTCCACTCCCTCACACTGGATATATCACGTACTGGTTCACTGTGCAAGAGTGGAATGTACAAAAATTGTGAGTGAACATTTACAGAAGTCTTGGTGACATTTACAGAAATCTTGGTGTCCAAGGGAGCAGATTCAGGTGGTGTAAAAACTTGGGATTGTGTACATAAGCAGAATCCTAATTAGACTGTTATTGAACATGATGTGCAGTAAGGAAAGATCTTACCTGTGCCATGTAAATAACTCTGGTGATATCTCTCCCGTTCACCACGTCAGGTTCCAGGATCCAAGCGCTGGGCAGGATTTCCCCTCTCACCACATCTTTACAAGGGTGAGGCATGGATGCATCGTACACAGACTGAATAGCCAAGACAGACAAGTTCTTCTGCATGAAAGAAAGTGCAAAGACAACAGTTTGTTGGTTTTTTTTTTAATACAAGCAGTAACCATGAGGCATATTTCTCAGTAAATAAGCTCTTGGTTGCTTTTTGATCAGAATCATGCCTTTTTGTAAGCAGAATATGCTGTAACAGTTGTTACTGCCTAATGGTGCTTGATTCACAGCTGTCAGATGCTATAATGGATTTAATACATAATTCATTTCTGTCAGATGAACGTAGCTTTTCTTCCTATTACAGTCTTCTCTGGAGCTATGAGCATAACCTTCCCTTCCTTCTGCTCCTGAACAGTGAGTTCAGACAGGTTAGTGAGTCCCCTCTGCCTTAGAGGAAACGTGCACTTACCTCTTTGGCTTCTACAGTAATGCAGCAGAAATCCCGGGGCTGCTGTAGGTAACACAGGGAGGTATCGGTCACTAAGTACACTGTGGAAAAAGCATCCAAAACCAACAGCAAACAATTGGGAATTAATTAGGCTTGGACAACTTCAGCTTGTCACAGTTCCCCCCAGCCTTAAAATTTGACTGTGCATTTGATTTGAACTTGTTGCAGCTAAGAGCAGAGTTCTAGCTAATGTAACGATGTTAATATTAAGGTGATACTGTTTTGAGATACCTCTGTCTTACATTTCTGCAGCATATGGTTAATAATAGATATACTTTGAAAAAGTCTTGCAAAATAGAAGTTCCTACACTGATTAATGAAACTGGTTATTTAGGTCTGAAGAAACAAGATGAGATGATCGGACATTTTTTCTCTGGCTGATGATCTTAGCTGGAAAGTCCATAGTGCTAGTTCTGATCAGTCTTTTGTGTTGGTACTCACCCAGCTGAATGTGGCTGGTTACTTTCTTGTGTATTCGAGCTGTGTTGATGGACCTGTCGTACAGGTGCCTTTTGCCTGGATCTCTCACTAGTCCCCACACGTACGCGAGAGGTCTTTCTATCACTCCTGCTCCCAAAAATCCATGCTTTGTTGCTGAAGGGAAGACTTTGTAGTAAACAAGCACCTCTTTTTCTGTACACTGGTATCTGTCAAAGACAAATGAAAGGTATTGGCACAAAAGAGGGCCAATTTCATTAAAGATCTCCCATTATAAAGACCTGCCATAAACTTACTTCCAGCCACCTGCAGCTTGGCAGCTGTAGAGATTCCTCAGGTTATGGGAGCATGCTGCCATTACCTTGGAAAACAGTGACAGATGTACATGTCAGTAACAGTTGTCTAAATTATAAATAACGTTCAGCTCCTGCATGCTGCTATACTGTCTATCTTCCACCCAAGCTACTCAGTAGGCTTTACAACAAATATTTAGTTTTATTGTGCTAATAATCCTTGGAGAGTTTTAACAGCGGGACTGATGAGCCCAGCACGCACAACAGTGTAGGCCACTGTGAGAAAACAGCAGCAGGGGAAGCATGCATTCCAAGTGGTGTAATTCCATCAGATCTGAAATGTGAAGTCTGCGTGCTTTCCTTCTGGCTACACAGGCATATAGATGTACACATCTTTAGAAGCTAGAAGCATCCTGCATTAGCACCAGCTTCACTCAGACAATTAGGCTTACATGGAGCAGTCTCTCCTGTGCTCCACTACTACAGCTTGCCTCCTGCTATTTCAAATTGCTCAGTATATCCTGCTCTACCCAGCACTAAATAGCTACTAAGAGTGCAGAAGAATAAGGCCTGTCCCACAAACAGTACAGTGTCCAATAGAAGGTACAGGAATAAGCAAAAACTGTGCTTATTTACTCACCTCAGTGGTAGCATTGGCCAAAATGTGTTTGGATAAATCTTGGTATCCTTGTGTTGATGAGGAGCTGACTGAAATAGTTAATCCATGAGTGAACCTACAGCTGATGCTGTCTGAAGGAAGTGGTGGCTCAATTCTGCTGTCTTCTGCGTGAGAAAAAATAGTCATAGGACAGTAACAAAAAGGAAAGTGATCAGTGAAGCAGTACAGAAGAGTGGTTAGAGGGACTTCAACCCTCCTGATGAAGGACTGTTAGCATCCTCTGTCTAGGCAGTCCACATAGCAGTTTGCATTTTGCATTACTCAAGTTTAAACGTTATTAACCACACATAAGCTAATAACCTAAAGAAGAATACGAAACGTGAATCTGGGAATACAAGTAACAATTTGCATGTACAGTCCTATAATCATTGCAGCTTTAGCCCTGAGCTTCTTTGGTTCCTATAAAACATTCTGCTCCTCACAGCCTCTCCAAAGACTGTTCAGCAATGCTACAACATCAAAAGACCAACTTAAGAGGAACTAAATCCCCAGTTAATTTTTCAAGCTTTAGCTACGGGTTGACAATATTTTTTTCTGAATTCATGTAATGTGATATTAGACAGCCTTAAAATACTTATTTATGTAAATTCAAATCTGATATGATTCTAATAAGCCTCATTTGGTTTTGGGATGCAACACAAAAATAAGTAGATGGACATACGCTTGACTTACCCAGTGTTGAATCCTTCTGTAGTTGCTCTATCATAAAAACCTGACTGTTTCTAACAGCTGAACGACCTCGTGTGTCTCTTGAAAGCAGTGCACTTCCAGAAGAAACCTGGTTTAGGAAAGAGCAGAAGTGGGGACTTTTGGCTTGAATGAAGAAGAATAAATTGTTACGTTATCAAGAGGAATATCCGTAACTTTTTACAAGACTGGAAGCCTGACTTTATCATAAGTTAATTTCTTTGCCTTTCAGATGGTTTGGAAACTATAGCTCAACCGGGGAAGTTTATCAGACCAAATATGACGAGCTAGCGTAGGTGCACACTCCAAAAAGCAATTTAAAGTATGTTTGTGTTTACACACACAAACTTTCAAGTCCACGTGTGCATCTCTCCTCACTGAGGAAGGCACATTGAAAATAGCAGATTCTGGCTTATCACAGAACCAACATTCCTTATTTCTAAAATGTGACAGTGGTATTGCTGTCAGCAGTAACACACTGGCTTTTATGTATGAATTAAAAAAATAAAAGATCAGAAAAATGAAATTGTTGCTGTCCTTTGTAGTTACATGTCAAAGCTCCCTTCTCCCCCACATAACCCATCTGTGTGTTAGTGACACAAACTTGTCTTGCTTAATAGCTACAACAGGAAATAAACACCTAAAATCAGGATTCAGTCCCTGTTATGTCTCTGTTACTGTTTAAGTGCTAGGGGACTTTGGTCTTACCTGTCCTTCCCAGCTGCTGAGTTTACTTGCAGTGTATGCAGCAGTATTGCTGCTGTTGTAACCCGATGTTGGACCAGAGGACAGGCTGAGGCTGGATTCTGTACATAAGGTGCTCGTACTTGCAAGAGTCTTCAGCCTTGCTTCCTCCTGTAACAGACATCAGAGCATCAGGTACTCACACAACATACAGTCAAATCTGTAACAGTGCTGACAGATGATAAAAATAATGTGAAGTCCAGCTTCTTTCAGGGAGTGCAGACAAAAGCAGAGTCTTTTTGCTTCATGCAGAAGGTATTAAATAAGCAGGCTCATTTGAAACTGTAAGATCGTAGGAGCAAGTCACTGTAAAACACACCAGTCTAGGAAAATCTGGATAATCGCAGCTTCTGATGTTGTTCCTTTGCTACAAGGGTCCAGGCTTTCAAATCATTTCTAGGATGTCTTAAGGGGGAAAAGAAATTTTTATAAAAAATATCTCAGTGTCGCTTGTTGCTTTTTTACCTAATTTTTAAGCTTAACTTATTGGTCAAATTTAGTTACTAAATGCTGAAGATTTTACTGCTGCTCAGCACCAGCCCGAAAGATGAAGAAAAATTACATAAGAAAGTACTGAGAAGATGATTTATGCTTCCAAGGGTAGTTTTAATACTTGGTTTTCAACTCAGATGAAGTTTCTCAAGACAGATATGGAAGCAGATATGGTAAGAAGCAATCACCTTGTGGAAATGCCTGAATTCTAGGTGCCATGCCAGAGTGCAGTGAAATGACAGTTTGAGCAGTGTGAGAGGAAGGCTGCAGCTAACTAAACCTGCATTGTCAGGCTGTGACAAAGATTACTGCATGAAGGTGTAGTCAGAGATCAGGCAGTACTTCCCAACAAGGTATTGTCCTTGAATACCAGACAAGCCACAACAGAGTGCAGAAATAGAAACAAAACACGGACAGACAGGACAGTCTAACAAGAAGTAAAATCAAGAAAGAAATAAAGTCCTTTCTGTTTCAGTATGTACTGAAATAAATTCATTCACTTCAACAAAACTTTCCCAAAGATTGGGTATGTTCCCAAGAGGATGGCTCCGTAAGCTCGATCCAATGTGAAAAGAGAATTTTCTTGCTCAAGAAACAGCTCCAGGAAGATGCAGTTCAGGAGCATGAACAATCTTTCAATTATGAATCTCAGTAATACTGATCACTGAGTATTTTCTTAAACCCAAATTTGCATTTCATTATTTGTTTTCCTATGCATTATGTCAAACAGGAAAATTACTGAGCTATGGAAATTTCTTTTAAAAATGCATTGATGTGAATAATGAAGAACAGTTTCCTCTGTAATGCTCACCTTCTGTAACTGAGCAAATATTTGCTCCCTTATACGTCTTTTCTCTTGCTCAGCTCTCTCCCGAAGTTTGTCCCTCGCTCTTGCAATTTCAGTTTTGGTTTCCTCTCGTGCCTTCTGATAGTCTCTGAGCATCAGTTCAATCTCTGAAGGATGCTGAATGCTTCTTCTTTTTGGTTCTTGAACTCTGTAAGGATAGGTAAGGGCGTAAAACATGCATACCTGAAATCAGGTCACCTCACGAAATGCCCTGAGAAAGTCCACTGTCAACACGGAAGCAGACAATTTGCCAGAACAGCAATAAAAGAAAACCAAGTCTCCCTTTGCTCACTAAAAGCTGTACAAGCATTACTCTTGGAAAACAATTCAGACTGAAAAAGCAGTTGAGCACTGAACTGAGATTACTCTAGCAATTGGTCTGTTTTCTAGGCTTTGTAAGACCTAAGGTGATGGCCTTGACATGGCACCCACAAAGTAACTGTGTGTTGGGAAAATGCTGCCTCCTGCCTGAGTGCAAAGGAAGCTGAAGTCATTCAGAGGATATGGTGGGGGATTAGAAAACACAATTTAAAATGATAGAGAGTTCTGCAGAATTTAATTGGTATTTAATATGAAAAACTGTTTGCTATGACTTTTAAGTTAGAGGTGGAGCATGAATACAGACAGGTCTATGAGTCAAGATTGAATCTTTGGCATACATGCATAAAGCAGGTGCTGGTTATGAACTGAAATAAACTAGATGGAAGATTTTAATGAACACTTTCTAAAGTCAGGCATACATTTATCATGTGGCAATTAAGAATCCTGCTGTGAGTCCCAGATGTCAATGGGAACCATTCATACACACCCATTGTGAACACTTAATATTCATCAAGTCAAGAGTGAGGATTTGAACCCCTACCTGGTATTTTCCACCACATCTCTTCTCAGCTGTTGCAGATACTCTCGGCGCCTGCTAGGGAGATCCAGATCCCTGTGACATGTATCCAGGGTCTGCAACAGATTCAAATGTTTCTGAGGACTCAGGCTTCGGCTCCTTTGATATCTTTGCAGCCTTTTTTCTCTTTCCTTCCTCAGGGTCTCAATAGTCCTCATGTGTCTGTCAGGGGAGCACAAGTAGAGTGACAAAATGCACCCTGCAAGGTTTTAATTTCTGTGGTTGTTTTTTAACCTTTAAAGTCTTAAGGTAGCATTGTAGTATTAAAATTCTAAGAATACAGTATATACTTCCCACGCAAATATCCCTTTCAGTCACACGCTGACAGATAAAGACATTGTAAAACTTTGCTTTTATACCAGTAGAAAATGCATACAAAAGTCTTGGTTAGAACTTGTAATGGCTGAAGAGAAAAAACTGATAAAGAAGATGAACATAGCTCCCCCTAACCATTTTAGTTACAACTTCCCCAGCAGCTCTATAATCCAATCACTAGCATTCAGGGTATAGATTTTTTCCACAATTCATTTGGCATATTTATAGGTTTGTTTGTTTTTGTTTTTTTCAAATTTTTAATATTCCTATAGGAATGTTTATTCAGAGAAGCATGAGATGCATAATCAAGATACATGGATTATTTTTATGCTACAGGAGATCTATGAAATACACTGTCATGGTTTCCAGGCAACACACGTCACTCTCGCAGTGACTAGAAATTGTAAGAATGAGGTGACACTAGATTTGAATTACACCGAATCTTACACGTGCTCCTATTTCCTTCAAGAATCCCCAAATTTTCTCTTGAATCATTAGTTGACTGTATATAAGTGTAACACTGTACCTCTTCACGTACTGTTCATTCTGTGAGACTAAGTGATTAAGTGCTCTTTAATCACATTGTATGAAGCTGTATGGGAAGTCTATTCAAAATAATACAGAATACTTAATAGAGAACAGCTTCAAGCAGTTTACCTTTCATAGAGCTGCTGCTTCACTGGAGCCGCCATCAGGTCGTCTGCAGTTCCGTTCTGCAGAACCCTCAGCAGCGCGTCTGTTTCACCAATGCCGTAGTTCAGCTTTGCCTCAGTCAGTTCCACAGTGAGGGGATGCTGGTGCAGATCCAGGTGTATGCCAGACATGATCTGAGCACGCTCTCTCTGAAGTCTCTCGATCTCTCTGCTCCTGCTGCCCCAAAGCTGGGATTTCCCTTCCATTTCCACTTGCTGGCTTCCAGGCTTACTTTCTGCCTGGCTGTGCAGGTCAGTTGTGCTGCCACTCAAGCTGAGGGATGAAGGCGGAGGACTGCCCTTAACACCACACCAGTTGCTAAACTTGTTGTGTATGGGTAAGTCACGAAGACTGTAGCTCCGAGGCCTGTAAGGCTTCACTAAATTAGTACCTTTCTTCAGAGGAATTTCAGTGTCACATTCGGTTTCAGTGACAGAATTTGTATCATCATTTTGTAAGGAAATTTGCGCATCACTCACATCAGAGAGAAGAGAGCAACTGTTCTCATTTTTCCAGAAATCATGAAACTGTAGAGAAGCTGCTCCTGCCAGAGGTTCTGAGGACTCGTTAACATTTGCCTGACTTGAACAAGTAGCAATACGTTTAGGATTAAAAAGTAAATCAGAATCTGGAGGTGAGTGGTTGTGAAGCAGAGCAGTATCAGAATTCTCAACATAATTCTCACGTCTGATTCCCCCTAGCACAGATCTTCCTCCCCTTGTGACATACATACAATGAAGCGAATGGGCCAGCGGACTGGGGTCTCTAACATCATCTGCTAAAAACTCTGCATGGCCAGAGACTTCTAATGTGCTGCTGGAGTGGTACAGTCGTTTTGCACAAATTGTAGTGTGTGTGCCAACAGTGAGTCTCTGCTGTTGTTCCATGGCTTTTGAACCATCTTTTCCTAAAGGCTTCTTGGCTGTTTTTTTATCTAAGAAACTTCCAGATGTATTCCTTATGCCCTTGCTGTCTCTAGAAATGCTGCACTCACTGTCTGTCTCAGTCTGTGAAAAACTGTCCACGTGAGGTTCTGTGCCGGAGTGTGGACCTGACCTTTGCTTTCTCTGACTGTGAAGGGGGCTTGAAGCAACATTGGAAGATCCCAAACGTTCCTCAATAGGGCAGAAAGTCTTACTAAAAGCATTCTGGCTTTTGGGACTAGCACTAAGAGTAAGAATAGGGGAAGAGGCCCTGTCGACCAACAGAGTATTTTTGTAGCGAAGTTTTCTTTCTGCTGGAACCTCTAGCTCATTGACACTTCTTTTATCCTGAGCATACGATGGTGGAGACTGAAAGGTGCTACTAGCAGGGCTGCTAACTACAGTGCATGAAGAATCGTCTTGCCCTGAACTCACTGAAGAGGATGTGACGGATGAAACTGTGGCACTAGCAGGAGCAGTATTCTTCTGCATGTTTAATGATGGCTTTTGAAAATCTAAGGTGGAGGTGGAGGTTCTGTGTAAGAGAGGCAGGCGCATAAAGGAATCTTCCAAAATGCTGTCAAGGCTGTCATGGAAGTCAGTGTTGCCCAGATTTCTCACCTCTGTTCCTTCTAGTGCTCTTTCTTCCAGAGAGAATGCTTCCTCCTTCCTTTTGGGAACCTTGTCTACTATATCTGCACCGATTCCACTGAAATCACAGTTTACTGCTTTAGCTGCCCTCAGTTCATTTCCTAATTTTGTCTGCACTCGTTTATCTTCATGCTTGCTTTGAGATTCTTCCAAAGTCTCAGTTTGAGTGCCTATGTCTGCTGTAGTCTGAGTGTAACTATCTGATCTAGTATTAGCAGCTTTTACACCCTCTTCAGTTCTTCTCTGATAGATTTTGATACTCTGTTCATTATCTATAATATTTTGTTGGGAGAGATTTCCCAACAGCTCGGAAGTGTTCTGAATAAGCTGTGACAGATGCATGGACAGGTTCTGCATACTTGTCCAAGAACAATGTTGCTGAAATAAATCCCTGTTTGTTTCCTGCCTTCTTGCAGAAACATCTGTGTAGCTTCTCTGGTGTCTTCTCTGCCTTTTATACCTTGTGGTAGCCACTGTCTGTGTTCCCTGTTCGCAGGTAATCCCCGGTGATTTCTTGGAAGACCTTTCTGACTCAGAAGGATATAACAATACAATTTCATCTACCTGCACTGAAGAGCTACCAGGTTGTGCAGAAGGATTCTTACGTTCAGCAGTGTCATTTTCTGGATTAGTTTCCAGTGTTTCAATGGACACACTGCTATACTGCTTGTTACTGTCACTTGAGTATGTGGATTCAAAGCCTGGTCTGGCATTGTCCCATCCTTGAAGACCTTCAATGCTGCTTAAAGTGCTTGATAAAACTTTTGCTGTAGCATATGAGCTGAGATGAGAATGAAAAGGAGAATTTTGAGAATTCAGTCCATTGTCCACACTAGAACATCTCATAACTTTGTGATTATCCAGGTTTATAGGCATTTGATGGCAAGACACGTCACTTGCACTTCCAAAAACATACTGCTTCCAGCCAATCTTGTACGATTCATCTTGTTGCCATGGATGAATATATGGGTTGATATCACTCGAATTAAAATGCATTGCATCTTTATTGTCTTGCAAAAATAAACCTGTTCCTGGCTGGTACCCAGCTGCTTCAACCCTCCCTTCACTACACTGAGCTACAGAACTGCTCTTTGAAGGGATATTTTCTTTTGGACCCACAGAACCGTGAGTTGTGGGCAATAAAGATGATGGAGAATGAACAGTACTGTCTTTTAAGGACTGGCTGCCTTGGGTTCTTGCTGCATAATTTTGTACGTTTTTTGGATCACAGTTTGCAGTCTTCTTAGTTAGTGTCATTCTTTGCTGAAATCTGGGTTTGGATTTAACCTGCAGAATGTTCTTTGATTCCTGCTTTGAAAATCTTTCAATTACATGATCATCTTCAGTTGGTGATGGCGGCTCCACACTCATATTTAAATCTTGTAATGATCTAGATGCAGAATATAACAAGGAATCTGCCTTAGATGAAGCTTTGGAAGTATCATCTAAATCAGAGAACACAGCTATGGCTGGGGCTGATAGCCTATGACTTTGTAAATAAGGTCTCTGTTCAGTTTTACAGCTCTTTGTACTATGTGTCGTAGTACATGGCCTTCTGCTCCTGAGCTGGACCAATGTTGATTCTTGGGAAAGTAAACCGTGGTTTTTTGGTAAAAATTTTAAGGGGGTACTTTCGTTATTCATTAAAGAAAACTTCAGTCTTTCTGATTTCGTTATATCATCTCCTGTTGTTGTAAAACTGTCAGCATGAAGACTTGAACCTGCATTATTTTTGCAAAGTAGAATCTCTTTTCTGTCATCTGTATTTGTTCCACCTGTGTTATCACCACCCGTAGGCACATATTGACAATCGCCTTGCAGATCAAAACCTACGACACTGTGATACGATTGTCTTGGATCAGTACTTCTGCAGTTTGTGGGATATGCTGGACCAAACAAATTATAGGTGTGTTCAGGATCTACATTAACATTTCCTGGATACAGATGTTCCAATACTGTAATCTCTGAGACTGTTAATTCATTTGCAGAATTTGAAGGCACCTTAGTTTGCTTTCCAAGAGGTTCTTTATCTACTGTTTTTCCTTGCTTTTTCTTTATTGCAAAACGTTCAGCCTCAGTGCTTGAATGCACTTCTTCCTCATTTCTGTTAAGTATGTTTCTCATCTGTCCCTCTTTAATCAGAGCTGACCTTCCAGTATCCCAAAGAGGTATTGATGACAATAGCAGAGGTTCATGGTCATCCAGCACTTTCTCTGTGTGTTCTGTGCAAGCTTTCTGAGCTGGAACTTTACTCCACTGATGCTGATCAACTTCAGTATCATTGTCAAGTTGCTGACAATTACTTCCATAAACAGGTCCTGCATCTACAGCAGAATTCTCATGCGAAGCAGAGTTTGTGTCTGATACTGGGTAATGCTTGTTTGCTTTTGCAAGAGAAAGTAAAATAATTCCTGAAGCATGTATTGGCTCATCAAATACCACAGACTTATCAGACTGAGTGTCCTGCATTTGTAAAACAGCGAGTGGAGAATGTTTTAATACACTTGTGTGTGATCCATCGTTCGTGCCAGTTTCACCATGGTCTATATCTGAAATTAGAGAAGATTCTGAAAATGCCGTCACAGGTGTGTGATTAACTTCTGCAAATGCTTGGGGAAAGCCTTCTCTTACCAAGTGAAGACCAGTAGAACTTGAGGATACATGCTTAGTCAAAAAGACATCTTGATGTGAGTCTTCAAGCTGACTAGCTGTTAGAGATTTTGAGTCATCAAGTAAGCAAGTACTGAAAATGTTCACGTTTTTGGAGTTCTGAAGCAGTACATCACTTGAGGTATTTTCTGCAAAGTAGGATGAAGCACACTTTGATTCTTTACTGTCAGTCTTTCCCAGGCTTTGAAAAACGTGTTCTCCTGATTCTGGTATAGTCACGCTAGAAGTGTTACTGTAGTGTTCTAAGCATTCAGGCATTTTATTTTCATTAGTATCACTGCAATTCTGGAAAGAATCTTGAATTATTTTCCCCTCTCCATCAGTTCCCACAACTTCTTCAGGGAGTTTATTACTATGAGCATCTGTAGCCTCTTTTACTGCAGAATTATTGTCCCTTTCATCTCCTTTTTGCAAAACATCAGAAAAAGTTATACATGCACTTAAAACAGTTGATTCACTTTCAAAGTATTTTGATTCTTCAGAGAGAACAGCATCATTCTCACATTTCTCTCCACTACTGTCAATCAAACAATTTGCAAATGATCTCGGGCTATTCAGGAGATCAGCAGAATGTTCAGACGTACAAGAGTTCCTCTCGTAATTTAGAAGCCCTTCTGAAAGGGTCAAAGTGTTCTCAGGAACAGCGATCTCTGGATAGCCTTCACAGCAATCTTTGGAAGTCTCACGTCCCTGATCACATCTTGGCTCACTCTGACACATCTTGATATCAGGGAACCTTGCATTATCATTATTACTGCTTGTTATAGTATAATCTGTGTTTAAGCATTTCTCTTTGCTATCACTTCCTGAACTTCCTGAGAGAAGTTCTGCCTGAGCTGTATTAATGTTAATTACGTTTTGAGAAGAGATTTCCAGTAAAGAATGATTTGTTTTCTCCTCCATATCTTCCCTTGCTTCTTTCTCTGAAGAAGAAAGCAGGTTTGAATTATTCAAGAGCAGCTCATCAGGCATTATGGTACCCTTTTCCTCTTGATCCACGGAATTAAAGCAGTCTTTGGACATTTTGTTAATCATTAAATCCACACTGTGTTCATGGGAGTTAAACTCCTGAATTATATCTTCAGAAGAGTCTAATTCTTCTGAGGAAAATGAATTTCTTTCTGCCCCTTGCTTAAGCACAACCATTTCAGATTCATGACTGCCCACTCCATAAGGCATAGAAAAGCTGTTCTCATTGACAGGTTGCTCAGATGCAGAATAATTATTTCTAAGTGCAACGAGTTGTTCCTCCTGTCTGTCCTGTGTGGTCCTATTTTGCAGGAAAGCTTTATTTTTACTTTGAACTTTGTCAGAATGAGCTTCATTGTCTCCCTCTTTGTTGTCTGTTTTAACAGGTGTACCAACAGAGGCCTCTTTCTCCATTAACGTTTCATAATACAGAAGAACAGCTTCAGTTCCATCATTGCCATTAGATGGTTTCGTATGACCTTTCAGTGCAGTGGGAACATCTTGAACAAGATGGGAATTATCACTTACTTCAAGACAAAAAAGGTGATTTACAGATGGAGACAAGGAGTCTTTACCTGAACTATCTTCAATGTGTTCAGTAGACTTCAGTGTTGTTGGTGAGTTCTGTTGTTTGCTGTTATCGCCATTGTTTGTAGAAAAGCTAGTAGACACCCATTGGCTTTCTCTTAAGATTTCATTTAATCTGTTGTCATCATGACAGCTGTCTTTACTACCAGGGAATAATACATTCAGGTTTTGCAGAACGATCAGTTCTACCTCCTCTCTGTTTTCTAAAAACATCTGCTTGTCTGTTTTGTCCACTTCTTTCAAATGTGCTTTCTCATCAACAACACTGGAGCCTATAGTATCCAGTCCACAAATTTCAGGTCTTCTAACAGCACTTATGCTCAAGTTTTCTGAAGTGTCATGCTCAGGATATTGTGTTGAACAACTCATATACACCTGGCTGTTCTCTTTTATACAGAGACTTTCAGGTTCTTCTTCAAGTCTATATTGGTCATTATTAATATTATCATCAACTGAATATTCATACACATCAATATCTTCCATAGCTGTATTTCTTGTATCTGTAATAGAGTCCTCTGAGCCACTATCTTCATTCATTTCAAGAGGACTGTGGTATTGTGAATCATCTACTGACAGTACGTTCTCTCCTAGTCCTGAAGGTGTAAGGTATCTTTCAGGGATAGCGAACTGATTTAAAATTTCCTCTTTTTCATCTCTGTTACAGTACACCTTTTGCAGAGCTGGGGACTCTTCGGTAAATAGAACATTTTCATCTGTGTGTATGTCTTCTTGATTCGTAATTACCATTCCATGCTCTGTGTTTGTCATGATGACTTTTTCTTCATTCCCATTCACTTCACACATGTTAACCTTGTTTTCCTGGTCAGTGTCTCCATGGGGCAAGTAGTGTGGCAGATAATGTTCAGTTAAATTGCTAGAATCTATTTTTTCTTCATTTTCAGTTTTTTCTAAAATATTTCCTTGCCTATCTGTGATTAGTACCTTCATACCTATGTCCTCTGTATTAAACACATTTTCTCCTTTTCTTTTCATCTGCAAAAACCCTTCACAAGCATCAGGTAAGCCTTGAGCATTCTGAGTAAAATCTATTCTGTGGGAGCACATAGCTGCAGGTGAGCTCTGGGGAGGAACAGTTTTCTGCTCTGGTGAATAAATACTGATTATTTTCTCACTTTCTTCTTTTTGGAAAAAGCTATCAGAATGCACGAGCACTTCTGACTCCTGATCGTCACTTTGGACTTTGACTACTGGGTAGTCAGGTACACTTTCTACCTGTCTTGATTTTGTTTCCAGTGCAGTTTTTTCTAGGTTGTTTGCACTATTGTTTTGTTTTGTCATTTCTTCCTCAGTGCTTGCTTTTGTATTCTGATAAAGAGCCACAGTTTCTTCTGGATCAGCTTGTGGGTTTCTTAAAAACTTGGATTCTTTATCTATACTCAGACTCTCCTCTTGAGAAACAGTGCCTAGTGTATTTGTATTGTACTCAAATACTCTTTCCAATTCTGAGTTGAAATGATCTTCAACAAGCAAAATGTCTTCTGTGCATTCGCTTTCGAAAAAGGATTCTTTCTCTTCTCTTGATTCAAATAAGGATTTATTCTTTGTTTTTGTTTCCAAGCAAATGGTTGCATCAGATTCCACAGAACTGTCAGTCATCTTACACATATTGTTCTTCTCCCGTGTTGATGCTGAAGAGCATGTCGTACAAAGACAGTTGGAATGTATATCAGGACAACTTTTTGTGATGCTGACTTCCATAGCATGATTAGATGTAGCATCACAATCTCCTTTCACTACTGTAACATGCTCTAGTAGCGTATCATAATTTTCAGTCTCAGATGCACTTTGAAAAAGATTAGCTTTTGGTGAAGCTTTGTAAAATATGCTTGAATTGGATTCTGGGAGCAAATCACCTGTGTTTTCACAAATAGCAGCAGAGAAGGACTCAGTGTCCTTCCCGTTTATATTCAGTGTGAGATAACTTACTTCATTTACCAGCAGGTTCTTATATTTGGATGAGAACTCCTTCTGATCTACAACCTGAGAATTCAGCATACCGTGTTCTTTGCTTTCACTACTTTCTTCTCTCGTATTGTCAATGCACAACGTAGAATTTTCTGAAATGTTCTGGTTCAGGCAGCTTACAAGACTGTTTGCTAATGAACACTCATAGAAGTAGTTTTTTGAAACAGGTTTGCTTTTGAATTCACAATGATTTAATGAAGACAAGTCTTCATTCTTTGATTCATATTCTTCTTCCTTCTCTCTGAGTGAAGGCACCTCTGACACAATTTCTGACAGGCTATCTGCGCTTGTTTCCATACAAATTTTCTCTTTTTCACACATCTCTATTGGTGTTGCACTGTAGGCAAGGACTAAAGGGTTACATTTATATGTTATCTCCTGTGAGGAAAACTCTACAGTGGCTGTTTCTGCAGGTATTTGTTCATAATCTGTATCTTGCATTGCTTCCAAGTTACTCTCCCTAGATCTGAGGAGACCTAGCGCAACAGCTGATTCTGCTCCCTGTCCAGCCAATTCCTGATGCTCAAGAGTGCTTCCCAGGGAGCACTTCTTATTTGTTAAGTCACTGAGAAAAAAACTTTCATCACAACGCACTGGTATTTCCCTTCTTGGAAAAAGCTGCACACAGTTTCCAAAATGTACTTGTTTTACTGCAGAAACCTGTGCTGAGACTACATTATAAGCAAGTCCTGTAGAAGACCCAGCAGCAGATGTACCGACAGATGTACTGCCAGTGTTTGAATCTGTTATCTTTGATTCTGTCAAGTTATTGCAGCCATCATCTAGGTCATCTTTTCCAATGGCTCTGAGGAAATTGCCTTCTAAATCTGCTTCTACAGAGCTGTTTCTCTGTTCCAAAATACGAACAGGCAACTCAGAAACAAAAGGTGGCATTTCCAGTTTGTTGTCTGTCCGCAGTTCTGGATGAATTGTAAGGAGGGGACCCTCTTCTTTTCTAGGTATTGCTGACAAGCAGTCTGCAGCGGAAAAGCTTTCCAAACAGCTGAATGCTTGCGTGCACTCAGTGGTAGACCTATAAGTAGATAATTCATTTATTTGTTCTTGTTCAGGATGATTTGCCCTTGAGTGTTCATAATAATCAGGTTTTGTAGAAAGATGAACAAAAGAAGAACTTGGTCCTACTGAACTTACGAACGAAGATGTTATGTCTTGAGATTCCAAGGAAGAATTTTCATCTGTGTTTGTACATTCCTCACTCTCAAAACCTCTGCTTGCAGCCACTGTTGTTTCAAGTAAAGGTTCTTCTGACAGGTCAGATGAGAAATCTGTGTGCATTTCTTTTATACCATGTGATAGAAGAGTAATGCTGTGTACCTGCTTAGAGCCAGAAACAAAAGAAACTTCAGCAGCTGACTGTTTTAGATCATCTTTCTTCAGCCAGCCCTCTGGTTTGCTTGAAGAGTAGAAATGAGCATCTTGGAATTCTAGATGCTCATGAGAAGAAGGTGTTGCTATTCTGGGGCTGCTCATTTCAACCTTTGAGTCATAGGATGACCAAGCATCAGTTGTAAACAAAGGATTTCCACTTGCATAATAATGTCTTCTATCGAGTGACCCTTCTTGCTCCGCAAAAGAGTCCTCTGCATCCTTCATAAACTGCTTGCAAGCATTACTGGAAGCAGGCTCTCGTTTAGCATCCAAATAGAAGGAACTGCTCAGCTTCAGATTGTAATTCGTCCCTTCTGTATCTGTGCTGCAGATCTTGGACTCGTGGTCCTCCTCTGTCTGTACAGTTGGTGGTCTTGGAGTTTGTAACTTCCAAAAAATCTCTGCTGGAACTTCATCAGATGAATCAGATTTGGATTCTTCTACTGGATCTTCTGTTGGCACCTCTTCTCCATCACCCAAGCTGTCCAGAGAAAAGCTTCTTTCAGCCTCTCCCAGTCTCCTACGTGATGCATATGATGTCACTAAAGATGAAACACGGTGTTCAGATCTGCTTTTGTAAAGCTTAGCTGGCTGGTGGTGGGCTTTTAATTTCTGAAACTGGCTTTTATTTTGCCTTTTGGCTTTATTTTCCTTTTCTATTAGAGAGTCTTGTGACATTTGACTGTCATCACTCTCAGAATCTTCTGGGTTGGCAAGACATTTATTTCTGTTGAAATCATCTTGCTTCAGCTTCTCCGTGAAAGCTTTTGCATAAGCGCAGGACAGTGAATCTACAGAGTAGGAACTGTCAGTATCAGAAATCTCATTTTCCTCATCCTCTTGCCAGTTCCCTAGGACATCTGTGGCTGTTCTAGACATTCCAGCACTTAACAGCTCAGCACTATGCCATTTCTTTTCAACATAAGAGAGCGGTGCCTGTGTGTTCATCTTGGTGAGATTTCCAACTGATGTCGCCACCATCAGAAATTCTTGATGTTCCACTGATGAGTTCTCATGACTTTGTAAGGCTGAGGTTGGCTCACTCTTCAAATTCTTGTCTGCTTGGTTTGGATGTGTAGACGGTAGGTTTCCGTACACTACTGCTTTCTTCATTTTGTTAACAAAATTTTCTGGGGAAGAACTATGTCCTTTTGCATTGATATCCATTCTAGTCTTTTTATCGGATACCTGAGCTCTGTTTTGTTCTAGACAGCTATTTGCAGGCTGACTTAAATTCCCTAGCACCTTTGCTTTTGTCATTCTTGTCCCTGTAATAAAGGTTTCAGGCTCATTTTTCTCCCTAAAACGATCAGGAGAGGAGCCTTTAGAGGTCTGTTTTTGACATCCAGCCTGCCCTGGGCTGTCATCCAACTTTTCCATTTTTTGATTATTTTTATTGATATGAGCCATGACAGCTGAATCATTAGAGTCTCTTTCTGTTACTTTTTTATTTACAAATGAAGACGCTTTTTGTTTTTCAGTTAGCTGCATCTGTCGTAAAAAGGAGATACCTTTTTCATCATTAAGGTCACTCTTGGAAAAGTCTTTAAGTTTTCTGTAACAGCGTTCCACAGATGAAAACTTCCCTGGTATATTGCCTTCGGAGCATTGATCAATATTTGGCGAGGTAGATAACTTTGAGATTGTCTCCCCATTCAACAAACAGCTGTGGAAATAAAGAAGAAATAAAACCCAATACTTGCTTAAATAACATGCTTAATATTTCCATATTAGTAACATGTTGAAGTTAAGAGTGATTACATGTGAAGCAACAAACTTAAAAACAAATTAATATCTTGATGCTAAGTTGTACAGCATGGTATTTAATCTCCACAGTCTCAAGTAGCTGCAAGTGTTAGTTAAAAATAGATTATGTTCTTAAGTCACAGAAATTCACTTAGCCTCTAGAGCCATGCTTTGACAGACGTGTTATCACTCTGACATTTCAGTGCTGTGTAGTGCTGTATTAGGCTTGAGAAAGGCTAGTTAACACCTAAGCCCAATCCAGAATCACCCTAGTATGTGTTCTGAAGGAACAGTTTGATCCTAATTATAATAAAATAATGCACAAACAAATATTTACCAGCAGTGTGGAGAAGGTAAGAACAAAGTTGAGCAAAGTCTGGAAAGCAATCACAAAGAGGTAAAAAGTGCAGAAAGGATTGATGGAGGAAAGAAAAAAATCAGCAAGAAAGACCACATCAAAGTGGTAAGTAGGGAATGCACTGTATGAATTGAAGGAAAAACGCAAACAGCTCCAGTGCGACATACAATATACCAAGTGATATCACAAGTTTTAGGACTGTTTCAATAAGTTAAAAGGCATTCTGGATTATAGATGGCCAGTTAAAATACCTGGAATTTAAACTGTACTTGACAGTTTAGAGGAATTGATTGATGTTGACTCACCTGGGTATCTGGGGCACATGGAGGTTACAGAATGAATGATGACTGTGCAGTAAGTAACCTGAACCCAGTGATCTCCTCCTCTTTTGTAACTGGTGATCCACAGAGGCCTGTACTGTGATATTTTTATTAGGGACTTGCGAGTGTTTCACATGAACTTCACTGAGCCAGCAGTTAGCTTCCAGCTGCTCTAGGTTTTGCTTAGCTTCCAATAACTTCTGCTTCTTGACTATCCTTTCCAGTTGGAATTTGACCTTTTTCCGTCTTATGTTTCTTTCTGCCTTTTTTAAGGAGTATCTTCGCAAGAGCTCCAGCTGCACCAGTCTCTTCTTGTTCTGTTGTAGCAGGGAAGGACAAATCTCCAGACCAAGGCTACTCTGTACCTCGGCTTCTGCATACAGTGTAGATTCTGTTTGCACTGCAAATTCCCTCTGCTGTTGCTGAAGGACAGACAGTCGGTTGCTCTCATTTATAAGCCACTGTTGGTCTGTAAACAAAATGATTGAAAGAAAGTAAAAATCATAGAAAAAAACATTATCCGTGAATTTAATTAACCTTGAGAACCCATTTAAGGACAGAATTCCTATGTAGACAGAGCAAAGTCTTTTAACCCTTATGTTAATAAAGAAAATGGAATTTAATGCACATACCAACAAGCCTTTGGCAAATCAATTTGTACTGTTTAGTGAAAAAAATGTAATATTAAAATGCAATGTAAAAAATATTTTTCATAAAACTGGGAGTCTGTTCCCAAAGAGTTAGATTCTTCCATTTTATGAACCCCTGAATTTCGCATATACTAAATATGCTTTTCTAACAAACCAATTGATTAACCTTATTTGATAAGAGTATATTATGTCTGTTCATACTCTTAATCTTTTCTTAATATTCGGAGAATATGATCTTCACAGTCAGTAGGGAAGCAGAAGAGGACAAAGAAAAGGGCCTGCTCTCTTAAAGACTTTGTTCACTTTTATGCCACTATTAAAGTATACATATTCAGGTGCACAGAAAAAAATATCATCAGCTGAAAAAGCAATATAATAATCACAAAGTTCCTTCATACATGGAACATTTCTCAAAGGATGGATGCTTTTCAAGGCACTTTCGTCTTCCTAGCAACATTATTTTGGCTTGGCTTAGCTTCAGTCTGCTTACTTTCAGTCCCTCGCTGAGGAACTACCTTTAGTTATCTATTCATGGAGTCAGGAAAACAGAGTTTGACATGGTGAATGAAACCTATGCACAACAGCTGAGCTCATGAAAGGAATTTGGGGCTGTTGAAGCTTCCCTAATGGAAGAAATATAAGCATCTTCTTCAGTGGATAAGTATTGTCAGCATCCCTTGTTTGGTGACTACAAATCTCATTAAACGTACTTCACTAGTGATTCCCACCTCAGGAAGTCTCTTGTTTAGTTTATGTCTGCATCTACACACACAGAAGTAGCAATACTTCGAAGATAAGCATGTTTAATCTATGGACAAACTGAAAGCATTTTAGTCATTATCTGTTGTTTTTTCTTAATAAGATCTTAACCTTCATGTGCAGAAGAGTTTTCTTAATCCTTTTTCCTAGACCTGTCCTCTTCAGCATGTCTCTAGCAAGCGGAACATTTAGCAGAAGAGAGTGTCCCTGTAACAGACCTGAAAGTTCTAAGATGCTAATTAATGCCTACTCACAAACTTGCCTATGTCAGGAGCTGAGAAAAAGAGGGTGCAAATAAGGCAAAAGAACTCTGGTGGGTTGCCAAGCAAAGAATTATATTTGGCTGCAAAAACTGCCTGTCTGGCTAAGCTTCGTGTGAGCACAGCTAAACCATGGAAGTAGACAGGAGCAGAGAACATGTCCTGTTTCAAGAAAGATGTTTCAGAGAAATTCTGTACTGCCTACGTTCACTAAGCCTCCATCTGATGCTCCCCATCTCTACAATTTTTCTTTTAATTTCTTCCTTGTGCTTGGCATAATAACTGTAAAGTTTGGCTCTGGGAAGCCTCCAAACATTCAGAAATTATTCCAGGAAGCAGTATCAGGCCTTGCCAAATGGAAATGGTGCCTTTGCAATAGGCATACTCCTCTTATCAAGAAACTTGGATCAAACCATTCATTAGGCTTCAGTAAAAGCAAATGAATAAAACCTGCACTGTGTTAGAGGTGACATACTTGATGAATGCACAGGCAGAGGACCTCAACCAACACACGTTTCAGTTCCAAGCTGGTGTCCTGAAGGGATCAATCTTGGGCCTGGTGCTCTTCAATATTTTTATCAGTGACCTGCTGACACTAAGATGAGTGGTTTGGTTGATAAGATTTCTATGCTCTGCAAAGGGGCCTGGACGAGCTTGAAAAAAAGAACTCATGAAAGCCTCACGAGGTTCAACACTGCTAAGTGCAAAACATCACACTTGGGCTGGGGCAATCCTCCAACAATCTAGAGAAGAGCTCCTTGAGAGCAGCCCTGTGGAGAAGGACTTGTGGGTTCCAGTGTCTGAAAATCTGCACTTGCAGCCCAGAAGCCCCACTGTATCCTGGGCTGCATCAAAATTCAGGTGGCCAGCCTCCATCTTGAGTAATGCTTCCAGGTCTGGGGACCCCAGCTCCCCAGATGTGAATCTCTTGGAGCAGGTTCAGAGAAGGCCACAAAGATGATCAGAGGGCTGGAGCACCTATCCTATGATAACAAACTGAGTAAGCTGGGCTTGTTCAGCTTGGAAAAGAGAAGTCTCCAGGTATATCTCATTGCTGCTTTCTAGTACTTGAAGGGAGTTTATAAACAGGAGGGAGTCTGACTTTTTATATGGTCTGATAGTGACAGGACAAGGGAGAATGGTTTAAATTAAGAGGAGAGATTCAGGTTATGTATTAGGAACAATTTTTTTACTCAGAGGGTGGTGAGGCTCTGGAACAAGTTACCCAGAGAACTGTGGGTGCCCCATCCATGGAGGTATTTGAGGTCAGGTTGGATGGGGCCCTGGCAACCTGATATAGCTGGTGGATGGCAACTCTGCCCTGGACAAGGTGGTTGAAATGAGGTGATCTTTAAGGTCCCTTTCAAATCAGCCATTCTATGATTCTATGAAGCACAGAAATACTCAAAGAAAAATGTAAAATACAGCAGCAGATTCTGACTACATTGCCACAGGGGAGAATTGCACTTCAGATATGAGCAGAGCAAAACTAGAGAGAAGCAGGATGGGGAGTAACTGAGGAAATGAGAGTCTTGGTGCCACAAGAGGAGCAGTGTGCTGGTGCTTTCTATCCCAGAAAGGTCCTGTACAGCTAATTAAACAGTGCTGCTGGTGCTCTGCAAAGTTAATCAAAGCTTGATAATTGCTCTCAAAGGGGAGATTATTATGGGAGAAAACTAGTACTGTGCTGTAAAAAACAAACAAACAAACAAAAAAAACCCACAAAAGCAACAACAACAACAAAAAGTCTTTCCACCACAAAACAAAGCCCAACTAGGACATTAAGAGGATAAAAGAATGCAGTTAAGGAAAGAAAATGAGAGAGAGGAGGAAGCAAGTACCTACTTTCTAGGATCTGCTGGTTGATGAGGGCTTGGTCGTTTTCCAGTTCTCTCTCTGCTTTGGCCTGTCCTCTGAGGATCTGCTGCTTTAAATCCTCAACATAGAGCTGTTGCTGTTGGATTTGTTTTCTGTGGAAAGCTTCCTGCTCTTTCAGTTTCTTCTTGTACTCTTCATGCACAGCATCTACGTCTCTGCTGTTAGAAATGTTGACATTGAATTTAAACAAGAAAATAATACTAAACATTTGTAATGGAACATGTCATCGTACTAAAGAAAGATGTCATACTAAAGAAAGACAACATTCAGGACATTGCTTTGTTCAGTAAGGGTGCATTACACAAAGAACAAATGATGTCATTTTGCTTCCAACAAGGAAAATGAGAGAAAAATGGGGGGTGTGAGAGTGGTGATTGTGTTTCACTGTTTAACACTGTTTAACAATCACAATATGGGATGATTTTAACCCAACTACTTAAAAAAAAAAAAAAAAAAAAAAAAGCTTTACAGAAATGAAAAGTTTTGTTTTGTATTGTTTCCCTAACAAATCAAAAATCTTGAATCTGAGATTACAGGAATTACAGGAGTTGCTGAGATTACATTGCAAGTCTCTGGCAACACCAATAAATGAACACCCAACCTTCCCTTGTATGCAGCTACAAGGTTACTGTCTACATCTGGAGTAGAAGAGGTGATCAGAAAAGTTACTATCCTATAAACAGTTCCATACAGTTCCTCCAAGTGGCCTGTTTCCTGACTGTGCATGAGATGTCATGTTGTTTGTAAAATCATTATCAGTCCAAGGTCAATGAACATCTAACCTTTGCTACATCAGAATTTTTTTGTAGTCTCTACAACCATAAGGATTTGTTTCAAGCAGCTGTTTCTACAGCAACAACTTCGTGTACCAGACTAGGAGACAAAACAGATGAAGCAATTCAGCAGCTAAAGCCTATATATCTTACGGAGTCCCTTCAGATCAAACATTCATTTTCACTTTCTTAGAAAGCAGCAGGAAAATGTGACTACATAGAAGACTTAACATTCTCAGTAATTTAAAAATCACTGACCCTCTTTTATTCACTTTAGAAAAACCTAATTCAGTTTGTTTTTAATGTTTAAGTAAATGTAATGCTGATGAAAGTAACTGAAGAGGAGCATACTCTGCTCAGTTATCCAACATGGTACAAACAATCTGAGTACAAATTTAGTCCCTTCAATTTTCTAATTTTTTTGAGTCTATTTGAGAACTACAGAAACAAATTACAACAAGAAGCATTTGTATTTGACTTGACTGCTAGGATTTCAACCATTTGTGATGAGTATGTATTTCTATTTATGAAATGATGATTGAATTTTAAGAAATAGGACTGGATCCCCTCTTTTTTTTTTTTTTTTTTTTTTTAATTCACTTGAAGTAGGTTTAAATAGAGACTTCATTACTGAATGGATCCTATGGCCATTTCATACCCAAGCTGTTCAATTGTTTTTAGTGACATCAGCTACTGAGGGACAAACTCAGAGGTTAAAGGTAGGCTGGTTAACTAAAGAAGCTGCACTTCTCTGAGTATAAAACAAAATCCGAACGGTCTCATTACAGAAAAACTTCCACGGTTCTAATTGCAACTTTGAGAGAATCTTTCCACAGATGAGGCTTCCAGGTTACATTACATATTTTTCAAGGGAAAAGCAATGGAGCAGCAATATAGTCTGGAGGCTATTATGCTACTACTGCTCTGAGATAGACAATCTCAATGATTCTGGAGCAGTTATATCACTCTGTGCTTTCATGCTCTTACGCTACAAGGTCTTCAGGGCAAGGAGTACTTATGCACTTAGCTCAAGAGAGCTTTTATGTTAACTGAAGCCTCCTCTTGCAGATGCATTAAAAGTAATAAACATTAATAGCAATTGTAAAGAGTCTGCAAAATGCTGATGGTGGAATAGACTTCAGTCTGTTTTGCTGACATATAAATATTCTGATTCCTATGGTGGTAGGTAGCACATCTGAAAAATCTGAGACTACGCGAGCATGACCTTGGGAAAGTCACTTGGTTTGAGACACATGCAAAAGAAACAAAGTATATTCATCCAAGAGGGGTGAGGAGGATCCATTAACCACATCAAAGACCAGAAAGCTCAGTATTAGAAGGGATGAATTCTGTTTAACATTATAAGCAGTATTCTGTATGAGACTGAAGAAATTTGTTATGGCCAATAATGCTGAGAAGCAGTGTTTGTTAACAAAATTGTGAACAAAGAATTCTTGTTCTGTATCTACTTACTTAAACTAGATTAAATTCCTTTTAGAAAAATATGTTCTAAGACCTCAAAAAATGCTTGCAGAGGCAGTTAAGAAACATCTGTTTACTGCTGGGAGTGGGTAGCAAGCTCATACTTTCAAACAATGCTGAAACCAGCCCTCAGCCATATATTATCATGAGTTGGAGAATATGCAATGCAAACAGTGGACAGAGACGTGTGGTGTTTGCTGTTCTCAGCTGCACTAGTGTATTCCCTCATGGATATGTTAATAGCTTTTTGCTGATCTAACATGAAACTGTAAGATCTTTTCCAAAAGGCACTCGTGTTTGCACATAAAGTAGAACACAATGCAGGCTAAACGAACATTCTTGCTGACAGCTCCACACTATGACTACACTCCATAAGGGCAAAGAGTACACAGGCATAGCCACACTTCACTTTAAATCTTGGAAAAGAAACACATAACAGCAACTATCACAGAATTATTGCTGCCTTGTTTTGGTGACGTAGCTGAATGGGTACAATTCTCTATGTAAGGTTAAAGTTTCTGTAATAAAAGGAACATCGATTGTCTCACCACTGCTGAGAGTATATATACAAACTGCAGTTGTGCTGCTATTTCAGTGCCTCTTTGCCTCACTCCTATCCTCTAATTTTTAACAGTACAAAACAAAAGCCAGGCAGGGTAGTAAGGACAGATCCAAATACAGAGACTGAACATCAAAAGGCTTTTCACGAAGTGGTTTTTTAAAAATAGCTTTCTCAAGCAAGTGAAGAAGATAATGAAAATTCATGCACAGCCACTTACATAACATAGGTATTATGGCAGAAGAGGGAATGCTTTTCTTCTGCTTGCGAGATACTGACCACGAGAGCAAAATGACTGGCTGTTTTGGGCTGGAAATACAGATCTATCTCTCAGAAACTGCTGATACCAAGACCATGAATTCAGAATGCTCTCTTTCTGTTGTTGAATATGCTATGTCACATCAACACATCCTTGCTAGTTTGTAGAAATAACACCATAAATTAAGCTGAAAAATGAAATGACAATGGCCCCAAGAGAAAATAACAGATTCACACCCACTCAGGGGCTAAATTGCCTAGTGGGCAATTTTAAAAAGAGTTTTTGTAACAGGTATTTGAGTGGCTAAAAGAACAACAAATATCAGTTAAATTAACATGAGAATATAACATACTGAAATAGACAAAAATCAGTCATTTCTTTAATCTAAAATATCTTTACTAATATATAATATTAAACGGAGACTTGAAATACAGGAATCCTATGAAACAGCAATCAAGTACAGATCAATTTCTGCTACTGCTTGTATTCCTTCTTTCCCACAGCAACCTTCCCTCAGTATAGCTCTAGTAGAAAATAATATAACCCCAGGATAAACATAAGACAAACAGTATTATTTTTGTTGATACTAAGACATACGTAACATAAAATCTTCATTTCATAGGACCTGTATTCTCTAGAATACATCATTAAAAAAAATGCAACACTGCATAATATTTCATAAGAGCATGCAGATTTCTAGGTATATGAAATGCATCAGGAAGTGTCAACAGTTACCCCTCCCCCCCAGTAAATCTTTAAAAACAGGAATTAAAATCACATCAGAAAGACAACAATCTTAAAATTAGGATAATATATTACTGTGAAAATCTTCATAGTATATCCATATTGCTGGATTCTGGATTCTTTCTCCATCTCATTTTTCTCTCCACAAAGTTTGCATGACGCATGCTAAATGAACCATCTGTAAATCCACATTTTTTCCAGCCTGTTTTGTCGTCAGCTCTCTGGGATCCTATTCTGCAATTCTCCTCCCCTCTTCCTCAAACACTTCTACTGCTGTTGCAGAGGCTGGCGGCTCCTACAGCATAATGCAGCTTTCAGTAACTATGGCAGCAATAGCTCTGTGCTGAGGCAGAATGCTTTCTGCAACAAAATCTTAAGGCTCAGCTAGAGAAACTCAAGTGAAAAAGGAATAAAATAAAATAAAAGGAATATTTGCTAAAAGCTGAGATTTGCCATTTTCCTAAAGAAAACGTCAGGTTAGCATGTCCGTCCTTCTGTTTGCCTAATGTTCAAATCTTTTTTCCTTTTACTGATGACTTTTTTCAGAGGAAGAAGAGTTAATAAAAAAGCAGAAAAAAAAGATGCTGGCAAGGCATTTTGCACATTTGCAAATCCCAGCACTGTGAGCAGTCACAAGTCAGGGTTATACAGCCTATCCTCTGATATACGTTTCCCCCTTGCTCTATCCTCCTCCCTCTACACGTGTCTAATCCAGAGCCTTCCCACAGGGTCTCAGCATCACACAGAAGCAAGCATCACACAGCACAGGACCAGCAAAGACCATGTATATTTGCTTCCATCTAGCATTCTCCCTCCGTCTCCCTAAATCAAAGGGAAGAATGATGAAGGAACTCTGAGCAATGCTGCTCACACAATTGAAAACTAAAGTTGAGGGGTGAGGGGCAGGAGATGGAAATGAGAAATCAGTAACAACGACCAGCAGAGTCAGAAATCTTTGGAAATATGCACAGAGGAATCCCCTTTAAGGAAAGTCACCACCAGATGAAATATCACTCAGATTTTGAGTAGTCAGGTTTGCTCACAGTTTTTTGTTTTGTTTCATTCTTTAGCTCTCCCACAAAAAATAAAAACAAACTTTTTTCTTCACTTAATCCCCAAAGCAACAGAAAGGTAATGACTTAGTTGAGGCAGTCCTTTAAATACACTTTTAGAACAGCCCTGTCTTTGGCAGGGAGTCACAGGCACAAGACACCCTCCATTGAAGGTCACTGTTGCATTGCTAGATTTCAATTCAGCTAACTATCTTCTATCACAGATTTTCCCTGTATGATTTCTGTTACATATAGAATCAGTTCCTCTGCTAAACCACTATTTTGCTGCAAGTTGTGGAGCTGCTTTAATTGACACAGTGAATTTCTTAGTGAAATATTTGAGTAAGGGTTGCAAAAGACTTCTTTAACTTGCATTTGTAGAGCACTTTAAAATTCTTAAGTGTAAGCTGTTTGTAAGAAAAGACGTTATTTTTACAAATACTAAGATGACATCTTAAGCATATCACAAATAGCATGAAAATTGTGTTCCCCAGTATCAGATGCCTTATTTAGAGATATTCTTTCCTACCTTGTTTAGTAAAATTTTCTACTTTCTTACGTTTTGTTTTTGTCTTGCATTTTTGGGAAAAGACATGTTTCATGCAGCTACTGTTCTCCACATCCTGCTGCATTACTGTACTCCAATGAAATAATTCCTTTGTATTTTTTGTTTGCTTTTTGTTCAGACCAGCAAGAGAATTAGATTTAACACTTACATGATGTATGGAATTAAGGCAACAACAGGAGCAAGAACTTCATTATCTATTTGTATGGGGTGATGCTGTTATACGATCACTGTTGTCAGCCACAAACTTCCCATGTGTTTGCTTGCTGACAGTGAGCATCAAACACGTGAATTGCAAGAGCTCTTCTGAGTAGGGTATATAAGCAAGCAGCCAAGTAACAAGTACAATAAATCCTATCCATTTTCAAGGGAAGTTTCATGCTTAAAATTTTAATATTTGGGTTTAACAGTAAAAATTTGTTCTCATTTTTGAAAATATTTTAATATACATTAAGAGTTTGAACTGGTAATTCAACCTATTGAAAGAAGATGAGCAAAATAATGAAATATTACTGCCAGTGTAGGAGATGAGTTTGTAAGTAATGATTATAATAAAATATACTTCCATATATTCTGATATAAAAATTCCAGAAGAAAGTAAAGTATCATCAGTTGCTGCTGAAATATTTCTAAATGCATGGCAGCCCAACAGTTTCAGAATGATTTTTTGTGCACAACTGTTGTGCTGCTTTGTATGAATTGACCATGTCCTGTGCTACGACTTCTTGTTTGGACTCCTCCATAAAGCCATTTTCTTCTCACCAGTAGAAAACCCCATTTGCCTAAGTGAGTTTTGATACACTAATGAGCATTTACAGTACCTACTACTGACATCAAATTTATTGAAAATCCCAATGTAGTTGTAGTTTTAAAATACAGGCTACACATAGTTATAATTAAGCCACAAGTAAAGATTCTTGCTTCAACGTGATAAACTCAAATTAACTATTAGTCTAGTTTGGTTCTTCTGCAGGAAATCAGCGTAGAATAAGAGAAAGGCAAAGCTACAGGGTCCAAAATATTCAGCATGGTTTAGACTTATCTTACCTTATTTCAGGAGAATATTTGTTTTCTTTACATTTTGTACATTTCTTACTGTAAACATAAAAATAGGAAATTACAAAGGTGTTCAAACAGAAGGCAAGAAAACTTCACTAAATGCTATTAAACACAGAGATGATGTTATAATTTTGAGTAGAAGAATGCTCTAAGATGCAGACTGGTAGCAGCTGGGAAAGCATGTATGAACTAGTAAGAGTGTATGTGTTTGTGTAATAAGCATATAGCTTACCCCATGCTTTTATATTTCTTCTAAGTACCTCTCTGAGTGAGATAAGGCATTGGGCTAGGTGGAGGGTTTTTTTGTTTGTTTCTTTTTGTTTGTTTGCTTGTTTTTTAAAATGCTTCAGCAAATAAGCACTCTGTGTAGTCCATTCAGTGCTTTATTACTGTTTATGAAATGCCTCACATTTTTAGTACTTTACATTGACTTTGCCAAGGCTAGACATTTTAAATGACCTTTTATCTCACTTTACTCTCATATTGTAATCCTAGGCTGTATTTCTTGATCATAATTCCCTGCATGAGCACAACTACTTGTCTGAACAGAATGACAGGCTTCCCGGTTATTTTATGGGAAGACCAAGTGCATCAATTCAGTTTGCCTTTGCCTAAATAAATAAATAAATAAATAAATAAATAAAACCCAAGAGAGAAAAAAAGATCACTGCATTATGTCGAGTGAAAGAAAACTAACGTAAACATAGTTTATAGCATATTTCTATAAAAGATGTGCATCCATAAAAGTCATGTGAAAGCAATACAGCAATGTTTCTCATTTTTAGTGAAGTAATCATTTGGAATAGTCGGGGTAAATCTCAGGTAATCTTATGTTATATAATAATGTAGCCCTGTGCAAATAGTTGAAAATCTGATCAGCACAAAGGAGCCTGTTACTTGAACATGGTCTGAAAAAAAAATAAAATTAGAAATATTCTTCAGCCTTGTCAGGTTAAAAAGGGCAAAATCAAGTGCAACACTGTGCTGAACTGTTCAAAACACTTTCAGATTTCTGCATGTTTTTCTGGGAACTAGTTCTATAACAAATGCTCCACTGTAATGATCAATGTGGTAACTACTTCTAACATAATTAGAAAATTATTCTTAAATTGTTTTTAAAATTTAATTAAATAAATAAATAAATATGAAATACCATTTTGTATGGTATTTGTTGTATTTTGTAGGTAGAAGTGCAGAGATTAGGTAAGTTAAAGAGAGCACATAGAAACACACTACCCAAGGTGGAAAGCAAGCCACTTGAATAGAAGGATGAAGAGATGTTCAAAACAGGGAAAATATTTTATGCTCATAAAAACAAGATGAGATACTTCCCCAGAAAAAGATAAGATTCCCAGTATGTAACCACACAAAAACACTCTAACAAGAAGCAGAACTATCAACAAATATGAATGAGAAGATGGCTGTTTCTTGCCTTTGACAGGTCAATTGAATGTGCCAGGCTGAGAGGAATTAAAAAAGAAAAAAGAACCCAATTACATTTAGTTCTCCTATACTCTGTTAAAACTATACACTGAAACACAGGAGGTATCTTAACTCACTTTCCTGATATACCCGACATATATCAACCATTGTCTTAATCACATGAATACTTTCCTCCTTCAGAAAGCCTCTCATGAAAAGCATACTCTAGATGTTGTGGACATGAACTTCAACACTTTGGAAGCAGTCTATGCCTTATTCACTGCTTGGTTTAAAAAAAAATAACAAAAAAATCTCAACTGCCCTCTGAGATGAAGGGATTGATAAGAACTTGAGCTACAGGGAATTTCTGATCAAACAAATCTTATTTTCAAAAACAAATAATCAGGGAAACTGAATTGATAATTACATTGGCTAAATCCTGATTCACACTGAGAAGAGTCCATTCTGTGCACTGAAGTAAGAATATTGCAAAAATAGATTAGGTTGTAAAAAAAAAAAAACAAAAAAAAAACATAGTACACATGTGCAAGTGAACTGAATTAAGACTGCCTGACAGCCCCAATCTAGGCATTTTCTTGATTGCACATTTATAATCATTGTATATCAAGAAATAATTGTTGAAGTTTATTGGTTTATTCTAATACTTTTAAATTGGTAAGTTAGCTAATGCATTTTCCTGGACACTTTTATTTGGTTCTGACCAGCTGAAAACATGATATGACTTACTCTATATGCAACTCAATTATATCTGAACAAAGTCCCTGTTTCTGATGTCGTCCCACAGGAGAAATTGATTTGGTCTTTTTATATACATTTTTTTAAACTTACTTTTCAAGAGAAGAAAGGACATAATGAGGAGAATGACTGTGATTTCCATCCAAGTTGAGCCAGTCCAAAGCTCCACAGCTCAAAATAGGTGGGGCATCATTAATCTAAACACACAAGAACAAAAACAAAAAAAAATAAATAACAGCAATCCAGGAAGTTCTGATGTATCAGTAATACTGTTGCTGCTAACTGCTGCATGCCATGCTGTATTATATGCAGGATATGCGTAATAATATCTCCCAAGTGAGCTTACAAGCACACTTACAGTTCTGCTTAGTCTTCAGTAATCTGTAAAATTATTAAGAATTTGTTAGAGTACACCAATTCTTGTGGCTCTACTTAATTGTAGTGCATGTTGCATTAATCAAAAAATAAAGGACAAAAGCAAATTGAAGTTAAGCCCTTTATCTCAGAAATGAGTACAAGAGGACAGTTGATGTTAGTATGTAAAATACTACTTTTAAATGAAGTTTATTGCCAGTATCATTTATATGATTATATCCTAAATCAGAAATATTATCTTTTTTCTTTTGGGGGAGATACTTAAATAGCTGAGCAAATAGTATCCTGTAGCAGTTAGTTCTTGTGATTATTTTATCAATAAATATTTTATCTATTTCCAATGAATGCAGTAATTAAAAGTCTTCAGCACTTAATCCTGAAATTTTTCTGCTATCCTTATTAAGGATGTTGGAAAGACAGCATATAGAGAGTAATTCAGAAAACTATAAAAAATGGGAAGACTCTTAATTGGCCTCTTCACAGCAGTCTTCTGCCTTTAGGATTCAATCTCACTGTAGTCATGACTAGAAATAGGAAGCAGTAAATTATTCAAGGGATTTGCATTTTCATTTGCTAAGTGCATCTGAAAGAAGAAATAATGTCCTCCAACAAAAGGTTTATTGTCACCACAGGCCATTAGGCACACAAAATTTAATCAGTAAGCATGATGATTTTAAGAAATATTACCTTTATCAGGCATCATTTTTAGAAAACTATAAGGAAAATCAGTAAGAATCAGGAAATCAGTGATGAATTAGAAAAGAAAATGAAGATCCTTAGAACTTACTGATCTTCTTTGCCTTAAGATAGCAGCTTCTGCAGGGTGATTGAATCTAAACTTATGAGACTTGCCCAGGATAACAAGGGCCCCTGTAAACAAAAATAAATTAGAAACCTACAAAGACATAATACAACAAACAGCAAGAGAACCTTAAATATACAAGATTCTAGACTGCTGTGTAAAGACTACTGCATATCCAGGTACTGTAAAATATTTAATTAAAAAAAATGCTCTGACAAACAACTTTCTGACATTTACAGAACAGAGAACTATTTTAAATTTGTGACTATGGAACAGCATAGATACCATTCTGTAATGACAGCATCCAAACTAATCATGGGGTCCTCTGCAAATCCAATGGAGCATTAAATTCCCTGTTCTCAAACTAAACACCAGCATGACTTAATAAAAAAAAAAAAAAAAAAAAAAAGCATTATAAAAACTTATTTTTATGCAATCCAAGTTCCCAGTAATTGGGTGAGTTTTGTTGTTGTTAAACACAGCCTTAAAACATGGTAGCCCAATACATTTCAGGTAAGCTCATTTATCACAGCCTATAACGCAATGACTAGTATCCTTTACCCAAACACACCATGAATAAACTGAAGGTCATTTCAACCATATTACATATGTAAATATTACACAATTACATAATCACCTGGCCTGCTGGTTTGAAGCCAGTCTCCACTGCTTTCCACAACACTGACTCTGACTACAGTTCTTCACTTCTCAGAAGGCTACAAACAACTGCAAAGCCAAAGGTTGTCTTAATATTCTCACCAGTGTCTTTATTTTACTTTCTGTAGTTTAGTTCATTTACTTGTCCCAGTCTGGAAGCTCTAGCCACCAAACCTTGCAGTGCTAGACATGAGTAAATTGAAAGATGTATTTCTTAGATCTGCATGAGCTAGGTAAATTCTTGTCTCTAAATTCCTGAGACAGGTCGGTTGTAATGTATGACTCACAGAAAAAACAAGCCTTACCTTGTGATAGACGGCACGATCCAGTAACTTCACATCCATTCACAGTGCAGTACGCACCCTGAACTGGCCGTAATGTAACGATCCCACAGTTGTTGTCTATCATACAGTGGTCCTTTTCAATCCACTGACCCTGCAAAACTAAAATGTATACCTTACATTATTTCATCTGCTCAAGGAGCCAGGTATCCTGCATTTTCCTCCAGATGGAAGTACCATACAGTTCTTCCCTATGACTGCATACTTCATATCCCAAAGGACTGTCTCACTTGCAGAACAAGGACAACAAATTGTAATTGTTGATTTTTAGCCGTACCAAATCAATAAAAAAAAACCACCACCAACAACAAAAAAAACTGGACTGAAAACAGTGAGAATTCTCTTTCAATATATTTCCTGTTCTGGAAAATGATAAGCTGCTTTCTGATTGTAAGCTGGTGTACAAATTCTTCTTAATGCTATTATAGCATTTATTGGTTATAATCTTACTAATCCATTAGAACAACATCTTGAAACAAATAAAGCTGAAATTCCAGAAAGTATCATTGCCACCTGTGCTAGTAATTTAAGACAAGACATACTAAGATTTATAGTTTTCTGCTTATCTTCTATAAGGAGAATTGAAAAACAGAAACATAAGCTAGCTATTACAAGGACTGATTTAGGACTCTTGTTTCAACCTGAAGATATGATAAAATAATCTGTAATACGATTCTCTTACCAATGTCTTGATCTTGGTCTGAATCGCTCCTTCCAATTTTGGTTGTTCCTTCCTAAAATGAGAAAACTGCTAATATAGTAAGTCAGTTACAAAGGACAAATTCTATATAAGGATTAAAAAAGCTATGGTACAGAATCTTAGAAAATATTTGAAAATAATAACCTCTCAATTCTGGATTATTTTGAACAACCTGTACATAATACTTTGTCTGCTATAGAGATGCAACTTACCCTGCAGCTATGTCAGCTTCTATTATGACTCCAGTAGGTGGAGTAACCCTCAGTACATGATTTTTGGAACGTGCTGAAGACAAACATTTTGAATATGAACACATGTTCTGATGCTTTGAACTTTTATAGTGAGTTGTTTTTTACAGAAATTAGATGATTTTATTACAATTAAATACGCACATATGAAGAAAGAAGTCACAGTATGATTATTCAGTTAACTGGGACTTTTTAGATTTCACAATAAAAATCAAAATACGACAGTAACTTAATTTCAGTTTTATAAAGGAATTATATGTCAGAGACTATGAATTCTTCAAAGTAACCACTAATGGAAAACTTCTTCCAAAACATCAATGACATCTATAAAGAAGTCTTGTTGATTAAGATACGTGGATATGTTCCCAAACTTAAACATAAAATAACTTCATAGAAAAGAGCTGCCCAGGAACAAAAATCTCAAGAACCAGCAGATTAAAAACATATTGTCAGCTAGTGATGAAAGACAGTATTTTTGTGTTTCAGTTCAAATACAATAAAGCCATGTAATTAAATTGTTACTATGAGAACAAACTACCAGTAAAAGCAACAAATTTGATACCTGCCTAGTATATTCCATTGCTGATTTCTGTGTTGTTTTTTTTTTTCCTTAGGAAAACAAAGCAAGGCCATGGCCCAGACCTGAATAGACACTATACTTGATTATTATAAACTGTTGTACGCATTCTGAAACAACTTTGTAAGTCATTTTTAAATTAAACATGATCATTAAGCTACTTGATTTCCATATTCTCATGAGAATAAATTGAATAAGGTTCCTGCTCCAAGCATATTATAGACTAGATTTAAAGTTGAAGTGGGAAGTAATAATTAGAAGCCTTGGGACAGGAAAAAGGAGGTTGTGCATTACTGTAAGATGATACAGTTATGGATAATTACAGGAAAATCATACTGATTTCTTGTATTTGAGGTCAAGAGAACAATTACCCTTCAGTTCCTCACATAGCTTGAATCTTTGAAAAGTGAGGAACTGAACAAACAAGTCCCTCTGCTACAGACCTTGCTGAGACCTCTATCCTTGCTGGAGAGGCTAACAGCTGGCCTACAACCAGTTTCCCTGCTTTGGAGTAACTACATGTCAGCTTAACATTCACTAGACTTAACCACAAAATAGCCACCTGCAGAAAACATTATAATCCACTTGTCTTTTAACTTACAAAACCAGGTGAACTAGCACCACATGATTTATGCAAAGAGAAGTCACCGCTTCATCAGTTATCTTATTGACTAAGCAAGGAGACAGTTATTACCATATCAATCGAAATTTTTTTTACAATATTTGGAAGTAACCTTCTTGTAATGCAATTTAATTCAGAAAAGTATACTATGGTTGTATTGGATTGTGAAATTCACAACAGCTAAATGCATCCCAATTAGTGAAGTGAATCTGTATTTTAGGTAAACTGAAAACTACAGCTGAGAGCACAGATGCATATAACATGCAAGCAAACTCTTGAATACAAAAGCAAACCAACTAACCACAGACAACGCCTATTTCAAGTTTCTCCAAATGCTATTAACTGAGTTTAAAATTTAAATATTAATACTCTTTCCTAATTTAATATTTGTTTATCTAAAAATAAATAAATAAATTGAGAGGCAAATGATTCAGAATAAATGATTACATAACTTCACCTACACCACGATACATCTTCTTATCAATAAAAGATGTTATGTTGTTTTTTTCTTTCTGGTAGTGTTTCCTGACTAAGGGTAGAATTCCCATTGCAAATTAGAGAAGCATAATGAGGGAGATCACTTTCTCCCTTCAGTTTTGGGAGTACTCCAACTTCCAAAAGTTTGTGGAAAATCTTCTAAAACAATAAGACCCATATTTTAAAGATCATTTAAGCTATAGAAAAAATAGGCATTTCCGTTAATGAAAGCCAGACAAAGGGAATGGAACCTAAGAAAGAGGCTCATTAAGCACCAGTACAGTGGATTAGTGGAATTAACATAACAGAACAATAAGAAAATAAAAGAGTAACACAATATCTGTTCCACATGATCTGAAGACTGATGGCGTGATTTCTCTCAGTAAGTACAAAGTAAAGTTCTGTAATACATTTAAGTCCTTACATGCAAGGATCCACTAGTGTTTTACCTTCTTGCTGCTCAGATGAAGGTAATACACACCAGAGTCTAAAAGATGTAAAGCACAAAGAAAAGAAAAGGCAGCATCTAGGAGCAAAGAAAGAGGGAACAAAGATGTTAGTCTGACAGACACTCTGGCAAGCAACTTCAGAAGATGACCCTTGAAACTAATACCTTCAAATTACTTTAGATATTGTTAAAATTACTATGTGAAAATATCTACTGTTTCCAAACCGTGCATAATGGAAAAGCATTTAAGAGATGGCAGTTACTTTGAATGAAAATTTAATGTTAATATAGGATGAAGTAGTAGAGCTTGAGAATGCTGATCAGCACTGGATGTTATTACTTGTTCTTTTGTTATTATCTGGTACAATTCCTTTGTGCTGGCATGAGAAAAATCAGTAAGGTCTTTTTTCAACATAATGAAGAGGAGTATGATTTCTGTTCCAAACTTTTATTGCTGTTTTTTAAGAGGGAAAAAATACAGTGTCCCCAAACTTTATCAAGTAGCATAGAACCTAGCTTTGGATTAAGTTATTTTTATTACCAAAGAGATACATGACAATTAATTTCACAAGACAACCATATCTAATGCTTTTCTTTTTTTTTTTGCTAAAAAGCGTGCCTCTGAATATGCACTCATCTTTGTTGTTGTTAAACAGCATCAGTGTTTGGGTAACTTCTGTGCATTTGAACAACTTCAGAAAACAAAAGCCCAGCTTAGCCCCGACTGAAAAAAAAAACCAAAAAAACACTGAAACTATTAGATCAAGCCACTCACTTCTTTTGCCATAACCTAGAGGAATATATATGTCATGCTATGAAATACTATTGGTAAAAAGAAAAAAAAGTCTCTTAAAAGAGTAGCTGCACAGAAAAGCAGATTCTATGAACACCTGACCCTGGAAAATAATCAGTCAAATAAAATCACAAGTAATTTTAATTCAAGCCACAAATATGGAATCTATTTCATGAAAACAGCAACAGCAGTAAACAGCAGTCATTGCCAAACTGATTCTGTCAAAGCTTACTTTTATGCTTGACCCACAGTTACACAAGTATTCCAGTCCTGAGTATCTACTAAAATCTCAACCAGTAATTCTGATATACTTCAATCACTTCTAGCTTAACAGTGATGTACACCTATCTTCATGCTTTACAGACAAAATGCTAATGCCTAATTTGGGTACTTTACTTCACTTAACACACAGCATCACATATATTTGTGTATGCATTCATAAAAGGTAAATTTACTATTTCATATATGAATTCTCCTCCACTTCTATTTTTCATATGTCCTTTTCTGCTGTTGTTTTCCTTTTATCTGAGCATTTGTACTTTTTGTGGATTGTAGCCTCTATTTTTTGCTAACTTTGGTTATAATGTCACCTTAGCCACGCTCCATTTTCCAAACAAAAACATGTTTTCAGATTCAAAGGAAAAGCAAAACAAGGGACAACATCTCACCCTGAGATGATACAGCACCACTCCTGTACTGAGGATATCATCATCCATTGCCATTAGATGAGGTAAATTGGAATCTATTGTTACTCCAGCTTTTTCTTTGCTGATGTCCACACTGTATTCTTCCATGATTGCCTTTCTGTCCATCCACTTACTTGTCCAGTCTTTGGTCAGTTGCTCAATCTTTGAGAAGAGGAGAGGAAATAATTTCATTTACTGAGTAGCTGATTTTTTCTCATTCATAAATGTTATAATTGTAGAACACTTCTGTGGCTACAAAAATTGTGTAGGAAATACTACCAACTATTGAAGCAGGTTAACCCATTGAAAACTCAGTCCCAAAACATCAGAAGGATATATTATAATGATAGCTACTTAACTTGCCTGTTCTGACAAGCTTGAACAAATCTTAAAGCCAGAGTATCCATAATCTCCCCACATATCTCTATTGAATAAAAATGTATAGAAATTTGGTGATTGCACAATAACTTTCTTTAAATAAATTGGACGAGTTTAATCTTAACTTTGGAACACAAAAGATTTGTACAGTGAATTACTGCGATACATTTAAACAGTTTTCAAATAAGAAATAGACTGTGCAGACCTAGTAATATGCAGTGGACAGCATCCCATTAAGGACACAAGCAGCTTTCACCATAGATTGTTTGAGAACAGGCAACATACATTAAGGATGACCAGGAAGAATTAATTCACAAACACTTTCATTTTTGCCTCAAAACAATGGCAGTGCTATCCCTCCCAGCCCTCTGGAATGGGAGGGATCATACACACCTTCATCTCGTTCTGAAGAACCAGCTCAGTCAGATTTCCATCCCTGTCATCGCTCCAAGAAGGACTGGAATTCCTCTGTCCAAACAACAGTCACAGAGATCTAAGGGTTGGTTTCCTTATTCACCCCTGACAAGCATGTTCTTTCAATCTCCAAGATTTCAAAGTGAATTCAGAAAAAAGGACAAAACATACAGACATTCAAGAATGCCTACTCCTCCGTAACTATTGCATGAAAGTTTTGGGGGTGTGACAGGTGAAAGAGCATTAACAGAGGGACTTCTGCATAAATAACTTCTGTGGTTCCAGTGTCTCTCAGAAAAACAGGCTCCCTATAACATGGAAAGCCAAGACACTATTATTATTCCAAAGATAAAACCACCAAGAATTCCAACTGTATCACTGGCTCTGAGACTCACACCCTCCTCTGCAAGACAGAGTACACAGGTGGGCTGAAGCCTTCAAAATGCTGTTGAGGTTTACTAGTTTACTTTTTTGGGAAAGAGGATGATAATTAATTTTGCAAGGAATTTACACTGATGAATAATACTGTGTATTGTCTTCACGCTTCTGTATGCTTCTTTACCTATGAACAAAATGCTTCAATTTCAGGTATTTCTAGATAACAAAGCCAGCCAACTCCATGAACTGCAACAAGAAATTGTTTTCAGAACATTATGCAGCTGCTTATACTACATTACATAAGAAAAAGGAGAAATAACAAAAATGCAGTTAGTCTTATAATTATCATGAAATGATGAAAATTAGATGAAACTAAGGTATCAAAAGCACCATTAAAGCTACAGATGGGAAATACTCCTACGTACCAGTTCAAAGCTCATCAGCATAGTTTTCAATCTGTCAATTTCTTCTCGCAGTTCTCTAATCAGTTTTACATTTGCATCCTGAAATATTAAGACAAAGCTCATGGGAAAACCATTCTTAAAAATTCTAGTTAAAGAAAGTGATGCAAAGCTTTTACAAGAGCCAAAAAGAGATGAAAACAGGCAAAATTACAAAAATATTACTCTGCTACAGGCTGAGGTTGGTGGATACCATCCCTATAACTCCTCCAATATTAAGGATGAAGACATAGGGTAAACATGCATGTCATGGTCATTCAGAGAGCAGAAAGATGGAAATGAAAGGTACAGATTTGAAGAATACATAATAGGTGTGAAATTCTATATTATTTAAGCTGCAGGGAATCAAATACATTATTTCTGTAATATCCAATCACCTATTTAGCTCCAATTAGCACAGGAATAAAGAGGTATGAATGTTATTCAGAGAGTAGATATACTGAACTAAACTGAACAAAAACAAACAACTAAACTGAACAAGAATGAGAAGCAGAACTCAAGGCCTCACCTCATTCACTCTAGGCTTGTTAATAATATTTTTTGCATTTGAGGCATATCTCAAGGTACTCATGGTTTCATTGTAGCTGGAGCTTGCAGGAGAAATAGCTACAAGTTGAAAGCAAACAGTGGTTTTGTTTAAAAGAAGTAATCAGTTTAACCAAACACTTCAAGAAGATTTTTGTTTTGTTTTGTTTTGTATTATACTTCTATAGAAAAAAATCCAAAAATATCCTTAAGGATTCATCAAGCTCACAGAGAATGACTTTACAAGATTGTACTTACAAATGAGTATTTAATGAAAGCTGTGATATTCAAGAGACTTTTATTCTTTACTTCATGCACAATTCAAATACAAATACACCTTTTTATTTCCTTATGTATCCTATGAAGTATTTAAGAAAATCTGTACGAGGTCAGATTCTAAGTGATACGGCTGACTAACCTCAACCGAGATGTATTTTAGGGATGTGAGGTAATGCAAAATTACAACAGTTAACAGAAATCAAACTCACTGGCAATCATAATGGTCTTGGAGTTGCCCCCCAGACTGTCCTTCAGAAGCCAGGTGAGGATGGAGTCACGATATGGAATGTACGCTGGTCGTCTGCTCCCACTGATGCTGCTTGTGGAGGGGCTGTCCGCATGGCTGCTCTCCCCTTCACTTGTTAGGGTGTTTATGCTCTGACAGCTGCTGAATATCTGTGAATTTTGTGCTGAAGGAGAAATGCAAAAGTGTTCAGGAAATGTCTTCTTCTGTCGTGACTATTTAATTTTTTTTAAATATCATTACATTTTATGAAGCCCCACAGCTATTCTGTTCGGATTTTATTGTAAAGTTAAAACACATTGCATCTGTGTCCCATACTTTGATCACTACTGTTAAACGTAAAGAATCACTGTGCTTACCTAAAGTGGAGATGACAATTCCAAGTGTAACCAATGACTTGTTAATATTGGCACCTTCTGTAATTCGATCTTTACAGTAGCTGGGATCAGCTCTTTCACTGAAAGGCAAAAGCATGATAAAGACAATGCAAATCAAATAAATATGTTTAGTTATTAACATACTATCCATACAAAAGCATCATGAATTTTCCTTACACACAAGGAAACAGAAATAGCATAAGTTGCTGTTAAAGACCTACCTGAATATGTCAGATATGACAGTTTTCCCATGCTAGGTAGCCATTAAGAATATATTCTTTTCCCCTCTCCCCTCTCTTTTCAAGCTCAGATTTTTAATTCCACTAACAGATACTGAAAAACTCACTCAATAAGGATAAAAGCTTGAACAGAACTCAACATGAAGTGCTTTCAACAGCAGAGTATTGCTCAGGCAATTTCTTCCCAAAGAAATTCAATGTCTAGTCCAGAAGAATAGGCAACAGAGATTATAAACTCCAGTATTCCTGGTTACTGCACACAGACTCGGACTTACTGTCATTTTACTGAAGTTTTGAAATATTTTTAGGGCAGTACTGCTGCTCTCTTCAGATAAAATTATCTTTTTACCATCTGGTGTATTATTACCTGCCTGCAAGGTCCACTAAGTTGATCTTGCTTGCAATTTCAGAGGGCAGATTGTTCTCCAATATAGCCTGTAAAGGATAAAATAGATACGTAAGATTATTCCACCTAACACACCAATGACAATAAAATAGGTGCCTTTTCTTGTTTGAAATTACTTCACACTTTTAACTCTCAATGTCATTCTTTGTGACTTTGACTCACTGTGTCCAAACCATTAAACTCAACATCTTTCTCAGCTGACAAACTGCCCTCACGTGGATTTCCTCTTGAAAAAAACTTTACTGCCTAGCAACTGTGAAAGTGTTCCTTGTAGATCTTGCACAGTTACTTTCCGACAACATATTCCAAAGGTCTTTTGTGAAACTAATGAAAAATATCCCCAAACATTCTGTGATTACAGGATGTTAGACATGTGAGATAGAAAAGGTCTATTGGATCACTGAAAGACTTCCCTGCCAGGAAAGGATATAATTCCTCCAGAGAAAGGGGGCATTGTGTCTGAGAGGAATGGATGCCAAGTGCTAAGGAGATGAGCACATCTGAAATGCTGGACAGATACAAAATTTTGGTGTTAAACTAATGATATATTTCAATTAAGGATCTTAAATGAGTGTGACATAAGAAAACAATTTTCACAGCATCTCACAGGGAATATTGCATATCAAAGGGCTGGTTAAAGCTTCAAACTGTTCTTTTTACAGCATGTTTACAGCATTACTGCTAACTACAAGCCTGTATAAAAGAACAAGAATACTTCAGTAAGCACTCAGCGCAGAGTATCAGGGGGTGAAGGAAGTGTAACACATCTGCAAAGTGATCCACAGGAAGTAAGTAACAGTTTCCACTGAGATAATTAAAAACATCACAAAACAGTGACAAATAAACAATCTACAACACATCAAACAATGCTTTTTGAGAGTGAAAAGGAAGTTGGATTATTTTTAGCTAACCTGAGTATAGTGGATGGTGAAGATTGCATGGGATCTGCTGCTGGCATTGTGAATATGTGTTGCTGCTGTAATTCTAGAAAGAAGTATAAACCATTCAATTACAGAAGTCTTATTTCCCTGTATTCAGAAAAAGTACAAATAAACAAAGTAAAAACGATGCAGTAGAAGGAACATGAATTTTTGAGAATGTGGCATGCTGCATTCTTTTGTCTGATCACGAAGTTTGGCAGAGAATATAGCTGGATCTAAACCAACTGTGAAGCTAAAGGTGGTTTTGCCCACAACAGAACTCTGAAAAAATATCCCAAAACAGTCCTACAGTACAGGCTTAAAAGACTGCACAAGGGTAAGCCACAGCAAAGGAATACAGGGGAGCAGTTCTGAAGTTTATTAAGCAAAAGTGAAATGGAAAGTGCCCCAGGATTTGGAGGAGAAGACATTAGTGATAGCTTCTCACCTCCTACAATATATACAGTAATTGTAGTAATTGTGCACACCTCAACTATTCGTAATCATATCAGCATTTTCATGGGAGAATGTACATAGTTTTTTTCCACATATTCTATTTCATCATGGCATTCTAAAAAATTTATCTAAGTTTGGCAAAGTGTTAAGAGAAAAAAATTAAGCAATGAGAATTACAAAAAAAAAAATACAGCATGTTGAAAAAATCATGTTGTTTATTTTTAGAATTGATGGGTACAACCAGATTCGAGCTGGCAATGTTCTCATAAAACCAGCAGGTATAAAAACCACATTCAATAAACTTTCTTTGTTGTTAGCCCAGCCCTCTATCCCAGGAAAGGCACCACCCATGTTCAAGGTCAGCTTCCACTCTGATCTTTCCTTTACGTATGGGCAGGCCATCATACCCCATCTACTTCTCTCCTGCCTCTAGCCAGGAGGCTATTGTAATGTTCTCAAGATCTGTCTCTCTAAGATCTTGCAGATGTGGTAGCATATCCCGCACTGCAGATGTTTCAAATTATCTTGATTGCAATTTTAATGTGCAAAGAATATTTCATAAGAATAGAGACTGTACGTAAATAGGATAAATCCATAAATGTTTTTTGAAAAGTTACACCAAAAGAGAAGTTGCCTAGTTTCATGCAAAGAAGTTTAAAATTCATTATCACATAAATTTACACAAAATTTTGAGCTTGTGTTTTTGTTTTTGTTTTTTTTTCCTGCATTTTTTTTCCTATTTCCACAACCCTAGTTAGTACAAAAACTGTAATTCTGTTGTTATTCTGAAAAACTCTCAACTTATCATAGGGTCACACCGATTGATTACTACAACAGAATGCAGATTTATATTCCATGTTTTGTCCTAATGCAGACGGGTTTTTAGATGCACCATAGCACCACTGGGATTCTAGCATTTCTCTTATGATAAGAGGTAATATCAGTTTGGAGGATCCATTCCAATTATACCCTTTTCCAGTTTAACAGCAAATGTACTGATGACCAAGACTGTCTGTAGAAAAATAAAAAATAAAAAAAATCTCTCGACAAGTGACAGCCAAATTCCAAATCATCATCTTCACTTTTATACAAATTCCCATAGTTCTTTCATAGCAAATGTACATGATTTGAAGAAAAAAAAAAGTATTCATAAAAATTATAATAAGTAATTATAAAACAGGTAATTATAAAACAAATACAAAAATACACTACCTTTTCAGCAGTTATAAATCATGAAGTTATGCTGACAAGTGAGTTGAAAGATATGCTGTTTAAAGTATCATCAGCAAATAGAGAAGAAACAAAGCATGTTTACAACAAAACATTTTCCTGGCATACACTTTTCATTCCAGACAGCTGGTGCAATTTCGTGGGTAAGTTTTGAAGAAGTATGTTAAGCAACACCTTCATGAGTCCTTGTAACTGTTTCTGTGGATATCCAGCATCAAAAAATCTGACATCCTATCACAAAGCACTTGCAATGACATGTGTAAAGCAAATATCAGTGAAACCAACACATAATGAAAGAAGAATTAAACAAAGATAGAGCTGGTTTGTTTTAGAAAATACCTTTTAGCTATTCCCTCTTCTAGAAGTTCGACAACTTGCTTGTAGTCTGTAACTAAATGTTGAGATAATCCTGTCACAGATTTAAGAAGAGTTAAATGTGTATTTTTCTCAGAAGTTCAAGTCAGTTCATTTTATTTCTCACTCAGGACTCATAACAAAAATTTACCCAGCATCAGGAGCATAAGGATATCTGCAGGGATGACAGTTACTTCTATACAAGTAGTCTCTCAACTACAGTAACTTTTTCATTAAAAAAACATTGCAAACTTCATATACAGTAACATCAGTATAAAAAATACCTTGTATAATAAAAGTTCAAAGTTCAGATCTTTTCCAACTTACTTGTAGAATAATTACATTTTAAAAATGGTATAACTGCATCTCCATGAGGAATTTTCAGCTATGTCATTGCTACTAATTGGGTACACACCTTGTAAAGGAGATTTTGTCCATTACCTCTGAATAATGGGTCTGCTCATGTGACTAACAGAATTGGGAACCAACCACTGTGAATATTTACAATTTATTTAACTAGGTTAGAACCTGCAACACTGAGCAGTTTTCACACTGTTCCCTCTAGAGGGAATGCAAAAATGAAAAACTTGGTCTTTTCATACTTTCTACTTTCAATATCTTCTTTATTTGATTTTATTTTTAAGGGGAAAATACCACATAGAAAATGAAAGAAATACTGCATTGCAGAGCCTACTGTATCAGAGCAGTCATTGTGACTAACACGGTCCCAGTGGAGGGCAGCACATTGCTATGCTGTAGTGGCATTGCCAGCACCACACAATATGCAAATTCTAGCAGATGCACAAAATCAATTTCAACACGCTTGCATTTCACATAAATCCTGTTTAATATGCCTCATCTGCATTTTATGGTGATGATTAGTTATAATTTGTACTGCAGTGGCTCCTAAAGAAAATCACCTAATTTTCTAAGCAAGTCATTCCTCATCATGCAGTTCAGGACGGTTTTTTTCCCCCATCCTAATTCGCTTAGTCAGCTTTGTTTTGCTTTAGTTCAGGGTTAGAAGCATGGATTGAAGGCAAAGTACTTAAAAATGTTGTCTATTTGGATCAAATATTTTATGTACTGCCACATTTTAATTGGAATAAACACATAATTCAACAAGACTGAAATGGGAAGTCTCTCACATTATTAGAGAGAATCGATCCTTGTGCAGTAACAGCTTACCTAGATTTAAATGAAAGAAAAATCTAAGCCAAATACAGGAAATTATTTTAATTCCTTAATGACACACAAAGGAAAACAAAAACCTTGAAGAAAAACTCTCATACTTGCACACATAGGGTATAGGATGGTTTTCAAAGAAAAAAGCTTTTCTTCTGCTCTCTAGTGTTGTTTTCCAGCACAATGATTCCCAGAGTCATCACAGTTTCCATTTGAGAGACAAGTTTGTTATTTCTCCAATAATAATGGGATCAAAATTCAGAATATGGAAACTGTAATTCATTGTTTTCCCATACCATTTTTCAGGGTACTTAACTGAATAAAACACAATATACTGGAGGATACATAAAGGAGGCATGCAGGAGATTGTTGCCTACCTACATTTCCATAAGAAGTGGAATACTAAATAACACTATAATTTTGTTTTCAGAATGGTAAACTAAATATTGTAAATGTTCCTTGAGAAGAAATGACAAAGTGCTCTTTTGGCTCGTAGAAGAAGAAGAGGTCATTTTAAAGTCCAATAGAATGATCAAAAACTCTTGGTTATCTAGAAATCTGCCTCAGGATAAGACAGAATTACCCCCAGAAATCTGTCTCAGAGTAACAAAATAGATTGCATCATTTCCTGATTCAAGAGAGGCCAATTCCTTAACAGTGCAACCATCTGTGAGGGAGAAGTTTGAAACGATTCCAATCCAAAGCACTGAAACACTTCTAGCATTTTAAAGGCTACAATCTCACAGCCCTTACGTGGAAAAATGATGGGCTGGAAACTATTCAAAATACTTAGTGTTCAGACTTGGGACTTCCTGACTGGTCTTGAAATGGATTTATTTTTTTTCCCAGAGCAATAGGAGTATCAGAGGAACTAGGCATCCTTAAAGAGGTTAAATTCTGATTCTACTCTCTGTGTATTCTTCATACAAGTGCTAGCTGTACTCTGCATATTGATATCAGCTACACAACTGACATCCTCGCAAAATGCTGGAAAGCACCTGCAAGCTGTAGAATTGCTGTTAACTTGCAAGAGGTCTAATGCAAATACAGATGTTAGTCCTTAATATATGGAATCTATAGGAAATAATTGGAAGTCTTCTTATAATTCTGATCTCAGCCATATAGCTCCCAAATACAATATTCTTGCACTCGTATTCTGCATTGAGAAACTACAAGTAAAACTGCAATGGGCTTCAGCATGTAGATGTCCCGCATTACAGAGATCAATGATTGTTGATTGCAGCAATTTATTACCTCAGTTGACAAGGTCATTTTGTATTAACATTGTTAACCACTACATTTTCTTGATTTTTATGTTATTAAAATCAAGCTGACTGTACTCTTCACCTTCATGCAAAATATAATTGGATTTGCTCATCAATTCTTAATTGCAATGTGAGCTAATGAGTGCAGTTCCAAAATGAGTGACATAACCAAGTCTTTATTAGTCTCTCTCCTCAAAATACGTAGGGGTTGTCTCAAGTAAAGCAAACTGTTACAGTTCTTAACTGTGTAAACTGTACATAAGCATTATTTATTTGTTAACTTATATACACACACACACAGATACATTCGAAAAAGAAAGAACGTCCTACGACTCATTCACCTGAAATTATTTCTGTTCACATGTTCTCACAGGGGCATGTAAAAGCACAATGATGCTTTCAACAGATAAATCATTTCATTTTTCATGCACATGAAAAACTAAGGTTTTTGGAGGCTGTCACAGAGTAAACAACATTGGGAGATACTCTTAAAATAAAGCATTCATGCTGGATTTATTAATGGGTCTAAAACTTGCAAATATTACCTAAGTTAACCTTCTTCTATTACACTTTTCTCCTACAAAATTACAAAATCTAATCAAAAGAAGAGTCTGGGATATTTCAGAACTCTAACAAAAAACATCTTACTTTAAGAATTTTAGCTGTGTCTAAGTAGTAAATACTTATTCAAAAGGGGTGAATTTAAATTAAAAATAAGAACTGGAATAGAAGCGACAGACTTGGCCTGAGAAGTTCCAGATGAAGACAGAATAGTGACAAAAGGCAAGCCAGCCCATTGGCAGAAGCTATAACTTCATTTACTTTTGAAACAAGGAAACTCCATTATATGGAGCCAAGGAATCACTGGAGATATAGTCCTGAGAAAAGGGATGGAAATTGCCAAGGAAGGAAGTAGTTTAAAGACCTTTTCTCGTGTGGTGAAAGAGCAGCTGCTAAAAGAAAATAATTAGTATCTGTTCTCCATCAACAATAAAGTTCTCCAATAACAAGCAGGTAGAAAGAGAACTTTGGAAAGAACTCAAAACAGACCAAATGTCTATGAATTTGCTTTTCAAAGAATGATAAGCTGGCCATACTAATGAGAGCATCAATTCATCTACTTCCCAACTCTCCTTAAACAGGATGCTGATGTGCTGGGAAAGCACAGCTGAAATGACCACAATGTCAGATAGTCCCTTTTGTATAGAACCAAGCAACTTAAATGCTTCCCAAGTGTTTATTTCAAAATTTGAGAGAAGGAATCAGAAACAACTATCAGTTGTTAGATGTACTATTACTGATACTGCAGGTGGCCAGGGTATCAAAACTGGGAAATTGAAGCTTCATTCAATCAATGACTAACTTAGACAAGTCAACCTATCTTTTGCCCAATCTCAGCTTAATTTCTGAACTGAGAATAAAAATCTGACAAGTAATCTTGTGATAATGAAAAACAAAGGGAGAAAACTGAACCAGCAAGGAGAAATTTACAAAAGAAATAGAAACAATAATTCAATATTTAATAGGCAGAACATATAAGTATTTGATCTGAGGTGATAAAGCCAATAAAGTTCTGTGTGCTATGCATTTGGCGTATGAAAGGCATACCTGTAAGGTAGCCTGTCAAACACTTGCAGAGTCAGTAATACCATTGGAATGGTTTGGAATTCTGCATGCTGGAGAAACAAGACACATGGAAAAGAAAATGTGTATATTTACTTTCTAAACAAACTCGCGAATTTCTTAAACTTACACCTGTTCAGAAAAGACTATTCCTTCTAATCTCTACTGTAAAGTTGCTCTGTGTGATTTTGCACTGGGTTTTATGGGACAGGCTTTTCATCAGTCATTGATCGGATAGATAAACTGCAGTGTAGCAGGCAAATTTTACAGCAGGTGCTAATCAATTTACAATGCAAAAATGGCCAAATTCCTACTGAAAGCTATGCAAGACACTGAAGTGAGGAAAGCAATCAAAAGTGGAAATTAATCAAAAGTATAGAAATGATGAGAGAAGACGAGAACTAAAAATACAACAGACATCAGAAATAGAAGAAAATAAAAAATCATTTATTTTATCCATCTTCTGTAACCTGAATTGAAAGCTATAATTCACAAGGAAACACAACACTGAGGGACTATTATTTATTAAAGTGTGAATTAAGAAGTGTGTGATGTAGATGCAGTTATACTATTAATACTACCTGTCCTGTGCCTTTTGAGTTTAAAGAAGGGCAGTAAGTGTATTGCATTCCCGTTTGGATAATACATATTTTTAATTGCTTCTCAAGGTGCAATATGGAATATTAAACAGCTACGTTTATGTACTTTATGATTATTATTATTTTACAAACATACTGATGCCACGGCCTAAAATACAAAAGACCTTAGGCTAGTCTGTAGAATATATTTGGAGCTCATGTTGGTGAATTAAATTGGATTTGAAACAAGAAAGCAAGAAAGCAAAATACAGTGGTTCAACAGATAATCAGCACCTGGAAAGGCAAGCAGAACTGTGCAGAAAATGCAGACACTGAGATAACAGAGGCAAAGCCTTCAGTAATAGCATATATGTTCATATTAGCAAGCAAAATATTTGAATAGAGTAACTGTAGAATGGAAGCAATTAGGATCAGGCCAAGAACATATGTAAAGATACTTGAAGACCTGATACACGTTTACTTGAAATTCTGACTGAGAATCAGAAGCCCACTCTCACCTTGTACATATGGTCCTGTTTCAGGGTGTTCTCTGACTCTGAGAGTGTAAGGCTTCTTGTGGTCTGACTGTTTTAACAAATCTCGGACGCGCTCATTATAAATTTCCAGAAAACTGCAAAAAATGTAATGTTCAGTGCACACAATCAGAAAAACGAAACAAAACAAAAAACAACCAGAAAGCATTTATTTAGGCAGTGTAAATACCTGAATGTTGCACTGATCATTTGTGACAAAGTTAATTAATTCAGTATCTCTGTTACTGTGCCTTCTTACACAGTACACGTAGTAAGAACTTATAGTGGGAAACTTTCAAGAAGCAAGAGGTATCCACTAATACATTTAAAAATTCATAAAATCTGCATTCTTAAAACCAGTAAGTTCAAATCCCCAGGTTGTCAAATGTAGTGCTTCATTAAGTGAATGAGACCTCAGAATAAGAAAGGAATGGAGAATTATGGCTTAGATTTAAGTTAAACAAGCAGTAAGTAAATTCTTCATGCAATTCAACTGTTTATACTGAACGGGTAGTATGAGAGATCTATACTGAGATGGGAAACCAACACAAGCACTTTCTCATTCTTCCTCTATGTTCTCCCTCTTGGCCCAAATGAGTATTATCTGAGAAAATATCTATAAAAATAAACCAGTATTTACTTTATTTGACTACTGCAATATCATTTTTGAAAGCATCCATAAGATTGCCCAAGAGAGTGACAAACTTACCTGACTTTTACTCTGCAAGATGATGTCTGGTCTGAGTAATCATCTTTCCTTGAAAAGAGGCCCTGCACAAACCAGTTTATGTAAATTTTAAATACATCAAGAAAATCTAGCAGCTTAATCAAGTGCAATTGAAAAAATAAAATAAAATCTATACCTCACATATTCGAGGTGTCAGCCCAATGGATGCCTTCAAATAACAACAAAACATATTAAACAAAATACTTGCCATTACTCATTCAAACTTATATTTAAATAAGAGTTAAATTATAAGAAAAAGACAGTATTATGGCACAGCATTGAAGTAATGACTGTATGGCATAATCTACTCTGAACTGAAATTCATAACAGCAGGCAGTGCTCTACAATTCCAGCTGAAGCACCTTGAACATGAAACACTGCAGGAACTAGTATGCTGTGCAGTGTCAACTGTCTCAGCTTCAGTGAAAATCCTACTCATAGCAGAAGTCCTTTTAGAGGAACTTAAACAGCACCAGTTTGAAATTTAGAGACTTCCTGGGTTAAATCCAAGAGTTGTTCAATGTAAGGACACATGGCATACTTTTGTCAGAGGTGCTGCAGCATAAAGGCAGGATAACATAGGCTAGTTTGATTAATTATATTTTATTTTTCCTTATTTTATTTATTTAGGCTACAGAATCACATAACTTTATTTGCAAAATAACGTAACGCAAATGACCTAGCTTGTCTCTCATTACTCTAATTTTAAGAGCAACTCCTCATGCTTTCATAGAGTTAAGTTTGATTTAAATAAACAAACAAATTGAGAATCAAGTTACAATTTGACAAAATCCAATTGCTGATGTCTGTGGCTTCAAAGAAGAAAAATATAAAACCCAGACTCTTATCAAAAGCACAAACCATGGCAGAACAGCCTTTTTCTTACTGTTGGGTCTCGAACAAATTTTATTCTTATTTCACAATATTAACTGAATTAGCATGGGGATAGTAAACAATGTCCCATTCAGCAAACAGTCAAACTGTTGTCAACAGACAACACACATTTCACCAACCATCAAGAACATTTACAGATAGGAAAGAAATCTGCCTTGTGTTACAGGCAGAGGAATTCCTCAACTGATTGCACTGTACTGAGGACAAAGGCTAAAATGCACTGAGTGGCTCCTGATTTCCAAGTATCTTAAAGAGCAACTGTTTCTACAGACACAATTAAAATTCATTTTAAAACTTGAAAAAAAGAAAATGTTAGTTTCCTCTTGTCAAAGTACAGCAACTGCTAAATACACATGTCTTAAGTAGCAAATGAAGCTTGTTAGAAAAGTATTTCCATAAATTTTATCCAGATTATGGATTTTTTGTCTCCTAATCTGGCAACAGATTTCACACATGGTAAGATAAAGTACATCTAAATGAAATATTTCAACTACATCACGTCATCAAGATATTTTTTTTTAAACTTATGCTATGTTATTTACCTAATTGTAAAGACTTGCCTCTCATTTTATATATAATAATACCAAGAACAACATACATCCTGCAATACCAGCACACATCACAGTTTAAAAAAATACAGCAATATTTTTGAGGGGCATTCCATCCTCAACCCCAAGTGTAAAATGAATGCTATAACTCACAGGTGTTCCCATCATTGTGTAAGTTTTTCCTGAACCTGTTTGTCCATATGCAAAGAGGCAGATGTTATATCCTCTAAATGCACCTGACAACACAGAAGTGCCAAGGTCCTGGAACACCTGGAAAGATCAATAGATACAGAACAATCCGTGAATAATATGCATCCCAAGAAATATTCTGCATTACTTATAGATGTTCCAGTTTTAATAATTTCATGTGAACAATGAGTTTCATAGTACTTGCTTTTGTAATCTATCAGACACAAGGTTAAATATCCAGCATTTGCCTGTTAGATGGTTCTCCAGACACTGGTATAGTAAGCATAGTGCTGACACCAAGCAGTGTTCAGTTGCGCTTCCCTGCCTGACATCTTTTATTTTATGCTTGGAATGTACATGTTCTTGGAGATCCCCATCTCCCCCCAACCTTTGACAGTCCTCTGCATAAATCTGACAGAATGCCATGATCAAGGCTCTTTGAAGCAGTAATATCAGTAGGACCATTAGACAAGATAATTACCAGTCAAAAATGAAGCAAAGTCTGTGCAATATTCTGTAAGCCATACCTTTTCCAAGCAACAATTCTATCTGACCCATGTGGTCAGTAAGTGATGCCACAAGTTTCTAAAATGCTTTCTATTCTGTTCATGCTATATGCACAGTGATGTTTGTTCTAGTTATGACAAAGACCCTGGAAGAATTACCACCGAATCAGCATCAGCAACTTCTAAATTTTGCATTGGTCTGCTTGGAGTTGCAGAATTTGGGACATCACAGCTTGACTGCCCACACAGCCAGCTCTAAATAATAGCTCCTTCTGCTTTCCTTTTCCTTTTTAAGAGACACAACCGCCCCAGATTGTGGCCATGTTCTCAAGACATCAAAGCCACCACAGACCAGTTGCAAGGATACCTGGCAAGGTTTTCTAGGAAGTGTACAGTAGATCAAAAAGTTCCTGTAGGCAGGCTGCCAATTCCTTAGCACAGCATTAGCCTTCCAAAAGAAACGTTGTAAGTGTTAATACTTCTGCCGTTCACATAGAAAACTAGCTAAAAAATTCAAAGGATGCATAGGATTTCCACTATCTGTTATCAGTTGCTAGGTTATTTATTTCTCTTCTGGACAGATAAAGGTATTAATTAGATAAGAAATTCAATAGTAAAACATATTTCATAGATATAATTCCATCTAAACTGCCTTGAAGAGAAAAAAGTTATCCCCTGAAACTTTTATTTTCAGAATATATTTCAACTCAAGGTGAGACTAAGAGCTAATTTCCAGCTGAAGAATCAATAATAAATCAATTCAGAGGAATTTGGCTAGTTCCGCCAGTATTCATAGGGGTATGTAGAATGTGAGAACATCTGCTTCATTAGAATTATCAGATCAAGGACTTTTTCAGCTCATGGAGAGCCATAAATAACAGTTAAAGTCATGAACAAAATAAACAGACACAGACTGCTGAGCAGGAGGTCCACAGTCCAGCCAGGAATATTAAATGGGTAGAAACTCCATGCTCGTTGTTCAGGTTTAGAATCTCTATAAAAGAACCCAGAAATGCAAATGGTATAGAAGAAAGTTACTGAGAAGAACATGACAAAGTCAGTTTTACTACGCCACTATGGGAAGAAAGTGCATAGTTTAAGAGAAGAGCTGTAGTCCTAGGGAGTCTAACAGCCTGAGTGTTAGCATCAAAAGGCTAGGCAAAAAATTGAAAGATAGCTATGAAAGCTGTTCACTCAAAACTTCAGGAAAAAGAATGGTGAAAAAAGTAGAACGATCACAAAGTGTGCTCTGAGTCTTGTAGGTAAGGAAGAAAAGATGTATTTGATTTGGTAAGGGAAAAAGTAAGCTTTTTCATTCTAGCGGCAGAATGGAATTACCACTAAAAATCCTCTCAGAGCTTTTACAAAAGCAGTTATTCTGTTGACCACTTCAGATATAAATGTTTCCTTATGCCACAACCAGAACAGAGAGAAAATTGTTCCATATAAATCATGTACATACTGGGAAGTATAAAATAAGATCACAGGCGGCACTTCGCCCATGAGGCTTCTTGCCTTCTGAGTTGTGGGAAAATGCAAAAGCGGGGATTAGACTGGGGGCTGGGTTTTCTCAGAGGTTGGTTGTAGCAGAGCTTCAACATCTGTTTTTACTTACATCTTCTATATGGAAGCTCCACTTAAAAATAGTAATTGAATAAATATATCAAAATGTGCAACAAGCCCTGTTGTTTTTTTACTTTACTTGATCTCTGGGATTCAGAGGGACAGACTACAGTGGGATTTCTTGCATGAATGAGGTCTACAGAACTCGACCCTGTATTTGCTACAGAGTTCACTTTCGTGATGTGTTCTGAGCATTTTGCTGCTACTAGTTTACTGTTTTGAGAGGTTTATACCTTGGTTACATATGGCCATATGTGGACAGTATACAATTATCCCTATTTTTTCTGATACCCAGTTTCTGCTTTCTCAGCTGAGAGTCACTGTTTGTTCCAGTGATCACAACAATCTGCTAACAGGCAACTACAATTAATAGCTGGAGTTGAAAAATACACAACACTTGGTCATAATCATGCCATTGCTCTAGAGCACAGTGATAAACCTCAAGCTATGTTGTAACTACTAGTGAATATTTTTTTCAGAAACACCAATGAAACCCTCCCATTCTCCATGAAGCTGTACTGAAGAAAGTAATGCTGTAAATATGGGGATGACATCTATAACAGATCAATCTGTTTTTCTTCAGTAAAGTTATTTGGAAAAGCACATGAGTATTAATGACAGCAATACAAATCATCGTTATAGATTCTTGGCACAACTCATCAATGCAGGCTATAAAACAAGTTTCTTTATGCTGTACAGCCTACAGAAGACCACAAAAATGATCCAAGGGATGGAACACCTCCCCTATGAGGACAGCCTGAGACTGCTGGGGCTGTTCAGCCTGGAAAAGAGAAGGCTCCAGGGAGACCTGATGTAGCAGCTTTTCAATTTCAAAGCAGGGGCTATGAGAAGAAAAGGGACACACTCTTTAGCAGGATCTGTTGTGATAGGATAAGGGAAAATGGTATCGAACTAAAAGAAGGGAGATTTAGATCAGATATAAAGAAGAAGTTTTTTTTACAACAGGGGGTGGTGAGGCACTAGAAAGGGTTGATGGACAGGGTTGAGAGAGGTGACGGATGCCTTGTCCTGTAAGACATCCGAGGTCAGATGGACAGAGCCCTGAGAAACCTGATCTAGCTGTAGATGTCCCTGTTCATGTAGGGGAAATGGACTTGATGACCCTTCAGAGTTCCTTCCAATTTAAACAATGCTGTGATTCTATGATCGTTGTTTAAAATGCTGAAGAAGACAAAAGGTTATTTGAAGGTTACCTAAGATTCTAAACTGAACTGCTATGGGCCAGAACATCTCCAAGACAAGACACTTAAATCTAGAGTAGGGTAAAGAGAAATTTCCTCTTGAAAGAGTGGCTCATAGACTATCAGTAGCTGGATATCTGATCCAAGTACAAGATAATAAGAGCCAGATCTGAGTATTAGTATGAGGTTGGGGAAATCTGAGGCAAAATGACAACTACTGAGGACCAGTAACAGAGAAAAGAGGGAACAAAAAGAAATTGGGACTGAATAAGAGGTTAAGGAAGAAAAGGTGGGACTAGTATCCACTGGGATCGAGAAATCAGTGGGAGAGACAGAAGACAGAGTTTGGGAGCCAAAGGGCAGAGAGTAGACTGTGTTGATACTCAGTATCAGTTGATACAAAGATACTCAGGAAGAACAGTGTAAAAGGCTGAAGTCTCATAGATAAAGAGCCTACATGAGAAGACTTTTGGGGCTGGAATCAAGTAGTAGAAAGGAAAGGAATAAGACAATGCAGGAAGCATCATCTCAAAGTTGAAGTGGCCTAAAAGCAGTCTGTGTACTCCATTCCAGTTTGGAAACCTGTACTTCAAATGATAGAACCTCTTACAACAGAAATAAAAGTAGCTCAGTAAAAGGATCCTACTTCTGCAGTGCTTTTTCCTCAGTAAGAGCTGCCTTTCTTTCTGCAGATTCATAAAGGATTTTTGGGAGTTATTAATTTGATCCAGTTATAACACAATCTTGATGAGCTTGCATATCTTTCTGATAGCAACATAAGCAATAACATTTGCATAGAGATAGAATCTTGGAAGAACTGCATTTTATTTCTAGTTCTGTTGCTCAGACTCCTGTATGACACTGTCCAATCCATTTAAGTTTTTTATGTTCCAACATTCCTGCCAGTAAAGTGAGTGAAATGTTATGAAAGTTATAAGTGTTCAAATTATGCTGCTCTGTGTCTCTCAATATACAGTGAACTATTTGAAAGAAGAGCACAGAATTAAAAAGTCCCAGCTAAGCAAAGCTTTGTTATGCTTATTCTTCATTTATTACACAGGGCTAGTCATGCTTCAGTTCAAATGTTTCAAATCAATTATTGAATTAGGTCTCAAGAGAATTCAGAACACAGTTAAAAATAAGAAAAATAATAGAAATTAAAGCTTTTTCTGTGCTAATATCAGAGGCTTTAGTCCAAATTCTATCAGCACCAACAGCTCTATACTATACAAAATGCATGATGATTAATCTCTTTGGACATGTGTGCTAATACATTTCATTATATGATGAACAAATTTGTGTTTTCTGTTGTTCATTAAAAAAATTCTTCTCAGATTCTCAAATCTTTCTTCTAAAATGAAACTACAAGAACATAAGGTTTGTCAAGAAACGTGAGCTGTACTTAGCTTCCTGCAGACTACACACCATTTGGACAAAAAAACTGAGTCTTCCATGCGCGGCTGCTCTACGTGATTGGCAGTGTTTAGTTTGTTCCACACAAGAATGTTTCTTTCAGTGAAGCTTTCACTGGCTTTGATATGCCTCATTTCTGCAGTTGACCAGCTGTATCTGGTACATATACCATGGTGATTTATGAAACAAACTTATTACCATCCAACTGTGCTAACAGTGGGAAAAAAAATCTTTCTGAAGAAGTTATGAGAGGTTATTAAGACAACTGTTGTCGTCCAAGGTATTTTACTGGCATGCTCATTCTGAAGTGGCCAGTTTCCAGTTCAAATCTAGTAAATCCCAAAACATGTGAGTTAGTCCTTACAATGGAATGTTTAGTACAAATGGGAGAAAGGGGAAGGCTTAGTCTAAAACTTAGCTGAGTTTTAATAATACAGCTCAGGAATACCAAAATGCTGTCCAAGTTGTTGCAATATGAACTTATTTGGGATTGAATCTGCTTTACAATAGATAAGAATCATTTACTTCGAGCATAGGAACAAATCACTGAAGTATTTAAAAGTCTATTTCAGTACCCTGTTAGAAAATATAATACATTTTTCAGAGACTAACTGTTTGCAGAGCCAAGTACACTCATTGTGAAATCTTACATTAGCAGCTTTAGTGAAAGACAGAAGCACAGACAGATTGCAGTAGGACTCCTGCCCCTAAGAAACCACAGAGGATCATATAAAACCAATACCTGAATATCTACTAAGGTAAAACACCTTTAACTCCTAGGAACCAATCAGAGAATTACAAGTTCCTCCTAACTCAAAGAATCATGGAACTTGATTTCTGAAAAATCACAGTGTTGATCATGGCTCATTCATACTAGAAAAGAGACCATTTGAATTTAAACTTTCTTTTTAAAAACAACAACAACAAAGAGTTTATGCTTACAGGTTTATGCCAGTGAGGGAAGCTCTTCTTTCATTCAGTTAAAAATATAACTGCATTCCTTTTCATCTCACCTGTTTTGTTGGGGTTTTTTTTGATGATTTTTAGAGCCATTATTTACAGTGTAGACCCCTTAAACAAATATAACATTTTAAATATTCTTTATTTATAAATTTATATATAAATTCCTCTTGGGCACACCAGGTATACAATTGCTGCTACTCAGGTGAAGCTCAAAGCCTTGGGCAGGCCAAGAGAACACTGCAACGACTGATGCAGGAGCTACAGATTCTGGCCCAGCACTGCAGAACAACCTTGCAATCACAATTCCTCTAAAGCACAGACACTATTTCTAGATGCACCGTCAGTGCACTGAATACTGGTGACTTAATATATTTCTCCTTCTTCAGGCTCTCACCCTCCCTCAATCTCCTTGCTCATCTCTCTTTAGATAAGTTGTTTCAACGAGCCTATGTGCAAGGTCTTCACAAATATCACTGCTGCTAGTTTCAAAGTCAAAATTTATTGTAGCTTTTCTACTTCTTTCATAAATAGTTTTCAAGATACTGAAAAAAAAGAAAAACAAAACCCTTTTTATTAGCCTGAGTATATTGAATTTTATCATGAGACTTGCACACATGAATGCATAAATAGGCATACCGGAACACATGATGATAATTTCATCTGGAATGGACAGACATACATTTTGTGCTAATGCCAAGAAGAGACAAAATATGGCACGGAGCACCTCCAAACAGATGACAGAAGTGTAAGACATCTATTATTAACAATGAAGGTTTGGGACTTCGTTACTTTACACTGAAATCTCTGCTTGAATGTTAAAAGCATGGAAGTTTTCAGTTTCAAAGTTCATTTTTTTTTCAAAACAGTACGTTTAACCTCATAACAAAATGTTTACCACATTTCATTTACTCCAACTGCTAGGGTATATTATGGAGCCTTTATATACTAATTCTTTTTTCTTTGACCTTTAAATTACAATCAAACAAATACTGGATAATGCCAGTAATTACAACCTTTCTATGTGTCACACGCAGATTAAGAAACAATTGTGCTGGCTCTCAAATTTTTCTTCTGATCCTGACAAACAGTTGGAGATTATTAAGCTCTCCTTTAATGCACATGATTTCAAAGTAATCCTGGTGAATACTTAGTATGAGTCACAGTTAATGAGTATCTTTGACTTTCATTGAATTAATAATATACAACTAGGACAGTTGATTAAAGTAAATATGTTTATTACATTATAATTAACATGGCATCTCTACTGTGTGATAATGTCCCTTTAACAGTAATAGATACTTTAATTTCAAAAATAATGAGGGCATTCTAACAGGAATAAAGTTCTGTTAATATATGAATTCCAGGAGTACAAAACTATCTTTTCTTTGCTCAATCTAAAAGAAACTCAATCTCAGAAGGAAACAAAAAAAGAGTTGTTTAAAACTACAGTAAATTGTCTGTTAGGCTTGAGAGTTGAATAGTTTGGAAAACGAAATGTATGCCAAGTCTCAGAGAGAGATGGAAAAAAATCCAGTAAACCTTCAGGGACAGCACGCGATGTTGAGCTTGCAAATTTAAGGAGAAAAAAAAAAAAGAACTGATATGTTACTTTTGTGTATTTTTAACTCTAAGTACTTTCTGGTAAACAATACTCACATTTGGTTTAGACATTGGGCTGGGACAAACTGACCAGAATAGAGGTGGAAGGAGGTGAAAGTGGGAGGATGGGAGGTGTGAGCTGCACCTTTTGGGACCAGCAGGATAACAGAATTGTTTTCATATCTTACCAGTATAGTAACTGTTTCCTGATTTGCATGTATTTGAAACGGTCAGTATGTTCTATCAACATCAGGAATCTGAACTGATCTTGGAAATTTCAGAAATTTCAAGGGAATATTTCCAAGGAAAAGAAACAGACAAATAAAAATGTATTTTTTAAAAGGGGCTTTTGAACAAATAATATCATCACTTACTACAAGTCACAATCCACAAACATCAATGTGAACAAAAAAACTCACTAAAGAATACTGCTTATATTGTAAAACATTAGCTGAAACGTAGAATACTAACATAAATTCCCATCAGCTAATTACTGAGTTCAAAACAAGAAGAAAATTATCTTCTTGCACAGCATAGTTTAAAAATAGCATTTTAAAATACCAATGCTTTAATGTAAGTGAAAGAGACTGAACTAATACAAGATCAGTATGGCTAACAGCTGCTTCTCACTATAGAATAGTTGACTTCATAAATGCTGAAAAAACTCAACCACTCCCTTTCTATTAAAGATTTGACATGAAAACCAGCAATCAAAAAAAGGCCTCAGGAGTAGGTAGAAAGTTTCAGAACATCATCATGACAACTGCAGCAGATCCAGGCACAAAATAGATTTACTTAAAATAAAATGTGTTGTTATTTACTATATAAACAAAGTTGCTCACAACCAGTAAGTGAGGAAAGTTTAGGCAATTGAATGAACAATACAAAACACATTTTTTATACTGCTCAGTCCTGCAGTATCCATTTGCCACCACCTCCACAATGAACAGCAGATATGCAGTATCTCATGTGGCACAATTCCCAACAGAATCTTTCCCACTTATGGCAGTTACTGTCCAAAATATGACCAAATTCTGTTTTAATTAAATTGCTACATCTGATATGTAGCACCCAAGGCTTATAGTTAAGATCAAAAAAATTACTTTACAACAACAAAATTGCTCAGAAGTAGACATTTCCTGCCAAATTAATGAGAACTTTTGTTCTAAAATATTCACAAAACTCCAAAGATTAATTTAAGTAAGAAAGGCAGAAAGAAGATTCAAGGATGGAATATCTGAAAACAAATCTAGTCTTTTACTCCAATAATACAAGGCTTTTCTGCACATGTTTTCTCTTAAAGAATATTAAACAAATGTCAACTGAGGGGCTTTCTGTACACAGACAGAAAACACAAGCAAAGGGAAGCACATTATGCACAGAACCCTCTACTGTGACATTAGGATTACTTCAGCAACATTATCCCATTCAAATCAAATAGAAGAGGGAAATAAAAAAACAACAAAAACCAAGCACTGGTCCGTTAGTTTGGGAACATTTCTTCTCTCTTGTTAAGAGGCCACAGTTCCACAGCTAGGACTACTTATCTCCCTTCCCTCTATCCAGCCTTTTCAGTTTCTTTTCCCAGTCAAACAGGAAATGGAGTGAAAGAGCAGGCTTCCCTCCAACTCGAGCTGCTTGGCCTGTGGCAGGAGCATTTGCACCACAACTCGAGGGAGATTGGTTGTGGGCTCTGCCAACAGGCTTCCTGCGTGCTCTTAAATCCCTTTGTGCTTTAATTCCCCCTGGGAAGGACAACAATCATGCCTTTGTTCATCTACCAGCTGTCACTTTTTCCATTGCAAAAGCTATTTATTGTGTGCATCATAATGTACATACATTCATACTGTTAAATATAGTGTAGGTCAAGCTTGGTTAAAGTACATGGGTGGAACTGTTATCTGTGACTTTTTCCTAGCATTTTACATGACAAATAAACATGGTATCCTTCTGGGTAGAGGGTGGAAGAATGAGAAACACCAAAAAGGCTGAACAGCCACTTTGTATTTCTGCTATTTTATCACCAAAATGCTCAATCATGAAAAGATATCTGTTTATCAAAAATTGATTTCGTTTTGAGAGAAAACTCCTATGTTTACCATATCCACGTAATTTATAGATGCTCCGACAAATTCTAAACTTTTAGAAGCGCTCTATCACTAAGGGCACAACTCCATCTGCTTTAAAAAATTAAAAAAAAATGCTGGCGTTTTGTTGTAAAAATCAACCTGAAAGATGAGATAGCTGTCACAAAAACACCACCTACTATTTTCATCTACATGTACAGAACCACATTCATCACAGAACCCTCCTTTCCTGCCCAGTGGGGATTCTTACAATGCTATCACTGGATAAGAGAAGAGCAGTCTCCATCTGAACATAAGAGCAGCACAATGCAAAAACCAGTGTGTGACACTCGCTAAAATCTGACTGAGCTTAGTTCAGATACAGTTGCATTTTAAACCTCTCTACATAGAAAACAACTTAAATATTCATTAGTGAAGCCAGAAATCAAGATTAACGCATTATATTTTGTGCTATATGCAAATTGAATTCTGCTATTACATTCACCCTTTGAATCATCATAGGAGAATTCTACCAATTAAGGACTGAATGAATCCTTTTCCTTTTAACTTACTGCAATGCAAAGCAGACACTAGGCTTGGTGACAACAGATATTTGCTAGAGAGACACATTGCAAATATCTTCCATTTTTCCCCCAACCACCCAAAAACTAATGGTAATAAAGTATCACCATTTAAAGGTAACTACAGGAAAAGCACTGCTTATCTTGTAGGAGTGATTTCTTTTTGTGATCTAAAGCTAGAAATCAACTGACAGAAACCTAACTTCAGACCTGAATTCTTTTTCTGCAGACACTGTAGAACAGAAGTGTTACAGGTGATTTGTTTTTTCAAGAGCTTTGTTTCCATTTATTCAATATGGTCCTTAAGGATACAGTTACCTGGGAATATTCTAGTTCTCATGCACATCAAAGGAAAAGTCAAAAAAGTTGAGTAATTCTGGATCTCCTGTCTAGACTTTAGGAATTCATCCTGCCTACAACCCAGCTACAGGAAGCTCCTTGTTTGATGAGAGGATGAAGGGCAAGAAATTAAATCTTCCTGGATACTTTTGCCAAAAATGAGAATAGTGATGTTAAAATAAATAAATAAATAAATATTTTGAAAGGTCACACGGAGGCATTAGAAAAAATTACACATAAAAAAATGAGACATGCTGAAAAAGTCACAAAGGATTTTTGGTTAAGCCCAACTTGTGCAAATGAGTGGCTACTCCAAAACATCACTATTATACCTACTTCTTAAAAATTTCTGTCAGTTGTAGAGGAAGAAGGAGAATATTACAAATAGACGGATATGTGTACAGGAGATGCAGCACCGTGGCTACAAGCAGTCTAGTGAGCAAATGTGCAACTGCTTTTGTTGCACTGTGAGAGCAATGAGGGATTTGGAGGTCTGAGTACTGTAGTAGGCATATGTGTGCCTTTGATGAGTTAAAGACCAGGTTTTGCCTCTGCTCTGTGCTTCATCACTGAAACACAGTGAAAGATATTTTCTGAGTGAACTCTGGGCCAGAAAGCACAAGAAAAGAATCACAGGGAAAACTTCAGCTTTTCTGAGTGATAATGTCACAGCAGGAAGAGCAGAGAGTTCTTAACAATTATTCTGCTTCACTCCACTTACACCAGTAAACATTTTAGCTATTCCACTCCTGTAGCCCAGGTGTGACTTCATGTCCTCTACTGCCTCAAAAGCAGAAAATTCACGTGAGTTGACAATTAAAGTGTTGCGAAACCATTAAAAAAAAAAAAAAAAAAAAAAAAAGCAGAGAGCTGTTCAGATTTGGTATTTAAAAAAAAAAAAAAAAAGAAAAAACCCAACTCTTTCGCAATGGAAAGAGTAAGGAACAAGTAACAGATAATGAAGTTATAAATATCCCACATTTCTCCCACCACAGCTAGGTCTTGGCTAGGATCCCAGGTCATTAGCGGATGTCTGCAATTCCATGCAAAGGAAAGTAAGGCAAAACAACAAAAATTACTAAGCTTTATTGTTTAAGGCAGCAGGGACAAGTATCAATTCTCATCTGTCTCTAACAATAACAGCCCATTAATTTTTTAAGAGAGATGGAGAATGGAAAGAAGATTGTTCTTTGATTTTATTACAAGGAGGGGAAAGAAGTTCAGTGATCCAAATTCTTCAGTAATTCAGTAAGGGCTAACCATATTCTGAAATACTTGAACAACAACACAGTGACGTTATCAAGATAACATTTCTGCCTTCCCCCTCACCCCCCTGCATCTGGAAATGGGCATTCTCTTTTCGTGTATCAGTTAATTCAAGTTGACGCTTTTGTTATTTGATCATCAGCTCTTAAAATCACTGCACTGGAAAAGTTATCTTAGAACTATAAAATACACTTACTTAGAAATAAGCTAATTTCCCCACTTTTATACAACATCAGATAGCATTGCTAAAATAAATTGCTGCATGGGTGAACGTTGCAAGTGTTCATGGGGCTCACCAGAGCTTGGCCTCAACTGCATCTCAAACGCCAGCTTTTTGTAAGTACAAGAACAGTTGGCAAAAGAAGGCACAGGAATTGTTTTAATACAGCGTATCCTGAGTATTTTTCCAAGTGAATAATGTAAGTTAATAAAACCCTAAAACTTATAAAAAGTGAAAAGACAGAATTACCATTTTTTAAATGTTACACTGAAACTTGACTCAAAGAAGTATTCCCCAAAGACTTTTAAAAGTACAAAAAAATGCTGCAGTGAATGTTACTTGAATGCAGTTTCATTTTTAAACCTTTTTTTTTTCCACTTTGTATGTTCAGAACATAAAAAATAAATTGCAGCTATTACAAAATCTCCACTTTTTAGTGGACTGCATTAGTAGCTGCATATATATACACGAGCTTCAGATTTCTTTCAAAAAGCTTGTTCCCTTTAAATTATGGCTCCCTAATAGGAGAGATAAGAAGGTTCAGAAGACACTGACACATCTAGTTTTGTCTTTCACATAAAGAAAAGTTGTAGACTACTGCATTCCTGATAGTTATAGGCATTCAACTTCAGACTAAATCTGTTTTAATCATTAGAGGGTTGTTGGTTTTTTTTTTCCCTGTTGCTTGCTTCCTGGGAATAAAGGATTTCCAAATATACGAGATGGCAGACCTAAAATTACATGCTTTCTGACAGGAAAGATTGGCCAGTTTTTAGAATACGTGCAGGGCATATTGCCAAAAGAACAGGTTGAGGAATGCATATCCCATCATCATCCCTACTTGCTTCAGTCCAGACACAAAGAAGAACCAGCTATCTTCATGAAACACAGTTCACAATGGGGGGAACTGCTCCACTGTTCTCACAGGTACTGGGACAAGCAGCCATGTTGTCTCCAAGGAGTAAAAACCTGTATACCCATCTGATAGCTCAGAGGACTACACATTCAACTGACTCCTACAAAAAGGATGTGATGGAAAAGTACACACTTCTTAATAAACATTGAAGTGATCTGTTTTCATAGAAGATTCAGAAGCAGCAGTTAAATCCTTAGGTAAATTCCCTGACTTTGGTTTAGCTCCTCAAAAATTGTTGCATTTTTGTTTTTTACTTTTTTTTTCTTTAAAAAACACGATTTAAAAGAAAATGTAGAAAGAAAAAAAAAACAACCAACAGAATGTTGGAATGCAGTCTTCAATACTCACCACAACTATTTTAAAAAGTATTTTCAAGTCATACAAGATACTTTCTAAATTTAAATTGGTTTTAGTAGTTTCCGGGAGAATCCAAACAACAGGAGGCAATGTAAGGTCACTTGTGAGTTCAGGGAAAGGGCTCCTGGCATTCCATTCTCAGCAATACACGAACAACAAAGTTTGCCAGGACTAGTGGTTAAGGAAATTGTTAATTCCACTCTTTTGCCAGGTCAGCTGCCCCTGTGCATTTCCAGCTTGCAAGCACTGAGAGACTGTACATTAACAGCCAAAGGTGCAATGAGCAATCAGAGCTCATCTTATTAGAGATGCTACATTCAAAACACTGCAAGGACTATCAGTTCCTTCTATATTTGCTCCCTTGCTGACAGAAATTACTGGATGTTTCTACTATTTCATGCAGTCCCTCTCTTACCCACTCACTTCATGTCCCAACCACCCCAAAATGGGTGTGACATACCATGCTAATGCTTCCTACTATGCATCATTAAATAGAAAGCAAAAACCAAGCTGGTTCACAGCTCCTGTACAAGATCTAATAAGCAGTAGGAAAACATCTACAAAATCAATTTCTCCCCAATATTTTCACAAAGCAGTAACACTGCCACACATTTTCAAACAGAAATCCATGAGGATCTGGTAAAGATTAGAGCACAAACAGGCATTAAAATCAGCAAATGCTTAAGTCCCAATTATGGATGCATATTTCTGTGTCATTGCAAGCTCAGTAATAAACCAAATTTTAGCATTATTGAGACAAAGACCCTTCAGCAGAATATATATATAAAAAAAAAATCTTCATAATATAATGACGAGCCACTTCCTTTTGAAGATAATACTGGAGTTTCCCTGTAATATATAATACTGGGAATAAAAGAAAAAAAAAACTCCATAAAATTATTTATGGGGGAACTCAACTGTCTAAGTGGAACAGAATGTTTTTATCCACGATGAATGAACTACATTAAGATAGGGTTGTTTATTTGGTTTGTTTTAAATGAGATAGAAGGTAGTAACTTCATCAGAAATCTCATTAGAAATTTCATTAGAGATTTCCCAAGTTGAAGTTGCATTAGATTTTATTTCCTTACAAATTAAAACCCTGTGCTAAGCACCATATTAAAAATGCAAGAAATAGGCAAATAACAGAATGTTCAAAATAATGATTTAAAAAGGATGGAACAGCAAGGCTTTCATATATTCATATGAGGTTTAAGTAACTATCCATCATTCTGTATTTACTTTCCAACATGTTGATGCAATATTTTCTGTGATGAGGTACAAATTGTAGTTTGCAAGTTACAGCATTTATAGTGACCGTGAGCTGAAGTTTGTGGGTGATTTTCATGCAACTTGGCTAGTTCAGATGAGAATCACATGACAATTTCAGGCTTCTCTCTTTTCAGTACAATGACTTTAAAGCAGACGCATAGTGTTTCTTGCATTCAACATCCACATTACATGCTCTCCTCTAAAACAACCCTAGCATCTACAAATTCTGTCTCTTTCGCAGAAGATAGCTGCAAGTTTTGACCAAAGCTGCACAAGCAGGTAGTACTCTGTACAAATCAGAGTATTTCACTTTTACACTTCATTTCCCCTTCTGACTCCTTCTGTGTGTTTTTAAAAATGCCCTTTAGCGAAGATAATTCATTTCTCAGGTACATAACAACAGAATAGAGAAATTATAAAATACTTCTAATTGTCATTAATATGTGTCTCGTTATTCTAAGTAACATTAACCATTTCATTATTTCAACATCAATTACTCCCAAATTGACATCTCAATTTCAAGTGTATATTGAATATATATATATATTTGCAACCCAGTAAATCAATAATACAAGTATACATGCTATTAAAACAACAACAACAAAAGAAAGTGTATTGGAGGAAAACAATATACATGAACTACAAAGTTATAAAATTGTTGTATAAAAAGTGTAGCACAGATAATTGACAAGTCTATATCATTTTGAACTTAACAAGAATACACTTCAGCTCTTATATAGATTATTTCTCCGTGTGTATATCTCATGCTGCCTCATTAATAACATTACATAGTAGGTAATCTGTAGATACCTGCACTACAAACGGAAATAAAATTTAATTGATACTCTGCAATGAGTAAAATGGATCTGTGAAGTACAAAAAACTTCCGGGTGGATAGTAACTCTTTTACATCAGAAGGAACTTATAATTTGCATCTGCATCTGGAAGGAAAGGAAGAAGAAGGGGGCTCAATTCTGCACCAAACCATGTCAGCATCTTTTCTGTTCTCAGAAAAGATTATGCACATTGTTTGCAAGCTGCACCCATCAAGGAAATAGTTCCAAGGACTTATCATAGAGTCTGAAGTTAGTAATGTTTTCTTATGGCTACAATTAAAAAGGAGCATTCTCTTTCCTTCAGGTGACAAGTTGCCTGTGCCTTGCCTATCCTTGTAGGTCTTATTAATGTTCCTTAAACTTTTAAAAATGTATTTAAAATAGCAGCAGTTACTACCCCAAATCTGTTAATTAGGTCCAATTTAAGTCTCTCTTCTCTGCTTCCTATCCCCACTTCCCTCTAGGTAAGGAGGAATGAGAAGTACTTTTCTCTCTGTACAGCAGAAAAAACAATCAAGCAGAAGAATAGAACGATGCAGAAGAAAGATAAAAAAAACGTTATAGAACATTTCAGGGATCTCTGACACAATATAGATGTAGTGAAGAACATGTTCTCACTTTCTGTGATGTAACAGAAAATCCATCATGACTCAAATGCCTGAATCAGTGAATACATATATAAAAGAAATTAGAGCTTATAGCAGAAGGTGAAAGAAATAGCTTCAGCACTGTGCTATACAGAACGAGTTCTAAGGTTTTTAGAGCCTCGGGAAAATGTCACGCACACACTGTGAAACGTAACAGACAGCATATTAAAAAAAAGCTCTTGGTTCTTCGTATATACCATTAAGCAGAGGTATTAAATAGCGTGGAAAAAATGCCAGTCCCCCATAACTGAATCTTGAGATCTAATTCCTCTGCTGGGAGCAGTCTTCTTCACTTCCTACCACAGTTTCACACGTGCTATTGACTATTTTCTACCCTGCAAGGAGAGGTCAGTTACAGTGCCAATCTAAATGGCCACAAAGTTCCAGTTGGGAATAGACATGGCCCTGCCAGATCCTCAGCTGTGCACAGAAGCTGTAACAAGAAGCGCTGACTATCCCAGCCCAAACACGGGCAGGAGCTGCTCCAACGATACAGTAGTGTAGGTGATCAAGCTGTGGGCTCAGTGAATATTTCCTGATGTTCGTCTGAACTGGTTCATTTACTTGTAAACGTGCTATGACTAAAAATACATCAACACTAAGTTAATAAATTGAGGAGTTAAACATGACCTTCTGATCTCTTTTGCTCCCCATCACTACAATTACATTCAGTTGTGAGAAACCACTTAAAGAAAAAGATTATATTCCACATACTGTAGTGAGCAATAAAATTATGCAAAGTACTATGAGAGACAATAAAAGTGTTATGTTGTACCAAACAATAGAAATGATATAAAAGAGAACAACATGTGGAGCTGGAAGCAAGTTTCTATAACCCTTCAAACTTTCTGAGATTTCATATCAAAAGTATCTTTAAGGTATTGACAGGTTTCTGCTGAATCGGAGTTTAAGTTAAAGATAAAAAGAGCTGCTTAAGCAGAGGGTGCTTAAGAACAAGAGCTTTGCAGTACAAGCAAAACATCAGTGCTTCAATGATAAATTTATATCAACTACACCTCTAGGCTCTAAATGTGATATCACCATTATTTATTTCCTTCTCTATTTCAAAGCAGCTATTAAATATGCTCTTGGTTGTAAAACCAAGCACACACACACAAAAAAAGAAAAGGATAAAAGCAAGTATGTTCTATGTTCTATTTAGCTAGTGAAAAAGCCAGAAACACAGAATGAAAGTTCCACTTCAAAACATATCAACAAAGAGGTTGTAAAATGCAGCAATAAAGAAAAAAATATCAGCCACTCATAAACAACTATAGCCATTCTCTTCAATCACTGAGAAAGAGAAATACAACTAAGAGCATCAAATCTAGATAGATGGACAAGGAAAATGGACTTACAGCAGTGCTACTGAGGGACAGCATGAGGATATCACACCTGACATGCCTGATGCAGGATAACCTCACTGTCACCTTTGGCAATGACACTGCCTACATACAGAAGGGTCCCGGAGAGGTTGCATGAGAGGGACTACAGAAGACCAAGGCCCACAGGAAGCAAGAAAAATCACATGGGGCACAACACCCACAGCTGAAGGAGTGCTTTCTTGCACTGCACTTCAGAGAGAAACTGTAGGGACACATGTTTCCAGGACACTATATAAAGAATGCCTCTTGATCATACTTCACAGAGCTCAGGTTAGATTTTCTGGTCACACAGCAAAGCAATTCCAGAAGTCTAGGTCAAGGATAGGTTTGATGTGGCGGGGCTTGCTCCAAAAGACTGGGAATCACTACTCAGATGAGTAGAGATTCTTTTTCCTTGGTCTTCGGCATTTCAAGTCCATTAGGAGACTTAATTTCTCCACAGTGAGGCTAACATAGCATTATCTATGAAGTTTTCAACATTTTGGTTCGCCCTCCCACACAGTTATCTATTTCTAAGTATATCAGTAGCTACTCAAATCCATTTGCTGCTACCAGAACAAAACACTTAAACTAATGCATAATGAGATGTCTCTTCTTGTTCCATTCTTCAAAGCAAATGCTGTTAGCACTTAAACTCAGTTTTCATGACAGACACTAGATATACAGAGAGTATCCTTTGCAACAGGCAAGCAGTAGAATTCACTAAACAATACTGAAAAGATCTGTGAGAACACACACACTCAGAAGAGAATAGTGAATTCTTGGCACTGCCAGTCATCACCCATCTTGCAGTGAGCATGGATGTTATCAGTTCTTCTATAATCATGATCTTCACACATCTTGTAAGTGAAAGCAAGAACTTTTTGAATTCACTTACCAGCATATTGCTGTTTGCAAGGATATATATTGTTTCTTTTCTAAAAACAAACACCACCGCACTGATTTTTTGTAATTATTATTTTATCTGTTACATAGATAAGCTCTTGGTTGCTCTTCCTTACTTGGAGATGAACATTCACAATTTCAGTTCCCTTGTGTTTAAGTGCCTGCCACAGTTTTTCCTCACATGCATGAAAGAATGACATTTTTGCTGTTTCTATTCTAAAATGAAGACCATTGTTTTTTCTCCAATCTATTAGTAATGTTGTGTGAATGACTTCACAGTTAGATTAGTCCTTTGGCAACTGAAACTATGGAAAAATTAGCTGAGCTTTAATTAAATCTCTGAGAACATACTGGTCAGAGAGTTGTGTAAGCACTGGATGGAAGGGCTGATAGACCTTTAGTGGGAAACCAGGACAGGTTCGGGGGCTTTTTGTTTTTAACAGGGAGCTAGCTTATGAAAGATTTTACTGGGTAGGTTTAAGCTAGCACTGAATAGCGAGATACATTTATTGCAGCAGCTGTGATCACGATCAACACAGACATTCTGTTTATTTCTGAAAACGTGCCACATTTCTGACATGCTGCAGCCATGAGATTGGACTTGCATGCATAAATAGCTAACACTTGAAAAATTAAATGATGTGCTGTATATAAACAGTCATACAGGACTGTTTATTAGTTGGGTGTGAATAGCAACTGTTCCATGATGTTATAACAAAAAACAGCCTATTCCTTTTTTTTTTTTTTTAATTTATTTTTAAATTTGTGTTGCTCTATTTTTCTTTTATATTTCCCTGTTAACTAAAATATGCCTCAGAGAGATAAGCATGTCTCCTTGTAGACAAACCAAATGAATCATCCTTTTGACTGGATCTGAGCACCTGCATGTTCACTCCCCATTCAGTTTTGTTTCTAATCAACAGAAACTATGCCCTTGAGAGCTAAGTTGGGAAAAGCAAATTAACTTCACTGTTCAGTTATGCTTTTTCTGGTAAAACATATTTTGTTAGCAGTGTACCTAAATTGCATTAGACCGAAAATGAATAAAAGTCAGTATAGAAATATTTACTGTAGCCTCAAAAAATAAAAGACAAAATTCTGAATGTTGGTTTAGATTTCCTTCTCACCAGATTCACATACTATCATGGGTATATTCATACTGTTTAAGAGCATAATCACTGTGTTCCAAAGTCAGGACATTCTTAGTTAAAGCACAGATTATGATGTATCAGTATCTTAGGCTCAGGAATATATTTTGAAGTACATCTTACTAGGCCATCTTACTAGATCTTACTAGACAGTGATATACACGGTCATGTGAAATAGCTCCAGAATAATAAGTTTTGGAATAGACCATTTGAACCAGGCCTTGCTTAATAGATTATTTTCCCTGAGGCTGAATCACAACTGAAATGACAGCTATTAAGTTTAACATTAACATCTGCTCTAATGTTATTCCAAGTGTTTTCCATTCTGGACTTTGAGACACGCCTCTCTTTCACACACACATCTTTGTATTCTTGGGCTGTATCACCAATACTCCGTGTGTTACAGTGTTGTGGATTTTCTTATGGAGAGAAGAGACAGTCTAGTCTAAGAAGTAAGCATCTCGCCCTTTGTGATAGATCTACATAAAAACTCTTCAGGTCTGAAAAATACACCTCAGAGAAACACCACGTATATAAAAAAATAAGAAGAAAAAAATCAAAATCCTTTCAAATAACTGTATGCTGACAAAGCAACTTCAGATAGCTTGCAAGTCACCAGTGCAAAGCTTTTGTTTTCATTTGCAAGACGTGGAAACCACAATGGTAATAGAACAACAGTTAACTATGACAGTGCTGGCTCACTGCAAGATGCACAGCACCTGGTAATGCCAAGAATTTACTATTCTTCTTTTGTGCTGCTGAATGTACTTGCAGTTCCACCTGACATTGCTTGGCTAATTATATGGCTTGCCTATTGCAAATGAAGTGTGCTGTCTACCCTGTGTGTCTCAGGAAGAATGTGTGAGTGGGTTTAACATTAGCATATTTAACATTTGGGAAAATTTAGATTTCATGGTTTGAAGCAGTTTTTTTTAATATTTATTTTTGTGGGAGGGTAGTGTTTTGTTTTTCTTAACATTAAGTATTTCCCTCGCCTTGTTACAAACACACAGCTTAATTCTTTCCTTTGTACTCAGGCTTCATATTTTAAATAGAGTTGCATTAAATTATAGTTACATATGAATGAATATATAACATGATTACTTCTTGCAGTTAACGCCTTATTTATTTAAAGCTAAATAGGTAAGGCATTTGAAAGACAAAAAAAATTTTATTTGTGGTAAACTGAAAATCCATTTGATTTGTCTTCCAGTAAAGCCTGCTTTGAAGTTTTTGAAATATTAGCTAGAAGTCCTACATCAGTTTTCTTCAGAGGAAAGAAATCCTGGTGTAGCCAGAAGGAATGACTTGAACTGATTGTGAACTGAGCACAGCAGCTGTGCTGCTGGTTGAAGATGCATAGTAACCTGCACTCACAGTGGTGTTCCTGCCTTCATTACTGTCACAAAAAGCCATTTTCTTACAGTACATTCTCCTTTCAACTTCTATCTCATTCTGGGTTGGAGAAAAAAAAAAAATGTTGCAGATGGAATGCTTGCTGCTTTACAAATAATTGGTGAGAAAATGCCACTTACACCCACAGCCACCTCCACTTCACTCCAGCATTATAAGGAGAAAGGGTGAAGAGGGAAAGGATGAAGAGAAAATGTATTCCTATAATCCTTCAATCTAAGTTAGCATTTAATTCTAAAATACTGTCATGTAATGAAGCGCATATACCAGATAACAGACTTGCAGTTAACAACTTGAACCTCAACACATGGAGGCATGGAAGCATCACAGAGTGATCTGAAAATAGAAAGGCTCCTTAATCTGAGTTCTTGCATTAAACAAACTGCCAAACTGCAAGTATAGTGAGTGTATCTCATGAAGACCTGGAAAGTATGTTGTAATGTTTTGGTTCCAAACAATGCCCTTACATAACCTTTTAAAGCTTTTTCAACTAACAGGAAAAAAAAAAAACCAAACAAACACTCCTGCCTCCTCCCAACCACTAGAAAATGAAAAATTGAATGCTGCGCAGAGGACGTTGCATATTAAAACAAACATATCAGTTTCATCTTCTGGTTTCTTTTCAGTTACGCTCTGACAAAGATGTAAGAAAATCATTTGCCCTTCCACCCCTTTCCACAGATGCATTTCTTAGCTCAAACCAGCGTTAAGAAAAAAACAAAAACAAACCAAACACCGCACACAAATACAATGGGAAACCAAATGTGATGAAAACAATTATGATGCTTTAAAAACAAATAAGAAATGGAAAAAATCTGTTTTCACACATTAGGTATGTTAAGTTAGAGGAGGTGTCCTCAGTAGCCTCTGTTTCTGCACCTACAGCACAGATTAAAACCCAATCTTCCTAATGAAAATATTTATAAATAGAGATAGAAATCATTGCACAGTCAAACTAAAGATGTACTTGATTGGAAGGGAGCTCTTCCTAGCAGACATGTGCATTGGATGGGCAAGCAGAAAGCTTCCATATCACTTGATTTTTCAAGTTTAGAAACAAATAACACAAAAGTGAATTCTTTCAGCTCACAGTATATCTGTAATTCACAGTTATAAACATAAGTCGCTGCTTATGAGATGTGAGGGGAGAAAACAGAAGGTCAAGAAAACTTGGAGCACTTACTGACATTTGCAGTAGGACTTGCTTTTCCTCTGTAACTATACGAGGATTGCTCCAAAAGTCATGCCTCCTATTTTATTACATCAGCCCACAATGCCAGAGGCAGATGGTGGTGGTATGATAGCAAGGGTTGAACCTTCCTGTCACAATACTTCATCACGTTTTGTTGCCACGCAACAGGTGACAGCAGAGAGGCAGTCTCATAAAATGGCATCTGACATGGAAGTGTGTACAAAGCAAAGGTGTGCCATTTAATTCCTTATGCTATATATCTCTACTTAGCTGTTAACTAAGGCGCACAACTTAAACTTTAGATCGATGAAAAGTGTTCCAAAGAAACACAGAGATTTGGATCCCACTGAAGTCTGAGCAAGGCAGGCATTTAAACACATCTCTGGATTTGACCATCACTACCAGTCATACTCTATTAGTCATGGGATGTATTCCTCTTATCAAAAGGAACAGATTACTACACATGAGTTATCTATGGCAACTGCTGTGTGTAAATACCTGCTTTTACATCCTGTGGGTTTGTCTGCCCACCACAATTACTGTGGATACACAATAACCGGATGGGTAGGAAGGCTGGAGGGAAGCTGAGGACTGGAATTATAACCAGCAACAAAAATACTCAGTGTTTGTGTTTCTATAGTTGTGCAGGAATATTCTCAAGATTTTGTTTAATAATGTTTGCATCAAGCTGAAGCTTTGGGGTTTTTCTGATTTGGAAGTAGTGCTTAGATGGTCACTTATTTAAGTTCTGCAGCTATTTTAAACATTTATCTTCACTTGATGTAACTGATACAAACTTAACATCCATTGAAGGCTATTTGAAGTACTACAAAGGAAATTCAAAAGATTGAAACAGATTGTTTAAAGCCAGATAAGGGCACTACTAAGTTTAAATAAGTGTACACTTAGTCGTTTGCTTGTGGGATAACCACAAAGGATTCAGAACACCTACATTCTGTGATAGACAACCACCACAATGAATCAGCAAGCCTAAACCTGCCTATTAGACTGAAAATTATATGTATAAATTATACAATATCAAATATAACTACAATACCATTATCAAACAATATTCCTACTTTACAAGCTTGCAGCCCTTTTTATTGCATGTCATGAATTTCTACCTAAGGATAATCCCACAATTACACAATTTCCTGAGAAATGAATTTCCTCTGGAAAATAATCTTAAGCTACACACAGTTTCCTGAAGACAACCATTGAAGAAGTAGAAAGGGAGAAATCTTCTCTGTTAAAGTGGACTTTGCAGTATACCAAATCCAAATTCACCTTCCAAAAAAGCTTAGTAGAGGAACGCAAGGAGATATGGTGAAACAACACTTCATTGGATGCAAATGGGGAAGCCCAGGTGCAGACATCCAGTACCATTCCATTGTGTAACCAAACTAGTTCAGTGGCATAAAGACAAAGAGGAACAGTTCATCTCAAAATAAAATAAAAGCAGGGGAGGGAACACAGACAGAAATATTACAGTTTCTTGAGTCTTTTCCTTATGTTTGCCAGTGACTGTTTGGAATAACCATTCCATGGTTAATATCCACAGAAAATGAACTAAATAAGTTGCAGAAGTAAGTTCAGAAAAAACATGCATGACCTTTTGTACTCAGATGCTTAAAATATTTCGGTTTCCTTTTGTTTCTTACTTAGTCCATTCAACATTCTGTTCCTGTGCTCAGTTTATTCTTATATGTTACCTGTCCTTTCTCTGTTCCCACATAATTTCATGAAACTGTTTCTCTCTGCCACCTAGCCCAAGAGTCAGGTTTATCCCTCTGTACATTGAAGGATTTATCACATCATTAGAAACATTGTAGACTCGTGTTTCACCATAATTAGGAGAGAAACAAGGAGAACAGAACTCTGACTCACATCTAGTTTCTCAAGTGTTTGGAATGACAGTACAAACAATTTTCAAAGACAGCCACTTGCACTTGAAATCACCTTCTGATACCAACTACTGTCCAATAGCTTGTCCCTAAGACATCACTGTTGATGTTTGACAAATAGAAAGGATATCCTTTCAGTGGTCAAAAACTAGGTTTCTTTATTTTAAAACAAACCTTTCCTCTTTTCAGAGATATGAGAAGGCTTATCATCTTTATGCAGTGCTAATCAGGAAAACGTGCACATTTCTGGAGTAAGAATTACTTTTAAAATTCAGTCTGAAAGAAATACATAGACAATAACATTTCTCAAAAATCATTTGTATTTTTTACTCTGGTTTAATTTGCTGAAGGGAAAAGAACTTATAGTTGCAGAGTCACTTAAAAAGATTAAAAGCAAAGGCATACAGTCAGTCACATGGGCATTACTAATTCAGTTCAGTTCCTGTTCATTCCACCGTGTTACCAGGCCTGCTGTTCCCAAACTAAAGTGAAAAAATATCTGTAATTTTTACTCCCCTCAAGTAAAGATGGCAATAAAAGAAACATTCATATTAATGTTTTAGAAGAAATAAAGTGGGCAACATGCATTTATATTTTGGCAAATGTAAGTGGAATGCAGGTAGTAAAGAAAGCTTTTCTTAAAAATAAATAAATAAATATATATGAATATATATATATATGAATTTTAACTTCTCATCTCAGCATTTGAAAGTTCTTACAGATGTGTGACTGAAATCTGGCTTATGTGTATAAAGTATACAATCAAAATATATAGGGAATAAAATAGTTTGTGTAGTCATCTTCAGAAAATGAAAGAAACAGAGTCTGAAATAAACTATGTTAACATCCAGATAAAACTAGCAGATTTGTACCTTTAAAAAAAAACAAAAAACAAAAAAAACCATTCACCTAAGCACTATGATTTGCAGCCCTTCCACTGCAGTTGTTATAGTCTCTGTGACAATAAAACAAATGAATTGCCACAACTTCATTTTTATACGTCAGTCCAGAGGACAAGAACAGGACAGTTCACTACCAGACAGTTCTCTACAAAAATGAACCTGAAGGCTGATACTCCAATCTGTTTTTCATCCTCAACCAATATACCAACCACATATGATAACAGTTGGCATAATATCTTCAAGAAAAAAACTAATCCAAGGTCAGCTCATGAAAGAAAGCTTTTATTGGAGGAAAACACTACTGAATTTCCTTTGGCTACCACCGCTGTAAGGAAGCTTAGAAACTTGGAACTCAGAATTGAAGCACTGATGCAAAATACAGAATTAATACAATAAGCTTCATTCATGCTGTGTAAGATGGCAGATAAATGCAGAAAAGCATGGTAAGATAGCAGCAGTCCATCAGTCCTTCTCTAAATAACATTATGGTATGCCACAGACACCAAGACAACTCTAGGTAAACACCCAAGAAATTCATGACTCTAGGCCTTTCTCAAAGTACCAGTCCATCTTCAAACATGTCCAATTAGACAAAATGGGTCTTTACAAGACTCAGGAACAAAACAGTTACACGAAGCAGCACTGGATATCTTTCATGCCAGCAGCAAGCGCATTCAACAATTATGCCACAAGTAAGAAAACTATTGTCCATTTGCTTAATTTTCTGTGGCCACTGAATTTGTATCTCCCCTTCAGCATTTTTACTGGATAAAACTGCATCGTATGATAACACAGTTCTTTAAACACCTACTTATTCTATTTTACATTCTTTTTCAGTTGCACTCGTATTTTAAAACAACCGAAATTACACTTTCTGTCCAATATTTATGTTTCTCGCTTGGCAGTTCTGATCTCTTTTCATACTGCGTGAAGCTGACTTGACAGATTGTATTTATCAGCATTTCATTTGCTAAACCATTCTAGCTAGAAAGCTAACTGTATTGTCAAGAGCTTTAAGTGGCACACTTCTAAGTATATTATGAGGAAAACTTGTAATGAAGACAACATCTAAATATGCAAGTAAGAAAACACTGGAGGGAGATACAGAAACAACAACAAAAGACAGTTGAACGCTTAAAGATTTGTCATTTGTAATCCCTAAAGTGGAAGTTTATCTTCCACTGTGTACTTCAGAGAGAAGATTGTTTTTTAAACACTTCATGCACACTTCCTGAATTCCTAAAATCTCTTCCACGCTACAGTGCCGAGCAGGAAACCTGGCACAATTAGGAAATTGACCAATCATTCTAAAAATTGCCAAATCTGGCAGTTTTTCAAATATTGTATTTGAACAGTCCTGTGTTCATTGTCACCAGAAAAAAAAAAGAATCTCACAGGACTAGTTCAGTCTTTAATGACAATTTCTGTGAAAAGCTAAATGAAAAACAACAAATTCACAAAGTTAAGAACATTGGGAACAACTACACTGACAGGAAAGGGAAAGAAAATACAATTCTGAAGACTGAAGAGCCACAAAACCTAATTTAAATGCTGACAGATATTTCCCTGTGTGTGCATACATTTCTCTTTGAATAGCTTTAACATGCATGATATTTATAGTAGATGTAATAACATTTTTTTTTAATTAAATAAATCTTAACACATCTCAATACTGACTTTATCAGGCCTCAGTCAGTTATTAAACTCCTGATTGAGCAAAAGCACTAAACAACATACTATAAATAAAATTTATTACCCTTATTTAAGAATGTGATTACTTAGTTCCTGATCCTTTCAATAGAATAACTTTGACACTTTTTCTTCAGTTTTACAGCTTTCTTCCTGACCCCTTTATCACTAAGCTAGCACTCTTGTATCATCATAATTAATGATTTTTACCGAAGTTGGCAGATCTGTAAAAAAAAAAAAAAAAAAAAAAAAAAAAAACCAAACAACAACAACAACAACAACAACAACAACAACAAAACACCCTTACTATAGCATTACTAACAATATAAAAAAAGATGGGGGCAGATGGACAAGATTTTCTCATCTAACTTCATAATCTCTTCCTGTAGATGTGATTTTAAAGAACAAAAAAGACTGGGAACACAAATATGAAGAACAGCAACGCTTACCATTTCCTGAGATGCATACTTTGGATCTTCAGGATCAACTGACCAGTAGCAGTAGTCAAAGCTGAAGGTTGCAGTCTTTTCTCTCGAGTCCCAAGTGCCATCAAACCTACTGTCAACCTGACAACAGAAGGAAAAAGTCAGACTTCACTCCAAAGACAAATAAAAAGCAAGCATTTTAAAACTAACAGGAAATTTATCTAAGATCCGTACTGCAGAAAAGGAACAACAAACAGTTAACTCTCTTAATTCATTTTCCTTTGATTCACAGAGAGAGGAGGCAGGGATGTCCATGACAAACCTACTGAGGAATTTTTGCTGAAGGGTACATTTTCTGTAAATAAGATTCTTCAGCCTAAATACAATCAGCACTTGTGAATCTCCACAACATCTATATTAAGAGAAAAGCTGTATAAACCTTTATATATTCCTCAATGAAACTGAGAAATGACAGAGAACCCCATCTTAGAAATGAGGCACAAGCACAAAAAGAGCCAAACAAAACCCACTTTCTCACTCTATATTTAAAAACACAAGTCAGTTCCCCTTCTCCCTCTCGTTTTGTCATTTGACAAACCAATACATCTTTTGCTGTAATTTCATGCTACAAATGCAGCCACTGAATTTATCAATAATTTTATCATAACCTTAGCATGTGCAATAATATAAGCAGAAGATTCAATATAACTCCATATCTAAACCAACTTTTACACTGATATCACCACAAACTAGGGAGTAACTATACCATCCATCAGATTACTCAATAAATGACACTAAATGCTGAAGACTACCATCAACTGTAAATTTATAGAGAAAATGAATCTATAGGCTCACGTGAGAGTTCTGTGAATTTGTTCTTGTCTATTTAAGCCAAGAAACAGCAAAATTAAATGATAGAAGTAATGCCAAAGTATCTTTGAATTCAATGGTTTACATGTATTTAAGATCTCATTTGGTTGTACTTGTCAATATAACATCTTCAGAATAAAAATTTTCTCTAACTAGACTTCACACCTTAACAAGCCTACTGACCATCTTCGCCATGCTTTGATTCAGAGATCATTTTATTAAGTTACCTTTTATTTCCTTAAATTTTCTACATCAAAAGAAAGACAAGCAGTCAATACAGAAAGCTATCATAACTTCTATGAATGAAAAGCAGAAGAACCAAACAAAAAACCTATATCCTTTCATCTCAGGGAGATGTGCTCCTGCCTGACAGAAAAAATCCTGTTCCTTGTAAACCTTGGCATTGTTTCAAAAACAAAAGAAAACCTTGTGAATTAGACTACAAAGCAAACGTACCTCACATGTAATGCAAATATTAGCATATATATATTATTAGTTTATGCACTGTAGTAAGCAGTCTAAATTTAGTTTATGCACTAAAAAACCTCACCAGTTATGAAACATCATGAGAGAAAACATTCACATATCACCTCTTGCACCTCCAAACAATCCTTCCCAGACTGTGGAGCCTGTTTTGCCTTCCTAGTTCCCCAGGGCAGACCGCAGAACCTCTTTAAGAAGTAAAAGTGGAGGTTGACTATGTCACATGGCTCAGCTGGGCCCACTTACCCAGCTGTGGACCTCCACCTGCCTGCAGAGTCCCTCCCAGCTTGGGTGGGGGAGGAGGAGGGAGGGCTGCAGCATCACCATGGCAACCAAAGTCTTCCCCAAGAAAATTAGGAACAACTTACAGCTGGAAACCAATTGCCTCTTGGAGAACTTTATTCCACATGTGAAGAATTGGGGAAAATTGATTAAAGGAATAGTGAATCTTGGACTATGTAAAAATAGCCTTGCAAAGACATCTACACCTGGAAGGAGATCAGTGCAAGCTACTTTTAGTCCTAATTTCAGGATAAGTGTTGTCTTACCAATGATAACTCAATCAGAACAATTGAACTTCTGCCAACTAAACTAAGCAAACCCTAGAAGCATCATCAACTCAACACAAGCCCCAGTAAAGAAACCAAATATGAAGATATTTAGCGACATTTAACATCCAAGAGACCTTCCATACAGCTAACGTTTTCCCTTCTTCTGTCTTTAAAAAAGAACACCCACAGTTATTAGCAAAAAGCCATAACAGAAAAAGTAAAAAGCTCAAAGACCATTCTATTTGTGCCCAGCCTTCTCTTCAAAACCTCATGAAACACTTCTCTTCCAACCAGCTAGAATAAAAGCTCCTTGCAGCTATAAAGAAGAACAGAACACATCCATCTCCTAGAATCCCCACCTTCACCTTGGTAAATCTGTAGTTCATTTATTTTCTTTTCAAGCAGACAAAAGTTTGACAACAAAAAATTACTTTGTTTCCACACCATTATTTTAGTAGAGGCACATGGCAGTTTTAAGTAGTTTAAGAGTCTAGAACACATGGGTTGATTCCTACGTACGTAGACTTTAAAGGTCTCAGAGGAAGAGAGCCACATTAATTATACTCTAATGGCTCTTGGTCTTTTACAAAGGCCTGAAGTATAGCTGAACACATTTTGTTCCATTTCATGTTAGCCAGTCACATTTCAAGTATAAATAGGAGAGGAGGAGAGAAAGAGGGAAAGAAATCATCCAGATGTTAGTAACAGTAAGATAAGTGCAAAATCATAAACAAATTACTGACAACTCTGAATAATGGCATGCAGTCAAAGCACAGAAGCTTCGATGAGAACAAAATATAGAGAAAGTTAGATTGTACATTCCCTAACAACATGGAAAAAAAAAAAAAAAAACCAACTCTCTAGAGCTCTGCTAGTTTAAATGTCTCCCTTAGTATTTCTCTCAAAATGATCCAGTAGCCAAAGAAATGCAGCAAAGCATCACATCAGGATCCTTACAGGAAAACAGAAGAAAACAAAAAGCATACCTTTATATTTCTGATGGTTGCCACTTTGTCATCAACTTCTACAATCACTCTTCCTCCTTCTGCACTCTCTCTAGAATCAAAAAACATTCAAAAATTCATTTGAAATACAATGATGCATTTCAAATTCACACTCCTGAAGTTTGCATTCCCTTTCAAGAGTTTTAAGACAGATACAAAACACTTCATAAAACACAGTGACAGAAAGCAGCATTAGAAGACAGGAATCATAACAATAAGAGATAAAATACAAAGCCCAACGGCTCTGTGGTCATCAAGCAGTTTCAAAGTTCTTGCACCTAACATTTTGTTAGGATTTTCTTTAACATTAAGAACTGCTTTTCTAACTTGTATTTAGAGGAAGAACAATGTCTTCCTAAAGGGAATATAATTTCACTTCAAAAACATGCGCTGGCACTGTTACTTTGAGCCCTTGTAGACTGGCAATGTTTTGTGGAGTATGGATCCAGGTCACAGGCCAACAAGACAGAAGTGTTGTCAGGTCTCATTGTCCCCTTTTTAACCCATAATCTAAAGATTTTATCATAGTCCACAAGTAAGTTCTTTTTAGCAAAACAAGCCTGCCCTGAAATGTAAACAGACTGATTGCTTCACAGCTGCAAATTATCACACACTCACATACATTTCCAAGTTAATTTCTCCTTTCATTGACAGCTAACTTTCAGATAGAACATAGTACAGTACAGCCTGCCTTTTAGTCAGTTGATTAACACTGTTCAAATCTCAAATGAAAGAATACACACCAGATTTCCAATTCTAAGTAAACAGAAAATTTAAATAAAAGGTCATCCTAAGTTACTTTTAAATATTTAACCTCACCTCCTATAGCTGCTGAACTGTTCCAGATGAAGTTTAAAAATAATTAGAAACACCTGCCTGAAACAGGTGTTCACACATGGAATAATTCTAATCACTTCTAGTAACTTAAAAAGTCAGGGTACTCTCACTAAATATGTAAGGAAACTTCAACAACAACAACAATCAGTGCCTTCAGTCCCACCAGTACTAATTAGAAGAAACTCGCTGCCTTTAGCCCACACCCACCATACAAGCCCTAGAAACACATCTATTCATTCATATGGAGAGTTCTAATCACCGAAGTATTTATAGACTAAAGTCATTACTTGATTAAAGATGAAGAAATTCCCAAAACAAGACCTTAAAGGTATAAAAATTACTCTCTCATATATAAGTTGAAATGCTTGTATTTAACTATTATAATATAACGACAGTGCAATAGGAACAAGAGAAAATCAAATTACCACACCCCACTCTAGCTCAGGGTAATGACGATTTGTCACTATGCAGCAGCTGAGTAGCTTTGTTCAAGACTCACACATGAAAGCCAGCAGCAAACAAAAATAAAACTAACGTCTTCCCCTGCTCTGGATGTCGATTCTCAGCCTACATTACTTAATTCAGCTGACAGCTGTTACTGGAAGGGACAATCTGTCTTCTCAACAATGCTCCACATGTGCTCGGGTTTTTTATGGTTTTGTTTGTTTGTTTCTCTGTGTGTGTGTCTGATAAAGCAATCACACCCCCATATAATGACTTAGATCAGCTGTGATCAGAAAACAAACACACAACTGCTAAAGTCAAAGCAAGAGAAAGGGCATGAGTATGCAGTGGTGGAACAGAGAACGTTTTTGCAGCAGCTTACAGCTGAGAGAAAGAGCACTGAGCGCAGAATCATTAGGGGTGGCAAAGATTGGCAAAAGCCTGTGAGATCATCTAGTCCAACAGACCCTCTGCTACCAATATTGCCCTGTTAAACCACGTCCTTAAGTATTACACCTACTCATTCCTTAAATGCCTACAGGGATGGTGACTCCCCCGCATCCTGGGCAGCCAGTTCCAGTGCCCAACCACTCTTCCAGAGAAGAAATTCTTCCTAATATCCGACGTACAACAAAGCTGGACCTGTAGCTGTCTCCAGTCCTACAAACCATTTGTTCAGCCTCCCTACAAGTACGTGTTTATTTCATACATAGGTACAAACCAGAGAACGTTAGAGAAGGAAGCCCAGTTTAACATATGAAGTCCAACAGACAAAGGACATTTACAGATGTTGCAGATGTTCTGCCTCAATCCTAAATTACAAACAGTACAGGAGCTCTTGCAGCAAAAATCATGTTTGTCCACACAGGTTATATACATGCATCACTGTTTTCATTTAATAATAAACAATACTTCATTCTTATTGAATAGGTGCTCTGCTCTACTGCTATGAAAGCTGTGTTACTTGTACCAAAAAAAAAATCACCCCCAAAGTGCATTTTTCTTGTGATACATTTGACTCCCACTGTTCAGAAGTCACAGTGATTTAAACGTTCAGCTTCCCTATCATCCCTCCTCTTGCTTTTTGAAAAATTCATGCTGTGTTTGGGAAAAGCTTCTCTTCTAAATTACTTTGTACAAACAACTTTTTTCTCATGCAGAGCTGCAAAAAGACCATTTTGTGGTACACAGGCCCAGAAAAGCCCCAGATCCTCCCACAGTTCTAGCAAAATGAAAACCCAGTGGCAGAATAGTAACAAAATGCAAAATACAGGAGCAGGGCTGCAACAAGGAGCTACAAGAGAGACCCAATGGAAGCAAAGCTGCTGTGGCAGTCTAGCCAAAACCAGGGGGAAGCTCAATGGAAAATCTTCTCTAACAGTTTCTGGTCCTCTGACAAATCATTTCTGCAGCCCATCAAAGCAAAGAATCCCAGAGAGACAGCAGATGCTGAAAGACCTGGAAGAAGGAGCCAGCAGAACAGAATCATGGGAGGATCAAGACTCCCAGAGAGCAACATTTCCACATCTTGCTGGATCGCACTGAAACTAGGTCAGATGCAGAGTGCAGAAGTGCAAATAGGTGTACAGAGCTGAAGGAAGCAGAGGGTGGGAAGGGCAGTTGTTTATTTTAGGCTTCATAAAATTTGCACCACTTCTCCTCCACCCTCTCAAATAACAGTCATGCACTTAGAGAACAAAGGAGCTGACTTTTCAAAGTTGTGTGTTTATTTTAGAAACATGTACATGCAGAAAAACAAAAATACTGGAGTCATTAGCACTAGACGTAATACAACAGAATTCCTCACTACAAGAAAGACATCGAGGCACTGGAGCGTGTTCAGAGAAGGGCAACAAAACTGGTGAGGGGTCTGGAGCACAGGTTTTACGAGGAGCGGCTGAGGGAGCTGGGATTGTTTAGTTTGGGGAAAAGGAGGCTCAGAGGAGACCTCATTGCACTCTACCACTTCCTGAAGGGAGGCTGTGGTAAGGAGGGGGTCAGCCTCTTCTCCCAGGTAACTAATGACAGGACAAGAGGGAATGGCCACAAGTTGTGCCGGGGAAGATTTAGATTAGACTTGAGGAAAAAATTTTTCTCTGAGAGAGTGGTCCGGCACTGGAATGGCCTGCCTAGGGAGGTGGTTGAGGCACCGTCCCTAGCGCTGTTCAAGAAGCGTTTAGATGAGGTGCTAAGGGATTTGATTTAGTAGCTTGGTGGGTAGGGATGGTGGTGTGAGGATGGTTGGACTAGATGATCTTGTAGGTCCTTTCCAACCTAATGAATCTATGAATCCTTCTACAAATACTGATCACCGAATACCTGAGGTAATTAAACATAATAAAGCCAAAACAAACCACTCAACTATGTGAGATATCCTAAATAGTTGTTGAGAGGATGCAGTGCACACCTTCTCACATAAATTTAACAAATAAACCTGCAATGCAATTCTTGCACGCATCCTATGCTTTTCCTGCCAATGCCCATCACTCAAGCTAATTCCAAAACCAATTTCAGCTTTGAGAGTTCAGTAGTGAGAGTTGATAGTGCCTTTAGCCACGAGAACTTCTGCACTCTACTGACAAGCTAAGGTACTCACAACCACAACCTTCCCCCAGCTCAGCATCTCTGCCTGACAGCAGAAGCGTCTGTATCCTAAGCCTTGCTGCTGTAACCTGGGAAACTCACAGGCTACAAACAGCATGAACAAACTTCTTCTGGCTAATGCAGGATTTATTTTTAAAAAGTATCAGCAACTAAAATAAAATTAAAATTAAAATTAAAGCCTATACTTGCTTCTGGTGTTTTTCATTATGCAGAACAACCAACACCATTTGGGATATTTCTCATTAAATCGGTATGTTACTGGGACTTACAAAAGAGGAGTGCACACCCAGTCAGCAACTTTCCTACCAAATTCAGAACAGATGTTGATAAATAATTTTATAATCCGTACTGAAGCCAAGTACACAAAGTTCAGCAAGACAACACACTGCCGTCGTGGTTGTGCAGTTGCAGTTATCTGTACAGAGCTTTCACTAGCTCTAATAATAGCTGACACAATCTGATAGACAAAAGTCACCATCAGTGTGGCTTCCTTCTAGTGTTCTTTGCAAATATAATACAGCAACAAAAATAGGAATATTCGGTGCAGAGAAACTTGAGCCATTGCTCCTTCAAGATAAAGGCCTGCTCAAATAGTCAACATTTTCTTGATCATATTCAGACTTTTTATATGCATCTTGAAGAGCTGGATAGCCTCCTCTGGTGGCCCTGTTTGCACAGTTTTTCAAGCCCTGTTCTGCAATAACAAAAACACTGAGCATCTTCCTAGAGCAATCCAAGTCAGAAATGCTGCTCATGATTCACCAGCACTTTGAAACAGCCTTGAAATGACACCACCTTCTCTGTTAGACAGAGCATTTGGGGGAGGAGGGAAGCAGAGAAGAAAAACTCACCTATACCACAGTACCCAAGGAAGCTTGAAAGGAGGAGGATTTAAAACAATGTTGCAGTCCAGTCAGTCCAGTTTCAATCAAAGCCCATACTCTTCCACCCTTGATTCCTCAGCATTTTACTGAGTAACAAGACACAAACTTTAGCAAAAAACATATGCCATGTGATTTCCTTGGAAAATCAGAATCTAGATACACTGGTCAATTTTACTGTCAAGAGGGCAGAACCACAATCTGTGATCATGGTTAAACAAATGATTGTTTCACTAAATGCTGTAATGCACTCTCATCTCCATTGCCTAATTATTTATCTCATTATACCACAATCAGCTCTTAAAGTGAACATTGAAATTCTAAAAAACAGACATGTCCATTTTCTTTCTTTTTTTTCTTTTTTTTTTTCTTTTTTTAAGCTATGGTACAGATAGAAAGATAGCAAGAGAACTTTAAAAGAGTAGGATTAAAGAAAAGAAAATTTGGGAAACACTACCCAAATTGCCTGTGCACAGTGTTCATATCTCATGATGAACTGCACAAAGGTCCCACAAGACCAGCTTCCAACCTCTACAGCACACCCAGAGCAGAAGGGCAGAGATTTCTATGCATACAGTCACATCATCTTACATTAATACGGTTTTTCATCAGAATGAAGGTGTGGTCATAGAAATCAAAACTGCCCAGCATGGCTCTTAGGTTATTTAATTACATTATGTCCTACTTTTCACTGCTGCATATAAAAAATTTCTGATCCCTGCTACAAAATATTCTGATGTCCATAAAGTACTTACAGGACTTGGTGCCTTATGAAAGTGCAAAATTACAGTTTAAAGAGTTTCTATAGATTGTGGTGATATTGTTTTAGGATATTGTTGCAGGCGCTTTTGCAGACAACAAGAGAAGTGAAAAAAACTCAGTCTCTTACTTCAGAAAGCAGGCCCACCAGCAGCTAAGCTAGCACCTTGTGCTGCTCCAGCTTGCATCAGGGCAGGCAAGGGGTTGTCACATAACATCAGCAGAAGCATCGGTATCTCCGGTTGCAGTAGACTTGCAGCATTTGGACACTCAAACATGCAGAGTCCTGCCCTTTTAAGAAGCCAGAAAGCTTATCCCATGGAAAAGTTAGAAAACATGCTCTGTGTGACTGCAAGAATACATCTGGGAAAGGTTGCTGATGCAGTGCCCTTATAAAAACACAGATGTTGCTTATGCAAATGACGTGCAAAGGCCAAGTACAGTTACTAAGAGAAAAGAGCAGCCATCTCAGTGATAGTTTACACAAAACTTCAAATAATAGACTAGGCAAAGGAAAAATAACTAATTTGAGTGAAAGAAGGGAAAAGATGTTAGGATAATCTTAACAATAGTCTAGGTTGCAAAACAGGACATGTGAATGTTAAAATACATTTCTTTGGGACAGAGAACTACTTTGTAAACCCAAAATAAGTTTCCTCAAAATAAATAAATAAATAAAAAACAAACAAACAAAAAAACACCCTCAGCTCTTCTGTGGAAAAACAATACAAAACAAAAAGCATGAAATCATGAACAATGCAGAACCAATGCAGTTTGTGCAGAATTTCAGACACAACTCTTGGATGTCTGAGACAGCTTTCTCACCATCAAGTACCACCTTTGAACTCAAACACAGCTTTTGGTAAATTTCAGCTACCATCACCTGGGAAGAGGAACTGTCAGTTAAGAAAAGGATGCAGAAGAACAGCAGCCATGTAACTGCCATAGCAGACCAAAGCAGTCTGCCATTTGATGGGCACTGGGAGTGAGTCACCAAGGTAGTGAGGGACATCTACAATATGTAATTGAGAAAGGTAAGGAAACACAGCCAGTGTGGAAGACAGACACTTCACTGGCACAACTGCATTCAATGACCTACTTTAATCTAAACTTCGTTATAACATGGGAGGTATCCTAACAATCCTAAACAAGCTAAAAGGTGTTTTCTATTTTTGCCTCTGTTGCCTATTCTTGCCTGTATTTAGACCTTTTCCTTTCATGGAGACATTCCAATTTCTTGAAAATCAAGAGCAATTTTGCCATTTTTCTCAAGAAAAGAATAAGAGAGAAAAGAAAAAGATGCTCACATCTACCATTCTAAAGGAAAACATGCATTCTCCTTGAAAACCCCCCTTTTTTTTTCTTTTTTCCAAGAAAAATATAAATACAACCTTTAAAAAAAACCCAACTCTCTAAAAATACAGAAAAGCTAACTTAATCACAAACTGAAATTGTAAACAAAAATGTAAATGTATTAATGGTGTCCATATCTCATGTCATTAAACTTCAGTTGTACGTGATGCAAGTATATATTAAGTTGAAAATACTACAGAAATTGTGATTTATTTATTTATTTTTCCCCTCCTCTATATAACCTGAAAAGGCTTTTGAAATATTAACCTCTACTCATCCAGCTAATGCTTGCTCAGGATACATTCTTCTTAACAACAGCATTATGAAGTTTTAAAAGTTAGATACTACAATAACCAGAAAAGGTTGCTTCAAAAAGTGCTTGAAAAAGGCAACAGTGAGCAATCAGTGAAGAATAAAAGTTTTAAAAGGAGTATGCTTGAATCATCAGAACAATCACATTAATTTTGATGGAGATAAGAGGGAGAACAACAGTAGACTTCAGCCTGCTGCTGTTTTATTTTGCTGTTACTTTTAACATTGTGTAAGATTCAAGAAGTGTACTCTACAGGAGTTGCTACAAGTTACCACTCATGTCAGTAGTGGTAAGATTGCTCTAAGAGCTTGAGGTTATGCGGGAGCATGTAGCAGCACAATCTACACAACAGCAACAAGTACTGCTTACAAAAGAATAGTTCCTTTTACTCACCAGCACATGTTTGGAAAGAATAGAGGAAGTAGACCACAACACAGTATCCAGTTAATGAATCTGACCTTGCGGAAGATTAGTAAATTCAGGCACAGCACAAACCAATAGTAATTTACTTAACATCATTTCAGAAAGATTTTTAAAGCAATTCTTATTTTTGTGATAGCTTTCATTTTTAATAGAAGTGAATATTAAATATTAATGTGACATTGCATTGATCAACCGAGCTCCTTTCTTACCTGTTCACTAAGCTCAACTCAGCATACTGTCGAGTTAGCCCAACACAACAGGTGTTTCTCTGGAAATCCTAACAGAGAAAGTTTCCCTACTACTACTCCAAGATCACAGTTATCACCTGTGGTCTAAAGACCTCAAACAGAACTCCTCCTTCCTTATACTGCCCTCAAGCATCATTACCTCCTGCGCCATGGGAAGGCCATTATAAGTCTACACCATAGACGGCAGCAGTAATGACAAAAAGCACTGCTGCAGCTCAGACTGTGACAGTGAACACCTGCACAGCTGGAAGCACAGCTCAGCTTTGCCACTTGAGACTACACAGACATTTCTTCAATGCTCTCATTTGCCAGCAGTACAGGCTTAAGGATTCCTCAGGGGACTGGGAAATAAACAGCAGGCTGGAGACCATCGAGTCACAGCCTGTAAACGGGCAAAGCACAAAAAGTTGAGGGCAGCTTTCCAGTTAATTCACCAATTTAGCAACTCTTTCAGTGACATGACTATGAGGCTCATGGAGGACAGAGTTCACCTGTGAGTTAATAAAGATACCAAGAGTACCTTTCCATTAAGAGCTCCTTGCCTATCTGTTACACAGGCAACTGAAAAGTGTTTTCCAACAGCAGAATGTACTTTCTGCTTTGCTGGGCGATACATAAGTAGCTCCCAAACCTCAGGACCCAATTATCAAAACTCTCTGTGACATTCTCAAAAAGCATCCCAGGGAAATTTGCATGCCCTAATGTCAAGCATTTTTTTACAACTCTATTAAATGAACATGCTGTGAATTATTTTACCCATGCCCCATACACAATCCATGAAAAAATGCAACATCTAGTTACTGAGGTATCCTGAAAAGAGAATCCTATAGGAAGGAATGAGGCTTTCCACTATGGTTCAGAGAACTGTTGTTTAAAATTCTTCTTTCTCATCTTAAAGACTGTATGTAGCAGCTCTCAAAAGGCACTGTGAAAAGGGAACACATTCCAGGCATGGATCATGGAGGAAAACTGGCAAGGCAGCTGTGCTCATGCTGGACCTGACTGCTGTGCTGGACACATTGCCCATGTGCAGACACGGTTTCCCTTCCTTCGCTCATGTAACGTGTGGATGAACACCACAGAAAGAGCAACAGGCAGCCACCACCAGGTACCACAGTTGTGGTAGGCATCCACAGGGACAAATGTTCTTAAAACTTTCAGCACCTAAAAACAATCGTCAGTTTGTACTGGCCTGCACAGATGATCAAACAGCATGTCTAGCATTGCAAAAGCTCATACAAAGATCTAGCACAGCATCAAATGAGGTACCAAGCACAAAAAGTGTCCTAAACATGGCTCTGAAATGTTTGGAAGGTAGTTTACCCTGTTTGTTGATCAGCCATGCAATTTCCACATCTGGATCAGATCCAGTATCACACCACCACGCTGCAGCGTGTTCCACAGAAGCATTGGAGAAATAGGAAAGAGAGCCTGTATTCCCACTTCACATCATTACGTGTTAGCATTGCAAGTGTTCCTATCAACAGCTTTTAGCTCACTGCCAAAAGCATTACACTTTCACAACAGTAGTTTGATAACTAACAGAACAAGCAATAATGCGTCTGGAAATACACCACAAAGGGATTTCACCAGTGCCTAGCTCCTTCTTAATACCTGAAAATTAATGCTGTAGTCAATTTAATGCACCCATTCATGTTTCCATATTTCATTCTGTGGAGTGAAATGGTCAGGTCCAACAAGTATCAGTGTATCCATATGTGACAAGCTTACTTCATTTCGTGGTACTTAGAATGGTAAGTGTGCAATAAAGATTTTTCAGAAGCAATGCTACTCCGGGGAACATACTGGATGGATTTTACTCTCAGGACAATGCTTTGATGACAAAATAAAATAAAATAAAAATAAAAATTGCATGGTCTATTACAGTATAACTGATGGTATTATGAAAAATGTTGACTACAAGCTCTTTAAAGCTTAAGGAAAGGAAAAACTTCTGCATTCTGTACAGCTGTATGTGCTTTTTAGCTACTAGGGATTATTCGTGCGTAGGAGTTCTCTGTAGAAGAATGCATTGTGATGGCACTGTACAGGCACAGAACAAAAAGACCTCTCTTTACTTGGCCTTATGCTAAGTAACAAATAGCAGATGTGAACAATTCGGATTATAATAGATGGATACTTTAAACAGAAAGTAGGATTTTATAATCTCCCATATAAGATCTTTTAACGTTCACACACACACATAAATTGAATGGAGCAATGAGCAAGTTTGGATATTCTAAAAATGACCACGAACACTTTGGTGCTAGCATTTGCTCACAGCTTTTTGGAACTCTTGGAAATGAAAAATTTAATCACTGGAAATGCAGCTGCACACACCACAGTACTTCAATCCAGCTTAACTCAAAGAGTTTTTGTAGGAAGCTTTTCCTTTCAAAGTACCTAGGAGGTCCCTGGAACTGGGACAATCTGTTAATCACAGAATTGTAGGGGTTGAAAGGGACCTCTAGTGATTGAATCCAACCCCTCTGCCAAAGCAGCTCCCTAGCCCGAGTTGCACAGGTAGGCATCCAGGTGGGTCTTGAACGTCTCCACCACCTCTCTATGCAGCCTGTACCAGTGCTCTGTCACCTTCACTGTGAAATTCCTACACACATTTGTGTGGAACTTCCTATGCTCCAGTTTGTGGCCATTTCCCCTTGTTCCATTGCCACACACTGCTGAAAAGAATCCAGCCTCATCCCTTTGTCTCCTGCTGCTTAGATATTTAGAGATCTGGATCAGATCCCCTCTGAGCCTTCTTTTTCCAAGGCTGAACAGATCCAGGTCTCTCAGCTGTGTGTGCAGTGAGTGCAAGAGGTGCATGTGACCACAACATGGAGGTGGCTTAAGAAACTAGAATGGAAAGCGTAAGTTTCTATCCACACTGATCTCCATCAGGGTGACATTAAGTATTCAAGTATTTGCTATTTGCCTTGAATTCATTGGTCAACGCCAGAAAGTAAGTTCTCCCACCAGAGCCTTCACAGACAGCATTCAATCATTTCCCCTTCCCTTTTATGAAATATAAAAAGCCATCTGGAATGTTTTTGCTGACCTCAGTTGTGGCAACACAGTACAGGGAATAAAAAGCTTATGGCCACAAGCTCCCACCCCATCAGTCTGGCTGACAGAGGTAGAGCAGAGTTAGTCAGTAATGTCTGCACATTACCCTCTGGGCTTCTTCCTCCACTTTGTTGCATCTCCCTGTCAGTACCAGATGAAATGCATTTCACTATGCCCTTGAGCAGGAGTCTGTCCACCCAGGATCCCACCCACCCCTCCAAACTATGCTCCTGTCACACCACTGACCCTCCCAACAACGCCAAAGGTTTCCCTGTTTGTCACCCCTCACCCTGAAGAGCTGTAGGCACAGTTTAACGCTACGGTGACATACGCACAGTTACGTGCTACCCACCGGGGAATAAACACTAAGGCAGATGTGATATAAAGCCAAATGCTATTGTGGGAGAAATGTCACTCACTGCACAGTGAAATACATCACCAAGTCAAACTTCGAAGCTCTTGCAAAGTCTGATTAACCCTGCAAGACTCAGCAAAACGGTCCCATGGCCTGAATAGATTGGACTTATTACCAAGTTCTCGTTTCAGTGTCAGTACTTCCATGCTAGGAATGACGACCAATATGGAAGAGAATAAAACCAAGGACTCGCGCTAGGCAGGCGGGCTGCCCCGCATCACCGCTGTGCCCTCGGAGCTCGGACCCGTTCTCAGATCACTTCCGCCTGAAGCGCAACAGCAATTCTCTAACAGCAGAAACAAATTCCTGGCCGCTAAAATTTGCTTTTCCTTTCTTTTCCTCCCCAAACTTCCCAGCTCCATCCGCGCTCCCCTCACGGAGCCCCACCGCACCTTTTGCTCAGAGGTCGGACCCGCACGGCCACCTTGACGTTTGCCATGGCTCGCCTTACGCCCTGCCGCCCCGATCCCGCATCACGCCCCCGGCACGGCCGCACAGCGCCCCGGGCGGAGCCGCCCCGTCCCGTGCGGCTTCGCCTCGCCCCGAGGGCGGGAACACAGCGGGGACCGCCCCGACCCTCCTCTCGACGGCGGGAGGGAAACCTCGGGGGGGGCACGGAATGTGGGAAAGACGCGTGGGTCGGGCTGGAGATTTGCAGCCCCTCCAGCGGCGAAACTGGGACTTTTTGGTGCTTATTTAAAAGCCAGCCGGCGTGTGGCTGCGCCTAACGTAGGGTCTGGCCGGATGAGGCGCCAGGAGCCGTTACTCGCGCGGGGCCGCGCCGCGCGTGCACCACCTCAGGCGCGAGCGCCGAGCTTTGCTTTGCTTTGCTTTGCTTTGCTTTGCTTTGCTTTACATTACTTTGCTTTTCTTTACAGAATAAAAAGCTCCCAGTCTACTCCTACGTACCTTTGATACGTTTCTTTTCCGAGTAAGGCGCGGCCAATCCAGAACACCAGAGCGCTTCGAGCACAAAGCATCTCACGTTTGATTAACGTGAGAGGAACCAAGTGAGATAACAAGGAACAGATTAACGCTGAAGGAAAGCTATGCTTCTCAGCATTTTCACTTGCTTTAGAAACTCCAACCTTTATGCATTTCCAGGAATAGACCTCGCTATAAATCATTATTTTCTTATTTTATCTGAGCTTATTGAAAAGCTTTACAATCATTCCATGATCTGCAATTTGAGGCAAGCTCAATCTGTTGAACTGACAGAGGTTTTACACTTAGAGTAATGTAAAAACCATCACATCAGGAAAAAATGGTTTTAGAATGTTGTCCTTGTCAATTACCAACGTGACCATGGGGATGTGAGAGCATCAGGCACACCCTCAGATAGCACACAGGCTGTCCAGAGATATTCTGACAGGCAAAAACAAACAAGCCCACACCCATAAAGCAAACAAACCTAAAAATTAAAAAAAACAAAAACAAACACAAACCAAAAACCCCACCCAAACCCAGTGTGATCATACACTTTCACCTGTTCTTGCATTTCAAAATATTGAAGACAGTGCTGTTTGTGAACGACAGTACCTTTACGCCACATAGGAACACCTTGCCATACAGGCCATTCAAACAAACCTACACTTGGTACTTTAATTCTCCTCATTAGATCATTTTTCTTACACTGCAGAAACACCAAATCTAAACCAAAGGTGCCACAACACAGACATCTTCCAGACTGAAGTTCCTTCAGGCTCAATGCTCTTTTCAACTCATGACCCTCCATAAATATATTAAAACAAATCCCTACAGGCTGAATTGCTGCACATTTCAATAGGTTTAGTGACTCCATATGTCCATAGCTAATAGCATTAGCTAAATTCTACCATCTCCACAGTCAGCTCTCCAATAATGAATAGAGTAGAACTAGGAAATACCCTCAACTTTTTTTGGATATGAAAAGGAAAGTATGTATTTATGTACACTCATCATAATTTCTTGAAATTTGGATAAGCAAAGTAACTAGAACTATTCCTCAAAATCTTAATTTACAATAGCTTTAGTTTACCTGATGCAAATTATCACTGTAAGACAATTTGAGACAGGTTAATCCTGGAATATAAGCACAGGATTCAACATCTGAATTCTGTTTAGGTTCTGTAATCTCCCATCACAGAAAAAGGGAAAATACAGCTCTTCTGAAACCGTGTAAAATACCTTATTTTCTGAATCAGAAAGAACAGTCACATTGTTATTTTGTGCTCAAATTGCACAGTGTCATATACCAAGTGTTCACGTTAAGCTTACGGGACTGAAACTCCAGTTTTGTTCTCAGATCCTACCTCTTGACATTCTGCTCTACTTAATCCAATCCGTTTTTCTTTTTAACTTTGGTCAGCAGCAACAGAAGGGAAAGCTAAAGGAAATTCATCTGCACTTGTATATTACATTAGAATTTTTTAAGCTATACTTTGACATCATATCCTGCAGAATGATGTGGTGCTCTGAAAATTTCAAGTATTTAATATCGGGTAGACCAATTACAAATAAATCTGATTAGAGTGTGTTCAACAAAGAGACAAGTATTTCTTCCTTAGTGCTTCTTTTTTAATGCAGCTCTCAGATAAACTTGAGTGAAATTTGTGTGGTAATGAGCCACCTGGTGGTTACTTTGAAAAATGAAAGGGCCCCTTTTTAGAAACCAAAATCAGAGTTGAGCGTACAGAGAATTCAGATAGCAGAGGATGAAGCAATAGGAAGGAATACACCTGCATCACTTCCAGTTTGATCCATGTCTTCAGGACGAAACTGGACATCCCCAAGGACAACCCACCTTCTTGATTTATAGATGTCTTGCCAGTGATATTTTACCAACACACCTTTCTACACATAAAAGTTACTGAGGCTGTGAACTGCAGCCATCAACACTCTTGCAAAAAAAAAATTGACAGTAATACTCATCGAAAATGAGTTGTATTCTAAGAAGGTCACAAAAGACAGGACAAGCAATAGAAGAGACTGAATAACGTAGTTATCACTATCATAGAAATTAGAAAAGATTAGAAGAACTGCTACACACCACCAAATCCATTCCTTGCTTTTCCAATCAACCATGTCATCATACCTCTAACAAGCTGTAACTTAAAACTAGTTCAGTTCCTTGGTTGGAATTCTTAAGTTCCAGATTATGCTTCCATAGCACTTTGAACCATTGTTTTGTTCTAAACTTAAGACTCCATAACAAAATAAAAACTAAGACTTAGTTCTTGAAATCTAGTGCTTTTATTGAAGTTTTATAATGACATATAAAATACAGTGTATTTTCAACATACCTCTAAAAATGAACAGAAGTTCTAAAGCCAACACGTAAGAAATATACAAGCAAATTTGCACTGGAGATCAAGGCTCCTCCAAGAGACACTCAACTATTTCAAAGAGGAACTCTCCACCAGTCCTCTGTCTGCTTACAAGCTACAGCTTAGCCCTTTTTCTTGAAAACATTGAACTGTAATGTCAGAACATAAATATAACTATCTACAAAATCCCCATTAGCTCAAGGCACAACTACGTTGCAGGTTTCCACAGGAGACTTGCATGGCAGTTCTTCAAGCAGTTATCTCATATGAGGAAAAATATCATTTGTTAGGTAGATAAGCCCAAGTCCAATTCAGCAGTGTTGCAAATGCTGTCAGAATATGCTTCTTTTTGCACTTCCTTCCATTGCAATATCTGCTCTGTCAACTCTTCCAAGTCTGTCACCAGCACCTCTGTTTTTGTTAAAGCAATGTCCTGAAGCAGAAGAGGATGGGATTTAATCTCTATGCATCCTATCAAACTAGCAGGAAACAAAAATACGCTAAGCAACCAAACAGCACTGAATTTTTAATGCCGGAGGAGATAAAAGGCTTAATTATTTTTGCTACTCACCAGACTCTTCATGAAAGTTGGTACCTGAGGAATCATTTTTACAGTCTGCAAATGGTTTTCCAACTTCTCAATGAAAATCACAGCCTCAGACAACAACTCCACTACATACCTGTAGCCAAGAATGAATTCTGAAGTTGTGCAAAACAGTGCAGGACTTAATACTTGCAAAGTCTTAACTCTTTTCTCTGTGTGTTTTGTTAGTCATGTTCTCCAGTTTTATTTGAGTTTCTAGTCATCTAATTAACATCTGTGCAATTACAACTGTGACTCTCAGCAACATGTAGGACACTCACTTCAGTAACTGGACTAGATTTTTAGACCACGAGAAGAAAGAGTGGTTCTAAAACATGTGCCATGTAAATATGAGAATCACCCACACATTTCTTCTGAGCAAGCCATGGCGGAAAGAAGACACCAAAGCTGAAGTAGTGATTCTTAACCTATGCATAATGAATCAAGCATTTTAAACACACATTTAAAAATAAATAGTTTTCATCGTGTAATATTCAGAAGACAAATCACGTAAGCAAACAGTCACAAAAAATAATTATCACTACTGTTCCATAGCTGTTAGAAAATAGTGAATTTTGGCTTTTAGCTTTGGGCCTGCTATCATTTCTATCTCTTTTCAAAGTGAATTCAAGTGTATGATCTTTACTGCCCATGAGTTAAAATTAATTTTGACTCAATCAAACAAACAGCAATAATTTTCTATGCGCCTACTTGTGGAAATCAGCCTTAACAGGCAGCGTCTCTTGACAAACGGGCTTAATCAGCCTCTGCCTGAGTCTCTTCTTCTCTTTCAGTACTTCTTCCAAGTGTCTGTTCACATCTTGCAATACCTGGCATTTTTTACCTAAAAAATAAAACTGCAAAGTTGAAACTATTGTATTGCTAGAATAAGAGCAAAATTTCATCAGTGGAAAGAAAACTGATCTATTGCCGAAGACAATTTACATACAGTCAAGAAACATATTACTCCAAACAACTCGTGCTGGATTATATAGAATATATAATACAGATTATATGCTCACTCCGAAGGAAGTCATATATATACATTTTAGATATACAACTTTATAGCTGTTTTACATAGCTCTAAGTAAATAGCTCTAAGTAACCCCACTTCTTAAACTATACCATCTAATACAAATTTTACAGCATACTTCACTGTCATAACACATTATTAGCAAACTAGAATCTTTTTAAACATTCATCAAGACATAAAGGAAAACGCAAGAAACTTCAAAGAAATTAACCCATACACTCCCAAGAAAAACTTAAAAAACAAAACAAAAAAACAGCCTTAATAAATAAATAAACAAGATAATTCTAGGGGCCCACAGATGGAGCAGAAATGAATGCATCAGGTTACTGGAAAAGCAGCAAAGCAGCAGATAAATTAAAAGAAGGAAAACAAATTACTGATGATCTCAGAACTCCCAATGCTCCACTGAGCTTGGGAAGCTGAAGACACACAGACACACACAACTACACACACACACACACAGAGCTTCTACTTTAAGTCACTTTGATGTAGTTCAAATAGGATGCAAGCATTCTTTTGGAGGAGGTTAACAACACACCTGCCACCTTTAACAAGCTATGCAGTGGAAACAGCTGCAATCTCATCTAGAAGTATGATGAGCACTACGTAGTCAGATGAAGCTGTCTGCTGATGGACACCTTTAACACTCCTGTGTTTTCACAGAACAACCACACTTACTTAAATAAAAAGGATGAACTATGTCTGCTGTCTCCATCTCCAATTGCAGAAGTTCGGTTTCCAGTTTCTTCTACAACAATAAAAAAAAAAGCATCTTTAATGTACTTTTTTTGGCCCTCTTTAGGTGGGGAGAAGAAGAAAGGAAGGGAGGGTTAAGAAGAGGAACAGTGCATGTATGAGAGAGTAAGAGTCTGATCACATGCATAACAGCATTCTATCTAGCTCTCTCAATGTTTAGATTCTGTTTTTGATTAATACGAAGACAGTTTAATAAGAACAGAACAAACACCCCCAGCACACAAACACAAGAAAATCACAGTCTGGTGATGTACTGGGTACTTCTGCTGCAAAAGACAGATTCTGCAACTCAATCCTAAAACACAGATGCTTACAAGTCCTACAAAGCAATTTCATAATCCGTATCCTGCTCAAGAACCTCATAGCCCAAGTTTTCTCCCTTTGGAGAAGAAGGTTTTGTGGTTTTGATTGTCTTAAGCTGAGAGAGAACCTCTCAGGAGAATCTTAGCTTTAATTATTCTCAACAATAATTGAGCACAAAAGCAACAGGTATATTCCTGTAGCAGAAAATTAAGGTTATTTTGGCTAGATAGGAAAAGATTGAAGAAAGTACTGAACTGAACAATACAGTCTTTCAGGACACAGAACTATTGCTTTGCAAGCAACGACAAAAATTAATGTTTCACTCACAGCATTACTGAACGTTTGTCAGAGAACATTTGTAAGCAGAACCTTACAGCAACAGAGGCTAGACAGCCATCCTACTGGGAGCTGAAAACTGTCCCTTATTTCTGCCAGTCACACGGGGTGATGCCAGTTAATTAATTCTCCAAAAAATTAAAAGCTGAATTTGTCACACTGTTGCAGTAGCTGCTGGAGCCTACACCGCATAGTTGAATAGACACAGTCTACATACCAGCAAGCAAATACTCAGAAAACATCACCATAAAATACAAATCAACGACAGCTCAGGCAGTAGGAAGTGACTATGGTTACCTCTTGCTAACCAAGAAAATGGTCCAGTTGCCTACAAAGAAACACATTTTTGGGATTGTAAATGACCTACAGACTTCTGTTCTTCAGTTTCTTCAGAAATGTACCACTTCAAAGATACAAACTGCTACATCAGTTACACTGAAAACTTATTTCATCATTTCATTCTTGATGACAAGTCTCCAAAACACACACGTTTGACAACGGCACGCTGCAGTTTGATGCCTCTTTGGTGACATGTATTACTTGTAAGTATGAAGCACTGAACACACATTGGCAGAAGCAGAGACTGTACGTACCTCATTGATTTCTGCTCGAATTTTTGCCACTTTTTCCCTCTCTGAAAACCTCACAAAGCACTCAAAATTTTCACAGGCTGAATCCAATGTCTCCTGTGAATGGAACGCAATGTAGGAAAGCACAGTCAGCAAGTTCTCAAGACTGGCTTTTAATAGTCTAAGCTTAGCCCATTACACTGAGCAGTAGGGATACATTCTTCTACAGAACTAATAAAATGTAAGTCTTACTTTGGGAACATCAACACAAGCTGAGAAAAACAAATCATAAAGGAGTGTTCTGAGGGCACTCCCTAAGGTATTGGTTTACTCGCCACGGGAACGCATTAGAGGGTTTTGACGCTGTGGTGTACCGTTACTCCACGTTACGAAAGACCTCCCCCTCCACGCGGCACCGCGGTACCTGGCTCACGATGCCCTCCGCCACGCAATTCTGCAGCAGCGCCGCGATCTCCGTGGGCTCGTCCGTCTCCCAGGGGTTAGGGCCGGGGCCGACCGGGTCGCCGATCGGCCGCCGTTGCTGCCCCGCCCAGCCACAGGCCCCCTCCGCCTCTTCGCAGGGCACGGGTCTGTCGGCCGCCGTTGCTGCGGGAACCGAGCAGCTGCCCTCCGCCATCCTGGGCGACCCGGAAGGGCGGGCGGGGACGGCAGGCCGAAGGGGTTCCGCTTCCGGAGGAGCCGGCAGTGGGCGCCCGGCGCTCCGGGTCTCGGAGGGAGGAGGAGGAGGAGGAGGAGGAGGAGGAGGAGGAGGGCGCGGCGGCTGCCGCCTGACTGCGCCGGGCTCGGTACGTGTCTGCGCCGGGGCTCCCCGCGTCGCTTGCGGGGCATGGTGGAGCTGCGGCCTGGGGAGCGGGGCGGGCTGCTCCGGAGTGAGCCGCGGGAGGTGGGTGTCAGTAACCGCGTGGGGAAAGGAACAGGCTGCGGGAAATGTGTGTTTCCAAGGCAGCGTTAAAGGCAGCTCTGTGCTGCTGATAGGTTGATATCACGGAGAGCCTCAAGGGGAAATAACCCTGCGCTGCTGGGCCCCAGCACAGGAGAAGTGTGGAAAGCCTGCTTTTTTTTTTTTTTTTTTCACTTCAGCTTGAGTTGTAATTGTTCCATCCTTTTGATTTGTAGACTGCTATAATAAACACGTCTTAAGCAAGCTGAATACCCTAAGATCTAAACTTTAGACAGAACACATTAAATAGCAAAAATATGCTTTATGTTGCAGAACTTGCATCGCAGTTCTCTGTCGCAGAATAAGAGAAACTGTCTGAAAGCACCACTCGGACTCCATACACTTGAAGAAGCGTTAGGATGGGAAACAGTGCATTAAAAGCCCACCTGGAAACAGCACAGAAGACCGGTGTGTTTCAGCTGACAGGAAAAGGTCTCACAGAGGTAACGTACCTGTAATGAAACGTGGCTGTTTGTTGGTGAAACCGACACTTCTGAAAAGGAATTCCCACTTGGTTGTTGTCAAAATACACCGTGTACATGTATTGCTCATAAACAGGGATGATTAATATTATCAGAAGAATGTTTTTTTTTACCTTTTGGCAGAGCAGGTTTTTGCTTGCGCTGTCTTCTGGTTGAGTATTTGCCTGTCAGGACACCTGTAAGCTTCTGATTTTATGCTGAAAAGTGAATGTACACTGAAGGACTAGTAGATACAGTGCTCTGCTGTTTAGTTAAAAAAAAAAAAAAAAAAAAAGCCTTGGAACTTGGGGAAAATGTAATTTTACAACTGTGCTGTTATCTAGAAAGATCCTCCACAGTTTGTCATGCTTAGTTATTTGTGCTGCTTTTAACTGTAACCTGTACAGGATGTTCACTTGGCTGCAAGCATCTTGGATTTTAGTGTAAGAGAAATCATCTTGACTGACTCAATGGCAGAAAAAAAAAGAATATCTTGGGACTATAAGTCTGCTAAGAATTCACAGGATAGCCAAAATTAAAAGCTGAAAATTATATATAGTAAACAAATTTGTCAGCTTAGTTCCACACTATGATAACTGGACATTGTGATACATATTACGGTGTGTAATAATAATATGTTTTTTCACTTAAAATTTTAAAGGTTACGGCTGCGAATGTTCAAGTGATGTCAACTGTTCAGATGGCGTATCTTTTTTCTTTCTCCTAGTTTCCTGAAGAGCTGCAGAAGCTAACGAGCAACTTAAGGACAATAGACTTGTCGAACAACAAAATAGAGCTCTTGCCACCGCTCATTGGAAAATTTTCCTTTTTGAAGAGCCTTGTTCTAAACAACAACAAACTGAGTATGCCTGCTAATTAATATCTCCACAGATTTTTTAAATAATACCTGACTTCTCTGATCAGAAACTAAACTTAATGATTTAACTCTCAGAGGATGTAAATGGGAACCTTAGTCACATAAACTGAAATCTTTGGAATTCATGTACAGGAAAAAATCAAACCATAAATTCTGCAGTGCTAGTTGCCAACTTAGTTTATTTTCAGTTTTACAATGACATGTAAGTACAAAAACCCGTATAGTTTCTGGGCTATGACTTGTCTGATCTGAAAGTTCAACAGTGTCATGTAGTTTAGTATTTGCACAGAAAAGAGGTGCTGAATACGGCCTGTAGAGAGCGGTGCTGGCCACTGATCAGTTGTTGCTGTTTCTTTTGGACGAACATGAGTGGAAATTCAGTAAAATTCAGGATACATTTATGCTATGAGAGATAATGTCTTTTGGACGATAGATAAACTTGTTGCCACTTTATGGAAAAATTAGGCTGAAGTGAAGAAGCCATCTATTATTTTTTTGTGTTTCCATTATGTATTAACTGGCTTTTTGAAAAACAAATATAGTTTACAAACCTCTTTTTTTCTATAGTGCAGCTCAGGAGTGCTACAGGTTAGATGTATGTAGATGAAATGAGGGGAAGATGAACCCGGGCTTACCTGTTGAGGCTTCTCTGCTGGTCTGATAGAGTATGGTTTATCTGAGAATTTACTTTTCAGTGAGTTGAGTGATACCTTTAAAGGGCTGCACCAGACCCGAAGCTACGAATTGTATGGTAGATCAAATATTACAGAATACATTAGCAAACCAGCTAGCAAGAAGTATAATTTATAGTGTTAAATCTTCAAAGCAGCATTTTCATCTCACGGTTTGAAGGTCTGTCTTGTTTGGAGATTGTTTTAAAGATACTTTTAGAAGATATTTAGAAAGCACATTGTCAGTGAGCTTAAGGTTCTGTGCAGGGATCTGTGCTTTCATTAGAAAACGTGGAAGAATCCTGTGGGAAATTACTGTATCATATCGCTGTTCATGCAGAAGTATATTTGACATAAATGGTTATGGAAGTTTACTGTTCTTGTGTCATCTCTTTGTTGTGTAATTTATTTCTAGCTGCTCTCCCTGAGGAACTCTGTAGACTGAAAAAACTGGAAACTCTGCACTTGAATGGCAATCTGTTGAGGCAGCTACCAGCTGCATTTGGACAACTTTCAGCTCTTAAAACCTTGAATCTTTCTGGGAACCAACTTCGGACTGTGCCTACACAACTCTGTGGTCTTCGCCACTTGGACGTGGTAGATCTTTCCAAAAACCAGATCCAAAATGTACCCGACAGTGTGGGAGAATTGCAGGCCATTGAACTCAATCTGAATCAAAACCAGGTCTGGTAACAGATGTTATAGGCACATGGATGTGGTTGTTTACATTATACACAGATTGTTCACAGAACATAGGCTGACACCATCAGAACTTTCTAGCTACAAGATGCATCTCTTCTATGCAGAATAAATGAGGGATCATAACTAGAATTTCTCTACTGATATATTCAACTGCTTGATTTGAATAGCTAACATAGCCTGAATTTAATTATATAGAAAATATTTGAACAGTTACTGAGCAGTTTGTCAGACTCCTAATGTGTAGGTTGCTTATCATTGTAGAACAGACAAGTAACTTTATCTTTAAACATTACTGCTGCTTATGTACTGCTAACTAGTTAATATAATCTATATTTACAAAACCATAATTGTTCCATATTAGTCCGAAGCACAGATCACTTTAAGTAATCATGGATAACTAACATTTTAATCCCATTTTTTAATTTCTACCAGATTTCCCAGATCTCAGTGCAGATCTCGCACTGTCCACGCCTCAAAGTCTTGCGTTTAGAAGAAAACTGTCTAGAACTCAGCATGCTCCCGCAGAGTATCCTCAGTGATTCCCAGATCTCACTGCTTGCAGTTGAAGGCAATCTCTTTGAAATCAAGAAACTCAGAGAACTGGAGGGTTATGACAAGGTTTGTATACAGGCATATATATTTTTTAATAAACTTCTGGTGAATTCTTCACATATGACTCCAGTATGACTGGAAGCATCATCAGCTGTTTAATAACTGCTCACCCTTAAGCTTCCAGTTTGACTTCAGCATTTATAAGGACTTTCATTCTAGAGTATCAGTCTGTTACAACAAACAATAGAAAATGGATTATTATTTTTTTTTAATTAAGTGTTATATCAATGTCTTTTTGTTTTTCTTTGTAGTACATGGAACGATTTACAGCTACAAAGAAGAAGTTTGCATGATTATTGTTCTGGTTCTGTGTATCCCTGGTAAGAAGAGTTAGTGACTGAGTCACATGCTTCACTGACCGAAGCCAAGGCTGATGAAGGAGATTAGGAGTATCCCCTCTGTTAGTCATATACAGTGTGTAAAACCACATTAAATGAACTGGAACTAGAGAGCACGGGTATTGAACTGATGAACTTGCTTAGGGGCCAGTTCTCTTTTTGAGCCACTGTAACTTTTAACACAGTACACATCCTCTATTGTCAGGGCTTGTTCTTCCATACAGAAGGGGAAAGAGTATTTTGAATTTGCCAGTTTCCCTTTGTCAGGAAGCTGTTGACTGATTTCTAAGAGAATTAGTTCTTCTAAAGTCCATCATAGTACACGGAAGTTTTGCTTTCAAAGCAGACTCAAAAGGTTGTATATTTTGCAGTTAGCCCTCTTCTACAGAGAACTTTCACTGATGATGTTTTAGTTCTTAACTTATATAAATTTTTCTATGAAGCACAGTTATAACTAAATTAATTTTTGTTAACTGCCTCTAGTTAACAAAACATGGTTTGAGCATTCTTGGTTCATACTTTTCTGTATGAACTTGCTTATGGGAAAAGAAAGAATTGCACTACAGTCCTCTACTGCTTGAGCTATGTCAAATAAAAATGAAGTTCACCTTCAGTGTATTCCATAAACATGTATACTGCTGGAAAATACATTCTTGCACTGACTCTTTGTGAAAGTCTTAGCTGTCTCCCTATTGCTGCTGCCTTACTGCCAAAAGCACCTAGAAATAACTAAAGATGTATGCAATTATTTAACTTATGCTAAAAAGGAAAATGTACTTGTTTATTTTAGTAAATTGTTTTCAAAAATTCATTTCAAGCTTACTTGGTGTAACTGCTGCTGTTGTGTACTAAGCTATCACTACAAGCCACCACTTCAGATGCACTGTTTTATTAGTTGATGTTAACAGCTGGACTTCAACCCTTTGAGAAAGCAGAGGAGTTGATAGGGATACCACAGCCTGCCACTGCTAGCTTTTGTTTTCCTAACTAGAACAGCCACATCTCTCTCTCTATAGGTATGTAGATATAGAGAGCAGATATAGATCTGCTTTCCCAAAGTTTCCCCTCCCCTCATTTTGATCAAAAACAATACCATTCTCTGATGAATTTCTACTTTTTCCAGAGGGACACTTATTCCTAGTTTCTCAGAGGTACCCCAGATGTCTCAGGCACCTAACTGCACATCAAGGATGGTGTGGATTCCTGGGCTCATAGTTCCCAGCCTGGCAGCCATCGTCTGTTAGTACTGCTGCCATTATAACAAGGTTCCTGACAGCAGGGAACCAGGCTGCACTAAAGGACCACCCCGCCATTCCAGGTGCTACCTTATACAAGATGTAGCTGACAGAAAGACCGTGTTTACTAGACTACTTTGTTTTGCATGTCAACATAATTGCAAGGCCAGATAATCAGAACCTTTTTCTTCTACATTGATACACTCACTCCAGATTGCAACTTGCAGAAATCTAGCAGTGAATACATTAAGCCTCAAACTTGTTTCAGGTTCAGCTCCTTTCACTTGATACCTGAAATCCAACTTGAAGTAGTAGCTTTCCTTCCTACAGAGTTGCAATGGTTAAGACACCTACAGACCAAACTCTCTCAGTTTAGCTTATTTGCATGGGACAGGGGCAAGTGACCTAATGGGACTAGTAAAAGGGATAATTTATCATCAATAAGCATGCAATTTGCAGTACTATGCTGTGGTGGTGTTTTTGTTTTTTAAACTGAAAATACCTGTGCTCAGGCATGCTGCTCCTATTAAGATTTGTTTATCAGCATTCTTTGTCTACTCCAAGATATGTATTCAAGAACAGATGACATAAAGGGTATGAGGAAACAACTGTCACTTTTTCAACTATTCTGTTTCAGTTGGCATTGCCATAAAAAAAAAAATCTTTTTTGGAAATTTGAGATACTAAGACAGCATTTCTGTTGTTTATGTGATTATCAGTACATTTAGAAAGCTTCCAGTTACTCATGGCTCTTTTGCTACCTTGGAATTGCAACAGCTACCAGAAGTTTTGTAAAATAAAGGGAAGACACCATGAAAAATACTGAATGCTGCTGAGTTAGTCCTGGACTATCCAAATCTGTATCAAAACAAAAGGGATCTATTTCAAGAAAAAAAGTCCCATTTTCTAAGTCATAGTAATAAATATGTTTAAGTACAGAATGGCATTCTGCTAAGTGACTTTTCATCACTACACTTAATCTATTAGAAGTTTTATAGAAACAATTTCTCGGTTTTCCCTTCTCACACCTTCTGCAGAAGTTTTACTTCTATGCACAAACATACATCATTTTACTTTGAGAATTGTTGAGTTAGAAAAAGTTAAATGAACTGATTTTTAACTAGGGTGTTTTATTTCATATTGATTTCACTTGCTCTTGATATATTTTTTTAACTGTATTAACATACACTTGTAATCTGTATTCAATTAACATTTAGATAAAATACTGTTATTTCAAGTGCAAATGCAAATTAGCAAATTGTTTCACAGAAGAGCCTTTATGGAAGCAAGAGTTTTGCAAGCTACTGCACAAGCAATGTGTACTGCAGCTCATATATAGCTAGCTACCTGTCTGTTAAAATACCTCACCTTTCACCAAGACGTAGGCTAGATTGAATTTCATACTGTACCACGAATCACCATGGTGTAAATATGCCTACAGGACATCTGCAACATTTTCAGAATAATTATATGCTCCATTTGTCAGATTTCCTAAAAAATATTTTTAACCTGCTCTTGGTAAAATGCACTAGGTAGCCCCACTTTATATGAGAAGTGATTCTTTCAAGCCGTTCCCAGATACCAGTATTCTTTCTTGCAGCTCAGAACTGCTTAAAGTCTGTACTCCCTCTACCCTTAAGTACATTCTGCCAATCTAATGTTACAGTATCAGAGAAAATACCATTTTTTAATGGCTTTGCAAGTGCGTTAGCAATAAGTTAAGACTCCATATTTCACCTACTGGATCCTTGCTTGATATCTGATACAAGTACTTCATCTTGAAGTGCTGTCTCATGTCTTACCAGGCCTTCAAAGAGATAGACACATTTACTAGACTGATATTAGGTGATATTGTTTATGCAGAAATGGAAATTGAAGTGTTTAAAAAAAGAAAGATTTGTATTTTCCTCTTTTTCCAGCCAACTCCCATCCTGTGATACCATCAGGGTTTCCACAAAATAAAAATAGAAGGGAAACTTCCTACTTGCATAACAGCAGCAACTAGTTCTGCCAAGTTTTTCCAAGGACATTAAGCTAAACAAAGACATTTCTAACTAAGACAAAATAGTTCTTAACACGTTCAGTTATAAAAGTATATATTTTGTGCACAATATGTAGTTTAACAATCAAAAGCAGAAACTGTAAACCTTCATTCTTAATAGTATTCAGAAATATAAAGATGTACAAGTTTTGATTACATCCCACAAACATGGAAAGCACACATCTAAGCTACAGACAACTGTAAGATGATTCAAGAAGCAGACTGTATTGTTCATTTACATCAAGGCACCAGCTCCCTGACAGGTTTGGCTCTTGCTGCATCAGAAAATATTGGTACTTACATAATAGTCAAAACTGTCATTATTTCCTTGCGTGATATTCATTGGTACACAGAATCTTATTACTGCAATCACAGCATTCTCTCATCCAATTTGTAGTTACAACTCAGGGAAGTAAAGATCAAGAACATGGACTTGTAATAGCAAGGGAAAAAAAAAAACAAAAAACATTTCAAGATGCTAAAGAGCAGCTTTGCACTGTTCTAAGTACAATACGGTAACTGCTTTAGTTTTTTGTTCTAGGAGACTACCACAAAGAATGCAGGCTTTGCTTTCACAATCAGCAGCAGATATTCCTTCAAATAACCTGGAGTTTGTAGGAAGGAAAACAAAAACAAAAAAGCCACCCCAAAATGTCACAAATTCAAATCCTTGGTGCTTTCCCACATAAAGGATTATTAGGAAGTCCTTATAAGTACTTTTTTTGCTACTTGTGTTTTTAATTCATTATCTTTCCAAGAACTGCCAGAAGCCAATACCTAGCACTTAAGTAACCAGTTCCCTTAAAAATGATGGTGTCATACTCATGACAGACTGGCCAATTTACCACATGCAACAGCTCCATCATTCGGTTAGTTGTTTTCTTCAATTTTTGTTTAATATCAGGTTGTACTGGGAGCAAACTGAGAATATACTAGTCAAAGTACTATACACCAATTGTATTTCTACTGGAAAGCAAACACGTGACACCATTCATATTCCATTTCAGCAGATTACTGTAATCTCTTTAGCCTAGGATTTACTATTAATGGCTCCAAGATACCCATGGGCTGTCAAAAGCTGTGGAATAAACCTGGGTATATCACAGTCAAACCAAAATGTTTTTCCTCTTCCAAAGAGGACAGCTGTACCTCCACTCAACTGGTCTTCTATTCTGCAGCAGAAGAGGAACTTTTTAGTTTTAAGCAACTGAGGCTGCGTATTTCCAGCTGCCAGTCCCAAAGCCTGAAATGAACTACTCAGGAATCTATTCAGAACTAGCAAACAGAACTTACATAGGTATACTGCTTCTTCCAGACTTGTTACAAAGAAGTTTCATAACAAGCTGATCTTCATTTCTGATAATTTTAACAAGCTCCCCTAAATTCACTGCTGAGAACAAGCTATACTCAATCTCAGTCACTCTGTTTCAATGGAGAAATGTCTAAACTGAACTTCAGCAAGAACTAGCCAGAACAGAATACAAAATGGGGTATAAGAAAACTGCATGCTTTTCTACTCGTTTCTATTCAGATCCTTCCAGTTAACGTACATTAAATGCTTCAAAGTTAGCTTTCAGATGGTGGACACAGTTTTCTGTCAAATAAATGCTTTAGGGTTTTTATTTATTGTGATCTTCTCACATGCACATAAGGTTTAGATCAACTATATCAACACAAACAACAAACATTACTAGAAAAATGCAGCATCATTTCCTAGTCACAGCCTCCAAATGTCAATTTACAGTAAAGAAATGGAAACCTGTACACCCCCTCCAGTTAGCTTTACATTAAAGTTTGTGTGTTTAAGACGTGTTTTTAAAGCCCTCAACCCAGAAGTAGTAATTAGTGGGCTACTTGAATTCTGTAGTCCATTAGCTCAACCCCAAACCAGTTGTGGTGTGAACTGAAAAACCATGGTTAGCCTGCTTACAGATACGAGTCAAACAATACTCACCAAGTCTCTATTTTAGTGAAGACACTCAACTTATGAGGTATTTCAAACAGTGCAAAGTGCCCTCTCCAGCTCTCCACAACTGTGAATTCATGTTACCCTGCTTATTCAGCTTAGTAATGAATTGTATTTTGGGTGCAAGAAAAGAGACAGGGAGGGAGAGAAAAACATGCAAGAAGGTTCTCAAAGCCATGACACTTCCAACCCCGAACAGTTTAAGAAAGTGAAGGCAAATGAGCAGAAGGAAGTGATGTTGACTACTTTCTTGGAGTCAAAAATCATGTTTACATGAAGAAATTTTTAAAAATCCCTATTGAAAGGGTACTGTTTCATTTTTCCCAGCCCCTCTTATTTCAGAGTAGAGGAAGTTTCACAGATCCATGAACACGGTGGCTTGAAAATGGAGAGACAGTGTCACTGAAAAATTACAGTAGGTCCTAATTGTCAATGAGTTTCTTCGCTCTGATGTTGGCCTGCTCAATGCGATCTCTGTTTGTATCTGCCTGAAAAAGACAAATTCATAGATCATTTGCAAACTACACACAAAATTTAAGAATTCAAACTGACAGGAACTCCTCAATTACACAGTATTAGCATGACACATATAAAGGAAGCCATTTTTTATAAGCTAGATTTTATATACATATAGCTATTGATTTGAAGAAGTACGTCACTATATTTTGTAACATAATTTTAGATACAGCTGATTTGAAAAAGTAGATATATGCTACTGAAATATATGGTATTTTTAGAAACATTTGTTGAATTGTTGTATTCTGTGATTACTTCTCACGTGCAACACTGTAATAGCTTTTAGGTGTTGTGAATAGTTACAGTTATGGGACTGTAGGCTAGAAAACACTTTTGTTTTAACAAGTGACCTTCGACAAAAGAAACACAATGATGAAGCAACACCTGTGGGCTTATCAAGCATCAAAACCAGCTGGGCCTCCACACAAGGAAAAACCACTCTCATTCTGGGAGTAAGTTGGGATGCAACGGGCAGACATCAAGACACTCTCCTCTATCCTTATCTTTTAGCACACCAGTATAATATCATTAGAGAACAGGCTACCAAACTTATCTCTATCCAAGGAATGAGCAGATGTCCAGAAATAATGGCCAGGTGCTGGGTGAGCAAATGTTATGATTTTGGTACCTATAAGTTATGGTGGAAATATCACCACTGCTTCCCAGCACAGCTAATAAGGAACACCTGACCTAACAGTAATACAATTTTGCTGTTAAGTTTCTACACATAACTTCAATTCATATATATTTTATGTATAAATATTTAAAGATATAAACACTAAGTCAGCTAAGCTGTCAATTTCATCAAAAACAAAAATCAGGAGTGTTTTTGATCTTTAGCTGAACCTCAAAACATACAGCAGTACACTTCAGTGAATCAGAAAGAGTATCAACAGAAAAAGAGCATAAAGATCCTAGTGTTACAACAGCACAGTGTCTGTAAGGAAAGACCTTCATTTTATAAGTGTTTTACTTCTACTGAAGCATCAATTAAAAAAATCAGCCACTGTATATAGATTGAACAAGCATCATGATACTGTTTTCCTGAACCGTAGGACAAGGAACATTAAATTAACTCCCTATCCATCCTGGCTGCAGGGGGAATGATTAGTAGCACAAAACTAGCCAGGAGCAGAATTCCTCAGAAATTCTACTTATGTATCAGATATTTCCCAAGTTCATACTGAAATGGGCTAGGAAGAGGACATGAGCAGCTCAAGCCCTTTCTTCCTGCCTTTCAGGTTGATGGCTAGAGAGGAGCAGGAACCTGTTACTGAAATAGGCCAAAGAAAACAAACAAAGCCCTAAAATATTCCTCAGGACTGAAGTTTAGTACTTCCTTTTTTCTTTATGGAGGTGATATAGTCCTTTAGAGATCTACCCTCAATACCTTCATCCCATTCCCATGCTGTTCACTACACCTTGTTTATCAACAAAAAAGGATTAATTTAAATAATTCTGAGGCCATGGTCAGATTGCAAGTCTCAAAGTTAAGAAATGCACTTTGCATTCTTCTTGCAGTTTTATAAGGCAATTCTAATTTGTTCACATTACATTTCAAGAGTTAGTAAGACAGTGAGATAGTGAGCAATATTTATTCAGACTATTGTACCAAGCCAAAACAGGTGTCTGAAACACCAGAAACTCTACTGCTAAAAACATTAGTTCTCATCTACAGTTAATTAGACTGGGCAATGTTCAATCCTCTTCATAAGCATCAAGATTCACACCACATTATAAATTCTGATAAACTTTTTTAGTACCCTTTAAAACATTTGAACTACTTAAAAATCACCTCAAATATGTGCTTTCAGAGAATTGTGAAAGATGACCTCCATTAAGATTGGGTTGACTGTCATTGAATACCATAACCCCTTAAGAACTACACAGTACTGAGATGCTGATGTAGATATCAGCAGCATCTATATCTATAATTTGATAACATTAATCCTATGGGGCTTTTCAGAAATCTCTTGACCTTGCAATTCCACTTCATTTTATAACTTCACAGCAATGTGTACCTACTTCTGCTTTTGTAAGTGTACAATACCATTCATTAAACTTCTGTTCCCTTTGTTAATGGGACTGCCTCTAAAAGCTTCTATTCAGTTCAGAAGATGGGGACTTCTAACATATAACTAAACTTCCTCAGAAGTTGCCCACGGAAAGAAACATCCTTAATCAAATTTAAATACTATTTAACCATTTAGGGAAGTTTATCTTTAGAACACTGTGTTAGTATGGAACGCAGAACGATGTTACTGTCTAGAAATAACTAACTTCATGTGCAGATAAGAATAAAATGTTCCTGTGCATCTACAAAACCTATCACTTGTCATGGACAGGCCTCAATAGACTTTGCGTTAAAGCAAAATAAAAAAAAAATATATCACTTTTTGGTAATAGAATAGGGCTGTGGTTTGTGGGATTTGTTTGTTTTTAAAAGGAATTCCAGAAGAGTCTTGCTAACATTTAAAAAAAACAAACAACAAAACAAATGCTATTCCCTCCCACACAGTAAGATTCCCTGGATGCAACAGTCCATCAGTTTACTTCCAATACCTGTCAAAACACCTGATAAATATAATTTAGTTGCTTTCAGAATAAGAAGTGACCTGTATCATATTACTTTTTTTTTTTATAGATTATTACACTTGAAAATACTTGAATTTTCAGCTGCATACCCAAAAACCAAGATCTTTCTTGTTTACATCACTACAACTAGAGGATGTTATGATCCTAATTGCCTATTGTACTGCAAATAGACAAGAGTGAACCCATTCTTTATCACCTCTTAGTCAGCTTAGGTTGAAGGCAGAAAATACCTTTGACACTTACCTTTACATTTATCCGGTCTATTTGCTTATTCTGTGCATCAATCTCATTTCCCATATCCAAAGCCATATTTTTTAAATTCCCAAGAATATTTCCTACTTGAGTAAGATTTTCATCCATTTCATCTTCTCTGGCATCATTTGTTATCCTGTTCAAACAATTAAGACAGAATTTCTATGAAGCAAGAACTTGCTTTTCCTTACTCTGTACTTCAATATTTTTGTAACTTTAAAGTCACCTGACAGGCTAGCTATTCAAGACAAGGTTCATTTCTAACATATAAAAGCTACATATTCTAAGCAAACAGTCCATCAAAAGGACAGTATTAAGTTCCCCACTGTTAGAAAAAAATGCCTTAGTTTAAAACAGCAGCTACTAGAGGAAGCTTAAGACATTAGTTTGTCTCATGCATGTATGACAGTAAGGGTATTTCACTTTTTTTTTTTTTAAACATCACTCTAAATTAGCACTGGAGCTCTACAGTTCTCATTATAGAGCAAGGAAGCACAGGGTGTACCCTTCCAAGTACTGTACTGTTTCATCCTTGCCACCTCCTCTCAAAGAAGTAGTAGTTCTTTCAAATAACAGTTAAAACCTTGCTATTTAGCAACTTCACCTAAAATCCATCTGAAAGTAGCTTATTATCTCTGTATTTCAGATTGATAAATATGAGGAAACAAACCTTGTAATGTATCCACCACTTGGTCCTCTAGAATTCTGTGGCTGCTGCTGATTTATGCTTCTTGGTTGCATAGATATCACATGATCTGCTGAGTTCTCTGTTCCATCTCCCCAGGTTGCTCTGTATCCTTTGGTAGACTCAAAGTTCTTTGTCCTACTCCACAAAAAACAAATTTGAACTGCTCTATCAAAAAAGGTTTTCTGACTGAAGTCCTGCATTAATCAAGATACTTGGAAACACTTATCAGAGACCCAAAAGATAGTAGATTTTGTATGCATTATCTAGACAAGGCTTTTTATAAGCTCTCAGAATAGTACAAGCATAACCAAGATACTCTACAGACAGTTGGCTATTCTTGTCTCACATGTTAAATACATGCACAGTATCTTCCTTAATTAAGTAGTATACTCTAAAAGAACAGAGGAAGCTTACAACAATATAAGGCAAGTTTATATTGCCAAGAAGTTGTTTCAGTTAATCTTGAGTGGGGCATAAATACTTCCCAGGGAAGAAAAGGGGATGAAGAAGCTACACTATGCAAGATCACTTAATCTCTACTGTTTCATAGAACAGTTTCTACATTCAAGTCTTTTCTGAAGTTAAGAAAAATGAACCTAAGAAACACTTCAAAAATAACAGTAATAATTTTTATACAGCTTCTTCATTCTGAAATTTACCATTATACATTTACCATATAATTCAAGAGCAAAAAGCAAAAATAACCATAGAACACTAACATGAAGCAATCTTAAGAATACTCTAACTACAAAAGCAAGACTGGAAAGAAATACTACAGAATAGGATTTACATTGGGGTAAAAATCTCATGAACCCAAAATAATGCATTTTGAAAAGAATATTCTAAATGACAGCACATCAGGTGAACATTTTCATGTTTGTGCTGTATAATCCAGACACTACTACCACTTTCCTGCTTCACTGGAAACACGTGAAAGCCGATGTATCATCTTTCATTACCTCTAACTTCACAATTACAGGTAACTGCCTCCAATATCTATAGTGCCTTCAACATCAGTAGTCCAGATATGAAATATTTGAAGAGGTGTGATGTTGCTATAATGAAGAGATAATCCCTTCTCATTTTTTGATAATTTGTATTTGACATTTATATAATCAAGATAAGAAGCTCGCATAGGAGCTGACCTATGAAATATAGTCTAGTATGAATATATAGAGGGGAAGTAAAAGACTCTGCTCTCAGTTAGTAATGGAAGTGTTGCACCAAACAGAATCCCAAAGAAACCTGAGCTAGTCAGTTCTGCGCATATACAGCCTTCAAGATCTCTTTAGGTTTGCTGCAAATAGTTTGAGCATTATATTTTAATCTCATTCATACTTAAGTTGCAGCAGCAGGTAAGATCTGTACACTAGCCTTCTGAATTATCAAAGTATTCAGCGCCAGAGATAACAGCAGAGAACTTAAGACAAGCTGCATGAAACTTACTTTCTCAACTGAATAATTCGTTTCCAGCTATCTACTTAAGTTTAGCTATTTAGAACAAAACCTCTCACTGTTTGATACTGTAAGAATTTTTTATTTTTAAGTTACCATGCATTCCCTTTTCTCAAGTTTTGTTTCTGTAAGGGTAAGGCAATCTACATAGTTTGTCAAAACAGCAAGGGTTCAAGTAATTGGTCAATACTGCCACAGCTAACGCAAACCATGATAACTGACATTTTCTAGCCACACAGTATTGCAACACATCACAGACACAAGGAGACCTGCATGCAGATATCATGCACATGCAAGCACACATCCAACAGAAGCATCACCTTAGACAGCTGGTTAAATGCACATGCTGCACTGATAAGACTGACCTTGTCCTAAATTCCGCTTTCCCCAGTTAAATGAATATAGCTTCTTATCACAGTCTTCATTTTTAGAAAGCAAGCATCAGTGTTAGAAGAGAACAGGGAAGAAAGAATAGTAAAGACCAGCAAACAGGTAAATTAGATTAGTACACAGATTATTTATTAGAGTACTGATAGTATCTCATGTTTCCACAAAGCCTTTATAAACAAACTGACTAAGCCCAGAGGAAATTAGAAAAAAAAACAAACTACAGTATTTAATTCATTAAATGTTCTGATCTACATGTTAAAAAAAGCTTTGGAGATGCCAGTTGGCAAGCATCTCAGACACTGATAGAGAATTCAAAATAGCAGTAAATAATGATATTCATTTTCTTCTTCATTGCCCTCCACTTGTTTATCCAGTAACTTTTTCTGCACATTACTGCCCATTTTAGTACCCAGCATTATTTCTTTTGTTATTTTTGCATTTGGAATGCCACAGCAGATTATGAATTCCAAGTTTGTTCAGTGGCAGTAAGTAGCTTAATTAACTTCAGTGAAATAAGCCTGTCAACAACAGAAAACAAGGACTGTCCATGCAAAAATGCCCCAAGCCTGTCAGTTTGATAAATGTAATATAAAATAGTAAGCATATCCACCTAGAAGTCAGGACAGAACTACCTACTTTGAGATACTAAAGCTAAGATTTTTCAGTCTCAAAAGACAAATCTGTCTCTACCCTAAAAAACAAATCCCACACAATAACACTTCAGGAAAAGTAAATCCAGCTACTCCAAGGAATTTTTACCTAGTTTTATGCTGCCTCTCAGCAGAATAATAAAGTGGTTCCTTTGGGTGTTATTTTTTTTTTTTATTTTTATTTTATTTTATTTTTTTGCTATGCTAAAGAGCTGAAAGCAAACAGACACACACAGAAGGTACTGAAGTACTGCGAAACAAGTCTGTAAGAACATGTGTAGTCACCAGTGCAAGCTTTACTGAATTCAACATCTGTTCTACTCTCCTCTCTCCTACAGCATTAACAAACATAGATTTAAATATCTTGAAAACCACTATTACGATTTGGAAAAGGAGAATAAGTCCTCTTCCAAGATATTTAATTATAACATTGAATTGCCCACCATTTTATGCTTTTAACTAAGTTAGTGGAGAAGAATTTCTGATAAGTGATTTTTGGGGTCAAATTTCTCACGTGGTCAAATTTCTACAGACTTCACACACAGCTATTTGTAGTTCAGCCTGGTTCTCATTTGTATGTGTATCTCCAATGTTGGACCAAATACACACTTCAGAATCACCTAGCTTTAAGGAGATTAGGGTGTAATTTGCACAATGTTACCCAGCAGCTATATTTACAGTAAAGTAGCAAAATATATGATTAGATAAAGTAAGCTATAGCTTTACTCATAGGATTGTGATAGTGCACCTTTACAAACTGGAACAAACAAGCTTCCTAGAGACTCACTGCTTTCTTTAGCTCCTATAACAGACCATCTCTGAATGCAATAGCTATTGGGAATATTCCAGAACTTCAGACCCATTAACCAATTTAACTAACCTGTTGCAAGGACAGACACAGAGTCCACAACATTTGTTGAGCTCTGTTAGTGTCTTCTCAGCTTCTCTCATATCCTTATTTATCTGGTCCATGCCTTCTTCTATGCGATTTAGTTGCTCTAGAAGAGAAACAATTAACCCAAATAAATACAGATACTCAGGGGTAGGTTGTACCTGCTTAGAAGAAATGCAAATATCTATCAGCTTCAGTTCCATCTTTATATCAAACTAAAATTTCATTTGCTTTCCTGCCTTGAGATTTCTTTCTACAAAAGAAATTAAGGAAGTTGCTTTTTATTTATACTCTGAAGTACATTTCCCTATCTTCAGAACAGCAATTCTGTTGCAGCTTTTGGAACAAATGCAGACAGTTACAGTCACACTACTGTGGAACAAAGTTTCTTCTGTAGCAGAAGTCTCATTACAATGTAACTAATATGATTTCTCAACTACTTCAAATTATCTTGTAAATGCTACTTCATGAGAGTATCCAATTAGTAGGTCTCATTTTTAAATTATAAAATTTTCTAGACTGGAAAAGACCTTCTAGATAACCATACCAATCAATCTGATCCCACTGAGTCCCATCACTAAACCATGTCCCTTAGTGTGTCATGTCCATGCATTTCTTAAATACTTCCAGGGATGGGGACTGTACCACATCCTAGGTTAGCACTTCCCAATGCTTGAAAACCCTCTTTAGAAAAGCATTCTTCCTACTATCCAATCTAAACTTGTCCTGGTACAACTTGACAAGTAATAAGACAAAGAAATCATCTCATTTACTTTCATATAAGGGTCTTGAATAAGCCCTTAGTTTCCACAACACTTCAGTGGTGACAGATTTTTTTCTCACAGTAATAGAATTGGTCATTAGTACTGGGGGAGTAAGAACTCACCTCCCTGTTCATCCAGCATGGTGATAGTCTTGATGCCAACATCATGGGACTGTACAAAGAAAGTAATTTGGTGATATAAAGCCATTTCAATACAGCAGTACAGAATCAGAATGTCTCTAGAATAAGTTTCCAAGTCAACCAAGTTTGTAAAAAAAAAAAAAAAAAAAAAATATATATATATATATATAATGCTATGGAATAGCTTTGATAGTAAAGTTATACCAAACTTCACATATACTACTGCTGGGCTGATAACATTCTTACCTGTTATGCCATCTCAGCTGTAATAATAATAAAACCACCAAACAAGATAAAAATGGATTATAATACTTAAGATTGAGCTATGGCAAGGTCAAGGTAAAATGTAAATCTAGTCACATCTTGTTTTAAGAAGTGTAATTTAGTTAATTCTTCATCCCTACAGCTTTCAGTAGGACTGAAAAGATCTTTAGTCCTAGAGGCCACAAAAAACAAACAAAAAACAAACAAACTAAAAAAAAAAATAGACAAAGCCTGGAAAATCCTTATTGGTAATTCAGAAGGTATCAGGAAGAAACTAGCCCATCACCAGGCAAAAATCAAATTCGTAGTGAGGAATGTACCAAGGTATAGCTCTTCACTGGCTAAAAGTCTTCAGTTTAGCAAACAAGCTACACTAACATTTTACTAAAAACTTGCAGCTCGGAACTGTGGTAGGCATTGGTTAAGCTTCTAAGAATCACTAAAGTCTGATACCAAGAGAAATTATCTTGTTGCATTGTGTGTTTATGACATTCATGTTTAAAAAGAATTCATCGGGCTATACTACATCAAACATCTTACTGATAACAGCAACATTTGTCTTTCACAGCACTCTGCTGCAGCCTGGATGTGAGTGTAGGTTCTAAGGCAGTGCTGACTAAATACTAAGGTTCTCACTTGTAGAATTAATTTTTCACTAATCTCACAAACAATAAGTCATCTCATCTTCTGTGCTAGAAGTCTTGTCATTAGCTTTACTGCTCAGTCTCTATGTATTTCTACTTGCCTACAACATGCACAAGTACTAGCAAAATGGTCTCAATCACTTAAGCTTCACTGTCTCTAGCAGAGTTGACCCTGCCAAGGATCTGCTCTTTATTTGTGGAAATACATAATGAGAAGTAAGCTTTCTAGAGGATTTTTTTTTTTTTTTTTTTTATGTTTTATGATTTGTATATCCCCTTTGGTGGAACTCATTGATAGCATGATCTAGATTAACTCAAAATACAGATTTTATTTCAGGTAATATACAAGGGTGTTACAAGTTTCATTATCATAACTGACTGTTTTTAAAGTTATAACTGGGGAACAGATGGTAAGAAAGTACAAGCAGAACCACCTTTGTATAGAAAGAAGCAGAAGTAGCCCTGCCCTCTGCTACCCTAACACACCCTACTAAGCCCCACTCTCCTCCTGAAAACAGGACAAAGTGAGATAGAGGGAAAAAAAAAAACAAACACAAAACAACAGAACCAGAAGTGTTTTCAGAACCAGGCAATGAAGCAGCCAAAGCCATAACTGACTGTCACAGATGAGTGTTTATAACTTATCTGAAACATCTGGAGATTAGACCATTTTGACTGATCAATCCTTTTGTGACCCCAGCCTCATGTTTTCCACACTATATAAAGTCATCATAACTCACATCTCAAAAAAAGTTTGGGAAAAACAAAAAGCAATGAAGACCACTCTGTGACAGTTAAAATGCAGCTGCTTATTCTTCAAATTTATTCATCACTAGGGAATTCAAAAGCTTTTCCTTACCTCGATGGCCAAGCCAAGAATTCTCCTTGTGCTTTCCAAAGACTAGGAAGAAAAGAATTTCATGAGTATATTAACAGCATTTTTCAGTCTTCGAAAAAGTTATTTACCAGTTCATTGCAGTAAAGCAACCAGCTTACATACTGGCAGGATCACAAACCTTTCCAATATTCAGCTATAACACAGACATAACATACTAGGTGTTTTTGTTTTGCTTTGTTCTTTAATTCCCCCAGTGATCAGTAAACTTTTGCTTTTCCAGAATTCCCCTGTCCCAAATGACAGTCATAAGTAAAAATACATTTACTTTCCCTTTTAAAAAGGGAAAAAGATTAGAAAGGAATTAGATGCATGAAATATCAACATGATTAGGAAAGGCACTCAACCTGTATTTTCTCAGTAATCAGGACTGGATGGTGAGTACTCGGTCAAACAGGTGGCTTTAAAATTGAGAAGTTTAAAATTTAATGTTACTTTCAAGAATAGCCTCAGCTCCAGTATTTACCAAGAGAGTGATTGCAAACATTCTGCTATACAGAATCACTATAGATTGTCTTTAAAGGATACCATAATCTTGCCAGGTAACTGCTCTAATCCCACACAGCTTCTTAAAATACTTACCTCATCAGTGACCTGGTTGGCCCTCAGCTGAATTTCTTCAGGAGATAGTTCAGCCATGATGAGGAGCTATCACTACTTGCAAGTAATCAAGTTAAAGAGAATCTTCACACTGTAATAACAGATACCATGCAACCATTAGAACAATTTCAAGTATTCACACTGTACAAATCAAAACAGCATTTCTCCAGTATTTTAAGCTGAAACTAGAAGACAGTTCCAAGAACAAAAGTGTGCACACTTCATTTTGCACAACACATGTTCAGAAGGCACTAAGAAATGTTCAGCTGATATGCCTGTGCTTCTCTTCTGATGCTCTTATTTGGGTACCTGGAGCATCTTGCCTCTTGTAAAACAAAACATCAGTCTACAGTAATAGTTCACATGTTCAATTTACACATAACTGGCCTCTTCAGGTGAAAGCCAAACAAAACCACTCAGAACACTTTGAGACAAGCGTTCTGACTATCTTGTAGCACAGATAAAAGTTACAGCTACTTTCCACTCATTTCTCATCAGTTCTCAAGTTCTTACGTCACCAAAAATAGCACATTTGGTTTCCCTAGACTTCACAGCAAGCTTACCCACCTTCACTTCTCAGCCACTGCCATTTGAGAAATGGCAAGCAAGATAATACCTCCCTGTTAAGAAAGAATATTCTTTACATTGGTTTGATTATACCAAGATGAATAACCAAAACTGAAGCACTAAAGGACTCAGCCATAATTATACTTGTTTGAGTTGGCCAGCTGTGCTTTTGCAGACAAGCTTACAACTAACACAGTGGTTCTGTAAAGCAAGCCAGTGCCACAACAATAAAAACAGGCTGTCCAGGCAGTATTAAGACTTCTCACCACAGAGTGAATTGTAACACCCAGGAAAAGCATAAAAGAGTAACTTGAGGAGAAATCGAGTGTCTACAAAAAAAAAAAAAAAAAAGTCAGTTTCTAAAGATGGAAAAACACTCTCAGAAACTATATATCTAATTGGAATAGTTGGAACAAAGCATGTGTCTAGGAGATAGAGATGCTGCAAGACATTCCTGAAGTTACAACATTTAAGACAAGGTGATTTTTACTGGAAGAGACCAGATACTCCAATTGAACACAGCTTACATCAATAGAGTACTCAACTCTACACCCTACAAATTCACTTTGTTTTATTCAACAAAAAGAAAAACATTGTTATTTTAGTTCATTACTATCACTGTGAGAAATTTTAAAGAAGAAACAAGGCATGTCTCATAGGGATCTTTACCTCCATTTGCCTAAATACAAACTATAATTTCTTTTAAGAAATAATCAGTCAGCCATATTTACTTTGTTATCAAGAAGTGCTGTGCAATATTTACTCAGTTACCAGACTACATGGATTACAGTTCAACACATTTCAGTGGAACACCCCTCTTATCCCACCATTTGTATAGAAAAATCTGGCACCCATGAACAATGTAGAATTAGACATGATATGAATTGCTCATTTTCTTGAAGTAATGGGACTTTAAGCTTTTCTACAAGTAAAATTAGAAGACAATGAACAGCTTAAGTATCGCTACCTATAAAAATGAAAGCTTAACAAAACAAGGGCAACAAATACACATCATAAGAATCCATTTTCTCTTCTCTGTTACGTTATATTCTAGAGAACGTGGTGTGGAGGATAGCATGGAGTGGAAGAAAGTTCATGGGAACACCACTTCTGACATGCTTCAGATAAGACATCATCTCTTCACAAGTTGATGCAAATTGTGCAATGATATCCTGCAAGCTTACTACTGCAATATGGACCATAATATTCTAGATATGATATAAGTCACTCAGGATGGACTAGAATCAAGTTACTTCTACCCTTTGGACAAGTGGAACAAAGATAAGGGAAAGGAATGCTTGTCTATGCAGACTTTCTCCACTTGCTATGTATTCAAGTCAGAAGCCCAGAAAAATCTTTAATTCACTCTCCTTTTTCAGAGTCTTCAGGTTGGAGAATGCCAAGGAAAAGATGGTAAAGGAGATTTTACAGAACAGTTTAAAACCTCCAATAAAGTATTTTCAGTAAAGGAAGTAACAACTTCCTATACTGAAAAGTAGAGGCACTTCAGGGCTTATATTAGCATGATGTCAGACCTCTTCAAAGCATCACTGGCTTAGAGAGCTTCATTCGGTAAATCCACACACCCATAAAGCACCTGAAGCACTTTTGGAGTTTCTTCACCCAACTAGAGTTATACCAACACTCAGATCTCAGTTCTGGAGTATAAAAATAAGGAAGTCTCAAGTTATCACTCATGAGGTTGCACAATCTTTTCATTCTTCTACAGTACAAGCCTTCTTCACAGGCTTATAAATAACACACATCTAAGGTGACAAAAGCTATAACAGACCATTTATGCACTTTTGAACATGCTTTTCTTCAGCTGTAAAGAAAGTCTAACACTTGCTGGCTCCATAGGAGGGAAAAAAAAAAAAAGTATTTTCTTGTAAAACAAGTCATAGTATATTCATGTAATGCTTTCCAAGGCACTCAAAACCCATAAGAACTTCCTGTCCTGCAGATCTCCATGAATTTACACCAACTGCAGGTGACCAGAAGGCCTATGAAAATGCTTGCTGAGGCACAATTACATAGTTTGCACCTGGAAACTAGACAAAAACTATTTTAAAGCGGCATTCAGCATAAGAGTATGCTTTAAAAATGTCAATACACTTAATTATTTCAAATAACACAGTTTGAAATAAAAACTTTCACACATATATTTTTAAGTTACTAATTTTTAGCAACTTGTGATACAAAAACCTCTATCCCTTCAGTTTCCAACTACTAGTATTTCATCACCTTTTCATTTCAGATTAATTATAAAGTAAATAACCTACTTTATTATTTTAGCATAAGTTCCTATTAAAGATACTAAAAAATTAAGGTTTAATTTTATAACTCCCAACTCACTAGTTGTTTCAATTGATTGTTTTCTTATACAAATATGAGGGTGGAAACGTTAAATATGACTAAAAAATGCAGTCTCTGCCTTTTTAAGGATAATTTCATCACAAAGGCATGAAACATGAGATGACATAATCCTGCTGTTGCTGCAACTGACTGAAAGCCAGGAGCTCAAGAGTTGTAATTTCAGCCAGCAGTGAATTTGCACAGCACCTGCTGATCACAGATGCTCTCAGGTCCTTTACTGCCTTCTCCATAAAACAGAAAATGAATTAAACAATATTTTTAGAAAACATTGTCCGTTATTTATGATTCTTTTTGCAAAAGATTGCAAAGATTAAAAGCTAGAACTAGATAGTTTACAGAAGATGCAACTTTGGATTGATCTGTGTTTGTTGTTGTTCTCTCACAAATTTCATATTACTAATGTATAAGGAACTGATTGTTGTGTGTTTTTTTTTTTTCCCCTTCCAAACATTTCCTTAAACAAACAAGAAGTTATTGTACTTGCTAGACAACTGAAATTCAGCCCATCTAATACAGCATGGTACAAGGTATCAGCACCAGAATGTACTCCTCTGTGCTATTATGGCTACAAGATAAATGAACAAAGCATCTGTGACACTGAGGAAGGAGGCCAAGGCTAAGAACAAGACACTACTCTGCAGGCTTCCTGCTCTATCTTATCAGCTTCCTGAGTACACTGCACAGAGACGATAGCTTGAAGAATAGGAGCTAGCAATGCTACCTCCTCTCCGTGTCATGTTGAGCTTCACACTCCTCTCAACAATTCATGTCTGTCCTTAGAAAAGCCTCGTGATTCCTCTTCCAAATTAATTATTGGCCAACACAAGTTAACAACCAACCATAGAGTCACATGCAGACAGCAACACAGTTTTTTCTAGAGACGCAAACTGAGATATACAATCAGCAATCAAAAGACGTGCAGGACAGATGAGCTCAGGCATATAGATGTGTTACAAGGCTGTCAGTAAGCAATTAACAGTTCAAGGAAAAGAATCAAGCAGTCGGCACCACAGGAGGCTGCTCTTTTGCTCTGAGGTAACAAGATAAAAAAGGTTGGAAAAGAGCAGCAAAATCACCCAGCCCAGCCACCAGCCCATCCCCACCGTATCCTCTAAACCACGTCTTTCAGTGCACCTTTGAAAGCCTCCAGGGTTGGTGACCCCACCATCTCCTTAGGCAGCCTGTGCCAGTGGCTCTCTGCTCTTTCTGAGAAAATACTCTTCCTAACACCCAGCCTCTGGACGGAATGCCCTCTGGTGCAACTTGAGGCTATTACCACTCATCCTGAGAAACACCTCCTGATGGATGCACTATTGTTCGCAGCACAGCACTAGGTTTGGTCGCAAAGAAGTAAAACAACACCCGTCTGCTGAGTGCCCTGTCCTTTCGCAGGATGAGAAAGGGGAAGGAGAGCAGCCAGAGGAATTGCACAAAGAGATTTCCAAAGTTCCCTCTCCTCAGCGGCCTAGGCTGTCAGATCAACTGTCACTGCGGGACAGGGGCTGCGTTCCACTTGAAAAACAACCGTAAGCGAACAACAAATCTCCTCAGCGCGGTGCAGCCGGCCTTCAGAGGCACGGAGCCGGGGCTGCTCCAGATACCCACAGGATTCGCGGGGCCTCCTCCCACGGAACCCGCGCGGCCGCCCGCCACAGCACCTCGGGAGCCCCCAGCCGAGGGACAGAAACAGAGCCGCCGGGCCGCATCCCACCCAAGGGGCAGAAACCGCCTAGCCCACACCTATCCCACCGCGCTCCTACCGCTCCCGCAGGCCGCTACGCCGCCGCCCTCCGGCCGAGCCCAGCCGCCTCGAGCCGCCCCTTTAAGAGCCCACACCCCGCCCAGCGTCGGTGCCCACCCGCGAAGCGTCACTGCTGCTCCGGAAGCGGGAGGCGGAGCTTCCGGTCGGACGGCGGTGCCACTCCCAACATGGCGCCACCAGAGTGGCCGCCCCACAGGGCGGTGCGCAGGAACACGGCCTAACTTCCGCAGTGCACCCAACATGGCGGCGCGCGGCCGCTTTCCGCATGCGTCAAGGTCGCGCTGCTGTACATTAGTGACTATCGTTACGTAGCGCTCACAGGGCTGTGCGTATTTCTAGCGCTATCCTTATTGATAAGCGTATTCAGTCGATAAGCGCCGCTAGCTGGCGGGGCGGTGCGGCCCTCGCAGTGAAGTTGGCCCCTGCGTGCGCATGCGCGCTACCGGTGCCGCGCCTGCATTTCCCAGCAGGCACCGCGGGGCTCATCCCGGCGTGCCGCGGGCCCGTCTCCTGCTGCCGCATTGGCTGCGTTTGAGGGGCTGCCCCGCCTCCCCGTGCGCCGCGGGTCTCTGTGGGGTCGTCCTGGCGTTTGGGCTGTGAGGGCGGCGGGCCGCGGTCGGGCTCGGTGCCGGTGGGGATGGGCGGTCCGCCCCCTGCCGTGGCCGCCATGCGTGAGTACCGGGCGAAGCGCTCGGCTCCCCGGCGGGGGCTTACCTGGTGGGGCTGAGGCAGCTGGGATGGGGTGGCGGGCCCGGGGGTCGGGAGCCGTGCGCGGTGAGCATCGCGCGTTGCTGCGTGCCGCTGGGCTTTGCGATCCGCTTCACCCGGCTCCCTGTTAGAGGTGTGCGGCTGCGGCTGTGTCTCGGTGCCTGCGGAGGCCGCCTGCATGGCTGAAGCGCAGCTCTGGGCTCAGGGTTGCCTAGTTATTGTCCTCGTGTTGTGAAATTCATCCTGGTGAGAGCCTGGGTGAGCGTGGTGGTAAGTGCCCGATGAGGTTGACCGTGTGCGGCTCCTGAAGCAGCTCTTCGTGGGGCAGTGGAACAGGAGATGGTTTGTGTTGGCTAGTAATGACTTTTAATAACCAATTTCAATTTCTGTAAGGGCTTGGTTTATTATTCCTTTTTGAGAATATGGTTTCTTTATGTATCATTCTCTTTTTGGTGGCGATGGCTTGATGGAATGGTCCACGGCAACGCTGTATCTTTCTCCATCCCCTCTGCCTGAAGTGCGGCGCTGAAGAGGCTTGGTGCCACGGCTGGGTGCTGAGCAGCGGCCTGAGAAAGCAAGACTGAGGGTTGGTGGACTTTGCTTTCAGCTCCTGGGGCTTTTCCTCATCTCTTCTAGTTGTGGCCTTCTCTCATTTGCTGCTTCTTTCAGTCAAGCCTCAATTGCTTTTATTGAGTTTTGCTGAGCTGATAGATCCTAGCCTAAAAAAGACTTAAGCCTTCCAAAAATTTGGTTAAAAGTTTTGATGAACTCTGAGAGTACCTGCCCATTAGGATTGTTGTGTTTGGTATGAGTATTGCATGTCTTTCAGGCTAATGAAGTTATGCTTTGTAACTTCTTTACCTTAGAAAACAAGTTCCTGTCCTGACCTGAAAGCAGACTACTACTTCTGTTAAACACGAGAGTGTGTGTGTATATATATAGTTATTAGCTATATATATTTAGCCTTTTAGCCTTTACTGGGCTTCAACTGTATTATCAGTAAAAGGCAACTACTTTTGCATCACCGTGTATGTTCCTGCATTGACTAATTTATTTATGTAAAGTTTTTTTAGTAGTTGACCAAAGTCACTGTGACCAAATTTCAAGTAACATCTACCCCTCATGTCTGAAAACATCACGTATTTGAAGAGATATTGATCAAATCCATCTTAATCTACACAGGACTCTGATAGCCACACATAACAAAGAATAGGCATAATTAATGTAATATAAATACATACCCAGACTGTCTAGAAAGTGTTAAGATACCTAGGTAAAACTAAGGCATTCTTTTCTGTTTATTTTCCACTTTTTCTTTTCAAGTTTGTAAAATATCTTGAGTCAAATTTAGATTGATAACATTATTTTTAACACCTGACGGTTGTGTTTTGTGAACTCTGCCAGCAGGTGGTATCCTATATTTTGAGATGTTACCTGATTCAAGCTGATGATATGAAAACAAGTGAATGTATTATACTTACTTTTTTAAAAAAAGTATTTCTAATTTGCTGCGTAATTAATTTTTCTCATCCAGTCCTAGTCTATTTTACATTTTGATTCCAAATTAATGGAAGCCCTGTTACTCAGTGCTGGGATGAGATGCCTGTGTTACACAGGTGTGATAATTTAGACAGAAGCGAACCAGCCTAATCTTTGGGATCCTTCACTTGAATTTGCTTGGCATCAAAGCTCTGTCTTCTGTCGAGTGACTTGACTACTGTGGTTTGAGTGCCCCAAATCACTCTTCAGTGATTCTGAATGCTCTGTGGTGACTAATAATAGAAAAAGCCCAGTGGCTGATTAAATGCTTTCCAGTGTGATCTTTCTTAGGGCATCTGAATACATAGTACATGGACTTTGTAGGAAATTGCTTATGGAGTCTGAGTTCTTTTGCCAGTTACCTGCTTCTGCGGAACTGTAATAGATGGATATATGAGACATTCTGTTTTGATTTGGTTTCTGAGCCCCTATTCTTAATTTACGGTCTGTGACAGAGACATAGTTTACATACCAGTCAAGGGTACTATGAGCTGAAATACCTATGAGGGGAATAAACATACACAAGCTGCTGAAATACCAGCCACTTTGTTTTGTACCTCTTTCTGTCGTGCTTATAAGGGCTTTTATATCAAAAATCACTTACAAAGTGTCGCACAGTTATCAGAACAGACTTTGAGAAGTCACAGATATATCTAACTGAGGTAGGCTGTTTGTCCCTGGTCTCATGGATAGGTCATTGTGTTGCTTCTTAACAAAAGTTTTTTTCAGCAAATTATGTTTGAGGTACTTCTCCAAGGAGTGCTGGTAGGGGACTCAGTTGGAGTACTCTGTCCAGTTTTGGACTTAATTCTTTAAGAGTGTTTTAGGCAATTTGGAAAGAGAAACTGGAGTTTTAATAGGCTCAGAAAATTGGAATTTGGGGAAAACATGTAAAGAAATGGAGCTTGTGTAAGTCTTAAAATAGTGTCTATATGTGTGCATGTTAGATCTCTGAAAAGATGGTGGTGTTGAACAGCTTTTCTTTCAAATTGGTGCAGTGTGTATCCCCGTATCTGCCAGTGTGTAAAAAGCTTATCGTAAGTAAGATAGCAGTAAGCTGTTTACTTTCTCCGTGAGGACCATCTCAGTTTATAGCAAGGAAAGCTTAGCTTGGTTATTAGGAAACTATTAGCATTTCTTAATAGGAAATCAGAAAGACACAGTTTGATTGTGACTTAAGGTGTATATATTATTTTGGTCTGTAGTTTATTTGTAACCTTTCTCGAAATAAAACTAGTCTTTAATGAAGGCACTTGTTTGTGCTGGGTGTTCCTGTGCATGTGCTGGTCTGTTTGTGTAAGGTGTCTATCTACAGTGTCCTTAACTCTAGCGTACCTTCCCCGAAAACAGTGAAAATCCAGCATTACTCATGGGACAGCATATAAACAGTTTCTGTAATTCTCTTGTAGGGTAGTTAGTAAAGTCAGCTCCATTGCCTTGAACAGGAACTTAGCAGACTTTGATCCATGCAATAAATTTTATCTCCTTCTGGCTCATTGTCAGAGTAGATTGTTTGGCAAGATGGCTCTGATATTTGCTGTGTGGTTGTGCTCAAGGGTGGTGATTATGGGAAAGGAAGGTGATTTTTAAATGTTGGTGTTTTATTTCAGAAACCTTGTGCCTGAGGTGGTGAAATTTGAGTGTAGGCCTGTCTTTGTGGCAGTTAATTGCTTGGTTTTGTTCAGCAGTCTGACAGTGGTACAAGAGCTTCGGTGTTTGGGCCAGCACGTAGTACAGGAAAACAGTTTTAACTGTATGTATTTTTCCCTAAAAAAAATCACTGTTTTTACTTGTTTTTAATAAATGTTTATTCAGTTACATTTTTTGATTGCTTTGTGGCATTGGTTTGTCTCAGTAGGTGGCTGTGTATTCTCCAGATTTTCCTGCAAGGACCAGGCCTCTCAGCAAATTAGCACAATAAGTTTTCCGATAACCACGTGACCTAACCTAACAGTGGTTTTGTTTAGGGCCTACATGCACTTCTCTTCCACCTATCAACTAACAAAAGGTTTAAGGGTAGGACTTTGTGGTGAGCTGTATCTTTCCATCCTGTCACTCCTCTCCTTAGAATGTGTCTGTGGCAGCTCTTGTGTTGTTCCTGTCATGCAGCACAACCAGGTTTTTGCAACCAGTGTCTTCAGGAGAGATGCCCCGAGGCAGAGGGACAGCATCCTTCTGAGGGGCCAAGGAATGTGTTGCTGCAGAGCATTCTACAGTGCTGAACTTCCAGGCTCCCATTTTTGTCAAGTGCAGAGTATCCGCTGCTATCTCAAGTGTGTAGAGGGGCTCTTAGATGGGCCCCTCTGCTGAGTTCTGGGCAGCTGGCCTGCCCTCCCTGCTCCATGGCTCATGGCTTTATATAGTCACTGCTTAGCCACTGATCTGCAGCAGATTTAGCCTTGACATACATTTTTAATATATGTTATCCGGTGAGGATGAATAACTGTAGGCAAATGGGTGTTGTAGCAGGAAGTAGCCTAATGCCCTCTTTTCTTTGTAGGCTATTTATACTTGAGAGAAGCGTTCTCCACCAGACCTAACAGACTTGCAGAAGTTAAATCTGGATTCTGTTTCTAGGCTCTGGGCAGGTGCAAGCTGTGGGCAAACTGTCTTTAAAGTACTGTTGTAAGAGGTATCCCTTTGCTTTAGAACAAACAAAATCTTCTACTGATTGGTAACATTCCCACAAAATAGGAAGTTAGTGTAACACCTTGTTTGCTTTAAAGGCTTTACATTTTGCTGTTGAGGTAATGCTACTATTTAAAAAAAGCATCTTTGCTTGCTGCTTTATTATATTCATTTTTGTACTAGCTCATTTTCCTCTTGGTGTCCCCTGAGAGGTAATTCCTTTCTCAGTATGCAGGTGTTGTGGTTGAACAGATTGGTTGGTGTGTGATGGGGGCCATCACCGTTGCTGAGTACATAGCTCAAATGCTGTCTGGTTCTTGTTAGTGTTACAAAGTAAAGGAAAGAGAGCATTGAATTTACTTATTTATTTTTTAAGTACTTGATGAAAGTTTTTACTATGAAATTTTGGTCCTTCATTGAAGTGAGCCTTAGGTTTTCTAGCAGAATTTGTGAGAAAGGCAGAGAATGAAGGGAAGTGGTTCATCTCCACATACATGCTAAATCAAGAAGTGATCTGAAAATAGAATGTGGATTTGGTCCTCTCCCAACCATTGCATGTTCATTTCATGGTATCTGCAAAATCATACTACTTCTGAGCCCTTGCTTCCAAGAACTTCTCTCTGTGGAGGTGAAAGCTTTACTTTTCATGGCAACATCCAATAGCATTTGAATTCTGTTTGTATTTTTAGTACTCTGTCAGAAGAAACGCACTGTTGATTGGGCAGTTAGCTTAAAACTCTTCCTGTAATGGTATATAGTTACTATACGTTTTAATTAGTCAAAACAGGTGTGATGTTACGTCTACTTGTGAAAGATAGCTTTTTGATGTTATGTGCAAACTGGTGTCAGCGAGTCACTGTGCTTCACTGGCCTGTTTGTCCTGGTTTTGGTTCCATGTTGCTGTCTTTTTCTTGTGCAGAATGAATTCCATGGGTACTTGAGTAATCTTAAGCAAGATCCTAGGCATGTGTGTGATACTGTTCCACTAAATGACAAAGAAGTGTTAATGAAGAATACTGGGGAAGTAGAGCATATTTTCATTCAAAAAGAAGCTACCCAGAACTTTTCAGGAGTAGTTTCATACTTTGCGTGCATGCTTTATCTGACCTGGTCTGATGCAAAGTTCTGAATGGTCTTGTACCATTGTGGATGCTTGTGAAAATGAATAGCTGTTACTAATGATTCCAGTACATCAGGTACCTGTGTGATAAAACTGGAGAATGTGTGTTTAAATACCATAGAGAATTTCAAGAATGACACCCCAGGAATGCTGGGTAAGTAGCATAAAGTGATTGAATCTGCTTTTGTGTTTTAAACAGGTTTGTTTTGGTATGGTAATGAATTTATTTAGGGAGGAAACTGCTTTAAAGATTGTCTCAGTTGCATTCCCTTTATGCTGGACAGATGCTGATGCATGCATTAAGTGTATTCTCAAATTCAGGGGAAAGGAGTTATTTGTCCAAAATCAACATTTTGGAACTAGATGGTTGTGATTTTGCTTATTTTAGTGCAACAGCACTAATGTCTGAGCTGCTTTAACTCTGTGCAGGCTGGACTCGGTGGAAGTACAAGACCTGCTCAACTGTGCTCACAGCTTCACTTAGTACCAGGTTGTCAGGGTGCAGTGTCCCAGAAGCAGAAGGTAGATGGTGAACAATTGGGTTACTATAGCGTAAATTGTGCAGATGAGCTGTTGAAGGCTTTTGCCAAGTTAGCCAAATTAACTCTCAAAATGACTGATGTAAAATAACAAAGCTTGAAATGGACTGCCTTGTTGTGTGGAGATCTGATTTGAGTAGCTGAGAGCAATCCTATGGGTCTTTGTACAATGAGTGCTGTATCTTGGAGGACAAAGAAAAAAATGAAAGAAGGGGAAAGCTATTTTTTATTAACAGCTTTTTAGAAGACTATTCAAAACAGCATGAGAGAGCTCTTTAAGGAGCACAACAGTTGTTTTCATGAATGGAAACTTTTTTCTTTTTTTCACTTTCCTACCATAATAGATTAATGAAGAAAAAAATCCTGATGAATGTTTCTTCTTAAATTACTTGCAGGTATGGGATAAGATCTATCTGGAGTAGTAAGCATGGTTCAAGAACGAAAATGCATATTGTGTCACATTGTATACAGCTCGAAAAAGGTAAATAACTCAAACTTAGTTTACACCTAACATTAGTGGTTACTAATATTAAATGTGTATGGGAAGTACTTTCATTTTAAAACTATAAGAACTATGAGAACACTCTTATTGTTTTCAGAGAAACAAGATCTAGAATCTAGATCTGTTGCAAACCGAATAGTATATTTACATGTGCTTTAGAGCTTCTTTCTTGAAATGACCTATGCAGTTTCCTTGATTCTAAATACCAAAATTATTAGGATTTCAGGTTGTTTTTTTCTTATATGTTGTTGCATAAAGATAGTAGAATGAACTTCTGAAAACCCCATTCATCAAAAGACTTTTTTTTCCTGTTGGACTTCTATCTTCATTCTGTATGAATGAGGAGTCATGCAGCACAGTATGTATTTTGTTTAATGCCTGTCTCATGATTACTGGATATCATGCAAAGCCTGCACTGAAACAGAGTAGGTTTTTCTAATTTTAATATTTTGTTTAGCCACCTGGCACAAGAGTATTGTGCAAATGCCGATGTAATAATTCACACAACTCATGACGGTTGAAGTAATTGCTTTCCCTTTGCATATGTGAATTGAAGGACCAAGGAGGGTAATGATTAGTGTCTATTCTTTGAATATTTCCAAGTATTTCTGCTCAAAAGCCAGGAGAATGTGGAATCTTTGGAACTGCTTGCTTTCTTTTTATGACCAATTCTTCTTTTCTTTCTCTCTGTTTTGAAGGAAATGGCAGAACACATGAGGAGCATGCTTCACCACAGAGAACTTGAAAACCTGAAAGGAAGGTATGAGAACCATAGTGACTCTTGCCTCTCTGTGCAGTTTGTTATTCTCAAGGATGATTAATGTACTATTTCTCAAACAAGCTGCATTGCACAATTTATTTTGGGCATGGTTTGTGATAAAGCTGGAAATGACCATGTTCACTGACTACCTAAAACTCAGGAGACTTGTTAACTGAAACAGTTGATGTGGAAAAATAATATGAAAAATGAAATAAAAAGTGTTTTTTAGTTCTTGTCAGCTTTCTGTTTGGTTTCCTGGAAGCACTGGAATTCTGTGTGTGGTAGAATTACAAACCCTTTTTTTTTTTTTTTTTTTTTCTTTCAAAATAATCTTTGAGTTTTCAGTTATTAACCTTTTCAACCTCTGTGGGGAGTCTGACATCTTGGATGTCGGGTTGCACCTGTCCTGGGGTATCAGCCTTGTCCTCTGCCTCTTTGGTCCAGTTGTTTGGTTGTGGGAGCTAACCAGGGTGGATGATGGTTTCCATGGCTTTAATTATAATCTCTGGAAAGCGGAAGGAGGTCGGGGGTATTCAAATACCATCCTGATAATATGGAAACCGGATGGAATAAGAGTGCACTTGCAGATTCTTTTAATTTTGCATAGCCTTTGAGGTAGGCAGAGATCAGATGTCTATACTTAACTAGTTTGTGGTCATCTTGCACCACAAACTTCATATGAAAATTTCACATCTGTGTTAAACAACTTCTAAAGGACTAAGGAGGTATTTGATCTCCCACACTTTGGAGTTAAAAGAAGTTTTATTAGGCCATCTGTGTCACATCCATGGAAGATAACTGGTAGGCAGCTTCTGTTTGCATATTAGTTCTCAGTTAATATAGCTTTTTTCCCGTTTTTTTTCTGTGTGTAAAAGGAGAGCAGTCACTATGGCACCAGGCCTCTTTTTTAAAATACAAAATAAAAGTAGTTTAAATATTGAACACAGACACACTGAAACTAAGACTCTGATTCTAATGCTCTAATTCTAATATTTAATTTCTGGCAGTTTAGAATTCTAAATTCTAATCAAACTCTTAAACTGCCTTGTTTTGTAATACTTCAAGACTAGAACTGAGAAATTTATTTAAGTAATATTTTTATATGCAAAGCATATATGTAACTGCAAAAAAGTGTCCATGTTTGAGTGCAGGATTGCATTACATACACGCTTCAGCTAAATACATTTGCTTGTACATCAGCTGCATAGTATTTTATGTTGCGTACAATTATAAATTACTGCTGTAGTTTTGTCTAAAATGGCAACCTCATGTTTCTAATATAAGTCCTCTGGAAAATCTTTAGGATATGAATTTGCCAGTATTTTATGCCCATATGTGTAATGTCTGCTAGCAACAGTTGCAATAAAATTAAGGAAAAAAAAAAAAGCCCTTATTGTAGTATGCTGAATGCATTGCAAGTCATTCCACTTCTAACCTGTTTTATAGTCTGCAGTGAGTTCCTGTTGTGTTGTCTTTGATGAGCCAAAACTGCAGCTAGGGTTTGAGCTCTACTGTGCCTACTACTTTATAAATTCTGTGCTGTGTAAGTGAAAAGATATTGCTTACCTTGAACCACATATTAACTGGCAGTAAATAACCTCTGTTGACCAATTTCTACTTCCATCTGATATTTGATTAATTTGTCCGAGGCTTCAATTTTTATTATGTCACTTCGAGAAAATGCATGAGAGTGGCTGTTTCTTTTTTCAAATAAAAATTTCTTTTGATTAAAGATGAAGCACGTTTAAAAAACTATTTTTTTTTTTTCTTTTCTGCAGTTGCCATCCCTTGCTTGGACCTTTTTTTTTTTTTGTGGCTTTTTTTTTTTTTCTCTCTCCGAGTTCTGCTACTTATTTAGAAATAAATAATAATAAAAACTCTGGGTCATCCTGCTTTCATCTCTACTATGCCCCACACAACTGGCCTTGTCAGCTAGGAACGTTCTGAAAACGTGCCTGGGATCAAGCACATCATAGTATTTGATATCTGTCTGCTGAGAGTGAAAAGAATTTGTTCTGTTACTGAACAGCTGGGAAGTGGTTGCTCAGAAACCAGAATGCCCTCAGCACTAGAAGTTTATTTAGAGCTTCTGGTCAGCTAACTTACAGAGCGTTTCTATTCTAGACCTTCTTTTGGTAGTAATTCTGAGATTAGAGTGGCTACAAGGACAGAAAAGTGACGAGCTTAGAATGTAGTGCATTTGAGCATCTTATTTCTTGCATTCTTCTTCACTATTTTTATAATTTATGACTCTTACAGGTAACACAACTTTTTAGAAATCACGTATTATAGTAGTCTACAGTAGCCTGCCGGTGGTCTGACAATTCTCAGCTTCCTATTTCCTTGAGACTGAAATTAAATTAAACTTACTTTTAATAGGTATTATTTTTTCAAGGTAGAAATATAAGGTAATATTAATTTAACGTCACTTATTTTAGAAGAATGCATAGATTTGTTCTCAAGAAGAATTTATGGACTTAACTTTTTACTCTGCAGTAACAGCCTTGTTCTCTCCCCTTTTCTTCCTTCCTTTCGTTTCAGTTTAGCAGAAGTCTTTTAGGAGTTCTGTAAAGCAAGCATTGTAAAGGAAGGTGTGCTCCAAGTTGAAAATGTGAAATGCAAGTAACACCCTCATAAGGGAGTTTGAATAGTGTGATGTAAGATTATATCATTAAAATAATATTATATCAACAGTTATTACCTTCACATTTAATATCCAGCTAGAAGTTGTTCTAGGCTTCCTATCTAAAAGGCAGAGGAGATGAATGAGATGTTTGTGCTTTTCTTTTAAATTTAATTTGTTAACGCAAGGACTAGAACAGCTTTCTTGAACTTCAAGGCTCTTTTTCCCCGTGATACATTATGGGAATTGGACATCAAATAGAAAGCTTTAGTGGGCTTTATTTTTGTAATTTAAAATGAAATAATACTTTTGTATGAGGGACAGTCTGCCATCTGAAATATGCATACAGAAAATAAAGCTCTTGGATGCTGTCATGCTGAGAATATGATTTTTTTTTTATTTCGAACTGCTTTTGTCCTCTTTGTTAAAGAACTGAGGCTGTTTGGTGTTTCAGGTGAACACCAACACAGCCCTGAGTAGTAAGTAAGGGAAGTGTACATATGGTGGGAGCATGCCTAATTCTAGCTGATGATAGTAGGAATAGGGTAGTGAAAGAGGTCATAGAAATCAAATATCCCTTTAGCATAACCATTCATGCTGCCAGGCAGTTCATCCTTAATTTAAGTAGTTGTTCATGCAGGGAAGGAAGTGTGAGGTTTTTCGGTTTTGTTTCTTTTCCTCTAGGTTCCTACAAATTAACAGCAGAATAGCATTCTAATCCTTACCCACTTGAGTCTTTTCTTTCTGGCCTGTCTAGTTAGTTGTCTCAGAGCCACAGCTTGATAACTGGCCACACAAAATTACATGTGATTGAAGCAGTTTTGACTGTAGCCCAGCTATGAACTCGTTGGCCGTGTCTGAATTCAGTGGAAATGTTATGTACATTTAGAATTTCTATCCTTCTCACTTGCAGACTGACTATGTGAGGATAAAAATGGTCTTATGAAATATTTGGAGTGTTCACTAAAATGTAATTAGTATCCCTAAGGTGTGTTTCTTACTGAAGTGTCCTTGTCATGTGATGTTATAGAGACACAGGACCTTTTCAGCAAGAAGCTTCTGTCTACAGTTTGCCTTAGGACAAATAGTTGGGCCATTTGTGGGTGAGAAGAGTGTTCTTCCAATGCATTAGTAAAATTCACTGATTGTATTTTGTTAATATATGGGGTTAATAAAACAGACTGTGTGCATGTATACATAACCTATGTTTTGACTGCTTATTAGAGAGTGTAAAGTGAGCAAAATGAAGTACACCCCTTCTCCAGAAAACACGGACTGTATTTGTAAGCTACTTCATAAATGATATTTTTTCAAATACTTCACCTGAAGTGAAATATGAAGAGTGTAATTTTTATGAATTAGTCTACTTAACCCCCTGTGACTGGGCCTGGATGACTTAATTGATTAGATTTTTCAACTATCCTAGGAAGAAAAACACATTTCTAGAAAAAATAAAATGTTTTTAGTAGTTGCTGCTGACCCTCCATCAAGCACCCTACTGAAGGATGCTGGCTTAGTATTTTGAGTGAAGGTGCATCTTGTGATCTGTTTCTCGTTTTACTTTTAACTTTTTTGCTAAGAACTGAGGATTCATGTTTGACCTTTTCCTTTATGGATCTCAATTTCTTGACTATAGCTATGAACTGTGCTGGCAAAATAGTGCTCCTGTTATAAGACTTCAGTCTCAAGTGTGCTGTGCAGATAGGTAGATTTGCCTGTATTAAGTGACACAGTAGTAGGAAGCATTGTGGAGGCAGGCAGTGAGTCCTGACTTGTTCCAGCTGAACTATTTGCAGCGGACTATACTTACTCACATTGTGTTGTTGTTGTTTTTTTTTTAACCTAAACAAGGAAAGTATGTTCACCAGTTATTATTAAATTCCTATTTTCTTAAGAGTGGAGTTTATGTTGGATTTCTCAGAAGAAAAAATAAGGTATTTTTAGAAATACTTTTTTTTTTTTTAATAGAGGAAAATAATTGTAACCTTAGTCCAGAATTTACTGAAACATGAGTGAAACCATTTGTCTGCCACAGCTGTCAGCTTCCTCCAGCTGAAATAATTACTGTATTTTTTAAGATATGTCCTCTAAAGTGGAAAGCAGACCTCATGCACATTTGAACCAAATAAAGTACAGTGAACTGAAGATACCCTCCCATTGCTTGCTGTGCTGTGGAGTCTTTAGATTCCAGGCAGCAGTCTCAGCTGTCCCAGTTTAGGTTGTGCTGTAGTAGGATTGGCTGTATCCATGTACTGCCTCCTCCCTTTTCTAAATTTCACTGGGGTAAGGCTCAAGGCAAAGATTAAATGTAGAAGCTGTCACCAGGCTTCCCCAGTGCAGCTGGCACCATGGAAGGGCTTCAGAGCAGCTCCTGCTAGCTCTGAAAGCCTTCCATTCTGCCTCCTCGCTCACTATGTTTCCTCTGAAAAGATTTTGAGTACAACAATTCAAGACGAATTCCTCCTCCTGTTTAACACAGCTGTATTACCAAGTCTTCTACCTCTTGATTGTTGGAAAAAAATCTTCTAAAATCTTACCATCCAAAAAAACCGACATTGAATGAAAAAAGCCTGAGAATTCAAGTAAATTAAACATACCGAGCAAAACCTGGTAGCCTTGAACACAAGCCATTGGCTAAAGACGAGCGCATTCAGAGGAAACAAAGTAAGAACAGAGATTCCACCATGCCTGTTGGCAGAACCAAAAGCCCACCCTCTGCCTCTCTTCCTAGGGACAGCAACCACGAGTGCCAGGTGTGCAGGGTGACATTGGTGGGCTTGTCAGCATATGCCAAGCACATCTCCAGCCAGGTACACAAAGACAATGTTGATGCCCATGATAAAGTGGAAGAGAAAGAGGAGGCAGAAGAAGAATACCTTGACAAAGAAGTCATTCAACTAATCAAACAAAGGAAGGAACGGAACCGGTGAGTTTTCCTTTCTTCTCTTGGTTGTACATTGTAGGTCTGCTTTTAGCACAGCTGTAACTTGCTCAAAGGACTGGGTACTCATGAACTATAAGCTGTATGCAGTCAGTATGCTTGTTACAAAAACAATCCAGGAGAATTAAGTGGAGACTGTTGTTTTGAATGTGCAAACATGATTCTGCAAAGTGTATGTGTTCTGTTGGTCTGCTATTTGTAGGGAATTACAGCTATTCTCCGTTGTAGATTAAAAAAACCCAAAAAACAGTTATGCTGTAGCATTCAAGTCTCTAAAATGAAATCTTGTGCTTTCAGAGTCCTAACGCTGTTATTTTAACGTGTGGTATTTATTTTAACTGAAGGGTTAAATAAATGTGATAGTAATGCTATTGTAGTTTTAGTGTGATGGGAGGATGGTTCAGCAGGAAACCAGCCTTTTCAGAACTGTTGGTGAACATGCTTTGTTTAAAACCTTGGATCTGTCTATTTTTCAATTGAATTGGATTGTTCTGTTAATGTTACGCTAAAATCCCATAATCCATGAATTAAGTTGCTTACTTGTTTTATCTTGCTGCTTATCTTCAGCTAAAGATAATTCTTGTGACTCACTGTGAAATAGAAGGAGTGCTGCTGTTTATCTTGCATGTGACTCTGCAAGTGTGCATTGCTAATGTGACGTTCCAATTGGGAATTTATTGTTTCAGTACATTTACAGCATGACAGTGTTACTAAAGGGACGTATGATTTTTGAAAGAAGCTCTTGCTTGCTACTGGAAAATTAGTACCTTAAAATGCACAGATGGAGTTACTGTTTAGTTTTGAATCCATTTCAGCATACTAGAATGTCTCTGATCTGTATGGTTATCAAGTTTTCATAGTAGTTGATGTAGGTAGTATCAAAGTCATTTTTCTTCATTCTGTGGTGAAAGTGGTTAGTACAGTGCTATTCTGAGACAAGTAAAATCTTATAAAATCTCTCTGTTGGATATGGACTTGGAGAAAAAAAAATTACATGGGTAAAGTTACAGCAAAACTTTTTCCATTAGATCATAGTCTAGTTGAGTCAGCTCCTAGAACTAAAGGTATCACCGAGACATCAGTTATTTGATTTCTTGTCTTAAAGCTTAGTTTAGCTTATACACTAGCCCATTTTTCACTAGCCTTTAAGTATTTGTGCATGTTTTAGCAAAACTGAAATGTTCGAAATCTTAAAAGGTGGTACAATATACATTTCAATTTACTCATATCAATTTCTTTTTTTTTTAGCAGAGAGTAGTATGAAAGCTTCCCATCTTGGTTGTCCAGGAACTTGGAATGCATGCATTTCTGTAATCAGTTTTTGGAAATAAAAATTTTTATTAAGCACTCTTCAACTGGTAGAATGAATACTTAATATATTTAGAGTGCTGATCCTGGGAATAGCTGCCAGTGTTAAGATAGCATTTATCTTTAAATGTACATGTGATAATTTACCACGTGTTCTGGACAGACTGCCAAGCACAAGTATTATCCAAAGGGCAGTAGATAGTGCTTCTCTCACAGATTTGCCATTGCGTGCTGTGGTCTCTTGGTTTGTTGTTTAAATCAAGACAAAATAGTTTTTTGTGAATGTTCTATATCTGCGTTTTAACATAAGCTTTCTGAGCTGAGACATTATCTCAGTTGTTTACTAACAACTACAATAACTGCTTTTCTCAGTAGTTTCTAATTTTCCTACTGTTTTGTATCAATTCACTCTAGTTATGCTGTCTAGTACCAGCAGAGTAGTCTTCAGGAAAAAAGAAAATCTGACTGCTTATTAGTTTTTTTTTTCCTGTCAAGATTCCTCAAATTGCAAAGAATGTACAACAAAAATGAGCTTTCTGACAGCTCTTCTTGAGCTGTCCTTTCATCATATCAGTTGTTTTTGTAAGAGTAAATTTGAAATGCAAGGTTTAAGTGAAGGCACAACACTAAGAGTTGAAAGTCAACCACTGCAGAACCTTGAATAATAAAGTAGCTAAAAGTAAGTTGTTTTATTTAAGAAGAAAAGGAAACATTTTCTTCTTAGCGCAAGCTAAATGGATGGGACTTGCATTCTGTTGGATTTCAGTGAAGTAGCATCAGAATTTATTTTTTTCTAAATTGTTTTGTAGGCAAGTTGAACCATGCTGTGCAAACCAAGAAATAGAATGTGATGATAGGAGATCACAGAGAAGGCGAGAAGATAGAGCTACATACAAAGAAAGAGAAGCTTATGATCAGTCACCATGGCATCATCATAATGCATCACAGAGGGACTGGAAATGGGAAAAGGATGATTACATTAATTCTAGACAAGGCAAGTTTTCACACTCCCAGAGGAACCTTAATATAAATAGGCATCCAGGTGGCCCAAGGGGACGCTCTGGGTGGCACCCAAATGTTTCAGGAAACTCTCCAAGTTGGCATAACTATGGGAATTCTGGAATGGTTTGGCATCCAAATGGGCGAGGAGGAGGAGGAGCACCAAATTGGCATCACAGTGCCAGGGGGAGGAATTCTACTTGGCACACAGAAGGAACGGGTAATTTTTCCAGCTGGAGTTGCAAGAGTTATGGAGGAAACTGGAAGTCTAGTTCTCATGGTGCAAATAGCTGGAATTTTGGAAGCTCTGCAGATACATATTCATTAGAACCAGCTAAATATAACAAGGAAAGATATATGTGGCAGTGGCAGGAGAAAGACATCGCTGATGTTCTTCCATACAGAGATCGAAGTAATAGGAGTGACTCATTTGATTTTACTAGTGATAAACTTCCTTCTGAGGGAGCATTGGATTTTGCTACTTCCAAGCAACCAGAAAGCAAAGCTTCAAGAAAAACTGGGAGCCCTTCTAGAGATAAAATACATCGCTGGACTCCCTACCCGTCCCAGAAATCTACAGAGCAACAGTCATGGTTTGAAGATGTTTCTAAAGCTACAGATAAAATGGATATTTCAGTAAAAGGAAAAACTTGTGAAGCCATTGCAAACCTCCAAAAACTTAAGAAATTGGAAGCATCTCCCCATTCTAATGTAACCCTAGATTGCCCTGATTCTAGTGATGAAAAGCCTGACAAAGATGATGGCAGAAGTAGCAGGATGCCATCGCTGAAATCCCCTCTTCTAAATATCACGGATATGAAGTTATCTTCCCCAAAGCAAGACACACAAAGTCCATTAAAAAATGTCAAGTCGCTGTTATCCTCACCTAGTAGCAAAGAGCAGAACCATTTGAAAGCACTGAATCTGGAAACTAACAATTTGCCTTCTTATTCATCAGAGCTGCATGGTGCATGTGCTGGTAACTTACAAGGCGACAACAAAGACACATTTAGCGGTAATCCAGGGGAGCCTGTTAAAAACTTGGGTGAAGTAGAACAAAAACCCAAAGATGTTCAGTCCAACCATTCCTTACAAAGTGCTCCCGTGAACTCTTGCAAGAATACAAGTGATCAGAATATGGAAGAAACTGGGAAAGCATCAGCAAAGAATAAGTTCAGACTAGATTCATTAGAAGATGTGAGTGACGATGAGTTAACGGGAAGTGAGAAGGTAGAAATAAGAGGTTTAAAAATGAGTCTTTCTGTTAGTTCTTCTTTACCTTGTGACACTCCAGAAGGTAAAATTGCTGCCTCTGAAAAGAATGTTGAGGAAAAGCAATCTTCTTCAAGCGTTGCATCTGCTGATCTGAAAGATTCTGCATTTCAGATGAAATCCACAGTTTCTCCATCAAACAGTCAGGACCAATTGAACGTGGGTTTGAAAACCTCCTCACAGGAAAGTGAAGTGAATGAAGAGCATGTCAAGTCACATGATCACTTTGAAATGGAAGGTTTTGAAAATCATTCAGATCATGAGCTGCAGAAAGGAGGAAGTCAATCCCTAGGCCTCCTTCTTCCTGATTTAAGTAAACTTGGCCTCCCTGCCTCTCTGCAAAGAGACCTGACACGACACATTAGTTTGAAGAGCAAAGTGGGAATACATCTTCCAGAGCCCAATCTCAATAATGCACGACGCATTCGGAATGTGAGTGGCCATCGGAGAAGTGACACTGAGAAAGAGTCGGGACTTAAACCCACCCTCAGGCAGATTCTTAGTGCTTCCCGGCGAAATGTAAACTGGGATCAAGTCATCCAGCAGGTATCCAAGAAGAAACAGGAACTTGGCAAAGGTTTACCAAGGTTGGTAGCTTTCAAGTGTAACTGTGTGTGTGTTTGTTTAAGGGAGACGGTTGTTTTCCCCTCAAATCTTAGCCGAATTTCAGAATGCTAAATAGAAGACTCTATAATGAAGCATTTTGATACAACCATCTTTTTGCATGTACATGTACTTTGATGTTCTTTGCTTCTGTGGCAGTCTGTCCACAAATAAGTAAAAGAAGATGCTGCTCAGAACAGATTCTGATCAGCTCACAATAATTGCTTAATACCTGAATATGTGACATTATGAGATAGATGACACTAGGAACACACTTGCATTTCAGGTTCTAGTAAATGGCAGTATGTGAAAACATAATGAGGATGTGTACAGCACTGCTGCAATTACTTCATGTACTCAGGACTACAAGAAATGATTGCATTGTTGCAGACAGAATAAATGTTCCCTTTTAGATCTGTTTTAATCTGATAAGCAGTTTGTGTTTAGAGTGACTGTAAAATATTTCATTCTTTAAGCCTCTTATAGGGACTAAAGGTTTTGCAGTCTCTTGAAAATATGTAATCTTTGCTTGTTCCAAACTAGATTACAGGTAGTTCTGAAAATGATCAGTTTTGCTTCTGTTTGAAATTTTGCTTCAGATTTGAGCTTTATAAGACACCGAGAAACAAAGGTAACAACCTTTAACATTGCATGAGTCATGAACAGATCTTCTGGATGATACTCAAATTTTTTAGAGTCCCTAAAAACTCATGAAGATCTTTTCATGATTTGGAAATTGTCCTGTCAGTTCTTAGCAACAAAATATAATTTTGTGATACACAGAAGATATTGCTTTGCTACATGAGACAGAAGCTGTAGAGTATCAGTTGAATGAGTTACTAATCTTCTCAAACGGTAACGTACAGCTAGTAAATGGTGTATCTTATTTTATTTTATTTAGATTCAGATTGTTTGTTACATGTGTATTTCTTTTTCTTTTATCTTGTTAAAGGTTTGGTATAGAAATGGTACCTCTCGTTCAAAATGATCAAGAGAGTCTAGAACTCAGTGAAGAATCTGATCTGTCTACTCTGGAAGGATTCCAGTGGGAAGGGATTTCCTTAGCAGTGCCTGGGTCAGCCAGAAAACGTAGCTTATCTGAAAGCAGTGTCATTGCAGACAGACTCCCTTCTGCTTACAGCCTTTTTAGTGAACAACCCAAAGCAAAAGAATGTGAGGAAAGGCAAATAGTTTCAGCCAGACACTTATGTGATATAACATCTGGATATGAGGCAAGTGTTGACATTGAAGCTAACTTGAAACAGGAGACCTCTTCTCTTTCTTTGTCACCATTTATATCTGAAAGAACTGAGACCACTGGAAGGAAACACAGCCTACAGGCTTCTTCTGAGGTCACAGGCCTCACAAAAACAGAGCAAGAGAGTCTAGATAAGAGAACGCCTCTTCTTGAAAAACAGAATGTGTTAGAAAACTCAGAAGAAAATCCTCTGGCTACAAGTGATGTACTTCTTGCAGTGTCTAATAACATTGATGCAGCTACAGACAGTAGCTACACTTCTGGTACTGAGCAAAATGACAGCCAAGGAATTGGAAAGAAAAGGAGAGCAACAGGAGTAAGTATACAATTTTGTACAGCTTTGCTGTGCTAGAAATGTTATTTTTCCCTGTCAGTGATTGTGACCATCTCTGTAAGGATGACTTCCTCTTTGTTTTATTGCCTTGTACATTAATGGGCTTGTTTGACTTAATTTTATTTAAAAATATTTCCAATTTTTGCTTTTTTTAGCACAACTTCTGCTCACTCTATTCTTATTAGTAGGAACCACAAATGCTCTTTAGTTTTGATTTAGTGACAAACATACTATGCTAGTAAACAAACTGTTAAAATATTTCCATGATAGTAGTTAGTGCTGCAGTGAGGATCTTTGTGTTCTAAAACTGAAATGAAAGCTAAACTGTAATAGACATTTGTTTTCTTAAACACTTCAGGTTTAGTACAAAAAATGAAGCTTCTGATCAAATTAATCAGAATGGATTTGTTAAATGCAGTTAATGAGAATTTTAATTCCTCACTAATTTCATCCTTTAGATCGTCAACTAAATCTCTGAAGAAGAAAATGCGAACCAAGTGTGGTCTTGAGCATCTAAGCATGTAAAAGACTGCCTGCTTATTTAATATTTCATCTTAGTTGAGATGACAGCAGAGCACTCACTTTGTTTTATTCTCACTTTTAAGAAGAGAAGGAGAATGAGCAAAATTGTACGTTTTCTTTCCTGTGGTTAGAAGTGATATTTCTTGAGATAACAGTGGATGTATGCCTTCTTGATTTAGGCAAAATTGCTATTGCATCTTTTGTTAATAAAGTATCTTACTTGTAGGAAGGATCCTCTCCTGAAATCCCCAGTCTGGAAAGAAAGAATAAAAGAAGAAAAATTAAAGGTAAAAAAGGTGAGTGACTGTTATAAATGTGTGTGTGTCTAGGATAGAGATTGTAAATACTTAGTAGTATTCTGACTTGGCTGAAGTGGCAGTTTTTTTTAGCATTACATTGGTGTGTCTTTGCTCTTGCTCAGGGTCATAGAATGGACTCCTGTCAGGTCTGTAAGACATATAAAATTAGAGATAGAACAATGAGATGCTGTTGGGTCCCTTCTCTTTCCATCCTTGTTTTGAATACTGGCTTCCAGGTGACTAGTGAAATACAATGCATGGAAGGATTTTTTTTTTTTTTTTTTTGCATTACATTGTTCTATCACCATATATTTGTGGTAAATCTATTAAAGGAAACTAACTTGAAAAAAGCTGACCAGTACACAAATTGAAACTCGATTGACTTGAAGCATCTCTGTAATGCCAGAGGACCTCTAAAACAGAGGATATTTACTGAAAACAGTGCTTGTAGATTGTCAGGAGGTTGCAAACAAGTTCTCACAGCCCAAATACTGTCTGGAATAGTAAATGATTTTAATCATAGTGCTCTTTTTGTCTTAACCTACCTTTTCTTGACCCCTGGATTAGCTTAATAACTTAAATCATGTTTAGTTTAAATTTTGTTTTTGCCTTTTTGATTGCATTAATGAAAAGTATGCATTTGTACTTTCTGTGCATATATACTTCGACAAGAGATCTTTGTGGAAGAGGATGACTTTCTGTTAAGTGCTGACAAAACAGTGATTTTAAAAAGAGGTTACTGGAGTCTAAGTTAAGATCATTTAAAGAGAAATTACTGACTTTGTTCTTCTATGTAATATGTGACTGTTCCTGCGCATACATGCTCTTCTGTCTCTTGTACAACTACTAATGCTTGAGCTAACTCATGTTTATGTGTTTAAAGTGATTATATTTATTGAGATACAATTGTCATGCATTGTAATGTGTTGCCAAGTACCATTATTTGCCAAATTATGTGGTTGTTTTTTTCAGAACGTTCTCAAGTAGACCAATTGTTGGCCATTTCATTGAGGGAAGAAGAATTGAGCAAGTCCCTGCATAATGTGGACAACAGTCTCTTGCAGGCTAGAGCTGCCCTGCAGGCTGCGTATGTTGAGGTTCAGCGGTTCCTTGTGTTAAAGCAACAGGTAACAGTAGGCTTTTGAGACTGGCAGAACTAGAAGTTAGCATCCTGAGAAACTACCATCAGTAGAAGTTATTAAAAACTCCTGTTTTGCAGATAAACATGGAAATGAGTGCGCTGAGAAGTCAGAGAATCCAGATCTTGCAAGGGCTACAAGGTATGAGATACTGTGAAACAATAACAGTGAAAAACTGACTCTTATATTCTTTGAATTAAGTGTCTTGTAAAAATTTCACTCATGTAAGAAGTGGAACAAAACTGTAAGGCTTCTCGCAGTGAAGTCCTTATTGCTCAGGTGTAATCTCTTGTCTTTGGTAGTGCTGCAGTTACTGGCTTTCTTACAAATTTTTCTTTTCTATCTGCCAGAAATCATCTCTTGGTACCACTGACTTTTGTTGCAAAAATCTGTAAAGTATGAACGTATTTTTGTTCATTTGTTATTTTGTTTTTCCTCTCCTCTTTTACCATTAGAGACATATGAACCGAATGAACTGTCAGAGCAACTTCCCAGTAGCGTCTCAAGTGAGAGAGGAAATAGCAAATCTCAGATGTCAGCTGATTTGCTTCCTGCAGGCTCATTCTTGCCTCTTTTGGACACTTTGTCTCCTGTACCTCCGCTGGGAACTTCCGTTCACGTAAATACATCAACACCATTCCATTCTGGCATCACATTCACCACTCCTCCAATCTCCTCAGTGCAAGTTAAACGAGAACCTGCGTCTCCAAAAGCCTCAGAAGAAAATGCAAATACCGTACTCCAGAGCTCTCTATGTGCTTCACGGACAGAAGTGGTGGCACAGAAGGATGGTATGTGTGGCTCTTCTTTGTTTTAAGAAATAGCTTTACAAAAATGCAAGGAATACTTTTTTTTGTGTAGAAGCATGTAAGTTGGGTGTCAAACCTCCAGGCTGTTGTGAAGGGGTGAACTCCCATTGAGCAGCTGGGGTACATTAGGTATGTATTGATTAATACTGGTCTTCCACAGCAATGACTGCAGGTAAGGGAACACATGGCAAAGGGTAGCAACATCTTAAGCCAGCATTGTAGGATTCACCAAAGGTTTTTTTCTTAGAAGTATGTAAGCATCCAGTCATCCAGAAATTTGAATCTTTTGCCCCCTTGCTTTGATACTTGTACACAAGTAAACATTTTATTTCCCAGTGGCATTTTTTCAAGGCTTAATAGCTGACTGGAAGAGCAGATCTGCAAGGGCCAATGAGAGGGAATTCAGGTGCAAGCAATGCACCTGAGTGACTGAAAGGGGTGGATCCTGTCTTCACCCCTTCCCAGATCTAATTTAAGGGTTGGCAGTGGGGGCAAGGATATCTTGCTGGAGATCCTTGCGTACCTGAGGCCTTCCAAAGGTGAGCTGATTCTTTCCTTTTTTTCTGTGTCCACGGCTGCTGCATCTGAGTATATCTTCACTTACTGCAGCCTTAGACTTTGCTGCTACACAGTCATTGCTGTGCTTTCCATTGTATTACAGTACTTTACATGCACATTTAAATATACACAAAAAGTTGCAGGGAAAGCAACTTGCATAAATATCAATAGCTGTAAATACCAAGTATGACGCTTGTCTCTTTTCTTCAGAAGAGATCATCCAAAAAACCTCAGTGCATCCGGTTATCTCTGCAACCATATCCCTGTCAGAACTGACAGCTTCTTTCCAACATGCTAATGAAGAAACTCACAAGCCTGCTGTGGACAGGGGAAAGGCTGGGCTTTTGGAGAATCCTTCTCATTCGCTGTCTTCTTTCAGCAAAAGAGAAGCAAATGGTACAGTGGCTGAAAGCGTTTTACTGGAACAGTGTAGAACCTTTCTTCCAAATTGTTCAGTCCTTCTAGAAATGCCAGTGGATAAAACTCCCAAATCATCAGCAGAACCATGTGAACAACAAGCAGCAAATGCTCTAATCCCAGCAGAAAAGGGGAACAGAAGGAGAAGAAAGTTAAGGAAAAAGAAAACGCTGAGGGCAGCTCATGTGCCAGAGAACAGTGACACAGAACAGGATGTGATTGACTGTAAGCCTGCCAGGAAGGTCAAGAGTGGAAAAGTTCCTAAAGGAGAAAAAGTTACTACATCCACTCCTCAAAAACAGGAAGATGGAGTTGCTGTTCAAGCAGCTAGAAACAAAGATGAGAAAGACAGTGATGCTTCTCTGGAACTAGTGGAAGTTGCAGCACCTCAGTGCGAAGTGGTTGACATTGGTTCATCAGAGTCAGGAGATGAGAAACCAGACAGCCCATCAAAGAGGGAGTCATGCAGCGCTGTGGACCGAGCAATCTTAGAGGCATCTTGCTCAGGTTATGATGAAGTGAGCTCTACCAGTGAGATTGGCACAAGTTATAGGGATGATATGAAAAAAAGGTGAGATTATTGTAGATCTCTCAAAAGTAAAAGCATTGAATGATGCTCATAATATGTATTTTTCTCCCGTTTAGAAAGTTTTACATCAGTAATTCTTAGTTTTGTTTGGAAATTAAAATTGAGGGAAAATGTGTCTAGCTGTGTGTCATAAATTGAATTTGCTTCTTTAATCCAACTAACAAATGTGCATTGTTATATGCCAGACCCTCTAAGAACTGGGACATGGCCCTACGGCATGGAAAATATTTTTGATCTTAACCTGTTTCTGCTTAGTCCAGAGTCTTGTGTTCTGGAATATACTTATCAATAACTGATGTGAAAATGAACAAGCTGAATCCAATCTTGCTCCCCTTATTTCTGTTACAGTGCGGCTGAGATACAGACTTCTATATCATCACTAAGAGGATCAAAGAACTCTTCAGGTATATCTTTTAATCTGTTTCTCCTGTACGATACATTGCAAGAATTAGAGTCAGGTCTATTTTAAACTGCTACCAGAGGAATTTACCTCTGAAGATTAAAAAAAAAAAGTGTGCTTGAAGTATAAGAAGTGAAGCATACTCACTTACCTTGTCCCTCACTGAGAGCTCTGTGCCTTGAGCCCTCACCACCCCATCCCACACTAGCAGTTCTACAGTCTCCATGGGGCTGTGTGACAGACAATAATACAGTTATTTTGCTATTTTAAAGATCTTTCTGGACTTGATATGTCAAGATCTTTCAGGCATTTTATATTGTATTCTGACACTTACAGACACCTGCTGAGAGCTGCAGTGAAATCTTGACTATAATGATGCTGAGCCTACCTAATAGTTCTGCTGTTTGGTGATAAGCAACAGTATGTTTGCTTGTGTTTCTGCACATAATCAAAGAATGTGCATCTCTATTCTACAGAAGTGTCTTCAGAGCCAGGTGAGGATGAAGAACCTACTGAGGGGAGCTTTGAAGGACACCTGGCTGCAGTGAATGCTATTCAGATTTTTGGGAATTTGTTGTACACCTGCTCAGCAGACAGAACTGTTTGTGCCTACAATCTGGTTGTAAGTAAAGTTGCAACAATGGTGTAAGAATAATTACAGTCACAAGGTTGCAGTTGCATTTTTGTGAAGCCTTATATAGTTAAGGAGGTAGCTGGTTTTAGTGCTTAGATTTTTTTTCAGTCTTCAAGCATCTCTTCTTCTCTCCCCTTCATCTTGCGAGAGGAGTAAAAGGCGTTTGTTGTAGATCCTGCTCTTCCACCCTACTCTGTCAGGAGCTGATCCTGAGAGGTATTGCAGACCTTTAGTCTGATGGACTATATACTTTGCTTTCTAGAGCAGGAAGTGTGTGGCTGTCTTTGAGGGACATACTTCAAAAGTGAACTGCCTGCTGGTCACTCAGACAAATGGGAAGAATGCTGCACTTTATACTGGCTCAAGTGATCACACCATCAACTGTTATAATATCAAGGTACTTGAATTCTGTATTGATTAACATGTACTGCTTTAGTATGCAATGTTTCTTTGCAAATATAAATGAAACAAGCCATTTAACACCCTGTAAGCTAGACGTGAGCCCCACTTCATACCTCGTTGGAGTAAAGTAGGAGGAAAAAAAATATGAAAAAAAAACCGCTTTGGTTAGTTCATCAGTGGAGGTTTTTGTCAGAACAACATGATGAGATCTCAAATGTTGGGAATGCTAATATGCAGGATGGTTGTCTGCCTGTGGATATTGATTTCATCTTATTTCTAACTTAATTGCCACCATAAGATGTGGTTCTTATAGGAAAGCTATTGAGAGAACAGGTAGGAAGGCTGAGACTTTCTGAAGCAGGAATTTGAAAGATAAACAGTAGTAAGGCTTGTCTTACATGCATGTTGGACACTCTAAAAGTAGTGCCTCCCAATTATTTTGATGGAAGCTAGAATAGATACAAATAATACAATTTGATGTAAATTCTTGGCTACAGAACGCTATCTTGGGATAGTCACCACCATTAGCTGTGCATTTTTGTAGGAAGTGAACAAAAGCCTGCATCCTGTGCTTATAACAGTCTGCACCAGTGGAGGTGACAGCTGTGCGTGACTGTTTGAAATGTGGCTCGTCTTTCAACTTACTGACACCACTGCTGAAATGCTGAAATGACCACCTGACTGTGCTCACATCCACTGCGTGATCTCCGTAAATGTTCAGCAAGCATCAATGAATGTCAGTGGGTGCCATTTTCTTCACATGTGGGAAATCAGTGACGCAGCTTTGCTTCATATGCTCTTCCATGTCAGACACCATATTGTCAGACACCATATTGACACTCTGCCCTTCTGATGCCATCTGTAAGCAAGGCAACAAAATGACCTCTACTGCCATACCACCACAATCTGCCTCTGACGTTGTGGGCTAACATAATAAAACAGGAGGCATTACTTTCAGAGCATTTCTCTTAGATTTGAGGAAGGTAATTAAGTACTTTTTGGAGTAAACTGGCAGATGCTTTTGACATGTCATGTCAGTTTGCTGTAGAGGACTTTATGGGCATTCCTTGAATTCAGGCATATGAGTTCAAGGAATGCCTATTCTAAGCTGGTGTATACATTAGAGGCAGTGGCTAGAAGAAAGCTTTTAGTGCTATTGCTCAAGTACCATGAAGTCCCAAAGATAGGAATGAGCAGATAAAAACAAGAATCAGACTGTTGGGTGACACCAGATATTGAGATGCTTTTCTTCAGCTCTACTAGTTCAAAAAAAAAAAAAAAAAAAAGTAGTCTGTAGGTGAAAATCATCATTCACTGTGAGCTTTTTTCTCTGAACTGTTTTCATCTGATGAAGAGCTTTAAATAATTCTTTCTATTGCCAGACCAAAGAACGCATGGAACAGTTGAAACTGGAAGATCGAGTGCTCTGTTTACATAGTAGATGGCGGATCCTTTATGCAGGCCTTGCAAATGGCAGTGTGGTTACATTCAATATAAAGGTTGGTTTGTTTTAATATTGACACCTAAATGTCTGTTCCAATGCAGTTTCCACTTTGTGTTTCTTTCAGTCCTTTTTCTTGAGTAGTAAGTGTATTTGAAACTTAAGTGTTTTGGTGTAAATAGTCACTTTTGGCCCTTCTTGATCTTTCTTGTCACCTCTCCCCTATCCTCCAGTTGCTTTTCTCTTAACTGCTCTGGTGCTTTGATTTCATTAATGAATTTTGAAAGCTAATACATTTATGTACCTGTATGTGTTTTTCTCACTTCTTTAAAGCCCATTTTATGGAGTTACTTCCTTGATTTGGAAACTTAATTCCTAGTTAGTCATAGCAAAGTTTTAGTTCTTAAATAACAATTTTTCCACCTCTAACAGAACAACAAGCAAGTTGATACCTTTGAATGCCACAGCCCTAGAGCAGTGAGCTGCTTGGCCACAGCTCAGGAAGGAGCACGCAAGCTGTTGGTTGTGGGCTCCTATGACTGCACCATCAGTGTACGAGATGCACGGAATGGGTTGCTTCTCAGAACTCTTGAAGGTCACAGCAAAACTATCCTCTGCATGAAGGCAAGTATCTCCAAAAACATGTTTTTGACAGAGGATCCTTAAAACTGTGTTGAGCAAAACCAATGGTTGAGCACCAGGTGAGAAGATGTTGATAACTCAGGGAGCTCAGGTGCAAGCAGTGTACCTGAGTGGCCAGAAGGGGTGGAGTCTGGATCTACCTCTCCTCACCCTAATTTAAGGGTTAGCAGCTGAGGGAGGAGCATCTCTGGGGAATAGAGATTGTGTTCCTTTTAAGTTGTTACGGTTGTCAGAAGTAGTTAGCCAACTTTCTTTCTTTATTACTTGCTATTGCTCTGAAGTACCAGTATCCTATTTGAAGACACTGTTATCGCTTTCTTTTGCTATTTGCTGTCATCCTTTTGTTTTTGTTTTCTTCATCTAATAAATAGTAGGTTGTGGTAGTCAATAGATGATTTCTCTCTTTCAAAGGATAACTGAATGATTGCGCAACTTTGGTCAGAATGCTTCACTTGGCCACTTTTGTACCATTAAACAGAAATGAATAGAAGTAACACTTATTTTATTTTATTTTGGAAGGTTGTGAATGATCTGGTGTTCAGTGGTTCCAGTGATCAGTCTGTCCATGCCCACAACATTCATGTAAGTTTCTCTATATGAAGTTGGAAGGACTACTGTTAAGGTAGTGAAAACTTGTGCTGTAGTGTCAATATTGCAAAAAGTTATGACTGGTGGTAGGAAAAATAACCCTCAGAAAAGGAAGTAATGTATTTTTTGTTCATTAAATAATGTGACTATGCAGTAGAGTAACTAAGGGGAGGGATGCAGAGGGTGAAACAGTTCAGGAAATGTCCATTAGATATGCTGACTCTTTTATTGTGGTATGTAACACCCTTTAATCTGTGGATCTTGCTTTTGCAATTATTAATGCAAAGCTACTGATAATGTGGAAGGGGTTTGTGTAGCTATGCAGTGAGTGAGGTGAAGAAACTTAACAGAGTTTCAGTTAATTAACAGGGGAAAAAAAGGTATATTTAGCTAAGTTTGCTCAATTGTCCTTGTGGCTACATAAATACTACTAGTACTGATAAGCACGATACCAATTGTAGGATGCATGGGAAGATGCAGTTAATGATGGAGAGAGGGGAGGTAGGCTTTTCATAGTGATGTGTATTTCTACTGGACTGCAGTGGCTCTTTGTTAACTTAAGAAAAAGAAAATGTTCTTGATCATAATCTAGAAGTGCTTTTGTAGGAAACAGAAGACTAATAAAGGATATATCTCTTTTATGATCGGTGAGGTTGAAGCTAGCTGCCCTAAATAAAACTAAAACAGTTTTGTTTAATTAAAAATAATAATCTGCTTGCCTCTCCTTGGTCTTGGCACAGACTGGAGAACTGGTACGGATCTATAAAGGCCATAACCACGCAGTAACGGTTGTAAACATTTTGGGGAAAGTGATGGTAACAGCATGCCTCGATAAATTTGTTCGTGTTTATGAACTGCAGGTAAGAGTATAGATGGTTACTAACAACATTTACCTATCATGTTAATAAATGATTTCAGGAAGTCAGCTTTTTTTTTGTCTCTGGCCCGCTCAAAATTTGCAGCCAAAACATGAGTTTTAAGGGCATAACTTCATCTGTTTGTTTATTTATTTTAAGAACTTGGGTAGTTGTCCTTGGATAATAGCTCAAAGAAGTAGGAAAATGTTGGCTTTATTTTCTTGAAAGACCAAGTGCTTTAGTTGAACAAAAGGAATCACAGAAGTAAAGTAGAGAGCTTTCGTAGTACCTTCAAAACCGCAGGGTTGGTTGCTACCCAGGAAACTGCTTTTGGGAGCATTGTTGTTTGCCTGTCTGAAAAATACTTGTTAACTGTTGTGCTAATAAATGTCTGTTTCTCTTTCTTTCAAGTCACATGACCGCTTACAAGTGTATGGAGGCCACTCAGATATGATCATGTGTATGACCATCCATAAGAGCATGGTAACTTCCCTCTTTTCACTGGTCCTGAATAGAAAATTGTATTTTGCACAAGCATATAGACATTTTTTTTTCCCTCAGATAATGAAATCAATTTGTTCTCCAGCTAAGGCAGAGGTATTTACAACTGTCAGCCAAAGAATCAAGTTGCTACAGCAGCTTTGTGTTTGTGTAATATTATTGACTGAGTAACTTTTGAAAGAATTTATACGAAGATATGCACTTAACTCAAGTGCGTAGATTTATTTCTTTAGGCAAGGTGGGGTTCAGAAGTACTTCTGAATAGATACTTGGATAAAGTAGTCATTAAGAGTACTTATTTGCCTGACATGTAGGAATTTGTTTGCTAAATTTCTTTTAGACTGTAAGGTCTGTTAAAGGGGAATGATAGTTATCTGGAAAGACAGGACTGATCTATGTATTGGAATATGTATTGCTCAAGCTTCTCTTCCCATGTGAGCAAGGTGGAGAATTAAGTTCAACCAAGCTATGTCCTTACAGTTTGAAGCTTGAACTGTCCTGCAATAATAGTCCATTTGGGGCCTTCTGAAATTGAAGAAGCATTCAGATGAGTGCCTTTATTGAAGAGTGAAGGGTGGTAATTTTCTGTAGGAGGCAAAAAAGGAGGTTGTAGTCTGTCACCCACAGCAGATTGGCTATTATTTCCTAGTGATGCATTTCCAATAGACAGAAAGACTTGTAATAGACAAAACCTCCTGCTTGTACAGTTTTCTGTATTATTGTTTTTAATAATTAATGTGACCGTAAGAATCTTACATCTAATATACTCTATAATGAAACCTTCAAAATTTGACTTCATTTTTTCTGTTTCCTGCTTTCTTTTTCATAAATACCTCCTTTACAGATCTACACTGGATGCTATGATGGCAGCATCAGAGCTGTGAGGCTTAACCTGATGCAGAATTATCGTTGCTGGGTAATGTGCAAAACATTTTTGGCCTTTCTTTGTTATAGTTTTAAGATGAATTTCTAGAGATGGTCGCTATTCAACCTTGAGTAGCTTGACCTTTATAATTTGATGATCTTTTTAAGATCACTTTGAATGTATGCTGCTAGTTGCATTTCTCATATGCCTGGGGACAAGCCAATAGTAGTATCTTAAACTATTTTTCTTTTGGCTGATCTTTAGATAGTGACATAAAGTTATTTAAAACAACTGGGAAAAAAAAAAACTAAACAATGCCTCTGTTTATGCGAAGCTTAAGTTCTGTAAAGGCTAAGATCCTTTTTTCCTAACCCCATTCTTACTGTTGATCTAGGCTTGGCCAGAAGCAGGAAAAATCTTGTTACTGGAGGAAGAGAGTCCACTGAGAATGTGTATGGAATAAGAATGTTAAAGAGTTAGAGGAGGCATGTGTATGAACAGTCCTTATTCAATTTTGTTGAACTGTAAGAATAAAGGGATTAACTACTTTTTTTTTTTTTTTTCCCTGGATTATTTTTGGCACACTTCTTTTTTTTTTTTTCCTACCAGTGGCATGGATGTTCACTCATCTTTGGAGTTGTTGACCACCTGAAACAACACTTACTAACTGACCACACCAACCCAAATTTTCAGACCTTAAAATGTCGTTGGAAGAACTGTGATGCTTTCTTTACTTCCAGGAAAGGTTCCAAGCAGGTATGTCATTGAAGTAACGTTTGTATTTGGTAGTATAATAGAAAGGTTTGAAAATATTAAAAAATACCTAAATATGAAGAACACGCTGTCACCACCGTTATGGGACTTCTATTAAAGATGCATAAATTCTTATTATCTTAATGAGCCTAATAGTATAGTTAAATCATACAAGACTAAGAGGGTTCAGCTGTGACAGATAAGGAGTGCACTGGTGAATAACTTGAGATATGGTAAATTTTAAGTTTTATTTCAAATCTTATATGGAAGTGGTAACATTCTTGAAATGCCACGAGAAATTCTGGTAACTATACTCCAGATGTTAAGTTTTTGCAGTGTAATTTGCCGTTTAAGATGAACAAATATCAGTCTGAAATAGATTTTTTTTTTTTTTCAATTATTATTATTTAACTTTCATCTGCACACACAATTTCTGTGGATGCAGTTGCTATTTACTCTTTGCATGAGTTTTGTTAACAGTCTTTATTAATGCAACATTCTGCAATAATGGTAGCACAAAATATAAAACTTGAATCAGGCTTAGGAGTTGGATTTTAGCTTAAGTGATGTGGAAAGAGTCAGGAGGAATAGGAAGGTTGTGACGTTTATGCTGTTATGTAGAATCCATGCTTCACTCTATGGCAGTATACCGTGCCTTCCTGTTGAATGTTTTCGATAATACACGATGAAAAGATGGTTTTTTTAGAACTGAAAAATGGAAGTAGAGTTCTTAATTTCTGTTCAAGTTGTTGTGTTTGTTTGTTTTTTTTTAACTGAATGTTTTTTTTTCTAGGATGCTGTGGGACACATTGAAAGACACGCTGAGGATGACAGCAGGGTTGACTCATGAAACTTTTCGCCTCCCACATTGGGAAGTAATTTAATGATAGGATTATTCCAAATAACATCAGTTTCTTGATTCAGTCTTTTACCACTTGGAATGCAAAAAGGAAGTGTGACTGAAAAGCCTTGCTACAGAGCTGCAGGTTGTGTTGCATGCTGTAGACACGAGGCTGATCATTTAAGAAGTGGCACAAATGTAAGATTCTTGCAAGTAATTCACTGACAAATAAGAATATTCCCCCCTCTTGTCTGTCTTGTTTCATGAAGTATGTTCTTGAGAATCTTTGGGAAGCGCAGAGGGGTGTTGAGAAGTTAGATGATAGTGGGTGCTGGTGTTTACACACTCAGCTTGAAACCTGCTAAGTGTCTAACTAAAATATGCTTGTTTCTATGTTGTATCTATTTTTAACTGATTTTAATAAAAATCTGCAAACCAGAACATCAAAAAATCTGACATTGAAACTTGAGTATCCAGTGTACATATTGGCTTTCTCATAAAAAGAAATGGTATTTTACAGAGAACTGGAATGAGTTTTCTAATGTTAACTGTAATTTATATTTTAATCTTTGTCTAAAAGTTTCTACAATTGACACAACGTATACAGTGACTGACTACCCTAAATATTACATCTCCTGAGGTGTTTTGGTGTTTTTCTCTGGAGGAAAGCAGTCCTTTGACAGGTATGTGAGCAGCAGCAGAGCAGCCCTGCTCTCAAGCCTTTCGATCTTAGTCTCTTATAGGTCCTAATGTGCAAGAAGGGAGGAACCACTATCAGCTTTTTTTTTTTTCCTCACTACTATTCTGATGCAACACCAGAGTTGGATTCCTGATTTCATTTGGGATTCCATAATCCTGTATCTTTATTACAAAGCAAACAAATGAATGTTCAAAGTCACTATATACCTAAGTTCTTCTACTTCAGCGTTATTTTGTTTCTGTTGTGAACTGGCTTAATTTGTTTGGGCTATATTATGTTCACAAGAAATCAAGAGGATTTTGAAGTCTAAAGTTCTCAAGCAGAAGCTGGGGATACAAAATGCATATTTCACGTAAAAAATCTTGTTTCTGCAAGTGATATGTAGTGGACACAGGGAAGCCAGTGCAAGGTGCAGGTCCCTCTGCTGTCTCTTAGGGTTGTAGGCTTGATCTCATTTTTCTATTGAGTTCAGTGAAATTGAGTTTTTTGCATTTGTGATGCTTTTAAATAACAAGACAAATCTGACAAAGAACTCTTAAATACAATAACACTAATCTGTCAATGACATTTTTGTTGATGTTTGACTAACCTTCAGCTCAATGGAAAAAAAGCAAATGTTTCCTTAAACTGTAACAGAAGATAAAGAAATCTCAGTGTCAAAACTGAGTAATTTATAAATGTATCCAGTGCTTTTCAAACAAATTGAATGTACTGCTTTCAGTGGACATCTCTTTAACCACTTGTTTGAGATTTCATACGCTATCCATAGACCAAATGTATTTTATAACCTCATTTTTGACTGCAAAGAAGTCTTTTTAGGCCAGGACTGTGACTGAAGGTGGCCTGTGGATGTTCACTTTGCCATCAGGTCAAGGAACTTCAGGGCCTTCTCTGAAGTGCACTGTTTTTATATCGTGTTAGTGCACAAGCATAATTCTTCTGTATTTGCTTGACGTTTATGTTTTTTCTTGAGAAAGACAGGAGTAAAATAGGAATGAGATACAATAGTATCCTAATTCAAACATGTAGGAGTCCTTGAGGTTCCTATGCTTTTGTGGGTTTTTGGGGTGATTTTTTTTTGGGGGGGGGAGGTGTTTTTTTGTTGCTGTTGTTTGTTTTCATTATTTTCATCATTTGTAGATGGGAGAAATGAAAGTGATATGTGACTTAGACTCAAGGCAGCTTTGGGAGTTTTATGTTTTTTTGGAAGGGGGGAAGCGTTGTTTTCTGCTTTATTGCTCTGGAATCTCCAAGAGTATTTGTTTAAGATTGTTTTGTTGGTAGTGTTTTTTATTGTGAGCAGAAGGCTGAGTATGCCTTAAACCATTTCCACGGTTATTGATATTCAAGAGGTTGTTTTTTGTTTTTGTTTTTTTAACTGCAATGAGGGAGCATGTAAAAGCGTGGGAGGAAGCAATGTTAACTTTTTGAGTTATTCTTCATAGGTTGTGATTGAAGTGATGGTGTGGAGCTCTGTGTTCTGAGGGCAAGCATATGGAGTGGTTGTATCACTAAATGTGCGTGACAGAAGATTTTGGTACTTGCTGATTCTTATTCTCTCAGCTGATGAGATTGTTTGCAGGAACATGCAGAAATCTTTCTCCTTAGATATTGCCACAAAGACAGTTATTACTCTTTATTTGCATTCCTGATTAATGATTGCCTTGATCTTTTCTAGATGGTGTAAAAAGAAATGTCCTTTCCTTGTAGTCAGTGATTTTTTCTTTCTCTGTCTTTAAAAACAGTCCTGTCCAAAACTTTGGACTTCTGAAATTCTGCTTTAGCAATGATGTCCTGTGGTATTTTGTAGGTTGTTTCAATTCCATTATCAGAATCTTAAAATGGACAAGAGACAGAGCTGCTTGAGTGCTCATAAATTTTGCTTCATATCTGTACAGAAAAACATGTATATTGCTCCGGAGCTCAGAGGAAAATACTGTGTGGCTTTGTCCTACAGCTATCTTAGCAGGATTTGCTATGAAATTGTCACACAGATAAGAAATTACACAGGCTTCTTTGGGCTTCTGTGAGGAATGCAGCTTCTGTTCACTGCTATTTGTTTCCTCCACATGTGATTGCAGAAGAGAGATGGAAATTGGTGTGTTATATTGGCAGCCATTGATGAGGTCTTCTCCAGTTTTGCAACTGAGGGTTCTGACTTGTATGTGATATACCTAAAGTCAGAGAGTGAAATAGTCTTGGGAAGGGGCCTATTTGTGAAATGTGAGTGGGGTAATTTTTGCATGAAAGGCAGCACTACGCACCTGAAGCCTGTGTTCAGGACTGTTTTTGTTTTGGGTTTGTTTTTTATGCAACTTAAAGAGTTGTGAGTGTGGAAGAGTGAGTAGAGTGAGGGTTGGTTTTTATGGATAGCTGTTTTATTTCATTAGTCAAATGTTAGATGATGAGTTCTGGACTTGCTGTATGCTGACTGAATATGGCAACCCATTTTGGGGTGGAAGCCAGCATTCTTTTCTTAGCAGTACTGATGCTGCTAATTCAGCTGTGAGTCCTCAGTGGGCATGAAGTGCTCAGAGCTGTTATACTCTTTTGTAACACAGAATGGGAGAGGCTTTACTGAAACTGGTTATATATCATTCTTTTTAAAAGTGGGAAAGCATGTTGTGGTGCACCTTTATTAAACCCTACCCAAGCTCAAAAAGGTTGCAAGTAGCATACAATGATCACTTAAAAGTTCAAATGCGCAACAGAGCTTAACCTTATCTGACACCCTCACATGTGTTGAATTAAAAAATAATGCTAAGACTGGTCTGTATTTTTTGCTATGCTTTCCTTCAAATCACAGGAAAAATAACAGTTAACTGACAGTGCAGTGCTGCATGGCCTAGTGCTGCTGCTTCTCTGTGTGGAAGGGGCAAGAGGGAAAACTGTTGCATCTGTTGATACGAAGATGTATTACATACCCCAGCTTCTGTTTGCCTTGAGTAAGGTGTGTGGGTTGCAGACCTTCCAAGCAGTTCTGTGCTGTGTTGAAGTAGTGCGGGTCTTAGTGCACGCTTATAAACCATATGGTAATGCTGAATCATGGTAAACAGTGACTGAAAGCTCACAATAAACTGTAGGTTCCCAGAAACAAAAACCATGGTGCTGAAAAGATAATTTTTTTCCTTCTTTTAAATTAAAATGTAGGTACGGATAACTCTTGGTATCAAGCTTCTTTGGTACTATCGTTCAAACATAGTCTTAAGTTGTCCAGAATTGCAGAATATATGAGGAAGGATAAGGAAGCAGTCACAGCTGCTAATTGTAAAATATTTAATGTTGAAGTCAAGAACAATCTGTGTAGGTATATATTCTGTCATATGTATCTGCCAGCTTCTCAAGAAGTGGAATAAAACAACATGGTTGAGTACTTAATATAACTTAAGCTATGTAGAACATTTGCACAGATTGGCCTCGCTTTTCCTCTTTCATTTCGTTACAAAGCTGTGAGTGTTATAATGAAACACAGCTGAAAAAAGAAAATAAAAATAAAAGTTCTCTATATTGTTATGGTTTGTCAGCCTGATTCTTCTTTGTTTGGAATAGAAAGATTCTTTCACAGAGTTCAGTAGTACATGATGTTCCCTTTGTGGCCAGATGAAGTCAGCCAGGCCATCCTGGTGGGGGTCTTTTCCAACCTGAGCACTTCTGTGATTCCAAGCTGTGGTGGCCAACGTCCAGTGCTACCAGAGAGGGCTGTTACAATTTTCTGCTTGCATGGTGCAGGAATCTAAGATCTCATAATTCAGCAGAGAAGATGAAACCTATTCATCCAACTGAGACATCCAAGATAATGCCCTGAGACAGCCTTGCTTCGCGGCTCCTTGCAAAGGGAAGTTCTCTAGAACTGTTGGATGCTTGCTCATGAGGAGGTTAAGGGCCAGTTATGACTGACACTGGAAAAAAACCTGATCTTTTGACAGATAGACTTTGTTTTTCTGTGAAGACCCCAACCAAGAGCATCTGCTATGCTTTTGTATGGAAAATAACAGCTTAGTGGAGGTAACATTAGGCTGGAACCCATGGCTCCTAGTATTCCAGTCATCACAGAGACTTGAGTTGGGTTAAAACAAAAGCTGGATTTAAAAAATAACTCATCATTACTTAAACTATAATTTTCTTACCCGTCCAGTGGAAGTTATAGTGCAAGACAATATTAAGAACTCTGCAGTCAAAAGGTTTTAGTGATCCCTCAGTTGAATGTATGACTTGTAAGAATGATGTTGGATAGATGCCAAGATTTGTTTTTCCAATTTTGCTTTACAGTAGCAGATTACTTTCTTCTACTGCTTTTAAGCACTGGGGAACTAAGAGATCTGTCTTAAGCTGATTTCATGCTTGTGATAAAACTACACCAGCTGCTGTAGATCCAGAAGAATGATGGGACAGTGCTCAGCATTCAGTCCCCTTTGTTCCTTCAAAAATGAAACCCTAAAAGTTAACATTAAAACTCACTTGATCTATTTTTCAATTAAATTAATTGTACTTACATATTCTAATAATCTTCCTAAAATGGCCACACTGGTTCATCTATGTAAAGTATCTGTGATTCTGCTAAAACACCTCTTAAAATAAAGAAATGCTGAATAATATCAAGAAGTATTTCTATACCACACCTTAATTAATTATCAAATAGGAGAATAGGTGCATACATCTTTTAGAGGCTCCTTGCATTGCTGAGGGGAAGAAGTTCAGGCCAGCCTTGGTATTTGTACTAGTAGAACAATCCCCAAACTGAGAGGACTATGTAATACTATGAGGTAATACCATATTCTTAAATGTAGAAGTAGTAGCTGTAGTATGATGTGTTTTGCATTAAGCTACAGCAAAACGGAGCGTCTCTGTGGTAACCAGCACAAGGGAAAGCCTGCACTGGGCTCTGGGTAGTTCTGAGATGAAAACAGAACCCAGAAGGTGTTAGTCAACAACAAACAGGACCATGAAGGCAGAGGGAAAAATAAACAAAAAAAAAAAAAGTGTGCTTGTATAGTTAATATATATTTTGTATGTGTATAGTTAATACATGCTTTATGTATAAGAGAGAACTGTAATCATGACTCATAATATTAACGTAATTAACACAATCTCATTGAAATATTTGACAGTACAAAGAGGCTGAAATAGTAGTACAGACAGCAGAACAGTTAATGACTAATTACAAGGTGGTAGGTGACACCTCTGACTTCCAGAATTCAGATCCAGCCCCAGTTTTGCCTGATGCTGATGACGCTTTCAATTGTCAGTGTAAACAGAGTAATGATGTCTGCTCCGTGTCTTAAATATGTAGAAAAACCTAAATGCAGTCATCAATAAATCAATCCTCACTGTTGTAAGTAAAATGTCCGGGAGATACTACAGGAGTAGGTACATGAAATGAGCACTGGTTTGCTTGCTGGAGCATGGCTGTCTCTTTATTCTTCCATGTACATTTTACCTCAGTGAACAAAGCATGTATCTTGCAAAATGCTCATTTCTAACTGGGGATGGTTGGAGTTCATTACTTAGAACAGCAGTCTGGAGCAGGTCCTAGATGAAGGCTCTGGTGTTAGGCATACATGGTGAGCTGCAGCCACTAAGGAAGAAAAGAAATTAAAGATCAGGCCAACTTGAATGTGTGAGACAGTGCTGGGAATGAATTGGTAGCAAAATGTTTTGCAGATTATTCCCAAAACAATGACAGTCTCATACTAGCTCTCATAGCATCCCTTGAGGATGTGTGCACAATGAATAATACAACTATGATGTAGCATAGGGATATTGGGTTAGAAATATTGGCATAATGCAATTTACCTCAAGGACATTGAGCTTTATGATTCCGTCTCCATCTTTATCAAAGGCATGGAATGCCCCTAAATCATTGAAAGAAAAATACACAGGATAAATTAAATTACTATGTAAGCAAAGTGTAAAGGTGATCCCATACTGAAAGCCAAATTGTATTCCCTCTGTGTTATGCAAACTCATGCAGGTAATTACTTTTTTGGTCAGCAAGTATTTCTGCTATGCTTTTTCACAGTTAATACAAGGAGATATGTAATGGCTTATTATCTTCTGTGTTTGCACGGGATAGCTCTTGCATTTTAGCATGTATCTGAAATTATCAAAAGTATATGTAGGCAATAGTACCTACATAGAATAATCTCTCCTTTAAGTGTCACTGTGTGTTTTGGGGCAAGGGAGGGAACAAGGCTGTAAAATGAGGGCAGCCACTCACTGAACATAGCATCCAGTCTCACGAAGCAGCAGATGAAGCTATCAAAGTCGATGTTCATGTTCTTGTCAGCATAGCGCATCGTAATGATGTCATAGAGCTGGTTGTTCAGCCGAAACCCTGCAGGGGGACCAAACATGGGTTTGATTGTCATTTACACAAAAATAAAGAATCCACAGCTTAAATAAGAGCAAATGGGTAATTTTGATGGGTGATTGGATCACCATCATTAAATGTTCATCTGCATGCAGCTGGGCTCCCTGATGCACACTCTGTGTGCTCTTAGTGCATTTGCACAAAGATTACACACACTCTGCTCAAAGTAAAAGGGTAAAGCTGGGCAAGTGTGAGTGCTGACTTAGTACTTCTTTGATTGTGATCATTTGTGAGACTGAGATGCCATGTATTATTCACTGAGAAGTTCAAAGATTAGTTAGTGAGGCACATGAGCCTTACACTTGAGATATTTGAGAACCTTTGCTGGTGGGAAAAACAAACAAACAAACAAACAAAGGATTTAAAAATTTCTCTAGGGCCCCTCCTTAAAAGGCTGTGCTGTATTCCTGACCTCACCGTGAGATGCACCAACCACAATAAGATTTATTTGGCTATTGGACACCAGAGGAAGTACCTGCATCTTTGACAGCATTGCGCATCTCATAGCTGTTAATGGTTCCTGAATGATCTGTATCATAATGTTTGAAGATTTTCTGCAAAAAAAAAGTTCACAGCAGAAATTAAAGCTTATACTTTTGTAGGATACACCTGCTAATATGGGTGCCACCCTCCAGCACCTGAAAGCTTTGCCATTGCTTTAAATCACTCTGGCTCAGCAGTCTGTGTTGCTAGCATACAGCTCCCCTCACTCCTGACACATAAGTTAGATCTGTGCTGTGATGTCAGGAAGAGCTGGGATTGTACAAAGATTCAAGTAGCGTTAGTTGAAATAAAATTCAAAGTCCTATCCAGCAGCTTATGAAATCAGGACAAGAAAAAAAACAACAGGATGGGATGTGAAGAAAAAGCTCTCCCTCTAGAGACCCTCCTCATCTGACTTGAGTTTATGCTGTTGATCCTCTCTGTTAATTGCCCTAATTAAGCTATTTGCGATGCCTGGCTCTAGTTCCCATCCTCCTCCTCCATTTTATGTGCCTCCCCCATATTCAGGGGGATCTCCTCACCCTAATGCAATAGCTCTAGATGTTTGCTTATGCTAAGAAAAGCACAAAGGAAGATATTAGTTTTCATCTTAAAAGCCTGTTTGCAATTTTCTGAGCTTTTCTGGTTGCAGGATATATAGGGAGGTCTGGTTCCTCTCTGCATGCTTTTGCACTGTGGAGCTGTGCAGAGCAGTACTACCTGCCAGCTTTTGATCTTGTCCCAGAGGTGTCGAAACTCATCAAAGTTGATCTTCCCTGAGCCGTCTGTCTGCGATTCAAGCATTCAGGTAAAAAAAAAACAACAACAATATTTTAAATGGAAAGCTAATTAACTTTATGGCTATTAGGGAGTGGGGTGAGCGTGAAACCCACCTCAGGGTTTCCTCAGTGCCTAGAAGAGGCTGAATAGTGCAGTAAAGTGTTTATAAATGCTTTGGTGTTCAAGAGTGTTATTTTGTTTCGGGATTGGGAAGCACTATTTCCTTGTATAGTAACAAACCACTAATGCAGGCAGGAGACTTGCTCCTGGAGTTGTCATAATGTACATTAAGCAGGGTGTTTTAGTGGCTTTTTCTATGTGCCCCCACTGATGAAGTTTCCCTGAAACAGTTTAAGATAACTGAGCTTTATCCTGGAGTGAAGCTTTTTCTGCCTTGATAAATGAATTGAGAATCATGCAAAACGCTGACAGCCTCCAGCCATTATGGCTCTTGGCTGTAATTATAAGTTTGGTCTGGTTTGGTTTGAATGTGCTTATGTTTTCTCAAAATCATATGTTTTGGAAGCATATGGAAACATTTATATTTTCCTACTCAGGTAGGACTGAGCAGTGCTGTAATGGAGGTAATGCTACGTGACAACTTGCAGTGTTTTTTATTGTACTTGCTCTGAGACAATTTCTATATGCTCTGAGTGCTCATCACATGATTGATTTTGTGATGCACTGAAAATGTAAAGATGAGAGAAAGACTGAATTTGTTGGCAAGAACTGTGGTTCTGTTGAGATAACCCATAGTAATGGTATCATACTTATTCCATAGTTCTGTGTTGTGAGATATTTTCACCTGCCAGATATACCAGTGTTGAGATGACTGCAGTTAATGTGTGCCATGCTGGAATGTTGGGTTATCTGACAAAAGCCTGTAACACTCTGGCCCGCTTTCCAGCTTACTAAAACCAATTAGTGTGTGTGGTTGGGGAGAGTAAAATGCAGATGGAGCAGTGTGTTGTTAGGCACTCCTCTTTCACTGGTAAAGGATACATCCATCAAAGCAATCATGCTGCGGCAAGATTCTAGTTCAAATCCTTCTGTCTTTAGGTCCTTATCTGAAAATAAATGATATAAAAGTTCATGCAAGTCAACAATCACTTCTTCCTCTTAGGTAGGACTCTAAGTATAAGCCAAACTGACTTAATTCATCCCATGAGAAATGTGTGAGAAAAAATATCTGTAAAGGCTCTAAGTAATACTATTGCTCGTAAATTATAGGTGAGTTTTGACCTGTTGTATAGAATAAAAGCCTTAGGAAATCTCTAAATTCATTTTCAGTTGGAGATGTTGTATTAACCTGTGTGGTGCTTCCAATAAACTTTTGTTCATTTTTGTATTATAAATATGTGATCACTTAGAGAGAGCATCTCTTTGAAAAGTTTTCTAGCTTTAGTGTAGAAGTAGAAAATCTGTGAATTCAAATCCATAAATAATTTTGAGAATTCAATTCAGGGGTGGAGGGGTATGTTACATCATAACTGCCTTTATCTGGGGTTACTGAAAAGCACATTCAAACTCACGTTTCTTTACAACATTGTTGAGAACGTTCCTGAGTTCCTCAGCATTGATCTCCATGTCCTGGTGGGAAGCATGGGGACAAGACAGATAATTACAACATTCCTTATAGTGAAAATCATGTTATGGGTGGATATGATAAAAGTATGAAGTCTCTGGTCACTTTTCATTGTGGCACATGATCCAAAACAGAGAACTTTCTATCTTTGTATAATCTTTCTTGAGGCTGCATCTATACCTTCAGTGATGTGTAAACACACTGAATACATAGGTGCATGTATACGTTGCTTGTACATACTGTGCAAAAACTATTTTAATAGCTTCATGTAGTAGTGATAGAAATAAGAGCCTAAATTTAAAGGAGGCTCCTTTGTACATGGTAAAAATAAGCTGCATATGCATAGGCATAGCTGTGTCCTTAATTGAATTTCCATTTGATTTTGCTTAAATTCAGCTCTCAAAGGAAATTTGATGAAAGGAAAATTAAATTTTCCATGTTTTGAATCTGTGCAGAAGTTGAATTAGGTGCTGTTGTGGCTTAGCTGCTCTGCAGAGGTAGGGATTAGTTGTGTACTCACATCCCCTGCTATCTGTTGGAAAATATTCCTGAACTGTGTTTCCTCTTCACTCTTCTCACGAGCTTTTGCTGAAGAACGCTATAAAGATACAAGCAAAGAACATTTGCAGTGTTAGCTTTGCAGGAAAATGAAGGGATCTGTGTGGTTCACCCCATTGACACGAATAAACTTCTTAGTGATAGCAGAACTCTTCAGAGGAACAAGTTATCCTCTTGGACTACTCCCCTTTCTTTCAGTAAATGCATTCCTTGAAGAACCTGCTGCATTATTACCTTCCTCTCATAGTTCTCACGACTCCTGAAACAAATCTAAATGATTACTTTCACTGATGGATCTTTACATTCTGATATATATTTCTCATTTCTAGACACTGCAAAAGAGAAATTTGGAGCAGACGGTGAAAATGTGCTCTGTAGCTACCCTGTAGCCTACAAATTATTTGGAAGGGCTTGGTGACTTTAGAGCATTTTGTAGCGTGGGAGGCCCTGTTCTGGAGACAGATTCCACATTAGGTAGCTTCACTATTATTTCCAACTTTCTCAGATGCATGCAGAACACAAGCTTCAACTCTGAAACAGTTAAGTATCTAAGGAGACTCCCTTGTCCCATTCCTGTGCTCTCTCCAGATGCCCTTTTATGCTGGCCAGACCAAGCTCTATCCCCCGCCTTGCCAGTTGCTGCAGAACCTTTTTCTCATCTACGTGGGTTTTTTCACCATCTTTGCCAGCATCTTCATCTGTTGTCAGCTCCTTGTTGCTGTTTGCTCTGTCAGAAACAAAGATGATAGGCTAGAAGAAGGAAGAGAGCAAAAGAGAAGTGGAAATTACATGAGAGATAGCAGTAGGGAAAGTATCTGAGGACATCCATTCTGTGACAAAGCACATGCAGACAGATCTGGGAATGCAAAAAAGAAAAAAGGGGAAATTCTCAGGTTACTGCTCTTGTGCTGAAAAAGAAATGTGCAGAGCTTGTGTAGAAGCTTATTAATTACATGAGGCATGTGTTAGTTCTCTATTAATTGCTGAGGCATTCAACTGTAGGGAGACACACATAGTCATTCTGTTTTAGTACCTTTAAAGCAAAGAAAGCTGCCATCAGATGTGAATGTGTTATCCTGGAGCAATAATTGCAGTTGACCAGTCTTGAGATTAAGTGTCTGATTATGTTTTCAAGGTCCTTGTAAGAAGCAGAGTTCACTCTTCCATGTGATGCTCTGATTTTTGAAGTTTTGTGGACTTCTTCAAAATCTGTCCCATGAGGGCCTTTTTATATTCTTCTTCTGGCCAGCAATTTTTCTTGTAACCTCAGGGATTTTTAATTTTTTTTTTCTTTGCTAAATGTATTGTGTAGACTCAAGAGGGTGATCCTGGACTGTGGTGAGCAGAAACGAGAAGCAGTTGCAATGGACAATGGAGGACAGGCATGTCTGGAGAAGGGGGGCTTTTCACTGGGGAATGTGTCAGGATGTCTGTGGAGGGTCAGGCAGGCAGACACTTAAGAAATTTAAAGGATCAAGCTTATAAAACAAAGGTTTATGCTTTGCCACACCCTTGAGGAAGAGAAATACTATATGTAAGTATGCTGCTATAGCTTATACTTAGATTTTTGTGTAGACAAACAAGATCTTTGCTGCCTGGTCTCTTTTCCAGTGTTCTTTATTAACTAAATCACCTTCCAGAATCAGAGGAATCACTAATAGTAGCAAGCAACTCCTGCTGCATGCGTTGCATGTGCATCTTGCCTTTTGACACTCAACATGTTGCACAGGTACCCACCTTGCCTTTTTTCTTCTTCTGTACAAACAGAAATAAAATAGGAAAAAGCAAGTGTTTTTAGAAACAATTATGGCTTGTACCAGATCACATTATTACATAGTAGTATTTCATCTTTTTCTGTTTCCCTTTCTCACTTTTGTTTTTCTCATTTCTGTAGTCATATCTATTTTTTCTTCACTTCCATATATTCATTTAAGTGTCAAATTAAGAAAAAAAAAAAAAAAAAAGGGGAAATGTAGCCATATGAAACTACACACTGAAATTGCAGAAGCCATATCAAATCAGCAGTCCATCTTGTCTGGGGCTTTGTCTGCTTGAATAATATCTGTTATCTCTGACTATTCCTTTTCTTTTTCCCAACTAATCATTGCAGTGCAGATTAGACTTCTGTGCCCACATATCCATGCTGTTATGACTGGCAATTAAATTCCATAATCTCTAGGCAGAAATTTTGGCATCATGACAGCAAATGAGAGGGGAAGGCTTCTGAACAAGGTTTGATGGAGCTCAATTCTGTGCAAGAGCATTCGTTTTTTTTTTTTCCAAGACTGAGTGTACTATATGCTCCAATTTATTCCCACATGAATGAGTAAAAGGCTTTACTGTTGTGTAAAAGGCTGAAGAGTTAGTTTGTCATGGATGTTAGTTTGAGTCACAATAGTATTAAAATCCCTCTTCAGAAAGTTTATTCTTCAAAATAAGACACTCATTTTCTTAATTAGATGAGTTGCCAGTCACGCAAACAAAAAACACCCCAAAGGATGGAAATAAGCCTCCACTAGAGCATGAATACTCTTCTCTGATGGAGGCAAAGGCAATGCTTGGCATGAGGCTTCTTTATGCCAAGAACAAATTTCATACCTGGCAAAAGATTCTGATCTGTCCAAACCAGAAAGTAGCATATATTAAATCAAGTGTTATTAGGAATATCTTGATCAGAAAATGTGGGAATTTGTTAAAGGAGCTGTCACGTGGCTGCAAATGTTTTCTGGCTGTGTTTCCCGAAATGTGACACTCTTCCCCTCTGCTCCCACACAAAAGAGGACAGGATGATACTCACTGATGGGCGATCTGCCTCAATCATGTTTTCAACCTCCCTAGAAGGAAGCAGAAAGTAAATAAATCAGGAAGGTGTCTGTTTCCAGCATTGTTTATTTCTATATGTGGTTTGTAAGCAGGCAGTGGTGTGGGCTGGCTTCCAGGCATTACCTCTCAGACTCTGGATGTAGTTTTTTTGAGTTAGAGCTGAGCATCCCAAATACTGCTTCCAAGAACACTGATGCCTGATTTATTTCTCTTATGGCCTTGGTATCGCTTAACCTTGGCAGCTGAGAGCAAACCAGAAGCTTTTTGGCCTAAGCAAAATGATACTAGCTGCAGTTTGAGCTCAGGGAAGCTATTTAAAGAGCAGGATGAAAAAGTAGTAACGCCTATTTCTGTATTTTGTTCATGACCAAAATTAGATGACTCTGTGATCTATCTGGCAAAAGCTTCCATATAGCACATAGCTGTGGCATATACCATTACATAACAAATTCATTCATTTTTATTATGAAAGTGGCAGAAACAAAGGATTCACGAAGGTTCACAAAGGATACCGGTAGTATCTAGTGTCTCCAGTGGAAATTCAGAACAGATTTTTGTTAGGTTATATGGTAACACTGGGGATATGAATTTGCATCTTGGAGTTTCTAATGGGATTAAGAAAATCAGAGTGTTGCAAACAGGGAACATGACTAACAGACTACTAAGCTCACTTTTTAGGCCTGATGAAAAATCCACAACTTACTCTGAAACACTTCTTTTCTCTGAGAAAACCCTCAGGATGAATTCTCCCTCCTGGTGGGGTTCATATGTGGATGGGATGATAACATATTCGCTGGGAGGCAGCCGGAAGCGCTCAGAGATTTCTCGCATGTTTATGTAGGTCTTACTTCTAGCTTTGGAAGCATTGTAGAGGAAAAAATCCTTTTGTAAGTGGTGCTTAGTACCGTGCATCTGCAGAATGACAGAGCCAAGTGATCTTCAAGGAGGTCTTACCTGTTTCTGATGTGGTTTGTCATGCAGGCAGCACATGGGACAGAAAACACAAATGAAGCAGCAGCAGCTTAGCAAGCAGGGACTTGATGGGGTTTGCTAGCTGTTACAAGTTACAGAATATGTCCTCTCTGTAAGATGCTGCTAGCTGGGTTTTGTTGGCTTCTGAGGGCTGCCCAACATCCCACATGGAGGCTGCTGGCTGACTGTTCTGCTACATCAGTGGTTTTATCTGATTTGTTGGATGCTAATGCCATATAACTGAAATTCAGTTATGTTCTTTGAGGGTGGAATGAAAGTGAATGGCATATACAAGCTCCTTCGTACTGCACAGTAAGATGAAGGTGTTTTCAGTAGTGCCGTACCTGGAAAAATATGAATTCTGTATCTACCAAAGACACATTGCATTCATCTAAGTATGAAAAATAAGAACATGTGCTTGCAGTTGCTTTCTGCAGAAATCACTACCTATAAATTACGTTTGCAAACACAACGTTCAGATGGTCATCCTTATAGTTTTCCAGTGAAAGCCTTCATGTGGACTCACTTGCAAACTTATGGTAGCAGCTATTCAGGTATTGGCAGGCTCTGAAAAATTCAGTTTGTGCACTTCTATAGTTTTCTTCAATGGCTGAAAGTTAACAACAACAAAAATATCTTATGCTGTAGAGCAAACGCTAGGACTGAAGGGCATAAGTTGCTGGCATTTTTTTGCAGGAGGAAACAGAAGAGCTTTAGGGGTCTTCTTTGTGGGGCGTGGTGTCTAAGTGCTAGGTGATGCTTCTTCCTCTGGTCCAGGCTCACTGTGGGACAATAAAAGCTGTGGCAATCTCACACATAGAACAGACAAGGACTGAGTGCAGGTGAAAACAGGGTATGAGTGGAAAGAATTTAATACGACTCAGAAAATGTTACTAAATGCTCAAAGCATAACGGTTAGCAGTTTCACTTATGTAACATCCCTGAAAACAAACTTGAATGGACAGTTTCCCACTGACTTACAGACAGGAGCAACAGTGACACTAGCTGTGAGCATATACCAAGTTGTCATTCTGTCCCCATTCAGCTCATACCTCTTTGGGTACCTTAGGGAGTAATAAAGAGAAGAAACAGAAGTTCTAGGTGAGTCTACTTGCTTATAAATCAAATAGAAGGGATTTCTGGGGTTGTTGCTTGTCATTAAATTGCCTCAATTCATATACATTTTCAAAGAACAAAGGGGGAACAGTTACTCTCCAGATTTCTTATGACCTACACAAGATCCATTGAGATTTGAATCAAATATTTTTGTGCAAAGGTCTGAGTATATGTGACTTCAGATAGAAGTCATAGAGGAACATAGATTGATCACAAAATTCGTGTCTTGGCTGTTTCCCTTTTTATGTGGTTCTGTCAATTAGATGTTTAGTTTCAGCATGTATTAAGGAAGTGTGGAAACTGAAGTAGATATGGGAATGCATATGCTAAAATCTGACACAATCACCATAAAAACCTAGTAAGTGTGTTACTTATGGATGGGCTAAAACCTGAGGTTACTATGGGCTAAATGGTACTTAAGCTTTGAAGTTTTTTAATGTCTTCCACATCTCCTTGCAAAGGAGAAACTGTAATTTGTGTAATTAGGATGAACAGTTCAATGACTCTCTTTGCAAATGTGTACTCTCAGGATTTGGGAACCTGGTGCTAAGTACTAAGTCTAGAACTGGTACCTCATAGATGGCAAAGCCAATGGTGTAGAGGTTGGCTCCCAGCTTGCGTTCTTTCCTCCTGTTTTTCTGCATCAGTGCTACAAGAAAGCTGCAGATAACCTCTTCATCTTCGGGATCATCATCTTCCTCCAGGAGCTTCAAGCGGTACTGGGGGTTGGTCCAAAATGTATCTGTGAAGTGCCACCAAAAACCCAAAGCAAACATATAAATCTTCAGTTTTCTAACAGTGACTTTGACCAAAGAGAATTTTTACTATTCTCTGTCTGTAGTCCCTGAGGGGAAGGACGAAGTTGGGCATTTATTTATATATATGTATATATTTTAATGTGTTTGTGAGTTTATATAATTTTAACAACTGTACAGCAAAAGATTTAAAGGGAATAACTGGCATTTGATAAACTTTCAGAGAACCTAAAGCTGGCAGAACTTTTCAGAGAATTTCCAAGGTTAAATCTAGGTGATAGAGAAAAATTTATTTCTCTTAACTGCAATGCAAAGTATTCAAAGAACAACTTATCTTTGTCAGGTTTGCCTTCTGGGCTTATTGAGGTACTGTCACAAGCATAGTAACAGAAGATACCCAGATAGAAAATCATGTGACTCAGCCATTGAGGAGTCAAAGCTTTTCTGCAGCTGAGCATTGATCAGGCTGTAGTGTGATTTAGTCTGTGGATGTAGTATAGCCCCATCAGAGAGGTGATATCTCTTAAGACTCATTGCCCACCTGGATAATTGCGACACCCTCCAGCTGAGCAGCCTCTCACCCAGCGTCCTTCGTTGACTGACACAGTCCAGGTCTGAAGCTTATCAGCTTCCAGAGTATCAGGTGTGAGGTTACAGATCTCAAGTTTCGTGAAATGCCTCATGAAATCTTCAAATGATATCCTGGAAGAATTGAAGGGAACCTGAATTTGCTTGGTAGGTAGTTGTCTGAAAGATATATTATTCCTAAAGAGGTAGTGGAGAGTGACCCATATTAATGCTTCTACTAGTACAAGTTTGCAGTGGGAGCTCTTATTTCCTAATGCATTTGGCCTGTTCATCAATTAATACAGGTACAGCTCCAAACTAGGGGACACAGGAGTGAGAGTACAATTCATAAGAAGGTGGCTGGAGAGCTTATGAAGTATGAGATAATTAGATGGTCTGTAGGACTCAATATACTCTGGTGGGAGAGTGAGTGGATTGCACAGAAAAGCTTGTTGGGGAACATGAAGAGAAATAGGGATTAATGTCATTGTTTTAGTGTGTTTAAGTCATGTATGTGACTCATTTTTGTTATAGTTGAATATCTCCTATAGAAGCATGATTTTTTTTGACTGATAATTCACCAGAACTCCCCATCTTCCACAATCTTGTGTTGCAGGCGGATTTTTTCTGCTTCATTAATGAAGTTCCACTCTTCTGATCTGCAAAATAGTAAACAAGCTATATTACATTTTGCAATACCCAATTTTCACTTACGTTGCAGTTCTTTACTTAAGTCTCATAGCGAAGATAGTTATGCATTATCATTCTACATTCATGAAAATGATTGCTTTGTGATTTCTGCAACTATTTGATCTGAATGTTTCCATCTCACCAGAATGGAGAAGAAATTGCCCTGCTTCACTCTGCCTTCCCTTTGGACTTCCTACTGGAAGCTCTCAGAAATAAAAAATAAACATGTGGTTTTGTTTAGCTTATAGACAGAGGTGCTTGCAAACTGTCATTGATGGAGTAGCTACTGAACTATCACTTAGTAAAACCTGATATCTCATTGTTAAATGTTAGGGCCATGCACAAGCTGCAAAAGGAAAACAAAGATGCAGTTTGTTTTTTTCCCCAAATCAAATGAAGCTCCTAGGTACTTTCTACTTACTTATCACTCCAAGGTCCGTTCCATTCCACCTGTCCCCAGGGGTTTCTCAGCCTTACCAGACGTATCTTTTCCCCTTTAAATGTTGTCTAATTGAAAGAGAAGGCAAGAAGAATCAACTGAATTATTTTTTGAGAAATAGGGTTAGAAAGGAGATGTTTGGTGACACCTCTGATACCAGCTCCCCAAGTGACAGCACTCTCCAGGGCCATTGCCCAGCCTGACCTGCCCTGAATGAGTGTAGAAAGGCTGTAAGACCAAGAGATGGCCAGCTGTCTCCACCTTTGCCCATGCAGATCATGAAGGAACATCAGTTCACTCAGAAAGCCAAACTTTGGACTGACTGATTTCTCCACAAAGCTGTACTTTGTTTGAAAATGAAATTTCTTTCCTTTATTTCATAATTACTCCTTTTTTTTTTTTTTTTTTTCTCTTAATTCCCCTGTACCTAGTTCTGCTGCTATGCACAATGCTGGACCAGTCTAAACCAAAGGACCCCACTGTAGGTGTCAAAAGACTGTACTTACCTCTTCCACAGCTGTGACAGAGTATGCATGACCTTTGACCAGCCCACAAGACATCCGGGTTTCATACTGCATCGGCATTATGGTCTGTTAGATACGGGATAAAAATATGAAAAAGGCACATGAAGCTCCGCCAGCAGCTCTGAGGCAGGAGGAAGGAGGACACTGTTTGGGAGACGTTTTTTTTTTTATTTAATCTTATTCTCATCTTCTATAAGGTGACCAAGCTTAGCACCCAGGGAGTATCATTGATTGGAAAGGTGTGACAAACGAACTGAAGGAGCAAAATCTTAATAATATTCCTTGTAAAGGACATTTTGTGATACACTCTTTCCCAGGATATTTTGTGATATACTTTCCCTTTCTGTAGATTGCTGCTGTTTGCATTCAGAACATGCTACTATATAGCATTCTTAATCAAAGTAATTATTTTTTTTCTATTAATAGAACTGTTCATCTATTTCTAGGATAGTGTACTATTGTATGGCTCAGAAGGCTATTGCAGATAAAACTGGAAACACAAGAGCAGCTCAACACCTATTAGAATACTTTCTTTATGCACTGCTGCAATCTCATGATCTCATCACAACCCAATTTCATACACTGTACCTACTAGCACTATTTTTAAAATGTATTTCCTGTAGATATGGAGAATTTGTTTCATAATCCCTGAGACTGTTTTTCATCTGACATGCAGGAAATAGCTTTTTGCAGCAGATACGAGTACACTTGCTATCCTGATAATGAGTGGTTACTATGCACTTTATTTTATCTGAAAGTAGAAGAACTGAGAATAAGATGGTAGGCTTATACTGCCTGTTGTGCTTGTAGGAAAAAAGTCGTGGGGAATGGTGGGAAAGGAGGGGTACACAAAGCACAGGTGGACTGCATGTGAAACTTTTCCCCTTGTTTTGTTTTTCACTGAGAAATGACTGCAAGGCCCTGCTGATAATTCCTCCATCTGTTTTTGACACATCTGAGGACGTGAGAAAGTCAGTGCTGGAAATGGAGAATTAGTAAGGTCACAGAGCTACGTTCTCAGCTTGCACAGGGAAGAATCTCGTCCAAATATTTCCTGGCTGTCACAATTATTTTCCATTATTTCCCTTCTGCTCTTGTTTCTTTTATCTTACTCTGGTTTCCATACTTTTTTTCTGCCCATAACCTCGTACCTTTTTTCTTATTTTCTCCTCACGTTGCCTTCATTATTTAGTAGAACCTCTTTCTCTCTTTTCTACTTAAGAATACTATCTTAAGATTATAATCTTGTTCTTATGGCCCAATTCTCTGGAGAGTTTCTGTGGCCTGCACTGTCTGCTTCTTTCCATTAAGAGTCACAAACCTTTCCGTTGGTGGCTCAGAAGTGTAACAACCAGCAGTAAAACAGCAGCAACTATAGAAAGAGTTCTGTAACCTTCTATTAGTAATTCATCAGTAATATCAGCAACTGAGGGAAGTTCCCCCTTGAAACACGGGTGATTTAGCAAGTCATGCTCACAAAAGGCAGCTATATACTGGGCTTTTCCAAAGAATTACACCATTTCAGTCACCCAGGAAGACTAAATAGGGATGTTACAAGAGGAGAAAATGGCCACTTCTCCTACAAATGCAGGACAGGGCTTGCACAAAGAAATGTTTTAGATGATATAATATGCTTTTTTTGGTGGTAGGTTGGCTGTTTTGTTTTGTTTTGTTTTTTCAGCTCTGGAAAGAGAGAGAATTAATTTCTTCCACTGAAACACAGATCCCTAAAAAGCAAGGTGTGACAACTACCTGGTAGAGAGAAAAGGGCAGCAATGTGACCATTTACAGATTTGGAAGATTAAAGTGTATGTGTGTATGTGTTTGAAAGGACTGAATTCCGTTAACATGAACATCAAATAGCATTCAGAAGAACTGAACTTAAGTGTTGGGATAATTTAGTGAAGTAAAAGAAGAATTTAAAAACATAGGTGATGTGTTCTGGCTGTCAATAAAAGTGCTGTGAAATCATGTGCTTCTGGAATTGCACAAACCCAGGCTGGCCTTTCATCTGTCCCCTGGTAGTCCACAGTGGAGTGAGTCATCTGTGCATTTTCTAGATTCTTCACCATTCGAGCAATCAGTTCTCCAATGTCACTTCGAGGAGCTGCTCCATAGGAAAAGCCTAGGTTATCCTGATAGAGGATGAAGAAAACTTTTTTTCAGAAATAGGAGACAGAAAAGAAACTTACAAGAAAGATAAGTGGTAAAAAATAGCTTAGATAATTACTCTACTTCCTCATTTGTGCTAGAGAGTCCATAGTTTCCTATGATGACTGGTATCAGTAATTATTCTCCTGCTTTTACTGGAATTTCACAACTGCTATTGAAACTAGAGCTTTCTTACTTTCATTTTTAAATTAACCACAGTAAATTAAGATCATCTAAGGCTACGCTGGGAATCAAATGGGTTAATTTCCTGGATATTTGTGTACTATTAGCACCTTTGACATGAAGGTTTGTATCTTAACAGAATTGTTACACTTCCCTACTAACCTCAGCTTACTTGAGGCAAGGACACTAAGAGCAGGGTGCTGGTTTTACTGATCAGATCCCTTCCTTCCTCCCACCTCCCTGTTATGCTTCTGTCTATTTCCCTTTTCGTGCTTGCTGTTCTCTTAATGGAAAGTTTCTAGAGGAGAGTGCCCTACTACCTGCAAATGAATGTTTGCTTATGTGAACTAAACCAAGGTTTTGCAAAAGTTGGTATAGATGATAGGTGGAGAGTTCTTGTGGACATTTCTTGTGGCTCATCTACAAAGTTCATATGGACTTACATCAATGGAGCTGGCCATAAGGGATCCTCTGGCAATGGCATGTTTCATTATTTTATAGATATCTTTGGGAGCATCCTTTATCTCATAAAACTCTGTCACACCTCCAGTGAAGTCCTCCATGGCCTCTGTGGTGTTGCCTCCTTTCAAAGCTTCATAGGATCCATGGAGTCTTGGAAAGAGGAAAAAAGAAAAAAAAAAAGAAAAAAGAAAAAAAAAAAGATGCTGAGAATCAAATATAGATTTCTGAATCAGTAGCAAAAAATAATAAAAATAATAAAATAAAAGAAACAACCCTAGAAAATATGCTTTATGTCATTCTCAATCTATGGAAAAAGGCACTGATACGCACAGAGCTAAAGTGCATATGGTAAGTTCAATACAGAGTAGTTCATCCACTTCCCCCAGCCAAAGAGTGTGTGGCTTGGTGCAACAGACAGGCTTACTTTGCATAGGCCTTTTCCAGGAGAGCACTCCAGAACTCATTGCGCTGGGAGGACTTGGTGAAAACCAGCTGGTTGTTGTATGTGGGTAGGCAGTCGTCAATGATGACATCCACCCAGTCTCCATAGCGCCAAAACTGAATGAAGGCAAACAGAAAAACGTCTGTGTTCACAGTATGCAGGGAAGGAGGAGTCTGGCTGGAAAGCTAAGGTGAGGAAGGAGAAACATCAAGCTGTTCTACAGCTCTTAATCTTCCCCATGTTCTGTTTCAGGAGGACAGAGATGAACCAAGGCAAACAGATTTATGCTGGAAGAAACTGTAGGTCCTGGTTTGGGGTGGTTAGATGGTTCTGAGGTCTAACATTCCCAGGAGCATATTTGGGTGATTTTAAGCACACTGACTCTTTGCACATGACTGTTCCATCATGGCACTACACTGTGTTTTGTTGCTGGCATTCTAGTCCTTTGTCTCTTTTCTTCATTTCAGGCATTTCCAGCTCTTCCTCCAGAGCTAGATAATGGCTGAAGTTGTAAATAACAATTCCTGCACACAGTGTGAGATTACTGGGATGGGATGGACATGCAAATGCAGCTGTGCATGAAGCCTTGCTCTGGCTTATGTTGTGATCAGATGCAGAGTCTATATTCTTTCAGATTGACCAGGTGTTCCTCTAGCCACCTGAATTTTGGACAATAGGTAGAGGGCTGTGTCCTGCTTCATAATGTGGCAAAAATATCAATGTCATGGTAAGGGAGGAAGTGATGCTGAATTAACCTGAGCAGCACATCCCTCTTAAGGGAGGTGTCTTTAGTGAGCTATAGAGAAGACGGACAGCACTCAATCTCTCCTGAAAAATCAGTTCTTCAGTGACCTATTTTTGACAGAGACCAGCTGCTTGTGGTCCTAGAAATAGATATCTCTGTGCTGGCGTAGTACTGCAAGCTGAGCAGGAAGGCGAGACCGAGCATCTGTTGCTATCTGTCACACACAGGCCATGCATCTGCAAATGCTTCATGAGTGGGTTAATGCTCCCTAATTACCTTCTGTGACTGCCTTGCTGGAAGAGTTTGGGGTGAAGGAATTCAATCCTTCTTCCTTTCCTGCTGTTGCTCATGCTTTCACAGGGTGGAGGAAGGAAAGGGAACAGTGTGCCAAGAGAGGAGCTTGCTGTTGGGTGAATATAATTACATCTCCTTAATGCTAGATGAAGCGACTCACCTGGAAATGAAAGATGCCAGCATAGTTCTGTATAAAGGACTGGTCGTGAGGTATGACTCTGCAGAGCAGCTTTTTATTCAGGGTCAGGCAAGCAATGGCAGCCAGGAACCAGCAATCGCCTGTAAGCAAGCAGAAGCAGCAGGCAAAATGAGGGAAGAGAGCAGCTAGAATCAAAGGGGATAGCTAAGGTACTGCCAGGTGAAACACTGGTTTTCAATAGAGCATGTCACGGCCTTTCTGTAAAGGGCTCTTCTCATTGTGTTCTGTGGTACTTGAGCACCTCATATTTATTGATGTTGTGGAAATGCTCATTGGCACCGCTGGCTAGGAACACACCTGTCACAGGAGAAACAGTGAAACCATGGAAGGCATGGAAAAGCTGAGTAGGAAATGTCTTCACAAAGAAGTGTGGGTGAGTGCTACATGGTTGTCACTTATACCTAAGTAGCAGCTGTATATATCAAAGCAGCTTTTAGCATCTGAACTTAAGTTCTTCAGTATAGATGTTGTTCTCCACTCTTGGCTGAAGGCCTCCAGAAGTTCCTGTTTGAAAATAAGACTAAATATCTGAAAAAATACAACAGTTGCTGGTCAGATTTTTTCCCAGTGAACTGCTTTTCTTTATCTTTTTTCCTCAACTTATTTTGTTCATTCGCTATGCCTTAGAAAAAGGCCAAGGGGTGCTTTGTAAAACTCATGATAGTAGTTCACGAACAGCAAACTGTTGTTTGCTCAAAGCTCTTCCCTAGACTGGTAGTAAGCATTTGTCATCCTTCTATAGACAAGAGCCAGTAGATATGTAGTGGTATACTGAGTGAATTTAAAACATCTCCTTGGAAGCAGATGAAAACTGAGAGCTGAACTCTGATGTATGTATAAAACGTGCAGGGTGGGTGTAACAATTTCATACCTAATTCTCCCTGGCAGATATCTGTTCTGTTGGCTCCGCCGATTATAAACCGTGGATTCTCACAAATTTCCTGTAAAATATAAACAGATAGATAAGCATGAATGCATACTTTGGGATGCTTGGCTTTCACAGAAATAAAGCTGTTTGAAGACTTTTTGTTTGTTTGTTTTTTGTGTTTTTTCCTGTGAAACAGTTTGTGGATATCAAAATCTATTGCCTGGTTTTCATCTGCAGATCTCTGTGGTCAACGTCAGTGGATCTCTCAGGCTTTTGGCAGTGCAGGAATTGCAGGAGGGAAACTATTCCTGTACAGAATGCACAGATGTTAAAATGAGGAAAACAGGGGAAAATATTTTCCTATACAATGAAAAAATATTATTGGAGGAGAGCAAGTAGATGGAACGGGCGTTTGGGAACTAAATTCAGTTCTTTAATACCTACTCCAGGTTTCAGGATTCTAACTTGCAATGACTAGTATGCTGATGTATATTTAAATAAAGCTTAAGAGTGAATTTAAGCAGAAATGAGCTCCAGTAATACTTTCTGAGACCTGTTCAGGGTAAGATATTTGATTCTCAGAACAATCAAATATTGGCTAAGTGATTTTATTTTTTTTTCCTTCACATAGCAGTATTTAATTGCCAGTGCTGAACTGAGAAGTGTATTACCAATGTAATCTGTTTCTGAGGCCAGGAAGCTCTTTTGTCCTGTGCTTGGGACAATGTATTAAGTTTATCAGTAAGGACAGAACGGGTATGAGATGCTGTATGAGCATAAATTATTTTTTTATATAATATATAAATACAGTATTGCTGTGGGGAGTGAAGGACCAGGGTAGGAAGTACCAGGAAAGGGAAATAGGACTATTACAATGTTTGCACAGAACCTTTTCCACATTCAGTGTATCTTTGGTTCCCAAATGGGACAAAGAATCCCACGAGGTATAGGAAAGACAAAGGAAGAATTAGGTATAGCCTGTCATACAGGGAGAAAATTAAAACAAAAGGTCTCTGCTTTATCCTTTTCCATCCCTCATACTCAAATATTTGTGTTGAGAAGAAAAGGAAGATGTAGTTTTTTTTTGTTTGTTTGTTTTTGTTTTGTTTTGTTTTTTATCATATCTTGTGAGGGTAATAAAAGAAAGGTACTGCAAACTGAGAACCAATTTCCTGAGCAGTTGCAACCGGGGAAGAAGATACAGTCCTAGAATCCAGTTGGCAGGAAGATCATGAGGCTGGAGTGAGAAGAAGAAAGAGAAAACACATGAACATTCCTTGTGTGAGTGGAACAATTGGCAGTACAGGCAGCTGATGCTTACTCTGCAGTCTGAAGATTTTCCAGTGTAATCAGGGTAGCCCTGGATTTTCCCAGACTCAGGTTTCAGGTCTAATAGTTTCACTTGGCTTGAATTCACTTTTTGCTGTATTGCAGTAATCAGAAGGGTTGCTTTGATATAACTGGATTAGTCATAAAGACAAAAAAAAACCTGCTTCTTGCTTCCCAGAGCAATTGCCCTATTCTCCCTGAGTAAGGAAGGGAATGGAGGGATTGTCCTGTCATTTCAGGCTTCGGTCAGCTGTTCTGAGGTCCAGTTCTGTCAAGAAAGCTGTTTGAGATACCTTCATGCTTTTCTTCACCCACTAGCTTTTGTGAAAACATCCTTCCTCACATTCCCTTGGTGCCCTCTAGAAGACTAGGCATGAGATTCTGGGCTTTGGGACTTTGTTTCTTCCTTTGCCATTACTGTGTTTTTAGCCTGACCCTGTTTCCACTGCAGTACCCAGACCTGGAATCCCACGTGCTGTCTTTTAGGTGAGAGTAGTTAGATTATGCTCAAGTGTTCATAAATATTAAATGCGCAGTGATGATTGACCACTACTCAGTGTGATTTATTGCATCATGTGCCTGTCTGCTTTGGAGGATGATGAGAAACACTCTGTCACCCGGTGATTAAGATGCAGGTGACACACCTGATCTTCCAGTGCTGCTGGATGAGCAAGAGATTGCTCTTCGTCTCTGAGGTCATTACCATACAGAATGCTGATAGGCTGCACTTCATTGATGCAGTGTATCACCCAGAAGGTGACTCCTCTGAATGGGGTGCCTCAGACTGTCTTGGTACTATCAAATGGACCTTTCTTTTCTGATTCTGTTTTGGCTGCAGTTTCATTACGAAGAGGCAGAATGACTGTTACAGCAGGAGAGACAGAATCTAAGAAAAGCCCATCCATAGTTTATATGCTTCTTCCTGGACAGAGAGTACTGTTGGAAAATACCATAGCAGCATTTGACTGAAAATGGCATTTGACCTTTTCTGCATTTTCATTAACTTTTCTTTTCGATCAGGAAAAGCTCTCCAGTCAGCTCATACTGTTACAGCAAAAAGCATTTATTCCTTTAAGAACTGCTGGCATTCAAAGTAAATTCCCTAAACCAATCCTATCAAGCGAAGGAAGTATATTCTTGTCCTAAGAGGGTTTGTAGGCTCCTGTTTTCCCCCTTGAACCCCTGTGGTCCAGACCTTGTTTGTTGCTGTGTGGTGCAGGGCACTTAGCTAGCAGCTATTAGCAATCTCATTTTACAACTGGGAACTCGTGCCTCCCTGTGACCTAATTAGTGTAGCATTAGAAAGACTGTTTCAGAGGTCCTTGCCAGCACACTGGGCTAGTAAGCTCTGGTGTGCATCTCAGCAGCTGGTGCAGGCATGGTGTTGCAGCCTGGTCTGGCCATGCTGGCCATGAGGGCCCTGTGCCTGAACCACCCCACTGCCAGCAGGGTCAGAGTGGCTCAGCTGGTGCTTGGCTTTGGTCCGAGCTGTGTGTTATGGGGTTACACTCACGTCGCAGGCCGACTGTCACCATATAGAATTACAGGGGCCTCCTCACCACCCCAGCAGCAGGCTTCACAGGTGTCCCGCATGGCAGCTGTCCTTTTGATGTTGGCACTCACTGTGCTCTCACTGCCACCGGGACCAGATGCAGCAGAGCAAAGGGTAGCTCCAGCGCTCTCAACCCTGCTGCATGATCATCCTGCCCTAATCCCAGAAGCAACAGCAGTGTTGGTATATCATGCTGAGATATCAGCTCATATGTGCTGTTCAGCTGAGGATTGTCACTGCTACCAGTGCTTGGTTATGGCATTTGCCATTGACGTGTGGCCTTCAGACTGACTTTGTGATTCCTTGAAAAAGACTTCTGGAAAAACTTCCATTCAACAATCCCATGTGCTCATTCAATACCAGCATCACTCTTTCACTCATATTATGTTCTACATCAACCTCTTGGGCTGGGAGGAAAGAGCTTAGATACAAATATGTGGCATGGCATAGCTAAGTTGACTCAGAAACCAGAGGCAGTCAGGAACACGTGGCTTATTTCCTAGCTCTCTATTTTAAAGGAGATCCTATGGCACATGGACCATTTGTTTATTCGCTGTTTCTGGGGGTAAGAGACATAGTACGCTACAGAGAAAGGATCTAGAATAAAGACAGTATTACAATACTCTTTCAGGACTTCTGACCTATTGATATTTTGTCCTCTTTTAGAATGTGTTCTGAAATTTGATTCAATTCAACATGAATTTCAAACTGATTGGAAATTACCACTTTATAAGACTATAGTTTACAAACTCGCCACTTTCTTTGCCAAGAAAAAAAAATGCCATTGCAATTTGATAAGAACCAAAGTTGGCCACATCTTTACAGTATTACAAAACATGGCCCATGCAGTTGATTCCTTTTAGTTGGTGCTTCCCTGGTCACCTTAAGCTCTTAACAAAATGCTCTTTAATACTGTTTTCCTGCTTTATATTTGTTTAACTGCATGGTTTTTCCATAATGTGGCTGTTGTGTCTATTCCCGTGTGTAATACTATCAGACAAGTCATGGTTATAAATATTCTGCAGTTTCAAAGTCTGATGAAGCAAAGCCTTGAGTCAGACTGAAATCAGTGTCAACATACACAGATCTCTTGCATCTGGTCACAAGAGGACTCTCCTTTTGTCATCGTGGTGTGGACCCATTATAAATTAAGCAAACACCATGTGCAACTCCCTCCCTCTATGGGGACCTGCTATGAACAGCAATGACCTGAATTACAGCTTGGTTTTAAAACAAACTTTTTCACAACAGTAAGCATGGGCATTCTTACTAGCAAGGCCCAGTGCACCTCAGGCAGAGCAGCCACCTGTGTCCTTGTCCTGAAGCACATGGGACCATCAGGCCCAGTCTTGTGCTCTGCAGGGCTTCTGCACCTGCTCTAGCCTGTGACTGGCACTGTGATCACACCATGTGCCTGAATGCTTGTGTTGGAAGATGTGAGATAGCTTTAGTTTTGGTGTTAAAGTTGTATTTTGAGCCTTATGAAGCCTTAGGCATGTTGTAGCTGTGTGAATAGTAGGAAGCTCCCAAACTTCACTGAGAGGCCCAACCTTTCCAAAAGGAGGCGTACCGTATCTTTTTGATGTTCTGATACCTTTTCACATGCACAGTTGCAGTTTGTTTGTCCCAGGATGCTGGCATGTATACTCTATACTTCTTTGCTGCTTTTTCCTCTGTAGGAATACAGGAAATCCCATACCCTTCAGATGGCTGGATTGCTGCCTCATTTAGCTCATTCACACACATTTCCAGGAGCTGATGCATCTGTGATGATGACGATGAAGGAGTGGGCTGCCCTCTGCCATGTGACAGCACATGTACACACAGAGCATCACAGAGGGAGTCCTGTTTCTGCCCCGTGATGTTTCTAGCTGCTGTTGCGTAACAGTTATGCTCTAAAGCACTTGGTTTTCGGCTGTTTACTTATGTTTTTATAGCTAGTTTTATCTGCTGCCGTTTACTTTGTTACTGAAGCAGCATTTCTGCATTGAAGAAGTACTCTGCCGGAACAGGAGTAGCTCCCTGGAACCATAGCCCTTTTGCAGTGCAGAGGTGATGGGATGACCCAGGGATCACTTGCTAGAGGGCAGCAGCTGCCCAGCAGGAATGATAGAGAAAAAGGAAAGATTGTCCTGTGGTAGAATGGGGAATTAGTTGGGAACTTACAAATTATTCTTTCCTTCCCACAGAAAAGGTAGTGGCTGGCTGGAGAACGGCCACAAGATACAAAAAAGAGAAAAGAGGGTTTGTAGGCAGGAGTCTGTCCTCATACTGATTGCAACACTCGTGCTCTTGGCAAGAGGGTAAGGAGCTAACCTTCATGAGTCAGTTAAACAATGCGGAGAACTAAGAACTGAGTAAAAGCATTTTTCAGAGCATAACCTGTTTTTTTATTTTCTCAGAATACAAAAGCATCAGAATACTAAATAAAAACAGTAAGTGAAGTAAGGTAGTGTTGAAGGCCCAGTAGCATGTTGCAGAACAAGGGGGAGAAGTTTTCTTGGTTAGTTTCAAATGAGAAAATTCCTAGCAAATCATGGATGGATAAAATGAAATTTGATATTTATTTTTCTACATACTTTCTTCCATCCCTTTTCTTTTTATTATTGTCTTATTGTAGTCACTATATATACTTTCAGAGTTTCTACAGCTTAGCCAGCAATCTCTCAGGAGGGCTCTAAGGAAATACACTGGTAGCTTTCCTCCTCCTCCTGCCCCTTCTGCAAACAAACAAACAAACAAACAAAAAAAACCCCGCACATTCTACTTAACAGAAAGCAGAAGACACTGTGTTACTTACACGTGGCCTTTTCCACTCAAACTTGATGGGGACTTTCTGGCTATAGAAGAGGGAAGTCTCATTAGGTGGGAAATCAGGATCCTCATAGAGAATGTTTTTCTCCAGGCACTTCCTGTGAAGCTCTTCATAGGTCTTTTCCTTTACTTTGATAATGTTCTGGTTGCGGCTTATAATGGCAGAATAAATCCCTCCTGTGCCTCCCCCTGAACCTTCAGTTGTAGTGCTGGTAGTGCTGGGAACTGACCCAGCAGCAGTCTGCTGAGCCACCGCTGCATTTATGGCGGACGGCATGAGAAGTGGCCTTCAGCAAGTGTTGAAAGAAAGCAAGATCTTGCACACTAGAAGGAAATTTGAGAAAATAGGAAGTTGCTGTTGCCCCTTTTTCTTTTCGTTGAAATCTCCTAGTTAAACTTGCAAGCGATAAAATTCCGTCGGGTTCAGCTCATTGCGCATCTTCTCAAAGGGCGGTATTATTTCATAAGAAATTGGAATTTATTCCTTGATGTGGAACAAGGTACTCTGTGAGCTAACTCCTGTTCCTGAGTTGTACTGTCTGCAGCATGTGTGTGTGCCGGCCCCGTGTGTAGAAGTGACGAGAAGAGAGACAAGCTTTAACCCGTGAAATCTAAAAATATCTACCAGCAAAGAGTGAGAGAGAGGGAAAATGATAGGGAGGGGGGTTAGCGTGGGTGTCAGTCCGCTGGGAAGCTTGTGTTGAGGCCAGGAGCTGTGTTCAGGCTGACTCCTGGTGCACGCAGCTCATCTCTTCCTTAAGCAGAGAAAAAGGACAGTGAAACTGGAAGCAAAGCTCCCTCTGGTCTGGGAATACATTTATGAGGTAATCCTAGCCAATATGCCAGTCCTGACACTCCTTATGTATTGCTGTACTTGTTATTTCTTCCCTTTGCTACAGAAAAAGTGTGTTTTATAGAGCCAGTTATCTGAAGACACAGTCCTTATTACAAAAAAAAGGTAATAATTGATGCTCCTGAGGTCAGTTCAACACCTCTCATGTGGGGGTTGGATTCTCCAGGCTGCCTCAGAGAGAGCAGCTGGTCAGGGCTGAGATTCGCTTGCAATACCTACTCACTATGTGAGAAAGCACCTTTTCACATCAGAGCAGTGAAATTTCTAAGGAGCCCAGTGTAGAAATTGGGACATTCTGTGTGTGTTACAATATACTAGTCTTAGATAAACTGTCTGACTTAGCACATTTATTCACAGGGACAAATTCAGTTTCCGTGAAAGAAAGTCAAGTTGCTCTTATGTAAACACATTGCTCTTCTCTATAGCACAGTATTCTTTAAAAACTGACAGTGCCTTTATGTCAAGAAAAGCCCTTTAAACCTTGATGGTCTTTGATTGGGAAGTCTGAAATCACAAGGTGACATCAATGCTATTTTGGCCTAACACTAGTATCTGGACTCTGGCTGACCTTCTGATTTAGTACTATCAGTGCTTCGGCAGCATAGCATCCCTTTTTCTCAGCTATTTCCTTGGTTTACTGGCTTCAAATTGAGAATAACAGAGAAAGACTGCAGCTCTTTGATACTCTTTCAAAACTTCATTATGGAAACCTTTGAAAAAGGTAATGCAATCAAAAAGCTTGGCTAACCTCTAGGAGCACTCTAACCCTCAACACTAAATGGTGGCCTAAATCTTTTTGATCATGAGCAGAACCAACAGGGCATTCAGAAAGGACTGGTTTGACTGTTTGTGGAAATAGGAATGCAGTTGCTTCAGGATGGAGTGTTCAGCTGTGGAATTGATGACTTCCTCATTACACTCAGATGTGAGGATTGCAGGTCTTGTATTTGACGTGGCTTTGCATGACTGTTTGGCAGAGATATGTGCCACTCCAGGATATTACAAGTGCAGTGCAAATGGTGAAACACAGGGGCCTCACACTGCACAACTTCAGAAAGAAAAAAAAGTTCATTACAGAACATGTGTTTTCTCTTTCATTTTCTCCCTTCTTGATCAATACAATCACTCATCTATACAAAGAGCTCTGTTCTGGAAAGAAAGATAGTAGCAGTGCACAGTGTGATACTTCACAAACCCCCTGTGGACTGCAGAGAAGGATCAAGTGACATATTAGCAATGTTTTTATGTATTTGTTTTTTCCTGGGGTGGGGAAAAGGCAGGTGGGCACGCCCTCACTGTTACACTTCTAACCCAACATTGCTCTTTATGGATGTTTAGGAGTATTTTCTGGCTATACCTGTTCAAAAAACACAGCTTATTCTTGCTATTGTAGATCTTCTTTGTGTTGCTAGTAAAAAAAACAAACAAACTTGTCTTTAAAGAAATACAGTTTACCATACAGAAGTATGGATGTGCTGTCTGCAACAAACAGCAAAAAAGCCCTTTGTCCATTAGGAATCAAACTACCTTTTGTGAGAGAATTTCTTGTGAGCAGATGGGCCCCAATCCACAACCCCTGTTCAGATGATAAAGCAAAAGTGCCCTACGTGAGTGACAATCAATTTAATTTTCATGTAGCTCTATCTCTAGCTGCTTTCAATATCTGAATTCCATTACTTTCTGTAGAGAGATACAGTATTAATTCATTTCTTCATTTATGACAAAATATGTGGAAAAGTATGTGAGTTGCTACGAATGTCTGTGTAAATTATATTTTTTGAAATGTATTTAACTTTATTATCTAAAGAACTAACTGTAATAAGGTTTTATGCAACTAATTCCTGTCAAAATCCACAGAAGTTAGGCACGTTGTACCACTGAACCATTTGGCTTAAGAGTACTTGTGTCAGTGCAGATTTATGGAGGGTCACAGCATAAAATTTAATCATTCAGTTTACTTACATACAATTAAAAGAATACTTATAAGTGATGCCCAGCAGTAAAAAGAAGGTCAGATCGAGGCACATAACTCACTTTTCAGTTACTTTATTTCACTTTCAAACTTCAGAAACATCAGTTAAAACATTTCATTAAAACGCCCCAGACAATAATTACACCCTGTCAGAAAGCACCACTATGTTTAAATAACAGAAGCAATTATCAATCAAAGCTTTAGAAGTTGATAGAAAAATAGGGTCTGTCTCAAAAACAGTTTGTCCCTCTTCTCAAAGATGTAAAAGATCTATTTGCTACTGTTCCACCTGGATTAACTTGTCTGCATTAAGCACAGCAGCATTTAGGCTGCTAGCTCCCAACTCCTAGAGTGGAAGTTCAGAGTGTCTGCTACAAGGAGTTGAAAAAGAACTCTGCAGAATTTAAAAATTAGAAGGAAAAAAAAAAAAAAAGGAAGCTAAGGGTCTGGAGGGAAACAAGCTGCACTTGGTACTCAACAGTGTAGTTGTCACCATTTACTCTCACGCTGTTATTCCCAGAAATCTGTCCTGCAGAGGACAAACAGCAGCAGGTGGGAATGACAGATCAAGCACTGAGAGGGCTTATTAGGAAGGGCAGGGAACGTAGTAATGCATTTGTATGTTGTTCCCTTTATTGGGCAAAAATTGTGTCTATCCCTCTCTTTTCCTAAGAATTCACTAAGGAAAATGTTTCCTTACTGTGTTCGAAGAAATAATTTCTGCCTTTTTCATTGCCATCTACCAAGCTCAAATCTCAGCTAGATACCAAAAGCTGACCAGGAAATTGCTAAACTAAGTGTAATGGAAGCCAGAGCGTAGCAAAAGCTGAAAGATTGGGAGGAGTAGAGTTCCACGGAAGGATGTTGCTTCACCAAGATAACTTTAACCAGTGATATTTAATCACTCAAAAGAGGCCAATTCTTTCCTAACAAATTGATTTTTAAAAGTATCACTGGCAGAAAGAAGGGTGTAATGCTGTGGAAAACATTTCCACAGGAATCTAGCTGCTACCCCAAACTGCTACTATTGCTGTAGACATATGCCTTTTCAAAAGCCAGTTTCCAAGACAACTATTGGAGAGACTTCTGCATTTTCACATCACTATTACTCCACTGATAGGCACCACTTATTCAAAGCCTGGTGACTAAATTGTTCAGTTAGCCTCTGTTTACTTTCCTGTGCAGGGTCATAAGGACTGGAAAGAGGAAGTGTCTGTAACCACAGCGGGTGGCTTTCTGAGTTTGTTTTTACAAGGCAGCTTGCAGGCAGACCTCAGCATGTGGTGTATTTACTGATGCTGTTTGTCAAACTGGTGTGGTTCTGCTCACCTCAAGTGCTCTAAGCTGTGAAAAGTGGGATTTCTAATACTTAAATAAAAACCCCATGCGCCACAATCTCGCGCAATCAGTTCATGATTTTTTGGGTAAGTAAAGACTGAACTTACTCGTAAAGCCTAACTGAAGCTAGCCTAGAACAAATACTCCTAAGTTTTTCCTTCACAGACAATCATAGTGCTATTATTTTGCCAGACAGAAGAGTTACCCAAGTTAAAATCATTTTTTTTTTAAAGAAAAATTGTAGGAAATATTACTTGGGATCAGGTGGGTAGGAAATATATTTCTTGATTGGATTCAAGTGAATGCTTTAAGTCTTCGAGACTGATTTCCCTTCAACCTCACAATGAATTATCTGAAGAAGCTGTCATCTTTCACTTGATACAAATCTCCCAGTCACTGTCAACTCTCAGTGCTAAATTTTCCAGAATCAGCACAGGAGTCTTCGTATCATATGTGAAAACCACTTCTTTTTCTTTCCCACCTGTAAAGGAGGAGAGAATTTACTATACGATCCAGGAACAACCCTCTTGAAACAGTTATATATGAATCCCTTCAGTTTTTAATTCAGATTGTCTCTGCCACTGTTGGGGAGGACTGAACACAAAACAAATGGTAGTTAAATGTGCCAGGTACATACATAAGAATGCAGCAGAATCAGAATAACTAAATGTAGTAAAATAACTAAATGTAAAATAGCTAAATGTAGCAAATGTAAAATAACTAAATGCAGTAAAAGTTCATTACCCTTGGAACAGGCTGTCACAAGACTGGGTTGTTGTCCAAACCCCAGAAATATCACCCGCTCCACTACACACGTGGTACGGTACTGTCCGCTCTCACCTGTGCAGCTGAAAAAATGAAAAATATTTCATATAGTTTCTGTCCATCACTATAAAGTTCAGTGTCATACTAAGAAAGTACTACCTCAGTCTCACCCTGAAAGTTCCCTAAACCAGTTTCCTTTCCTTTATTTACCTCTCTCCTGAAACAAGTACACTTTTTTTCTACTGTTATCAGCTAATATTTGACTGCATAGCAAATTTCACAAAGTCAGAAGGGGACAAAAACATTTGAGAAGATATTTTGTGGCACAAAGCATGGCTTTCACAACCAGAAATGTTTTGGATTTCCATAAAGTGGTAGTGAAAGCCCTGAAATACAAATGTGAAGTCAATTCTAATGTTTTTCAAGTGAGATGTTTCAGTCTTAAGCCTAATTATCTTTCATTTTGAAACTAACTTAGCTTAATGTACTTATTAAAAAAAGCTCTAAGAAAACTTGCATCAAAATCAAATTTTCCCTTTTTGGGCAGTGTTATATTATTCATTTAAATGACTATTTTTTTCCCCTGCAACTTCTAGATTTGCGAGTATTTTAGCAACTTATTTAATTTCTATTATTAAATTTGAACACAGTCAGATCTGAAGCACGCTTCTACCTACATCATTTAAGGTAGTCTACAGTTTTACTTGACTAAATTTTGTTACCTGAAAACCAACTGCTGCACGTTTTTGAAACTTAAGCGAACAATTAAATGTCTTTAAGCTCATTATCTATGCACCACACAGCTCTGTGGGCAACAGACTTCACTAGTAAAAGTGTAACAGTGGCAGGGGAATTTGTTTCCTTTCCAGGAAACAAATAGGGTACCCCTATGCTGAGGGCTTCAGTAAGCAACAGAAAAGACTAATACTTCCATATTTACAAGACATTTCCACTGACAGTATGTATGTTGGGTGGCTTCTATCTGCCTCAGTTGTTACCTGGAAGAGAGAATGTTCTTGTGAAAAGTGAATTTCCGGTACAGGAACTGCTTTTTGTGGAGGTACTGAAATGAATGTCCATCATCTAGGTAGAGCTCACCTACTGCACAGGCCTGTGAAACACAACAGATGGAGTCCAAGCTAACAACATCTTCTAGTGTAAGACAAAGAAACATAAAACAATGTCTCACTGTGTGTTATGCTTCACAGTAAAGGTTGAGGTGGCTTTTTTTGTGTGTAGGTTTTGTTTGTTTTAGCTACTTGTATCTCCAGAAGGTCCAGCAATGAGAGTGCTTTGAAGACTTGAATATTCTGGCTCTGCAAATTGACTTAGGTGCCAGGTGTTGCTTCAATTATTAGAAAGGACACCTGTTGGAACTTTAACCCATATGTCCATAAAGTTTGTGCCCTGCCAGTTCACTGCTTCTTCTTCCAAAGGACTTGTGGAGGGCAGAGAAAAGTCAGAAAAATGTTCAGCCCATGCTGTGCTCTGACAGTTTCGCTCTGAGGGAACACTGGGAAGGAGGAGGGAACCCCCAAGCGCAGAAACAATAGAGGGTCACTGGGAGCACTTTTAGACTTTAGGATAAATGTGGCAAAAGATAACTACGTAAAGGGAACATCATTTCAGAGTACCTCTGCATTTAGTGCCACGCGGAGTTCATAAGAAATATTTGTCATCCATTCAGTGGATTTTCCAGCTGCAGTCTTAAGAGGTATCACAGTGCCCCCTCGCTGGAATATGGGAATCTGCCAAAACAAGGATGTTAGAAAGATTCATATAACTGATCATATAATTTTAACTGGGAACAGGAAAATCTCAAGTTCTTTCTTTGCAAATCTCAGAAATGAACTTTTACTGCAAGCACATAAAGAAAACTATTCAGTTAACATACATTCTCCAGTGTTACGGGGATCTTCAGTGTGCCTTGATCTTCCATTCGGTTAAATTTTCTGAAATCATACCAAACCTAGGAAAAATGAAAAAAGAGTGAGCAGGAAGCATATGGCAAATCTGTTTCCTGTGCAGAATTAGTTTTTGCTTCATCTCTTTCTGTTGCTATTCCTAACAAGCTAATTAATGTGCAAGAAGCTACATTTACTTTTTAAATTCACTAACCTTGCATAGTAATGAGCCTATTCTTTCCCTGAGGCAGAAAAATAAACCCATCTGTTCTACAGTTTGTATAACATCTTGTATGCTTTAAAACATCTGGTAGTTCAAAACACTGTTTTTTCTTTTTGTTTTGGTCAAGAAATGCTCTGTTCCAGAATGAGTATATTTATATCGAAGTGAAAAAAATAACAAAAAAAAAGAGCTACACCTGAAACTTCCCTTGTATCACTCTTGCCAGCAGGTTTAACTACTTCAGGTGAGCCAGGCACTGAATTCCCACAGAGATCTTGATAAGAAAAATCTTTTTCTTAGATGAGGTTCTCCAAACAAGCTATTTTTCTCCTTACATGGAAGAAGAAATTGTTAGCGTCCTTGGGTCCATTAGTACAGTCACAAAGCTCTGCAGTGTCTCACACTTGCCTTTGCTGCTTTCATTTGTCTCTAGGGTTAAACCTCATGCTTTCTTTCCCTTCTGAACTGTTTTCCCCAGATTCCTTCCTTTCTTCCACTTAGCTGCTGCAGCCAAGTAGTCTGTGTAGGAGTGGATCACAGTGCCATCCTGTGGAAAGGGAAGGCTTACAGTGGCACAGAATGGCTGGTGCAGGGGCAGTGTATAGCAGTTATAAGGTGGGGAGCTGGGAAGCTGCTGTATAAAATATTTCTGTGGGCTGAAAAGCTGAGCAGCTTTGTATCATCCTCACCTCCTCCGACCCTGGAAGCAGAACACTCACTGCCTTGGCCTCTTTGTCTGTGACTGGATATACCAACAAAGCATTTCCTGGAGAAAAAAATAAACATGGCAATCAGTGATTGCTGTGGTGCCTGAAGCCTCATCTCATCACAGCAGAAGCAGTGTGCTCTGGTTTTTGAGTGGGGTTGTCAGCTTCCCATAGTCATTTTTTGGGACTGCTTGAGCCACATCGCATTCACTGGTGCACGCCGTGTGTTCACTTTGTACTGGGGAAAAAAGTCATGTAAACAGCTGATGGCTGCTCAGGTCTCATTCTGCAGCTGAGCTGTACTGTGCACCCAGCCACATGGGCTTACCTAGCATGTACTCATCTTCCACTCCAAAAGTTTCTAATTTCTCTGGGAACTCTATCCAGAGAGGCCTGGAGAAAGACAGACAGTGGAATTCAGTTAGTTTCTTCTCTCCCAACAATGTGTTCAAGGCCTGATGGCATTTTTAGGCTCCATTTTTTCCTTTTAAAAGCTAATAATTGAAGGATAGAGCAAATTCCTATTCTGTGCCTTAAAGTATCAGTTTAAGATGATCTCTGAGATACCTATGGTTTGGCCTCCTGCAGCTTCACTTTCTTCATTGCTGCCTTCTTCTTTGCGAACTTGCACTTCCCTCTAGCAAAGGAGAGATGGATAAGCCTTTCTACCAGTAATGCTGACACTTGATGACGTAGACCCTGAGCAGGTCCTTTCTGCTCTGTTTCGTAGCATGTCCCCTGGTCACACACTGAAAAACCTGCACTAGAAGTTCAACTTGGGCCTTTTTCAATAATGAGAAGTACAGTAGTCACCTAGATACAAAATAGATGCGTATACTTTGTTTTGAGAGATTGTAACAAAAGGAGCACATTCAAGTCAGAGACAGCCTGCAGCAGCTCTCTGGGTTTTCCTGCAAAGAAAGTCTGACTCACACATTACTTATAATCCTCCACTTGTTCCCTATAGACCTGCTGGACATGTACTCACTAATGAGACATGTTTTCCACTCTGAGAAAAATACCATGCTTCCTCTCTTTGTACCTATTAAAAAAAAAAGACAAGAAGCCTGCTGGCTGCCAGTGTGCACAACATGAGCTTCTACATCTACAGATGTGCAGACAGATGCCCACACAATGTCTGTAAAGCAAACCATTCTAAACTCAAAATACTCAATCCCCTTCAAAAATACTTAAAAAAAGAAAACCCCAAAACAACCAATCAAACAAACAAAAAACTTAGATGTATTTTATTTGTATAACAATGGGTAAAGGTAGATGTGCTGGAAAAGGATAACCCTAAGGGCAAATTCAAAGGCACAGTAACACCAAAGAAATTGATGATGCTTATCTCTTGCTGCAAGGACTGCTGCATTCAGTTCCACTGTGACATTTTCTTATAGGTTAGATAGCAGCAGAACAAAACCAAATTTTCTGACTTCATTTCTGTTCTAAATTACTAGATTCTGTACTAAAAGAAAAATGATAAAAAATTCTACAGAGATAAATGAGTTATCAATATGATATAAGCTTTTATAACGCCAGTGATACAGCTGTAATGAGTACTTTCATGAGCAGCAAAATGACCTTTATGTTTTTAGGCCAGCAACTTCAGAGCCTATTAAGCATGGTTTTAAGTGTGGGTTGGGATACCAGACAATGTTCTTATTATGAGAAGTTTGGAGTCCGTAGTTCTTTAAAAACATTTTTAAAGACTGTATGTGAGTTAGCGTGTCTCAAGTGTCATTTAGTAAAAATGACATTTAGTTTCCTCTGGTTTGCAAAAAGCAAAATAGACTTTTTTTTTTTTTTTCCAAACTATTTATGTAAATAATCACAAATGTATAAGACAGTGATTTAAGTTCCCTCCTCTAAGTGGCTTCCTAAGGACAATCACTAGCCTCCTGACTTACGTGCTTACCTCATAACTGGTTCAGCCTCTGTGTGTGCCCGATAGAACAGTGTGTATAAGTATGGCAGGAGGACGTAGCGCTCTCTAATGGCTTCCCTGATGATCTGGGTGTTCTTCTCCCCAAAGAGCCACGGTTCTCGCCGTTTGCTCTCCATGTTAGAATGACCTCTGAAGAAGGGCTGGTAGGCTCCAGCCTGATACCAGCGAACAAGTAATTCTGGTTCTGGATCTCCAATGAACCCTCCCACATCAGCTAGATATTGCGCAGACAAATAAAAATACACATTTTTGGAAATTATTCTGAAGAATTTGAAGTTCTCCTCTAACAAGCATTCCAAGTATATCAATTCATGTATTTCACAGTGTACTTGCAGTTCTGCTGTTGGGTAGCTGCTTGTCCAATTAAGAGTGGAAAACTGAAGTAACAAATTATCCTTTGATAAAAATAGCAAGAGACTTTTAGGAGGGTAAGCACCTCCAAAGGCTGCTACAGTGATGTTACAGACCACTGCCTAGAGATCACTGTTCCACGTCACAAACACTACAGAAAGGCTAAGTGGAGAAGTGATGGTGAGAGACAAGGTTTTAGTTTCTGAAACCAGATTCATCTGTGAATCCATCTGGAAATGCACTGGACTGTTGAAGTCTGGTGGCACTAGTGGATGTATGGTGAGCAACTTCAGCCAAAAACCTTACCTCCACAGAATGAAATCCCTGCCATGCTGATGGTGAGAAGCATTGGAATGGAAATTTTCAAGTAACCCCACTCTGCTTTGTTGTCTCCGGTCCACACCGCCCCTGAAAATACTCAAGTTTCAGGATGACGCGGGAAAGTTGTGTTTATAATTTAGCTTATGCTTGTAGTTAGGAAAGAAAACAAAAATGGTCATGAACTACTGCTCATTGCAACCTTTCTTATAATACATGCAGGATCTTGAATTAGGCAACAAGGTGCAATAGTGTATTGTTACGGGATACAGACTGTTACTGACTTGAATGTGCTTTATGAATATTTCCAGAGTTCTTTCAGTTTAATTATTTGCACTCTTAAGATGGTTTCTGTCTTCTCTAGACTTCCTATTACATGCCAAGCTGAAGAAAACAAACCAATAGAGAAGGCGTGTAGCTAGTCCTTGCTTACCATACTTCTGTGATCCAGCAAAGAAAGATCGTGTGAGAACAAACGGTCTCTCTTTTCCAGAAGAACGTTTGATGAGTCCTTCAGCGGTTGCCATTTGCTGAAAATCATGAATATAAAAGTTCAGAGGATGTGTTCTACCATTAAGATATCTGCTAAAACAACTTTTTAGCTCTTCTTAATTAAGAAATGTGTGCTTATAGATAATTATTATCAGTAAAGTGATACTTTTATCCTGGAATACACTTGAACAACAAAAAAATGATTAATATTGTGTAGTCACAGTCAATGTGATGTTATAGAGGCATGGATGCTGTCATATTGTTTTGTGACCAGTCAGAGAGAAGTTTTATTTCAAATATAGCAATACTTACCACAGCAGAGTTTCATTTCCTGGTGGAGGCTACAGAACACCTGTTACTGTGTAAATAACATCCTTACCACATTTCACATTGTTCATGAGGACAGGTAATTGCTGGTCTATGTCTCCTGATACTCTACCTGGTAGAATCCGTAAAGGTTGTGTAATTCCCGATGCTCCCAGTTGTTGTAGTGCACAGCATCTTTCTGCATTGTTAGCTCCGCCCCTTTGAAAACTGACGGCTCATTCATGTCGTTCCATATAAAGAGGATATTAGTGGACCCCTGGGACAGAGAGTTGGAAGATCAAGGTGATGTGACCCCACGCTACAAGAGAGCATGCCTGCATCACTCCTGTGTTGTTATTGTAGTAAACACTGGGAATGCAAGGGCTGTGTTAGATGATGGGTTGTCAAAATGGCAGCACTCTGCTCATCTACTGCTACAGCTAAGCAAGCAGTTCCAGCTTTCTCACAATAGCTAAGTCCATGGAAAAATTCCTTGTACAGTATTTCAGCCTACCAAGATACATTCCTGCACATAATAATAATACAACTACAAAAGCCATCAATTTGCTTAGCCAGTAGTTTCTCTTCTTTCTTTTCCCCATTTTTAGGCTTTCTAGCACATCTGTAGATCAGAGTAAATAGAAACACACCTTGTATGTTTTGAAGGCAAATTGATCTGCGTACCATTTTCGTACTTCAGGATTGGTGAAGTCCAGATAATAAGAGGAACCTGTGGATATAGGAGATTCCAGTTATTCAGCTTATTTTAAGATCGTGTGTTGTCTATGCATCTAAATACAGCGGACTACAGTTAGGACGCTTTCCACAATGGGCACCAATATGACTGCTACTGTTTCCAAGACGAAAGCCTCAGAACAAATTTCAGGCCTACATGGAACTCAGAGCACCCTTTTTCAGATCAAAACTCTTTTGATCTGGAGCTCAGCAGCATTTCAGGATGGATGCCAGCTGTTTCAGGAATGTTTGGATGGGAACAGGAAGCCAGTGAGAAACAGCATCCTTGGTGTGTTGAACTCAAATGGGAAAAGTATCAATGAGAATCTGAATAACTACATCCTGAACCATAACAGAGAGCTATAATTGCAGTTATACGTTAATGCATAGGGAAACTAAAATGGTAATACTTAAAAACTGCCACACTACTAAAAGTCATAACATATCCTTGATTTTTTTCCATGTTCATTGACATTCCACCATGTTTGTGGTCTGTCTGCAAAGAATGAGGACAACATTCTTTGCTCACCAACTCTCACTGAGATAGTCTTATAAAAAAATAATGTCAGATCACCATATTATGATGGAATCAGTCTTTGGTATCATGGTTCACTTAATTTTCACCTAGCCTATATCAGCTGTGTTCACTGCACAAAAATAGACTGGATTTCACTTATCCAAAACAAGTTGGAGAAGATGAGTGGCTGTTCTGACCAAGAAATCTAACTTTTCTAGCTCTGTGCTAGGAATGGGACTATCTGCAAAGCCAACAGACACAGCAGAGAAAGCCAGACTGCTAAGCCAATTAGAGCATGAATGTACAAAGCCAAAGAAACCATAAAGTATTTCAAATAATGAAAAACTACAAAAAAAAAAAGTATTATGAGAAATTAATTTTAATTCAATAGCTCCTGATTCTGTAAAATGTTAAAAATTAACAGCTTAAAATGAAGAAATGGAACAGCTTATTTATTTTATTTTACCTGGCCAACAGATGCCCTCAAAATCTTTTCCATTCCTGTCTTTCACAAAATATCCCTTTTCTTTTCCCTGTGAATACAGGGCATACATAGGATCAGCTTTAATATGGGGATCTACAATGACGACAAGCTGCCAGAATAAGAAAATAAAATACATTATTAACATCAACTGTGCTGAGTAAAAGAGTAAAATTTTACTTTTGATAAAAGGCCAGGATAGCAGCTACCAGTGGTGAAAGCTCACATTAAGTTTCAGACTGCCAATCTAGGACAGCACTGGCCTGCTTCTGTAATATGGAACTTAAAAGGGATCAAACGTGGCCTCACGTTCAAGGGTAGAGAACAATCTATGAAATAATACAATGGGATGAGGAGCAGGTTTTAAAAGAATGCACACTGGAAGCACCACCATACTGCAACACAATCTAATTTACTCTGTTGTAGTTTCATGGTTTCCAGTATCTGAAATAATCTGGTTAATGTTGATTGGGTAACTTCACACTTCCAGTGAATACTTTTTTCCTCCCTGATATATTGTATACCTTGCGTTTTTTCTTCCTGAGAAGTTCTTGCATTCTCTTGGGGTTCTGGAATTTTTTCTTGTCCCAGGTAAAATACCTCTTGCCATCTGTGTGCTCTATGTCCAGCCATATCACGTCATAAGGAATGTCATGTTCATCAAAACCCGCATCAACTGCCTTGACATCTTGCTCATCTTCATAATTCCACCGGCACTGATGGTAGCCCAGAGAAAAGAGGGGAGGTAGTGCTTGAGTGCCTAGGAAGAGCACGTGAATGAAGGTAATACTGTTAATACTTTTCAGGATTTTATCTAAGGACTATGAAAGTTAACTTGAGAGCCATGATTAATATATAACTGTCTGGATATAGGGAATTCTGATCTACATCGTGTTTAGAGCATGTCCTTCACATCCAAGTGACTGAATTCTTGAAATAACAATCATTTCAACAGGCTTAAAAGCCAGAAGGCTGCAATGATAATGCATGACAGAGAAGGTATTTCTTGTTCAGTGACACTGAAATATTACTCCAGTAAACAATGTAATATATTAATATAAATATTCTTTATCTTTTTCCTAATATAAAAATATTACAGATAAATGTAACTGTCAATAATGCAAGCAACTAAATAATCATAGAATTACAGAACATCTGGAGTTGGAAGGGAGCCATAATCATCAAGTCCAACTTGAGTACAACACATTTCTCAGAGATTCTCCCAAATAAATTTGCTGTAATGATTTGAATTAGTACCTGTCAGTTGTGCAAACTGCTTGAAGACATCAAATGGTGTGGGTCCCATCAGCAGGAAAACATCAATGATCCCACTTTCAGACATCCAGCGCACATCAGTTAGAGGCACTGCCCTCTGCTTAGAAATATCTGCAGCAGATTCAGTTGCTATGTGCTTGAAAGGAAACCAGGGCAAAGCTGAATCATTTGCTATCAAACTTTTGCTCATTGAAAAACCAAAGATGGAAACCCATAAAATCTTACCACTAACACATATCTGGCAGATATTAGGAGTACACGCTTGAAGAATATTATACACTGTTCATAAATCCTTTATGTTGCATACCAGTTACATAAAATAAAGGTGATTTAAAATGGATAACAAAGAGCTAAAGAAATAAAATTTTCTGTAATTAGTGTATAATCTCACAGTGCATTTGCTGCAGGATCTTCAGAATCATTCACTAACAACAAAGATAAACTAATAATTTTAACTATGTAATCAAGTGTTGGAATAAAGCAAGATTTTTCTCACTATTTCAATTCTAATAGAAATCAAATACTTGCACCTCAAGACTTGAGCTTATCTCCTGAACTTTTTGTTTCTTGCAGGCCAACTACACTTCACAAATATATGAGCCTGCTGAGCAGAGATGTGTCAATTCCAATAATTTAAAAATTCCACAAAATTTCTCATATCCAAAAGGTTGTCAATGTTTTTCCCACCCTTTCACACTTCTGCTCCAACATTACATATTTTCTCTCTCCCTTCTCTTGTATACCTATTAAGTTACAAGTTCTATAATTTGCCTTTTGAAAAAAGTTAGCTGTTCTTTTCAGTGGTTTAATGCAGCAAATTCTGTACGAAGGAGAGTAGGAAGAGACTGACAGCTTTTCATTAGGGAGCAATAGATAAACCTCCAATGATGTTGTCATGTTCCTGTTGGCTCTAACTTGTGGTGTTTTTGATGGTTATTAAATTCTGAGGAAAGAAGGCCAATCTCACCTCAGCTACTGCCTTTGTATTAATATCCACCAGTGTTTCAGAAGAATTCAGCCAGAAGATCCCTGAAGTTCTGTTAGGCTTGTGTGCTATGAGAAGTGGCACTGAACCATAAATGCCTATCTTATCATGTATCTTGTGGCCAAAAATGTCCAAATTATAAAGCCGGTATGCATCGCCATCACTAGGACAAACAAACAGATGTGTTTGTTAGATACAAGCATCCTTCACTAGGCCAATTTTAGCTCTACTATAATTCCAATGAACACAGCAAGCATACTGTATTATGGTTTTCTTGTGAGAGGACAGAAGGGATCATTTATTAAATTGCAGAATATAAAGCAGAACAACTTACTCCCCATGGACAGCCTGTGATTCAGTTTGTTTTATCATTAAACTAAAATATATGATACAATATACATATTGTATAAAATACTTAATACAAAGCTGTTTGTGTCAAATTATTGAGACAGTGTTGCAATTCCTCTCTACAGTAATGCAACCTGCCACTTTTACCTGGTGTTCTTGAGAAGAAGTGATTCTGTGTGTTGTGGTATTCCGTAAAGATGGTCAAATCCGTGTAAAGAGAAATCCATGCCTACAGAACTAGGACCTGTGGTAACAACATTAAAATAGAAGAGTACAGAGTTCCGTTCTCAGGCTTTGCTGACAGCAGCAAAGCAGAACAACCTAACTGTAAAAAATGAAAAAATAAGCAAGTTTTAACAATTAGATATGCCAAACTTGCTTTCAGCTTCTTTCATTATAACTCATGTATTGCAGAGGTCATTTTTCAACATTCTTCCAGTTTTTATGTGCATAAGAAGATAAAATGAAGTGCCTTAGTAGGAAAAAAACAAAAACAAAAACAAAAACAAAAAACAACAGAAGAACAAACATGTAATAGTGGCTAACTCCTTTACTATGTAGAAAAACTAATTATCTCATTTCTAGCCCTGCAAGATAGTACCTGCAAGGAAAGCTTAGTGCCAAAAAAGTACAGTAAAATGAATGCTAAAGTAGCTTGTATTCTAATACTCTTCTCTTCAGCTTCAGCCAGAGGAGTACTGTGGAGGAGAGCTGCCAGTGATATCATCATGTCACATTACTCAATCCAGATGAACTTCTGGGAGCTGACTAGAGATCATCTAGACCGACAAGCAGTGACTTCAGTATCAGGATTTTACCACAGGGACCTCACTCCTCCAATACTGAGGAGCACAATCATGATGCTGGCCTAATATATCAGATATAGCATGAACAAAAAAGGCAGCAGCCTCCTGCATTTATGTGTCTCAACTGCGAAGAAGCCCTTGTCACCATTAGAAAGCTTTCTGCTGCATACTGCAGTTGCTGCGCAGTGCCAGTTGCAATAGAAGGCTGCATGACAGAAATAACTAACAGGTAAAGTAAACCACATCAGTTAATGCAACTTGACAGACAGAAAAAGGACATGGGTTTTCATAATCCATAATTTAAATGGTAGCTGAGCTACGGACTGACAGATATTAATATTCTTAATAACCCTTAAGCCTACTCAGTATTTTCCTTTTTAGTCCTTTTTAAAGTTTCTCTGTGAAAATTATTGTTCAGCTATCATGATTTGTGATACGTCATGAGAATAAACAAGTGAAATCAATGTTATGTGATAACACATTAAAAAAAGAGAAACAACATATAGTATGCTAGTACATACTAGCAGCCTCTGTCAGAAACAGCACACAGTTAGCTGATGAAATGGGTCACGTTTCACATGCTTCCTCCTGAAAAGGAATCTAATGAACATTTCCAGTGCTTTTGTCAAATTTGTTGCTCACTGGCATGATATAAGCAAGTTAAAAGGAGTGAGGAATACACTGACAAATGTTAAGTAGCTAAACAGAAATAATAATGTACAAAGGTAAGTACAAAGCAGTAAAATTGTTTCCAGAACTACAATGAGACTTACCATGAGCTTTGATGTCTAAGAAACTGCCAAATTTCTCTTGCCAGAGACCTAGATCCTCTTGGTTATCCTGCATAAACAGAAATAGCTAAGCCTGAAAGTGCAACTGCTCTCACCATGTATTAAGAAAAATATTTTTATTCAGCTGAGATTCATACATTATTAACTGTTGTTTTTTTTGTGGGTGGTTTTTTTTCTTTTTCTTTTTTTTCTTTTTTTCCCAAACAGGGCTAATACAAGTAAATGCAAAATGCAATTTATATTCTGCTGTAGCAGTGTGTCTCCCCCAAAGCAAACACACTCTTTGGCAGAGTCCGGACTTCGGAGTAAAATATGCTGAAAACAGCATAGCTCCTCCCAGTTTTAACTACATAGTACAGTAAGCAGCCATCTGCTCTACAGGAGGCTAAAATTACATCATAGGCATAACTCAGCCTCCTGAGATAACTGGTATGTGCTATATGTACTGCCAGGACTTGGTCTTTTTCCACAAGGAACCTTACATCAGTTCTAAGCATGGATATATGTGTAGGAATATTTGAACTGTTACAAAACAGGTCTCTTTCTTTTGAAATGCTCTTTAAAAGGAAAAGAGAGTTTTAAAATGATCAAATACTACCAGGAAACTCCCTGTACTATGAATTATATGATCAAGATCAAAAGAGCAAGAAATATCTAATAAAAAAGGCCACGTAAAGACACTTTAAAGCCTAAGTGGTGCCTCAGTTCAACTATGGATTTGAAAAATATCTCTATCTGAAATACTAGGTCCTTTCTGAATTTCACTACGAAAAAGTTGCATCATCTCATACAGGAATAGTCAACATTAGGACCTTTGGTCACAATTATATCTCATGTGAATGAACGCCCCAAAAAATCCCCAGCAGTGACTGGCTCTTAGTTTAATGTTTAATTAATCACAAATGTGATTCTATTTAATGTTATCTTTTTTACAAAATATTAATGCTGGAATTGGAGTAAGAATGGGTTACCTTAGAGGAATCACCTGCTGCCTCCTCATTTTCTGCTGTAGGGTTTCTAATGAAAACAAATATATAGAAATAATCAGTTTATTACTAACATATTCCACAGAACTGTTTACTTTCAGCTACAGCTGAATTAGTATATGGAGGGATAAATTAATACTGTACCTATCACTGGGAGGTGGTTGTAGGTGCTCAAAATACAACAACCCATTGGAATTCATGCTCAGAACAGGCTCATCCTTGAATTGTATCTCAACCTGGAAGGGATTTGCTGTGACTTGAAGCTTGTAGTCCTCATTAACACCTGTCAACACCAAAACACCTTCTTCCTTCTGGGACATTGAGAGTCTGGCGAACGAAAAGCAACAACAGCTTTATATAAACCAGCAGCACATGAAATCCACTGTAGCTAAATAACAGCCTGAAATACAAGATGAGCAGAAGCTACCTCTATACATTACAAAAAAACCTCAAGCCTTGTATTGAAGAGCCCCAGAAATAAGTGCTGTGTTCAGGCTTCACTGCACAGTGCAGCAGATGGCTATACAACAAGCATGAAAATTACCCATAGTGTGCATTCCTTTCACATTTGCATGTAATGTATTTGGTACAAAGGATGTGACATAACAAGCAGACCACCTTTTCACTGTACCAAGTAGTCTCAAGTTTCTCATATGTATGACAAAACTTTCTCCTCTCCTGTATCTAGCATGATTTTTTTAAAGTAACCACATGCATTTTTATTTTCTCTTCCTGTAACAACTTTATAACATAGAGAAACAACTGCAATGTAGCACAAATGAGGGAAAAGGCAAAACAACTTTGCAAATAAAACTGTATGTTACTAAGGTGCTAAATCTCCTTCCCATCACTTACTTCTGGGTGGTAGGTTCCTTTATAAGAACATCAGGAACTTCATATCTTGCTCTGAGAGGAGCTGCCTCATTAATTTTAAGCCTAAAAATGTTGCCTTCTATTTCATAGATTTCTACTTGAAGAAGAACCTGGGAGCAAAACAGAAAAACTGGAATTGATAAGAAATATCAACTCACTTTTCAACTCATCATCATCAGATACTTATTGTCTGGAAAAAAAATCTACATACCTGCTTTCTCTTTTAATGTTCTTTAGTATTACAAGGCAACTGTTACCATCATTCTGAATTTACACCAACTCCGCTTTACTGCTTTGAAGAAACAACTCTTTTTTTTAAGTGGACTCTTTTATTTTCAAGTCTCTCTTGCCTAGCATCGTGTAGCCCTCCCCACAAGCAGCAAGGAAAACAGATGTGGTAAACACTAATGTTGAAATGTGGATAATTTTACTACTGTGCTACTAATGTAAGAGCAGGGAACTCTTGAGATGAGGGATGTGGGCTTTTTACAGAAGCATCAGTGATCTGTGTCCATTGGTACTCACAATGGTACTTACACTGATGAACCACATCAGAAAGAAAACTGAAGGAAACAGGTGATACTGACCTACTCATCAAGATGTGAAACTTTCTGTTTCACACTTCTGGGAACTGTAAAGTCACTTACTTTGTTCCAGTTCATACAAAATGACTTTTTTTTTTCCTCCTGTGGGAAATCTCTGCAAGTCAGATTTTTTATTCTCTGTGTTCCCACCCCTCCCCTGTTTTTTCATTTTCTGAATCTTTTCTCCTCCAAGACACATAAGAATTTTGGCCTGATATTTTTTCCTTTCACCTGGAAGTTGATCGGCATCACTGTCTTCAAAGGCATCCTTCTTGCACAGTGTCAAGTTGATAAAAGAATATTGACCAGTAAGGACATTTTTAGGCTGACACTTTGCATTGTATCTTATGCAAGTTAACACTGAAATTTCTCAAAACCTTCTGCAAATATTATCAGATCTACTGATGATAGTCACTCCTTGCTCTGTAAGCACACTCTTGTACGAGGTGAGATCTCACCTTATTCTCCTCGTGAATAATCTGGAATTTGACATTCCCATCACTTAACGTGACTGTATCCAACAAGGCTCTATATAAGGATTTTCCAGGATGTAGAAGTTTCTGACGTCTGTCAAGACAGAAAATTATTTTCAGTCTCCCTAATTGCTGTGGCTTAAAACACACATAGGAGTGTAATTTTACAAACGTTTACTTAATAACTTGTCTCATTTTTTCTTCAAACAATTATTACCAGAAAAAAAGAAGGGAATATAGTTCTAAGCAGGCATAGGTGTATATGTGTGGAGGACTGAGATGTAAAACAGGGATTTGTTAACCCATCACTATCCTATAGATATATTTTTTAAATAATAAAAGGCTTAATTCAAGTAACCAACTAAAATCTCAGTTGCCTAGCTGCTTTCCACTTTCTCCAGGACCTCAAAGTCCCCAGAAAACAGCTTCTAAGTTACGTAGTGATGAAGCAACACATTAGTGATCTGTAAACTCCTGGACATGAAGTGAGGAAATTACTTTCGAAGGGATACTCCTGAACTGACAGATCTAAGGTTATCTGCTTCCCAAGACCCAGTGCTTGAGCTGTCAAACTAAAAGCAGGAACTAAAGGAGAGTGGCCAAGGACTGGATGGGCTGCTAGAGAGCTTTGACTACACTTGGTCTTGATTATGTTGTTAGGACAGAGACCCGGAAATAAAGGCTCTGTCAGCTGTTTGGAGGATTCTCCTTGTGGAGTCAGGTTTTATGAATTATTTGAAGATGGGCATCTTTGAGAATTCTTTAAAGGGATGCTTCTTTAACAGTAAATGAACTTGGCAAACAGACATTGCACAAATGTGAGCGATCACATAAAATTTTTATTACAAAAGTAGAGCAAACACAAGATCTGAGGTTTAGTAATGCATGACAACTTCCTGTTGAGAAATGAGGTGTCTTACAGTCAAAATGGCTACAGACTAGAGAGGGCTGATGTGAAAGGAGTCCCACTCCCATTGGAAAAATGCTATTTGGGGTTTCAGAGCATTATTTCCTGCAGAACAGAAAATGGGTATTTGAAACTATAACCAGTACGACAGCGGCTAATTGCTGTAATACTGGGCAGTCACTCTTTTTATGCAGGCAACACCGGACAGAAGACAACAGAGGTGAGATTCCACCTTTTAGAATATGTTGAATAGCCCACACTGACAGGTGAGTGTCACAGTAAGGTGCATCCTGAAAGTAGCACGCTTGCTGTGATTAAAAATTGATGTGAAACTACTTCCTATAACTTTAAATATTAATAGTTTACAAAAACCTACACTACAGTTCTTCTCTTTACCTGTAGAAAGCAATCTGGTTGCACTCCTTAAAGTTGCTTTTGTCCACAGCTTCATCTTGAAGTCTGGAAAGAGCAGATAATATTTAAATGTGACACATCTGCTGATGGGTGCCCTCAAAAGCAGTGAGGATTAAGCAGAGCGCAGACATCTGTGACACAAAACATGGTGGACTTTGAACGGCTGTGTTTGGATATGGGAAGAATTTTTACTTGTTTAGCTCAGTGCTACTCCTTTTCCTTTTAAACCTGAGACATCCTGACAATTATTGAGTCTGTGAGTAACGGAGCTGAACTTTCACACGAATGAATTCTTAGAGCTTTGCATTTTGAGGCAAGTTCTCTATCTACAGCCCTTATAGTTCAATAAGTTCCAGTAATAAGAATGGAGAATTAGACAGGACTGACAGAAAGGCAGAAAACCTGCACCCCTTTTCTCCCAGCAGAGGGCCCGATGAGGGAAGGAGGCTCCAGACGGCTCTGTACTTCCAGAGAACTTGTAGGCAGATTAGAAAACAGAAAATTGTTTTGTCGACTGAAATAACGGACTGTCAGCAGAACACTTTCCCTGGCATACAAAGTTCAGCCACACAAGGAAGAGAGGACGGCTTTAGTACCGACAGATGAAGAGCTGAAGCTCATGAAATACTGACTGATGACATACGTACACCGTTTAAAAACACAGATGGCAGCCATGACGACTTGGTCACAAGCGAGCAAAGCTTTACCAGACCCAGGTCACTGCACAGACCTCACGGTGACCACCCAGCAATGCAGCCCTCCCTCCGACTACACGTGTCCGTGCGCCCGGGGGGAAGCACCGGCCCGGCGGCAGCAGGCCCGCCACAACCCCGGCCGCCTCCGGGCCGTCCTTGGGGCCGGGCCTGCCGCCGCTATCCACACCGATCCCGGCACAGCGGGGAGCGAGGGGAGGCCGGGGGCCGAGGAGCCGTTGTTACTAGGCGGCGTTACCTGGCTTCCCCCAGCGCGGCCGCCTCCATCGCGGCGCCGTGCGGGGCCCGGCCTTCCCGCGGCAGCGCGGCGCCGCAATCTGTCACCGAGCGAACCGGGGGAGGGGGGGGTGGGGGGGGTGGGGGGGTACCCGGGCCCAGCCGGGCGGCGGCTCCGCCCCCGCTGCCCCACGGAGCCGCGTCGCCCGAGGGGAGCGGAAGAGGCGCGGCCACGGCCTCCGTGCGGCGGGATGGCGGCGGCGGCGGCGCCGCGGTGCGGGGGGTGGCGGCGCCCTGGGGCCGTCCCGCTGAGGCTGTTGGCGTTGCTGGCGCTGGCGGGCGCGGCCAGCGCCGGACAGCTCTCCAAATGGCGGGTCCCTGTGCCTGTGGTGAGTGCGGGGGCCGCCGGCCGTCTGCGGGGGCCGGAGGCCGCGGCTGCGCTGCTCTGGCGTCGTGAGCGGGGAACGTGGCGCTCCTGCAGCCCCGCGGTCTGCAGCCCGGGGTCCTTCTGCCCGGATTCGGCTCTTCCGCAGGGCAGGGGGAGGCGGCTGCGTGAGGCTCCAGGGGCCCTGGCTCGGGGCCCTGCGGCTGGGGCCTGGCGTGGGGACAGCCGGGCCCGGCGGGGCTGAGCGGGAGGCGAAGGGTTTTCCGTGCTCTGTCGTCTCGCGTTAAACTCGGTTGATCGGACTGCAGAGGGGAGTAATGCGTGTTTCCTGTGAGAACGGAGCTTCGGGAGCGATAAGAGTTGGGATGAACGCTCCTGTTGATTTTAAGAGTGAAAGTTTACGGGGTTGGATAAGATCCAGACCTTCTTATTAGCGAGAAAATGCAAATCTTTATAATAACTGGTGATGAAATTGATTGAGTTTTGCAGAATAGCAGCAGCAGAGAAGTCTCTCAGGCCGTCTTTGAGAGCAGACTGAGGAGGTGGTTGAAGCACGACTGGAAAATCCAGTACAACTGGCTTCCGATTGCCATTCACTTTCATTTCAGTATTGATTTAAAACTCATAGTGGAAGATGATGTGTAACCTGGGTGATGGGAAACCCTCTGATATGTCCTTTTCTTTTTGCTTTTTCAGGGGAAGAAGTTCTTTAACTTTGGGAAGATTCTCTTCAGCAACACCACCATTTTCCTGAGATGTAAGTGGTCCTGAGGGCTTAGGCTGCACGTGTGCTCTCTGCTGTTCCACGTAGCCTCTGCTTCACATTTTGGGACCAGAAGACCGTGAAGCGTTTAATGGCACCAGTTGAAATGACAGCTTGTTTCTTGTCACTGTGGGGAAACTACAGCTCTGATCTGATTGGATTTAAGGACAGTGTTGAAGCTGTTGAAGGTGTGATCTGTTTTGACTGCAGCAGAAATGAATGGTTGCGTTCAAGCAGGTGGTGGAAAGGGTGAGATGGGCAATGAGTACCATTTAATTTCAGACAGAAAGTAATGAGGTGCGGGATATGCTGTGCTTTGCAGTGAGGTATGCTAAATGGCTCCAGTTGGAGAGAGTTTGAGCCTTGTCTGAGTGAGGGGCTGTTTGCTTTGCAGAATCACTGATGGGTGACTGTTGCCTGTACTTGTGGGGTTTTAGGGGAGACCTGAAACTCTGGAGCTGGTAAGAGGGTGAAATTAAACACTGAGACAGAGGTTTCCTGAGGGCTATTTTATCTTCCTGATCACAGCGTATGTGTGAGCTACAGAGAAAATACCTTTGCAGCCTTCATGTTTGTTCTTTCTGTTGCTCTTTGCTAATCTGGCCAGGGCTTTGGACTCCATAGATCAGTGCCATAAGGAGTGTTTCTGTCAAATAGCTTTGATCAGTAAGCATGAAAGCAGTGTTGAGATAGCAGCTAGATGTTGTAGGTGACATGGAAGTGGCTGACCTTCCAAGGCTGACATTTTCAAAGGGGTTGTTTGGTTGTTGAGAGGGTGGAGCTCTCCACCTGCTGATTGAGTAGTCATACAGATGTGGTGACTGTGAGTGGGTTTTTTGCATTTGTACTATATGAGGAAATGTCACTTCATAAACAATCAGTCAGTGGCATCCATGCCATTGTCACTACAAAACTTACTGCAGTGATTTCATTCTTTTTATAACTGAGAGAATTAAGGTGGTGGAATTATTAGCTATTGATTCTTGATTAAATTGCATATTTCTTAGTTATGTTTAGTAGTTACTGTATTGATTATTCGGACTTAATTTCGGATGCCTGCCCATCTTGGGACAGTTTTTCAAAGGGAGCATATTAAAGTGTCTCCATCAACTCCAGATGAATCTGATAGAGGAGGCTAGTATAAAGGTGGTTATTAGTGAAGATCCATCAGGTCCAAATTAGTGTTTTCCCACTTGTCAAATATGGCTTAAATGCTGAATTTCACATTTCTTAGAAAAACAGCAAGTCTGGGGAAAAAGATGGTGTTTTGGAAGAGCACCTTCAAGTTTGGTGGGGTTTAGGTACAGCATTGTCATACTGATATTGTGTGTAAGGTTTAGGTTCCCACAATGAAGTGTGTAGTAAGTCTGGTCATGAGGTGTACGGCTGAAGTAACCAGGAGAAGGAAGAAACTAAGAAACTGAGAAAAAAGAATTTGTTACAAGACAGATTAGTGGCAGAACTGGCAGTAAGAATTTAATCTCCTGGCTCCTGATGTAGACTGCAACTGTTGTGTGCTGTCATCCTTGGAACAGGGGTGAAGCCTTAGCATTCTCTGTGAAGGCACCAATTTTAAAAGATTTACGGCAACTTAGATTAGCACCTGTACTTCCTCCTGCTTTTTTTTCTTTCCTCTTTTTTTTTTTTTTTTTGTGGTGTATTCTGTGTGATGGTATCTAATACTTTCTTCCGCTTTCTGCTTTTAACTGGGAAAACTGCCACTGCTGTGTAGCATTGTCTGTAATGAATTTATTTTATCTGTTAATTCTCTTAAGTGCTACTCTTGAAGACATCTGGTTTCCTGTCTGGAATCATATGGGAAATCCTGCTTCATCTGTAAATGAATATAAAGAGTTCATTTGAGTTGACTGTTGCTGGTTTTGCTTGAAGGCAAAGGGCCTTTGATTTTCTTGTTGCTGAATTCAGTAAATGCCACGGGTGGCTTTTCTTTTTATTATTATTATTTTTTTATGAGTATTTCCTTTTCAGCATTCCTGTGATTGCTTAGGTTGGTGCATTATTCTGGTTGTGTCCTGTTTTGCTGAAAAGTTGTTTTTTTGCTGCTGAACACAGATCTTCAGAAATTCTATCTATTTTTAATAGATGGAAGAGTGGATTTAAAATATTTTTAAATTTGTTTCTATACTTGCATCACGGTTCTGAGGTATTCCTCACTTGATCAATTTTATTAGCAAGGTATCTGTCTCTTGAGAACTTAACACAATGAGGTGGGTATGTATGTCAGTTGCTACTTAGTTTCATTGTTTTACTAACTGCAGCATCTAGGGCTTTGAGGAGAATGTATGCCTTGTTTTCATGCATACCAGAATGTGTCACAAGGAAAGTTATTTTTCAGTGATTGCATTCCACTGCATTCTTTTTATTTTATTTTTTTCTCCTCTGTTCTCAGCATTAGGGACTAGCTGTTTGTAGCTCTACATAGGCTTGGTTTAGTAGTCGTGTGGCTTAAAGCTGAGTTAGTCAGTTAGGATTCCTTGTCAGGGTCTCTTTTTTTTCCCATCTGCTGTGGTCTCTAAAGGAAACGTTCACTCAAAGTTCTGCATGTGTAACAAATTTATGGCTATGTAGTCTGAGATAACGTTCATTGTGAAATTGTGGTGACAGCTCTAGAAGAAATATGCTGCCATTTATTTTGTTCTGGTATCTGTTGTCTTGCAAAACCCAATTATAATAATTTATATGGCTTCCAAGACTGAGCAATTGCTGCTCGTTTTGCTTACATGTGAAGTTTAGCTTCTTAATGTCAATTTTTCTTCACCGGGACTTAGTTTTGGAATAAGATTTGAAAAAGAAGAATGATGATGAAATCTTTCTTGAGTAAATAAAGTGCTACTCTTCATCATTCGTGCCTATTCTTAAAATGTAAAGTTGTAATAGTTTGGCTTCAGGTAGCGTTGCAGCTCTGACTGTGAGCTAATGTGGGGACGGTTGTTGACTTGCAAAGCTTTACCTCTTCATCTTTTGTGTTGATGATAATGTTAGTATGTTTTAGTATGGGTATAATAAAATAATCTATGCAAACTTCTTAGTATTTATTATATACTGACATACAGAATCATGGACATATCTTGGAAAGGGAAAATATTTCACATACTATGACCATTTGGAGTCACTGCTGTCATCTTGTTTGTTTTTTGTAGTTGCTGGTACATATCTGTTTGACAAAAAAAACAAATGATCTTCAGTTCTTTAGTGGAATTAATGTAATGTTACAATTCTGTTTTTTCACTGAACAGTAGTGGATTATTTGAGGGTAACGTTCTTCTGTTGATTTACTCTTTGTGTTTAAACTCAATTATGGTAGTTTGGCACAGAATAGGAGGTGGAAATTTACATAGAAAAGATACCTAATATGTTTTTATCTTTTTAGTTGAAGGTGATGAGAAGTCTTGTGATCCCTCCCAAGTTTACAATATTACGTGGTACTTGAGATATTCTGATTGCTACAATGAAGTCTTCAACTTTGGGGTAAGAATAATATGGAAAATGTGGGCTGTGATTTTTGTAGGTGTAAGCAGGTCAGGGGGTGAGGGAATTGGATGCATGCCTTGATGGCTTTTGGCCTATTAAACTCTGTTCAAGAGTTTATTCAGAGGGAAGTTTTGGTGCTTTCCAGGTCTTGCAGCTGCTTACTCAGATGAAGCATTTGATTTAATGAATGCTAATTTAAGTTTTCTTCTGTTTGGCAGGAAGAGCAGGCAGAAAGTTATTTTGGGACTACATCTGAAGAGCATCCGGGCTGGTCAGGATATTATGCCACAGCTTCTCTCCCCTCTTCACATTGCTCTGAGCTGTTGAAACCCCAGGTATGGGTAGACGTTTTAGTTTGCCCCATTCTCTCATACAGCAAACAGATGACATTAGATCCTGCCAGATGAGGATCACTCGTGTGAAGATTGCTTTAGGTTGAGAAGTACTTTTTTTTTTTTTGTCTGTTTATGACAACCAAACTGCAGCGATGACTTCTTAATTTTTGCTTTACTTCTGGCTTGCTGTTCAACTTATGGCCCACCTTGAGAGAAAATACCCACACTTTAAAGTTGAGTGCTTCTTTTTGTTTGTGGTTCTGTTCTATATTCCATTTAACGCTAAGAGCTGAGTAACAGAAGTCTACTGCTAGATGAGTAATGGTGTAAACTTCTGGCAATATAATAACTTTCCTGAATTTGGCCCAGTAAAGGACTGAGATAATGGGTTAAAATAAAAAAATAAGTAGAACAAAATGGTGGTTGAAACAAGTCAAGTGAGAAAAACAAGAAGAACAATGCCATGTAACTTTGTGAAGTAGTGTTTAAACAAAGGCTCTGTGCCAGCAGTGCATGACTGGGAGAAGCTGTACAATCACATTAATGGTGGTGTCAACATAACAGTCTGTTTTTTTTTTTTTTTTTTTTGTGGTGTACTTAAGGATTCAAAGCAAACTGTGGAGTGTTGTGTCTTTATTGAACTACTCCAGATTTAGACAAGAGAGTCTAAATAGAAAATACTGTGATTGCCTCTCAACTGCTGAATTATTTTTTTTTTCTTAGAGAAAATGTCTTGCCTAAAGATGGCTTGAAAAGGGTTTTTAATTATGTTTTGCACACCTCTAGCTCCTTTGATATGTGAAGATGATTTGAAGAGTGCTTTTTAATATGTATATATACTACCTAATTTTTGTGTTTGTTAATATTAGAAATGTCCTATTTTTCCATGGTCTTATGGAAAAACTGTTCAGGGCTTATCTGTGTAATGTGAACTGAGGCATCGTAACTGAATGTTGATGAAGCTGGGAATTTTAAAAACTTTTAAGTGACTTTTCCTCCCATTCCTTTGAAAAATTTACCGAAATTTTACCAGAACCTGTTCTTGCCAGGTATTCATTTTTGAACTTTGACATAAAGCTGAATAACCAAAAAGGAGACATTTGTTTTTTGTGGTATGGTAGTTTCACTAGGTTTCAAGTCACCGTAGTTCAAGAGAGCTGGCAGATTCTGGATCTGTCTGCATAATAGGCATGCATTTGTCTGGTTGGTTGGTTGGTTGGTTTGTTTGTTTGTTTGGCATGTGCAGAGGCAGAAATCCCTAAGACTTGTTTCTGTCATTGCAGATGCCATTTAGTAATGGAGTTAGCTAACAGATGCATACTTAGGAAGTGGCATTAATTTCACTGCTGTCATGTTGGTGATCTAGCTCTAAAAATACAGACCTGTTGTATGAAAGGGGAGGGGGAGGAGCAATTCTCAAGTGACACAGTATTAATCTAAGTATTCAAAATTCCCTCGGATATGGGCAGTTGTTTAATTAAATTTAAAGAAATGAAAACTCTCCAATGCTGCTGCTGTTTCAGATAATCCTTCCTTAATTCAGGTTTACTTTTCTGACAGTGGTATCATGTTAACACAGTACCTATAAATGCTGTACTTTTTTTTTTTTTTTTTTTTTTAAATCTTACAGATTTTCTATAAGGAATTTGCTCATCCAGAGCCTCTCTCACCTGAGAAACAAGAGGTATTTTTTTTTCCTTCTAATGAATGAGCACAGAAGTAAAAAAAAAAAAGTTTTGACATCCTGACTTATCTATATTCTATTTTTCTCTAAGGGCATGAAAGATAAGATGGAAAGTGGAACAAATCACACGATGGTGGCAGATAAAACTGTATGTGTACTGAATTTAAACAAAATTTGGAATCAGTGGTGTAGGATTTTTTCGTAATTTTTTTTAACAATAAGAACTACTAATTATCTAGCAGTGTTTACAGGGATAGTACAGCTTTGTTGTGTGCTTTGTGTGATGTGTTTTGTTTTACAGGGACAGGTGGATATGGAAGTGGAGGGGGATAGTTTTTGAGACTTTGGTTTGCTTTAGCCTGAAAATATTTGGGGGCGGGGGATGGAATTGACCATATCTATATTTATAATGATTCTTCCATATGAAATATTGAACTTTCACCATTCAAACTGATGGTATAAATAATTTTTTAAAAATTATTTAAGAAAAGACAGTAAACCAAAGAAAACAAAATATATAAGCCTTAAGATAAAGTGATTGGTGCCGTAAGAGATTACGTTTGTTTTCATTCTGACCTAGTCAGTCCTGTAAAATATTGTAAGTAACAAGGAGAATGATTTCTTTTGAGTTTCAAATCAGTTTATATTTTTATTATGTGTTATGGTCAAGCCTTAACCAGAAATAGTTGTCAAAATCGCACTAAATTTTCTGGATGCAAAATAATAAAGAAGTACTTTGCTTCCTTTATACTATTAACAAGGCCATCATCTAGCTAAAAGGTAAATGGTGGTGCTGCAGAAGATAGATGTATTTTAAAGGAAAAATCATTTTTTCTTTTAAGCATGTTATGTTTTTAAGCATTTTAACTTCAGTCTTTATTGGCATATAAATTTTTGATGCGTTAGGTCTGGTAGTCAGGAGGACTCTTAGAAGAAATGTGTAGATTTAATACTGAAATTCTCTTGGAGATGCCATTATTAAAATTCTTGTGCTAGTTATACTGTGCTCTTGTAAGCATCATATATGTACATAGTCCTAGCTTAAACCGCAAAGGTTCTGGTGAACAATTGTTTTTTTTATATGGCTTTAACTTCCTTAGCTGTGAAACTAACAGCTTTGAGTACTGGAACTCAAAAGAAATCTATGATTTTATTTATTTCTTTGTCTTGTAAATATTTAATCCTGACAGAGGTCCTCGTTCTTAGTTTACTAGCAGGATTGGATTCTTAGAGGTATAAGAGCTGTTTCAGAGGCAGTAGTAGTTTCCGGAGGAAGTGACTAATAGGGATTTCTTTTAAAATTCTCTTCAGCTACCTCTTATCTTACACTGTAGAATTTAGTCTTCACCAGAGAGCCAAGTGGTATGCAGGTGTCCTGTTGTGAAACACTCGCTTTCAGGAGTCAAGAAGCATTGTTGACAATCTCTGTTCCTAGACCACAAACGAGGAATAGCTGCTTTATTGAATTCTTTGTAACGTTTGCAGTCCCTTTGAGATCACTCTTGCAGTAAGACAATGTACAATTTCTAAATAAGTCCTGATCACTTCAGTCTTTTAATAATTTTTCTGGATTCAGATGTCAGCAAATTTCAGACTTTTTAGATATTTCTCATAAATTAATTAAATAAAATACACATAAAATATTTGTTAACAAGCTTTAGGACCAAGAACAGATGTACTTCATTTTTATATGGGAGATAGCACTCATTTATGGAGTGTATACTTTTGTCTATTTATTGTGTTCCTTTTTCATATGCTGTTTACATGCAGATGTTTTATTTTCAGACAATGAACGCTGTTATTAAAACTTGGAGAGATGGGCCCTATATATTTATTGTGCAAATTGGAGTTACAGCTGCAAAAGAGTCTGCTAACAAACTTAAAAGAACGGAGAGAACAACACCTGCCTCAAACCCTAAAGAAAAGCTCTTTACAAGTAAGACAGCTAAAAGTAGATATTCAGATATTGCTCTTTTTTAATGTATACCATTCTGGCTGGTTTCTAAGGTACTTCTGTATATGTACTACTGAGTTCACTTATGTAAGTCACCGTCTTCACATCGGTATATGTAGTACCTACAACTCATCTTGAGATAATGTTATTGCTAGTGGTCTGAGGATCTGAAGGCTGTTGATCTGTCATCTTAATAATGGAGGTAGAGAAGGTACCAAAGCAGCTGAATTTTGAGGGTTTTTTTTTTTTTAATGATCTGACCAACACGATGATTTACATTAATAAGCTCAAAACATGTAGAACATGTTTTGAACACCTATCAGTGTATTGATAATATAATTATCTGTATTTTAGAGAAGATTTAAAATCCTCTTAAAAAGATAGGATGTGTGTTTTCAAACTTTACTGTTACACATTAATTCACAGCACAAAGTACTGTAACTTGAAATACTACCGCAAGTTACTTGGGCACAAAGCATATAATTTTAATTGCTTTTTGTATGTTTTAATTAGTTGAATAATTTACAAATCTTGCACTTGATTCCGAAGTGAAGTTAAGTTTAAAGGCTTCTTCCATGTGAAGATTTGGAATTTCTTTATACTTGAGTAAAAATCGTTTAAGTACTTTATAATCTGGCTTCCCACATTTGCTTCCTGCTTAAATTGGTTATTGTTTTTTAACAGTGACAGTGGAACTCAAGGGGCCGTATGAGTATTTATCACTTGCAGACTATCCTCTGATGATTGTAAGTATAAGTTTTTCTATCAGATTGTCAGCATACGTGAATCTCTGCTAAATACTCTCATTCCATACTTGAAGGGTGACAAAGCCTGTGGCTTTGAAGTACTTATTTGTCACAAGTTTTTCTTGTAACATAAAGGGTAGAGAAAACAAACATACCTTTTCGATATTTGCATATGCTGCTGATGTCTGCCTATGGATTGTTTGACTTGGTGCCTGACAGTTTTTGTAGTTCCAGAAGATATCAGTATCATTACACTGAGCAATTTTACTGACACTCCTGTCTTTTTCTTTAGTCCATATCTTAGAAAATTCAGTATTCTATTTATTTATAGCTACTGTTTCATTTGTCATAGCTTTGTTCTCTTACAGTCTCATTTCCTATCTTCCACACCATGAGGAGGTCCTCAGTTCTGCTTAACAGTGAAAGCATAATTGAACTGCAAAGAGTGAATTCCTCTTTTGTTCAAAAGGAATGCTGACTTGGTCGATAGTTGCTTCTGACAAGGAGGCTTAGAAAAGAACTTACTTAGTGTAGACAAAGTTTAGCTGTGGATCAATAAGAAAAAAGATAGCTAGCCTGTTTTTATTGGGAAGAGTAACCTGTAAATAGGAATGCCTCATGGCATTTCTGAAACATGTTTTACTTTCTACATAAGTAAGAAGCTTCCAGCAGTTCTGATGACTTGTAATTCATGGGTGTGAATATCCCCATGTGGCAGGTCCAGGAAAAGGTCTCTGTCTACATGTTTCTGTAATGAAACATCTAAATGTGAACTGGCATTAGGTCCTTAACAAATGAACTGGGTGGATGCTTGGGCATGGAAACCTGTAAGGATTTACTGTTTTAAGAGACATTTTCAGTTTGTTAAAGTTCTGGATCGTGTAGCTAACTTCCACACTTTTTTCTGTAATTGAATGTTTGAACTTCTAAAAAATGGCGAATCATAAATGTTTTTCTTTCATTTAAGTGTACTTCTTGCTTCTTTTTGTATAATAGTTTTTCATGGTGATGTGTATTGTGTACGTATTCTTTGGAGTTCTGTGGCTTGCATGGTCAGCCTGTTACTGGCGGGATCTCCTGAGGATCCAGTTCTGGATTGGTGCTGTTATCTTTCTGGGGATGCTTGAGAAAGCAGTATTCTATGCAGAGTTCCAGAACATCCGCTATACAGGGGAATCTGGTAAGTGGCAATTTGCAACTTGCACTTCTGTTCGTGGACACAGCATTAATTACTTACACTAACACATACTGAATTGGGGTTACAAATGAATTTTAACTATAATGATTACTTGAAGATTGCCTCAAAACAAAGAACGTGGAACAGAGTTTCTGCGTGTATTTAATATACTGTAAATGCTTTTTATGATCTCTTGACAGCCAGTTCTCTTTTAAAACTAAAATGCTGTGTCTCTGAGTGTAGTGCTTCAGGAATATAGAATGCTAGATTCCTTAAGTATTCACTGTAATACTCACTTGAGGTTTTAAACAGGACTTCTGAAGTGTAACTTGTAATTCACCTCTTAAGTTAGCCTTGGAAAGAGACTCAACTGCTTGTTTGTCGTAACACCATTGCCAGTAACTTTTGGTTTTCAGCCAGTAGCCTGGTAATTCATCATGATTCATCTTGAACGCGGTTTTAGGGTGGAAGCATACAAATAAAACTTAAGTAGAACTTAATTGTGGCTTTTTTAATTGGTCCCATCCGTGGTGCAGGAGGTTTTATTGGTTGGCTTGTTTGAAGGATCATCCAGGCTAATATTGTGAATTAAAAAAATATGGATATTTACTCCCCATTTTCTTTGGACTTAAATTTCACTTAAAAAAAATATATATATATTTAACAGTAAGAGTCTTAGGTATTCTGAAACCTTAGTCCAGATGTGGGTGATAAAGGCATTGTAAACTTTAATAGCCTACTTGCTGAAAGTAGTAGTATCTGCTCTTATATTGCAACCATATGCAGTAGTCAATAAAACATAAATCATTTTTTTTAACCTTGTTTCTTCTTTGCTTCTGGTAGTTCAAGGAGCACTAATACTGGCAGAACTGCTTTCTGCTGTGAAACGTTCACTAGCTCGAACTCTGGTCATCATAGTCAGCCTGGGATATGGAATAGTCAAGTGAGTAAAAATCTGTTTTTCTAATAATATAAAGTATTAATTTCCCTTCACTTTGCGACTCGAAAGATAGATGCTTAAGTTAAGTGGTGTAAAGCTCTAGTCTTCTTCACTAGTCAACAGAGACATATATACCTACATGTAGTGATTACTCCTTTTTTGCATCTTCTTGCTTTTACTACTGTTGCACAGGGTTCTGAGAGTCACTGCTGAGATCATGGATCTCTAGCAGAGGTCTGCTTTAGGAGGCTTCTGCTGCTCATCTGTCTGCCTCTAGCTGTATTATGTGATAAAACAATGTCATGTGGCATTAGGATCTTCTGTCAAGTAGGGGTGTGTTGAGGCAAGTGGAAAAGATGGGGCCTGGGACTTCTTGAAATGGTAATGAAATGCCAAGTGGGTTAACTGTTACCCATCTCTTCCTCAGCCACATCATGCCAAAAGACAAAAAAAAACCAAAACAAAACCTGGCAAGTTTATTAGCACCGTAATAAAATTATTCCAGTGATCTAGGAGTGACTTGTCTCAAGAAGTTTTTATTTGCGTGCCTCTTGCTTTATGCTGAGCTCAAGTTGATGTGACTTCATTCTTCTTCCACGCTGAAAATTAACTTCACCTTTTTTTTTTTTTTCCTTTTTTTTTTTTACAGGCCCCGTCTTGGAGTTACTCTTCACAAAGTAGTTATGGCTGGTGCCCTTTACCTGTTATTTTCTGGCATGGAAGGTGTTCTTAGAGTCACAGGGGTCAGTAACTGCTGCTTGAATTTTTCTGATATGCTGCAGATAATACTTTCTTAAACTCATGTGCCAAGGGATAATCCCAGGGCTATGCCAAAGGACGGGAAGAAAGACAAGTGGTTAATCTCTGAGACCGTGGATGTAGATTACTCTGTTCTGAACTTGTCTGCTTTATGCATCTGGATGTAATTGTGTATTGTGAAATAATCTTTGTGATGTTGTGATTAGCCAGGTTCCAGATGCTATTGTGACTGTATCTAGTACTTTAGATTAGGAAGGAGTTTCAGGATGTAGGGCTACTTCCAGACCTAAAGGTGATTGATCAGGCTATGAATGTCATTTTTTTTCGTTTTGTTTTGTTTATAAAAAGATAAAAGTTAAAACAAGAACAACAAAACCATGAAAAACCAGCAGTAAACAAACCAAAGCTTTATATTTGAGGCTGTACCTGGGGAAGTGTTTGTGAGGGGTGCTGCTACTTGTTTCATTCTAGAAGTGCATGGTAGGGTGTAAATTTCTGTTGTTTAGCGTTAGTATCCTGGGACAAGATATTTAACATGTTATATATTTGGTACTTTTTCAGTTTTTCTATGACACTGTGGCTCTCATAGCAAACTTGGCCCTGTCCATGATTGATGCCTGTATTATTTTGTGGATATCCTTTCAAAAACAGCAGAAAGTTATGAGCTTGTTCACAGAACTGTTTGTCTAATACTGTAGAAGTAGTAAAAAAATGGCTTACTTTTGTCACTGAGTACTTCCACAGTTTGTGGTAGACTCAGAAGGCAGCTTCTGCAACTTTCAGTCAAACTCATGGATGCTGGTGGAGCACTGAGCTCTTCCATGAGTAGTGTGGAGGATTTACTTACTGTATTTCTAACAAGCTAATTGCCGATTTTTCTATAACAAAAGTGGCCAGACTAAACCTTTGCAGCAGTAATCTTAACAGAGGCTCTTGTTAGTGCTGCTAAATTGACTTAATCTGGTAAACTTCTTGCCTTGCTGGTGGGGAGTTGGGAATTGACAGCGTACTGTAGTTTGCTTTTGTCCTTTATAAAACCCCTCTGTGCATTGAGTTGAACACCTTGTTCAGCCTCTTGTTTCTGTAGTAAAACTCAGAAGCATTGTGGTGAAGTGTCTGTGGTTTCTCATAACATAGCCTGACACTCCTCACTCCCACGCCTTGTTTCCTTTTCAGTTTGTTCTTATTGGCTCTCTCTTTGTCTCCAGGCCCAGAATGATCTTGCCTCCTTGGCTTTTATTCCCCTGGCTTTCCTAGATACTGCCCTGTGCTGGTGGATATCCTTCACTATTTTACTTGGTGGGACGTGTTTTCTTTCAAATTTGTTTTTTTTTCAGGGGGTATTTGGTACTGCTGCCATAGGATGACCTTCTGCTCTGCTGTGAGTCTCATCTATGTTTTAGAGGGCTGTGTTCATGGGTGCATGTCTGGGTGGGGGCCATTGCTTGTAAAACCTTTGTCCTCTCAAGTCTGTGCCCAGCTTGTCCTCAGAGGCTTTCCTTGACTTTCTCTACATATTCATCAGCTTGACTCAGACAATGAAACTGCTAAAACTGCGAAGGAATGTTGTGAAACTGTCTTTGTATCGGCACTTCACCAACACACTTATCTTGGCAGTAGCAGGTAAGCAGAAAGTTACATAAATAAGCTTGTTAGCTCTTTTGAATATATAGTTTGATTTGATCACTAAAGCAGATTTTTGAATTTAGTAACCATTCTGTAAATGTAATGAAAATACTTGTTATTTCTAACACTTGGCATGTTTCTAGGAGTGCCTCTCTGAGGAATCAGTCTATCATTACTCAGGAAGTTAGAGCTTCTCTTATGGAGTGCTTTTGTCCCTCTTAACAATAACTGCACTTAGAAGTGGGGCGTTTTGTTGTTTTTTTTTTTTTTTTTTTGTTGTCTGGCTGTGCATTGCTAAATCTTTTCAGTAGTTTTTCCTCCTTAGCTGAAGACCAGAGTGACTCTTGAAAAAGCAGTGTTCTTAGGATTGTAGCACAATGTCTTAGCTGTATTCTGAAAGACTTAAAGTTGAGATTCTCTCTACAGTAGTGGTAATTGAACTCTACCAGTATATGTTATTGCTGCCAAGTGCTTGGCTTCTCTGATCTATTTGGAAATGACATCCATACAATGAGCAAGAAAGCTTCTAACCAGTGTGTCTGTATGTTTATCTATTTATTTTACAAGAAAGCAACACACAACAACAAGAAAGCAGCACATTCATTTAATTGCCAGCTCTGATTAAGCTCCTTGCAGTATCTGGTTCTTAGTCATTGCTGGTCTTAGTGGTGGGAAGTGTTGCCTCTGTTGAGAGCTTAGTTTGATCTTACGTATCAAGATCTGAATGCTTTGGTATTCAGGCAGATCAGATGATTCAGTTACTGCAAAGCAGCTTGTTTGTCAACCAATAATGAAAGTATTGTATGGAAAGCAGATGAAAGGAACATAAGAATGGTAAATAGGGATGAGAATTTTGGTTAGATAGTAAATCCTTTACTTATGCCTTGTGTCTTCAGCTGTGCCTGAACTTCATTATAAGGTCAGCTCAGTAAGTCAATCTCGTGTTTTCTGAAACTAATAGTTTACTTTTCAAGAATTTCTCTATTTAAGTCTTCACTCTTTGTTTGGGAAATAAATCCTGTTAGTAACATACGAGCACGAGCATATTTTGTAGTAATAAGCAGTTTGTTTGTTTTAATCTTGCAGCATCCATTGTATTTATTATCTGGACTACTATGAAGTTCAGGCTGGTGGACTGTCAGTCGGTGAGTTTATATTGAATGCTTTCTGTGGTTGGTGCCTCTTTTGAAAAGCTTAAATTTGTCAGTCTAAGGGGCAAGGTTGAGGATTCTGGAGCAGATTTTTTTCTGTAGGTTACCTCTGGAGTAGTAACCATACAGTAAAATTGTCACTGTTGTAGGAAGTGAGCCTCTTTGTCACATGTCTGTAGTGCATTTTTGAAAAGAGCTGAAAACATGCACTTTCTTCCCAGCAACTTCTATTAGTGCTTCTGTTTTTCTTGACAGGACTGGCAGGAGCTATGGGTGGATGATGCTATCTGGCGCTTACTGTTTTCAATGATCCTTTTTGTCATAATGATTCTGTGGAGACCTTCTGCTAACAACCAAAGGTTTGGCTTTTCTTATCTCTTTCTAAAAGTACTGTTTTGGGGAATGCTTTTTTATCCAAAGTAGCCCTGTTGGGTGACTTTAGTTGCTGTATGCTGATTCATAGCCTACTAATGTAGGATACTAAGCATATGCAGGAGTAGGTGCGAGAAGTCACATAGTTAATTTTCAGACTGTTCCCGGTGGTGAACTTTTTTGAAAAGAAGTTGCTTCAACTCTTGATTCATACATATGCTACACAGAATAAGAAAGATGTTAATGTTGGGGTTATAACTCTTAGGTAGCAGTATGTGTTCTTGTGCATTATCTTTCTTTCCCTCCTAAAGGTTTGCTTTCTCACCGCTGTCTGAAGAGGAGGATGATGATGAGCAGAAAGAGCCAATGTTAAAGGAAAGCTTTGGTAAGAGCAAAATTTCTGCCTGATTTGTGTTGGAGATAACTGGGGAGAGAAATCGTTCTGTCAGAGGGCGGGGGGGGGAGGAATACAAGTGAAGTTCATTACTGCTGTAAAAGTGAAAGATGTAATTGCCTGTTGGAGAAGAGCTTTGACTTTATATTTTGCCTTTACATTGCCTCTTTAATCAGATGACACTGAACACACTGTTGCTGTTGTGGTTGTTTTACCATATCCACTGGTAAAATTTTTTTTTTAATGTGAGCAAAGTCCTGTTTGCATCCAACTGTAATGACAAAGGTCTCTCAAATACTGTTGCTAGTCAGTTGGTTAGTTTGCAGTTCCTCTTTTAATCTGTTTTAGAGAACAGATAATAAACTAGAATCATTAAACTCTGCAAAAAATCATCAGAGAGCCACTGAATGTTTTTGGTTTGAAGAAACCTTAAAGATCATCCACTTCCAGCACCTCTGCCATGGGCAGCATTGATACCTGCTAGATCAGGCTGCGCAGGGCTCAGTCCAGCCTGGTCTTGAGTGCCTGCAGGGATTGGAGAGTCACAAATTCTCTGGAAGTGAGAGTGCCTCACCAGCCTCTGAGTCTAGGATTTCTACCTGACATTCAGTCTAAATCAACTCTCTAATAGTTTCAAACCATTCCCCCTTGTTCACTGTAAGCATGAAAACCTCTACTGTAAACATATGGATGGGTCTCAAAGCAGTCCTGCTTTATAACACTAGGTGGTACCCTTCTTTCACTCCAATTATAATGACCTTCTCTGCTTGAAATCTCCATACTATATCTGTTGTCCTTTGAGCAAAACCATTGGAAAGCTTTGTAAAAAGGGCCGGTGTTATCCATACTGCTGCTGGAATATATCAAAGTCATTTGACTGACTTAGAAGCTGAGAAAGTATGTAATATCTCCTAGGTGTGTTTGTCAAATTATCTGTATTGGCTGTCTGGCAGGCTAGGAGATGAATGTTGCTTCTCACCTCTTAAACAAGGCTGGTCAGCAGTCAAGAGGTAAAACAAATTTGGGCAGTTGCATAAATTACAGAATGGCTGAGGCTGGAAGGGATGTCTGGAGAACAGCCTGCCTAAGGTGGGGGGGTCAAATAGAACAGGGTATCCAGGGCCACACATAGACAGCTTTTGAAGGTCTCCAAGGAAGGGAGCCTTCCCAGCTTCTCTGAGCAGCCGTGTCTTTGATCCTTGTGCTGTTTATGTCTGGTTTGGAGAAAAAGAATAGAAGATGATATTTCGTAGCTAAAATAGCAGAATTCGAGACAAATAGGTATTTCACCTGTCAGGAGCTTGGTCATCACTGTTCGTTTTTTTTTTTTTTCCTCCTTTTGTTTTCAGAGGGAATGAAAATGAGAAGTACGAAGCAGGAACCAAATGGGAATGTAAAAGTAAACAAAGCTGTAAGTATGTCCTCCTTGCATAAATGAATATAGATCTGTCCCTTTTGTTTATCTGCCTCCCAGTAGAAGTTCCCAGTAGAAGTTCACAATGTCCAAAGCTATCAGCCTGTAAATGTGAGTTTCCTGTTTTGGTTCAGAGTGAGTCGAAGTGTCATATGTATACTGTGCTTCTGAAAAGGAAGTGTGCCAGTGGAGGCTTTAGAATTCACTCTGTTCTATAGGAATGCTTGCACGAACTATAGGTAGAACTGTGCAACATTATATTCTGATAAAGAATAATACAATATTCTAACAAGATTGTTAGGCTATGAAGAACTCTTATTTCAGAGTTATTACAGAATCTTAAGTTGTTAATAAGTTACAGGTTTGTTTTTCCTGTTGGAATATTTTTTTCTGTAATATGGAAATCAATTTTAATGTTATCCTCAAGTAGGTTGAGAAGAAAAATACACCATTTTTGTAAGTGATTTGTTTTCATTTCTGTGCTTGTAGCAGGAGGATGACCTGAAGTGGGTAGAGGAGAACGTTCCTTCTTCTGTGACTGATGTGTGAGTATTTTTGTAGTCACAATGAAAGTGGGTTCCTCAGACATCAGGCATTGTAACGTATTTTTTTGTTCCTATAACTTGTGTTCTGTTCTTACATAAAGAGATATAGAAATGAGCCTGGAATTGGCCTTGATCTTTTTGGCGGTCTTCCACGTGGCTATACAGTTTCTCAGACTTATGTTTCATGCCGCTTGAATACATGCTAACTCACAGAACACTGTCTCTATGAAAGCATAAACTGATTTATTTGTGCTTCCCCTGAAGTTAAAAATAGATTCAGAAAACAAAGAACAGCCAAGCCCCCTCTTTCTTTTTTACTATCTCGCTGGATGTAAATCACGGAGTAATTTCATTTATTTCTGTACATTTTTGGAATATTGAGTCGTTTTTGTGCAATTTAGCCAGCTGTATACACAGTCCATATCTATTCTGCTTTTAATGCCGGTTCTTACATTCTGAAAAGGTCATTATCTATGCTAAATTTTTCATAGCAAGTTCACAGATTCTTTTCATTCACTCGTCTGAACATTAAATTTTGGCAGACCCTTTAGATTTAAGAACAAAGCTCTGCTTGGAGTCATTTAAAGACAAGAAATCAAGTTAAGCTTCAAGAGGAGAAAAAAGTACATTTTCTCACTTCATTTTTTCTGGGTCAAGTAATTATCTGTTTGAAAAATTGTAGGTTTCCTTAGGACTATGTGTAAGCTGGGAAGGATCACTCTGAGGTTGTCTGCAACAGGATTTTCTGTCCTTCAAAGTGTATTGATCAGGGTTGTGAAAAGTTGAGGTGCCAGTACATAGATGGAAGGTCTATTATGGATGGAAAGGCTTTGATACCAGTGTAACTTGTGTGGTTTTACACGAATGTTTTTTTCCTCTCTACAGCATGGTCCCATATTCTAAATGTCTGAAGCATGGCTTAGCACTGTTTTATATTTATAAAGTACTTCTGTAGTTGCAGTCATACTGTTAAGATGCTGTGAACACAGCTTATTTTCTTGCAACATGAAAATTGCTTCTGAACTTCTCATTATGAACTGAACAGAGTACAAAATAATAGCGTTCGAGCTGTGAAGGTCATTGAGAGATTACTGCTCTGTCTCTTCCTCCTTCTGTGTGTCTTTCTCTAATTTTCATGTATTTAATTGAAAGGTCTTCCTTCATTATTGCACTATTTTTGTCCTAAAAAGCTTAAGGTAGAAGGTAAGACTGAAAACAGTTTTCAGTATATGCTCTCAGTAGGTGCTTCAGTTTTCTTAACTATTTTTTTTTTCTCTCCCTGCAGTGCTATTCCAGCTCTTCTGGATTCAGATGAGGTCAGTGGACATATCTTCAGTACAGAACAGTCTTCTGACATACCAAAAGAGTCACGAGTCAGCTGCTAAGGACTTGGCTTATTAGAACTAGTCTCTGATCTTGCCAACTCCGTAGTAAAATACTGCAAGGGAGAGATAGCAGAACTGTGATACAGCTTCTAAGAATACAGTTACATCTTAAAGATTTGGTGTCTGCAGTGCTCCTAATTTTAGGGATGATTGAACCTATATTGAAGTAATTGTGTTTTGGATTACAAGCTCTTCCTACTGAAGACTGTGTATCTATGCAATTTTTTGTGATTTCCCACTCAGTTTTACTTCCTCTTTGTTGACCGATTAGGGAGAGATGCTGTGGAAAAGCAAGTGAGTTGTTTGGAAAAAAATATTTTTGATCAACAATGAGTAATGAGTAACAATGAGTAACATTTTGTTGCAAAGATATTTTTGGTGTTAAGATACGGTTAAGTACTGTAACACTTGTTGTCAATTTGAAGAGCACTGTAATATATCTGGAAATTAAATGTTTGAAATAAGAGTGGAGCAGAAGCAGAGTATTACCCATCAGCTAATTAGGGAGAGCTGATTTCACAACATTGAAAATTGTGGTGTAGGATTGTGTATCAATCACTTGTGAATGACGTGACCTTTTCATTCTAAAAGTAGTAATATATCAGCTGTAAGTTGTGTTGAAATGCATGTGAGTGTATGCTGTGAACATGCATAGTGTATCACCTTATTTCTGAATAATACACTTCTTTTGGGGGAAATTATAGAATTGGATTTTCTTATTTTGCAGGAAAGAATGATTACACACTTTGAAAGGTCCAAAATGGAATGAAGGAGAAGGCTTTTGCTATTGGAATCGAAGGCATCTCTTATAAAGTTGCTTGGTGGAGCAAGTACATCCTGCTGATTTCTTGATCTGTCTTGGAAGTATGACGCTTTATTGTTGTGAGGGCGTCTTGCTGTGAAAGAACTTCACAAGGACATTGATAAATCTTTTGGAAATTTTCAAATTGCAAAGTTGCTACAAGTTTGGATTTTTAAGCAATTTAAATGTGTACTATTCCAGCACCTTCTGTAACTTTTTTCAAATATTTAATCTGTGAAACTAAAATTCCTAATGTCTGCTTGAGGAGTTTATATTTTAATGTTACAATTCTCACTTAGAGGTGAATTGCCTTTACCTTTTTTGGTGGAGGGTAGGAACAGCAAGAAGAAACACTGAAGAAACAACAGACACATTTTCTGGTAGATAAGGGCTTACACTGTCATGTTGCGTGTCCAACATTAATGAAAGGTTTTAGAGAGAAGCTCCCATTAGTGAAGAAAATTAAGATGTCAGAAAGGAGATACTTGGAAGAGTTACAGTGATAGGAGTTTTAAATCAAGTGCAATTTTATTCATAACACTGTGTAAGAAAGATTTTTTTCTATTTTAAATGCCATTGACCTATAGGTAACAGTCGTGTAGAGCTAACACTTGCTGTTAGCAAGTTGGCACATCTCATTGCCGGCAATGTGGTGGTTGCCTGGGAGAATTATTTGCCCCTACCTTCCATGTGTTGCGTGGTTTAATTAAAAAGCAAACTAAATAAAAAATACCAAAAAAACCAACAACAACCAAACTCCAAACACACTCCTGCAGTGCTCCACAATTGTTTGACTGTTCATGTTAAGCAGCTATTTAAGTAAACGTTTCAGGAAAAAACTTTCCTCCCTGCACATCTCCTCCCAAGAATTCAGCACTCTTCCATGAGAAGGTGGCAGTGCTCCTTAGAGGGTGCAGGCACTGCTGCACCATGAGGCTTTGGTGACGTACATAGTGCTGGGATATTTTTGTTTCCAATGTCTATTAAGAATTGCCTCACATGTAAACAGTTTTACCATGGGCTTTCCTGTTCCAGTTGCTCCTTGTAGCCAAGATCATTGTGTTTAAGTCAAACTAGAAACTTTCTATATGACTGATTGGTTTTATTTCGTTTTTGTTTTGCTCCTTTTCAAACAAAAAAGAGCTTTTGGACTGTTTTCTGTTTTTAGTCTGTTTTTGGTTGTGGAGGCTTTGCATGCAGACCCTTACATGTGGAAGCCCAATACAGACTGTATGACAAAGGCTCTAATTTGGGTTCATACTCCTTACATCTGATGATTACCATGTAAGTGTCAGCACAGCTAGACTTCTAGGGAGCTGCTAGACAGACCTCTGTGAGTACTGGCTTATGGAGTTAGCTTTTCTTGTTCGTAACTCATAGCTGTGTCAGCAGAAGTGAACGTGTGCCTGTACTTCATTCAACTGTGAAGTCTGGTAGCTTAGCTCTTGTTCATCATCATTAGCAACTTACCTGGCTCATGGCACTTTATAGTAGAGTAGCTGAGGTGCAAGTGCATAGTGTCTTCTGTCAGCTGTGCTGTGGAGGCAGCAAACACTTGAGCAGATGGGCAGAAAAAAAAAAAGGTGGGGCTATTACACTTGACTCTGCTTCTGGAAGATTTGTTGTGGTGTACTTCCAGCCCTTGCAGGTCACAGATAGATACCGTAAAATCTTTAATTACAAAACACTTCAACTTCTAATTTGCTATGCTTACTTGATTAAAAAATGAAGCAAACAAGACCTCCATGCCCTTTTGGGGAGAAGAAATTTTGTGAAATAAAGCTATATGGAATTATGTAATGTTTATTTTATTTTTTCCCCAAGTCCTATTGTTTTAGGGTTTTTTTTTTTGTTTTGTTTTTTTGAGACAAATTTGTTCTCTATTGGAAGCACAAAAGAAGTTTGTATATACAACTGAATAAAAGCTAGGCAAAGATTAGAAAGGTTTTCATGGTTTCCTTCCACTTTTCTTTCTTATGTGAGAGAACAAGTAGTATTAACAGCTTCACAAAGCTTTGAATAATTAGGGCAACATGCACGTTTTTGAGCAAAAGTGGAATATCTAAAGTTTTCCCTGTTAACCGTCCTAGATTAATAGAGCAGTTTTCTGATACTTTCGGCCTACTGTTACATTAGGTTTGACCTGTCCTCTCTGCCTTCTTTCTTTCTGTCTCTATTGGTATCTTTCACAATACGGGAGTTGCAGTGAATTCCATAGACAGTTTATTGCATCAAACGTCCTGGTTATAGCTCCTTGCTTTGTTAGGTAGCTCTTCTAAGTTTTTCACCTGTTTGGCAGGTTTATACATCCTTAGGAGGTATTAGGAGGATTGTCAGTTTTAATTATGCAGACAAGAAAGACTTCAGTAAAATATAGACCTGCTCTTTTAAAGCAGGTAACATTAACTGTACGGGCTACTCTGAAGATGAACAAGTGAGCAGGAGGGAAAAACAGTCACTATTCCTTAGGTCTGATATCTACAGATGTTTTTAGTGACTAGAATGGTATGTAGAAACTAATTTTTTTCAAGAAATTTGGCTGCTGACTTCGAATGTTATCTTCACCAAATTGTTAGCAACTGAGAATGCAGAATCGCAGCAATTTAAACATGGAAGGAGGTGTTATTTTTAATGAGATTTTTGCCTTAGTGCTCTGTGGATTATTTTATATTTTTCAAGACTGGCTATGATACTACTGATACAACTTGTAGCATTTTCATGCCACACAGAAGACTGAAAACAGTAGTAGTAGTGAGGAAGATGGTGATGGTGACCAGCTTTTTCTTAGAGTGGTAAGATGATCTTGACAGAAACTCTGAAGGAGAGATTAAGAGATCACATGATATGGCAAAGAAATTTAACAGCTTAACAGGCACAACATGAATGAAGATCATAAGACCCAAGATAAGACAGGGTATGTTTGCAGGCACAAACGCTACAGGCACAGGGGTGTGTTTGTGGGCTTTTTTTTTTTTTAAATCATTCTATATACTCTGAACAGCCAGCATCGTGTGTTGTATACTAAAAAAAGGAAGCACGCTGTTCTTTAAAGTCTGAAGAGGCCAATGCCTTGCACATACTTTGCACTCTGGTAGAGACAGATTGCAGCCACTTGCATGTGAAGTTGTTATTACGTATTATAGTAATAATACGTAAAACTTACATTTCCTTTTGCTAAACAGTGCTGTGCTCCTCCTGCAGATGTAGGAATCTTAGGCCAGGGATACCTGACATACCCAAGCCGTATTTCCCTTGGCAGTTGTTATCTGCAAAGAGGATGCAACTTAGCATGGTTTCACACTTGAGGTTTTGTCCCTCGATGTGAAAGCAGCTGGATGGATGTAAGAGTGGCTCACTGAAAGAGAGCTCACTTGTTCTTCCTATGCACTACACCAGCATAACTGCAGCTGCACCCTCCTCATGAAGGGATGAGAAAATAAGTGCAGATTTCCTCATGAAGGCTGAACTTCGTTGGCCTACTTCATCCTGAAGGAAGGTACCAGTCTTTTACACGAACAAAGCATCATTTTGCAGATGTCATCGTACTGGAGACAAAATAAAATTCAGGCCCTCTGAAAACAACGAAACAGCTACTCGGAGGAGATGCTTTCCCGTTCTTATCTGGCTTCCTCGGGTTCCTCAGTTCTTGTCTTTCCCGGGCGCTCGTTTTGTCTTAGAGAATGGCAATCAGAATCCTCCGCTACTAGAGTTTTACTGAGTACCGACAATCCTCACCTCCGCCCCAACCCCTTTCCCGGCCGTACGCAGCCGCACAGCCGAGGGGCAGGGGCAGCCCGCAGTCCCGGCGCACTGCCCGCCCCCGGGCCCGCCTTGTCTCTGCGATTGGGCCCGCCCTGGCCGGGGCGTGCACATGCAGGCGGGGCCTCGGCACGGAAGTGGCGGCGAGGGCTGCCGGGAAGGGCAGGGAGGCGGTGGTGGTGACTGCTTTCAGCGCGGCGGCGGGGGAGCTCCCGCTATCCCTGCCCGCCCAGCTCCCGGCCGGCGGAGCCGCCGCCATGCACGACGCCTTCGAGCATGTGCCGATCCTGGAGAAGCTGCCGCTGCAGATCGACTGCCTGGCGGCCTGGGGTGAGCCGCTGGGGCTGCGGCCGTGCCTCCCCCGCCTTGCCGGGCAGCCCCCCTTCCCCTTTCGTCCTCGGCAGCCGCCCTCGGGGCCGCTGGGTGCGGGCTGCTTCAGCGCTGAGAGCAGCTCCCTGAGTGCTGACTGGTTCCTATCCTTAACGCCAGCGGGGCGCTCCAGTCTTAACGTTAGAGCCTGCTCGCATGTGTTAGTGTTATATAAGCGTATAGGTGGTGTTTCTGGGTGTGCGTGGTGAGGCTTTGGTTCAGGGGGTTGCGGCCCCTGCTCAGGGTGCGTTGGGAAGGCTGCTGTGGCTGCTTGGGCCTTTCCTGCGCTGTGCTGCTGTGGGACGAAACGTATTAAAACCCCTTCAGATGCTATGGAGCTGTGTCCCTTTAAAACTGTTTTGAGAGCAAAATCATGACGTTAATAATAGTACCATGTTTAGGCAAGTGGCTTATTTATGATAGAGCTATATAGTAGAGGTGTAAAGATTGTTTATTTCTCTGTTGAGGCTTTATCACAATGGAAGTGTTTACTTTGCCAGAGTATAAGGGAGCCCAAACTCACAGGCCTCAGATGGCCTGGGCGGGTAAACTCAAGTAATGGAAGGAAGGGCTTGTGGAGGAGCAAGAATCTATATAAATACAAGTATCATCAGTAATGAGGAAGTACTGGGAGTTGAAAGGAGCATCCATGTGAATGTTTATATGATCTTCAGCAAAAAGGAAGCTTTTCAGGCAGATTTTGTGGCCTGGTGATGATATTACGCCTTTTGAATGCTATAAGTACTGTAATTTAGAACAGTCCGAACCTTTGCAGTAGAGTTTGTATATGAAAAGCTTCTCTTTTGTACAAACCTTAAGTGAGTGCTGGTAGTCCCAGCAGTTCAAATGCCATTTAAGCAAGGGTGCCACATTGGTTCAGGCATAGCTGGCAATTTTGGAAAGCTCTGGTAAAAATCATGACTTTATTTTAAGACATGGAACTTCTCCTTTTCATTTTTTTCCCTCTTATGTAGTGGTATTCCTCCCTGGGAGATAGTGATGTAAGAAGAATAGCTTATTGACTCTCCTGTTTTTACGAAGATTAAACTGCTTGTTTATGTACTGTCATACAAATAAGCAGGATGTGATATCTTGGCCATAGCTTTTGTTTTACTGTTTGGTTTTTGGTCACCATCACATGGTAACAAATGCTGCAGTCTAGCACTTGCACAGGAGCACTGCAGGGAACATGCCTGTGGTTGCCGCATAAAGTTTTCTTTGGCTTCTGAACCAAGCTTCCAGGTGTTCTGATAAATGCAGCTTAGCTACACAGGGCGGTCTTTGCCTGTACTGATTATTTTCTCCCTACTTCTTTTAGAGGAATGGCTCCTTGTTGGTACTAAACAAGGGCATCTTCTCCTTTATAGGATCAAGAAGGACATAGGTAAGTTGATTGTAAGAATGACGCAAGAAGTTGATTGTGTTATTTTTATTTCTTTCATATCAGATGTTGTTGTGATGTTAACACATATGTTCAGTTGATGATTTTTCCAGCTTAGAGTTTAAGGAATGTTTGTGTGAGATCTTTGATAGAACTGTACACACCATTTATCAGGTATTTAAGGATAGCTAGTAGTATCAGCCTGTTGTTTGTGTTAGAATGTGCTTTATATGAGGTCGTTGGATCTTTCTTTTGCAGAAAGTACAATCTGTCTGAATGCAGTACTCACTGTGCATAAACAGTTGCCAGGGGTTTGCTTGTCACCTGTTAATGAAAGGCTGGATTAGTAGGTGAACGAAAGAGCAAGTTTATTCAGTGGACTCATCAGCATCTGAGGCTGGGAGAGAAAGAGCTTCACTGTTTCTGTTGTGTTTCTGCTTTTCCCTTTATTTCTTAGTTATATTGCTCATAGTGTATTCTGAAGATGCCACAGAAACGCTGTTCTATTTGAAACTTCATTGGTTTTCACTGGATAGATTTGTATTTTGAGTTTCTACATAGTAGTTGACACTGCAAATTACTGAATGCAGTAATGTAATGTAACATGGGACAGCAAAGGGGAAAAGAAAACCAACCAAACATCTCTATCCAGGTTCATCAGCTCTTGGAAAGATACTTGTTTGCATCTACTTGAGTCTGAATTCATCTTGCTTTTTCTGAGACTTGTAGGACGTCTGTTCCAATTGGAACGTGCTAGTCTTGAGTTGCTAGTGTCTTGTCTCACATGGTAAATTTCTCCCCCTTTTTTGCATCAGTGCCAGGAGAGGTTATGTCATCAGAAAGTGTCTGTAAGTCTTTATCCCTAAAACTCCTTTTAAACCCTTGTGGTGTGGTGTTTATTCCATGTCTACTTTGCAGTGATGTGTTCCTTAGCAGCTTAAGTTTTTGATACTTGATTGGTGTGGATAAATTCTTTATAGATATCGTTGTATCTTTGGGTTTCAAAACACTTAAATTGTGTTATCTAAAATGCCAGCAAGGTAAAAATATAATTATTGATGAAGTTCTCAGACAAGTATGAATATTGTTATTTGAATTTTCACCTGATGATGTACAAGACCTTCTTGTTTGTTTAGTGTTAAGTACCTGATTTTGCCCTTGTAGTTCTTTGTGGTCTATTTACTTTAAGATTTATTCAGCCATAAATATAAATGCAACTTCAGTTTATATACTCTCTCAAATCTTTTCTGGCAGGTTGCAATAGATTTGAAGTGACACTAGAGAAATCCAACAAGAACTTCTCAAAAAAGATTCAGCAGGTAGGAAATAACGTTTTCTTGTCACGGGGGAGCATGTCCCTTGTTTTCAGACAAGAAACAAATTTTACATGTACTTCTTGAATCTCTGTTAAGCTTTAAACGTTTCCCTGAGTCTATAGATTCTTCTCGGGGCAGCACAACCAGATGTTCTTGCCCACTATCTTCCCATAACAGCAACAAGTTTGGTGTAAAGCAGAAAGCTAAGTATTGGGGTGTATGTGCTTATTTTTGACATTTATTGAAATGCTGTTATTTGCAGTAAGTATTCAACTACATTGACAATATTTATAAAAGCAATAGTAATACACTGACCAACTGATGGTATAATTTGCTTCTGGCTAAAATGTAGAAATGTGAATATAATTCATTCTACGTAGAATTTAAAATTAAAGTAACTCATTATCTGCTGCCAGTCTTACAACTATGTGATGTATCTGGGAGAAAAGGACTTTGGTTCATTGATTATGTTGATGTTCAGGAAAGCATTTATCTCAAAAAGAGATTAAGCAGCCTCTTTCAGTTTCACCCATGTATGTTATTTAGAGGTACACCTGTACTAGGAGCACACCAATCACTACAACTTTTTTTATCAGCTCTGTGTGCTGTGTAAAAAGCACATAGGGTTTAAGTGAAAGTGTCTGCAGTATCTGTCAGGAAGGTTTTGCATAGACAGCTGCCTTGTTTTCATTATTTTGAGATTATACTCAATGCTTTTTCTTATACTATCTGTAACTTTGTTCAGAGGTTTTGTTGTATGACATTGCTAATGGAGTTCTTTCTTTCAGATTCATGTTGTTTCTCAGTTTAAAATTCTGGTCAGTCTGTTAGGTAAGTAAATAAACTATTTTAGTATTTACTGAACCTTTCCTGGTGTAGTTACTTGGCTGCATGTGGTATGCCTTCTACACATGTGTTGTGCTCGAGTTGTTGAAAAGTTGACTTCTAGGATTTAGGCTTTTTCACCTGGCAGAGGAAGCATTATGCAGCTTAGAATGAGGAGCATTGCTTGTTGTAAGCCAACTTGGAGAACAAAAATTTTAACACTATGTTTTGTGACCAAAGATGGATAAAACATGCATATATGCTACAGTTTGTGTGTGTGTGTATATATATGTACAATTTTTACATGTAAAAGCATATGTGCATTTATATAAAATATAATATGTATGTATGCAGACTACTATAGTCTAAAATTTCTGTTGTACAAACTTGTTTGATGCATGAAGCTCACCATTGCTGTGTGGCATCAAATGCAGTTTATATGCAGATGATAATCTTTTACCCTCTTGTGGAAGATCTGAACTGCCTTGTTTCAGGCTTTCATTTAACCTTATGATCTTCCTGTGTCTGTTTTTTACTTATATTGCTACCCCCTTTTCTATGATTTCCAAGTCCCGGCTCTCCCGACTTCAGCATGTGTAGATTTCAGCTGCCTGCGTCCTCGTGCGTACAAAAACTTGACCACAGCACTGTCTGTTTAAAACTGTTCACTTCCCACTAATTTCAGGAGCCAGTTCAAAATGGTCTTTGTTCGTACAGTCTTCCAGCATGAGCTTGCCCTGGTCTAGCCTGTTTGCTGTCTCTTTCACTCCCACTTCCTCTGCATGATTAGCACATAGTCTCAGTTTGTTCATGTGATTTTTACCAGAGCTGGTGTTAGTCTTATCTTCTGAATGCATTGTCTTGCATTACTGTGCCTCAGCACTTAATTTTTCAGTTTTTGGGAAAATATTTCTTGTTCTTTCTTGCAGTCTTTATTTTCTCTAACAAGTTCTTCTTATGTAAACTATAAACTGCAATTTTTTTTAATTAAGAGTGAGCTCAGTGTGTTAAATATTGAAAAATAATTGGAATTTTGTTTAAAACAGAAAATAACATTTATGTCCATGACCTGTTGACGTTTCAACAAATAACTACAGTTTCCAAGGCAAAAGGTGCATCTCTCTTCACTTGTGACCTTCAGGTAAGATGAGGAGCACAATGGCACAGGTGTCCTCATCCCCTCCTTTTTAAAAAAATAAAATAAAAAATAAAAAAAAAAACTTGATGTTTCTGTGTAAATTTGGTTCATTAATTTTGTGTTTCTTTGTTATATATCTCCCTGTGTCTGTTGTGATTGTAGCCTTTAACTTCAGTGCACTCCTGTGGTAGCTAAGAGCGTGGCTTTTCTTTTTGCATCACTTCACCAAGTGTTACCAATGCTAGTTTGATTATATTTTTGTTTCTGTTAAACTGCATTGGTTCAAGGAGTCCCATGATGTTTATGGTAGACCCAGACGATAAAATGGCTCTATAAGGCATAGCAATCCTCTAATATGTTGTGGTATTGACTCCTTTGTATCTGAGTTTTTCAACCTACTCATATTGTACAGAAATCTTGTCTGTAACCAGAGGAGATGACTTCATGATCATCATTTGTACTTCTATCTTTTCATCCCATGGGAAGCTTAGTATTAAGTACTTTCTAATGTATTGAGCGTTTCTCAAGTGTTAAAACTACTGATGTCTTTTAAAGTGCATCTGGTCACTTCAAAGTGCCTTAATGTTTGTGTGTGTAGGCACTTAGCTTTGCTAGTATTTCTTGTCTGAAGACTTTTCCATCAGCATAGAATATGAAAAATAGTCATTAATGTTTTTATCCATCAACATAACGCATTCTTTGCATTGTTCCATTTTCTTTCCTTTCCTGTAGTGCATAGAGCTCAAGCTGTTTATCATAGTCTTCAGGGTCAGGCTGACAGCTCTCTGCTTATCTTCTGTTTGTGTGTGTAAACACATGCACAGACATCTTCAGTGCTCTATTTTTCATGTTTCTGTGGTGTCACAATTCATGCCACCTAATCAGAGTTAATTTTCAGCTACCCCACATACCTACTCTGTGCTTTGTGTGTAGAGACTCCCATTCTGGCATGAATGAACAAAGCTACTCTTCAGCTGACAGCTTTGCTTCAGGCTGAAGATCTTTTGACCTTGAATTATCGTCTTTGCCTGTTAGTGTTGATGAGTTTAGCCTATCTTTTTACAGCATTCAGATAATGGAGAAGAGGTGCTGAGAATGTGTGTGGCAGTGCGGAAGAAGCTACAGCTTTATTTTTGGAAGGACAGAGAGTTCCATGAACTACAAGTAAGTTGGGCGTTTCAGTAGTCTGGCATGCCTCCATAGGAACTCTGTTTACTGTTTTTACTTGAAATCCCTAGCAGAGGCGATACTGACTTTTAGAGTATTGACTCCTGTTGGTTTTGCATTGATTTTAACAAAACAGCAGCACATAAAGGTGCAAATACAGGATTTAAACCACAGTTGGTGCCATTAATACAGTTCCACAGATTAAGTAAAAGCTTGTGTTCTATATTTTAATATTCCTACTGTAGTATATTTGTAAGTGAAATGTGTTGGTGTGCAGCCTTTATAAATGTATACCTAAGAGTAACACTGGAAGTGGATCCTGAAAAACCCACCCTAAATCTAAAGTTTTCCAAGTCTGTCCTTAAGTCAGAAGGTGGTTCCTGACAACAAGCCCAGAGAACTGCACTTGAGAATACAACAACAATAAAAATAAGCATTGGAAATAAGTAGAAAATTATTCAGTTACGCTGCTCTTCTGTGAAGTTGTGCAACTGTCTGACAGCGTGCCTATTTCTGTGTGTGAATCTGGCCTTTTAGTTGAACGTTGCTGTTCCTTGACCAGCAGATGTCAGCTGTGTGTGCTGGGGAGCTCAATAACAGCAGTGCTACCTGTTATACTCCTATTTTGGTTTTCTCTTGTAACAGTCATTTTTTGTTTGTTTTCATCAGGGTGACTTCAGTGTACCTGATGTACCCAAATCAATGGCCTGGTGTGAAAACTCCATCTGTGTAGGTTTCAAGAGAGACTATTACCTGATACGGGTAAGAACAGATTTTGAAATTCAGCATTTAAGGAAATATGGATAGCAGTGGGGACTGTAGGATGCTCATGTTTCACAAACTGAGCTGAGAAGCTATGAAAAACAGTACGTGATGTTCTTGTATGTGGTTTTGGAAAGGGCAGTCTAAAAAGTTTTGCCGGAAGAGATCTCCTCTTTATTGCTATTGAAACTAGTGTGTGAAGGTCTTGTAGGGAAAAGATAACAGAAGAACTTATGTTTTAGTTGGGCAGTGGAGTTTGTAAGCTCAGCTTGCGTTTTCTGTAGTATTTTTAAGAAAGAACTTTGCTCTAAAATGTCAGAAAGACCAAGAGTATGTTCTTATTTGGGAGAAAGAACAACCTAATGTGGTTTTATATTTCTGTTTGTTTTGGGTTCTTTTCTTTTTTTTGGTTCTCTTTCTGAATGGTAGTAATTCTTCTTTGAGTCTCTAAACGTACTGCTGTTTGTTTACTACTACAGTTTCTGCTTGTACTTAATTTGACACCTATACTTGATTCTCTTTTCTGCCTTTAAAATTGGCTTCTACTGATATTACAGGAAAATGAGCATATATCTATTTACTGAGTGTCAATTCTGTTCTATAGTTGGCAGGAAAATTGCATGATAATTTTACAGTCATTTCAGGCTGATACTGCTGGTGGAAGCAGTTGCTTTCTGTGTCCTTCTCTTTGATTCTCACTGTTGTGGCAGAAGTCTTTGTATCTGCTCAAGGAATCAGAGTTGTGATTTGTTATCATCTTTGTGTTGGCTCTGGTACTTGTCCGACCTGTTGCTGAGCAGCTTGATTTCATTAAGTATGCATAAAAGGTATTCATGCTTTTAAGGAATTGTTTTCTGCTAATTAGCTAATTATTTATAGGAGTTATTGAGCTGTAACACAAAGGAAACAGCAGGAAAATGCAGCTGGACTTGAGAGAATAAGCTTGTCTGTTTTGGCAACAGGCAACTGTTAGGTCAACTCATGTAATATTGCCTTTATTTTGTTTTTTTAAATTTATTTTGTTGGAGAATGGATTTGAGTTCAGATATTTTGATTATCTGTGGCCATAGCAGTGAGTGGTTAAGGCAGGGAAAAAAAACTGGGCAGTTCGCTTTACTTTTAGTTTGCGTGTGTGCTTGTGCTTAGTTTGTGACAGTGCTTACTCATGATAGAGTAAAACTATGTTAAAAGTTTTGACCTAACTGAAATCCTGCAGTTGCACCAAAAATGTTTGGGCAATTTTACTGATGTTGCTGCTGTGCTATGTCTGAGTTGAGAATCCTTCTACTAGGTAGTGTTTAGTATGTTTTTGGTTTCAGATACTTTTCTACATCTTTGAAATGTTGTTTTGAACAGTAGGTTTTCTATTTTCTTTATTATCTTAGGTGGATGGAAAAGGATCCATCAAAGAACTATTTCCAACTGGGAAGCAACTGGAACCATTGGTTGCACCTGTAGCAGATGGAAAAGTTGCAGTTGGCCAAGATGATCTAACTGTTGTCCTCAATGAGGAAGGAGTCTGTACCCAGAAATGTGCATTGAATTGGACAGATATTCCAATAGCCATGGGTGAGAATTAGAAGTAGTTTTGTTTTTCTCTTGTCTCCTTTGTAAGTGATGAAATTGTTACATTCTCAGTGTTTAAAAGCTAGCTGGGTTTGAAATGTGACTGGTGACTTCTAGAGTGTTTTTGGTTGTATTTTCCAAGTGTGGTGAGTCCAGTGTTTGGTTTTGTTTCTTTACCATCTTTACTCCTAGGCTGTTTTCTTCTTGGAAAACAGGCATTGCCTTTTTCTCTAAAGGAAGAAGATTTGAAGTGGAAGACAGTGTTAGTTTTTCTGGGCACTTTAGTGCTGCAGGAATTCTGATTTGAAATATACTGAAAGATGAACAAAAAGCCTTGTTAGCCTGGTTGTCTGTTAGCTAATTGCTGTCAGCATTATGTTCTTATTAAGAAAACAAGGGGGTATACTTTAAGGAAAATTGTTCTCACTTGACACAAAGTCAAGAGAGAACAGCTAACTTATATTTTCACCTGTTTCTCAAATAGAGCATCAGCCTCCCTACATCATTGCTGTTCTGCCAAGGTATGTGGAGATCCGCACATTTGAACCTCGACTGCTGGTACAGAGTATTGAGCTGCAGAGACCACGCTTCATCACCTCTGGAGGGTATTAAGTAGAATGTGATTGCTTTTGTTGACATGTCTGTGTGGTAGCATGCTGTAAGACTGAAAGAAGAGCTCTTCATACTCTCCTGGCTTAAGCAGTAGCATTGAAACAGTTTGTTGCTGTTTATGAACAGAAAAATGGATGCAGTATCTTGAGGATTAAATTTTATGAGTAGAGCATCTTTGGGGGTTCCTGATCACTGGAGATATTTCTGCTCTTTCCTGCTTTGCAGTATTGTTTAATTTGCCTTTGTATCTGAGTAGTATCAGTAGTGCGTGAATTAGCCAGGATTATTTCTGGGTGAGTGTTACTCTTTTTTTTTTTTTTTTTAATCCAGAATTATAATGTGATAACTAAATTTTTGGCTTCTTTGCAGGACAAATATTATATATGTGGCAAGTAATCACTTTGTTTGGCGACTCATCCCAGTGTCCATAGCCACACAGATCCAGCAACTTCTGCAGGATAAGCAGTTTGAGTTGGCTTTGCAGTTGGCAGTAAGTACTCCAAATCCTTTGAGTTTGCAGTAGAATTTTCTTGTACGAAAGTATGCAAAAGGATGTTTGTCTACTGCTTGACTGCACCTAGACTAAAGACCTTCACCTCCTTTACTGCCTACTCTGCACAAACTGTCAAATTATAGCCTTTTTTGATGTAAATTTTATTTATTATTATTATTATGCAGCCAGTTCTCAATGTTGACGTAGTTGCTTTAGATTTTGTGGTGTCACCTCTCTTAGGTGTTTAATTACCTTCTTGTGAACTTGGTTGGAATTTAAAGCCTTTGGGCTGATTGTATGGTTTTGATTAGCTTTGTGTGTTTTGTTTCATCAGTGACCAAGAAAAATAAATGAAAATTCAAATGAGTGAAAACATACTTGCTGTTGTATAGTTTACCAGAGGTGGCTTTCAAACCTTTCAGGTTTGTCTCAGTGACACAGTTAACACAGCACATAAACAAACACCTCAGATGTTGATTCTTAAGAAGATTATCTGTTTTTGAATATGGCAGGCTTCTGGATTTTGTATTCTTTCTAAATTACGTAACTCCCGTTATTTTTCTAAAGCACTTCCTTCTTATTTATGCTGCCCAAAAGTTTTTAACATTTATTAATCTGTGTGTAGGAAATGAAAGATGATTCAGATAGTGAGAAGCGACAACAAATTCACCACATAAAGAACCTTTTTGCCTTCAACCTCTTCTGTCAGAAGCGCTTTGATGAATCAATGCAAGTTTTTGCCAAGCTTGGTACAGGTAAATGGCTTAAGATTGACCTTAAGATACCTTGGTTAGGAGAGATGAAGTAAAGATTGCAGATCACTGTATGTCTTGTTTTCCCTTTAAAACAGTATCATCTTGTGCTGACCAGTCCCCTTGTGAATAGCAAATAGTCTTAGGCAACTGTTCAGCCTTTTATGCTGGTTAAAGTGCTTGACTCAGACTAACAGAAGTTAATGAATTTAAATCATGAAATTGCCCTTTGTGCAGAGTATATTTGTATCGTAGCCTTTTCTCAGAGTGTTTTTCTCCATGTGTGCCAAGAGTACAGGTTGAAACTTGTTCTGCCTGGACTTTAAAATAGTCATTTTCTTGCTGCTTTTTGTTTGTTCTAGCTTTTTTTTTTCTTTTTCCCTTCATGATAAACCATTTCTGTTACCTGTAACTTAATGGGCTCGCAAGCTGACAAAGAGGTAGTTCTGTTGAAAAGCTAACTTCGTTTAAAGCTAACTTTACATTAAAGCTTCGTTATGCTTAAAGGGTTGGCAACATTATATGTTGTGATTACTAATACTGGTTATTTTTTGCTTAGATCCCACTCATGTGATGGGTCTGTATCCTGACCTACTGCCAACAGACTACAGAAAACAGCTACAGTATCCCAACCCACTGCCAGGGCTCTCTGGGGCAGAGCTGGAGAAGGCCCATTTAGCTCTGATAGACTACCTAACTCAAGTGAGTACTTCTATCTGTGTTGTTTTTTTCCTGTTTTTAGAGCAGGGTTATTCAAGCTGTAGCATCTTTTTTTGGGAAATTTTTGTAGGAAGCTGTATGTCTACTCCAGCTCTGTTAGGCTAGATTTACTAGACTGTCTTCATGGTTGAAAACTTTTGCAGGGATTCCTGAAAAAGCAGGAGAAATGGAAAATGTGAGGTGTTCCACGGAAGTCATATGACTTCTCTGGGATCTGGATAAAATTGACTCCTGGACTCAGATCTGAATTTGAGTCTACTATTTCATTTTCAGTGGCTTTCTAAAGAGGCCTTGGGCCTCTTTAGAGATTTCTTTGGTTTTGTTTGGTGACTGTTAATGGAGGGCACTCTGTCCAGGAAATGGTTCTTAAAGCATGAATTAGAAAGTTCAACAGGAGGTAGTGGATAAAATAACTTTGACCTCTTTATTTTTGTGCAACTGGACTCTGAATTGTTCTGCTATTCTTACTAGACCAGATGGTAACTTGTCTTATCAAGGATGTTTTTGTGCCTTGTGGTTCAAAAGGTTGTTCTTTAAGTAGTTTTGAGAAATCAGGAGATATTTAAAATGTCTTTGCTCAGGTTAACTGTATATATCATACTTCTTGCACAACTACAAGTTTGCAAAACAAATTTATGTACCTTAATGTGGTTGGAAAGATGATACATTGAATAGTTAGGAACAATAAGGATTTTTAAGGAACTAATTGATAAATGTTACTTTTTTTTTTCTTCAGTTTGGTAGGTTATGTTTTCTGGGGATGGGATTGAAAAATTCTTGTCATTTCCATGTTAAATTTTCATTTGATGTCCTTTAGAAAAGGAGTCAGCTGGTGAAGAAGCTGAATGATTCTGACCATCAGTCCAGTACCTCACCCCTCATGGAAGGAACACCCACAATCAAATCCAAGAAGAAGCTGTTACAAATCATTGATACCACCCTGTTAAAGTGTTACCTCCATGTGAGTTTTCACCTTAGAGGTCATTCTATTAAATTGCAAGTTCTGTTGCAATATCAGTATGAAAAATTTGAGAAGGAGTAAGGAGCTATGTCAGGCATTCTCTAACAGCTGCCTCACTTTTATTGTAGAAATGATGTGAGAGGCTTTGGCCTCAGCTAGTTTTCTCATTGATAAGGAGGCAGTTTTGTGAAAGAAAGCCACTTGTAGGTGCTTCAGTGAAATGAATATCATCTTGCCTGTTTGTTTTGATATTTTGAGCAGTGCTTACTGTGTTGCCTTTTACTGTTAAATGCAGCAATGTGATCTTTGTCGTCAGTGATGCTTTTCAAAGCAGTCCTCCATTCTGGAGGAGGGATAGCTCTAATGTATTGTTTATGGAATGGAACTTAAGGAAGATGAGTCTTGATCTAAGAGGTTAAGCTGTTGTTTCTTGTGCTGTTTCTCTGTTTCAACTCTGTGTGCTACAAGTTTAGGAAGAACATATTAGAAACATGTTTGAGCGCTCCTTTTTTGCTTGCAGACAAATGTAGCACTTGTGGCACCATTGCTACGTCTGGAGAACAATCACTGCCACATTGAGGAGAGCGAACATGTACTGAAGAAGGCTCACAAATATAGTGAGCTGATAATATTGTATGAGAAGAAAGGTCTGCATGAGAAAGGTAGGTGTGAGGTTGGGATAGGGAGAGGGGAAGTGATAGGAGCATAACATCTTAATCTTGTGTCTTTATTGCCTGCACATTGTTTACAGCAAAGCTTTTTTTTGTTGTTGTTGTTGTTGTTTTCAAGATGTGGCTTAAATTGGAATTACAGTTGTGGTTATAAAGCAATTAAGCTTTTTGTTTGTCTGAAAGCATTACAGGTGCTGGTGGATCAGTCAAAGAAAGCCAACTCGCCTTTGAAGGGTCATGAGAGGACAGTGCAATATCTGCAGCATCTGGGTAAATGTCTACATTGTTTCTGTGAAAGTGTTGCTCTTCCCAGGTTTTAGTTATTCTACTGTTCAGAAGTTTCATAGATACTATCAAGCTAAAGGATGCTCTAGTTGTCTAGTCTGATTTCTTGTGTAGTGCAAACTTTAAGAATTGAAAGTTCAGGAGTGTCCTGTTTAAACTTGAGAATCCTACTGGTAAACAATCATTTTTTTTCTGACTTTTTAAAAAAAGGAAATATAAAAATTGAATTTTAAGAGAATATGCCATGTAATTTTGTATTTTATTCTGGTATTGTTTTGCCATCAGTGATTAAAGGAGAGTCTGACTTTTGGGTTAGACTTTCCAGTGGAAAGCCTAGCTACTAGTTACTGGGTTTTGTAGTGTCTTAAGATGAAGAATCTTATATGAAGTTTTTGGTTTTTTTGTGTATAGATAAATCTGAGTTATAACCTAACAGTTCTAAGTGTTGGTTATAGCATTGTAGTAGCAAATTGCTTAGTTTGGCCATCCATTGTAAACTTAAGACCTTATTTTTGATTTTGCTGTTGTTGTGAATAGTCCCCTCTCATGTGATAATATTGTTTGTCTAAATGTACAACTCCTCCATTTATCACAGTACTAGTAAATCAAACTCAACCATCCAAAGTAGTCTGTGGGGGGAAATAAATTTCTCTCTCACATATATGCTGCTGGCGAAGTTAGGTTTTTTTTTTTTTTTTGTATATAATTTCAGATCATGTTTTAATATTTTTATTCATTCCTGCTGGCTCTTTTTAGGAACATGGTTATCCAGTAGTAATGTTACTTCCCATGTCACTAATCTATTAGAGAACTGTAGGTGTGTGACATTCAGATTATAGCCTAACAAAATAATCTGCTGTTTTTAAAATTATGTTTGTAAGGATTGTTATCTTGATGGATTATATTATGAAAGTATTTGATCCTTTGCTGTAGAATACATTAGACTGAAAGGCTGTGGAAAATGAACGAAAGAAACTACACAAGTTAGAAGTATAGTATTTTTCTACTCTAGTAAAAAAAAATAGAACTATTTGTAAAGGAAAATGCTTAGAAATTAAAACAACAGAACATGGCTTTGGTCTGACTTGTAGAAGTTTTGTGGCACTTACTATTTGAGCGTTAATTCTTGCTTCTGTCTGAAATCATGTTTGCAAAGTAATGAATTGTGTGCTTAGCCTGCAATGTGATTTGCTTGATTGGAGAGCAGAAAACAAAAGAATTTTGCTGTCATTGAAACTTTGATAGCTCTGAAAGCATTTGCTTGTGTTGTGAGTAGGGAGGTCTTCCGGAATATAGGCTGAGCGCTGCTACCTCTTGTGTTGTAGGCACAGAGAATTTGCACTTGGTCTTTTCCTATTCTGTCTGGGTGCTAAGAGATTATCCTGAAGATGGACTGAAGGTAAGTTTGCCACTGAGATTCTTAGTGCAGCGTATGGTGTAAGAATGCATGTAGTAGCATTAAATCCAGTTTAGTTCTAACTGATATTGTCTGCATTTAGCATTATAACTGAAAGCTTGGCAGTAGATGGATCAGGACAGTTTATCAATTTGTCTTTTTTTTTTTTTTTCCATTCTTGGAATACTTTTTTTTTTTTAATATATAATAGTGGCTAAGAACTTTTAAGTTTGGTGTAACATCATTGTTCAAGAACATGATTGAATAGTTAAATATTAAGTTTCTTAATTTTTTTTTTACTTCTGTATTTGAGAAGTGTTGGGCACTGAGAAAGATCAGTGCTGACTGGGGCAGAAGTGGAAGTTTGGTCATCCAGTTATCTTCTGGATGTCTAAATAAGCTACTTGGATTTTTTTTCTTCTACTTGTGCTTATTCTTTGGGCTTACATGATGATATGCTGAACTTCATTGCCTCAGAGAAAATGCATTGCAGCATTTTATTCACAGAATATTTTTGAAATTGCATTTTACAGATATTTACAGAAGACCTCCCTGAAGTGGAAGCATTGCCACGAGACAAAGTGCTCACTTTTTTGATTGAAAATTTTAAAAGTTTGGCTATTCCTTATCTGGTAAGAACTCAGTATGTATTAGTGCATTATGTTTAGTACATGTTATACGTAAGCCTTTAGTTCTCAAGGTGTTGGAACATGGTAGTGTATCAGAGAATGCCAGCTTTGCTGTAACTTGTGCAAAGAAAATAACTAGAATCAAGCAGAATGTTCCTTGAAAATATAAAATCCTGAGGCAAAGCTTGGTAAAAGTAACCATAGAGAATGGAATTGTTGCTTGCTTTTAGGAAATTACTTTCCAGAGTAAGTATCTTTAACTGAATCTGAACTTGTGTTTTCAGGAGCACATCATTCATGTCTGGGAAGAAACTGGTGCAGACTTCCACAACTGTCTGATCCAGCTGTACAGTGAGAAAGTGCAGGGCTTAATGAAAGAATATCTCAGTTCTTTCCCTTCAGGTATGTTTAGCATTTTCTGGTAGGCCAGAGGGTTGGGACATTGGGGTGGGGAGCTTTCACAGTGTATTGTTCTAAGCCTTTATTCATCATATTGATAAGAAGATACCCAAAATGATGAAAGAACTCTAACAACAGGTGTTGTGGGTTTGTTGGCTAGTTTCTTGCTAGCTTGAAAATCTTAAGTGGCCAAGTGACAGCTTTGCTCATGGTTAAGTAAAATGGCAGCTGCTGCTCACTTATTTGATTAAGGGCTGAGGTGGGTTATGATTAACCACATACTGTCTAATCAGACACTTGTCCACATGTTTTAGGAACATGAAGTAATTTGTCAGGTACATCCAACTCTTATGAATGTAGCAGTTTCATCAGAATCTGGTTTCTCCTAATTTTATTTAGCTAGTGTAGTGAAATAGTTATAATATGATAACCAGTATATTTCTGTCATACAGATAAATGTCCAGTGCCTGCTGGGGAGGAAGGAGGAGACTTAGGGGATTACCGGAAAAAACTTCTCCTTTTTTTGGAGAAGTCTAGCTGTTATGAACCTAGTCGACTAATTAGTGACTTTCCCTTTGATGGTGAGTTCAATTTCTTTAGCCTAAACTAGACCCTTGTTGTATTTTACAACATAACCTTCTCAGTTATGAAGAATCATATTAACTAGAAGCAGAGAAGATAGATCTGTTACAAAGTCACTGTGTGTGTACTCGCTGTGTGTATGCTGGCAGAAGTGTGTTTTTCTCAGTCCCTACAGGATTCATTTAAGTGCTGGCCTAAGACCTTGTGACATCTCCTATTGCTTAAATATTTAGCTAAATGTTTAGATGAGCTTGAATTCCTCAATAGTTCTCAAGTTTGTTATATCCTAAGGTTACTTAAGAAACCAAAAATATTACTATCTCTATCGTATAGTAGACTTAGTGTAACTTTAGTCTGTTTAAACTGGATTTTCTCTTATTCTGTTAATCTGGTTGGTAATGGACCCTTACGTTGTCATTTTTAAGTGTAGCTATTGATTAGTTGTTCATCCTGTCACTAGGTCTTCTAGAAGAACGTGCTCTGCTCTTGGGTCGTATGGGGAAGCATGAGCAAGCTCTGTTTATTTATGTTCATATTCTGAAGGACACCAACATGGCTGAAAAGTAAGGATTTCTTTATTTTTGATAAATTTTATAGTGAATTGTTGCTATACGTGGAGCATGAGTGCTGTATGGCTTCAGGAACTTCTGTCTACGTTTTCATGAGTTTTGGGCTCTTCCAGTTAATGTTTATTACAGATAATGACGTAATCCCCTTGCAGGTTAGCTTTTTACATTATTCTGTTACTGCGCTTCTGAGCAATGTTACTCTCATTAAATGAGTTCTTTGTTTCCCTCTTGTCAGATGTGGCTTTCCTCTGGTCTTTAGTTTGTGAGCTTGTGGATATTACTTTACTTGCCTTCTGTTATCACAGGGGTTCACTAGTCCAGGTGCAGGATAAGTTCCTTCAGCTGGATTAATTGTGCTGGGGAACCATCTGAGTGAATCTAAAGTAGTTAGGAGAAAATGGAATCAACCAGTAGTGACAGGAATGTCTGAAGTATGAGACCTGCTCAGGATAGGTTCCTTTGTAGTTTCATGAAATACCTGGCAGAGAACATTTAGCCTACATATGTATTGTGTGTGTTAAGACACCTTTTTCTTGTGATTCAAATACAGTAACATCTCTACTTCACCCATTCCCTTTTTTTTTTTTTTTTTTTGATATAATGAAATCAAGGCATTAAATTCAGTTTCAATGTGGAAGTTTTGTAAGTTGATTGGAAGTGGGAGACTCGCACAAAGCCTCCCTTTTCTCAGGATTGTAACGCAAAATAACCAGTGCTGCACATCCTGATCCAATTGATCAGAATTGGGTGTGTGGTCACTTGATGTGGATAAACTCAGCAATTGAGATTTTGATGGTAATTTCTCTGGACTGAATTTCTGGATTCCAAATCTGTCCATCAATTTAATTTGATTCTTCTCTATTTTAGCTACTGCCATAAACATTATGACCGAAACAAAGATGGCAACAAAGATGTAAGTAGCTTCATCTTTGCAGACTTCCTTTTTCTGTAATGACCTTTTTAGGCCCTGGATACTTAACCTTTTGGCTTGCCTGAACCACATTGAGTAAAGAGAAACTTGTCTTGGGCTGCATATAATATAGTTAATGTATGTAAGTGATAGAACGTCTTTTTTATATATATCTTAAAACACTGAAAAAAAAAAGGGGTCAAAAAAAACCCATAAAACTAACAGGTTGGACATGTATGTTAGTCTGCTTGTGCCATGGTAGGGACTTTAAAGTTTTTTGCTTTGTATAGACTTTGGTGGACAGGAACCTATGTATTACCTCTTGGGATTTAGGGATTACTAGCTTATGCTTTAGTTTTTTTGTTTTTGTGAATGCTGCTGCATTATTTGAGTTGAGAGTGTGCCTGTAAATAAGTTTCTGATGGAATTTAGATGAAGTACTGCATTTATATTTATGAAAAAAATTAATAATGAAAATCAAGTAGTGTTTTCTTAAGATAAGTGAGTTATATAAGATAAATAAAGGAGGCGTGATTAAAAGATACTACTTTTATAGGAAAACCTTAGTGCAGAATGTAGGTCTTAAGTCTTTGAACTTTATACTTATTTCCTTGTGGTTTTAAGAAAAAAGCTGCTTAAATAACTGTCTTAGAATTTAGAATTTCCAAAAAAATAATTAAAAAAAGAAATACTTTACTAGTACTCTTGCTGGATTCACAAGTGCAGTGACTTCAGAAGCTTTTTTTTTTTTTTTTTTTTGTCTGTAACAGGTCTATCTGTCTCTGCTCCGGATGTATCTCTCCCCACCTAGTGTTCATTGCTTGGGGCCAATCAAGATGGAAGTGCTGGAGCCTCAAGCCAATCTGCAGGCTGCTCTGCAGGTATTGGAGCTACATCACAGCAAACTGGATACCACCAAGGTGAGAAAGGCTTGTTACGTACCTTAAGTTTGTACTGTTGACAGAACCTTCTGGAGCAGGTGTGTACGTGTGCAGGTTGTAACAGGGTGAATTTGAGTGAACTTCTACTCTTATTTTGTTCTCTGTTCATTTTAATTTTCCTAACTAGATATATTTTGCTTTAGGCAATAAACCTTCTTCCAGCAAATACACAGATTAGTGAGATTCGAATCTTCCTAGAGAAAGTACTTGAAGAAAATGCCCAGAAGAGAAGATTCAATCAAGTACTCAAGAATCTTCTCCATGCTGAGTTTCTGAGGGTAAGCACCCATGACCAATTGAAATTGTGTTTTAAAGCTGATATTCAGTATTTTGGTCAACTGTTCCTTGTATGTGATGTGTTTCCTCTGGATGGTGCCGTAGTTTATCTGAAATTAGCAAACATGCATCAGGTAGTTTGAATGTCCCCTATTCAGGGAATAATGGCAAGTGCAGACATTTTAATTTAGATGGAGCTTGTGCCTTTGTGATTTTCTGGACTCACTGTGCTGTGCTGTCCCGTAGGTTCAGGAGGAGCGGATCTTGCATCAACAAGTAAAGTGTGTTATTACAGAGGAGAAGGTGTGCACTGTATGTAAAAAGAAGATAGGCAACAGGTGAGAGATCATGTACTTTAAAGTTTGGGAAACAGAATCACATGTGAATATCATCTTAATGTGTGTATGTATGTTCGTTATGTGTGTGTATATACATACAGCAAACAGAAGTATGAAGGAGAAATCTGAAGAGTGTTCAAGTTAGAAATTACATCGTTCAACAGAGTGGCTAGGAGAGCATCAAACTCTATTATGAGAGTTTTAATCTTGCTTTCAACAAAACAGAATAAAATGCCATCAGAAATTCTCAAGACATCTTATCTCACTACTCTGGAAGGCAGAGAATTGTATCTCATATTGGATTTAAAATATTTTTTTTTAGAACTCTGCCTGCTACCTGCTGCTTTGCTGCAATTTAAGGAGAGCAATGTAAAGAATCCCAAACTAAGATGCTTGTGGAATAGCTGTATATCTAATGGCTTTGTGATTCCCTGGCCATCTTACATATTGAAGTGCAGCAGTCTTGAAACATGTAAAACTGTTTCACTTGATACTTAGATACTAGGAACAGCAGAAGAAAATATCTAGAAAGTAATGATGGAGACTGGTATAGAATGAGAATGTTATGGGCTTTTTTTCTTTTTGAAACTCCAGTGGAATAACATATGATCATTAATTGTTTGTCTTGATGATGTGAACTGTTCTGAAATATGACTAGCATTCACAATTATGGGATATAATTTTTTTCCAAAACATTTTATTGAACGTGAGTCTGAACATATTAATGCTGTGCTTTTTCAAGTTCCTTATTAGTATATAGCTTGTAACATCAGAATTAAAATTTGTTTGGTTTGGTTGTCTAGTGCTTTAAATTTCAGTAAGGATTTGAAGGATTGCCATGTCACTAAGTCATCAAGTGATCTCCTAAAAATCTAAAACGAAACTTAAAACCGAAATCAGTTACAAGTTGATACTAGTGTTTAAGGAAAGTGTGCATATAGAAATGAAAATAGGTGTTTTTAAGGATACTCTTTCAACATCCATAGAATTCTTTTGTCTGATTCTACCAATAAGAAGATATTCAGAATGAAATCTCGCTAGGAAAGAGTCAGTTCTCTATAAACTTTTTTCGGATTTTTTTTTTTTGTTTTTTGAACAAGAACATCCAAGTGTCAACTGAGAAAACTGTATTAACTGTATTCACTGTATTTCAAACAATTTGACTTCTGTGTTCTATCTCTTTGCAGTGCATTTGCCCGATACCCTAATGCAATAGTTGTGCATTATTTCTGCTCCAAAGAAGTCAACACGTTGGACACCTGACCTGGTCTTTTTCAATAATCCCAACACTCCTATGAAGTTCAGAAGTGATGGCTTTATAAAGTTTATGCTTCCGAGATTATTGAGGCTTGTTTCTAGGATCTCACTGGGTAGAAGTCATTTGTATCTAAGGACAGACTGTCATATTGTCATATTGATTTACTAGAAAATGACTTAACCTTGTCATTATAGTGCTGACAACTATGTTGAACCTCTCAGTGCTCAGATGATGAATAAAAACTGATAAGCTGTAAGCTTTGTAATGCACTCCAACCTTATGAATGAGTTGTCAGACAACTGTAAGTGTTCACAAGTCAGTTTTTACAGCAAAAGTCCTCCTTGGGGTTACAGTGTTGTGATTTGGCCTTGTATGTAAATAGTTCTTCAAAAAAGAAAGCCTAGTACAAGTTTTTGCAGCTGTGTCACCCTCGCATGTAAATCACTGGATGTATGGCTTTAGAAGAAGGCTTCTAAGCCTACTTCTAGATGTAGAAAATAGTTTTATTTTCATCACAGTAATGGGAATATTTAAATGTTGGCCAAAGGAATCCCTTTATTGATGTTCAGTGTTATCACCTGACTTTCAGATAAACAGAATTTGCACGGGGTATAGTCAGGCAGACAGCAGCATCACTGAAGAGCTGCTTTTTTTTTTTTTTTTTTTTTTTTTTTTTTTTTTTTTTTTAAATTTAAAGAAAAGGTTTGAGAACTCTATATTGAATTAATTTGTGTGCTGTTGGCTGACTTTGGTCACTCTTAGCATGACTGGAAGCTCAGAGACTGTTCTAAGAAGTTCACATCCTCATTCATACAAAAAGCAAGTAACATCCTGGAAAGCAACTTCTTGAGGGATTGAACTATGAATGCTGATTGAACTTCTTGACTGCACTTGAGATTTTGTGTATATAAAGCTCTTTGGTCACTGTTTCTCTTCCCAGCACTGAAGTAAAATCTAGACTATTTCAGCATCTCTTTCAAACGCTTTGGAACAACTGTGTTCTGTGCAGGCTGGTACTGTTCTGAAGTTACACTTGGGCCACAGGTCTTAACTGCAAAAACTGGGTTGTACCATACTCTTTGCAGGCTGTATATTTTTTGTCTAACTTATTTTTCCATAAACTGTAATCTATAGCAAATTGATACTAGAAATATTGAAATGTGTGGTGGGTGCATTAAGAATCTGAGCAGCAGTATTGAAAAGGAAGCAGTAGAATATAACTTAATCGACTTGATCTTTGACTCCAAATTGACTTCAGCAATACTTACAAATTTATAATTACTGACTAATCTGATAGTTACATGTCATGAACAAGATTAGATATTACATCTTAATGGTTGAATAATAAAACCTTTCTGCATAGGGTGTAACTGGATCTCAGCTCTGTACGTTTAGTTAAGCCATTGTTACATGGATGTGTTTTTTAGGAAGAGATCTACAGTAAGCTGTCAGGAGTCCTAATTCACTTTAATTATCCCTGCTAATGGTTTCCTTTGATAACCGTTTGTTTTCCTTTCCCACGTGTTTCTATTTATTGTTTATATGCTATGCATTCCTTTGAGTTTCTTGGTCCAATATTTTGCTACTTTTGTGCTTGGGAATCTTGAGTGGTATTGGTACTAATGTCTTTCTGTAGAGCCTGGGAAGAGGGATTCTGTGGTGTTAATGTTTTTAACCTCGTATTTCTTCTATTTGAAGAAGAGAGTCTGAAGTACTTATATTCAATTTGCACATTCTGTATAGGTCTTATATATATATATATAGTTCAGGTACAGAGGGAAGATAGTTTGGGAGAGTTGTGTTTACAGATCATTGAGAATGAAAGAAGGGTATTTATCAGGCCCTGTATTCTTTGTATACAAATATGACAATATTGCTCTGATTTTTACCTATCTTATATTTAGTACTGTTAGTATGATTTTTATTTACTTCCGTCTACTACCTGGAGAGTAGTGTTCACATAAAAGGAACTTCATTGTGCTCTTACTTTCATGGTTAAGGTTGTGCCTCTATTCATCTCTATTGTGTAGCCTTTACAGAGATGTGGTTTGTGCTGTATTTTTTTTTTTATTGGTACTTACAGTGTGGCTTGGATTTACTTAACCATGCAGCAGGTTTGTCTGAAGCAATAGATAGTAATAAATATTGTGAACCAGTGTGTGTTTCAGTCATTGTGCACTTAAGCTTTCTGGGCTAGTTTTGTGGTTTGTTTTTTTTTTTTAATTGTCTTTGCTTTCTTCTGGAAGTCAGATTTAATGCAGGGGCTTTCAGCATCACCTCTGCTTTAATGTGTAATTCAGATAAGGCCGTGTCACTTGAGAACTATTACTGCTTCTCAACTTCTGCTTTGGATTTACAGGTTTATAGTATGTTTGTGATGTTCTCAAAATCCTACTAAAAACACTTTTGTATCCTTTTAATAATGTTTTTGAAAGTCTTATATGATTAAATACATTTACTAGAGAATACTGAAATCATTGATGTGGTTTTTTTGAGTGGTGATATGCTATTTTAGGGGGAAGGTGATAGAACACTGTGATGAAATCAGGAAATATTTAGGTTCACAGATTTGCAGTTGCTTGAATTTTTTTAGGTCAGACTGCTGTCATTTGGAAATAGAATATACATGCTCATTTTTCCCATTCTGTAGAAATGGGAGATATTGGATCTGAGGAGAAGTCTGTCTCCCTTGCAGGTAGTTGAACTGGGAGGGGGGGAGGGGAACAACAACAACAACAACAAATGAAGACTGAACAAAATAAAAACACTGAGAGCATCCTTTGGAATCTTGATAAGACTAATTTGCAGTATTTGTGCACATTTTAAGTACTATGTATTATAGTTAGTAATGGTTCATACTTTCTGACAGAAAATTAACTGAAATGTATGTACACACTTGTCTTGACCACTGATACTAATGGGACTACTGATATTAATCCCTGCAGAAATGAAGTTACCATATGAAAGACTGTCTCATTTCATTTTTTGTTGTCATTTTTCTTGTTTGTTTTCTTAGTTTCATAGGAACGGACAGAGGCTATTTGTAGATTAAGCTGACTGTCAAGAGTTCTCTATATTGCTAAAACTGTTCAGAAACATTTAAAGAATGGATCTGCAACTATGAAACAATTCTTACGTATATGTTTTAAAATGCTATTGGATTTTCTTAAGAGAAAATATATACATGTAAGATTCCTGTACTAAGATTTCATTGGAAGAGGACAGAGAGCTTCACAAAGGGGCAGGTAATCCTGACTCAATTGCAGCTGGGCACTTACAAAACAAAAAGAGTTGCCTTGATTTTGTAATTGACAGTCATGAGCTATACTATGTAAATAATGCTTATGATTCTGCTTTTTTTAAAGAATTAAAACAGAACAGGCCTTTTAACTTTCAGTGCTACTTTATTTGCTTTTTGCCTGTAAGTCTGAATTCACTGACTAGTACTGACTTGTTTGTACTCCAAATACCAGTGCCTATATTTTCTTAATTTTCTTAAGTTCTAATCTAGTGACTGATAACTAACAACAGGAAATGATTAATTAATGGGATCTTGCTAGGAATGTGTCACGTTCTCATGTTTACCTGTGTTAGTGACGTGCTATACTGCTGGCTTTCATATCTGATAGTACTATCTAACCGTTGAAACAATTTTTTTTTGTCTCCTGTTTCAGTTGACACTAATAAAAGCCTGCAAGTGAGCCAGCTGCCAGCAGCTGTTAAAAACCTCATCACTTCCAGCAAACAGTTACTACTAGGATATTTCTGAAAGCACAATAGATCTAAGCCATTGTACAGTGTTTCAAGAAACTTCCGAGGAAGAATCAGGACAGTGCTGTGAGGGAAGGAGAATAAAGGTGAGACTTGTGCGGACTGCTCACATAGTGAAGAGTTAGATGTGGTGTTGGATTGCTGTTCTCTGATGCATCCAAAGGTAGACCAAAGTGTCTCCATTCAGTGCTCTCTGAAACGTCTCTTTCTGAACAGCTCCAGTCAATGATACATTCAAAGCTAACAGGAATTGAAATTTTTTATTTAAAAATATTCTTTGATTGTGGATGGTTTCAAACTCTTTCCAAATTCCAGCGCAAGTCTTAAATAAGGTCACTGGAACTCTGAAAGAAAATCCAGAATGGAGTTTAGAGGTTGTGGCCTAATCACAGCAATGCTTCCTCCTAGCCAGAGCTTCCCTGTCCAGCTCTGCTTTGCTGCTCTTTCACCAGTATTTAAAAAGCCAGTGACGCTTAGAACTGGGCTGTTTGGCAAGTCCAGGCCACACCTCCGCTTTTCACGCAGGACCGGGCTTCATTCCAGCTGCAACTTCAGGCCAAGCCTGTAGCGAGCAACTCTTCACAGCCAGACGTCTGGGGATTCTTCTGCGGTTTTTTGGTCAGGTTTACCACTGAGGCAACTAGACTTTTTTTTTTTTTTTTTTCCCATGTTCCATGGGGTGCTGCGGGGCTCAGTTCCACCCAAAGTGCTGCCTTTTCTGGCAGCTGTACTTTTCCAAAGGAAGGAGAGAAAGGAGAGTGGATATTATCACTGTCAGGTAAGACAAGTTGTAACGCTGCCTTTAAGTCAGCATTTCTTAGTTGATCTGTTTGGCAATGACTTTTTGCTAATGCACCTGTGTGAAACAAGTCCTGTAGTGATCAATCAAAATATTTATAACCAGGGGAAAGTTTGGGTTAACTATAATGCTACCTTAGATTCCAAGTTTTTACTAAGTCTGTGTTCTAAGTGGAACAGTACGCAAATTGATCTCTTGGTTCCTTAGGTTCTGGGGAACCCATGATGATTCTTTGCAGGGTGGATCTCCAACATGTCAGGCTTCTCATCAGTAGAAATAAAATGGTGCTTATATGTCCTCTTATGAAATATCCTTGATTGCCATTCCCTTCCTTTTTATTTTCTTCTGTATCCTACTAGGCTTTATACTTCAAAGCAGAGAAGGATTAACAATGACTTAAACCATCCATTCGTAATGCAGTACAACCACATTAGATAAGTGGCTACAGTGTGTTTGTCATTCAGCTGATTTATATTTATCATTCTGTTGTATAAGATGGAGTGCCTAGGAATCTCAATTTTGAATTGTACTCAGCTGTTGGAGAAGGTGCCTTTGCCCAGATGATATGATCTATATCTTATTACCTTCCTCTCCTACCGTAATTCTAGAGCTTAAAATTAAGGTGACCGTTGAGTGTAATAAGATGGTTTGCTGCCTGTATGCCACTGTGCTCTACTATTACTTGCTTTGTGGTGAAAATGATTGTTGCTGACTTGAGGTGTGTTATTTATTTAATTATAAAAAAGAGAAGTTGTGTTGGTTGATAATGCGTTGGTTTTTTTTTTTTGGTTTTTTTTTTTTTTTGACTTCACTATTTAATAGTCAGTGAGCAATGAGGAGGGAAGTAGATCAGTATTTGGCTTTGGAGAATTCAGTATAATCAAATCTCCTTAAGAAATTTTAGAGTTTAGCATGTTTCACACTTCTAAAGACAGCATAAGCAGGAAACAAGCCCAGTGTTTAACTCTGCTGTTGTGGTACAGTTTTTACTGCTGTACTACTGGACTGGATGTAAAACTTGTTCTCCGGAAAACTGCAGTTCATAGGAGACCAGACTCCATTCTTAATTAACTGTGGGTTCATACTTCTGAGTAAAGAGAAGTGTGTGAGGGCTGTCTGGGAGAACTAGGAATTCACTTATTGAGGTTAAAACAAAGTTGTGGAGACACTGGCTGAAATATGGATGAAGGAATTTTGGGCAGCGATTTTTACTTGAGAGCAGGGACAGGATGGGAGAAAGGCTCTACTTTGATAAACCTGAGTTTCTTACTGAGCTCCCCTCTGCCTGCTAGCTATAAGCACAAAAAATAATCTAGGAGCTGCATTTTCATTTGCTAATGTGAATATTTCTAGGATGCTTATGGGTGAATCCTCTGCATCCACTGTGCGATGTGGAGAGGATCTCAGCGTGTACATCCCACTATACAAAGACAGGTATTCTGGGATACGTGATACATGAGAACGAGTACCTCTGCTTAAGATAACCTGTTTTACAGTCCCTTGCTGCTGCATCGCCACTTTCAGCTTAGATGAAGAGTACAGACAGTGGTTAAGAGTGAAAATTCAGTCTTGTACCCTCACGTAAGGGTTTCAAGTTTCTTGCTACAGAAGTAGTCTCCTGAGCTCTGAGAAAGGGGTGATTCTGAAAAATCGTTAAACTGCTAATTAGAAATTTGCTGCTTGCATTTTTCACGTATGTAGGAACACTGCCATCTACACTGATGTAGACTGAACTCCTACATACAATTCTATGACAACTACATTTCTTACTTCTCTTTTCCCAGATTCATTTGAATTGAGAATATCTAATACTTGTGCTTTGTTGCTCTGTAAGCTCATCTTACAGTATTTTATAGCATTGCTATGCCTTGGCTAAAATGTAATTGTAAAAGGTGAAATAGGAGGTTCTGGCACAGTGATAGCAGAGCTTTGGGAGTGCAGGAAGGTAACTGCTGCATTATATGCCTTTAAATTACAATTGGAGTAATAGAAATGTATCCTCAGTGATGTAATTGCTGGCTACAAACTACATGATTGTTAGAGACCTTTGGAAGGGACTTTAGAGCTTGTGACTATGTTGACAGATGGTGTGCAGTAAAACAAGCTGTGTGCTATCTTTGCGGTGTTCTGTGCTTCCTCTACTGGTAACGCCTGAATTCAAGGTGATAAGCTGCGTTTGTGAAGGCTGCTTTGGCAGCAGTGTAGTTGTGATCATGTAGCTTCACTTCTTGGGAGTCAGTGAGAATAACCTATGGAATCCTATATCTCTTTCTGTAATCCAGAAAGAAGGGGGCAGGCTTTGCCTGAGTCTGCTTCGTGACTGGAAATAAATACATGTGATTAGGAGAGGCTTAAAAAAAATGAAGAAAAAGCATCTGAGGAGCAGAACCTGGGATAAAATTAGAAGTGAGGTCACATCTTATTGCCAGAAAGAAATGGGGGAAGGCAACATCTTGAATGTGTTGATGTTGCAAATGAAAGCTCTCTGATGATAATGGACAAATAAACTCAAATTATGTTGTTAAGTTTTATTTGGCACTTGACCATGTAGTATCTTAAGCTGTCCATGTAACTTTTACCCTTGGTGCTCACAGTGGATGTCATTCAGTACAAACCAGGTTCAGTGTACTGTGTATGCAACTGCTTAACAAATGCAGTACAGATCTATTTGTTAGATGGAGAATATTCAAGAAGAGTCTAACAGCTAAGAGTTCATTGCTTATTTTTATATCCTAATTAGTGATACCAAAGGCAAAAATTTTTAAATAACATTTCACACTCTGTAGCATTTTGTTGTAAGCAAAGATTCTAATGAATATAGCTGTTACTGAATGCTTAGTGTATCTGAAATTACATGGTGAACTTGAGTTCACAAAGTTTAGAAAAAGATAAAGATGGGACCTAGTGATCACTTGTGAAAAATATTTTAAGAATAGAAAAAATTTCTCTACCTACTGGTCACCCACTTATCCTTCATGATTTTCTAGGGTTTAGTCAGGTTTATATTCTTTCTCACATCAGGTCATTTATAAACTAATACCACCTACCAAAAACAGCCATATGGATGCTTTCCTGAACGAGGATTATGTTTTGATAATGATGGTAAATTGATCAATTATGTTAAAGTAACATACGCATTTTAAAGTGCTGATATCAGTGATAATTCAGACTGAAAAGGAATTTGAGGTTTGTTCTTTCTTGCTCAAGCAAGGAAGTTTATTTCTACAAGGAAGTAGTTTTTTTCTTCCTTATAGTTAACAGCATGTGCTTTCTACATACTTGGGTAATGCTATTAAGATTCTTGCCACGTCTGCTATTACTAAAGCATGCATATGAGTCCTTAGCAAGCCCTCTTAACAAGCTAGTCAAGTTGTTATTAAAATTACTTGAAGAGCTTCAGTTTCATTTTATCCTTAAGTAGGAATGAGCTAATGAAATAAATAAAAATTGACCTATAATTAGAGGAAACCCTAGATCCAGGACTTATTTTCTGAAGTCTTTGGGGAGTTACCTTAAGATGGCAGTCATTGTCATGCTGAAAGGGTATTGAGTTTCCTTCTTGCCTCCTATAGTCTTCCTCCAGGACATTAAAAATACTTCGTATTAACTGTGCCTTTTAGTAGTTTTTTTTTTTTTTTTTTTTTTTTTTTTTTTGTCTGGCTCTTCTGATCCTTTTCTGTAGTTTGTCATTAGTGTGGTTACAGAAATATATATTGTAAGGTATTGTTGGACATGCTGAGCCATGTTATTTTTGTCTTTTCAGTGGGAGAAGCACCCTTACTACAACCTAACAGTAAAAGTCCTCAGAGCAAGAAACATCAAGGGTACAGATCTGTGTGAGTATTTAGTAATGGTCTTAGGAAAACGGTTTCTTTGTTCAGTAGTAATCTGTAACAGTGGTATTGTTACTGTTTCATGTTACCTATGCACTGTATAGTCTTGGCATCTACACAAAGGTTTCTATTGTAAAGTCTAAGCTACATTCTAAAGGCTTAATTTGAATCCAACCTACAGGTTAACAACCTACAGGTTAACATTGTTGCTTTGCAGAACAAAATTGGGAGAGTCCTGGTAATGCTTTACTTCCCTGTTTTTTTCTTTTCTAACATGTTCTGTTGTGGTCTATTCAGTGTTCTTTGTCCTTTTCTGAAAATAAATTAAAAGCTTTATAATTTGGATGAACCAGGAAGAAAAATACTGACACTTAACATTAAATTTACTGCTGTTTAAAACTGTGAGCTTCTAGACATTTGCACAAGTCTCATGTTAATTCTGCACATTTTTCTCATGCAATGCAATCTAAAAAGTGAGCTCATGGGAAAGGGGATGTTTGAGTAACCTAATTTTGATGCATCTCTGAACTCTCTGCTCTAGTGTCAAAGGCGGACTGCTATGTGGAGCTGAAACTACCCACTGCATCTCCCCACGTCTCGCGAACTCAAGTTGTTGACAACTCTGAGAACCCAGAGTGGAATGAAACATTCCAGTATCGAATCCACAGTGCTGTCAAGGTAAGGAACACATTCGGTGGAGCTGTTTGAACCATCTGTAGTTGTGTGGTGGCTTGCTTTAGTGCTTCATTCAAAACCAAGGGATCTTCATTACCCTCAAAAGCAGAGGCAGGTATAAGGTGATTGTCTTTTTCAGTGGTACCAAAAGCTGTAATATCTGTCTGGTGATAACTGCCATATTCTGTAAATAGCTGGAATTTGCCTTAAATGATTTTGTGAAAGAAGGGAAGTCAGGACAATGTTTGAGAAAGCCGGTGGAAATTTCCTGATAACGCAACTTAATATTTGAGGGTTGGTTCTCCTTTCACTTTGTAGCTGTTGCTTTCTTGTAGCTCTGCTCACTTTATACTGACTGCTGTTTAGGACTCCAAGTTCAAATCACTCCACCACTTATTTCATTGAGTCAAGTCTTGCAATGAATTCCTATGATCAGGAAAAGCAAAACTCAAACTCTTAGTATAGACAGTGCTTCTGCTGTTTGAGCAGGACCTATTGAAGCACTTGAACAAAGCTTACGGATTGTCAGTACTGATTCTCAAAGTGGACTCTAATGACAGAGGAAACAGTTTTTTAAAACACTGGTTTTAGCATGACAGCACTGTTCAGAAATAAACACTACCAAATAGAAGCTTTGTGCATAGTTATTCTGTAAGTCCTGCTGAAAGTGGTGGATTCTCTTCAGAGAAGGAAAAGGTCAGGGGTACTGATTAATGAATAAAAAGTCTATTGCTTGCAGATACTGAAGTTTGTGGAAGTGGCTCTCTGTCTTCACTTGAGGCTGTCTGTTTCTGTTTGGTTTTAGAACATTCTGGAATTGACCCTCTACGACAAGGATGTCCTAGTCAGTGATGAGCTCACTTCCATCGTCTTCGATGTAGGAGGCATGAAGCCAGGTCAGCCCCTGCTGCGCACTTTCAAGTTGGACCCAAAGGTTAGTTAGGAGCTCTTCCCCAGTCAGCTCTGAATAGCTGCAGCTCATATTACAGAAGTGAGGCAGTGTGTGCTTGTTTATCCGTCAGTTATAGCAGCTAGAAGGGGACAGTGTATCAACAGATAATGGTAGTACTTATGTTCTTTCTGTCATTTGAGATGTTTAAAAAATGAAAAAACTGGGGGTTCCACAGTCTTTGGGATGCCCAGTTAAACAAACCTGGGGTAACTGCTGTCTTCCAGAAGATGTTGAAAGACCTTTAAAAGTTTTGTCTGTTTCTTAACAGGTAAAAGGTGCACAAACTAGGCTCAAAATGAACTGAAATTGCAGTCTAATCCTTTTTTTGAACTGCAGGCTACCTTATTTATTTGACCATCGTCAGTTTCCAGTTAAGTTTATTGCTTTAATGGTCACTTCTGCATTTGATAACTCAAAAGCTTATATACAGGATAATGTCTTCTTCATAAGGATGATATTGGTGCCTGTCAGCTGTTGTCAGTTACTAGGGGCTTGTTTATGGCCTTGCAATAACACAGTTTGTTTCACATAACTAGAATCACATCACTGATCTGAACTCTTTCGAGCTTCAAACACATTCCTGTAGTAGGCCTAGATTACAGGTTTCTTGAAAAATCTGGCTTCAGTGCTGTTGGTACAGTCAGAAGTTGACTGGTATATAGTTTGTCAGTGTTACAGAATCATGTAATGGCATGAGTAGGAATGTTCCTTAAAGGTCATCTAGTTCCAACCCCCCTGCCATTGGCAGGTTGTCACAGGCCCTGTGAATGACATGTGATCACAGAAGGAGTCTTGCTGAAACCCTTGTTCCCATTTTTTGCTGAATGCTTAAAAGGTAGATTTGATCAGTAATTGTGGAACTGGAAACAGCAACTTCAGTGAAAGAGGATTATTCAAGTTGGCTTCTACTTAGTTATTTTGAAAGCTGATCTTGGTCGATTTATTGCATGCTATGGCAAGGGAGAAGATTGCTGGGTCAAAGTCTATACAAAACAAAAGAAAGGCAGCGATGAGCTAGGAACATGAAGTTTTCTGAAAATGGTGTTTTCAGAGGCAGAACTGCAGTGGTACTTGAGCCAGATGAGCAGTTTTTGATTAGGGGAGTAGTGCCAACACTCATTTATTTCCTGATCATACATATCTATATTTAATATAAGAAATGCCTGGGAAGGGAAGTGTGTTTAAAAGAGCAACAACTGAAAAAAAGGCATAATTTGTATACGGTGAAGAACTCAATCTTGTGGGAAAATTTGTCTTGAATGTATTCAAATTTAAGGGTCACTCTTGTCACGCTTCTGTTTTAAAGGCTAATGAAGAGCTGGATGTAGAGTTCTATTTGGAGAAAAGGTGAGTCTTGAAGAACTAAATGAACCTGTATTCTAGGAGATGATTGTTTTTTCTATGCTCATATTAAGGGTAATGCATAGTGCTTATTTTTAGATTTTCAAAGAACGTGCATATAGTGGCAGACAGAAAATTTGAAATGTAGGATAATGCATACTAAAACCAAAACTCATTTGCATTAAATCTTTTCTTTTCATAGTTCAGATGCTCCTACAGAGGTATTGACCAATGGAGTACTAGTGGTGAGTATGCTGAAGATATAATGTAGTGAGACATACCTGATGGTAGGTATTTAGCAGTAAGAGGACTAGAATTGTTTAGAGTTGAAAATTCAACTGGCTCATATCCTTTCCTGCACTTCCCTCTGATTTTGAGTTTCATGTGCCAGTTTTTAAACTTTAAGCCAACTCATAGGGTTGCTGTGTTTTGTTTTCCAGTGAGACTGTTTAAAAGACTGTTTTTGAAAGACTGGTGAATCTTGTGGTTGGTCCTGAGTTTTCTAGCCTAGATGCTGGCTGGGTGTAGTCTTCTTCCTTAACATTTCTAGGATTTTTTTCAGTGACATTTTTAAATACGTGATAACCATTTCAATATTTTTCCATTCTCTTGGGGGAGACAGGCTAAAATAACTGGTATAGTATACATTAAAAGTAACTCTCTTTTCACCTAAGGAAAGAGACTCAAATGATGACTTTTTTTCTATAAGGAAAAAAGGAATGAAAACTTCAGTCATTCTTAAAATAAAGAGTTTTAATATTTTTCAGGAAAAAAAATGCTGATTTGTAGTAGTGCAGTTCTTCACAACACTTCACAGTAGAGAGCCCCTTGTATTCATGCTTACCTCAGCAAATCAGTCCTATGTTCAAGCTGCGGAGTAATTTCCTACCTTTGTGAGCAGTTATGACTGACTTAATGTCTCACTGGCTGTTCTAGCAGGGAAACTGATAACCGATTGGTGCAAGAGAGTTTCTTGAGGATGTGAATCATCAGTACAGAAAATCATGGTTAATTCATGAAGTAATTTCTAGGGCCTGAACAGATTCTGGGTAGGTACTCACATGCATAAAAAAAAAAAAAAAAGAGGAGAACAAGAAGGTGATCTTGTAAATATGAAGTGCAGTTTGCAAAAAAAACAATTGAAAACAAAGCACTGATGATTAAAAAACAAAACAAGACGAAACTGGAATAGGATGAATGCTTTTGATTCTGGAATGATAAGAATAATCTGTTCCTACTGAAACTGTACTTGCTCTTTATTTGGAGGATTAGTGTAATCCTTTATGTCTTTTTTCATAGATTGCACTTGTGAACCTGATTCCTACTATAGTAGGTGGTTAAGCTTCAACTAGAAAGTGAACTCAGACCTTGTAACCAGAGCTGGTTTCTTCTTTTCATAGGTTCGTCCTTGTTTGTCGCTCCAAGGCACCCTCAACAAAGAGGGAAAAACAAAAGAGAAACAGCAAGGTACTATTGCCTGCAGGGTTTAAGGAAGATCTTCTTTTCAGCACATTTATTCCCTGGGAGAGAGGGACGCTTAGTACTGTCTATATAGTGCATTCTTACTGACTACAAATTGACTTTAAGTTAGCTTTTATTTTTAATACTAAATTGAGTAATATTGAGTCACTTGCATTGGGTGCCCAGTGTGAGAGACTTGAATCTTCACTTGTTTTCCTAGTTTCAACTGCATTTAATAAAAGTATTTAATTTGCAACATTTAAGTAAATTGATTCTGCAGTCTAAACTTTTCATTTTAATACACAGGTGACTTTGCAGTCAAGCTGTCTGTCCCAGGGGCGTATCAGCAGCAGTTATGTATTCCCTGGAGTCTGGACAATGAGGAGGAAAATGGAACTTCCTTTGTCTTTCATGTGGACAAAGAAATGCTTCCAGAACTGCAAGTGGAACTGGAACAAACTGTGTCTATCCTACAGGTAAGGGGCTATGCTGACTACTACAAAGTTTATATGTGCTTTTAAGTAAATTAACCCTAAAACCAGCATTTCTAGTTCACGAAAAAGCCTTTGAGCATAGATTTAGTATCCTCAGTTTCATCATAAGAAGGCCAGGGACTTTCAGATGTCAAGGAATGTCAGTTTTGGATATACTGTTCAGGTATGTGCAGATATCAAAAGCAGTCATATTGCTTACAGTTTTTCTGAAGAGCTCAAATAGCATTTTGTTTTTTATTAGGATGGAATGAACCCTGATGTTGAAAAGCATTCTACAGTTCTGGGACAGGGGACTGTACCAGTTAATTCCCTTCCTATTGGAAAGAAAGTTGACAGAGTTATTTCCCTGGGAGAGGTAATGTAAACATATTTTATGTTTTTTAGCATACTTAGGTGTTGCCCTTCTCCTGTATGCATTTTGAAAGTTAATTGAACATGATTCTTAGGAGTGCTGTTTTCTCGTAGCTCAAAAATGAAATATTGAGCTCAGTGAAGCTTTTTAAAAATATTTTCGTGATTGACTTTTTGCAAAACACAGCAGAAATGGCTTTTCATGACTCCTTATCATGGGAGGAGGAAAGCAAGAGGCTTGCAGAAGAAATAAATGTGCTCAGAGAGCAGAGTGAAGACATGTTTGTTTGCTGTAGGAGACTACTGAAAATGTCTGAAATAGACTGAAGATAAGAATGTTCCACAGATGTAGTTCTGTGGGTGAGAATGCTGTTCCTGATAGTATCTGGTGTCAGTGTTGATGTAGTAGCTTCTAGTTAGTAGTACTGGCTATGAAGCTATCAATTGCAGGATTTGTTCTGTTTTTACAGGGAGAAAATTTGGATATAAATTTGAAAGCTGAAGAGAGGTGAGTGGGAACTTCAGTGATCTCTAAAATGAGGAAAGAGCTTTATTCTCATAGTGAAGGATTGTGCCTGCTGCTCTGGAAAGTGCCACTGTGTCAATGCATTTCTTGAGATAGATTAAAGAAAAAGTCTTGATTGCTTTTCTTTTGACATCTGTGATTATTCTTTTTGAAGGTACTTTCTAGTAGGTTGGCTTAAATCCAGCTGAAATTGGGGTGAAATTTTGTTTTCTTACAATTTAAACATAGCTGATGTTTTAAACATTAAATTTGATAGCTGCAGATAATTCCTAGAATGTGTTGCTGTACTGACAAATAGGAGAGGAATGCTCAGAGTTTGAAAAGCTTGGATGGGTAAAGGATGTCCAGAATTTGTTCTAAAATTGTTCTATTTATATCTATTTCTTCCTTCATGTCAATGCAGTGATCTCAATAGTTCCTTATATAAACTTCCTTCAACCACTGAGAATTTTTTTTCTTTCTTTGAAATTCCCAAAGCTTAGCCTGAGTGATTGCTTGACACAAATTTTGTAATTGGACATTAAGGGATAAATATGACAGATGTTTCGTTTTTAGTTCTGAATAATGTTGCTCAAAATAGGTAGTCTGATGTATTCTGGACAACATTGTGAGTGATAGTCATCTAGCAGTTTGATCCAGTAATCCAGATCACCACCAAAACTATACTTTGAGAAATCACTTTTCCTTGGAAATTGCAAATCTTTCAAAACTTTGTGGTGTTTTTTTTTTTTTTTTAATTTATTTTATAATTTCTATTTCAGCACTTGGGATCTAGATATACGACTGGGTTTTGACCTCTGTCAAGAGGAGAGAGCATTTGTGGAGAAAAGGAAGAAAAGAGTTTCTGAAGCACTGAAGAAGGCTCTTAACTTAAAGCAATCCCCTCAGAGAGATGAGGTATTGAGCACAGTAAGAAACTGATAAAAATCTTTTGTGCTTGGCTGGTAGTAAGGAATGTAGGACTGTTTGCCTGTAACCAACATAGCTCACACTTAACACGGGAGATCCTTGCAACATTTCAGTTTTGAAGTCTCAAATGGTGTATTTCTAAAATTCTGAGGGATGTGTGTGCTTTTGGAAGGCAAAAATTTGAAATTTCAGAATGTGTGTACTTCCTTTAGCCAAGTTGTTGTGTCTTGGGCTTTGAGCTCTGGATTGTCATGGAAAAGTCAATTTTCATAATGGTTTAATTGAATCATGGCATGCTGAAGCAGCTTCCAAACTGATTATTTGCTGACAGTGCTGTTTCTAGATGCATTGTCCTGTGAAATGCAGGTGCTCTTATAAAGAGGTATTTTGTTGGTTGTTTTTTTTTTTTAATTCTAATGCTTATAATCCATGGCATGCAAGTAAATGTGTGTTAATGTACGTAAAAATTTCAGTAAGTCACTCTTGCTGGAATTGCTGCTGTTTTTATAGTAAACAATGTATTTCAATTACAAAGTAGAGCATGTGCTTATTGAAATCAATCCTGAATTTAATGTAAGCAGATTTTTTTTTCATACACAAGATTATTTATGTTTAACTGTTGATTTACTTATAATTCAAAAGTCTGTGATTGACTCCTGAGTTTGCTGGCTGCAGGTTCCAGTTGTAGCAGTACTGGGATCTGGAGGTGGGATGAGAGCACTGACATCGTTCTATGGCAGCCTAGCTGGCCTTCAGCAGCTGGGCCTTCTGGATGTTGCAATGTATCTGAGTGGGATTTCTGGCTCCACTTGGTAAGTTGTGTGCAATGCTGATTCCAGAAACTTTGAGTATGTTAGTGTTTAGGGAAAAAAAAACCAAAACAAGTCCAGAACTGTGTTTTTTGCCACCTGTAGACAATGAAGAAATGGATATTTCATCAGATCTCATCTGAGAGTTTTGATATCAATCCTAAAGACATCTTTAAATCCATTAGCACTTCTGACCCATATGGCTATTGGCTATATATTTATAAATCTGCTGCTTTTTTTTTTTTTTTTTTTTGGCAATTGAACTTATTATCTGAATAAAGCTGCTATGTATTCTCTCAGAAGCATAATTTCAAAAGATTACCATGTTTGCTTGCTGTTGCTAGGAAGATAACAAAGATGGTGCAAGTTTGGAAAAATGTCTGTGCAAACCTCTAGGTTGCTACCTTCCAAAATGCCATATGCAGCTGAGTGAGGAATAGTGCTGGCTTTAGTAGTCTGGAACAGTGTGCTGAGATATCAGATGTGGTTAGAATGTTCCAGTATTTCAGTTCTTAGAGTATTTAGTGAAATCATCCTTCACATCCAATACACTGTTTTCATGAAGTGATTTCAGTGAGGAGTTGTGCAACCTGATAGTATAATCCCCCTTCCAGCACTTTGTGCCACCTGACAATAAAATATCTCCTTCTAAAGCTTTGTGCATTAATTCTGGTTTATATGATATTCTTGCACTAACCTTGTGATCTGATCTGCCCCTTCTGATTCAAAGCCAGACTTGGAAATGAAATTAGTTATCTGCTAACCAAGCATGCAAACTAGTTTCTCATTTTAATGAGACTTATGTTCTGATAAAGGTTATGGCCTCCATTGCTGTATACAATAGCAGTCTTGCTGTCTGCAAGTTGCTCAGGGTTGTTATGGACTGGAGTTAACTCGGGTTTAGGAATTAACATATAGACTAACATCTGATGTTCACAACGTCTATGAGAGGTAGGTTAGCAATTAGGGTGAAACTGCCAGGTCTCAGGGTTTTCAGCATGTTTTAATGAAGAACTATTATTTCTGTTTCTTTTTTTCCTCATCTTTAGCTAGACTTCTCAAGCCAAGGAGTAAGTTCTACTCACAGGAGTAATAATATCTAGGTAAAATTCAGTGTTTACATAAAGGCCATTTTTACCAGTGATGTTTACTGTAAGCATTTTCAGGTGTTTATCAACATTGTATCAAGACCCTAACTGGTCACAGAAGGACCTTCAAGATGCAATTAGCAGAGCTCAGAGGACTGTTTCCAGCAGCAAAGGAGGGGCATTTTCCCCAGAACGACTGAAATACTATTTCCAGGAGTTGAATGCAATGGAGAGTAGTGGACGGAAGGCTTCCTTCACAGACTTGTGGGGCCTTATTGTGGAGTATTTCTTACAACAGAAGGTAAAAGATTTAGTTTGGATGTGCACTACTGTTTGTCTTCTAGATGGTACCTTAGCAGACATGTATGTTGAGTGTCAAGAAATTAGTTACTCTCTGTCTTTGTGAGCTGATTCAGAATAGGCAGTATTGTAGAATAAATATAATGTGTTCTTGCTTCTGTCTGCCTCATTTTTTCCAGCACTTTTCTTTGTAAATAATTTTGTAGCTTTATATATTAGCGCTATAGAAAAAATTGAGTGTATTTGTAATAACTTGATAATTAATAGCTTCTGTATTGGACAGGTTAAAGTGAAACACTGAAAAAATGTTGGTGATGGTCTTGCAAAACTGTATTACTATGTGATATTTATAGTACTAATTGAAATCAGAGGGGTAACAAGCTTGTTAATAACATCTGATGTTCTAAATATTCTGTGAAAACCTAACATTGTGCATAGGCAGAGGGAGGTAAGGGGACTTTGAATTAGCAGCATTGCAAGATGTTAAGAATTAGCTTCAAATTTTTCAAGTATGAGAACAAAATTTATCTTACTTAGTGTTTCTTTTTCCTTGCTTGTAACCAGGAAGATCCATCAAAGCTGTCTGATCAGCAAGAAGCAGTGAAATGGGCCCAGAACCCTTATCCTATCTATGCAGCTGTTAATGTGAGACCTAATATTAGCAGTGGTGACTTCGCAGGTATGAACACAGCAGCTTTATTTTGGCTTGCTGAAGTCTATAAATTCAGTTCACCTGTGCAGCTCCAGTCCTAGTCAATTGTAACTCTTAACTTCTTGCTGCCTCATATTTGTAGACGTAATGAGACAGGGACGCCAGTGCTTGTGTCCAGCTGTGTACCGCTATTGATCTTTTCTTTTTCCACGGTTATTCTTTTGTTCTGGGGAGAGATGCATATATGTAAAGAAGAATTTTAAAGCAGAACTTGAAGGAAAATGAATTTCATTTGTAAATATTTGTGAAAGACTTTCAAACTTTTTTTTTCTTAAACCCAAAAGCCGGGAGAAAAGGAGGTTGCATTGAGTCAATGAAAGCCTGGATGAGAGTTTATATTAATTGCATTTACCTAAAATGGAGGCTCCGTGGAAAGAGTGACAGGGAAATTCACCGTGATAGTAAAATAAGCGGAGGGAGGCTCCCTTCTGCCCCCCCACCTCATGTGAACATTAATCTCGTGAGTGTTTACATGTATGCTTACTCTGAGGTGAGGAAGTCCACACTGATCTGTTGACTCTTTCTTAGAATGGTGTGAGTTTACTCCGTATGAAGTTGGGTTTCGCAAATATGGGGCTTTTGTCCGAACAGAAGACTTTGACAGTGAGTTCTTCATGGGAAGGCTCATCCAGAAACATCCAGAGCCTAGAATTTGTTTTCTACAAGGTATGAACTTTCAGTAGTGAATAAAACAGTTTAGGATTCAACTTTTAAGCCTATACCTTTTGATCTCTTCCCAGAGAGTATGAAGAGGGGAAAAAAGGTCAAATTATTTTCCACAGGTTTAGCCATTGTTTTGTAGGAATATTTGACTATAATACTGTGTGTGTGAACAGATTGTTTAAAAAACAAAAAACAAAAAACAAAACACATTAGCTCTTAGCAGTATTACAGTGAATGTGACTAAAATAATTCAGAAATTGAGGGATTGTATTTTTGCTGCCACTGTTTGTCAGAGATTTAAAATTCAGTGCAGCTGAATCCCATTGCTTTTAAATACAGGCATACTTGTAGGAGCTAATGTTTTCTGCTGTAACATGCTACTTCATTGCATTAACATCTTTTCTATTCCTTACCTATGTTTTTTTTTTTTTTAATGGGTAATACCTGTTTGAAAAAAAAAAGATCATTTGTTTTCTGTTGACTTTATATTCTGTATTGTTAAGAATGTATAAGATTGCTTAGGTAGAATACTTTTCAGAACCTGAATGGGAGAAAGTATTTGGAGTGTTTGTTTAATATTTGGTGATAAACTGAGAGCAAATGACTCTCCAACTTCCATTCATTCTTTACATGATCATAGATGTCCTTACAGGCTTTGCATTGAATGACTGTATCTTGTTTGGAGCATCCTAATTGAAGATGTATACAGGCAGGCAGTGACAATCTATATTCAAACATGTTATTTTATTGGAATCACATTCAGGAACATGAAGATGGCAAATTTATATTGTGTTTTTGTCTGAGTTGGAGACAAAAAAACAACCAAAAACAATTGAGCGGCTGAGTTATAAGACTATTGGTTGCACCAGAAAAAGCCTTCTAGTTATTGAAGCATTATTTATTTCTCCTGCAGGTATGTGGGGTAGTGCCTTTGCTGCAAGCTTAGATGATATCTGCTTGAAAGTGGTTGGTATAGGACTGAGCTTTCTAGATCCATTCAAAGATGTTATCAAAGTTATAGGTAAGAACACTCTAAAATTGTTGGATTTTCCTAAAGATTCCTAGTTTTGGAGTGACTGTAAAAATAATGTGACTCAAAAATATACAATGTGTTGTTTTGAAGACTAGCATTTCATTTTCTTCTGTGTATTAATCCATATTATCACATGTGGTAAGTAATGGTAGTTTTGTTTGCTTTCTATTTTTTTCTTTTCTCTTAAAGTTTTTTTTTTTTTTTTTTTTTTTTTTAGCCTGAACTTTGTCTAGTTCTGAGAGATGTCCTGACTATGTTTTGCAGTTCAGGGGGTCTTAATCATGGGCAAAGGACAGAATCTATATAGCCACACTGGATTTTCAGTTCACTTCTTAGCCTCATTTATGTATATTTTTTACTAACATTGGATAAGCTGGTTGTACATTTGTATTCTCCATTTATACAATACCTCTTCAGTAGTGAAAAGGAAATTTATTAAAAGCTGAGAGATATTCAGGTGTTTGGTTGTTTTTTTTTTTTATTACTTCATAGTTGAATAGTGGCAGGAGATATTTTTTTCCTCTTTGCCTTAGGTTGACTGGTTAAACTTTGTAGAAAATAAGTCTGATTGAAATGATGGAGCTGCGTGAGTGTTTGTTATGTATTCTGTACCCTTTGTGGCTTCTGTAGATGACTGCAGAAGATTTCATTTCCGAGATCCAACACGACTGAAGACTCGCTTGATTGTACCTGGAGGCCCCCTGCTGCAAATCTTCCAAGATTTCTTCAAGTCCCGGGTCACATGTGGAGAGACCTTCAACTTCATGCAGGGTTTATATCTTCATAAAGATTATGTTAAAGTCAAGGAATTTGTAGTTTGGAGAGGTAAATGAACTTGTATGTGTCTGGGATATAAAATTGTGTGTTATTCTCTAACAGGCAATTTTTCAGAATGTAAGGAAGATTGACTTTGTTCCACTGAAGTCAGGCTATTTACCCCTTCTTCTGTCAAAGCAGAAATTTGATCCACTGTGAACATTCCCTCATATGAGGGAAGTTCATTGTCAGATTTTTATGAGCCAGTCACAGTACATGATATGTTGTCTTTTCTTAGAGCTCTAGGATAATCTGTGTTGCTTGTAGTCAGTGGTGTGTAACAAAGCATTATAGTTACTTGCGTTACTTGGAGTGTTTTCCAGGCACTCATCTGGATGCATTTCCCAACCAGCTGAGCCCCATGGAAGAGAACTTATATTTAGTGGATGGTGGCTTTTCCATCAACTCTCCTTTTCCACTGGTACTTCAACCAGAGAGGGATGTGGATGTTATTTTGTCATTCAATTTTTCCTGGGAAGCTCCATTTGAGGTAGGAGACATAGCATTATTACAGGAAGAGAAGCATGTGGAATCATGGTCACGATGACAGCAGATCAGTTGATGTTGAATGCAAACACTATTGAAAGGCAGAATTAAAATAAATCTTCACCACTACAGAATGCTGTTGTACCATGCTTTTTACACTCAATATCATGAGGAGACTGGAATTGACAACTGTGTGATTTGATTCAGAAGTTTATTGTGTTGCCTAAAATAAGAATGTTTGCTTAGTTCTTAAGATCTTTGTTGCAGTTGGTGACTGAATTCATGCAGGTAAGTTTTCCTGTAAATGCAAGTGTTTATTTTTATTGGCTGAGAAGTTAGTTATACTTAAAGTAGTAAAATGTAAAAAGAGTTTCAGCTCCAAACTGTTGATGTTTGGTAACAGTTTAGTTCTATTCTTCTGTATCACCAGCTGGAGCAATTGCTTTGAGCAGTCTGGAAGATGGGTTTCTGTCACTTATTTTGTTAGAGTCTCTGCATTTGAGGATTCTAGTTACAGTCATAGAGGTTGTCTGATATTCTATCAGAATGACCCTTGTTCTTTGATGACAGGTTTTAGAGCTGACTCAGCAATATTGTGAGGAGCGGGAAATACCTTTCCCAAAAATCAGAGTGAGTGAGGAAGATGAGAAGAAGCCCAAAGAATGTTATGTGTTTGTGGATGATGATAATCCAAAAGCTCCCATTGTACTCCACTTCCCATTGGTGAATGACACCTTCCAAAAATACAAAGCTCCAGGTAAGGAACTTTGCCTTCAGCTTCCAAGCACTTTGGATCATAAAGAAGCTGAAATTGCTGAGGAAGAAAGTGTTCTTTTCTTTATGGAAATAATTGCGGTTCAACTGAGCAATCAACTGTGATATCCTCCTCATATAAAAACATTACAGCTGACATATTGTTTTTTCTTGCTGCAGGAGTTAAACGTGAGTCAGAAGATGAGAAATCCTTCGGTGACTTTGTCATTGAGACAAAAGATTCTCCTTATCGTACGCTAAATTTTACCTTTGAGCCATATGATTTCAGTAGGTTAGTGGAAGTGAATCGCTACAACGTTCTTAACAGTAGTGACACTCTCTTCAAAACCCTGAACTTGGCCCTGCAAAGGAGAAAGCTGAAGAACATCATCAATACAGCCCACACATGAACAACTTCCAGAACTGAGAATAAAGACAAGCTGCGGTGTTCAAACTGGAAACTGCCCTTCTGAGAAGGGAGTAGTGAATGTGACATTGAAATTTCACTCAAGGAATCATGCTCTTAGAAAAACTCAAGAGATAATGGTGTTGTACAGAGCAATAGAGCATGTTGCTAAGTTAAACAGGAAATGTTTGTGTGGTGAAAAGTCAAGTTACCTAGCCCAGTTCCTCATCTAACAGTGGTTTATGACTAGAGAGATCCACACAAATAGTGCAAGCATCTGGAGATGATCTTCAAAATTTCACTGGTTTGAGGATGAAGGACTTTTTGTAAAAGATGTATGAGAAAACATAGATTTCTTCCATAAGTTTCTTGCTTTTTGAACTTTCCTGGAGTGTAATCATGTATGTCATCAGGCCTTGAAATCTGCTCACTGTAACCATGCACTGAGAGAGAAAATGTCCTTTTGCTTTCAACTTGCTGCTCACTGATGCTTATGTATTTGAAAACATAGTAAGGGAGGCTCCTAGGAAGTCTGAATTTGTTTTTGTTTTTTTTGTTTTTTTTCTTTACACTTAATTTCTTGTGCTTGCAATTCAGACCTTTGTTCAGGGAATTTATTTGCATGTTTTCATGTTACAGAAACATTGATGGTCAAGGTAGGAATGCTTTATAAATGTTAATAAATGTAATAACATCAGGTACTGCTATGCTAAAGGGTGGAGTTGGCCTCCCTTTGCATAAAGTACATCGTTGGCAAATACCTAATATAAAAGGCTGGTGTTTACTTTTTTTGGCTTTTATATTGAGCTGTATGTACTGATTTTGTATATGAAAACTGAAGGCAGGAATTTTTCTGAAATGATGTAGAGGCTTGTAAACAGATAATGGTTCTTGATTTTTTTTTGTTCTTCTTTAAATAAATTTTAATTTTGATAACATGCTTTTCATAATTATTAGTACTCAATATATATTACCCTTGTAAAGAGCAAGTGGAATGTAAACATTTACAGTTTCTTTTATTACTTCTCTATAACTGAATTACTTCTCTATAACTGGTGAAGTCGGAAAGTACCAGTCTATTTCTGGCTGGTGTTGCTCAGTAGTCATCTCTTCATTATAAAACTTCTCTTGAAGGAAGTGTGACTCAAACCATTTTTAAAAAAAGGTCTTAACTTTTAGACATGTTCTGAGCAGTGACTTCATTTGGGCAGTTAAACTTGATTGAAATCTGAAAGGAATGTCCTTACTACTTGCCTTCCTTAAGCTGAAAGAAAAGAGACAACAGTTGAAGTTGCTCTTTTTTTTTGTTGTTGTTATTAGTGCTTTCTAGGATTTTGACATCTTCAATTTGTGTTTGGTGATGTTTTATGCATATTTTCATGCTGGATTTTCAAGTGTTTTTATCTCTGCTGCCTTTCAGCCTGCTGTTGTGCCTTTGAATTTGTAGTGGGATTGGACTTTCCTTTGTTCCTCCTGAGCCAGTTTTTCTTCTGATGTGAATCTGAATTAATGGTTTGATTACTTGCACTTTCTTGTTTATGATGTTCTCTACTGATAGGAGAGGATTTGATGCTGCGGGGGTGTGAGTATTTATGTAGCAGGATATAGGTGGGAAGATGAAATGTTACTTACAAAACTGGATCTACTCAGTTTTGTTAGGCATGTACGAAGGAGTCTTATAAGGTACAGCTTCTTGGTAAGTTCTGCTGCAGTAGCAGTGCTTCTCTTGTAAAAAGATATGAGGCCTTAACAGTGCATTTTAATTTGCTATCCTGATGTGTAAGTAGCCACATCCTTTTCAACTCTGTGTTACAGTAGAATTGTCCACAGACAAGTCAGTGTACTTGCTGTACTACATGTATTCTTCGATCTTAAAAAGTCAAAAACTCACTTCCACTGAGAAACTGGAGGTGACAGAATTGGAAAGGTGAAGAATCACTGGTAGTTGTGCTGGTGAATTGAACTGACTCGCGCTTGGATTGCAATCACCTCATTTTGTTGTTGCCACAGCAAAATTTCTCTAAAATTTTTTTTTTAGAGCTGGTTTAGAAGTTTCTGGACTTTGATTTGAACTAAGTGAATTAATATAGTTCTTATATATGAATATCTTTGCCCCAGTATTTTGTAATTCATTACTGTATTGCTAACCTTACTTCCTGTCCTAAGGAATGTGACCACTCATAGCCCTGTGCTGCTCCATTCTTAGCCTGAGGATACAATTAAAGCATTGCTGTGTGGAGGCAAAATTCTTGTGGTCTAAGGGGCAGATTAGTGCACTTGAAAATGTCTATTTACCTATTCCAGTATTTATATGGATTATATCCAGAATCTTCCTTCACTTCTAACCTGGATCTCCTGATGAAACAGTAGCAGAGCTGTGCAAAGTTGCATAAAAGTGTTTGCTCTTCTCACTCTTTGTTGAATGAAGATGTAGCAATAACTTTTTTTTTTTCCTGAGACTGTAGTTTCTGGCTAGATTTCCTAAATATGGCAACTGGGACAGGAGGGGAGTATTAGCAATAGTATCAAACTTTGCACCAGTCCCTCCAGTTGAGGCAGTCACTGCTGTTGTGGTGGTAAGGATTTCTTTGTGTTCTGAAAGAGAATGGATTGTATAGTCTGAGCTATTGCACTTGCTGATCTCTACGTGCTTCTTCATGTCCAGCACATTTTTTAGTGCATTAAAGGGAGACAGCCTTTTACATGACACTTCAATGATTTTCCACCCACTCTCCAACCTACTGTATTTATAATCACAAAATATTATCAGGCAAGGAAGAAGGGAACAGTAGCTTCATTAAGCTGTTGTCAGGGCAGGTTGCTGCAGTTAGTGGGCATGCTGTTGTGAGGGCTGCTCTGGAAAATAATGCCTCCTATTTTCTTATGTTGGCTTATATATCAGAGGTGAATGTTGGTGGTATGACAGTAGAGGTTGAACCTTCCCACTAACATTCCATTACTTTTTGTTGCTGTGTGACAGCAGAGGGGCAGTACAGCAAAATGGCATCTGACATGGAATTGCAGATGAAGTAAAGATATGTAATTGAATTCTTCCATGCAGAAAAATGGCATCCATTGACATTTACTGGTGTTTGGTGAGGGTTTATAGAGACTAAGCAGTGAATGTGAACACAGTGAGGTGGTTGGTAGTATTTTTCAGCAGTGGCAGTTGCAGCAGTGAGTCACCTCTAATTGTGTGGATTTTTTTATGAGTATGGTATGCAGACTCTTGTTCATCACTGGTGAATATGCATGGCTAATAGTGGTAATTATGTTAAAAAAAAAATAGCATTTTGTAGCTGAGAATCTGCACTATCAAAGTTATTGTACTCTTTGTTGTTTCAAAGGAAATAATTGGGAGGTATTACTTTTGAAGCCACCTATGTGCAGTGAAAAACAAACATTGCTGTTCATTTGTAATCTCTTTAGTAGAGAAAAATAGTTGAAGATAAGGAAAGTGTACTTCCTTGGAAGTGAAATTCCCTGGTAGTGTACCTCATCTCTGCTTTAGGTTCACAAGTACGAAGTCATACATATGATTTTGACTGTTGTACTTTCATTCACAATTTTAAAATAACAGTGCTGTTGCTGTGCATCTGTTTCTGTTTTCTTGATGAACTGATTGTTGGGTTACTGATCACGGCATTCATGTCAGCTCAGGTCTACTAAGAGTTTTATAGAGTCCTGTAAACTAGAAATTGTGATGAGAATTCCAGAGAGACAATGATTAATGCCCATGTGATTGCCTCATATAGTTACATCCAAGGGTGTTGGTGTAAATACCAGGCCAAGGTTGCCTTGAGGGCAAACATGTAGAGCTGCAAAGCTTGACTAACTAGATGTGATAACTTCCAGGAGGAGGAAAGCTGCTCAGAACATTATGGATGAAAACTCAGATTCTGTTTTCTCTTTTTTTTAAGTTCTGTAATATAATTAGTAATTAATTTTTTTGTGTGAAGCCTTCAACTTTCAGGTGAACAAAATTGTAACCCCAATGGAAAAAAGATCTCAATAAAAAGTTAATGATGGTCACTAACCCTGCCAAGGCTGACCCCTGAAAGCATTTCCTTATTCTATGTGACAAGTGGAAATTGAAGTAGGCTTCTATATTACTGCTGTGAGGTTAACCAGTCTCTGAGAGGTTTTGCACCTTCACAATATATTTATTTCCATCTCCAGTGTTTAAGGGATCCCATCTAAAGCTAAATTCTAATGCGGCAGTTGTACTACTGTGACATCATCATTGTCAAGGTTAATATAAGCATGTTTGAAGTGGATGGTGTGGAGATCTTTCTCCTTTAGCAACTACCATACAGACAGCGGTGGAGATTCACTGCTGTTAAGGGTATTTCCCAACTCATTCGGGAAGTTTGTTCCTGCCAGCAAATCAGGGAAGCTGGCAATGGGAAACTTGGCAGGGGAATAGCTTCAGAGTGGGTGAGACTGTATTTTACAAGTGCTCCTTGAACGCTTTGTCTGCAGAAGTTAGCCCATGTTTGTAATGAGGTATTCTAGAAGATGACTTCTGGATAGCTGCTTTTATTACTCATTGTGAAACACAACAAGCTTAAGCATGCTGTATCTTCGAGTTACACCTTTGTCTATGCTGTGGATGCATTTCTGAAATCTGCATTGTGATGCCTGTGATGCTTTAAGGAAAATATTACACCAGAGGTTCATTTTAAAAATGTGTCAGTGCATTAAAGCAGCATATCAGAAACAAACAGCAATTAAAAAATGAAGGGAATGTCTTCTGCTTGAACCAACGCCAGATTGATAGTAGAATCGCCTCTGACTCAGCTTTTAGGTCTGCCTCAAAGACAGGTGTTCTAAAAGTATTTTTAAATGCAAAGTACTGAGAATATGTTGAGAATATTTTCTTTTAGTAATTTTTTTATACTGTCAGAATATGCACTTATAGCATCTGATCCCTTCTGTATGGCACAGAAGTCTATATGTTTTGATGTCAGTGGCTGTACATTTGCCTTCTGTCTTTAACCTTAATATAATAGCCTTGACTCAGAGGTCCATGCAAAATCCCCAAGATGTGTTTTGCCAAAATCCTGAGAGGCCTTGTTAGGTAGACCCTGTTTCAGTTGAGAATACGAGTAGGATTACTTTCAAAGAAACTGCCAAGAAATTGTAATTCTTCTCAGATTCTTTCCTAAAGTATCAGGATTTAAAAGATTGTGTTCCGTGTGTGTGCATATTCTCCTATAACATTTTTTACATTTTTAACCTGTGGCTGATCCCAGCTGAATTTGACTTATCAAAGACAAATCCTTAGAAGACCTATGCTGAATACAGGATTGAGATTTCTATGAGTGTCCCCCCCCATTCCTGACAGTGAGCCCTGGGAGAATGCTGCAGCATGCCTCTAGTCTTCTGAGATATTGGTGAATCCACCAGTAACACACCTTAACCAATCGACTTTGAGGTGGAACTGTAGGATTTATAATTATTTTTCTTTCCTTCCTGACCAACGTGAAATTGCTCAGATCATAGTATAGCTGAATCAGTGGGATTTCTGAGGCCTCATGTAAATGCCTTTTATTTCTGCGCTGGTGTTGCTCTCTCCCCGCAGTCAGCCCTTAGGTGGCACTCTGTCACAGGAGTGGGCAGCACCTGTACCTACGCCTGATTACTCCCAGCACTACTGCTGAGATGCTGCTTTCTCTTATGATCCCTTAGGAAGTTATGAATGCGACAACACTAATTATCACTTAGTGGCATTGTGGGAAGAGCTCTTGCATTTTGGAAGTTCTCTGTGGCTTTTTGGAAGAGAGAATTGCAGGACCACCTTAGTTTATGTAACTCTTCCTTATTTCATGGAACCTACTCCACTGTGGTAAAAGATTGCTCTTATGAATCAGAGCCTCTATTTTTCTTTAAGAGATCCTTCTGGGATAGAGGAGAGGGCAGTGATGGAGGAGGCCATCCATAGCCTCTTGAATCTAGACGGCTGAAATCTCAATGCCCTATACACGGTGAAGGTAGGTACAGGCCAACTCTCAGTACTGTGCTGGTGACTGCATTCCCAGATAAAGCAAACATCTGTTCTGATGTAGTGGCTCTGCCTGGAAAGGAGTGAGCACAATGGGTGCTGTTATGAAGGAAAACTGTGTTTTGTGTATGTGACTAAAACAGCATTTGTAACATCCTAATATTTTGGCTGTTACTGGACGGTACGTGCATGTTTTTTTTCCCTCCTTTTTGTCACTCCACTCACAACCAGAATTCTGGCTAGGGAGGTGTAAAGATTTGTGAGGTGACACAGCTAGCCCAGACCAGTCAAGAGAGTAATCTGTGCCATATACATTAAGCTCAGCAACAAAACCTGAGGTAGAGGAAGAAGGCAGAAGGGTGTCTACTAAAGTAGCTGTTGCTCTGAGACTGGGGGGGGGCATCAGTCTGATTATAGGAAGTAGTGATTCCTTTTGCATTACTGGTTTCCTTTTTTCTTCACTTAATAAACTAACTTATTTCAGTCCTTGAGTTTTCTCACTCTAGCTCTTCACATGCACTCGACTGCCCCACTGGATGGTGGAGGAACAGTGCAGCTGTGTGGATGCTTAGCTGGCTGGGACTAACCCACCGCAGTTCATTATAGCTATGTCAGTGTATCTCTTTACTGTACTTCTTTTGTTAGGCAGAGTAAAGTAGCAAATCCATAGATTCTAGATTAGGTTTTGCTTGATGCTTAGTTTTCTCTGGTATTTCTCTATGGCAGCCTAAATGTCTCAAGCACTATTTCTTTCTGCTCAAAACCCTACAACGCTTCCTTTACATCCATGGTGGAATTTAAGTGTCAGACCTGTCTGAATGTTGCCGCAATAGTTATGATCTTGCAGGCAGGGTCAGGTGACACAAAATCCTTATCAGTCTTAGATCCATGCACAGATAAGTGTCTAAGTAAAATATTCGAGTAGCCCATTGTTGGATGGGCTCTTAAAATGTTTCATGTCTGCTGCTGCCTGCTAGCTGCCTTCATTTACCCCATTCTGTACAGATGTTTTTCAGTGTAGGAAGAGGGAGAAAAGCAAGCTTCTGGCTGATGGTGACTAACACATCAAAGTGTAGGATGACAATAGTAGGTACTGAAGAGAGCTGGGTACTAACAAGGAGCACTGCAGCTCTTAGGAACTTCCAGAGTGTATTTTGGCTCGTTTCTTTCCAGTCACTGCTGAAGGTGATTCAGCTGCAATTATAAGCTTACTCAGTACTTACCTCAGTCCTCCTGTTGCGTATGAGAAGCCTGTAGCTGTGATCAAGTAATAAAAGCAAGTGTTGCAAAAGAACGCACAGTGAAGATGTCCTGGTATCTTCTCTTCTTCTTTTGTGGAAGTGCAGTAACTCTCATCACTGTGATGCTGTTGGTCCCCGTGCCCAGGTATGCACTTGACTTTAGATCCCTGGTGTAGGGTCACCCTGTATTCCATGTGTTAGAGATGAATAGATGCTGTCTTCTGATCTCAGATGTATGTCTGAACTGAAGATCCTGGGAGCTGAGATGAAGCATTCCCTGAGTGCTGAGCATGGTGACTTGAGTAGTGCAGTCTGCAAGAGGTGCTCCTGAGCAATTCAGTCCTCAGGAGCTTTCTCATTTAAAAAACAAACAAACAAAAAAACCTTCATACCATCACTGCGATATATCTGCTTTTATAGGAAGAGTCCTTTGGCTGCTCTTCTTTCTCATGATGTGCTGTCCACAAATGGCCTGAATGTGGAAGTTGCAGTAAGGATAGGAGGTGAGTGGGGAACACAACATACTATTTAAATGTATGGGTGACTTTTAATCTTCAGGAGCTGGAGGAAAATACATTATCACTAAAATAAGCCATGAAATGACTTCAAAGCCTGAACCAAGAGATGTGTTGGCTGTTGAGTTCAACCTCATGTAGCAGCATGAGCTAAATCTTTTACTTCAAATCACGATGTGCTACTTTGAAAGTGTAATCAGTTATTCCAAGTGAAATAGATATGTTGCAACAAGACTGTGCCACAAAATAATAATAAAGTCTGTCAACCAACGGAAGGAAAAAAAAAAAAAAGAACAACAAACCTGTAGCTAAGAACTCCTCACACTTTGCATAAATGACATTGCACTCTGAGGTAGAAACTTCTGTGTGTGCAATGCCAGTCTATGAAAGAGACGAATAACAATGGTGGTTTTAAGATTTCTTGTCTAAGGGAACTCTCCTCTATAGGACCACTGGGATTGGACAGATAGACTTTCAGCCACTCCTAATGAAAGAATTTTTGTTATTCTGTGTGTCCTGCTGCTTCAAAAAGCAGTTTTCTATTTGGCTTAAGGAATCTGAGATTTAAAAATATTTCAACTACAATTTTATTATTGAATGATAGCTATTTTAGTGATTTAAAGAGTGCTTAATGCTAATTTTATGGATTGTGCTAGGTACACTTGTTTGTTTCTGTGCATTGAGTGCTATTAGAATAACACAAAGCTACTGTAGTATGGAAGTGAAATCAGATGACAAATATTTCAATATTTTGAAGAAATGTAGTTATTTGTGTTAAAGCTTAAATGTGTTGCTAACACAGATTAATTGAAAGCAGAACATTCACTAAAGAGTACATTTCAATAACAGAAGTTTCTCCTGGTTCTGTTCACCTGATGACATCCCTTATGTAGCACAAATAAGGGGAGAAGAACTCTTCCTTAGAAGAGAATAGTTGCAGTGTTCTCTCAAGACTTTTCCAGTTGGTGAGGGTTACAAGTAACCCCCCCCCCCCCCCCCCCCCCCCAATTCTCCTATGTATGCTTATTCAAAAATCACAGTGATAAAGAGCTGTTTTATTTTGGGATTAGGCAGAGAAGTGTTTGACCTGTGTCCCCCTTTCCCCTAAATCACTACAGCAGTAAAAGGAATCTTCATTTGGCGAAGAACAAGTGCATAATTTGTGCTGTTGAAATCAGGAGGTGGAGCTCTGAGTCAGTTTATACAGTGCTGCTTCCCTGCTGGTCAGCTGATAGGAGAATAGTGCATTGAAAGAGTCACCTGTCAGCTGGACCACCACACCTCTGCCTTTTATGAAGTAGAGGTACAATGGGATCCTCAGCTTACTCACCTCCGGTAAGAAGAAATCAGCACTGGGATGGGATGATCTGTTTGGCTAGCATGGGTGAGATGCCTGAAAAGCGAAGTGTTTGGTGAATTCTGGTCCTTAAGTGTCAAATACGCTTGCAGTGGGCAAACTTATTAGTCAGAGCAGCTAGTAGATGTCACTGGGCAGGTGCAGCTGTATCCCATCGTGAGGAAGAGAGAAGATGCCTGCTACTGCCCTGGTGAATCTCCGTAGAAGCTAAAAACTGGGGGTTGGTGACTGATGGGTTTCATCAGTGACCATTCTCACTTCTTCATCCCCAGGATCGGTTCATCCGAGCAAACCAACACAGGAAAATTGGGATCAGGAAGGGGAATCATGGAAGACCATGCAGCTTTGAAGATGAGGTATGGAGCAAAGGACTGCATCTAGGTTACAAAGGAAGGGCTGCAGGGTACAAACAGCAGCTGTGCCACTGGGAGTCTTTCATCAGCACCTATTGTTTCTTCTTGAGCTTGGCTGTTGCTATGAGAGGTGTTATGTTTTAACGGTTAGTTAAGGGAGCATTTGTTTCTTCTGTGAGTGTGCACCCCTGGGTGGAGGATGTTTTCTGTGACATGGGGGTTGGGAAGGTGAAGATGAGGAACTTGTGGTTTAGATGCTGGGCAAGGAACTGGGAGAGCTGGATGTTAGTCTTGACTTAATGGTTACCTCAGTATATGATGTTAATCATACTTCACAGCACCCAGAGAAGATGTCTTCTGATAATTTTTCCTTTGCTTTGTGGAGATGGATCAGCATATACAATGTATTACTCAGTATCTGCTTCTGAAAATAATTTGGAATCCTAGTTTTTATTAAGTCGAACTATTAAAAGGTGTTGGAATGTACTTGCATGCGGTATGCAATAAATTGTTCCCTTTTTCTGAGTCCTGGTTGGTTTAAATTGTATCAAATGGGAAAAGAAAATCATTGTATATATAGCTCTATAATACTTATTATAAGAGTTTCCTGCATCTGTTCCCTTTCTGTAGTCAGTGTAAAATTATGAAGCTATCTAATTGCTAGATCTACAACTAGATCAAGTTGACAAAGCCCTGAGCACCCTGATGTAGCTGCAGGTTTCCCTGTTCATTGTAGCAGAGTTAGACTTAGATAGCCTTTAAAGGTCCCTTTCAGCTCAAATGCTCCTATGATCTGTGAGAGCAGTGAACTCACTACTGGCCAGCACTATGAAATAATGTTTACTTTTGTGTTTGAATATTTTCTTATTCGTGAGACAGTTGGAAAACTAAACTTTCTCTAAAATCCAGGATATGTACACTCCTAAAGCTGAAGATTAGAAGTCCTCTGTAAGGATGAAATGTTGAGCTTTCAGAAGTTCTGATTGCCTATCTCCTATCACTTTTTCCATCTCCTCTTTAGAAAAGTTGCTGCTAAAAACTCTATATTGCACTTTCTGAGAGAAAAGTACTGGGTTGAGAATTTTCCAGTGGACTCCATGCATCATCTAGAATAGTGACATAGTTTTCAGATGATTAATCTTCTTCTGTCAAGAGGCTGACATATCAAAATAAAGGATATACAAGGAGATTTTAAGGACACAATTTATTAGAAATCGTGATACTTTGATGATTTAATTACTCCTTTCAATTTAATTAATGGAGCTACTGCTTCTATGTACAGCATTTTACATCTGATGTTCTTCAGGATTATCTTGTTTATCCTGCAACCAAGTATAGGGTTGTCTGTAGCCGTGATGGGGTGTGGAAGGGAGAAAACAAAAACTGATTGGGTCATGCAGCCTTCAAAGATGCTGCTATGCATGTGCCCTACGATCAGTATACTGTTATACCTCATTGCTTCCCTGTGGTGAATAAATGAGGTCAGCTAATTGTTTTTCAATATGAATGTATTTCTATGATGATTTATTATCTGAAAGCCCTAAATAAGACAGGGCATTGTAAATAACTTTTTTTTCTTCTGGATATTCATATGAAATTATAACTTCTCCTCCTGCTTCTTTGTATTTAATTGCCTAATCTAATTCACAGTCGATTTTACAATCTTTCTTCACTCTCATCATTTCAAGTCTATAATTCAGTTTGTATTTGCAGCATTCCACTTTCTTAAATTGTTTATAGGTTTTGTCATTTACTCATTCCTCAGTTCTGTTTTCTTTTCGGCAATTAGTTTAGCAGTTTATACTGTGGTAATGTGATTTCACTTCGGTCAGCGTAGACCTTATCTGTGTATGATGAGCTATCTTCATCAGTGTCACTAAGAGCCAAAAAAAACTAACCCCAAAACTGAAAAATCTGCAGCCTCTTCTGCGTTATAGCACATCACCTTTGCACTAAAACCTGAAAGCCTCTTTGTATTGAGCTGAACCTTCATGTGAAATGGAAGAATGCTTTTATGCAAAGCATCTGAACTCAGACTTCTTTCTGCCAGTGTAACTGCTCTGGAGTCCCATCCTGGGATGTCCACATTTCTAACCATTCTCTCCCTCCTTTATTTATATATCTATCTATTTGTTTATTTATTTAGAGCTAAGCAATTTGGTATAACCAAAGACATTGTATACTGTAGTGTTATGACTCGTGTGGCCAGATTGGCTGATCGTAATGAAATCTTGAATGGGACATTTTAAAAACAAGTGGATCTACCCTGTTCCTCAATAATGTTATGTGGCTGATGGGTGCAGTCCCTTCCTGAGGAAGAAGGAAATACCATGGCCCCAAGACCATGAGGTTGGAATCTGCTGTACTCAAATCTATTGGACTCTGTTGGCCTGAGAGCTGAGAAGCAAACCCAATAATTTGGAGGTAGCTGGATTATAATAGGGACAAATACATAATGTCTCTTAAAACATTTTTTTTTCTTACTACTTGGGATTAAAAGTTAACATTTAAAACCTGAATCTTAAACAACAAAACAAACAAACAAAAAAACCCACATAAACAAAAAACTCAGATAACCGAAACCAAGCAGAAAGCAATATGCTTCCCAACCACCCAAAACTTAACATTATGCACAACTGATATAAGTAAACTGCAATCTGTTTCTTGTGAATAGACACCATAACATGTCAATTTCTGAGTGGAAATAATTGCAGTGAAAACATATTCACAGCATTAATACATGAGAATAGTGTATGATTACTAATTTTCTAGATTCCCTTTGATTTGCTATAGGAGGTGATGTGTTAATTACATCTGAGTCCTTTGCTAACAACTGAGGTGTTTTTTTCTTTTATTTTGCAGCCAGAAATACCTCAGTTGTGTTGGCTTACTGTAAAAATTATAGGTATGAGAAATCTTCGCAAAGCAGACCTCTGTAAGTACCACTGATGGCATGTTAGTTTCTCAGCACTGGGATCACTGCCAGTGAGCTTAATTCTCCTGGGCTAAAGAAAGACTCCAGAATTCTGTTCTTCATTTCTTGAAAAGTGAGATTTCTGGAGGTGAAGTTGGACATGCATTTGAATGGAACTTGGCAATTACTTACAAGTAAAAAGTTCAGAAGACCCTTAGTACTTTTGTTGAAACTGAATTTTGATGTTTGTTATACCATATAGTATTTGTAGTTTGAGCTTGACATAATTTTACATAAAGTTAAATAGCTGCAAACATAATGTTTACTTTTGTGTCTGGTGAAATATTTAGAAGTTCTCAGAGTTTGTTTTTTATTTTTATTTTTTTTCCTACCTGGTTGGGCAAAAGAGATTTAAAAAAAAAAAAAAAAAAAAAGGAACAGTACTGCTGTAATAGTCACACATCTTTCTATTTATGCAGTGAGCCAAACTGACTGCTATGTGAGGCTGTGGCTGCCGACAGCTTCACATCAGGAAGCCCGGACAAGAACTGTGTTGAACTGTAGGAACCCTGTCTGGAATGAAACTTTTCACTTCATGATACAAAGTGAGGTGAAGGTAAGACCCATACCTGTGTTAATGAGCTGAAACTTTCTAGAAGGGATGTTTTCACCTGCTGCATGTCTCTGGCACCAGATACACACTGCAGGAGTATACAGATGGGGTTGTACTGATGTTAGAGACCTTGGCCACCATGTTCTGGACTCTCTGGAAACATTTGGTTTCATCTTAGCTATATGGTAGCTGAAAGCATTATTTTTTGTTCAGTGCACTATTTTTCTACCGAATACCTACCCCATAAAGTTTCTGTATCTATTTGCAAAACGACAAATCCAAAACCAGATTATTGGCTGTGGTCCAGTCCAACCAACAAATGTGGAGTCAGGAGTATTGGACAGGGGAGGATTGTGGATTTCCAGCCCTTGCCTGTCTGCTCTCCTGCACAATCCTCTGATCTCTGTCCCATATGAATCCTGTTTAGCTCTGCTCCGAGTGTGCAGTCTGTCCCGGCCTCCGCCCAACCTCTTACCTTTCACAGAATCATAAGGGCTGGAAGAGACCTCTGGGGATCATCTAGTCCATCTAGTGCTTTGAAGGAGTGCAAACTGGACATTTGCAGGAGTTTCTCATGCCTTCTTCTTGGGCTCTCTTATCCCAGACAAGTACGTTTACATCATTCTCTGCCACTCTCCTCAGAATGTGCTGGAGCTGACTGTCTGTGATGAGGACACTATTACACCTGATGATCAGCTTTTGACTGTTCACTTTGATGTAGCCAAAATTCAACCTGGAGAGAAGGTTCGCTTGAGTTTTGAGTTGAATCCAGAGGTGAGAAATAAAAAGATGAATGAAATCAAATGGATAGACAAAATAACATTCTTGGTCAGAATTTACTCCTAAGATAGTCCCTATATTATAATTATTCATGTGCTATCATTAAACATTCAATTAAAAACTATTCTAAAAGGGCTGTGTTAAAGCACAAAGTTAAATGCTTGAGGTTTAGTAGAAGCCAGAAACGATCACTCCTGTGTTGTGTTTACAATTAAATGCAGAATGGCTTTTCCATTCTGATTTTTTTATATTTGAAAGCTGTTTCTTTTTTGCATCAGGAAGGAGGGCAACCATTATAGCATGTATTTTGCAGGGGAAAAAAAGAAAAAACAAACAAGAACATAAAGTAGAGGTAAAAGATAACACTTGATTAAAAACTTCTTTGCAAGTCTGCTGATAATCTTTTGTTATATGATTACGTGTTTCCTTTCAGGGGGCTGAGCCTCCTTCCCAGAGAATGGATAAGGCTCAATAAGTCAAAGCTTCCTCAGGTTTTTTATCTGTTACTTGAAGGTTGGTGTGTAGCCTCGGAGTTTCACTTGATGCATGCATTTCAAAGAATATAATTTTATTATATTAAATAGAGGATAAAAAGCTGTGTACTGTTTGGCTGGTGAAGTTTCGGAGAGGACAGGTGGAGAAATCATATTCATCTTTTTAGAGGACAAAATGTGCTCTGTTACTTTCTGCAAAATAAAACACCTTTTCAACTTGGAGATTGTGTAATAACAAGTCTTTGCAGCTTTTTCATTCTTTGGGACGGCTTGAGTTTACAATTACCAGAAATTGTGTTTACAATTACCAGAAATTGTGTATACTTTGTTTCATTCTAAGCTACTATGTCAGGCTGTTTGGAAAACACAGCTGCCTGCTTTTTATGTTACCACTGCTCTGAAGGATATGCATTGACAACTCTTCCAGAGTGTTGGTCCTTACTAAGGGTCTGAATATACCTGCTCCAGTTTGCTGAAGCCTTCCTTACATAATCCTGATGTGGTTGAGATCATTTGAAGTGTGATTCAAGTGAAGTGTCTGGCTCACAAGTCTTATGAGGAGTGGCTGAGAGAACTAGGATTGTTTAGTCTGGAGAAGAGAAGGCTCAGGGGAGACCTTATTGCTATCTACAGCTATATGAAAGGATGTTGTGGTGCAGCAAGAGTCGGCCTTCTCTCCTGCATGAGTAGTGATAGGACTAGAGGAAATGGCCTCAAGTTGTGCCCGGGGAGATGCAAGTTGGATGTTAGGAAGAACTTCTTCTCCGAAGGGCTGGTCAGGAGTGCGCTGCCCATGGAGGTGGTAGAGTCACCATCCCTGGAGGTATTCAAGAAGCATTTAGATGTTGTACTGAGGGAAGCGGTTTAATCCAGAAATATTGGTGGTAGGTGGACAGTTGGACTGGATGATCATGGAGGTCTTCTCCAGCCTTGGTGATTCTATGATTTTAAGCTGTGAGTTGGCTCTGAGCTGTGTGCAATAGTGGATTAGTCCACTGACTTAGCAAGTGGAAGTCAGAGCATAATAAGCTGTGTCTCAGGAATGTTGTGGCCAAGCTGTACTTATTTGAACCAAACTCCCACTCGGGTGCCCGTGAAGCACCCAAGACTGTGGTCTGAGCACGGACTTGTAGGGCACTTAGGGTTTTTTTTTGTTAATGGCATAGTGATTAAATATGCTGTGCAACCTTAATAGCAGTTATCACTGCAACCTCTGTCCATAATGATTTCTTTCATTCACCAAAGCTATCTCAAGTGGAGGGATGAGGGCAGGTGGGTAATGTCAGAATGAAGGGCTACTTCCTGCTGCACCTCTTGCTCACTGTGCAGTTCAACAAGTCTTTCCATTGCTGGGCTCCAGGTTTCTCACCCACGAAAATGTGAGTGAGGTTTAATAGAAATACAGTTTGTGTGTATACTTACAGCAGTGTAAGAAGAATAGAAACAGAAGACAGGCACAATTAGGCATATGCTGTAACCAAGGTTCTCCTGAATGTGATTTCTGCTGTTTGTAGGATAAGGTTGGAATAGACCACCCACAACCTTGGATTGTGCAGACTTGTCACAGTGTGGCACTTGATGAAGTCTGTCTTGCATTCGAATAACAAGACTGCTTCCTAACATCCATCCCTCAGCCTTCTGTTGCACACTGTTGTTACCACTCTGTGTCTCACAAAAGGGAAGCTTTTGGAGACACAAGTAAGAACATCATACAGCTGGGTTATGTGCCTCAGATCCTGTTCCAAGACACCTAACGTTTCTTACTGCAATGAAGTTGTAAATTTTAAAAAACCCACACATTTCTCTTTACTATAGAGGTGGTTTTACTTTGGCATCTGCATTGCTAGGGTTATTGTGGTTTTCAGTATTGTCACAAAGTTAAAATAGGCTGTGCAGTTGGACGGAGTGGATGTTTGGTAGTAAATGTTTGCTGTTCTGAATGTGAGTGTGAAATTCTACCACATGGAGATCATCAGAAAGGGATTTATATCGTCCACTAATAGGTATTTTCCTCCCTGAGTGTGATGCAAAAGATATCTGATATATGTTTTTAGATAGTATTTCTGGGGTTGGTCGTCTCTCCATATGTATGGGTGACTGATACAGCAAAGGGCCTCAGTTAAGGAACACCATTATTCAGTCCCTAATTTATTACTTTTCTTCTCCTTGCTTTTCCCTGCTCTTACATTCTTTTCCTTTTCTACTTGATTTGGCCCTCATGAACTCACTCCTGCACTCCACTTCATTGTCTTCCTATCCTAGCAGGCTATTTTCTATGCCAGAATTCTCCCTTGCTTTTCAGTTTAGTCACACTCTGCCAGTTCTTCTGTTTTAGTATAGATAAGATCACTGCTTAGTTTGATCCATATTCAACTATATTCTACATCATTCATTTGTTATTTCTCCTTTTCTCTGCACTCATTGTCTTGTCTCATACTACTAATAATTGAACAGTAGGGCCATTGCCCTCTATTCCATGACACTTATTACACTCTTCTGCTCAGGAGGACAGCTAGTTTGCAAACAGTAGAGTGGTGAAGAGACATGAAACAGAAGAGTGGCCAAAGAAGGCTCTACACACCTACCATATGACACAAAAGTGGTGAGAATAGCAAATACTGTGGGAGAGGATTATGCAAAAGCGTTATCACTTCACTGAAATAATAATAATTAAAAAGCTTATTTTGTTCTTTTTCCTTAAAAGAAAAATAATTCTTGTTTTCAGAATCAGGAAGAACTGGAAGTGGAATTTCTACTGGATAACATGTGAGTAAAGTCTGAATGTTACAAAATTAGCTATTGAAAGACCTGATGTCTCAGAGTGGCTCCCTGCATCTGTGCTCTGACTTTCTGACTTGTCCTCTTCCCAGTTCCCTTTCCCTCCTCAATATGGAAAATTCCTTCTGTAGTAAGAGTCTGCTAACTATTAATAGCTTAGGATAGGTGTTTATTTTGTAACCCAGTTTTAGGAGGGGTGATGCTGATTGGAGAGGTATGAAAGATAAATAGACAAAGTAATAACCATGGGACTGTGACCCAGGAGCTGGTGGCACTTGTCATCTAGATCTGAGCTCAGAGTCATTCAAAATTAAGCAAACTGTTTGCATTTGAGAGATTATCACACATATTCCTACTACTTAATAAACTTTTTTTTTTTTCTTTTCAGTCCAGGTGTATCTGAAAGAATAGTCACTAATGGTGTGTTAGTGGTAAGTATTTTATTTTTTTCTCATAAGTAGAGCAGAACTGTAGGGTGTGGATGGAAGGACCATGCTTCTAGGCATAGCCTTTGTTGTCTTTCAAATAAGACACAAGTGATACTGTGAAACTTTGAACTTGTTCATGTTTGTAGTGCATTCTATGTTGAGAGAGGCATGGATCACTCAACCAGTAAGATGCTCATTGATGAAATAGCAGCAAATGCGATGAGAAGTGAGTGAATCCAGAGCCACTGTAAAATTTTGTACCAGGTGTCAATCTTGGAGCTGGAGGCTCTTCTCATGCCATGTCTGAAATACTGTCCAATGTCTTTGTGCTGCTTTTTCATCCTGTGCAGCACTCTTGGGAAGTTTCAGCTTCAATCCCGAGATCTTAAAGTACATGCCCATTCAATTGGTTGTTCTCCAGAGCTCATAGGTATCCTACCACTTCTTTTGTACGGGAAAGTTAAAGCGTGGTCTAGGTGGTTGATAAATTCCTTGTTTTGATTGTTGGAGATGTAATGATATGTAAACATTGTGAAACGTTATGGGACAGATCTTCAGCTTTATTCACCATAGAATTGCTTCCATGCTCTATCTAAACCATCTGCTTATCCACAGGATGACATGGCCAGGTATGATGTACCCATGGGACCTGTAAATCCTCAGTGAGGATTCTGGGCTGTTTCTGTGACCATGATGCTATTGCTCATCTCTTTCAGTCTCGAGAAGTTTCCTGTGTGGAAGTGCAAGTGGATGATGCAAAAATGAGGAGTCCTTACGCAAGTGAGGTTATTGATTTAACTGGTCTGTCAATTTTTTTTTGCACTATGGAAGATGTGGACAAATGTAGACCATACTTGATGGATTTGTCTCTATCCCCTGTTTGCATCTGGGCTGGTATGGGATTGAGGTTTATCTGGAATTACCCACTTGTTAGTGGGTGAGAGTCTTCTTCAGATTGCATGACAGCATAGCTTCAGGGAAACTGGAGTTGGTCCTGAAAACTGAGAAACATGTAATGTAATGATACAGAAATACCCGTGATGAGGGCAGAAAGAAAAGGGCAACATGACCAACAGAAGTGAAAAGACTGGTGGTGGGAACTCTGGAGTTGTGAAGGCTACCAGTGGCATCTGCTGGTCTAACATGAGCTGTCTCCTGCATGGCTGGGAGAAACTGCAATACGACATTAACCTTTTGGAGCTTGTTCAGTTTGGCCCTTGTTTATGCTGATCAAGGGTGGAGGGGGTGCAGCCTGAAGCTGACTATAGTAGGGCTGGAACATTACTCAAGTTGCTTTTATTTGTTAATTTTTAGGGCCAGATGTAGCTATCATTACTCTGTACTCTGCTTCTTGCTCACAGGGAGAGATTTCACCTTCACAATGAAGGGATCCTATGAAGAAACCCAAGACATTTCTATAGGCCCTGGCTGCAGCTGGAGAGGCAGTGATTCCACCATGTTCCACTATATCAAGTACAGCCAACCCATCCTGGACATGGTGTTGCCAAAGGAGCGTTTTTACTGTGGTGTATGCTTTTGTTTATGGACAGTGATAACAGCTAAAGTAACTTTTGGGAGAAGCATGTTAAATTAAACCCTTTCTGGTAGATTTATACACATGGTTTATTAAAAAAAAAAAAAAAATATATATATATATATCCCGTTCTCATTTCTTTTTTTTTTTCCCCTTTTTTAATTCAGTGTGATGCAAATGGGAGGGAAATGGATGCAAACAGTCATCTGCCTCTGAATTCTCTGGACATGGGAAAGAAAAGGACAGTAGTGAGAGTGAGTAACCTTTGGCAATATTTGGAATTATCTCAACAAAGGATAAGTTGCTTCTATGTGATACCGGGTCCATTACTAATTTTGTTATTGAAAATGTACTAGCTGTGTGTATATATAAGCACTGCTCTGCATACACATGAAAGAAAACTGGTATTCAAGGAAAAACTAACACTGCTTCAGATGTATTTTAAAAGCAGGATCTAGCAATGTTTGTGAGCAGAAGGCCAGAGAAATAGGTCAAGAATGATAAATCTGAGTTAACTGTTATTACTGTAAAAAATTGCCATTGCAAATTTTCAGTTGTTTAAAATGTATGCTGTTGTCATTCTTCATCCTCAGGGTGCATCTTACGAAGTGTCTATGAAGGAAGAAGACAGGTAAATCTTACTTCTGAACAATTATTTAGGCCAATCTTTTCATAATATCCTTAGATGAAGAGAAGCTACAGTCTAAATTAGCTTGTTATTTCAAAACCAGAAATAGAAACTGTAATTGATTAAATAAGACTGAGATATAGGGGAGGGTTAATAAATAATGCTTGTTTTGAATTGGTTGGTAAGAGCTCAAGATAGAATAAATAGTGTGCAGTCATGGCATATAACAAGTCATTTTATTTTTCCTGAAATTTTTACTTCCTGCGTTGATGCTTAAGAATGACTCTGTTTTGTAACATTCATAATAGGTACACGTTTTTATATAACATATTTCTGTCATGTTTCTGGCATCATTATGTACTTACCAATCCTCTGCAGTAAAACAAGTGGACAGCAAATAATTAATTTATGGACTGACTCATAGCAATTTTCCAAAGGGCAACATTACCCTCTCCTGATGAGTTCGCTACATTGCAAGCAGACTGAGACGATGAATCAGAGCTTTTACTAATGTTAATTAAACCTCACAGAAGGGACAAAATAACCTCTTTGGGGGGGGGAAACAAACAAACAAACAAACAACAAAAAGCAAGCAAAGTAAAATAAGAAAACCCAACATCAAACAGCCCCAAGCCTGAAGGAGTTGACTTGTGAAAATAAATGATGTGAATTAAAAAATGTGAATTAATGATTCACGTGATGTTCATAATTATGTACAGATATGAAGGTAAACACTTGAGACCTCTTCCAACTCAAAGATTTACAGCTCACGTTATCAGCAGTGGAGAGCCAAATGCAGTACTGGAATCAGATTAGAGTTACACTTTTCCTGAAGTATGTTGAGTTCAGCAACTGCTGGGCCAACTCTGCTCTTCAGGAAATGTGTATGTAAGAACAGACCATGAAGAGATTTGAGGCTCAATGTGAAGCAGGTTAAGATCAAATACGTTCCTTTCCTTTTGTCAGCACGGAGTTGATTTATTTAGTTTCCTCATGATTGCATGAAGTCTTTGTAGTAATGCAGAAATATATGGCCTGTGATATCCTGCATTTATTTGTGTGATGGTCATCGTATACATGAAAGTAGTGTTTCTTTAAACTGGTGTCTTTTGGTGCTGATTTTTGCTTCACGCCTCAATCAGTAGCGCTAGAAATGACTTACATTTAATATGTCATCTTTGTTCTTGTCTTGTGCTCTAGTTGCAAGAACTTAGATTTGCGCTTGGGGTTTGATCTATGTGAAAAGGAAAAAGATTTCATCTGTAAAAGGAAGAAGGTTGTTGCTGCTGCTCTAAAAAATGTTCTTCAGCTTGAAGAGGATCTGCAGGAGGATGAGGTGTGTGGGACAACAGCTTGTGTATTTGAATTATTCTCTTGCCTTTGAATGAAGAGGATGTGGTATACTTGCACACCTCCTCCACTTCTTTTAGACCAAAGTGTATAAACCAGGTAATTGTGAGCACCTACATCCAAACATTTTTGGTGCTTCCAGAGCACTCATCCCTTGATGCTGTGTGTGGGAGAACATTTGTCAAACAAATTTTATGTGCTCATAGACCTAAATAGTGAGTAGAACGGGACTTTATTTTTGCACTTCTCTATTTCATCCATTAATGATTGACTCCATGCCTTTGTGTGCTAAGCAGGTACCAATGGTGGCAGTCATGACCACAGCAGGGGGAGTGCGGTCCATGACGGCGATGTTTGGCAGCCTTCTAGCTCTTCAGGAGTTAGGTGTTTTGGACTGTATCTCTTACATTAGTGGTTTATCTGCCACAACATGGTAAGGAGGGCTTCTTTTTGTTGCTCATGTTAGCAGATTTATAACCAGAAACAAAAGGCATGTGTATAACATCAGCCTGTGAATTTTCAGATACCAGTGTTGAATCTTGGTATTCTTTTTACCAGGACCATGGCAAAATTATATGAAGATGCAAATTGGTCACAGAAGGATCTCAGAGGGCCAATTGATGATATCCGGAATTATGTGATCAAGAGCAAATTGCAGTGTTTTTCTACAGATCATCTGAAATACTATGAAAAGGAGTTGAGTGAAAGAAAGCTAGAGGGGCACAAGCTCTCTTTCACAGATTTATGGGGACTCTTCATTGACTCTATGCTACATGATGAGGTACTATATATCCATCACTTTTTCCAGAAGTTTTCTAACTTTTCATATTTAAAATTCTGGAACCAGTTATACCTGAAGAGGAAAGGGTCTCAGAAACACTGAGGTCACTTTCTTTGGATTTTTAGAAGAAAAATGTGGTCAGCTTAAAATGTAAGCATCTGAGGGTAGTACCTGGCATGTAAAAAGTAAAGGTGGTCATGAAACTAACTGATTTTTCATCCTTGAATTTCAGATCAAATAACCATTCTAGTAACATATGGAGGATAGGTGACTCTGACAGAACAAAGTTCAGGAGTAGTCGTACCAGCAAATAAAGCAGTTTTCAATGGCTCTTGGTTGACTTTTAGCACCTTCAAGGTAGCTAAACAGCTTTACGTTTCCTTAAACCAAGACAGAAGATAGAAAATTTTTTTCTATATTCACTATATTTCCCCTCCAACCTCCATTTCAAAATAAATCCTCAGAAGCATTAGTGGCAAGACTTCAGCAAGGTTCTGGAGGAGTTCAGATAGATTAACATGAATGCATTCAGGTAGTCAAACAACAGAAGTATATGGAGGAAAATCTGCTGATATTTAATAGATGTTTTATTGATAGTCCATATTTAGAAACCATATAAGTACATCATGTTCATATTTTTTTCAATTACTTCTGTTCTACATAAACAGGAAAATACTCATAAACTCTCTGATCAGCAACTGGCAGTGAATCAAGGGCAGAATCCATTGCCCATTTACTTGTCTCTCAATGTCAGGGATAAATTCAGCACTCTGGATTTTAAAGGTAATGATCATTATGTGTGTGTTTTTTTAATAGGTCTAAGGAGGTAACTTTTAAGTCTAGATGAATGCCAAAAGCTTTTGCCACAAGTCCAAAATAAATCTTAAATAAATCTCATAAATACTTTACATAATTTATTTCTTTGCAGAGTGGGTAGAGTTTACACCTTATGAAGTGGGTGCCCTGAAATACGGGGCCTTTGTTCCTTCAGAGGATTTTGGTAGTGAGTTCTTTATGGGGCACCTGATGAAGAAGATTCCAGAATCCCGGATCTGCTTTTTAGAAGGTGATTTATTATCTCAGAAAAAAATGTTAACTTTACAAAAACATAGTTGGCTACAGTTAATGATAAGCATTTAATAATTATTGGTCAGCAACTGGACCAATGCTATTACCAGATCATGTATCGGATGCCTGCAATTTAAACTTAAAGCAAGCCAGACAAAAGCAGCAAAGGAAGAGGCAAAACTTTTAAGATGAATGCAATTAATTCACTCTTGTATTAATAGGTTAGGACAACCTAGAACATGTTGGAGCAAATCAGAACTGATTGTTTCTAGTATATAAAAGTCAGCTCGTGGTTCTAAAAGTAACACGAGTTTTGAAAGTAGTCTAATAATCCAGACATTATGTGGAATGTCATGATATTTGGTAGTCATATTACAGTTCATAGTATTTTGTAAGTAATACAGTGCTCATCTAAGCAGCCACAAAATTTGAATCCAAGTAGATCTCCACAACTTCGCTGTAAATGTTCAAAATAATATTAAGGATGACTTTTTTTTTTTTTTTTTTCCCTGTAAATTTTCAAGGCACATGGAGTAATATATTTTCCCAGAGTTTTATGGATGTTGTCTACCTCTCGGGTCAGTCAGAGGACTTCTGGCACAGATGGACCAGAGACACTGAGCGTGACATTGGTTAGTTGTCTGGATTATGTTTTACTTGCATCTGCATTGTATTCACTTCTCTTTGAAATGTGAAGATTGGTATTTTGAATGGATTAAGGTTTATGGCCTATTTCTCAGGGGATACTAAGCCTTTGTGAGAGAAGGAAAAACAGAAAAGTAATCCTGGAAAACAGGAAAAAGCATTGGTCTGCTCACTGTTCAGCATCCCTGGCAAGTGTGCTCACTAAACTCTGACAGACTACTGGGCACGTTTTTCTATTAACTTATTTAAATTGTAGTTGCATGTTGCTGAAATAATCCTTTTCTGTCCATTCATTGCTGATGGTTATGAGCTTGTTCTGCTTTGGAGGTTCACTGAGCTCAGATTGTTAATTATTTATTTTCTTTGTCATTTGGTAACTTACCCAGACAAACTCTTGATGTTAGCTGATAAAAGATTCAGATTCATTCTTTGTTATAACTGGTATCATAGACTCTGATGCAGACATATACTCTATTACCATTGTTTCTGTAGAGGAACACCCTGCTCTGCCCTCAAGACCTCATGAGCAGACAACTTGCTTATCCCTTCCAAAGGGTTACCTTTCCAATGCTCTTCGAGAAATGATGACAGGGCGGCCAGCAGTTTCATACTATCATAATTTCATCAAGGGCTTACAGCTACATAACAAGTATTTAGAGAATGAACACTTCTGCATGTGGAAAGGTAAGGGCACCTGGTTTTAGGTGCATTTCTGAAGGTCATTTGAGTGCTGGTAACTGATGAGGATAAATATTTGATAAATGTTAGCATAAAAACAGATTCTGATTAGTACTGTTATAACCAGTAACTGCACAGACTGGGAGGTTCTTGATGGAATTAGTTTGCTGAGCCCCAGGTTATTTACCCCTAGTCTCATTTCTGCCTTGGAGAAGCCACACTGGGGCTTTTTTCAATTCCTAGGAAAGAATCACTAGTAACTACCACTGAAGCTGAACTAAGTAGCCACATGTTTACACCAGTTGAAATAGCAATTTAGCTTATTATTATTATTATTATTTTTAATGATTTAGAGTCTCAAAACTGTTTCCTCTCACTGATTTCAAGCCTGATCCATAGAGGCTAAAATGATGTCAAAGCCTAAGATAGGTGTGGTCCCTGTCCTTTCTTTGATATGCTGATTTGGAAAGAAATGGGCTTGCTCCTTCCATGATTAATTGCTAGCATATGTTTTTGGCTTTCAGACACAGTGCTTGATTCTTCTCCCAACCAACTGAATGCAAAGGGTGACTACCTCAAGCTGGTAGATACAGCTTTCTTCATCAATACCAGCTGCCCGCCCATTGTGAGGCCGGAGAGGAAAGTGGATGTCATTTTGCATTTAAATTACAGCGGAGGATCACAGACTCTGGTGATGTTTTGAAACAGTGATTCTTTATCTGAATGACTCTAGCAGATGAATTTATCACATATCTCTCTCTTTTTTTTTCCTACAGAAAATGGTATCTTGATAAATTTAAATAGTAGCAGTACTCAATACTACTCAATATTATGAGCAAAATGACTATTGATTTTGGGATTATTTTCACAAGGTTCTTGGGGCATATGAGTAGACAGAGAAACACTGTAGGTTACCTGTTCAGTGTATTTGAGCAGTTTTGTCACTGTGGTACTAGATTCTTCAGACTTAGTTATTAATCAAGATTTCAAGAGTTCATTTTCGAGATTATATGCTTTTTTTTAAATGAGAATTTGGAGGGGTTTTTTTGTTTGTTTGATTTTATTTGCACAAGTTTGTCAGGCTTTATTTTATGGTTTGAAAAAACATTCTGGCTTATCTGATAAAAGTTAGAAGTTAGTATAACCTATTTGTATCGGGTCTTGAATACATTGTCTGTTAAATGCACTGAATGTAGACATGCAAACACCCATGTTCTGCAAGACAACCTGTGTAATTAGTTTCCTAATCTGAATCACTGTGCTCACTGAATTGCAAAAAGTACTATTTTTTTACATTTCGTACTAGTTTCAGAGAATAGCAGTCTTCGTTTAAAAATGTTCAACGTTAGCAAATCCAAATATATATCACTTGGGATATATTATACTGGAGAGCATTAATGTTGCAGTTCATATTTACTCTTATTTATAAACATATTAATCACAGATTTGCTAACAAAAAAGTCCCTGTTATGGGCTTTGGTAACTGTATGTCAACCTCCTTATGCTGCATCTTTCCTTTTTGTCAATCCAGCCACTGGATCTATTCTCAGAGTACTGTTTAGAGCAAGGGATCCCATTCCCCTGCACAGAGCTGAGCAGTGAGGATCGGGAGCACCTGAAGGAATGCTACATGTTTGAGGACAGCTTAGAGGCACCGATCTTGGTCTATTTCCCACTTGTGTGTGATACCTTCCAAACATACAAGGCACCAAGTAAGTTTGAGTATTAATCAATAATTGGTCTTGGTCTTGAATATCATGCGGTTTCCTTTTTAACTAATTTATTTTTTTAATTGAAATTATCCATTGAATTCATCTGTTTTCAAAATCAAACAGACTGGAGTGTTCTCGTCTAGCTCATATTTACAGTCTCATTGTCACAGATATAATTTTGGTCAACTAATCAGAGATTGAACAGAAGAGCTTCAGATTTAGTAGCATTAAGGGCTGCATTCTGAGTCAAAATTCATTTTTTGCTATCTAGGATTGGCTCCTTTCTTTTGATAATCCAAGGACAGGAGGCAGCTAATGAAGTTATATCCACATATAGCTGACATGCTCTCTTAACAGTATGATGATAAAGAGATACTAATGGTATACACAGTTAACATGATAAGAATCCTCTAATTACTTGGTTTAAATGAAAAAAACAAAATTGAGAATAGAAAGCGTGGAAAACATAACTAAGCATAGGATTTGCCAGAGTAACAAGCTAGTTTGGCATCTATCACTTCTGCTGCTAGGTTATTTTATTTTGTTCAGCAGTAGAATAAAAAGTGACTTATCTGTTTCACTAGAAAAATCCCTTGTCAAATTCAGTTTCAGTTTAGATACTTTTGTGTGGATCACCTCTAATTTTATTGTTTTCAATTTAGTAAAAAGAAATCTTTACTCAAAACAACAAACAAAATCAGTGAATTGATTTACTGGAGCAACCTCATGAACTTAATCTGTCATTCTGTTGCATCTATTTGGAGTACAGTATATATATCAGCCACCTTAGGGAGAATTCCCCTTCCAAGGGCATTCCGATGTCCTTTTCCACCAATTGGTAGATAAGGAGGTGTCATCTCTGTATCCAATGGAAAAACTAAAAAGACAAAATTCTGAATCTGCAGAAGTGAAATACTCTCAGGGAAAACTGTAATTTTAAGAGAAAAGGTATTTCACATGACAGAGTGGACCTAACAGCTGTGGATCAGCTGCAATTGAGGCCAGTCAGCAAAGTACTGGATTTTATTACTACAGCAGAGTCAGTATACTCAAGGCAATTTAATTTTTATTTGTTTTCCTGAGTTAATTCAGTTTCCTGGGGCTGTTACTGTGCATTTTGCATTGCCTGGTAGGAGTTTTCCATTGCAGTAACCTTGCTGAGCTGAAGCTTGCTATGTGTTCGTTGCAGATGTGGAGCGCAGTCCTGCAGAAATGGAGCAGGGAAGAGTAGATGTGTCCAACTGTTTTGCTCCCTATGCCACTGGTCAGCTTACATATACTGAAGGGAATTTCAACAAGCTGTTGAACCTCTGCCACTACAACATTCTGAATAACAAACATTTCATTCTTCGGGCTTTGCAAACTGCAGTGGAACGGAAGAGGCGAATTAAAAATTATTTACCACATCAGCCATCTGAACTCTCTTAAAGTGTATGTGGGTAATTCCCATCTGGGAATATAATGTTTTCATAATGGACTAATAGATATCCAGGCAACATGAATCTGTACTAAATGAAACTCCTTGTTAATTTGTCAAAACACATTATGCTGTTCTTTTATTCAGCATTGTATGGTAGGAATAATGCTGGCATTGGTCATAGGGAAATCATGATTAGTTTCTAAGATTGTCCCTAGTATTCCAGTGAATGAGAAGGCACTTATGGAGATAAAGGGAATCATGTTTCAGCCCCTGCAGTATGTAGTCTTTGATCCAGAGTCTAAAGCAAAGATGAAGCAAAGCCTTCCCTTGCTCAAGGAGCTCTGTTTGTGACAGAAGTAAACTAAGCACCAAAAGATGCTTGTGTGTGGAAAATGAATGCTGAGAATTATAGAATGGAACTGTGCATGATGTCCTCATTTTTCTCAAGAGCCATCTTTTAGGCAGAAGTTGAGCCATCAGTGGATTTATGATTCTGGCCATCATTGCCTCAAGTCAAAATTTCTGAGTGATACATATATAGGATGATTTTTCTGACAACTCTATGATAAAAGTCATCTGACTGCATCCATTTAGTGTCTTTCTTTTTTCTGTTTTCTTTTTTCCTCCTGTACTGCCTGCTAAGTGGATTTTGAAGCTGAGGATACAACAGATGAATTTTGAATCCTACCCTTAGTGAGCTTGAAAGATTAGCTCAACAGTTCAGCCTTTGGCCATAATCTCATCTTCATTTATTAATCATCTATATGTGAATGATGGTGACAAAGCTCATAATAGCTCAGTTGACTTCTGCAACATTATAACTATCAGTGTGTAGCTGCTGCTGCAGTTTTATTCTTGCATATCCAAAGCACACAGGAAAGCGTGCTCAAGATTTTAATCCATGTTTTAAATAAACATTTAAGAAAAAAACATGTATAGGTCACTCTAAGAACTTTTCTCTGGTGTATAATAATGTACAGTGTAATGGCTACCATTCAAAGATAAAATAACCATGCATGAGCCTATTAAAAATTAATTTTACAGAAGCAAACATTGAACTTAATAAAATTGCATACTTCAACAGACTCAGTTCATCTAGTCATTTTATCTGTGAGAAAGTGCTTTTTGTTTCTGGTGAGCCAAATGTTGAGGGGACAAAAACAACTATGAGCTTTGCAAATGACCTCGGGAGAAGAGTGAAAGAAAAATGGCCACTTCTGCTCGGGGGAAGAAGAAAAAAAAACAAAAAAAAACCAGGACATCATGCTCTTAGAGCCAAGGTGACTGAGATGATAATGAGAGGTTTACAAGTCCAAATTACTGGTACTTGCAAATACCAAAGTATTTATTCAGTAATAGAGAGTGGAGTTCTTTGCCAATGCTATGTTCTGTATCTAAATATTAGTTTTTTTCTTCTCCATTTTGCCTTCATTTCATTCTTTACACTGATGTGCGTTTCACAAAAAGATGGAAGTGTCAGCAGAGTGGTATGCTGGCCGTAAGTTGACATTGCTCTGGGAAAATGGTACCTGGTATCTCTATCTCACATGCCATGCTTGTAAGTAATGGTCTCTATTCCCAGACTTAAAGGTCTCTTTTTTTGTTTGTTTTTATAAGCATGCAATAACATCATACTTGGTTCCTTCTAAGCAAGTCCTATTTTCTATGTATCAGTTCATGTTCATTTGTAGTTATCTTCTGCCAAGCTTTGCTGTTGTGTGATTCAAACCAGAAGTTTCCATTTGGAAAGGAAACAATTGGCAGCAGTCTTTGACTTATTTGTATGGCTCTAGGATGGATGTGTTCAAGAACTCCTTTTTTCCTCAGCTGTTGCTTAAAATCTTTTGTTTTCAACTCCATTAACTTTGCCAGCAAGATGTTAACAGCTTTCTGTGAGCAAAGAAGATAGAGAGGATGTCTCTTTAACAGTTCATTTGTTCCATCAATTTATTTTTAAATAATAACAGTATAACAGTGTCAGATTAAAAAAAATCTTTTTATTTTTATCTACTAAATATGTATTAATTATTTTTAAGAATTCTTTTCACAGTTCCAGGAAAATGTAACAGAGGCAGTGCTTTTTGTGCTGGGGGTATTCCACCAACCTTGCTGGTTGTTGCAATGTTTGGCATTGCTCCTGGAACTTTACTCACCAAGGTGTGGTGGTGATGTGTTGATGTGCATATTTGGCAATAGATCCAGAAAATTAGGATTGCTTAGAATGAACTATAGAAAGGGAGCCCACTTTAAGAAAGCTGGGCATGCTAAGCAAGCCACTGAAAATCTCATGCTGTCCAAATTGTTTAGCTTTAGCAACTTGATATTTTGACTCAATGGAAAGTTGGTCAAATACTGGTGTTTGTGAAAGGACCTGGCTCCAAGGATCCAACATCACATATGAGGTTAACATTTTCCCTGAGCTCAACAAATCTGGGGGACTTTCTGTAGTGGCTAATGAGTTTCCTTTACAATGAACTCACATGACTTCTTGTCTGGGGAAGTAAAGGCTTCTTTTTCTGTCCTGTTGAAACTGATTCATACTATTGTATTGCAGCAGTACCTGAGTCTCCTCTCTGTGTTGTTATGGTGAAAGACAGTGTAAAAGTAGAGGGGAAGCAAAGTTTGTTTAAATGTAAATCAAAAATAACAAAGCAAGAACAAGATCAGTGTTACCAGTGTGCATATACATACATGTTTTTTTAATGGGAGGCAAGGCTTAGTGGTTTATTAGCATACAAATGCTCTAGCAATGTTGTGGTACATTGACTGGATTTTTGAAGAGATTCAGCATTGATGTAATTGTTCTAATCTGGGTCCATACAGGTCAACAGTTTCTTTTTTTGGTAACACTTGTTTGTGACCTGTCACACGAGCTCTACTAAATGTGATGGCACTCTACTGGAAGCAATTAGCTGTGAATATTTATAGTCTGCTGGGATGCAGACATTTCTCAGGCTGACTGTAGGTGAAGTTAACCCCTTAATTAACTCATGACATAAAGTGACTTTGTTTGACAGTATTTTGATTATTGCTTTGGTCTCAGCTGGGCTCTAGATTTCTCTGTGGAGGTCCTAGGCTATGTTTATGCTGCAGGAATTACTGGCTCATTTGTTGACACAGAGAGGTGCTTCAGACCTCTTGTCTGAGAGGGTTAGGGAAGAAAAGACATTGTTTGAATGGTTTCTTAAGTCTTGAATGAACTTGGAAATGTCCAGTGACCTTAGACCGAGAGAGAGAGAGGTGCTGTTTGGTGTTCAGATCTACAGACTGGGGAGAGTTAGAAATGATGGTCATAATCATATGCTTTTGAGAAATGGCTTGGATTTAAAAGTATTTTGAAAAGAGTTGAAGCCCATGTTGCATGCCTTGGGGATGGCTGCACCAGCATTTCACTGGTGATTTTTGTATGGGAGTGACATCCAGTTATTTCCTGTGAGTGAGTAGGAGGGGTGAGATCGTTATCTCTTCAAAGGATGTCAATGACATGTGAAATAATTTTTAAAGAAATTTCTCAATAGCTTTTGGAAGGCTGAATCCTCCTTCATATGTGTCATAATCAGGATTATGCCTTAGTAAAAATGTAATACCCTCTACCCCCGTCAGCTGATGACAGTGTATTCTTAGGGATTTGAATTCACATGAAGATTGAAGGTCTCTCCTGCTAACAAGTGGGTGATATGCAGATTTTCAGACCTTCTTTGCACCTGGTCATATTGAGATTGTTTGAAACTGTTTAGCAATTTTTTTCAGCATGTTGTTTAGGTTAAGGCAGGAAAGAAAATGTCAAACAGTACTGAAAGATCTTAACACATTCACTTTGGGGAAAGCGAAACTTTAAATAATTTGCATAATTTCTAGTGCAAAATAATTTGTTTACAAATTACTTTTAAGAAATGTGTTTTAAATTAAATAAAAAAAGTTTCATTTGCAAAATTCTCTATTCAGTTAGCACCTCCCCAAAATCATGTTATTATTGATTGAGTGTAGCTTGGTTCTGTAAAGGTAAATCTCTGATTCAAGGTGTTTTCAAATCAAACTTCAATCCACGATACTGAAAGTTGCTGTGATTCTTGTAAGTTGGCCTACCATACAGGTTCTGTATTTCCCATCTGACAGAAGAGGAAAGCATGGGCACTGATGGAACGAGCTTTGTAGCCTTCACTTCAAGTGTACTGTAGAGTACGGAAGAGTGAGTATAATGAAGATAAATGTTTCACAGACTGAAATCTGAGGCTATGGGGAAGAGGGTGCCACTATTCATCCATGATTAAGTTTTTTCACATGCAGAAATTATAATGCTTTGCTCCATTGTGCAACTGAAATGTGATTTTGAACTGCTGCCTCTCTTACTTGATTGTCAAGTGGTGTATAGATTTTGTAGCTTACGGATCTGTGTTAAAATAAACACTGAAAGGTTAGAGTCAGAGAAGATCCCCCAGCTGTACACCTGGCACTGTATTTATTTATTTGGGGTTTTTTTTGTGTCATTTGTTACCTTTGAATATTTATTTTCTTATGACACATCTCACTGTCATTTTGTAACACTTCTAGCTTGGTTTTGAGTATTGAACTACCTTTCTGGTTTAATTCAAACACTAGTCAAAATACTTAAGTGATGTGAGGTCATTACAGAGCCGGTACAATTGAACTTTTCTCTTGTAATAATATGAAATCTCCCATTAGTCATATGTTTCTGTAGCTGTAGATGATCAGAAGGTGAAACAGAAGTATATGAGGTAATCATAGGATGTTGGATGCAGCTGTTACTGCAACTTATTGAAACCTGTAACTTACCGCACTTACTCATGATATCCATATAATTGTGTATCTGCTGGGGAAGGAACTATTTGCAATAATGCAGTTTAAATGAAATTTGTCTGCATCAGATTGGCAAGATATTTGCTCCGCTTGCCTTTAATTGAGACAGAGATACAAAAGCACGTGTATGTAGATGTGTACTTCAAAGCAGATGGAGAGCAGAGGAAAATTATATCTTCATTTTTACTTTCCTTTGCATTGCTCAGAGCTTTAAAGACTACCTTGTGTTTCCTCGTCAATAATTGTCTCCCTAGTCTTTAAAAAGTAAAATAACAGTGTTAGTGGCATCTATATGGAGAACACTACTGCTTTTGAATTATTTATTTTGGAAATTTGCTGGCTAAAAAATAATCTCGATAGTTCCAATATATGACTTACTAGAGTTTGAGTAACTTCTCCCACAAATTTACTTGCTGTAGTCTTGATAGCTGTCTTTATAAGTCTCTGTGATTTGAAAAGAATTCAAGAAAAATGTGCAAAACCTCAACGTGATAAGTTTCACTCTGAAGTAAAAAATTTTTTTTGAAATCACAATTCTGGGACACATTTCTAACTGTCTAACACAACAGTGGGACAGACTTCAAAATCAGAATTTATTTGGACACAGATTGCATAGGCCCTGCAGTACTACCTTTTCATGAGAACAGTGACAAGCAGATAAAGCTTCCTCAGTGATGAGAATGTTCTCTTAGAGGTTTTAAAAGTAATGTTTCATTCTATCATTAATGAATATGTTGATCATAATTCTTGACTTTTACAAAGCTTTCAAAATTTTCTTCCAAAGTCCGGGATATGCAGTGGCTACATCAGCTACAAAACTTGGTGATGGTTGTGAATAGGAGAGGAAGAGGTACTTGGGAGCATGTTTTTGGTGTGGGAATAGTTATACTGTTTAGAGAAAGCAATCTGAGTATTAAGCTGTTCAGCAATGAAGAAGCAATAAACATAATACTCAAAAAGGGGATATCACCTCTTCATAATTTAAGGTATTAAACATGGTTTAATGGGAAACTATTGTTTGTAGGTGGACAGTGTGACTAGATGATTTTGGAGATCTTTTCCAACCTTAGTGATTCTACGTTTCTACGGAAGTAATGCTGGGACAGTATTGCATTGGCTTTATTTTTTTAATACTGGAATTTCTCTGGGAAAGCATCCTTCTTTCTACAGCTGGAATGAATGGTTTCACAAGTGCATTAATGGATGATCCTCAACTGTGAGTGCTCTGCCTGGATTTATTCATAAGCATTTAACACAGATATGAAGTAACAAAGACAGAAGTTAAGGAAGAGGTGGATTATCTATCAATATGAAAGAGGCCAACTCAAAAATACATTTCAGATACTGAACCTTTCCTTACCACATGCCCTGTGCCCTACTTGGGTTCTGTGATGCAAGTGTTGTACTACCCTCCCCCTGTCATCAAGCAGGGAAACAGGAAGGAGTGTGGCAGAGCAAGAATCTAATGTCATCCACTCCAAAGTCTGCCAGCCTGCAGACACATGCTAATGCAGGGCTCCTGTAACACACTGCCCTTACAAGCAGTGAGTCACTGCACACCAAGTAAATCATAGAAATATAGAATGGCTTAATTGGAGGGCACCTTCAACATCATCCAGTTCCAACCTCCTGCTGTGGGCAGGGCTGCCACCCCCCAGCTCAAACTGCCCAGCCAACATGGTTTTGAACGCCTCCAGGGAGAAGGCACCCACAGCTCTCTGGGCAACCTGTGCCAGTGCCTCACCACATTCTAAGTAAACAGTTTCTTCCTAAAATTTCACTTAAATTTTCCCTTTTTTAGTTTAATGTTGTTCACGCTTGCTCCATCAAGAAGAGGCAGCAGGAGGGAGTTGGGGCCCAAATATTTCACCTGTGGTGCCAGCTGGAGCTGCTGTGAGTGTGAACACACAAGAACTCTTAGCAGCAAACTCTCTAGATAAATGGGTAGCTAAGCTCCCAGGGCCCACCACACTGGGAACAGCCCCTCCTGCCTCACATGTCCTCTCCCAGGTTCCTCCTACAGCCTGCAGCTCCTTGCCTTCTCACTGCCCATAAATGCCAGGTTTCTAGGCAATGATTTTTCTTCCTACAGATACACTAAATATCCAGGCAAAGGATACTGAGCATGTGGTGAGGTCACCGAGGCTAGCACAGAGACGTCCAAATAGCTTTAGAAGAGCATGTAACCTTCAAATAACTTAGCTGAGGCACCAAGTTAATTTACCTTGCTGAACAGCTTGCTGCTGCAGGTGCTGGATGGAGTTCAGAGTATGGAAAGCAGCTTTTGGGATCTCTTCCCAGTGTTCTGCAGTACTGTGGTAGCTGCAAGTTGGGGGTGAGACCTGAGATTTAGTATCAGACACTTAACAGTTGTATAAATGTTAATCTTCATTAGCAGTAGTATTTTCTAGAAATCCCTGGCAGACAGGGGTTTCAGTGTACCCTGAAACATGAAGTAGGTAGAAAAAGAATCTCCTCATTCTGCTTACTCAGCTGACGTGCTCTAATAGGCTGCAGGAAGCAGGGAGGGGACTGCCTAATGACTGGGAATAACAAAGGGGTGGGGCAGGAGAACCTGGTCATAAAATCCTTAATCCTCCACCCCTAATATGCATGAGGAGTTCCTGCCAGCCGTTCAGCTTGGTGTATTTTAAACTTGTATGCAACTGGGGCTGCAATGGGATCAAATTTAAGTTCAAATGAGGTAAGCAAAAGAGACCTACAGCAAGAGTAAAGTGGGTGAAATTCTAATTTTCTACAGCAGAGAACAAGCTGTTTTCGGTATATGGGCAAGTCACAGGAAGCAGGTTTGCTGTTTCTTGGATCTTATTGTTGCAAGGAGCGTTTTCCTGGGCTAGCATTGTGCAGAACCTTGTAGCGTTTCTGTTTTCCAGTTACATTTTAGGAATAGCACGTTGCTTGCTGAAAGGAAAAGGTTCATGTCAAGAAAGCAAGAAGCTTCCATGGAGTTGTTGTCATAGGGCTTGGTGATTGGTAATGACTGTCGTTAGTACTTATGGCCCTAAATATGGTTTTGATCGGGAGATGATTTTAAACATCAGCCTTAAATAAAAGTTGATCGTGTAGTTTAGTTTTCTTAACTTTGCCTTGTATTGTTCTTCCTAGACTTTTACGGGCACCTCAGCGCCAGTGGAGAGAACGGTAGGTAGTAATTAGCTGCCCCTTCATTAAATGCTGTCCAGTGCTGAATGTAGAGCAGCAGAAAAATGTTGGGAATTCAATGGCTCAGGGGAATTGTGCTGGCTTAGTTTCAGAATGCTGGAAGGCTGAGCTGCAGCTTCACCTGTGTAGGTGAAGTATTGCCTTGCTTTTCTGATGCTTTTGGTGCTGTTGGTGTTGTGCTATATCTGGGGAGGTTTGTTCTTCACCCGTGCTCATTCTTGAATTCCTTCCCCTTTTTATATTTTGATATCTTTGAATTAAACTTTCTTCTTGCATTGTTTCTTTATAAGAAGTCTGTGTAACTGGGTGCTTCTTAGTGCTTTAGTATTCCTTGTAGTCTTTTGTGTTTGTGTGTGTTATAGTGACCTCTCACACTACCTAACATTCACTGTATTTACAGTGTTTGAAAATTCATTCTCAGAACATATAATACTAGAATAAATGTCTTATTCTGTCTCTCCTGTTCCATTATTTTCACAGTAGAAGAAATGCCAAAACTCTGAATGCGAACAAACAAACAAAAATAAACCCTGAAAACAAACCCAAGCCATTCTGTTGAGGCTGACCCAAGCATTCATTCTTTGGCAAATGAACACTTTCTGAGCAATTAGCAGACATTCATGTTGATAGGTATTAGCATAAAGGAAAATGTCAGATAAGCTGTACTGAGCTCGTGAATGGGGTCAGTGGCAGCAGAATGGGGTTGTCTTCAGATGCTTGGCATTGGCTCGGTGCTTGACTTGCACTGGTGACAAGGTGTCTTACCAGCCTGGTTGGTTTGAGTTTTGACTGCACGTGATCCTGGTTAGGGGATTGTTGGTGCTTGGCCTTTGCCTCAAGAAGGTTTGCTGTTATCAATGTTATCTGATCTCTGTTTTTAACTGAGAGATGCTTGCTGCCTTCTATGTTCCTCCAAGGTGAAATACCACAGTCAAGCAAGACTGACTGCAGAGTTTCTTTGAAAAAGTGGCTTTTAAAATTTAGGCTTCTGAGTATAATCTCCCAGTCCAAAGGAAGTATGCTAGTATCACAGAAATTGTTTTTAATCCTGTATTGTTTATGGGATCAAACGTTTTTTTCTTTGCCTTTCATTTTGCAAATGGGTCTCTAGGGCCGAGAGCTGTACAGCTCATTGGCCTTAGGTCTTGCCTTTTGTCTTTGAAGTATTTAGGGTGGCAGAACTGAACTACAATATACAATATGGAGTAGGACAGAGACCCTTTTCTCCTGCCACTTTAGAAAAGGAAAAGAGCAAGGAACAAAATCATTAAGGGCCTGAATATCTTTATTTTTGTCCATGACAATAAGTTCTGACAATAAATATACGAATATCAAACATCCGGATTGTTTTATGTCACTTTGTAGCTCTATAAGGAAACTAGCTTTTATTACCAATCAATGTCATGTCAATTCATGATATGTCTGTGTGTTTGTGATCAAAACTTAAATGTCCATTTAAATTAGAAGGATAACGTAAGTTACTTGGTGGGAAAATATAGGTACTGTCCTTAAGTTGAAAGGCAGAAAAAATATTTTATGATCACTGAAATTACTGTATAATATCATAATAACATAGACAAACATTGTTTTTACAGAAACCCATTCTGAATTGTAGAAATTTTAGACTCATTTTCTCTTCCAAGTTTTAGATTTATTCTAACGTGAGATTCTAGCCATGGAACTGCAAGCAGGAAAAAAGTAAAAAACACTGGGAAATGGCAGCCTGAATAGTGCAAGTTTTACATAGCTCTTGGAAAGAATGAGGCCTTGGTCCACTGCTGCTCCATTTATTTTTATTCTGTGTCAACCCCAGTGAGCTCTGTTGATTTTTAACAGGACATAGCTATGGGATATTTTAAAATGGGTGAAATAAATATGAAACGTGCAGTACAAGGAAAGTGTTTATTATGCACCTGACCTTGCCTGAGGTAGCAGACATGGTAAAGTAGTGAAATCCTGCCTTCCCTTGAGACTGCAGAGCTCTTTGAAGTTAGTAGATGCCACATACCTGACAGAGGCCAGAGCCATGGCAGTATCTATGGTTTGGTGTCTTGCTGGGCTTCCTGACAAGACTGAGCATTTTCTTTGTTTGTCTTCACAAGTTTTAAAGTAGAGATGAGATTTCTATTTCATTTTAAAGAGAAAGAGGGCTCTGCTCCAAATACATCCATTTTGCCTTTTCACTTGGATTAACTCAAGAATTTCACATTTCACTCTAGTATCCTGAAGAACAGTTCCTGTAGAAGTGCAGAAGGAATTTACTGAAATAGAACAGTTTTAGGCAAATCTTATTCATATGAGTTAGCACACAATGACAGTGCCACTGACTTCCCTGGGAATAGATATGTCAGGATTGCACAAATGTGCCACAGGACTTTTATCTGACGTAGGACAGGGTGACCAATTCCTGCATTTGTAATCTCATATATTTAACTAGTTTCAACAGTGATTATTAAAATACCTGGCTTGTGTTTCCGGTTTATGAGGTAACAATCAGGTCTCAGACCAAATAAACACAGAAGCCGAAAGTTGTAGTGTGTGTGTAATAGCTGACCTGGGAGGCTTCTGGCCTCAGAATTCACCCAACCTGTGATATGGTCATCATCAGATTAAAGGGAAACATGTGGAAGTCATTGCCAGCATTAGCAGCATTAAGTCATTAACAGCAGAGGATCCAGTTTAAGATATGCCTCTCAGGAGTTTTTTTCTGTGTGACTGTAAGTTGCTGTGATCTGGATGTGACAAATCATTCCTACACCTGCATGTAGGAGGCATAAGGTCTTGTCTGTGACATGCTGGGAATAATGGAGTAGGTAGGGATGCACTACAGCTTTTGGAACTGATGAAATGTCCTATACAGGACATTTCAGTGCTTCCAAACTGTGTGCCATAAAACTGTATCCTGTGGTAAAATCGGGCTGGGAGGAGATAGCGTTGAGTGAATGCGCCTGTATCAGTAACTGCTCTGATATTGCTGCAAGTGTCTCACCGGCTTTCAGCTCTGCCTTGTGGGCCCCTTGCTGACACAGAAGGAAGAGGGAGGAGGTTTGCCAAGTTGTTTCTCAAAGCTTTTCTCTATCTTTCCTGCAGAGGCTGAGGACTTTCTTGATAAGGGTGTAGATTTGCTTCATTACCTTGTAACAAGGTCCAGTGTCATGTTATTCTATTGTTTGCTTAATTTTGTCTGAGCGTTCTGAAACTCTTCTGGATAAGATTTCTGCTGCAGCTGAAAAGGCATGCTCCAACAAAGCATATAACATGTGAAGGAAATAGTAATAAAATAACTTTGATTATCTAATGTCAGCAAATCATTTTTACTTTTGTCTCTTGTATTAATACAAGTACTTCAGATGCAAAGTAATAGAACCCATATGCTTGTGTTAGAACACTGTGTTCACTTTCTTAGGGTGTAGCATGTCTATGAATACAGGCATGGGAAGATTTATGCATAGAATTAATGCAATTTCTTAACAACTGGTACAGATGGAAAGATTAGACATTGTGGGGCACAAAAACTTGTTTCTGTTTTATACAGAACCAGCAGACTCAAAGCTGAATATCAGTTCTAAGAAAATGTTGAGAGAAATAATATATTCATACACTTGAAAAGAAAGGTGGTACCTGTGAAACAAAAGAGATGTTAATGTGGGAGAGTACAGAAGAATGTTCAGCAGTTATGTCCAAGGTGAAATGGAGAAGTGAAGTTATAGCCTGAGGAACATGTTCGTTTAGTACACAGAAGTTGAGGCTTTATAAAATTAATATTTCTGAGCCCAAGGCCGCAGTAGAGTTAAAGCTGATATTCCCAGAATCATCACAAGAAAGGGTAGTTTAACTTTCTGCTGGGAACCAGAGCTGTAGATCAGTTTCTTCATGAGGAATATCTCCTGACTGTCAGCAGCATTTCCGGCCTACTTGCACAGTTAGTGTCAGCTATTGGAGTCCTATAGGCTACCCATTAAATTGCAGACCAGAGGACATCACTGTTTGTAATATAAGGATGTTCATTTTGATGGTAGAGAAGCAGTGTTGGATGGAACTGTTCCATAACAAATTAAACAGCAGCTGTTCTCAGCTCACATAGTTATGAAATCTGCATCTTCTCTATCAGATCTGGAAAGGATTATGTGCCAAAAATGCATGAATTTTTCCAAGTAGTCCAATTGGTTTGATAATAGTTCAGCCTTAAAATCTGTTTTTATCTATGTGATTAATACTTCAAGGTTAGAGCATGCAGCAGTCTGGCTAGGGACTGATACTGATATTTATCTCTGTTGTTTCTTTTTTTTTTTTTTTTTTTTAATGGTTGCTTAGAGGCCAGTATCTCCTTTCAACTTGCTTACTGTAAAAATACTACGACTGAGGAACGTCCGGAAGGCAGACTTGCGTAAGTACTTCTGCAGTTATCAAATGTTTCCTATCATTTCCTATTTTGTCAATATTATTGTCCTTAAATTATGTGGGAATACTGAAATATGTTGCTATAAGTTTGTTAAACTCTTGGTTTTTAGAACATGCCCGTTTGTTGAGGAGCTTCATTTACAGAGGTGTGTCATTTTCTGGGGTGCACTGGGGCTTGCTCAGGTGCCTCTCAGAATGCAATTATGCCACTAAAAGCCACTTTAATGGGGGAACTCAAATTCTCCTTCACATCCCTATGTAAAAAACAGGGTGTAAAGTCATGAAAGAAAAATACAAGAGTAAGAAAATCCCAAATCTGAAGACTACAAGAACAAAGTTGAAAGATGTAAAGATGAAAAGTCAACATTAGTTTCACTGAAGCTGCTAAATGTGGCTCAAATTGTCTACTACCACTATTTCAAGCAATTTATCGGTTTCTAAGGAAACTAGTTTTAGTTAATGTACTGTTTATTTGGGGATTTTATTTAGTGTGACGTGTAGAGTATACGGAAAACTTGTCAGAAGTTAGAACTCATTGCTTATTGGAAGAATGTTGTTGGAACATGTGGAAATTGTGCAACAAGATTATTTTTGAATGAATGCTTACTATCAGGGAACAAATCTTTGTTTCACTCGTTGTATTCTGTATTACTTAATCCTATGTTATCTGCAATGCAATACTTGCATACTTATTTATTGGGTGCCTACAGTTTTTCCATCTTAAAAAATCTCCAAGAGTTTACTGAATATTCCATATACTGCTTATGTCTCGATGCTTTCTACTCTAGAAATTACAAATTATCAAACTTTTATTTCCATAACATTTGGCCTCGTCACTTTGTCTAATGAAACAAAAACTATTTGCAAAGTTGTAGAACTTGTGTTGCAAGTTATAACTTGTGAAATTCTGGGTTTCATAGATATTAAAGATATATTTTGATTTCGTAGACATGCACTTGATAGTTGTAGGCTTTGTATGGACTGCCTTTTTACTTAACAAAAAACAGCTATTCAAATGCTTACGTGGTGATTTGCATCAACCAAATACGTGATTTGAGCGGGTAGTCACTGCAATTGCACCTGCAAACCTGCATACTCAGTTGTGTGTACATTTGTGTACTACACTGGGTTGTCTTCTTGTGGTTGCTCACAGGAAAAAAATTACTCACAGTCACTGCTTGTTACAATGAGTAGCATGGTCTTTCTTCATGAAGCCAACTGTTTTGTTTGTCAGAACATATTGACTTATTTCCTTGTGTTCTGGTCCCAAGAAGGGATGCATATTATATTGTATATATCTTTCTGTAAAATGGTCCGAATTCAGAACCTGGTTTGTTTAAAGCATATTTGGCAGAGTACTCTCAAGCAAGAGTATCTTCTCTTGCAGAAAATTAGTTTTCTGAGGAAAGAATAATTATTTTGGGAAAAAAATAATTTGGGGTCTTTTTGTCTGTAGCCAGCAGGACATATGCTAAGGCACTGAAAAGACATCTGAGAATCCAAATATTCTAATTTTCTTCAAAACCTCAGTGTTTTCAGCTGCAGGAAGAAATCCATTTTCTATCTAATTTTATAACGCAAACAGCATGCTTCTTGTTACAATCCTAAGTTAATGTTTTTTTTCTCTGCTTTGGCTTCTGTTTTTTCTCTGATTAAACTTTGATGTTAGCCATTCCGGGTTTTTTTTGTTTTGTTTTGTTTTTTTTTGTATTTTCTCATTCTTGAAGTGTTTGTACTTAATTTACTGTAGTTAATCTTTTCCTTGGTCTTTGAATTTCCTGTTGCTATTTACCTTACTAACAAAAAAAGAAACATGATATGAAAATTTCTTCCTAGTATTGTTCCAGTGTAAGACAATAATAGATTTAGGTATAGGCCTGGTAATTTTGTCTGTGTTTTGGACCTAGTTCTGGCTGTGTTATGGAATCCTGGGCAAGTTATTCAAGTTTTCTCAGAGTACTTAATTGCCTAATCCTTACATTGTCACTGTGAAGTAACTCATCAGTGCATGTCAATCCCTGAAAATGGAAACTCCGCTATTATTCACCATTAGCCATTTAAATTTCCATCTGCCTACGCTTGTGCCTTTGCTGAAGATGTGATTGGTCATGGCCCTTCTGATCAGCTCTGGCCTAGGCATCACATGGAAATGCTGTGTTTCCCATGGCCATCACCAAGCTCCTTCAGATTGCAGTAGTGTGGTTAACTGTGTGATGAGGGGCATAGCTTGGGAAAAGCATTCAGGTCGAAACATATACATATATATATATATGTATATACAAATATATATATATATATATGTATATATATTTAGCTGTTACTAAAAATAGGAAGGAAATGGCATGAAGAAAATTGTGTTTAATGTGACACAATAGCACTGCTACGCATTTTGGGTGTGATGCAGGGATTGACTCTGGGTTGAATTATTTGACCTCTTTTGACTCATAAGTCTCTTTCGAGAATAAGATGACTGGCTAAGCATTGTTAACATTAAATTGGAAGAATATATATTGCATTCTAGGTGTGAGACCAGGATCCTTGCATCCTGTACCAACCTTCTTTAAGTTGCTCCCTGGCTATTTCCCATCTGAGTGTGAGGGGTTAGAATATGGAAGGAACTGACACCTCTGGTGGTGCTTCCTTTCCCAGGTGGGGGTGATGGCAGGATCTGTCAGTCTGCAGATAGCGCAGTAGAAGGGAGAATGATAAACTGTAACATTATGTTGGTGGTGACAGAAGAAAACTTTGAGAAAGATACCACTTCTAAAAATTGTCAAATTTATTGATCCAAATTAAATTTCCACATTATGATCTGTGATAAGGGATTAATGGGAGAATGCTACTTTTTGGCAAAGAAAAATAAAAAAACTGTGTATGTTTAAACATGCACTTGGCTAAAGGCTTTCAATCACCTCTAAGACCCAAAAAAATGAGAATATATAAGAAAATATATAAGAAGACAAGTCTCTTTGCTTTGATCTGAGTGTCCCTTGGACAGGGAATATACTGATAGCTGTTCTTGTGCTTTGGTAGTGCTAAACTACTTCCTGCCCCAGTCATTGAGCAGTTATGAGTATGGAGTAACATGCAGCATGGATAGCTGTGCATCCACAGTGAGTGGAGTACAATGCTATTACAAATCAATAGTAATATTTTAAAAGAAAAGTAATTTAAGATTGAGAAGTGTAAGAATGTTTCTATTTTCCAATGAGTACTTCATTGTATTATTTATTCCTTAATCTACATGCTTCAGGAAAAAGCCCCAGTAGTATTATCTCAGTTTTATTGGTGGTAAACACACACTGCAGTATTTCTTTCTCTAGACACATCATCACTGCTCATCTTTTTTGTTATACAGTCACCCTTTCAGATTGCTATGTGACACTGTGGTTGCCTACTGCCTCATCTGAGAAGGTTCGGACCAGAACCATCAGGGACAGCAAAAATCCAGTCTGGAATGAAGCTTTTTGTTACAAGATTGACCGACGAGTGAAGGTGATGAAAATAAATGCTTTTCACTATTCACTACCTGCATGTAGTCAATAGATCTTGCAATGCCACAGCAACTACTGTTGCTGGCATCCTCCTTGGTACTATTCTGTTCTATCTATTTGTTACTTAAATGTCTACTGTTCTGAAACAATAAGAATTAATCTAACCTCAGAAAATGTTATCCTATTCCTTGTCTTAACATATACAAGTGAAACCCAAGATAAAGGTCACAAGAAGATAAACACAAGGTTAGTTCTAGGTATGATGGAAAGAAAATTCTTTAAATATATTGCCTATAGCTATGTTTGTTCTATACATATAGAGCCAAAGATCACACAACAAGTGCAAGAGCATTTAATACAGTTATCTAAAACAAATTCATGAGTATTCTGCATGACCTGCCTTCCTCATTTCATTTCCCCAAGCCTACATTCTATCAAATTGAACCCCAGGGCAAGTGTGAGGCAAATTGTATCGCCTAGGCTCTGCAACAAATGAGTCTACTGATTTGTGTATATATTTATCATTCAAGTCCATGCTCCCAAATCCCCATTCCTTTTTTTGTTTCTTACAGTCCTTTTTCCTTCTCTCCTTCAAAAATTGGAGGGGAAAAAGAAAGCCTAGTCTTAAGATTTTCCTGCCTCATGGGGAACACAGTGTTAATAGAAAAACACAATATTCTTAATCTCTCTTTGCAGAATGTGTTGGAGCTGAAGGTTTGTGATGAAGACACAATCACCAGGGATGATGAACTCTGCACAGTTCTCTTTGACATAGATAAACTCAGTGTTGGGCGTACCATTCGAGTGAAGTTTCAACTGAATCCACAGGTGAGCAATGGTATCATTTTCTTCCACCAAAATATATCCTTATACAGTATTTCCCTTTAGTTTCACTGAACTCTACTTTGCTATCATCAGAAATACCTAAATCCCTATAGCAGTGCTCCATGCCAATTTGAACTTCTGTGATGTTAACACAACTGATTCTTTTCGCATTGCAAATCTAAATGTGAAAAATGGCTGTTTTATGAGAATAGGCAGATCCTATGTCTGCATGCTTGCGTGAGATTTAGATTTCAAAATATTAGTTTTAGCAAATGCTTTTTCATCATTCCAGAATTCAATGACTTTACCACCATTATTTCTTTTGCAAATTGCTTTTATGCTCTTATTTGTTCCAAGTGCAAGTATAAATATATCTATTTTACAAATGATACACAACTAGTGTAAAGCAAGATATGAAAAAAGTAAGTAATATACTCTTCCTTCCTTCTTCTTTTCAGGCACGTGAGGAGCTGGAGGTGGAGTTCACATTGCAGAACACGTGAGTAGACTCTTACTTTCCATATTAACTGTCATATTCAGTATAAAATAATGTGGAAAACTTATTCATCTGTGACAGCACTTCTCAAGCCCTCAGTCTCCAATGCAGTATCTGGATATCTTCATTCAAGTCTAGTAAACTGGAATTTCAGAATTTAAATATCAGAACTCATAATTTATATTTCTGAGACTCATTTTTGGCTGGGATGGCTAGTGCCTCCTGGGCACTTATGTTCTCTGGTTCTCTTTTCCTCATTGGTTTAGTATATAAGTAAGTACAAGTTAAAATTTTAAAGAAGCTTTCTCTATTAGAAAAAGGAATACTAAGCCTTGATATCTTGTATTGACCCTCTTTGGACACAATTGTTTTACAGTTACATTGCATTAAAAAAAAAAAAAAGCTTACCAAACTTGACATTTTAACTCATCTGACTACATAGGGGGGGAAAAAGGTGTGGTAGACCTCATCGTTGGTTCCAGCACGGGGAGTAACAGAGTATTCTACATAACATAAAGAGCATAGTGGCAGCAGGAGACTGAGAACTGATGAATCAGGAAAACTGGAGGAGCAGCACTAGCTTCGCTTTCTAGGTTTGAAAGCTATCAGTAGAGTGCAGATGTTGAACTGCTCAAGGGGTATGTTTGCTTCAGCTAGTTGGTATTGTAAAGGAATCTGTCAACAGGTTGCTCCGGCTGAAGCAGGCACTTAGATGCAGAACAGTATTTGTCTCTGTAATGTGCTTTATCACTCTGGGACAGTTACGTGAAAAGATTTCTGTTATAAGTTTTATATATGTTGTTGGATGGAAAGCATTGTTGAAACAAACTTAGAGGTGGTGGGTATTGCTAGAACCTTTAAGAGGCACTCTGGGTGTTTTTGGAAGACTGTCATGCTAATGGGTTGGTGAAGAAATTGGATAGTGTGATATCTGTGCAAGAAGGGAAAATTAGGAATTGGTGGAGAAGGAGCAGTAGCTCTGTGTTATGTGTGCAAGCAAAAGAGCCTTCAGAGATGAAACAGTTCCAGAATCTCTTATTATAACTCATATAAACTTACAAGTCTGAGTTGTTTGTTGTTTACTGTTATCAAAACTGGCAGAAGACCCTGCCCCCACAAGACAAATAATGCCTATCACAACTGAGGCTGTCATGAAATCAATAACAGCACTAGGATAGGAGCTCCAGTAGATATTCCAAAAAGTCAGTCTAGGGTCTTTCCACATATCAAATGGCGTATGGAGTTGGTGTGTAGAATCATACTCTTGATAATTCTGTCTTTTAACGAGGGAGGTCTGGACAGGTTGTTTGGCCTGGGTGTTGTGCACAGTTGTTTTCATGTATGGTGCAGGAGATGGAATGTGTGTGAAACCATTATTTGAACCTTGCAGCCAGGTGCATTTTGCTGGGGACATGTTTGGTAGATAAAAGTCAGAGATTAACCATCTTCTGCAGATTCTGAGTGTTCTGTTGACTGGAGGAAAACAGTTGGAACTGTACAAGTAAAAAGGACCCTTGGCACTCCTAGGGAAGAGGTTTCTAAGAAAAAAGACTCAAAATCGTGGGTCAGTTGCTGCAAGAACCCTTCTGAACCGCATTTTTATTCATAGTGTGGTAACTCAGTGATTAATGCAGTAACTGGGACCTGAAGAATTCAAGAGAAAAGAGGAGAAATTGCTGCACTTGGGGCAGGGAATGTCACTGAGTAGTTCCAACAGGTCTGGAAAGATTAAAAACACTTGGGGAAGTATGTTTCTTGTCTTCAGTTGGATAAATGTTTCCCCTGATATCCCACATTTTTGTTTCTTGCATATGCATGGAAGTTGATGGTGTTCTGCCTATTGGTCAGGTCTGCAATAAAGGTGTGAGCACACAGAAATGATTAAAAATAATTTCCCAGAGAGCCTCCATCCTAAGGATACTGAGGTAGCTTTTTGTTTGTTTGTTGTTCTTCTGTCAACATACAAAAGTGCACTATCAGGCATGATGAATGAAAGGGTTGGTGGACTAAAATTAGAGACCACAGATTGCATTACCTGTGATAAGCTAGAGAGATCTGAAACATGGAAGCAACCAGGATGGGTCACCAGTAAACTATGGACCAAAGTGGCCTCTCCTGTGGTGAACAAGCTCAGCAGGTTTTGGCAAAGCAGCAGAGACTAGTGACTAAACAGAAATCTTTGGTAAAATGAGGGGTAAAATGAGCCCTGGGGAGAATAATACTCACTTTGAAACTACTTCTATTAAGATGCACACATGGAGAATTTCAAACAGGAGAAGGAACAGCATCAAGGAAAAAATGGGGACATTACCCTGTGGAGAGACAGAAGGATTTGTGATGCTGGCTCCCTGCTTAGATGCAGAAAAGGTGTAGTGCTGTCACAGATAACAAATGAGACTTCCTTGCTGAAGCCAGCCCCCCTGAGTCAAGATCTAATTGTTGAGACTTTTGAGGGAAACTGTTGGCTGCACAGACAAAATCACAGAGTGGACACAACAAAGCTCTGCAGGAAAGTACTGAAGAACAGATCCCTTCAAAATGAGATCAGCAGATATTTAATGGCCAGAGAACCAACCAGAAGACTGTAAGCTGTGATGTTAACAGTCATCTTAAACAGTTATCCTGTCTCAAAAGCAGACTAGAGAAGTGTTGACGTATTAGAAATAATTTTCAAAATTATAGTTTACCATGTGTGGTAATTTCTTAAAATATCATATTATGATGAGAACGTGCTTTAAAAAAAATCTTTTTTTCTTTATTTTCTTCTATTTTTTTTTTTTAATTTGGCTGTTTATTTTGGAAATATTTATTACATTGCCTGACTTTATTTATCTGAAGTAGTTCGTCATTCCTTCCCCATCTTTATTGTAGACTTTACAGATTACCAATTGCAAAAATTACTACATTAGCCTGCTCTTCATTTCAAATGCTTCACATGAATAATAAAATACATGAAATGTAATTCTTGGCCAATTAAGTTTCCTGGGTTGCACCTGTGATAGTGGCTTCGTCACTCTCCTATTTTTGTTTTCCTCACTGCAAAAGTTGTGTTAGGGTTACTTTTACAGAAGACTATTGCAAAAAGTTCCCTAATGATAAACCAGTGGGCTGTATGAAAATAGTTTTGGTATTTGTTCCTATTATCTTTCATTTAAAACTTTGTGCTTTGATAGCTTGGTTTCTACAACTGCATGATGAATGCCCTCTCTAGTTTCGCTTCAGTCTTGTTCCATTGCCTGCAATACCTTCAAACACACCTCTCTGTGCTGCCACTACCCATGGCAGGCACTGAGAGCCGGACATTTATCCTAATGACACAGAGGAAGGCATGCTCCTTCCTCCAAGTGCCTTTTCACCAGCAACCAAGCAAAGGGATTGCAAACACCCATCCAGTGTTTTATGGGCCTGTAGCACGAGCCCAGCTGGCCTGAGAGCTGCTGCCCTTGAGCAGCAGTGACAGAAAAGGTAAGGTCATTGTACACAGATAGCAAACTTGCATGTCAGTGCTTTTTGTGTTAGTTTGTGATGATTGCCAATGGTAACACAGGCTTTCTCCCTTGTGTTTCCACTGGTAGGGTCCAGCAACAGCATGAGCCCTTACGGATTGCTGGGGGGACTGGGTCCCGCTGGACGCGGTGGCTTCGCTCCCTCAACATCCCTCTCCCTTCTGACTTTTACTGAAGATTTGGCCTGATATTAAATGGCCACAAAGAGACTTCTGATGAACTAAAAGGTACTTAAAGTTTGCTAGGAGAGGTCTGAGGGATCCAGGGTATTTCTGGATCTGACGATCTTCTTTTTGGTCTCTTTCTATCTTTCAGTTATCCTGAATTGAGGAGGTGCATCTCTAACTTAGAAGAATGAAGGACTACTCTTACACAGCCTTTCACCTCAGCCCTTTCCTTTTATTTTTTCCTAAATGTGAAAGACAGTGCTTAAAACTAAGCCCACTTAATGCAAATGAATGTAAATAGATGTACAAAAAGTTGTATAAAACTTGAATGCTAATTATTAAATTATGAAAAACACATTATTTTTAGAAAATAAAAGCCTTTATCTCTTTCTGTAGTTCTGCTGTTTTGCTTTGAGAAATTTTCCCAGTGTGTCTGGGGAGCAGCAGATCATGCCATCAGTTTGGTTTGGTCACTGCTGAGGAAACTGAGTGGGCTGAATCTCAGTCCACTGAGGGCTGAGTAGTGTACTGTTCTTATATGTATTTCTGGCAGGAAGTCGCAAGTCCTCAAGGAGCATGTAGGACAAAAGTGTTATGTCAAGGAAGATAATCACCAAAGAATCTTTGAGGCTAGTACATTTTTTTAATTGAAATAGCACCATCCTCCATCCTTCTCTCAGGTCATCAGTAAAGTAGCCTATCCTATGCAAGTGCCACTAAAAAGAAAGGGGGAAGCTGGATCCGAAATGAAATAGCTACCTACGTACAAAATCGTAATTAAAAGTCCAGATTCTCAGGTGAAACAGAACATGATTGTCTACTTTAATTAGACCCATAACAAAAGAAACCAAGTGGACATAATTTCCCAACAATATTGACAGTTCTGTTATGAGCCAGATATGATGGAAGGAGGAAAAGAGACTTAGATCTGGAGCAGGTGTTGTGTTACAGAGGCATAGGATGGGAAGTGACCCACTGGGTCACAAAGCCCACCACAGTCTTGGGTAAACATTCCGTATATATTTAGTGGGAATGAATGTCTAGGGTTTCTGTTCCTAGATTTCCCTGCTGCATGCCATGCTATGCTCCCAGCTCTCTTAGCAAAACCAAGACTTGCGTTATAAAGGCTGCTGAGAACAGGACAGGAATGTAATTATGTGTAACAAGGGTCATGAGATAGCAGGCTGTTAGGGAAGTTAACGGCTAGTAAGTTCGCATTAACTGACAAATTAGCCAAGAAATGGATGTTCAGTGTCACAAAGATAGGTAAAATATTCAAAGGTCTCTGTTGGAACAAATACTAAGAGCTCTTCCATGCTCAGCTCCACTGTTTGTAGCGGCAGCTGATCTCCAAAGCTTCAAAGAAAGGTGAATGCCTTTGCTCCTTTAAAAACAAATGTACATGTCATCAGGTTAAAATCATATCTGTCCTATGCAATGAATAGCAGAAGTCTTGCTACTCAGTATCTAAAAGTTGGAAGCACAGTGTGTAGAGTGATAAATGACAGGAGCTGGGCTTCCTTACAGTAATGACCGCACAGCTTCTATCCCTAAAGGGATGTCTCTTCTGGCAGTGATCAAAGCCTGTTCTTCCAAGTCATTTAGTGCAACAACTCAGATTCTTCCACTTGATTTGAAAATCATGCTTTGGACTTCAGTTTACCTTTATACTTTGTTGATACCAGGAACTCAAATAATGATGCACTCTACTCTCCATCAGGAGACATTTTTCCTTTTCTTCCCACCTTCATCTTGGGGTATGCAGGCTGGAATCTTTTAGTATCTGTTGAACTTTCTCTGATTTTCTTATGAAATATATGAGTGTAGTAGGTATAAGACAGGTAAGGTTTGACTACAAGTCAGTCAAATAAATGGACGAGTTTGAATCTAAAAGAAATCCTGAGTGGTAATTAAACCCATTTTCCTTACACACAGGTTGAAACACAGAAGTATGCTTTGTGCCTGATGTTCTTTGAACTCATTTAAAATAAACTTTCAATATGAGATGATCCTACAAAATTCTAAAGTAATTTAAGTAACTGTTTCCCTGAGTTTTCTGCAGTTAGCCAAATTGTAGTGGTGGTGGTTGTTTTTGTTTTTTTTCTTGAAGGAAAACATTGGTTTGGAAATAAAACTTTAAATTGTTTATCAGCTTTGAAATTTTGGAAGAATTCTTTGTCATGAGAAATTCCATAAAGCTATTTTCTTGTGTTTGTACTAAAATCTAATAGCCTGTGATAAGCAATCCCACAAATTTGGTAATAACAGTGTAATTGATCTGATTTTAAAGGAAGCTTAATACGTGGATTCTGCTGAGATGAAGTACATACCTCAACTGTTTAACTGTGTGAGACTACAATGTGTATTATCTATAGCTTGTAAAGTCTGAGTAAATTACTCATACTTTCTGCACTGGATCAAGCAGTTGGTGCTGAAGTTTTATAATTATATATATATAATGTTCTAATGAGGACCTGCCTGTTTTAATTTGATTAAATTTTGTTTAATTTTTATTTTTGGTGATGCAATTTTTCTGTTTGGTTTTGGTGGAAAAAGTATTTAAGAATATAAAAACCAGTTTCTGCAGTATATAAACCAATTTCTGTGCCAAGATTGTCAAGTGGAAATACGTACATATGGTGCATATTTTAAAGTTTCACATCTCTTTTGCAAATGTCTTAATATGTATGAATAAAATGTCTTCATATTTATGCTTTTGTGGTAATCTGGACAAGTGTTTTTTCAGACATAATAACTTGGGTCAAACTGTGGGATGCTCAAAATGATCAGAATGGCAGTAATGGCCTCCAGCTCTACACCAACACACTATATTCTGTGTTAAACACTTCATTAAAGAAAGTGTGAAAAATGGCATAAAAGCTGAGCTTTATATTCTATCATGGGACAAGGACAGAAAAAAAAAACTGCCACTCAGTCAGTCTGCTTGGATTTTGCTTGTTGAAAATGCTTTAGAATATTTCTAAATTGAGAATGAATTTTAAAGTTGGAAACATCAAACTGACAGGGGAAATACTTATCTGAAATGTTTTTTTCAATTTTATTTTTCAGTCCCGACTATCCTGACAGCATCATCACTAATGGAGTACTAGTGGTAATTATTTCTCTCGATTCTTCTTATGCCTGTATAACATGTGTTCGTACTTCTAACTTGGAAAACTGAGTTACATTCCAAAAACTGTACTGTGAGTCACATTGTCCTACTAAGAACAAAGGCACTGGTAAGTAGTTTCCTAAAAACTGTCTCTACGTTGTGCTCCAAACCAGCAGGGGTTAATGAAGAAAGTGATAAAACACTCTAAAAAGAGACCTGTATCTCAAGACTCCTGTTATTTAAAATAGGTCTCATCTTCATTTCTTCTCCTCTTCAACTTCAAAGCAACTCATGAGTTGTTCCTCTTTACTTTCCAAGCTAGAAAAAATACCTTGTCAGGATTATCTCTTAATTAACAGTAGTAATAGATAATAGTTACGTTGCCTCTGATCATCTGAAAGGGTTGATTGAGAATGGTCTGAATCACTTGCAAGGACATTTATGTTTCTCTTAATCATCGTTTATCCTCTCTTGTTACAGGCTCGTGAGGTTTCCTGTTTGGAGGTCAGAGTGGATACAGGGAAGTTGAAGCAGCAATCCACAAGTGAGGTTATTGCTTCATTAACCTATTGTTTTTGTGTTGTGATTCAGTCATTATAACAGATGTTGAAAAATTAATGATCTGTTGTGCGTGCTATTCTAGCTGTGTCACATAATACTTAGTTTTGCCATGCTCTGCCTTGCGGAAAATAAATGTACGTGTTAAAATTCAAGTTGATCAAATATTTGGCAAATTTCAGGTTGATGCAAAAATAGTGTCATCTACACCAATTAAAAATTATTATATTCTCTTTAGATGTTGTTCAATATGAAAATTGTCAAGTAAGATCTAAAATTTTATTTATATTTTTTATTTTAAAAAGTCTCAACATAGAAAAGGCTTATTTTGTATGTTTAATTTGAGATTGAGTATGTTCAAGGTTTGTGTATACTTCAGGCTAATTCTATTTTGGTGACACCATTATCATAGAGGAGTAATGGCACAAAGTATGTACCAAGTGTATTGCACAACTTTGAGTCTGAGACTCTTGCATAGCAAACATGGTGTATGGTACAACACATGAAATTAACCAGAACAGGAAGGTAACAAAGAAATGAATTTTTTATTCACTGTGAATAATCCTAAATTCCTTTACACTAACACTCCTTTAAGTTTAAGTTTCAATTTGATTTACTCATGGGAACTGTAATAACAGCATTTCGAAAGTGTGTGATTTCTGTTTATGAATGAATTATACAGGTCTACCAAGTGGTTTTATATTAGCTTTTGATTTATTTTGACCACCCAGTTTACTTTATCACTGAGGTACGAGAAAAATCAGGCAAAAAACACGCAGAGTAAAAACAGATTTCATTCATCAGTTATGTATGCTTGCTTGAAATAGTTAAATTCATTTTCATTCCTTGCCTTTGTATTTAGATCAGGAGCTTACATTCACAGTGAAAGGATCTCATGAAGAAAGCCAGAAGATTTCCCTGGGCTCTGACCCCAGCCTTCAGATCATTGTATTTCACTGCATCATAAATGACCAAACAAGACTGGACATTTTGTTACCAGAAGAGGTACATTCCCTTTCTGTTTGTTAGAATTAACTGTACTGATCTTAGCAGAAAAGAAAATGAAGCCAACTCGTCATCTTAAGAGAAGCGTTTGAGATTGCAAACCTCTCATGCATGCCTCTACTGCTTTTCACATTATTTCAGCTGGCTGACAAAAATGTAACTCAGGAATATGGAGTCCTCTCTTTTCCTCTGAATTCACTCCCTTTGCAGAAGGAAATAGCAGTAGAAGAGGTGAGTGCTTGAAAATGTTTTTAAACTAACTAGTTTAGAATTGTTCTTAATTTTGTCCTGCTAGAAATAAGGTCATCAAGTGAGCAAAATCTCTGTGTAAAATTTTAGATATTTGCTGAAATTACTTAAAAATAAAGATTGTCATATTCACTTTTATGAAAAAGTTGGTAGTAATCATTGTAGTAATTGCTAAATCTTTACAAATCTACAAACCAAAATTAGAATTAAGGAGTTTAAAGGAAAAAAAAAAAAGATGACCACTTGCCCATGTTCCGTAATTTCTTACTGGAATAATTCCACAATGGCTATTTATTAAAAGACAGTTCAGAATACGAGCTTAATTCAGATCTTACTCAAATATTGGGTGGTTTACTTTGTAATATTTTTCAGTGAGGTTATTTGGTTGTTCTTGCTCTAAGCATGCACAATCTGAGTTAGTGTAATGTGTGAATTTATTGTCCCAGGTGGGCTTATTGGATGAAAGAGAATTTGGTTTCAGAACTGAGTGTGACTTTAATTGTACAAAATAATATTCTTAGACATGTGAATTATTTGAGAACCTCATTCCTTGCCTAAGCTTGAAGGAGGGAATTTGCTCACAATTAATGTTATTTTTTTGATTTCTAGGATCAATCCTTTGAGTTGTGTTTGACATCAAGAAAATGGTAAGATAGCCTCCTTTTATCCTAGTATCCAGGATTACTGTAAACAAGTTATCTAGGGTTTTTTCTCTAGTCGGTAGAGAGAGGAAAACATACCACACTGAGTGTTCTGTCTTGTACTCAGGTGGTGCCTGAGGTAAGTGCAAATCCATTGTGGCTTACGGGGTCTTGCAAAACAATGAGTTTGTCTTGCTGGGTTTTTCTTTTCAGAGGAAGCTCGTATGTTTTTCAACCAACATTCCTAGATGGAAATGAAATTACGCTTTTTTTCATATTAACTTTGTTACTGCTTTTTATCAGTGCTCAGATATATATAATGACTTTAATAAACTCTATCCGTCTTTGACTTTAAAAAGTCACTAGAAAAAATAACAAATAGAAGGGCAGCCTGGCTTCTGCTCATTCTACATCACTGAGCAAAATGTGTACTGTGACCTGACCAGATGCACCTCTGACTAACAGCTAACAAGAACGCAATGGTGCTTAGTGATGGATAACTCTGAAGAGAATGAGGTTTTATGATACAATTGAAAACAGTACTGTTCACATCATCCTTGCTGTTGGATGACATGCATAAAGGGAAGCAATACTTATTTTCAGAGCATAGGACTTTGCGTAGATAAAATGTAAGGCATCGGTAAGAGAGCTTCCCGCTCGATCTCAGCCCATAACAAAATCTCTTGAAATGTAAATCCTACAGACTTAGAGAACAAGTGAACAAAAAGTGCTAGAGTTGTCTACTTCCAGAAGAGCTGTTTGCTTTTAGGAGGTCTATCACATCCTTACTTTGTTTTCAAAATTAATCTTCATATACCGAATTTACCGGAGAACAGAAAGTACAAACATCAACCCTTCAGATGTTTGTCTTCCTAAATGTTAGTGAAGGTGATGTTCGGAAAGAATTTTCAGCCACCAGAGGGTGATGTGACAAAACATTTGGGCAATATTGAGAATGCTTTTTTCTGTAACAAGCGTATTTCCTTTTGGGAAGGCACAAAGGATTTAATTGGTGTTTGGTTTTGTAGCTTCTCTTCTGCAAAACCTTTGGCTTGTGCTTCACCTTTCTCGAGGGAGAAAATTCAGTGTGGCTGCTCATGTAGAATAAATGGTGAATAATCTTATATATTTGCAAGATGAAGTCCATAAATGCTTAACTAGAAATCACACCAGTAAAAGGCATTTAGTATCAGTGTAGCTATGAATGAGCTTATGGATAAATACAGGTGAGGAGACCATCATAAACCAATAAAGGCAGAATGCTGCTGAGAAAACACACACTGGGCATCACATGAACTGCCTACTGCTGTTCACCTATTTATCTGACATTTTCATATGCAAAGACAGGCAACTCTGTAAAGCTTCCCAGGTGCTATCTGGATTTCACAGGACAGTCTGAGCAGAGTGGGGTGATGCTGTGGGACTTGTCCTGAGTTTCAAGCTCCATTTCACACTTCAGCAGGACCTCTACTTTCAGATGTTAGTGAGCTGTCAAAACCTGAGAACAGGTAACATTTGTATCGTTTGAGTTTTCTGGGATGTCATGGTGACAGAATGGAATGGATACAGAAAAAAGCCATCCCTTTCTGGTGATCTTTCCGTGGTCTGTGGTCTGACATTTGCACTCCCGTTCACAAGAAATCTAAAGCATACTGGAGACTCCTTTTATTGTTGCTACCGCTTGCTAACAATATTTTTTCTGTTCTTTGATCAACATGAAGACTTTTCAGTAGCTTGTTTATGTAGTTTGCAGACTACCTCCCCTTACAGATACTGATACTGGCTATAACTGATGCTTGCATTGATTTGTTCCATTGTCTGTTCCAGCTCAGGAGATCTGGATGTGCGCCTGGGGTACAGCCTGTGCAGGGAGGAGCAAGACTTCCTGCAGAAAAGGAAGAAACACGTTGCTGCTGCTCTGAAGAAGATTCTTAATTTGGAGGAGGATCTCAAGGAGCATGAGGCAAGCCATATGGTCCCCAATGACAACTTCTCTCCAGCAATCAAAGCCTGGTTCACACAGTGAGACAAGAAATAATAAAGCAGCTTAGTTAACGCCATTCTTCTAGGGCAGGCCTGCTGCCAAGAGCAAGAAGTAACCAAGAGAACTAGTGGTTGCTCTGTGTAGCAGAGTGGAGATAGCAGGATGCGCCTTCACAGGCCCTATGACTTCTCCACAGCTCTCCATGCCTGTTTAACCCATGCCTGATGTTGCTTGTGGATTTGAGGAGGAAAATTTATGGTGGGCAGACAGGAGAGCTGGGGGATGCTGCCTGGGAAACTACATGCTCTAGCTCAATAGCAGAGGCAAGGCATTGTTCATGGCTTTCCTGAGAATTTTGAGATGAGAAAGTAATGTTTTCTCAGATATCTGAATTAGAAGTGTTTTTGCTTGTTTCTGCAGCAGAAAAAATAATATAGTTGGGAAAATGCTTACTGGAATAAAACTGAAAAAAAAAGATTGAATCTTGTAGCACAGTTTAGATGTATAGATGAAACTGTTGATTAGAAGTTGAGCTTTGTCACTGTAACCCTGGTTCTTCCACATTTCAGTCATAAGCTTTGTAACAGCTTAAACCCAGTTATGTTATTGAAAATCAAGAAGTATGAACATAATTGCAAGACTCCTCTTTAGATGACATTTAAAAGCAATAGAAAACTTTACTTAACAGTCTATGGTTTCTTGGGAAAAATGGTTGGAATTGAAAGTCTGAAACGATGAGACTAATTTCACTTTTGAAAAGATCTCATTACTCTGGATCTGCTTTTCATGATTATTTAATCTCAAAATCTTGAAATCTTTCTCATGTAAACTATCATTTAAAAAACATCTTTAGCCCAAAGGTATCATTAGCATTTTAATTTATGTTGAAAGAGATTGGAAAAGGTAAAGAGAAAAAAAAGAAATTAATTTTAATTAAAATTATTTTAAGAGTTTACCTCGTTATTTTGTGATTTCCTAGGGATTGAGCTCTTAGCATGTGTAGGGTAGGAAGAATGTTACTTTTGTTTTTTGAATTTGGTGGGATAGAAGAAATATTTTTTCCTCAAGCTCTGTTTGTTGACTTCAGAGCAGTAGATCGTTTGATGAAATTTGAAGTTTAATACTGTAAAGGTGTTACTAGACATTTCCCAAACAGCATGTAAGATGTTAATGGAAGCAAATGGTACACTAGATTAGGAAAAGATTAAGAGAAGAATAGTCTCTTCAATTGCACCTGGAATCTAAGAAGGAAAAATAAACAACCCTATCAATGATTGTGCCTCAGGACATGAGGTAATTGCTGGCTTGCGGTCAGGAAGGCTTTGGATGTTGGGTGGTTTGGCTGATTACAGAGTGCTCTGCATTCTTCTGAGAAGCTGATCATTGTTAGAGGCAGAATCACAGATCCTTAATCTGTTCTACTATGTCAAATCCTGTTTTTTTTTTTTTTTAATGACGGCTTCTAACAATACACATTGAGAAAAATTCCAGGGTGATGAGGTTGATTTCCAATTATGTATTAAGTAAACAGCCTCCCTCCACCCAATTTGAGTAGGTAAGACATGAACATTACCTCTCCTGTCAGTTAGATGGTGACAACAGAAGTCTTCATCATCACATCCTTTTGCACGGTGATGTCATCGCTTATATCAGTGACTCTAAACTGTTATTTCTGCAGTACAATGGCTCATCTCTAATACACAACTGTTTTTTTTTTGTTGTTGTTTTTTTTTGTTGCCTTTCTGCCTTGCTGTGTTGGACAGGTGCCAGTGGTGGCCATCACAACGACTGGGGGCGGGACAAGGTCACTGACAGCGATGTATGGCAGTCTACTGGGGCTCCAGAAACTCAATCTGTTAGACTGCATTTCTTACATTGGTGGTTTATCCGGTACCACATGGTGAGGATTACCCTAACAAGCTGTATGTTTTCCCTCTCTGCTTGATAGTGTTGATTATTTGTACAGCACCATCAGCTTATAATGAATGCACTTAGTAATTAAAAAGCATTTCTATTTTCCCCATGATATCCCATTTCCACTTAGAACAAAGAAATGAAATGTTCTCAATAAGAGATCAATCATCATCGCATTGACGCAGTCTATGCCCGATATTTTCATGTAAATGCTGTATTACCTTTTCATATTTTATCAATTATACCTTAGACTGAATACAATGAATTTGTCTTTAGACTGGAAATTGAAGAAAGATGGGAAGAAGAATTTATGCCTGCCATTTGCTGGTTAATCTCACTTCCATTTTGGATTTAAAGTGCATCTTCCTCTGGTAAAAGACGTATTTGGGGCTAGTGGAATTAATATTGTTGAAGATGGTCCAACAACAAATGATGATGAGTTACCAGCCTCAGACAGATTGCAACTACTGTTGCTCGTTATAAAGTGCTTGCTTCTCCCAGTGGGTATACAGCAGATGATGTCATAATGTAAAGAACTGTTAAGAATTAATCTATATGGGTTTTAGCCAGCTTCACTCCTCTATACTCTGTTGGAAGTGGAGATGGCTCTTGCACTGAGTTAATCAGTCTAAAACTTAATGTCAGGTTAGTCTAAGTATTCTTTCAATTTCTCTGCATGCATGTGGAGATCTCAGTGTACCTATCTGCATTGTGACTTCAAAAAAAACAATAAGAATTGTCCAACCAGAACATGCCACAGTCACAAGAACTGCCCAGTGCTATCACAGGAAGGAGCCAGTAGCAAATATTAGGGGAAAAGTTAAGACTAGGGCAAACTTGTAGGGTTTTCTGAGCACTTCCGTAGTCTACATTTAATAGTCTTGCCAGATTTTTCTCTCTTGAATTTGTGATACTATTTTTGAGCCCACAAAGTCTTGTCATCAAAATGAAGGAAATTTGGGAGAGGATGTGTTTGCTTTCAAAATGAAAGGACTTTAGGAGGGTTTAGCTTTCAGTTGTGAACCCTATATGAAGCGAAACAAGCAAACAGGTTGCACAAATATTCTCTGAAGCCACACCACAGCATCGTCCTTCTTTCATTATTTCCTTCTAATGTTTCTTCAGGACAATGGCAAACTTGTATGAAGATGCTGACTGGTCAGAAAAATATCTGGAAGAGGCAATCAATGAAGCTCGCAAGCAAGTAACCAAAAACAAGATCTGCTGTTTTTCCTTGGATTGTCTGAAGTACTACTACAATGACCTGATGGAGAGGGTTAAAGAAGGACGTAACACATCTTTCATAGACTTATGGGGGCTGGTAATTGAATCTATGCTACATGATAAGGTATTATTATTTTTTTTTCCTCTAGAAACTTGATGAACATCTATGATTACATAGGAAAAATAAATAAATCTTGGGATGGCATTAAGCACTACTAACACAAATGGTTCATTATGTGCTGAATATAGAGAGTCATCATTAAAGTACTGCTCTCACTATAAGGCGAGGTTTACCTTGAAGGAGCAGTGGCATCCAGTCAAAGGTCTTCTCTCTAAATATTTTTCATATGGATTTTTTTAAACTATTTTGCCGAAGAAATGTAAAACTCATCACTCTAGATATCAAATACTCTGAAATATGTTCTGACTACAATAGGTAGTTAAAAATTATAAATAACTTATTTCACTGGCATAATTTAATATATTCATTTAGAAAGCCTTAGCTAGAGGCTTTTTCATGTTGGGATGATTCAAATAGTGGGAAGACCACTCTTTAAATGTTTTGTCAAATTTTAAGAAAGATCAATAGAAATATTTGTATTTTTAGAATAGTATTACTTAAGAAGTTTCCTTCTAGTTTATGCTTATACAAAGAAGTTTTGTGTTGTCATGTGCAATACGATATATTCTTACATATGAATATACCTGCAAAGCACAGTAAAACATAATAAACTTTGTTACACGTGCTTCAGCCAAAAGAAGTACTTTACATTTCACTTATTCACATACTTCTTTCTGGGAACTGTTTTTTCCTTGCTAAATCTGCACTCTGCATATTCCAGAATCTGAGAACCCCTATATAATAGCTGCTGCTTAGTGGATACTTACTCTATTTGAGATATACAAAAGCAGATACTTCTGAACAGTCCAATGAGATTAAAACAGGAATATATAAAGCTCATAATTCAAGTGCAAATTGTCACCTAATTTCTTTAACCAATTTTAATCAAAACCAGAAAGATGAACACAGACTCTCAGATCAGCGGCAGGCAGTGGAAAATGGGCAGAACCCATTGCCCATTTATGTGGCCATCAACCTCAAGTCCAACTACAGTGCTCAGGCATTCAGAGGTAATGGATATAATCTACATTTCTTATTTTTTTTATAATATAAATCTAAATACATGTAATCAATTTCGGTATTGTCCATTCATTATAATTACAAAAAGCTCATTTCTCTATGTTGTAAAAAAAAAAACCAAAACAAACAAACAAAATAAAAAAACAACAACCAAACAAAAAAGACCAAACATATTTAGACAAAAGAAGATGCCACTATTGCAATTTATCCTGGTCACAAAAATTTTAAAATTAATACTTGTGATGATTCCACCTATTCCAATTTTGAACAGTAAGATCTTTGATTTTTTGGGTCCAGTGGCAGGAAAATGTTATTGGTTTTTGTGTTTATTTAATATCAGCAGCTGAGTGCTGTCACTGTTGCCCTGAAGGAACAAAGGTATGCATGAGCAATAAGCATTTTTGGGCAGGACTAACTATAGGGAATGTTAATGGTTTTATTCAGACTAAAGATTTTCTGTAAAAAAAGCTGTATCTATCTTGTGTATCTAAAGACTTCACAGTCTAGGACCACCCACTCTTGAACTGAAAGAAACATTATGTTCTCTCAGGGTGCTGGTACTGTGAGCAGTATAAATACAGCAATAACTCTTGAACTGATGAGATAGTGTCTGTTTCATTTGTTCCTGTTCTCTGACTCTATTCTGTGTAGCAGTAGTTAATGTGTTATTGCCTTTTCTGACTGTTGTATCCATAGAGTGGTTGGAGTTCACTCCTTATGAAGTCAGTCTCATGAAATATGGAGCATCTATCCGTGCAGAACATTTTGGAAGTGAATTCTTTATGGGAAGGCTTGTGAAGAGGCTCCCAGAGACTCGGATCTGCTACATGCAAGGTGACTATTGCATAGAAAGCAAGGTGGCCCACTTGAAAGAGAGCTTGTACTTGTGAGCACATGATGTGTGGAAGACAACCTGGGGAAGGCACCAGCAAACAGGTTAGGCAGGTGTGAGACTGTATTAGTGAAGACATACTGAGGAAGTATGGCCATGGAGATGGCCATCTGGGTAGAGGAAGTATCAAAGGGGAATACTAAAGGTATGTACCAATTAAAATTCTTCCAAAACTATTCCATCAATCAGTTTATGTTCTCTCTTTCATGTTACAGGCATGTGGAGTAGTATATTTTCCATAGATGTGATGTATGTCTGGAATTTGGCTGCTGATTCAGAGGATTTCTGGTTCAGATGGACTAGAGACAGAGTAAAAGATATTGGTGAGATTTTTGTGTTTTTTATCACCAGATTGATTGTGTCCCTAAGTTGGCTAATGTTTAAGATTAAGTGATATTAGCATGTTTTCTGGATTGTCCTGTTCAAAGGCCATTGCTATCAACTTCTCTTTTGGACTTCAGCTCTCCCCTGCACCACACAGTGGAGGTGCACATCATTCAAGGTATGTGAGGTAGTGCTTAGTGCCTTGAAGCTTGCTGCCTGTAGGTAGCCCACATTTAATTCACAGTGTAACTCTGAGTTTTATTTGGTAATACAGCTCAGGGCTTATTGCCATGTTTGGTTTACCTTCAGAATGGTGATGGTGACAACTGTGGTTATTTTGTCTGGTTTTTTTTTGCTTTTTTTTTTAGACACTGATTTATTTTATTTTTGTGAAAAGTGTCCTAAACACAGAAATACTTTCCTTCTTGCAGAGGAAGAACCCTTTCTGTCCATGAATCCTTATGAGGTAGACACATGTATGCTCACTCCTTCATCCACCTTCTCTTCTGTTCTGCGAGATGTCTTAACGGGACGCCCAACCATTGCACAGTATCCCAATTTTATCAGAGGTTTACAGATGCACAGCAAGTACTTGGAGAGTGATGGATTTTCTACCTGGAAAGGCACAGTAACATAGCATGTTTTTCAGTAGCATTTTTTGAAGGTTTATGTTTGGGAATCCATTTAGGATTTCCAATGCAGAGGAAGAGATAGGGCTGACTTTTGAAACTCCACTACTCCCTTCCCTAAATAGAAGAAATTGAAGCCAGATCTGACACGCATTTCAGTTTACTGTTACAGTGGGGAGGTGGTGGTGTTATAAAAATTCAGTGTGACTGTCTGGGGATTATGTTCAATGGACAACATGAATTTACCCAGAAAAAAGAGAGGCATCTACCCTATACAGCCTAGAACTGCATGATGTGTCCAAGGAGGAAGGAAAAAGCTGTACTGTGTCATTTATTCTTATAAATAAGTGCTGCTTGTGACTCAGCAAAGGAAGCCAGGTGAAACTGAGGGCAGAATTCTGTTCTTTCCTCTGATTGTTTCTCTGTAGGAAATTAATATTGTTTTAGACTTATTAACAAGAAGTATTTGTGTTTCAGACACAGTGATAGACTGCTTCCCAAATAAATTGATGGAAACAGCTAATGATGAACTTTCCCTGGTTGATACTGGGTTTTTCATCAATACCAGCTACCCACCGCTTTTGAGATCAAAAAGGGAGGTGGATGTCATCCTGCATTTAAATTACAGTGGAGGGTCCCAGACACTGGTAAGAAAAGCCCATGACATTGGAGATCCTTTTCCTTCATGTCTATTTCAGTCTACAGCATTTATCAGTTAAAACAATTAACTTTCCAATACTGGAATGGAAAGAATAAACTTTTTCTTGTTTCACCACTTTGGTGATGATTTTCTCTTTGTGCCTGAAATTGTCACCCACGCTCTGTGAGGAAAGTTACCTGTCCTTCTAGTCCTCTGCTTAAACCAGGAACCTGGCAGTAGATGTTATTACTATGACAAATATATAATTAAAAGAGTGAACTACTATAAAGAATTATTTAAATTATTTCAAGAATTACATATCCTGGTTGAGGATATTGCTCTACTTTAAGGCAAAAATGGAACTGATATGTGGAACTGCCAATAATGCTGCAACACCCTTCCTAGTTGCCAGTGTGCTCAGTATGCTTTTCTATTCTGTGTTTCTGAAAAATAGCATGCTGGATTGATGTTACAAAAGATGATGACATGACTTATTACTTGAAGTACTAGATTGACTTCTCAGTAGCAAAGGAAGATGGTTGGAGACAGTGGTAGATGGATATCAGTGCTTTAAAATCATCAAAGTATTTGCTGCAGTGGACACAAGGTTTTTGAAGGGATGATTAAGGAATTATCTGGATCTCTGATACTGATTTTTGTTACCTTTAAATTGATGGAAATTACAAAGATAATCATTGATAAATGTTATTTGTTAATAGAGAATCATTTTTAAACAATCACAAATCACGCAGAGGATGGAAAGACTGGAGAAGTGAAAAACATATTTCCTTTCCCTTCTGAATCCATTTAGAAAAAACTTTAACTAGAACCACAAAACCAGTCCTCTGGCTTTTTGCTTTATTTGCAGGTTTCTAGAAAGGTTTTCTTGTTTTGCCTGAAGCAGTAAAGAAAATGAAATATGCTCTATAGAGTGGTTTGGTTATGGTCATATTTACAAAACTTAACATAATTCCAGATGAAAATCCAAGCCTTGGAATATTACTGTTATCTGGAGCTTAAAAAACATTAAGTACAATTCTCTGGATCATTTTTGAGTTGTTTTTATTTTTATTTTTCATTAATTCAGCCTCTGGATCAGATTGCAAAATACATATCGGGGCAAGGAATTCCATTTCCCAAGATTGAGATAAGTGATGAAGACAGGGAAAACTTGAAGGAATGTTATGTGTTTGAAGATGCTGACAGTCCACAAGTTCCAACGGTGCTCTTTTTCCCCTTAGTGAATGACACCTTCAAGCACTACAAAGCTCCTGGTGAGTCATCTGTATCTTCCAGTTTTAATAAAGACTCACTTGACTGGTGTGCCCTCTCCCTTTCTTATCTTAGCTCTCACTGTTGTCTCTGACGTTCTTTCTAATGTTGACATCATCAGTCTCATCACTGACAAAAAGAACTGCTCTGTACTAGTATCTCTGCCCCAAGCAAACCACAGAAACTCATCTAACACTTTTAGGATGAAAACAGGTATTTATTCCACAGGAGTTACTTGAGATAGCAAGAAGGTTAGTCTTCCAAAATACATGCAGTATGGGAAGCAGGTCCTCAAGCTGTCACACTGTATTGACATGTACTTCTTATGCACCAGTGCTTGCAAAAAAGAAATGGAGTCTTCTAGAGGTTTTGGTGGTAGTTTATCTTCATCCGGTCCATTCAGCTTTGAATCAGGGACTTTATCTTTTTTTCCACTATGAACTGTGTCCTCTCTCTGAGGGTCATAATTTCTCCAAAATTTCCAGTAAGCATTGCTATTTCATTCAGTACTAGATGGTTTTCCTTCTGCTTCATCTTTTCTCATTTGAATGAGAAAGTCTTCATGTTTTCTAAGTGGTAGTCTGCAAGTGCTTCTGCTGATAATGGATTGTGTTCTTATTTCCAGCCATTTGGATATAGCTCAGTCTTGGGCAGATGCTTGATGCAGAGTGTGAAATCTATGATGCTACTAAACTCCTTTCACATCCCTCTGGCAAATCACCCCTTCCCCTTCAAATCTCCATTGTTTAACTAGAATTACTTAAACAACTGATATGAACTACATGCTGTGTTAAAATCTTGCCTCTTGTGTTTTTTGGTGTTTTTTTTTCCTCAGGTGTGGAAAGGAGTCCTGATGAGTTGGCTGAAGGCAAAGTTGATGTTTGCAGTATCCTCTCCCCATTTACAACAAGGGAGGTCTGTTTCAGTAAAGAGAATTTTGACAAACTGGTGAAACTGACTGATTACAATATCCTGAATAACGAAAAGTTGATTATTCAGGCCTTGCGTATGGCAGTGGCACGGAGGAAGCAGAGGAATTACTAGCCACCATTTGATAGCTTTAACCTTCCACATGATACTTCTTGGGTTGTCTGTCATCTAGTGAGATTAGAATGTTTGACGCTTGCCACTCTAATCTGCGGTTGAAATTGCATCACCCCAAGGATTTGCTGGACTCCAATCCATTCTGTTTAAATGACTGTTCAGATGGGCAGAATGGAATTCACATTGGTTTAATCCAAAACAAACTTCAAAGCAGCATATTTACTTTGTTTTGTTACCTTGTTACTTGATCAATGGAGATAAATACCATATAATTTAATATAGTGTTTTCTGCGATTATAATGAAATATGTAGCACATTAAAAATGTGAATCAAACCAGTACTCATACATTTTTCTATGTGACCAAACAGCAATCCCTTGAACTGGAATCTCTCTGATCTATAGCTTATTGATTATGTTTGTCTTGCTTATCTTAATCACTGACACTCTGAAGCTTGTCATCTCTGATATGATTGCCTACTATGAGATTTTTAAAATTCAACTTTTTTTCAAATTTCACTTGCCTTTGAAAATAAGTGTTGTTTTTACGTCACTACCAGTGTTAAAGAAAAAAGTAAATCTATAAAGCTTTGACCATCAATTAAAAGAAAACTTAAACAGCTCTGAATTAGGTCATCATTGTTTCATACTGTCATAATCGTTCTGTGAATAGCATTTTAAAGGACCATTTATATTCAGCATAAGTAGTTGCCACATCTCCCAACTCCTTTGATTTTTCTCTTGGAATTGCTGCCTGTCCTGTGTCTCACCTTCACCTGCCTTGACTGTTCCTGTCAACAGTCCATCTTCCAGTGTTTCAGAGGATGTGAAGATGCTGATAGCTGGTGCATAGAATATGGCAATGCAAGAAGACCTTTTGAGCAAACTTCCAGACAGCATTTTTGTAATTATTCAATGTTTTCCTGCAAATAGTCTTCTGTAGGGATTGTGCTGAAAGAGTGATTTCCCTCTGCCAAAAATCCTAAAGGTCTTCTGGAGGAAGCTGGTTGCCAGAGACAATCTTCTTACAGTTCTGTAATGGGGAGATCACAAGTTGTCTTTCACATCAGCAGCTCTACACTGTCACATGAAGAGACTGTTCACAACAGCTCAAATAATGCTTGGGATTGTCTCAATGTTGGTAATAAAAGAGTTTTACTTTTGTTATGAATATCAGACAAACTCTCCAGGGTAGGATAGCTGTTGAGTTCAGAAGAGTCTTGATTATGCTCTGAAGCGATAAATTTGTTTTTATGGAACAAAAGTTCTAGGAAATGGGACAAAAAGTCTTCTGTGCTAAGGGACAAACAGCTGATGGTGCATCCACAGCAATTTGGGTGGTGGAAGAGGGGGATTGTGCTACGTTCTTCACCTATGAGAGTGTTAATTTTGTTTATTCTAGTACAACACTGCTAAGAATATGGTGTAACCCTATTTCCAGGTACAGTATTGCATGTTGAAATTGAGACTGTTAGCCTTGCATGTTGTGAAGCAACTGCAAATGTGATTCACCTCCAGAGCACTGGAATCAGTTCAAGGGGATCACTCTGGATCTTTTTCAGATATCTTTGGTTTGCTGTGTGGTTTCTAGGCCTTTTGGGTGAAAATAAAGCAGAGAAGGGCAGAATTTCTTTCTATCTATTTTACAGGGAAAATTTAACAACAGAAGAGAAAAAAGCCAGATTGGTACATGACACAACCTGAGACTCATTAACCAGCTTTTTCATCAGGACTAATTAGTCCACCTCCTACATAACTATGAAAAATTGCTTCAAAGACGTATCTGTGTTTATTTCCAAATCAGCCTTGGGATATCTCTGCATCATGTTCTGTTGATAGGAAACTCACCTTTCCTTCTCTGAGGGGATTCCTCCTGCTCTCAGATTACTCCATGGTTCTTCTCTCTCTCTTTCCACTGTTTCAATATCATCTGTTCAAAGCAGAGTGCCCAAAATGTTTGTTTTCCTGATAAAAGTGATAAAGCCTGCAATTGACTTAAAACCAAACTATTTGCTGTCTTTCAGGCATTATTTCTTTTGACGTCTGCTTCTTGTGGTCTCTTTGTCATCCACCCTTCATCTGTTTAACGTTTGTCTAGGTGACATTTGTTACACCCAGTTCTTACCTTTGTAGAATCTTTGAATGTCAAGCATTTTATTGAATTCAAATTATGCAATATCTGTAGAATTACCATAATCAATTCTTATTTCCCTGCAAAGTGAAATGAAATTTTGGTTCATTTTTTAGTTTAAATTTAGTAATAACAAGGAAGGTTTGTTTTTGTTTTTGTTTTTTTTTGGATGATCTCATGTGATGCTAACAGTGCCCTGCAGAGTGAGGTCTTGTAAATGCAAGGACATAAGATTATGCTAGAACATGAAGAATAAGTAACGTTATTTTCAAGTGACATCATCCAATTGTATTCCCTTTGAGATCATTCATTTATGCATTTTAATTTAGATGCACGAAGCAAGAAATTTTGAGAAACTGAGTGAGCCTTTAAAGCTTTTCCTCTACCATGGAAATTTTCTTGTAGTCTCAACAGTTGATTTGGAAAATTTTATGCAGTATTTTTCACTGCAGTAACCACTTGGCTAAAAGACAGCTTACTGCTTAAGAGCAGCACCATGGAAGCTGAGGTAGGGATCTAAAGTAATCTTTCACATATGTCTTTAAGCAAGTACCCACCAGGCAATAAACAGCTACAAAAACTCTTTTACCTGCATAATGATGTGTTTGGATGTTCTGGGACAAAGAAGCCTTGTGCATGCAGCTAGACAGACTCTTGCACAGAGGGATGCGTCCTGATAGATATGCAAGAGCTCTGTAGCCTCCATAAGACCTACAAAGGGAAGATCCCTGCTGGGTGTTGATGCCACTCCAACTGTGGCTGGGAAGAATATCCTTCTGCTGGGGTGTTGGTGTGTCACCTGCTAGCAGTGAGGAGGAGGAGCTGGGGATTGCTCAGGGGCTCGTGGCTGGGGTGAGGCAGGAGCTGAGTCAGTTCTCCACACACCTGTCTGTCTGCTCCAGGCAGCTTAAAGAACCAGGAGCTTTGGGTGCTCCTCAGTACCTATCTGCTGCCGCATTTCACACCTGGTTTGAACACAGTGAAGACCACGATGGGAGTGTTTTACAGCACAAGCCAGGTAAGGAAAGGGAAAAGGAGGCTTTGGGGTGAGCTGTCAAGGCAACTTCAGCAGTAGAGGGGACCTCCTGTGGGAGCATTGTTTATCTTCAGCTCTGAGATTCCTTCTTCAGCACCTGGGCTGAGGGCAATGAGTGGCTTCTATCTGGGTTTTTTACCTGCTTTGATTTTTTGCTTTCAGGTCTTTTATGCTGTAGTAATTGTACTATATTTTGTAAAGGCACAATTTATATACTGCTGCTGTCTTTCACTCCCATACAACGGGATCTTTCAAAACTACCCACTGATGAAAATAAGAGATGTAACTAATGTGAATGAGCATAGAAAAAAAGTCAGAAAGGCATTAAATGTGGGCTCCCTTGGAAATCGTGGGAATCTGGGGGTGTTAGGTAATGAATGGTGACATAGAAGGCTTTCGTTGCTGTATGTTGATCTACATACTTGTGGGAGTGATACTCCCTGCTCAATGAGTAGTGTTCATGAGCTCTCCTGTGCATTTGCTATATTGCTATGGTCTCTTTTTTCTTCTTAGAGTATTTTTTTTTTTTTTGCTCTTGGTTTGGTTGGTTCAGAGTGTTAGATTGCAGGTTTTATTCCTCCTTTCATTCCTTTAAGAAAGAGTAGTATCTATGAGAGGAAACTACCTCACCTTCAGCCCCCCATACTGTTGATTAAGTATCGTGTTTGTCAACTCCTCACTTTACAAAATCAAACCAGTTCCCTTGCAGGTCTGTTCAATATATTTTGATAGCCACCCAGGTATATGTGGTTTCCCATAATTTCCAATGACACTTTCCTGTGATGTTGCATAAAGGAATATTATATAAGCAGAATTATTGGGAGAAATAATGACAATTGTTGCTTTCACTGCCCCCTTCTGAGAATTTTGGAATGGGTTCCTGGGAGACATTTTTCAAGTCCTCATTTTCTGAGAGCCAGTGCTGGTCTACGTCAAACATAAAAGTGGAAGTCAATGGCTATGTACCAACTGACATGCAGTGTCACAACATCATGAAATCATTACTAATTCCTGCTCTGCTAGATTGGCCACTATTTGTTGTGAAATAAAGCAGATCTATACGACATTCTTAGCATTTGCACAAACCAAGATATATATCAGTTATATTAATAGCACAGCAAGGCTCACTATTTTTCTGCGGTTGCGTTGTAAGAGTCAGTCAGCCACAACGTTCTGAAGAGTTCCATGTTTCCTCAGAATGGAAAATGGAGGGCAATGGAGATTTGGTCTGTGGCTGAGTGATCATCTAGGGGATCTTTCACCATACCTGCCTGTGTAGACCTTCTGTGAGGACAGAGAAGAGGATGCACAAAGAAGGACCTCAGTCTAGAAATGTTTTCTGTGGTTGGCACTGAAATGTTTAATTCAACACTATATCTGACTGTGCTTCTGTTCTTTCTCTGTATGTGATAATCCCATGTATTTTGTATTCTGTTCTTCTATAGACAGAACCCTCTCCATGCAACTTACTCACTGTAAAAATCATACGGATGAAAAATGCCAGGAAAGCAGACTTGTGTGAGTATCTTTGTATAGATTTGGAGCATACATGTGCTTGTAAAGCTACTTAGAATACAGGGAAGTGTGGAAAACATCACAGAGCACTTATAAAATGAGAGAGACAGAAATGTTTGACTGTGGTATGGTGAAGTAGCAAAGTTCATATTATTTATTCTTAGATTTTTGTCAGCGTTATACTGAGACCTGGTGTAGGGAACCTGCTTTGACAGGGGGGTTGGACTCGATGATCTCTTGAGGTCCCTTCCAACCCCTGTGATTCTATGATTATATGAGATCCAGCCATCAGCTGTATTATAGTTCAGATCTGTTTGCACAGAAAGTATAAAATGGAGATTCAGTTGTGAAACAAAGAGCAGATATTTATTCAGAGGCAGTAGCGTATGAAGAAATTTAGATGAGAGCACATCTTTCTGTGGTTCCTTCTTACAGTAATCTCTATTCTGTCCATAGCACAGTATATTTTGTGCATGCTCAAGACTGGATATTTGACATCTCTTGTAGACTCATCTTTCATGGAAAGATGTGGTTAGGCACTGGAACAGGCTGCCCAGGGAAATGGAGTAACCATCCCTGGATGTATTTAGGAGTTGGGTAGATGCAGTTCTTAAGGACATAGCTTAGGGGTGGGTCTGGTAGTGTTAAGTGCTGGTTGATCCTGATTTAATGGATCTTGTCCAGTCTAAATGATTCGATCATTCTGTGACTGTTGCATTTGATTCAAGCATAGGAGACATGTGTTTCAAAGCATAGTAGAGTGCTTGCACTACTAGCTGTTTCTGTTCTTAGTAATTTTTCCAAAATTTTTAGAAGTTGATAAGAATGTAAACATTTATTAATGCTCCGTAAATATCTGAACAGGAAAGCACTAGAGAAAAAGGTGGGACAGTCTCTTCCAGTCTGAGGAGATAGCTGATTATCTTGCATTTATTCCAGTCTACAGATACAAAGGTCTCAATCTGGAATGTTTCTGTAGGAGCCAGACCAAGTTAAGTTTGTTGAGTTAAAATGATGCAGGTCTGTAACTCTACAAGAGATTTGTTTGGGTCTTTCTATACTGCTATTGTTCTTTAGAGCCCAAACATACATGAAGAACAGTTTATTGCTCTATTTTTTGCTGAAGAGAAGCAAGATCAGTTCTTGTTGTTGAATATATCGGGAATAAGAGTCTGTATGAACTTTTCTCTAACGTGTTTAAGGGAGATCTGAAGTTCATTTAAAGGTTGGAAGGAAATCTTTTGCTACAGCAAAGACCAAACTGAAGGTACAAACTCCAAGGCTATGAACAGAAAGAAAGAGGTGTGGATAAACAGGGCCTTTAGATATATTCCTAGATAGTCATATCCTATTAAGTCGTCTGCATGACAATGAGCTTATTGAATTTACTCTCTGCCTTTTCCTCATTTTAACCAACACATTTTACTTCTGATTTCAAACTATTTTTATTCTGAAGGGAGTTGTCTGTGTTTTGCTGCTCTCCTTTTAAACAGTAGAATTTTTTAGTGGCCAGGTACTGAGTTGGTTGAACATTTCTGCTTGGTGGTATGAGGCAGCTCCTTCAGCCCCTACCTCTACTCAGTGGAGATGTTTGATGGCTGTGATGCTTACAGGACATGGCCTGGGGTGCGGAGCAGCACAGGCTCTCCAGGCTGAGGATATTTTGCTTTACACTGTGAAACTTATACTGAAAGTTGTCTGCAAAACAGGGCAACATGCATATAACCACCACTGTTGCCAACTGTAATCTGCTTGAAATAGTCGTGTTAGTCAAACCATGGAGGGAGAAAATGGCACAAACAAAACAAATACCATGCTTGTAAAGGCAAATGCTTTGTTTGTTGGGTATTTCCATCATTTGTTAAGAGAATCTCTGAAAGAACTATCCAAGATACAGAATCACAGCCAGTGTGTGACTCATTTTGTGAGTCTAAATGAACTGCAGCATCCTCTTAGCAGGGGACAAAGAAAGGAGAACTTTGTCTGTTTCTTGGTTCCCTTGAATAAGAGTTCTTGTTATCACCCCTGGAGTGCAGGACTCAGTGCCAAAATTCATGTCCTCTCTAAACTCATCTTTATGCCCAGGACCTTGTATTTTGAGAATTCCAGAGTTGTACCAGTTATGACACTGCTTTGGATATGCTTAATTTCTGAGTCTGGTTTTGATTGATAGCTGCTTATTTCCAATTTACTTGAAAAATTTGCTTTCAAGACACTTTATCACGGTATTTTGCTATATAGTCAGACTTGCAGAAGTCACATATTTCAATTACGCACACTTCATTGTAACAAATAGCACTGTGAGTCAATTTTTTTACAAAATAATGGTTTTCACATTTGAATAGTCACTGGCTAGTGACAAAGCTAGTGCAAATTTCTGATTTATAACTATGTGGCTTTTTCTGAAAAGAAATAAATGGAAGACTTAAGATGAAAAATGTACCACTTTTGCAAGGTTTGGCTTTTTTTTTTGTACCTCTGGGGAGTATATATGTATTTTTTTCTGTCATGTTTATAATTATCTAGGGATTAGTTTGGACACTTAGGAAACCCAGGAGCACGTGGGTTTCCATCCCCAGCTACAATGACTTCTTTACAACACCGTTTCTTAAATGATTTTTTTTCTCATAAATCCTTTTCAAGATCTTTTTATTAGCTTTCCCTTTCCTGAAGACCCTTCTTAACAGAACAGGATGGCAAGTGACACGTATATCCTGGCTATCTTAAACAATTTCAGTATCTAAAATGAGCTCTTGCTGCTTCTCTCCAGTCATGCCTATCCTTTTTTTTTTTTTTTTTTTTTAATTAATCCCATTTTATATTCTCTTCTGAAGAACCTTCTTTGCACTATTCCCATACATTCATACATTTTTTGCATCACTTTGTTTAATACTCATCTAGCACGTAGAAATTATTGCAATGGGGTACTATGGGTTAATTCTATTATCTTTCTACCTGTTTCATCTTCTAAAGAGTAAATGGAAACGGGAAAATCACAATAGTCTCAATACTTCAATAGCATCAACTGCAAAACAGGTACTACAAGACTTTTATTGGAAGTTCAGTGCTTAAGATAATATTTTCACAATTTAAATGACTTTCTATTTTTTTTTTTAACTCTTCACATTTTTAATACATGCTTAAACTATTCTGTCTCTTTTTCATTCTAATTCATCAATGTGTAAATAAAACATCAACACTGATTTCCATTTTTGTATTGATGCATCACTGATGTCATCTGTGACTTTGGTGCCTTGCCTGTGATCTGCACATTCCCTCTTCCCACTGAGAACACCCACATCCCCATCAGACTCGTTGAAATTATTAATATTCCTGGACCAGCAAGCACTCGTCAGTTCCCAGGTTTGGGTGTGTACCTTGTCTGCATCCTGACTCCTCAACAGGGTGAGGAGCATAATAGGAAATAGGTGCACCAATCCAACCCAAACTTAAAAACAAGTCTTTATCTGTGGACAAATTCAAATTTCACACAGCATGCTACAGTACATAGATGTGAAAAGTTTGAGTAGGTTCAAGATAGAGACTGACAGTGTTCACAGAAGAAAAAAATAAATAACAGCAAAGATTGGCTTAGAAAGTCTCTGAAAACAAAATTGTGAGTGAGAACTACAAGTATGGTGTGAGGTTTGCCCTCTTCTTATGCACTTGACTGTGCTGTGCCCCATGTCTGGAGGGCATTTTTTTCTGCCACTTATTTCTATTCCTAACAAGATGAAAAATCCTTCCCCAAAAAAGGGTCAAAAGAGCTAAAGATTCCATAAAGAAAAAAATTCATTAAGTGGAATTAATAAATAAAAACAAACAAACAAAGCCTAAGCGCTACAATTTAAACAGAAAGGTAGAAATTGGGAATTGGAGAGAAATGCTAAGATGAACACTTTCAAGCTTTTCATCATTATCTGCTTTCTGAAAGCATTCTAGAGATCCCGGTAGACACAGAGAAATACTAGGCTAAATGGACCTTGTCTGGTATAGAGTTAAGTAAATCCTTCAGCATTTTCTTTGTGAAATAATGATCTTTTGTGAATGGTGGGAAGAGAGGGGAGGAAGGAGAAGACTTTTATTTTTATATATATATTTATTATTAGACTTGTCAATCTTGAAAAATTTCAAGTTTGGGATTTTTTTTAAATTTAAGGCCTGTGTTGTTTTGGATACATTATTTTATAAGATTATGAAGTATAGTTTATATTTCTTGTTTTAAAACAACTCCTAAGGCACTGCAGTAGCATTTCTGACATGTATGAAATCAATTTGTGGAAAGGTCATTGAGACCCTGAAATGAAATACAGTTGGTGAAATATATTATTGTTTGAGGATCTGTGGTCCTATCTGATACTTATTACAGGAACCCACAGACTTCCTCTGGTGTTTGATTCTTGCACTAATTTATTGTTTCATTCTTATTTATTACTTACCTCACCATGGTATTTAAGCAGTTGCTATTATGTACCATTGTTCTAGATGCTGCTTGAAATCTCCTTAAAAAATAAGAGGATGTGAGCAAGGAAGAAAACAGAAAAATGGTGTTTGATATTTGGCAAAATCACAGCAAGTAATAGCTTTAAGAATAGAGGTACAGCTTTCTTTGCAGTGTGCCACCCTGGATGAAGAGAAAGGTGTGAATATGTGAGAAAGCTTTTTGTTGCAGGTGATGGAGATTAACATTAAACATTTCCCGGAGGAAGGAAATGCTCTCCTAGGCTTCAGTGAATTATGATAGTCATATTTGTGAAGGGCCTTGGAAACAAAGGTTTTCACTCCCACAGAAGCACCCCATGTCCGTTTTATTAAAAAAGAACAAACAAACAAAAAACAAACAACCAATCAAATAGCAACAACGCAAAATCACACAAAGCAAAAAAACAAAACAAAACAAACAACAAAAAAAATCAACAAAAAAAACCCCCAACCCTCTGTGATCTAAATTATCTAAGAATTTTCTTTCAAGAAAACAGCAATGCTAATCTACCTATCTGCAGCCATCTCTCTGCTTAGCTCCCTGGTGTTGGATGAAGATCAAAAATGCATTTCTTAGCAGGTAGTGATAGTCTGTATTTCATGAGATGATCCAAGTGAAGGACGTCCATGACCACAGTAGTGATCTGGACAAGCAGATAAATATTTAAGGCCGCATTCTTGTTTTCAACACAAGAAAAACTATACCTTGAGAGTTGTAAGTAAACCTCCCCCATAGATATATGTGCTTATAGGCAGTCCAAGAGGAGGAGAACGCTCACACTGCTGTCCACAAAGGGCTGGAAGTTGTGCCTGTTAACATCAAAAATAGGAGAATCTTCATGTTTGAGCCAGAACAGCTGGTGCCCTGCTGTTGTCTGAGGTGCAGCATGGTACTGGGGCCATGCTGTAATTTAGTGTGGGTCATGCAGCTGTAATGCTTTCTAATGGCAAAGTGCAATTAAGATCCAGTCCTGCAGCTATCCTGGAAGATAATTAGAAACTTAGTGTAATAATTGCATGAACACTGCTTTCATAAGAACCAGCTGCCACACCTGCTTCTGGCAGGATATTGCCCCATGGTGATGCCATGGCTGACACCTCAAGCACATTTCAACAGCTGCTCATGCGTCATGGTCGAGGTGAGGGACACCAGTTACTGCTGAGGAGCTCTGCTGCGTACATCACATGAGCCGCTTCACTGCTGTTCACCTCCTGTAGTCAGGTGTCATTTAGGCTTCTGTACTAGGACAATGATGACTTGCATGTATGTGCTTGCAAATGGGAACTTTGTATGTATAAATGAAAAGACTCTTGATATAAGGCAGCATAGTATTCTGCTGCACAAATTTTGGGCCTAGTGGAGTACCTGTCCTCATATATATTTGTACATGGAGTGGATCAAGTGCAGTATTAGGATCAGTTACAAGCATGAGTGGATTCTTCTCTTGAGATCTGATGGGAGTATGTTAGTCTCAATCTGGAGTTACAAATCATAAAAAAAGATTTTCATACAAAACTTTATATACATAGAAGTTTGGGAGCTATTAGGACTCTATCTTAATTTGTGTGATCTCTATGTGTTTTGGTGTATTTATAATTTAAGTATATACCATAACAACTTTAATCAAATTTACTCTTTTTTTCTTTCATTTTTGTCTGAGTAATTTTGGCTTAAATCTCAGGGGAGACATGAAAAATAATAATAAGAAGAAAGGTTGGCTTCAAGTCAATTACTTTGTGTTTCCCAGAATTCAAGTCTACTGGTAAAACTAAGTGGGACAAACCTAAGTGTAGTCAGATGAAGGTGTGTCTGTTGTGTAGTTACAGGAATGCTTGAGTGGGTGGCATAAAAAATAGAGAAAATATAATGCTACTGATGAGATCAACGTCTGTGGGCAATACTATGCCATGCTGTCTTTGGCACTTGTGTGGTTTGTTGCTCCTAACTAACAAACTGTGTTCTGTAGGGTGGTCATCCTTGACTTTGAGCGTGGATCCAAAAGACTGTTAATCTCATGATTCACATTTGCTTTTCGCTGCTTAATGACTGTGTCAAAAAGCATTTCCAGGTGGAAATGATGATCTAAGCACTGCATACAGCTACTGAACACTATTTCATACCGTAACTTTGGTCCTGAACATCCCTCACTTATAAAGGAACTCACATGGGAAGCCAAACTCTACAGCTGAGCTTTTCATCTGAGAAAGGGAAATTAAAACCCTGAAGTTCCCCTCCTTAGTATCTGGGCACATGAAAATCCATGACTGAACTTTATGGCCCTGATGGAAAAAAAATAACAAAACAATGCAAGAACAATACAATCTTGTGCAAAGCAGCCACATCACTTCACTTTGTGCCGGGAAGCACAGACAAGATTTCACCTGCCCATCATGTTACAAATGCCATTACTACTGACTTAATGACACCTTTTCTAGCCTCACAGCTTGCATTCTGCCTTGTGAACTCAAAATTTCATTCAGTGCAACACCATATGGGGTACTAAATGTGGCTTACTGATCTGTTACTTTAAGACTTTCCCTTTCTCCCACAGTAACCCAGTCTGATTGCTACGTGAGCCTGAGACTTCCAACAGCCTCGGTGCAGAATTTCCGAACCAAAACAATTCCCAACACCAAGAACCCAACATGGAATGAGACCTTCCACTTCACGATTCAAAGCCAGGTTAAGGTAGGAAATGTGGCTGTATTAGCATTTACCGCCTAGCCATCTCCTGATTATTAGGCTTAAGACAGAAGCTCAGGTGCCTTCTTACCTGCCTAAAAGTCATCCTTTCATACAAAGTATCAAATAGAACTATAGCCTCACATACTGTGGGTTTTCTTGAGTATTCTTATGAAGCATTCACACTTCCTTGTAGTTATTTAGCTTTCAGTACATGAATTAGACTGTGTATTCCAGTCAATAGAGCCTGTAGAGAAGAACTGTGAAACAGTAAAACACTGTTTCCTTTGCATTCATTCTTGAAGTTCTTGCCCAAATTCTTCCAGCTAACTGATCTGTGGTATCTTATTCTTACTAAAACTTATACAATCTGTTTTTTAATGTTTCCAGAATATCCTGGAGCTGAAAGTTTGTGATGAGGACAATGTAACTCAAGATGACCATCTCCTCACTGTTTTCTTTGATGTCTCCAAAATCCAGCTTGGAGAAAACATTCAGCTGAGTTTCCAGCTGAATCCACAGGTATGGATAAACTTCAAAGACAGAGCTAAGATGACCTGGTTAGGTGAGAATATGTTTACCTCAGCTTTTCTCTCCCCTGTTGGTATACAATCCTTTCCTACTGTACATTTAACCAGTTGACTATACCCATGTATTTCGTGGGCTGGTGACTGCTTTTGCACTGTAATTACAGTGAATTCAGCTTGCCATTTTTGCAGATGGAGATGGCCAACATTATCAGACTTGTTTGGTTGCTCTTCTTGATTTCAAAATGTTGAGAGGTTTAGGCATTCCTTTGCAGTTGGAGCTCAAGGTTCTGGCAAGGTTAAGACAATCTCTTACTAAGGCTTTAATGATGATGTTTAGGCCTGGAAATATATTACTTGAGTGAGTGCTGATTTGGTTTGATACCTGTTTTGGAAAGGCTCTTGTGCTGTTTTCTTTCACGCTGGCCATGAGAGACATAGAGTTGCACTAAAGCCTGAAAAGTAGGATTGAAAAAGATGAAGATGAAATCTAGGCATGCAATTGGACTCTACCCAACCAGAGTTCATTTTCCACAGCACCCTAGGCTTCATACAGCCAAGCATTACACCATATTAGCGTGCTACCAGGCCCATTTATACAGGTTGTGGGTGAGGCCAAGAGAGAGGCAGGATGGTTTAAAAACACCAAAGAAATTCAGTCTTTCTCATGCTGAGAATTACTGGGGAGAACTGAGCACTTCTGTAAGGGCAAGAGGAATTGCAGGTTGCCAGTAAAGCAGTGAGGATGAATCTATGCTATGGAAATGCAGAGGAACTGTTAGGAGGTCCTGTAAGATGTGTTTATATTTGGCCTACAAGGTGTAAACTAGATGCCTGCTAATATAATTCCTACAAAATTAAGTGTAAGTAATGTTAAATTAATGGATATAACACAAAGAAAGTGAAATCTGTTGCACATGCAGTAACTAAAGGTATGTGCTGGCTTCCAGGAGTCCCCTGAAGAGCATAGATTCCTACACAGTGTCTTTCAGCACAGGAGAAACAGCATGTAGTGATTCTTCTCCTTCTTTCTCAGGGAAAAGAGGAACTGGAGGTCGAATTTACGATGGAGAGTAGGTGAGTAAGGTTTAAACAGGTGAACAATAGAGAAATACAACTCAAAGAGAAAATGATTCAGGTACAAAACATTTGTTTATGCTTGCAGCCCCCTAACACTGTCATAGTCTGAATAAAACAGAAAGGAACTTTGGGTGTTCAGGAAATGCATGTGTATGACGACATTTAACAAAGAGGTGGATGGCACTGTGTGATGTGTGTGCATCCACAGCAGGCATACAGAGACGCTAACGAATTGTCACAGGGGCAGATAAGAGGGAGCACAAAAAGATTTCTGAAGCTCCCTAGGTTGCAGGGATGTTCTGTGCAGTAGGATGTTTTAAGTTTTAAACTCCTTCTACTCCTCTCCCTTTGTTGTGAGAATGTCAAAAAAGGTACTTGGAATTTTAGCAGTAGGAATTTATTAAATATTTCTTACTGTATTTTTATGCTGACTATACAATAAATGGAGAGAATGGGCAAGTAAATCAGTCCTAATGCTCCTGCTGATTTTTAAGGTAAATGGTATTATTCTTTCTCCTTTTTCTATTATGGCATGCTGGATGATTTCACCAGCTTTTCCACTGTGGTCCCCCAGGTTTATGTCTGAACAACACAGGGCAATAGTGTAATTCTGCCATTTTTGTAAATTGCATCAGAAAATGATCCTACCTTATGTAGTGAGGAGCTCCCTTACTCAGCAGCTCTTCACTAATAGAGCAGTCCAGGCTTAACATTCAGACTCAGGCCTGTAAGAAACAGACTGGATTGATATCCAGCTAGAGTTTCATCTGCTGTTTGTCCATGCTGCCTGTACAAAGATAGGTTTTTAAAGACAGAGAAATAATGATGAAAGAAAAAAAGAATTTTTAAACTGCTAGTTGTGAACTGATTGTTTTCTATTTTGTCTTTCAGTCCGGATCCTCCTGAAAACATTGTTACTAATGGTGTTTTAGTGGTAATTTTTATTCCCTAACCCCTTCCCTGTTCTAGGGCTGTGCTTACTGCAGTTCTGGCACTAATGGTGCTGGGCAGCTGCTTCATGGGGTGCCATGGAGGCATTAGCTGTGGGGGACACCCAAACAGAGCAGGGTTATGTGGACATCCATCTATCCCATTCTGCCTGGGTACAGCCGGGCTGAGCATCCTCCTTGGGGCACCCATCCTGCTTTATCCTGATGCCAAATGCAACCCTTCTGGGCCTTGTAGGGGGGCAAACAAATCAAGCATATGCCCAGGGGTCTGACTAAAGCAGAGCTCAGACAGTAGTGAAGAACTTTTTCCCTTTCTCTCACTGTCTCTTCCAGTCTCGTGAAGTTGCTTGTCTGGAGGTGCAGGTGAACGGCGGCAGGCTGAGGAAGGATAGCACAGGTGAGTCTTCACTGATTTATGGAGTAAATCTGGAGAATGCCTTATGGCAAAAACAATCAGCATTTCATCCCTGAACTCCCCTGTTTAAAATGATTTAAGATCCAAGGCAAAATCTCAGGAATGTCAGCAGCCTCTGGAGTGGACTGTAATTGATCAAAACCACTGAGTACAGTGTGAAGAGCTTGTGGTCTGGTTTCCCTACAAAAGACTTTCCCCTGTAATAATCTCTTGTCAGATGGTCATGACTTCCAAAATGTTTGTGTACAGCACTGAGGTTTTCTAAGTTCTGAAGTGGAGCAAAATCTTCCTGTCTTCAGAGGCAAAGATAAGCATTAAAACTCTTTCCTCAAATGTCACGCCTAAAAATTTATGTGTAACAATACAAAACATGGCACAAGGTGAAAGGCAAGAGACACAGTATATTACCAAGGGTACCTGTTGCACATTATAAGCAGCTCATCACTGCTGTGTTGAGACTGTGCTTGTAGGCCTGGGTGTATCCCATGCAATTTTTAAAACATCATACTCTGTTATCTCCTGCTACTTTCACACTGTAAAGCATATTTTTTTGAAAGAACTTAAATCAAAGACTCCTTTTTAGACCTCAGCATAATTTACTTGCACAGTGTCATAAACAAACTTTAATCCCAGTGACTACTGGTGGGGTTCAGATCCCTGATGTAAAGGTTGTTTCCTTGTAGTTATGAAGTATAGACGGTAATTGTGTTTTTGAGTATTGTTAACTTTAAGTTAGGAAAGGCCAATCATGAAGATGTGATGTTTGTTCTGTCATCTCTTCAGAGAGGAAATTTGCACTGGCAGTGGATGGTTCATACGAGGGGCTGCAGACCCACACATTGAGCTCGTGCCTGTGCGCAGCTGCACCAGCAAGGTTCCACTACATCAAATACCATCAGTCGGCACTGACTGTGGCACTTCCACGGCGCAGGAGGCTCAGTAGGGTACGTGGTCCCCAATAATGAGCAGATGGCTCTACACACTGTGTTGTTTGGGTACCTCTGAGGTGGAGGTGTGTGTAGGCAGAGGATGCAAAGTGAATGTGTGTATGTGAGGCTGGGAAGGCTGCTCTTTACCTCTTTTTAACCTTTTGTGTAACTATTATTGTTTTTTCACCCTTTTTTTCAGTCTGTATCAAGTCAAAATGAAAGGGATATGAATGAGTCTGTGACTCTAGCTCTGAACTTGCTTCCTATACAAGAGAAAATAACAATAGCAGAGGTGAGAATAAGTCCTTATAAAGTCCAACATATGCTCAGTTTGGTGGTTGACGAGTTTTACACTTCAGTGATTCAGTTTCTGCCAGACACATGCTGCACTTGTGAAGTGAAAATAACAGTCACTCACTGTGTAACTATGCAGTGTTTATTTGCTGGTTTTATTTGTTCTGCATGTGGTTCCAAGCACACTTTTCAGCTCTGTTAATGAGTTTAAAATGATTTCCTCAGGACATATCTAATATATTCATCAGTGCAGTAGGTGAGCTAACAGTAATGGATAAGACATTTAAGACTAATAATTTGCAGATGCTAAATCTGTAGCAGAAGGTAAAACAGAGAACAAAGCCATGCCTGTGGTTCAGGTGCCTATCTGCCTAACTTTCAATGAGCTCCCTAGAAAACAAAGGGGAACTAAATGTAACTAAATGTGAGTCCTTGGAAGGAAGAGGGAGGGGCTTCATTTCTACCAGCCCAGATTGCACTGGAACCCATTATGGATCTCAAAACCCAGACAATTGCTGGTCAGATCCTGCAGCAAATGCAATAAAACTCAGCCTGTAGATAGGTGTGGATGAGGAAGATGCAGGATTAATGACATGAATGTGTTTACACTGTCTGTATTGTGATTTTCAGGACAGGACAATTGACTTGTACGCAAAAGCAAATCAATGGTAAGTAAGTTTTCAGCAAGGCCTGATGCTTTAACTGGGAGTCACTTGCATCTACGCATTTGAAATCAGCAGGGGGCAATGCAGGCTCGGTTGCAAGCAGAGGTTGTGTTCTGCTTCTCTTTGCAGGCTTTTGTGTGCAAGATTCTCCTTTTTCAGTGATGGATAACTAAATCAGGGGTCCCTTTTTCTTCAAGTTTCAGAACTGTGCACTGTTATGCCCATGGGCTGAAAGAGCAGTTCCACACAGAAATCATATTTCTGTTATAACACACACAAAAAAAATAATAAAATCAAGGCATGGAAGCTGTTTCCCTCATCAGCTGCAGTGCCTGCTGACAGTGATCATCTAGTTACAAGCACATATGGTAGGCAATACTGAAAACTGAAAAATCAATTATATGAGAAAACAAAAACAGAAGTTTGTTGTAGGAACTTCATTACAATACCAGGGCAGTATGAAGTGTTCTGTATTTCATTCCCATTTGTATTCTTGATAGAAGCCAAGGCAACTAGCAGAGGCCCATCTGTGGCACTGTTCTTTCTCATTTATTGCATTGTGCTGTCCATTAACCAATCTGTGAGCACACACAAACACAGCTGGGATGATTTCTGCAAGCAATAGTATGTAATATTTATGCCCTGGTCTCAGGACCCAGGGGCTGTGCTTCAGACCAAGAAACCTAGATGCCCGCCTGGGTTTTGACTTGTGCACGGATGAGCAGAATTTCCTGCAAAATCGGAGGAAGGTGGTTGCTGCTGCGCTGAAAGATGTTCTTCATCTGGAAGAAGATCTACAAGACCACGAGGTAACTAGGAAATGCACCACTGGGGGGTTTCTCTCCTTTTCCTTAGGCTTTGAGATATCAAGGCCTCTGTCAGCACCTGCTTCTCCTGGGCTTTGTTTGCAGCCAAGGTGATCTCTGCTGGAGAGCTCAACAGACTGTCTGGAAGAACAAATTCTCTATTTTCAGTTGACTCTCAAGTGATGGATCACATTTAAAGAAATTTCAAATCAACAAGTTTGGCCTATGTTTCTTAAAATTCCTTTCAGAAGTGACAAAATCTTTTAGAATACTCCTCAGGAATGCCTAGCATCTTGCTTTACTTATAGAGTAATGTTGTTTCGTCTCTAATCTATGTGTTTTCTTTTACTTTTGGTAAGGTATTGGAAGAGGCTGCCCAGGGAGGTAGGGGTATTACCTTGCCTGGAGGAGTCCAAGAAACGTGTAGTTGTGGCACTGAGGGACATGGTTAGTGGGCGTGGTAGGGGTAGACTGATGGTTGAACTAAGTGACCTTAGAGGTCTTTTCCAACCTTTAGGTTGATTCTGTTATTCTATGTGTTTGGGTGTTGCTTTTGCATGACTGCTGCCTTCTAATGTGAATGTCCCTTGATGACACTTTTCTGCCTGTGTTTTGTTTTGTGTTGAGCAGGTACCTATAGTGGCAGTGACAACAGCAGGGTGTGGGATAAGAGCACTGACGGGAATGTATGGCAGCATGTTGGGTCTTCAAAAGTTGCGTGTTCTGGATTGTATTTCATACATCAGTGGCTCATCTGGCACAACATGGTGAGAAGTCATTTTGATTCTACTGTTTAGATCTTATTATGTGAAGCAAAACCCTGCTTTGCCTGGGCTTTAGATCTTGGAAAAGGTAAAAGGGGTTATTGCTGAGTTATAGCTTGTTCTTTGTTCTATAAACAGCAGGGTCACCCATGAAATGTCTATTGTGCATCATACTTTTTGATGTCACTGAAGTAATTTAGCCCTAATTGAAAGTTGAAACTTCAGTGGCATTGCAAAAATCCTTAATCCTATGCAAAACGATCCTTTACAATTAATTACTGATGGACAAAACAGCATAGAGAGCTGGTGGAACTGCTTGAACTGGATTCAGAGCAAGTGATTATCTATAGATCTGCATTTATGTTCAAAATAGAATAGTGGCCTAAAGCTAGTACAGTAAGAAATGCCAAGAGTATATCCTCTCAGTTCTGAAAGTTTCATCTTCATTTTTGCACCTCCTCATGCCGTTTCCTGCTTGTAGGACCATGTCTAAACTGTATGAAGATGCTGAGTGGTCACATAAGGATCTTGGAGAAATAATTATTGAAGCTCGGAAACAAGCAGCCAAGTGCAAGATGGGTGCTTTTTGCTTGAGAAGTCTGAGGAATTATTACAAAGAGCTGAGTCAAAGGACCCAAGCAGGACATAAAACATCTTTTATTGATCTGTGGGGACTTATGATTGAATCCATGTTAAATGATGGGGTAATGTCTACACAGCTTTCTTCTCATAAAGTTGGTGACTTGATCTTTATGACCATTACAAGAAATTAAAATCCTGCGAAGAAGTGCCAGGCCAGTAACACTATATTTGGTATGCAGGCAGTACAACACTTATTGCAGTAAAAACTTCGAGATACAGTGCATGTCTACAGTGAGCTGTAAATGTGACTGAATATAATGTAGAAATGCTCAGACTAGCTCTAAAGCAACTGGCATGCTAATTAACTTCCATAGCTGTCCAAGAATTTTTTGAAATTCGGAAGTGTTTTTTTTACAGCTTCACACTTTTGTGTCCCTACTGCTGTGATGTTTGCTATATTTACACAAGCATACATCGTATGTACTGAAGATATGCTCCTTGTGTAGTTATTAATTCACTTTGTGAATTAGCACTGAGAAAGTGTGTAGATCCAGAATTACTGAAGGAATAGTGATTTTCCAGGTGTTTTCAGCTGCTTTGAGTATAATCTCTTAGAACTGCCCCTTCCTAATTCTCTTTCAATTACACAAGCAAAATTTTCTACATAAACTGGCAGGGTGTTGTCAGCTGGAGAAAAAAACATTTTATTTTAAAATCCGGTAAGTGTTTAAATTTTGTCTAGTTGGAGCAGGAAAAAAAAAATCCCACAAAAGTATTTCTGCTTCATATCATATTTCATGTTGTATTTTTGGCTTCAGTGCTACCTAGTAAAAAAAATAGCTAGAATTTCATTTTGCTGAAGTACACTTTAGTGTATCTATTTCATGCAAAAGATAAGCTATTAGTATTGAACAGCTCAAGGATTTTTCCTCTGTGGATGTCAACTTCCAGTATAAAAGTTTCATGGCTGTATTTGGCTAGAAAACTGTCAGTAACACCATGCCTCAAACTCCTATGTTAAACAAATGAAATATATTTTAATAGTGGAATTAGACAGATCTTTTTTTTTACTCCACTTATATTTAAAAATATAAAGCTAGAACAGCATTTGAAGCATCTTATTCCTGGTGGCATATACTGAATGGCTGGTTCACATAACTACAGTTATTCCCTCTCTCATGATGTTTTTCTTGCCTTCTTTATTGGTTATGTGGAAATAAATCTAGGTGGAAATTATGGTAAATAATATTTCTTATTCAGGCACTATAAGCTGATGTATTTATGGAACTGATTGTCAGCTAACTTTTATTTATTATTTAAATATCCAGAAATGCTACCACAGGCTTTCTGATCAACGTCGGGCAGTGAATCAGGGCCAGAACCCACTTCCCATCTACCTTGCCCTGAATGTCAAGGACAAAGTTACTACTAAAGATTTCAGAGGTAATAATGTTCCAGTTCTAGGAAAAGAGCTTTGTTTTTACTTAAGGGATATAGTGTAACTACAGATACTGTGAACAATGACAGTTGGTTTTAAATTCTTCCTCCAAGCCAGAAGTCCTGTGCAGATATGTAAAGAATATCTGGGGAGCCATAGGGTACAAGCAGCAGAAGCAGCATTTTAATATTTTATAAAATCTCCTGGTACATAAATGTACATAGATATTACCTTCAGGTGACCAACACAGCCTAGATCCATGACACTGCCTCAGAAATACTATCAGTTCTTAAAGAAAGCAATTCCCAGAAACTTTAAGTTTGCATAATGATCATTTTTAATAGTTGATGAAAGCTAATAAATACAATGGAAACCAAACCACATTCTAATCCACCTTTCATAGGAAAACATCCCACTTGCTAAAGAGAAGCTTACAATTTCCATCATCTCCTACATTCTTCTTTCCCAACCTCGTGTAAAGTGCAATCACTGTTTCAGTTGCATGCTGGAACTGAGAGCTGTTGGTCAATAGGGTTTGCTTTGGGCTCATGATAAACCAGCTGACTTCCAAGAGCACTGAGGTTTATTCAGTGTCTGCTCATGTTATTGTTTTGAACAGCATTATGTACTCTGGGCTGGTGGGTCTAACAATATTGGTATGTGTGTTGGCAGAGTGGGTAGAGTTCACGCCCTACGAGGTGGGTTTCCTGAAGTATGGAGCCTTCATTCGTGCAGAGGATTTTGGCAGTGAGTTCTTCATGGGTCGCTTGATGAAGAAGCTCCCTGAGTCCCGAATCTGCTTCATGCAAGGTGACTTACTAGCCTGGGGGAGTGGCAAGAATTTAATACAACCACTAATGATTTGGGAAATTAGTCCCTTGCAAGCTGTAGTTTTGCATGTAGTAGTCGAGGTACCAGGTAATAACAGAAAGGGGTCAATATCTTGGTCACTTCAATTCAGTATGTTTCCTGAGACTCATATACATATCCATGTTTTCATCACTGGGACTAAGGAAATGAAACTAAAAAGAGAGAGATTAGTCATGTGCCTTTGCAAGTGCTTTTAAAATATCACTTTCCCTTAGCTTGCAGAACATTTTAAAAGCTGCAAATCTATGTGAATTTGCAGAAGCTGAAAGAAATACTGACAAGAAATAAATTGAGCAAGAGGGAGAGGAATCACTGTAAGAGCTGGCTGAAAATAATCCTCAATGGAAATAGAAAAGAGCAATGCAAAAATTTGTCTATGTCTGTATATATGTTGTACCGTGTAAAACATGGTGGGAGGAAAACAACATTGAAATTTCTTCTGAAATAAGTTTGCATTATGAGTCAGGTTTAGCACTGATATAGATGTCTGGGCCTATGTAAAAGTTGGATTGAAATGTAAAAAAACAAAACAAAATAAACAAAAAAAAAAAAAAAAAAACACAAAAACACAACAACAACCAAACAGACCAAAAAGCTGTGGAAGGAGCAGAAAGCATTTTTCTAATCAGTTCCTTGTATTTACCTCAGTAATGCCTATTACACCTCTCTCACTTCCTAGGAATGTGGAGTAGCATCTTCTCCAAAAACCTCCTGGATGCCTGGCATGCTGCTGACAATTCTGAGGACTTCTGGCATAGATGGACCCAGGACAAAGTGACTGAAATAGGTAGATCCCCAGTACCTTTTGGCTTATGGCCTTCCTCCTCCAGGCCCCTCTGACAAAGTAATTGCTCTCACACTTTGTTTTGTGTTTTTCTGTCTGCCTGTTGCTCTCAGTCTCAAAGTAGTGGACATGCTGGAAACATAAACTGATTTGATGTCACTGAATAGCTAATGCTTTGCTTAATCTGAGACTGTGTGTAATTTGCGTCATGTGTCTCCTCTAGAGGAACAACCAGACTTGCCTGAGAAGCCCTATGAGATGGCTACATGCATGTTTACTCCTACAAGCGGACTCTCCACGACTCTGCGGGATATCCTGACAGACCGCCCTGCGGTCTCCAAGTACCACAACTTCCTGAGGGGCTACCAGATGCACAATGAGTACATCCAGCATGAACAGTTTGCAAAATGGAAAGGTATAGACAACACTCCTGCTCATGCGTCACTTCCAATATCACAGCTATTAAATTTTGTGAGTGTTCAGTTGTGACAATCCTTACTATGATTAAAATAAGTGGAGTGGGGTTCTGCATGTATAGAAAACGTGCCGTGGGTTTTGTGTAGCTCATAGGTTTGGAATGACTGACAGAATGTGAGTGAAGAGGCTGAAAAAAGCTTTAGGATTGCTGCCTGACAGCCAAAAGCAAAGGAAAAATCCTTTGGGGGATTGGGGAGGGGAGCCTGCCATCCTTTTGTTTTCTAATTTCAATGATGTTTTTCTGCAGCTTACTAATAGCTCCAAATATTTTATTTAGACACCTTGCTGGATGCCTCTCCTAATGATCTGAGAGGCCACTCAGAGCACTTGGAGTTGGTGGATGCAGCTTTCTTTTTTGAAACAAGCTGTCCACCCCTTATGAGACCAGAAAGGAAAGTGGATGTCATCATACACTTAAATTACACTGGCGGATCACAGACCTTGGTGAGAAATCAAAAATGAAATTGTTCAATAATGTTTTTTTCCTTTGTTTTATTTGGCTTTTAGATAATTTCTATGAAGTATTATCAGTGGAACTTGGTGAAAGTGTTTCCAAATCTTAGAAGAAGAGAAGAAATTATCAGAGGGAAGAACATACTCATTTTTTCTAAATCACTTTTGAAAGACCTCTGAGTAGAACAATCAGAGCTCTCTGCTTCACCAATTAAGTACAGAGTGGCTCAGTGAAGTTATTATGGTTGAGCTGCAACTTCCATTACAATTGTATGTAAAATTTTATAGCACAAATATAGTTGTAAAATCTTTTTTTCAGATGCAGAATTTATTTTGCATTTTCCTTAAATATATAAAATCAATATTTTTATTTGACTGCGTTTTTTAGCTGTCAAAGAACAATGTGTCAAGTGAATAACTTTTGTCTTCATTTTCATCTTTTTTTCAATGAATGCATTTTTTTCTCTTAATGTGGTTCTCTTGAAGCATGGTATCAAATGCACTTAAAGTCTGCTGAAATTGGATCATAAAATGATTATATCGTTTTCAAAAGTGGTATTCACCACATAGAAAGACAGACTTAGAATTCCAAATGCATGCTTTTAACTGTAAACCCACCCCTGAAGTGCACTACAGAAAACACAAAGTTCACTCATAAAGGCTCTGTCACAGGCTTCAAGTGGATGATATTTTAATGCTGTTCCTACACTGTAATGCCAGATGAAAAAGAATTTTGTCTCTGTTCTGCAGCTGGAAAAGTGCACATACAGTTATTTGTACTTAGATTTCTTTCTAGTACCCTGAAGTCCTTCAGAAATATTTAATTCAAATAAACAGAGGTGTTACTTCAGTGTATTGTTAGGTAATTTAACAAAGCTTGATCATCACAAATGAGCTTTCTGATTTAGTTTTGTATTTTGAGTTTTAATACTCATAAAATGCTTGAAATTTCACACTATTTCTAAAACTTGAAGTCTAAGGTGGGGAAATTGGTTTAATCCTTCAATCAATGATGCTCTGCAACAATCTTTGCAATTACTTGCTTTCTTCCTAAATTATACTTCAATTTTAGAGATACGCATTGGCTCATTTAAACCCCCTTTGCCATCTTAATATCAGGTATTTTATTTCAAATCTATTTTTAAATAACTTCTGAGGCAGCAGGAGAATTAGGGACTGCATGTGCTCACATTGTCTTCAACATTATAATGCTATTGAGTCATCTTAACACGCAACTCAACATGAATTTCTGGGCTTCAGAAATAACCTGAACTTGTGTATGTTTCCCATTTTTTATATTGTTGCTATTGGGCAATTACCAGCCTCTAAAGCAAGCCTGCAGTTACTTCTCAGAGCAGGGAATTCCATTTGCCAAGTTTGGGCTGAAGGATGATGAGAAGAACCTGAAAGAGTGCTATATGTTTGATGGTGCAGACACCCCAGGAGCTCCTCTCCTGCTTTACTTTCCACTAGTGAATGACACTTTCCAAAGATACACAGCACCTGGTAAGTTAACATTAACTGGCTATTTTATTGACACAATGAGTGTTTTGACCTTGAGTGTTTCTTCTTTATCCCAGTACAAAAATCCTTTGTTTGCTTGTTTGTTCCTACCAGTGAATGCATTGCATAATTGGGATGACATTAACTATTTGTGAAATATTGTGCATAATTTCAGTTTGAGACTTGGTGCAGTTTAGAGAAAGAAGAAAAGTTTTCCTCAAGTAGAGGAATAGGAACTTATTTCTTCTTGTGATCTCCAGAACGTTAGAGAGTAGAAGAAAAAGTAGTTTTCAAATTACGTTTTATGACAGTCAGATCTAGGAAGAACTACCTTTAGAGTATAGAATGTTATTGAGGAGGACCGTTGTGCTTTCTTTTTGGGTTGTTTAATGCATTGCTTGAATGTGCTGAGAAATGAAAGCAATTGGATGTAAACTAAGACTTGTTAAATGCAGTCACGGTGTCCTTTGGGGCCAGTGTTTTAGACACTGCCAGTGTTTTTATTATGTTTTCCAAAGCATCTTAGGTTTTGCTTCATCTTGTGCTTTACATCACTTTATTCCTTCTACCATTAGTATATATTCTACTTGGGATCCGTAAGGAATGACAGTCATAAGATGGCATGTTATGAGTCAACCTGTAGAAGGTACTAGTTGCAATGGAATGATGCCTTGTGACACTTGTTCATGAATTCCAAAAAAGCTTTGTTCAGAAGTAGATTTTTCAGAGATCAGAGCACTGCACTTGTGATTGCAAGCACATTGGTGATCTCTCTAAATTATTCTTGACATGGTTTATCAGAGGTCTATAATTCCCTTGGACTATACAAACTCCTCCTTTTCCTCCAATAGGCATGTCTCGCAGTGCTGCAGAAATGGAACAGGGCAAGGTTGATCTCTCCAGCTTCTGCTCTCCATACTCAACGAGGGAGGTGTCACTGAAAGCAGAAGATTTCAATAAACTTCAGAAGCTGACTACTTACAACATCATGAACAATGAGAACATGATTCTTCAGGCTTTGCGCATGGCTGTGGCTCGGAAGAAGCAGGCTCTGAGCCAGCCTGTATCACAAGCTCAGGCCTCTGGTTGAACAGTATTTACTCTCTTACTAAGTGTTTATCACAACTGCACAGAATTATGTATCAAATGCAATAGCTACTTCACTCATCTTGGGGAGTACCATTTCTTTCCATATAGCCTTCTTAAAAAAACAACAAAACAAACAAACAAACAAAAAACCTGGAGTATTGACTTCAAAGCCACACAGTTCAGTTTACTAAGAATAGTTGCTATTTTCAATAAGGAAATTTTTGATGTCAGACTGTTCTAATATTAATACCATCTTACTGTTATGCACAGAATGCAAATTCAGTTGTGTCTGATAGGGAAGTAGTTTAACTTTTTCTCCACACTCTCTTGTTGTTTTTGGTGGTTAATATTTTTTTATATGGAAAATATTCTGGCATTTCTTTGTGACTGCTGGTAGCAAATCCATGAAGCCCATAGAAGGTGGTGACCAAGCAGTATCAATTAAAATATTTTACTTGGTTCTAATAACTTGAATTAAATGTGTTCTACCTCATAGTAGTTTTGTTTCTCACTTTTTTTTTTTTCGTTAACTGTCATGAATTATCATATCATACTTAATTTTCCAGACAAGCTGAGTGATAGATATATATGTATATAGACATATAGATGTGGCCTTTAGGTCTTCAGTGAACTCTTTTTATCAATTAAATCAAACTTTTGAATTTGTTTTAAAAGGTTATCACCATTTTCTCTCACAGTCAACCATGTTCCGTCTCAGATGACATACATTTGCCGCAGTTATCTCCTTGAAAAGCAGTTTTGGTTCATCATTGTCTGGAACTTGTTGGGTGTAGTGAGTTGAAATTACCAAAACAAATAGCATGTGAGGGAAATTGTGAGCTGTATGATAATGGCATACACAGAATTGCACTGTTGAAATGGTATGAGGTAACTTTTTTTTTTTTTTTGCTGTTTCACACTTGTTAAACAACCATAAAAAGTGCAATACAGCTGATAGGTATGCTAGTATAAAGTAAGATGTTATTATTAGCATGGATTAACCTAGTCATTTGACAAGTACATTGAAATGCAGTGGCTAGGGGGAAAAAAATAAAAGCTCATTTAAATGAGCACAAACACACAACAGCTCCCAAACATCAGCACAACTACTGCAGAACAGATGAAGAAATATCCAGATCATTTCCTAAGAATGCACTAAATGATGTGCGTACACACGTGATGAGGGCAACCTGATGAGCAATCCATGAACAAAATGCATTACTCCTTTTCAAGCTGTATAGGAGACCGGTTTGCAATGCAGAAAGTGATTGTATGTTGTTCCTAAGAATCAAGAGCTTGTCCACCAAAGTATGGATGTTGGTCAATCATCATTGCATCTGAGTGTGGGTATATAGCATAATAATTATCTTCCATTTCTTCCTCTTCCGCTAATGACAATTTTATAAGTAAATCCTTTGCTGTATTGGACATTTTTTCTACATGTTACGAAAAAAAAATGAACTGTTTTGGTTAAAAAATAAATAAGCTCATGTCTTTTGAGAATTGAATCTACTCAACAGTGAAGAAAATTCCATCAGAGAAGGAAGTGCAGTTTCTGTTTGTGATATGAATATTTCCTCAGAGGCAAATTATTGGAGATAGACTTCTAGAATTAGAGCTTGTCTTTTTGGCATTAGACCCACAGGAAGGTTGTGAAACATGGATAGGAGTTGGTAGCTGGTCTTTTGTCAATGGCCAGCTAGGGTGAGAGTCACAGGAGTTTCTCACCTTGTGCAGTCTGGCCTAAAAGAAGTGGTCAAGAGCTTTAGATGGGACTTTTTTTCTCCGTGTTCCCCACAAAGGTATGTAGACAATTTCTTTCTTATCTTCCATAGTCTAACCAGTCTGAAGTTGGCAGTAACAGGAAGAAGCAGACTCACTATTTGCCATCACAAAGTCCTGAGGCAAGTCAAACCTTATCGCAGAATCACAGAGTGGCTTAGGTTGGAGGGGAGCTTAAAGATCATAAAGTTCTGAGCCCCCTGCTACAGGCAGTGTTGCTACCCACCAGATCAGGCTGCACAGGGCCCCATCCCTGGCCTTCAGTGTCTCCAGGAATGAGGCATCTACTGCTTCTCTAGGCAGCTTGTGTCATCGCCTCACCTGGTACTGAGCTGGCATATCCCAGGGACTCACAGGCTTGGAAAAGCTGATGCAGTACTCAGATCTTTTGAAATAACAGCAGGACTAATGACAAACATGATGAGTCTGTCACTGGCAGACATTAAGGATTCAGTTACAGAGTCCATTTTGACCATTCAGGTTCCTTATTTTGAGTTTTCAGTGCCTTTTGGGTAGAATATCCTGCCAGAACTACTCTTTTTATTGCATATTTTTCTGATGTGCGCAGAAGAGGAAGGCAGGCATGGGTACTGTGAGAATACAGTAACACCTCTAGCTGTTCTTAAGTGGACAGCTCGTTACAGACATCTGGGCATGTTAGTAGCTGGGTTCATGGAAGGGCTGTTTGCTCACATCTCTGCTCCATGTCCTAATTTGGAGGAAATTGTGCTCTTTTTTTTTCTTGGTTTACTCAATGGCTTTTTTATTCTTTTTTCCCTGTGGGAGTGTGGAAAAGATGAAGTAACTCTGCCCCTTCCTCCTCAAAGAAAAGGAAAATAAATAATATCTGGCTGAAGTCTGGAATCTTCTAAAGTTTTATCTGCAATCTTTTTGACTGTAGATTGCAGAGCTGTAGAGCTGGTGTTCTCTTCAACTTAAGCATAGCTGAATATTTGTGCATTGTCAGATGGAGAGATCATGGGCACCCATACTTGTGCTGTGCACTATTGCACTCATACTTTGATATATTAACAACTCAAAGCACCTTAGTGCATACAGTTTTCCCTCAGCACACATTCACGGTGTTCAGATATCAAACTCCACAAATTCCCTCCCCTTCTCTATCTGTACTTTCCCTTTCAGGTGCTAAAGAAGGTGGGGCGTGGATAATCCACTTGCTCCTCAACAGGTGCTTCTTAAACTTTGCAGAGGTACTTCATGAGTCACTGCCAACTGTTGCTTCTAATACTGATGCGACACCCATAGCTCACTTGTATGCAGCTAGGAGCGTGATGGGATCATATTGGAGTGCTCATGAGGTAAGAAATTCAGACTGTAATTCATTAGAAGCTGAAGATGTCTGGGAATGGGTTTAAGAATAGGACTCCTGTGCCTCAGGGAGGTCTTGGGAAATGATAGTCCAAATTCATGTATGTATTTACTTAGGTTAGGCAGATAGGCAGCTCTGTGGAAGCATTTTTGGTAGTGAAGAGAAACTGAGGTTCATGTAGAGGCTGGTAAGAAGTTTGAGGTGCCACGAGTTTGCTGGAGACTTTGGCTGAGTCTGTGGTTTGATGAAAGCACTATACATCTTGGGATCTTTCTCAGCATAGCATTTTCCAGCTGTGGGTATTCACTATGCCCACAAAGCTGTGCTAACAGCTGCCTGCTAGTGGTTTACATAAGGAAGTCACAGGCTAACAAAAATGATTAATCACAGACACAGAAACGGTCCTGGTTTGATATTTATACATGGCTGACACCTGAGAAAATTCTGATCTGGCTTAATTTAGAATCTCTGTGATTTTATTGTTATTATTTTTATTTTGGTGTAACGCTTCCAGGCAGGGAAATACCAAAAAAATCTTTATTGAGCTCCAGGAATTCTTATGCTCTGTCCTTTTCTCAGCTCTGAAATGAACTTAAGTTTCTGACTGTGAGCAAGTTATTTTTTGCTCCTTTTCCTTAGCTGTAAAATGGAAATTATGGGACATGACTGCCTAACAGGTATTTGTATTAGGGTGAGTGTGCATTGTAGCAGATGAAGTGCACAGAGACCTTCAGTGTGGGTCTCTTACCGTTTAACAAATAAATTGAATGAGAGTCTAACTATACTAGCTACAGAAACACTAAGGATCCTATAGGCTCAGCCTTTCAGAAGGAAGGGGGACTAATGAGCAGAATCTAGCAGTGGTCTTTGCATGGAAACTTGTGTTTAAAACAAAGAATTCTCCCCTTCTTGTCCTCTCTACTCTTTTCCCTGTCCTTAAACACTGAAACAGCCTCCTGGGAAAAAGTAAAACAAGACTTTTTTTGGTGATGAAGGGCAAGAGAATTATTCTTGCAGTTTTGCCGATTGACTTTGAAAATTGCAACACATAACTATGTGAGGGCGTGCTTTTTGAAGCATAAATGTTTTAATAATTCTGCAGGTAATTGTTTTGTCATTGTCCTGCAGTGTGAAGAATGCCCATGCATCTCCCTCTCAGTAAAAATCATAAGGATGAGAAATCTGAGAAAGGCAGATCTGTGTGAGTATCACAGTCTTCCCTTGCACTTCCCAGTAGTTCAGTTCTGAAAGCAGTGAGTGTAACTGAGTGCTGTAGCTTGTGTCTGTGTATAAAGTGTCACCATGGTTACAGATATTGCTGTATATTTGAATTTGTACTAATCTTAGAATACAGTCTGTTATAAACAATACCCTTCAGTTTACAGAAGCGTTGCTATTAATGGAAATAACAAAGGTCTGCCGGGGTGCAATGTGAAGTATCTTAACAGCTGAAAAGCTTCAGAACCAGTTTTGCTGAACTCACTAGTTACATTTTGTAATGTGCTCTGATGAAGGCTGCACCTCTGATTCTAAATGAAAATACCAGCACTGATGATGAATGTCTACTAGAGGTTGTGGAGTAAAATGGGAACTTAACTACCATCTCTCTGTCTTTGCCAGACAGAAGAAATACAGGCACTTCCACATCTCCGTATTTGACTAAAAAAGAAAAAAAAGAAAAAAAAAAAAAGAAAAAAAAGAAAAAGGAGCATTATGTAGCTTGTTGTCAGACACAGCTCTTTCTGTGAAACGTTTATTGAAATGCATTTAAAATAACAGATTTTCAAGGCAAAAATAATGACTGAAATATTTCTGGGAGCTTGGTGGAATAGGTGAGAGGGAAACGAAGAGAGAAAATCTCAGTGGTTACTCAGGTAGGAGAAAACTAGATGCAGGGCAGCTCAAATATCTGTCTCGGGGAGAAGAATTAGGGCAGGAATGCAATGGAAGGGAAATGGCTATGTATCTTTATGTATTAAGTAAACTCAAGTGAACTTAGCAAGAGTATTTGCCTCCATGGAGACTTTGTGGCTTTCAGAAAAATATTGGATTGCCCCTAAAGATTTTGCTTACTTTTTTTTCAAGGGTAATATGTGTTGTCAGAAGGTAAGTGAGTGATAATTTAGTCACTATTAAGAAGAAAGCTAAAATATATTTTTAAGCATAATAATATAATAATAATAATAATTTATATCATAATTCAGTGAAACTGATAATAGTATCTCCAGATAAAATTACAAATAATTTCAGGTTTAGGATTAGTCTTTGCTCAGGGATTATTTTGGATAATACTTTATGTGGAAATGTATTAGTCATTTAACTAGTGAATTTACTTACATATTTGTAAGCATTTGAAACATTTGATTAAACTGTTGGATTCTGCCTTCCCAAAAATGTATTATATTTTCCACACAAAGTTACCTGTTTTAATCACTATTTTTTTATTATAATTTAAAGTTATTAAGAAAGAAAGAGTTGAAAGATGGCACAGAAATAGTTCAAGTTGCAAGAAGCCACCAGTGCATTGATGGAGTCAGAGTCTGATTACATCAGGTTGTATTTTTTGAAGACCACGTGTCAAAGATGAATATACTTTGCTTCTCTACATCTGTAGCACTCTGCAGCTGAAGGGGAGACAGTGTCCTCCTTTGTGTAGAGGGACTGCTACCCACTACCCACAGTATTCATGCCTCCTAAGATCTTGCATATATTGCATAACACAGGACTTGTTTTTTGCACTACAGGATGTCTGTGGCAATCTGCTATGATCATGATCTCCTGAACTTTTCCCTTTGTGTCAGATAAAAGGTTGTATTTGTATGTGGTGAGAGCATAATAACAAAAATTAGGCTACTAATGTGTGTTGAAATCGGATACGAGTAAGGCTTACTCATGAATCAGAATGATTTGCTCCTACGTTGGTAAGTAGTACACAGCATTCCCAAGATGTTGTTGCAATTTCTGCATGTTTGAGTTTGGCTGAAGATTTTCTATCAGAGTTGTAAGAATGCTGCTAACTGCATTCTAACCAGTCATGGTTTGAGAATCTGTTCTCAGAAGTGGACAACAGATTCTCTTGGACAGGGTGGACACAAGACATTCTTTTCCCTGCCTCACTTATCCAAGAGGTCTGTGGCTCAGAGATCTTGGGACCTGGAGGCCACCTGGGGGTTTCACTTTGATACCTTACAGCTCACTTTGCAGTGAATCGAAGCCCAGATTCCTCAGAGTCGCAGGAAAACACTAAGAGCACATCCACTTTATCAACTTTAGGGAAGTCTGTGTGTTTATATTGCTTATTAAGTAGTTACAACCTTTTTTTTATTATTATTATTTTTCTTTCTTTGCTTTACATAGCAGAAATACCTGCTAGAGAAAATCTGATCTTTTCTGGCTGACGTGAGAAGTCCTTTTCTATGCATCATTTAGAGTTCTCTCTCACACAAAGACATCTGCTCCCATGTATTTATTCCAAATTTGGCTCTTAAACTGTGAAAACTTTGTGGCTGTCATGAACCTTCATAAATGCATCCACCATGCCTAAACAATCTGTCTTTGTTGCCTGGATGGTGCTCTTTCTCTGCAGCTGTACAGGGTGGTATGTGGAGATCTGGTGGTTTTTTTTTTTTTTTTTTTTTTTTTTTTTTGTGTTTGTTTGTTTTTAGTATCCAAAGTCTTACCATCATTCATCAGGCTGGCTTGAAGAACAGACAAAATAGGGAGCTGTGACACATTTCTAGGGCAGGTACATGAACATGGCTGCTTTCTATCAGCTGAGAAGTGCTGACCTTGCTACTGCTGGGAGAGAAGTTAGCTGTGTCAGCAGAAGTAACAAGGTGAGAAGTGCCTCTGCTCTTCCCACTCTTGTTATTCCAACTGAAGTGCATAAAGCTCAGGAACAGCTGCACTGGATCACAGTGAACATGTCTCCTGCCCAAGTATGAAGGAGGACAAAGACAGGTGCTATAATCTCAGCGCCTCATCTTTGTGGCAAAATCAGCTTTACTTTCACTACTGACCTTGCTTTTCCATCCAGTGGCTTCCTGTGATCTTCCATTGTTCTTCCTGTCAACTGGCATGATGGAGATTGGCTTTCAAAAGTTTCCTGTCAAGTGTAGGAAGAAATCAGCTTTTGCAGAAGTCATGTTTGCCAAAGGCTGGTCCATCATCCAAGATCTCTGTAGGAGGGCTCAGTCTTCATCCCCAAATCCCTCCACCCATTTCCTCACAGACAGTTTTAAAGATACCTTAATGCAGGATACTGCATTTCCATCAAGTGAGAGTTTCCTTCTGGAAGACTTACCTACCAGCCAACTACAACGGCATTTCAACTCACACACTGATTGTAACAGGAATTAGACCCACACTGTAAATTACCCAGTGCAGATTTCATTGTCAGTGTGGCTGATACACAGAGGTGCAAGATGGAAAGTAAACACCCTGGGTGTCAGTACTAAGCCTTGACTGCTGTGCTGCTGCCACATGCAAGGCCTTTACATTGTGCCTGCAGTCAAATGCTGGCCATAGCCTTCCTGCAGGCAATGAATTTTGGACATTTGCTCTGACTGCACTTAAAGTTGCTCTTAAAGTTGCTGCTGCTGTTGTACCTGTGACCACGTCCACTTCAGCTTCCCCTCTCAGCCCAGAGGCTGTTGTGAAAACAGCTTGTAGGTTACTTGCCCCAGCTTGCTCACTGTGGGCTGTCCTGCCTGGCTTATGGGAGCACAGCTAGAACATGCTGCCCCTATGCTTCACACAGCTGGCTTATCTGGTTTACCATGGTCTTTTACATAGGGTTCACTGCTCTTTGGAGAGGAAAAGTATGCATCTTCAGCTCTGTAAACTCTATCTCATAGAAGAGAAGTCTTTTCAAAGGCTGCAAGTGAAATTAGCTTGTCTTGCTTTTTATTTAGCAAAAATTCAAGGTTCCAGAAAGTGTGTACTGGAATGGCCCAGAACTACAATCTTTATTTTTAAAGGTGAAAGCATAATTCTCAATTATCATTTCATTAGATAAACCTTCTATTTGTCTTTATATCTCATTCATAAATTTACAGATCAAGTTTGGTAAAGACCATGAAAAACAAATCCAATCATCAACCCACCCCATTGCTCTCACTGACCATGTCCCTCAGTGCTATACCTACCCATTTCTTTAACACCTCTAGGGATGGTGACTCTACTGATTTCTTGTGCAGTTATGGTGCTAAGTCTGGTCTTGTTGCTGTGTAATTTCACAACAAACTCATAGTACTGCACTGGTCATTAATTTTAAAATTTGAAAGGGAGTATCAGTATTTGTTTTCCCTATATGGCTAAGTTCTGGGCAATAACACCATAAAAAGAAATTCCCTTTCATTTCTGCTTTTTCTAAAGAAAGCTGGTAGGGAAAGAATATTTGAAGACATGTTCAACAAGCTGCATATGATGCTTTTTAGCTTTTCCACTGCTCACAGCATAGCTGTGAAAGAACAGCGGTAGCCACAGCGTGAAGTGGGCAGGCAGGAAGTAAAGGTGAGCCAACCAGCAGTAATGCTGAGGTTGATATCGCTTTCCTGTTAAAATAAATGTGATCACCTAGGATGATGTGGTCCTTCGAAGAGCATTTTTGTCTTTGCAAGACATCTCACGTGAGTTCCTCGTGCTGCTAGCAGCTCAGGCAGGCTGCATTTGCATTGGGAGAAATCCTCATGGTAGGTGAAGAGATGCTTGGCAATAGGAATCTGAACAAAGACTGATAAATAGTTATGCAGATAACTACAAAATTGCAACAAGTCCTGTGAACAGTGATTTCTTAATTGGTTAAGAAATGGAAACAAATATTAGAGCAATTGCTGATCACCAGGAACTCCTCCCTGTGACATCATACCTGTAATTGTAAGCTGTTTAGGTAGGGATCAAAGTCTAACTGAATAACTACTAAGGCACCTGGCAAAGTGGAGCTCTGGTTTTGGCTGATGTTTATCATAGCCAACTAATAAACCACAGTTAATAACATGAACAACAACAAATTAATGGTTACTCGGTACTGTCTGAATCACCTTTAGAATTGCAGCTGTTCATAAGCCTTTTTCCTTCTATTAAATTTTCTCTTGGTTTTCATTTACTCATGTTATCCAACTCTTTCAGCCTTCCTCAGTTCACGCCTACCATCTACATACATGCAAAAAATCCAGTTTCCGCCCAGTCACACATTCTGTGTTTTCTAGTTCAATAGACTATTTCTCAGTCTTTCACTTTCCTGTTTCTCAAGCCTTTAGCAGACTGTTGGCAGAAACACCAAGGAGTGTATCGTATACAGAATATTGTGTGTTGCTTTGTATACAATTGTATAGTATTCTGTAGAATGTATTATGGAGATGAAAAACTAAGATATGACTTCATAGCATCATAACCTGACACAAAAAGACACAGTGTTATGCAGAACCAAGTTGCTCACTAAAATATCATTTATTTAGGAATCTTGATCAGGGCACCTCCTTGTAGGTGAGAAATAACTACTGACAGGTATTAATGGATTGTACATGTATCTTGTTATTGCTGTGCTGGCTACTGTGCACTTTCTGTGTTCAGGAGCACAAAGCTGTTTTAGTGATGAAAGGTATTATACAGAATGTTTCCTCATGACTTGCTGTGGACTCATGGTGTAACCTTGGAGAAGATGTTTTTATGCAGAGCTTTAGCTTCTTATGAGAATGATGTGAAGCTGCAACAGGGAATCCAGCCTGAAGATATTAAAAAAAAGTTCTTAACCAAAAAGATCGTTCGATACTGGAACAGCCTTTACAGGGCAGTGGCCGTGGCACCTAGCTGCCAGAGAGCAAGAAGCACTTGATTTTGGGTGGACCTGAGTGGAGCCAAGGATTGGATTTGATAATTCTTATGCTTTCCTTCCAACTTGGGGTATTCTATGATTCTATTCTATGACTCATCTCTAAAGGAAGGACTGCAGAAAGGGCATTAGGTGCCTCACAGAGGCATTTGGAGGAGGAACTGGTTACCGCCTGAGGGGGCTGTTAGAGGAAAAATCAACAGCTTTGCTAACTGTGTCGGGCTTGTTCTTGTCTCAAGGGCAAAAGCTGGGAGCAGCTACCGTGCTCTTACAGTTTACCAGCACTGGTGGTATTGCAGCTGCTATGCTTTACTGAACATGGATGATGTTATAAAGGCCTTTTGTGATGGTGCTACTTGCACTTAGTAAACTTCACTACTTTCATATTCAGAGGAGATCTAGTTAATGAGTGGTTGAAACGTTTTTAATTTTTTAAGTATTTTTTAATGCCAGAAACTGTTTTAAAACAGTTTTGAAAAGGCCATTTTGAGAATGAACGAGAGGAAAGCTTGGGTGGAGTAGGGAGGCTGGGATGAGTAAGTGACAATGGAAGTAATGCAGAACCATGTGTGTTTTGAGAAGACAGAAGTTCGTGCAGGGATTTATGGCCCTTCATTCCTACTCTGCCTTGAAGAGCTAGGAGGTTGTGGCAGAGTGCTCAGGACATGGCTTTGTACCTTGAGCTTGGAAAGTTCCAGCAAATCTGGATGGACAATTGTGCAGAGCTGAGATGCTTTACATGAAGTGCTGTGCAAATAAGTAACACAAATAACATAAGACTATCATGCAGTTTCTTCAGCTTCTTTTAAAAGTATGCCAGCCGCTTCAGTGGTTTTTAACAGACATTTGCACATATCCTCAAGTTTCTGAATAGGGATTCTCTATTTACAAATACCCTTGGGCTGTCTGTGTAATACCTTCCTATGCTTATGAAACTAAGCTGTGCATTTTTTTTCCATGTTTACAGTCTTCCAAATCTTATATATTTCTTAGCATTTTTTATCATCCTTGGTAAGGATTATATTTTTCCTTTATATACTGATTTACATTATATTCTACACAATGATGTATCAAATTTAACTGTTATGCGATACATTCAATAATGTTCATGAAGAACATGCAAATATGAAGAATGATACAGATACTTCAAGATTTTTGATGTAGTTCTCTGATGAAGAGAACATGGTACAACTTCTTGTTTTCAGTATTTTAATGTGAAAAATACAATTTTTGTTCATTTATTATCAAAAGTTTTTCTTACACACTCTGAAAGAATTTGTAGAATCTATTCTAAATCTGTCCTATTTGTTCTGGTTTCATTAGGACACCATTATCTGCAGACCATCCAGCTATGCATTAAGTAGCATGACTGATACTGTAATCAATGATTCCTTCCTTCCTGCACCCACTGAGCAGTCAATGTTTTGTTTTATGCATGTGTGCTCCTTCAAATGCATTTAGATGAGATGAACTGCGGTGCTGAGGTGAGCCTTATGCTGAAAGAGCAATGTGATAAGGCTTGTGGTATTTGTTAGTCCCTGTCAAAGTTTATTCTCAAGACTCAGAGCAGTGCCAGGGAAAGCCTTGCCCACAGGCAAGGTACACAGAGCTTGAGGACCTTTATCAGTGATGGTCTCTAGAGAAAAGCTTCAGGCAATGTTTTTACTAAACTGTAGTCATTGATTACCTTGTAGATAAGAACCAATAACCCAGATGTTATTTGCTATTATGTAGGATGATAATGTAAAGAAGAGTCTAGATTTAACGTGATAGTCTACATAGCTGAAAAGTTATGTGTGTGTTCACGAAGCTATGACTTCTCTCCTGGGTATTTTGTTTGTCATAGTCCTTGCAGAGACTGTAAGTAGTCCTGCTCAGTAGTCCTACTCAGTATCAGTAGTGCTGATCAGTAGTCCTGCTCAGTCCTACTCAGTATCAGTAGTGCTGATACTTCATCATTTTCTGCTAGGTTGCCAATTGCTAAACTGGAAATCTTTTGGAATGTCTACCTGGTAAAGTATTCATCTTTGCCCATTCATCCAGTGTCAGTCTTTACTACCTTAATTTCAAGAATTCCCTTCCAGTTCAAGAATGAAAACTAGACAAAAAGGGTTATGAGTGTAAACATTATTTTTAAAGTCATATTACATATATTCTTAATGTTTTCATTCATTCTTTTTCAAAGGAAGGTTGCTGTAGGCTCCTAGATTAGTTGAGAGTCCTAAAGAACTCCAGTCAGAAGTGAGCTCATTTGATTTCATTGTGAATGTAGGTTTAGTTGTAGTCTTGTGATAAAAGACTGTCTGGAAGCTGTGTATCTATATGCAGTCTACTCTGATGTGAAAGAAGCTGACAGTGACATTTTTGTAGAACAGGTATATAAAACATGAAGACATGACTGACAAAAGTAAAGCACATGTTTGCAACACACACAAATCATAGTATTTATGTCAGGATGAACCAATGCTGTGATGTAAACTTTTAATCCAGATTGAATGAACTGTAATCTCTGTGTTACACCCTGTAGGTCCAAGATTCACTTCATAAAATGGTGACTGAGACTTACAAGCTGAAGTTTCAGCCACACTAAGAACCATTTATGTAGTGGTGTAAAACACAGCGAATAGTCCCAATTTGTTTTAGAGTTTTTCTCAGTGAATTAACTCATCAGTGTTGGTGTCTTTACTTTCATACTAGCTGTTGCAAGCCATCATTTGAGGGAATGAGTTTACTTATTGCACACTACTTTGTTATTTAATTATGATGGTGTGCCTTATTACTTCCATGATTTTTCTTTAGGAGCAACTCTTCCATCCCCATCACAAAATTTAAAAATCTACATACATTTACTTTTACTTATGTGTATAGGATCTACAGTCAACTCCCATGGATTCTCATGGCTACTTCCTCTAAGTATAACTTCTGGATATTTTTTTAACCTTGCTCATCATATTTGCAAATATTTTCCACTTCTGGTTTACACCAAACCCAGTAAAGGGAAAACATCTCATGTCAACCAACCTTTTCCTAGCTAACATATCAGGCTACAGTTTCTTGATAGCTTCCATTTCAATATAGAATTTGACTTAAGAGATGTTAGAGATACCAATAAAATTTGTTTATCCAGTATAAAAGTTTTGATTTCAGGAATCTGAATATCAGTTAAAACATTCAGATCAGAAATGCTGCTGCAGTGCACTGTCAGTGCTGCAGGTTAGCCTTAGTTTTTTCACAAATTCACATTTCCGTGAAGTATTGCTCCTGTTCTTTCAGAAAAATCCGAGAAGAAAAAATAGAAAAAAGTATATATACGAGTAAAAAGTATATATATATAATATATGTATATATTTTTATAAATCGTGTCAGTGATGTTTCTGAGGCAAATCAATGAGGCAAAAATAAATGTATTAGCTTTAGCTACATGTAAGGAACAGAATTGTTTTTATTCTTTCACTGTGTTAGTGACATTCTTCAGAACATTTTCTGGAAAAAAAAAGCTGTGATCATTAATCTATTGGTTCAGCTACCTCTGGTATTTTGCTCGCAATCCAGTTTTCTTTGAAATCCGGAGCATCTCTGTGTGCTGTTTGCAACCTGCTTCCAGGTCTGTTCCATGATGTTTCCATCCAATAATGCTGTCTTTGGATGTTTAGCAGTTCTGATTACCAACTGCAGTGTCAATGTCTAGATGAGACATAGTATTCTGTTAATTTATTTTTAAGTGAAAATGAAATAACTTTCTAAAAGAGATTCTCCAGACACAGGTGTGAGATTGTGCCACATATCACCACAAGGGAGTCTGACATAGAACAAAAGGATGTCTGACCTCTTAACAAACCTTTTGGACAAAAATGTGTAGCTTTTTGGTTCTTATTGCCTGAGACTCAGGATGTTGGAACAGTTAAACAATGACAGTGCTTACGAAAAGTCTAAAAATGAGTCTGCCTGTGGAAACTAGTGTGTGTGGCTTCTAGTTTCGCTTTGCCAAAAGAGAGCATGTATAAGGGTGAATGGTGCCTCTGTTAGCATGAACAAATTTTGCAAGATCAAGTACTTGTATCCAAAATATCACTTAGGTAATGTGATTTATCTCTGTTGCTCAAGAGGAGTTGGAGTGGAATGGAGATGTTTTGGCACAACTGTTTGTGAGAATCTCTGCTTTGTATGGTGTTGCTTTTTGTACTGCTTCCTTTTGACTGTTATGCTGAACTCATACACAGGTACTCTAGGTATGGATCTAGGTCATGGTATGTGGACACTGTGTGTATTTGTACGGAAAAGGTGTCAGCTTTCCCAAGGAACTTACAATCTTATCTGTACATGTAATAGAAGGAGGCTTGCAATTGCTTTAGAGATAATGAGGTCTGTCAGCACCCAGATACTATATTAGAATATGTGACTTGGGCTGGTGTACAGTACAAGGATTTCTCTATTGTTTCCTCCTGGGACAGTCAGAGCTGGGAGAGAGACCAGTTAGTTGGTTTCCATGTAAGATAACTGACGTGCCATGATTATTCTGTTTATTGCCTTCTGGCGTAAACACAGGCATCGCATGGCAGCAAGTTCATATTTTCCATTTGATACATTTGTAGCATCGCTGGGTATGATCCTCTTCTCCTGAAGCAGGAGCAAATTTACCTTATCTGTCACTGATAATTATCTGGGTAGGGGTACCCTCTGAAATGAATTGAACTGCAAAAATCTCTTTCACTAGAGCTAAATCTTTTAGAGCTGGAGCACTTTTCCTAATGTTTGTCTTTATTTCCATCCCGCCAGACAGAGACCCTGATTGTTGTTCTCTTTATAATAATCATTTGGACACTCTAGCTCTGACTGTTACCATATTCTTTGTCAGCCTTTGATGTTGAATTAGCAAATTCAGTTTTTTCAGTCCTTTCTCATATGCTAGGCTATCTAAACCAATCCTCTTCAGTCTGGACATATTTAAATTCAGTAGTTGGTGACAGTAAAGTCTTTTTTGGTGGAAGGAGAAAGAAAGTTGAAGAGAGCTGGAGCATGGAAGACATCAAGCATCCATTTGTTCCTGTACATGAGTAGGAGTATATGCTAAGAGATCTTAGACTCTGCACTTAACAGCTAACACTGTGTATTTGGGATCTGGTCCAAAAGCTATGTATATCTGTGTTGTGTGTGTAAGTTATCAGATAAATCCTGCAACAGTGTATTTTTGTGGCATGATTAGTTTTTCTTCATGCAGTGATCTGTCTGTTTCATATTCAAATGCCTTTATCTGCATTCTTGTCTTGGGCTATGTTGAGACTCAATGATTACTGGCTGAGCTGGTATTAGAGTGGATCATTAAGCTGTGGGAGTTTGTTTTCCTCTTATTAATAGTGAACAGCCTGGCTAAAGCCCGTAGTGACTTCTCAAGTTTGCTATAGTTCAGCTGTGTTCAGAGGGGATGACAGATTGAGGAAAATTCTCACCGCAATTCTACCTAGGTTCAAGTCACGAGTTTAGAAGTGGCCTCTTTGATACTCTGAAAATATCAAATGTTCATCTCCTCAAAGAGGATTCTTAGCTAGTATACATGGATATCCCAGACCATAACTGAATAAATTATCAGAAATACACATACCTACTTCTTTGACACTGCTAGTGGATGTACCTATACAAAATTAGTATTCTCATTTTTGCTTATCAAAACTCAGTGGAAGAATTGTAGAAAATATTGTGGTGAGGGGAGCTAGAGAAACTCTTTTATCACCTCCTTGATCAATAAATTGTTATATAAAGGTACATTATGCATATTCTGCATCTAAATTTATAGTAATAAGTCTAAATAATACTAATATCAATTATCAGTATAGGGGTCTGCATTTGGAGTGTTTAAGTCATACTTTCCTGCTATTGAGTGTAATGGGGAAAAATATCAAATGCATGCTGAAAAACTGGAAGATGTTTAACGTTCAGATTTTATCAGAAGACTTGAAATCCTACGTAACATGATTTCACAAACTGCCAATTAATTGCCACATAAGTAAGACCATAAGTATAAAGAAAATGTGGAATGGGAACCAAGGGACTGACAGAGAAAGGAAAACATAATTACTAATAAGGTGCTCTTGTTTTGTGGGCAGTGTGGTACTACTAATAGTAGCTGTTTTGTTTGTTTTGTTGTTGTTTTGTTTTGTTTTTCTTTTGTACAGTGCTTTTAATTGTGGGATGTCAAAACAGATTGCAAATGAGGAAATGATTGTTATCACTATTTTATTGATGTGAAAATACAGATAGAAAATATACATTTAAATGTAGGCAATTGTCCACAATGACCTAGCAGCTTGGAGAAGAGCTGGGACTGGAGCCAAAATGTTGTGAGCCCTTTTCCAGTAGCCTGTCATCATGCTGCCTCTCAGCATATATCCCATAGTCCAAAACTGCCTCTTATTACACCAAATCTGATCTGATACCATGATCGTAAAATGAGTTCTAAGGGCTGGAGACAACTGAGGTTGCTCAGCAGTCAAATAATAATAATAATAATAATAATAATAATAATAATAATAATAATAATAATAATAATAATCTGTTGTGTAGAAGTGAATGCAAAGCAGTGTATGAACCATGGAATAGTAGATTTGCTCCAAATGGGAGGACTAGAATGGGTGAAAAACAGTACAGAGAGAATGATTCATGCATATTCGTCACTGTATTTTCACAATCACAGCTTATTAACCCATGTTTGTGAGACATAAGCTCTTTCCCACTCTTAGGAAGAGATGTCCAAAACTAAACAAACAAACAAACCAAAACAATAACAAAAATGTCATAGTAGAAGTTTCAGTGAGAATCCTAACCAAGAAACACCTTAAATACATCAGGCTAGCAAACAGGTGAAAAGTTAATAGCACAGACCTACAAGTACCCAGCTTTTCCTGTCACTTGAAAGCTGCAGAAATCCCCTGGACTCACTTTGTCAGTACCTTGCACAGCTATGCTCCTCTGCTGACAGGCTGTTCGCCTCCATCTGAGGAGGAGGCAGTTCCTGGGAGCCCACCCCAGTGCAACCTGCGTGTATTATGAAGTTTTAATACTGTATTTAAATTAATTAGACAGTCTTGTGTTCAAACTATGTTTAAGGTATTCTAGACTTAGAAATTAGAAGGTTGCTTCACAATTATACTTAGAATATATACTTACATATATACTCGAAGTATATATACTTATATACACTTAGAAGTTGCTTCACGATGGGCAAAGATTATCTAAAGTGCTTGAAGAGTTAACAAGTTAAGTATTTAATAAAAAAGATTCTCAAAATGTTCATCTTCACCATGACAGAGATCTCTTGATTTACAACAAGCTGGAAACATATCAATGATAAGTTTTGATAAGTAAAGGTATTCTTTAATTTTAATTTAATTTTATTCAACAGTTCCCTTTATTTCAGTAGCTTCTTTGAATTTCCATTAATGACCAGAGCTTCAGCCTGCTAGACAGGATCAATTGTAGTGAGTGCTGTTGAGTAAAGAACTGTAAGAAAAGTGTTAAAACAATCTCTCCTTTTTGCAGTTTACTGCTATAAAGTACTGTTAGCTTTTGTTCCATGATTTTTATTGTAGTTTGTTAGTTAAAACATATCTTTTTCAATACAGTTAGTCAAGCTGATTGCTATGTAAGCCTGTTCTTGCCCACTGCCTCGGCTGAGACTGTCCGGACCAGAACCATCAAGAACTGCAAAGATCCAGTGTGGAATGAAATATTTTTCTTCAGAATCCAGAGCCAAGTAAAAGTAAGATGCAGAGTGGACTTGTTTTTCTTTTCTGACAGAGATCTCATTGTGTTATCTGTTTGTAGAACACCATAAAAAAATATATTTGCAAGGAGCTTAAGGTCTGTGGGTGAGCGAATGTAGGAAAAGCATGCAGCAGCCAAACTAAATTTTATTTTGTGATGTGTAGAAAACAGTTGAGATTTCACAGCTATTCACATGTCTCATAATGTTCTATCATTTTTTCCCTTTTTCTTTCTTTTTTCTTTGTCTCCTTTTTTTTAATTCTTGTTTTTCAAGGGGTGGACATTTCATAGTAAATTGAACAGCTTAAAAAGGTACATATGAACTAAGTAATGGAAACAAGTGTAACAATGCTGTATTTTTTAACTCTTCCTTTCAAACTACCTCAAATTAAAAAAAAAAAAAAAAGAAGAAAAATATTTAAAAATTTGCTAAAGAAGATTATCTAAGCTTTTACTGATAATAAATATAAAAGTGTAAGAAGATTTGCAATTCCTACTATCCACTTCCTCCAAAAGACATCTTCTGCATCAGAGTTCAGGTACGCACAAAGAAACCAAGCCTTCTTCAGAGCTGGGGAGATCAAACTCTGCTTTAAGACTAGTTCCCTTTGGTTGCTGATACTAGTGACAGAGCAGAAGTGCACTTCAGCCAAGTGCCATATCAGCAGGCCAGTCTGCTGGCTCTCTTGATCACCAACGAATTCCAGCCAAGTATTCAGAATAGCTCACAGTATTGCTATACCACAGGGTCTTCAGTCAATGATACCTTTGCTTTTGTCTGCAGAAGCTGCCTGTGCAAGTGGTCAATGGCTCAGTTAGTTCCACTGGATAAGGTAGCGCTGATCCTGCTTGGTACCACTTTTGGCTTCAACATGTCTGCCATTCTGAAGCCAAAGCCCACTCTTTCCCTTGCATATCTACAAAAGTTCAAGTTCTTTCAAAATACCTCTGAGACACAATTTCATCAAGCCCTGCAGGTTTAGCAGGAAAGACAGAAGGCAAAGCGTGAACATTTTAGCATGAGAGCACTCACTGACCTTCACCTCTTGCACCTGAACATATGGGCTTTGTTCATAGCTGTTGGGTTCATAGGTCTTTCAAAATTACAATAGTGCATGAAACAAGCAAAAAATATCTTGGAGCCAGTGGCTCAAAAGGGAGCTGCTTGAACCAGTCCTTCAAGGAGAAATGTTTGGGAAGACTTCACTAGTATATTCTGTAGTATATTTGTAGCAGGACAGTAACCCTCCCTTAACTTTTGGTGAGTGGCAGCAGCATCAGGGTAGTGGTTGCTGCTCCTTTAGTGTGAGATAATATAGGTGTATAAGATATAGGTTAATATATTAGTGTTCAAAATGTATTTATTTGTGTGGATGAAACTGTTGTGCATACTCTCTCACTTCTCCCCACTATCTTCCTTAACATGCTGAGCATGTCATCTCATTCCTTCATAAAGTCTTAAGACAGAAATGTCCCTAACCCTCTACCTCTATTCACAGAATATTCTTGAGCTGAAAGTCTATGATGAAAATACAATAACTAAAGATGACCTCCTCTTCACTGTCCTCTTTGATGTTGCTAAAATACAGCTTGGAGAAACTGTTCGCTTGACTTTTCAGCTAAATCCAGAGGTGAGGAATAAATCAATCTTGCCCACAGGAAGCTTTTTTTTTTTTTTTTTTTTTTTTTTTTTGCTTTTACCTCTCTATATAACTTACTGTAACGCAATTGTAGATGGGAGGGTTACTGCCCAATGCTGTCCAAACCTTGTTCAGTAGAGTGAAAAGTGCTCCTTACTTTGATGTTTTTGCTAGCTCCTCAGTCCTTCGGGCAGCGGAGATCCCTTTTATATCTTTATTTTTTTTTTCCTGTGTCTAGAATCTGTTGCTGAAATAGATTTTGCTGGGGATAGAAGACTCCATTGACACAAAGTTTCTGTCAGAATTTCTTTTCCTGGGACTAGCACTTCAGAATTTTGCCGTGAGCTTGCACAGTTACTGGAGTGCTCAAAGGCTGATAGCTTGACCTGTAATTTTTTTTTTATATGCACCTGAATATAACACAAAAATACATGCTGAGGTACTAAAGCTGGCAGATGGCCAGCTATTGCAACTGTTTCATTTGCTTCAGTGTGACTGAATGCACATGTGACATCAGTATGAATGCCCAGTTTAGATGCTTTACAGAGATGCTGTTTCACTGACCTTTTGGGTAGGATAAAGTAGTAATATTCTGCTTCCATAAAGGTGATATTGTCAGGAAGTCTGCTAAATTGTTTTTAAGCTGGTCAGTGTACTATCTCTATTCTGGGAGTCCTTTTCATCAGAAGAACTGAAAAAACCCAGTGCTCTCCTAGAGTAACATTTCTCTTATAATGATACCCAGGAAAGCCAGGGGATTAGACTGTTTTTGTCAATATTTCTGGCAAACTTAGGTCTGAGTATTCCCTAGGTGACCATTTTACTCTGTCTTATCTCTGAATGGACAAGCATAGTCTAATGACTGATGGTTAACAAAAGGTGGAGAATAATTTCCAAAATCACTCTAACTCAACTGCTTTTACTTGTTGGAGCATATCGTAAAACAAGAGTGAATTTGGATTTAAAGAGCCATTTCAGGAGCCAGAAAACTTATTAACAAGCATAGCTGGTGATAAAGAAAATTAATTCAAATGCTTAGAGAAAATTGTTCTTTTACAGACACAGGAGGCTCTGGAAGTTGAGTTTGCATCAGAGAGCATGTGAGTAAAACCTAAATGGAAAAGAAGAAATGTAAAACACATGCTAGAGTTTAATATAATGTAGTTCAAAGCAGCATCATGGTTGCAGCTGATATTTATCAAATTACCTGCATGCTGGCAAAAGCATTTTCTTCCTTATCTACCAAAAGTCATCCTGGATACTAGTTTATCCCAGTATTTCCTGGGAGTGGGAGAAGGATGATGAGAACTGCAGCAGATGTTCTCAATACTTCTTAGTATTCATTACTAATACAGGTTGACCACAGAAGCTGTGGATGCCCCATCTCTAAAGGTGTTCAAAGCCAGGTTGGACAGGGCCCTGGTCAGCCTGACGTAGTGCCTGACTTAGTCGTTAGCAATGCTGCCCACAACAAAAGGTTGGAACTAAATGACCTTTAAGGTCACTTCCAACCCAAGCTGTTTTGTGATTTTATAAGTACCATAAAGATAAATGAGGAAGTCACCTTTCAAATGTCCTTTTTGTAAGAAGCAACAAAATTAATGATCAACTTAAAGACTGCGTTAGATGAGGTAACCTTTAAGGAAAGTGTTATTCCCACAGTTCATTTAAAAAGGTATTTAGATCATGTTCTGATTTCATTTTTTGTTGTCTTTCAGCCCAGTTCCTCCTGAAAAGCTTATCAGTAATGGTGTCTTAGTGGTAATTTTAAACTATTTATCCTCAATTCTGTGTTAATTTTCTTTCTGCTGTTGGGAATGATAAATGTGGAAAGGACCCCAGTAAGTCATTGCAGTCAGAGCTGAACGAAAGGGAGATGGGGGGGGGGGGGGGGGGGGGGCAGAGGAGGAGGGGAGTAGTGTCATAAACTGGCAGCCATCTGTCTGCACAACTCCTGGAGTGAGGATATATTAGGAAAGACTGAATGTAGTCACTGGGGACACCCATAGGTCTGTCCTCCATCACCAGCTGATAGCAAGCTTCTTGGCAGAATCTGAAATGTTCCTTCATTTGCTTGCTGCCTCTACATCATTCCCCCCAGGGATTGCTCCAGGGACTTGTACAGCCATCCCTATCCTGGATGTAGTGGAACTGGCTTTACTGTCTGACCCTAACTCACTGCTTGGAGGAGGTAGCTCTTGATTGCACAGCTTCACACAAGCAGGACTGCAAGGACAGCTCTGTGATTTAGCTGCCCATCTATCCACGCTCAGGAGGCCTTGGCATACTCCCACTCCTTCCAAACACAAAATGGGCAGGTGTTCAGACCCTAGGAACCCAGGTGGCCAGAGAGAAAGAGCGGTGAAGTGACTTGTATGAGGCATGGTTTGGATATTTAATTTTCTCGTTATTGATCTCTGTGACAGTCTCGTGAAATTTGCTGCTTGGAAGTCCTTGTGGACAACAAACAGAAGAAGAAAGAAACTTCAGGTTAGACTTCAAGCTGGAAACAAAAATGCTTCTTCTTTTTTTTTTTTAACATAAAAAATGTGCTACAAGAAAGGAAATGTGATGACCAGCTTTTAAACCCTGTGAAGTAGAAACAATTTAGATAATTAAGAACCAATTCTCTTTTGTCACTTTTTTATTCAGTAATATTCCTCCTTTTTCCTTACCATTAGAACACAGGTATTAGATGGTGACAAGTAAGAAGAGCTGTATAGGTCCAACAATTAATGTCTATACCGAATAGCAAAATTGGAGTTAGAAATTAGAGCATGAACCTTATTAGTACTGAAAAATAGAAGTAAATACATTTTTCGTCTCAATTATTTCAGTTTAGCCCAGTTTTTCTGTATGTCTGAGTTTTTTAAAAAGCTACTGCTTTCTTTTTTTTTCCCTGTAATATTCCCTGTTTGGGGATATGCTTGCTTTTTTGTTTCAGAAAAAGACTTTGTGTTCACTGTGAAGGGATCCTATGAACAGAAACAGACCCTGTCACTGGGCTCTCCCCTGCAACCCTCGAGACCTCTCATCTTCCATTATCTCAAATATGGTCTGGCAGAGCTGTGCATGGCTCTGGCAAAAAAAAAGCCACACTCCAGCTTGGTATGTTATCTTCTGCTTGAGTAAGCACAGCAAATTAATGGTTTTCCATGTTTCACTGGGACATATGGAAGGAATTTGTTTTTTTGTTTTTGTTTTTTTTTATTTACAAGTCAGCTTCCATGATCATCTGCTCTGGAAGAGCACAAAGGTACCTAAATATTAGATACCAACTTGGAAACTGCTGGGAGTCAATCCTATAAAACAAAAAAGTTGGTGACAGTACAATTTATAGTGTGTACGTAAAATATCTATTTTTCTATTTTTAAAAAATCTTTTTTTTTTAGTGTACCTCAGGTGAAGAGAAAAAAAACTGTGCTGCATCCCTCACTATTCCTCTGGATTCACTTCCTTTCAAGGAGAAAGTTGCAGTAGCAAAGGTGATAGACAATAACCCTTTAGAATTAATCTGAAGCTGCGGCCTCAAGATCAACAAGCATGAATTAACTAGATTGCCATGAAGTTTAGATATCTAACTGCTAATCCTCATTATCTGCAGTGTACTGAGCATTAGAAAATAATACAAAATTGTAGAAGTATATATAAGGGCGTGGGGGAACTTTGGAATGGAGTACAGTGCCCGTAAGGAACTCTGTTTATTGTGACTGTTTTATGCAAAGAAATTAGTTACATAACTCTGACTAGTATAAACTCTCATATAGTGTAACAGATGATTTTATGGCTTGTTTATAGATATGTCTATGACTCTGACAATACACAGTTCTTATGTCTGGCTTTTTAAATCCTATCTTCGTGTTGAAGTTTGATACCCTCTGAAGTTTCAAGTAGGCTTTTTTTAGGGGATGGTAATTCTTGATACTATTGTTGGCACAGTGATCCTGTATTACAGAACTGCAATCTCAGCAGGTTCTGAGCAACCAGGAAGGGTTTTACACGTTGCTTAAAATTACTATCCAGTAAAAATAGAGTGTCTGGAAGAGGTTTATTTTGTTCATAAGATGGTGCACAGATGTGATAAACTTATATTCCTGTACAGAGAAGAATGGACCTGTACATTTTCATCTAGACTTAGCAGAAACAAAAATCACAGCCAAAAGTTTGAGAAAAGGATTTCTGTGATAAGCTTAACTAATGCCAATCAGACTGTATCCGAACAGTGAAACAAGGCACACTGGCAGAGCTGGCGCTGCTTCTTGCTGTACACACTGATATATATATCTAAAATGACCAAAGCTTCTGTACAAATAATGTTAGTGACTTGGAAAAGAAATAAAAAGTTAAATGGATTTTCTTATTGTTACAGCCTTGTGTGTCCAACACTGTTCTCAGAAAAAGTGAAGGGCTTCAAATGTAACTGCAAGAAAATGTCAAAATAGCATCTCCAATTCTTACTATGTGTTGTGGTTTTGTTTTGTGTTGTTTTTTTCAGAATGAAACAGTCAATTTACACGTTAAGTCAATGGACTGGTAAGAAATTGTTTGATTTTGTAATGAAGATCTTTTCTGGCTGAAAAAAATCATGGAACTACAAGTTTAAAAAAATATATTTGTGCCTCATTTTCCTTGCTTGTAAGGAATTCAGTTGAATTTATAAAACATAGAGTAATTCAGGCAATAAATCTTAAATATTTTACTGGTTGGTACCAGTAAATGGTTATAATATTTATGTTGGACACTTCTAGAAAATCAGTGTAGAAAAAACAATTCTATTTTTTTCTTTAAGACTTTACAACCATTTCACTTAATCTTTTCTGATATGCCTTTGTAGGATCACAGTAGCAGCTTTTTAAATCCTGATAATGGAATTTACAACTTTTAAGCATGGGTCCATACCTAATTTGTAAGTGATCACATACACAAGCTTCTTATATTACTTTTAACCATGCACTCTGTCTTTCCCAGGTCAAGAAACCTTGATGTTCGCTTGGAGTTTGATCTATGCATGGAGGAGAAAAATTTCCTACATAAACGAAGGAAATTGGTGGCTTCTGCTCTGAAAAAAGCACTCAACTTAGAACAGGACCTACAGGACCATGAGGTATTGGGTGTGCCGTTGGTCTGAACCGTGTTGTGTGATAGGAATGAGTTAAATCCACAGCTGGTCATGTATTGTTCCTTAACCAGCACTAATATCTTCTGTGCCTCATGTAAAGCATCGAGAGATGTTTAGATGAAGCAGCATGAGAGAGCATGGGTAGTATCAAACTCACTTGTTACACCAGTTGTCTCAGAAAACAGAGTAACATAAATCAGCATATTTTGTCTGCCTTATTTCTTTTTCAGCTGTGAACAACCACTCTGGTTAATCTTATTTTAGTTGAATATTCAATCACCAAGGCTCAAATAAAGCATTTTATATTGTTAGATTTTGAATGGGAAAAAAATAACATTTCAAGTGATACATAACACTGAAGGATGAGGATACTCTTCAACTGAGACTCTATCCTCTGGTGCATGTCAACTCAGATTTACTGTCACTCTAACAACTCAAAGATATTCAGCAGTTTTCCATCATCTGCCTGACTTTGGGACCATTGTCCCTAGAAACTGTACAGTAGTCTAGATAAGCTAGAAGTGCAAAATAAAGATGACTTCCAGAGAAAAAGAACCACAGCCCCTTCAGAAACAAATCTGAGACTCAAACTCCATTTTCCAGTTGAGAATCTAAGTAAAGTATGTTTTCCAGTCTTTCAAAATGTTTGAAGTCTGTGTTTGTTTTGTTTTGTGAGTGACCTTAGTCTTTTATAACACTGATTAAGGAAAATGTTACAGTGAAAACAAGAGTGGCCAGGAAATACATCTTACCTCAGAATTTAGTATTGTAAGGGTTAGGGTTTGAACTTCTTCACGTGCATGGTGTTGTGGGAATGTTTTCCTTTTTATGGTCTATGATCAGGTAATACAGAAATGCAGTTTTCAATTTGGGAAATGTTTCTTCTTGCCTGTGTGTTTCTTCTTGCCTGTGCATTTCGCTTTGCCCAGGACAGCTGGGCCAAAGGTGTATTAAACATTGTATGACAAAATGGTCATATAATGTGCTGTAAATTATGTCCCTGCTTGCTAATCACACCAGTATGTTATTTGTCATTAGCACATTATTTTAAATGGGGAAATAAAAACAAGCAAACAAACAACAAGAAAATAGCATGTTTTCTTCCTAATTATACCAAATCAGACTGCTTTGTTTTATCCTGAAATGTTTGATTTGCATTAGGTAAAAGAAACACAGCTAAGTATTTTCTTGATGCAATTACCTGGAAATGTGTATAGGAAATGTCATTAAGCCACTACTCTCTCAGTAGAGGAATTTATTTTCCTGTAATGTGATTTATGTTTCTATTTAGCTAAGCTTTGTGGTTAATCACTGCAATTATATACTCTAGATATTATATGGGAAATGTAATCCAGTCTTTATATTTGACTTAAAAGAGAGGATAAGCATTTCTGGCTCTCAAAATAGAGCTCTCAAGAGATGATGTTCTATAAAGGGAAATACAACCTAATATTGAAAATAAGAAGTCATGAGTTGCTTCAGTAAGCCAGCTTATTAGATTTTGGAAGGCCATTCTCTGTAGGTGAAAAAATGTCTAAACTAGTAAATTGTATGTTTTTCTTTCTTTCTTTCTTTCTTTCTTTCTTTTTTTTTTTTTTTTAATTTCTGTGCAAAGTACCAGCATTTCATCTTTTTCTCCTCTGCTTGGGGAAATGATGAAATGTCAGAATTCTTGCAGGACAGAAAAGTTATTGATCATGTAGCTGAGATATAATGTGCTAATACCAACTATGCTGTTGCTTATGAAGGATTGTGTTCATGCTTAAAAAGGTTCCAGTTGTAGCAGTCATGACAACAGGAGGTGGCACCCGGGCACTGACGTCTTTGTTAGGCAACCTTCTGGGTCTTCAAAAGTTGGATCTCTTAGATGCTATTTCTTACATCACTGGGTCATCTGGATCAACATGGTAAGGAGATCCTGAGCAAAGATGTCATTTTTCACCTCTGTAGACAGCTGTATGAGATTTATTCTCTTTATTGTGCTGAAGGGAGGTGTAGGTTTTTAGCCTCAAGCTTTTTTACTGTTGTGTTAGGAAAACATTGCGAACCATTTCTGTAATTTTTATTATGTTGTATTTTTCAGTTTCTACTTCTGAATCAACTTCATCTTGATTTTCATCTGCTTTACATTTAACAGTTAATTTGCAAGGCTTAGCACCTTAATTTAATGAACTGCCAAAAAAAAAAAAAAAAGTCACGTGCTAGAATTTTCTGGGATCTAAATAAGAATCAGAAATCAAAGAATCTCTGAGCCTCAAACATGTTTTTAATGAACCTCATATAGGTGATTTTTTTTTTTTAAGGTGGTCCTTAATTCCAAAACTAGAAAGTGGAAGCATTCATGAGCGTGTGCTTCCTTTCTTTTCCCCAGGACACTGGCACATTTGTATCAGAGCCCTGACTGGTCACACAAAGATCTCTCTGGACCAATTCGTGAAGTCCGTAGACACATGACCAAAAGCAAGCTGAGCTGCTTTTCCCTGGAGAGCTTGAAGTACTATGACCAAGAGCTAAAGCTGCGGAAGCAAGAAGGATACCAGATCTCTAGCATTGATTTTTGGGGGCTTCTGCTGGAAAAAGCATTAAGTGATGGGGTAGCATGTCTATATTTTCCCTAACAGGTCATGAGTATCACTGTACAGAAAAAGAATCTCCAGGGACTGCCACTAGCCTGAGAGCCTGCTGGCATTATCAGACAGATGATTTCTGTTGACTAACAAATGGCTTTTGACCTAATACATCTCTCAACATATAATTATCATTCCAAGGGAAATCTGGTAGAGCAGGAAACCTGTATCTCACTATGCCTATATGGGTATCTGAACATCTGGTTCCAACATTCTGATTTTGGTTTCTTTTGCTCTGTTTATCCCAGTGAGAATTTACATAATCCATGCAAAATGAATATGTTTACTGGGAGGAATAAAAATCTCTGTACCACAAAATTCCCATAGCTCATCTATAATCAAATAAGCCTTTGTGGGTGTGTAAATGCTTAGGTCATTCTTCAGCTAAAAAAAAAAATGTTTTGGCACAGTATGAAAGAGTAAGAAATGTAGCTGGAAATAAATATTTATTTTTTCTGTAATTTTCCAAGCCCATGCACAATGTCAAGAGGGTCCCTTGGTTTTGCTTTTTCTCTTTTTCTGGTGAATACACAGAAAAACAACCACAAACTGTCTGATGAGAGACGGGCATTAACTCAAAGTCAGAATCCCCTACCAATCTACATGATCCTCAACATCAAAGAAGACTACAGCCTTTCTGAGTTTAAAGGTGATGGCAAAACTAAATTGTGTCTGGATTCAGTTGTTGTACCTCTATTACCAATTACAGTATGCCCTGCAAGCCCTTGCATTGCCAAACCATAGCATTTATAAACAGTTCTTCATCTTCCATTTTTAGACTGTGTCTTGTCTGGGGGAAATCCAGCTTCTATAGGACAGAAGAAATCTGGGACGTTATTTAGTTCTCCCAAATCAGAGCCTTAGCTCTATGAATAGGGAAACTTAGGCTGACTTCTTTTTTTTTGGTATAAAATTCATTTATGTCCTGTCTGGAGAGGCTCATTGGAAAGTTCTATACAAACAAGTATGGGGAAAACTGTTTGAGAGAGTGGCTGAAACTATCTGAATGATGTCATTATCCTGATGAAGGCCAATCTGTGATTAGCCTGCTCATAAAGTTTGCCCTGAAGTTGCTTCCCTGTTATTTCAGGGTGTTTCCTTCTAGGTGTGGGTAGAATTAATTAAAATGTCCATTTTGTTTCTCTGCAGAATGGATTGAATTCACACCCTATGAGGTTGGATTCTTAAAATATGGTGCCTTCATTCGAGCAGAGGATTTTGGGAGCAAGTTCTTCATGGGTCGCTTGATGAAGAAGCTTCCTGAGTCTCGGATCTGCTTCATGAAAGGTGATGTTCTTCCTTGGTAAACCTTGGATAGCATAAAAATGCACTTCCCTAAATGCACAGTCCCTAAATATTTTGGCAGTGCCCTGCAACATGCAGGACTGAAATGAACAATTCTTGCATGATTTGTTGAATGCTATTCTTGTTGTTGCTATTTTTGTTTCAGAAAAGTGTTCCCAGTAATGCAGGAAGGATAGCTTTGCTATTTTTATGCAACTCTTGTTTTTATATTTTTCTAATACTAGAATTTTGTATGATGCTACTTTCTGTTCTGGTTTATTGGAGTCAGGTTCTCTGCAGAAGTGTCCTTTACATGTAAATAAGTATGACACAGAAGAGCTCACCAGGAATACCATTAAGAAACAGTATTCTTGTGACTGAAAAAACGACATTAGCAACAACGTTTGATATTCCTTAAGTGGAGTGCAGAGAAATTGTGCTCCTCAAGGTATGATGCAAAAAGCCCAGAGTCATATTGCTACTATCTTTAGAAAATACCTGGGCATGAGAAAGACAGTGTTCAGCTTCACAGACACTCAGAGCATTAATTATTGTATTTGATCTTATAGTGATTTCATGAGTAAAGAGAAGAGGCAGCTGGGCATCAAGACTCATTATCACAGGAGCCAAGAGTATATATTGGTCTAAAAAAGGGAAGAACAAACTAATGGAAGGTAGTTTCACTGGTAACTGGTAGCCACCAGCTACTGGAAGTACCAAATCCAGACCCATGAGGTGCTGGAGAGTGGAGAAGAGACCCTATTATACTTTTCGTTTCCTTCTCCAAAACACTTTGTGCTAATAGTCAGAGAAATGAGATTGATTATGGAGCTACCTTGGACTTTGAAGCCACCTTCTGAGAACATTTTGCTTCAATTGCAAACATTTTTGCAGTGACTGTAGCATGGTTGTACCTAAGGTGGCCAAGTAGCAAGCACACTCAGCATATCCAGTCTTGGCTGACCGATGTGTTCCTGTCCTCAGAACTTGAAACGAGCTGATGACCCCAGAATCATAGGTGCACCTTCGGAAAGGACAGTGGAGATTTAGGCCTATGTTGCCACCTAGTGATACACTATGCAAGTGCCCTCGTGAAGTACAATTAAAAAATACTAGTAATGAAACATGACAGCTAAAGGGGTAAAAAAGTAGTGTAATTTCCAAGAAGTGATGTCTTAAGTGAGAGGACAAAACTGGAAGAACTATGGAAATGAGGAGAGGGAGATGAGTGTCACTCAAAATAACTTAGGGGAAGGAGAAGCATATAAGAGGTTTTGAAGGTGTCTTGTTTTAGGGAACCTAAATACTCGGTAGACCATCTCAAATTGTGCTCTAACCACTTGGATCATGGCTGTTCAGGAGTAATCCCTAAATCTTTAATCATGAATACAGTTGTTTAAGACATTCTTTGTAGACCAAACCCTTACTTTATGTGAAATGGATGGTTTTACTCTCTCATGGGACAGGAATATGCACACTAGAAAATGGTGGCTTGCAGTGTACAATGTGTAACAATGTATTATGGTAGCTGAATGCCTGGTACAATGTTTAAAACCATTTAGGTTCCTCTTGAGGACAAACTATGAGTTGCTGTGAAAGAACTTACAAACCTTTTTGATGAGATGACACTTTGCATGTGCTAAAAGCCTGTGGAAAGATCAAAGGGATATTTTCCATTTAAATGTTTCAAAGCAGTTTCCCTGTTCTCTATCGTTCCACAGGCCTGTGGAGCAATGTCTTTTCATACAACCTTTTGGATGCTTGGCATTCATCTGATCCTTCAGAAAGATGCTCACTGAGGTGCACTCAACCCACAGCTATTGACGTTGGTTGGTTATATTTCTGTTTCCACTGTATCTGTTACCATACAAATCTTTAAATAATATAACATCTGGATCCATATTTTAAGTATTATGAAATGACTATCAAAGCAATAACTTGTTCATCTGCTCTACGTATCAGAAGAAGAGCCTCCTCTACCAGTCAGGAGCCATGAGTTGGAGACTTACGTAGTCACCCCTGAATGTGGCATCATGGGTATTGTTCGGGAAGTCCTGACTGAGAGAGTAACAATCTCGAAGTTCTGCAACTTCCTGAAGGGATTCCAGGTGCACAATGAATACCTTCAGAGCAAAAGCTTTTGTACATGGAAAGGTAAACATCCCTATTTATTTATTTTTGTTAGACCAAAGAATAACAGCCTTTATTCTTCACTTTGGAAACAAAAATTTCAGGATAAGTTGTCGGATTTCAAAATCAAATCTGCAAAACCACTCTAGTTGTGGCATAGCTCTATTTTTACTGAAATTAAAATGTTAACAGATACTCCAAGAAATACCTTGGCTCATTGGAGGGGCAACTACTGCTCATTAGGAATGGAAAAAGACCAGACTGTCTTCTTGCAGAGGACAGATCTCTCTTTTCTGAGTCAAGATGTAACTTCAGTAATGCAGCAGAACCTTGGAAAACAAAAGTAAAGAGGAGGCCTTTTTGCCCTCTTTTATTAGCCAAATAAAAAATATGCTACTGCTTCCTTGAATCACTCATCATAATAAATATTTCCTTTTAGATACTGTACTAGACAATTTCCCCAACCAGCTGACAGAGACAGCAGAGTTCCTGCGTCTTGCAGATACAGCAGGATACATTGATATCAGCTACCCACCACTCATGAGGCCAGAGAGGAAAGTAGATGTTGTCCTGCACTTAAACTATTCTTCTGGATCACAGACATCGGTACAATAACCACTTTATACACTTGAGTAATCGGGTTTTTTTCCCCCCTTTTTAAGTCCAAAAGATAATTATTTATGCAGAAAAAACTAAATGTGGGAGAAAAGGATTCTTGGCATTCAGTTCCTATTTTCTAGATATCTGGATCTTGCATTAATACTGGTTATCATGACAAATGCCCTAGGGAGATCTTCAGAAATAGTATCAGTTTTCCAAATATTTTATTTTAATGAAGTCCATCATAGGTAAGCATTATCTTACATTTCTGTATACTCCTGGGACCTTGATATGGCTGCTTGCATCTTCTGTTTCTCTGGAGCAGGTACCACCACCGATGAACTCATTTTCTTTTGCCTTGTGAAACCTGCCTAAAGCAGTTGAATTATCAGTGATTTTCCAGTTCTCATTAATAGAGTATCTTGATCGGATTTTTTCCTAAATTATGGAAAGTAATTGTTTGATGTCATAATTGCTGTTTCAAATGTCAGCTAACAACATGACTACATAAAGATAAGACGAAGCTTCTTCAAGACTGTAGTTTTCATAAGTACCAACAAGATTCAGTGATGAAAGTCCTACATTCAAAAATGACTTTACCTACATCAAGATTAAGTTAGCATTTTAGTGAAGATAGTGTTTACTCCCAGATGCCCACCTCAGTTTATGTAATCGTGTAAGGCACACAGGACTGTAAGGGGCATTTCATAGCGGGCAATTATTTCATGCCAAATTAATGAAGTACCTTTGTGAATTGATGTTCTAAAAAGGTGTCATCTCAGATTCATCTCCATGCTGCCCATTTCAGGATTTCCTCCAGTAAGGAATATGTTTCATAAGTGACTGTGTCACCCCTGCACACACAGCTATGAATATCTTATTTATCTTTCACATAAAGGCTGAGGAGAAGGAGGTAGGGCAATAATCATGAGTGCTAGTTGATGTCTGTTGTTCTGTTGATAACCAGTACATAATTCCTCATGAAAGAGACAAACACCAGAAGAGGCACTGTCAGTGATCACTCCTTTCTGATCTCTGTGAAATGCATTTGATGAATGTGCTATGCGTTATGAAGTGTCTGACCTTTTTCCCTGTCTGCATGTAGCCTTTGGAAGAAGCCTCCAAGTATTTCTCAAAACAGGGAATTCCATTTCCAAAAATCCACCTGAGTGAAGAGGAAAAGAAAAACCTGAAGGAATGCTACTTCTTTGAAGATGCAGAGACCCCAGAGGCACCAATAGTGGTGTTTTTCCCTCTGGTGAATGACACATTCAGAAAATACAAAGAGCCAGGTAAGTCATGGGACATAATTGTTCCTCCCACCACACCACCCATGCAGCCTTCATTTGTGTCAGCATATGAAGCAAGGGCAGGCATGGGCCCCTTCCCCTGATGTGGTTCCTATGGAAAGGAATGTGTGTGTCAAGATAGTGAGGAGCAGTGTTGATCTCCATCTGGAAAGCAGGATGCAAGACTATCCTTATGCTCTATCAATGACTTTTCTTGATTTGGCAGGTGTGGAGCGTAGCCGGGCTGAGATGGCACAGGGCAATGTGGATGTTTCCAGCCTTTTTTCCCCATACTGCGTAAACAGTTTTACCTACACAGAAGAGCAGTTTGACAATCTGGTAAAACTGACCAGCTACAACATTCAGAACAACAAGCATCTGATTCTTCAGGCTTTGAATTCAGCAATTGAGCAGAAACGGCAACACAAAAAATAAATGCTGTTCTAAGTTTCAGAAAGATGTCTGTATTGCTTTTTTTCCCTGGCAGAAGAGTCAGGACCTGTTGGTAAATGAATATATGGACTTGGGAAAGTATTGAGGCTTATCTCATCTTGTGGTTCCTCTTCACCAAGTAGCAACCCTAGATAAATCCATCAAACAAAACAATGATTACTCTCATGTATAATTAAAGTAGGTTCACACTGCTAATGAATGTTTTTTCATGTGTGTGTATATACATCTATTTATATATGCTTAATTAAAGGTTAGTAAATATGGGTCTTACTGATGGGTTTTTTGAATTTATGGATGTGGAACAGCAGCACAGCTTATTGCAAAAACGTAAGTAAAAGGTTGTATGTGAAGACAAATGAGCTACAGGTATTTAATTTATTCAAAATGCAGTGCAGTAGAAAAATATTTAACAAATGTGGACAATCCCAAAGGAAATGGAAAACTAAATTTAGTTATAACATCAGCATGAAATTGTATTACAAACAGCACACAAAACTCAACATACAAGATACAGAATAGCCAAGATTTCCCATGTAAGATGCAAAATTTCTATACTTCTGAATTTACAAGTTTGGGTTTGTAAATTTGGGTTTGGAAAATCCTATGGAAGTGATCATTCCAAACCCTCTAGTGAGTCACAAACTGCTCTTCTGGTGCATGCATAAGTACCTGACCTGAGCTTGTGTTTTTCATAGAATACTTATGATGTTCAGAGCATCCAACTCAGCATCTACTTCCCATTAGTTTCAACAAGTTGAATGGTATTTCTTGTTATTATAGGTAAGGATGCTGTGAGAATAAAAACATCAAAAACAGAAACATTCAGATTTTGTGGTAAGTTTAAAGCTAAGTGCTTTAAACTGATATCCACGGGTGATTCATGAGTAATTACATAATTTTTTCGGTCCTTGAATGTTTACAAGTAATACAGGCTTTATGCCACTACTATAAATATCACAAGGTAATTTGTTGAGATTGCTTATCTTTTAAATGAAGATAAAACTATTTATTTGCTTTATGAATGATTTTAATAATGTAAATACTCACTGCAAACTTTTTTAAAAAGAAGATAATGTTTCAGCTAGTATCAAATGCCTGTAAGTACTTCAAATTTAAACAAATTGTGATTTGTTCATGTTGAAGTAACATACATTGACACCCACAGAGCTGCGAGTGGTTTGTTGTGAATGATGTAATTGCAGCCAAAATAAAAAATAAATCCTTAATTCAAAATGAAAAATGAACTTAGAAAAGGTTGAAAACTTATTTTCTCTTGCTATCATCCTTCTTTCTCTGTCTCTCTCTCTCTGTCTCTCTCTCTTTCGCTTCAAGCATTCCTCTATGGCTTTAAGCCCTTGTCTTCTTCAGTCATCTATTCTCACCTCCAATGACCTCAGCCCCTTGGGGGTTGTGTGTCCTTGTCCCAGCTCCTTTTCCAGGCCCTTACACTTCCACTCCATTTGCAGCCCTCTTTCAAATCTCTGTGGAGCTGGAATGACTGTTTACTTGGCTGTGCCCATCAAGGGCTCCTCTCTTTGTGATCTCTGCTGCTGAATTACATAGGCCTTTTTGGTATTGCCTCTCCTCTGCCCCAGCTTCAACCCCCTCCTGGGCTTCCTTGTTTGTCATTGTGGCAAACCCTCTTTGAGGTAACAGATGCAATTGCTACTTCTCCCACCTGTATGTCTTCTAGCTGGAGTTTTGTCTTCTTCAAAAGCTGCAAATGGAGATCCCTTCCCTGCCCACCAAGGCTTTAGCTGACTCCAAGTTTCAAGTGGCCTGCCTCTGTTTTCCCTTCTCTGACCTTAACTGTAACCCTTTTGCTTCCCTTGGTGTGTTTTTGTTTATTGCTTTGTTTATAAGGAAGGAAGCCTCATTTATTCTGATGCTGCCGCATCAGCCCTACATCCACAGCACCCCCAGGGCCTGAGGCTGTCCCCAGGTGCCCTTCCCACCTGCAGGCAGTCTAGCCAGACCCACACTGTAGCTGCTAGTGATGCTTGTGGTATGGGTGAAGCTCTTGGACAAGAACTAGATCTTCTTGTCAGTCCTCCCCTTGCAAGTCCTTGGTCATCCATGGCAATCCTCCTCCTGGGACAGTGAGGGCCTTCACCCAGAGACAGGTATCATTCCTACAGGTTGTGTTCCTGAGCTGAGGGTAGGACACCAGTTTCATCTTTCTATCAGCAGTCAAGCTCCATTGCATTGCCTTGGCCACTCAGAGCTCCACGATTTTAGGAGGATGGGGCTGGTTAATTTGTTGTGTTCAGCTTGCTTTTTAATTTTAGATGTATTAAGTAATTGCACAGAATGCTTGCAGAAGATTCCAGTAGTCAGTTCTCCTCTTGAGTCTGCACTGAAGCTTTGTGTGGCTTTGTTCTCTGGAATTTTTGTTCTGCTTTAGCTGCAAATCAGAAGTGCTTCCCTAGGGTGGCCTCTGGGCTGTGCTAAGGCATTGTAGGAATGCAGGTGACAGCTACAGATGTGGGCATTTAAAAGCTCTTTTTTTTTTTTTTTTGGTAGGCTGTGATTGTCTCTTTTTACAGGAAATAGGATTAATTTCATAAAATAATCTCCTCAAAGTGGGAAACAAACTAGAGGGGAGAGATGCGCTGCAAAAATTCAGATCCATGCTGTATTACGGCTTTAGCATTATATTTTCATCAATATTTTAAAAGGCAGAAGTCTTGACAGCCATGATAATAGGAACTGCATAAAATAGCAGAGCAACCTCCTAATTGTAATGAGCATGTTCTGCTTCTTGTCTGCGTCTGGCTTTTCCTTCTTACCTATTCATTATCTGTAGGTAAGTGAAGGTATTATCATGCAATTGCATATTTGCCCCAGCCCTTCCGATTATCACAGGGATGCATCAAGCAATGGGAAGCTTAGGAAGGTGAGTCAGCCCATAGAATCCCAAGGAAAGCAATAATGGGGTTTTTGAACCCCCCTGTGGTGTGTGAGTGCTCTGACAGTTTGCTCAGGTAAGCCCCACTGAGAACACAGTTAGTGGGACCATCAAGGTACTTTAAGCCATAGTGTTGTGGGGTTGGCAGCACCATTGAGCATTGTTCTGTAGCCTATAGAGTAATAATACAAAAAATTATTACAGAGCATCAGAGTGAAATGAGCTATTTTTTGTGAGTGTACATGTTGCATTACATGAATAACAGGAAGTATCCTCCAGAGTGGATACAAGAGAGAGTAGGTGACAGGTTAGGATTTCTTTCTGAGAATCCCTGTGCCAAAATTCATCCACAGTAAAGCACTACTGCGTATATGCAATACCCCGCCATGATTCCAGGATGAGTGATAAAGCTTCAGAGACCATTGAGGCCTCCTTTCTAATGGCGAATTTCTTCGTGCCCTTATCATGGCACACTAACCCATAGGTAGCACTGAGTGACAGCTGTGTCTTTTAAACTGTTGAACACTTTGACCTCTGGAGACACCGCTGCTGCAAAGAGGAATCACGAGAGAAAAAGGAGAAGGAAAGAAAATGCAAGAAAATGTGAGTGAGGGAAGTCAGGAAGAAGGAAAAATTGGTGTCTTATATCTGAATACAGGTGAACAGGGGAATTATAGTTATGTGATATTGAGATAGATGAAAGAAGGAAGCATATATTTCGGAAAACCAGAAAGTCAATAAGAAAGGAAATATGGCAGGGTTAGGGGGAGGTGGGGGGAGGGGGGAAGTGGGGTGGGAACATTTAAAATTGAGATAAAGTATGTCCTTCTTCTGAGTTATTCAAAGTTTCCTTGACAGACTCTTCTGCTAAGAACAACAAAACCAAAAAACTGTAAACCAGAAAACATGATGACATTAAATCCTGTTGCTGAGATTCTGACTGTTGGGCTGCTCAGACTTCTGAAGTGTCTGTGAGTTCTTGCCAACTTACAGCTCTCCTTTTCTCTGGTCCTGGGAAGATCTGGTCCCTTGACCCCTAGCAGTAAAACTTTTCTTGCCAAAGTTTTCTGATGCTTTTTACACCTTCTTCTCTTTCAGCTAATAATCTGTAAATTAGTTGTAAATACACATAATGTTTGCACCTCTCCTATTTCCTTTCTTCTAGTGAGATAATGGATCACCCTTTGAGAATGATAACAATCAAGTATCGAGCTGCAAGTTTCTACACATAGTAATATGCACTTTTAAATCTTAAGCAATTAATAGTTACTTTAATTTTGCAATTTCTGCTCTCCAGCTAGCTGGCGTCCAGAATTGTTTCAGCAAGTCTGTGTTCCAACTTCTTCCTTGAGCACCAATTGGTTTGGTTTGCTATCTACTTTGTAAATGCATTGCCTGGTTTATTCCTGAGATCTTATTTGTAATGTAATACCTCAGAGAGATCAGGATCTGTGAAAGAAGATATGGGCAAAAAATGCATGAGTATGTCCCATAATTTGAGACAAACTGAAGTGTTTTTGTTGCATATGCAGAAGAGCCTTAAAATGTCTTTTTTGGTCATTCTTAATTCACATCTGGTACAGGAACTGATGGCCTGTAACACGTACCTTGTTGTGGGCAATGGGAGGTGGTGTCATACCCATCACACTGTTCTTGTAGTGGTTTCCAGCTCAAGTAAATTGCATGTGTAGCCTACAGAAATGTGGTGGATGAACAGAAGATTTTGGAAACCACTTTTCTATTTTACTCCTGGGAAACTTCCAAGTATGGTGATGTCCCAGGGTCAGTTAACTACACGTACAGAGAACTTTATCACTGTAACCAACGGGGACTGTACATTTGAAACATGCATAACAATCCAAGAGGAGCAGATGTTTCTGCTTCAATTAGGCTACTCTAGGACAGCTAAGTGATGACTTTTTCCAGTATATCAGTAACAGTAACACAAAAGAAACACAGACAAGAATTTACCTTTGAGTGCACTGGTGTGAAAAGTTATTACTGATGTCAGTGTCTTTACTCAGAAAATAATACCTCTCATTATTAGAACTGTCATGCCTTGATGCATATAAATACTAATGCATAAATGTAATGGATATAAAGCACCACACTTTTCTCAGTGTAGTCATTATGTCTTAACAGGAATCTATTATAGTATTATAAAGCCTTAAGAGGAATATATTATAGAATTTTGCAACTCTGGCTAAAAGCTTGTCTCAAAATTCTTTTTCTAGATTTATTCTCACTTATGACAAAGGTCAAGACGACAGACAGCAGCAGTGTTCCTGCCTCCAGTGAATTTCCTCTCCTCTCCTTCCCAAATTACCTTCACTTACTGACCATGAAAGTGATGGTCTTAGAAACTGCCCCTCCTGTAGGAAGAGGATGTAGCAGAGCCAGGATAACTTTGCTCTCTAAGTTTTTGCGTAAGTATTTGTGTTTGAGAATCTGTAACATGCAGATTGCAGCAGGTCCTGTGTAGGATTCCAGCTTGACAAAATAACCCCAGGCTCATTTTGCCTGGCCTTTTTAAAGGCAAGCATTTATCGTGGCAAGACAGGAGGGACACTGGCTATAATAATCTATGATCCAGTCCAAGATGGTAATAAAAGAAATTATAAAACTACATCTGAACATGTTAAAACATGGGAGTTCCTCCTGGAACTCTATTTCTTCTCAGTGTTTCTGTACAGTTAAACATAATACAGATAAGTTTGTCAAGTCATTCTTCTCCAAAATGAATAGTGTGTGTAAATAAGAATCCTAAGTATGAGAGGGAATACTAGGAACAGCAAGCACTAAAGGAAGTGAGTAGTGTGCTATTTGCCACCATAACAATTACAATTCATTAGTTCTTTGAGGCACTTAGGTTACCTGGCTTTGTCTATCTCAAACTGCTGAAATATATTATGTAAACAATTGATTCCACTTGGAGCCTCTGCTCTTCATTATAGAAACTGAGAATATCTGAATTTCTTCAATCAGGTTTTTAATTAGATAATATTAGTTTAGCTATTAATGACAGCCATGGAGTTTTCTTCATTTGAGGTGTTTCCTGTGGAGTCATTTGAGTGGGAGAAGAATAACTTGGTTTTGCTGAAGGCTGTACGTACTGGCTGCCAGACAGCCCAGTATGCATGTAACTGGACATTAAATCGACAGATGTGGAGGTCTGTATGCTGAGTCTGTGTATTCTTTTCCACGTGTTTCCTTCAGGACAGGGATTCTCAATCTTAAGAAAATTAATCACCTTTAGAGGAGTTTCTAAACATAATCATTTATGCTAATGGTCTTTCAAAATTATCAACCTTGGGAAATGTAACCTGGTCTAATAACAAGTATACAGTTATTTTAGTGTCCTTTGTTTCAAGGTTTGGCAAGTCTTCTTTTCTGGCAGAGCCAAAATAATAATAATGATAATAAGATAGGGTTTATTTATTTATTTTTTTTTCTGAATGCAGCTGCAGGATGATTTCTCCAGGATGCAGCACAGAGTGTCTGTTACCTGAGGCCAAAAATGCTCTTACACTGTAAGTGTGGGCAGAGCTACTTTTCATGCTGGAATTACTGATGCTATGACACAGCCTACTGTTACTGGAGCTGCTAGTTTGCTATTTGTTTTTCTGTGTTTCAAGATAGTAATTTCCTCTGGGTATGCCAGGAGATGTTCGTGTGCTCTTTTGGTCATGCTCATTAATAATAAAATCTCTGTAAAATAAAGCTGCAACACTGGATTGCATATCCCATTCACATATTTCTCTGATAAGATTTTCTGGTAGCTACTGAGTAAAGTTTAATTGCCTTTCCCTAAAAAATTCACAAAGTAATAATTCTTAGCTGCATTGCAAAGCTTTTTTTTTTTTTTTTTTTTTTTTTTTTTTTTAAGTATTCATTTTATTTAAGGTACTGCCAGATGCTGTAGTCCTGGATAATGACTGCAGCAACAGACATTGACCTTGAGATCTCTGCTAACTCTTGCAAACGTTCAGTTCTTTCTCCTTGCCATCTTCATGCAGGCTGTCTGGAACAAGTTCTCCACATCCTTCATTCACCTCCTCTATCTACAGCCCAGTTCTGAAAAGTGATGATAGAGCCTTGGCCTTGCTTTCCAAGAAAATAAGAAATGGAAGCAGACCAGAATAAGCCAGGAGCTAGTGGTTGGTGTAGTAACCTGTTAGGTGGTCAAGGTGGCACCTTCTGGGAGTGGTTCTGGCGGGGTGCAGGGCTGCGCCTCTGCACATCTTTGCAGGAAGTGAATTTGGGTCTTCCTAGCTATATGAAGGCTCTGAATGAAGTGAATGAGTGCATGTCTGCATGTCATGGGTAGTTATTTACATAGAGAGGCTTTCTATAGGGCTCAGTGCCCATGCTGCAGATGGGGAAGTGCTGAGTTGGAAAAGCAGACACTAGGAATGATGATTTCTTACTTTTTCTCTATTAGACAGGACAGCCTGGGCCCATGCTCCCTATGCCAAAAGAGTGCAGAGCTGGAGGCCCAGGAGCAAGCAAAGGCTGGAAGATATGTCCTAGCTTCCCAGACAAAGGAAGGTACCACATCCCTTGCAGCTGTTGTTCTTTCTCTGTAAGAGCCTTCCCCAGTGTAGTCATCTTTGGCACTCTCTCATCTCCAGGATGAGGAGGATGGGAGGGGAGTCCTTTACTTATAGAGATGAGATGGGTGGGGCTTCAGGTCATTTTATAAAATAACTTGTCATTGACTCCTACAGGAATAATCCTACAAAGATGTCTCAGGAACTGCTGCCCGTGGAGGTGCCAGAATCACTCAATTATGTCTATCCAGGGAAGACCATGATACCATCAGGTACCAAAGGACTAGAGGTAAGAAATTTACTTTAAAGATTTGTTTAAGGTCTGATTGAGATGCATTTGACAGAAAACATAATCCTGCTTTATGATTGTACTTATATACATGAAACTGTACATACTGACTGATGGGATCAGGCACTGATGTCTCTAAATAAAGAAATTTTAAGGTGAAAGGTTTACTTCATGACCATCACTGGCAAAGTCCTTCGACTGCCACTGCAGCCAAATATTTAATCTTTATAGGCAAAATTAGAGAAGACTGACTAGCAAGGGGACAGATAGAAAAAAATGAACATGGAAGGAGTCAATGTTTAGAGGTGTGAATTGTCAGGCCAAGATTCGCTTCCAAAAAAATTGAAGTTTTCTATATTTCCCACTTTTTAGGACAAAAAAAAAAAAAAAAGAGTCCAGAATCAAACTTTACTCTTGTTAAAAAACAAGTATTTCCATATTAATACCAAAATCTTTATACATTCTGAATGAGGTAACAACCTCTTTTTTGTCATTGTTCTTGGAGAAGAGCTATAGACAGTATAAAGAATAGGGGGGTGGGAATTAAATTTAATTTTCATATTCCCATTTTGATCCAAATTGTTTTTGCATTGTCTGGGTCATTTCAAGATTTGCATTTGATTTTGAGTGTATTATATTATTTATTTTTTTCTGTGCTCTTGGTCTGGATGAAGGCACATCACTTCATGATACAAACAGCAATACTTACAGTTTTCTAGGAACCATCCCACAGTGGTGTTTTCCTGTCAAACATTTCAAAGCACTCTACATTTCAGAAACATTTTAAAACTTCTGTTTCCTTAAAAAAAAAAAAAAATATATATATATATATAGGAATGTTGTGCTCAGTTTTTGCAATTGCAGTGTTTCCTGCTTGAGGAGCGAAACCAGAGCAAACATTTGGGGATTTTTTTTCATCAAGATGAAATTATTCCTGAGAGGAGGGGGTGGTTGCTGAAAGATGACATTCAAAACAAAACCCAAGCCTTTAGTAATGGAATAAATTTAGTCACTTCTTTGGATTATCTTGCAACTAAATGGCTTCTCCTTCATTGACTTCCTGAAACGGTTCCCCCTGCCTAAGATTTGATGCCAGTGTGTGTTGTACCAGATGGTGGTCTGTTCATTATACTGAGCATTGTACCACAATGAGGTATAATCTACAGCTGTTCTAGTTGGAGTTTCAGCATGTGTTACTGAACGTAGGAGTTAATAATCTATCCTGATAAGACTGTTGTTGTTTTAATGTTATCAATTATTTCTCCAGGGTGAAGAAGGCTCATACTCTTTGGATCCTTATGGTTATTCTGGAGGTGCTGGACCTCAAGGAGGTGAAAGTGAAAGAAGTATTGAACCTGACAAAGGTGATTTCAAGGTATTGTAAATAAGAGAATTTTGAACAAGAGCGGCCTAACAGTTCTGTTTTTCCGAAAGGATAGATGGCTAAGCCAGATAAGCAATGATGGCAGCAATTTGAGGGTTTCAAAGCAAACATCTTAAGATTCCTTATTTGGACAAAATTTTTTGTCTATGATATTTAGAACAGCTCTTCGTATTTCTCTTTTCCATTTAATTGGATATATACAGAATATCTGCATACTGTTTTATTCTCCACTTATTTGTAAAGGAAATCCACTGTTGTATTTTTAATTCTGCAGTGATGTTATGGTCAAAAGTAAGTGAATCATTTTCTGCAATGGTTTGTCTGTACAATCTTTAGCTTAGCAGCTTAGGGGAGAGTTCTGGAATACTGATCCCTGATTTTGCATGACTTATCAGAGGATAAAAAAAAAAAAAAACAACAAAAAAACAACAAAAACTGTAATGGAGAATTTTGCCAAAGACACAATGCTTGAATGTGCTAAAACTATTTTTTGTATTTGATCAATAATAGATTTTTTTTTTTGTTAGAAATTATTGATCTCACTGAAGATTCTCGTTCTACTACTTTGCTGTTTGTGAAATTAGTACAGACATTGCTTTCTCTCTATCAGGATAGGAGAGATTTAAATGAAGATATAAATCACATGTAGCAATGTTATCCCAAGAGGTATCTGATTTTGAGACAGATGGTTTTACAGAAATGTGTGTTATAATTGATTCTGACAAATTCCACTAAGACAAAATGAAGCTGAAAAGTTGCTTTATCAGGAAGTTAAAGTGGCATCGTAAATGAGCAGATAGGACAGCCTTGCAATAACCTATATATATATAAATATATATCTAAAATTTAAAGCAAATTCCCATTCTCATTTCCAGTATTTTCACTTTTTCACACACGCTACACTTCTCAAATTTTGTCTTTATCCAATGCTAGGATTTGTATTAAAAATATATCAATGTAATACAAAGATTTTTCTGTATCCTGAGAGAATATATTCTACCAGTTTGGGGTCTTCCATGCTTCTAGTCTTGCAGATATTTAGCTTATAGTCTCTCTTATCTCCAGATGGTAGGGATACTGAAGCTTTGCAGCATGCATTAGATGAAGAATTTTTTAGACAGTAAAATATACTGATGAATAATGGATTGAAAAGACTTTAGTACAATGTTTTCTACTTAAAAAGTGAGAAGGAACTTAAACTCATGAAGAAGGAAAGCTGAAAAATCGAGCTCCTGGATTATGATTAAGTATGATAATTACACAAATGATGGATGGCTTCTGGTCTCTGTTTCTTAGTCCCACACAGTGGTATGTTTGCTTTTACATTTTCTACTCAGGATATAAGCTCAGATCAAAAACTTCTCATGGTGGTGAGAGGAGCTGTGACAGTAGTGAACCAAAAGAAGCACCTTAAGTGCACCATCTTCTATACCACTATGCTGCAACTGTGTTCTATTGAAAGATGATTTTTCACATTTCAAAATTTATTGCATGTTCTTGCGTCTAATTACATGTTTACAGCTTTTTCTTCTGTGATTAGAACGTAGCCCTCTATCCTGTATGCCCGCATGATCATCCCTTTGTATGAAGGACATATGCATGCTCTTATCTTCTGCTCAGCCTTTTTCAAATGTAAATGCCACTGAAACATCAGAAGATTTAAATGAGCATCAGTAGTCATATAGAGATTTTTCAGCATGTGGTGAACATCCTGTGGTAATGTCTGTCTTAAGATGAGACTCCACAAATGCCTAACAGCTGTCTGATGTAATCACTCATTTTAAAGCTATCAGGAGTAATGTGAGATGAGTCTCAACCTTCTGCTGTTTTTTCTATCATGTTAATTCTGGTTGGGAAGAGCAAAAGAGGGCTAAAGGGCTGCGCTGCACCTCTTAGCTGACGGTTTATCTTATTACCCTGGATAAAATTTTACTTACAGAAAGTTTTGTATGTGTAGTTGGATTCTCAATATTTTAAAATGGACCTATTTTTCAAAATCAGAAATGGTTTGGAAAATCTGTGAATACTAGAAGATGGAGGACAATATAAACAGTACAGAAACAAATGAGAAACTAGAATGAACTGTCAGTCAGATAGTAAACTTCTGCAGAAGTCAGGATTGTAGTGCACTGAGTATCCATTCTGTGTTGATCAATATTCAAAATTTTCTTGGAAACATATTTCAATTTTATTTGGAAACATATTTCAAGCACAGTATTATATTCACACTGTTATTCCTGGAAAGAATTATGTAGCCCATGATTTTTACTTGTATGAGGAAGAAACGATCTGAAAGATACACAATGATCTGTGGCCTTATCTGTACTTGTCATGCTGCTGCCGGCACAGGTGAATTTTCCCTGCTGAAATCAGGGTTATCATAGCCATATGCATGAAAAGAGTGTTTCCTTTTGGCTGTGGAAGAGTTTGATTCCATCAACATCCAGCCAAGACTTCTCCTAACAATGTCAAAAAGATCTGTCAAAAAAAGTTTTGTTCCTGAAACATGAACATGCAACTTGTGAAAGCCAGTCCATCAAAGCAATGATGCCAACAGCTGTCAACTCAGTGGTCCCCAGTTCCCTACACAACTGTCAGCCAAGGTACTGCAGCCCCAGTGTTTGGAGGAGGTGAAGGAAGGAAGCAATTTGAGGAGCTGCTTTTTCAGCATGGTGTATTGGTTCCTCAGGAAGGAGGAAGAACTTCAGGGACTTCACCCAGCCCAGTGGACAGCTATTCTCAACTCAAGTAGCACACCATTGTGGATTCTCCTGGCATCTCCCATGGCAGTGGAAGATGGATCGCAGCACAATGGCACTTAGCTTGACTGAATGGTGTTCACAGCCTGAAGCATTCCAATTATAACTGTAGAAATACCCTGTAGAAACCCAAGGGTGTACACTCTTTAAAGAGACCTGATTCACAGATAGCTAAAGATAGGCATTTCTTCACATACCCCCCAATTCCAGATATACCATCAGCAGCAAAGTATTTTAGTTCTTTTCATTTGGTCCCTGGCTACCATTTAGTTAAATTGGCACCTGGAAATGAAGAAATGAGTGCCCTGGTGACTTCCCGTGCATGATTTCATCTCAGCAGAATGCTTCTCCAGGCCAGGAATGCAGTGGGACATTAGTAGAGAGGTTATCTTTGCCAGGAAAGGCTGCTGTGCCAGTAGATGACATAGAAAAAGATGCAGACATTATTATTGGTTGACTACAAGAAAAGTGTATGGGCAGAGAGGAAGTTCTTTTTGTGGTATTCATTGAGAGCACATTTTTTTGTTTGTTTTTTTTAAATCTCAAGTGATCTCTGCAGGATGGCCTGTGGAATAGCATGCAGTGTGGTTGCATATTACCATGGGTAATTGTACCAGAACGTTTTGGCACATAATTTTCTCTACTTCCTCATCACTCTTTTTCATCCACTCCTGAAAGAGGCCACCTCCTCACAAGACCAGATGGCAAACATTCCATATTTCATATAGAATATTAACAACTAAGCACCAGCTTGCAAGAAAGCTACCACAAGTTAATGAGATAGTACTCATCATACACACTGAAGATGAATTTCAGCAACTCTGCACTATGTTACTGTTCATTTAGAATGGCTTTGGAATAAATACCAGTCATCTAAAAAGGGTTATATTCAGTACTGAATATATGTTGACTGCCTCTGGAGGTTCAAGAGCAAATACTCCTCTCTGGAATCAATGGTATTGGATTTCTACTCTGTGTTTTGGGCAAGCAACTACCATATTCCACTAACTGATCAGATATCTGTATTAGAACAGGCGGCTAACACTGAAAACGAAAATATGTGTTGATGTGGAGTACATTCGACCGTAGTTTTTGGAAACTACGAGACTGGAGTAACCTATAGAAGGTATGATGGGGTGATGATAGTCTGTATCATTGGTACCAAAAGCTCAGAAGATGCTGCTAGCAATGCCCATGCTGGAAGATTCTCTATTGCATGAAGAAATGTAGAAGCTGAAGAAAGAAGTGGACAGAAAAATAAGTAAAAAAGGTTAAGAATAACCATCTTCTGGTTTTATGGCTTCATTAGGAAGAAGGACCATATTAGAGCTCCACAGCCACAAGTGATGCAACAGGATGTATTATACAGCTAAAATAGAGCAGTATTAACATCAGAACTTTTTGAGACGGGTGCATGCCACACATACCTACTTGTAAATGCGAGTGTGACCTTAAAGAGGGCTAGGGACACACAAATATGCCAGGAATGCAGACTGCTTGGAATCTGCAGAGAACTCACTACAGAGAAATTTCTGTTTTGAGATTCTTGCTAGACTGAGTGGGAAAAAGTTGGACTGGCAGCAGGAATCTTTCATTTCCACCAGCACAGTAATATGGTGCCAAGTGTCATACCAAGTTATTCTTTCTTTTGAAAAGAGGTGGAAAAGTGGAAGAAGCGAACATGAGTTCTGCTCTGTGTTTGATGGAGCTGCTGTTTGGAGAATTCAAACAAAACTTGATTTCCCTGGTAGCACAGAGAAAACAGCAATGCCCTGCCCTGTTTGTGCACTGGTATCTCTGTGTGCTACATTGCTTGCAGTTATGTTATAGCATTTGAACATAAAACACACACAAGCACAATTTTGGAAACACTGAACTAGTGTCAGGGTAACAGAGTAAGAATCAGTGAAAAATAAGTCATAGAACAGCTACCCTAGTCTTGCTTTTATTAAGAAAGGAAGATATTTAGTGACAGCATTAAATGATGGCTGTAGCATGTCCTTCCTTGCTCCAGGACTCAATTCTGCTTGGTGTCTTTCACCAAAAAGCATTGCAAAAAGCCCCTCAGTGTGTGGAGCATGATGACAGCAGCAACAATTTTATGTAAAAGGTCATAATAGGTTTTAAAACAATTGAATAACCATAAAATTATTAAAGTTGGAAAGAGCACTAAGATCATCTAGTCCAAAAATCAACCCCCATGCCTGTAATCACTCAAGACCACATCACTCAGTGTGACATCCACCCCTTTCTTGAAAACCTCCATGGTTGATGACTCCACCACCTCCCTGGGCAGCCTATTTTCTTTATGCAGATATAACTGGTATTTTCTTTGTATAACTAAACCCTAACTCATCATGTTAAAATTGTTAATTAAAATATCTAGCCCTCCAGAAAGCAGAACTAATGGGACCTGACAGACAGGTGATTTCTGTTCTCCTTGGTTTTGGTACAACAGAGCTGCCAGGGGGATGCTATAGGTGCCCTCCAGCTGCCAGATGCAGGCTGGCTGCTGCTTCTCTGTAGTAGCTGGCTCATGGCACCTGCCTCTCCTGCAAAATGAGTGCTGCACCTGATTTCTATAGATTCTATGGTGTTTTGTGAAACCTTCAGATGTCTATTTGAGAAACCCATGTCTGAGAATTGATCTCCCCATGTCAGATGGGGAAATTTGACAGGCACGTTAGCAAGTCATTACCTGGGAACCAAGGGACAAGTGGTCAGATTACAGCAACTGATTATCATTAAAAATAAGTAAATAAATAAAATAACACTTCCAGAATGTGTCTTAGATAAGAATCTCAAATTGCTCTGCAAATATTTAATCCATCAGTTCTTAGTCAAACAAGGGAGCTTCTAGCATAACTGGAACAGATGCATGAGCTGGCAGCACCCTGTACAATCCCTGTGCTCTCTTGAGATAAACAGCTGCAGGAATTGCTCCACACTTATACAGATCCTGCCAAACAATGAGTTTCAGCCTTCCAGGGCATATGCTGGGCTCCAAGGTTCTCAAGCACATTCCTAGCATGTGAGTGTGCTGATCCACCTTTGCTAATTACCCAGCTAAGAAGAAGTGTTAATTAACTGGGTGGAGAGCTACATTAATATGGCTTTACTGGTTTGGAACTGTGAGCCAGTGTCTTTGCATGCGGGGAACTGTGAGGACATACCACTCCATCAGTTATTACTTGCAAACCTAGCAGTGCTTGTTGTGCTTTTTCTTCCCTGAGAACACTTGAAATTGAAGGCAGGTAGATTAATGAGGATGATTTTCATGAGAAGTACTAAAAAAGGCAGATGAGGATTTCTTGCAGTACATAGAGGAGGGCCAGAAGAACTCCTTTTTAAGATCTCAGTGTAACTCTTCACCAAAGCATGAAGTGTAAAAGAAGAGAGAACTTTAAACACACACAGAAAAAGCAATTTATTGTAACAGAAGATAATTAATTGTTTTCCTATCTGAAAATAAAATCCTTTTTTTATGTTATATAAAAAAGATGCTTTTGGCAACAGTACCCATACTGTTTTAAGTGAGGTTCTTCCAACTACTCTTTATCAGCCTTAGCATCAGTTTTGTCTACTTGTTTATAGTCACTCTAGGAAGTTTCTGAAGTGCTATAGAAATAGAAGGATGTTCCTAAATGAGAGGAAATCAGTTTGTAAAGATAGCAGTTGTCAAACATAGTGGTTTGGAGAGCCTCATTGCAACCATTTGTGCAGGTGGAAATGTTTCTAGGAGTCTGAGGAAATGACTGTGTGTTACAACTGCAGGAAATACTGATTTATTTATTGGCTTTGTTAAGAGTAGACTTTTGCAGATGTGACTGAGCCAGAGACAAGTTTTTGGAATAAACCAGCAGGAAATGTCCTTCCTCGGGAGAAGGAAATCACATTACCCTCTATAATAAATAGGAAGAGGTGCCTGTAGTCACAAAATCTGGAGAGACTTGTTTTATAGAAGATTATGTCTGAGATATTCAAAGAAACCAAAGGATGTTAAGCACTTCTCTTCCCTACATTTTTTGAAGGGAGTGTCAATTTTTATTTCCTTCCCAAAGGCATACCATACCTACCTCCATAGGTTTATATCCTCTGGAAATAGTTCTTTGCTGTTAGCTTATGTTATACTTGTGATCTAGAAAAGCTCAACTCAGATTATGACTGTTTTTTTGTTTCTTTTTTGTTTGTTTTGGTCCTGTAATATTATAAGGGGAAAAAAAAATGAAGGGAGAGAAATTGGAGGACAGCTGTTCCGTGTTTTTGAAGTAGAAGTCAAAAGCACATCTCTCTGTGCAGTATTTAGGGCTTATGCTGTGAAATGATAGCTGTACTCTACAGAACTCCTCTCAGTGTGAGAAGGGTCTACTTTAGACCCACCAGGACCACACTGGGGCAGAGGGTCCTGAACTCTCCGCTCTGACCCACTGCAGCTGTCTTTGTATCATGCTCTTATGCTGTATTGTTGCAGATTTTCTTCTGCAAAACAGCAAGCTGGTTGGCATAATTTTTCCTGAATGAATTATGATTTTGTAGCACACAAATAGGTTGCTCATTCATTGTTATTTTTCCAGCTAAAGATTTATTCATACTTCATTCTCAATCTTTGTTCCCCAGATAGAATCCTCTCCCTGCTACCTGCTGACTGTAAGGGTCATCCGAATGAGGAATCTTCAGCGAGTGGATACATGTAAGAATTACAATTGTTCCTACAAATGTCTTGTTTTCTTGAAAGTACTTCAGAGATAACTGGACACTCTAAATACAAAAGCAAACTTCAGAAAACTCAAGTTGATGACATCGTTAGGATATATCCAAATAAATAAACTACTTTGGCTGCATGTTAGAGAATTCCATAGGCCAGAATCTGTTTTATCATGCAAGGATAAACATTTGAAGAAAAATATGTAAATAGTGTGTAAAATAGATTATTGTTAAAAGAAGATATGTGGCATCTAGGATGTCATACCAGCAACAAGTTTTCTTTCATAATGGTAGAGCAATCCTTTGCAAGTGTTTCTAAAATGATTGTTTATTTAAACTAACTGTTACAAAGTAGGTCAGACTTTGTTGCTTCCTGTTGTTTTGCTGAATGTTATTCCAGCCCTTTCTTATTGCAGAATGAATGTGCTTTTGAGGATAAGCACTTTCTCCCAAGGAAAGGAAGGTTTTGACATGTATGGATGAAAAAGATTGTATCCTCCTTATGCCCTCTAGTAAATTTACATTTTTTCTCATACAATTCTAGAAAGGATGTTTCATGAATTTATGTGCATTTCCATTATTCTTTAAGAAGTTTAGTTCCTAATAAGCAGAAATGAAGCTGAGAAACTGCTGAATATGCACTGTTCAGTGTCACTGATCCTTCTTGCTTTGTTTGTCCCACAGTGTCTTCATCCCCTAGCCCTAAGTGTAATTCTGTGTGGCTGGTACATATAAAAATCCTGGTAGAGTAGAGCAGGCAAGAGCCAGCACCAAGCCAAGACTCCCTCTCTAATTCAATTATTAGATCTGTTTGTTCTCTCCCATTAGTCTTTCAGTATCAGCCACTGGAATGCTGATACGGCCACATGCCCTTACTACTGCTATACCTATCACTGCTACCATGATAAGCTCCCCATATTTTAAAAACAAAGGATAATTTTGTCATTAGGTTGTAAAACATTGGGAAGTGTGACTGACATGAGCAAATATTTTTGTTCCCCCACTCAGTAACATTTCTGACACAGATAAAATGAACGACAACAACAAAAATTTCTAAAATCATTACCAATAGTGATAAACGTCACTATTAATTACTCTGAAAAAAACACGTGCAGAAATATTAATTCCTCCTCTCTTCTCTAATGCTTATACAGCAGTCTTGCAGTTGAGAGTTATATGGCAGCGAAGTGACAAGAGCAGGAAAGAAAAAACACTACTGTGGAATTTACATGCGTTGTGCTGATGTGCAATAAGGAGATGTATTAAATACAAAACAGACCGACTAGCAGTTCTTTTTGTGGCCACTCATGAAAGGGAAGAAGTTAATGTCATAGTGAGCATGGAAGGGAAACTGTAACACTGCAGTCTTTAAATTCCCCTATTTCAGTATGAATGGCTGCAACACTGCAGCTTCTTGTACAGGAAGAGCCTGGGAACATATTCTTCAAGATGAAGGTCTAGATTTACTGTGCAATACCATTTCCATCTTACAGTGTGGTCGTCATGTTTTTCTGGAAGGTGTATCAGAGGACTTCCTGTGTCACAGCTCTGAGAGAGATTTAACTACCATATCTCAGGTCATATCATTGAGTCACACTCTCTGCATTTGCACCTTCCTCCCTGCCTTTGGCTGTGGCACTTGTGTGATGATGCAATAAAACAGAAAAGTTTCGTCAAAGACTCATCTACACTCTTCTGCATGTCAAGCAGCAAGATAGAATTACAAATAACCAGGTTGCAGAAAGAAGTTGTGCAATTAGAACTGAAGCAATATTTTGAATTAAATACACAGCTGAATAATATGCCTGCACCCACTCATATAATTAAGGACTGTTTGATATGCTTTGTATCTCAAAGCACAGTTAATATGCAAGAATGATGAATCACATCAGTAGAATGGAGTACTTTGTATGATAAGACTAAGTAGGCATTGAACTCCAGTAATGAACATAAAGTCACACAGAATTATATTTTAAAATTAGTATTGTTGCTTCTAGGGTATCCAAGCATGATTTCTGTCAATATTTCAAATTTCTTTTAAGAATTATGTGCGTAGAATTTCTGAGGTAAGAATCCCAAAAATAAATTAACAAACAGTAATACAGAAGCAAATAAATGCTCGGAGAGGGGTATATTTACTAGATACACCATGGGTTAGGTTGTTTCTTCAACTCAATTTTGTTTTGTTTTGTTATTATTCTATTCTATTCTATTCTATTCTATTCTATTCTATTCTATTCTATTCTATTCTATTCTATTCTATTCTATATCTATTTTTACTTTCTCGGAGTACCCAGTCCAAGACATAGTTCTTGAAAATGTGCACACTAAATACTGTAATTTGGCAAGTAGAACTTATAGCTAAGTTTTAAATAAAATCTGTTTATGAATGATAAAACAAAACAAAACAAAAAAAAAATCAGAAACCCAAGCAACTTCCTTTACTTGAAGAAGATGCATGTGAGACATTTTGTTCCTCCTTCAGAGATGGATGAATGTGCATAAGCAAGGGAAAACATACAAGGCATCCAGGTTGACCAGGTTAAATTTACATACCCCCTCTGGGGAGACATTTAGGATAAACAGACAGTGTTTTCAATTTTAGCAGTCAGTCTCCTAGCAACTTGTTGTGAATAGGCAACAGCTATGTTGCAGTGGTGCTCTGTTGTCTATTAATGATGCTCTTGATGCTGCTTATTGTTCATCTATATCTATGGGAAATGTGAAGAACTGAGTACATCTTCCAGAGCTTAATGCAAAATTGGTAGGCAAATAAGGAAAGCAGACAATGAAGAGATGCAATATTCAAACAAAATGTCTGAAGTGAAAAGTTGCATCATTGGGAATAACTTTTCCCATAGTCATCAGTCTGCAAAGCCCATCACGCTGTGCTGTCTGGGTGGGAGAAACAGGTGCTATTGGATTAATTAGTATCTGTTGCTTCTACCTGTGGGCTTGAACAGAGAGCAAGAAGGTAGCCATTGTAAGTCGTTTTCTTCACTTTGGAATTTTGTTCTTTAATAAGGGGAAGAAACCTGAATGCTGGAAGTAGGATTTCATCTTAGCTAACAGAGTCAGAAAGAAAGTAGAGGGAAGGAGGCAGAGAGAAAAGTGGTGGGGAGGTAGGAGTGGGAGAGAGCAGAAGACGATACTCCAGACAAGGACAGTCAAACCACTGACAGAACCCTACATATATATATACATGTATGTATGTAAACATATTATGTACACCTACAAACTGCTATTATAAATGCTATACACATTATTTCAGATATTACAAATACAAAATATACGTATATACCTCTATACATTACTTCAAGATGAAATATAGAAGCTGTGTAAGACCCAAAGAGGTTGCAGCCAGGCGAGTTTTTGCTTTTCTCCATGAGCAGATGTACAAGCTCTATTCCCCTGACATACCTGCAGAGTCCTTCCTACTGCTTAAGGGTACTCTCAATTTTTACTGTTACCATCACTATTCCTTCTCTTACCTAAGGATGCTTATTCTCAGAATTAGGTACTTCTTGCATTACGTAGTATCTGCTCATTTTACCATTAAGAGCTGTCTGTGTGACAGAAAGTTTTTCAGGGCTGAAATCCTCCTTCAGTACATGAAGAAACATTATATTCTTTTGGCACACAGTACATCTTATGTTTAGCTGGAGGTGTTTGAAATATGCTTTAGTTTAGGTAACTTGGAGAAATGGGTTGGAATATCTTTTGCTAACCGGAAAATCTTACCCTCTTTTACACACCACACTGTTGTCATACAAAACCCATGTAAGGAAGAATAGAAAACATCTACTGTTTTAGGTCATCTTATAATCTCTGTGCTTTTTTCCTCTCAGAAAATATATTTTAAAAAATTGCATTACCTCGGGCATTTCTGCCCTTAAATAAATCACGCTTGCTTTAAGTATCATATAGTCACCTTTTCAGTTTCATGCAGCACTGGTTACTTTGTCAGATTAACAATACTGTATTTCTTTCCCTGTTCAGTAAGCCAGGCTGATTGCTATGTGTCATTGTGGTTGCCTACGGCAGCAACTGAAAAGTGTCGCACCAAAACAATAAGAAACTCCAACGACCCAGTGTGGAATGAAACTTTCTACTTCAGGATCCAGAGTAAAGTCAAGGTAAGGTGCCAAATCTGTCTACCTGAAGATGTCTGTTCGGTGGGTCCTATCCCCTGAACTGTCCCAGGAGTTCAGTATAGAGAGAGAGTATATGATAAGGGACTCTTAAAAATGTTAACAGAATTCCCATGGCTGCAATCATTCCATGATTTTGTTTAAATTGCTCATAGAGGCATAGCTACAAAGTCCAGAGTTCTGTCGTAATTGAAAATCTTAGACCTTAATTAAGTACCAGTAATTCTGTGGAGTTTATTGGAAAGAGGTCACAGAATTCAGATTTCTTGTAGAGCTCCATCTTCACATGACCTTTTCTTGAAGCTCAGCTGTTTTAACATGAAGAGAAACAAGTTTTGGTGTACCAGGAAACTCATGTGCTGTTGAACAATGAGGAAGTGCAGTAGCAGATAGCACCCACTTCTGGTGTGCTTCACTAGTATCTTCTCAGCAAAGCAGATTAATAATCCTTCTGTGTACCCTGGAAGCATGTTGGAAGCATATATTCTTTGTATTTTGAAGTGCCAATCTACAAAAACTTGCTCTTTCAGTAGTATAACATGATGACAAAATGGCTTTCTTCAGGAGTGTTTAATTCAAGATGGTTCCAGTCTGGCTGGTTTTCATCGTGAAATATGGCCCAGTGTTACTGGAGGATCAGAGATTTGAGTGCTTTACTTAGGTATTAGGGAAAGTGACTGGTTGGAACAAGGTAGATATAGGCTTTCAGAGGTGAAGAAGCTGTCATGTGAGTATAGACAGTGTATTACTCATGTTGTAACAGTCAGATGCACAGGGGAAGAATCCATTTCAAAATTCATGTACGTTTCTCCCAAGTGAGATGACAATTCTTAAACTTTTCTATTCACACAAATCCCCAGTACTCCTTCTCTACAACCAGTGTTGTCCAGACTTTAGAAACTCTAAAACTCCTCTCCTTACCTTTCCAGAATGTGCTGGAGCTGACAGTGTATGATGAAGATTTTGCTACACCAGATGACCATCTCCTCTGTGCACTCTTTGATACTGCTAGACTTCCAATTGAGAAAACAGCGCTCCTATATTTCAAGCCCAGCTCAACGGTGAGCTCTGTGAGATCGGTGTCTGCAAGATCTGTCAGGATGGGGAGCAGAGGGCACAGATACCTGAATTTTCAAGCCTTATCCATAAATTACATTACATTACACAAATAGTAATGTTTCAGTTTCCTGGCCTCTGTATTGCACTGCTTTGTCCTTCTCCCATGTCTCTGGCAAAGTCTATTGAAACTCTCTATGATAGCTTCCATGAAGATGTCCTTTTTGGATACAGCTACTTGACTGCCAGAAGTCAGTATTAGCTGGTACTCCTATCACAGTATCCTAGTTTTATTTCCTGGGATTGAACCTGGTAACTGTTGTTCCAGCTTGCTTCTTTGTAATAAGCTTTGTGACTCCAATAAGTTTAAAACTCAGCAATCAAGATACTAATGGGGATTTGCAGAACAATTCTGAAATTTTTGCATGAGAGTTCTAAATCCATGATAAAACACTTAACATCCCAGTAACTGGCATGTTATTTTCCATTCAAAATATAAATACAGACAAAAACTGTGGTCATAAGTCTGGATTGGAAAGCCGAAGCCCCTCCTGGTGTTGTTTTTATAAATGGTTAAAGAGAGTGGGACTGAAACAGTGCAGTATGCAGGTCAGGGACCTAACTGAGCTATCTCTGAGCCATACTAAGACTCTACAGCTGCTGCAGAGTGAATAGTCCGTAAAGACTTTTTTTTCCCATGTAAGTCTGTAAAGACTTTTTTTTCCCATGTAATTCCTAGCCACTGCCCTCTGCCCCTTTGGTTTTAACTACTGCTATGCTGAAGCCATGCCAGGAAGGAAAGATGAAGTAGCCTCTGTATCCCATCAATGTCCTCTGCAGTGCACTACAAATGGTACCTCAGCTGGTGCTAAGCCAACTGACAATTGTTCGGGGATTAGTGTTGTATCCAGGCTATGAATGACTGATTTACCCATCTATAAAATGAGAAAAAGATCCTTGATTTCCTTTGAGATCTATAGATGATATCACAGAAATATCTTGTCACTTCTTGCTACCATGGACAAATTTTTTCTGGTACCCGAACCAGGTCACTCACAAATAGCTCATAAATATCAGCACTGTCTTGCAGGGAGTTGCATAACTCTAACTGAATTACTCAATAATATCGGTCTTTGTTTACTGCGTTAAAAGTGATGAGTGGAAAGTATCTTTAACTTCCAGTATAATAGCAAGGACAATTCATCATTGCAAAATAGAGTCAGGAATAGGTAGGAGGGAAAGGCAGAATTCAGATAGCAGAGCAAGTTGCAAATTGTCTTACTGGAGCATCTTCACAGTAAGAGACATAAACACAGATTATTCTGATATACCTTGTAGAAGGAAGTAGATGAAAAAGGAATCATGAAACTACCTGAATGGTTGTTTCTGACATTTCAGACTGGTATCTTTATCACAGGCTGTACATTGCAACCAATCACTTCAATATTGCGTACTTGTTACCTGGTTTTAGACAATGGAGGGAGCATCACACTACTTTGTTTCATTTCCTGTTCTTGTTTTCAGGCCAAGGAGGAGCTAGAGGTTGAATTCAAACTGGAGACTTTGTAAGTGATAATGTCGATTCTTTAAAAAAATGCAGTTGTGCTTATTTGCTAAAACACAGAAACAGCACTAGATTCCACACTTCTATATTTGCAGATCAGCAAGTACATAGGGCTGTCCTTCCCTACAAGGATATGCTGGTGTTTTAGCAAGTTCCTGGTGGAATCTGTGTGCTTTGTGTTACAGTGACAGCAAAACTTTTACTGCCTAAGAATAGATTCAATTTTAATCATGAATTGCACTGAAAAAAAGAAAAAAGAAAAAAAAAAGTAGTCATGATGTGTATCATTCAGCTTTGGTGTTGGGGCAAAAGCACAGGTCTGTTCAGTCATGGGAAGGAGCTCCTTGCGTAGCTGCTAGCATCCCTCTCACACTCACTCTTCTAAAGGGGTGAAAGAGCAACATCATGGACTAAGATAGGTGGGCATTTGTTTCATCTAAAAAGTAATGTTTTTCTTTTTATATCGAAGGTCTGGTCCTTATGAAAGTATTGCTACAAATGGAGTCTTAGTGGTATGTATCTACTTCTTAAGAAATTATCTGTAATTATTTCTTTAATACAAAGGGATAGAAAAGCCTGGGTGTTAGCATAACTGTGAGCTATTAGATAGCCAGTATGCTATTCTTTCTTTCTTCTCTCCTATTAAGGTATATTGAGAATATTTTTATTTCCCTGATCATTGATTAATGAATAATGGTATCCAATTATTTCCTGTCTGTCCTATATTTCAAGCCACACACTCTTTCCCCCAATTTTCCTCTGATACCAGTGCTCCTTCAAAAACATGCTGCTGAGCACACAAAAAACATGCTGTGAAGAGCACAGTCATAAATAGCCTGTGACGACACTTGTTGATAATCTAACTAGCTCTTACCCACCTAGGGAGATGAGCCAGGCCTGGTGGGTAAGCTCAGCACTAAATAAGCATAATTTACATTGTGTGAAACTGTTGTGAATGCCATAAAAATGCCAAAAACACCGTTAATAACAATGATTATTCAGAAAATGTGTGATCTTTCCCACCTATTCTTGTTCTCTGTTTTCTACAGTGTCGTGAACTTTGTTGCTTGGAAGTGGAAGTGAATGAGAAACAGCAGAAAAAGTCTAGTAAGTATATTGCTTTGATATCTAACAACTACATGCCTACTAGTGAGGGGTTGCCTCTTTCATATCACATAGTGAATTGGTGAAACAAACAGTATTTGCATTATTCAGTGCAATTAGCACCAACAAATTCATTACATTGCTATAAACTTCAATGGTTGCATCTTGTAATCCCCCAGGTATATGCCAGCAAGACCTATTAGAATTGTATCAAAGCTGATATCTCACTTGTACAAACAGTAAGAGTATGTAGAGTCCTTTTTTGAAAATAGTCACAGCTTTGCTCTATTGTCTTTGCTACTTGCACTCGTTTCAGAGTGCTTTTTGTTTGAACATGTTGTAGTTCAAACTGTCCAACTGTGGTATCTGCATTCCACCTTTAAGGCAGTGCAATTTCCTACTTTAATCATATTGACATTTTTCACGTGCTTTGTTCTGTGTGGTATTTATTATTATTATTATTTTTTTTTTTAGAGAAAGAGCTTTCCCTTACCGTGAAAGGTTCCTTTGAAGGGACGCAGGATATCATGCTGGGTCCTGATGGAGTGGTCAGCCCATCAGGTCCCACCAAGTTCCACTATATCAAGTATGCTGAGCCAACACTCGATGTCATGTTGCCAAAGAAGAGGCGTTACCACCCTGTATGTTGGAAATGGCCTTAATGTTGAAATGACCATAAATTGCTCTCTAGAAGGTGGGAGGAGGTGGAGAGGGTAAATCCATGACTGCTTTTGTCCTAAAGCATGTTGTTTTCCCAGTGGACCTGCAGGTTCAGAACAGAAACAGGATCCCCAGTGCTGATGCTGAATTCACTGCCAATGGGAATGAAAACAACGATTGCAGAGGTGAGCATAACTTCCAGCCTTGAGAAATGAAATGTCACTCAAGTAGAAATCGTTCCTTCTGTAAGCCCCTGTAGTACTGTCCCATAGGAGTCCCTAAAAATGGCTGCCAAGAGGGTGAGAAATATTCCAAAATTTTCTTAGGATGCTGGAAAAAAAAAAAAAAAAAAAAAAAAAAAAAAAGATGATGATTCCTTCATTACAACTCCTCATGTTCACGGATCTCTCTTCTGCATAGTGTCCAAAGAAAAAATTCCCTTTGAATACAAGCTATGGAAATGTCAATGAATCCGCCTACAGTAAATTATTTCCTTTAAATAACTGTATATAAAATGTATGAAAATATTAATCAGTATATGCATTTTATATGATGTGATAAGAATATTACTTAAAGTAGATAAGGTTGTATAACACTTGATGAAATTAATTAAAGAAAGCTAATAAGTAGCAGAATAAGGAATAGATCTTTGCTGTAAAATATTGTGTTACTGTGAAGAAACACCTATAGATGTTCAGGGAAAACTCATGCAAAGACGTGGGAGAACTTCAGATTTCAGAGTCACTAAAGCAACCTCCTAGAATAGAGCATCCTTTGTCATTTAACTAACAGTATGAAGGTTGCAATGATAATTTTAAGGCAGGTTACACCTGAGAAATAATGTTTGCAGAATTGCAATCTCTTCACTGCAGGACTGTGGGCAGGAGGTCAAAGATCTGTTACATGTCAGAGCATAAAGAATGGGAAGTGCAAAAAGTTCATAAATAACCCAGGATATTGAACCTACTTCAATAGTCTCATCATTCTTTGTATGAAGTTTGTTAATGTGGCCTGGAAGCATTTGAGATCTGTGGGTGGGATTATTCTACTGAGGATAGATGAATAGTCTTGAAAGTACATGCAGAAATCTCAGATATTTGACTTTTTCATTGCCAGACCTTGCTGGAGTATAAGTCAAGCTCAGACCCCATGAGAGAAAGGGCAAAAGAAACTTAAAAGTGAAAATAAAAATGTACTGTTTATACCTTTGTTTTTCAGGAGAAAAGATTTGACTTGAATGTGAAAGCAGAAAGATGGTAAGGGGTCTTATACTCCTAGAGATTTAAGCTATTGATTTTTACATTGCTTAAACCACATGGAAAGGATGTAAGCAGACATATTCAGTCTGAAAAATAGAATGTGCTTTTGAGAAGATGTAAGACACGTGTGCAGTATATTGTAAATAGGGTTAGAATTTGACTTTCATCAATGCATGTTGATTAACATGCATTTATTTTAACATTATTTTGACTTTGACCACAGAACATTTTTTTATTATTATTAATTTTGGACTCTCAAATTTAGAGAAAGAATAAAGTTGATTTAAAAAAATAAACTAATAATCAACAAGATATATAAGAGAAGACCAAAAATTGAACTTCATCAGAGATCATGAATAAAAATATATCATGAACTTCTTCATCTTAACTGTCAATATTCGGTAATGAAAAATCTTAAATCCAGTTACACTATACATCGGGTAGAGACTAAGCTAGAGGGTTCAGCTACTGATTTGACTTCTATAGACATGCTCATTATACCCAGCAGGATACATAGTGATATTTCATGTTACCCATAATTATAAGTAACACACACCACTGGGTAAGCAGAAAAATAATTTAACTCTGAATTCAGACTTTTTTTCTCCGCAGCGATGCTCACCGCTAGAGGGAGATATATTCCTGCTGGAGTTGCTCATGGGAGGGCATTTCCTTCATGATGGAAATGCCAATATTTGAAAATTTGAATTTATTCTTAGATTTCGAATGAGAAAACATACCTTGGAATTCCTTGTGAAAGGGGATATGAAATAAATCATTTTGGAACATTTAAATAGGTTTTTGAATTCTGTAGTTATTTTTGTTTTAGAATATATATGTATATTTCAATTTAAAATTCTTTATATTATTTCCCAACTAGTTATTACTAATGGGATATAATGCCAATGATTAAGCTTACTAATTTTAGTACTTCTAAAAAGTAAAAAAAAAACACTTCTAAAAATAGAATATTCTCATGTTCCTATCACACTTGGTCAACCTGCTTGAAGGGAAGGGCAGATTATCCTTGGTCTATTTATGTATATGGGTTTGTTTATATGTAAAATATGTGCCTCTGTTTATCTTAGTAACTGTTCATGCAACCAAGACCTGGACATGCGTTTTGGGTTTGACTTATGTTCAGATGAGAAGGTTTTCCTGGGCAAAAGGAAGAAGTATGTAGCGAGTGCTCTGAAAAGTGTTTTTCACCTACAAGAAGATCTACAGGATCATGAAGTACGTGTGTGTGTGGTGGGGGTGGATCTTGAATTTCTAGCACCTCTCTGTACTCTTCTAGAGGGAAGGACAGCAAAATGGGCCATGTGTCTTTTGTGTATTTTTGCCTTAAGTTTTGTTATTTCAAGAAAACAGTAGTTGCAGTGGATTTATCCTACTTGAAATTTGCAATTTCTCAGACCTGAGGTGTGTTCATCCCTTCTATCCTAATCTATAGCTGTCTTGATTCAGAAATACTGTATGCATATTAGGTACATTAAATAGCAAAGATTTTTTCCTGTGCTTAAATGTCACAATTTCTGGAAAACTTAGGATAAAATTCTCAACTGAATACAAGTTACAATGTCTTTCCTTTATTGCAACTTTGAAATTCTGCAGTGTAAATATCCTATATTTTTGAGTAACTTCTTCATACTGATGAATAACGAGGTTGATGAGTGCTGTTCAGCAACACTACATGCATTTCTTCCTGGTGTTGGCATGTGGGCTTTCAAAAAGCAGCAGTAGATCCACGATACAGAACTGAGTGGCAAAGGAAGGGGAAATGTAGAGAAAATACATTGTTACCATCAAAAGAAGTTTTTTTCTTTTCTCCTGTGCCCTCATTTGCCCTAAACTAGGTCCAGACAGGAACCAAGGTTTGGATTAATCTCTAAATACATGTTTATCCAAAGGGAAGCAGAATTAGCAGTCACTGTTGTTTCAGAGCCTCTGCTTCCAGAATAGGATCCAGGCTTTTAGATCAGGACCAGTCTGGGAGCAGTGGCCAGAACCCATGGCAATCCATTGAGTGCCATCAGTGTGACTGTCCCTTTCTCCTCTGTCCAACAGGTCCCTGTTGTGGCTATCATCACCACAGGTGGTGGACTAAAGTCAATGACAGGATTATATGGCAGTCTCATGGGACTCAAGAAATTAAATCTCCTGGATTGTGTAACCTACATAAGCGGGCTGTCTGGCACCACATGGTAAGGCCATTTCATGCAGGAGGGTGAACCAGGCTTTTTGAGAGTGATGCTCCTACATGGAGTTGCTATCACAGGGCTGCTGATTACTACCAAGTAGGAACCTGGTACTGAAAGTCATTACCTTCTCAAAAATACAGTAATTCAGTCTTATGTTAAAGCAATTTTTAGGTCCTCTCCTTTTGAAAGTGAGCTCAAAAAACTAGATCGGCTAAAGACAGGTGGAATTTTTCTGAGAATTGCCTTCTCAATTACAGGCCATTAAACATTTGCTTGACTTTGTGCACGATTTTGAATTAACAGGTCTTAACTGCACTTTTGAAATGAGCCTTTAGAGCAGTTAAATATGCATATGACAATTATACATACTTGTCCCATTCTTGTCAAAATGCTTTCTTAGAAAGTTTTTACTTCAGATGTAATACTTCCCCTAACATCTCTCTTGATCCTGTTTGGGAGGGCTGGGGCTTTTCAACCTAGAGAAAAAAAGGATCCTGAGGGACTTATAGCGGCCTTCCAGTGCCTAAAGGTGGCCTACAGGAAAGCTGGAGAGGGGTGTTTTATAAGGGCATGTAGTGACAGGACAACAGGAAATGGCTTTAAACAGGAAGAGATTTAGACTGGATGTTAGGAAGAAATTCTTTACTGTGAGGGTGGTGAGACACTGGAACAAGTTGCCTAGTTAGGTTTTGGATGCCCCCTCCCTGTAAGCATTGAGAAACCTGGTCTAGTGGGAGGTGTCCCTGACTATAGCAGGGGGATTGGAACTAGATGATCTTAAAAGTCTCTTCCAATCCAAATCATTCTATGGTTCTATGATTAAAATAAAACATAGTGATATTGTAAGAATAACAATGAGTGATACAAAAAAAAGAGACAGTAGCTGATGTGAACTGTTTAATGATTCCATAAAACGAGTAAAATATATGTATATTCAGTCCATTTCTTCATGTTTATACATGGTGATCTTACTGCTTAAAGTGCTGCAAATCTGTTTTAAAAAATAGTAGTACTAAAAAAATGTCAAGAACTTTAATTATCTAATATTCATTCAGCACGAAAAAAAAAAAAAAAAAGATGTACAAACCAAAATAAATCCCTTAATGCAGACCTCTGTCCCCAGAAGCAGAAAATTTGAAGACTTCTTTTGCTCCTTTTAATTTTTTCTGTCTGTCTTATCTTTCTCCAGGACCATGGCAAACTTATACAGGGATGCCTACTGGTCACAGAAGGACCTCGATTCACATATTAGCGAAGCCCAGAAACAAGCAACCAAATGCAAGATGGGCTGCTTCTCTATGGATCGCATGAAGTATTACAATAAGCAGTTGTGTCAGCGGAAAGAAGAAGGATACAGGACATCATTTATTGATCTTTGGGGGCTTATGATTGAATACTTACTAAACGATGGGGTATGATGCATATTCTTTTTCTTAGATAAATGCTTTTACTATTATTCTTACTTCAGCTGAATAGAGAGAACATTTGCCTGTTAGTTCAGAGAACATACCTCCAAATAGAGTGAAATTCTCCATGTCAATATATGCTCAGCCATTTTTATTGTCAGTAATCTCCAAACTGTATGTCAATAGAATAGGCTGTGAATGCAGCCTAATTTGGCAAGTGCCATTAGAGTCTAGCTAGCCTTTAGATAAAATCAGACGTGTTCTCAGGCAGTTTACCTGATGTGTAGATTACACATACAGAAAGAGTTTGAGATGCGTTGTGTCCACCTTTTCTCACATAGCAGTTTTTCTTCAAAACCAGAAAGACCCCCACAAACTTTCAGATCAACGAGAAGCACTGTGTGATGGCCAGAACCCATTGCCAATCTATGTGTCAGTCTGCGTCCGGGACAACTACAGTACTCAGGATTTCAAAGGTAAGTGCAATATTTCAAAACCTGTGTTACTAAAACTGGCAACTGGATTCCTGCGATTTGATTTGATCTTCTCCGCTTCGTAGTCCTGGTCTGTTTGCTGTTTTATGGAGGAAAACCCATTAACTCAATGCAATTTTAATGCAAGAGCTATTAGAGATCAGCTGAATCACTGTTTCAGATGTTCAGAATAAAAATCCTTCCAGAAAAGCCATTTTGAAAATATTGGAGTACTGAATTTGTCTGAGAATCAAATATCGCTTTTTATCAATGCCCATATCTTAAATGATTCATTTTTTAAATGTCAAGAAAGACCTCATAGTTATGATAAAGACTGGAAAATTGTCTAACCTACTCTCAACTGAATCTTCTTCTTTGCTCATTGCTTTGATTAATTTTTTTACGAGCAGAAGAAGCTAGACTGGGAGAAGGAAAATAAATTCAGATCAAATTTTTATGACTGAGCTGAATAAAAAAGTAATCACTTATGAATAAAAAGACTAGTACTATCTTCCTTAGTACCTTACACAGGGGGTATAAATTGCCACTTACAACAAACTCATTCTTCTTATGCTGAGTACCTATATTTGAACGTACCTGAATCATTCAAGGGAAAGCAATGCATACTATAAGCTGTGTTGATAAGAGTAGAAGTACTTCCACCTAGAGGCGATGAATGCAAGGGCAGAGTGAAACCCAGTGCCTGCTGGATTGGTGCAACACATGGGGTGTTAAGGACTGGAGCCTTGCCATACTCACTACGTACTGTGATGCCACTGTCACTGGGCAGACTGCTCCTGCCTCCCCCGCGATTAAGGAAACCCCATTGTCACCATGTCTGAACTCAACTGCCTGGCTCTGCAGGTGGTTGTTTACCAGTTAGTCTTTGCAAAGGCAGCACAACAAACAGAAGTCAGACTGGTTTATGCCCCAGCAGCTCCAGAGCCAGCTGAAAGCCTGAGAGATCTCAAAGCGTCCTTTTGTGTTGGCATTGCAGAGTGGGTGGAGTTCACCCCCTATGAGGTGGGGCTGCTGAAGTATGGTGCATTCATCCCTGCGGAGAATTTTGGAAGCAAGTTCTTCATGGGACGCATGTTAAAAAAACTGCCTGAATCCCGGATCTGCTACCTGCAAGGTGAAGTGTTGCACTGTTCTGGCACTTCAGGGAGAGGAGGGGCAATGCTCTTAGAGGCATGTGAACATTTCTGGTCAGAGCTACTAACAGCTGCTATGATATCACCTACTGGAATGGAGGTGCATTATAGATTAGCCAAAAGTTTACAGTAAGAAATCCCTCACATTTTTTCAGTTTCTTGTCACTGTCTTGGTATACTTAAACTTTCTGAAATTCCATCTTATAGATGAAATACATAAATCTCCTTCCATTGTAAGGAATGTTTCCCACTTACTTTCTACATTTCTGATTCTTTTCTGAATGCACTCCAGTTTACATACATCTTGATGCTGCAGGAAAGATGCAGCTGTGCTTCCACTGCAAAATATAATGTCAATCCCACACAGAGAAACCAATATAGTAGAGATGTAGGCTGACCAGGATTAAAAATGAGACCAGAAGCAAAGGGTCACTGAATCACTCTGGTCAATGCCTGAGTTGTACCAGTGGGCTGTGTGTAAAGGCAATCAGCTTCTTTGACAAGCAATTAGCTAGAGTAGTCAGAATTAATGATGTGTCAACAGATGAACACAGAGTGGTGCAAGTTTGGTGTCAGTCACCTATTCTTATGCTGCTTATAATTTCAGTGTGAATGCTGTGATATTAAGTAGCCAGTACCCCAGGGAATGTTGTTAAAATGCTGTCTCACAGGTTGGTCCTTTTTACCTGCTCCACTACTGGGAAATGCATTTTTAAAATACTGTATATGCTGCATTGGTTTCTGTGTGCCACTGAAAATTAGGAAGTACAATTGCAGTAGATCAGAATATGCATTTAAATTTACAATGGCAGATGAAAAGGTGGCATAGTAGCTGCCATATTTTGTCAGCAAAGCCATCAAGTGCCCTTTTGAAAAGCTTGAGAGGGAAAATCTTGGATGGAGGAAAGATCATACAGCAGAGTAGAAGCCCATGCAGTATGCAAGTCCTTAAATGTTAAGGTGTGAGTTTTATTCTTACAAAATAAATGGCTGAACAGGCATTTCTTCCCTCTGTGAAAACAATTCAGGTCTTACAAAAGTGACCCGTGTCTGTATAAAAAGCGAATCTGGAATAAAAATACAGGAATGGAAAGGATGTTTTTGTGACGTCTGCATAATCTGTGCTCTTATTTTGCTCCTTGAGTGGGTTTTGCTCCTTTACCTGTCTACCACTCTGTTCTTTCTTTCCTGTGGAGCAAAGCCATATGTTACCTTAGGCACAGAACCGATTGCAACAGTAGTAGAGGTCACTGAGGTCAATAGAGAAATATAACAACCTCAACATTTAGAAGTATTTCATTCAATTGTCACCGTTCCAAAATGAATCTAGGAGATCAAAAGAGAAGGAAAAAATGAGTTTCTTGTTAAAAAGTGTTCTTATGGTCAATAATTCTCTTTATAGGTATGTGGAGCAGTATTTTTTCTGTGAACCTGTTACAAATCTGGGGGCTCTCTCACAGTTCAGAGGATTTCTGGAAGAGATGGACTCAAGACAAAATAGATGAAGTTGGTGAGAAATTTTTAGACCTTTTACTTATGGACATTTAGTCCTCTGAATACCTTTTGAAATTGTTCTTTTGACTAGTTTGAATCCAGAATCATAGGATCCTTCAAAAAACAGGCACCTTCCTCTCCCAGTGTACGGACTAAGAGGAAGAGAGTAAATAAGGAAATACTGCTGTCATTATTAAACTTATGAAAATACTATTAATTGAAAGGTTCTGTCTTTACTTGTAAGCTTTACAGGGGTCACAAGTTTCACAGGAAGTGTTTTGTCATTTCTCAATATCACTCAGCCATACAAAACAAAGACTCTGTGTCAGAGAGTAAAATTATTTTTACTGCCAGTGCAGGAAATCAACCTGTATATCAATTGTCTGATCAATATTTCCTGGATTTTCATTTTATTACTCAGCACAGTAATTATTTCATTGGATTCATCCTGGCTCAGAGATAAATGAGGCCCAGAGGGTGTTTTCTGAAGCAATACAAAAACCACAATTTTATTGCTAAATCATTTAACGTGATAGTAGCTCTAATTGCACACATCCTGAAAATAAAGAAATACATCTGTGAAATGACAGAAACTGCAAAATCTTTCCTGTTACACTGTCAGCCACCTAATCTAGAATAGCAGGTTGTGATTTCAAGATACCATACCTTGTGACATTTCTGCTTTTCATCTACATATGCCTCCATGTAGTCACTCTGGAAACTTCCTGTGATTTCTAAATATGATTGTATTTCCTGGGATACTCTCATTCTACTGATTAAGCATATAGTCATGTAGCAGTGGGTGATTATTGACTAGAAGGCGTCTTCTGTTCTGATAGACACCGAGACGCCCTTTTGTTGCCCATCTGACTAAGTGGGAGTGTATGCTTTAGCCCCATTTTGTCCATGCTTACCTCTATTTCATGATATCTTCATGTGTGCATACACAACTTTCCTTCTAACTAAAGGAATACTTCATGAATTGTTTAGTTTCCTTAAAGTCTCCCTTTTTCAGGACTGAAGATTACTTCTGATGAGCCATCATTAGGCCAGACCTCAAGATCATCAGCAAATCTTTGTCCAACAGCCCCTAATTGGCGTCAGAATGGTTTTTTTTTAGAGTATGTTTAGTGAAACTCTGAAATCTCCTAATTACCATGCCAACCAGAATTGAAAATGAATTAATCATTCATTAACATTTTTCTCCACCTCTAGATGAAGACCCAGTGTTGCCTACAAGGCCTCATGAGTTAAGGACTCGCATGTACACTCCTCCTGGTAACTTATCCAGTGCTCTTCGTGGTGCTTTAACTGACCGCTTCTCAGTTGCCCAACATCACAATTTCCTGAGGGGTTATCAGCTGCATAATGACTACCTTGAAAATAAGCACTTCTGTCAGTGGAAAGGTAAAAAGAACTAAAATTCAAGAGATACATATCAAGATGGTCATGGGATGAAGTTTTGAAAGAAATCTGTTGACAGGAAAAAAAAAATCTAAAACGATATTTTTTTTCCTGAATGGAGAGAAGAGACAAAGAGCTGCCAGGTATTTAAGTTTGTTTTTAGAAGTAAGCATGTGTTTACACAGATTAGCTAAGATGTCTGCGGCCCACACTGAGAGAGTAATCTTGCTGACAACAACAAAAAAAAATTCAAAGTAACAATGAGAACATGGAAAATATCTCAATTCAGCAAAGCTGTGCCTCTGACTTCATATATAACTGAAAAAAATAATGGAGAATATGACCTATGGTAGAAAGTCTGAAAAAAAAAAGGAGCTTTGTAGTCCAAAGAGGAGTGGAATAAGAGAGAAGAATGAATCTGTATGTAAAAAAGGAAAATTATATTTTTTAGTTCATATCAATAACGGATACAACAAGAACATGAAACGATGACTGAAATGAATCAGGAGAGATTTATTTTAAATATTAGATATAGTTTATGGACGGCAAATTACTGAAATAGATTGGTTGGAATCTCGATGTAGAATACTTTTAAGAATATGAATTTGGGTAGTATTTTGAGGTCCCTCTCATGTCTATTTGACATTTCTCTATCGCAACAATGAAATTCAACCAGGTCTGACAGATAGTCAGTTCAATACTGCATTTTTTTTCCCATCAAAATAGCAACAGATCAGTTCTTATTCCAATAAATATTTTCCTTTTAGACACTGTGTTAGACTCACGTCCCAATGAGCTAATGCAAAATCCTGATCATCTGGGCATGATAGATGCTGGGTTTTTCATCAATACCAGCAGTCCACCACTTCTAAGGCAACAGAGGGAAGTAGATGTCATCATATATTTAAGTTACACTACTGGATCGCATACATCGGTGAGAAAGATCATGTTACAGTGTGTTGTCTCATTTTGTTTGCCTATAGAATCTAGAACAATTCATCTTTTCATCTGCTTCCTTTTTAACTACTGTTCACTTCTTCAAATGCTAGAAGAGATTAGTGATTTCTTTGTCAAGGAAAGGAGAAATACATCTTCTAAGAGTGGTCTAAATTCTCGTTTTAAATGCTGTGAATAATTTGGGTCTTCATACTTCAGCAACTGAGTTTAGTTAGAAATGTAATGTTATACATCTTTGCCTGCTTAGTAGAAAAGGCAAGGTATAGCTTAGTATTGGAGTCTTTCTTCAGTAAAACATTAATCTAAATGAACACTGTGCCATACTGCCTGCATAGACATAATTGCACATTCAGACTTCGTTATCTCCTGGCTTCTTGGTTTCTAAGCATGTAGTAGGATATCTTGCACATATTGTCTTGCTGTGATCTATTTTTCTGATCAATTCTATGTAGCATATCAAACAGACTTTTTCACTTACACTACTTCATTTACCCCAAACTTCTGATTATTTCTTCTGCTTTCATAAAACAGAATCCTGAATGAAATCTCCAACTTCGATATTGATTGGAAAGCTTGTGATTAGTAATCTGTGTGGTACATTAATATGTGGAGTAGCAATGTGTTTAACAGCCCTTGATAAGAAGGAATCCACTCTATAGCTCTGTGTAACTAAACCTTAATTATAGATACTAATTTTTGGGCCTCAGGACAGCCAAGCTGAATAACAAATGCTGATCATATCTGTGATATTCCAGTCTCTAGATAAGGCGTGCAAATATTACTCAGAGCAGAAAATCCCATTCCCAAAAATTTCATTGAGTGAAGAAGATAAGAAAAACCTGAAGGAGTGCTATATCTTCCAAGATTCGGATTTGCCAGGATGTCCTATTGTGATTTTTCTTCCACTTGTGAATGACACCTTCCAAGAGTACAAGGCACCTGGTAAGATATAAGTTTGGGCAAAGTGTTCAACAAATGACAGCACTCCCCACTTCCCTGATTCAGGTGGAGGCTAGGGGCTCTCATTATTTTTCTGCCCATGCTACCTGCTTTGTATTTCTCTCCTTTACTGACAGCTGTTAGGATACATTTGCTTCACTTCTTGGTAACAGGTAGGTAAAATTCAAAATTCTGCTTTTGCTGAATTTGAGGGATGTGAAAAATGCAAATGCAGGGATGGACCCAGGTGGCAGGCACTTTGAGATGGGAATTAGGATGATATTCATCCTGGGTCTGCAAATTTCCCACCTGCTCAGGGAACCAGTAGCAGACTGGTGCACTGCAGTGGCTTTTGGAGCACCCTCTGAGGCTGATATCCTTGCCTGAACCATGACAACTGTTGAGTAAGCATGAGAGAATGTAATAATGCAGTCCCTCAATTTTCTCTTCTGTCTTCATTGCTCTGAGCGCACTTTAACAAGAGGCAGCCACACGTGACTGCGTTGTTGGTGCATTTAAACCCTGAATTCCCTCCTGGAGGAAAGACTCCCTTTTTGTGGCTGTGGACAGCTGACACACACACCACATCACCAGCATCTCTTTTTCTCCAGGTGTGAAGCGCTGTTGCTCAGAGATGGAGGAAGGACAGCTCGACCTGACCAGTCGGTGTTCCCCTTACTGCATGTTTGCAGTCAGGTATACTGATGAGAATTACTGCCGGCTGCTGAACCTCAGTGAATACAATATCTTGAATAACTCACAGATGATTATGCAGGCCTTGCAAACAGCAATGCAAAGGAGGAGACGAAACACATGCTGTTAACTATCCAGCTGCCTGTGTCTTCTTGGAGAATTTTTCATGCTCTAGTGCACAGGAGGAATGTAGCTTACTGAACACTGGCTGTTCTACACTACAGAAAGAAACTGTCCCTTGTGGCTCAGCAGGGATTTTTTATTGCCATAAGGAGGCTTCTTTAGGCAGGACATTGCCTGGGAGATCTTTACGTATGCTTTGTTCCCTAAAGGTTGTGTATGGAACACTCTTTTCCTAAAATTCTTGTTAGATTTAAAACAAATAGTCTAATTCTAAGCCTAATTTATTTTATGACACATATAAAAGACATTTTCTAACACTAAAGAGCTACAGTAGTACAGCCTAACCACCACACTGACAGGCCACAAGAAAGGGGTATGAATATGAATGTCTCCTCCCTACAATTTCTCTTAATGGAAAACAACACGTATCAAACCTGGAAAATGAAGAAAATCCCGAGACCCAGTTTCAATTTGACATCGGATCTCTGAGTCAACTCTATTTTGCAAGTATTACGAAGAGCAGCCAGAGGTTGGAAAGGTAACAGGGACAAATGTGTGCACACAGCCAGCACTGTGAATCACATGCATCTCCTGAGGAATCTTGTACTGTGAATGCATCACATATAGATCAGAAGGAACAACCTAGGAGGAAGGGACATATGTTTTTTCCAGTGTTGGTTGTTGTTTTGTTTTGTTTTGTTTTGTTTTGTTTTGTTTTGTTTTGTTTTGTTTTTCCCAGCAAAAACAAAAGGTAAAATTTGACCACATCAGAATTTCCTCTGAATTTCTGTCAATTTTCATTTTTGTGTTGAAATAAAAAAAAATCAAGATCTTATTTTGAATCTTTCAAAATAAAAAAACACTGGGAAATTTTTCCCAATTGATTTATTTCTCATATTGAACTTTCTTTCTTAAATCAAAAAATGCTGGAAATGAGAATATTCTACTTCCACTTGAGAATAAAAACTTCTACTGCTTATTTCAGTGGAATTTGTATAACTAGTTCAGGACATAGACTCATCAGCAAAAACTGCTCATTTGTTTACTTCTAGCAAACTGTGCAGACAGGCAGAAGTGAGTTAATATTTTGCAAGAACTACGGCCATCTTAAAACAACATGAGCAGACCCTCCATGGGATACAGCACAAAGGAAAAACAGTAACATTTGTTGAGACTTTACATTTTTAATCATTCTTCTCATTTCCTTTTATGGAAAATGACTTTTCTGAACTCCTGAAAGTGCTGATGATGAGCTGTGAAGGTTATAAACCTATAAAAACCATTGCATTCTAAGAGTAAGTAACATTGAAGATACACTTAGAATAGTCTATTCTATCAACTAGACAAGTTAACTAGATGTCATAATCTGAGTCTAAAATAAATCACGGAAAAGTGCTTGGTATGCTGAAACATTTCATGGTAATATTTTCCATAACACTTTTATTTTGAATCCTTTTAATACATAGCCTACCTCGTCAGCCTGGGAAATCCAACCTGAAAGGTTCATTAACTACCAAATAACACGCTTGATTTGGTGCAAAATTGTGCTTGAAGGATTTTCATTTTGGCAAGAAAAAATTATAAATTTTATTTACAAATGAGTTTGAAATTACTTTTCCATTTTTTTTTTATCATTGAGGACATCAAGTAAAACTACTTTTTTGTGCTTTTGTAATCTGAAATTACAAAGCTAAAAGTCAGAGCATGCATTTTAACACATAAAAATCACTGAGTTTTGAAAAACTACACACTTAGGCTTTTTTAAATTTTCTATGGTAGTTTCATGTGTCATATTCTGAAATATGGTGCTATCTGCTGTGTATAGCCCTGGGAATTGCTTCCTTAGGAACATGAAATTTCTGGTGTGAAAAAATAGACAGGTTTTGATGATAAATTTACCTCATCTCCAGCTCTGAGAAAATACTGGCTATATACACACATTTCGTATAAACAATATTGGACAATAAATGCTTGTTTGCAAAATGGAAATTCTGCCTCGTTCCGTATATTCAGGCATTCTGGTGATATGCTCTAGGTTCACAGTGTGTTCCTTGTTCCAGGAAAGCAAAATTGTTGTTGAGAACATCACAGTGTCCCAAATGCTTGCTGTGAGCATCATGAACAAAGAGATGACTGCAGGGCTACAAAGTGAGCCACAGTCCCACCACACCTGCAAAGGGGCATCTCTGATGTGGACTGAAAGTGCCATTTGTGAAAATGGAGGAATTCCCACACCAGGGGATGAGTCAGTCTTGTTTCATCTCAGCTGACGTACCTTCTTCTGAACACCCTAATGAACTGTGTGGTGCTCCAGTGGGTGTATCCTTTCCTTATGATCTTGGCAAGCTGTGAGCATCACCCCTGGTTTCTCTCATCTGCTATGCCTGATTTTCTAGGGAATGAGTGATGGCACAGGACAGAGACAGTGCCTTTGAAAGATTTTTGGCCATGGACACTGTGGGAATAATGTTTTCAGAGCCCTAGTCCTGGCTTATAACAAGCTTTCCCAAGAGGTGTCAGAATAACGCACTGACTTTAAGGTTTTTTATGACCTAGTGAAAAATGCATTTCGTCAAACTGCATAACTGCAGCTGGCACACAGATGGGACATGCCACATAGGTAGACACAGTTCTTCATGGCATTGCGAAACAACATAGCCTATAGCAAAAATTTATTCTACTAAGTTGTCTTTGATGGTGGTGATAGTTTGCATGGGAATGTGCAATATGGGAATGTGCATGGGAATTGTGTTTGTTACTAACTATATTTAACAAATAAGCTCAGAAATGCTCAGGACGTAGCTAACTTTTTGCTCATAGGCAATACACCAGGAGAACAGGGAAACAAAAACATTCTCTTCCTCTCATAATTTTCATCTGCTATGACCTGCTGAAGACGCAGCAGCTTTTTATGCCCTTTCAAATCCTTTTCCAGTGAGCTGAAAGCTATGCCAGTGTCAATGGCATAGGGGTTAGATGGATTCTAGCAGGGGCAGGGGCAAGTGTCCCAGTGCAGTGGCAGGTTTCCAGACAAACCCCACAGCTCTACGCTGGTGATAAATCTTGCATCTGGCTGGCAGAGTTCATTGGGTCAGGCATAGGAGCCTGATTACAGCCAGAGTCAGCCTAAACTGGAAAGCAGCACCGGAGTATTCACAGGGGTGGAGCTAGATTACAGAAAGTCATCGCTTCAGGACTCTTTGTCTTAATATAGGTGATAATAATGGGCCATAGGAAAGAAGGGTAAGTGTATACAACTTCTTGGGAAGAGTCACACCCTGGCTGGACCTTCTCTGAGTAGAGACAAAACATCCTATGATTGTGTCTGCTCTGCACATGTAGACCTGGGATGGCAAGGATAGGTGGTACAGAATCTCTTAAAATGACTTTTGCAACAACCAGGTTAGTCTGAGAGAAATAGTATTGTCCACTTTCTTTTGTATCCGATCTACTGTCACAGATGATCTGCATTTTGGGTATGTAATGTTTCTGTGTCTTATCAGAGTCTTGCTACATGGAAAGTTCAGCACTCAAATAAAAGGGTATCTTCCTCTTACTATTAGTCATCAATCTGCTGGTGGCCAGTATTGGGCAAAGTGACTTGAATAGCATACTTTCAGACATTGTATGAGAAGGGGCATTTTTTCGGATTTATTTTACCACAAGATGCAGCACAAGAAAATGGGAGGGGAATAGCTGGGTTTAAGAAATCAGGCAGAGGTGGGGCTCTGAGTCAGTTTATAAAATAGTCACTCACCTGCATGAGACATCTAAGCTATTTGTGTCTCTGGAAGCTGGGATATGTGAAGTTCTACTGCCAGAGATATCACAGGACAGGTTCGTGACTGTGGCCACAATGGAGTCAGGCAGTGCTTTGTCTCAGGTAAGAAGGGTGCAAAGCCAAACAGGGTGTCTGGAGACTCAGCTAGTTGTGCTGCACGTTGTGAACTGATGGGACTGCTTTCCTGACCTATCATTGACTTTAAGTGGCTGCACAGGAAAAATAAATCAGTGCTTCAAGAACTCATTACAGAAATTAAAATGATAGTGAGCCAAGGAAAGGAGAGGAAAACTGCTTGGGGTGTAAGAGTTTATTTACAAAAGAAGCATTTTCTATATGTTGGAGTTTTCTTCATCTCAGAAACATGCCATATGCAACCTTAGAAAAAAGTATTAAGTAGCACAGAGATGTGCTTCAAGGTGAAATACCAATTAATTACAGGGTGTGTTTACTGGAGACAGGTTTACTGCTACTTGAACAGCCGGAGTCAGGAGAAGCCGTCCCTGCGGTATGTCACCAGAGCCTGGAGCAGTTGTCACGCCAAGGGTGGACCTTACTGGGCTGCTATGGCCCTGCCCAACTTTGCTGGGGCAACACAGAATGGCAGTGACACTGCTGGGAGCACTGGCACCAGCTGAGGCTCTGTAGGCAACATTGACTGTGGGATCTCCTTCATTACTGCACAGCCTAATTCCTAAGAAGGATTGCTGCTAGGAGCCAGCATGACTTTGGTCCTTTTCATTGCAGGAGTTGATCACCCAAACCAGTCCACTGGATGGAATTATGCGGCTGAATTGTGATGGAGAACAGTGGTCTTCTGTTACAAAGGTACCACAAAAGAGAATTTAGAAGTAAAACTGTAGAAAAGAATTTTCTGTTGGGTAGAGCCTGGGCAAGGACAGAAACAGATAGGTTTCAATGTCTGCTGAGCGGTCTAATTAGGTATCATAACTCTTAACAGCTGCCTCCATGAAACCTCATCCAGCTTATCACTTTAATCACTTCGCTGCACTGTCTTGTTTCGTGTTCAAGTCCTACTGTTGTTTCTATCCTTGGCAGATGGTAAATGAATCCCGTTTTAATAAGATTAATAGTTTTTAAAGAGTGGGTTTGACTAGGCTTTCTGCTGAATATGTCTTACCAAAGCAAATTTACTACCAGTGTAGGTAGTAATAACCATGAAATTGAGCCATTTACTCCCACAAAGAGTATGGCACAATCTCAAACTGGCTTTTCAACACTGGATTTCCTGAATTAACCTTACGTCTGGCCTCTGCAAAAAAGAAAGGAATTGCAGCTAAGACTTATCCAGGAGACTTCAGGCGTGTTAAATGAGCCCTTTCCTTTTAGAAACTACAGGACCAGATGTGCTTAAATAGATATTTTTTATTTTTTTCTCTCTAATTTACTGCAATTTAATAGAATAGAATCATTAAGGTTGGAAACGCCTAAGATCATCTAGTCCAACCATTTACCTACCACCAATTTTGCCCACTATATCATGTCCCTATGTACTTCATCTACCCTTTCCTTAGGACGGTGCCTCCCCCACTTCCCTGGGCAGCCTGTTCCAATGCATTACCACACATTCTGAGAAGAAATTCTTCCTAATATCCAATCTGAATGTCCTTTGACACAACTTGAGGTTATTCCCTCTTATCCTATTGCTGTTACCTGGAAGAAGTGGCTGCCCCCTACCTCTCCACAACCTCCTTTCAGGGAGCTGTAGAGAGTGTTAAGGTTTCCCCTGAGTGTCCTCCAGTTATGAATGGTGTCTTTTTCTGTTTTGAACTAAGATGCTAAACAGAAAGCATTATACCTACAGTTGAGAGAGTAAGAAGTTCTTTCTGTTGTTAGTTGAATGGAAAATGTGAAGATAAGAAAATACATTCTAAAAAGTATCTCTGCAATGAAATGGTCCTTGCATGTTCTGGGCCATGAACCCACCCTCTCATGATTTTTTAGGCAAAGCACATACTCCTTTCATGATTTGTTCTTCTATGATGCCTAAACCAAGATTCCCTGGTTATGACAGGACACATCCACACTTTGTTGAGTCCCACAGTGCTGCTTTTGGATCACCACAGGCCATGATGGTCAATTAATGGGACTCAGTTCCTGAACCCGAGTTGAGCTCTTCCAGGAGAGCGTCTTCTACAAAGCCAAAACCAGCCTCTGGCAGCACTGGCTCTTCCTCACTCCTCTTCCTCATTCCTGTCTGTGGCTTCCTGTTGGGCATCCCTTGCAGTCTGGCTCCATAAGGGGCTCCACATTCCCCCCATTGCAGACATAACCCACACCTGACAGCTGGCAGGCAACTTCACAAAAAGAGCTCTATGTGGCAAAAACAAGGTCAGCAGTTTAATAAAGCTGCAAACAGAAGGCTTTGAACTGAATTAAAAAACGACTAAGCAGAAAAATACAGACAGCACAGGATTTATTCTTAAATATGTGCTTTCATTTCATTCACCTTTATTCTGTCCTCGCTCAAATATTTGAGCATCAGGGGCTGGCACAATGCTTCACCCTCATGCAATTACTGTACTTCTTGACTTCATACCACAATTTTTCCTCTTGTGCCTCCCTTATATCTATGCCTTTATAATTAGTTTTTAGGCACAAATGCAAGTGGATTGTCTTATCAAGAGCTGCTCTCTGGATTCTGACCTATGGTTTGACCCTGTCATTGTGCAGACCGAGTCACCAGCTGTGCAGCTGAACAGTACCAACTCTCCTGGTTTTCAGGGGCTTGGTTCTATGCTGTTACATGAAGGCTTGTTTTATCTGGTTCTTGCTAAACGTCTTCAGAATGGATAATGTACGTTTGTGAGCTCCAATTCCAGCTGGGCTAAACATTATGAGACACCAGGTGGACAAGTGTCACTGATGAACATGTTTAGTGAGCATGATTATGGTGAATTAGAGGATCTTAGCGGTCTTTTCCAACTTTAATGATTCTATGATTCCATGACATATATTCAGTTTGGTCTATAAACACTGATGCAGCACTGGAAATACTGTATGTTCAAAAGAAAAGGAATGTGGAAAAACCATATTTCACAGCACAGTAGTCTGAACTTGAGTCATTGCTGGATGGAAGCCAATCCTAACAATAGTAATTTTATCACTTGCAAAAAGCCTAAAGCAGCTTTTCATTTTTCTACCTTAGAACTTAAAGAAGTACCTCCTCTCCCAAACTGAATCAGAATCTTAACCACTCTGTGAAGCTGGACTTTAACTAGAAAGCAAAGCAATTCACCATAATTATAAAGATCTGCACAGAATCTATAACAGTAGAGAAGCCTTTCAGTCTACTGCATGGCTTAGATACTAGCAGTCAGAACAAGATATTGGCCAGTCCTTAATCACATAGGAAAATTCAACTAAGCTGTTTACAGTTTGGGTATCTCTCTCCCTAGATCATTTCTACCTTCTAAATATGCTATTTACTTCTAGCATTCATTCAAAAATTTTGCTTGTGGTTTTTTTTTTTTCTTTTTGCAGATAGAATCATCTCTGTGTTACTTACTGACTGTAAGAGTCATAAGAGCAAGAAATATCCACCAGGCAGATGTTTGTAAGTATCTGTTGTGCTCTGTATTGATACCTAACCCTTCATGGGGCACTAACTAGATTTTCTAGATTTTTTCCGTGGCCAGAGGAAGTCCCCTGCTGGCACGATTGTTCCAGCAATGAGCAGTGTGCTTCTCTTTCCTTTAGTCCTATTCTGTGCGGAGATTACTCTTTTTAGTGGGCATGGTGGAGATGGGTTAGTGGTTGGACCAGATGATCTTAGCTATCTTTTCCAGCTTCAATGATTCTATGATTCTATAAGTTCACTGGTTTGCACGTATTCATAAAGAAGACAGATGAAACAGCTACTGCAGTGTCTTGAAAGCAGGAAATGCAGAAAGGTCTCCTGGGGTAGATTCATGCAACAGAAGACAAAAACTGACTGGAATAATGGAACAAACACAGGAAGTGGAGTAACCTTAACTCAAATTTAGCTTGTATAGAAACTGCCTGAACAGTAACAAATACAAAGTACCACAGCCTGCCTACCAACCTTCACAGATTAAGCCAAATAAAGTGTACATTTCTGATGGCCCACAGCTGTGTCTTTAGTAGGATCTGTTCTGATAGGACAAGGGGAAATGGTTTCAAATGAAAAGAGAGGAGACAGTTGAGGTCAGGCTGGAGGGGTTTTGAGCACTCTCATCTAGCTGTAGGTGTCCCTTTTCGCTGCAGGAGATTTGGGTTAGAGGGCCTTTAAGGGTCCCTTCCAAATCAAATTTTATGAAGTATAAAGGAAGATTTTGGCTTTATTTATATAGACATCAGGAAGCATTTGGAAGCTTTTTTTTTCTCTTGATTGAGCTGTTGTTCTGTTGTTTATTTATTTATTTATTTTTTGTTCTGCCTGGTGAAAATTGAAGCAATCAGTTTGTTCCCTTAGCTCTTGCAGGAGTAGTGTGATATTTTTGTTCGAAGTTCCTACTTGGACAAAGGACTTGGGAAACTATCCTCTGCTACATATTATTCTGATTTTACTCTTGTTTCTATTCATTTTTTGAAGGATTGCTTGGTCATGCTGATTAATATATTGGAACATGTTTCTTACCAACCAAACAATTTCCTTTTGTCAACTTGATATCTTATTACAGTTTTGACCTTGCAACAAATTACAACAAATCTGGCACTTAATGCAAGTAGCCTACATCACTAATACCACATCTAATATCTTTACAAACCAGCTAACAAAGTCACTGTGGCATTGCTGAGTAACAGCTTCTGTATGTTAATAAACCCACAATACAATTTAGTTTTTTCACAGCAAGTACTTGTGTTTTAAGTCACTGCTCTGCGTTTCTGCAGTGCTAAAGCTTCTTAACAGAAAACTCTGTTTTCTGGATTCTTACTCCACAGTGTGGTTTGCTGGTTCCACCAAAGCTTTCCCTTTTGCAAGAGCTGGAACTGATGACACAGTAGGAGAAAACCTTTTGATTTAATGCATTTATTATGTATCTAATTATATTTATTCAGAGAAGACTCATCTCCCTCTCCAAATCCTTTTTTTCCCATTCCTATTACCTAAATTGTAATGTCTGTGTTGGATTTACATAATATGAATCATAGTGCCTCTCTTTGAAAGAAGACCCTCATGTTGTTCTTTTCTCTAGCAAATTTTCACTTTAGATGTTTTTGTGTTTTTTGACATACAGTAAGCCAGACTGATTGCTACGTGAGCCTGTGGTTGCCAACTGCTTCAGCTGACAAATTTCAGACTAAAACCATCCAGAATTGCAAAGATCCTGTCTGGAATGAAACCTTCTACTTCAGAATCCAGAGTCAGGTCAAGGTACTTAGCTGAGATTTCTCTGGTAACTGTGATCTAGGGTGAACTGCCTGGATTCTTCTTTTTGCAAAGCAGAGGTGTCTAATTGTCCTGAGAGGCAAAGAGATGTGCAAAGAGACATGAAAATAACATGTACACTCAATATACTTATCCATGCCATGAAAGACAAGTATATCACTCAGTCATGCACACCTTTGAGATGTCTAATTTGTCCTCGTGCCTCCTTATAGGTAGATGTGTACAAGGAGTTCATTTCTGCTCCATTTCCTTCCCTTCCTGCTCTCTTTCTTCACTTTCTCTCACTCTTAACAGTAGTGGAATGAAAATGGATCTACTACTTTAACTGATACTTGTAACAATACTGTAATTCCCTTTTCAGAATGTGCTGGAGCTGGGGCTTTACGATAAGGACGTTGTTACTCAAGATGATCACCTCTTCACAGTGTACTTTGATACAGCCAAACTTACCCTGGGAGAACAAGTCTTCATGCATTTCAAGTGTGATTCACAGGTGAGGTCTCAAATAAGGTATGGAATTCATTCACAGACACGTTTATTGTCTTCTTTTCTGCCTAAAATGTTAATTGCAGGATCTTTCTTTATCCTTCTTATGTATGGATTGTCCAACTACATAAAAATTTTTTCATCCTGACTTGAGAAAGTTTCTTCACTTCTGCATCTGTAAGCACACTGATGTTGGGTGTTGGTGTATTTAGCCACAAACTGTAGATGCCTCTGCAAAACTGCCACTTTGTTGGTCCTGCCCCCATCAAGAATCCTACAGGAGTGTGTCCACACCAATAAAAATCACATGGTGCTTTTGTCATCACTTGCTACTTAACCTAGTAATTAAGAAGTAATGATCACAGAGCCAAAAGTCAAACCAGTCTAGTTGCTAATTACAGACTGTGGCGTGACTGTTTGAATAAGGTGTCCAATTCACGTCATTCAGCCTCACAACAAGAAGTGTTCCTGTTTAGGGGGTTCTAGGAGTCTCTGAATGTTGCATTTGAAAAGGACTGATATACTGTAAGGACAAGATGTACTGCATAGCTGCAGGAAAGTGTTGTCTGACCTGAAGGCTGGGTGTTGGAACCTTCATCCAGTGCCAAGCAGCACTGCTAACACAGCTACCTCCAGCACTGTGGTGCTGAGAGAAGAGAATATTCATTGTACACCTCTGTAAATAATCTTCACATACTTCTAATACTTCCTGGAGAGACCAGTATAACAACAGTGTAGGGCATAGTCCTGCTACCTCTCTTAGGTGTGCTGGCCTTGCACGTAAAGGGATATCCTGCGCTGTGAAGAAAATCCCATTCCCTGAGAAGAAAGTATGAGAAATATAGATGTGTTCTGTGTCTGTGAGGAATCGCTGGTGCCATGCTCTGCCACCAAGCTGATCCACATGCAAGGTTATCACATCAGCCTGTTGCATCTGTATATGCAACTTCATATATCAGTGCTTTGAATCCAACCAGCCCACATGTTATCCATGGGAGTGGTACTGTCTGATACCATGAAGGCTAATTATGTGTTTAAGGAGTCTCTGCTGCTGGTTGTTCATCTACCAGCTGCAATTGGCTTCTCTGGAGCCTGTTTAGCTCTCTTTGGCCAGAGGGTGAAATGCCCCCAGTTTGGCAAGCCCATTAGCTGAGCATCGTCAGGCAGGCTTACAGATGAGATGATCTCCCTGCATGTTCAGCTAGGGCATCTCCTTTCCTCCTCACTTTTCTCTTAGTCTCTTGTACATTTGCCATGCACCATCCACATGCATCCAAACTCAAAGTTCCTCATCAATAAATACCTTATTTAAACCTTTGTGAAATGCCAGATGAGTGCGAACCTCCACTAGCCCTTGAAAGAAATAGAAAGGTTCTGCTGGTTATAATCCAGCTGATTACTGTCTAGGTGACTACAGGTCTTGTATCCAAACCTTTCATGGTTCTACAGTGGTTAGAATTCATGATATTCAGGCCTTCATAGCATATTATTATCCTTTATTAGTAATTTTTTAGAGTATTCAATACAATAAGTACTCTTGTACCCTTTGAGGAAAAAAGTAGACTACAATACTTGTTTCTCTGTTCTTATCCCTTCTGTCCCCACCTGTTTTCTTCTCTCTGGCACTTTCTTCCACCAAGGAATTATGCTCTGTTCCACCACCCACAGAGGAAGTCTTAACACTAGAATTACCTTTGCCCTAGTGCCCTCATCATGCTGCCAGACAAAGTGGTTGTCCTCTTCTGCCACTGCTTGGCATACCGCCATTTTCCCTCTTTGCACTAGAAAAGTTTGGCTGCTCCCCTCAGTAGCACCTTGTTCTCTTTGCTGGCAGACTCAGTACAGGGCATCATCTCTGTTGTGCTGTGGATATCCCAGAAGAAAGGCAAGCTTATCACTTTCTTTGACAAAACCTGCTCTGGCAGGCATCCAAAATCATCCTATCCATAAAAGATCTGGCGACCTAAGGCAATCATGCAAGACGTGGCAGGCTCATGTATTTTAAGTACATTGCCAGTCATGAACAATGTGTGTACGTATCTTATAAGAATGAGAGATTGCATTATGAAAACCACCAGTAGACTAGTGTCAGATACTTTTTCCTTTCTTTATTTTTCAGAGAAAAGAGGAGTTAGAGGTGGGATTTGCATTGGATAATATGTGAGTAAACGTAAAACGCAACATGCCACCTCCGCACCAGGGAGGTGGTGGTGTTGCTCTCCTTTGAGGTGTTCAAGAAACATATAGATGCAGCACTGAGGGTAATGGGTTAGTGGGCATGGTGGGGTTGACAGTTGAACTAAGTGTTCCTAGTGGTCTTTTTCAACCAAAACAATTCTATGGTTCTATAATATGCAGCAAAAGGAAATGGCAATTCAGAGACATGAAATAATCTAGCATAATTGTCCAGAGTGCATCATTGTTTGGAGGTGATGATGACTAACACGGTTTCCCATGGAATCTATGGTATGAGCTGATGAATTGGTGCATGCCAGGATGACCTTTCATGAACTTCAGACAGCCAGGAAAAATGCCCTAAAATCTTTTCTTTGTCTACTGTAATGAAAATTATTTGAGGACAGAACATAGAGAGTGATATTTTGTTATGCACTTGTCTTTGAGAATTGCAAGAGAACTCAAACCCTTCAGTGCATAACAGAACATGAAATAACCACTGGATCCTTGAACTAGAGCCCATTGTTGTCCTTAGACAAACTACTGTTCTTTGAAAACAGTGAAACCATCTGCAGTCACAGCTTGGGGCTTAGGATGAAGTCACTGCACAGTTTGGCCCTACAGTATCTTTTTTTTGCTGAGCCCCAGGACTGGATTAGCCAGTATGATAACTGTGCCATGGCAATGCAATGAGGAAATATGTGCCATGAGTATTCTGGATTTTTTTCTTTCAGATTAAAAACATAGCTAAAAATAAGGAGGAAAATGAGGAGAGGGGTGTGGTTCATGAATTATACTGTAATTATAATAAGTTATTAAAAATGTATTTTTCTTTCTGTTTCCTAGTTCAGGCCCTCCTGAAACCATCATTACAAATGGAGTACTAGTGGTGAGCGTTATGTTTTATCATCTTTCTTGTCCTGTTGCCATCCTTGTTTCACCTGACTCACAGTGATCAGGCCAACATAAGCTTCGGCTTTGCAAAGTTAGCACTTAAGTGTTGTCATTTCCATCATCAATTGCCTCAACATATATGTCCTTACCTTCTTCCTTCTGAATGCACTGGCCCTCCATGTCACCCTGCCAACCTTGCCCTGGGTTTGTCTGGCTTCTCAGGGACTTCTGTTCCAGACAGCATATGAAATAAAGGTTGTGGTTTAGAGAGAAAGATTTCATTGTGTCACAGCGCACTGCATATGTAGCACTTTTATCAACAGCAATAGGAGCTTAAACTGGAAAACAGAATCTCAAACTGTGAAATTCTCTGTCTATGTGGTATTTCATTGCTCATGTCTCTTACAGTCTCGCAAGATCTGCTGCTTGGAAGTTCAGGTGGTTGAGAAGAAGAAAAAGGAGAGGAAATCTTTATCAAGTGAGGTTACTTCTCTATCATCTCTTTTTAAATCACAACTTGGCTAAATGAAAGATTGAAAAAAACAAAGCAACAAATCAAACCATGAAAACAGTCTTATGGTATGCTTTGTAAGAACTTTTGTTTCCAATTTTGATAACAAAACTGCTGTGTCTGCTTTTGTGTTCTTTCTTAGAAAAACAGTTTTCCTTTAAAGTGCAAGGCTCATACGAGGGCACCCAAGACATTACACTGGGATCTGATCTGGTCTTTGGTTCCCCCTATCCTGCCAGATTCCACTATGCCAAATACAGGCAGCCAACACTGGATCTCATGCTACCAGGGAAGAAACTGCTTATTACTGGACTTCATAAAGTATGATAGTGATGTGTAAAATAACATGTTCCGTAAAGAGCAACATTAATTGTGTCTGTGGAGAGGGAATAACATTCTGTTATATTGAATTTTCAGCACTCTTACTTGTGTGGTACAAACTCAGGCACTCAAAACATGGAGCTTCATTCCCTTCCAAGTGGACAAAACATGATCTTAGCGGAGGTGAGTTCCTGTACCTTTGTGGAAGAGGTTGAGAAACCTGTGTATGGACTTTTGCAACTCCAGTGAGCTGTACAGCTAATTGAAGCTCCATATAATGGTGGTCATACCCAATTCATCCCCATCCTTGACAGTGCATCTGCCTGCCTCTGACAAGACTGGTCCAACTGTGGGAAAGCCTGGTTTCTCTGTGTGGCACTGGGAGTCTCACTCTCATTGCACTGATGTGGGTTAATTGGAATGGGGCAAATAAATTCTGCAGAGCAGAGACTTCAGTTTCTGCCAGAGGAAACTGGGAACTTCTGGCCCATTTTGAAGTGCTCTGATAATTAGCAGGGTATTTTGTGATGAAGAAATTGTGCAAACAAAATGCTGCAGTAAAATACTGCTGGGTCTTTAGGTAATAAGACTAGGTTGTATCTTCTGTTTTGAATGGATGTGGGAATACAAAGGATGCTGTTACTCCACCCTAACCTTACTTCATGCTTTTCCTTTTCTAACATGTATGTGAGGCACATGCACCAAATGAAGGTAGCACCAATCTCTTGCTGATGATGACTGTTCTTTTCTAAGCAAGTTTAGATCCACAGTTAAAGAAGACCCAAATAGAATCAGAGGATGACAGCTTTTGTAGGGTATACCAGCAGAAAAAGAACAAAGGCTGTTGAGCAAAATAGTGCTATGGCTTTAGCATGGCTGTCTGTCCTGTTATAGCCCAAGAGAGGTAATTTTGGCAGGGAGGTATAATGTGTAAATTATAATTGTAAGCAGCAGTTGTCTTCAGGTGTTGCATTCACATATAAACACTGGAGATTATTGAACAACTTCCCTGACAATAAACCATTCAGAACAATTCATGTACACAGCTGAATTATTCAGAACTTCTGATTTTATCTGCATTGCTAGGATAGCACAAGATAAAAGTTGTCCCAAGGCTGCAGAAAAAAGGGCAAAATCAGATTATCTTGCTTATGTTGTTTGCATTCTTGCTTTCCAGGATAAAGGATTTGATTTACACGCAAAGGCAGAAGACTGGTAAGAGGCTATAGAGAACAGACTTCTCAAAAATTGTAGGAATGTCTTTCATTAGGTGTATTTCATTAAAATTTTATTGTTATTTAATAATTGTTAAGAAAAGTTCCTCTTTCCATTACTTTCAGGCAGTATAAGAGAGAATCTTCCTATAAATGCAATATTTTGTGCATTTAGTTAGTTTTTTTTTTGTTGTTTTTTTTTGTACTAAATATTATTACTGAACAACCAAATATAATGGATTTTTTTATTTCTGATTTCTGCTCCAGCCCAGACCACCTTGATGTGCGTTTAGGGTTTGACCTCTGCATTCAAGAGCAAGATTTTCTATGCAAAAGGCAGAAATGTGTTGCTGCTGCTCTTAAGAAGGTCCTGCATCTGGAAAAGGATCTGCTGGACCATGAGGTCTGTAGAGTAAACATTCAAAACATCTTATGAGTGCCTAGCATTGGGAACCCATAATTTGATGCTGAATGTTCACTATTTCTGTGGCTTCTGTAGCCATTTGTTTATTCTTTTTCATTCTAAAACTTCACTGCTGCTTTCTCCATAACTTCAGTTGTGTTCCCCCTCTCCCCCCCCCAGCCATGAAATGTTCCCTGATTAAGTCCCACAGTCTGCACTCTTCACTCCTGTTTACTCCTCACTGTCATGGCAGTGAAGGGTCCAAAAATACTGAATCTTATTTCAGTGTCCTGTGATTTTCTCCTTCATCTGCCATGTCACTGTCCCAGTCTAGGTGTATTATTTTTTCTTTCAGTGTTGTCTTCCTTGACACTGAGAAGGGATTTCTACCTGTGTCTTAAAATTTCCATCTATCCCCGCCTTCCTGTCTTTCTGCAAGTGTTACTGTCAAGAACAGAACATTGACCCAGTTCCTTTGTGATTTGCCCTCTTCCTGTTCTTATATGCTCCATCTTCTCATTATCTTTCACTTGCTTCCTCTGATGCTTTCAAATGTCTCTGTAGCTCAAATCTGTGAAGTTTCTGTTCTTTTTTTTCTCTTTGCTACCTTGTCTCCCTTGCATAACTTCTCCTTGGCTATCACCTCTAATCTTTCCCACTTGAATTTTTTGCAAGCCAGACTTGATTTTCCTTGTACAGAAATAGCTTTTTCCATAGTTTTTGAAACTGCCATCCTTTCTGTCAGTCTGCTTTATGACATGTGAGATTTCTTTTTCCTGCCTTTACTGCTGATGCTTTCTCTCTTATTGCCATGCTGCTCCCAGACTAGCTGCAGGCCACATTCTGACACCATTTTTTTCTGTCTCTGTGTTGCCCAGACCCCTGTGGTGGCCATCATGACTACAGGAGGAGGGATGAGGTCTCTGACCGCACTGTATGGCAGTCTGCAGGGGCTGAAGAAGCTCCATGTCCTGGACTGTGCTACATACCTGACTGGCTTGTCTGGTACAACTTGGTGAGTAAGACTAGGTAGCTTCTCATGGCTTTCTTTCTTGTGAAACAGAAGTGTTGAGGTAGGCTATGGCTACCAGCCATAGTCCACTAACAACACCTTCTCAGCTGTCCTTTTTTATCTCTTTCCAATGACAGATTAAAGTCTTTGTATGTGGAAAAATCATGTAATCTGCAGCAGCATGAAAATGAGTGTATATATTTCCTCTTCCTAGGACCATGTCAAACTTGTATAGAGATGCTGACTGGTCACAAAAGGATCTCGATAATCAAATAAGCGAGGCTCGAAAACATATGACAAAATGCAAAATAAATTCCCTTTCCTTGGAGTATTTGAAGTTTTACAAAAAGCAGCTGCACCAGCGGAAAAGAGAGGGCCGCAAAACATCTTTTATAGATCTCTGGGGGCTTGTCCTGGAATCTTTGTTGCATGATGGGGTACAGTATGTCATGAAGCAGAGTGGCTTGCTAGTTTCTGAAAATTAGTATCTGTAAATGTTCTTGTTTGTTCTGAGGAAAGTAATTTGTTATGAGACTGTGTATATGTAAGCACAGTCATTTTCAAAATGTTTGGTGATATTTTTTTAAATATCTTTCTGGGGTAGACAGAATCATTCTTGTCCATGAGATCTTGAATATCTTCTTCAAAGAGAACTGCAAAATAAACATTTTGAAGAAATACAGTATTTTATGTTAAGATTTTTTGGCATGTTCTGCAAATATTTTGTTTGAAAATAACAAAGTTAAAGAGAGTAACTTAGAGAGAAGTATTAACAAATAGACTTGCAGACTTTTGAAATGTGTGTGAGGAGTCTTTCATAAACCTGCAGTGTAACACGTTAAGATGATTTTAACCATCAGTATTGCTTTCTGCTCTTGAAAATTTCATTTAATTTTCATCCTAACGGTCATTCAATAGTCTGGCATCTCAGGACTTGCAGACATTTAAGTAAAACAACTCTCATGGTAATTTTGGAAAATATGAAGCATCTCAAAATTTAAGGCCAGAGTGTGTTTTACTTTAGAGGCAGGATATATACTGCACTATGAGTTTAAGTCCACAGAAAATATTACTCTGCTAATTTTTGTCTCAATGTAACTATATTTCCGGAATCATAGAAAGACAGCCATAAACTCTCTGATCAGCAACGGGCCATTGATCGTGGTCAGAATCCATTGCCTATCTACACTGCAGTCAATGTCAAGGACAACTACAGCACTCTGGATTTCAAAGGTAATTATGAGATTTCTGAAAGATAGTTGTCTTTATATTTGAATTGGTCAATCAGGGAACAGACTCTTTAGACAGCCTAAAATAAGCCCTCTCTGCTAAAGACCAGAAGCTCAGCTGATGTACATTGGTGTAATGTCCTTGTAGCATAAGTCTGACCTACTAAGCAGATGCAAAAATTTTTACGTATTTCCATGTTTGCTGGTCTTCATTAGTTTCATGATCATAATTCCTTGCTGTTTGTCTGAAATATTAGACTGAACTGCAGAAACTATTTTCATTTTTACCACCTTTCATTCAATGGTAGCAATGTGTTTAGCCACAGCTAAGATACTGTAGTGAAATATTGGTTTTCTTTTTGTGTTCCTTGCCACAGAGTGGGTAGAATTTACACCTTATGAGGTAGGATTGCAGAAATATGGGGTTTTTGTTCGCTCTGAGGATTTTGGCAGTGAGTTCTTCATGGGCCGGTTAATGAAGAAGCTCCCTGAATCTCGAATCTGCTTCTTAGAAGGTAAGCTATTTTCTTGAAAACATCCAAACCGTTTTTTAGTTATGATTTGAGTAACTAGGTGCTATCAAAGAACAGGTGCATGACAGTCTGGAGAGAATAAATACCTCATCTTTGAATTGCTGCTTAGTATAATAGATTCAGTTTATCAACAATAGAATCCAGATCTCTGGAGACTAATGGCTCTGCCCATACCACTCCAAAAATGTGATGTCCACAACAGCTTCAAACATGCTGCCTTCTCTTTCAGATATATAGTTTCTGATTATGGAAGCTCAAATTAAAATAAGATACATTGCAGGTAATCTATTATAGTTCCCCATCAGATATCTCATATTGCAAGTTTTTATCCTGTCTTTTAATATAAGATTTGTGATAGCTTTTCTTTTTTTTTTAACTTAGCTCTTTAAATCACATAAATTCATAAAAATCTCACCATTACTTGAAACAAAATATGTCTGTAAGACAAAAACTGGATACCAAAATAAAGCTTAAAAATCAGCAAACTCAAATAGAAAATCAAAACTCCAAAATAAAACAAAACAGCTTCCATTTAAAGCAAACTAAAGAAAAACATTAACCTTGTGATTTTTTTCTCATGATAACAGTTTTGAGATACATTACATGTGAATGCTTGAGTTAGAGAATTCTCTTCTTTCACAGGCATGTGGAGTAGTTTATTTTCATTGAATGTGTTATACATCTGGAATTTGTCCCATTCATCAGAGGATTTTTGGCACAGGTGGACCCAGGACAAAATGGATGATATAGGTTAGTTATATTTCTTTCCTACTGTGTACTAACTATTAAAGTTAGGTAAACTGTCACACCCACTTGTAACATGAAATACACACCTTACATTAGGCATTCTGAAGTTCTGCTTCAAAGGCTACATTGTTTTTCAAGAAGGAATCATTTCTAAAGTTTCATATTGTAAAGCATAATTGGTTAATAAAAAAATCTCCTATTTAGTAATCTGTGAGCTCATTGAGGGCTGTAACATGTTCAAGATCAGTAAGATTATATTGTAGACAACAAAGCAAAAAGACAATGACTACCTTAAGCAGGAGCCATGATAGTACAAGCAAGTACTACAGTTACATTTTCAAAAGCCTGTCTTCAATCAATTTCACTGAGGTTGTATGCATCTGAAGCAGGTACCTATTGCTTCTTACTGCTGGATTTTGTTTCCTCTCCAAATATGAATCTTGTAAGGAAATAGCATATGGCTGGTAAAAGTAGCGTTCTGTTTTCTTTTTCACTTTGCAACTTGTGCTCATCAAGTTTGCTCATCTCAGGCTTTTAAAGTCAGTAAACCACTGTTTTTTTTTTTTACTATTATTTTTTCAATATATTTTGAGAGATTACTTTGTTGTAGGTGGGTAAAATTTAACTGTCTCTCATTGTGCAGAGGAAGAACCTCTCCTACCACTGAAGCCCCATGAGCTGAGGACTCGCCTGCTCACCCCAGCCAGCCCCCTCAGCAGTGCCATCCGCGATGCCCTCACCGACCGCTTCTCTGTTGCCCAGGAGCACAACTTCCTGAAGGGCCTGCAGATGCACAATGACTATCTGGAGAACGGACACTTCTGCAGGTGGAAAGGTAGCAGAGAAAAGCAGGGAAGGACCTGTGTTCCTGGGAAGGGAATTGACTAATGAAAGAAAAGGAAAACACAGATTCAATATGAAACCCATTCTCCATGGTTAGAGAGACCATGTTTGGGCAGAATTGCTATTAGATCAGCCAACTATGGCACAGTGGGGAATAGTATGGTGCAGAATTGAGCTCTACACCAACAATTTGCCAGCAGTACACACCTCCCAATGTTGGGATACCAGGTCCTGCTGGTGGTTGAAACGTCCATCATGAATCTTGCTAGTGCAGGCCCCATACTAGCTCTAGCTGGAGCTGGGAAGACAGAAGTGAAGAGGTGTGGTAAATTCCCCTTTCCAGAAGCCAGTCACCATTTAAGGCTCTGTAGCTGTGGTCTAAGAGTGGAAAACAGGCTAACCAGTTTTGCGCTGTTGCATTTACAGCATGAAATATATTTCTTTTTAGATACTGTGTTAGACACGTTTCCCAACCAGCTGACACAATCAGAAGAATACTTGTCTCTGGTAGATACGGGCTTTTTCATCAATACAAGTATCATGCCACTTTTAAAACCAGAGAGAAAGGTGGATGTCATTCTGCATTTAAACTACAGTGCAGGATCACAGATACTGGTAAGAGAAATTGGAGTGATCTCTGCATTTTCTTCAATTGCTGTATTCCTGGAATTTTTTTAACACGTTGGTCTTTTCGATACATTCTCTAAGAAGTCCTAACCACTATCACTTTTAGCTTATAACTACAAGGTGATACTCCTTTTATAAGTTGTACATATTCTCGTTTGTTTTCTGGGTTTTGGTGTTTTGTTTACAATTTTACAATATGACTGTTTTGTGATAAGAATTCATTGTAAATAAACACCTTCTCTTCATTGTCACTATGCTTTTCGATTAGGATTTTATAACTCTCATAACCACCTTGGAAAATGTCACTTTGGACTCCAAGAAATCCTGAGCCTATCTTATTTAAGATTTAGTGTCGCTTTGTTCATTGATCTAGGCTCTCGACCAGACCTGCAAGTACTGTTCGGAGCAGGGCATCCTATTTCCCAAGGTAGATTTGAGTGAGGAAGACAGGAAAAACCTGAAAGAATGTTACCTTTTTGAAGATGCTGAGACTTCAGGAGCACCAATACTGCTATTTTTCCCACTAATTAATGACACTTTCCAAAATTACAAAGCACCAGGTATGTAATCAAGCATGATAAAAAATAATAAACCACCCCCACCCAGCAGTTTATATTATAAACTCTCTGTACCGAGGGAGAACCCTTTCTGTATTCTGTTGAGAGCTTTCTTGCCCATGATCAGAGCAATTCCCACCTCTCAGCAGCGATTTCTCACTCCTTCCTCCTAGGTCAGAAGCGCTCCGAGTCAGAGTTGGAGGATGGCAAAGTTGATCTCTACGGCCGTTGTTCCTCTTATTCAACCTACTCTGTCACATATACTGAGAAGGCATATGACCGTCTGGTTCAGCTAGCTGAATACAACATCCTGAATAATGAAGAGCTCATTATGCAGGCCTTGCACACAGCAGTTGAAAGGAAAAGAGAGAAAAAGAAATAATGAGGATACTTTTGTGTCCTTTGTGCTCCCTTGTGACCTGCTGAGAGACTAAGGCTACCTTAAAATCAGCCATCAGGCTTCAAGGGACTCCTGTTCAAACCTGCTAAATGGCATTCTCAGATGAACAATGGGATTGACGAGAAACTTTATGTCCCAAAGAATTTCACTGCAACAATTCATTGCAATTGAATTCTGACAGTAGAGTTTGTTATATGGAGTGGATTTGCTAGTGGCCTTAAAGAATTTGAACATGTTAAGCATTTCAAGACAGACCACATTAAAGGCATATTTTATTAACAGAACTTGTACTTGTGTTTGCAAGGTGGTGGTACAATGCAGGTGAGTGTTTAGGGAAAGAGAGGTGTGTGTCATGCAGCATCTTGGGTGCTCAAATCACTTTCAGGGGTGCCCCTTTGGGCAGGGACAGAGGCAGAGGAGGCACAGGCCATGGATATCTGTCAGGCCATGAAAGCAAAACAGTGATGATGAAGGCCTCCACTGCTGGTCTGCACTTCTCCTTATACTCCCTCTTCATCTCCTTCTGCCAGCTGTGAAAGATGGGGGTGTAAGCCTACAGAGTTCTCAGGCAGTTCTTGGAAAATTTGCCATAGCAGGCACATCCTTCCACATGGAAAGCTACTGCAGGAGCTATGCTATCCAGGCTGTAATTCTTCTTGGACTGCCTATATACCGTGCCCAGAATTGACTTGCACATGCGTTTCATTTGCCAGTTTGAGGCTGTTTAACCTAGTCCTTTCTCACTGTTCCCTGTGTGAAAGACTTTGAAGAGCATTTTCCTTGTACACACAGCAAAGATAGTCCAGCAATTTTTGTGTGCCTCTCACTTCCTGATGTTCCCTATGGATAAGATGCTTTATTACTTGTTCACTGGAAAAACAACAACAAAGCCAACACAATAACAAAAAGAAAAAACAGGTGAGGATTAGCCTCGTAAAATGAAAAACATGCAAACCTAGATCATGGATTCATAGTAATCAGAATTTGCAAGAATATTTATTTTCAAGTACAAAAAAAAGCTTACTTTGATAAAATATATTGTAGGTAACCCATGCTTTAGGATTAGTTAATAACATAAAACGCTTAGATTAAATAAGATATGTTTCTCTGAAACATTCAGATTCTCAGTTTCCAGAAGACGTTTTCTGGCAGAAATTCCCTAGGACTTCATAGATCTCTGTTTTATTAGCCAAAATAATACTGAAAGCGATAATAAAAATAGGACAAATGGGTGATGTTCATAGCATGTGTCTAATATCTCAAAGAAAATCCTATCAACATATTCATACATCTTTTCTTCTGAAATTCTGTAGTATTTTGAGAAGATGAAAATATAACTTCTTAAAAGATCACCTATTATAAATTATTAGTGACTTTACAACCAGACGAACTTTGAATCCACAAGCATACTAGTGAACAAGTCAACTATGTGTTAATCGCTTTCTACTCATTATTTAACTGTTTGTAATCCATCTTTTCTCTTTTGTCACTTATGGCTAATTTTAATGCTCTTCATGCAAAGTCAGGTGAAGTTTCTCAGTGTGTGACAAGTACAGTGGCTACAACCTGCAGCCTGCTAAAAACTTCGGTGGCTATATTTCAATGTTCAAATTCTTTTGGTTGCAGGACTCAATACTGGGTTTACATGGCAAGGTTTTTGTAGTGGAGAGTGCTGCAGGGCTGGCCTGAGTGGTTTCCTTCCACATTTCAAGGCTCACATGCAGGTTTTTATCTTTACTTTCCAAATTAGTATATATCCATGTGGCATGCTTGGCTGAGTCATGTCACTCTGCAGCTTTAAATAGCATCAGCAGAGTCTGGAAGAGGGAGTTGGACTCAGTATTTCTGTAATGACATATCAGCCAAGGACAAAAGAGCTCTGTGTAACTCACTACTCTAAAACACAAGGGAGGAGGAGTGTTAGTGGGTGGGAAGAGTGTCATAAAGTGTTGCCTTGTTACTTCAAGGGACCTCCCTGGATATAGTCACTCTTTTATTTCTGTACTGATGAAAAGCTGTAGCATCAGCATTGTGGTTTGTCCAAGTAAATCCTCAGAAGATATGTTTGTGGGTTTTGGATATGTTCAAGCTCTCAGCTTTTTGATTTACACTTATTCCTCCTGAATGAAACTCTCAGTTAGTCTTGTAGTCAGCACAGACTCTGTTACCGAGAGCTTTATTACCCTTCAGCCCTCAGAAATTTCTCTTCATAGCACAACAGATGCATTGAGCCAACAACATGCATAGAAGACTGAGCTCTTTAAAGAAGGGCCAGTACGGCCCATCTCAAGTCAACAAGCCAACTGGAGGCTTTATGTCTTTCACACGTGAAACCAAAACAGGAGACTCAGCAGGGAGCAGTAGTTGCCTGCAGTAGATTTGAAGGCTTTAGGAGAGGTGCGAAAAGACTGAAGCTCTCAAGGTTAAAGCTGAGCCTGGAGAAATAGTCAGGTTGCTTGGATCCTTCTGTTTGTTTTCTTGTTTGCAAGTACATAATAAGTCTTCAGCAAAATTCTGAGGGCAGTTTTCTAGGGCATGGTTTTGCCACTTGCTGAATGGGCATATCAGCTTGCATCTATTTGAACAATTGATCTTATAGCACTTTATAGAACTCTCAAATTCTTTAGCTCCAGCTATCTCCTACTATGCTGTGGAAGAGCAGAGTGAAGCAGCGATCACAGTTTTGTATCTGTACTAGATCGTTCACCTTATTTCTTCCCACAAACTAATAAAAGCTGAAAGTACCATCAGATCATCTTGTTTTACTTATATATATTATATAATCAGAATCCACTTGTCCTCATTTGCCACTAGAGACTTCTGATGAGTTATCTTCTATAAGCTGGTGAATTACTGTTTTCCAAACTACAGACTTTCCTTTCGTAAGGGGGAGTAAATTGTAGCATACATTTGTAATTACTTTACTCATACCTTCATACTTCAGTGAATTAGAGTTAGCTGTGCTTAATCAGGTCACTTTATCAAGCAGGACACATTGGTTTGTTGGATTGTCCTGTTCTCAGTATTACTCAGTGCTCTATCAATCTTTATTCTACTCCAAATCTGGTCAGGGTGTCATGCTTACTTATGAAAATGTTGAAGGGACTTTGAGACTAGTACACTCATTAAAACTCCTCAGGTAAAGAAAATGAAAATATCTTTTTTCAGCAGTATTTTTCATTGAGGACTAATTCTGAAATTGGCTAACAAATTACTAACCTTAGTATTACATACTTTTTTTCTATTTTTGTGTAACAATGTCTTGTAATCTTTGAGCAAAAATCTATAGAGTTGCCACACAGAGCAAAATCAGTTACTTCTTATAAAACAAAACTGTTCTTTCACATTTAATTGCTCCCAGAATGTTGTTCAGGGTTTACCAAAGTTGCTCATCACCTCATGGAGAAACTGTGGCTAATGTTAATTCCAGAAATATTTATTTCCATGCAGTTGCATTGCATCACCAGTTTACTAAGCATTCACCTTCCTGGTGCTGCTCCTTGTGGAGCACCCTGTAATTGTTTTGACATCCTTTACAATCTTATTGCACACTTGTCACTGAAGGAGAGCTCCACTACCCTGGTTTGTAAGATCAGTGCACTCATAAGAACTGTTCTCTTTTCTTTTGGCAATACACTAATATGCATACCTAAAATAAGGAAATCAGGGAAGAGTTTATGTTCATTTTTAAATATGAAAATTTCATGAAGCTTTAAATAAATATATTTATAAAAGTGAAACTATATGCACAACTAGTTCTGCCTCTATTAAGACCAGAGCCCAACACCTTCTCTGTCCTTTAATGTACCAGCTCTGAACTTAAGCTCTTTACCCAACTATACAGTGAGACATTTAGCTCTTACACAAACCAGGTATATCCTTACTCTGCCTTCATGGAAAGAGTTTGGGACATTACTTTTACTCCACTTCTCCCCATGTGTTTTCATATACACACATGCACACACGCAGACACACATAGGAAATTTGGATGGGTGGAACCTTCTCCTGTCCCTACAGTTAATAGTACTTGTTAATGACTGTCCTAAGGCTAACTCATTATGCATCTTCAATCTTTTCTGGGAAAAACACTCTCTCGTGTGGTGAAGTTCTGAGTATAATATATAAGCAATTGCTTTATATGCTGAAACTTGTATTTCATATAAGCATGCATACATTAACATATGTTACATAAAAGATACAAAGGGTAAACGGGCAGAATGTATGCAACTTGAAACTAGCTCTTGATTCAAAATAGGCGTTGCTATTAACTATTTCAGGGATGATGGTTTATTTATTATGTAAAACTGCCAGCCTATATTTTGAGGAATACCAAGAGAACCTAGAGTTCTATATACTATAACACTAGTACTATAACAATAGTGGATATTCATTTAAACACATGATGTCCAATATTCCACTGACACCAGAGAAACCAGTCTCCTAGCACCCTTCTATATCTTTCTTGTTACTTCTGAAAACTTTCACTACATTCAATTTCTTCCAGGTTTCTGCATTTCTCCAGAATCCCAGGACTCAAAATACATGAACACTAGATGGACAGGAATCTTTCTAGACTATAATTTTAGAACAAATTGGTAAGAATTATCTGTTTAATCTTAAGATATATCATTTAGTGACCATGTGTCACAAAGCAGTTTGTTGTATTTGTTAATAGACCTTGTTATGTTTCTTTTCCAACACAGAACAGATGTATTGTATTAGCATTCCTTTGGCTGCATTATTAGCAATTATTTTTGTATCTGTATGAAGTAATGAGCTTAGATTTTTACTAAGATTTTGCTTTTTCCTTATATACATTTCCTTAATGTTTACATATATACATATATTTCTTAATGTCAACTTTGCAAATTATGTTTTTTGATACTCCATAACTTATGATTAAATTTCTTGTGTTCCTATGTGCTATGCATAGCTTTGTCACATCCAGCTGATTCTTTCTTATCACTTCTGAAAGAGGTTAGGCTTTCAGCCAAAATTGTGAAATTAGGATAGCTCATATCTTGCTACTGAGATTTCCTCAACTGCAGCAGGAGCAGTTACTTGTGCCCCTAAGACATTCAATTCACCTGGCCCACCCTTATCCTTCCCTTTGATTCGCAGCATGTAGCTGGAATGCTGGGCCTCCAGAGCAATCAATCACACCTATTCTTTTGTTAACAGCTTGTCTAACCTTACTGTTCTCCTGCATTTGCAGATATGTAAGGAATACCTTGTTTTCCTTTCCCCTCATATCTGTCCATTGTGATCTAACTGAGTAGCTTTCAGGCATTACACCACATAGGTTCAAAATATCAAAAGCGTGCAAGAGCTGCATGCAATAGCTGTTCAGAGAGACTTCCACATGCTTTAGTAACATGTGGCTCCCCTACATTTATTATAATGGAGATTCAGCAGTGCTTGACACTACAAATTTGTCTTTCTTTAATTTGTGTTTTCTTGACCTAAGAGTCACGCTTGTCTTTGATGTCGGTAAGTTTTAGTACAAATTCATTTTGCAATGGCAATTTAAGTTAGCATGTAATAGGATGTACTTACACAGTTACCTATCTCAATCTCCTGGAGCATGTTTCTTTCCTTACGCATTTCTGAAACACTTCCCTAAGATGTTGTGCAATTGTTTCTTTAAAGTCTTTCCATGTGGAGCAGTTAACCTAGTCTAATCTTTGTGATCAGCACTTTTTGTAAGTGGCCACACTAGATTCCTACACAGGTTTGTATTTTGTTCAGCCAGAACATGTGGAATGACAGCTGGACTCCTTTGCATACCCGCTCCGAATTCTCTCTCATTTGTCTCCATAGCCAACTTTGGAGTCTTTTGGAAGACCCTGAGAAATGGCTTTGTTTTCTTGACAGCTTTGCGGTGTCATGCATGTAGCATAATTGAGAGCACATCTCATGGGCAGCTAGCACAAGGCATGGATGACAGATGACAAAAAATGCAGGTGGAGTGTCCATGTAACTCCCACCAGAGCCTGAGCATGTTAAATACTGCTTACATCACCTACCAGATGCCCTGGAAAGGATGGCCCTCCATGCCATTGGTCACAGCATTCTGTATATAGGGCAAGTTACTCTGCCAGGCACTCATCTTCAGATTACACAATGGGTCACAGGGCTTGAAGTCAACATGGGAATGGGAAAATGGCTTCTGTACATGTGAAGGGATATAGGAGAGAGATTCTGCAACAGCCAGGCTATTATCCTACAAGGAAGAGGACTGGGAATATCCGTGCTACAAGGTGGGCTATAGTGAGTACATCATCAAACCGCATGCTTCCTCTTCCTCTTCAGCCTGTGGGTGGGACAGGAAATAAACCAGAGCTTAGCATCCTTGCCTCATCTGGGTATGCCTTTCCTAAGGATCTTATTTTACTGTATCTTGTGTTTTCTCCCATGCTGTGCTGCACCCCAGGGCTGACAGCCAGAGGAGGAGGGATCTGAGTATTTTATAGCAGAATCTCATGGCTGTTTCTATCCCCCTTGGTTATTTAGGAGAGATTTCATTCCTCTACAGTACTGCATAAGATATAGACTCTGATCTCAAAGTACACTGTCTTACTTTCTTCTGAAACACATAAAATTAGGAAAAATAAATTATATCATACCAAAGCTTGGGCACTTGCCATGTTGAGAAAAGTTATCTACTAGTGTCTATTAAATAATGTTTACATTGCTCTGGGCTGAGAAAGCTGTCATACTGGCTTTTACACTGAGGAAATAAATAGGATCTTCCTGAGCAATAGGGAAACCTTCAAGAAAATGCCTGAATTAGTGTCAGTCTGTCACTTGCATTGCAGACCCTGATCAAGGCTTGGTTTCTCATACTAGTATCCTCATGGGAAAACATGTCTCTCTCCATATACTCAGCAAATGGAAGCTCTGATGATCAACAGTTTCATGCACAGACTAGGTTCTTGTAAATATTCTTTGTATCCTGGAGCTAACTGATGTGATCACTGGCAATATAAAGTTGACAATAACAAGTATTGTCGTCAAGAAAAAGGAGACTCGCTGATTCTATTTGGATCTTCATGCTTTGCTGAGCCACTATTAGGATGCCAAGATACAGTTAACATAACACAGCTGAAAATGGTTAGAAGCCAGTTATTTCTAAATTGCTTTAGCTGTTCCAACCTCTTTTAGTGTTTAAAGGGAGGGACTATGGTGACGCTGGTAAGACTCATAATCATACATAGCCTATATCTTACAAAAATAAAAGATAACTTAAGAATTTTATGTAATAGCTCAGTTAAAAAAAAATGTATTGCAACTGTTTACATGCACACGTCTCCTTTGTGTCAGATATACTAGAGAAAATATTGTGTTTTCCATAACCAAAAACATATCTTCAAGAATGTTGCAAATCTGATTTACTACAGTATTTCTCCAGGATGATAAGTACTTTTCAATCTACTTACGAAATATTTGTGATTTTTGGTTTTATCTGAGTATGAGAAAGTTAATACGCATAGAAAAACAAATGCCTGTACCCCATATTCATCAAAAGATCATACAGAGCTCTCCTAAAAGCTGGATAATATTCCTAATGGATGCAAACATTCCTTTTTCTAGTGATCTAAATTAACTGTCCAAGTACTCTCAGTCTATTTTTAATTCTCTCCTGAGGAGATCATATTCAAATTTTAGATAAGTATATACATATAGATATGTATATATACTTCTAGTGACAAATTAATCTTTTTAAATAATGGATATATGGGTCACCAGAAGCAATAGCATGGATTAGGCAGTTTTGCAGCTCTGTCAGGGCCTGACTGTCATCAATAGAATTTGGCACTGCTGTATAGAGGTTTCTGTAATGTCTTGATTTTTGACATGAACTTGAATATTTTTCCCTTTTTTAAGATTGGCCATCACATATTAATAACTTTGTCATGACTGAAGTGTCATAGTGTTAAAAGCTGTGGGAGTTGCCCCATGGAAGTAGAACATGTCTGTTTCTGGTAAAGATAAGCATCAGGATTTATACAGAAAGGCTTTCAGGGTAGCTGGACCCTCCCTTTCTTTTTTGTTCAGAATGTTTTTCAGGGAAGTCTGAGGGGAGCAGGAGTGACTAGTGACATTACTAGGGCATGCTATGAAAGAACAAATTGAGATGAAATATAATGGGAAGTGTGTGAGCTACAGAGGGTCTGGAAAGGATGGTAAAGAGGATGAAGGGTGTTATGGGAAGAATGACTGAGAAAGGCAAAAGAAAGCTAGAAGATCTATCAGATCTTTTATATGCCCTTTAGCTGTGATTTCAATAATCTTTGAATAATTAACTCTGATTCAGTTCACATCTTTGAGTAGTAAAGCTAAAATTTTCTAGCTCAGTCATTGGTTGTAGTTTTAAACTGGGCTGATAATCTTAGACACTATCAGACTATTTAGGAAAAAGGAAAAAAAAATGTTACAGGAAAAAGCCTCAAATGACAGCTACTTTGAGGCAGAGCAATGCTGGCTTCTCTGCATCTCAACAGGAGCTCACCAGCTGATGGACAGGCCCTGGGACTTCAATGATTGGCTAGAGTATGATCCCTCTACTCCTGGAGCTGCACTAAGTCAGTCACTTGACTCCTGGAACTCTGTGTGAGTGCTTTACCTTTGATTGGTTTAAGCAGCACTTCCTGTCCTTATCTTTGTAATTCCACATTTACCCCAGTACTCAAGTGGTCATGGAGCAGCAGTTGAACTTCCTCAGGTTGCAGTCTGGATTACTACAGATAAACAAACCTCATGTTCCATTCTCAACATTTCTGGCCATGAGCTGCTGCTGCACTGTTTGTTTTTAACTAACATCACAATTGTCTCTGAGATGGGGACAGTAACTGGGAGGCATTGCAGTCCTCATCTGTCCTGTTAGTGGTCACAGGGGCCTTAGGCTGAAATATGGAAGGCAGTTTATACTCAAAAAACATAATGGTTTTGCAATAGAAGCACTGCATTTAGCATTCTCTGCTTCAATGAGTATTGCAAAACCTCTTATTATCAAATGAATTTTTGAGTGGATTTTTCATTTACATGCTAATAGACCTTTTGCCAAAGGGTGTTTTGCAGCTCCACACTGCAACACTCTGAGTCACGTGTTAATAACACAACCAGAGTTCCTCAGCATCAGATTCCCTCACATCAATGGCTTTGAAAATTAATGACTGAAGAGGATTACTCAAAGTGGAATTCACCTTACCCTACCTTTAGCCATTCAGAAGTTAGGTGCCAAGTACAACTTGAGAGCTGAGGCTTCTCCTGTCAAAAGAGAGAGAAGAATCTCTTGTAGATGGGTCATTATCCGGACATGCCTACTTTATTTCCATTCAGAGAAAAGGAAGCAACAGACAATTGGCTCACATTACAAGTCTATCTTGAGATGACTACATTTAGGCAAGGTAGAACCTATTCTCAATGTGTGTCTTGTGAATAGGACATATTTGCCTCCAAAGGACTTGTGTTTCATAGCAAAAAGGAGTTTGAACTTTGAACTAATTTGAGAAATTCTATACTAGCACCATCTTTGAGTCAAAGGCATGTTCGGCTGCATCTGACAGGAGCTTAAAAAACAGGTATTTCATATCAGGAAGGCCTGAGTCAGGAAAGAAGAGTTAGTCAACAAGCAATCCTTAGTCACGTTCCTATGGGATACTGCAGGTTTTTCCCCTTCTCATTTCCTTTTATCTTAAAAACCAAAGGTGCAATATGACACACGTAAATGTAAACCAGCTCTCAAGCAAAAGCCTCACCCATTAGTGACCACATATTGCAGAAACATGACCTGGAACTAATGACATATGCTGGGCACAGTTACTGAGAAACTATCACTCACATCCCAGTGCCTCCATCCAGAGACTGAAGTGCAGTCTTGCCCTTCAATCAGGAGTACAGATAGGCTGTAGTAGAACACATACATAAATTTTTTAAAGTGTGCTTTTGTATGTACATTTGTTTTTCTCCAAATTGTCTCTGGCCATCATTCTTATGGGGGAAAGCAAGGCAGAAATGTATTTGTCTACTTATCAGAGGTATGTATATGCTTGTACTGTACAGACCTTGAACCAGAGAGTAGGAGAAGCTTTTGAGCACTACTTTGGAAAGCTTCAATGGAACAGCTCATGACCATACTTTGTTTATGGCTGTAGTTTATCTGGTTTTGATGAAGTGGTTCCCATTCCTTTAAAAAGTTTCAATATGATGAAAGTGAGAAAGGAAGGTCATAGCAAGCCTTTCCCCTGAATGACGTGATTTTTAAAAAATTAAAAATGTATTAAAAATGGTTGTTTAATAAAAATACATATGTGTATATAGAAATGCAAGGGTAAAGTTATACCTAGAAATCAATTCTTGTATCTATGGAATATTGCAGGTCTTAACTTGTTCTTATAACACCAGCTTTTCATCTGATTCCTTTGTGCAAATAGGAAGTGAATGAAACGAGACAGCTGGAAGTGACTAGGTTTGTGTCCAGTTTCTGTCAGCCCAAGCTCTTGTACAACACTTATTACCACTGTCAGGAATGACTATGATTTCATCCGTATGCCAGTGTCTAATAGGAAGTCATGATTTGTCACCCTATTAATCTCAAATCCTTTCACAAGCTCTAATTTCAAGCATTTGGGAGGATTTTCAATACAAATGAGTGTATGCCTAATGATGCTTGCATAATGGATTAGAAAATTTAATCACTGAGCTTCCTCAAAGTGTTCTGAACAGATGTAGATCCTCACAACATAAAAGGTTTGTAAAATGAAGAAGTTGAGTCCACTAAACTCCAGTAATACTAATAATGCCCAGCTGGCTGCTGATTTGAATGCAGTTGCTGATAAATATTTATTTGTTTTTCAAAAGGAAATGACAATTCTGGACTGAACAAAACAAAAATATAGCAAACAACTCTCCTAAAACATGAAACTGTTTTCATTTTTTGAAATATTTCAATATTTTTCAAGGTGAAATATTTAAATCTCATTTACATTTTCTTAGAAGCAGTTTGTATCAAGTGTGAAATGCAGAAATAAGAAAGGCATTTGAAGTGTAAATTTGATACATCATGTTTAAGGAATCACAGAAATGTTGCTTATCAAATTTCTCCCTTTTTATGCAGTAGACACTCAAAAAAAAAAAAAAAAATCACACACACACACAAAAACAAAATGTACAGAAATAATGATGCAATAATGCTTTTAAGTAGAAAACCATTCCTTCTGAAAAATTCCTAGTATCTTCCTACATAAATATTTTCTGTTGTGATATTTCCATTCTCGTCTAGTTCATGTCCTGAGGACTGCTTTCCCACATTGTCCTTAAGTGTACATCTTCTCATAATACATCGTTCTTTCTTGTGTCTTCCAGCGCTGTATACCTCTCCAGGTCTGCATTCCACCTCAGCTCCAAACCACAGGATCACAGACTGAGTCTGCTCCTGGTTAGTTCCTCTCTGCCTTATCCCAGAGGGAATGAGGAGTCTCTGTTGAGTAAAGGATTGGAACTGTGTAATAGCAGAGAGATGTGTGAGGAACAAGGAAGAAAAACAGTGCTTAACTCAATTGAGTTGAGAGCACCAGTCACTCTAGAGAATCTGTCACTAGATCTCCATCCTCTTCATTATAGGTAGCATGGTAACAGGAATCCACAGCTGTTTGGTGATCATTTGTGTAAATCTTTATAAAACAGGTCTCTATGCAAAATATATTGGCAATCAAAAAGTCCCCCAGCATTTTCTATTCCAAAGAGATGCATCTTTCTGCATTTGGTGGGCTTCACTCCTGTCATCTCACTTATGAAAGAGATAGCGCCTAGTATTTGTCAGAGGCTTTGCATGAAGACAGTAGGTAGATGTGTCTCTTAGGATGTTCCTATCATTACTTTTAGATTATTTCTGTAAAGTGACCTCTCACAGGCCACAAGGTCATCACCAATCAATGTCTGCAAGCTCCCAGGTAGGAATGCTTTGGTCTTAGCAGGGTCTGTTCAGTCACAAGAGCTGCAGATGTATGTTTGCACCTTACAAAAGACTTACTCTGAGGACAAGTAATGTGGGTGGGAAGCTTTCCTGCTTCAGAAATCATGAAGGGGTGGAGCTCTGACTCAAGATAATAAAACACCTGTTCAGCAACTTCTGACACTCTTCAAGACTGTAAATATGTTTCAGAAGACACTGGCAACTGTGGAACCTAATATTAGGGTGCCATTTGCAGCACCTATTTTCAATTCAGCAGTGATCTCGATGGCATCAACATCTGCCTTATCTCAGGTAAGTGGAAAACAGAATGAGCCTGGCAGAGACTCTGAGAGTTTGATTCATATTTGTTCCCAGAACATAGACAGCTCAAATCCACCCAAATCCATGGAATATAAATCTTTAAGAAAACAAGATTATTGGATATTTGCAGCTGTGTGGAGTCAGTAGCTTTCCATACAATGCAGAAATAGCTGCTACTTTCCTGGCACGTACCTCCTTTCCACACCTTGCTGATGCAAACAATGAGGCAGCACAAATTGCCCATTTCACTTTGCAATTCGCCACTGAGAAGCTGAAATAAGTAGGAAAAACTGATCTTCGCTCTCTTTTTCATCCTTTGTCCTCCTTCTCTCAACAGCATCCCATCAGCAAATCAAGCCCCTTGCAAAATGAAGAAGGAAAATGGATGATGCAGGACACAGAGCAGAGTGATGCTGATGCTGAGGTACCAGCTTGAACAAACAAATTATGTGTGGAACAAAACCACACATAAGAAGGGCATGAGATTTTTTTTCTCTATATTGTGTTATGAGTTTCACATGTCTAATTAGAAAAAGAAACATTTCATAGAAGAAAACTTTCTTTATGTGAAACATCTGTGTTCTCTTGTTGGTTTTCTTTTTTTCATTCTATTCCTTTATCCATTTACACAAAGTTTTTTAAAGTTTTTATTCCTTTGAGAAATTTCTTAGGGGAAATGTACTTAATTTGCTGTTAAAATGGGACTGAGTTTGGTCTTTTAATAGTGTTCATCTCTACTTTAATGGAGTTTTAGGTCTGAATGAATGGAGAATGATACCTGTATCAGCAAGTCAGAATCTAGCTGTTGGTGATCCTTTGAGTTTGGGCTCACTTTGTTCACTGTGCAAGTCACTGAAACAAAAGGATAACATCTCTGGTGATATTAGAAAGGCCAGTGACAAGATATGTTTGCACTGACCATGTAATAGTTGTATCAGTGATGATTTTCCTCTCTGTGTTTGATTAGCTTGCAGCTGTGTCAAGTTGTTTCAAAGTGAAACAGGATAGTTCCACACAAAATGCTAGCTTGTGTTTGATGGTATCATCAAAGAAGTGTGATTCAATGTCTGTAGTTCATAGGAAACCTGTATGTATAACTCTTGTTTGTGCAATCAGAACTCCAGATCAGTAGAAAACTATCAACATTACTTCTCTTTTCCTTTTTTTTTTTTTTTCTTTTTTTTTTTTCAGGCATTTCGCCAAAAGTTTTATGCCTCTCTTGCTAGTAACATTTTGGCATTTCCTATAGTTGGAAATTAGAACATAAAAATGGTGTCTGATGTAAATAACGAAGATAATCAAAACAGAGTTGTTGAGAATTTGCTATGTATGTGTATACATTAAAGCTCAGAAAAGGAATGCTCTAAAGCAGGAAAAGGATCTATTGAGCTGTGCAATGGCCCAATAGTGGTAGCATTTCTTTAATGACTTTCTGTATTTATACTCATGTTATATTTTGTTTTGAAAGACCCATGGCTAAAGGCATCCAATTCTATTTTACCACCAAGTAGTTATACATGTGTACGAAGATTGTTAGAATCCAGCACATTTTTTTAATCTATGTAAAGGAATATTAAAAAGAATTGTATGGCCACAAGCTCCTGAATGTAGGGGATATGGGATCCTTTCCACTACTTTAAATCATAGTCCTCGTCATAGTTTCTTCTTATCAAATTAATCAAAAGTTCTCTTTTGCACCCCACAAGTGTTTAACAAGAAAGTTTTCTCAAGTCACTCTGTATTTGCCTTCTGGCTCTTGAACATGTCTTTTTTCCTCTGCAATAAAGCTTGGCAGAAAACTGGCATTAAAGGCGCAGGCTTGTGTGAGCTGGCCAATTTCTGCTTCCTACTTGTATTGTGTTTCCTAGGCAGCTGTCAGTTATTCCTTTGATTTTTGTAACCCATAGTTTGCCATCTAAGAGGGGAGGATGACCGTTAAGTTGAAAACTGTTACAAAGGACAGTATACTTCTCTTAATGTTAATGTTCGAATATTTTGCCCAGTTATTTTGAGAGGACTCAATGTAACTGTGTGATAATATATACTGGTCTGGGTTTCAAAAATCATGCCCGTGTGCTGCTGCACTGAGGTTTGCTTTGTCACCTACCTGAAGTGCAAAGCCAAAAATCCCCACTGCTAAATAATTTGGCAATAGTATTAACTTTGTAAACCTGCCCTTTCAGCTTTTAAAATGGATGAGAACAACTAGAAAACAACTATTCAGCTGTTTTTGGGCGTCCTGTGTTGTCAGTTTGCCTTCTAGCACCTTAGTCATGAATACAGGAAAGATGAAATATGCTGAAGACAACCACAGATAACAATGAGTAAGCTAGTCCGTAATAACAGCAAATCTAGGAAATTTATCATTGAGTATTATCTATTACTGAATTATTTTTCTCATACATCTACAGCATAATTTGTTACCTCAAAAAAAAAAAAAAAGCCAAAATTAAAGGACAAATTGAAAAACCTAGTTGTTGGCTTACCATCTGTACAGGCACTGAAAATTTAAAGTATAATGCAGGCAAGCATAATCTCAGCTCAAATATTAACAGTGAGCAGGGAGCATAACCAAGTTATTTTGGTGGACATGAAATCACAAATCAGAGAAGAATTAGGAAAACATTCATCACTTTTTGATTTATGTGATACTCATAAAGTGGCCCACATCCTTTAATGGTTTGCTACAGAACTAGAAGAATAGCATGACATTATTACCAAGATCCCCATTATCCTTCCATTTGAAAACAAACCTTACCTTTTCCAGGGGTAGCAGTAAGTCTTTAAAGAAGGCTGCGCCACCTGCCCATCACCTTCTCTTTGCAGGAATGAGTTCAAAGGTTCATTGTACACAGATTTATCTTTATTAGAGAAGACTGCAAGAGGATTTGGCCATCTGTGTGCTGTGGATACTCAGATTTTGGTAACACTTGCTTCAGCCTAGGTATTGGGAATATTCTTGACTTAATATAGAATGTTGTACTGAAGATGTCTGTTTATAATAATTAGTCACCAGTGGATAGTTGATTACATTATGATCTACCTGAATTAATCTTTTTCTTTTCTAATTTAACACAAATGATCCTCAGCAGCAGTAATGTTCTTGCCATTTAATTTGTTGGCATTGCCATTGCATTAATATAATGAAATGATGACTAGAGGGAAAAATGGATTAGTTGCATGATTTCCATTCAAGTATCAGGCTTCTTCAGTTATAAGATGTTTTGCTCTTGGAATCTTCTGCAGCAGCACTTCTGTCTGGAATCTGGCCAACAGAAAAGTATTATGTGGAGCAATTTTTCATTGACTTTCATCTCTAAGGAAGATAAGTCTCCCTTTCATTTGTCTCTGATTTACTTAGTAATTACTAGCTTAATAGTTAGCAGTTCCCTTCAGAGATACTGATGTCTCAAATTATGATGATGACGAAGATCACTGAACATTGCTCCTCCTTTAATTCCCTGAGGAGTGAAAATATATTTTAGAACTGTTGTTTTATTGGTTTTTGATTTTCCATGTAGGATTTTGATTTGAGAGATATGGACACCTAAGTGTTACATGAAGAGAAAGCAAGAGGTGTTCAGAGTACAGACTGGTTTTGAGAGCTGTGAAAATCCTTTTCTTATTGATAGAAATGTTGAATATGGAGATTAATGCTTCCATTATTCCTTCAAATTTAAAGTAATCATTGTTCTTTGGGCCAGGCTAGTACATTAAGGGATTTAAATTACCCAATGAATAGACTCCAGGAGCAAGGCTTAGACTAAGGAAAGCTCAGTCATTGTCTTATCCTCCATATGACTTGTCTGGTATGTCTACCACCAGCATACTTGATTGCTTTTCCCAGGTTCACATCTATCTCTTTCATCTTGTAAGTTCCTTGGATCTCTTTTTTCAATCTGCTTCTTGAGGCTTTTGTTGCATTTATTGTATGTTGGTTATGCTCTGGCTGACAAGAACTGTGCCTTGCTGTCTCATAGGACAGAGATTTCTCAGCCAACATGGCAGAATTTTCTGTGACCAGGACATGTCTTCTGGTACACAGTTTTTTCAAGAACAGCTAATTGGCTTTTCTCTTATGCAGCACCAATTCAGAGCTCTCCTCCCAGGGAACAGTTCTCACTGTGATGCCATATGAAATGAGATGTTTGAACACTTGCATAATCTTTGACACTATCTGATCTACGTAGTATCTCACTGTTCTTCAAGGAAATACTATGTATGTTTTATTGTTTTGTTTTCTTCTTAATATAATCCTCCCATGTGCTAGCTCTCTTATCAGTCTATCTTCATTTGCATTTGTAATATGAGGTACCTGCAAGGCATTCTTCATGTATCCTCTATTCTGCACCACTGCATCAGCGTACACAGTGGCCTTCAGGAATGAACATATGGCTGGTGCTTGATGTAGATGTGTCCTTGCGCAGCTCACTAGTTTCTGTTGTTCTACTCTTGACAAATCATAGTAGTGTATATGCATCTCTGACAGAATTTGAAAACACGGGTACTATTTTGAAGTACTGGTGCCACAAGTTTTCACCGAAGAAATTAGTCCTTTTCACTTATACTCTTATTACTCCTGAAACATGTTTGCTGCTGTTTTTAAGGTTTGTTTGTTTGTTTGTTTGTTTTTTGATTTAATTTCAAGACTGTTTTTGAGAGTAGTATGGACCAGACAAAACCAATTAATCAGTGCAGGATTCCTGCTTATACGCTTGAACTCATGGTCAAAGCCTTATGATTATGTTAGGCTTTGGTTAGCTTTTATATAAGATGTCATCAAATTATCAAGATTGGTTTTTCAAAACAATCATTTTTGCCATTTCGTAGGATTACTTGATAGCTTGACAATTGCACTTTTTTTTTTTTTTTTAAGAGTTTTTTTTTTTTAAAGGCCATCATGTCCTTCATAGAGATGGAAATAATTTGTGAGATTAAGCTGAACTCATGGTCCAATGCTTTACATACTTCAGCTGGTGTATTGTCTTGTCTCACTGACTTCTCATGCCTTGACCTTCCTAGCAGTCTTTGACTTCAACTGCAGTAGCAGCAGTCAATGAGCTTTCTCTCTCTGTGAAATACACTTGGAACATTCTCCCTTTTTAAATCAAGGTCTATCAGCAAAAATATAACAATAATTTCATTATCTTCTTTCAGACTTCTGATTGGTAACTTTTGCAACAGCTCCTTGCTTTTACACCCTGTTCTTACTTTTTTTTGAAATTACTTTACTAGGAATTACTCATCTGTTTGCCTTCCCCAATGCTGTAAGCTCCTCCTTGAACTCTTTCTGTGTGTATTTTACCCTCTATCTCTGCTTCCCTATCCATCATTTTCTTCTATGCTTTCTGTATAGGTGACTGCAGACCAAAGGCTGATGAGGAAGGTATATATTGTTACCTACTATATTGTTGCTGTAATGCCAATTATAAGAGAAGGCTCCGGCAGAGTCTGGATTCCTTCAGTGTTTGTTTGTCATTACAGTACACATATTCCAGATTTAAAAGCACATCTCCTTTTTTAACTTTTTTCAGCAGGAAGAAACATCACCTTACTCCCTGCTCACTGTAAGAGTCATAAAGATGACAAATGCTCGTCAAGCAGACTACTGTAAGTACCAAATCTTTCCTACTGATGTTACAGAGTTCTAAAGTTTCTGAATCGCCACTGGTAGTGCCTACTATACAAATGCAAAACACAGAAGTCATACTAGCTAAGGATGCATGACCAAATCAAAAATTTCTAAAGAATATTTATTTCCAATCTTAGAGATAGGGTGTTTTTGTTTGTTTTGTTTGTTTTTAATAAATAAATTAATAAATTATTAATTAATAAATAAATTAATAAATTCAGCAACAGATCAATTATGCCACTTTGGGTATGAGTAAAACTCATGAGTTGCTCCAAAAGTAATGCTTCCTATTTCCTTGGAAACTGCAACAGATTTAAAGAACATGGTAAAATAGTAACATCATTCCTTTGAATTTCAGTTTTAATATCTTTTAGTATCAACTTTGATCTAGAATGGAAATGGAATGATAAGAAAAATGATTCATCAGGTTATGCAAAGGAATTGCATGAAGTTAGATGTCAGTGCGCTCTCAGAAAATAGTTTTGGGTTTTGACCTTATCCTCTGTCCTCCCATGAGATTTCGAAGAAAATCTTGGAGAGTAAGATGCAGGCATTTAGGAAATTCCCAATACTTCTAAAACATACATCATTTGAGTAGGGATCAAGATGTATGGGTTCCATTTTTAACTCTATCTATGGAGCTTAGGCAAATCATCTGACCACTCTTTGCTCCTGCTTACCTGCAAAACTTGTATAAAAAAATACGTTCTCCTGGATATTTTGTCCATCTTCTCTATTTAGATTATGTGCAGCTTTTGAAAGGTGTGACCTCTTACTATGTGTAGAGGAATGCTAAGGTAAGATGCAAGGTAAATCCTGGAAACAGTGAGAAACATCTCCAGATTCTTCTGTAAATTACTAGCAAAAAAGAGGTTGGGGCCAGTAGGTGAAGAAAAGATTTTTTTTTTATTTACTGTAAGAATTTTCCCAGCTGCTGTTGTGGCTTTTAGTCTACTTCTTAAGTAAATTGAAGTACAGTAAGCCATTTGCAATTAGACACTGAAAGCAAAATGATATAAAAAATCCTTTGTTGAGTGATCAGCAGTAGCCCACCTGTGCTTGCAAAGAAGTTGGAGTCTCCTAGGAAAAACTATATGTGGCCATGTAATTTCCATTCCTTATGGTACCATACAAACAGATGTCAGACGATTTTCAAACGCTACTTTGGAAGTGATACCAATGTTCTTTTGACTTAATGTTTTATTTTTATCATTTTAAAGTATTTGAAGCATTAGAAAACTAAAATAGCTACATATACTATTGTGTGCTGATGAGAATTGGAAAATGACATTGTTTGCCTAGCTTCATCTTAGCAACATGATTTTTTCCCTGGAAAATTGAAAATAAGCAGCTGGTACAGGTACCATTAGGTTTGAGATATAAGTGGAAGGCTGACAATGTTGTGATTGTCATCTGCCGAATACCAAATCCAGGAAGAAGACATCTTTCCAACCAAGTACTGCAGCTTCTAGGACTTGCTTTTTCTGCCAGCATGCCAGCTTCCAATCTTGACACATGGTTATCAGTCTGCTCAAGTTTCTACTCACCTCTGCCTAGATAAAACACGTTCACTTTCCTTGATTTTCTCTCAGTTCATTGCAAGTGCAGTAATGCCAGACCATTAGTTTTTATAGCTTTCTTTGGCTTACCAAATCCTTGATTCAGGGAATGCTACTTCCTATGTATTTCCACTGATGTTCCTCACTATTGCACATACCCAACTTGATCTTAGGTATTTTATAAATGTGCATCTTAAGACCTGTGGGATGTGTGGGAGGGAGTCTTGGCTTATCTTGAAATCTGATGCCACACCTTTGCCTGTACACAGCACATGCTACTGGATCTGGACAACCATTTGTTTTCTATTTACACACAGAGACAAAAGTAATGCAAAAAGAAAGCACCCCACTCCTCCTCAGTGGGCTATTTAACCCTTTTCATACACCTGGTGTCACTCCACTACTTTCATGGGCTTCTCCGCATTTAAGTAATGCTCAGGTCTTATGTTTGCTTCATACTTCACACAACAGGTTTCTGGCTTGTCTCGTCATGCAGATGTTTCTGACAGGCCAGAGATAATTAGTTTTCACTCTGCTCCTAGCTGACCCTTACTCAATTCATATAATGGTTTTGATTCAAATGCAGATTTCAGGCACTCCCTGATCTCACTGTGGGTATTAGAGAGATGCTAAGATAAGAAAACTTACATTCATCCTGCTATCCTGCAGGTGCTGAGTGTCATTACTAGGTTCTAAGAATTCCATGCAGTTACACTGGGGAATTGATAGGCACCTGCTTTGCATCACTTCCTCAGCCCAAAAGATGGACATAGTCTTGAGTTAAGAGAATGACTTAAGTTTTTCAGTTATTGTGTTCTCTTGCTCCTTCTCAGCTGGAGGTGTGCAGGGAAGGGTGGAAACTTCAGGGAAGGTGAAGGCACAAGTACCAAAGGCTTTCATAAATCTCTTTTCCTGACAGACAGGATAAATATCTGGCCAGGAGAAGGTGATATAGAAAACAGTACATTAGCTCCTTTTCTCACTTCTAACACCCCCTCCTATGACAGCATTTGGCAGAACAATGAGAAGGAGCACAGAAGCTCGAGTTCTCTATCTTAAAATTTCTTTCCTTAAACAAATCAGTTCTTAAGCAACTGCACAGAGCTGCACCACCAATCCCAAATCACCTACACCATTGTTAGCATTGACTTTGTTTATGGTAGTCCCTAACACATACAGCTGGAGCTGCCCCAGTCCTGTGGTCAAACCAATAATCAGTGAGGAGCTCTGCATCAGCTGACACACCTGAAAAGCTGTTGTGCTGTGAGTGAAAGATGACTTCTTTTAAGCTTCTGGGTAATGCTAATGGTATTATTTAGTATGTGAAAAGGTAAACATCTCTAGGACCCCACTGGATCTCATGTAACTCTGAAGAAAGATGTCTCTGTGGGGCATGATTCTTTGAAATCACAATGATGTGGATATTGAGTGATACAATACACCAAGAGCTGAACATTGCTGCTGAAGAACATATGTGGGCTAGTTAATGCAGCAAAGGTGAAGAGAGGAGATGGGAAGTCTGATCAAATGTTATCAGCTCCATTGCTTCTGGGTGTCTGCAATGCCAAATTCAAGCTGTGTTCCTTAATAAGAAGTTACTTGATGCGAATTTCAGAGTGACTGACGCTTCCTTCCCAGCAATAGCCCCTTCTTTGCTGGGAATGGTCCTACAAATTCAAGAGGCTGTGGTTAGAGAAGTCCTGCAATGTGGCTGTCAGAAATGGGACAAGGTGAAATCTCGAAGGGTTGAAACGTGTTTATCAAGTATATTTTGAAACTGTACTAGCTGGGAGTATGTGGAAGCTGGAATAGATACGGTATTGTTAAATGTCTCTGGAGCTGGAGGTTTTGCTTCAAATGTGTATTGGAATCTTTCTCAGATGTAAGAGTTCAGAACAATCACGTTGATTCCTTGCCCTTACTTTTTGTTTTAGGGTCTTCCTTTCATTTTTCACCTTTGGATGAAGAGAGACCTTTGAATCTTTTAAAAGGAAATCTCATTGCTTTTTAGTTCTCATTGGCTTAGATAGCTGCACAGGTTGTAAGGCTAGTTCATGTGGGGACCCTGACCATTCCCTGCAAAAGACATCACTGATAAAGCAGTAACTTCTATGAGCCTTCATTATTTCCACAAGCAACCCGCAGAGAGTAACACTGCATTTACAGATGAACTTCAGGACAGAGTTCAGTTCAAATCAGCTTTTGGACAGATAATATTTGGAGGTTACTTCATAATACTGTATTATGTTGGTGAAGGAATACAACCCTGGAGATCTCATCTGAAGACTGAGAAATAGGAGCAGCTCTCCTTCTCCTTTTAGGTGAAGTGAGGTAAACTGGGATTCAAGGGAAACCTGTCTGTGCAGGTAGAGAGGAATTCATTAGGAAAAAATGATATATAACTACTTCTATGTATATTGGGCATTATGAAGTGCAGTAACAGGATAGATGAGATTTTATAGTTTGTGCTCATCATTCTTAAAAGACTGGTTTTTCTCATATACTTTGTTTTTTAGTGCTGTCATTTTTCTTCTCATAGACAGAACAGATTGTAGCATGAGACTGTTAATTTTAGAAACATGCCAAAGGACTATACCCTCACTATACATCAAACAGTTGTTAGTGGTTCTGAACATCTGGGTTCCATTCTGAATGTTTGTCCTACTTTTAGCTTGAGGGCAGACACAAGAAATATAGCCCAGCAATGCACAAAAGCAACTGTATGAGAAGTTGAAAATGGGAGGAGGATATAAATGACACCTAGTAGTGACATACAAGTAGACCACGAGTTCAGATGTCTCATCACCTCCATAGGGTGATGTTATATTATCAGGGAATTAGGTTGATGCATGTGCTCTGATGTAAGAGCCATGTATGGCATGAAATTGCTAAAGATGCTCAGCAATACAGAGTTGCATTAAAACTAGAGTGTGAAGAAAAGGCAAATATAATTTCTTTTATTAGCTCCCAGGTAGTAATGAATGAACTGGAAAATCTTTGCTAGCTCTTCCTTACCTTTTTTGTTTGTTTGTTTATTGTTTTGTTTTTTTTTCTTTCCCATGGATAAGAGGGGTCAAAGAAGCTGATTAATCATTTCAAGTTCTTCCATGCAAATAGGGTATCGCAGTTTTCATCAGCTATCCCAATATCCTGTTTTTACTGGTCTCCCTGTTTGCATATCAAGTTGACTACATATGAATAAATGCCACTTCTACAGGAATATACAACTTCAGTGTCATGGTTTGAACATCAGCTGATACTGTCTGTATAAATCAAGGACTATAAAGGAAATAGCAGAAATTTGATTGGAAAACACATCTTCCCATCAGTAGATATTGTAGACAAACTGTGGCACAAACACATGTGGCATGGTTTCTTTCTCCACAGGAAGAGGATATGCTTTGTCCTAGTGGCCCCACCTCACCTCATCTTCAAGGTCAAAATCTGTTACTAACAATTATACGTAATTTGTCTGTGATGAGCTAGCCTTGCTATTACACCCAGAATCAGAATGGCTGAGACAGGAAGGTACCTCCAGACATTATCTAGTCAAACCCTCTGCACAAAGCAGGATCAGCTGGAGCGGGCTTCTCAAAGCTATATTCACTTGTCTTCGAATATCTCCAAGAACGGTGATTCCAGAATGTCTCTGGTCAACTTGTTTCAGTGTTTGACTGCTCTCACAGTTGTGTTTGCTTGTTTTTTAGTTTTGTTTTCTTAAACCTACCTTTTTGTTATGTTTAAATGTGTTTTCCTGCATTTTGATTTGTGCCTATTGCCTCTTACCTTCCCATGAGCACTTCTGAAGAGTGTCTCTTTACTCCTCTTGTTCTAATTGTGTATTTAGATGAATTGGTAAGCTGTTGTAGAGCCTTATTTATATAATAATCAGATAGGTGAAAAAAAAGTGTGGGGGAGTGAGAGACTACAGTTCAGATCAGTGTAGTGTTTTTCAAGTACATCACATCATATCTGCTTTGCTAATTTTGGGGAAAGATGGACTTGTGTTTTTGGAATGCTTGGCATCAGGATTGATAAGTGTATTAATGAGAGGAGGGAAAATCTAGATGGCCTGAAGTCATGTGGAGATCTAGGCTTCCTATTGAGAAACTGTAGATCAGAGCTGGTGATACCACATATCAGGATAAGTACATCATAGCTTGGGAGGCCATCAGATGTTGCAGTGAAGGGAGTTGTCAGACAGATTGATAATTACAGCCCTTCTGCATGGCGTAAATAGGATCCTATATCAATTGTTGCCAGAATCAGCATGCTATCTTTTTGCTTCAGTTATGTAAAACCTGCAATGTTGTAATTTTTTTTTTTTTTTTTCGTGGAATCACCTTCAAAGACAGAAAGGCAACTTACATCCTTTGTGCAGAGCTTACCTGGCAGTTTCAAGAAATTCCTTCAGATTCAGTGCAAAGGATTACCTGAAGGTCTCCCTACCAGACAGTCATCATCCTCCAGGGATACTCTAGAACTGCTGATGTGGCCTATAGATTCCAAGTGACAGTTTACATTTTGGCAAAAAAAAATAAAATAAACGAAGCAATATGTCTGAGCACAGACACCAGAACTACCTCTCTTTTAACCTTGGTCATGGTACGTTTTGCTCAAATTCTGACTGTGTCACAGCTTGCTGGGAAGCACCTGACACTGCTTGGTCGTGCTTCTCCTTACACAAAATGTGGGTCTGCCAGCTACAGTGGACTGTGAGTGGTTTAAGTTTTATCAGAGAAGAGTCACTCTTCTCATTTGAAGTACTTACTCAGATTTTGGTACATGCTTACAGAAATCAAATAGTAATCTTTTTTCCTATTTGAATAGATGGGTTTAGTGATTGTTGTGGGACCAGATTTCTCCTTTTCCCACCAAAGCATGTGTTTACACCGCAGGATGGATCAGCCTTTCCAGTGGCCTCTGGAAAGGCTTGCCCAAGATCTGAGAATCTCTTTGGTGTTCACTTGGGTTGTCATCTATGGGATTGGAATCCTTGTAGTAAATGCAAGTTCATTCCCGTTTTATGCAAGCTCCAAAGCCTTTCTGCCTCTTCGTTTTTCCTGAAGAGAGAGGTGGAGTAGGAAATGGATTCCAGGTCTTTCAGCAAACACCAGGAAAAGGATCCCTGGCTTCCTATTGACATACTGAAGGAACAATTGTATTGTCAGTAGATCTCTCCCTTCCTACTCCACCTAAGGAGACAGTCCTCTAGATAGGTGAGATAATTAATTTTTCTGTCATGGAGGGTTAATAGCAAGGCATGCAAGGTAGTTATTATCTGAATCAGTCTCAAACCCTGATTTTTTAAAGATTTCTCATGAAATTAAGTTGAAGGCATGGAAATGAGAGTGTGAAAAAACAGATTTCTAGACCATATTCTCATTTTGTTAATGCTTTTCTCTCTCTGTAAGGGTTGCATGTAAAAAAAAATAACGTTATGAGCACATAAAATCTTGCTTGTAACAGTTAAGAAACAAAGTAGGTCAGCTCAAAAAAATGCCAGGGTAAAACTTCCTTCTTTTACATTTTTGAGCCCATACAGTCTCCCCAACTTTTTCAGTTGGTTTCTTTACTGGGACTGGTACCTACTTCTCTTGCTACTTCCTTATTTCAGCTGAAGTTCATTTCTTTGCTTACTGCTTGTGCCAGACTGGCACATTTTGTGCTACTGCCCTCAGAGGTCTGGCTGGATGAGCAATGGCTCACTCTCGCCATGGAGACAACTTACATCCAGCTCTTCTCACTGTCTTCTCTGTCCATAAGGGAGTCTGAGGCTGGGATGCATGGAGTGCAGGATTTTTTTGCTGCTGAGATCTAGCAAACACTTGAAAGTATTTAGTTTGCCATAAGGTGATAGTCAAATACAGACAGATTTCTATGTGGCAATTTTTGTCTCCTGCAAAATTGCCACAGAGATGGAAAAAAGTATTGATAAGGGACGGTATAAGACTTCTGGCTATTTATATAATAATATCACTGGCTACGACTATGTTTAAATACATATATGAGGGATTGTGCATAACTACTTGAATACTCTGCTTATTAAAATAGTGTTGCAATGAGCAACAAGTTATTTTTATCTAGCTGTATGATTCCTATCTTCCTGCATTGGCCTGTGAATATGAGAAGAACTAGCCATCTCTTATCTATGTTCAAACTACAGAGAGTTTATGTACCTCCATCTTTTGTTCTGTGGTTGCCCTGCCAGACATTTTGTGCCTATGTTTCCATAGTAAGCCAATCTGATTGCTACGTGAGTCTCTGGTTGCCAACTGCTTCAGATGAGAAATTCCAAACAAAAACCATCAAGAACTGCAGAGATCCTGTGTGGAATGAAACTTTCTACTTCCGGATACAGAGAAAAGTCAAGGTACCCAAAGCTCTCATCTCATCTGTATGCAGTTTCTTTTTGTTTAAACAAAAATTGTATGTCAACAGTTCTAATACCAATCTGAGTTTACCTAAAGTTCTAGCAAGCTATAGGGTACATATTTAGCTTTTACTGAAACCCACTTCCTTCCTCGTGGATGCTTTTTTGTTTGTGTATCAACAATTGAGCCTGACCTGCTTGCAGAAGGCTAAGAGAACTAATGACAGAGTGATGTCACAGAAAAACAATGAAGTAAATCTACAAAGTAGTGTTAGAGCAGAAAAGCCTCTCTTTCACTGAGAGGACAGGAAATAAATGCATATCAAAGCCTAGAAGCTACTAAGTTCCCATATAATTAAAATTTTTATTCAGCTTAGTACTGCTAATTACACCATTCTTAATGAACGCAACTTGGTTTAAAGTGGTAAGCCCAAGAAGAGTGCAAAAAGTCAGCCTAGGGAGTTAATAATGAAGTGACCTTTACTGCTCCAGTTGATATGGGACAATGTAGTGCTAATGGTTATCCATATTACTTCCTAAAAGATTACGTTTGGTGAGTTACCTTTATGTGGAAATGATGTTCCAAGAGAAATTTGTAAGACTAGAAGCTGTTCCTTATAAAGGAGATTACAGTGATTTTTTTTACTCTTGTGGTAATTTGTCATTAATGCTTTTCTATTATTTCCTCACTCTAAAGCTGATGCTGAAAGTGGAATGATATATTTCTGGAGGACCTGCTAACAAATTGTGCATTTTTCATTTATTTTTCCAGAATATTCTAGAAATGACTGTTTCTGATGATGACATCGTTCGTGATGATGACCATGCTATTATTCTTTTTGATGTAGCTAAAATTTCCCTTGGGAAAAGAGTGATAATGACATTCCCATTGAATCCACAGGTGAGAATGCAGTCAGAAGTTTAACCAGAAGGGAATAACATGACTGTCTTGAGGTACTAAATTTGCTGTTTTGTACCACCAGAACTGGATTCTGACTCCAGCCATAGCAAAATTTCTTATAATCTTGTAAATTGTATATTGATGACAAAATTTTCATTCCTCTCAAATTGCCGTTGGTTTCATCTGGAGCAGATTCTGGACAAGTGCCCAAGCCCCAGAACAGATGAAATTTTAGGGAAGCTTTGCACTTTTACTTAACTGACAGTAAATGACAATTTAACTAATCCTAACAAAGACTACAAAAAAAAAAAAAAAAAAAAGAAAAAGAAAAAACCAACCACAATTCAAGGACATAACATTCAATTACATTTTTCTAAACATTAAGTTTTAGAATGTTGTGTTCAACATATGAAAGCCATCAAGAAATACGCTGTGAAAAGTGGAGGTTTACTACGGAGACTTGTAAACATCTTTCTCTCTGCCAGTACAAGTGAGATCTACTTTTTCTTAGAGAAGAAAAATCTGCATCTGTCCTTTAATATTGACAGTAGAAAGCAAGAAACAGAATATTGTTACTTAAAAAAGCATAATGAAGCTGTGCTTGCAAAACTAAGGGCCACTTTTGCAAACTTCTGCATGTGCTGGCTGAGAATGTCTCATATTTCTCTTTCATTTTCAGGGGAGGGAGGAGCTGGAAGTTGAGTTTCTATTGGAGAGCATGTAAGTAAAACCCTATTATTATGGAAGCAGCACCTCAGAGAGAGATTCATAGATACAGGGAAATGTTCTGTACACCCAGTATCACCTCAATAGCCAGTCTCTCTTTTTCTGAGTTCAATGTGTGCATTAGCAGATTGCTATAAGAAAGGAAGTGCTACAGTGTGAAGTAATAAGTTCATAATTTTCAATTCTGTAACATTCTTTTGAAATCACTATTCATATGGTTTGGAGTTGACTTTCAGAAGCTGGTGATATAGACAGCAGTAAATCTGTAGATTCTCTGAACAGCTCGGGATACCTACCTAATCTGGGATATACCTGTAGTATTACCATTGTTACAGGCATTTCCCAGGAGCTTTATTGCAATTGAATCATTTCTGCTCTGTAAGCCATGTGGCTTCTAGTTAAAATGAAGCATGCCTTTATAAAGAATAGAAAAGAGAAAATAAAATCAAAAGGTCTCAGACGGAAAAATATGTTCTGTTTTAAAAAAATATTATTATATTAAAAATATAATATAAAATATTTAAATGTATAAATATTTATATTTTATATTTTATATAAAAATGTTAAAAATATTATTATATAATTTCTAAAAGTTCTATTTCTAAAATATATGTTATTTTTGTTTTCTAGCCAGGATCATCCTGAAGCCATCATTACAAATGGGGCAGTAGTGGTAAAACATAAAACATTATCTTTGTTTTAATGCCTTCTTTCTCACATTGTTCATTACCTTAGCTGACTTTGACAGTAGTGCAAAACACTATAAGTCTTCGTGCTTTTATTAGGAGCTTTGTTTTCTCCTTAGAGGAGGACAACACGATTCTAGAGGAGCCTTCATACTGCTATCATTTTCTTTTGCTTTTTCTGCACCCGTAGAAAATCACAACTCACATATAGCACCATCTTCCCACATGATAGTGAAGTTAATTCTTTCTTTCACTGGTCTGACAAAATCCTCCAGCACATTTAGCCCACACATTCAAGCAATGATCCTTCCAATACCTGCAAGCACTGGTGCTGAGATAGCTGAATCGGTAATCTAATTCCCTCTCCTGATCATGTCTGTTGCAGTGCCGTGAATTAGCCTGCTTGGAAGTTGAGTTTGACAGCAGGGTGAAAAAAAAACACTCTGCAGGTAAGCTTCATAGTTCTTTAATGGAACATTAGTGACTTCAACCTTTCTGACAATGTCTAGAAATTGCACCAGCTGAATACTAAAGCTTAACTGACCATTTCTAAGGCAATCTGTAAAATCTTTTCAGTAGGGAACGCCACTTGTTCTGCAGCAGATGCAGGTTCAATGTTCTGACTGCACAGAGAGCCTTGTGCCAGATGAGAAATGGCATAAGATGCCTGCACAGAAAGCATCTAAACCCCAAACTGAGATCCTAAAATCCTCTGCTATACTACTGCTAACCGCTGAAGAATCTTACCTCCTTAGGCACGATAGTCCTTGGCCTTAAACTTCCTCTGGATCTGTGACAGTTCGACTTGTGCACACGCACAGAAACACCTCATTTTTTGCAGGGGTTAGCCACTCATCAGCTGGCTCACGCCTGACCCCGGTCAAGAACCAGAATCTAGAAGTTCCTCTGCCCACCTCCCCTGAGGGGCTGCATCTGGTACGCAACCTCAGAACACACATATCACACTCCAGCAGGATCAGCTGGCCTTTTCAGATAAACACAGTCATCTACCGCAGAGTCAGATCTTATTTTAGGGAACCAAGAACTTGTTTTGTTCATTATTTGGCCAGACATGAGAGCATGTTATAGTGTAAGGTGCCTGGTGATGCTTATTGTGATCGTGCAGCTGTCTAAAGTTTGTTGCCATTCACATCACATCTATATCTGCCTTTTGGTTCCGGCTACTGTAATGATACATTGACCTGTAGTGTGTGGGTCTTGGACCACTTTCAGATGTCAGATTTCCAGGTACATAGGGAGAGGAGAAGGGGATTGTTTGAATCTACCTTTTGCTTCCTTTCCCCCTTTTCTCTTCATTTGCAATTAAAAGTAACTACTCTGTGCATTTTATCTCATTGTTTTAGAGAATGAGCTAACGTTTACAGTGAGAGGATCATTTGAAGAAACACAGAGAGTTTCACTGGGCTCTGGCTCCTGTTCCCCTCTCCCAGGTCCCACTCTCTTCCACTATGCCAAATACAAGCAACCCTCACTGGATGTTGCATTCACAAAGAAGAGGAGACTTCCCAGCTTTGTACGTTACCCCTGAACATGGTAGTCAATACAGAGAGTCCTGTGAACTGACCTTTATATGTGAGTAGGCAGCAAGAGAAGAACATTTCTGTCTTAACCAAAAGGACCTCCATGCTTCTTTTCAGTGTGCTTGTGTGACATGCAGAGAAAGGAGGTGCAGAAGCATCCCACTCTCTTTACCTCTGAAGTCCCTCCCTTCTGAGCAGGAAGCAGTTGGCAAGGTAAGCATCTGCTGACCATTGAGAATCCTTTGCAAACTTTCAAAAATTCCTACTGGTTCCAAAGACGCAGAAATTGAAGTCCTTGTCTTTTCATTCAGAACTGATTATTTCCTAAACTCTCCTGCATCTACTGTGATGGATAACAAAGTAAATTGGTAAGAGCAAAATAACCGGGGAACCCCATGAAAGAAGGAGGAGGAAGAAAAGTGTCTGAGCTGCTGCTCATTCTCCTTATATGGCCCATGTCCTTTACCAAGTTGAGTGCTACTAGGTGCTACTAGGACTAAGGGTTGAGGCTCAGCCCGCTAGGAGGCAAACTGATCTTCACACACATGAGCATGTGGAGTTCAGCCTCTTTGGCTTCCTTTTGGATCTCTCACTGTTACACGAAGTACTGCTGTTTCTAGAACAGTCTTTAATGGTGAAACTTTCCATGGATGTGAACCACTGCAGCTCTTCTCTTCTTTGTTTGTGTAGCTAAGCAGTTTTTGAGTAAGCTTCATCTGAGCTTCATAAGAGATGGAAGATAAAGGCTACAGATGATAGTGCTGAAACCTTAACTTGTTAAATCAGCCTACACTTCTGAATAATAACAAAACACTGAGGGGACAGTCTAACTCTCAGTCTTAGCTTAACAAAGTTAAGAGCTCAAAAGAGCTAAGCCCCTTCAAGAGTGTGGAAATCAGACCACCTTAAAATATCAATATTAATTATTTTACCTTTCTCATTTTCAGCATAGAAAATTTGACTTGCTCTTAAAGACGAAAAAATGGTAAGAGATTTTATTTATCTCAATATAATTATAGGACCTTTTAGGTTGAAAAAGACCTCTAAGATCATCTAGTCCAACCATTGCCCAGCACTACTGTCCATCACTAAATCATGTCCCTTTGCTCTTGGATAATTGTCAGTCAAGTTCCAGAACCTTTACTGTCTGTGTTTTGAATATTGGCTTGTCCTCATTTCAGGCAATGAAATAAAATGGACCTGGAGCAATACAGAGTTTCAGAGGTTGTGATTTTATGTAACAGGACTACACAATGAATTAAGTTTTATTTTTATCAAGAACACACAATATTTTTGTTGATATTTTACTGTAATCAGTATTATTCACCAAAAGCCAGTGTGAGCACTATCTGAAACCTCTAGGAATTATTACCAAATATAAACTTCTAGTAAAAGCTGCATTTCAAAACTCTCTGAATGAAATCAGTCCTGTTCCCCCAAGCACAGACAAGGGAAAAAGAAGGCCAAAGCCAGAGTGCCTGGTGCTTCTAAAATATGAAAAAAAATGACATAATACAGGTACCTGTATAGATTTTAATTAGCTAATCAAAGAAATAAATGCATATAAACTTATTTTTAAACCAGTGAAACATTTTGTGCATTTTGAGTTATGGTTAAAACCTTCGTAAGTTTTGGAGGATGCATCTGAGACATTTTGTAGGAGCTTCTCTTTCCTTGCAAAAGCAGGTGCATCTTCTATTGCACTACCTTCAGTATATATTTTGTGAGACAGGCACACAGTTTATATCTGTCATATAAAAATCTCCCCCCTTACCACAGCTTCTGAACTGTTACCCTTATACTTACAAAATATCCATAAATGACTACACGCAGGAAATGGAAAAGCACAAATAACAAGAAAATGCTAACAAAAGCAAACATTTGAACCACACCTGTGATGTGAGGGCGTCTGCAGACATTTGCACAACTTCTGAAGGTGCATTTAAAAGCTATCCTCAAAACTCTACCCTCTGCAGGCTTTTGGCTTGATGTCTGAAAGGGAAAAGTCCTGCTACTTGCAGCTCTACCTAATTTCAGGTATCTTCAGTAAGGAGTGGACAAAAAATGGGGAAAAGAAAGATCTCTCTTAGCTCAAAGATGTGCTGTTGATCTCTAGGAACAAAACTGAGCATTTTGTCTTTTCCTGTTCTGCCTTATATGTGCATAATGGTCAAGACATGTCTATTTATAAAGTAGAAGCAGTTCAATTACTGAATCTTGCTGTAAATATGATGTAAGATACTTGACACTATGTTCCAGCCAGGAAGACCTAGATGTACGCCTGGGATTTGACTTGTGTGCACAGGAAAATGATTTCATTTGCAAAAGGAAGAAGGTTGTTGCAGCAGCTCTGAAGGAAATTCTTCAGTTGGAGGAGGACTTGGAGGATGATGAGGTAGCTGAGAGACAATTATTCCTTGCTTTCCCCACAGCTGGGTTCAAAATATAGTATTTGTGTTCAATTTTTCTTATTTCCAGGACATCAAAATGTTTCACATGAAAGATATGGCTAGTTTTGTTATTCAATGGAAGAAATGAGTACACAGAGGCAAGATTAATAAAAATCTCATAAAATTGTTTGAGCTGGGAGAGGCCCTTCCAGCCAGGCCATCTAGTCCAACTACCCTGCAATGAACAGGGAAATCTACAGCTAGATCAGAGTGCTCAGAGCCCCATCCATCCTGACTTTGACTGCCTACACAGACAGAGCATCTACTACCTCTCTGGGCACCTGTTCCTACAGGAACTAGCTTTGCTCTGAATAATGTTCTGTGCAATGAAGCAGAGGAGGGTTAGGTGTTCTCAGGATGGAAGACAAAGCTTCTTTAGGATTTGCAGGCATCTCAGTGAGACCTAAATCATTCATCCAGCAGTTCTCCCCTCATGGTTCAAATGGGTTTCATTAGATTATGCACTTTATGCTGGTATTTAGGCTCTATTTGTGTGAGCAGAGTCTGCTGCCAGTCTGACTTCATCTGCTGCTGCAGCTAGAGCATATGCTTACTTAACAAATGGCTCAAGGAAAGAAAAAATCAGGCTTCTTTTTAATGATATCCCCAAGACTGCATTGTAAATCCTATGCTCATATGCTATCAATTGATAGCAATTCTTTCTAGTTTTGCCCTAAATGCAGCAATCTCTTTTTTCTTTTGCATACCTGGGTATTTTGCACATAAGATATTGCAGTTAAATGCCAGCACCAAGCTGACAGGTTACTGAAGGTTACCACCTTCTGGTCCCACGTGGTCTGAGTTGGTCAGTGCTCTCTTCAACCCATCAGTCATGATACATCTGGTATTGTCATGAAATACCTATTCAGTAGTAGCAGATATCATCTTTATCCATGCTTAACAGATATATCTGTATAAATAACAGATTATTGTTACTCACGTAGAAACTGTGAGTGATACCCATGTTTCCCGGCCTATTGCACCTGGTAAAAATCTGGTTCAGATGGCAGGAGGTACCATTCTATGTTCACCCTTGGCGATTGATTTTTGCAATAGCACACTGAAATTTTGATGTTTGAGATAGTGAATCTCATGTCCAATTGCACAAGTGCTTGGCAGGGGAAACAAAATCACAGAATAATTGAGGTTGGAAGGGACCTCTGGAACCACCCTGGTTTCCCAGGGCAGTGTTCAGGTGGCTTTTGAAGATCTCCAGGAGAGAAACTTCACAGTCTATGTGGGTGTGTCTTATTCCTTCTATGCCCCATTACAAATTCAGGTCTTGCTTGCCTTTGCAGACCGCTGATATGCAGCAGCTTTATTACTTCATCGATGTTCTAACACTCTCTTTTCTAATCAATGACATCTCTCTCCCCCCTCCCACACAGTCTTACTAAATGCACATATTTTGGGATTGAACAGGTACCTGTGGTGGCAATCATGACAACAGGTGGTGGAACCAGAGCTTTGACAGCCATGTATGCACACCTTCTGAGCGTGCAGGAGCTGAACGTCTTGGACTGTGTCTCATACATCACCGGTCTGTCTGGCACAACATGGTAAGGCCAAGATAAACAAAATCTTCTTTGGAGTTTGCCATAAATGATTTCAGTAAGTGACTCAAAGTGTTAAAGTGGTGTGTTGTTAGTTGGAGCCTCATTTAAATATCTAGTAGTTACTATCTGCAAAACCAGAAACCATAATTGTTCATAGCATTTTTGTCCAGTGTTATTAAGAGAGAGCTTTCTTTTTATGCTGTGGCTTTTTCTCATTTCCTTCAGTGGGTATTTGTTAGTGTCTGGAACTAATGCAGTCCTGCTTAAATATGTGGTTGGTACTGCACCTGTGTTTTGTTATGTAAATCAAGACATCACACAAAAACCTCCATAATTTCCTAAAGCTCAGCTTGAGATTTCACACTTTTCCTTGCATTTTGCTCTTCTTTAGGACCATGGCAAATCTGTATGAAGACCCTGACTGGTCACAGAAGAATCTTAAGGAAACACTCAATGATGTTCGAAGGCACGTGCTTAAAAATAAGTTCTTGGCTTGTTTTGCCCCGGACCGTCTGAAATACTACTTGAAAGAGTTATGCCAAAGGAAACAGGAAGGGCATCAGATAAGTTTCACAGATCTGTGGGGACTCATCATTGAATCTATGTTCCGTGACAAGGTACAACAGAAGCACTTTTCAGATTTGCATATTTAATGCTTACAGTAGTGAGGGCAGAAGTAAATCAGAGTGGCAGTCATTTGAGGTGATCTGGTTCAACACCTCTGCCTGAGCAGTCAGCTATGGAGCAGATTGCCCAGGATTGTATCCAGTCAAGTTCTAAATTCCTGCATAGGTGGAGACTTCACAACCCCTTTGTGCAACCCGTTCTATTGTCTGACAACACGTAGAGAAAAGTGGTGGAAGGTTGGTTTGTTGATTTTCAGATAAATGCCCATAACAAGAGAATTTTCAGTATCACTTTTTTTTTGTCTTTGCTGACTTCATTATGCAGAGGTTAACATCACACCTGGAATAGATAGGCTGGGAATAAAGAGAAATAATAACAAACATCCAGTACGAGCAACTTTAAAGTGAATTAATGTGTAAATATTTAAGAGAAAATTTTATTGTTCTTTTCAAAAATAGCTACACAGTGTGACAAGGCAAAGAAAAATCACAGCTCCCTCTCAAGCTTTGACACCACTCCCAAAACATCCTCTACCTTTCTTACCCATGTCAGATGCTCACAACAGAAGCATAAATGGACAAGACACGTTGAATATTAACTCTGTCTGGGCCTTCACATAGACCTGAAGAAAAGAGGAGGATTTTCTGAGATTCTAAAGACAGAGATTACTTTTTCTGAATGAAATATTTCATGCTGAAAGTATTTTTCAAATATTTTCAGACTTTTTTTTTTAAGACAATGTGAATAATAACATTTTCTTACGACCTTCTTACAATTTTTTTCATCATGTGTACAGACCATCCATATCACAAGGTCTGTTTGTGTGCTGAAGTGCTGAGGCAGGTGATGGCCAGAGAGTGGGATCAGAGCATCTCCCTACATTAAACCAGTAGGGAACATCTTAGTCAGTCTGGTATGCTGTTTTTTTGTCAGGGCTCAGGTTTAGGTGAATTGAGAGGCTCTTTGTGTTGTCTGACTGTCCTCAGCTACTCTCTTTCTTCAAAACAGGAGGACGCTCAGAAGCTCACAGATCAGCAGCAGGCACTAAACCGTGGTCAGAATCCACTGCCCATCTACCTCTCTCTCAATGTGAAGGATAAAATAAGTGACCAGGATTTTAGAGGTAATCATACTCCCGAACTACATTTAACTTTTAATCCCCTAAAGGAGTGCATTTAGGATCAGTTGGATAAATCAATTACATGCACACATCCCCTAAGGGGCCAATTCACCCAGAAATAGATTCTAATAGTTAAATCTTTGAAGTCCGTAGTATAGAGATGATGGAGAACATTATCCAGAAATTACCTGCCCAGTATGTCTGTAGAAAGTGCCACAAAACCTAAAATTTGCAGACACATTTAAATGTAAGGAGGCGTCACTCCTCATTCACTGTGTATTTCACAGTGTGGAACATAGAACAGTTGTCTGCTACCACTATGTTAGCTCAGCAACTATCTGCCTTAAATTGGCAAATATCAAGTTTTATTCAGCTAATCTGAGCATCCGCTGTTGTAATCAGTCTGTGGTGTGCTTTTCTTTTTAGAATGGGTGGAATTCACTCCTTATGAGGTAGGATTCCCGAAATATGGTGCCTACATTCGCGCAGAAGATTTTGGTAGTGAGTTCTTCATGGGTCATCTGATGAAGAAAATCCCAGAATCCAGAATCTGTTTTTTGGAAGGTAATTTGTTGACCTAGGGAAATGTAATATTATTTAATATAGTCCATCCTGGGCAAACTCCTCTTCTGAAATGATTTAGTTATCGTATTTTTATCTGCCAGAAGAATTTGTTAAAGTACTGGAATTGATAACAGGTCACCATCTGCAGGACTCTATTTTCTCTGAAACTTTATTCAGTTGAACAGATTTATTTGATTTCATATACAGTCACACTCATTGACATGAAGTTTTTGTAAAATTTACATACCTTTGACAGCAACACAAGCAGTGTAACATCATGGATAATTTAAATTATCAATCCCTTTTTAGCACAAGACTCTACAATAAAGCTTTTTTCTAAAATGTTACTGCTGCAGCAAACGCTGTTCTGTCCTCCAGGATAATACTTCCATTTTGGATTGTAAACAGTCCTAGAAGTTAGATTTTTTTTCCGTCTTGCACAAGAACAATCAAATCAGTAAGAAATGCTTTTTTCCCTTTGTGAAAGTCATGTCTTGCCTCATTGTTTTTCCAACCTCCACACTTCCACCAATTGCATAAAGGAAGTTTCAGGGGTGTTCTGCATGTGTAGAGATTTCACTGTAACTCATGGGGAGGCACTAGAAATCAGTTTGATGCCAGAACCTCCTCTTTCCTGCACATGTCCAGCAGAGCCCCCGAATCTCCTCTTCCATGGACAGAAATTTCAGCAGGTCACCAGACCCCTTCCTACACTTCTCTCCTTGGCACTCTCCACTTTTTTAGATGAATGCTGGGATGTTTCTGTCTCTGCTCCTGGCCACTGACCCTGAGTGCTCTCGTTCACTGTTTCCTACTCCAGTGACACATTTATTCCAAGTGTTTTCTGCAAATGAAGCAAACTGCTTTGCACCTCAGCCCCCAGACAGAGTAGGGACTGACTGTGTAGGTCCTGTAGCTCCTTTGTGCACAGCAGAGGTTGTTCTGCACAAGGGGTCAAGGCCATGGCCAAGCTTCCTGAGTGCAGCCCTTTCCATCCTTCACTCAATTTCTCCCAAAAATGCCAGGTTTGGTTCTGCAGTTTGGAGGGTATAGGAAGGCACTGTTGCAAACACAGTATATCCAACCAGACCAGGGAGTGGTGTTTTCTTACCCTGAAAGATTGCAGATAGGTGGCAGTCTGGGTTGCCATTAAGTACACTGCTTTATTATTTTTTTAACCTTTTCACATTTGTTAGTAGATGGAAGAACTGAAAAATATAGTCCAGATACACCCAGAGGACAAATAAAAAAGATTTATGCCCTCATATTTCCTATTTCCAAAAGTTTTAACTCAGTCTCCTTATTCTGAGGGAGATTAGTATGCAAATCTTGAATATTTTCTGGCAGTTCTGTGTGACAACTGTGAACCTGTAACAGGGCTATGCTACAATAAATAAAACCTTTAGAATTGCAAATACTGGGAACTTGAGAACAGGAAATGTTAAGGGCAGCTGGAAAATACTAAATTTACTTGACAAGATGCTATTTAAACATAACAAAAATGTATATTTGAGCAGATACATCAAAATTACTACCAGCTCTACTCATACATGCCAATAAATTCGCTACATACTTTGTGGATTCATATACTGATTGATAAAGGTAGTCCTCTTTGCTTGCCCACTAATACATTTCAATTAATAAAGTTTGCTAGAGAATGAAGAAAATAATGAAGGTCACTGTAAATGAAAATGCTTCCAGATCTTTACTGTTTTCTTTCTGCCAAATATATCCTATACCACAGGGATTTGGAGCAGTGTATTTTCTCTGAATCTTTTGGATGCTTGGTACATATCTGTTCATTCAGAAGACTTCTGGCACAAGTGGACCCGAGACAAAATTACTGACATAGGTGAGTAATTTTTCTTCTTTTTTTTTCTCTCACTGAGTTTTTCAAAGCAATTTTGAGATTCCTTCTTCTGGACTTTACAGACTCAACATGCAAACTAGGAGATAATTCATGCCATATTTTACAGTGTGATAATCATTATAGTCACGTGAGGAAAAGAATCCACAAGATTTGTCACAGGAAAAGAAAAAAAAAAAAGAGTATGGCCCTCATATGGACCAGATTCAGAGCATGAGAGTAAAAATGGAGAAAAATGTCCCTCCGTAATAGGAGCAACTGGAGACCTCCCTGTGATCCACATGCTTTCAGTTCTCTTGGAACTTTGGCTGTAGCGTGAAGCTTCACTGAAAGAAAAGAAAATATCATTCTTGCCTTGCCTCTCTGGAGCCCATGAAACGCAAACTCAAGTACTACTGAATGTCATTTCAAATTAATTATAAGGATGAGATTTGCAAAACCCACCAACAAAGTAACACCCGTAAGGCAGGATTTCAAGAGGAAACATAGAACAAAGACATACTACAAACTAAAAAATTAAAAGGAAGACTAATGTAGTAAAAAGGATTATTTATCCTGTATTTGTAGGGGGCTCATTTCTGACTGTTGAAACAAGAAGCTTGCTAGTAAAGAACAATTCAATTGTGTATGCCTCCATTTTTATTTATTTATTTATTGTGTGTTTGTGTGTGTGTGTGTGTGTCTGTGTAGTGGTGAGATGATCTGCAATGTGAAGTAACAAGGGAAGACAGGGCAAGTGCAGGACACCGTAGTGGGTAAAAAAAAACTTAGATGAAAACTCCGAGGTTTGTGGTAAGAAAAAGAGCAAGAAGTCGAAGTTTTCCCAAACATGTTAAAACAAATTATGACTGTGTAGACTGACCTCAGCAGTGCTACTACATCAAAGAACTGTTAACCTTTCCTTTACAGACGATGAAACCTTGTTCCCTAAAAGACCAAATGAGCTGGAAACTCGGGTGGTTCGTCCCACTGACAGCTTTTCAGACATTTTTCGAGATGTCGTCACGTTACGTCCAGCAGCTTCAGAAATCCCTAACTTCCTAAAAGGCCTCCAGATGAACAACAACTACCTAGAGAGCGAATTTTCTAAATGGAAAGGTATGGTAATAGCATCCCTCTTTTAGGAATATTTTATACCATCCATAAAAAATTATGCAATGCTGAATGAGTTGTCAAGCTGACTGCCTTTTGGTTCTGTTTCCATTCTCTGATAATATTTGAAACTGTTGCCAAAAGGTAAAATTACTCAGTAGGAGAAGCTTCATAAGTAAGTTCCTAAGAAATTCCCAAAGTCTAGCAACTAAACTGTCAATCAGCATACACCGGCTGGTGAGCCAGCCAGCCCATGCTCTTGTGGCAGGGGATTCATGCTATCACATAGTGTCTCTTGCCTAGATAGTACTCAAGGGGTGTGGGAGGAGCCCTGTTTCATCTTACTTTCTTGCTAGTAAGAAAGATAAAACATTCATAACAGTTTTCCGTCTTGTACCACCTGAGAGATTGTACTCAGACTGTAACAGATCTTCCAAGATCTGCAAGGAGCTATGGCTGCCTACCTTAATATTTTTGTGCCTGTTCTCACAGCATGCCAAGCACCAAACACATTAAATCTTTATTCTGTTCAGACAGTGAGGTGCAATTTTATTTTTTCCCCTATGAAAAGAAATTTGGGCTGATCAGAATTGCACACAAGAACAGGGGATGGAATTAATACTGTTTTCCTGAACCTCAAGTTAACATCTCAGAGGAAAGGTAAAGAAACTGCAAAGTAAATAGTGGAAAAGGGAAGCCAGATAAAGAACCCAGAAATGACTGAGCTGTAGCTGTCAACTACACAGGTAGGCCTGAAGCTCCCACAAAGGCTGAATTTTCTGGGTTTGTTTGTTTGTTTGTTTTTGGGTTTTTTTTTTAATAATTGACTTTCCTCAACAAACCAGAGCATCTCTTGTACTGAGCCCCTTCTTTGAAAAATAAATCCTTCTTTTCTAGACTGTGAGCTTGACTCTCAGCCCAACCACCTGACAGGAGCAGCAGACTACCTCATCTTGATCGATACTGCATTTGTCTTTGCTACCAGTTACCCACCACTCATGAGACCAGAAAGGAAAGTGGATGTCATTTTGCATTTCAACTACAGTTCAGGTTCCCAGACAGGGGTGAGTATTATACATTCCTCTCTAATGATCTCTCTGCTTTATCACTCAGTTTCCATAATGGCCAATCCTCTACTCATAGAACCTCTTTTTCAGTATTTAGGCAGAAGTAAGAAGCTAACTGTTTAGCAGGGTCACATTGAGCAGTACTCTAAGTAAAGTAAGAATTTAGTAAACTGACTCTACCCATTTTATGCATAAATGTGTTTCAGTTGATCTGAAGGCAGTTAGATGTAGAACCCATACAGTTTAATATGTTTAAAAACTTAACTGTGACTATAATCCTAAGCCTCTAAAGAGCCACGTGTGATTCAGACCACGTGCTATCTGGCCTTCTAGTGCTGGGCTCCACTGGCTGCCTACAGTACCTTAGTTGGGTACATGCCATAATCTTCCAGAACTTGGCCCTAACCCCACAAGTCTTCCCAGTGAAACTGGGATTTAGTCAACTTCAAAGTGTCCCTGCTATGTTCTGATGCTTTGTTTCATTTTGTTTTCATATGACGGCAAACCAGCCTCTGAAGGAAGCCTCTAAGTACTTTGCAAAACAAGGAATTCCTTTCCCTAAGGAGGTGCCAGATGATCAGGAAACACCACATCTGAAGGAGTGCTACATTGTTGGTGAAAAGGAGAGCCCAGAAACCCCTATTGTTGTATTCTTCCCCCTTGTAAATGACACCTTCAGGGAATACAAGGCACCTGGTAAGTTTACAGTCACCCACCACATTGTCAGAGGCAGCAGTCTTCTACTTTGTCTTTTTTACTTTTTACTTTTTTTTTGTTTTTTTACTTTTTTACAATATCTGTTATTCAGACCACCCTGTAAACATTTGTAGACTAAAATTTACATTTGCTTATATCTGAACTGTATCAAAGAGATGAAAATGCATAAATTTTCCTCAAAAGTAAAGAAGCAGCTGAGATCAGCCTTGAACAAAAATACCCTTATTCAGAATTTGTTTATTTATCTTGGCTTTTCATAGGTAGGTTCTGGAATTAAACAACAGAAAGTATATTCTATTTATCTGCAGCGGCAGAAATTAGCAGGGCTATTTTCTCTCGTACCTCTTCTCCTTTCCTCTTATGGAATGCTCTTGGGAATCTGAAGGATTTCACTGTTTAAAATCGTTTCCAGACTTACAGTTAACACAAAAAACCTTGAAATCAAAAGTGTGAACAGATGAAGTGATGAAAATTATAGCTGAGATGCACAGACAGTTTCTGTGCACTTCAGTGGGCCCTTCTTTAAAACTTTAAGGAATTTAAATAGCGACCTTGCCAGTCATTTCAAAACAGACTAAACTCGACAGAACTCCATTCTACCCTGACAGTGTCAAAAGTCCTGATCATCGCTTCTAATGCAAACTATAATACCTATCTCATGCTGTGAGATCATTTTTTAATCACTTCTAAGCCTCACATTATACTGAAAACCAAAAGTCCTGAGGTGGTATATTGTACATGAAATATAGTAACAAAATATCCAGTAACTACTGCCCAAGTTGTGTTCTTTTTTCCTTTTCATTATTTTTTAAGTAAGCCATAAAACTTCTGCCACCTTGCAGCTGGACACGGCCTCCATGGTGGCAGGGCAGACCTGTGCAATCCTTGGGAGGCTGGGAATGAATGCCCACCCTCTGCTAGCAGCAGGCAGACAGCAGCTTAGCTTATAGTGAACCAGCTTGTATAGCAAAGGGAATTTAGAGCCTGATCAGCACTAGTGCCCATTTCTGGTCTGTCACTGCTTTCTTTCTCTCATGGCAACTGTTTGTTAGAGAACCAAGGGGTATGTGGAGTAACATGGAAGGAAAAAACATGGGTGAGTCACCACACCAGGAAAGGAGGCCGGCACAAGGCAGTGCTTCCCCCCCTTCAGGTCTCTGCCCAGGGTGGGGGTTCATTAGCAGTCAAAGGCATAAACTGGAGCCCAGGAATGGAGCAGCATTTTGTCTAAAACAGCAGCTAAATCAAAATCCCTGTTGGTGTCAGCATCTGGAACCAGTGGTCAAGTCCAAGCTGATATCAACTCTTGTTCTCAGTCACTAGTGACATACGAAGGCACTGTAAAAAAGAAAGAGATGTGTACTTGACATCCTTAATATCCATGAATTCGTTGAGCTTTGTGATTCCAGGATAAGCCTTGGGTGTTTTTTTTCTAGTATCAACACACTGTGGAGGTTCCTTTAAATGTCTGCTCTCTGATAGCCTGCAAATCAAGTTCTGAATTAGTTTTCCACTGCTAAATGAATTAAAAAGTTAATTGAATTTATCTTCAGATCATCATATATGATGGATACAACATTTCCAGAGATTACACCTGTGGGACTATCTGCCTGATTATTTTCCTCTGGTCTGTTATGTATACGTTGATTATGCTGGGATGATGAAGCAGGCTTGAAAGGTTCTGTCAGCATCTCTGCCAAATCTCGGGAAATATCAAGTCCAGCCTAGCAACTGACTTTACACAAAGCCTGTAGTTTTTATAGCAGCAAATAGCTTGAGGAAATTACAGAAAACATTTATGCCATTTGCTGCTGAGCTGTGTTCAGATCACGGTTCTTTAAAGTCAGTAGGTTTAGACAAGATAATCTTGCTTTTAAAGTTTGTTATCTATATATTTTAAAAATTCTTCCCAGCATGCAACAAGAATTGCTGAGCCAAGGGAGAGTTAATGTTGCCAAAAAGGCAGCTCTGCATTTGGAAAGCTGGACTCACTGAGATGTCTGGATTTTCAGCAGTCTATTCTGGAGATATAGCAGTGAGGGACACAATATATGGAGGCAGAGCCAGAAGGAACAGAACTGGCAATGGCATCAGAAGCTCATTGCCTGGAAAGAAACTGCTGCAGTGAAGTCCTGGCTGCAGTCACCTGCTTTGGAGGGAGGGGAAGAAAAAAAGAAAGAAAGAGTAACAGCTATTCACTCGTCACCTTAGCTGGAAATGGAAGGTGCTGCAATGTCCAGGATACAGCAGCAAGGTGAGGGCTGGGGAGCATCAGCACTGAGGGTGGCCTGGGGACCTGGCTGCCACCTTGTCCTAGCAGTAGAATAGCCCAGCAATGAAATACCTCTGAAGAGAGATCTTTGGGTTGTGATAAACTGTGTGTGCATGCCTGAGAGGTGCCTGACCCTAATGGTTGTTCTGCTGACTAACTAAGTCCCTGTTTGTCCCTTAGGGGTGAGACGTAGTCCATCAGAGATGGCAGAGGGCAATGTTGATGTTGCCAATAGCTGTGGTCCATACTACATAAACAACCTGAGTTATTCAGAGGAAAATTTTGACAAACTGGTGAACCTAAGCTACTACAACGTCCAGAATAATAAAGACTTGATTCTCCAGGCCTTGCGTGCAGCAGTGGAACGGAAAAAACAGAAAAAGAAACGGCAACCACTGCAAAAACCACCACCTGCTGGTGATGACAGCATGCATGTGCCCAAGAGAGAGGCGCCCCAGCATCTGCCCAACTATTCAGCAGAAGGGAAAATGAAATAAGACATCCACAAGTACTGATAATGGAGAAAAAAAAAATAAAAAGAAAAAAAGGGAAAAAAAAAAAAGAAGAAAGGAACTTGCCTAGGTACTGAAAAGCCAAAGACTGCTAAAAACACTTTGTTTGTCATCGGAAGTGCTGCAGCCTGTCTGTCAGTGAAGTGCATAAACAAAAAATGCTGAGCTCTTCCTTGATGAATTAATGAGCTTCCCTCGCTGACAAGCCCTGGAGAAGGGCAGGGTGCAATGTACTGTGCTCCCACTTGCAGAAGTGACCCTTCAGGCCAAGGCTGCATTCTGCAACCAAGGAAGCTGATGCTGCTGGTTTTCTACCTGCACTATAAAAAGAGAGGAACATAAGTCCAGAATTGCAACAGAGAACAAAATCTACTATTTCTAAATCAAAACCTATTTGTTTTTGCTAAGGATTCTTTATGTGAATGTAAATAAATATTAAACTTTATACAAGAAAACACTTTTTTTCAAATCAGAGTTACAGGAAATAAATATTTTTTGCAGCAAATATATGTTACAGACATTTCTTCTAGGAACTTCTCTCTCTATTAGCAAGGCAACTTCAACATGTGATGCAGACTTCATAGCTTCTGAGAACATACTGAGGAAGCAATGCCACCTGCTCCAGACCTGGGTGTGAAGTCCCCCAGGAGCCTGACACCATTTAACATTCCATTGAAGGCTCTTCTCTATGAGAACTGATTTACACTAAATTATTTAGTCAAATAAGTTTAAGTGTTTGTGTTGCATGTTGAATCACAGAATTGGAGGGGTTGGAAGGAACCTCTAGAGATCGTCTAGTCCAACCCCCCTGCCAAAGCAGAAAGGAGAAACAGCTCTAAAATTCTTAATATCACTCATTCTAATGTGACTTTTTAACTTATTGCTAAATAATCCATCAAAAATTAGCAGATCATTAACTTTCAGCTTTCTTTGTCGCCTTGGTCATGTAACTAATATGGCTTCTCTCATATGAACAGTTCATTTTCCTGATGCGGATACAGCAGATTTCATAGCACTTGGATAAGGTGCTTCATTGGATTCTCATTGGAGCTCTGTAAAATGCTGGGCACCACCATGGGAAGTGAGAATTGGGCTCTCCTGGAGGTTAGAGAAGGACATTCTTTCATGTGGGCAACCTGGGAGCTTAAAATTGTCTGCAGAAGAAAACACTGACCATTTATAAGACTCATCTATAATAAGCAGGAATATATTAGAGGGGAATATACAGAAAACAGCAAGAGAAAGAGAAGAGCAGCTTATTTGGTTATTGAGTGAAACAGATTAAAGCATCTCTGATGCTTAACCTGGAGAAGAGGATGATCAGAGAGGACCTTATCACTCTCTACAACTCTCTGAAAGGAGGTTGTGCTGAGGAGGGCATTGGCCTCTTCTCCCAGGTAATGGTGATAGGATGAGAGGGAATGGCCCCAGGTTGCACCAGGGGAGGTTTAGATTGGATATTAGGAAGAATTTCTTCTCAGAAAGAGAAGTTGAGGCATTGGAACTGGCTGCTCAGGGAAGTGGTGAGGTAGTATGTTTCAGCAAGAGACTGTGAGCCAGAAATGGAAGCCTTACAAATCTCTTTGCTCTTAAGGTCAGAGGTCTCCTTCCAGGTGGAACACAGGGATGTAAACCTCACCTCCTGGAGCATGCTGCAGAGCCTGCACAGCTCCTGTGTACATGAAAACCTGAGAGTGTGTGCTGGTGCTCCCCACAGTACAGGGTTGGGTGCAGCCAGAGGGCACTGCCAGGCCTGGGAATCTGGAATTGCTCCCAGTTACCCACATACATTTGTAGTTTTATTGTCTGAAGGGCAAACTGTCCTGCTGACAGCAGGAAGCGTGCAGGCAGGAAGTCTGAAGACAAGCAGAGCTAGGTGTGTGAGAGCAAGCACTGCCCTGCCCTTCCTGCTGCCTTGCAGCCACTGCGAAGGGGTCATAGAGAACAATGGGCACTTTACCCCGCTTCACAAAGCACAGTGGGACTGAAATAATAACTCATAGCTTTGAGTTCCCTATATTCAGCAAGAACATAGGAGAGAATGACAGGGATGACCAAAGATTTGGACCAACTTCAACAGAAGGGGCAAAGAGATAAGGAATTTGCATCCTAAGAAAAGGACGACTGGAATGAAATGCAGGGAACAGTGAGCTCTGCAAAACATGTGCTGAGCCACCAATCACCAGAGGCAGAAGACAGCCTGAGGAAGCACAGCTATACCCTTGCCCTCTCCAATGCTCTCCTTCCCCAGTGCTGGCTGCTGACAAGGACCAGAAGGCAAGAGGCCTGAGCCCACACTCAGATATTTTTGCAGATGATAAATAATCAGGAGCGTTCAGTACTTGTAAGAGCATTCCACAGAATGAGGAAGCCAGGCAACGGGGCCCTTCATGAAGTGGCATAAAATGTTTAGACTCAGCATGGAAATTGCAACAAAAGGGTTGCAAAACACATGTGCAGCCCTAAATAAAACGTGAAGCAAGGAAGCGAGGCTGAATGCTGGGGCTAAGCGCTGGTACAGCTGAAAGCTCTTCTTGGGGAATGGGGTGGGAAGGGTGGCAGGCAAAGAGCACAGCTCAACCTGCTAATGTGCTTGGAAAGGAAGGGGAGCACAGTGAGGGAGTAATAGTCACGGTGGTAGTGAGAAGGAAGAAAGGGAAAAGGCTAAAAATGTGAGTCAGTGGGATCAGTGGGGTGCTGGACCCACCAGAAGGGATTTAGGTTATAGGAATATTGCAGAACAGCGATGTCAGATTGCAACACAAAGGAAGCACTTCCAACATTCTGTTTAAACACAGATTCACTAGAAAATCCCCACTATTTCTTTTTATTATTTATTTAACACGAGCTTTTTTTTTTTTTTTTTTTTTTTTTTTTTTTTTTTTTTTAAGAGGTGGGAGAGAAGAAAGTATTCATTTCATGGACGTCTTCAGTGTCTCGGCGTGTTTACTGTGTTCTGTTAAAATGCATTCTGAAATAAGTGGAGAAGGTGATCCCTGCTGGAGGCTGAACGTGCTACAGAGACCTACGGTTAAGCCGTGGACGCTGCACGGCAAAACACGAATACTATCGGCGGAATTTCCGCCGCGTTTAGGACAGGTCCTAATGCGGCAGCGGCGTCGCCCGGTGACACACGGAGCCGTCAGCACGGAAACACGAGAGGCATCCGGGAGGCTGAGCTGCCAGAGGAGCCTCCGGGTTTCATTGCGAGGGGGTCCAACATCAGCTCCGCAGCCGAGAAAACCTTTAATTTGCCGGGGGCGGGATTGTTGGGGCGGCTAGGATCGCGTCGTAGGCTGCAGCCACCCCTCTGGGCGCTGCCGGCCGTGGCACCGCCTCCCCCCCCGGGTAGGGCCGTGCCGTGCCGTGCCGTGCCGTGCCGGGGGAGGGACGAGCGGAGCGGCGCTGCGGGCAGAGCGGTGCGGTGCGTGCTGGCGGGAGGCGGCGGGATGTTCAGCTGGCTGGGGAAGCAGGGCGGCGGACGGGAGCGCGGAGTTGGCGGCGGAGATGTGGTGCAAACGGTGACCGGGGGACTGCGGGACCTTTACCTCCGCAAGCTGCTGCCGCTGGAGGAGCACTACCGCTTCCATGAGTTCCACTCGCCCGCCCTGGAGGAGGCTGACTTCGAGAACAAGCCCATGGTGCTGCTGGTGGGGCAGTACAGCACCGGCAAGACTACGTTCATCCGGTAGGTGGCGGACCCCTGCCCGCACCTCGCTCCCGGGAGCCGCCCCGGCCGCCGGTGGCTGTGCCCCGCTGAGCCCCGCGCCGACCCCGCCCGCCTCCTGCGGGTCCCGCAGCCCCGAGCAGGTGCTGGCGAGGAGCGGAGCGGCGCGGGGTGCCCCGTGCTGGGGATAGGGCTGCTCCTGGTCGTGCTCGGTGTTCTTAATGCCAACTTCCTGGTTAAGGAGGTTCTCTCTGTTTCACGTTGTGCTGGGAGTAACCTCGTTGGGTACTTCCTGTTAACTTTACTCAGTTGTGTTAGAGAACTGGTTACTTTGTGTCAAAAGAGCATCAGTCATCAACGACCGTGTAGCCTTATCTTCACCTCTTCTGTCTCTTAAGTTCAAGATAGTTGGTTTTGTAGTGTTTTTGTGTGTCTTTCCTGTTCTCGTTGTGAAGTTTGCAGTGATTTTAGGGGGCTGGAGGGTGCCTGAATTTGTCTTGGTGTGTTTGTCTCATCTGTTTCTTGTACATTTCATTTTGGTATCTAAAGATCGGCTGTGAGAAGGAAGGGTACAGGCTTTTTAGCAGGGTCTGTAGAACAAGGGGAAATGGTTTCATACTGAAGGAGGGGAGGTTTAGCTGGAATATCAGGAGGAAGTTTTTTTACGTTGTAGGTGGTGAGGCACTGGAACAGATTTCCCAGAGTCAGTGGATGCCGGGTCCCTGACATTCGAGGTCAGGTTGGACATGGCTCTGAGCACCTGATCTAGCTGTATGTGTGTGTCCCTATTCATTGCAGGAGATCTGGCCTAGGTGAACTTTAGGGCCACTTCCAACTTAAACAGCGCTATGATAGTATAAAGATTGTTTAAAGTGCTGTAGAAGATGTTGAGAGGTTTTTGTGTCTGTAAATGATACAAACATGTCCCTTTTAGTTCCAAAGGTTACTGCCTCTAACAGTTTCCCTTTGCAGCAGGCAACTCCCTCCCTACTGCACTGCAGGTCGGTGTTTGCCTTTGCTCACCTGTGCTATATCAGACGTTTGCAGAGGCAGCTGTGCTCCTTTCCTGCTTGGCAGCTGTGTGGGAGCTCCAGGCCGAGCATGGTTCTTTGGTGGGTACTGAACTCCCGTGGGCACAGAGGGCAGGTTTGGTTGGAGCACTGCATTAAAAATAGAAGTGGGGCTGTCACTAAAATAGGGGAAACTCAGTTTCGGGATCCTCAGTGCTAACGGAAAGGAAGTCTGTGTTTGTGGCCTGGGTGACTTAGGTTTTCCTCGCATTTCTTTAGTTGCCCTGACTGATTCATTTTCTTTGTTACTTGTGCTCACGTGACAGCTGTGTTAGTGGTCTGGGTGTGCTTCCACAACAGAGAGGTGATGGAAGTCCCATCCCTGGAGACATCCAAGGTTAGGATGGACTGGGCTCTGGGCATTCTGATCAAGCTGTAGGTGTCCTTGTTAATTACAGAGACTAGATGGCCTTTAAAGTTTCCTTCTAACTCAATGGTTCTGTGATTCTAAGTGTTCCTGTCTGGGTGATGAGGGCATGGTTAACCTGGAGACAGAACTGACCAGAATACTGTGCACCTGAACATGTGTCACCCACTTGCTGGATCGTTTTGGAGGATTTTTTTTTTTCCTCCTCTTGTTGCACTTGGACAAATGTTGGACATTTGCCTCCGGTAAATGTCAGCTGAACTTGACTGACAAACTGGTTTCAAAGCTGTTTTTTGTACTTTTAAAAATCTGACTGAATGGAGGAAGCGATTTCTTCTACTGTGTTGTGTCCTTCTTTTCCCCCACCTACTCATTTCATCCCCATTCAGGTAGATCACAGGTTTCTTTCTTCCCTGCGTGTTGGAGACCCTGTCAGTGACAAAGCAGTCGTTAGTGCTTCTGTGGCCGATGGGCTGACCTCAGCACCAGCACCTTCCCAGGGGGGCAGAAAAGCATTCATTACATCAGGGTTTGCCATGGAATAGATAATACCTGTAGATAACAACTGGCTGCAACCAGGATGGGGAAACACTTCAGCAGCAGCAGCATATGGCTATAGTATAGGGGTTATATCACAGTGACTGATATTCAAAATCCAGTTCAGAAGGTGATTTTCCATGGAAAAATGCCATAATCTCTTAAGACTGCTGTAATTCAGGGTTTATAATTATGTTAGACTCATTTTCCTTTTTTTTTTATTTTTTATTTTTTATTTTTTTTGCCAGTAGCCTTTTGGCAAGCAAATGTTATTTTAAATTTTAACAGAAGGACACACTAGGACTATTTTGGTGTTTGCTATTATGTTTATATGTGAATCCACAAATCTGTTCTGCTGGTGAATATTCATTTCATTTACTCATTGTGATTATCCAGCACAGCATAATTTGATTTGGAAGTTATCGTGAGAACTGCACATTTTCATGGCTCAGGCACATCCACCCAGTTCCTTCCACCAAGTCTTCATGGAAAACACTGATCTAGCAATGACCATATGTCCCAGGAGACAGGGAAAACAAACACTGACAGCTCCTTTTTTTTTTTTTTTTTTTTTTTCCCCACTTGATGATACACTGCTGATACACTTTGCGCTTGGAACAATGCAGTGAAACCTCGTGGTTTCACTGAGTAAGATATAGCATGATAGCACCATTTTCTTCTGGCAATGCTGACAACTCATACAGCAATACCCAGGCCCAAGTGGTAATCCTTGTCTGATTGTTTTTTAAATAAGGTGGGAGGATGGCTGAGTGCCAAGTGCTTATCTGCATGTAAGCTACTTGGCACTGTACCTGTGTGGCTTCTGGAATACTCTCAGCTTCCCATGGCTGCTTCAGAGCAGCAAAAGGAGGGACAGGGGAACTGTGGTGTACCAGAGATAGGGGTCATCACCGCGAGTCACTGAGCTTTTACTTTCCTTCCCACAATGCATCAAAATTCCAGTCTGATACATTTAACTTATTAACATCTTCTTTTTTATAAGTGAGTGTTGTTTTGTTCTGTTTTTGTTTGATTGTTTGTTTGTTTGTTTGTTTCTTTATCCTGATTTCTTCTCGGTTCATTTATTTCCCTTTCTTCCCATTTCTTTCTTTCTTTCTTTTTTTCTCCCTGTTGCTTTCTTTCTCTTAATTTCTTTCATTAACTTACTGTGATGAGGAAAACCAGAAGTGAATTCCTGAGCTTGCTGGCTGATGATCTTACTCAGAGGTATTTTGCAGATGTAAAGATGGTAAACTTCCTTCTTTTGATTTGGCCAGAGCTGAGTTCTGGGAAAGCTCCCTGTTGTACCTATAATATCCGGTGTGAAGTTGGGTGTATGGTGAGAATGGGCTGCAGCCTTTTTTTGTTGGAGTTGATAGGGAGAAGACTTCTTAATTTCTCTGTTATTCCATGATAAAACAAATGAGAATGCTTCTAAACTAAAGGAGGGGAGATTTAGATCAGATGTCAGGGAAATTTTTCACTGAGAGGGCAGTCTGGTGCTGGCACAGCTCCCCAGGGAGCTGTAGGTTTCCTGTCCCTGGAGGCATGCAAGTGCCGGTTGTTTGGGGCTCTGGTCAGCCTCATCTGGTAGGTGGCAGCCCTGCCTATGTCAGGGGACTGAATGATCTCTAAGGTCCCATCCACCCCATTCTATGCTTCTGTGATTGTATAAATTCTGCTAGTTTTGTTGTGTTTAATTAAAAAAAAAAAAAAATGAGGAGGATTTGGGGTTGCTTGTAGAACGGAGGAGGGCAGCTCTAGGTAAAGAGGCTTGGTCACTCTCTCCATATATCACACTGCATCGTTACCCACTGCACATATGTCCAGCTAGCCTGAGTTTGTATGTTAGCGTGGCTTAACTGAAGCGTGCAGACTTCAGATGATTATCAGCATCCGCCACTGTGAGTAATCTTTGCTATCTCTGGAACCTCGTGAACTGGTTTCCCGGAGTTTGGCTATAGATCTGGCCAAGGGACGTAGACAAATGGTTATTAGTTCAGAAGAAAGGTTATAGCCCAGGTGAAAACAAAGGGAGAAGAGCAAGTCCCTTGAGTCAACAGGATGTCTGCTGTTTGATCCAGACTGTCTTTGGGGCGCTTGCTATTTTTAAGCATTCTTCCTGTGAATCTTTTTGAACTCCCTCTGGTGAAAATTCCTGAGGAGGTCATGTGGTCACGGATACTAAAAGTCCAGGTAGTTTCCTGTGCTATAATCACACGCAATTCAAAGACATTTGCAGCTTTTCAGCTTATAGGAGTCTGCTTTTCCCTTTTGTGTGGCTGAGCGCAAGCGATATTTTCATACTGAGAGGAAGTGTGATATATTTTGTACAGCCAGCACTCAAGATCTTGGGTTTTATTTTAGGCTGTCCTGATTCTGGATGTGTATCTGTGAGCCAGTGCCTTAATGGAAAATACCTGCCCTGAAAAGTGCTTGCTGTCTGCTGAAGAGCTGCACCAGGCGCAGAGCTGGCTGCTGGGTGGGACCCGTATTTGGAAGGAGCTCATGCCTTCCTGCATTGTCACCACTTCAAGAGCCTGGCTTTTAAAGCAGAATCTTTGAAGTCAACGCGGAAGTATCACTGCAATTCCACAGCACTTCTGTGTCTCAAACACACAGCTAATTTGAGTTTACACTATTTTTTGAGTTCTGAACTGAAAATATGGATGTTGAAAATCCTGAAAGGTGCATGATACTGGCAGCCCTTTGTGAAGTCTGCAAGTGTTGCATGTGCTGACAGCCTCATGAGCAGGCTATGGGATTATTTTTTAGCTATGTAAAAGAAGACCTCCACTGAAGGTTCATAATCAGAGCCTGCCAGTTTCATGAGCTTTTCTGATTGATTTCAGTGATCCTATTACCGTGGAGGTGCCATAGCCTGCATGCAGATCTCCTGCAGATATGTAATAGAACCATCAAATTGTTTAAGATTTAAGGGACTCTAACAGGCCATCTAAACCAAATACCTTGCAGTGAATAGGACACCTACATCTAGGTTGTGTTGCCCAGACCCCAGTCCAGCCTGACCATGAATGTCTCCAGGAATGGGGCATCCACCACCTCTCTGGGTAACATGTACCAGTGCCTCTCCACCCTTATCGTAAGAGACTTCTTCCTAATATCCAGTCTAAATCTCCACTCTTATAGTTTGAAACCATTTCCCCTTGTTCTGTCACAACAGACCCTGCTGAACTGTCTGTCCCCTTCAAGATGTGGTTCCTTGTGATCTTGTGGGATCTGGGACTTCTCTTGTGCACATTTGATCCAGTATGATGCTTTTCACTGCTGCTTTGGGAGCTTCTTGTGAAGTCTCGACTTGCTGTATCAGATTTGGCCCACTGTCTACATGCAGTCTGTGTCTCTGAGCAGATTGCTCACAGGGGATGCAAGATGGTTTCTGTTCAGAAATGCCTGACCTCTAGGACAGTTGTTACCTTCAGCCCCAAAGTTCTGTGGATTTAACTTATTTAACAACAATTTTCTAATATACAGATGAGGAAAAAAAGCCCTTTCCTCTCTCCCAAATAAAAGTAGGTATATTGTCTCCTAACTGTGTTGCCTATGCCTGTGGAAAGGTGAGCTGAAGTTAGTAAAAATCCTGTGTTGCAATGGAGTTCATCAATCGGTTATATCTGTCAGCAAGCTGATGCTGCTCATGTGCTGTGTTTCAAACCACACCCTTTCAGTACTAGAAAGTACTGAAGCCACTTGCAAGGGCTTGAAAACTTGGGCAAAAGGAAGTGATGTTTTTTAGTGTAAGCTACAGTACCGTGATCTTTGGTAGAAATATTCATCTGAATGGCTCATGTGCTGTGACTGAGGGTATACTTTCTGCTCTGTTCTTGTGAAGGGACTGACTTTTTTTTTTACCTACCTGTAAAAAAAAAAAAAAACTAGAATCTGATCTTTTTAACTTTTCCTAGCTAATACAAATAGTGAAATACAGATAAAAATGAAATTGTATTGTTTTATTGTATATATCCTTAGGAATTTTCAATGGCATTATAGTTATTTACTTTTGTCTTATTTCTCAATCATTCATTCTGTTAATTTATATATTCTCTATCACTAGATACCTGCTGGAACAAGACTTCCCAGGTATGCGGATTGGTCCTGAACCTACCACAGATTCTTTTATTGCTGTGATGTATGGAGAATCAGAAGGAAGTGTTCCAGGAAATGCCCTGGTTGTTGATCCTAAGAAGCCATTTCGTAAGCTCAGCCGGTTTGGAAATGCTTTCCTAAACAGGTGAGAACTGGTTGTTTGCCAATAAATAATAGACAAATGCTCTTATTTAAAAACCGCCATCCAAAATACAGGAAGATCTACTTCTTTTGATGCTGTTTTGTTCCTCTACTGGTCTCATACACCGGAGAATTTTCAGAAACTCTTTGAAGTTGTGAATTGCATGGATATCTGTAAAAAGACCTGCAAGAAAGGAGAATATCTGAATGTGTCTTTTGAAGAGAAGATATATCCAAACTGTCAAGGGATTAATTTTGATGACTGGAGCAGATGAAGCTGGTTTTCAAGCATCTGGTAGAGCAGGATGATATCTTCTAGATACTTGCCGTGCATTTACAAAAACAAGTAGAGAAGTTCAGGGCCTGTGAATGTTGCAATAGGTAGCTTAACTCACCATCTAAACATCTCCAGTTTGAAGTTATTAATAACTTTGTCCGTATTGTGTGAGTAATCACCTTGTTTTCTTCCTGTGTTTGATGGTGGTTTGACATAGAGGTCTACTTTTGTGAGCCAATTAATCTAAATTGGTTCTCTCTTAACAATAATCTTTCCTGTTTGGCTGATAAACACTGGCATATGTGTTAAAAGTTTATCATGTACAGTTTTATCTCTTGCTGTGCATATTCACAGAGGAAAGTTTATAGCTGCTTATGGTCAGCGTGGCTATCAGTTTTCTGAGAGATAATACATGCTGTGGGAAGCTCCCATCAGCTCCCATTTTAAATATTATTTTTGGGCTCTCTTTTCTGTGAGATGACTAGCTAAGTTCTGTCCTTCTTTGCCATTATGCATGAGGCTATGAAAGCAGCTAAGATAATCACACTGTGAATGGTATTTTTCATAAGAAATAAATAATTACACTGAATATGTAATAATGCTACATGTTTGTTTGAAGGAAAGGGAACTTTTTGTTTTGTTTCGTTTTTGTTAAACCATCAGTCTAGGTGGCAGGTCCTGAATTTTATGCAAGCATGGGTTATTTGCTGGCTAAATAGATGTACATTCAAAGTAACTGGCTAAATTATTCAAGTACTTTTGGTGACTGCGATATTGTTAAACTGCAGTGCTGTAAGCAACCTTATCTTCCCCAGCATTCACGTTAGCTCCTTTGTCTTTGTTTTGCAGATGACATGTATTTGGCTCTCTTTCCCCAGCACTCTCTGTCTGCTGCTCTGATCATGTTGCTGGTTATTCAAAACTGGCACTTCATTTCTCTTTCCTAGTTAGTTGAAAAAATTTTAGACTTCATTATAGCATCTTCAGTAAATCCCCCCCCCACCCCCCGACCCCCATTCCACCATTCTTAATTTGCTTTCTCATGACAGCTTTTTATTAGACTGTTCAGTTTGTCTTCTATGGTAGAGTGCAAGCTTTGCAGAGGCTGGATTACACTGTGCACTTGTCAGTATAGTCTTCAACCACTGCCCCGTAAGAAGATTAAACTCTTATGCAAATCACTTAAAGGCAGTTTGTGATGAAGGGAGGCAAAGTTTTCTTTCACAAGTTATCCCAGAAGCATCAGAATAATTTGGGTTTTACATGTGAGGTGTTCTGAACCTGTGAGAGTTGTAACTCTCAGAGACTGAGTTATTTATTTTTCAAAATACCAACACTGAGTTTGTGTCCTGTCACACAGATAGGAGATTATTGCTCAAAGCATGTTGTCTGTAATTAATTTAAACTTTCAATTCTGGTAGTATGAAAGCTTTTGCTCTGTTCATAAGAGAAATGTTATTCATTTACAGTCCTCTGCAAATGCCGTCCCAGAAGGTTGATAAGGCAGAAGCAGTCAACATTCACCACTGCCAAAGCAAGAGAGGGCTGACTTGGCAGTAATTTAAGCATATTATCTGTGTCTCTTTCTGTCTGCTTCCCTTCTCTTATGAATCTCTGAATTTAGGCAAAAGTCAAAGAACATGAGCCATCACTTCTTATATATGCCCTAGCAAAATGTTTTTTTATACAGTGTGATGACTTTTCTTTTTCTAGATGTTACATGAATGGCCCACATTTTCATCTCTTTGTTTTGTTTTGTAAGTGTGGTGGCTAAATAGGGGTTCACAAAGGACTTCAAAATCTTTTTCCTCTTTTCCCCTTCTTTTTTGTTTAATATTGCTTGCATCTTTCTAAAAACTAATTCATAAAGGAGAGTTCTCATGGTACAATTTACATGTAAGCTTTGGTAATGTTTTTTTTGTCTCCATCTTGCCGACAGGTTCCTGTGTTCTCAGTTGCCTAACCAGGTTTTGAAAAGTATCAGCATCATTGACAGCCCAGGCATCCTCTCTGGAGAGAAACAGCGTATAAGCAGAGGTGAGTTGCAGGAGCTGAAAATTACTGATCACACTTGCTACCAAAGATGGTCTTTAATATCCTGATTCTGCTTTGGAATCCAGTTTCCTTCTTCCTCCTCCTCCTTCATTTATTTGAAGGGGAAGAGATGCTTGGCATCATTCAAGTATCACCTGCCACTTCCATAACAATATGGAAGTGAACATGAAATATTCAGAAAATGGAAGCATTGTTATAATCAGACACTGAAAAACTGAGCGAGTGAGTGACAAAATTCAGCATTGTCAGGGATTGCCAAGGAAGCACCAGACAATTCTTTAAGAGTGGGATTCTGCTGGATGCTGTTTAGCTTTAGCCAGCATAGTTGTACCATAAATAAGGTGTGGGAGTCAGCAACTTTGAGCCAGGAGTGCTATATGGACCTATTGTATATGGACTTACTGTAAGCTGGTTTGATTAAGCAATGTTGTGCTTACTTGTGTTTGAAATCTTTTGTAGTCAGATATATTTCCTTTATATGGCTTCCAAATTACTTATGCAGTTCTGATACCAGTGGTTTTGTGGAGTGCAAACTTGACTTATCCTGTGATGCTGCACTGCGTGGCCTGTCTGAACAGCTTCTGGGATGACTTCAACATATGCTAAATAATCTAGTTTAGCACATTTTTAAGTTTAAATTGTTAAGATTTCCTTCTTAAATCAAGGATTACAAATAAAAGCAGATTCTATGGGCTATCTTCCGTTGACCTTAAACATGTCTCTATCAGACAAAATTCTGTTCCTAAATGAAAAAATGTGACAACTTATGTGCTTTGTGTTGGAGCTGCCATTCCCTTTCACTGAAGGTGGTTACAGATTTGTTCGCCCGTTACTCTGTCTGCAAGGAAAGCTCTAAACATACCAGGAGAAACTTTAGCAGAATTTCCTTTTCTGAGTGTTTCAGGTTTGGTATTTAAAAATTTTACAGGGTTTTAATTTTTGCTTGTTTGTTTTGTATCTTTTTTAGTTTTCATCATCTTTTTGTTTCTTTTTGAGTTTTTCTAATGAAACTTGAGGATATACATAAAATGAGATTTTTTGTAATTTTTTTTTTTGTAATCCAGTAATGGGATGTGACATGAAATAACACCTCAGAAGTGTTAATATTAGCTGCTTTCTATCCTGTACATGATTGGTGCTTTTTCAAGTCTGAACTTTTCAGTTAGGTTTCTAGAGGAGAAACTGTAGAATCATTTGAGTTAGAAGGAACCATTAAAGGCCTTCTAGCCAAACTGCCCTGCAATGAACAGGGACACATACAGCTACATCAGGTGCTCGAGCCCCTACAGCTTGACCTTGATGTCTCCAAGGAAGGGGCGACATCCAGGAAGTTTACCTTATTTTCTTTCTGGTGGTGTTTTATGGTAGAGTAAAAGCCATTCTTAGGTTACAGGACCTCAACCTTAACTTTTTTTCATCAACAAGCACATATCAACTTTTAATTCCAAAATAAATGAAAAAAAGTGAAGGGACTGCAGAAATACAGGCGGTGCATTGCTTCCCAGCTTGTTTTATTTATAGTCCTGGAAAGCTGATGAAGTGACCAAGGGTGAAGGAGTTGATTGCTTTCAGGAGGATAAAAAATGGACAGCAAGGACAATATTCAAAGCTATTTTTTCTCTTATACACCTTTCCTGCTCCTGATGTTAGCCAGAGCATGCTCCCAAAGCTTCCTGCCTGTCAGTTCACTGTCTGTGTAAGTGACTCAATGAGAATGTGCAGATGTGTGCTGGCATTATCCCATCAGACAATGGCTGCCCCTATGCTGCTGCCGCCCCGTGGGTGCACGAGGAGGTTCTGCAGCATCACTGGTGACAAAAGCTGATTTCAGACATAAATGTGGGTACAGTCTGCAAAATCTGGAAAGAACAACGAGAGTAAGGAAAGGAGAAAGACAAAGCAACAGCTGCGAGGGTGTGGAACTGCTTTGAGAAAGGGAGGAGAATCTGATTCATGGCTGCTAGAATGGTTGTCCTCTGAAGGATTAAAGCAATTACTCAGAAAATGTGGTGCCTTTTCTTCTTGTAGTGTTCAGGGACCACACCTTAATTATTTTACTGCAAATGCCAATGAATGCACGGTGACAGAAAAGGAGAAATACATTTTTCTTTCTGAGAAGCTAACTAGTACTGAAACCTAGGGCAAGGGTTTAAAGAAGCATGGGGAAAGAGCTCATCAGAAAATGCAGTATGCTCCTTACTTCACAGTTTTTAGAATCAGAATTGTTAGATGCTCCTAATTTTCTCAGTTCAGTGTTGTTTCTGAAAATGTTTTTGTATATTAGGAAAGTTGATATATGTAGCAAAGCATTGTGTCAGGCTTTCCCTGCAGTGATACACTGTAATCCTTGGGATTCAGCTGCCAACAGGAGTGCAAGTTTTCACTGGCATAACTGGAAACTCGCTTCAGGACAGCAATGTTAACAAACAAAGGCATCTTTGTGTGGTCCTGAGCTGCGTTTGAAATGGTGGACCAGTTTAGATGCTTGCTTGTCCTGTAGTAAGAAAAGAGCACTAGACATTTTTTTTGGACAACAGCTGTTCCTGCTCAGGTCCAGAATTTGTATGTTTTTATGACACTTAGACATCACTGGTGGATGGGAACATTCTGTCTAGCCCAGCTTCATGAAGTAAGTGGATATTTTCTCCAAACATGGAGGCTCGTCACTGAAGTGTTCGTCCAAGAGATAGCTGTGTGCTGCTGCTGCAGTAACACCAGCCCCAGGGGTGGAAGGACTGGATGCTCTGCCTGTCCCTGTTCACAGAGGTTGGGTGCACCCAATCATAGGTCTCTCTAATTGTTTTCTGATTTGGAGAAACTTGGGGAGATGGTGTTAGGGCAATTTGGAAATTAATTACTTTGGTCTCCAAAAGAAAAGCCTATCATTTGTCTAAATCTTTGTTACTTACTGACACAGAAAGTTGACCCACACTTGTACTGCATGATGGCATAGTTGTAGGGCTGGTGACAGGGCTGGTACTTTGCCCTGGACCAATGACACACGAGAGTACGAGTTCATTACTCTCATCAGTGTTTGCAGAGCTGATGAACTTGCACAGCATCTCTCCAAATTTTCATCTTATCCACATCATTCTGTTTTGTTCTCTGTTTCCCTGTTGAGTCCCTGATGAACACGTGACCCTGGTGCCTCTGCTAGAGACACTGACTCCATCCCACCTGAAGCTCAGTATGAGCTGAAGAGCTCTGCAGTGCTGCTTGTGGGTTGCTGATTTCCTCCACCCCTTTGCTGAGTATGAGGTGGACTTCTGGCTTTTTAATGTGCACTTGCAAATAGATGTAACTCCTGAGACATCCTCGATCTGGATATAATGGCTGACAGTAGTCTTTGTGACAAACCTTTTGAGAAGAAGCAACAGTAGAGCAGCAAAATGCTGAGAAGCATCTACACTTGTTTCTGAGAGGAAGAGTTGAGCTGGAATATCAGTTTCTGGTCAGAGACTGCTGTTCCTTACTCAGATAAGATGAGTCACCAGCCCAGTGCCACATCATTTGTTGTGCGAGTAGAAGTGACAACACTTCCAAATGAAAGAGTTCCTGAATGCTGTTTGATGTGTGGATTAAGCTACCATCTACATTTATAAAAGCATTCAGACAGGTGCTACAAGCAGTCTTTCCTTCAGAACGTCAAAAGGTCAGTTTCAGATGATCTAAAGGATCATTGCTGATTTGTGTTCTGTAACCTGTCATGTCCTCAAGGCCATCAGCACATCGCTTGTAAGTTGGATTTCAGAGTTTGTGCATCAGAAATAACAGAAATAACAGCAAGTGTTGCAATCCAAAGATATAGGAGCTTGGAAATGGTTTTGAAATCCAAAAATATTTGACTGGGGGATTAGACTGAAGTGCTGCATTTGCACTTGTTAGTACAGATAAATGGTGCCTCCAGAGTGACTGGCATTAACAGTGAGAAGAGATTCTGTGATAAGAGCCCCACAGAGATGCTCAGCTGACTCTTCATGCTGACTTCAGAACCTTTGGAAAGAGGCAAACGTGAGTGTGAGCTGGTAATTCACAGCAGCATGAAAGATCATAGTGTGGAAGATGGATAGTAGGGCTGAGGAAAGTTGGAAAGGTGGTGATATTAACAAAAGGTTGTAGTAGTGAAACCTGTCTAAGGAAACAGGATACAATTGTTCTGACCTCACTGTCCACTGTCATCCAGCTGGTCCACCTCTTTTTCTCCAGGGAAATGCTATGATCCCCTTATTCTGCACCCCAACCCTACATTCTCTGAGGCTCTCTCCTCTGAGCTTGAAAACTGTAATAGTATATTCTCTCCTCAGGCTATGACTTCTGCCAAGTCCTGCAGTGGTTTGCTGAGAGGGTCGACCGCATCATCCTTCTTTTTGATGCCCATAAGCTGGATATATCTGATGAGTTTTCAGAGGCTATAAAGGCATTCCGGGGCCAGGATGACAAGATTAGAGTTGTGCTTAACAAGGCTGACCAGGTGGACACACAGCAACTGATGAGGGTCTATGGTGCACTCATGTGGTCTCTGGGCAAGGTGATCAACACTCCAGAGGTGCTGCGGGTCTACATCGGCTCTTTTTGGGCCCAACCTCTCCGAAACACAGAGAATCGAAGGCTCTTTGAGGCGGAGGCACAGGATCTTTTCCAGGATATCCAGAGTCTCCCACAGAAGGCTGCAGTGCGGAAGCTCAATGATCTCATTAAGCGAGCAAGACTCGCAAAGGTAAAGATTCTGGTTAAATTAACTGAGGATTGTTTGCAGTGTGTCCTTTCTCAACCTTCCCAATCTTTCTCTACACATAAACTGTGTGGCTTTCAGTAAATGGATAGAATGGTCTGTTTTTCAGGAAAGAAGATACAGAGGCAAACAAGAAGAAATAAAGACTTGTAGTAGGAAGCCTTCCTAACTTTATAGTTGATCATTACAGTCATTTCAGAAACTGAAGCATATCAGATCATTTTTAGGCATTTATACGTAACATAAAACAGAATTGAGTAAAGGTGAATACAAAACACAGTACTTATGGGGCATGCATATCAGACAGCTCAGGAAGGAGAAAAAGCTATATATCTGCAGAATGACAGCAATGTAGTTCTTCCGGTGTCATCTTTCTGCCTTCTGCACTGAACTTTAATTATTTAAATTATTTAATTATTGATTCAAACATCTTTACAGCATTGCTTAGTATTTTTGTTCTGTTTCTATACCACTCTGCTCTTAAGCCCTTCTTAAACACATTCAGTAACTTAAAACAAAAGCAAACTGTTAAAGTACCAGCAATTTTGGGTATTAGTGGTTTTTTTTTTGTTGTTGTTGTTGTTGTTTTTTTTAAGTTCTGCGACTCGCTTTCCCATTCTGATGAGAATTCTTCTTATCTTTAAGAAACATACGTATCTACTGGCACACACATGCAAAACTGTTAGTGCTTATCAACTACAGACATACTTATTAAAAAAGCAGAGAAGTATTTTAAGCATAAGATTCATAATATTGCTTAACATTATTTATAAACTGTCTTGGAAAGATCCCTGTTTACTAAATTCTGTCATTCTAGAGAATATTCATATCTCCTCTATTAAAAAAAAAAAAAAAAAAAGCCATGGTTTTATGCTAAATTGTTACTACTTCATGCTGCTTTTTTTCCTTATTCTGTAGAAATCTGAGTATATCTTCAATTAAAATACATGCATTCCTTTTGGATAGGAAGTGGCATTGAATGCATGTGTTCTATTTTTGCATAGCTGTTGTTTTGTGAAGTCAAATGTGAAAGTCTAAATTTAATATATGCAAAGGAAAACTGGTTACTCTGTTTTATTTTATATGCACATATATATGTGTGTGTATTTTTTCCAGTTTCCAGTAAGATTCTAAATGAATATAGAAAAAGAATGGAACCATGCTTTCCCTGCGCAAGTTATGTGTAGGGTTTATACCAAATACTGAAAGACACATTCTGTTGTGTTCTGGTAGTGTTAATTATACCCATTGCCATATAGGCATCATCATGTTTTTCTACTGCTGCTTTTTGGTAGTAGTCTGTCTTCTCCCTCTTTGTCCTGGACCATATTGCTCACTGCTTGGCTGCGCAGATCCTTTTGTTGGTGAAAGTTGATAGGAAGATGGCAAGGGGAAGTTATGTATGGCTTGGGGAAGAATGGATGGAAGAACAGTGTATAGGAATGAATGCTGGTTGATCTTGATCCCAGCAGATTGGAAACTCCAAGAGCTCTGCAAGTATCCAAGTGGTTTAGGACATGTTAACATAAATTAATTCCTTTACTTATGTGGTATAATTGCTTTACTTTTCTCCCTGGCACTTTGCAAGGCAACCAAGGCGTGCTGTTACTATAGCATACTGTCTATTCTGTCATCCTTTTTGGCTACATAAATTCAGACTATATGTCTCTGACTAAATAGGTAGTAGCACAGTGTCACTTCATTTAGATAGTCCAGCCACTTAACATACTGGGATTACTTAAGCCGTTACAAATTGCTTCCCACAATAATTAGCAAGACAAGTAAATAGTGTTACAGCTTTTCACTATTGATATGGATGGACCAGTATGGCTGGTGCTCTCTATATGATCCATGTATATAGTGTCAGAATGATGTCTCTGTACAGATAAAATGCTGTGCAATGTTCCTTCTTAAATGGCACTCAATTTTCTTTTCCGTAAGTGTTAATTTGTTTTTTTTTTTTGTTTGTTTTTTAATGCAATTTATTTCATTTTTCCTTTAACAAGGCAGCAAAAATCTATTTGACACCTCTTTCTGTAACTGTGAGGTTCCACAAACAACTGCTGATAATGTTGTCATTGAGGTATCTTAGGGAACATATTCTTTCTGTTTACTTCTGTGGTCTGGGTAAAGAACACTAATGTTGTTAAGCTTAGATAAGCAGTAGTATTGATTTCAACTTTGCTTCTTCCTAGGTACATGCTTATATCATCAGCTATCTGAAAAAAGAAATGCCCTCAATGTTTGGAAAAGAGAACAAGAAGAAAGAGCTGATCAGCAGGTTACCTGAGATCTATGGCCAGCTGCAAAGGGAATATCATATCTCAGCAGGAGATTTCCCTGAAGTTGGGAAAATGCAGGTAAAATGACAGACTGCAGTTACTGAAATCATATTAATTTTCCAACAAGAATACAAAATTAGAAAAGATAGGGCACAGTGTCTCAGCATGAGTTTGGAGCCTTCAGGCAATTGGCAAAGAAGTAACAGAAGTGAATATCAGTTACTCGTGTTAGAATGACGTGGAAACAGTGCAAAATGAAAATGATAATTTTCTTAACTCGTCCATTTGCTGATGCAAAATTGTAGGAATTGCCTTAAGGAATCAGAACTTCTGACCTTTTAGTCAATATTTGATCTCCTGTGGCAGAGAACACTAAATATTTCTGATGCTGCAAATAAAATTGGAGTAAAATTGGAGACCTAAATATGGGTATACGTATTGCATTTGCACTGCTAACAGGTATTTGTATAGGTGAAGATACCTGTAGTCACACACTATTCACGTTCACTTTTATCTCTTCTTGCTCTCACTGGTACTGTTTACCAGTAAGTAACAAAGACAGTGTACTATGTGAAAAATGCACCTTAAAACTTTTCCGTTTTTTTCCTGTCCTTTAGAGATTGTATTATGTGAAGAAAAGTTCTTAATTAATACTTGTATTGTTTATTTTTAAATATGTCATCTTTTACTTTTCTTTGGCTCTGTGTAGTCTTTTGATCACTTCCTTGAGGGAAGGACAACTGTTGTATTATCAATGCTTTTCCATTTATTATCCAAACCTTAGTTTGCAATCTTTTTATCTCAGATTAGCATCTTATATGATGTTTGAGTTAGAAGAAAACCTATCTTCCACGCTGATGAACTTGATATGAGGAGCTAGTCAAACCTGTGATGGAAAATGTTTTTCAGATTGGCATTTATATATAATTCCCAATTTATCTGGTATATTTAAATTACTAATCATAAAGAGTGATGACTGACTATTTTAGTCTGTCTATAGGGATGCACAAGTTTCCTTTATGAATTAAAATATTTAAGTTAGGAATCAATTGTTTGCATGAGACAGTAACTTGTAGATTTAACACAAGATTTTCACAGGCAAGACTGCTGAGAAAGGATTTCATGATGTTGGATTTTAGAGGGGGTTTTGAAAAGGACAAGTTGAGTTTTTCTGTTCTTCCCTTTGTCACTTTTGTTTATGACAGGAAATGAAAGGTATTACTTTTCAGTTTGGGAATTGATACAATTTGCATTCAGTTTTATTAAACTAGTCACAAAGCTTCAGCAGCAGAGGGCAGCAAATGTATGCATGACCACTTCTGTACCAAGGAACAAAATTGTGAGAAAATAGATTTGACCTTTGCTTTCCAGATGTATTGCACATCCTAAATTTAAACAGCTCAGTTGCTGCAAGTCAGGTGACTGTGCATAAATATTCACCTGATTATGACTGTGCATAGATTTAATCTGATTTCAACTTCATCTTTGTTGGTTGGTAATTTTTCCTTTGAGAAATCCAAAGTTCTTTGTGCACAGGTGAAGTATCTTCTCTGTGCTTCAGGTTTCTTGGTTTATTACAGTTCGGATATGTAGAGTAGTAGCTTTAAAGTGAACTGTTTAAGCAATTTAATGCTATTCTGATTTGGTTAGGGGTTTTTTTTAGTTTGTTTTTTTTTTTTTTTTTAGGTTTCTGAGTGTATATTTCCACTGTACTTCTCTTTTCCTGACTAGCTTTTTGCATGTAGAAAAGCAAAAAAATATTTTTTAATTTTCCTGTGGTCTGACGAAGGACTTGTTTGGGCTTGTGTTGAAATAGGGCATCTCACCTAGTTAAAAATCTCACTGAGGTTATTAGGAGTTTATGTAGAAGGAGGAAACTCAGAGGAGACCAAATGACTTCATGACTGATGAAAGCGCTTAAAAAATACTGCTGCTCTTAACCCAACTCAGTCTTTCTGTATTGATACAGGATATTGATTCATGATCTACCCACAAACAAGATGTTAATCTATAAAATCAAAGCTGTCTTCCCAGCTCCTGGATTCATTTTTAACCTTAAGCACTTGCTGCCATTTTGAAAATTGTTGTAAATGTAATTTCATGAAGGAACTCATACTGTTGCAAAATTCTCAGTATATTTGATCAGTGTATTGCATTTATGATAAGTAGTCACTTTGCTTCTCCTTCAAGAGAAATTCCAGTTTCAGTTATGGGAATTGTTTCAAAAGGTTACAGATTCTTTTCATTTGAAATCCATTCCCTATCATTATCATTGTATTGGAAGCTTTTCTTACTACTGTCACCAAAAACTTTTTTATGTCTTTGACAGGAGCAGTTGGAGATGTGTGACTTCACTAAATTTCACTCTTTGAAACCAAAGCTAATTGAAGCTGTGGATAACATGCTGGCCAACAAGATTGCTTCCCTGATGAGCCTGATCACTCAGGAAGAGAGTAATATGCCCACAGAGATGGTACATGGTGGGGCGTTTGATGGCACCATGGCAGGACCTTTTGGCCAGGGGTATGGAGAAGGTGCAAAGGAAGGAGCTGATGAAGATGAATGGGTTGTTGCCAAAGATAAACCTGCTTACGATGAGATTTTCTATACTCTATCACCAATCAATGGCAAAATATCTGGGATCAATGCAAAGAAAGAGATGGTGACTTCCAAACTGCCCAACAGTGTTTTGGGTAAGATCTGGAAACTCGCAGACTGTGATGGTGATGGAATGTTGGATGAGGAGGAGTTTGCACTAGCAAAACATCTCATCAAAATTAAACTGGATGGATATGAACTGCCTGGTATATTACCTCCCCACCTGGTGCCACCATCTCACAGGAAACCTTTGCAGACAGCAGAGTGAAAAATACTAGGGGAAGGATTAGGATTTTGAATATATTTCAACAAATGTTTTGAAACTACCAACATTTTAAATTAGGCTTAGATATTTAACCACTCAGAACACATTTCACGCAACTTACTGAAATCAGAAGCAGGGAAGTGTTTGTGTAGTAGTCCCTGCTGACTGTTACTGAGAAATGCTTATCCACAAGTGCCTTGTGTAAATCTATCATAATGTGTGATGGTAAGGTGATGTTGCTTCCATATGTTGCTGCCTCTACGACCATAAAGCAGTGAAAAAAAAAATAAATTTATTAAATAGCTGACCATTACCAAACGTGAACACTTAAGCAACCACAAGTTTCCCCAAACTATTTATTTTAGTTAGTGCAAGGAAGCTCTATGTGTTATATTCACCTGTCCATGCAAAGAACATTTTCTATGCTAAAACCATACTTCAGACATTAACTGAATGTTAGCATCTCTACAGTTTATGAAGGGCAGATATAAAAAGAAATTCTATATTTTGTTTTCTTTTTTTCTTTTTTTTATTTGAATTGGGAGTACAGAAAAAGAGGAGTTGTGGAAAGAGTCTTTTAAGAAGTGCTCAGAATATGAGCAGACGTTTACGAGTGGACTGATTTTAAAACTTCAGTACTTAGAGCTCAGAAGTACAAGATATATTTCAATCTGTCATCACTGTATCTTATCTGGGTATCTGCTACTTCCGTTTTGTACAGCACTGTATATTCAGTATTACTGTTAAAAGAACGGAATCTCCTTTCTTCTTTTAAGGTTTCAGCTTAGCTGCACTGAAGATGAATTCCTGAATGTTTCTAAGTGAGAGCAGGATGCTTTCATAAATATAAAGAAAACCATAAACTGGTTGTTACTGAAATAAAGCCTCAGATTCTGTTGAGAAAGAGAGGGTGTGTTGTTCAAAGTCAGCATCTTCAAAGTACCTTGAATTGTCTGAGAAGATTTTCATAGGTATTTAATTCCTATTTACAGGTAATTATACAGGAATCTGTATATATTCTTTTATACACTTTTTAAATTATTTTTAAAAAAAGTTTTTGTCTCTATCTTTTGCCAGCATATAGCTGACAACCACTGAAGAGGGATTGGATTGATATGGTGACAGATTTGAGAGAGAGAGAGAGAGAGAGAGAGAGAGAGCCACTAACAGACATCTTTCCATTGAAATAAAGTTGTAGACTGACCCCTCCAAATATTATTCCTTTATTGAAAACAATCCACAAAAGAAATAGAAGCTTAGTAAGCATTCATTTTTCTGAGAACACAATAAAAATTTTGAATATACTGATTTTTATCAGCACTGTAAAAGAAGTTAAATTTTTGGCCCTGTGAACTTAATTTTTTCAGGGAGGGCCAGTTCTTTTTTTGAAATCACACTTGACAGTCAGGTTAGGTCTATGCTTAGGAGCAAGAATTGGCTTGTTTGTACTTCATCATTTGTAGCATGAAGTGCCCTACATATCAAAGGTACTGTAACTTCAAGCACTTTTTCTGTGAGTCTCAGTAAGGGTTAACAATAGTGCCTTCTGAGATAGAACAAGCCAAAAAGTGTTTAAGCATCCTTGCAGCGGAGTTGGGGAGAGAAATAGTTTGAGTGTTGTTTCCAAGTTAAGACTTCAGTCGCATTTATGTGTTCAGATTTGTAGGTGATTTAAGAAGAGCCTCAGCTTTTTCTTTAAATCATATGTTTGTAGATTGTCAGTCAGATTTCATACTTTGAATCTTTCCAGACCTCTTATCCTCCTGCATCTTTTCACTACCATGAAATTTGCAAGGGCTCTACCATGTGGAAAAGAATAAAACTATTTTAAATAGTGACAGGAAAACACCTTCACCTTGCCAGCCTTGTCTGGGCCTGTGTCAAGGATATCCTGGCATAGTTGATCATTCTTGTGGACTTGCTCGCTTTTCATTTTCTTTAGTTTTATTCTCTTATCTTTCAATTATGCCATCTTCATTTCTGTTATATCTATGTTAGGAGCCGAAATAGCCTTTGTGCATCTCTGTTCTCTTCCATAGAGCTGTGAAACTTAACTGTGAACCTACTGTATTTCTGCAGAGTAACCCATTCTCTATGTAATTTATTTTTGGCTGAACAAAAGGTATTATATAGGCATTGCGGAGGTCAGGCTGCATCAACAGTAATGTATGATTGTGTGTAGTGTCTGCAGTCAGTGACAAACTAGTACAATAATGACCAACCAGACCAGTCATCAAGAGAAAGAAAAGAAGCTTGCATATTGTGACCACTATAGAGTGTGCAAAACTAAAGAGACCTGTGAAGTTGCTGATGTTCCAACTCTGTCTCACCCTGCTCTTCTGCTGCATTGGATTCCAGGGTGGACCTGTGTTTGAATTCCCACCACATGTAGTTTCTAGGGGCTATACTGCAAATGCATTGGAGCTGTGTGATCCCATGCCAGTAGAAATATCCTCCTGCAGTGAAGAGAGAGCGGCAGAATAGTTTCTCAGTGCTTTATTTATTTTTTCTAGTTTTATTGGTAGTGAAATGGAGAATGCAGCCTTTTCTTCAGACTCCGTGAGAATGTGTTAATTTGGACTAGAGGAGACAAATAGTAATGCATCATTTTGATAAGTTAAAATACTTTGCTTAGATATGGTTGAAATGGTTTGCTCTTTTCCTGCAAGGCTTGAACGGGAATGGGAATGCACAGAGCATATATAGTAGTAGAGGTAGATTTGCTGTGTTGATCTCAAGGAGTAAAAGCATGCAGAGCTATGCACATAAATATATATGTAGATATGTGGTGCCATGCCCTGGTGTTTCAACAGAGGTCATTCTTAGTTGATAGAAATTCAAGTACATTTCACATGATCTTTGAACTGCAATTTCTTGCACAGCTGAAGTAACTTAGTATTGTGCTGTTGCTCAGAGGACGTAATCTGGATAGTGCTCTGCTGAGTTAGCCAGTGTGTGGAGTATAAGAAGGAGAGAAGGGAGCAGGATTACCTTCTCATGAAATTGTGCTCCAGGTAGTTATTGGGAACATCAATATTAGATCAGCTTTTTTGTTTGGTTGATGTTGTTATTAATCTCTACTCAAGAAAGAACAAGGTCCTGGATTTGTGGATCATTTTATGCTTAGGATTTTGACTACATTTCCTGTGAGATAATTAAAAACTCAAGAACTCATCATGTGGAATCATTGCTTATTGGTGTAGCCTGCTGCTGTAAGCCTAAGTAGAGACTGCTGACTTTAGCTCTTCTCCAATTGTTCTACTACGGTTGTAATTCCCAACCATAATTCTGTTCCCACAGAAATCAGTTAGATTTTTGTTGTAGATTGGAAGAGAAAATGTGAGATAACTGTTCAAAACTACACTACAGGACATCAAGAGCCTTTTAAAACTGTGAAAGGTTGAAAATTATGAGTTTGCAAAGATCTTTAGATCAGGATGAGGTCCCAGTTTTTAGTTAGGAATGGTGTAGATTTGTGTGGAACCTGGTATTAAAGCAGCTGTATCTGATCCCTGACTTGGAACATTATCATTCACCTACAGAACTTGAAATATACCCTCTTTTTTCACTTCCTTCATTCACAACTTGCACTTGGTGGCCCTTTGTATTGTTGATATACTTCAAATTTGTTGCTTGAATATTGGGTATGTATAAAATAACATGAAGAAAACAAACATGAATTTTCTCAACTTCACGTGCTTACCTTTTCTAATACATTTGTTAAATACTGTGTTTTCCCTCTAAAGGAATTCATTTATTTTTGAGGGAGTATGATCTGTGCAGAGCGTTTCACTTTGTCCAGCTAGGCAAACAAAGTTCATTGTTATTGCACTTTTATTATACAATAAATTCCTTGCAGATATTGTAATATATTTTAATATGCTTTGTAATCATTTTTAGAAAGTGATGATAAAGAATGCTGATTTAATAAACTAATATTGAAATACACAACAATTTTGTTTGTATTTTTCTTTCCAAAATGTAACCTTTCAGTAACCAGATTGTTTTGGTATTCTTCTACTTAAGGCTCTTAGGCATAGTATCTGTTTGGCAAGCTGTTTCTCGCCTCAGTTTATGTATCCACAATAGGTTGTGGTTATTACTCTTCTGTGTCCTTGAACTTGTTGCTGAAAATACTATCTACAGCAAGACTTGATTCCAGAATCTAAATTTATATTTAAAAGGAAGAAGAAAAAAAATCGTCCAGCACACAACACTAATCAGCTTTTTATAGCAGAATATAATTTTGAAGTTTCTCAATGTCTAAGCATGGAATTTTCTTAAAGTCCAAGGTTGGAAGACTAATCAATGTAGAGGTAACTTCCTGTGCAGATTGACAGCTCGAGATTTGAGATGTGAGAAGCATTTATTTAGACCTAAATGGGGTACTCACCTTGAAAAATAACAATAGAATGAACACTAGTAAAGCAAAAGTATTTGTTAATATGTTCTTCCAAAAAAATGACAAGGACATCTTCCATGCTGTACTACCTACTGCTTATAAATGGCTAATTATATCAATAGAACATCAATGTTGTGCTTAAATAAATTCCATCTTCCTCTCTCCTTCCTCCTGTACACATATATATACATATATTTTATATATATATATATATATATATATATATATATATATATATATATATAATTGATTTGAAGCATCTTCAAAGTTGAGATCTATGCCACCAGGATACTACGGCTCAGCTACTGCTCCTGTTAGTATCAAATCTTAGTTGTTGCAACGTTAAATGGTTTTGTGGGTAGCAATATTAGCGTTGGCAATCTGTGCTATTATGCATGTGGTGATCATGCCATATGTCACATGGAAGAATGTTTAATGTGCAAACAGTGTGTTGTGTATTCCTTGAGGGTTACAGTGTTGTTTAACTGCAGGTTTGTTTTAACTGTTCCTTTCTGAAAGTCAGAAATAGCTCGGAGAAGATGATATTTAATGGGGTTTGGAGATGGTATATTTCTGGTCTTTTGGGGAATGGGGTCAGGAAGTTGTTTTTCATAATCCACATATGAGATATTTCAAACTGAAATATGTTAGATATTTTCCTCTAATCCGCACTCTATAGTTGGACAATAAGTGGACATCTACACTACTGACTCAATTATAAGTTTTGCAGAAGATGATAGTTCTAAAATTGGCACCCTTTAGGTGTCAAATACTATGGTATGCTGAAATAAATATCTAACTTCTCCAAACTTTTTTTAGGTCCTACTTATGGTGTATATGTTAAATGCTTTGGCATAGATGCTATTTTGAGTTTCTCTCATGCAAGACCAGAGCAGGGGTGCTCTTACGCTGCAACAAGTAACAACTGTAAGTACGGATAACTATTCAGAAAGCTTGACTTGTGAGCTAAGCTGCTTGATTTGTGCAGTAAATTCTAGGGAGAAGAGTTGCCTTGCCTTGCTTAGGCTGTCTCCCTTTACTCAGAATTCACGGCAATGAGTATCCAGAAAAAAGTGCCCAAACCCAGCAAAAACATGTAAGGATAAAAACTCACCCAGGAAGAGATGCATGTGTTTTTCAGTTTCATTTAGCTTTCTGAGGGGAAAAATAAACTTTTCCCATGGAAATCATGATACTCTGAGGTGGATTCCATCTCCCTTTCCCCACAAGACTGCATCCTACCCTAGATTTCTACCTGGTGATGGACTGCAGACTCAAAGTTACTTTCTGTCTGGTCCCACAAACACTAGAAACTGCGTAATGCCAGGTCTAACTAATTATCCTGCCTATTCTTTTCTTTGAGATGGACCTTGTCTTATTCTTTCCAAGGAGTTGTAGCTCAGCATCCCATATGCCACTTCAGTCTGGAGCTCTTATGGTTCCATTGTAGAGAAAGCAGTTGATTTTGAAGTACTGAAAATGAATGAATTAGATACACAAACTGTTGTGGTGCAGAGGCATTGGATAGTACCTTTCTATCACTAGATAATATATTTCAGATGCACTATGAGATTCTTTGATTATTATTTCAGTTAAGTATTTTAACCAAGAGGCTGTTGGAGGTTGCTCACCGATTTCCTCGTTCAGATTATTCTGTTGTTTTAGTATGTGTTCATTTTGTGTCAAGCCTGAAAAAAAAAGGGGAAATAAACAGCAATGTAACTATAACTGTTAAGTTCTGGACTTGGCAATTTCAACCTACAATGGACAGTAAATGCAATTTTTCTTCAATTTGCACTACCATTTTGTCTCTTGTCTGGTAAAATTTTCACACTTAAATGTGTAAACTGTTTATATAATTCTGTACCTTTGACAGGTATATTCATATATTCAGTCTGGCTGGGTGACCTTCACTATGGAACAGGCATGTGTAGACTGCGAGAGAGCTGTGAATGTAATTGGCTGACTGGGGTAATGAGGGACCAAAACCTGAGAGTACCCTGTGATGTATGCCATCCCTGTGTGTAGGATGCAGTGCTCTGGCACTAGAGTTGGTGAGCACTGAACTGCACGGAAGTCTCACTGTTTTGTTTCATTGATAAACAAGGCTAAATGCTTTATTATCCCAATGTGTAAGTAGCCCCCTAAAATAGACCTGCCAAGGAAAAGAATTTTTGCCCTTCACCCAACAGTTGTATTCCAACGTAACAATGAGTTACAATTGGAAAAAAAATATGAACCACAAGGATAAAAATACTTTACTCTGATCTGAGATTACCAACACCAGAGATTTCCAAGACTGTTTTCAGAATGATGTTCAACCTACGAAGACTATTCTGTCACTTGAAACACTTTATTTATGTTTGTACGAAATGAAAAGAGAATTAAAGTCATCTGTTGCATGTGCTCATCCCACAAAGCCTTTGAAGCTCTTATGTTAACTATTTGAGGCTCGGAAACAGAAGGAAATTTTCAAGATAACATAAACAGCTGCAAGGAGAAAATGCTTTTATTTCATGACTAAACAAGCAAACATATATTTTCTCTGTTTCAAAAAGATGAGAGAATTTCTTCATGCCAGGAGAAATAAATCCATCTGATTTTGCTTTAAGCTGTCCTCTTCTTCAAATGCAGTGAGGGGTTCTACTTCCTTTGCATGATGTAATTCGACTGTTCTGCTTGAATTCTGTTCCCTGTTGATGTCATATAGCCTCTAGCCAACTATTCAAAACAGAAAAGCCGCTTCTAGTTTAGACTAGAGTGTGACAAGGCTGAAGTTCATAATAAGCCTGCATCCCAGGACGCTGGTTTAGAATCTCACAGGAAGAGCACGGCTTTTGGGGGAACTAGAGCTTCATAGGTGGATGTACAACCTGCAGGCAGATGGCACCCCAGGGTGGCTGGCAGCAGCGCAGGAAGGCAGGTATGTGGGGGATGGTGGAGGGTTCTCTGGGGAGTGGCAAGTTGGAGGCCTGTGGAGAGAGAAGCCAGGAGCAATATTTGGCTGTTTAGGGACAAAGTTCAGCTGGGAGGCCTATAAAAACAGGGAAGCTGTAAAGATTGATGGCTGGAAGTCTCCGCACATATCCTAAGCTGCTCTTGACTGTTCTCTATCTGTTTCTCAGCCTTACTATCCCAAACGAGTAAGTAGCATCTTGCAGTACTTTCTTCCTCTGGTGTTCTTGGTATTCAAAAAACAGCTTTTCTGTGTCTCACTGAGGTCTGAGAATAGCCATAATCCAATATATATTCAGGAAAATCTCTGGGGCCACAGAGATTTTCTCTACCTTAACATGGCCAGATTTCAGCTGCAGGCTGGAGCTTTTCTGGGCTATCTCCAAGCCTCTTGGGTGGCCATATCCCAAAACCATGCCAGGCAGCTGGTGAGGATCTGGTGGACATGAGGAGAGTGGGGACTGTGCTTTCTGTTTCTGTGCTTTTCTGTTCTGTTTCTGTTTTCTGTGCTTCCAGCAGAAGTAGATATCTGTCCTGAGTGTCCAACCTTTTGGCTTGCCTGGACCACAGTGAGTGAATAAGAACTGTCTTGGGCCACGTATAAAATATACAATATAGTTACATATGATAAACAACAAAATATGTATTTCTTTTCAAAACTAAAAAATAGCAACAAAACCATAAAGTCAGTGGGATTTTTAACCTTGTTTTTGTGAAACTAATGCATCTGTCTGGTTTGAAGGAAATAGGTGCAATTCCTATGGAGTTCTCAAGGTGTTTGTCAGAGATTTTTGATGAAGTTTTACTTGTCCTTTGTTTCATCCTTGAAAACAGTTGTTCATAAATGTGTATACAGCCAAAAAGTGATTACATGAATAATGTGTGGTTGTGAAACAAGAGATATTCTTCTCTGGTCATAGAGGAGTCTGGTAAAGAGACATGACCGATTTTCTTTAAGTATTTTATATGACTGCAACTCTATACATCCTACTTGAAAATTCACAGGTAATGTGTTTACATTGACTGTAAAAGGAATTGCAAATATACTAAAAGATTGATGATATTTTCAGCTATCCTGAAACCTATTTTCAAATTCCTTTATCAAAATGGGAAGCATGGTTGTATAGTTTTCATTGCTCACAGGACTGTGGTTAGCCAGTATCATTGACCATGACTGGAATTAGCACTGCAATGTGTCCTACCTGCGACCTGGTGTCAGCTAAAATAGCATTTATAGGACACTGGCATGTGGTTGTTGCTGAATGCTGGGTGCAGGCCCAGGGCTGGGCTGGGTTGTTCAGCGGGGCAGAGCTGCCACCATGATGGCACCAGGCAGGAAGCAGCTGCAGGACAGGTTGTACCAGGCCACATGTGATCTGTGCGTTGGACATGCCTGGATTACATAAAACTAGTGTAGAAAGACAAATCAACTGTGTGGCAGCAGGGATAAGAAACTATCCACCGAATGTGGATATATCCCATGTGTGTGCCTGTGGGCTGCTGGCTCCTGCTGATGCTTATCGGCGTGCTGTGATCTGCCAGGTTGGCCTGCTGGCCACCTTCCTGCTTCACAGTCAGGACCCATATGTTTGATATGTGGAGATTTTTACACATGGAAGCAACATTGCTTGAGACACTGTGCAGAGTAGAGGTCTGAGCTGTCTTGCGCGTATTTGCAGATATTTTCTTTTAGATTTGGGTAACCTTCTTCTTAGAGGATCTCAAGAATGTTTTTTTTACATATATCCTCAGGGACACGTGTGCACAAAATATACCTGATGGTATGGAGGGTGGCAAGTTGTGCCAGACCTTTTATCTCAGCCAATAGCACAAGCTCAGTCCTCTGTGGCACAAATCATAGAATATAACTATACAGCTTTTAAATCCACACTGACTTTGCCCAGTGGTAGCTTGTAGCCTGATATTAGGCCTTCTTAGATTGCATGTGTAGGGACACATCATATGAAGACATCTGCACTCATCTTTGCCAGTGTGTTTCCCTCTGGCCCTGGTCCCAGCAAAATCCTTCAACCCTGTGGGTGATGCCAGTGGAGGTGGGAAGCCAGGAGAACAGGGCCAGGAAGTCCTCTGCAGGCTAGGAGCTCTGCTGTCTGTCTATCAGTCCATATGGCAAACAGCCCTTGGAGCGAAGGTGGGAGGGGAAGAAGCAAACTGCACATCAGCACCCTGTCATGGTTGCTTTTATGCTCTTTGCAAAGGGTATTTAAACATTTTTCGTGTTTTGTAAGGGGTCTGGTAATTCACACATTGTTCTTAAGGTGAGGCAGAAGACTATACCTTAAAAAGCAAATGAAGTATCAGATGGGTCAAAAGGCGGTTTCATATTCCTCTTTGTTTTGCACAGTCGTGCAAAGAGTGGGAGAGCACTGGGGTGGGGATGAGGACAGAGGAGCCATGGTGCTGCAAGCCAGGTTGTTTGGGTATGAGATCTGTTAGATCTTCAGTCTTTGCTTCTGTCTTCAGCAAAACAAGATCATGGCAGATAAGAAAGGATGCTGAAAAAAAACCAAACAAACAGACAACACATTTTATGTGGCTGCTGTTTTGGAGAAGGGAATTCCACATCAGAGCATTTCCTTTTAAGAAACAAGAAAATACTTCTGCACATGTAGAAAACTGCTTCAGATTGAAAACAGGGCAAGGTAAAGGCAATTGCTTATTTCTAAGGTCATTCTTAAGGCTCCGATCCTCTGCAAAGGCAGCAAGAGAAGCTCTTAAATAGCCTGTAGGGGTGACTGTTATTTACTTTTCCTTTTTAAAGGAGCAATGCCATTTGTGTAATTAAGAAAATGTTGCATGCTCTATTAGTGAATGTTTCCACACCATCACCTTAAATACAGCCTGCTCTGAGTTGCCCTTGGCTTCTTCTGTTCGGCTGCTCTTCTAGGAAACTGCATCAAGTATCATTATGACCTTTTTCTTACCTTGCTAAGGTATAAATAACTGAGGAAAAGTTATCACTGTCACTTGTCAGAAGGCAAAAGACTGATACTCTTTTACCTTATCTCTGAGGGGAACATTTTCACTTACAGCTTCTGATTTCAGATGCCTGCCCATTTTCTAGTGTTGATTCCCAGCAACCATCCAGTTCCAAGCAATTATGCCAGGTCAGTGTAATCTGTGGTTGTGCAATCTTGTCAGTGACAACAAGGACTCTGCTGTATAAGTTACCAGAATCATTTTCCCTGTTGTCGTTAGTGGTAAAGTCCATCAATAGAAAACTTTACAAGTATGCCTTTGCATTGACAGCTTGATCTCAGTTTGCCCTTCCAGCAACTGTACACATGAACTTCCTCAAAGTGGAAGCAGACAGTTTTTAAACTCTTCATAATTTTACATTCTCACTTGCTCTATCTCAGTTAAACTACTTGGGAATTACTCTGATCTTTGTACCCTCTTCTGTGCTCTCGGACTTCATTGTTAAGCTCAATTTCTAAGGGAAAGCATTCCTGTAGAAAAGTAGTCTGTGATTCACTCAGAGCCCTTAATGAATCTGTGAAAGACTAGCTGCTCTTTACCAAGGGGTCAGTATGGAGGATGGCTATTTTCACTCTATTATAGCAGTTTTGACTTAGTACATATCTGATTCTTGTCCTCAAAAATAATTTAAGGCCTGTGACAGCTCATTCTCATAGGTTATTTCCTTTAGAACAGGTGAAAGGTTCATAGGCATATCATAAATACTTGGTCTCTGTTCCTGAATTCAAAGGTTGCTTTGCTTGAAAACCATGAACTGAACGTGGGAGTACAAGTGAATCTAGAACTGAAAGTCATTCCCCAGAATGACCAACTGCTGAACATGAGAAAGAAGTTCCTCCTGACCTCAGTAAGTCCAGATTTTTTGCTTTGTTTGATTATTTTTACTGTAATGTATCATTACAGCCAGATTTGGCTTTTAGCACTGCTTCTATATTCGGCAAGTACAGACATTCTATCATAGCTCTGTTTTCACGTAAATGTCCACGTTGGGAGCATTTGTAAGAGAATTTCATAAAACAGGTGAGTTACTGTACAAGGCAGTAGTTCAACAGCAGTCACTGTCCAGGGTGACTGCAATGCCTGGCTAAAAGATCTTTTTTAAAAGGGAGATTGTAGACATTCTGAGAACATTTAACAAATTCAGGAATGCCTTTGTTCTATAGATTTGTTATATGAGAATGCCTACCTCTTGGGCAGGCAAAAACAATTGTTTGAATATCTGCTTTTCAGATGGAGAAAGCAGACTATCCTGAACTACCTCAGAGAATCAGAAAGTATTCCGAGTATCTTTCTTGAAGTTCCATTTCAAATGTTGCAAAATTCTTCCTTTTATAAGGCTTTCCTCTATGACCGTGATTCTTCCTTATGTTGCAGTTGAGCTGTTAGTCTTTAGTGCCATCCCTGTAAAACAATGAGAACTGAGAAACACCTAGATAAAGAAAGAAAAAACACAGGGTAATAAGTCACTTGTCTACAACTTCTGCACTTTTCCATTTTGTAAAGTGGCATTGTTTTCTACATTTATGAGAGAACAGAAACATAACAGGCAAGCAGCTTCTCATTTGTCATGATGCTGTTTCTATTTCCTTTTTACAGACTACCAACAGTAGGATTAATCAGATTTTTTCAGTATTTTATGTTTGATCACTTAAAAGTGCACAGGGACCAGAGTAGCTGAGAAACTGGACCTCTCCAAACACATACAAATGATCCATGAAGCATCACCCTCTGCAGGTTTTCACAGGTTTTAATTTTTTATTTCCTTTTCTCTTTGCAGTGGAGTGACAGCAACAGACACCTCTCTCTTCCACAATTACATCAGATTTCTTGGTTTTGCAGATAGGCTGATATCCAGGTAATACTTATAATTACAGCATTAGCTCATGAAGATGACATTTGTCCCTAAATATGTCTGTAGCTATGGACTTCAGACAGATTTTTTTTTTATTTTTCAGATGAAACTCTAGCATTCAAAACAGCAAGTTCACTCATTAGATATTCCCACTTTAAGCAAAATAATCTCAAAGCAATTGCTTGTTTGAACTGAAATCTGTTTTATTTCATCAGAGATTCTTAAGGGGAAGATAATTCTTTCTGATATTCCTGAGTATTCTACTTGGGTGCTGTGATAAATTACAAGCCTGATTTTTTCAATGATATGTACGAGGTAGACAAGTACCTGCCACAGGAAAAACAATAGCAGTCTCTGATTCCTGGCACAGGGTGTTGTTTGAGTGATAATGGAACTGTGTCACCATGCTTTCAGAGAATGATATGCGAAAATTGAACTTGTAAGAGGAAGGAATCGAGTCGTTTCTTTTCTTAAAACTGATTTGATTTTTGCTTGAAATACCATGATCCGAAAGCCAGCAACAGCATCCCAACTGGTCCTTAAAGAGTATAACAAACTTTCAAGCAGTGCTTTGGGTGATTTGCAGATCCCGTCTCTTTCTGACAGGGTCTAAAATCAGTTCTCAGTTATTGTGATTTCAGCACATTCCATGAAGTTATTGATGACATTCATATCATGGTTCTTATGGGATCAAGTGTCTGGGAAGAGACTGAAAGAAAGTAAAGATGCATAAATATGTCTAATTTTCATCCGGACAGTAGAGACGCAACTTAAAAGGGAGAACATTTCTAAGTAAAAATAAAGTTGATTGAACATGAAGTGCAAAGTACAAGCCAAAGGAAATCAGAGTAACATACTGGGTGTGGTACTGAATTTTGTACCTATAGGAGCTAGAATTCCAATATATATTGGGTACATTGTTGTTCATAGCTGGCCAGGTGCATCTCTTTGGTACTGACCACTTCACTGGAATTTCTGACTTCCTAGGTCACCATGAATAGTGAATATGAAAAAGATCACATCAAAAGGCTGCAGGAGCAGCGTATGTTCATGCAAAAGAAAACCTTCACCAACTGGATGAATAATATCTTCATCAGGAACAATGTAGGTAGCTACTTCACCTGTGACTTTTCCTTTTTTTTTTTTTTTTTTTTTTTTATTGTTTCACTTGCTATATTCTTGTGCATATCAAATTTTACACATCTTTTCTAAGTGCCACTATTACTTATGTATGCATACAAGAAAGATTTTGACCAGAAAACTTCATCCTGTATCTTCTGCCTCATAATTATTTCCATTGTCCACATTAGCAGTTGCTGCCCAGTGTCTCTGAAAAAGTTACCTTAGGTCTAGAAATTTCAGACATACTACTGTGCAATTACAAATCACTGTGGTTTCAGTAAGCCTGAGACTTCCAAGAGGCATTAGAGGTAGTGTACAATTGACTTGTTTGTGCAAGATAATGCACCATATTTCAGAAGTCTCCAGATTTACTGCAGATAAATTCATTCATGTATCTGTGACAAAATATGGATTTAATTTTCTGAGAACAACTCACTTCTCTACTGTCCATAGTTGATAATGAAAATGGACCTTGAAGACACCAAACCAGATCAGACCTCTTGTTTCCATTCTAGCTTGTGAATATTTTGCAGTAGTTCCGTATTAGACAAGTGTTTTTCATTTTAATGTTTATCTCAGCATTTTGTGCAAAGCCATAGCCAAAGTACAGTCAACTTTTAAATTAATTTTTCTTACTACAAATGAGGACATGTAAAACACGTTCTCATTTTCCTACCTGCATGAAAGTTAAGCTTTTATGATGTAGGAAATTATTTCTGCATAGCTACAAATCAATATATACTTTGTCATTTTAAAAACACATTCAAGTCCAAAGATTAAAATGTTAGTCTCCATAGTACTTGACTGTGAATCATAAAAGCATGAGAAGAAAATCCTGTGAGAGCTTTCCAAACCATATACGGTAAGAAATGGTGCAGAGACCAACGGCTTATCAAGGTCTTCTCAGCAATGCAGTCAAGCTTGCCAACGTGGACTTTAACTTGATACTATCCTACAACAGGGCTGTGCAGTATTCTCAGCTACACTATTGACTACTTCAAGTTTAGCATTAAAGGTGTTGCTGGAGTGAATTTGTTAAGCAATCTTTGATTTGTTTGTTTCTGTGGAGACAGATGTAACAAAGTTGTTACTGCCTTACAGTGGGGCATAAAGCAGATGTACAGAGACTGTCTCTTTACAAAGAAATTATAATGTAACTATTCTTCATGAATGAAAGTGCCACAGAGTATAAGAGCTGTAACTTTTTTTTGCGGTAACATACTGTAGGCAGAGTTTTAGGATTACTTAAATGCAAAAAGTAGTAAAGATGACAATAAAACAGAATTTTTCATGGAAATAATCATCTAGATAAAGTTTCCAGCCCTTGTTCTACACAAAGAATAGAAGTAAAGGCTCTCTATGTAACTTGCTTTCAAATTCTTAGTGATATACAAAAAAAAAAAAAATCTGTCAAGAATGAAAAAATGTGTCACTATTATTTATCCTTTATTTCCCCTACATTTAACTACGCTCTGAACTGAAAAGCAAACAAACAAAAAACCACACTACTAATCAAATAAACTTAAGGAATATTGGATTTATTTATTTATTTGAGGTGAAAAGATTATTTACCGTGATTTCAGAATCACAGTATGTTATTGTTGGGTGTGTGATATGGTTTCAGTGTCAGTGCTTGATAGCTGGTGGCTTAAGGCCAAAAGGAAACACCTAAGGCAGGCTCTTATTAGATCAGAGTACACACTACGTCATGGTGTGTCACCTAAGATGGGTGACATTACTACTGGCAGCAATTAGATATATTTTTGTAGATCTAAATGTTTTATATAACAATTGCACTTAAGTGTGAGACCATCCATAAATATGGAGACTTCATGTAGCAGGGAAGGTGTACACAGGAAGTAATAGGCTTAATATTTTGGAATGTAAAATGAGTCATGGAAGCTGTTATGGGTCTCCTTGTTCCCTTTATTTTGCTTCACTTAACTTTGGGATTATCAACTGAATTTTAAATGGAATGCTTTGCTTGGAATAAAAAGTTAAATAGAGTCTTCTCAATTGAAAAAAAAAAAGTTAGCATTTCCAAAATATTTGTTTTTATTATTTTTCAAAATCTGTTCTTTTTTTCTGTCTTTCCTCAGATGTGTTTTGTTAAAGTTTTTTAGTCCTGCCTACTTTCCAAAATGCCAGTCCCTTAATTAGCCCATTTTTTGTGATTTGACCTTCATTGCTTATACTTCATGTTTGTACACTGACATACAGCTGACTCAGTGGAACAGCAACAAGGTGTTTTTTGTTTAGTACTAAAAGTCAAGGGCCCCGTGGGCCAAATGTTCAGCCAGAGCTGATGTTGTGTGACTGGTCTTTGCAGGTAAGGGCTGAAATAGAAAACATTTACACAGACCTGAAGGATGGCATCTATCTCATGCAACTTCTTGAGCTGCTCTCTGGAGAATCTTTGCCCAGACCAAACAGGGGAAAGATGAGAGTGCATTTTCTAGAGAACAACAGCAAAGCCATTACGTTTCTGAAATCCAAGGTAAGTTGATATTAATATTGATATTAAAGTTGAAAATAGGTTGTGTACATTACTAGCTGATTATTCCAATGTTATAATGATTTCTGCCTCCAATACCTAGCAGAATGTTTCTTTAATACAGGCCAGGTTTTGTTTATTAATAAATAAGAAAGAACAAAAACAAACTAACGAAAACAAATTTTTGTTATTGCGTGACCTACAATCATGTAATATTCCTTAATCTTTTGTAATTAATTTATTAAAACAGTCCCTTCATGACCGAAGTCAGATACATGTTCTTTGAAGTTTGGGTAGTTCCCGAAAAACTATCTACAGTTTCTGAATTAATTCAAAGATCTTTTTGGCAGCACTTTTCTTTCCTGACAAGATTTTTCATTATTTGCTTTATAGATATAATGTTTTCTCAAATACTGGGGCAAAGTAAACAGAATAGACACTGATGAAGCCACCTGGTAAAAAAAAAATAGGGATTTTAGAGCTCTGATTCAAACGGTTTCAAGCAAGCCATTGCAGTATTTTAAGATATTTAAGTTGTACATCACAGAATCACAGAATTGTGGAGGTTGGAAGGGACCTCTAGAGATCATCTAGTCTAACTCCCCTGCCAAAGCAGGTTCCATATCCTCACTTAAGCTACAAGATGGCATGCTTTTTTTTTTTTTCTTTTTTAAAGAGTTTATTGTACGCTTCTCTGGAAAATCATCAAAGCTCTGTGTTATGAAATCTGAAGGAGCAGAGGGGTTTCATAGCAGTAATCATGGGAAAGTGTGAAATGTATACTTTTCCACTGATTACAAAACAAAGGCAACACAGCATGGAGCTTGGTGTACTCCATCTAACACATTCGCTAAAAACATACTGCATGTAAGACCCAGCAGCATGTGCACATACAGACTTTTCCAATTAGACTGTTCTTTGTCACACAAGTCTGGTCTGCAGTGAGGGGTTCACAGAGGTGTCAGGAGGCTACAGAGCATGTTCAGATTTCTTGAATAGGTATCACTTTGTTGGTGCATTACAGCCTTTCTTGCTGTTCAAGAAATAATGGAGAAAGAAGTTGTGACTTATTTAGTAGAATATTTGGTCTGTTTGGTGAGCTCAAGAGCTATATGTAGAGTAACTATCTGGACATCACATCAAATGATCTCTGAGTTTGCCCGGCTGCCAATCCTTTGGAGAAAAGGGTCACTGAGCTGTGTTTCTTTAATTGGCCACAACTTTCAAAACCAGTAAATGAACTTTAAATCTTTGAGATCACCATCTCTTTGTTAGATATTTCCTGAATCTCATTTTTGGTGTGCATGGGAGCTCAGGGAAAAACATAGGAGTTCTCAGATATATGAACAAATGAAGTAGTGTAAAATCTGTTTCCGTAGTGTAAAATCTGTTTCCTTAAGAAAGCCTGAGTGCCCTCTTCATCACCAGCTTGTTACACAGATATCTTGTTCAGAGAGCTTGATGTGAGTAATTTAATACTGAACAGATGTTTCTTTATTAGCAGGTACAAGTGAAAGTGATTGGTCCTGAGAATATCGTAGATGGTGACAGAACCTTAATCCTGGGACTCATCTGGATCATTATACTTCGATTTCAAATTTCATCTATTAAACTTGATAAGGTAAAGCAAAGTCTTTTTCTCATTGTCCAATTAGAGGAATTCAAAGGCTTTGTAGAGCTTCGGATCAGAAAGGACTGTTCTGATGATAATTCCTGTCCATTTTGATCAAACCTAATATTACCCAATCTCTTGCCAGTAAGTTCTGAAAGGAATTGAATTCATTTCATAATTTCTCAAAGATACAGAAAACAATAACTTGGAGATATCCATGTACATCACTCCCTTCCACAAACTTTTTACTGACTTCAACTCCAGAAAGAATTTCTCTGATGACAATTATCTCTAGATATGAAGTACATGCTGGTCTTTCTCTAAAGAAAATTATTCTTTTTTATTATTTTTGGAAAAAGGAGTTTTTCACCGTGCACTTCAAGTACATGACAGATATGATCTTCTGTAAATATCATGAAATCATAATCAGTAATTTCTAATGATAGATCTGAACGCTTTTTTTTTTTTTCTGAATTCTAGATCAAAGCTAGGAAAGCAAATTAACTATTCTTTACATCTTTCTTGAATTTACTTGACTTCTAGAAACCTTGCAGAGGAGAAAAAAAATGAAAACTTACTATCTCCATTTGATATTCTGATTTAGAAATTCATTCAATTAACACTGACTTTGATAGAAAATTCCTTAGTTTATGTTAATCGTTCTATCTTCATGACAGATTCAGCCTGGAACTCATGATTGTTAGAGCTCATTTACAAGTTGGACGGAAGTAGTACGGAGTTATCTTTATTGGGAGTATAAAACAGATGTTATTTCTGCATACTGCGCACACTGATTTTTCTTTTCTCTGCTGTCTTCACAGGAGGAATTTGGAGGCAGAGCTGATCAATTATTTGCCAATGAAGCCCTACTACTTTGGTGTCAGCATAAAACTGCCAGCTATTCCAACGTAAATGTAAAGGACTTCTCTAAAAGCTGGAGTGATGGACTGGCCTTCAATGCACTTATACATGCCCACAGGTAAGACATGAGCTTGGGATGATTTGCTTGCTGTTCCTTCTTGTTCTGGCACAAGATGTCTGAAGGAACAACAGTATGAATAACACAGATTTGCCAACAAACTAAAAAACTCTCTCCTTACCCTTATTCGCTGAAAACTCCTTTTTTAAGTGGATATGCTGTCTCTGAGGAAGGAGGGAATGAAGGACCAAGCTCCTGCTTCACTGTTTGTTTTGTTGGAAGTGGACTTTCCATCTGGAAATGCTGTTCAATGTTTGGTTCAAGCCTCTCACTCACACTCTCATTGTTCGTTTTCAGCAGATATTACTGTAGTGATTGTTTCTATTGTATATGTTTTGTGAGCATTTACACCTTCTGATTCAATTTTAACAGAGAAAATTTAATTTTTTACCTTCCTTCTCTGGCCATTTTAAAAGGCGTGAAGAAAACAGATCAAGGAGAGAGAAACCACCTGAGACAGCCTTGGACAGTTCTTCCACTAAAAGCTCTGCGCTGTCTTCTAGTTAGGATACTCTGAAGTTTACCCAACTGGGAGTCATCTTCCTGTTCAGAATTTCAACTCTAGTGGGTATAGGTTTTCACTGATCTGCAAGGATGAAAAATAAGTGAAGGTCAGAGATTTGCTGGGAGTGGTATTTCAGTTTTATAAAGGAGATTTTTCTTCCATCTATGTAGTTCTGATGCTTCTGAATCAAGCAGCTCAGACAGAATAATTGCAGAGTTTTTATCATATTCCTTATACAATAAACAGTTTATGGCTTATCATCTGAAAGAATTTAAGACAAACATAAATCTCTCTTCCCCTTTTTCTCTCTGTTCTTCTCCTTGCCCAGGCCTGATCTTATCAATTATAGCTCACTGCGTCAGGACCAGCCCATCAAAAACTTGAATAATGCCTTTAACGTTGCTGAGAAAGAGCTAGGGATCAGCAAGCTGCTTGATGCTGAGGATGTGGCTGTACCCTCCCCAGATGAGAGATCCATCATGACTTATGTGTCACTCTATTACCACTACTTCTCCAGAATGAAACAAGGCCAGACAAATCAAAAGCGACTTGCCAAAGTAAGTGACTTGCTATCTTTAGAATTTAAAAGTTAAATACATAAAGTTAATTTTTTGTTGGAAATGTATTTAGTGCAAGGTCAGCTTCAGGATCATTTGAACTGAATCAAATGACATCAAACTGAATCAAAAACTTTTAATTTTCACTTGGATATTTGAAAGTGTCTGTAGGTTTGATTTCTAAAGGTACTACATTTGTCTCTGGATTCAAATCCATTTTCAGCCTATCAGTTTCTGTTTGAGAGCTGATGTGCCCCTAATGCAACTTGAAGCCATGCAGATCTCATTAATCTTGGGAAGATTAAAGCCAGGCAAAAACAGCTAGTCAACAATTTCCTAATTTAATAGGAAAGAGACTACTTTTAGTTTCTATTTTCTGTGAAATCGTCATCCTTTTTAACTCCTTAGTCAGGTACAAACTGTGAATAAATAAATGAACAACAAGCAAGTACAACAGAAGGAGGAAATCATAAAGAAAAAATATCTAAAGTTTAAATTATAAAAGAAAATCAAAGGTTTTTTTCTTTTTTTATCACTTTCACTGTATATTTAGTCTCACATGTGATTGAATCACATGTAAACTACTTGCATCCTCTTAAAGGAAAAGGGAAGAAATTTTGAGTATATATTGGCCAAAATATTGTGGTCCTTCTACCAAGGGGCACTTCCCTTGGAGAGACTTTATTTTCTACCTTCAGAATATTCCACACTGTATTTTTTTAAAAGCCCACAGGTTTTCTGCACACTAAGGATGTGACGTACACATACATCTGAACTTACCTAACTGTTTGACTATAGAGGTGGAAGATATTTCTCAGAAGGAGACACAAAACAAGGGCATCCCTGGTGGTGACGAGGCAAAACCACTTTATGATGCATAGTTTGTTCAGCTAATGTTCAGAGAAAAGAACAAGATGATCCTGAAATGTTTCTCAGTAACAGCAATGTTCTCTAAAGAATTGCTGGATGGCAGCCAGACTTTGAATTCAATTAAATAAAAGATATATAAGTGAGGAGAGTGGGCAGTAAGATTTGTCTGGACTCCAGCAGAGACTCTGCTTTTTGCTCAGGATCTATCTTTGTAATTTTAGCAAACACAGAAGGAGTACTTCTTACTCTGTCCTTTTTCACTGTTTTTTTGTTTGTTTGTTTGTTTTCATTTTGTATGTGTATATTCATGCATTCTTTTTTTTCTCTCTCTCTCTCTCTTTCCACTTGCTGCTTCCTTTTTCTCTCTTTGTCTGGTACCTTCTTTAACAGGTATTTTCAACTGTCATTAATATTGCTCCCTTGTCTTCCTGTGTTTCTTATGCACACTTGCATACAGAAGGATAACAAAACAGATGTTAATCTCCTCATGTCCTTAGTCCTCTCAAATAGGCAGTTCTGAATTTACTAATAGGATTGGGGAGGGAAGTCTGAGTGTGTCAAAGAAGTCTTTGAGTTGAGACTATGTGGGTGACCAGGATGGCAGAGGGATTCATCCTGGAGAGGTAAATCTGCTTTCCCCCTCCCACGTGGGGTAGCCATGCACTTACTGGGATCTTTCAGCAAGAACTGGGTACGATGGCAGAAAATACAGAAAGGAGCCCTGGCAACATGGGCTGCTTTTCCTTCGCTCCAGGTTGGTGCAGTTTTACTACTCTTCAAGAACTGCAACATTTATTCATTGCCAAGTGCACTTTCTGCAAGGTGAAGGCCCATAACCACTTGCAAGGCATGGGCCTTTGCTCAGCAATATCTCCCTCACTAATCTGCCTGCCTGCTTCAGGCAGGCTCAGGCAAATGATAGACAGTGTTATTCAGAGTTCACTTGAATGTCTGCAGGGAAGCTACTGAGTTGGAGTGAGGAAAAAATATGAATTAAAAAGACAAAAATCAAAAAATAAGACTGAAAGAAAAGATGACTTCATTCCAGAATTTTTTAAAAATTCATTATGAATTTCATTCTAAATGGATTTTTGATATATGTAGACATTTGAGTTAAATGCAGGCCAAATTGCAGATGAAACAGATAAATGTTATAGACTTGAAACAATTACTGTTGAATCAGAGTTAACTTCCTTACCAATGCCTGTTTAGCTATTATGTGTGCTGTTTCTCTGACAATTTATAAAAAGTGAAATGGCTCTGATGGCAGAGATTGAGAAGGATCATTTTGGCAACAGTCTGCTGTTAGCATGTGAGAGAACCCACACCTAAGGTGATGAGATGAGATTAATAGGGGGTGATTGCATATTTACAGATAGGATATAACTGTTTTAATTTTATGAAAGAGAGAAAAAAAAATCTCCGTTTGGTTCCACTGTGAAACAAAAATTCTGAAGCCTCTACTTGGGACTTTTGCTTTATGGTCAGCTCTCATAGGCAGTGTTGACGATTGTCGTATGCATAGTATTAATTTTAAAATTTAACCTTTTCTTAAATTAAAAGATATGAAATTATAAATCAAATAATACTTGTTTGTTTCTTTTTTCTTTTTTTTTTTTTCAAGAAACGTCACTCTAGTCTTTCATCTGGCCTCAGATATGAAATCTATGCCTATGTGCTATACCTATACATTGTGAAACTAGAACAAGTTAGAACTAAATTGTCTTTAAGGTCCCTTCCAACCCAAACCATTCTATTATTGGTATAAAATTTGATGAATGTGGTAACTTGCTTGCTAAGTACTGTCTTCCCGTTATACATACTCTTCTGTTTGTATCCTGAGTTTTGTTTATGATGATGTTGCATTCTGTTCACCCATCTTGGTCCATTCTGCTTCTCATGTGACTTGTAACTTTATATCCCCATTACAGATCATGTTCCTCCTGAAGGAGATAGATGACTTGAAATTTCTATATGAGCAATTGGTCTCCGACCTCCTGAAATGGATTAAGCAGAAGGTGATTGAGCTGGATGACCGTAGTTTCCCCAACACTCTTCAGGAAATGTGGCTGCTCATGGCCAACTTCAAGACCTTCCGTACTGTGGAGAAACCCCCTAAATATCAAGATAAAGGCATGATTGAAGCTCATCTCTTCAACATCAGGACCAAGCAGAGAGCCAACAACCTACGCCTATACGTGCCTCCAGAGGGGAGAACACTGCAGGATGTGGAAAAGCACTGGGTTATCTTGGAAAAGGCAGAACACAACCGAGGAAAAGCACTGCAGAAGGAGATGCTGAGGCTAGAGAAGCTGGAACAGCTAGCCAGGAGGTTTCTGAAGAAGGCAGCTCTGCGTGAGACCTACTTGGAGGACATGAGAAAAGTAATAGGAAAGCAAGACTTCTGGCCAGAGAGTGTAGACAGGATGGAAGCTGCCAGTAAGAAGCTGGAAGCCATTGTGGCAGATGTACTCCCCAGGAGGGAACGCTTCACAGCTTTGGCCGAAATGGCAAAAGTCATCAGCCAGAATAACTATCACAGCAAAGATCAAATTGTGAAGAAGTGAGTGGTGGACTTAAGACCATATAGTGATGAAGTTTAAGTTGTTTTATTTTTTTTTTTTGGAGTAGACAAAAAAGATGAATTGTAGCTATGAATTATAGCTCTACTCCTCATTAGTAGAACTGCATGAAATCCTTCTACCTGTGAACAGTTTCAGCAGATTAGATAAAAATGTTTTGTCTTATGTTTGTTTGGTTTGTTTTTGTTTGAATGATCAGAATTCAGACTGATTTCAAGTGAAAAATAGTTCTGAGGTATTTAAACCTGCATATGAATTTATTGATTCTGCCAAAAATCCTATATTCCATCAAAAAAATACTTAGAAAATATATATAATCTCTTTTTCCTCAAAATCAACACATTTCTTTTTCAGTCTGTAGTTTGGTAGATACAGATCTGTTAAGTCACAATGTCTTCCAAACTTGATATTAGTTATCAAGTTCTGAGAAATTATGACTTCTCTAATTATCAGTATATCCTGATTTAGGACTGGCTAAAAATACTTTGCCCGTTTTTCAGTCATGGCCTGTCCTCCTCCACAGGTGATGTGTCTTGTGTGTGTTCATTTAGCTCCTCTAAAGCTGTGAGAACAGGAAATTTTTACCCATGAGGCCCAAAGTCTTTGATAAAAACTGATGATCTCTCTCCTCCTTTGTAGGGAAAACAGCATATCAAAGCAATGGCAAGAACTTCTGGATCAGCTGCAGAAGCGACAACGCTCCCTGAGTACAATGCAGGAGATTCTAGCCCTCCTGAGGGACATTGATGCCATTATGGAGGAGCTGAAAGAGCTGCAGGTACTGAGTCCTCTCCAACAGCGCACAGGTCACATTGTTCACAATGTGTGTCCATAAATAAATGCTCATATTCCAGAACTAGTGTACTCACTCTCTAGTACAAACAGAAAATAATTCTGTCAGTTACTGAGGAAAAACACTGGTTTTACATAGACGCCTAACTTTGGGTTGGTTTGGCTGATATCAATATGGAAGAAAAGTTCTTGTTACAAGGACTCTCTCTAATCAAAGGTGAAATATGGTATTATTGCTACAGATTCAAATAATGTCTTAAAATAAAAATGGCGCTTCTCTCACCTAAATTTAGAAATCTGAAGGTAAAAGTTGAAGAAAAATAAAAGCCTCCTGTTCCCATTCCAGGTAACTACACTGAATTACCTTCTGGAATTAACTCTATTATTTATAGAGTCAGAAAGCAGCTCAGGCAAGCATCTGGGTTTCAGCAACCTAAACATACAAAAGACAAGAATTCCACAGGAAAACGCACAGTGCTCACTGTTAGCAAGAGTTTAAAATTGTTACCATAGTGTCAGAAATCAAAGTCTTCTCTTTATCATAGGAAATAACTGCTTTCATATTAGTTTTATAATGGCAGACAGCATAAATTCATCCTTTGGTCTTGCCTTGTCATACTTAAAGACAGAAAAATCCCTACAACTGCAGGCTGCATTGTGCCTAAGTTGGAAGAGTAAACAGAAGATGTGAAGTTCAAAGTAAAGATGAGAGGCAACTGTAAGTTATGAATCTATTTGTCCAAGCGTTAGTCAGCAAAAACTTCTAATGGCAGTGATATTGTTGGAACCATGGTAGCCTGAGAATATGAGAAGATCAATAAGGAAAGATAAAGCACCCTATGTGAGAATAATTAATACAATTAGAAAGAGGACAGACAGTAAAGATTGCAGTACTTTCACTGGGCCAAATTGTAAGTATTAAGTACTTACTGTTAAACTTGACTTCATTGTCTAAACAGTGAAAGTGGTAAGTACTTCATATGTGGTATGGCCATACTTAGTACGAACTACTTAGTAAATAATGTAAACAATTCATTATTCACATAGCAAAGTCAAGTAAATTTATCAAATAAACTTACTGTCAAAACATGCCGTTAGATGGGATAATGTCGAATTCTCCAAATACAGATTGAATATATCTGTCTGCAGATGGATGTATATAAAAAAGAGCTGTTCTTGTGCACGTGAGTGCTGAAACCCTAAGTGCTTACCTCACATAACTTAGTTGTGAAACAGAGTTATTTGAAGAGACCATTTCTTGGTCTGCAGATGATAGAAACTCTGGATTGTTGCCATTACTTTGTGAAACTGAAAGAAAAGAATTTTTGGCTTTACATAGCTGACAAAATTCTTTTTACATTTGGAAGCTATCAGAGTCAACAGGAAGCTATCAACCAATTTCTTTGTATCAAGCCTTTGGATGCACTCTCTGCAAATGCCTTTTTTTCTCTCTCTCTTTATTTGCAGGCATTAGTGAATTCCCAGGACTGTGGGAAGCAGCTCCTAGAAGTAGTAGATTTGCTACAAAAGCACAACTTGATTGACTTGCAGATCTCTTCCTATGATGATAGATTGACACACATAACTCAAAGGACAGCAGAAATCAGCAAGGACAGCACAGTTAAAGCAGAAGTGCTTTATGCAAAAGTTCCGATGCTTCATCAGCTATATCAGAACCTTATAGCTCAGAGCAGAACACGGTATGACTGCTCATGGCTCCTTTTTCCTGATTTAGATGGTCAATTAATCCCTTAATCAGAAAACTCAGCTTCCTCACAGTTGAAAATTTCCATTACTCCTTTATAAAGACATAACACAAACAATGTTGAGTGTTTTCATTACAGCTGTCTGAAAGAGATCACTCACTTTCATAGCTAAAGAATACCTTCATTCTTAGTATTTCTTATGTTATGCTTTATGTGTAGTCCAAATAGCATGTGGTTATCTCCTTGACTCCTAGAGGACAAAGGAAATTTAATGTTCTTTCCCTTGCTTTCTTGCATGAATTAATTAAATGATGACAAAGAAATATTAGATACGTTCAAATTTTTGGATTTTCGAAGCACTGTAGCTCTTTGATTATGCTTTTCTGTATCACTGTCTCTTTAGTATCCTAATTCTGACTTGAATATACTATCTTCATTGTTTCAGAAAATCCCAGCTAGAAGAGGCTTTGAAGCTCTTTGAATTCTTCCGTGACTGTAAAGAGGAAGAATCATGGATCTCTGAGAAATGGAAGATAGCAAGAACAACAACATTAGGGAAAGATGTCAGCCAGATTACAGCTTCCATTCAGAAGCACAAGGTATATTACTTGACTGGTAGTGAATATTCTCTGTGTTATAGCACAATTTTAGAATATCTGTGCCCTTCAGACAGCACAGTATTTATAAGAAAACTGTCAAACCAGTCATTTTCTAAAGTATCATCACTGGTATCTGAAACATTTTTTAAGAAAATGTGAAGGAGGATATTTTTCCCATGAGAAGACAGTAAGTGTAGAGAAGGACTCTATCTCATACTGGGGCCTCTCCTGGGCAACATTAAGATTACTTTCCCTCACACTGGTGGAGGGGAAGGAAGAATAAATTGTTAGAGTTGTTTTGTTGTTTTTTTTTCCCAATCACCCCTCCTGATGGTGGGGAAAGAGAAGAGCTGGTGGGAAAAATATGACTGATATCAGCAATCATTCTGAGAGCCCCGGAGATAGCATTGTGTGAGTTTGTGTAGAAATTACCACTGCTGAGAGCCTGCTGTGAACTAATGTCACAAGTTTGGCTACTTCTTCTGGAAAAGAAACATCATAAGCAAGTGTGGAAATCTGTGAACAGGAGTGACAAAACTGAAACAGAAGATTCTTGGGCAGATTTAAAATGCATGTGTGCCTGTTTTTGTATTTGCTGCTTCTGGAAAGCATAAGAGTACTAAATTAGTGGACCACAAATAAATATCTCGCTCAGAGAAAATGGCATAGCAAATTTGCCTTTGCAAAATGAATAAAAATTTTTTTTTAAAAAGGACCATTTCTTGTGTGTGGGGAGCAGAGGTCAATCATCCCAGGGCTTTGGGAAAATTCATAGGCGCTTATAAGACATGGGGCTCTTGTAAATACATGCACTGTAGTAGCTGAGGGTATGAAACTCTGTTTTTCCTCTCAGCTGGTGGTAAGTGAGTGAGTTGTGTTCATGTTTCTCCCACCCTTCTGCTAGGCTCTTGAAGCAGAATGCAACTCACACAGGGCCATTTGTGCAGACGTGATGAAGAGGGGATGGGAGCTGAGCCAGAAAAACCCTACACATGAGGAGGATATCCAGAAACAGAGAGACAAACTCCAAACATTGTGGCAGCAGCTCCAAGATGAGGTGGCTAATCGCAAAAGCCGCCTGCAGGCAGCAGCTCTCATCAAACAGGTAAGCAGGTCTTGCTGTGATGCATGGAGTCGGGGACAGATGTGGTTCACTTCTGTCCCATGTTCCTGCATACAAGGCAACAGCAAAAGGCGTCTTCAGGTGCCAGTCTTCAAAAAGAGATCTCTGCGATACAGTCTTATCCCTCCTGCAAGCCTGACAGACAGATTTGAGTGGTTTGTGCCTAGCAGAGAACTGTGACTGGGAGTTGCTCTCTGTTAAAAACTCTTTTGGAAATACTTCACATGACCTTGCTGACGCACAGTATATTTTGCAGGTGGGATCTGGGTAGCTGTGTGACATTTCTCTAACAACAACAAAAAATTACCACCACTCTCACACACCAAGAATCCCAACAAGAAAACAAACACACCAAAATACTTGGATCAACTATGAACTTGTTTAAACACTGGGAAATATCTGACTGTTCCATCTGAGCTCCACAGTTCTTTTACATTAATGAACATCAATGCATCTGCAGATAGGGAGCTCTTATAAAATCAGCACTCAAAAATCACATTAGAGTGTCTCAGGTATTCTTACTACTGTCCCTTTCTTGCATCTGTACTCAGTCTATTTCTCTCATGAGCTCCCTGAGCAAAACTTAACAGCTTTCTTCTTGGTGAAGTCTAAATTCCCTTCTCCATCAAGTAAGTTTACCATTATTATGGTGATTTACTTCTTTCTTTTCTCTTCACTACTATGTTTTCTTCTCTTTTTTTCTGTTGTGCCTTTATTTTTTATCCTGCAGGCTTTTTTTTTTTTTTTTACTACCATAACAAGGCAGTTTACTGGGGCAAAAAAAAAAAAATTTACTGTAGACTCTGAGTCTGTTGTTCACTGCTAGTTATTCTTTAGATCAACTGCTATTAAGCAGAATATATCTTTATTTAGAAGTTCTTCGAAGAGTAATAGCCAGGCAATACTTGATTCTAATTATTCAATGTGTATCTATGAATTATTTGTTCATGATATGATTATGAAATACTTCAATGATTTGGAGCTCTATAGCCACCTTATTTATAGCTGTCACAACACCTAGATGTAACCTTATATCTACAGACCATTTCTGCTTTGTTTATTATTAAAAAAAGAAAGAAAGGAATTGTGTGGATGAGACCCAGTACTTTGTTCTCTGTTTCCTTCAGTATTTTGCTGACACCGATGAAGTAAATTCATGGTTGCAAGAAAGGCAGCCCCTTCTGGCCAGCAAGGACTACGGAAAAGATGAATCAAGTGCTGAAGCACTGTTGCATCGTCATTTGCGCCTGGAAAAGGAGATTGCAGCCTACTCCACAGAGATGAGGCGCCTGAAAGAGCAGGCTGCCATTGCAGCAGAGCAAGCTCCAGCTGCAGTAAGTAGGTTAGGGACTGTGTCAGTCTTTGTTCCTTTGTTTTATAACTATTGAAGCTGCCTAGAAATTTCACACAGAGTATTTTTCAATGGGAAAACAGTGTTCTAATGTTATCTAAACTTCTTTCCAGTAGGGTATCATTTTCAATTGAATTTTAATTTGTAAACAAAGTGAATAAAATCTTTTATGAAGTTTGAATTGATGCACTTCAGAATAGAGTAGATTATCTTTTAAAATTGTATTTTCTGTCATCATTTTGTACCATTATACTGTGTATATGAAAATAAAATATTTTTGAATGATACGTTTTGATCTTATCCAAGCCAATATTCCACATTACCTAAATGAGACTTTTTTTTTTTTTTTAATTACAATTATTCAGGTGAAATACTGAATTAGAATGGAAGCAAATTTTTAGATGGCACAGTGCATTATCCACTTAAAGCCCATCTCAGTGTTATGTGGAATGCTAGAAATGTACTTATGTGTATTATTCTCTTCTGCTGATCTTCACAAATCTTTTGTCTCTCCTCAATCTCATAACAATATTCATTTCAATCTGTTTCAAAAATGATATTTAAAAAATATCTGCATAAAACCTCAGAATCTGTAACCTAATGGTTACTGGATGTTGATGTGGGCACAAAATGAGAACTTTTAGAGAATCAAAGCAACTGAGCAAAATAAAACTAATTCATTAAATGTCAGTTAAATGTTTATCAGTTAGTTAGTTAACTCTTTCAAAGTTCTAAAAAGAGATAAATAGGTTCAAACAAATCCTGGGAACATTTCATTTAGAGTGGCAAGTCCACATTTTCTGTCTATGTGAAATTTTTATTCAAATTAGAATTATTAATCCCCTGACTCTATTAAATTTTGCACAACAGATGGTGAAAACAGAAGCTCCAGGAGACTTAAATCAAAAGACTACTAAGTTATTGTTCAGTCGAACCTGGGCTACATCTGAATCTACACTTCCTGGAACCTCCAGCGTAGATGTTCATTTTGTTCCAGAGAACATCTGGAAGACCCAAGATGAAATAGACTCACTTTATGAAAACCTACAGAGCATGGCTGAGGTATAGTACCTCCATTAATTTTTTGTGCTTCTCTATGCTTTTAAATCACTGTTGCACTGGGGAGAAATATTTTGAGCTCAAGGTTACGTGTTCTGTTATGTCAGCAGTACCTGACAAAACTTTCAAGCTACCATTTGTGCACTTTAATTAATTTAAATGAAAGTACCTTTTTCCTTCAAAAGGCAAAGTAGTTATTACAGCAACACAATTCTTCATCTATTTTACAGGACAGAAAAAAGGCTTTGGAGGAGATGATTGAGTATTACCGCTTCTGTAGCTCCTGTGAAGCATTTCAATCATGGATGAGAGAAAAGGAGAACATTTTTAGGACTTTTCAGCCTCAAGCAGACAATGTGGAAGTCATGCAACAAAAATATCAGGTATCCTCTTTCCCAGCTTACTGATGACACCTTTTAAATCAGAATGACCTTAGGAGAATGGAAAAAATCAAGAAAATAGGTACTGAGAGATTTTCATGCATTGTAAATTTGGTGTTATGCATAGATCAGGTACTTCTTTGGTATAAATTATGCCAACCTTACTGAAGCTGATGTCTGTTTAATTTCTGTGGATGTGATGTTGTGGTACAAATAGTGAGGTACAAAAGGATTCTTTTTGTGGTTTATGTTATGGCACTTGAGGAAAAATGTCACATGAAGAAAATAATCCTATAGAACAATTGCATCCCTATGAAATGGGGCATGTGCACAGACATGGTGTGTATACCAGGAGAGGTCATGACTACAGGGGAACTTCAAGTGCAAGTCCATATTGTGTCAGAAGGCAGGAAAACGAACAACATAGTGTAGAAGTCACCTGAGAAAGTGGAAAATAAATGCATATGAAAATTATTGAGAATAGCATTCATAGAACTGGAAAGATGTTGAGTTCTGCACTCTTGTATCTTTTGTGTTTTAGAGCTTTTTAACAGAACTAGCTGCAGGAAAAGGTCAACTGGGAGAAATTGAAAGCTTAGCTACTAAATTTGGAAAGAACAGTCCTGGTAAATACACTGAAATACATGTTCGGCTGGAAGAAATCAGTGCCAGGTAAAGACGCTGCTGGTAAAATAGAGACTATTTTTTGTGGTGACCATCGGGAGTGCTGATATTCGCATAACTGGTGTAAACAACACTGAAAGAATTTAAGCCTGATGGATTATTAAATCATGGATTTTGGATGAGGGGAAGATTTTAAAAGTACTTGAAATTTGCTCTTTTGAGTTTCAGCTGTCACCACCAGACATGGGATGCTGCAAGATGGCAGGGACTGCTTCCTGGGATCAGCAGGAGTCAGGGACTGAGTCAGCAGGGACTGTGACTGGGCTGATGCAGGGATGTGATGCAGCAGGACTGCACTTTAGGCCAAGCCCTGTACCACAGTCTCTCATAAGAGAAGCTCCCAAGGGCTGGGGTCAGACCTGGAAGCTCCCTAAGGTCAGGGTTTCCACATGGATGTTGGAAGGGGGAAGGTCATGGTACAAACAGCCTGAGTTGACTGCTGAGGTGCAGCAAGAGCTTGCTGACCTGTATGGGATGGGGAACTGGGAGCTAAGGAGTGAGGCCTTGTCAGGCAAGGCTGATCCCATAGAGAAATGAACAGGAAGGACTGAGGATGGTAACTAGTATCAGACATGAGTCTCAGCAGTCTCCACTGTCACTAGCAGGAATGGGGCAACCCTGGGCTGCACTAGCTGGCCCTGGTCTTTCTTCCAAAACTGGGTGGTGCCTTCACATATTGCTTAAGGATGCCCTTCACAACTATTGGAAGGAACATGAAATCCTGTTTGACTTAACCAAGTAGCTTGGTACCTCTTGTATACATGCTCCTGTAAACTTTACCCAGCTGGAACTGTGAGGCACTACTGGGTCCTAATTTGACGAATTTTGTTTACTTCCATAGTGTTTAGGGGTTTTGGTCACCTGACCAGGATTCGCTTAGTTGAGAGGTCACTGAGATGAACTTAGAGGCCGAAGTACTGGTGTTCTCCTCAACCCACTGAAGTTCTTATTAAATCTATTACACAGAATTTTACTTGAAAAAGAATGTCTATCACATGCTTCCCTCCTTGCTTTCTGAATCCAACCCAGAAAGAAATCTCACCCTGGCTAAAGAGTTTTATAACAAAGGCTATAAATTGAATCTATTTTTTAAGCGAAGGCAAGTTCTGGGGTAGTGACTGAGGCTACATGCAAGTAATTGAGTTCTCTTTCCCTCCAAGGTGGGAATATATGGAATCTCTGAAGGAGGAGAAGGGCTTGGAGCTTGTTGGAGTGGCTGATGCGAGGATATTTCTTCAGGACTGTCAGAGCGTAGGAGTACTACTGCAAGACAAGACGGGCCAGCTCAGAGATTTGGAACCAGGGAACTCTGCAGCTGGGCTGGAGTCTGACAAGCGCAAACTGTCTGCAGTTGAGAGAGAGGTCCTAGTGATGGAGAGGAAAATTGAATACCTGAAGAGTGTTGCAAAATCGTAAGAAAACAGCTTTTTGTTTCCATATTCTTTGCTAATTCTCTAAGATCATGTTGTAGATGATGGCTATTTAAAGACTGAGTAACTTGTGAAATTTCCCTTGAAGTTTCTTTTTAGCGGCCTGAGGAACCAACCTGCCCATTGGATTGGGTGTCTCTCTTTTGAATATGACTGGACTACTGGTGAAGTGGTTGTTTCCAGGCTTTGCTGCTATGGAAAGAATCTGTAAATACAGAATGATTGTGACATTATTGAGTTACCTGTACTAATGGGAGTTACTTGCACATTTTGAGCTAGGTATAATCTAAAAACTGAAAGAGAATAATCAGGGGAAACAAAGATGTAGGAAGAATAGCTGAGAATTGTGTAATGCAGTTAGAATTTATAGTTGTGAAGCCTTTTATTTGCTTGAGTCTTCTGTACATTTGCAATATACAGATACAACTGGACCACAAGAACATTACCAAAGTCTTTAAAGTGCATTTTCTGTGGCACATTTTCACAACGATGCTTATTTTTTTTTTGCTAGTGAGGAGTATTTGGTGCCTTAGCTGACTTTGTTTTTAGCAGAAATGTAAATATCCAAATTTATTACTTTTAAGTGGTATTGGTTCAGGTTTCAAATATCTGAAGCTGTTCTTTCAAACTTTTTTGTATTTTACTTGCTGTAGCATTAAGGACACCAACCCTGCAGAGAGCAAGACCATCATGGAGCAGGTGGAGATCATGGAAAGACTACTGGTAAACCTCAAGTTGGAAACACAAAGGAAGCGTGACCTTCTGCAGCAGGCCCAAAATCAACAGTCCTTCCTACAAGACAGCCGCAGGCTCCTGCTGTGGGCAGAAGGCATCAAGGAGAAGCTGAGTAGTGAAGAAATGGGTGTGGATGTAGCTTCTGCAGAGCAGCTTCTGAGGGAACATCAGGACCTTCTGATAGAAATAAAGTCTCAGAAGGAAAGGTAGGCTGGGCTGAGCAGAATGGAGTGATATTTCAACAGCACCATGAAGATGAAGCACGTCTCTTGTGTATATAAATTATGCATGAAAGCTAAGCTGTTTATTTAAATGCTTGTGAAATTTAGAGTCAAAAGGAAACTGCTAAATGCAAAGTCCAGTTAGTTGTTGCATTCTTGTACTAATGTCAAGGAGGAGGAGATGTCTGTTGGAGTAGAGTTTCACAAGCTTTCTTGACGCTTGAATAATGCCACCTGCACTTTCAGTTCCCTAAGTTCTTCCTATGCATTATGCTTACAGATGCCATCATTTTCAGTTCTATTCTTCTGCAGCATTATAAAGTTCTGGACATAGTGTTGGCCCTTCTTACTCATTTAATGGGAAAGCCTATTTATATGGCAACCTATACAGAAATCTTACCTACTACCTCCAACCTCCATACCTGAGTAAGCAGCTACATGCAGTGCGTAGTGTACAACAGTGTCTAGCAGGAAAGAGCAAGAGGAGGGAGGGTAACTTAGAATTTAGATACTGCTGTAAGCTGTATAAGAGAACTAATATATTTGCATACACTGAGGTCTCACTTTTCATTCCCTGGGAAGATTTCTGCAGCTAGAAGAACTTGGGCATAAAGTAATCCAAAAACAACCCAGTAACAGCAGGACCAGAGATGTTCATCTGTCTGTGGAGAGACTTGCCCACGAGAACAAAGAACTGGAAAGCATGTGGGAACAGCGACGGAAAAAGCTGCAGGATGGCTTGGAATTGCAGAAATTCAGCAGGGAGGGAGACCGTATCAATGCTGCCCTTTCTAGCCATGAGGCCTTTCTCCGGGGTGATGATCTTGGGGTATGTACAGCAGCTGATCTTGTTTCTTCTTACTTCCCATTCAGGGAGTCGCACATTTCTCTTAATTAGATCAGCTTCCTCATTCTTATGGTCATGGAATTTTCATACTTTGAAACTAGACTGTCAGGTTCTTATTTGTGTTCTTATGTCCTTACTCATCGTAATGCAAATGAGGCTTGTCTCAAAAACATTTTAAAAAGCAACTAGAGTTGTGATCTGTTATTGTGTTTGCATGACAGATTATTTAAATATACAGTTGAGTCACAAACTGGGTGGCTAATGCAAAAAAAAAAAAAAAAAAAAAGGCTTTTGAGCTTAAGCATAATTATTAATATTTTTTCACCAAAATAGAAACCTGAGTTTAAATAAAATTGATTTTTTTCTTGTCATTGAGTATTTTTAAAATGTTAAAGCAATGAAGGAAAAAAAATGTGGACAATATTCACAGGATCAATGAAAGTTGAAAACACCTTTTCTATCTTCAGCTGAAAGAGTTTGTTATTTTGGGACCAACTAAATGGAATAAAGATGTTGCTTAATAATGGATATGCTAGGCCACATGCAGAATACAGATTTTCTTAAAAAGTGAAAATGGAACTGTAATGTAGTAATAAACATATGACAGGTTAAACAGATATGACGCAAGCCTAAGCACACTTATTGCTTGTTTATAAGCGATACATACACACAGTGCGTTATACTCAATTATAGATATATATGTATAAACACCTAGACATGTGCTAAATGTACAGTGTGTCCATCTCTAAAAGAGAAGGGAAAAAGTAAGGACCAACTTTCTTTTTATTGCTACAGGAAAAACATATAGCTAGTGAAAAACATGATCAAATTTTCTTTCTTAAATGCAGGATCATGTAGATGCTGTTCGAAGCCTGCAGAAGCAACATCAAGAATTTGAACAACTGCTTTTGGTGCTAAAGAGACGAATTGAAGCATTTAATGAAAATGGCACAGACCTAATAAAAAGTGGGCACTTTGCATCTCACACGTAAGTCCAGATTCCCTCTTCCTTTTTGTTCAAAGAGAGAGGTAGTAAAAACAGTAATTCCACTGAAAGCATTTAGCATTAATAAATGATCAGATTGACACTGAAATCTTTTCTCTTGAGGCAGGATTCAATTAATCTCTAAGGACAAGAGACGATGGAGTCAAAGTAGAAAAGAGGGTAGATTTAGATTACATATCCGGAAGAAATCCTTTACAGTGGGGATGGTTGTCTAGGAAAGTTGTGGATGCCTCACCCCCAGAGGTGTTCAAGGCCAGGCTGGATAGGGCTTTGAGCAACCTGGTCTAGGTGTCCCTGAGAGGGAGTTGGAACCCAATGATATTCCAGCGCCAACCGTGATATGATTCCAGGCTGTGATCTGCTGAATTAGGGCAGGGAAAAGATTATATTTAAAAAAGATAAATCATCTTCTGTTCTCAGGACAAGTGAGTCTGATGAGTTATGTTAAAAGTGGCATTTTACAGAACTTCAGAACAATTCTTTTATTATAAGGTAACAGTATTAAGATCGCTTCAACATAAGTACATTAAATGTCTGCATAATTAAAATATTACCTCACTTACCAGTATTATGTATTAGAACTAATGTGTTTGCTGTTAAAAGTTATAAATGACTTTGTAAGGAAATACTGACACATCAGGAACAACTTCTTCATATTGTAGTGGAATATGAAGTGTCATCTATAAATTCACTAGAGTATAGTAAAGGGGACTTCTGCAAAAATAAGAATTAGAAATATAGGGTCAGAATGGACATCTTGTTTCAAACAGTCCATGCTTTGTTATTACAAATGATAACATCTTTCCTCCACAAATTCATAAAACTACTGTTAAAACCAAGGTTTCTTGCCAACTCTACTATCATTACAAGGCTATTCCAGATCCTCACAGCACTTGTATCACAAATAAAATTACTAGTTACAGTGGAATATTTGGGTAGAATAAAAGGTCGAAGTGTTTTAATCAAACTTACATGACTGCAATTCACTAATGGAACACAGCTATACAAAAAGAAAATCTAGGGTAGCTGAAAAGCAGTAGCTGGTTTTCAGATGAGCCACACAAGGACAGGGCTATATGTCCCTTCCATCAACAAATGTATGAACAAGATTGAAAACATATGAGATGAATAAATACAGAAGAATCATGGACCCATATGACCATTACAACATTGGACTTGCTCTTTTTATTTGGTAGTATTAAAGAGAAAATGGATACACTCCGGCAAAGATGGGAACGGCTGATAAAAAGCAATTCCAGGAGAAAACAGACTTTGCTGGATTCCCTGCAGCTGCAGGTAAAATGACAAGCAGATTAAGTTAAGCATATATGAAGTAAGCTTACTGTTCATCCTAGCATGGGACAAATCTCAAACTGCTGAGCATTTATACTGCAGCTCACTTTTCACTTTCCCTTTGGTTGTGAGAATGAAAATGTCACTTTCCAAGGATGAGGTGATGTGTAGGGGTTAGATCTTATCAAACTATAACTATAGCAAGATTAATAGCCAAAAACTGAGACATCAAATGAAAAATATCAACAGAAAGTTTTGTCCACAGGACAAGTTTATTCTGCTCCTTACTATTTTTCTGAGTGTTCATTTGGCACAAGTTCACCTTTCACTCTAGATGAATGTAATGAGGGAGAATACCTAATGCATACTAACTTTGATATTAACACTTTTAAAAAATGTTTTAAAAGCTACAGTGCATTTAGCTTAATTTGTGATGGGCTGCCAACATAATGAAACAACTAGATCAGTTGATCTTTCAAAAGTTTCACTGAAAGTACACTTCCTAAACCTGGAAGGGACAATGCTAGTATTTGAATAAGCTCTTCAGAAATTAGGTTAGCCTTGCAGATGGAATGAAGCTCATTCACCTTCTCCTGGGGAAAGATCTTTCACTCTACATTCCCTGGATTTCATTTGCTACGTTGTTTCACTCAGAATGTTTATGAATAAATGTATAGAAGTAAAGTATAATTATTGATGGGGCCCTGGGAAGCTTGGTTTAGTATTAAATGGGGAGGTTGGTGGCCCTGCCTGTGGCAGGAGGGTTGGAGAATTATGATCCTTGAGGTCTCTTCCAAACCAAGCCATTCTGTGATTGTTCAGCCTGCATGGAAACATCTACTAAAAGCATACAGTACGTAATTGGGACACACCACCTTATGCTGACTTTATACAATAATTAATATTAGTTGTACTTTTGAGAAGTATTTAGCTTCCTGTGCTGAGATACAAAGTTGTACTGGAGAGTGAGACCACATATGGTTAAAAAAGTCTGTCAAAAATGCAAACCTTTGCTTTCAACAGATTAGTAACTGTGATAAAAGAGGTACTAAAAGATACTACCCTGAGAACTTAAGACCTTAACAATGTTTCAATATCATAAATTCTTAATTAAAAACATTGATTACACAGAACAACTTTCATACAAAAAAAAATCAGGACTTTACCCTAGTGGCAAGGATGCACTGCAAATCCGTGCAAAACCAGAAATTAAATCTATTTAATCCTATCTGTTTCTGTAAGGAGTTCAACCGTGATGCTGCTGAGCTTTTGATCTGGATGGAAGAGAAGTACAAGATTGCATCTGACGAATCCTATCGTGATCCAACAAATGTTTTGCGCAAACTGAAGTGGCATGAGGCTGCTGAGAAGGAAATGCTGGCTAATGAGAAGCACTTTGCAACACTGGTGAAGGTGAAGACATTTTTTGAAGCTGAGTCTTTCACTTGGTCCCAAACTTCACAACATTGATTGGATATTAATAATAATAATAATAATAATAATAATGTGATGTGCTCTGTTTCTCCAGAAAGGAAATCAGCTGATTCAAGATGACCATTATGCTGCAGCTTCTATCCAAAAGAAGATGTCAGAGCTAGAGAAGAAGTGGAAGGAACTGTATGGGAAGATGATTGAACGAGGTGACAAGCTAAGACAAGCTGGGCAGCAAGAACAACTCATGGAACTGCTGCAGGTCAGGAAGTGGTGGGGTGCAGAGGGGAGAGCTAACACAGGAATCTGGTTACTCTGTTGATAATTAATGTTCCTTAAATAATAATAATAATAATAAAAATAATAATAATTTAAAAAAACAGAATACTTTGCACATAAAAGCATGTTTTAAGGTGTTTGGACACAAGACAGATCACTGTCTACAGTCTCAGGAGAGAAAACCTAGTATAAGGCTAACCAAGCTCTCTCTAAAGCTACAAGGATAGCCAGCACCAAGATGCAAAGCTACCAAACTCAGGCTCAGCACTACATCTGGCTGTCTCAGACTGTGCAAGCAACCAGAGCTCTCTGCACTGCCCAAGACTGTGCAAAAAAACATACGAGTTTTGAGTCAGTATAGAGGTCTAAGGGACAGCATTATATTAAAAAAGAAATTCTGGCAATTTTTGTGAAAGGAAAACTATGCTCTGAAGCCATTTCCAGGTATCAGTGTGTAATTAGGGTTTAAACTGCTGTTGTATTGGATTTAAATGCTAAACTTTGAAGCCAAAGGAGATTTCTTTGCATCTGAAAAAGGTTGAAAAAGATGTTTTTGTAGATGTGTACTTAAGTAACTCAGAAATACTCCAAATCGGAGAGAAAAGCAAATATTCCCAGGAGATGCCTCTTGAAGGCACCTGGCTGGTGTTACCACAAAATGACAAAGGGATTTAAACACTGTATCTGAGAAGCTGCCATGGGAAGAGCTGAATGAAAGGAAACGATGTTTCAAGGTCAGTACAACAGTGGAAGAGAGCAGTAACCTTTTCCCTATAGGATGCCAAAAGGAAGATAGAGAAAATTGAGAAGGTTCTTCAGGAAGCAGAGACAGGCCATGATTTGCGCTCCAGCCGTGATCTACTCAAGCAGCACAGGCAGCTGGAAAATGAGACACACGAGCTGGCAGAGAAGATGAATTCTATTGTGTCTCATGCAATGAAAATGGCCACCAATCACTTTGACTCCCAGAGAATTCTGGATGAAACTCAAAAATACCTAAAAAGGTGAGGTGTCACTCTCTGTTTATTTCCATTCCTAATGTCATATCACATCTTTTGTTCCACCTTCTAGAAAATATCTTTCTGTTGATTAAGTTGGACCCATATTCAGAAATGATCTATCCTGTTAGTTCCGCTACAGTACCGCTCTGGTCTATACCTGCACAGCTGCTGGGTCATAGTCTTCAACCTTTATTACTGGAATAAAGTTGGCTCTGTGCCTGCTTCACTCCAACTCTGGTCCTTTGTTTACCCATGGGTCATCCAGTTGCTTGCTAAAATGTGCAGTGACCATCATTCAGTAGTGACTAACTCCCTTAAAATGTCACAGGACAGTTTTTTCAAAAATGAAAAAGTATTTTTTCTCCTCTGTTTGCATTTACTGTTTTAAGTCTAAAATAAAAAGTTGACAGAAATTCTCTTTCTTCCAAGCAGCAATAATTAAATGTCTGGAAACTGAGGCATGGATAGTGTGTTAACTGTTTTCCCATTTAAACATAGGTTTACATTAGAAATGTGAGAGAGTTATTAACTGGGCATTGGGACTATCTACTGCAGCAGGCATAACCCATGCCAGGCTGTATTATAACCAATAATTGTCATGAGCTTGTCATGAGTATCACAGCTTCATAAAGCTCTGTTCCCACTTCCTGTGCCATGGTCAAATCCATTCCATACTTGCCAAAAGTAACCTTCTGGAGGAGGAGTTTTTGTATATACAGCCAATACTACTAATATTTGAAATTTAATTGGAAAGAAGTATCCAGTGTTCTAAAATCATCACTGTGATATCGTAGCCTGATTCCCTTGTCAGGGTTGGGTTAAAGCTTTGTTTAACATACATATTCTAATGAATGACCCCTAGGTTTGAGTCTTTGCAAGCACCTCTTGATGAGAGGCGTAAGCTGCTGGAAGCTGCAGTGGATCTTTATGAGTTCTACCATTACCATGACATGGAGTTGAACTGGATTAATGAGCGATTGCCTATTGCCAATTCCACCAACTGTGGGAAGTCCTTGGATGTGGCTCAAAGTCTGTTGCAAAAACACAAGGTATCTCCAATCACCAAGTTTATGATAGCTTGTTGGCACATTGCACATCACCACAGCCTGCAAACCAGCACCTGCATAATTCTGCTTTAGCTCCAGGGAGGCTGTTACAAGCAAAATCTAGTTCAGCGCTCACTGAAATATGACTCCAACACACTGAGACAAGTCAGCAGAGTAGTGTGATTTCCAGGGCTAACAAGGGATTCCTGTAGGACCTGCAAAATTTGACATATTTTACAGTGTTCTCATTCTGAGAAAGCTTATGGCTCTTCCCATTAAAGATGGATAAAAAGCTAGTGTACTTCACACCAAATAGAAAAAATTAAGTGTTTGCTTTGTGCAGTGGTTTGGGTGAAATATTTTGACTCTCATGTTCTCATTCTATTTTAGTTCTAAACTTACTGCACTTTATCTTCACATATCCTTCCTTTCTTCCTCATTTTTATTTTTTCTCATCCCCAGGAATTTCAGGCAGAAGTGAATGCCCACAAACAACAAGTCCAGCGGGTCCTGGATAAAGGAAGGTCTATGATTGTAAGTCAGCATCCATCAGCTCAGAAAATAAATGAGAAGTGCCAGGAACTTGTAACTGCCTGGCAGGGCCTGGAGAAAGCCTGTGAGGAAAGAATGAAGCAGCTGCAGCACTCAGTTGGCTTCCAAGAGGTAAATATTATTCCCATAGTAGCTTTTTCAAACAAACAAGAGGATCAGAAGTGAATAACAAGACAGCGTAAATCTCTCCCTTTAATGGGCTTGGAATTTACTTCAGCTCTGTCTCATGGGACCAGACTCATGGGAATGGAGGGTTGGGCTGCTAGTCACCAGTATAGAGCTGGTGTGCTACATGTTTGGCTTGGACTCCATTCCCATAACTTATGGATATGTGTAGGACACTCATTTCTCCAAGCAGAAGCTCCTTCTTTAGTATCTTTATTCAGTGTCACGCTTTGATTTAATCAATGGAAAGTATATCAGAAAAGAAAGGAACTACTGTGCCTTCCAGTCTATGTCTTTTCCAGGCAACAAAATTATGCTCAGAGACCAGTATCAAGCCATTCTACTTAAAGAAAATTAAAGAAAGTTTGATCCTATTACTTCAACAAGATAATGAACCATACTTTTAGCCTGCTTTAAAAAAAAAATTACAAACATGACTCTGGATAATCCAAACTTTACTGAGTCTTCAGTTGGTCATTTAGACTACAGTTCCTCAGATGACATAGGTAGATTTTTAGATGCAACATTATTTGCACAATGCTCACCGGTCCACCTTAAGTATGTTCCCTAGAGAATTTGATCATGTGGATCTAATTTCCTCCACATGTGTAAACAGCTGTCCATACTGTAGACTTTATGAAGCCTGATCTTTATAGGTGGTTTGAAATCCTCAGAAATCTATCACCAGAGCTTTGATGCTTGGAGGAAGACCTAAGTTATCTTGCACTGACCTCTTACATCCGTGGCTTCCTTCATATGATTTGAAAGAGCAACAGTATGTATAAAATCCTCATAATAGGTTCAAATTTATAAAAGAATTCTATAAATTAAACACCATTTAGAAAGCATTTTTTCAAGGATTTGGCAAAGCTAATGAAGTCTCCCCGACTTCATGTCTTATGAACACCCAGCTTCTTCTAAGATTCCTGAAACTTAGTATAGTCATGTGGAATAGTAGTCCATAGGATTAAATAGTCTTTATTTGTTATTCAATATGATGTTACAGTAGAAATTATTGTGCACCCTCCGCTTCAAATTTCTTAGGTTAAAAGAATAACATGAATATTATGGAAGTTGACACAGACATTATTTTGCTTTTTCTTTAACTGATAGTTTCTAATGAATACTTCAGACCTGGAGGCTTGGATAGCAGAAAAGCGTCCCCTTGTGATGAGTAAGGACTATGGTAAGGATGAAGATGGCACAAGGAAACTCCTCAAGAAACATAAGGTATTTCAGACACTTTTTAGTAATTCTCAAAAAATATTAAATAAAATATATTCAAAGTTTGCATCTGTGATAAAGGAATTGAGTTGCTATGTTGCTTCAGGAAGGAATGACTGCCATAATATTTTAATTTATGGATCCATTAGGATATATATATATATTTTTTTTTTTTAACAAAGCTAGAATCTTCTTTGTTTGCATGTCATGGTCTGAGCCTGAGAGCAATGCGTATAATATACCAGGCTGCAAGATGCACATTTTAGTGACCAACACCATGCATTCCAGTATCTGGAATGTTCTTGATTGCCTTCCACAAATATTCTGAGCATGAAAACAAGTTTGAGAGGCAAGATTTTGAAGCTATAAAAATGAGCTGTGAAAAAATCAGAAGTTTTCTGTTCATTGCTGGGAGTGCTTTTAACCCCTCAGGAAAGCTTAAACCTCAGTGAATCTGTAGCTCCCATGGCAGCTGATCCTTGAGTTCAATGCTGTTTACACAAACCAGCAACTTAGAGACTATATTTCAGATTTGTAGGTAGAAAAATATTTCTTCTTTCCTGCACTTAAATCACTCAAATATTTCTTTCTTCTACTTCATCTATCTGACAGTTAGTAGCAGGGGAGGTCAAGGAATCTCTCAAATTCTGTGGGCTGACAGAATCTTTCGATATTCCTTTTTAAAAATGTTATGTTTCCTTGATACTTAAGTGTCCCACCATCTAAAAGACGGCTCAAATCAACATATGTCCATATATGAATAGACTGACAGAAGAGGTGGATGCAGTGTGCTACTCTGGTTGGAATAAAATCAGTTTGGAAAAATAGGAGAATGAGGAATGTTCTCATCTTATTTTTTTGAGGCCAAAACTATGACCTGATATCTGCTTTTCAGTCTCAACAGATGCACAAAGAAGTTTTATGTTTCCCTAGAATCAAAGATACATATTAAGTATTATTCCAGGAAAATTTTTCTCTGACTAACTGTATCAGAAATTACTAATTCATCTAGCTAACTTTTAGATACCATGTAAGTAATTTTCAAAAAAATACTGAAAGAAAATGGCCTGAAGTTGATCAAGTCCTGGAAATATCAAATGCTTCAAGAAACTTTTTCTTCTCTTTTAATGTCTCCATTGATTACGGTATAATAGGGCACAAAAGTTGAAATAGTGGAAGACTTGGACAATCAGCTCACATTCTACTCTTTTCTTTGACAGGAGCTGGAGCATGAGATTGCTGTTTACCAAGAACTGATTAAAGAACTGAATGAAAGTGTCCAAAATCTTTCTGCAGTGGGTTCTATCCAGTATGTTGAGGTTGATGCACCAAGGGAGCAAGTTCACTCAAAACTCCGTGAGCTGCAGGAACTAGCAGCAACAAGGTATTAATTAGAAAATATATATCTTAGCTGACTCTAGTCGAAGTTGTCCCATGAATACTATGTTTGATTGAAATCCTAGCTGACTAGGCTTTGATTCATAGAAGCTAAAATGTTTCCTCTTCACCATTCATCATCCTCCTATGGAACAATTTGAGATGCCAGTTTTTGTGACTTTCTTTCCTGCATACTGAAATCTGATATTGGAAGGGGAAGAAAGGAGTAAGCCTTGTTTTTTAAAGTTTTCCTTACTGAAAATGACTAGAAAATGACTTTGCTACGTAAGAGAAGGAAAGCAATTGAAAAGCAATTGAAATTTTGCTTATCTTTATGGCTAGTGCCATTGCTACTATAAGAAGGCTTTTGTTCTTGAATGAGGCATACACTTTTTATATCAATTCTTTTCTCCTTTTGAAATAAACAAGTTACAACAACACAATTTGCTTGTACTTGGGTTTTTTTAACACTTCTAGCTTGTTGTTGGGAATGAACAAATGCCTAAGTGAACAGTTCAGGTTTTTGATCCTCAAAAAAATCACATAGAAAAGGTATGAGGCTCCACAAGTAGCATAACAAGTAAACAAATCTGAAAATTAGAATACTTAAGCCCTCAAGAAATACAAATATTTCAGTAATAGGTTTTATTTGTTTATTTATTTATTTGCTTAAAATTTCTAAAGTTTTGTTTACTGTGCAAGGCCTGTCATGTGTCAGGCTTTATTATAAGATGCTCTATACAATCATAAATACATAGCAAGTTGCAGTACTTTTGATGGATAGGTAACATGGGCAGAATTACATAGAATGACTTTCATACCACTTGCCTTCATGGTACACCTTAGAGATATTTCCTTCTCATTTTTGTAAGTATTACTATCATCTTTAGACAGACAGGAAAAAAAAGAAAAAAGAAAAAAGAAAAAAAAGTATTCTCATTTAAAAACAAACAAATGAAACAGAACAGGGAGAGAGCTCAGCTAGGTATTGTTCTTTTCTGGAAACCTCAGTCAGTGAATCAGACTTGGCTGACAACTGTCGTCTTATAAACATTATTTCCAGTCCTGAGAAATAAAGTCAGCTCTTTCATTAAGAACAGTGAATCTTGATGAGCAGAATTTTGGGAGGGTAGTAAGAAGAAAGTTTTTAATTGCCCTTCTCTTGTACTCCCTTATTCTAATTGTATTTTCTTATCTTCCCCAACAGAGGGAAGAAGTTAGATGAGACTCTTGTCTTGCATGAGTTTCTACGAGAATATGAAGATCTACAGGACTGGATTGCTCAGCAGAAACAAGGAGCCAGCTCTGAAGACTACGGAAATGATTATGAGCATGTCTTGGTAAGTTTTTTGAGTAACCAATCAAAAATCAACCAAACTGTATGCTGTCAGACTTCTGACATTGTTCTTGAAAACTTGGAAGACAAAGTAAAATGAAAGCGACCACAGGAATAGAAAAGGGTGAGGGGTGGGCAGAAATGATTGACTGGTGACATCAGGCAGGCAGCATTGCTGGACTTTTGTATCCTGTTACCATGGGGCCTGACCTGCATGAAGCAGCTGCATGCTAAAATGCTTAAGCTTTCAGACACTCATAGGGAAACTACCTATTTTTAACAGCCAGATATTTAGATGTGGTTTACCTGTAGAGTCTGTGAAGAAAATTCTTTATGCAGGGATATCCTACGTAGGGACATCTACAGCCATATATTTTCATGTGGCATAGAAATTACTATGAAGTCAGCTCATTAAAAATTAATAACCATTCAGAATCTTTAAGACTTATTTCAAAATAAGTTGTGTCCTGTATCTTAAATTTGAACTACATAATTCAGTTATAATACTCAATAAGCACTTGTACTCAAAGTAAAAACATCATTTTAATAATTGCAATTCAATGTACACTGAAAAAAATATGTTTATTTCTATCCCAGTAATCATGCTTCTGCCTTGCATCTGCATCACAGACCTCATGTTTTGCTAACAATCATAAGCTCCTCATTGTCTTTGGAAGTAAAATCCAGTCCTTGATATCCTCCTCTGCAGTTTCTCCATCTCTGTGATCAGCTTGTTACTTGTCACTCTGACATACAGAAGGTGTGACTTGGTAAAAACAGTTCTCAATCTTTTTGTTGATTTCCTTCAAAAGCAACTTTGTGCCAAATATGACACTTTCCGACACCAATTGGAAGCAACTGGGAAAAGAGTTATGGCTTGCCAGCAGCTGGCAGAAAACTTGCTGAACTGTGGTCATTCTGAGTCCCGTGAAATCCGGCAGAAGCAGAAAGAGCTAAGGTAGGAGACATGTGCAGGCTCTATAATGCTTTGTCCCTTCAGTTCAGTCTTGAGGAGGAAATGAGAAGAGATTATAAAATGGTAAGGCATACCCCATAATTCTCTAATCTCAAAATGTGTAGTTTGCTCCTGATAGAGAACCCTTGTGATGCCTCATTTAAAAATATACTACCATAATATAAACATTATCTGTTTGCTGATTTGCTTTCTTGCAAAAACGCATCAGAGGTTCTTTGCAAGCAAGAGATAATTGAGCTTCCTTTGCCCTTTGGAGCAGGGTTATCTAACAATAGACCTGGGAGTTTCATTATTGCTTCTAATTTTTTGAGCTTGAATCCCATGACTGCTCTGCAGCTATTAAGATATTCTGAGCCTCTTATGTCTAGCTCTGATGCAAGCTGGCCTGAAAGAGAGGGGTCAATGACTAGAAGAGTCTAATTAAATCCCCCGAATCCTGCTGTGCCAGTCATAGTGCTGGACAGAGTAGTGGAAATCGGAGAACTTGATTTAATCATTGATTTAGTGTCCAGATCAGTGTGGCAGTTTTAGGGAGGCAAATTCACATAGATGAAGAGTTATACTCATCTTTAAATTAGAGCTTTGTATATATACTTCTTCCAGGAGTCTTTTTTCCCAGTATTTCTCCCCTTCGAGTTAAAAGTTCTGAAGCATGTAAAATTCTGAAGGAGATTCATGCCCACGTAAGGGTAACAATTTAAGTGTCTGGATCTGACAGAAGAATATGGGCCAAATAGGGTGACAGATATCCCACCCCTCAGAAAATCACTTCAACAGAATTCAATGACAGGACTGAAAAAGTACGAGGCCTTGCTCTTAGCCTTTCCTCAGACTGTTAATCTCATTTACTCCTAGTGTGCACGTCTTACATGTTTTGTTGTTTTGTTTTTGTTTGTTTGTTTGCTATTCCTCCCTAGAAACTCTTGGGAAGAACTGTTAGAAATTACCAGATTACGTGGTGAGCGGCTGAAAGACGCTGAGGTGATTCACAAGTGTTACCAAGATCTCACAGATGCTCTGGCCCATATTGAGGTAAAAAAAAAAAAAAAGGGAAAATTTTATATGAAGAAAACTTTCAGATTAGTTTGTGGAGTATTCTTACCATTATCACCATATTTACTGCTGCCTTCTAGAATATCCAAGTAAGAAACCCACACTATTAATCAAAGTGAGTAAAAACAAAAAATCCTGGGTAATTTTTAAACACCTGACTGTTCATCTTACGAGAACCATTAGTGAAACCAAGTACAGCTAGGAATAAGCCAAGGAGACCAGGGACTGAACTAAGTTGTCTTACACTGTAATGTAAGTAATGTAAATGTAGTAACATTGTCATCAGTCATCAAGCCTAAGAAACTGTATACTGTCTCACTGTTTTCTTCTTTGGACACTGTTGTAGCTTTTATGTGCTGAAGAAAGAACTCTGTGGTGAAAAAGGAGTTTGGTTTACAGTGACCATTAACCCTGGTAGTTATGTGACCTGATGGCAAAAGCTGTGCCAAAAATGAGTTCTTTTATTCTTTTCTAGTGTTAGGTACTGGCAATGTTTTCAAGCTCCCAGTATGAAAATGGGAGGGGGACAAAATCTCAGTGAAATTCTTCAGGTCCCTGTCTTATCTAAGAATCCTAAAGAATTTTTGGAAAGAAATCACATCCTTGCTGTACTGAGAGGTGTAGTTTCCTCAGTGCAGATGTGTATAAGAAAAGGCAATGCAACAAACTTCCACTATTTGCAAGGAAACAGAGCTTTGCTGGGTTAAGTGTAGTTGATTTTTCCACTTGCTTGTACTGAGAAAGGCTGCCCTATTCAACTGTGTTATTCCTGTTTTCTTTCCCTCTTGTGAATGGAAAATCAAATGTCATATATTCTACTGTATACCAGTTGAGATTTTCAGAACATGGCACATATTTTATTTTATTAATGAAGTAGTTGACTATGTAGCTGTGACAAGTAACAGTTTAGAAACATAGCACAGATCAATTCTTGATTTATTCCTATGCTGGGTTTAGCCCAGATAAACACTACACACTTCTTACACCGTTTCCTGTTAATAAACTTTACTGCTAAGTGGGAGAGCAGTTTTTCATGCCCATCCCTTCATGTATCTCCTGCTCAGATGTCTAGGAGGGAGTGCCTTTTTTCTCAGAGGAACACAGTAACGGAAAGTCTCTCTTAGGTGACTGACTATAGTGCAATCATACCATGAGCAAATACAACACAAAACTCCTTTTATTGCACCTTACTAAGGTGTGTTGTTGGCACCCCAAATGAGCCTGTGAACCCTTTGCAGAAGTGCACTTCTCCAATAATTAGAAACATTTTCTCATTTTTCGTCTAACTGGACTTTGGACGAGTTTCTTATTGTTTTATTCTAGTCACAGAATTGTTTAGTGTCTCTCATCTTTACTGTTAATTATTCCTTCCATTTTTAACTTATCTTTACCAGACATGAACAATTAAAGCTTTGTGTAAAGATGATTCACGGACAGATTATCTGCATTCCATGGAATTGCCTGAAACTACTGGCTGTTAATAAAGCTGGTACTTTAATAAATCACTGCATGTTGCTGCAGTGGCTATTCAAGATTAAATTGTATCACCAAACTTGTAAAACATTCTCTTTATTATCTGTTCAAGGAAGAACTTGAATCTTCATCTCTCACAGTTCAATTCAGTAGCTTAATAACTGTGTTGCTTACCAGGGAGTCACTAGGATAGGTGTGCTAGGACAGAATTTTCTGGCTTCCTTTTACTTGTCACGGTCAAGCAGCTAAGCACAGTAACCAATACCTGTGCAGTATGCATGCACAGCGTGACTAAAGAAGACTGCTGGTGTATTTTTCTTATAAGTATTAGTAACAAAGCTTGCTCTATTTTTTTTTCCTTGCTAGGAGAAGTCCAAAAGTATTCCAGATGATGTTGCAAAGGACATGAGAGGTGTGCAAACCCAACTCCGGAACCACGTGGCTCTGGAACATGAGCTCCTTGGAAATGAGCAGCAGGTAATGAAAGTCATTTGTCATCTTTAATGTCTAATCACAATGTAAGTTTCCAAGACAATCAGAATAAAGTAACATTATGAATACACTCTATGAAAGCCTGGAAATTTCTAGGAGACTTCTTCCATGTCTCCTGCTTTTTTAATATGTTCGAGATCTGCAAGTAATTATTAAAGTAGGTAATTTACAAACTTCTAAATATGGCACATATTATAATGAGTACTGACTATTGAAGTGATTCACAGGGATATTTTCCCGAATGAGTAGAAAGGCTGAACTGAACACAAAATGTGTTAATTGACTACAGAGGATTATAGAAGGAAGGATGGGAAAGCTGCCTGGAGATTTCAATACATTTAGAGGGTTAGAATTTGGACTGTGAAAAAGAAGGGCTTGTTATACACACTTCAGGAAAGTTTCAGCTCATGAGAACAGCTATTGCTTAGAAAACTTCCCAGTAGATTTGCATAGCTTTAACTAGACCAAAGAAACCAGAATAAGTTTTACCTTTATCCCTCTGTTTTGTAAATTTAACAGTATAGTTAACACAGTGTGCTTTATACTGAGATTACTGAAGTAGCTATCTCAGAATCACTTTTCAGTGTCCTAATATCTTAGCCTTACAGAAGAAAAGGTTGGAACTGATGCCACCAACTCCTCGTTTCTTTCAAAGGTAGAATAGCATGATATGTGCATGAACCCAAAGTAAACACAGTTAATCTGTACAGCCTCTGGGGAAAACAAGGTATAGGTGCTTACTGTTTGGATTGTTCATGTATTAAGGATAGTAGAAATGAGAAACAATCCAGCTAGTTGAAAAAAATCAGTTGCGATGAGACTTAGCAAACACTGGATGTCACTGTTATTCCATAAAACTGAGATTAGGGATATTTTAGCATGAGAATACTTGGGTCAGAAAATTTTACTTGAATTATGATTTGATTTACTAGTAACATAGATTCTGTCATAATTTTTTGGATATAAATTGAATATGATTCTCTTTCCTACCCTCTTCTTTCTTCCCTGTATACAGCTGCAGGATCTGATCCACTCTGCAGATAATGTGCTGACTTGTTGCTCAAAGGAACAGGTGTCAGACCTGAAAGCAAAGCAGCAAGCAATAGTGACCAACTGGAAGGCCCTGAAGTCTAAAGTACAACTGCGTAAGAAACTTCTGGAACAAGCATACGTGCTTTACCAGTTTCAGGCACAAGTAAGCATTTCTATGTTCTGTTCCCTTGTGGAGAGAGAAGTCTGCTCTCTGTCAGTCATAGGTATGCTTCTGATCTGCAAAGGTTGATGCAAATGGCTGCAGGCATTATCTGTGTTAACTGATTAAGAGTTTGTAGCTATTTAGAAAGGTATTAGAGGATAAGGATATTTTTACCTTCTGTAGGAAGGGTAACTTTTATCCAACAGAGCATGAGACAATTGGTAGTTGTCAGAAATGGACATCACTTTGCATGAGTTGGTGGTAGATTTCTTTTCAAGATTCTTCCTATGAATGAGTGATAAAAGAAGATGTCAGGCTCCTATTTATAGTGGTCAAAAGCTTGACCTCTCTCTCTCTCTCTCTTGGCGTGCAATAATGCTCTAATAATTTATTTCAGTAAATGTATTAAATACTTCTCTTGTCTTTGTTAGATCATAGCAACAACCTCACGAGTTGCTTAAACACAGTGATACCAGCACAATATCATTATCTGAAATTCCCCATAATTTTACTGGGGCACACAACTTGCCATGGAAGACTATGCAGATGTTAAAATTTTCAGTGAAACCACTCATGAAACATCTTTGCAAATTAGTAGATTATTTGTACAAGTACTATAGTGGCAGGTACCAAAACAGAGAAGATGCTCTCTTCTACCAAATATTACATGTAAAAAAGGGAAAATAAAACTTCCTTTTTTATAAGGATGCTTGCCACACTGTTCCTGTGCTTCCAGTGGAGGTGAAGAAGTTGCTACTGTAGATTTCTAGGATGTCTTACAAGGGTTTTGTTCTTTATGACATTGTGCGTATATTTAAAAAAAGAATAAATTAGTAAGTCTTTCTGTGAAATGAGAATTCTGAATAATCACCCTGTGTATTTCTTTTCATCCCTCTAAGTATGATTTTCTGTAATTAAAAAGCAGGGTTCTTTCTAACTGATAGCACGCAGTACCATCAGGTGATTCCAAATCTTCTAATATACTATATCAAGGAATCAGTATTTAGACATAGACATATTCAGTGTTTCTGAATTATTTAAGACCCCTCTTTGGAAATTTGTGCTAGGATCTACATGATCTTAGTCAGGCTCAGCTTAAGATTTTCCTGCAGACTGATGCCTAGTCTATCCTTAAATATTGCTGGCATCGCCAGTCCAAAAATAATGCCTTGCTGGCTTTTGACTTGTTCCATTGTGTTAAGTATTCTGAGATGTATAGATTTTTATTATTTTTTTTTTCAAAGTGCATAGCTCAAATCTCAAGGAGTCATAGACATTTGCACTATACCAAGTGCAATGTCAGTTTCCTCAGTGACATCCAACTGTGCCTGAATCACAGTTCATTAAACAAAAATTACACTGATATATGTGCTGCATGTGCCCTTTAAAAAGGATCATTATAAGTGGGAAGTCATTAAATATCTGTGTTCACTGGCTTTGTGATAAAAGTATCTTGGCTTTAGAGTTCAAACTCTTAGAACCCCAAACTGGCCGTTTTCAATTGCATGGTTCTTTTCTGAAACTATTTAATCTGTACTCAATTTTAATGATAAACATAAAAATCCATTGGTAAGATGGAATATGCAAGAAGTTATTTTCATTAGTTATTTTCCTTCATTGGAAAACTCAGCTATATTCACAAGATACATTTTTAGCTTTCTGCAGGAAAAGAGTATTTTTTTCTTCAGCACTTACTGTCCATAACAGTTTTATAAAATAAACCTAGCAACCAGAAGACCATTTACCACCTCAGAATCAAATGAGGTCATCAAACAGAACTATAAGAAAACTGAATTAAACTTCCAGGTTTTTGTACAGTTCCTTATGTTTCTGTTTCTTACTGTGTAACTCATTAAAGCACAACACCTATTACAGATTCAAACAAGATGCACATAGTAAAGGTGCTATAAATCAAGTGCAAAAAGACACAGAAAAAATGTTATATTATTTTTACTTGTACAAGTTCTGCCGCTTCAATCAAAAATAATTCTCAGGAGTTTGCTTGAGAATTTCCTTGCTCATAATTCCTACAATTGAAAGTTCAGACATCTTAAGTTATTGTAAATGTGTTTATTGGTCATTAGGTTTTGAAAGTAAACTAGTGATACACACTTGGTTCTTCCAGAATTTTGTTTCTATGGCAGTCTCAGAGTCAAATCTGCATATTTGATACATGTAAACAATTTTTTTCTCAATTGTAACATGCCCTTTTTCCACCTTGATAAGAGTGAGTGCCTTTTGTTTTTCACCTGAAAATTCTAATTCTCTTTCACTTTATAATATGTATATTACACGAGTTTTGAATTGATTTTCTGTTAGCCAAAGCTAAGGCACACAATGTAGAGTGAGTTATATCATTTAGTCCAGAATGCAGAAGATACTAAAGAAATAATGGGCTAAAGAGCAATAAACAGTACCATGCTGTCACTGATATGATATGATATGACACAGTCTGATTTATGGTTATGATACTACAAATCATGTATGAATTAATATTAAAAAAATCTGCAGTCATGTTATATTCCCTTGTTGAAATTCATAAAAATGCTGTAAATCCTGATTAAATATTTTCTTTCTTCTCTACAATTGTATTATATGTTGAATGATCAGGATATGATTTTTCCGTATGTTAATCCAAGCTTGAGTTGCAACCTTAACTTTCACATTTTCTTTGGTTACAGGTTTGGGACTATTTCTCATGGACATCAGAAATGATTAGGGAAATGAGAGCCAAGGAGACTATCCGGGACATATCTACTAGCAGCCTGAGACTTACACAGCATCAGCAGCTACTGGCAGAGATTGAAGCACATGAAGAGAAGTATAATCAAGTTGTACAGCTTGGACAGTCACTCTTGCAAGATGAGGAAATAAGACCAGAAGAGGTAACTGAAACACATTTGAGTTCAGAGTTGAACACATTCAGCTACTCAGCACTAGTATAAGTATCATTCTGAACTAAACAGTATTATAAGCATACAGATGCGTGAGTACACTCACACACATTCATAAGCATGACCAACATTTGCCTCTGGTTGTTACCCAGGTTGGGCACAGAAATGTTTCCCACCTTAACAGTAGATGAGTGCTGACATATCCTGAGGGCTCATTGCAGCAAAACTGGGCTTATTGAAGAAGCTTGAAATGTTCCGAGCAGTGGAGATGATTCTACACACTTCCCAAAATGAGTTTTCGCACAAATACTCTGCTTCACATCATACTTATAGATCCATGACAGACAGGTTGAACTGATAACTGTCAACCAAAAATGAAAATAAGTATATCAGAGATTTTAAAACCTGTTGGAACATTTTCTGTAGCAGGAAATTATGCTTATGTATTAAATCCCTAGATGTGAAAGATGGAAATGAAAATGCTAGTATACTCAGGACAAATAGTTCCCAAAATTCTTATGGCATTATTACTCTTAGAGTAGCTACTAGTTTACTTCTCCCCAGCAATTCAATAACATCTCTTGAATATCTTCAGAAAACTATTTCCCACCTGACCAAGCTCCTTCCTGAAAATTAATTTAATGTTGTAATGTATAACTACAGTAACTTGGAGTCTTCCTGACTGAAAAGTCCTTTGCCTGTAGAAGAATGCAAAGAAAACCAGTAATAGAATATCTGTAGGAATGTAGAGTTTGGAAACAGAAAATGCATGAAAGATTGAGACATGTATTGACAGAATATAGCAGAAGAATTTATGATTATAACTTATATTGGTATCTGTTCTATCCCAATCATAAACGCTATAAATTGCATTGTTATGAATAAAGATTACAGAAGTAGGCTTTGATTCCAGAAGAGTACACTTGAGAAAGTTACCTTTATTTGCTCTTGGCTTGGTCTGCTGTATATGCTGTAACAATTGTTCCTCTGCACCTGTGATGAGGCACCTCTCTAATTATCTCTCTGCCCAGGTGTAAGTGTTGGAATTGTTCTACTTTTCTTTATCTGATGATTTTGGCGCTATTTATGGAGTTTATCCAAGACTCCACATGATCTTTCTTTTCCCACCTTGTTCTCATTCATGGTGTATAATGACCAACATGAGTCTTTGGAATTTGTGTTCAGATTCAGCAGAAGCTACAAGCTCTGTTGGAAGAGAAGGACAAAGTATACAGTGAATGGAAACAGAAGAAGAAGTGGCTGGAGAAAATACATCAAGAACAAATGTTCTACAAGGATTGGAATCACCTGGACAAGCTCCTGAACTCACAGGAGGTATGTGAATTTATGCTTGAAATAAGCAGTTAGACTTCTCCAGCTTTTTAATTCTTCCAAGCTAAAAGGGACACTACTATGCACCTACAACTTAAAATCCTTATGCTTGTGTATAGACAGTGAAATTTTTAATGTTATTTCTCTTGTAGTGTCACTAGCAGTTTACCAAGATGCCCATGCATTCTCATTGGGAGAAAACAGAAACAAAAAGTTACACCTTGCCACAAAGCTATCTAATTACAAATAAACATAAGAAAGAAAATATGAGAACCTTGACAGAAGAGGGAGACAACAGTCCAGTATTAGTTAGCTTTAGTTAGATCTCAGCATACTGATTACTTAACCACTGGCAAACTGTTTTGTAAGCTGCAGAAAAATGGGGAATCATAAAGAGGGCTTGAAGGAGAACAAACAGATTTGCAGGTGTTGCTGGAAACCTCACCCCAGGCTGAAATTTAGTGTTTTGGAAATGCAACTAGTGGAAAACTGATGTTGACAGTGTGAATTAGTCCAGGAATAGGTGCTGCCCTCTCATTTCTGCATGGGAGTTGATAACAGTGTGAAGAACTATGAAGAATCTGACTAGGAAGAACAACCATTTCTCTGAGGTAGTAGAGAAAGATGAGCTAGTGCCAAAAGCCCCCTCATGAAAAGAAAAGGTTGATGTAGTTAATGCAAAGACAGGATATTCTTTTTATTACCATTTTGAAGCTCTTGATGTATGTTTCTCATCAGAATATGTGTCTTTCGTCTTTCTTGCACTTTCCTGAATTTTTGGGAGCTATCTTAAAACAGTTCCAGCCTGAGGTCTGACATTTGCTGTTACACAACTGGGAGTGAAGAATTCAGGTGTCCTTCCCAGTCTCACAGTGCGAATTCATGAGATAATAGATTGCTGTAACTGTGCTGAGGCTTAGTGTGCAGACCACTCTGATGGGCTGAACTTTGCCAGACTGAAGGGTCGAAATAAAACTGAAGAAGGTTGTATCTCACCGTCATTTCCTATTAAGGAAAAATTATTCTTCACTCTCCAAGATCACTAGCAGCACAAAATAATGGTACTTGATTTGTGCTGAACTCTGCTTTTTCCCTGTGTTTTGCATTGGCAGCAAACCTTTTGGAAAAGTGCCATGCACTGATACTCAACTCTTCGGGGCACATGGGCTTGAAGTCTTCTATAATTCAATGCTTGTGGGGAGTGCATATCTTCATGATTCCCTACAAGTGATATACTTGGCAAATAAAACCTACATTCTCAGTTTGTACTGTAACATGAAACCAAGGGAGTTTCACCTAGTTTCAGGTTTCTGGAATAAAATAATACAAGATTCTGCCAAGTAAAAATGTTCAGTTGTTACAAATCTTGCAATTTTCTAATTAAGTATTATATCTCTTTCAATTGCCTTCCAAGCAGTGATACACGATTGCTAAGCTCCTGCATGGGTAGCATTAGCAAGAAAATGTAAACTCCAGAAAATTTTGGAAACTGTATTTTTTCTCTTATCATGAAACATGATCAGCCAGACTGTAGAGCAGCCGTGACCATGGCATCTGCTTTGCTGTACATACCTCAGAGGTAAATATTATGATAGCTACTATGGACTAGTGTTTCTTCTTGCCCTCAGTTTTGAGTCCCAGTAAAGATTGTATTACTTTTATACGAAAGGAGTTGTACCTGATAATTTCATTATGTCCCCAATGCATTCTGTACAGGTAAGCTGCAGTTCATATTAATTCTTTATTGGTATGAATTTGTCACTGCCATTTGCTGTGAGGTAGACTGTTATAAAAAAGCTTTTCATCATAGGCTTGGTAAATTCTCTAGGTAAGATCAGACACAGTGCCTGCCTCTACTGTAAGTTTCTTCAGCTCAAGCAAAGCCTGAGAATGAAGATTATGACCTTGTAGGACATAGATGGCAGTTCTTTCTTCAGAATCTTTCTTGGATAGTATTTTTTGCAATGACTTTCAAGAATATGGGTACCTGTTTTTCTCACTATGTTCAGAAGGTAGAGTAATAAAGTGTAAATGGGCCATATATTCCAGCATCCCTCTGTGCAGATGTTATTTTATGGTAATGGAGAACAGCAAGAAAATAAAAACAGAAGCAAGATGACAAACTGGTCTCATACACGCAGGTATAAAGAGTAATGGAATTGTAACCATTGCATGCTACATACGTTTCCTCCACCATCTTCTTCAACTGGTCTTAAAGAGAAAGAAACAATGCTGAGGTTGAAACTAACACACCAGCTACAAAAAGGAATTCATTTTTATTTCTTATTTCTGCTTGAATTTACTTTTCAGAAGATCACAGCTGATTGAAGAACTGTTGCTTCTGTGAGATGTTTGTGCATGAAAAGAATTACAGTTGCATTCTCAAAGTTATTGTTTTAAAATAGAAAAACAGGTCGCAATTTCTCAGATATCACAGTAACAAAGCATCTACCTGCAGCTTTCTAGGGAAGTTTGAAAACACCAAAGGATTTATATATTGGTAACCTGAATATCACAGTCAGCCATAAGTCCCTCTTTCACTGACATTGTCCATGCTTATCCTCAATCTATCGTGATGTCTAGACAAGACTGTTACAGCTTGGCTCTCAAATTTAATCTGAGAAGAGAATACACTGAATTTGTTCATATCCAAGGATGCAAACAAACAGATGCATTCAGGAGAAGTTTCAATACGCACCACCCCTGAATGCACTGATTAAGCCAGCTTTCTTTTCAGGAATTAGTCATTTTCTTCAGTCATGATGGACATGCTCTTGTGTTCATTCTTGTCATCTCAGATTTAACCCACAGCTGACACTGAACAAAAGTACAATTAAGAAAAGATCTGCTCAGGAGCATCAGCCTTCCACAAAGCCAGAGGTTATTAATAAAAGCGTATCTCAGCCATACTTCATAAATTCCACTGCTCCTTGCTCATTTTAAATCACATTTTACTGACTTTAAGTCAGTTTTACTGCTTTGAGACAAGGAAATTTTGATATTCACCTCAATGTTCATAGCACTGTCAGTCTACAGTGAGTATAACTACACAGGGATGCAAATTTAGCCTATTACACTGCTGAAAAGCCAGAGACTACCTGCACATAAATTAAACTGTATCCTGTAAGAATTAATGGAGTGGGATCATGAAGAAAATCACTTCAAGAGGAGGATCATTTGCTACTATTCATGAAGGAACAGAAAGGAATTGCCTTCTGAATTCTACTTCTTCCTTAATATGCAATGCACTGTCCTGGCACTGAGTGAAATCCCACCACAGCTGAAATTCCTGTATTTCCAGGATACCCCCTATTCCTTTTATTCTCTCATCTCCCAGAGTGAAAATTCTTCAAACAGATTCCTGAGCTGCCGAACTCAGTCTGAATGAGGGAGGAATATTGAGAACTGCTGTTTTCTTGCAGCTGCAAACGCCTGCCCTTTGGATCAATAACTACAATCAGTGTACTGAGGTTTCTTAATTGCTGTTTGTATTTTACTTTTCTGCAACTACGATTACAATTTGAAGAGGAATCTGTTACATTTGGATGGAGCTCTGTTACTGCTATCTGGAGCTAGAACATGGCTGCATAGTGACTCAGATTTTCTCCCTAGGGAGATAGGCAGGAGGAGCCCTTTCAAATGGGCTTTCAAAAATTATTCAGCTAAAGACACCCACTGAAAGCTCCCAAACCACTCTCTTGATGAGAATTTTCTCCTTTACTACTTTCAGAATAGGCAGAAGCAAACATGCATTCAAGAAGAATTCCTCTCAAGCAAACAAATGTAAGCAATCACTCCACTGCTTGGTTTTTGGTTTGTTTTTTTTTCTGACTTTTGTGTTCAAGGAAATACTGAAGTCAAGTCACACATATTTCACTGTTTCACATCTGTAAGGAAGCAGCTCCTGTCATCCTGTAATTATTGGATCCTATTTTCCCAGACCAAACCTCTGCAGTGAGGAAGAGAGGAAGAAAAAAAAGGCAACACATGAGTGTTTTAAACTAAGAACTGCTACTGAGAACTGCTCTCTCATTCGCTGTCTGTGCCAGTGTGACAGGTTTGACTTCATGCCAGCATCTTATATTACATCCAAGTTACTTAAACCTTAGAAGGATTTTTGCAGAATTTAGTCTAGGATTGTTCTATGTTAAAGAAAACAGAGCACATGTGGAGGAAATTATGCAAACTTTTACCTTTTTTATTTTTTTTATTATGAATTCAGTTGTGCCATTGCTTGGAACTGTTGTAGGAAACTCTCTGAAGACCTGCAAACTGAGATCTTGCCATTCAGAGTGCAGACAAGCAACAGCTGAAAAGGAGAAGAAAGAAAAATATCATTTTTGCCTTCAGCAGAAGCACTGTCCTGCACATTCTGCTCTTTTCTAACCTTTTCACAGCAGCGGATGCATTGCTCAGGTTAGCTGTTTGGCTTTTTTTTCCCCCACAAATGAAATAACAGCTAGTACACAGGCTGTCTCTGGCAAGTGTTTTTGGCTTCCTCCTACTCCGTCTGCAGTCTCACTGTCAGAACACTCAGAGAGCAGAGCCTCACGCTCTGTAATTTATCTTTCTGCCCATCCCGCTCTCGTATCACTTTGCAGATGTGATAGGTGGTTGTAGCAGTACTAGAAGAGCTGTATGTTTTTATTTTGAATGTGGACTTTTTTTAGTTTGCCATTTTTTTTTACCCTGGAGAATGCTTAATAACCTCTCATGCCTTTGCTTCAGAAGAAGAATGGAAATTTCCAGTACCAAAGGAAAAAGGAGTAGGAGTTGGTTTTAAAAAGAGGGAGAAAGGCGAGTTTCTGTGGCTTTGGTTTTGCACCGTTTAGGACTAAGCTGCAGAATGTCATGCAGGGACCATCGCTGCAAACTTTCATCTGCACCCATCTATGTCTCCACTGCGGAAGTGATGTTATCTCCCAGCAGAATGACCCCACCTCCTCCTTTTGAATCTATTGTGCGAGACAGGCCTTTTCAAAAGATGCTACCAACAGCAAGGCATCCTTCCACTGGTCAATCAATTGCAGAGATCGCTCAAGGAAATGCCAGCTCATCACCAAGCAGTGTGTCTTCTGGAGCTTACTCTTCAAGGCTAGATGTCGTCCTGGCACACACAGACCGGAGGAAAGGCTTGGGGAATGCTAGTCACTGTGCAGATCTTTCAGATAGGATACCCAGGTGGTCCAGTTCTCCCAGAGGCCCCCAGGGACATGGATGTGGAGGTCCTGGCACTTGGTCAACACCTGCATCTTATAAGCAATATTCAGAAAGAGATAAAAGTGTTCATTTTTCTTCTGAAAAAAGCAATCCCTTGAAGCTTGCTGTATCTTTGCCCTCTGATGTTCTTTCCTGCAAAGCTCCACCAAGCTGGACATCACGTCTAAACATTGACCTATCTGCTATTCCAGCTGTTTCAACATTCTGCAGCAAAAATCAGCATGCATCTCTGGAACCTTGTGATTCTTTCCCACTTCAGCAAGGCTGTAGTCAGTGCAATGTCCAGATGCAAGATCTTCATGCATCAATGAAGCTTTACATTTCAACTTGCAGCTTGACAGTAAAGCCTTTTCGAGCAGATTCCCATTCAAGCAATCATGTTCATTCAAGTCTTCTCTTGCCTCAATTAGAGAAGCTGCCTGAAACTCCAGCTGATCCCTCAATAGGATCGCAGAAACCAAAACCAGGCTTCCCTTCAAGTGGGTCTCCAGCTCTTCAAATCACAAGATTTCATGTAACTTCCTCTAAGTATCCTAGCTTTCCACAGGAAGCTGTCTCCAGAGATATCTGGCTGTCGCCAGCAGCATTGACTGGTAGAGAAAATCCATCTCATGGGAATGAGGTGACAAGCAAAGATTTAAGTCCAGAGCTGATTGTCTTTCAGAACCATCCTTCACCAAGGCCTGAGTTTGGGAAGACTCCATGTGATGGGCTGACACCTGCTCACCACAAGGTTTCCAAAATCACCTTGATACTTGCCACTCCTTGGACCACAATGCCTATCCAAGTGGTAAGAGAATTTAGAAGGACTCCAAGTCCAACAGTCTTTATCACAACACATGATGCTGGTCCACCTCTTCATCCTATGGGAATTGGGGCTGACCTCTCTTTATCAGTGAATCCAGTTTGCTGCTCAGGATTGCTTTCTACCCAACAGCCATGGACAAGATCTGGTTTGAGACCATCCCAAGAAACATGCAGTCTAGGAAGTATATGCCCTGAAGACCTTTTGCCAAACATGTCAACTCACACGTTGGCTTCAGCTCACAGACATGTGGAAGATTCTTGGTGTCCATCTATAGCTGTCAACATTGGATCTGGGAGGAGAGTGGTGAAGATTTCCATTCCATTCTAGGAACATTTGCAAACATAAGTTTTAAGTTGAATCAATTGAACCACGTGGATTCCTTCTTGTATGCTTCCTGCCATGTACCCATTACCTAGAGGATGACTTTTGGGGCAGCCAGAAAGCAACTTTTGTTCTCTGTCACCAGGGTTGCAGAAGCCTCTTGATCCATCCTAAGTGAAGCTGAGCACTCTGATCTGATCCAGCTCTTAACAAATATTTCATTTTAACAATTTGAGCTCTATTGTCAATTTGATATGCAAAGTTCTGTGCGTGTACTTACAGGTTTTGCATGATTGGGCTCTAGAACTCAGCACTTATAAGGTTCAAGACACTGAAGCCAAGAACTGGTATTCCTCTCTGACAGTTAGTCTGGGACCTGGGACAAATCCACAGTGTAGTTTTTCTTACTTTTTTTTTTTTTTTTTTTTTTTTTTTTTCTTACTTTCATTTTGTCATTTGTCAAATGGTGTTGTATTTCTAAATGGTTAATATCTGGGCTTCTAAACTTTTTAAGGTAATTCTTGTTTTCAAAAAACAGTTACAATTTAACTACGAGGAAAGAAAATATTTTTCCCTTAGAAAAAGGGAGATATCACCTTTTCCTTTTTTTTTTTTTTTTTTTTTTGGGGGGGGTGTGGGGGGTGGGATGGGGAGGGGAGGGTGGGAATAGGGAATTGGGAATTTAGTCTCCATACCTTTTCAGACTTAGATATCCCAGAAACTGTGCAGCAGTGAAACTAAGGGGAATTTAAGAGGAATTTAATCTGCCTTCAGACAAATGTTTTATAAGTAAATGTTATAAAAGCATATGATTCTGGTCTAATACCTCGAGAATTTTGATAGATTAGATGGTATAAACTTACAGGAAAACAAACACTGATTGGTTTCTGTATTTCTCCTGTCTACCTTTCCAATATCAGGTAATTTTATTCTTATGCAAAAGAGACAGCATGAAGTGGATGAGAGCAAAGAAAATGTTAAGTACATTTATCATTAGAATTCCAGATCTATTTTGTGAGAACAGTGGCCAACAGTACAGTGATGTCAGTATGATAGAAAAGGTGTACATATGTATTTTCTATAAACAACTTAGTGTTGTGTTACTTAGACATAAAAAAATTTGTAATCATAGTATTAAGCGTATGTATTTACTCTGCTAAAACTTTTTCTCCGTTATTTCTTTTTTTTTAAATTATTTATTTACGTTTATTGGAAGCAGAAAAGATCAAATCTTGTTGTTATCATTTGGGCAGAGTTTGAACTGGGTTACACTCTTCAAGTTAAGGCATTTAAGTCTGGAAGTAATTCTAGCCTTTAGTACATGCTTAGAGCTGAAAGATTTTCAGTGGAGTTCCAGCGGTCTCAGCAGTAATCTTGGAGCAGGCAGTGGAGGGCAAAATCTATTGAGTTTGCTGTACTGGGAAGAGTAGAAGCAAGAGAAGGGAGTGGATTCGCACAAATACTTAAAATACTTTTTATTCTAGAGAAATGAAAATGACATTTATTGGAAGCCAAATTTCTTACAGGGCTGTGTCAGCTTCCAACATATCTGTATGACTATTTCATTTCGTATTTCTCCAAAAACCGGAGCTGGTCTGCACTGTCACATAACTGTGTATATAGTGCTATTTTACTTCAAATGAACATTTCTTTTGAGATAGATTTTGCATTTAGTTCTGTGTTAAGTCATGCATAAGAGGTATATGCCCAACAATATGGCTGAATCTATGTAATGAACTCAGAAATGGTGAAAAACTGCACTTGAAGTAGAGATAAAATCTCACTTATGTGTTTTGCATTGTTAATAACTTGGCTATTTGTAACATCTTCTGCTTCAAATCTCAGAAAGGGCCAAGTATATTTGGTGGTTTTAAGCATCTTTGCAAAATCTCCAGTTAAAAAATGAGTCAATTGTATAGTGAGTGGTCAGGTCTTTGGTGCTTTTTGTGGCTGAGAATTAAATTCCCAATGCTGGGCTGTGATTCATAATGGAAACAAACTTGAAAGAAGGTTTATACCTGCTGTGTGCTGTGGGAGGCCCTGGTAGGTTACCTGAGGAGAGCTAAGAATGTTTTTGTATTTGAAATTAACACATCACTTTCAAAGTAGGAGTTTGGGGACCTGTCTAAAGCCATTCTCTGTGCCAGAAAATGATGTAATTGGCCAAGAGCCAGCATCATAGTGTGGGAGCCAGTTTCCATTTTGCTTTCAGATTGATATAGCAAATGCTTAAATGAAAAATTGTTGCCGTTCTGATTCTAGCAATTGCTGTAATAGGATTTCTGTTTAAAAGATGAATGGAAAGTTTTTATCTCACCGGCTCTCCAAGTAGCACTGCTAGTGCTACTGGTGCTGGCTTCTTCTAAGCATATTGCAATTGCCTCTCCTGCAATGTGCACAGCCACTTTTGTAACAGTTTTTTAGTATTAAAAGATGGGTATTCAAGCGCATTTGCATGAGCTTCTTCTTTGGGGCCTGCTCAAAAGTCAGAAGCACTTTTTCCACTGCTCTAAGAGCTCAGGGAATGGTGCTTGAATGTATTATCCATGCATAATGATTTTCAGTAGGAGAAAGACACTGAGAAGTCAGAGGCAGCTGATTATGACTCACTGTCCCACACTCCTGCTCTCAAATGTCTCCGTTCTCTTTTCCAAAGAAAGTAATCATCTTTACCAGCAGATGACCCTTTGCTTTTTCTTCTACCATAGATTATAAGAGCAGGAAAACTAATAGCAATTTACTCATGTATAACACTGTAGTTTAACTGGTAACAGTTGGCAAATAAAGGTCCCAGAGTGATATGTGGAAAATTGTAACAATTTTCTTTTCCCTCAGGTAAATCTTTGTTTTTTACCAGGAATGATTGATAACCCACAAAATAAGGTAGAGAAACTACATTGCCTTTAAAGCAGCTGTTAAAACACAAATGCAGAAGTGCAGTATGTGCCTTGAATACAGCAAACAGAAGTGAGAAGCGTCAGCTGATAGCTTTTTTACCGTGTCAGTTAACAGCAGTGTAGAAATGGATGCCAATTATAAGTGGGTTAATGCAGCAATAGAGCGAACAGATGTATGTGGAGTTTTTCTTCCACAAGAGCAAACTAAATGCAGAAACAATCTAAAAAAACGATCTCTCATAAATTTGTACACTTGGTGAGTAGATAGATCAAAGGATTAAAATTTCAATGACAAAATACCTGCATTCTGGTGGGAATTGTGTTCAATATTTATGGACCAGACTTCCTAAAAATGTAGATGTTTTGAACTTGGCCCTCCCGTCTTACTGCCACTGATTGCTGTGCTGGGACTTACTCATGTCTCTTCTGATACTCTGCACGGTTTAGTATGGAGCAGTTCGAACATCTGGTCTGGGTGTGATATTCTTCTGTACATTTTTCTCTGCGTGCAAATATTTCTCTCATTAACTCCCAAAAATGAACAAGAAAGTCAGAACAAGACTAGCTGTCAGTCCTATAAGGCACAATGGCCAAACAGAGTGGCAATATCAAGTTCCATCAACACACTGGAGATGAAGGTGACAAAGCAAGTGCTTTCTGTGACTATCCAGGAGTGCCAGGCTCAAAGTGCAGCTCTGGCAGGGCAGAGGCCAGGGCAGAACCTCAGTTTGGCCTCCAGATGGGGCTGGGGGTTATTTAGGGAGTGGTCAGGGCTGTCTGGGCCTGTTGGTGCTGTGGGTGTGGATTCCACTGCATGTAAAATGTGCCTGTGAAATATCTGCAGAAGATTCCCCGGTGACAGAATGCATAGAAGAAGAAATTTTGCAACCAATTTTCTTAACATCAGGAAGGAGTCAACAAACACAGTGCTGCATTAGGGATGCACATAGATCCATTAGAAAATGTCATAACAGTACTAAAAGTGAATAGCGAAACAGTCTGTTTCCTTAAAACTGCTTTTTATTATTATTATTTTAGACTACAGTTTCCTACATCAGAGACTGATATAATAGTAAATAAAATTAATGCCAGACAGTCAGAAATACAGCCTGAAAACATAGCAGCTCTAATATCTTTGTTTCAGGTGCAACATTATCAAAGAATCATATGATATTTTCCACAAATAATCAATCAGCTGGACAAATGAAGGATAGAAAGAAACTGGTTGTATAGCAGTTCTTCTAAATGGATTCTGGAAACTTAAAGTAGTTTACAAGGTGAATTTGAGATCAAGATATTGTGTAAAAGATAAACAACATAAACAAATGTGTGATTACAGTTTGAAAGGCACCAGAAGTAAGCTTGCTGCTACCTTCACTCTGACAGTCTCAGTGAAGTACTATATCAAATTGTAGAAACATCATTTAAAAATAAGTAGAAATGGAGAAAACCCAGGGGAAAGCAATGAGAATAATTAGAAGTCAAGAAGATAGAGCATCTGTGGAATGATTGATCTGCTCCAGTGTAGTTTCAGCTAGAGGTGATAGAAATCCCTATTAAGCCTACGTGAGCCTACAAAAACATGCAAAGCTGAAGCAAATGTAAAAGAAATTATTTTCTTTCTGTGCTGAAGAGAACAGATTGTAATGAGATGAATTATTAGCAATGCATTTTCAGGTTATGTATTTGGAAAATCTTGTTAATGGTGATGTTAATGAAGCAATACAATAAATTGCCAAGGGAGCTTATAAAGTCTGTTATGGGATGTCTTCTAAGAAGAAACCCTAAGGCATAAGGCATGGCGGTGTTGATCTGGCTTTGGATTACAAGGCTGGCTTTTGAATTTACCACCAGCTTTGTGACTGAGTAAAAGCAGAGACAGGACAATTTACATAGTAGGACCTGCTATTCTATCTCACTTTTACTCAAGACCATGAAGCTCTGCTTTTTCATTTCCAATTTGAATTGCCTTCTATTCCTTTTATTTCATCTCAAGTGTGCTGTCGAGATTATGTTTCTCCTCATTTTTGTGAATTGGGATTATGTGATATTTAATCAAGTGAGAAAAATATTAACTGGTTTTTGTAGGTTTATTTGAAAAGCAGTGACCTTGGAAGCTCTGTAGATGAAGTAGAGCAACTGATTAAGAAACATGAGGCTTTTGAGAAGCTACTGGCTTCACAGGATGAGAAGGTACAGTAAACAATAAGGAATATTCTACCAACATGGGAGCTGGAACAATTCTGTTTATTTTTTTAATATGGCAGCATTTGAAATGTGTGAATGGATCTGATGTGCATGATATGCTCAAGTCAAAGGAAAAATGGGGAAGCTTAGTGAAATAAGAGACAGAAGAGTGGAGAAAAGTTTTAAACAATCCATGTCCAAGTCTTGTCTGCATTGTCTGGAAGTAGGCAGGAATACCATTCAGAAAATCAAATACTGGGACCTACCAGAAAAAGAATATTTAAAGCAGACCATTCTGTGTTATGGATACCAGATTTTTTCACCTTTTTTTCTTAGAAAGACGGCGACTTCTGAAGAATGTAAAATTCCGTATGTCAGAGTGGATGGTTTGCTAATCATTTAAATATGGTTTTATTATATAATGTCTGTACCAAATTGGATAGTCTCTTTGCATCTGTGGAACTGAAACTGGATTGCTCACCAACACCTAAAGGAATCTAGCTGGCTTGCAGCCAGCTACTGTAATTCACCCATGCAAGGGCTAAGCTCTCAAATGTGGCTCTGTTCCTGCTTCTCCAGGTGAAATGAGCTCCCAGCCCTGTGCCAGCTCCCTAGCAGACTTATTGCTCATGTTGAGAAATACCTCCCAACACCTGATTTCCACAAAGCAATAAAATCTGTACAGTCATAAGTGTCAGGTTTATTCCATGATTTCTTGCACCAGCAGATCGATGGGATAAGGACTCCTGTAGCTATGGCTTTATTTCATCTTAGTAATCACAGTGTGCTGAAGTAACCAATGATATGGAGGTAGTGGATGCATTGTAGTACTGAGGGAGGTTGTGGGGTAAATGCTGGATAACATGTCCCTAGAGTTTTTTGCTCCTTCCAGAATATAAAAAGGCATAGGAATAGGTCCGAATTTTTATTTCTTTAACACCACTTGAAAGCATAGAAGTGACTTTAGATTTGTTACTTCCTCAGATTATGTCTCTTCAAGAACAAGCAAGCAAGCTAGAAAAGGATGGTGGATTTGATGGGCTACAGATTCAACGCAAACTGAACACCATTCTTCAGAGAAAGCAGCAGATCAAGAATCTCTCCCAAAGCAGGAGAGAAAAGCTGCAGACTGCCCTTCTTCTGGCACTTTTCTATCAGAACTTGGCAGAGGTAAGAGAAATACAGTCTAGAGTGGGAATGGATGAAAGGGGAACTGCTTACCTCTGTTGGATAAAGTGCTTATTCTTGCCAGAGATTAGCTGAATTTATAATCTACTCTGAGATGGCAACTGCTGTACTGCTGTGTACAGGTGGGAGGTAAGCCAATGGTATTGCTGTACCATACATTCAATTGTTCTGGGATTGCAACTGATAGAGCTGTTTTACACATCAGGAGGCCTGATAACATAAAACTAATTGAAAAGTAACTGCCAGATGCTACTTTATGCTTCCTTTGGTGGGATAGAAGGAGTATTTTAAGGCAGAGTGAACACAGTGCAGGAAGCAATATGGCAAGGGCACCAAGCTCTACTAGTGGGTGCTTACTGAAGGCCTTCAAAACAGTGCTGTAAGTGAGCATAGCTCTTCAGCTACTGTAGGCATGCCTCTGCAGAATAGGTTAGTCTGTATCCTGTTATAGTCACAGTCCTGTAACCAAGCAGGTTACAAGAAGGGACATTTGCAAACACTCCTGCTGGTCTGGTAAGCCTTCTGCTGCTACATCCCTTGGAACATTCTCCATGTTCTAAAGAAAACCTGTAGGTACTTGTCACCTTCCAGCCTACAAAAAAGGCACTTGTCCTGACACAGTTCAAATTAGGGCTGTCAGAAAAGACCTATCTTATACTTACTGCTAACAACCAAATTTAAAAATAAATACATAAATATACAGCTGGTAAATTCCATTTATGACAAAATACATTTAGAACTTCCCCAGTAATGATCAAATATCTAAATACCCTCTTCTTTGACTATATTGATGAGCAGGAGCTGTGCTCTGCTTTTTAAAATTAACTTTATTCTGAATTATTTATGCAATCTATTATTTATGCAGTTTATTAGCCTGTGTTATTTAGCCATACCTTTCCTATCAAATGAACCAGTCCACCAATCACAGTCAGTCTACCTTCTGGCCTAGCAGTGGATGCAAAGGACAGTGTATTGCACAGTGCTTTTTCAAAAGAACACTGTACCCCTGATGGAAAGGTCACATGACTGCCAACATCCACTCTAGTGGAGAATCTGTCAGCGTACTCCCAGAGATACAGTCAACCTCTTTACTAGGAATGCTTCTTAACTGCCTCCTATCACTCTGTAATTGTCAAATTGGTGCTTGGGCTGGGGTCCTCCTCCTTCATTCCATCTTCTTGAATAACACACAGCACAGCATCTGGCCCTGTATAGTAAGGAATTTCTCTGCACTGATTCAGCCAGGAGTTCTATAGAGAGTTTTTGCTCTCAAAGTAACTATCCATTTAGTCTGTCAATCTAAATTCATTACCTACTGCTGCAGAATGTGAATGCCACCAAGGAATTGAAAAAAGAAAAAAAATATTACATAATATTTCCCTTCCTCTTTGATTGAATGGAATAATTAACTTGAATTTAATGATGTTCTGGGTGTGTATGAGTTCATTTATGAGAACAGTCCCCAGAGGAGAGTTAAACTGCAGAGATGAGTTTTGATTTTAGTTGTGCAGTCAGTGAGGTCATTGCTTATTCTTACTTATTGGAAGTCTCCTTCTCTAGAGGTATTCAGAACTTGCCTAGATGCTTTCCTCTGTAACTTACTCTTGGGAACCTGCTTTATCAGTGTGGTTCGACTCAATGAAATCCAGAAGTCTGTTCTAAACCATACAACTCTGTGTTTCTGTGACAGTATGGATCCCACCCTCCTGAAAATTCTTACTCCTGAATTCATTTTAAGTAATTACCACTAATCAGTTTTTTGTGTGTGGCAGCAGAAAGCAGAGATCACTGTCAAGGTTAAAAATCTCCTACTTACTCTCTGGAAGTTAACATATCAATACAACATTAACGCAGTCCTTGATTACTAATGTCAGAATGGAGAACCCAGTGCCATATGGTCCATGTTGAAAGCTAGCTGCTGCAGTCTATACCACTGTCAGGACACATTACTCTGTTTTTGCACAGTTCTTACAATGACAAACTCAAGACCTCATACGCTTGCAGCTCACAGGACAGGTCACACTCTCCAAGAAAGTGGTGCTGAGAAAGACTTCTAGACTATCCTATTGCCACAATAGGACAGTCAAACCTGTACACATCAGTCTTAACATAGAAGGCAAATAAGCAGGTTGCTACTTAGAAATATGTGTAGTTACTTAAGTTATGACAGAGGAAAGATCATACAGTACAAAGCCTTAACTTCTAAAGCTGTCTCTGAATTTTAATGCTGACTGTGAAACTTGCTCGTCATATTGGTACTTAACTTCCTTTCTTGTTCACCCTTTATAGAAGAGAATAAGTAATATTTATTAATTTGTTTCGAAGCAGAGAGAAATAATTATATATATATGGCGTATGTAAATCTGTATGCTTGAAATACTTCTGTTAATAAGAAATCATTTACATTTTGAAAATGTAGATTTCTAAAATGATAGTTCCCATGTTGGTTTTTTTTAATGGATTCCATTTAAATATGACTGTTTGCATGTCCCTGCAGTGAGTATAGCACTAGTCTCACTGTCCTTGTCTTTAGTAAAGTGAGAATAAATTAAGTCACTAAGAGTACTGATGTGATTTTTTTTTAATAGTTTTGTTCAGTCTGCCATTAAGCCCTTGCCTATTACTAAAAAGTAGGAGAGAAATCATTCTTTGAGTGGCAATGTGCAGGGAATACGTTAGTTTCCCAATCTAACTGCACAAATGAGTCTCTCATTCAAAGGAGAAGTCTGTATAACTGACCTCAAAGCGTTAATATGTGTCTGGGTAATGGGAGAAGGCCCTAGCTTGTGGGGAGGGTGTCAGAAATGAAAACAGCAGATGACTGCTGTCCTGGACAACCTCAACATAAGGCAAAAGACTCCCTTTGAATCTCTAACCATACTTAGGAGGGAAATGTTTTCAGGAGACTGTGCTGCTAGTGAAAGAAATTTTTATTGTTGTTTGAAAAATCTCAGCAGCTGAAATAACACTTTTAATATTTTTAATTAACTGAGAAAATCTTCCAGTTTTCAACTCTTGTGTTTAGTGCAGTACCACAAGGACAGCCAAGATGTTTTGAAACTGATAAGGCTGGCTTCAATTTGCTGTTCTGTAGTCAAAATTTTTGGGAACTGAAGTGGCCTGAGTACAACGGGATCAATTACAGTGTATGTCAAGTGTTCAGATGTGTGCTTTGATGGACAGAGACTAATGTTTGCTTTCAAATGATCTGACTAGTGCTTTGGTGCACTTACTTTGATCAGTAAGGTTTTATTGCTTCTTATTTTTCATTTGGAACTCACAACACCTCTGAGATAAGAAATGTTAGCATTCTTTTATAGATGAGGCACAGAATTTTTAAGAATCTTAAACCAACTTACAAGTAGGTCAGTGATAATGATAGGAGGTGAAACCCAGAGCCCAAAATCCAAGGCTCAGCTGCCGCAAGCTCATTTGAAATATGTGCACAATGTTAAGGCTGCACATCTGTTTAAGAATTCACTATATCTAACCTGGAAGTTTGCATAATGTGTTTACAACTTGTGATAAAATTTGGGGCCCTCAAGGAATTTTAATATTACTCTTGTTGTCAGATAAAAAATATTTTAATTCCCACCTGCTTTTAATTCCTTTCAAGTAGAATAGTTCAGAAACTGGACAGCCTAGGCATAGAAAACTGCATAGAACAATGTACTTGGAGGATACCCCAGGATAGCATGTAGTTGTCATGCTAACTTGAGTGCTTCATGCTGCTGCAGGCAGAAGATTGGATCAGTGAACGCATGCAGAAGCTAGAGGATCCTTCTATACAAGATCCCAGCAATCTCCAGGACAAAATGAAGCTGCTGCAGAAACATCAGGTCTTTGAGGCAGAGATTCTAGCAAATGAAGAAATCATCACAGCTGTTAATAAGGTAACACTAACACTCTGCTAGTGTTTTTACAGATCATTGCAGGCTATCTAAGATGGTATGAGAAGGATGGACAGTTTCCTGATCATCTTTTCGCCATTTTATTCTGCTTGTATGACAAGAACCCAGTTACTATGCCACGGAAATGGAATCCTGTTAATTTTAAACAAGAGATTTCTTAATTTATCTCTCCAGGGGACTTCCATCTTTCCTTATTGACCACAGAGAAAGATAACACTAACTTCTCCCTTACCTGAGGGTGAATACTCGCACAAAAAGTAAAAAGGACTTCATTCTCAGTTGCTGAACAAACTCACTGAATCTGAGTAAATCATATAGCTGGAGGATACAGTCATCTGCAATGCCTCTCTTGTGCTCTCACTCCATGAATGTCATCTTTGGCAAGTGAAAATCCAAATCTTACGTGCTTGATTAGCTTCCAGATGTTATGAGCATTACAGCTGAGCAGTATTACTTGGGAGCTGATAAATTACATTATTACATCATTGTGCAGTGCAGTTTAGGAAAATGGCAGTCCTTCTAGAAAAGCCATGTAACGTAGTAATCACATTAGAACTTAGTAGTAACCTTCGTTTCTAATTCTCTTTCCTGAATTTGAAGAAAGGAGAAGCCCTGATTTCAATGGGCCACCCAAAATCAGGGGAGATCCGCCGCCAGGTCCGCATGCTTCAAGAGCGTTGGGAGAAGTTGAAGAGAGCTGTTGCTGCCCGTGGAAAGATGCTGGAAGATAGTCGAGATTTCCTGGAATTTCTCCAGAAAGTGGACCAGGTGGAAGCCTGGATCAGGGAAAAGGTAAATGAATTCTAATATTTAAACCAAGCAGCACACTGGAGGCATGCTATGTCACAACAGACGTGTGATACATGCATCAACTTTCAGGGCATTTTCTTAGGGCCTTCTTTATGAGAGAATCATGATGTGCCCTCTACAAACACTGTGGAAGGAATTATTCAACAGATTCTAAAACTTTACTGGAGAGTTTCTGTGCCAGATTTGGTTGAACAGTACCAGCACATCACGTGTAAAATGTGCATGTAAATAAGTTGTGATTGCTTTTTTGTGTGTCTCTGTCAAAACAGACATAGAAGCACACTAGAATAAAACTGGCTTCAAGCACGTGGCAACTGGCTCTCAGTCTTATGTGTCAAATCTGCAAGTTTATCTTTGTAACAATGAAGGAAGAGTCACTAAATCCTCTGAGCTTTCATTCAGAGGCCATTTCATAATCAGAAATAAATAGGAAAAGGAGCTGGGACTAAGTCTCATCATCATCTAGAGACCAGAAGTGACTACTTCAGAAGTTGTAGGCCAGTTGTACACAGAGAAAATGGCAGAATTTTGTGCAGCACCATAAGCACTGGAATGTGTTGTATTCTGGTATTCTTAGCCTGATTGCCTACCTTCTGCTTCATTCCTCAGGAAGTCATGATTAATATAGGTGATGTGGGAAATGACTATGAACACTGTCTGCAGCTCATTAAAAAGCTGAATGAGTTCCGTGGAGCAACATCAGGGGTAAGAGGTGTTTTCCTTGCCTGATTCCATATTCCTTATGTTGCTAGAAGCAGCACTTAATGTTTTAGCTCAGCAGCATATTTGGATAGTAAATACAATTCCATTACTCTGAGAAGACGTAAGATCAGGGAAGTAGGAAGCATTATCACCTCCTAAGCTATAGAAATAATCTTCAGCTCCTACTGGGAAAGCTGTGAAACCATCTATCAAGACAATACATTTGTAGTAGCCTCTGTTTCTCTCTGTATGAGCTGTACAGATGTGGACAAACAGGTATCTGTGTCACACAGGAAAGCTCTCTGTGCTGACTTGCTAGTCTGGACTTTCAGGCCTATTAGGACTTCATGATTGAGGTTTACTTCAATGTGCACTCATAATATTCTCTTTATCCTTTTTGCTTTTCATGCTAGTTGTCTGTTACCGTATTGCCAGCTCCCATCTTCTCTTTCTGTTGCCTAATAGCAAAAGACAACAATCTTCTGTGCAAAAGAAAAGCATAGATCTTGCCTAGCACCTGGGAGAAAAATCTAAGATCCCCTTTCCAGAACCCAGCAGGATTTTCTGCAACAGTACGTTAGAACAGGATCTGGTCAGAAAGTCAAAACACTTGAATTTTAGCACAAGGGAGTTAAGGAAGTGAAGAGATCTCCATTTACTCTTCAATCCTCAACAGCTGAACTGTGAGCTAAGGGTTCTGCTATGGGTTGTACCAGACAAAAAGGAGGATGGAGGGAGAAACAAAGAATTATTTCCATGACTAAGGTAGATCTTATATGCCCTTGGTCTTGCATGTTCTTGGTCTTCAATACTGCCAGCTCATAGGCACTGCTCCTTTACCACTCTAAATATGACTCCTACAGGAAATGACTGAGACTGATACCTTCGTAGCTGGTGTTTGATTATACAGCTCTTTATAGAGTGATCCAAACAGAAGCAGGCTGGTCTTGGCACAGACTGTGCACACATTTAGTCTAGGTTTCCCCACTAGACAAAACTGAGAGCAGGGTAGGGATCAAGTATCCCACATTGAGGGTTGCCAGGTTTTTTACTCAGATTCTGTTGTATTATGTTGCTAGTTCCCAGGAGAGGAGGCTGAGGTTTCTGAAGAGGCAATATGTGGGTGTCTACTGATTTATCTGATTTACTTCGTGGATGTCTGTAATACTGAAGTACATATGGAAATAGACATGTTTGTATGAATGTAGGATAAATAAAAATTCAAATAGAATAAATACTTCTATTAAACATTGCTGGCATCTGGCAGCTGTGTTTCTACTACTCCAATGATTAATATGCCTACGATTTACTGATCTTACAAAAATATAGTATGCTTTTGAATCCTGGAGCAGTATTCCGTGTTGACTATCCATCATGCTTTAAAAGAATTATCCACTGTAGTCCAGAGGATATATTTGCAGTGTGCAAATATTTTCTTTCCTGTAGTATGTATGTTTCATGGGAAGCAAATTCAAAGGCTTAGCACACCTTTCATTGCGCAGTGATGTTGCTTTGGAAGCAATGAGACATCTTACTATCCAATTTATGGATTGTCTTGGTTTCTCTAGGCTTTATAGTTTTTAAGGCTGTTGTCAACAATACAGAACAAACTTCTGGACAGATGCCTATCTAAAGTGAGGAGCCACAAGTCTTTTATCTGTTTGATGGATAAACAATCTGCCACAATGATTTTGATTGAGAAACAATCTCAGCTGTTTCATGTCAGCCATCTGTGTAACCAGCAGCTGCAGCTATATTTCCTAAACATACGAGCCCCTGCTGAAAAGCCTGGCTTAGAAGAAAACCTCTAGGAGTCTTTATGTAGTCCAAAATCACTGTTGAATCTATGTATCATCATTACACAGTGTATCATCATAATGCCCTTTCTTGCTTGAACTGTCAGTTCAGCTGGGACTGATAACAACAGTGTGATAATAGAGCTGACTGAAATTTCTGGTAGTGAGGTATAAATTTTGCTTGTTGCTGCTATTGTTTTGCATGTGTCAGACTCGGTCACAAGCATTTTGAACATGTATCAGAGTTCCTTTTCTCACTTTACAGGAGACAACAGTGGATGATGCTCACATCAAGGCTATCAACGTCCTGGCCATGAAACTAGAGAGACAAAACAAAGAAGAGACAAAGACAATATATCAGCGCAGGAAGCAGCTCAACGAGAAGTGAGTATGCTTTTAAATCTTTTGCATGAAATGAAAATGAAAGGTAGGATGAGTTATTTTAGGTGGTCTGGGCTAAGTTTTCTTTAACATCATGACTATGAGAATTCATGCACTAGAGCTGCCTTTCATGATTTTCAGAGCAGTTAGCAAACAGGATTTCTTATTCTTCAGGGCCAAAGATTTGTCTGTCCTTGGAGACAAACATGCTTTTTCACTACATTTCACAGACTGAATTCATGAGGCTAAGACACTTCCATCTGTTCAAAGAGTTGCCCTGGTGAAGTGCATGTAGTTTCTGCTACTTCACAGTCATCTAGTTAAGGTAATTTAAGGAAACTTCATCAGGACTTGTAGCTTCTAATTCTATGCCATTCTGAAAAATTTGGAAAAAAGAGAGTCAGATAGTTTCACCAGACTGATGCTTTTTGTTCCATCTGCTGTTGTGAGGAAGTGAGGATCAGTACACAATGCAGCTCAGAAATGTAATCTTCCTTACTTAGAGCTGAGAATTATAAAACTCATGTGTGGAAATTTTCACCTCTGACGTACACTCTTAAAATATTATTTCCCAATAAAAGGTGGAACAGTTTCCATGGCAACCTGAATGCATACAGGAGGAAGTTAGAGGGAGCCCTAGAGATCCATGCCTTAATCAGAGAAATTGATGACATCACAGAGAGAATTACTGAGAAGGTGAGTTCCCAGATTTGGATTAATTGGCATGGGAAAATGTTATATTTTCTGAGTGATATACCTAGGCATCTGTATTACTGAAAATATACTGACTATCTAGCAGTGGCCCTTAACCGTTGTCTGTATATCAAGCCTACTGGATTTAAATACCTTGCAGATTGCCAGAACTGAAGGCAATCAGCTTTAAAGAGGTATGTTTGAAATGTATTCTGAGAAAGTACAGACTAGAGTCTGCAAGAAGAAAGGTAGTTGAAGACAACATCTTAATGGAAGATTACAGTGAAAATGAAGTTGGATTTTTTTGGAGATTCATATTAAAAGAGTGAGAGTCAGTGGGTACAAGCTGCAACAAGAGAAGTTCCAAGTAGATGTTACATGGGGAAAAAGATTGCAATGAGTGATAAAATACTGGAATCATAGAATCATAGAATGGATTGGATTGAATTGGATTGGATAGTCGACTTCCAACCCCTCTGAGAAGGCTGTGGATTTTGTCTTTGGAAACATTCAAATCTCCATCAGGCTCTGAGAAGCCTGAACAGATGACCCTGCTTTGAGCAGGAGCTGAACTTCATCACTTACGTTAAGTCCCTTTCAACTTTAAATATTATATTATTCTATGGTTCTAATGAATGTTCTCTAGACAAATGGTATTTCCTGTTAAAAAGTACTTTTAACACTGGTGACTAGCTGCTATGTTCAAAGTATTTGTTCATGTTTTCTACCACTGTCAGTGGAAACAAGCAAGGACTTTCAGATCTCAGGGTGCCCAAACTATATAAGGTGTCCTCTTGAGGATGATATAAATAATGCTCTGGTGGTGCTTCTTTCTTTCCACCAACTGTAAGGAGAATTAGTCTACAAATAACACTGCAACATCTTCATAGATACCTGCGTGTGGTCTGTAGGATACAAATCTAAGAATCTAAGGGACTGTTTTCTGTTTCTTGCTGGGTTACTGATACAGGTGTGTATCTCCTTCAGACTATGCATAGCCAAGTAAATTTTGAATACCAAAAGTAAGTTAGATGACCTACCATAGAACTTGTCCCAAATTAGCTATCCACTTAGTTTGAATGTAGCAACTTCCAGTGTTCCAAATTTGAAGCTAGTTTGCTTAGCACTAGCTTGTTTATCTCTCCCTGCTGTGCAATGTAGACAAAATTGATAAATCTCATTTGTTTATTTTTCTTCATATGGAGGTACAAATGCCTGTACTGATTTATAATTTTGAGATTAATAGAAGACAACTATATAAAAACCAATGATTTCACAGAAATTACAAATATTATTTATTGAAGTGTAAGTCAGTTGTCAGAAATATGGTGGGACTACTTCAGGTTACAGGACCATTGGTTTGAAATTTTATAGCAACTTTTATGAAAGTATTTCTTTATTGTCTGTGATTTCATTTCTGGTAGGGTTCTGAGGCTTAATTTTTTTTCTATGTTTTTGTGAAACACAAGTCTTGCAAATTTCTGCACCACGACTGAATGGGAAATATTTGGCTATTCTCAGCTATGGGGGAAAAAAAAAAGAGAGAAAACAAAGGTTGAGAAGTGTAGGGTAGCATTACTGCCTTTCTGTTTAACATGTGAATGCCCAGGGGCATCTTATGTAGAACCGTGAATATTCAAAGTTCTTGCTCCCTTTCTGTTGAGAGTGCAGACATAAAGAGCTCTGCAGATATTTAAAAAGAGAGTAAGAGCATTCTGATGGCAATAAGAAGAAGTGAAGAAGGAAGCAAACTGAAGGAAGTAAAAAATGACCTTCCTACTTTGTCTCATCCCCACAATTTGCAATTCCTGTACCCCTCCAGAGTGTCCTGATACAAGCACTGGGTTATGGAAAAGATGTAGAAAGTGTGGAAAACCTCATTCGAAGACATGAAGAGATGGAGAGAGAAATCAATGTTATAAAGTCCAAAATAGAGGTAAGCAGTGCAAAAGTACAAAGGATACTATAAAAATTTAATTCTTACTTCTTGGAAACTTGATGCAAATTCTGGCATGTCTCTTCAGATCCATGAGTTGCACTGCAGTGCAGTTTAGAATTCAAACATGAAATCGCAGCTCACATAGTTTTCTGATGCAGTTGACAACGCCCAAAATCTTGGGTTATAATTCCCTGATCAGCTCTTGCTGTTGTAAATTGTCCAGTTTGCATGGTTTACGAATCTGAGCATTAATCACAGTCTTGAGTTCCTATATCATTGCATACTAAAAAAAATAAAAAAATTCTGCTAAGCAGCAGTAAAAGAAATCCCATACCAGTGCCTCACCATTTGCACTGTCGGCCAAAATAGTTTCATATGGAACATATTTTTGCAAACTTTATCTAAATCTTTCCTTCACAATATTAAGCAAATTGTGACAATATATGTGATACTTTAACAGGTAGCTTTCTCAGTAATTCTTATTTGAACTGTGGGTGATTACTAGTCAGTGTTGCACAGACAGTACAAGCAAAGCTGTTGTAGGAGAATACTGCATGGAAACTCAGAAAGATGAGCAAGGTTTTTAACACTGCCACAAAAAACAAGTACAAAGTATAGTATCTGTACTTTTCTTATGGATTAAAACCAGTCTGGTGTGTTCTTTCTGCCTAATTAAAATTCTTCATTTTTATCAATTTGATGTAGCTGTGGAAGAAAGATAACAAATACAAAGTTGGGTTGATGAGTGTTCATGACTGTTCAGGTTGTTGATGAAAACAGTGTCAACCGACAACCCACACTGAAAACAGTGTTTTGATGCTGTTATTTGCTGAATAAGATACAAAGGACTTTTGAGTCCTCTGCTAGGGGGTAAATTTGTTTGCTTCTGTGAATTGTCATATCTTCATGGCTCCTGTTACCCATCACAGTCAGATTAGGATAATAGAGGTTATGACTACCCCTTCATTTTCCCCTTTGTTTGTCCCCAGTCTGCAAAATTGCTTTCTTAATTGAAAATTAACATTTGTGTTTGTGAAAAAAAGCAAACATATCTTTCTTCATTTGAATGGTTGCTCAGAAATCCTTATGTATTTTTTTGTGCATATGATAACATATTTTTTTACTATTAAAATCTAAGTACCCACTTTTGAAAACTAGGATCTTAAAATGAACTAGTTCTGAAAGGCAAATTTAGGAATGAACATAAGCTTTTTTTGGCATAAATTCACCCCACTATAAATCTCTTTCCAGCCATTGGAATTGGAATCTTTCCGCCTTTCCACAAGGAATCCATCCATAAATGACAAACTGACTATGAAGCAACAGGAGATGAAAAACAACTGGCTACGACTCCAGGGACAGGCCAAACAAAGGTAAAGACTTCTTGTGGTCTGAATATCTGTCATCAGGTTCAAAGCTATTCCCCGGGGTAACAAATCTACTTATTAGGGATTTTCCAAAAGTTTTGAGGGTCCTTTCAAAGCTTCTGCAGGTAGCTAGGAGATCTCCATTTGGAACAAGAGTGACTTAGTACAACAAAAGTTCCACAGATGTGACTTTAGGAAACTTAGTCCAATGACTTCCTAGCTTATTCCACTAAAATAATGTTACTAAAATGCCTCCAGGCTATCAGATTACATTTGTCACTAACCTTTTGTGAAATACTTATCTTCAGATATTTGGATATTTCTAGAACATTTGTTTTCTTGACTCTTTTCAAAATAAGACAGACTTAGGCCTGAGCAGGAATTGTTTCTGGAAACAACAACTGTAATGGTTTTTACCTTTCTTCTCCTAATGAACTGTCATAAGAAAGAAGATTGTCTCCAACGATCTGTGTAATTTTGGTTTAATGTGAAAATGCTTAGGAGTAGCAAGGGAAAGCCAGAAGGCTTGAGTTCACTTCAGTTGTTTTCTCATAGGATACCTTCCTCTGCAAATGGGGAGGGAATGGGACCTAGACAATTCTGTGCTGGATAATGTTAAACTGTACACTGTGTTGCAGGAAGGAGAAGCTGGCAGCCTCATATCAATTGCAGAAGTTTAACTTTGAGATGAAGGAAATTACAGATTGGATTCAAAACATTAGAGGCTTAATGGAAGCAGGGGGGCTTCCTAAAAGCCTAAATGAAGCAGAAAGCATGATTGAGGAGCATCAGCAGAGAAAAGCAAGTATCATTATTACTTCCAATTGAATATACTCATCTGGAGGGTGGCAACTCTGCCCATGGTAGTGGGGTTGAAACTTGATGATCTTTGAGGTTCATTCCAACCCAAGCCATTCTACAATTCGATGGTACTGGCAATCATTCCCATGGGAATTAAATGCTGCAGATGCAGCAGAATTTATTCTGCATTAATTGGCAGTAACATGGTGAGAACTCTGTTTCCAGTAACAGACTAGTGGCAGAAATCATTAAAGAACTGATAGAACGCTATCCCACGGGCTACTTAGGAGATCATTTCCCAGGAAGACACATTACTGCTTACTTCTTTGCTATCCAACTTTCCAGGTAAAAAGCTGATTCAGTCTCAAGTTCTGATCTCTTACTCAGATTGCCAAAATGTTAATGTTAATCTAGCTTTGAGCTAGATTTTCTCATGCAGACTCAATTTTCCTGAGAATAAAATAAAGCAAGCAATTTGTCTCATTCAGGGCTGTAAATTATCACTGCACTGTAGTATACATTCTGTTCTGAAACACTGCACATATCTGTAAAAATTACCACACAGTTTTTTGGTTGCTGATTTCATTCATGTTTTTGATGGTTCTCTAATAGGAGTGCTATTATTAACCTTAGAAACATGGATATTTTACTTTTTCCCAAGCATAGTAGCTATCTTTCAGTTCCTGTATTACCTTTTATTTGTAGTTGTATTTCCTCTTCTAAAAAGCATGTTCTCAGAATCATGACTACTAACAATGAAAATCCTGTGCTTTGTATTCCCATTATTAGCATGAATAGTTTTAGATTCTAATTCACTTTCCAGACCTGAATGTAGTGTCAGACACATAATGCCCTCTCCTCTTTCAGTCTTCTGCTTGTTAACAGTTCTCTCTCAAGGTGAATACTCAGCTTTCTTGTATGTTTGTTTTCTCCATTAATAATAGAAACAATAGAAAACAGTGTAAAAAACTCAACACACTGTTACGGTGTACTTTGAATTTAGATAGTAACTAGATCTAGATCTTGATCTGGCTAATAAAGGAACCCATGGATTCTAATGAGTCACACAGAAAAGGTGGAATCCAGGGAATGCTTTCTTTGCACTGTGTTGACTAAACGAAATTATAAGTCACGATAGAAAATAGATTTTTCTTTTCTTTAATCGAGTTAGTAACTCAAACTGTAGTCCTTAGGGGAAACTGTAGTTCATTTCAAAGCACGAATCTGAAAAAAAAAAATAGAATTGTATATTAAAAAATAAAAAAATCTCTAAAAAGAGTACCTATAATTTCAGAAATTTAGTAGTCCATGACATTATTTTTAAGTTGGTTTGCAAGCCATTGCATAGTATTATTTCAGTGTATGATTATTTTCATTTTCAAATGGTTTACCTTAGGAATTCCACACTCTGTTTGCAGAACTCACTCTTGCTTATAATGTGTTCACCTTGAGGATTCAGTATAAAGGCATAATTCACTCTTCAGACCAGGAGAAAAATTTAAATATCTCATGTTAACACCATGGAATAAAGAAAAACAGTGTTTTTAATGTAATAATCTGATGCCAGCTTACTTGGCAGGAGTGGAAAAATGTCTAGGTGGTGTTTGTCTCGCAAGAACCATCTTCATACAGGAAAACTCAGTGGGGGATGCAGTACTATGGGTGTTCAAAACTATGTTCATTTATATCTGAGCATTTTTCAATCTGTTTCTAATTGAATTCCAATTTCGATTTGTTGGAGACCAATTCTTCGTAAAGCAATAAAGTCATTTATTGTCCTCATTTATTTTCTCTTAGGTAATTCTATGCTTTTTCAGTAACATAGCTGAAAGATGAATGATTTTCCACACAAATATTAGTGTTGGAAAGTTACAGTCTATATTCTCCCCCTTAAGGCCTGTATTCTGAGTAGTTGGCATTCCATAAACCCTTGACATCAACTTGAGTAATATATTTTAGGAGGAGATTGAAGCACGAGTGGAAAGATTCAACTCTCTCAGTAACTATGGTCAACAGCTTGCCAATTCTGGTCACTACGCAACTCCTGAGATTCATCAGTCTCTCTCCAGACTACAGAAAGCCTGGTCTGAATTGATCCAAGCATGGCAGGAGCAATATATAAAATTGTTTCAGGCACAAGATTTACAGGTAAGTAAAAAGGCATTCAAAAAGAAACACACATCACACTGACAACTTTCTTCAGTATAAACAGCACATTTATAACAGGATTACCATCAGCTGAGGATGATATAATAATATCCAATGATTAACACTGGTTTCTGGGAGATGACTGAGGGCAAAACACATTCAATGATGGCAGAGCTTTTCCTGTATCTTTAAATTATATCTTTACAAACCAAATACATTTTTGTTGAATGTATGACCGTCTGCTTTTCAGAGGCCATGAAACGTGACAAAATTCAGACATTCATGTAGCTGGCAAAAGGAACATACTTGAAACAGAAAGTCCTACTAAATTCTGAAACCTCTCCCCCAAGAAAAACAGAGTGGATGAAGACATGTATTTTAACAATCTAAAAAATAAAATAAAATAATCCGAAGAAAAATTTAACATGGACAAAATCTAGTTTTCTCCCTTCTCCTTTCTTTTTTTTTTTTTTCTAACATAAGAACTGTTTTGTCTGCAGTTTTCCAGAAACACATCCCTGAAACAGTCATTTCACTTTACAAAATTTCTGCCTAAAGTCAGAAATAGATGAAAAAGATATTTTACAGTGAGGAATGTCAAGTACCTTAAATGACAGCTTGTCCTACTAGACTCATCTAAAAAGCTTCACATATATGAGAACTTAAACTATATGATAAGGAGTGCTTTCACACTTCTTTATGGATTACGTTATACTTATTTCAGGCCAGTTACTTTATACAACACTCTCTTTACATCATTATCAAACATGCTGCAAGAACTTGTATTGCACCCAGTGCCTTAGACAAAAAGAAACAGTCATCTTATTAAAGAAAAAGCTACAATAATAATAGTTACACACATGGTTTTGGAAGCATCTAATGTTCATGCCATTCAATGCTCTTGCACATAAATTTTGCAATAGCTTGAGCAATTTAGGTTTTTTACAGTATACTCTGCCAAAGTCAGGAGTGTGTCTATTTTACACCATGTTTATGTTTGTTTCTTCTCACTGTGCAGAAATTCTATGGCTATGTGGAGCAGACTGAGAGCTGGCTCAGCAGCAAAGAGGCTTTCCTAGCCAATGAAGACTTAGGGGTAGGTGCTCCAAGAAATGATGATTTTCTCAGTTATTGGTTTGGAGGACTGGGATTTGTCAAGTATGATGATGTGCTCCTTCTTTCTTTCTCCATCTTTCTCCTTTTGAAGTTACTGCTTTTTTTATTATTATTATTGATGATTTAGGGTCATGTTTCCTTCCTTGATACTTTAAATAAGATGGTTTTTTCAGCCCCCAGAGTAATGAAACAGTCCAACTGCTCCTATTATAGTAGGAAAGAAGACTGTATTTCTCTACCTGGTCTTATCTGATTGAAAAAAATATTACTAACAATGTGCAAGTTGTCACTCTGGTCATTTCTGATATAAACAGTATAGCTCTACTTTATCTACTTCAGGTACCAGTAACACTGCAATAACTGGAACTACAGACTACTGCATGGGTTACAGATGCAGGATGCTGGATATAAACTCTGATGCTTAGTTTACCTTTGGTACCTTGCATAGGTACCAGACTAGATGTCTCAGCAGAAACTACAATCTCAGAGCTCAGTGTAGACATAATTGATACAAATCATATGAAAAACATCTAATGCTAGTGGCTCGCATCTGGCTATATAATTTTCATTCTGGAAATACATACTTAACAGTCTCTCCACTGAAGTATAAAAGACTTAGAGAGATCAATTTTCAGGACATATTTAGCTCAGCAGTGCACAGAGAATAGTATGTAAGTACTTCCTTTACCAGCAACTCATGTAAACACCCAGTTCTGTAGATGTTTTTCTGACTCATTTGATGTAAACTTTTGAAAGACAAGTTTCTCCAGGAGCTTTATAACATCCTCTAGACAAGTGAGAAAGCAGAGTTTATTAAAATAACATTTTGATGCTGATGATAAAATTAAAAGTGCAGAAGGGTGTTGAAAAAAAAGCTCTGATTCTTTAAGCTTTGGATTCACAGATGTTACATGAATCAGGTGCTCTGTTTCTCTCCAGATTAACTGTAAGGACAGGTTCCAGTCCTCAAGTTTATATCTGAATCAAGACACTTCTAAATCCCATGGGTTGAAACTGAGGCTCAAATTTCAATCCCTTTCTGTGATATATTTGTTCATTTAACTCTGATCTCTCAGCATCCCATATTTGCTTCCAAAATAGCATCTGTCACAAGATTGATTTATGAGTAGGAGGAGATCAGCTTTTTCTCCTGAGAAGTGTGAGGTGTTCTTTGTAGCACAAGAACCAGCAGAAGCAGCTAACCATCCAGGAGTTTGCTCAGTTTTGACCCTGAAACAATGGTATCGGGCCATGCATAAAACATTAATTTAGACCCCAAGTCTCAGATTCAACACCAATATATTTTCTTGACAGCTTGAAAATGTGGGGTAAATACCATTTAGCTTCTGGATTATCGGTGTGGTGGATGGAATAACTCTGATTGAAAGCAGTTTCCCTTTGTTGAATTCCATCTAGGACTCAGTGTCCAGTGTGGAGAGCCTTCAGAGGAAACACATGCAATTTGAAAAATCCCTGGAAGCTCAGATGGAGAAAATTGATGAGATGGCTTCATTTGCCCAGCAGCTAATTCAGAACAAACATTATGACTCAGACAACATCACAAGCAGATGCCAGGCTGTTCTGAGGAGGTGAACCCTCACCATGTTTTCTACCCATCTCTCTTGCAATGAAACTCTGTCTGTGTAACTCCACAAACTTTAAATGTTTTAGGAAAACCATAGAATTTACATGTTTTAGGAAAACTAGTTTGCATTAATTTGACTTTGCACTGCTATCTGTCTTGCAAAACTTGCTTGAGTCTAGTTAATATTTCATCAGGTTTCCAAAACTGCAATTAAGGGGAGAAGTGAAACTCAGAAAAAGGCAGTGTTCCTGTAATTCGGTACCCTGTCCTGGCCCTAGGGACAGCGCTACAAACAACACACAGAGTTCTGCTGTGCCATTAAATAATATCATTGTTAAGTGCCATCATAAAGGGCATTTGCTATACAATTGCTTTTTCTTTGATCTCAGAGCTCTGCTCAAATTATCTGTTAGGGCATTTTACAGTTCTCTCTAATGTGAATTAGAATTTTGCATGTTGTTCATCCTACATAAGTGCTAACATTAGAAATTTTTATATTTGGTGCTATGGTAGATAAAAAAGATGTATGTAAAATCTACAAAAAGAGATCAGAAATCACTTATGAGGAAAGTGAACATTCAAATCTATTAATACAATCAAAATATTTCATGCCTGCATCAACATGAATAAAGTGCTGCCCAGCCATATTTGGGAGAAAGATGAAAGGATGATGTAGTTATGGCCTGACACATGTTATTAGTGACAAATATCATTATACCCACAGGCTTTCCATAATGTTCAGTTGTCCTCAGTGATTGAGGATTGAATGGTGATTCCTAGATGCAGGCATCATGCATACAGAATTTGTGCATGCTTTAAGTATCTGCTAGTAATCCTTCCCACAGTCCTGAGCATCTTCTCTGACAGTCAGAATCATGGAAGGCTGCATATTATGGACAGTCTTCTAGAGACTGAGGATTAGATGATATGCATTTTAGATATGAAAACTAAAAACTCTTTACATATCTAATTTACTCTGTTTTATTCCACACTCATCTGCTCTCCTTTCAGAAAAGAGAAATTACTGGAGAATGCTGCTGCTCGCAGACACCTGCTAGAGGAATCAAGGCTTCTGCAGAAGTTGTTGAAGAATTCATATGAGGTACAATTAGCATTCACTGCATTCTGGTTTTTAAAACATGCTGTGCTGCATAGGTCTGAAACCCTGAAGGGATCTAATGAGAAAAACGTCAAGGATCTGAGTCTATAATGAGATGATATTGGGTTAGACATCTTTTCAGATGACAGTGCTGGTAGAGAGGTGTAGGGGTAACCTCATCATGACATGAGGAGCTAAGGGAAGCAGAATCTCAGAAGGACAACTCATTTATGTCCTCTCTCACTAGCCCAATGTTTTATATGTGCAAGAAGAGAGTCTGACAGATTGGAGCTGAAGAAACACTGAAGTTCTTGTCCATTTCTTTCTTTCCTCCCCAAAGGTGGCTGCCTGGATCAATGAGAAGAACAGTATTGCTCAGGATGATAGCTGGAGGGATCCAAGCAATCTGCAGACCAAGCTGCAGAAACATCAAACTTTCCAAGCAGAGATCATGGCCAATAGAAATCGCCTGGACTCCATCAAATCTGTGAGAGAAGCTGGGTTGTTGGCAACACTGGGCAACTGGCATGAAAAACTATAAACAGACTGACTTACACAGGCCTTGAACAAGCAAGGGGAAATCACTGTCCCCTCAGTGACACTGCTCACTCTGCTTCTGAGGGGGTTAGAAAGCTTGGTCTTTTGATCTGTCAAGACCAAGAACTTTCTGTGCCCGCAGGGTTCTTTCAGCTTATCTGTTAGTGTTTAGTGTTAGCTTGTAATCTATATGTGGTGCAGTGGAAGGAAATGGGTGCTTTCAGTGATTCATTCTACTGGCTTCTGACACTTCTCTCTGTCATGAATCACACTTTAGAGGTATGTCTGTTTCTTTCGAAAATAGAACCTAAGTAATTGGATGCATAACTTCAGTAAGTTAGATAAGTTTTACCAACAAAAAGAAGCAAGATGAATTTTCATGTATTGCCTTTACAGAGACATGCTAGTAGGAAAGATAAGAGGGAAGTCTGACAAGCTTTGTCAGATACTTGGCAGAAGCTGTGATCAGATGATTGGTTTGGAAGGAAGGACAGACTGTTGCATGTTTATTATCCTTATTCTCAGTACTAGCTGTATTTTGCAAAACATTAAGGGTAGAGTTTCTCCTCAGATTTACCTGCATCTAGTACTGTAGAGCTCAGTTTGTTTAGTCTCAGTATAGACATGACAGGAGGATTAAGGTTTGTAACTACAACTCTCTATATTAACATCTCTCATTATTTTTCTGAGAATGACCTTGGGAATTGCTATTTATAAGAAAATGGACACCTACTGTCATTGTACATTGTCTGTCTCTTCTTCTGCATTGCAAAATACAAAATAACTCATCTTTGCTTTCTAAAGCAAACCTAGTCTCAGCTTAAGGATGTAAGTACTGAATGTACTGAAAGTACCTGCTGGAGATCTTACTGTACACACTCTTACCTCTTCTTCTGCCATCCTGTTAAGCAGCTCAGGAATTAGAAATGCAGATATACTTTTATTATATGATACATGGTTAAAAGAGTTTTTATTATCCCATTATCACTTGTATGAGATAGATAGTTCACTTTTTTTTTCAATGCAAGGAAAGGAAAAGAGTGGGCTAGGTGGCTGGGCAATCTCAAGCAATGATCATGGAATGCAGTAAAAACTTTGCAGTTGCAAACTAGGCTCCCTGACTGCTTTTGCATAATTAAGATTCTCTCTACCCCTTAAATGTTTTCTAATATTGTTCCAACATTTCAGGTAATTTTAGAGGCCAGGAAGACAGGAAAATATGTCCATTAGTTTGATCATTCTCTCTGCTGTAGGAAGGAGAGAAGATGCTCCGTGAGAGGCACTATGCCCCTGAGGCCATACAGTCCAGGCTACAAGAAATGGAAGAGCTATGGGAGGAACTGCTAGCAAGCTGCCAAGATAAACGGGCCAAGCTGCAGGATGCTTACAAGGTAAAACAGAGGCACCAGTGATTGATTGGGTTTCTGTGTTATTTCCAGAGGCAACATGAATGCCCTGCTGCAGTCTTATGTATGAATGTGCCATTAAACAATCAGACCTCAAGACCACCAGAGTAAAGAAAACTGCAAAGTGGGGAGTGATTGAATGGAATTAGATATCCCTAGTGAGAGGAAAGGATTTGTGGATTGTGTGCCTTTCTGCTTTTTACTGCTAGGTTAGGTCACAATTCCAGAAAAAGATACTGAGGGAAAATGCGTACCTTTCTATCTTTTGATTCTTTGGACCTGTGTCACTGGAATCTTTTCACCATCATATTGAGAAAGATGCCCACAGCTGCTTTCCGTTCTTCTAGCTCTGCTATGGCACATCAATTCTCATGACTCTGAGTTTTGAATGGGCTACTCTGCGGGCATAAAGTAAAGTTTTGCCTTTAAATGGCTGCCTTTAAAGGTACTGTGACCATTATTGGTATCTGTCCAACATGACACAAATAAGATTTACTCAACGTTCTCTGCATTTGTTCTTGTATTCACTCTGACTGAGTCATTTTCTTCATTTGGACCGCTATCATATCTGGGAAGAGGTCACTGAACTGTTGGAAAATTCTCTACATTTATGTGTGATTGTCATTGAAAGGGGCTGTGACTTTATATTGTATATTATCCTAAAGATTTAAAGAATTTTTTTTGTGTCCTGCTTGTCACCAGGCCCTTCATTTTCAGCGGAGTATCGAAGATACAGAAAAATGGTTGGAAGATGTGGAAAATGAGTTGAAAGCACCATATACCAGCAATGATCTAGTGGTTCTGAACAGCCATCTGAAAAAGCAAGAGGAACTAGAGCAAGATATTGCTAGCCATAGGGACCGGCTACAAGAGCTTGTGAACACAGCTCAGGAATTCCAGCAGGAAAAGCATTTCCTAGCTGATGAGCTAGAAGAGAGAGTCGATCTGCTGGTGCAAAGGTGTGTTAGGCCTGGTCTGTCTCCTTCAATATATTGCCTATTTTTCTCAGCCTTTTTCTTCTCTGCATCTTTTTTATTTTTTCTTTTCTACTTTATTCTGAGTTTTGTGTTAATTCTGTACTGCTTTGTGATTCTCATTGTGTTCCCTCTAAAATCTGCAGATACAAAAGTCTACGTGATCCTCTGCAGGAGAGACGTGGGAGTTTGGAGGCAAGCAGACTTCAATACCAGTTCTTCCGAGATGTTGATGAGGAGCTGGCCTGGGTTAACGAGAAACTTCCCATGGCATCCTCCAGGGATTATGGACAATCCCTGGCAACTGTTCAGAGTCTACAGGAAAAGCACCAGGTAATGTTATTCTCATTCTTTAGAGAATATTCGATTCAGTTTGCCTCTAGAAAACTGTAGTGCATTAGCCAGCAGGATTCACGATGCCAGGGATCACTCTTATCCTTGTCTGATAGCGATATTTTTTCAAAGGATATGTCTATGGTTTGACATGAGGGATTCCATGCTTATCGTTGCAATGCTCAGGGTACCACTCTATATACTTCTTCTGTGGACACATAGGCTCTCTGGAAACTGAGTTCTTTATGCTTTTACAGTATGAAATAGATTTTGCAACTGTTGTGTGTGCTGTTTCTTTGGGCAACAAAGAATGTACTAATATGCTATTAAACTTATTAAGTACACCCAAGCAAGCTCATTGCTCAGTTGTTTTTCTGGGAGCTCATCCTGAGACAACTTCCCTCAAAACATTTCTGCTCTGGAGGGAGGGAGTTAACAGTTTGGTGTGATCCTTATCTGGCCTTCATACCAGTGGTAGCTTTCAAGATAGCTGCTGAATTATTTCACAATATCTAGATGACCCATTAGAGACAGCCATGCCTGGAACACTGTCATTTTCAATTACCAATAAAACAGCAGCTGCCTTTCTAATTGTTTTTGAGTAAGGATTACTCTCTCTCTGTAAACACATGGTGGAGGGAAGAAAATGCTGTTACAAATTTGCAGCAGCTATTAGTATTTCATGTTAGCAAATGATGTGCCAGGTCACATGCCTCTGGGGAAAATCTGTGTAATCTGAAATGGGACTGGGAAAGTTGGACAATCTTATATGTATATATAATACATACTGTAAACACAGGCATTTGGCAGAATCTGCATGTCTAAAAATAAAACTGATCTTGCAAAAAGTTTTTGAATGTCTCAAGGGTAAAAAGTTTAGACTAGTACAGATGACATGTCAGGGCATGGATGCATTCTCTTATACAGTAGATTTATCCTAAAAGTGCACTCATAGTTTAAAGAACTGTAAAATGTTTTAAATGCATCTTTCAGACTATGTGAGATCCATGAATATACTCTGAATAGTTTGCACCTTCCCAGTAATTTGATGTTATTTTTCATATTTGTAAAAACCTATCTTTTAGTGTGATGTAATTGGTAACTCTAGGCTTAAATGATAAGATCAAAGACTTGTTTCATTATGATTGAAAATATGTGTATTATAATTCCTAGAAATGTTGAGCTGATTTACATAGTAGGGAAGTAGATTAGGTTTATAGGATGAAGGAATGTTTGAGATGAATGAATTATTTGGGATAACTGAGGTAACAGTGGAGGTATTGCCTTAGACTTCTTTGCGTTAATTGAACAGGACTCAAAATATTTAAGTAAAAACTGAGGATGGGAGATACAGACCCAGAGATACCAGTGTACAATAAAAGACTGTTTTGCTTCTTATTCTCCTGGAAACAAATATAAAATCTAAGCTTTTTATTTTAAGTAGCTAGAGTCTCAACACTTTTTTGTTGCTGTCTTACTTGCAAACAAATTTCAGAGATAATATATTATTCAAAAATTGAATATGCTATTAGTTCTACCCCCTATTGTTTGTCCTATTGAGCCAGATTTGCAAATGTAGTACTTCAATAAATACCCCAAAAGTGGTAGAGCATGACATGTATTAACATAACAAAACTGAATGTCATGAGAAAGTGCATTTACTCTCAACTATAGCATGCCTAAGTATAGCTACTTAGTTTGGGAGAACAGTTTACACTCACTCCCCCACCACCCTTTTTAACAATTCCTGCTGATATAAATGAAGTACTGTGAATAGATATTCCTAAATGTTCAACTGCAGAGTTGTTCTTCCTACTGCTATGTTATGATTAATACAGAGTACAAGATGTTTTATCTTTGCTACTGGATTCTATTCTGCTGGGGTCAAATGTGGTATCACTTTTCAACAACATAGTGGCTGTCTTGAAATTAATAGGGGAAAGTTAAAGGCAAGATTAGAGTCAGAGACGTTGTGCAGCCAAGGTTGATACTTCAATTGAAAGAGCAACTTCTCTCCCCAGAAATCATCTGTTCTACATTAACACAGCACCACAGTCTAACTCTGAAATCACCTGTTTCATAGCTTTGAAAATAAATAGAACAACTCTAAAATACTGGAGTTTGCTTTCTTTTCAATGTGCCTAGGTTTAGTTAATCATAGGTTGAGCATCCCTTCACAAACAAACTGAAAGTGTGGTCCTTGCCTACCAAATGCAGAGGTATGCATCTGCTTTTTCAAAATCTAGTTTTCAAACATTCATTTCAAATAAAGCCATGTTTTCATTCAAGAAACATGATGCAATAAGAGTGTAAGTAGATATATTTGATAGCAATCTACAGGCAAGAGGTTTGTGGTTAGAATCTCTTTCCTCCACACTCTTGAGGTGGGCACAAAACAAGGTCCAAATTGTGTACCTAATTTGATGTCTGTTACTGCTTCACCCAGAAAAGCTCTTACATTCCGCTCTAAGTATTCACTCAAATGTTGCACCTCTGACCTATATTTGTTTACAGAATACAGATTCATAATAAAACTACAATGGAATTACACAGACGAACAATCATAGTATGTTCTCTGATAGAAAAAGCTCCATGCCTTTTGTTCTTGGTCTGTCATTTTACTCTTTTTTCCAGAATTTGGAGAATGAGATAAGCAGTCGGGATGCTTTGACCAATGCAGTGCTCAGTACTGGGCAGAAGCTGGTAAGAGGAGGCCACTCAGCCTCTCACAAGATTATGAAGCAGATGAAGGAGCTGGAGACATCTGTAGAAAACTTGAAGGCAGAGGCTCAATTGAGGAGACAGCGTCTCATGCAGTCATATGAGGCCCATCAGTTCTTGACCGAGGTAGGAATAGTTCATGAGGAATTAATTTTGGTCTTTTTTTGCTTAAAAATATACCTGTATTGCTGAGTGTCTGCAAGTACTAATATATGAGCAGAATTCATACTGTTCTGATTTTTTCCTATCTGGTAAGTACAGTTACAGTGGAGATGTAGCTTTTTTTCTAAGTAACTGTCATGAGGGATAAACAAGTGACTATTGAGTTTTGGGTGTGCATTTTTTGGAATAACATCTGCTAGATTGGAAGACATCTAAGCTGCTTTCTATTTTGACTGATTTGTCTCTTTGGGCACAAATGCTTTACAGTATCCTTTGTCTTGACACAAATTAAAGCCATGTATAAGCTCATCCCTTTACTTTATACAGCTATTGGATGTGGAGACCTGGCTGGTAGAGAGGAGCTTCATTCTAGAGACTTCTGATTATGGGAAGAATGAAGAATCCACTCAAGCTTTACTACGCAAACTTGAAGCAACCAAGCTGGACATGGAGGGTTTTAGGCCCAGGATTGAGAAAGTACAGGAGACAGGGGCCAGCTTAATAAACAAAGACAACCCAGAGAGGTAAGAAAGTGAAAGTAGGCTTTTGTTTTCTAACAAAAATTTCCCTAATGACAAATGTGGGAAAAGTTCATTCTTCATTAGCTGTTTAATGGTTTATTCAGAAATATAATTTTAAGGGACACCAGTCTCTTCTTCACCACCATCACATACTCTCAAGCTCCTAGAAAGCTTGATGATCACTTTGTAACAGTTGGTTTTTAACAGCAAGTCATTTAGGTCAGCTTCTTTGTCCACTGTCTATTCTGAGGAACTGACATCTCAACCTCAGTCTAACTCACCTTATGTTGAATCAAAATGGTTCAACAAGCACTGTGTCTGGGAAAGGAAATTGACATTCTTGACAGTTTACTGTTTTTTATTGATAGTTTGCTTTTGTTACTGAGAAGAAGGAAGTAAAAATAGCAGCAATGTCACTTACTTTAATTTCCTTAACTAGTTGGTTCTCACATCTTATAACTTGCACCATGACAATAACAGGACTATTCAGCTTTTTGAAGGCGTTACAAATCCAACCTGTCAGACAAGACAGTATCCAGAAAGAGCAGTAAAACAAAAAAGTATGTTCTGATTCTTATTTATTTTATGCTGGTTTTTATTTTTATTTTTTATTTTTTGCAGTCCAGCCATACTTTCAAAGCTCCAGGGGATCCTAGCAGACTATCAGTCTCTCCTACAAAAGGCTGAGACCCAGAGAAAACGCCTCCAAGAACAATTCCAGCTGTATCAGTTTGAAAGAGAATTCCAGCTGGTGGATGCCTGGCTTTCCAGTAAACAGTCTATTGCAGAGTCTGATGACTATGGGCAGGATTTAGATGGTGTTGAGGTAAAAGAAATTAAAAGGTGTTGTAGTGTTGTATGTGTTGGGTGGTAAAGCAGGAACATGTTTGCCAAAATTTTTTTGCAGCTATTGAAAGCAAAACATTGCAGAGGCAAAAACAAAGCAAACCAGTTCTCACTACAGAAAAGATTCAGACTGGTTACTGTCCGCTTATGGAAGGCTTTCAGTGGTAGCATTATCCAATGGAGAATGAAAGTGCAACAGAAAGGTGGCTTTTTCTGGGAATAAGGTGAGGTCACCTGACTTCTGACCGTTTATAAATTTGACAAAGCAAAACCATTTGGTAATTGTAACAATTTCAGTAGGAAAACCTGGAATAGAGCATTCTCATCTCTAGCCTTTTGTTTCAAGGATGAATTTCTCCTCAGGTCATGTGGTGCAGAGGGTTATACTTTATAGTGTCCTCTCCACGGCTTAGTGAATTAGTGTTTTCAACAGCTGTTACATACGTGGTCAAGCTAAAGAGGTTAGTTTCTTAGTTCTGGGAGGCATTTGTTTGTCAGACTGTGGGTAATTTTCTCTGCGACTTGATAGGTTAAATGGTAGAGACAGTAGATGCTTTCTTCTGACTCCATGTCTTCTGGCCTTAACACATGATTAACTCTCTGCAGTACATAGTTTTTGTATTATACACTGCAGAGGATCTGATTCCTTCTTTTTCTTTAACAGAAGTAAGGCAGAAATTTTTGTATCTAAGTCTGTGTCTTCATTTATCCTATAGGTGCTGGAGAAAAAGTTTAAAGATTTTGTAAATGAGATTAAACCTCTTGGACATTCCAAAGTTCTCTCCTTAAATGAATTAGCATCTAAACTAGAGAAGGATGGCCACAGCAAGACAGACATTATCCAGAAAAGGACAAAGCAAATTAATGAGATGTGGGAGAAACTGTGCCATGCCATCCAGACAAGGACAGAGGTAGGAAATACATTAAAGCTGGAGTACTTAATTCCCTGCATTTTCAAATATCCTTCTTCCTTTCCCCAACCAGTGCACTGCAAACGTAGAAACACAAACATAAGAGTAATGGGTATATTCTGTCCTCTTTCTTCTTTATCCATTTCCCTTTATAGCCACTGCTTTCCCTGCTGTTCCTGGCAAGATTATACATGAAAGATACCTAACATCCTGCTGGTATACTGTTTAATTAAATTCACTACTAGACCAAATTTCCTAAAAAACAAAGCTAACCTAGTGGTTACCACCACATACAGGAAGTCAGCTCTGGCACTCATTGGACTCTTTATTATTAGTAGAAATATTTTTAATTAATTAATTTTATTAAAGGAGGGGCTAACTGTCTATTTTTTGTTTTGTTTTTGTTTTGTTGTTTTTTTTTTGCTGGGTCAGTGAGTTGAATTCAAACAAGGGAAATCAAAGAAAGTGTGATAGAGAATACAGGGACAAAATCTTTACCTTTTGGCAGCAGTTAGCTGTAAAGTCAACTCACACCACCTTGTGAAACAGTCACAGATGTATTTAGAAAGGCAAAAAGAACAATTGAATTCAACTTTTTAAGTTGGTTTAAGGAGAACATAAAATGTCAGATGTCTTCAGTTCTTTTCACTATTTTTACATACACCTTTTGAATATGGAGTAGTTCAGGATCACTATCTCACTATGTCATGAAGTTAATGCATGACAATTGTTAACGTGAACATGGAAACAGCTTTAGGATATTTTAAATTCTAATTTCAGGAAACTTGTCTTTCGCCCAGCTCACCTTATTTTCACTGCAATATATGTCTCTATTCCAAGCAAGTTTTCTTGGACACTTTTTGCAGTTGAGAGGGCAATTCTTGCTTTTCATCTCACATGGGAATAAACTCAGATACATCTTTGGGTGCATCTTTCTTTCCACTGAGAAAGCAAAATTGGGGAAATTAAATGATTTAATTGGGAAGGTGTTTCACTTCTACTCTTGTTCTGCATTAGGTCATAATATTAGGGTCACTTGTTTTTGCTCTGCAGACATGATTTATTGTATTACCATAAAAATTCTTCTTTATTTCAGAATCTGAGAGCAGCCCAGCAAGTTCACCAGTACGACCATGATGTGGATGAAGTAAAGGGCTGGATGCAGGAGAAGGAGGCTGTGGTGGACATAGATGATTATGGATACGATCTTCCAGGAGTGCAAACTCTTCTGAGCCAGCTTGAAGGAGTGGAGGTTAGGGTATCTCTCACAAAGCAGCAGCAGAGGAGCATAAATAAATGAATAAAAAAAGATCAATGCTTGATTTGAAATCTTCTCAATTGCCTTGTTGGCAGGCCAAAAGATAGATTTATTCCACTTATATCCTTTGTGCTTCATGGAAGGGTCTTTTCCTCCCCTCCACTTTTGTGATATCAAATCATTACTACTTTTCATTCTCAGAATAAACTTATGAATAAACTTCATTCCTAGAGCTTATTGCAAACTGTTGTTATAATTGCAAAGTTGTCATTTGAACTGCAAGAGGAGACTTCAGCTCCATAGTTACCAAAATAAGCAGTGTGTCACATCTGAAGAAGCTTTTCTGATGTTTGATGAATGTTAAAAGGCTCTGAAAGGATATTGGGAGGAAAAACCTGCACAGAATCATGTTTCCAGCCTCTTTGTAGCCAGTGAATAGAAAAGATATGCACTGCTTTTAAAATTTGCTTTTAACATATGTAAGTAGGGACTTAGTCTTACAATCCCTTCTGTCTTTGTTCCAGAGAGATCTAGGAGCCATTATGAAAGAGCTGGAACGGATTCGAGGAGAAGCCTGGCACCTCAGCCGCACATACCCACAGCTCAAAGAAAACATTATGGAGAGACTTACAGATGTAGATGAGTGCTGGAGAAACTTGGATAGGAAGTTCCTGGAGAGAAAGGCGAGACTGAGCCAGGCAGAACAAGTCCAGCTCTACTTCAATGACTGCAGAGAGCTAATGTAAGTGTTGGCTCCTTGAGATTGGCTGTGGGCCTTATTTCTGGTCCTCCCCAAATGGGATTTTCTAAATTATGCCTGTTGGTTACTTGACCCCTGTTCCAGGTGTTTTACAGCTTGCTTGCTAATTTCTTTGAATAATAATATGTAACATCTTCTCAACAGCATTCTGTGGAATTCTCCACACATCAGAGGGCGATCATGTAACTCCAGCACTGTGCACATGACAAGCCCAAACTTTTAGCCTATTTCCTAGACATCTTGGTGAATCAAGTAATTCTGGATAGTTTTAATTTCAATAAAAACTCCTTTGATTTGGCAGGAAGGTGGAAGAGTCTCTGCTATGTATTCAAGTAATTTATACACCTATACAGCCATTAGAGCTTGCTTTTCTTAGAATGAAAGCATCTATATTAAAGATAACCTTCTAGAATTGGTTAGCACTTGTTCAAGTTTTGAAAGTGTTTTGCCCACATTTATTTAATTCTACTGCCCATGTACACATACTGTTCTGTCCATTCTCATTAAGTGTCAGTTGTTTGCAAGAATTCAATGCTGGGAAGTTGCTTTTTTAAAATTATTTTTTACATCTGAATTAGAATGAAACAGTGAATTTTAAAAGCCTCTATAAAGCATAACTTTAAAGGTTGAGTTAAATGTCTCTCTTGGTTTAAATTAACCTTTTCAAGTACATCTAGCAGGTCTACCGTAAAAGTTGAAATAACTAATGAAATGCTACTTCCATACTTGAATTGGCAGAGCAATATTATACTACATTTGATCATTTTAGTGTAATAATTTTCATCAGAAAGGATACATATTTATCAGAATATTTTTAAGTAGCATGTTTCAAAGAAGAAATATGGGACATTTTATTTCATTGTGATTAATGAAAGATTTTAGTCATGACAAGAGTAGAAATCCAAAGACAGTGGAGTGGTTACCCCTGACAATTGGGCATTTGCTATAATAAGGGATAGATCCAGAGCTTAGGTGAATCAAGAAGCATATGTTTATGTTAGTTAAAGCACACGCATTCCAGAGTACCCAAGAGACTCATATTCCTTCAATTTTTACCTTTTTTTTTTTTTTCTTTTTTGTAGGGCCTGGGCCAATGAAATGCATGCACTAGTGATATCTGAGGAGCTAGCAAATGATGTCCTGGGAGCTGAACTGCTTATCAAACGTCATGAGGAATACAAGCGTGAGATAGAGAAGCAGTGGCTAAAATATGAAGAAATACAACGGGCAGGAGATGAACTGATGAGGAATGAACATTTCATGTCTGTGGAGGTGTGCTGATAAGTTAAACATTTTACAAACGAGACTTATTGAAGAAGTCATATTAAGTAGGCAGGATTTGCAGCTTAGTCTGTTTTTCAAAACAGAAAAACTAGAAGGAACAATAGCAAGCATTTCTCTACTATCAAAAAGCTGCAGACTTTATGTGACATGTGGCAACAATTATCTCCTTTTAAAATTCTTCTTCTTTGCCTGAAAAACTGATTCTGAAGCTAACCATAAAAGAATAGTCACTGACTATGGGGGAGCGTAGGGAGATATTTCACAGAAAAGATTAGCCACATCTGATTTTGGCATCTAGCTACACAAAAAGTAGAATGAAATACATTACGTAGCAATCAGCTATAGGATGGAGTGAGGCATGCAGGAAAATGTATACAATTACAATACATAACTATGCAGCACATAGATTAAGTGAAATCAAGAAAAAAGAGGACTCAGATTTTCTTTTTAAACTATGTTAATAACACAAAATTTAGATATAGAGGTCATCTTCTGGATCTTGAGGCTAAATTACACGCTAGTTGGCTGTCAAATGAAAGTCCAGTTGGATCTTTTACCTCACGGCATTGCAAATGTTCTTTTTTTAGATTGAAGAAAAGCTGCTAGAGCTGTCAGAGCTGATGAAGAAAGTAAAGGAGAGCTGGAACACGAGGAAAGAGTTGTATGAAGAAAACTGGGAGATTCAATTGCTCCGCAGAGAGCTAGAACAAGCAGAAGCATGGCTGGCTGCCAAAGAGAGCTTTCTTTTAGACCCTAGCTACGGGGTGAGTAAGGACAGTGCCACAGTGTTGAAATGCCTTCTAATACATGCAGACTGCTTGGAGCATACACTAGCTCAGCCTTGAAATCAAACCAATCTAGAGAGTAATGCAGCCCTGAGATTACAGAGGGCAGGAGTTTAATGCTGTTACAGAAGGGTACCTGAGTCAGGTGCTGCAGTTTACATGATGGTGAGCTTCAGGAGGTGGTGAGCTCCAGGGGTTGGTAGAAGACTGGGAAGAATTGCATCCCATTTCTTCTTCACATAGTAAGAAATCTTGCAGATGGTACTACCTTCCCTGCCATGGAGAGAACCTGCTTTGAAAGGAAAAATAATCCCCACTTTCTGTTGGGGCAGTAGAATATTTTGCACAGATGGCTGATAGTAGAGTGCAAGTTTCTATTTAAAGACCAGCATCCTTTTTTTTTTTTTTCCTATTTGTTGATTATCTTTTAATCGTTGTGAAGATGGGAAAACACTGTCATAAACTGAAATATTTCAACACAAGGAGAGAGCAAGGCAGAGGTTTAAGATGCATGTTGTTAACTAGGTTAGAAAAAACAAACTGTGCCTAGCTCAAGCTAAAGTCCAAGTACATAAAATGTATGTAAACTGTTACAGTTGAAAGCCATGATACCACATGGCTTCAGTGGAGAAAAGAAGGCTGTTATTTGAGTTATTTTTCTCACACACAGCTGTCAGACTGCAACCTGTAAAAAAAAGGTAATTCCATTTGCCTAAATGGAATGGGTGTAGATGAAAATCTCAGGCTTAATCTTTTCCAATAGACTTGAGTTTTGACTCTTGTATCTGTTGATTTTTTCTACTTAGGATTCTGTGTCAGAAGTAGAGGAACTATTGAAGAAACATCGTGACTTTGAGAACATGCTTGCAGCTCAGGAGGAGAAATTTGCTCAGCTCAGCAGGAAAACTAAGGTGAGAAGAAGGCTGCTGATGAGCTGTATCTGAGGCAGCATGATCTGGAATCTTAGATATCTGGAGCCAGTCACTCCATGTAAGAATACTCATTACTTCTACAGCAAACGTAGAGAAGCAGTGGCACAGAAGTGGCCCAGTTTCTCTAGAGGTTATTAAATTCTCTGGGCAAGGTTAGAGATTATTAAAGTCTCTAGCTCAGGGCATAGCAATTAAATTTAGTTCTAACAATTAGAATGCTGCTGAAGGTACAGCCCTTAAAATTCAGAGACAGGAGAGAGTATATTTGAAACTTACTTACACAGGTAATTTCAAAAATGTAATATTCATGTCCTACAGAGGGAAATGAATCTTCTGAAACAAACAGATGCAGAAGAAAGCGAGCAGAAGGATAAAGGCAAAATTGTACGGGTTCCTTCTCTGAAAAGAAAAACATCTGATAAAAGGAATCCACCACCGAAAGTGATAGAGATAAGGAACACAAATCCACTGCAACCTGTGCAACCACCACTTCTGTCCTGGACTCCACTTGAAACAATTTTCTCCCCAGTTGAAAAGCCTACAGTGGCATTCCAACAGTTTGCTTCTGGGAGAGTCCCAGAGGTGCTGAGCAGCCAAAAAACAGAAATGAAACCTGAGAGGAGACTCAGTGAGATTATTAATCCTCCTACACCAAAAACAGTGGGCCCACAAGCTACATATTTGGAACATCGCAGTTCTTTAACCTCTCCTGTATCTCCTAGTCCCATAAGACTGCAACACAACAGCAATTTCTCAGAATCATATGCCACAGAGCTTTTATCACCTCAAGAAAAAAGTGCTGAAAGTTCCTCCTCCAACCTGCAAACAAAATTAGCGGCAACACCACCCAAGCCTGACCAGAAGTCATTAGATACATCACGAGATTTACTGCTGTCTAGGTCCTCACAGGAGACATTGGAGACTGCATCCTTGGTAAGTCCCAGGGATTCTTGACTTTTCCCCACTAAACTGCTACCCTGTACTAGTTAGAATAATGAAATACAGAAAATTCTACAAGAAAGTCCTTTGCAATCAGTATGCTTTTCAAAAACGTTAAGCAGATACATAATGCTTAAAAGCATTTTTAATTTGTTCAGCTTTCTAGCCTAGGTCTTGATACCTGCATTGGTTTCTGGTTTTCATTCCCAAATTAGAGGATATTCATACTGCTGGACATTAGGCAGAATACTTAACAAGAGCCAGAAGATGCTTCCTCAGAAAGAGACGAAGCGGCTGATTTATTCATGATATCTTGCCTTTCCATGAGCATGTCCATGCTTAGTGTCCATCCAGTTTAGAAGTTGGAGGGAAGCAGAACTATGTAACAGCACCTTTGCCCAAAGTTGGTCAGCTGGTGCAAGTCAGAACCAGAAGCTCCTAGTCGCTCACCTAGGCAGGAAATTTGTTGTTAACTCATAGATGGGTAAAAGTTGTTCCCATCCCCTTTGCACTTTAAAAGAGGAATGTGTTTCTCACACACACAAGTATGCCAGTACAGCACTACATATCGATATAACTCATCATTATTACAGGGGTATCATGAACACTTTGGAAATTTAAGTTGTAAATTGTATTTAGTAATATCAGAATAATATTCAAATGTAATAAAATGTACTATTCTGTAATGAATGGTTTATTATTCATGCTATCACAGTCAAAACACTGAATAGCTCTTGGTCACGTAATTTTTGGATGTCAAATAGACAGAGAACTTGTATTGTAAGTATATCATATCTGTCCCTTTTAAACAGTATTTCAATACCCTTTCTTCTGAATACTAATGCTTATTTACATCTCTAAATTTTGGTTGACCTGCAAACTTGGTCAACCAAGTAAGAGAGGTCCAGGACCTTCATGTAATAATCCAGGTCGAAAGTTCCAGATTGTTGTTCCAGGTAAGCAAATGATTGGATTTCAAAGGGAAACATTAATTTCATAATAATCTGTGGTATATTTCCTGAGCGTATTGTTCTAGAGGCATACGGATTCTCTTTGTGTAAGTAGTGAATCAGAGATGTGATTACAAACTAGAGAGGATTTCTGGCTATGCCATGAACAAAAAAGCTAGAGGCAGCAGAGACCAATTTCTCTGTGTGCAATTTACTTACCCTCAAAAATTGCAGCATCTTCAAGGGCTTTTTTAACAGCAATGTTCTTGTGTGTTTCAGGTTTCTGCAAGCCTCCAGCATATGGAGGGGATCCTAGAGAAGAGAGACCAGCTCCTTCCAGGAAGACAACAGGTAGAAAAAAATGCCTCCACTCTGGGTTATTTCACCTTTCTTTGAATTACAGTCCAGATCAGGTCAGACTTCTTTAGCATAAACTCATGCTGAAGAGGTGAGCAGGACGGTAGGTTTAAATTGGTCACTGCTAAAGAAGTGTTCACTGATTTCATCAATACCTGATCTATTCCTTAACACAGACAATGACATTTTGCCTGTCATACAAATTATGCAGAACAGGATCTGTCTACCCATGACAAACCATGATAAAGTAGAAACTTGAATGTACTAATCATGCTCCCCTTCAACAAGTTTCATGATCCTGTATCAGTATGTGATGTTTTGTTGGAAGAGGAAGCCTCCATTCCCATGGTTAAAACTTCTAACTTTACTACAAGAGAATAAGGTTGCAGTTCATTTTTGGAAATTGTGCTTTGTTTAATCCAAGGTTGAATGAAACTGAAATCAGAATTCTTATCCTGGGGAGAAATAATAGATCAGTAAGATAATGATCATAACAGAATAGGAAGTTTCTTAATATTTACCACCAGTATGTATACACCTAAGTGTTTGCTGAGGAATGTAGGCAGGTAATAGGATCTTTGGAATTTGGAAGAGTCTGAAGATACTAGACTGACCTTTCACTAGCGTACATTTAGTGTAGGAAATAGCAGTTGCTTTTGCACAGTGTTCAGTAGTATTCCACAGGTGATAGCTTAGGAAATGAACTAAAAATTGACAACCATATCAGTGAAACAACATAATTACCCAAACTAGACTGTGACCAGCATGCAGTTTGCTTCCAGTTAGAAAAACTGAGTCCGTTAGTGTCCAAAAGTAGACCAAGCTTTAATTGCACATCTTTTCTCAAAGTTATTGCTGACTACAACATGGTGTAGAGCTTCCTGGAGCCCCATTGTATCATTTGTTTGGTCCTGATTCACAGAACCCTTTGATGAATAATCGTAACAGTAACAACAACAGACTCTAATTATTTTAGAGGTAATCGTGGCAAAGATAACTTCTGTGATCATAATCTGGGCACCTCCTGACTTATGGTGGAAGCTGCACACATAAGATTTCACTAATGAAATTAAATATACAACTAATCATCAGATTTTATTATTTTTCTTATAGCCAGGCTCAAGGTCTTGGAAATCCTTTTATGTAAAACTTGATGGACTAAAGCTTGATTTCTACAGTGACGAAAAAGAAGCATCCAAGGTAATTTCTTTTTTGAATCTTTCTACTGATCTGTGTTACATTTGCTTCATTTGGGGGCTGGGAGTAATTGGTTCTCTTTCAAATGCTGGTTTTGTCAAATCCTACAATTGTTCAATGGTTAGCAACTACAAGACTGAATAATAAAATTTCCTAAGTTTTCAAACATTCTTTTAATGAAGTATCTGATTCAAGTATCTGCCTTCAAGATATAATGCAACAGTCCATTGCTCTTCTGTAGTTCTTCCTATTCATTGAGCTTGACCATAAAGTTAGAAGCAGAAAATGGCACTGTGGGTGTGTAGTCAGCCTTCATGTTGGAATATAATTGAATCTTAGGAGGAAAGACATAATAGACATTTTGTTATGATTTTGTCCTCCTTCAGGATATATCCACACTCCTGTCTCTCAGCATTGTTGGTGCGAAATGTGAGAAGCTGACAAACTACATCAGGAAAGAGAATGCCTTCATGTTGCGGTAAGACTCACAGAGAATTGCACTAATGAAAATCTACATGGCTATTCTGTCTGGTTGCATTTGTCTACAGTCACCTAAGACTGGAGAAGGCATAACTGCAGCATCTTACAGTGCTTATTTTGGTCGAAGATAAGACTAACCAGAATGTTCCCTCTCCTGTCCCTTTTCACAGACTGAGAGATGGAGCTGAGTATTTCTTTGCAGCACCTTCTCAGATGCTGATGGAGAACTGGTTGCAGTCACTACAGAATAATATAGGTATGTTCTCATTTTCTTCAAGAATTAGTTGTGTTTTAGCAAGTGAGGGTGAGAGAAAGAGAACTAGAGATTGTCCTTAGAATGGGGCATTTTGAGACCTCCTTTTTGCCTCCATTAGACAGCAGTACAGTTACTTGTAATCCAGCAGGAGAGTGCCCTGGGCTGACTTGCAAAGCAGCCTTTCAGTTGTTCTGCAGCCAGCATCACGTTATTCACAAATAAGGGTATTACTCAACAGCCATATCCATCATTTCAGTAGAGGGTTACTTTGGATCTTGGTCAACAGTTTTTCCTCTAGACCCACTAGACAATGGCATACGGGAAAGGAAAGGCCACAATTATAATGAATTTCAGAGAAAACTGATATGGATCCAGGATTGGTTATAGACATCAGATTCTGCCTCTAATAATAGTTTACTATGTTTTTATCTGTGTTCTTTGACTTTGTAGGACATAGAAACAGACCAGATTCCACAGTGATGGTGAGGCCTTTCACTCCAAGCACTGAGACCTCCCAGACAAGTCTGTGGGACAGAGACTCCGCTGAAAGGCAATCCAGCAAAAATGTACTCCTGAGGTAGGGGGTTTTGTGCTGAAATGCTGAACAGACACCACCACTGTTTGTGCTTAGTTAGCAGTCACCTACAGAAGTAGATTGCCCTGAGATCCAAACATCCAGCTTCTCTGTTATTAATCCAGTAGAATACAGTATCCTTCAGCAGGACTTTGCCTCAGCTCACTTTGTCATTTATAATGTGCTACAGCTAGTTTCCAAAACTGGGCTTCAATGAAGTCAGCTATATCCTATCTGTGGATAATGATTTAAAACTGGGAATCCCAGAGGAATTCTTTTATCACTTATTTTAGTCACTAAAGTTATTGAGATGAAGTGTGTGATCTGAAAATTGGATTACCTATATGCTCAATGGAGACAAACTTGTTCCAATAGATGAGGAAATCAGAGCAAGAATCTTAACTAGGAGCCTTGGATTTTTCCTCTGAATATTCTCTCCAGCAGGGTCTAAATGGAACCCAGACTCTTAAAGGGACCAAATCAGTTGCCTGAAATTACACTGTTCAAATACTTTAATCACGGACCATCTTGAGAATCCAAACAGACACTGAAAACATAGACAGAGCCAAATTATGAGATTTGGCCTGTAGAGTAAATCAGTTTATGTTGCATTTAGAGGCTGTAAAAATCTTCCTGGCTGTGATGTGAAACCCTATTCCCTCTGCAAAGTTGATGTTTTCGCTGCTGAGACAGATGCCTAAGAAGTTCTTGAATATACACAATAAGTTAAACTCGTCCAGATTGTCCCTGATTTTCTGGTGATGATTGTTGTTCATAGGAGAACACCATCTTTCAGAATCAAACCAGAGAAAGAATCTGCAGCATTTTTCAGAAATGTAAAGGAAGATGGGACTGCAGTGACCCAAGCCTCCATCACCACTCTGAGCCTAGAACAAGGTGGTAATCACACAGATGAGCCTCCATCTCTACTAGAAACAGGAAGAGAACAATAACATTTGCTTCAGTGAAAAACAGACCCTTCACCACTGTATCTTAACCTCTGGAAATGTACTCATAAGTTTTAATTTAATCACTAACTTTGGAACTTATTTTAATTAGGCATTAAATCTGGTAAAGCTATTAAATATAATTAAAAAGAACTACATCTGGGATACTTCTGTGGATACGACTCTGTCATTCGCCCTATCACCTAAGTAATATCTACTCCAAGTCACTTAATGGAAAAGGAGAGGGAACTTTAATCCAGACAGCTCATGTGAAATGACTGCAAGATGGAAATGAGCCCAACCACCCTCTCGCTGGAACAAGCAGCAAAGCTGTATTAGCAGTCCTTGTTCAGTGGCTAAGACTGAAGACCAGGGGTGTAAAGACAAGGACCCATACTAGTCCTTTGATGCCAGCTAAATGAGATAGAGAGCCTGAGGTAAAGGTGGAGAATCAGAAAACAAAACAAAAAAATCCACCGTGCTCTGAGGCAATTTTCTGGATAAAATACTCTCTTTCACAGTACCTTGTGTTGGAAAAAAATGTCATATGCATACACTGACAGAAAGTAATGATCATCCAGCCACATTTTTCAGAAAAGACTTGTGACTATTTTCAGAAATCATACAGCAACTGTTCAGATGTCCATTACTTCAGGCCTGTAAGAGACTCCAGTTTTAAATTCTTGGAGCTTGATTTTGACAAATGAGGGGAACCAAATGCTCTCAGCTCTGTGCTTCTCTCCCAAGGCTCATCAGTCACACCAAATTCTATTACTGTGGTTTTAGATGAGATCTGACTTAGGACCTGCAACCTGATCCCCAATCTCCATAGAGAAAAGATAATCGTACTTAAGGATTTGTCTCACCTTAAAATGCCCTGCATTTTGTCTTGAGTTGTTGATTTAAGGAACCCATTGAATGGGTGGTGCACAGTTAGGACAGCTTCAGTTGCCTGTGGTGCCCTGAGTGGCACTCTTCAAAGTCATGGCAACTGTACATAAACATTAGAAAATCCCTTGGCAGTCACCTGCGTGTCTCTCCCAGGAAAAAGGCAAATGAAAGAGCACTTATTTCATAATGAAATGAACTTTTCAGGGTTTGCCAGATTCTTCTAGGGAAGACGTTCAACCCTCACACACGGGAAATGCAAAATGCTATGGGATTAAATTATTGCGCATAAACCTCTCTGCACCTGCCAGCATACCAGTGCACTTCAGGCTATTCTAGTGTAAAATGTTTTGAACAGTTGAAAATGGAAATGATCATCGGATCCAGGTGGGCTGTAATTTCGCTGGTTAGCAAGCATGACTTTACTAAGAAAAAGGCACGTTTACAAAATTATTCTGCTATGCTATAAATAGTTGTTTTCAACATTCATTTCTGCAATTGTTTCAGTGTTGCATTTGCCACTATAATGATCAAATAGACAGGCAATTATATATTTTGTCATTTGCCAGAGGCATGGGAGGGCTTGAAAAAAAGTAGATTGTGATATGGAAGCCTGCCATTATTGTATGTTAATTGAAGAATAAGTGGCATCCACACCCACAGGTAAGCTGGGGCTTATTAGTAATTATAGGGGCAGTATTTTAAAGCTTAGTATGGTGCAGTGTTTTTCCTAATAGGATAGATATAGTAGCCTGCTGATTTCACCAGCTGGATCACCCAGTCCTTGTACTTTTACCATGACTTCCCAAAGCAGAACCCTGAGGTGCACATGATATCAAAGGAGGACTCTGTCCACCTCTGCACAGCTGATTTCCTCATCCCTATAAAAACTATATTTCAAGTCGCATGCCCTCACCTCTCGCTTAAGTCCTAGCACAGCAAAGTGCAGTGAGGAGGCAGCTCAGGAGGCACAAGCCATCACTTTCCACAGGGCATAGGCTGCTGTTGCTCAATAAGCTGCTAGTAACTGGAAACAATAGCTATGTCTCTTAAACTGCGATGCATGTGAGATGTTTCAACATTGTTTATCCCAGAGCAGCTTTCCCTCCAGTAGCCCCAGCAAGGGTGAGAAGAAATGCATACCATGATATATGTCAGCAGGAGGAGGTCCTCCCTGCAGATGCACTGGAAGGAAGGGAACGCTGGAGATAAATTACTAGTCTTGTTTTGTCTATGAGTCTTCTGTCAATGCTGACTGCCAAGAGCTAGCTAGGAACAAACTGTAAAAATGTCACACAGTTAGTTATCTGAGGCACAAGGATTGGTTTGGCTTTCCAACCTTAACCTGATTGTGTTCCACCCTTTGATACTTCTCTCCTTTTTTCCACCTGCAAATAACTCTCTTACTTTTGGAACTGGTTTCTATCCCATGAATGTGGATTATATTGATATTTTTTGTTGTCAGTGTCATTGCCATTACTAAGATTGCTACTTCATATTCACCTGATTCATTCAAAGTTCTCCATGGATGAGTCATTCCACAGCACGCATGGGTTAGTAGTTTATCATTGCATGAAGTTATAGTTTTATGCTACTTCTATTATGTGTACTAATTAATTGGTAGTGAATGCTTGAAGCAGAAAGCTGAACTCACCACCCAAAGTACCTTGCAGCCTTGAGTAGAATATATGGGCAGTGAGATTAAGGACATGGGTCACATAGGATGGTGCCTAGGAAAAGCCAAGAGCTGTTGGCTCAGTTAACATGATCAATTGCTTACACACTGTGTTATGCAGGTTTGGTTGTTCTATGAATGGGAGATTTTGGACCTGAAAATATTAGTATTTCCTTCCACCACTTCTGCCACCATAAAACCAGCATGTAGATAACACCAGGACTGCTTTGAGTCCCAGACCCTTTTTCAGTCAGGAGTACCCATCCGAATGATACACTAGTAGCATGCTATCCCTGGAAATTCTTAGCAGCTGTGGGCAGCAAATTCCTCCTTTCTCTTTGAGAGGAAACACAGTAAGTGCAGTTTTAAAAATGTACTCTTGCCCCATGCAAAGGTGTGACTGCCAGTACTCCTCCAGGAGAAGTCCAAGCTGGAAAGGAGGGCCTGTGGCACAGGACTGCTGGTGGCTTTCATTTTTCTTCCTCTGTGCTTCTGCCTGGATATGCAAAAAGGTGATTCAGCTGTAAGTTTCATCTGCGTGTCTTTATGGCTAAGAGGTATAATATAGGGAAGTGACAGGCCTGCAATAGAAGCAGGGCATGAGTTTTTGTCTGGAGACCAAGTGCTCTCTTGTCTGGAGGTTCACCCCCTGCAATGGGCTCACGCAGAATTAAGTTTTAGCTCTCTTGTTCTGAAACAGCTTTTTTAATCAGTATGAAGCACAGCAGATTCAGAGGGAAAGAGCATCTCTGCAAACTCGAAACAATCTGTGGATGAGCTGGATCACCTGAAGTAGTGATGCCATCCCTGCCATGCTGCTGGTGCACCATTGCACATGCCCCACAGAACCCTGCAGCAACAGGTAGGGCTGCCTGAGCTGGGGCCCCACTTGCTAAGGTATGGTGCAATCATGAGGGGTAACACCTTACTAGGGCTTTCTTTTCCCACTTATCATCTCTGTTTCTGAGACAGAGAAAACCTTGCACAAGCAGGGGAGAAATGTGTTACTTTTCACCCAGGACAGGAGAGCAGCTAAGGCTTTTTCTCATGAAGTGAAAACTAAAGCTTCAAGCCCTTAGCTCCTCAGGTAAGGCTCCTTTTTTTAGCCATTCTGAAGCACGGTTCTTGCTCTTTGTTGCAGTTTTCTCCTTTGTCTCGACTAATTTTCCAGTGGGAGGGACAGAGAGTGCACGGCCC